>OX465089.1:568103-6132031 GCA_949987675.1 Chymomyza fuscimana
ATACCGACTGAGTTTTATTTGGTAGATAATTTTATTGGCAACAATTTCGATCTGAAAACCATGACTCTATGGTAAGTTTGATAGAAAAATAGATATCATTCAAAAGCCGTTCCAACTTACTATATATTGCCAGGGGTGAATACCACGCCCCCCACCCACAAATATGAAAACACGGTTTCAGACTTAGAATTTTTTTAATTTGCACTTATGGTTAAAGTTACAATAGTACAAAATGTATGCTACAAAACTTACTGAATTTCATAGAATGAATACTTCAAAAGAAATAGGCTAAAACGTATCAGTTTTAGATATCTTCCCTCTTAAACTGCAAAAAATATTCCACTTTATTTAAGAAAAAATATATAAATAAAATAAAATCTGAAAGTCATTGCGTGAGCTATTGACCGACAAATAAAAAGAAGAAATTGTCTAGCTTCCATTCCACAGATACTTAACAGGGTCGTTAAAACTTAGTCGTTACATTCTAATAAAGCTGTAAGGCTACAACAGTTTACATTTGTAGAAGATTTCTGGCACCTGAACTGATTTACTTAGCTAACAGAATATTTAACACATATCGTCACCCCTGACTTTTCTGTATTAAAAGACTGGCCTCTCGTTGTTAGTTAAACCATGTAAATGTTTTATTTCCCCTTAGCATATTATACTCAAAGAAATTGACAAAAATTTTCATCCCTGTAAATATTTCGTTACCCCTGACTGTTGTTTTGTTTGTCAGTGCCTGTTATTCATTTTTTACAGAATCTTCAACACTGTTGAAATGTTTTACAGTGTCTATTAATAATAACAGTGTTCTCGCCCAGCTATTGAACAATTCCCAACCGGATAGGGGTAGTAGAAAATTATATCCTTACTTATATCACTCTTCAACTAAATGCTAAATAATTACATTGGCTTTACGATTTTGAAGTTTAGTTTTTTACCTCACTCATCTAGAATAGGCAAACTACACAATTCGTTCGACAAGTCATTAAGAAAACTTCCAACAAGAGCAGAACTATCTACTGGCAGTAGTCATACGCCCACTGCTACTTACCATAATTGCAAAGCAGACCCAAACCGGCGTGCTGGAATTGCAAGCGCCATCGAGACAGACTCTCTAATGCTGACTGCATTCCAAAATATTTGCTTAAATGCCGCAAACCAAAACTCAGATAGTTAAAGAATGAAATACGAAATATGTGCCCAGCTGGCGCTATCACCCAACAGACGCTCCTACTCCTAGCGCCGCTGAACCACAAAACGCGCAGCCAATGCGCCTGCGGGCGATGGAACAGGAGGTTGCAACTTTGGTTGATGTCGTTGCCAACTAGTACGCGATATTGATGTGTACGAAATATGCCAAATATCAGTGTGCATGGGGCGCAACAACTACAACAATAACAACAACAACAAGGACGCGGCCCATGCATTTTACATATTTTAGCTGCGTGGCATGGAGTGCTGGAGCTGCCAAATCAAGCGCAAGCCCAAAAATAGCAACAAATAAAATTTTATGCGCTGTGCGAAAAGTTTTTCTTTTGCATAACATAGACAACACTAGGAGCACAGGAGTGGGGCTGAGGCAGAAGCAATGGCAATTTTCATGTACAATGTAAAAGTTTCGATTTTATTGTATATGATGGGGAGGTTCCGCTAGCGGGAAGGCTAGTGTTAGTCCTGCCAGTTGAGCTGTCTGTTTGTTTTATTTTTGACAACAGAACAGCGCGAACTCTGGCTGGAAAGGAAGAAGTAAAGTAAAAATCCATTGACGATTCCAATGTCGATATTGATACCAACCACGATTGCGGCCGGGCAAAACTAAAAATTGATTTAAACAGCAGTTACAGCTGTGGTTACCATTACGTATACATATGAGTCCTTTAAGCCTTAAGGCTAAGGCTTAAATCATGAACGATCCCAGCCAGCATTCGGCTATTAACAACACTAACAGAGTTCAGTGTGCAAATGAAATTCTAGCCCGACAAGCTACTATTTCGACTGGGAAATTTTAGCTAAATCAAGGCCAGCGCTTGCTAACCGCTGACTGTCAGTGGACTGACAGCTTAAATATCTGTGGAGGAGTTTTTTGCTATTTTCAGCTTCTTTTTTTTACTATAACTTTACACTTTTTCTTTAGCCAGGAAACACAACGAACTGCCAAATGGCTTGCGCAAAGCGGAAGAAAAACTAAAACAAATGTCAGTCGTAGTTGACGCGTTGCCACCCGAATCCGAGTGCCAACTGCCACGTACCACCTGGCCCCTCGACCAGTAGTCAGTAGTCAACCGGTATCCGCGCCAGCCGCTTGCAGTGAAATGCAAATGTCATTTGCAGTTGACACTTGACTCAGCACTTCGCACTGTCCTAGGGCACTTTGGGGTTTTCACCTGTTTCTGCCGCTGTTGCTTCTGCTGCAGTTGTTGGCACAATGAGCGAGAGACATACAGAAATAAAAAATAATAAGACCTTCGACTAAAAACAGAAAAAAAAAAAATACAGAAAAGTCTAATGCCAAGTGAACATGAATAAAGTCGTGCCTTGTGGGAGCTACCATCGCTGACGCCGACTCCGACGCCATCATGCCTGTGGTCGTCATTAGGGCAGACGTCAAAGTATACGCTTTGTTTTTGCACCCTGCACTCGTTGAGGCTGTCTAACATGCAGCGTGTTAATAGCCAGTGCCACAACCGTTCCACTCGCCATCGTCACCTTCACTCCGCCCACTGCGTCGCCATTGCCACCAGGGCATGCCCATCGTCATCGCCATGTGCATGGGTTGTGTTTGAACAGCGCGTTGACACAAGCGGCACAGGTGTTACCTCTGGCTGTGGCTGCGTCGGGCAGCAAAGTCAAGTCGAGTAGAAGCTTATTGTAAAGGGTGGAAAGGGAAGATATTGCGGGGCGACGAGTGTGACGATTTGTGGTGATTGAATTGTAAATGCTGCGTTTGACCTTTTAGAGTTTTGTAAGTCTTTAAGGATTAAGATTGAGCTTTACTTGCACATGGCTTCTTGGAGTCACTTTACAGAAGGTTTTAATAACTAAAAACTTAAAGCTATGATTATCTATGCTAAAATAAATGCATCCTCTATAATAATGCCATCTTGGTATTAAGGAATTAAAGTCTGGGAACCGCAGCCAAATCTAACGTGAAAAAAATTCAAATTTTGCAAAATAAAGCCTTAAGGCCGGTTCAGCATGAAAAATTTCGCATGGAATTACAAAACTTCATATAAAAAAAAAAATCCCAAATGGGTACAGGCCTATAGGAAAAATTGCTGATGCCCCCCTGGTATGTCCGTAACCGCAACCTCCACAAGGATCTCAGCATTCCTTTTGTGGGTGACATGTTAAATAAACTAAGCGGCCGTTATGCGGATCGCTTACGATCCCACCCCAATTCTCTTGCCTGCTCCCTGGCCGGTCATAGACCACGAAGACGCCTCCACCCATGTGACCTCAGATGTCGTCATTTAATTTAAATCGCTATAGTAGGTTAGTAGTGTATCTTATTTATATTTTATGAGTAAATGTTTACAGACACACATTGCACAAATCTAGTATACCCTTTGTACCTATAGGTACAGGGTATAAAAATGGATCAGTGTGAAATTAATTATTATACCCTGTACCTATAGGTACAAAGGGTATACTAGATTTGTGCAATGTATGTAACGGACAGAAGGAGGCGTGGCAGACCCCAAGTCCTTTATACCAAAATGCTTATCATAACCTCGGGTAGCGATTGAGCCATGTCCGTCCGTCCGTCCGTCCGTCCGTATGAACGCCTAGATCTCGGAGACTATAAGAGCTAGAGACACGGAACTTTACCTGCTGGTGCGCATATTTCCTAAGCAGATGAAGTTTGTTGAATCATGTCGATATCTTTCCCCGTTCCCCCGCTGTAGATTTTCGCGGTTTTTAGCCACACCGTTTAGTATTTTCACCTGAAATTTAAGAGAGCGATGCGTTGTAGTTACATGCATCTATGTGTAAAAAATGAACAAAATCGGATAAATACAACAGAAGTTATAGTCAAAAATGTGCAAATTTCACCTCCCCTTGCCAATAAACTGCGTCAATATTTGACTCTACGCAATTATGGCTACAAGTGACCTAGAATCACAATTTTTGGTAAGCTCATTCATGTGGCTCTAATGAACAAATCCACATCCAAATTTTATCGATGCGGTCCCCCCACCCCCCGCAATCGATTTACCGTGTTTTCTCCCACACCCCTCAACATATCAACTTGAAACTTACCCAATATAATTAAAATAGCTTCTTTGACGTAACTTTCGATTTTCATCAAAATCGGTACAAATTTAGGGAACTTATAGGTATAAATATCGTTTTGCACCAAAAAAAAAATAAATTCCAATTGGAAAGTTGTTAGATGGAATATGCAGGAAAAATTTTTTTGACACAAAAGGTACAGGGTATGCCACTGTCGGGCACCGCTTCGACTGTACCACATTTTTTTTAACAAAAAAAGTGCAAATATCTGTACTTCCTAAACTTTTAAGAACTTTTTTGTACTGAAGTAGCTTCTAAATATGTTTTTAACCAATTTACCGTAGACGCATGCCCATTTCGCGATGCGGCTTAATTTTTCCTTGCTCTTGATCAGAGAGATATCTGCTTTAAAGAAATATAGAAAATTAAAGTTAATTTTCGTTAAAAACTTTAATTTAATAAACAAATTACACGAATCTATAACTTGTCCAAAAATTTAAACCGCCGTACGGCCGGGCAGAATGCTTACAATCGGGACACATTCAAGATATTCCCTGCAGTTTTCTTCATTTCTACAGTGTTAATCCGATTGGGTGGCAAAGGGGGCGCGCAATATTAAAACAGAAGACCTAAAGTAAAGGGTATAAAAATAATAAGCTTTAAAAATACAAATTATTTTATCAAGTAAAAAATATAAAAATATATATAAATATAAATACAAATATAAAATAGTCACAAAACGCCAAAGCGGCAATTTTCGAAACTACAACTGAAAAGCTATTTGAGCTTTTATTTACAGCAGCCTACAGATGTCGCCATTGTGCAAAATACGTTGTATATAAGCAAACTTACTCAAATTTGAATTTAGCTGGAAAAGTTTTTCAGAAACAAAATTGCATTCTAGTTTTTGTCAGAATATGTGCATTACTCCAGCAGCGTTCTGTGTTGGTGCAGGATGGTTACAAGGCGTGAAAGCATGACTGTAGCATGACATTGTAGAAAATAAAGAAAGTATAGGGTATGTTAGATTCGGAATGTCACCAAATGTATAAAGATGACAGAACGGGGGCAGAGTTAGTTAGTTATATCTTAATGTTTAGAAACTGAGCACATTTTGCTTTACGAGAAGCCTACTATCATGCCGTTTTAATGACATATATAGTATAGTATCTACAGCGTGTTAAGCTAACTGAGAATAAAAAGCAACCAGTGGCATTAAGTTGAATGCATCGAAGCGCAGTCAACGTTCGGTAAGCGCACAAGCTGGACACAAGTCATAGCTGACTCTTAAAAATAAGTATAAAAAAACATATTAGAGATTGTCATGTACGAGCAAAACAGCACACAAAACAATCCTTTTACCACAGCAGCTGAAAACGCACTATGGTCGCTGCAGGGAAGACAAGGTGCTCCAGTGGCGTCGCCTAATTCCCATAGTTCCCCAGCAGCAATACCACAGAATATTTTTACAAATCCGACTATACAGCCGTCCAGTGTCATCAATTTGTCCAATTCCAATGATGTGGTTATAGGGCCAATGACCCAGTACCAAGGTCCTGTTACCATATATCAGTATATGGATGCTACCGTGGAGACGCGCTCCATGCAGGGCGGTGCAGGTAATAATAATATATTATACATTAAATTGAATAGTTTTTTAAAAGCAAGTCATAACGAGTCATAGGTTTTTTTTTTGTACTTGTATACTTCCAAGCATTGCAACTCTCAGATATTATGCAAATTGCAGCACTTATTAAAAGCTCAAAAAAACCGCTTAAATCATATACTACGAAAATAAACAAAACGAAGTTGTGGCTCAAGCTTAAGGAAAGCGCATTGAACATACATTGAAACGCACTACGCATACGTCACGTCGCACGCGAATTGAAAGAAAAGCAAACAACTAGTAAATGGACAGAAAATAAAGCAAAACACAACTGCAAAATGCGAAAGATATGGCAAATCCCCAAACAGCAATAACAACACCGCACTGTGCTGTCAACGCTGGTAGAGAGTGATAGGGTTGAGAGGCAACCTTCGCCAATTGTTCACGACACGACGTACTAGTACGACAAGCGCCGTTCTCAGTCGTTTTTGTGACGGATTCAGGTGTGGCTGGTAGCTGGTGACTGTTAGTTGTTGGCTACTTGGATCGACACGGTTGTCAGTTATCGGTCAAAACGTTCGTTGAGGTGCCACTTGAGGCATAAGATTGTATTGAAAGCCGTTTTATTGTGGAATTCGCGCATCAGTTTAAAATAGGGCATTTCTATAAAGCACTATCTAGTATCAAGTTTGTGATTCAGTCGCCACACGACGAAAGTTGGAGCATTAGTCACCTAGGTTTACGCGCACTATTGTGATAAGCGTCGTTCGCATGCACTGAACCAACAGCAAATTTAGCACACTCCATACTCTTATGTAGTTCCTACCACACTTATCGCACAGCATGAAACTTTTACTTAAGGCGCACTCCGATCGCAAGACACGCAGTCGTCGCGTAGCCGATACCACAGCAGCCACATCAAGTAGTAGAAATTCCCGAATTGCAAAGATCGGTGTTACAGCTTTAATGGCTTTCTATTGTTTATTTAAAGGAATTAACAACAGTCGCCAGACTAACTCCGACAACGTCAAACACCGTCTGAGACGAAACACATTTTTTATGGTGCTCATCATATTGGTCACAATCACTGCAGTGGGTGTTATCTATGTGGAACTAAGCCGTCGAAGCGAAACCAGTTTAAGCAGCGCTCGAAAGCCCATTTACTTTGGCAACAACTATGACCACGATACATGTAAGTAGGATGCGCTCAGGCAACGTCTTCTCGAAAGTTAGTATAGTTTTGCAGTTACGAATCTAGGAAACGGACATCTGGTCATTGACCGTGTGCAGTGGGGTGCTTCGGATCGCGCCCGTCAGCTAACAATCCCGCTAGAACGGCCTATTCCCTATGTATTGATTACACACGTTGGCGTACAATCCACACCGTGTGTCAATCTCTACAAATGTTCCATTAAAATGCGCACCATACAAGACTCGTCCATTGCAGAGAAGAACTTGCCAGACATACAGTCCAATTTTTACGTAAGCATTAAAAAAAGATTGGAGTGCTAAGCACGTCCAAGCCCATAGTTGTGCAATTCGATTACCATTCACGCAATATATTTGTGCAGGTTTCCGATGAAGGCAACATCTATGTTGGTCGCGGCTGGGACTGGGCCAATACGTATGCGAACCGAAGCTTGGCTATAACATTTATGGGCGACTACGCGCGTTACAAGCCCAGCCCCAAGCAGCTGGAAGGCGTGCAGTATCTACTGTCTCATGGTGTGGCCACCAAAATGCTGGATGTAGCCTACAAGCTGGTAGCGCAGAATCATGTAAAGCAGCTTATTCTTTACTTTCTTCAGACAGATCCATCGTTTAACGCTTATCACTAATTTCAGACGAAAATCACCAAAAGCCCCGGTGTTTATGTTTACCGCGAGATAATACACTGGCCGCATTTTTATGTTTGTGGGACAGCCGACACACCAAAGTGCGGCAGTGAGTTGGGCATGACTTCTTGGGATGGTAAAATGTAGAAACATTTTTTCATAAATAATTTTTTAGACTTAGTTGTATATAACTATGAAATATAGACTTTTATAAATAATACAACAAGTATTTAGTTGAAAGAAAAGAACTTTAAAGTATTTTTATCTGTTCACAAACCGGTTAAATATCTGTCAACAAGTGCTTATTTTTAGAGCTGTGCTCTCTGCTGCGCTTTCGATCTGTCGCTTTTCCCTCTCTCTATTTCTCCGGCGCTCTGGCTCTCTGTCTCTTCAAAATTTACTCTCTTCTGTACGACTTACACATGCCGGTTAAAGCTGTTGTTTATAGTTTTGTGATTGTATATGTATATTTCAGCTCAAAAGCTGGAAATTCCGAACACAAACACATAGTACTGAAAAGCTATCAACATATGAGTATGTATGTAAAAATATGTGTATATGGAGAAGCGATATCATTATCTGAGCTTGTTGCCATTTTTATTACCGCTGTCTTCTCTTTTTCTCCCTTCCCATATAGACGCTGGTTACAGGTTGTTGTTTTGAAGTTAATTGAAACCAGTACACAGTGGGCAAAAGATCCGAAACCGCGGAATCAAGTTTTAATTATAAAAGCTCAATTTACGCCAAGTATAATCCGATATAGATTATAAGAATAGCTGTGAGTTTTTAAACATAAAAAATATTTTGATAGGAGCATCGCGAAATATTCGCGCCTTTTTAAGCTTTGGTTTGTTTGCGCTATCAAAACACAATTAATTGTTGATCCCGACTGTAATACATATACCCTGTTCACCTTTAATTTTAAAAGTTTTCGTTAAACCGTGAAATTCTTCTTCTGGGGTACGACACAAAATAACAAGAAACATGAACTGTATAAAGCAAACTTGTGTGGGGTCATAGTCTCCCAATTAAAGCATTTAGTATACATTTTTTTCAGTTTACTACTAAAAACGTTAAAGTTCATATTTTGTTGTGTGTACCAGCTAAATGGTGAGACCATTCGAACTTTTTTTACATTTTTAATCTAATTTATATCTTACTCTTTAAAAAATGCGAATGTACTAGAACAGCGATTTTGCCCACTGTGAATTTGCCCCCGAAATTTGACTACTAATATCTGATAACTAAGAAATCAATATCAACTTGTCTTTTCGGAATTCAAAGCCAGTCATCAGCTATTCATAGAGAAAAATTCAGCATCCTCAGAGACTTGCTACACTAACGACCTACCCGAAGCAATGGGTGGCTTTATCAGTTGAGCTTAGCTTAAGACCAATTATTAACTATGCGAGCGAAATTGCAACAAGTAAGAATACGTGATAAATTGTGCGAAAAAACTAAATAAAAAATCGGAGAATCGCTGAGGCGAATCGTAAAATGAGAGATGTGTACATTCATATGTTTGTGTATACCCGGTACGTTGTGTTCTTGGAATTCGTTGTACGCAGTATATATTTGTTTTTGTTTATAAGTTGTACAAACATGAGTACAACCAAACACAAACAATTGCACAGAGAGCTTCATAAATTAAGAGTAGGAGTAGCGAAGCTTTTAAACTAAAGAAGCTGGATAAACCACTCCCAGGTGCCTTGATTGTTGTTTTTGTCTCCTTAATTAGTTTGATATGCGTTTTTGGGCTGTAGAACAGGTTCTGACAAATGACGCATGTAAACGTAGCTCTATGATATGATTTATATATTCATACATATATACAAGTGTTTAGTAGCCCAATCCTGCTACGACACTTTACAGTTGCATACAGTTAGTTTTGGAAGTCAAAACCTTGTTACAACTTGACTGGAAATTTTTCATAACATAGTATACTTTTTCTATTGTTGAATAATTAATTAAATATTCATAACACACTCATCGATTCAGCATGAGCCGCACTAAATACATATGCATATAATATATGATAATAATAAAAAAAATAAAATTAAACTCGGTTAAGCTTTAATTCTGAAGCGCAATCCACCCGTTAGTTTGTTTGCCTCCAAGT
The DNA here is from genome assembly GCA_949987675.1 of Chymomyza fuscimana. Classification (NCBI taxonomy): domain Eukaryota; kingdom Metazoa; phylum Arthropoda; class Insecta; order Diptera; family Drosophilidae; genus Chymomyza; species Chymomyza fuscimana. The sequence continues at coordinate 577,903 of OX465089.1, forward strand.
TGTATATCAAGCAAAGCTATCTGTTGGGCTTGCTCGCTTGCACAAGCGCTCTCCACACGCATACACTTGCACGCCGGGAGCTATAGCTGCTCTACGGTGTGGTCTTCAGCTTGCCCAGTTCAGCATGCTCAGTTGATCAGAGTCGTTCGAACGGATCGCTGCTCAGTGATTTTATATTGCCGCAAAACCGTGCACGCGCGAGCTTCCATTTCGAAAATATACTACACTCGGGGCAAAGACGGGTAAACATAACATTTTTACGGGTGTGAGTGTGCGAATAGACATTAGTGTGCATAGTGCGCATATACAGTATATGCTGCATTTGTTGAAACATTAACAAAAAGGTGTGAAATCGTGCAAACGGTATATACTCGTGGCTAAATAATTGAATAAAAAAAATTATAATAAAAGTGCGTTGGCTGCTTCTTGGAATTACATAGGAATTGAGTTGATAAAATACCTTTATATGACTAGGACAAAGTGGAATACGTAACGTATACTTAATGGTTAGTTAGTACTTGCTATAATATTATAAATTATATTAAAAGTACATAATTTAAAAGTATCTCTATGTGTTGTCAACAAACATGCGTTCAAAGTATTGCTTTGATCATGTACAATTATTGGCAACTACATTTACTACAGTCAAGCGACCCATAGAGATACACGCATACACATACAGCTGCATGTATGAGCGAGTGGCAATGGCTGCCGCATTCGTTCATTGTATTGGTGAGCTTAATGATGTCTCTTCATAAGCTGCTTTTTCTTCTCTCATTACAATGGCTTGTTTTGCTATGTTATCTATAAATATATATGCCATATACATATGTAAATGTGTGCATGCCTGTGTGTACACCGAATTGAGCTCTATAGTATGCTTGAAGTCCCCAAAAAAGTGAGAGACTTTGTTGTTTTCGATCAGTATTCAATTTTTGCACAAATATTCTCAATTATAACTTTATCTTTCTTTTATTTAGTAGAATGGAGTGCAGAGTTTTTTTTTGCAAACATTAATGAAAGAACTTATTTGTCTCAACTGTGTGCATAAACATGTAGATAAACTAAGTAAAATATTTAAAATAGTTCCATTAGACTTTACGGAAGTCCATGTATGTGCATTTGAACCTTACACTTTTATATACATATATGTATGTACCTATATATTTTTTGTTCCTACATTTACTGCATGAGCAGCTTGTCGAGAGCGTGTATTGGAACTCATTTTGTAAACTGAGTGGATGATTATAATTTGCATATTCATTCGTACTATAGGTAGTACCACCCTTCTACGGGTCTGGCTCAGAAGAGCAGTGCGAAGTGAAATGCAAAATAAACATCTTGTAAATTTGCTTTGTTTTTGCTACTTTATAGTGGAAATTGTGGGAATTCAATTAATTGCAAACTAAAAACAGTAAAATATTTCATTTCGCAGAATGCAAAACGGAATAAATTATACGCATTTATTTGCACTGTAAATAAGTGAAGATAAACATAAAAAGATACTATGCAAAGAAAGCGCAGTTGATAAGTGTTGCAAACGAAATACTCTTAAAACAGACTAAGTACAATATAAAGAAAAATGTCTGATGTGCTTGTTTAAGTTACTCATAACATATAAATAAATAAAATGTAAGGCACTATTATCAAAATAATAAACTTAACAAGCTAATTTAACTATTTGCAGCTGAACTTGCATAATGTGAAACTCGTTTATATGTACTCGCATGTATCAAACAGGCCCACAAAATGCTACACGAAACCTACTGACCAAAAACTTGGTTTTAAAAACAACTGAGAATACTCAGCATATAAGCAATATCATTGTGATCAAGAGCAGACTTGTTAAGCTACCAAAAAATGCATTTTAAGTATGATACGGAAATGAATCAGAACCAAAATTGCAACAATAGCAACAACACAGTAAACCTATCGGACAATAAATATTGCAGCACATCGTCTACAGATTCGGGCGTCATTTTGATAGATAACACGATCAGGCTCAACAACGCACCCAATAATGTGGAGGCAACGACCAAAGATAACAATTACATCAATAACAAGAATGGCCGAAGTGAAGCAACCACAAAGGAGGAACCGCGCATAAGCATTGAGCATACTGTGAATATTAACAAAGCTTCTGGTGGCACAGGTGCAAGTACTAAGAAAACCTCGCCAACTCTTTCCATACGCAGTACAACCATATCGATTGTATCTATCGATGAAAATGCACTTGACTCGAGCTGCATTGATAGCGACTCGGAGGCTGAGGCAGACAACGAAGACGCAAGCATTGGTTGCACAGTGCAAAAACTAGGCCAGCAGATTAGTTACCCGCCAAATAGCAGCAAATTGCCGGAACTCCACAAGGGACTGAAGGTAATCAGTCAGCAAATACATCCCAATGGTGGCATACCAGTCGTGGGCGTGGCGCCAATATCTCAGCAAATTATCAGTGGTAATGTGCCGGCAACGACGCCTGCAGCAGCACAAATTGGTAGCATTGCTCTGAATAACTCAACAGATGTTACCTTTGGTGATAAACATTTTTATGAGGGTCCTGTCACAATACAGCAATTCCTTATTGATCATCGTGATAAGCTAAAACCAGTCAATCCCGATGGTCATGATAATCCAGGCTTCAATGGGCAGGAGTCGGATCATGCTACAGTTGCAGGTGAGTAGTATCTTACATATTGTACAAATTTCGTTTACGCTTGCTAAATCAGAAAAAAATATTGCGCATACGCACTGCTTTCCAAGGTATTGCGCATGGGATATGGCAATCAATAAACACGTACCGGCTGTATATACAAGCTAGCACAAGTTAAAACATATGTACGAGGCTTTTGTTTACATGAGAATATATTTCACAATTACCATAATTAAAAAAAGACCATAAATTAAGAGCGAGAAATGGCAATAAAATTGAGGTTTAACTAAATGAAAGGCATAGGTTGATTGCTACTAGATTTTGGTACAGTGGCGTCGTTTAGAGGTAAATAATGGTACTTCCCACTAGAAATAAATCGACGCCTATCAACGCACAAATGGGGATTTTTGAAATTATTTTCTTCACAAAACAGCCAAATAACAAGTGCGAAATGTAAAACACATTTGTCGATCATGTACACAGCTTTATCCATATATTTAAATTTGCCAGTCGTTGCTGTATCGCGCATGGGTAAAGATGGTGCAAGCGCATAAAATCTGCACAAAATGTCAAAACAGCATCGATGCAACTTGTGATACAATCAAGTGTGGTGCTAATTGTGGTTGGATTTCTCATGGGCTGTGTAGTGGACTAAGCGCTGCGCAGCTGAAAATTCTAGGGGATAGCATCAATATTCGCTGGTTTTGTAACAGTTGTCTCAAGCAAAAATTTAACCAAACCATTTGGTTGGAGCAACGTTTACGGGTCACAGAAAAACGCTTACAAATTCTGGAGTCCCATTTAGAGCAGGGTGCAAGTGAGTGCTGCTAGGGATTGATTTTGACTCGTATGATTTTAAGTGCTACTAAGACTTAAATTCTTTTCAAATATTTTCTAGGCGGCAAATCGGGCGAACCACACTCCAATGAAAAGATTTCCAAGACGCTGTGTTTTCCACACAGCCTCAGTGGAAAGGCCATTACAATAACGGCGATCCTAGTTTTTCTCATAATGCTGCTTGGCATCATACTGGCGCAGACAACAAACCTCTTTGGCAAGACATCAGTAAAAAGTAAGCTTGGTGAAGGCGAAGATTCCAGACAAAATATTCCAATCAATTCAACAATAGGTACTGAAAAGCAAATTTTAATTAATTGTTTTAACACGCTTTATTTTGGTGCTAACCATATGCTTCCAATACAGTGCATATATTTGTTTATATTTAATATGTAGATAGAAATTGTACTAAACATAAATATAAAATAAACAATAAGTAGTGATTTTTTTTCCAAACTACTCATTAAAGTAGTTTTTTAAAGTGCTACAGATTATCAAGTGACCTACGTTTAGTTGAATGGAATATGAACTTAATCGAGTACATACGTACTCATTACTAATGTTAACTTGAGCTAAACACCTGCTGAACTCTTTTGCGAAACAGACGATGATATTGTTACCAACGGCAGTCTGGTGCTCGTTAATGTCAAGGAATGGAACGGCAATCCGCCAAAAAATCCTCTTACTCCTCTAGAATTGCCGGTGCATCGTGTTATTATTTCGCATACTGCATCCGAGGGCTGCGAGTCACGGGTGAGCTGCCATTTTATGACAAAAGTAAAGTTATGTAAAGTAAAGTGTAATCTTCGTTCTGCTTCAGGATGTCTGCATGTACCGCGCACGGCATATACAGTCTTTTCACATGGATGGCTGGGGCTGGGATGATGTAGGCTATAACTTTATGGTCGGCGGGGATGGGCGCGTCTATGTCGGACGTGGCTGGGATAGTCAAGGTGCACACACCAAAGGCTATAACTCGGATGCTATTGGTGTCTCCTTCATAGGCACCTACAACTCCATAGATCCAACTCCCCAGCAGCTGCAAGCTTGCCAGCAGCTCATCAAGGAGGGTGTGCGCCTGCACAAAGTGGCAGAAAATTACAAGCTTTATGGGCATCGGCAGCTAAGCGCCACCGAGAGTCCGGGTGAGCTGTTGTATAAAATTATTAAAACGTGGCCACATTGGTCGGAACAAGTTTAATGCTGCAGCCTTTTCTGTATTTTAGAATTAGATTGCATAAGATTCTCTAAGCTCTGTAAATTCTTATTATTTTAAATAAAAAATAAAACCGTATCTATGAAAAAAATAATATAAATGACTTTTTATTTATATACAAATACTACATAGTAAATATAAGTATAAAATGCAACAAAATTGCTTAGTTTAGTATTTGATAGCATTCTATCTATAATAAAAGCATCGATTACCTTACAGATTTGGACAACATTGGAGGTGGCAAGGTATTGCGTATTGTACCGCGTAGCGCTTGGCTCGCACAGCCTGCACAGAATACCTTGCAGAAACTTCAACTGCCCGTCTCATTGCTTATCGTGCTGCCCTTAAACACGGAAAACTGCACCACACAGGTAAGCGCGTCAAGGTCTTAACGTAACCATCTCGAGTATTACTAATTTCTCTTCAAATCCTCGTTTTTTTCCATAGGCTGAATGCACGTTTAGGGTGCGCTTTCGACAAACTTTTGATATAGAATCATTGCGCCACGATGATATAGCCTATAATTTTCTCATAGGTGGTGATGGCAATGTCTATGAGGGCAGAGGATGGGACTATGTTGGTGTCCATATGAAGGGCTACAATGATCGCAGCTTCGGCTTTGCATTTATAGGTTCTTTCCATAAAGCGGAACCCTCACCGAAACAGCTGAATGTCACCCAGCTGCTTATAGACGAGGGTGTGCGTCTTGGAAAAATTTCGGAAGCCTATAAATTAATCGGAGCTAGTAGTCTCGAACCAACCGTCACAGAATACAAAGCCGATAAATTGTATGCCAGTTTTGCGGGCTGGCCAAATTGGACCTAATTTAGCACGATTTAGCTAATGCACATATCTCAAATATTGAGCTGGATATTAGGCGTATGAGCGCCTAGTTTTTAATTATGTTTAAATTGTGGCATATTTAATTAAGATAGTTAAAATAGTTGTTGACTAAGATCTTGTGATATTAACGGAAAAATTCAATAAAATGTACTTTAAGTTTCGACATGCTACAAAACTACAGTCTTATTTCACAAGATAGGGATTTAAAGGAAGCCACGTATCGCCATTAATATTAATTCAGATGGAAGATTCTATCGTTCTTAAATTATAACTTACATGTGATTTTGCATACACTCTGTGTAGCAGATTATTATTGGTTATAATTCTCTAATCAGCCTGTCAACCGACAAGGCTATTAAGGTTGTTTTTAAAGATTGAGATTGTGTATTCGCCATAGTAAGTGTACAAAGTTATTAACCATAGTTCGATATAAAAAGATGCTTTTATTCTATACGTTTGCATTTTATTCAGATTCTGTCAAAATAGCTTTGCGAGCTTTGGAAACAACAAAATATATTTTAGAGCCATTCGGAAGCCCTTTAAGAGACGATCGACAAAAGCTTTAATATTCCCAAATGATGCGAAATCAAAATTATGTATTTTAATTAAAAATCACTAACAAAAAATATTGAAAATAGCTTCGTGAGCTTTAGAAGTCACGACATATTTTAGAGCCCTTCTGGAATGCCTTTTTATCCATTACGTACAATTTTACATAGCCGATAAACAATTCTCTCAAATAAAAAAACAATGATCAAAAACCAGATTGGGAGCTTTCGGTAAGCACCACTTAATGGCGCAGCCGCTACGTATGTCGAGTCGGGGATTTTTTATTATTGTTCAAATATAATACATATGTATATATTCGTTTGTTGAAGCAAGCCCATCAGCAGTTCACTTTAGCCCGCTTGCTTAGTACGAAGAGAACAACAAACTTGATCAGACGACGCATTCAACATATTTCACATTTCATTAAAACTCGGTAAATCAAGTAAATGCCAAAATGAAAGAGCCCCAGTCTCAGCAGCTTGAACAAGAAATTCAAGCTCAGAGCCAATATCAAAATGAGCCAAAAGGTGCAAAGGCTAGCCAACAAATTAAACTGATTGGCTTCGGCGGCGTTCTATTGCTGATAGTGGTCATGTCTGCTGGCTACTATCTATTGCTGATGAGTAGGTATCTGTAGAATAAGGAGTATCCCAGCTGTCATTGCTGTTTCCTATTACGTATAGAAACTACTTCGAAACTGGATAGCTCATTGCGGATACTTGATCGCAGCGAATGGAAGGGGGAACCACCAACAGGCCTATATGCGCGCCTGAAAGCTCCAGTGTCTCACGTTATCATTCACCATACGGCTTCAGAGGGCTGTGAAAGCGAAGTGAGTTCATACCATTAATTATCAATACCCGTTTGATTCTATTTTATTTGGTGGCGCAGAATGTTTGCATCTATCGCGTTCGTCTCATACAAACATTCCATATGCAATCTATTGGATGGACGGATATCGGTTACAACTTTCTCGTAGGTGGCGATGGACAAGTATATGTGGGACGCGGCTGGTATGTGCAGGGTCAGCACGTCAAGGGCTTTGAAGCTGTATCCCTAAGCATAGCGTTCATTGGAACATTTTCCAATACGCCGCCACCAACTCAGCAAATAAATGCTGCCAAGCAGCTCATGGAGGAAGGCGTTAGACTGCACAAACTACACCCTGACTATCATATATACGCACACCGCCAGCTTAGTGCGACCGAGAGTCCTGGTCTGGCATTATTCGAACTTATGAAGCATTGGCCGCGCTGGTCGCAGTCAGTTGGAGCTCGTAAGTTTTCAAGGGTTTTCAAAAATTGTTTCATGTCGTAACTTAAGCCTTTATATGCCGTTAGTGCGTCTTCTCAGCAATGACACACTGAAGTTTGTGCCACGCAACTACTGGTTGGCACAGCCGGCTCAGCAGCAGCTAGAAGTATTGGAACTGCCTGCTAAACGGGTGCAGTTTGTTAGTACACAAACTGAACCATGCTTAACGCAGGCGGAATGCACTTTTAGGGTGCGTCGACTACAGAGCTACCACATGGAGAGCTTACACCTACCTGATATCAACTATAATTTTATAGTGGGCGGAGATGGCCAAATTTACATAGGCAGGAACTGGGAGGATAATTGCGATGCACTTCAGGGTAAAGAAGCATTTAATGGACTTGTTGTTGCTTTTTTGGGTGAAGCCCAGCCGGAGCAAAACCAAATTGATTTAGCGCGCAAGCTTTTAGCTCGGGGTGTTCAATTGGGCAAACTGGTTAAGGATTTTGAGTTGATAGACAATTTGAAGGACACTTATATAAAATAATTTCAACAATTTGGTCGAAAAAACAAGAATTTATATAGAAATAAACATGCCTTTATTACGTTCAATTGCTTCTTGTGTTTAACTTCTACAACTACGAGCTACTAAAAACTTGCACAAATTTTCACTAATCAACCTTGTTTATAACAATTTAAACTCGCATATAAATATATTACTGATATTTCGAAACATTACTGTTCTACAATTTTTTTAAAAATGTATAGGCGCCGCTGCATTATGACTTTGTGCTTACATTTGACTAAATAAGTTTCGTTATTATAAATTTGGAACAGGAAACATATAGGACGCCCAGCCAATTAGGCTATAAATAATAGCGTACAAGCGAAGCACGTCTAATGGTCCAGAATGCGCATGTTTCCGGACACTATCTTGTTTTCTAGTATGGCTCCAGCTGGTATGTCAATGCGATCACCGTGATTAGCTATAATTATGACGGTGCCCTAAAAAAGACCACATAAAATAAGTATGTGTGTAATTTAGAGAAGCTTAAAGATGCTTACGCGAAGCGACACGCCACGTCCGAAAGTGACATCTCCGGAAACGGTCAAATGATCTAGCTCGATGATATCAGGTATGTTAGCAAAGCGACCAAGGAACTCTTTGACCTTGGAGAAATGATTTTCACCGAGTTTGACCAGCGGTGTGGTGGGAAACATGCGTTGTGAAGACATTACAAGGCTTCCATACTTCAGTGTATAAAGATTTGACATAACGAGCAACAAATCGGAGGACTTCTTTACAGGCAAAAAACGGGAACGTGGCACATTGATGCCAATCGCACCATCGAAGCATTTCATAGCGGAACCCACAGCCGTCTCCAGCTGTATGACGCGTAGTCCGTTCTCCAGCGTCTTATTATTGACAATGATCTCCATGTTGAGTGTGCGTTCGCGCAAGACACGATCGATGGCTAAGTAAAAATGAAAGCAGCATTAAGGGCGAAATCTTAGGCAAAAACTATGGTTAAGTACGTACATGCTAAGTTGGCCCAAATATTGTTTGTATTAAAGAACTTGAAGGTTTTAACGGATTTAAAGTCATCCACATGCTCTTTGGGTACTTGTGCAATTTCCAGCAAGCGCAACTTATTTTCAAACCAAATAAGTGTGCCACCCTACGGAAAAAGCAAGATAATGAAATAGTGAACAAGTTTAAATAATTTAAGATAAGCTACCTTAACGTCAGCGCGCGTTTTATCGGTCACCTCCATGACGAACTCGAAGGGAGTGCTGGCTCGTTCCTCTCCCACCAGTTGGTTAAGTATATTTAAGTCTACGGTGGCGCCCAAGTTGTCTATATTAGACAAAAAACAATACTCGCGACCTTGTTCAATGAACTTTTTTAAAAGACCCGAATTGCGAAAGGTGTCGTAAAAGTCACCGTGCCCAGGTGGATACCAGCTGTAAAATAAGTAAGCAATTAGTAGGCAGTTAAAAAACAATTACCTTAAATTAAACGTACGACTCCATGTCCTTTTCAACCTCAAAGTCCTTGGCCACAGGCAGAAAATGTTCGCGACTGATGCGTGGAAAGCAGCTCTGGTTAAACGTGTGAATCTGGACTCGGAACCCCTTGTACTTGCGTATGATTTTTTCCGTGTCCTCATCGGTATTAAAAGAGTTCATTAACACAAGCGGCACATTGGCGTCATAGGTCTTATTAAGATGTTCAATCTGTTGTACCGTCAAGTCCAGAAATGTTAAGTCTGAGCGCACCGGAATGACACTCTTTGGTCCGTGGCAGCCCATTGAAGTACCTAGACCGCCGTTTAGCTTTATAACTACCAGCTTGTCCAGCATGCTGCGTACCTGTGTGCATAAACTATCCTTAAGTGCTATGACTTTAATTTTTTTATAAGCAAAAGCACGAAAATATTACATTGCCTGTCTTATTTATTAGTGCAATTTAAGTATCTTAGTATAAATAAAGTAAGCAGGCGAAATCCTAGTTTTAACGTTACGTTAAGAAGCGGAGCGTAAATGGTCATAGAGAACAAGGATTAAAAACAATAGCAAAGCGGCGAATGAATCAGAAATTAATAAAACAAAACCGTGTTACCTTATCCTATAAAGGCAGACATAAGCCAAAGTAGGAATATGGAGAACAAACTCAGATTTCAGTATTCAAACCAAAGAACATGAAAGTATTAAAAAGGTTTTTAAAAATTACGTTTCAAGGAATCTCATCTTTTCATTTATTCTATAAGCCAATTCGGTTGGGGATGGGCAAGAACCACACAGCAAACCATGACTAAGAACTATAGTTTTACGCACCTGCTCATTTTTGGGCGCTTTAAGATTAGAGTAGTCCATCACCGCATTTGCGGGCAACTTTTGGATCTTGTTCCAGTCTAAAGACGGCCCCTCTACATTATAATAAATAAGAATTTTAATAAATTTTATGTTCATTGTGTAAATAACTTACCCTCTTGCAGAAATCGTCCAAACAGATCAGCAAAACGTCCCATTTCGGCTTGAAGTGCAGGCCTGCGCGCTGGTTCAGTGGTTTGGAGCAAACGCTCCACATCATTTTCGAGCAAACGCAGGGCATCGCGTTTCGTGACCTCGTGGAACTCCTTTGAATCGGAAGGTACACGCTGATGGCCACGTACCTGAAACGAAACGATCCATACACTGTAAGAAACTTTGCACACCAGCACAGATCCATTAAAGTGTTAAGCAAAGCGCATCAACAGCAACTTCAAGTAAGTTCACTCAAGTGACAAAATTACAAAAAAAAAAAAAAAAAAAAATTACAACAATTACTGCTGTTGTAATGAGTAAGACCCCATTAGTGGAATCGCGCAAGCGTCTAGGCAGGTGTCGTTGGAGCATACGCGACAGTTTTGCAAAGACAACCAAGACCGACGCACCCAAATGTTATCAAGCCGCTTATTAGTTTTAGGCCTTCTGGTTGCTTTCGGTAAGGAAGTATCAGGTGGTGTTATGGATAACTTTAACGATGTACTGAAGTTGGCTGGTCAAATGTTTGGCATCAATACAGCGGCCGATGTTGCCAATTTGGTGGCCAAAGCCTTCTCTGGTGCAACAAAGCAACGAAAGCCTGATATAATGAGCGTTCTACAGCAAGGCTTTCAAGGACAGGGCGATCAAAGCCAGGAGGCTGAGCCAGAGTCCGAACAGTCGCAGCAAGGCAGCGAGCCGGAGAACGCACAGGAGACTCCTCCAGTAGAGCAGAAAATACCAATACCCTCGCGACAAGGTCCCGCAGCTCTCGGAGAATTCAGCACAGGCCAGATGCTAACGAATATGCTTCGCATGGTTGGCTTTGATGCGCGAAAGCTTGGCGCTCTGGCTATCAATGCATTAGTAATGATAGCTCAGGCGGTAAGTAACGGGTTTAACATCATCGAAGCTTATTAGTCAGTCCAACTTTACAGATAGGCAACACGCTGATGCAAGCCACGCAAACGGGAGGCACTCTTTTTAACCAACCGCAGACAAACAGCGGTCCCGAAGCGCTCTATGAGAACAGCGAACACCAGCCAAGAGAACTACGCAGCGGCACTCCGATAGATTGGTTTCTGCAACGTCCTAACCAACAGACCCAAAAAGTGCTAAGTCAGATAATGAACCGCGAGCTACCGGAACACATTGTTGATATGATCGAGGAGCGCGAAAACTCGGGCGCAGGCAATGCCGCCTGTCTTAAACTATTAATGTGTAAGAGCTCGCCAATTATTTGGGGTATGCAAGAGTCACTGCAGACACGCTTAAACGATAAAATATCGCAGCAAAATATAGAGGAGAGTTCTGACCCCAAAGAGGATAGTACTGAATTCAACTCGGGCGCCTTCTTTAAATACCTGCCCAGCTTGGCAGAATTTCGCATTCATGGTGCCGATTGTGAGTCGAGATTTGCAAGCCACTGCTCACGCAATCATACACAAGGTTAAGCCTAATGACATCGAGAATTGTTTTTAATTGAGAGAGAGAGAGTTATTATTAGATGCTGTCATCAATAAATATGCATAGGTTTGTCTGTAATTAGTTCGGTAGTTAACCTTAATCACTACGCCGTTGAAAACGGAGATAAGTCCAGCCCGGCTGGCAGCTGCTTTAGGTCTAAGCCTAATGTACCATGAAACGACCTCTAATTTAGTTGGGTAACACCACTTAGGAAGCGCTTTATTTTTCAACTAGTGAGATTATTCGCATTTATATGGGCTTTGCGAATTATGAGATATTTTGCACTATCAGTGGCTGATAATCTCGGCTAATCTGGGGGCATAAAACTCAGTTTTGTCTTTTGAGTGGGTCAGCGCACTATGGCGTATTTAGTTAATCCTACGTGATCATCATTAGTAAAAGCTAGTGAAATACGACATTATCTACCGAATCTACGAAGCCTGCAAGTGAGAATACATACTAAAATTATATATTTTCAAAAAAATACTTGACACATTCTACATGTATGGTATATTTAAAGGATATGTGTATTAGGAATAATATACATGAAAAATACTTTCCAATCTACTACTATAAAGAAAATAATACTATCTTATATTTTATGCAAAATCACTGTGAAAAGCACTATGGCGTATTTAAGCAAGCCCACTTAATCAATAGTTAGTACGAACTTTCCAAATGTGTAATCTCAATATAATTGTAAGATTAATAAATCGAACTTCCTTTATTTTTAAGCGTTATGATTTCGATCGGTAAAAACTTGTGAAATACTCGCAATATGTATTTCAAAGGGTACCAAAAATATATGAAACAGCATTTAATTAAACTCATGTAAAGTCGTTATGATGAAACAACACCTCTAGACATTGCGCCAATTTTGTTATCAGGACTGATAGCCCAGTAATAACGATTAAAAAATAAGTATTCAATGTCAAAAGAGTAGAGTATGTATGCTCTGAGCTTTGACATTGATTTGGGATGCAACTTATTAGTGGTTTAATAGCCAACTAAACACATGCATAATGTGTTTGACGACCAACTATTAAGTCATCAATGATAGTCAGAAGTACAAAGCCAAATATTTGCAACAACTTTAGGCAAACTCATCGGGGTTGGCGTGCGCGAGCCACTTAAAGCTATTGTCAGACGGACAACAAACTGATTGTATAAACTGTTTTCGTTTAAATATATATCGCGCACATCTTTATTTTCTTCAAATCAATGTGTGTAGTATATTAAATTCAGCAGAATTAAGTTCAAAGGTAAGCGATGGGTAAGCGAGATAAGTAAAATAAGATGTCTGGACATGAATGTGTGGTAGTCTTGTATGTGACTCAGAGTTATTGGAGGTATGGAATGCAAACACTTGTCTTGGTTTTGAAATATTTGTTAACTGCGAATAAACACTTTGAAATTGAAAAAGTATTTGGCCAAGTTTTATTTAAGTTTGGAATTTCCGGGTGTTTTGTGATTTTCCATTGTTCTAAGTGCCACGTAAAGATGTTGTAGCTTATGGAAAACTAAACTTAACCATTTTGTTTTATTCATTTGTACGAGGTTGCAAAGCTATTTAAATAATTGGAAACTTTGATCTTGACATATGTATCACATCGCGCCTAGAATATAAAACTTACACCGGTGCGTCGCAGCAGAATATCAATTGGACGTATGCTTGATGTCATTGTAAACCGATTAAATAGTTAGTCGGTTAAAATTCTTAAAGTCTAGAAATTGTTAAAACACTACAATTAAAATGTTTTGGCTCCAATAGACGCGCGCAGAGCAGAAAGCCGAAGTCAATGCTTGTCCGTCGAGTGTGCAATTGAAAATACGGGTAGAACGAAATACGATTTTGAATTTGAATACAATTTTTAACACCGACACTCACAATACTCGCAGCACAAATACACTCAAGAGTCAAGTGAGTAGGCACACAAGTTAACAATACTCATGTTTAATATTTATTTTTTCCAGTGATAGCACGTCGTTTCTGTGAGTGTGTGTGAGTGTGTCTCTGCCAAATAGTAATTAAGTAAAAAACAGAAATTGTAAAAAATATAAAAGAGCAAGTCGAGTACTAGCCTAGTACGCACTTAATGAGCAAGAAGAAATCGTTGAACTAGAAAAACGGAAAGCGACAAAACAAAATGATAAAAGTCAGAGCAATGGCGCTCAAATCAATGTTAAGAGATAACACTAGAGCGGCTTATCAGCCGGAATGCCGAATGTTGACCGCAACAAATGCTAAAGGAGCAAACGAACACACCCACAACTCATAGTAGATTAAAACAAATCTCACAGTTTTTTGCTTATCCAGACTCCTCCATCTAAAATAAAAAAATGCACAAATAAATAAATTCAGTATCTTTAAGTAGGCTCTGTATGATTCCTATCACAGGCATAGTGTTTTTTTTTTTTTGTTAACAAAAACATGGCGTAAGGCGCGCATGGCCTAAATGGGCAATTGCACCCCGCCTCAGACAGCCGACAGCAATCAAAAATTTTGGGCAAAGGCCCCAAGTACACACACGCGCGCACAGTTCGTTTAGCTACATACATAGGTCAATTGAAGGTTAACACAAGCACATTGCACTAGCAGAACTTATCATTAAACAATTAATTTGCCAAAGCGGCACAAAGTTAAATTAACTCATGGTCCTTGTTAACAGTGATACGATGCATCAAGAGCTTTCTGGAGTTAGTATAAAGTGCGGCACATTGTTGGGCTAATAACGCCGCAATTTTTTAATACATAGTTAAGAACCAAATGTTCAAACTGTTTGGTGATGATTTCTCTCTAAATAATACTATGCTCGTAACCTACCTTGCCTTCTTCTGGCACGTCCAACATTTTGTTGTGTAATTAATAAAAATATTTAGTAATAATATTTAACAAACACGCAAGCAGAGCGATAATGACGCGAACCAAACAAGTGTTAAAGTTTTTATTTTTGTCTCAAGTGGCACTGCAATACCGAATTGGATAACGTTTGAAATTAAATTGTTGGAAAATTTAAATAAGCTGCGTCCTCCGCGTTCTGGACTGTAAAAATTTTAAAAGCGCGATATTAATTAATTAAGGCGTATAATTTGTGCGGCGCCGTTTGAATAAGTAGTAATCAGCTGTTGGTCATGTACAAGAGATGACAATACTTTTTTATCGATATCATAACTAAATAAATTGTAAATAAGTAAAAGCTGTGCAAATGACACAAAGAAGCCCTATTTGTTAAGTAAACTTCAAGAAAACCGATTTAAAATGGGTATATGCTCGTCATGTTGTGGCGGCAATGCGGCGGAGGAGACAAATCTTATGCCCACAGCGGTAAGGAAAATTAATTACCTGTGCAAAAATAGATAAAAAGATATAGGCTATTTACTGCGTCATACAGGAAGAACGTCGGCAGCAGCAGTTGGAAGCAGCTGAACGCCGACGACAGGAAAATGAGTCGCGTGGCGTTAAAAATCCAGCCAGTGTGCGCCGGCAGCAAGAGCAAGCCGCCGCCAGAGTGGAACGTTTGGAAGCTGAAGCGGCACGCCAAGGTGGCGCAAATCCCAACTTAAGGGTAAATAGTTCATAGCGCAACAGTCAAATTCTAAATCGAATACTTAAATTCTTACAGTGGCAAACGAGCTAAAATTGGATAGCAGCCTATGTCCTTGTTAACTGCACCACGGCATTTTTTATACATAAGTTTAAAACTTTTTGTTGGCAATTTTTTATACTTGTATATTTGTGATCACTTCTTGTCATATACACATATATGCACTTTCGTGCATTTTTAGATACTGTTTCACCACGCACACCACTCTTTATGTTGATGTAATATAAAATTTACAATTGAGACCAAATTGACACCAAATAACCAAATAAATGAAAACATTTCCAAAGAGCCCAGTGTTGTAAAGCGTCTTACAAGCTAGCACAGGCGCAGCTGTTTTGCACTTGGCGCATTACTTCATTCGCTGCTTAATTAGCTGTTCTTTTGTTTGTTTTCTGTTAATTTTTCATTTTTTTCTTTAATTTTTTAATTATGAACTACTTGCAATTTTTTGTTTACTTGAGCATAGTTTTTGAGAGCTGTCAAGCAAAAACCATAAAAAAGGCGCAAGCTAATCTGCTAGAACCAGCATATACGACGGACTCGTGGCAGGGCAAGTGGTTTCCCCAAAAGCCAGGAGAACCACACGTCAACCTTGATAAAGTCGAACGTACACATACAACGCTCCGTGATAATTGGATAGGAAAATGGTTTCCCTACAAGCCTGGTGCTCCACACGTAATTACGGATGCAGTCAAACACAAAACGGCAATGACCGATGTACATGTTTGTGACGACGGGCGGGTATGCAACGTTTGGTAAATTTAATTTGAATGCATTCTTACTTTCTACTATGCAGCACAACTTGGGTGTAGACTATGACCCGCTAGATATAAGCGAGAATTACAATTATCTATGCATTAGCAGCAACCGAAGTGCCTTTAATCCAAACATGTCTAAGAAAGCTGTGTTTACAGAGCACTTCTTACCCAAAGCATATATGGCGCCTGCCGAGTGTATGAACTCGTCAATTAACTACACTCATCAGCCTCCAACAAAGTAAGTGCGTCATGTCTTATGGTAAGACTCAGTTTGAATAAGTATTTTTTTTTTTTTTTTTTAATAGTGGCGCCTTTCGACCCATACCGGTCGTGTACGGTACTTACAAATACCTGCCACCACAACGCTACCTAAGAAATCTAGCCGAGGGTGCTATTGTCATGCTCTACCATCCTTGTGCGTACCCAGGCCAAATTAAGCAACTGCAGCTAATTGTTCGCAGTTGTCTCTATCGTCACATCATTACGCCATCGTTGTCGCTAAACGCAGATCGGCCTTTGGCATTGGTTGCTTGGAGCAAAAGTCTGGCTATGTCGGTAGTTGATAAGCACTTGGCAGCTCAATTTATTGTTAACCATGCCAAAAGCGGTCCCTTAGCAAGTGCAAATTTCGCTGGAGGTTTGGAAAAACGAACATCCTACAATGCTTCACTTCAGGTAGAAGCACATCTGGTGACTGACCTAAACGATAGTGAATTGTGTGGCTACCAGGAGAAGTAACCCTTGTGATTATAATAAGATGTGACTTTAGACATTCGAATATTTACTAATTAACAATTTTGTAAAGACTAATAAAGTTCCAGTGTACCTGTTAAGAAATATTTTAGCTTAGCTAATGGGTGGCAACACTATATAGCATCAGTGTTGGCAAGCGCATAAAACCAGCGTTGCCAACTGCACGAAGGCGACTATAGGCAAAAACTTGTGTTTTTCTCCATAAATACTTTTTGTTTTGTGGTTCCCGTATTCAGTTCGTTTAAACTATCTGCTGCTTATATCGTTTAAATTAAAGCGAGCGTGTATACCCTACACACAACCCACCCACTCGATCCGCAATCAGCTGCTTTGTCGTTTGTAAATCGAGCAAGAAGAAGCAATAGCAGTCGTTAAGAGGTGAAACAAAGGAGACAGCGACGGCGCAACGCACATAAAATACAATTAAACTTCTAACTTGTCGAGTTTGACGACAAGCCCCGGTCGCTGCAACAATATATCACGTGATAATTACGTGTGCGCGCATTTTTCACTAAGAGTTTTTTAGCAACACAGCCATTACCGGGTCTACAACCATTACCATTTCGCGCATATCCTGCAAAAATTTGTGGCGCGTGCGTTTTTACATAACAAGCTAAAAGCAAACACAATGATGAACAATTTGGCTGACACCGTAGTGCCTGACCCAGGATTTGGTAGCGGTGACAAACAGCAGCAGACCAAACCACCACAAGATTCCAATTCCGTGGTACCGCCGCCGGCCATTAAGCAATCCTCGGCTCTCAAGAAAACCAGCCGCTATCGCAGCCGCTCGCTTTCCGCTTCGTCGACTGATTCGTTTAGCTCTGCCTCCTACACTGGCAGCAGTTCGGATGATGATGGCGACGATGTGCCACCACGCGAGAAGGTGCAAAAGAACACCAAGGGTAGCTCGGATTTTTGCGTGCGCAACATCAGTGCACAGCATGCCTTTGGTCGTCGTGAGATCGAAATAGCAGAGCAAGAGATGCCAGGCATTATGGCTCTGCGCAAACGCGCCTCCGAGGACAAACCTCTTAAGGATGCGAAAATTGTCGGCTGCACGCACATCAACGCCCAGACTGCGGTGCTCATTGAAACGCTTGTCGAACTGGGCGCCTCCGTGCGTTGGGCTGCCTGTAACATCTACTCGACACAAGTAAGTAGCGGGTGACGCGGGGCGCTTTTGCTCACTCACTTGAGCCAATTTGGTGTCACGCAACAACACTGTAATACAAACAAATCATCAATCAAACCCCCTTAATCAATTAAATATCGTGCGATCGCTGACGACGAAGGCAGCGGCCGAGGCAGTGGCAGTGTTTGGCAATTTATGACGCTAAAGACAACGCTTCGCTGATAATTGATACTTGACAGGCCCAAAATGCCGCTGTTTCAATTGCTTCATAATTTTCTTGTGCATTGGATAAAGCGGGATGTATAATTCTGCGCGTCCAGGCAATGGGGGCCGCTGCTCTATTTAAACTGGTTTCTTTCAGTTAGACAGTCACGAGCTGGGGCTCTAGGTTGTGTTCATCGATATACTCGGTTTGCACTCATCATCATAGTCGTGTCCAATTCAATTAGTGTGCGCCAGTTGCTCTTCACACATAAGTTTTATAAGTAGTCTAATTAATTTTACACTTGCACACTGCTATCGGCATATTATCATTGGCTTTCAAAATGTTGACAACGTGAATCATGCTTAAGCCCGCCCGATTATTGCGCTTAGAGTGACAACTTACCTAGTTATTGTTTACTGTACCATATTTTCCCTTTCAGAATGAGGTCGCCGCCGCGCTGGCCGAGTCGGGCATACCAATTTTTGCCTGGCGAGGTGAAACGGAGGAGGACTTTTGGTGGTGCATTGATCGCTGCGTTAACGCTGAGAACTGGCAACCCAACATGATATTGGATGATGGCGGAGATGCTACACATCTTATGCTTAAGAAGTATCCCACCATGTTCAAGCTGGTCAAAGGAATCGTGGAGGAGAGCGTGACTGGTGTACATCGACTGTACCAGCTCTCCAAAGCCGGCAAGCTAACGGTGCCGGCAATGAATGTTAACGATTCGGTGACCAAGACAAAGTTTGACAATCTGTACAGCTGCAAGGAGTCCATTTTAGACAGCTTGAAGCGCTCCACGGATGTTATGTTTGGCGGCAAACAGGTCGTTGTCTGTGGGTATGGTGACGTTGGAAAAGGATGTGCTCAGGCACTCAAGGGCCAAGGTTGCATAGTGTACATTACCGAAATTGATCCCATTTGCGCGCTGCAAGCGAGCATGGATGGCTTTCGTGTGGTTAAACTAAACGAGGTCATTCGCAATGTGGACATTGTTGTCACAGCGACAGGCAACAAGAATGTTGTGGTGCGTGAGCATATGGACAAGATGAAGAGTGGCTGCATTGTGTGCAATATGGGCCATTCGAACACAGAAATCGATGTAAACGGGCTGCGCACTCCTGATCTGACCTGGGAAAAGGTGCGATCCCAGGTGGACCACATTATTTGGCCCGAAGGAAAGTACATTATACTGCTTGCCGAGGGACGCCTTGTCAATTTGTCGTGCTCCAGCATACCGTCGTTTGCGGTGTCAATTACGTCAGCGACGCAGGCGCTAGCTTTAATTGAGCTATTTAATGCGCCGCCTGGACGCTACAAGTCGGATGTGTATCTGCTACCAAAAAAGATGGACGAGTATGTCGCCAGTTTGCATCTGCCCACGTTTGATGCACATCTGACGGAACTGTCGGATGAGCAAGCCAAGTACATGGGCCTCAATAAGGCCGGTCCCTTTAAGCCTAATTACTATCGATACTAGGTTACTATAACTAGACGACGTACAATAACTATAACAACAACAAAAACAACGCCAACGAAAGTATTGTCTTTGCAAAAAAAAAAAAACAAACACGTTACTCCCCATTTGTTGACAGAAACAGACAGACAACTAATAATTATAATCACTTAACAACAAACACAAAAAGATCATCTAGAGCGGATTCAGCTTAGTGGATGATTGCACCTACACAAAGTTACTATGTACATTTGTATTAACTAGTTAGCTAGTAATGTTCTCACCAGGGAATGAAATTAAGCCGTATGTAGAAAGAAGCAATACGGTTTCAACTCAAACCGATTTTCTGCAAAGTTTTGAAAAATTTGTAATGCCTGGGGTGTCTGTCTTCGGACTACTCTGTGGATTTCATTCCCTGGCTCACATACATACACACACACATACACATAAAATCGTACGCAAAAAAAAAACTTAAAACGAATTAGCGTTTGCTTTTCAGTTAGCATTTGATTTTGCAATTTCCTAAGTTTAAGTAAAAATAAAGTTAAATGTCAATTTTAACACACATTAACATTGCCGCTTATGTATTTAAAACTGTTTGTATGTACTTATTTGTTGTAACTAGTTTAAAGAAATGTGTTTTTAAGCCACTAACAAGTTTCTCTGCTCTTAGTTACTTTTTAGCTCTCTATGCTTTATATACTACTTATTGTATTCTTCTGCAGAATTTAAATGAAAACGTTTTATTGCCGTAGTTATGAATTTATGTTTTTTGATTATGTACTTATTTACTACAATTTTTTTTGTGTAATCGATATAATTGTTTTTTTGTGGGCAAGAATGTTAATAGCCGGCAAAACAAAACAATTTGATATAAAATCTATTTGAAATAAAATTTAAACACAGTGCAAATAATTCAATTTAATTAGTCATACGATGTCGTACTTATACAGATGCAGGCAACTGTATATCAGGTAAAATATATATATACATGTATACACGTATATACATTTACTAATATATAAATCTATGTATAACAAAAAACTAAGCGAAAAGATATAAATTCGAAGGAAATATTGTTTGTAAAAATTGTGTAAAGCGCAAATACAATAAATTCAGAAACAAATCAGTCTGCTCGAAATCCCTTTTCCACATGGTATATAACACGTTTTCTTATCAGATGCATCACTTTTTTATTTATTTGATATTACACCTTAAGTTTGTATGATTTTTTTTTGATATTACTAAGTAATTTGTATTACTTATAAAATCATACGAAAAAATTATACAATTTTTTTTTTTGCTTAAAATGCTGTTGACAACATGGAGCTCTCAGTGTCGTCCTCTTAATTATGTTAATGCTAACACATTGATGGGGCTCGGCTGTAGGCCCCCAGGCTTACACAGCAACTAAATCTTAAAATTGAAAAATATCATAGAGCCGAAAATTGCAAGAAAAAAACTAACTAATATTGACGAAGTATGTGTATGAGGGGGTGTCTTGAACGATTTGTGTATCGGTAAGCTAATCGTTTGCATCTGGATCTGGATGGCCAAAACGCCTAATAGGGATGGGTCCTTAATCAAGGAAGTGTGGCTTTAAATGCTTCAGCATGCCGAACGTGCGAAATCGTCGTACTTTCATAACTTTCATTAGCTCGTCGTCACAAATGGCAAACTGCTTGTTCTTGGGATCATACAAGTCTCGCTCTTTGATGAGAGCCCACACTTTCTTAACGACCTCATGGCGGGGCAAGGATTCAGCGCCCATGAGAGCGGAAAGCTCGGGTGAGAGCTGATAAGCGCGTGTGAAGCCGGTGCCCTTGCGTCCTGTTCCAGTACCGCCACCAGCTCCAGCTGACTTTCCCTTTTTCTTAGGCGTCTTCTTTGGCACCTCATAGTCGGAATCGCTGCCGGCATCACTTTCAGTGCCCGAGTCGTCAGCGTTTATGGACTTGCGCTTCTTTTTGGACGCAACCTTGTGTTTGGTCGGCTGTGGACGTTTCTTCTGTGCTGGTTTCTTTTTTTTCTTTTTGTCTTCACTGTCCGAGGCGTCAACCTCGTCATCCTCCTCGCTGGCGTCACTTTCGTCTTCCGGTTTAACGTCGGGATCCTTGTCATCGTCTTCTTCATCTTCATCGTCATCGTTTTGCTGCTCGTTAATTACCTGCAAACCAAGGCACATTAATATGAGTTTATGCATGTAAAATAAAAGGTAGCTGCTGCTTTAGTTAAGCTCTTGGAAACAATTGTACATATGTACATTGTGTGTACATATATGCACACTATGTGTATCTATACACAAGTGCCGCTTACTTACCGCCATTAGAAGAGTATCAAACTGCTTTTTACGGCTAACCAAGGAACAGTTTAGCTTATTCTCCACCTTTTCGCGCACCACTTTGGCGGAGACGGTGGCCAAATCGGCATCCTTAAGCACTTCTTTTATTTCGCGACGCAGGTCCTCAGGTGAAATGTCGGACATTTTGTTTTCTCGTTGATTGTACACGTTTAGGAAGCGCTGCAGCGTGTAATAAGTGTGAGATTCTGTTTTCGTAACCAGTAGCTTGTAGCCACAACTTTTCTCTTTACTACTTACCCGTAGTTCTGCGATGCTTCTATCCTTTACTTATTACTAACTTATTTTTCAATTAAAAGATACGATTTAAGAGTCAAGGCTCGTTTTTTTTCTATCCGGCGTCGGCTTAGAGATGAACGTAGCCAGCACGCTAGTGACGAAATGCTATCGATTTTTATTATTTATGTTTCCTTAATTATCGATAGTTCTTTTTTTGGCTGCAATAATTACATACGTATGAAAAGATTGTTTTGCGTAAATAAATCGGTGAACAAATAAATGGACTTTAAAATGGACAGTAAAATATAGATATAAGTGCATTTTAATCTGAGCACTTTGTTGTGCACATACATCGAGTACTTGCGACAAGTACATATCGATAGAAAATGGTGCTGCTAACTTGGTATTAAACAGCAGCTTGTGCGGCCTGACTATGGGCGGCGCTAGTGTATTCATTGTGGTGTTTGTAATTTCCGCGACGTCTGTGCGTAAAATACTAAAATTAATTTATTTCCATGCTCAATAAGATGTAAAATCAGTGTTCAAATGTGCAATAAGTGCTCAAAGATTCCAATATATACAAAAGTGCAACAACTACACAATTGCGTCGTATTTAACGATGAAAACACAATAGAAACACTTCTGGGCCAGACGCCTTCGCAGCAACTGCGACAGAGCCAACAACACAACAGCAACAACAACAACACCAGCGCTGAGGTAATTTTGCTATTTTTTTTTTGTTTATTTTATTATTGCTACACATGTGTTGTATGTGTGTGTGTGTGTGATGTTCTGTTTTTAAATTAGCTTTTGGGTGTTGGAACTTAATTCCACCTGAGATTCTTGGTTCGCATTGGTCGGCACTGCCGCTCTTATTGGTCATCATCATAGTAGTTGCAGTGAATAGCTTTTGTTGTTATTATTTCCAAAATAATTTCCGTCTTACTGTTATTCCCTATTTGTTATTTACTCACCTTATATTCGGCTTCCATTTTTGCCTGACCGTCTGTGGCTTGGTTTCGCGTCTTTGTTTTGCCGGCATTTTTGCGACGCCCTTTTCTAAAGACTCTGCCACTGCCTCTGCTGTTGACTTCGACTTTGACGCCAATGCAGTAAGCTTTGACTGCGCAGCCACATATGTACACACAGTCCATAATTTATTCTTTCATCTTTCAATCGTCCTTATTTCTAGTATCCGTATTGAAATCAGACTATTCTTTAATTGAAGCCACATATGTACACACAGTAGGCCCATAATTTATTCTTTCATCTTTCAATCGTCGTTATTTCTAGTATCCGTATTGAAATCAGACTATTCTTTAATTGAAGCCACATATGTACACACAGTAGGCCCATAATTTATTCTTTCATCTTTCAATCGTCCTTATTTCTAGTATCCGTATTGAAATCTAACTATTCTTTAGTTGAAAGGCACTTAATTATATTCAATTTCTTTCATGTTTTCTCTAGTAAATATGAATATTGCTATTTTATCTTGAAAATATATATTTTTGGGATTTTGTATACCGATAAAGAAATTTATAGCTGTTCTAGACAGGCTCTATACTGCCTACTATCTCTTCTCTTCTGTTAAAGAGGAAAAAATGTATTAGTCTATTCTTCCTGGTTTGAAGCTTATTTTGCGTACAAAAAATGCAAACTCTTCGCAGGGATTTTTTCGAAAACATGTTTTTGGGTACTGTTTCAGTTATTCGTGAATATCTCGTGGACCGACATAAAATACCATTAGATCGAAAGTTATCGATCTGGCCTTTACGGTGATAGACGATATGTGAAGATTGGGTCAAAATTATTGAACTTACAAGCAACCAAAGTCGGAAACAAGTGTAATTTTCGACCATTTTTCAGAATTACAAATTTTCAATTCGCTTTTCAACTTTGAGCTGAACTACGAGCATTTCAAGCCTAAAATTTTCAAAATAGGGTAAGAACTGTAGATGCTTTGGAACCATGTACCATGTATGGCGCGGACGAATGGCCGACTATAACGTACGCCATCTTTAATATTGGTCACCTTCTCCCCCAAGAGATATACATATCGGCAAAATCGACTCTGACCTTTTACTTACTATTTCCCATCTATTTTTTTCAAGTTTGTAACGAACTTCGTAAATCACCTGCGGTATATTTTCACTGTTTGTCTATAGAAGTAGTAGTCGTTTCCAATCTATATTCCGCAGACCATCCGAATAAAATGAAAACTACGGAAACTATAGAGAGTGCAGAGTATGTTTTGTTCTGTGTGTTCGAAGGCAAAATCGTTTTAAAATAATTTTCTTATGTACTACATTAGTAAAATAAGAATGTGAGTATTTTTGGGCATTATTTACTGCTTTTTTTTTTGGGTTAGCCTAGGTATATAAGTCAGGCGCGGAACCAGGATCTGTAAATATACCAGAGCTCGCAGAAAACTGTCAACTCTTGGGGGCGCCTGGACCCGAAAGCCCCCGTGGATCCGCCACTGGTATGAGTGCTTGCCACATCGTCACTATGAGGAACCACGTCAAAGTATTTATGGGAAATTTTAGCATATTCTATGAAGAATATTTTTCAATTCGCTCTCAGCGAGACTAAGGCGCCCACGCATTAAGTTGTTCTCTGCTTGCCTTGTTTTTCTATTTTTTATGCTATCCGTTTTATAAATTATATGCATTAAATATATATAAATAACAATAAAAATCTATCCAAAGAAAAACGGCAGCCAAAGATTCACACTCTGCAATAATAGTCTGCCCACATGTATTGCCAAATAGTTTGTGCTTATAGACGACCCTGGTTGAGGTGTTTGGCAGGAGGTAGCAAAAAAAAAAAAATCAAATCTAAATCATGTTGCATTGTTGCAGTATTTACCGAGGGCCGTTTAATAATTCTGCGGAATCTTTTGGTAAAAGAAAATTTAATACGATTTAATTTAATATGCATTTGATGGCTCAACTATCTAAGTTGTTATTACTTTACAAAACTGGTCTTATTAGATAATGTTACTGTTAAAAAGTCAAGTTCCAATCTATTTTGGGTTTTTATATTTATACCTGCTTCTGCAATACTGCTTAAAAATTCTATTCAAAAATTGCGAACTAATATTCTTTTGTGACAGTCATGCTCTAGCTTGAAAAAAAATTTGCCAAAAGTCTGCCGAGAAATGGCGGTGAACTTATGCAGCTTCTCTTTTGAAGTTACAGTGCAAACAATCATTTTATTTGCTGTCTCGAAAATTCCGCCAAAAACTCTCTATAATCTTCTCCTTTTTCTGATTACACTAGTTTACAGCAAAATGTATCCTCAACATGTTTTACCCGTTGCCGTAGTAAAAATTTTTTCATGCAACGGATTTCGAGATTTTTCGTAATTAAAAAAAAAGTGTCCCTACTTAAAAGTAAATATCTCTGGTTGTACTAAACTGATTTTGATTATTTTATTTTTTATTTTACCAAACTCTCGTAAAGTTCGATCAATTATGAAGAAGATAAGTGGTTGTTTTGTCAAAATCGGAGAAGAATTATGAAAATAACGGGAATACAAAAAAATATAATACAAAAAGTCAATTTTTCTCAAAACCTACAGTTTTAGATAGATAATTCGTTTGCGTATGAAGATATCGTAACCAAATTTGGTGTTTGATAGTTTTTTAGAGTTCTAAAGCACTGTTATAAATTTGAAAACAATCGGTTGACTATTTCACATAGCACCCATAGGCCGATTCGTTATGTTTCCTTTGTTTATGAAGATATCGTAACCAAATTTAGTGCTTGGCAGTTTTTTAGAGTTGTTTACCACTGAACCAAATTTGATCAAAACCATATAGCTCATATAGGACAATAGGTCAAAAAAACGTTTCTTCTTCGAAATTCGTTGTTTCGCGTGTTTTTGAAGATATCGTGACCAAATTTGGTGTTCCGCAGTTTTTTATGGCTCCCAAGCACTGTATCAAATTTGAACAAAATCGGTTGTATGTATCATATAGCACCCATAGAGCCGATCGGTCAAAATATGTTTTTTTTGTGCCAAATTCGTTTTGATTCGTTTGTTTCTGAAAATTGTTTGTAAACCTTTGGTTTTTAAAACAAATTGACATTTTTCACTTCTTACAAAAATTCTTCTTTACGAGCCGTTAATAAATCGATATGAAAATTTTTAAATTTACGTTCTAAACAGAATTTTTCTCAAAAATTTGCTGAAAATGAAAAATTTCATATGAATGGATAAATAACGACCAAAACGTAAATTAGACAAAAATATGTTCCAAATATAATCGATAGGTAATTCAATTATCTACAGTTTGGTAAAAAATAATCAACATCAGTTTAGTACAACCAGATATATTTGCTTTTAAGAGGCCTTTTTTTTTTTTTTTTTGTCTACGGAAATGACTAAAACATGTTAATATATTAATTTCCCTGACTGATTATTTTGTCAGTCGCCCCTGGGCGGAGCATGGGGATCTCTATTAATAACTGTTCGAAGAGAACAGGGACCTACAGCTTATAGCCGAGTCCGAATGGCGGTGTCTTGAACAAAAAGAGATTTTCTTGGGCAAATAGCGTCGTTGAGCTAGCGATGCCAGTGCTAGGCAAATGCACCAGTGCTACTGCGGGGAATCGAACCACCGACCATCGGGTGACAAAGGGAGTACGCTATAACTACGCTACCGACGGCCACATACATGTTGAGGATACCAACATTTTTTATTATTTGTAAACTAGTGTTATCGTTGTGTTGGTCCTGACATTGCACTTGCAAAACTGCACTGCAGTTTAATGAAAACTAAGACTGGCAGTTGCTGAACCAAGACAATATACAACTCGTAGTATACCCACAAATATTAACAAATCACAAGCGTCATAAAACACGCCCACAACACGATCGGGACTCGGCGCCAAAACACATTCTATACCATATTCAACTGCCTTCCTCCCCCAATCCCTTGCGAGCACTGCGACAGTTGTTTGACGTCTAATGAATGACCAGTCGTCCAACACTTGCGCCTAATTTGGCCATAAATTTTTAAAAATAATTCCTTTGGCTTTATATTTGAATTCGGGCACATAAGAAAATGTTTCGGTGAAAAGCAGCAACAAAAGAGTGAGTGAGTCAATTTTCTTATTTTAGTTGCTTCAATTATTTGCAATAATATTAATACATATTAACAAATGTTACTCAGGGCGGTTCCCGACGATGGGTAGATGGACGGATGCATGGACAGATAGACATGGCTTAAAGGCCATGAATTAAGCCCGTGGGGTATTAGCGTAATTATGGTGACTTGGTGGTTGCAGGATTGTATTGATAAAAAAGGTCAACATAGTATTACTATTTACTAGGCAAACATAAGGTGGGAGGTGCAATCAGTACTTTTTTGTCTACAACTTTAATATCTATCCAATTTAATTATTTATACTTATATATTTATTTATATTAATGCTTAAGGATATCCATAATCTAATAACAATCATATTTTTTACGTCAAGTGAGTTTTTGGTGAGCCAAAAATTGTGCATACCTTGACCCATAAACCCATTTACCTATTCAAATGTCAAATCCTGCTCAGTCTATGACGCAAGCTCGGCAAAATCTGGTCACTTTGGGTGCAACAACAACGCCCACATTCTTCAAGCAGCCAAAACCATATGAAAGACTTTTCTAAAAACTTTTGAAAACTTTTACGATTTTCGAAAACGCGTACTCGTCGGCTATGCCGTCGTCACCGACAGCAGCATTGTAGATCGACGAGCCACGAAAAGTCGAGCAACTACAAGAGAAAGAGAGCCTGTTGTCTGCGTGTGTGTGTGTGTGTGCGTGTGTGCTATTTTCGAGGCATTTTCGAAAAAGAGAGCGCGAGTCGTCATCAGTGATGATATTGTGTTGTTGTTTTGGGATGTGAAAGTTCATTGTTTCATTGAGGAAAATCGTGAAAACTTTTGGCCATGCCGACGCCAAATTACCTAACAGCTCGTTGCGTTCGCTCAGAGAGAAAAATAGAAATTGAAAAATTTTGGCTTTCGAACTGTTTTGAATATTTCGAAATTTGACCGAATAGCTGCACGAGTGTCCGTGGCGCTGCTCAGTGGTCTCTGCGGAGGTTTCACGTTTGAACGTCTTGAAGAATATTCACGGAACAGCCGCACGGAGAAGCGCAATGTGAACGCAAAGACTAGAAATAGCTGGCGTGACGGTCCATACACATAGACACTGACAATAGCAATCCTAATCAAATCGAATCGAGAAAATTTGTATTGAATCAAATCGAATCAAACCGAGAGCCCAAAAAATATTGGGTTAATGTGTTAATGCTATATCTAAAATCTGTGCCTAAAAGTTTAAGAAATGTATGCGCTGGTGCGCTGGTGGTCCCAAGCGTCACGCGAGTTTAGAAAATGTTGAAATCTCTCGGCCATTACGCCAACATTCCAAAACAAGAAACTCCAGCTATAAGCGTGCAAAAAACAAAAGAAAGTGTTCAAGTAAATGCCCCAGCTTCAAAGGATTATAAAATAAATCGTGTTTCGTGTTAACCGTATTTCTTATCGCAGCGTTTGGTAATCGGGAAAACAATGCTCTAGTGCCCTACAACTAGAGCTTAGTAAAAAAAAAATTGTGCCACGTTGCAAACATTTTGGAGAAGGCCGCCAGCGCTTGGGTCAGCACCACTCCACCAGCCAGTGACTGCGCTGTTTGGTCTGGTCAGTGGTAGAGGGTGCCACCTACGCTGAGGACCATGCCGGTCATTGCTGATGCCACCAACGATGAGCCACCAGCAAAATGTTGCAAATATTGTGAGGGTATGCCTAGCTTTTATACCAACTTCGTTTCGAGTTCACTAACCCCCCCTATCGGCGTGGTAATTAACTTACAGAAAAACTTTAAAACACTTGCCCCAACCGAACCGAACTGAACACAGTTGCCCTCTCGCTTTAATTGAAAGATTTATGCGTAATTTTCTCCTTTGCGCTGAGGCACAAAACGCCCGTTTGTTCGGAATTTGTTTTTTTTTTTTTTTTTTTTTTTGCCTCTGCTGCTGGGCTACCACAGTTGCTGGCCACTTTCTTCTCCTCCATGGGTCGCTGCTACTAAAAAGCCGCTGACGTGTCTACTTAAAACTTAAAATTCTGTCTAAGATTTCACGACAGCCGAAATGTACATCAGTTAGCTAGTCTGAAAAGAAATTCGACAATTTGACAAACTTCCACAAATTATGCAACACATAATTAATAAAATTTTAAATTCCTGAAATTAAACCAAACGCTAGATTCCTTACTCTGCTGTTGTTGGCATTAATTAAAAAAAATGTTCCCACCTAAAGATCTATGGTATAGCTATGTAGTATGTATTATATATATCTAGTATATAGCCATGCGTTGGCACGCGCTCAATGTCAACGCGCAGGCTGACCTGCCCGGGTTGGGGCCGTGGGGAGGTGGGAGGTTCGAGTGCTAACTGCTAACGAGCTGTTTAAATAAAATTAGCTGAAGGTTGTCAACAAAACGCAGACAATGAAGAATTGTGTCGATATTCTCTTAACTATTACAGTAATCACGCATAGTACACAAAACAAACAAAAAATAATAAAAATATTATTTGGGAAAGATTTCTAAGTGCAATCTCTTAAGTAAAAGTAAATATTTTGATTGCGATAAAGAATAATAATTAAACTAGATTAAAGCTTATGCTTTTAAAAATAAATTAATTGTAGTAATACCAAGAATTAATCTCTTTAAAAAGCAGACAAGACCAACAACCACAACAACAGAAGCAGCCATATAAATGGCTTGTTTACAACATTTTCATTGTTTACAAAAAGAAAAACCCCAACATAAAATCGACTTTTCGTGTCTAAAACACATATTTGTAAGCCTTGACACTCTTTGCATTATTTTTCTCAGATTTTATTATGTTTTAGACAACATTTTGATTGGTATGATTTACAGTTAGCTTAATATAAAAAATATTGTTTTTTTTATTTTTTTCTATGGAACATTGCGTGAGAATCAATCGATGCGAAACACTCGACAACAAGAATCATGACAATAACAAACTTTGAATATGTAATAAAGTTTTTACCGGAATTTGAATGCATTTAACTGAAATGGGGTGCTTAGAAATAAAATATCGCAATGTTTATCAGGTTTATATGAGTCTGCATGCCAATATCGGTGGCTTTAGCTTATTTGCGTATTTAATGAACTATCAACAGAAAGTAGAGTTTTGTTGTTATTGCCTAACGGGGGATGGGAGGCTGTCTATTGAAAATTATATGTCAATGTTTCATTGTCTATTAGCTCACATGAGTCTACATAAAACTCGGTAACTACAGAGTTATCAGTTGGAGCACTCGTTAGATATGCATTTTTCAACCAAACTATATTTGTTTGAGTAGTCTACGTCTTCTTTGACATCAAACTTAACCCCATGACCATACGTTATTTTTTCGATCTTTTTTCCCCAAAATGTCTTCGAGTGTTTACATTTAATTCATAATTTTGAATTTTGCTTTTTATACTCTCTAAAAATATAACTTAACGTCACGACGTTTAGAACTGAACCTCTGAAAAATATTCTTTTCGTAAGTAAATCAAAGCCGGTCGCAGAATTCAGTTGAAATGGGAGGAGCAAGCAAATGGTTGATTACATTTTGGTGCCTCTACACGCGCAAAAGTAGCAACAAAGTGGCAAATAGATTAGCACTTGCATCATCAACAACAAAGCGAACAATTGAGGAGCAGCAGCCGCAGTTTCGTGGGGATTGTTTTTTTTTGCTAGTAACACACCAAAGTGTGAAAAACATGCCGAAAAATTGCCGAAAAGCTACAGCTACTCGCACATGCAAATACATACACATCCCACAGATACTCTTTTAGATACTCGTACACACAAGCACGCAACAGATTGCCTTAGCTTTAGAGTATTTTTCATTTTGTCCATTTTTGTAGTAAATTTTCATCCATGCTCCGTCTGATTCAGCCACTGACGCCTTCGCTTCTGCGTTGAGCGCTCGTACAACGTGGCGTATGAAGAATTTTTATTTTTTTTTCTACCAATTCTTATATGCTCGTCATGGCAATGTTTACACAGAGCAAGAACAAAAATATTGGCAATAACAACATTGCAAGCCAAAGTCAAAATTCGTGTAAAAAAGTAGAAAACCATAAGATAGCAAAAAAAAAAAAAAAAACAACAAAAGCATTGCCTAAAGGGGGTGGGTTGCGGGCAATATGCAAAACTTTGCATATTGCAGACATATGTTCTAAAATCCAAAACAACAACAATAAACTCAGCCAGACCAGATATATGTAAGTATGTATGTATGTATGTACATTTTAAACGTGTGCAGAAGAACAATTTTATTTCGTTGTTTTTTTGCCATATTTGAAATAAAATTAAAAGTTGTTTTATGCCAAAATCTGCCACTGTTTGCGTATTTACTACGTTGCATGCCGCATAGCTTTATAGAAAAATGTACCGAGAACTTTGGAAGAATACGCGTTTGGGTAAATAAACAAATGAAAAAAAATCTGTTTGGAACAAACATTGGGCGTGGGGTGTGGTCGCCAGTTTTTTGTATGTGTTAATCCGTTGCTTTTGTTGGCGAATTTTTTTATTAGCCAGCACAGAAAGGCTGCCTAACACACAAGCCGAAAGAAGTTGCCGCAGGTAAAAGGAAAAGAACAAAAAAAAAAAAAAAAGAAGTCTGATATTAGTGCTTGTTCCAATGTGCCAAATTAAAATCATTTATTCCTTTTCTTTGCCTCTTTGCGCGTGCCATCTCGACTAAGAAAGAACTCATATAGCTGGGGCTATCACTACTTCATTCGTCAGAGGCATAGCCCTTACCTTCAGTACGGTTCTCCTTGGAGTTTCATCATTGGTTGCAAGTGTGATTTACCTATTAAACTTTTATAAAAAATGGTTCCTTTCCAATGCCATCTTCGGGCAAGGTTCTAAAGTCTTTTACGCTATAGAAAGGTTCGTCGACTTGGTGCTTTTTTATGTTGCTCAACGAGAAGCATTTATTTTCACATTGCATATATTTACAAATTGAATAGAATGATTAAGACTAATGGTCCTTTCCATTTTAAACGCTTTACATCCCTACAAAATGGTCTACACAAATGCATTTTCTTTTTGCCAACATGCGAGAATATAGCTTAACTGGTGAAAATTTGTTTAATACTAGAGTGTGCTCCCTCAGGAATCAGAGCATTTGCCTACCATTTGGGCATTCTGCTCCATTATTCGCTAGTTCCTCAGGCGTAACAATTGCATTCCCCGCCTTAAGTGCCTATTTATTGAAATGGAATGCTATAAATATTTTAGTGTAAAGTTCAACAATTTGTATTCATGGCATGCCGACTTGCCACGTTTTGCCCAGGGGAAGCATGACCAGCTCGCGGAGCGGGTATACCTGGTGACCTTGATGTTGCACTCATTTTGTGAAATTGCAGTATGGGTGTGGGACCTTGGCGTTTAGATTTAATGATCCGCAAAGTTTTTTTGTAAGCGACTAGAGAGTGGAGTAAAGTAGGCCATGTGCAAGCAGTTTTGGGAAGCCAAAAGAGAAAGGGCTAGATCAAACAGAGTCTAGTTTTTTTTGCCTATTATGTCAGTTGGCCAGAAAAAGTAGTTGAAAGCTTCTTCAATTGAAACGCACACATCCACATAGGCAACCAGGAGCGCATGCCTCATTAGAACCACCATTCAGTTGCTGAGAAATTTCACAACATTTTTAATAGTGTGCAGGAACATTTTTCCACTTCATTGACCGTGTGCCGAACGCTTCTCGTACGATTGAGGGAGATAGAGTATTGCACGCGAACTATTTAGAAAAGTGTCAAGAAATGTCTACATTGCCACGGCGTCGCATTGCTTCAACAACGATTTGTATATGTTTCGTTGCGTGGTGAACGACTGTCCGGCCGTCTTGCCAAAGAGCCTGGCGTGTGTCGCCATATAGCTGTACCCCCAGGGGCGTCTGTCGCTTGTCTCGGTCCTCTCACCATCTTATATACAGACATACATACGTACATAGGTGAAGAGTGTTTTCTTTTTTCACGCTTATGCGTGCGGGCGGGCGATAGGTCGTTGATAAATTGCAAAACATTGTGCCGGCTATTTTAAATGTGGCATAAAATTTGCATTTATATTTTTATAAGTGCCGCTGCATAACGCGCTCTGTCAAATTGCGCTGCACTGCCTCTACCATCAAATTGAGGCTACATTGTCTCTATAAAAAACTGTCACTCTCTTGGCTTGCCACAAAGACGCCAACTGCCCCCGCTAAACCACCTATTCACAAGTCGGCGGTGGGCGGCATCTGCTACTGCAAACTGTGTCAGAATGCTTATTAGTGGTGGCCAAGTATCCCAGCTGCATGAGAAATTCTTAGCTTCTAAGTAAAATGGAATCCGAGAGAGAGAGAAAGAGATAACGCGCTAAACGCATTGCACGAAGCAACGACAAATTTGTCATCTGCCATTTTTTTTTTTTTTTTTCGGTATTTACGTTTTACGTTTAATGTTTTTTTTTTTTGTTTTTTTGTGCTGTTCTATTTGGTATTTGCCATTTTGTGATTTATTTTCGCTTCGGCAAATGCACAATACATAATTTGACCATGGCATGTCGAGATGTGTGGTCATTGTCTCTTTAATGTCACATTAATGTAGATAAATCATTGGCAACGGCGCAAACTAAACAAACAAACCAAACCGCACATGATACAAAAGATTCTTCCAGAGTTTCAAAGTCGTGTTCTGCCTTTAAAATACGTATCCAGTCGACGACTGTTGCAAATACGACTCCATAATGGAAGCAACAGGCAGACAGCGGTTGATAACTCCATTTCCGGCGGCTAGCCGACTGGTTGCATATTAATAAATGAAAATGAAAATTGTCAAGCGCCTTGAAATGTGGGTCAAACACGCCAAAAAGGCAGTGCCACTGCACTTCGCTACAGTGCGTGCAATAAAAATAGTTGCAAGTTAAGAAGAAAATAAAAAAAACAGGTGCGGCACAGCATGAAGTGGCAGACACGTTTATTTTTTTTTTTTTTTTTTTACTGACACTAGGGGTTTGACTTATCTTAGTTTTTTATACCCTGTATCTTATAGTACAAGGGGTATATTAAGTTTGTGCAAGCCGAAACATACAGAAGGAGAGGTTGATGACCCCTCAAAGTTACCTAAAGAATGATCAGGGTGACTGGATTAGTCGATCTTAGTACTTAAGCAATATACCGAATTTGATTGCAGTGAGAAGGTATAGGGTATCTCAAAGCCACAAATATTCATAATTACAAAAAACGTAAATAACGTGGCGTGGAATTGTCTCTTTCTTTGTAAATTAACAGTGTTCAAAAAACAAACAAACAACAACTAATAATATTTAGTCACCACGTTTATTTTATGCTCATAATTCAAAACACTGAAATAAAATATATTTTTATTATGGCATTTTTTAAGTTAAAATTGAGTCCCAAAAATTTGAGTGAATTTACCTTTAAATTGGTGCTTTTCATATTAGTTTCACAAAAAGTTCAAGACCTTCAGTTCAGCTAGAAAAGTTTAATTGCAAATCATTTTTTATGTAAATATAGAAGAAAATTAAAAAAAAAAATTTAACTTTTTTTCATATCTTCGTCTAAAATATAAATATATAAATCTGAAAAACTACTATTTATATTTAATTCTTACAACACAAAAATAATTTTTGTGAAGTTTATTAATTATTTAATTTTTGTTTACGTAAATTTAAACAATTTAAAAAAAATGTAAATTGAATCTATTATTTTTGCCGGAAGGTGAAAAAAAATTAGTTTTTGTAAAAACTAGCTGATATTGAAAAAGTTCAAGACCATCAGTTCAGCTAGAAAAGTTTAAGTGCAAATCATTTTTTATGTAAATATAAAAATATAAATATATAAATCTGAAAAACTAGTATTTATATTTAATTCTTACAACACAAAAATAATTTTTGTGAAGTTTATTAATTATTTAATTTTTGTTTACGTAAATTTAAACAATTTAAAAAAAAATGTAAATTGATTCTATTATTTTTGCCGGAAGGTGAAAAAAAATTAGTTTTTGTAAAAACTAGCTGATATTGAGGTTACGACACTTTAAGAAATACTAACGCGAAAGTGATAAGGTGCTCCTTGTCCACTACGCAAGCACTGTCATATTTTAAATCAATTTTGAGACATTTTATGAAAAATAGTTTTAACAATATGTTGAACTTTGTGCTTCCTAATTGTGAACCACTTACGCAGACACAAACATGCATTGTAGTTCATTGACATTTGGCCATATTTTTTTTTTTTTTTTGCTATGTGGCCATTAGCAAAGACCCATTTTCCTGCCTGTTGCTTTGTCCTCATTTAAAGCAAATAAATAACTATGGATACATGAAATATGAAATTCTCGTATACATATAGGAAGATACGACACGAGACGGCAACGCTGTTGAGATTTGCCATAATGAAAATGTAAGCACTGTCATAACTCAGCGCCAGCTTCATGTGTATGTCCATCTCCATCTCTCTTTCTCTCTATATCTATATTTTCCTTTTTTTCTCTCCCTATCTCTTTCCATCTGTGTGGCTAGTGGTTCCCCTTTTTGGGTCATATGCGAAATGCCAAGCTGCGAATGCTGTCTGCGGTAAGCATTTAGCATACTCATACAATCTTCCACCATTTCCATATTGGCCAAGATGTAGAATTATGATTTTTGCTTTATTGAATGTTGCTACTTGAACACTCCACCGCGCAGTTGGAGCATTAATATTGAAATATTGAAATATTGAATATGACCACCAACAATCAAATTGCAATTAACACTTTGGCTGATTTTTTCCAATTTTTCTGGACGCTTTTAATTGGCATGGCATGGCGTCAATAACCCCAAACTCGGCGTCCATGTTTGAGCCGTGATAAAATTTATAAGTGAAAAAACTAAATATAAAAAAGAAAGAATCCATGGTCGGATAGATATGATCATTTTTTGTTTCTATTAGTTGTTGGCGCCTTTTGTTTAGGCCATTTCAGCGCATTGTGTTTAGCGGCTGTCTGTTTAGCTGACTTTTTTATTGCTTTTCTTTACGCATTTTCAATTGGTTTTTCGTTGTTGTTGTTTTGTTGTTGTCGGTTGTTTTTGTTTGTGTTTATGTTTATGCTGCGATCATTGGGGGTCAGGAGCGTTTCAGTTTAAACATATTGAATACTTTTATAATCATTTCTGTGCATTAGTCAGCTGACTAGTTGGATTGAATGCCATCTTTTTTGGCCAAGAAAAAAAAAAAAAAACTCACCTTGGTTTAACGTACAAATACTAAAAATGTATACCAGGGCTGCAAATTATCGGATATTTTTGCGATGCGAACTGGACCATACTTCTTCAAATATAAAAGCTAACGTACATACATATATCAGAAGCATGGCTAGGTCGATAGGTAGTGAATAGAAACCTCACACGAATTTTCTGAGGCTTTCGGTAGCCCTGGTTAATGTGTACATTGTATGTGCTTTTGTTCTTTACTTATCGGGCAATGCCTTTGTGTTAATAGCTTGAAATTGCCAAAGAAACAAGCGACATCATAATCATAAATTTGTTTTTTGTGTGCATTTTATTTTTAACCCAAATCTCAAAAACGACCGGTCGGTCGGTCCGGCGATGGCTTGGTCTCTTGCTGTTCCGTCGGTGGCTTGGCCCATAGTTTTTATACCAACTTTTTTTTGTTGACGCCATTTTATATGCTTGTCAGCCTTTTGAATTTATGTTATGTTTTTCATACATTCTTTGGCTGCCGGTTTTCGTCGCTCTTCTGTTTTTCCTCTCTCTCTCTCTCTCCCCCTCTCTCTTCGTGTAGAAATATTTGCTGCCATTGTAGGCAGTCCCCGGTAGTAAAAGAGAGACTGCGGAGGCGCAACAGATTTCGTTGCTTCACACGCATTTCAGCATTTGACTTTCAAATGAAGGACAAATATTGGATGAGTGAGCGAACAGCAGTCAAAAAAATAAAAAAAAAAAAAGTTGGACGTGTCAATTGGAAGACCTTATAATTTGTTAAGGAGGGTGTCTGACACACAAATCTTGTGAATTGGTAACATTAGTTATGGTACTAGTTTAAAAGTATCTCTTAGTGATGAGACTTAGGTATAAGACTTTTCTGGCATGCTCCTAGTAGTTGAATTAAGCAAATGCTTTGCCCGGATGAGGGCCAGCACAGAAATATATGTTGTCTTTGCCGGCACTTAAGCCTCCTCGGCCAGCGGCACCAAAAAAATGTATCGACACGAGCCAACTGTCAGCTCAGAAGGCAATAGTATTAACAAGAAAAAAACTGCTAGGCAGGCAGTGGTAAGTGGCAAGGGGCAAGTGGCAAGTAGCAGCGGCACGCTTAAGCATTGTTGAGCCGCATGCCACATGCCACATGCAAAAGGAAAATTAAAATGTGTACGAAACTGAAACTGAAAACGAAAAGGCAATGTTTTTTAGCCCAAATAAGCGCAAAAATATCTCGTCAAGTACTACACTTTTGCAGTATCTAGTAGTGTGCAAATGCGAATGCGAATGCGAATAACTTGGCACGCATGCCATATCATCGTGGTGGCAGTCGTCGGAGCAGTCGCCATGCATGAAACAAATTCTAATGCATTTCGTTTGGTTGGACTGTTGTGTCCGCTGTATAATTTCGAAACTTAACTTGTCCCTTGGACAGGCCCGGACCGAGTTGTTGTCTGTTTTGCGAGTTTTGTTTATTTAGGACTTGTCTGTTAGATACTTTTTGCTTCTGGCAGTGCAGAGTAGTATAAAAAATGCAAGCAGGCAGGCCGAGCATTTTATTAGCTGTTTCCATTATTTTTGTGACTTCTTTTTTTTTAATATTTATTTTTAATGCTCTGTGTTTTTGTAATTAATTCGCAGCCTGACTGTTTGCTTGGTTGGTTTTTGCCTAGTTTTTGGCATGAGGATTGCATATGTAAATGGTCAGCTGTTAGACGGCACAGTAAACTTCAGCATTAAAGCACTGTATCTCTATGGCTATGGCTATAATAAACGGAGCTAGCATATACTTTTTTTTTATTTTTATTTTTTTTTTTTTTTTTTTTTTTTTTTTTTTTTTTAATTTTTTGGCTCTTGGCAAGAACATCTTTAGAGCAACAAGAGCCCAGGCTTGTGCCAACATTGTAAATAAACACAAGTGAGTAAACAACAAACATACTAGAGCGAGTGCACATGAAAAGAAAATCGAAATCGAAAAGTGCATTGAGTTCTTAAATGCATAAAAAGCATTCGCTTGGCAGAGTGGAAGCATGGTGGCTGCTGCTGGGCTGGGTGAGGTTGAAACTAGTTGAGAATAGTTGAAAATACCGCCGTATTTAGGTTTTAGGTCGCCGCAGATCATTCAAGCATATCACTTTGACAATTGGGTGCTCAATAAAGTCGAAAACAAACGTACATACGTATAGCAACATATGTAGATTTCAAGGGTGCCAGAGGTGGATTGTGGTGTCACGCCTAGTCAGAAAGGTGTGCGTGTGCGTTAAGACAATCCGCGATTCAATCAAGCCCTGCACGCCCACAAAAGAGTATTAAAGTCTAAAAAAGCAAACCCAAACATAAACAAACCACCAACCCACAGTCACGAACAAAATGGCGGTACTCCAAAACTAAACGCTGTAAGGTTGACATTTAGCCTAGAAATCATTGCGGCACCGTCGACACAGCTGAGAAATCAATCAATCGATTTATTCATCTGTGAAAATTCAAAAAAAAATAAAAAGAGAGCGGCTTATGCAAGCTTAGTGTTAAAACTCGACAAGTTGTCAACAAATTGGCGCCTTTTGGACAAAAAAAATATAGAAAAACTTTTCAGGAGGCAATCAGTTGCAGAGTCGAAACAGTTTCAAAGTCCCCAACAGATTCTATAGCACACAACAGACACAGTTATTAATTGACGATCACGAAAAATTCCATGTAAATGCGGTCGAAAAATCCAAATTGGAAATTTAATTTTCTGACTTGCTCTGTCATTTTGCTGTTGGCGCCCGCTGCATGCTCCACTATTTTCTATTTTTGGACAAGATTTGTTGTGTCCCATATTCATTCTCTCTATACTACATACTCTTTGCTATACAAAAACTTTTTACCTTTGACGTTGCTCTAAGGTGGTAGCTCGGCATAAATAGACACACAAAATGGCAGACGAGTGGGTCCACAATAGAACAAAAAGAAGCATAGCCAGAGGTGAAGACTTATTCAGAACACTGTATGCGTGTGGGTGGGTGTCTATGCGCCCTCATTTTACCATAACGACTAATGTTCGTTCTGGTCTTCTTCAGCCTTAAATACTGTTCTCGGCCACCCGCTGCATTGTGCCCTACACCATCTTGACTGACTGAGTGAGAAGCGTCTCTGTGGCCCACAAAACTGTTTCACATGCCATTAGCAGTCAAATTAGCAGTCATTACCTGGGCACACTGGGCAAAACTATATGGTCAATGCGTCATTGAGAACAACATAATAATTACATTTAATTCTGCACAGTGGAATTTTGCTATGATACTATATATCACCTGCAGATCCATCATAATTATGCCCACGGTTAGGCAGAGGAGGCTCACTTTATTACTTGATAAATTTCCCTGGCATAATGTCATAATTTATTTCATGCCGTAGAATTACAGCTTTTTAATTAATTTCATTTCATGTTAATTTTTCTCAGATTGCATTCGGTTGATGCATAATTCGAAATTCTGACGGACTGACAAACGCTTCTCTAGTTGGGGGCGTTTAGTTCTTCTTCTTTTTGGAGGTGGTCAAGCGTGGGCTTTTTGGCTTGATGTTCCTATGTTAAATTTGGTTTTTCTCTCTTTTTAAATTTTTTTTTCAATATAAAGATGCTACTGCACTTTGGTAACCCCGACATGTTAAATTTTGAGACACTTAATAATTTTTCATTATTATTATTTATTGCATGTTTGTGGGCGTAATTTGAGTTCTGTGTTGAATTGTAATGGCATGACTTTATTAAAATATTTGTTATGCTTATAAAATATGTTCGTATAGCTTTTGCCAAGATATTTATACCCTGTACCGTACAAAGGGTATATTAAGTTTGTGCAAGCCAAAAATGTATGTAACATACAGAAGGAAACGTCGGAGATCCCCCAATGTTACCTAAATTATGATCAGGGTGACTAGAGAAGTCGATATACCCGTATATGTCCGTCTGTCCGTCTGTCTGTATGAACGCCAAGATCTCAGAGATGGTAGAAAAACTAAATTTTCAGATTAGATGCGTTATTCTGTTAGGGGAGACAAGTTTATTTTATTTTCTCGATATCGGGGTTATATTACATATACATATAGCTCCAATAGGGGTGTTTCAGAGGACCTCGAAAAAAACATGATGGATAATTCGTTTGTTTATTAAGATATCGTAACCAAATTTGGCATTCGGGAGTTTTTTACTGTTCCCAAGCACTGCACCAAATTTAACAAAAATCGGTTGACTGTATCATATAGCTCCCATAGGGCCGATCGGTCAAAAAAATGTTTTTTGTACAAAATTTGTTGTGCTTCGTTTGTTTGTGAAGATATCGTTACCAAGTTCGGCAATTGAAAGTTTTTTTTAGAGTACCTAAGCACTGTACCAAATTTGATCAAAATCGGTTGACTATATCATATAGCTCCCATAGGGCCGATCGGGCAAAAAAACGTGTTTTGCACAAAATTCGTTATGTTTCGTTTGTTTATAAGGATATCCTTACCAAATCTGCAATCAGATGTCTTTTGCAGTTCTTAAGAAATACACCGGACATAAATGCAATGTGGTGGTACAAGGTATCCCAAAGTCGTCTGCGCCCGACTTTAACGTACGCCATCTTTTTAAATTTAAATATCGGGATTGCTTCATCGCGACTTCTGAGCCAGTGTTGGAAACTGTTTAGTTCTTTGCTGTTTTTTGTGGAAATTTGTCTGCATTTGATAATTTAGTTAGCTGTTTTATTTTTTTGTATCTCTTATGCTTAGGTTTGTTAAAAATTTTGCCGCAATGTCATATATTAGTTGATATGTTTATTGCTTGCTTAAGTATTTAAGTATATTTCTTATACACTTAACAGTTGCGTCCGTGCTATACAAATATTTGTAGTAGTATATATGCATATGCACACATGTGTATGTGATAAATAAGTATATATGCCGGCCGGTATTTTGCAAATGATGGGAATTTATTATAGCCAACAACACTTCCAGTGGGCGTCGAAAACCATTTCATTGAAATATTTGTAGATGCGTTTCAAGGTTCCGCTGAGAGACAGAAAGGGAGTGGAATAAAGTACCAACAAAATGTTTTTCTCTTGTTATGCAAAAAGAAATGTTGAAAATACTTTTTCTAGGACGGCTGGTATGTTAGGCGGCTAGCTTTTTACCTGGTCTTAACTAACAATGGAAACGATTAGCATGACTCAAAGCAGTGGTGGCGATGGTGGGGGGCTGGCTAAAAATGAAATGCTACAGTTCGTACTAATGTTTATGCATACATATGTATATGTTTTGAGTGTGTTCTTAGTTAAGACTTTAAACTGAACATGCGACTATATATATACATATATATGTATATATACATATATATATATATATATTATATACTTTAATGACCCTCATTTTTGTCAGCATCAAATGCTGCGCTGTGGCATTGGCTGCAAAGGAGTGAAAAAATCCAACGTCAACTTGCCAAGAAAAATAACATAAAAATTGCTACAATATATTTCTAAATATTTGTATTTAGCGCAAGTTAAATAATCGCACAGATTATGCATACGTTATAAAAATAACAAAGTCTAAACAAAAAACGTTTTCAAAATCAGATACAACAAATACACAGAACGGCAACGTCGACAACAGCCAAAAATAAAAGCTGAAAACTGTTGGCAAATATTTTAACGCCGTCGTCGCAAACTTCTACCTCCTATTTAAGTCTAAATGTGTGTGTTTGTGTGTGTGTGTGTGTGCGTGTATTTGTATATCTGTAAATGTATCTGTTTAATGTGGCCAACCACAACTTTGCACGGCTGCATTTGAAACCTCAAGCAGCATGGCGAAAACAACACACACCTGTACATATTTACTAGATACAACATGTACAAAGATACGAGTATATAGATAGATAGTTGCGAACATTTTTCTCATGCTGGAAGCTATATGCTGTTGTTCGATTACAAGCTTACAATTCTAATTACAGAGTGTTGTAAATATCTAATATTTGTAGGTGGGTGGTTTGTTTGCCTTCTCAGATGTTGCAGCTGTTGTTAACTAGTCGAGCGTTTCGTGGCGTCGGCTACGGATGGGTCTAGGTTGCGGTCCATCTAAATTGCGGGGTGCCAAAAACTTGTCGCCGAATTTAGTTGTTGCTATGTGAATGTCGTGAGTTTCTCCCCATTTTCGTTCAACTTTTCATGTTGTATTTGGGCCTAAATTATGAAAATTGGCTTGCTGAAGCTTAGCCAAGGCTATATCAAGCTCATTATTGATTGTGGGCACAGTTTGCAGTCACTTAATTACCTTTGGTCTAGATGCTTTTACGAGGGTTGCCTTATGTGTTTTGTTGCCA
Source organism: Chymomyza fuscimana (assembly GCA_949987675.1). Lineage (NCBI taxonomy): Eukaryota > Metazoa > Arthropoda > Insecta > Diptera > Drosophilidae > Chymomyza > Chymomyza fuscimana. The sequence goes on from OX465089.1 coordinate 620,868, forward strand.
ATTAAAATCAAACATCTTTTGTAATGGAAGTTTGTTTTATATTAACAAAAGAAATGTTGATACGCGACGAATCTTGAATTTATGCCTATAAGGCAGAAACTCAAACTTCCATGTGAACACCGTAGGTGGTCAATTCGGATTTGTGTAATAATCATAAAAAATTATTGAAAAAAAAATGTTTGTTTTTGCTCTACGTTTGCGATAAAGTAAAAGCCACCCTCGTGAAAAGTAGAAAATATGTTTTTCTGTTTATATGACACATTTTCAAGAGATCTCTGTGCTCCACTTAATACTAATTGTTTGCTGGCAATAGCATCAGTCACACCCACAACAATTGGCTAAAGGTGCCACCGCTGCTTTGGGTGACAAATGTCGTCCGTCGCCTGGCCTGATGATAATACAATTTGCATTTCTTATACTTGTACGGAGCTTTGGTATTATAGTTGTAGAAATGCTAAAATGGCAGCTGCTTGCAGTCATTCAAAGAACGCATACACGTGACGTCTGCTTGGATGACACAAAAAGTGATAAAAGTGAAAATGCTACCAAAACCAAACTGGTTGGCCATTTTCAATAGCTTTTCTATTACGTGTCAGCATTCTCATAGATATTAAGGTCCATAGATACATCCAAATGCAGCATGTCTTAAATAACAAATTCAACGCTATATGGCTCATATTGTTGGGTCTTGATGATATAAGTGCCATCATCATCATCGTCACGGTATCCTACCTGCATGTTCAATATAGTCTTTGGCTTGTAAATGAATCATTCAAATGACTAGCCGGCATAAGAATGAATGCTAAAGTTTAAGACATTCAAAGACGAACATATATTACGGATTTGATATTTCAATTGGTTGCTCGTAGGCGTGAGAACTACGAGCATACACATACGCCCAGTTGTACCATGTACTCAGTATTTTTACATCTGTGTGCGTAATGCGCGCCCGCCATGTTGTATTCAATTAATAAAATTAATTAAGCAATAGCAAACATCGTCGGCAAAAGTTGTCGCGTTTTCAAGTGTGAAAATTAAGAATATTCATTTGGTAATAAGCCCGAAAAATTAATTTGGGCTTCCAAAGGAGTCATCAAGGAAAATGGTATAACATTAATCAGTCCAATTGATTAAATTATTATTTTTTTTTTTTTAATTTAATGGTGCAAGGAATGATGCAAATGCGCAATTTTTTTGAGTCTAGAGTACTGATTTGTTTATGAAATCTACACTTTCTTATCTATCTATTATATGAATAAGTTTCTTCCCCTATTAAGTGTTTTTTTTTCCTTGATGGTGCAAGCTATTTGTAATTAAAGCCATAACTTTACTTTAGTAAAATAAAAAAAAAAATGAAAAAATGGGTCATGCTCAGTGGTCGGTTTGGCCATGGCAAAAGAGCAGTGGTTCAAGGCACCGAGTTAAATGCAAACAAATTTTCATTTGTATTGGCCAATGATTTAAAATCGGTCATGATCCCTGCATTTGGGTTATATGTATGTCTTGATTTGTTTTTATAAAAAATTATATGGTTTTCGTTTCCTCGCTTTTAATAATAAATAAGCCTTAGTCGGTTGATGAACTCGAAGATCTTTAACTTGGCTGTTTTCTGAAGTAATTCTAGAAATCCTTTTGAGATTTATGCTAGTCTAAAGTATTGTGCTATCCTTACATAACTTTCTGGGTACATCATATCGAGACGGTAATATTTCTTTACGGTGGATTTGTGTGTTTTACAAAGTAAAATTTCAAGATCACTTGGTCTATTGTCTAAATAAAACATCGTAGTCCGGCTAAAAAGTCAATTTTAAGTTTTCCATGCTTAGCCTGGCCGAAACCTCATTGTACACATTTTTAAATTGTTTTTTTTTTTTTTGCTTTTTGGTTGTAATTTTCAATTTGAATTTTGACTCATCATGAAATTATTGCAAAACTATGCGCACCGAATTTTCGTGGCTATTTTTGCATGAAATGCAGTCGTTGTTCGTTTTAGTTGTTGCTGTTGTTTTTGTTGTTGTTGTTGGCATGCGCTGAGTGCCCAATAATATTTACAATTATTTATTTTTCAATTTGGCGTCTTGTTCGACTCGACGCCAGCAAGCGACGCTCCTTGGTTCCTCGTTTGTTGCAAATGACCAAAATAATATGCGATGAGCAATATTTTAATGAAGCTTCGCTTTTCAAAGCTTCCCCCTTACGGTTTCTCAGATACCCTATGCAGTGCTGACCATATGTTCTTAAAACCATGTACCATAAAAGATGGTATCAAAACTTAATAGCTTAATTACTTTTTGTTTTATTGCGGAACAAGCTGTTGTCACCAAATTCGGTATGTATACCCATGTGAGTATAATAAATAAGGAAACGTTGAATGATTTGAAAAACCATTACCACATTCCTCCTATATAAACCGTATACCCTTTTGCTTGAACCATAATAGGAAATACTCTTTTTTTTTTTTTTGGGAGAATGTTTTAGGGTATCCCACTGTCGGGCACCGAATCGAATGATACACATTTAGTTTTTTTTTTTTGCTGCAACTTTGAACTTTTCAGTTGCAACGTGCCATTGGCAGTGCCTGTCTCAGTCGACGTTGGCATCGACGTCGACGTCGCTGCTGCCCCATGACGACATCATTACGAAATTTCGTACATACACGCGCAACATTTTCTTGCAATTAATAATTGAGTTTTATGTGCTCCACCGTATGGGGCTGGCTGCTATTCTGTGATTCGGCGTTTAAGTTTATGAATGAAAATATCGTCTCAATTGGTGTCCAATAAATTGCAATCACACTCGGCTAAGACCGCTAATTAGTTTTTTTGTGACTGGCATTTGATAAAAATAATGATTGGGCACACTAGTTTACAGCAGCTGCCTTGCAGAAAGTGGCGTATAAGTATTTTCATAATACCAAATGACAAAAGTGAATGAAGCATTTATAATCTGAATCATATTATGAGTTGCTTTACCGACTCTCTCGCCAATGCTCTCTCTTTACTACTCTCTCTATCCGCTTGTTCCCTTTTCCAGGTAAGTTGTGGATATAAATGCGTGCAGCTGACAGCCATCAGTGACACATCATCAAAATTTGTTTGGCCATTGAAGGGCACCAGCCCGCATAATTTGTTGTTGCTCATGCACGGCTGGTTGCAACTTTGTTGCTGCTACATAAATCAGTTGTGTAATCAATTGTTGGCGGTATGGAAGGCATGGCTTTTGTGGCACCCCCTATCTGCCTGCGTGTGTGTGTGTGTGGCTAAAACAGGGCAAGTTTTCAATACCACAACAAACTTGACCGATGTGGCCAAAAATTTGCACAGCACATAGTGAAATTGACGTGCAAAATTGCAAACGAATTCTGTGCAGAGGACTTTGTAGCTACGCGTGTCTAGGGAAGGGGGCGTATGTGGGTTAGTATGTGTTTGACTGGAAATCGACGCAGACGTCATTAGGCGCACAAAATACTGCTGCTTATACTAGTATGTACTACTATTTGTTATTATGTCTGTTTGCTTGTTTATTTATTTTGGCAAGGCGTACATACATAGACAACCAAACTAGTGGCACTCCCAGGCATATGTATCTACGGATACTAATACAGGCATACATAAATGCAGGGACTGCGTGGGCTTCTTCAACGACGGGGTTCGTTAGACGTAATCTGAAATGCGCTAGTTTGTCCGTCCGTATATCAATGAATACTTAATTTGTGTTTTTATGTGTGTTTATTTAAAGTTTCATGCATAATAAAATATTTTTGCAGTCGTGTTTGGCACACTAACTAACAATCTTCTGATTGCTTCGACCTAAGTTTAAATTTTAGTTTTAGGTTCTTCGCAGAAATAGAATAGAAATTGGATATTTTGTATTCATCTATTTGGCTTTGCATGGAGGTACAATGAAATTTGATTTATATCAACACATCCTTACGATCGAAACATAAAAAGATAAGAGCGAAAAGTTTTACCTAATGAACAAAAGTGATAATATTTTCTTTAACCCCCCTATGTCCCTATCCTCAAATAATTTCACCTGGGTACGCCTTGATAAACTTTTTGATAAAAATTTGGCGCGTATATTTTTGGTGAAAATTGATGAGGGTATTCAGATGTCGGGGACCGCCCAGACTCGTTTCAAAAATTTAAAATATATATGTACCATAGTTTGTGATTGGCATACAAGAACATAGACACGCTATTATCATGATGCCAAAATAATATATTTGTAACTTTTGGATTAGGATTTATCTGAAAGACTGAGAATTAGTTGTGTTTTTATTTTTGTTTTAAAAGTTAATGTATTGTAACAATTTAATATTATTGCTTTTTCTTCACGTTGTAGTTGCATTAAAACTTTGCAATCTTTTAAAACTTATGATCTGAGATAAAGAGACATAAACAAAATATTTATCCCTGAAATGTTTGCCAAAAAATGTTCGTCTCTTTTTTTTTTTTTTTTTTTTCTACTTGTTTTTTATACCCTGTACCGTATGGTACAAAGGGTATATTAAGTTTGTGCAAGCCGAAAATGTATGTAACGTATAAAAGGAGACGTCGGAGACATCCCAAAGTTACCCAAAGAATGATCGGGGTGACAAGAGAAGTCAATATACCCATGTCCGTCTGTCCGTCTGTCTGTCTGCCTGGATCTCAGAGATGGTAAGAGCTAGAGCAACCAAATTTTCAGATTAGATGCGTTATTATGTCAGGGGAGTCAAGCTTATTTTATAATTTTGATATCGGGAATATATGTATTATATAGCTCCCATAGGGGTGTTTCAGAAGACCTCGAAAAACCCCAAAAGTTTTAGATAATAATTCGTTTGTTTTTACCAAATTTGGCACTCGAAAGTTTTTTAGAGTTCCCAATCAGTCTTCCAAATTTTAACAAAATCGGTTGACTATATCATATAGCTCCCATAGGACAAATCGGTCAAAAAACGTTTTTTGCACAAAAAAAACTATCGTAACCAAATTTGGCACTCGAAAGTTTTTTAGAGTTCCCAATCAGTGTTCCAAATTCCAAATTCCAATCAAAATCGGTTGACTGAAACGGTCAAAAAACGTTTTTTGCACAAAATTCGTTGTGTTTCGTATGTTTGTAAAGATTTCGTAACCAAATTTGGCAGTCGGAAGTTCTTTAAAGCTCCGAATCTCCTCCTCCGAATACCTCTGACCGATCGGTCAAAAAACATTTTTGGTGCGAAATTCGACTGTTTTTATATCGGATTTATTTGCAATGTGGTGGTACAGGGCATCCCAAAGTCATCCGCGCCCGACTTTAACGTACGCAATCATTTTTTTTTTGCTTTTTATTGTTTTGCCGGTTGTTTTTGCTTTGTGCGCCCCTCACCAGTAGCTGCATTAAAACAAAAGCAAAAACAATGGCGTATTAAATGTATAAAACTATACATAATACTTTGACTAGCTAGCTGTAGTATCTTATAGATGATTTTACCTCGTATATACAAAAAATAAACGTGTAAAGCAACATCAACAACATCAACCATAGCGACAAGAAGCGTCTATAGAAAAGTTGCGAAATATTTTCCACTTGGCACGCAGCATGGCCCCTGCCTAGAGGCAGGCAGCTCAGTGGAACGGGCCAGGCCGTCAGATGGTCAGAGAGTCGGCTAGTCAGTCACAGTGCGTGCAGTTTACACTTACAAAAATATACAATATTCTAATATGATTTTGGCAATTTGATAAAAACTTAATAGAGAACAGATTTTGGTCAAGTGTTTATGTTGTGAGAATGTGTTTCCCATAATTAACAGTCAAACAAGCGAAAGCTACTTGGACAGCCGTACGCCTGGGCTGGAACTTTTTTTTCACTTACACATGTACCATATACATATATATATATATATATATATATATATATATATATATATATATATATATATATATATATATATATATATATATAGGTTGGTTAGTTTTAGTGTGCTTTGAAGGACAAAGACGAAATGGCTACGCATATTGTGCAGTTGCCAAAATTTTGGGGTGCGTTTACACGCGCCGCCCGCCTGTGCCACGCCTACTTTGCCATATGCTGCAGTTGCCAATACTATAAAAATCTGTGCAACGATCTTAATTAAAAATAGTTTTTGACGGCTCGTGGGGGTGGCGTTGACGTCGACGTCACTGTTGTCGTCGTCGTCGTCTTCGTCTTTGTATCATTGAGAATTCCATTTCAATTATTAGATACGATGTGTGTGTGTGTATTTGAGTATATTTGTGTGTATGTGTAGGTGTGTTTTGGGCTTTTAAATGTCACATTTACTATGCGGCTTATTTTTTTAGTTCATATATTTGCAAATTAAATTTTTATTGAGCGTATCGTTTGGGCATAATTAATTTTAATTGAGGACATGTAAACTTATTTATAGTATTACACCCTGATGATACTTTGTAGTACTGTATCTTTTTTATATGATCTGAGTCTAACACTACCATTACCACTAAATATTTATCCCTGTCTTATCAGTCTCTGGCTACTCAATTCAATTTTGTCCACTGTACTCCTTGCAGAGATAGAGATGTGAAGCTACAAGCTTCATTATAAGCTGCACAAAACAGTTTTAATTCGATTCCTGCAGATTCGAGCTATTGACCAGCTGCTGGCTGCAGCTTATTAGCAGTTATTGTTATGTAGCCTTTCATCATGCGAATATTTTATAATCCGATTCACAATCAATCAGAATCAGCACAGAAAAAGCATTGAAGCGAATTATGTCAACAGTAGGAAAGCTTTGAGTTCATTTAAAAACGTAAACAAAACTAAAGTGAATAAGTGAGCGAGGGAACGTGGGAGCGATGAGGCAGAAGCACAATATGAGAACCAATAATGCCAGTTAAGTCGACGTCACCGGCCGCCCACCCCCCACCCAGCGTTCACTCATAGAGACACCTTGCCGCTGATTCGGTCAGTTTGCCGGTACGCGTTTAACCAACTGGACGTAAAATCGGCAACGTTGCGATATAAAACCCATGCTCACCTGTGATCTACTACAACCACCATCTAATCACCTCGACGAACTGATAAGAAAAGCCATGAGTCACCCAACGTATGCTTAGTTCTCGTATCGCAGCAAGTGTTGATAAACGTATCGATAAGTATGTGGCGTTTGTGAATTGTTTTGTTTTTTTGCATACTAGTAGAGACTAAGAATGATGGTGTTGTGCTTTGTGGTCTTGACAAGAATAGCTAGTAGTGCGGTACAACAAACCGTATGGGTACTCGCAGTTTATAATTTTTCGAATAAATTTCGAACATTCTGAGCGCTGATGAAATGTAATTGGTTTCCTTGTTTTTTGTTTTTTTTCCCAAAATAAATCATTCTGGAATTTTTAAAAAGAGAACTTTCAAAGTGTGACGTGTGGCCATGCTGCGTTAAAAAAAATATTTAAATAAGATATTCGTATTCGTTTTGAAACCACAATTTCACCAAAACGAGTTTTTTATGTGTTTTGAAACCGACTACTTTGTTGCAAGAGGAAATCAAACGAATTGAAATAATTTTTTAAATATTCTTTGATATATTCTAATTTTAAGTTTGATATTTATTGATAGTTATTTCGAATTATTTTTTTTTCTGTGTCAAAACCAATAGCACTCAAAACGAATTTTTGCTACGCGTTCACAAACACAAGCATGGTGCATGTCTTGCATAAAATTTCAATCGAAAGGCGTAAAGTAAGGGAAATGTGAGTAGATAGCGACAGCAAAAATTTCGGGTTTGGGAGCATGCAAAAACGAACAAAATTTATTCGTTTTGGTTTTTCGTTTTTCGAAGCACGCACAAACTAATTTCGATTATTTTTGACTGTAATTTGGAGATATTCTGCTATGAAATAAATGCATTACCAGCTTGAATAACCTTTTCAAAGATGATGTTGACTACCAATTTGGAATTGACATTGAACAGAAATTTTCATTGCAATATTTATGAAACGAAGTTATCTCCAGCATCTAAAAGACAATCCATAATTTATTCGTTTTTGGATTGCTTTTTAATGGGTGCTATATAAGCTATATATGTATAATGTATATGTAATAATATGTATAATACATAAGCTATATATATGGAACAAAGTGGATAACTTATATTTGTTAAATGTTTCAATTTCCAGTTTGCTCTTTTTCATATTATTGCCAATGGAAGCACAAAAAAGAGCACCCAGTATGCCTTAAGCACTACAACACTCCAGCGATAAGCTGCGAAATTTCAGCTATACAATAACCCGAAGAAGGAAATACAGCTTTTTGCATATTAAACGAACTATCAATCGTTACTATAAATTGTTATTATATTTTTATATTAGTATAAAGTATCTTGTTATGGTGTCAGGTTGTTGCTGTTTGTCTCGTTGCCCATATGCCTCATCAAGTGGAAAAACACGTTTCTCGCTTTATGACCAAAAACTGGGAAAAAGTAACAACAACAACAGTACCAGTAGCTATGACGGCTGTGGCCACAAAGTCCATTGCTGCTAAGCTTCTTGCGTCGAAATGTTGTACACAATTTTTATTTGCTAGCATATTTATTTTCAGTTGTTCTGGTTGTATATTTTCCATTTAAATGAGTTTTGTCTATGACGTCTATGTATTGTTTACAAATACGTTTCATTTTCACCAACAGCTCCCCACCTTCCAACCACCCACACATCGCTTGTTGTTGTTGTAGCATATACAATTTTTTTTTTTTTTTCAATTTATTTTCAATTTATTTCAATTTTGTTTTTTTTTTGTTTTTTTTTTGTTTTTTTTTGTTTTTTTTTTTTTTGCTTTTTTTGTTTTTGCTTGTTTTACGGTCTCACATTTATATGCTCTGTCGCTTGCATAATCCTCAAGCCGCCTCATAAATGCCCCAACTTTGTCCAAACTGTCAAATGGCTAGTCTGATGCAGCTGCTATTGGCATTCAAACAAATACAATATATAAGCTTTGGAATTGCTTACACTTTTATGCTTTAAAACACCAAAATCCACTGGGAACATTGCCACACGACGTTGTCACGTCTTGAATGCCAGAGGGGGTCAGAGGGGGACTTGTTACTATTGTTGCCACTGCACGTTTTTCAAACAAATCTTGTAGCTGTTTGCCTAGTGTCAATGTTTTATAAGCTAAAAACTTGCACTGGCATTAAGAGCGTGACTTAAGTTCAAGTTTGGTTTGACGCAGCAGACATCAGGTAACAGTGCCGCCGCATACCTTAACTCATAGATTTATGGCTCGATATAAAGGAAAAGCAGTTAACTCACTTTTGGCAATGAAACTGAATGTTTATGGGTCGACAAATTGGTTACCTACTTGTGTGATGAGCATCGATTATGTCGAATTGTAGCGTTTACAGCCTCCGGTTTCCTGTTGCAAGCCAAACAGCGGAAGTGGCAGCTACATTAGGCACACGCACACACACACACACACACACACGCAGAGAGAGAAAGACCCTAACGTAGCATACTTTACAGCGCCATATTTCGTGTGCTCTGTTCCTGGCGGGCGGCTCGTATACATAATTGATGCTTGTTTTGAAGCAGCTCACAGCAACACTGTCCCACTGGTACACACACACACACACACGGTTGTACTCTAGAGCACACGTCAACCTAGACATCCGTTGTAACTTCCGGAACGCTTTGAATGATTAGTTTTCTGCATGTCGAGCAATTTTTGCAGTATAACATCTTGGCAAGTTTTATGTTTGTATTGTTTTGGAAACTTGCCGTCCTTTAAGAACAGAATATGAAGACAAGCCAGAATACGACGTTTGCATTTGGTGGTCATCATATGCGACTTAAATGCTTTGGCTGTAACCCCCCATGTCACAGTTGTATAAATAGAATTGGCAATGGCTTTGTTATGATCGCAGACGGCACGGGGCACGTCGCGCCAGTGCGGCAATGCCGCAACAAGACGAACCCATACAGATAGCTCTGCTGCAGCTGCACATCTGCGTTGTGGCATATATGCAGTATTTTTGTATGGGGGCGACCAAGTTGTTTGCCAAATTCTTGGATGTCGTGATGTGTGCGGGTCTTTGGTGGGTGTTTGGTTTGGTTTCGTTGGTTTTAACTGCATGGCGCTCGCTTAATGACCAATGCGAATTATTTGATGTAAAATATTTTATGGCTAGAATAATTCAAATTTTGTTTTAAGCGTGCAAAAAAAAAAAAAACGCAACCCGAAAAGTGGAGTGATTGAAACAATTGTCAGTGTCGTAATTGTTGGCAAATGTTGACAAGTAGCTCTTGTTTTGTTTTAGTTAAATAATTGCGGCGCTTTGAAATTTTTGAAAATTTCTATTTTGGCATTAGTTTTGTGGCTAAAAATACAGAACGGACGCATACAAAGTAAGCGGCGTGCAGCGTTTTATATTTAAAGCTAAAAAATTAAAAACATTTGCCAAAAATACATTTGCCGAAAGAATATTAGACAAGTGCATGTCAGTCAGTCAGTCAGTTGACTACTTGTTGCCATATAATTTGGTTGCGCAAAAATACGTTATAAAAAGGATTTTATTTTAATGCTCATTCTTTGTGTTTTAGATTTTAAAATAGACAAAAAAAAAAACAGCTAAAAATGTCAGCAGCGGAAATTATTGCATAAGCCCAGGCGCGTCTGGGAATGTCGCTCATGATGCAATCGCTTGAAAGGCAATGCCAAATTTGTCAACCGCGTGTTCTAAACATTATATTTTCAATGAAAACGTGGGGAAAAAAAAAATTTCCACACTTTAAGTTCAAGATGAAGCAATCAACTATGTAGTTATCTTGGCTGAATATTTTATATGTATAAAATCGCGTAAAAATGCTAATGTAAAGTGAATTTGTTGGCTTGCACGAGAGGGTTGTAAAAACAGATTTAGCCTAAGCTGAGTCAGCCCACGTTAATGGTGTTTTCTTATGCTTTTTCATTGCAGAGTCTACTCACACCGTGGACGGCGGCCCTGTCTCGTGGCGCTTAACGCTCGATCAGGATCTACTTGACACACTCAAGGGTAATTTTCCAAGTTGGTTTCAAAGCCCACCGACCGCAGGAGTCACTGTCAGCTCAACGGTGGCAAATCCAAGTGATACAAAGCAGCAGAAGCAACAGTTAGTGGCCACGGTCAAGAATTGCAACAAAAATTGCATTATACCCATTAACGTTGTAACAAAATCGCCAATTCACAACAACAGCAACCATACACTCCAACACCAGCAGCAGCAGCAACAGCAACAGGTCAACATTTTAAGTAGCTGCTCCTCTTCCGCATCACCTGCCTCGTCCATAAGCTCGACGTCTTCGAAAAAATCACACAGCAGCAGCATTAGCAGCAGCTGCAGCAACAGCAGTAGTAGTAGCAGCAGCTGCTCCAATTCCAGTTCCTCTTCAAAATCTACTGGTCTGTCAACTGCTGCGCGCTTTGTTAACAAGTCCACATCGACAACGCCCACAAAAAGCCTTGCGCGTACGCTCAAGGCCACACAAAAGGCGCATCCAAACACAAACAACAACTACAACAAAGTTGGTCAACTTGTTAAGTCGGCATCTCTGCATAGTCTGAGCAGCGGCAGTAGCGGCAGCGGCGCCTCGTCGCTGCTTGCCACTATCTCTACGTCGCCGCTGACCGCTGCGACTGTTGAGCTATTTTCGAGTGCTGCATGCAATAGTTTGCTTGCCTCACGATTCGGCGGTAAAGCGGGACTAGAGCATACATTTCCGGACATTATATTGCTTCACGAGACCTACGACGATATGTCGGAAGGTGAGTAGCAGCAGCCAGGACAATAAACCAAATTCAATTTGTATCTTTAACATTCCATATAGATGAACAGCGTCAACACTCTACGTTTCTGGCCAGCAGCGATGATGGTAACAATTCGGACTTTTACGATGCCAGGCAATCGCCACCTAAAGCCATTGTTGATTCCAGTCCGCTGCAGCCGGCCATGGATAAAAATAAAGAATGTGAGTACATATACTTATAAGTATTCTTATTAAATGTAGTAGCACTGTGTCCCAATCTGTTTACACTTTTGGTCAACTAAATAAGTAAAACAACAAAAATAGACCACCAACGCCCACGTTCACGTCCCATGCCAAGACACAGTTGTTTGGCATTTGTCAACATTTTGTTTAGATGCTTCTGTTTTCGCTTTTGTCGTTCGCGCTTAGTCATAGACATCATAATCATCAAACTAAGCAGCGTTGGCCATCATTAACATCGTATTATCATCATCGTATTATGAGCATCGACTAGCACCATTGAGCATCGAACACTTACATAGAAGCCATTCTGCCGTCACAGTTTTAATGAAGGTGTCACTGTGCTCTACAGGCACTTAAGAGACGCACACATTCATCGTATCTTCTTGGACGGCCAGCTTATTCATAGTCGAAGAATATGAAATGTATGGCGAAAACTGTCAACAGTTTGGTTGGTGGGGCTCAGAATGCCTTGCTTGCTGGCCTAAATATTTGCTTGACATTTTGCGTGAGAAATATTCTTATTCATTTAGAATGAGCAAAGAATTTTGCTGTAGCATTCACTAGTTGGCGGAAACCGGAAATGCATGCCATTCAGCTCCGCCATCTTGAAAGCCTTTCAATCATGTATTATAGCACCCCCTCGCAAAGCTTAAATGTCAAATTATCTATCAATTGGCTAGAGAATGTTTTAAACAAAAATAACACCACCGACCAGTAAACACTGCATTTTGAAACAAACAACAAATTATGTTATTATAAACAAAAGGCAAAACCGCTGCATCGTCGGGTGACAGAAGGGAACTATTTGGCTGGCTGGCTGGCCCCGCACAAAAATGTTTTGACAAATAAACAGGTTGCACGCGACTTGAATTGACGCCAGGCCCGCTATCCGCAGGCGGAAATACGAATACGTAAAACTGCATAAATCTCTCGTTGTAAATTTTCGCACAATTTGTGGATGTACCTTGTCCCCCTCGTCAGATTTTATCTGAATGCAAACTACCTTTCATTCATTCAGACAGTCGCCACGAATTTTCGTTTACTTGTGGCGATGATGGCGTCTTAGTTTGGCGTTAGCATGCCGCCGATCACGTAATTGATTTTATAATATTTTCCCATACATAAATAAAGCTAATAGATATATAATGAACTTATATACGTTTTTTTATGTATTGTATAAACAAGCTCGCATATTCTACTATAATTGAGCGCGCTACTCTACACAGAGCTTGTATGTAGTATGTGCTTGCCAACTAAACCACCCACTCTTTATTTTCTTTTAGTCTCTTTCTTTCATTGATTTTCTCTGGCTCTCTGTCTTCCACTCTTGTTTACTTGACCTTCGTTGGATTGTAGCTGTGTCTAGTATATTGTGAAGAAGGGCAACGAAATTTTGATCTTTTGTTGGGAATAGTATGTTCTCCTCGACTTGGTTGCAGTTCTCTCATAGGCTAAACGGAGGCCACATATTTGCACCACGTCGATGTAAACAAAAACAAGTAGCAGCTAAAATTAATTAAAAAAAAAACTGACATACTTGCGTGGCACACTTCAATCATAAAAAAAGTGGCGGTCTGTCGAGTGTGCCAGACTCTGGCAAATAGGATTCTGAGTTCGTCAAGTTACTTTAATATCGTCATTGGGGTAAAAAGCGTCACTTTGATGTGTGGCTAGCAAGTGTGTGGCGTCAAGCGTCTGCACAGCTGATTCGAGTAGTCTTGGCCAAAAACTATTTGCGGAGTGTTCACCCAATTAAATTTTACGCATTTCCGCAAAGGCAGGCCGCAAGCAAAACACATTTTTGGCATTCTAGCTATCGGAAAGGTTGCATTGCTCTCCCTCCTAGGCTACTGATTTGTTCGTCCGTGTTGTCCAAGTGATGTTTTTTTTTTTTTTTTTTTTTTTTTGAAAATCTAGCTAGCTAATCACGTAACAAATAATTTCCGACGAATTTCATTGCGTTTTGTTCGCCAAGACGTAAATATTTATTCTTTGTCAAAACTTTAAATTCGACGTTACACGTTTCTCACAATCACATCCCACGCATAAAGGTATTAAAACTTTTGTTTTCTAATATGCTTGTGTGAGTTCCATTTTGCAGCTGCCATTTGTTATTGGGTCCGACATTTATTGTTTTATGTTGTTATAAAGTGCTAGCCAAAAGTTTTCTAACGTATTTCTTTTCAGCTGTTTAGCGGTTTTATGCTTTGAAAATATTTCAGCGCATAAGTATTTCATACTCCTCGCCTCGCAGTTCTTTCGTTTTATTTTTATTTTATGAATATTTTCTGGGCTTTTAATGTTTGTCAGCAACTTTTCAACTTTTCGCTAGGAATTCTTTCTTAAAGTTGCATAAATTCACTTAACGAAACATTTCTACCCCTTACAGCGCTTAAAGTGAAACTGATGGTGCGGCGGCCACACTCGCAGCTTGTCGAGCAAGGAATCATACCATGTAAGTGTACACAATTAAATGATTCATGATAATTTTGTCTGAAGAGTAAAATAAAGTTGCATACACAGGGCTGGGATTTAAATTTCATAAAAAGTTTTTCACCTTTAACCTCCGATATTTGACGCAGTACAAAAAGTATGCTTTTGCAATGTTCCACTTATTTCTTAAGTTTCTAAAAATTTATTTATTTATTAAATTGAATTTTGAACAAACTTTCTTCGGATTTCTTTCAAAATCTATGCAGCGTTGAAGACATCCCCCGCCATACATGAGCAGTGCAAGCAGTTGGAGCGTGCTAAAACAAGCGATCTTCTAAAAGCAAAGATTCAGCAGCGACCCAATCGTGAAGATCTCGAACGGCGCCACATACTAGAAGAGGATGAGTGCCACATTGACCCAAGTCTTGCTGAAAAGCAACGCATGCTTAAAAAAGCGCGCCTGGCTGACCAACTTAATTCTCAGATACAGCATAGACCTGGTCCTTTGGAACTCATCAAGAAAAACATTTTACACACAGAGAAGCCTATTGAAAAGATCGTCAAAGAGGGCCTAGTCTCGTTTAAGGCAACCAGTGAGGGATTACTAACACGTCCGCAGCATCCCAACAGCTATGTCACATACGATGAGGATTCGCAGAGTTCCGAAAGTGATACACGGCAGACGCCACCGCATGTCGATGAGCTTATGCCCATTACTACGACTACCCCAACTGACGTTTTACAGGCAGCAGCTGCTTCAGCTGGCATAGTTACAGTGGCTCTAAGCATACCCACGTCCGCGGGTCCTGTGATGGTAGCAGCGCCGCAACTTTTGCAGACCACGACCTTCCCAAAACCAGTGCCTCCGCCACCACCGCCGCCTCCTCCACCCATGCCAACGCAGCTGCTAAGTCCGGACATTAAAGTTAAGCAAGAGACGG
This sequence comes from Chymomyza fuscimana, assembly GCA_949987675.1. Taxonomy (NCBI): domain Eukaryota; kingdom Metazoa; phylum Arthropoda; class Insecta; order Diptera; family Drosophilidae; genus Chymomyza; species Chymomyza fuscimana. The sequence goes on from OX465089.1 coordinate 636,224, forward strand.
CCAATCTTTTTGAAGAGCTTTGCCAGAGCGTGACCGGCTCTACAGTCCACTCCGGAAGCACTTTCCTTCCCATGCTGCCCTCCCCGTGCTCTTTGGCTTCCAGTACATCTACACTTAGTCCGTTATCCTCAATCGCCTCGCCGCCACAGTCGCTATTACTTTCACCAGCACTGCATCTGCAACCAGTTTCCGTCAAATCAGATGCGCCAGGCAAAGATAAGAACCGTAAAAAGTCAAAATCGAAACCGGTGTCAAAGGCGCGCACAATTAAGTTCCATGAGTACAAGGGTCCGCCTAGTGCAGCAGGGCAGAAACAAGACAACTCGCAGCCAGAGGAGACTTCATATCAACTAATGTTAGAACAGCAGAATTGTTTGCTCAGGTTCCTAGAGAACCTAAACAAGAATCAGAGTATATTGCCTTCTGCCACTTCAGTTGCAAATGCAGCGGCCAGTGGTATATCCTCCAGCTGTTCGGGAACAATCGGTGCCATTACATCGACCGCGAGCACCATCACGGTGACAACTAAAACATTGCCAGCAATGGCATCGTCTGTAGCGGCTACACCTACACCCATTGCACTGCATACAACGTTGCCCAATACAATTTCCATAACAAGCAATAGCGGTGCAGCATTAAAATGCAGCGAATCCTCAGCCATGACCTTGTCGCCTGCAATTACTGGCAATGGTGTGCCCTCTGCCCCAGCGCTGTCTTTGATATCGACGCAACCACAACATCCGCCCTCAATGCCTTCACCCGCACTCTCGGTAAGTTCTTCTATACCGCCAAGCCCCTCTACGACCTACTCAGAGTCGAGCACCATAACGGACATGACACGGCTGGAGAAGATGAAAGTCTCCGATCTGAAACAACATCTTAAGCGGCGAAACCTACCCGTTTCTGGGCCGAAACCTCAGCTGATAGAGCGGCTGAAGCCTTACCTACCACTTGAAACTATTGAAGTCAATCCGGTGGCAAATGCAACACCATGCGTATTGCCTCCTACGGAGGTCATTACCATTAGTGATGCTATGGACACCAGCAATTGCGCATTGACCGACCAACAGCCAGTAGCGATGGTTATGAGCGAGTCACCTGGACTAGCAGACCACGAACAAATGGACGTAGTTCACCAGTTGGATGGCACTCATCCAATGGCTTTGCAAACAATCCTACCACCGCAGCCACAAACAGCGACCATAATTTTATCAAACGAAGAGTTGTTGCGGGAACAGCAGCGTAAAATCGATGAATTGCAGCGGCAGCTACAGCGCTCTCAGCTGGAACTTCACCAAATTCGCCAGAGGCAGCAACAGCAGCAACAACAGACTGTCACAGCACAGGTGGTCAATGCTTTGCCTTCTCAGCAGATCACGTTGATTACGACAACAGCAAGCGGTACGCCCCAGACGTTGACGGTATTACCACAGCTGGAAAAGACTGCTGCCATTATCCCAGCAAAAGTGACAGTAAAGGCAACGTCACAGGCAAAGCTTAACGGCACGCAGTCCTTGGCCCTTCCCAGTGCAGCAGGTTCTAAAAAGCAAGCTACTCATGCAACCACCAACACCAATAGCAATCCGTCACCTATGAGCCAGAAAATGGTTGTCAAGCAGCAGCTTGAGGCAAAAATACAAAAACAAAAAGCTGCTGCGGCCGCGGCACAAGCTCAACAGCAACAACAGCAGGCTTTGGCGCAACAACAACAGCAGCAGATGCGCCTTCTAACTCAAAAGACACAAACTGTACTCATTCCAACCACCAGCAACCCAACCGCTTCAAAAGCCTCTACAGCAGCGCGCCTTGCAAAGATTTCCAACAGCAACCATCATTTACCTACTGCAGCTGCCACAGCTACTGCTATTACCAATGGTAATTCTAATGTGAATGCAAACTCACGAGGAGGTGTAAGCACTACCACAACGACCATTCTGGCAAATCAGCTGCCCTTAGCGAGCAATGCTTCTTTGAAGCCAACAACGCCACATCACAATAATGTAGGTCTGGTGTGGAATGAAGGCAACCAGACTATATTATTGGTAGGCTTAAACGACCAGCACATGACGGCGCATACTCTCGGCAATATTAGTCTGACTACTACGACAACAACATCGGCTAACTCCAATGCAATAACGGCCATGCCTCCAGCAAAGAAGCTGCTTAATGGCCACCAGCGCACAACTTCGCTACCGGGCATTGTCTTCCCAATAGAGGCAAAGCCTGTAATCTCTGCTCAGCACCAGTTGCAAGTGCAGTCGCAGTTAGCGCAATTTCAATCACTGCAACCAGGCCAGCAGCTTATACAGGTGGATATAAAGCCAACGAATCTTCCATCTGGTGTAACAGTGCCTCCACCCCAATATGAAGAAGCCACTAAGCAGTTGGCAGCCAATAAGGCAGCAGCCTTGGGCATGGTACCATTAATGAAGATCAAAGAGGAGCCTCTGCATTCGCCGGGAGGTGTACCACCGCCACCACCGCTTACAATCAATTGCTCACAAACGCCGCCTTCAATACAAAACAAGCGCAGGTCAGCTAGTATCAAATCGGAACAGGTGACCGATGTTCTAGATATACTTATTAAACAAGGCGAATTGCCGCAAAGTGCTATGGATCCAACCACACCGTTAACGCCACAGACACCTAGCGGATGCCATTCCGTCATGACTGAGTTTGGCGGAAATTTGATCTTCAGAAATGCGAATAGCGGAACGGCAACCACGCCGTCTACAAGTAGCAACAGCATTCTCTCCCTAGTGCCAAAAGTTGAAGCGCCGGCTACGCCGCGTTGTGTTCCAACTTTGGATATCGCTATGGATACAACACCGCATAGCAATGAAAGTGGTAAGGCGTATGTAAACGCCAAACAAACCAACTCGGCAGTGAACCATAGTTATATTGAGAACATTGACATGACTTCGCCGGCACAGCCAGAGGGCCACAATGCAACCGAGAACGTGACCAAGACACTGGACATTCTACTCGAACAGCATCACTCTACACCTCCACCCAGCACACCACCCAAGGCGAATAACGATAAGTTGGCAGTGAGTGCAAGTCCCGATGCCAAACACAACCACTTTGACGAGGATGATTTGCTAGATTTTATAACCAGACAGCAGCTTGAGATGGACATCGGCGACGACTCAAGCCATTACTGCACCAGCGGTGCGCCTAAAAGCAATAACAATTTATGTCGCGATCTTAATGCTAGCTTGCAGCCATCCATTAACGAGTTGCTTGACGCTAGCAGCCCAGACAGTCTTTTAAACAATAATCATGGCGCTGATGTGGACTTCGATGCCGAGAGCTTTGTGGCCCAGCTAAGCCAGCACACACTTAATGGCGGCGAAGGTATCAGTAACAACAACAGCAACAGCAGCTATTCCATGAATCATATTGGTTTCCACAACAACAACAGTCCTGGCAGCGGCATCATGAGTGGCGGCTCTGCTGGAGTATCTGGGCCGGCCAACGGTCAATATAACGAGACTCCAATGGATGTATGCGACGACTTTGAGAGCACTTTGAATTCGTTTATGCAAGGTTCAAGTCAACAACAGGTTGCATTGGGTGGGTATACTGGAGATACCGCAGGCATAACTAACGGCGTTGGAAGTATGGATAGCAGCAATGGTGGAGCAGTTGACTCGTTCAATGCTAGCGGAGATATATTTGATTATTTCAACATTGATGATTTCAAAATGTCCTGGGCTGCTGGCGACTTCACCGTGTAAAATGCATCTCTATCGATATGACTGGATTTCTAACGGACACATGCTTGTATATATATGCAATATAAACAAACGGGTGAGCGTAGAGCCCACTTTTTTTTTACAATATTCCTGAATTCGTTTCGAAATAAAAATCCTATTTATTTTCAAAATGCATTTAAATGTTAGAGCGGAATCTAAAATTTCATACTATACTATTTACTTCCAAATACAAAAGAAAAAAAAATTAGTTAACAAAAACAAAAAAAAAAAATTGAAAAGCTCAAATTGCCAGAAACGTTTGCGAAAAACACTCTACCATATTTCTGTCATTTCCTATTAACATAACAAGAACGTAACAAAAAAACAGCCACAAACGTAATAAAAAAAATCTAAAAAAAAAAGAAAGATGTAAAGCTCTGTAAAAAGTACACGTTTCTAATTAAGGTCATTCCAATTTGAAAATAACGCACGAAAAAAGAATTTTATAAGAAAGCATGAATGAGAGAGAGAAATGAAAATTATAATGATGAGTTAAGAGGATGTGGTTTGAAATTGGGAAAGCCTGTTATTAAATAAAGTGAGAAACAGAAACAGAAAAAAAAAAAACATTAAACAAATATCTCGCTATGGTGAGAAAAATAGAAAACACATTCAAAATATAATTTGTAAGTTTTATTTAAATGAAATTGATAAAAATAAGAATACATAGCAATATTGTATAAGTAAATGGCATTAATGCAGCCGTTTAAGAGAATTAATTTGATTTTAAAAATTGAATTAATTAATTAATTTATTAAATTTATACCATTTTATAAGTATTTCCTTCAAGGAAAGAAAACGCCTTTAAAGTAGTCGAAAATATCATAAAATATTAAATTTAAATTTCGAGCCTTTTAAGCCAATTGTTTACTATTTACACATAGTAAAATATTTTGCAAAACATTTTTTGGCGCAAAATTTTTGTAATATCGGCGAACTCGAAAATTGCAGATTTTGTTACACAATAATAAACTTCAAAAAAAGAAAAAAAAAAAAATGCTTAATGTTTGTATTTGACAAATGGTAAATCAAACACCATTCAAATGGTACTTAATATTTAAATATGTTTGAATAGTCATAATAATATCAATGTTTCACATTTCTGCTAACAATAAGTACATTTTAAGTTCTATAGGCGAGAGCAATGCAAAGCATTGAAGGAAGGGAAATCAATTTATTTATGAATTCACATAATCAAAATAAATGGTACGGGCACAACGGTTCGCAACTTAAATTCCAATATAACAAACAGTCCAAGTTTTAAATTGAATGACCGAAACCAACTTTGAACTAGACTAGAACCGACTTTGCCAATTAAATGTCAAGACAGACCATAAAGTGAATCCCCAGTTTTAATTCAAAATTATTATTCAATACCACTTAAGCCATTAGCCACTAGATAAAATGTAGAAATTTACTCTCGAAACCTTTAAAGCAACACTTGTTTACATTTTGCAAAAATCAACTTTTAAAATAAGTAAACAAACTGATTTACTTCGTATACACATAAAAAGATTATATAAACTAACTACTTATATGCTAACATGTCATCAACGCGCTTTAAAAAGTTTCCATTATTCATTTCGATAATTAGTTTTAAAATAGTTTGATTATTTTTATGCAGCTATGCTCAAAAAACATAAATAAAAACAAAATGTAATAAGATATCGTTATTGTTTTTTAAACTTGTATTTCAATTATTCTAATGTTTGCGCTTTTTATTTTTGTGCGTTGCGTTTTAAATATAATGAATAAAGCAAATGCGTAAATATTATTATAACTTTAAAATAAATGTGTAACTTTTTTCTAAAAAAAACGAAAGTGAAAATATAATTATACTATATATAACACGTGATATACATACTTACTTCTATATAATTAAGCTGCATATATGCATCACATTATTGAGTAAATAAAAAATTGAAACATTTTCCAGATAAATTATTTGTTTCGTCTAGTATTTCCAATTATTAGTAACTGGTCGTTTTCAGTTTTCCATTAAAAAATTCCGTGGAAGTAAGTACTTTTAAGGTGCAGATATTTAAAAAGCTTAATCCATATTAAGTTGAGAAAATTCATCAATAATACGTGAAGGCAGAGAAAGCAATGACAATGTTTGTTTATGAAAATATAGTAATCAAATATCTTTTGAAGTTCTTAAGCAATATATACCGGATTTGATTGCAATGTGGTGGTACAGGGTATCCCAAAGTCGTCCGCGCCCGACTTTAACGTACACCATCTTTAATTTATTCGTTTATTGTGATGGTATAGGATACCTCAAGATCGGACGACTTTAACGCTAGCCATTTTTGTTTTTGTTCGAAACATCTCGCAGTTGGTATTCATAAGCGCTTAGAAATATTTTGGAAAATTTTGTTTTTAACAAGACGCTATTTGAACTTCTACCTTGTAAAAGTCAGCTACCTGTTGATAATTTATAGTGAAATAGAAAATATTTAAACCTTTTATTAGACATTGTTGTGCTCACGCATAATAAAATTATAAGAAATCAGATATTTTTCTTCATCTAGTCGACCTATTGTACCAATGTATTATTTATTTGCGATCAAGATTTTCTCCTATACAATTAGTCTGCTGCCAAAGGAAGTGTTACCACCTCTTTGAAATTTAATTAACTTAGGGGCAGCTAGAAAGACCCAACAAGAAGCATCCTTTAGTCTCTGCAGCTAAGAAGCACGTGCGCAACTATTTACATTAAACATTCAAGAAAATGGCGGCGACAGGTTGTCGTTACTTTTGTACCGTGTACTTAAGATTATGTGCAGTCCACTGTTGGACACACAAATTGTTCTAATTAAGCCAAGAAAATGCTGTCTATAGTTAAACACCGACAGACACCAATTAAAATTCGTAATGAAGCACTTTCAAGTTCTATGGACTGTTGGCGAGTGGAGCAATATAGTATAGTACTTAGAGTGGTTTACAGCAGTTTTAGCAGCTTGAGGCTTCAAGTCGTAGTGTCACGTTTCTGTTGTTGTTGTTTATGGTTGCATAATTAAGTTATAGCCGTTTAAATCTAGTAAAGGATTATTATTATAATGAGGCGTACGGTCTTATGCATACATAACTGTTTGTACATTTGCGTTAAGGAAGTTGAGTGTCAGAGGGCATTTGCAGAAACGGCGGCTTATGTAATAGATATACATATATTTTTTTCCGAATTACACTATCTAAGGCCATTGCAACTTCCATTTATGCCATTTGGACTTACACTCGGATCATTTCGCTGATAGGTTTTTAATCTGATTTAATGGAAGCAAATTGGTAGCTAATGCCAATATGGCAGCTGCCACTCTTGATTATGTCAATCCTTGGTGCATTAAAAATATAAATACTCGTACAGTTTGTACCAGTGTACGCCCTGTAAAGAATATTGGCGGGGTTGGAAGGGAGGCAGGGAAGGGGTGTAGCACAAGTGCATACATAAATTGTGGTTTGCAATGTCTCGTTTTCTGTTGGTTTTACTTCGATGGCTGACCATTGGTAAATATTTGTGTTATTTGTTGCGCTCGGGTTGGTTTTGTTTATTTGGTCCGTACAAGTGGAAAAAGTTTTCCTACGGCCGGACAGTCACGCGTGCTTGCCTCCAAGAGTAAGTACATGGCAGTGAGTGGGTGAGTTGTTACATATACATGTGTTGAAAATATTTTGTGGTTAAACAAAACCATTTGCATAAAAGTGTTATATGTACTTTTATTTTAGCTTTTAGTGTGCTGAAGCTCGTTAGGGGCTTGGCTCTGTGTCTGGGTCTACTATGATGTAGGTATAGTAAAACTTGGACTTGCTTTAATAATTTTAGGACAAGCGTTTGCTGCTTAAAGTGTTTGATAGGAGTGGATTTATGCTGTTTTATTTGATTTGCATTTGTAATGTTTACTCACTTATTCGGCCTATAAAAGTATGCAACCGTTTTTATTTAAGAAAATTTAGAGGCATTTGTAGGACCTAATACTGTCATATAAATGCAAAAAAGGAAACGCAAACAGTTTGCACTCTAAAACTAAATCTAATCAGAAAAATCAGTCCGCAATAAAGATAAAATTAAAGCAGGAGTACGAGTAAAGCAAAATGAAAGAAGAGAAAAATGGACAGTTAAAGCTTGCACACAAATACTCATACGCACACTCATACAAACATACACATTGGTTTTCGCATAGGTGTGTGTAAGTCTCAAGGGCACGCCACCCTCCCAGGTGCCCCAGGAGCCCAAGGATTATTTGCTTTTTTTTTTGTTGTTCCTTTATTTGGTATATTTCGATTTAAAAGTATAGAAAGGTGTGTGATTTTGCCTGCATGTGCTTTTTTGGACAATTTATTTTCGTGCTTAATAAGAAAAAAAAAAACAACACTCAGTTCTTAAGTATCAAAAGGATATTCATAAATAAATATCTACAGGCGTATAAATTGATAAGCTGGCTGCCTGACTACTATCATCCAGCCTAGGTCTCCCTGAAACGCACAAAAAAAAAAGAACAACACGTCAGCATCTTAATCGACACGCACTTCGTGTTCCTTTACAGCCTACCGAATCGCCAACACCACAGTGGACCTCGCCAACTACCGCGAGTCCCCAAAACGACCCGAACCGACTTGACAAAGACCAACGCAAACACTTTGAAATGGCTGGCTGGTTGGCTGACAGGCACCTGTAAACATTGCCTACTTTTGTGCGCTCGCTTAGGTTCTGCCCTTGTCCATACCCGTATCCTGCATACTGAATGACATATAGCGAAATTTCTACGAAGCGCTCTTTTCCCTGTCGATGTTGACACGCAATGTGCTGCGGGGAGAGTGGGCAGATTTTTCTTCAACCTTCTGCTTTTATTCTTCTTTCTTGCGTTCTTTTTCATTGAATTTTATTGTGCTCTCAAATTGTTTTGGTATCCAAGCTTAAAGCACGCGAGTGTTTGCCTCCCGTCGTCTGCCTATCCGTTCGTTCGTCCATAGATATATTAAACTCTGTTGCTTTTTTTATGATTTGCTTGCATGAGTTGCGATGTTTGTGTAGGCGATGTTTTTTTTTCTGGCTTCCAACATATCCTGTTGCTTGCTTCTATGTGTAAAAATCGCAACCAGTTGAATATTTCCAATGGCTCTCACGGCGCAACTTCACTTCGGCTGGCTTCGGTGTTCGTTGCTCTCTCTGTCGTTGGACTAGAAATGTTCTTCGGCAAGAGCACTTCTTGCTTCCTGGCACATGTTTAACGCGCAATTATTTTGGTCCTGTTGCGCATTTTGGTAGTATGTGTGTGCATCGATATGTGCTGTGAAACAGTCAGTGTAAAGGACACTTTCGATGGGTATGTCAATAAAATAGGCAAATAGGTAAATAATATATACAAACTAATTAGATATACATAAATACAATTTATTGTTATAGTTATACCCAGCTCTCGAGTTTTGCCTAGAACCAAAGTGACGTATACTTAATGTATGTGTGCTAAGCGCTGGCATGCAACAATTACAAAACTCTCCACACAACATTCTTGTAGACTAAAACCCAATGAGCGCGCGCACCTAACCTAAGTGCGGAGGCGTTTGGGGGGCGTACTCACTGCATCCAGGGAAATCGTTTAGCTGTTGCTTTCGTGCGCCGCCATTTGAAGGTGGAAATTGATATTACTTTTTAATGCTGCGCCAGCTGGCTTTTCGCACACACACACGCGAGCACACATTGTAATGATTTCCAGCGCACCGCACGAAGGACTTTCGGAGAGTGAGAAAAAGAGAGCGCGCGCGAACGTGAGAGTTATACGAAAGAAAAGTCACTAAAGCTTACTTGTGACTGGTGGCTGAGTGTCATCACAGTTCGAGTTGAGCCGCTTCGTGAATAGGACACAAGGCGCGGAAACTGCCTGCACACACCGAAACAACTAGGCGCGCGTTCTGCAATGCTTCCCAGCACTCAGCGCCAAGGTGTGTGGGTGTAAGCTGACGCCAGAGCTGCGCTCGTCTGCCGTTCCACAATACTCGCGTGTAGCCAAACAAAAGACAACAGCAACAACAAAACCGAACGCAGACGCAGCAACTTTTAAGTGTTTGCGCTGTTGGCTTTTAAGTGTTGAAAATTATACGCATATAGATATATTTAAATAAAAAAACATGTGTCCCCAAATACATACGACTACCGCCACAACTACAACTTGACCTAAACATACTAGCTAAACGAGCTACCTGTGCATAGTACAATCTTCGCAAACGTTAGTGCGAAAAAAAATTACAAAAATAAATTAAAGCATCAACTCAAATACCTTAAAGCTTAAACGCGTACCTTGAAATGCATTAACGTAGCAAAAGTTTCAAAGCTACCCTTACCTTGAATACCGAGCAGACAACAACTTCGTTACAGGTAAGCGAATTCTTGGTCAACGAAATTCTTGGCTGCGCAATTTTTTTTCACACATTTTTGGCTTGTTTTCCCTTTGACGGCCATATGATGTCAAAAGTGTAATGAAACAAAAATAAGCGCACACAAATAGTTTAATTTCCGGCGGCATGGACTTCAAGCGCACATCCGGTTTCAGTTTTTATTTCCGGCAAGCGTGCGTCTATGTCTGTACTCAATGCTTATTGGTATGTGCAAAAATTGGCAGCGCATTATTTGTAGCTTCAAAAAGTGCAACTCAGGTATGAGTTGGAAAGCTTGTCAATACAAATTTATTTCTCACAATGGAATACCGAATATTTCGCTTCATGCTGTCATAATTCATTTCAACAGATACAGATACAAATGCAGATATCTGTATCGCAGCCTTATTCGTTCTGCATAATATTTTGCATAAATAGTATAGTGTCCTTCGTTCAAGTTCAATTCTGGAGCTTTGTTATTGAAGGCCATGGCTTCAACTTTGAGGCTGTACATTTTTCATACGAGCAACTAGTTGAACAGAAAAAAACAAGTGAAAACTTTTCGACTATCGATTTATGTGCGCTAATCTGTAGCCTCTGCTAACTGGCCCAGTCAAACTGGGCCTTATGGCCATTGTCTTTAAGCTAACAAGCTGCAAAGGCCCAATGAAGCAAGAAATTGCAAACATTGTTGAGCCGATTAATTATTGATACTTTGATGTTAGAGTCGAGAATCCTTGTTGTTTTGGGCTCGTCACTTGGGGGAATTCATTTATAATTAAGCTAATTATTTGGCCAGGCCTCGGTCTGCTAACGAACACAAACTTTTGTGTGGGCAACTTTGTCGATTTTTAAGCCACTGCTAAAAATCAATTTAGACACATTTGTATCCTAGGAACACACACAACGCTTTTTGCTTAAAGTTGTTGCCACATTCTTTAAATGGTCATTAAAGTTATGCACCCACATCTGCGCCTGCTTCGATTAAGACTCTTCGTTTCAGAGACGTGACTTTGCCAACGTGCAGATTCAGTTCAGAGCAGCTGTGTTCGCTTATTGGATGTGAGGATTCCCAAATTTCTGTCACAATTGACCCAACCCATAAAAAGAAATAGCAAGGCTCTGTTGCCTGCGCTGTCATTACTCTTGGCCGCTAATCCCCCAAAGTTGACCAGCCAGTCGGTCATTTGTCTGCACCTGTCTGAGGGTTCGTTGTTGTCTGCTTTTAAGCAAAATGTTTTATTATGTCATTTTAATTTTGATGCTTATCAATCGGTAATAGGTTTTTTGTGCGGTTACCCGAAGCTGGCAGTGTTTTGTCAAAAAAAGTGCCTTAATAGCACGCAGCGTTTTGTAAAAGCTCTAACTGCGCTATATTTTACATTAAAACAACTATACTTTTATGGTTTTAGCCATAAAGTAAGAATCAATAAAACATCAAGTTGCTTAGAAATATTCAGGGCTGCAAAACCAGGATCGAACTGCAATGGTTTTAGCTCGGATGAGCATTATAAATGGTTTGCGTGGTTAGAGGGATTGAGTTTTTGTATGAACAACATCTTTAAGTTTTTTGGAGTTTTCATACTTTTTATTAAGATATGCCACAGGTGGCATAATATTTTTGCATACATATTGTGAAGTTTTATCCAATCTTCATAAATCAATTTTAAGGTGTTACGAGGAATAAAACAGAATAAGGCTGGAGGTAAAAATACGCACAATACCCTGCATGGACCTAAATACTGCGCGAGAATTTTTTTTGAATCGGTCCCTAACCTTATAAAATATCTTAAGTTTGCAGCACTTTCATTCTCATATTTTAGGCTGCAAATTAGTGCTACTATGTACTATGCCTAAACAAATAGTACTAATTAGTTGTACTTGTACATGCTCATAATTTGACTGAATAAAATTTTCCTGTTTACTCACAACTCGTGTTTGCTCAACTGTAGAATCGTAGCTCTTCACAAACTGATTTTAATTGAAAGCAAATACATATGTATATTCGCATGTGTGTCCCATATAATATATTATATGACAAGTCGAAATCCTGACAGCAACCGTTATATACACTGACAGCTCCCCCAAGCACACTCACACACGCGCACACGCACACAAACATACGAATTTAGAGGCAATCAAGTGAGCTCCTCTCGAACTCGGCTGGCCAAACATAATGATATTTTAAACTACTGCCATGGATATCTGTTTTGTTGTCAGTATCTCATCCTCCTGCCTCTGCAACTGTTTGCAACAGTCTGTAGCACTGTTAGCTTGCGGCTACAATTGTCGAGTTCAGAGCAAAAGGCTTTGTTGGGGTACTGTGAAGCCTGTCAGGCCTCTGCTTGTCAAAATATATTCATTAATGTCTCCAAAGTCAAAGTGTTTAAATGCCGCATATACATGGGTTTTTGTTGGCCCAGCAGCAACCAATCTTTTTAGCTCTTATGCTTATATTAACCATGTTAACTCCTTGACCTGTCACTCTGTTTTTTAAATTTGGCTTTTTTTTGGTCGATTTAATCAAAAGCTGAAATTAATTAACTTCAGAACTGTCTGTGTCAGAGCAGAGGCATGTGTTGAATGCTAAATTTTTCTGTAGCATGCTTTCAGGCTAAATCTAAAAAAAAAAATTGAAAAATCAACGTATGAGATGATGAAAAAACAAAAATAAATGAGTGTGCAAAGATTAAAAAACGAAAGTCTGCATTTATCTTCGGGTTGTGGCTGCGTTTTTATGTTGGCAAACATGTTTGTTTTACATTTTTGAATAACTCTGCTTTTTTATTTGCTTACGATCTGTTTATCTTCCTTTGTATATACCGCAAAACCAATATGCATACATATGTATTTCAAGTACATACCGCACTCTTTTACGTAAATTGTTTGCTGTCGAAAGCACAAAATGGAATTTAATTAAATTAATTTCGGTAGCATACTTTCCATAACTCGTCCGTAGCAGACATTTATGGAGCGTGGAAAATTCGTGTGTAAATGTTCGCTATTTTGGTGCGCAAAATGCAATACGAATGCAAACGTCATGTAAAAAATCAAATGGTGGCAGAGAGGCTCTGACACAAAAGCCCTCATCCATGCCATACATATTGCACTCTCCCTCTCAAAGCTAACCTGCTTCCCTAGGGCCTTTGCCTGTTGCCCTTCTATGTGCATTTACTTTTGCTGTGGCTCTGCAATTTTCAATTAAAATGTTTGCCCAGCCTTGTGAGCTTTTCATCATTTTATTTGCTATTTGCATATGCAGTTGCAGACATGAGTCTCCATGAATCTTTACTTTTAGTTTATAAAACTAGTTGGTCACTCTATATGCATATATTATGTAGGTACCTGTATATGAAATAATATATACCAGCTTCTGTTGCCCTTTTTGCCTATTATAACTTAATTTTCTTACAAACATAAAACAAAATCCATAATGACAATGGCGGCGACAAATTTTACAATTTCCGTGTGCCATTTTGTTCACCTGCTACCTGTAGGCTATTGCTGCTGTTGTTTTTGTTGCTGTCGCTGCCGTTGCCACTAACTAACCTTAATATCCGGACGCACAAAACACAGCCACGAGCACAAACACCCAGAAAAGATATAGCTGTTGCGATAACTAGGGAGTGTTTGGGCTTTGCCTATGCCATTGTTTGCATTTTGTTAAAGCACAACCGACACTGACCTGCTACCAGGACGTCCGCATGGCGTAAACAGAACTCCCAAGGATACCTTCCCAGCTCCTACCGCAACTCAAATAATCTTTCAAAGCAGCTGATAATGGTTTCTGTGCCCGCACCCCGGGTCTCGCCTGCTTCCTGGCGCGTACTCTCTTGCTGTGCTAAAACTCAATTTACCACATTGTTTCGCCTTGCCCGAAGCTTTGGTTCGCGCTGTGTCTCCTTTGCAAAACAAAATTCATATTTTATGTCCTTCTGTTGTTTGAGTGTATTTGTGGCGGCAAACCCAGGCAGTCGCTTAAATATGCTAATAAAATATTTCGTTCTCTTCTTGCTTCTAATTTACGTATTGTATGCAGTCCTGATTAATGTAGTTACAGCTCTAGGGAACTTGTAACCAGTATTTGGCAATCCAAAGTTGCAAGTTTAAAAAAAATATATGCAACTTGGTTTACACAATTCACACAACATGATTAATGTAGCTGCGTAAAATCAACTGTTGTTTCTAGGCCACAAAAAACAAAAAGTGATCCAATTTTGCACTTGTGGCTGACAAACACTTTTCTGACACCAATGACTTGCCAAGGGTCTGTAAGCTACTCTGACCACAGCGCTGCAAGGAAGAATAGAGTAGCAAAAAAATAAAAATATAAATGAAAGTTAGAATACATCGCGAGAAAGTTTCCTTCTTTTCCATCCTACAATGAACGCAACAGTTTAACTCAAAGTTAAGCAAAACATTTATCAAATGTGGAAACACACAATCACGCACTCCCAAACACTCTCAAGCACAAATACGCTATTCACACCCTTACCCCGGGGCTGGGACACACAGCGTGTTAGTCGTCACAAAGTTTTTGCTCATCATCATATGAGCGAGTATGTAGGGTATGTACATATATATATATATATATGTATTTACTTCATATCACAGTTGTATACGACGGTCTTGGTTCTTCATTGTCACTGCTTTACTACCAACGTTTGTTGCCTGCAGACTTTTATGGCCAAATTTATGTTATACTCCGTCTGCCTGGTTGGCTTTCAGCTGTTCACGTGCAGCGTGCAAAGTACACGGAAAACAACATCGGGCAAGGATTGGCTGTTATTAAAAACGAAACGAGGCAATTATGTTGGCTTATAAAATCTTGGTTAGCATGGGCTTCCAGACATATACTATATGATGCCCTCTATTTATAGATTTTATAAAGTAAATCTCATCTTAGAGGAGAAGAGAAAGAAACTATAATAATTATACAAAAAAATATCAAAATTTTACCCTAATAGTACTCCCAAAATTAAACTAACTTAAATCATGTCATATTTTCAACACATGCAAATGCAAATAGTCGCAACTGAGTTGTAGGCCTTATATGAAGACTGATTATCTACTTAGGCATATAATATAGCAATTATTTATATTTTATTTAAATAAATTTACGAGTAATAAATATTTTAATTTGTTGAATAAGACAAGCCCGTAACATATCTAATCGGCAACCACAAACTCAAGGATGACTTTGATCTAAATTAAGCTTGGTTGACAGAAAAATCTGTTCAGATCTCAAATCATTTCTAAAATTAATTTTTACCAAATTTTCTTTGATTACATAGCCGGCGTTATTGTCTTAGGTTGTTAAGTCTTTCAGACAACAAATTATGCATTCAGAATTTGAAAAATGTTGGAATTTTTTGTAAGAATTCTTTCTTTTTTGAGAAATTGATCGATTGTGTAAGTAAAAAATTTTCATCAATAAATATTTAAAAATAGCAGTTACCAAAGTATCGCCCAAGTAGTTAAAAAGAAGGAAGTGTGCGCTGTAGCTCTCTCTGGTTTGTCCAGAACAACGGCTGGGATTGCTCAGCGTTGTCCAGGATAAATGCCACAACGATTTTATATTCGCTGAGACTTTTGATATTTTAAACAAAACACAAATTTGTTATAAGTTATAAAAAAAAATATTACCCGCTTTTGCGGTCTGATTATCACAATACACTTACACCGAGCCCACACGCTCACTATTTTACACAAAATAATATTTGTAGCAAAACAATATTTTGGGAAAACAAAGTTACACTTAAATCTAACAATGAGCAATTGAATGATAATATATATTTTATTTTATATAGCCATTTTGGGGCGATACGTTCACGCGGATGTTAATCCTGTTAGTAAAACTTGGCGCGGCTTGTTCACACAAACTTATAAACTCTGCGCTACTAATTAAAAATGTCCTGATATCTTTCTATACTATATTTCTCTATTTTAGTTTTCGCGTAACGCCTTTAAATTTGCGGCACTGACTTTAATACTCTTCACTTTAACTCATTGACTGAGACTCAACTCATTTCACTAACTAACCAAGACTCTCCCGATTTGGCTGGCCTATACTAAGAGATCCTAAACGGCACTATCTATCTATCCCAAAGAAAAAAAAGTGTCCGCCGTACCTAACACTATCCCTACCAACTACTCTACACTTACACTAATACCATTAACCTACGCACTGATACTAAACAATAATTAGCGCGCCATGCTTAAAGGCCGCTTTTACCGCTTCTCCCACCAAGCAGTCCAAGCAGTCCAAGCAGTTTTCATACTGCCCTATTGGCAAAATACTAAAACTGTTGTGAGGCGGCAACTTGCCTTCGCAGAGTGTTTAAACCTCGGATACAGTGCATCTTATCGTCGAGTTTTTCTTATTGGTTTTAACCAACTTATATGTGTGTGTGCGCTTTAGTGTGAGGGTTTGTCTGTCTGTGCATTTTGAGATGCTGATTAGCGAGTTCTTTCAGCTAGTCAACATATGTATATGTATCTGTTAGCGTTTACTTAAAAATTGAAAAGCCAAAAATAAAACGTTTAACTTTGCAGGCATGGTTTCTATCTGTATCCTTTTTTTTTTTTTTTTGTAAGGATGCTGCCATAAATCAAATGTTTGTGCACATTGTTTATGTGTGTGCCCGTGTGGCTAGGCACATTTCCCATGCCCGGGAAACTTTTACTGCCAAATTTTCTGCCGCATTAACAGCAATTTTTGCCAAATTTATTTTTTATGCCATTTCTTTTTTGCTGTCTCAAATTGAATTTACTTTGCTTTTTTTTGTTGATGTTTTGGTTGTGGTTGTTGTTGCAAACAGAATTCTATATGCATTCAGTTTACTTTACGCTGCTTCTTAAAGCCAAATCCCTGGAGTGTGCTTATAACCGACACGAATGAAGTATGTATTAAGGCGACTCCATTTATAGCAACGCTTCACGTACAAGCTCCTCTACTCGTATGCCAATTACGACATATGGCCAAAGCTGTTGCTTAACTTCTGGCCGATACTCTTGCAGAGCGAGCTAGCTGGCCACGTACCACAACATATGGGTTTCGATGTATCCAACTGCTTGCAGCTTAAGCTGGTTTCAGCAACTAACTTCCGCTGTCAGATAACGCTGAATGGAAACTTTGCATAGTAATGAGCTGTTTATTGTGCACTGACTACACAAAATCCAATCCATGTTTGTCTATGTGTGCTAGCGGTTTCCGTTTACAAACCTTGCATGATCTTGGCCATTTTAAGTTTGCTGTTTCTTCAAGTTGAGTCATTTGGAGTAGATAACCATGTAGCCCTTTTCTTATGCTAGCTGATTGCTAAGAAAACCAGTTCCTAAAGACTAGTAATATATACCTAATGTTGCATGTGCACAGATAGAAAACCTTTAGTATATTTAGTTGTTCTGTTTTGTTGTTGTGCAATTTTTATGGAACTCTCTGCTTGTTGTCTCCGCTTGTAGGATGGATGGATGACGACCCAGAGCCAAGATTCACATTAAATTTGCATAATTTTGTCAAAAGTAACATTTTGGCTCCACTTTCTGGCACTGAGTGCTGCACCCTGCTGCTGCGCAACAGGCAACGAACAGACAACGAACGCGCCACAGACAACAGACAGGAGACAGCAAAATGCCATCTGTCAGGGTTGGCAGTTGTGCCATAGTAGTAGGGGTTATTAGGTTAGGGAGTGGATTAGTTGCTAGATTTTATGAGCTGTGTTATTACAAGCATCTGAATTTAGCATGTGCGAAACAATGAAATGGGTTTTAATTTAACACAGCACGCGCTTAGTGTCGGAGCTCTGAGTGATAGACAGCCCGCCAGCCAGCCAAATCAGCTGAGATTTCAGTCAAGTGCTAATTAAAGAGGCGCCAAAAATAGCTGACTGTGTATATGTGTGTGCGTATACGCAACATCATGCTACTACAAAGCAATATCTTAAATTAGCCAAAGAATACGAAAAACTTTGACAGGGCAGGGAAAACCAAGCAGCGTGCAAAATCAACATGTGAAACTTGAGCCCGGACAGGAGCTGAAATAAATGCGGCTCATTTGCACACAAGTGCTGCCACTTTGTGTGTGGGTGTGTGTTTTGTGTTTGAGTGGCTCTGGCACTGACTGACTGACTGGCTGACTGAATGGTGCTTTCAACTTATTAAGTAACAATTCAATACAGCTATTCTGGTTCTGCTTAGGAGCTACCCCCATTATTCTAGCCAACGTTTTAAATTTAAGAAAACACATGCTGACCGGCTAAGAATGGAGGAAAATAGTTATGTGTGGTTCTTTCACTAAGATATTCAGCGTTCAATTAGCGAAATCTTGGTGTTTGAATCGACTATAATAATAAGTATACGCAATTTTACGTATAAGATTAGAGAATCGAGTGTTAAAACGTGAGTCACAAATTGTGACACCACCAGAGGCGCAATGGTCTAAGAATAACCCGACTTTATTGCAATTCCTTTTGGCACGACCAGTCCTATGCCATTATATGATACTGCAGTGCCTTTGCCGCGTGCACACAATGTTAATGATGTGTCATAAATGCATCCAATTGAAACTTACTATGTCATTTTATTATACATATACGCTCTATATCCACCCTACTGCACCTCGTCCTACAACTGAATTGTGTACGCCTTTGAGTACTTCAATTCGCCTGCTAAGCCCTTACAAATCTATATTGATTATTGCGTGTTTGATTTCGAGCATAAAAGTAAATCCTGCTCTGCCGGCACACAATGTGTAGCAGCTGTCTTTGAGAGCAGGTAAATCAATATTTTCAAATATGAGCGCATGAACAGCAATATTTTTATGTCGTACTGCTGGTAAAAGACGCCCCGTAGGACGGACAAATCCTTTGCCTTATATCGTCTTATGCCGCTGGTATATAAGATGCACACAAAGGTGCCAGCATGTGTGCCAAATGCTTTCCACATTGCTTGAGCTGCTAGAGTACATGTGGCTGGAACAATGTCTGTTTTCTTCAATTTTTTCGCCAAACCATTTGGATTTGCAGCATCTCGGCGGGAACTGAAGCTGGATTTGTTTCGCTTTGTTCCGTTTTATTTTTAAGTTTTATACGCGCCTTGGTAATGCGATTTCCGGCTGTTGCCTAAATCAAAGTCGGCAAAATTGGCTTGTTCTCGGCTACAATTTAAATAATTACGTATACGTGCTGTATGTTGATGCGGCTTCAATCAGCGACAGGGTAATTATGCGTCTTCCGGCAACAACTCAACAAAGATATGATAACATACAATTTCTAGTATCACGGATTATGTGGCTCATGGCTACATGGACTACTTTGCCGTTTTGGCCATTTTTGAAAAGCAGATACTAAGCTTTATGCAGAATTCAAGCTGTCTTTCATTGAAAAATATTTGTTGGTAGCACCTAATCCGCTCATTAGGCAACAGCTGCAGCAAGTGGCAGATTAAAATGGTATTTATATAAATGCTATGTCGTTTGTGTTGTAAGCTCTTTCTGAAGGGATAGTTGGCATGGGACAGACAGTCTGCAGGCGGCGAATGCATGTCTGAGATGACTATAAATCATGGTTTTTATGGGTCATTTTGTGGGTGGTGAAAAAGGTGCTCAAACGGATAAAGGACAAGTTTTGCGATTGTCAAGTTGCTGCCATTGGCTTAAATTTCTTAAAAGTTCCATGCGTATTTAATTGCCTAGGACATTACAGCTTAACTTACCTTATATGTATGTGTTTCACTACTTGCAAAGTTAGTTGGGCTTACTTTTTAGTGCGTTCCACAATTTATGGTGGCTTGTCAAACCCTAGTATATTTAGTATTGTGACGCTAGCTTATTTATACATTTATTTACGCAGGATCCACACGAAATCGGTAATAGCTAAGCACCTACACGTGCGCAGTGTCGAAAGAAGAGATATATACAGCGACAAGGCTTGCCAGGGTTGCCTTATGCCTTAAGTAAACATTATTAAAATTGCCGTTGCCGAGCAATCCTAAAATAACCCACCGAGCAAGTTGGGTAACTAGACAAACGCACAGAGGGTGTACGAGCAGTACGTGGGGAATGTGTCAGTTTATATATATACACAAACATATAAACCAGACAAACACACGCATACCCGTAGAAACTTGTATTTCACTGTAAAAAATACGACGCGTCGCACAAGCCAAGGTTATTATTATTACTAAGCTAAAGTGGACCTCACAACAAACATAAATACACACACACACACACACATAGGCACTACTGTTGTTTGCTAGTGGTGCAGCATGTCCTGAATAGCTTGCCTTGTGTACACAGTCAGAAAAAAATTATAAAAATGTACGTAAATGAAGCTATTCATGCTCATACTTTTTTAATGTTAAAATAAGTTTGATACGAAATTTATTTATTAAGTTTAAATGTTTATTGACTTAACTTTTTCTCTTTTTAAATTGAAAGCAAAAAAATTAATTTGTTTGAGCATGAGAAAGCTGTTTTTTCTTCTTGCGAATTTGATTCCCGAAAAAATGAAACAATGAGAAAAATTCGCAACTTGTTAGGCTATAATTTATTTATTTTTTTTATATTATATTAGTTAAACGGATCATTTCTGAGCTGCTAATGATTCTTTTTACTCCTTTGATGGCTATGATAAGCCACATATAAATTTTGCAACAACTTTTCAGGTTTTTTTAAGGCCACTTTAATTCCATATTATTCTAACTTGTCCATTATGACAATTTATTTTTGTTCGATTTCGTAACTGCACAACAACTAAATTTCTAAGCATCGTTTTTTCGTTTTTCTCGCTGTGTACTTATACGCAACTTGGTCTATGTGCGTGTGTTTGAACTTGTGCGTGTCCCACTTGTTGCACGCCTGTCTTGGCCTCTAACTTTGTGGGTGTAGTGTGTTTGTGGCGTATCCTTGTCGTGCACTGATTATCCTTTTTTCTCGGTTTATTAGAAAGCTGTCACCAACTATCAGCGCACTAGACGCACACAGATAACCCAGCGCACACTTGACATTTATTTATGCAAAAATGTGAAATCATTTGTGAAACTTGCTTTAGCAGCAAAAAAAAGACCATCAAGAGAATATAAAAAATAACACCCATACGCCTGGTTGGGCAGAAAATTAACCAGCAAAAAAAAGTGATGTTTGCAAGTGCGACGTAAAAACTCTTCCAAAAAGCTGTGACAGCCAAAACTAATAGGAAATTAAAATTTACAATCAGAGAACAAAATTGTAGTTGAAAGCTTGTAGAAACAGCCGGAGTTATTGCCAATGCTTGTGTACATTTGAGTAGAAGGATTCTTGCTACCAACTGCCTCGTACACATGGAAATATCCGGTTAATACTACTTTATTTTGTTCAAGTGTGTGTACATACAAAGCCAAAAACCAACCAACCGCATATCATAAGCAATTATCTTTGCCACACTTGAGTAAGCCAAGAAAAACAACTGAGCACTTAGTGTGCCAACGACATCGATGATGGCGACAATAGATTGATAAGACGCAACAAAGTTAGACGTTAATAAACGTAAATAAGAAATTTGGCCTAACTGATTCTATGAGTTTGCCAATGTCGAATAAATTTTGTAAAAGCAGTGGTTGCTTTGGAGTTTGGAGGCCAGAGATGCGTCTTGTATTTGAATATGTTTAGCCTCAAAGAACTTAAACCTTGTGTGGCTATTAGGAAGCAGCCAAGTTCTACAGTTCGCTGGCTCTGTCACATGCTGTAAGCTGCCGCGAAAGATTGACATTGGCAATACAATGGCGTTAAAAACTTTGTCCTTCGGTAGGTTCTTAAATTTGCCACAGGCCTTTTGCGTAATTTGTGCTCTTGTTTTTGTTTCGTATATGCCTTGATGACATTGACAACTTCCGTCCACAAACGTTTCAAATATTTACATACTGCCAAGGCCGCAAAGGCTAATTTTTGAGTAATTTTGAGCTTCATCATCTGAGAAGCTTGTGGTTGAACAAAAGTAAGTGTATGGTCCTTCTGAAGAAGCTGCCTTAAGAATAAACCGATTTGTGAAACTGTTAAATTTGTCTAATTATGAACTACTAGCCAGAATATTCTAAAAATGAAATAGAAAAAATCGTGATCTATGAAAATTTTTTAAGATTTGAGATATTTCGCTCATCTATGCATATGCCACTCAAATATTTTAAAATTATAGAAATATTTGTTATTTGGAATTTTGTTTTATCTTACAAATTGGTTTTTTATTATGTTTGACTTTCTTTGCAGTGCAAGTCAAGCGCCCACTTAACCGACAGATGCCCGAAATTAACTTAAGATTGAATCGCTTGCACATCGTAATCGATGAAAATGAACAAATTCACGGGCGGAAATGGAATAAAATTGCACAGGTAATTAGTTGGTAGCGCATCAAACGAAACGGAACATGGCTATCTTCGCCCAAGGAGCAGCGCGACAGTAAGAATTTATACGTATTTGTGTGTGCTTCTGTGTGTTTGTGTGGGAATCATAAATTTTTGGATTAGTGATTAAGTTTATGTTGCGGCTTGACTGCTGCAGGGTATAGCTGAATGCCACAAGCCAAGGACGCTCCACGGGGACTATTGTGCAAACGGGAAGGACGTAGCATTTGAGTAATGTCTTGTTTCTGTGTGTGGGTATTTGCCAAGGAAACCCACAACAATTATTGCTTTGCAATGGCTTATAGATCCATTTAAATTGCCGGATTCAATAAGAAAATAATGAATTTGGTTTCGGTTGCTTCTCCTGCGGTGACATATTGCTTGTTTGCGGGTGGATGAACTTGATTAATATCCAGGTTAAATACGTTTCAATGAAAAATGACTTACCAAAGTCACTTTAAGGACAACGCATACAACACGCAACATGTTGCTTGCCTGCAATTTAACAATACGAATATCACATGTTGTACTTGTTACATGCCATTGTGTACACACATAAATTATGACATCAAAGATTAATTTATGTTGATTGATGTTGATATTTTTCCGATGAAATAATTTAATTTAAAAACCATGGCAATGCCACAATCACATGTGCGATAAAATGTTTTTGCAGAGTTATAAAAGTTTTCATTACTACGAACTATAATAAATGCAATTATATAAAAGTCATTAGTTCACAGTCGAAAATAATTTCAAAATGGATTTATTTATGGGTAATCAAATTTAAGCGCAGTATCAAAGAAATAAGTAAAGTAGATGGTAATAAAAATGTTATCAGAGCGTGAAAATCATGATCCCGAAATTGTCGCCGGTAACGAATTTAATTCCTGGTCACAGAGGTCGTATTTATTTATTTTATTAGTTTTTTTTTTTATATAAATAAATCAATTCTCTTTTATTAAGCAAATACGAAGTTTGAATTCTACTTATAAAAAATATTGAAAAAGAAACGTGAGGAAGTTCTATTTTTCCAAAAAAAAGTATAAATTAAGAAAAACTAAGCTAAACTAATGCTTTTTTTATGTGTCAATTTAATAAGGATCTTTTAATTATTTCTGTGGCTTTAATTTAAAAAAAAAAAGATTTTGTGCCGTTTCAGACGGACGGAAGAAGGCGTAACGGTCCTTTCTCAATCCTATCTCTAGTTGGTAATATGTATATAGATATTTGTTTTAGTATTTTTCCTAGTTGAAGATTTAATTCCAAATAGTAATGCATGCAAGTTCGCAAAATCTGAACAAGATTATTTCCATCCAAAATTTAAGGAAATTCTTCTATCTCTATTTTTCTTAAATTAAGAACAAATATTTTCAAATTCTTTAAATTAGAACAAAATTCTCTTATTAATTATTTATTCGTTCAGTTCAAGTGCACTTAAAACCATACTAATTCAAGAAATTCTGGCTTGAAACCTGTCTACAACTAAGTGCTCTTATTCTGAAAATCGAGACGCTCGCTATTAAGCTCGAAATTCGTGATTTTTTTAGTGCGTTACTAAAGTTACACAAAATATTAAACCAATATCAAACATTACTTGCATATATTGATAGCAGCCGCAAATAGTCAATGGCAGTGTGTCCTTGCACTTGAAATGCATTTGACATTTGACCTTCATGCCACATACACATTTACACTCTGCAAATATAAACGAAATGTTAAATATGTATGACATAAATAACGCCGAAGCGTTTACGCTCGAAAAAAGAAAACGAGATAACGAGCAGAAGAATTGCAATTTATTCGCTTGAAAATATTCTCTGTGGCCATGGCGAAGAATGTGCACAAATGCAAGGCGACAATACATGGCGGGACAGACAAAAGGAATTCGTAACTTTGCGATATATACATGATAAGTGGAAGTGATGGGAACAGACAAACACAACAACCAAAAATTAAGGAAAAATATTCAAAAAAAATTCCGCCATTGTCAGACGCCGTGACAAGGATATGCCGCCAACGCCACCATTTGTTGGGTCGCCCAACACTCATGCTCTGCTTACTCGGAAAAATATGCACCCAAAGATCTACCCACATCGATTTGTATTTGCAAATAGGCAGAACATTTAATGGCAGCATTTCCGAGTCTGCTAGCTAACGCAAGACATTTGTAAGGGACGGTAATGTCACGTTTCGCATTTATCTTACATTTATATTTAATGATTCTTATGCCCTGTTGCCATGCATAGAGTCAAGCGCATAATAGATTTGTTTAATCTATTTAATTGGTAAGAAAAGGAGCGAAAGACCATAGATTCTGTATACCAAACTGATAGGCCCAAAAGCTTGTAACAATTGGTAAAGATCTCGGAGACCACAAGAGCTAGATGTATCAAGTTTCACAAACAGCTGTTTTTTCATTCTTGTTCATGTCTGGCCCTGTTCCCCCAAATAGTAATTTACAAGTTCAGCTGAAAAAATCAAAGAAAACCGGTTTCTAACCTAGTCAAGTCTCACGAACAAATACATTCATGCACATACTTATATTACAAATTTTAGATGACACACATATCTTTAAAGTGCACAGGAAAGCGTATCAAAACTTCTACACAGCACTAAACAACATCCTTTTCTTTTTGTTTATTTTGTGGCTTTCGCTAATTTTTTTAATTGACTATATTTTACATCCAACTAAGCCTGACCTTGCAGTCTGATGTAAGTCCAACTGACATTTGGCAGCCGCAGAGACAGCGCCGTCGTCGACATTGAATTCGCATTAGGAACACTGGAAAAGGTCATGGAATCATGAGGCCGTTGAGCCAGTCGCTTGACACATACACGCGCCTCATATCCTTACTGCATCCCTGGTCGTGGGCCCATATAAAATTAACACCACATCCCAACGTTAGTGGCAGTGGGCTTCATTTGTAAGCCTCCGATCCGACTCTGACTTGTTTGCCTGTCTCAGCGTGGCGCTTTGACAGTTTGACATTGATGCTGACATTGACAGTGGGCCAAACCGAGGGAACTTTGCATATGAACCATACTACTCATAGATATAATTAAGAATTTAGCTTGTATTTGAGGCAGCAATTATTTTGTCGCAGAATGCAAAATAATATCGCATGCAATGACAAAACCATTTAAAAAAAAAATCCCATTTGGGATATTCCATTTGGGATATTTTTTTTATATGACGTTTTGCGATTCCGTGCGAAATATTTCATGCTGCGTATAGGCCTTTACGCTAAATACGGCGGCAGTTGTTCAGTTTAACCTTTTCAAATTAATTACTTAACAAAATCATGAAATTCAAAACTTAAATTATGTACCTAAGGCACTTGAAAACCCTTTGGCCATGTCCTTTGCTAGCTGGTTGATTTTGAATGACACGTCTGTGGTTACAGTGGCACACTAGGGAGCTGCTTTTCCCAGCGCTGTTTATCTTGAGCATTATCATCATCGTTTTTTATTGTGCATTTCGCATACGCCCAGCTGTGCGTTGGCCCAACTTGGCTAATTAATTGCGGTCACTTTTTGTTTTGTTTATACTGCATTTAATTTAAGCCAGAGACAGCGGTTTAACTGCTATTATGCCTTTTAAATCGTTTATGTATTTAATGCAATTTCATTATAATTTTTTTGGCCATCCGTGCATAATTAATAATTTGGCTGTCGAATTTAAAGACAATTATTCCTACTTAATTAAAGCTAAATAAATCAAAACGCGCATTAATAGGAAAATTAGTTGACTCTTGGTGCCAAAAATATTACAACGAATATTATGCGGGCTTGCTGCTGCTGTTGCTTACAGAATTGGCACCAATTGCGACATTCGGCCTTGATGAAGACTTTGTTGATGCCAGAGGTAGTGGTTGGGGCAGCGGCCGAAGCAGCTGTTTCGCAGCGTTGAGTTTCACGCATTTTAAATGTGCTCGTGTTGTAACGCCATAAATGTATGCCACACACATCGAAGTACTGTGGTATGTGTGTGTGTGTGTGTGTGTGTGTGTGAGTGTTTGTTCCGTGTAAATGGCTCAAACCGTTTGATGGCCGACCCAGTAAGGAAATTGTCGCCACGGTGCCTATTTTATAAAGCGTTAACGAGCATGTCGTTTTTAAATCAGGCCTATAAAGCTGAATTTACATTTTATTTTGGCAGAAAGCAACTTGATTGGGCTTGCAGACGCCAACATGTGTTAAAATTAAGTTACATATTTGTATTCAGAAGTGCTTACTAATACGCCTAAAGTATTAAAGCCTAAAACCAAAGCGGGTAAAAAGATCTACAGCAGGCACAAGAGTTCACTAAACAATAGCATGGCATTTAAGCAGCACCAAGCCACTAACCCAGCTCCAGCTTGGTTTATTGCATTCCCCCATGAGCAATCAAACCCATCATCATCAAATGTAATATCTGATGCAACAGCTGGAAAACAAAAATTATCGAACAAATAATTTGTAAAACAATGAGCCACAAACCATGAACGACGTAAATTGACTGTAAAATCCAAAAGCAAACAATGAAAGGTCATTAGTGAAGTTTGACAATGCCAAAATTGACTGCGGTTCTTGGTGTATGACAGGTAAACAACAACAACAACATTACCAACACCAATAGCAACAACAATACTGGAAAAGCAACAGTTTTGATAATAAATAGAAATAACCACAATGCGCATGATTCCATGTTGGTATACACTTGTACGTTATATACAGGGTGCGCTAAGTCAATGTGATCCATTTGTTTCTGGAATAAAAATGTAAAGGATTTGTCAACAGCGGAACCTTAGACTTGTTTTGTTTTGCTGTAGTTTTTTATAGTTAATATAACATACATACTTCGGGCTACATTTATCTGGCGCACCCTGTATAAGTACTTTTCGTACGTGTATGCGTAAGTTTGAGAGGCAATTTCGTTTTACCAATGAAAACACTTTGATTTGATTTCAATTAAGATGAAAGCACGGTGCGCAAATAGACCAGGCAACAGGCAATCCACTCAAGCAACAACATACAACTGAACAAAAACAAAAATAGTCGAAGATTCAGGTTAGTGTCTGTGGCACGTATGTGGTCCTCTCAAGAGAAAGTGACAGCAACAGACTTCGAGTTAGAGACAAAGTAAAGATAGACAAAGGCCTGTTGATTAAATATCAAATTGCAAGTATCTACACACACTTTTGACTGTTGCCTGTTGCCAACCACAAATCGAGTCCCATTTTACGCACTTGGCCACATTCGTGCGTCTCGGCTTCAGTCATTTAAATAATTGAATCTTCCTACAGAGCTATGCCTGCCCAAAAAAAAGTTTAAACGCAATGATTTTTTGTATTATTTGCCTCGGAAACATCACCAAAAGTTGTCACCATCATCAGTACGAGTATCTGCTATAGAGCCTGTGGGTGTTCTTTCAGTTGGTCGCGTACGTGCAGTGCCTACGGAATGGCTGTTTATAGGCTGGCGCCGCACTTCAATCTGTTTCGGGTCGACCTACACATTTGTCATTTATTAAGTTGCCTTTTCCTAATGTGGCTGAGTTGCCCCTTCTTAGCCATTAACTGTTTAATTTCAATATAGAACTCGACGGCTTAAAGACTGGTAAAAATAAACATTTTGTATAGCATACTTTAAAGCGCACTGCACTGTCAATTATAAAATGGCGTTGACAATGGCAGCTTGCAAATCACAATTCATTAAAGGCTCTTTCAGCCAACAATGGCGCCTGCCATTGTGCATTTTTGTGCGTGTGTGTGTGTTTTAAGAGTTGCAACAATGTGCGTCGCATGCAGTGTGCATTGTGACATTTGTGTGTGTGTGTGAGTGTTTGTTGGGCTTGTTTGTTTAAAAGGGCAGCAACGTAGCTTATTGTTTGCAGTCAATTGGTTGTATGGTGCTGCTATGCGGCAGAAAACATGCCAAAAATATTTATGTTTCCTCGGAGCTAAGAAGAGAGAGATACAGAGAAAGAGAGAGAGAGAGAGAGAGAAACGAAACGCGACAGTGATGTATATCAACTTGGCATTCATCTTGACAGCGCCTCATGTTCAAGTCGTGACCACAATGTCAGGCGGGAACAATCAACTTGCTAACAAGCCAAACAACAGGCCAATTCAGTGACTGCCTTCCTGCCAGCCTTTTAACCAGCTACCCGTCGCGACGTAGCAACAGGCGGACAGCCCGTTGTTGACAACGCTTCATTTATTTCATGCACAGTTTGCTCCTTGCACAGCTACGCCCCCACTACCCTTTGTCTTTGCTGTGCAATTTATTTATGAACTGCACCACGATTTTTCAACTGCAACTCGAGCTGCGAGTGCGAAGGCGGCTGTAGGTTGGCTTTTTTTTGTTAACAATGAGACGAATGGGTTGGTTAGTTGGATTGTTGGCTGGCTGTTTTCTGAGTTCGGCTTCATTTGCAGTTAATTTGTGCACATGCACGTACCGCCATAACGGTTCACTTTGACACTTTATTGGCATGTGGCATAATAAATTACAAGAGCAGCCCACAAACTCGTAAATATGTTTGTCAATTTGTTTAGCTTTTGCTTCTGAGCCACGTATTTTTAGCAAAATTTCGATCCATTGCTATTTTTGGCTTCGGTTACGAGTCTGGCATAAATCTTGATACATTTTCTTTAATGGTGACATTATTTGCACTTCGCAACTATTGTGACCTTTGGTGCTAATGGCAATCTGATCTGCTTCATCAGCATGCAGGTTAGCAACTCTTGCGGTGGCATCGCCTCGGGCTCATTCCTCAATTTTTCGCTAATTAACTTGTGCCAACTACAGCAACAAAGTTTTCTTCTTGTGCTGGAACTTTGCCAGCTGATTGCCAACAGCTTCCTTCAACCAAGCCCAGGACGCAGTATGTGTCTGTGTGAGTGTGTGAGTGTGATTTCATGCTTGTTGCCAACAACAGCAACAAAAGTAACGAGTGAAATTCTACAATTTATAAGCACATCCTTCGCAACTTAGCAGCGTTTCGTCCTGCTTGAAGATCTCCCCCGTTCACCCAAACATACAAAAAACACTTGTAACAGTTTGCTTTACATTTTGGTGTTTGTGTGTGTGTTTGTGTGTGTGCGGGGTGTATGTTCAGGCTGTGTCTAACAACTTTTCTGGCGGAAGTGCAGCTCTCCGATTTTAGAACATCTGCTGCCTGCGCTGATGATGATGATGTTGTTGTTGTTGATAGTTAAGTCAGTGTGCTTTGGCATGTTGACAGTTTCAAGTGAGTCAATTTGACTAATTTTTACATTTTTCTAGATTTAATTTATGAACTTGACCTTGAAATAAGCCAGCGCACATACCAAGTGATACTTTCATTAAGTGCTGACTGACATTCTATCATAATGATAAAACTACAACATCAATTGCTTTTTATGAACTTTTTCGAATGTTTGCGCAATTTCAGTTCCGGACCCATATCTACTGTGAAACAAGCTGAGAAATGCATTGAATTGTCAATGTCAACGACTTTGCAAAACTTTCGGGATTGCAATGACTGTCGTACCCAACGAACAAACACGCATACGCAAATGTTTCTGCACATGAGAGTCATATGATTTTGGCTTTCAATTTTTGTAGCTATCTACTGAAAACAGTAATAAAACCCAGAAATGGCATAAACGTTACTTTTGCTTGAACAATTGAATTGCTTTGTGGGCCATTTGATATGATAGCTACTGCAAGCTGTTTGAAAATGGCCTATAACTGTGTAGAGAATACTACCCATACCCTTACATTCTCAGACTCATTTGGCTTTTTAGTCGGCTTTTATATCGAAACTGTAGCAGTGAGCTTTTGCCAGCTTGGGCTTTTATAGGAAAACTTATGTTTTTTCTTGTTGCTTCATGGGTTGATAATTGGCGCGAATAAACTTAATCAATGAACTAAAGATTTTTGATCCCTCGCAATATATTTTTATTTTTTGTTTTTGTGGGTGTACTAAGGTACATACTTGTCGAAAATTACGACATTTTTCCTTTGAATTTGAGAGCTGAGAGCGACGAGCGACTTGCTGCTTTAGAAAAGAGATATGAGCGTTTTTAGGACAAAGGCAAAATTAGCGACTGCAAATCAAAGCAAAAGTGTGATTGACTGAAAATGGGAACTTTCGCATTTTTTATACGTGGTTCCGTAGCATCTACACTTTTTACCCGATTTTGAAGATCTTAGGCTCGGAATGCTCATAAAATAATTCTCTATCATCTCAACGCTTAAAATTTGTGTTTTTTTTTTCTTGTTTATAAAAAGCAAATAATAAACTTGTAATTTTGAAAAATGGTCGGAAATGTTCCTTTTTTTCGAATTTGGTTGCTTGTACTTTAATAATTTTTACTCTATCTGCACATATCATATATCAGTACCTTTCGATCTATTCGTCTTTTATTTCGATACAAAATTTTGTTTTCGAGATATTGACGAATCACTGAAAAATGTACCCAAAAACATGCTTATCGAAAAAATCTCTATAACGGTTCTTAAGAAAAAAAAGAAGAATGTCAGTTTCTTCTTTCTCGACGCAAAATTACCCTAAAAAACTCTTCATTTTCAAGGTTCACTCGATGACCCTAAAATTTGTAAACTAATGAAACCAGTAGAGTTTGGTATATTTCTTCACTTGCACTTAGTTTATTGAACTATAACACATTTTCAAAGTTACAAAATCACTTTTATTTTTGAAAAATTCAACTTTTTTCTTTGAAGCCAGCACTAAAAATCTGTTATGTGTAAAACTCTTTGTGAAACGGATAGACTTATTTAGATTAGAAATTAAAAATTCTTTTTACTCTTCGTAACACTCGATTTCAACATAGGTATGCTAGGTATAGGTCAGCAATTAAGGATGTGTCTCTGGAAATTTACTAGCAGGCCCATGTATTCATCGGAATAGGCAACTCATAGTAGCATAGGTTTGGTTTAACTGATAAAAATAAACTAAAATTGTTTTTTTTTTCTATTTTTCTTTTAGCTAATGATGTAGCGTATGCGCCACCTAATGATTTATGTTAAATAAGAGCGCGTACTCCAGAACTCAGCAAATGCTCTCGAATATGCAAATAAACTGAACAAAGACAGTCACAAATAAAAACGTTTGCAAAAGAAGTTAACACAATTCTATGTTAATCCCGACGCAACATCATGGTTGCTTGTGGGCAAAAACCAAACATTTTTAGTTTTAATTGAAGTGCCCCAACGAACAGTTAAAATGGACAGCAGAAAGAAAAACAACAACTGCAACAACAACATGACACTGATTGCGACTATGGCAACAATGCGCATTGATGTGACTTAAAACGGCTTAAGAGCACAAATACAACAACAAACAATATTAACAACAAAACGAAAGGATTTAAAAGCGCAGCCAACAACAACTGATTTAGTTACTTGGCACATGCTGCGTATGCGTGATTTCTGAATAATAACAAATAAATACACAACTTAATTTATCAAAATGTTACCAACAAATGTGATGACATTTATGAAGAAGGTAAGAAACACTTGTACACTTAATTAAAACAATTATTAACCACCACTAAATGGATGGCATTGTTATTGACATTATTGGCATTTATTGCTTAAGCGTCGAGTTATTCGTAATTTATGTTTAATTTAATTGACTGTCGTCGACATATATTGTTGTATATTGCACTGAAAATTTAATTTTCGCCTGGAAAATGAAATGCGATAATAATGATTTAATTTTTTTTGCTGCATACAAAACTATGTATCTTTCGAAGCATAGCTGCCACAGATGTCCACAATCAAACCTTTCAAAAATACTAAATGCCTTTGGCTGCGTCTATAAATAAAACAAACAAGTCTAAGCCAAAAATAAACAAACTTTTTTATTAGAAATGTCCGGCAAAAGGACGGCTCTTGTCGCGTTTGTTATGATCAAAATTATATAACTTATGGAACAAATATTTATGAATGGACCAGACCCAAGCACGGACAACACACAAAGCTTTTGTTTTTTGTACAACACCTGACTAAATCTTGCACCTTTTGAATTTTCGGGTCAAAACGGAAATCGATTCTGCTCACTTGGCTGAGAAGGGGAAAAAAGTTTTAAAAAATGCACATGAATCCAAGCTAACAATAACAAAACAAATCAACTGCTAGCCGGAGGAAGCAGCTTTTTTCTAAACAACCAGCATAAAAATTGTATTCAAGTGTAAATTCCACAGAAATTTAAACCAAAGCTGGGACAGCTCAGTTCAGGGGTTGGAACAAATTCTTTACAAAGTTCATAAAAACTCTGAAATTAAAAAAGAAGGCAAGACACAATGACAAGCAAATCACTTTTATAACCTTTCCATGGCCTGAGCAAAGAATTTTCTGTCAACAGTTTGTACAGAGTTTTTGTGTAATACAATGCGATCTATAGTGTATTAGTAGTTCGACTGTTATGTTTCTTTTTTATTTATTCACTGGAATTTCGTACCCGTAGTTTGAGAAAAGTTTGATTATACCAAATGAAGCAGAAAATCAAAGCGCATCCTAACTCAAAACAATGATTTGCTGATGACAGTTGTCAGCTGTCTCTTTGGCAACAACAACCCTGAATATTTGTCAGCCCCAAAAAGGATTTCGCAAATTGTTTCCTTCACCTATCCATAAAGATCTTCTCACATATGTACAGATGGATGCAGCCACGACACTTTCCTAGTAATTTTATGACAAAGCGAAATGCCGCAGTGCGCACCAGCGACAAACCGACAAACCGGTAGCATCTAAGCCACAGAGAGACATAACCATTAACAAAAATATTTTAGCAGTGGCTAGAGACCAAAAAGCACCAGACCAACAACGATAACATAACCAACAACCCAAAGTCTAAAGTGCTTGATGTAATTTATTTGCAGCCATTCCTGATGCACTCGCAGTATGCAAGCGGCTTGGGAGCACTTGTGGGAACTTCTGACCTCATAAACAGCACGAATGCAGTTTTACCATTACTTCTGAAGGCCAGAACTTGACTTGAGTGGTTTTCTCTGCTATTTATTGCGTTATAAATAAATCAGTCAAATAACCATTATACAAATAAATATTATCGCGGAGCTATCTCTAATTTTTTTCTTCGCATTCAGTCAGTTCTAACTCGAACAATTTCAATCATCCAGACAGCATATTAAATGTGCAAATGCCTCGATTGGCGAATATGTTTAAATCAATAGAAAACTCGGAATTTTAGATTGCATAATAACTCTTATTTTTTGACATTAAAAATAAAATTTATGAAATAATATTTAAATGCCAATTTTTATTAAAAAAAATTAACATTGATCCTTCAACGATAGGTGAAAAGGTGTTCAAGTGAGCATCATAAAAATACGCTGACCACTATTGTGCGCTCCTTGGTTCAAAAGATATTTAAATTTAATTTGTATTTTCAATTTGTAAAATTAAAACTGCTCAATAAGTCTTATTTTGCAATTTATATAAAAAAAATTCAAAAATAACTCTTATTTTGTAATTTTTAAACAAAAATAGGCATTTAAATATTATTTCATAATTATTTCGAATAAAATAGCTCAGTTTGGTTTTTTTATATTATTATTATTATTTCTATATTATTATATTAAAAATGGGCGCAGATACCAATTGCTAAAATCTTTAGTTATAAACAAATACAAAAATTTTCAAAAATGTATCCAAAAAGCTATTGTTAAAACCTGCCAAATAAATAAAATTTAATCAACTGAAAAAGTTTTTTTTTTTTTTTGTATTTATTTATTTATTGGCAATCAACCGATAAGTACATAGGGTTATAATTAATTACTGAAAAGTATAAATTTAAAGGCCTGAAGTATAAGAATTTTAATTTTATTTATACTACTTTACGAAAAATTTAAAAATTTTGTTCTTGCCCGAATTCGCTTAAGAACAGTAAGACTGAAATTTTAGATTTTGAACAAATACTCGGAACTGTTTTGGTATATATTGACAATTTTTTAAAGCTAACGAAATCTTATTCATCTCTATTTAAAACTCGTTGGCGTCGCAGGGCAAATGTCGAAAACCTTTTTTTGAATGATCATTGTACTAGGTCGGGCTCACCAAACAAATTTTGAATGTTGAACCGAGTATCTTTTAGTTTAAAGCATCGGATGTGGTAACAGCAGCTCAGTGGTCACACCTAAGACAATGAAAAAAAAAAAGAAAAGAAGCAGACTGACATACTTCAGAGATTTCCAAAACTGAGCAAACCCAGTCTGATGTATATGCATGGCTTTACGCCATTTTGGCAAAAGGTAGAAAGAAGCTGACTAGTAGGCAGTTCCCAACTAAAAATGACATCATCAAAAATGTGGCATAGGAAGAGCCGAAGGTAAAACCATAATCTGACACTAGGCATCGCTTAGTTGGGTTAAGCACAACGGCGGTGGCTGCTTCCAAAGGTTGCCAAGGGAAAACAGGTGGAGCGCGGAGCTAGTGAAAGCACTTAGCGTAATTTGTGCTGTATGGTGAGGTGGTGGTATGTGCGGCCTTCATAGAAAAACTGGGCTGAGGCTCAACCACTGGGACTGCAAGTGCGGTAGGCTTTGACTGAGGGGGACTGAGGCTGCGGTTGCAGCTGTTGCTGTTGGTTCCGCTTTAACAACGACAGAGGCGATGTTGGCGTCGGTTGTTGCTGCTATACCAAATAGGAAAATTTCCACTCCATAAATGTTGGCAGCGTGGCGCGTTTAAGTTTTGGGTGCTCACTTTACTATGTAGTAGTACCTGTCCAGGTGTAAGGCCTTCGTGCTTGTATGTGTGTATTGGTGTGCATTAAAAAGAATGACGGCAATTTTTTTAAGACTACAGAAGAATGTGTTTGTGTGCTTGGAACGACCAAGACGCGCTCTGTAGTTTAAGTAAAAATTACATGCCACATTTTACGATCTCTGGCCATTTGCTGAGCCTTAGAGTAAGAACCTCAAATCAAATAAAACATAATGAACAATTGACGCGCACGTTACATTCACCTGTGTGCGTTGGGCGTGACACGCACAAAATGCTGCAGAGGCATATCCAGACGGACGAAAAATAAAATTGTTTTAAGCAAATTGCAAGACCGGGACTAAGTTAAAGGCAAAAAGCACAATCAAATAAAATTAACAATTTCACATTACTCTTTATATAGCTTTCATTTTTTAATAATTCAGTTCAAAGTTTACGTGTGGTCATAAAAGCAGCATGGCTTTTAAATAAAATCAACTATAAACATTTACTACCGACCCAGGAGCACACTTAAGATCGGTTTTTGTTAAAATTAATTTTGGCCAACGCTTTTGTGTTCCGTTGCAGATGGTCGCCACAGATGAGCAGACCAACGAACGACAACAGCATGCAGCGGACTCGGGAGGTGGCACTTCGAATACGGGAGCATTGAATAAAATGAAGGCAACGCTCTCCTCCTCACTGCTGACTGTAACCGACAAAGGTGAGTCGACCTTAGTTAGACCATTGTTCGGCAACGAGTTTCACAAGTGATCATAAAGTAGTTGCAAAACTTTTGAAAAACTTCAGCTGTTTTCCAAGTTAAAGTCAAAACCAAAGACGACTCTGGCAATGCAGTTGTATAGTATATGGTATATAATGTTATAAGGTGAAATAAGCGCTCAAACTATAGGACTGCTTGGCAGTTAACTCCTAGCACATTTAACATAACAATGCTTGCAATGTCGAGCTCACGACAAGGCACTTTGGCTTTGCACAATGGAGCAAACGGTGCGTATACGCAATATTTTCACTTCTTCGCATAAAGGATGCTGGTTGCTGCAAAACTTTTCATATTTTATGCTTTCTCCCTTAGCATTCATTTTTTCTTACATTTCAACTGCACTTTTGAGCTTTAGTTATGAAAAATGCAAGCTAATTAAATTACGCCGGTCAGTTGAAGAATGCAATAACCCAAGTAAACAAAGTAGAACTGTAGAGGAAATTGAGTCCTTTTTATATTGCCAGTCAAACCGCACTGTTCCTTGTTCGGCTTCGAAAGCAGTTAAGGGCGGCTAGTTCAAATGCCACGCCATAATACAAATCCAAAGTCAATAAAGAGTGAGACACTTTGGGCATGGCTATGGTATATACTAAAATAACGACAAATCATGACAAGTCTTTCGATAAAAGCCAACGCCATAGCTAAAATCACAACATGAGTGTCATGTTGGCTTTGTTATTTTTATCGCATTTCACTGGAAGCTCCCAGCCAAATGGCAATGGGCAACGGGCAAAGGACAACTAGTGACTGATGTTTGCTGATTTTATTGCAGAAGATTTATTAGTAAGAAATGATATGATATTTTATGATGCTTACACAGTCAGCAGCAGGAGCAGCACTAGCAACAGTAATAGTGACAGTGTCAGCATTGTTTGCCATAAAAAGGAAAGCCCGGACAAATCCACTCAGTTGGGAGCTATTAATTGGTTATTTTTTATACATTTGCACACTCTTTAAACGAGGTGTTGCAAACAGTTGAAAACAGTTAAAAGGTTTAATTTTACTAAGTAACCATAACAGTGCGTATACGTAATGCACAGCGAGCAAGCAACAAATCTGCTATATTTATTGGTGTGTCCAGCTGTAACCATGAAAAGAACTGAAATAGGAGCTACCAAAACCAAACAAGTAAACACCCTGCCATTGCTTATATGTTACGAAAATCAAAGTTACTCATGCCAGCAACAACTTTACGTATTAATACGCCAACAGTAAAAGTAAAATATTTAAACCAAACGAATGAGACCGATAGCATGAAACCACTATTTTCTCTGACCAAAAACTGACCAAACCACGCTTGACATGATGCTGCATTTGTAATCACAAAACGCATCGTGGTCAGCGTGGACAGGGAATAGCGTGTGGACTGTGGTTGCTTGGCAGTTTAAATTTTAGTTAAACTTACAAAAAGTTTGGTCGCACCTGGTTTAAAAAAGAGGAAGAAATCAACAAGTATATATTAGATTTGGATATTCTAGCAATTACTTTTCCACAGTCAATAAAATGTCGCCACGCCCCTCGTTGGTACCAACGGATGCGGATACCAGTGGCAGCTACGGTTCGTCCAGCTATCAGCAGCAGCAGCAACAACAACAGGACAGCAATACCAACAGTGCTGGAAGCAACATTAACAACAACAATAATAATACAACAACAGGAGGCAGTGCAGCCAAGCAACAAGAGCCAGGTCGGCGTGCGGGTGCATGCAGGGTGTGCCTGAAGTCATTTAAGCCGGACGACTACCACAAGACGTGCTTTGAGTGCCAGCAAAGAGTGTGCGAGGATTGCGCCAGCTACAGCAAGCTAGAGGAGCACGAGGATGCGGTAAGTGATTGCATGCATTGACCGAGTAACCAAGGGCGGGTTAGGCACTTAAAGTGCAGCAACAAAGTAAAACTTTCCAAACCAGTAAACAATTTCCATAGACAAATAGCGACTAGGAACACTTTGTGGTGTTGACCGAGTAGAGACAAAAATAAACACAATGTGGCACTGTGCTTAATAAATACGAAAAACAATAAAGGCGCCAAGCAAAGTTACTCTAAGCGGGGGGCTTTAACTAAACTATGTAGAGTGGCTCTGTGTGTCCGTAACTCCAGTGGCTATTACCAGTGGTAAGAGTCATTGGCTTGAAGGCCAAAGCCCACGCGGGATGACTTGTATAGATGTTTTACCCATAGCTGTTATTATTAACTAAGCGTCGGCTGTGGGTGGAGTGACAATGATTGTGTGGGCGTTGCGTTGCCTTACGGGCGGGGCAGCTGTCAGTGGCATACATTAACCGCACCGAAGCACATCACGCCGCCTGCACACAAATTAGATTACTTTATGGCAATGGGACAACAGAGTAGAGCATAGAGTTCGCTCTGTAGTAGTAACAATGGTGGTGCGCCAACGATACGGCAAATATCAGAAGGTTGGCTTTGTCTTGTCCGCAGTATTAACTAGATAAAAGCTAGATTAATGAGATTAAGGAGTAGCAGCCACCAGGGTGCACTATTGCACTTTTTCTGTTGTGTGCAGTTATGTATCATGCAGCAATGATTCCAGCAAAGTCCACTGTAACTTCCAAAAAAAAAAAAACCAAAATAACTGAACAAATTCTCGAGGAGTGGCTGCAAGTTTGTTTAACCATTGTGGTGATTTGTCAAAAGGCTTGTATGTTGACGCCCTGGTAGCTTGCCGGGTACGCCCTGAGCATAAAATTTAATGTTTGTCTGCCAACTGGCACTTTGGTTAATTGAAATTGATGTCTGTGGGTGTCGTTTGTACATTTGCTCATCGTAGTCCATACCAGAACAGCGGAATTACAGCCGCTTGTGTGTCATCATTATCGTCTTTAGTTTTGCAAGTTGAGGACTCAAGCGAGGTTAAAGAAAACTGAATCAAAAACCACAACAATCACAACCATGTTGGATTGGGAATTCAAAAGTAATAAAGCTATGAGCTGCTGCGGCACTTGTTGCATGCCGTAATCATGGTTCCACATTGTAACTTAATTAAAATCCCGCCTCTTGTTTGTTGTTTGTTGCCACAAAAGCATTGAGCCACATATAAGCCCGCTGGGCAAAATGTACGAAGCAGCAGTCAAGTGGAAATGCAGCTAGCCTTTACAGCACGGAAATAGGAAGTGCAGTGTGGCGTCAGTCAGACGTTTTTCAGCATAAGCCAGCTGCTGAGGTTGGTATTGTGAGACTGCAGCTTGCACCTGTGGCGTCATGATGGCTCGTCATCCTCAGCGCTCTCTGCTTTTATCATCTCTTCTTTGCTTTATTTTACTCCGTATTTTGCTCACGCGTCATACTAAAATATATTGTTTTTAATGCGCTTGGCAAAAAGTGAAACCGCAAAAACTTTTGTTCAGAAAGTAATTAATATTTATTTTCGCTCGTTACCCGTGTGCTAGAAGCAATAACAAACACTAACAACAACTTGAGCGACTACACTAGACCGTCATAATGGGTTTTCTTAAGCTGGATCCAAACATGTAGTATAACAGCAGCAGCGCTTTATAACTCTGATGTGAAGGTCTCCAACTTTTTTTTCGGCTTGGCTGGCTATTTTAATTAACAAGCTGCACGTACATCGGCTCAATGCGGAGTATACTTGATATCGTAATTAAAACGTTAAATTTATTGATTTTTCTTTATCCATTTCTCAGAATATGTGGCGATGCAGCGTGTGCCGCCGTAAAATGGCATCACGAGTGTGCATACCGCAGGACTCCACGGACTCAATGCTCGACGTGCCTGTTCTGGAGGCGCTGCAGCGACGACATTCTGACGCCAAACTTGGCTCGAGCACGCAGACTCTAGCGCCTAGCAATGGTGCTGCATTGGCACCACCACGCAGCCCTGAGCTGAGGCGGCATTCGGATGTTTCACCTGCATCACTGAAGGAACTGGAGCGCGTAAGTTCATATCTTTACACAGTGGCTGTTTTTTAACACTTACCCATTTTACCATTTTAGCAACTGAAAGGCAACAAAACACCTGGCGGCGATAATGATTGGCGAGGAGGCGGCCGCAGCATGGCGCCCAGTCGATCCAACAGCCCGCCCCGTGGTGATTTGGAACCAGCATTTGGCGCACCGTTGTCGCGCATGCAATCCAGGCGTGGTTCGCGTGTGGCGCGGCAACACAGCTATGATGACGACATGAAAAGCCCCGCAGTAGGCGGCAGCATGGGTGGTGGAGGCCCTGCGCTGGGCATGGGTGCCGATAGCACAGGCCTGGGGATACCAGCAATGCCGCGCAGGTAAGTTCAGCAAAACAAAAAGAAAAAAACAAAGTAACTAGGCATCGGTTAAATAATTGGGAAACACTCACAGGAAATCTGCGTACGATGTGTTTGCGCCAGGCTTGCTACAAGGCACGCCCCCGTCTACGCAGCTACAGCGGTCGCCTGGGGAAGGCGGCATTATGCCGCAAATACCGTTACCAGGCTCGCGGCGACCCTCATTCCGTGTGCCACACGCCTCTGAAGATTTGCAGAACGACGAGTCGCCTGGTTCGCCGGATAAGGGTAGTCCGGTTTTGACCGTGGACGACGACAGACGCATGCGGCGACGTGGCTCCCAACTGTAAGTTTTTCGACTATGGTTGTTGATTTTCCAGTTAAGAAAAACATACTCTTGACCACAGACCAGATATTGCCGCATTGCAAAACCGTGGAGCTTTGCCAGCGGCGTTGTCTGCAGCCATACCTCCTCCAATGGCATCATTCACCGGTCCGAATTTGGAGGATTTGGAGGCACCACGACGGCAAACTTCTATGGATGGCGAAGCTATACGTATTGTTATACATGATGTCGACTCAGGCCCAATTTGTGCATCAAAGCGACGCATTATTCTGCGTCGGGATCCCACAGACAAGGCTCATCGCAGTAAGTGCTTCATTAGACGCTAATAGACTGAACTTTTCGTTTATTTTGTATTCATGTTTGAGGCATTGTGACTACTGGGGTCGAGTACATGTTCGGACTAGTCTATAAAAGTATGATATTTAGACGCGAGAGCTGTGAATATTTCGATAGAAAGTTTCGTTATGTCGTTTGTCCTAGCACAGATGAACAGAACAAGAGACCATATGAATTAGCCTCCGACACTGACTTTACCATCAACCATGAAGGATAAAGTAGTTTCGCTGTGGGCCTTGTTAGCGGCGAAAGCATTAAACTGCTAAGCGGATTTCGACTTCATAATGGCGGACTTTATAGGGCAGCACAAAAGCTTCATAGAAGAGAATTCATAGCGCCAACTGGCCATTGGAATTGATTTCACAAAGCACTTTGGCATTGAATAGTCGTACTCTTTTTTTTATTTAATTATACGCATTCTATGCAAATGAACTTTTAATTATAAAAAATAGATGAAGAAAGTTGTCCACTTAAATTTAACAAAATGCGGGACGTAGCCATCCTCGGAATTAATTTTTCTCTGCTGTTGTCCTAACAAAATTTTGGCAATCCACTTCTCCACTTCTTATTCGCAAATAATAAAAATAAGAAAACTAAAAATTGTCCTGCAAGATGTTTCCAGGTGTGTTTTAACTATTCATATACTCAAGCACTTACAATACACTGTGGGAATACTTTGGATTTGTGATAAATTAGTCAGCTTAAAAGTATGCTATGCTTAATATACTTAAAGCTCTACTTAGCCACCTAAATACGATTCTGGTGCTTATTATTCGTTTTTTTTTTTTTACTTCCATGAGCAGCTGGCACGCAAATAATTTCAATCAAAATAACTAGCCCCTGGCAGTGACTCTTCAACCCTTGACTCCTTCTTAACGTGTTTCATTTGAGCGTGCAGCTGCTTATACAAAATTTCAATTTGCATATCATAAAAAATGTCAATACCTGCAAATACATGAAAATACAATGGTTATGTATAACGTCACTACCGCAGTAGCACACCTTACGTTACACACACACACGTACGTATATAAAACCAATAACTTATATAGTACATATATATAGACGTACTTGTGTGTGTTGGTGCTTGTTGTGTATCAGGAGCTGAGCACAACCTTATCGCCGCACCCTGGCTTGCTGTCATGACTATACATGCTGCCATCCCGTCGTATACGTACTATTTGGTATGCAACCAAGCAAGTGGAATTTTAATGTGCTAAGCCATTTTCCTGCTTGCTTGCTGCTCAGTTCTGTTCTGTTCTAGATGTCGCTAACTTGCGTCTTACCTTTGCCAGTACTTTACTACAGATGCCTAACCACATGCACACGCATGCCACCTGTGCAGCAATTTGCCATGGAATATAGCCATAGAGCCATAAAGGTTTATAGTCTTGCATGCAACAACTATCGTTGCACGTTGTGTTTTTTTTCTCTATATTATAGCTGTTTTAACTTTTTTTGTTCCATATCGATGTCAAAGCTCAACAAAATGATGAGCTTAATTAGAAAATAACTAGCTTGTAATTAACAGTTTGCTGTACTCGTAGATGTTTGTGGTAAACGCTGAATGCGAAAAACAACAAGTGAGACGTTTATACTCAAAACATCACGACTAAAATATACCCTGTACTTTCCCTCAACTTAACTCACTTTAATTTTTCGGTTTTAGTAGTGAACAGAGCTTTTGGAGATTGTAGTTTAATAAATACATTCTTTTTGTGGGGGTGTTAAATTTAAACCATTTAACCGAAGTTGTCTACTGATTTTTATACAATTTTAACCAACCAGATGTTATATACGCAAACTAGAATAAAAGAATATTAGCCACGTAAATTTGTATTCCAAAATTCCGATTACACTAGTTTAAAAATTTTAAAAAATTTTGGGGTCCTCAACATGTTTTAGTCAAATTTTCGGCCTGAGCGCTATTTATGCGTTCTTATGAAATTTTTCGAAATTTTTCGAAAAGTTTTGAAAAAATGTCTTTTTTGAACGTAAATTTAAAAATTTCAACAAATTTTTTCATACATTTTTTTTCATAACTCGTAAAGTGCGATTGATTACGAAAAAAAAGTAATTTAAATAAATGTAAAATGTATATGTAAATTCACTGGGAAAAACAAAAAAATAAAAAGTTAGTAACTCCTATATTCAAGGAAGTTATGCTTATAGTAGTGATGGCACCTCGCAAACAGTACCTCGCAAAATTACAAATCAGCATAACCTCTCGGAATTAAAAAAAAATAAGTTCAAATTTGAAATGAATGTTCGTTTTAATATTTAAAAATCAATTAAAATTAAGTAGCAATGAATGTCACAGAAATCGTTATTTTGCCAATAACATTTTTTCTGTTCTTCAAAATTTTGTAAAGTGTTTTATAAAATTGTACAGCATTTTATTCTCTACAAAATTGTCGTAAATTTTTTTTTTGGGTCTGCCGTTCTTGATATATAGCTTGGAAAATGGAAGGTGCCATCATTAAAATAAGCATAACTTCCTTAACTTTTTGTTTTTCGCAGTGAATTTACACTAGCACCTTTTTTAAAAAGTGGGAGATCATTTTTAATT
Organism: Chymomyza fuscimana; assembly: GCA_949987675.1. Lineage (NCBI taxonomy): Eukaryota > Metazoa > Arthropoda > Insecta > Diptera > Drosophilidae > Chymomyza > Chymomyza fuscimana. The sequence continues at coordinate 679,717 of OX465089.1, forward strand.
TGAAAATTAAAAAAAATTGTTAAAAAATTAAAAAAGAAAAATCTTAAAAAAAATTTAAATTTTTTTGTACAAGTTCAAAATTTTATTGAGAAAATTGCGTGGATATCTTTATCCTTTTTTTATGGCTTGTCAAAGAAAAGTCTAAAAGTGAAAAATCCAACATTCAGTTATCGATAACTCGATAAATAATCGGAATTTTGCAATAACAATTTACGTGGTTACTATTCTCTAGTAGCTCTATCACATATGTAAAAATTATCAAAATTCGAAGAGGTCGAACAAAAAAGTGGCCAACTTCACATATTTTCGCCCATATGCATTTTTGAGAATATCACTTAATGTTCAAAGATCATAATTATTCTACCCTTTGGTAATAAGTTTCAAGTTATTTGATTATACGTTCGATTTTAATTTTTATTCAAACAGTCAAACATTATGCAACAGCTCTTGAAAACATTCTGTACATGCATGAACGAACTACTATGGTCATTTTATAAGGCAGTTACCACATTAACGTCTGCTAATTACGGCGCAAATTTCCCATTAAACCATGGCTCAGCGACTGGCGAGTGGCCTAAATGCGTTTTAACACGCGTAATGAAATTTTATGCTGTCTCATAAGCTACATACTCGTACTTAAATATATATATATCGTAGCTAAATTCCTCCTAGGCAATAGTCCGTATATATCTGCCGGAAGCTTTGCGTGTGTCTGTGTCATACGATATAGACCAGTACCTATGAGCAGTAGTCAACAGGTAGATGATCCCAGTCGGCTAAAATTGTTTCACATATGTAGTTTGCGTCATCTTGAATTTATCATTATTTTCGTCTGAAACTATTTCTACCTTGTGTGCATGGGTTCTGCCAACATGTGTGCGAGCCTATTAGTTTATGTAAAAATTCATTTAGCTGTGCAGAACTGTGCCATGTGTAAAGGTGTGAAATAAGTGGACTTTTTTTCCACCCAGTTTCACTGGGCCCTAAAATGTGAGGGTGCATGGGCACCCTTGCCATAAGCTTGTTGCTTTAATTAAGAATCAATTTTTAGTATATTTAAACATAGGGTGGGTGGGTGTGTGTGTCCTTGTTAGGACATCGATTAAGTCATTCAGTGCTCCAACTAAAGTTTATTTATTGCAGTTTATATACAATTTACAACATACACTCGTATACTCGGACAGCCGACTAAGAAGCCAGGGGAGCAGCCTACATGTAGCGTAGCCAAACGAAGCCATGACACAAATTAAAAGTTTCGTTACAAGTTTGAAAGATAGTTTTAACTAGCAAAAAGCCAAACTTGTTCTAAAGCGTCTTATTCCAAAAGACTTTGTGGTTTATTTGTATAGACTATTCTCTGGACATTTCGAGTTACCGGAATTTGATATTTTAACAAAAAGGTCGCTTATAGAAAGTTGGCATAGAAAGGCAGTAAGACTGAGTTCCAATAAGGATTTATAATTTGTTTGATTTTGCAGTTGAAAGTAAGCACGCACAGTCTCTAAGGATGTAATTTTTAAGTTTTCAAGCAAGCAGATTTTAATTGGTTATCAAAGGGTTCTTCTTAAAAAAATTAATAAAAATCGCATATCTTCAAGTCTGTCAAGTCTGTTGATATAGCTTAGTTAATACGAAAAATAGGAAATGAATTCTTTTACACAGCTTTTTTTTCGTTATCAAGTTTTCTGATTTTTTAAATATTTATGTAACGTTTAATGAATCGACGCAAAACAAGGTTGCTTGTAATCCTGTACCAGGGTCACCAATGTACTAAATATCCATTCGTTTCTGTAAATTTCGGTGCCTTTGTCCACCACTCCTCGTTCGGCTTTATGAGTTGCGAGCTTTATGACACAGTTAATATGCTCATTATACTGGATACAACAAGACAAACAAAAAACAAAAAATAAACAAATACGGAACGCAAATAAAAAAAAGCAAGCAAAAATATAAAAACAAACTCAGAGCCTTCAAAAATAGCCAAAAAACAATTCGAACAATGAGAAAACCTTTATTTATGCACACAATGAATAAGGGAGCAAATAGTCAGCTTAAAAAAGGAACAAAGCCAAAGCCGAGACAACAGGGGCTCAACCTCTGATTACTTTTCTGTATTCCAGAGGTGGCTTTTTCTTATAACATGGCCATTCAAGGTGCATCGTGCAAGGTTGTGTATATCGAAACTTATAGCAAACATTGCGAGTAGTATGTAAAAGGGGATAAAAACCCAAACGCATATTGGTAAGCGGGCAGAATCTTTTTCTGGGTGAGTCATCTCCTGGGTCTGTGAGTCTGTGCCCACGTGGCGTATGAGCTTTTTATTTTGTCTGGCATCATCTTTGCAGTTTGTCTTTGTCTGTGTCTTGGTTGACGGTACGTCGACAGAAAAGGATTTGTATTTTATTTATTTGGTTTTTATAGCCGTATTTAGCGGCGCCAACCTACGTCAGCGAAGATCCCCAAGTAACGGCATCTTTTGATTAAAACACTTGACCTGGACCAGAACGCCAAAAAAAAAAAAAGAAGAAGAAGGAAAATGTCGCCTAATCCTAATTGGGTATCAATGCGCTTGAATCAACAATACGAGTATAGGACAGATACAGCAGCCCCACTCTCGAAACAATTTATTGCATACTTTTTGGGGCACGTTTTTATTTTCTTTCCGTAAAGTTTCGTTTGCTCGTGTGGAGCTGGCAAAACTTTAATATTAACTTGGAGACTTGACGACTTGACGAGCAGCGGAAGAAAGCCTGCCTTCCTGATTTCCTGTCTGGAGTTTTCCTTTCATTCTCTCATTTTGAATTATTCTAGTGGAAAGCTACAAAGATACCAAGTTAAATTTGTATGACCCTGCATAAGGATAAAATTTCATTGTCTACTAAGTTTTGCAATTGTGTGTGAGTGTGTTTGTGTGTCGCTGGTTAACTTTGTGGCAATTGTTTGCAGCAAGTGTTCAGCACAGAGAACCGAGTACCAACCAACCAGTCCACCCAACATAGAACTGTCGCTTTAAGAAGCCAAAGACGCGCGGTGGAAGAAGGTTAGCGGAAGTGCTCTTTCGCAAGTTTTCGTGCACAAATTGTTGAAATTAGTTTTCCGCGCCGAATGACAGCTACGTACATTTGAGCATGCTGCGAGGTATTGAGGCAAGAAAAATTTTAAAAATTGCAATTAAATTAATTGATTGAATTTATCTAGAAGATACAGCAAAGATTGTGTGACTTGTAAAATCTGAAAAAAATAATACTTTGGTTCTGAAACCAACTGTCATTTTATAATTTTGTGAAAATATCTTAACCTAATTTAAATCTTTTTGTTTATAGCCCGAGGTTTCGGCATGCGTGTCGTAGGTGGTAAAACAGGCGCCGACGGGCGACTATTCGCGTACATTGTCTGGACGGTTCCGGGTGGAGCTGCTGAAAAGAATGGTTTACAGCAAGGCGACAAGGTTAGTATGCAAATACTTAGCTTAATTTTTCTTTGGTTTTTCTCACTAAAGTAAATTGCAATCAATTCAATTATAGATACTCGAGTGGAATGGCATGTCACTGATTGATCGTAGCTTTGAAGAAGTGTGCTCTATAATGGATCGTACTGGCGACATTGTGGAGCTGCTGGTCGAACATGCCACAGATTTTCGCATGTGCGATCTTTTCGATGAGAATCTGCCACCAGGCAACAGCGGTGGACAAAGCGGACCACGACGTTCGGGTGATGGGCCCGTAGGGCTGGGTCTCATAGCAGGTGAGTTATTGGGCATTTTTTGTTTTGTTTTGGTTTTCTTATAAGAAGAACCAACCTAAAAATGTATATATAGTATACTATATAATTATATTGTGTTATAACAGCTCTAACATAAACTATTTTACATATATTCACAAATATTTTTGTATGTACCTAAAGCTGACATTTACATGATTTTTATTTGTCGTTCTCGTTTTTTGCTCTTTCTTTTCAACAACAATCACAAAAATACACATATAATATATATGAGCAGACCCCGAAACCAACACAGACAAATCACCAGCATCGCCCACAAGACGGAAATTACCAAAAACTCCGGTATAAAACTATTTTGTTTTATTCATTTGCTTAAGCAGTGACAAAGAGCAGAAAAAAAGCAAAAAAAAAATACGATGAATAATTAATCAAAAATCGATGTGTAACCATAATGGTTGATACTGACAAACAAACTAAAAATCTAGCCATACGAAGAAAAATATTCCTATATATTTTACTGTATAACTAGGTTTACATAAAAAAGGACAAACATTCACACATCCAAACATGCCATGCAAAAACAATGTGCAGCAAAAAAAAAAAAAAAAAATGAACTAGCTATAAAACGCAGCTTAAGCATTTGCAGTTTTATCCTCACTCAATTTCCAGCTTTATATTACTATATATATTGAGTACTCACAGAATCAAAAATTGTACCTTATTATTGCAGCTTCAGTGCTATAAAACTCACATATTTTTTATTCATAAACTTGCCTAATTTTGTTTATCCGAATCGATTAAATATTTTATTTATTTGTTTCTTATATATTTTATAGTTTAGTAGTAGCTAAATGGCAAACTGTTATGAATAAAATTTTCGTTGTTAACTGATTTAAATGTACTTCCAGTTGTATATTTTAAATTTTTGTACTTCATAACTAACAAATTGAGATGGCTAAATATTTTGATTTGCTTCTTGTTTTTTGGTTTGTTTTTGAATAATCACAAATGTACTTACTTATTAATTTTCGGTGTTGGTAGAACTTAGTGATTTCGAAATATACAAAATTTTTTCAAAATATACATACATATATATATATATATGACTATAAATGTATAATATAAATGTTTAAATGGGCGTTAATATAAAAAGTAGAAGACCAGAGTAGAACTAGAAAGCTTAGACAGCAAAAAAGCGTTGACATATTGTGGTCATATTTGCTATGAACTCATCTATGCTCAAGATAAATACTTGTACTTAATATATAAACGTACTACTAAACTAACTGAACTTATTTTCTTGTCTGTATTCTGTTAATTACAATTTTTCTTGGGTGATTAAATTGCCCAAACACAGTAAGAACAAAGCACCAACAATAGAGTTATAAGGTATTGCTAGACGATTTGGCTATATTTTAAATAATAAGATGGAACATACTATTTAACAAAACAAAAAAATAATAAAAAAAAAATATTGTCTAAAGTTCATAATAGCAAATTTTAAGCGAGTGGATGCATCTATATGTAGCACTTATTGGCTACACTAATAGCGCTCATAACTCTGCAAAAAATGTAACGAATTTTAAATTGTCTTTTACCGTGATGCTTGTGCAGACGTAGAGAGCTGAGCTAGCTAACAAAATACACAATACAATAAATCTCAAAGAAATAACTAAAAAAAAATAATATACATATATACATATATCGTAAAAGTTGCTTTAGGAGCGCTGTAAGCTGAGCAGCCTATCCCCAAGATAGTTAGATACTTTGTTAACAAAAAAAAGAAAAAACTCAGCATACAGCTTATAAATATATACGATTTATATGAACAATTACAAGTATTTAGAAAAAAGTCTTTATAAATGTTACTAGTGACAATTGTAGCAAGAAGTATTGAATTATGTGTGTTTTTAAATGTTATTCAATATATGACGTACAATAAGCGATTAAATCTTATTAAAAGTAGTTTGTTGTTAAAATGTTAAATGTTTAAAGCTACAACCACGACCTAAACTAAATATTTACTATATGCACATACGCAGACCCTATCATCTATGTATGTATGTATGTATAACTATGTACAATATTCAATGGCATACTTACATTACGTTATGCTGCTGTATCTAAATGTATCATCACTCCTAGTGCTAAGTTTGTAAGTGTCAAAAAATCTGAATCTGAATTTTAAAAGTTGAGAAGCGCAAAATGTCTGACGATGAGGAGCCCACCTACTATAGTTGAAACACAATAACGAAGTGCTTATAGTACGAGAATCATTTTGTGAACTAACTATGCGTAAATTTTTTAAACTGAACTTAAACGTAAATTTAACTTAATTAACTAACTAGTGCTTAGCAGTGTAACTCCTGTCAGATGGGTGATAATTTATTCTTTGATTTTATGAAAAAATATATACATATATTGTACTGTGTATAAATTAAGTAATTTATATATACAATACATTTTTATTAGAGCTGTACAGCTCAGAGCATATACATATACTTATATATATATACCTATATTGTATAGTGTACCTATCTATCTACTACTACTACTATGGACTTGTATTCCCGCGTAACTCTGATAGCCGCAGCTATGTATGACGGCTTGCTGTTTACCCAAGTTGAACACATACATATATACATACATAAGTACATAATAAACAATCAATATTTAAGCAAATAAAGCATAAAACATGAAAACTGTTGACTGTAACGTTTTGTGGCCCAAGTTGATGCAAGCCTTTTTTGAAGCCAACCTAAGTGTTGGCGACTAGTGTTGGGCCAGGCTAAGACAAAGTTAACGCCAAAGGAATGTACATTCTCATAAAACGACATATACACTCATACTATATATATACAATATACATAAACGCTAGTGTCTTCCGTGTGGGAAGCTTAACTACTATTAGTCGTACTGTAAACTGAATTAATGTGAATAGAAACCACAAACTAGTAAAGAAGCGAAAAAAAAACAAAATACGTATACCAAGTAACAGTTTGCTAAAGTTATCTACTGACAAAAAATAAAAGCGATAAATAAAGTCTCTGCATTCATTTGAAAAAAAAAAAAAAAAAACGAAACTCGTCTAGTCTAGTTTAATAATTTACTTCGTATAGCCAACAAGCCGCCAAGCAACAATCTGTCCAATGGACCCTCTAGCAGCCCATATCTGTTGCAGCACTCCAACTTCAATAGCAGGCAAATGGTAAATCAAAAACAACAACAACAACTCAATAACAAATTCTATAGAGTATACGAACCATCCCATAATGCCTTAATACCTATCTATGTACTTATATCCAAACAACTGTACAGTCTAGCACGTCCAAGCAAATAAGCCCGCCCGAACGCCTACGCCTATTAGATAACTTCCCAAAAACCAAACCATTGTAATATACTAACATAATACTGCAACATAAACTAGCAATGTTACATAAGTTAATTTTTAATACAAACCAAATGTAATGTAAAATCTACGCTCTTCTTATTATTATTTTTCTACTACTTATATACTAGATTTTTATTTTTTGTTACGTATACGACGCTTCCTTGTAAACAGTATCCGTTCGCTTAGCAAAGGATTACTTTGGGTTCATTTTAATTTGCATAATACACCTTCCCCCACTCCCTGCGGATTTTCTGCTTTCAACAAGTTTTTTTTTTTTTCACTCTGTTTCACACTTTTTATACTACTTGCCTTGCCGGCTCTACCTAATTGTAAACAAACTGAAGCCCCTGTACCATACTGCCTATACCTGCAAACAAACATTTCTTTATGTCGTTGATTTTAGCATTTATTTTTCCGATTTTATTTTTTTTTTTTTCGTCTTTTCCTTTCCTTTCCTTGTATGTATACAAACATTTTATGAGTAAACGCCATTATGTATCAAAAGGTCTGCTATACTACATACAACCTGCAGATACAATAATTACATTTTTTATTTCCTTACAATTGGCTTGAATACAAATCAAGCTCAAGTGAAAATTATGCTATGCAACTTGTTGTATATAAAATAATGGAAAAACGGAAAAAATTAGCTTTGAAGGCAATTACAGGGCTCTTTTACCATAGTTAGCTGAAATTGCATAGACAATAAACTACTGAGAACTGACCGGAAGGCAGCTCACGACAAAGGACACTACAAACACACACTATTCAATGCAAAGCTTAAGTTTTGTATTTATTGTTATTGGTTATTTATTTGCATATATCATTATTTTTATGTAAAATTAAGTTTTTGTGTTTTTCAATTTTGCATTCTGCTTGATTTGCATTAAACTTATTATGAACGCTAAGCATAAAAATTTGTTTCCTAGCATTTAGTGGCTCTTGGCTCTTAAACGTTAACTTTAAATCAACTTCTTAGAGTTTCTTAAATAATTTGCAATTTAAAGTACTACATACTAACTAACTAATACCGAAACTAATACATACTATAAATGTTTACAAATAAAATTTATGCTAATTGTATTCCAACTCAGTTATTATTTCTTATTGTATAACAAATGTAACCCCAGCTGGCACGAGTTATGGCTATGAAAAACCGATAATTAATTACAACAAAATGCAATATGCCAAAGATAAAAAACAATCATCAGTTTGAGCAGTCTTAATTTTTGTTCTTATATAAAATATGACTGTCGGTTGATTAAATTATTGAATGCAATCATTGAACTACTCTAATAAATAAACGCATATGCATAACTCTTGGAATCAATGAATTTGCTAGTGTCGCAATACCTTTACAAGTATTTTAAAAAATAACCTAATGTACATACTATATAATATATGCACACACTTAGTATATAAAATAATAATGTACATAAATAACTTTATGAGAATGAATACGCTCTAGAGTGTGTTTAGTAGGCATACATATTATGGTTAGCTATAAATTAATGTTATATGTTTATATTTTGATTGTGAGTGTGTGTATAATCCTTTCACTGTTCTACCTTATGTATATGTATATGTACGTATTTCTTGTTCTGTATGTGTATTCTTTATGTAAATTATTCGATTTTTTTCAATACACCATCTCACTTGCCGTCATTCACATTTATTATTCATACGCACCGTTGCCGCAAACTTTTTGGCAATTTTAGTTAAGCTACACGCAGCACATACTTAAATGTAGCAAGGCAGCCACACAAAGCACGAAAAAAACCACAGACTTGGTTCTTTAGACTATATGATGCCTCTCTTGTGGTTATCACAAACTTTTCGAATGCGTGAAACCCCACGACATAGCTACAGAGTAGCAAACCGCAAAATACGCCGCGTCCTCATGATGCGACCCACCCAGAGACAGGTGTCAAGTTAGCGTGCAAGTTTTTTATTACTCCCTGTCTTAGGCTCGTGCACTGTCGGCAACAGGTGCTGTTGCCTTTAATTGACAGCTTGGAGGCATCTCAAATGTTTGAATCGTTGGCAATAAGAAAACTTTTAACAACAATTCTTGAACAGAACTTTACTCACTTTGCCATTATAATCGATATAAACAGAGTATAGTACGGCTATATTTGAGTCTCTTTGGTAAAAGTTTTGCTTGACAGCAAGTGTTTGGCTTTCACTGCTATACCAGATGATAAACTTTAATAATCTCCCGAGTAAATGTCTGTTGTTTACGGTCTGTCTGGTCTGACGGCCTGCTTACCTGTAGATAAGCGACTGATGCTGGTCTGGTGCAAAATCTTGATTTATGGAATATATTTGGGCTAAGCTAAGCTACTAGGCGCAACAGTTGAGCACAGCAGGGGCTCCTCTTAAAGTTTCTAGTACATGTATCTGTAACTATTCTCGGGCATGCGGGACATGTACAATTTCCGCTGCTGTCTGTTATTGCAATATGGCGGTTTCCTTTGCCAATGCATTCCGCATGAAACGTGTGGACGTGTGTTCGGGTGTGTCGTCTCATGGCAGACGGTCGTCAGTTAGTAGGGCATTGTGACGTATTGTTATTGTTTTGCGCCATGTGAACGCATACACGCTATGAATTTGTTATGAATCTGCGCTATTTGTGCGAGTACAATGGCTGTAATTTTTATACACTGTCTCCATTGGTTCAAGAGTATATAAGTCCATATGAACATCACGATTTCAGAGACCATTAAAGCTATCTGTCTTCCTTGAGCCTCAAGTATGGCCCCCGAATTTAATACAGTTGTTCACATTGATATAATCGGATTAAATGGTCAAGAGAGAAATAAAAATATAAATATCAATTTTAGATACCTTTTATACAAACAGCGCCTATATTGAATTTAATTTAAAAAGTAAATAAACTAGAGCCACTAATTAAATAAACTTATAAATTAGAAAATGATTACATTCTCACAAAACATGCCCTAAGCTTCTCTACCGCATGACCGATTGTGGTTGCAGGGTATCCCCTGGTCGACCACTTCCCTGACATATGTACATACAATTTTTTTCTTTTGCGTGTATGTGTAATGAAGAGAACAACCGCACAACCATAGCAGCTCCCATGCACAACTGCGCAGCAATGACTTCCGTTCCTACATAAAACCCAAGACAGCATCATGGTTTCAGAACAGGATCCGACGATGACGGTGCAGCAGGGGCCACAGCAGATTGCATTTGTGGTTATGTGCGGGCATTTTTGTGGTGTTGTAAATACATATGTATATTTGTTATACGTGTATGCACAAACACATGCACAACATAATTTTCGCCTATTTAAGCATTATTTGTGGGTATGCTTTATGTACGTAGCTCTTTGTTAGTATGTAGATTTTGTATTGTGTTGTATAGAGACCCCTGTGGATGGGGTTTACAATGCATGTTTACCACGCACTCTGCATGTTTGCATGTCGCCATTTGCATACTCTTGTTTGCCTTTATTTTTCCTGTTTTTGTCGCACCTTACAACTATTTTATTTTGTTTTTGTTAACTAGGCTTATTTTCGTTTTAATTGCTTAAATTGTTCAGTTGTCGCCTTTTTATGAACACTGTTTACATATCATCCACGCCACACTCACACAGCAACAAAAAAGTCCTTCCCAAAATAATATACGATGACGTCACAAGCCAACGCATTTGTACATAGGCCCAGCGTTATGAAGTAGGCTTTACCCCAACTCATACTATGTAGCTAGCGTATAAATTATATTGTTTTGCATAGTTTTAGCAGTTGTATATATGATGAAAAAAAAGTATAAAAAATAAGGCAGCCAATTTATCCCAAACACACACACACACACACAAGCTTTATTTAAACCATTTACTAACAAAATTTTTAACTGCAGGAGCAAATCGCACGCGAGAAGCTGGTCAGTGGACGCGTGCAGATACAGGTGTGGTATCATAATGAACGCAACGAGCTAGTTGTGTCTCTGATGGCCGCCGATGATCTGGCACTAAGGGATGAGGCGTACGGACATGGTAATATGCCGGAGGCTTATGCAAAAGTGCGAATTTTACCCAAGTGGTAAGTAAGCTGGGGGAACAGTGTCACTCGATAGCAGATCAAAAACTTCTGCTTGCAGTGGTGATGGCAGCGTGCAGCAGACGGAAGTAAGTCGTCCCACGCTGAATCCCATATGGAATGCCACATTGACGTTTGCGCATGTGAAGGCAGATAGTCTAATGGATCGCTACATAGATATTCAACTTTGGGATCTGGTGCCGCATACTGAGTCGATTTTTCTGGGCGAGTGCAACATAGAGCTGCAACAAGCCTTTCTTGACGATCAGGCTATATGGTGTCGCCTCGAGGATCCAAAGGGTCTGCGAGGCATAAGCATTAGTAAGTCGCCTAGTGTGTCGCCACGTTGCTCTATAGCAGCGGGCGCAGGTGCACCTTGCAGTGATGTAACACGCTTGCTGAGGCGGGATTACAATATGCAACGCTCAATCTCGGACGATGTGGATTCCATAGGTGATGGCAACTCGTTGCTGCATCCCGATCATGCTTATATAGCCGGCTCAAGGCGTGGTTCCTCCCAGTCAGAGACTATGGAGGTTGAGGTCTATCAGCTGGGCAAGGACTTCTCTCGCTCATTGCCGGGTTCACGTCGCTCGAGCTTTCAGGACGCCGAAAAGAATCGCCTGGAAGAGGATGCCATGGCCACACCACCTACTTCATATCTTGTGGGTAGGCGTCGCTCATCGGTGGCACGACGGGACCCGGATGAGATCTTGAAATCCTTGAAGGCTGCGCGTGGCGAGTTAGGCCGTACCATGAGCTTGGGCACTGAGCAGCACAAACCTATGGGCTCAAGGCGTAAGTATAATGGGGAACTAAGCTCAAAGAGGGATGCTCGTGCTTCCAATAATGATGTAACTTCACAGCTTGGTCCGGGTATCTGCCTTTTAAACCACTTTTTATTTTGCTACATTTTGAACACAAATAATTATACTTGTACTGTTTCTGTTCTATGCGACATTTCCTATCTAAGTACACTTTGTGCTACTCTAACACTGTTGCTGCCACTGCTCTTTATCTTATACTTATGTACCTCTATATATACCTAACCTACCTAACGTGTCTTGCTGCTAGTTATGTACTTCTGTGGTACCTCTATGTAATTTAACTCTGTACATGGTGACTACACACGCATTGTGCATCAACTTAATTTATTTTTCTCTCTCTCTCTCTCTCTCTCTAATATATTTTGCTCTCCCATCTTTTCCACTATTAGCAACAATATTGGTGTCGCATTATCAAAGCTTTGACACTCCCTACACAAATTGGACAAATACAAAATGAATCACAAACTAAAGCACACAAATCAAACCAATCGAAAATCTTAATAACTATAAATAAAAAAATATTATACCAACATAAAGCACACGTTAATAACTCAAAATAAATAAGAAGCTCTTAAACGCATTGCACGGCCAATTGAATTGTTATACATACTCGTAATTCAACAACAGCAACAAAAAAGCTTAATTAATCACTTGAAAATTTGTACAAAATCATTTTACTGCACCAACTTGCAACAAGCCAAACTGACACTATCTACCACTGCAACAAGAACAACAACACCTGCAAATAGAGCTCATACTGTATTAAGTATCTACTCGTACTACTTGTGGCAACTAAAATATTTATACGCAAAATGCAAAGATTCAAATAATTAAATTTTATACACAAACCTCACTGGTAAGAATGCAAGGATTATTTTTTTAGTGTTATCCTTTTGGATTTCGTTCTTGTTTCGGTTTCGGTTTCGTTTTCACTTTTCATTAAGTTTAATTGTGTTTGCACTTGAAATTTTTTGCTGCATGTTGCCTGTCTGGGTTCTGGGAGTGGTAACGACCACCTTAGCTGCATGTCACTTAATTAGAGGCACCTTCACAGTCAATTAAACCACGTTGGTTCATCGTAGCATCGTAGCACATTTACTTATACCCATATAGTAGCAGCACATACACAGATACATACATACCACTTACATATAAACGAGCAGAAAAAGTCGAGTTAATCCAAAGCCCAGAACGTCAAGACACGTGAAAACTTTTTGTATTCTTATAAGATGATGGCAACGACAAAGACTCGTCGTCGCGTTGACTTGGCTTATTTAGGCTTATTGATGTTTTTTGCGGCAGCTGCAGGATGAGTTGGCAAAGGCAACAAAAATAAAATTTGTTTAAAATTTATCCAAGGCGCATAAAACGGTGCAGATTGGCAACAATACGCCATGAAATGCCACGCCTTATTACGGCGACAATTTTCACGTGCTTGTGTCTAAAGGCACATAAACCCTTCAACGCCAGAACAAGGCGCATGACAGCGAAATAGCTCAACCTTGAAATTAACTTTTTAAAGTGCCAGACAGACTATGAGAAGCAGCGTCGAGCATTTGAAAGAAAAGCAAAAGTATATAATATACAATTTGAAATATGAGAAATATTTGAAAAAGAAAACAAAGCAGATTTTATGAACCACAAACAAGCAAAAGTGTGAAGTGTGGAAATATCTTTGCTGCATTGTGACAACTGTGGTACACACAGAAACTTTACTTCATCTGCTAAACCCATCACTTTGTGACTTGTAGCTTATCGAGCAGATAGCGCACCCAATCCTCTAAACATTATGTCTGGTGACACGAATCGACAGCTTCATCGACGACGATGCTGCCAGCAACAGTGACGTCAGCAGCGACGTTACCATCGCAGCTAACGCTGTTATTGCGCTTGCTCAGCAAGTTTTTCTTCTTTGGGTCCTTTTCAACATGTTTTTCCTTTTCAATATGTCGTTGGGTTTCTTTCTCTTCTTCTTATTTTTTTTTTTTGCTTTGCAGTTATTATTAAGCCGCTTAGCATTCGCTTTACTTTGGCTGCGGCTCGAATTTTATTTTCGTTTCGAGTTTTTGGCTCATTTTATTTGTTACGCAAGTTGATATCCGGCGCACATCCTTTTTATGGTTCACCACGGCACACACGCACACAGACACAGAGACCCACACATGCAAATGTCGCTTGGCAAGTTTATTTGACATTTATTTAATGTATTTGGGGGCATCAACTTTTCGAGCTGGTAAATATATTTGAACTTTTTCCATAATCCTTTTGCCCACAATGCGGCGGCTTCAGCCGCTGTCGCTGCCATCATAAGTTCAATTGGTTGAATGATTGATTGACTGATTCGGCATTTCGTTAACTTAACTAACTTTTTCCCTGCTTTTTTGAGTGTATGAAAGTTTTAATGAATGTTGACAGCCATATAATTATGCCCATCACGTAGCTAAAAAAAAGTGCTACACACAAAAATTTCGTACAATTCAAAAATTCTTCTTTTTAATATGGTTTAAATATGCCTACATACATTGGAATTATTGTAATTAAGCTGGCAGAAAAAATGTCAATACCGCGCACACTGCAAAAAAAAAATTAAAAAATTAGAAAAGTTGGGTACCATGCGTCGTATACGCAATCTAAGACTAACCCGCTGCATACAAGACAAATAGATTAAACGTCAGCACGCATTTGGAGGAAATGCCAGCACCAATTACTACACTTGCTATTATCGCTGCAGAACGTCCAAACATAAAGACTACGCTTATGGCCTTGGCCCTTAAAAAAAAAAACTGGAATCTAGTCTCCAATACGAGTCATAAAAAAATAATTACCTCATATAGGTTGGCACAACGTCACAAATAGCCGAAGATGCCAACCCAATTAAACACGCACAGGACGCTATAAAGAAAATCATTGCATACAGTATTATATAATGGGAGCTCAAAAAATTCAAGCTTAGCCCACAAAGACTAGAAGAGAGTGTAAAGATAAATAAAACGGTGCGGCGTTTGAAGCAGCATAAAAGCAAAGTAATCGCTATGAAGATCAGCAACTGTGTAAGGCCCATAGCTATGCCATCAGTGTAGTCCACTCGCGGCGACGTGATCGTTTTGTTACTGGTGTCCTTATTTGGCAACATCATTTCACAGACCGTCAAATGGTTGCACTGCATGAGATTACGCATTTGCATGAACCACATACCCATGCCATTCCCGCTGTTCTTTCATATAAAAAAAATAAAGAATTTACTCCGCTTAAACTAAAATCCTATACTTACACAAAAAAAAGGCCACCCAGAAATGCGGCAACTTGAAGAACGCTCCACAGGTAAGGCCGCTTAAACAGTGGTATTGTGTCATACCATAATTGAGAAAAGAAACCCATTTCTTTGCTCTGTTCGCTGCGTAGAGACGACTGTGTAACACTCGTCACGCCAAAACTCTGTAAATCCCTTCCTTTGTTACTAAGGCAAAGACGATCAAGGATTTGATAGGCGCGCTGCATTTGGTTTATGGACAACATAAATTTTGCGCTTTCCGGCAGCAGCCACATGGATATTAAAGCAATTATTCCTGGCGACGTGTTGATCATAATGTTGAGGCGCCACATTTGCATTTCAAAGTTTCCAATGCTGCAGATTACGCGCTGCAGCGGCTCTATAAAATAAGCCACGGCTGGATGCGTATTTTTTGCAAAATCAATAAGGTCGAGAGTATAGTTGCAACTAGTCTGTTACTTACATGCCACATACACTGCTCCTAAACCAAAAAAGCAGGTAATAAAGCTTATCATTCTGGGCCGTCTTTCCACACTCGAGAACTCAACCATATATGTGATGTTGTTTACACTGGCACCGGTAATGCTGCAAAAGAAACCAACGATTCTATCAATGCAATTAGTGAGGGAATACCTCAACAGCAGCCAAATATACCCACAGTATACCCGTCAAAAATCGGAACAATAAAAACCAATAGAAATTGGGCAAAAAAGCGGAGATAACCGAACTAATTATAGCAAGCCCCATAGAATAGAGCATCATTTTTCGTCGTCCAGCTTGATCGGTCTTGTAGCCCCAATAATGCGCGGCAACGATCATGCCCAAGAAGGCTGCGCTGGACAAGTGCGATCTCTGTTGATCATTAAGTTGAAACTCGTTAGAAATCGGCACTAAAATCACAAACATTCCAATGACCTCGTTGCTGACAAGCAAACAAACCATGCCACAGGCAAAGATCATTAGCAGCTGAAGGCGACCCATACCTGCAAGGCGTAAAAATTTGTATCTTCAAACGTTTAAGTGTATGATCGAGTTTTTACCAATTAACTTCAATACGTCGTCGATATCAGTGTCACTCATTACGAAAATATTTCCAATTTTTAGTTTATATTTTTAATGACAATTTTTACAAATAACAATCGATTTACAAAGAATTCCAGCAGTGATCGTATGCCAGAAAAGTTTTCAGGAAGGCGGAAAAAATGTTAACACTACACAGACTGTAAGGAATTTTGGATTTAGGAATGATACACGTAAATTAACCTGGCATTTAAAAGGCAACTTACGGAACATGGAAACAACAAATATATTAATGGTGAGAATACATGATACGCGTAAAAGCAGGCCAATAATAAAGCTGCCCAAAACAGCGCCCAAGCGAGCTACGGCACGGACGAGACAAAGGGCTTTACCTCTGTCAGGAAAGGGTGTTTAAAAAATTATTCTCGTATTACTGGATTGGTGACTTACCGCAATTGTGTAGGTACACAGTCCACCAGGACCGTAGAGACCAAAGACATCATTACACCGGGTAACACTATAAGCCCAATAAAACAGACAATTATAACAGTAGGGTTGTGGAGTATATTCAGCAGTAATCCACAAATCGTAGCGGAGAAATAAAACAGAAAGATAACCGTCTTCCGGCTTAGGAAGCGTAGAAACGCAATGATGCAAGTGTAGCCAATTATATAGGCTATCCCGAGCATGGTTGGATCCATGTAATTACTCAGCTTGTCATCGCATACAACCTTCTCCTTAGTTGAATTTGAATTATTTAAGTTAACTTGAGCCTCGAGACCGGTAGCATTATTAAGCACCTCACAAAGCGTTCGTTCTGCCGTTGTGTATTGACTACGCAAGAGCGGAAACCAAAGAGCCAGGCCAATGGCACTACAATGCATTGGATGATTCAATAAGGGTTACAATTATTGCCTTAATTAACTTACGTGAGAAACGTACCAAACATTAACGAAATGGTGATAAAAAAATATTTCCTATACGGCCAACGGACAAGATGTACATTGTCGTCCCAAATGTGGCGTAGGAAATTCGTATCCTTCATCAACGATGTGCGTGGGAATTCCTTTAGCTGTGTGATGTCCAATTCTTCCAAATCTTTGTGTCTATTTTTGCGGCACAGCCAGGATAGCACAGCGAGTGCTTCTTCGTTTCGTTGAACGGACAGCAAATAACATGGACTCTCCGGCAGAAAAATAAAAGTCACAAAGCCGCATAATGCTGGCAGTGCATAGAGCAGTATAAGAAAGCGCCAGGACCTAAGCACATATGCGTCTGCCACGGTTACCTTTATATTAAACGACAGAAAAAACCTGGCCACTAACGGACAGTAGATGAATGAGAAGCCAACGTTATAGCTAACTAAATTAGCCATCGTAGGCCGCCAGTCAGACGGGCAGAACTCCGAGATATAGGCCACATTTAGACTAGCTGGTCCGGCAATGCTGCGGTTTTTTTTTTGCTACATAGATATATATATATGCATGTTATGTGGCAAGAAATATTACTTACAATAAGCCTCCTGCGAAGCGCATTATGACCAGCAGATAGACGTTGGGCATAAATATGGATATAATGCAACAAACGCATGTGCCAAATAGACAAATAAGAAGTATACGCCTACGGCCATTAATATCCGCTTGATAGCCCAGATAGAAAGCTGACGACATACCAATCAGAGCGGCACTTGTCATTAAAGACTTTTGACCGTTTGTGGTCTCCAGATCGCACTGCGAGACGACGACTATAATGGACATGCCCATGGCCTCATTCATGCTGGCTAAGCTAAGAAAACTGCAGGATAGCAAGAGGTATACGTGCGCCTTTCCAAAACCTGTAACCGGTAACTGACTCTACACCCAAAGAAACTGCTATAGCATTGACTTACCTATGGTGTGCAGCGCATCATCCAATTCCATTTCGACCATTATGTATACGACAGCTTTTTTTTAAAACTTCCAATGCCAATGACATATTTTTCTAGGTCAGTTTACACATAACATTACACATACGCACTCTGTATGCCATTATGTAGTTTGTCTGTTGTTTTGTTTGCTGTTGCATGCCCGTTTTTATTACTCTGTATATCCATGCGATCTCCCAGTGAAAATGTAGTCTTTTGAGTTTCGTTCAATTCAGTCAAGTTGAGTTATACGATTGCCACGCTCTGCCTGAAGCCAATCACTTAGTAACTACTTTTCACAGGTGCTAGCCGCGTCGGTCTGCCTAGCGGGCCTAATAGCCGCAAGAGTTCCATACTGGATCTTTCCCAGCACCATAATCAACAGCTTCAGCAGCTGCAGCTACAACAATTGCAGCAACAGCAGCTGCCAGTTGGCATCGGCACAACCGAGACTAGTCCACCGTCCGATGAAGAAGACAGACGCTTTCGGCCGCGATGGAAAGGTTCTGGCACACAGCTGCCACCACAGACCGCCAAGCAGGCTTTATCACGTCTTAAACAAGCCGCCTCCGTATCCAATGTGGCCCAAGAGAAGCACGGACTGATGCTAGGTGCCGGGCTTAACGATGCCAAGCAAGTGCTGCGCAAAGGCAGCATGTGCAACTTACGCGGCAGTGCTCAGGACCAATCAGCCAGCCAGCTGCAGCAACGCAAATCCAGCATGTTTCAGCCTAATACAAATGCCCATGAGCCGCAGCAGCCGCTGCAGCGCAAGGGTAGCTTTTATCAGCGCACAAGCAGCGCTGCTGCAGAGACCGAAAGCCCAACTCTGGGGCAGCGCAAACAAAGTGTGGTCAAAAACTTTGGTGGCAGCTTGGGTGGCACTGGCAGTTACTCCAATGTCTCAGCACTGACCGGCAGTGAGTCCAGCTACGGTCTGAAGTTAGGACCTTCCCAGATACATCCGAAGGGCTACCGTTTGAGCACAGCGCGTTATGGTGAGCTGAAGATGGGCTTTGTTAAGATCAAGGGGAACGTGGAAGTAGAGGTATGTCCAAGCATTAAATGACTAATCGTATTTGTAGTCTTATATAAAGAATTAAACTATTGCAGTTAATTTGTGCACGAAACATAGTCACCGTAGAGTGCGAGACTCCACCGGATACATATGTCAAGTGCTATATCAAGGATGGGGAGCGTCTTCGGCATAAGAAAAAGACGCGCGTAGTGCGTCACTCAGCGGAGCCGTTCTATAAGCAGACTATTAAGTACCAGGTAAGTGGCCATAATGTGAAAATACGTTGTGTTTTAATATTAAAATGGCTCCGATAATGGTGACTATGATGATAATGTGCTTGGTCTTGATGGCCGCACGGTCATGGCTGCAGTCACCACTACGGCTTTTGCAACTTGTCTGCATTGT
This sequence comes from Chymomyza fuscimana, assembly GCA_949987675.1. Taxonomy (NCBI): domain Eukaryota; kingdom Metazoa; phylum Arthropoda; class Insecta; order Diptera; family Drosophilidae; genus Chymomyza; species Chymomyza fuscimana. The sequence continues at coordinate 699,333 of OX465089.1, forward strand.
AATGCGATTAATGGCGTTTGGCGCGCAACGGTCGTCGTCATGGAGCTGCCATGTCAGAGGCCTGAGTGTGCACATGGTACATTTTGTTATGACGTTAATTTATTGTGCTCGGTTTGCGACTTTGTCAAAAGCTATTTTGACTATCGGTCCAGTTTCAATTCCCAGCAAAAATGAATTATTGGCCAATTTAATGCAAATCAATTTTAATATTCACAGAGTGCTGATGTATTTGGCCGCAACATTGTCATTATGGTCTGGCAACGCTGTGTGGGCTTTGAGCACAACCAGGGCCTGGGCGGCACTGAGGTCAATCTGGACAAAATAAACATTGGCCAGCATATAAGCGGTTGGTATCCGCTCTTTCCCATGCACAGCTATGGCGGATCCGACTCGGACAACTCTCCTTGACCGAACAAAGTCGTAGGGAATTGGACCGCAGAAAGCAGAAAGCGAAAACAGATAATAATAATCGTGAAAAGCATAACACCAAAGTTACAAAGTATGCTACTTAATATAGTGAAAGCTCAATTTGTTAGTACATAAGCGATTTATTTAAATTTGTTGTTAGCCACAATTAGTTGTAACCAGCTGTTCCCAAAAAGAAGGCTACTTAATACCCACATACCTACATATACAAAAATAACCGTGTGGATACATTTTATGTTACATATATAGACATTAATTGGTAAAAAGAGCTTAGCGTAACTTGCAACTCGTAGCACTTACATTTGCAGTTGCACCACAAAAAAAAAACTTGTAAATCATAAGTACCAGAGTTTAGAGAGAGAAAAAAAAATTAATGTAGCTTGTTGAGTTTGTGAGAGTCTAATGTGTGTTGTGAAAGTACAAGAAATTGAAAACCATAGTGTTGGAAAACAGAACAATAAAGTTGACAACAACTTAGTGCAACGAAGCAGAAACACAAGGAAAATTTACATAGCCGTGCAATTACAAGTAAATAGAAAGAATGAGCAAAAAGCTAAGTCAGCCATAAAATCAAAATCATATTAATCCAAAAAAAGGTTTCTTTCTTCCGCAGGCAGCAAATATCTTTCAATTGCAAAGAAATAAGATAAACTGTACCTACTATATACTACATACGTATATAAATATGACAATCTTCTAAACTAAACTTCAAATAAATGTTGGCTTACTTTGTCTGTGTGTGTGTGTGAGTGAGTGCGTGCGTGAGTTCGGAGTTCGATGTGTGATCAAGACGAATTTACTGTAGGGAATTTGGTACGAAGCGCAAACATGATATCGTTTTTGGAGGATTTCGACACTAACAGCAGCTTGATTTTTGGAATTTAAAATTTGACTTTCAACAGGACAATCTCTTGGAAAAGACAAAAAAAAAAAACGGTTAAGCTATTGACTTTGAGTTTCAAAATGGAGAAAGTTTTAAGGAACTTACAACTTTTATAGAAGCTTCTTAAAACTTGTTAATCGCAAGTCTTGCGTATGTAACTATGTATATGTATATACACCATACACACCTATATCAACTATTAATGACAAACAAATTATTATTATTATTATTGCATGTAATTTAGAGTACTTCTAAGCTATATAATGTGAATCTTTTTACTAAGCAAACTACTAACTATATAACATTGTAATTAATCGCTGTAATTGTTTCTACGACTGTGACGACTTTCTATACAGCTATATACTGTAGCGCTGTAGCCTTCCAAATGTCTTCAAAAAAAAAAAATGAGAGAACTTGGCACACTTTCATAAAAACGAAAAGCACTTTAGATAGTGTGCATTGGTTGTATATCTAACCAACGAATTATATATCTTCGTCCCTGCAACTTGTGGGTGTATCTATGTAAAACACTTAAGTTGCCAACATATACAAAATACTATATACTCAATTAGAAAAACAAAAAATGTTTCGGTTCATAAATTAACTTTCATACTCGGGCTGTTGAAATACCAAAGTTATTTTACACTTTACAAACGTAGTTGGCAAATAAAAAACTTAAAATGGTTGTGCTAATTGAAAAAAAAAACAAAAAAAAAACTATTGTACGTTACTTGTACTTGTTGTTAAAAATCTTTTTCGACAAAGGTTCTTACGTTTGTTTTCTTCTAAACTTAAGATGAACTAGCTGTTGCTATTTACTATATACACACATACTTATATATTACTTAACGAACTTTTCAAGTTTTAATTGTTCTTGTTTAAATTAGTACAGAGTAAAAGCAACACCATATCAGCGTATAACATTGATCGTAATTGTATAAGATTTCCAGTTGATTTTTTTTTTAGTTTCGGAAACGTATTGTAATACCCAGTTGGAATGATTGTGCTTTAAAAGTGCAAATTGTATGCCTAAGTTGATTTGTTAAATATTAGTAAATGTGTAACCATACATGTGAACAATACAAATACATACATATAAACATGCATATATATTATATATGTTATGGAAATTAATGTAGCAAAAACAAGGAATCCACACCAATATATATTACATATATCAAATTGAGTTTCAATAAAATTACATATGTGCTAAATAAATTCGACACCAGTGTATACTCTAAAATGGGTTCATTTCTTCGCTAGTGTGGCTAGTTATTTTTTTTTTTTATGATATTTTTGAAAACCCCTACGTGGTTTTGTGTTTGGTCCATAAATTAAGAGGAACAAGTTTTTTTTATGTTTCAGATTAATGGCGACGTCATAAAGCTGCAGCCGTGGAGGCCTCTCCGAAAATTAGTCATGTACTCGTAGCTCTCTAAAGGCGCCATTTTGTTTTTTATTACTTTGGAAAAATTAATTTTTGTAGCTCAAAATATGTACAATAATGTCAGCTATTTGGATTTTGAACAAAAAATAAAGTTTCTTTGAAAAAAAAATCGAAAACAAGATCAAAAACCATGCTCCACATTGGTATTACAGAGAAAAAAAAGTGCTTAAATTCTAGACAATCTTGTAGTTATTAACCAAATTCGAGCATGAATTAATATCATTTATTTTTCAGAGCCTATCTACCTAAAATTCGTCTCTTTTCAAGGCAGTAATTCCACTAAATTTTTCAATAAATTTTGTGTTACTATTGAATTAACTCGTAGCTTGCAGATTTGCATATTCGATTCAAGCTAAATTGATTAAGACCGTCTTTCTTCTTTAAGTAATAAGCAGCTTTTTATCTCTACATCTTATCTTTTAGTCATGAGTTAACATGGGAAAGTTTTAAAAAAATCCAAATTCGGCAATAATTATAATAATAATAAGAACGAACGCCGAACTAGCAAAACAGAAAAATACTAATTTAGTCCCGTCTACTTTTGTCAACCTATGCCCAGCACCTAATACACTAGGTCCCTTTACTGTTGTTAGCGAAAAAGAGCGAAAATAAAATAGATTTTTGCTGTCGGAAAGCAAGGCAAAGGAAAACATGTTTTGTCTCTGTTTTTTAGGCATAATCCCGTTACTAGTTGTCCAGCTTGTCCGCGTGTTTTGTATTGATGGAATATTCTTTAGTTTTGGTTCTGATTCAGAATCTTGTTGGTGACAACAGCAGGTAAAGTTGGGACGAAAATTGAAACAATTTGCAATTAAATAAAAACAAATTAAAAAGCGCACATATTTAAAAGTGTATAAGCAAATTATAAAATTAAAATGTCAAATATTTAAGATAACGATTGTTCACTTTTTGTACTTCAGCACAGCAAACATTTTTATGTCGAATCACTTGGTAAGTTTCTTTTAAATATATTTAAATATTATCTTTTTTCAAAATTTACATTATTTTAAAAATAATCATTTAAAAAAATTAAAAGAATTTTAAATGGTTTTTTATTTTGTGTGGCTTAGAATTAACCAGATGGGTAACCTTTGCTCTGCGCACCACATGGGGTACACCATGTGGTGGCGCCGGTCCCTATGTCCTAGGATATTCTGTGGAAAAAACGAAATGAAACAATGCATTGGTGGTGGATTTTAAAGTATCCATTACAGCACTTCCGTACTAGTGCGCAGTACTGCAGGGCAGTAACAAACAGTCTTCTGCCATTACCGACACCAGTGTATGCATTGAAATGGGTTCTTGCATTCGCTAGTCTGGCTTAGCACAAGCAACAACCTTTTCAAGTGACGTAGCAGCCAGCTAGTGCTTGATGCAGGTATTGGCTGCAGCAAAGTGCTGCCAAGTAGCTGCAAGAACACAAACAAGTTTGTAGTTAATTTTCATCATGTTTTATTTTAATTATTTAAATAATGTGGTCAATCTTATTCTGATACCACTTAAATTCTTTTCTTTATGATTTTTTTTTTTTTTAATACAGTAAATACAAAGTATATTATGCTTCATAATATTTGTCATAGGCCTGTATTACTGCTCTCAGTTGAACCATTATATAGTATATGTATGTATATAAATTATATAAATTTAAGAATTTTGGAATTATGTGTGTATGAATTTCGTGCACAGACGTTTGTTACTAAATTAACAAAAAAAAAATTCTTTATCTGGTTCTGCGCCCTTAAATGCTAAGCACAAACACTTGTAGATACCTTTCAAAAGACTGCGGTAATCACGCTATTTTGCCCCCCTGGCTGCAGACTTTTATCTTTTGATTTTGGTTCTTCATATATTATATTTTTCATTGTGTATGAGTGAGTGTTCATAAATAAACGTATTGCAAATTAGCGGAAAATTTAACAAATCGCAACGCCGCTCCTTGCCGGCACTGCATGACTTAAGTCTTAGAATTGTGAACTTAACGTCTAGGAACCTTAAAGCGAAATTACTTGCTGCGTTTTAAAATGAATTATTTCGTTATCTCCGTTTAAACATATGCAAAATGTACAAAGTATATGCGCTTGGGTAGAGAGCAATACAAAAAAATTATCTTAATTAAATTATAATTAAACTTTACGCATAGGGGTATTTGTATGTGTAGTATAAAATATAATGTACAATTGTTGCTATAGTATATAAAACAAACTAGCGCATTTTTCACTCTGAAATTTACATATGCTGCGTGTTCCGCTTAATTGTCATAACTTTTCGTAGTCGTACCTTATTTGTTGCTCCCTGTCATTCAATTTGAATGCATATTTACCAAGTTTTTGTTTTTGGCTGCTTCTAATGGCCACAAGTGCAGCAACTTTTCTTGGTTATTAAGCGAAAAGGTGCTGTGGCGCTGCTACAAAGTGATTATAAAAAATAAATATCGTAAACATATTGCAAGATACAATACTTCAATATGTTAACCATCTTACTTTATATGTATGTATCTACCAACTACTCTATTCATAGGCGCAATTCGGTCAGCAAAGTGAAAATCATAGTAATTTCTCGATACTCGTGCCATATAAATACATCTTTCGTTTTTAAGTATATGTATAAATAGATGCTATCATGATTGTTATGTGGTATTGATGTACGAAGGAAACTTTCTGGTGCTTACAATAAAGTGAGGTCTGCTCGTAGGTGCATATGGTATATATATCGGTATATATAACTAGCTATGATATCGCGTTATCTCACTACTTCAAAATCAAAGTAAATATACAAAGGTTGTGCACATTTTTCAAAACTTGCTTGTGCGTCATCTTCATCAGCTTTTTCGCCGTTTATGTGTGATTCCAATAGAACGCAAAGTTGTGACAAAAGGTACACGAAAACATATGTAAATGCTGATCAGTAGTTTATATGTGTAAACCAGCCGCCCTTTAATTGTCTGTTCCCATATAAGCTTAGGCATATAACGTGCACTCGATGTAAGTCGTAGGCACAAAGCCCTCGTCCCAGCCATTCGAGTTATTCGCGCGTCGTACACGCGTCCAACCATCGCCCTGATCAATTTCAATCACTTGCAGCTCCTCGCCCTCGTTCATGGGTATGCTGCCTTCGCTGGTGGCTAAACGCGAAAAAAAAAAAGCAAGAAGCTTTGTGCACAAATGTGACTAGAATATATGTATGTTAACAAAACTTACCTTCAAATGGATATAGCGCACGACATGTGCCCAATGGGTTAAGTGTTTCCACTTCTGTCTCATAGTACGCATCTTCGCCAATGGCATTCTCATTTGCGCTGCCTTGGCCCGATCCCGGCAGGGATGTGTGTGACGTGCCGAGGCCGCTCTCAGGACTTGCCGAACTGCTGGATTTCACCATGGAAAAGGCAAATGAAACGAAATATTTGAAGAGTTGCGATATTGATATTACTAAATGTGTTATATGTTGGACGTGTAAGCATTAAATAAAACACAAACTTTAAGTTATTAAAATTTTAAGATAAGTCTTACTTATTATTCCAAAACTATACTTTCTTGTGGAATATTGTGGCATTGCGTTATTGGGTACTTTTTGCTTTATATTAGTTGATTTTGATTGTTATGTACATATGTTAACCGAAAGTAAGGAACAACAAGAATAACCAAACACCTAAACTGGAGATGAATGAAATGCACATAGGCAAGCCACAAGAGGCGAAGCTGACATATGAGTAATGAGTCAAACCATAAACTACAGTGAAACGTTAATATAACAATAATAATAAAAAAACATATACTATGAATTTGTGTGTGTTTGTGTAGGTGCATGTGTGATTGGTGTATAAACATTTGAACGTAGACTTATGAGTGTACCCGTTATTGTTATTATTATGCCCATTTTGTATTTGCGCCACATTTTCCTCAGAATCTGACCTGCTTAAGCTGCCAGCATCGTCGGGTTGATCATCGCCATCATCGTGGTGATCATCGGCGCTGCCATTGGAATGTCTGCAAGTTAAACGAATGCACTTAGAAACTTTTGGATCATGTGAAACAACTCATACGCACCTCGATGTTCTATGTCCATTTTGCAATTGATTGCGATTTGCTTGCGGACTGTTGTTTGTTGTTTGCAACTGATTTGCCTTCTCTAAAAAGCCCTGATATTTCTTTAAATCAATCATCAGTTTCTCCAGCTTGTGCTCGGACTCGTTCAGTTGCCCTTCAACTGTCATGGGATTGCCCAGCGAAGAGTTGCCCTCATAAACGATTTTCATTTTCATAAGTCCATCCCGTGCATTGGTCTCCTGTGCAATTTTTTGCTGCAGCTCTGCAATCTTTCCCTGCAGTTTCTTTCGCCGCTGATTCGGTGGTAAGTCACTAAAGTCCTCCTTTTGGCCATCCGCCGTTAAAGAGTTCTAAGATGTACAACAACAACAAAAATTTAAAAGGTAAGTTTTACTAAACTTTAAACTATTTGATATACAGCAGATTTAATTTTATTAGGTGCAACGATTAGACGGTGGTTAGATATATATTGTATAGATATAATATACTCGACAGTCAAAAACGTCAAAAGACGAAACTCAAGGAAGTAAACATAAAATCATACATGCTAAGCAACTAAACGCAACAACTATGTAGGTATGTTCTTATAGAACCTAAAGATAAACAAAAACTGCAGGCTGAAAAACTTAAAAAAAAAAAATGAAAACAAATCCGATAAACGATGTACAACGGAAAGGAATCTGCATGTGTGAGTGTTTCTATTAAATACTATTATTAATTTTTAATTTTTGTTTTTTTTTTTTTTAGGTGACGTTAACGTGTGAAAGTAATATCTATAAGAACTTGCTCATTTCAAGTAGTACTTTAACAAATTAGTGAAAATTAGTAAAATGCTGTTAGGTTTTAGTTGTAATATGCAGTTAATAGTTTTAACAGGTGTGATTAGTATTAGTAGCAGTAGTTCTTATGTTCTTATGGACTAGTAGTAGCTATGTATGCTTAGTTAGAATGAGCTTTAGAAGCTGGAATATTCATCATACCTTCATGGTGATACAGGCTTCAATTATCTGCCGTTGCTATACACAGCAAATTTTTAGTAGATACATATATAATTTTTTCAGTTTGTATCACAATTTTGCATTAGAAAAAAAGCGTTTTTTTGAGTGTGTGTGCGTGTGGGTGTGTAGGTTAGAAAATTTAATTTTTTTTTTTTTTTGTGTGTAGCGCCAAATATAAAAGAAATCAAGTTAATTTAATTAATGTTTGCGTGTTATAAAGCACAATTTAAAGACTAAAGATTAAATCGATAAGCCAAAAAAGCAAATCACAGCCAATTTATACAACTAGCATAATAAAATAACGTTAATAAGAATTCTCGCAATTTATAAAAAAAAAAAAACAAAAAAAAAAAATAGTCTGTTACGTAAGAAAACCAGCGAATGGAATACAATTATTTGTATGCGTTTGTTATGTGTTTATGACAGATGACATGACGGGACATGTAACGAATATGAACCAGCACTAGGCTGCCTGATCTGGACACTTGGTACTTACAGGAAATTCGAAAATGCACAACGAACCAAAGTCCGGATTTAATAAAGTTACGTTTATGAAAAAATTAAACATTTTTCAAGAACGAAAATATAGAACAGAAAAGAGAGTCGGTATGAGTAAAAACTATAAGAATACTAGTGACTTAAGGCTAAACTTAAACCTAATTTGAATTCAAAAGAATATAGTAAGAGCTTGGTTCCGAAGGCATGTGTGCTGGTATACAGAAACCATTAAAGGTGTGTTTTTTTTTTTTTTTTCAGATATTGGAATTTTAAGGCATACGAGTAAAAGAACTACCAAACGTAACGACACACGTAGAAAATCGACGCTAAAACTTGCAATAGTCTTAAAAAAAAAAAGGATCACGGTGGGGCCTCAGAAGCATGAACGCTTACCTTGTTGCTACCGAAGATGTTAAAAATGCCAACCCGCTTTTTGATTTTATTAGCACTGATCGTGCCCTTCATAGTTAAGTGAGTCGACATGATGTTGCTGTGATGCAAGTCTTGTAATGCTTCAGGATCTAGCTTTGACAGATCCTCAAATGGTATATCTGTTGGCGGCGTAAAGCCCGATTGGTATCTAAAAACAAGTGACAGTTATCAATTAGTCCCGCTAAAACCAGAGCAGGCATGATCATACCTTTCTATGACTTTTAACGAATCTTCCTTCTCGTTTATTGAATTGCCCGCCTTTACAATACCCTCCATGCAACGAGCTATGATGGGCGCCACCGAGGACTCCACATCTGCTGCACCAATAATAAACTCCCTTATGCCACGTGTACGCTTCTCGTCGAGCTCCTGCAAGCGATTAAATACGGTGGGTAGCGAATTATTGTAATGCTGCTGCTGCAGATTATTCGTCTTCTGTAGCTGATTGGCGTATTCGTTTTTTGCATCATCTGACTGTTGGATTTTCGTAGTCATAATGTTTTTGTAACGCTCCACCTCCGCACGGCTTAGATTCAGATCCATGTCGGCTTTTTTGTAATTCTCCACGGCCTTATCCGAGTCACGAAAGGCCTTTTCGTAGTTGCGCTTGGCGCGCTCCAACGAGGACAGCTGTGTGCTAAGGTTCTGTTGCAGCATTGCGCCATCGGTGAGGCATTTCTGCGTAAAAAGAAAAAGGATTATTTTTTTATCAAATGCACATTGCCTGCAGAGACTCACCTTTCGGTCGTCACGTAGTGTTTTTGAGAGCAATGTTACGCCCTGAATGATTTGTTGCTGCAAGGATTCTGACACGACCTCACGCTGACCCGCCAAGTCTCCGACCTCCTTCAGCAGATTTCGAAATGCTTGCACCGATGTAAACCTAAAAAAAGTGCAATTAATAAATGGTTACAATTTGATTTAACACCCACTTTACTTCACCATCTAAGGATTATGAATACAGTCTTATAAGCTAGTGACAGATTTATGACGGCCTCATTGAGTGGCACACGTTTTAAAGACGCCTACACTCAGCTGGCTGTTGACGACTCTGTCGTCTCTTGGCACTTATATGGCACAAACAAAGCCAGGTCCAAGGTGCCTCGGTCCACAATCATGCATAAATTTATGGATCTTAAAAATGTATAAGGTATATGAACTACGCTAGCTGGCATTTCATTACCAACTTTCAAGTTGGCTGTTATTTGTGGCCAGGGCTATGGCTTCATTGTCATATTACACATGCCAAAGCCTATTGGCACAGCTATTATAAGCAATGATGTCAACTATGTAAAGTTGCTATATCAGAAGGAGAACTGAAGGAGTACTTTTGTGGTGCAGGCAAAATTTATGATAAGATGTTAAAAAAGTTGGAAATACGATTATATTGTGGATATGCATAGTTAGGCACAACTCTTTCGAATTGAGACCTTAAGCCAAACACAACTTGACCTAGAAACATGACTAACAAATTATATAGTAAGTACATATGTATATGTACAAGGTATACTTTATAGAAAATGAAAACAAAAGTGAAAAGAAAACTTTAAACTGTTGCTTATATATAGTTTATGCTTACTCATTGTCTTCCTCCTCCTTCTTTTTGGGCTGATAATTTTTAACTAAGCGTCTGAAATAAAAAATGAAAAAATCAACACACACGGCATTAGTGAAACTTGGTTAACTTTGTTTATATGCAAAACATTTGCATTAACACGAGACTTTTCATCTGGCCACAACACGCAGAGTAGACTCATATTTAAGGCACAACCACAACTACAATAATAACAACAACCGCAACAACAAACACGCAAAGATTTCACTGAAAATAAATTTCGATACACTTTTCCATTTCACATAGTAGCAAGCAGTGGAAAAATGCCAAGAGTACCACAGATCACCAGAGTACTTGATACCTTAACGGATAGAAACTAACTTGGCGCCTAATGATAAAGCCATTAAAAGACAGTGTGCCCAGCTGGCTGGCTAAACACACTCAGCAGCGGGCCAAGACAAGTTCAGACTGTCACAGACTTGGGGGCAAACTTAGTTAGTCATCACATTGAGTATCAGCAGATACCAGACAGAAGAGTTTCAATGGCGCAACTTGCGACTCATTTTGTTGGCTGCAAATTGTGGGAACAGTCGCAGCAAGTCAGTTATATTGTAATAAAGCCAAGTCAGAGTTGGCAGCGGGAAGCCCAATGGGAAACTGATAGCCGTGTTTGCTGCAAACCGTAGTTCCCAACACCTTGGCCAGGCGAATACAATTACAATAATTTTTTTTTTTGTTTTTTACTTAAATTAAGCAATTATGACAAGCTGAACGCTACTCACAGCTTCCATCAAATTCCACCAAACTGTGGTGGACTGTGGGTGCGCTTTGACGTTGACGACATTCCATTAGCTGGTTACCACACCACACTATCAAGTCCCCCTATTAGGTATAATGGGGCACGGTGTGCGCTGACTGTGGTGACCAATACCTTATCGCATTAGCTCACTTTCGGGTTGACAATGCGGGAGTGCCAAAGTCCCAGAATGGTGTCGCCAGCATAAACGTTGAGTTTCTGTCTGTCGTCAGCGTGTCGCATGTCGCGTGTCGCTTGCGTGGGCAAACACTGCTCCATTACATTGGGGCAGGTCGTTCATTTTATTGCTATGTGTGGCTTTGCGCAATTTCGGACAAAGAGTTGACCGACTGCGGGGAGCTCATAAATTAAACAAATAGCATTCTTAAGCATAAATTGAATTGCACTATGCACTGTGTGTAGCAATTTGAGAATGAGTTCACACTCTGGGCATATTGAAACCACAATTAGCAATTTATTATTCCCATTATTCTTTGCGTCTTGCTACAAGGTCACGACGAAAAAAAAAACTTTAAATGATTGTGCACAGAGTTTGATTTAAGCGAACTTTGCAACCGGTTTTTACTGAGGACTTATAAATCGAACATGTCCATTGCTTTGGGTTAACACAAACTGATTTCTTGATTTTTGATCTAAAAGCACTGTGTATAGTACTTAATTTACCAAGAAGTAACATTCATTTTTTTTGTTAATGTCGACCTTGTGCTCAATTCCCATCAAAGCAGAATTTTAGTTTTTCAGCTACTGTTTTTAAAGTTTTTCAAAAAATTTGCTCTCGTTGATACGCTGGCAAATCGCATCTGCAAGATTTTCTTCAGCCAATATACTGGATTAGGCTGCAAACACACTGCAATTGTTGTAATTGACTTGTTCTTAGCACAAATATGGCCAAAATACATGTTGTTTGGAGTTAGAAGAGTCAAACATGTTTACTGTGTTTTTAAACATACGTATATCAGCTTTAAACTTACCTCAATTTGCCGGCATATTCCGCTTCTATGGCAACACGGTCTCGCAAGAAGTTGGCATATCTATCTAGCGTTTCGATGCCTCTGTTTGTGTGTGTTGCTAGATTATCGTACTGATCCTGCAATAATCACAAAAGTTATAAAAAATATTAATAATTTGTTAATTTTTTTTTTTTAATCGAATTAAAGAGCAAATATGCAATTTAGCAAAAAAGAACAACAAACGACATTTCAGCACGCCACAATGGGGCGTATGCGCAATATTTTCTATGCATTGCGCGTGTAGCTACAAATATGAAGATGATTCAGTTAAAGAACGTTTCTGACGTCATCACGCGCATATGACGTTTTACGTTCAGTTCGATACAATTTATTTTGAAAGATATGCCAGGGTACTTGGAACTACGCATTGATTCATTTTAAACTATACCCAAATTAGAGAAAAAGTAAGTAAGACCATAAAAGGGCTACGATTAATTAGCAGCTCATAGCTTTAACTTGGAAACTGCATGCTAAACTTTTATTAATTTACCATTTACACAAATATGGGCAACTCTACTTCCTCCTTCTTAAATAATAATAGCATAAAAAAGTGCCATTAAGCCGTGACATGCCATAATGCCTGGTATTTTGCACAATTTGCAACACTTTTCAATAATAATATTATGTGCTCTACTTTTGGTAATGTTTGTGTACCGTCTGACGAGACTCGATTTCAACCGCTGTCGCTTTCTCTGTCGTCTGCGCTTATTACAATCCACACAATAAAGCACCAAATTAATTAAAATATATTATGAATGGGAATTTACTTCCATCGATTGTCAAGATTTGCATATTTGCTATAAAACTCATTATCCTCCCTCTCTCTACGTCGCTCTTTCGATCTATATGTATCTTTCCAGCTATTTGTCTGTCAGAAATTAACATCAATTATGTAATTTGTTGCAGTGTCTGACACTGTCCAACCAGTTTGAGGCCAAAATGCGCGCCAAATTGACCAAATTTACGTGATATTGGAGTCTTCTGCTTTGTTTTATAGCCTACATAGCCTCTGGCTGTAATCTTCGAATCGGGGCAGTTTGTTTTAGTAACCATAAATTGTTGCCATGAATTTTGATACTTGCATCGATTTGAAATGGCTTTAATGAGGTTAACTGTAAGATGGTAACAAGGTTGCGCCGATCAGTGAAATTTGGCAATGTTGAATGTTTTCACCTGATCGATCGTGCGCACAGTTATTTAAACAATGTTATATGTATTATTCATATGCACACTACATATTAATTAATTAATTTTGATTTCATTAAACATGCTTCCCGCACCTTCGCCCTCAAAGGCAAACGCTTGTAGAATTTTACTTGGAACTTTCTCTGGAGCGACAAGTGAAAACCAAAGTAGGCATTTAGAGCTGGGGATACTAAGCACCTTTGCACTGGCAGTCAAGTCAATCATCGAAATTTTTGTGGTTGCAAAAATAATCAAAGAAAATGCGCTACCCTTATGAGAAATTTAATTTAATTTAATTGACTTGGCAAGCAAGAAACTCTTTCAAAGTTGAAGACCCCATCAAAAAAATATTCTATGGTATGTGCAACGCGATAGTTTAAGTCTTCTGTACAAATGATCAAAACTAATAGCTTGCTCGACATAGCATGACCCTTAGCTGATGGTGTGCCAAAAATCCCTTTCAATCAAAAATAAAACTGAGCAGCAATGCGCCTTCAAAAAAAAAAAAAGAAAATAGCCAGCCATCTATCATTTTGCAGATAGTCTAGAAAAATTCCAATTCAAATTGGTTAAAAATCTATAGTGTTATAGCCCTATTTCGTATAGATACTATACAATATTTTACGAATTAGTAGTACAAATTTAAGAGATCACATAAATGCGAACTAGGCCTGCCGCATTGTATAAGCATCTTGGACATTTTTCTTGAACAACTCTTTTATGTAAGCCGGCTAGGTCTGGGGGTTTGTCCAAATGCTTTCAAATTAAATTAATTTGCATTACGGTGGCAAAAATCTGTTTTCCAATCAGTCAGCGGGGGATCGTGAGCTGCGCATGCGCAACATCCGTGCCAGACTGAGACTGTAGGAACAAACAGTTTTGAATTTGGCCCGAATCTTTAAGAGTGTGTGTGCCAGTTTAGACTGGATTGGAAATGTCGTAGTGTGTCGGGCTCTAAAAACTGAAATGATTAGCAAAAAATTGACAGATTACGAGTATGTACAAACACAGTATGTGCAATGCGCCAGATAAGCGCTGGTTCGGTGGTTATTGGTATAGTTTAGTCGAGACAACTTTTTGCGACAGTCGCTACGTGCAAATTATAGATGCTCGAGAGCACTTTTTAATTGCCGCTGACATTGATAGACACTTGAGTTGATTTCCAAGACATGTCGGAGTCACATAGCTAACCTTGACCGCAACTGCGAGAGATCAACAGCGAGCATTTAGCTTCAGCTGCAGCTGAAAAAGGCAGCAGCATTGGCAGTAAGTAGCTACAAGATACAAATATGGCAAGCCGGCACAAGGCAGCAGCCGCGTCTGCCAAGGAATTTAAAAATGCCTGGAAACATATGTAGACCATGTGTTGCCGACAATTCGCTACAGAAAGGGCTACGGAGCATAAGGTAAGTTGGTGAACTTTAGCAGCAGGTTAATGACATTTGAACAATGTAGTATCTTCAGGGCCACACACACACTAGTTTCCAATTAAAGGGTGTTGCCAACGGCATCATCAACTTAATACTGAACTTGTGTATGAAAAACTTATTTAAATAAGTTGACGTATTAAGAGACTATGCCGAAGATTAATGTGGCATTAGACAGGTGCTGGCATGCTGGCCAATTAATCAAGGCGAAAGCTGAGTAAAGAGTCTGCTAAGGTCTGGACAGGCGCACAACAAGCCACTATTAAAAGAAGACACAACTCCAACTCAGAGTGAGCTGGACATGTTTGCTTTCACATAAGAATGCCCAAAAACACAACCAATGGAATACAGCAATACGAATTGGCAGATAACAGCTAAACACTTCACACTTTCCAATGCACGCAAGCGCCCTAAACAATGACAATAAAAACCAATAAAGAAATTAAAAAGAAGAAGTAGAAAAAAAACAACTCGACAAAAAAAATAAGAGACAAGAGGAATGACGGGACGCCGAATACGTGAAAATAAAAAAAAATGTGCATCAGTCGGGACGGTGGTCGGCAGTGGGATACCCTGCACCCACTATTCCCAAAAGAAAAATGTCAACGTTTTCTTGTTTCCGAGGACCACGTTAGTCAGTTGTGCCGTCACATTGATCATTAATAAAACAAAGTGGGATATTGGCCCAGTTTACATATTTATTTGTACATTATTATACCCTGTATAATAGGGTACAAAGGGTATACTAAGTTTGTGCAAACTGAAAATTTATGTTACATACAGAAAGAAGGAGACGTCGGGGACACCCAAAGTTACCTAAAGTATGATCAGGGTGACTAGAGAAGTAGACATAGCCATGTCCGTCTGTCTATCAGAGATGGTAAGAGCTAGGGCAACCAAAATTTCTGATTAGATCTCTTATCACTCTACGGGAGGCAAGTTTATCTTATTTTTTTAATTTCGGGGTCATATGATATTGCTCCAATAGCACTTACAGAGGACCTCGAAGAAACCAAAAGTTTTAGATGGATAATTAGTTTGTTTTTGAAGATATCGTAACCAAATTCGGCGTTCGAAAGTTTCTTAAAGTTCCCAATTCGATTGACTTTATCATATAACTCCAACAGGACCGGTCGGTCAAAAAAACGTTTTTTGTACAAAATTCGTTGTTTGGTTTGTTTATGCAGATATCGTAATCTTATTTGGCCATTTATAGTTGCCAAGCACTGTATCAAATTTGATCAAAATCGGTTGACTTTATCAGATAACTTCTATAGGTCGGTCAAAAAAACGTTTTGGGTGCCAAAGTCTGTTTTTTGTTTGTTTTGAAGATATCCCAACCAAATTTAGCAATCATATGTCTTTTGGAGTTCTTGAACAATAAACCGGATTTAATGGCAATGTGGTGAGCAATCGATGCCCTCTGTATAAATAAGCATTTTGGTGCTAAGAGCATATGCATTGCACAAATCTACTATACCCTTAACCCAATGGTTGTAGGGTATAAATACCAAAAGTGTGGAATTTAATTTAAGATTGGGGCAGAATGTCAGCAATCGTTGGCCCTTTAAAGTACTTCACATATCACAACAGTCGAGTAAATCGGCGTGGATGTGGCGGCCGCTATTAAGTAATCGATTGATGGATAGATTGATTAAATCAATGTGCTGCATTTTTTCTGGTGTTGCTTAACCTCAGTCAAGTTTTTTCAATTAAACCATATCTCAAGTCAACTTGTTGTACCATTTGTTGTTGTTTTTATGCGATGTTTAACAATTCGGCCGCGACATTCAATAAAAATAAACAGTTGTTGGCTCTAACTTATTACGGCGGGGTACGGACAAGCGAGCTGATTGATTACTATACACGAGAGTTGAATTTATTTTGACAAGATTGAAGCGACGCGTCGGTTTTTAAAATTAAATTACTTTTTTGTGTTCAACATTGCATATAAATCCAGCAATTAGAAAGATTTACTTGCATCTCGATGCAATGGGTTCAACGAAAAGTTACAGATGGTAAAAGTATTGTTTGGATCCATGCGAACGAGCCCGTCTGTTTTGGGAAGTCCAGCCGCAACGAGTCCAATCGGTAAATCATTTACCTTTTAGTCCTTGTAGCGAAGCCCCAGTTGATAAGTTCGAAACGCTGTTCGGAGTGGCACATTTCGAAAAAGATTAAAACCATTTGAAATACAAAAATAACCCTCACATAGTAGATCCATATGTAGCATGTAGGTATTCCATGTTCCATATTCCATATCCATTGCCAAACCGCAACTGGTATGGCTTGTTACACTTAGGCTCAAATCAAATGGCACATAACATACAGTATGTAAAGACCGCAGAGCCAGGGGTTTTTTAGCTGGCATTTGCAATAGAGAATATATGTTTTGTTGGGAATTTACGTAATGCTTGGTTCCACTGCGGCCTGGGGTGTCAATTGAAGCAGAAAGGGGCCGACTGTTGCTGCGCACGCTATGTCGTTTATACTTTGTACAATATGGTTCCTGTTTGCATTTCCAACTAGATGCACTCGACCAGAAATGTTGGCTTCCTTTTGCCTTTGTTTTTGTTTTAGATCGACTAAGTAGTTAGTTGGTACTAGTATAGCCAACGAAACTGGGTAACAGGTGCAGTGGAAGGCGTACTCAATGAATCGACTTTCCAGTTGGCTTTGCGGTTAACTGGTTTAGGTGGCAATATTTAAGCGAAGCCATAGCTGAATTGACAAATGGTGCACACAATGGTTTGTAGGGTTATTTTCTTTTATTATATTGCAGTTATTATCCGGAACACATTTAGATGAGTGTGTGCTCTATGGTTCATGCGAATTGAGAGCTTGCAACAAGAAAGCGCTTTATCTGCAGCGGACGTGCACAAGAAATTCCATTTATTAAAGCTGATAAGCGCAAGCGCTATAGACCATGCGATGACCCAGCGAAAATACTATGGGTTGTGGCAAGGAAAGGCAGCAGCGCTTTGCAATGCCTATAAAATTATCAACAATGAAGTGATGACTGCACCCAGTTGACATTTACACCCGACTCTGTGAATGACTGGGGCCTTGGCCGGAGCGAGTGAGTCTGTCTGCTGCTGCCGCAATGTCATGTAGTTGGACAAATTGACATTGCCCATGTGCATGTTACTGGCGCATTTCCGCCCAAAGCACACCCAACACACGCACCCCCCTCTCTCTTATAATATGCGTTTTTTTTTTTATTAGAGACATTTCAGGCGGCGGCGCCTTTGTTTTGACTATAAAATGTCATATTCATCATGAGCGCATTTTGTTGCTTTACTTTCTACTTATTTTATGTGCTCGGTGCTGTTGCAGTAATTATTGTAAAACCTTTTCATGCTTTTCGCTCTGTTGTGACCATTGTGTCATTGACCTCCAGTACATCACAAACCACTTGCAAATGCAAATACATATTTGCATCGATTTGAGCATACTGAGTATTTTCTGAACATTTTTTCAACCAATTTGTTACCCACAACTTTCAACGCCAATACCCAGCTGTCTTTGCAGTTTTCCACTAATTTTCGGTAATTTCGTTTGATTTGAGGTTACCTCAAAGGCAAACACTTTAAACAAAACAAAAACAAAGCGTCAGAAACTGCAACTTCAGAGCCGAGTGTAGCACATACTACGTCACACGTCTGACCGCTTTTCTATTTATGTGTGGCACCTTTGGGCACCACATTCTCTGTTGTTTGCTCATTTTCAGTTAATTTGCTGTAACGATTTTTCGCATCAACATCACAGTTAACGTCAACAGCTTCGAGGTAAAGCATGTGCTGGATGGGCCCGACCATGGGGCCAACCGACCTGCTCTGCTCCCGTTGTGTGCCTCAGTTACCTTTTCCATCGACTTCCACTCACATGAACTACATACTACTATGTATGTATATGTGTCGTTTGTAACTAAGTATATCTTTGTTTATATGCTATTTATATTTGTTGGTACAGCTTTTATCAGTTGCTTTGTATTCCGCTTCGCCTATTTACTATACTTTTCCTCACATTATTGCCTAGCAAACCAAAAATTAGCACATTAACCCTTTCTTGCCGTTTTTTTGATTTTGTCATGCTATTTAAAGCTTTCATTTGTTTTTTTTTTTGCTACTATTGATTAAATAACTTTACGCTACAGTCTTCTTTCTATTTGCTTCACTTTTTTCATTTCTTTTTGTTTTTCAATTCCTAATCAACGTTACAAAAATCGATATAATGCCAACATGCAAATGTTTTGTTAGTCCTATTGAAATTGGGTTAGGTCGAGTGAAGGGGTAGAACCATTGCGTGTCACCATCAAGAATGTTTTTAAAAACTAAAAACTAAAATGCATCGACTCAATTGGGGGTGCTTGAAATCTCTAAACGATTTTCGCATTGGCTTGAAGCTTTTTGGACAAAATTCAGTTAAACAAAATATCTGAATGATGTTGGGGTAAAATTTGGTATAAAATTATTTGCTTCAACTTATTTAGCAAAGCAGGTATTCCAGTCAGACAATTAAATAAAATTTAAACAAGATCCTATTTGAAATAAAACAAGAAAAAGAAGGAGGCGTAGAAGCGTTTTTGGTACAAAATTCGCTGTGTTACGTTTGTTTACAAAGACTCCTTAACCAAATTTGGCGTTTGAAAGTCTCCCAAGTAATGTTCCAAATTTTATCAAAATCGGTTGACTCTATCTTTTAGCCCTCATATGGCCTATCGGTCGAAAAAACGGTTTTAATGCAAAATTCGTTCGTTTTTTGTTTGTTTATCAATATATTTGGCAATTAAAAGTTTATTGGAGTACTTCAGCCATATGCCAAATTTGATTGTATTTTTTATAAATGGAAAGGCGAATGGCTAGAACCGTATCTCCGATGGAATATTCACATAAAGAACACACTCAGTATCATTGATTTCACGGAGACCAGACATGACTATCCGTGTGCAACTTTTCAACTATTAATTTGCCAAGTGCAAGTAAAGTCTAGAAACAGTCTTTAGTTTAATAAGCATTTGTCATAAACAAGTATGGCATATCTGCTGGAATTTTCTGAATAAAAATAATTTCAGTTTAAATTCGAAAATTTATCGAGCCGCAACAGAGCTCATAAAAGATAACAGTTGTAAAATGAAAACGAAACAAATTACAGTGCGCAAACAACTTGATAATTATGCAATCATGCAGAAAAAATGAATAAATAAATCAGTGTCTGAGCAAACTGAGAAAACCCCTTCAACAAACAGCAACAAATAACGAACAAATGTGGAAAATCGAATGATACTCGGACTCGGTGCTCAAGACGTTTGGCAGCAGCCAGCAACATGATCTTGACGCTAGACGGCAGCTCACGACGTGCCAAGCCATGGGTAAAGTAATGTGTAACCAAGTATTATACAGGAAGCTTCAGATATATGTAAGCCGAAAACTACTATTTACAAGCCCATAATGTATTAACAGTTAACAGCGGCAAGCCGTTATGTTTAAACTGTTGGCCAAGAACGCGACGCATTTGAACTTTAACATTCCAATCCGCTTTTCGAGAGACACGGCCAACAAAATTAAATGGTAGCTGTTTGTCGATTGGGTGCTGCATAAACTGCAGTTATATAGTTATGCAAAAATCAAACCACATTCAGTTGAGGCAACTAGTGACTGGAAACCGGTTGCGGCAGCGCCACCTGTGGAGTGCTAACGGATCACCCGATGCCTGTTCAGAGTTGCTGATTTGAGATTGTCATGCTCTTAACTCGATATTTCGACTTTGAATCCTTGTAGAACAGGCAGCGCATGCAGATATCTTCTCAAAAAGATTACAACAAGATAGTCTAAAAAGAGAAGAATTTCCATAACAGTGCGTACAATTGAGTACAGACACTGTCATTGTCTAGGTTTAAGACATTTGTTATTATTAATTCCGAGTGTCCAAGTAACCTCGAAACGTGCCACACGAAACTGCTGCAAATCATGAAGATTGGTTGAGTCTCTCTCGAGCGCGGGCGCTCACTCTCTCTACCTTGAGTATTTGGGCCAAATAGTAGAAGAACTTTTAACAATTGTCGTTCATTAGGTAAACTATAATTCCACTCAAAACCGAATGTGTTTTTTTAAGATATGATTTCAATAAACGCAATTTGGTTATACATATGTATACATAAAAACGAAAACATAAAATACAATCTCATAAATAAACTGGAGCAGCGCCGCAAACTTTAGCTGCTCATAGTCTTGGCCCAACACTTCCGTCTATGTTTTTGTTCAAGACAAACATGCGGATGTATATAGTGAGTGTGTGTATGTGCGTTTGTGGCAGTCTATATTGAAAGAATTAAGCGCAGAGTGCTCCAACTGAAGCGCTATCAAGTTAATTTGCTCCAATTATGAAAATGCTCATGTGCTCATTAAACTTAATTGAGCTGGCAAGAAAAACAAAACAAAACCAAACAAAGAATCTAAGAGACACTGGAACCGCCAATATGTCCATAAGCTCCCAGCTTCCCAAGTCATCACTGACACTCGCCATTTAACGGTGACCAACTAACTACTATATATATGTATACATACACATATGTATGCAAATAACAAGCCTTTTTCTAGACAATTTCTCATGTTTTTAAATGTTTATATTTTTGCGTAAATTTTCAACTTAAATTGCTACGAAAGTTAATTTTTTGCGCTTTAGAAAAACATTCATAGAAGAGAGGTGGTGATAAAGCTGAAAGCAAAAGAGCTATAAATTCGCAGCCACATTCTTTGCACAAAGCCACCGAACAGGTTGAACTACTTTGTTGAACCACGGTGACGGCGACTGCAACCGCATTGGCTGCGCCTCGGGCTGTAGAGTGTTTAAGGTGGCGCATGCGCTGGTCACAACAAGGCAGAATACGCAGACATTGCGCCTGAACATGCCACTGGTCAGATGAACTGATTCTGCGATAGAATTAACAAAGAGAACATCACTGGCCAACTATAAATAGTACATCCAACTAGCCTTTTCTCTTGAATTTCTGAAAAAGATCATAAACTAGATGTTGCAATGGCTACGTTTTCCACAGTTTCGCTTTTCAAGCTCTTTCCTTTTAATCTTTGCAACTCAACTAAACTATGTTGCCATAAAAATTTGTTGCATTTCCGCAGCTTGTACAACACATACAAACATAGCATAACGAAATGATTTTTTTTTTTTTTAGCTTTCTTGGTCTTAACTGGACCAG
The DNA here is from genome assembly GCA_949987675.1 of Chymomyza fuscimana. Lineage (NCBI taxonomy): Eukaryota > Metazoa > Arthropoda > Insecta > Diptera > Drosophilidae > Chymomyza > Chymomyza fuscimana. The sequence goes on from OX465089.1 coordinate 721,273, forward strand.
AGAAGATAGAAAAACAAAGCCAACGACTAGTGCGCAGTTGCCAACTATTCCAAGTAAGTCATTTCCCAAGCTATTCTGCTGCTCACTCGTTTCATTACTTGAAGAGCCCCAATGCCGGGAATCTTTGTACGCATATTGTTGATGCCGTGAGTAAAAACACTTGAGACACACGCTACTTGATGGGACGACGGATGGGATGAGTAGCTAAACTGGCGGCCACAATGGACACAGCTCGTCAACTTATCATTAATCTGCGACTAGGCTGGAACTGAGACTGCTGTCTTTGCTGCGTTGCTCTCTGCGTTGATTTATTTAACCTGACATACCAAATTGCTTAGTGCCCAGTGTAATTAAAATGTTTGTAATAGTTATTCATATGAATTTACATACACAAACAAACACACATATATATATATATATGTACCTTGATCGTTTGATTACACGCTGCTGCAAGATTCGTGGAAGCCAAGCTAGCAATTAATAGGTGAAAAGCGGGCAACTAGTTGGTGGTAGTTGTAGTAGGAACAAATAAATTCAGCTACATTCTTCAAATGGAACCACCAAAGTCCCTGAGCACAGTGAGACTACAATAAACAAAAACAAACAAGAACGGTAACCAGTATGAGTGAGAGAGGCGTACGCAGAGTAAACGCATTTTCGTTTGTATTTCTTTACAAACTTTTTAATGCTTACTATAGGGTGTTATTTTTGTAGTTTGATTATTCAAACTTGCTTAGATCAGACACCTGTTATTAACAAGATTCCAGCCGAAATGCTCGGTAAAGTGACTCAAACTATCAATCGAAAATTTAAAACGTAAAAATAAGGGCAAGCACTAATTTATTGTCTCAAACGGAATAGCCATAACTATGCCAATTTTCTGTGAATTGTTTTTAAAAAGCCACCGCCGAAAAAATCACCCTCAACATACGTACATATATATTTTCTTCGGCTTGCATTTAACTTCAATCGAATGCTGTTTATCTTTAGAACATGCGCGGCAAATGCAAATAATACAATATTTATGAGCCATGAAAATATATTGTGGAATGTGGAACTCAAGCAGTTTTGCGATAAAAAGAATATGCATACACTTTCCACTAGACAGTGCAATTAAGTATTTGTCAACTTCCTTGAGCTTCAGCTTCCGCAAAAACTTGCTTCGTGAGACTCTTCTCCTCTGATCGTACGCAGCACAGCAACAGACAAATGGGCGTATGAGCAATAAATTAAACGCTGTCATTTGGCCCAACGAGTCAACTAAAAAGTCAATTAATAACAAACAGCAACAACAACGACGACCACTGAAACCACAGTGGGCCCAGACACAACCTAAGACAAGCTGGAAACAGCTGTGTAGCAAAATGCCAAAGGCTCAGTTAGGGTCAAAAGGTTAAATGGGAAATGCTTTACTCTGCCATATGAATGTGAGAGAGAAAGAGTTTGATCGGCCACAAGAAGTCTTCAAGGTGTGACGCTACTGAAACACTACAGAAAAAATGAACAGAAAGCATATTCCAGTGTTGTATTTGGATCTGATCAAAGACAAAAGTAAAAAAAGAGCTGCCAACACAGCCAACTACATTTCATCAATAAGTAAAAGAGCTGTCAATTAAGCTTGATAGTTCATACTATAAAGAGGAAATTATTTTTTTTTGTCTTTGCTCAAATAAAAATCCAAACAAGGGCATAAATATGAATGCATTGCAGTATAGAAGTATCTCTTACTATTCGCTACTTGTATTTGAAATTGAGTAGGGACTGTCGGCCCAGCAGCCGCAAAAGTGAAAATCTAGTTGAAGTGAATTCTGGTTTCAATCGCTGGTTGTTTAGTTTTAGTTACCTCGTTATTTTTTGTATTGTTTTAATTTTTACTATTTTTTTTTTGTTTTTTTTTTTTTATACGGTTCAGTGCAGCAGACGTGCCGTGGCATTGTTTTGGTGTGGTGCCAACCACCAGCATTTTGTTCCAGATGCTTGCCGTAGCCGTCGCCGCTAAACATGGCTTATACGCCGCTGCTGCTCTCGAGCAAACAATGAAACTGGTTTTAATACTTTTTTTTTTTTTTTTTTTTTTAAATTGCAGCAATTTTTGTTGTGGCGTATATTGAGAAGAGTGCCAGTCAGTCTAAGAGTCTGCAGAGTTGCTTGTTGGATCGGTGTTAGGCAGCAGTTTATTTAAGCCAGAGCCGGTAGGTAACGCCTTTCAAGTGTCGTGCCATAAATTGATAGAAAAATTGAAAAGCTTTAATTAAACACACAGTGAGTGCAAATGGTAAACGACTGGATGTCATAACAACAACAGTTGCCAAATTGCTGAAAATTTTCCCAAACTTATACTACCAACAATTTATGATCGCCAACGCATTTAAGAGAATTTTTAATGGTGTGCGTCTTAAAGATTGTTGCTGCTGTTTTATTTTACTTATTTATTTATTTTATTTATGTATATTTATAAACGTGGGCGCGGTGCTCAGTGCCCATCGAGTGTTGTGCTTAATTTCAAAGATATATAAAATTTAAAGGCGTCTATTTCTGGTTGGTATTGTAGATATACAAACACACAGACACACAAAAACTCGCATACAAAGAAATAATTTATTGATATAAAACCAAATACATACTAAAGCTATTAAACTAATAAAACATGCTTCTGGTATTGTCTTGTTCTGGACATAGTTGGGATGCAGCTGCAACTACAGTTCTCAACTCACCGTTAAACTATCATTTCGAACGAAACATGGTAATAAAACTCTTTCGAGGCATTTATGTTAATGTCTTATGTCTATAGGAACCTTAGGCAAACAACTTTATGATATTTTGGATTTGATGCGCTGACTAATTTGCATCTAAATGTCATTTTATGAGCTCTTAAAGCGATAATTTTCAAGATGTTTGATTTTCACTTTCGCAAAACAACAAAAGAACAATAGTAGCTCGAGAGTTGAACTTTCTTAGTAAATAACCTAAAGACATACAAAATGTGGGCAACTAAATTAAAATTTCAAATTTTGATGCTGCAGCGAAACATATTGAGAAGATACTTTTGTATCTCTCTCTCACAATACAAACAGGTTTAGTTCGTTTGTTGGATGAGGGTTACGAAACACCGATCTTATAGAATTTATAAGTTATTTTCAAAGAAAATAAAACAAACAAACAAAGTCATTATGGGCTGCAACAAAACCAAAATAATGAAAAAAAACTTTATGAAACATGAGTTGTGTCTGTTGTTTTTGTTGTAGCTGCGATATGTTTGTTGTCAGTCGCACAATTGAAATGCAAATTAACTTAACTTTGACGTTTATGATTTGTAATGTTGAATATGTACGAGTATAATTATGTATGATGAATAAGCTAACCCATTAGTCAGCACATCAAGAGGAGGCGAGACAACAAACCAATTGGACAAGTATATAAACATATACTAGTATATAAGCATTCCTATTAATACACACATATACCTATGCAACTGTTATGGCCAATAAAAAACGAAAGTGGAGGAAGTATTGAAATAAAATTATAAACGCAGTATGTTTAAAATACAAATTGATTATTTTTCAATTCATCGCAAAGGCAACTCAACTCTCCACCAAAGTAAAAGTAACCAGCTGTCCCCTTTTCCAAAGAAGTATTAACATCTGATGACGCCTTGTTTTCCAGGCCAGAAAAAGCCGCGGAAATGCGTCAAGCACTGTTCCCTGTGGGTGGCTGACTACACCCGATTCAATGTTAACAACAGCATGTACAAATTTGTTTATAATAAATTTCAGTTCTATATAAAAATAAACGCATTGTATGTACTCGACTTTGACGGCATATAGTGCAAGTTCGCTGGCATTCAATTGTATACAAAACAAGAGTCGAAAGACTTGCTATAATGCAGATGCTAGGGAATTAGTCCACACTTTCAACGAGTAGAGTATGTAGAGTTCTCCAGCAAACTCATATATTCTTAATGACTCTCATCTTTATGTTGGCTCATTGAATTTTATTTCAAGTGCACTTTATTTATAACACTTTTAACCATGTCCAATCGCAGTAGGACTTACTATTTTTTTAAGATCGGGGAATGTAACGTAAAATAAATATATAATGATCAAGCATGATCACGACGTCAACTCACTTTGTTAACCCACCACTTTCCGATTTTCTTCGATTCATGGTACTACACAAAATGTTCCCGAGGACATATTTAACTTAAAGCGGTCTATTTATTAATTTTACTAATAAGACACTTATTTCAAATCGTTGCCAAGCATATCAGAGACGGAACAGTTCAAATGGTATAAAAAAACTAGGTCATACTAAATCATTGTAAAGCGAATGCAAAAGTTTCCCGCTTTTCTGGTATCTAATAGTTATTAGGTTGGTGATACGCAAGTTAGTGGGATATGTTCTTTCTATGCATCAGAAAGACAGAATGTGCTGCCCAGATGTGTGACCATATTTCCACAGCTGCCACAATGACATGCGAGTGCATTGCACTTGCATAACTTGCCTGCCGACTTGCCGCCTTGCCAACTTTGTGTGCTGTTCCGTTGCAACCAAACAACGGGCAACTTTTGTGGCCACCTTGCCTTCAGCCGCCAGCAGCCAGAAGCCCTGCGCGCTTCAAGTTTTCACACATTTACTTGGCTCTTGCTTGTTCATTTTTTAATATTGTTTTATGCATTTTATGTTGCAGCGGCGACGACGACGACGACGAAGACGTTGACGTCTAGTCAGATGCTACAAAGTTGCCAACAAACATGCCTAATTTGGACGGAGTGACGACCAACCAGACCAGCCGCCAGACAGACAACCAGATGGCTGTGCGGTTTCGGGGCATGTCGTCTGGATGAAAAACTTATGGGATAGTTAAAAAAGTGTGCCTTCAAAACCATCAAAGCCCAACAAATCGATTTAAACTCATTTATCCATTGAGTTACGAGTAACCATGGTATTATTTCGAAATATGATAAAATTTTGACATAAAGTGCATAAAATGGGCACTTGGACAAAGGCAACTGCAGCCACAAAACCGCCCCCGACGATGACTCAGTTTCCTGAAATCAAAATTAACAAAAGTACGCGATTCATGGGATTTGAGAGAGTCTCGCAATCAGCGAATATCGTGAGTCAAAAGCTGGATCGTGCCAAAGAGCGACATTTACAGCGCACAGTAGCCGTTACGTGCGATCATAAACAGAAGCCCAAGAAGCTAAATTGACCAAAAGAATCGATTTCTTTATACTATGTTTGTACTTTTTTGTATACATATACAGTGAATACCAAAATAAGTTCAATGGCTATACATATGCTAGGGATGTGGAGAAAGGTCGTTAGGTGTACTACTAGACAGTGTCGGTTATCTGGTTAGCGGTTAAAGATTTCAGCATTTCAGCTCGTCTTGCTCATGCCGGCAAGCAATAGTGAACAACAATTTATGTATGTATCTGAGTGTTACCATATGCTAAAAATATTCCAACATATACATAAGTTTTTGGCAGGGTTTTGGTAAAGTTTGGTGTTGGTGTTGTCGTGACAGGAAATGAAGTTAATTTGTTTGCGGGTGTGGCATTTGTTTGGCAAGTCGAAGGCAAACAGAGAGAATGAAACCAAAGGCCCTGACAGAGAAGCCCAGCATGAGAGCCTTCATATTACTACCAAGTATCTTTGACATTCATGCAGTCATAAAAATGAGCGCATCAAACAACGAGAAAAAAAGCAACCTGTCTCTGGTTCCCTACCATCTCTCTGCTTTTGCTGGGTGCGCTTTTATCTTTTAACAATTATCTTAGTAGAACAAAAACATAAAAGCATGGTAAATTATCAAGGACATCATGCCTCGAAAATGTCTTAGTTTTGATGACGTTTCAGTCACTAAGCATGCTGAGCCCGCGCACCCTATGAGTCATTCAAGAGTAATGAGTGGGCGTTGTAGCTACTAGGGGATGGTGTGAACTTGGCAACCCCTTGTGACTCAGCGGAAAATGACTCAAAAAGGAAAATTTCTTTGTCAGCTAAATTCAATAATGGAACGTGTTGCTCTAATCAGCGACTTGACGTCGCAGAACGTGACGCTAACTGGCTAAAGTATACAAATGTATATACTACCATATACATATATATTTTATTTACATTATGTATGCCAAGATGCTGTCCCCCGGCAATTAATTTGGAGTGCATCATGCGCAGCCTGTCACATGTTGCAACCACTGTTGTTGGGGTGCAGCCAGGCTTCGGTGATTTGTGGCTAACATTTTAGCAAGAATTGGCAAATCAAATAAAAGAAACAGTAATGCTGGCTCATAAATCTTGAGAGTAATTAATAAATTTCAAAAAGCGGATACCCGACTCAAGTTCGCAAAAATACAAATTTTAAAATATAGTCCACGTATTCCTTTTGGCTGGAAATGTTTACAAATATGGGGAGAGCTTTTTGCATGCCTAGCACCAATACTATAATTAAATGCTGAAGAATGTTAATTATTAAAAATAAAAATCAAACATTCAAATACATATGTATATGTTGATTTGAGTAACTAAACTGCCGACCACACCCAAAAGGCCATGTGGGCGCATACTTCGCAATAAGCCAACACATTTGCAGGCTTCATTGTATCCAATAGCAAACTAATATGTATTTACTTAATAACTTTTTGCCGATACTGTGGAACAACTTTAGATAAGCGAAAATCCCTTCCAACCTCGTCGAAAGAGTGTTTGACTGTGTGTGTGTCGGCAACAGGTTAATTTAATTTAGTCAGAGGCGAAAAAAGCTCTGGAAATAAACGACCTGATAAGTTTTTACAGATTGTGACGCATTGTTGCTAAATGAATAAAGGCGGTTAAGGAAATGCTTTGACCAATAAAACGAAATCTAAAAAAAAAAGAAATGCCTTGTCAAAGTTTTTTATAAGCAAAAATAAAATACGCAGCCAAACTAAGCAGCAATGACGCATAACTTGAAAAATGTAAATCTTTTGGTTCAACTGCTTGATGAGATTCGTTAATAGAGCGGCTGGGAGGCACTGTTTTGAAGCTGTTAATTATGCAAACAAAAAACAGATAACAAACAACATTTTGCTTGCTTTATTAGCAAAGCAAAAAATAATAAAGGCAACTGGAAAAACTTAAAAAAACGCACTTGTTTGAATGTACTTGTACTTGTTTTTTCGATACTAAATACTTGAACATAAAACTCTGTTTTATCGCCTTTTGCTTTCAAAAGTTGGTCATTGATAAGTCATGGAACACATAAAGGAAATGCATGATCCATATATGTATAAAAATAAACGCTTATCAGTGCTAAGGCTTCAGTGTAGTTATAGTTGTATGTACAGTAGTAAGTAGTTTTGCCCAGCACAAGTTGGCAGCACCACAGGCGCCTCAATTTTAACGGCCATATTTGCATATGCAACCATTTGCCAAAAGTATCTTTGGATTCAAGATATACTACTTAATATGCGTGACGCACAAACTGGCTGAAGGCTACTGCAGTCTAAAGACGGCGATGTAGACGCTCATCTCATCATAATGCACTTACCGTGTGACTCGAATAGTGATTAGGCGCACGACAGTCGCACAGATCGTAAGATAGCCGCAAAACGAACGATAGAGTGGAATTGGGAAAATCCTAAAAAACATTTGTTAGCTTTGTAGCAAAAACTCAACAATTCGTATAAGTTCGGCGTATGCATTACGTTTGGGTATGCTTTTGCAACCACCCGCAGTGTGCAGATTGCATGAATGCGAAAATCGCCAGGGTAAAAGAGGGATCCACCCCATTAATAGCAGAGCTCAAATCAACTTGTAATCCCTTGCGTCACAAAAACTCAGAAATAAAACATTGCGAAAATCTTAATACCAAGGGCGCCAGCTCAAAGGTCTACAAAATCGATGCTATAAGACCCACACCCAGTCCAGTCAAGAACAAGTGTGTCGTTAAGAACTTATGCCGCACAAAGACTGGGGGTAGCTGACAAATGGCCTTGAGACACACTGGCTGAGCACTCCATTTTGATGGGGGAAATAACTTCCTGCGCCTGTAGCTGCCAATATTTGTTGCATTGTGTGCCTGAACTTCAATTTTGGCACGTCAAGAAAATGGCGACACAAAACTCAGAAACGTATCAGTCAAACGCATTTGCCAATACACTTACTAGCAGACAATAACTAAATGAAGTCTGAATAAAATGTTATCAATGTTTGCATATGGCTTACCATTATCTACTTTACGTTTCAGTAGCTATAAAACAGCTGAACTCACAACAAGTTGAAACAAAGCAACTGTTAGCACGAATTATTTTGTTGAAGCCCGTCACAACGGACGGCGGACCAAAACTTATTTAAAATTATTTTTTATAAATTAATTGATTGAATTATGTAGCAATAATTAAAAATGTCCTGTTTTTTTATGCTCCTACTTATTCAAATCAATCAATCAAAGAATTTTTTTAAGTATGCCAACTGCAAGATAACTTAAACAAAGTACAAACCCATTGCTGGAGTAATTTGTTATCGTCATCAATGCTATTTATAAACAATGTCTATCAATCAGTAGAGGAAAAGTTAGTGACAGCTAGAGAAGAGTAGAGTAGAGTAGAGAATTGCAGTCGAAACCGAAGCTCATTTTGGTATGTCTTTATGTTTTGCATATCCGAAGCACCAACTATTAATGACTTTAAGCCAACGCTGACGATGACGGTGAGCATGCTTTAAATTTAATTAAAGAGAAAATTTTTGTTCCTCAAAAGAAAGTTTTTGTAGTCGACTGACCCGCTTACCAGAGCAATCAGCCTCACATCCAATCACACTTGATACCAAGTATTATACACATCATATTTTGCATTAATACATACTACATAGTTGTTCATAGTTCGATCTGCCGTGCAAGATCCAATTAAACGGAGTCGCTACTGGTCAACACTTTCATTGGTTCATCTTGTAACATATATACAGAGCAAGCAATACGTAACTTTAAGGAATCGTGCAGCGGATACTGACAAATCCGTCTGAGTTTAGATACAACCACAATGCTCATCAAAATGATATTATCAATTGACTGGTGAAAATGAAAACGCATTCGAACTTCAGGAACATGTACCCGACAAACTGATTCACTACTGATTATGCAAAGTCGAGGCACTTCGATTATTTACATTTATACAATATATACATATATATTCTTATTCAAAATCATATGCAGATATTACAAATTTGCCAGCTTAAACCCGTCGCATGATAAAAAAAGAAAATCCCAAAGCGATAATGGACAGCAATGTAGTCTAGACGTGGAATTTTGGCGTGGCAATATACAGCTGTGTGCGGAAGTAGTACTTTCACAGCTGCACACAGACAGGATAAAAACACACAAACACACACACTTACACACACACCCGGACTACAGCCAGTGCGCATATTTTGAGGGTGTGCTGGCTGGATCTACTCAGGGGCGGTGCGCAGGGTATACAAAAATGCACACAGAACTACCCCTAACTAAAACCATCGATGGTTTGAATCCAAAATCAAAAACGCTATGAACTAATATCAACGTGCCAAGCCCAACCAGCTGAACCAGCAAATTTTCTACAAGCCGTGCACATTTTTTTATTACATACATACATATGTACATATGTATATGTATATTACAAGCCCGCAAAAATGCCCATTTAGGGTAGAGAGGGGTATTCTGCCCAGGTGAGTAGTTGATTAAAAAACGTGAACCAAGCCATACGGGCGTGTCACAGCCAGACGAGTCAGACCAAAGGAGTTAAACAGCTGCTTGCCGGTTGCTTTAGCCACAGAGAATTTCCTAAAACGTGTTGTAAGAAGAAAACGCTGCCCGAAAACACCAAGATAAAGCTTTTGGGGCACTCTGGAGCTAATATGGCAACAATTTACATAAAACCAGCCAAACCAGTTTTTTTGTTTCAAGTCATTCCTACGTATAACTCAGGTCTCTCTGTCTCAGACATACTGCTGGACAGTTGGCAAGTTGGTCAAGACTAAAATGCTACAAAAATTTGGATTGGTGTGCTGTGGGCAAACTTTGTGGCTAGGAATAACTCTAGGTAATGCTAAGTAGTATAGGCGCTTGCCACATCTATAGTTATTTATAAGATGCAAGACAGATACAACTTACCCAAAGCTCAGTACCCCAACTCATTATGTTGGTGTTTTCCGCTGCGTTTTCGTCAGCCAGTTTTGTGCTCCTGGATTATGTCGCTCTTGCCTAGATAATAAGATAAACGTTGTTCGCAGCCTCCGTCGTTTTTGTTATTGTTTTATGACTGCTAATGTAATCCACAATTTGAAGATATGTAGGTAGGTACGCGCATAAAATGCAATCCAAACCAATCCATCCAAAGACGAGTTCAGCATTCAGGTTGTAAGAAGAAGAGCAAAGAAGTTGTGTATCCAAAAAGGTTAATTAATTATTTTTTTCTTCATTTCTTTTTTGTTTGTTATTCGGTCTGCGGCTGGCGGCAAACAGCAACAACAACAACAGCAACAACAAAATAACGCGCCGCGACGAGGTTGAGTAAATGCACGCAAGCAACTTTGTTTTTATGTGTGCTTAATTTTCTATAAAAAAGAGCAATTTTCACTACTTTTTGTTTACATAGACAACAACAACAACAACAACAACTTTCCATATAAACGCGACGTGGATATTGTTGCTGTTGTTGCACAGGTAACTTAAAGCAGCGGAGCAGCAGCAGCAAAAAGAGCAGTCAGGTAGCGGCAGATAAATAGGCGCAAAAGTATGGCAAACAAATAGGACGAGATATCAATCAAGAGTAAAGATATTTTATCTCTTGGGTTTTTCTTTGCAGCTACAAATACATTTTACATTAAAAACCGGCAGAAATCGTTTTTTCTGCTGCTGCTGCTGCTGACGTCACGAGAATTTTATGCAGTGGCATTCGCTGCAGTCGACTGCTATGAGAGATGAGTCGCGACGCACAGGGAGAGCGAGCGGCGAGTTGCATTTCGTAATTGGGAGCGCGAGCGAGCGAACGAGACAATTGGAATTTTTTATACAGAATTTAAATTTGTGTATTCTTTCTTAATATATAGGATTTTGATGTATACATATGTATGTGAGTTTACTGTGTACGTCGAAATATATTTAAATAATTTTTAATTTAACGAACATTGGATTTGTAGCCGCACTTAAGTAATGCCATTAGTTTTAATTTATTTTTTTGTACACTGCACCTATGGCCATACATTCACAACAACACCGTTTACATACATATATATATATATAAATGTGTGCTTTATTTTTTTTATATAATTTCGCATATAATTCACACAAGCAAGCGCTGTTTGGCATTTATGGCCATATACACGCACCGAGAAGCTATATACATATGTATATATTGCTTCTTCTTCTTCTTATTCTATACGAAAATTCGTCATGCGCGCACACACTACTTTACCTTGGCGTTTCAACTTTTTTTATGTGAAAACAAATGCAAAACCTGACGCACTTGCCCTTTTTTAGGCATACTGCCAAAAAGCACTAAATATTGCCAGTATATTGCAGGTCTGCATTTGACTGTGATGATTGCAATGCTATCGAACAAGACATTCGATTGTTTGAAATATTGTTATCGGTATCATTAAGGGTATTCACTACGATAAATATTAATAAAAAAATGGCGCCACATTTAAACTACGTTTCACATTAACAAGTGCATGGATTCACAAAACACGTAATTAGAAACATTTTTATTTGAAAACAGCAATAAAAGTGCACCCTTAACAGTTACATATAATTTATTTAGAATCTAACTAGGCACCCATGCTATAACATTGATGCACATTAATGATAGTTACATATTTTCATTCGAATAAAATTTCCGTTCTATTTCGATAAGGGAAAATCTCTTAATTTATGCATAACACTTCTAAAATTTGTTTTATAATTATTTGTTCTAAAAATAAAAAAAACCATATTAACACATCAGACCATTTGTTGATGTTTATATTTTGCACGAGCACGTACAATTAGAATTAAGGAGTATTTTTTGTATATCGCTTTCAAGTAAATTCATACAGGGTATATAAAATTAAAAGTAAAAATCTGTTAGATTTTTAGGTGCCTCTAAATACTCTTGCGTAATTAAGGTAAAATCATAGTGACATTTTCCCAATGCCCTTGGCGTGTCTCAGCCCGTCGTCGTTTCCAGCAGCAGAGCGGCAGCTGGCTCCATGCTCCAACCTGTTTGTTGTAGCGCCTGCTCGCACTGCTGTCGATTGGCCACGCCTAGACGTGTCAACTGATCGATTTTATAGTGACGCACGGCCAGGTTGACATCGCCACCGGCAGCACGCAGTGCATTCCTCACATCCTGCTCCACAGCGGCGTTTCCCAGATCTTGCATAAGCTGCAGCAGCTTTTCTTGCTCACGTCCATAATCTGCCGGTACTGGTGCATACAAATTGTTCGCGCCCTCCAATTGCATTTGCTGTTGCTGCCGCATCTTCTCCAGTCGGCGTTGTATTTGCTGAGCCGAGAGCGGTGGCGGCGCCAACGGAGCTGGGCGATGCGGACGCAGGTAGTCATCCAGAGCAACTTCATCATAAATGGCCAATGTGCCGCCGCCATTGGCGTAGACGGCATTAGCCGCTGTAGGCACTTGACCATAGTAAGTAGAGGAAGCCGCAGAGGCTACTGCATCATAGCGTTCTCCTGCTAGGCTGCCGTACATCGAAGCGGACGAAGCATATACGCTGGCTTTGGGCGCCACTATGCGATTAGATATAGCCACAAAGGAATGATTTGTTTCTATCTGCTGTGCAGCATTAACATTTCCCTGAGCAGCATGATTTTGATACAGCTGTTCCTCTGGAGGCGGCTGGGCGTAGTATTCCGATGGCGCAGCGACTCGTTCATACCAAATTCGATTAACAACGCTTTGTGTGTTTAATGCTGCGGCGGCTGCCTCAACATTGTTTTGCTTAGGAGTTGTGTTGACTTCGTTCTGCCGCACATTTGGCGAGGCGCTAGCATTAGATGATGGACTGGTGTGCGTTGAGTTTCCACTGGCGGCCGCATTTTTAAGCGGCGTGAGATTCTGTTTATAAGCCACGTCCTTGTTGCAATACATTTGTGCCGAGTTGCGGTCGTAGTCGCTTTGGGCCTTGTTACTACCGCTGTACATGTCTTTCTCTAGTTCGGCTATGAATGATTTATCCAGCTCTGGGGCATGCTCTGACGAATGCGACGTTGTAGCAACGTCGTGGCGCTCCAGCGATAAACTGCTTAAGTTGAACTGCATTACGGATTCTAGAGCGGCTACTGTTTGTGGTATGTTCTCCTTGTTGGCTTTGCAATTATTATTCGAACTAGCCTCGGCAGCACTAAAGAGACTTTTGCGCGCAGCAGGGCTTTCATATTGAACAGCTGGCGCAGCTTGCAGCGGTTGTCCAATGTTCGAGTACAGCTCTGACGCGCAAGCAGGTGTCAGCTCCAAACTGCTGGTATCAAACGGATCCAGCATCGTTGGCTGTAGCTGTTCACGCTTTTGCTGTACAAACTCCATGGTATTCGAGTAAGTTGGTGGCATTTGATACGGCGGTGGTTGTAATCGCGCTGGCGACACATCAAAATCAAACTGCGACTGCTCATTGTGACTCAGATAATTGGGCGTGTTGCGTCCCGAGCCAGGGGCCTCCTCATTAAATGTGGGCACGTCAATTGGGGCATCAAGTAAACAAAATGAACTGTCCAGCTTGAGTGAAGCGCTGTCGCCCAATGGCTTCGATTCTGCGCCCGCTGCTAATTCTGGAGAAATGTCAATAAGTATTCCTTCCTGCTGTTGAATCTGAGGTGGCGGCGGCCGCTGTGGACCCGTTCCTTTTTGGGACGTACGCATCTTCACAGCATTGCGACGCTGCAAGCCACTGGAATCGTTGACCAGCTTATTGTAGGCAAACTGCTTGCTCGAGATGGACTTGCGCTCCTTGGCGTGGCCCTGGACCGCTTGCGACTGAGGGCTAAAGCTCTGTGTATGTGCCAGTGAGGAGCACTTACGGTTTCGCTCTTCACCGTTAACCAAAGCTCCAGCGCCGCCCCAGCAAAATCCAAACGGAGAGCCGCTATGCGTATTGCCAGATGATTGGCGTTGATTCTGCCGTAAAATGACGTCACCATGCGCGCTGGCAATCTTGTGCTTTTCCAACAGGGTGCGTGGAAAGATGCCAATGTCGTAGGTTCGCTGGTTTTGGCCTTTAATGAGCTTCAACTCGGGGCGACCATCAATGACGGCTATGCTGTCTCCCGCTTCGATTTGCAGGGCTTTGGTTTCATGGTAGCTCCGAGAAGCACGCAGCAGGGGCGGTGACATGCTGACCAAGTATTCCCTGAAAAGTGCAAGAGCAATTATTTAGAAAATATGACTTTGTTATCAATAGTAAGACCTACTTGAGTGCCGCAAAAGTTGGTCGTTCCGCTGGCGTCTTGTCCCAGCATTGCAACATCATGGCATAGACATCTGGAGGGCATGCATCCGGCTGATGCAATCGCTCGCCTTCACGATCGATCTTTCGCAAGATCTGTGAGCCATTTAAACCCACCCAGGGGTCTTCGCCGAATGAAAACATTTCCCACAGAGTTACCCCAAACATCCATGTGTCCGAAGCATGCGAAAATTGTCGAAAGCGAAGTGACTCTGGTGCGCACCATGGAAACGGAACCTTTTTATGCTCCGACATGACATAGCAATCATCCTCTTGAGGCAGCGCGCGCATTAGACCAAAATCTCCAATTTTAATTTTGTTACCAGAGGCTAACAGCACATTACGGCAGGCAAGGTCGCGGTGCAGGAAGCGCTTTTGCTCCAAGTATGCCATGCCAGTCACAATCTGCACGGACCAATTCCAGATGTGCGTCAAGGGTGTGTGGCGGCACTGTTTACGCAGAGTATCCAGCAGTGAACCGCGTTCCGCCAACTCTGTGATCATCATCATAGGTTGCGAGAGCACCACACCATAGAGACGCACTAAGTTGGAATGGTCTAGAGCGTGCATTGCCTGTACCTCCCGAAAGAAATCGTCGATAATGCCCGGCTGTGTTAGGTTGTCCGCTTTGAGTACCTTAACAGCAACAGGCAGCACCTTCCCTGCCGGCGATGCACTCCACTCGCCTCGTCGCACTACGCCAAATGAACCATCGCCCAACTTGAGACCCAATGTAATATCCTTTTCATGTATAAGACATGTCAACTGGGTACTATTGCCTTGCTGCGACTCTCTATTTGCTTGCTGGTTCTGTTGTTTTTTTGAAGAAGGCTGTTTGCCACCTCCAATCAGCTTTGAGAGAATGTTTTTGCGCCACTGGTGCGCTTTCTTCTTGCGAACGGCCTCCATAAGACGCCGAATGGCCGGTTTGCCAAGGCCACAGCGCTCAAGATCTTCGGACAACACGTAGTCAAAGTGTGGAAGTCTTGTCACTTGAAGATCATCACGAATGCGTTCCAAAAATTGCTCCAACTGCACCTCGCGCAGCAACTCCTCTAGCCAGGCGGTCTCATTGTAGGAGCCATCAGCTCCACTTGGTGAGCCCATGGTGCCTCTAAAAACAGAAAATAAAAGCATGAGAAACGCTTTTGAAAATAATTTCAGAACAAATATGCTAACTTCAACGAACTTGAAATATCTATCTATAATGGAATACCAGAGCTTTAAGTACTTATTTATGGCCCGTATAAAACCGTTGCTCTTACGTCGCCTCGCGGTGTGAAGGACTTGCTTTTGTTGTTATCATTGTCGCGACCGCATTGTCAGGCGTTTTGTAAAGCGGCTGTCCAACGTAAAAGCACGCTAAAGCAAATTTACAGCGTGATTAAGTATATTGGATATGAACTCTCGATTAAAGTTAGAAGCTGCAAAATATATTTTTAGCTACCACAGTAACAGCTCTGTGAGGAAGTTTGCTGAAATATTACTCAGAGTAGATTTTTGTTAAAAAAAAAAAAAAAAACTTAACGCGTTACTAACATTTTGACAACTTATACCTGCTATGCACTACAGGAAGAGTATGAATCTGTAGGTAGCAAATCTCATTTGTATAAGGTGTGCATTTAAGCACGTTCGTATATTTAACTGTGATGTGAGCCAACATTGCTTAGTGGCAAATCCAATTTCGGACTAGTTTAATTCAATTCAACTGAGCAATTATTCAAGCGAAGAATGCGACATATTTAAATTCGGTCAATGTGTAGAGCGGATACCCAACAACAACACCCAAAACAATTGAGATTGAGAGAGCAAGGCCAGCAGCAGCCAGTAATTTTCTATGGAAAAACTATGAACTGGAAAAAAGAAATATGACAAAGGGGCTGTACCTCGCTATATACCAGATTATGCACATGTGTGGCACACAGATTCAGATTGGCAAATAAATACTATCATATATTACTGCAATAATAATCAACCACCGAAGTGAATAAAAAAAATCTAAACAGTTGCCAGTTGCGGCGCTATTCCCCCGAGGGTGAGTAAAAGGATTACTTACACTTTAGTTTCGAGTCTACTCTGGTCTGGTAAAATCCAAATGCAAAGATTTTTGGAAGCAGCTGCAGGCAGCGAAGCGTTGTGTCCAACGCAGTCTCTGCCTCTGCTTCCGCCGTGACGGCTGTCAGCGGCTTGCGGCTGCTGCACTTTGCGAAACTTCCTGTCTGCGTTAAACAGGTTGCAAATAAAGATGATGTGTAATTCAATAGCAGGCTGCTTGTTCCAGAACCAGACGGAGGTGAAGGACGTCGACGTTGACGTTTTAAATGTGTGCGTAAATGTGCAAACGTGTGCGTGTATATGTGTATGTGTATGTGCGTTGCTTTGTTTACTTTGGCTAAACGAAGAGGAGCAGCAGCTGGCATCTAAATGAACAAATTAGCCATCGTTCTAGTGCCGCCATCCCATAAACATGTGCATACACATAAACCCCCAAGTGTTTGAGGATAGAGACTAGCGTTAAACAATATTAATATTAATTATTTTTGCACACACAAGCACACAGACGTCTTAAATGACGCTGCGGGCTAAACGCTGCTGCTGTCGTCACACTTATTTGCACAATTTTTACTGTAACAAAATAAGAGGCGAATGCACTATATGTTGGCTATTAAAATTGGCGTTGGCGGCGTGTATGATTTAATATAATTTTATGGCGCAGCGCAGAGCATTGAATTTTCACAGCAACTTAGGTAAAACTTAATAAAACTAGTCAATATTAACTCCCGACGACGTTCGACAGCAGCAACAGAGAAACAGAGAAACACTGATGTGACACTATAGTATTTAAAATACCACAGAAGCAGTGCGCAGCCCGTGAGTAACGTATCGATATATCGATCGGTATATACCGATAGCCGATAGCTTGCACTGCGATATTTTCTTAGTTGGCATATCGCGGGCGAAATAGTAAATTTAAAGACAGAAATCACAACTACCAGCATTACAAACATTTTCAATCAATTCATTGGACTCTTGAATTAATTTTCGTGTATAATTAAGTAAAAATTAAGACACAAGTTTGGTTTAGTTTTCTTTTTTTTTTTTTTGGTCGTCATTCAACACAAATTAAACAAAAAAAATAGTCTGAGATTTGTTTACGTAAATTGTTTAACAGCTATGTCATGTCTAAATACTTTTATATGTCTCACTGAAAAAAAAAAAAAAAAAACAATAATGTACAAAAGAAGCAATATTAAAAATATTAAAAATTTTGCACGAAATACATAAATATTTTCTTTTACCAGTTTACCAGTAACATTGAAAAACATATATGAATATCGTTTCGTAACATTATTAATAACAACAATATTTACAATAATACAAACTTTGCACAACGAAATTTTCTTATATTAATAATAATTATTTGTAAAGAAATACATAATCAAATAAAATATCAAAATTAACATTGAAAAATAAATAGTTAATATATAAAAGTTAAATTATAAAAAAAAATTGTTTTTTTAACAGAGGAAAAGTTGAGGCCCTGACGATAGCTCGTGTTGCGCCTCTGTTAAATGTTGAGTCGATGAGGCGGCCTGACTCTGTTATTAAAACATTAAAAGTCACAAATTTATCAGTTGCCCAAAAGTATGCTACACTATTCTCAACTTGACGACTCAACAGAGCCTGTTACTTAACACGCCTTCTCAACTTGACGTTTCGATTTGACCGTTGAAAAGCGTTAACGCTTGAGGCAATTGCCTCAAGTAGCTGCTGCCTAGCTCGTTCGAATTTAACATCATCGGATAGTATAGTGGTTAAAAGTGATGCCAATTTAGCCTTTTTCCGGATAGATTTGTCCTTTTTTTAACTGCTTCAGCCGGAAAAAATATGAAACAGCCCCTATCCGGAAATCTAGCCTTTTTTTGCTTTGTTTAGCCGTTTTCAGCCTTTCTTTTAAATTGAATTTGTATATAGTAAATATAATGCAACTGCAACAATCTTTTTAGGTTGCCGAATAACTTTGAAGATTTAAAGAATATTGATTGATACGTTTTCTATAGAAAACATCCTTCGTTCGATATTCACAAAATGTTAACACAATATGCTACCATCCAATTGGTAAAACAGGAAAATGTTGATTCAACCATTAAATTTTGGCCCGAAGTCAGGAAATATAAAGACTTAGCAGGCAACAGTTAATTTTTATACCCTGTACCGTATGGTACAAATGGTATATTAAGTTTGTGCAAGCCGAAAATGTATGTAACATATAGAAGGTGTCGTCGGAGACCCGCCAAAGTTACCTAAAGTATGATCAGGGTGACTAGAGAAGTCGATGTCCGTATGTCTCTCTGTCCGTCCGCAGATCTCAGAGATGTTAAGAGCTAGAGCAACCATACTTTCACATTAGAGCCATTAATACTAAATATTCCATAGGAGACAAGTTTATTTTATTTTTTTGATATCGGGGTTACTAATATAGCTCCCATAGGGGTGTTTCAGACGACCTCGAAAAAAAACAAAAATTATAGATGGATAATTCGTTTGTTTATAAGATATAAAATGTTTTTTGCACAAAATTCGTTGTGTTTCGTTTGTTTGTGAAGATATTGTAACCAAATTTGGTGTTTTTCAGTTTTTTAGGGTTACCCAGTACTATACTGTAAATTAATGCACAAAATGTAGAGTGTGACAGAACTTATGACAACAATCATCCAGTTATAACAAGGTAAGTCAAATACTTTCCGAATAGTTCAACAAAATTAAAAAATAGTATTATACTCTCTCGGAATAGCTTAAATTGTGAATTTCTTTTCACATTTATTAGCGCAATTTGTTCGTATTCTTAAAAATAGGTTGGGAAAAGTCTCACATTGCAATGATTAAAAACAAAGCACCTTGCTATAAAAAGTGGAATAAATTTACACTTTTTGTTCTGTTTATTAGGAGTGTTGTTTTATATATTTATGCTTTAAAGTAAATTTATTCGGCATACTAAAAATTAAACTGCAAACTGGATTGAAACCTTTTTTTATTGATACTTAATTTTGTAGAGCATTTTTTGTGCTTTTTGTATAAAATCCTTTTTTATTATATGAAATTAACCGGTTATTGACAGTTTAATTGAAATAAAGAAATTTATACCTTACAAATGAATAACGATTTGAAGAGACTTGCCCTCTTCTTATCCAAAACGGAATAGACAGATTCCATGCATTGACTTAGCTTGTGCACAAAACCAGTTTCAAAACTAAAATATAAACATATTTCAATTTATTTATGTTATGGTTAGTTAGATCTTTAAAAGTTAATTAGCAGTTTTTATGCTTTCATGTTTGAAATGGTATTCAGACATGCAAATACAAATTTGGATGTTTGCTTGCGGATTAAAAATCCAGTTCTAAACAAACAAATGACATCTTCAGATGTTGTTAAAGCTTTCACTTGCGGTACGAGATAAAGTTGTTTGAAGCTACTTTGTTTGTTGAAATCTTGTCCCTTTGCGTATTTGATTCGAAAATGATTCGAAATAATTTATGGCACCTTTAAACGGTGCTACTAATAGCTCTAACCGATGTGCGTATAAAATCATTTAATTTAATAAAGCAAAATACCAATCAATTTAATTTACATATTCATAGAAGGTATACATAGCCGGAACGCACGCAGTAGCATAAAATTTCGCTTTGAGCGGGTGGTAAAACTAGTTATACTCATGTCCAGCGGTAGCATAGTTCTCTAACTGTTGGGGCCATTAGATCATACGCTCATACGCTCCATTAACATAAGGGGAATTAATTTTGTCAACAACATTCAAAGCGTCGTTTGCAACGCGACTAATTGGATAAGCGCCTCGCATGGTTATTTATTTCCTGCTCAAATTAAGTCACTTTCACATAGTCGGCAATGCCGTGTGACGTCAGAATATTGGGACGTCGGGATGTTGTAGTATGATGTTCACACCTCATTGCCACAAATGGTAATAGCACTGATTAGAGTTCATAAATTATAAGCGTCTTAGCAAAATGAGCGCAGGCGGCATAAATCAACGATCTTACAATCACTTAGATAAGTATGTTAATACTTCCATAGCCAAAAACAAGCTCAGCACGAACCATGAGTGGAACTTCAAGAATATTTTACAAAACGGAACCGAACAACTCTCAATGAGTATATTTTTAGACGCGTTAAGAGCTTTTGTTGCGGTAATTATGTTGGCCAAGGTACTTGATGGCACTTTAAGATCAATTAACAAGTCAATAGCGGGTTTTATATAGGATTTTTCAAATCAACACTCAACTCAATAAGGATGTAAATTTTATAGTTTTAACATTTAAGCTTTTTATTATTATTATTACTGATTAACGGATTAAGGCTTTTTGTTTTGCACAGCTAACAATAAATAACTAGACAATTTACAATTCACAATGGAAAACAAATACAAACATATATACAGGTTTAGTAAGTGATATGGGCGATGGATTCGATCCCATGGAAATGGCAAGCATTCCAGACAGCTTAGAAACGGAAGGTGCGAGCGGGCGCATTGTAGTGGTAGCCATCATCGCTGTGTGCCTCAATAGCCTCTTGTGGTGGCAGATAGGTGCTGCCAGGCTGCAGTGGGGCAGCATAAGAAGGAATAGGAATCTTAAAGTCGGTTTTAGTGCTGGGTGGCAAGTATTCAGGCTTGGGTGCATCAACCTTGACGGCTGGAGCAGCTGGAGGCAAGTATTTTGCTTTTGGTGCAGCTGGAGCAGCGGGGGCAGCTGGAGCAGAAGGAGCAGACACTGGTGGCAGGTACTTGGGCGTTGGTGGAGCTGGTGCAGCTACTGGTGGCAAGTACTTTGGCTGTGGTGCTGGAGGAGCCACAGGCGGCAAATATTTTGGCTGAGGTGCTGCAGGTTCGATTGGCAACGAGGCTACTTCTTCGACAGGCGGCAAGTACTTGGGCTTGGGCAGATCGAAGGATACATTTGGTGGCTCATAATTATATCCAGCATGCTCGTCATGGTGATGCTCATGTCCAAGTAGATGAGAGACATCAGCAGCGACTAGCGCTAGACTGCAGAGCGTAAGCACAAGGACTTTCTGCACAAAATAATCCAAAGTTGAGCAAAGTCATGTAAATCCCAGTTGCACATTATCCAATATCTTACCATTTTCGTTTAATCAGATGACACCGTTCTTGCTGCTGTAGCGGCTATTCCCAAGTGATACAGTTTCCGGCTAGTGTTTCGTTATTTATAGTAAGAATGGAGCTGAGAGCGTACTGATTTAAGCCTAAAATAGCAAAGTTGCAGACAGTCCACCAATACAAATACTCGTACGTCAGCTAATCCGATGGTCAGCTAACCGGCATTTGTCGGGTCTTACGCCTGCTAGCGTTTTCTGGGCTTTTGATTCTATTAAATATTTAAAGTTCGATTTATCTTCTGCGTGTGTATTAAGTAAGCAGTGAGCAGAAACCACTTATGGGCCTCTCTCTCTTTTGCTGCTGCTTTTTAGTGTGTGTCTGTAATTTGGACTTTATTGCCCCAATAAATACCATCACGGTTGTGTCTGGGCGTGGTAAACAAATTATGTGCGAAAAATTCAATCAATTTCGCCCTGTGCACCAGTTTTAGCCCGTGGGCTACAGTTGTAGTTAGCGAAGCGTTATTGAGCAAACACACTAAATTGAATGACCTCAGACAACATTGAAAGGGGCAACGGTGCGTATGATTAACTTACTATTCAATACTGAGGAGGGCTCTTTCGAAGCTTGGCTTTGTTTTTTTTGCAATTTGTTTGGTTCGGCGTTTAGCTGGCATCTCAGTTCACAATTAGCAATTTTATTTGGCTTTGTCTTACGAATTTTTCGTTTAATACTCAATATTTCTGTAAGAGACAGGTGCAGATCATTATTCATATTTCAAGACGCTTAGCAACGCAATGGACATAATTACAGACTACTCCAATGCTGCAGGTGATCTGTTGCAGCGCGTGTCTTCATGATATTGTTGTTTTTTTTTTTAATTGTTTGAAGATTTGGGTTGATTGGCCGACATTGTTTTGACGGTCATTGTCGCTGAGACCTTTCGGCCCTTTCTCGATCAATCGTAAATTTAATTAGTTGACTACAATAATAGTAATAGCTATGGTGATATATGCATTCATTATAACGTGGCCCGTGGGAAATCAAAATCACTTGGATGTGAAGTGTACGTGTTATATATTATATGTACATTTGCACAGCTTAATATAAGTCAATAAACAAATTTATATTTGCTATAGTTTGAACCGGCGCAATGGCGTGTTGTACTGATATCCTGCTTCGGCACTTGCGGAGAAGCTTCTTGCAGCAGGTGGCAAATATTTGGTTGATGGCTGTTGCACTTGCGCCTGTGATTCCTCTAATGGCAGCGCGTACGATGGAATGGGAATCTTAAAGTGTGAAGTTGGTGGTGCAAGACTTTGCACTGGTGGCAAATAATTTGTCAGCGGCTGTGAAGGCGGCAAGTATGTGGTCTTTGGAGTCTTTATTGAATCCGACTGCGGTGGCAAATAGGTGCCTCTTGGTGCGGGACGTGGTGGTGGGGGCGGCAGCACAGGTGCTACCTTGGGTGGCAGGTTTCTATGTGCTAGTGAGTCTGGCGGCAGATATTTAGAGTCTGGCTTGGATGGTGGCAAATAGGCTGGCTTGGGTACTGCTGGTGGCGGAGGAAGCGACACTTTAGGCGGCAAATATTTCATACGTGGCTTTTTCACGTTTGAGAAGCTAGGCTTCGGTTCACTCTTTGACGATGGTGGTAAGTAGCTGCTCTTGGGTGGAGCAGGAGGCAAATATTTTGTCTGAGGCTTAGGGGGCGCTGGTGGCAGGTACATTGGACCTGGTGTGGGAGCTGAGTATTTGTAACCGCTGGTTCCTGCGCCATCGAACTGTGCATCCTTTTGGTTATTACGACCATCGAAAAAATGATGATGATGGTCGACATGATGATCGACATGATGATCATGGTGATCATGGTGTTCATGGTGATCATGGTGATCATGGTGATCATGGTGATCATGGTGATCATGATGATCGTGATGGTGATGATCAATGTAATGTTGGTCGTAGTGGTAGTCGTGATCGTGGTGATCGTGATGATGATGTAAGTTATGTCCGTGCAGCAAGTGTGATACGTCCGCTTTAGTGTAGGCAACCAAGCCAACTATAGCTAGTAGCAGGCAAAGCTGTTGTTTCTGCAAAATGGAAATAAAAAATTAAATACACAGCCCTTCGGTTTAATGCTCCGTCCAAGTAGGTTACCA
Organism: Chymomyza fuscimana; assembly: GCA_949987675.1. Classification (NCBI taxonomy): domain Eukaryota; kingdom Metazoa; phylum Arthropoda; class Insecta; order Diptera; family Drosophilidae; genus Chymomyza; species Chymomyza fuscimana. The sequence goes on from OX465089.1 coordinate 745,024, forward strand.
TTTCGCTTGTTTTTAATCCACTGATGGGTTGCAATACTTGGACTAGGCTGCTGCCGGCTACAAACGCTTTCGAATAATGTCAAATAATGTTGATGTTTCCCCTTTTATATGCTGATGCAGATGATGGACCCTTAGTCTTCGTGTTTTCTTTACACTTTTCTTGGTTTTCATGCGCTTTGGACAATTATCGGCATGTGTGCATTTGTGTGTGTGTGTGTGTGTATGTTTATTTTCCATTGTGAATAAAAATAAAGGCATTTAATGTGATTTCGAACTTAATTTGGCCATTTGACAAAGCAGCGGAACACACATATTGATCGGAATCACATTGGACTTATAAATATTCAGCAGCCAAAATGAATAATAAAATTTAGGAAATTGGACAATTGGCGGTGATTGAGTTTAAAGCCTGGAGATAGCTAGCCCCTGTAGCCAAAGGTCTCAGCAATAACAAACAAATTATTAACAAAGTTGATTTATTTTACATTCCTTAATTTGTATAAATTGGCTAGATAAAACTTAACGAGAAAAAGAAAAACATAATTTTAGTTCAACAGTGAAAGGGAAAAGTCCAAGGCAGAGAGTTGCAACAGAGTGCATTCATTGTACTTTAAAAGACGAATCGTTTTGCGGGCGCTTCGTAATGGTAGCCCTCTTGCTTAGGTTCCTCTACAACAATAGGCTCTGGAATCAGTGGCTCCGGCTCCGGTTCAACAGGTGGCAGGTATGTGGCCTTGGGAGTGGATGGTGGTAGCGGCGGTAGATAGGTTGGCACCGGTTTTGGTGGTGCTGGCGGTGGTGGTGGCAGGTATGTAGGTACAGGTGTTGGTGGAGGCGGTGGCAGATAAGTGGGTGCTGGCGTTGGCACTGGTGTTGTGGTCGTCGTCGTTGTCGTTGTTGTAGTTGTGGTTGTAGGTGGTGCAGGCGGCAAGTACGTTGGTGGTGGCAGCTCGAATGGCTTACTAGGTGGTGGATAATCGTAACCATAACCCTCCTGGTCCTTCAGCAAGTGTGAAACATCAGCAGTAGCCAAGGCCAGCAAGCAAGTAGCTAGTATGAATAGTTTCTGTGGGACAAGGGCATTAGTTCATCAATGAGACAACGGCTGCCTAAAGCAAAATCATTCATGGCTTACCATATTGAGGTCTTGTTTTAGACTTTTCCGCCGCCGTTTGCTTCGCTGTTGTTGCGTACTTACACCTTGAGGTCTTGAACCTTAAATGCTTGACCAACTCATCAGCATTTGGTTATTTATAGACAGAACAGTAAATGCTCGGCTCTGTCCGTGGCTTAAAAAGCCAATTATTAATATTTAAATCGTATGCTCTCTGTCTATTGTAGCAATTTGTATGCATTATCTGCGCTCTCGCAACTTAGCGCGGTGGCCACCTAGGCGTCACGTCAAGCTCGCCGATCTTCACCAAGAGCCGCTCAGATGGCTTTTCATCAGCGCCGTCACTTAGCACACCTCGCCACGCTTTTAAATGGTATTGTGTCAAATTTGGCGCGCTACTTCCGAGCTGCTCTTAAGTTTTAGTTCCGTAGCTGGCAACGATTCCGGCCGCCGTTTGACAGATGCTCGTTGTAAGCGTTGGCTCGTTGGTGTCATAAATCATTTGCACTCATTTATAATAATTGCTTGAGGAACTCGAGAAGTTTGATTTTAATTTTTGAGTGGTTAGCATCTCAATAACATGATGCCGCCATGCAGTGACGGCCGAGTAATCGTCTCATTGTTTGGGGTACACAATAAAGTTGTCGCACCGATGTCGCCTTTGCAAGCTTACAAAGTTGCTTTGGGCTTCCGGAAGTCTAGCTGTCATTACAAAGCTGTAAACCATTGCTAAAGTCGAGCGCATTCCACTGCCAACAAAGCCGATGCAAAGTCCATGAGTAACCAAAAATGGGCAGCTCCAACTCCAACGCGAAGCCCCAAACAATGATCATTGATTTGACAGTAATATTTAGAAAACTAATTAGTTTGATTAATTTGCTTAAGCCGCTGCATATACGGCTCCAGACCAAAAAACAGACTCCAAAATCTTGTCAGTTATTCAACTATCACTTTTTGTCTAGATTGAAGAATTTTGTATGTCGTATTTCGTATTTAAGTCTGTTCATCTTAGTTGATTAATTTATGCGGGTTGTTGAACCGCCACTTTGATAGATTGTCATTGCTCGGATTTATGGCATGTGCTTATTGATTAGAGATTGCGGAATTAATTGTGGTCCATCGAAAGTGTCAAGCGGCAGAGCGAATTCGAAATCATTAATTAATAGGCCTAAATTTTTAACTAATAACCGGTTGTCATTTGGATTGGATGAATCTAAAAAAAAAGTTCACTAGTTTTAAATAATCCCACATAGATTTAGTTCTAACAAACATTCAACACAATCAACTAGGCGGAATGCCGCCTTCATGGCTAAAGGTGACCTTGCCAATTGCCAAGGTAGTTAAAGGATTAGAACCAAAGTAAACTTTCATTTACTGGAACATCTGTTTTTATTATGTATTGTATGTATTTGTATAACATATGGGTATAACTTTGGTACTAACAAAATCTCTTAAGGCGCATAACGCTTAACTTTTGAAACGCTTGCTGGGCACCTGATAATCGTAACCATGAGCTTTGCTGCTGTGTGGTAGTGCATGATCTTGAAAGGCTTCCGCTACGCCCAACTGTGCATCGGACGGCGCTTGTGGTATGGTGTCCTGTGGGAATTCCGCACCCGTGGGAAACTCGTTGCTAACCTCCAGCTCCAGTTCGGTCAGTTTGGGTATGTCGTAAACAAAGCCATTGCCGGAACGTACCAACTGCGAAACATCAGCATGTACAGCATGAAGATTAAGACACAGTGACGCTGCCACGACGAGAATTGGCCATCTTAGCCAGCGCTGCGCGATCAATTAACCAATATTGAATGGAAGACGAGAAAAGCGTTGTATATGCAGCATGCTCACCATTTTCTTTGTATATGTATGTTGTATGTTGAGCCCGTTTCTGATGAATCTCGCTTTGGGCAACAGATCTTGAACGAATGCATGCGCCGGCGTCAACTCACTAACTATTTATACGATAGGCGGATTTTCTTCTACCAGCTTGTTTGATTTGTTTGTTTTACTGCTAAGTATGAATTAATTGTGCCTATGTTGACTAGCTGCGCAACAATATGTTCAACATACTCACTCACGCTCAGACATTCACTGGCTTAAGCTTAAGCTTAAGCTGATCTGAGGCTAAGCTGGAACTGAGTCTATCTCTCGGCCCTAGATAAACAAACGAAACAGAGATGTGTATATTGTTGTTGTTGTTGTGTGGCTGTATCTTGTGATCACACTCCAAAAAAGACACTACAACAATATCAACATCTCATCATTGTCATTGCCAAGGCTAAGACTTGTTTTGTGGGGTCAAGTGTCAGTGCGTTGTTTAAAGCCGTTGGGCCATGTCGTCTTGCTATGCTTTTTCGTTGTTTGTGTGTGTTTTATTTTATTTGATTGAAAATTAATGATCCTACTACCTCCCCTTGATGGTGTCTTGTGCTGAATGGAGATCTGTTATGTAGTGTCGCTTGTCGCACTAAATTGAATAAATTTTATATTGCTGCCCAAAAGTATGCAATAAAAATTTTTCCTTTTTGGTTTTAGTTTTAGTAGTAGATTTTGTTTAGTTGCATATTTTAGTAGTAAATCAAAATAATCAATATTTTTATTATTCTTATTGTTAAGTTAGTTTTTTTTTGGATATTTATTGAATTTCATTAGATAAGCAGTTTTTGAATTTCTCAGTTATATTATATTATATTACATTTTTTTTTGGTTAGAACTCTCGCCATCTAGGGGCAACTTAAATGAAGTGTTAGTGTTATTAAATTTCTAATTCTAATTTCTCCAAAGAAAGACTTCTGCTTCTTCTAACATTTCGCCGATGGCTTTGCTGGCTTAATAGAACCTTGATCAACTTCTTTCTCAAGGTGACCTCCGTCCAGTTCGGTTATGCTAACAGCAGAATAGCAGAGAATTAAAAAGTGTGAATTTTTCCAAGTGACATTTTGGAGCAGTTGAAATGAAATATTAATTTATAAAAAGCTGTTATTGAATTTGTGCATTTTCCTGAAAATTATAAACCAGTAAGTTGCCTTCCTCAACAAACAAAATTCAGTGCCTAATTAATTTTTGATCTGCAGAACTTAACTGAGCAATTAATTGCTTAAGTTCCGCCCTTAATTGGCTCAACATCTTTTTTTCGAAGCTGCCTTCATATTTATTTGATCCGGAGATCGCCCCAAAACATATTATTTTTCTGGTGCCAATCCTCAATAAGGGTAATTATGGTATTAGCAACCAAGTTTAGCGTAGATGCTTATTTTTCTTTTTTATTTATACACAGATTTGGCACCTAATGGTACCTAGTGCAAACCTAATGGCACCTATTGTACAGCCAATGCAGACCTAATGCACAACAAACCCGTATTACCATTATCTTGTGCCATCTGTATTAGTTACACGTCAAAACTCCCTTAAGCTCCACCAATTTCTGCTCTCTTAAGGAAGTCGAGTGATCCGCAGCCACGGACTATGCGCTTAATCTAGGCCCAGCAGTTCCCCCGCAATTTTTATCAACGACGGGTCACACGCGCATGCTGTCTAAATTTCATTAAATAATTGTTAGTGCATATAATGGCAGAACGTCGCGATTCGGTGCAAGGCCTTTTAATTTTTTTTTCTTTTGTGTTGCAAAAACTAAAATAATATTGGTGAGGTGTTTTTAAAATGGTGTCAAAATCTAGCCTATAAAAGAAAGAAATTACCCTCTGGCTGGATTATAAAAATAAAAATGTATATATTTTTTTTTCTTCCTGTTGGGATTCTCGAAAATATAAATAATTTATAGTTATTATTAGTGAAATTCAAAAAGTGCAATGCAAAGTATAGAAAAATGCTAGAAATTCTATTATATATAATTAATTAATTTTTTTTTGGTTCGTCACATTTTTTTTTTTTGCACGGGATTAGTGCCGGCATGTGTATAGAAGTAAAATTTTTGTGCAGTACTTAAACTCGATTTTCTTATAATTTATCACGTGAGAAAATTTTGTAAAAGAAATTATATATATGAGTGCGTAATAATTCGCTATTGCATAATGGTCCCAACCTACTGCCCCGTAACCCTCTCTTCCAACAGCCGTCATCGCCGGGAGATCGATCTTTCGTCGCTGGACGTCGCCGTGTGTAAGCAGTAAGTGTTGTACTCTTTATTTCTTTTACATTGTTTTTTTAGCACGCGCTCTTAAATAATTGCTTTCAGTAACTATTACTTCGTTACAATTAATCTCTTATTCGATCAAGGCAGTGTTCCATTCTCGTTCGTTCCAGGTGAACTTGGCCTTGAACTTGAATTTTTAATTTCGTTTATTCTAAATTCTTATTCTATCAGCTGTTTGCCAATGCCGTTTTAGCTACAGTAGTGTGAAAAATTCTTCGCCCGCTTTTAACTTCCAATCTATGAATATGCCTTAAGCAAATGTATAAATTATTGTTTTTTCGTTACTTGCATTATATCACTATACTATTAACCCTTTTAATTCGCAGCATGTTTTTTTCTATATTTGGTTTTTTTTGTTTTTTGCACTTCATTAAAATTTATTTAGCATTATAATATTATTATAAGAACTTTGGGGGTTAACGTTCCTTGGCCTTATCCCACTAATGTTACAATTAATTTTATATATTATAATAAATGTTTAAAATGAAATATTTTTAGTTCTTTTCCCTGAGGAGTTATGCATCGACGCAGTAGCCACATGAGGTAGACCTTCGAGGTACCTTATTTTGGGATCACTTTAATTTTTTTTTCTCTTTGGATTAAGTGATCATGGTAGGGTGGGCATTCGCTGTTGCAACAACACCGGCACAGCCTGTTCAGCGACGCCACAACACCAGCGCCGCATGGACCTTTTTTTTTGTTATAACTTGGTTTCAGTTTTTTTTCTTTTACTTTTCTTTTCCGAACTTTCCTTAATGCTTTTGTTGTCTTTCGTCGAACGTATACTACCAGCCAGCACGCGAATTTAAATTAGTTATGAAATCAGCAGCGAGTAGGTAGCACAGTGTTTTTTTTTGAACCTCCCCTAACTGCCGATCGCATACAGCCGGATCGCAAGCGCGTGCTCCACATTGCCGCTACACCCCCATCAGCTCGCATACGACAGCATAGCCTTACTGGTTATATGCTACAGTATTAGATTATGATTATTCATAATAATTTTGGCGCCCAACGTAGGTGGCCCGAATGATCTTTCATTTTATTTTTTTTTGAGGCCAACATGAATAACTTGACTATTCGATTAGATAATTTAAAGCCCAAGTTAGGTGGCTCAAACTCTTTTTATTCCTGTTGGTAGATCTTTCAAGCCCCGATTTAAGAAGAATTTTTTGTTGTCATAACAACTGACTTTATTTCTGTATAGGTTCGATGTCTATTTTTCGTCATATTCCTTGTCCTAGTTGTTGTTGTGAGTACGGTGGGTTTTTTTTATTCTTTTACTAGGTTCTTGCCTGGTCTCGAAAAAAAAAACAACAACTTATGAGTTTATGTCAAGATTATCTGGATGTGTTTTAGCTTCATTTTGACTTTAACTCCGATGTCTTGCTGTTCATAAGCCATTTGTTCCTTGTGTAGTTGCAATTTTGGGTGGTTGTCGTTGTTTATTGGTTTTCAGTGGATTTTTATGCTACGACCATCCCGTCAATACGCACAAATTTGTAACTTCACTCTTTTGTTGTACTATGGAGATAACATTGTTTGTTACCTAGACAACATACGTCCTTTCCCAACTATCGCTTTTACCTTTTCTAAAATTCGGTTTCTCAGGTTATTTAGTTTTCTGGAGTATTTCGCAATGAGCTCCGACATCAGTTATTGATTTTGTTGATTTGGGGAAACCGAAATATAAATAATTCTGCCTCAAGCGGATCGAGTTTGTATATAGTAATTGTCGCTGGAGAAGCGCTATGTGGTCTAGAACTACAGCATACCGCTCAATTTTCAAATATGCATACTTGTCCCCCTAAAACTCTTTTCTTAGCAAGTTGTAAATAAAAAAAAATAAAAAAAAATATAATAAAAAAAATCGATAACGATTTTTTTTCTCATGTGTTCTACGAGTTGACTGTATAGCTCCAAACTTGTTTATGAATTTTTTTTTCTATTTATCTTATTTTTTGATTTAAATTTTTTTTTGCTTTTTTATTGAATATAATTTGTTTTTGATATGCCTTTGTTACATAGCTCAGAGAATTTGTCTATTATTGAGGATACGAGCAATCATTGTTGTATTTGTTCGGACTTAATTATTTATCAGGCCCAAGTATTCCAAGCGATCTGCGGCCATACCTTCCATCAAGCCTGTTTTAATACAAGATCAGGTAATTCGAAAGTGTGCCCAGTTTGCAGAAAATCATTACAAGTATCTCGGTCAACTTCTTTAAGCAACTTAGTTACTGAACAACCTTCTACTTCACAACATCAATACCTAACTAGGTTGCAGACGAAGCGAGTTGTCACTCAGCCTCCAAATACAATGTCTTCCAATTCTAGTGAGCTTGAGGATTGCCCTCCACAGCCAGAAAATGTAGCTGCTAGATCGACTAATGAAGAGTCATCTATGCTAGTCGGCATTCAAAAAGCCATTGCAGATGCAATGACATCCGTTATGACCCAGCAGACTGAATTGCTTACACAAGCGATAGCGTCGGGATTTAAAAATTTGACTACTTCTACTGAACCTCGTAGGTCTCTAGAGCCTGCGGTGCAAATGCAAACTTTGCCTTCTGTTGAGCAGCAAACTTTTGAACGATTGTTTCAAAGGGCTCCTCCACAAACGCAGCCAACTGTTGCAAATCCTAATACAAGCGAACGAGCCATGTCAAGAAATACTCCTTCAAATTTTGATATAAGACCTGACAGAATTAGTCAAATCATTTTTAACTGGAAATTACGTTTTTCTGGTAAAGCGTCTATGTCCATTGAAGACTTTATATATCGAGTTGAGGCCCTAACTAATCAAACCTTGGATGGAAACTTTGATTTAACAGCCCGATATGCCAGTAACCTTTTTGAAGGTAATGCCAGTGAATGGTATTGGCGATACCACAAGAGTGTTATGGAAGTTCGTTGGCCAGATCTATGCATCGCTTTGAGAGGTCAGTTTAAAGATGATCGAACTGATCGCAATATAAGATTAGAAATTGAACAACGAAAACAGAAATCTAATGAGTCCTTTGATGATTTTTATGGAGTTATTGCAGCCTTAGCTGACAATCTTTCTCAGCCTATGCCTGAATCGTCTTTATTAGAAATTTTGAGAGGAAATCTTTTACCTGAAATTCAGCACGAAATTCTCTATGAACCAATTTCCTCATTAGCTAAGTTACGACATCTTGTTCGAACGCGTGAAATTTTCATGCAAAGCGTCGTGAAGCCCCAAATGATTGCTCAGCGGCAAGTGCCGCGTCGTCAAATTAATGCGTTGGTGGATCAGGACCCAGACTCTGAACCTGATAGTGTTGAAGCCGAAGAGTACGAACTAGCCGCAATTGAACTTACTTGTTGGAATTGTGGAAGTAAAGGTCATAGATATCAAGATTGTGTGTCTGAACGACGTATCTTTTGTTATGGGTGTGGTAAAGCAGATACTTACAAGCCCAGCTGTCGCAAATGTAATTTGGGTCATTCAAAAAACCACTTACAGCGTGCACAGCCGATAAGTGCACGCAAACAATTTGCTTCGAAAGCAACCAACACGGATTAGACCATGCGACAAAGTTTTTGCATCATAAAGTTGCAAGTATATCCAATCCCCCAGACGTACCCTTTACTTATAATTGTAATCTCCCAGACTTGTCTATCTCTCGTTCTAGCAAACGCAGAAATGCTTATATAAAGCAACGCAAAATAGAACGAAAATTAATTCTTGCTTCGATAGTTGACAGTCCTAATAACGCTCGCTTATACGCTCAGGTATTCGTTTTTGGCAAGACCTTAATGGGCCTTATGGATACTGGAGCTGAAATTAGTTGTATAGGCGGAAAATTTGCAAAAGAATTTATACAAAACAAAAAGTTATTTAAGTCTTATTCCTCAAAAGTCAGTACTGCTGATGGAGCTAAGCAACAAATAATTGGTCGAGTTACCCCGGATGTAAAATACCGAGACGAGACTAAAAAAATAACATTCTTTATTGTACCTTCCCTTTCTGAAGATCTATATTTAGGCATTGATTTTTGGAGAACTTTTGAACTCCTACCACCACATTTAATGAATCAGAATTTCCACATTTCTTCAATAGAATCCGCTGATGATTCACAAATGATTAACTTAACGGAGCCACAGCAACAAATGTTAGCTAAAGCTATTAGTTTATTTCCATCATTTGCAAAAAAAGGATTAGGTAGAACCACATTAATTTCACATGTAATTGATGTTGGCGATGCAAAACCCATAAAGCAGCGCCACTATCCAGTTTCACCAGCAACAGAGAAACTAATGTATGAGGAGATAGATCGCATGTTGTCCCTTGAGGTTATAGAAGAATCCGATAGTGCTTGGTCTTCTCCATCGGTCTTAGTACGCAAAACAAATAAATCCCGAATGTGCATTGACAGTAGAAAGCTAAATTCTGTTACGCGTAAAGACGCCTATCCAATGCCAATTATAGATGGTATACTGAGCAGACTACCAAAAGCTGAGTATATAACTAGCTTAGATTTGAAGGACGCCTTTTGGCAAATCCCATTAGATGAAAAATCTCGAGATAAAACAGCCTTTACAGTACCTGGTAGGCCATTGTATCAATTTAAAGTGATGCCATTTGGCTTAACCAACGCACCGCTGACCATGTCCAGACTTATGGATAAAGTTATTCCGGCTCATTTGAGAAATGAAGTTTTTATCTACCTTGATGACCTTTTGATAGTTTCTGATACCTTTGAACGACATATAGAGGTTTTAGAAATCGTTGCAGCTGAGCTAAAGCGCGCTAACCTCACAATCAATGTCGAGAAAAGTAGTTTTTGTAGACGAGAAGTCAAATACTTAGGTCACGTGATTGGTAACGGCACCATAAGCACCGATCCCGAGAAAATTGCCGCAGTAAAGGAATTTCCTACACCACGCTCGGTAAGGCAAGTCCGTCGATTTCTCGGAATGACAGGATGGTATCATAAGTTCATACGGAACTATGCTGCTATCGCTTCTCCAATAACAGATACCTTGAAGCAGAAGCGAAATTTTGTTTGGACAGATGAGGCCCAAAAAGCATTTGAAAATTTAAAAAGTCTTATGTGCACCGCTCCCTTGTTGCATAGTCCAAATTTCTCTATTCCCTTTAGTGTTCATTGTGACGCTAGTCACACCGGAATAGGCGCTGTTCTTATGCAAGAAACTAGCGATGGCTCAGAAGTACCAATAGCTTTTATGTCGTGAAAACTTAACAAATGCCAAAGGAATTACACGGTAACAGAGAAAGAATGTTATGCGGCAGTATTAGCGGTTAAAAAGTTTAGAGCGTATATCGAAGGCCAGGAATTTTCAATTATAACCGATCATGCATCTCTAAAGTGGCTGATGAATCAAGCTGATCTTAGTTCCCGTTTGGCCCGATGGGCCCTTAAACTTCAAGGTTTTGACTTTACTATTAAGCATAGGAAAGGCACGCAAAATGTTGTTCCTGATGCACTTTCCCGCGTTCATACTGAAGATCTTTCTGTTTTGTCCGTAAGCAGTATGATTGTAGACCTCCAATCCGAAGAATTTAACTCAGCAGAATATTTATTGCTAAAGGATAACATCCAGAACAACCAGTCCAAATTACCGGACTTACAAATTATAGACAATTATATTTACCGCCGCTCCGAGCATGCTAAAGGAGATAAAGTAGCGGATGATTTATGTTGGAAGCTGTGGGTACCAAAAAACTTGATTTTTGAGGCGTTAAAGATTGCTCACGATGATCCCCTTCAGTCCCATAGCGGAATTAATAAAACGCTAGAAAGACTTAGGCGATTTTATTATTGGCCAAATATGATAAACGACGTAAAAAATTATATAAATTCTTGTGATGTGTGTAAAAGTACTAAACATCCAAACCACGTTTTAAAACCGCCGATGGGTAATACAGGTCAGTCCTTTAGGTTTTTCCAGAAAATATATGTTGACTTCTTAGGACCGTATCCTCGCAGTCGAACTGGGAATGTGGGTATATTTGTTGTTTTGGACCACTTTACGAAATTTCCATTTATTAAACCAGTGAAAAAGTTTACGGCAGACGTGGTTAAGAAATATTTAGAAGAGGATCTGTTCCATTGCTTTGGTGTACCAGAAACAGTCGTCTCCGACAATGGTGTCCAATTTAGATCTCACGTATTCAATTCATTATTGAACAAATACAATATTGCACATACCTACACTGCTATTCATTCTCCGCAAGCCAATGCCTCTGAGAGAGTGAATAGGTCAATTCTTGCTGCCATTAAGGCTTATGTACGACCAGACCAAAGAAATTGGGACGAACAGTTAAGTAGTATTTGTTGCTCCTTGCGTTCAAGCGTGCATTCAGCAATTAATACTAGCCCATATCGATTAACTTTCGGACAACATATGGTTACGGATGGCTCTAACTATAAACTGATGCGGAATTTAGGAATGTTAGAGGATCGTACAGTACAGTTTAACAGAGACGATTCTTTAGACATTATGCGTACTAATGCCCAAAAGGTAATGCAAACTCAACGTATACGTAATGAGAAAGCATACAACTTACGCAGTGCGGATGTTTCATTTAAAGTTGGACAGGAAATATACCGTCGAAACTTCCAACAAAGTAATTTTGCTAAGGGATTTAGTGCAAAATTAGCTCCGACCTTTATTAAGGCAAGAATCAAACGCAGATTAGGAAATTGTTATTATGATTTAGAAGATCTTCAAGGTCATTATATAGGGAAATATCACGCTAAAGATCTGAAGCAATGATAGTCATTGATTGTGCTCCAAGCGGGAATCCCTCTTGTGTGGTTTTCAACACCCAAGTGTGATTTTGGTGAGGGGGAAATTGTAGTGTCGCTTGTCGCACTAAATTGAATAAATTTTATATTGCTGCCCAAAAGTATGCAATAAAAATTTTTCCTTTTTGGTTTTAGTTTTAGTAGTAGATTTTGTTTAGTTGCATATTTTAGTAGTAAATCAAAATAATCAATATTTTTATTATTCTTATTGTTAAGTTAGTTTTTTTTTGGATATTTATTGAATTTCATTAGATAAGCAGTTTTTGAATTTCTCAGTTATATTATATTATATTACATTTTTTTTTGGTTAGAACTCTCGCCATCTAGGGGCAACTTAAATGAAGTGTTAGTGTTATTAAATTTCTAATTCTAATTTCTCCAAAGAAAGACTTCTGCTTCTTCTAACATTTCGCCGATGGCTTTGCTGGCTTAATAGAACCTTGATCAACTTCTTTCTCAAGGTGACCTCCGTCCAGTTCGGTTATGCTAACAGCAGAATAGCAGAGAATTAAAAAGTGTGAATTTTTCCAAGTGACATTTTGGAGCAGTTGAAATGAAATATTAATTTATAAAAAGCTGTTATTGAATTTGTGCATTTTCCTGAAAATTATAAACCAGTAAGTTGCCTTCCTCAACAAACAAAATTCAGTGCCTAATTAATTTTTGATCTGCAGAACTTAACTGAGCAATTAATTGCTTAAGTTCCGCCCTTAATTGGCTCAACATCTTTTTTTCGAAGCTGCCTTCATATTTATTTGATCCGGAGATCGCCCCAAAACATATTATTTTTCTGGTGCCAATCCTCAATAAGGGTAATTATGGTATTAGCAACCAAGTTTAGCGTAGATGCTTATTTTTCTTTTTTATTTATACACAGATTTGGCACCTAATGGTACCTAGTGCAAACCTAATGGCACCTATTGTACAGCCAATGCAGACCTAATGCACAACAAACCCGTATTACCATTATCTTGTGCCATCTGTATTAGTTACACGTCAAAACTCCCTTAAGCTCCACCAATTTCTGCTCTCTTAAGGAAGTCGAGTGATCCGCAGCCACGGACTATGCGCTTAATCTAGGCCCAGCAGTTCCCCCGCAATTTTTATCAACGACGGGTCACACGCGCATGCTGTCTAAATTTCATTAAATAATTGTTAGTGCATATAATGGCAGAACGTCGCGATTCGGTGCAAGGCCTTTTAATTTTTTTTTCTTTTGTGTTGCAAAAACTAAAATAATATTGGTGAGGTGTTTTTAAAATGGTGTCAAAATCTAGCCTATAAAAGAAAGAAATTACCCTCTGGCTGGATTATAAAAATAAAAATGTATATATTTTTTTTTCTTCCTGTTGGGATTCTCGAAAATATAAATAATTTATAGTTATTATTAGTGAAATTCAAAAAGTGCAATGCAAAGTATAGAAAAATGCTAGAAATTCTATTATATATAATTAATTAATTTTTTTTTGGTTCGTCACATTTTTTTTTTTTGCACGGGATTAGTGCCGGCATGTGTATAGAAGTAAAATTTTTGTGCAGTACTTAAACTCGATTTTCTTATAATTTATCACGTGAGAAAATTTTGTAAAAGAAATTATATATATGAGTGCGTAATAATTCGCTATTGCATAATGGTCCCAACCTACTGCCCCGTAACCCTCTCTTCCAACAGCCGTCATCGCCGGGAGATCGATCTTTCGTCGCTGGACGTCGCCGTGTGTAAGCAGTAAGTGTTGTACTCTTTATTTCTTTTACATTGTTTTTTTAGCACGCGCTCTTAAATAATTGCTTTCAGTAACTATTACTTCGTTACAATTAATCTCTTATTCGATCAAGGCAGTGTTCCATTCTCGTTCGTTCCAGGTGAACTTGGCCTTGAACTTGAATTTTTAATTTCGTTTATTCTAAATTCTTATTCTATCAGCTGTTTGCCAATGCCGTTTTAGCTACAGTAGTGTGAAAAATTCTTCGCCCGCTTTTAACTTCCAATCTATGAATATGCCTTAAGCAAATGTATAAATTATTGTTTTTTCGTTACTTGCATTATATCACTATACTATTAACCCTTTTAATTCGCAGCATGTTTTTTTCTATATTTGGTTTTTTTTGTTTTTTGCACTTCATTAAAATTTATTTAGCATTATAATATTATTATAAGAACTTTGGGGGTTAACGTTCCTTGGCCTTATCCCACTAATGTTACAATTAATTTTATATATTATAATAAATGTTTAAAATGAAATATTTTTAGTTCTTTTCCCTGAGGAGTTATGCATCGACGCAGTAGCCACATGAGGTAGACCTTCGAGGTACCTTATTTTGGGATCACTTTAATTTTTTTTTTCTCTTTGGATTAAGTGATCATGGTAGGGTGGGCATTCGCTGTTGCAACAACACCGGCACAGCCTGTTCAGCGACGCCACAACACCAGCGCCGCATGGACCTTTTTTTGTTATAACTTGGTTTCATTTTTTTTTCTTTTACTCTTCTTTTCCGAACTTTCCTTAATGCTTTTGTTTTCTTTCGTCGAACGTATACTACCAGCCAGCACGCGAATTTAAATTAGTTATGAAATCAGCAGCAAGTAGGTAGCACAGTGTTTTTTTTTGAACCTCCCCTAACTGCCGATCGCATACAGCCGGATCGCAAGCGCGTGCTCCACATTGCCGCTACACCCCCATCAGCTCGCATACGACAGCATAGCCTTACTGGTTATATGCTACAGTTATTTGTTTTTATATGCACCACGTGATGCTGTAAGCGCAAATTCCGCTTTTTGCATCTCAACAAATGGCGCTGCTCGGAAGAGGTGCGCTAAGACGCTGGCGCCGCTTCATCAGCTTTAACAAATCAATTCTGGACAAATACTGTCAACACCTTTCCGTTTCGATAACGTTTTTGTGCTTGACTGATGTTCAAAGCTAGCAGCTGGACAGGCAAAAAAAGCTACACTGGTCAACAAAAAATTTGAGTTTGGCTTCGTCATGGAAAAAAAGTGATACATTCGAGACAGTGCCCGAAAGTAGGGTAATACTGTACTGTTCTTCGCTTGCCTAAGCTGACATAAGGACATGCCAAATTTCATAAAAGGGTGGATATGTAAATATATAAATAAATCGATTTTTTTTTAACTAAATTGGTTGACAAATATGTTGGAAAAAATGTCCCGAAGTGATTTTTGAAAAAAAAAATTTCGCCCTCTGATAGGCGTCGGGCGCATGGCAAGCCGCCGTGTGATCGGGCAAGGGTCAAAACTTTAAACGCTTTTTTCTCGAAACCACTTTTTTTCGAATGGCTTCACGAGTAGTCAATTTTTAACCGATCGATTGGAAATTTTCACACAATATTTATAACATAATTTTCTAGTGAACTACGTAGGATTTTGTCAAAATAATAAAAACTTTTTATTTTACAACAAATTTTGTATAATTTTTTTAGACGAAAAAAAATTTTTTTTTTAAAGTTTATGCCATTTTTATACACTGTACCGTATGGTACAAAGGGTATATTAAGTTTGTGCAAGCCGAAAATGTATGTAACATACAGAAGGAGACGTCGGAGACCCCCCAAAAATACCCAAAGTACGATCGGGGTGACTAGAGAAGTCGATATACCCATGTCCGTCTGTCCGTCTGTCTGTCTGTATGAACGCCTAGATCTCAGAGATGGTAAGAGCTAGAGCAACCAAATTTTCAGAAAAGATGGGTTATTATGTCAGGGGATGCAAGTTTATTTTATATTTTGGATACCAGGGATATATTATATAGCTCCCATAGGGGTGTTTCAGACGACCTCAAAACCACAAAAGTTTTAGATAATTTGGTACTCAAAAGTTTTTTAGAGTTTCCAATCACTGTACCAAATTTTATCAAAATCGGTTGACTATATCAAATAGCACCCATAGGACCAATCGGTCAAAAAAACGTTTTTTGCACAAAATTCGTTGTGTTTCGTTTGTTTGTGAAGATATTGTAACCCAATTTGGCATTCGGAAGTTTTTTAGAGATCTTCAACACTGTACCAAATTTTATCAAAATCGGTTGACTATATCATATAGCTCCCATAGGGCCAATCGGTCAAAAAAACGTTTTTTGCACAAAATTTGTTGTGTTTCGTTTGTTTGTGAAGATATTGTAACCAAAGTTTTTTAAAGATCTTCAACACTGTACCAAATTTTATCAAAATCGGTTGATTATATCATATAGCTCCCATAGGGCCTATCGATCAAAAAAAAGTTTTTGCACAAAATTCGTTGTGTTTCGTTTGTTTGTGAAGATATTATAACCAAATTTCGCATTCGGAAGTTTTTTAAAGATCTTCAACACTTTACCAAATTTTATCAAAATCGGTTGACTATATCATATAGCTCCCATAGGACCAATCGATCAAAAAAACGTTTTTTTGTGCAAAATTCGTTGTATTTCGTTTGTTTGGCAAAGAAATATCTTTTGGAATTTGTAAGCAATATATCGGACTTGATTGCAATGTGGTGGTACAGGGTATCCCAAAGTCGTCCGCGCCCGACTTTAACGTACGCCATCTTTTTTAAATGGATTTTTTTGAAAACTCCTATGTTTGGTCCATAGATTAAAAGGGAAAAAAGCTGCAGCCGTGAAGGCCCCTCAGAAAATTAGTCATGTACACGTAGCTCTCTACAGGCCCCATTTTGTTTTTTATTACTTTGGAAAAATTAATTTTTGTAGCTCAAAATATGTATAATATCGTCACCTATTTGGATTTTGAATATAAAACAAAGTTTCTTTGAAAAAAAAATCGAAAAATTACCTTAAAAACCATGCTCCACAATGGTGTGACCCTTTAATAAATAGATACTTGATCGTTATGTCATAAAGACTTTGTGGTCTGATGCAACTCCTTTCATTTTTTTGAACTAACGCTAGACCATCGTAAACATTTTATTTTTAATTTTTTTAATTTCAATTTTTAGGAAAAATGCACCGCCACGACTTTTGCCTATGCGAAGAACCAAAAATAAAAGGAAACTTGGCTAGGAAGTATTCCCCGATACTGGCTGCATTAAAAATTGATAACTTTAAGTACAGTGTATTTTTTTGTTTACCAGTTTAAAGCCACTACTGTTTTTGCGGATATTTTGTTGTGCTTACTAAACAACTGCATACTTTTAGGAAGATATAAAATGTGATTATTATGTAGAATGTAATAAGGCGCATTATTACCCTAACCAGACGAATCGATTTTGAACAATCAAATCGGCAATCGTATAATTTTATTATGTGCCTAGATTGATTTTGATTTTCAATGCAATTACAATTTTTGTTTTTTCAGAAATAAAAGTAAAAACCAATAAAATATAAATAAAATATATTCATGTTTAGTCTGAGACAAAAATTCAAAAGGTAAATGTTTTAATATATAATATTTTTTCACCAAAATCGTTTTTTTTTGACCGATTGGTCCAATGGGGGCTATATGATATAGTCATCCGATTTTTATCAAATTTTATTTTATGAAAGTATCGTAACCAAATTTGGTATTCGGAAGTTTTTTTAGAGTTCCCAAACACTGTAACAAGTTTTATGAAAATCGATTGACTATATCATATAGCCCCCATAGGACCGATCGGTCAAAATAACGTTTTTGGTGCAAAATTCGTTGTGTTTCGTTTTTTTATGAAGATATTGTAACCTTTGGCAAATAAATATCTTTCAGAGTTCTTAAGCAATATACCGGATTTGATTGCATTGTGGTGGTACAGGGTATCACAAAGTCGTCCCCGCCCGACTTTTACGTACACCATCTTTTAGTTATTTATCTTTTACCAAACCAAAAAAAAAAATCGTTGTAGGGTATGCCAATTTCGACGGTATAAAAATATACTTACTGTAAATCTAAATAGTTTCTATAATACTTTGGCTTAGACTTTGGTTGATCACATTTTGGTCCGGATAATTAAAAATTCAGCTTGCCGTGCAAAAAAAAGGACTTTGGCGAACTGACAAAGTGTGTACTGCATATCTAAGAAGTTCCTGTATAGCTTCCGCCCATTATTTGTTTGATCAGCTCCTGCCGCGGATAAAGGCTAATACGCAGCAGTGTAAAACCGCCTGAAATAACATAAAACATCATATGGAAAAAACGCTAAGAATTTTGAGTGTTTTTATACCCTATCGGACAAATACAGAAAAAGTTATAGTCAAAAATGTACAAATTTCACTGCCCCTTGCCCATAAAGTGCATCAATATTTGACTCCTCGTAATTATGGTTACAAGTGACCTAGAACCACAATTTTTGGTAAGCTGATTCATGTGGCTCTAATGAACAAATCCACATCCAAATTTTATCGATGCGGTCCCACCACCCCCCAAAATCGATTTACCGTGTTTTCTCCCACACCCCTCAACATACATAGGTATAAATATTGTTTTGCACCAAAAAAAAAAAAAATAAATTCCAATTGGAAAGTTCTTAGATGGAATATGCAGAAAAAATTTTTTTGACACAAAAGGTACAGGGTATTCCACTGTCGGGCACCGCCTCGACTGTACCACATTTTTTATATATGAAGATTTGTTTTCTTTACGGGTTTACACTGCTGCGTATTAGCCTTAAAACGAAACTCAGTTTCAGCTATATTAGTTTTTCTTTTATTAATTCACTGTGGGTCAATTTTTCTTTAAAAAAATTGATCCATTCTAATCGTTTTCTAATACTACAGAAGTGTTTCTTTTATAATTACAACAATCATGTCTTAAAAATCGAAGGATGGCTGGGGGTCGTTGGGGTAGCTGTAGCCCTTATGCTCAGCTTGAGTTGGTGGCAAGTACTCATTGGAGGGCTTTGGTGCTGGAACGAAAGGCTTATTTGTGGGAGCTGGCTTGTGAACAACTGGTGCAGGCTCTGGCTTGCGAACAACTGGGGGCAAGTAATCCTTCACTGGAGCAACTGGTGCTGGTGCTGGTGCTGGCTTGTGAACAACAGGGGCAGGTGCTGGCTTGTAAACAACTGGTGCAGGTGCTGGCTTGTGCACAACTGGGGGCAGGTAATCCTTCACTGGAGCAACTGGTGCTGGTGCTGGCTTGTGAACAACTGGTGCAGGTGCTGGCTTGTGAACAACTGGTGCAGGGGCTGGCTTGCGTACAACAGGGGGCAAGTATTCGTTAGAAGGACTTGGTGGGGCTGGGAACGGAACTTTGGGGTTCTCGTAGTGATAGCCATCATCCTTCAGAGTACCAGCAGCAACTGCGGGCGCATGGTGAACTGGAGCGGGAGCATGATAAGCTGGCTCTGGCGACTTGTACACTGGAGCAGGTGCATGGTAGACTGGAGCTGGTGCTGGTGCATGGTAAACTGGCGCAGGAGCATGATAAACTGGAGCTGGTGCGTGATGAACTGGGGCAGGAGCATGGTAGACTGGAGCGGGAGCTGGTGCATGGTAGACTGGAGCTGGAGCAGGGGCATGGTAAACTGGAGCGGGTGCATGGTACACAGGCTCTGGAGCGTGATAGACTGGAGCAGGTGCATGGTGGACTGGAGCGGGTGCATGGTAGACAGGCTCATCGTGCACCACTGGGACGTCTACAACAAACGGCACCGTTGGTTGCTGATAGTGATAACCATCATCATGGAGGTTATCGCTGTGAGAAAACAGATGCGAGACATCAGCGCTGACGGCTGCCACAAGGGCGAGGGCAACTAGGAATTTCTATAATAGCACAAGAGTTAAAGAACAATAAGAAACAAAAAACACACATGCACACACACACACACACGCACACACACACACACAACGAAAAATTGTATTTGATAATGTTAAGCAGATTCCATTTTAGATTGTATTGCAGGAACTATCCTTTTAAGTTCTGCCCATTGATTTTCCTTACCATTTTATTCGATTTAGTTTTAAATCCACACCACGAATGTAGAATTATGACTGGCTGGCGCTCTAGAGCTCGAAATTATTTATACGTCGATCAGAGCGGCAACGCCTCAGGATTGGCAAGCCATAGCCAAAATTGTCGCTTAGCAGCAGAATCTTCTCGTCAAGTGCGTCATCGGGTGCGTCTTCGCTGTCGACGCAAACCCGAACCTGGCTGGTTTGTTAGTTAACCTAAAGTTTGGGCTTGCCTGTGGTTTCGGCCGCGCAGAACAAGACCTATAAAGTTATTCAGCTCGATTTTGGCCGCTGCTCGGCCGTTATACATTTTAGCACAATAATATTCGGCAACAACAATGGTTAGACTTAGAACTATAGCTTAGTGAAAAACCCGCACATGTCATGAATTAAATATGCATAGATATGAAATTTAATAAAAATCATAACCATATAAAAAACACAAAAAAAAAACAAACAAACAAAATAGAAAAAATAAATTTAAATTTAAAAAACCGGTGAGATATGTTAGCAGCTTAGCAGTTGTCTGTTTTCAATGGATTTTGGCCAGATAAGCTTCAGCTTCAGTTTAATGGCTTGTTACTTTTCCGTTTTACTGTTGATTTGTTGCCCTTCGTTCCCAGGGGGAGATCGTCATCTAGTTAGGCACGGGTCTAGCTGATAGATAGCTTAATTTAGTTGTTTTTTTTTTTTGTCTTACATTGATGTGGCATGACAACTTGAACAATGAAGCTCTTTCTACTCGCGTTCGTCTGTCTGATATAAGTTGAAATTTATGGTCTTTTAAAGATATTAATAAAATTCAAGCTTGTCATAAATAAATCTTGCTAAGGAATTTTTGAACCAAGAGCCGTTGATTATAATCCGTACAGATACACTAGAAGAGCAGAAGTTTATATTTAATTTTTTTTTTTGTGGTTTTCTGACTCAGATAAAAAACTCTGGCAAGCTACTACTTTCGATTGCTTACTCGAAGGCCAGGGTCAGCAACATGATGCCATCTGCCTGGGAAAAGCCTTCGCACTGTAACAGTAGCCTTATAAACAAAAGGCAAAGTACCATAAATTCCTCAGAAACCGGTTAAGTTTTGCAACTGGCTCTGCTCAGGATGCAGGAGCATAACAGACTGTCCGATAGCTGACCTTTGCCATGCTATACAATCTCTGAGTCTGTTGCACTTGTATTGTACAAGAGAGTGGATCAATATCTTGTTATGTTGTCCGAATTATGCGTTTTTGTTTAAATAAAAATTAATTTAGTTTTTCTTTTCAAGCCTCTGAGTAGGTGAGGTTTTGGCAAAATTGTCACTGAAAAAATACCAACGAGGAGGATTCATAGGAATAGTCCAAATGGATGCATACAATGAAATAGAGTAGATTATGCTATTATGCAAGGCTTTTTCTCTTGCGCCATCGTTCGCAAGAATTACGTCTTGCTAGGATCACTTCGCGTCGAATTTTTAATGCGGCTCTGTATGTACACTCTTACAAGATTTAAATGACGCAACAATTGAAGCCAACGGACCATTATCAGCATCGCTTATTCGTTCAGTGGATGCATGAACAGCCAGACAAGTTTCCCCAAAAAATAGTCATCCAAAATTACGATGTTCGCATACGGGCCAGCAGAGCCATACACTGGTAAAATAAATAAAATCTTAAATCTTAATTCTTCAAGTTCAATCTTCCGTGTGTTCTCCCTATTGAAAGTTACTTATTAGTCCACCCTCGTTTATATATTTTTAAGTTAAATTCCCGTTCTTCGTGCGGCACCCCTTTTATTTTGAATACCGGCCATATCACGCGAGTTCCTTACACTTAACTTTTGCTTTCAGCTAGATAATTAGCTCATTATGTGATTAGTCAGAGTCCCAATTGTATATGGTATACAAAGTGTTGTTTCGAAGACGTCGTATACATATGTCTTAATCAATCTCTAGAGTCGAATCAATGCTGCGCGATCGTTGAACTGCTGAACGCAGTACCTCTAAGCTCTATGATATTTATAAATCTGTTAATATTAATGTTATGTAAATCTTTTGCCATGTTTTGAATACTTATTAGGGATTTTTTGTTTTGGCTATAATTAAAAGGTTAAAGAATTGGTTTGTAAATATAGTCTGTGGTTATTGATTTTTTACGAATATATAATTTTACAAACTTATGTCAACTGTCTGCTTTTAAGACTAGTTCAGTTCAAGTACAGGTTTTTATACTCAGCTGGTTGCGCTAACCGAATCAGACTTCTATCAGTGGGCTTTGGAATTTTGCAGCAAGGGAACCCTCAAATCTGGATTTAGTCAGCACGCTTTTGCTTTCGTTTACGCTTAGCGTAGTCAATTTGTCATTTTGTCAGTTTGAAAACTATCCAGTTTGTTGCTCTACAACAATCACAATCCCGATCGCTGTGGCAAAAGTCGTCTTCTAATTATATTGTATTATGCATGTATGTACATACTTTGCACATTTCCGGCTACTTAATGAACTCGAAAGCTGGTTCGTAGCTTGCTTAGTAATAAGATCGGATTACTTCACCAAAGCCAAAAATATAGCTTGCAATCTCAGGTATAAATTGTGAACGCTAAATTTGTTTTTTTTTATTTATTTTTTTTTTATTTGATCGGCGTAAATGTCATAAAACGGTAAACAAGTTTGACATGCTTGACAATAGCTGTTAATATAATGTATTTATCTATTTTTGGGACGAGTTATATAAAATAAACATGAGCGACTAAGTGGACTGGGATCGAGTGAAGTGTGACCAGCGCAACAGGGATCTGTGTTTAAATTGGCATGGAGCACAGCAACATAGTTAGTTGCACTGATGACACGGGAACAATCAAAACTTAGGCAAAACTGATTCAAATCAAATGAAATCAAATCAAATCAAATCGAATCGATTCGAAGCATCTTTTACTGTAACCGGTTCTATTAGTTTTGTGAATATTAGAATAAGTGTTCATAAATTCCATATCAGCTATAATTAAGAACAAGTTTTTTTTTGTGCCGGGCCCGTAAACTTTGAAAACAACCGAAAACTCTGAATACAAACTACATAAATGGAAAGACCAAAGCGCTTAGTTTTGTTATCAATTTAAGTGTAAAATATAACTTAATATGAATAAATGAACAATAGATATTTTATATCTATATATAATATATATTATATTATAGTAACTATATACAAACATATATACATATTTGCTTATTGTACACATTCATCTTCTGTTTAGATTGATGCTACTCATTAACAATCCGATAAACGGAAGCAAAGGCAGGCCAGGAATTTGACAAGTTGTAGACACTTTTAATTTTCAATAAAAAAGAAATAATTTTAAAAGCTTTAACTAATTAAAAAACAGCACAGTCAGTTTGCGATGCGCTAATATCTGCATTAATATGTATAAGATAAATTAAGTCCAAATTTATATTTAACATTTTTGGTTGTTGTCTCGGCTAACAAACAGTACAGCGCGCTGTTAAACTATGTTAAGAACTGGTTCTATTTACTTATACTAAGGTATACCCAAAGTTTGCCAAGCGGCTTTGGTCATTTTTATTTCTGGTTCGTTGCTTGTGTTTGCATATGCATATGATTAGCTGAAATAAAATATAACAACCAAAGCTGCAATATTTAAGTATTTTTTCGATTTTAGTAGTAAATTTTAAGGCGGCAACTTGAGGCAATTAAAATTGTACAGCTATCTTTTATGGGCATTAAGTTAATTGTTTGTTTATCACTCGAAATATAATCCATTGATACGAAACTCTTATTCGGCAAGCCAAAGTTTAAATACTCTTGCAAGCCGCAAGTTTAGTAATTGCACCCTGAGCATTCAATACTTTCGCTCCATCTTGATTTGTTTTGAGCGGCTTTCCAAATTCTAACAAAACATTGAAAAATTGACATCTTATCAGGTTCAATAGAATTCGCATCTTCCTACTTTGCAAAAATCGTACTTCTCGTTTAGGGCTGAAAAGAACTCGTACCCGTAGCTAAGATTAAAATAAAATATATATACTCTTTGCAAGGGTAACAAATTTTGATTATTAATAAATTCTGGTTTAATTGAAACAATGAGTCAGTTGAGCAATCATATTTGTAGGTGTGTCTTAGCGAAAGTGTGCTGTGGAGATGAAATTAAGATCTATAAATACAGGAAAGTTTACTGAAGATCAGGCATTGTTTTCGTTTAAGTGAACAACATGGTGAGTTCTACAAGCTGCCGCCATGCGTTCTTTTTAGATTTTAATCTAATTTTTTGTTTTTTTTTTTTTTGCATAGCTTATATTTGTTTTTCTTACTGTTTTTGGTTACGTGAGCGTTATAAACGCACAGTATGACTACAGCCCTCCAGAAGCGCCCTTACATACGTATTCACCACCACAACCCGAGAGATCGCCAGCAACTCCTGTGATAGTCAACAACGTTCAGACATTATCTTTGAGGAGTCCACATAATTTTTATCTTCCTCCCATAGCACAAGTACACTATGCAGAGGTATATCACGAGCCACAAAATACATATTTACCGCCACCGCTTAAGCCACACATACCAACAAGGCCGCAGAATGTTTATCTTCCGCCCATCCCACAAGTGCAAATACACCAACACGCTGCACAATATAGTCCACAAAAAACATATTTACCACCAGTTTCAGTAGCTAATACTCTGCAGCACAATTTAGCGCAACCACAACAAGAGTATCTTCCTCCGGTATCACATGTGACCTTAGAGCCTAAGCCTCAAAATACATATTTACCACCGATAGTAGTAACCAATAAGCAGAAACTGCACTTTGGGAACCACAATCACAAAATTGCAAAGCCGCTGAAGATCTATCTTCCCCCCACAGTACATCAAACATATTTACCTCCAGCACCATTTAACCACAAACTGCATGTTCCCTCGACACCTCAGCATTTGGAGCAACATCACGAACAGCTAGACAAAGTGTCTCCGCATTTTGTACTACCAAGGCAAGGTCTTGAGCATGTGGCTCAAACATATTTGCCGCCCGCAACCGCTCAAAATGTTTACCTGCCGCCCAGCCCACCCAGAACAGCTTTCGTTCACCAAGATACAACGGCACGGTTTTATTTGCCGCCCCAGGCAGATGCATCGACGGGAAGGGAGGCTCTATTCAATACAAATTTAAGAAGTTAATTCTAATTTATTCCAGCAAGCTATTAACTGGTTTGCGGTTTTATCCCACTTTCTTGGCAGGCAAAATCAAACAAAACCATTTTTTTATTCTATTGTTAATTTTTGAGCTTTAACTTAAAGAAATGCAGATTTTTATTTGAGACTCTGTTTGGGAGCTGACGTGAGATAACTTTTTATAGCCAGCACCTGATTTGCATTTTTATTTTGCATTAAATAATCTAAAATATAATAAAAAAATACAAAACAAAATCGAAAAACAAAAAACAAAAAACAACTCGAGCAAATAAGTCTCAACTGTTTAATGAGTTGGCGTTATCAAAGATCTTAGACCAAAAGCGGATTGTGTTCTTATGTAAATATATTACATAAAATAAATACTTAAGATACTGCAAAATAAGCTTTAGGGCGCTACGCTGTGCTGTCAGTTTTTTGAAATCTTGATAGAGTGTTCTTTAATAAATTATCATTGATCTTAAAGCCAATATAAATTAAATAATAAGCTTTAACAAAGTGGATTACGAAAATTTATTTGTTTACAAAAGATTTTTGCATAATTAATCAGAAATTATGTTCCATTACTCTCTAAATGCATGTTCATATGGGTTTTGTTATCAAGTTTGCGCGTTAAGTTTACCCAGAGTCCAGACTATTATTAAAAGTACGAAAATTAGAAATTTGGCTTGAAGTTTTTTTAATCTGTACTAACAAATGCAAAATTAGTTATAACGATTTATTTCATAAATTTATTTAACCCACTCCACCAAAATTTGTTTTTCTTCCATTTCCATTTCCAAATTATTTTATTATTAAATTGGAATTTAATTTATTTGGAACAGATGACTCATCTTATCGAAAATCGAATAATTTTAATTTTTTTAGTTTTAATTAACGTTAGAATTGAGAGTAACTTTGAGTTATATCGCTTCGGAACGGCGACGAGCTGAAAACATTTTTATACCCTGTATCTATAGGTACAAAGGGTTTACTAGATTCCACATATCCACGTGACTATTATGCGCACCTTTTGATAAAATTGCAGCTCCATAGCTCTGAGATCATTTTACTCATATGGACAGACGGACAGACAAACTGGCTCTTGATGCTGATCATGAATATATATACTTTGTGCGGTCTGCCACGCCACCATCTGACCGTTACATACATTTGCACGAACTTATTGTACCTTTGTTACAGGGTATAACAAAGTTGTGTTAGTTACACCATTTATGACTCAAGAACGGCTGGATAGATTTTGATGATCTATGATTTTTTGCGATTCGTCTTCGCCCCGAATAGCAGAATAACTATTAAAATATCGGAAAAATTCACATTAGAAGTATGTAATCAAGAAAGAAATCTAATCACACTTAAAATACAAGAATCGAAATGTAAACCAAAATATAGAGAACAAATGTGTTGTCAAAATAGAATGTGTTTATGTTGTCTGTGATTTTTTTTAAGAAAAATAATATAAAGTTTAATAGTCGATTTGTCTGTTTAGTGCGATTGTTATTATTAAATATTATTGCGCGAGTATTATTTTTAAAAATGCCACGACGAAGAAGATCGTATCTTTCTCAACAAAGCCGTAATCCGCCGTAAGCCAATCCATTGAAGAAGAACGAGAAATCTCACGAAAAGAGCGCCACATTGGTATGGCCCAACTTCGCAAAGTAAGACGTCTCGGTTGACATAGATCAACAACGAGGTAATTTTCGACGTGCTATAAGAAATACTTCATTACGATTGCATAATTAATTACAGCTCGCATCCTTTCGTCGGCATTGGCCCAAGGGCATTGTGGAGCACTGAAGTAATGGCAAAGTGAAATTGCCATTATTGACTCCGCCATCCGAGCCATTGCATTCGTTGCTTCGTGGCGGGATGCAGAAGTTTCGACACTATACTTAGAGATAGCAGAGCAGATAGGTTGAAGATGTTATGCGAGACGGGCAAGAAGAGTCAGAGAATATTTAGATTTCACCATTACAGAGAATGATCGTGAAGCATTGCGTAGATAGCAAAACAGAGAAATAGAATTGTAACATAGCACAATACAGATTCGCTTTTTGAGAACGATAATGAAATAATTAACAGCGACCCGATTATGTTTACTTTTGCTAAAGAATTGATGTTCCCTCATCAAATATGAAGCATAAGTAGGGAATATATAGAAACTCATGTGTTTAGCCCAGATATGCTTCTTTTGGCAGATGTGTTTCCTTTTATTAACGGCAGATTAACATTTTGTAAGACTTGCAGCCGTACAATTAAGGCAGGAAGGAATCCCAAAAATTCCATTTCAAATGGCTCAGATTTAACAAAATTACCAGAATGTTTAAAAATTAATTAAGTCATTCGGATATAAAACAGAACAGTATCAAAGGAGCCGTTGTAAACGTTTATGTTCCAGTTGTGAATCCGAGCAGCGATCTGGATTGTTTCAGGGTATTTTAAAGTCGGGCGGAATGAACATTATGGAAATAGAGAATTGTACAGGGCATGTAATGATATGAATTAAATTAAGCAGACCGTACGGGGGTTTTTAATATTTTTATTATTTAATTTTCTTGTATTTTATAAGGCTGGAGGTGTATTCAATTTGTGAGAAACAATTTTGTGCTTAACATTGAACGATGAATCAACGATGATTACATTTAACATTTTCTGAATTTCTGTCTGATTGCTTATCTGTCCGTCTGTTTGTTTGTATAGTGTACACAAAATTTATTCTGAAGTTTATTAGGATGAGAATATTTCACGATCGTTATTCTTTACTTTTAATCAGCTTTTGGATTTAGACGACAGTCTTCACAGATTGAAAATCATATGTTTGATCCAAAATTTTTTGGTTTTGAGCCTATACAACGAATTTCGTAGCCTGATAGCAACGTGTTATCGTTTCGACTACAGAGTATCTTATAGTCGTATTTTTAAAACAATATGTAGTACGTAAACTTCAACCTGCTAAAGTAACTTTGGTTCTCGTTTTTGTTTGTAGTGAAATAGATAATCAGTAGTTCAATGGTCTAGATTATGTTTTAACGGCATTCATGAAGCTATGGAAGCATCAATAAAAATGTATGCATAACTAGTCTGGTCTCATCCAGCATTTGGTCAATGGCTTATCTATCTGGCTGCTGAATTGGATGCGAGAATGATGAAGGCCTCCCTCCATTTAAAATTTGTAAAAAAATTTAGCAGTCGCAGAGACGAAGCGCACCACATCTAGTTATATAGTCGAAAAACTAGCTAAGTGCTTATAAAATCGAGTTTAACTTTAAATTTAATTGACTGAAAAAAACTGGTAGTCCAGCTAAATTTGCTTAATTTATCAAAAATTTCATTAAAGAACATAATCACAATATTTGTCAGATGTTTTGATTAATGACATCTGGAACTGGTGTTTTGCAGCGGGTGGCTTGGTCTTGGGTATCTTGTATAAAAGTACGTTTTAGCGATTTCAGCAGGAGTTCTCATTCGAGACTTTGTATTATCAAGACAACTTAACTCAAGAACAAAATGGTAAAGCGGCCTTTGGCTTAGCTATTTGATTGTGGCTTATGATTTGGCAAATATTTTCAGAAATTCTTTGTTTTAACTTTGGCTTTAATCGGCTGCGTGGCTGCTGACGGCGGCTACAACTATGGTGCACCCGCTGCATCGGCTCCAGCGCCAGTGAGAAGCTATGCACCACCAGCTCCACAGGTCCATCACCATGCCGCGGCTTCTGCACCTGCCCAATCATTTGCTGCTCCAGCACCAGCACCTGCATTCCATGCTGCTGCTTCGGCTCCAGCACCAGTTTTCCATGCTCCAGCACCCGCATTCCATGCTGCTGCCTCTGCTCCAGCACCAGCCTTCCACGCACCTGCACCAGCACCCGCTTTCCACGCTGCTGCCTCGGCTCCAGCGCCAGTGAGAAGCTATGTGCCACCAGCTCCTCAGGTCCACCATCACGCAGCGGCTTCGGCTCCAGCGCCAGTCTTCCATGCTCCTGCACCTGCCCCAGCACCTGTCTTCCACGCAGCCGAGTCCGCCCCTGCTCCAGTCAGAACTTATGTACCCCCAGCTCCTCAGGTTCACCACCATGCTGCTGCTTCGGCTCCAGCGCCAGTTTTCCATGCTTCTGCACCTGCACCAGCACCAGCTTTCCATGCTGCTGCTTCGGCTCCAGCTCCAGCCTTCCACGCTCCTGCGCCAGCTCCATCATTCCATGCTGCTGAGTCCGCACCAGCACCAGTAAGAAGCTATGTCCCACCAGCACCCCAGGCCCACCATTATGCTGCTGCCTCCGCACCTGTGCAGTCTTTTGCTGCCCCAGCACCTGCTTTCCACGCTGCTGAGTCATATGCTGCTCCTGCTCCTCAGGTGCACCATCATGCTGCCGCCTCAGCTCCCGCACCAGCTTTCCACGCCGCTGAATCCGCCCCTATTGCCGCTCCCGCCTTTGAATCTGCTGCTTCCTCGGTGTCCTCCGGCTACGACTACCAGCCAGCTGCCAGCAGCCAAGGTTACAAGTACAGATCCGTCCGTCGTCGCGTTGTTAAGCACCGTGTTTAAATTTAACCGATGACAGTCCAATAAACCACTAACATTCGAAACTGTGATTGCATATATTTTCTTGTTCTTATCTGGGTGATGTCAGCAATGGAGCTAAGTGAGATCGATAAATCTAAGCACTTTGAACTAAAGAATTTACGATCGAGCCTCTTCAATGTTTTTTATTTCTCTGTCGGCTTAGAGCATTAATTTTGTTTCACACTAAATAAATACGATATATCTATAGAAAGAATTCCCACGCTGGTCTCGGTAAGAGGTACAGAAATTTACTATAAAGATTAAAATTGGATCATCAAAGTGCATCACTCTGACTTGGCCGCACCAACGAAATGGTAGATGCTACTCAACTTTAAGGCATTAGATAAGATGTTAATTTTAAAACTTATTCATACAGAAACTAATTCAAATCGTGTTACTGAGCCTGTTGGCCGCCATAAGTTTTGCCGATGTTTCGCACTTAAAGCAACGTAAACATCATAGTCGTCAGCGCTACGAGGAAGACGATGGCAATGTTGAAAACCATCACTATCTGCCACCAGACCCAAATGAAAAGGAGCTTGAGCAACCGTATTACAAAAAGGAAAAGCATACCAGCGAGCGCGTTGTATACCACAAGCACGAAGCTGATTTCGATAAGCAATTCAAGGAGCACCACGAGCCTAAGCTTGAGCGCATCGACCATTACCATCACTATAACAAAAAACCCGAGTTGAAGACAAAGCACGTCCACTATAAGATCAGCAAGCCACACCTTAGGACCGACTATACCGCCGACCTCTTCACTCCAACAGGCACACAAACTATCTACCAACCACAGCGACCCCATCGCATACTGTATGCAAGCGCACCCAATTCCGTTTTCCATACCCAGATTAATGTGCAGTCGCAGGATTCGGAGTTAAACTCGCAAATTAGACCAGATGCCCAAGTCTTTGGAGGACAGTTGCCAGCTGCTGGTGCTGGCCAATTGCCAAGTGGTGCATTTCCTCCTGGCGGTGCACAATTGCCCAATGCTGCCGCAGCTGGTTGCCAATTGTTTGCTGGTCAAATCGCAGGTGGAGGCAGTGCTATTGGATGTGGATTTCCAGTTACAGCTCCAGCAGGCGCACAGCTTGCAACTGGAGCTTTAACTCCAGTAGCAAATTTTCCCAATAACCAAGGCATACCACTTCCAGGCTCATTGGCTGTTCTTGGCAATGGCGCTCGACCGCCAAACCAATCTTACCGTAGAAAATTTAAAGGCTCTTTTAGAAGCAGCGATAATTTCTTTGATCCTTCTTTGGTATCACAGCTAGATGCAAATCAATTGGCAGTGGGACAAGCAGCAAATGTACAACTACCAGATGCTCAGCAAGTCTCTGGGCTTGTCAGTCAACTTCCTATCGAACAATATCCCACAGCACAATCGCCTGAAGCTCAGCTTCCCATTGGCCAGTTTCCTGCAAGCCAAGCTACAGCTGCACAGTTGCCAAATCAGTTTGGACCCGCACCCAGAGCACAGCAGTTTCCGTCAGGCCAAGCAGCTACTACTCAACGACGCCTCCGCAATGGTCGTCAGCGCAATCGCTCCAATTATCAGGGTCTCAATGTGATCAGTGGCAACGTTGTCGGCCAGCCACAGCTACAAGGCCCTATTAACGCTTTGGGTAACCAACAAGACACCAATATTATTGACGGCAACTTCTACAGCAATGCAGGTCGCGCTCTTCAGGGCCAGCGTCAGAATCTAGTAGCAGTCAATGGTAATAGACGCACAGTGCTGTTGCTTGATGAAGATGACGACGAGAGCGTTGCCGATGGCGACAGTTTTGATTTTGCGGCTAACTCGCCAGCAGCTGCATACACACAGCTTCCGGAAAAAAAATCGCACAAAAGCGGTTCAAGACACCGTAGTGCTTCTTCTGTTTCCCCGGAATACGATACGGATTACCGAGAAGATGGCTATCACTACAAAAAGCCGAAGCACTCATTTGATTACTAAAATGATTGACTCTGTCTTTTTTTTGTATATAAATATATTTACAGCATTTGCTTAAAAAGCTAAAAATTTTCAAAATAACAATTTCATTCATGTTGCATACTTTTGGGATGGTATTTATAATGGTGGCTATTTCCGTTTCCTTACATAAAGCTTAAGCAGATTTAAGCTTGTATTAAAGTTTTATTTAGTGTCAATCCAAAGCTCTTTTGAAAAAAGCTTAAGAACTTTTGTTTTGCACTAGTCAACACAGAATTCGTTACGGTCGTATCAACAACACAAAATAACTTCTTTTTTTTGCCAGCAAGCCATATTACGTATACGAATGAGCATTCCTTGTAATAGGTACATCCTACACCCGTATTGGCATTTACCAGAAATAATTTATCAAAATTCACGTCAGTGTCTCGTTTACATGTGTTGACGATTTTTCCAGTTTGATCAGGCCTTTACATTAAACAACTTCACATTTTATGCATTTAATGCAAAGTATATTGAATATTAACAAACAATCTAACAATATATCTGATTAAGGGTAACACCTGGTCGATTTTTTTTTCAAAGAAACTTTATATTATATTCAAAATTCAAATAGATGACGATATTATACATGTTTTGAGCTACAAAAATTAATTTTTCCAAAGTAATAAAAAACAAAATGGCGCCTGTAGAGCTACGGGTCCATGACTAATTTTCGGAGAGGCCTCTACGGCTGCAGCTTTTTGGCGTCGCCATTGATCTGAAACATAAAAAAAATTCGTTCCTCTTAATCTATGGACAAAAAGCAAGTGAACCACGTAGGGTAAAATGAAAAGTTATAATTTTTTGGGGATCCAACGTGGTTCCCCAAAAAATTATGTTATAAGGGTTGTGTCAAAATTTCAAATCGTTTTTAACTGAACCGACCGCGCGTTCCATGCTCTCGACGCTTATAATCGGGGGGAATTTTTTTTTTTTTTAAACCAATTCGGGACATCGTTTCTAATATAATTGTCTACCAATTAAGCTTTCAAAAAATTGATTTTCTGAAGATTTTACGTTATACCATAGAAGCGTAGTAACAGAGATTTTAAATGTGTAGAGAGTTAGCCGTATGGCGTACTTCTCTATCGGGGAATAGATCAGGTATCTGCATAAGTCGACAAAATTTTTGCTTGCGTTCGGATAATGCAAATTCTGTAGTCTCTGAGATCTACAGATGGGTACACACACTTAAAAAATTCATTGGAAACTTGCTCTCTTAAACTAAGATTCAAAATTGTTTTAAATCTACAAGCTGGATAACTTTAAAATTTGGTTGCTGTTGGACATTATACCCTGCTTTTCTGAATTGATAACTCGATTCCTTTTAGGGCACATTTAATAGGCCTAGTTTAGATGTTCTTTACCTTCTTGGGGCAACCCACAAAACGTATCATTTACAACGTAAACCATTTTAACGTTCCATGCAGCTCGTTTATCATACCCGGTGTACATTTGAGGGTTGTATCTACAATACTCATTTGCTCATTTGATAGTTGGCTCTGACGAAAAAAAAAAAAAAAAAAATTAAAAACTAGTTCAGCCACACACATTTGCAGCATAATAGAAACAAAGACACAGCACAGGTCATGCAAGTTTTTGCCAAAGTAGAAAGGAAAATACAGACATTTTAAAAAATAAATTCACACACACGAACTCATACAAAATAAGTTGTTGTTATAAATTTATGCGATAAATTAGATACGATTCTTATGCAAATCCCATAAACCAAAATAAAACAAACCGTATTGTTTCATCGCCGAGCCATAGAAACAATTTGCCCAAAAGTAAAAAAATAAGACAATACACAGCTTGCCGATAGCTCCATTTGTCTAACTGACGCGACCTGACGGACTTACAATTTGTGTACCAACAAATCTACGGCCGTGTGTAAGCCGAAATTTACGTATGTTTTGTAGACAATTTTTTTTTTTTTTTTGCGAACTGAGGCGTGCCGATAAACACGGCACAATGTATTCATAGTTTTATTATTATTTGCCATCAATGTCAATACTCTGTTGTTGACTTTTAAATCATCGCCAATAAAAAAGTTCGCCTGTCATTTATTTGCTCAAGTCTCTTGTCTCTTGTCATGGTGTAGGTCACATCAATGGCCAATGCACTATAGCTCCTAAAAGCCAAATTTGCAGCTAAAACGATTAAACTGGCCAATTTAAGTATCCACAAATGCTTTTGCTCTGCCCATGTTCGTAGAGCTTTAATTTGACCCCGAAAATTGCAATGTAAATTTCTAAATTGTGCCACGAACAAGTCTTAATAGAAAGCTTTTTTTTTTTTAAAAGTTCCATAAATCAACTGAAACAACGCATGCATAAAAAAACTCATATCGTTTAAGCGGGACTGATTAGCTACAGAGTGCACAAATTTGGCAACTATAAATGAAGTTTAAATAAATTATGGCAAACTTTCGGCACAGTTCTGAATTAGAAATTAATACAAGTGGCGAGAGTCGCATCGATTAAAAGGAAGCTTTGCATATTATTAGCAAAGATTTCTTGGACCATTATGGTCTACGCACACTGTCTGCTTTGTGGGCTCGTCATCATCATATTTGCCACCAAATTTGTTATAAATGGTTACAAAAATAAATTTTCAAAATCTGTGCAAATTTGTTGTATCTGTTGCGAAGCCAGTACTTCTCGCTTCACACTTCTTCTTTGTCGATCCCCTGGCCAGTTGACGCGCTGCCCCATGGCTTTATCAAGTTCAATGATCCGAACACCCGCTTAAAAATCGTTTGCTCTGTCTGTGATCCGCTGTGCCTAGACAAGCGACTTACAACAAGCGTTGTACATTTTGCATATCTTTTGTAAGTCATATGTGGGAACCCGTGTAATGGCTACCATATCTTATATAGATACAAAGAGAGTTAGCTAATTTACAGAACATAAGAATACTTTAAAGTCATTAATATGTGAGCCTGAACCGAGCGTAGTACACAATTTAAATTTTGCCCAGTAAAACGATATTTGTTGTTTTTACACTACAAAAAAGCTAACTACTTTAGTTTATAAATTCAAATATACACTTTATTTAATCAAAAATTTAGGGTTCAGTAAATTGAAAAGTGTTATTAATTGATTAAATCAAGAATGTTTTTCGCCTTGTGTTCCATTATAAATTATTATAAAAAATGAGAATCTATTATATTATTTCACAATTCCTTAAGGCTCCACACGGTTTTTTACGGTAATTTTTCAATTTTTTTCAAAGAAGCTTTTTTTTATATTCTAAATCCAAGTAGGTTAAGATACTATACATATTTTGAAGTACACAAATTCATTTTTCAAAAGTAATAAAAAAACAAAATGGCGCCTGTAGACAGCTACGTTTACATGACTTATTTTCGGAGAGGGCTCCATGGCTACAGTGTGGAGCATGGTTTTTTAAGGTAATTTTTCAATTTTTTTTCAAAGAAACTTTTTTTTTATATTCTAAATCCAAGTAGGTGAAGATACCATACATATTTTGAAGTACACAAATTCATTTTTCAAAAGTAATAAAAAAACAAAATGGCGCCTGTAGAGAGCTACGATTACATGACTAATTTTCGGAGAGGACTCCACGGCTATAGCTTTTTGACGTCGCCATTGATCTGAAACATAAAAAAAATTAGTTCCTCTTAATCTATGGGCAAAAAGCAACTAAACCACGTAGGGGTTTTCAAAAATATCAATTTAAAAAAAAAGCAAAAGTTTGAAAAAACATTTTTTTTTTAAATCGATTTTCTGAATATTCTACACTGGTGTTACCCCTTAAATGAATTGGCGATGGTTACTTAAAAAATTTGTTGAGTTAAAAAAATGCATTTCTTTAATTATTCTAACTCAATCATCGTTGAATATAGCGGTAGTATCATATGGTGTTTAATGCAAACCTTCCAAATAATAATCGGTTTTTAGGTTTACCTGTTCGATTTTAATGATTTTTACACAAAGGGATTCCGTGCGAAATTTTTTTGAATTCTGCGTAGACCCCTTAAATTATAAAAATTTTTTAACAATAGTTTTAAAATTTAAAAGTGATCTTAATTTCTCTCAAAAATGGAATCAATATCATGTAATGCAAGTAAATTTACTGCGAAATACTAAAACGCGAGTAAGGTGTACAAAACAATGCGTAAGATACAATAAACTGATGTTAAGAAACGAAAAATTTCAATGCAAATACTTTTTTAGCTTTAAATGAATAGTAAAATATGATACAAATAAAATTTTATAAACTTCATAATCAACTAATTTACTTTTAATGCTGCGCCAATCTAAGGTAGGAACCTTGATGTCCTACTCATTGTTCTGGCCATACTTTATTATGCTTTCTTTCCATTCCCTTCAGAGATGGTAAGACTTTGAGCAATCAAACTTTCAGATTAGATCCCTTACGGGAGACTTTATTTTATTTTTTTGATGTCGGGTTTATATTATATAGCTCCCAAATGGGTGCTTCAAATTATCTCGAAAAAAACAAAAGTTTTAGATAGATAATTCATTTTTTTTAAAGATATCTTAACCAAATTTGGCATTCGGAGGTTTCTTAGAGTTCCAAGGGTTTAGCAGCCCAACCAACAGAAGGCCCACACTATATTTGCAAGGGCATGTAAACTTCGGCTTGCTGAGGCAGACTACAATATTATTACATTTAATAAAAAAAAAGTCTTAACAGCCCACTTAATGCCGCTCTTAGAAAAAATGGCAGCAATATCCAAACCTTGAGAAGTTGACAGTTCTTTTCTCTTGCCACGCGTTCGAGTTGATTATGGTTGATTATCGTTGATAATGACTTGGCCGCGTGTTGGAAGCGTGCGTGATATGTTTTTTTATTATTAATTTTATTATTTAATTTTATTGGTACGAAGCTTATAAGGAGATGCGCTAAAAGGCGGCACTTTCTAGTCGCTGCCGGCAGCAAAAGAAAACTGGTTTGCCAAATGATTTATCATACATTTAAATTGAACGAAAAACGAGAAAAAAAACAAAAGGTTTAATTTATCATAAAAGACCAACGCGTACTTAAAAACTAAATAAATAAATTTAAGCTAGCGCGCGCGCCTGTATGTAGGTTTGTGAGTATCTATGCGTGTGTGTGTGTGTGTGTATCTGTGCTACGATGCTTTTGTTTGTAGGTTTGCCAGTGTAAGAGTATGCGTGTGAGTGAGTGGCTATCACAAAGGGGAAAGGCAGATCAGACCCCAGGTAGGGGTAGGCGGCAGGCATGAGAAAGAAGAGCCTGGCCGAATATAAATGCAAATAATATTAATTAGAATAGAATTTGCATAAATTAAGCAAATGCAAAGAAGTTTTATTAGACAGAGCGACGCGGTTCGCTCCGAATAAGACTTAATCAAATAAGTTAAGCCGAATTTTGAAACCGCTGCTTGGTCGATACGTAGGTTTGATAACGTAGGGAACTCGGCCAGTGGACACGACTCGAACTGTCTACTGCAAAGCATAGTCACTAACAGAATAATCATCTTAATGCTCCCGTCTTTCCTGCTCCTGACTCTCGATGTATGATTTTAATGGGATGCGTTAGTTAGCGCACGCGTGGACTCGATAATATGTGCACATGTGTTCATTATAAATAGATAAATAGTTGTCGGTGTTGTTCTAAGTCGACAATTTGATTTTTAATACTTATAATGATATTTTGTTGTTTCTGCTATGTATTTGATTCCATGCTATTCTATTCATGTATGTGACAGCAGCCATTCACTAATTTGCATACTTTGCTTGTTTCGGCATCGACATTAATTCTGAAATGGCACTTTTAAGTGTTTGACCGGCTCCGCAACAAGCGAAAGATGTTTACCAGCCGGCCCAACGACGATCGCTGATGATGTTGTGGCACTGCTGGAATGATCTATTATATGTTATTAGTTCTCTTGGATATGGATCTAGATTAGGAATAGATTAAGAGGGGGCGGGAGGCTCTAAATTATTATATGCTAACTGTAGGCTTATTGGCTTATTAAACTAGCCTTATGTGGGGGCGGTTCTTTAAACTAAGGAAATGAAACAACTAAATGTTGTTAGTTAAATATCCCAAAACAAGAAAACAAGACATTAACAACAAGTTTTATGAAATGAAAATCACAATGAAGAACCTCTGAGACTTAAATTATGTGTAGGTACATAGATATTCTCAATTACAGCACCAACAGGCGTTGCTCAGCAACAGCCACAAGGAAAAAGCCAAGTATTTAATGGCTTTGTAGATCAAACAACGAACCGGTTATGATGTATCTTCGACAAGTGCGATAAGCTCGCAAGTAAAAAATTTTCGAGCGCCACTTGAGATATTTTTTTTGATAATATGTACTGTGTTTGGGCCTGCAGTGTGCTGATATGGTAAGCAAAATGGCCCTGACTTATGTGCAGCCAGTCAATGTAGCGCTTTGTGGGATGTTCCAAGAATCAATCAACAAGTTAGCTGCTATAGGTTATCCTTCAATTTTACGGAACCGTTTAGGTCAACGCTACTACCAATACTATAAGTAGCATTGAAGTTAATGTGCCAAATGGCGCTGCAGCGTTTTGGCGCTTGCAATTCATTTCAATTTCAATTCGTCTTGGTCATTAATCATGGCACTTGTTAAGGTGGGCAACTAGCTGCTACAGAAGGTATATCTATTAATATGCATGGTTATTTTGCCAAAACTGTGTACTGAAATTGCCAGATAGATAAACATCAATTAAGTTGCTATCTCAGATTATCTGAGTAATTGCTGGCCACTGGCCGCTGGAGTTTTAGGTGCTATTTTTTGAGAAGCGCGTGGCATATGCGAATATCCGGCATTTTACTCACTTACCGCTAAGAAGTGCTTTAGTGAGCTGAAAAATTATAATTATGAGTTTATTATTTGAGTAATTTTTTTTTTTATTTGTTTTATTGAATGGCTATACGTCAGTTCCTCTTTAATGATTAATGAACAACGGCGAGTTGGCAACAAAATGAAGCGTCAGCTTAAAGGAAGTGACAACCAAACACAAATACATTCAAATTGTATTTATTGCAATTATTGAAATAAACGAGTTGAATTGAAACATATAACTCATATACTGGAATTTAAATCGAGCGCACTTTTTGAAAAGCGTGAATAAAATAAAGCAAAACAAAACGTAAAACTGCAAAACAAAAACTACTACATGCCCAATTTATATATAGCTATAACTCGAACACAAGGTGTAAACAACAGACGTTAGCCCATAACCGACATCCGGACAACAATTGCGGCCTAGGAGTCCGAGTTGCGTGTGAACATTTGAATTGTCCAAAATCCATCGCTGTCCATCGTCCATCAAGAGTTTTGCATAAAATTAAATAAAACAATTAAGAGAATCTTAGGTTGGTTGGTTGGTTGTGTGTGACTTGAGTCAGAGCGTTGTGGCAAATAAACTTTGTGATCTTCAACCTGACATATTGGTCAGGTGAGCTTTCTGAACTGCCGACTGACCGACCGACTACGTTAACGACGACGCCGACTTAGACGTTGTCGTTAACGTCGATGCTGAACGAGTTAGCCAAACGATTGGCTGACCGATTAAAGCGCAAGAGAGGAGGCTTAGAACCGATACAAAGCCCTCTAAAACCTACCGATGGGCTGCGCTGCGACTGCGCAGCTGCGCTACAAGTGCGAATTTACAAGTGAGCGATCGGAAGGCAGACCACGCGGGCGACGCAGCGCCAAGCTTGGTGTTTTGAGCGCTGTAATGTGAGCAGAAAGGTGAAGAATTTGTATAAATACCAAAAAGTTCTGCGTATTCTTCATTAGAGTTTCGGTTTTACTGGAGTGAACAAGCAGCTCAATTCAACTCAAGATGGTACGCTTTACCGCCTCCAAATAATAATAGTCTTACAAATAAAATCTCAAATTACATTGTTACTGATTCGCAAATCATTTTGGTGCATAATTTCAGAAACTTTTGCTGATCGCATTCGCCGTGATCGCAGCTGTGGCTGCTGATGTCAGCCACCTGCCCTCAAATGAGTACCTTCCCCCAGCCGAGGAAGCTCAAGTTGAGATTGCTGCTCCATCCAACGAGTACTTGGCACCAGTTGAGGCTGCTCCCGCTACCGAAGTTGCTGCTGATGGTTACCGTTACAAGACCCACCG
This sequence comes from Chymomyza fuscimana, assembly GCA_949987675.1. NCBI lineage: Eukaryota > Metazoa > Arthropoda > Insecta > Diptera > Drosophilidae > Chymomyza > Chymomyza fuscimana. Next base: position 784,824 of record OX465089.1, read on the forward strand.
TCGCGTTGTGCTCCGTCGTCACCGTCGTGATGTGAGCCATCTGCCCTCAAACGAGTACTTGCCTCCAGTTCAGCAATCTGTTGCCGTTTCTGCTGCTCCATCCAACGAGTACTTGCCTCCAGTTTCCGCTCCAGTTTCTGCACCAGTTGCTGCTCCAGTTGAATATGCTGCTCCAGCTAACGACTACGTTGCTGCCCCAGTTGAAGCTGCTCCTGCTCATGAATTGGCTGCTGATGGCTACCGTTACAAGACTCACCGTCGCGTTGTGCTCCGTCGCCACCGTCGTGATGTCAGCCACCTGCCCTCAAACGAATACTTGCCCCCAACTGAAGAGGCTTCCTATGAGGCTGCTGCTCCATCCAACGAGTACTTGGCTCCAGTCGAGGCTGCTCCCGCTACCGAAGTTGCTGCTGATGGTTACCGTTACAAGACCCACAAGCGTGTTGTGCTCCGTCGTCACCGTCGTGATGTGAGCCATCTGCCCTCAAACGAGTACTTGCCTCCAGTTCAGCAATCTGTTGCCGTTTCTGCTGCTCCATCCAACGAGTACTTGCCTCCAGTTGCCGCTCCAGTCGCTGCACCAGTTGAATATGCTGCCCCAGCTAACGACTACGCTGCTGCCCCAGTTGAAGCTGCTCCTGCTCATGAATTGGCTGCTGATGGCTACCGTTACAAGACCCACCGTCGTGTTGTGCTCCGTCGCCACCGTCGTGATGTCAGCCACCTGCCCTCAAACGAATACTTGCCCCCAACTGAAGAGGCTTCCTATGAGGCTGCTGCTCCATCCAACGAGTACTTGGCTCCAGTCGAGGCTGCTCCCGCTACCGAAGTTGCTGCTGATGGCTACCGTTACAAGACCCACAAGCGTGTTGTGCTCCGTCGTCACCGTCGTGATGTGAGCCACCTGCCCTCAAACGAATACTTGCCCCCAACTGAAGAGGCTTCCTATGAGGCTGCTGCTCCATCCAACGAGTACTTGGCTCCAGTCGAGGCTGCTCCCGCTACCGAAGTTGCTGCTGATGGCTACCGTTACAAGACCCACAAGCGTGTTGTGCTCCGTCGTCACCGTCGTGATGTGAGCCACCTGCCCTCAAACGAATACTTGCCCCCAACTGAAGAGGCTTCCTATGAGGCTGCTGCTCCATCCAACGAGTACTTGGCTCCAGTCGAGGCTGCTCCCGCTACCGAAGTTGCTGCTGATGGCTACCGTTACAAGACCCACAAGCGTGTTGTGCTCCGTCGTCACCGTCGTGATGTGAGCCACCTGCCCTCAAACGAATACTTGCCTCCAACTGAAGAGGCTTCCTATGAGGCTGCTGCTCCATCCAACGAGTACTTGGCTCCAGTCGAGGCTGCTCCCGCTACCGAAGTTGCTGCTGATGGTTACCGTTACAAGACCCACCGTCGCGTTGTGCTCCGTCGTCACCGTCGTGATGTGAGCCATCTGCCCTCAAACGAGTACTTGCCTCCAGTTCAGCAATCTGTTGCCGTTTCTGCTGCTCCATCCAACGAGTACTTGCCTCCAGTTTCCGCTCCAGTTTCTGCACCAGTTGCTGCTCCAGTTGAATATGCTGCTCCAGCTAACGACTACGTTGCTGCCCCAGTTGAAGCTGCTCCTGCTCATGAATTGGCTGCTGATGGCTACCGTTACAAGACTCACCGTCGCGTTGTGCTCCGTCGCCACCGTCGTGATGTCAGCCACCTGCCCTCAAACGAATACTTGCCCCCAACTGAAGAGGCTTCCTATGAGGCTGCTGCTCCATCCAACGAGTACTTGGCTCCAGTCGAGGCTGCTCCCGCTACTGAATTGGCTGCTGATGGCTACCGTTACAAGACCCACCGTCGTGTCGTCTACCGTCGTCATTAAATTTGGGCGTACTGTTTCATTAGGTGATTGATTTGTACTCATTTTGGAGTGCGAATCTTAGTATTAGAATACTTCCTCTTTCCATCCACGAAATAAAATATAAAAAACAATACGTTGGAAAGCTCGTTTTTTCTGAAAATTTCACAACTGATTAAATTTTCATTCATCGGAATCTTAGTGCTATACAGTACACGTGGTTACCGTTACAAGACCCACCGTCGCGTTGTGCTCCGTCGTCACCGTCGTGATGTGAGCCATCTGCCCTCAAACGAGTACTTGCCTCCAGTTCAGCAATCTGTTGCCGTTTCTGCTGCTCCATCCAACGAGTACTTGCCACCAGTTTCCGCTCCAGTTTCTGCACCAGTTGCTGCTCCAGTTGAATATGCTGCTCCAGCTAACGACTACGTTGCTGCCCCAGTTGAAGCTGCTCCTGCTCATGAATTGGCTGCTGATGGCTACCGTTACAAGACTCACCGTCGCGTTGTGCTCCGTCGCCACCGTCGTGATGTCAGCCACCTGCCCTCAAACGAATACTTGCCCCCAACTGAAGAGGCTTCCTATGAGGCTGCTGCTCCATCCAACGAGTACTTGGCTCCAGTCGAGGCTGCTCCCGCTACTGAATTGGCTGCTGATGGCTACCGTTACAAGACCCACCGTCGTGTCGTCTACCGTCGTCATTAAATTTGGGCGTACTGTTTCATTAGGTGATTGATTTGTACTCATTTTGGAGTGCGAATCTTAGTATTAGAATACTTCCTCTTTCCATCCACGAAATAAAATATAAAAAACAATACGTTGGAAAGCTCGTTTTTTCTGAAAATTTCACAACTGATTAAATTTTCATTCATCGGAATCTTAGTGCTATACAGTACACGTATGCATTTTATTGTATATGTTCATCGCATAATCCGTACAGTATGCAATGTTTTTTTTTCAGTCTTGTGTCTGCCAGAATGTCTGGCGTTAACTAAAATACAATTTAATTGTCATCAGATAAGTTATGCAAAATATTTAAATTGTGTTATGCGATATTTAAATGCAATTGCTGAGTGTCATCAACAAATTGGTAGCAACATCTAAAGTATACACTTATATTTATTAAGATGGAGGAACCTGATCAATAGCTCACCGAATTATAATAGCTTTTAAGTATCCAATTCATGGCCGATTGAATCAATATGCATTCTGCAAGTGGATGCGCAAAATCCATATTCATATTTTCATATTGCCGGCCATGTGTTAGACCGGACGAGAAACATTACCGGCATTGGAATAAGCGTAACACGCTTAGAGTCGCAACACCTGTTGAAACCTGCTATTAGAAACTCTAATGATTCTTTTTTTGCACAGTGAATACTTTTGTTTTATCAAATTTATAAAACGCATTAATTAAAAAAAAATTCAAAATGCTAATGTGGAAGCTTTACTCGTATGGCAAATTGAGATAAGAATCATATAAATATGAGATAGAAATTTGGTTAAAGCATCATTACCACTTGGATTCTATTGTGAATTGGAGAGTAGTACAAGCGCGCAAAATGGTACTAAGATCCTCATTGGATATACATATAATAGACATTGCATTAAGAAAACTAACGAAATGTATTTTTGTTTGCATTACAGAAATTGTTGTTGATCTGTGCCCTAGTCGCTACTGTTGCTGCTGACGTCAGCCACTTGCCAAGCAACCAGTACCTGCCTCCTGGCCATGGTGCCGCCTCTGCGCCTGCTGCTTCATACGCTGCACCCAGCTTCAGCGCACCAAGCTACCATGCTGCAGCTTCGGCTCCAGCTGCCAGCTATGCTGCACCTGCTGCATCGTACTCAGCTCCTGCACCATCTTACACTGCTGCCGCTTCGGCTCCATCTGTAAGCTATGCCGCCCCAGCTCCATCGTACTCAGCACCTGCTCCATCTTACACTGCTGCCGCTTCGGCTCCATCTGTAAGCTATGCTGCTCCAGCTCAATCGTACTCTGCTCCTGCTCAATCGTACTCTGCTCCTGCCCCATCTTACACCGCTGCCGCTTCGGCTCCGTCTGTAAGCTATGCTGCCCCAGCTGCATCGTACTCAGCTCCTGCTCCATCTTATTCTTCTGCCGCTTCGGCTCCAGCTCAAAGCTATGCTGCCCCCGCTGAATACGAAACTGCCGCATCCGAGCCTGCACCAGCCCATAGCTTCTCGTCTAACGATGGCTACCGTTACAAGACACACCGTCGCGTTGTGCTCCGTCGTCACCGTCGTGGTGCTCCATCCAACGACTACCTGCCTCCATTCCAGGGCGCTGCTTCTGCTCCATCAAGCGATTACTTGCCACCAGCAGCTTCTGCTCCCGCCCCATCGTACCAGGCTGCCCCAAGCTACGAAGTTGCCGCCGCAGCTCCAGCTCCATCCTACGCTGCACCAGCTCAGACTTACTCTGCCCCTGCTCAGTCTTATAACGTCGCTGCATCCGCTCCAGCTGCCAGCTACTCTGCTCCAGCTCCTGCCTACTCTGCTCCTGCTGCTGAGTCCTATGAGACTGCCGCTTCGGAACCTGCCCACAGCTTCTCGGCAAGCGAAGGCTACCGCTACAAGACTCACCGTCGTCGCGTTATCCGCCGCCGTAGATATTAAACGATGCGACCTATGGAGCTCCCGCTGCAAGAATCCAAACAATTGAAAATCAAACCGAAATCAGTTTATGTGAAATCGGTTAATTGGTTTGTTTATCTTAACTGAGGAAGTTCTTAATAAAAATTGAATACACTCCCCCTAATCTATTGACTTTTATTATACTACACAATTATTTAATTTCCAACCATTTTTATTTTGCCTATACAATATTAAATTATTGTACAATAGCAATAGGCTAAATGTAACAAAAAATTCGAAAAGCTAAAAGTGCCGCACACATTAAAAAAATTTTAATTTTTTTGCAGGGATTGCAACTCATATATATAATTTTTTGAATAAAAATCATCAAATAACACTAGTTTACAGATTTTAACAAATTTTGGTATCCTCAACATGTTTTACTTATTTCCGTAGTAAAGTGGCATACTAAAATCGAAAATGCAGAACACAAATTTTTTCATGGAACGGATTATTTAATTTAATTTACTTTCAAAATATAATTTTTCTCAAAAATCTGGTGAAAATTATGAAAAATTTCAAATGAATGGATAAATAACGACCAAACCGAAAGTTTGACCAAAATATGTTTCAAGTATAATTGATGTATAATTCAATTATCTACAGTTAAGTAGAAAAATGATCAAAATCAGCTTAGTACAACCAGAGATATTTGCTTTTAAGTAAAGATACTTTTTTTTATCTTGAGATCCGTTCAATGAAAAAATTTTTGGTCTGCATTGTCGGTTTTACCATGTATTTTACTACGGAAATGAGTAAAACATGTTGAGGATACAGTTTGCTGTAAACTAGTGTAATTATTATTTATTGTTTTTTTTTTTCATCAAAATAACATAAAAACTGTAACTTTTTGATTTTAAAATAAAAATTATGAAATAATATTTAAAAGCCAATTTTTATTTAAAAATGGCAAAATAACTCTTATTTTTCAAAAACTAAATTTATGAGAAAATATAATAAAATATATACATCAATACATACATGTATGTAAAGTCAATAATGACACAATTATAAAAATTTCAGTTGAAAGCATCTGCTGTATAATTATAATAATGAACCATTAGCTTTAATGAAAATGTAAATACTTAAAGGGAATAAAGCACAAATAAATAAATAAATAATTATATGTTAAATGATTGAATTGTGAAATTTCCAATCTACGCCAACTTTGATCCTTCAAGAACATTTTAGGCATCGACGGAAAGGTCTTGAACTGTGCATCACATAAATGCGCCAACCATTATTGTGCGATCCTTGGTTCAAAAGATATTTAAGTTCGATTTCCATTTTCAATTTTTTAAAAAAATATTGCTGAATAACTCTTATTTTTTAATTTATATAATAAAAATTGAAGAATAACTCTTAATTTGCAATTTTTAAACAAAAAATTGGCATTTAAATATTATTTCATAATTTGTATTTTTAAAGTCAAAAAATAAGAGTTATGCTTGTTTTTTTTGTTAAAAATTAAAAATAAAAATGCATCCTTTCGGATAGTCCTTTCAAAAATATGATATATAATGCATTGCGATTTTTTCAACCCCATATTTCTTATTTGCGATCCTTGCTTTTTTCGTTTTTTTTTTTTTTATTATATTAGCTTTAATTATGCAGAAATAAAGGTTTGACTTTTGATAGGTATATCAGTTTGCTTTTAGAAATTTTCTAATTTTTAGGAGAAAACAGTTTGAATTAAAACTTTAAAAAAAATTAAAATTAAATAAATAAATATAAATAATTTGAAGGAGCCTTGTTTAGACTCGATGGGTATTGCACGAAAAGTGGCTCCTGCAGGCGGTAGAGACCCGACTAAAATAATAAAAATTAATGAAAAATAGTTCCATTAGTCCAAATGATTTACAAATAACAAGTGTCAGATCTAGCTTCTCAAAAGATTACTTAGAATCGGCTGGCGTTACAAGTAGGCATAAGCCAAGAAACCATATAAATAAGAAATCCACAAACGACACAAATTTTATGGACATCAATACGATATGTCAATACAAACACTCTTATACTAAAGCAAAAATACTTGTTTTGAAAGTTTGCCATGTATAAAAAAAAACAACTGCTATGGCATTTTTTTTTATCTATTTTAATATAAATATATAATACATACACTGGAACAGTAAATCAAACCTTATCCATACAACAAACATACATTTATTTTTTTCTTTTATTTTATTTCTCTTATTGAAAATAAAAATCATCTTTATTGGTTCTTCTAAACAAACGAAAAGGAAATAAAAATGATATTCCCGCCTCCTTTTCCCAAAAACAAAGTAAATTTTGCGTTTATAGCAAAAATGGGAACTTAAGTGCCTTTTATCGACGCGTCGCGACGTCTGGCCGTCCCACAAATGGTTTTTAAGAAACCTGCTTGATTGCATAAAGTCTAACAAAAACTACCTTATGTGTGAGTTTTAGGGAGTGTAGTAGTAGCATCGACAACAAGTTGGGACCCACAAAATGGCTACATCAACTTGGATTTAAAAGATTATTAGCTGTTTTTAAGGAACGCATGTTCTTTGTAATAATCTTGGGAAATATTGCAATTTTGGATGTAAAACCAAAATGTTTCGTTATTTATATGCAGCGCTTAACTTGACTTGTAGTTCGGACTAATTTATTGACAAGTATATTAAAATGAATCAATGGCCCAGACCAAATGCGGCGACTGAATCTTTGATACAAACAAATTTGCACAAGGTTGAATGTTTGTCCATTTAATTGGCTAGATGGAGAAGGTATAATATGAAAGTTCATCTGATTTCAATGCGTTTAAAATTACAGGTAAGTATTAGTGAGTATAAGGTCTGTGGCACCACCCGTTAAAACCTGCTATCAAAAACTATCATGATCTTTTTTTTTGTTTTTGTTGTCGGTGACAACATTTGTGTCATCGAATACAAATTTATACGTACAAAGCTAACAAAAAATGCAAAATGCTAATTTAGTGGATTCACTTGTGCGGCGCATTGAGATTAGAATCATATAAATAAGCGATACAAATTTGTATAGAGCATCATTACGATTTGGATTCTACTGCCATTCGGAGAGTAGAACGAGCACGCAAAATGGTACTAGATCTATTCCTGGATATACAAGCATTGATTGCGCTAGCAATAGGAAGTTAATCGCGTTTATTTTTATTGCAGAAATTCTTCTTGATCTGTGCCCTGGTCGCTGCTGTGGCCGCTGACGTCAGCCATTTACCAAGCAACGACTACCTGCCGCCGAGCTATGGTGCTGCTGCATCGGAACCGGCTGCTTCGTACGCTGAGCCCAGCTATAGCCCGGCTGCTTCATCTCCAGGTGTAAGCTATGCTGCTCCAGCCGTTGAGTCATATGAAACTGCCGCCTCCGAGCCAGCCCACAGCTTCTCGTCGAATGATGGCTATCGGTACAAGACCAACCGTCGTCGCGTTGTGCTCCGTCGTCATCGTCGTGGTGCTCCATCCAACGACTATCTGCCTCCATTCCAGGGTGCTGCTTCTGCTCCATCCAATGAATACTTGGCTCCAGCTGCCTCCAACTACGAAGTTGCGGCTTCTGCTCCAGCTGTTAACTACGCCGCTCCTGCTGCTGTTGAATCATATGAGACTGCTGCTTCTGAGCCAGCACACAGCTTCTCCTCAAACGACGGCTACCGCTATAGGACCAACCGCCGTCGTGTTGTGCTCCGTCGTCATCGTCGTGGTGCTCCATCCAACGACTACCTGCCTCCATTCCAGGGTGCTGCTTCTGCTCCATCCAATGAATACTTGGCGCCAGCTGCCTCCAACTACGAAGTTGCGGCTTCTGCTCCAGCTGTTAACTACGCCGCTCCTGCTGCCGTTGAATCATATGAGACTGCCGCTTCTGAGCCAGCACACAGTTTCTCCTCAAACGACGGCTACCGCTATAGGACCAACCGCCGTCGTGTTGTGCTCCGTCGTCATCGTCGTGGTGCTCCATCCAACGACTATCTGCCTCCATTCCAGGGTGCTGCTTCTGCTCCATCCAACGAATACTTGGCTCCAGCTGCCTCCAACTACGAAGTTGCGGCTTCTGCTCCAGCTGTTAACTACGCCGCTCCTGCTGCCGTTGAATCATATGAGACTGCTGCTTCTGAGCCAGCACACAGCTTCTCCTCAAACGACGGCTACCGCTATAGGACCAACCGCCGTCGTGTTGTGCTCCGTCGTCATCGTCGTGGTGCTCCATCCAACGACTACCTGCCTCCATTCCAGGGTGCTGCTTCTGCTCCAACCAGTGAATACCTGCCCCCAGCAGCTTCAGCTCCTGCACCTTCTTACCAGGCAGCTCCAAGCTACGAAGTTGCTGCTTCCGCTCCTGCCAGCTACGCTGCCCCAGCTGCCGTTGAGTCCTATGACACCGCTGCCTCTGAGCCAGCACACAGTTTCTCGGCCAATGATGGTTACCGCTATAAGACCCAACGCCGTCGCGTTGTCCGCCGCCGTAGATATTAAGCGTTGCTGTTCTTGGAGCTTTATCACTAAGCAACAAACGAGAATCAAGCCGAAATCGGTTTATTGGTTTGCCAATCATTTCTAATGATGTTTAAAATAAATATTTTAAAACTCCTATAAAAATTTGACTTTTGTTCTTCTCAATTCAAAAAAAAAAACAAATTCACTTTCACTACTCGTTCGTTATGTAAGAAACCATTTAAATTGAGAAATTAATTTAACTGGTAGTATTAAACTCAAAATAATAATTTTTGAAGCATACTTTTGGGATTTTGTTGAAAACGTCAAAGCCAATGTGCTTCTCATTCAAATAAGCTGCGCCTAAAAGAATGCTCTTTGCGAAAGCTTAACAGCCTGAAAGATGCTAACCGAAAGCAGAGCCAAGCTTATAAATATGTTAGATGCGAGTCCCACAATAGTTTTTAAGTCACTGGCTGGAACATACAATATGTACTACATATTATCTGAAAAGATTTGGCTTGAAGTTTTAACAATAGCCCAAACCTACCCAAACTTTTCAGAGTCAAAAATAATTGCAATTAAAAAAAATTGTTTTGGATCATTTGAGATATATGTACATACATATATGACAGGATTGGTCTCGAAAAACTTTTTTTTATTGTGTCTGCGTAAATTTTGGCCTAATATTCAAAATAAAAATTGGCTTTTTTGAAGTTTTTAGGCATGGGGTCTGAAGTTTTCATTCGATCTGAAAGATAGCATTACTGTCACACTATCTTTGTCAAGTTTAGAATGGATGGCTAACTAATTCAGCTAGCGTGAGGCTTATGTGCAATTTTAGGTAAAATTTGGTATCCCAACTTTTATAGTAGCTTAGAGCTAGGTGTTCATTAGGGATCCCTTTTTCATTTCAATTACAGCAAATGAGGTTCTGGCACACTAATTAGTTTTTTTTTATAAGCGTAGAACCATATTATCCATAACCATGTTATTCCATATTATCTATTATTATTTTTCAATTTTGAAAATAAAAATTTACACTTAAATATTACTTCATAATTTTTTTTATATTTAAAGTCAAAAAATAAGTAAATTTTGATGAAAAAAATCCAAAAATAAAAAATTAATAAATAAATAAATATTTTTAAAGTCAAAAAATAAGAGTTACGCTTCATTTTGTTAATAAAAATAAAAAAAGATGGCGTACGTTAAAGTCGGTGCTTAAGAACACCAAAAGACATTTGATTGCCAAATTAGATTATAAGATAAGATTATTAGATTCATAAACAACCAAAAACATACGAATTTTTAATCAAAAACTTTTTTTTCGACCGATCGGCCCTATGGGAGCTATGAGATATAGTCAACCGATTTTGATAAAATTTGGTACAGTGTTGAAGATCTCCAAAAAACTTCTGAATGCCAAATTTGGTTACAATATCTTCACAAACAAACGAAACACAACGAATTTTGTGCAAAAAACGTTTTTTTTAACGATTGGCCCTATGGGAGCTATATAATATAGTTAACTGATTTTGATCAAATTTGGTATAGTGCTTGGGAACTCTAAAAAACTTCTGAATGCCAAATGTGGTTACGGTATGTTCACAAATAAACGAAACACAACGAATTTTGTAAAAAACACGATTTTTTGACCGATTGGTCCTATGGGAGCTATATGATATAGTCAACCGATTTTGATCAAATTTGGTATAGTGCTTGGGAACTCTAAAAAACTTCTTAATGCCAAATTTGGTTACAATATCCTCACAAACAAACGAAACACAACGAATTTTGTACAAAAAACAAATTTTCGACCGATCGATCCTATGGGACCTATATGATATAGTCAACCGATTTTGATAAAATTTGGTACAGTGCTGGGGGTTTCTAAAAAAACTTCCGATTACCAAATTTGGTTATGATATCTTCATAAGCAAACGAATTATCCATCTAAAACTTTTGCTTTTTTTCGAGGTCCTCTGAAACACCCCTATGGGAGCTATACAATGTAGTCCCGATATCAAAAAAATAAAATAAACTTGTCTCCTATGGATTAATAAGGGATCTTATCTGAAAGTTTGGTTGCTCTAGCTCTTACCATCTCTGAGATCTAGGCGTTCATACGGACAGACGGTCAGACGGACAGACGGACAGACGGACATGGGTATATCGACTTCTCTAGTCGCTCTGATCATACTTTAGGTAACTTTGGGGGGTCTCCGACTTCTCCTTCTGTACGTTACATACATTTTCGGCTTGCACAAACACAATATACCCTTTGTACCATACGGTACAGGGTATAATAAAGAAAGAAAAAGTAGAGCAAAAAAAAATACTTGTTAATAACACTAGTTTACACGAAATATGAACCATCGTATAGAAGTGTTTTTTAGGGTAATTTGGGGTCGAGAAACACAAAATGGCAACATTTTTTTTTTTTTTAAATACCATTTTCGAGATATTTTCGATAAACCTGTTTTTGGGGACTTATTTATTTATTTTATTTATTTATTTATAAGATCAACATAGGCTGCAATCAAGGCTCTGTCATCGCATACCATAAAGAGCAAACTGATCCGTAAGACGGCGCTTGCGCTCAACCGTATCCAATATCACTCTATCACCCTCTGCTGGGTACCGAGGCACTCAGGCGTCCCTGGTAACGAGGAGGCTGATGAGTGCGCCAGGAACGGATCAGTGCTGGCAGCTAACCTTGCGGTTACAGACATAGAAAGACCATTACAGAACGTCGTATCGCAAATCAGGGAGACGGCCAGAGCTCTGGCGGAAAGAGAATGGGACACGGTGTCCGGTTGTCGCACCTCCAGAGCACTCTGCCCCTGGTATAACCCAAAGCGCACATCTAAACTCCTGCGATTTCATAAAAACAGGACCAGGATGGTGGTAGGAGTCGTAACGGGGCACTGCACTATTGGCCACATGGCTGAGAGGCTGCATGTTCCCCACCACGATTTCTGCCGAAGCTGCGGAGACGAGGAGGAGACAGAAAGCATCCATGGGCGCTTCTAAGAAGGCGAACCCAGTTTCTGGGAAAACCGTTCTTTGAGGATCTGGGTAGTCTGGCTTATGTGCCAATTGCGGATCTGGGTGTGTTTGTCGAATCCTCAAAATGGTTTTGTAATAGGAGAGTCTCAGGGGATTAGGGATGTCGTACAGTTTTTTTTTTTTTTTGATCGAAATGTTCATAAAAGAATTCTCTATTCGCTTAAAGCTTAACAAAATTTTTAAAAAAAATTTTTCCCTAATAAAAATCAAAACAAAAATTTGTAATTTTGAAAAATGGTCAAAAATTACACTTTTTTTCGACTTTGGTTGCTTGTAAATTCTATAATTTTTACTTAATCTGTACATAATTATATATCTTTGTAAAGTGCACATCAATACCTTTCGATCTAATTGTTTTTCATGTCGATACAAAATTTTGCTCACAAGACATTGATCAATAACTGAAATAAGTGCCCAAAAACATACTTTTCGAAAATATCTCGAAAACGGTGCTTAAGAAAAAAAAAAAGTTGCCATTTTCGTGTTTCTCGACCCCAAAGGACCCTAAAAAACACTTTTTTACGATGGCTCACTCCATGACCCTCAAATTTGTAAACTAGTGTAATTTGGAATTATTTATTTATTAAGGTAGTTAGGTCCACAAAAGGTATTGCGCGAAGTTTTCTGTGAGCCAAAGATCAATTGATTATTACTAGGCTTATTAGTTTCACGATTTCAAACTTCGGCAGTTGCTGGGTTTCGGAAATTCTTTAATCCAACCTTCGAATCATGGTTTACTAACAACACTGCATGCATCTCAATGTATAAATTTCTTTACTCCCACAAAGATGTAGATTAATCTTATTTCAATATAAAACAATATAAACATTTACTATACCAGAATGTGCATCGGCTGAAAAGCGAAATACAAAACCAATCGATAAAACCAATATATACAATCCTTAACATTCGCATCTTTCGTTTTATTTCGGCAGCAACGCGTTATCGATATACAAATTTAATAAAGATATTTTAATGACTAAAATTCGTTTGCAGAGCCCACGTTCATAATATGCATGAGAGGGGCTCAGGTACAGCATTAAAATTACGCATTAAATTAAATTATTACAGTTAATTAATATTATTTAATTTCGTAAGATTCTATGAAAAATTACTAAGCGCATACAGAGGCAATCGTGTCAATTAATTGTTGATGGATGAGCAGAAGAAGGTGAGGGATTAGAAATTAAATGCAATTGACGGCTTTGGGTAAGAGTAACCGTCAATTTTGGGTGCTGGTGGTGGGAATGGTATATCGGGTTTTGGGTAGTCATACCCTCTTGTTGGTTGCACGGGAGGTAGATATTTTGGCTGTGGGGGATAGGTTGGCTTGGGAGCAGGTGGTGGAAAAGATATAGCTGGCTTGGGATAGTCATATCCCTGTTTTGGCTGAACAGGTGGTAAGTATTTGGGCTGTGGCGGGAGTGTCGGTTGCACTGGTGGCAAGTACTTGGGCTGTGGTGGAGCTGTTGGTGCTGGGAAGGTTATAACGGGCTTGGGATATTCGTAGCCTTGTTTTGGCTGAACAGGTGGTAAATATTTTGGCTGTGGTGGATATGTTGGCTGCACGGGGGGCAAATATTTCGGCTGTGGTGGCGCTGTGGGTGGTGGGAATGGTATAGATGGCTTTGGGTATGAATAACCCTTTGTTGGTGCAGGAGGTGGCAAGTATTTAGGTTGTGGTGGGCTTGTTGGCTGCACTGGAGGTAAATACTTTGGCTGTGGTGGGACTGTGGGTGCTGGGAATGGTATAGCTGGTTTGGGATAATCGTAACCTTGTTTTTGTTGAACGGGTGGCAAATATTTAGGCTGTGGTGGATTTGTTGGCTGTACTGGTGGCAAATATTTTGGCTGGGGTGGTGCTGTGGGTGGGGGGAAGGGGAAGCTGGGTTTTGGATAAGAATAACCTTTTGTTGGCTCAGGAGGTGGTAAATATCTAGGCTGCGGTGGGCTGGTAGGCTGTACTGGAGGCAAATATTTCTGTTGTGGTGGTGCTGTTGGTGGTGGGAATGGTATAGATGGCTTGGGGTACGAATAACCCTTAGTAGGTTCAACTGGTGGCAGATATTTTGGCTGTGGTGGAGCTGTGGGTGCTGGGAAAGGTATAGCTGGCTTGGGATAATCGTATCCTTTTGTAGGTTGGGGAGGTGGCAAATATTTCGGCTGCGGTGGGCTAGTAGGCTTTACTGGGGGTAAATACTTAGGTTGTGGTGGTGCTGTTGGTGGAGGGAATGGTATAGCTGGCTTGGGATATGAATAACCCTTTGTTGGTGCGACAGGTGGCAGATATTTTGGCTGTGGCGGTGCTGTTGGTGGTGGGAAAGGAATAGAAGGTTTAGGGTATGAATAACCTTTTGTTGGTTCTGGAGGCGGCAAATATTTTGGCTGTGGTGGGCTGGTTGGCTGCACTGGTGGCAAATATTTTGGTTGTGGTGGTGCTGTTGGTGGTGGGAAAGGTATAGATGGCTTAGGATATGAATATCCCTTGGTTGGCTCAACAGGTGGTGTATATTTCGGCTGTGGTGGAGCTGTCGGCGGTGGAAAAGGTACAGGTGGCTTTGGATAAGAGTATCCCTTCTCTTGCGGTGCTACGAACTTAGGCTCCTGTGGTATAAATTGCTGCGGCGGTGGTACATACTTTGGTTGCTCTACTGGAAACGGGATAGCTGGCTTAGGATAGGAATATCCCCTCTCAGGTACTGGAAAAGGCACGTCTGGCTTTGGATAGTCATAACCGTTATGCTGTCTCGGTGCTTCATAAGAGTATTGGCCGTAGCTGCTGGTAGCTAATGTGGCCAGCACGAGCCATATTAAAGAATGTTGCTGCAAGTAAAAATATGGGATGGCCAAAGCAGACAGAACAGTTAATAAATTATCAAAAATTGCTTATGTAAATATATGTTTATTTATGTTAGAGAGCTATACGACATTTCATGAATAGAATTTATGTGGGTTTTATGTGTTCTAAGCTTATTTAGAAGTGTTTCTAATCTCCAAACGACTGGGTATTGTGTGAGATGCGTAATAAATTTTCATGTTTAACTAACCCTCAACGAAATGAATAGGCATAGATGTAGATTCAGTTATAGTAATTTTTGACACTGGGCCAGAAGTGGCAAAAACTAATTAATTTGTCTGAAACGGTACATACACAAATACACTCCTAATTGGGTCATATACTCATATACTCATATCGAAGGCTCTTTACGCATTTTGTTTTATAAACATATTTTATAAACAAGCTAAAAGCATTTAAACGCATATTTCTGTCTATAATTGCTAAATTGCTAAATACAGCTGGCCAAACTGACGCCAATGGCAAATCTGTAATTAATTAGTTATGAGCGTAGAAGTAGATTTCCACTCAGAGACTCGGAACAGCCCAGCCCGCATTTTTTTGCAGTTTATGCAACATACATTGCCGCATCTTTACACCAAAAAAATACCAAAAAAATACAAAAAAAACTAGTAGCTTTTGCATTAAGGCCGTAAGGTGCCAAGGTGAATTCAATGAGATGTGGTGGTAGGCAGTCAAGACTTTTTAATTTTAGACAACCAATTTGGCCACGTTCTAGATAACTGTTAATTGCTTTATAAAGTAAATAAACCAAATGACTATAATGGATAAACTAGTTTTCAGACATTATCACGCATTTTCTAATGCGTAGACATGTTCAGCTCCAGAATCTACAAACGCGCTTTTTCATAATATGTATGTATGTATTATAGATATTTTAAAGGTACCATTCGTTTGGTGCTATAAATTTAAAAACACAGAATTGTGATAAATCTTAAATCAAATTTGCCTTAATTAGGAAACTATCAAATACTCAAGCCTTGATTTGCATATTTTAATGGATTGCCATTCATTTTGGTAGATTGTTTTCGCTGACCTTGACATAAGTCAAACAACTTAGAACTTTTTGCACTTAATATACTTATATAATGGAAACAGTTTGAGACATAAGCTATCATTTATCTCTGAAAAGCCGACAATCAAGTTAACTATTAAATTTTGCATTTGAGACTCGGGAACAGACCCGGAATTCTAGCCACAAAATTGAAGCACATAAATTTCCGAAATTAAATCTTAAGCCACATAAAAGGCTTTTTGAGTACGCTTCAAGCCACATACAATTCTCTGATTGGTTGGCAACAAAGCTGTTCTTTCGGAACATTAATTGAACTGGAATCAAAGAACTCATCTTGACAAAAACAAAGCACACAAAGCAAACAACAAGCAACAAACAACATTCAAATGTTTCTAAGGCATTCCAAAATCTGCCCACACGGCGTTTTAAAATTTTGACACGCAACAAACAAATGACGCTACAAAAAAATGTTTGATTAATAATGAAAAATTCCGCTCAATGGCAAGTACGGCCGTATAATCATATTACTAGTAGTTGCTGTAGTTGGAGCAGCTCACCCAAGCTGCTTGACAGCTGTCACTTTTAGGTTCCAGCAATTGAATTAATCTTTTAATTCGTTATTATTATTATTATTATAAAGATTATTCAACGACTTTGTTGTGCGTAATTTTAAGGTGACAAGTTTTGGAGCGAATCATGAGCTGCTCTCTATTAAGATTATATTACCATAGTTGGCATGTTCTCTTCCTCTTGCATACTTCAGTGTAATTTATTAGGTTTTTTCTTTTTTTATAACTGAAATAATTCACTTTATGTTTTTGTTTTAAGCCAACATTAAGTCGCAGCTCCATTAAGTTTTATTCAGTTTCGTGAGATACTCGTAAAGTATTTTGATGACTATGACTTCGAATGAGTCAGGCGACAAACTTGGTGGAACTTCTAGTAGGAGGCGTCATATTTTGAGCTGTGTGTAAGCATGTTTTATGTTCTAATTATCTTGGCTTTAATTGCTTAGTAAACCCTGTTAAATAAAGCGTAGGATTTCCGTTTCCTCTTGCTCCAATTGGAATCGTTGTACCGGCGCTATAGCCCTACAGCAACTTACAAACTACAAATCATGTCGAGTGTCAAGAGACAAAACCCTGTAATGTATAATTCTGTTTTTGCCCCGAAAGCGAGGAGTTGCGACATGCCCCTCTTTGTTAATGCCTTTGTAGCGTACAATTGGAGCATAGCTTCGCTAACTTTTGACAGAATCTCTGTGAGGGGGGTATTATTATTGCCACAATGCGTAACAATAGCTGATTATTAGACGAGGGCAACAGCAACTGCAGCTTCAACTCTGACTACGGTAAGCAAGCCGGGCGTTAATTGTCACAATTGACGCGTGTGAAATTCAATTAAAATGTGTGACGACGACCTTGAGCGGGCAGGTAAAGAGCAAAACCAGAAGATACATAAACTACTTGTTGTAGTTGCTTACTCAACGAACGCACTTAGCCAGTTTGTTCTGGCGCATGCGAATTGTAGCAGCTGATATAACAGCTGGTTGCGCATACGTAGTGTTGCCACATTGCCTACGGCCTCAAACACATTTGTATGTGACCACGTCTGCGTCTGCGTGGCCAAGAACACGCGCATGGTCCGTACTTTGTTGGCAGAAGCGCACGCAGAGCGTGAAGTTACTAACTGGTGGCAGCTGGGGGCCGCGTCGGGTCGCACATTTATGAGCGTTTCCGGTCGCAACGTTTCGTCTTGGGCCACTTGTGCGTCCATCACTAACTGATCCACTCAGTCATCGCTCAGTGAGTCAGACAGACAAGGGCTTGCCTATGCAACACTGCCGACTGCTATTGGATGCCATGCCATTGGAAGTTGCAGCAGTTCGCTGGAGCGCGCTGTGCTGTTATTTTATTCGTACTTGTACCGATTTTCTTCAATTGTAGCGCATTTATGCAAATTTACATACATATACTAAAACGTTGTTTGTTTTTGCTGTCGCTTTTAGAAACTCGCCAATGTAGCCGTGTGGCGGGCGGTTAAGCAATTTTGTTTGACAGACAAATGTAGCAGCGAGCAGCTGCCATCTACGAAAACTGCATTACAGGCAGTCTCCAACTGCAACTGCAACTGCAACTCAAGCTGCACCCCAACAAAAAAGTGTGAACTTTTCTTGTATTCGATTCTAGCATTAGCTTTACTGTTATTGTTATGGTTATAGTTATAGTTATGATTATGGTTTATTGTGTGTGTATACACTATTTGTTGCACTTTTTGTTTTTGTTGTGGCCAAAGTCTTTTGCTCTCTGTCTTTCACTCACCATCTTCACTTAAACCGTGTTGCAACTTGCGGCACGACACCGTGACAAATATTTATATAAGCACAAATTAATCCAACAATTGCGTCAGCAGCTAAAAAAACATGTATATATATTTATAGATGGTTGTTCTAAATATGTATCTAAAGCAAACTGTTTATGGCAAGCACAGCTACCCACATGTAAGCACACAACAACCGTTTCTTATAAAAACGCGCGCGTTTCGCTAGCGACGACGCACGATAACAGAAATCGCCTCGAACTGTTTTCCTGTTCTCAAAACTGATCAGAACTGATCTCTGCTATCTGCTAACTGCTCTGCTCTATGGCCCGACGATGCGAACTCGGGCAAATTTGAAGTTCAAATAACAAAAACTGCGCCAACGCATGCCGTATTTATAAGAGCAGCAAGTTTTACTGCGCCGCCGTGGCGTTCACAGCCGTCGACGTCTGACGACGAGGCGCTTCTCGTTGGGCAGATCGCTCGGAGATCGGTCGGGAGGTAAGTCGAAGCCGGATGGCTACGCATGCGGCGTGCAGTTGGCGCAAGTAACTTTGCTGCTTGGCGAGTGCGGCAAGTAAATTTCAAGAGCAGCCAAAGCGTTTTCGTTGCGTTCTAAATTGGCAGCAGCAGCAGCTAATCGATTTTCATATGAATCCAACCCATTTCGCGTTGGCGTTTTAGCTCAGTAGCTGTGTAGCTAAGCATAGCGTCATCTTTAGTTTTATGGCAGCTATTTGTTTCAGAAGTGTTATATAATCAAGTGCCTAATTGCTTCTAAATTCATACAATTAAGCACAAAACCAGCCGCTAAACGACTTCAAATTTTTTGTTTTGAAGATTGCAAATTTGACTGTGGCCTTGACCATTGGCTGCATAAGAATCAACATACTACGTCTGTCTGTCTGCACGTAGGCACTGCAGCCACAATAATGTCCAAAGAATTCAAATTCAACAATTTCTATTAACAAACAAATCAACAAATATCTTTAGGCAATTTGAGCCAGTTTGTGCTGCTGCGTGACCTTAACGGACAGTGGCCAAGTGGCCAAGTTGTTTCATGTTTCAGCTCCTCTTCAACGACAGTGGTGCTGGTTCGAACATGTCAAAACACAGCTAAATGCCCCAAAGCAGCCAGTTGATGTAGCAAACCAAATAAATGATGGAGTTTTGGGGCAAATGGTGCAAAAGTGTGCCTGGACTGCGGCTGATTGTTTTGCGAAAACTGTGCACTGTTATTTTGTAGTCTTGGCCAACACCTGACGACAGAGACGTGAATAAACTTTTTTGCTTTTATAAATATGTAGCTCAAATACTATTAAACCACAGACAATTGTTTTTGTGTCGTCATCAATCATTTGACGGAGGTTAGGGTTAGGCACTGCACCCTATTCTGTTTTGATTTGTGGCAGAAACTGCAACAAATTGCTAGATTCTTAAGTAAAACCTTGTGTCTGCTGTACTTTTAATTGCCAGCTAATCATTTTGTATCATTTTGACAAATTATGTTGATGCAATCGATCAAGTTATCGAGTGGTAATTTCATTAAATTAAACCCTACAAAAAATTGGACTCAACGAAATCGTTTAACAATTCAGGCAGAGTATAATATGCGGGTTGTAAAACAAAATCAAAAACACAAAAAACACTGAAATTATTATTTTCATTTTTGTTTTGTTTATGGTTTTTTTGCCTAAAAACCGGAAGATACATACAATAAACATAACAAGCAAACTGAAACATACATTCTGTATAATACTCTAACAATGCACTGCTCAAGTATTTCAACTTTCAAAAATCCATGTTTATAGCAATAATCAAATGTTATTAACAACAACAGCGAAGATGTTTAATGGAGATTCTTTATTTGTACACAATAATTAAAAACTGGGCAACATGAGGCCGGTTGTAAGTGAGTGCCCAGAACCTGCAAGTGCCGAAGTACTTAACATGCAATATACAGCCTCGGCATGGTTCGTAAATAATAAGTTTAGATGGCATTTTTATGTCTCCAGAGCTATACAGTGCTTCTCAAAACTATAGGACACCTTAGAGTTTTATGTTCATTTGTCAATATATTTTTTTATGGAGGTGATTCATAGTCTATTATAAGGAAATTAAGGGTAAGGATGGCATAAATATACTTTATATTAATTTTCAACCACTTTTTGATGACCAAATTTATTGAATATGATTTTTATAATAAAACGCCGCAAGGTATGACTTTTAGAGTAGAGGAGATATAACATAATTATATTTGGTATTTCTTTAAAAACATTGAGAAATAAATACAAAAATTAAGTAAAAGATTATTAGTAAGTTTTCGTAGCGCTAAAAACGAATAATTTTAAAAAATGCATGATTTTCATCCGTTTCTTGCTCAGAGTTGGTATCATTAGTGGACCATAAAGTGTCCAAAACTACAATTTGGCAAATCCTCAAGAAGTGCATACAAGTCAGGATGTTGGCATCTTGGAGCATTACAGAAATGATGCCCATGATTTCGTTCGATTTTTCTTATAAGATTGTTTTTTCTTATACATATTTTTTAATGAGAAAACATTGAGTTCGAGTAGTTCTGGTGGATATAATTACTATCCTTATACCTAATTTCCTTTTAATAGTATACTACTGTCCTATAGTTATGAAGCGCTTAAATTTGCAGAAAAAATCGCCAATGTCAATGAATAACCTATTACAAAAAATCGTCTGAAGCAATAATGCAAAGGTCTAACGATAAATCAAAAGGTCTAATGATAGACAGTTATATCACCTCCACAAAAAAAGATATTTACAATTGAACATAAAACTTTAAGGTGTCGTATAGTTTTGAGAAACACTGTAGTTTGCGCTGGGAATGAAATTCGTTAGTGGCATACAAATAGTAGGTACTAGCAGAGATACTATACATCAGTGTTAACAGCTCATCAATAAAATTACTTAGTACTCGTAACTACTGACAACCACAAAATGATTCAGCTTCGATTTTCGCACAAAAGTAAATCCGTAACAGTTCATTAAACTTGGCAAGTTTTTATTTTTATTTTTCTTTTTTTTTGTATATTTGCATTATAATGAAATTAATGAACAACAACAATGCGTGCAAAATCTAAATTATGAAACATTTAGCACTCAAATATTAATAAATCTACACAAAGATTTGACTTACTGACTGCAGATCGACAATATAATGTATTTGATTGGTATTTTTGAAATATGTATCTTGTGAACGATTAGCTTTTAGGAGGCAACAGGCGGGTGCTGGCTGTTCCAGCAAAAGTCGTTTGCTTTCGTTAAACATTTTCGGTCATAAAAACCAATACCTTACCGCAGTGAGCGACCGCGGAATAACCGGCAACGGCAGCAGCAGCAAGTTCAAGTTAATTGCAACCTACACAGTAAGACAAGACAACAACATCAATAACAGCAACCACAACGACAACACTTTTTGCACTTTTGTTTCAAGGTCATTGAGCAAAAGCCGAAAGAAATACTAAAACAGATTCGATACAATACAGGTATGATCACATAATGAAATATATTCTTAAATTCCAACAAAGAGACAGGCAATGCTTGATCATCCTGATCCTGTTTTGTTCTTAACTTAACTAGGAAGTAAGTTTTAGTAGACGGTGCATCGAAATCAAAACTCGTTCTGACTCAATTCTGAAGCCCAAGTTGACCTTAATGCACAGGATTGTACCTTTCTAAAATACATTTAATAAAAGCATTTTTAGGTGTTGACCAAGTTGATGCTCTAAAATATTATGATCTATGAAATTTGCTGTCCTCCAAAGAGCGATGTGACAAAGGTTTTCTTTGCATTATTTACTGATTTATGCTTTAAATACAATATCTGCGGTTCCACTTATCCGGGTATGACACCCACACTATAGAATGTAACGGATAAAATTTACTTTAGTTTTTCACTATTTAAAAAAATATTGTGCGGCAAAAATTTTAAAATCCGATACAAAATTTAGCCTACCCTATAAATTGGACTAGAATCAAGCTATTTGTATGGTAAAACTGATTGAACAGCTACCAAATGTAGTAGGTAGACTCATGAAGACCAAAAAAGTTTTTTTACTTTGAGAGTTTTGGGGGAATTACTTCGAAAGCTTACTAAGTAGCAAGTCAAAACTCGTCGCATACGTAAAAAAAGGTCAACTTTGTTGCCCAGTGTAATTCAAAGCCTTTTGAGGAGTTGATAATGTTTATGTTCAACAAACTTGTGACTATGGCGTAATGCTAGAATTATACTTCCTGTCAACTAATGTGATTAAATAATGAAAATTTTGATTTAGAATGTATACCAAATGGAGAGCTTTTGTTTTAACATGATTTATGTCTCAGATGCGTTCGTTTCTTGAGTCGTTTGTTACGCGCTCTAAGAACTTTGCTTTAAGTGCTTCCTGCTTACACTTGCGCTTACCGAGTACATACGGAGCACAACAAATGCCACTAAATGCTTTAATTAAGCCAACCAAATGATTTCTATATTCCCAAATATTAATGCAAACTTCAACGCTTTAATAAATCACTTGGCAGCACCCACAAACACACAACAGATACAAACCACAAATCTAAGATATATTTGTATCTACATGGTACATAATAAACCTAACAGAGACATACAGCAGAAGCAACAAATACTCTGGCGTAAGCTACAAATGTTCCGGAAGTTAACAGATAATTAAAGAGCTGGCTGACTCTGCTCTTGGCTTGGAATCTTGGCTAGAAATTAAATTATATTTTGGGCGCGTTTCTGCTTGGATGCATTTGGGCTGAGTCGCCTCCACAATTAATTGCCCTTGCTTTTGCTAACTCGAGCATAGTACATCAAACACTACATATATGTATGTATTTACTCTATTGAAGAGACTGGGCATGAGGCACGAGGCAGAACGCGGTGCCGTCAGCGCCCTGTGGTGCGCTAATCCATTCACATGCATGTGAAGAACAACGCACAAGGTCGTCCAATGCCGAAAAGTGGCAAGTCAGACAACTTTAGGCAACTTTGGCATGCAAAGATATTATCAACTTTTATAGGTCGGCTTGCTACATTTAAGCGTAGCTTCCACCGGTCAGAGACAAGTTGCCACAAACAACGAAATTAAAAAGCGAAACTCGTTTTCCGCCTGATTGGCAGAGTTGTTGCTACACCTTAGCGGTTCATCGACCACAACTGAGGGTCAACACGCACTGAGAAGGGTTCAAGTGCGTGAACATTAATGTCCTTGGTGGCATGAATGAGACTATTAGCGTAAATGTTGTTGTAGCCTGTACTGCGTGCCAACAATTTTAATTGTGCGTTCAATCGAAAGACTTAAGCAACAAACTTGACATAGCAGGAACTTTTCTCAAGTCAACTTGACAAGTGCATTGCAACACCTTTAAGCCGACTCAAAACTTTTAATGCCACTTGCATACAGATTGAATATTATTTATACTACTTCTTATGTACTCGTATAATTTTCATATCACTTGATATGGCGCTTAGTGCATTTTAATGGCAACATTCCGACACCCTAATGACGGTATTAGCTACAAATTGTAATTGAGCTATAAAAAACGATCATGCTGGCCTAAACAAATAAACAAATGAAAATTACTAGTTCATTTTTAATTAAACTACCTGTCAGCAAAAGTCAAATCATTGCGCACTCGCACTTGAATTCGAGTGCCCCCTGTCCAGCTCTAAATTGAATCAAGCACTCATAATAGTACCAATTACCATAACAGATGCAATCAATACGCCAAATCTTTTATGTGCCTATGACTTTACATTTTTGTGCATTTCGAATGCGTAAAAGATACTTTAAACAATCGGTCGTGATCCGGAAAAAGAATCCGAACATTTTATGTGGATTCGTTTTGAAACCAAATGTTTGGTGCACCCAATTTCACCAAACGAATTTTTCATATGGTTGTATTTACTCTATTGTTTTCTTGCAAGAGGAATCGGCAAAACAGGAATAATTTTTGAAATATGCTTTGATATTATAAGATTATGTTTATGCCAACTTAAAGTTATGTATTTATTGACAATTATTTTTAATTTTTGTTTCTGAATCACTCGAAAATAAAAAAGAAAATATCGACAAAAAAATTCGTTTGCCGGAGCACGCAAAAACGAATCCGAATAAAATTATTCGGTTTGATTTTTTCGTTTGTTCAAGTTGCGTCGTGGCGCCACCAAGGTGCGGATGTGGCGCTGCTAATTATTGAACGAAAATGCCTAAGTTAAACGAGTGCTGCACGCACCTCTTAAACAAGTTTGGGCAACTCATTCATACAATAACAAATGAAAATCATTTGTATCTACAATTCGCTTTGTTTTACCAGCTTACTGAGTTGTTTACAAGCTGCCTGACTGATTGTGAGATACAAGTGAATCTCCAAACGATTTTATCTTAGTTCGTTAGTTACGATATACCATTTTTTGAGAACAAAAGACGGTAGCCAAAACTTGGCACAGACTGTGAGAAAGTGCTATAAATGCCACGTTTGGCTGCTAGTTTATAAGCCAATATATCTTGGTCCAACTTCTGTCACATTAAAATGATAGTTGTTCAAATGAAACCGGTTGGTACTTGCATTTAATTAATTATAGACCATTTGGCGCCTTCATGTCTTAACAATGGTATATGTATTCACAAGAAATTAATACAAAAAAAAACAAAAAAAAAACAAAAATCCAGCAACAAAAACAATAGAAACGGCCATAATAATTTAGAAAAATTGGGCACGCTTCAAATTTTTCTTAACAAAAACATAAAAAGTTTGTGGCAGTCAATATACGATATTTTAATAGCTAATTTAACGCCTGTATTGTCTGCAAATAAAGAATACGAATAAAGAGCGAATATGAATATGAATACAAATCGATTTAAAAATGCTAAAACGTTCTTGATACTAACATTTATAAGGCGTATCTTAAACTAGAGACAAAAAAAAACAAAAAAAAAAATCACAATGACCGCAAAGGTCATTAACGCTGCTAGTTATACATTTTTCCACTATATTGCTTTTGGGTACGGTTTGATTAATCTTGGTACATCAGACAGGTGAGACCCATGCGATAACAATGGATATCTCGGCTTAATACCTGCATTTATGCCTCAAACATTTTTCATATTTCATCGCCGAACCAAATTTATACAAATTTATGCAAGACAGTTGTCAACGAAACATTTTACCAAGAAGTTGAGAAGTCAATGAATCGCTGGAAAATGCAAAAACATTGTTTATTTTTTTTATATTTTTATATTTTGGTGACGAGGTGTCGATCACTTCCGTGACCTTTCTTAATTGTTATTGATTTCAATGATGATCAATTCAAAACGATTGTAACAAAATATTTATTTGCTTTAAGCCGAAATGTGTTAATGCTTCAAATTTTCTGCAGGTTGCTCAATACCACAAAACGTCGAAAAAAGTGGCAACGAAATGTGTGTACCCTTTTACATACCCATTTGGTCAGTCTGGGACAGCCAAAGTGCTATGATTATATAATAGTTTCCAGTAAAGATGTGTAATAAGTCACTTCTCTGCGACAAATAGTAGAAGTCTAGCTTTCTACTTGTAAATAAATTTAATAATATGATTTTTCTTTCGAAATCCGAATTTATTGTAGAAAAAATTCAAAAAAGAAAAATCTACCTAAATTTTTGTAGCTATCCAAAAGTTCGTAAATAATTATAATTTTCAAATAAAAAATGGTAATATACTGTACATGTAAAAATCATCAAGATCAAAGAGATCGATCAATAAAGTGTCCCGTCTTTCGAGTCGACAGTGCGGCAATTCCCAAGTGAGGGCAACAACCTCATTATAAGAATTCACTGTTTTAATAGATTTGGCTCGTCGAAACCACACTTCACCTTTCATTATGTTTTAAATAAATATATAAATTTTTTACTTTTCAACAGATAAAATTTCGCCTTATTGTCAAAATTTATAATGCTGCCAGCGTAATTTGTAATTTTGCTTTTCTTTTTAAATTTGCTTAAAATTATAATAAAAGAAGGCTTTGGGATACCCTGTATAACCACATTGTAATCAAATCCGACATATTGCTTAAGAACTCAAAAAAATAATTATTTACCAACCAAAACAGTTGAATTTTGCACCAAACACGTTTTTTTGACCGATCGGTCCTATGGGGGCAATATGATATAGTCAACCTATTTTGATCAAATTCGGCACAGTGTTGGACAACTCTAAAAAACTACCAAACAACAACTTTGATTACGATATCTTCATAAACACACGAAACACAACAAAATTTGGGGGCTCTAAGATGCCGTCAACCGATTTTGATCAAATTTGGTACAGCGCTGGAAACCTCTAAAAAACTTGCGAATGCCAAACTTGGTTATGATATCTTCATAAACAAACGAATTATCCATCTAAAACTTTTGGTTTTTTTCGAGGTCCTCTGAAACACACAATGGGAGTAACCCCTATATCCAAAAAATATAAAAAGCTTCGTCTACCCTGACATAATAAGGCATCTAATCTGAAAATTTGATTGTTCTACCACCTCGGAGATCTTGGCTTTCATATGGACAGACGGACGGACGAAAAAGTATGTTACAAACATTTTCGGCTTGCATTAACTTAATATACCTTTTGTACCATAAAGTACAGGGTATAAATATGAAATAGTCGAGGCGGTGCCCGACGGTGCGATACCCTGCACCCTTTTACCCAAAAAAAAATGGTTTCCAGCATACTTTAATACTGCACATATTTACTTCACTGCAGTATACAAGAAATTTAATATTTTTGGTGCATAATAATAATAATAATAATTCAAGAAACTTCATCTGAACAAGAGGTTTAAGCCTCCTTCTGCTTGTTGTATACATTGCACAAACCAAGTATACGCTTGAGCCTATATATACAGGGTATAGAAAATTTATGATTACAATTTATTGTAGTGTAGAGAAAAACCATGCAAAAAATTTACTATAAAATGAATTTCGATTTATGAATGTCAGACGATAGCAATTGAAGTTTCTCAAACTGCTCTCAAAGCTCTAGAAGAGGTAGCTTGCCCCCGTTATGACTAAGTACTTGAGTAAAAAACAAAACATTTGCCAATTTTATTTTTATTGCCGCGAGTAACGCTTTTATAATGCTTTTCAGCAAAAATCGAAAGACTAAAGATTTCAAATTTTATGGTTTGTTTCATTTTGTGGTTTTACTGTTTTTTATTGAAAAATTTGTATAAAAACTTTACGACGACTAAACTTGCTTTAATATGGAACATAGTATCTACCATAATAACTTTACATTTTTATAGTGCATAAAGAACTTGACAAAACAGTGGATGTATCTACATAAATAGTTTAAGAAGCTTGAGTTTGGTTAAGACAGCAACTGGAAGTTTAAAATTATTATACATATAGAATTACAAACATTAGTATGTATATTCTTTTTTTTTTTGGTTTTTGTTGCTTAATTGAAGCAATTATCCTTGCGCTTGCGTGCAATTAATTTGTAGCTAAAGTGCAAATTATGCGTACGGTAGGAAGCCATTTTAAATTTTTTTTTTTTTAAATGGCTGCCGCGTTACGGTCAAGTATAATTGTCACGATGTTTATATAATTACAAGTACGGTTGCTAGAATCGTGCGGCTGTTTGGCTAGTTTAAGACTTGAGCAGCTTTGGTGAGCAGCTGTAACTAAGTAGGTGCTGATAGTGATATTGGATGAACTAGTAATAGTGCCCGTAGTGACCGTGATGGTGATGCAAGCCATAGTAGCCGCCATAATAGGGATAACCTGCAAGCAGAGCAACACTTTTAGCAAATGCATAGAACTTTATATATAAGGTTAACGAACTTACCTAGCCCGTAGTGGCCATAAGAGCCAAAACCGCCACTGTAGTAGGGATAGTAGCCGCCGTAGTAGCTACCAATGTAGGGTGATGAGTAATAGCCATATCCAAATGAGGAGGCACCCTGCAAGTCCTTATCCTCTGCCTCAACGCCTGCCTCCAGATCAGCTGGCTCCACTGCACTGGGCTCTTGCTGCGGACGCGGGCTTGGCAGAGCAGCAGTGCTGTGTAAAAGGAAAACCCAGGCTAGCATCAGACACAAACATAGAGCGCGTTTTTTAAACATTTTATCGATATTTCTTAAAAGTCCCGAGACTTGCACTGGTGTAACAATTGCCAATTGAAGATTACAACTGAGTGACGCTGGGCCCGCGTATCTTGCTTATATAATGCGCCGCTCAAGCTATTCTTTCAAAGCGCAGCAACAAAACAATTGGCTAAAATTTTCGTAAAGAAAAATTACCCAAATAATCGCCTAACATGAGCGTACTGCTTCTAACAATGCGCCAAGGCAGCGGCCCGTATCTGGCAGTCTACGCCCGCCCTGTGCCCTACGTAACTCCTCGGCGCCCAACCACCCAGCAAATTATCAATGAAGCGTTGCTCATGACTCGATGGTCTGTTGGCGTGCGCTTTGGCAAATGTTTTTTTTTTTTTTGTACTTTACCGGGGCTTCTATTTCTTGCATGACCGATTCCTAATTACAATGCTCTCCAACTGTGAGTCTACTACTATGTGCGTTTGTTTGGTTTGTGACTGGGGGTCAATGTCGCAATGGGCCCAAAAGCTGCTGGATGCAGCAGTGCTTGTTGCCAACTTGGCATTTGTTTATATAATTTCTGTTAATTACTTTTAAATTTAATTACACTTGTTCTTTTGCAAATAATTACACCACTACAAAGATGTATCTTATGCATATTAACATGCAAAATTTCATCATTCACGTGTGCCCTGTGACGATAGCACAATAAGAAGTTAGAAAGTATTGGCCACTTCTTACATAATACTTTGAAACTGGTTTGCGCCCGAAAGAATTTCTTTAATTTAGTCAAGCTTAAACGCGTTAAATCCAATTTATCAAATCGAATCCAGCGATTGTGGCTTATGCAAAAACTAGAATCTATAAATTGCTAAAGTGGCAAAACAACATTCTAAAACAATAAAAATCCATAAACTAAACTAATGAAGCAGCATCGGGTCCCCAACAGAATATCATAATGAAAATGCCTTCTTTAAATTAAAAGTGTAACACGAAAAAAAGAATATATGTAGATATAACGAATCGAACAGACTTCGACAGAGTGTATACATAAACTAGACTAGACGTCTACAATTTATTTATATATCGTTTGTTATACGAAATTTAAATTTAACAATAAGCCTTAATGGTTCCATTTCAAATGGTCGCTGCCATTGCGTACCAAACTAATGGAAGCTGCTTAACAAGTTTTTCCAACAACCGAACTCCTACTACACCTTAAGCATTCAAGACCCCCCCAAACACTCTTTCTTCTGACGAGTATGCAAAAAGGTCGACCCAATTTAATAGCTGCCCAGCTGTTGGGGCAACCTTATGGAGCTCTGTATAAGTTAAAGCCATAGTTGGTGTTGTTATTGGCTGACGAGTTAGCGGTTATGCCCAAGCCATGATTTTTTCACATGTTCATCGCGCTCGGGGTCAGGGTTCAGGCGCTACGGCGAGACAATGCGTTTCGCACGTTTAGAGATTGTCATGGTACGGGAGTCGGTAGGGTTGGGGTTGTGTAGTTAATTGCCCATTTTCTTATCTAAATTGCCGCTTTATCCAAGAACTTGTGGCTCTAATATTGTAATTAGCTAAATTAAGTGTTTGTTTACCCAGAGACTTGAGTTGTTTAAGCGCCATTTTACTTGACTATCTTACAACTAGGCGAATAAATAGTACAATAACAGATTTAACAACAAAAAAAACGACGCTATTCTACGACTAGCAGCGTTTCCTGCTCCGACGAATCTTCATTTTTGGGCATGTCCGGAAAGCGATGAAATAGTTCCGCCTCCGGTTTGGTTTCGCTATCCAGACGAGTTTCATAGATTTTACCATCCCTATTGATCAGATACCAACCAGGCATGGGTGTTATTCGTTCAAACTCCTCAGTGTTCAGCTTAAATTTAAGTGTACTTTGCTCCAGTGACGTATCATTTGAATTAAATGTAGTAATGGGCGCTACCGTCGGCAGTCTCCTGGTTATGTCATTCAGCTCTTTTAGATATACATCTAAAGCACGGTAGTCGCTGTTATTGGCCACATTGGCTGGTGCAACGAACTCGGGTGGTGCAACTTCATCGTGCTCCTGCCACAAATTACGTATATTAGTCATGACGTCATCGTAGAGCAGTTCGGCAGAGGCACGCGTCAGCGCACCTGACTTCTCCGTACGCAATTGGTAGCTGCGACTTGCACCCGCCCGTTTGTCGCTGCGACGCTGTGGCAGCTGATTAATGCTGCTGCGGTTTAAAGATTTACTCGCATTGGCCAGACGACTGGACAACTGTTTTGGGCTCCAGCGACGTGTTGTTGCGGAAGTGGTTGAAGTAGTAGTTGTTGTTGGCTCGGGAAGCCGGAAACTGCGAGACGTCGTTGTTGGCTTTGAAGCTGGCGTTGCCGTTGGAGTTGCAGTACGCGTGCCATGGGCTTGTTTGAACAGCTGCTGACGTCGTCGCAGAGCTTGTTGCTGCAAACGCTGGGCCTTGGTATCGCACTTGGCTGCATTTAGACATGGCTTGTGCTCAAAAGGCTTTACTGTGGTCTTTTTGAGAGGAGCTGTTGTCGTTGTCAGAATATGTACTTCGCTTACTTTTACTTCTTCCGCAACATTCGTTTTTGACTCATCCTCATCGGGTAGAAATTGAGTTGCGTTTTTTAGCAATTCGCTTATATGTGCCACCAATTTTAGTCCCTGCTCCACCTCATAGCTGCTTCGCTCCACTGTCTTTTTGCTTATCTGCTGTGAATGGCGCTTGACGCGCTTGCTGCGTTTGTGCTCCTTGGTGAGAGATGCGCGGAGGCGATGCTGCTGCTCACGATGGTACTGCTGCTGCTCCTGTGCATTCTGTGCAATAAGCGTGTGTGACTGCCGCATTATGTGCCGCTGACGCACCAGTGGCAACTTTGAGCGGTTTCGCTGCAGCAGGCGTTCTGTCTTGCGCACCGAAGCAAGTATTTCCATAGGCAGCTGCAGATTGTTAAACTGGGGCAGTGCTTCGCTGTTCAGCCGAGTCTCCTGGGTCAGCAAATCAACTGCTGCAGAATTTTTGGGTAAGTGGGAGGGCCTCACTGGAACTGGCGTACGATTGCTGCTTACTTTGCGTGGTTGCTCCCAGATAACTGCAGTAGACTGAGGTTGATGTGCAAGCTGCTGTTGTCGTAGTCGTTTCAGCTGCTTAAAATGCTGAGGTGGTTCGATTATGCGTATTACATCGCCAGCATCATCGTCCACATAACCCTGGCGTACATCCTGCAGATGTGGTGGCACGCGTTTGGTGGGTTCCTTGAGTGCAGGTTTTGAAACGCGATAGATGACTGGTCGCAATGGTGGCGCTGTAGCTGTGGAGCTGGTGCTTGAAACCTGCACTGCATTGCCATTAGAACCCGGAACGTCATTAACCCTGATAGCTCCACTCAGCTCTGCTCCTTGACAAAGCAGTAAAACCAACAAGCAAAAAATATTCACTCTGCTGCGTTTATTTGCCATTTAATTTATTTTGGCCTTGCACTTTTACTCTCACTTCAAGGCCAATGAAATCGCACTGAACACTAAGTTTTCACTTTCGTGGTTTCCGTTCGCTTTGCGATATTTTCCAACTACAACGGCGGGATCACGGCGACGATATCGATGGTTATTTTGCAACTGCAACAAAACTGTGATATCATTGGGCCTTTATAAAATTTTCTCAGCTCTTTTCCCATTTTCCAGTTTATGCATGCTATTTGATTGGGTTTTGCTGTGGCACCTTTCTTCAGTGCTTCGCCTGTATTATTGTATTTCTTTGCTACAGCGCCTATGACAAGGCGTTTTTCAAGTCGCTTGCATCGTGTAGTTGCAACGAAAGCGAAGCTTGCTACGATGTTGATGCCAGGTGACGCTGCATCTTTTGCACTTACTTTGTGCATGAGTTTATGTTTTTTTTTTTTTTGTCAAAGTGGTTTTTTGTTAGTTGGTTTCGTTCAGTTGCTTCAGACACCTACTTTGCATATACTCGTACTTACTTATAATTGTCGAGTGAAGGCATATTTTAACAAAAACAACAATAACAAGCATTTTTTATTTTTATTTTCGCAACTTTTTGTTAAATTGAAATTAATAAACTGTTTGCCCGCACTTAAAAAAGAACGCGCGCTAAAATACGCTGTGACAAAAGCTGTTGGCTATAAGTGCAAACGGAACGACGGAATGGAACAGCGATAGCAAAGTTAACCAAAGCTCGTTGTTTTAACATTGGATACAAAAAACCAATTCACAATAAAACAAATTTTTTTTAAATAAATTTATATTTATTACTACAACTAATGTATTTATTTTCCAACTAAGCAACTTCGTTTGTTATTCAATTTGCTGCACACTACATATACATAAATAAATAAATAATTTATTAAAATTAGGTTATTAAGAAGTAAGTTGGGTAAAATAAAGCGATTAAGTCATTTAGTTAACTTGATGTACTCGACGGCAATAGGAGGCGCTACTACAACTAATACAAATCTAAGGAAAACACAACTAACTTTGCGCTGTTAATACAATGGAAACATGCGACTGTTAGCAAGAGGGAACAAGATTCAGATAAACGAAGACATGCAATTGGACTACATTGTTAAGCCTTTTAAGACTCCACAACTAGCGGATGCCACGAGTTATCATTGGCAAATCCGCCCTGTCCAGCACCACCCATACCACCACCAGCGCCATAGCCAATTCTGCGCTCATGCAATGTTGCGTCGATGCCCCCCGTCGACGATGTACCAACCGAACTACTACTTCTGTGTAGATAAAACTGTTGATCATCTTTTCGACTGATCTCTTCGCTGTCATAATCACTATGAATGTGATTCTTCGCTGGAGTTACCGCCGCCTCAGCTCGTTTATTCTTATCGAAAAAGTCAATGATTGGATGATAGTTGTAGTTGACCCGTTTAGTGCCATTGTGGCTGCTGCTGTTACTAAAGATGGAATTTACATGATAGAGTGGAGGCGGCTGTGGTAGCGCCGTCGACTTATGCTGCTGCTGGTCGTAGGTGGTACGCTGATATGCACCGGACTTGGTCGGTAGTAACGTCGCTGGGCTGCCGTTTGTGGCCGAGACGGCTGACGTCGGCGTACCGGGTGCATAGAAACGGGGCCGCGACTTACCGCCATACGTTCCAACGTAGGAGGGCTGGATGTAGCTGCCGCTGCCCGCGCCGAAGGCAGTGTTAGATGTCGAAGCTGTAACGGGTGCAGCTGCGACTGGGGCTGCTTGGTGGGCATGGGTGGAACTGGCTGAGGCTTCTGCGTTGGAAAGTACTCCGGTTGCAGCTGTGGTCTGTGCTGCAGCAGGTCTGGCCCCCACGCGACTTCCTCCAGCTGGGCCTGAGTCTGCTGCGGCTGCTGTGTGGGTACCAGAATAAATACGTTTGCGTTTGTGGGGCACATGTGGCGGATTGCCAGCTATCAGTGGACCAAATACATTTACCTCTGGTTCATTGTGTGTCTCACTTTGCGTCAAATCCAAGTCAACACGCGCTTCATTAAAGGGTGGCCTACGCCGGGCCATTTGAGTGTAATACTTTTTGGATGTAGCACTGGAAGTAGGATTGGGACTGCTGCTGCCGCGAGTCTTGTGGCTCTTAAAGCTGTTTATGTATTGATCCTCTGGCGGGATTAGATAGGGACCCACAGTTGGCAGAGCTGGCACCTTGGAGCCAACTTTCTTGCTGCTTAGGTAAAGTTCGTTGGAGTCATGCTGCACTAGATTGTTGCCGTTATGAAACGGAGTATAGCTCAACTCATCCTCCTCACTTGTGTAATTGTAATCTAGATCGTCCTCGTCAATGGTGCTATAACCATTACTTTGCTCTAGGTGGTAGTTGCTGGGAGTGTAATCCTTTGCCTGAATGGTAGATAGTGGAGGAAACTGCTGCCGATAGCCATCGACCTGGCAAGAGCAACACGTGGGCACTTTGAATATATCCACATGAAGGCCACGTATCTTATCCCAGCTTAGCAGACGGTGATAGTTATAAATCTGGGAACAGTGCGAGCGATATGTCTGAGCCAAGTAGGAGCAGCTCTCACCAGCATTGCTGTAAACCAAAAGAAGGATCTCAATCAAAATTTATTTGTTAGCAATCCTTACTTGCCTGCATTTCTCAAGGCGTAGAGTCTGCGTATGTTGCCCAGTATTCACTATGAACTTCCATTCGCCAGAGGCTGATCGCGCCTTTTGAGGACGTGCGTATCGCACGACGCTCTGACACATGCCACCCGCAGTGCCTTCGTCCTCACGCCTGTGGAATGGAAAGAGACCATCTCAGTTTAAACGGATATTTTAATTTAAAAAATGCATTTATTAACTTACCTTTTGTTATTTCCTATAAAGTCATCAAAGTCATCTCCCAGCTCCAAGTTGTTGTTAGGCTTATCATAGAACTCCGCTAGTAGTGCGCTCATGGCGTTTTTATGTCTTCGAATACTGCCCATTATTTGTTCACTGTGTTGAGTTAAAAGTTGAACACGAGGACTTAAAAAATTTTCCTTGCAGAGTAAGGCTTGGAACAGGATTAGTAGGGAACTCAACCAAAACCAAAAATATTTAAGTGCAATAATACCAAGGTGAATAAGAGAAATTAAATTTATTTATAACTATGTAAAACTAATATAAATTAAATTAAGGAGGTAAATTGCCAAACTCCACGCATGGGTAACCCAAGTACGGCTATTATATTAGCCGAACAGTATACCAGTCAAACAGAAATTCTTACAGCGGATAGTCATCGGTACGTATGCACATATTGCTAGAGAAGCGCTCGCATTTCTTTGCTGGTGCCACCACTGGATTGTGGGAGCTGGCTGCAGGTTTGGGCCTTCCTCGTGAATGTGGTTGCAGGCGTTTCCTTTTAACTGGCACATTGGGGCTATTGCTTGGCCGTTTGTTGAAGCGATAACGAGGACCTGCTATCAGTTCCTCTGGGCTGGGAAGTGGCTCGTCGCTGTCGTTGGCTTGGTCGGCGCGTTCTTTGGCATTGAGATCAAGCTCGGTTCCATTTAAGCCAGCAAAGGCCAGATTTTCTATTTCCTCATATGTCTGAGTTGGGAGAGATGGTTGTGGCGTTGAACTGGGTGCAGTTGTTAAAACACTAGAGTAAGTCACCGAAAGGCCTGCACTTTCGGTTTGTGTGTTAATTTTTTGTCGAGGAATCGCGCTGGGTAGCTGAAAGGCCGTGGTATTCAGATTAATAGTGCGGCCAGCTGCTCCGCGCATTAAATCCTCTTCGTTGACGGACAGAGGTATGGAACGTGTTAGTTTATGCACGAATTCATTTGCAGCACGGCGCACACGATTATTGGTGTGATTTCTTTGTGTAGCATTTGCCTGTAGCGCCTCATTGATCATTTGTGGGTCCAACAGCTCTGCCTGCATATCTTCGAAAAAGTCTTCTAGTTTAGAGGTATCATCCTCCGGCTTGAGTGCTTCACCGATAGCTATGGTGCCCACGTTGTCGTCTTCCTCTGCAACCTGATCCTCAGCTGTTAACTCAAATTTGCGCTTCTGAATGGGAGTTTGCAGCAGCGAAGCAGCAGCTAGTTCGCTGCCCAAATTAATATATTTGCGCGCCGAAGTCTTTACCAGATTGGCCAGATCGTAAACGATGGGCAGCAGCAGCTTCTTGTCGTCACCGAACATCATGCGCACCTATAAAGCACAAATTCGCATTAGTCACAGACTTTTATCATTATTATCTGCTACTTACCTGCTCCAGCCTAAGTTCCTGACCTTTCTTGGCATTCATTTGCGCTGAAATAAGCGCCGACAGTGCCAAACGTTGCTGCGCAGATAAAACACGCAATATGGGCATTACCTCTACGAATTTCTGGCGCAGCTTGGGATCGGTTAGCGCCTTGGCCAGAGCATTGCGCAGAACTTTTTCGCGCCAGTCAAATGGTGGCACGTAATTCTCATTGTCCTGATCTTCCATTTCAACGACAAAATCTAGCATATTGGTCTCCAATTTATTTTGCGCCTGATGCTGCTGACTTTGCTGCTTGCTTAGCTGTTCATCTTCATAATTCCAATCATTGCCAATATCCTTATGATCTGCAAAGTCAAAGTCCAGCAGTTCCTCTTCGCTGGCGCTTACCAAGTAAAACGCGCAATAGAGCGATGCCCAGAAAAGGCAATGAATTGAGTTATTAGCTTTCATTTTCGTCATCAGTGGGCTGAAAGGAAAGTTGATTTGAACGTGTGGTTATTTGGTTTTAAAGGCAAAACATGTGTCTAAAGGGCACCGGTGTTATTTGTTTATGAGTCACACGCTTTTCAAAGGCCATCCACAAAAATAAAACAAAAACAAACCAGTCGCATTCAATTCTAAACGAAAGACTTAGGAAACAAACTTGTTTTTTTTTTTAATTTTAGTTTACTTTTCCTTTTCACCGCAAGTAAAAGTCATTAACATGGCGATTGTAATAAAACTACAGAAAGCTTAGAAGAGTAGTTCCACAGTTATGTGGCATGAGAGGTACTGAGTATGTATTACAGCAGATTGATGTAATCATCAGATGTATCAACTGCCATTAGTCCAACAAGGCGTGAAGCAACATACAACCTGTGACTCCGATGCGGTTGCCGAGCCTAACTATCGTTTTGTGGATAAGATAGAGTCAGCCCGTGTACAATATCATGTGGTTGAGATGAGAATTAATGTAAAGCTGCCACTGTGAGTGTATAGTATGCAAATAAACCTAATCTTAATGTCTGCATAAGAAACGTGTTTCCTGATTACCTATGTTAAGCCACGTGTGCCCTTGAAGCTGAACTTGCCGCTCGGAGCTTAGTGTGTGAATTTCTTTTGCTGATGCCAATAACCTGATGCCACGAACCATAGCTCCAACGCCTTGACATTGCCTTTTTACTTATAAATAATGTTCAGCAGATGTTGCTAAAGAAAGTGCATCTTGTCCATTAGTCTCTAGAGTCTTAGACAAATCTTGCCGCCAGCAGCCAAAAGTAAGAAAATCCTGTCGAATGCCTGCAGCTGCAGCCAGCAGCGCATGACCTTTGAAAAGTTGAAAAGTGAAAACGTGCCGCTGCTGCCGATGGTATCCAGTGCCATCATGGACGCCGGCATACTTCTTATCTGAACGGTTGACAGTTTATTTAGGAAAGGCAAGCGAAGACATTAACAACAACAGCGCTGCTGCCAGGAGCACGAAAAAGCAAGACACAATGGCCACAAAAAATAAATAACTATATATTGCCAAGTCTCCTAGTGCTGCCCCTTTAAGCCGCTGAGATTTGTGAGCGCCGTTGTGTTTGAATATTGCATATTGTCTGCATATCATGTGGGCTGTGCTTTGTCTTTGACGCTATAATTGAATGAGATGATGCAGACTTTGTTGCACGCCACATTGCGAAGATTGTGAAGATGCTGCCTTTGCAATTCGCAGCTCAATGACTTT
This sequence comes from Chymomyza fuscimana, assembly GCA_949987675.1. Taxonomy (NCBI): domain Eukaryota; kingdom Metazoa; phylum Arthropoda; class Insecta; order Diptera; family Drosophilidae; genus Chymomyza; species Chymomyza fuscimana. Next base: position 822,562 of record OX465089.1, read on the forward strand.
AATTTATTTTGCGCACCTGTGTGTGGTAGCGCCAAGCGCTTCTGGTCTCGATGGATGCATCGAGAAAGCGCCAAAGCACGATATATCAAATTAAACCAATAAGGCGTAGCAATTTTTAAATTGTAGTTGGTTCCCAGGCTTGAAGGCAGGCGACTTCAAGCTCTGCGTTTGGGCGTGGGTGCATTATGCTATAGGTATAGGAATGGCAGGCATGGCATTGCTCGATCTCGATAAGTTACACTTGAGATTCCTTGACAACTTAATTAACTTGTAATTTGCGTGCCTTTTGGTTGCACAGATGCAGCAGACGAAACGGGGCCAGTGCAAAAGACGGCGCCAATTATAGATAAAGCCAACAAGAAAGTAGCACCGAGAACTCCATAAGCAGATACACAAACAGTAGAAGCTGCGTGCACTGCAGCTAACCGACTAACCTAGTAAACGAACCCGCAGAACGACTCGACGAACGAACCGTCGCAACTGTCAATGCTAGGCTAGATTAACTAAAAACAAAAACAAAAAAACTATAAATAAAAACTTAATAGAAATCGATAGATTTCTCAACAAGCCAAGAAAGTGCCTTTAGCTTTTTTGCCTATTTGCTGTTAGAATAAATTTAGCGGCCCTATGGAGAAACGAAAGACTTAGGCAACGAACTTGAAAGTCAAAGTGAACTTTTCGCGAAATTAAATTCAAACTTGAAGAGTAATTTATATAAATAAATCTTTGGGGCGGTGCCCGACAATGGGATACCTTGCAAAATCTGGCAAATCATTTTCAAAGTTTCAATAATGGGATATTTTGTGCAAATGTCAACGTTTCGTTTTTTAGTAGGCTCCCATTAGATTATAAGGAAGGTGTTCCAAAATTGAAACACAATATTTACGCCTATAAAGTTTTCATCCTATCTTTATACATTTTGCAGTTTACTATTTTGATGCCGTTTATATCAGTCAACAAACGTCACCTGCATATGCAAATTTGGAATATTTTTATTATACCCTGTACCTTATGGTACAAGTTTGTGCAAGCCGAAAATGTGTGTATCATACAGAAGCAGACGTCAGAGATCGCCCAAAGTTACCTAACGTATCACCCTGATGACTAGAGAACTCGATATACCTATATACGTCTGTCTTTTTGTCTGTCCCTCAGAGATGGTAACAGCTGGAGCAACAGAACTTTCAGGTTAGATGCCTTATTATGTCAGGTGAGACAACTTTATTTTATTTTTTTGATATCGGGGTTATACAATTATTATACCCTGTACCTTATGGTACAAGTTTGTGCAAGCCGAAAATGTGTGTATGATACAGAAGCAGACGTCAGAGATCGCCCAAAGTTACCTAACGTATCACCCTGATGACTAGAGAACTCGATATACCTATATACGTCTGTCTTTTTGTCTGTCCCTCAGAGATGGTAACAGCTGGAGCAACAGAACTTTCAGGTTAGATGCCTTATTATGTCAGGTGAGACAAGTTTATTTTATTTATTTGATATCGGGGTTATACAATATTATATAGCTCCAATAGGAGTCTTTCAGAGGATCTCAAAAAAAACCAAATTCTTAGATGGATAGTTCGTTTGTTTTTATCGTAACCAAATTTGGCATTCGAAAGTTTTTTAGACTTCCCGAGCATAGTAACAAATGTTACCAAAATCGGTTGACTGTATCTTATGGGCCCCATAGGACCGATCGGTCAAAAAAACGTGTTTGGTGCAAAATGCGACTGTTTTTTGTTTGTTTATGAAATTTTCGTAACCAAAGGGTCTAGCTGGATAAGGTACTGGAAACTGCCCCCAGCGATTTTTGTAAACTAATGATTACCTCAGTTCGATGGATAGGGCAAACAACTTTTTTTTCGCAAAATCTCAGTTCTTAAACTTAACGCGTTGGAGCTTAGTTTAAAAAAACGAGTTTTTCGTTTTTATTTAATTGTGTCTAAACTACTTAATATTTTTGAACTAATTTTTTTTAATCTAAAAAATTTTCGTTTTGTTTTTTTTTAACATTGTTCCATCAAATCGATTTGATTCATATTTACACAAACGTCTAAAAACACGTGTTTAAAAAAAAATGGTGATTGACATATTTACGGAACATACTTAAAAAAAAATAAGAAAATTTCATGAATCATTAGTTTCCGAAAATCACTAGGAACAGTTTTCAGTACCTTATCCAGCTAGACCCTTTGGCAAATAAATATCTATTGGACTTCTAAAGCAATATACCGGATTTGATTGCAATGTGGTGGTACAGGGTATCCCAAGGTGGTCAGCTTTTTGATATGGTTTTTGAGATTTACCCATGGTTATGACAAGCGTTTTGGTTTAAAGAACTTAAGGTCCGTCTGTACCAATGGGTACAGAATATTGTAACCCAACTTTGCGATTATAAACAAGCACTCAAACAATTTTAAAAAATAAAAGCGTTAAAAACTGACACACACGTCGACGCATAGTGGCTCCAAAAGAGCTGACACAATTTCCTGAGGCATAAAGAATCAAAAGAATTCAAATTTTTGTATGTCGCCATCGTTGTTTTTGTTGTCATTGTCGTAGCCGCTGACAGCATTTTCTGTGTTTTGTTTTTGTTTCTTTTAGAAAGTTGTTTTCATTTCACATACTTGGCTAAAATACAAATAAAAAGAATTTAAAATTTCATTTTTGGACTTTTCGTTTGATTGTTTATGATTAATTTATTAACGAGGCTAGATATCGCCGAGTGAGAAATCACCTTGATAACTTCTTTTATAACGCGTTTCCTATTGCGGCAACGCCAACTTCAACTTGAAAGAAAAAGAACTGCGCCTCGGGCAGCTCCACTTTTGCAGATAATTTTCACTTTTTATGCTTAAATGCCGTTTTTCAATTTTGTTTTCCTTCTTCTCATAACACGCGAAATTTTTCACGACGCGTTAATTTCTTGGCTTTGCTCTTCTACTTTGCTTTTAATTGCGGCTTTTTGGTGCAAGTCATTAGCTTACGGTTAACTAAACTTGGCGAAATCCTCACGGCCAAAAATACGCGTTGCTCTTGAGTTGGCACGTCTGAACGCTTTCAACACTCGCCGCAGACTGTTTGGTTTGCTTGGTAGTAAGTGCTGTGGTGCTGACTCTGTCTCTGGTTTTGGTTTTGGTTTCGGTTATGGCTTGGCTAAAGACTGCGCTGACTTGCTGCGCTGGTGTTCAAAGCCGGGAATCTGGAGCTTCCAATTCAATTTGGACAGACGTTCTCATCACTGGCAATTGTTGGCTTGCGATTTGGTGCAGCGACGTGTTCCGATTACATTGTCTGATTGCATTTTCCATTAATCATTTTGAGCGGTTCAATGAACCGTTAGATGCACAGATACTTAAGATAGACGTACTAAAGGCTGCTCTAACTTTATGCGGAAGTTCAGTTGAGCATGAATAAAGTTTTATGTTTAACAAGAATATGCAGCTAAGCCAAGTTCGTGTCTTAAGTCATTTGTTTTGCTATGTGACTGGGTCAGGAAGCAAGCCGCGTTAAGATACCACCAAAACACTGCCCGGAAGCAAGTGAGATTTGCATAAAAGCTTTGCATGTCACAAACCGATCAACATTATAGCTACCTACAAAACACACACGCAACAACAAACAGCAGTTCCTTGGAACTAATCAATACGTAACGCTTGTTAGTTTAAAGACTCGGCAGTTTTCAACGCCAATAGCCCATAGACACGCCTGCCAGCAGCCACAACAGACACTTTGACGTATTTATGAGGCGTTGCAAGTTACAGTCGGTGGCAATGGTTCGCTGCCTGCCCAGGCCCAGAGGTCAGACCTACCTGCCTATAATATAAATTAATTTTAACAGAGCTTAACTCTGCTGCATTACTGGCCGCCAGCAGGCACTTTCATTGCCAAAGAGGCCCTTGGACAACGTCATCGTCAGCACTAGCACGAACGCCACGAACGCCCCACTGTCATTAACTCCAAAATGTTGCTCAACGACGCAAACTCGGCTATTGCTCTATTAATGGCTTGGTTGAGATGCCTTTTTGACGCTTTGTGGTTTCGCTTTTGTGCGTTTTATTGTTACTTTTTCATGATTGGCTAAAATTAAGGGGCACTTTCAATTGCTTGGCTAAAAGGCGTCTTAAGTTTTCTTCACACTTTCTGGGTAATCACTGCGGCACAACGGTCTGCTATGATTTCTGTTTTCAGCTAAACGCATTGGCACTTTATCTTTATGTCCACTAACGCATCACCCATGCCAATTTTACGCCAAGTCATCAATCACAAAATGCAATATCAGTGGCTACTCTCTGGATTGGCGCTACCGGCGTGCATCTTAGCACTATTAGATAACATACAATTAAAATAAACTTGAAACTTGTTGTTGCACTGACAGATCTTAGATTTTATTGATCAAATAAAATCACAAGTCATCAGTGTTGAGATAAAACTTATTTGAAACTGAATTACAGCTGAACTTGTGCTGTCTAAAAGGCTAACGAACTTGCTTATTGATGATTCGCAACAGTCAGCTTTGTATGTGCTTAATTTTGAATCAGTTGTAAGCTTGAATTTGTTGCGCGGAACCAGTTGTGGTTGCCACATTGCTGTCCCGTCAAGCTTTGAATTTAAAACTAGGTGGCAACCGTCATTCGTTGTGCTTTCGATTGTCAAATCGGTCTTGAAGCTTAGTTACACAGCGCCAAAGCGCGCTTTATTTGAAAGCTGAGTGTACGATTTTTTAGTGCTTTATAGAAAAACTATGATAATCGGCCGTGCTCCGGAAAACGAATCCAAACATTTTATTCAGATTCCTTTTGAAACCGAATGTTTGGTGCTCCAAATTCCACCAAACCGAATTTTTCGAGTGGTTTGAAACCGAATGTTGATGCCAACAAGTTCAAGTTATATGTATTTTTGTTGAAAATAATTTTTAATTATTTTTTTTCTGTCTCAACCCAAAAAAAAGCATGTCATCCAAAACGGATTGGTTTTTTTTTAAGGGAAATATCGATAAAAAAAATCGTTTTCCGGAGCACGCAAAAACGAATCCGAATAAAGTGGTTCGGTTTGGTTTTTTCGTTTTCCGGGGCACGGCTGAATATTTAATATAATAATTATAGCATTTTATTTCATGTTCAATTATTTTATTTGTACAGTTCTATAGCTATATCAATAATTATGTAGATCCTATGTGCTCTGCACGGAGGCATGCATAGACTTGAATTTTACGTGCACTAGCTGGTGCGGTCAATTAAATAAAATATATCAACGATAAAAGCTCATTTTGCAAATCGAATTTTCCATTTGCCTTTGTTTAATATTTGATATTTGTACAGACTAGATGAACTAAGTGATGAATAATAATAACTAAAACTAGCGCCAAAAATTAAAATAGTGCCTAAATCATAAACAACATTTGCTTTGCAACAAATAAATATTTACAGTGAATTCAAATCGCAGGCCGAGCTCGCAGTGCAATCAAGAAAAAAGATACAATGAAAATAATACTGCTCGAAAAGCACGCGAATTTTGAATACATATGGTACATGCATAAGGTATACAGGTATATGGGATCATAATACGAGTTTTATACTTAGAGATGGATTGAGATTGGTTTCATGACTAAAGATGACAATCAAGTATAAACCAAAAGCTTAGGTTGGGCAATGGCTATGCTAAAGTATTTGATTTGTTAAGGGACGAGTGTGTATGGATGTGGGGGTGATTCAGTCAACGTCATATTTCACATTCAAACTCCGAAATGCGGTGATTGAAGTAAACCACGCCATGCTCCAGATCCTCGCTAAAGCCACTCACATCCATATAGTCGGAGGCGGCTGAGTCGTCATCGACCCATTTGTGCAGTGAGCGCGTGATCTCCAGACGAGACTGTGCAAAGGAGGGACGCATATGTGCTTCCTTATGCCAGCAGCGTGACATTAGATTATAAAACTCGTGGCGACTTTCTTTGGGCAGATCAGGTCGTAAGCCCTGTGGTACACGGCGTATTACCTCACGACCAGTCAGCTGCGAGTAGGGAGTGGAACCTATAAAAGAAAGCGCCACATTAATAAACGTTCCTGCCTAGAATGTAGGCATTCAAAGCTACTAACCCAGTGTAGCAATCTCCCAGAGCACTATACCAAAAGCCCAGATATCTGTTTCAGTGGTAAACATGTGCAACTGCAAAGCCTCTGGCGCCATCCATCGAATGGGCAGAGCGTGCTTTCTACCCATTGTATCGTGGCCGTGTCCATGGCTTTTTTTCTCTGAATGCTCTTTTGAGCAATGGCCATGCGTCTGCCCGTTATGGCCCTGACCGAAAGTGTGTTGCCAGTGCTGCAGAATGTAGCGGCTGCCAAAATCAAACTTAAATTTGTGCAAGTTGCTGCGCATTATATCATTGGCCGCATTCTTCTCCAGCTCCTTTCGCATCCGTTCCGCGTCTAGATCAATCGACATGCCAAAATCACAGATCTTGCATACTCCGTTATGATCTAGCAGCACGTTGCGAGCGGCCAAGTCTCGGTGTACAATCTGTAAAAGTCGGCAAGAGTGTAAGTATAGATTTAATAAAGTGGCCTCTCAGACTCACCCTTCGGTCCGATATGTACTCCATGCCACATGCTATATCGAGCGCAAAACCGGCCAGTGTGCGGGGCGATAGAGGTGCCAAGCTGCGGCCTCCAGGTACCGACGCAGGTAAAATGTTGGTTGCGCTGCGTGCAGCACGCAGTAACGACAGCAAACGTCCGCGCATGGCGTACTCCATAATCAGCATATGGGGTTCTGTTGGAAAATAATGAAATGAAGACATCATAGCTTTCTTTATGGCTTGTAGTGTGACTTACCACTTTCCACGCAAGCACCTAGTAGGGTGACCACGTTTCGGTGTGAGCCCAGTTTGCGCATTATGTTGGCCTCATCCTTGAGGCTAACCTGCGCGCTGCATGCGCGTATGGTCTTGACCGCAACAATGCGAGTGGCACCGAAGTGACCACTAAGATCATCTGCTTCTGCCTTCCAGACTTGACCGAAGTTGCCTTCGCCTAAAAGACTTTTTAGTCGAATGTTACTTCGCTCAAACTCTTGAAACTCGCTAGCTATCGAGCTTTTATCATCTCCGTAACGATGGTTCTTATTAGCATCACGTGCTTGCGACATTGATATGGACTGCTGATGCACATGGTGGTGATCAACCTCATCCTCCTCCTCATCAAGCTGGTATTTGGAGTCAACTTTCTTTACCGGACTTATGGGCTGCTGGTCTGTGATGCACACATCAAAAACCTCAGCCTTTTTAGCTTTACGCCGTATGATGTAATTACGCACAAGATAAAGAATGATGGCAGCCAAAGGCACCACACCCACCGCTACCAGCACCATAGTTACTAGATTCATACGACGCATTTCCAAATTTACATCCCGTTCATCATTAACGGTTGTCGAACTTATATCTATTGTAGTTGCTGGAGAAGCTGTGGCATGATTTGCACCTAAAGCTGCATCTCCAGAGGACGTTTCTACAACGCCAATAAAAATGTTGACGGGTTTTTCGGGTGACTGAGTCGTGGTCCGTGGGTGCACCGTAGAGCGAACAGACGTTAGCACTGTGGTGCGTAAAATCTGAGAATTCGAGTCTGTAGTATGAGGAAATTGTGCGCGTGTCGTTTGACCGCACTCCGCTGTGTTCTTGCAGAATATGATAAGATTCTTCTGGTCCTCTACGATAATTTCCTGTGTAAGTTCGGGACCCATAGAACGCAAAAGTTCTGTTTCATTCTCAATTATAGAATTTCGTTTTGCTGCTGGCGAGCTAGAAATCAAAGTTGAGGTCGAGGTTGACGTAGACGTGGACGTTGTGGTTGTGGTCGGCTTTGTTGGCGGTAAGTTGGTCGATGTGCTCGTTGTGGTTGAAGCTGTTGTTGTAGTGGTGGTAGAGGTGGTGGTGGTAGTTGTCGTAGTGGTAGCTGGCTTCTTGGTCAAGTTAGGTCGTTTTGTGGTTGTAGTAGTAGTTGGCTTTTCTGTGGTGCTGGTTGTGGTGATTGCGCTTGTTGTCCCGGGCAAACCTTCGGCCTGGGCATTTGTTGTTTCTTCTTCTGCGCTCAAGACAGTTATAATGAGCGGTGTGGAAGAGGTCAAAGGCTTGGCAGCTAACCTACGCACCACCACTTGTTTAGGCACATCCACTTCGGACTGTTTCAGCTCAGCCGAACTCTCACCTAGACCTGCTGTAGGTCTACCTGATCCCACATAGCGGCTACGACTTACTGGCTGCGGTGGTGGCTCGGACGCTGCCAACGCCGACACGCCGCGCTCTCGCATATGGTACTTATAACGGCTCCTGCTGCGTTCCACTGCACTTAGTGGACGACGTGTTGAAATAGTAGCCGCAGTCTGCACTGCTTTTGGCGTTGTTTGTGTTGTGCTCATAGTCGTACTAGCATCTTGTGCCACGGACACCTCAAGCACACGTGGATGCTCGTTGTCACCAGCTACGGCGGTAATTGTCAGTGCCCCCGGCTTAATAGGTGGCAACTTCGAACCGAAATAAACATATGGCTGCAGTTCATCATCCTCCTCTACCGAAGTGGTTGCCAACGTCACTGTGATCGCCGGCTTGCCTCGACCACGTTGCTTGACATTGCCAGTTATGGGTAATTTTGCAATATCGGGTATGTGGTTCAGCGTGTCGTTCTGCTCCTTAGCCACCACGAAAATCCCATGCGATGACTCATCGCTAAAAAGTATTTCGTTTGTATCACGTTCTCCTGTGCTGCCAACTCCACCGTTTGTTTTACTAGAAGAACGTGTTGTACCTGCCGCCGCAGCTGCCATTCGGGTAAAGTTGGCGCACTGGCGCATGCAACTCGCCGTGGTGCGTCGTGTGAAATTCTTGGTACAGTTGCGTATGCACACTGAGCGTGGATCTGTGGGTGATTTTGATGTTGTTTCAATGGCGGCAGCCGCAGGTGATGTGGCACTGCGACCGGTGGTGCCAATGCGTGTACGGAAACCACCACGGTGCAGAGCGCTACGTCGCGCTGCCAATACATTCATCAGCTTACGTTCACGCTCTTGTGCCGAATTGTGCGGAGCAATGGAGGGTCTGTTGGCGCCAGTGGGCCGATAGGTGGTGGGTTTTTCAGCAACCATATCTGTAAGCAAAGATTCATATGTTAATAAACCATTTTCAACCATACAAAGTATATGCATTAATAAGTTTAACTTGTCTATGATCCCTCTTAGACGTGGTTAAAGCTGTAAACTGAAACGCTTACAGAATTACTAATAAAGCATTGAGAACGCTCTGAACCAAAAATATGCAAGCACAAACTTGTTTATATTTCAAACTTGGTTTCAGTATCTTGTGCTTTTGGTTTGTTCAATCACGTTAAGTGCTCATGTTTGAGGGCAGGTGCTAAGCGGAATCTCTTTATATCATTAATCAGCGCGCATCTAAATGCGTTTCGTAACCTAGAAACGCTTATGCCAGCAACTAATTAGCCCGTCGTCAGTTAACTAACGCCGCCATTTTGTGTGTGAAGTTGTGCAATGGCCGACAAAACAATTTGATTAATTTTTTGTTTGTTCTACAATCGTCGCTAACTGATTGAAATTTTGTGGCATGAATCATGGCAACAATTGCAGATCTCGTTGCGCAATTGTTGAAATTTCACGTTGCAGCTGAGACGCTGCCGGCAAGCAATAAAGCTGCCAAATCAGCTGCACAAATCAGCGGCCACAAAAAGTATCTCTAAGCTACATTTAACAAACAAAAAAACAAACAAGCATTTGGTGCCACTGCCGCATGTTTGTATCTGTTGGTTTTCACAAACATTTAGTTCATTGGCTGGCTGTTTAGGCCAAGGTTACTGTTGGCATCCCAAGCGCGGTGGCGATTAGAACACACAGCAGCAAAAAATCTAAATCTCAGCTATAGCTGCAGCTTTGTTTTTTGGCCATTGTGGGCGTTTGCTTCGCCGACGCCGCTGCTTCCATTGAGTACTTGGAGCGCAAGCTTTGGTAGCTTCGCCTTGCTCGGCGTCGGCGTAGCTTGCCGTGCTCATATTGTACAATAGTTTGCCCCATTTGGGCGTCTCGTCACGTTGTTGGTTTCAATGAAAATGGACAGCTGACGGCCTGTTGACTTGGCTGGTACGCTGCAGCAGTTGCGCTTGGCAAACCATAGTCATAGGGTATTCAAAAGCCAGTCGGAGTAACTGTCTTTGTCTGCAACTTCTTGGCATTAACTATTCTATGACCAACGCTGCTGGCAGGCATGCGTTGTGGAATTTTAATTTGATTTTGGCCATAGACACGACTTTTGGCTGTGCTGCCTTTGTGTGCAAAGCAGGCCAAAACAAAGCTCAAACCGACAAAAAGCCATGCCAAAACGTTAAAAAAAACGGTTTCTTGTAATACTCTAGCTGTGCTGGCCTTTTTGGGCTCTGTATTGCCCAAAAGTGCAGAGTATATCGGCTGAGACCGTTAAAGATGAATTCTAAACAGCTTAGATCGGCAATGAAGACAATAACAACACCAAAAGCTTACATAATGTCCAAATATTAACAGCTTTAGATGATTAATCGAAGACGCGAAACACTCGGCTAACGGTTGGCGTGACTAATGCCAAAATTTGTTTAAAACTTTTTTATTTGGCATGACTGTTTACGTAAGGCTTAATTGCTCTGCCACCGAATCATCGAATGCCAATGCCAGTAGTGGCTGCTGCGCCTCTAATTGCTGGCGCTTTGGCGCACAATGGGCATCCATTGAGCAGTTAACTTAGACCAGGCCGTGATGAGTTCAAATTCGTATAAAAAGTTCTAAGTTAGCATGCAAGTATTTGTTGTTTTTTTTTTGGCAGCTAATCGGCCTTCACTTCCAGCGATCATCAAGGCTCTGATGAGACTGTGGTGATCCAATGACTATTGGCTATTGTCTGTCTAATTCACAGTCTATTATTAATTGCGCTTAAGTACGGTGTCTGTAGTTACATACATGATGATAATAGTGAGCACGAATATATGTATACACAAAGTTGATTAAACGCCATTAATATGAGCCGTGGCAAAAGCAAAAACATTTTTCATGCAAGGTATCGAGTACATACAAATAACTAAAAGTAGCAAGTATCAAAGTACGCAATGTGTTGGCTCAACAAAGCTTCAATGATTCGCATGTCTTGGCTTTGTTTAGAACTTTTAATTAAAAATAAATTATAAACACGAGTGGGTTGGGTTTCTGTTGTTGTTAGCTGCCTTTTGGCTTGGCTAATTGACAGTCATTCTGACAGATACTCCCTAATCGACTGAGGGAGGCGGTTGCTGCTGTTATTTTGTGTTTTTATTTGTTTGTCTAAACTTTTTATAATGCTGTAGCCTAAAACTACCTTAAGTCTAATTTTCACAAGCTTAATTGCCTTGCCAAATTGATTGACAAAGTCGCTTATGGAAGTGTAAATATGTGTTTGCACATATTTAAAGAAGCGGCTCCACAGCACAGTACTTACTTGGAATATTTATTTTTATTGGAATATTAAGGATATAATGTGATATAATGATTGCAGAATCTGTAGGGAAAGTGTGATATACATTTCTCAAACCAAATCTGTATGAAAGATCGTTGGGTAGAACCGCTTTAGCTTTGGGTGCAGTTGTGCAGGCTTTCCGAGACGGGAGATTTTTTTTCACACTGTGTGAATTTAAGTATGATCTCTATTTGTGCAGCATAAAATGGCTACAATTTCCCTTAGATGTATACGTGTTAGCAACTGCTTGATTGAGCTAATTGAAACCAGGGACCATAACTCTTAAATATTATATTAAAATAAAAATCATGAAATAATTGTTATTTTTTGATTTCCATCATTAAAATTGAAAAATAACTCTTATTTTTTGAAAAATAACTCTTATTTTTTGACAAAATTCCAATTTTATTTTCAATTTTTAAAATAAAAAATATTTTTTATTTTATTTTCAATTTTGAAGTCAAAAATTACGCAATAACTTTTATATTGATTTTTATAATAAAAATTTCGAAATAATTCGTAGCTTAAGTTTTTTAAATAAATATCGGTAAATAATTTATATTTTACATTTTCATTATAAAAATTAAATATTAAGAGTTATTTCGCGATTTTTTTTATAAAAATTGATATTTAACTTTTATTTCATGATTTTTATTTTTATGTGAAAAAACAATAGTTAAAATTGGATTTTTTGATATAAAAATAAAAATTTATCCTTTTTCGAAAAGTCCTTTTAAAAAGATTGCTTCAGAACTCTAAGAGATATTTATTTGCCTTTAGTTACGATATCTTCGAAAACACACGAAACAAAACGAAACACTAAACACATTTTTTTGACCGATCAGTCCTATTGGGCTATATGATAAAGTCAACCGATTTTTATCAAATTTGGTACCTATAAAAAACTTCAGAGCGCCAAATTTGGTTACGTTATCTTTATAAAAAAACGAAACATACCAAATTTTGTACAAAAATAGATTTTTTGGCCGATCGGTGCTATGGGGGCTATATGATATAGGCAAGTGATTTTGATCAAAATTGGTTTAGTGCTTGGGTACACTAAAAAACTGCTGAATGCCAACTTTGGTAATAATACCTCCATAAACAAACGAAATACATCGAATTTTATTTAAAAAAAAATTTTTTTGGCCGATTGCTCCTATGGGAGCTATATGATATAGTAAACCGATTTTGATCAAATTTCGTACAGTGTTGAAGATCTCAAAAAAACTTCCGAATGCCGAATTTGGTTACGATATCTTTATAAACAAACAAATTATCCATCGAAAACTTTTGGATTTTTTCGAGGTCCTCTGAAACACCCCTATGGGAGCTATATAATATAACCCCGATATCGAAAAAATAAAATAAACTTATCTCCCCTGACATAATAATGCATCTAATTTGAAAATTTGGTTGCTCTAGCTCTTTCCATCTCTGCGATCTAGGCGTTCATACGGACAGACGGACATGGGTATATCAACTTCTCTAGTCACCCTGATCATACTTTAGGTAACTTTGGGGGGTCTCCGACGTCTCCTTCGTATGTTACATAGATTTACCCTTTGTACCATACGGTACAGGGTATAATAAAAAAAAAAAATATATTGGGGCTTGCACTTACATACATCTAAACCACTTTTTTCGCTTTGATTTTTTGTTATCCCCATAACTCTTATTTGCGATCCCTGATTGAAACATGACCAGCTTCATAATGTGAAGCAGCTCTTAAAATGGCCAAAATGGAAATGAAATATTTTCTAGTTACTTATTTCCGCTACAGTTAAAGTAAATGCGAAAAATCATTTAATAACACAAAACTTTCATTAATTCATTGGCACTCTTTCATTTATCGTTGCAGCTTCACTTTTGCTTTCTTTAACTGTTTTAAAAACTGCACTCTCAAACTTTCTCCTCGATTTCGATATAGAGATGTTGTCGTTGTTGCCGTTGTTGCACATTGCAATTTTCATGTTGTATGCATCATGTTTATGCTGCGCACACGCTGCACCCTACGGCATTGCTGCTGCAGCATATAAGGCGCCTGCCTGACTTAGCTTCCCATACACTCAGCCAGCTTAGACGCCCGCCCCGTTTATGGAGCTGCTACACAACCGTTTGCGACTCATTGCGGCATGCCACCAAACCAGTTTGGTGGAAACGATTGAAAGCATTTCTAACGTGAAATCAAAGCCACATGCAACAAAATGCCAAAAAGATGGCCAAAATAGTAATGGCATAAAAGGGCCAAGTAAGCCACAACAATAATGGTTAAAGTTAAAGCTATGGGCTGCGTGACATTTCGCCGAGCTGTAACTGGGCGGCGCGTCGTGGGTGAAGAAATGGACCCGCGCTATGGTGGCAAGGCGGAAATAAAAGCTGTGGCAGTTGCAGTTAAATGTGCCACATCGTGAGAGAGTTTATAGCATACAAATGGCAAAGGTGAGCGCATCTGGCCAAGTCTAGCAACCTGAGGCGTTTGTCAATGCGGAAATAAACTTAAAAAATGTCGAGAAGATTGGTTATTTTATCATTTAGCTGCGAGTCAGCAAGTCAACTTCCTGGTGCATGCAGCATTAACCCTTGGCCCTACATACTTTTTTAGATACTTACTACAACTTTTTCTTACACTGCTCGTTTCAAGTCTAATATTCTCGAGTTTTTCTCTCTGTGTACACATGTTGAATGGCCAGCAATAACAACAAAAATTAAACAACTGCAGTGTTGTATAATTTTTTACTTTTTTTTTGTTGCTGCCTTTTGTACAACGACTTGAGCTTCCGTTTTTTTGTTTGTGCAAGTTTGGCTTGACTTGGCTTGAACATTTTTGAATGTGCTCCATCACTACTTACACTCGCTCCACCCTACCCCCTCTTGTTGCTGTGCATTGAAGCGTTTAAAAAACAAAAAAAAAAAAGCATGATGTAGAGATTTAGAGGGGCGTGCCACACGTTCATCATACTCCTCCATCCAGAGTGCTTGCTTATCAGCAGACTTACGCAACGTGATCTGATTTTCATTGGCCCTTTTCTTTGGCAACTATTGGTTCATGGCAGACGAGCTCACGTCATTAGTTGACCACTTTCTTTTATGAGTCCATCTCAGGCAACGACCTCACTTTATCATGTAACCACAGAGGTTGCGCAACCTTACGTACATTGGGTCAGCTTCAGCCAAACTGCTGACTTTTTTGTTAGTTGTTGAAAAATGTTAACACACAAATTAGTTAAATTGCAGATGGCTTCGAAATGGAGGCCCCTTAAGTTCAATAAACTGATCGCAAACTGACAGTTACTGCTTGAAGCTACTGCCACTGGGCACATTTTGCAACAAAAGTTAATGAAAAAGAAATTATAAACATTTTATGTAAACGAAGAAACAAAACTAGTAAAACCCACTGTTTTGCCGCACTTAAATGTATTTCCTTTACACAGTAACAAAAACAACAGAAAGACAGCCGCAAATGTTATTGGAGTCATTTTATTTACATTTTTTGCAATGAAATTCACATAAAAGGGAAACAGTGGCAAGACATGCAACTTAAATAAAGCCACAAATTTAGGCTATTAGGGAACTACATAATACAATACATCATAAGTCTTGTACGAGGGTTGTCTATTATATTGTACGAATGCATACTACAAGAAAAAAAAAAATCGTTTTTCATTGTTAATGGTTTTATTGTGATTTTAAATGTTATCCATAAAATTTGAAAAATTCAATTAGCGAAAAGGTGCAGCTTGCCCTTCTGCAGCCATCTAAAAAGAGTGAACCTATAGGGACAAGGTGGCTATGATAAGGATTTAATCGAGTATGCCAATAAAAGATTTTACCAGAAATTAACCAAATTTTGATTTATAGACTCGTGTAGGCCTAACTTGTAACCAACAGAAGCAATGATATTTAAGTACAGAAAAGGAACAAATTTATTTGACGGCCAAATATACACGCAATTATCTACGCAAAATATGTTTTTGAGAAAAAAGTGACCATAGTCATACAAACAAACATTGCTTTGTGTGAGTAAGCAGCGCAGTAAGCAAATGCGCACAAGAGTGCAAGATCGACGATCATGCTCAAACGAGAGAGAAAATTGTCACACTTACACCTGTGCGTGTGCCGAAATTGAGAGACTGCCCACCAATGTTGTTAATCCAGATTCAACTGCAAAAAAAATGTTTGTTATCTATTGGCAGCACTGGGAATTCCATTTTCCGAAACTTAAATGGCAACCCTCTTACTGTGAAGTACGCATTATGTATACGCCTCCCTATCCCAACTTTTATAATAAAAAAAAAACAAATTTAAACACTGTACTTGTTGTTCGACTTTTGTTGACTTGAAAGATTTTAGCCCACCTCTCTGGCTTCCCCTCTTTTGCTCTTGCGCCTCTTCTCTTAAAGTAAGCAAACGAGTAGCTTAGCGCTTCACTACACTTGGTAGTAGTAAGTCTGGCATTTTTGCCTTTTTTTTCTGTAGTGTATTACGCAATATACGCATATGAACAAACCGTTCGGGGTAAGCGTAATGAACATACACAAGTATAAAAAAAAGTATAAGCAGCTGCTCAATATAAATATTTCTGTTCAAGAGTCTTGGGTTTTCAAGTGCTCAACTATCTGTTGGTCTGTCGGTCTGACCAACACTTGGCTCAAGAGCTCAGTACTGCTACCAGCCAAGTGACGCCTACAACTAACTATCTGAAGCAGCATAAATGTCAACAAAGTATGTCGTAAAGTTCGGAGCATTCATAGAGCGTCCAAATATTGCCGATTCATTGTCAATTTAATGCGCATAAATTAAGTAAAGAAGAAAAAGAAATATCGAACTGCATTAAACTTGTGCTCTCATTAAAATTTTCAACTGTTGCAGATCTACTTTGTTTCGAGCTGCCGTCACTTATGCAATCTCTCTGCCTTATACTACTAACCGAATAATATAAACATAACAAACGACTTATGAATAAAGATGGAGATATAAAAATGCTAAACAAAATCTCTCCAAGCGCACTAAATACACAACAAAAAAAAAGCTGAAACAGAGCTTTTTCAAAACGTATATTAAATATTTATGTCATCGTCAGGCTATAAAGCAGCATTACCCTTGAACAATAGCTTAGATTGGAGTGTATTGAATTGGATCTAAAACAATAGCACTTGAAGATCACGATTTCTAGCCCACTCAGGCGCCGTTCAATGCAAAGACAATTGACACCCACGTATATAGTATAACGTACTTAGTTAATAATTATTGAAACCAAATTTTAATAAAAATAACAATTTATAAACGTGTTGAGGTTTTAGCAAAAAGCCAAAGTCCCATAAGACGCTTGCGCTCAGATGGCCATATTTCACTTGTTGGCGCTTGCAACACGGGCCAACAAGGTGACGAGCTGTGCTGAGCAAAAACAACACAATAGCTACGCGATGGACAAAAATATGTCTAACAGTCAAATGTTGCTGCTGACGACGGGCTTGCTGGCTTTTATGAAAGCCAAAGAGAGGGGCAAAAAAAAAAGCCATAAACACAAGCAGCAGGAGATTAGCCAATGCTGTCTACAGTCTTCTTCTGCCGCACTTACAGGCCAATTGTTTTAACTTGGCCAGCAGACGGAGTCTCACTCGGAGTCGTTTTGGCTGCAGTGATTGTTGTTTCGTCTGCTGGCAGTTGGTCAATAATTGGCATAGATTTATTTTGGCTTGTTGGCAATTTTTTGTACAACAATTTTCCCAATGCGGCGTCTTTGTTTAACATGTTGCCAGCAGTTTTCGCCAGAAAACAAAACAAATCATTTTCAATTGACGGTCTGGGTATGTTCGTGTGTTTGTGTGTGTGTGCGTGTGAGTATCTGTGTAATGATAGACTGCCGCTAATATGATAGTAGAAAAAACTAACTTACCAACAACTCCAGCAGCAGCGTTCAAAATTTCCGCTGAATTGGTTCCCTCTGCCGCTTGGCTTTCGCTGCTTGGATTTTCTTTGCGTTGTTTTTGGTTTACTGATGTTACCAGCACTTTGGACTGTTGTTGATGTTGTTGTTGGGTTGATTGTTGCACAGGCTCTGCCTGTTGTCTAATTGCACCATTAGTTGCCGCTGCGTTGGTTACATTTGTCTGCGTGCCTGGTGCAGTCGTCGCCTCCACCAACTTCGTTGCCGCCACTGCCACAAAGAACAACAACAACAGCCACCGAAATGATTCATTGCTTCGATGAATTTTCATCAGCGACATGGTAAGCGAAACATACAAAAAAAAGTTTGCTCCGATTTTTTTTTTTTTATTTTGCTATTCTCCGTTTGCTGATTTTCAATCTGTTTCGTTTCTATTGTTCGTTTGTACACACTTTTCCACAATTGTTTGCACTTTTATGAAGACAGTCGGAGGAATGTTGAACGATTAAGTTGTGGTTGCCTCGTTGCCTCTCTCTTTCGCTTTCGCTCTTTCAACCACCGTGGTGTGCTGGTATAGTTCAAGTCTTGCTCTCGACTTATCTGTGTTGCTAGCTTGGGAAATCGTACGCCTTGTTGTTGTTGTTGTGGTACCTCTCGTATTTTATGCTGAAAATGTCGGAAAGAGAACAAACAAGATAGATTATTAAAATGATAGTGTTTAATGGTTTTACACTATAAACACTTAAAAAATCTATTAGTGTTCTTGGACCACGGTGACCTCATATGCTAAGCATGCCCCTAACTGTACTGCTAAGAAGCTTTATGTGAGTGTGTGTGTGTTTGTATTGAAACCGGCAAGACATTGGCCATCATTCGCATTAAATGGATAATTATAAGTTGAATTAAGTAAGAGTGATAACTGAGGTCGCTCCCGCCAGTTCAATAATATCAAAACAAGCATACGCCCTGGTGTACAAGCTGCGTGACAGCTGCCTGCTCCGCCGATCATATTTAACCATATGATACATTGATAAACTCACACAACACACTCATGAGTGTGTTTGTATAGATTTTTGACTATGCTTGTTTGGCAATGTGTGTCATTGCTGTTGCCTGCATGCAAGGCGAGAAATCAATTAATAATATCGCGACACGACGTAAAATCGGCAAAGCCGCCAAGGCAGTATTTCTTGGCTTGGCTTGGGTTGGATGGGCTTTTGGGCCGCTTGCGCAAAGTTACGTTGGCAATTTCACCCGATTTGGTATGCGGCATAAACAGATTGTTAATGAAATGCAGTTTTTATAATATTTATAAAAAATTAACAAACAATAAAATGAGACAACTATCTTTTGATGCCCCGAAGTCCGCTTACACTACTTAACGCCAGCTACAACTTAAAGTGATTCTATTTTTGTACAGTACAGTACAAACGAACTGGTAACTGAAGCTGTGTTCCAACAGGTCCTTGGAAGAATGAAGCTAATTAGGTTTATTTAAAAATCAAGTTTGTCTGTAAAGTACTGAGCAAAAAAGGGCACCACATTAGATTCCAGCACAGTAAACACTTAAAATAAGTAACATTTAGGAATTCTGATCATTATTAAATTAATAATTTTATTTTTACTTAAAATGTCGATTATCTCCAAAGTGAAAAAATTTAATTTTAGAGATAAACACAAAATTGTTCTTTTCAAAACGAACCAAAAGATTGCTATAACGCTTTCATCGTAATGTTACTTTTATCATAAAAAACTTAATATACCCTGATGGGTTACAGAAAAAAGGCAAGCTTCAAGTTTGTTGAGCACGTGCGTCTTGGTCTGGGTGCGCCATTCAACACAAACGAGTACTTTAAAGTCGATGCCAATACCGCAGTCTTTACAGTTGTCTGTTTAACTGCTATGATTTACGCAATAAGGCAAAATTGTAGAAAAATGCATTCATAAATAGTGAAATATATGGTAAGTTGCATTTGGGGAAACCCGGAATATTAGTAAAGTTTTGTTAACTAAGTTTTGTTAAACTAGCTGTTGCATACCATATAAAAAACAAAGTCAATTGTCATCAGCTACAGTATACATATATTTTTTTGAGTAGAGAATTTACAGAATTATTAGATATGAGACACAAATTGGGTTACTATATCCTTCGTATGGCTTGCGAAATCTAGGAGTTAATCCAAATCAACAGTCCATGGCGACCACTCTTGTAGAAAAAAAAAAATATAATGGTATGCCATGCCTTTGTCTCTGCAAAGATTCTAATTTCACATTGGGAATTTTACAGCATTCAGATTCTAACGAAACTGGTTGGAGTTTCAAGGGCAGACATACTTAGGTTTTCAAACTTTGTTTACACACTGTGAAATTAAATTATACAAACAAAAGATCGATCCAAGAAGGAATTCCATGACTTCATAAAATCTGTCAGCTTTCAACTAACTAATCTATAGTTTTGGCGCATTCCATTGGAATAACATAATTTGATTCTCAAAAAATTATATTTTTCTGTTTATATAAATTGATTGTTTTCGATCGCTTGTCCCTCGGTTCAGTGCACCCGAATGTGAAAGCAATATTAGATTGCGATTTGGAATGGCCTTTTGAGTTATATCGATTGTTATGCTGATGAGCTCTTAAAGACGCACAAAACAACAACAGCTGAAATCTTTGAAGTTAAAGTCATTAACTTGGCATTTGCCACATGTAGCAGAAGACAACGAAAACTAAAATTTTATCTGTATAGATTCTAATACATTAATCAAAGAACTTTCGCAAGTTCAACGGACGCCAATGACTGAAATGTTGCGCATTTAAGTTTGGATCGTTTTGGACTGATGTCAGGATTGGGAACCGAAATTGGCAGTGGCAGCTGAAAAGATTAATTAATCGCTGTTTATGAATAGTTAAGCTAGGCACGGGAAATTTGCATTAAAGAGGGTCTAGACTAGCCTAAGAAGAAGCCACCAGCTGTGTCTCTGTAGTCGGTACGAAATTTGTAATTATAAGATGAACAGAGATACAAATTATATAGCGGCTAAACACAGTGTAGCAGCAATTTATAGTTATGTATGTATACTCGTATAATTTAAGAATTTTTTGCTCATTAATTTAGCCAAAAAAATCTTTTTAATTATAATATGTATAAGAAAGTTTTTTTACGTTTGAGTTTGAGTTTGGGTTTTTGCTTTTGTCTTTTTTTTACATGGTCAACATTTGTTATACAATAACATCAGCGTTCTATACTTAACTACAGACGTACAACGAATTACAACAACAACATGCCAAGCCCCAGCTACGACTTTTGTATGAAGCTTAGAAGTACTTGAGTTTTTGTGGTTGTTTTTATTGCGGCAACTTTTATGTTATGGAGCTTGAGCTGGGGGCTTGGACCGAGTCTCAATCAAAGTCAACTACGGATACGAACAGTAAATTGAAGTGGCTTACAATTGGATGAGTTTTGAGTATTTGTATGTATCTGTGTTTTTTTTTTTTTTGTACAAGTACATGTGCTTGTATTTGTTGTTGCTGTTTTGATTGTTGATAAAGTGCGCGCCTTTAAAAGCCGTTTGGCTACACTTGAGTTGAGATCTGAGTGAGCGTGCGAAAGAATTTTTCTCAATTGCTAAAGCCAAACAAACAGGAACGCTGCTGAGTAAGTCTTAAAACGCCTACAATACACAACCTTGCGCCGCAAAATAATACCTTCTTGTTAATTTTAGTATAGGGTGGGACATCTGTATGCGAACATCGTTATTTTCGATGACTTTTTTGGACGAAAACTCATCTGGCTGTTCTCCCATCCATTGAACGAATAAGCAACGCTGATAATGGTCCGTGGGCTTTAATTTTTGCGTCAGTTGAATCTTGTAAGCTTGCAAATGAAAATCTGACGCAAAGTCGAAACCAACATATGGCCCACCCTATATATGGCTTTGCAACAACTTGGCTACAGCTGATTAAACATGTAAATTGGCGTTGGTAAATCGTTGGCTCTGCCCGGCATCAGCTTTGAGTTCGAGTTCATTGTAGTAAATCTAGGAAAGCGTTTTTCCTATTGTTTTCTATACAAGATCAATATAAATACAATACAAGCAACATTATCGGTTAAATCTTTCTCATACATAGTATAAAAGCCGTTGTTTTAACCATTTAGGTAGCCCTTTACGCTACTATTTATATGGCTAAAATTCCGTAAACAAATTAAAGCTCCATTCGATTGTTAAGCGCAAAACAAATAACATTGAAAATATTCCGCATAAATTTACTGGACACAGCTGATTGGCAAGTAACTGAGCGGCGTGATATTTTAATATGCGAAAGCATTGTCCAAAGCGGCGCCATCTCGGATATTTCTAACTGATAATCATAGTTAATGTGCAAGCGACTTTTATGAAATAGGTACAGTAAGTCTCCAAGTAGGCTTGCATTTACCTTAATATAGGAATTAGCTTCAAAAATATATAGTTAGCTAACTAACAGAGGCAATTTTTTAGCCATGAAGGTGAGTCTTGTTTGTTGTTTGTGTTTACTAGTTGTTGGTGTTGTTGATGTTTTAATTCCAAGCCACGCATGACAAAATCGACTGTAGATATGAGATGTCGTCAACGACAACTTCCTTTCCGCAGTATTTATGCATGGTACGCAATAAAATAATTATGAAAAATAAATATTAAGTAACCTGTACCGAGCCATAACAATGCCAAAAAAAAAAAAAAAAAACATATCTACGTCGACATTTAATCATACAAATAATGCATAATTTAGTTATACCAACTTGGGTTATGGGCGTGCAAAACAACCGACTAACCGAAATGTCTGCCAACCGTGTAGTATACTTATTTCGAGGATAGAGTATTGAGTACATTTAGTTGTATGTATATTTATACATATTGTAGTAGTGTGCATATTATAATTAACCCTGAACCACGATTGCCGACTGTCGCACACGTAAGAATATTTTTTTTTTTTTTTGCTCAGGCAATTTAATTCACTTGTATTTAAGATTTGAATTTTTGGATTTTTACACGTTTGATTCTTAGAAAAAAAAAAAACGTAGCAGTTGTTGTTGACTGTAAAGTGTAGAAATATTTTTGTTTGCTCTAAGCTGTTTGCTTTGTTGCTAAAACGCTTTGTCCATTAAAAAACCTAAGCCTTTTGCTCTAAATATCTCATTTTGATTTTATTATTGTTAAATTGTTTGCCTTAATGGATATCACCATTAGCTTACTAAATAGGGTAAAATTTCAATCTGTGTGAATCAGACAACAAAAGTAGTTCGGAAACACATAAACAGCTTTACGTGTTTTAGGCTAGTTAACCAGCTAGCAACACCTAGATTGCAAGAGGTGTGAACAATAGATTTGTGCTTCAATGGTCAAAATTGAGAGTCCAAAAAGTTTTCTAAACTTAACCCACTACTCAACCGATCAGAGTTTAAATATTTAGCATACAAACAAAAATCTGTTCCACTGAAATCGCAACGCTTTCTAAAGTAAGGCAGTTCTTTATACTAACTACTTTTTACTACTACTTTTTATACATATTTACCTAAAAATAAAATACATAATTTTTTTTTATGATATAAACAGGAAGTCTAATAAATATTATAAAAATGTATAATAATTATTACACCTTTTGACAAAAAAAAAATTGTTCATAAATTTTTTTAAAAAACCATTAAAAAAATTTTCTTTAATCGACTTGATTTATATTCACACAAAATAAAGAACGTCTTTAAAAAAAATGGTGATTGACATGTTTAAAAAAATAAGAAAGGTAATAAGGTTTTTAAGGTAATTTTTTTTCAAAAATTGTTTGGGGGCAGAATTGCACTGATAAACCTACCCGATGCTCGCTGAGCAATTGTTCTTAAAACTTCTAGAAAGAATCACAAGCTTCTTTTGGATTCATAACACACAAACTAAATGCACTTATCTATAAAATATCTATAAATATGCCTACAATACCATGGTAACCAAAGAGCAAGACCAAATGGAGTGTTTAATGACTGATTTTGCGCCTTATTAATTGACTGGATTGGAGCTGGCATCAATTTCAATGCAATTAAAATTCATTGAGCCGATGCTGCCGGCTGCTGTCTACGGCATCCGGTTACCAATTGGCGTAGTGATCTGTTTACCGGTCGACACTCGGACGGGTGTCCACTTGCTCGTTGCCACTGCTAT
This sequence comes from Chymomyza fuscimana, assembly GCA_949987675.1. Taxonomy (NCBI): domain Eukaryota; kingdom Metazoa; phylum Arthropoda; class Insecta; order Diptera; family Drosophilidae; genus Chymomyza; species Chymomyza fuscimana. The sequence continues at coordinate 846,161 of OX465089.1, forward strand.
GGTCAACTTACTGAATACTGAATGTCTTTAGCTGACCAAACAACTTTTCAAATACAAGCGACGCGTTGCTGCATTCGCAATTTTCACACAGTTTTTAGCTTTCTATCTATCTATACTCACAACTCACCCCGGTTATTTTTTTTTTGGCAGTTGTTTGTTCTAGCTGCGCAGGCGTGGCAGTGACAGGTTGCCTTTAGCCGCATTCAACTAATGTCTACGACCGACCCTTGCCCTTTTTTAGTTGGCCTCATTAGCAACGCTCCAGTTGCCAATTGCCAGTTGCGTGGCCCTGGGTCACTAGCCCAATGAGATGACAGCCAATGCGCAAATTAGAACGGCATCATGGCCATGTGCAGGTGATTTAATTTGCAAAACTGGCTTGCAGACTAGCTGACTGACGGAGGTCAGCAGGAAAATATGAAAAATGCAACGGCCGAGAGTCGGACCCGCCATTAAATTTGTAATGAAAACATTCGTAGCAACTGCAGTAAGTGGAAACCTGTTTTTGCGACAAGTGCGCCAGAGTTTGGTTTCGGTTTGTTTTTGTTTTTTTTTTTTTTTTTGTTTCTATTAACCATTGGTTTTACAGTTAGAGACTACTATAACAGTATTTTCACAGTTGGTTTTGCAGCAGACCTTTTTGTCGCCCACTCTCTGCCCCCTTTGGTATTGGTTTCAAGTCTGGTTTTTAACATTAACTGCTTTGCGCTTTCTGTTTCTGCGGCTAAATCGACAAAAAAAAAAAAAAAACAAACCAAGACGTTGTTGCACTCCTGTTTTAAAGTTCAAAGGTGCTGTTGACTTGGTGGTTTTTTTTAGGCAGCTTGTCGCTGGAGAGCGTGAGAACCACGTTTTGGGATTTGTGTGCGGTTATAGTTGGCCAATGGGGGCCCCAAAATGTTGCAACAAGACAAGCCTAGCTTGCGGTCTGCTAAAGATATTACTCATACGCAGAGCGGGCGTTTTGGACTTACATTCGCGGCCATTTGTATCTGCGATGCGCAAAAATTTCACAAACTGCTACAGCAACAAAAAACAAAAAGACGTTTTCAGCTCTAGTTTCAGCGCGTCGAAGCGAGACGGCACTATTTGTTGGTTGGTAGTTGCTAGTTGCTGGCGGGAGGGGGGAAGTTTTGATTTTAAACAAATTTCACTGCACTGCACGTAACTGAAATTACGTTTTACTTTTTCAGCGAACAAACAATACGCTTTAATAATAAGTAGAAATTAAAACGCGGCTTAAGCATTTCATTCATCGCTTGTTTACTTATGTGTAGATACACACATACATACATACATGTATGTACATAAGTTTGACCCGCTTTGGCTCACAAAAACAAGTTGCAGCAATATAACAATGCTCCTGCTGCTGCTGGTTTATTTTGTTATTTTCATTTCGTATTTTGTAAACTTTGTTTTGCTTTTCGATTTTGGAATTTTGTTATTGGTGTTGTAGTTGTTTTTTCTGGTCGTCGTTGATATTCTACGCAGAAAAAACTTGTTAACTGAAATGCTTTTGCTGTTGTGATTATAATACATACATAACCGATACTTGTATGTATTTCTTTGCTTCAAAGCGCACTAGATAAATAGATACACAGAGCAACACAGACCAACACATGCACAACTTTTGGCTTAAATACGCTTAGTATGTATCTTAGTTAATTTGTGTGTTACGGCTGAAGTAGTACGCGCGCGGCCAGCACCCACAAATTTGTACGTAACGCACTCGATCTCACTCGCACTTGTTCAGCTGGCTGGCAGGCTGGCGGGCTGGCGAACTGTCGGGTGGGCCAGCTAAAAATATTAAACATGCGCGCGCCTGGCTTATTGCACGTTAGGCCAAGAGAAAACTGAGCTCAATGCGCAGTGCGGCCATAAGCACAACTTAAATGACGAGTTTTGTAAAAAAAGCTTGCTCACAAGCGCCATCTCTTGTATAATGAATTTTTAAGCTTAAAAGCTGCTGTTAGCGCCATCTATGTAATCAATTCCAGGTGCGCATGCCGGCTTTTAAACTAAGCGCTCAACTCCTCGCCCTTTATTTGTGTGTTGTTTTTTGGGTATTTTTTTTGTTTTTTGTTTTGTTGATCTTGAGACTCAATTCAATTGTTGATTTATCTCTCGGAGATCGCAGCTTCCTACTGCTGACCAAACGACCGATCGATCGAGCGAACAGACCTTTCAGCCAAAATGCGTCCGAGTCGTAAACGAAGTTTATAAAAGTTTGAGCCAAAATGCAATGTCGCACAGTTGCTCGAAAAACGTTGCACGCGCGCGTCAAAAATTAAGCGAAATTTTTTGGTAAAAGAAATCAACAAGTTGCAGGGCTAATCTTTGTGGAGCGTAACTTGAGTGTAGTGGTGGTATCTCCTCTGCGTCTTGCTTGTGCGTGTATTTGTGTGTATGTATTTTTGGTATATACTATATATGTATATTATCAACGAAAACGAAAGCGAGGTAAAACAGAAACACGGATTTTAAACACATATGCGTTTATTTACATATACAATATATTTAATGTGACGGTATAATGTAATAATATCTTAAAAGTGTAACTATAGCCAAAGTGTTGTCTTAAAAAGTGAAAATTTAATTAAATAAACGCAAATTACTCTTGGTGCAAGCTTAGTGTTTCATAGAAATATTAAGTACCACTAAAATTGTTGTTAAATAAGTTATGTACTTGGCTCTCAACTCAATCACTTGAGTAGAACTTGTTAATTGGCGGTGCTGCGCAAGTAGTAAACAATGTGCAATATGTACTTAGGACTCCATGAATATACGAATCGTATTTACAGTCATAGAAAAACCCATGTTGAAGAACTCCAAGAGTCCACGAACCGGAAACAACAATTGCTTAGTTTATTTACTTCGACTTATATATGTAGTTGTCAGCATCGATATGCTATGAATATCTTTGAGTAGACTTGACGTCACAAACATATTACAAAATGGCTCATTTGCATTATCTAACCATGGCACTCATTTATTAAGTATACGCAGAGAGTTGGCTACAAATTATATAAGCAAACGAAATGCCAAAGATAAATTTATTTCAAAATCACAAATGCATATTAAAAGTGGGCGTCTATGATGTATGTAGTATAGTTAGCTTGTAACACATCTTCGGAACAGAAGCAAGTGGGCACAAAACGCACTCTCACACAAACACGTGAAAACCTAAAATTATGCAAATCCAACAAAAGAGCAGAGAAAAGCGGAATGCAAAAGCCATAGCTATGCAGATTTGTGCCCCTCGAATCATTTCATTAACTATATTTGCATACCTACCTACATACAACCGAACATTCATACAGACATAAGTTAATGCAATGCCTTGCAACCGATATAAGTCAATGCCACAATTTTCCAACAGTGGTTCTCGTTGTTTCGCTGGCTATACACAAAAACTTATTGTTGGGGGGGCCCCAAAGACCCAGGGCCGGACCTAAGACCTGGCTGTGTCTTAATAAGCCATAAGCTTTATATTATTACGTATGATATGCGCAGGCGTGCGCAAGTGTAACTGAGAGTAGCCTACTCTGTGTGAGTGTGCGTGTGTGACACAAATAATCAAACGCCATCAAGTGAAGAAAAAAGGTGACGCATTGCGGAGGGTCGAGCAGAATGTTAGAGCGTGACGTCACTTGTTGTACATCACTTCGTCATGTTTACAAATTAAGATCTCTGCATCGGCTTTTCCCGGCTAGCAAATGCTAGATTAATGTTCACAATTAATTTGTTTTTTGTTTTGCATGATCTCCCTGATAGACAGAGAAAAGTTTTTATATAGTAACCTTTAGAAGGTGCGTAGTGTACTGCAAAGCGCAGCTGCCAGACCTTGAGACAGAATGTTGCACACTATTTTTGGCACCAATTAACATAAGACCCAACTGCTAGAAGACAACATATAGCGAAGGAAAACATTATTTCATGAATACATCAGCTGTGGGAAGGAAGTGTTAAAGTAAATAAATAATTTTCTCATTATAAAAATTTGTTATTATTACGGAAGGAAGAACAAAACTTGCATTTAGAACATAAAAGTTCCCTTACTCGAGACTATTTAATGATTTTAAACAAGCGTTAAATGAAAAAAAAATTATTGGCAAAAAAAATGTTAAAAAAAGTTTAAGTACAGCAAACGAAGGCTCAAAAAAACATACTCTGCTGGAAAAAATACTTATCATTGCTGAAAAACTATTAATCGTAGAAAGGTGATGGAATCATTTTGTAGATAATTTCAAATACTTCAAGAGTATTTGGATATTTTCGCAAAAAATCCTTCCGATTTTACGGCAGAGGCACATTTGTCGAAAAACACCAATCCCATTGATTTAAGTTTTTTTTTATAGATAACTTTATTCGCAACAATTTCTGAAAACTATGACTCTAAGTTTGATAGAAAAAAAGATATCATGCAAAAGCCGTAACAACTTATATTGCCAGGTGGTGCCCCTGCCCCCCTAGAACAGGGTCACAAACCATCCCTGAAAGTTTCAACTAAGTATTTTTTTCCAGCTGAAACTCTTCGTTTACTGTACTATTTGGATTGTCATTTATATTTTAAAAATAATATAGTATGCCAACCGGTTAGAGCGCGCAAAATTTCGTTCATGTGACGTAGATGCGAAGATAGAGTCATAAGTTTAAGACGTCGAGAGACACCTGCTTCGTTTCTTTACTTCATGGTCAAAACCAAAGCAATATCGAAACCCAGTCTCTGAGTATGTGTGTGTGTATTTGTGTGGTCAGTAACTGTCAAAAGAAATAAACGAAATCTAAATCAATGGGACTCAGGTGTGCTTTACACATGCGCAAAAGGCACTCAAACATTCACTCAATTTTTACACTCAATCTCAAGCAACATTATCAATTGAACCTTAGTCGCTTCAGTGGTCGGAATTAGGTTGCGTTTTGTTTATCAGTTTATTATTTTTACTCTCTCGCGTTGCCTTGTGCAACTGTTTATTTACCTGCGCTGGCTCTCCCAACAACAACAGAAAAATAATTTGCAAAGTTTCGTTAATGAAAAGAGTATGCAATAATAATAATAAAAATACCAAAATTATTAACGTGTGTTAATTATTGCATCATTTTGCGGGGACATTGGCAAATATGGCTTCGTATTTGTTGAGTCTTTTTTAAATCAGGTTAATAAGCCTAGAAACTGACCTGCCTCAAAAATTAACTATACGCTTTTTTCATTTGAATCTTGCACTCGAGTCATTGAAAACGAAATCTTTTCTTTTATATTCTTTTACAGAGTTTTCTGTCAGTGAAGCCTTGAGGCGTATGTGTAATTTTTAATGGTCATTTGGTGCTAAATAGCTGTGGCCGTGTTTCTGGGTGTGCGTGCGTGCACTTAAAAACCTGAACGAGTATGTCTATTTATTGTCATGGCTTACCAAATTCCAATAATTTGCGAATATCAATAATAGGTGACGGATAGCTAACCTTCATGCCACTCACAAATTTTTGTGTCAGTCCAAGCAACCAAACCAAACAAGCCCTAAACAAACAGCAATCAAACGATTAAAAATACCCACAACAACATTAACTACAACAAGAAGATATAAGAGCATAGATTCGGCTCATACACAATTAATAGAGGCGGCATTAACAGCAAGGCCAACATGGAGAACTGGTCGATGCTACTGCTGCTGCTACTTCTTCTCTCCTGCAGTGGCCCAGTTCCTAGCACAGCCAATGGCTTAGTCAACGGTAGCAGTTCCCATAGGCCACAAAGATACCCGCCGCCGCACAATGACACGCACAGTGTTTCACCTAAGCCTGATTTTGAGCCAGCTCAAGTTAGCTCTCCAAATGAATCGCATTTAACGCGCACCTCTGTCATTTTTGGTTTAACCAAAGTGGTCAATGAGAGTAATGTGAATACCCTTTGTTGCACCCAGATGCATCATGTGCAGCGTAGCATACTCAGCAAGCACCCTTGGGCCATGAAAGGTGCGTTATAAGTAAGTTAGCAGAAAGTCCTCAATCAAACTAAACTTGAACCGTTTCACAGTGCTCGATGCTTCTGGCACTAAGCCTTCGGGATTCGTCTATGGCCAAAACTATTGGCTGGGCAGCAGAGAAGCTTGTCGTGGAGTGCAACGACCGCTTGGAATTACGCTCTCAAAAAACTTTGAGCGCGTCATGCACGATGGCATCATCACACAGCGTGCACCCTTCGACATGGACTATCGAGTTGTCTACCTGCGGCACAATTCACCTTGGCAGGTGGAAATCAAACTAATGTCCGAGCAGATAATACACATTGGTCTGTGCTTGCCCAGCGCCTGCACTTCCACAGAGATTAAACAACTGGCCAGTGAGTATGTGGCACGTGGTATGTTTACAGAGAACGACATTTACGACATTCGTCCCGAGGTGATCTATATGAAGGATTTGCAGCTAAGGGATACCTTTTATCAGCGCACTAGCTTCAAACTAGTAGTGGCTAGTGTACTGGCCACATGTGCTTTAATGCTCTGCGCGCAACAGTTGACTGCTAATAAGTTGCCTGCTGGAAACACACCAGGTTTGCCACCGACCGAATCGGAGCTGTGGCGTGCGCTTCATTCGCTCTTAAAGTGGCGCAGAATGGAGGGGTTTGTGGGCTGCTACGATGTACCCACAAACTGGCGCAAGATCTTTTCAGTTCGCGAAAATAGTTCTCGTGAAATACCAGTAATGAACGGACTCCGCTCTGTATGTGCCATATGGATTATGATCTTCCATGTTGTGTGGTTCATGTATTTTACGGTGCACAATAAAACTGTGCTGCTATCGTATGCTGAACAGGCTTTTTTCCAGTATGTTAGCTCCGCTCCACTGCTTGTGGATGTGTTTTTTACCATTAGGTAAGTGTGTCATTTTACTCCCATTGTGGCGTTATCTTCTAATTTAAAATCGTTTTAGCGGCTTTTTACAAACCCTGAATTTTATGCGCAATGAAAGCCAAATGATTACCATAAGACAGAATGGATTGCTGCAGAATATGCAGCTGTTTGGAAAACTGCTGTTTCATCGATATCTGAGACTAGGTCCGCTGTACCTCATTGTAATGGGCACCGTTGACTTAGTGTATTCATATATTGGCGATGTTTCTGTTTATCACATACATGAGCGATTTGATGAGATGTGCGAACAGCATTGGTGGCGCAACTTGCTCTTTATACAAAATCTATATGACCATCGCGACATGTGCGCCAACTGGAGTTGGTCTCTTGCCTGTGAAATGCAGTTCTTTGTGTTGGCCAACATACTGCTGTTTCTATATGCTAAGTAAGCAAACAGCTTTTGAAGCCGTTTATTTGAAATATTTAATAATATGACTTTTTTGCAGACGTCCAAGATGTGCGCAAGCCGTAGTTGCCTCGTCGCTGGTTGCTACGATAGCCTGGTCATATGGCATCGGCCTAAGCACAAAGTTCCAACTGTCCTTCGATGCGGCCTTTGCCACTGGCACAGAAATCTATACTAGCCCTTTTGTGCGTGTTCTGCCCTATATAATGGGCTGCATTGCAGCATGGTGTCTGGTTAATCGCAAGTTGAGATATGAGCTAAACGAACAGAGCGAACGCTTTGTTTGGCACTTTGCTCTGCTGGTGTTTTTCGTCTGCATTTACTCTACTATCAAACGAGACTTGGGTTCATTTTTTGCCATTTCACTGTTTGTTGTGGGTCGCTTTGCCTTTTCGCTGAGTGTGTGCTGGATGATTGTGGGCAGCGCAAGTGGTCGCGGTGTTTGGTGGTCGCGTCTGTTGGAGGCAAAGGGTTTCCAGCATGTGAGTCGGCTGTCGTATGCGATTTATCTACTCAATCCGCTGGTCATTGCGTTTTTCTATAGTCTGACGAGCGCCAGCACTCATGCAGATCCTTTTATGCTGGTAAGTCCTTATTGTATGTTATTAACATTGATAGCATTAAAATATTTGATTTTATTTTCAGTGCGTTGTTACCTGTGGCTTTGCAGTCATTGTCTACTTGGCGTCCATCATATTCTCTTTATGTTTTGAAATTCCTTATATTAATCTTTCGCGGTTGATGCTGTTGCGCGGCAGCAAGCCTAAAAGTGCCTAATGATGCTAGTTTTAAGCTATAATAGGTAGAACTCGCCTCCATTTCTATTGTGATCAAAAATGCATACCATGTAATTTAGTTTAATGTTATAATAATAGTGTGTTTTTTTTTAGCCGAAAAAAATAAAATGTTATATGCAACAATAGGGATGAACGTTTTTAAAATCGATTACAATAAATGATCGAAAGCACCGTTGACCAACACTGACAATATACCGAAAGTAATATCGATACAACTGGAAAGATGCCCGGTAAAGTTTGAAATGGTTTTTTGAACTAAACTTTATAGCTTTATACATTATTGCTGATTTATTTTTTATTGGTTTGCACATGCACACAGATTTTAGTAATTTAATTTTTCAATATTATTATATCATTCAACAATATTTGATAAATAATTTAATATTTTCAAAAGCAACGCCTTTTATAGTGATGCAAGACCTCAAAACCATATACTTTTTGCGCCAATTGGAAATTTTATAGTATTTTTATAAAATACCAGTTTTTGTCGTTTTTTTGCACCACTTATCACTGCTCTCTGTATAGCGCACATTCTGTTTTTTTTTTTTGTAGTCGATTCGGGTGTGTAAAGTGGAGTATGCTGTACGTTAAAAGCGCAAACAACAAAGCGCGTACGCCAAAATATTATAACGAAAAATTCAAATAAATTGTTTAAAAGCAAGCAACTATTTTTGTAAGCAGTTGCAGCTAAGAGAGCATTCACCATGGCTAATGAACATGCAGCTAAAATATTTTTTGTAGTTGCGCGCTTGTAAAGCGTCAATATTCTGCTGTTTTCAAAATAAGCAGATAAAAATGTGCTTTTTGGCAAATATTTTAAAAAACAAGAAGTTATCATTAAACGTAAGTGCGAATTTGCAATAAACAAAAAAAATAGTGCGCAAGGGAAATTTCTAAGGAGAGTGTTGTCAAGCGCAGCATCCTTGCGGCTGCTGATTCATCTTCTTCTTCTTTGGCTTTTGCATTCCTTTCGTTATTGGTGCGTGCTTCGTATGTATGCGTGTGTGTGCGCTCGTCTATACTCCGCCCTCAAAGCCGCAAAAAAATTAAATTAACAGCTAAATAAATATTAACATATATGAGTGCAATAAATTTTAAAACATTATTTGCCTACCGTTGTCGTCGTTCTGTTTCGTACCGGCATTTCCATAAAATATATGAATGCGCGCGTGAATGCCAAATTAACGCTGTGGCTGTGATTGCTGCCCAAATCTCGCTCTATATACATATGTACGTTTGCATATACCTACCTCCATATATAATGTACATAGGTGTGCAAGTAAGTGGCAAGTGCGCGAAGGAAATTTCCTTAAATTAATTAGAGAGAAGCGAGACAGTGACATGTGAAAAAGACGATACAAAGCTAGCCCCCTCCGCCCCGTACCTGTACTAGGAGGGCCCTGGTAGTTGCTTTAAATTTATTTATTTTTTTTGTCATCTGGCACATTCTACGTGTCCTTGGAACATTCTCTGACGATTGTCTTTGTGTGACGTGTGTGTGTTTGTGTTCATGCTGTTAATGTGTGCAACGAGCGGCTTGTGGCCGCCCAACACCAATCTATGTCTCTGCCCCAATCAACTGTTATGTGCCAAATACAATGCAAATCAAAGCCAGAGCTACGTTGACGCCAACACCAGCGGCGACGCTGCAAATTGAGCAGAGTAGCAGCGACACCTAATCAGGTGAGAGTTTTTAACTTAAATTAGAGCACGACTTTTGGGTTTTTTTTTTTATTGGTTGCTTTACGTAATTAAAGTTGGAAACAAAGCAATCAACAATATTTACAATATGGTTTAAATATTATGTACTTCTGTTTTGTTTATTCCTCAAAATATACTGTTTAAACATTATGTATCGCCGTTTGGTGTTAGTGTTGTTGCTGTTTTTATTGTTGTTAGGCAGCACTCGCTCTCTCTCGCTTTCATCTCTCATATCTGCGGTCTTTAACACACGCTCAAAATTCATTTACGCTATCACAGCCTCTCGTCGCGTGCTTCTTCTTCTACTCTATGTTATTGACAATAAATAATAATTACATATGCACATACATATTGTATATCGCAAAACTCTTGTAGCGGAAGTGTGACCCTTTTCGTCTCACTTTTTGCATGCCAAGGCATCCAATGGCTCAGCTGAACACTTTTTGCTTAGTGTGAGAGTTTTTCGTAGTGTCGTTTTTGAAGTCGCAGCATTGACCTTGAATAAGTACAGCAAGCACGCCGTCGTGCCGCATTAGCTTAGCGCAGTGTACAGTGCACCTTGCTGTTATTGGACATAGGCAAAAAAGCAAGTGGCCTTGGCCTTAGTTGCATTCTTTAGTTTTTGCTCCACTATTCCGCCTGACGCCTTAAAAGCAAATTGTGTACACAGTTCCCCCACACCCACACTTGCTTTTGACTTTGACGTCCTCGCCCCATCGTTTTTGTTTGAATAAGTTCGCGTTTTGTTAGTACGATAATTTAGCAGCTGTTATTTTCGCTTTATTTAAACAACTAATAAAAAGTTTTTATCCAAGTATGGTTTTTTTTTTTGTAGCCTTATTTGAATACAATGACGACGAATTGGTCACTTGTGCTTAACTGCCAAAAGGCAGAATCTAAATTACCAAAATATGCCTATTAGCAGATATGTGAAATCTACTTGCTTTTGTAAATATCTATACACATGAAGTTTTTTTTTGGCTTAAAAGTACCGTATATCTTTAATAGTGTCCTTCTATGAAGTCGAAAATGTAAAAAAAAACTGGTCGAAATTATATATATTATTTGTCATAAAATTGGGGCTTTTCGGGTCCGGACCGAAATGCGTTGACAGTTTTTTGCTAACTCTGATATACATATATCCGCCCCTAAGACCAAATTCTGGATCCGTCATAAGCTTGCTGAAAAATTTAAGTTTTTCAAAATCCGAATCACGAATTTTACTGTCTTAAAACTTTATTTACAGAGAATGAAAGTGAAAGTCTATACATTTTTTTAAAATAAAAATCGTTAAATAATTATTGTATTATTAATTATATATTTAAATTTTTAGAATAAAAATTGACATTTAAATATTATTTCATAATTTTTATTTTTAAAGTTATTTTGCAATTTTTTAATAAAAATTGGCATGTAATTATTATTTTATAATTTTTATTTATAAAGTCAAAAAATAAGAGTTACGCTTGATTTTTTTGATAAAAATTAAAAATTTATCCTAATTTCGGATATTCAAAATTATATATATATTTTTTTTTTTTTCAATTATATTTTTTTACAATCTATCCCTTAGACAATCAGTAAATTTTTTGGAACTATAAATATTGTCTTTTTAAGTGCAGTAAGCTCAATTTGAATATGGCAGTTCTAAAACATGATTGCGTTTTAATCTTGGTGCTGTATCGCTATCATCCAAGAGGGGCCCTATTGCCAAATATTTTATAAAGTGGCTTGCACTTTCATCTGAAGCATTTTTTTCGCTTTGATTTTTTTTAACTCCATAACTCAAGCTTAAAATTGCATTAAAAAATTATTTTGATCTGTTTTTGTTTGAGCATGTAGATCAACTAGATAAAGCAAACTAGAAGGTTCTGCCCCTGCTTGGTTTGTCCACCACCCACACGTTAAAGTCTTTATATTCATTTCTAGATATCCCAACTATAAAATCCTCAGCATTTTCCTTAATTCCAAAGAATTTGACAAAAAATTTTGCGGCATACTATTCTTAGTAAAATAAAAATAATTAATAAATAATAAAACAGTAAAAATTTTTATATAGTTAATGCACTCTCTGAAAGAGTATAGCAAAAGCCAGACTTAAATACAAACACTTTCTCAGTGGCCGTAAAAGTTAAGCGTTAATTTTGGCATATCATTCGGATTTTCCTTCCATTCGGTGTTAAACTTAATATTCAGAGAAACGTCTTATTGTCGTTTTTCGTTTTTTTACACTTTTGGTATTCTTGACGCTTTCTTTGTCTTATGTGCAAAACTGAGATCATTGACCCAACTCTTCACGCTCTCTGTTTCTCGCCTTTTCTCTTAACGATAGGTGAGTGAGATATTTATTCAATTTGCATAAAATGAAATTGAGATCTTTTTAAAAAATTCTCGTACGCGTTTCGATTTAAATAGAATTGTAAAAGTCAATGGCAACAAACTCCAAAGTTTTGAAGCAATTTAGTGTATAGGGTGCTTGTACTCGCGTTTAGTCGTAAAGCATCTAAATTATTCACGTATGAAATTATACGCTCTATAATCGTGCCGAGTGACAATTTTTCCACGTTCCATTCAATTGGTTTACTTGAACTTTCATATTGATTTTAAACCTTAGAAAGCACAAAAGGATCTAGATATTATTTTGTTTACCATATGTGAAGTTTGTGTCTTAAAACGATTTTTATTTTTGCATTAGGTTCCATGAACATGTAGCTAAGCATATAATTTACTTTTGGAGCAGTTGAGACTCTCTCAAGACGTTTCCTTTAGAATGTCGTCAGCACCAAGTACATACTACTTATCCCAAATGCATTTAGCTGCATTGCGCAATCGCATTATTGTCGCTCGATTCCATTTTTTTATTCTTTTTGTTTTTTTGTTATTGGCTAACTTGTAAGTCTGACTCTAGTTTACATCGTTACCTTCCCAAAGCCACCATGTCTACCATGGTGCGTGCCTGCAACTCGTTTGCCGTGGCTGCCCGCCCAGCCACCACTACTTAAGAACCCGGCCCGACGAAATGTAAACAAAATGCGCGTAATTAAATTTTCATACGCAGCAAAAGGAAAGGAAATGTTTTAATAAATTATTTAGCAAAACCACGGACCAACCCTCGATCTGACCTCCCTAGCTCTCCCGTTTTGTGTTGGGTGTGTCCTTGCGTTTTGCATTTCCATTTTTTAATTGGCAATTATGGCGCTTACAAGATATCGCTAGGAGCTTTGTGCTTTGACACATGTCAATCAACTAAAGGCCATTTAATAGTATTACTATGCTATATTGGATGCTTATTTGGTTGACGTCATTTGCAGGCTCCGTCCTGAGGCATGTGGCAGTTACATTCAGGATACTGACAGTGCTGACTAACACCGAAGTTTACATATCCTAAGTACTTGTGTAAAAAAATGGTTATGGCCACATATGGATTGTTTGAAATACGTATTAAGTTTTATCATTTATGGCATTTTACTTTATTTTCAAAAGTAAGTTCGGATTGCTTTTAGCTTGAATTCTTAAATTTTCTCTTAATGAATGAATTGAATAAAAATCAGAACAGCATTTTTAAATCATCAGCTTGACTTCCTGTTTACTGATTTCTTCAAAAGTCTCTTATCTTCTTTGCCCTTGCCTCAAAAGGAATAATATTAACGAAGCGATTAATGCGCGTCAAGATTCAGTGGAAAAACAATGGTAAACTGTTGCGAGAGAATGGGAGATCTGGGACATGCCAAATATGGGTCTCACTGGAGATTCAAGTGAAAGAGACTCCAATTTTTTGATGCTTGCATTTCTATCTATTTACTTTAAGCCTTAAAAATTCTTCGTGGAATTTTAACTTAAAAACTTTGAGAAGTATACTAATGATTTTCTCGTTTCCTTACGATTTTACGTACAATATTTTATTTGCACTGAAGTCATAAGTAATATACCCCTTACCCTTTGGGTGCAGGGTATATCAAGAGTGACAGCGCCCTTAAGTGCCTCCCACAGCCAACGATATAAAGTTTAAAGCATTTTAAAGCTAAGCAACTAGAATACCAGTACATAAACTTAAATATACGGAAAATAGTTTACTGCAACTAGCAGGCACCGCCCTGTTGTGACCCGGATCCTAGTCCATATCCACGTCTCTCTACATAATTGGAAATGTTCTACCAACCACAGAACACAGACCAGAAGTTAATTACATGTGCGTGTGTAGTTGTGTTGTGTTGTAGTTGTTGTTGCTGTTGCTGCAGTTGTTGTTGTAGAAGGGACGCATTGGGCTAGGTTATGTGGGTGGTCGCAGGCTTCTAGAGAAACCGCAACCATCAGTTGCATTAGACGTCGCTTGTTAGTGCTACAGCAGGCTACTTCCGCTGCTGGCAGCTTAAGTTGAGATTTTTGCATGGCTAGGCAACTAACAAGTCTGTCGTTAGATAGTTTGGGATCTCGAGTGCACCCACCCACACTCACACCACCGAGGGAGAGACAAAAAGACATACACACTTTCGCACGCCCATTATTATTTTGCATTTCCTGCAATTTGTTGTCTGAAACATCATTTAAAAAAGTTTCGATGCAGTGACTCCCGGCGTTGGCGTCTGCGTCGACTACTATGACGTTGACGTCAGCTGCGAAGTCTAAAAAGTTTTTTGCTGCCGACGCAAGCCGCAAACATGCGCGCAATAATGAGCCGCAAAATGGTATTTGGCTGTGTGTATGTCTCTCTAAGATAGATAAGCGCACAAACCCCCAGCCCCTTTATATTGTAATTGTGGCGTGTTAACAGCAGTAATATTTTTGCATCGCTAAGCAGCTGCGTTGCACAAGTCTGGATCTTAAATATTACAGAATGAATCAGAGCTAGGGAGCATTTCCAAGTTGCTGACGGACGCGACATGTGTAGCCCGTGGCTCTGCTTTGTTTCGGGTTTCAGCTCTTTGCAGAATGCTTGCCACATGTTTGTGGGCCGGCGTACATATGCTTCTTCCGTTGCAGCCGCACTGAGTGCATGCCGGATTTAACATATGTGACCATTTGTTAGGATTGCATTCTGCTTCGTTTTGTTTTCAGGTTCCGATACATATATGTATGGGCATATACATATCTAAATATATACGAGATCGACAAATACCTATGGGTATATTGTGTGAATTGCAAAACTTATTTGCTAGACCGGTTCTACGGGGGCTGCCTTTGATATTGTGTACACGTTTTCATTATTTTTTTAAATATTATTATATAGTTTATTAGTACCTAGGTATTATTAAATTAAGGGCACTTTCGGGTGCCCAATCAATTCATCTTCGGCGGTTTGGCTGATAATCTCATCGAACACTCCAATCACGATCGTCATATTTAATGAGCAAAGCTTATTAACGTGCATTATTGAAAATAATAGTATTTTAATTGTTTTGGGTTATATCAAGTTGTTACTAAGTGCTAATGTCAGTTGCACAAAGTGGAAGTACTAGTTCTAAACTTTATTTGCTAACTTGGTTGCGAGAGTCTCTTTGCCTGCCAGTTTATCTATAGGGAACGCCCAGCATTGTTTAACAGATTTCTCTATACATTATTTATGTGAAATAATTGAGTTATGGTTTTTGCTGCGCACAATTCAAACGATTGTCTGTATTGAAAGTATAAGTGAAGAGTGGTTCCGCGATCTATGTATGTATGGCGTAGTAACTGCACAAAAACAGCGCAATGTTCAAATATTTGGCCAGAAGCCAAGGTTTTGTCTGCTTGCCGCTATTCAGTAAAAACCAATTTCCTCAAATCGACCACCAGACACCAGATAGACTGAGGTGAAAGCCCAACCATCGAGTAAACAAAAGACGATGACTATGACGCTGTCGCTGGCAGTGCAACGAAAGGCCCTCAAACTGCGCCCGATTCACTTTTGTTCTGGCTTTTTCGACGGCGATAAAATTTAACCTTCGACTTGAAAATGTTTGCACCATTGATGCCAGTTTACCAAAACCCATGCAATGGTAGTTTATCGCCTGCAAAGATTCATTGCAAACTATCAGAGTCACTCGGCTATCTGAAGCCGAAATGGGGCTTACCAGCTTGTTGGCGCCTATGTCTGGATCCTTTTAAATGTTTGTATGCCATTAGAATGTCTCTGTTTTGGCAGTTTTGTGGCAGGTAGGATTAGCAACAGCACCAGATTGCAAATAGCACAATAAAAATACAATGACAGGGGCGATTTGCCTACGGCATAAGCTGACGTCCTTAATGCATAGAGTTCGAAACAACTTAAACAGAACTAAGGGCAGAGCCCTACCCCTTACTGGGGTGGCTTTACACGTCATGGTTTGTCGTGAGGTCAACTGGTTGCCAACTGGTCGGTGTTTTATTCCTTGCGTGGCTAGGCGACTTTTTCATTTTATTCAAGCTATTCGCATCGATAAGAACAACAACATCAGGCAGGAGCTGCTACCACCTGTACAGCCCGTATCACCCTTGGTATGGTATTTTTTGAATGCTAATATCGTCTGCGCTGCCCACACGCAATTCAAAGTTATTGAAATTTTTATTAAAAGTATGTAACACGGTCCGGTCTATGCTGAAGCTCAAGGTGTGATTAAGGACAGAGAAGGAGAGTGGCGTGTATCGTGTAGCTCGTTTGTTTTACGGTCGGAACGGAAACTCTTACTCCTGAGAGTTTAAAGCATTTGAAGCACGTGCCCCATGAAAACTTGTCTTTAATAATGATAATGCAATCCAAAGTGGAACACAAGGAGTATTTTTTAACGCTACGCTATCTGAACTTTATAACTTTCAATGGACTTTATTCATTAGCAGTATAAGCTGTAGTAGCTGAAAAGAACTTTAAAGATTAACAGAAGCAAATTTTATAGATAGAGCAATATATTTGCGATGTAGCAGCCATATTATTGGTTTCGGTTAATGGGACAACGTACCTTTAGTGCAGTTTTTATGCATTAGCATTATAAGTCTATGGTATCCATATCCGATTCGTTTACTTATAGCAAACATCATCATTAGCCTTACCATGTAAGACGAATGTACGGACGAATTTTGCATTCCAATTTGTGCTAGACGAAATAATTTACAATTATGCATCTTTGGCCTTCCTTTTTTGCTTCAACACAAGCCTCATTATCGGTTACGTGACTGACGAGCCGAATGGCTTACCGACCGACGAACTATCTTGCAACAATGACACCACAAGGTGTAATTCGCTACTGCCTTTCCTGGAGCATTGTGAACCTGACTAACTTGACTGCTTGGCAGCAGCGCTAGCTGACTCAGTGTTCCAGGCCAGCTCGAAGAATGAAAATCTTAAATAATAAATGAAATTATGGAACGACTGGTCGTGGGTTCAATGAACTCGCGTTATTGTTGCCTTCAAGACAGGAAGCAGTGCATGCCCTGCCTCCGCCAGGTTTCTACACCAGGCCTTACCTGTGTGGACTGCCGGGGGACCAAGCTTATGGCGTGTGGAAGCTTTTATCAGTGCACGTTTCGCTGTCTGGGGTTGCTGGCCTATTCAAATTCTGGCTGCATCCGATAAGAAAAGTACAATTTTGAATGTACCAAAATGAGCCGGAAGCATTCTTGCATTAGATTTTTGCAATTCAATTATTGAATTAAAACGTTGGTTCATACGCAGTCGTTACGTTGACATTTAGGGAGCAGAACGGGCCGACTCTTAGACGGATATCAACCGCTGTGACAATGTGTGACCATTAAATTGCAAAGTGCTGTCGACATTTTTAACTGCCCGCAACAGTTCATTTCCTATCAACGTGTCAGCAGGTACTATCCTAGACAGAGCATGAATTAAATTGCTTCTTCCAGCACTACGCACACTTACTGACGATACCAGTCCTAACTGGCCATGCATGGCGTGCAGCGATACACTTACTCTACTCATGTGACAATCAATTACACTAATGTCTATTGTATTATTACACTTGCACATATCGCTGATTGATAACGTTTGAAATAATTTGTAAATGAGTGCTTACTACGCAGTTGGGAGTTGCTGTTAACTGCGTTGGCTCTTAGGTTTTGCATTGATTGGTTTAATTTTAATACAAAGTTTTTTTTACAGCCACTTCAACTTGCGATTAAATGGCAACGTCGAAGAGGAAGCGTTTTCGCCTTAGGAGTAACAACAAAACAAGCAGATATCAGCAGCAGAAGACGCAGAAGAAGCAGCAGCACAATACACCACAACAAAGCGCACAACCAAGTGACACAAGCGCACTGACATGTTGGATCGTCGTCCCTTCTGGGGTTTGATCATATGGTTGAATCTATGCGTGGTAATATGGCTGGTGACCGTACAGGAGCCAGTAATGCCCGAAGCAGAAGGAGCTGCGGCATCGGCGCTTGCTCTTACCGCAGTCACTTCATCCATGCCGCCGCCACACAATGCCGCGGTCTTGTTAAAAATGACGCAGCAGCAACCGAGTGCCAATGTCAGTGCAATCAAACCAAACCAAAAACGCGACTCTAGTCGTATTCAGCGTAGCAACCTTAGTCCTAATGATAGCATAGTTAGCCTAAACACAGCGGCCAAGGCCGCGCACTCACTTACATCCATAGCGCCCACTTTGGCCCACAGCAGCCCGCCGACGTCTGTGCCTGTTAATACTGATCTATACGCAGCAACAGATGCACAACAACTGATTGATCTTCACAATTTTGCATATATCATGTCGCAGCCGCCCTGTGAAGCGCACACCCAGGCGCTTATATTGGTGCACACGGCGCCCCACAACGCCGAGAAGCGTGCGCTCATTCGCCAGACCTGGGCCAGTCCACTTAGTGTCACAAGTTCGCCGCTTCGCTTGGTCTTCTTGTTGGGCGCTGTGCTCGACAATCCGTCGCTGCAGGTGGCTTTGGTCCAAGAAAACGCACGCCACGCGGACATGGTGCAGGGTAACTTTCGGGACGCCTATCGCAATATGACCTACAAGCACGTTATGGCGCTCAAATGGTTTCACAACAACTGCGCCCAGGCACAGCTGCTGCTCAAAGTTGACGATGATGTCTATGTGAATACGCCACAGTTACTTAAGACTCTACAGCCTGCAGCCAGTCCACAGCCTGCTCTGCAGACAAATATGACAACAACGTCGCTGCATTCACTGCTGCAGCAACCGCACGAGCTACTCTTCTGCATGCAGTTTATAGGCGCCCGTGTTAAACGCACTTGGCGCTCCAAGTGGCGTGTAAGCTTCAATGAGTACTCTGATCGTTACTATCCGCCATACTGTCCCGGGTTTGCCATTTTATACTCACCGGATGTGGTAGAGCGACTGTACCATGCGGCGCAGCGGTCTCGATACTTCTGGGTGGACGATGTCCATATAACTGGCGTGCTGGCGCAGCGCACCAACACCTCTATTACCATGCTGCAGCCTTATATCTTGCATGCGGCGGAATGTGAGCGCTTGCTGGCAGGGCACACAGATATGGAGCAGTTGGAGTTTTTGGTTTCGTGGCACAGCATATCGCCGCAGCAGATCAACGGACTATGGCAGATGTATTCTACGCAGAACTATACGCTCACAAGTCGGCCAGAGTTGGCCATAAAGAGCTCGATCAGATAGTTAGTTTAAAATGTACAAACTCCTTAATCTCAATGTATGTTTATGTCGGCTGTTTTTTTAGTATACAGTTACTTTGAGTTATATAAAATGAAATTAATTTGATAAGACTAAGGTTACAATGCCTGGTAATTAGTGATAAGTAGCTGGAGATCAGGAAAGGAATCAAAAAGTAAACGAAACATTGCAAGTCAAGTGAAGAACCAACCACCTGCCTACAATCATACTTTTACGGAGAGTATAACTAAAGGAATCTCACACATATATTTAAACACAAAACATACAAGCCTCTCTAAGTCGTTTTAGAAATACAACAGAAAGTAAAATAAATAAAATAATAAGAAAGCAAAACATTTCCAAAGAGTTCAAAATGAGCTCCAAAACTTGAAAGATAGATATAAATAAACTTAAAAAAAAAAAAAAATACCATGCAATGCATGTTAAAACATATAATTTGAATTGCAAGAAAATGGAAAGTAAAAACTACTTAGACAAATTCTTTAGTCTGATATTGTGAGTATTTATTTGTTGTGTACAATTATCGAATATGTAATGAATGAAATCGTTGAAGCGAAATATGATTGAAGATTGAAACAAATTTTAAGTTACAAAGTAATCAAAGGCCAATGAGAAAATTAAGTTAAAATTTAATATGAGAGTATTTGTGTATTTGGTCTTGTGCGTGGATCGAAATAAATCGTAAATTTATTAAAGCAAATTGAAACAAATGTAATTTACAAGTGTATAATAAATTTAAATGTTCAAGTTTGTCAGAAATTATAGATGTATGAAATAAACTCGAATCAAATTTCAACCGTCACACAAGTAGCACAGTTTTGTTTTTGTCATTCGCCCCGAAAAGCGACGAGAAAGAGATGGCCATATTGCCAGCAATTTAAACTGCTTGGTCTACAAGCACTGCTTGGTTTGGTTATACAGTCGAGACACGAACCAGCTGGTTAGAGTTAAACTAAGCTGGCGGCGGTTAATTTAAAAAAAAGGAATTGTGAGAAATTGAATTGATTTGTCGACCTTACAATAAAATTGCTCTTGAAAGCTTGAAATTTGAAAATGTTTATAGCTGTTACCTTAAGGTAAGAGGTATATGAGCTTCGTGATTTCGACTCGAGTTTTAATTTCTGTCAGGACGCCCCCTTCCACCCACAAATAATGTCAAAGCGCTATATTTTCTACAATTAATGTTCGCCATGTTTGTTCTAGTCCTATATTGACATTGATAAATATCTTCAATCGCAAATAAGAGTTGTAGGGTCAAAAGGATTGTCCAAAAAAGGATAAATTTATAAATGAAAAATTAGTTTTTAACAATTTAATTGAAATTTTAAAGAAAATATTTTTATTAACATAATCTTATAGAAATTTAGAAAGGGAATTTACTTCATGTCTATTTTTATACGATTTTTTTCTAGAACGTATCTGCCATGTAAAAACAGAATTAGGTGTATTTTTAATTTATTAATTTATTAAATCTAGTTTTAAATCTGATTTTTTGACCAAAATAAAAAAATATGCAATTTTTATTTTATAAATTAATAATCAAAGTAATTTCGGAAAATAAAAATGTAATTTATTTCTCTTACAATGGTTTGATCTATACTTCATATTTATCCTTCAAGGACATATGAGGTACTGATGGAAGGGTATGAAGTGCAGTTTACGTAAATGCATTAGATTTCAATTAACCCAAGATATTTGGATTCGTTCATTTTCAATTTATAGAAAATAATATATTACAAAAATTTAAAATAAGTTTTTTTTTTTTTGGTTTTTATTTCAAAATTCATACTTAACTAATAATTTTTATTTTAAGTTTAAAAATTAAGACATGTTTTTACAATTTAATGAAAAAAAAAAGAAAACCATTATATAATAAGAATTTACGAAACATTGTTTTTACAACTATAAGAAATTAAAAATTTGAGTAAAAAGAAGTCCGCGCCAAAAGTTATACAAATTCATTAAAGAGCAAAAATTATGTGCTATGCCAGATTAATTACGATTCCCACTAAACGAAATTGTTGCATTTTTAAATTGGTCATTGGAAATCGATATTGGAATTAAGTGCAAGCAGAACAGTCGCTGCGACTGGGAATCTTGCTGCGCACATTGTCTTAGTCCCTTCTCGCATTTTTCCACTCGGTTTTCAGTAAAAGTGCAAAACCAAATGCAAATTTGAGCCATATCGATTAAAAATTTCTAAACACCACGTAGCTCTGAACTCTAATTCAATTGGGTAGTGTTCGTGGCACAATAAGGAACTTCCACTTGTAGTAACAACAACAACAAAGTAAAGTTTAAATTATTAAACATGAAAGCAAAATCACATTTCAGCAGCTGCTTTCAAGGACATCGGCTGGCAAATCAATTGAAACTAACGTATTTCATACGCCACGTTGACCAACCATTGACAATAAAACTTGCAAAAGTTCAGTTGGTTTATTTTTAGAAACTAAGCAATTGCTATGAAGGCAAACCAAACCAACCAAAGCCAAATCGACACACAAATGACAAATGGCTGTTGGGTCTCTCACGCCGAATGAGACTAAAGTCTGTCAACTCACTATATGTACATAAAAGTTATAGAAAAAAAAAAACACCTAGTGTACACTTATATGCGTGCTAGTCATCGTGTGGGTGTGTGTGCGTGTGTGTGTGTACAATGCGCTACATGTGCCGCAAATTGTTGCATTAATAAATTCTGCTGCTGTCCAACAACTTATTAGTACGTTTAGTTTAACTTGGCTGGTCAAAGTGTGCGGACGAAGTTCAGGTTTGGATTGAAAACGGCTGTTGACACTTAACTAAGCACGACTGTCTGCGGCTTTCTTAACGCAAGTTCAACAGGATAATAGTGGATAATGGGTTCGGTAAGTGCGTACAATGCGTTTGTTGACTCAAGTTGGCGCCTAATCGAGTCATACATTTCCATTAGACGCTAATTGTTAGACAAATATTAGATTGACAGTAAAAAAGTATTAAGTCTTTAATATGGTATTTTAACTATTGTACTAAGTTCTGTCAACATAAACAAAACAAACGAATCAAAATGAAAGAAAAACGACAAATGCCAAATGTAGGACGCACTCAAGTACACACACACACACACTTAGAGGCTCAGGTACATAGATACACAAATACACAGGTAAAGGGACATTTGAATGAGTCTGAATGGCAACCGGCAGCCAGCTATCTGGCTAACAACAGGCATCATCAGCAGCGTCGTAGCAACAGCGTTGAGTGCGCCGCCTTCGTTAGATAGAAATTATTTACAAGTGTTTGCAAACAACATGCAACATGCAACACTCTCTAAGTTACAACTGCATGCACATAGTGTAGTCAGTAGCTGTGTGTATGCAGGCTTCGTTTCCACAACTTCACTCATATGCAATCCACAAGTGCCACACGCTGCGCAGCATGGTGCTAAAACGTCAAACTTTATTTTGGATGCTGTTGGCAAAAGCTTGCAACTTTAAAAGTATGTCAAGTTGAGAGGAGTGTGTACTAATGGGTACCTACACGACGGGACGTTGCTACTTCTACGCTCTCGACTCTCTCTGACTCGCTGTCTCAATAGCGCTCTGTTGCTGCCCCGGAGAGTCGCTTGAAAGTATGCTATGATTTTTTATCAGCAGCATCGGCTGCGCTATTTTTAGTACAATCTGTCGTCTATGGCATCGTCCCGAAGGCTCGCGTGCCTTGCAGGGGCAGTTTTTATGCTCTCGAGCATCGTCCTCGGCATCGCGTGTGTGTCCTCGTGTAACGCCGCTTGGCTATAAATGTTTTGTTTTTCTGCATTTTGTTGTTAGTGCTGAACAGTAAACGTGCAGCGTTTGTTGGGTCTCGCACACAGCACACAGTACTGAATTGAACTGAACCGAACCGAACCAAACCGAACTGAGCTGAACGGAATTGAGCCAAACTGAACTGAACTGTGGTGAACTTAGCTACTTAACTAGTTGGTCGGTCCGGTTTGTCTTGGTCTTGTCTGGAGGCTGGAGGACTACTGCATTGTCCATCACGCATTGTTTCATCTGTGTGTTGTGTGTGTGGGTGTGTGCGTGTGCGTGAGAGAGCGTATGTGTGTGCGTGCGTGCCAATTAAACTGACAACAAAACAAGAGTGCCAAGAAAAAAAACACTACACAAAGGACAATCACAGTAAATAGTGCAAATAACAAAGCCGCCATATTGGCCACAATTGTCCTAAACTAAAAGCAACAAACGAATTTGCATCAACAACAGGTGTCCAAGCTTTAATTAACTACAAAAAAAAAAAACAAAACAAATGCTAACTACACGCCAATTATACAATTAACTATAACTATACTTGTTAATAATTTTTCATGTTAATAATTCATGGCAGCACAAAGCACTGAAGCATGCCACATCTCTAACAGACTGACTCATTGACTCACTGACGACTGACTAAGTGTGCGTGTATGCGTGTGCGTCTGTGTATGTGTAACTAACTGCTTTTTTTTTGTGGTGCAACTTGCACCTAAAACAAAAGATGGTTGAAGAGTTTCTGGAAAAATTACCTGAAATCGACACACGCTACGAGGTAAGTCTCTCCACTCTCCACTACCCCCATTACCCAACCATCGCAAGCAACTAACAATATCTACATCGGCAACTGCCTTTCCACAGTACTTTGGTACTTATACAATGGCCTCCATTGTTACTGTTTTATTTGTTCTTGTAATCCTCGACAGGCTTTTTATTTTTTAATCACATTTCGCTTATGCTCCCGCTGTTTCTTCTCTGTTTACTCATGGCTTTTGTCTTAGTCCAACTGACGACGTCTCCCAGCCCTTGCTCCATCGGCATCTGTCAAATGCTCTGAGCCCTGTGTAAATTTCGCAGTCAGGCATATAACCAAATGCGCGCCTTTGTTCCGAGGGGGGTTAAAGTCACCTGCCTGTTGTTTGTTTTGCTGCTTAAATTACATTTTCCTACATGGTTGCATGCTTCTTTGCAACATCTGTGGGGTTTTTGGGTGGGCCGGATATTTAATCAGTTTGGGAAACTGTTTCGCTGACTGTTAAGTGCAGCGGTAAATGCTATACTTAGCCCTATTTAAATTGCGTTGTCATTTATTTTTGGCTTTTGTTGTTCCGAGATTAAGCTAAGACATATGCAGATGTAGTTAGGGTGTTTTGTCTGCAGAAGTTAGGGAACTTATATATTTTAAAGTGCCGTCAAGCCCACTCAGGGCAAACAGGCCAAACAAGGATTATGCTGGTACTATAAAATGCATCAAGTAATGTTCTATGCAGCTCAATTAGCCCATGGCCAGGTCATGTATATATATGAGTATCTACTAAATGTTCAATATGTATACCAGCATCTTGCACACACCATGGCCAACTACTTAAATAGTTCACACGTTAACTATATTAATATGATACAATTAGGGCAAACAACAATGGACACATCATGTATGTACTGTATCCTAAACAATAGGTCGCTCACACACACACATGGAAACTTAAAAACATAAACATTGGGTGACAAGGCACCTAAACTAACAAACACCCAGGCCGCGTGCTTTACATATATAGTACAGGGTGCGCCATCTCTTGTGTCGGTATGTGAATATTAAATAATTTAAAAAAAAATTATTTCCTGATGTATTTTTATATCATTTGGTGCTTTTTTTTGGAATACGTAAAATATGTAAGGCTAGCACAAATAACTTTTTTTCATTTAATGATATTTTTATTGATCTCGTACGGATTCCCCATTCCCTAAATACAAAAATTTTGACGCTACACAATGTAAAAAAGGCCACGTCTGTCATTAAAATGAACTTTCAAAAATCGGAACTTCTTTCAATATTCTCTATTTCGACACATAGTTTTGGTTTAAAGCACTTCATGGTTAAAATTGTACTGAAAGGACCTTTTGAAAACACGTCCATTTAAGTCAATCGTTTGATAAATCTCAATGCTGTTCAATGTTTACATATCGACATAAAAGATGGCGCACCCTGTATATACATATATTCCTATGTGTTAGTATCATCACGATCAATAAAGTTCAATTATTCAATATGACATGAAATTTACTTTAGTGCCTTGGTCTAATCTCATCAATGGCTTATTTATATCAGCTTTTGTGTAGTACTAACCAAAATGCGTCTTAATGGTACTGTGAAGCTTAGAGATACATGAACTACTCGTATAAACGTTTAGAACCACTATGGTATGAAGTAAAGATATCATCTATGCTAAAAATGTTTTTTTTAACATGCTTTTATTAGCTTCACCTGTATGTATGAATGTATGTATGTAAAAAAATCGTTGAGCTTAATTTTCACCAATTTCAAGAAGTCTGATCATATTGAAAATTTGCACAGGCGTCAAGGACTGATGACAATACAATTATTTAATAACTTTGTTCTAATGTCCTGACTAGGATCATCAGGATTTACAATATAAAATGTACACTAAAAGTATGCAACCGTTTTTCAAAATAATTAGTAGGCTTGTTGACAAAAGTCCATGTTTTTTTTTAGTCTTAAAATAAAAAATTATAGTTTAAAAAAACTAAAAAAACACGCTTTAATAGTAAACCGAACTAAAAAGTAGAAAATAATTTTGATGTATCAACAGTTTGTATTACAGCAATAGAAAATTCCGACAATCAATTACGACTAATTAATTTGGAATAAGATTAAATTACAAATTAAATTATTAATAAAATACTTAATTCAATTATAGTAAAAAAAGCGTGGTGTGCAACTTACTATATTTTCATAATGACCTTTTATAAATAGCTACTACTGAAATAATTGTAACATTTAATATTAAGCACTCCACGCTTTTTTTACTATAATTGAATTATTTTATTAATAATTTAATTTCTAATTTAATCTTATTCCAAATTAATTAGTCGTAATTGATTGTCGGAATTTTCTATTGCTGTAATACAAACTCTTGATACTACATCATAATTATTTTCTACTTTTTAGTTCGGTTTACTATTAAAGCGTGTTTTTTTTAGTTTTTTTAAACTATAATTTTTTTTCTACAATTATTTAGTACAATTCTTTGATCCTTTGCCTTTTTATAATCTAGTACAGGGGTGCCCAAACGCTGCTTATGGCAGAGCAAACACCAATACATATCAAAGAAAAACACTAACACATTTAAAGCAAACCGTTTTTTCATGTTATTATATGCACTGGAAAAAATAGTATATACTCTTAAAAATGTTTTTGCTTTTCTTTGAAACTATTTTTTATTGGCAAGCAATGCCTTAATACTCACATTCAACAAGTGGTGCACAAAAATTTCGTGTCCGCGATCAATATAATACCCTTTTTTTAAGTGGAAGTGTTCAGAGAGAACAAACAAAAATCAAGAACAAAATTACAGTAAAAATCAGTGGATAGACAGCAAACATAAGCAAGCGTTGTTGCTGTGATTATGAGCACAGAAGAGCAAAGAGAGTAAGAGAGAGAACTCACGAAATTGTTTTTGTAATTTGCATTGGCATACGGAAAGGGCCGTACGCAATTACAAAAACAAAAAGGAGCTAGATGAGCAATGGGCCTGAGCACCCCTGATCTAGTGCTTATTTGGTCATAGGTATATACTATAGAGCTCAAATGCCAAGCCTAGCCTTGCCACCGTTTTCCCATGTGAAGCTTTAAGTGAAAAATTTCAAAGTTCAAAGTTAATGACAAATCAAAATCAAAAATTGAAGCACTGCTTAACAAGATATTTTTTTGGATAAAGAAAATGTTTTTTTTTTTCGAAAAATCCTATTACTTTTTACACTTCTCTCATATACCTATGTCTAAAATAATTTTAAGGCATTTGTCCGACGTAATTAATAAGAAATTTTAATATGATTATTTGGCAAAGCTGCCTAAAAATTTTTGGTGCAACACTGTAGGACACTCCAAACTATTTCCAATTTTATAATGCTTTTACAAAAATGATATAGACTTTCATTCACCTTATACATAAAACACATCTAATGGCATACATTATAGACGTGCTGTACAGAACGACTGTTTATCGAGCGGGTCGTATTTCCATTGCATTGTGTGTGGTGCCGTCGTATGAAAAATCAAAAAGTTTTGATTTTTTTTGCAAATCGTACAGACGGTCGTTCATGTATGGGCCTATTTTATGATCGAATTATTGTTTGATTATATCGGTCTCGTCAAAGCTTAAATTGCCGACGCAAACGTTTATGCAACAAACTTAAAACTATGTATTTTCAAACTAGGTTGCAAACATAATGGTTATCGAAATGGCGCTGTTATCTCAAATTCGTTACATTCAAGTACTTTAAGTAGAAGTTTGACTGTATTGGCTAATATAGCATGTTTGTGGGAATGTTTGTTGTATGAACCCATTGTGTGCCTTGGCTGTTTGGCTGGGTTTGCCACCCATTTGGGTTCCCTGGTTGATTGTGGTCTGTTGACTTGCCAGCTGCCATCGTTGCGGTCGCGCTGTTGTTAGGAAATACTCGTTAATTAACATGGCAAAGTAGCAGCGGTGAGGGAAACCAGGAGTCAGGTTAGACCTGAAGCCAAAACAAACCAAGGAAAATACATAAAAATATATATGAAAATGTTTTAATTTACAAATAGCTTATGTATAAGGTCAAAGCAAAAGCAAAGCACCTAATTTGGCAGTCTGTCTGTCTCTGTTTTTTTGGATTGCCAATGCATCTCAATTTAATTAAATGTCAACAGGAACAAATTCGTATGCAGCTTGCTATTGAACAATTTATAGATGGTCAACAGGCTGTCATCCCTCTTTGGTGCTACAAATTTCTACCTTTATTTGAAAATGCACAATACATAAACATGCAGATGGAAATGAAAAATTTCTGGGTTACGGTGTTTGTTTGCTAGGGAATTGCTGGACTGCTTTAAGTCGGCTTAGTTTATTTTGCTTTACAAACAAAATGCAATTTTAAAGGTATTTTAATTGACAACTGCCTACACAGGGGCAAAACAAGATGATGCCAGGGCTTGTAGCAGTATCAAGGGTAAGCCGGCTCGGCACACAAGGCGCAGCTGGCATTTTGCCAACAAGACTGAAACAGGAACAACATCGTTGAAAGTTTGTCACATTTGCGCAACGAAATATTTTCAATATGCAAGAGTCGTTAATATGACAGCCCAGACAAGGGGATGGAACCGCCAAATGACTTTTGCAAATAGCTATCTGAGAATCTGTGTGCCGGCTCGCAGTGTAAACGTAATACTATATGCTGCATAATGCGTGTTTAGATCAAAATTGAATTGCGCATTTTACATGGCGTATACGTGATGTATAACTTTGTGCCTCCATATAGCTGCGCACGTTCGCTCTGCAATAGCTTATAAGTTATACCATATACCAAACGACTTTCGATTGCCCGGGTCCGGTGAAGGCAATCAATTCTAAATTTGCTAGCCACCAGCTGTTTCCATTTTGTGCCAAGTGCCACTTACTGTTTGCCGTTTGCATCACTGCTAAATCGCGTTTATTACACAGATAAGCCGGCAAGCCGCAAGGACCCCCTTTCAAAAATTTCATTAATAAATGTCGACAAGCGTAAAAAGTATAATCCATTTTGCCCAGCACGACGAGAGCACGATCTGGATGCAAACAATACATAGCAAAATATCACAGCTCGGTGCGCATCGCACAGCTGCAGCCAGTCGAACGAGCACTAGACCATTAAAGACCGCATACCGAGGAATAAATGCTTTTGTTGTCTTTCGCTACACTGAAAAAAAACTAAAATAAAAGAGTGGGCCGTTTACAGTCGGGACATCTCGACCATTGGATACAGTGCACTTTTCTCAAATTGCACAGGAAATAAAAAAAACGATTATTTGGCGTTAAAGAGAAATATACATTTGCGCAGGAGGGGGAAAAGAAATTTCTAAAAAAGAATTTTTATATTTTGACTGTAACGAGCTGCCTATGTTTTGGGTCTAATAATGAAAAACTGTGAATGGTTTGGTTTTAGGGAAACAGGCAATATCGACATCTATAATCGTCCTGATCATATTGCTGTCCACGTTATTGGGTCTTACTCTCATTCTAAGTGTTACACACAAAATATTTTTTGACACAAAACTAAAATACCCTTGTAACCCCAAAGGGTATAAAGATAAAATAAAACTGGCAGCTATTGTGGCAATGAAAAAACACAATTTATCTACTTCATTCTAGCAAAGCCGCAGCAATTGAGAGAGATGCGGGTTGTTTGGGAAAGGATACACGAGTGTGGAACCATAAAACCCTCTGGCAAATAGACAAAAGTACACAAATATGAATAGTTTCAATAAAAACAGGCAAACATGTACACGCACAGGCACACACACACACACACACAGACACACGACTAAATGAATAGTTGGACTTGGGCATGCTGCTCTTTGGTCCAAGAGCAGTCCATAACAAATTTGGCAGTTTGGTTGCTATACCTTCTCTTAATTAAGTTCTGCCGTTGATGGTTTTTGATTGAATTATCTGTCGCACCAAGGCAGATAAATTTCCACTGCAATAATTTTTGGCGCAATTTCAAATAAATGCTTAGTTTGTAATTAGAACGCACACCAGCATATTCTGGGGCTACGTGTGTGTTTGTGTGTGTGACTGATGATTGATGACAAATGTGTCCCTTGGGGTGGGGCAAAGCGTGTATTGGGTCGGTGCGGTCTAGTAGTCCCTTTAGTAAAAATCTGAAGCTCACGTTGTTTGCACATTTTTCTTCATTTTTCTGATTGACGTTTTGTTTCTTTTGTGCTGCTTCTTGCAGGATATTGTGCCTATGGAACAAGTAAGCTCAATGGTCTCCAACGGTGGCGGGAGTGTAACCATGCAGCGCGATGATGAATACCGAAATCGTATCATGAAAAGTAAGTGTGTCAGCTTAAACTAAGCCACAAAAGCCCCTTTACCGCCTAGCCCTAAGCCCTTACCAGTACCCACTGCCTGCTGCTCCCAGATCTTAACTTCTGTAGCTACCTGCTGCTGTGGCTGCTATCCCTGACCTACTGGCTTTAGTTTGCGCCGTAGTTGACATACTTAGTCAACAGGCTTGGCTCAGTACCCTATCCCCCCAAATCCAACCGCCCATTAATTCCCTGCCCAGCAGCAAATAAATAGCGTTTCACATTTCGTTTAGCGGTTTTGCATTCTCAAGACCGCATATACGAATATACACATGCATATATATATATATACATATGTATAAGTATAGGTAGCCTGCCGTAGTGTCACTTCAGCTGCAGCCAACCGTCAGCTGCGGCTGCAGCTTTGGCTTTGGCTTAGCTTTAGCTTTACGGTTGTAGTAGATTTTCGCAGCCGTTGCATGTGGCACCAAGTACTAAAAACACATAGTACATAAGTAGACACTTATATACTTTACCTAGCTGCTTATGAGTTTTCATCTTTCTAATTTTTTAACTAACGTCTTGTTATTTTTTTTCCTTGAACAAATAATGTAACCATTTCATGATGCTTGCCTTGCTAAACCAATTCAACGAATTTGGAACGCTACAAAATATTTCAAAACTACTAAATTATATTGCCACAAAAATGAAAATCAAAATAATTGCGAATATATTTGAATACAAATTAAAACCGCATCATCAAATCAAATCGGTTCAAACCAACTAACCAAACAACTAACCAATCAATTAATAAACAAAAAAAAAAATGCTACTATCTCACATCTCGTCACATCCGCTCGTTCATCTGTAGTACGTAGACTTGGTGAGTCCAAATATACTAAAATTTTATTAATATTATTTAAATTTGTATTTTCATTTATCTATAAATAACATAACGTCTATTAACCAAGACCCAAGTAAGTATGAATATATGCGAAATGCTTTTGGTTTACTTTTGAAATTTATAATACAACTAGCTTAGCCGAAAAGTATATTTTATTTGCATAATTCAAATATTGCCACTGTCAACGGAATACATATAAAATCATGTACTATATTGCGTATACGTAATGCAAATATTGCTATAAGTGTGTGTGTGTGATAAAGTACGTATGTAAGTATTATGTACTATTTGCAAAGCCAGTTTAACTGTGTTTGTAAATTATACAAGAAGCGTATACTCAATATTTGTGTTGGCAAGTAAGTAAGTCGTATACTTGATATGGCTTAACTTTGCTTTAGCTAAGACACAAAAATACACATTGGGAAATGCATTAAAAATTTGAATCAGTCGCGTTGGTGACTGGCTTTGGGATACTCTGCATCTATTAATCGGTAAACTTTATCTATCGTGACCTATAAACTTTATGTACCATATAGGTATTTATACTGATTATTTTGATGCAAAAACTTTCTTATACCTTTCATACATTACACAACTCTATAACAGCCTTGACCCTAGGGTTAAGAGTATAAAAAAGGTTTTCAGTGAAACAGTTAAATACTTTAAGTTAATGGTAGCTCCCACTTAGTAAGTCCACTTCTATTGTTCAAACAGCGCACTCAAGTGACTTGCCAAAAGAGTTGACTGAAAAAGGACACCAGCCTAGCTGAGGATTGCCTCAACTGCAGACATTTTTCATCATTAGTTATTTTAATGGACTTGCTAGTTCCCTTGTTGTGGGTCTACTAATTTAGCATAAACTTGGCATTTAGCAGCAGGAAATGAAAATGAAAACAAAAGTTTAACAAATCACTTGCCGACAAAAAGTTAAAGCAGACTTAACAAAAAAGAAAACACAAAAAAAAAAAATCTAAAAAATGCTGGCCGCTCCAATTTGGCGCTTTCAAAGGCAGCCCCTTGACTAACCGACTGACTGCACACGTAAGACATACTTACACTTACAAAGAATAACAGCCCGAGGCGTTTGGCAAAGGCTTGCCAAGGATTGTGCGGTGAATCGGATGAGGGTCTACCAAGCGGGGCTACATCACTTCAGTTCAATGCACTCCGGCGTTGACTTGCTCAAGGGTAAGACGACGCTCGGCGGACGTCGGAACACAGCCCACAACGTCGCGCTGCAGTAAAAGTTAAGAAAATCTTCTTAGCCTCTAACGCAAACACAAACAGAAATACCAAACACACACTCACACACACACACATATTGAAGGATCTCGTAGAATATTATGTCTCTGGTTGCATTTCACTAAAAACTTTTGCAGGGCTTTTTCACTTAAGCGGCGACTGCGTCCGCTTCGTCGTCGGCATAGTCGGTGGATTGATTCCGGATTCCAACGCGTGGAGGCTGTGTGAAAGTTTTTCTTAGATTGCCAACAAATAGCTGAGCTGGGTCTGCTGGGCATGCAAGTGACTGGGTTATGAATTTTCAAAATAAACGGCAGCCCTTTGTGGATGCCATTGAAGCATTTCCCTTTTGCTCTTACAGCCGCTTAGATTCAAATCATTTTTTCAGGCATGCTCAGTGATTTTTTTGTCGAAACTTTTGCTGCGGATGCTACTTGAAAATTGGCAACGTTTTGTTGCCCCAACTTGTTTCAAGTGCTGGAAATTTTGTTACTGTGTGTATGTGGTAGACTCCTGGGGCACTTGAGAGGAAATATTGGCATTTATCTGCTGGAAATTCCAAATTTAATAGTTTGCGTGACAAGCAACTAAAAAGCGAGTTCCTTTAGACTTCAAATACAAGCCAACTTAAAGTGTTTTTAATTAATGCCCGTCAGCCATTCAGACGGCCGCACATTTTTCTTATCGCGCTGCCGTTTCCTGCAGCGTCGCTGCAGAGTTTGGCATCCAGTACAGAATACGGTAATAAACCTTGCCGCCAGTTTCAGGCAGCTGGCAGACGGCCAAGCGACATAATCACAATATGGAGCAAGTGGCTGGGCCATAGAGCAGCCCAGAAATAACAATGACGCATTTCGAGTGCAAGAGGCATGATGTGGCCTCATGCGGAAGTTGTTAATTTAACGCAAAAAAGGCGTCTCAGTAGCTGCATGAGTGGCGTATGCGTAATGCAACAGGGCGTATACGTAATGTCTCGGTATAGATACATGGCGTAATTACTCGAGCAGTGACAGCTATTAAAAGCTGCATTGCAAGCTCTGGAAAATTACCAGAGGCGCAACAATGTATTACATACTGCTACTATGTATTTGTGCAACTTGTTGCAAAACTACTTCGCAATTTATAGTCATTCCTAGATAGGCGATAGGACAACTGAACTGGACTGTTGTCAATTGGGAGCAGGCAAAAAGCACAAGCGTCAAAGTAAACAGATACAGCACGCAGCTAATTATAGCAATTATTTTCAATTATAGAGGCACTTTTTGCTCATTATGCCAGTCAAGCGGTATAATAGCTTGGACGAGCTTGTGCCATCTAATTTGTCCAAGTGTCTCTCTGGCCAAACTTTATGGGGCTGGTATACTCGCACTTCGATTGTGAGCAGATACTTGAAAAGAAAGAAGAAAAGTGTCAACAAAGTGAGCTTCAAATATTTACAAGACACTTTTACGATACGATGACAACGATAACGAGCAAGTAGAGACTTTGAAATGTTTTTATTTGGATTGTATATACTTATATTCTTACTATATATCAAATATTCAGGTTTATGCGAGCATGTAAATACCAAACGAGTTCTCAAGTTCTTTTCTTTTGCTTTTTCGTATTTCTACTACTTTCTACTTTCACTTTATATACCCTCGGGAGCATGAGAACAAAATGTCGCTCATTGGAAGGCGCCACCAAATCGTTAGCATACCGGTGAATGTTGTGTCTTAGACCGACTTTTAAAATGGCCTACTTCCTGGCGCCCAAATGGCGTGTAAATAACAAACACACACACACAGCTTCTCTCAGTTGACATCGCGGTCGAGTTGGCTTGAGTTGACTTGACTTGACTCGGGTTGACTGCTACGACAAAATGAACAGCGGCATAATGAAGCAACCGCAGGAGGTTGCCTGCGTCATACTCATACATACATAATTTGCAATAATGTGTTCAGCAAGATTTTGCTTCATTCTTCCTTTCCGTTGCATACTTTTGTGCGCCTCAAAATGATTTTTTTCCTGCATCAACCAGTTATATACATTTTGTTTTGATATATGCCACGCCTTAAATAAGCAAGTCAGAAGAAGATATGAAATTATAGGTGCCTTTTGCAATAATTACATGCCTGTCTGCATGATCTAGAACTTGAATAATATTCTCCAAATTTTATGTCAAATCTATGCAGTTACTTCACCTATCGATTTTTGTATTTCCGCTTCTTCGGAGAACAGTTTTACAGTTAAAGCCCACTTTTGAGACATGCTAAGTTTAGGTAGCCAAATCTTGTATGTGAGTCTTATAAACAAACACATTTTACCAAACCATTTTCCTTGATTACGCACAAACCCGGAAGATATCGTGGGGGAAAACGGGTTGGTCGATATTTTAAGCGTATTTGGTAGGGAAATGTGAGTTGTCTGCCTGTCTGTCCGTCTGTCTGACTGTCCGTATGATAGAAAGGATCTCAGAGACTATAAGACCTATGAAGCTGAAATTTTACCAAAAGAGGCGTATAATTATCTGGCAGATCAAGTTGTCGAGAATTTCGCGGCTTACACCCACTCTATAGAAGATATCGGATTCAAATTTATTATGCTTATACGTAGAAAAGAATAAATAATAATAAATCACTCGTACAGTACATACGTGTTTGAGATTTGCGTCAATTGGATGCAGCGCCTAAATGTAGAAGTCAGGGTACAAAAGCAAGTGGTTAATACTATGCAAAGATCGCATCTCATAGAAGATTTTTAGATTAGAAATGCTGGCAGGAGAGGGAGATAATACTTAGCAGTTTGACGACAAGAGCAAGCTATAAACGTAGAACAGAGAAGACTTGGAGTTTAGGATTGCAGAGCAGGAACATTATGGAAGGAACACTATACATAAAAGACAGATCAAAAAAAACTTAAAGTTAAGCATTGCAGAGCAGGAGAGTGCATCATTGCGTAGATCAAAGAGCAGACATGTTAAAGATGTTGGCGAGAAGAGCAAATAAGGCGCACTTTGCATAAAACACAGCTCAGAGAAAACTTAGAGTAATGAACTGCAGAGCAGGAGCATGAGTAGATCGCAGAGCAGACAGGTTAGACGAGAAGAGCAAGTAAGGAAAACAGGCTAGGGGCTGACCTAACATGTAATTTAGTTGAGCAGACAAGAGATACGGAGCCCCCTAGTCTTACATATATGAAATGCAAAATTCACTAGCTACCTTCCTCCTCGACTCATTTAATGATTATATTCTACGAAAAAAAATACGCCAACAGCTAGGGTATATAACCTTCGGTGCAATAGTCAGTCATATATTTTTCATCACGTAATTTATGCATATTGTAGCAGATGATG
Organism: Chymomyza fuscimana; assembly: GCA_949987675.1. NCBI lineage: Eukaryota > Metazoa > Arthropoda > Insecta > Diptera > Drosophilidae > Chymomyza > Chymomyza fuscimana. Next base: position 881,900 of record OX465089.1, read on the forward strand.
TACCTCATATAAATGCTCATTGGTTTTTTATCTATCTAGTTCGAGGTTGCGGCCTCATGGCAATACAAATGACAACAAAGGAAATAGCCGCTGACATTTGCCTATGCAATATGTAGTTTCTTACGAATGGATGCCGAAGGCATCTATATCTGCAACTGCAGCAGCTGCTGTTGACTATACAGACTCTTTTCACATTTTCATTTAATGACAGTTCGGCAGTGCACATCCTGCATCCTTGAGCTAAAAACGTAAGAACTTTGTACGCTGAAAACGGAAAGTGCTGGCCAATCTTTTAAGTCGTGCAATTCGCGTGTTATTATGACTGAGCACGGCTATTAACTTATCCACTTTTGTACGACAGTTAACTCAAATTGGTTGTCCATCAATCAGATATACCCGCCCACACACTCATTCTGACAAGGTCGCGCATGTTTATTTTATAGCGCATTGTACGTGCCAACTAAGCGCAAACTCTGCGCCTCATTAAACAGCACCTAGAACCCTTTTTGTCCCCCGTACCAAATGCGTTTCGCATGCATTTTCCACTTTTCCTGTCGGGTTATGCCATGTTAGCCCTCAATAAATAAATTAGAAAAATCGCTAGCTTTTATATGGTATTGTTGCTATTGCCGTGACCAGAACTACACTAAAACTGAGCGCCGGTCGGTCGTTTGGTCAGTCGTCGAACTTGTCTCTTTGGATGAAGTCAACTTGGAAGTGTTATTCTATACGTCGGTTTTAAATAACTTGTTTTTGTGTTTTTTACGATACGATACGATACCTACTTCGAAATGAGTTCGGGCAACAGCGCCATATTACGTATGCGCCAGTTAACTCTCTAATAGTGCTGTCAATTTTTTTTATTATTTATGAAATACATTTTTTATGTTCTCGAACAATGCACATTTATTTCGTGTATAACACCAAAAAATGATGCCAACAACCACAGAAAACAGCTGCCTTTGGCTGTCTTGTTGTTGTTGTTTTTGTGCTAATTTAAATAAATAAATTACTGTGTGCCCCCTAGTCCAGTTCAGTCCAATGGTAGCTATATGGCTGTTGGTTTGTGGGCCCCCAAAACTTTTCATGTTTTCGTAGCGAAAATAGTTGGCCAACCAAAACTTTTTAATAGAGTCCTTTTATACAAAAACTCTACCGAGTCAGTGTAGCCAGGCGTTGCTTATTGTGCGAAATTTAAAGCACAAATTAAATACGGAAAGTTACCAGAGTTACCAGAGTTTCCAAAGTGTGTATAAATGCATTTGAAACTGGTTGGCAAAACTTTTGCGGTGCACTAGTGTACACAAACGCAACATCAATGCAACAATTAGCAAGGCGAATAATGGAAAGTCCTGCACAAGTCGCCCACACGGCAACAACGGATACCAACTGGCAGGTGTCTATTGCAAAAGCTTTTGCAAACTTAACTGCAGTTGGTGTCCGATAAAATGAAAGGAGAAGAATGAATTACACTAGCAAAATTTTTTGGAAGCCTCAATTCTCAATTCTTAAGAGAATTCTCATCAAGTATTATACCATAGTAATATTTTCTTTTATAAAGATAAAAGAAAAATCTAAACAAAGAAGGAGTACATTAGTTTACAAATAACTTCTATTTAATGTAGTTTATACATGACCTTACATGATACGCTTCTGCTGCACTTTTATCCACTTCATATGCAAATTTGACATCCCTATTTGTGCGTAAAATTCAACGCCGAGTCATTAGAGCAAACGGCCTCAAAATATCGGACCGTACCGATAGCTTGTGGCAAACGACCGCCAGCATGCCAGCGGCGAGTCAACAACGCCATGCACGACCCATGCCACACCAGCACCACCAGCAACAACGCATCGGCACGCACAGAGCAGACCACAGGCCAGCAATATATAGTAAAATGTACAATAACAGCCACAGTAGTCCTAGGGAGACTAGCGCTTCACCAAGACGTGGTGCACCCGACTGCACGACTGTTTCCGGTTCTACAAGCGGCTTTGGCTTTAGTCGAGGTAAACTCAAACCACACAATCCACAAGCTGCTGAATATACTTTAATTAGATTGCATACAAACAGGTGCCTGCATCGATTTCATCTTCATCACTTAACACCTTCGCACCTTGCTCTCGTCGACATTCAGTCAAGCAAACAAGTCAATTGAGCAAGAGAGACGGCACACTCAAGTACGAGTAAAGGTGCCAAGGCGGTTTGCGGCACAGTGTGTGAGAGCGTGTACACAGTATAGACATTTCCACACTTCCGCCACATGCAGTGCCACATCCGTCCGCCATAATTAAGTTTTGCGCACAGCATTGGCATTCGCCCACATATGTTCTATAGACTGTGTATACTATGTACTATTGACACACAAACTGGGCTAGCAAATGTCAAAGCGCAGTGACGCGTTCAGAGGCAACTCCTGCCGTGCCATCTCCAACTTTCCCTCGTATCCACATGCTACATCCTGCAAGCTGCACCCGTGCTTGTTGGCCTGCACTTTAATTGATTTTCCAGTTGGACACGTTATCAGCATTTGGCTGTTTGCAGCTGTCTGTTACTTTCGTGTTTTTTGCCACGCCGTGTCCTGGCTTGATTATAATATAGGTATCTGTTTGTGTTCTGTGGTTGGTCCGCGGTCGAACGATTCATTGCATGCTTGATTAAGGCGCACTTTTGTGCATTTAAATTAATTTCCTCATATGTTGTTCATGTGCTGACATCTGTGATCACCAAGTCAAATAAACTAACATATTAATGAGGGTTGTATACGGCTAGAGTCATTGGTTAGTAACAAAAAAATGTAAATAAAATAGCTTACGAGTCTAAACTTGGGCCGTATGTATAATATGTATATGTTTCGAGGTGGGGCATCAAGACATTTATATTGCAAACTTTGTAGGGCCGTTATCATTTAAGCTTAATATTGCCTATTCTCTTTTTTTTATAAGTATAGTAACTATGACCGTGTGACCAGATATTACAGCTCAAAAGAAAGCCGTACCAATACCAAATTCAAACATATACTCCTATAGCATAGATGTTGAGGATGAATTTGGATATGGATAATACTCTAATAATAATAATCTAATACTTACTTTGACTAAAATTTCTTGAGATAAAGATTTTCCTTTTTTAATAGTTGTAGAAGCAGACAAGTATCGTGTTGCAACAAACATAAAATGATTTTACTCTCCCTCGGACATCTTGGCTACGCCATTTTAAATTTTGAAATTCTATACCCAGATTCGTGATCAGCGACCCCAAAAACACATATTTACATACCCAGTTTGTGTTATAAAGTAAAATGATTTTTCTGTTTTCGGCGACCATCTTGGATTCGCCATTTTGAAATCTTGAAAAACTAATAAGGTACTTATAATCAACTACCTCAAAAGTATCTGAATAGCATATCAACGTGGTTGCATCAATATTTTTCTGAGAATAAGATTTTACAGAGAATGAGAGAGAACAATATATGGGATTTGCTCTCATTTTTAAAAATTCTCATAGAGCTGGCATTTGCACCTGCAGTACCTCCAAAAATATGACAGCATTTGTGAGCTACATATTTATAGAAGATTGTGGCCGATAATCCTGTGCAACAATCAAATTGATAGATCGCGATTTTCATTTGTGAATGATAGTGCTCGATAAGTAGAGTAAATCCGTAAAAGGTATCTGATAGATTGTTGCAAAAAAATGTAATAAATTTAATTATATACATATATTGAACATTTCTATGGTAGCACTTATATATTTTTTTTTTTTTTTTTATTTATTGTCAATTGGCCTACTTAATACTAAGGCTATAATCCAATATGTAAATTTTAAAGTTAATCGCTACACACTCTAGTCTGGTGTTAAGCACTAATATTTAACATAAAATAAAATTTGACAAAATTATAGCTAAAAAAAAAACAAATAAAACTTAAAAGTTGTAAAGTATAATATTAAAACTCTAAAATCTTTATTTTTTTATGTGTGTTTACAGATTTAAAAAAAATATATTTATAAAATTATGCAAATTAGTTTTACGGACTTGCTATACTCACTTGGCACTATCATGCAAAACTGGAATCATCCAGTCAACAAAAATGTTCCAAAATGGTTGTATAGTGAATGTCACCGTTTATTCCTCATCCCATTTGAGAATATATATAATAATTCCCTGACTGACAATTTTTTTTTTTGTCAGTCGCCCCTGGGCGGGACATGGGGATCTCTATTAATAACTGTTCAAAGAGAACAGGGACCTACAGTTCAGTTTATAGCCGAATCCGAACGGCGGTGTCTTTAATTAATAGAGACTTTCTTTGGCAAATAGCGTCTTTGAGCTAGCGATGCCAGTGCCAGTGCTAGGTAAATGTACCAGTGCTACTGCGGGGATTCGAACCACCGACCTTCGGTTTGTAAAGCGAGTACGCTACCACTACGCTACCGACGGCCACGCCATCTCCATTTGACTAACAAGTTATTTCAGCTTGCTTAAATCTATTGCCATACTTACCATGCTATGCATTAAAGGTAAAGGATGAAAAGTCTAAATTAGCTATTTTAATACAATTCCAGAACTGCTTAAAGTCGTGACCTTATGAATATTGTGAGTGAAATAAATTTCATGACACGATCTGGTCGAGACTGCTTATTGTCGTTAGTTTTCAATAAAAACTCATACTCTCATTGGCGCACATCAATATTTCATGCCTCAGTGGTATATTATAAATGAGAATGCCAAACGGGGAGACGCAATGACGTTGTTCAGAATAAAATCAACAGAGATAGTCGCAAAAACGAGCTATGTAAGATGTAAAGGAAATGGCAAAAAATGGGCAAAATTTACGATTTATGAAATGTGCGCAGACAACGCAGTCAATGTCGATGTGGATATGGATGTCGAGGATGAGCATGAGGATGAGAAGGACAACGCTCTACTGCGCGCTAGTATCAAGACCATTCTGTCCACCCGTTGAATTATGGGCAGGCGGCATTGAAGCTGTGTTTTTCATTTCATTTCGTTTAGTTTTTTCTTTTTTTTTTTTGGTTCTTTTATTTTATTGCCAGCAAAATGCCGTCAATGTGTAGTTATGAATTATTGATTGGCCGATAGTCAAGCCTGACATTTAGTCGACTTAACAACTTTTGTTCATTGTGCGCCAGTGTCGATCGATATGTGGCATAATCGTGCGCCCAGTATTACATTGATTTATTTGATTAAGTGAATTTTGATGGGAGCTTGAAGACCGCTGCTAGCTCCAACAGACTGCAGACTGCCGCCATTTGGCAGCTAAGACAGCAATTAGTTAGACATTTGGCAAGTGGTTGAAATTACAAGTTCAATTTGGCTTATGGGTATTAAGCAAGTTTCACACAAAATAGATTAACCAGCAAGGGTATGATAAAAGTGATTGGATGCTGCTGGCTGCTTTATATTAATAGAGATGTGAAAATAATCGGAATTGCCTTTGGGACAAAAACAGACATTTGCATACTTTCTCTTGAGCAGCAGATAGACTGGCGACCTCAAGATGCCACATGCCACACAATGTTGCTGTTGTTCTTCTTGTGGTAATGTAATAAGAAAAGTTTTCTTGACTTTCAACATACGCGCCGACGCAAACAAAGACCAACAAACAATGTATGTGTTTGTGTGCGTGTGCCGGCAAAACTTTCACTATACCCCAGGCAGGGACAGGAACACTGACCTCATACGACAATAATTCGACACATTTGTGTCACAATTCTGCCGCTTGCGCTCCGGATTGCTCGAGTTTCCCTGCGAGCTAAACCAGCATAAAAAGCGCAAACGTCAACAATTGAGCCCAAATGGTGTGGTAGAGGGGTACAGAGGAGCAGGGAAACGCAAGAATAGCTACAAAAAAAAAAAGAAAGCAAAGGCTGCGCATATAAGCGCTGACATCTTTGCTTGCCCGGTTGCCTCTAGGCCCCGACAATTGCAGGACGCCATTGTTTAACGTCTCTGTGTGTGTTTGTGTGTGTTTCTCACTTCCGTTTGCAGTTAAGTGCGACATATTTGCCTGGCTAATTTCGCATACAAGGCGTTAGATAGACCAGCAAACACACATATACAAACAGATTTGCCTTAGCCGGACTTGCAGTTCAAAGTCCTAGCAAAATGTCCTCCTTTGGGTTAGGTTTCTTATATTCGCAACTCAATTGCTTTCGCCCTCGCCCAACCCTTATACATATGTGGCAAGTGACATGTGGCATTATAAAACAGCTTTTATCAAATGTTTGTGCCGCCACGACGCGCTTGTACTGAGTGACATCATTCGTAGTCATCATTTGCTCATTGTCACTATTGTTTGTGGCAAGCTGTTCATCTGAAGCTGGGCATGTCTTTGCTTTCGTTTCGTTTCGATTAAGATACAGCACTCTGCTTGTTCTTGACGATTTGTGTTTATGGATTTGTGGCTTTTGTTTTGGTTTTGACATGTGGCTGGCAAAGGACGTTTGCTCCTTTTTATATTTGTCTATAAAATTCTGCTACAAAAAAAAACAAAAAAAAAAACACTTTTTTGCGGAATTGAGTCTGCTTGTGTTTTGCCCAGAGCTCAGTAAAATTTAATGTTGATGCCGATGCTACGCAATCTTATGGGGTCTTGAGCATTTCTGTGGAGCGCCCGATTGCATGGACTTCCATTAACATTTGCGGAGCATGCGGCAATCCAATGGCTTTGCATGGCATGCCAGCTGAGTCTGAGTATTGCGTGAGGCTAAGAGAAGCAGATACCTAGTAGCTAATTTATGCGCTGTTTCGGTCATTTGTCTGGGGGTTTTTTTTTTGTGCTGAAACCGATTGCCATATTAATCAAATGCTGTAGATTAATAACAATTGAAGACATGTTAACTCGAGTGCTATACAAGCTTGCAAATGTCAAATTTAATAGCATTCATACGCACAGTAGTACCGCACACTCGTATGTGGAAATGGAAATGTAAACATAAAGTGAGTGCGCGAGGCATTTAATGAAGCGTAAATGGTAATTGACAGCTCGAATGGCTCAAAGCGAGTAGGTACTACTACTAGAGTCATACATAGGTATCGTGTGACCCAAATGCTCGACAGTTCGACAAGCTCTCGAGAAAGTTCATTAGAAATTCCCCCAATTGAAATGCGCATAATAGATATGAATAACGAAAGCTGGTGCAGAGTATGAGTATGAGTTAGGATGTACTCCACTCATATCATTCCATGCCAGTTAACAAATACACAAAATGAATGAATGCTATTCAAAAATTGAAAAGCGATACTCGAGTGTGGCGGCAACATAGATAAATATGGCCTGAACAAGTGGGTCGAATTGGGGTTGGAGGAGTACTAGAGCATTTGTTGGTGCTACAATAAAAGTCAGAATCAGGACTATGAAGGTGCCATAAATTAGGTTTGTCACCTGTACGAGAAATCAAAGCTACCGCACAAGAGGCTAACCAATGTGTCTCTTCATTTTTAGTACAATACTGCGACATATATACATACCCATCTGCTGTATTTGTATTTGTAAGTGCTAAAAAGTAGCTCGACACTCTTTCGTTCTCTTTGCTAACTCTCCGCTCTCGCTTATTGCCCCTTGCTGAGAGCTTTCACGACGAAAGCTTTGTTCCTGAAGTTCAAGCCAGGAAAACGTTGCGCACAATGCGCAAGGTCAGTGCAAGCTGAAAAAGGTATAGGCTGCAAGGGGCGGACTAAGGGCAATGCAGCTGCTGCGACGTTCTTGTTGCTGTTGTGGTTGTGCTACGGCTGCAGCTGCAATAAAAGCTCTTTGATCATTTGCCATTTACACGTACAGAAAATTCATTTTAGCTTTGGTGATAACAAAGTTTGCCCCACGTTGAGCATAGTCCCAGCAGCACTGAGAGCAATGGCAAATTCAGAGCTTTGGCAGTTGCTCCTGAATTATGTATAAAAGGATGCGCGCTGGCAACGCACTTTCAGTTGGATTCTGAGCGGAGCAGCAGCAGCAACAAATTGACGGCAAAACCTTAAGCCGCTGAGATGAAGGAAAAAAGACCAACTGAAAAGTGTTGTAGCCAGCTGAGAAACTAGCGCACTGTGAGTGTATGTGTGTGTACGTGTGCGTGAGTGTGCGTGTATTTGTGCTCGTTGACCAGCAAATAGACAAATGAAGAAGTGTCAGCAGTGAAAGAGCAGGAGGAGAAGAGCTGCTGCTGCTGCTGCTACCGCCACGGCTGCTCCGTTTGGTCATCGGAAGAGTGCGTAACATGGCTGAGCAGTTCGGGAAAACAATTCAACGTCAATGCATAACAACGCCTTATCCAACCGCAGATAATAAAATTGAAAAGTTACTCTTCAAGATACATACAAAACAAGCAGTTATAGTTTAAGCCAAGTATAAGCGCCGCGGGCCAACTTTTTACAGTGTGTTCAAATTGAAGACTGACGACAGTGATCCACTGGTGATATCAAGGGTTGATATCGCTAGCGCAAAGGGCCGTTAAAGCACCAGCTCTGTTATTAGGACAGCTCTAAATCGAGCGAACAAGCCGCAGCACTGGCGTCGTTTTGTGAGCGCGGTCTGATGCCCGACTCAATGATGGACATGGAGCATCGAGACCATCAAATGCATCGTCACCAGCAGCCACAACGCGTCTCCACAACTACAGCAGGCAGCGGCATCTCTGGCCTAGGCACACCCAGCGGCATGAGCGTTGGTGTCGGCGCTAGCACCAGCACCTTTGGTACCGTGGCTACAACGGCGCCTCCAAATGACCACAGGGAACGGGACCACATGCAACAAACACCACAAATGCAGCACCACCAGCAGCAGCAGCACCAACAACAACAACAACAGCAGCCACAACAGCAACAGCCACAGCAGCATAGAGAACGTGACCACCAACAACTTAACCAGCTCCAGGCACAGCAGACACCGCTGCCTTTGCCGCATGCTCATCACGCGCTGTCGCAGCAATCTCATCAGCAGCAGGCAATACATCGAGCCGAGCAGCGTAGAGGTAAGTGCGGACGAAGAGAGAAGAGCAGAGGAGGAGTGTTCATGCCGCGGCCATTACTTGCATTTTTCATATGCTCGTACAGACTCTGTATATATGTATTTTTTTTTTTGTGTATGTCGTCCATGTATATAAGACTAAAAAACAGACTCGTAGTGCCCATAAATTTTGTCTTTTGCTGCTACTGCTCTGGGCCATGTTTTTTCTCATTTGCTCATAATTATGCGGTTGGACTGCTGAAATTTCTTTTAAAACAAATATTAATTTTGCCTCAAACTTGTTGCTACTCAGCTACGCATTGCAAAGAGAGTTAAGTTGCCACTGCTCTAAAAAGTAGACTACACAAAACTCACATAAAAGGAACCTTGGGACGTACACTTGTTTCTCGCACTCTATAAACATATAGTATTGTATCTGCATTTGCAATTGTGATTGTTTGTTGGCTTAAATGTGCGTGAGTGTGTGCGGGCATAGCCTTAATCAGCTAATGTGCTACTTTATTATTACGTCACTGTGCAGAAGGTAGTGCTAATGTTAGCTGCACTTTAAGAGAGCGAAATACATACGGTCTTCGGCTATACGATAAGTATGCTAATCGCTTCATTAGGCTGGCAAAAAGGATTACGAGAATTTTTTTCATATGTATATAAATTATGTACCCGGCTTAGGTACAAGCATAACATAATGCGCTAAGCCATTGGCACTCCCACACAAAGCGGACGCATTTGGCATGCAAAATTCAATCAAGGCTTTAAAAACGGCAACATGTACATATGTACAACAACAGCAACAACGAATCCGACCAAAAGCAGCAACAACAGCAACAACAACATTATTGTGACCCATTTTCGTGCGAAAGCTTTTGCCAGGGACTGCCTGTGACGTATGCACGAGCCATGGGTTGGGGGCGAGAAGCTGAAGCAGCGCATATTTAGCAGGGAATGGGTTGGTCATTAAAAAATGATGCTGGCCAAACATGCTTTTAATTACTATGCTGTAAGCCCCAAAAAAAAAAATAATTGCATTCTAAGGCTGTCCACATACAAGTAACTGTAACAATGTTGAGTCCCCTTCTATGTTTAGCACTTAAGCGCACATTCGAATGGCGTCGACGCCATTGCAATTATATTGAAATCAATTTCAATAAAAAGTTTGTACACAAGTATTCCCAAACTTGTTGGCTTGGTGGCGCAGGTTTTCAAAATAAGTCTCAAAGTTCGAGTGTAAATGTTATTTTTACAGTGTGTATGTGTGTCTGTCTGTCTGTATCTGTGTGTGCGTGCAAGCTCGTTAAAAACACTTTGGCATTAGTGCAGTCATTGTTAGAACTTTCGATGAACTGTAATTGAAATTGAAACTGCTTTGCTAATTGCCAACGCCAGCAGCTGCTTTTAGTTTACCCAAATCCCCAAAAACCTCCCAATTCCCGACCAAACCAAGCATCAAGCTGTGTCGTTGAGTAAATAGAATTTAAATGTATTCGTACATATTTTATGATTTGCTTTTCTTCCTCATTTCATGTTGATTTTGCTGTTAATGTTAATTTTGCTGCTGTGCTTTGTTTTTGTTGTTGCTAGTTTCAGTATATGTTGCATGTTTTATGAACTGGCGTCGAGTTTGTTGTAGTTTTTGTTTCTAGTATGCATATACGATATACCCCAACTGTAATGTCTGCCGCAAAAAGTTTGCAACTAACAGTGGAGCAACTACTACTAATACTTCTAGTATGTGCAGAGTCCTTAATAGCATGTGCGCTATACTCAGCCAGTTAAGTAGTTAAATACTCTAACTAAAATGCATCTACCTGCCTGCATGACTACTTACTACTGTACTAACCTTAATCGTTTGAACTTGTTCTGTGTTCAAAGACAGCCACACTCTTCCCATACCCATTGGCTAAAAACTGTCGAAAATCAAGTTAACCAAATCCATGCCCAAGTAATTCTATTGTTCTATTCGATTTATCGTATTCTTTCAGATACACAAGCAAAACATTCACATGGATTTCTATATTGTAAGTCGTACTAGATTGGAAACGTTACCCAACGAAAAAACTCCAACCAAAACAATACAAAATATCCTCACGCCTAAAATAGGTCCGAACACAACATAAACAAAAAAACACACAACAACAAGAGCGCACTATTTACTACTATAACTTTTTTATCTACTCGTATTTCACTTAATATGCATTTTGCTTTGGTCAAAAACACAAGTTAACAACTCCCAAAAAGTATGCTATACATTTTTGTTTACTACATTTTACCCAAGTGTACAACTATTTTTACATTTATGGGGCGCTTGGCCGGCCGCCTCTCAAGTGTCACTAAGCAAAATGGGCGACTTGTTGCCCCAGCTGCTTGATTGTTGAGAGTCCGTGCCTCTTGAAAACTGATAACTGAAAACTGAAATTTTTGGCTAAGCTTCTGAAGGCAAGTTATTTGATATTTTATGCTGGCGCTTAGACGCCATTAATCCAAACTTTACAGCTGCTCTATATAACAGCCGCTGGACATGCGATCCAAAGGTCCTATTTTATTTTAAAAGAATTTTAAAAAACTATCTAATAAGTTTGGGGCTTAAGTGTAGCTGGGTTAATGTACCGCTGAGATCTAGCTTCGCTTATGTACTATACTTATGCCATTTGAGTGCCTGCCACTTTATGCTTTATTTTTTCTTATTTTGCAACGTTTTCACAGCGGATGAAGAAATCAGCGACAAGGCATCAACATGCGGCAAATTGCTAATATTTCTATCCGTGGCACTTGTGATAATGACGCTGCCGTTCAGCCTCTTCGTCTGCTTCAAGGTGAGTGAGTCCGTGACATGAAAAATGTTGCACGTTGGCTTAGGCCAAAGCTATTTGCAACAATTCTGACACCGCAATTGCTTCAAATGCAACTACATAGTACATACCATATATATACATATATAAATATATGTACATATATTTCATGCTGCGCATTTCAATTCTCTTTCTCTCTCTTTGCCGGCTTACGTTACCGCACGCCCGGCAGGTGGTCCAGGAGTATGAGCGTGCGGTTATCTTTCGTTTGGGCCGTCTAATGCAGGGCGGCGCCAAGGGCCCAGGTGAGTAAAGCTATGCAAATTTGTGTTAATTGCTGCACTTGCTCCGAATTACGTCGTGCCCGACTCGGGTATGTGTGTTAGTGTCTCGTTTGTCTTGTGCACCTTGGAGTGTGCCACTTCCGACACTCTTGCCAAGCTGCATGTGCTAATGGAGGCTCAGCGACCGTTGGATAAAGTTTTATAATGCAATTTAAAGTTTAGCCGTGCTCACGTTATGCTGATAACTTTCTAGAGCGCTCTCTCAAATGACAGATATTTAACCCCAACTGATTTGCTTTTACAGGCATCTTCTTCATCTTGCCCTGCATCGACTCATATGCCCGTGTGGACTTGCGTACTCGCACCTATGATGTGCCACCGCAGGAGGTAAGTTCTGACAGCACGATTGTGTTGGCTCCAGCAGCTGTGGCAACCTCGTATGTAAAAAAAAAAAACAAGTTTACTTTCGGTGTTGTTGTAAGCCACTAACACACTAAACCATGCAAATTTTTACTTAAAACTCGAAAGCATTTTTACACACATGAATATAATATGATTTAAACAGATTTTTTACGTAATCAAAGCCAAGTTAATGGAACAAACAATTACACTTTAAAACCATTTGCTACAAGTCTCTTTTTAGTTTGGCTTTTTTGTTGTTGTTGAACCTAACGCACACACACGAACACAGACAGACAAATGCACAACAGAAAAAGGTTACGCAGCCGCCCCGTTGTACAACAATGAGACACATACACAACACAGATTTGTAGTGTTGATTTTGCTGACAGCGCGCACACAAACACACACACACAGACAAACTTAACTGAAGCGTAAATTACGTATACGTAATGTTTTTGTTTTTTTTGTTATTTTATTATTATTGCTGTCGTTGTTACGCGTGTAGCATGCCACTATTTACTTTGCGTTCTTATTGTTTTTCTCTCGATTTTTGACTTGAGTTTCCTGCTGTAACTGCTAAGTTTCTAACCGCAGTCTTACTCTCTCTCTCTGCATAAATAACTATCTATTTTCCAACCGCCAACTTCTACTACACTAACAATAACAACAACTTCAAACACAATAACAACGAATCCGAGGCGTACGTTGCATTTTCATTTCCTATTTTGTTGTTACTTATGTATTTACTACTTACTGGGTGCGCACGTATGTGACTGCCTCGAATGACGATATATGTATATAGGAGTTTACAATATACATAGCAGCATAGCAGTTACATGGGTGCACGCTCACTTCTAACAATACTTACCTATGTATATGTAGCATATAGTATCTGCTACTACTACTACTACCTCACACAGTAACTCTCAGTCAATAATAACTCACTCGCTGTTGTTGTTGTTAGTCTTGCTGTAAATTTAATATTCACTCTATATATGTATATAGATTGTACTTGTTGTTCTTGTTGTATTGAAGTTGTACAATGTTGCAGATTTTATTATTGCCATTGGTGTGCATTCAACCACATCATAGCCATCACTATTATCATCACACACACAGATTTTCATCGCTCGCTCCATTAACTTTTTGGAACTTTCACTTTGTTGCAGCGCCCTGAAGTGTGCCTTTGCATTTTGCACGCACCAGGAGCTCTCTATTGTTTCTTAATTTTCGATTTCCTCTTTATTCTGTTATACGAGCCATAACCATAACCCAAAATTGTATCTCATATACACACTCACACACACTCACTGACGCACACACACACACACACACATAGCCTGAGGCAAAGTCATCGCAGTTAGTTGCAAAGCGTGTGTTGTGTTCATATTGTGTACATACTGTACTTCATTTAATTGTACTTGTACATACATGCTATATCACATTTTTGCGTGGCAGAGTATATAATTTACAATCACTATTAAATAATTACTATACTATCGTAACTATGAAGCTGAGCTGCTGAGTAACTGAAAAACAATAAAAGAGTTCAATTGAAACGTGCCAAAGAGACCGTTGCCGGTCGTACATCATTACATCGCTGACGTCACAACATTTCCCCGCTGCGCCGTTACGTGGAGCAAATGCACACACACACACACACACACAGAAACACAGACACACACACACATGCGGAAAAATTTATTAAATTTTTATTTACTTTTGCATCAGTCAGTCATTGCAATTTATTTAACATATTATTTTTATATACACTTATACTATATATTAGTATGATTGTAAGTGTATTTATATGGTTTTCTTTTTTACTTTCGTTGTTGGTTTTTGTGTTGATTGCTGTGTGTATAAAACGCATGAAGGCCGTTAAGCCAATTGTTCAGAAACCCGATACCACCGAGTCGTTTTGTTGTACTACTTTCAAAATGGTTTTTCAAATTTTTTGTTTACCATTGATTGATTGATTGATGGTTATTTCAAGTACAAGATTTGGTATATTTCGTTGCACTCTATACGTTTTTTGTACCTATACTTACATACATATTTTTTGGTGTCTTTACCTAACTTCAATTTATTACAATTTGCATAGTTAAACTCTGATTGTATTAACCAAACGTTTTGTCAAGCAAAGAAATAATCCAAAAGGAATTTACTTTCATATCAACTGAAAATTCTCTGTGTTCAGCCGAGCACTGCATAAATAATTGGTGTGCTATTTGGGTAGTAAAAGTTCTAGAAAAAACAAAAAAAAAAAAAGAAAAACAATTGGCTGTCGAGTGAAAATGTTTGTTCACTGAACACAGGGTGCAGCACTCCGTACACCAAACAACTTAACACCCCATACAAAACATACACATATTATACATATAATCAAGGTACTGAGTACCTTAAAAGTATGCAACAAAAAATACATCAAACATTGAAATTTCCTTATGTCCCGTAACTAGCTAAACTCAAATGCACACACACAAAGCGTCTCAGCTTTCTTTCTCGTACTGTCTCTATGTCTCACTCTCTCTCTCTCTCTCTTTCTCTCTAAATCTATGCCCACTTTCAAGCATTACGTACGTATTGCTCTAAAAAACCGAAAAACTACAAATTGTCTATATCCAGTTCAAACTCTTAACCCTTACTTCGTTTCAAACTGTCTGTTTTTCCTTCTGAAACTGCCTTTTCTTCTCTGTCTTTCTTTCGCTATTTGTAACTCTCACTCACGCTCTATATAAAATCCAATATATACATATACAAAAATAAATATATGTTACTATTGATTTTGTTTTTAACTAAGTAAGTTTTGTTTAGCAAAACAATTGTTTTTTAACATATAAACAGCAAATTGTACCCCGAACCCTTTAAACAAGCAAATCAACAAAAAAATAAATTTTATTAAAATAAAAAAAATTACACGAAAAACCACTGCACTTATTTGATACCCCAATCCCTCCTTCGATTAAGCGTTCGATAGTGATAATTTTTGAGAGCATGCTAAATATACATATATTTCCATAAATGTCTATTCTAAAAAGCTTTCTAACTGTCTAAACCTAAAAATAAACTTCTTTATATATTGTTGGTTTAACCTAAGCTACTATTGACAACAAAACTAAAAATGTTGAAACGGTGTATACACTAACACAAACACATACATAAACTAACTCCATTGTGAAGAACATAAATCACACTCACACAAACACACACACACATATGCATACATACAAAGCCCCTTCGTTTTAACCACATAAACCACACAAGCCACATGAACCCCACAAAAAAAACAAAAAAAAAAAAAAAAATAATTAAAAATACTCATACTATATGTAAAACTATCTAAATAATTGTTACCTTTGATTTGTTCGAGCACAAGCGAAGGACGTTAAACGTACGCACTCCAACATGCAATGAACAATAGCAAATTGACATATGTCACATGTATATAAGACATATATGTTTGCTAACGCTTTGGCGGTATACATAGCATATATGCGCTATGCATGTGTGCATATGCAATTGCATATGTATGCCAAAAATATATATATCAAGCAAGCATCCCATGTCGAGTTCATCTATGTGTGTTTTGCGTGGTTTAGGCTGTTAAAAATGGGTAAAACAAGAAGTAATATTATAAAAAATTAAACCTAACAATTTAAATGGCACGCATGTAAGCCGACTGAGTCTGAGAAATAAAGTAATGCTATATACTACTACTACTACTACTACTACTATATCGAGCGTAATAGTTATGTACTGTACCGTTTAGATAGAGCAACCATCCCAGCATTGTACGTAGTTACTAAAGTTACCACAAATATATATGTATATGTATATATATATACATACATACGAATGTATTAGTGACGTACTTCGGTGTCCTAGCGACGCCTAATTGCATCCACCCAAGTGCAAGCGGTTGTCCCACTCTCACTCTAACTCTGTCACTCTCACAGTCTCTTCTCTAGTCCTAGCCGATTCACGTATCGACGTATCGGTTATGAACAGTAGTAGTGATTGTCCCCAGCAAGGACACACCAGCGCATCAGCAGTACTTGTAGTTGCAACGAATATTCCATAACAATTAAAGAACATTTTCAGTTTAGATATGATTTTTTTTCCTTTTCTTCGCAAACTGTGCAAATTGTAATAATAACAATAATTTATGTATTCAAAACTCATTAGTTTAGGTGTTACAGTGTATAATACAAATACGATGTATCAAACAAAATTCTTTACTATTTAAACATTTCTTCAGTTCATTATTGTGTACTATAATTTATCATCTATTTGCTTTTGTTTCTTCGTTTTAATGTTTGCATCTGCATCTGTTCTATGTCCAGTCCATGTCCATGCTTCCCCGCCCCTAAACTACACACAGTACACAGTACATCCCGTTCCTCACAAAAACTTTATCTAACAATCTCTTAAGAATCCTGCTAAAGTGCCAAATATTGTCGCTCTGCCGGAAACTATAAAACGCCTTAGAGACTTAGGCAAGGCCTGCTGCGACAAATACTATATAATGTCGACTTAAGCCCTATGCGTATTAAGTATACGCATAGTTGTGGCGGCTCAAGCTAAGCTTTAAGATATTTTCATTATTGATAAGTATGCCAATGCTCAAAATCGTTTGGAGCTTTAGAGCACTTGACAGTAAACAACACAACATTATGGAGCCATGGCGCTTTTTGTAAAAAGTTGTCTAGACTGTAAAAATCTTTGCGTAAACAATGCCAAAACTTGTGCAATTTCTACTCAAATAGTTGGAGATTGATAATAAAAACTTTGGCGGATTGTGTTTTTTTTCTTGCGACTACACTTTAACTACTCAAATGTGTTTTGTTTTAGTCAATACCCTACAATTTTTGATACTTTTTTTTGGTACAAAAAACGAAATTTTATTTTGCGCCTTTTAGCATTTAATTTTTAAATATGTAAATATAATTTCTGCAATAACTGTACAATATCTTATACACTGCAACTTCTAAACTTTTGAGTTTGCTCCACGTATCGCTATAGCGCAGTTGATCGTAAGCACCCACAACATGAATACGACAAATACTCTCTCTATATATATATATATATATATAAATGTTTATAAAGTATATAAAGCTGCAAAGCATATAAATACACTTTAATGAAAACACTAGCAAATTGCCCAAACCAAAAGGCCAAGGGGCACTCAAAATGCTCAGCAACAAAACGCTGCTCAAACTAGAATTTACTTCTTTATGTGGCACTTAATGTGTGTGTGTGTGTGTGCGCGTATATATATATACAATATAACTGTATAGCTCTGACTATTTCCGTACTCAAAGAACAAAAATCGCAAAATGCAAAACAATGAAAAGCTTTGAACCATCTAATGTGTGCACACAAACACACTCACACAAAAGCAAGCACACACACACACACGCTCAAGGAGACAAAGAGAGAGGCAAGATGTAGCAGAGACAACAAATGACAGCAGATACAAGATACAATAATCAAAATGGAAACAAGAACGCAAAGCTCTGTTGGTTTAAGTGGCAGGCAGTTCTGTTTCTTGTTGTCGTTGTTGCTGCCTTTGACGCTGATGTTGACGTTGTTATGATCTTTGTTGTTCTTGTTGTTGCACAATCATCAGTCTCTCCATCTCTGTCTGTCTCGCGGCAAGCTTTGCACTAAGCACTTAGCTCTAATAAGAGTGTATGGCCACCAAATCTTAGCAGCGCTGCTGGCGTCGACGTCGACGTTCAAGTCAAGAGCATTCGCATTATGGCACTCTAATTCAAAGTGCACCCAGAAGCAGCAGCAGCGGCAGCAACTAAAATATTTATGTAGATACAAGATACAACAACTATAAACAACAACCAAAAATTTGTTGTTGTTGTTGTTGCTTATGCGCTGCCACAGAATCCTATCATCATATACAATATATGTATATTAATACATATATACTTATGTATGTATGTATTGTATGTAAACTATACACAACAACAAGAATTACAACTAGCTGAAATAGCAAGCATAATAATAAAAAAAAATAACAAGAAAACAAAAGCAAAAAAAAAATTCAAAAATAAACCAAATGCAAGACAAAGCAACAATAGAGAAAAAAATCCACCCACTGCATCTTGTAGGTTCTAACAAAGGATAGCGTCACGGTTTCGGTGGATGCAGTGGTTTACTATCGCGTATCAAATGCAACGGTCTCTATAGCGAACGTGGAGAATGCTCACCATTCGACCAGACTACTGGCACAGACTACTCTACGAAACACAATGGGAACTCGGCATTTGCATGAGATACTCAGCGAGCGTATGACGATTTCCGGCACAATGCAGGTGAGTTCTAACCAACGAGCCGAGCCAACTAACTGCCAACTAAACTGGCCTAGGCAAATGGCAAAACGGTAAAAACCAAATGGCATGAATGAACTCTGTGCTTAAAAACAGTTACAGATGCACACGCCACAAACACACTCACACACACAAACACACACACACACACACACACACATGAATGGCATTCCGTCTGCACATAATTCACTTAACGGTACAGCACTGCCCGGCAACTTCCTGCCAGACAGATCCGACTGACTCCTGATGCTCTTGTCTCTTAGCAAAGGAGTAACGCAGCTGTTGGTGCTGCTAATTATGGAGCTCCTTGAAGTACAGTCTGTGGTAATTACAAATTTGGCATTGCAACATGTAAAGTGTAAAGCGTTGCCAGCGCAAGCACGTAGCACAATAAGACAAGAAAAGGAAAACCCGTCTAAGTAAAACGATTTTTCATAGCTGTAAATTGAAATGCGAAACGTGGCCAAATCTGGCGCATAACTTTATAGCAAACTTTGACTGCACATGGCCAACTTAACCCAAATTCTGGATGCTATATGCTTGCTTTATTTATTTATTTCAAGAGAAGTAAAAATGAGAGCAGCTGCTGCTGCTGCTGCTGCCATCAAACATGTGCAAAATGCCAAGCAGTCAAGTTACCGTTGCTGCAGCCGCCGCCATTTTCTATATGCTGCCACCATTTTGATTCCACTACGTTAGCTGCTCACATAGCAACCATATATATAAATGTGTGTATACGTACACACACATGTGTGTGTGTGTGCACGCTCATGCTCAAAGATGCAGTGCAGTGCCAACTCCTGCATTTCAAGTTTTTTGTATTTCAAGGATGCAGCAAAGCTGCTGCTTGCTACTTAGCCCTTCCACACCGACGAAATGGAGCAACGCGACACACAAACAATGAAAAAAAATGATGTTAACAACAAGAAAAACGTGTGTAAACAAAAACTAATGTATTTTTACTGCTATTTTCCACACACACACACACATACACGTATACACAAATACACCTACACCAACACTTTTTTTATTTATATATATGTATTCGCATGGAAAATCATAAACAGGTTCAACTAGACGAAGCCACCGATGCCTGGGGCATCAAAGTTGAACGTGTTGAAATGTAAGTAGCACAACTTTTACCTCAACTTACACACCGACACACTTCTAGTACACACTACTGCCACATGACAAAAAGTTCATCCATACATAAATAGGTTGTATGTACTACTGTACTTTAGCTGTATCTGTAGCTATTATATGGTCGACATTTTATTACCAGTTCCCACTACGCCCCCGCTCTGCGGTTGGAACTTGGCTTTCGTTTGTTTCCACTCTGTCATAGTTATAATTTATTATTAGCCAGTCGCGCAGGGACCCAGAGACAAGTGGTTGTTGCAAGTATTATGACAGCATGTCAAATACACGCTGCATGCTACATGCTGCATGCTCGACAATATGGCGCTGACCGGCAACATCAGCTGGAACCAAAACAACAGCTCTGGCTATAGTTGTATACCAATAGTAGCTATGGCATCCAAATGAAACAAAAATGAAACGTTTTTATAACTAATAAGTACATATATACATACGTGTATATAAGCTTGATGACAAACGGCCATCACAGATATGTATAATGAACCCACTTTCATAGTATGTGATAATAATAAATAACGCTTCCTGTAGCTACGTAGCGTTCAATTAGGTACCTTGACCATATCCACAGTCATTAGAATTCATTATGGCTCTTCCACTTGTAAATTCAATTGCTAATACTGCACATTTAATGCCACCGACAACTCACAGCAAGGACGTGCGCCTGCCAGTGCAACTGCAACGTGCCATGGCCGCCGAGGCTGAGGCAGCGCGTGAGGCAAGAGCCAAAGTTATTGCAGCAGAGGGTGAACAGAAGGCATCTCGGGCACTGCGTGAAGCATCCGAGGTGATTGGCGACTCGCCAGCCGCACTGCAACTTCGCTATCTGCAGGTAGATGTTCCCTCGCGCTGGACTCTCTGGCAGCGCAATTTATTTAATTTAAATTTTTCTCGTTTTTGTGGCTTCCGTTAGACGCTGAACACCATATCTGCGGAGAAGAACTCAACCATCGTGTTTCCGCTGCCTATCGACTTGATAACGTATTTCCTGAAGACAAATGAAGCCACAACACAGCAAAATGCGAGAGCGGCTGTTGCTCAGCAGCAACAGCAGCAGCAGCTACATCAGCAGCAGATGCAGCAGCTGCAGCAGGCGCCGTTGCAGCAGGCACCGTTGCAACAACAGCAGCAGCTGGAGCAGTTGCAGCCACAACAACAACAGCTGGTGCAGCAGCTACAGCAGCAAAATTACCAACAGCCGCAACAGCTGGCATCGTCCATGTAGAGATAAGGAGAGAGCGACAGAGAGCAGCTATATTATTGGATAACAAGAGCACAATGATTCTTCAGAATCAACCTTGCGACAACACCAAGACAAGTTGCATTTATAGCCGATACGATATTCAGACAACTAAAACATATTCATAAAATATATTCACCAAATAACGATACATTGAAGTCAATGCAATATTACTTTATAAAAAAAATATATATTCAACCAAGCGTTTATAACTCATAATATGCATAATATACACAAAAGGAATTCATGAGCCGCTTCTGAAAATTCTAAAACCAACCAGTTTTGAGAATACTAAAATTAATTACCCTAACTCTACTACACTACTCTACTGCTTGTAATCAATTTTGAGATATTCAAAAATGGTTGGTTTGGTTTTGTATTTTCAAAATAATGCGCGCTCTCTGGCACAGAAAAACACACACAACATGTGCTTAGTTTTAGCTACATAAAATATCTTGCAGATACTCACCATAAATTGTACGGTTTTTGATTCAATTATGTCAGTTAGTCAATGTGCAAGGTCTTTGTGTAAAATGTGTTAGCTTTAAAGTTAGTATCAAAGTATCATAATATCTATAAAGTGTCTCATAAGTAATATGTACAAAATGTTATAGACAACTATGTATAGCAAATTTTGAAGTTATTTCTGTATGTTTCAATATATTGTTACACGCCTTGGCAACAATAAAACAAACTTACGAATACATAAGGTTTTCGATAGCTGCGGCACATAGTGGTTAGGTACACATAATACAATTTATACTTGTATTTGTCAATTTCTGTAATTTCTGTATGTTTCGAAATATTGTTACCCCCTTTGGCAACGATATTTGCTAAGATCTATAAACTAATAAACTCATATAATAATAAAACATAAATTTACACAGTCAGCAACTAAGTTGAAAAAGCCCTCAACTAGTTGCCTTACGAAACGATGCTATTTATTATTAACTGATAAAGATCAGTTAGCAGTTGAATTAAAAATATATATATGCAACAATAAATAAAAATAAAACGAATTTATTGTACATATACTATGCAATAAACGAAAGATCAACAGAGAAGTTTATAAATTTAGTATGTTATCATAAATACAAAAACATCATCGAATCGATTTAGTCGACCAGAGGAATACATATGTTAAATTTCAAAATTATCAATTATTACTCATACGTACTGTATTCTTAGTAAATTTTGGTAGTTTCCAAAACCAAGTGCATTAGCGTCACTGAACTTTACTTTTTAGGGCACTTCATTATATCTATTAATTATTACATATACAAGCAGTTATACTTATGTATATGTATAGAAATATATATTATTATATACATTTTTGCCTTTGAACAATTTTAAACGAATCGATTTCATTATAGCATACACATATTAACAAAAACAGAAAAAGTACAATAAAATAGGCAACTTTTTTGATATCCAAAAAAGCGAAAAGCACAAAACTGTCTTATCTCGTTATTTTTTTTTTTTTTATAATTGTAGTAACAACAGGATGAACTGGAAGGAGCCCAAAAACTAGTACCTAACTTTTTAAAAAACCACGATAAGATGCAAACTTATAGAGTTATTCACAGTCAGTTGCTCAAATCTAAAGGCGGTCTTATTTTCATTCATTATTGCTCTTATAAATCACCAACTCACTTAACGAAATTGATCTTGTAGCTATAATCTTATGTGCAGCATACCATTTCGAAATATTAAAATTCCTTAGACAATCAGATTTTTTGAATAGTAGTATGTCTAAAGCTGTCTAAGTTTTTGCTTATTTTGATAAAAAAGATTAACAAAGTAATTTTAAGTTCACTTCATATTTTTTTAATATCTTAAACGATAAAGAAATGATTTTTAATTTGAGACGGCTTGTAAGTTGGGACACTTGGTCGATTTTGATGTTTCAGCAATGAAAACACCGAAATTCCACCTGTCTTCGATGGCAGATACGCCGTAATCTATTTTAATGTGTTTTTGATGCGAACAGACTCAAAAACGCAGTGTGTGTGTGACTAAATATGAAAATTGTTTTTAAAGAAATCGGAAAATAAAAAACATTATTTTTGATTGCGCTCAAAAAATTAAGGAAAATATATCTGCTAGAACTGAAATTCAATGAACTTTCATAATTAAAAAAGGTTTTCGGACATACAGTGAATAGACAAATTTTCAAAAATGTGAGTTGGCACACTTTTCTTTCTTTTCTCTTTCCAACGGTATATTTACATCGATGCTACACATGTATTCAATGTCAATGTATAGCTAAAAAATCTATGGTGTCTCAATTTACAAGCCTTTCCCTTACATGGGGCAAACGTTTTTATAACTCGAAACACTTTAACTACCTAAGAAGTCAGTTGCAATCCCTGGCAGGGTTTAGCTTCTATCATATTTCATCACAAATATCTATTGTATAAACTTCGCCAAAATTATTTTATCTCAGACATGCCATTCTGATTTTACCAGACAATCATAATTCATTAGCAAGTAATTTGAGATGCAATTTTTAAGTTTTGAAGCCAGTCCTATACCAATTCAGCTACTTTTAAAATTCGGATTAAAAGCTAATGCTACCTACCAAGCCTCAAAAAGTTAATGCAACTAAAAGTATGCTCCACTTTATTTTGTTAAATGGAAAAATGTCATTTTTTTTAATAATCGTTTATTTAATTCCAGCTCAGACCATTAAAGACAAAATTACTTGAAAGTAGCAGGTGGTATTTAAACCGACATATATTTTTATATAATCATTACATATGTATATGTATGTAAATCCTAAGACTGACTTGCCTTCGCTGGAAGAATCAGGTAGAGGGCACACTAGGTATTTTAATGAAAGAAGTGACTTATGTTAGAGGATTGTTGGCGAAAAAAATATCGTTGACCCGATTTTAGAAAAATCCCATAATTTTCTGTATATGTTTAGATTTATTTATTTTTATGCATTACATACACTTTTTTAACCGACTTATTTTGCATCCGCTTTACTCAGCTGCTCTCCGTTTCTATGCAAGTTTATTTTATAATTATAATTTATTATGTCTATAATTATTATGACAGTGTTTTAAATTTTGGCATGCGACACACGCGGCATTTGCTTGTTTTGGGCCAAAATAATACAAATATAATCATCTTTTAAATCATTTATGTTAAATCGTTTTGATTGCCGTCGTATAAAAAATGAGTCAAGTTGCATGCCCCGCGTGATGCACGCATCAACCAATTCTGGGTTGTTTATATTGTTAATTATTATATTCGATTTTAGTTAATGCTAAATATAATGCCAAGTTTATATACAAAAATTTATTCACTACGCTAAACAATTTCATTTCGCTTTAATGATAACAATACATTTATTTTAAAATGATTTTTTTTTTGTTCTTTTCTTTTATTTATTTTACTTTTAATGCAATTTCGTACAATGATTGCAACGTGATTCTGTGATTTTGTTTTTGCTAGTTTATTATGATGCTGTATTACGATTTCTGTTTTTTCGCTTAATATGCTGTATGTAAGTGTGTGCGAGTATGTTTGTGTGTATTTAAAATATTCTTAATTTTCTTTACAAATATTTCGATTAGAAATTCTAAACTTTGGTTTTATGCTACAAATGTGCACTTAATGGCCTTTAAAACTATACGAAAATAATAAGGTAAAAAAACAAACAAAACAAATCAAATAAACTAGTGTTTCATTTTGTGTACTTGCTACATAGATGAATTTTTCATATTATTTTCGTCTATAAGTTTTCTAAAGACTTAAGTGTAACTCTATGCTCTGTTAGAAATTGGTTAGATTCGTCTGATATTTAGCATTTGAAACCCTCAGTGAGTCTGCATTATATAGTAAGTATATGTGTACGTATTTTATAAACTTCACATTCAAATTGGTTTAACTGTTGGTTTAAGCTGTACCTGTTGGTATATTCGATTGGCAAAAGGAACAGTAGGTGCAGAGGAACTTAAAGTGGGCTAAATTTACAAGCTTTTCAGGGATTAAAAGACGTGCCTTAGGGTCTTTTTAGACAAGCCTTACTGATACAGTTTAAAGAAATGCGTTTACTTCCATAATTTCTGATTTTCTGTGCTTAAAATTACAAAAATATTTAATTTTGGCATAAACTTAATCTTATGTTTAACATTTGGGTTAAATTGCTAAAAACAAAATTTTGCAATGAGTTTTAATTTCTGTACAAAATCGTTTACAAATAACTATACGTAATTATATTGTTTATATATTTAGCCTCAACTACTGGACAAGCCAAAAATGTTTCACTGTTTGACTTATTTTTTATTATTTTTATTTTTTTCCCCCCCGACTTAATAGGATTTTGGAAAGTTGTGGGACATGGAAGTAGCTGATGTGTGAAACGTTATTACATTTATATGGAGCGCTTATACACTCCCTAAGTAAATGCCATCATTGGAGCTTACTAGAGATACTTTCTGCTAGTTACTGATTGAGATAAATAATACTTGGACAAGTTGAATGTGTGGAAAAATACAATTATATTCAGCAGAGTTCAAGATAGAGAGAAAGCTAAGGTTCTTATTCAAAACGTAAGCACCGGGTAAAGTAGCTTGAAAATTGTTATTTGTTTTTTTCTTGGCGTAGAGTTGTAGCTTTATAAATACAAATAGTGTGTGGAAATTCAATAGAGTTGCCATAAATGTTTTTTTCTTTCATTTTTGTGTTTTTGGTAAGCTTATAAAACTAGTTAAATAGAAGTACTTGCTAAATGTATAATACATACAAGTGGGTATATATAAATTATAAAATAGATTTCATGTAAAATATAATATGATTTTTAGTTTTTTGCCGTTTGCATACGAATTTATATATACGTCACGTATGTATGTATGCAATTTTCTGTACTGTTAAAAAGTCTTACGAATTATAGTGAATATGCGCATATTTATATATATATATTTTTTTAAATATATATACTATAAGTGTGTATGTGTGTGTGTATTTTGTTTTTGTTGGTTGGCATTTATATGCTTAGGTGATGTGAGCGCCTATCTAGTGGGCAAAATAATGCCCGTCTACTTAGTCTTGCACCTCCCGATACGGCACCTCAGACGTAACTGAGAACGACTCAAAGTAGTGGTTCAAGAATTCAAACGTTGGCCTCTTTTCCGGCACTGCATCCCAGCATTTCAGCAGCAGATGATATATATTGTCCGGGAAATAGTGATTTGTTGGCTTTGGCATTCGGAAACCACGTTCAATATTCTCAATCACCTCGCGGCTGTGCATGCCCGGATAGGGCACTTGTCCGTAGGTAAACAGCTCCATCAATAATATACCATAAGACCAGACATCCGACTTGATGGAGAACTTGCCGTAGATGATTGCCTCTGGTGCTGTCCACTTGACAGGGAAGCGAGAGCCTTGTTTGGGGCAATACTCATCGTCGGCAATGACCCGCGCCAGTCCGAAATCACAAATCTTTGCCACGTTGTTCTCTCCAATGAGCACGTTACGTGCTGCCAAATCACGATGTATAAGCTGCTTCGATTCCAAATATTCCATTCCGGAAGCCACCTGCGTGGCAATATAAATGAGATCCTCAAAGTGCAAGCAACGGCCTTCGCCCTCGCGCAAAAAATCAAGTAGACTGCCCTTGGACATGAACTCCTGCACAATGTAAATGGGTTCCTCCTAAATATGTAAAAAAAAAAGTCAGTACATTGCTTTATAATCGCGTAAATTTATCTTACCTGCGAGCAAACAGCGTAGAGTGCAACCAGACGATTGTGCCGGAACTTTTTCATGATAGCCGCCTCCTGTAAAAAAGCTGCGGTTGACATGGTGCCTTCACGCAACGTCTTGACAGCCACATCAATGCTGTTGCGCCACTTGCCATAGAAGACTTCGCCAAAGTTGCCGCGGCCCAGTTTGCGTAGCAGTTGAATTTCGGAGCGCGGTATTTCATATTTGTCACGCAGTTCCGGACCAAGATCCCACATTTGTGGTTGTGGTTTGGCGCAGGGACGCGACAAAATATGGCATAAACCGAGTGCGTTTTCTGTTTGTAAAATAAAAAAGTTTATAATTGTTAAGAGCTCCAAGTGATAGCATTAAGAGGTAAAGCAACTTACTGCTGTAGGCCAAGACAAGAGCCTGAAGCGAGGGAAATGTTTGGTTAGTGGCTATGTAGTAACCACCATTGTCCAATGGCTTAATGCGATAATGTTTGACATGATAACCTCGACCATCCTCCCAATCCTTAACCGACAGCGAATATCCATTGGGATTATGCTCCGAGGGTCGCACTAGAAAGGTGCCGCGCGGATTTTCCTCAGCCAAAAGCAACTTGTCGGCCTCCTTTCGCAGCACGTTCTCAAAGAACCAGCTAAAATTTAATATGTTAGTCAGATAATTGGAGTCTAATGCATTTACTCATTCTCACTCTTCACTGTTGACGCTGCGCTCCTCGGCCACAAAGTTAAGTGGTATCAAGCCCTCCTGACGTGTAGTCAAATTGACAACCCGCCACCAGTCAGATTCTGTATCGTCGATGACCTCCATGCGGTCACCCTTCATAAAGCTCAAATCAGATTCATCGCGCGACCTGTAATCATACAAGGCAACAACCACACGTCGTTTCGGCAAGGCACCTGGCACACCTGCAGCTAAAGGAAGGAAGCAAGCAGAAGTTAACTTTTAGTTAGTGGCAATTTTCGTCTGGCTGTAAATTAGGTTAGGTTTTTTTTAGAGGTTAAGCTTAAATTACAATTTGTGTCGGCAAATTGGCAAATATATTCAACTTAATTGGAATTTAATGGGCTGGCTAGGCACAACGCCAACGAAATTTAAATTTTTCAGCATACATTTTGGCGCAGCTCGTATTTCTCGAAAGTATCGCCAACAATTTATCAACGATTTGAATATACATTTTGGGTTTTTGGCACTGACTTGCATTTCGCTAATTGATTTAGCCCACACGGCTAACGTAGGTTTCACAAATTGGCCTGACTCGTAATGCTTTATTCTGGTTGCCTTGGCCCCGCTGCAATAGAGGCCGTTCTCGACATGTTCGTGCTGGCAAATACGACGCACAAATCACAAAAACACTCAACGCATTTGTTAGGCTTACAAGCTGTAAGCGGCTTTATGTCCCAGAATCGTTGGATGCATTGCTAGCCACGAAACCTAATCAAGCGCTAATTAAGAGCGCCTAAAAGAGGGCTGCTCCTCTTGATGTCATGCAAGGGTTATTTGCTATGCCTTTCGCATAGGTCAAACGTCGCTATGACATCAATGACGCTTAAATTTATTTCACATTGAATAACCCAAAGTAGTCGATACACCTTGCTACAGGTTGTCAATTTTAATCTATCTATAGTTGTAGAAAATCCTACCAATGCATTGCTGAACATAAAAGCTAATCAAACGCCGCTTTTAAGCGCCCAACCGAGGGCCGCAACGCGCCTTGTTAACCATGGTCAAATGTTTCTGTTTTTTTGTGGAAATAGTCGCATCGTTTTGTTGTCTGAGTACTCATCACTCATTTGGGTTAAGGTTACTGGTTATATTAGCGTCAAGGGACCGAACCTTAAGCGCATTTTGTCACTTTGGGAGCACAGAATTTTTGCCTGCCAGAACATCATTGAATCTCTCATTATATTATTTATTTATAACAATTTATCCTTTATAAGGAATTACTAAGCTTCGGTCAAGGTTAATGGCTGTCGTGTTGGTGTCATGGGACCAAAATGTGAACATATAAAAGGTAACACTTTAGAGACTATAGTTATGAATGTATAACCAGAAATAACTCGTTTTGGACGCCCAGAGTAACCAAATGGTTAATTAAGAGCTGCTGCTACATTATGCCCCAGCGGAACGAACTAATTACTAATGTATGATATTAGCGACTTCCAAAACCCACCAGCTACTGCTACCACTTACTTGGTGTGGTGCGCGGCCTGATGATGTCAACGCCACCCTTGGCGCCAATCTTCAAGGGTCCGCGATTCGGATCGGGCGTGTAGCGCGAGTCCAGCGAGCCACCATTGTTGTGCTTTTGGCCTAGGCTGGCGCCGCCACCGCTGTTGTTAATGTGTGTTTGGAAGGTGTAGTCGGACTTTTTGTAGCCGCCCGTGGGATAGGCCAGAGCCAGTTCCTGGTCCTGTCGTTTGCTGCAGCATTTGTTGCCCATGTCGCGGCCGTTGTGTTAACTGTGTAAGTTATTTTTAGGTGCGTTTTGTATGAACTTTGACCTTGGTTTAAGGTTGTTCCAACAGCACCTGCAGAAGCAGCAATAGCAACTTATCAGAGCCTTCCTTCTTATTGACATGTATTTGGCATGGTTCAGTTATATTCTTTTACTCTTATATGTCTTTATGATTGTTTTGTTTTGTTGTTGGTAAATTAAGAATATAAGTAAATAAGGTATTTACGCTATCAGTCAAGTTTGCCTTTGTCTACAAAACATTTTTTGTGTTAAGCTTGCGTAAAAAAGTTGCATGGAGGGCATTTGAGGGTTCTATATAATCATTGCACTATTTGTAAATAGTAATTTTTGTGTGTGTATGTGTATAAGCTGCATCGTTTTTACTAGAGGGTGTCCTTTTTTTTTTTATTGTATTTTCAGCTTAGCCTAGAAGTGGATTATCCTGATGACTTCACCTAGCGCCTGGCTATTCATTTTCCAGTTTTTGTCAGCTGTAATGAAATAAACAAAAATACAATTAGTAAAGCACCAACAAATAAAAGCAAACAACATAAAAAAGCTTATAAATATTCATTAAAAGGACATTAAAATGTGCAGACAAGGCCAACGACATGGCCAAATGTCAGTGTAACCAGGAGCAGAGCAGAACTCAGCAGTCGCAAACACTTATTTGCATTTGTTGGAGTCTCTTAACCTTGTTCGGGCAAATTATTTCACTTGACTTGACCCAGCTCTCTGAATGTCTGTCTAACCATCAACAGCAGCAGTTTGATCATTTTCTGCTGACGTTGAGCTAAGAGCCAGATCCCCTTCACAACAGACACACAACGACAACAATAATCAAGGGTGCAGCCAAGGGTGGTCAGCACCGTCCTTGTGCGCCGTCTATTTACTTTGTGTGTGGTCGGAGGGATACGTCTTGATACCCTGATGGGCATCTGCTTGCTATTGTTGAATTTGATAATTATGGGTTTTGTCTCCAAATAAACATGGCATGTGCTACAACAACACAAATGCCAGCTTGTGGAGTAGTACCTGCATTTAGGGCAAACCCCGTGTTGTCTGTTTGTCTGAGTCTGTTGCAAGTTGTTGCTGCTGCACTTTTCAATTTTAATTGTTATTGCTGCACATTTGTGCTCAAGGACTGCCTTAGGATTGTGGGTGCATGTGTGCGCAGCTGCCATGAAATTGTTGTTGCAAGGTTGACAGGAAACATTCGAAGCATTAGCTAATATCCTGTCATTGTCTTACCCGAACATTTGTGCACACATGCATCAATTATTAAAGTCATGTTTAATTTAAGGCTCAAGTGCCACCCTTCCCGTCCAGACTATAAAGTGTTTTATGTTGTCAATGGCATTTAAATAGCTGTGGTCTGTGGAACTGTTGTCAAAGAATATCATTTCCTTTTGTCTTTGCTTCCTCCTTCTGCATTTCTGTGACAAAGAACAATGCGCAAAATAAAGCGTATAAAAATTGTTGCCAGATAAGAAACAGAAAAAGTGCCACAAAGGGTAGCAAATAAAGTGAAAAGCGCAAAAAGTGGCGCACATTAATATGGCTAAATCCTTTGAAGATTTCTTTCACTGACTCGATCCCTCACTCTCTCACATTGGGACACCAAAAATGCCAACGCTCTGTTGCAAATTGTGCCACAAGCGATTTAAGTCAGGCTCCTGCTTCTTATCCCGTCTTATCCTGAGCGTTTGCGTTTATTGTCCCTTCGAGTTGATAAAAGCTACGGGCAGACAACATGCGTCGCACAAACCACAACAACAAAGATTTGCCAGAGTCAAACTTTTATTTTATGCGCTTTTAGGGGTGCTTGAACCTGCTGCCAACAGACAAAAGCAACAACAACAGAGGTCAACCTTGCCACATATAGAAGTAAATATATACAAATATATGTATGTACTAGATAGATACCAGACAGCACACCATACCTAATTTATACGTCAAGTTCTTTTCGCTTAGATGTCAATGTAGTTTTCTTAGTTTTTATGAGTTCAGCTGAGCGACTCGTCTAGCAGCTGTTTTGTGACCGTTTCCATTCAGATGAAACTATAGCAGCACAGATGACTCAGGTGGCACATGGCAATGCATAAACACTGCTGCTACCAAGTGCAACTACAACTGCAAGTTACTTGCAACTCAAACGAAACTCAATTCAAAACATGTTAAAGTAAGTTAAAGCTGAAAATATGAATATTTCATAGTTGATGGGCATCAACTGCAGCCAAAGCTCAAAGTCATCGTTGACAGCGGCACACTTTGTTATTCTCTCGGCTTGTTGTTGTATTTGTGTGTATCTGTGTATTGTTTTACTGTGTGTGACATGAAATTGTAATTTCCTAGTCTGCTTTTAGGGGCAAAGAGGATTGCCAATGACATGCCCCCGTACATCTACATACATGTTTGTATGTCCGTACATTTGAATGAGCTTTACTATTGGTGCTCGTTTGCAAAAGGAATGAATTTCCATTGGGCCAAGTTGGAACAATCAAATGAATACTTAATTGGATATTGCGGCTTTGCGAGCAATACAAAAATATGACAAACTGTAAAAGGAACGTTGGGAGAATAAGATTCGATTTCTATCTTTACGTCAATTTGATGCCTGGATTGAGGTCGCATGAAAACAGTGGCAATCAAAATAAAACATGAATTCAACTAGAGAATTTTTGCTTTTTAATGTTTTGGGGTTGAAAAAAATCAAAGCGAAAAAAGTGCTTTGGATGAAAGTGCAAGCCACTATATATCATATTTTTGAAAGGACTATCCGAAAAAGGATTTTTTTTTAGTTTTTAAACAAAAAATCAAGCGTAACTCTTATTTTTTTTATATATTTGTTTATTTGTAATCTGTCCAAAGGACATTCAACAAATTTTATAACATCTTACCAAAAATATTTACATGATTTGCTTGACTCCAATGAGCTAAACCAATATATTATTTTTTGACTTAAAAAATAAAAATTATGAAATATTTAAATTTTATAATAAAAGTTGACGTTTACATATTTTTTTAACCAAGATGCGCACAATAATCAATTTTAAGGATCCTACGTGAAAAATTTTTATTTTTTGTTTAAATTTATTTATTTTTGTACAGT
This sequence comes from Chymomyza fuscimana, assembly GCA_949987675.1. Taxonomy (NCBI): domain Eukaryota; kingdom Metazoa; phylum Arthropoda; class Insecta; order Diptera; family Drosophilidae; genus Chymomyza; species Chymomyza fuscimana. The sequence continues at coordinate 914,399 of OX465089.1, forward strand.
GGCAGATCCTGAATTTTACCATGGGGATTTCGGATTTTTGATGTCATTCACTTTTAAATTTCTATGATTTTTATTCAAAAAATTATAAGAGTTACAATCCCTGGTTTAAAGGAAAAATCAAAATTGTATTGTCGTTTTACGGGAATCTCCGCAAAAACAATTGAATAAATTTACTAAAGAAACATTATACAAAAAATGTTCGCTCTGTTTGCAACAGAAACTATTTTTTCGTATAAAGAGTCACATTGCACAGCTATTTTCCCTGAACTGTGACACCGTCGCGACGCGTCGTCAAGCATAAGTGTCGTCATTACCCAATCATTAGCATATGTATGTATATGCACCCAATGCAACAATATTTTTCAGGATTCTAATAAATAAGCCCAGCTCTTTATGGCACCCACAATTATGCCTCATATTGTTGCCAACTTAAAAAGTCAATTTTTCTGATGTCTTTGTCGGCATTGGCATCGACATCGTCAACGTCTACGTCTACGTCACCGTCGCCTTAGCTGTTGCTCACGTCTAAGTATTCGTCTTCGGGCTCGGCGTCGTCCGCTCTTGTGTCCGCTCTTATCTGTGCGTTCAACCGCACTGACAGTCGTTCACCTTTAAACCCATCCACCACGTCACGTGCCATCGATTCATGCCAAAGGCGTTGGAGTAGTAATACCATTGGGCCGGACATTGTTGTAGAGAAATGTGTGCCAGCTAATGGTAATAATGGGAGAGCTCTGTGCCGTTGCTGGTCTAGTATTTCAATGTATAGCAACAAATACATTTTGATTTAGATTTATTCATCCCCAGTTTCAATACGTCTTCAAGCAGGCCAAGAAGAGCATTCCCCCATGGACTTTTATAGAGTTTTGTTTAAAAGGAGCACAACAAAATGTAGATATGTAGATGTTTTTCTGTCAGCTGGTGTAAAATGCATAAACCTTTACCATACATTGAATTCTATTCACTCTATACATAAATTCACAGTTTAGGTAAAAGGCAATAAATAAATATTCATCAATATATCATTTCATATAAATACATGATACATTGAAACAATTTGTAGGCATTCGTTTTAAAAACTTTGTTGACGTTAATATAAACATATAAATAATAAATAAAGAAGAAAAAAAAAAAAAAAAAAACCTTTTTCTGACAGCGCTGAAACTACTACGAGTTAATTAAAATGCAGCTGTAGATTTATGAATGCCACAAATGGTTGCAATTTTAAATAAAAATATCATCTGGCAATTAAATGAAATTAAAGCGTTTTATAATTGCATTTTTGCACACATACAGTTGTTGCATAAACTATTTAATAAAGATTGTAATTTATTTGTATTTTTTTCTTACAAATATTTAAACATTTCTGAATAAGATCATTCGTGTAGTGCCTAAGACATCAATTGTACTCCAATTCCAATGAATAATCTTTGTTTTATTTCATGCTCTATTCAATTATATTGAATATAAATTTTGTTGGCAATATGTATTTGTTTTACATAGGGCTGTTTATCTCGAAGGGCAACTATATATGTATGTCAAATCAATTGGCTAGGCAGAGCAGTTGGAATACCCCGCATATTACAATGTTTGCCTAGAATGTCACATGGAATTTAATTTAACAAATGGAATTCACATATGTATTTATAAGAATAATACACTGTATTGAGAGTTTCTCTTTCCCTCTCTTTTAGAATCTCTATGTGGTGACCGACTTCAGGGCCAATGCGACAAGTTCATGTCACAATCCCAATCAGATGGTGCAAAGCGTACGAACTATGAGATGGGCAGCTAGGCAGGCAGGCAACAGGCAATGCAGCACCCATGGAGATTATATTTTTAGATAGACAGCAAGTAGGAGGAGGTCGACAATAACAGACCTATATGTATAAATTTATGTGATATACATGCAATACACATAGTACTTTATCGACATAAAGGCCTGTTGTATATAGCACAATAAAAAAATAGTCACGTAGGCAACAAAAGCAGAGACTGGCGGCAACTATAGCAAAAAAAAAAAAAAAAATCAGCAGCCGATAAAGTCACAACAGACAGATGCATGCGACGGTCTGGGGTGGTGGCAGTAAAAACCTTTAAAGCTACACTACAGCAGCACAGACATATCTGGGTGCTCGCCAGACTTGTTAGACTATGAATGTTAAGGAATGTGTGGAAACAGCTGATTTTTGCACGGAATGTGTGAGCCACTTGCAACGCACAATTTGACGCGATTTTTAAATGCGGCAAGGATTCACTGAGAGAGCAGGAAACGAATGCGTGCCGAGGGCACATAACACTTGTACACCCGCAATGCGGTTTTGACTTAGGGGTTTGTCAACCTCAACAACAACAACAGAATCAACAACAACATAGTAAAATGGAATAACATCAAAAGGGGGCGCACTTTGGGTAGGCAAGAGAGAGGGAACATCATGAGATGAGCTCATTACTTTAATGGGTTTTTCCGCGGGCCACAAAAAGTCACCCTACAACCACCAAGCAGCACTCCTGCGGACGCAGTCTCCGCTTGGCTTATTTCAGTTTATATATACGTTATATATACATATTTATAATGAAATATTTTCATTTGGTTGGAGCGGAAGTTATGATTTTTATTTGTGGAAATATCATCATTTATTTATGAAACGACCGCACGCAGCCTTGTTCGATTATTGATGAAAGGATTAGCACGATAAATACATGTCTGTCTGTATGTACCAACATTAAACCCAAAACAATTAGCAAAACGGCGCCTTAATTAGCTCGCAAAATAAACAATCAACTTAACAGTTTGCCACTAAAAACAAGAAGTCAAAATGGCAAACAATTTCAAAATTAACCTAGAAATCTAATTACCGTGCGATAGGAAAAGCAACAGCAAGCAACATATCCAAGGTGCACTGAAAACGTAGCAACATGCCAACATGGCGTGCAGGGTCAGTACTTTTTTGCCTTCGGTTGCCTTTGACTTTATTCCAGGCAGGACTTGCGCTTCCGTAGTTAGTAAAGCGTGAAAAAAGGGGCGTTGATGTGTTGAACGATGACGAAATCGAGTTATATACGAGGCAGTGGCACGTGGCCCCTCCCAAAAGTTGTGCCTGGGTAAGGCTTTTTTGATGACGTTTTTATTTATTTTTTGTTAAAATCGTAACCCCAGAGAAACAATGGCAAAATGGGTCAAAAGGAACCTATGAGTCTTGGGCGCCTGACGTGGGGCTACCGACTTAAGCTAGTAACAAGCAAAAATGTTTGCTGGGTGTTGCAAAAAATGCTGCGTAACATGAACTTATGCCACTCCTGGGAGTTGAGTAGTGACCGCTTGCTACTGCGTGCTTTCTGTAATTTCAGAGCAGTTGGCCCTGCAACGGAACTGGCAATTTTGAGCACAGCCAGCAGCACTTGACGGTGCAATAGTTGCAACTGTTTGCACTACAAACACCATAATTTTCGTCAACAGCAACTACAAACCGTATAATATTAAGCAACTAAATTGCATGTCGCTTGGGTTAGGTGCGTGAGCCAGTATAACGTAATGTTAAATTATTATTAAAAAAATATTGAAGCGATTAGATGGCAACCATAGACGCCTATAAAATTCATAGGTAGTTCATGCGGATCTAGAAACAAGCCCCAGAAGCACACTCTTGAAATAGCGGCACGTAGTATATAACGTTGTCGACGTAGTCGTTGCTAAATACGCAGGCTTCCAGCCTATAGTGTGGGAACGGCCAAAGGGCTGGCTTTTCCACTGACTAGGTTTGACGGAGGGGATTATGTGGACAACGACAATGACTACGGCTTGGGTTTAGCGTTAATCGCTGTTGATGACGCCGTTGGTATCAACACGCACTGTGTGCTAACGCCGCCTTTGGTTTCAGTTGCGTTCGGTTGGTCGTGCCCATCGGCATCAGCTTTCACCTATTTGGATATGTGTGTGTGTTTGTGTGCCCTTGCTGGCATTAATATTGAGCTTGGTGTGCAAATTAAGTTAATATCCTGTTGATTCCTTTGCTTTTCAGGCTCGACATTGAAATACGCTGTTTGCCAGTGGAAATCCATCTTGGTGAGCTCATAGTTACGCATTGGAATTCAAGGCTAAAGGAAGGGGGGCGTGAGTTTTTAGGATGGTAAAAAACATTACCGTGACAATTAAAAGAGGAAAACATCAATAATATCAGTGGGTTCTTATCGCTTTCACGCGTCACTTATGGCCACTAGCTTATCACACGTGCCAAAGAAAAACATGCTCAACCCAACCCAACTCAGACGACCATGCTTATTCGAATGTCATTAGGTGATGGAAGACGACCAACTAATGTTAGTTGCTGACCTCAAAACCCAAAAAAAAAAAAAAAATTAAATCTATAAATGAGTTTTGGTGCGCAGCCAAAAGAAAAGAACTGATAAAAACGCGAAATGGACACGACAATCAAATGGAAGCAAGTGAAACGAGTGGTTCGTGTTGTATGCCTGATTCGAGGCCTTATCAAGTGCATGCAGCAGAGGCAGAAACCAAACGTTGTCTGCCCTTTATTTGAACTGGGCTCTCGTTTTCAAAGCTTATCATACAATAAATCAACGAAGCATTGGAATTATTGAAAAAATCCCACTTCATTTACACGCCGTTCCATGCGACACTCAACGCCCATGGCATTATAGCAAGCTCCCACCCGAAACCCTTTTCCTCTCTACTTGCTTCGCTGCGCTGCGGGCCCCACTCTCTGCATGTGGTCAACATGTGGGGCTCTGACGTCTGACTGCAGCTGGGGCTGCATTTGCATGCATAAACATGACATGCTCCACATTCGTGTGACATTTGTTGCCGTAGTCCTTAGTCGGTAGCTCAAGGGGCTCTGGTGCGGGTGCCAAGTATTTGCCACACGCAAGAACAAACAGTCAGAGCTGCAAAGGCTGCAGTAACAGCAACTACAATGAGCACCCAAATGAGGCTGTAAAGCCTTTTAAATTGAGTACAATGCAGTTTTCTGCTTTTTTCGGCGTGTTCCGAGGTCTGCAGCCGTTGCAGTTGTCTGTAAAATTGGAGCAAAAGTGCAGCAACTCTCTAAAACCCCATGTAACCTTTTATAATTAAATATACTTGTAAGGCACCTAGGCATCCGTATTTGTTTTAATACCAAAATGACATCAGCATAACTTTTTGAGCATTCCGTTCCAACTCATTTGCTGTGCTTCAAAGAGATTTAAGATTTATGAATTTCAACAGACTTTTCGGGAAACAAAACTCCTAACAAACCAACCAAACACATGGTAAAGGAAATTTTACCAACATCCGACTCGAGCATTTAATTTCCTTGCGCCGCAGTACTGCCTGACTGATGTAATTTTCCCACTTGCGTAGAGACAGGAGCACATCGCAAGTTAAGACTACCTGCCAACATATGTAAAAGGGGGAGGCCAGACACATCCATCTACAGAAGTAACATTTCAGAAAGCTACAGGAAGAAACCGAAACGCGGGGTTGAGAACAAAGATGCTAACAGCCACAGAGCTTGAAAACGTGATGCCTCAGGATAGCAAATTCCCGGCGCAGCGGGCTCAACCCGCACTCCCTAGGTCCCCCACCTGTTCATGCAAAAAATTACGAATGGAGGAAAAAAAATATTCTTTCAACACCGAACGGTATATTCTCTTAAGCTTATTGTAATTCTAGGGAAGGCATAATTCTCTGTAAGCATATGTTTGCGTTTTTCCTCTTTTGTAGCTCCACAAAATCTACGAGTTATTATAAATTTATTTCTGCTTAAGTCTTTAAAGAATAGGAAAGGGAACATACTGGCAGTTTTAACTTCCTGGAAGAGTATACTAACTACACTCTAAAAAACATTTTGTTTCTAAAAACATTTTGTTGCTTGGAAACTTTAACAGCAATATTGGAGTAACGAATACAACAGCAAAAATGACGGCGTCGGCTCAGTTTTAAGAGATTAAAAAAAATTGCATGTGGGCACATCCTTTCTGAATGGGCAGGATGCAGGCTGGGGCATGCAACTTTTTAGCACTTTTATTGCTGATGCTGCTGCTGTCTGCACGATGACAGAAATTATGACTACGAAGACGAGGAAACCAACAGGAACAGCAACAATAATAACACTCAGACAAGAAAACAAATTGTCAGGTTGTTGACGAGGCGTCGACGACGATGATGATGATGATGATGGACACAGACAGAAACAACTTGCTCTTAACTTGCAACATTACTTGAAAAACTTTTTGGGTATTTTCGCCGCCTGCCGAGAGTAAAAACTAATTTACAGTGCATCGGATAATGGAGCAAACCAAGTGCTGGCTGCTGTCTTATTAAGACCGTGCAGTTAGTCGAAATGTCAAACATTCTGTTGAAAGTGGCAACACAAACTGGCTAGGATCACAGAACGTCAACCAAGAGCTCCTCTTTCTTTCATCCACTGCACACTTGAACAAAATTCAACTATGCACTCATTTGAGTTGTGATTACCCAGTTGGAACACACTTTGGAGTGTTCCAACGAACACCAAGTGCGCTTATCAACGCCACAGGCGATGGCGGATGCAAGGGCGAGGGCGGCATGGGTTTTGACACGAGTATAAGTTTTAACAAATATTTTTTAGAGCATGATGGCAGCAGCTACTTGGTGTCTCTTTCACTCCCTCCCTCTTTCTGCTTACTAGGTATGTGTGTATGAGTGCCCCACTTGACATAGTTTCATAGAGCGCTTAACGTTAAGTTATCTAAAACAAAAATACATACACCCACACACACATACATACACACAGATGAGTTTGCAAAGGTGTAAAGCTGATTTATGCTTACGCTTATTTCAATGCGACACTTTGAAGCGACATAATTTTATAAACTTTAAGCACTTTGCAACACTTATTACAATATACGCAACAAATGGCTAAGTGTGCGCTGAAAAGCAAGCAACAAAAAATAACATTTCCAAGTATTATGGATAATTTGAGCTCATTTTTGCGCTGGCCGAAGCCCGCTGAAGGATGCCAACGCCGAGTGTTGCCTGCATTTTCATTAAACTTTCAGCAATCAGGCAACATGCGGGCGGAAGGAAGAAGAAAAAGAAGAGCCTGCATTGGTGTACAGTTATTTTATACATGAAACCAAAAAATGACACTCTCACACACATCTATTGAAGGGATGGCCGCCGCCATTTTGGGGCTTCTCAAGCGCCAAAAATCTGAAGTCTAATCCATTAGTGGCAAAAACAGGGAGCAACAAATTGAGTTGCAGCAAAGGTTTCTGTTTGTATTCTCCAAATTTTACTAGTGCAGCAGAGCAAAGCGAAGCAGCTGCTAACTGTAAGCATAAAAGGGAAATATTAAAAATATAATACCCATAATTCAACGTACACGGGTGCTTAACCTTCTCGCCTTACAGCGTCAGGCCCCCCGTAATTAGTCATGAAAACTGAGACCGAGACTCAGCCCAGAGACCCCAGACAGGGACGTGCCAAGGGTTTTGTCTAGTGGGCAACAACAACGATAGCAATTGAGGGTTGAACTTGCTCTTGGTTCTGCGTGTGTTTGGCCCCTCAGCGGGGGTTTGTGCCACGCAAAGGTTTCTCGGCACTGATTTGAAAACAAGTTCGTTTGTTTAAAGAAATGCCTTTTAAAGAATGCTACGATAGCCAGATTAGGTTAGGGGTTTTCGGCATGGGGCATTGGGAATTCCCATGTCGCAAACAGCATAATTCAATTAAATAAGCCTAAAAACACCATAACACTAAGTATTAAAAAAAAATATATTTTTTCTATTTAGTTTTAAGCAAGCTCATAAATATGCGATATAAGAGGGCTCCAACAGGGCTCCACTTGTCTTCTATTCTGTGTTTATGAGCAAACGGTTCGCGCCCACTTATCACAGCAAGAACACCCATTCTTGGTAAAATGATAAACAGTTCGCAATATGACGCAATATTACGCAATATGGCAATGACGATCCGTCAAAAAGTATACGATTACAGCATTATACAACATGATAAACAGTTGATAAACAAAAAAGGTGTAGTGGGAAAAGCGTTGCAAGCAAAAATCATCTATGTATAGCCATTCATGGAAGTTTGGTAAACGGGTTCAGTAACTGCCAAAAATTAAGCGAGCCAATGGGCAACACTGAAGTGATCGATTTTATTTCCATAACGTGGCAATATAGTTTTGAATAAAAAGAGCTTATAAAGGGGTAACACCAGTGTAGAATCTTCAGAAAATCGATTTTTTTTTTTTGGTAAATTGGTTGACAATTATTTTTAAAAATGTAGTCCCAAAGTGATTTTTCAAAACAAAAAAAAAAAATTTCCCCCCATTTATAAGCGTCGGGCGCAAGGTACCCCCATCGTGCGGTCGGTCCATTTTTAAAACTTTAAACGCCTTTTTCTCGAAACCACTTTTTTCACGAATAACTCAGTCAATTTGTATCCGAACGATTTGAAATTTTTATAATTTATAACATAATTTTCTAATAATAAAAACTTTTTTCATGATTTTTTTTTATGAAAAATTTTTTTTTTCAAACTCATTCCATTTTTTTGTTTATATTGATATTTTTGAAAACCCCCTACTTGGTTCACTTGCTTTTGGTCCATAGATCAAAAACAAACAAAAATTTCTTTATGTATCAGATCAATGGCGATGTCAAAAAGCAGCAGCCGTGGTGGCCTCTCCAAAATAAAATCTAAAAATTACCTTAAAAGCCATGCTCCACACCGGTGTTACCCCATTAAAACGCAAATTTTACTTGGTAGCAGTTTTTACCTTTAGCAGTATCTATTTGTAAACCTCTGTGTGCACCCCGTTAGCAATTGCTATGAACTAGGCCAGACACCACTCAGTTTGAATCACCCCTTCTCACTTCTTAGCGCTGCAACTGGAACTGCTGGTCAAGCAGCAAGTGCCGAAAAACAAGTTTTTAAATCTACTCCAAGAACTGGAGCATGCTGGAGTAGTTGCTGTTGTCTTCTCGTCGGTCGGTTACTTTGTCAAGTTTTCAAATTGGGCACAGCGCGGTCAAGCAGCGACTACGACAGTTGGCAGACAACAAAAAATGAAGCGGAAAATAGTTGCGGGCTACATTTTCGCGTACGTCGTAGAGAGCTGAACGACAGCAAGTCGTAAAAAAAGAGTTTTAGGAACAGGGAGGGAGCGTCCAGGGGAAACGTTTGTGGAACAAGTTCAAAAGATATAGAAACTTTACAGCATCAACTAAAGCGCTTGCGGTAATTCAACAAATGTACAAACTCTATGCATAGATATTTGTGTATATATGTATATAGCGGCACCAGTGTGCTTGATAGTTTTGGATAACCTACCTGAGGCAAGAACAAATTTGGCGGCGGCTGGCTGGCAAGTTATAGCAAATAGTTTCCGGTTTGGTTAAGCTGTAATAAGAAGACCAGAAACGTACACTTTAATGTGATTCCGTATGTATCTTGAAGTGCACCAAACACCAAACACCAACTCATTCAAGTTTCTGCCTATGTAGTATGTTACAAACAAATTGTATGTATGTATCCAAACTGATAAGCGTCGTGCTCTGCTCAGCTACAAAACGAAATAAAACACGCCAAAAAGCAATGTCGACGTGGAGCAAATATTGATTTTCATGCATATACCTATGTATGTAGATACATATTTATATGTATCTGTAGCTTGTGCACCGTGACACAAACTTCATTTTTTTCTTTTATACACGTAAGTATGTATGCTCTATACAATTATAGCAACTGCGAATGCGTGTAAAAACAAAAAAGGCAAAAACAAACAAACAATCATAAAACAGCGAGCGGACAGGGCAGTAGACCCCGGTCCCAGACCCATACCCAGGCGCATATTAAATTATTTTAGACACGTTGAAACAATTGCAAACAAAATGACAACCTCGACTATGACGATGACGACAACGACAACGACGACGCGCAAAAATCAAGTAAAGTTTAGTTAAGCACAATACAACATAAGACAAACAACTCACGAGGCCAAAAGCGACCAAGAGATATGTAAGTATAAGAATACAAAGAAGAACCTAGGTGACTTCCTTCGTCAGAGCAAAACTCGTCGCCCACGTCTTTAGTATTGCCGTCTAAATGTTCACGTGACCTGCTTACAAAAAAAAAGCACAGACGAGTTAAGAAAGATGCTCTGTCGTTAACCCACTAGCACCCCTAATAGGGGCAAGGCAACCAAAGACCAGTCACAACAACAACAGCAACTCTGCGGCAGATGTATCACTTTCGGTTTTCACAATATGCCAAAAGGTTAACTGCCAGCTTCCTTTCTCTCTCCCGCACATGCTTTGCTCTCTCAAGTGTTTTGTACTTTTGATGCTTGAACGCCCCCTAAAAGAACAGAGTCAGCCTGTTCTGTGCATATGTTTATATTAGATCGAGTACCATACGATAGCAGCCTGGAGAATTAGTCTTGTGCAACACTGCAAGTCTATCAACTATTTGTCCAATTGCTCAACGTGCGAGATCAATCCTGCCCAGCAGGCGCATAAGTTTTAACCCAACTGCGAGAACAAATTAAATCAACGAACAACATTTTTTTAAGTAACCAGACTCTGGTATACTCAGCGGGTTACTGACTCTACTGATCACAATACAATCTGCTGGCGAGCTAGATGTGAGTACACTTCATTGAACCGAACTCTGAACTAAACAAATTAGTCATAACCAACGACGACTATGCTCTTGTTCCATATGTCACAACTAATAGGAACTTAAAACACTAATTGATTTCAGCATAATACAGTAATATACAGTACGGGTCAAAAATATGGATACCACTATAAAAATAGCGTTTAAAATAAAATTGGAAGATAAATCCTTGACCAACCAAATCTTTTGCATTATATTATATTATATATATATATATATTATAGAATTCTATTATAGAATTCCATAATCCGTCCGATCATTCTTCTTTCCTGCAATCTCCGTTTGACGATACTCAAAGAAATTCGGCACAGAATTCTGATTGACCTAGGCGGCGGATTTGGATCGGCGTGTCTTGCAGATCATCAATAAAAGGCTGTTATCGGTTTCGGGTGTTTTTCTCGGCCGTGCACGTCCAGGGGTTCTTTTCAATGCCGGTTTCAAATATCTTAACCACGTCTTCAAAATTTTTGCGATTTCGGCGTATGACGATAAAGGCAATTGACAGTAAAAAAAATGTAATACAGTCGAGGCGGTGACCGACAGTGTAATACCCTGTACCTATTTTCTCAAAAGACAAATTTATTCCTGCATATTCCTTCTAAAAACTTTCCAATTGAAATTTTTTTTTTTTTGGTGAAATTCGATATTTATACCTATAAGTTCCGTAAATTTTTACCTATTTTGATGAAACTCGAAAGTTACGTCAAAGAAGTATATGAGATAAGTTTCAAGTTGTTATGTTGAGGAGTGTGGGAGAAAGCACGGTAAGTCGAAAAAAACCGCGAAACTCTACTGCGGGGGAGCGGGGGAAGATATTGACATGATTCAACAAACTTCATCTTCTCAGGAAATATGCGCACCAGCTGGTAAAGTTTCGTATCTCTAGCTCTTATAGTCTCCGAGATCTAGGTGTTTATACCGACGGACAGACGGACGAACGGACAGACGGACAGACGGACATGGCTCAATCGCTACCCGCGGTTATGATAAGCATTTTGGTATAAAGGACTTGGGGTCTGCCACGCCTCCTTCTGTCCGTTACATACATTGTACAAATCTAGTATACCCTTTGTACCTATAGGTACAGGGTATAAAAATTATTTTAAGAGCATGGAATTTCTTCAAATTAAAAAAAAAATGTATTTATATGAAAAAAAAAAAAAACAAAAACAATACCATTTCATTATTCAACATGATGACAAAGTCGAAAAAATTAATTTTTTTGGGGTATCCATATTTTTTGCCTGTACCAAAACGATCTAGAGACATTCCGGCTTTTAGAGGCAAGATTTTTTAGGAGAAACAAACAACGCTTGGCCTCGGTACATTTTATATTACAGCGATAGAAACTCGAAAACATATTGGGCAAAAACTTGCAGATTTAAGAGCAACTGAATTCGATGTATAACTAGCTTATACAGACTACTATATAGTATTGTTTAACATTTTTTGCTGGGTGACTACTCGATTGAAACACATTAAACATGTAAACATTTTTCTCGGTTGGCATATTTTGCAGCTTGCAGCTGCTGCTTTATCGCTACTGCAATTCAAATGTGGGTAAAAATATTTTCCCATACTAAAAATGCCTCACTTAGAATTCAAATAAAATTTGCAATTTCACAAAGGTATTCAAACAATGCCAACGATAGGCTAAAATTGAAAACTCGAAATTCATCTAAATCATTGAGACAAAATTTAGTCGGAATGGAAGGGCCTTGCAACAAAACACCCCCTTTTGGTGCCGCACTCTTCATAGTGTGTTATGTTTGTTAGCAAAATATTGAATTTTTGAACAAATTTTTTATTGACCCACCTGCCGCCTGTGTTCTAGGTGTCTAGTTGAGCTGCACTGGCGATTCCAGAACTAGCTGGCAAACGGTCAACAAACTTTAAAGTCAGTTTAAGTTTAGTTACACAACACCAATGTGAATCGTTACTGTACAAGCTGGAATAAAATGCATGCGACAAGGCAAACAATTCTTATTGATTTTGAAATCTATGTCAAATTGATAACATTGCGCAGAGTCATCAGCATTCTCACATCAAGCTGAGAATAAACAGCATCAAAATTTTAGTTTTATAGAATAATCAGCATAGTGATGCCAGCACCAACTGTTTGAGAAGGCGCTGGGGTGGTATACTATTAAGCCACTAGACACAATTCCACTGCAATGCACTTGAGACACACACACAACTGCCTGCATCCAGTAGATACTAGCGAATGCAGTAAAAGAGCTGAGATTTTGCTCTCGAAACAACAAATTCCCTCAACGTGACATTTATGCAGTGAGACAGTTAGTCAGCTAGTCAGTCAAGTCAGTTCGTCTGTCAGTCCGTCATCCATTGAACGAAGAAAGATATGTACATACTATGTAAACTATACTGCCTAGAGCAGAAGCACAAGTCTTATAACAATGAATCGACTGCTACAAATTGCCAGCAGCTGCAACTGCTCCTGTCACCATTTAAGTTGCTTGCCAGACATCATACCACCATGCGTGGCATAAAATATGCTTGTAAATTTATACGATAACTCCACCCAGAGGCAGGCAGACAGCCAAACTTTGCTTATTGAGCAATACGCACTGCTTGCTAGCTATTGGAAACCGGGCCCGAGGCCAAGAGGGACAGGAACCCCACCCGGACCTATACATATACATAAGCAATTGCTTCAAATTGAAATGAAAGCAAAAATGTTTGCACACACGAATAAACTGAGTTAGAGGAGGTGGAGTTTGAGTTGGAGCTAGACTAGCCCAACTGAGTATTGATGGTGAACGGCAGGGGGGCGCTGCTCCTCTCCTTTACATTATACATGTACCATATTTTTATGCTTTGCTTTCTAACTTAAAGTTAAACTTTTTGATTTCATCTTTGCGTAGCTCTTTTTATGTGTGCTTCCTTGTGCGTATCGGTTTTTATGATTTCCCAGAATTATGAACTTATCAAGTTTTTCAAACATTTGGGATTTGTCTTCTCTCTACAAATTCCAACTCCAAGTTCCATTTTTCTTTTGTGGCTTGTAGCTCTGTCCGATGCTGTCTGGGCTTTTTTGTTTTTTGTTTGGTGGGATTTTGTAATGGTTAGGCCCCTGGCGGATACGGCTTTATGTTTTTTTCACACTAGTTTTTGTTGGATTTGTCCCACTTTGTTGCTGTTGTATGTTATGTTTATCTCCTTAGTTCACTACTCACTCGCTGGCGCTGTGTATTCTCTCAGCACTTTTCGTGTGTTCCTGACACTACGAGTACTTCTTCCTCTAGTTTACGAACACTCTTCAACACTCACCTCACCACACACCTTGCTGAGGGCTGAATGGCGGCATGGCCTGACTACGAGTTCAATGTACCGAAATTTTATTTGAATATTAGCTGTGTCTGCACAAGAGAGAGTGTGAGCAAGTGCGAGAGAATTCCATTGTATATGGCTGCTTGGAAAGCGCTTTTTCAATTGCATTCAAAATCGATTTTAAATTTGGGTTTTGTTTGTGCTGCTACTGTTACTGTCACATGCGATAGAATTTTAAATATCTCTGCTCCTCTTGCGGCATTCTACGCTTTTCCATTTGGTAAGCCCCAAAAAAAACTAAGTATAAATAAGCGCAACAGCGTTTTTCCATTCTACTCACTTCTTCTTCTTTTGCCGCACAAAACTTAAACCATTAATCCAGTTCCATAATCCGCGTACAAGACTGACTTTAGTTCATCAGTTTAACTTGTGGTAACACCACATAATAAACTTTTATTGTTTTGATCTTTGCAATTAAAAAGTTTTCATCAAGTCACTAACTGCTCCATGTTGCTGTCACTTCGTGCACAAATTACTAAAAAAAAAGAAAAAATAACTAGGTCGTATCTCTTTGATGCAATTGGAAATGTCCATAGGTAAAAAGGCTCGTTTTGGCAATAGTACTGAGCAGCTCTCCTAATTGGAGTACGTGTTGGCAAACTTTGCGACTGTAAGCCGCCGGTAAAAGCTACTTTATGAAAATCGATAAAATCGAAAACTAACCAACAACAACCACCGCTTCATAAATAACACAGTCGCACACACACCCACGAGTGAGAGAGGGAGAGAAAGAGAGAGAGCGAAAAAGTTCAGGCTCAGCCAGAAATGTGTGCGCGTTTGTGGCTGGGCCAGGAGCAGGCGCCGGCAAGGACATGAATGAAAAACAGCAAGACAAAGAATGAATGGCAAACCGGAACACGTTGCCGAACAAAAGCTGCGAGTGCGAAACAACCACCGAAACTCCCATTCCCCTTTCCATTGCCATGCCCATGGTATTTGTTGTTATTACCATTGCCGTCCGTTACCATTACCGATTCATACGGCGGTTAACGGTTTACGGAATGAAACAATGTTTTGTCGGAAAGACTGTGAGGAGTGGAACGCTGGCATAGCAAAAAATGCGGAATTTTTGGTAAAACACACGCACACTAGCAAAAATATTGAAGAGGTATTCCTTCAGTACGCAATATGTGCATGGTGGTCATTTCCCATCGCTCCAATAAAATTCGACAGCTAAAGCTAGTTCTTTGTGGATTATTGAAAGACAACGATATAAAGAATCATCGTCTAATTTTTAAATAAGTAATATTTTTGCAATTCCCATTACATTTTATAAGCACCTTGAAAGACACACCATTTCGAAAAAGGATGTTTTGTTAAGTTAATTAATTTTAACTATCAATTTGCACTTAAGAGCGCTCATTTGGGACTATTAGGCAACAATTAAATTTACATTTAAACTACGGTTTGTAATAATTTCAGTTTTATGTAATTGAGATAAACTAAGTCGAGTAGCACTTCAGCAGTGGTTGGGTGCATTGAGATCAATTGCCTGTCTACAATTCTACAGTGGTTCCTCAATCTTAAGCGCTGTTTGCGGTCTATAGCGATGGAATACACTAAAATTTCCAGAGCTCCTGTAAATGTAATTTAGTTTATAAGTATTACAGAAAAAAAGTCAAAGAAATTTATTAAATATATCCATTAGTACAAAGTAAATTAAAATTGTGGAACTAGTGTTTACTATAGTTTATAATTTATAGCTAATAAACTGGTCACTGGTTTTTTAAGCAGAAGACAATTTTCTTTTAGAAAAATACAAATGGACTGATAAGCTTTGAGCAACGTTGGAAATAAAACCATGACTAATGCACAGAGGTAATGACGAACGACGGTTGATTTGCAATGCTGCGGTGGCGATTGACCCATCGCAATGCTGAAAACGTGAGTGAAAATCGTTGACTCTAATTAGGGGAAGGACTTGACGATGCGTGTGTGATGGACTTGTTCGTGGTACTGAAGCGTTGCCAGCAAGCAAAATCTGCTTTGTGATTAAATGTTAGTGTGTGTGTATGTTTTATAGCCAATGACCTGATCTAATGTTATAAATCTACTTGACCAGAGCTGGAATGGCATGGCTTTTAGGTTAGGCGGTCATTCGCGTAGAATCTACCAAGTAACCATACCATACACTAGTCTCCACAGCTTAAGTATTAAATACTGCTGCTGAAAAGGTATGCACGAATTTCTTAAACTTCTTGGAAACTCGACAAAGAAACTTATCGACATAATTTACAACTTTTTGTCACTTTTTCACCAACTGGACTGCCTGCTGGACATCCCTATCTTAAAAAAAAAAAAAAAAAACGGAACACGCAACGTCAGAGAATACCCACAGCAAAAATTTACTGCACTTAGCACCTTCGAACTGTCAATGCAACTCTTGTTGCAAATAGTTCCGGCGAAAAAGAAACAAAACTTTTACCTGCCACAAAAAGTTTCAACTCTAGTAAGGGTAGTTCGTTTGACAGCCATTACCTATATCGATTTTTGTTTAATTGGCCCGGGGTGTAATATTTTTTATTTACAGGTAGAAAGCGTTAACGTGACAGTTAAAAATAAGTATATCTCTAAGTCGAAAACTTGAAATTTTAAAATTCTTACAAATTTTCAACCAATGTCGTGCAAAAATAAGTTTTATAACGCTCAACCAGAGTACCTTGTCCAGGTGCCAATCGAAATACGCAAACTTATTCTTTGGCGCTATTTAACACGTTAAGGACGGCGTGTACCACCGGTGGCTCACACACGAATGTTTTATCTGGCGGCGTGTACCACCGGTGGCTCACTCACGAATGTTTTATCTGGCGGCGTGTACCACCGGTGGCCCACAAGTTTTGTTAGACGAAATAAAATTATTTGTGATCAAACTAATTTTTTATTGAAAAATTTAGGAGCTTATTTTTAAAGGTAGGCTATAATAACCTTATAAACATATTTATTTTTGGTTTTTGTGGGTTTTTTCAAAACATTTTAGACAAAGTGGTGGTTCACCCTCGCAAAATCGGCAGAATGTTGTAACCCTTTTTGTAGTCTTTGCAGCAAAATTTCTACCTCGTCGAGCAGATAAGGATTTATAACATTCACGGCATCGTTTCCGCGACTTTCTTGCAGTTCCAGGATACTTCTGAAGAAAATGTATAGTTCTTCTATGTGCTTGCGGTTCTGCCGGCATTTCATACAGGAGCCGATCAATAATACTTTCTCTAAATTGTAAAACATCCAAATGCTTGGTACCCCACTTCTGATGAATATACCATGCATTTACAATTGATGTTGCGCAAATCAACTCTATGATAATTTTTCTGTACCATTTTACGGTTTTGCGTAACGAATTGTAATATGATGCAAGTTGGTCGGATATATCAACGCCTTTTTTTGCAATATTGTAGTCAAAAATAGCATCAGGTTTTAGTTTACCATTTATTCCTTCAACAATAGTACAAGTATGATTGTTGCAAGTCGTTAACATACAAACTGACCGTTTGTCTGTCCATTTAAAAAATTTAACACCTTTAGAATTTTGAACAGCCACAAAGTCACCTCGTCTTTGTTTCAGTTTTGCTTCTGGTGGTAGAAATTTTCTATTTACCTTTACAGTGCCACATATATTAGTTGATTTATCTAAAAGCTCTTCAGCTAAAGGCACACTTGTATAGTAACTATCTGTATACAAAGTGCGTCCTTCAAATAACAATCCATCCATCAATCGCATTATTACGTCATGTGCATGACCTTTTGATGTGGAGCTTACATTCTTTCCAGTGTAAATTTCAACATTATATGTGTAGCCTCCAGTCAAACATAATTTGTATAATTTAATACCATATTTATGCCGTTTTCCTGGAATGTATTGGCGAAACATGAGTCGCCCTCGCCATGGAACCATGCTTTCATCTATTACGACATTTTTTCCAGGTTTCACTGCGCTTTTGAATGAGTCAATGATTACTTTTACAATGTTACGAATTTTGTTTAACCGATCGTCAATTATGGCTGAATTATTATTGGAAAAGTGCAAATATTTTAGTACAGACAAAAAGCGATCACGTCTCATAACTTTTTTTATACGAGCATTTGAATACATTGTATTTTTCGACCAATACAACTTAATTTCTGGCAACCGATCTAGGCCCATAATAATGAGTATGCCAATAAATTTTTTTATTTCTCCTATGGTAACGGGCATCCAGGATTGTTGGTGTTTTCTTGTGTTGGATGAAGAATTATTTTCAACACTAACGTTGGATTGTTCAGCATATCGATTTGTTTCATTTACTATTAATTCGAGGAGGTTTCTTGACAAAAATAACTGGTACAATGAGAATGGATCATCACAATCAACATTTTCTTGCGAAAATTCCTCGCTTCCCGTATACTGATGTAACATATTACTTCTCCCTGTTACCTGCCGCCATTCTGTATCCTCATCACTTTTTTCCGAATCAGTTTCTAAAAACTCTCGCGTCGTACTATCATGTAACGAGTCACTTTCCTCCCAATCACAAGTTTCATTGTTTTTCTCCTCTGAAGAAGATGAAAGTATCCTCAGCCTTGATCCTTTCCTGCGGAATACAACTATGGACTCATCTGACGAATCGATTTCATCCATTTTGTAGGGGGTGAAAATTCTAATTGCTTACAAATTTTACAGGCTCTGTTTTAATTCTGTTTACCAAGAAAAATCAACTTTTAACCCATTAACACTCGAACGATTTTTTTTCCATGTCCACCAGCAGCTCGACAGTTTTAGACTAAAAAACTAAAATTAACGTTCATAATATTACATATCCCCGAGCGGAGCCTATAGCATTAAGCGGAGCCTTCCGATTTGTATAGCATTAAGCGGAGCCTTCCGATTTGTATAGCATAAAGCGGAGCCTTCCGATTTTTATAGCATTACTGGTGTTTCGTTGCTACTTTTCTTGTGAGCGCTGGTACCTAGTTTGTCGTTGTTGCAACAACAAAAAATAAGCAATCATTATTTTGTGCACATTGGTAGCAGCAATCTTAAGAAAAATAGCAACAAAACACCAGTAAGCACAAGCAGCTCGTCCGTCCCGCACTAGAACTGCTTGTTTTTTCGGCCGTTTTGCCGTTCCATAAAATTGCGGCATAAGGCCTGTACGCAGTTCGAAATATTTCGCACGGAATCACAAAACTATATATAAAAAAAAATCCCATTTGAGATATCCAGTGCGAAATATTTCGAACTGCGTACAGGCCTATAAGTGCGAAGAAATAACGGTACAACAAAAGCAGCACGATATTGATGTGTGCATTTTTCGCAAAATTTGTTGTTTTTCTCTTTTTTGTTTTCTTATGCTAAACAAATTTTTTTGTGCAAGGCGCCGCCAGATAAAGCAACGTTTGATTATTGCTGCCGCCAGATGATGCTAAATACAAAAAACTGCGCCGTCCTCAACGTGTTAAACGCCACGGGTCTGTGTGCTTGTCTTCAGTTCCTGACAATTCAGATGTTTCTCTACCTGGCTTTACTTAATGTAACCCATCCTTTATCTATGCTGAAGAATGTACTTCAATTTTCGCTGTTATCTCCAATCTACTGGGTTCTAACGATACCACTACTGCTCGGTGTTGGCGTGTTTGGTTTGCTGAATTTTCACATCACCCTTAGACGTCATTTTTACTATGCCACTCACATTGATCGCATTTTGGGAGAGCTGCCGCAAAGTCTGGCACTACTTGGAACCGTGGTCTTCGTGGGCTTTTACTTAAGCTGGTTTTGCTGTTTTACCATAAGGAGGCACTTACCTGACTGGTCGTCTATCGGATTCATACCGTTTTACGCTGGTTTTTGCACCTTTTATAACTTCATGACTGCACATAGGCGTAAGCACATCTTTTCCAAAATCAATCTAAGCGGTTCTTTGCAGTTGGCATTGTGGCAGTACGACAGCCTGCCTCCTTATGATCAATTTCAACGCACTTTATACTTTGGATTGTGCCATATATTCTACAGTGGCTGCCAACATGGCTGCGTCATGCAAGGGACTCTTTATGTTCTCGGGATGTGCCTACGGCAACCAAATATGTTGTTTCATGCCTGGTGCCTAGGTGAACTTGTTGTCTACAATTTGTATATGATACGTTTTATATATTGCCTGGTGTTAAACCACCCACTGCCATTGGTTGTTCTGCCAAGACAGCGTAAAAAGTCAAAAGAGATGTTCCTTTACTTAGTCTTCTGGAAGCAACTGCAGCGATGGCTCTGCCAAATAGGTATAATTATCCAAATGCCGCTAGGCTTAGATCCAGAACTGGTTATAACGGATGCCCTGCAAAACAACTTTCTTTATGGTTTTCATCTGCACTCGGCCAAGGACTTTTACGAGGTCATGGCATGCTCGTCCAATCAACAATGCGTTGAAATTTTTAAAATTCGAAACCCGAAATATAACTGGGTTGGTATACGCAATGTAGTTTTCAACATGATCGACAATTTTGTAGATACAATGCAAGCTTGCCTATCCGACCCCTGCCTAAAAAGGCAGCCTATCGGCGAGCAGCTATTTAAACTTAAGCAGCCGGGCATGCGTAACTTGCTGACACCAAAGCCAATACGTATGTTTAGTCTATGGAATCTACATTTGAAACAGGTGTGTGAGAGTCAGAAGTTGGAATATCACTGTGGCTCTCCCAAATATAAGTTAAACCGTTTAAGGCAGAGATTAATAGGCGGTATGTGTAATGCATGGGATCGTCTTTATATTGCTGTTCTGGACTCCTTACCACATGTTAAACCTATTTTCGAAATCGACAGATGCAACCGCCTTAAATACGAACTACAATACGCTGAGCCGCTAGTGTGGGCAATGCAGGGACTCGTCTGTATATGCGTGCGTTCGCTGAAGGAGGATTGTTATGGAATAGTCGGACCGGATTTGGAACATGTGCTTGATAAGTTGATAAGTATGCATCATCAGTTACTCAAGGCACGCGAGACGTTACTGTCCCATTGCGATGGGAATATAGAAGAAGTTCAGGCCAAGCCGAGTTGTGGTCATGAAGTTCTATGGAATGCCACATTGGGATGCCTGCAAAAAATATTGTGGACCTTTGAACCCTATCTGTCGCATATTATGGTGCAAAAAAAGTTGGAAATTGTGGAGTGGGTACAGAAATTTTCCTAGATGCTTGATATATATAAAGTCGACGTTATATTCGCTTAGTTGCTTTTAATTATTTGCCTTTATATTTTTATACATTTTCTTATCAATAAATTATTCTGCCTTTTGTCCTGCAAGTGAGCGACAAGCTTAACAATAAGTAGCTCTAGCACTCTACTTTGAGTATTGAATTTTTCAACGCACGTTATATATTAAGAATAGTATTGCTTTTGAGCTAGCATAAGGAACTCTGAACACTTTTTTGTCTGGAACTACTTCTGTTATTCGTTGTGCAAAGCTGATTTACCGTTTGAGCATCAAAGAGCTGAGCGGCTATAAATTTGCCATTCTTCAACAAAGGCAAAGTCACTGAATGGAGGTCGAATAGCATAATTGGTGGCGCCTGCACTCAAAATGAACTTAAAATAATTGGTAGAGTGCAGCTGCAGCAGCTTTAGAGTTAAAAACGGAACACTCAATATGGACAACGATTCAATATTTTAGAACAAGTTTATCTCGACTTATATACTCTGAGTATTTATTTTGTATTCATAAAATTTTATGCAACAGCTCTTTTGCTCACTGAAACGGGCTTGCTATATCGGCACACGTCTCTCGTTGCTGCAACTTTTGATAAAATTATTAAAAAAAGAACAAGATTGTTTCTGATAAAAAGGCTCGATGTGTATGATGTATTTAACACGATAATGAAAATAAATTCGAAAATAAATAAATAAATAATGATGTATAGCTTTTAGTCTTAGTTTGCATCGTTAGAACTACTGATGTGATAGACCAAAGTACTAGGTCAAGTAAGCTAAGCGAATAAAGGAACTATTAGTTGCCAAAGTGTAAAGGAGCCAAAGGGACCGGGTGACGCATCTCCCGAGCTCTCTGCAACCATTCTTTGTAGACCTGGGCAGTCTATCAAATGTGCCATTGCGGATCTGGCCACTTTTGTCGAACCCTCAAAATGCTTCTGCATGGAAAGGGGCTTCGGTGACTTGGAATGCCCACCAGCTTTATATTCCAGAAATATTCCTCCTCTACCACTTACCTCCTTTCTTCCTCGATCATACTTCTTTCTTCCCTTCCACAACTAGGCATCACCTGGACCTCAAGGTCTCTGGGTGATCTCAATTATTGATTAAGCAGCTTGATCAACCTAACCTAAACCAATTACTTATAGGTAAGGGAAATAAAAAACGTTTTAAAAGTATTCTAAGGAATAGGTGGATAGTTGCATATGCAAGCAGATATAAGATTCATTATTTGTACCATAAACACAATATACCTCTACATCAATGAGATACAGGGTATGTTTAAATCCAGGCAGTACATATGTATGTATTTGACTTTATCAGCGAGGCGCAACAGCAGCCAAAGAAATGCCACTGATAAAAATAACAAGATAAACAGCGACAGAGGAACGGAAGAAATGTGAAGTAAAAGAGAAAGAGAGAGAGAGAAGGAGCAAATGTAAATAGTGGAACTAAATAAAGAGGGGTGCAACGCAAGCGCCAAAAACATTTACTTATGGTGTTAATGAAAATGTTTGTTCCTGCAGAGAGACTCTACGCTTTACCTTTAACGAAAACAATTTTTCAGTGAGTTTGTGTGCTGAACCAGATAAGCTTCAAAAATAGACACAAACTGTGGTTTGAACTTCAAAGACGAAGCACTGAGATAATAAATAAATAAACGCCAAACGGTTCATATAATCCCACGAACAACATTAGACCAAAAATAGTGCACACAAAGCAATTGAAAATATGCTGGGCTCTATTGTGAATGGGCACAGCAACAGTGGATGCGAATGCACAGAGAGTGAGAGACCCAGAGAGCGAGCATGAGAGCGTTGCTACGCGGCACCGTTGCTACCGTTGGCATTATTACGTTATGTTTTCAAAAAGACAGCTGGCTGCCGCCTATCAGGTCGAGAGCCTCTATCTGCCTCTCTGTTCAGCATCAGTTAAATTACAGGCAATTACAAAAGCTGCAACAACAACAACAGCATGCTCTTTGACTTCCAGAGTTTAGCCTGCAGGCTGCAATAAAAGTGGATTTGTTTTTATCAGCAACAAACGCCGCCAACGCACAGTGGTCGGCATGATTAATTTAGCGCGGATTTGGATAAAATTTAAAACTGTTAAGCCCAGTGTGCTGGTTTATAGACTCGCTTTGTTCTCATCACTCCGTTCTACTTCTACTTTATCAGCTTAACAGTTGTTGAACAGCTGATTCATCTGTTTATATTGCACTTTCATTAAAAATGATATTGTAATTTACAAAATAAATTTTCAGTATGTACGTATACAAAAAAAATTCCAAATAAATAGTTTTTATTTCATTAAAACACCTTTATGTTGATGCAGTTATTTATGCATCTTAACTTTTTTCTTCTTAAGAATTAGTATGACTGTTGGATATATTTATAAAATATAAGAAACACTAAATCAAAGATACGTTTCTTTACTCGAAGCTTATTAAGTTATTCGTGCCAGTTGGGTCACATCTCCCACTGTGCAACAGAACAGCAACGGCACTAATTTACAAATAGAAATATAAAAGTCTGGGAATAAGCAACAATGCAAAGACAGACAAGGAGAGCAAGAAGAAGAACAAACAGCCGCACAAATTGTGAACTTTACACCAGTTTACCGCGCTTCTGCTTCTCTTTGTTGTTGTTGTTGTTGTTATTGTTGCTCTCTTGGCGTACAATATTTTCATGTTTTATTATTGCTGCGTGCGTTCATTGGCTTTTAACGGTACTTGGCATGACTGCGGCAAACAATTTGTAAAACACATCCGACAAAGAGACTCAATGCATTTTTGTGCCACATTTCGTGCTGCTGCAGCGGCAACAACAACAGCAACAACAGGCAATGCGTTGGCTACTAGTTACGTATATACATAGTATACATTATATATACATTAATACACATGTACATACATGCAAGTTGTTGTGTTGTTGCCCACACACAGCCGAAATTCAGACGACAATTGAAGCGTTTGTCCCACTGTGCAATGCCGAGGTGTGAAAAGGAACAAACTAGTTTGAGGGCAGAGCACGATATAATAATATTAAAATAATAATAAATATATATGTCACGCTTACCTCTCGTAATTTGAGATTATTAACTTAATTCAGCAATTGTTTTTTTTTGTTTTTGTTGTTTTTTTTTTGAAGTACTATGTATAAAATGTAGCAAAAATTTTTCGTGGCAAACAAAAGCAGCGATTATTTGGGATACAATTTGATGGCCATTAACAGTTACGGCTGTATTTATTTATGTATATAATACACTATTTAGATTTATATGTGTTTGTTTGTGTGTGTGTGGCTGCTGCTGGCACTGGTTACGTTTTTCACGGTCGTTAGACTGCGGCAAAAAACAATGAAAAATACAGATTTTTATTCAACATCTGTCGAAAATAAATACCGCTAATTGGAAAAAAAAAAAATGAATGCGCGATGAATAGATAGAACCGAGAGAAACTATAATTAAACACGTACGCGGCGGAGTTAACTATAGAAAAAAAAGGGCAGAATTTATCCTGCGGTCGCATTCAAAGATATAGAGGAAAGCAACAGAAATAAGCGAACAAGATGGCAAAAAGTAACATAGATGCTTGTGTTAGGGGTTAGCGGGGGAGAGGACAACAAGTCTGCAGCAGTCGCATTCGGTAAACTCTGCGACAGAGAGGTAGTTAGAATATGTATGTGTGTAAAAGAGAAAAAGCGAAGGGTTCAGCAGGGATTTTTATTTTGTATTTTTCCTGTCAGTAATTTTTTATTATTCTTTTAATTAAATTCAATGCACAAACAGTTGTCGCGTTCATTTTGTTACTCTGCTTTGAAATTTTCTCTTCACTTTTTATGTCTTTTTCGTTTGTGTGTATATGCGTGTATGTTGGTTTATTGTGTTTCCACTGCAACTCCACTGCTTCAGTTGCTATTTGCTTTGCTTGGTAACTTCTTTCTCTTTTTCACACACACACACACACACACACACACACACACTTACAAGGCACAGAAACACTCGCACATAAATGGGCACGGACATAAAACTGCACAACACAAAATTAAGCTTACGCGAACCTTTGCTTCGAATTTGTGCTAACTCTCTAATTACCAGGTGTTAATTTTTATGCAATTTTCACTTTGATTTCATTAATTATTCTTATTCCAGTTGTGTTTTTTATTCTTTCATTTGTAGGAGACGCCGACAACAACGCGGAGACTACCGAGACACCCGAAGCTAGCATCCGCACAACCGCTCATGAAAACAACAACAAACGAACAAAATACACAGAGTTGTAGTGGCACCGTATGTTTTAAGTATAAAAATACCCCAAATACAAAACGATAAGACCGCGCCGTTGCAGCAAAAATACTAGTATAATTCTCATAGCAGTGTTGCTCAATCATCGAAAAAAATCTAATCGACAAGGTATTGAGTATTTCAAAATCTTCGATACCGATTCGATTCAGTATCGGTTTTTTTTTTTAAGAAAGAATTAAACAAAATGCAAGTGATTGCTCGACAAAGAAACCAAAATTTTCGAAGTTTTTTTTTGCAAGTGTCGCCAGCCAGATTTACAACGAACTTGAAAATCACTATAAAGAGACTTTTTGCAAAAAAAAATTTCAAGCACCAAATGTAAAACGAAATTTAGCACTATACCGACACTAAGAAAATTGGTATCGCATTGACGATAAATCGAGAACCAAAATATCAGTATCGACTTCGATATTCTTGAGACCGCTTTGACACATTATGTACTTTTGGTTGTGTGAAAATGTCTAATTTTGTTCCAGACAATCGTCATTTGCGGGAAATATTGATTTTCTTCTTCCGTTCGAAGAAAACGGCAGCTCAAGCGCATCGAGAGCTCCAAAAAGTGTACGGAGATGCTGCGCTAAGCGAAACAACGTGCCGTGATTGGTTCCGTCGCTTCAAAGACGGTGATTTCGACATTGAGGACCGTCCACGTGAAGGAAGGCCCACAACCTTCGAAGACGCTGAATTGGAGGCATTACTCGATGAGAATTCGTACCGAACGCAAGAAGAGCTTGCTTTAGCATTAGGAGTTACCCGCCAAGCCATTTCCAAGCGATTGCACGCGAGCAATGCGCGAAAAACCGATTGATTGTAATATGAAAAATATTGTAAAAACACCATTATGCGATGAATACAAAAACATAAAAGAAAAATTGTGGCTAGTTCGCAATAGCATTTTAAAAACAATGTCTTGCAATAAAGAAATAATTAATTTCCCTTGCAATAAAAAAGTTATATTTTGTCATCGATAAATTTTATTTTTCCTTTTGCCCTGTTAATTTGACAGCTCCATCAAGTGCGAGGCCCTCAGTGTGACCATATACGTATATGTGATTGATTGCGTGTTTGAGTCTTGTAGCATTTACTTTTTGAATGGTACTTTCAGGCTAATTGTGGTGTGGCATATGTTAATAAATAAACTTAAATAATTTGGTTTTAGTGTTTCTTATAAATTTCCTGATACATAATACTAAGCCGAAATTATGTTTATTGGTGCTTCGAATTTTTTTTTCATAATGTCCACTTTTATTAAACAAAATCATTTTCATTTAAAAAATATAATTGGTAATATTTGCAGTATATTTAGTATATTTGTTTTTCGCCGGTTGAAATATCTAAATGCTTCCAGGCTACGGGCACACTGCAAAACAAGTAGTGTCAGCGCGCGGCGGCCGCTTATTTTTTCTTTGTGGATACTAAAAATAAAGCGACTCAATTTGCGTATCGTTTTAAACTTAAAATTCCACTAATTTGACGGGTTTTAATCGCGCTAATTTATAACATCTGCGCCTGACGATATCCGCGAGCAACATGCAGTCGCATAGCAAAAAGCGTGTTTGCTATTATTACGATAGTGAGTGCAACAATATTTATAAAATATTTTATAAAGTCCAACTTGCTTGTAAATTAACATATTGTGCTCCAAATGCCAATTTTGGCTAATGTTAATAACTGGTTGAAAATGTGCCTAGTCGGCACTTGGTAGCATTTTTTTTTGCAAATTTCTAATTTAACAGCGACTGTACCATCGTTTATACTACACAGCGCACTTTTCGTAACAAGCGTAGCATCATCATGGTGTCTGTATTAATTTCCCTAGCAAAAAAAAAAAATCCCTTGGTGTGATTTCCCACTTAGCGAGAGCACTACGTCTGTTGTGAAAAGTGTGCTTTTGCTTTGTCGTCGACTCAGCGACCGTCGCTTTTAAATTTAAATTTTGCATAGCCGTAAAATAATTTTCACCTTTTCATTGTTCCGCCATTTTCTCTTTAGGTGATATTGGAAACTACTACTATGGCCAAGGTCATCCAATGAAACCGCATCGCATACGCATGACCCATAATCTGCTCTTAAATTATGGACTCTACCGCAAAATGGAAATTTACGTAAGTGCCTGTGCATCATTCAAACAGGTTTCCAAGTTAATCCATGTTTTTTTGTGCAGCGCCCACACAAAGCTACCGCGGATGAGATGACCAAATTTCACTCGGACGAGTACGTGCGCTTCTTGCGTTCCATACGTCCGGACAATATGACCGAGTACAATAAGCAAATGCAGCGTTTCAACGTAGGCGAGGATTGTCCCGTCTTCGACGGACTCTATGAGTTCTGTCAATTATCGGCCGGTGGGTCTGTTGCCGCCGCAGTTAAACTTAATAAGCAGGCTTCGGAGATTTGCATTAACTGGGGCGGAGGACTTCACCACGCCAAAAAATCGGAGGCTTCGGGCTTTTGCTATGTCAATGATATTGTGCTGGGTATACTTGAGTTGTTAAAGTATCACCAGCGCGTGCTGTACATTGACATTGACGTCCATCACGGTGATGGTGTGGAAGAGGCATTCTACACCACGGACCGCGTAATGACCGTCAGCTTCCACAAATACGGAGAGTATTTCCCGGGCACAGGTGATTTGCGTGATATTGGCGCTGGAAAGGGCAAGTACTATGCAGTAAATATACCGCTTCGAGACGGCATGGATGACGAGGCCTACGAAAGTATCTTTGTGCCCATCATCTCAAAGGTCATGGAGACATTCCAGCCTGCAGCTGTTGTGTTGCAGTGTGGCGCCGACTCTCTAACAGGCGATCGTCTGGGTTGCTTTAATTTGACAGTAAAGGGTCATGGCAAGTGCGTCGAGTTTGTGAAAAAATACAACTTACCGTTTTTGATGGTCGGCGGTGGTGGCTATACCATAAGGAATGTATCGCGATGTTGGACGTACGAAACATCTGTGGCGTTAGCTGTAGACATAGCCAATGAACTGCCCTACAACGATTATTTTGAGTACTTCGGGCCAGACTTTAAGCTTCACATTAGCCCAAGTAATATGACCAACCAGAATACATCAGAGTACTTGGAGAAAATCAAGAACAGGTAACAAAAAATTTGTATACAGTCAAGGCAATGCTATACAGTGTGATGAAAAAAAAAAAGTTTCTGCCTACTTTGTCATGGCAACTTTAGTGTTTAAATCTAAACTGCTTCGATGGAATATAAAACGCCTCCTTCTGTCTGTCACACACATTGCACAAACCTAGCATTTCGTTGACCCTATGCATAAATGCAATCTAGTTACTAATTTTTTCTCTCTACAGACTCTTTGAGAACCTGCGAATGCTGCCACATGCACCGGGTGTTCAAATTCAGGCCATACCCGAAGACGCCATCAACGACGAGTCAGATGAGGAGGACAAAGTGGATAAGGATGATCGATTACCACAGAGTGACAAAGATAAGCGCATCGTACCAGAAAACGAGTATTCTGATTCCGAAGATGAAGGTGAGGGCGGTAGACGTGATAATCGCTCATACAAGGGCCAGCGCAAACGGCCGCGCTTGGATAAGGATAACATTAATACAAATCCAAACAAGACTTCTTCAGAAAATTCCAGCGAAGTAAAAGATGAAAAGGAAAAGGGTAAGCAGCCTATAAAAATCTCTGCACTATTTTTTATTCAAAGCCAAATTTGTACTCAGTTGAGCCCGCCGACAATGAGGAGCCAGCTGCTGCCAATAGCAACAGTAGCAGCAGCAACAACAAAGCTGACAACGATGCTGGCGGAGCTGCGGTTACAACCGCTGCCGTAACTAAGGGCACAAAGGAAAACAACATATGACGTGGTGGTCGTAATTGGTTATAGAAACCAATTAAACGTCCGCCAAAGTACAAGCCGCCTGACTTCACCTAGCAACAGAAAAAATCTACTACAATATGATGAGGTCTAAGCCGTACTTTTATAACTGTAACCCCCACCTTCTTTATAAATACTAGACTAAGTAAATGTAAACCCTTACTATTTATGTGTAATTTTACATTTACTCCGTTCAGCTTCATTTTTCATACGATGAAGCATAGAAAATCATTTCCTAAATTCTTTGTCGTACATTTAATAGTTGTAGTTAAAAGCAAAAGCTTTAAAATTGAAATAAAATCACGTTTTATTCTAAGCTATAAACAAAAACAAAAATTAAACTGCCAACCAAATGGGCGATTCTTTCTGTGTAGACCGAATTCATATAATTTAAGCATACCTTAAAACTTAGATTTCACTTTAAATATTTTACAAATTTGTGTACTGAACTAGTAAATGAGTGAAAAATGCTTAGTTGATTAAACGCGACAGATCTACAGTAAGCTAAGCCAATACTTAATGTTGCTTACTTAAGCGTATATAAACATTTAAGCGCAGCATTCTTAAATAAACAATGTCATTTTGGTATAAATTCTGCAAATGTGTATTATATATATAAGAAAAAGTTGTCTTTGGTGGGAACAATAAATATTGTGTGCATAAGACTAAATATTTGGCTGTAAATTTAATTTAACAATAGAAGAAGCTGCCAGAAGGTGTTATTTTTTTTTGCGCGAAAACACCAACAGTCTGGCAACGCCATTTATATCCTTTAGTCGCCGTGCGCTGCTTACTTGTTGCTGATGCGCCAATTGTTTCTAAATTAAATTATTTATAAATTCAAGCTTAGGCTTTTGAGGATCTTTGCCAACTGTGCATTTTGTAATCCTCTCTAGCAATCCGGTATTGGCGCGAGGCTGCGGCGCCTTCCGTATATTGGCGCCTTCCCGTGTAGCGGCACGTGCCGCCCGCCGCAAAACGTTTGCGTCTGTTGGTGTTGCTGTCGCGGTCGTATTTTAAAAACATATGTATATAACATAATAAGTTTGTTGTGTATCCATTAAGGCATTTCAATAAGTGAAACAACCTAAACCATTAACTTGGCAAATTAGCTACAATGTATCAAGACGAGATAGATGCATACATGTATGTAAATACATATGCATGTGTATACGAATGTGTGCGCAGTGCATATAAGTTTCAAAAATGTTTCGCATCATCTTAACTTAAGGAAAATTGTTCAAGAAAATTAGTAACCGCTTCGTCAAAAGCATTTTGTACTTATTTCGAGGACTTTTTTCCAATAAGGATCTGTTTGCCAAGCATTTTTTTTTTTTGTGCTTAAAATATAAATACATTAATTACTGGAGTTAAACAAATCGTGTGCAAATACGGAGCTAGGTATGTACTAGAAAATTGATTAATATATGAAATACTCACTAGTATAAGTATATTTTGTTTTAAAGGCCTGTTCGCAGCACGAAATATTTCGCGCGGAATCGCAAAACTTCATATAAAAAAAAAATTCCATTTGGGATAGCCCATTTGGAATATTTTTATACCCTGTACCTATAGGTACAAAGGGTATACTAGATTTGTGCAATGTATGTAACGGACAGAAGGAGGCGTGGCAGACCCCAAGTCCTTTATACCAAAATGCTTATCATAACCTCGGGTAGCGATTGAGCCATGTCCGTTTGTCCGTCCGTATGAACGCCTAGATCTCGGAGACTATAAGAGCTAGAGACACGGAACTTTTCCTGCTGGTGCGCATATTTCCTAAGCAGATGAAGTTTGTTGAATCATGTCAATATCTTTCCCCGTTCCCCCGCTGTAGATTTTCGCGGTTTTTAGCCACACCGTTTAATATTTTCATTTGAAATTTAACAGAGCGATGTGGATACATGCATCTATGTGTAAAAAATGAACAAAATCGGACAAATACAGAAAAAGTTATAGTCAAAAATGTGCAAATTTCATCTCCCCTTGCCAATAGACTGCGTCAATATTTGACTCTACGCAATTATGGCTACAAGTGACCTAGAATCACAATTTTTGGTAAGCTCGTTCATGTGGCTCTACTGAACAAATCCACATCCAAATTTTATCGATGCGGTCCCCCCACCCCCCGCAATCGATTTACCGTGTTTTCTCCCACACCCCTTAACATATCAACTTGAAACTTACCCAATATAATTAAAATAGCTTCTTTGACGTAACTTTCGATTTTCATCAAAATCGGTACAAATTTACGGAACTTATAGGTATAAATATCGTTTTGCACCAAAAAAAAAATAAATTCCAATTGGAAAGTTTTTAGATGGAATATGCGGGAAAAATTTTTTGACACAAAAGGTACAGGGTATTCCACTGTCGGGCACCGCCTCGACTGTACCACATTTTTATACCCTGTACCGTATGGTACAAAGGGTATATTGTGTTTGTGCAAGCCGAAAATGTATGTAACGTACAGAAGGAGAAGTCGGAGACCCCCCAAAGTTACCTAAAGTATGATCAGAGTGACTAGAGAAGTCGATATACCCATGTCCGTTTGTCCGTCTGTCCGTCTGTCCGTCTGACCGTCTGTCCGTCTGTCCGTATGAACGCCTAGATCTCAGAGATGGTAAGAGCTAGAGCAACCAAACTTTCAGATAAGATCCGTTATTTATCCATAGGAGACAAGTTTATTTTATTTTTTTGATATCGGGACTACATTATATAGCTCCCATAGGGGTGTTTCAGAGGACCTCGAAAAAAAGCAAAAGTTTTAGATGGATAATTCGTTTGCTTATGAAGATATCATAACCAAATTTGGCAATCGGAAGTTTTTTAGAAACCCCCAGCACTGTACCAAATTTTATCAAAATCGGTTGACTATATCATATAGCTCCCATAGGACCAATCGGTCGAAAATTTGTTTTATGTACAAAATTCGTTGTGTTTCGTTTGTTTGTGAAGAATTTGGCGTTAAGGAGTTTTTTAGAGTTCCCAAGCAGTGTACCAAATTTGATCAAAATCGGTTGACTATATCATATAGCTCCTATAGGACCAATCGGTCAAAAAATCGTGTTTTGTACAAAATTCGTTGTGTTTCGTTTATTTGTGAAGATATCATAACCAAATTTGGCAATCGAAAGTTTTTTAGAGTTCCCAATCACTGTACCAAATTTTATTAAAATCGGTTGACTATATCATATAGCTCCCATAGGACCAGTCGGTCAATAAAACGCTTTTTGTACAAAATTTGTTGTGTTTCGTTTGTTTGTGAAGATATTGTAACCAAATTTGGCATTCGGAAGTTTTTTAGAGATCTTCAACACTGTATAAAATTTTATCAAAATTGGTTGACTATATCATATAGCTCCTATAGGACCAATCGGTCAAAAAATCGTGTTTTGTACAAAATTCGTTGTGTTTCGTTTATTTGTGAAGATATCATAACCAAATTTGGCAATCGAAAGTTTTTTAGAAACCCCCAGCACTGTACCAAATTTTATCAAAATCGGTTGACTATATCATATAGCTCCCATAGGGCCGATCGGTCGAAAAAAAGTTGTTGATTAAAAATTCGTCTGTTTTTGGTTGTTTATGAAGGTATCATAATCTAATTTGGTAATCAAATGTCTTTTGGTGTTCTTAAGCAATTTACCGGATTTTATTGCAAGCAGTGGTACAGGGTATCCCAAAGTCGTCCGCGCCCGACTTTAACGTACGCCATCTTTTTTATATGAAGTTTTGCGATTCCGTGCGAAATATTTCGTGCTGCGTAGACCCCTTAAGTCAAAACAAAATATGCATTCAAATTGCCTTGTAACTCAGGAACCGGGCCGATTATGATTTGTAGAACGAAACCAGAATCAAGAGAATACAGCATTATTAAAGAATACTCTTTCTTTCTTTTTATACCCTGTACCGTATGGTACAAAGGGTATATTAAGTTTGTGCAAGCCGAAAATGTATGTAACATACAGAAGGAGACGTCGGAGATCCCCCAAAGTTACCCAAAGTATGATCGGGGTGACTAGAGAAGTCGATATACCCATGTCCGCCTGTCCGTCTGTCTGTCTGTATGAACGCCTAGATCTCAGAGATGGTAAGAGCTAGAGCAACCAAATTTTCAGATAAGATGCGTTATTATGTAAGGGGATGCAAGTTTATTTTATATTTTTGATATCGGGGATGTATTATATAGCTCGCTTGTTTATGAAGATATCGTAACCAAATTTGGCACCCAAAAGTTTTTTAGAGTACCCAAGCACTGTACCAAATTTGATCAAAATCGATTGACTACCGATTGGCCCTATGGGAGCTATATGACCATAGGGCCAATCGGTCAAAAAAACGTTTTTTTTGTTGATGTTGAACATTTTATTCGGATTCGTTTTGAAATCGAATGTTTGGTGCTCCCAATTTCTCCAAAACGAATTTTGTATGTGGTTTGAAACCGAATGTTTTATTGCAAGAGGAATTCAAACGAATGGGCAAAATAGGTTGAAAGGTGTACGCATTTTAAACTTAAATAATTTTTTAAATATTCTTAGAATATTCTTAAATAATTTTTTAAATATTCTTAGATTAACTAATCTATAGATTTTAATTAATAATTTTAATAATGTTTTTTTTTGAATCAACCCAAAAAACAGCATGCGCAACTACTCAAACCGAATTTTTATACGGACCATGTCTTGCCTAAAAAAATATTCATGTCTTGCTTAAATAGTTCATGTCTTGCATAAAAAAAATTTCCCTTGTAATAGGAATAGCATAGTCGTGAATAATTTCCCTAGAAAGGTGTAAAGCTGTGCTAACAATGAGCAAAGGAAATATGAACGCAAAAAAATCGGATTTGGCTTTCATGCAAAATATGTTCAAATTCTTTTAACAAATAAATTCCTCTCCTTTACAAGTAAACAACTACATACATAGACAAGGAACAACAATTTGTTTATTTTGTAACTAACTATTGAAAAACATTTATTTAATCTAAACGCTAACCTATTCACACTATGGGCTGATTAGTCGTTGCATGCAACGTCCAGCTACTCATTCACTGTTCCCGATGTCAGCAGGCACTTAACTTAGTTTGTGACTAGTCTCGTTGCGACCCTTCTTGCCGCTTAAACTAATCCAGCGATAATATCGACTCGATGCTGTTGCGATTACTGCGCGGCTGCAGTCGTGGTCCACCCAAGTAACTAATTGGATTCGCGAACTGACGCTGAAGCAGCGCATTTTCGAGATACACTGGCGGAAGCGCGGGCCGCAAAGCTGGAGCTTTCGAATGTTGGCGCCTCGACTGTGGTGGTGGTGGTGGGTTGGATGGCGGGTTTAGTACTGCTGGCGTTCTTCCATTGGCATTGGCATTTGCATTTGTGGCACTGACATCAAAGGCAGCGACTGTGTCATCGTGTGCTTTGTGGTGGGATTTGCCTCGTCGTTTCGGCTGGATGGGCTGCGAAGGAGAGTGGGGGAAAAGGTTGGCAACGCGTTTTGGGGGTATTGAGGGTTTTAACTACACGTATCAATTTTTTAGGGTTTAATTCTATTTGGCTGAAGAAGTAGCCAATTGATGGGATGAGTGAGTTGGTCACAAAACAAAATATATGAAAAAAAAGAACATTTTTGTAATTATTCAGCTGGAATTTAGAAAGCACACACTGCGCGTTTGGGGGCGTGTCTGAAGCTGATGCTGATGTTGGATGATTTGTGAATTTTGCAACACTTTTTTTAGTTTTAAGCAACACCTGTCGTGATTTGGCACTTTATGGCGTACTGAAAATGCCTCGACGTGTGGCACACAGCAATTCATTCGTGTACGTGTGTGCTTTGTATGTATGTGGCTGAGCGTGTGTGTTTGTGTGTATGGGTGGGTGAGCGTGTGTGTGTGTGTGGTATGCCCCTACGCTGTCTGCACTTTAGCAAATGCTGTAGGCTACCCGGACTAAAATCTACTTTGCTTCGCATTTAACTTGCCTCACCTTACTTGTCCCTCTTGGCCCTGATCATGCTTATGCTCTGGCTCTTGCTCTTACTCTGGCTTTGTGTTTTGGTAACAATGGCAACGTTGGCATTGCTGAACCTCTGCCCGTCGGCCACTTCACAGTATTTTGCGTAAAAGCGCTTGTACTCTCACCTCCCCCGCTCTACCCCCGCCACATGTCCAATGCAGCAGCAACAGCAGCAGCTCAAGTCTGCTAAGTTTGGCAGCGTTGTGGTAACAACAACGTGGCAGGGGGGGCAACAACAACACTTCAACAACTCGAATCAACTACAACAAAAGCAGTCGCTACGGTAACAGGCAGCAGCAACAGCGGCAGTGGCCGCATTTCAGTCAAGTGCAAATGTGTTGGCCAAAATGAATACACACATGGACTCACACAAAAACATCACTCACACACACGTTTATACACCTGAAAAAAAATCGTTTTCAGGTGCGCAAAAAAAAAAAACAAAATTGTTTTAATGTTATTCTTTATTTTACGCCCTCCTGTTCCTAGCTCTGGCTTTCATAGTTTTCCATTTTCATACTCATTTCAGTTTCATTTCTGCGCAATTTTATTGTTCTTGGCTCCGAAGGTTGCACCAACAGTAACAACAAAGGCAACAACAGCGAAAAGTAAGTAAACTTGCACTTTTTCATAGCACATAAAACATACACGAATACATGGATATTGTTTTGACTCAAAAAGGGTGTTTTTTTTCTCAAAAGTAATGAGAAAAAGCATAATTCTCATTGAATTTAGTAAGTTACTTTTAATATGACCATTTCGACATAGTGGGAATTCCGGAACATCCACAAGTCGCAGTTTTAGTGGAATCTCTAAGAAAGCTAAAGTTGAATTTTGCGAACTACACTAGTCAACAATGACTTTGTTGCTCAGAAATTTCAGTGGTCATAGTGAGTTCAGTCATTTGTGTGCTTACAGCGAAAGGAAACGATTAAAAAAGTTTGCGTTGCGTCTATGATGCTGTTCCAATTCGATATTATCTAAAATAATTATTTTTGAACTTTTTTTTTTAATATGTAAAATATGAGTTGTCAAAGGGGATAGTGTACATATATTATAATCGCTATGTCTAGACTGTATTCGATCCACTTATTCGAGAACAATTTAAATATTTTAAAATGTTTATTACAAAGTTACGCTGCTAAGGCATCTTAAAAAACACCCTATAAATGCATTATTATTACAAAGAGTTCATTTTTCATAGCATACTTTACGGCGCAGCTGTGAGTGTGAGAGCATTTCAAATATGTTTATACGATATATCGTATTGTTACTTCTGCTCAAGGTGGAGCATCATATTTCAATGCCATATTTTTGCTTGTTCACATGTTTGTGGAGCAAGTCCAATAATGGTCTACTGCAACAACACTTTGAAATCCCTTGAAATGTATCCACACACACACACACACACACACACAGACACACACTCATACGTGGTTAAGTACATTTATTATGCGTGTTTTACATTGTTGTGCCGCACAAGTTTGTTGCACACTTGGCGCCTGGACCTGGACTGGTCAACAAGAAAAACTCTTGTTAACAATTATGGGCCATGTTTTAATGTGGCAACAGAACAACAATGACAATGACAACAATAACTTTACACGTTAAATGTACACATAAAGATCGTAAGCCAGCAAGAGACAGCAATAGATATAGACAGCGCAAAAAAGAAGAAGAGGAAAAAAGTTTGTTTTTGCCAGGGCGTAACTTTTCAACGCGGAAATTAATAACAAATTGCTTTAAGCTTCGCTCGAATGCCACACCAAGTGCTCCTCAGCGTGACGATTACTTTGTGGTCTCTTTCGTAGCTGTGGTTGCCACTGCGGTGATACCCCGGGGCTTCTGGGGGGCTGATGACTCCCTTCCACCCATCCACAGCTTTGCAGAAAGTTTTGGTTTGCACAATAAACACTTCATTGCGCACTTGAGTTAATTTGTCAAGGACTTGAGCGCATATGTTAAAATTATTGAAAAAGTTTCAAGACGATGGTGGCGGCTTTTCATAATGGCGCTCAATTTCCTTTGTTGCCCGCTCGTTCGCTTCGCTCTCACTCTCTCTTTTTCTCTCTGGTCATTTTATGGTTCGGGCCACTTCAATTGCGTCGCGTTGTTGTAATTGTTGTAAAACATGAATAATGCATGTCGTAAAAGTTTTATTAAAGCACCAAACTCTCACATACACACATCCTGCATTGGCCACTTGCATTGTTCTGTTGGCTCAGCAATAAAAAGAAAAATATTAGTAAAGAAATCTCAAACGCTGCTTAGGAGTACTTTGCATACTCTTTCTTTCCAGACTACATTATTTGTAAGATTTGTAAGTTATTGCTAAGCAACTTAGTTCGAACAGAAATACATTCATTTGAAAAAATTTTAGATGTCCCAACTGACTATGCCATTATCGCACTGAATTCCTGTTCCTTCATTTTTACTAAATCTAACTTCATATATCTCATAGAGTCGCCAACTAAACAATGCAAAACTAAAGAAAACGCCGGGGCGGGTCTAAATCTGGTGATAGGGGCTTATAAGATATTCTTAAAGAATTTTACGTTTTTTAAAGTACATAACAAATTTTATTATGAAAAACCAAAAATTTGTATTGTCTGTATGAAAGCCTAGATCTCAGAGATGGTAAGAGCTAGCCAAATTTGGTACTCAAAAGTTTTTTAGAGTTCCCAATCACTGTACCAAATTTTATTAAAATCGGTTGACTATATCATATAGCTCCCATAGGACCAGTCGGTCAATAAAACGCTTTTTGTACAAAATTTGTTGTGTTTCGTTTGTTTGTGAAGATATTGTAACCAAATTTGGCATTCGGAAGTTTTTTAGAGATCTTCAACACTGTATAAAATTTTATCAAAATTGGTTGACTATATCATATAGTTCCCATAGGACCAATCGGTCAAAAAAACGTATTTTGAGCAAAATTCGTTGTGTTTCGTTTTTTTGGCAAAGAAATATCTTTTGGAGTTTGTAAGCAATATATCGGACTTGATTGCAATGTGGTGGTACAGGGTATCTCAAAGTCCTCCGCGCCCGACTTTAACGTACGCCATCTTTTATCTATATCTTTGTAAATTTTCATTCGAGTTTAATCATTTTTGCGGCATATTTTTCTTAGTTGTACAATTGCATTAAATTTCAGACGTGTGATCCAAATTGACAAATTTGTCTGCAGTTAATGCGCATCTTTTGTTAAATTTGTGTTCTCTAGCTTCTAGTTTCCAAGATCCTATTATTTATACGGACCGGAGAACAGACAGCCACACATGTCCATATCGACTCGGCTGATGTTGATCAAGTACTGGATACCTCCTTCTTTTATGAGCAAAACAATAATGCCAAACTTTATGATAAAGCTTGTGTACCCTTAGCTGTCAGATTTGAAGAAAAATCTACTGTTTACACAAAAATTTATTGGCCCCAAATGCAACATGGGCGCACAACGGGATTCTGTGTGGCCCTTGTTGCACGTTCTATATGTGAAAGTAAGCTTGTGTTTGCGTGTCACTTTTCTCATTGTTATTCTTCTATTCCTTAGTTTCTGCCGCTTTGGTCGCTTTCAACATCGACATCGCCTTCCTTCCACGTTCTATATCCAGACCTAGTTCTACTCATTCTAGTCTCTGTTCTGGTTGTGCTTATTCTGTTCAATAAACTGTAATTCGTGCCACTTTGGTGTGCATTCATTTGTCGCAGCAGTTGCACCCACATTTTCACCCACGCACACACACACACACTTGAGTGTATGTGTTTTGTATTTGGCATACATGGCGTATGAATGACATTTAATTAAAATTTATGCAGTCTAAAAAGGGAAGTTTTTCTACACGCCGTTTTTGCATGTGACGACATAACACGCTCTTGCACCCGCTACCCCTGCTACCCATGTGGTTGTTGTTGTTGCTGCTGCTGCTGCTGCTACTGCTGTGCCGCCTTGGCAGCGCTTGGCCTTCTGCCACTTACACAAAATTTATGCAACGCGCCATTTTGTTTGAGTTTATTAAACGTTCGTATCTGTAACACGTGCTAAACATGTGTAAATTTGTTTTTCCCAGAGGCATTCAACATTCATGTGTATCATCCCATAGCCATACTGGTGATGCAGTGTTCCAGGTCGAGCTGCTACCATTTTGAAAATGCATTGTCAGAGCTCTTGGCTGAAATGTGTAAATCTAATTTTTAGCCGGCGAATGGTTGTATGCCTGGCATATAATTGAACTCTAGCACATGGCAAAAATTTCGTAAAAATATATGGGAGTTTTTATTATTGTATCGTATAGTTTAGTCGGTTACGTTTAGTATGTACAAATAGATGGGGTAATAGTTGCTTAAGTTTAGACTAGCAATTAGTTTCGAATTTTATCACGTCAGCTGTTCTTCTTGTCCCTTTTCGACTTCTAAACTCCCTTTTGCTGCCTCTTTGCCGCCAGCCAGTTGTGCATTAGCATGCGTCTGTAGTGCAAATGACGTTGCAAGTTCTTCTTAAAGAGTGTTTCCCGTGCCATTATCTCCAGATCCTCGAAACTGCATTTGCCAATGTTTTGTTTTGTCTTGGAAATCAGTTCGCTAGTCAGCTGAATCTTTGTCATGGAGACACGAGCCGAGTGTGCCTTGCGGCGACGCAGCTCTTCGCGGTGCAAATACAAGGCGTAGGCAGCCGTTGGCTGACTCTTCGATGTTGTATTAGTAGTAGCCTCACTTGCAACAGCGCCGGCCTGGGATGTCTGCTCCTGGTTTGCTTGCTGGGCGTTGCACATCTTTCTTCTTGAAATGCCAAGTTGCGTATGCTCTTGACTTGTGCAATGTTGCCTCTTTTTATACCAAATCATCTATTGACCTGTTCTGTGTCAACTAACCGTTTGGCTGCCTGCCTACCTGCTTGCTGCTATGCTCTCATTTGGACTGTCAGCGATCGGCGTTCGGCCATTCATGGCACAGGTCAGTTAGGTCGGGGGCGCTTCGGCTGACAAAAGGTTCAGGTGGCAGCATTTTTTATGGGCCAGCGCTGTAGTCATTAGATTTTTTTTTACACAGCCATCATAAATGCTTCAAGCACATTCTGGACGAGTCGTCTGGTAAATTGTTTTTCACATTTTTACAGCGTGTGGATTAAAGCAAAAAAAAAATACATAATCCATTCATTACCCAAGAAGGTGTTGTAAAAACAAAGGATGAGCTGCACCGCGCGGAATAATATTGCAGCCAGACAAAAAACTAGTCTTTGCATGTTGTAACTCTTGCGATTGCTGTTGTTGTTTTTGTTGTGGCAAGTACATGCTAATCCGGATATATAACCGGATTACTTCGAAATATCTGTTTATGGGCCAACTGTGCCATTGGCTGAAGCTGTTTGTTTCTAGTATCTCCTTCTATCGCATATCATTAAATAAACACATCGGCATGAAATTGCATGTTAATGTGTAATCCTGTTTGTCCTTTTAGGCCAGCTATTAACATCCTAATGAACTGGCAGCTGATCTTCTTGTTTTTTTTTTGGAAAATTCCATATCCGACCAATACAACGTACTGGTGTACTGATGTATCTGCGGACGGTTTTAAAGCAGATGCTTTTTGTTTCTAATAAAACTCAAAAACAAACCTTTATGCTAATCATAAAATAATTCTGCCAACAATTTTAAATTTTCAACTATCAGGAGCATTTCATAATATATAATTTTGTTCGTAAACTTTAAAGGAACAGCTAAGCTCTGATCACGGCAGTCTTGGCTTTGCCATAAAATAATAATAATAATCAATTAGCAAATTGTTCAATGTAAAAGACACCCAATATTATTTCTACTTTGGTTCCATTTCAGAAAGAAAAACTTTAAATCTATATAATTATATAATTTTTTTTATAAAAATCAATGTGATCTCAAGACTTTTACTGTCCACCCTGTCGGTGTTGTTTCTTTAATTAATTAAAATAAAAAAACTTTATATTGTTTACATAATTTCTTGCAAAGTACTATATTACATTTTTTGGAAAAAATAATTCGGGTTTACGTACGTTCAAACAGCAGAAATCAGAATTTGGCTTAAGCACTCCTTATTCTGTTTTTACACGGTAGATACGTTTCAGAAAAATCCGCGTGAAAAAATGCGTGTAAAAAAAGACAACTGTTATGAAAATAAATTAGAAAGGGGAATCCCTTAACTAAATTTCTAAAAGATTCGATTAATAAAAATATTTTTTTAATAAGAAAATTTTATATATATTTTTTTTTAAATGTGTTGCTCAAAAGAAACTAAATATTTTTTTTTAAATAGCCCTATTGCCAATCTAGATTTAAAAAAAAAATTGGTTCAAAAATATTCAATAGTTTAGTCACAATTAAATAAGTTTAAATTTCCAGTACCTTATCCTGCTAGACCCTTTCAATCCAATAGCTTTTTTTCTATTCCGTGTTCTTTTAAAATATGTAAAAACAGAATTGGGTGTAGTTCCATTTAAACGAATCTTACAAAATCATTTGATTACATTTTTTTTGCTTATCGGCTTTTAAAAGTTTCTATGGCCAAGTAAACATTTAAAAATTTATTAAAGAGACATGCAAATGACTTTATTTAAAGTTTTTCCTATTTTCAAGCTCGAAACCATTAATTTTTAAAAAGATGCAAGAAGACAGCATTAAACCAACTATATTATATGGTTACTGCCTTATCCTTACGCACTTTTCAATAAGCCCAAGGAAGCAAAAACATTCATAAAAACACACATCACAGGACACTAGGGTGGCTCATGCACGTCGCAAGTTTGAAAGTTTCATTCATTATGTGGCTGGAAAGAAATTCACCCCATTCAATGTGTGAAAATCACAACATTTTAATCTCATAATATGAATTTATGACCAGACTCAATTTCGTTATGCTTAACGACGTTTTATGCGGTTATTTTATGTAACTGCAAGGGCCAGTGCCAAAGTCCACAGTCCCCTGGACTTGGATCCATGCTACAGCTAAAGTCTGCCCCGCTGCGTTGCCACACATCCTCACACACACATACATTTTGCGGTTGGTTTGCAGCAGGACCGTCAACTACAACAACAAAAACTAACGAAAGTTAAGTACATAATGTATGTGTGTATGTGATGCTTGAGATTTTGTATGGTATGGACAAAACACATTAGTTGAAAGTACTGACCAACAAAGCCACTAACAAGCTGTTGGCTGCCTTTGCCCCTTTACCAGACGAATCCCACTGCCACCCATGCACATGCACATATTGAAGTGCCATTATGGTTTTTTTTTTTTAATACCCTAT
Organism: Chymomyza fuscimana; assembly: GCA_949987675.1. NCBI lineage: Eukaryota > Metazoa > Arthropoda > Insecta > Diptera > Drosophilidae > Chymomyza > Chymomyza fuscimana. Next base: position 957,033 of record OX465089.1, read on the forward strand.
AATCTAGGGAGTATATAGGCAGCATGAGTTCGTGAGAAAAATATTCCCACGTGCATCTTATGGCCTAAAATGACAAAATTTGCCAAAATTGTTTTTACTTTTTAAGCACTTCAGCCGTAAAAGTTATTCACTGTTTACGCCCAAATTTTTCTGCGTAGAATGTTGCATGACAAAATAATAAGTTTTAATCTATGTTTCAAAAATCGTTTGAAGATGGCGAAAATCAGGCTGTTTAGTGTATGGTATAGTCGAGGTGTGCCGATTTCTTGCTTTCTCTTTTTTCTTGATTTTGTTGTCAATCTTTATCATGTTGTTGTTGTTGTTGTTGTCATTGTTTTTACTGTTACTGCTGCTACTTGCCTCAATGACATTTTTTTGAATTGTTGTTTTCTGCTTCGCTGCAAAGTTTTTGAATAAAACATTTAAATAAATTGAAATATTCCATGTAATTCTCGTCATTTGTTTTTCAGCACAAGGAAACTTTTATTACCCAAACTCACACACACATGCACACATTATTTTTTTTAAGTATAAAGTATCTGATTTACCTTAAAGTTAAGTCTTTTACATGAAAATAAACTCTTATAGCATTATGTCCAAAAAACACTTTTACTTAAATTTTTTTTTTTATTATATTATGCTATTTGTGAGAACCTTTTCATCATTGGGAATTACACTGGACTGTTAAAAATTGAACGATATTCGCATATATTCAACATTTTCTTTAAAACACTACCTGACTTTATTTTTTAAATACCTATATAATATGTTCTATGTCTTACTCTTTCGTCAGGCCCTAGTACTGTAAGAGACTTCATGGAAACTTTCGCTGTTTTTCAAAACATTCTTTTCACAAGTATTTTGTTAGGATAAAAAATGGGAGAGATATTCATTTTTACGCCAAGTAAACTGGGAATGTGTCATTATAAAGACATATTGTCTTTGAAATTGATCAAGTTGGAGCAACAGTAAATATCCAAAATCCTTCCGATGTTGAGACAGTCCAAACAGGTAGAATACAACTCTTGTATGGATTTCACTATCAGGTTAACTAGTAGATTTTGATTTTTAGCAGGAATTCTAACTCTTATAATATTTTAAATAAAAATGATGAAATAATTATTATTTATTGATTGTTTTCATTCAAATTTAAACTTAACTTTGGTTTTTTGACATAAAAAAAAAATCATGAAATAAGTTAAATATAAATTTTTATTAAAAAATCGGGAAATAATTCCTATTTTTAAATTTTCGTAATAAAAATTAAAAATAAAAATTAAAAATAAAAATTATTGTGCGTTTGGTTCAAAAGATATTTAAATTCATTTTTATTTTCCATTTTTAAAATAAAAATAACGCCGTAACTTTTATTTTTGATTTTTTTTTACAAAAATTGCAGAATAACTCTTATTTTAAATTTTTTAAATACAAATTGACTAATAATTTTTATTTTTAATTTTTATTATAAAAATTAAAAAATAAGAGTCATTTCGCAATTTTTTAATAAAAATTGATATTTAACTATTCTTTCATGATTTTTATTTTGAAAATTTGATTTTTTGGTATAAATTAAAAATAAAAATGTATCCCTTTTTCGAAAGGTCCTTTCAAAAAAATTATATATAAATTCGCTTTGATTTTTTCATCCCCATAACTCTTATTTGCGTTTTCTGATTTTTAGGGTAGAGTGAATTCATTTTGCGGTATGTCGGAACTTTGGATCAAATTTAAGAATGAGACTCTGCTTTAATTTCGCCGTTAATTCCCCTCTTGGTGTAAACACAAACTAATACTAATAATATAATTTTTCAACTTGGCGCCCTTTTTGCGTCAGTGCATATATACATCTAGGAACCTCGCTCACTCAGTTTTGGCTAGTTTTTTGAAACTTTGGTCACTTTATATCTCTCTACGATCTACCTCTTGTTGTCTCCCGCGTTGATTATTTGTTTACATAAATGTTTATTGCTGCTCCCCTGCTTTGCATCTCTTGCTCACGCTCAATGTCACTTTATATCTTCTCCTGTTTCTACTTTACTTTACTTTACTTTACTTATTAGTAATATCATTCGTTTCGTTTGTTTTTGCCTCAATTTCGCGTTGTTGTTGCTCGTCTATTGACGCCATGGTAGCCATTTTGTTTGCCGCTTGTCTTTGACGTAGCCTGCTGGTGCTTGGCCCCGCCACCTCCGCCTGCGGTTGCTGCCAAATCTACATCCGTTTCCGCTACTGTTGGTGGTCCCCATGATACTTGTCGGCGCACAGTTGTCGCCGGTTTGCGCCGTTTTGAGCTCTGCTGCTGAAGTGTGGCCGCTCTTTGCAGCGGCTGTTGCAACTGTCTCTGAGGCTGCTGCTGTTGCTGTGGTGTCTGTTGTTGTTGTTGTTTTAGAACTTCATGTTGCTGCTGGTGCTGCTGCTGTTGCTGCTGTCAAAGTGCAGAGATGTTTGGCATTGCTTTTTATTAAAAACTTTTTCGTTTCATATTTTGCTTTTAAATTTTTTATAAAACATTTTTCGGTTACTTGTCTACTCTGTCGTGGTCGCTTGAATTGCATGTTCTTTAATTAGTTTTGTTGCTTGTTGCTTTCTGTAGCCGTCTCGTACTCTGCTATTCGTCCTGTTCATGTTGCATGCAACGTTGCTGACAGTTAGTTGGCATACCTTCATGCAGAGATTTTTAATTAACATGCAGGGTACACGCGAGTATTTCCATTATTTTTTTAAAATTTATATTATATATATATTTTTTTTTAATTGTGTGGTTTAAGAAAGTTTAATATTTACACACAGTGTAGCAGTTGTTCTGTTAATTAAAGCTGGTTTATATTCGAATTGTTGTTAGTCGTATGTGCATTACGTATACGCTGGGTTGGCTGACTGTGTCTGTGTCTTTGCTTTGTTTATTAATCTATGGCGGCCACATTTTAATTTACACATCATTAGCTTGACGCCTTCATTAAGATTTATAGAAAAGTAATGCAAACATTCACACACTCACACACGCAAACATTACAACGAACAGCCAAAGACTTTCTGTGTGTGTGTGTCTGTATGTGGCTGTGTATCTGTGTATGCTTGGGTTTTCGTTTTTGCATTCTAAGCTCGTAATGAGTTTTACCGCAGTATTGTGGTAGTTGTTGGCAAAGTTAAGTGCGTGCTGCTTTTGCGGCCAAAAGAAATGAAGAACGCTACACAAGGAGTAGTGTACTGGCTGGGGGCATGCCCCTAACCTACAGCAGCTGTGCACTCACAAAAGATTTTTGAATAAAAATAAATTCGGCTGCAGCAGCAGCTAGAAGGAGAGAGGCGGCGGTGGGGGCGCATTTGTACTTTTTGTTACGCTTAAACAAAAGTACGCTATGTAAGGGAAACTTTTTGATTTTGGTGTAAGCAGCACTAACAAAAACTTTGAATGCGCTTCAAATTCGGTTGCTCTGCAATCAGCCGGCAGAAATGCACAAGTGTGTATAGGAAGGAAGGACATACGAGGATGGGGATGATGTTGGGGCTGAGTGCAAGAGGCAAAAACAAAACGCCGCAAGCCAAGCGGAAATAGACAGCAACCGCAAACGTCCTTCAAAGAGAGAGAAGGAAAGCCACAGGAGCGGAATGTTTGTTGTCAATTTTTGTATCTGGCAGATACAACACAGCCAAACTCGCTCAAAACTTGCAGCAATAGCTGAGAAAGAACTATACTAGTACAATACAATACAATAAACATAAAGAAACTAAAAGATGAAAGTTTCAAAAAATGTCACAAGGCGGCACAGATTTAAATGTATACTAGTCGCAAGCCAGGGCCAAGACGGAAGGCGCCACCGTGGAAAAGCTGGAAAATTCAATTTTGGTACTGCTTAAGCTCAGACAAAGTACATTCTAAGCTCTAAAGTAACAAGCACAAAACTTTCATGCTCACGCACAGACAAAAAGCAAAATACAAGAACAAGAACTACATAAAAGCCAATAAGTTCAATATTTTGCTTTTACACTCTTCGTACTTATCAGGAGTTTGAAGAGTAGGAACAAATGTGGTCTTAAGCTTTGTTTTTGGGTCTAGCACAAAGTCAAAGTCGAAGTTTCACTTTTTGCCAAGGCAGCTGGCAAGGAGCTGAGCAGAATTGGTATCTTAGGACAAGCGCCGCCTGCCAACGCTATAAATCATAACATGCCGCAAGTTTATAAACAAAAAGCGCCAAAGTGAATTTTATTCCCTTGCCAGAGCTGCATTGGCATATAAAAATGGCGACACATAAATTGCTACGTTTGAAACAATACTTGCTCCAATTGTAGACAACGTAAGTCGCATTGGAGCTTATCTCTATTGAACTTTGAATATAATTTTTTCGCTCCGATTCGAATTTCTTGGTTTGGCTTGGCTGCATTCCATAGCATTTTCCTTTAGTTTTGCCTGAACGCATATTAATTTTGCAAATGTCTTTTGCAACAAAGGAAACCAAATGCTGCTGCCCGTGTTTCCCCCGCCCCCGACAATTTTCAGTTGGCAATAAGCTCTGCAGTTCAATTTACTTTTTACTGCTGCATGCAATGTCCAGAAGAGGGCACAACTTTTGTGCTGTTCTATGCACTTTTGTATTAAATAACATTTTAGACAATTGCCTTACTATATAGTTATTCTGTTAAAAGGAACAGAGCGCAACAAACGGAACAAATTGAAGAAGGTAAGCCGCGGGTATACAATATCCAGCAACTGACCAAGAAGGAGCGAGTCCAGTCAGCAGTTGCACCAACAAAGTATGTATAAGTACTGTGTACATAATATCTAACCATTACGCATTACTGGTGCGTAACAATGCTATCTAGTCTGCTCGTCCGTAAATACGTAAAGGAACTCAACTAAGCAAAGAAATCGGAGTAGTTTTAAAAAAATTGATAATGTACGAAAGTTAAATTAGTAAAGTTGCGAGATAGCTACTGACTGACAAAATAGTTTGATGCTTCGAATATTGTATTCATGCTTGCTACGTTTATTTCGTCTTAAATAAATTTTTATTTTTAATTGTTTTCTATAAAGCAAATTTTTGATCTTTGATAAATTAAAATGAATCATTTACAAGAGAGCTTTCATATAAGTTTTATTATTATTGATATCTTAAATATTTGTCAAGTGTGAATTATATTCATCCGAGTTGAAACTTCAATTTTCTAGATATCTTTGCGGCCATTATTTCAAGAACCTCATTGGGATTGGGGGTTGATCTCAATGAATTGACAATATGGAAAGCGCTTATCTCGTTCCGTATGTAGGTTTTGATTCTTTTCATTGTCGAAAATGATCTCTCGCTTGAAGTTGTAACAGGCAAAGTCTCCAAACGATTAAAAGATACTTAATTGTCGGGAATCAGCTTGAGTCACAAAAGTCCAAGACCTCATTCTCTTTCTTCACTTTTCACAAATTTTCTATAGTCAGCTTTTGAGCGGATTCTGACACTTGAAATATGTTGCAAGATTCTTTAAATCTGTTACTTTTCAGTTGTGGCAAATTCAGGGTGAAATATTTGCAAACTCGAAAGAATTTTTGCATTTTCATTGAGAAATTTGAATTAGCGTACCTCTGCACAGGAGTTAGCTTGATGAGTCGAACGAGCTGTTTGCTTCTACTATATGTAAGTTTCGGAGCTTTGATTTTCATATCAAATAAATCTCCTGTGAGTTTTTCAGCTGCTCCAAAAAGTGCGCTAAATGGTGCTTGCGCATTTTCTCGTTCTTTTCGAAAAGTATCAACGATTTTATGAACATGCTTCACTGCTGATGCCAAATCTCATGACTTTTCTTGGAGTTAAAGCCAAGTGGCTGATAATGAACTCGCCTTTTTAAACAGCTACAAGTAGGCAGGCGGCTGTTTCGAAAATCGTTCACGATTTTTAAGAAATTTCTTCTAATCCGATGTAAATGATCTCGAACAGTTCAACGTAAGACAAAACACTATCATGCCGTTCAATAAAACTGGTTTCGCAAAAACGGACTAGCCTTCTTTACTTGCTTTCTGGTGTATACTCTTGAATCAATTCTTGGAAAATTTACGTCGTGTACTTATGGTTCCTGAACAAATTGATCGCATCGTTGACGACACCAAGGCAATTGCGAACAAGTGGGACTGTCATGGCATTTGACAATGCGAGTTTTAAAAGATGGCTGTAACAGTGTACGTAAAGCATTAATGGATATAAATACTTTATCCGTGACTGGACGCCACTGTCATGAGCTGACAAATTGCGCGCTCCGTAATAACCTTGCCCTATACAATGCTTTATGTTCAGAGCAGCTTCAGTCTATTTTTCAGAAGTCTGCTCACGATTCGTCTTAAATCCTACAAAATCTTCTCGAATAATCAGCTTCTGTAGCTCTACGTGGAATTCTACATATTATTAATTCTAATTAATTTTCTCATAGAGAGAGTGTAGTGTATTTATATATTGTGTTGCCAAAAAACCACCGAATTTTGGACAGAATCAATGCGGCCGAGTGTATGTCGATCAAGTTGTTCTAAATTTCGGGGGTGGCCTGGCTACGCCCTTGGATAATCTTTTTAAGTTTGAGACTTTTACAAACCAGGAAAACGTGGTCTTTTAAAATGCATATAGCTAATTGAAATAATTATATTCCAATCTCTCTCAATATCTTTGGTCCCCATTCCCGATGCTCAATTAATTAAGTACTTAAATGGTGCACAACATAAGTAAAGTTAACTTTTGACAGTGCTTTTGTTATTTTTGTATGGATTAAATTAAACATCTTTATTGAATGAATTCATTAATGAATGCATTCATTAAGTACTTATGTGTGTGTGTACGTGTACACATCAAACGAATGTATGTGTATTTATGCGTATTTGTCGTTAAGTTATTAAAAATTAAATAAAATTCTGATATTGGAAATGAAAATGGTTGAAAAAGTTGGCAAACAATTTTGTTTGCTCATCGATACAGTGTATATGTGTGTGTGTGTTTGTGTGAGTATATAATATTTACGTATATATATTTGTTTATAGAGTCAAATGAAATAAAATGCAATTTAATTAAACAAAACATGCTCATAGGTTTCTTTCATGGCTCCCAGGCACACGCACGCACAAATACACTAACAAATGCAGTGTAAATAATCTTACATGAAGAGTGGAGAATGGGTCAACGATTTGGTTTGCATGTTTGCCTGAGTACCCCTAATTTAATTATATGTTCTTAACGCCAAACCGCCCCTCCCTATTCCTTTGCTGCAACACCAAGTCTGTGTGTGTTTTGGATGGCTTTATAATTATAATAACTATTTATGTACTATGTCTTAAGTTGATCATCACAAAGTAGTGTACATATATGTATTTGTATGTATGTATTTGTGCATATAAGTAGTGGTGACATGCATTTTGTTGGTGTTTTGTTTATGTATTACAATTCGTGCAAATTTGTCTCGCTTATTGTGGAAATCGGTGCGAATTCGTTCATGCATTCGTTAAGGACTGCCCAGGTTGCTTCACTGCTTACCGGAAGACTCGTGGTAGTCACTGGTTCCTCCATAGTATCCGCTGGCTGAGTTTGTTGTCGACCATTTTCATTTCCATGCTCCTTATGATCCAGCATTGCTGAGGCAGCTTCATTTGTAGCTGTTGCTGCTGCTGCAAAGGTAAAGTTTCTCAAATTTTCGTAGGCCTTTAAGTAATTTACACAGTGTGTACCTGTTTCCGAATCTCCCGCAGCATCCTGAGCTATGGGTGTTGGTGGTGTGTCGAGCAGGCGTTGCTGCTCCTCGGGCTGGTTAGGGCTGTCATGCTCGACTTCTTTGCTTGAAGCTGTGCCATTGTGTTGGCTATTATCGGCTGCATCGTGCTCCTCATCTACCTCCTCCTCCTCAATGCGCGAAGCTATGTCGCCGTTCTTATGCGTTGTGGTAGGCGTGGTTGGCGCGGATGCAGCACTGCCGTTCTTCAGGATGCCAACCAGAGGTGCTCCATTGCCGGGCTTCTTATCTTCCTGCGGCAGCTGCACGGTGAATTAAATTAAGGTGAAAATAAAGATAATGATAATAATGGCATCGTAGCATGGCATATAGCGACGTACAAAGGTATATATACTCTACCCGCGAAGTTGTATACATACATATTTCTTTAAAGATATAGTTCATAGCTACAAAGAGTAACATTTTCCAAAATCAAGAAGCTGACTTTGTTTGTGTAATAAAATAAAGTGTATAGAGCTAAATGTATATGGAGATATGCACGCACTTTATTTTGTGGTACTTCAATTGTACCTCCATAAAATAGTCTTACCCACACGCATAATTAATTAAAAATCTGCCTGCAGTACTCACCGGCTTATAGCCTGTGCCCGCTCCTACAGCTTTGACACCCGGCGATTCGTGCATTTTCGTGGCCTGCTCCTTGGACCAAATAATGTCCTCGTCCGTTTCTCGCTCGATGCGTTTTTTATATGCCAGGTGGCTGCGATAGACCTCGAGCAGGCAGCAAATCACAATGATAACAAACACAGTTGTCAGTGTAATAAAGACGACCTGCGTCGAGTCCTCCTTCTTGTCCACATCGTAGACAAACGTTGATATATAGGGTACACGTTGTGGCGGCTCCTCGACCCATGGCTCCGGTATCTGTGGCAAAGTCCATTCATTAGAACAATTTGACGCACTCTCGGAGCATTCGAGCACTCGATTCAAGGGGAACACTTACCATGCTCACATTGACCATTGGCTCCTGTGTGGGCTGCTCGGACACGTCAAACTTTGCATTGCACTGGGCGCTCCTCACGCCTTGCGGATTTATGACCGTTATGTTATCGGCACCCGATTTGGTAAAGAGCATGTATTCCTCCAGAGGTTTCATGATGTGCCCATTAACTTGTATGTAGATGTCTGGAGTTTGTTGTTATTGGTGTTTTCGGTGGAGTGTTAGCAATTGAGAATATTGGTGAAATTTTCATTAGCATTGGTCATTAATTCAAATTGAAATTCAAATGTGGTCGCTTTGCTACTCGACTGAATGGACTTGAATGAGCTATCTACACTCAAAGAAACAAGCGGAACTAATATTTCAGAAAATATTTGTATGTGTTTGTTTCAGACCTTTTAAAAGACTAATTCGAAGAAGCCATGGCTATAGCTTAGTTAAATATGGAGGTAAATTTTGCTGCTTGACAATCACAACAGATCAAAATTTATTTTTAAAAAGTCCTGAACTCATTTTCCTTTCTTTTTTTTTTAGTAATGTTAACAGCCTATTGGAAAAATTAATTAAATCTTTTACTTTTGTAGGGGTTCGTGAATACCACAATAAGTGTTTAATATAGATAGGATTTTATACGCAAGTGTTCTGTTGATAAATTTTTCTACAACAAAATTTGTAGCCCACCGCGTTTCTTCAGTGTATCTCTCTGCCAGTTGCTTGGGTCAGTGGTTATCAGCGCCAGCCGGGCGTGTATTTTATGCCCGGTCGAAATTAGCAATAAAAATTTTAATACCCAATGGTAACTGCTCTTAGTGTAGGCAGGACGAAACAAACCTGTACGGACTTCTGATTTGGCTCGATGTGTGTATGTATCCCATTATTGATGGACGTGGGTGTGTCGAATCCGTTGCGTTTAGTTTGAAACACACTTGCAACTATCGTTCTTCAAGTACGGATTTAATAGCTCACGTTTTACTTTAGGTATTCGAAATGGTCGTAGTCGTGGCTGACAAAGCAAACAACAACTGCCCAGTTGAAATTTAATCAAGTTTGGTTGCAATTTGAATGCATAAGCAAAATATGAGATACACTAAATCTTGTTGTAACGTCAAGCACAAAAAAAAGAAGCAGGAATATGTTACTGAAAAAGTGTCAGAATTTACTGCAAGTGGCACGGAAATGACTTTTCATGACACAAAATAAATTTAATTTTTGGTCAACAATGTGGCCAGCCGTTCGTCCCTATGGCGCCCAGGCGATGACCTACAACCAAACAACTAACAGAGGCAACAGTTGCCTACGACCCCTGACAGAAACGCAGCCAAGCTGCAAGAATTAATGGCAGCAAAGTGTTAAATTTATGACTAGACCCGGACTTAACCCTTACTCTTCTACTCACTCGACAAGCAGCCGCTGTAGCTCTTAAAGACCGCAAAGCGCGAGTCGGTCGTATTAATACCACCGATTTGAGCCCGATTCGAGCTGGCATCAACATTGCTGGTCAGTGGGCGTGCCGGCACATCCGTCAAAGGCACCTGGTCACGGTCAATATAAAGCCGCGCTTGCGTGCCATTCCGTTCATAGTAGACCGAGTGTCGTGCGCTATTTAGGAAATTCCGATCGATGCGTGCCCCTACTGTCTGACCACCCTCGCGATCTTCCTCGATTTGCAGGTACCCGTCGGAGGTGATGGCCAGCAGAAGGTAGTAGCTGCGTTCGGCGTCAGTTTGCAGCAGCAGCATGATGCGATTTGCGCGTCGCAAATCAAAGGACGAGAAAGCCAGCTGTAGGCGAACATAATGCACACGTCCAGGTATCTCGAATTTCCGCTGTAGCGTAGATTCGCCACTAAAATCGGCACCTTTCTCCTCCGAGCAGAACTCACCCAGAAAGCTGGTATGCTCGCAATCGCAGGTGGAGAGCTGTTTGGCAAAGTGTTCCTTACAGATGCCGCCGTTTTTACAGGGCTCTGCATCGCACTTGATCTGACAGTTGGGTAGTACGCCGTTCTGGACTGTGGAGATTTCAAGTTAACCAGTTAGTATGTGCAATTTCCTTGCGGCAATGTTGCAATGTTTGCCATTGGCGCGTAAATCAAAGAGCAAAGTGCAACTTATTGGATTTTCTTAGGCTTGCCTTATCGGATTGGCATTAGTCTTGACGTCTAAAGTGAATGCGGCCAGTACACATGAGCTGCACTTAACGGAAATTGCATGCACATTAAGTTTTAGAGGCAGACGCCCAAATGGCATTAGAGTGGCCCAAAACACACTCGTACGTATACATTCACTCTGTGAAAATTGATTTATACTTACTCGGCGCTATATTCCTTTCATTGATTTCCGCCAAGTCGATCAACTGTGCGCCGATTTTGAGGCCACGCACACAGCCAATGTAGCCCTCCAAAGCGGGTGCATCCAAGTTGGGGCGCAGTAAATTCGCTGGATCATAGCCGCCAACGTGGAATTGAAAGTATTCGGTGGGCGGTGCAGGCGGTCGATGCGGCGATAGAACCTCTGCAAATAAACAAAATTCAATGAGCGGGCGGTGCACTGTGCCAAGTAGTTTTGGGCTCAGTCTATTCCGGGCTTTTGTATACGTGTATGTGTGTGTGTGTGTACGGAAATGAGCCTTCATTGGTGCGGTGACGGCGGCGGCAGCGGCGGCGGTGTTGGTGATTTGGTTTTGGGTTTTAGCTCTGACTGTTTCGGTTTTTGTGCTGGTTTTTGGCCATCAATTTCGAGTTTAAGTTTGTCTAATTGAAATGTTTGCAACGCTTGCCAATGCCAACGATGCCCGTTATGCATGCCACGCACAAATACTGAAGCAAACACACACACACAGACACACCAATACACACAGATGTATAGGCATTCAGTGTGTGCTTTGGACTGTGCTGCGGTCCTGCATGCCACTTCACCATCTCTGGCCTATGGAATATATCTACGAATCATGCCTGGTCATTGGATGTGCAATAATTTCAGTTAACGCATTTAATTACATAAGTGCTTATGTGTTATTCTGTGCAAAGTATGGCCGATTGTCGATTGCCAATAATTCGCATGTGGCCTTTTCCATTGCTATTGCTTTTGGGCGCCTAAGTGGGGTGTAGTCCATCAGAATTTTGGGCACAAACACTCCATGCTGCAAGCGAGTAATTATGATTGATTTTGTGGCAGTAACTGAACCAAAGTTTTAGCACAGGACGAAAGAGAAAAGAGGCATTATGGAAGGCTAAGTTTGCCTTGATATGATTGCATATATGGTATATGGTATATATGCATGCAACAGTGCATGTTGCATGGTACCAATACTCAAAACTGGTACTTTAGATGGGAATCAGAGTTTGATACTAAAACTGTATAATCGGGGTACTACAGTTTTTCATTCATTTTCATTCAAATTTGACCTTAATAATGAAAATTTTAACCAGCTCCATAGACTTTGCCGAATCAGGGTTTATTCAAGCAATCTGTCAAATTCATATGTGAACAACTTTAATGTTTGATTAATTTTAATTTTTTGAAGCTGTGGAAAAAAGTTCTCAAGTAATTCTCCTTTCATTCGAAATTGTATACGAGGCTACCGAAATTGTATACGAGCAATTACATGATTCCGATCGAACTTATATGAGTAAGACGCATTTCGGGATTTATCGTTATAATTCTTATGCTGTGGTGGAAATTGTAAATGTTTGTAGAATTCGAAAAACGGTCTGTTTTAGCAGAGGCAATAAATTGTGTTTAGTTTTGAGGCCTAGTGTCATGCGTTATCTTGCCACGAACCCCCTTAGGAAAAGTGAGTGCAAAGTATCGCAATTTTGGAAGCTGGCCCTACTGATCCACATTTTTTTATGATAAATAAAACTAGTCCAGTATGACGAATATTATGAAAATGCGGCGTTATTTATGGATTTGTAGTATGTCGTCATTCAGTTATTAGTACCAGCGCCATCTGGCGGTTAATTCAATAAAAACTGAATTCTTTTTAAACGAAAGTTTCAAAAACTATACTAATTTTTTATTATGCCCGATTGAATTACCATAGCATGCCTTTGATTTTATGCACCATTGCTCTAAAAACTTATTTATATTTTTCATCTATTTTTTTTTAATTTGAAGAGTTGTAAACTCTAAAATTCACATTTTTGTACACATAGAAAAAGAGTTTCATAAAAATCAACTCGACCGAACATAATTTGGTGATCACAGCACCCAAACTTGTTTTGCAAATTTTCAGCATTTTTGGTACTTCATTCGGCAAAACTATCCAAAATATGAAGTTTCGCCTGGCGGCACATGAAAAAACTGCACAAACCAAACAACAGGGACAACGGCAGCTCCTGGTCGCTTAGGAACCGGCAAAAAGTTTCATATGAATATTTTGGCCAAATGAAAATAAAGTAACAACAAAAGCTACAGCAACAACAACAACAACAGCAGCTACCAGGACAGGACTGGGACTTTTGTTAGTTCAATAACTTTTAGTCGAAAATCAAGCAAGGTAAAGGTCTGAAGGGGCTGACGACAACGCTAGGCAACCAAGCTATGCCCAAATATGTTGCAGCCGTTAGAGCTACAGGCAATGCCTCTGTGGTGGTAACCGACGGGTCTTTGGCATGGCGCATGAACAGTCTGCAACCAACACTTAGTCTGCGCGGAACCACCATGTACGGACGTCTACCGGTGTCAACAAATGCAAGCAGCGGCGTTGGCGGCGCATCCGGAGCACAGGGTCATGATAGAATCAAAATCGGCTTTTGCACGGACTTGGACAAGTCTGTGCTAGTGAATAACTTTGAGAAACGTGGCTGGCATCAGGTGAATGGGGATGATGACTGGCATTTTTATTGGGCAGGAGTACAGACCTGTCGCAACATTTTTAGCGTGGATAGTGGCTATCGCATGCATGACAATCAGATGATCAATCATTTTCCCAATCACTATGAGCTGTCGCGCAAAGATTTGCTGGTAAAGAATATCAAGCGTTATCGCAAGGATTTAGAACGCGATGGCAATCCGCTGGCGGAAAAAACTGAGTCAAACAATTCCAGTGGCAACCGCTATCTGTATTTGGACTTTGTGCCCACGACTTTTGTGCTACCAGCGGACTACAATATGTTTGTGGAGGAGTATCGCAAGTTTCCGTTAAGCACTTGGATAATGAAGCCTTGTGGCAAGTCGCAGGGAGCTGGCATATTTCTTATTAACAAGCTGTCAAAGCTCAAGAAGTGGTCACGCGAGGCCAAAGGTCCTTTTCATCCCCAGATAGCCAAGGAGAGTTATGTGATCTCGCGATACATTGACAATCCGCTACTGATTGGTGGCAAGAAGTTTGATCTACGACTCTATGTGTTGGTGGCGTCTTTTCGGCCGCTTAAGGCGTATCTATTTAAATTGGGATTCTGTCGCTTCTGCACCGTCAAATATGATACCAGTGTCACCGAGCTGGACAACATGTACGTTCACCTGACCAATGTCAGCGTGCAGAAGCATGGGGGAGAGTACAATACACTGCACGGCGGCAAGTGGTCTGTGCAGAATCTGGCACTATACCTGGAGGGCACAAGAGGCAAGGAAGTTACGGACCGACTATTTGGTGCCATCTCCTGGCTAATTGTGCACTCGTTGCGTGCAGTGGCACCGGTTATGGCCAGCGATAGGCATTGCTTTGAATGCTATGGTTACGATATCATAATTGACAATGCCCTCAAGCCCTGGCTGGTCGAAGTAAATGCCTCGCCCTCTCTCACCTCAACCACTGTCAATGATCGTATCCTAAAATACAAGCTGATCGATAATATATTGTCGGTAGTGTTACCACCGGATGGCGTGCCTGATGTACGTTGGAATAAGATACCAAGCGCAGATGCGCTAGGCAACTTTGAGCTGTTAATTGATGAGGAGTTGGCAGCACATGATGAGGCACAGAGCAATACGAATACGCACGCCAAGTCATCCAAGTTGGGTGCCAGCAGTCGCTGGAAGTGACAGCGGGCTAGAGGAGGCATAACTCCAAAACAAAACTATAACTAAATGTCTAAAACTTTCTAGTATACTTGGAATAAAAATCTACCATTTAAGCATTACCTTTATCGGGATTACTCCAGGGCTTGTTGGCATACTCGTCCAACAGTAAGGTGGCGCGATCAATGGTGACACTACGTTGGTTCACATGCATGTGGGTTTCCTGCTCGCCTCGCACAATGGCCACTTGTATGCTCTTAAGTGAAGCCATTAGAGTGTCATCGAAGAGAGTTAGGTTAACTATCTCATCGCCGTAGTTATAGAGAAAGACAATCTCTCGGCCCTGGCTGATGTAGAGATGCACAAAGTTGTTGTAATGATCGTTGGCATAGAGCACAAGAGCGTTGGTGTCATAGGTGCGTAGATTGATGAGTATGTCACGACTAAGGATGCCCTTTAGCATGTCACGCTCACCCTCGCTTTCGATGCCATGGATGAGCATTGCGGGTGTAGCTGCCACGCTTAGGTAGTTGCGCATGAGAAACGACTCGCGGTTGATGAATGTCAACGCCTTTTCGTTGATATCTATGGAGTTTCAGAGGGTTGGGTATACTTAGTGAATAGAAAGAAGCTTACAGCAATTAAGTGTTACTTACTTATCTCACAAAATTCACCAATGTGCGCCCAAGGATTGTTGCAAACACATTTAAAACTGCTCCAAAGTTCTTTGCACTGTGCACCATTCTTGCAGGGCGAAGGCACGCATGAGGGCTTGCAGTCTTTAATAATCTCGGAGAGGTGTACAGACATATAGCTATAGATGTCAAGAATCTCGCCATTGACCACCAGACCACGGAAGCAGCCGATAAGTCCCGCTTTCACTGACAACTTCTTTAACAGGTCACTGTGAATAAGCAGGAATGAGTCAAAGATTATGCCACATTATGACTTGCCATAACTATTCAATAACTTTGCTCAGGCATTATCCATTGACAAGGATCAAGAGAGAGTTACAGAGCGGGTGTGTGCTGGATGCTTTACATTTTAGCATATTATTTTTGCACTTGCTTTCAAAGACAAACATAAAATATCATAAAAGTTCCACTTTTTCCTATACCCTACACCGCGTCTGACGCTGGCTTTATGCAAATAAATTGAGACCCTTCTTTGTCCATTCAATCGCAAGGATGACGTTGCGACGCGTTTGCTTTTTAAAGTTGCACTGCAAATCGAAACGAGCGGAAGCGCGTCAAACGGCAGCTGCGGCAAAGGGCCGCATCGTCCGTCCAACCTTTTCTGTTGGTCTGTTGCCAGGCAAACTCCCCAACCCCCAAACCCCCTTTAGTCAACTCCTTTTTTTTTGCTAGTTTATTTTTTTCCACTTTGCAAGTTTCTTTCGCTTTCAACTTTTCTCTCTTACTTCTCTCTATCGTGCTCCGTGTAGCCAACAATGAATTGGCCAATAAAATCTCAAGTGTAAGCTTTTGAAAATTAAAGTGGCGGAAATGTCTTGTTTATACGCGTGCAGCGGCAAACGGAATCGGCAGCGAGTGCGACTATGGAGCAGCATCTCACAGAGAAAGTTACTCGAAAATGTCTTTCTAAATTATGTAAATTTCATTACAAGACGTGGCCGCCAACGCAGTTCCTAAGTGCTGTCTGTCTGTAAGTCTGAGTAGGGGTTTGCTCCCGGTCCCTTTGTCTTAGCCTGTGTGTGTGTGTGTGTGTGTATGTGGGTGCTTTGCTGCTTCTAAACATTGACAAAAGTTTTAAGCGAAATTAAAATTGTTGTTACAAAAAAAGGAAAAAGCGCGAAACTCGGCACAAACGGAACGAAATGAAACCAAATGCGCATACAACGTCTTGGACTTGGGGGAGGGGAGCTTTTTTTGTGTCGAAAGATACTTTTACTTTTTTTTTTTTTTTTTTTTGCGGGGTTTCAGCTTGGCCTGCTTGTAATTGTTAGCTAAGTTGCGTAATTGTCTTTTAAGCGCAAAAGTTATTGAAAAACGAATCCAGCAATGAACAGTTAATGCGATTTGCACGTTAAGCTCTTAAAAGCTTTCCAAAATTGCACTGAACACGGCAGCTCACAAGCTATTAAGTCATTAGTGCAACACGAAATTTTTTTTTTTAAACAAATACCAGTGTTTGCATTACGCATACGCCCCATGACACGCGTAGAAATTTTGCAAAAGATGTGCCCGCTAGCTAAGCGGCAGTTGGAATGCTGCGACTGCTGCTTACAGCAGGAAAAAAAGGTGGCTTTAAAATATATGTATATAATAAAAAGGGCAACGAAATGTTAAGCAAGAAGTTTTTGGCAGCCTGCAGCCTGACGGCAATGTGCATTGAGTATTGAGCATTAAGCACTGTGCAACGCGCAAACGTTTGGCAACGTGTGGCATATGCAGCGGAAATCCTATTAACGTTGCAAACGCGCAAAGTGCGAAGCAATTAAAAATTTATTTAACGCCGTCACAAGCAATTAAGCGCTTTTCATTCATTCATGCTGCGACTCTCTTCTGTCGCGCCACACACACACACTGCAGCACATCAACGGCGGCATCGAGAGACTGAAGCCGCACGGTCCGACCGACAACCGACAACCAAAAACAGCAACAACAACTACGACACATTTTCCCCAATGGTTTTTCAACGTGTGTCCTGTCCTGCTTTTCCTGCAGTTTCAGCAAATAATTTGAAAATTTGGCCCACCAACAACTGGCTTGTTGGTTGTACCATGTAATCGATGCGTTCGCGCAATTGAATATGTTGTTGTTGTTGCTGCTGCCACAGCATGCCGCACGCTGCATCAATTCTAAGCAAGGCTACAAACATGGACGTCGAACACTGCCGGCCAGAACAAAAACCGATTACAACAATCATTAGCGTTGGCACTTGCAACAGCAGCAGCAGCAACAGCGACAGCAACAGCAACATATGCAACATGCAGCTCTGGTGCGTTTTGCAGCTTTTGCATAAATTTCCATTGCATACTTTAAGCTGCTGCTGCTGCTGCTCTCGAGTGCCAAAGATAGGGCCAATACTTTATATGGCTCTGCGCTGCTGGAGCTGGCTCTGTCAATATGTTGATTAACTCATTTATTTATGAGCTGGCGTTGATTCCGCTTAATGGCTTACGCCTGCCCTCCCAGTCTCGCCCTACGTCCACATGCCTTGGCCTGGTCGCCGCCCAGGCGTATATGGTAGGTTGCAGTTTTTCAGCCATTTTTATATTATTTATATTTTTTAACGCTCCTGTTGCTGTTGTTTGTAAATCGAACTCATTAATTGGCGTAGTAAAAGCTACTGGGCCGGTTATAAAGCACAGCACTTTACCGTTAATTACTCTGCGTGTTTACCGCTCATCGAAATTTTATGAACGGTTCGTTGGTTTACGCAGGTTTGAGGTTAAGTGCAAATGTGCTCAAATTTTACTTGCGTTGAGTTCTTTGTAAAATGAGCATATACATTTTAAGAAGAAAATTGGCAAACACTATAGTCGGATAAATCAAGTAGGCGGGGACTGCCGTAAGATTCTTCGCGAATCGCAATTTTTTTTAAGACTTGCCAAGCCTATTTTGAGCCAATAGGGGATTCAATAAGAGCTATGCTGGAGCCGCATTTAAATTTTACTGTAAAGAATAGTTTTTAATTTCAAAGCAAGCGAGGAAGGAATATTTCAAGCGCTGGTTGTATATTTCAGAGTATCTTTTTGATGAATATAAAATGATTTCACAATTAATGTTAATTAGATCAGTTCCCCAGTTCACTTTCAAAAGAAATTCACTTATAAATTCGTGAACAATCTTTTTTTTCATGTTGTTTTCGAAACCAGAAGAGTACAGAAAGAGAACACATAAATTTTAAAAGAGCGAATTAAGTAACATAAAAATTTTTTAGTGCGTCTGTTTGACACTTGCGAGAATTTTGTAATTTATTTTTTTTAATTTTTTACCTTTGGATGCAGTTAAAAAGGAAAGTTTTTGGGCAATTTCCCTAGTTTACAGCTAAATGTATCCTCAACATGTTTTAGTCGTTCACGTAGTATAAAGACACGCTAAGACCGAAAAAGAAGAAAAAAAAAATTTTCATGGAATGGATTTCTAGATATTGCGAAAAAACCATTTTTCAAAATTAAAAAAAAAAGTTTCTCTATTTAACAGCAAATATCTCTGGCTGTACTAAACTGATTTTGTTAATTTTTTTTTACGAAACTGTAGATAATTGAATTACCCATCGATTATGTTTGAAACACATTTTTGTTTTTGTTTCATATGAAATTTTTTTTAATTTTCTGCAAATTTTTGAGAAAAAGTCTATTTCGAACGTAAATTTTAAAAGTACAAAAAAGTATTCATGGCTCTCAGTGAGTGAGAGTGTTTGTTCATCCAAATCGAAGTAAAAATATAGAAATAACGGGAATTTTTGTAATAAGTACAAAAAGTCAATTTTATACCCTGTACCTTATGGTACCTTTGTACCATGTATTGAGTTTGTGCAAGCCGAAAATGTATGTAATATACAGAAGGAGACGTCGGAGGCCCCCCAAAGTTACCGAAAGTATGATCAGGATGACTAGAGTAGTCGATATATCCATGGCCGTCTGTTTCAGGGATGGTAAGCGCCAGAGCAACCAAACTTTCAGATTAGATGCCTTATTATGCCAGGGAGAAAAGTCTATTTTTTTTTTTTGTTGATATCGGGGTTTCAGTATATAGCTTACATAGGGGTGTTCCAGAAGACCACGAAAAAATCAAAAGTTTTAGAAAATTTTATCAAAATCGGTTGACTATATAATTATTGATATGGGGAGATGTTGCAGAAATGGCCATCCTGGTGCGAAGGTATAATAATATTTAAAATCGCTTTCAATAACAAATCTTTTTAAATAGGCTAAAAGTTGCCTTTATAAAGAAATTCAATCAACCATAAACAACCCTAAGGAGTCCCGAAATTCTCAACATAATAATGGCAACCGTTTAGACCGTCATGAACAGGATGTTTAGCCGTTCAAACTCCACCTTCTTATATACATATATGCAGCGCATTCGATTGCCAAATCAGTTTAACTGCTTCAGATTGCTTAAATCTCGTTTCACATTACACGATTTTTATATGAGCTCACGTATTTGCAGGGTTTAATAATAAAACAAGTGTTGGACAGCAGCTCTATCTCTGGAATCATGCAAAGCTTCATCTATGTACTCCTGTGTATGTGCTCTTAAAACCTTGCAACATTTTTTGTTGGAGTGCCACTTGGCAAATTTCCCTTCAATTTGTGTGTGTGTGTGGGGGTGTTAGCATTTGGGAGTGTGTGCTGAAAAAGTTTACAAATTATGGCAATCAACCATAAGCGCATTTTAAGTACGCCAACTGCAAACAAAAAAGTGAGCAAATGGAAAAACGAGTAAAAAAAAATTAAGATTGGGGAGATTCTATTTTTTTATTTCTGTTTTTTTTTCATCAGTTAATTATTATTATTACTGACTTTGATATGAATTTGTAGCGCAAAGTTCATTTAATTATCTCTGCTGAAGCCAAAATGAAAATTGTTGAATGCATTGAAACATAAAAATGCACTCTATGTGTATGTGTATTGACCCCGAGTGGCGCTTTTATAATTAAAATATAATTGCCATAATAAATTGTACTAACCACAATGGCCAGAACAAGTCAGCCAAGATTTTCAATGGCTATTGTTGCAGCTGCTGCATACTACCATTAATCGACTTACCATTCTTAATTCGAGCTACTTCGATACTTACAATGTGGCGCCGCCAATGTACATGCTGCCCTCGAAGGGTCCAAATTCCTCCTCAGGCAGTAGATCTACCATCTGATAGTCGGTATTTATCATGAAACGCACATGATACTCATTGTAGTCGATCCATATTTTATGCCATTCGCCGCCGTTTAACCTGCGGTGCGAGTTAATCACCAATTCACGTGTGGTGCCCGTGCTGAGGGTGAAGTTAAAAGTCAGCTGGTAGTCGCCGGTCAGGGCCACCATAAACGAGGGATAGTGAGCTCTTATGGGCGGCTGGAACAATAAAATCGCTTTTTCGCCCGTTGTGCGAAATGAGAAAGCAATGTCGCCTTTTCGCCAGCCGGGCACCTCGATATACGATTGTGACGTAGTGAATGTGACCACATACTTTTGGGTGTCTGTGACGAAAGAAAAAAAAAAGTAGTAAGACGAACCAATTTGTAGCACAATAATTCAAAATGTAGAAAATAAACGAAAAAAAAGTTTCCTTCATAATTTATTTTTTTTTGATCTCTTGATTAAATACCGTAAGCTGAACCGTTACCGACCGAAACATGACAGTAAACGTAGCCTTATACCCTTAGTTGAACTTTATGGTAGAAATATATTGCTAAATCTCTTTGATGGTTTTTCTCTGAGTGCACAATTCAAGCTTTTTAGTATGGTCTACTCACTTGTTTCCACGCACTCCAAGGGTCCCAGTGTAATGCGACCCTGCGCCTCATCGTCCAGATCTTTTTGCTGCAAAAAGTACATATTAGTAATGCCCAGGCTGTTTGGCTCCTGGTAGTGTCCCTCGTCGGAGTTCCACTTGTTCTCCTTGACGTCACAGTTGCATGATTGATTTGGGTCGACGCACGTCTTGTTCACAGAGCATGGACAGGCGCCTCTGCGGTATGAGAGGACAATTGGGCAAGTGAAAGGTAATATTAGAAATAAAAAAAAAACGTATGCGCATACATTTGCATATATTTGTGGTGGGGATGGGCGGGCTGGGATTTGACTTTGGTGAACTGACTGTCTGTAGGTTATGTGGCTGCGAATGGCCCGCTGCCAGCAATTTGCGTTTTGCGGCCATTTTGACGAGTCTGCTGGCTGGTCATCGAGTGATTTTCTTCTGGCGATTTATTGTTTGTATATTGCTGTTTTTGTTTTGCCATTTAGATGTGAAACTTGTAGGTTTTTTTGTTGTACTGTTGTGTGTGTGTGTGTGTGTGGGGTTTTGTATGCATGTGCCACATCCGTTTCCGCTTTACTGTTGCGAGCATAAAATCGCCAAGCCAAAGCAAAATAGACCAAACAACCAACGAGGCAACAAACAAACAAACGATTCTGTCAAATTTTGAATGAGTAAAGACCAAACTACGACCAAATGATGGATGGCTCAATGACCCACACACACACTCACACACGCACAGCAACAGTGCAAAAAGTTAACTCGTTTTTTTGTATGCTGCACAGGCGACGCCATTTTCTTTGGCCTGACTTGCGCTGAATAAACTAAACTACATACGGTCGAACAGTTCAGTTTCGAATTGTGCCAAAACGCAGTTTGATATTTTTAGTCCGTACAGTTGAGCCCGTCAGTCTGTCTGTCTGACGGTCTGCCAGTCGCTCCAAGCCAACCAAGCGTAACGCCATTCATTCAGTAGGACAGGAGTACAGGGTCAGCACGGTGTTTAGGCTTACGAATTGATTTAGTGAAAGCGGAAATTAGTGATGGGCTATAGAATGGTGATGGTGGCCAAGAGCATGGTAATGGTCAGTCAAAAAAGAAAAATAACGAAAAAACAAAAAACAACAAATCGACAACAAACTTCAGATTGCTGCCAGCAGCTGTTGCCTACTTCTGAGCGCATGACGTATTATGGTGCCCAGCCGCCATTGCTAAGCTTACTTGTATGTATGTGTGTGTGAGAGGGAGTGCACGTAAGCGTGTGTGTGCGGATGAGCTGAACGCGAGAGAAATTAGGCGTAAAGAGTAAATTTCTGTGCAAAGCCATTTATTTTAAAAAGGTTGCCAAAAGAAAAATTAGTGAGCCAAAGTTGAAAAGAAGAGTTGTTTGGCAATATGGCGGCGGCTGCGGCGGCTTCTGCCAACAAAGTTCACTCATAAACCTTATTAGCGCTGAGCCGGAAACATATTTGCCTG
This sequence comes from Chymomyza fuscimana, assembly GCA_949987675.1. Taxonomy (NCBI): domain Eukaryota; kingdom Metazoa; phylum Arthropoda; class Insecta; order Diptera; family Drosophilidae; genus Chymomyza; species Chymomyza fuscimana. The sequence continues at coordinate 979,613 of OX465089.1, forward strand.
ACATAAATACAATTCAGCTTTTTATACCACCCATACACACACACACACACACACACACACACACACACACACGTGAGTGTTCCTTTTTTATTTTTTTTTTGCAAATTTTGTATTTTACTTCATATGTTTTGCTTTTGGTATTTGCTATAAATTTGTGTTGTTTCCTTTTGGTATTTGTTGTTGCTGTTACACTTTGGGGCTGCTTTTCAGCATCATAAAATTTTATGCTTCAATGCATAGAAACAAATGCGGCACATAAGTTGCCTGAAAAAGGATAGACTCCTCAAGTGGGTCACCCCTTGCCACTGATAGTCTCGCCCAAAAGTAGGCAACAACTTTTGTATGCACACATTTGAAAAATCAAATTTGCACAGCTAAACCAACAAAGCAGCACTGACTAGTGACTGGTGGGCAGTAGGGCAATAGATCTGGCAGTCATATACATGCACTTACTGTGGCCACATATGCTGCTGGACAAGATGAGACGAGAGCCTCGACAATGCAATAAATACTAAGCAATGTCAAAAAGCTACCCAGACAGCTGACAATTGGAGACGGATATGGCTCATGCTTGGCTGCAGATTTCAAGTTGAGCATTGTCCTGTGTCCAGTGTTCATTGCCTTTGCCACTGACACAAATGCACACAAATCGATGCGTTATGAAAGTGATTTGCCCTAAGACCCCTGCTACCCTTTTGTTTATGGGGCACAGTGTGCTCTGGTAAATATGTCTGCCTGTTGGCATTAAGTGGAGTATTGCAGTTTATATTATGCATGTACGAGCAATTAATTTAAGTTTCGTTTGCAATTGAAATGGGAGCGTTGAGACAACAAGAGCAATGGCAATGGCAAGGGCAGTGGCTGTTCCAAAATGAAGGATTTATGCTGTTGCATAATAGCACACATAAAGTGGACACGTACATGCAGGCAGCTGACACCGTTGCCTTTTGGTGCATAAACTGATAACACAACGCCAACAAGTTAAGCAAATAGAAAGTCTTGCAACATTAATTGTGCGGCAGGCAGGAACTTGCTACAGTGCCGTCTAGCTAGGCATTAGTGGTGACTGTAAATCAGCAATACGACAGCGAGCCAATTGACTGACACTTGTGGTTGCTACTCACCTCTTGACATTGCCCAGAAAGTCGACGGTAAGATTCTTGGCCGACGAGGTAAACCATGTGGCCGAGTGCAGTTCCAATTGTGCGCGATAGCAATCATATTTAATATACTGTGTGCAGTAGAGCGAATGAGAGATCAATTCTTGCAGCATCAATGGTGAAAACTCTCTATAGCGTATGTTAAAGCTAAAGTCAGACTCGCGAGCCGAACGCACATCCACTTGGCTCGGCAGATTATGCTCCACAATGGTCTTGGTAGCATTTTCGAGACTTTGGAAATCACATTTTACATGAGCGGGCGGAAAGACACCATTGCCGTCTATATCGATGAGATAAAGATCGGATTTGGTAAAGCCGAGCAGAGCAAGTTCCTCGCAAGTCTTGCGATACTTGGTAAAGTGACAGTTCTTGCCTATATAGCCCGTATGTTTGCAATCGCAGGTAACACGGTCGTCCTTGACAAAGCATTTGCCACCGTGTTCGCAAGTGTTTGGCCGCTTACAGGGATCAATGTAGTTGCAATTGTCCAGCGCCACCTCGCCGACAACACGCTCGGTCTTGACCACATGCCGCGGCTCTATGAGATGTCCATTGATTTCAATGTCACGTATGCAGCCCACCAGACCCAGAGCTGCTGACTTAAGACTGCTGCCTATGATCAATTTGTCGCCTATCTTAAAGGTAAGTCCAAACATTTGGCTTAGCGTAAGACGATAATCCACGGTGAACTTGATTTCACCCAGCTTATAGTCAAGCTCAACGCTGTGCCACGAGGTGGCTCGATTGATTTTGATGGTGGTCGAGTGGGTCACGTTGTTGTTGACATCAGGCACCAAATCGAAGCTTAGCTTGTCGGATGTCAGGCGTATCTGGTTATGGTGGTCACACGGTATATGTGTGTGTTAAGTTTTAGTTTCGGTTGTCATTTGTTTATTTTTATGTTGTACGCGTTTTGCGCCATTTTGTAATTTCCGTTAGTTTTACATTTCCGGCAGCGCAGGTTGCGTTATCGGACCCGTCGTCGTCGTCATCGTCGTTGTACGTCAGACGACGAGAGAGCCGTTTGCCATTGTTGGTTTTCGGGGTTAGTGTTAGAGTTGGCGTCAACAGGGCCATGTTATTTGGCGGATGTTGCACGTAGCATGTTGCAGCATGGGTTGGCCCAGGCATTAGCGTGTGTGCATGTTGTGTTGCATGTAAATAGAGGGAATGGAAACAATGTTAGAATTACGTTTGCAAAAATTGTTGTTAATGTTGCTGCAAGTTTAAATGATTTTGCAACAATACACTGTGCAAATAAATCAAAATTGTCAAATGGCACAAATGTGGCCAAAATGGTTTATGCCACAAACACACGCACAAGCTGAATTCTTAAATCATATAGCTCATACACCTCTTAGCTTGGCTTAAATCGCCGACGCTGTTAAATTGTTGAGCATTAATTTGGCCCAAAAATTTATTGTGAATATCTATTGGCATACAGTCAATATTCGTAAATCATAACCACTTAAATATACATATGAATTTCCGACAAAAGAGTTGCGGTTTTAATGGCATTCATTTAGCAGGTAGTTTGTCTAAATGCTTTAGAATAAATACAGCCAAATAAATAAAGGCAAATGAACATGAGCAAACATAGCCATATTTGAAATAAAATGTTGCAATCTATATTCGTAAATATTGCAAAATGGTTAGTGGAGTATCGAATTTATTTTTTCTAAGTTTAGGTACATTTTTCACACGAAAACTATTTGGCTTTGAATGAATTTGATTTAAATTTCTTTGACTATCGTTCGCATCTGGACATCATGTAGTTACTGAAATTTAGATAAGAAAATTGGTTTGCTTAATTCAGATCCACTATATAGCACTGTTCGGTTGCAAATCTAAAAAATATTGGTAGCAGAAGATTTACATTTTTCTAAAATTTTTATTTTTGATTTGAGTCAACAACAGATAGCAACATTTTAATGAAAATGAAATGTAAACCACATGTAGTGATAAAAAGGATCAGAGCTGCGGCTGTGATAAGTTCGCGCCAACCAAACATGAGAAATTATCGGAAAAATAAGGGAAATATACGAATTTATCGAAAACAAAAAGGCAAAAAATATCGAAAAAAAAATTCGTTTTTCGTTGCACGAAAATAAGGACCCCAATTAAAATTGTTCGGTTTGGTTTTTTCGTTTTCCGGAGCACGGCTGAATATTTGCTGGTTGCCTTTTATTATACAAATCCAATATGGAGGGTCTAAAATATGAGATCTTTTCAGATGTCTAATATGCGTACTATTGTCAACGGTTGATTGTAAGTACGTTTGAGAATCTATCTAGTAATATTCAATAAATTTAGCTTATTTCGTCTCTAGTATAAGGAGCATGCAAGTCTTTGTGTATTTCGTTGTTGCTTACAAACTATGGAGCGCCTGTTACGTATTTGTATCTTTGGAGAATTTCTATGCTGGAGGTGCTCACTGTCCCTCAGGGCTATGTAGCATACATTCATACTGCCTTGAAGACTGCCTTAGCTGAGCTGCGAATGAGAGCCTAAGAGCCAGTGCCCAAACCCAACCCAAAATTGTACTCTACGTCATAATAAATACGTCAACTTTTAAACCAACTGCTACTACTACTATGCTGGCATCTACTGTATGTTATTTTTAAATCGGCTTAACTTGGTTGGGGTACGCCCACACACTTGTCGTTAGATTTAACGCCTGTCCCTCGATTATTTCATGTCATATGTACAGCAATTATTACCAAAAGTTAAATTGTGTGTCATTCATATTTGTCAGAAGTTATGACTGTGAACGTATGTGAGTCTGTATTTATCTATGCTCATTGTGAATCACGATTTTCTGTCGCTTTCCATTGCGTTTATGCAAAATTCGAAACAATCAAATTTTATTGCATATTTCATTAGAATTTCCCCCCAGTTTGACGTACTTTAAAGCAAACATTTGCGCAGGGAGTACACAGATTCACAGCCACACTGACAATATTTCAAATTATTTTGTGCCCTATATGGGATGTATGGATGCGCTTCTGTTTTGTTTTATGTTTTTCATTTTATTTTGTTTGCCAGTTTCGCCTATTTGCGTGTTGTCAATAAATTCGATTTCCGATTTCCGATATACGATTTGGCAATTTATGTGGCCATCTAGTTAAGTTTTTCGTGGTTCTTTATGTTTGTTTCTGCTTTTTTTTTGTTAAATTTATGCATACCCCTCACACTCCACCCAAACCACACCTGTCACTTAAATTGCGAACTGTCATGTGTCATTTTTGGTTGCCTACTTTTAGGTATAGCTGGGCATGGTGTCCCTCCAAATTTATCGCTCCCAGAATCCCACTCCGTTTTTTAGCTGGCACTTTACGCGCTGGCAGTTTCCAACAAAAAAATATATACATATATCATATATGCAGAGCAGAGTAAATAAATAAATAAAACGCCCTTGGCGGCCCAATGCACATCAATAAAACTGAAACTGATATGTTTTTCAAATACTTTAACTGACATTCGACTATCTATGTATATTTTTGTCACTTGTTGTATGTACTATTTATTTTATTTACTTGTGACAAATGCAGTCAACAATTGACAATTGCAATTTAAGTAAATTGCTAGAGTTATTGATGACGACAATTTGACTATTCCATACATATGGAGATATATGTTATGTATTTCTGTGGGTGGTAATCCATTTTGTATTACATAATTTGTAGGAGCATAAATTCAATTGTAAGCCAGTGAAAGATCTAACAAACTTAAATGCACTTGGATATAAATATTTATTGTTATTACAACATTTTTTGCAACGATTTGTTTAACTTGCCAAAGTCTTTATTGTCGGTCTTAAGCAGGATTATTGGACTCTTCAGAGTGCATTTATTGACATTCAAGTTTGTTTTTGGGCCAACAACAACAACAAGTTGACTTGCAATCAAAAGCAGGAAAATCAACAATAACGTTCAAATAAATATTGCATATTCCCTTAGTAAATTTTCCAAAATGTCAAGTAACCAAATAAACACGGATGGCACTAACTTGGCCGAGTGAGCAGGCAAGTCATAGAGCGACATAGAGAGAGAGATAGAGCAGCCTACGGACTGTTTATTTAAATATAGATAAATGCCACTGACATTATTTATATACAAAATACATATAAACACACTCATAGAGAATGATTGAGTGAGAGTGGTAGTCAAGTCAAAAGATTTCAAAAGATGTGTGTGTGGGTGGTCAGGGCCGGAATAAAGCATGGGCCGACGTGGCCGCATCACGAGAATTTAAGTTTAAAATGGTTGCGTTTAAAAAAATGATGCCATGAAAAATGTTTAAAAAATCCTTTTAAAAAAAGATGTCTTAATTGATTGTCTATAATCACAACAGGTTGGATAGACACATTTAGATCATTATGCACAATTTGCGACTAAGTACGAACCTGTTCGTACCTTTCCAACGTTCATGTTTCAGCCATGGAACAATTTTCTGCATATTCAGCCGAATTTCTTCTTACAAGTTTGTGAGTGCTCGATTTAGTTTCCAAAAACACAGTCGAGTACCCTCGGGATGTGGAAGCCACATTGACAAAAATTCAAATCGGTAGAAATTAAGGAGCGATTTGGATTTTAGGTTCTAAGGTTACTACTTAACAAAGAGGGCAACAAAAAGCAATAGCAAAAATAGTCAAAACAAGATTGACTTGCTCATCAGATTTTTCTCAGACAAGAGAAGGATTGATATTAACTGCAGTGTTATAGTCGGCCGTCCGCACAAAACGAATCCCAACATTTTTTTCGGATTCGTTTTGAAACCGATTGTTTGGTGCTCCCTATTTCACCAAAACGATTGTTTTGTTGCAAGAGAAATTCAAACAAATCGGCAAAATAGGTTTAAAAATGTACATTTTTTTTACTGAAATAATGTTTTAAATATTCTTTAATATTCTTAGATTATATTTAAGCCAACTTCAAGTTAGATATTTACTGACAATTATTTTTAATTATTTTTTTCTGACTCAAACAAAAAAATAGCAAGCACAACCCAAAACGAATTTTAAAAATGGGAATTATGCGAAGTTATCGAGCACGGATGAATATTTGCAATATCAGAAGTATTAAAGACCATTGGAGTAGCGATAAAAATATATTTACATAGATAATTTAAGAAATCGCAATAAATTGAATCCTTGGATAAATCGTGATAGCTCCTCCACATTTCCCCTAGCCCTGTTTTAGTCCGGCACTGACGCTGGTTGTCACTGAGTGGCAACAAAATCTTTGGGGGAGTTTTGTGGCCAGTTACGCACTCTTATGGACCACAATTCCTCTGACATTTAATGCGATGCTGCTGCTGTTGCAATAAAAATGGTGCAATCATATTTGCACACTTTGTAAGCAACAATTTTTGTGCAGTGCAATTCGTTTGACACTGTTCAAAATGTTGCGCCCTTTTATGTATGCCAATGTCATAAATCTCAGAAATTTCTGTAATTTGTGCATCTTAAAATGAATTGCTGCAGGAACGTCAATACACACACACACACACATAGAATCCCTATGTGGCACATGACTAGGCAACATGCCCCAAGTTGATTTGCATTTCATTTGCCAAATATTGCCAAGTCGTCTTAAATGCATGACGACCATAGCACTGTGAGAGTGTTTGTCCAAGTATGTGTGTGTTTTGTGTGTATGTGCGAGTGGTGTGTGTTTGCAGCTCATAAGCTGAAGCTTATGCTTGAATGCTTCGACGCACACTTACCTCCCAGAAGCCATTTCCGGCGCTTGTCGTTACGTCACTATAGGCTAGCACTGCTCCGGGTCGACTGCTGCGGAAATCGAATTTAATATTAAATTCCTCAGCGTGATTTATGGGCCACCAAATGTGAGACGTTGCAAAGGGGTACGTGATAGGTATGACATTCACTTCGTTCTCAAAGAATTCCGCTTCCAGTACTCCTGCACGGAAAGAGGTAGAAGAAGAGTAATCGTAAGGAGCGCTTAACTTAGTCATAACAACGCCAAAAATGTCAGTGACAAATCGTAACAGTTCATCAGCGTGTGTGTGTGTTTGTGAAAATATAACATTTCCTCACACACACACACACTCATACTACTCACCATGATAGTGCACCTTGGGATTGCCACGTTGCAGCTCGTACAAAATGGAAATTTCATTGTAGTACACATACTTCAGACTTCCCACAAAGTTGTTATGCGAGGTTAGACCTTTCTTTTTGTGCAGATCTGGTCCGCCGCCAAAGTAAATCTCCGGATCGAACAGCAAATTGCCACTTGCCGTAGCTGGTAGTTCCAGCACCTTCAGTTGCTGGTCCAATATAATGATTACGGTGCGCTGTTCATGGAGTATGGTCAAATTGTGCCAGTAGCCGCGTGTGAGCTCATCAGTAAGTGTCGTGGACATGACATTGTCACCAAAGTCCATTTCAACATAGATAGACTGATTTTTAATAGAAGCAGCTATATACTGGTGCTTAAGAGACTCGCCGCTGGCATAAAACAATGCAGAGTCATCGAAGTTTGTGCGGAACATCAGGCTTATGCGAATTGTGTTGGAGTGCACGCGATCCTTCCAGTCGTATATGCGATACGAGACATAGCTGGCTCCACGCAGGGTTATGATGGTGGCAGCTAAAAGAAAAATAGTATTATAAATTAATAGCAGTAGGCCATAATGTGATGAAGATTTAACCCAACCACTTTAAACGTATTTGGGCTTTCTTGACTTTTACTGGACCACAAAGTTCTAGGGTAACGTGTTGCAGTTAGCGCTGTTGCAGCTTTAAGCATATTTACACTTTGCCACCGTGCTGGCCACAACACTCAGCAAATTTAAACAACTTTTTCAAAAATATTGCATTTTTTCAACGTGTCCCTGACGTGGTCCTTGTGCTCGACTGAACGGCACACACAAAAAAAAAGTCAAGCGACAAAAATAGATTATTTCTCTTCTGTCCCGGCTACGTGGGTGGAAGCCTGTAGGCCAATGCCTATGCAAATCGGCCAACATGGTTTGTTTGTTTTGTCCCTTGTAGAGCGTACTAAAGCGATAAGAGCCATAAGAGTGGACGCAAAAAATGCCCTGACAGCGAATGGCAAAGTGCTTAGTGCTAATCTGACGTGGCACACACGTGAGACACATTAACCTGACAACGCACTGCAGTGACCCCTGTTGCTTTTCGCTGCTTCCAACTAAATAATTTTTATTTGCATTTTTATAATTTTTACTATAAGAGAATTACATTATAACAGGCCGCACTGCGTCACCTCGACAAACTTAGTGGGGTTGCCTTTTTTGGTTCCAAAGTCTCGACACATTTGCAAGACGCGCACGCCACCAAAGACCTGGCCAAATACCACACGCCGCAGTGGCACCACCGCAAGCGGCTTGAAACTGATTGTGTAGTTAAGTAGCCCGCCGTGAGGAAAACCCTTGCGATATTCCCAAGCATAGGAAAGTAGTCCGCTCTGCTTGGAAGCATCCAGGGGTGAGCTGGTACGGTTGCTCTCTCGAAGATTCGGCGTAGACGCTGTCAGTTCACCTTCTAACCACAGGTCCGGAAAGATGCGCAGAAACTGGTGTGCCGCCACATCATTGTAGGTGGCCAGGCGCACAAATTCCAGCACCACTTGGGGACTCACCTCTGTGTACAGTTGTATGAGAATACGTCCTAGCGGATGTTTCGGCTTGGCCGCCAAATCGAAATAGATGACAGGTCGCAGCAGCGCCTGAGCGTGTTGCCAGTCAACGCTTGGATCGGGCATCAAATGCCTATATTTGCGTACCGTAGGCTCTGGTGCATCTACCTTGGCCTTTGGCAGCGGTGGTACATGCACATTGTGTGTGTCCAACTTTGATTTAGCAGCGAGCAGTCGGCAGCCCAGCTCCCTGTTGCGTTCCTTTAGATGATTCAGCTTGAGGAAACGCGAATTATGTCGCGGATATGGTGTTTGATTAAAGGACTCGACGCAACCGTGCAGGCGCTGTATCTCATTTATGCGCCGCAGTAGGTTTAAGTTGTGGCTAAAGATTTCCTGCTTGTGATCTATAGTCGATGTTATGCGCTTGACATTAAGCACATTGTCCATGCGAATTTTATTGGGTTTCTGATCAATTACAGATTTGACACGTTTTAGACGTAAACGGTCCATTTGGCTACGACGTAACTCATTTACAGCTTTATAAACGGAGCATGTGTCGGGCTCTTGCATAGAGATCGTGCTGGGTCTTAAAGCGCGCGATATTCGATGGTACTCACTAAAGCTTGGCAAACGATGTGAAGGAAAGGCACCTGGTGTGTTCTTGGCCTTGCGCAGAATTTTAGTGGCCGTCTGGCGAGCAGACAGTTCCATGCCGCGACTAGTTGGCTTAGCCAAAAAGGATGTTTTCGGTTTCGGCATATTCAATAAAAGAAAATATCAAGGGATTTACTTTATGAGATGCAAAAAATAATATAAAACTGGCCTACTCGGGTTCTGAGTTTTTAAATAAAGTTTTCCAACGCTGGAACATTTGGGAATTTGTCAGATTGTCAACAGTGATTCACTGTCCCACTGACTGACTGAGATTTCTTTCGCTGTCAAAATTCTTGCAGTCTCTGTCAGCAAATTTCACAAAATTTCATTGTCGCTTAAGTGCAAATTCGGATGACATCCTCAGTTTTACAGCTGTTGTTTTTGTTGAATCTGTTGAATTTGTTGGCAGTTGCAGTTGCAGTTGTCATTTTAGTTATTGCATTACAAAAGCGACTGGAGTTGGACTGTGTCGCACATTCATGTACCTACCCCAAGCATGGTGTCTCTCTAGTATGTGAGCTTTTAATGGGCTGACACTGTTTCCGCTACAGCTAAAACGACAACTGCAACGACAACGAGAACATGCAACTAACGGCAACTGGTCCTACCGTGTCAATCCTGTCTGGCATTCTGTTGGCCCTGTTCCTATACTAGTAGTAGCTCTTCGAGTCCTGTGTTTGTAATTTGCTTGCAGTCAGTACGTAATTGTGATCGGTTGCAGCTGCATCAGCGGCATAGTGGGCGTTGCAGTGTTGCACTGTAAACGCTTGACAAACTCGCACGTCACGGTTTTAGTACTCGGTTCGTTTGGTCGTTGGGTCGTTGGGTCGCGTGGCATTTGTCCTTGACAGACGCCATTTAGAGAATTTTCGAAATGGCCGCACCATGCCGTTGGAATTTTGTGCAATTTGCAGCTGTCTCTAGTATCCCATTCTCTACTTCATACTCTACTCTTTATTTTATTCCAAGCGAATTCATTTACATGCAAATTTTAGCTAAATCCAACAAGCCGGCGTCCATTGTTGTTTTATATGGATGTTGTTGTTGTAATGGCAGCTGCCAAATTACCTCCGTCTTTGCTCTCTCTGCTCTCTATAAAGCCTAATTGGCGAGTGTCAAAAAACTAAACGAGCTGCTCAATTTTTAATGGCTTTGCATTTTTAATGGCCTCGCGTGACTTAATTGGGATTATGGCGGCGTCGAATTGGCTTTATGTCATTAACTAAATACATATGAAATAAGCCAACAGATAAACACACACAGACACATTGACTACTGACCGACCCATCCGTCGGTCGTACCGACCACTTAATATATTTTAAGCTCAACAAACTAATTTTGCACAAATTTCGCCCGGCAGTCAAAAAGTCAAACACTATTTTGCATAATTTATGGTCGGGTCGTTAGTGTGTTTAAAAGTGCAACAGAATTGGTCACTGTAGCGGGTAGCGGCAAGTGGGCGTATGGGCGTGGTTGTGGCTTTAGCGGCTAACCGCAAGCAAACAAACATAGTTTATAATTAAAACGAAATGGCGCCCAAATGGGGGCCCCTTTACTCACTGTAAATGTCGCAGTGTTCGCCCTCATAGTGAGTGCCAAAGCAATCGCAGGAGATGCCACCATAGTGGTTGATACAGCGAGATCCGACGAAGCACAGATTGTGCCTGGAGTCGCACATGTCTGAGCAGCCTTCATTGACATTCTCATGTTTGGTGGCTACCAGCGGCGCAATGGGCAGCAGATCGGATGCGGCCTTACCAGAGCTGAGCACGACGTTACGTATGCAGCCCACAAACGATTCGGTAATATATTTGACGCCATGTAGTTTTTCCTCCGATGAGAGACCTGTATGATAAAAAGATAATCCAAAAAATTCACTGATGTTCATAGTTTGTTAAGAACCTTTAATTAAAAAAGTTTGGCACCGCCTTAGGCTTAAATTTAAAAACTGGCCATGTCAATTTAATCATTGATAGACTGCTACATTTATAGATACTGATTGAATCATGCACAAAAGTTTACAAAAGTGACCATCATATCGTATTCTGTAATCAATGACCAATTCTTTGCGCAGCTCTCCCATGTGTGTTATGATTTTATATGTGCGCCATTTTGAAAATGTCAAATAATTAAATTTTCTAAAAGCGCACAAAAGCAGCTTTCAAAGTCACACACAAACACGCACACTCGCTTACAATGGCTGCCAAATGCACAACCAATTCAATAGCAAATGAGCAAGTGCAGCGGCGGCATCGGAGGCAACTCCGTTGGCTGTCAAATTCGATTTTCAGTTTTCAGTTTTCATTTTTAGATCTGCCATGTATAGAATTTATTCAATATTTTTTTTTTTTTTTTTTTGTTTTTTTTTGGTATATGCTAGCACGACGGAACGACCTGCTGCATTTACGATATAGCTGCGGCCTGAGGATTCTATTGTGAGTGCGTGCGTGCGTGTGTGTGTTTGCTTTGTGTCCAAAGTATAGCATACAATCGAGCGCCTCAAATGGCTTTAATAGTCTGTTGAACGACAAAAACAGAAGCCCCAACAACATCCGACATACTAACTATATACTAGACACACACACATACACATGCACTTTTTGGGGCATGCAAAAGCAATTGATTTGGCACTTACCCCCGACCAATACAACCGATGGCAGATTCGTAGAGACACCGTAGTTGTACTCGTGATTCAGACCCTTTAGATAGACCTCCTCTTGACTATTGTCGACGCGTGCAATTAATCTTGCGCCATGGACATCGATGCGCACCTGTGCGTAGAGAGACAGAGAGAGAGAGAGAGAAAGCTAGGGATAGAGTTATCCATACCAGACAACATGTATATATATATCAATCTCGGTGAAAACAAGTGAAGCGGGCCGCTTTTAAAATTGATCTCTTGATAAAGATAAAAGATAATTCGATGATATATCGATTATCGATAGCTTGACTAGTCAGATCTTGTAATCGTATTAAGATAAAAAATAGATGAAACGTTGAAACTTCAAAAATCTGTTTTTCTTTTTTCTATCCAAAAACGCGTAAAATTGTCTAGAAAATCGGTGTACGAAAGATCACGAAAATCAAAGAGATCGATTTAAGATATGGTCGGCTTCACTTATTTTCGCCCATCTATACGTGTACGAGTATGTTGTATATAGTGGAGCGAGCGTGCATATGACCAATAAACCAACATGCAACAGCGTAAAAGCTGTCGCTCCCACTGCGACTCTTCCAATTTTACCACGCCCCGTAGTATGTGTATTGTGGGGGGTATACAAACAAATGATAAAAATTTATGAATTTATGCGTTTTTGCCAGAGTTGAAGTTGCAAGTTGCAGCAGAGGACGATAAATTTTGCTGTTGTAGTTGCTGTTGTTGTTGTTGTTGTTGCTGTTGCTGTTATTGTTGAAGCTGTATGAAAAATCTACGAAAATGAATTGCAGCAACGCGCGTTGCGGGGATCAGCTGAAATTCATTAGGAATTTGCGTGTTATTTATGAGTTTTGAGTTGCCAATGCAGGCGTGTGTAAGTGTGTGTGTGTGTGTGTGTGTGTGTATGGGTGTATCCTATGTGATTAGTATGAGATACATTTGCTTTAAATATGAAAATTCACTTGAAGCACACACGCATTACGCACAAATAGACAGTCAGACATACGAACCAGTTACTGTTATTGATGATTCTGCTGCCGGCTGACGATGAGGCTGCTTTTAGTTGGCCACAAAGCATAAGTTGGCTAGGTAGCAAAGTTGAACGCACATAAATCAACTTGCTCGTTTTGTTATAAAACTTTGATAAAACGTTTCGCACACATGCACGCTCAGATGCAACACACAGATACACGACACATGGGCATTGCAATCTTGCTAATTGCTTGCTGAATGAATATGCATGCTAATGTTGCCAACAACAACAACAACAACAACGACAACAGAAACCGAGCACTTGAAATTTAACTGCACTCTAAGTGCAGCAAAACTTAAAAGTAGCCAGCCCAGAGATGACCAAGTCTAGGCCAGAGCCAAAGGCGACAGAGAGTCAACGGCTGGGCCAGCAGTCCCTGTTCTTCATGTTTTCCCCGTGGACTTACCATGACGCTGTGCCATTCATCTCGATTTAAACTCTCACCCACAGTGACACTCGTTGAATGTTTGCCAAAGACATGTACCACCTTTAGTTGACCCTTCTCCACAATCACATAGAGTGCATAGGGGTCCAAGTTAATGCGATCCGGATTCTTAACGTTGTGATAGACGAGCAGTCCATGCGGCAGTCGTGTGCGAAATTGAAATGAAATCTCACGACACAGTCTGTATACAAAATAAAGAGAGGCAAAGATGAATATTACAAAACGATACAAGAAAGTAAATGATTGTAACCAGTCTCAACTTTGTTGTTTGAAGCATAATGACAATAGAGCAGTCAGCTCTATGAGTAATTTCCAGGATTAAGACAACTTATGGCACCTGCCATATAATAGTCAAAAGAGACGTCGTCTTTAAATTAAACATCACAGCGACACTTTTAGTTTGAGTTGCAAGAGTGTCCCTCTAATGCTTTTCAGAAAAGGCGAAAACTTAGCTATTGTGCGCGAATTTTAGACAAAATGCTCATGTGCACTACCTGCGGGCGGTCAGTCTCGCGGTGTAGCTATAACTCATATTACATAAGTGCACCCAAAGGGATTAAGGGTGAAAAATCGTACCGCTAAAAAGATAGCGCTTGGCAGCACTTTCGCGCGCCACGAATAAAAAAACAATACAAGCAGGTAGGAAGAAAAAGTGACACGCGCATTTTGGAATCACTGAAGCAACTACCTGTGCCAAGTAGGGGCCAGCTCTAACCGCAGAAGCAGGTAGCTGCCTGCGGGATGTATAAAATCAGATGCACTGCTTTGAGGCGTCACATTCATCAAGCAACTGCCGTAAAGATGGAAGCTAGCAACAAAGCCACTAAGCTAAGCGCCGCCTACGCATTGTTTCTGCATCGCTCGGAGCTGCAACGCCGGAAGGTGCAGTTTGTGAGCATATCGCAGACCAAGGTCCAACTAACCAACGAGCTTATAGCCAAACAAAAGCAGTGCATAGCCGAGTGCAGCCCGGAGGATCTCGAAATACTCAACCGAGAGAAGCAGTTCAAGCGAGAGTTGCAACGTGAACTGCAACATCGACGCAAACAGTTGAAACTCTTGGCCAAGCTGAAGCGCGTTCAAAACTGGCAACTGGCTAACGAAATTTGACTATTTTTAGATATTATTAGAGTAAAAACTATTGTGAGATAAGCTAAAGATAAGCTGAACTGTTAACTATTTGTAGATTAAGCTTGGTAAATGACTGACAGGAGCATCTATTTAGAAATGCGTACTCCTATAAGATGTTTGAATTATATTCGGTTCTTCACTTCAAAGTATATATATATCAGGGCTCGCAAAAGACTTTTAACCCATTTTTCCAATTTTGGGGGGTCCGAACCCGAAAGTGATAATGAACAATACATCATTCCAAGAGGGCATAGTTCTTCTCTAAATATCACAATAAGAGTCTTGGCTTAAACTTAAACATTTATGACTTATAAGACAATAACAAATTTATCACTCCTACAAGATACGACATAAATCTAAATCAAATAAAATTAAAAATAAGGTAAAATTATTTTGAGTCTTTGGATTTTTATACCCTGTACCTATAGGTACAAAGGGTATACTAGATTTGTGCAATGTATGTAACGGACAGAAGGAGGCGTGGCAGACACCAAGTCCTTTATACCAAAATGCTTATCATAACCTCGGGTAGCGATTGAGCCATGTCCGTCCGTCCGTCCGTATGAACGCCTAGATCTCGGAGACTAGAGCTAGAGACACGGAACTTTACCTGCTGGTGCGCATATTTCCTAAGCAGATGAAGTTTGTTGAATCATGTCAATATCTTTCCCCGTTCCCCCGCTGTAGATTTTCGCGGTTTTTAGCCACACCGTTTAATATTTTCATTTGAAATTTAACAAAGCGATGCGTTGTGGATACATGCATCTATGTGTAAAAAATGAACAAAATCGGACAAATACAGAAAAAGTTATAGTCAAAAATGTACAAATTTCACTGCCCCTTGCCCATAAAGTGCATCAATATTTGACTCCTCTTAATTATGGTTACAAGTGACCTAGAATCACAATTTTTGGTAAGCTCATTCATGTGGCTCTAATGAACAAATCCACATCCAAATTTTATCGATGCGGTCCCACCACCCCCCGCAATCGATTTACTGTGTTTTCTCCCACACCCCTCAACATACCAACTTGAAACTTACCCCATATACTTTAAATAACTTTTTTTAACATTCGATTTTCATCAAAATCGGTAAAAATTTAGGGAACTTATAGGTATAAATATCGAATTTCACCAAAAAAAAAAAATTCCAATTGGAAAGTTCGTAGAAGGAATATGCAGGAAAAATTGTTTGCGAGACAAAAGGTACAGGGTATTCCACTGTCGGGCACCGCCTCGACTGTACCACATTTTTTTTTTAAATTTTTGAAGTGAAAAGTAAAATTTGGGAGAGAGTGCAATTATAAATTTTCTTTCAAGTATCCTTAACAGGTACAATATTGTTGTTTGCTTTTTACAAAAATTTTCAATTTCAATTTTTCTCTGTTTATATAAAAGTATTTTGTCCTCGTGCCGGATATTTTTGTTTATGTAGCCGTATATTCACTTGAAATATATAAAACGGTTAGTTCGTAAATACAAAAAAAATTGTTTAAATTTAAAATTCTTCTTGCTTTTCACATATTCTTTTATCTATAATTATTTCAGCCTCTTCCATCCATTGGTGACAGCATGAGTTACAAACAATTAAAAATTTTAAACCAAATTTTCCAAGCAGTTGGCAACCTAAAAACTACAACAGGGTCATTCCCATTGCCTTAAAGTTGTGTTGAAATTTGTTTGTCTGACTTCGGGCCTATTTATGTGTGTATGTGTTTGTGTCTGTGGGTGTGTGAGTGTTGATGTTGATTTTGTTCTCTTTTTTGTTTGCATTTTAAATAATAAATAAAATATATTTTTTTATCTTAATTTAATATGCAAATGTTAAATGTAGTGCCAAATTGAATTTTAAATTATGCCACTTTTTAAGAGCTTGGCCAAGCCATGCCAGGCCAGGCCAACCAAAGTCTTGCATACAAAAGGTCCGCAAGTGACCAGAAAATTAACATTTTAGTACTCTATAGTACACAGTAACAATAATCTGACGGCATGATATAGTATATAGCCCATAACACATAGTATATGTATATATAATATGTAGTATGTATACTCGGATACAAGAGGCAATCTCTTGTATCTAATTGCTTCGAAATGGCAAAAAGTTAAAGCATCGCCTCCAACAACACTAATTGCACTTGTCGTACCCTCGACAAGAAGCTGCAAGGAATCATCAACAGCTCTCTGGCCATGACTGGACATGGCAGTATTTCGGCCAACACCTCCGATTCCTGCATAGCCCCCGTTAACAATCTTGTAAATGGCGCTCAATGGCGTCGTTGCATGCAAAATGCAAAAGAGCTGCAAAAATTGTGGACAATGAAATTGAGGTAACTGTGCCGCAGCATACCGTTGGGGCGTCTGCGACGACCGCCCACTCACCTTAATTGAAAAGTCTGTATGATGTCGCCGTCCATTTGGATAAACGTGTTATTTTTGGCGAATACAAAAGTCTTCTCCTGACCCGTCTCGGCGAATGTTAGCTCTGGGCCACGCTGCTCAATGGGCACAGGAGTGGTGCCTTCTGTACCAAAACCAGATCCACCCGCAGGCGTTGGAACCTGTGTATAGGCTGCTATAGCCAGCTCCGTAGTGCTGGGCTCACGCGTTGTGGACTGCAAAAAAGGTGGCAACGTATCTACAGATGGAAGCATTATTATGTATACTGCGCGCAAATATTGTAGCAGCGTTACTTACGTGTTCCGCCAATGCAGTGAAACAAGCATTCAGCCTCTGTACTAAAACGATTATGTGGATTGCCATCACAGCCGCCCCAAATAAAGGTGGTGCACTCGCTGGTCGTCGGCTCAAAGCGCCATTTGTAGATATATTGCTTGCAGGGCCCAGGATCACCAGGTCCGGTGCATTTTTCGTAAAGTTTCTCTTTGGGCGCTTGAACCATGGCCGAGTTGTTGCCGCTGGCACTGCTTGATCCAATGCTCAGCACAGAGCCAACAGCTCCGCCGCTCGTTTCACTGTTAGAGGAGCCACTAGAGCTGGAAGCACCGGATAGTGGACCCATGCCAATGTTGGAACTGCTGCCATTGCTACTACTGCTGCCGACTGCAGTATTACCGACTAACAAGTTGGCATTATTGGCACTGCCATCGCTTGAAACTATGCCACCGAGAGCAGTGCCATTGTTGATCATGCCCAGAGCTATGGCGTAGCTGTGCTGTGGACAGATGAGCAAGCAGAGCAGCGGCAGCCGAAGCAGTAGCAAAGGCAGCGTATGCGCCATATTGTAATTTTGTTTGTGTGTGAGCGTCGGTTACTGCAAATAGTTTTACAGAGAGAGAGAGAATGCGAGATAAAGAAAATGGCGATTAGTGCGCCCCTAAAAGCAGGCAATAGGAAATTCTAATTGCCTTGTATTTGGTTTGGGTAATGTAATCTACAATGTCTTAATGGCTATAACAGCTTATGGTATGTGTGTGTGTGTGTGTGTGTGGGTATCTGTGAGTGCGTAGCTTACTATTGTCATACTATAAGCAGAGTCTAGTAAATTCCCATTTATATCAACATGCTCATCATCATCAGTCAATGTCTGTTGGCTGAAAATGAAGCGACGTTGCATTTCTTGGGGCATAGCCCTGGCATTTAACAAACTTTTATGCTTCCGCCGGAAATGTGCAACGTTCACACAAAGCAAACTCCAAGACGTATGAGCTTGCGCTTGAGTTGATTTACAAGTTGCTCAGCAGCATCAGCAGCAGCAACAGCATCACTAAAAAAGTGTCAAAAACTCAAAAATAATGATGCGCATACTTTACACTAAATGGTTTGGGTTTGGTTCCAGGACAGCGCTTGACGTATGAAATGTTCTCGTGTGTCAAAAGGCAAACGGAAAAGGAAATTAAGTTTTTCAACACAACACACACACACAAAAACTTTCGATTATTTGCATAACGAAGGAGCTGGCCAAAAGTGTATTAGTGTCACTTCCGTTGATGATAAGCAAATTTTAATTGTGGCTTTTTCGCTTGTAAGCGTTGACCCAAATCGAGGCAAAGTTTTGTAAAAAATGTGATTGAGCCAAAGTTCGTGCAAATTAATAAACTGGCTGCGCTAGTGCTCTAAAACAAACTTTGCCGGACTGCTGTTAATGCCGAGGGTGGTTCAAAGATTGTACTCCATAATATACCTAAGTGGCGGCGGCAGATTTCTTTGTCAAGCGAGCGCCAAAGCTATTGTAATCGCTATCTATGTCCACGATGTGTCGCATTTAACAAAGTAGTGTCATATATGTGCACAGTATTTGCCCAAAGTGCATAACATAATGCAATTTGCAAGAGGCTAGTAAGTGCACCCAAAAGGAGTAGGGGTGAAAAATTGTACACCAAAAAGAAAAACAAAACAAGCAGGTAGGAAGGAAAAGTGGCACGTGCATTGTGGAAGCACTGAAGCAACTACCTGAACCGATAAAGGGGCAGGACCAGGTTCTAATCGCAGAAACAGGTAGCCGCCTCCGGGATGTATAAAATCAGATGCACTGCTTAGAGGCGTCACATTCATCAAGCAACAGCCGTAGAGATGGAAGCTAGCAACAAAGCCACTAAGCTAAGCGCCGCCTATGCATTGTTTCTGCATCGCTCGGAGTTGCAACGCCGGAAGGTGCAGTTTGTGAGCATATCGCAGACCAAGATCCAACTAACCAACGAGCTTATAGCCAAACAAAAGCAGTGCATAGCCGAGTGCAGCCCGGAGGATCTCGAAATACTCAACCGAGAGAAGCAGTTCAAGCGAGAGTTGCAACGTGAACTGCAACATCGACGCAAACAGTTGAAACTCTTGGCCAAGCTGAAGCGTGTTCAAAACTGGCAACTGGCTAACGAAATTTGACTATTTTTAAAAATTATTAAAGTAAAAACTATTAAGCCATTAGTAAGATAAGCTAAGCAGTTGACTATTTTTAGATTAAGCGTGATAAATTACTGACGATGGCATCTATTTAGAATGCACATGACTTAGCATATAGTTACTAGTATAGTATTAATACATAAAGACTCCTAAATAAATTTACTTATGCAAAACATAAACTTTTCCTCTTTGTGAGTGTTTTTTTAGTGAGGGGTGTGAGTAAATTTGTGGGGCAAAGATGGAAAGTGTTTTAAATTACGCGAGCATACGTTGCACGGCAACACGGGGGACCAGCTACAAAACAACAACAAGAGCCAAAGGCACCCCCCACTAAATTACACGTTTTGTGCCAACGACGACGCCTTCAACGACGCCTCCGCGTGACTGCAATGTGGTGGAATATGGAGGGCATTGGTACTGGGAGGGGAATGCTGACTGAGAGGAGCAAAATAAAAGAGTATAAAAGCAAAGGCATGCGAGTAAATGAAAGCAAGTGAAGTCAAATTAAATTAAATGACAGATGTCTGACATTTTGATAGTCATGTATGTGTGTGTGCGTCTGCGAGAGAGAGTGAGTGTGTGCGTGTGTATGTATGTATGAGAGAGCGTGTGTGCGTAGCATTAACACAGCCACACACACATATACGCACACACACATTCAGCCAGACCAATGTCTGTGTAAAATGTCAGCCATCACAGAACCAAATGCACATGCACTTGTCGAGTGGGTAAGGAACTGGGGGTGGCAAGTGGCAAGTTGCATGCCATATACTATGTACACAAGTACGAGCATTGTTGTGCCATCTACATCTCCCAAGTGTTGCTCGCGTAAGCGTAATGAATTAAAATAACTTGATTGCATGAAATTGAACGAATTGTTGCCGGCAGGCTGTGACTTTCTCTTGCTCTCTCTTTGTATACTCTATCCCGTATATGGTTGAGGTGTATCCTGAGTGTTAAAGTAGAAGACTTTAAAAATCTTTGCAACTGTAAGAAGTATCATCAGTGGGATGTTGTATATGAATTTCTCCTTACTTTTTAGATCCCAATTTGTATACAAGTTCTTAAAACTTATTTTTATATTTATATTGTTTGTATTCTTTTGCAAGAGAACCCCGAAAAATATTGAAAATTCCCTAGAATTTCTCCAATTTGTATACATCTTCATACATCACATTTCTTTTCCTTGCCGTGGTACAATCCTTGAATTTTAAAGAAAAGTTTTTCTTTTATTTTTTATCTGGCCCAAAAAACTTTCACCCCGACTCCTTCTTATTCCAACTGCCGTATTAAAAAACTTTCTCCCAGAATATAAGATTAAAAAAAGTTGTTCTTCGTGGAAACCGCATTTTATTTGAAATTCCATTTAGTCTAAAATTTTACATCTAAAAGATTTTGCCAATAAACTTTCAAACGTTTTACAAGGTGTCTTATAGTCGGTGGCACCTGACTTGCGCGTGCATCTGCCTTCAAGGTGTTAGGTTAGGGACTGGCGCTGTCATGAATTTGCTTGCCACTAGGCTGACAGTTGAGCGACTGCAACGCGCGCGGAAATTGCACCACATCGTCTTTTACTAACTGCGAGTGTTACTGAGTAGTGTGTGTTCCTCTGTGTGGGTGTGTTTATGTATGTGCGTACAAATATTTACTGAAATTTGTATATTAAGTGACGACGATGCCGACGTCTACGACGACGATGCCATTTGCTATGGTTGTAGTTTCTGCTGCCGCTTTTGTTGTTATAAGCAATGGCGTCATGGCCGTGTGCTCAGCAAGTGTGAAACACATGCACATATGCATTTGTTTGTGTGTATGAGTGTGTGTAGTCGGATCCATGTGTGTTTGTGCAGTAGAATTGAAGTCATGATGCATGAACTAACGCATAAAGCACAGAGCCAACTGCTTGGGCGGTGACCAAATCCCACCCATTTCCACAAAACGCTTCAGGCCCCTTGCATACACTCTTACATTTACTCACACTCACTTATAGGTATACACTTACTCACACTAAAAGGCAAATGTGCAGGAAGAGTTCAAGTCTAAGTTTCGAATTCACGCGAATCTCAAACGCAAATTTCATTTAGCTAGATTTGTATGACATTTTCCACTACTAACAAATTAAATTATTTCCAAGCACTTAAAAAATGTGATTTAATGTCTGTGAAAAGCAGAATCCAACGAGGCGACATCAAAACTATGCACTATTAAATTAAACTATAAATGTTTGTAGTATGTGTGTGTTTTACAAAACTTTATACATTAGAAGCGGAAGTTTTCCCAACACATATACACAGACACAAACAACTGCACATAGATACACACACAGAGAGAGAGAGAGGGAGAGAGAGGGAGATGCAGAAATAGACAAGTATTAAATTTTGCGTTTAGAATATTAAACCAAATTAACATACAAAGCTATTTGCCTCGGCTTGGCATATGTGCATCATAATTGTCTGTTCTTTACTATTATTTAAACAATTATTGTTTAATTAGTTTGCAATGAAGTAATGTAATGATGTTGTTTACTTGCAGCTTGTTGCATGTTGCATATTGGTGCTGCGGCTAGTGCTAAATTTATGCAAATGTCTTAGCATTTTGTTGGCTGTCACGTGCAGTGCATTTTAATTGCATAATTTATGGTTATTCGACTCCGTGTTCCCAACTCCGATGAGTGTTTTTGGTAAAGTGTGTAGTGGTCAGCAGAAAACGGTGAATTTTATAGGGTTAATTTGTTCTGCAGATGTCATTGTCTTTGGTGCGTACACTGTTTATGTCTCGCTTTACGTTCACCAATGTAAAGAACGCGCTCTCTTTCTCTCATAACAGCGACAAGCGACAGGCAAGAAGAGCATTTAAAAAGACAGCTTGTGGTGTACGGACGTGCTCGCGCTAAATTTTTCTTATGTGCGTTTGAGTGTTTAACTTTATGTAAAATATTTAAAAAGTATATTTTGCCAATGATTTTGTGTGTATACGTGTACTTTTATTGTTATTGGCACAAAACAGGCTAAAATGTGAGTTAAAAGTGAATGGTTGGTTGTGACTTTACGGCTTTTTGATTTAAATTATTACATACAGAATCAAGCCCCCTCCCTGGCTAAGTGGGATCGGCCGCTGCGTTCGTATGGTTGCTTTACTGGGCACCGTTGGTTGTGATATTGTCCTCAAGTGTCTCAAGGCCAAAGTAGCGGAGTCGCAACCAAAGGCGCACACAATTTCACAACAGCGGAGTCGCATTTCGTCACACAGCTACAAACATTAACGTCGCGTCGAGAGAGAGCAGAAGCAAAGGTGCCTTCGTTGCCGCGCTCAGTAGATCTGCTCTCCCGCTCTCAGCGATTTGTGTGGCATTGCCAGTTTTGAAAACTGATAGAGCAACGAAAGGGAATACACAAAATTTCTTATATCTAACTGGACCTACATAAACACACACGGACTTTATACATATATAACTGCTTTATATATAACTGCTAACATATACATATTTTTGACCATAACTGAGTGTAACATATACACTGGAATTTTAAACATAATTTACTTTGAAAAATAATTGTTTGTTTTTATTAAATAATGTAATATTTAATTTGTATTAGACGATAAACGGAGAAAAAAAGAAAACAAAAGAAAAATCCTATATGAAATAAGTAATACACTAAATGAATTAGTTACATTTATTTTTAAGTTCTTATATATAACAAAATTTAAAACAGAGTTACATCCAGCTACGTCATTGGGCCCAACGAACGCGCAGGATGAACGTGAGTTGAATCATTATATTTTATTTAATCAATATCTATTTAAAAAGAATATTAATAATGTAACTGAACCGTTTGAATTTGACGAGTTTTAAATTGGATAATTTAAGTTTTTCTTCCTTCTTTTAAATACCTTATTTTGAAATCATATAATCATATATAATCGTAAACTATGGAACAAAGCGAAACCATGAATTTTGAATTTCAATATTAATTTTGTCAAAAATCTTTTATATATTATTAATATGTTAGTTTAAATAAATAGTATAAAAATCATCATGACTCAGGCGTATCGAGTTTAACAGCTTTTTGCTGAAGTGTATAGGGGCAATTGCTAACATCGCTCCGCCAATTGCCAAGGTTGGGTGGGTACAGAGATGTGGATAAATACCATCTTAATCCACATCGATAAGTCGGAGTACAGCAAATTTTTTTATTTTAGCAATCTAACCGAATCGGCAATAACTGGCTTCATTGATTTTATCTTATCATTTTTAGTTTCTGATATCGTGCACTTTAATTATTATGTTAGGTGTCACGGAATAGGGTAAGGAAAAGAACCCCGCCGATCCGACGAGCTAGGCATAGAGCGATGCATAGTGCACGAGACTTCCGATCCCTATCCGATGCAATGGCCATTTTAGGCCTTGGCAGCCGCACGTTACAAGTGACGATTTGAAAGTTTGAAAGGAATTAGGGAAATTATTTTTATTACGAAAAAGCGTAAAATATCTTTTAACATATGAACACAAAATTTGTTTTAAAATTTAATCGCTATGATTTATTCTTTGGCAATAACTGCTACAGTGAACGATAGTGATGAAAAAATGGTTCAGATCCATAGAATAGAATTTTTTATAGTGGCGATTTGCGACCAGTGAAAAGTAACGAAAATATAATTATTCAGAATTAAGCACCGTCACCCAAAATGACATCGCTTCGGTCATTTACTTTTTAAAACTTTCGAGTGCCAAATTTGGTTACGATATCAAACGAATTGTACATCTAAAGATTTTTTTTCGAGGTCTTATGAAACATATTGCCGATATTAAAAAAATAAAATAAATTTGTCTCCTATGGAATAATAAGGGAGGCAATCTAAAAGTTTCGTTGTTCTAGCTCCTACCATCTCTGAGATGTTGGCATTCCGACAGACAGACGGACATGCGTATCTGGACTTCTCTAGTCACCCTGATCATACTCTAGCTAACTTTGGGGGGTCTCCGACGACTCCTTCTGTATGTTACATACATTTACGGTTTTCACAAACTTAATAAACCCTTTGTAACATAAGGTACAGGGTATAAAAAGTTGACGAAGAGGCTCAATTGTGTTTACGATATTTTCCACTGCTTAAAAAAACTCCATCTTACCCATTAGGGGCAGCTCGCTCCTGTGTCAGAGCCTAGACATTAGTTGTCGCTTGTTGGTGTTGGTTATCAGGTTTATAAAAATTTTCCACTCAACAACAAATTTGTTTTCAACAATTTGTACTGAACCAAAAAAAAAATTAAAATATTTATTTTAAGTTATGCCTTTTGCTATTTTTCGCTTCACTGATATAAAAATAACTTTTATTATTTTTGCATTGATTTTGAATGCTTTGTTTATTTTTATTAGTTACAAATTATCATGTTAATAATAATTTGCATATAAATTTGTTTGATTATCACTATTATTTTATTATGGCCAGCGAACGGCAGCAAGTTATGTTGCTCGCTTTTTCAATATTTTTATTAACTGCCAAATGGCTTAATTACTTTCAATTTGAGCACATTTAAATTCAGATATAGATGCAGATACAGATGCAGATGCCAATGCAGATATCGATGTCAATGCCAATTGATCCGGCTTGGTTTGTTTTGGGCGCATGCATATATATGGCTTTTGGGTTTATTATTGAAAGCACAACTGATTATAACACACAACTTATTGATTTCATACACTTCCTGTAAACACTGACATGTGTGTGTGTGTTTGTGTGTTTAACGCACTAACACGTTTAAATCATTATCGCACAACCAACGGAAACAAATGTACACAAACACACACTCGAAATGAGGTCAAAGAGCATTCACATGTGTTTGTGTTTATGTGTGTGTGTGTAGCCCATCAAGGATACGCCATTTCAATAGTATTGCGTTTTATTTTCACTATTTTATTTTGTGCTGACGCATACCAAAACACACGCACACAATCGCAAAGTGGGCCGTGCTCCGCACATGTTGATGGCGGCCACACATGCTCACATGGCTGAGCATATCCTGCGGCTGATGAATCAACTTTTGCCTTTACTCAAGTCACGAAACACAAACGAAAGCCCGCCAAAATGAGCCCAGCAAACGAAAGCAGCGAAATGAAATCACAACGACTAAACGGACGGGTGAAACAGGAAAAAAACAAAAGGCAAAAGATACAACAAACCTATAGTACACACGAATACATTCAAATATTCATAGAGACGGGAAGTGAGTGTTAGTGAGGTGTGGTGAGCGGATGAAAGAGTGTGAGAATGCCATGGATTACATTTGTGGGAAAATCAGACACAATTGAACACTGCCAAAGTATCGGCTGACATGAACAACAACAAGAGAGCAATAGCAATGTAGCCTGAACGATAGCTTGATTAAACCAAAAAACGCTCGAGTACATAAAATGCCCCCACACACAAACACACACAGCCAGACACAGACACATAGCGAATTGAGCCCGAGGCTCACGCGGTGTATGCGCAATGTTTGCCACTGGCACTAGCTCATTGAACCTTTTGACGTGGTGTCATCGCCATAGCCATCGCAATCGCTATCGTTAGCCGTGACCCTTTCACTGACGTGCTAATTGCTTGTCCGGCCGGGGGAAAGTGACGCGCTCTTGACGCCAGGATAATGAAAACTTTGCACGCAGCCTAACGAGTTGCTTGCCGCGTTCGTTTTTCTTCTTTTTTTTTTGTTTTGTGTTTTACCGCTCGCACATTTAATCCACTTGGCTTGACCTACGCGACGCGACTAAAGTGACTAAAATGTTTAAAAGCCGCTGCGAGCGTTGATGCCGCCGCCTGATGTGGACTGAGGCAGCGACTATGCCGTGCCGGCATTTGCCATTTGTCGTCTGGCGGCGTCGTGATGCCTCGTTGCAGTTGCTGCGCTCCCGTTTAGTTAGCTCCCCGTTAGTTAGCGTGCTAGACAGTTAGTTTACCGGCACGCACACAAACACACACACACACACACACAATTGTGGGGGAGCAAAACATCTGTTTGTGCGGTTATGTCGCGGTTTTGCTCACACACGCATACATACACATAGACAGTGGCGCTCATACTTAAACAAACAAACAAACAGCAAGTGATAGCAGTAGCGGATGATCGCTTGGTGAGATTGGGTTTATCTGTACACTCGAAGAAAATGCACGGCTGGATTCTTTGCACTTTTACAAGTAGGGTATAGGCAAGGTAATTAAATTTTCAAATTTAAATTTTAGATCTAGATATTTTACAATACGGGACCCCAAAAATGGCTATAGCTGAATTTCTGAAATAGTTGCGAATTTACGTATGTGTAGTATTGTTTTAGTATTTAGATCTTCATTCAATCTTTAACTATATGCTATGTGCATGGACAATATAGTATTAATATATTACACTAGTCGACAAATTTAACACTTTTTTTTTCTCCAGAGATGAGACTTATATTTTATGTTAGGGTAATGTTTCAGCGTTAAAAAACCGTTTTTTTTTTTAACCTCCCATAGCTTGTTTTTTTTTTATGGCTATTTTAATGAAAAATGCCATTTTTCAAAATACGGTTGCACATATGAGGTCATAAAAACTGTACTAATTCGAATTTTTTCATTATTATTTTTTTTTTTAAAAGAAGAGAGTACTACCTTTCCAAAATGCCCCAAATCATAAAAATTGGAAACCTTAAGAAAAAACTACAGCCGAAAGAGTGTGCACAAAACCCCAAAAAACACAACATTTTGGTGACTTTTTTTGCAAATATCGCTATTTCTTTCAGAAAAACTCCTTGACACTTAAAAAGTTAGCTATTTAATGTTATTGGTCATGATATGTAGATACGATTTCTATATAATTTCGTCTTTTTATGTCAAAAAATGACTAACTTATTGAATTTTTAGTAAAAATGAAAAAAATGTCCTTTTTTCGAAGTAATTTTTTTTTGTCACTTTTAACTGCATTAAACCTTTGAAAAGTGATTCACTCTTCTATATTTGAATTTTTTTTTACAAAGTAGGATTCAGTACCTTTCAAATAAGCCCTTTTTCGACAAATTCAAACTGCCCATTGAACGCCAGTTGCTGAATATATCACTAAAAGTTTTCGAAAAATCATGATTTCACCAAAAAATTATGACTAAAAACTAAAAATGCATATTCGTTTTCATTATTTTGAGTTTTTATCAGCTAATGCCATCTATTGACAATATATATATATATGTATATACAATTGATGGCGAGGAATTTTGAACATGCCCATATATGGTCAACATAAATAGGCTTTATTGCTATCTCGCTATATGGACAAGGAGTAAAATTACTTTTACAGGAGTCACGGTGACATCAGTTCGAAATAGAAGCAACTATTTAGCAGAATGTTTTTCTAAACATGGTGAAATATGTTATTGCAATGACACTAAGAAACTGTTCGCTAATATGAAACAACCATTTGATAAATCGAAATGGAGATTATTTATCGACGGCTCTAAAACGAGTATAAAAGCAGTGCTTTTAAGCAACGGAAATGAAAAACCATCCATTCCAGTTGCTTTTGTAACACAAATGAAAGAAGAATTTGAAACGATAAAAGCTATACTGAAATTAATAGAATACAACAAGTTCAAATTCAAAATTATTGCGGACTTTAAAGTAATTGCAATCCTAATGGGATTGCAGAGCGGTTACACAAAATACAACTGTTTTCTTTGTTTATAAAACAGTAGAGCATATAAAGATCAAAAAAGATCTATGGCCTGAAAGGATAAAATACACTCCTGGTATATATAACGTTGTATCCGAACCACTCGTCGCAAAAGAAAACATTATTATACCTCCACTGCGCATCGAATTGGGTCTAATGAAAAATTTTGTTAAGGCAATTGGGAAAAATGGAAATGATTTGGCAATCGCTTACCTAGAAAACGAGTTCCCTAAATTAAGCAAGCTAAAAGTCAAGGAAGGAATATTTCAAATTTTTTTCAAATTCGCAAAACAATGAAAAGGAACGAATTTAGAAAAACTTTGGCACCTGATCAAATGCAAGCGTGGAACTCTTTTCAGAAAGTGGTAGAAAAATTTCTTGGGAATCAAAAAAGCCCAAATGCTAAATTTATTGTTGATGAAATGCTTCATTGGTACGAAAAAATTAGCTCAACATTAGTAAGTCTGAAAATGCATTTTTTGAAATCGCATTTTCAACATTTTCCAGAAAATTTGGTTGCAATGAGCGACCAACACGGTGAAAGATTTCATCAGGACATTAAAAATATGAAAGATCGATTCAGTGGTCGTTTCACGGAAAAAATGTTGGGTGAATATTGCTGGTTTTTGATTCGAGAATCAGATAAAAAACTCAAAAGAATGAAAACAAATATGCATTTTTAGTTAATTTTTTTATTTTTTGAATTTTTTAATTTTTTTTAAGATTGTTGTTGATAAACTTGTTACCGTTATATGCAATAAAAAATTATACTGTAAATCCCCAATTAATGTTTTATTAAAGCACCATTATAAACAAAAAATGTCATATTTTTTTGGTGAAATCATGATTTTTCGTATACTTATAGTGATATATTCAGCAACTGGCGTTCAATGGGCAGTTCCAATTTGTCGAAAAAGGGCTTATTTGAAAGGTACTGAATCCTACTTTGTAAAAAAAAATTCAAATATAGAAGAGTGAATCACTTTTCAAAGGTTTAATGCAGTTAAAAGTGACAAAAAAAAATTACTTCGAAAAAAGGACATTTTTTTCATTTTTACCAAAAATTCAATAGTTAGTCATTTTTTGACATAAAAAGACGAAATTATATAGAAATCGTATCTACATATCATGACCAATAACATTAAATAGCTAACTTTTTAAGTGTCAAGGAGTTTTTCTGAAAGAAATAGCGATATTTGCAAAAAAAGTCACCAAAATGTTGTGTTTTTTGGGGTTTTGTGCACACTCTTTCGGCTGTAGTTTTTTCTTAAGTTTTCCAATTTTTATGATTTGGGGCATTTTGGAAAGGTAGTACTCTCTTCTTTTGAAAAAAAAAATAATAATGAAAAAATTCGAATTAGTACAGTTTTTATGACCTCATATGTGCAACCGTATTTTGAAAAATGGCATTTTTCATTAAAATAGCCATAAAAAAAAAACAAGCTATGGGAGGTTAAAAAAAAAAACGGTTTTTTAACGCTGAAACATTACCCTAACATAAAATATAAGTCTCATCTCTGGAGATTTTTCATCGTCGACTAGTGTTATTATTTAAAAAAAAATGTAAATTTTATAGGCCAAAGTTAGAGTACCCATCGGGGTCAGTGCTTTAAATAATAAATTTGTAACTAATGTTTATAATAGTAATCAAATAATACTGTCTAAAAAAAATAAACATCTTTAAAAAAAAAAAAGATCTTTATTCAAAAACTTTTTTTGTCATCTTGTTATATAGGATTCTTGTTCGTTCTTAAATCGAAAAATACTCTTATATATTCTTCTACTAAATACTGCTAATCAAGTTATTAAGTTACTCGGACTTAGTCAAATCGAAGTATATACCCTTCTAGGCATTATTAAGACTATTTAACAACACTCAGAATTTGCGACAACTTTCAGTATACTATTTTCACTTAAGTAAAACTTAAATAAGCGACATAAATTGTTCAATCAGTTTAATCAAGAAGGTGAGTTTATTTGAGATCGCCATGCTACTAATTTTAGCGTAATTTTTTTTTAGTGTATCCGTGTGTGTATCTGAGTTGTGCTACGGCTTAGCCGTTAAATTACCCACATTATTAGTTTAAGTTTGTCCGGACTTGGGTCACTGCTACGATTATGTCTAATAGGCGTCAATTGGAAAATTGCTTGGGCATCTGTCGCCTTCTTGTTCTTGTTCGTTACTTTTTAAGTGTATGTCATTTTCACGCTTTCTTTGTTTTTGTTCTGTTTTGTTTTGTTTTGCTTTCTTTCAATTCCCCTTTACGTAAATATTTAATGACACTTGTGTTGTGTGTGCTGTGTCTCAACTTTATTCCCATTCATCTTCCAACTCTTTGGTCCCTTTGACATCTTGTCTAGTTTGACTGTCTGTTTTAAAATTCAATTTCGTTTTGATACCATTTGCATATTTTCCGCCATTGATTGTGTCACTTTGACGCCATCTTTTATTTTTTACTTCAAGCTGTGCCATAAATTTCGCTTTCTTTCAATTTTCTGTGCGTGTGTGTGTGTGTTTTTTTTGTAGATATAATTTATGCCACAATTGTCTTAATTCGAAAATTGCAGTGCATCAGTAGACAAATTGTAGATATGCACGAGTACGCATTATATTGGCAATGATAATGACGACCAGAGACCACACCAAGCTCAGCATTGTCGATGAGGTTGTTGATATGACAGCGCAGTCAACGCCAACGTCAACGACGACGATGCCAACGTAGAGCTTATCGCAGCAGTGATGAACATCAGCTGTCAGCCTGATGAGCAAATATTTTCTTTTTTTTCGCGAACTTGTTTTATACGCTTTTGTCATTTTGACTTAACTGTAAGATATGCGACATGCTAACCGTTAAACAAAAGTAGCGCTTGACCTTTGAACTAGACACATTCACACTCACACATAAACACGTAATCACAAACAAACACAGACGAAAACGTTGGCTGTCCATTTGCGTGTGCCCAACTAATAAACTGTCATTGCATACTCGTAATTTATCTAGATTTGTGTCGTATCTAAAAGATGGTGCGAGCACAACAAAAGATGTGGGCCAAAGTGAGAGAGAGAGAGAGAGGATTAAAGTAGTGTGCCCGAAATCGAATGTAGTCTATGAATATCAAAGAATATTTAAAAAATTATTTCAATATAAATTGCGTACTTTTTTAAACCTATTTTGACGATTCATTTTTTTCACATGAAAAACTCGGTTTGGTGACATTAGGAACCACAAACATTCAGTTGCGAAACGAATCCGACTAAAATGTTCGTATTCGTTTTCCGGAGCACGGACGTATATTTAAATATTTTTTTTTACATTATTACTAGCAAGACAAAAAATGTTAATTATTTTTATTTCTTCATAACATAAAAATAAAATTAAAATAAGTAGATAGCAAATAGTACCTGTGGTGCTTTTGAGTCAAACAAAGTTGCCTTGTAGATATTTACAGACGGAATGCTTAATCGGATTCACTTGCGGGTTTGTAGTCGACAACGCCAGGATGTCAATATTTTGTACATAAAAGTGTGATTTTAAAGCTTCTGTAGTATAGTTCTTGTGAAAAAGATATAATCTTGTTATCAAATAACTTTGTTTATAGGAAAGGAAAAGATTTGACCGTATAGAGATTTGTGGAACACGACTGACCGACTCCAATCTTGCTTACTCACAATTTGGCCTCTTTATTATTCTACTTAATTAAATTTTAGCAAACATTCATTGCAGTTGAGATCAAAAATTTATTGTCACTGTCATGTGACTAAAACGCAATTGAGCGACAATAAAAAAAAAGAAGCCGCTTCTATCAAACCAGTTGCTATTACAAAGATCCAAGTGTGTGTGTGTGTGGGTGTGCACACCACGCCAACAACAACCACAGCAGCCGCAACAACAAAACAAGCTTCACTGAGATCACGTGCCGTTCGCAGCGCTACATTTGATTTGGAAAAAGATACAAAAAAAAAAAAAACTAAGCTTTAGCAGTCAGCAGGGGGATACCCCTGTTTTTATTAGCATATGATTTCATTTGATATTCTTTGAACTAGGATTATGTTTTTATTAATCACGTCGTGCACCACAATATTTTGTGGTATTCAGTAATTAAAATTGAGTTCAGCTCGATATACCAGACTAGAGAAAAAAACAGTCAAGAGATTTCCAGCACACTCTACACTGATTATGATTTATTTATAGGGTAAACAACCGATAAAGCGTGTGAACTGCACAGTTTTGTTTCATTTCAGTTACTATTATTGTTATTATTATATAATTGCATATTACGTGTTTGCTCAAATTGCAATTATATATATATAAATTCTAGACGAATTTGCCTTAATCATGTTTAGCTAGCGGCACGTGTTATTGTATACAATATAATGATGGCTTCAATAATTAAATTATAAATTATCTATAGTCTTTATGAATTTGAAATACAACAATTATTTCGGCTCTAAAAAAAGTTTCAGTTTTTAAAAAAATCTGCGTTGATAATTTGTGGCTCATGTTAGTTGAAAATGCCAAAATTTATAATAAATATCTAATTATTACGTTCCAGAAAAAAACGTGTAAAAACAGACAAAGGAATATATATATATGTGACTTTAACAATTATTGCTTAACAAATCTATGCAACTTCTTAACTGAACCATACGACCAGTTTGCTGAAGGTTCTATAACAACATCGACTCAGATATTGATATAGCCTTGTCCGTGCTTTTATCTGTTCATAAGAACACCCATATCGTGATGTCCATAGGAACCACAAACTTGACATAAGATACACACAATTCGTACAACGTACCAACCACATTTTGCCGGGGAAGCGTAACTTGCCTTGACTAAAACAATCCCTGAAAGTTTCTTCAACTAATATAATTTTGGTGCCTTCGTTTACTGTAATATTATAAAAAAAAAAACCGTCTAAAGAGCTCTGCCCGAAATTTCTATAAAATTTTTCGTGTTAAGCGTAGTACAAACATTTTTTGTTTGTCTTGAGAGAATTTATTAACGGTGTCAGCTGATAAGTAACTACAGTTGCAAAGACAACAGAGCGCGGGTGGAGCATCTTTCACATATAGATGTACATACCTGAAATACTCAAATATTTGGTTGCTAGGCACTTATAATTGTTTTTTAGGCTTACCTTATAATTTCTGTCTATATTAACTTGAATGTAAACAACAACTTTTAATTGCCAAAACAAAAACAACATATAAGTAGAGCAGAGAGGCACGTCGTTGTTGTTGTTGCTGGTGTTGTCACTATTTGGTTCTTATCTAAGACATAATAAGCAAATATTGAGTCAAGTCGTAGTCAGCTCTTTTGATTATCAGCTAAATACAAATAGTATATGCAAATAATTACTATCAAACTCAAAGCCAGCCCCACTGTGGCAGGCAGGTATGTATTATGCACCTGGCACCTCCCGAACTGTCTTAACTATTGAGATGTGTACTTCAAGTGTCAGCAGCTCGCGTGCGGCTCAATATTTCAGATATCGTAAGTCTCGTTCCACTATTTAACTTGACTACCCCAACTTTTAAGAAAATTATCTGTTTATAGCGAATTTGTTTATGACAACTGTGTGTGGGTTTTTTCCGGCATGTAAAAGGCTTGTAACATGTAATTAAACAAACCTCCTCGAGATAAACAATTTGTTTTAATTTAAATTGCAGCGGATATACTTAATATATTTTTTTCTAAGTAGGGTCATTCAACTAACTAACCAATTTGAGCGATTTCAAGCTTCCATCAATCATTTGCAATCGATCAAAAGCTGTTCAAGTAGCCAGCCAAATTGTGAAGCATGTCATTAGTTGATAACAATGTTTGTTCCACTCACCTAGAGTTCTTTGAGCAGTTATCAAACAGCCACACTTGAAGATACAAGTTGTAACTTGATTATTTTCAAGATATACGATCGGCGCAATTTTTTAATGACAAGCCTAATTCACACCATAAATAATTATCACTTGGGAATTTGGCATATTTTTATTTGGTATCACTTTCAAGGTAAGATATATGGCCTCGGCCTAGGCTGGCCGGCACAAGGTCGTGCCTGTTTGGACACTCACTGTTCCAAAGAGAGAGAGAGACACACACACACTATATAGCACTCATGATCACAATGCACTTTCGTTGTGTATCTGAAAGATGCTTGTACACAAAAACAGATTTATTCTGTATTTATGCTTTAAATTAACACTTCCGTGCGGCTGCCCGTTTGCCAGTTGATTTATCTGTAAGTCCAAAGAAACTTGCTTAAACGATTTCAATAAACTCAAAGCGCTGCTAAGCAGTGCCGCGGCAGAAACAGGCTTAAGCTACTCAGGCTATAACTATCGACTACACTCGAGCCAATTTAGAGCTAATAAAGCTAAGCGCCACTTGGAGTGGCACGAAAACGAATGATGAATCTATTAAGGCACAGCGCGAAGCGACCGCACGATCGCAGAGCAGAAAAGCAACTAACTCGAAAGCCAACTCGAATGATAAGCGAGATCATTTTTTAGCCGCCGCTCAAAAGCCGAAGGCCCTATATGTCATGCAATATGTATATATCGCATGCGATAAAAACACATTAAGTAACATTAATGCATATATTTAACAAAGTAAGTGTATAAACTTATAGTCCTGGTCCAGAGTTGTCAACACCAAGTACATACTTGTAGTAGGCCTTGTTCAGCTGTTCCAGGAAAACGAACGCAAACACTGTGTGCGGTCCTATGCGGCAAAGATATGGCACAAAGCCTGTCCAGAGTGCGAAAAAGCCTTCGTTGCGGACCACCTTCACCATGACGTCTAAAGTACCAGTGTAATCGGGCTTGCCAGCTATCACCTTCATATTCTGTATGCGCGTTTTGGCCATGTCCAGTGGCATCGATGCGATTGTAGTCAGTAAGCCAGACATCATGCTGGCTGCTATGTGCAGTGGTAGACCTTCCTTAAGATACTGTTTAAAAGTATTCTTAAACTGGGAGTACGAGGCTAGCTGTACCATGTTAACAACCATAGCGCGTCCCACAGTAGGTGCGCTACCACGCCAGAGCCCAAAGAGACCCTCCTCCTTGACGATACGTACAAGTGCATCACCCACATTCTTATAGTTGCGACGCTCATTGGGTGGCAAACGATTGTCGGACATCATACGAATCAGTGCCACCTCGGCTGGATTGCCAACCATAGCACCACAAGCGCCAGCAAAAATTCCCATAGACATGCTAGCGAAAACGTTAGGTGCCTTCTGAAAATGATTTCGATATGCCTCGATTTCCATCTGGTAAACACCCATGCGCGCGGTTGTATATGTCGCCTGACGCAACAGTCCAGCACCAAGTCCATTATAAAAAGCTAATACACCCTCGTTCTTCAATACCTTGGTCATGCAATTAAAAGAACTGGTGTACTCAGGTTTACCAGTGATACCTGAGACCTGCATGCGTGTTTTTATCAAGTCCAGTGGCTGCACGATACAGGTGGCCATCATACCAGCCGTACCACCGAGTACATACTTCATGTAATTTGGTATGGTACGGCTATCTACATGAACAAGCACCATCTTGAGAATAATTTTTTTCAAAAAATTAAGTTAAAATAAAAATTATTATATGCGGCAAGAGCTTTCAAGTATTTAGAAGGTTATAGAACAAAATATTTTTATAAACTGAAAATAAGTTCGTCCTAAACCGAACAGGAAAACTCTAAAAACATAGCCTACTTGTCCAACAAACTTTCGGGATGGCTTAGTAGTATCGTTTTTAATTGTACTAGTTAAAATTTAGCACATACGATCAATTAACAGGCCTGTATAATTTTCAACATATCTCGGGTAATTGTGGTACCTACTTGCGGCCCTCCAAAATTAGCGCCGCGTTGCCAAACGGTTCATTATCTGCGTTTGCTCGTCGTCATTAGATGAGTACACGAAATTGTCTGTGGTGTTTGAAATGCAATTAGGACAGGCGACTCGACGCCCCAGGCCCCATCCAAATCCCAAATCTAACCCAGACCCAACCACTTCAGAGTTGTGTGCGTGTGTGTGCGCGTGGGAGGAACGCCTTTAATTACATGACTCAAAATTGTTATGTCAGTACTTAGCCAAATTCAAGCGAAATGCTTGGCGCGTATATCGCCGACTCATTGCGGGCTAATTAAGAACTCATGCGCCACAGCTACCCGACAAACCCACTCTCAGGTACTACAGCCACGAAAACTCAAAATTAACGTAAAGCGTTGATTTTCGCGCGTTTTATACAAAAATCGCACAAAGCCGCCGACATTTTTGATACATACTAATTATGTGGCCTACTTGTTGGAACTTTTTGTGTATGCTTGTGGTAGCAGGGCACGCGCACAAAAGCTGCTTGTTATGTTAGTTGTGGTTTGTCAAGAAAGTGTTGCATACTTTTTGGCGGTGACAAGAAATTTCTTTAAGATGAGTGCAAGCAGCATGCAGTCAAGCGAATGTCTTACTTCTTGTCGCAAACTGCTCGATATTAGGCATTTGTCGATTAATTGGGTAATTCTTGCAGGTTTTAAATATATTGATGTTGCAGAAAATCTGCTGCATTTAAAAAATCGGTAAGAAAAATGTTTTACAGTCGGTACCTGTATATTCCTTCTAAGAACTTTCCAATTGGATTTTTTTTTTGGTGCAGAAGGATATCTATATTAAAATATTGACGCATATTACTGGCAAGGGGAGGTGAAATTTGTACATTTGACTGTAAGTTTAATTGAATTTTTCCGATTTTGTTAATTTTTGACACACAGATGCGTGAAACCATGACTCATAGCTCTGCCAAGTTTCAGATCAAAATATTAAACAGTGTAGCAAAACTCCGCGAAAATCTACTTCGGGGGCAATGGGGGAAGATATTGACATATTTCAACAAACTTCATCTTCTGAGGAAATATGCGCACCAGCTGGTAAAGTTTCGTATCTCAAGCTCTTACATGATCCTACAGACGGACGTGCAGACGAACATGGCTCAATCGCGGCCAATACCGGGATTTCTGACACAGTTTCCCTTGTTGCAGCGCTTTCTTGATTAAAAAGCGTCAGCTAATTCATTTAGCTTATTAATGTTTTATTTGCTACTGATGCGCACAAAGTTTTAATAAATTGCAAGTCAACAAATCAAAGACTGAAACGGTATAAGTATTAGCAAAAAAAAAACGTCATCCAGTGTTGGTCATTATTCGTGCGTTACCAAGCACTCAACTTAAATGTCAATTGTGAAAATTGTAAATAAATATTTAGTAAAGCGGGAATGGAAGCTACAATAAATCAGATCATATCGGAAGTCGTAGCAGGCGGCAGCTGTTGCGGTCTCTGTGGCTTTTGTGGCAGCATCAGCTCGGTTCGCACTGCAAAAGGGAAAAAGCCCTACAAGCGTAATAAGAAAAACTATCAGAAAGAAAAACGATAGAACAGCAAATGCTTGGGCATAGCAAATGGCTTGCGGGGCGAGGGGAACAACACAAACCGAAGACAACTTGGAGAGCAAAAGAATCGCATGGAAACCACAGAAATTTACGCTTGGGCCAAAACGAGCTGAGCTTAGCAAAAGCAAAAGCGGAATGACAATAACAGCTGCAAGTGAGTCCCTAGTGAGCGTTTAGTTTGTAGCAGAGCGGATCGAAGTGAAGCGGAAAGGAGAGAAGCTGTATGCGGTTTAATGTGAGAGCCGAGCGAGCGGCAAAAAGTTGGTATCTTGTTGTTGCCATTTGGTACATACAAAAACATACAAGGCATTAAGTGGCGAACCGTTAAGAAGTCGTCATTGGGAAACTTAAACCTGAAAAGCAAACTAACTACAGATGGAGCGGAAGCTGAAGCTGAAGCTAAAGCTAAGAGAGAACCAGAAGAGGCGGCTGAAAAAGTTAAGCGAAAACGCTGTAACAATTTTTGGAGTAAACAGAGCAAACCATAGCAAGTGAGAGCTGCAGTAATTGCGCTCAGCATGTGCATGAGAGTAAAAGTTAAAGTCAGCTCAAGACTCGTGAATTAATACGAAGAGGTGGTGTCTTCTCGACTTTCGACTCTCTCTCTCTCTGTGTCCGACGTCAGATACTCGTAATAAGCGTCACGATCATATGGAAAATCTTCAAAAATATTCCGTCACTGTGTCACAAGGGGGAGGGGGGGTCTATTTTGACGAAAATCAGCGTCACGTAGTTTATGGATGATCCCTAACATAAGTTAATTTGCTTCTCGGGCACTAAAAGCATAAAAATGTAGTCTGTCATAAACGCAGATTTTGTATCAAGATGGCGCACAGTAAACACTAAAAGTTAATGATGTGACGTCACTCGTTTATATTCTTCGCGTCTCCTACTTTTTTTCATAGCTAATGACAAAATGAGAACTAACGAAAGTTTAAATAGGGCAATCTAGGCGTAAGAACATACAAATGTGCTACAAATAAAATTTTTTTTTTTATTGAATCATAATTTTGAAGTCTAGCGATGATAACAGCTGAGAGCGCCAAGACCGCTATTGTAAAGATGTGTGTCAGCTGTATGTCTCATGGCCATTTCCAGTTTCCAGTTTCTCATACAAAACGATCATTAGTCTCACATTCTGGCTTTTCAGCGACATTGATGCTCGCCCCCTTTGCCGCCCGCTAAGCTATTAGGCTCAACAAGCTCTATACAAAATACGCGTAAATAATGCAAAAAACAGTTATTATTGAACAATAATATTCTAAACTCACTCACACACACACATAAACAAATCAATAGCTGTAATAGACCGACTAAAGCATCGTCTGTTCGCTCTTCGGGCAAAACGAAAGACTTAAACCGCAAACTTGTTTGCTCACGATCTTACGCGAGCGAACGTGCGCTCTGCGCTCACTTCGAATATTCGAACTTGCCCACAGAGTTCAAGTTAAGCGCTGCTTAATTTTTTCGAAATTCATATTGGCTTCAGCTTGCAGCCAAAGTTTTGGTCAGCAGCCAGCCAGTCATTCGTAAGTGAACCGTCGTGGCGTTCGAAAGCGCACGCGTTGTCAGCTTTGCCGGTGCGATCCACATAAATGTCAGATATCAACGAAACGAACCTCGCGTAGCGTCTTCTTCTTTTGTCGAAGAACGAACGTTTTACAAGTAGTACTAAATATACATGCATATATATTGATATATATATCAAGTAACGCCGCTAACTCGCCGCCTGCGCGCCCTCGCACGGAAACCCCCCTCGTGTACACGTGTATCAGTGTGTTTATTTTGGTAGTGTGTCTGTGTGTCTCTGTGCGTGT
Source organism: Chymomyza fuscimana (assembly GCA_949987675.1). Classification (NCBI taxonomy): domain Eukaryota; kingdom Metazoa; phylum Arthropoda; class Insecta; order Diptera; family Drosophilidae; genus Chymomyza; species Chymomyza fuscimana. Next base: position 1,019,129 of record OX465089.1, read on the forward strand.
TACCATTTGCATTTGGCTTTGGTTCGTTCAATTCGCTGTGCTCCAAATTAACGGCTCGTTGCTTTACGCTGCGTTTCCATTCGTTTCTGAGCCCGCATTTGAACCCGGTCTATACCATAAACCTGGCTTAAAAATAGCCTACCAGAGTAATTACCAGCAGCTCTGTTTCGACCCAACAACGATTTCGGCAATTGTTACGTGCGCGCGTCAAATGTGTTGCATTTTTGTGTAAGATTTTGTAGAAGAAATTAAAAGCCGCATTTTATTGCAACGAAAAAAAGTGAGTTGTGTTGCAAATGTCACTTGTTCTCATTTGTTTGGCAAGTTATTAACATTGTGTGCATAATTTACAATTTCCAAGATTTATGCAAATAGAAAGCAAGAAAATTGGATGGAAAAAAAAGTAAAGTAAAGCAGCAGACAAACAAAGTCACAGCTGAAGCGGAATAAAAAAAAAAAAAAACAACAAAAAACGCAGGAAAACTCAGCGCACAGGTAAATAAATAAATGAATGTAGCAAAGAATCGCTCGATTTAACTGAGACTCGATTTGATTTGACGGCAAGAGTTTGGCCATCAATTAATAGACTAGATAACCAAATTCTATGACTAATAGCAGACGTGATTATTTCATTGACGAGAGCCGACGCCCCGCAGTTTCAACTTGTGGCAAACTGTGCCCAACGACCTTTGGGTGTCTGCTAATGAGCCAAATTGTCAGTGCCGCGTTGCTTTGAATAGCTCGTCTCTTTCTTTTGGACACGGACTTTAATATATTCATTAATACATTTCTCTTTGCTGTTGCTGCTTTATGATGATGAGACACTGACAATTTGCATATCACAGGCTGCTGCCAGGGCCTAAAGGTTAATAATTTACAGATACGCAGACATAAATGGCTTTGCAGTTCCCTAGTCAATTTATTTGTTAGAAAGCTTTTCTCCCCGGCTCTTTATTATTGAAGCTGCAATAAAAATCATTGTCAGCATTTCTTTAAAATAAAACGTATTCAACAAAACAACATCAACAACAACGAAATCAAACAACGAACACTTGCTGCACGATTGAACTTTAAGCCGCATTCTTTATTGCCAGCTATTTGTATTTTTTTTTGGCCGCGTCTTTCAATAGCTTCAAACTGGCTAATTTTACAAAGTTTTTCGTGGGAACTGCCTACCAAGATCTGGCATTTTGAATGTTTAGTCTAGACCAAAAGCAGGCTTAGTATTAGTTGTCGAGAACAGGAATTTCCACTCCTACTCGCGGCACTTTTGGCCAATTGACATTTTTGTATAATTGCGCGGAGCGGAAAAAAGTTTCGGTTTCGCTTTGAACATTGCATTTATTTTTTGCTTTTAATCGTCAACAATTAGGAATAAAACGTAAAACTAAGAAATGAGTATGAAAAATGAATCTTAAGCTAAGCTTTAGACGAATATTTCGGCTCCGAATATGGCCACTTTGGCCTGACCCATGGGTTTGGGTGGTGTGGAGGGCGCACGGGGTGCTGTTGGCTCCGTTTTTGTAGTTGGTACTATGATGCTATTCTTGCGTCGCCCGCTGCTTAGCTGATCACGCAGCTGCTCCTTGTAGACCAGTTCACGTTTGCAGGCCTGCAGATCCTCCACGCTGCAGTGCTTCAGATGGCGTATGGTGCGCGACACTAGGCCATCTGTAATGTGTATCTTGGTGCGCGAGAGACGCGTTGGCTCAGCATGTCGTCGAGTCAGCTCGCGCTGGTACTGAAACAGTAGATAGCCCACAGTGGGACGAGCACCGCGTCTGTTATGGCGTTGGCTTTCCATTATACACTGAGTATGTATTGATTTTGAGTGCTTAGACAGATGCGCTGAGCTGAGCTGTGACTGCTTGGCAGTTTGCGCTGCTAATGATGTCCTTTGCTATCTTACCAGCATTATTTATACATGTGATTTACAGAGGCGACGCGCCGGCTACCTGTTGCTGGACCTTTGAACCATTCGCGTAATTACCGGCTGCAAAATTGGGTAAATCCTGCTAACAATATTGCTGCCAGTTGTAAGTTGTAAAAATATTTCACAACGCTTGACATAATACTCAAGAGTGTCCTGGGCGCCCCTTTGATTTGCACGTGCACGTCAAGAATTGACTTGACCTTAGCCTTGGATGGTTGGTCTACTGGGGCTGGCATTTTAATACCATTTTTATGCTATTTCACTTAAGATAATTGAGCTAACGTCGCAGTTACTTTTATTTAATGTCGGGCTAATATAATTGCATCTAGAAATGGGCTAAAAGAAAAGTGAAACGCCAAAACTTAGACATTGCGTGCTATGAAAAAAAGTTCTTTAAGCCAAAGTGTTAGCTATAACAAAGAGTATGCTATAACGTGACAACAATGGCTTCAAGCCCAAGTGAAAGTTAACAGGGCTACAATGGCTTAGGCGCAACTAATGTTAACAACATACTCGGGATTTTTGTTGTTTATTTTTCTTTATGTTAATTCACGGTATGGACTGCGCTTTTCGAGTGCTGCGTGCATAATAGCCATAAACACGAGTATAAGTATCTTTGTAGCGCAATATTTCATATTTCATTAAGCTTTCGAGTTGGACACAAGAAAGGGAAATGTGAAAAGCGTTTCAAAGCGTCGATGATACAATCATTTGCCGCGTAGTTGTTGAGTGGTAGATACATATAGATACCATGTCAGTAGCATGGGTAGGTTTTTTTTTGGCTTTTTGGTTTGACTACCTGTTGTCCAAGACAAGGCGCGTCCCTTTTTTAACCTGTAACCGTAATAAAACGCTAATCCGGCACGTGGTCTTTCCCAAATGCTTAATCTGGTTTCGAAATCCTTTTGTTTTTCTAATTTCTCGCTACTAAGCGCAATTATAAAAGGATTATGGCTACTGTGGTTCGCGCATGTTTCAATGAATTACCTGGAAGTGTCAGTAACAAAGCACTTTTAAAACTTCTACTTAAATGTCATTACTAGCAAAGATCTACAAAAAATATACAGTTTGAACATTCAGGAAAATTTGCTGAACTTTGACTATTTGCTATATCGGTATAAGCCTTGACTAAATCGCGAAATATTTTAGCACAAATATTGACGGACACGTTTTGACCTGCGCATTCAAGCGGTGTCGGCTTGTTCCTGGTTCAGGTAGATAAGATCGTGACGCACGGCGCCTGTGTCACATAAAAGAGCTAGTAGCTCAAACTGCGGCAACATTCGGGTAATTGAAGTCATCAACAGCGGTTGCAACAACAATACTAACAGAAAAAGCGATATACTTTCACTGCAACTGCATCATCCGAAATCAGGGCAAGCCGGCGAAATGGAGCACGAAAAGTTGGTGAAACCGACTGTGTCCTATCATCTGTTCATCTATCGTTCAGAACTGGCACGTCGCAATGCACGCCAGCTGCGTCTTTCCAAAACCAAGATCGAAATAACTGACAAGCTCATCTCGAAAACTGTGCGAAATATCAAGACTTGTAGCATGGATGATCTCAAGGCAGTCAACAGGGAGTTGCAATTTAAACGCAAACTACGTAATCAAGTCGTTAAACTAAAAAAACAATCAAAGCTGGCACAATAACCAGTAATATATTTATAAGTTGTATATATATTTATGTTATTTAATTGCGTTTAAATTTAATGTAAATAAAAGTATCTTAAACTTTTTTATTAGTTTGCATAAACAAACGAGCGTTATTGATTTCTATAGAATATCTTTCATTAACGGAAAAATTTGCTTAACCCATAAGTAACAACTAAAAAAATTCTGAATGTAGGGCCAAAAAAAAAGAAGCTTTTTCTTTTATTTAATACTTCTCTAATGGATTTTGTTCCAGTTCATATAAAATCATTTTATTCCGAACATTTATTTTTAAGCAAATTCAAAAATTGGTTTAGCGAACGAAATAAGAGTTATGGGGTTAAAAAAAAATCAAATCGAAAAAAGTGCTTCGGATAAAAGTTTTCATATTTATAAAAAAATCAAGCAATTGGTAAATAAGAGTAACTTTGCAATTTTTAAATAAAAATTGGCATTTAAATATTATTTCATAATTTTTATTTTTAAACTCAAAAAATAAAAGTTTTGCAATTTTGATGAAAAAATAAAAAAATAAAAACTATTTGATGATTTTTATTCAAAAAATTAGAAGTCCTCCAATGTCCTAAGCAATTCGATGAAAACGAAAGCGAGTGTTTATAAATTGATCAAGTTATAAATACAAACATTAGTGATCCATTCAAGTTCTTACAAAATCGGAGTACGAGGGCTGTTTAAATTATAGAAAAAACAAAAAATCGTTTTATTTTCTAATATAGTCTTCTTTTGGCTCGTTATACTTAGTCGAACGCTTTTTAAATCTTTATATTCTTTTCAAATAATTGTTTGTTTTAAAGACGCCAAAAAAAACGTTTTTCCGTGTTGACCTCTTGATTCTTTAGGTCTCCAAACAGAAAATAGTCGCTAAGGTCCAAATTTGAAGAGTGAATGGAATGGAAGTTCGTAGCCCAATTCATTAATTTTTTCATTATGACGACGCACAGTGGCACGGCAGCCGCAAAAGCGTTGCAAAAATCGATTTTGCGATGTAACCATTTTTTAAATGTAATACATGCATCTGATTTAGAATTTCCCAGGGATCAAGAAAATAAAAATTTTATTCAATTCGGATGAATAGTTTAGTTGCTACAGCCGCTCAAAGTGGAGTATACTTTCAACTTTGAAAAAAATCGCAATTTTTGGAATAAAAATTCGTGTTTAAGATTATTTTGTGGAAAAACTACGCAACCAATCCCTATTTTCTTAGTTTCTATAAAAAGGTACATGAAATTTAAACATACAAGAAAAAAAATGACTTCATATCTTTTCTGGGTTTTTCAATACTTCCGTTTACCTGAACTGCTAAATTTGGATCACTTTTTCAACTTTGGAAGAAAATATTTTAAATTACATATTTTTACATTTTTTCAATTTAACATAAATGGTTTTGTTATCAATTTATTTACCTACTCTATAAAGTTTTCGTCTACCTTTATCCACCTTTGGCTGTAAAGCTACTAGAAGTGCAGAAACCCAACTGCAAAAAATGCTACCGCAGGTAGAAGAAGAAGAACACGCAGTAGATGTATCTACTAAATTAAGAGATGTTTGCTTATATTTGTATTTGACAATAAAAAAGCACCTACCTGTGACATTTCAAAAAAGGTAGATTAATTATTATTAAGAGAAATTAAAATTTTTTGCATGTTTAGGTAGTTGAACTGAAATCATACGGATAGGGATGTAACTTTCCCTTTATAATGTTAGGTATCAACTAAAAACATTTAATGCAACTACTTTTTTACCTGTTAGGCTTGTGGATATAGGGTTAAACTCTGTATATATTTGCCTGAATATTTCTGAAATATCATAGTCTGGTTTTGACTTTACAAGATCACGTATTGCAGTGAAAGTATTTTTAAATATAATTCGCAAGCATTGATTTTATAAGTGTAACGATGTCTTTGGAAAACTTAAAATTATTTGAGTTGTTCAGAAGCTCCTAAAGCGCGAATGAATTCGTTTCGGCCAACAGAAAAGAACTAAATGTTGAGGAAACAAATATGGAGAAAGGCAAACTTAATCTAATTTTTGCCCAAATAAAAACAAAGTGGCTAGACGCTAAATACTCCCGAGAAAAATTTACTAAGAAACACGAAAACTGACTAAAAGGACTGACTCTTATTGAAAATTTCTCGCAAGAACCCCAGACGTCTTCGCACCGAAACAAAGGAAGACCTACAAAATGTTTGGACGAATGTTCAAACTTTACTCGAAAGAGAAAACTTGCGGATGCCACAGTCGATATAGCCACGGATCATCTATCGGAGGCTCTATCAATAAAGTGCAGGAAGGACGATGAAAAAATAAGGTCGCATATTACAAAAGCGGTTGCCGATGCAAGCCCCTTGCGACTTAATAGGATAAAGGAAAGCATCCCCACACCACCAAATTCACTACCAAAGGAGTATAGCGCTGAAGAGGCTTTGGCGTTGTTTATGGATTTAAATCTGTCTAAGGGAAAATATATAATATTGCGGGATTCTTTAATCCGGCATAATGTTAATATTCTTCCTGGATACAATAAAATGGGATCGGCTAAGCAGAGCGCAGTACCGCAGCCCACGATAGTGATGGAAGTTATATATATACAAATATTGCACAGGCAACAAAATCCAACTTCCACAACATATTGCGCAGCTCTCAGATATCGTATCACCATATATGAGCACTTATTTTCAAGCCTGAACATTTCTTTCAAATACAATCTAATTCATTTAAATATCTCAATTGGTTTAGAAAATATGGAAAAAATAATTAGGTATTTTTCAATGGGAAATGTTGCACAGGCAACAAAATTCAACTTCCACAACATATTGCGCAGCTCTCAGATGTCGTATCACAATGTATGGGTACTTATTTTAAAGCTTAAAGCTTTTTCTTTCAACTACAATTTAATTCATAAAAATATCTCAATTGGTTTAGAAAATATGATTTTCGCAACGTTTTTTTGGCTTCCGTGCCACTGTGCGACGGTAGGTAATCTCAAGTTTCTCCATTTCGAATCCCTGCCAAACACAAATATATGTTATAGTACTTTGAAGAGCAGTTTTTTTCTTTGAACTAAGTAAGTATAATTAGAATCCAATTTCCTGATTCACTATCAGTAAGACTAGGCTCAGCTCTAATATCTCACTATCGTTACAAACTTATCGAAAAACGAATAATACTTTTAAGAGCGCTTGAAAAGCAAATAACTATTATCATTGGGCCAAATGCAAACAGCTGAGCACAACGAAATTCAGTCAACAACTCGGACAGTTATACAGCTATACTTTGGTCAAAAAATGAATAACCTTAGGAGAGACGAGACGAGACCCCTAAACCGCTTCAATGTTGTGTTTTAACTGTTTTACTGCTTCACGGACCGGCAGAACCAGTTAGTAGCTGAATTTGAAAAAAAAAAATGTTTTATTTTTGGTAGAGCCAGAGAATCGAGCAGTCACTTAATTAGAAATTGCAAAGATAATTAAAAAAAAGAAGCGCTTAAAACGCTGACGCAAACGAATTATAATAGATACGAATTAAAAGATACAATACTATCTGCATATGTATAAAAATTCGCATATGCGAAATGGGTAAAAATAAGTGAGTGAGTGAGTTAGTGAGAGCCGGAAAACTGGTTCGTTGCATAAATTAGCCAAATTGCGAACGAAAAATCAAAGTGCTAAGAGAGGCAGAAGCAGTTTAGCAACATGGCCCCAATATAAGATTTGGTAGCAGTTTTAGCCATTTGTTATCGCATATTTGATACAAGTATTTGAAAAAGTTTGCAACTTGCAAAAGTTAAAAAACACAAAGATACATACAAAGCAAAATAAAGAGCAGTCAACGTTAAAAGCAATTGGACTTGTAGCTGGTTTTTTTGACCACTTCTTTGCATCTGTATCTATGTGTAGAAGTATCTGTTGACGTGTTGCTTTTTTTTTTCTTTTTGACAACGCGAAATTTATAACGTGACATTGTTGAATTTATGAGCCCCAAAATGGTGTAATAAAACTCAACCTTTGCAATAGAATGAGTATGCCCGCGCGCTCTCGCAATGCTCATAGATACAGCAGCTTCTAGGCAAATTAAGTTCAAGCAAAGCTGATCTGGCGCCAGTGCTTAGAATAATTGCGGGAATCATTTCAATAATCAACCTAATGCCATTCCATTCAATGTTGCCGTTTTTTATTATTATTATTATTATATCTGCTTTTTGTTGCTGCCAGCTGAAGGACAAAGACCAGCTAAGCACAGCTACAGATACATATAGAGACACAGTTACGGCTGCGGCTACGGCTTTGGCCACGTCTGCTGCCAAGTTCTACTTTAATTTTGAGAGACTGACAAATGATTTTTTTGTGGCTGGCCATTAAAACAACACGTAAAAAAATCATCAACTCACGACTTTTTTGGTATTTGATTGACAACGACAACAACAACAATGATTGCTGCCTAATCATAATTAAAGTTTAAGCTAAAGTTGAAGTTGAAGTTAAGAGCACGAGGCAAATAAATTTCGCAATGATTCTGGGGGACACGCCAATCGCTGGTGACAGAGACAAACTGAAGAACCGGAAAGTAAATCGACCCTTAAATTATTTCAGACCATGCAGCACAACATTAAACAGTTGCCATTACACATAGATACACAAACAGAAACACACACACACACACAGACCGCTTGACAGTGGCCATGTTTGATAGTTACACAAAGTACCCGCACTTTGGGTGCCTCAAAGCTGATGTTGCTTATTAACGCATAATTAGCATATTTAGTCTTGGTCCAAGATTGCCACGCCCCAACACCTTGCCTCGCTGCGCCTCGTTTACTCTGTGCCCTGCGTTGGTTGCGCTTCGATTTGTCACACAATTTGACTCGATTTGAGATCAGGTTGTTCGAGTTGTTGTTGCTGTTGTACTAGATACTTGTACGGTTCGTGGCCATTCCAAGTTAAGCCTCATTTAGTGTTGCACTCTATTATTTTTAGACCAAAGTCGGCCTGCTCACGTTTCTTGTTGCCGTCGTTGTTGTATCTCCATTCACTTTATAGACAACGCCAACAACGACAATTGTTGCTTTGACATTTAGCTACAATTACTTTTTAGTGGTCGCTTTTTCATGGATTTTGCGACATTTTGGTCGAGTCTCAGTCAAATGTATCTTTGAGTTTTTGTTTCCATAACGAAACTTGTTTAGGTTATGACTTTATAATGTGTAATTAAAATATGCGCAAGCTTTTTTCAAGGTGTTGCTGGCAATTATATCGAAAATGTTTATTTTTTGCTATGGCCTATAACAGCTGACTGACTATCTGACGGTCTAAGTGACTAACTGGTCCAGCACTGTTGTTGAGTAGGCCCGGAGCCTACTTGACTGCTTTTTAGAAAGTCAATCGTAGCTAGGAAATAGCCATAATACCCACAATAGTCACAATAGTCGCTATACTTTTAAATCAAGGCAAAGTACGCACTATGCTGATGCGAGCCTAGCCGTTATGACTTAAGGCCACTTTCAAACTGTTCTCCAGCCAGTTCCTAGGTGTTGGTTGCACCCAAAGCTCACAGGTAATCAAAAGCCCGGCCAACCTGTTGAGCCCGCCAAAAAGTCAGTCAGCCAAAGAAACCAATGCCTGCTGCAGCTGTGGCTGCTGTTGCCTGCCACCAGGTAAAAGGTGTGGCAATGTTCGAGTTGCCAGTTGCTGTTTCAGCAGTTTTAAGCGACTTTCTGTTTACATTTTGTTTTTGTTATACCCTTACAGTGAGTACATTGAGTTGGGCGCATCAACAATTTTATTTTTATCCTGACTTACATTGAGGCGGCGCCTAAAGTCCGAGACTTAATACGTTATGATAAGTCACGTTTTAATTAATTAATATATCTACAAGTTTGATTGGATAAAAACCCAACGAACACGTAATTAGCGATATCTTGGGGAAATTTTAACGTTGACCAAATCGCAGCTGATTTGGTGTCATATTAGTATTGTAAACATGACATGATAACACTGGTATACAAAAGTTTTGCCCAACGTGCTGAAGTCCATAAACACCTAAAATAAGAAACTGTTAACCCATTTTTCCAACTTTTGGGGTTGGGTCGGATCCGATTTTTTTATATATGGCCTGCTTCTCAGCTATTTGGCTAGGCGAATACCTTGTTATCAAAAAAAAAAAAATGTTGCAAAAATACTCAACATCGGTTATTAACTTTAAGATCTGCCACTTTGTCCAAATTTGTAAAAATGGTTTAAAATCATAAAACGCACTGATAAAAAAAATAATATTTAAAAAAAAAAATTTTTAAAAACGGATCTCTTTTAATCTTTTTTGCATTTTGCGAAAATTCTTCGAAAAATGAAAGAAAAATAAATCAATTGGAAAAGGTGAACCAAAGATTTTAATGACACGGCCAGTTCACCAGTTTTTACCCTTTTTTGAAGGTGCTCTTAAAAACGTGATTTTTTTTCTTTCGTAAAACTTTCACAAAAAATATCATGCAGATCCAAATTTTAAAGTCATAAGAGTTGTTTTAAACAAGAATCGCGCATAAATTGACATCCCTTTTCTATGTTAAATCTTGTGATCCTTATAAACAAATAATGTTGACATTCCAAGGCTCAGATATGAACATTTTCTTGGGCCCCCACCCAAAATATCCAGTGTATCCCATTGGCGTTCAAGTCCTATTCAACTGATCCAAACTTTTTTAAACTGCTCTTGTGTGTCGAGCGTGGGCGTTGTAATGTTGGCCACAATTTCTGATTACCTTTTGGCCTCGTTGCTGCTGCATCTAGAGTCTAGACTCCCGAGGCGGCGAGTCAGTGAGTCCACTGTTCATAACTTTGGCATTTACAATATTTAATCATATTTCGCGAGGGTTCAACGGCGCGCCTTTGACTCGTGCTGGTCACAAATGTCGTTTGTTGTGCCAGAGAGTCAGGTACAGATACAAATACAGATGCATATACTGAAATGGAATGGCTTATAGATGCAGATACTTTATGCCAAAGAGGCTTGTGGGTTGCATGCGGCATGGTTCGTGTGTGTTTGCTTGCAACAATTTAACCGTTTTCATTTTTTATGCATGTGCAATGCATTTGTAGCTCATTTGCATTTGTGGTTGTTGTTGCAGCTTGTCGTTTGTTGGCTGCGACTTACTCGGCCGTGCCTGCTGCTCCTCTGCTGCTGCTATGGCGGCGGTAATACAATTTGCAACAAAAATGAAACCGAATGTACGAGTGAGCAAGCATTGAATTTAATGTTATTAAAAAAGTTCTCTTTTGTACAGCGGGGCGTGTGGTGTACCCCAAACCCGAACTCCAGCTCCAGCTTGATCTCGAACATTCACATTCACATTCGCATTCGTACTCATATAGATGATTGTACTCGTAGTAGTAGCATGTTGTTGCCTGGGAATTGTACAATTGACAACATACGCGAATTGCTCTTGTGGTTGTTGTTGTTGTATTTGTTGCAGTTGTCGCCGCATGTTGTTGACGTGGATGCATTGTGGCGGCTGTTGCAGGAGTTGCCCGCCTTTTGTTTTATTGCAGTATCACTATAAACGAGTGTGTATCTGTGGGTGTATCTGTGGCGCCGCTTCGTTGGCTGCATTGATGACGACAGCGCAGCCAGCGTCAGCATCGAGACGCTCGATGAAGTTTTCAGTTTTCCATAGCAACCCGGCAGCTCGGCAACCGGCAGCAGCAGCAGCAATAAGATTGAAATTGTTACAATTACTTCGACTTCTGTCTGTTGGTCTGGCTGTCTGTCTGTCCATCTCTACGTCTGCTTGTCTGCCTGCTCCTGCTACTGTTGCTACGTGACACGACGAAACGCCAGTGCGCCTTCTGCTGCTGATGCTGCAGCTACTAATGGCTACTGGCAGCTAGCTGCTCCTTGCACTTTTCATTGCTATTGTTGCCCTTGTCGTTGTTGTTGCCATTGACAACGCCTGCGGTTGCGCTCTTTATCGGCTGTCAGCGGCATTTTGCAACAAAAATTTGCCTTACCTGCACAGCCTGACCTGATGTTATTTTTATACCCTTTCTTAGGGGAGTGTGGATGCACTTTTTCTTAAAGTTATAACTAAACTAACAAAAAGAGCAAAAATCAATGAAAGCGGTTTCGGATAATACACCAAGAATTTAAAAACGGATAAAAAGCCATAATTTTAAGATTTCAATTTGTTGACCCAGTATCTTCAAGCACTTTTTCTCCGCTTTATTGTTTTTTTACTCTAACATCCTGAAATCCTGGTTAATAAATGTCGCGCAATAAGCCCAAGATCTAACCAAAGTTTATCCTTTCATTCCATTCATTGAGGGGGAACATTTCTAAGTTTTTTTATGACTAAGTGGACGGTGTGGCTGGCTGTAGTCAAATAGATTTGTAGTCAAAGTACTATATATGGATGGATAGCCTCCGCAGCACTTTGCTTTAGGGGTAACAAAGGGGGTTTTTTTCAAAGAATCTTTATTTTATATTCAAAATCCAAATAGGTGACGATATAATACATATTTTGAGCTACAAAAATTAATTTTCCCAAGTAATAAAAAACAAAATGGCGCCTGTAGAGAGCTACGAGCACATGACTAATTTTCGGAAAGATCTCCCCGGCATTGATCATAATGCAGCATAAAAAAAATTGTTCCTCTTAGTCTATTGACCAAAAGCAAGTGAACCTCGTAGGGGTTTTCCAATATATCAATTATAAAAAAATGCCAAAAGTTTTTATTATTGTGACAAAATTCTACGTATTTCACTAGAAAATTATGTTATAAAGATTGAGTCAAATTTTCAAATCGATTGACTGAGTTAGTGGTTAAAGTGGTTTCGAGAAAAACGCATTTAAAGCTTCAAAATTGGCCCGACTGCACGGCGGGGTGCTATGCGCCCGACGCTTATAAGTGGGGAAGTCATTTCTAACACAATTATATACCAATTTAGCTAAACAACAAAAATTCGATTTTCTGAAGAATCTTCACAGGTGTTACCTAATTTGGTTTGGGTTACCTTATCCAGCTAGACCCTTTACATATGTATGTAAAGTTTTGCAAATCTGCTCTTGAAGGCATATTTGCAGCTGCTAGTGTATTTGAAATTCGATTAACCCGAGTTAAAGTTTTGTTTACGTATCTACATGCACGCTGCTTTATCGCCCCATAGCCCAGGCTCGCCCAAGGACATCATCAACACTATCAGCGCATCGTAAGGTAACGCATCTCCACGAATTGCTCGGCAACTCATCATCATTTGCATATGTTACACTTTATTTATTCTTGTTGCTGGGAACATGGAACGTGGAGCTGGGAGATCCGAGCTCCTCCGAGTTGTAAGCTGCGAGCTGCTCGCTGTTTGTTATTGCAATGCGCACTTAATATTAAAAATAATAATAATATAAAATGGTGAGCGCTACAACGAAAAAAACAAAATAACTCATACGCAATGTTAACCTCGCGCTTTCTTATGCTGAGTGAGCGTGTGTGTGCCGTTATTGTATCTCGCGGTTGTTGTTATTTTTTGCATGTATTTATAGCAGTTACGTGAGACTTTTTTGTTGTCGTTGTTGTTGGTGCTGTTGTTGTTGATGTATGTGACAATTCCTTTTGTTACCATTCGGTAATTGCCTTTTACTTGTTTTGCTATTACTTTCATTGTTTTTGTTGTGCTTTAGTAATTTATGCATTTAAATTGTGCAAGAAATTTGCAAAACATTTATTAACACTTGGCTGCTGCCTTAAACATTGTTATAGCCATAAATTTTATGGCCAAAATAAGTATGTATAACGCCCACGTAAAGTCACTCTATGATGACTTACATACATATAGGGCCTGTTGGCTGAATTTTTATAGCCCTCACTGCCCAGGGAAGCCATAGTATTGCACTTGCCAAGTTAATTAATTCTCTCTATGTGTGTGTTGCATTTTGTTAGCAACTTTTTGCTGGTGTACAAGTTTGATAGAATTCAGTAGTAGTGGTAGTAGTAGTATCTGCTGTTGCTGCTTATTATTGGCCAACAATGGCGAGAATAGTATCATTTTCGCATTTTGATGTCTGATTACAAATAGACAGCAGCCGCAACAACAACAACAAACATAACTAGAGCAGCAAGGCATGGCAAAAGGTAATACAAAGGCAGCTGCTATTATGACAGAAAATATGTAGCCAAGACAAGAGCAATTTGTTGCACACACTTATACACACACACACACACACGACGATAAAGTGAGGCACATAGACAACTCTATGCAAGAGCTCAAAGTAGTCTACTATGAAAAATGGATCTGCTCCAGAAGATTTCAGTAATCTCGTTCGTCATACTTGGCCGCTCAAGTACGAATTTATGGAAGCCCCAGCACTAGAGCCAATGACTGCTGCCTCAGCCTCTGCTGCCTTTTGCCTCGTACTAAGTACTAAGTAGCTAGTACTTGGGAATGAGCTGGCCAATGACCACCACAAAGTATCCAAGTTGGCTGCAGCATGTCCATGCCATGTTGCCGTGTTGCTGCAGCGTCAAACTTTTATTAACTTGTAACGCTTGCTGCGCTTACTTAGTGCCTTCTGATTTGATGCGCTGCTGCGGTTAGTCAATCACTCAGTCAGTCTTAAGCAGTTCTGATAAAAATAAAAGAAAAAAAAGTTTGCAGCTAATACCAGCTGCTGCAAGAATGTCATGCGCCAGTGACCAAAGTGTAGCTCTCAGCAGTCATATATAGTAAGTACTCTATCCAAGTGAATTATGACTTGGTAATTAAAGTTGCTACAACTGCAACTGATTTGCAACTGATTTGCATAGCAAAAGCGGGCAACTCTAATCGCTAAGTGACTTTGGCAACCTTCAGTGTGTGTGTGTGTGTGTATCTATGTATCTCATGCTTTGCCAAATTGGTAAAAGCATTAAATGGGCGTTGGCTTTGGCACAAGTTTCAGTGAGATACACAATTATGATGGCGGCGAATGAACTTTAACTAAAATTCATGGACTGCTTGGCGGCTAACACAAACACAAACACACACGCACATGTATATATATTTGTATCTTTCTCTGCTATCTTGACGCGCCCTTCCACTCGTGAGTGCGCTTGTGTGTGTGTTAGCATAAAGTCAACGCTTCTTCCATATTGGCCATTTTCGTTTTCATTTACCATTTCCATACAGTTTTCAATTAATTAAACGAAAATGTTTGTGTTGTAATTGTTGTTGCCGCGTTTGTTTTTGTTGTTGTTGTTGTTGTCACTTCTGTGCGTTTTATGCAATTTACAGTTTTATATTGACGTTAAATATAATTAAAATTGTTCATGTCAATACGCCAAATAAAAAAATAAAATACGAGCCGGCAAAAAAAAAAACAAGAATCAAATTTCGTTCTCCGCTCTCTTGTTAAGCGTTTTCGTCCGCTGTTCTCTATACCCATCCCCGTGCCTGTCCCTGTCCCTGCCTGACATTCAATCAATGCAACAAAATGCAAAATGTACTTTTATTGCATTTAAAAACAAATTGAAAAGCCAGCGCACACACAGATACACAAACTCGCACACAGATACTTACACACATAAATACATGCACACAAAAGAAATGTGCATTGCATGTAATAATAAATATTTGTTGACTTTTGTAGTACAGTGTATTTTTTGCTTTCGTTGCTGTTTCGCTCTAACTATCTCTCGACGCTTGTTGCATTTTGTCGACATTTGTTGGCTAACCCCGCTCTCCCCCCTCTCTCACTATCTCTCTCTTTGATCCCTTTGTGCACTTTCTGATTGTTTTTTGCATTTAATCTTGCATTACTTTGGTTGCGATTTTGCAGTTTTGATTTCTACTCTGGCAAAAACAAAGCAAAGCAAAACAAAACGAAACGAAACACTATGCAACAAAAACAAAAAACAAGAGGGGCAACGAAACTAAAGGGCGGGGCTGACATTTAAATATGTGGAGTTATTTTTTTGTGTTTGTTTATTATTCATATGCATAGTTCGTAGTATTTTTACTTTCACTGTTTTTGTTCAAGACTGCAACAAATGCTTTAATGGGCATAACAATTTTGTCTATTTAACATGCCACATCGTGTAATTTCCAGCACTCCCACCCATGTGGCATGACATTATCTACCATTTTATACATATCATTGTCTATGGCACCATGGCAATTGTTAAATAACGCAAGCATTTTGCTGAGTACTTTATTTATACAATTATATGTACTATTTGAAGTACTATGCAAATAATCGGATCATGATTCTACGATACATGGATTAAAAAAAATTGGGTAAAGTGGGAATAATTTGAAAGTTTCAAGATAGACTTGGTAAAGTGAAATAAACGTATCTGTATTAATGTAGGGAGCAATCTAAGAGTAGATTAATCGGGTGCTTTGTTATGAAGCAGCACAGAAACAAAAAGATGGCGGCAATAAATTTGTAGGGTCCACCTAGTTTTTTTTAGGTAATAAGGCTACAGTGGAGCATGTTATATGATGAGTATTGGACAAATCGTTTACATCACCCAAACGAACCCTTATACTTCTTTGGAGAATAGTTGAAATTCGATACTGTGATGACTTCTCCTGCGATCATTGTAAATTTTACAAAAAGGAGTTTGTTAAAAGGCCGGAGTGGATTGAAACTGGTCATCGGTTGTATAGGGTGGGCCATTTATTGCTTTACTAACACTAATAATTCGGAACATACCAGTGCAAAGTGGATGCTCTTCGACAAAAGGCAAGTTCAATCAATTTTAGTCAGGCGTCGTTTAACAACCGAACATCGCGTAAAAGTGGTACAGTTCAATGCATGGGAGAACAGCCAGATCAGATTTCGTCAAAAAAAAAAGTCATCGAAAATTATGATGTTCGCAAACGGCTCTGTAGAGCCATTTGGACGATATTATTTTTCATACATAAATGAGTAGCTCCAAACTTGCATTTGGTATACACATTTGGCCATTTTTTTTTGAGGATATAAGAATAATATGCAATTAACAAATAAAGCAACAGATATAAAAAATTTATTATGAGGGTGGCTCTGATGAAGGGATATAGACGGGGCGCTTATACTCTCTTTGATGGTGACAGCACTTGTCTACCCAGAGGTATTGCGTGGAATCCATCTTACCTTTAGACGGCGCTTCTTTCGATATGAAATCGATGCTCCCTATTTGCTGTATGAAACTGATGCATACCAGTTCTCAGACATTCTGTTTCCTCACTAGGAATATACGACTTGGACGAGATGGGGAACTGAAACTTTTCAATATTGTACGTAGGTTTTATATCAAAAGTGATTCAAAATGCACTTTGCTTAGGGAGTTTACTCAAAACCCTTTCACCTGATATAGTTGATCAAAGTTGCAGCTGCAACTTCATTATCATTATGCTTGATGCTCATTATTAACATGCTGCATTCAGACAAGTCATTATTACCTCTTGATTTCTTTTGACGAAAGCTTCAAGAGGCCAAATTGAAAAATTTTCCTAATGAAGCCGACAAATGCAACTAACTGTAATGTGGCACTCGTTGGCTAAAGTTGTTGTTGTTGTTAATGCCGTTGTTGACTTTTATGATTTCCATTGCTTAGCTTCATTATGGACGTGTGGAAAATCAACAACAGCAACAACAACAACATGAACAACAAGCAGCAGCACAAAAATAGAAAACACAAGCTCAGCAGCAAGTGTTTGAGAGGGCGGGGGAATGGCTATGGTGGGGCTAAAATCAATAGAAATCCCAGTGCAGACAGAAAGCACATGTTAAGATGGATGGTTGGTTGGACGTATTGCTGTCTGCAACACAGGAGAGGGGCGTGTTTGGGTAATGTTGATCTGTGTGCGTCTGCCATAAATCGTAACAATAACCATACACCATGGCCATCTTAGTATATTGATTGGCAAACCAAACCCGACCAGACAGCTGCCAGACAGCATAGCTGGATAAGTAGATGGCCAAATGGACAGTTGGACTATGGTACAGCTGGACAGAGTCGATTTCACTTGACTAGACGTAGGCAAAGTATCTTGGCCTTAGCCGAGTATGTGTCAAACCCTCCAGCAGCTTTTCTTACACGTGCAACACATAAGTATATATGTAACTACCATACATATGCACAGATGTGTAGATGGTACATGAAAAATGTGGAGCAAGTGTTATCATTGGGTGGATGAATGGATGGTATGTGTATTGCAACCATTTATTTCGCATTATCAGAGATTAGACTTGAAGAGCGCATTTTTAGATATCGTCTTTCTTTTCATCTACACCCTTCCTCCCCCCCCCCCCATGTATTTGTGCATTGTCGCAGAGTACTCATAAAATGCTCATTTATAACTGTTAACTTGTACAAAAGTATTTACAGACGATTTACCCGTTTACAAAATTACACACTGTACGCACACATTACCCATCATACAATTGCAATTGTTTATTTGTGTTGCCTCCGCAACCCGCTTCCCCACTACCCCAACAACCACCCACATCGCACTTTTGGGTGGCAATAAAAAGTGTTGTTATTTGTACAATGTTGTTTGTGTTTTTTGTTTGACTCTTATTGTTGTTATTATTGTTGTTGTTGTTGTTGTTGTTTAGTGGCCACACAGCTGCTGCTGACACGCAGAAAATTTTCAATGCAACAAAACACAAAAACCAAGTGCAAAATGAAAATGAAGTAAAAAACAGGGGAAAAAAATTGCAAAAAAAAAACCTAAAAGTGGGTGAGTGCAAACTTTGCTTTTGTTCTGTAACTGTTTATATGCGTGTTTCTCGCTCCTGCTTTGTGTGTGTGTGTGTGTGAGAGAATGCGTCTGTGTGCAGGTGTGAAAGAAGACTCAACAACAGTGAAACTAAAACATGTAGGGACAGATTGTACTTGCTAATACTACCGTGAAATAATGTTACACCACGGGTTACGACGTAGCCCATGGTTAACTATGGTGGTCTACTATTAAAGCTGTGCTTTTGGCTTTCCCGTTTGTGGGCTATCGTCATTCGCGTCATTGCCAATATTGTCAGCCTAGACTTTTTTGTCACACATTTTAAAATCCCCCAAACATAGATTAAATTCAAAGTTAAGAACCGATCTTCGACAGAGACTAAATATATCCGCTACTATGCAATTTTTCAAATATTTAACTGTTAGGTTTATTACAATCACAATATTATAGCATTTCAAAGGTGACGCAAAGAAGTGCGCGAGTACGGCAGCGCAGGAAACTGGTTCAATTCTTGTATGGTAGCTATATGAAATAGAAGACCAATTTTAATCAAACTTCACACAAATGTTTGGTTTAAAACAAAATACAACTGACAAAAATTGGGTCATGATATTTTTAAAAATAAAAAATTTGTATTAGCATATTAATCTCAAGAATTGAACCAGTTTCCTGCGCTTTGCGTAAGCTTCTAATTATTGGATCATGGCTCTAACCCAGTGGTCGCCACGGCCCTATCTCGCATGTATAGGGATTAGTGGCGGCAGCGATGTCGACACACGTACACGGAGCGTGCATTTGTGTGACCAGCAACAGACACGAGGCCGTAATGACGATGCTTGTGTTGACGCGTCGCTGCGCACCAACACAAACACAAGTTAAAATGCGAGTGTTTTTTAAGCCGACCACTGTTCTGAATTATAAAAGCGTATACATAACTTTTCTTTTTACTAATTAATACGGAATATTTGAAGCTCTTTCGTTTTCTATTTGTTTTAAAAAGTATATGTAAATCAAAAATCAAAGTATATGTGTTTGCCTGATATATATGCGCGTTGTTATTTAATTATTTATTATTGTCAATAAGTTGAAAGATACAATCAAAGTTATTAATAATAATCCCAACATTTTTAATTTTTTTTATTTATTTAAATGTTAATTATAATACAACAACAATACTATACCTAATAAAATAGTAGGGCAACGAATACCCAGACCCCAGTGGGGATTGGTTAGTTGGCAGTGTCAGATACGTAGCCGCGAAAATGGGCTAACCTTTGTACGTGACTAATCCGTTGGGAAGTGGAGTGTAGAAGGTGTTTGACAACTTTCGTAGCTCATCTCGTGGTCTGCTTGACTAGAGCTGCAGCACAAACTGCCACCGCCGAATAATCATACTGTGGTAAAGGATCGTTAACATGGAATAATGTAAGAACTTACTGTAAAACTACCCGTATTTGTTCTATGGCACTTTATCTAAAGGGCTTATATGTAAAAATTGTATTGACTGTTGTAAAGTTTTATGCGTATGTAACTGGCACCATTTAACATATTGATTGTATTTTTATTTTTTTTTGTTTTAACAAACCCAACAACAGTAATAACAGTTTTTTTATTGCATTCATTGCAGGCTCCGTTTATTATTGGTGCATCGATAGTGCGCCCCGTAGCGAGGTAAGTGAATCAAAAAGCGAAAACGAATCCACTCAGAAATATAGTAGCAGTCCACAGAGAGACAAAGTCTACGTCATCCAATAAAAAAGAGAGAAGCGTAAAAAAAATGGCAACCACTTTAAAATTGAAAAACCGCATGAGTCGCTGTCGCTGCTGCAGTCGCTATTTCGCTTCCTCTTTCCCAGTGTATCTGTATCTGTTTCTGTATCTATGCTTCTCTAGCTAACGAAGCATTTTTCAAGAATTGGGACAACAAGACGCATAAATAACCGACATGCAATAGCACTGCAATAGAAAAAAAACAAAAAAAAAAAAAACAAGCTACAGGCAGTACAAAGAGTTGGCAGGCAAGAAAAATTAACAAAAAACTTAAAAACGAAACGCAGTAAAAACCACATTTACAACAAGATCTCTGCGAGACAGCACTTAGAATAGCAAACAAACAGCAGACCTGGTTCGGGGAGTGCCTCTTGGACACAGAGACCAGTGCCTCAGGCCGAAGTAGTAGTAGTGATGGTAGTGGTACTAGTTGTCATCGTTTTGGGGCACAACACGGTAAACAGTAAAAGAATTGCAACTAAATGGAAGTCGCCTAACAGCTGCATTTGTGCGAAAAGAAAGCGCCTTTAGAATGGTGGGGAAGCCAAGGTGTAAACTGATACCGGTTTAGACAGCCAGACAGGTTTATTTTTCCGTAGGGACTGTGACAAATCAAGCGAGAAAAGCCCCCTTGCCACAGACTGCTGCAGCGGCAGCAAGTTGCAGCGCAAAAACACGTCAATGGCCAAAACACTTGACTGCGGCAGCAGGAACAGAACTTCAGCAGTTCCTCTGCTTAATGGTGGCAGGAAATTGAAAAAAAAAAAAAAAGTGGGTATCAAAAAAAGTTGTTGCACTTTCCGTGCTGCCTCTCTAGGCACGTTCCACAACACTCTTTTGGCATGAAGCCAAGTAAGAAGGAGGCAAGTTGCCTGTCAGTTCGAGTAGTGCGTGCGAGCGTGCGTGCCCCGCCAACTTCTAAGCGCTCTGGCCCACTTGGCTTTGACAGGCGACAGCTAACGGTTGACGGTGTCAAAAACCCCACAGCACTTTTGTTTGTTTTTATGGATTTTTTTTTTTTTTTTTTTTTTGGTTTTTTGTGGTTTACACTACAACCCAATCGCATCCAACACCCAACACAGTTTATGGTTTGCTTTGATGTTTTTTTATTTTTATTTGCCAAACGTTTAACTTTTGCAAAATAATTTTAAGTCATGAGTTGGACTGAAATCACACTATACTATGACTATAGCTACATCCCTGTCTAGCGCTTGCCTAGCTGCTGCTGCAAATGTTGCAAGCTATACTGCTGCTGCTTCTCCAGCTGTCGCAGCATGTTGCGCCTCAATATGTCCCTGTAGCTGAGCTCGCGATTTAGTGCACTGCGTTCCACAAAGGTGCAAATTGCCTGCGCTGTCTGCCACTGATGTTGCACCAGTGTGATGAGCTCATTTGTCAGTTGCAGCTTGGTGTTGGCCACACTCATCAGGCGTCGCTTCGGGCGCTGCAGTTCCTGGCGATGCAAATAGAGCGCATAGCTCACGGTGCCACTTCTGGGATAGCTGGACATTGTTGCTAGCAAGGAATACTCGTATAGTGCTAGTATTGTTATTGGAACCGTTCGAAACGTTCAATGCGTGCCCTGTGGCTGACAATGAATGATGCAATTCGTGGCAAGGCGCTCGCCTTTTAAGCCAGGCGACAGGATGCAACGCCTGCTGCCAGGTAGGCACACGTGCCACTTTGTCGCTATCCCAGGCCAGGTTGCCGCATAACAGGTAGCTCACTAAATTTTATGCAGCTAATCACCGAGAAAAGAGAAAAGAGCATAAATGCGCTTTGCATGTTACCTGCTAATTGGCAACAGTTTTCTCTCCACTGCTAGTTCTAGAGCTGCTTTTGGCCCGAAATGATTAATGCTTTTCGTTGCCGCAGCATTTCGACATGGCATGCAAATCGGATGAATCGCATTTGGGAGAAATTGGCAGCCTAACTCATATAACAACGGCTTAAAGCAAATATACTAAGTTAATAAATTCGTGTTAGCCATGTTATGGCATTATGACCATGTGATTTAAGGCTAACGCGCATGCGTTGTTGCATAATTTACACCGTCGGATAGTCAGTCATTCAGATACTCAGACAATTGGCCATAACTCTCGGCTGCAGTAGACTCATTGGGAAACCAACCCAAAAAAAAAAACAATAAAACACCAACAAATTAGAAATTACTTTTGTGTTCAAATTGTAACAAAATTAACACACAATGCGTCGTTAAGGGGTTTTAGTAGTCAGCTTGACTGCTGGCTTCTGGCTGTGCGTATATAAGCCTAAGTATTACATCAGGCGGGCCTCTCATTAGCCCCCCCCCCCCCCCATTCCAGAGGCGTGTGTATGTGCAAATCACATCGGAACTGAATTTTCTATGCATGCGGAAATTAAAGTGTTAATGGCTTCATGCACACTCTCCTCCAGCATTGTGTGTACACATTGTCGAGTAGTATCCCGAGTTATACATTGTAGTATCTATAGATACTAGTTTCTGGTAGTTCAGGGAGTACATTGCATGTGCGTGAGTTGCTTTGAAGCCATCAGGTCTGTTGTTTTTGTTGTCTGCATGCCATTTGCATACTGACTGATTTCAATTTATTGCGATTGTGTCATTGTATGCACTTAACGCAGTCACACACACACACACACACGCACTCTGAAGGACAGTGACGTGAATGTACCATAATCAAAATGAGTCGGATGGTAATTGACGTCGTGACTGCTAATTAACCCATTTTTAAGTGTAACTTAAAAAAATTTTTTAAAAGGTTCGGTACTCTGCTATACTCTATGCTGGTGAGTTGATGGAATGAGTGACACATTCTAGATATATATTTTGTTCAAAGATCAAAGCATTGTGGCCCTGGTGTAGCTTACAGTAATACTTGGGGGGGGGGGGGGGGGGGGGTTGATGATGATTTTGTCTTTAGGGATGGGTCAAGGAAAGACAATGTAAAACTGGAAATTTAAAATATTGTCTTTGAGTCAACTCTGTCCGAAGTTTTTGTCCTTTAAACAATAATTCATATTGTCTTCGACCGAATTCTGTGTACTTTCTTTTGTAGTAGCCAATG
The DNA here is from genome assembly GCA_949987675.1 of Chymomyza fuscimana. Lineage (NCBI taxonomy): Eukaryota > Metazoa > Arthropoda > Insecta > Diptera > Drosophilidae > Chymomyza > Chymomyza fuscimana. Next base: position 1,042,259 of record OX465089.1, read on the forward strand.
TCACGTTGGAGTGTTTTCTAAAGTTTGCAGCTTAATATTTAGAGATAGCGCTTAGAAATATCTCCCATTACGCTTGTCTCGATTTTCATAAATTGTTATTGGATACAGGAGTTAACTTAGTTCAAAAGTTGGTTCCATTTATGCTAACCCCAACGCAATTTTAGAGACACAGGCTCACTCTTCTTCTTTCGGAAACTTTCATAGTCGTAAGCTAAAATTTACAAAATTTAAACATCAACAAAGTCTTCAAAAACTTAGCTGATTGTATGACCAGTGGCTTGGGTATCACATAGTCGGGAGTAACCGATTGTTGCGTCTTACTTGTTATCCATTTCGGAATACTTGTCATGGTTGGCGAATAAAAAGAAACTTTGTTGCATGACAATCCTGTCCAACTGACAATGCATAAAATGTTTCACTCTATCTGTGTTGCCCCTCCACAATGTAGCAGATAGCAACGAAATTCTATCCCTTTCATTTGTATCCACAGGAAACTTTTGCATGCTCAAATCATGTATTTTGGAAACATAACAGAAATTTTAACTATAAACTACAACTAGAGCTGAAACTCCAAATGCAGTTGCAACTTTGTGGACAACTAAAAAACTCGGCACATCAAAATGCACATAAATAATAAATATGTATTATACATGTATACAAATGCTAGACAAGCTGCATCAGGGTCTCAGGACGAGTGGCAAGGAACAGGACACAGTCCACAGTGAGCTTTTGTTCTCGCATCTACAAACTGTTAATAATGAAAACGCTGTGAAAATATAAAATTAATTTAAAATTTTAATTATGCAACAGTGGGTGCAAAATGTAAATTGACCGTACCCAACTTTAAGTTGCAGCTAGCATCAAAAAACACGCACACACAATCGAACAAACTCTGTGGTACATCTGAGTGTGTGTGTGTGTGTGTGTGTGAGATGGACACATGCAACATGAAATAGAACAAGAACAGCTTTGACATCGACATGTTGGCCTATTGTGGTTGGAGGCTACACCGAGGATTAGCTGACCAAACAGCCCGCACCCCATTGACAGCTCCACAAGCACCAAAGCAGTTTCGGTCACTTTGTCCTCACAACGAGTTTTGGAGGCCAAAAGCGACAGCCGACCAACCAACCGACCATTAAATTGTGATATTAGTTGGCTAACGGATACACATAGCGCCACACATGGCTCACACACACGCACACACACATTCTAAGAGTCGTGAGAATCTACGCAGCTAATGCGTTAGCAGCAACAATAACAAAAGCACAGTCTTCAAACCCGCTGCTCAACTTTGATTAGGGCTAAGCTTTAAATTAGTTGTTGCGTTAGCCAAGTTATATATACGTCTATATGGGCCTATGGACTATTGTATATGCTGGTTGCTCTTTTGGCTTAAATAAGCGGCCAACTTTTGCAACACGCTGCCGCCGCGACTATCGACGACGACAAGCGTCCATTAATGACCACATGCTAATAAACAATCAAAGTGTTAATCGTTTGATTTCGCCTGCTGACAGCAAAAGACAGACCTGAGAATAACAACAACAACAACACCAATCGATGAGAAGTGGTACTACGTAGGAAGATTGTTGAATACCCTGCAAAAACCAGTTCAATTTACAAGAATTCGTTCGCCCTTTTATTGTCTGCTAATTCTAAACGGATTAAAATTTTTCATGCGATTTCACTTTTCCCATTCAGTGGGCAGACAGAAATGAAAAGCGTGCCTGTGGGAACATCTCGACTCTATTATACACTTTACTCTCGACTGTGTAAACAGTGAATAACTAAGAAAGAAGGGAAAAGGTGTCGCCAAAAAATGAAAAGATTTTTCTTAATAGCTATTTTGGACCCTATCTTTGTAATAAACAAATATATGGGTTGCCGTGGCCCTTCAAGGCGCACAATCTTGTACATTTTTATAAATAATAACAATCTAATTGAGTTAGATATAACTTATTTCTTTCCCAAACAGTTCTTCCCGAATTTTCTAACCATAAACGTATAGTGATAAATAAAATGCTTAACGACTGCCTACCCTTTCGATCGGAACGTCTTTATCAGCAACTGATTTTAATTCAATTTAATTCACTCATGAGTTTGACAATAAATAGTTTTTATTTTAGAAATTCCTTTGGATCTCATAAAAGTTTATTTTCTCATGTTTACGTGACGTTACTTCTGAATGTTCTAACCGCTTGTCGCGTCCTGGTTTCAATAAGCACGCCGGACTACCTGTTCCTTTTTGGAGTTGAAGTAGAGCGTATCTTAACTTACTAGTTGAAATTAGTTTGACAACTTTACGGCCAAGTCTAATGGGCTTACTAATTAACCGTTGGGACAAATCATTGGACGAAGTGAAATTAACTCTTAAGCATTAAGAAAAGTTGTCTTATTGATTTGGGTCCCGTCTCGTGCCTCGTTGCATTCAAATAAAACAACTTAAACAGTTTTAGCGAAAAATACTTGGAAAATTAATTAATAAATAGCCAACAATGAAAATTTATTAGAAAATGCACTGGACAAGGTGCACAAGAATTTTTAATTGGCTTTTCACGTTTCAAATAAAAATGGCGGCCATCGTTCATTGCTGTGCTCTTGCTCTTACTGAGATAGACAGGGTTCGTGGGGGTTGGTAGCAAGCAGCAGGAAGACGGGGAGTTGTGGGTCTGGTTGGGTTTTCATGTTTTGCGCGCTGCTCTGTGCACATTTAAGCCTAATTAACTTTCTACTTAGTGCGCAGTTTACTTCTTCTTCTTCTTCTTTACTTTGCTTATTTATTTTTTCTGCTACGCTTTTAGCAGCCGCTTTGAACTTTTCTCTTGCCCGCTACTGCGCGCTCTAACAACATGGTCTGCATTTTGCATTGTTTGTTTGTTTGGCTCCTTCTGCCGCTGTCGTTGTTGTTGTTGTTTTTGTTGCTTTGGTTTATTGTTTTGACGGCTGCGCTGCCTCTGTTGTTGTTGCTCTTGCTGTTACTTTGCACTGCGTCAACTTCTAATTTCATTCGCAGCCAAGGTGCTGCTGAGACGCGACGACGCGATGCGATGCTTTGATGCCATGGCCAGCAGAATTTTGCTTTCAAAAGTGGCAGCAGCAGCAGCAACAACAACAACAACAACAACAACAGCAACAGCAAGGTGAAAAGTAGGTGAATGTTAAGCAGGCAACAACAACACTGCGCTGTGGGAAAACAAAAGCAAAGCGGCAATACTAACAATGACAAAAAGAGTAAACAACAACAACAACGACAACAACAGCCATAACAACGCATTTAGCGAAAAAAGCAAACAAAAGCAGTAGTAACAACAACAGGCATCACGAAAGCAGAGTTAAAGGCAAAAGTCGCAAAAACAAAAGACAAGCGTAACAAACAAACAAACAAACATATCTTTGCATTGCAATTGTTTTTGTTGCTATTTCGATTGTTGTTGTTTTCGTTGTTGTAGCTATAGTGTAGCTTTTGCTGATGAAGATGATAAGTGAGAGCGCATCGGACGGCCTTCGTCTTTATCTGCCTGCTTCTCTTCTTCTTGTTTTATCTTCTCTACTTACGAACTAAAGAGTGCAAAACAAGCGGAAGTTCATATTAAGCGTGTTTAATTTCGAGTGCTTAAACCAACAACAACAAAAACTAACGAAAGGTGTCTGGGCATTGCGGGTGTGGGTCATGGAAAGTGTCGTCGTTGTTGTTGTTGCTGTTAGGGTTGCCCCCAACCACCGTTCCAAATACAACGATGTTCAACTCATTTTGCGCACCTCGTTCGAATTTTGATTACACGGTCTGACAATGTGCACGATTTATGTACCATGTTGTTGCTGTCGACTTTTTTGGCTTTTACACGTTACAACAACAACAACTACTACTATAGCAGACAACTACAGCGATAATATATAAATGCCCAATTTTAAATAACGAACTCAATATACACTGCATAATTTTTAAAGAATAAATCACCGTTGTTTATTTTCGACGTAAGTGCAGAAATTCCCTTAAGTTCATAGTTCTCCTGTTAAAATATTGTTAATGCCATTTTATGCGCGTAAATTCAAAAAAAAAAACATTTAGTAACACCTAGAATTATGGAAGTTATGCTTATTTTAGTGATGTTACCTAGTAAAGAGTTCCGAGTTCCTCGAAAAATGGCAGAAGCATAACTCCTGGGAACGGAAAGATAATAAGTTCAAACTCGACATGATTGTTCGTTTTGACATTTTAATATCATGACCCCGTATCTACATGTTTAAGGTCAAAGGTCACAAAAATAGAATTTTTGCAAATAACATTTCACCCGTACTCTAAAATTTTTCCAAATTTTCTAAAAAGTTGTGGTGCGTAAAACTCTACAAAATCGGCGAAAGATCACTTTTGAATTTTAAAATTAAAAAAAAAAAAAATTGTTAAAAAACTCTTTATTCGTTTAGGGGATATGGCTTGTCAAAGAAAAGTCTAAAAATGAATAATCCAATATTCAGCTATCGATAACTCGATTAATAATCGGAAATTTGCAATAAAAACTTACGTAATAACTATTCTCTAGTACACATATGTAAAAATCATCAAAATCGAAGAGGTCGACAAAAAAAGTGGCCCGCTTTCAGTAAAAATTTGGCCTAGTAATTTATTTATGATTCTTGTTTAAGGACTCATTTCTTTCAGAGCTTGTCATGTTAACATAATAAGCTTTCTTTATATTTTCTTAGATCAGAATTTTCACTTAAATACATTAACCACAAATATTGTATAAGCATTTAGTTGTTATACAAAAAATGGGTTTTGAGCTCTGATCTCTGTTAACCAAACAAAAACAATCCATCAGAGTGGATATCTCTTCTATCTTGGCTTCAGGTCAAAAATCTTGTGTAGAGTAAAAAATCGTTTTGGCCAACGGATTTTGAAATAAAATCCGGTGTGAATACCGACCTGGCGTTGGTCTTCTTGGTCTTGAATATACTCTCTCTTGTCAGGGCATAAATACGTTGGTCATATGTGTGTGACGGGTCGACGTCTAACCTTTTTTGCCTTTATGGCGCTTTGGCCATTTTCGCAATCTTCTTTTTGTTATCTCTCTGTTGAGTGCTTGTTGTTGTTGTTGGGTCGCATTTTTTTCTGTATTTCCTGTGAATGTATCTCGTTGTTTTTTGGCTTATTGTTTGACAAGTTGTACCAATTTTTGTACTGTGGGAAATTTGATTACAGTCTTTTTTTCCGTTTTTTTTTATATGAAAACGCTGACACCCGAACGAGCAACCGCTGCCAGTCATAATTTGCTTTACATAATGCCACGCTTTAAAACTTAATAACAATTTTTTCATTGCCAATAAAAAATAACTAATAAAATACACTTAAAAGCAACAACTTGCGTCGCATGTTGCATAAAATTTAAAAAACAAAAAAAACAAAACTCAGCAACGATGCAATTTCAACTTTGACTTTGACATTAATCACCAGCAAATTTTTATTTTTTTTTTGCATCTCCAATGTGTGTGTAATGACCGCCAAGTGCTGATGTTAATGGGACGTGCGGTGGGCTTTACCTCAAAATGTCAACCCTGTGCGCCGCTGCGGTTTTAAAAGGCTTGGATATTTTACCACAAACAATTTGCAAACTATTTTATGGCAGAGCATGTGCTCCCAAAACTTTATGTACCGCCTAAATAAATAATGACCAGCAACCAGGTTCGAATGTCTAAGTGAATTTGTATAGACTGATGGCTTGGTCGGCTGGTGGTTGGGGGAAGGTGGTTGGGTTTGTGCGGTGTAGTTTTTCGGCGCGTTAGCTGATCAATTTTTCACTTTTAACGATTCAGTGAAAATGTCACACAGATTACGTGACTTTGATACGATTGACATAGTTGCGAGATTTCCAGATTTATGCATGCGTTACAGTGAAAATACGGCGAGACTAGGTAGGTAGTTCTCTATCCAAACCCCTTAAGCCATACACCCTCAAACAACTCGTGGCACGCACGCACGCACGAACGTGTCCCGCAAGCAATTAGACAAAGCGAAATGGCGCAAAACAGCAACAACTTGCTCAGGTATACCATGTGTATAGCGAGGGCATCCGAACCAGCTGCAAAATGTGCGCCCAGACGCACCCGCAGCTAATTTAAATGCCACGTGTTTTGTGGTGCATAGGTAAAAGTGTCCGTCCCTGTATATTTAATACGCAGCCATTTGCTCGCCGGAGTGAAAGATCACGGCTAAAGCGCAGGTATTCGGTGTCGTCTAATGGAATAAAAGAAATGTTTACTACTCTGTTATTTTTGTGTTTTATTACTTTCGACTTTGTGTAAGACAAAAAGCGAAAATGCCGACGAGACGCGAAACCATGGTAATCTCTTGGCAGAGATCCAAGCTAGCACAGTGGTAGGAATTACAAAAAAGTTGGCATATTCTATATTCATCTTCTTCCGCATAAATATTCGTGGTTTGTGTGAAAATTGCGAAATCTGTTTAGAGGATATAAGTCTCCTTGAGAATAGAGATGAAAAGACATGAAGCGATTTTGACTTTGTCTCAAAATAATTTCAATTTGAACCTGATTCAAAAATGAGAATGAAATATTTCCAAAAAGGCAACTGGAATGTAAACTTAAAACAATAGAATGAAAGTATGCAATTTGTACCGGCCTACATCTCTGTTTTCTAAATCTGGATATCAAAAGCGATATTGGAAATTATTAGTTTGTATTTAAATATTTTAAAATAATCTACCTACTATCTAAACCGATATAGCATTTTGTCTACTATTCAAATTGTACCGAACTACATCTCTATTTTTCTCACCAAGGAATCTTAATCTGGATATCAAAAGGCGACATTAGAAATTATTAGTTTTTATTTAAATATTTTAAAATCATAAAAAATTATTTCTCCCATTGTACATGGGGAATGGGTTTATGCAGCCTAATCGGCAAGAGTGTTTTCATTTCATTTCGTTTTATTCCGTTGCAAGTGTAATTTCCGCCAATGTATAGAAACATTTTAAATGTACTTGGCTCAATGCATGTTAATCATACGCCACGTTGCCAGCTGCAACGCTGGCAACTTTGTGGCATTGTTTAGCTAAGTTAAAGTGCCAAGTGGCAAGAATAACATTCAACGGAGGGCGTATAACTTCTTTGACACATTGCCATGCCTCACAGCCCTTTGAGATCCCCAACTGCCCCTGAGAGCTGCTGAATGCTTTAATGTGCTATTTGCAACATTTTCTTGCCTTGCCGCATTTTCGGGCAAGCCATGTATTCATTCATTCACCCGCTCATTCATTCAGATACTCATGCAACTTTCATTCATACAAATCGCGCAGTCGACGCAGGCAGTGGCAGATGCAGCAAAGCTACTATAAATGCAATGCCATTGAAAATAGGTGAAGTGGGGAGTAAAATACGTGGAAAATGAAAGAAAAAATACGTAAATAAAAGCGCAAAGGCAGAAATAAAACATTGCAATTACACACACACACGTGGGAGCATAGGCACTCCTTTGGCAGCAGCAGCAAACATTCGTTTCTTTTATATATTTCTCTCTGGTTGCGGGAATGGAGGAAGAGATGCAGGGAGAGAACGAAAGCGAGAGCGAGCATTTTTCTGCACAATTTATGTCTTTTAATGAAAATGAATAAGAGTAAAATAAAATAAAAAAAAGCTCAACACGCTAATAACTTTTAAAAGGAAATATACAATGGCCTCTGCCTCTCCCTTACTAAACTCTTTCTCTGTGCGTGTGTGTGTGCTTGGGGGGGGGGCATATGTTATGCTAGATGGAGCACCACATGGTAGTAACCCATTACTGGGGCGCTTAACATATTAGTTTATTGCAAGCAATTTGTAGCATCTAGCACTTGTAATATTCAGATTGAAGTTGAATATCATTTGAAAGAGCAAGATACATGGGCTTAACTCAATGGGGGGTTGGCAGGAGGCATGGTGGGACTGTATTGAATCATTCATTTCATTCCATATGCCTAATTATGTATCATTGGGGCTGCTGCGCGGCTCTTTACGATTTGGATGCTGGTATATTGGGCCTTTGGCCATTTTGTGTGTAATTAAAAAAGTTTGAACAAAACATAATTTGTAGCTATCAATTAGCCATGGATAATATATAATATTCATCTGTGAGTGTGTTGCAATTTGTGAACGTTAAAGCCTCAAGTCCAATTATGAGTGTGCGTGTGTGTGTGTGTATGTATATCAATGGGTCATAGCTAATGGTAATGGACAGAAATGGTTATAAATGAATTGTTGTGGATTTGCACGGACAACAAATTGCACATTAACCTCAAAAACGGGCAACAAAGCTGGACAATTGTGTGCACTTTAGTTAAAATCTACATTATCCAGCATTATTATTATGTATAACGATTATTTTTATGACTTTGTTTAATGCATTTAATTGGTCAAATGGTCTAGAGTGTATAGGGAAGTGGTGGAAGCGCCAGGGTACAACATGAATAGCAAAACGACAGACGTTGGCCAAGTTAACAATAGGCGGTAGATAAGAAATGAGAGAGAGAGATGAAGAAAGCCAAAACAAAGCAAGTCCATTAACGAAATTAAAAATTAAGACAATAAAAAATAAAATGTGTACAAAATTAAGATGGACAGTAACAGCTGGCGAACGACCTATAGATGGTCAAAAATGCGAGGCAACTCGGATACAGATACACACAATATGCCAAACTTTCAAGAAAATGTGCTAGCCAAGTAAATCAATAAGCAGAGAATGAGGCGCTAACTGACAGACTGAATGATGGCCAAAAGCGGAAGCAACTTGCAACAGCTAACAAAGGCCAATAGCGCCCAGTAAGTAAATTTTAGCCGGCAACTGCCAACTGCCAACAATATATTCATTGTCTTCATTTCGATTTGGCTCAAATTGTATCCGAGCTCTGGCCAAGTTGCAAAAGTGCAGCCTCATTACGGCACACAGCGGAACTAGACTACGGATACGTTAGTATCTTGTTGCCAAAAAAAAAAAAAAAAAATAATTAACAAACTGACATTGATGTGATTTTCTATGCATTTTGTGCTGTACGTATACTACTACATTCATACTCAAAAACGATTCGATTCAATTCGATTCGATACGATTCATATTCGATTTATTCACAGCTATTATTTATGTTTGACTCAGTTTATTTGTTTTGCCTGTGTTGTTGTTGTTGCTGTTGTTGTCGCTGTTGTGGACTTTGAGAAACCAAATTCATTTAGCCTTGACTCTTGAGCCAGCCTCTTGGCCATAACTGGCTTGTTGCTTGTGCGTGTGTATATTGTTGGCCATATTGTTGATATTGATGTATTGATTTTGAAAATGCACAACAATGAGCCATAATTGATCACGTTCATGGTCCAATTTGTGGGATTTTCATACAGCTTTTCAAGCAGCTCGCGAGAGTTCAATTGCATTACGTTCAGGGGCAGAGTATGTAGGAATTTGGGCTAACAATTGAAAAGCGTAACTTGTTCTTGCCTGAGCAATTAAAAGAAAGAGAACAAAAAAAAAACAAAAAGATTGCCATTGACTTAATCAACAAGCTGTAGTTGTTTTTTTTTTTATCAATACCACCACAACATCATTATCGGCATCAGCATCTTCAGCACTTCTTCAGCTTCATCTGTATCAACAACAACTTCACTTCACTTCATCATGGCCGTTTGCCAAGTTCTCTTTTGGCTCCGCTTGAGCTGCGGGGGCGGGTGCTGTGTGCTCCAGCTTTAAATGCTGTTGTTTTTATATTTTGTTTTCTTTTAACATGCTGCCAGCCTTGCATTGGCCTATAAACCAAAAGTGACACAGATACACACACACACACATAGAGTATCTCTCTGCTACGCATTTTACCGTAGATATTTCAGAGCAGACGCGCTGCAACGTTGGCGTCGCTGTAAGCAGCGTTAAAAAAATATTTGACCTACATCAAGTTTTCAAGTTGGTTTTGTGCTTGTTTGTATTTCTGTCTTTCTTTCTTTTATTTTGTATACTGCCGCTTCTTCGTTTGGTCAGCTCCTCCTCGTCATGTCTTCCGCTTGTTCCCACTCTCCGTCCGCATAACCATGCCTCTCCAGACCGGCTGCTTTAGTTCTGGCCCGTTCAGTTTTTCTACTTCTTTCTTTGCTGCTCTTCTCTAGTTTTTTTTTTGTTGTTGAGTGAAACAAAAAGCAACCACAACATTTGTGCATATTTGGTCAACTGCATTTTTGTTGGCCACGTTTCGTTCGTCTTAAGTCTGCAGACTTCCTCTCTGCTCTTGGCCATTATTGTTTTCATTGTGCTTTGGCATTTTCATTAATTTTTCAAGTTTTGTATTTGCTGCGTGTGTCTTGCCTTGTTTTTCCGCCCACGCATAAAATATTAAAAGCATTTTTTTTTTTTTTTTGTGGGCTAAGACCAAGCAAGTTTCGGCCCACACTGGGCCGAGGCCAGTTCGTCAGTCAGTCACTCGAGCAGTCTCTGCGTCAATCTTAGCCAGTCTTCACATTGGTTACTCGTCACGCACTTTGGCAATATTTTTGTATCTGAATCATAAAAAAAATTTATAATTTGCATATTTTTTGAAGATGCGTCGAGGATTACATGGCCAATGGCCATTGGCCAACTGTTGGCTTGGCAGGTGCAGGCGTTCGGCTGAACTTGGCTTCAGTTATGTACGTAGGTGCGGGCACGCTGAGTCTAAGCCAAGTTGACTGGCAACAAGCGCGACCCAGTGCACAGCTCTAAACAGTTTGGGCCACGTTTAGATGCAAATCGCTTGCGAAAGGCGTTCGCCTTATGCAAATGAGCGCAAAATTAAATAATTAAATCAGCCAAACACTCACACAAACACACTCACATACTACCACTTTTTAACTGGCTATGACTCGTTGTGGCTTACAGTGGCTGCTGGCGAGCTGCTGCTGCTGCTGCTGCTTATGGCCAACTGGAACAGCAACTTTTTCTTGCAGATTGCAGTTGCTTTCCGCCAATATGTGGAGCGTTAATGAATTGCTGCTAAAAGTATCTGGCAGATAAGTACTAGTAGCATAAGCACCAGTCTACAAAACGGCATTTGCTTAAGGTGGCAACCGGATGAGAATGGTAGTTGGCAATTAAAACCAACCAGGTAAGCAACTGCTGTCGCCATGCTCATATTGCCACATCTGGCTGCCAATCTCTATGCAACATTTTGTGGCAGCTTGTGAAAAGTGTCGCCTAGCCAGTGCACACAGATCATTGCAGCATATATAACAGCTGATGCAGACTAATGTGAAATGACTGCCCCACATGGGTGTCACTGAACCACAGGCGCGATTGCTCATACGCCCGGTGTAACCAACAAGTTCGTTCCAGCACTGGTACTGCTGCTGATCTAACAAAGAGCTCTGACTCACTAAAGCAAACTTTTGCCAATTCGCGTGTTTGTGTTAAAAATTGTATACTTTGCGGATACTTTTGAATTTGTGATCTATTTGTTAAAGCATCGCAGCTATCGAGGTTAGTAGGCTGCTTAAAATTTGTTGCCACCAGACGACAGACAGACAGATAGACATTTGGCCCAGTAACTCCGCTGACTTGACAATTGAACGCTTTGTGCTGGGTTCACTTGAGGTAATTGTTTATAATTGGAATTATACGGTGATTTGCTGTGAAATTCAGTGTAACATACTTGTGAAGACAGGTAAATTGTTAGAACAACGGCCAACTCCAACAGTGCTCCAGTTTTACCATAGTGCATGGTAAAATAAAACTGCCGGAAATAATTGTTTTAAGTAGTTTGAACTTTGCACGTTGAACAAATGCAGAAAACTAGCAACATTTAGCAAAAAACATTTCACTAATTCGAAACACATTATTTACACTAAGCGAAAAGTGCTCTGAAAAACAAATGAAGATGCCAAAAAACCAAATGAAGAAAGTGTGTCTACACTTTCTCAAATATCAAGTCGATTGTAAGCCAAATTAGTGTTGAGCTTTGCCGATGTGTAACCAAATTTGTAGTTCTAGTGAATGTAATATCTTCATTTGTAAGGTAATAACTTTACTTCCGATTCCTAGCATAAGGATATTTTGTCCATCTTTTCAATGCAAAGCCGCCTCCAGAATTTTTTCACAAACAGTCAGTTCGCATGTTGAAATTCACCAACACTCAATGCACCGATGAATGATTTACATTTTAAAGTTATCAAAAATCCCTTACTCGGTAACTAATATTACTAATACCTCTTCGTGATAAAAGCAAAAGTTTGGAAAAAACGGAAAGCACCAAATATTGTTTATGACTGGTAAATACTTCAGCTCCGAGATTTCAATGGTGTTTAGGATAAAGCAATATGATTTAGTTGGTTACCCTTAAATCTTGATTCTATAGATGCATCAAAGCATTCAAAAGACAAGGAAATATAAGGTAATGTTTTCCGATTTCGACAAAATCTTCAAAACGATTTAATTTAGAAAGAGTCGGCCGTGCTCCGGAAAACGAATGCAAACATTTTATTCGGATTCGTTTTGAAATGTTTAGTGCTCCCGATTACACCAAACCGAATTTGTTATGTGCAAAATAGTTTTAAAAAAGTACACATTTTATACTTAAATAATTTTTTAAATATTCTTAGACTATATTTATGCCAACTTAAAGTTATATATTTATTGATAATTATTTTATTTATTATTTTTTTCCGAATCAAGCCTAAAAATAGAATGCACAGCCAAAACGAATTTTTTTTGTGTTCGTGTGTGTGCAAATATCATACACGAACAAATGACGATAAGTGCGACAGGGTTTCCGCGTTATACAATGAAAATTTCCTTGTAGCAAAAATATATATGTCGTGTTTAATTTCAATAAATTGCTGTGTAATTTTATTTAAAAGATAGAATAATAAAAAACTAGCAATATTTGAATGAAAATTAAAAGTAAACATCATATAGTAATAAAAAAGTGCAGGGCTGTGGCAACCATGTTAGCTGTTTTGTATCAAACAAAAATAATTTCGCGCCAACTCAACATGGAATTTATTGGAAAAATAACAAAAAAGGAAATATCCAAATAAAATTGTTGGGTTACGTTTTTTCGTATTCCAGAGTACAGCTGAGTATTTATTTTTACTTTATTGCATATCTCAATTAATTAGGGCTCTACTATTGTCCACACTCTTCCGAAGCACTTAAAATGCCAACTCTAGAAAATTTATTCTTACTCGATTTATCCCATTTTTTTATTATTTTTTTTTGGTAGTGTACTTGTAGATGTTGGTGAAGTTGAAAGTGTTGAAGGTGAGTTCTACGATTTGGAGTGCCATAAAAGTCAATCAACGCCAGCGAGCCGAAAGTGCGCCCAAAGGCAAAGGCAATAGAGCTACAATGAGTTGTCCAGTTTCAGATGAAGACGGAGATACAGATGAAGATGAAGATAAAGATCACTTATTGAATATTATAATAATTGGAAATGAAAGTAAAATGTTTGCTTAGCTATGACAAGGCAGACAGCATCGACAGCAACGATAACATCGATACCAGCAACTCTATCGAATCATCGAATAGCTTTGGACCGGAGGCGTGCAATGATTAGGCAAATTTTCTGACTATAAATAAACAACTCGAAATTGCTATGTTTATTTACTACAATTCATTGCCAGCCCCCCACCAACACACTTACCCAACATTGTATCCAAACCCAACTATGGAACGCGTTCTTGAAACTCAATTTGGTGAATTGGCGTTTTGGCCAGCTGCCCATAACGCCAGTCAGCACAGAAGCTGCTCCCAATGTTACCATGAGTCCATATTGAATCACTTTCTAAAATGAGTTCAATCGAGCAACGATTTTTTGACACTTTAAAAAACAATTTTTGATAAATGATATGGCGCTACAATATGAAACTATTGTAAACTGAATGCTCTGTGGGCAATATAACATAGTGCTCAAGCTATTGATCACATAAATTATATATGTTTGTGGAGTAGTACATATATGTATATACATATATACAAATATACACACACACATAAAATTGATTGCCCATAATTAAAAGTTAAATGTTAAAAATTAAAAAAGCAACTGCCGCCTGACTTGATATACGCATATATTGTATACAATTTAATTTTTTTTTATATTTTTTTGTTTTTGTACGTTTTTTTTAATAACTTGTTAATTTATTTGCAGCAATTATTAATGCAAACAAAATGCAATTTTAATATATATAATATTGTAGTTGTATGTGGAGCGACCATTTTTTTTTCTGTCGTTGCTTTGTTGCATCTTTGGGCTTATTTCATGCATAAATCATTTCCGCTGCTTTTCATTCTGTTTCACTTCCCTTCGCCATGTTGCTCTCTCTCTCTCTCTCTCTCTCTCTCTCTCTCTCTGTGCAGTTTAACGCAATTTTATAATTACATTTTAATTTATGCAAATAAAAATTAGTAGTAGCATTCGCTATCGTTTTTTATTTTTTTTTTGTTGTGAGCTCACAAATTTTTTTAAACTAATGACAAAAATGCATTACAAAAAAAACACAAAGCAAACAAAAGGTAAAATTTCAACAACGAATTAAATATAATGCAAACAAAGTAAATAAATATTGGGTAAAAAAAAACACAAAAATAACTCGCTTTGGTCGGCATTTTTTGTGGGTTCGTTAAACCGAGCTTCAGAGTTTTAAAACTCATTAAATTTTACTGCAAATATTCTGTTTTGTTGGCATACTTTATGAGTTATATTTGAAACTTTTGAGAAGCCGAAGATTCGATACTCTCTGCTGGCCATTACAGTACTTTATTATGTTACTCTTGAAGCTGATGTTAAGTTATTCTTTTTTGATTACGAAAAATATGTGTGCCCTCAGACTTTGTTAATAAGAATGTACTGAATTGAAAGAATTTAAAATTTTTTTTTTTAAATAACGATTTTTACCTTATATCTATATAAAGAAATTGATTTAGACATGTCCGTCTGTCTATCCGTCCGTCTTTAAGCTACTTCTGCTTGGAAGACTGTTTGCAAAAAAATCGAGTTATAGAGTTATGTGCATTAAAATAAAATCCACCGCAACAGTTTTGCACCACAGTTTAAACTCAATACAAACAATTTAATACTCGTTTTTTAGAATATGTCTTAAAATACTTTAAGATAGAATGATCACTGTGCAAGTAAAATGATAATACAAGATACACGAAGGGCACTTTGAGTGGGTGGGCAAACATAATCAGTTGTGCTCCGGAAAATGAAAAAACCGCACCGAACTATTTTA
The DNA here is from genome assembly GCA_949987675.1 of Chymomyza fuscimana. Lineage (NCBI taxonomy): Eukaryota > Metazoa > Arthropoda > Insecta > Diptera > Drosophilidae > Chymomyza > Chymomyza fuscimana. Next base: position 1,057,495 of record OX465089.1, read on the forward strand.
TTCGGATTCGTTTATGCGCGTTCCGGAAAACGAATTTTTTTTTTTTTATCGATATTTACATTTTTCGATAAATTCGTCTTGCCCTTACTTTTCTGATAAATTCTCCTGTTGTGTTGACGCGAAATTATTACTTAGCTATTTTTGTTACAAGGGAAATTTTCTTTGTGTAACGCGGGAACCCTGTCACACTTATCGTCATGTGTTCGTGTATGATATTTGCACAAATGCGAACACAAAAAAAAATTTGTTTTGGCTGTTCGTGCTAATTTTTGAGTTGGTCAGAAAAAAATAATCGAAAATAATTGTCAATAATTATCTAACTTAAAGTTGGCATAATCTAAGAATATCAAAAAAAATTAAAAAAATTATTTCAGTATAAAATTTGTACTTTTTTAAACCTATTTTGCCGATTCGTTGTAATTCCTCGTGTGTGTGTGTGTTTCAAACAACATGAAAAATTCGGTTTAGTGAAATTGGGAGCACCAAACATTCGGTTTTAAAAGGAATCCAAATAAAATGTTTGCATTCGTTTTACCGGAGCACGGCCGAACATTTTAAAAAGAATGACCAATTTAGAAACATAGACGAAATTACAAAAAAAAATTAAAAATAAAATGATAATAAAGCGCATTAGTATGGTCATGTAATTAAAGATTCTTCATAATTTTTTTGTCTACGGCCAAAAAATTTATATTAATATTTTTAAACCTGTTTAACCTCGTTAAAAATTTTAAAAACTATTTCGTTTGACTTAATGTAAAAACAAAATGACTGCAAGTCCACCTTTTTGCAGAAATATTCAAACTCGAAGATAAGTTTGCAAACTTCTAATGCATACAAATTAAATGGCAAACTTATAATTCAATTATTTATAGAGTATACAAATTGAAAGTGATTACAATTAGTTTAGTGGCAAAACTCATTAAAAGGCGCCAAGGACCTTCAATAAGACAATTTACCCCCACACACAAATACTCTCACTCGCACATTAGCTTAATGTCAGAGATTACTCATTGATCAAATTTTTGATTGACATGCGGATTTATTTGGCTTACTTTTTCGATTTGGCAACATTTTTTGCTCTATTAAGCAAAAACGTCATTAACGACAATTAGCAAACAAAAAAAATAAATAAAATAAAAAATAAAAATCAATAGTAAAAGTGGTTTGTAAGTTATTTTTGACAGACCGCAGAATATGCTCTGGCCTGGTGTTAATTGAGCGTAAGATACATACAAAATTGAGATACAAATTCGATTATGCAAGTTGACAACATAGCGGAGCAAGAGTGTACACCGGATTGTAATGTGAGCTACCTTTGTTCATTGGGCAGCTGCTGTTTCGGATAATTCGATATGTGTGTGTGTTTGTGTGGGAGTGTGTTTCGACATACATTTGCAACAGGGGCCAAGTTTTACAGTTTGAACTTTTGCACCGACAACGCTACCGGACTGCAAATGTTGCAGATACTTTCCGCCTGTCTAAACCACAACAAAGCAACGGAAGTGAAACGTTTTTATGGCCTCAGCTTTGATGCTCCCACTTGATAAGCGGATGATATATACAACTCCAAGTTAATATTCTTGAGTGTGTATGTGTGTGTACAAGGTCACACAGTAAATGCAAATTTAAGCCAAAGTATTTGAAAGCATTTGACATGTAACAGGAAGAACAAGAGTAACAAGATGAAAAGAAGATGAAGATGATGATGATGACGATTAGGTGCACAAAGAAGAAGATAAAGAAGAAGGCGAACATATCAAATTCAAATTTAACAAATTCAACAATTGGCCAAGTTTTATTTTGCCACATTATATATTCATCTTGACAAAGCTCTGACAGTTTTTGCAGTTTGAATTCAATTTGGAGTAACCCCCAAAACAAACAAAAACCCATTTGACCACAGTTGTTTCAGAGTTGGGTCTTTCGCTGCCCCTCATCTGTCACCAAATGCCAACCGACATCATCTTACTAATTTCTATGTTTTAGAGTCTTTGCAAACTATAACTTTGTTTATGCGAGTTTTAGTTTAATTAAGAAACTCGCGATATTTTACAAAGTAGGTTCGAGGTTCTCCATCAAAGAATCATCATCCAGATTCAAGATTTTAAGGTTAAGGGGTAACACCTGTGTGGAGCCTGATTTTTTAAGGCAATTTTTCAATTTTTGTTTCAAAAAAACTTTTTTTATATTGAAAATCCAAATAGGTAATGATAGTATACGTATTTTGAGCTACAAAAATTAATTTTAAGGAGTACATGACTAATTTTCGGAGAGGCCTATTTTCCTCTTAATCTATGGACCAAAAGCAAGTGAACCACGTAAGCGTTTTCAAAAATATCAATTTAAAAAAAATTCGATAAGTTTAAACAAACATTTTTTTTCTTAAAAAAAAATAATGAAAAACGAGTTGTAAAATAAAAAGTTTTTATTATTTTCACAAAATCCTACGTGGTTCACTAGAAAATGATGTTATAAAGATTCGATCGGATAAAAATTGGCCGAGTTATTCGTGAAGCCATTCGAAAAAACGCGTTTAAAATTTTAAAACTGAACCAACCACGAGGTGGAAAAATTTTCTTTTTAAAAAATCACTTCGGGACGTCATTTCTAACAGAATTGTCTATTAATTTAGCTAAAAAAAAAATCGATAATCTGAAGATTCTACACAGGTGTTACCCCTTAAGTTGTTAGCCGGACAACCCGTAAATCGACTCGTCGTGATGTTGTAGAATCTTATGCGACTATCCTTGGGTACAAAGTGCATCGCTTAGTCAGAAGAAAGACCAACCAGATGATGAGTATCATTTTCGATCGAGAGGAGAATTGATAAGTGATAAGTGTGCCATAGCGTACGACAGTCTAACAAGATTTGTCATTTTTCATTTTCTTTGCTTTCAAGAATTCTAAGCCATTTATGAAAGCAAGAATCTTGAGCGGAGTGATGTTAAATAGAATTGCTACATAGGCGCATTGAATTATCCCATTGAATATTTCCTACTCCTTCGCATAGTCCGGCAGGGACGTCGATTTTCTATCGAAAATTATGACCGCAATTTTGTTGCGAGATTTTAATAATTGTTATATCCGAAATCCTAATCAGAATGAAAATTAGTATGGTATGCGCAATTGTGTACGTCTCCATCAATGGAGTTAAAACTTTTTGAGAACCAACGAACCAAGAAAATTTGCGATTTCAAGAAATTGAAATAATTTTTCTCATAAACTAGTTATGTGACCCGTTGGAACAGTTGTTGGAGTTATAGCTAGCCAGTTTTGGTCTTAATGGCGACTGCTTCTGTCTTTAATTGCCACTGAAAAACTGAAACTGAAAGCGAAACGCAAATTTAAAATTTTATAAATTTCGGCGTTCCCTTCTGCACCTCATCCACCGTTCTACCACGATCTTCCCTCTCACTACGCAATGACGTGTCGTGCTGAGAGCTCGTTTTCATGGCTCCGTTTTGTTTCTCGATTTCGATTTCGTTTTCGCTTTCAGCTTCGCTTTACTCATAATGTTCATTTTGTTGTTTTCGTTGTTGTTGTTGTTGTAGCGTTCAAGATTTATTTAAATGCATTAAACTTTAGAGGTCAACTTCCTTTCACTTGCGACGTATTGCCACTGCTCCCTGCTCCTCGTACGTCGCTCCCTCTCTCTCGAGCAGCTACCAAAATTAAATCCATTGGAGTCATAGCTGACGTGATACTTGCTCGTCGTCCCTGTGCACTTATACCCAGCAATATATAGATAAAATATAAAAATCTCAGTCTACTTTGTCTGTTAAGCAGGGGCAAGCAATCGTAGGCGTGAAAAAAAACTTACAAATTGTGCAAAAATTCAAAAATAAGCCACAAAATGTGACATGTGACAAGTTGTGTGCGTTATATTTCAATGTCGTTTTTCCGGTGTGCCAATGTTTCAGCCTTTTGTCTCAGGGCTGCTCTGGATGCCATTATATCGTAGTGCCAGAGGGAATCGATGGACGGAGGCAGCACAAGATTGTACTTTGTGTCACACTTACGGTTGCTCTTTGCGGGTGCTGTCATTTTCCACATGAGACGCACAACCAAAAAATTATTGAATGCGTAAGGAAATAAAAATGTCGCCTTGAAGTTCATTTAAATTGAAATCCTGTGAACCCGGCACACACAAACACGCGCACATGAGCCCGGGAAGGCGTGCGGCGAATTTACATTGTCATTGTCAATTTTATGACCCGGCGCGACACAGGAGTGAAAACGACAGAGAGGGACAGTGGGTGGGAGAAGAAGTAGACGAAAGAAGTGGCTCAGCAAAGAAAGGAACGAGAAGAATGAAAGAAAGCAAGCATGTCAAAAAGTAACTGCATAAAAGTTCCTTGTAAATTTAATAAACTTTTATAGATATATATGTGCGAGTGGGTGTGAGTGTGTGTGTGTGTGTACAACAAGAGCAACAACAGCAGCTGCCATTAATGCCTGGCTGTCCATCCGCTCATCCGTCTATCAGTCCATCCATGCGTCGGTTGGTTTCTCTGCCCGCGTTCAATATTGTTGATGTGATGTGTTCTGTGGCCATTGTTACTGTCGTTGTTGGGCTTCTTTGGATACGCTGCCTCTCTGTTGTCTACACTCCGAGATTGCTCCATGGGGTGCACTTTGACGCGCGCGCGGCAGCAAAGAAGCAGAGGAAGTTGGGCAGAAAAAAAACCCCTTACTTATATAGTATAAACTTTTTATTGTATCCGCATTTCAGTGTCACACGTCTCGTCTGTTTTCTTTTGGCCCTCCTGGCCCTGTTGGCAACTCTGTCTTTAGTCAGAGTTGTCGCCCTCGGTGCGAGCTTAAGCTCAACTTTGCAGCATGTCAGAGATTGATACTTGCGGCGAAAGTGATTTATTTACTGCTGAGTTAGTGGCACACGCTGCTGCTGATGTTGATTACGTTGCTGGGGATTGGAACGAGTGCGGATGTTGGACTTAGAGAGAACTGACGGAATGACTGCTCATGACAATTTGATAATAAACTTGACTAAAAGTGTCCGTTTTCGAGGGAGGGTCAATTGTTGATGTGCAAGTATTATCCAATTTTATGAATATTTTTGCAGGGCAACTGATCTCAAAAGTGTTCAAAGCAAATTCGCTTTGTTTAATATATTTTGTAGGGGAATGCAACAAAAGTGGGGGACAGCTCTGTTTTAAGCCCAATTCATGCGCTCTGCTATTGCTGTTACTGACAACCAACTAAATGTAAACTTTGGCTCGTACATCTGTGACCAACCGAGCGACCGAGCGACCAAACAACCGGCACATACAACCAAAATGCCAAACTAGTATCCACAGCCACTCACCCACACACACACACACACACACGCACACACTATTGGAAAATCAATGTATTGGTATTGTCTTTTTGGCTATGAAAATAATAAATAAAAATAGCAACTTCAGATAGTGCAACAAAAACAACAGCCTCATGCAACATACTACACGACGCAACTGTTGCAATTGTGCAGCAAATGCCAAAGCTAAAAGGAGCGAACCCATAACCGGTTTTCACTGTCTACATACTAGATACAACCAACAACAACAGCAACAACAACAACTGTTTGTAGACCCAAGGGTCAGCTGGGGACACAGAGCAGAACTATGTCTTTCCCACACAAACACATAATGTGAAGTTATCGCCGCACTGTGGCACGGAAGTCGAAAAATCGTTACAAAAATCATATCTTTTAAACCAATTAAGATATTTGCACAAAATAAATTGTACTTGAAGGAAAATTCTTGAGGCTTTCAAATAAGTGTACATGGTGATAGTTGATAGTTGCTGCTGCAATACCTGCCTTTAAAAATTTGTTTGCTTTTGATATAGATAGATAGACAATTTCTTAAAAGGAATGAAACATTTTCCTTGGTCGTTATATTTTGCATATATATATATATATATATAGGGTACTGCTTTTTGTTTAGCCAATTCAATTTTGTTGTATCCGGGAATATTATTAGCACTAAGAAATCCTACAATATTGAGTATTATCTCTTGAACAGTTCCAAATCCATAAGCAATACCAAAGTCACTTTATTGCTGTATGAAGCATCCACTTTTTTAATATGGGACCTAATTTTTTCATCGTCCTTCGCGTACTTCATTAACGTAGCCCTCGATAGATGTTCCGTGGCTATATCTGTTGTGGCATCGGCAAGTTAACTATTTATCCGAATTAAAATTGAAATTATTTTTTTCTTAATCCCTGGGAAATTCTGAATTCATTAAAATTTTTATACTTGCAAAGTTTTTATACCCTGTACCTATAGGTACAAAGGGTATACTAGATTTGTGCAATGTATGTAACGGACAGAAGGAGGCGTGGCAGACCCCAAGTCCTTTATACCAAAATGCTTATCATAACCTCGGGTAGCGATTGAGCCATGTCCGCCCGTCCGTCCGTCCGTCCGTCCGTCCGTCCGTATGAACGCCTAGATCTCGGAGACTATAAGAGCTAGAGACACGAAACTTTACCAGCTGGTGCGCATATTTCCTAAGCAGATGAAGTTTGTTGAATCATGTCAATATCTTCCCCCGTTCCCCCGCAGTAGAGTTTCGCGGTTTTTAGCCACACCGTTTAGTATTTTTATCTGAAATTTAACAGAGCGATGCGTTATAGTTACATGCATCTATGTGTAAAAAATTAACAAAATCGGACAAATACAACAAAAGTTATAGTCAAAAATGTGCAAATTTCACCTCCCCTTGCCATAAACTGCGGCAATATTTGACTCTACGCAATTATGGCTACAAGTGACCTAGAATCACAATTTTTGGTAAGCTCATTCATGTGGCTCTAATGAACAAATCCACATCCAAATTTTATCGATGCGGTCCCCCCACCCCCCGCAATCCATTTACCGTGTTTTCTCCCACACCCCTCAACATACCGACTTGAAACTTACCCCGTATACTTTAAATAAGTTCTTTGTTGTAACTTTCGAGTTTCATCAAAATGGGTAAAAATTTATAGGTATAAATATCGATTTTCACCAAAAAAAAAAAATTTCAATTGGAAAGTTCTTAGATGGAATATGCAGGAAAAACTTTTTTGACACAAAAGGTACAGGGTATTCCACTGTCGGGCACCGCCTCGACTGTACCACATTTTTTCTGCTGCGGTGCCACTGTGCGTCGTGGCGGTTGCAAAGACAGCGGCAGCGTAAAACGAATTCAGTTCGGTTCGCAAAACGAAAATGAACGCAACCCAAAAGCGTAACCCATGCAACTTACGTAGTACTATACCCAAAAGAAGAGTCAACTGTAGCAAACCCAATTTTACATACTCTTAAGCGGCAAAAGATGGTTTCTCTATGAACTTTCTGACATTCCTGAGTTGTACCTGGTTTTTATGGCAGTGGTCTGACTTGATCCAAAGGCGGCTTAAGCCATGTTTATAGCGAAAAATGTTTAGGGGATAAGTCAGTTGGCATTCGTTTCAAGTTAATGTATTTCAAAGTATTATGGGATGTTTAAGTCATATATCTCTCTATGTCGCCAGAAATATTTGAATGAACACATAAGCAAAAAATATTAAAAAAATGTATTCAGTTGTGAGCTGCTCCCGTATAATATTCCACTCTATTTCGTATGGAAAATTAGATTTTTTTTCAAAACACTCCTCTAAATAAATTTTGTTTGTTTTCGTTTTTGCTTGCTCAATTGAGAACACCAAACATGCGGTATTCGGATTTCTTTTTCCTGAGCACGGATTTTGTGGAAGTGAGTTTCTCTCGACTGGCCCCAGTACTTACATGTCCATTGACAGCAGAGACTTCTCACTTTCTTCAGAAATTATTACGCAATTACGTTTTAAGTAGTTGGTGGTAAAGGACGAACGCGAAGAAATGTGGTCGGGTACCCAATGCATGTAGATGCCTGCCACTACCTAGAGTCCCTAGTTTTCGACCTCTTAACTCTATCCTAACACATCTGGAGGTCGCTGCTGTTCAGGAGACCATGATTAAGTTAATATGCTGTTTGTTAGTGTATGAAAAACCTATAAGTATGGTGGAGGAAGGGTCTCGCCGGGTCGGTTGGTCTTTCGGTCGATCGCTGCTGCATTTCCACGGGCAATTGAAAGCTTAAATTGCATTTTGTGACTGGGGAGCGCTTGCAAGTTGCAACATGGTCGCAACGCGTCTCAAGTCCGCGCAGAGACCCCCTCGCTTCTGCTCCACTCTCCCCCTTGCACACGCCACTGTGTATAGTGTAGTGTTGTGTTACTTGTTTTAGTTTGGTTTTATTCTTTTTGTTGTTGTTGTTGTTGTCGCTGCTGCAGTTGTAGTTTTTAAATAACGTTTTCTTGTTTTTTCTTTTTTTAGTGTCTTTTTCTTTTGGTGCACAACACTGGCATGAGTCATGGGAAGCCTGTAGTAGCCGCTGCTTGCATTCCTTCCACCATTCGATTCGCGGGTCCTGCAGCTGCTCTCGCCCTCTCTGGATGCCTCTTGTTGTCTCCAATTGCTGCCAATTTGTTTGTGGCTAGCTACCATTTTCGTTTCGTCGTTTTTCGCATTGTGTCCATCTAGAGGGTGTTTTTTTTTTTGTTGTTGTTGTTGTTGTTTTTGGTACCATTGTGTTATTCCCCCAGCTTTTCATTTTTATGTGCGGCTGTTGTTGTTGTTGTTGTTGGTGCCAGTGTCGCGCTGGCTATGTCGTTGTCATTTGAGGTCAGTTTAAATGGTTTCCTGTCAGTTGTGGTCTTTGGTTGACCAGCGACGGCAGCGATGGTAGCGACAGCGACGTCAGCGTCAACGCTTTGGCAGCCGGTACTGCAATGGTGGCCATCATTTTGCATACGTTGCGAAAATATTCAATAAAGTATTCATTCATATTTTTGTTTGTGTACTCGAACTGAGATTTTTGCTTCCACTTTAGTACAATATAACTCTGAAAAGTTATCGCTTTCTGGGTTTGTGGCTCTTGTGTCTGTTTGTTTGGTTTAATATTGTGTAAAAGTTTTTACAATTTACCAAATTTCAGTTTGGGTTTCCTTTATTAATGCAATAAAGGCAACGTTTTGCATTGAAATCGATTGTTCTGTTGCTTCTGCTTATTGGTCCTCATGTGGCCTCGCTCGCGCTCCAGTTACGAGCAGTTTGCATTCTGTTTCGGTGGCTGCAAATTGCAAAAGACAACCTCAAGACATCTTTTACAAATGGCCTCCAAAAAAAATGAAAAACGTTGCTGCCGTTTGATTGTCGGTTTGTCTTTGTGTGTGTTTGTGTATGTGCAGCGGCATAATTACGCGCATTTTCTTTTGGCATGAAAATGAACACCTCAAGGTGCCTTGCCGCATAATGCATAGAATTCAATACGACTGACTTCACTGAAACCCAAATGAGATTGTGTACTGTGGTGTGGTGTGCTGGTGTTGTATGCTGCTCATTTTATTTTATTTGCAAATTTTATGCCACAAATACCACAAAAATTGCAACACCAAGCCAGAGCCAGAGCTAGAGCTTGAGCTAGAAGACAGCAAACAGCCAACAGTCAACGGAGTGGAGCGTAAAGTTGACTGACGGCGACGACGAATGTGACACCACCAAGTTGCAACAAAAAACTACTGCACAACGGAGTCGAGAGTGCGAGTTAGCTGAAGTGGAAATGCAAATGGAAATGGCAGCAGAAGAAGCCCTACTACACACATTGTACCAGTTACGTTTCAGTTTCGTGTTGTTTTCGGGCCAAGCGCTTGAACATGATAGCAGCTTAGTTGCAGTGGCTCCCACATCCAACCTCTTCTACTGACGGGTGCTCCCGCAGCAGCTCATGGACTGGGGACTTGGGCTAGTTGCTAGACGCTGCTGCGTTAATAATATCCCTGTCTCGGAGCGTCAGAACGCAGCATCTACCTAGTACCTATGCTTGACTTTTAACTTTTGTCTGCCATATGTGGCGTATGCGTAATGTGGCATTCTAACAGCGCGCTGCCATGCATTATGCATAATGCAAAATTGTGGCCGTTGCTACTGACGCGACTTTTAAGCAAATTGCCTGCAGTTTGCCAACTTAATTGTCTAGTGGCTGCCACAAGCAGCGAGAAAGGAGCACAAAAACCAAATGACATGGCAGCCAATTAATGCCGAGTAGTAGGGTAGAACGAACATTTTCATTGCTAACATTGCTTCATTTTCGTTTCCTCCACTTTAGTTAAAGTTGTATATTAATTTTGATGATGCGCCTGATAAAGCCAACAAACTACACTAACAAATTGCACAGTGTACTTAAGCAATAAAGAAGGCTGGGGAGTAGTACTGTATGTAATTTGTAGGCTGCTCCGCTGATGCTGCAGTTGCTACTGTTGCTACTGTTGCTCCAGAGTACGCCCACTGCTGACTGCACGCGGTAATTGAGTTGAAAGCGTCATAGTATGATGTCTTGCTTTATTAAAAAAAAGACACCTCGCTTTGGCCCACGCTGCCCAATAACTACCAGACATCACCATCAGAGTCATCCTCCTTCCACAGTGTAGTGTGCACTTAAAATATTGCAACATTATTTCGTTTTTAACAACAGTGGCAACAACAACAATGCAGCATCACAGGGGAGCTTAGTGAGAAACTACAAAATTTCTATAAATCCGCGCTCACTCGTTGTCCCAAAACAATAAAACGCGCAACAATTGCGCCTGCTCGTGCTTAAACAGAGAAACGGGGAGTGACAGCACCGGGCACATTAGAGCCAACATAATTCAGGCGACGCCAGACCCAAAAAAAAATAAATAAAAAGGAGTTAAGCCCACTTTGTAGTCATTTGAGCAAGGGGGCGGTGGAGGGAACAACAGTCTTGCACAGTGGGCACAAAACGATAGCAATGCCAGAAATTTGGACTCCCGTCTGCCATCTAATGTCGACTGTCTGCTGGCTGTGGCTGCTTGCTAAATTACCAAAACAAAAGGAAGCGATAACTTGCAACAGCTCAGGGCTGACACACACACACACACACGGTGGTGGCAGGGGGCGAGTGGAAGGCCTGCTGGCTGCTACAAACACAATAAAACTTATTTACGAGTCACGGCGGGGTGGCCGGGGCAGCCACGAACTCCAATATAGTAGTTCATTGTAATGCACTTAACTGGGGCCTGCTTCAATGCTACACTTGGAGCTGGCCAGGTATGGGGGAGTTGGCTGGTTGGTGGCACTGGGTCTGCAGGGAGGGTCTTTTTTCTCATTCAACAAGATGCGCGCAAATGATATGCAAAAACAGCATAGAATGATGGTGTGTATGAAGGGGGCGTAGGGAGTAAGTGGGCCGGGCTGATTGCTGAACGTTTGGTTAAGGGGTAAATGAGTGCATGCTCGGAGCGCACAGCGAGCGCCGCGTGAATGAAAATGCAGAAAAGTGAAGAAGCAATTGCGCATGGAGGGGGGAAAAGCGAAAGGGAAGCAGCGATGGTGATGGTAATAAATGGAAGCAACAGGAGCAAATAAACAGCATTGTGTACAAGGACAAAGAAGGCACTGGGAGAAAAATTGTATATACTAAATGCACTAAATTACGACTGTCTGAAATATTAATCAACGTAAAATAGGATATGAATTTGGTGCTTGCTTAGTATGGGACTACACCGGGATTGGTAGCGTTTTAGCCGCTTCTAAATTTTATTGAAAACTAAGTTGTTTCCTGTAGGATTAATCTCACTTTTGCTTTCAGTTACTATAAATTTTAAAATGTCTTGGAAAAATGAAGACCAATTCAAAAACTTTAGAACAATACGTTTTCGTTTTTTTTTTTTTAGAAATTCAATACGCTGCCAAGCAGTTCAACAAGCAGTTTGCAATTGAATTTTTGTAACTTTGTCTAATTTGAACCAATTTTGTTATTTTTCGAAACTTACGATAAAAAGAGTTTTTAAGCTCAGGAGTGTAGAAGTTTTGTATTGACAACTAAATTTTTAACCAAAATCAAATTTTGTTCAAGTTTGTTGACGAATTTGGGTAAATTTTTTAAATATTTATTAATGTTATGCTAGTTCAAAAATCGAGAAATTCGATTTGTTTTCGACATTTATAATAAAAAACATTATTATGAGCATCTATAAGCTATCCTTGTCAATGTTGAACAACTTATGAATCTCTTTTGTTTGTAGCCTACAGAATTTAAATTGAATTTTTTACCGAAATAAAAGAATAAATTTCTCTAATGCGAACATTCCCTTTATTCTTGCAGGTGAACATTATTTCTGGGCTAAATTAATGGTAAGTAAACAATGTATTGTAGGAATTTTTGCTTAGTCCTCGCATATCGGTCATGGCTATTTAGGCTTTAATAATCATACGTATTACGCATACGCCCCATTAACAATTGGCGTGCACTTTCTTCGTTCAGTGCATGATGTCTCGTTACAGTACGTAAAATTCTTACTGTAGTCGGTGAAATTGTGCGCGTTGTTTATTCTTCTCCTCTTGTCTTCATTTTCGTACTCGTTCTCGTTCTTGTTATTGTTGTTTTTATTTATTTTTGTTGCCTTTATTATTTCACTTTATGGATGCTGCTGCATAAAATTTGTGCAGAGGCCAACGGAGTGAAGGACTTGGTCTGCGTTGTCCCTACGTCGTCGTCGTTGTAGTCGACATCCTCATCATTTCCATTCTTGTCGTCGTCAACATGGCCGGCGTATGCTGTGCATCTCCTGACATTGCAATTGTTGTTTTTGTTGTTGCTGTTTGGGAGTCTGGTGCGCCTCCGCAAGGGTTAAATATTTATGGCTTACAATACTTTGTACGATTATTTACGTCTGTGTTTGTTTGTCAGCAGCGGCAATATGGCCATATATATGCAAATTACACGTACTATATGCAATAAAGCGACGTTTATTTGTGGCAATGTGAGGAGAAGGTCTTACTTGAGTACTCACTGGCGTCTCGAAGCCTATATATATATATATATATAGTATGTAGTATGTATGCTCACTGACAGTTGGACAGATTGACAGACAAAGATGATAAGTGACCAGGCCGCTGCTCATTAAAACATGAAAAACTATAACAAAACTGCTGTGGCAATTATCATGGCTTACATTCATGGTAACGGCAAGTAACACGCCAAATTGTAGTTAAGCCCGCCATCAAATTCTATCAATTCCCAACGGTAGAGTGAGACACTCTAACAGTTAGGTCAAGCCAACGGCATGCGCAAAAAAAAAATAAATAAAAAAAATAGATTTTCTTTACCAACACTGCTAATTAGCTGCCACAAATGCGCAGCATCATGCACCAAAGATATTGGGAATGTATTGAATTGTCGCTTTAGCTGATGCTGCTGCGGCTGAACCATCATTACGACTGACATGCGAACTAAACCCTTCATACACCCTCTCCCAGCCACCAGTGTCGCTGTCTGTGCCACAGTTTTTGGCAACTTGGCTGCGGTTAATTAGCAGCCAATATTAAACGTTAATGCGAAATAAATCGCAGCTGCGAAAAGCAACAGCCAACAAACAGTCTTTTGGAATATTTCCGTTGAGAAGCTGGCAAAGTGGCAAAGAGGCAAAGCGGCAAAGAGGAGGCAAAATCTTCTCTCACTTAATTATGTTGACGTTTATGCCACAACGCGGGCGAATTGTGCGTCTTAAAGCGAGAGAGAGAGAGGCGCCCACACAACGGTTCTTGGTAATCATTATTAATGATGACTTTTAGTTTACAAGCTAATTATTTGTTACTGTTACTTGGGCACAATGCTCGCGGACAACGCCAAAGAGCAAATAATAAAAGAGAGCATGTGGGGGTGTGAGGTAGGTGAGTACAGGAAATAGCAGACTTCTTGGTGACTTTTGCCGCTTTCGCTTTGATATCATTTTAATTAATTTATTATATCGATGGCAGCTTTTGATGTCTTATTAATTACATTTTAAATAAAATTTTGCATATTGTTGGCTATTGGGGGAACTACTATGATGCAATAAATAAAATCTGTAGCCAGAGGCTGTTAAATTTTGAATTGAATATGAATATGAAATATAAATAAAAAAAAAAAAAAAAAAAAAAAAAATAAAAAACCTTTGCACAGTTTGTGATTGATCTAATGAAAGACCATAAATAGACTAACAATAAAATGCAGACAATAATTGCCATATGTAAATATTTTAAGCCGCTTAGATACAAAAACAACAACAATGCAAAGAGTCAAGAAGTTAAGCAAACAACAACAAAATATTAAAATGAATGAGCAACAAAATGAGAGACAGACAGAGAGAGCCAAACGAGTGGGAGTCTGTCAAGTTGCAGACCAATAATAAACATACTACCATAAACAAAGACAATAGACATAAATTTATGTATTCACATATATGTATATACTATATATAGTGTATCCATTAAAATGTGGAAATTGGGTCAATAGAATTGCGCAGACGCAACAGCAGACAGAGATGGCAACTGTAGCATGAGTAATGTGCAAATTGGCAGCTGACCAAGTGTGAAATCCGCTAACTAATCAGCTGACATACACAGAAAGAGACAAACAGACAGCCAGGCGTTCAGACGTACTGAGACTAGACTGATTATGAATTGGCTTTTATTATTGTTTGTTTTGCTTTTATTTCATTACGCAAAGCAACAACAATGCGTGGGAATAGCAACAACAAATATACAAGTGCAACAGTACCAACAACGACAGATGCCCCCAAAACAACAGTAGCTGCAAATAAACATAAAAAATTATTACAAAATTGCAACAGCATTTAATTATTTTGCAAAAAATAAAAATATATATCAAATTAAATAAATCCAATTAAAATGCACGACACGAATAACAGAGCTGCCCAGACGAGCAGCAGACAGCACTCAATAATAAGTATCTGACGTTGTTCGGTTGGATGTACGATGCATTGTATTATAGAGTAGTGGTCGGGTTTCGAGGGGTACTATCTACCTACTTACTTCTGCCACAGCCATGTAAGCACGTGCAAACCTGCGCTGGGAATAATTAAAAACCATTTCTGCGTGACACAAAACAAAAGCGAAAGTGTTGAAATATTTATGCAGAAAATGCACAAAATGTCAGCTAAAAATAAATAAAAAATAAAATATAATATATTTCTTTTTTTGTTAAATTACAAATGGCAATAAGTGTAAGTGGCGCCAATGGCCAAAATGACTACAACAAGCATTAACAACAACAATGAGATGACTCTTATGTTGCATTTTTTAATAACTAGCAACAATTTGCAAGAGTGTTTGTGTGTGTGTGTGTGTGAATGTATCTTTGTTGCTTGCAGCTACTGTCAAACTACTCTGCATCTAACGTAACATTTAGACGCGATGTTCAGGAAGCTGTTGGTATAATTTTTTGTGTTGAATGTAACCCCATACATTTTTATTGAAATTGCATAAACTTATTTTATCGCGGAACTCTCTAATGCACTAAACAGATTATGATGAGTTAGAAAAGATTTAGTTGTCACTATAAGTTATATCAGAAGATTTAATCTCCGTTTATCAGAAGATTGTGAAGACAGCTCCAAAATATTAAACTAAACTCGGCCAGAGGCTTTAAATCGAGGAATGCAGCTGAGTAATATCTTTTTCCTAGCAAAATATGTATTATGAACAATTCTCAGACAATGCTCGGTTGCGCTATGGCTGTTTAGTGATTAGAGTGTCTCCCTCGAGCAACGCTGGAAAATTTTTGATAGAATCGCAATTAGATGCAATTTTGTTTATACAATTTTTTAATTAGACATAAGAAATACCTAAAAAGCTGGTCACCCTACGTTTGCGAAGTTCGTTATTAAGTAGTTTTACTGTGTAATATGAGTGACTTACAGTAGACTTTGGTGTGGATGTGACTTTTGTCGTTGTTGTTGCAATTGTTCTAGGAGTTTCGTATCCTGCTGTTTGTTTGACTATCTGGTTGCAGTCCTACTGCTTCGAATTGGGTACGAAGAGCCGATTGACATGGCATTCGTTGTTGCTGATGTTACTGTTGCTTATGTTGACATCTATACATATATACATTTAGCTTTACAACGTATATAACATGCTATATACTACTTATAATCAGCGATTCACCTTTGAATGTTGTTGGTTGTCTGCTGAACGTCTGCCAGTGGCTGCTGTATTATGTTGTTGTTGGCGTTAGTGATGTTGTAGTTGCTGTTGCTGTTGTTGTCTTTTGCAAGTAATTAAAATGGAAATTGCATTCAGAGCGAAGCACTGTGGACAGACAATAAATTGGAGAGCATTGCCAGGCAACAACAACAACAACAATAACAATAGCGTTTTCATGCTGTCCGTTGGCTGCTTCAGTTAAATGCGCTAATAACTTTATTCAGTCAGTGTGTGTTGTTGTTGTTGTAGTTGTTGTTGCTTTTATTGTTTGTTGTTATGGCTGTTAGCCATGTTGCTGTTGTTGCTGTTGGCACTGCAGTGCTGCCAGATTTCTATCAGAGCAGAGAGCAACAAAAAAACTTGAGACAATCGCACGGAAATTGCAAATGATGTTGTTACACTTGTCGTTGTTTTTGTTGTTGTCTTTGTTCGTGTCATGTGTTGTATGTAGTCTGTACTGATTATTAGCCATTACTTTTATTGTTGCCACAAACTTTTTTTTATATACTCTCCAAGTTGCAAACGTCACTCGCTCAAAGTTCATATGTGATTATAAGTGTTTTTGTGTGAGTGTGTGTGTGTGTGTGTCTCAAGGGCAAATTTAACCCCCCTTTCTTGCCCTGCCCAACTCTCCTCAACTCTTATCTAATACAATGCGAGTTAGTTTGAGTTTTACTACATGCAATGAACAAAAAAAAAAAAATAATAACAAAAAATAAACTAAAAGCAAAATTACCGCATTTTCATGACGATTTAATTTAATTTTCATGTAAAAAGTAACAAAAGCCACTACGTTTTGTGTGAACAAGTTGAGAGAGGAGTAGCAGAGGAGTAGGACTAATGAGATTCATGAACTGGCCTGGCCCAGAGATTATCATACTCATGGTTATGTTATCTAAGTGCGAGTAATTTAAATGCCACAACTGTAAATCCGAATGTCAATTTGTGGAAATTGGTTTTAGTTTAGTTTTTGACAGTTGCGTCAGAAGCAAACCCAATTCGCTGCATTTAATACGAATATATTTATAAGTATTTGTAGCTTTAATCCCAAATTGGAGAAACAACTAATAAACAACATAAAAGCACAAACATTATTTATTAATAAGCTGCAAATGGCAATTGGGGAATACATGGCATAAATATTGACCAAAATCTATGCGCTGCAATTAAAATTCAAGACACATCGCCATTTAATGTCATAATTATGAGCCAACTAAAGAGATTTACGTATGTTATATACATATTTTGTATCTCAAGCAATATAATAACTTTCTGTCACGCCCCTAAGACCCGATACAAGTCTAAATCAGTTGCTCTGTCTGTGTCTCCCTATGCGTGAGAATTTAGCCAAAAAGTTGTAGCTGCCATCGATTATGCAGACAGACAGACAGACGGAAACTCAGGGCCAGCAGACTTCAAGATGCGAGGGTTGTCATTTATATCACAGCAATGGAAAATGTAATGAAACATTTTTCGTCAGAAACAGATTTTTTGTTTGTTTGTAGAAGGTTCTCCATGATCACAGATACACTATAGATTTCGGTTGCAGCAATGCCACTTCGTAAATGACTATATGATATGGGAGAACCAAACAAAATCTCTAATCTCTTCCCAAACAGTCTACTGTATGGAAATGTGAGATGTGTCAGTAAACAAATTGGCATGGTGAAAAAGTCATGGGTGTCTCGTTTTCTTAAAGTTGAGATGGGCTTGTGACAATCAAACCAAACATAATTAATTTCTCTACGATGCTCCTGTGGTATGAAGCCAGGAGCTCGGATTTTGCAAGAACAGCTTTTCATCTCAATAAGGTTTATTTTGCACACGTTTTTGGCATAAACTCTAAACATTAAGCTATTTGCACCCAATCTAATTATAATATTATTCTGTGCCATAAAAAATTTATACGGAACAATAGTACAAATCACACAAAAATTGTAAGAATGTCTGTTAATCTTAGGATGTTTAAATATTAAAAATTAAAATTTTAAATAACTTTTTAACTTTTTGAAAAATATGGGCAAAAATACTATAATGCTGGAGCTGGCTCTTTTTTGAAGGTTCATACAGTCCATTTATGTTCAATTTCAGGCTCATAGGCATAGATCAAAGATTCGTGGTCTGTTCCTATTCTTTAGAAATAGGAAAGCGCTTTCTTTACGAAGGCTAACAAATCTTTTTGGGAGCCAAATCTTGAATATATAAATACAGATTCGTAGGGACACCTTTATCTCATGATCAAGTTGCACACAGTAACGACGGTTTCTGGTGAAACAACAAATGTGAATGACCTTTACAAATATTTTGTTATATTTTATTTATAAGTTTTTTACGATTTCCACCAACAATCATAACAATCGGTAGAGCTGTTCTTATATTAGAAATAGGGAAACATTTATGAGTTTTTAGTTATACATTTATGCAGGACTTAAGTCTTAGTTTTCTTCTTAGTACGTTTTAACTTAAATCGGTTTGTCTTTGCTGATAAAGTTTTATTTTAACTTCTTATTTCATATTTAAATTAATTAATTCATCTTTAAATTAAATAGTGGCACAAGATTCACACATCTTAACACTTTGGCTGCTTATCATGGTTTTTTAAGGTAATTTTTAGATTTTTTTTTTTCAAAGAAAGTTTATTTTATATTCAAAATCCAAATAGGTGACGATATTATATATATATTTTGAGCTACAAAGCAGCTTTTTCAGGTCGCCATTGATCTGAAACATAAACATAACATTTGTTCCTCTTAATCTATGGAACATGAGCAAGTGCACTACGTAAAAAATCCTACGTGGCTCACTAGAAAATTATGTTAAAAAGATTGTTTCAAAATTTCAAATCGACGATTATAAATCGTTTTGAAAAATCCATTCGTCACATAATTTCTGACTTAATTGTCTACCAATCAATTTAGCTTAAAATAAAATCGATTTTCTGAAGATTCTAAAATAAATAGTGCACCCTCATTGCTGCATTAGTGCTGCCAAATTTGTTCGTTGACTTTTTAAATCTCTACGGCCATTGCCATTATTTATATAAATAAAAGATATTTAACTATGTAATTACCAATTCCAATTTGAATATATAATTTAAGCTGATACCGAAATATATATGGCAACCCACGTACATAGATAGAAGATAAATGCGAGAGTAGAGAGCGGCTGACAGCCACAGCAGTTGGGGTACATCAAAGTCAAAGTGTATAAATAAATGTTAATAATTAAAATGTTATGAGAGTCACGTCACGTAACAGAAATAGCAAAATTTAATTAACCAAATTAGCTGTAGAATTAACTGTAAGCCAAAAAAAAGAAAATAACACAGTACACTCACACACACGAAAATTAACATACTTCATAAGTCTAAATAAACTTGACAATTGACTGTATCTCAATGTGTTCGAGTGTTCGAGTCTGAGTGTGAATTGGATTGATTAATTGCTAAAATTTCATAAAAACACTTAAACACGCACTCACACTTGAACAATTTGGGTTACATGTTTTCATATGTAAATAAATAAATCGTTTAAAATGGCATCAAGTTAAATGAATTCACTTTTTTTCAATTGGATTTCGTCTGTAAACAGTTTAACCCTAGCATACTTTTGTGCGCACATCAAATTCCCTAGGCTTAAAATTTAAATGTATGGCATTAATTGGGGCTGTATTTAAAGCTGTTATGTATGTGCGTGTGTGTGTGTGTGGGTATCTGTGTGTTAAATGAAAAATGCAGTAAGCCAATGACAAGCTCATTGACCTGCCATTTGATTGCGCAAACACACACGCACACATAGAGACACAACATATTTTCATGCGTATATAATCAAATGAAAGCTAGAGGCAGTAAAGCTTTAAATACTGCTATTAATTAATCATGTAAACGCAGCAACACACACAAATTTATATACTAAAGTATATATGTATACACATTCATATATCTTACTGCAGTGCAGTCTTTTTTTTTTGTTTTTTGTTATGCAAAGGCCCGCGGTGTTGTTGCAAGCACCACAATATTAACATATCCTGCGTGTTTAAGTTACGCATAAAATTATATCCTGATTGAATTGCCATACGCCCACAATGTTGGCCTTATCGTCCGTCCATCCGTCCGTCCGTCCGACCATCCGTCCAATTGTTGTTGCTATTGTGAGCACGTAAAATATGTGAATTTCAATAAAGTTGCCACCGGTTTGTTGGCAACACCGGCGACTGCTGGCTGTCCCAGGGACTCTGACTCCTTTTTTGTGGCTGTTGCTGCCACGGTGTTAAAATGCGTGCTCACGCACATAAATCACCCACACATACTATATATACGTATACAGGAAATCATCAGATGTAGTTTTTGTTCTCCGTTAACGGCCTATCGAGCAGTTGAAGCCTTTATTCTGGCAACAGTTCCAGACTTTCGCTGTACCGCACTCGTGCTACACGTGTCAATGGCAGTGGCTGACATGCCGTAGCCTGTAGCACTCACAGGATTTTACTGAACTATAGGGAAGGCATCGTGTTTAATTAGACTGCCCAAAGGCTCATCACCGATGTTGTTGATGCAGTTGCCAATGTATTTGTTATTGTTCAAAACAGGGCTGCAAGCTCTTTTTTTTCCCCAACTGAACCGGTTCTAAAGCTGATGGTTGAGCTAGGAATGTTTTTTTATTGACACAACGAACTAAACTTTTTTCTATTTTTTTTGGAAGCTTTAGCCCGACTCTGAACCGTTGATTGGTCAAAATATAGCTCATGGATTGCATTTACAGAGACGTTCCAATAGCCCCCAGAAGTAATCCCAATTATTCCATTTAATCGTTTCCGAGATATCGTTAACTTTTGAATACTTTTCTAAATCAAGTATAACCTAAGGGCACTCCTTGACTACTACTAACTTACATAGATACAAAAAAATCTCCCAAGTGGGCAGAAAATTCCTTAGAATACTGACCAGACAACTTACGGGATGTTACAAACTCAAGAGACATACAGCTAGCTATATTTTTTTAAAGTTCTTAAAGAAAATTCTCATAAATAATCAAAAGCAGGTAACTTATCCTCAACTATAAAAAATAAAAAACGTAGCTTGGATGCAAATTCGTGAAGACGTTACTGAACGCAAACGAAAAACCTTAAGTGAAAAATTGTGATTTAGTGAAAATTGGAACTTTCGAATAACTGAAAACAGTACCCAAAAAAATCTCGAAAACGGTTTTAAGAAAAAAAAATTATTTTCATTTTCGTGTTTCTCGTCCCAAAATTACCCTAAAAAACCCTTCATTTTCAAGGTTGACTCGATGACCCTAAAATTTGTAGACTAGTGTTATTGAATATTTTTATCATAATATTCAGCGCGTTGAAAAAAGTTTGAGCTGTTAAAAACGTTTCATTGAAACGTATAATACGTGCGAAATCTAAGTTGCAGTGCCTAAAGGCACTAAATTTTGCCTTAAACTTCACTTGAAATCTTATGCAAATTTTTTTGGCCACAAAACTTTCAAAATAAATATATGGTATTTGCAGCTCTTCTTGCTTTTGGGCTAAAATTATATTGAAATAAATATGTCGCACTAGGTATGAACACTAAGAGTAATCGGTTTCGAGGTGAAATCGATTAAAATCCCAACCATTACATAAGTTGAAACTGGTGAGCAAAATCTTACATGAAATTTATATAATTTACATCCCTGGGTCAAAGCTCTCTCAATTGTTATGCATTGATTGCATATTTTATTTAAAGATTAAAAGGACATAAATGCTCATTGCTAAACCAGTGGCACACTCGTTGCCTGCCCCAGTTGATAGTGAGCTCTATACGTGGCAGACACGTGATTTCGCAGCAATTAAGCGCTGTTTGTTTTTTCCGCCTGCCATTTATAAATTTAACTAACAGCAGGCCTGGAAAAAAGAAGGGAGTAAATAAATAAATGAAAATGGCGTGCATTTTGAATACAACATCACGCATACGCCACATTGCCGCCATACATTCACTTTAAAATGTAATCAATTCTGACAGTCTTATGGGTGTGCACAAATCGGCAATGTGAGCGAACTCCTTAGACGCGTTAATTACGCCCTCGAAGCATGGGCCGTCATATTTTTTACCATTTAAGAGCCATAAAGGCACGACACAAATGTTCTGGGGTAACACTACTTATGGGGCTCATTTGGGTCTTCCCAGTCAGTAGTATTCATGGGCACGCGAGTGTCAAATGGAAAGCCGCTTAGAGGAGGCAACCAAACGCAGCCAACACAGTCGACATGAGCACTAGACACAAAACGGAACACAACTCATCTGAGAGGGAGACAAAGCAACTAAGGAAATCTCGACAGAGCGAGAGAAAGAGATAGAGAGCGAGAGTTAGCAATGGGAAGTTGTCGCACAATGCGATCCCAGCCTGACAACGATGACGTCGTCAGTGCCAATAGCCCACAGTCATCAGTCGACAGCGTGGCAACCGCAAAGCGACAGAGCAACAGAGTGAGAGAGTGCTAGAGGCGCGGGGGGCAGCTGTTGCTCTGTCATATGCGAAAATTAGTGGCCGGAGTGCGTAGACGACGGCGGACGGGGCCGCGAGAGTTTAATGACTTTGGCATTAGGAGCGCCGAGCGACTCGTTGATGAGGCGCATAATAATGGCTTCGATAGCTACAACATACAACATAGAATCTCTGTCAGAAGCGACAGCGGCACACAGACGTCAAACTAAACGTGAAATGGCAAATGCAAAACTCCAACTCTCGTTGGACTAAGTGCACTTGAATGCACACAGCGAGATGAGTAGGAACAACAGCCTTTACTCTGAAACGTGTACAGTTCCGTGTGACTTAGATACAGATATACAAACTTGGGCATAGATAGACAGGCATATGTGCGATGTATATAAAGCATAATTAGCATGGCGTCTGTTTGCCAGTTATGTTGCTTAGTGGTAGCCAGGGCCGGATGGGGCCATGGCCCCGATAATTTGTTCAAAAAAGTTTTTCGTGAAAAATGTTGGTAGCAAGTTCCAGATGCGCGACCTCCAAAACTTTTGAGAACATCTCATCTCGAGTTGTACCTATTACCTTGAACCAAAGCGAAACAGCAAAAAATAATGTAGGTGCGGATAAACAATAGAATCAGGGGCAAGTTATGTCCAAAATTTTAAGACCACTTAAGTTAAGATCGGCATCATCATCATCATCATCAATTCGTATATCTGCCCTTTTGAGGTTTCTGCTATATTTGAACTCGTTATAGGGAAACATGAATTTTGCATCTCCAACTTCGATGTACAGTCTGCTGAAGCAGGTGGATTTTTCGTGGCACGATTACTCCTTGGAGATTTCCCAATCTTGACGTTTTGATCTATGCATACATTAACTCTTGTGCAAGATAGTAGATTTTCCGTGATAGGTATAAAGGCGGGAGCTTATTAGGAACTACCGTCCTTTTATGACTAAAAGCTATCGTTGGCTCGCTAGAAGCGGCTCCGCAACCGCTCCTTCAACATGATCATACCGACTCATGTAGGGGTTAATTATACTATGTTATTGAATGGCGCCAAAACACCCGCCATTTCGCTAGAAGGATCGAAAAGACTCAGAATTTATGAGGAAATCGGCGCAGCCCGAAAACCTCTCTGTGACTTTCCTCGCCTAGCCGCTGAACGGTGTTCGGGACTGCTTATTGATTATTCGCAGCTAGCCTTTACATCTATCCCTAACCTGTGACCCGTCCAGTTGCCTACACCTCGGCTCGCAGAACACCCCTTATTCTGCGATTTTCGGAGATATTCGGCATAGGGCCCCTACACTTCTTATGGCCCTTGGGCCGCTATATGTTTTACTGCGGTCCTGGTGATAGCGTTGTCATTATGCTTTTGGGTTCCTTGACTTGTTGTTGCTTCGGTGCTGCATCTTCAACTTGAGTTTGTTGCTTTGAGCTCTGCACCCAACTCTCTAGCTTCTTCGTTAGTTCCAGTTCAGGTAAGACTGTGCCTAGCCGCATTATGCAATCATCGCAATGTTTGGTAGTGAAAGGTAGCTTCATCGTTGTATGAGCTTTATGAGCACAGACTGTTGGTTCTTGGTCTTGGGTCTGGTACCCTGACTTGTCTATTAATTATGCGAAATTTTCGAATTTTGACAGTTATGAGCACGTAATTGTGTGTGTTGTGTTCGAGCCACTTAATGAGTGCCCAAAGTTGTAGTCTGTGTATTTTGGACGATCTATAATCAATACACTCCGTAAGCTGTTATCAAATTCGGCCACAGACTGTTGCAACTTTCTATGCCATGTAGTTGTTGCAACTACTGCACAACTTCAATTTCACTTTCTATAAAATCTCAAAACACAATATTGTCTGTTTGGCTGCGACACTTGCAATGAAAGTGAATATTTTTTTTCTTTCCACCGAGTTGAAGTGTCGTTAACCCAATTTGAAAGCGCCCCAGCTAAACATTTGGGCAGCCTTACTAAGCAGACTGCGGCCGTCGTCATGCAAATGAAGTGCACTGATCTGCCTACTCCTCCTACTCCTCAGCCTTCTGCTGCTATGATTGCCGCGGCTATGGCATTGTGGGACAGGTTGCAACTTTTCCTTTCGCTGACGACGCACAAAATGAAACCAGTCCAAAAGCTACCGCGTCGTTCGATTGCAGCATAGTCAAAGAAAAAGAGTGCAACAAAACAGAATTGGCTGACTCAATGCTGCCACACGTCAAGTTGCTTGTTGCTACAACAACAACAACCACAACAGCAACAACAACAACCACTTTGTTGCTGCCTATTTGTGGCCTGTGGCCATGCCGTTGTTGCCTAATGACGTCGGCATCAAGCTGCAGCAATTATGCTCCGAGTGCTCCTTTGCTTTGACTTATGCCAGAGTCCCAGCAATTAAGTTGGTAATTTTATCATGAACTTTGCATCTATGTTTGGTCAACTGTATCTGCAGCTTTGGGTGCAAAGTTTTGTCTGGCCAAAAAGTCAGTCTGCTGCACACACACACACACACGAAGATAGTTGTGCAAAATGTTTACCCTCAAAAATTTGCAACTTATGAGTTATAATTGCTGCTCGGACTATCTCTTTGCTCCTTAGCCTTAGTCCAACCAACCCACATAAAATTGTTGCAGTTGCAAATTGTTTACTGCAATTTGTCTTGGCCAAATATTTATGTAAAATCTACACACACACACACCAAATATTATTGCTGGCAAATATTGTACTATGTTAAAAATAAAATGTGAATTTCACATTATCAACATTTTTGGCTTAAACTCTCTTTTCTAAGCTTAGTCCTGCCTGACTCCTTCACTCAATCGGTTCGTTGCAATTAAGGCGTCAAATATGAACCGAGCAGACCAATTTGTCGCCATATTGTACGAGAGCCATGTCACTTGGATCCAATGTACTATACTTTATAGTAAGTACTTCTGTTCAGAATTTCTGAGTTTCTATGAATTATGCACAGGCTGCATGCAGCAACAGTTTTGGGCCGGCTGCCTTTAGGCCTTGTTCTGATTTTGGCCAGCAATTGCATTTTCCTGCCTTGGGCTATAGCTATAGCATGTTGCAATTTTCGTTGTGGCTGGAATTGGCTTTTATGCCGCTGCAGGATCTGCACTTGGCCCAATTGGGTTGAAGCCAATACGTTAAGAGAGCACACAGGCCATATACTGTCGTGGCTTTAATAACACGTTTGCATTTAAGTATTATTATTTAAATTTACGTCAGTTGCATTTTTTGTTTCTGTTAAAACTCACAACTCATTTCAATGGCTTTGCAAATGTGTTTTTCTCTGCGTGTATCTGTGTGTGTTTGCGTGTATCTGTGTGCATCTTTTTTTTTTTTGTGTTGAGCAAAGTGTAAAATAAATTGGAAAATACATGAAGAGCGGTTGGATATTGAGCAAAAATGAAATTGATATGCTGCTTTTGCCTCTGCTGCTGCCGCTGCCTCTGCCGCTCGCTCTGTTGTGCTTTATGCGTTTTCCTTTGTGTTCAACATGTAGGTGAGTGGGGTGGGTACCGGGGTGGGAAGTAGTGTGAGAGAGGGGGTGTGTGAAGTATACAAAAATGCTCATAGCAATTGAGAGTTGATTTTTCCCAATTTTCAGTATATGCTGACATCACACACATACGTACACACACACGCACACTGAGAGAGTAACATACATATTTAAATATGACAAAAGAGTACCAAACTAACGAGCCAAAATGTTTATGCAACAATTCATTTTATTTTAAAATTGTACCGTAGTTACTTTATGGCATATAGAGAAGTGGAGCACAACAAATTTTATTTTATTTAAAATTTAAAAATGAAAATTCTTTTCGGAATAAGAATCATCTTAACATTAGACTGTTTAAATCCGAGCTGCATACCACAGAAACTCTCCCTTTGCTATTTTTCGTTTCATAAATATGAGATGCATGAGCTTCAAAGATCTGTGTAAGCAGACTCCTAAGCCAAGTTTATGGTTAAAAACTAAAAGCTTACAAAGTAAATTGCAAAAAAACTTACAACTGTATTCAAGTGACTGCTATATAATAACCATATTTATTTGGTAGCATTTCCATTTAACTGCAAAGTACCATTGCATTAAAAAAAAATTTTTTTCGGGTATATTTTTTAAAAATGTAAATTTAATTTAATTCATTTAATTATTAGGCATTTAAATAATGTGGAAGTATCAGGGAGGCGCTCAGATCTTGAGGTGTCCCAGATAAGCTGACAGCCTATGCGAATTTCAAGTGCAGAGTACTTCATGATGGCGAGCTCTCAGACAGCATCACAACTAGCTCAGGTGTTCGCCAAGGGTGCTTGCTCTCCTCCGATCCTCTTTCTTAATATTATTGACGACATTCTACATAAATCCATAGATGGAAAAAGAAGAACTGAAACTTCACCGAACATTTTGAAGAAATTGAACAAGACGATGTTTTTACCTACCAAGGCAGTATAATATGCGCAGACAATAGTGCAGCGAAAGGCATTCTGACCAGAATAAACAATGCAACCAGCGCGTACTCACGGCTACTCCAAATCTGGAGTTCGACGCAAATATCTAATAATGAAATCTGGCTTGTAACCGACCAGCTCTCTGGAAAAAATCAGAGCTTTGTTAAGAGATGCCCGTCGTATTCTTATGGTGTGGTAGCCAAATGTCATCAACAACGATGACCTTTATAAAAAATGTAATCTGGAGCGAATGGCCAACTATATAAAAATATGAAAATGGCGTTGGCTAGGCCACAACCTGCAAAAAGAAGTTTAAAGTTTAAATAATATTATGAAAATGATGCGATGATTTGAATTTAATCTTTCTCTAATAGTAATGATATCGATGTGCGTCATCTCCTTTTATTATTGCGATAACACAGAACCTGGGGGAAACGCTAACACACATAATTGATCAAGCCAACCATCATTGTTTTAAAACTAAAGCAATAAACTGTCAAAGAATACATGAGATCGTTACATAAAAAAGATTTTCGTTTATAATTTTAGCCTGGTATTTGCATAAACTTACCTTGGCTTCCAAAAAAACTTGGTTTTCGCTTTAACACAAATTTTTCGCTTGATATTAGAGTTACTCCTAAATTGATTTTTTTGTGTCTATTCAAGAAATTTCGCATTTCGAAGCAAACCTACTTAATCGAACTGGCTAGCTATACTGGCTACTCCGAAGCATAGAATCTGTCTACGAATCGGTCTACTTAAGTCTGTATTTTATCCATGTTAGTGTACTGTAGCACAGCACTCAATATATACGTAAATAAGTAGGTAGATGTGAGTGCTGAATAGAGTGCTGCTGAGGCTTATGCTTGTGGCAATGGAAATAGGATGCGATACGATGTGTCGTGAGTGTGTGTGTTGGGAGTGCTGAATATCGCATATTGAAAAGCAGCTGCGAGGCTGCGCTTCATTTTAGTGGCTGGCAAATGTCAAAAAGTCACAACGATGTTTGCTCAAAATGCTAAGCACTGGCAATAAATTCTGTCTCAATCAATAAAGCAATTGCCAGTTGGAGCTACACGTCCTCAGACCCGCTCAAAATGTTACTTTGTGCCTGTGTTGAGTATTCGAAAGATACACATAGAGTGGCAGCTTGAGCGATAGATAGATAGAAAGATAGATAAATTCTCCCTGCAGCGCCACAGATAGCCAGTAAAAGCACACGCACATACACAGCCAATGCGTACAGCGCAAAATGGCGCACTAAACTGACAGTATCTGAGTGTGTGTGTGTGTGTGTGTGTGTGTGTGTACGTGTCTGTGTGTGGGTAGTGCAATGTTTGCGCAGTTTACTAGAAAAATAAATTTACACAAATATGCACAACGTCTTTCTTGGCTGCCATACGCGTATCTTATCTTCATTTGCCGACTTTGCCGGGATTCAACTGCTGCGTTTCTGACTCTCCCCGTTGTACACAAGCACCATGTACAAGTGTATGTGTTTGCGAATGTGTGTTGGCCACTATTTCCATTACCTATTTGCTAGCTTTTTTGGTCAGTTAGAGTACAACTCAATGTAGCTCTGGCCGTTGCCTGCCGCATTTTCTTCAGCCTGTCCAAAATCATTTGGGCTATTTAACTTTTAAGACTAATTAATTACGAAACGACGAAATGAGAAATGTCTTGCTACGGCTACGTTTACGTCTACAGCTCCATAGCTCCATAGCTGCCACAGCAACAGGAGTATCGACTTTGTGGCTTAGTGCTTAGTAGACTCGTAGATACATACATATAGCGAAAAATTCAACGCCTTGCCGTAATTTTCCATTTTCTTGAGCTACTTGGCCGACCAAACGATTGCGTTTTGTTCTTATTGTTACTGCGCTGTGTTGCTTTTTAATTACTTGGCTGGCATTTGGCTGCCTGCTCTCAGCGTCAGAACTGCCAAGTCAAGTAGCCCTGTCCAACACCAGCAACAAGAGCGTCTTACTCTGCGGTTAAACGTTAAGCCGATGTGTCCGTTTTTAGACTGCTTCTGGTCTATGGTCGTTGTGAAGTCAGTCGTAAGTAGCCATGGCCATAGCTATCGCCATAGCCATGTAATTGACGCCTTCTTGAGCTAGTGTTTGAGTAATTGGGTAAGGTCGTGAACTTTGAGCACTGGTTTTAGCTTTTATTTTAGTTGGAGTTGAGCACTTGAGTGGCTTTAAAATTGTCTGAGACTTTAAATGCAGTCACAGTCCATTAAATGTATTGTATCTAGCTATAAGCTCAGCTATGCTCTGCTGAACCAGTTTTTGCTTTTGATTGAAAATGCGTAAGCTCGTCAATTGAGCCATTTAACCTACACTCGGCTAATGGGCAAACAAGATTTAGCTGCTCCCGCTCCCTTTATCTCGCTCCGCCATTAAACAGTTGTGTGACCGCACCCTGTCAGACCCCGTCCAGACATTCAGACGGTCCGCCAACTCATGGCAATGAACGCCAACGTAATTGCAAAAAAACAACACAAAAAAACACACGCAAAGACAACAAAACTTGCCAAAAAGCCGGCTACCCGCTGATCGCTGACCAACACTGGCGTCAGCCATTGCCAGTGTTACCATCGACGCATAACGATAATTGCACAAAATGGCGGCGATTAGCGTTAATCAATTTGCCTGTCGTTGCTGCTGTTGTTGTTGTTTTTTTAGTTGCCGATTCTCGCAGACAAACGCAAACTGGAACAAGGTCTGGTTTTGTGCGTATCTCACAGATACAGATACAGCTACAGATACAGCGAGACCCGCTTATAGGTAACGGCCGCAAAAGCGGATCAACCGCTTTACTGGTTCAGTGCCTTGCTTCTTAGCTCTGCTCCACTCTGCAATCCGCCCGCCATCGAACTTGACATACGTCGTGTTAATGAAAAATGCGTCGACATTGCGAGCGACCAAAAACGAGTCCAAAACGCAGTTGACACTGTGTGCCACCGATTGCGGTTCATCAACTCCACAGTCCGCGCAGCGTAAAA
Source organism: Chymomyza fuscimana (assembly GCA_949987675.1). Lineage (NCBI taxonomy): Eukaryota > Metazoa > Arthropoda > Insecta > Diptera > Drosophilidae > Chymomyza > Chymomyza fuscimana. The sequence goes on from OX465089.1 coordinate 1,087,525, forward strand.
AACCTTGTCGCCAAAAAAAAACAAATCAAAAACGTGTTCCGCTCCGCACATGAAAGTTGTTATCGCTGCCACAATTAGAGGCCAACGTCACCCAGCCGCCCGCAGACCATGAGTGAGTGTGTTTGAGAGACGTCTATCGGTCAGTAGCAGCGTTCGATGATATGAATGCCGATTTCTCGACCAGCTGCTGCTCATAAAGGATGCTGGTTGCATATGGATATGTGTACATCGTGTGCCATTAACCATTATGAGACAACATTTTCTGTTGACTTGACACATTACACACACACACACGCTTCTTTCATTGCACACTTTTTATGATTTTTCATATTTGTTTCACAAATTGTTGTCGCTTCATCATGTTTTCTCTTTTGCTTGATATTTACCTTTAATTATCAAATCATCACATGATCATTTGCAGTATCATTATTATGAACTCGTTTTATGGTTTCAACTTATAAATGTTGTTACTTTATTCGTTTTTTAACTACTCTACAAATTAACACGTTAAAATTTGAGAATTAAATTTTTTTTTTTTAATTTTTGAATATTTGATTGCGGCAACTAAGCGCTTGGAAGAAGACAATAGTTTCATTCTGTATGACAGATAAATACATAAGGCGATAATAAATAACAAAATTATTTTGAATCAAAAAATTGCTTACAAAGTCAAATAATCGGCGGTGCTCCGGAATATGAATCGGAACAGTTTATTGGGATTCCTTTTGAAACCGAAAGTTTGGTGCTCCCAATTTCAAGAAAACGAATTTTTCATGTGGTTTGAAACCAAATGTTCGTAAAAGAATTCTCTTTTAGCTTAAAGCTTAATATGATTTTTAAAATTTTTTTCGTTGAAAGCAATTTGTAATTTTGAAAAATTGTTGAAAATTACACTTTTTTTCGGCTTTGCTTGCTAGTAACTTCAATAATTTTTACTTAATCTGTAAAAATCATATCACCGTAAAGAGCACATAAATACCTTTCGATCTAATCGTCTTTCATGTCGATACAATTTGTTCACGAGATATTGACGAATAACTGAAAAATGTGCCCAAAAACATGTTTTTCAAAATATCTCGAAATTTTCGTAAAAAAATCTTTTATTCAGATGATAGACGAAATTTTATTTTTGAAAAGTTTTTGCAATACGATCTTTTTAAAAGTGAAAATTCATAATCAGTTAATTAAATTCTTGTGCGCCCGACAGGGACTAGTAGAACAAATTATATCCTATATTTATCTCTATATCCTAAAGATACGATTTAAACTATCAACTTTTGAATTTTCTCAACGAAATCTCAGCGTTTTTGCATTCCACCCGCCCCCCAAAAGGCCTTTGCCAGTAGTTCAAATCAAGCTGGTGAACTCAATAAATCAGACAATAAAATGCAATGTTGTTAGCCAGTTTCCTCTCAAACAAATTCACTCGAACCCAAAAACAACAACAATGCCTTTCACCTTTCAAATTCAATTAACTGCAACAAAATGGCAGGCCAATCTCCAAATTCCCCGATTCGGAAGGTAAATTGAAAAAAAAAACAAAAACAAAAAGCGTGGGATGGTAGTACGCAAATATTTGCCATCAACATTTTTGCACGCTAATTTCCCCCAAAACGAAAACGAAGCCAACAACAAATTTGGCTGACATCACGCGCATCAGGCATAAACACAAGACATGTCGAGTGGAGGGAGCTTGGTAGGGGGAAATGGCAAAATGGATAGATACTCAAAAGATGTATATTTTTGTGGAGAACAAAAAAAAAAACAATATTGTTGCAGTTCATCCAGCATTCAGTAAACACGGCTATGAATCGAATAAAGAAGAAGAGCTGGTAGAAAATTTCGTCACATATTTTTGCGTAAATTGCCGGAAAATCGCAAATCATTGAAGATAAACATCCAAGTCAAGAAATGAACAGAAGCAAAAGCGTACGGGCCAAATATCGAACAATGTTAAGCAAACACATGCAGTAGGGGTGAGGAAGAGGGTGCGAGACACACACACACACCGAACACACAAATAAATTCGGCAAGTTGAGTTTTCCGCTTGCGCAAGGAAAGCTGAGAAAAATGGCAGTTCAAACAGACAAAATGTCTGCTGTAAGGGAAGTGCGGTGGATAGAGGGGAGGGTGGGTACTGCTACAACTGGGTCTCGGATTGAAGATGTCGGCGGCGGCGGCACGGCTCAGTTTTGCGGTGTGGCATGCCGCCTGTCGTCGTCAATGATGCCAATAAGTGATGCTGACAGTGGAAAGAGTGTGAGCGTGATTGTTAGTGGGAGGGGAGTGGGAATGGGAATGGGATCTAGGTTTGGATGCAATGTAAAACGTTTTCGTTCCACTTGAATGGAAACCCCGCTGCATTTGAATTGCAACTGCAGCCAAAAGTCATACGCTCACCCAGCCTCCCACTCTGTCAGCGTCGTCGTCACAATTCGTTGGTTTTTCAGCGCGTATCGTTGGCTAATTTTTTTTTTTTTGTATTTTTCGTCTGGGATTTCGTGATCTTTGGCCAGATTGTTGCCAGGCTCTAACCTGAGATTGTGCCTTTGGATTTTTTGCATACTTAATTTTATGCACTTTGTTTTTCGTTCGCTGTTGTTCTGATTTAAGTAAAGGTTTATCGTTTATCGTTTAGCTAATCAATTTTACACAATATTCGACAGCCAGGCAATCTGTTAGAGGCAACTTGAAAGCTTTTTACGCTGCAAAGATTTTAATTTATATTTGGCTGCTTAGCAAAACTTTGACTTTCCGCCCAGCATCCTCTGGGTCTCCACTTCATGGATAGCATCGGCAGCTGTTCTTTAGTTTAGTTTTTGCCTTTGCTGGCTGCTGCTGCTGCTTGGCCATAAAATTGAATTTAGTTTGATTGCATTTGATTGTAGCTTAGCTTATCAGATAGACATGCGATACAGATACACACAGACATACACACACACACACACACAGATTTATGCTTCGTTAAGTTTTTAGTGCAAGTCTCTTTTGATAGTGCCTCCCATTTACCCCTAATCTGCTTTGTCTTTGTTTTTTTGCCCCACACTGCTGCTCATAAATTTTTGGCGATTCAAACGAGAGCTTGTGCAAAGAAGCAGCAGCGTATCCAACTAATTTGCATTCCGGTTTCCATTCCAAATGGAATTTGTATTTCAATTCAAGTTAAATGAAATGTGCCAAAGGCAAAGCAAGTTTTTCCATTTATTTTTTGATTAACTTTTGACTGGCAGTATTGATCGCAATTAGTCAAGTCAAGTGATCACTGTAGATTTGAAAAAAATACAAAAAAAAATAAAACTATACAAATATTATGCCTACTGTAAAGTGTAGCCGTTAATGACATGAAGCTGGAAATGGTGCACTCATTTTCCCATTAGGGAAACGTCGGCATGGAAACTCTCACTTTGGTCTATTAATGATAATTTACACACACACACACACACACACACACACACACCACATGGTAGGGCCTCGCTAAGCGCTGAAAAGATTTAGCCTCGTTGTTAAATCTTCAAGTTGCATAAAATTATGCCACGTTAATTGCGGCAGCACCAACACAGCAGTAGCAGTGCCTAGAGTATAGTCAAGGCTGCCTGCTGCTAAACGCCAACTTGCCACACGGTGCTTTCTTTGTCTGTTGAGGCGTTAAACAGGCAACCTGCTTATCAGTATGTCAGTGCCTTGGTGCGTCAAGGCCTGACCCTGACATGCCTCACAGTTGCAATTATCGCGGTCTGACATGCCACACGCGTTTTAAAAGAAAGTACAGCACAGCAGTAAAGTCAATAAATTTTAGACAGAGTTGCACGGCTCGTTGCACAATTAAAAGCTGTCAAAATTATGCCTGCTTTGTTTTCCTCCTTTTGCTTTCCGCAATCACCAAATGCCATTTGATTGTGTCAGTTGCTATCTTCACCCGCTCTTTATCGCCCTGTTGCCTTTTTCCAGCGCACGTTTAACGGCAATTTTAAAATCATTTTCACACACGAATGGCTTTTCGCCGCGCCACGGAAATGTTTTGCCAAGAGCAAAGCAGTAATAGCAGTGGGAGTAGGAGTAAAATGCTTCACCCGCGTCCATATTGATAATGATGCCTCCGCCACGCCGATAGGCGTGAAATGAAATTTAAAAACTTACCTTTACCCCAACCCATCCCAACCCATCCACCTTGCCCAAGTGCGTGTATTTTGCTGAGTGTAGCCGCGTCTCTACCCTGTGCATTGTTGCTCAATTGCCCGCAAGTTTCAGCTGGCAAATTAAATGTAAAGATAAAGATTAAAACTTGCTGCACATTTCAATACGATGTGGTACGTGCGCTCAATGCGCGGAATGCCAAAACATTCATTTTGGAATATTATATGTTGTAAGTTGTGTTTTTTATAACACTACTTCAATATAATATCTTTTTTTTTTAATTTATTATCTGCTGCATGCAATGAAAAATCAACAACTGCCGAATGCCAATGTCAGCAATCGCACAATTGCGTTAAATGCCAAGCGAACAACAACGAAACGAAATAGTAAAAAGAAATCAACAAAGAAAGTTAAGCAGAGAAGTCGAAGCTTCAATACTCTTTTGCGAACTGCTTGAGTCATACTTGATAACAAAAATGCTATAGATACTATTTTCAATCAGATTTAGGCCGAAGTTCGTCGTCGGTCACTCCTTAAAAGCAACATTTTAAACCCTTTGGAGCTTCTGCTCCGTAGTTTAAAGCCTTAGCAATCTTAATAACTCTGTTGCGTCAGGTAGATAAAAAGCTTGATCTGCACATACCGCTAATCGCAGACTATATTATAAGGAGGTTTCCGCTTATATGCCTTATGTCTTGTAATTCTTGCTAGATACTATCAAAATCATGCAAATTAGACGATTTTTATTAAATTCAGTATTCTTTGTCCTCTTTTAGTCTAATGCCTTGGTATACCATTGATATAAAATGATTTCCGGCCTATGAGACCGTATATTACGATTCGATCCACCTTACTTTTTTACACTACATGCAGTTTAGTAACAATAAGGATTGATTCCGACCTAGTCTTGTGTAATAAGTATCCAACTGCCGGATGACCTATTAAGATCAGCGGCCAATTTTAAGAAATGCACCCCTGCCCTAGTTAATTGAGTAGTTTTCTGGATTTTCTAAAAAGTTTTCGGAGTCTAATTGAAATAACAACAGATTAAAGGATCTCTTCGCCCTACTTTTCCGCAAGAATTTTTGACTATTGTGATATCTTGCTCAAAAAATAATTGCCCTTTTTTTTCAATTTTAAATGATTGCTTTTGTATTTAATAACAACCCTTTAAACTTTTTTTGTGGCTTTATAGACCTAGTGAGAATCAGAGAGCAAATAACTCTCTATACACATATATTTATTGTGTATGAAAACTAAAACTTGAATCCTGGATTTAACCTAACGGTATCTAAATTGGCCAAAATAAGGAAGATTGTTTTGTGAAAAACTGATACAAAGGATGTCTCCAAAAATCTGCATACTCAAAATAATTTTTATCAAAAACATTTAATTTATTTATTTGTCTATTCTGACCGTACAGGGTGAATCCAAGTCGTCAGTGGCCGACTTTAATGTTCAACTTTTTTCTTGGAACTATTTTTTTTATCCGGCAATAACGTGTTTTACACTATTTCTTGTAAATCTAGTCCTTTGTTTTTCATTGCTGTATTATATACGTGTTAGTATATAGAAGCGGTTTAAAACAACTCCAAGAAACAAAATTTTAAAAAGATTTGTACTTCTTTTTATAGTTGATTTGTCTTTTTTTTCTTTGTATTTCTTTTTATTTAATGTATTATATCTGCAGACTTTTATGATGTGTTTTATATTTGTGCATCAACATAAAGTCGAAAATATTCAGATATTGTATAAGCTTAAGTTGTATTGTCTTTTTCAATTTGTTTACATTTTTTTTTTCAATATTGGTTTCAGCAGCATATTGTTCATTTCGCTTTTTAAATAAATAAATAATAAATAAATATTTTTCCGGTACCGGTTTGAACAAAAGATTGCTGGTCAGAAAAAGTTTTTAGCCGCGAAACTAGTTTGCATATCACAAAAAAAAAAGAAAAAAATCGAACATGACTAATACTATACTAGGGTATATGTATGTATGTTGAAGAAATGATTAATGCTAAAGCTATAAAATTCTTATATATATACTAAGCAAATTGTAATAGCATTTACTTGATTGCAGGTACACAACAACAACAACAACAGCAGCAGCAGCAACAACGACAACAACAACAACAATAAGTTACAGCACAAGGTAAGACCATAACAAGAAATCCATCATCCAGAACATCAGTGCTGGCAATATGGTAGCATGTCGTTCTCAATAGTTAAGTTGAGTCTTGAACTGCAGCGACCTCAAAGTTTGCCATGCGGTTTGAACTCAATAATAATTACCGCTTAAGATGAACTTTATTGTGGCCTGGTGGAGCTCAGCCCGGGCAACCGCAAGGCCAATCAAAGCGTCATTGAAACGGAAACGGAAGCAGCAAGTCAAATAACAGTCGCCACTGCTGCCTGCTGACAGGAAATGAAGCGTAGTCAAGTGATAAAGTGGTGAAGTGGCGAAGCGGTCAAGTGGCGAATGGCGACCGCAAATTAGCGGACTCTCTCACAATCTTCTCGAGCATGCATAGAAGAATTCTGATTAGTTTTCTTAAAAATTAATATACTTTGTGTCTACGTATGAGTATTTTTTTGCAAAAGTTTCTGTGTAATCTCTGTATATAAAAAGTGGGTGACACAACCTCAACGGATTTGTCAACGTCAGTGGGTTGGGGTGGTGCGTTGTATACACAGTTGTTGAATGAGCGTTCAAATGAACACCGCAATGAATGTGCGCCGCATGACAAATACGTAAAGTTTCTTTTGAAATTAAGCAGCATTTGCTGCCAATTCTTAACTACGTCAGAGTAGCAGCAGCAGCAACGGTGGCATCAAAGGGTTACTAGGGGAAGGTGGACGATGGCAGCAAACACCGACAACTCTTGGCTCTGGGCTGCACCAAAGGCAGCAAAACTTTGTCCTCACTCGCTTGCTTTGCGCTCACTCTCTCTTGCACTCTCTTGAGTTTTTCTTTTGGCTTGCTCTCTTATTGCTAGTTTTTACTTGGCACTTTCTTTGGACCAACAACAACTAGTACTATGCTCCCTGCTTATTTCAAACTTTTGACACAGAAACTAATTTCGGCAAGCTTTACGCCTCTCTTCCTTCGCTCCTTCTTCTATGCGTATCTCGAAATGTTTAAGTGTATGTGTGTATCTGTGTGCAGGCTTTTGCGTTGTGCATTTAGTGGCTTTTCATTCTTTTACTGATTGCAATATTTCATTGCCTTTGCGGTTCGTGTGCTGCATAGTTTTGAGCATTGCTGAGGTTTGCTTTAATTAATTGGCAGTTCTTATGCCCAAACTTTACCCCCTCCCCAACTGCCCAAGTGAAAATCATCATTGTCGCATGCCACATGCCACAAGCTGCATGCCGCATGCATTTTAAAGTGCTCTGGTCATTTTGGTCGTGTTAGCTTGGTTAGTGGCACGGCTTGCGGTTGATTTGAATAGTGCTTTAATTGCCATTTGATTTGATTTACGCGCTTGCGGTGCTGTTCATTGGCTTGCTGCCTCTGCCACTTATCGACGCAGTCATATTGTTGAAGGCATTGCCTAATTAACACACCAGAACATTAAGAACGGGGAGAACAGAGAGTCCAGATAGTTGCTTTTGCAACCTGCATATCAGATTTTGTGATTTACGACATTTTGATGGCTTCATATGTGTGTAAGAGCAAGATATGACGTACTAATGCGAGGGTTGCCAGCTAAATCAACAAGAATGTTGGAATATTTTGTTCTATCAGTGTATTATCTGCATACGTTCACCCTAAAATTAAAAGCTAAGCAGAAATAGATGCTTATATTTATCATCATCATGCTAGCTTACATCACAGTTCGGAGTGAACCATTGCTTCCGTTACAAATCGCCTCCAAGTTGTTCGGTCCTCAGCACCTCTTCTGATATTCGATATCCCCATCGCACTAATATAATTTTCCACATCTTCTCTCCATCTCATTCTAGGCCGACCTTTTCTCCTGCCACCTTGCGGCTTAGTTTCAAATATCTTTTTTGCGGTTCTTGTGTTGCTCATACGAAGGACATGGCCATACCGTATTCTTTGTGCCTTTATAAATTTTATAGCGTTTGCAACATTGATTAGAGTGTCTAGCTCATCATTATAGCGGATACGATTCACGCTGTCGTCTTTTCTTAAAGGGCCATATATTTTTCTAAGAATTTTTCTTTCAAAACGTAGTAGTTGAGCAGCTTCGTTTGATTTCAGCACCCACACTTCGCATCCATATGTAAGTGTCGGTCTTATGACAGCTTTGTACCACCGAAGTTTTTGAATTCTGGTAAGAAGCCTGCAGCTTAACCCAGATATGCCCATACGTTAGAGAGCCAGCAAAACACTATTTTTTTGCATAATCTTTCAAAAAATGAGTTAAATAAACATCGGTATACTTGAACACAATTTTATATGTAGGACATTGGGCACATGTGCTATGATAAGGTATATGTTCTTGGTATGATAAGGAATAAAACACTATGTGCACTACTGTATTGCATTTGGTGCACATGGTGGTCGCTGATGATCCTTATACGGAAGTTGGTTTTTGGTTTTGGGTGAGCAAAGTTTTGGAAATATTTCTTACAAAGCGTTACAACTGTTTCAAAAACAAGTTCAAGCTAATGCATTGTGTTCTAATATTCTTCGTATCCCGTATTCAATTAAAAGTCTTGTTCTTTTCTATATTTCCAAAATATAAAAGACAACCCTCGTACCTAAGATCAAATGCTGTGTGATGGAAAGTGATGGGCCACAGTTAATATTTCAGTGCCAAGTATCCATCACCAGCAATTAAACAATATTATTTAAGTTCAACTCCCAGACAAGTTTGCCATTTAAAGTCATTAGCATGTGCATATATAAAGCTGCAGAACTATGCTTCCCGGCTTACCCAGAACCCGCTGCTGAAAGCATTTAATGAACATTTTATTGCGCTTTGTCGATGAGTTTTGCAAATTAACATTATTGGCCAACGTTTGATACGAACGAACCAAATGAGCAACTGAAACAGCAAAACATTTTCCAGAGTTTACAACAATTGCTACACAACACTGGAATGGAGATGTTGCAAAGTCAATTTCAATTTCTGTGGCAAATGCTAAAGCGGATTTTAGCAGTTTGTCTGTGGAGAGCTTTGGAGCAAGGGCATTGAGAAACTAGTAAAAACGTATGATATATGTGCAACCAGATGCCAGATACCAGCGGTAAATTTGCACTCATGCGGTTAATAATGTAATCGGCTGCTGACTATCTCTATCTCAAAGATACTACATATTGCTGCTGCTACGCTGTAGACAGCTACAGATACAGATGTTCAACCAAATGAAGCAATACGCTTAAAAGCTGATTTCATTTCATTTTCAATTTAACTTACTTTTATTTCAATTCCGCAACAGTTTTCTTTTTGCCATCTTTACTTTTGCGCTAAAAATTTTTGCAATTACCGCGCGAACGGACAATAGCCCAAGAGCCGCCAAGAGAGCAGAGCACTCCGAGCTCTGAGAACTAGATGCACTCATACAAGACACAACAGTTGGAATTACATTTTCAATATTTCTACCCAGGTCAGCTCGACCCAGCGACCTCTGCCTACTACTATCCCCCCTACTCCTAACAACATCTCATCATTCACATCATTTTTTACTGTTACTTCATCTGCTGCCTTTTGCCAAGATTCTTTTGCTCTACAGCTATAAATTTTTAACTACAAGCTCTTGAATGCAATTACTTTTCAATCTTTTTTCCTGACTATCATTCTGACTCTGACTCTGGCTCTGAGTTGTTGTCTCTGCTAGCTGCTCTTCTCTATGCATCCGTCTTTAAATGTGTGTATGTGAGTGTGTATATAATGGCATTTTTATACCCTGTACCCATTGGGGGCTCTAGCGTATACTAGATTTGTGTAATGTATATAAAGGAGAGAAGATGGTCTGGGGGGTCCCAACCCCCTTCTCGTAAGGCCTGCGTTCATGCAAGATTATTCGGATCCAATAAAAACGATTTAGAATGAATGAATATTCAATCTGATTTCAATAGAAAAAAAGGTAATGGTATGTACAGCAATGTGAGCTTAATAAACAAGAAAACGTTGACATTTTTACAAAACATTCCTCGGTCCCCCTTATACGCCTACAAACCTCAATTCTACAATCGTAAATTTATCGACATTTTTTCTTCGCAAAAGTGAGTGCAGTGTATCCCACTATCGGACACCGCCCCGACTTATTCATTTTTTTATGTCTATCTGTCTGTCTGTGTGTAGTTAAACGCGAAAATTGCTTATTTCAACATTCAACTTTGAAAAAGTTCGTTTCGTTTAGTTTAAAAAGCAAAAGTTTGCCATAATTTTGCAAGTATTTTTTTTTTATTTCAAAAGTCTCGCGTTACCAACACCTTTTTGCTCTCTCTCTGTGTTTTACTCTCTTTTTTGTCTGTCTAGCCTGCTATATAAACTATAGTGCTTCATTTGAAGGTGGCTGGAAGTTTGTTTTATTTGATCAAGAAATTGACATGATTGTTTATGCAAAAAATGAATGAAAGCACATATACTAAAAACTTGTCGTGATATTTTTTAAAACTTATTTTTGGCAGGTTAAAAAAGTTTAACTGATACTTTTGATAAAAATTTAAATTTTGCATTTCATTGCTAAAAAAAAAAAAACAGAAGGATTATCGGTGGGGTTCATCTAAGCCTGACTAACCATTATAAATGTTTTTATATAATTACAAATGTACTTTTTTTTTATATAAAAAATACAACTTGGGAAGTTTCCGCTATTACTCAGATAATTACAAGCCGTATCCGCATAGTAGCTTAGCTGCACAGTAATCATTAATGAAACGAATTCTTGGAAGTACTAAGCAGCTGCTCAACCCACTAATCCTGCCAAACGGCTAGCCAAAAACGCCTACAACTAAGGTTCACCCTTTTCAGGACACTTTGAACATGCAGCAACTTGCAAAGGAACAAGAGTTCAGCTGCTCGGGAAAACACGTTGCGTTATGTCACTTAATCTTTTTATAAGGCGAATGAATTTTTTTAATTGCCAACCTGGAACGCATGCGCAGCATGTAAAACAGTTGCGAACCGTTTAGACATTTTGCCGGATTAGCGCCCGGATTAAGAATGAAAGTGTTTGCAAAATACGAAATATTTATGAGGGGTAAGCAGATTAAGAATGAAATGTTTTTTATGGCGGCCGCATCACAAGTCAAATGCTCCGTGCAGCTAGAGCGCCGCAGCAGCAGAACAGGTAGCCGCAGTTGGCAGGGACCAAAGAGCTGCAACCTGCAGCTACCTGTAGTTGCATAAAAAGCAGTGCGCACAATGTCAGAGACAGCAAACGCAAACAAATCACAAGAGCAGCAACATCTCAACTAGAGCAACAGTTCTCCAGACATGTCAAAGTACCAGAAGCTTGTCAACGAATCCAGCGAGGAGGTCAAGGAATCAGCGCAACAGCGCTACAAGCTACCCAATGTCTCGTATCATCTGTTTTTGTATCGAGAGCAGTTGGCACGTCGCAAGGTGGAGTACATACGTTTGTCCAAAGCCAAGTACTTCATCACCGAGACGCTGCTGGCCAAGACAGTGCGCAATCTGAAGGGCTGCAGCGTGGACGAGCTTAAGACTGTGAACAATCAGATTGTTTTTAAGCACAAGCTGAAAAATCAGATTTACCGACTGCGTAAGCTGCAGAGTTTGGGCATTAGGAATGCCAATCCGCACATGGAGAGCACCGAGCTGTGAGCTCTGAGCCGGCAAAGCAGCAGGGATCAGAGCTGTACCGAATCTGTGACAAGAGCATAGAATATCAAGTTACAACTGTTGGAGGCGAGCATTGCACATAAATTGTATCTTTATCACGTATTACTTAAGTTAAGCCATTAGTCATAGAAACTGTTTTGGTATCTTTTTACTCTGATAAAAAACAAACATAAAACAGCTTAAACAACAAAACAAAAAACTGAAATAAACAAATTATAAATTTATTTGCTTTTCTATTTATCATCAATAAACTTGACAATAATTGGCCGCCAAGTCTGGTTTTTATTTTCCATTAAAATTTTATATCGATAGAAATTATGAAAAGTAATAGCAAAACATTGAGAACGTCAAAGTCCTGCACGATCGATTTTGAGATACATCATCAGTGTATCGGGGAAAATTAAAAAAATTTATAGAAAAAGAACTGTAGATGCTATGGAATCATTCAATTCAAATTTTCACTCAATCACACTTTTGTTTGAAAAAAAATATTTGTTTGCGTTCAGTTACGTCTTAACAAATTTGCATCCAGCAGTAGTCGTGATTTTTCGTACATGGTTCCATAGCATCTTCAGTTCTTACCCGTTTTTGTAGATCTTAGCCACGAAATATTCGTACAAGAGTTCTATTTCGGCTCAAAGCTTAAAAAAAATTTAAAAACAATTTTTTTGTTAATGCAAACTGAAAACATTTAATTTTGAAAAATTGTCAAAAATTTCAATTGTTTTCGACTTTGGTTACTTGTAATAATTTTAACCCAATCTTCCCATATCGTATATCACCATAAAGGCCACATCAATATCTTTCGATGTAATAGCATTTTATGTCGGTAAAAAATTTTGTGCACGAGATTTTCACGAATAACTCAAAACAGGGCCGAAAAGCATGTTTTTCGAAAAAATCTTGAAAATGGTTCTTAAGATAAAAAAAATATAATTTTCTTTTTTTTTCGACCCAAAATTAACATAAAAACACTTTTATACAAAGTTTCTTTTTTCGTGTAAACTATTTTACAATTTTTAAATAAAAATTGTCATTTATGTATGTTTAATTCCAAGCCCAAAAATGTTATTACTTATTACCCAAGATTTTTAGCATGGCTTTTATGGTTTTAATAATTGGTGGTCATAATTGCATAACCGATGTATATGAACAGATTACGGAGATTACAAAATTTTAAATGCGTTTTTAATTTGCAAATCTGTATAGCAATTAGTACTTCAAAGTCAAATAGCTTAAATTTAGCTTATTTTATCTTCAAAAACGACGCTAATCTCCCATTAGCCATTGTTGCTTGCAATCCAATTGCAACCACAACATAAACGCCCTATTATTGACTCATAGCCAACTTGTGGCCAGCTGCGATGGTTTCTAATTGAGTTCTATGGAATTTTGACATGTGTCAAATGAAAGTCGCAAACATGCCAACTTGTCAAATGATTCGGACCGACAAACGCACAATATGAATGCCCTGCCCCCGCCCCGATCCATTGTACATATATTGCTTGTTGTGCACTTAAATATATGCACAATTTATGGCCAATGGGTACATTGAACTCTTGACGCAATGCTCTGAATCTCGCTGCCACTTGCTGCATCAGTTGCAAGCGGATTTGTATAGTTGTTGCCATAAATGATGCTGCCGCTGGCTGGTGGCTGGCTGATGGCATCTGGTCGGTCTGGCCAATCTGTGGCGACTAGCCTGGAATTTACAGCAAGTGTCAACGCTTTTTATAACTATATCATTATTACTCGTATAGTATACACATGATTCTGCTTGCTTGGCGGCATTTAAAGAAGACATCCATACGCATATATATCAAATGAATGAATACTTTAATATTGCAAAAAATAAAAATACTACGAAGAACCAGAACCACAGCCCAGCTGACTTTGGTGACATCGGACATCGGACAGCGGACTGCGGTCTCTGAGGCAATGTGATGACCATGTCAGGCAGATGGCGCCTGCCATTTAATTGCACATAATTTTCACAAAGTATTTTACGCTTTATTTAACGCCAACATAATTATTTTTACTCAAAAAATAATAATACTACATATGTGCAAAATAAGTGCAGCAACAAAATATTTATAAATAAATGTGGCATAATAAATAAATGGCGCGTAATGCGGCCAGGCCAGTAAGTCATTTTCATTATTGAAATGAGGGGCATCAAATAAATACAGTAGAGCCTTGATTTACACAACTTTCTTCTGAGAAATGCAAAGTTTAATAATATAATTTTGCGGACTATTACCACTGATTATCTCCCGCTTAATGATTATTTTCGCTTTAGTAATGATTTTCTATTTAATTTTTAAATTCGTAAAATTATAAAATATTTAAAACAATGTTAAAGCTTTTGGATTTTTGTATGCGTAAGTGTTAACATATTTTAAAGGATTTGGTAAACAAAATATTGCCTGTTTTTTCCTTACATTTTACTTATTTATTTACATAACACCAAGTATCTAATACTAAATCTTACATAAACAGAAAGAGTTTGACCGACGCGAACATTAAATTTGTATTTAAATGTTTTTTGTTGACAGACCATAAATTAAATGGGATTTCTAGTCGAGGTTCCACCGTATTAAATACTGATGACAATACCAATGCAAACTGTTATGCATGTATTTGTTTTGTGTTAACAATTAAAACAACACAACTCTCTTGCAGAGAGCGACACAGCAATATGGTGGCCAGAGAGCGAGAGAGAGAGAGATAGAGAGAGAGTAAGCGAGAGAGAGCAAGGAGAAAACATTCATCTGTCGTTACATATGTACTTTGGTGGTAATTACCAATGCGATGCAATTTGTAAACACTTGAAAGTATGCTATGAAAAATGTTGCACACATTAAATTTTCCACACAATCAATTTCTTAACAAAAACAGCAACAACAACAACTAAAGCTTTAGTGCTTATGTTAATTTCTGCTAAATATGCATTGTCATATGTTGCCACGGTCCGTTTATATAGTGCTAAAACACTGGCAGTCAAAAGTTTCGTTATGCATTTGAATTTTACTAAGTTTTGTGTGTAAAAAACACAATTTTATTTTGGATAGCATTAGGTGATAAATATAGATTTGTACCTTTTAACATAACTTGGACATCCTTTAACAAAAACATAAAAGTATTCATGAACCGTGCATACCAAAATTCTGCAGACACACATTTTCTAAAGACTTAGATAAATCATCCTGCTCGTTTATTAAACTATGTAAGTATTTTATGATGTATAGATAACCATTCTGAAGATTGCTCGTTTTATTAGAATACGAATTAATACTTTAATGTAATACGTTTAAAAAAAAAAAATTTTAATTACTGACAATTCGTCTATATAAATATACAAGTTTTTCGATAATTGATGTTCCTTCTTACTATAGATACCTCAGACAAATAAATAATTATATGTGCATTGCGTCAATTACATTTATTTTTTGAAAGATGGCTTAATTTATTAATGTTATTTTTTTTTTGTTTTAGTGTTTGTTGTAAGCTTTAAAAAAAATACAATTTTAATTTTTTATTAACACTCCTTAATACTAAAAAAAGGATGCAGTTTTTCTCCATAGAAGATAATTATATGTGCTTAACTCTATTTTGCTTAAAAAACTGCTAGATACTGTTTATTCCTAGAACTTAAAGTAATGTTACTTAGATATTGTATTTCCATTTAGTTTATAAACTAGTTTTAGGCTGCGGAGCACTAAGTCAATCAAAATTTTATAGGGTGGAAAAGTGCATTTTGGACTCAATCCACTACAAGGTCACTTTTTAGGTCTTCTTAATAGTCATACTACTGATAACAAAACTGTTTATAGATGGCATCTCTAAGATATTCTCAATCAGATTTAGGCCCGAGTTCGCCGTTGGCCTCTCTCCGAACATTTTATTCGGATTCGTTTTGAAACCGAATGTTTGGAGCTCCCGATTTCACCAAAACGAATTTTTCATGTGGTTTGAAACCGAGTGTTTTCTTGCTTTTTGAGGCTCTTTTTTTTAGCTTAATCCAAAATTATTATTTTTCAAAAAACAATATACATTTATGGTCAATCACAGGACTTTCAACCATATCAAATCTTTTAACTTTCTTTCGTTTTGATGACAGTGAGCAATTATTTTTCTAAACTAGAACTTAAAATATTGAAGAGTTTGGTCATAAATTCCGTATCAATTATTTAAGTGTGTGTAACTTTTTAACTTCCAGTGTACGCGTTTGTTGCTACCGTCTATATCTGTCGTTGTTGTCAATTTAATCATTTAGAATTCCAGCAGTTGATAATGAAGTATTTACTGATATATAGTATTTATGGCTTGAGTTTCGCTTGCTTTTGTACCTCTCCCAATGGATACGCTCTCTGCTGCACTTGTAAATTCTAAGCTACAGCAAGAACATGACAACAACAGCGACAACAATAGACACAACAACAACAGCAATAATGTGAAAATAATGCAGGGAAAAGTCTGACGACGGGACGATTAGTGCGCTTCATTATAAACATCATTTTCATTACATTTATTATGAGGCGTACTCAGACTCTTCCTCTCTGGTTTTATCACTCGCTCTCTCTCTTGAGCTAGCTGAGCGGTTTCAAGTTAATGCAATAAATAAAATTTAAACTGCACCGTCGGGCATGTTTAGCCGCATGAAAAGCGACAGTAAGCCGTCCCAGCAAAAGATGTTGAATGTTTATCTTAGCCGCTTACCGCCACCACCAGAACTCGCCTACTGTTTCTCTTTGTTTACCAGGCACTCGTTGTGCTGATGTCCTGTAGTCCTGTCATCCTGTCTGTCGCAGCGTCTTTATGTCGCTTTTCTTACAAAACTTGAGCTGCCGTTGTGTTGTCCTTGGGTCGTCTCTGCTTGGTTAGCAGTACAGTTGGTTGGTTGGTTGCTTAGTTGCCTGCTTGGTTGGCCAACTGCTCTAATGAGTTTACAAAAAGTTTTCCTCCAACAAATGCGTAAAAGACACAACAAAACTGAGGAAGGTGTGGATTGGGTTTGGAGTCAGTCTAAAGAAAACTGGGAGCATGTTATACAAATTAGACAGAGAGCGAACTGTCACAGGCTGGCAGCTGGTCAGCCTTTCCCATTGTGCCACACACTATCCCTCTCCATGCTGGAACTATGTACTACCTGCATTTATTTGTTTACACACAATTTCACCTTGTTGCTGTTGCTGCATTTCTTATGACTTTTGTTGGCAAAGTTTTCATATTTATGTTGAGCGAATATGCATTTTAATTAGTTTAGCAAAGTTGCAGCCAAGTCAAGTCCGTATATGCTACCTCAGGCTCATGCATCAGACTTCAAGCCAAGTTCAGGCAGTCGGGCGGCTGTTGAGTGAGTCAGTCAGCAAGAGTTTGTCCTGGCCTGGTTAATTGTGCAAATTTAATGGCTGCTCTGTCTGTCATTGCACTTTAATGTTTGTTTGTGTTTGTTGCTTCCTTGTACAGCAACTCCTCCGTTGTGGTTCTTGGCCTATATAAGGCCCAAGTGTGTCATCTTCGTCGTCGTCGTGGTATTTGTGTGCTACACAAAAGTTGTTAACATTTCACATTTCACAAAGTAGCAAATTCAATTAGTTAGTCGCACACACACACAGTCTTACATTTAAGTAAATTACTTTAATGCCAAAAAGTTGCATCTACTTACGCTCCACTTAGCCATGTGATAAATCTTTGAAGTTGTCTCTACACTCGTAAATTTATTTCAAAATGTATGCAGTTGCTGCCGCTGCCGCAGCTGCCGTTGCCGTTGACGTCGCTGCCTGGCTGCCAGTTGCCAACAGTTGCAAATTAATTTGTTTTATAGACGCATCATAAATCTGTTGACTGTTTTGCAAACAATTTGCATAAATTTGTTTAAATTACTACGTTTTGAATTGAACTTTACTCAAGTTATTGACTGACCAGTAAATTAGTTGCATGCAAAAAACTCATAAAGTTTTCAACAAATTAATTTTAAAATGAATAAAATGTATCATGCTTCTATCATGGTGTTGTTGCCTGTCAGCCACTTCATCTTCTGTCAGTTTTACTCCCTACGGTTTATGCTTAAGGGCGCCTAAAACTACTCACGCCAGAGCTGCAGTCATCAAAGTTGCACACGTCGCTCAGTCTGGCAAGCATCCTTGGCAGCCATGTTGTTGCCAGGGCTTTAAGCGGCAGCTTGGAGATTTCCTGCAGATTTTCACTTTTTCTACGCTCTTTTTTTCGTGTGCACAGTTTAATGCTCAGCTGAATCGAATTATAGATACTTATTACACTGCTGCCACTCTCCGCGAAAGAGAGGAATAGTAAGCTTCTGTGTGTGTGTGAGAGCCGCGCTTAGCGGCATTTGAAAGCTACTGATGGCTGCGCGTAAATTTGGCGCTCAAAAGCGGTGATTATGTCGTCTACTCTGAGGCACATTCTCCGGGGTTGCCAGCCCGACTCATTACCTAACCAATTTTTCTTGCTTGCTCTTAACGAGTTGTAGTGAGACAGAGAGAGAGGGTGGCAATAAGGGTAAGAGTGCAACGTGAACGCCACTTGAATAAATTAAGACGTTTGGCTGCTAGTTGGCGGCGGATAGCAATGATGCCAACCTGCTTAATGAAATTGTTAATTTAAAGCGCACAACTGTGCGTATACTTGATGTGTCTTTAGTTACCTCAAAGCTACTTGAGCGTGTGCTCGTCTTCTCAGCCAAGGGGTTAGCTGCATAAGACAAGACACGCCTTGCAGCTCATTACGCTTTAGCCGTGTTATACTTGCAGTGACTATGAGCTGACTCTGTTCCATTCGCCTTTACTTGCTAACACTCTGTCTCTTCTCCTGCTGCTGCTGCTCTAAGCGGCTTATTGTATGACTAAAACCCACTTAGCAGCTGCATATGCTGCAGTTGCCGTCAGCATGAATGCTCTCCTTTTTATGCTGCTGCTGCTGCTTGCCACAACTCTAATTGCATTTTAAATGTTTCAATTTACTCCAAGTGCTTCGATGTGTGCGTGTGTGTGCAATGACAGTTTGCAGTTGTAAATTGGCAAATGATTACTAGAATTTATATTAAACTTTAACCCCAAGTCACTTAATTAGCCACAAGCTGCTACTGAGTCTGCTTCACTCTACTGTCTTTGCTGCAGTTTTTCATGCTTCGACCGACTCTGCGTTAACTACTTTTTTATTTGGTCATCAATCTGTGGCTTGTGGTCCTCTGGGGTGTTCACTTGGCTAGCAAGACAATAACATCGAAAAAAAAACACACACACACAAACAACAAGCAAACGAAAACTTTTAGTTCGCGCTAAACTTTTGCTTGCAGTCAAGTTGGAGAATATATTGAAAAATGCAGTAGTTTTTTGCTACTAGCTAGCGCTACAAAAGTTTTACTCTTTGCTTAAACTGACGTAAATTTATAATGACAAATTGCATCCAAGCAGGCAATTGAGCGTGAAAAATTATCATATGCAGTAGCAACTAGCTAACTAGATAACTTAGAAACACGGCGTATACTTAATTTGCGCAAGCATACAAATCAAGTGCTTCAAATTTCACTCAAAAGAAAAATTTTATTTTTTGTTGTCAACATTGTTGTTGTTATTGTGGTTCTACTGCCCTATGGCGTTGGGTCATGGCAACTGTACGATAAAGAAAAAAATGACACGTTTTTAATTTTACTTCACACCTGCACCTACCTGCACCTATACCTATGCCTGTACTATCAAATATACAATCACCTCAGGAGCAGCGACAACAATGACAACGACAACGAAAACAACAAGTACAACAACAACAGCCATGTAATCAAAACTGTAAGAGCAACAGTCACAACAATGTCGTGGTCGTTGGGAAGTGGGTAAGTAGGCGTGGGCGTGGGCGCGGGCGTCGTTTGCAACTAACTGCACTATACAAGTACTGGAAAAAAAAACGAAAAAACGCAATGCAATGCAATGGCAAGCTAGTCCAGAGCAAGAGCCAGAGAAAAATTAGATTTATCACGAGTGGTTGCCGGAAAAATTGTCAACATTTATCAACATTTTTCAACGCGCGCCGACGACGTGTTTGCAGCCGGAGCTCTAAGAAAAGGCTGCCAAGTCAGGCGAAGGCGAAGCAGCAGCAGCAACAACAGCAACAACAATACCAATAACAACTGTTAACAACAGCTAGAAGCAAAACTAAGCCAAGCAACAAGCCAAAGTGTGCCAACGCTGCGTATGCATACTCTCTCTCTCACCACATTTTGATTAATATCCGCAACGTCAAGCAGCCTGCAGGAAGCCTGTAATGGCCAACAAGACGCAAAAAAAATATATATGCGAAGGTGTCCAGAGACATGCAAGAACTACAAGTACAACAACATCTTGACTCTAGTCGCATAAACCGCGTCAAAGATTTCTTGGTGTTGGCCAAAAATACACCAGCCAACCCCACTGCACCCACTTCAGTTGATTGTGAAAAGTGGTCACGATGACGACGAAAATTCATTCACCAAATGAAAACAAAGTTGCTGGCCCTGAGAATGTGGTGAAAAAGTGTTGCTTCTTGGCTATGGTCACTGCAGCATGAAAAGAACTCTAACAAACGACCAAGCGACAATATATTCTGTTGACTGGCTTATTTGATTTTCTGTATATACAGCAGTGCTGGACTAAAGTATTGGACTGAAGGCCTATGTTGCTCTGGCTTTAAAACTACATTTGTTCCCTAGAATTAATTCTAAGTTACAATATTTAAATAAATAAATAAATATTGGCCAGATGCGTTGTTTTGCTCAAGTTCTTTCACTTATAGTTTTACATAATCGAAATATCAACTTGCTGCTACCTTGTTGCTCCTCTTGGGCGCTTAGGGCCTCTACAAGAGCCTTTCATCTGACAAGAGAAAATCTGTCTTTCTTTTGTATTGGTTTCAGTAAACGTGTTTTTTCGTTCGATCCGTTGATTGGCCAGATGGTTATCCTAGTGGTGGGGCTGCCATTTAACGCCAACTGAACCAAGATGACAACGGTTTTTGTTCTTGCTGATCGCATTGAGCTTGATCGAGCTTTCCAAGATTTTAACTTGTTCATCACTTGTTTTGTTCTTTCTTGCAACGCTGTGTGCTGAAGTGATGTTTGTTGGTGGAACAGCGGAGTTGAGGTGGATTTGCCTAGGGTAGGAAATATTGGAAAAAAGGAATAATGTGATTATGGGAATTTTGGCGCTGATGGGAGTATAGCACGTCAACCATTGCACCACCGAGGCCACCAGTACATAGTTAAAATTCGTCCATGACTAAAATCTCATAAAGAATTCTTTTAGTATTATAAATTCATAAATTAAAACTGCAGGTAACCGTTAGATCGCCCCCGAATTTTACCCATCCCTTGGGCCTCCATAAGTTTTAATACGGCCCTGACCCACAGGCAGTAGTGCCTTGTAGGAACTTGAGAGCTTTGGAGAACGCTAAAATTTCTGAAAATTTCCATTGTAGCTGTCATCTTTTGTCTGTGAAATGTAAATTCACCCATAGAGTTTTGACAAGTGATGGGTAAATCAGCTATTGATTACCATCTGTTAGTGCTGCTCCCTCTCTAGCTTACGGACTACATACAAACTACAGACACAAACACAAGCACCGATATAATCGCATTTTAAACTTTTTCAATAATAAACTTTTCTAAACGGATTTCCCCCCATTGGCCGTTGCGCTTTAATAATTCTCTGCTATCTTTTTCCAGGTTCTACAGCAACAGTTGACCAACAATTGAGCGGCGGCCGAACAACTTTCATGCGGCTGTGGCCCAGGCAAAACTAAAAGTAAAACTAAAACTATAGGGCCCAGATAGGGGCCAAAGTGCATGCAAAGCCATTAATTTAAATTGGGGATTATGTGCGCAACGAAAACAACAACAGTAAGCCCAGCAACACCAACAACAATAGCAACAACAGTTCTAGCCAGAACAGCAACAACAACAACAAGGTGAGTCTTAGAACGAGCGCTCTATATACGAGTACTATAGCTACTCCAAAAATTTCAGACGAGTTCGCCGATGTATGACAAGTCCAAGAAAACCTGGAGTCAAAGGCTCAAAATTAGCAACAGCGATAAATCGGAAGCGTCTATAGCACACGGCCATGCTCAAGCCATGCAACAGTTGCAACAAGCACTACAAATGCAGCATCAGGCCCACCACCCACATCACGCTTATCAGCTGCCACTGCCTGCGGCACCACCGCCCGGCTATGATTATCTGCCCAGTGCGCTCTCACGCTCCATGAAGTACGCAGAGCCCTGGATCTATGGCACTGTACGCGGCATACCCGCACGTCCCTCCTCCTATCATCATCAGCTAGTCGCAGCTGGCTATGCTCATCCTCATGCTGCCGCCATCTTTGCCACGGAGGTGGACTCAGGCGGCGCCTCCAATGGCAGCACAGCCACTACGCTGGCAGTTGTCATCTGTTCGTGCCCGGAGTATCTTAACGGCACCAAACGTGATGTGAAAAAGGCGAGCGTATGCAAGAAGTGTAAAGGTTCGCGTCTGCCTTTGGCTACCATTGGTGGTACAGGCGGTGGCACCGTGCGTTTGCCGACCTCAGCTCATGTCAGACGGGGAGCGGGCGTACCAATGGCAGCCACCATGCGAGTGGTGAGCACTTTTAAAAAGTCACGTCCTTCGATTTTGGATCCGCAAAAGGACCCCTACGACTTGATGAGACGCACGCGTCTGCTCTCGCCAGAGCCAAGCGCGGATTCGGACGCCAAGTCACGTAATCAACGCGGCAAGAGCGCCAGTCCCACACAGCGCGGACGCACACGCACCAGAGCAGCGCTGCAGGCTCAGCCACTCACGAAAGCGGTGAAAGAGACGACGCCAGTTGAGCCAGCCGATTGCTGGCTTATGGAGGATAACGAGTCACTGCTGCAGTGCAGCGGCCTGGGTAAGCTAAGTGCAGTCAGCCGACAACCCGGTTCACGTCGTTCTATATTGCGCTGCAATGTGAACCCCTACGATCTGATCTCAATCGAAAATAACAGCCGCAGCAGCAAAGCCAAACTCTTGCCCTTGACCATGTCGGCCAAACACGATGACTTTGATGTGGCCGATGCACAGCTTCATGAGGACGAGTTTGAGGCGGCCTCCACGGTGAGCTCGGTAATAGCTCCCACAGCTGCGGCCAAGGATGAACGCAAGCATTATGCCAACAATGTGCAGGCCATTGCCGGGCAACGCATCAGTCTGGGCGACAGACAGACGTCGTTAATCAAACAGACGGGCAGCGGCAAGGACAGCAGTGGCAACACTGGTAAAGGGAGCTGCACGGAAGCGGACAATTACGAGCGCATTATCATAGCTGCAGACGTTACGTCAACGGTTGAAACCTCGAAAACTGATGGCCCTAGGCGTCCGCCACGCAATAAAAAACCAGACGAACTGCCGCTTGCACAGACAGCAGCTGAGCCAAAGGGCAGGGTCGTAGAACTAGCTGACCAGCTGGAGCAAAAGACGCCTGCTGATGATGAAGGAGACTACGATGACGTAACTGCAGCAGACGCCTACACTGTGCTCACAGTCACGCCCACATCACCGGGCATCAAGTCCATACTAAAACGCCCGACCACGTTGGAGTTGCCCTGCACTGGAGTAGCGGCTCATTTAGGCGACAATGCATCGACGTCAACGCCGCTGCTGACGCCGACAGGCAAATCACAGTTCTACATTCCACTGCCAGCAGCTCAGATGCCAGACGCGACTGCCGCCACGCCAACGGCAACTGCGACTGGAACAGGAACATCAACGCCAGTGTCAGCAACGGCCACGCGCAAAAAAGTGAAATTTATGGTTGAGGATAAAATCATAGCCACAGCAGCTTCAACAGCAACAACTGATGACACAGCAGACACCGAGGAGTTGACAACAACGCCAACAACAACAACAACAAACTATGAGTACTACAATCGCAAACGCAACGCAGGCGCGCAGCAGGAGCAACAGCAGCAACAACAAAAACAACTGATGTCAACTGGAGCTGTTGCAGTTGCTCGTGACGTTGATGATGAGTATAACTTTACAGCTTCCGCTGAGCCAACAACATCAACGACAACGACAAGAACAACAACAGCCGCGTTGGACGCTCATATTAAGCCAGATAGTTTGCATTATGAAGATGTGCTGCTGCTGCCGATTGAAACTACACTTGAAGTGGGAGTAGAAGCCAGAGATGCAGCCACCACAGCTGCGCAGGGGGCACAGCAAATATTTGACAATAGTTGCAACAGCAGCAGCAACCTTCATAAGAATGATGACGATGGCGATGATGATGACGATGACTATGATGACAGTCAGGCTACTGCTGCTAGCACGACATTATTATTGCCAGCGAAGCTGCCGCCGAGTCGTGATGGGTCAACAACAACGACACCAACTGCTAGTGGAATAGCAACAACAACAGCAGGAGGAGCTGCCACGCCAACAGCACCGCATGTCATTTCAAAAGTTGTCAGCGCTATAGAATTGGGTAAGTACCCGACACATTTACACTATCCCCCTAACGGCGGGAGGTCGTATGTATCTTTTGGCTTAACCAAAAAAACAGGGCTACCAACATTTCAAATTTAAAGCGGGATTGGTTCATGCGCTTAAAACAAAGTGAACGGAGCCCAAGTTTTCACGAGAATTACTATGTGAATGTTGTTTAACTGCATCAAAGAGTTATTTAAAGGTTCCAAACCAATTTGCAGCCCTGGTGAAAATGCTGGCAACTGAATTGTTAGTTGGTTGGCTCTTTATTCTTTTGTTAGCTTTTAATTACGAACAAAATTTGCGCAATTTATGATGGAGGGCAGAAAAATGCTGAGCATGCAGAGTTTTTGCTGCTCACTTGTCACTATGGCGGTTATACAATCCTTTCTCCCTCACTCCGTCTCTTTCTCCATCGCTTGCTCCCTTCATCCCACTTTACAAGTGACCAACATGTTTATTCAAGTCTCGACAATTTTGAATTGTTTTCTAGCATATTTGTTTTGCACTATCATAGCCCGGGATCACGCATACGCATAGTCAGTCCCATCAATTATGCAAACGCCACACAACTCGATAGCAGCGACCCGAGCTGCACAAAACCCAACTGAGCTCTATTCAACTCAACTCAACTTAACTGAACTGAACTCAATTTGACTTGACTTGGCACAAAATAACGTATACGCCGCATGAGCCGCAATTGAAATTACGATATTTAAAGGCAAGACGGCGACGTCTTTGCTGCCGCACCTGCACCAAAGTTCATAGGGTTAACACTATAATCAAGCACACTTGCACACACACACTTTGACACACAGACACGCATACACACACACGCACTCACACAGAGACATCGAGCCTGACACGTAGTACCGCAGCAAACATGCGAACTGCAGACGACCAGAGAAAGTCAACGTGACATTTGCACCCACCGTAGACCTCGCTCACAGCAACCTAAATAACCAGAATTTGCTTGGAATCATGTACTAAATATGTACAGTAGTCGCAAACAAATGAGAAATCTTATCTTTCTATTATATAAGAAAGTTCTTTGACGACATCATCCCCGACATCTTTAGATGTATCTTTGTATATGTACATATAAATATGCCTAAAACATAATCAAAGCTAATCTTCTCAATGGATCACAAATCGGAACAGAAATATATGTCTCAAAAATTATGAGTTTCGGCTCATGGATAGAAACCACAATAATTATAGCCTCCTTTGTAAACAAGCGGTTTCAGCCGTCGTGTATCTACTGTACATCTGCATGCCCATTGACAGGGCGTACATGAATTCAAATTCGTAGTAGTGATACATATGTAGATTGGAATGGGTGCGCACATGTTCTACTCCATTCAAAGTAAATTAACAGCCAACACAAAAGTTTTCATTCAATTAAATTTTTGACTATGGAAAAACTTATTGAGCTGCAGTCTTGCTTCGACTTCTCTTCACCTGGCCCTAGACCACAATGCCACTTTTTGTTTGCTGAAAAATTACAGTTGCCTCCTGACTACAATGTACAGGCCATCCCCCCACACTTACTTCGTTCATCGACGTCCATAATATGCCATGCTGGTATTTCTAATGCGCTGCCATTTTAGTAATGCAAACGATGAAGGTAGGAAGTGCGGGACGGAGCTGCATCTGTGGCCAAATGTGCTTATGGCTGCCTATTACCAACAACATGCCAACACCAACGACAACGCCAACGCCAAGAGCTAGAGCAACTGTAGCGTCGTCGTCGATGCCACCATCGTTGCCGCACATAAAGGTGATAGCACCACGGTGTCGCGGTTATGCCGGCGCCCACGTGTCTCCACAAGACAATTACAAAGTTGCTCCTTTCGTGTCACCCAACCCAGGCAGCCCAGATCCCAATGCAGCCATCGCCTTTTGCTGATGTTGGCGTTGGCGTTATCGTTTGGCATTGCCTGCAATTTGTTGCATTGTTTGTCGCCCGCGTACTTTGTGCCCCGCCGAGGCCACTAGCTCCAGTACCACAAACCGTCAACAGTTTTTGTGTGTGCGTGCATTTAAGAGTGTATCTGAGTGTGTGTCTGAGTGAGTGTGCGTGTGTGTGTGTGTGAGTAAGTTTTTGTGTGGCAAGGAGTTAAGCACTTGGAACTTTTGAAACTATTTTTGATTTGATTTTTGAAATTGGTGCGCCCTGAGCGCCTAGCATAAGTTTGCGTGCGCACACACACCAACACCCACCAAAACACCCACTTACCCCACTGAATCCTACTCCCCTGTAATAATTTATAGCGCACGTGTTGCATTCCCTACTGTGCAAAGTCACAGCCAGACATTAAGACGTTCAGACAGCCAGAGACGGCGTCAGCGTCATCCAGGTGAACTAGGTGAACAGGCGGCAGTCACCGAGCGCAATCATAGTGAAAGGCATTACAGTTATAGAGTCTGTCCCTCTGCTGCTGCTCTCATCACAGTGCCACAATGTCTCTGAAATTTGCATTTTTGTGGCACGAATTCCCCCAGCATATTTAATATTATGCCGACGGCTGTTTGGACATTTCTCCTTGACTTTGCTGCCATTCGCTCTTCACCCCGTGTATTATTAATATTTCATATTTGTCTTTGATAAGCTAAAAAATAACAGCAGAATGCTTCCCTTAAATGAAATTGTAAAAATTAGATAAAATACCCAAAAATTTGTGAATAAAACTCCAATGAGTCAGTGCCCGAAGTGCCCCAAGATCTATCTGGTCAGACGCAGCTGCTCTTTAGTATAAATTAAGTGAAAATTTAAAGTGAAATAAAAACTTAACCTCAATTTCTAGTAGCCGCCGCAACAATGTAAACTTTTATGCTCTTTCCTTGCACTCTCGCACTCTCTTTCTTCTAAGGGAACTTGAGCCTCATGTCTTTACGTACTTTGCATATTTACACTAATAGAAAATGTGCCAGCAATTGAAGAGAGAAACAACAACAACAAGGAAAACACAAGCAGGACTTTGGCACAACTATGCTGCGTTGTCATTGCCATACTCTATGCAGAGCAAAGAATACTATCAACTATAGTATTAAGTTTGTAGGAAGAAGGCCATGGGTTAGGTGTCACCCGGTCAAAAGGTTTTAAAGATGACGTCAGACCTCACTCGTGAGATCATATATGTTGAAGTGCTACGGAGTTGTATTTTTTTTATACTTTATTAAAAAAAAAAAATTAAAATTAAAAAAAATTAAAAAAAAGAATTAATTAAAAAAAATTTCACTCCTTATTTTGTTCCTTTTACCTTTACTATTGTATTTCGGGAGAAATATTCTTTTGAATATATTTTTATTATTTTAGACGGTATTAATTTCGTTACGCTAAATCGACCATTTCTCCAACAGTGCGACGATGGAGAAGGCTCTTAAAAACGAAATTGCATCATGAACTCAAAATGACTAAAGAATATAATTTCGCGTGGAGCTTACTGTTCCTGCTTAATATCTTATATTTCATATGTTAATTTGATGATTTGGGTTGACTTGAACCTGATTCGAGATTTTCGACTTGAAGGGTGTGTAAGCTGTGGCAGACTTTATGGTAGATAGTTAGAAATTCGTAGTGACTGTTATGGTTGTTGCGGTTTTATGAGCGGCAATAAAAACAGTAGTAGACAGAGTCCAAGGGGGCAGTTTTTATGACTACGACGCAGTGGCGTCGATGTAGATTCCTGGAATGATATTTTTGTTGTTTTGTTTTTCTTACTTATTTTACTTTTGTTCCTTTTTGGCCGGGCTAGTTGTTGTCCAATTGCTGCGACAACATTTGCATATGAGTGTTTGTGTGTGTGTGTGCATAAGTATATATGGGTGGAACCATTCTTCAAACATAATATATCCTGTTTCCTGATTTTCATGACGTACTTTGGATTGACCGTAAGCAGGAGCAGCAATGGCAGCAGATCCAACGGCCTTTACAATGGCCACAATTTCTGGGTTTTTGCATTTCATTCTCTGACCACCTCTCTCCCTCGCTCTATCTGTTCTCTGTTTTGGTGCAGTTTTATGCTTTCTGCATTTAAGTGCAATTCTATGCAAGAATTTTGCCGACATGCATATTTGTGTTAAAACGGACCCTGCCAGCTCGATGTCCTCGATGTGCTCTTGCTTTAAGCCGTAAAATGTTCGTTCTGTTAGCGAATGCATACAAATCCAAGGCGTCTTGCCATGTAGTTGTTGCTCTTGCAAAAATAAAATCATTTATAAAACATTCACATGAATGCCACTGAAATATTCATGGCTGGTGTCCTGCCTTGTAGTCACCAGCACTTGCAGCACCAACTCAAAGTCAACTCGAATTTCAATTTCAATTTTTGACAAAATCCATAAAAATCGAGAAACACACACATGTAAACGCCTCTGTGTCTAGACCAAGTTCATGCTACAGACACTGGCAAGATAAAGAAGAAGAAGCAGCAGAGAAAGCTAAACTTTTTCTCAATTATATAAACGGAATTTAAAATAAAAACTTTAACATAAAATGCCACTTCGGTCAAATGGTAACAAAAACTTATACATGGCACAAAGAAAGTGGCAGGTTTCATTCAAATTCCATGCATACATGCATCCGTGCATCATGCCTACTCTGGATATTTATGAAAAACGTATGCAATTTCATGATGCAATTAGAGGACAACTTCAGGATTTAAATGGTCATTTTGTGCATGCAATGCCGTACTTGAGACAACATGCATGCCTAGCCAAGTACAAAACTAGCCAAATTTCAAAGAATTTTAGCCAAAACATTTCTTTGAAGCTATACGTTTAAGGCAACAACCTGCTGAAAGCATTCCTTTTTGCTCCATTCAATGTGGCTGTTGCTCTCCATCGATTTTGTGGGAGGGATTCGGATGGTTTGAAAAATAAATTAAATTTGTCTGGCAGCAAACACACAGACACACACACACACACACACACTCACATAAAACGAAGCCACAAAGTTGGCAATGTTGTTGTAATTGTTGTTGCCAGCCATACTCGAAAAGATAAAGATGTAAATAGACAAGACAAATGCACAGCAATTGAAATTCTGCCAATGCCAGGGGCAGCAACCTGACCATAAGCCGGACATTAAGTTATCGAATGTCAGTTTCAATTTTTCACAGTGCATGGCATGTCAAAAGTATGGATATAGTGCAGCTGCTTCGTGCAGCTTCCTTCGTTTGCCATCTGAAGCTGAAATCCATCAATGCTACGGTTGTCGTCTTCACCGTCACCGTCTTAGCCAGGTCAACAAGCCCAACACGTCCGGCAGGACAACCATAGAAGTAAAAAATATTTGGCATATAATAATAAAACTGCATGGATGCATGTGAATCACATAGAATCGGCAGCCAAACCAAAAAAGATACCAAAAATACTGTTGCAGTTGCAATTTTCTGATTGCCACAAACATTTTCTTACATATGTTGAGCTCTCGATGCTACTAGTTGGAGGATGCGACTCGACAATTTACTCATGCAAAAGTTATTTTTGTGTATCTGTTTGTGTTTTCCAAATAAATGAAATTCGCAACATCTCTTTAGAAAAGTACGACAAACAAAGCGGCAGCAACGAAACGAAATGGCAAGTTCTGTGATCTCTTCACAGGACACTTGAAGTTATTGATCTATCGACCGTGCTCCAGAAAACGAATCCGAACATTTTATTCGCATTCGTTTTGGTGCTCCCAATTCCACCTAACCAAATTTTTCATGTGGTTTGAAACCGAATGTTTTGTTGTAACAGGAATTAAAACGAAAATAGGTTTTACACTGCAATAATTTTTTTAATATTCTTTGATTATATTTATGCCAACTTAAAGTTATATATTTATTGACAATTATTTTTTTTTTTTTTTTCTAACTCAACCCAAAAAACAGCATGCACAGCCAAAACGATTTTTATTTTTGTATTCGTGTATGTGCACATATCATACACGAACACATGACGATAAGTGCGAGAGGGTTCCCGCGTTACACAAAGAAAATTTCCCTTGCAACAAAAATATGTAGCTAAGTCGTGTTTAACTTGAATAAATATTGTTGCTAAAGTCATATTTTTGTGTAACTTTATTTAAAAGATAGATTAATAAAGAACTAGCAATATTTTAATGAAAATGAAATGCAAACAACATATAGTAATAGAAAGGTGCACAGCTGCGGCAACCATGTCAGCTGTTTTGTATCAAACCAAAATACTGTCGCGCCAATACAACAGCAGAATTTATCGGAAAAATAAGGGAAACATACGAATTTATCGAAAATAAAAAGGGATATATCGACAAAAAAAAGTTCGTCTTTTTGCGGAGCACGCAAAACGAATCCAAATAAAATTGTTCGGTTTCGTCTTTTCGTTTTCCGGAGCATTTATTTATAGAATTTTTATTATTTTATTATTATTTATACTATCCAAAAATTTTATGCCAAAATTTGTGAAGATTTACGGTTTTGAAATTTTTTTGTTGACCGATAATTCTACTATAATAACTCCTTTTAAACGCAAAATAATACACGTATAAGCACATTTTATAACATTTTTCATAAACAATAATGTTTATAATTACATATTTCACACTCGATTAAATAAGTCGAATTATTATTTTAAGTACAGTTTAGTGAGTACATGGCGTTTAATTACTTTTTAAAATTTTGAAAAGGTCAAATTAAATGAAACTTAACAAAAAAAATTTTTTATTCCAAAAGCCAGAAAAACGTAAATTTTTATTTTTAATTTAAAAATATGATATTTTTTCGCCCATATCTCATGTTGCAAAGAGTCGCTTATATGCAAAACTATATTGGGGTATCAATTTTTTATAATTTTTCAAAAAGATCAAATTACAAAAAATTGTCAAAAATTTTAAAAAATGTTGCAAAGAATCGAAAAGTAAAAATAAATGAAAGTCTAAAAAAAAAATTTTTTTGTATTCCATAATCTTGAAAAACGTAAATTTTTATTTCCTAAGAGAACCATCACAATGTTGTCAAAAATTAAAACTATGATATTTTTTTCCCCATATCCCATTTTGCACAGTGTCGCTTATATACAAAACTATATTTGGGTAGCAATTTTTTATAATTTTTTGAAAACTTCAAATAAATATAACTTTCCAAAATCCTGAAGAATCTTACAATAAATTGTCAAAAATATTATAAAATGTTGCAGAAAATCGCCCATAAGCAAAACTATCATAAGTAATAGGACGCAAGTACTGTGGCTAAATCAGAGGCTTTTACTCAGCATTGACGATTTCACTTTAATAGTCTATGTCTCTAGTCTAATTTGAGCATTCGATTATTCAATCGAATATGTTTTCAAATATATGAACAAATAGACTACCTCCTCTTACCCATTTAGCACTTATGTCTTGCGGAAATATCAGCTCCTTAGAGTTGAGAGGTCAAGCGAACCATAGGGCAAGACACTCTCTACATATGTATTTGTGTGCAACTGGCAGACATTTTCGATAGCTATAGCCTGCAAATGCAACCCTGCTACTATATAATAGTTATAATGATAGAGACAGAACAATTTCAAGGTAATGGCAGGATAGAGGGGAAAAAAGGAGAAGCAGTTCGAATGCAATGAAACGTATCGAAAGAAATCAAAGCATGCGGCACGTGAGTAGCTGGACATGTTCATCTTGATGTGGTTGCTGCCACAAGCGTCTGCGCCCTGCCCTGGCTTGCTCACTGTGTTGCTGTTGTTGGTGCTGGTTTAGTTGAAATTATAAAACACATTGCACATACTCCTGCTATGTGTGTGTGTGTGTGTACATAATAGTAGCATGTAAGAGCATGGCAATCGTTGAAGTGTATATAAAATGCTTGCATATTATTCTTTCCTCTTTTGTGGTCTTTGCTCTTCGAATTCTGTTACTTTTGATTGCCCAGCTTTGGATCGATAGCAACTACTACGTGCTGCTTGATTCGCCACAAGGAGTACAGAAATGTGTCTACGGAGTTGTTATGGCCAATTGTGAGAAAGTTTTCTGTCAAGCGCTACGACCCGAAATTGATGCAAAAAACCTTGAGTGAATATTCAAAACTTAATAAATAGCTTATATCTGTCAATTGTGGGAAAACAACTGACTTTGGGGAAACTTATTGTGTTTACCAGGCAGCAGCTGCGCAGTCCCACCGATTTGGACAGCCAGACCATGTGCAGCAGTGCGTCACTCGATTCCCCCCAGTTTGTCAGTTAGTCAAGGCTACTAACACAACACAACAGAGACGAGACGCGATGACATTTTGGCTCCATATTTGTTGTAGGGCTCGAATACTTTAAGCTACACTATACTGCAAAACATGTGCGTTGGAAAATCATGTTGCACCACGGCCCTCAAATATTTATTTTATATTTTTGCATTTGTCACGCCTTTTATCGGCTTTGCTTTTTGTCAGCCATTTTCACGAATTTGCCATTTTCATCTATAGCTACAAGAAAAAAAAATTAAAACTACGACCAATTTATGACATTTACTATGTTAAAAAAACATTTTCAAAAATGTTGTACAGGCCAAGCTGTGCCCGACAATGGAATACCCTGTACTCTATTTTTAGTAGTTTCCAATTTTTTGTTATAGCGAATTCGCACTGGAGCAGAAAATTGTTTTGCTTTGCAGAAATTATGTTTTCTAATATTATTTATTATTAATATTATTAGTTATAAGAAAGTTCGTTATAACGAAGTTCTACTGTATTTATTGGAAAGGTATAATATTTAAAAAATTCTATTTCGAGTATCTATGGAGAAAACACGTAAAATTGATTGGGTTGGATGAGAGCTAAATCGGCGAATCGCTAAAAAATAATTTTTTTTGTTATGTTAGCCTCTTTAGCTCGTATATTTTTACGGATTGGAATTAGTTAATTATTGTTGACTGTATTATCTCCCGCTCTGTCTATTTTGAAGTCCAAATATTTAACAGTGTAACTAAAGACTAGAAAATTCTGTTTAATAGCGTCAGATGATGGGCAACTATGTTCATCTGTTGGTTAAATAAAGAGTGTAAGCTCTTCTGTTTTCCAAAATCTATGTATTCATGTATTCAATAGCTCCCCGTAGATATGACAGCATTTTGGTATGAGGACTTATGATTACAGAAATGAGGAACTTATGGCTACGCCTTCACTTGCTCTTACATACATTGCACAAATCTAGTATGCCCTTAAACCAATGGCTACAGTGTATAATAAAAACAATAACAAAAAAATTATAGTCCATACAAAGCGGCGCAGGCTGCCTGTCAATTTTTATAACTGCCTGTCAAATGTTGAAAAATTTTTGTTGGTAAGCTCTGCTGCCTCTGCCTCTACCCCTACCCCTCTGTCTCTTACACTGGCTATGCAGCAGCCCCTGCTACTACCACTGTCTCTGTTGCTGCTGCATGTGATTGGCATTGTGTTGAAAAATCAATTAACTACACTTTGAAATGTTACGTGAGCCACCTACAACACTGCTTACTCTTCGTCCTGTCCAACCCACCTTTACGCATCTACCGCAACGAACGATTAAAAGCTATTGAATATTTTTGCAACTAATATTGAAATTCCGGCTGCATCTCGCTGCAACCGTACAAAATATATGTGGAACCAAGCAGCACGCAGCACGCCGAATCAGCGGCCCATAAAGGTAAATATTTAGTAAATCGGCTCAGTCGTTACATAAAGCAGTAACAAAAAATCAGAAAAAATCTGTTTTGACATGATTTCGTTTTTGGTTTTCGGTCTTTGGTTTTTATGCAGAGTAAAATAGCCATGACGCCGACAAGTGCACTTGACAGCACTCCGGCGAGTCAGAGGGTCCGTGAGTTGTGTAGAGGGGGCGGAGGGTGTCAGTAAAAATTACCGCAGCAGCAGACACGCAGCAGGCGCTACTACTCATAGTACGTAGTGCAGGTGGCAAGTTGGTGTTGTGCAAAATAAAAATGCGGAAAAAAGCGCTGAGCTACGCTTATAAAAATGCAACTAGTTCGACCCCATGCCAGCATGAGGCAGGGAACTACTAGGGGCGCCAGTTCCAGTGGCTTTTGGGTAGTTACGTATACGTATATGTACTCGTATTTGTACCCGAACTGCACTTCACTTGAATGCAGTCCGCACCGTTACACAGACATCCAAGCGCACAAATATAGTCACACCTACGCATACACGCACACACGCAAACGAAAGAAAAGCTGCAAGTGTTGGTCCCGTGTTAGGATTTTTCCGCGCGAATGAGCGCAAAGTTTTGAAAACAAATGGATATGGCTGTTGCTGGATGAGCTGAGTGTACGTGTCTGACGGAATGGGGGGAGAGCAACGAAAATGAAAATGTTTAACTTTTATAAAAAAAGACCCCCAAACACTTTCCAACAAGTCGAGTTAACTTTAGTTTCAAAATGCACAGAAGTAGGCAATAAACTTGTATGAAATTCATCTTGCAAACGATGCAAAATGTTGATGACAGTATATGAGTTTGTAACGTAACGTAACGTTAAATACTTACAATTTTCTAACTACAACAAAATTCAATTGCAATCGAATTGGATCAAAACCCCTTACTGTTTGCACAAATGTTTCTTCCAAAAATAATAAACAAATTAAAAAATCTCATACAGTCGAAGCCTGTTTTTTCTCGAAAAAAAATATACTCCTATATATTACTCCCTCTAAGCATTTGTATTCTTGCAGTACGATATTTAATTTAATTTCCGTAAATTTCTACCGATTTTCATGATAATCGAAAGTCTCGTCAAAAGTCATTTAAAGTATATGCGGTAAGTTTCTAGTTCATGTGTTGAGGGTATGGGAGAAAACACGGTAAATCGATTGCGAGCGACGTGGGGGTCGCATCCTTAAAAATTGTATGTAGGTTTGTTTATTAGTGCCAAATTTATGATTCTAGGTTATTTTTTACCATAATTACGTATAGTCAAATATTAATGCAGTTTATTGGCAAAGGAGGGTAAAATTAGGAAATTTTTGACCATAGCTCTGTTAAATTTCATAATATTAACGAGTGTCGCTAAAAAGCACGAAATTCTCTAGCTCTAGGGGAAAACACTTAACGCGTAACGGCTTAATTTAAAAAAAAAAATGTGTTTTTCGTTTTTATAATAATTGTGACTAACTATTGAATATTTTTGGACCATTTGTTTTTTTAATCTTTTTATGATATCATTTTTTTTTATATGGGGTAAATATGAATTAAATCAATTTGGTGGAAAAATTTTAACATTGTTCCACCAATCGAATTAATTCATATAAAACGAAAAATTAAAAATTTTTTTTTTAAATGTATGAAAATTTTTTTAATTTTTTTGTAAAAGATGTCAAAAATTATAATACATTTTTATAATATTTAATAGAATACATACTTCTTGTTGATATGATATAATATAATGATTTATTTTGTAGGTAAACATATATTAACTTTACTCAAGAAACGATTTTAGAATTATTTGCATTATGATACAATTTCAATAAAAATGTATGGGATTGCATTCAATACAAAAAATTAAACCAAATTAATAGTTATTCGTAATATAAGTCGTTTCTTCCAAAAAATTATTGCACCATTGAATAAGGATCTTTCACAAATTAAGTGTTTGTTAGTAAATTTTTAAGTTGTTTAGCTTTTAAGTTTCTTTTTACTCTCCTAAGCATTTTGATATGTGAATTTAATCTAACATCAGCTGGTTTATCTATTTTCTCATGCTCACTATATGTAACATGGTGTGGTGGGTGTGGCGATGAAAAAGAAGCAGAAATTGTTGAGAGTAAAAATACCAACAATACAACAAATTTTTATTTGCATTTCACCTGCATGTTGTTGGCACGTAATCTCGCACGTCCCTCACTTTTTGCACCCATCGACACTATAACCAATCCGGACGCGGTTTGCTTATGTTGCCCATTGAAATTCCAGTTCTTATGGCAGTTGAGCGCGTTGGCATGTCAGTAGAAGTATCTGCATTTTCCACCTGGTACAAAAATATTTGTCAGTGCAACATCTGCTCATGTATATGTCGTGTGTGTGTTTGTGTGTATTTAGGTGTTTAACAAACATGGTGGGCACACCCTCCTCTCCACACTCAACTCTCCTTTCTGCATTGGTGTTTAGTCGCGAGCAAACAACAACAATAGCATCTGCTATCGGAGATAAAATACCAACAACAATTGCAACTGCCCCCTTGCCCCAGGCTGCAACTCTCTGCTGCTGCTGCTGCTGCTTAACACAAGTAGCAAGCTTTGTAGCCGCCGAGTGTCATGTAGTCGGGCGGCTGAAATGTCAACAGTTTGCTTTGCGCCCATTAAGCGTGGGATTAAATGGGTTTTCGTAGCTGTTTTGAACCCTGTGCCTCTGTTCCTGCCCGCAAGGCGCAGACGCCAACCCACATGATGGTGAAAATTAAAAAAGTTTGCTACCATCAAAGTCAAGCGATTTGGCTTACAAAAACTAAATAACCGAGTGCTTATCTGATTTAACGCGGCGGCACTTCAAACAGTACGTCGTAAACCACAAAGCGCCAAAGTTGATGAAGTGCCTGAAAGCATCCAGCTTGGACCGCTCACACTTGTCAGCAACAAATTTTTGAACTCAATGCAGTTTTAAGTATTTTGGTAGGGGAGCTGGAAGAAGTAGGGAGTCGGAAGTGTTTAAAGCAAACGTTTTGGCATGACTTCACCTTTGTATTACGCATACGACCTGTATGGCGCGCACAAAAACGAAAAACACTCGTCGTGTCAAGCAACCTGAGTCGAGAACTGTAGTCGAAGGGAAAGGGCAAGGGGAAAGCAGGTGAGACATAAATAAAGCAACAAATACGAAGGCGATAAATATGCGAGCAATACAAAATGTGGCGGAAGCGGAAACAAACTGGAAATAAAAACAAAATGGTGTCCACTTGAAGCAGCCGTATGCCTGACTGCCTGCTGCCAGTCGTTGCCATTACGCATGTGATTCATATGTAGAGCTCTTTGAGAGTGTTCGTGTGTGTGGTGTGTGTGTGTGTGTGATAGGTGTGCAGTGCTTGTCACAATAAATTTACTAAAAGTGACAAATATTTTATGCTTAAGAATAATTGATGAAGTTGAGGTACGCGCCCGGCCATCTAACAACTAACAGCGTGAGTCTCCTTCTTCCTCTCGCTGTAAGCCTATATAAGGAAACACACACACACACACACGTTGGCCACGTTTGCTCCAACGTCGTCTCCATCTCCGTCGTCTTGCACGAAAATAATAAAGTGCTAAATCATAGCCACGCTTAGTACTTTTCAGTGCTCGCTTTTATTATAGCCAAGTGCGTTGCCAGGATGCCAGCAGGACAAGCAGCCTTATGCCCTAGCATACCTCTGTCTGTCAGTCAGCTCATATGTCTTTCTGCTAAGGCGTATATGTTTCTGTGTGTGTGTGTGTGAATGAGTGTAAGTGTCGGCCATACAAATGTATGCGACGCAAATAAAAACAGGAAGCGGATATTACGACATATTGCTGGCAAGCGTTTGCACAGAGCCGGGCACAAAAATTGCACCAAGGATTATGGCACTACATTATGGCCAAACTCGTGCTGGCAGTTGTTCTTGTTCGTGTTGCTGCTGTTCCCTTACCCGGCGTCTTGCATATGAATGATGAGCGTCATTTAATCTTTGTCTATAGTTCAACGCCCACGCACACACCCAAGCAGTAACTGGAATTGAACCAATGTATGACTATATGAGTGTGCGTGAGTGTGTGTAAGTGTGTGTCCTGTGTTTGTTTGTTTGAGTGTGTACGCTGCGCTTGACATGTCCTTAGGTTTGTTTGCATTGAAATTTAAGCACAGTTAAACAGAGCAGAATTGTTGGCAAATATATTTATATGACTATATACTACTCCTACCTATGTAGGTAGGTACTTATATGGTATAGTTTCAGAATTTGGCTTAAAGCTAAATAAACTTTAAGGCTACTTTTGACCAGGCTCCGATAAAAGCGTTTTTATTGCAAAAGGTATTTCTATATATCCAATATCCTACTCCTACCTATGTAGGTACTTATAGTATGTGGTATAGTTTCAGAATTTGACTTAAAGCTCAAAAATCTTTAAGGACACTTTTGACCAAAACGTATTTCGGCTACGAGACCGGAATGTCGATTTATATAAAATGTACTTGTTTGTTCTGTATTTTTTTGAATTAATTTCAGATACTTGTAACAGCTTAAGATGTTTAATCTCGAGTAACGTTAGAGGTACTAACCAAGGGGTTCTACTTGAAGGTTGTATACCACTAGTTTGGAGGGCACTATTATTTTGTTTCGAAATTCAAAATTAAAATAATTATTTTATTAAAATATCTAAAAATTATTATTATTATTTATTTAATTAAAAATTATTTTCAATTTGTTGAATTGTTTTATAAAAACGTAATTGTATGATTTAAGCCAATTATTCTTCACGCATGCTTTTTACATAAACCAAACCTTTTAAACTCACCATATGTCCTTATAACCAAAATTGTATGCCTGAACATTCCAAGAAAATCGGATCTATCGTATTAAATTATGGAAAAATAAATAAAGTAAAAAGGTATTTAAATGCTGCTCTTATTTTGGGCTCACGACGACCTTGAACCAGTCAGTAGTGCAACCCACTCCACACTTCTTGCCACAGCCCAGGCAGCAACTCTCGGACAATTTTAGGAGACACAAGCAAACGAAAGCCTGCAGGACACAGACAAGACCAAGCAGCACCAAATTGGAGACGATGGCTTTAGCATAAAAGGGCGACATACTAAACAGAAGCAGCATACATGACAAGAGAATGGTAGAGTGTAGAAGGATGAGCATGAAGCAAATGAAGATGGGAGGAAACAAAATGCGCTGGAGGCGCATCCGTGGAATATGCGAAATTAATTGTCTGTTTGTTGCTAACAAATTTGAATTTAAACCGCATGCAGCAAGTAGAACCAACAGACCCATATGAATTTTGTATCTGTGTGTGCGGGAGAGCCCTGTACAGCTGCTGTAGTCCTGTGTGTGTGTGTGTGTGTTGGTGCGTTTGTTTGCTTACGAAACAACTTCAAGTTGTTGAGCTTAAGTTGCTTGTAGTTGTTGCGGCTGTCGCTTGTTGTTGTTTTTGTTGCTGTTGTCGTTGCTGCCTTTGTTGCTGCTGCTTTACAGTTTGCCATGCGGTTTACAAACTGCTGTGCGCCAAGCTCTCTGAAGCGTATAGTTAGCGGGTGTAGGGGCCGAGGCTCGGGTGCGAGAAGCAGAGAGTCGACCAAATCGTCAACGCTGAAAAGTTGCTTAGGTGGAGGACGACAAGGACGAAACTTTCCCAGAGCGTGCAATACCAGCAATTGTCTCACTAAAAGTCCTACTTTTGTTTTTCGGCGCCCCAAAAGTTCCAAGCTACCCTCCAAACACACTTACATACAGAGGACTACAGCAGCTGTACAGGACTCTCCTACACACACACACACACACACACACACACACACACACTTAGTAAACACATACACCAGCACACGCGGCGCAAATTAATTGCTGCTGTTTTCGGCGCTTATTTGTCTTTGAAATTTGTTTCTTGCTGGGTTTTCTTCGGACTGTTGGACCATTGGACAGTTGGACTCGAAACTCAGCACTCCGACTTCGGCACTCAATGCTAGCCGTCCTGTGTTACCAGATCCAGATTCGTTGGCTTGGCGTTTAATTTTCTTGTTGTTTTGTTTGCTTCTTGCCTATTTGCTATTTAAATTTAATTTGCATTACTTAGAGAATTTAAAAAAAAAAGAAAACACCAAAAATTTCTCATGCGAAATGCAGCCCTAACATCTTTGCTTTCTCTCTTTTTTTTCGGGGCCGTATTTCTGCTTGAATATTTTTATATTTATTTGCGGCTTGGCAATTTCTGTTTACTGTTTATACAAGAAGTTTCAACGGCCTCGACTCAACATAGTTTTGCCTTAAATTGCTTTAATTTTGCAAACCAATGTGGCGTATGCTTTATATACTTTGTATTGTATTGTACTTGGCCGCACTCAAGGAATTTAGCACTTAACGTCGAAGTGTAACCAAATCGCGTGCTCGTACATATCTTTATGCTTTCAAGTTAGTGCGCCGCATTAAGCATACGCCCCATCGCTCGCTGCTGCATTGCTCTGTGCTCATTAGAATGCCCGGCAGTATGTTGTGGTCGGCTTTATAAATTGCATGCATGTATAATCAACCAACCAACCACCCACAACAAAATCAATTTAAATTCCTAAACTGATTTTCGCACACACAAGTGTGTTTAGAGGAAGTTATTAAATTAAAATTATGTTTCTACATTCTGGGATAGCAGCCTTAGTCCTCTACTCATAGTTCAATTAGCAGACAACGCACACAGCTTCATACGCATGAAAGGACGCGGCTAACAACGAAACGTTGTCCAACACCTGACCACCTCCGTAACCCAATACGTTTTGGGAGCCGCTCACATGGCTCACATGGCGTTTTTTACTTTCACCACTATGCGTGGTGGTTGTCCTTGGAAAGCACACGTTGGCGGCCATTTAAGCCTTAAGCAGACCACTTAGTGGCGCAGACATAAATCTGTGCGGCAAATCCGAGCAATTAAATGTGTCGTAATTTAGCTCGGCATGAAGGTTAGTCCAATGCCCGCTCTTCCTCAGCCACCTCCACACACTGCTATTATGCTCTTCTCGGGCGCCCTCTCATCCTCTCCACGAGCTCTTTAGTGTGCAATTAAGGTGAAGTACGCGCACACACACACACACACGTACCATAATCTTTCATGTACGAGCGCCAATCTGTTGTCCTTGTTGTTGTTGTTGTTGTGGTGAGGTCTGAGTTGTTGCCACGCTCCACACAATTCCTTATTAATTGACGCGAATTTATGTTTTTTGGACGCGTTATTGTTGGCCCGAGAAATTAAAAAATATAAACAGACAACAGCCCCCCAAAACTCACATAGCCAAGACGTAGGCCAGGAGCAGGGTTGGTAGGAGACGAGTTTTTTGG
This sequence comes from Chymomyza fuscimana, assembly GCA_949987675.1. NCBI lineage: Eukaryota > Metazoa > Arthropoda > Insecta > Diptera > Drosophilidae > Chymomyza > Chymomyza fuscimana. The sequence continues at coordinate 1,128,932 of OX465089.1, forward strand.
GTGGGAGGACGACAGGCCGCAAAGGCATTTTTATGGCACTTGGCAATTAGAGGCCCAAAGGCAAAGGCAAAGGCAACCGTCTCCTAAATTGGGTAGTGCTGCAGGCATTTGTGGGCGTGAGCGAGGCGTGGTAGACGTGAGGATGGCTTATAATATTTTTTCCCAGTGTGTGCTCTATTTGTACAATACTTGAAGTGCTCTTGTTTTTTTTTTTTTTCGTATACCCTACAAGCAGGGAATATCAATGAGCAAGAGCGAGAGACAAACACACTTGCCACTTCAGAGCACTTGACAGAGTATTCCAGAGGCCTCCGCTGCCTCAGAGCTAGCTCTAAGTTGTTTTGCTGTTAAGTGAGCGTCTGCTGGCTGTTATGACCCCGCTCGGATGTTGGCTATTAGACGGCCATTAAATAATTGCTAGCAATTCACAAGCAAGCCAAAGAAATGGAAAAAGGCAAACATTTTGCGCTACTTTTTTCATTTAAGACGCATAATTGCCAGCAATTTGTGTTGGGTCTTGTGGCTGCTGAAGGAGCAGCTCCTTTTGAGCAACTTTAAAACCTACTATGTACAGGTTTTTGATGCCCTTTAAACCCAATAAACGTGTCTCGAACACGTAAAACTTAATTTAATAAACAGCCAACACAATGAACATTTTAGAGCAAACCAGTAAAGGGTCAAAGTGTTGGCAATAATCGTATTAGCACGCACACACTCTCACACACACACATACATATGAAAATATAATAAAGTTAACAAGCAACTAAAAACCGCACACACATAGATAGTAACACTAACACATGTACAGCACCTTAATGATAAATCCGAAACCAAAAACCTAAACCGAAAAGCCCCACAGTCTCTCTAAAATCTACAATAGAATCCGGCAGATAGAGCTGAAAGAGCAAGAACAACCACAAAACAGTGCAAAACCGAACAACAAATGCAGCCACAAAATGTAACAACTGACCTGCCCCACAACACAGCAAGAGCAACAACAAAAAGTTGGTCGATTATCAACGGATTAACCCGACTATTAAATACCCTGTGCTTTCATTAAGCTTATCAGTGTTTATTGGATTTCGACGCAATTTGAAGCATACACATATTGATAACGATTATTTTGTATTCGTAATAAGATTCAACTTTCTACGAGAAAAAGGTAACTCAGAGGGTGGTCTCTCCAAAAAGTAAAAATTCATTCCGCTTCAAATTCCATGGTTTTCAAAAAACCGTCAACCGTCAACAGACGCCTTTTGATGTCCAGGTCATTTAAATGCGAAGGTTCCCCGATAGTATTTTTTTTTTCATGGTCAACATTTTCCACTAACTTAATATTCCCGCGTACCTTAAATGCAGGGTATAAAAAGCAACTCGAACCGGTTGAAGTTGAAAGTTTAGAGCAGGGTGAAAAATTAATTAAATAATATTTATTTGTTGCTAAAATGTATGCGCTTTGAAGCAGCATTAAACTCTCATATATGTACATAAGTTTGAGTTTAAATAGTTGTTGTTGTTGTGTTGCCAATAGCCAGAGAGACAGAGATACAGAGAGCGAGAGAGTGGTTGAGATAGGTGTGAAACTTGTGCCCGGAATACTTGGAAAAACATGTGTACCCCTAATAGCCATGCCCACTAAATTTTACAATTAAAGCTGTTAACTTAATTGTTAACTGCACTCACGGCCAGTTTGTAGAAATGTGCATATCTGTGTGTGTGTATGTGTGAGTGTCTGCATGTATCTGTGTGTTCACAACGTTTAGGGCGCTTTAATTATTGCAATGGAAATTGCAAATGAACACGAAACTCAAAAGTTGTTACCCACTGCTAACCGCTGCCCAGCAAGTGTTACACGGTACGTATACGTGATATGTTGAAATCAAATTTGGTATTCTATTTGAACCAGCTAAGCAAAACTTGTGCACAGTTAGAAACATAGCCGAGCCAGAAATTTAATTATGCAAATCAAAAGTAGTAACTGGCCGCTAAACTTAGAGCTGAACAGTCAGAAAACTCATACGCCATGTTGAGCACATTAGAAAAAACGCTTTCGAATTGCACAATACATTTTTTTAGAGTCAATGTTTATTATTTGTGCTAATTTGAAACATTTTTCAATTTTTCAGGAAAACTGATTAAGAAATTTTCATTCAAATTGATCTCGCCGAAATATATGAAAAAATTAATTTAATCTCCGATTTAAATTTCGTTTCATTTTTGATTTTTAATAATGTGTTTATATCAAGGCGCTGCTTAAATTTTAGTTTTAAATCAGATCAAAAGTAAAAAAAAATATTAACAATCATTTGAAATTAGAGCCGCTTAAGCCCATGACATGTATTGCGTTTCTTTTTTTTTATTCTTTTATTATTATATACATTTATAAATCTAGCGTATTTTCACTTGGCAGCAGCTTTAAAGACAAAAAAAAAAATGTTTTTTAGAGTGCACTAGCCAGCGAAATCTTTATCTTAAAAATACGACTTGAAAGGCACATTGCACTGTTCTCGCAGTTGTATGTACTTGTATATTCCGAGCCATGTTTCTTCTTCATGTCCTCTCTGCTCTTTCTAACCTTCTCAGCTTCGAGTTGGCGCGTATTTTTTCCAAAAAATTATCGTAAAAGAATTTTACCTGAGATACGTGACTGCTGAACTTAATATCCGTTTGTCATAAGCGCTGCTCTCAAAAACACACACACATAAGCATCCAAGGAGAGAGCATATAGCACATGGGGCAGACTCACGTAGTGCCTGCCAGAGAAGAAAAGCAAGCAACAACAACAACACATCGCAAGGAGCCATCCAACTTAAACTCTCTATGCGCTATGAAAAAAACAAAAAATAAAAGCCAAGGACATTTTCAGCTAAATTAAGTATTTTTAGAAGTTGTCTACCTTGAGTAGAAGTACCTTTTGCAGTTGCCCCGTGTTCTAGCTGTAGTTGCAACGCCGATGCATGCGAAAATTTTACGAGTAGATTTTTGAAAGGCTCCTGCTGCTTTCCGGATAGCGACTTTTCACAGAGCTGAGGCGAAGGGCTGGAAAAACAAAAACACATAAAAAGTCAAGTTGCTGCGCTTTAATTGCATTTTGCGCGCTTTTCTTTGTGTCAGCCTGGAAAGAAATAAAAATGCCAGCAGCCAAATACACTATGGAGCATTGTCTGAAAAGTGAAATTCCTGGAGTCAGGTGAGCTGCAGGAACACACACACTCACACACACACACCCCAGAAGTTCAGGCAGATCAGGCGCTACGCTATTAAGAAGCGAGCCTTTAAGCTGCAGCTTGCGGCAGTCCTGATACAAGCAGCCTCATACTTCTAGCCGCCTCATCTTGTTGCAATGTTTATGACATAAAAGTCGACGTGGAAAAAATGTGTTGCATACTTTGCGGAGAGCAGCCATTACGAAGTGTAAGAGTGAGAGGCAAACCATTTTGGTTGTGCTTATAACAGTTGTATTATAACTTTGCAAATTTTCCAACACATTTGCCCTGAAAACGTAGAACGTATTGCATTGCAGTAGCAGAAGCAGGAACAGCAGCAGACAGTTCCTTTATTTTTGAATTCCTTTTATGCATTTTTGCTGGCTTCGTGCATTTATTTTGCACAAGCCGGTGCCTTGTTGTCCTTTTGCGAATAATTTCACTGATAAAAGATTTTCAACGCATCTTACGGTCTCTGTTTGCACTTTAGCAATATGTTTGCGCCTCTGCAACTATGCTGCAGTTGCTCTACTCGCCTCTGCCGTTTTGTTTTTTTTTTTTTTTTCTCCCCCAAAAGAAGTATAATATAGGGCTGCTGCTGCAGCGTTGGCAACGGATGTGCCCTAAGTAGTTTACGCGCATTTAAAAGGAGCAGCGTAGTCGTCGTCGTCGTCGTCGTCGTCGTCGTCGTCGTTGTCTTGGTACTTTCCAGAAATTGCAGGCCAAGACAACGGCTGGCGCAATGCCAATGCCAAGCAAAACGACGACGTTGGGCAAAGGGAATGGCAATGGCAGTGGCCACCAAGCACAGAAGTAGTTCAGTGTTCCAGTCAAGACAAGCATATAAATGTTGTGCAGGCTCGCTAAAGCATCCACAACAAGAGCCTTGCTCCTGCAGTAGCCATAGTACAGCGGCATAGTAGTAGCAAAAAAAAAAATAGCAATTGGTTCTACTCTTTACGTAGCGCATAGTATTTCAAGTATGCCAAGAAGATGGTAACTTATTAAATGAGCATCGGAAAAATAATTTCCAAGAGATCATGTATCGGGAGTGGATGTCCATATGTTCTTAATTTTGTCTGTAATTGTCTGTTTCTATTCGATTTACTATTTTATGAAGGAGTCCAAATCTACTTGCTGGGAAAAGAGTTTAATCTTGCAAAACTGGCACTCCTCACATCCTTGCTGGAACAATGTTTGAACATTGCACACCAATGTCATATTAAGTCTTCATAATAGAAATTTTACTGTCGTGAAAGAAAAAACTGCTACTTATTTTGTGCATAAAAAGAGTTGAATGTGTAGACTTTGTGACCAAGGAGTGCTGCACATACCTGGGCAATTGACATGTAGATGGCCAAGACCTTATGCGTGAGGTCCCAAATAATCCTCCACTTCCTTTATCAGGGCAATTTTCTGCTCTTTAGTAAAATTTGTGCATCTATTTTGCCTACGCGACATTGTTTCTGCTATCAAAATAAGTTGCTGCACATTAATGGTTTGGTTTTTGGTGTTCAAACAGAACAGCTCATGTTTTTGCTGGCGCCATCTACATGTCGATTGCTCAAAAAAATCTATTGGCGCTAAAAATTTTGAGTTTTTTTTTTATATAAAGTTTCATTTTCTTTCGGACGTTTTTGTGTTGCTGCGTACTGGCCTTAACGAAAGAATTTTTTTCGAAATTCGAAATTCCCATAGTTTATCTAAATCTTTTTAGTCATCTGGGGTTATTTTTGTTTTATACCTTTTAATAAACTATCTTTGAATTAAATTATATATTTTTTTTTTATTTTTAGAGATGCAGGCCTTTAATATTATTTCTGATGTTATATGTTATATGTTCGAATCAATTGTTGATAGAGAGGGTATCTTAAAGTCGCGCTTTAAGTACTGTGGAATTTAACTTGTTTTTATTTTTTTTTATACTACCTGCATTTTTTGTTGCTGTGATTGTGATTGTAGTAGTAGTTTTTTATTTATTTTTTTTTTTAATTTCTTGTTGTTTTGCACTGGGCAGAGGCATTGTTCGCTTATTTGACTGCCAAAATGAAACTCAAATCAACTCGTGCATTTCTAATGCGAATTTATATGTTTTATCTTGGAATTTTCATCAAACAACAGTGATTGCGCCCCCCGCGCTGTACATCCACCACTCTGTCACTGTCTGCCCCTCTTCTGCTCTCAGAGAATAGTAAATTCCTTTTTGTAGCTGTTACTGTGCTTTGCTATTTTCTTATTGAAATGAGCCAAAATGTACACAAAGTTTGTTGCTGTTATTGTTGCCATTGTCGTACTTTTGCTCAATATTATTACACTAAACCCAGCGCCCATCCCTGTATCCGGGCACTAGTATGCCATCTTCAGTTCTTTGTATGTTATGTATGTGTGTGTTGTTGTTTTTTTTTTGTTTTTATTGCCCAGCAGTTTGGCCCTCGACTCCAGTCAGTTTGTCAGCTTGTCAGCACGTCGGTGCTGAGTTGCTTCGCACTGCTCTGCACTGCTTTGCCTTTGTTGCTCATTTATTTTGATTTGTTTGCCATTGCGATTTATATTTCTTCGTTTTCTTTCGCTGAAAATAGTGCAACGATAAACAGAGTGGGGCGTCGAGTGAAGCAGTGAAGTATTGCTAAAAAAGGGGGAAGCAACAGCATTAAAATTAAGCTCGGATTTATTGACCCATTTCAGTTTGACTTAAAATGCTACTGCTCTATTTTTTTGTACACTTAAGCAATTGCAACAAAGCAAGAAATACAATAATAACAACAACAACAGTAACAATCAAAGCAAAGGCAATGCCAATGGCAAATGAAATTGTTTTACTAATCCCGACAAGTTACACTTTTAATTACTTTTTCTTCTCAAATGAGCAAAGCCGCATTTACAGCGCCATCTAGCGAAGGCATTTACCATCTATATACCTGTCGCTAACTACATTGGGTAACAAAAAAAATTCCCCTGGCTGAACATACAGTTCACGGTAAATTTTGGTTGGCTGATATCAAATACGTAAATCTCATGGGGTGGTTCTAGTCGTGTCATGCCGACTAGAGTATACCCTATACTTCGGATATAAAAAGACTCTTACAGGACGTCGTATTCCAAATTAGGAAAGAGAATAGGACACTGCGTCCGGCTGTGATATCTACAATCCAAAGCTAACATCTGAACTGCTACGTTTTCACAAAAACATTACCAGAATGGTGGTAGGAGTTGCAACGGGGCACTGCACCATAGGCCTAATTGCTGAGAGATTGCACGTTCCCTATCACGACTTCGGCCGCAGCTGCGGAGATAAGGAGGTGATAGAAAGCATCCAACACCTGCAGTTTAAGGGTAAACCATTCTTTGAAGACCTCGACAGTCTGCCAAAAGTGCCTATAGCGCATCTGGCCACTTTTCTCCAATCCTCAAAATGGTCTTGCAAGGAAAGGAACTTAGGTGACTAGGAATGCCCACCAGTTTTTGACCCTCGGAATAATCTTCCTCTACCCCTTCCCCTCTTCTTCACTCCTTTCTTCCTTTTCACAATTATACAATAAACCTCATGGTCTCTGGATGATCTCAATTGAGCAGCCTAATCAACCTAACCTAACCATACGGTATACCTTAATTTTGACAGAAAAATTATTATTTTAATGAGTTAGATCTCCCTGATGGATTTTGAGATTTTCGATCTCAATTATTTTTTCAGCAGACTATTCTAAATAGGTAGGTTTAAAACTGTGTCCAATTGGGTGTGTACTTTTCCTACAGTGAATCCAGGAAAGACACAAACTTGAACAAATACGTAGCCTACCTAATTTCGAAAAGTCCAAAAATTTCAAAATTTGGGTCACGTAATTGGGGTATGAAAGTATAATGACACATCAAAACACATAAAAACGACGAAAACATCATTTAATTTATTATTATTATGAATGTCATCATTTTTTCATCACCATAGAATAGAAAGCATAAAAAATATTGGCTGAGAACGCGAAATCCTGCTAGGCTAAGTCTCCGAAACAGAATCTCTTTTATATTTCCCGAATCTTTAAAAAAAATTTAATCGAAAAAAGAGAATTCTTAGCTGCAGCATCTCTGTCTCCCAAATGCTCATCAAAATGCGGTAGAGTTAAATTGTTAGGTAACTCGAATAGGCTCCGCTCTGTTGATTGTAATTCGAGTTGTACTTGTTGTTTTTTGTCCCACTACAAAAGGCGTTAATTAAATATTTGCGCTCAAAGACAACTGTTAACCAATTACAACAACAACAACAATAACGACAACTTGAACAACAATAAAATGTAATTTTCAACAAAAATCTCATTAAGCGCAAAGCAATAGAGCTAAACAGTGAGAAGCAGTAAACAAAAAAATAAAAGTGGAAGAAGCGAAAACACAAAAAAAAAAAACAAGAATAAAACAGTGCGAAACAAAAGTATTGTTCATTGGCACTTTCCATTGAATTCTCTCTCGTTGTTGGTTTATTGGTTTACTCTTGTTTTTGTTAATTGTTTTCCATGTTGTTGTTGTTGTTATTGTTGTTTTCGTCGTTGTAACTTGACGCTATTTTGCATATGGCCGTTTAAGCAAAACTAACTTTCAAATGACGTTTAATGCGATTAGCGCAATCGAGTGCAGCAGCTGAAAAGCGTGGAAAGTGTGGAAAAGAGGCGTGGAAAGCGGGCCCAGCGGATTGCAGTTTATTGAAACTCAAGCAGAACAAATACCAATTAATTAGATTCGTTTCTATTTGGCTAAGCTGTTGTGTGTGTGGGTGTGTGTTTTAGTCCCTTTTTTCCACATAGAGAGGGAGAGAGCGAAAGAGAGACGCTCGTAAACTGAGCGCATAACAATAACACAAACTATGAGCACGACAATGACAAAGACAAGCAAGATGCGGGTGAAGATTAAGATGAAAATGAGAATGAAAATGACAGTTTGACAGGTGTACGTCATTAAGAGACGACCGCACGGCCGTTTGGCTTGGTTCTTATCTGTTATCAAGGCGCTTATGTTGGCTATTTGAGCTGCTTCCAGGTTCAAGGTGCAATACCGTGTCGTCTCAAATCTCAGCTCAGGAGCACGTTGATGACACTCATTAACATAAAAAGCAAAGGTGGCCACAGCACATAAAACCAGGGCTCACTTTGCGCACTCATTAAAATGGCCGTTGGCCCGCAAGCGTTAAACACGCTCCTCAAGGACGTTGCCCAAATGTGTAAGCAGCCAAGTAGGCACTCAAATTTCAAATGTCCCATGGTAGCTTGAAACCCTTTTGCGCTGGAATCCCACGAACTGAAAACATTTAAATGTAATCTATTATCTTAATTCCGACACAAATTGTTTGGCGCGCCGACAATGCTCCTTACCCTGATGCTATTTCGCAACCCGATTCTGATTCTTATTCCGAGTGGGTCGCGATGCTGCCGTTGCTGCCTGTGGTGACAGCCGCATAAAGCATTTCCGACGCGTCCATTTGCCAGCTCTCGGCATGCTTAACCCGGCTAACAAAAATAAAAGCCCCAAATAATGTCAGCGCACCATTTTGTACCATTTCAACAGTGACTTGTGCACCCAAAGACTTGAGCTCCACAAGGACAAGGACAAACACGCGGCCAGAGACAAGGACCAATGGGTCGGTATTAGAGTGGCAACCGCTTAAAAGCATTGCTTATCGGCCGCAACGTAAATCACCCAATTTACCATAAATAAAGATATGTACATATTGTCATCGTATAGTGTCGCCGTGAGAGCCGCTAAACATGGCATGCGAAATGCTCTCACCAAAGACCTGAAACCAATGGAGTTTCCACTAGACTCGCAAGCAAAACAAAGCCAAGCCAATCCAGCACCTTATCGTTAGAGAACACATCTTTAAGTGGCTGTCAACGCGGTGAGGATGTTGGGCCTTGAAGGCAGGGGCTGTTGGGGCGGCTACTAACAACTTGCGACTATTTGGCCACACATAAATCTGCATGCATGAATTGGTAGACTCTGTGCGGGAGTCTTGAGGTGGGATGCTGAAGCATAAACAGCTCTTCCACTATACTGCCATTTTAGCCATGGGCGGGTACAGCAGGGCGCTATCTACTTCTCTGTTCCTGTCTTTGCTGTTTAAGATTTACTTTACAAAAGCAACGTTTTGTTGACTGTGACACGACACTCACCATTTTCCCCTTTGCCAACTTTCAGGCACAACAACGCCAACGAGTACCAGCACAACAGCAGAAGGAAAAGCACTGACAACATCTGAAGGATGCGCAAAGGCAGCCCAAAAGACGACACCAGCAAATCGCGATTATGACGATGATGACGGCGGCAACGACAGTCCCACTAACAGTAACAAAGCTGCCATGCCGCAGGCAACAAAGCCGGCTGCGGTAAAGGCAACAGCGGCAGCAACAACAACAACAACAAGTACCAGGACGACGGGACACACTCAAAAGCGTGTGGCACAAACGACACAATCGCGAAATCCCATCAGACGCGCACATAGTGAACGGCATTTGCCGGTATCAACAGCAATGCCAGCACCATCCTCAGTGCCTGCTGAGCTTGGTTCCGAGGTTCCCGGGTCTGCAAAGACGTTGGCAAACAAGCGCACGGCACATCATCAAGCGAATGCGCCACAGAATGTCATTTTAAATTTTAAGGATACAATGGCGCTGCGCATAAAAAATAACCGCAACGACTCAAGAGATTTATTTCAACGGCGGCCAAAGGAGCCACCACCGCCCCCGCCATCGTCTGCCAGCACAGGCAAGGACAAGGGGATGCACGAACAGACGACGGTGACATCGCCGACGACCACAAACGGATTAGAGCAGAAACAGCAACAGCAGAAGCAGAACGAAATCAATAAGAATGCCAGCCTGGTCGCAAAGTCAACGCAGCCGCAACCTCAATCTCACCAGCAGCAACAAAAACAACAACGCACTGTGGTGAGAGTGGCTCCGTTTAACAAGAGTGGCGATGGCGGGGAAGTGCATCGTTTGAAAATCACCCACACAGATGCACCCCCCGATGAGGAAAACGATATGGACAGTGTTCAACTGCGGCGGCGGCTCTTGACAAACTTGGATGCCGGGGATGCTGCCCAAAAGAAGACATCGATCCTAATCAACGGTGACGACTGCTACTCCACCATGAATCTCAGCCTGGACACAGCCCAGCCACTGTACCAATCATCCGTCGTCGTCAAAGCAGATTCACCGCAGCTGCGGCTAACCAACACGGCCAACACAGTGACCATCAATGTGAGCAGTCCCACCGCTCCACCCGCTGCACGCACTAGCGCTGAAGAGCTAATCTACCAGCATAACAAGCTCAATACGCTGCGCACTCAGCAGGCTTTAAGTGCTGGAAGCGCCGAGGGTGCAGCCGGTGGGCAACGCCGCGGCGCTATTATACCCATCAAAGGCAGCGAGATAAATCTGCAACGTTCTGCCTCATCCACTTCCTCGGCCTCCAGCAGCTCCATGGCCAGCAGCTCAAGCAGCAGTGGCAGCAGCACCAGTGGCCTGGGCATGTCAAAGCGTGGCCGCACGTTGATTAGATTGGATTATGACAAGGAGCAGCAGCAGCAGCAGCATTTCCCGGCGCAGCAACTGCCGCAGTCGACGTCATCAACAGCTATCAACACACCACCAGCTACAGTGCCTACTACAACAAAAACTGCCCCCGCACTTGTTGCACATGAGACGGAACTACTGAAAATCTTGCGTAATCCTGTTGAAGCTGTCAAGCGGAATTTGGTACCACATGTCTGTGGCCGAGCGGCTGCCACGTCAGCGCCTGCTGAAGTTGCGCGTGCCAAAAAGATGAAGGACGGCTGTCAAGACGAACAGCCAAGTTCTGTAAAGAATACTGAGCCGACCACAGCGCCACAGCCTTCACAGCCTTCACAGCTTTCACAGCTTACACAGCCTAACAGCTTTATAGCCAAGCTGCTACAAGATCCCATGTTGGGGCAGGTAGCCGATGGTTTGGAAACGGAGACTGTGGCGGATTTGATTGAAAACTCGTTGCAGCGTCTGCAGCAGACGCGGCAGGCAATAGATATGAGCGGCACCAAAGACAATGACGATATGAATCGGCTCATCAGTGCTTCCTTGCAACGCATCAGGACTGAGCGCCAGCCACCCGTCAATACGGTGGCGCCTCCATCGCCTATGCAGCAACTGCTGGCTGTGCCAGCTACGCTTACCAAAGACGAGGATCGACTGTCAAATCGTGGCAGCATCAGCTCGGCTAATAGCTTTGCTTCTGCGCACAACTACGAGCTGTTTGATTTCGAAGCGGCCAACGAATCGGATTGCTATCAGAGTTGCTCCAGCGAACTGACAGCTGCCGGCGTGTTGGACGACGACGAGTGTGAGACAGGAGATGCTGTCACTCGTGCTAAGTTCTATCAGCTGCTGGTAGACGCCACATTGGCGGAAATTGAGCATTCTACGCATACGGAGAATGCGATGGAGGAAGTTGAGCATCATTACGAGTCCATACGTCATCACAACGGAGATCCTATTTATGAAGAAATCACTGATATGCCACCACCACTGCCACTCACTGCGCCACCGCTTAACGACGCCGAACTGGATAAGAAATCCGCTCGCTCCATTTTTGAGGGGGCCTCAAAGTACGACATTCTCTCATATCTAGTGGATGCCAAGGAGCGGGGTGTAGTGCGTGAAGAGACGGCGTTCGACTTCGCGCTTAGCCAGAGCAACCCAAAAATAATTGAGGAAGAAGCTACGGATACATTGAGCGATTTGGACAGACGTAAACAGCTGCTGAGTCACATGAGCGATGACAGTAGCCAGAGCAATATGAGCTCGCTCTCACCACCGCCGCACACCTTCATATGCGGCGGCAAGAGCGGTGCGTCTAGCGATATAGAACGTCAGGACTCGGGCGTGGGGTCAGAAACCTCGAAGACCTCACGCAGCAAGTACCAACCTGCAGGTGTCACACCAGCTAGTCCATTGCATTTGTGCGAGGATTGTGACAGTGCTGTGGAGACACAAGTTAGCGACATGGGTGTAATTTTTGCGCCACTTGTTTGCCGTAAGTGTGGCAAGAAACGCGTAGAGCGCAAGGAAATTATTACGGAGATCGTTGAGACGGAGGAGAAATATGGCCGCGATCTGCAGATTATACTTGAGGAGTTTTGCCATCCGATGCTGGTCGCCGGTCTGCTCACACAGGAGCAGCTCTCTGCAATCTTCCTTAATACGGAAGATCTGCTCGAGAACAACCAGACGCTGGCCGAGCGTATGCGCGATGCCCTGGACATTGCTTTAGAGCAGGGTGACGATGATCTGCTGACGGTTAACATTGGGCGCATATTTCTGGACTTTACGCAAATGTTGCATGCATTCGAGAGCTACTGCGTACGCCAAGCGGGAGCCAGCCTGCTGCTGGCTAATATGGAAAAGGAAAAAGAGCTGCTACGCATCTTTCTCAAGGTCTCTCAAATGGAGAACGCCGTATTGCGTCGCATGAATCTCAACTCGTTCCTTATGGTAAGCATGTAACCTGTTATCATTCTATCATTCGCTTAATATTCATGACTAACCTAAAATTCTGCAGGTACCCGTGCAGCGCGTCACCAAGTATCCACTGCTGCTGGCTCGCCTTTACAAGGTGACGCCGGCACACCTCGATGGACGTGAGCTTTTAAAACAGGCGCAGGAGAAAATTGAATTGCATTTGAATCACATCAACCAGGAGGCAAAGGATGTCCCAACAAAGCTCTGGCGCCGCATCTCCTCCTCTAGCCCTAACCGGCGCGCCTCCTGTGAAATTGATATGATAAACATCAAGCTGCGCAAAATGGCCATCGACATACTCGAGTGGAATCATGATGAGGTACGATTTGCCATGGAAGGCAAGCTGCTCTACACCCAGCCCACGGACAGCAACTGGAAGAAGGCGCGTACCATCAAACTGACGCCTGTAAACGCGCTGCTTGTGACAAACGGCAAGGTGAGTACGATGACTCTCTACCCTCAGGCTGGCAGTATGTTTGGGTAGTTTGTGCGTTTGAGTGAGTTGTAGATGTAGGTCATGTCCGACAAGAATTGACGTTTTGGCGTTTGACATGAGGCTGGCAATTAGTGAGACGCTCACACCTAATAACCCTAGGCGTAATCAAAAGTGGGCTTACCCAGTGGTTGCCAAGGCAACTCAATCGGCTAAAGTGAAAAAAATTACACCAGCTATTGGACTATCTCTTGCCGTAGCTTCGGTGCTACATTCAACGAGCGATAAAAGATTTCAACAAATCAGTGCCACTTCCCATTCGTTCCTTCCGTCCTGGACTATTGCTATTGCCATTGAACAGCCAGTCTGTAACCGTGTGCCCGCACCCCCGTTGTTGGATCTCTAATGAAAAGTGCTTATCCCAGCAACTATCTGCTTCTGATGCCTAAAAACAAAAAGCGAGTGAGCCAACGAGTTTTGCCAGGCAAAGCGGAACGGACGCCGCACTCCAGGCTGGGCAAATAGCAAAAACAAAAAAAAAAAAAAAGAGCGTCAAGTGGCCCAGAAGTATCTGCCAAATGGCATGGAGCATGTGCTGTAGGGGCTTGCCGTCAGCCGGGTGAGAGAAGGTAGACACAGTGCGTATGTCACTTGTTCGGTTTTTATGCGTAGGACGAGTTGGGTCGCTGGGTCGATGGGTCGGTCTGGCGTGTAGTCCTTCCGTCCATGCATTGCAGCGTGTGTTTCTCTAAATTCTGCAAAAGCCTCAACCGACAATTGCTCAATTCAAGGCACTCGTTCAGCTCCCTGCCGCTAGCTAGGGCTTTGCCTCGGTCCTGGACTAGGGGATAGGCGTGGGATTGGGGTTCCTGCCGCAGCCTAACTCAGTTGACATGCTTTGTGTATTTGCCAGTGTTATCTGCAAGCAGCCCCGGCCCCAGCTTCTGTTCTTGCCCCCAAGACTTTATGTATGTATGTATGTACAACGTACACTGTACAATGTACATTACATACATATGTACATCCAACCCACACTTATTTTTCTAGTTGTAATTTTGTTTAGTTTCGTTTTACACAATTTTCTATTTTCTTTTTCTATTTTTTTTTTTTTTGTTTTTGTTCTTTTCTTCCTTTCTATTGCTTGCCGTTTTTTATGCGCTGGCAACCAATTTTTTATGCCCGCAACGACAACTTCGACGACAACGACGCCAACAATGCCAACAAAAACAACAGCCAAGTGCCAATTATAAGGCAGAGAAGGCCATGTCGGATAAACTGAATTTCCCGAAGCACACGGGCATTCGAGAGGCATCCCTGCTGCTGGTGAAGGAAAAGTGCGGCCGATACACGCTGATACGGGAGCCGTTGTATCTGGACAGATGTGTTGTGTGCAGTGAAGCGGATTGGGATGATTATTTCGAAGTGCAGGAAATTTCATCGAAGGACACATTCATATTCAAAGTGAGTACCGATTCCTAGTTGTGTATAGCCATTGTACTAGATCTCTTTTGTTTTATTTTTTCTTTTGCTACGGCAAGCTTCCTCTTGTCTACTGATTGTTTCTCTCGTTTTTTGGATTTTCCAAAAGTGTTTGCCTTTTGACTGAGCAATGTTTGGGATTCGTTAGTTCGTTAGCTCAACTCAACTGTGTGTAGTTAATAACCGGGTTATGATGACAAGTGTAGCACACTTAGGAACGCAACCAGAGTGAGTCATCATCCAGCTGTTGCTGCTGGATCGCTTTCACACAGCGACACTCATGACTCAAAATGAGTGACGTTTATTGAAATTAAAACCTACAGTAGCGAAACAGGGATAAGACAATTTTTGGGGATATGCACGGACTAACGCTGAATAAATTGAAACATTTAGTTCCGGCAAAGTGAGCAGTGACAACTTTTCTATTTAAACCAAATTGACAGACAGATAGTTTGGAAAATTTGTCGTAGGCTGAGTCAAGCTAGAGAAAGGGCTAGATCCGAGCTAGTTGCATAACGTTTTAGTTATTCTTTCAGTTATGTAGCTAATATTTACGATGTGTTCATTTAGGGATTGTTATCGTCTGATTGGTAACACAGCCACACAAAAAAACTGACTTGCAGATCCAGAGGTTTTTTGAGTCGTTGAATCCGCAACCGAAGTCGAAAAAACCCCAGCAAGTCAAGGTTCCGATATAACCTTTAACCCTAGACCTGTCGTTCATCTTACCCGTCCTTGGGGCAGTCGGTTCCCGTAGTGTATTTTGTATGGAAAAAATAATTTAATTTAAACTTCATCTGGGTCTAGGGTTAAAGACCATGGATGGACTGAATTCCGTAGCCCTAAACATGAATTTTTTTCATGATTAATTAGATTGTGCTTATGGTCGAATTTCAGCAATTGCGTAAATAATTTTTACATGTCTAACTATTCCTATATCTTATGTGGATTTAAAGGCAATCTCAAGATTCTCTGCTTCCTTCCAATCACAGACTAAAAACAGCTTGTTTTAAATTTTCCAAGAGTCTGAGGAAAGCATTCAAAATTACTCGCAGGAAATTTAAAAAGTCACTGACTTAAACTATTTCGTATTTTCCGGATAAGGTTACAAGTAGAACCGCATTAAAACTCTGGGGTATTAAGTAATCAAATAAGTTAAATTAAATTAGGAACTTTGCTTAAGTTATGAAAAGCCTTTATTCTTAGATTGTAAAATGAGAGCAAGACAAAGGATTTTGTTCTGTATTGATTGATACTGTTCTCTTTCTCGCGCTTGTAATTGATCATTGTCAAGGCAAGACAAATAGCTGATGTTCCATATTGATACCGTTCTCTCTGTCTCTCTCTCCAACTCCTACTCTCTCCCACAGGCCGAGGATGGTGTACGCACCAAGCAGTGGTACACACAGATGCAGTATCATGCCCAGGGTATGGGCGCCTGGCGAAAGAGACGCAACGCGTTGGCCAATATCATGATCAACGGCATGTTAACACGCAGTTAGAGAAGCACAACTATATTGGCACACAAACATACATGTATATAGATGCGTTTTAGTGTGCGTGTTTTTTTATGCATTTATGACAAATGCATATAAACAATTAGACTTTTAATTTGTCTTTGTGCGTTTTTAAACAAAAAAAAAAATAATTTCATTATTCAATTTAAGTGATATGCAATAACCAAGCACACATAACCTTAGTTAGTACATATAATACACCAATATATAGATACAACAATATATAATAAAAAAAAATATACATATACAAATGCATAGCGTACAACATAAATATACATACGTGTACGTAAACGAGTAAAATAAAAATAAATCGTATATTAAATGTATTTTAATTTGCATATTAATTGTCTTGAAAAGTAATTCCAATTAAAGCTGAAATTTAGCGATCCGTGTCTATTGTACCAATTGGTTGGATTGCAACCATATGCAGCCTTAAGGGTATTACGCGTGCTCAAGTGGCCAGCAAACCATTCATCAAATGGCATGCCACCACCCACGGCAGAACCCAACTGTATATGGAGCTTAGTTCGAGCTGCGCTTCATCGCGTGCTAAAAGAGAGTACGGCATGGAGTAGGGCTATAAAAATGCTTATAAATCTTATGACGCTATATTATTTTTAAATTCGGCATAGATTTATTGCTGCGCTGCGGCAGCGGAAATTAGATGGCGGCCAACGTGCCTCAAAAATTTGAACTTTATGGAGGTTGCACGCACGATTATCGAGCAAAGGCCAGAGGATACTCTGCCGCACTGTTAATTTCGTAGCAACTTTGTTGTTAAAAGTTTTCCACGGAACCCCATCAACAGCTAAGAAATGTAAATGTTTGCACAACTTTGCCACAAACTTATTTACTAACTATGTATATACAAGTTGATTAAAACATTTTAAATCTTATAAACAGACAACTGCACACAGAGTGTTTATAGACTGACTGGGGGGTATGGGTTGGAGCAGCTACTGTTGGATCATATGGGAAAACTATTTGCTGTTTATTGTTTATTTAATTACGCAAACAACGAAGCAGATTATTATGGTTAAACACAAAGTTGTAAATGTTATGACAATTGTTGTAACAATTGCAGTTGAAAACTTAACGCTTTGGAATTGATGAGGCACTGGTTACAGCTTGGGTCCGATCCGTTTGGGTCGTGAAACTCTTTGCGAACAAATTGTTGTGCGGCCAAGTTTAAATAAGTTGACAAAAGGGGGCCAAAAAATAATTTCCAGTGTTGCCTGCGGCAGGGCACGGCAAGAGCCTTTGATGGCTTCCGTTCTGAATTATACTAATACGCCACGTAAACAAGTTGGAATCCTTTAAAGCAAGCAAAAGAGAAAAGCCAAGACAAGGCAAAATATGGAAAATTGAAAAGGAAACTAAAGAAAACTGCATGCTGAGCGCAATTATGGTGGACAAACATTTACCAGGCGGTGGCAGTGACTAAGAAGCAACGACCGACCGACCGACCGACCAGTGGGTGGCACTTAGCATGCACCTTGACTGCCACTACTTGACTCTACTACTTTTGGTGTACTTTGGTGCCTGCTTGGCAAACACACTGGGACATGGGACCCAACGAGCAGTAACAACAAGGACGCGGCTGATGTTGACTGGGTCGTGAACGTGTTATAACAATAGGGTGTTATGGCGGCAGCCAAGGAGCCGTAGAAGCAGTCGCCCGACTAGCAAGCGACTAACACTAACGAGCAGTAAAACAAGTTTAAGATTTGACGTCGCAAATAAAAACACACAAACACACTAACACTGAGAAGGATTTACCGAGAGTGTGTGTGTGTGTGTGTGTGTGTGTGTGGCGGGTTAAGCGGAAGTGCGGATCAACGTGCAATAACATAACCAAGGCACGTAGCACAAACACGGTACATTATATTGTATAAGCAGACTTCATTACAGTATTTAAACAGAATATCCACAATTTCTGACATGTCGAATCGTGCAAAGTTTTGCACAATGGACAAAGAAGCTGGTTTCTGCTTATAAATCCATATAAATCTCTAGAAATGCCAATTTCGACCATTATGCGTTTGCGTCGAAATTACAAGAAGTGAAGCAAGACGAAACTACTGCTTGGACTACTACATACAGACATACATATATGTATGGTAGTCTCCCTGGAATCCGTGTAAAAAATCTGCAGCACGTATGCCGCTGGTTAGCGATTGCCAATGTGATTAGACCCTGCACGCCAAACGTCAGTGGAAACTTTGCTAAACCACACACACACACACCAACCTACAAAAGCTAGGCAATAAAAATTTGTCACCAGTCCAATAAATGTAGGCGAACTCAGCAAACCCAGTCGGAGACCAAAAAACATTTTCATTGCTATATTTAAACTACCGCAGAACTTTTGTGCAAAAAGGTGGCACCAACGGAGGCAGTGGCACAGGTTGTTGCCACTCGCGCGAACAGATTTGAAGTAATAAAAAATTGAAATTAAAAGTTCCACTCCAGCCAGGGACAGCGGAGCAGTCTAGTACGGTGACACACTTTCCGGCGCACCAAATAGGTCGTAAAAATTATGAGCATGGGCTGACAACGTCAGCTAGAGTGGAGTGAGAGGCGGTTTTTGGTTATACAATCATGGGTCATAGTTCGAGCTCAAGTAGCGTAACAATGGCGCTTAACGTTGGTTTAGGTAAATTTGTTGTAGTTGGCTTTAGCCGCTGCTGCTGCTGCTGCTCAATAGGGTCAATGGGCTTGGTTTTCGTTTTCATTATGCTGAAGCGCAAATCAAACAAATTACAGGCACAAACCAAAAATTTAATTGTTTTCGGGAATATACAAAGGAAAACTTCGCTAGACAGACTCTGTGTATGGGTGCCCCAAGTGTCAACTGTGCGTCCTAATCACAACTGCTGTGCACACACATTGAGCATATTTCACACATCGTAGAGTGTAAGCGCGAGAGAGCGAGCAGTCATAAGAATAATGTGCCACACGTTCCAGCATAAACCGAATTAAGTATACGCCGCGTTCGCCAGCCAGCCAGCCAGCCAGCACTATGGCTAAAACGCAGCCGTAGCCGCAAAAAGCCACCACACACACACACACACACACACACACTCCCACACATGGCTCCAAAGTGGCAGACAAACACAGTTACATGCATGCTACATATGTACATAGCTAGGTAGCCTGCCACACAACATCCAAATCACCCAGCGCCCAACAACCTACTCCACAACCATGTGCCAAATATATAAAAAGCACAGCTCAAGCTCAAACTTTATGCGCACATCGTGGAAGGGCCATCCAAAGTCTAAGTGAATTTTCCGTAGTCAAATTTTATGTAGCTAGGCTTGCAGTGCCTTAGGTCAGGCACAAGCGAACTAAAGCAGATCCGCAATATATGCGTATGTGGATGGGTGTGGCGGTTGCATGCGTCAAACGTGTGCGAGTTGTTGCACGAAATTTACATTAATTTGCGTATTGCTCTCATTGAAACAGTTTACACAAGCAACGCACACAATAAAAACTCCAAATTGTTGAGGATTTAAAATAAATCACAAAAATTTATCCAAAATGCAGCGTCTAACCGGCAGACCGGCATCATACGCACCCCCTTTCTCCCGCATACGAAGCGAGTTCACTATGTCAAGGGTTCGGCGTTTGCTGTTTGCCGAGCGACTCTAGCAGAGTAAAGTGCTGAAAAAAGGGAGAGTCTGCGCATTGAGTTGAGTGTTTTTTGCAGCTCAAGAGCATTTTAATTTGAATCATTAAAATTGAAAAATAACTCTTATTCAAAAATAAAAATCATGAAATAATAGTTAAATATCAATGTTTCTTAAAAAATCGCAAAATAACTCTCACCTCGATCCAAAGCTTGTCGAAAAAAAACAACTTTTATTTCTTATAAATTAAAAAATATTAAAAGAAATGAATTTTAAGCCTATTGGCTTAAAAGATATTTAAAATCTAATTTTTATTTTGTTGGATCCTTAATATTGATCCTTTTTTGGCATCGAAGGAAAGGTCTTGAAGATGGCATCACATAAATGCGCCAGCCATTATTGTGCGCTCTTGGTTCAAAAGAAATTAAAATCCAATTTTTATTTTCAAAAGATTATTTTTTATTTTATTTTCAATTTTTAATTTTTATAATACAAATTTCGAGATTAACGATATGTAGGTAAATAATTTATATTTTATTTATTTCGCGATTTTTTAATTAAAATTGATATGTATTTAATTTTTATTTCATGATTTTTATTTTTATGTGTAAAAGCAAGAGTTAAAATTGATTTTTTGATATAAAAATAATAATTTATACTTTTTTCGAAAGGTCGGCCCTGTTGAGAAAGCTCGTCAATTCTCCATCCTCTGTTAAGAAAGCTCGTTAATGGATTGAGTTGAGTGTTTTTTTGCACACTCAAAGCGACAATTTGCGCGCAAGCGGACAAAATACGCAGTTTTGCAAGTGGTTTGAAACACGACTAAAACGTTTAGCTTTTCAACACAGCAAAAGCCCAAAAAAAAAATATTGGTTTAGCTTGCAAGGATTTACAACTTTAGGGAATTTACATACATTAAGTACACGACGAAGCTGCGTCGTTCAAATCCTTTTACTTCCGCTTTAAGAAATTCTCCCCCACACACACACCCACACACAACAAGATGCGGGTCGGTGTCTTAGGGATAAAGCAAAGTACGTCGCACAAAGACGCAAAAGGCAGATGCGGCTGATAAAAAAAAAATATTCACACTACCTCTACCGCAAACCCCTCATGATATGCGTGCCAAAGGGCTCTTTAAGGCATTATTATACTACATATAGAGATATGTAAAAAAAAGAAGCAGAAAAAAACCTGCAAAAGGGTTGACAATTTGCCCATAACACAAGCCAGTGAGCGCATCGAACCACTTCAGAGGCAATCAGCGGCAAACAACAACAGAAACCCAAATTGTCTATACACCAACGACATACAACAACAATGGCGGCATATAATTTTTTAATATTTGCCTTGCAAATTTTCTATAAAATGCATTTTGTTGTACACCACTACATCCAGCAAGCCCCCACAGCCCCATATACAGGAAGACAGCAAGACAACTCTGCCAAAAGTGGAAAGTGAATACATATATGTATGTAGTAGTAGTAGTAGTAGTAGCAAGGCAATGTCAACACATGGAAATGTGTAGCAAGGACAATCAATAGACAAACCAAAAAAAAAAAAAAAGTACATCCAAAGCGGAAAAGGAGAAAGATTCGAGAACACTGTATGCATTAAAATAGCAAGTAAGTAACTGAGCGCTGGGACACAAGACAGACGGATGAATGGGGCAACAATAAATTGGTTATGTTAAAAGCTTGTTTTAAGTGCAACAGACCAAGTTTACGGCATTTATGGGCAGACGCAAGAGATGCAGGTTTCATTTTTCCCGTTTCTACTGGAGTTGCAAGCAAAAAGAAATTGCGCCTACAAGCATCCCAGGTAAACATACAAGAATATCTTGAAAGAATACACGAAAGTTGTTGGTTGTTGGCTTGTTCAAATCTCTATTATTCGGCCGTGCTCCGGGAACCGACAGAAAAAACAAAACGATCGATTTTATTCGGATTCGTTTTTGCGTGCTCCCAAATCCGAATTTTTTGTCGCCATCTACTCATATTTCCCTTGATCATTGTTAGCACAGCCCTACACCTTTCGAGGTAAATTATCCATGAATATTTTTTCTTTTTTTTATGCAAGACACAAAAATTCGGTTTGAGTTGCGCATGCTTATTTTTGGGTTGATTCAGAAAAAAAATATTTTTAAATATTTGTCAACACAATAGTAGGTTTCGATGGAAACTTGCTATTATATTTATATTGTATTAATTATTTTAGTAAATTTACTTATTGTCTAATAAAGACAGATTGTAAATAAAACGCAAAAAAAAAAAAAAAAAAAATATTTGTCAATAACTAAATAACTTGAAATTCGTTTCAATTTCTCTTACAACAAAACATTCGGTTTCAAACCACTTTTGGTGAAATTGTGAGCACCAAACTTTCGGTTTCAAAACGAATCCGAATAAAATGTTCGAATGCGTGTTCCGGAGCACTACTGATTACTTTTAAAATTTTATATCGTTGCCTTGCACGTATTTTTTTTTTCAAACCTATTCCCTATGGCGTTTGTCTAATGGTTGCAGCTTGTAAAACCTCGCAGCTCATTGACAATTTCAGTAATAAGATAAAAAACAAGTAAGTGTCATAAAGTTAAAGAGTTTTATAAAGCAATGTCTTGATACTTTGTAACAGACCTTATTAAAAGCACATAAGCGTCATCTATGGTTGCTTACAAGCATATTGCATATACGTAACTGCAATAGATGGCTGTAACAAAAAATATCCTGCTGCCCACTGTTACCATTTATAATTTTCCTGCATTGAAAATTTTCAGCAGATGGCGCTTTTACTGTTCCCAACTGCACGCATGCAGGCAAAAAATCCCAATATGGATAAAGATGAAATTTTGATTATGCATTTCTATAAGTTAAAACCAATTTGCCAACATGTTTAAGCGCAATTCACCTATAAATAAATCAGCATTTTTATGACTTTTTCTAATTTAATTAAAATGGCAGCTGCCCGAAAATTTTACCTTATCAATCAATGAAAACCAAAGGTGCTCCAAGTTTCTAAAAAAATTATAATTTGAGCGACAATCCTATATAATAGTTATATTTTGTTGGTCCATTATTTTGAAATAAGATTTAAATTGTAAAACAAGTAAAAATTTTGAATTTTAAAATTTTTGTTTTTTGTGTTATCGATAACTCACTTTAGTTTAGTTTTGACAGCTCCGTCAAGTGCCAGGCTCTGTTAATAACATCGACAAGTACCAGGCCCTGTTAATTTGACAGCTCCGTCAACAGCTTATTTTTGGGGTTGTTTACTTGTTTTTCTTGTACCAAAAGTAAATAAATAAAATAAATAAAAACGCACTTTGGTTTACTTGCGCCCGCAACAATTAAAACTACAAAAAATGGCTTTGCTCGGTAATTGCAAGCTGGGGACCAGCAAGCTGGGACCAGCAACTGGCAGCAGCAGTGGCGCTAGCCGGTCCCACGCTTCTGGACGTGCCAGCGTCTCGGCTCGTCGGAAAGAGCATCCTTACGTATTTAAGCATAGCAATTATCGTAATCCAGCTTTTTCGCCACAAAAAATTACTAAATCATCTAACAGTGATGGCGATAACCAGAGTCCGTTCGCAGAGCACATACTCATACAACCAGCCGAAGACGAGGACGATCAAGACGGTGGTTATAGCCGCCAACATATCGCTTATGTTAGATACTTACGCAATCACCGCCTAATTAATGACATATTTTCCTCGATCATAGTGCCAGATGGACGCTCAGTAGTTCTGACACAACGCATGCATGTGCTCAAGCGCCAGGTTAGTTCATTGACAATGTATCAAACCAAATTGGAGGCAGAGCTACAGCAAATGGAGGATACTTTCGCAGCTAAAAAGCTGCTCATAGTAAAATCCAAGAAAGCTTTTCAAGATGAAATTAAGCGCCACTGCAAACCAGCTGTAGATGAGGAAGCATTTCAGAAAATGGTACATCGCATATATGAGGATATTCACCGCAATCATCTGCATATAAATGAGCCGAATTTTGCAGTTGCTGCTGCGACAGTGCAAACAGAGAAAATCAAGGCGCCAACAATTCATGGAGACAGCGCAACAATATCAGATGGATCTGCTGCAGCAAATCCTAATATATCAATCCTGCCATCGCAGCAGCTGGCGCATTATCAGCCGCTATCAGACGTACCAGCGACTGCTTATGCATAGCAACCGCCAAAGCCAAAACAGATGCCCCCAGGTGCCATGCAGCAGTCAACAGCAGATATTAACGTTCCTCCACCTACAATACCATTGACGATTTCTGAACTTACGGCAACAAGCGAATAATTACGACGCCTATTGATATCCACATAATTTTTTAATCCTTAAATTTTACATTCCCTTTATGTTTTAAAAATTAGTTCCATTTGTGAATCTAGAATGTAATTCATTTGGTTTCATTTTCGATTGAAATTTTGCTATTTTAAAAAACAAAGCGCAGTAATTTTTAAATTTAAGAAGGAACACAAAATTAGAAATTATATTCATCTGTTTTAAGTTCCTAAAATCATATTCTTAACGACTAAGAAAAATTTAAATTTTAATAAAAGAAATAATATGTTTTCATATGTTCTTTTTCAAATTATCATGATCCCCGCTCAATAAAAAAAAAAAATGCAAAGACTAGTCAACAACATGAATTCAAAAGTTTAGTTGAGCCAAACTAACCGAAATTTAAAAATAATTTTAAACGAAAAAATTATTGTTTACGCTAAAACGGTTATAACGGTTTGCCACTTTTATTTATAAGAATGCATAAAAATGAACTGAGCCCAGCAGAAAAATACCAGGCGCTCAGAAATATCAGCGTGTTAACATACATTTAAATCAGTAACGCGGCATTGGAAGGCGAAAGCTCTTCCCGCAAATGCTTTCTTCCAGACAGCTGATTATTGCGATCCATGCTTTGTTATCAAATTGTTTGTACACATTTCTGAGCGCCTGTTACGTGGTGGCTGAATTCAGCTCAATTTGATGTGTTTGGCCTAGTAGAATGCATCGAACCGTTATGTCTATTTCAAGGTCAATTTCAATTTAATAGTTTAATAACTGCGTTAATTTGTGCATTTTTATTTATAATAGCCTTAGTATAGGAACCACAGATTTTATGCAAATTTTCAGCAAAATCATGGGCCAACTAAACGTAAACTGCTAAAGGTTGAACACAAGAGATTTGCAATTTATTTGGCCATTTGGATGAGGCAACGCTCATTCATTTACCGCATTTGTTTCTCCAATTTACCAGGCAAGTTGACTGGGATCGTTTTTGCCGTTTTTATAATCTGATTGACATAGATTTATATTCGATTAGATGTTGGCATTCAGCCCACCAACGTGCTATAAATGTAGCAAAGCTGGCGGCTGACATGGCGGAAATAAGCGAAGTTGCGAAAGCACCATACTTTGAAAAATACATCGATACGCCGGATTCTTCAGCAGCCCATCCATACTTATTCTTTAGAAAGGACCACTGGCGCCGACGTCCTTGCTGCTCATTGATGTCTAACAAAAAATGTGAGTCCACAGAATTGACACCAAAAGCCAAGCAGGGGGTGATGCCGGCAGACATTAACATGCAGACCCTTACCCCATTGCACGAAACATGTACCACGCAGTCATCCCAAAGTAATAAGACTGCTTCGCCAACACAAAGCCAATGTCGCCATGCGCGCCTTCTCTTTAACCATATCTATGCAAGAAGCACCTTCTCTACAAAGACCAACAAGATCTGGTTCATCCATTTTGTAATCCTGTACGCCAGTGGTGACACTATAAGGGTATAGTGTAACTAAACCTAACATTTCAAAATTTCGATAAATATGGACCGTTGGAATTGGGGTTGCTTGGTTATATATATTGATAAAAGCGAATATGAATACGATAGATAAAGGGAATATGGGTAGTTGCAGATGGTTACATAGTTAACTAAGTTATAAAAGGAATGCCAAAATGTCTGTACTGGGCACTTAGTTCAAGGCTGTCGAGGTTAGCACAGCCACACCGCGTTCGTAGAAACTGTGTGAGTCCTGGCCCGCAGCAACAGCCAAATCGACTGTGAAGAGCAGTTCGGTGCGCGTGGAGTTCAGATAGACAGGTAAAGTGAGCTTGCTGATGCGTGCCTCCGTGGTAATCCTAAACATACAAATAATATTACATATAGTAGCGACCAAATAGAGTTTTTATACGCTACTTACTTGACCCACTTGAGAATGGTCACCGGCAAATCCATCATAATGGTCGAAGCGAGTAACAACTCGTTATTTTTGCATTGTGCGCCTTGAAGTTTCAGCCCAGTTACGCCAAAGCTGCTGTCCTTTTGATCGGTCTTTAAGCCGACATCAGTTATGGTTACCTCAAGCGTAAGCTCTTCCAAGGACCAGCTGTTTGCCTGTGCCACACACTGACGGGTAGCGGTAATGTAAGCCTCGGGATTCAGCAGACCACCAAGCCAAACAGGGAAACCCTAGACAAAAAACATTATATAATTGTGAGGAAAAAGGTCTATGTTAATTTTAATATAGCTTACTTGTAGTTCCTTTGCACCCGCTTGCGAGACCAGCTGGGAGACCTTTTGTAACTGCTGCACACGCTGACTAAAGTCCGTTATCCATTGAATAACCGTGCATCCAGCTGGCACTGTGTAGCGTTTCCAGCCTTTCGGTATAATGCCTCGCACCAGCTCCGAAAGCATTGAGCGATGATGGTTGGTTTGTTTCTTCTCTCCTTGACAGATGAGCACAACATCCTGCAGATCGGAAATGACGGTTTGAAGCAGTCTTGCGCCAGCTTGTACTTCGCGTTCAAAGTAGCGATACAAGGGATCCTTGATGTTCTCCACGGTGCGTTTGAGCACCTGCAAGTTCTTGGGTAACAGCTCCAGCCAAGAAGTAGCTGAGTTGTGCAGCGTCTTCATCCATGATGGGCGGCCATCTTCGGTTCGCAGCATAGCCGCGGAACTTTCAGCACTATCTTCGACACTATAGGCTAGCTCATCGTCGTCTTCCAGCTGCTGCATCTTCAGCAGCTTGCTGACCAAATCTGTGCCGCGTGTTGTCAGCAAAACCTTTTCCGCATTGTTGGGTAAGCCAAGCCATGAGGGCGTCTGTCGATCCGTTAGATTCTCAATCCACTTAAGGAAGTGATCGCGGCGAGTACCATCCGGCATTGTTATATGTCTCAAACCACCTGAGGCGCCATCGACATTCGCGACCAAAGCAAAGTCTGCTTCGAAACTGCGCGCTGTGAAGAGTTTTTTCAAAAATGAAGTGAGCAGACGCTGATCAAAGTCGTTGTCAATCTTGCCGCCGTAAATCGACTGCGAAAGCAATGTGACCAGAGCATCCCATGGAACTTTTTCTGGCGGTAAGTTGGTGCGTCCCATAGCTGTAGTATCGATCCAAGTGTCCAAAGTGTCACAGGCCACGCGCAAGTCAGACTCGTTAAATTCGTACTTTTTAGCCCAGCCCAGAGGTACGTAGCGCAAACGCTCTTGAACAATGGCATGGAACCAGGCCAGCAAGAAATAAAGTCGTGCTCGTTCACTGGGAGTCTTCATCATGCGTGCTGCCGGCACGGTTGAGAATGTGCGCAGCAGATTGGCGCGGATACCTGGTGGAGGTTCAAACACAAAGATGCGACCTGCACGCAATAGATTTACCGGAACTTTAGGGTTAATTTCCATGGTCAGGAACAGCCGGAAGCCAGAATGCGGCTGCAATGAATGCAGCTTTTTCTCCAGCTGTACCAGCCACTGCGGCGCCAGGTGAACGTTCTTCAGCAGCACCCAACGACCGCTTTTGCAGGCCATATTAATAGCGCGTTCTGCTTGATTAAATCCTTCAGCCGAACCAATGGCAATGCTGCTGATTTGCTTGTTCTGCTCCGCAGCCAAGTCATCCACACGTCCAGAGGCATCAAAGCCAGGCACCGAGCAAAGCAAGGCAGGTGTGTTACAGTTCAACTGTTTTTCGACCACAGCAGTAAAGTCGAGTTCCTGTTCAGCGTTCGGCATAAAGTCCACGCCCAGCACTGAGTTTACAAAGTTGTGAGCGGCGGCTATGACACGATCCGGACGGAAAGCCTGTATCAATAGCAACTGATGCACCGAACTGCATATAGCACTAAGTGCCTTTGACTCGTCCCATAGTTGTGGTACGCACTGCTCCGGTGAGCTCTGTTGCAGCCAAGCACCCAGTTCCGGCATTGATTTAACTTTATCCACCAATTTGCGGAAAATAGGCAGACGCGTAGCCAGCCGATTAACACCTTCAATCTGCTCACCACTTAGACCCTCGACTTGTGTGGAATTTGCAAGCAAACCCTCACGGCTACGCAAGAAAAAGTTAAATTCAGCGTCAAGATTTGATTCGGAAGTTCCTTTAAGATGGATCTTGCACATAAGGAGGGCAAAGGTAAGACGATCGTTGTGAATCATGCCACGAGCAACGCGCTCATAGCACACCTGGAATAGATCCTTGGTGATGATGCCCAGACGTTCCGAATGGTCGCTCCTACCGTCCAAACGTACATTGTTTAACAGTACTGTAGAGAATATGTCCAAAAACATCTTTAGCGAGTACTGGTACAAGAAGTGTACCTGATTAAGACTGTCCATTGTAAAGTATATGTTGCTGCAGGCCACCGAGAGTGGTAAATACTGCTGCGACACTGTTTCGATCTCGGCAATAACTTTGTCGGTTTCGTCCACCTTTTGGTTGATGTCGTACGCCTCCTTTTTAAGCGTCTCTAGCGTTGTAATAACAGAGTCATCGTCAAGAATCTTACCCTTGGCGTCATTCAACGCTTGCAATAAACTCTTCTCTAGCTGACGCAAACGCAAACGGAACTCGCCTTGTAGTTTCAGTAGATCAGAACGCTTCTCGTCAATGTCCGGTCGCTCGGCCTTCAGCACTTGGTTCAAGCACTGAGACTGCAGCGAGCTACGTGTCACAGTAAAGTTGACAAAAGTAACACGTGAGCAAATATCTGGTGGAAACTCAACTGTAGGATCGCGCGTGGACAGGAAAATAACAAATGATGGTGACAAATCAATATCCTGATCGCCAAGCGTAATCAGCACACGACCGCCTGTGCGACGTAACTCGCGGTTCAGCACTGGGTTCAATATAGGATCGTAGTTCTCTACGTCTTGTACAAGCAATGGGTTACCAAAACGCAGGGCCGATTCCAAGTTCTTTCGGAATGAATCGTCCAAGAACGAAGTCTTAGTGATCTTCTTGCCCGCATATTCATTAAGCAGGAACGTTGTGGCTTGACCCGAGGGATCAATAATAAGTGGATAACGATTGAAGCGCTTCAGCATGATTGCGTTCTCCGTGCATAGATCATCCGTGGGCAGCGCGTTTGCTTGCCAGCGCAGACGCTCGTCTGGGTTTGACAAGTATTCGGTGCGTGCTATATCGGCGCGATATTGAATGCTGGCTGACTGCAGATGCTGTGACCAGGTGGTAAACAAGTTCAATCGATAGTGTTGATCGAAGTAACCTCCATATGCAATGAAGGCGGCCGATAGTAACACATCGCCAATAATGGTGGACATTTGAGATTTAAAGGTCTCGCTGGTTGATTCCCAGCGTTCACGCTCAATGTTCAAGCTCTTCAGCAAAGCGATGGAACGATCCACCTTGGCCTGGACATTTTCAAGATCTGTTTTGATAGCTTGAGCCTGAGAAATCAATTGTGCATATTCCTCCTTGTATGCAGCAATGCTGCGCTCCAGCTGTTCAACCAGATCCTTGGTCTCCTTAGCGCTGTGCAGGTTCACGTCAGCTTGCTCTTCCAATGAACGCAGTTCTTCACGCAGCGGTTCAACGCGCTTCAGCATGTCTGCGTATTCGATCTGAATAGAATGAAAACAATCAATTGCTTGGAAAAAGTAACTTTTTGCGAAATTTGTAAGTATCACCTGTGCGATGGCCCATTTAACCATAGGACCGCAAGCCATACTGGCACGATTGACTTTCTCAAAGTTGTAGTCCGGATTGCTCAGATACTTTGACTTCATTTTTTCACGGACCTCGTCTCTGTTGCAGTATCAAGTGATAAACATACATTTATTAGTTAGCCATTTTAGGCAGTACTTTAGTGAGTTGTGGTATGGATCAAGCAAGCAAAGCATTCGAATGAATAAACACAAAAATTTAACCAAAAACCAAAATAAAATTTTAACTCCAAAAACCAAGTATTTCAGCATTATTTAATGTTAAGGCCAATTTATAGCAAGTTAGTAAAGTTAAAATATTTACAGGCATCAAAAGATAACTCGCCATTTCATCAAGTAATAACTAACTACAAAAGTAACAGAACAAAAAAAAAAAACAATTACAATAACAAATCAAATTAAACCCTCAAAGGAACTCGTATGCACAACAATTTGAGAACAAAGTGTGTGAATGATTTAAAATTTGGTTCATGCTTACGTTATGTTCTCTGTACCAAAGTTAGATACAATTGAATTTATAAAATTTTCACGCATTATCACCGCGCGTATCGATTTCCAATCGGTCGCATTCTCGCCCAGTAGCAAGCAGATCGACTCTAGTGCCAATTTAACCACCGACGGTGGATTAGCCATGGTGCGAACCTCAACGAGCTGCTGCTTGCGTATCGATTTGACCGCTGCGCAAGAAATGGGTTGATGATTGGTTAACATTAGGGATCAGTGTTATTCTATTTTGTAGTATTATAGTATGCAGCTGAGCAGCATAAAATTCTTAGTCAATTAGATAAATAGATTAGACTAAGTTACTTTAGTTAATTACTATACGCGATACATTGTTATTATATCGATGTCACTAGGCACTCTTGCACCTGGGTTAGAGAACAGCTCCCAGATTACGATCGATTCAGATCGCTGCTGTCTTTAGTTAACACATTGAAGACGATAATTACAGCTACATAGCTACCTACATACATGTAGTAAATACATATTTATTATAGTTATATTAGATAAATTTTCGTAGATTAAGTTTGGCATGTGCATTGCGTATGCATGTGTACTTTTGGTAGGTATATAGGTATATGTATGTATGTGTGGGGTTCTTATATATTCAGGGTTTAATGGTGAGTATACATATGGTATTTATATGCAGTGGATACTGCTAATGATATGATATTAGAATTTATTCTTCAATAACCAGAGTTACAGACCGAACTGGTTCAGGTTCTGTTAAGATATCATTAACTACGCCTACTCCTAACGTATACTTGCAGCTTCAAATTTAATAGAATTTTCATATGAATATGAAGCTTCTGAGTGAATTTCGTTTAAAACTTCTTAAATTTGCTTTTTTGCTGCAAAAGATACCATTCAGCGGTTTCCACTGATTTTTGTATCGTAAGGGGTATTATATGCATGTGATATGATCGATACATCTTAGCCAATTAGTTTACAATTCGAAAATGTTGAAATTATTCAATGAATGACTGATGTAGCGATGGAGTGTAGTGTAATGTGCAATTTATATGGTTTTATCAAAGATTTGCGTACGTGATCTTATCAGTTTCCAAATTAACAATCGAAGATATGAAGCTATCTTTAACGAGTATGCCGCGTATCGCCTTCCAGTCGGTGGCACTCTCATTGAGCAGCTCACAGACCGATTCCAGTGCAAGTTTGACCACAGCCGGTGGATTGGCCATCGAACGCACCTCGGCCAAGTGTTTCTTTTTAATGGAGCTTACAGCTGTTCGGTTGGTTATTGGTGTTTGTTGGTTAAAATTAAATCAAATTATGTATCTTATCTTAGGACTCAACTTAGAATGCACTAAGTACTAAGCCTACCCGCCCATATACGAAATGGCAACCGATGAACTTACCTTGTTGTGCATCAATAACAGCTGGTTCCACTTGAGCCAAGTCGGCCATGACATACTTGCGCTTTTCTTCAATCTTCACAGTTTGGTCGGCCAAACGTATTTGTATCTCCTGCGATTGTATTTTCTTCTTTTCTGCCTCTTGCTGATCGTGGAACATTTGCTTCAACTTGGCATTGGCCGCCTCGTTCTTTGCCTGCAGCTCCTGCTTCTTCACTGCCAGCGACTTTTGCATCTCCTCAACTTGCTCAACGGTTTCGGCAATCTTATTGAGACCCACATTCAAATGTAGTTGCTGTTCCTCAAGATCACTGCGTTTCTCATTATACAGCTTCACAAAGTGATGAATAAAGTCAAGATAATGACGTGGCGTTATCGCCATGGTGCGCCCGCCACGCTTAGCCAAACGCGCATTTGCCTGATGAAGTGTTTGATGCACGTAGACACATGAATTGATGACAGCATCGCGATGAGTGGGATTGGCCGGCACCAGCGGGCACACGGAGGGGAAGAAGTCCGGTGGTGACCAGTTGGGTTTCTCCAAGTCAACTCGTATTGTGAACTCCTTGCCAACTTGAAATAGTGCCGAGTCGGACCAGTCGCCGAACCAGTTTAGCACACAACGATTAAACAGAGCTGGAGACGTAGCTGCACGGTCCTTTAGACCATCGGTAGAGGGATTCATGGTGAATACAACATGCAAATTTCGCATCACTTGATGAGTGAACCACTTATAAAGTTCGTCACTGGAGTCTAGCATAAGACCCTCACGTTGTGCGCCTTCCTTGCACTGTGTCATCAGTGTAGTGTACTCATCGCCTTCAAAGAGACCGGGTACCTCGCCGTTTGCCAACAGCGTGTTCATCCGCTCAAGGAAGCCAGAGTCTAAAACGTTTGATTCATCTAGAATGAATGCAATCTTTTCATCCTTGCAGCCCGAACGCCGAAGAACGCAACGCAAATCTTCATCAAAGTCCTCGCTAGTATACTTATTGTGAACCTTAATCTGGAAAATGGACAGTCCATTCATCCAAGCCACAAAACGTGATAGCGTTGTCTTGCCCGCACCAGACACACCAATTAGCAGTAAATGGCCTTGCGGTTGTCGGAATATACGATCAATACGCAGCACATGATCCAAGACCTCGTCAAAAAGCACAAGTGGCACATCGAGCTCTTCTTCGTAAAAGACCTTGAGACGAGCACGCACATAATCACGCAGTTCCTCGCGGTTGACAGGCATGTAGTCTTTAGACAACCAATTACTGTAGAGAATTGGACGCATAAGCGCTTCCTCCTGGTTAATGCCAGGGAAATGCTTTTGAGCAACTAAGTCAATGTTTTCGTTGGTCCAGCGACGTTCGGTGTCATCTACCAGTCGATCTTGGAACAGACGTAATGCTTCATGAGCCCAGAGGCGTACCAAGCCTTCAACGGGTAGTGAATCCAATGGCCGTATGGCTTCACATATACCTCTTACCCAACGTGTCATCTCACGCGGTGAGTAAACATAATGCGGCTGCATATCCTGTGTAAAGCGATCCTGAGACGCTAAGTAGAACTCCACCATTGCATTGGTCAAGGGCTCTGAGTAACCACGCAATGCCGGCATCAGGCGCAGCATGGCACGCGAAAAAGTGCCGTAGATCTGCTTAAGCGAAGTTTCGCCAGGGTAGTCGACATAAATAATGGGCACGTGGCGCAAGAAACGATGAGACAACGGCTTACGTCCCGGATCTGTTGGAGGATTACAGGCGCCAACAAATTGAATGCGCTCTAGTGAAACCCAGGCTTGGTCACTAGCGCGATAGAAGCCTTTGTGCTCCACCAATTGGCGCAGGAATGATATTACGCGCTGTGTTCCATAGGTGTCCATATCAGGCAAATTGATTTCGTCGCAGAAGAGGACTAGCCATTTGCCAATCTGCACTGGCGATAGCACAACGCCGTTGGGCGTCTTGCGGTACTCACAGTAGTGATCAAAGGTCTTAAGCAACAGCTCAGGTGTAGTAGCAGATGAGAAATTCAAACCTACGACTTCCATATCAGGGAGTGCGCGTAAGGCGGAGAACAACGTCATTGTCTTGCCGGAACCAGGTGGGCCACATAGCACTGTAGCAAATGGCAAAAAATATAATAGACATATGGTCACGTAGTAACTTTAACTTACCCAATGGCTTGTGCTCTGCTAACCAAGTATATAGCAGCGACTCGTGACGAACAGTGTCCAGTGTGGGCACTACTATGTCTGGTGAAGCCACCTTATGTGTTTCCACCTCGATGACTGGTACCTTATTTGACCAAGGCACCCATTCACCGTTCATGCTCACCTCGAAGTCAATTATTGGTGCCCCCGCTGCACCTGGCAGTGGTATTGTTGTGACGCTGCGCACAAAGTCTCCCAGATCGATGCGTACCTTAAGCTTGGCATCGCCTGCAAATGACCAAAGAACCGAATATACCAACGCCTTAGGTATATAGTGTTCCAATTGGTCTGCCGAACATGGAAAATCTGGATGTTGAGCGTTGAAATTGAGCACATTTCTGGCTGCCTGATTTAACATGGAGAAGAGTGAACTCAGCGCTCGCAATCGTGTAAAGTCCATTATGTGTTCTTGCTCCATAGCGTACTCTAAAGTACGCACGACAATGCCGTCCGCAGAAAAGAATGGTTGCAACAGCAATGCAATGTCACGCTGCACTTGCAAAGATGGTGAGACTTCTTCTTCTTTGTCTTTCGCTGGTTTAATGACGCCAACAAACTCCTCGTCACCGTCCTCCAAGGGAATACTGCGCAAACGCGACAAGTAATTCTCAAAGATCATCTCGGTTGATAGCACATCCTCAGAGAACCAAACCATACCGCAACGCGATACCGTGGCTAAGGTAGCATACTTCAAGTCCTGTACCTCAAACATGATGCGCACGTTGGGCGGTAAGGAAAGACGTTCGCCGTTTGGTAGGGTTAACAGTTTGTTGTCGTCCAGCACAGAGTTCAAGTTCTCTACCCACTCGGGATCAACGTCACCATCAAATATTATCCATTGGCGCTTGTTAATTTCTCCACGAACATTATCAATAATCTTTCGCAGAATATGTGTAAAGAGGCCATCGGTCCACTCGCGAGTGTTTGGATCCAGAACACCATATAATGCCTCTTTCGATATAGCCTTAGGATCGATGACATGCGCGACGCCTTCCACACCTTCAAAACGTTCAAGAGCCTTAAGCAAAGTCCGCCATGCTGTTGATTTACCAGAGCCCGAAGGACCCACCATCATAAGGCCATGATTAAGATTGGAGATTTGATAAAGTTGAAGTACCTAAAATATATTACACAATATTAATCAATAGTAAACCACTAAATCCTGTTTTAGTATTTAAGTAGTTACTTTGTCGACCCAAGTTGAGCCGAGTCCCTTTTAGTGCCAAGAAAGCATGTGTGAAGTTAATAGAATAGTTATTGAGAAGGCTAAAAAAAAAAACAGCAAAATGCTGGCAATTACCTTCTCCATCCATGCAGCTCCTTGTTCATCGCCTTCACCGCAAACCAGATAGTCCTCCTCGCACACCTTCCGTATCTCCTCCTTCAGACCCTTCATTTCGGCACGAGTATAGCCCACGTTCGGGAAAACATCGCTCAAAAGCGAAAACAGTAGGGGTATATCTTCTGCAACAAGTTTGGGTACCATAGTCTCGCATACAGACTGTATGAGAATCTCTTGCTCAGGCAAATTCTCAGCCACTGAAGCTTCGTCTATATTCTCATCGCCACGTTGACGCATTTGTTCCTTTATCTTCATGATACGATCACGTTTCACATTACCAGCCGAAATCAACACGGATTTCAAGGCACGCAATCCGAAATCGTAGTGACTTTGATTTGACAGTTGCTCGTCGCAAAGTTTGAAGAAGGGCACAATCTTGCAGGCCAACTTTTCAGCTGAACGGAAGCCCTGCGAGAACAACATCACTTCAGCGATCAATTGACGATCGGGTGTGGTCATAGCCAAAGAGCGGAACAATTTTTTCAAGTTGTCAGGTAAGTTGGAACGACCTGCATAGCCCGGATTCATAGTAATAAAAATAGCCATGTCGGGCGAAACGCGAACTTGCTTGCCCACAAGCTCGACGGTAATGCTTTCCTTGTTGCTGTCCATTTCATATTTAAGTGTCTCTTGAATAGCTTGAATCTGCTGCGAACATGCTGATAACATACGCTCCTCCAAACGATTAAATTCGTCGAAGCAGCCCCATGCGCCAACTTGACACAAGCCAACAAAGATACGGCCCATGGCCTGGAAGTCAAAGGTCTCGTCGCAATTGAATACCAGCACAAAGCGACCCAACTGATTACCCAGGGCCTTTACCGACTCTGTCTTTCCGGT
Source organism: Chymomyza fuscimana (assembly GCA_949987675.1). Classification (NCBI taxonomy): domain Eukaryota; kingdom Metazoa; phylum Arthropoda; class Insecta; order Diptera; family Drosophilidae; genus Chymomyza; species Chymomyza fuscimana. The sequence goes on from OX465089.1 coordinate 1,164,971, forward strand.
ACCGGCGGGTCCAAAAGGTGATCCACCCAAGCGCGATTCCAAGGCTTGGGTCATGGTCAAGTAGCAACGATCAGTAAGCGGTGTCTGGACAAGGCGATCCTGTACGCCAAGATATTCAAAACCGTAGAAAAATCGTGCATTGGCCATGTGTATAGTAAGCTGCTTCAGTACTTCCGTTTGACGAGGATCAAAATAGAATCGCATCTCACAAAGCCATTGGAAGGACTTTGGCGAGGTGACACTGTTTGTAATTAAACGACGGGTTACAGTTCGCTTGTGTACAAACTCGTTAATCTACAGTAACGCCAAAAATTAATAAAAAAAAAAATGTATACTATATCTATCAATATTGTACTAACCAAGTGCTCCAATTTGCGACGACGCAGCGGTGGCTGCTCCTGCAGAACAGAATCAGCCAGAACATTCAGTGTACCTTCTACATTGCCAAGCACACGCTGCATGGGCTTGGCATTGTTACTCTCTGAAGCCTGTTGCAACGCCGCTTCCACATCCTCAGACCACAAGATCTGAGCTGCAAGCACCACAATTTGTGCCTGGTATTTGTCGCACCACTCCATATACTTTTGCGGATCGATTTTGCCATCACGGAACTGTTTAATATCCTGTACGGCTTGAGCCAAAAGCGAGGCCAAGGTGAAACGCATTTGCTTCTCTACCAGCGACAACCATTCGTTGATCTTGGGATGATCCACAGTGGACACGGGATTTATAAAATGTACCTCTTCCCCTTCACGCGACGATATGCCAAGTATTACGTTGCTTTCCTCATTTAAAAGAATAGCTGCAACACCAGCAAACATTTTTTTAAAGTGCTTCTGCAGGCGAGCTATGTTTTTGCTGTTGCCAATGATTTCTAGTAAGTCCTCGTCGCCCACAAAATAGAAACGAGGGAATGACGTACGTTCACGTTCCAAATACTCGCCTAGAGCCTTTTGTATTTTACCTAATAAGTCAGCTAGACGCTCTAGAGAACGCTGTACAGCCGGTATGTTCAGAACATCCATGACTTTTGGTGATTTAGTAACCTTTTTCATAAGACCAAGAAACTCGGAGCTGATACTGTGGAAACGCGAAGTCTCCACAGGCAGCAGCGTCTTAATGTCAGCGCTTCCAGAAAAAATGCCTTCCAAGTATACCCAGCGGCGCTGTACATCAATCCAAACATCAAAAAGTGCGTTAATGCGATTGAGCTTCTCCTCCCAGGTCAGAGCTTCTTCTTCGAACACCTTGTAGTAAGGAGATAGCTTCATGGCTGCCACTGAATTTATGTGCTCCTTCACCTTATTAAAAAGGTCATCCCAGCCACGTATAATCCGGCATTTATTTTGATAGTTAATCAAGTCTAGTTCGTAGTTTTGCCAGGATTCGCGTACTTGCTTTAAGAACTCTTCCAGTGCCATCTCTCCCTGGGCCACCAATATAATGTCTTTGACAATGCTTTCGTTCTTTTGCAGATTTACATCCCACACCTGTCCGAGAGTCAAATCCGATATGACCCAGTTGACACGTAATTGCTTAGTCAACTGCTTCCAGTGGCGTTCCTTCAATGCGTCTGACTTTAGTTCCACAATCAACATATTTACCTTGATGTAGCTTTGAATAAGCTTTTTAACATATTCGTACGACTCATACATGCGCAGACGAGCTGGGAGCTCCTTTAATTGAGCCATCATGGCCTCAAGTTGCTGGCGCAGTTTGCGTGGCTGCACTGACAGCCAAGGTTTTTCTCGTGTTTCATCAATCTGAGTCCATACCTTGGACAACTCACTCCAGACACCACGCAAATCTTGTAGTTCTTCTAATGCAACATTCATTCGCTCAGCGCTGTTATTAGGCACAGCCGATTCCTGCAGTTCCAGCGCTTCTTTAGCCTTGGCCACATTGTCGCGCTCCTCCTTGAGACGCGAGTATTTGCTCTCAAATATCTGCAGCTGCTGCAAAGCATCGTCGGGGCGTATCTTTCCACCTGTTGGCTTGGTCTTCTCCCAATCGTTTAGGAAGTCTACAGTTCGCGTCTCAACTGCCTTATCTTCAGCTACGATCTTAGCTTGCAAACTGGCCACTTGAGTCTGTATAGCCGTATCCTTGCGCTTTATGATCTCATTAAAGGCCGACCACTCGCCCTCAATGTTGTCCACATGCAACCAATTGTTGGGGAACTGGAAGCGTTGTCGCTCCAAAATGCGTTGAGCTTCACGGAATACTTCTACCTGTTTATCCCAGGCAATCATATCCTTCTTCAGAGACTGCACATACGTAATGAAGCTAACAGCATCCGAAGTGCTTGCTGCCTCAATGCTCTGCATTTCCAGATCTGTCCGCGATTTTGATACCTTGGTATGGAAGGTTGTCATTTCAGTGCCTAGCAATGTGCCAAACTTGCCCAGCGCTTCCTTGTGCCAAGAGTCGTATTTTAATGTCACCTTTGCTTGCACCTTGGCGTAATCAATGATAACGGGACCATAGGCGCGTCGTGTATCCGAAGTATCAAAAGTGGTTCTCGATTGCTTAATGTCGTTCAAACATTTAATCCATAGATTGACATCTTCACCAAGTCGACCATACAGCATATCAGCCTGCAAGTCCCAAAGACTCTGGTAGCGCAGCCATTCGTCTACGTAGTTGCGCACCTCGCTGATTTTGTTCTCTATTGCGCCATAGGCATTCTCCAACACTTTATCCTCTGGAAGCTTGGTTAAAAGATTACGGTAAGTCTGGGACACTGGCTTCTCCAGGCCTACTTGATAGCGGGTACTTTGCAAGCGCACCTGGGACGTAACAATGGCCTGCCAGGCAAAGAACTGCTGCATTATTTGAAAGCGAGCCTCCTCAATCGAAGGATACAAATACATCTGCTGATTAGTGATGCGTATTTCATGAACTGCATTCTGAATTTGAGGCTCACCACCCAGCTTGTGAGTGGGCTGAACTGGAGCATCCGTGTCCATGGAAGTGTCGACCTCCTTCTTGTTGCCAGTGAGCGCTTCGGTCCAAGCCTGAACTCCAGCCTGCAAGCGCATCGCCAGCTTCTTTTCTACCTCTTCGTCTAGGCGTGTCACCCAAACGCTTAGGTTTGAGTATTGGCGCAGCGATAAGTCATCAACAGCGTGTTGGATCTTAGAGAGTATTTCTACAAAGGTTGCAGCGCTGTAAGGGCAAGTCTCCAACGAGCGCACATCCACATCTAGTTGTTCCTCCACGACTAGCAAATCATCAACCTATGATGGGCAATACTATAATAAAAATTATTTCTAAATATCTATCAAAAGTCTCACCTTCTCCTGAAACTGTGTAACGCACTCTGACAGACGCAAAACATATGGATCCAGTTTGTAGGACTCCCAAATTAAGCCCATTCCTTCGGAAACAAGATTAAGAACTTCTTTGCGCAATCCTGCAACAAGCGGCACAATGCTTGCACGATCTTCAATCTATCACACAACACAAAAGCTAAATTAGTGACTGACCATTTAATTAGTAGTTCCTCAAAAGGGATTTCAAAACGCATGCGGGAGTTTAATAAATTAACTATAACAAATCTGTGGTAGCGTAAATAAAGTTAACAGGACAACAACGACACTACCTTGAATACAGAATTTTGTGCTAGACTCCTATTATTAAGCTGCATGAAAGAAAGGTTGTTGGTTGTTTGTTTGATTTAGAGGTTGTTGGTACTCTAAGTATACAAAGAAATACGTTTTTGGCTTGGGTGTTAGTGTATAGTGTGTGAAGTGTGCTCTTGCAGTGGTAAGATAACAAACTTCTAAGCTGCACGCACATTTAATTTTTTAATAATAATAGCTGTGTAATTGTACGATTGTTTGTGTGTGGGTGCGTGTTGTATAAATTCAAAAAGCCAATTACCAATAATGACCTAAAACAGCAACTCACCTTTTCAAGTGTGCGTTCATATGTACGAACGCTTTCTATCAGTGAGATTGCATAGGGATAAATCTGGTTGGCCTGGTGAGCTTTGTTGACAATTGTTAGTGGAACTCTGAAAGAAAAACGAAGTTACAATTTTTGAATATAAGTTTGTAAATGAATGCAATCTGGAAAAAGTATACTTCTAAGTATTTATCTAATTCTGTGCATTGCTCACCTAAAGCCCAAGTTCTTTATGTTACGCACTTCCTTGGCCAGCGTAATAATTTCTGGCAAAAAGTTGACACGCAAACGCAAAATATTACCACGCCCTAAGCGGGAACGGGTCGACTCAATGGTGAAAATGCGTCCTGTGCTTCCAAAGTTGCGCTCTTGCACTTTGCGTGCCCATTCGTGAAATACATCCGAAATAGAAAGCTTGGCGCGGAAGCTGTCTCCGTCAGCTTTCAGCTTCTGCCCCTCAATATGGCTCTCCCAGCCTTTGCCCAAGACATCTTCAACACGTTTCAGATACATTGTCAACTGATTATCAATTTGACGTGCCCAGATAATGGAACCAGCCACAGGTGGCAAATCGCGAACCGAGGACAAACGGCAGCTCTTGCTTTGCGGATATTGCACCTTAAATTTTTCGTGCAGAGCCTCAATGTCATCCTTAACACGCTGTATGAGTTGCGTCTGGTACTCGCGTATGGCGCCACGAATGTGCGGACGCACAAACAAAGCATTGAATCGCGAAAAGATCCGGAACATCTCGTTGGCATTCTTGGCTGTTCCCAGCTGATCGCGCAAGTGAGCAGTAATGCGTGTCTCAACGCGATCTGCGAATGTTAAATCATTTCATAAAAATGTACAAAAAATAATTGAATGTGTGCATACCGATTTTTTCTTCATAACGCTTAACGGCAGCTTCCCATGCCTCAGAGCCCTCCTTGGTTATGTCCAAGCAGTCAACTTCCTTGACATTTTCATAAGCCAAGTTTACCTCCTCAATGGCATTTGCGTCGGCTGCATCCAAGCTATATGGCTGTTTTGTTTCCACTACAGTGCCATCATCATTAGCCGTTTGCTTAGTGGGACGCAGCACGCGTAGAATTACAGTACGCAGCTGCTCATGCTGACGTCGAAACTTGCGCATGTGCTCCATGCGAGTCTGCAGTTTTTTATGAGCCGGCGACACGCGCCAAACCATCTTTAGATGCTCATCGCGCTTTTTCTTTACAATATCGCGAAGCAGGCCCTGCAGCTTATCGTATTCATCATCCCAGCAGCTAAAGATCTCGAAGCACTGGTTCATCACACGCTCAAACTCATCAAATGGAATGTGCATGAGACGGCGAGTTCCCAAGACCTTGAGAAGCTGCTGCGACAAGTCACGTGAAATGGCCTCAATAAGTTTCAGGCAGCGCTGAATGGGATACTTCGTATTTCGCACCTTACGCAAATGCGAAAAAATTTGCTGAACGGCGGGACGTATCTTTTCAAGTTCCGTAGCAGAAAGTAGATCATTAATGGGGAAATCCTTCATTAGGGGATTATAATCGGCCACAGTAGCCAAAGCTTGCTTGAGGCCCGTATCCGTATCAAAAGATACAGTGGCATGGAAACGCTTGCCATGCTTAAGTATGTCCAGTGTAAGTGCCACCTCCGGTGACTCACGCTTTTCCTGTATGCGGTACAGTGCGCGTTCCAGGTTCAGCCAAAACGAGATTTCCTTTATCGAAAAGAAAATAAATTTTTGAAATGTTATTTCTTTATAACAGCAACAGTGAGTCATTCGGTTACCTGCAGTGCAGTTCCGGAGCCGGGATCTCGGTTCAGCTTGGTTACCTTCTTAATTTCGGCAATCCAACGATTTACACCGTTTTGCAGTTGGTTGAGAAAAGAAGAGTCCTCTACCTTATCGCCAAAATCAGCAACCTTGGCCTTACGGTTCTCATCAGAGCACTTTCTAATAACAGCGTTTACAGTATTGTGCGCTGTTAGCGTTATTTCCGGTATGTCAATGTTTTGTTGCAAATGCAACAACCCCATCTCAAGCTCGGCCAGCTTCTTTTCCACCGAAGGCGCCATTTTATCGCCATCACGATCTGCGCGTCCTGACTCCTTGACGTACGACTTGAAGTAGGGAGCCAGCGACTTGCTTATGAACGCATGTAAAGTCTCATAAGGAGAGCCATCCGAAAAGTTGATCAAACGCAACTGCGAGTGTATAGACTTATCCGCCTCGACAACGGCTCCCCGCTTGATGCAGGCCAAAGACGCCATGCGGCTGTTGGTAAAATGCACATCATTGCTGATTTGATAGGTTACTTGTTCCTTCTCCTCTTCGCTCTCGGCCGGCTGCTCGCTATCGTCTTCTGTAAGGAATCGTAAATCACATTACTACTATCTACAATAATTGCTACCTTCACCAACATTTCAATACAAGCAAATTGTATCTCGCACTTAATAACGCTGGCACTGACATCATTTCATTATCAAGGCGACAACCTTCGAAATTTCAGCCGTCAAGGTGAAAACCTTCGAATTTCGTACACTCAAGGCTAAACCTTGAGCGCACAAATCAGTACGTTGCTCCCACAAAGACGACCCTGAAGCGAGGCTGCCTTTACCTTGACGCAACAAAATGTCAAGTTCAAAGTCGCAAGTCAATGGAATGTAAATCAATTCAAGGCCGCTTCCGCAAACACAACAAAACATAAACAAACAAAAACCGGCAAAAGCTGGCAGCTTGCTTAACAGCTGTTGATTGTTTACATGCTGCCGGTAGATGATTTGTTTACTGTAACGACCAACAGCTTCGTCGTAGTGGCAACACCATGAGCAACTGGTGGCTGTGAGTCAGCTGGCATGACGTCATGCGCACAAACCAGTTTGTGAAAAAAACATGAAAGTTAGCTTTGATAGCTGTATTGATTTGTTTCAGAGGAAGACTAATTTCTTACACTTAACATATTAAGTTATTAAAATAATTCTATATATAACTGCAAAATTCTGTTTAATTTGGCTTCTTTTATTGCATTCGCAATAAGTTTGCTCACACATGTGTATCCTACAGTGCGATGACGCCATCTTGTGCTGTTAGTGCACTTTTTTATGGGCGTCGGCTAGCATACCTTTAACTTACCTTTAATACAATTGCGTTGAATATACAGCGCTTGCACCTGCGGGTCCGATAGAAACTTCCTCACCGTTTCCTGGTTGACTGGGTCATCTAGTGCACGGTTCAGAGACGGAGGCACAGTATCTTCTTCAGGCAGCAGAATGGTGACCGCCTTGCGTATGTAGTTAGCAAACGCATCATAGTTGACAATAGTCACATTCACTACCGGATCCACCGATGTATCGGTGTTCTCCAGCGAATCAGCCATGCTTTGCAAGCTTATTCACTTCAAAATAAATAATTAAACTATACCAATTAGAATTTTTTCACAATGCACACAGTTTGATTACGTAGCAATTTTCGCGAAAGTGCAGCAGCAAAGATGCCACAGAGGCATAAATGGTTCACAATTGCTTGAGGTTGCCATAAATCGCACAAGAAAGCAGATACAACTCTGGGCATGTGATGCCCAAGTTCACAATACTATTCCCGCCAAAAATGTATATAGGCGCACAGCTGTCTGTACACCATAACGGCAACGCCATGCACGACTAAAAACATTGCCACTATTGCACCTTGCTTTCGAATTTGTTATTCAATAAATGTGGCTAAGTAAATGATAAGTTTATTAAATTAAAACTTATAAAATGCAAGTGCTTCGGCAAGTGAGAATTTTGCCGAGCTTTCGCTATAAGTACAGCAAGCGATTGTTGACTAAAAGCTGTACGGGTGCAGACGTAAGCATCTATACATCGGTTGTAAGTTAATAAAATTTAATATTTACTTGTACAGACCACGGAACTTACAAACGATGTGAAACACCGCATGGAGGCGCATTGGCGAGAGAATCTTAGCCACGTTCCGTTTGATGTCACTCAACCAAAGAACAAGTTCTATGTGCTTTCCATGTTTCCGTATCCATCGGGTAACTTGCACATGGGCCATGTGCGTGTCTACACAATAAGCGATGCAGTTGCACGGTTTCAACGAATGTGCGGAAAAAATGTATTCCAGCCTATTGGCTGGGATTCATTTGGCCTGCCAGCGGAAAATGCAGCTAATCAACGTGGCGTAGATGCAGCGACTTGGACTGAACAAAATATCGCTCAAATGAAAGAGCAGCTTAAACGCTTGGGCTGTTCCTTTGACTGGGCACACGAATTGTCTACGTGTAGCCCAAGCTACTATAAGTGGACCCAGCATTTATTTCTCCAATTGCACAAGCATGGGCTAGCCTATCAGAATGAGGCGCTCGTCAACTGGGACCCCATAGATCAAACCGTGCTGGCCGACGAGCAGGTCGACGCAAATGGGTGTTCTTGGCGCTCAGGCGCTAGAGTCGAAAAAAAACTATTGAAGCAGTGGTTTATACGCACCACAGCCTATGCTAAAGATCTTCTAGACGGCCTTGACGATCCAACACTGCGTGACTGGCGAGACATTATCAATCTGCAGCGACACTGGATAGGCGAATGCAACGGCTATGCTTTTACTCTACTCACATCAGCATCAGCAAATCTGCTACGCGTTTGGACTCAAAATCCAGAGTACCTTACAGATCCCTACGCATTTATTGTGCTGCGACCCACACATTATCTTTCAAAGTCGCACAACGCAGAACGCTTGACCGTGGAGAATCCTTTTGCAGAAACAACGGTGCCCGTTTTATTTAGCGATGAACCTGCATTTGCGCCTCACTGTGACGTTTATCTGGCATCGCCCAGCTTTCGCGCCGAGGACAAGGAACTGTACGACAAGTTTAGCTTGGTGTTTTTCACACAAAAGAAGGAGACGCGTGTTAACCCCGGCAACTGGGAGCAGCTGCGTAAAGATGTACTGCAGACAGCAACACGCCTAAAAATGGGTGGCTACCGCGTCTCCTCAAAGCTGCAGGACTGGTTAATCTCGCGACAACGCTACTGGGGTACCCCTATTCCGATTGTACACTGTCCCAAATGTGGCGCAGTGCCGGTGCCAGAAAAGCAGTTGCCCGTTGAGCTACCAAGCCGTAATGCTGATAAGGAACCCCTCTACTGTAGCTGTCCTAGGTGTGGTGATGGAGAAGCACATCGCGAAACGGACACAATGGACACATTCGTGGACAGCTCTTGGTACTATCTGCGCTATTTAGATGCACACAATGAAAACCACATTTTCGATAAGTCATTGGTGGACCAATGCATGCCTGTCGATCTCTATATAGGTGGCAAGGAGCACGCCGTGCTACATTTATACTATGCCCGTTTTATGAACCATTTTCTGCATCACTGCGGGCTGTCGCCCACGAGTGAGCCATTCTCACGACTGCTGGTGCAGGGGATGGTCATGGGTCGCTCCTACCGTGTTAAGGGCACTGGTCGTTATGTGCAAGAACATGAGATTGACGTTGTTAATGCCAAGAAAAATCAAGCCGTGCTTAAGGAAACCAAAGAGCCTGTGGTAATGGGCTGGGAAAAGATGTCTAAATCTAAGCTTAATGGAGTGGAGCCTGGTGATATGTTTAACGAGTATGGCACGGACACCACGCGCTTGATCATACTCGCCGATGTGGCACCCACATCGCATCGCAACTGGTCCAGTGCAAGTAAAGTAATCTGCTTTGAATTAATACTATGTTCACTAACAGTTTCTATCTCTAAGCCTTTCCCGGAATACTCAACTGGCAAAAACGCCTTTGGCTGACGCTGGACGACTTCCATACGTCACGCAACGAAGCATCTACTGAAGTCGTGGACACTGGCAGTGAAGACTTTATTAGCGAAGAAGCGAAACTTTTCGATGCGCGCAACTTTTACGTCAAAGGTGTCACTTTTAACTATCGTCATGCGCAACAGCTTAGCGTGGCCATATCCAAAATGCAAGGACTGACCAACTCACTGCGGGTAAGTGGCGCTTTATTTGTATGTCACCATATCTCACCACTTGCTCTCAATTACAGCGCACGCCAAAACACATACAGCGACATGGCAAACAATTTGAACGCGCTTTGGCCGCTCAAATTATCATGCTCGCGCCCATGGCTCCGCATTTTGCCTCCGAGCTATGGTCTAAGTTTGTAAGTGTGCCCGGATGCCTAAATGTCGCCAGTCCGGAGTTTCAGTGGTCAAACGATGTGCTTGAGCAGCGTTGGCCTGATGTGGATGCCAGTTATAACTTGGATTTGAGCATCAAAATAAATGGTTACGAGAACTGCGTCCTCAAAGTGTCACGCACACAGCTGGATATGGTTAGCCATAGTGATGCTCTGGATATTGCCTTCAATACCCAATCAGTAACTGCATATCTGATTGACAAAAAGATTCGCACTACAAACTTTGTGCTCTATCCAGGCATTGAAGCCATTTTGAACATATATGTGGACAAGTTATCAAAGGCGCAAAAGCCACCATCCAGCAATAAATCCGAAACATTGGTAGCCGAGTAGTGGTTGTATTCCCGGTTCTAGCTTTAAATTTGATAAGTCCGTTGAGGCTCGGCAAACTTCAAGTCCTGAACTCCCAGGGCTTTTAATACTTTGTTAAGTGTGTGTGACCCACTCAACGCATCTGATTGTAATTAGTTTTAATTGTTAAGTTTAAATTTAAATATATATAAAAATTGGACTAGTTTTCTGATAATTACTTTACAATTACCCACATACCAAATACCATCTCTATGAAAATGTTTGATTGGTGTCGTAAAAGTATTGTTGAAACTCAACCAGAATGTACAGCGGATTGCTCACTTCATCAACTCGCACATCAAGTTTCGTAGATAGACATCCAATTGTGCATAATCCAGCAGTGTATTCCGAACAATGTCCAGTAGCATGCTCGGCCAGAGCGACTCTAGCTTGTGTAGCTTTTCCACGGCATTGCAGGTATGCTCGAGTAGCAAAGAGAAATGCTGTCGCCCACGTTCTCGTGCACTTACAGGCGTATTAGGAGCTAAAACGGCCAGTTCAGCATTTGCTGTGGTTGCGCCCTTTTTCCATTGAAGCGCTTCTTTACCCACAACCAGACGAAGTGATTTGTTATCGGGCCGCATCAGCCACTCTTTGGGTGAAAGTTTACTGGCAGTACATGTCTCGTCCAGACGCAGACGGGCCAACAGCGGTTGCAGCATTACATCTGGCATGGACCAAAGTACAAGATCAGAAAGCCCAGAGTACATGGCATTGGCGGCTTCTACTTCTGATTCGGTTACCACCTGCCCATTTAGTTGCTTCAGGCCCCAGTGGGACAGTCTATAAATAGCATATGACCGCCATTGTTCTTTGTACGTAATGCCGTTGCCCTCGCCATCAATCAGTAGTGTGCTGATGCCCTGCAGCTCCGCCAACCCATTCAGTTGTCCAAGGCAGGTGATGTTGGTCTCACGAAACACAAAGTGTTCGGCGTGGGGAAAGCGCACCTTGATGCGGCCCAACACTCCAACAATATTATTAAAGTTGATGTAGCTAAAATTGAGCGTATGCACATCGTTAGCTTTGGCTGGATTCCACTGCTTGTCGATGAATCGTAATGCGCCCTGACCATAGATGTTTAGATACCGACCGCAGATCTCTATTAGATAATCACCACCCTGCTCCCGTTCGCGTTCAACTGCGCTGGTCTTGGACACTGTGATAGCAGCGCTGGCGTTAGCAGTGGACTGCGCAGAGCTAATGCTGCTAGCGGCTGTTTGAGTTACTTTAGCGCCTGCATCCTTTGCATTACTGTTGCCTGTATTCGGCGCCACAAGGGACACCACATTGGTGACAGTTTGGTTTGTAGCCTGTTTGCCACCACGCCCGCTGTTAGAGCTACTGCTGTTGCTAGTGTTGCTGCTGCTGCCACAAACAACTGTTTGGGCACGTACTAAGCTGCCAGGCGTGTACCGTCTACAGGCCTGGCGACCACCATTGATCTGAATGCCTAGCTGCGTTATGGATGCATGGGCTCCTGCACGAGAACGCTGTTTGCTGCTGGCAGGCCTACAGCTGGTTGCAGTGGCTGGTACGGGCAAAGTTGCAAAGCTTATCGCTGCTGCTGGAGGAGTGATTGCACTAGAATCGTCTTCTTGGCAAGCAGCTGGTGGTGTCAGCGTTAAGGCTGGAGGCGATGGTGATGGTGAAGACACTGCTGCAGGCGGTGGCATCTCAGTTATTGGCTCTGCTGTCAGCTTATTACAATTCTCGTCGATCTGGGGCTTGGTGCCACGTTGCTTGTTGCTCGCGATAGAATTACTGAGCTCCTCATTGTCCGAGCTGTAGCAGCTTGAGGCAGAGTCCACATTTGGACCTAAACTGGAACCCTCTGACGAAGCATCATCGTCGGGTTTCTTGGCAATTGGTGGCAGTTTCGTAGATGTCTGCAAATCTTCAGTCAAGGCAGCTTGTTCCACGTTTTGCTCTTCTACACTTGTGGGCTCTGGCGGCGATTCGATTGATTCGTTAATCTTGGCAAGTTCGCTGGTTAGCTTCTTGGGACTGCGCATCGTACTGCGCAGTATTACAGACTGCACCGTCTGTTGCGAACGCAGCAGCTCCCAGTTGGTGCGTGCATTTGATATAACCTCCTCGCGTCTTATGCTGTGATATGCGTCCGAGCTGCCATGAGCCGACTGTGCCTCGGCCTGCTCCTTGTGCTGGCGCCAATTCAAGGCAGCGCGACGCACTTGCTCTGTTATGAGCATCTGACTAAGTGACTGCAGCAGCGGCAGATAGCTTACTAGAAAAGAGACGCAATCACCTGCCAGCGAAACCGGATTGTTCTCTATTGTCACCTCCAGAAGTTTGGCAGCGCAGGCAATGCTTGCCATGTCGTCCACTTTGTGCAGCTCATTGTGACATAACCACAAACGCTCCAGCGCCACCAAGTGCTGGAATCCATTGATTCGTTTGATTTTATTACGCTTCAAATTTAGCTCCTTTAGGCAGCGAAGTCCGTGGAAATCCTGCTGATTGATTTGCCGTATCTGGTTGCCAGCCAAATTCAAAGATTTCAGTTGATGCAGGCAGTTTATGCGATTGCTTATGCTTGTCAGCTTGTTGCCATGCAGATCCAGCACACGTAAGGTGTCACGCAACGAGACCAGGCCACTAATGTCAGAGATTCTATTTTTGCCCAACAGCAGTACAGTAAGCGCAGGTAGTCCGTCTAAATTGGCTATGCGTTCTATTTGGTTGTCGTACAGATCTAGGAACACAAGCTGCTGGAAAATGTTGCCATAGCAAGCGCTTAGACTCAGCTGCTTGTTCTTAATGGTCAACTGTTCCAGCTGGCTAGCAGCACTGCCGCATAGGGATGGCTCCTCCTCTTCGCCGTCAAGCTCACTATAAGGATGGCTGCTGCTCGTGGCTACAGAGTTGGTCTCGCCAGCACTCGAGTCATAGCTATTCAGATTAAATGCAGCCATACGTCCTGTGGCTTTTAGAAGTCCCCGTCGCTGCATTAGCTGGTGCTGCTGCTTCATGGCTTGAAGACTGCGAGGCGCAGGACCATAGTTGGAAACAAAGCTTTTTGATTTTTCCAGGCCAAAACGCATGCGCAGTTGCTGATGATGTGGTGCTGCTGGCGGCGTCAGTTGAGTCTGGGTATAGTTGTAGCCACGTTGGAGCAGGCTGTTGCGCTTGACGAGTTTCGGACGAACAGCACCACTAAATCCACCATTGATGGCTAGCGCTTGGGTAGTAAGTGGACTAGAGCTGGGACTATTGGATTTTGGTGACTGACGGTTAGCTGCATTCGAGGCAGCTCTCATGAGACGGACATGTCGACTCTGCTCAGCTTGGTCTGCTGTTCCTCCACTGCCGTTGTTGCTATTGGTTTCGAATTTGCTTGTTCTTCGTGGCAGTGCACTTGAACAAATTGGCAGGGGCAGCTCTTTGGGTATGTGAAAGATGTTGATGAGATTATGCTGCAGCGAGAGCAAACGCAGCGCAGGCTCCTGCTCAAAAATGGGTATGGCAGTTAGTCCGCGGCGATCGTAGTTGATGCGGTCGGGTAACTCCTCTCGCTCCTTAGCTTGTCGTTGTATGCGACAAATGCCATTAGGCTGAGGGGTGACAATGGCTCCACTCACCAGAGTGCCACCAGAACTGCCGACACATGTTGTCGGTGTGCCCGCGCTAGAGCCCACCACTGCGGCAGTGGCTGGCCTGCAAGTATTGGAGACTGCCGAGGATGAAGTGGACTTGGAGCGTTGACGTATTATGGTTCGTGCAGGCAATCTTTGCTGACGCAGTTGTGCGGCAGTCACATAGCCGCGTTTCGGCGGCTGCTGTTGCTGTTCCTGTTGTGACGTAGGCGAGCATTCTATAGCAGAACCCACTACCAGATCAGCTTGCTGGTCCGGCTGTGGTCGGTTAGAAGCTGCGCTGCGCTTGTTGATGACGGTGTTGCTTAGGGTGCTATACGAACGACCAATAGGACGCCGACGTAGACGTTGATTAAGACTAGGAACGAATGGTTCGATTTTCAGCAAAGACGTTTGAGGTAAGTAGTTCTGTGGTTGTTGTTGCTGTTGTTGCGCAGTGCTTGTCGTAGTTATTGGTACGGGGGAGGCTACGTTTGCTTCGGGCTCTTCATTTGCCATGGATTTGCCGCGGCATTTTGCCAGGAACATTGGACCTCGACGCGTTGCATTTGTCGCTGGCGCTGTCGTCGTCCTGACCTGGCTTTGACCCAGTGCCGGAGTCTGTGCCTGCACCGTGTTTGACTCTTCCACTTTTGTGTTTCATACTAATGTTGTAGCAGTTGGGGATACAAGACGACTGCTAAACATTTTCCTAGTGGCTCAAGTTCTATTCCGGTTAACGCTTAGCGTTGCATAATCCAAAGGACTCTGTCTGCAATAGTTTTCTATTACATTCAGCTCCACAATGTCAACCCATTGGGTACTAGGTACTTACCCCCACGTGACACTCTTTGACAAATTGTTTTTGTGCTATGAATTTTGTTATCTAATTTGCCATTTCAGTATAGAATATGGATTATGGATGAGGCTAGTCGCTCGATTATTCAGTATATGAAATGGTTCCTCCGTTCGATTCAGCACAGACAGCTCCACTTCAAGAGCGCTCGTTTCGATGTAAAGGCTTGTTCTAGTCGCGAACGGCGCCGTCGTTCTGGTTGTTGTCGTTGTTGGTCGTAGTTTTGAGTCTTTTGAGGTATTTTTCGTATGTTTCGTTTTGTATGTTGTTGGTTGAGTTGGTCGTCTACGGGCATGTTTTATTAGTTTGTTTATTCGGGTTATACATAGTATGTATATATATTTACGCGGTTGCCATAGACGGTTCAGTCAGACAGTCATCCACCAGAACTCTACCGCCTAAACTATCTCACTTCGACTCTCGCGTTTTCTATTGCCTTTCCATTTTCTCAAGCGCCCCCCATTTGCAATGCTTAGTAAAGCCTATTGCTTCGTTTTTTCTGTTATTAGTTTGTTTATATACATACGAGTCAGTCAGCTAGTCCAGCCTGTCAGTTTCTTTCCCTGCCAGCCGTGCTGCTCTAAACACTTTACACTTTTACAACGCGTTGCTTATCTAATTCATAATTGATCGCAGACTTCTGCTAAATTCCAATCATTACATTCCTGCTTCGTGGCCACAGCATTCTCCTTGGTCTATTGCAATTAAAAGTCTTTTACTATTCCTGTAGAGCACATAAATGCTTGCTGCTTCTGTATAGCAAAGTAACGCATTTCGGACATGATTGCCTGCTGTCATAAAGGCTAAACGTGTTCCTCCGATTCCCCCGAGTCTATCGAATGTAGTCTGTTGTGCTGTCTCTTGTCGATGTTGTTGCAAAATATGCAAAAGTTAAATGACAACGTACACGCACACCCGCCGCCTATACTCTTACACACTCATTCACTAATACACACCAAGCAATTAGTATACAAGATGGCGTAGTCAGGTATGCTTTGACAGCAATCCAAAATCAAAATGTCTGCCATTGGCTTATATGCATGTGTGTGCAAGAAAACAACAATTCCAGCTTAATTGTTGCTGTTAAAAAAATGTGAATCAGTTGGGTGTAAGGCGACAGTGGGATACCCTGCACCAGCAGTAAAAGGGTTAGAGAGATTGATGCCGAATTTGTGTGCAGTTTGTAGGGAAAGAGGTCTAAAATCGGAACATAATTGACTTTATTTTTGCTTTTTCGGCTATAGGAGAACACGAGCAACCCCCCCTAAACACACGAAAAATGCGTTAGCTTTTATGGTGTCAAGTTCTACCCGAGGTTATGATAAACACTTGCCTGTTACATACATTGCACAAATCAAGTATAATCTTGACCCAATGCGTATAGGGTATTAAAATCTGAAAAAAAAAAAAATCCAAAGCCAACAACATGCGTGCATGTAGCAGTTTTCCATCTAATTGCAGTACTATTCCTGACAGGGCCAATAACTCAGCTGTTGATTGGCAACAACCAACTGGCAGCTGGCAGGCCTTAGGTAAAGTCTAGGACTACTTAGCCCCCTTACACGATTTAGTTTGTTATTGTTGCCGCAGTGCGTTCAACGAACTTTGCGCTTCTCAACGCCTTCAACAAGTGTGGCCCAAAGCCTTTGTAAAAGTTGCCATGACAGCGACCCATCAGCCAAGGAGCTAGCAAATAAACCAATACTGCATTATAGCTTCTTTAAGTTTTGCAACAATTCCAAGTTTAAAGTCGAAAAGTTTACACACGCAATTTACAATGATGCTCAACTATTGGAGGTTTTATGTTAACCTTAACCCATTGTTGTTGTTACGGCCATTAATTTTACAATCTTATGCGTATGTTCCACGTTGCCAGCGAGGTCAACTCTGCATCATAGCAGCTTGTCTTGATAATTTAACAAAACAGAATAAATTGGGTTTATATTTGAGAAGAGATAAGAGTATAGTATGTTCTTTGTAACATTTAGAAAAATATATGAATGACACCAGTTGGTCAAGTGCTGTGCGGTGTTTGGTTTGGCGGTGTCCTTGTTCTATCGAAGATATGGCATTTTGTTAACTTAAGATGCAAGGTTTTTGATACACTATGCCCCTAGGCTTAGGTTGAGATTATGGTGTAGCGCAAAAATTTTAATTTCCTGCTTTCTAAGTCATTGATATATATATATATATATATATATATATATATATATATATATACATAAAACTAATGACCTTTTGTCCTAGTAACATCTATAGAGCCAAAATCCTGAAAGTTATAGATACTAAACATTTCTTGGATTATTAGTATCGGGTTACCGCCTCGCCGTTTAGCTCGCTGAATGCGCATATAACATGCCTCAGTATAACGAGAAAAACTTGCTGTAGTTTTTGTCCATATACCATATATTTTTCTAACCATAAAGTTGACTTAACCAAACAGGAGTTGAATTTTTTGTTTTTTTAACGCGAAGCAAAGATGCTCTATCGCTACTTGGGTCGGCCACAAAAGACTTTCACTTTTGCCATACTTCTTGGTCTCTCTTGCTCTTGCTTGTTTGCTTTTCATAATCATACCATGCTGCTGCAATTGTCCCTGAGTGTTTTCCATCTCCACAACACTCGTCTACATACCACATACGTACTTACGGACCTTGACTGAGTCAGGGAGATAGTAACGTTGATAAATTGCGTTCACAGCCAAGTGCAGAAAAACGCGATTATTACGCAGAACAACCTCGAACTCGACCAACACAGCTCATGTGCTTGTTCTTATGTAGGAGACTGAGGAGACTGGTTGTGTGCCTGGATGTGTCATCATTAGCTTTTGGAGGGCAACACACCAATGCTTCCTTGGGCCAGCACAATGCAGCAGAATTTAATCAGTCTGGCAACGCGCAGAAAAGCTGATAATGCCGTTATGAATAATTTACACTACGAACACACACATACACACTTTATTATTGTTTTTCCAGGCTTTATTTATAATTAATATTACAACAACAACACCAGCAACAATGGCGACAACAACAAAGGCTTGGCAATCACAAGTACATATTATGTACATATGTACGTACAGTTGCAACAAAAATGATTCGGACACTTTTAAACTTAAAGCTCTGTAATTCTGCGAGCAGTTGAAATTTGCAAAGATTAAAAAGTTTAACAATTTCTTTATTTATTTTTCTTATATATATATGTGTTTTACTTAAAGCTAGCCACTAACATTTACAGAGTTAGATAGAACATAAACGTTTGGTATAGTATGAATAAATATTGTAAGTGTATTGTCGTTGTATAGCCAAAGGAAAGTGACACAAAAAATGTTTCTCTTCCGCTGCTGTTTTTAATAATTTCTTAAATATTATTTCTTGTTTCCTTATTACTTTTGTACGAATAGAGGAGTCAAATCCGCAGCTAGTTTGGAGTTTTTTAATTTGCTTCTATAATATGTAATACAAAATTTAATTAACTGAAAAGTCAAGGGATCGGACCCAAGTTATGTACCACTTCCCTAGAGTTTTTTTCAGTTTATGCCATATGAGTCTTAATGTTAATATTTTTAGATCTTATAATTAAAATGTTATTTTTAAATACTGTACTGTAAATTAATGTAAATGTAATTAAACCCCAATATGAGCAGAAGGACAAAAGAAATTGATCTAGTCATGTCCGACCGTTTGTATGAACTACCGGATTTTGGATACTATAAGAGCTAGGATAACGAAACTTGATGGATGAATTTTTTTTTTTTCGTCGTCCTAAATAATTTCTGGATGTCGTTCGCGCACGACTTTAACGTTAACAACTTAAATGGAAAAGTGTGCGAATAATTTCTGTTCTGACTGTATGTATAATATTGCTTTCACTTTCGCTTTCTGTTCTTGGAGTTCTTTAAAAAACTCTGTTCGTTTTTGGTAATACCTTACTTGATAGCTAGGCTTTGACGACATCTATTGAACTAACCTACTTGCCCTACTCTAGATCCTAACACTTAAGGCATTTCAAAATCAATGCCTGTGAATGACAAATAGCCACAAAAATGCTCAACTCTGTTGTTTTTGTTGCTGTGGTTGGCGTTAATACCTCGACGACAGTGTTGGCCAAAGCGACAAACCGCAGTAAATTAAACATTTGGTGGACAGGTGGACTGCAGCTTGAACAGTTGGACACATAAAGAGTGTGTCTGTTTGTGTTTACATACGCCTAATAAGCCGCATTGCCATCAATACCACAAACACAAGCCAAACGACCGGTTGATATTTATACATACATACATAGTACATATAGATATAGTTACGAGTATATTTGGTTTTTAATTACAGTTGACAAGATATTGCACTTTTGAGATACACTAACGCGTTAGCTTCGCCCAGTGGGCAAGTTGGCCTCGGTCGGTTCGTCTCTCTCCTCATGTGGATTGAGTATTTGTGCTAGATGTGCTTGATCTATTGTGCCTTTGTATATTAAAGGATAGGGCCATTCGTGGCATATTGTGGGTCCGCCGTAGTTGCGCAACGTCTCAATCAAACTATCCAGGCGCTGCATTTCCGTGTAGTCCGCATTCAAGGCTCTTACCTCGTCCAGCAGTGCAGCTACGTTTGAGTCAAGCATCTGCAACCAGGTGTGGCAAGTAAGCAATTAAAATTTGGATTTAGTGCGCATTAGCTACCCCTGTCTAAAAATTGCTTATTTTGCTCAATTTGCTTGACAACTGATCCCCCAAGACTAGCTACCAATTACCCCTTAACACATCTATTCACTTTGCATTCGTCGACTTGGTGGTAAATCTGTGCCCAGGCGTCGACAAGTCTACCGCCAGCCAATTAGTCTAGTACTTTGGCCATGTCAAGTCGGCAACTGATGTGCAACAAACAAAATGCAGCGCCCCTAATAACCTACTCGTAATTGCATTAAAATGTTTACATTTGTGCCGCCAACTTAAAAGAGTAACTAACAGTGCGCTGCTTACAGCAACAAGTGCCCAAACTTGTGCTGATTTTTTACAGTGTAGTTGATGCACGCGTGAGTAAACTTGATGCTAGCTTTTATTTGTTTATTTGGGGTATTCACACATGCTGTTGGGTTGGAGGAGTTGAAAGATTGAGGACTTTTGCAACAAAAAAATTTACAGGCCAGAGTTTCAACTTTTAGCTCAACATTTGCTCAACACAGACTCGACTTAGATTTTTTATCTGTTGAGTTGGGCAGAAAGTGTTGCAAAATAAGCTGTTTGTAGCATTTTGAACAGTCCTATATTTCGAGATTTTATTTACAAAAAAGTAACTTTAAAAGAATGAATCTTTTTTGAGCTTAATAAGGTTTTGTTCGGTCGCTATCTAGCATGAATTATGATTTTGAGATAAAGGGTCTAGCTGGATAAGGTACTGAAAACTGCTATCAGCGATTTTTGAAAACTAATGATACAGTTCGATGCATAAGCCCCAACGCGTTAAATTTAAAAACTAAAATATTGCGAAAAAAAAATGGTTTTTGCCCTATGCATCGAACTGGGTGCAGTTTTTAGTATAAAATCAAAAGACAGACAAAACTTTAACAAGGTATGTGTTACTCTCATATTTTGTGCTATGGTTTAGGTTACTTTTTTATTGGGCATAAATATAGATAATTTTTTTTAACTTTTTCAATTTTCGTTGCGTCGGACTCTTAAAATACTGTTCATATCATTCGCTTTTGCACTTAAGGTTTCGCCTGAACGAAAGCTCAGCATAGGTAACATAGTTTGCCTGATTTCTCTCTGTGCATGCTCATTCATATTGGGGTACTGACATAAGCCGATAACAGCAAAAAGTTAAGAGCTAACAGCTGCACCTTATGCGGGGGGTTACAACGAGCTTATCATTATCATTATCTATCTTTACAATTACCCGGTTGTAGGGGTCAGCGGAACATGTCACGCTAGAGCTGTGTGCAACGTATTAGTCAACATTTCAGAAAGATGGGAGCCGAATAAAATATATGGAAATATGCCTTAATGAATGGGAGTATGATGCACCCTAACTACAAGTGTAGGTGTCAAATATTTTACTAAGGGCATAGATCTGCTAGTCGAACATTGTGGGGAGATGCACGTAGTATGCTATTTATTTTGAGAATAGACTGTCTTAGGAGTGTATGTGTGCAATTACCAAAAACTCTATATGTAAATTTATAACACATTTCAGCACTTGACGAACCCGTTCCCGCAAATGCTCAACTGTGCGCATCAAGTGACGACGACGTTGCATGGCAGCGCTAATTGAAGTGGAAGGCGGCGGCGGGGGCGGCGCTGGCGGTTTAATTTTGGATTCTGATGTCATCATGACACTGAGCTGCAGTTACTTTCGCTGAATCCGACGGAGCGCAGGCCGACACATTTTCCAAAATCGCATTACATAGCGCTAAATTCTTTTCACTTTAATTTATTTAAGTTTAGTTTTTATTTTCTTGTTGCTTTTGTTTGTAAACAAAATTGGATTCGCGGCCATTCGCCGTTGGGGCTCAGCGTTGACTGACGATGGTTCTAGTGTACACTTGATATGTGGGGGAGCACTCTTTGTTTACGTGTGTCATACCAAACAAAGAGACACGCGATGAGAGCACAATGAGCGTTAGACCCAAGCCCTTGCTCTTTGTTGCGCTCTATGAAGAATTAATATGCTAGCCTAAAAGTATGCAACAGTTTTTGGTTTTGGGACATTTTGGGGCATGCAACCCGTGTTGGTTGGAGGTGTTCGTTATTCGGTTTTCGGTATTCAGTTAAGCCGGCTTCAGCAAACGGCTTTTGTTATGCCGTTGATGCGCCAACGTCAGCTGCTGGCCATTAAAATTTTAATTTTGTGCCCCATTTGTGCTGAGAGCAACAACATGAGCAGCTCTACGCACCTGAAATCCTGCCAAAGCCCTTGGCTTGGGCGATTATGTTGATGGCTCGGCAAAAGGCAACGGTTACGGCTACGGCAACATTGCAGGTAAGCAGCGTTCGTTCGCCTCGATAATACGCTCAATTCAATTTGCATATTCAGTTGTCCAATGAAGCGAACCACAACACAAGTGAAGCGCTCGGACAAACAAATGGTTTTTCTCCTACAACAACGATGACGATGTCGACGAAGGAGCGCATCATACATGGGCCATACTACATAGAAGCAGCTACTACTACTACAGACCATGACCATGCCCAATCCATACCACTCAGCTGCTGTTAGTCCATTACGTTACCAATTTAACTTGCGCCACGTAAACATGATTATCATCTTAAGTGCAACGTGCGTGTGTATGTGTGTGTGAGTGTGTGCAGTTGGGTGGGTGCTTCTATGGATCTTGTAGGTGTGCCTGCAATTGAAGTCAACATTGCCATTGACGTGGGTGGCTAGTTTTACTGCTGCTGCTACATCGTCATCGTGCTTTCCTGGTTAGCCAAGCCAAGCCAAGCCAAGCCGTTCAAACGCCATTAACTGGCGTTTTGTTCTTGGGCAAGGTCTGTGTGCTGTGAGCTGTTTAACAAGCTACAATCTGCTTAAAACTGCAATTAATTTAAAGCCCTTTTTTATTACTGTGCATTACGCGTTAGCAAAAACTTCGAAATGTTTAAGCCAAGTCGAAGCGTATGCCACTAATTGAGCTTGTCAAAACCAAAATCAAACCAGTCGACCAGTCGACAGAACGTCAGTGAGTCCGTCACTCCGTCGGACAGGCATTTGCCACTCGTTGAAATTACTATTCGAAACTTGATTAATTTGAGGGGCGTGCACCAGCTCAAATTTGTGGGCGTGTCGGACGTAGCAGCAACACCATTTCTATATGTACGACGTATTAATGCAGTAGAGACCTAAAGTACCGTTGACAAACCCATTATCAGAGAAACAAACCGGAGATTAACTTGGCAAAATGTCTGCAGACTCATGACAAACACACAAAAAAAAATTGCGTGCATAAAGCCGGGCATCCCTTACTTGAGGCGTCTTCTGACTGTGGAATACTCTTTACGCTGTACCTAAGCCTGACCTTACCAATATTTATTGAAGCAAAAATGATATACATAGTTACCAATAATTTCCATAATTTTGAACAATTTTTAGTAACTAGAGGGCTTCTAGAATGCAGTTTTAAATATTACCGGGGACGTCGGAGACCCCACAAAGTTACCTAGTCAGGATGACTAGGGAAGTCGATATACCGATGTCCATCTGTGTGTCAGTCTGTTCGTCTGTCCATCCGTATGAACGTCTAGATCTCGAAGATGGTAAGAGCTATAGCAACCAAAGTTTCAGATAAGATCCCTTATTATTTCGTAGGAGACAAGCTTATTTTCTTTTTTTGGTATCGGGTTTACATTATATAGCTGCCATCTAAAACACCCCAGATGATCTCGAAATAACCAAAAGTTTTAGATGGGTAATTCGTTTGTTTACAAATATCCAAATTTGGCATTCGGAAGTTTTTAAGAGTTTCCCAGTACTGTACCAAATTTTATGAAAATCGGTTGACTCCCATTGGACCGTCACTGTACCAACTTTGATCAAAATCGGTTGACTATTTCATATAGCCTCCATAGAACCGATCGATCAAAAAAACGTTTTAGGTTCAAAATTCGTTTTGTTTCGTGTGTTTTATCCTACTGGGATTAAGGAGCATATATTATTTTAGTTTGACAAACTTCAGTGCGCACCTTTTGATGCTGATCAAGTTGGTATCTTCTATATAGGGTCGGACATGTCCGTGTTACATATCTTCGGACTAAACTAATATACTCTTTTACTCTGTGAGTAACGGGTACAGAAAAAACAAATCAGCAGGCATAAGAGCAAGCGAGATGGCATCTGGTGAATCCATCCAAAGAGCAGCAGATGCTAAATAAAATATGAGTACTGCACACACTCCAAAAGTGACACATGAGCGTAATAACAGCTAAGACCTTGCTAAGCGTCACGCAGTCAACAACCACTTGCCGGTCATCCAACAACCATTCGGGCCAGCAGGGAGGAAGACTGGCGAACTGGTACTGCCCGAGCAGCCCGCTGCACTCAGCATGATTACAAATTATACCGTCTGAGCAATCGCCGGCAGTTGTGTATGTGTGCAAGGAGGCGGGCCTCAAATACCGCCCATAGGAAATATAATTCCACAACTTTTTGCAGGGTTCAACGCCAGACGTGTAGAGGCCGGAGCCCCTGGCCGGTAGAGCAAGAGCGAGTATGGGCTGGCGGCAGCAGGCGACATTCGGTTTTTTGGTCTACGCACCGCATACAGTGGTCCTCTGTCGTTTTTGGTGGTTGGCCAGACAGTGGCAGCCAGTCCTTGGTTGGCTGGTTGTTTCTCTGCCTGAAGCATAGCTGCACGGCTAGATGGTTAACAGTGCGGCGGCTGTTGCACGTCTCCAGGATGTCGTCGCTTCCGTTGCATCTCCAGCTACAGCTTTATGCAGGCGCACGACATTTAGATAATTTTGTTAACTTTCATGCTTTTTTTTTATATGGTTGTTTTTGTAATAACTTAATTATACAATGGCCGTAAATTACGGTAAGTGTTTTTGCTGCGTTCAAAATGGCGGTCGTCTGGCTAATTTCTTATTCTCACATGACGAAATTTGTATACTCTTAAAATTAAACTCAATGAGCAATACAAACAAAATTTAAATCGTCATCGACGAACATTATGCGAATTTGAAAGCACAAAGTCTAGACGAAATTCAAATAGAGTTCCTTAAAAAGTTGAAAAACTTATTAAGGTTGCCATAAGAGTGACTTCTTCTTAAATGGAAATTAAAAATTATTTTTCTTCTAAACCAAAATTAAAAACACTTAAAGTCCTGATAGCTTTAAATTGTAATGGTAGTAAATTTATTACCCAACAGCTGATCCATGAATAGGAATATATGATTTTCATCTTTGCTTTTTATCAGGGGAAGTGATCTCATAAAAAGGCATATGAAGTTTTAATCGTTTATAAACAATAACTATATATTTGGTTGTCCGTGAATACCTTATTCTAAGGACCTGTACTAATATGCCTTTATATTAAATTAACTTTTATATTTATGTTTATATTATGCTAACTGGACTTTAACTGTGAACTGTGGATCTCAAAGACCATAAGAGCTACAAAAACCAAATTTTAATTTCGGCGAAATTTGTTGCTTTAAGTCTGCGCGTCCTAAGGGGTAACACCTGTGTTGAATCTTCAAAAAATCAATTTTATTTTTTTTGGTTAAATTGATTAGAAAAAATGTCCCGAAGAAATTAAATAAAAAAAAACCCCCCTTAAAAGCGTCGGGCGCATGGAACCACGTTGCGCGGTCGGTTCAGTTTTAAAACTTTAAATGCGTTTTTCTCAGCTCAGTCAAACACACAATCTTTATAACATAATTTTCTAGTGAAACACGTAGGAGATCAATGGCGATGTCAAAAAGCCGTAGCCGTGAAGGCCTCTAAAATTAGTCATGTACTCGAAGCTTGAGAAAAGTTAATTTTCGTAGCTCAAAATATGTATAATACTGTCGGATTTTGAATATAAAATAAAGTTTCTTTCAAAAAAAAATTGAAAAATTACCTTAAAAAACAATGTTCCACACAGGTGTTACCCCTTAAGAAAATTCCTCAGTTGACATCTACACTATAAAAGCTGCGAGGTCGATATTTGAAACAGTTCCTGGTGCTGCAGATATTCTTAATATCGGATAAATAATTCAAAAGATATAGCCAAAAACGTATCACTTCCCCGACTTTTTTTCTATTAACAAACAACCTAGAGCTGTTTATCCGACAATCCTTTCAAACAGAAAGTTAAAACTTAATGAAAACATAACAATTTTTAAAGTCGGATGGTCAGTGTAAAAAATTAGGATAGTACAGTGTGTATTATAGTCGGGATGTCCCCAATGTAATCGGGCCACTAATTACATTAAATTCTTTTCAAACTCATTGTGTGCTTTACTGTAGGGAATAAAAAATCTACAGGATCCACACTGACATCGGAGACTAGTACCAGTTGACAACCTTTAGTTTCATTGTTTATGGTTCGGTCGTAAGCTAAACTTAAGTTATCTACATTGGGCCTATTTAACAACTATCTGCATTTACTGTTACTTCTGCCACTATTTCTTTTACTACATACTTAGTATGTAATGGCATTTGTTGTTGTTATTGTTGTCTTTTTTTACAGCCACCCAATTCCGACACGTGGCCTCATGTGATTTTTCATAGGAGCAAGGTCATGTCAGAGTCCAGTTCTGTATAGCACGGCTCCCTAAAACACGCACACGCACACTCACACACATACAGCTAAATCCTTTTTGATTAAATTCAATGTTTTATATCCATGGACAGGAATGGGATCCATGCGCTCGCTGGGTCGTTCGGTCATGTTAACATTTTATATCTCTTTGAAACGCATTTTTCTCAACACAATGCCATTTTTTTCCGTCCCCCCCCCAGACCCACACATTTAGACCCACACTCCAGGAACATAAAACAAAATAGCAAAGGCAAAAAGACGCAACCAAGAAAATAGATTGAAGTGTAATCATGGTTTTGAACTCTTCGGTCATACATTTAATCCGAGCAAACGTAGCAAATGGCAAAACGACCAAATGGCCACCGAAATGCTTTTCCCTGCTCTTCCTCCTCCTCCTCCTCCTCCCCCATCTACACTTTTACAGCCAAGCGACCAAAAGAGTCAAATTGTATATAGTATATATACATCTAGAACAAAAGACATTGTAATTGGAGGCTAGGAGCTAGTACAAGAAGCTGCTTGGATAGGTAGCAGCAGAAGTTCCTCTAGTTGCTCTGGTTCCTGCTTGGCTTGTTCGCTTGGCTTGTTCGTGAGGCGCTGCTTATTCCGCTTGACTGATTGAGAGTCTTTGTCTTCGTATTGCAAGTTGTATCTATACTAAACGTATCTGCGTATCTTGGCGTCCTCCAAGTGTGTGTGTGTGTGTGTGTGTGTGTGTGTGTGTGTGTGTGTATGGGTGTATGCGTTATCCAAGTTTGTTTGAATAAACTTAAACGAATGTTTTGTAAGAAGATTTCCTTTATTACCAACGAGAGTGACTTGTCTTTGCTTTACAACTACGATGCCTTTCACACATGAAAGTATCTGTAAGATTGTCTGTTTGGGTATTTCGACACTTGAAACATGCGAACGTTTGCAGTGTAGCATCCCAGCTCTAATGCATATATCATTGACTTGCTTTTTGCCCGGCAATGACGATTCAAAACACCACACATTGAATCCTCCTGCCCAATCGTCTCAACTGGTTCTGTTCTTCTTTATACCCTGCCCTATACATAGGTTCAAGGGTATACTCGATTTGTGCAATGTACGTCACAGGAAGAAGAAGGCATGGCAGACCATAAGTTCTTTACATTGAAATGTTTATGATATCCTAGGGTTGCAACTGAGTCATGTCCGTCGTAGACACCAAATTTTACGCAAGTGAAGTTTGATTCATGTCGATTTGGTAACCCGTTCCATTATAGAAAACTAAAAACTTAAAGTTTTAGACCCACGTCCTTCCTGTGATGTCCACCGAATTCGGTGCGAAGATTCACTTTAGCCAGTCCTCAATCCTTTTGCAAAAGTGACTGCAGAGCATACCACTGTCGGGCACTGCCTCGACTGATTCAAATTTATTTTTTTTATGCATGTGAGGCTGCTGTTGTTGTTGTTACTGCAATACGAACCGTTCAAAGTGCGTACGTTGTATGAAGGAGGCTCTTTATTCGGCTTTGGACTTTGTCTATCGATGTCGGTTCCTGAGCTTGGCCGGGTTGGCTATAATGCCACATAATACCAATTCGATTGTAAACCATAGCAGCCAGCCAAGTGGAGTGGGGGTGACCAGCACTTTGGTTGGCAAAGAATCACAGTATCATAATAAAGCGTATAATTTTAGCAATTGTTACCGGACATGAACACCCAAGGACCGATCGACTGCCACAGAGAGAAAGAGACTGAGAGAAACAAACAGACAAACAAACAAATAAGAGCTTAAGTCTTTCTCTGCTTGTCCTTGTAGTGGGCTTTGGGTGAAACTGTGGGCTGTCTGTGTTGTTGGTTACCGTAGGGCTTGTGGCTTAGATTTTGAAATAAGATTTAATGACCGTAAAATTATAGTACAGAAATTCCTATTCCTATTTCTCTCTGTGTATGTGCGTGTGTGTGTGTGTGTGTGTGTAAGTGAGGAAAGCTTTAAGAAAATGCGTTTTGTTTTTATAGCAAAAATTTCAGCGCTATTCATAAGATTGTTGTTTGTTTATTTTCTTTGGCACTAAAGCTGATTAGCAATGGTCTTATAGACAATGTAATCATACCCCATCATGATGGTTGCCCTTAGGAACGCGCATTTAAATACGAATGGCTAAAGGGATTATGCCATCACAAATTTCATGCATTAAGCAATTTCAACAAGATTTTAATAGATATACAAAATTAGTTCGGCATGTCGTACATGCATACAATGTGTAGTATTTATATTTGTCCCCGAATTTTGATGCTTGTCCCGGTCTTCCCGGAATTAAAACAAATATCCCAAAGGTTGCCGTTTTAATGACAACTTCAGCATATTACGGTCATTAATATTTCATTGCTTCAAAATGAAGGACTTTATCCTAGAAGTACCCCAGTGAGGAAATTTCAAAAAAGGAACTAATTAAATTTACTTGCCAAAAAAGCTTTTACTGACGGCGAGCGCGACTTAATCGATCTTTTTGAATAGTTGGGTTACTTTGTAAAATTTTGAGATTCTGAAAAAATTCAGAAATCCTTTTACTTAGCTTTTGCCACTTTTTTATTTCAAAATTGAACCCAAATAGTTTTCATCTTTACCATAAAAGTCCCTTCACTAAATCCAATGGCCCCGAATTTTTAGCAGAATGTCCCCGAGTTACATATAAAAGTGAGATGGTCACTCTAAGTATGTGGGTAGTTTTCGACATATTGCGCTATATGCCTGCCTCGTGGTTTGTACTTGTTGTTGTGACTGTTCTTGCTCCATATTATTCTGCGCACACACAGATCGGACAGACTCTTAAAATGGTCATAAAGAAAATTGTGAAAAATTATTGTGTATATAAAATTTAATGACATGTCAAAAAGGATATCCGGCACGCCGTCGTGTTACGTTGTCGTTCTGACGAGGCCGACAAATAACAGCCAAAGCCATAGCCAGAGCCCAAGCTATCCATAGTCCAAAAAGCGCAAATCCTTGGCGTCGACAATGGCATCGCTGTCCATTTTGTTGTTGCTGTAGTTGTAGGGTGGACTACGTGTAATGTGGTGTAAGTCCTTTTACAGATGACGCTGACAATTTTAGTTTAGTTGTTGTCGTATTTGTATTTACTTCTTTATATCAATCTACACACACACACACACACACACACACATACACATAATCAAACACAACTTTATTATTTTCTCGAACAACAACAATTTCGCTGTAGTATGAGTGTGCGGGAGTGTTTTTGGTTGCTAGCAGGGCCGGACCTATACATTTGGAGGCCCAAGTGCCAGCGGAGTTTGGGACTCTCTGACGATTACCCACATATTCAATTTAATGCGATTTCTTTAATTATCCATTAATTTTATCGTCACTCTATTGCTTTAATAATTTTCTTTTTCTTAATATTTTATTTACAATCTGTCAGACAATAAGTAAATCTAGTAAATAAGAATAAATAAAATAAAAGTAATGGGAATTAATTATTGCTCTAAAAATGACATAATAATTCAGAAAGGGTCTAGCTGGATAAGATACTGGAAACTGCTCCCAGCGATTTTTGAAAACTAATGATCAATGTAGAGGAGAAAACATTTTTTTTTGCAAAATTTCAGTTTTTCAACATAAGGCATTACGGCTCAATTTAAAAAAAAAAGGTATTTTTCTTTTTTATTTGAGACTGAATATTTTTGAACCAATTTTTTTTTTTTAACCAACACAATTTCTTAAAAAAAATATGAAATTTCTTATTGATTTTAAGTGTGTTCCTTAAATATGTCATTACCATATGTGTTACCATTTTTTATTTAAACACGTGTTTTTATACGTTCTTTTTTTGGTATTAATATTAATCAAATCGATTTGGTGGAACAATGTTAAAAAAACGAACATTTTTTAATGTTTTTTTTTCTTAAATGTATGAAACAAAAAATTAACTTTTTTTCACAAAAGATGTAAAAAAAGATGGCGTACGTTAAAGTCGGGCGCGGACGACTTTGGGATACCACCAAATTGCAATCAAGTCCGATATATTGCTTACAAACTTCAAAAGATATTTCTTTGCCAAATAAACGAAACACAACGAATTTTGTACAAAACACGATTTTTTGACCGATTGGTCCTATGGGAGCTATATGATATAGTCAACCGATTTTGATAAAATTTGGTACAGTGCTTGGGAACTCTAAAAAACTTCTTAATGCCAAATTTGGTTACAATATCTTCACAAACAAACGATTCACAACGAATTTTGTACAAAAAACAAATTTTCGACCGATCGATCCTATGGGAGCTATATGATATAGTCAACCGATTTTGATCAAACTTGCTACAGTGCTTGGGAACTCTAAAAAACTTCTTAAAGCCAAATGTGGTTACGGTATGTTCACAAATAAACGAAACACAACGAATTTTGTACAAAACACGATTTTTTGACCGATTGGTCCTATGGGAGCTATATGATATAGTCAACCGATTTTGATAAAATTTGGTACAGTGCCTGGGAACTCTAAAAAACTATTGTGTGCTAAATTTGGTTACGATATCTTCATAAACAAACGAATTATCCATCTAAAACTTTTGCTTTTTTTCGAGGTCCTCTGAAACACCCCTATGGGAGCTATATAATGTAGTCACGATATCAAAAAAATAAAATAAACTTGTCTCCTATGGATTAATAAGGGATCTTATCTGAAAGTTTGGTTGCTCTAGCTCTTACCATCTCTGAGATCTAGGCGTTCATACGGACAGACGGACATGGGTATATTGACTTCTCTAGTCACCCTGATCATACTTTAGGTAACTTTGGGGGTCTCCGACTTCTCCTTCTGTACGTTACATACATTTTCGGCTTGCACAAACACAATATACCCTTTGTACCATACGGTACAGGGTATAATTATAAAAATGTATAAAGAAATTAAAATATTTTTCTTCTCTAGACTGAGATGAATCCAATGAACCAGTCGATTCGCATTGACGAATCCACATGCCGAGGGTAATCTTTTATTTTTTTTTGAATACATATAACATATAGTAATAAACGACTGTAGCGTGACGCCGAGGGTAGCCTTTACAGTTTAAAAATAGTTTAGCAAAATTTTTGAATTTAAGAATAGTTTCTTGCAAAAATAAAAAATTATAACTATTTTGAAGACTACAAATTTTCAAACCAATTTCATGTGGGGACGGGACGCCTCTTTTGCGTGGCCTTATCGCCACATGATTTAATCCAGCCCTGCTTGTGAGTATAAGCCAACAAAACAGCTCCAGCCGCAGTGCTGCAGAGCAGTCTGGCTCTCTTGTGGTCTTTATGCTCGTCATCATTATGCCTTGACTTGGCTTGGTTTGTTATACATACGCCCTTCCTAGATCCTGGCTGACCCACACTGCGGCTGCACATTTTATAGTTTTCAAAAGTCACAAAAATGTCAATTGCTTGTCATGTGCTCCGCTCTGTTCAGCTGCACAGTTCCTCCGCTTCACTTCTGCCAAGAGCAAATGGCATTGAATAAATTATTTTGTGGCAATAAAGTTGTTGCAGCATGTTTACCAGCGGTTGGTTGGCTGGCTGTCGCAATGTCTGCTTATATCCTGGCTTATTTGGTAATGGCTGTGGCTATCTTATCTTTGGACTACTAGTTGGATTCCATAAGCTGGGCGAGCTGTTTATTTGCATGTCAGCCCTGGGATCGTGACTGGTCTGGGCTAATCAGCTGGAGCTTACTTATTACGTATCGACATTGATTTGGCGCCCCAATGGTGTCACCGCCACCCTTCCGTAATCCCTAAGTAGTACCCTAACGCTGAGTCAGCATGCCGTTGTTGCCTGTGCCAATGTTTTTGATAATGGCCACCATAAATGCTAAATTATGGCTTTAAAAACAAGTTGGCCACAACTTCAATTTCGAACTCTGAACTTTGAATTTTAATCAAGTGAAATTTGAAGCAGTTGGTCGGCCATTATAGCTGCCATATTTTCACTTTCATTACGCTGTTTATGTAGACAACTTGTTGGCTGGACGATACGGTCATGGATGCCGTACCGAATACCCTTAGAATGTGTTAATGTGCTACGCTTGAATGGTGCATAAATCTCTTTATGTGGTTTTTTATGTCGGTTGCCATTTCATTTGTCTAGTATCCCAATTGTAAGGGATGCTTCAACTAAGACCTATAGCTGAGACTGCTCCGACTGTCTGTGACTTTTGCGGTAATTGAAAATATTTCAAATAATTCATAAAATTTTATGTGATTTTCGTTTGAGCGTGGAATATTTTTCATGGCTATATTATAATAGTTTGTTAGGGTTGTTTTTTTTTTCAGCAACTTATCAGCTCGTAAAACCAAGCATAGATAATTGTTTTAATGATGCCATCATGTCGCCTTCGCCTTCGTTGCGCTGGCTGATTTGCAAATGTTTCCAGTAATTTATGTACCCGGCCAATGGCGCTCTGATTGCGCCACGATTCATGCCACTTCATCGGCACTTGACTGCAGCCCGCCGGCTGATTAAGGTACTTGTAGATATGGCCAAACCGACACTCCTAAGTGTTTGGGTTTGTGTGCATCAACCCGTTGGCCAAAAAGTAAATAACAGCATTACATGATTTATGTTGGCAAACAAAACGCAACATATGAAATCTGGCCGTGAGCAGTGTCCCTGCCGTAGTCGTTGGCGCTAACCACTTCAAAAAGTAAAATAAGTTGTTTAACCACACATTAAACCTATTTGGCACTACGAGGGCCGAAGCTGCCCGTTTGGCTGAGCGTCTGGCTGACTGGCTGGCACCTTCGACCATGGCTTTCGGGGACGCCCACAAGAGCTTCAAAGCTTGTTTGGTGGTTTGTTTCTCCCAAGTTGCCATAAATCATAAGAGCGCAGTGGCACAGACCCAGGCCCAGGACCGCGTATGTGACTAGTTCAGCTAGGGGATCGATAAATTATTATTAGTTGCCTGGTCATGGCCGACGCGTGCAGAGGAAGTTGTTAGACCCTAAAAAAGAACGCTGACCTGACTACCAGTATCACCCAGCCCGTTTGGCTTAGCCCAAATGTTAAAATGCCTTTTAACTTAACAACTTTCTCCGCCAAAACCGCCTAGCCCATACCAGATGCCAGTGGCCAGTACATACAAATCAATGGGCAGCGGCGCCTTTGTTGTTGGTTGGTGGTGCAGGATGGCCGCCGAACCCTTAACGTTGTGTGTAAAGTGGACTTGACATGAGATTAACATCTTCAAAAGCAAGGCTTAAAGTATTTGTACGTTGGTAGAGTTCGCACAAGTTCTGTTTTGGTGCAAGGTTGAGCCTTGCCCTGTTGCTTCTACTTGCTTCTTTTTACCTCTCGACAGGGTCGTTTTGGGTAATTGCGTTCTTGTGTGCTGAGCCATGAGCTTAACTGTTGCTGTCATAACTAAGCGAAAAGGTGTACAATTTATGAAATCGGAAAAATATACTCGCAAGCTGCCCATCAAGAAAGTGGGTCTGGGTTGGGGGCTCATATGGATCTTTGTAGGTAGAATATAGAACTTTTTACATATCGTGTACATTATAACAATTTTTGTTGGGTTTATTTCGTAAATTTCATTGTTAAATAATGGCAAAACAGTATTGTTTCTTATAACCTAAGGTGGGAAAATTTCTCCTACCGTGAACAAGCAGATATGGAAAGATGGGCTTACAAAGCACGACGATGGCGAAGCTTCAGGCGACGCACAGCCTTGTATTGGTAGCCATCGGCACCCAAAACAGCGGAGTCCTCAGCAGCTTCAGCTTCCTCGACAGCAGCTTCGGTTGGAACTTCCTCAGATGGTGGCAAGTATTCGCTAGGGAGTTCAGACACATCACGACGATGACGCAATTTCAAACGACGTACAGTCTTGTATTGGTAGCCATCAGAACCTAGGACAGCAGATTCTTGAGCGACTTCCGATTCTTCGATAGGGGCGGCTTCGGTTGAAACCTCTTCAGCTGGGGGCAAGTACTCGCTAGGGAGCTCAGACACGTCACGGCGGTGACGCAACTTTAAGCGACGCACAGTCTTGTATTGGTAGCCTTGGGTGCCCAGAATAGCGGAGTCTTGAGCGGCTTCGGCTTCTTCTACAGGAGCTTCGGTTGAAACATCCTCAGCTGGGGGCAAGTATTCACTTGGAAGCTCGGACACTTCACGACGGTGACGCAACTTTAAACGACGCACAGTCTTGTATTGGTAGCCTTGGGCACCCAAAACAGCAGAGTCCTCAGCAGCTTCAGCTTCCTCGACAGGAGCTTCTGTAGCAACATCCTCAGCTGGGGGCAAGTATTCGCTAGGGAGCTCAGACACATCACGACGGTGACGCAACTTTAAGCGACGCACTGTCTTATATTGATATCCATCGGTGCTCAGTACAGCTGAGTCTTGAGCGGCTTCGGCTTCTTCAATTGGAGCTTCTGTTGAAACATCCTCAGCTGGGGGCAAGTATTCACTTGGAAGCTCAGACACGTCACGACGGTGACGCAACTTTAAGCGACGTACAGTCTTGTATTGATATCCATCGGTGCCCAGTACAGCCGACTTTTGAGCGACTTCGGCTTCTTCAACTGGAGCTTCGGTTGAAACATCCTCAGCTGGGGGCAAGTATTCGCTAGGGAGCTCAGACACATCACGACGGTGACGCAACTTCAAGCGACGTACAGTCTTATATTGATATCCATCGGTGCTCAATACAGCGGAGTCTTGAGCGGCTTCGGCTTCTTCAACTGGAGCTTCGGTTGAAACATCTTCAGCTGGGGGCAAGTATTCACTTGGAAGCTCGGACACATCACGACGGTGACGCAACTTCAAGCGACGTACAGTCTTATATTGATATCCATCGGTGCTCAATACAGCGGAGTCTTGAGCGGCTTCGGCTTCTTCAACTGGAGCTTCTGTTGAAACATCTTCAGCTGGGGGCAAGTATTCACTTGGAAGCTCAGACACATCACGACGGTGACGCAACTTCAAGCGACGTGCAGTCTTATATTGATATCCATCGGTGCTCAGTACAGCGGAGTCTTGAGCGGCTTCGGCTGCTTCAACTGGAGCTTCGGTTGAAACATCCTCAACTGCGGGCAAGTATTCACTTGGAAGGTCGGACACATCACGACGGTGACGCAACTTCAAGCGACGCACTGTCTTATATTGATATCCATCGGTGCTCAGTACAGCGGAGTCTTGAGAGGCTTCGGCATCTTTAACTGGAGCTTCGGCTGAAACATCTTCAGCTGGGGACAAGTATTCACTTGGAAGCTCAGAAACGTCACGACGGTGACGAAACTTTAAGCGGCGTACAGTCTTGTATTTATATCCATCGGTGCTCAGTACAGCGGAGTCTTGAGCGGCTTCGGCTTCTTCAACTGGAGCTTCGGTTGAAACATCCTCAGCTGAGGGCAAGTATTCGCTAGGGAGCTCAGACACATCACGACGGTGACGCAACTTCAAGCGACGTACAGTCTTATATTGATATCCATCGGTGCCCAGTACAGCCGACTTTTGAGCGACTTCGGCTTCTTCAACTGGAGCTTCTGTTGAAACATCCTCAGCTGGGGGCAAGTATTCGCTAGGGAGCTCAGACACATCACGACGGTGACGCAACTTCAAGCGACGTACAGTCTTGTATTTATATCCATCGGTGCTCAGTACAGCGGAGTCTTGAGCGGCTTCGGCTTCTTCAACTGGAGCTTCGGTTGAAACATCCTCAGCTGGGGGCAAGTATTCACTTGGAAGCTCAGACACGTCGCGACGTTGACGCAACTTTAAGCGACGCACTGCTTTGTATTTATAACCATCAGCGGAATGAACAGCAGAGTCCTCAGATGGAACTGCCTCCTGAGCAGAACCTTCTTCAACTGGGGCCAGATATTCGATGGAGACTGCAGCTACATCACGGCGTTGGCGGAGCTTTAGACGACGCACGGACTTATAGCGATAGCCATCCTCTCCCATCACTGCAGAGTCTTGAGCGGATTCCGCAACAACTTCTTCCGCCGGGGGGATGTACTCATTCACGATTTCGGAAACATCACGACGCTGCCTAGATTGTTCGACAGGAATCACTGCAGCCGTCGTGGCGGCAATGAACATGCACGCAATTAAGAATTTCTGTAAGCAAATCAAGCGTAATTTCTAACACACGGAATAGCCATTAATAGCCGTTTAAGGTATCCTACCATTTTGTAATAGATATCCACGCTAATTGTATTATGGATGAAATCTATGGGTCGAATGATTAATAGTCGCAATTTGTTCGCATATTTATACGCTCTAATGTTTGCTGTGGTGCGTTCGCATAAACAAACAATGACCAACACTTTGTTTGCCAACAAACACAGTATTAAACCTCTCCAACAACAACAAAAGCACCATCTACCACAAGTTTGACGTAGCCAGCAGCTGGCATCCATCCATTGAGCCAAGCAGAGCATTTACACAGGCAGCTTGGCAGCACAAAACCGAAAGCTTGAACATGCGCCACTTAAACCCTCAAGTACCCAAGCTCATGCCCCCGTAACGTCCCCGTATGCCCCTTATCATGTTGGCGCTGTCTCAGCTGTTAGGCTGCAAGCCGGTTTCACGATGTCATTAGGTTGCCCCGTTACCGCTTGGAATAGCCGTAGAATAAGCACTGCGGAACTAAAGTTTTCGT
Source organism: Chymomyza fuscimana (assembly GCA_949987675.1). NCBI lineage: Eukaryota > Metazoa > Arthropoda > Insecta > Diptera > Drosophilidae > Chymomyza > Chymomyza fuscimana. Next base: position 1,201,762 of record OX465089.1, read on the forward strand.
TTCGCTTTCATTTGCTCCGTGACGACGGCTGGCAGAGCTTGAGCATCGCTCGCGAAGACATAGAGATGTGGATGGCGGACGGTGGATGGGTCAGGGGAGAACTCTAGGTGCGTTTGAATGTTTCACGGCCAAATGAGACAGAGCACTTGAGCGCTTTTAATCAGACTTAATGCAAAAATATCAAACATTTTGTTATGACAGTGAGCATATTAATAGATCCAATCGTTCATTTCTCAAGTGCGTATCGGTAATTTGCGTACTACGTTTTGGCGAGTTCATCGAACCAGCCCGATAGGCGACAATAAAGGTCGCTCATAAGCTGGGTTTGCGCCGTGTTTTGGGAGCTAGGTTTGGTATGACGTACAAACCAGCTAGCCATGTGCTGAGCTCCGTCTGGTGGCTGCTGTGGTTTCTGCTCGTAATCAGTTAATTGTCCAAAGTATCAAGTCATGCAAAGCACTATGGCTCATTTGTGTTGCTTTATTGTTGGAAAATATGTTGGTAATAAAGTAAATCTGGTTGACTTGGCGGGGCAGGACGTTGCAAAGATTGGCAAAGATTTACAAAAGAGAACAGCTTACATCAACTTCTGAATGTTGCTGAATGCCAAAAAAGTTTGTCTATGAAATTCATAAACTTGGCATAACAAGTCTACCCTACAGCCAATGTTCTGGCATTCCACCATCCATTGTGTTGTACCATGAATTGTAAAGAAAGAACTACTTAGATGGGGTTCGGTTGGGTTGGGTTGCGTTGGTTTGGAGTTGCTACGCAGTTAAAACTTTTCACAAATCATGCCTATGATGTCAAGGCACCAGCTAGCACAGCGCTTGAAGAGCTACACGTATGTTTTTGAAATTCAAGTAAGTTGGCAGCAACTTCTAATTCATGTGTATGCTTCGGGCAGCTGGAGAGCAGGTCGCACTTTCACTTAAAGACGCGCGCCAGGAACAGTCAGGACAGGCGGGACAGTCAGGAGCAGCCTGCTAAGTGTGTCAAGTAGCAAAAGTGCAAAACAAAACAAATGGAGTGTGCAATCTGTTGTAAACAGCCATAAATTTGCTCCATGCGTGTGTGTCCGTTGTGTATGGAGTTCAAGTTTGTCCGGAATTGGAACAATGGCAAGCTGTCATTTGTAGATGGGATCCTGTTTTAGTCTGCGCTGGCGTTGGTTGTCGCCGCTGTTGTCACTACTATGTAGTTAGTATAGGCGTCGCCATCTTTATCGCAATCATTCACATCACCACTTGTGAAGTGGTGTTGGCATTGCTGGTGAGTGGTGTGGGCTTGGTTCGGTCGTGGGGTTGGATTGGTATGGGGGTTATGGTTGCGGCTGTTGTCTGAACTGATGCATAAACAGCACATCACACACATTATAAGTATAATATATATAAACGATGTTTTATGACAATAATTTGTTACAATTCAATAGACACACTTGTGCGTCTTGCTCAAACGTTGAAATATCCGATACTTCATTTGAGTGAGTGTTTGTGTGTGTGTGTATCTGTGTATAAGTTTCGGTAGCAACTAATTTTTGGTCACATGAGTGGACGTAACTAGTTGCAGACTAGACGCGGAATATAAAAAACTTGTATGGAAGATCGCTGTCACAGGGTCGCTAAATCATTCTCTGAGAGGATGTAAGTCCTAAACTTTCAAAATAACATACAAACTAGGAGGCTCCGCCGCCTGCGTGCTTCACAGGCCAACCATCCATTGGCTATAACTTCCGAAGTTTTCAGTGTTAACTTTCTAGGTGATAACCCCGCAAATCAATTCTAAAAAAGTCACATTTTGAAATCAGTTAGTTACTCAGCAATTGATGAAATAGATGAATGGTGCAACTTCAAGGTACGTTTAAAAAATTCAAATTAATTTAATTCTGAAAGTATCCAGATGGCCAAGAACAAAAAAATTCTCAAGAAATAAGCTCTACAATCTAAACTCGATAATTAAATTGGTTATAAACTAACAAAAGAATGTCAACTAATCTAATTTATGGGAGGTATAGAATAGTATACCAAGCCAACAGGAACAAATAGTACATTTTAGACTAGTTACACGATTGGAGTGGTTGGAAACCAATTCAGAACTATAATTTTTTAATACAGGGTGAGTATCTATGTGTCATTGGGAATTTGTGTGCGTGTGTGCTCTCATTTATGTGATTATTTGATTTGTGTTTTGACGTTGACATTCATATGCCGACATCGCCACTGCTGCTGTCATACGCTCTATATATAAGCAAAGTTTATGAACTAGAAAGTATCATTAATTTAATACGCTAACAAGGACATGGTAGATCGCACAGATTGGCCGTCCTTTGGTCGTTAGTTATGCTCATTGTAATGTAAATACATTCGATGAATATTGTGTTTTTGTGCCCGGCGCTTTTTTTTTTTTTTGCAATCAAACAATAAATAAACATTCGACACAAACACAATAAATGTCAAAAAGTTTCGCCATAGTTCTGCCATTATATCCTTTATTCATTATGCTCGGCAACTTTGTAGCTGTTTATGACTCTGTGACCAACCCATCCGTCCGTTCGTTCGTTTTATGATACTAATTCTCGAGACCCGGCCAGTGGTTTTGTATACCATATACTCGTATAATTCAAATCTCAGTTTGCAGCTTGCTTAAAGCACTTCCCTACACTACCAAAAAAAAAAAAAAAAGAACCCAACAGCAACAAACAAGTTGGCATCTCCTGCCTCCAGTCTCTTCAGTTTGTTATTATTATTTTACATGTCGTTCGGTGGCTCACTATAATTTATTAGCAATTTGCATAATTTTCTTTTATAGCTGAAATGATTGTTTCCAACGCTGCTTTTATCCCATTCTGAATCTCCTCTTATAGACTCTTGCCCATTGTTGGCGCGTTTTTTGATTTAAATGTAAACTGTGTCGGGCAAGGGACGCGACAACTCTTTTCCAGTGTTATGTAAATTCCGCACATAAGTTCAGCTGGTTTATGGCCTCACAACCATAAGCCCGAATATTATTGCCAATTCGAATTATGCATTCAAATATTGTAATACTACATACCTTGTAGCTTGTAGCACGTTTTGTCAAGGTCATTGAAAACAGCTGCCACGCAGAGAGCACGCTTATTCTTTTGCCCCATCCCAGAGAGCAAAAGAGCTACCACTGTTTCTTAAGTTGCCAAAACCGACCACTTATTTAACTTAACTTTCGTTGCATAAACAATTAAATTTTAATTTAAAAACTTTTCCCAAAGAAAAACATAGACGGTAAGAGCGGCACAGAGTTGGAAAACAGATTGAAGCAGCTCATTAAATCGTAACAAGGAGTCGTCTCAAGGCATGGGTGTAGAGCAGTCTTGAGACTTGCTTGAATTTTAAACAAAACTAAGTTAAACTATTTAAAATACAATTTACTGCAAATCAATCGACAACGGATGAGTTTCGTAATTAGGAAACCAACAGAAACCACTTGATTCCCCCTGCTCAAACACAAGCTTATTTCATAAACACGCTCAAGTGATTCTTATACCCTGTAACCATTGGGACAAGAGTATAACTTATCTTAAATCCAAATGCCAGAGACACCAAAAAAAAAAGATTGAAGTTGAAGTTTGCCGATTTCTATGCACCTGGGTGAACCTGGTTAGCCAAAGTTATACACATCGAATCGAATGACAAAAAAAAAAAATTGACAATTCTTATCTCCTCCCTAGCTAATACTGATTCATATTTTGTTAACTTGTGTTTGTGGTTTTTGCAACGCCTGCGACTATTTGAGGTTGGCTCTGTTCAGCCGACAAGATCCATGTTTACTTGTTTATTCTGCCTGCACTGTTTGACTTGAAGGTATTAGAAACTAATTTGTACAGCATCAGCAAAGCTACCTACCAGCTTCAAGATACTAGATACCAGCTACCAGGATACAAATAGCAATTGTCTAGCTGTCTATCTTTTTTGGGCTTTGGGCTAACCAGCGTGTGTATACGCTCAGATGTCTCGCTAGAGGCTTTGCCCTTTGGCCACAGCTCGCAATTTGGCCAAGACTAAAAATAAAAAAAAAACCAAAGGCTGGCAAAATCCTACAAAGCAACTACAACAATGACAACAAGGGGCTAAATCATATGCCTGGCATAAGCCAAACCGGGGGCCGAGAGCAACAAAAAAAAAAAAACGCTCGTCTCGTTTTTAAGTCGTCTGTGGCTTAAAATTTTTTAAATGCTCCATTGTCTCTGGCATATGTAGCTGAAGCTGTAGCCAAAAACCAAGGCTTTGGCCGTAGGGTGGGTTTGGGTTCGGGTATGCCAAGTTTTTATGGTTTAACTAAATAATCTCTTGGGTAAATATTTTTGTTGGCATATTATGCTAGGCAACTTTACAATGAACTTTACGCTCGGCCCTTTTGGCCATATACCAAGTAGCATCCAAGTGCTAGATAGAGATACAGCATTTATCTTTTTGTAGCACAAACTTATAACAACTAAACCACTGTACACACTTAAAAGTACGCTCTACCAACCACATATACACTATGTAGCATAGAGTGAACCCCCTCCTACTTCTTCAGGCAACTACTTTGAAATTTTCAACGCAAAATTCGCCTTACACACTTGCACATAGTTTTCCTTCTTGAATCCTGTTTGAACATCTTAAAGATACACGCAAATATTTGATGCAAATTTCGCAGTTTTTCTGTTCGCAAACATTTTGTCGAGTAAGCAACATTTTGATGCAAACTTAAAATTTCAGTAGATAGCCAATCCTGGCAATAATAGGTCTGCTTCATATTGGAAAGCTTTCGAGAGTTGTTTGCTTACAAGCGTGTGGGGCACGTTTACGAGTAAACATGTAAACTTAAACTTTAAATTTAAAATGTTCTTATTTTTTGTATAAGATACAGACATGGAACGCTAGTTGGTTCACCCGCGCCTCAATTTATTCAACTTTTTTTAAAAATGCGATTTTGAAATTTTAATCTGACCTTTCTCTAGTAAAAATAACACCCGAACCTACATATGTATTTAAGATTAATATTCAATTAATCTTCAACTCTTTACAGTCACTGAGTTTTGTTAAATTTTCTATTACTTTAACTATACATAAGTTTGTTACTTTGTGCGGAATGTGTGCACTATGTAGTATTTACATATGACAAAGAGATTGTCAATAAATTGCGTTTGTTGCCAATGCAGTTATTTACAGTACATTTACATTGATGATTGTTGACATTAATAACAAATATACTTTCTATACTCTTCCGTGCATTGTAGTATAGGGTGGACCATCTGTTGGTTTGGTTGTTAAACACTCATATTTCAAAACATACCCGCCCAAAGTGGATGCTCTTCGACATATGTCAATTTCAAAATACGCAATTTAAGTCATGGATTGTTTGAAAACCGAATAACGCGTAAAAGTGAAAAAACATAGTTGAGACCAGTGTCGACGAGTCGTCGCGAACATCGACGCGCCATCGTTCACAAGAATTACATCTTGCTAGGACCACTTTGCGTCAAGAAAATGACAATTGAAGCCCACAGACCATTATTAGCGTTGCTTATTCGTTCAATGGATGGAAGAACAGCCAGATAAGCTTTCGTCAAAAATAGGCATCGAAAATTACGATGTTCTCATATGAGCCTATATAGCGATATTATTTTTCATACATAAATGAGTGTAGTTTCAAACTTGCATTTGGTAGGTATATCCATTTTCCCAATTTTGTTTGAAAATATACGACAAAAAAGGCAATTAATAAACAAATTAACAGATGGCCCACCCTATTTATATTTATACGCTGAACTAATTACCTATATATTCATTAAGTATCCAGTAAAAGGTATGGAAGGCATCGTAACTATATTTGGGGTGTTCACTGTGTCGGGCAAAAATTCATAAAAGCTAAAATATCAAATACAACAATCTTTTTGCTCTTTTACCATTATGCATTTATTCTCGACAAAAAAAATTTTAGCGAATTATGGCAGCATATAGAAATACAATCAATTTTCAATTCCATTCCTTATACAACCTAATATTTATACATCGTTTAGCATATATATGTATATAATTTATACAATTTTAGCTGTTTCAGCAAAGTTTCTTTTAGAAGCTTAGCTGGGTAAAATCAAATATATTATAAAAAATTTTAAAGCTGAAATCATAAATTTCGCTTTGGGACGTTAAAAAAACGGATATTTTAAGAAAAGTCTTAAAACTCGCTTGTTAGCAAGCCTACAAAATTACATTAATGTTAGATCTGGGCTACTTAATTTCTTGGGCGCCCATCAGGGACTACTATAGTAAAACAAAAAGATGGCGTACGTTAAAGTCGGGCGCAGACGACTTTGGGATACCCTGTACCACCGCACTGCATTTAAGTCCGGTATATTGCTTAAGAATTCCAAAAGACATCTGATTGCAAAAATTGCAAACAAACGAAACGCAACGAATTTTGTGCACAACAGGTTTTTTGCCCGATCGGCCCTATGGCAGCTATATGATATAGTCAACCGATTTTGATCAAACTTGCTACAGTGCTTGGGAACTCTAAAAAACTTTTTAATGCCAAATGTGGTTACGGTATCTTCACAAATAAACGAAACACAACGAATTTTGTACAAAACACGATTTTTTGACCGATTGGTCCTATGGGAGCTATATGATATAGTCAACCGATTTTGATCAAATTTTGTATATTGCTTGGGAACTCTAAAAAACTTCTTAATGCCAAATTTGGTTACAATATCTTCACAAACAAACGAAACACAACGAATTTTGTACAAAAAACAAATTTTCGACCGATCGATCCTATGGGACTTATATGATATAGTCAACCGATTTTGATAAAATTTGGTACAGTGCTGGGGGTTTCTAAAAAACTTCCGATTGCCAAATTTGGTTATGATATCTTCATAAACAAACGAATTATCCATCTATAACTTTTGCTTTTTTTTGAGGTCCTCTGAAACACCCCTATGGGAGCTATATAATGTAGTCACGATATCAAAAAAATAAAATAAACTTGTCTCCTATGGATTAATAAGGGATCTTATCTGAAAGTTTGGTTGCTCTAGCTCTTACCATCTCTGAGATCTAGGCGTTCATACGGACAGACGGACATGGGTATATCGACTTCTCTAGTCACTCTGATCATACTTTAGGTAACTTTGGGAGGTCTCCGACTTCTCCTTCTGTACGTTACATACATTTTCGGCTTGCACAAACACAATATACCCTTTGTACCATACGGTACAGGGTATAAAAATGCTCTCTAATATCGTCACCTATTTGGACTTTGAATATAAAAAAAAGTTTCTTTATAAAAAAAATCGAAAAATGACCTTAAAAAACCATGCTCCACACAGGAGTTACCCCATAATTATTTTGAAATGATATACTAAATATTATTATTGTGTATACAAATAGGCTACAGCTTGCAAATACAAATGATGGCGGGGACGACAACGACGTCACTTGTGTAACTAATAAGAGTATGTATACTTCGGCACTACGACTTAAGCCCTTGAGGCGTTCAATTTCAATATAAATGAGAGTAGAAATGACGCTGAACACTTTTCATTCTCATTTCCATTAAAATGTTTGTAGTGAAAATGCCTTTTGTATTACAAATTTTAATTTAATATATTTACAACTATTTGTTTCTGCTCTTTGGAAAAGCTAATTTATGTTTACCCAATGCGGCTTGTAATTGTATGCAAAAAACCGTTAACGATGGATTCCAGCACATACATATGTACATATGTATGTATATGTTTGTCAAGTGATTATACATATATCATGTTATATGTATTTCAATGTCAGTTAATGTATAAACTTTTCATAATTGAATTAATTATTAATGACAACAAAGCTAAAAATGGCAGCAATTTGGTCAATTAAAAATAAAAACTATTAAATTGATGATGCTTGAAAAAAATCCAGTTTTTCATTGTTGTGACAACTCCCCAGCCAGCCACACATTGCAGGGCTCTGACTGCTTTTTCCCTCCATGCCGCATGGACAAAGCCAATTAGCAACATGGTATTAAGTGCGCATTAGACGTCTGTCAAGAGCCTAGACTGAGCACACGGCAAGTGGGCGGAGATCCGGGGGCGTGTGCCATAAGCCAAAGGGCTATACACTACGCATAATAAAACGCTGCTGCTGCTGAACTCAACTTAACCCAACTGGACTGTGACGTACAAAGCACGGAACCGAAGCTGGGCGGGTTACTTTGGATAGGACTGGCGTAACGTCGTAAACAAAACGTTAAATGTACGCGACATGCACAAATGTCGTAGCACAAATTGTAGAACAAGCTATCCCAGCCAATGCCAATGCCAAACCCAACCCTGGCTTCCGAGGATTCTGTGCAGCAGCAGCAGCAGCGACAATTGTAGCTGCCTTTGCCTTTGGTCGCACGATTAATCGTCGTTGCAAATTGTTGGCACGTTTTCAATTGACAGTAGTGTACTACGACGAGCCTTCCCTTGCTTTGCTGCTCTGGCTAACAGGGTCAACCCCTAATTGCACGGCAACCCCCTCTCTGTTTGTTGTTTGCGTTGCTGTTCTTGTTGCGTGTAAATCACACGACATTTGAGCTCGCTCCTGTTGCATGCTTAACGTGCACGGCTACGGATCTGATGCTGCTGGCTGCCCCTGATACGCGTCTGCGTTCACGTGTGACAGGCTTTTTAAAAACACGCCAGCGACAAGAACAACAGCGTCGAGGTGTTCCCTCATTTTCAACGCATCGCGCCGCCTCTGCCATTTATTTTGGGTGTAATTTTTCAAGTCGCGACGTCTTTTACAGTCATCCATTAATCACGTGGCCAATGCGAGTTTGCGAAAAAAAAAAACGAAAAACACAAATTAAAGTCGAAGCTTCAAAGTATCGAAGTTGGAATACTCTGAAGATGGTACAGTATCATCAGCTTCACTTAGCTGCCCAGGCAATGCGACAGAATCTATTCGAAGTCGAAGAGAATGTGAACTCTAAAGACACAAATTCATTAAGTTGTCGAGAAAGAACCGAAATCAATTCAAGGGCAGACCTATAAATGACCCTTACTTCAAAGAACTCATCTTTTCTAGCTTTCGTCTTAGACATTTTTTCGACAGTTTACTTTTAAAATATTAAAATCATGATTATTAATTTTCTGCTTCGCAAACGTCCTGAAAAAGTGAATTAACGCTTATTTAATAGCGTAGAAAACCAAGAAACAGAGCAAGCAAAAAAGATGGCGTACGTTAAAGTCGGGCGCGGACGACTTTGGGATACCCTGTACCACCACTTTGCAATCAAGTCCAATATATTACTTACGAACACCAAAAAAAATTTCTTTGCCAAATTCAGTTACAATATTTTTATAAACAAACGAAACACAACGAATTTTGTTCAAAAACGTTTTTTTGACCGATCGGTCCTATGGGATCTATATTATATAGTCAACCGATTTTGATCAAATTTGGTCCAGTGCTTGGGAACTCCAAAAAACTTCTTAATGCCAAATGTGGTTACAATATCTTCACAAACAAACGAAACACAACGAATTTTGTACAAAACACGATTTTTTGACCGATTGGTCCTATGGGAGCTATATGATATATTCAACCGATTTTGATCAAATTTGGTATAGTGCTTGGGAACTCTAAAAAACTTCTTAATGCCAAATTTGGTTACAATATCTTCACAAACAAACGAAACACAACGAATTTTGTACAAAAAAAAAATTTTCGACCGATCGATCCTATGGGACCTATATGATATAGTCAACCGATTTTGATAAAATTTGGTACAGTGCTGGGGGTTTCTAAAAAACTTCCGATTGCCAAATTTGGTTATGATATCTTCATAAGCAAACGAATTATCCATCCAAAACTTTTGGTTTTTTTCGAGGTCCTCTGAAACACCCCTACGGGAGCTATATAATGTAGTCCCGATATCAAAAAAATAAACTTGTCTCCTATGGATAAATAAGGGATCTTATCTGAAAGTTTGGTTGCTCTAGCTCTTACCATCTCTGAGATCTAGGCGTTCATACGGACAGACGGACAGACGGACATGGGTATATCGACTTCTCTAGTCACTCTGATCATACTTTAGGTAACTTTGGGGGGTCTCCGACTTCTCCTTCTGTACGTTACATACATTTTCGGCTTTCACAAACACAATATACCCTTTGTACCATACGGTACAGGGTATAAAAATACATCAGAATTGGGGGTTAAACACGCTAAACAAAGATAATACTGCGTTCAACAGCGCTGCCTTCAAATTGTGGCCTACGTCGTGTAGGCAGCATACCAACCTGCTCCAGCCAGCCTTCCATTGATGAGGAATGTAATGATGATGTCTCTGGGCTGACAATACCCTGGCTCCAGCTATAACAAGACGTTTCTATATGAGGTCACGTGACTGGCGCACGTCCTATGCATTACAATTTTGTTGTTTACCCAAAGCCAATGACAAACTAAATGCAATTTGATGCGTGTCATGCCCACCGCCCAACGTCATAGATGCCCGATCCCCTACTCCTTCGCACTTTTTCTGTCACTCTGGCCAAGTTCGTGAGAATGAAAATGCGGCGTAATCATTATTTGTAACAATCGATGGAGCAGTAAATCAATTTATATATATTTTTTTACTAGTGACAACGAAATCCATATGAAACTGCATTGGTGAATATTTATCAACTTCTGGTTATATGATTGAATGCTTCGTCCCTTTGTCGCGTGTGGCTAAACAATGGTTACCACATGTATGGAACACGCTCCATTATGGGACAGTGCATACGCATAAATGTTCAAAGTGCAAGACGAAATACTTCCAAACGCAGGCACCTCACCACACCGCACATGGAAAGCAAACGTGTACCGACCAGCATTTGACCATTAATCAAGTTTCCAATTAATTTGCCACAATTAATTGTTGTGATAATTGTCGACAATGGTCAAATGGGTGGTTGGGTTTAAACTGGTTTAATCAGGTGTCATTTGAATGGCTTTCAAAGCATTGCAGGCAAAACTCTCTTACGCTGCGGTTCAGGGATTCGAAACTATGTGGTAAACTGACAAGGTTTGCAACCATTGTGATCTCGAGCAACATGCAACGATACAATAGTACCTATACTGCTTGAACTTTGGTTCAGGATGCGTTTCAAGAACCGGATAACATACATGTTATGGATTTGCTTTAATTCTCTTTCTAATGTATTCATTAACCAGGATTACGCGTTATTACCACCTGGTGCTCCTAGGACAGCTCTTAGAGTGCTTCGAAAATTGAAATAAATTGATTGATTAGGGGGCTTCTCCCGTAAAAAACCTTTTTATATTATAAAGACTACACACAATAAAATTTAACAAGAAAACTAAATGATGGCAATTGGCACCACGACGACGCATTTCGGTTCTTTGTTTAAATAGAAGATATTTATTAAAACCATTGGCTTTAAATTAGGCTTTGGATTATATTTCAACTATATTTACTGATAATATGCTTGGCATAATGCAATGTAATTTGATTTTGGATAATTTTCTCATTTTCAATACGCTTACACGTCGTCCTAGTCGTATCAGAAACGCACATAAGTATGCTACACAATGACGTTGCCCTCTGGCTAAAGCAGCGTCTGAGTGGAGGAGTGGGTGCCTATTATATTTATAAATATAGCTGCAACTAGCACTGATGGTAGAGATTCACCTACGTATTTGTCTGAAAATGCGAACATATCTACAATTCTAGCTTATTACGTATTTTTATTATTGTCAACATATAATCAGGTTCAATGACGAGTGCGTCTTTGGCTGCTCGCCGCTCTGATAGGATAATAAATACAAGCGCACACCCGACAAGAGACGCAGACATAGGAAGCAACAGCTAGATGTAGGAATAGGTATACAGGCGAAAGCACAAATTCCTGGCACAAAATGGTTTACAAAAGCCAACGCCAACAAGGATAGGGCTGCGCTTCTTGTCCTTTTATGTACTCGTATTTGTAGCGCTTTATTAAAAAATGTTTGCAATTTGAGAAATGTTGCCACTGATGCCTCCAACGCTGCTACCTGCCTGGGTGACTGGCTGGCTCAATGGCTGTGCGGCGGCGGACTGGCTGCTTTTGCTATTGCTACAGCCAGTAGTTGCTCCATGCAAACACATATCAAATATTATTGAGCGAGGTGCACGATAAAAGGCAAGCCAGCCAGCCAGTCAGTCGTCAGGCAGGAAGCTTTGCCATTGATGGAGTGCCGGCCTGATGTCGGATCAGTGCTGAACAAGGCCGTGTGTATGTATATGTCTGTGACTGCCTAACTCCGATAACCACATTTGTAAGCACCCACACGTAGCTTTAGCGTGCTCCTGTTCCTGTTGCCACTTTCAAACCCTTCCCGTGGTTGCCTGGCTGGTTGGTTGTGCTGGCAACCATGTCTAGTAACTGCTGCCTGTTTGGTTGCCATTGCAGCCGATGCGCTCTAACTTTGTTTATAAACATTTCACGTATATCAGAGCGAAAGCATAGAGGAACAAGCAACTCCACCCGGTTTGGCCACACAAATTTTCGTGTTGTAAACTTTTATTATTACTGTTTTTATACGTATGCTGACTGGAAAACAATGTCAGAAAAACCAGAAAAACTGTGCACACAACAAACTCATACACGCACACACACACACACCCAAACACACTTAGCACATCCATAACAATAACAACAAATAAAGGAGAAGTAGACTAGTGTAAACGCTGCGTTCCGTTTCTATTTTCATTTAAAATTTTCTTGTTTACATGGAAAACCGACAAAAAGTGTAAAAAAAAAACAACCAAAAGCAACATCAGTCATTGCATAATTTATAAAAGTAGTAAGACAACATGAAGAGAGTAGCACCAGAGAAGCGTCCATACTGCGATTCGCGACTGGAGAATATCAAGTATCGTCGCCAGCGTTTTATGCGCACAAAGCCCGTTGCCGAGAAGTACGAGACTAGCAGCAAGAGGCCGCTAAATGATTGTCCATTTTATAACCTGCAGTATGGCTTTGATGAGCTGCCGCTGGACCCGATTAAAGAGTTTTTAGCAGAAAAGATATGTATGTGTGTGTGTGCGTGATTGCACCATGGTAAATATTCTCAAGACGCTTTGGTCCTTTTATTGCAGCGCACTTGCAAACGGATCGACTTACGGGGCGCTGTAATCGTGAAATGGACTTTCATGCGTATGATCTGGATAATGTCAAAAATGCTTACCAAGAATGCGACGATGAGACTTTGAGAGAACTGCAATTAGAGGATATCGTTATGCCTGAGAAGTTTGAAATGCTGCGCGATGCCAAGCATCATACCTACAATTTTGATGAGCAGGGTGAGTCCAGACCTAGAATGCTTGCATGCGTGTTTGTGCGTGTGTGTGTTGGCCAAATTGAAACCACAAACAAAACTACAACACACGGCTATAAAATTTAACAACATTTGCGCATTAAAAAGCAAATTACTTTGCATATAAAAAGAGCAGAGCAGTAGCTTGGTGTGAGACTCAAACAAATTGCCAAACATTTTATGTAATTCAATGAACAAAAACAATAACAACAAGCACAGCGACAACTGCTCTGCGAACTTTACCACAAAAACATAACACTTAATACTTTATTAAATGCGAAAAACATGCGCCCCTTACTCCAGACCCACGCCCGCACTCCTAACCCAGCTCGAGGCCACGTCCCAGCTTGTTGGGCAAAATTGTTCACCTGTAAACATAAAAATTCCAAACATTATCCTTTTAACATAAAATTTTATAACCCAAAAAAAAAAACAAATGCGTATGACATTTATTTGAATATCCTTTGGGACACGCTGCCGGACGCAAGAGCAGCCATGGCGAAGAAGGCGGTGCCATCGGGGTTTATCATAGTATTTTATTTGGCATTTACACAGCAAACTTTTTAATGCACTACCAAAGGGTATATTGAGTGTGGTCTGCTATTTGTAATGCCTACAGGGAGTCTTGTTCGTAATCGAAGCACCGACGCCTATAAATTCTGACTTTGACTCAATACTAAATGCTGTCTATGATTAGAGATAGGCAGCACTACTCTGTATTGGAAGAAACTGAATCTTATCTTTTTATTATTTGAAGACTTTTCTCTACTGGAAGCGCATGACAACTTCGGTGTTGGGGGCTAAAAAGTGACTTTTGTTGCTTCTGTGATAAAAATTTTTCATTTTGCGTATAGTTTTTTAATATTTAATGCTGGCTATGAATAGCTGCAGATGCAGATAGTCAGGGTACAGGTTGCTGCTGCGTGGTGGTACTAAGCTAATAAACGTCTGTGTGGGTGTAACTCGTTCCATACCATGGTGGACAAGTGGTGGCGGGCATAAAAACATGTTGTCGATAAACATTAACATAAAATGTGACAAACTGCAACGGGGGAGAAACGAGGAATCCAGCACCAACACAAGCAATATCTATGGCCAAATGGCCACTGGGAGACAAACAAAATGGCGGCAGAGCAGCCAAAATGAAAATTAATTTGAGTTTAATCATTTTAAAAGCGAACTTTGTTGGCATGACTTTTATTATAAACAGTTTTGCATATTTATTTGCGCTGCCTTTGAGCTTATTAAAAAAAAAATGATAAAATAAGAAATCAAATATGTAAAATGCACACACATACACATATACAAACACACACACCATAAAAATGCGCATATACAGTTCATGTGCAAATATTAAATGTCATACCAGTTTCCATTTAATATGCCGACTTTACGATTTATTTTATTTTTTCCGTAACACAGCTTGTAATCAATTTCCGTGGATTGATAAATTGATGACTGGTGGTAATAAATTTTCATATTTACACAGCGTGTTATATTAAAAATTTCCCACACACTCACAGCGAGACCCAGCGAGCAGGAAATCCATGAAATGACTACCACACTATTGGACATCTATTGCCAACGAAGAGTGCGAATGTTCTATGACTGCGGTACCAAATCTCCGCTTTGGGCCAATAAGCTGCGACGTCAGCATGGCTCTCCAAGCGAACTGATCGGTGCCTATCGCACTTATCCGGCGCGACATTTACGCGTGAACACACTGCAAGGTCAGCCAAAAAAGAAGCGCTTTGAACCGGGAGATCACTATGCTCTACGCACGCCACAGGGTGAGATTGCTTAGCTGCTGTTGGAGTCTCTCATCTTAATAATTCTCTACTGACAGAATGCCGCAACGAATTGATACGAGTGGGCAAGATAATCGACGAGCTTCTAGAGCCTGTGCTAGACGAGGCCAGAACAAATATTGAATTTGGACGACTGCATCAAAATATGCCGCCGAATTGCGAGGAGACGCGGGCAAAGAAGAGTTTGCAGGCAGTGGAGAAGCGCCAGCAGGTCAGTAGGCTCCAACGACATATTCGAAATATTCTAATCCAACTATTTACTTAGCCAAAGAAAACAAGATGCAAAAATACCAATAAATTCGTAGATCGTAAAAATTTTCCAAGCAACAAGGAATTTCTACAGTGTCTTAAGAAAATGGAGGCCACGTAAGTAAGCTATCAAAAAGACTCTTAGTTGGCATAACTATCGCAGGCTACTTTCAGACGTTTTCGCTACATGGAGCCTCTACAGCCGGTTCATCCCGACGAGCAGCAACGCTTGCTAATGGAAGCTTATCAGCGCAAATTAAAGTTGGCTGAATCAAAGTTTACACTCCATATAGAAAAAAGATACAAGGCTTTATTAAAAAGTGTAAGTAAAATGTTAAAATTGTGTAAAAATTTATCAAATGCATTTTAAACTGACGGATGACTTCAACGACTCCCTTGGCCACAATATCATAAAAAACACATTCTAAATGAGGGCCAGACATAAATAAAATAAATGTATCTTGCGTGCCTGACTTGGTTCTGGTCAAGTTCGTGTCCAAGCGTAAACGATAATAACAAACTTAACTCATTGTAATAAATATGTGTGCGTGTTTTCCCTTACCATCTGTATGTGTGTGTGAGTGAGAGTAAATTAAGCTGTGTTAGTTGACTTTTGGTTGGGTTGAGACATGAGCTTTGGGAACGTGCCAACAAAAAATTATAATGCAGTATAATATAGTAAATATAATTCATGACCCGTAAAGCTGGCAAAGTTGTGAACAACATTAGAAGTATTTTAGTTATAAGAAGACTCTACATATGGACAAACACGATTTGGGTTTAGATAAAGAGTTTATGGTCTTAAGGCTTAGTTGTTAACTGTTGTAATTTTACTTTTGCTGATTTCCAGTTAAGTGTAACCCAACTGGAGACATACCCATCGATACTAGTACGCGAAGCCATACGAAACATTGACTCAAGATCTCCCCAGATAATGGCAGCCTACAAATTTATACGGGAGGAACAGGTGAGTATGTCAACACGTTGCCATCTAGTAGTACCTTTAGAGCCTCGAATATAAACAAACTTTACTCACGCGCGCGCTAGTCAAGTTGAAGAAAGTTTTTGAGTCTGAGCAGCGCCAGCATATTAAACATGCCTTCGTCGATGGAGTGTTGATGTCTCGACATGTGCTCCAAACTAACTTTGGATGGCTTTCTCGCAAATCAGTGCATAAGAGTTAATGAGTAATAAGACACATCAGCTGAAAACACACACATAAAACAAAAAAATATCATTTTGTGTCATAGTCAAAGCGAAAAGCGACTTAAGCTGTGCATACAAAAGTTTTTCTATCTTGCCATCGTTTAATATAAACAACTTATTGCAGATACATTGGCCCAAACTACCGCCAGAAGTAATATTAATGGATTACCTGTTTGTGGGTGACCACGGCATACGACAAGATTATGCCATTGTCTTTATTGTCTGCCTTATTGATCTGCAGGAGGACTTTCGTTATCACGTAAAGCGTGCCTTTCTACGCTATATATTGCAGTAAGTTAAAAGTGTGCAAAACAAAATAAATCTTATTAAATGGCGTTCGCTTGCATTGCATTGCAAATTTTCCAATTGTGTTTTTAGCACTATCGCTATCGTGGTATCCAAAAACGATACGAAAAATAATCGAACTATCGATAGTGCCTAAAAAGAGACTGCACCTGTTGCGTGTTGCGTGTTGCGCGTAAAAAGTAAAACTCGGTTTTGCTTCTGTAAATTATTTTGTATGCATGCACTTTGCATTAAGTTTTTATGTATTTTATTTATGACATCAAATTTTACTTAATAATAGAAAACTTTTTGCAACACTCAATTTAACAAAGCGTTGCCACACTTGTTACAAATAGCCTGTTATAAATGGGCAGTGTGGCAGTTACCACAAGTTACCACGCACACATTGTATATCTAGATGGTTTTAGTTACACTAACAATTTTACTACGATTCGCAGATCAAACTTTGAGCGCAAGCGTCTACAGGTTGAAGTAGAGCCGCCCGATTTTCCTACGCTCACTATTAGGGCTCCAGTGCCATGGAAAACCAATTTGCTGTTGGCCAAAGGACGCATAAGCGAATTATTAATGGTCGTGCACCCAGCATTACAGGCCATGAATACAATGTGGCATCAACTATACGACGATCTGGTTGTGCTTGATTTGTCTAAAATAATGCTTACGGAAAGGCCACTGGATAGCGATAGAGTGCAGCAGTTTGTTAAGAAAAGCTGCGAGTCAATTCGGGATGTATGTTATCAGCTGGGGCTATCTATTGAATAAATTAACTTTGTCTGGTTTGTGTAGGTGTTGCTCAACGATTGGCTGCCGCGCTGTGCTGATCTCATGAAGTTAATGCGTCGGCACTGGAAGCATATGGTGCCCATGAATACCGCATACGGTGGACGAGCAACCATGCTCTTCAACAGTGTACATTCGCTTATGTCACGCCATTTGATGGGTCTTATAAGCAAAAGCTTAAATTATCTGTTCAAAGTGATCTGCGCCTATAAGGTAAGCTTAGTTCAGAGCCTTATAGTATTATCTTTAAAATTTGGTTTGACTTCAGGGCGGTAATGATATCGAACACTATACCATGCATGATCCTAAGCTGCGTCGCCGACCACTAATGACGCTCATTACATCTGTGGTTGGTGGCCACTTTGACAACGAGCGAATCGAAATGGGTCCCGGCATGCGAACTAATGATAATATCTATGTTTTTGATAATGACGATGCCGATCCCTTTCAACAGCCTTTGGTGAACGTTTTTATCGATACTGTAAGTCTGTTGTCGTTTTATGCCGTTAACACACTTAAACGTCTCGTTGCAGACACCCGATATGGATGCAGTAACACAATTTGAGATGAAACATAATCACAAGCTCTACATCTATCCCTACATAAAAGAGCTGCCATCCATTTTCATCGACTACTTCAAAAGCATATTGGCTGTGGGTCAAGAAATACCACGGCTTGAGTATATTATGTCTGGCGGTGGTAAGCTAAATATAAAACTTAATATGTGACAGACCTAATTGTTGATTCAAACTAAAGCACCTGAAACTCATGGCTATTTGCATTGCATGGACGAGGACCATGTTGACTTTGTTGAATTGTGTGAAAAAGTCGAGAACATAGTTTTGTCTAATTTCAACGGCGTACACGTTTATCTCAAACCTATCTACAAATATTACTTTGGGCTGTTGAACAAGATGATAATGCCCGTAGTGGAGAAAATTTGGACAGATACCCAACTGCCGGATTTGAATGTGCGTATAAAACCTTCGCTACGTCATACTAATTAAGCACACAGCCCTTCAACAGCAATATTGTTGCAATTGCTGGCCCTGTGTGTGTCGTCTTGAAATGAATTTAATTATTTATTTCGATTTGATTACACGCAATGATGCGAAGAATTAACATAAAATTTCATTATGCAATATTAATAGACTGCTGACAGACGACGACGGGCTGCTGGTTGAATGCCAGCCGACATGTAGTCTGCCAGACAGTCTGTGTAATATGTTGACAAGCTTTAGCGATAAATGCTGGTGTACGACGGCAGTTAGATAAGTCCGGTCTTTGAGCAGTATGCGGCACATATTATAGCTTAAGGTTAGAAATCTATTGAGCCACCCTCGAAAATTGTGGGTACATACCTTTTCGTCTGGGATTGCAGCCCGCTAGGAATGCCTGTTTAAATGTTTTGTTTGCTGATCTCTGGCATTTGGTTACAGTTTTGTTATGGTACAAATCATGTTTAATTAATCCCTGTTCGGATTTAGCCCAACTCATTGTAGGGGGGCGTGTAATTGCCACATCATTAGGCCTTTTAGTTTTGCATAATGCATAATGTACATGACAGCGGTACACACACATAATCTGCACAATGATATTGCTTATACGTAACGTATGCCGCACGCACACGCTCAATTGCCCCATTGGCACCCAATTCAGATATAGTACATATAAAGCGATTTATTAATGTCAGTAAAGCTATATGGGGGTATATATACGTATATGTATACATATATTAATAAATGAATATGTGTGTGCAGTTCACATTCATTAAGTTTTATGAAACGACCGACAATTTCCCTTTTTTGCGCAATTTATTTAAAATAAAAATTGCTTCCGACCGTTGCAACGCTTCCATGCTTTTCGGTGCAGTCGAGCCTTTCCAGGCATGTAACTCGACCATACATATACATATATAGATATATTGTAAATACATATATGGAGATATGTATATATTTGAGCGTGTGCACGTACAAGTACCTAGAGATGCAAGCGTGATAAAATAGTTGAAGTTGTTGAAATAACGAAAGCATGAATTAAAAGCAATCCAACAAATAAAGCAACCTCTAACTGCAACTCTTGTTTGGAAAGTATAATTTTGTGAATGAAACGATGGCACAAACAAATGTGTATGTAAGATTTAAAGATCGCTTAAAGTCTTTGGAAATGCCAAAAATATATTATAGCATACCTATTAAATCTAAAAAAAAAAACGCAGCCAATATGATTTCCCACAAACGATAAAAATTGATCATATTTGTCAAAACCTAGTTTTTCTTATGCACATAGTTTTTTACATGATTCCAAAATGCTCTTAGTATTTTTTCTAGCCCTAGATACAAATTTTTGACTCTCTTTATCTTGTGACACGAAAGGCAGCACCTTCACTACCATCTCTAGACTGCATTACATACACTTATTGTATTTACACATACTAACGTACTTTTTTTCCACCCAATTTTATTAAATACATATACATATGTATGCATATTCTTTTACATGTGCACCGAAACGCTCCTGCTACTCCCCCTACAAAACTGGCAACAACAACCGACAACAGGTTGTCCAGGAATTAATGAAAAAATTGCGCGCCGTCAAGGATACGGTTTATTATCTGCGTGATTTCATTCAGTTAAACATGTTCATGCTGGATAATCGACATGTGAAAGAGACATTGCGTATGTATGTGGATGACATCTATGAGTTCATAATTGATTTCTATAAAAGCCTCAATCTCAACGAAAATCGCGCGTAAGTAAACCAAATCACGTCAAGCTGCTTTCGTTGAACCCTTTTGTTTTTCACTTGGGCAACAATTTTTGCTGACAGTTGTGCCATCAAATAGGTACTAGTAACAACTTGCCTCTTCAATTTTTTCTTTTTTTTTTTTTGCAACTTCAGCATTTGCGAAGAGCTGGAAGAGATGTCGATGAAGGCTGGCGAGCGACCAGAGGAGACACCTGAGGTAGTGGCATTGCAAAACTACATAACCGAGTGCCGGGAGATGCGCATCTATGCGATAAAAGATGAAATCAAGAACGTGTTGAAGCGCGTCGTATTCCTGCTGACCCATGCATACCTTTCCAGTGAGTAATGTTTGAGCAGGGTGCCGAATAAGGGGTGTTTTAGTGTTAGTTTTGGACGGTCAGCTGTTTGTACAGCTGTAAGCTTGTGCTGGGAAAGGGACTACCCCAAAGATTGTGGTTGGCTGTGGGCGTGTCTGTCTGTCAGCCAGTCAGTCAGTCAGTCGGTATGCAGTTTGCATTAGACTGTTTGTTTTAGTCATATGGGTTACTCTGGGTGCTTGGTGTTTGTGTGTGGACAGATGAGAAGGTCCTGGATTTGCTGGTTTTGCTGGATGTGCCAGCTCTAGCTCTCTCGCTTAACATAATTAACCTCAACTAACAAGCTGAGTCTACTAATTGGTTTTATAATTACTTGCGGTAAGACACCAAACATTGAGCTTCGTTAAAACCCCGAAAATGCAACTTAATGAGCTTAACAAATTCATGAATGTGTGAAAGTTGCTTTGACAACCGACAAATGCAGACAAAAGCCCAACATTTCCCAAAACTCCCCTCACTCAGACAATTGTCAGTTATCATGAAGTGTCAAATAGCTACAATGTATTATCTGTCGAATATATGTGGGTTAGTCGGGGGCTGATGTCTGGTGCGTGTCTTTTGTCTTTCTGTCAGAGTAAATATCATCAGCATCAGGCTTTAGCTCTGTTACACACTTGTCTATTTGGCTTATACGCTTCACATGGAATCATATATACAGTTTTTTGAAGAAGCCCCGGAATTGGAGGAAGATGTATAATTAATTAGTTTGCCAAAACAAAACACAAACACAGAAGCACAAAGAGTGTAACTTTTGTCCGTTGTTATGCAGCCAATTAATTAAGAGTTAAGCAGGGTTAAATAGGAATACCCATGTGCGCTGTTATTGTAGTCCGTGCTGTAGTAGACAACAATGTGCTGCAACAATTGAGTTTTCCGGCTATCAACAGGCGAGGAATTACATCTAAACTCACGCACCTTTATACTGCCGGGGGAGCTGGAAGAGGTGCTGGATTTAAGTGCTGCCCGTTTGTCTGTAGTGCGTGACAACCTGGAACAGGCTTTGCGGTAAGTTTGCAACAAGCAGCTACTGTGCACGAGGTTTATTGACTTATCATCCTATTTGCAGCGAACGTCGTGCAATGTTTGAGAAGCTTTTGGCCCAGGAGAAACGCACAATGGATGGTTTTCGCATTAAGGAAATACGCGATGTATTGACGCTGGAGGAGCTCAAGGAACGTGTCGATACCGTAGATATACTGTTCAATACAATCGAGAATTTGAGTCGTGAGGCCAAAGCCATTAATGTGGAAGAAGGATTGCTGCAAATTGATATATCAGCCTTTCCATTGCTGGCCGAAATCATTGAAAAAATGGAGCCAATTGAGAAACTATGGAAAACATCGTATGCCTTCGAAAAAGATTATCTTATTTGGTAAGCAAGCACAACGATTAAACCTAGTGCAATTATTTTAACAGCCTGTCTAGAACCTTGGGCCGGCATCTAGGATAATGCATAACAAGTGCACTTGGCTTGGCACAAATGACAAAATATTTGAAATTGAAGTGCCAGCCAAGTACCTGGGCAACTATTTTCCGTCTTTCACAACACCCGCCCACTCCCTCAAGCTCGAATGTAGAAAGTTTAGTTGAAGTGCAGCAGGCAAAGCTGACGGAAAATAGCCAGGTTTGGGAGCGCGCCCTTCTAACGTCGAGCCCTAAGGGTGAAACTTGCTCTAGCTTTCTTTCGCTTTTGGTTATATTTTGTATATTTCTATTTACATCTTTTACGTTTTGTCATTTTTCCACCCCCCCTACTATTTTTACCCAGTTGCATTTTCATTTTCAATGTTTCTTGTTGTTGTGTCATTGCAGGATGTTCGAGCGTTTCGAATGCTTAAATGCGGATGGCGTAAGAGAGCAAGTCGAGAATATGCACAAGGTAAGTACTTATAAGACGGAAGTTGTCGTTGCTCGTATAGGGCGGAAGCAAAAATGGGTTGGGGTACAATGAGCGACAAAGTTGAAATTGTTAGATTTTGTTGTTGTTCGCTGGCTTCTATGTTCTGCGAAGATCACAGGGATCACCTCCTTAAAGGAGTTTTCAGAAGAGCATAATATTCTAGGGTATATTGGAGAGTTTCATCTAAGCTTAATATTTAGAATAACAAAAAATAAGAAGAGTCGTAAAAGGTGTAAGCACTACTTTGAAATGGCTGCCTTAAGAGTATGTTCTAGCTAGGATTGGGTCAACTAAATAGTAAAAAATAGGCAACAGAGTAAAAAATAGACGAATCTAAGCTAAGAAACATTGTGCGAGTGTACGTGGGGTGAAGTCAGGAAACTCTAAAGTGGGCCTATGCTTAGCATTTTTAACATTTGTGACCCACACGTAACTGATACACAAATATTTTGCCAAACATTTATGCAGATAATGTACAAGCTGTCACGTCAACTTTCCTACAATCCTGTAGCAAAACGTGCCGCCGAACTGATGCGTATGAAAATCGAGAAATTTCGCATATATTTGCCCGTGCTGGACTCAATATGCCGTCATGGCTTGGAGCAACGTCATTGGGATCAGATTTCACAAAACCTAGGACGCGAATGCAATCCCAAGCTGTATCCCTCGCTCAAGGATATGATTGACGCGGACATTATGAGCATTTTGCCGCAGCTAGAGGAAATTGCAAATGCAGCTGGCAAGGAATATGATCTAAATACGGCACTTAAGAACATGAAAGCCGACTGGAAGGATGTAGTGTTTGAAGTGCTGCAGTATCGCGATTCGGATACGCACATTTTGGCTGCGCTGGATGACATACAAACACAGCTGGATGACCACATAATGCGCACACAGGCCATGAAGCGTTCTCCCTTTATTGTCGCACTTGGTTCCAAGGCTGACGACTGGGAGGCAAGGCTTTTGCTTATACAAAATATCATTGACGCTTGGGCGCAGGTGCAGGTTACTTGGATGTATCTGGAGCCCATATTCAGTTCCGAGGATATTATGAGGCAGATGCCGTTGGAGGGCCGCAACTTTAAGGCTGTAGACAAAATATGGCGTCGCATTATGAGGCATACGCTTAGTGACAGACATGTGATGGCAGCTACGGAGTATCCAGATATGCTGGAGATCTTTACCAAGGCGATTGAGGATTTGGAAACGGTACAAAAGGGCTTAAATACATATCTGGAACAGAAGCGCTTGTTTTTTGCGCGGTTTTTCTTTTTATCCAATGACGAATTGCTTGAAATTCTGTCCGAAACAAAGGATCCCATGCGTGTGCAGCCACATCTAAGAAAGTGTTTCGAAGGAGTAAGCCACTCAATTTTCGCAGTTTATATTTGATTTTAACTGTAAGTATATTGTGCAGATTGGTACGTTAACCTTTGATGACAACTTGGAAATCACTGAAATGATCTCTGATGAGGATGAACGTGTAGCATTAGTACGCCACATCAATCCACAAACAGCCAATGGTTTGGTAGAAATCTGGCTAAAAGAAGTCGAAATGGTTATGCTGGACAGTGTCAAAGAGCAAATGCATGAAGCCTGGGAGGACTACGTCATGGGGGAACGCATTGCCTGGGTAGTCGCCTGGCCTGGACAGGTAGTACAGGGCATTTCTTGCATGGCTTGGACCTACGAGGTGAGTGCAGTTGGCAAACCTTCCAAAAAAGGAACATACAAAAAGTATCAGCAATATTGTGCAAAGTTTGTTTTTTTATTTGTCATTTTACGACACTGGAATGATATTCGTCTGTGGGTGTGTGTATGCCCCTGACAGCACGATTAACTATTCTTTCTATTTCGTGCTTTTTATGTCAGTTTTTATCATTCCAATTGTTACTGCTGCTGTAGCCACTGTTTCCTTTTGACTGCAGCACTTCTGGGCTTTGACCAAGTAAACTTTTGGCTTTGGTCTGAAATTGAAAATCATATTTTGCCAATTTGCCTTTTCCCCCTGCTGCATTTTTTTTATAGTATGCATTATATTTTTTGTGCTCTGCCCTACAGGTGGAGGAGGCCATTGAGAAAAAGACACTGGCGGCTTATTTGGAAAAGTCCAATGGACAAATCGGTGACTT
This sequence comes from Chymomyza fuscimana, assembly GCA_949987675.1. Classification (NCBI taxonomy): domain Eukaryota; kingdom Metazoa; phylum Arthropoda; class Insecta; order Diptera; family Drosophilidae; genus Chymomyza; species Chymomyza fuscimana. The sequence goes on from OX465089.1 coordinate 1,226,629, forward strand.
GGTGCAGTTAGTGCGCACAGATCTTCACGCTGGCACACGCATTGCCGTAGAGGCGCTCATAGTGCTCGATGTGCATGGTAAATATAAATATTTTAATAGATTTATATTTTAACTTGACACTTTTCAATGATTAACAGCACGCGATGTAGTCAAGTATTTGTTGGACTTGAATGTTTCTAATATACAGGACTTTGACTGGATCTCTCAGATGCGCTACTATTGGAAGACGGATGAGAGTAAGTTTCAAAAGTTGTTAGCCATTGGCGATTGACTAAAGTAAATGTGCACATTTTGGTCAGTTGTACATCTCAGATCAACTTAAAACGATACCTCAATGCAAATCATCTAGTGACTAAAGCGTCAATACTATTGGGCATTGATTAGTGTTTGAAGCAGTTAATTTGCAACAGGCAGAGGAACCTTTGTTTAGTTGTACATGATGTGGGGTTTGAGTTCTATTGTGAATGAGCTTTATTCAGTCAACATGTTTCATTTCGTCACTTCGAGTTAGGGGTATCAAATCAGTTAAAACTAGGGGTTTTAAAGATGCTAGACATTCGACAGTGTTTGCAGGAGAAGGGGATAAAACGTGCGCTAAACTACCAGACGGTAGGCAAATTTCGTAAAGTTTGAGGAGAATTAAGAGTGCATAACAAGCGCACATATTCAAATATTATTTCATATTATATTTTGCAAAAGTAATCCTTATCAAAAAAAAAAAAAAGATTTAAAAAAAAATTTATACTATGCACATTAACAAGATAGTTTGTTCAATGCCTATGCTTATTGCTTAATCCCTTTGCAGAAAACGATGAATGGGTTTGCGTCAGCATGGTCGTCACAGATGTTAAATATGGCATGGAGTATTTGGGTAATTTGCCCCGCTTGGTGGTCACGCCACTAACAGATCGTTGCTATCGGTGAGTTTTATTTTTTGGTGCTACACTTTATTTTCGACTACTGTATGACAACTTCATCACAATGCCACACACACACACACACACACATTTCAAAATTTTAATTGACAAAACGTTGCAAAACATCTGTGTGTCGACTGGGAGGCCTCGTACACTAAATATGAAAGCTAACGTTTATTGGAAAAATATTTATTTTATTTCAGTACATTTAAAATTTATTTCCATTTTTAAACAAAATGCAAAAAAAAAAAAGTAAACAGAGATGAAAACCTTTTTGATGTTTAAGCTGCCTACGACAAACACAAGCAAACAAACAACAACAACAACAACGAGAACAACAACAAAAAACAACACAACACAGATGCAGGCATAGGCAGCCAATGGCACAAGCTGGCAGAAAGGACATTTTAATGGGGTTTCCGATAAAACTTTTATATTAAACAAATAAATCAATGTTGGACAGTTTTCACACACACATACACACACAGCCACGTAGACCTATACAACATATATGTAGTTAAAAAATAAAAAACGAGCGGACAGAATTGTGTATAGAGATATTTGTCGGCTATGGCGGAAAAGCTAAAAAATACACAACTCTGCGCTGGCATCGGTGCCAATATGATAAAAATATGAACTTGCAAAACAAGCAGAAACAGTAAAAAATGAGTAGGGAAAATAAAAAAAAAAATATATATGAATCTATAGACACTAAATACAGTCGACACTTGAATAACATGCAAATTTATTTAATAAAGACCAAAATTACTTTTTAATCTAGATTTATTTTTCAAAATAGTTTTTTTATTCTTTTATGTGTAACAATGCATAAGAGATTTCCGTTTGAAGATAATTCGCTAAAATAAAAAGGTACGGGAACAAATTACATAGTAACATAATAGCTGACGGTTTCGGGGATAGTTTTTTAAATAATGATTAAATTGCCTGGTTAGGGCTTTGAACTGGTAACCATGTCATGCAACATTGGCTGCTGTTTAAAACTGCTTGTAATTTATTTTAGCAGAATGTTCGAGTTTTTCAAGTGTTCAAGTGTTGACTGTACTATGTGAAAAACCCTGCCTGCAGTAAGAGCCTGTGTAGGCGGCAACAAAAAATTGCCATAAATGACAATTTTTTAAGCTGTGAAATGTAAAAAAAATGGAAAATAGATATTAAAAGCATACTCTGCAGGGTCTGTTTTTTTGTTGTTGTTCCTTTTTTTCTGTTGTAGGGCTATGGCATAATTCTAAATCGTTTTTGCATCAACTAAATCATTTCATCTACTCATAGGACTTTGATGGGCGCTTTGAAGTTATGCTTGGGCGGCGCACCTGAAGGACCCGCTGGCACAGGCAAAACGGAGACCTGCAAGGATTTGGCCAAAGCAGTGGCCAAAAAGTGCGTAGTCTTCAATTGCTCTGATGGCCTAGACTACAAGGCACTCGGAAAGTTCTTTAAGGTAGGTATGGGAAAACGATGCGCAGACCGGCTTTCGCTATTCCCAAAAAGCACGCTGGCTGGCTTATAGATAGCCAAGTCTTGTCAACAACATTAATCACACAAAAAACGCAAAAAAAAAGAGACGAAAAAAAAAACCAGTCCGTAGCGTTCCAACAATGGGTCTTAATACGCGCACACGCGAACCGCCAGATCCGAGAGCAGAGCAGTTAATTTGCCACACGCTGCGTCTTTCGTGTTAGACAGACCGGAGCCAGTCAGAAGTCAGTTATAGCCACTATCACGCGTTGCTGGCGGCTGGTTGTAGGAATTGGTTTATTGAAATTTATGCAGCTTTCAGCAATGTATTAGTTAGTATCTACTCGGTTTCATGCATATGTATGTATCTGTATCTCTGCACATTTGTATATCCATCTATGCGTGCTCGCCTATTGACTAATTAGGCAGTTTGTGAAAGTAATGGTCGCGGTTTTGGCCACTTTTGGCTGCTGTCGCGTTGGAGTTATGCTTCGAATTTTTTGGCTTATATCTCGAACGTCGCTCACTCTAATTTATTGTATGCAAATTTATATTTGTAGGTCGTTAACCGTAGTAATTCCTCAACATACACACGCACACACGATTAAATGCGTGTATCTTAAATGGGCGCTGATGTTTCGAGTATTCAAATTTATGACTTTGCTTTTAATCGCTTAATTCCCTCGACAAACACGCATTTTCTACTATATGCCTAATTGCATAAGAGTTTAAAGCTTAAACAATGAACAACAGGTGAAGAGAGCGTGTGGGGGTCATTGCTAATTTGCATGATAGGTCAATATACAGTAGAGAACATCAAGCATGGTAATAGTAGTGTCACAAAGAAAATGGTAAATGGGCAAATTATAAAAGGGTCTCCGTATATGCAGTTGTATAAGAAATGTTTGTCTTTAGGCTAGCTTTACTGTACCACAACAACTCACAATAAGGAAATGTTTAAACAAAGATGTTCATACAAATATTGCAATTATTGAAGTTGCTTCGAAATACGCTGCTTTTTGTTATCGAAATTTCGCATATCGATCTAATTTGGTCAAGTACCTCAAGTATTTCCGTATTTCATTTCAATAGTGTGACCAGAGTTTCTAGTTTTGATTGCTTAATATATTTTTTAATTGTTCTCACAAAATTATAGTTGCTTTGTGAAAACTAATTGAAAAAATTATAGTTTAAAAAAACTAAAAAAACACGCTTTAATAGTAAAACGAACTAAATAGTAGAAAATAATTTTGATGTATCAAGAGTTTGTATTACAGCAATAGAAAATTCCGACAATCAATTATGACTAATTAATTTTGAATAAGATTAAATTAGAAATTAAATTATTAATAAAATAATTCAATTATAGTAAAAAAAGCGTGGGGTGCTTAATATTGAATGTTACAATTATTTCAGAAGTAGCTATTTATAAAATTAAGGTCATTATGAAAATATAGTAAATTACACCCAAATTTTTTTGCAGCATACTATTAGTATCCAGGTGTATAACTGTGTACAGTTTTGAACGAAATACTCGTACAGGGAAACAGGCCAAGATATTGACGTTAAGTAAAAAAGCTTTGCTGCGTGCAGGTAATGCGCAAAATTTTGCATCTTTACCTCTTATGGTCTCTGAGATCCTATTGTTCATGAAACTGACGGACAGACAAGAATACACCTAATTCTGTTCTGGTGGATATGTTCCACAAAAAACAGTGTAAAAAAAGACATGAAGTAAATACTTCAGCTACTATGAAAATAGTTTGTTTTAGTGTCTCCATTTAAAGATCAGAAAAATTTCGTAAGTTGAAATATACAAATTGTTTAATCTCTTTAACATATTTTGATGATTATCGACTGTAATATTTTATTTTTGAAAAGCATCCGGTATATTCTTGAAGTTTTCTACAAGAATGGGAATATTTATATTTACTCGCAATAGTTTTTTATGTAGGGTGTAAAAAAAAGTAAGAACTGCGAGGGTGTCCTGATTTTATGCCTTTTTTTTTTTGGCTAGAAGCGGTGGAAACTTGATGTTGTATTTCTCCATTTGAGTTTTTACCCAGAGGATTTTTTGAAATGGGAAAACTGCGTGTTTTTTTTCTCTGGCACTCGATTGTCAGTAAAATGTGTTAGCTCTCGACCAAGCTTCACTGTATTGAAAAAAACCTGGCCAGAATTAGTCAACAACAACAACAAAAACTAGAACAACAATAGCAAAAACAATACTCAAAAGCGGCATTAAACAGAACATGCGGCTCCATAAATTGTCACTAAGCGTTCGATGAAAATTAATGATTTTATTTTAGTGCTTAAAGATCGAGAGATTAGTTTATGCGATTTATGCGCAATCCACTTTAAATTTAGCATTAGTTTGTATTTTATTACTTCATTCGTCGTAGTAGTAGCGTCAACTTTTTGATTTAGAAAGTAGTTTCGAGTATATTGGAGTCAAGTTGAGTTGAGTTGCGATGAGATGAGGGAGCAGAGTTGAGTCATAAAACCAGCCTGTCACCAAGTCGACTATTAGCGTCTTGTTCTTTTGTACCAAATTGATTTTTAATAATTTTTTTTTTTTTTTTTTTTTTTTTTTGTTTATTTTTATTTTATTATTTCTAAAATTATAAACTATAATAAACACTAGTTGAACAATTTAAAATTAGTTTGTACTAATGGACCCTAAATGATCGCTCAAGTACGTTATGTATAATCAATTTCTTTTAGGAATTTTTTTTTTTTTTTTGTAGTAATTTAAACTATATGTGATGTACAACAGTTTTCATATTTTTTTAAAACATAATGAAAAAGTCTAAAAACATTACTTAATTATTTCACTAACCTAATACTTAAATCTAAATCTAAAATCAAAAAAAAAAATAAAACAAAACTATGTACTATTATTATTTACACGTATTTCTATAAGATCATTATTATCAAGCCACCAGTGTTTACAAACACATTTTTTATATAGCTTGATGTCCCTTAGAGATAACGACTTATCGAATCTAACTTCAGTCGTTCCTATAGTTTCTATATTTATAGCTTTTATATTAGCTCTTCTAAATGAGTGATAAAATGTAGGGATGCCCAAATTGTTCTGAATTAGACCACTCTTATCTAAGAAGAAAAAGGCTTCAGGAGGTACAAATCCACTTTGTAATGCAAACTTTATATAACCCTCATTTACGTAATAAGGAGCTTTTATTAAATTATTAATGGAGCAATCAAAACTTTTCTGAATATGATTTCTTATTAACTTAATTATAAAATTATCAATTCTTATTATATTTGCGGAGTTGTAGAGCTTTTTGTTCGAGTAAAATTTTGTATACTCGCTCTGAGGAGTTCTAAAGAGGGAGGTGCATACCCTAAGACATTTTCTTTCAAAAACTCGAATTCTTTCCATATAGGACGGAGAAATATTGAACCATATTGGGCAACCATATGTCAATATCGGACGAATAAGTGCCTGATACATGAGAACTTTAACTTTTTTATTTAAGTATTTTGAATAAAAAAGAGATTTATACATGAAAAAAGCTTTTCTTGCTTTGGTCATTTTCATATTAACATGGTTATTAAAATATAAAAATTGGTCAATATTTACTCCCAGATACTGCACTGAAGTCTTCTTCGAGATTATTGAATTGGTAGTGGTCGACTTTATCTGAAATTTTTTCCAGTTTTGACGTACGTTGTTGTTGCATTTTTTGACAGGAGGTCTAAATAAAATTGTTTCGCATTTGTCGTAATTAATTTTAAGTTTCCAGTTCTTAGCATAATTGCAAATTTCGTTAAATTTATTTTGTAGGTTTTGGTTAATTTTGTCTACTCTACTATCAGCATGATATACAATTATGTCATCAGCAAATGCTATTATTTTGTCAACTTTGTTCATTAATTCAAGCAAAAATATATTAAATAAAATAGGAGAATTGACGGTACCCTGTTGCAAGCCATTCAAAACATTAAATTTTTTCGTACTTATGGAGTCGTAAATACATGTAACGAATTGTTTATTACTGATCATATTGTAAATTAAAATCACCATTTGTAAGGGGAATTTATATTTAATAAGTTTAACTATCAAGCCGCTTATCCAAACGCTATCAAACGCTTTCTCAAAATCAATAAGACATGCTCCTGTACAAAGTTTTTTGTTCCAGCTCCAGTTTATGTCAGATGTTAGATAGCTTATGGCATGCAGCGTTGAATGTTTATGTTTGAAACCGAATTGACTGTCCGAAACAAGATTATGTTTTTCACAAAAGGCATTTATGTTATTATTAACGCAAATTTCAAAAATCTTGCTTATATTTGGAAGTAAGCTAATAGGACGAAGATTACTTAAAATGCTTGGGTCTTTATCTTTTTTAGGTAAAAGTACCATTTTAGCTGTCTTCCATTGGTATGGGAAGTAAGCATTGTTTAACATATTATTGAAAATAGTACAATATTCTGCTATTAAAATGTCTGGAATTTGTTTTAAAATAAAGTTAGGTATAGCATCTAATCCAGAAGAAAGTTTATTTCTTAGTTTTGAAAAAATGTATTTCAATTTGTCGGTTGTAATGAAATAGTCATCAGTTTGATCCGAGTTTAAGCTATTTGCAATTTTCATTGAGTTAAAAGTAGTTTTTGAAAATTGATTAGCTTCAAACTGGTTTTTTAATTCCAAAAAATGATTGAAGCAACTATCTATTATAACGTGGTTACCATTATCAAGATCACTTTCTCTTGGAGAATGTATAGACTGGAAGTATGCACCTATCACATTTAATATATCGACTTGATCCCTAATAACAAAACTATTAGATAGCATATCTGTTTCAACAAACTCTGGGTGTATTTCAGCTCGGCTTAGAATTTCTTCCTCTTCCAAAGGCACTTTTAAAAAGTTAAAATCAAGACTTTTATTTCTCTTGAAATTTTTCCGTATTTGATAAAACATATGCTGAGGATCTTTGGTATCAACCTTAGTCAGTTTCTTTTCTAAATTATTATTGACTGAAAGCGCCACATTTTCATAAATAAGCTTTTTTATGAGTTTAAGCTTCACTTTCTAAAAGTTAAAATCATTTACCGATAAAACATGTTCTAACCTATTGTGTCTTTTAATTATAGTAAGAACTTTACTTTTTTCAAGATATAACTTTTTAAGTTTGGGATTAATGTACTTTTTAATATTATCCCTCTCCGTAAACTTAGGGACAGCTGACTCCATAGCGTCTAAAATTATTTTATTAATTTTGCTAAGGTGTACGTTAATTTCCTCATTGCAAAGATTCCTTGTATTGGGCGTAGGTAACTCAGTTGTCATTAGGCTGTTAATTTTGGTTTTAAACTTTCTCCAATTAGTTTTTTTAAAGTTATATTTTTCAGGTTCTCTTTCAAAAAAAAAATTAAATGGTTGAGAATCATTATCTTTCTTAATAATCATCTGAATTGCATTATGATCACTGTCATAGTCGAGTGTTTTAAGACAGTTAACTGTAGAATTTTCTTTTGCAATATGAATTCTAATGTCTGCTAAGCATATGTCTAAAAATGATTGAGAACGTGGGAACGAAGGAGCAGATGATGCATAAAGTTCACATTTAAAATTCGTTGCATTCGAGTCAATCCAATTTTTAAGGACATTCCCATTAGGATTACTCAGAGCATTTCCCCAATCAGAGTGTTTACAATTAATGTCTCCAGCTAGTATGTAGTAATTATTTAAATCTTGTAAATTAAGCGAACTAAATAATTCGTTTAACTCATTATGGAAGGCTACACTATTATTTCCACTTGGATAATATGCAGAAATTATAAATAAATAACTATTATCTCGAATTGGTAATTTTACAATGCAAGTTTCCAAGAACTCAAAAGATTCAATTGTGATATTGCTGTACACTTTATGTTTAATATGTTTTTTAATTAAGATGGCTGTACCTCCTGATCTTATTGAATTGGCCCTATCCTTCCTTATAAGGTGGTAGTTTTCGAAGTATAATTTATGCCTATGATTTAATTTGGTTTCGTTCAAGAGAAGAATATCAGGCTTGTATTTCTCTAAAAAGTTGCACAAGTCAATCCTTCTAGTAAGTCTAATCAAAGAGTTTACGTTTAATGAAATAATGTTTAACTCATTCATTCTGAATCAACAATAGTGAAAATAGCATCTAAGCGACTAGACTGCAATTGAAGTTGTTTTTGTAAATTATTAATTTGGGTCGTTAAACTAAGTACTGTGTTTTTTAAATCTATCAAAACTGTACTATCAGTATTATACGTATTGCCTAAGCTGGAGAACGCTGTTTCATTGGGATTATTATTTTTAACTACATTAGCAAAGCTTAAGTTAGAATTAACAAAGTTAGGCTTTACATTTGATTTCTTTTGTAATAACTCAGTACGCTTTGATTTAATTTTTTGTTGCAAGGACTTGAACTTTTCACAGCCTTTATACGAAGCAGGGTGACCATATTTGTTGCAGAGGACACAGTATAACTTTTCTTTATTCCCTTCATTTGGAGCTATCAAAGTACAGTCTTTGCTGCTGTGGGCACCGCCGCATTTGACACACTTTGAGATCAGGAAACAATTAGCCGCGCTATGAAAGAAGCCTTGACAGTTTCGGCATTGAGTAATTTGTGGACGCTTAAGAGGTTCCCAACGTACACATCTATACAGCACGCTCTTGATTAATTTAAGCTCGTTAACATTGCTATCAGCTGTAATTTGCACCATAAAAATTGGTAGTGCGTAGTTATTTCTAACAGAGCTTTTAGTCGTGAATGCGCCCACTTTTACAAATTGTATGGTATCGGTTTGACTTCGTTTTAGATCTTCCAAAATCGCTTCGGGGTCGGTATTTGAATTCAGGCCCTTCAACAAAAAAGTCTTGAGCTTCATTTCCTTAGGTGTGTATGTGTAAAATTTTACTTTTGTTTTTATAAGGTAGGCTTTGACTTTTGCGTATTTGTCAATGTCTGGTAAGAAAATAGTTTGTTTGGTGTTACTATTTTCTTTTATTTTGAAATTTGTTATGTTTAGCCCCTTTGTTAAAAATTCGATCAATTTGTTAGCTTGAATTTCATATGTGACTATCGGGGGAACTTTTTTATTGTTAACTTGAGCTTTTGCTTGGCTTTGATTGGATTCACTTTTTTGCATAGAAACACCGGCTGATGCAGTTGTTTTACTAGCAGTTGTTGTTATTGGTGGATTTTTGGTCATCTGACAATCAGATACGTGTTTTTCAAATTCCTTTAGATATTGCTCATCACACTGCAGCTCCGATTCGTCGTCAAGGAGAGCGTAATAATTGCTTCGCGACTGCTTCACTTCGTTAATTAACTGCATAGTTGCACTTTTTCTTTTTCTATCGATGTTTGAATTTTTATGTATAACATTAGCGTTAGAGGTGTTAGCTTCTTCTTCATTCATTACAAGATTTTTTTTTTTTTTTTTTTTTTTCTTTAATTACCAGTGTGTGCACACTAACAGTGTGTACACACAGAACAATGACAACAAGTGCCAGAAAAGTCTCAAAAAATTTTCACTGACACTGCACAACTTTTAGATTTGTTTTTTAGGTTTTTAATTGTTAAAAATATTAGTAACCACATGAGCTTTTATGCTCGAGGGTGAAAGAAATATATGCCACAAATAGGGACTTGTCTATTAATATAATGATTGCAAACTTTTAATTTTCACAACCGGATTAAAATTTTTCTCGTCCGCACACGTGCTAGCGCTGCCAACTCAACAATTATTCGATTTTTAATAATTAATAAGACTAAGGAAGTCATAAATTAAAAGCATACTCAGACATTGCCCAGCCATATGGTCGCCATCGCAAATGGAAATGTCTTCGGGTTATCAGGAATATTATTATTTTTCATTTAACTATTCAGAAAACAATAATTTGAAATTGTCTGAATATCTAAAGCGAACGTTTTGATTTATGGAAATATTTTCAGCAGCGTGTGCCCAAATATTGTAAATAAATTAAAAGCAAATAGCCAGCCATTCAAACAACAATGGATGAAGCAATAGTCAAAACTGGTTACACAATTCGAGAGTAAACAAATTGGCCAGTCCAGTCCAGTCCAGTCCAGTGAATGAATGACCAGAACTTTGCGTTCGGTTTGTTTGGCTGTAGGTGTATCTAGAGGTATTGACATGTGTAGGTGTGCGTGTGGGTGTGGGTGTGGGAGTAGGGTATTTAAAACTTTGTAGATGGTCATTTTTTTTTTGTGCGTTCATGTCGAGGAAACGTTCGTAGAGCGCTAATTGTACAGCACCTGCACACCAGTAGCAAACAAAAATGGAAAATTTTAGGTAAAGAGCAACCAACATAAGGAAGTGAAACTGCAAGGGTGCAGACAGAAAAGCTTGAGCGTTGGTCAACCAAAATTTATATACTCTAGCAAAACCAACCAATCAATCCTAAGCGGATTCGTGTTACACGTCTGTTGGTACGGTTGCTTAGCGTAAATCCGTATATTTTTGGAAAAATATCAGTACTTACATGATTTTTAAACAATTCCAGAGTTACAGAGTCTGAACTAATAGAGAACCCAGAACCGCAAACCACATTGCTTCGACCACCCAAATTCTTAAGCCAGCATTTCACAAGAAACTATTATATGTAAAATCAAATCTTAGATTTAGATAATATTATTCTTAGATCAGACAATCCACACTTTTCGCCTACACTACGAGAACAATAAGTCAAATTTCTAAAATATATAAAAAAAATTCTAGAGCATATAAAGACGAATATGATTTATCCGATTTTGGGTTTATAAACGTTGTGCCTTAACACTTAGCCCAACACATTGAGGTTTAAAATTTAAATGTATGTTGGCATTCGAATAAACGTAGATACCAGCATTTTAAAATATATGTATTTTAAACATTTTCATTAATATTTTGGTCTGAACGCGATTAACCTTAAATAGACTTAACTATTTATTAAAATCACAGAAGATGCGCATAAATAAAAGATTTTATTATTATAAGCCGCCACATTCATGTCATATTCAATATTAGTTCGGGGTCTTTGATTATTTTTTGTTTTATGAATATATCAATTTAAAATAATGGGATTGGACTATAACTTTGGATATTCCCACTTTTTAGTAACTAAAAATAAGTTTTGCTAAAAATTGAATATGCATGCGTACTAGACTCGACAGCAAATATCGATAAGGATAGAGATCCCCATTCTTTTGGCATTAGAAACTTCATCGCCAAGTCAATATGCACTCTACTAGTGTATACTATACACTTGTTGTTTTCTCAGTTATTGGTGTTGGCTCGACTGAAGCTGTTTACGCAGGGAGAGGCCCCTGCCATATTAGCCATTGATTCGCAACAAACCTTGCTACAACCTAAACCCGTTCGGCATAAGGAAAGTCTTGTGTGTCTGGTCTGTTGCTATTTTTGCTGCAGGATAAAGCAGCATATTTATTGCAACATGCAAAAGAAAGCATATCAAAGGACTACCCCTGCCACTTATTTGCAACTCCATTTGCCACTCCCTTCAGACAGCCGTTCAACATCCTCCCGAAGGCTACATACATATGTAAACTACACAGCAATGTTTGCACCGTTTGTCGAACATGAGCATTGGCAACTGTGCCAGTATACGTAGCGATCTAGACCAGCAGGAACTCAGAGTTGGAGAGACCAGAGCCAACCATAACTGAGAAGCAACTGAAAATAATGTTTATGTTGCTGTTTGCTTTTCCTACACGTTTACCATTTCATTTTGCGTTGTGTGTTGCCTGCTCCATATTTCTGCTCTGTACCATTTGTACTATTTCTACTTCTACAATTTTTTTATTTTTTATTTGGTTTCTCTATTTCTTTTACAGGGACTGGCCCAATCGGGCGCCTGGGCCTGCTTCGATGAGTTCAATCGCATAGAGCTGGAAGTGCTGTCGGTGGTGGCGCAACAGATTCTAACGATACAGCGTGCCATCGGACGTAAGGTTGTGAAATTCTTTTTCGAGGATACAATGCTCAAACTGGATCCGACTTGTTCCATATTCATAACCATGAATCCGGGGTGAGTAGACAGAAACCAGCAGCAATGACTGTGGCCAGCGCTGGAGCAGCCAGCAGTAGTAGCAGCTGCGGTTTTACGCAAACATTTTTTCACGCGAATTTTTTTTTTGTAATCTTTTTTTGTTGAGTATTTGAAAATGCATTTGGTTACTTTACAAGCCGATATGGTCGACACGGCCTACACTCAGCCTACATAGGACATGGTACTCCGTCTGCCGTCTGCTGTCTGCTGTCACAGCCAGACTGCTAGCCGGGGCTATTAGCCCTGTGCGTGAAGCTGCGCCTTTGTGCTGTGCTTTGGTTGTGGTGGTTGCAAAGAAAGCCAGGCCGCGGGAATGGAAGGACGCAGAATATTGGTAGTTATTGCGTTATTGGAGATTTTCCCATAGGGATATTTATTGCTTTGGCATGCATGTGGAACAGCTGCGACAAACATGCATATTAGCCGAGCCGAGCCCCAACCTAGCGTATACGCAACGTGTGTAGCCTGTCCGGGCACGCTACCTCTGGTCCTAGCTCGGTCTGGTCTTAATTTCGTTTGCTCTCTTTCTAGCATCAGCTTGGCTATGCGTTTGTAGTTTGCATGCTCCCTTGCACTACTCTATCAAGCCCGCCATCCTTTTGCGTCCAATATGCTATGTCCTGACGGACATCAAAATTTGTTTTACGTTGCCATTTCAATGTTTTTTGTTTTGTTTTTCTCTTCTTTGCTGCCAATTTGTCACGCATTCAGATGTTTTCAAAGTAGAGTCAGTCAAGAAAGCAGCTCCTCTGCAGGCGAGAGTGGGGTCCTTTTTCCAGAAGTATCGGTATTTATGCCATTAGCACTTTTCATTTCATATTGCTTTTGATGCGCATTGAACGATTATAAAAGATTTTCATTACTTTTTTTTTTCACAGCTATGCAGGCCGTACCGAGTTGCCAGATAATCTGAAAGTTTTGTTCCGCACAGTGGCCATGATGGTGCCAGACTATGCAATGATTGGCGAGATCACACTGTACTCCAATGGGTTCGACATGGCGCGCAATCTGTCTCAAAAAATTGTGCAAGCCTACAAGCTATGCTCCGAGCAGCTGTCTTCCCAGTCCCACTACGATTACGGTACGTATACGTGTTTTGTTTTTTGTATGCCAGAGCAAGTTTGGTCAGTTCCCACTACATATCATATGATATTACAAGCTGTCCGTTAAAAAGTGAGGTAGGGTGAAGGAGGAGGAATGTGGCATTATTGAGGGGCTTGTACAGCCCGTGGCTGCAATTGCAGCAAAGCAGCTGGGCAAGTTTATGTGCAAAGTACATTTGATCAGTATCTTATTTTGAGTTTAAATTGAAAAACTTTCTTACGAGTTGCCCTGCTTTTGTGGTGCGTGGGTTAGTGTATGGGTTTGGATTCGGGTGTGTCGGTGTCGATGTCGTTGTCGTTGCTTGAGACAAATGTACGACTAGCCGCAAACACATACACACACCCACGCACTTGCTCCTGCTGCCTGCTATATAAGTGTTCGTTGGTTTGTTTGTTGTTTGGCCAAGTAATAATAAAAACTATTTGTACATTTAGTTGTTGCTTTCATGTCCAGCTGTCTTGTTTTGTTGTTGTTTTTTTGACTATGTTCGGAAACTTTAGCATTTGCTTGGCGCCTGTAATGAAGCTAGGCGAAGGCCGGCAACTTGTCGACGCGTACGTGCAGCCAGTAATTTGATGTTGTTTCACCCTTCCGTGATTTGAGCTTGGCATTTGGTTGGTAGTTGGCCAAATAGTTGTTCCAAGTTATGCGCGCATTTCTTGCGCTGTTACGCTCATGACCCAAAACTCCGCGTATTAGCAACATCAACCCAGACGGAAAAAAGTCAGAATTCGGCATACCCTCAGCAAGAGTTTGGATCGCTTTTATGGGATCTCTGCCTGATTTTGATATTATAAATCGCTTTTATATTTTGAAGCTCCGGATGTGTCAACATCTAGAAAACATGCGAGTTCTCGGCCCTGTTCTTTGGTTAAAAGGGCATATATAGGACACCAATAGAACACCAAATCTTTTCTACTACAAGGAAGTCAAAAGAACTCGATACAGCCATGGCTGTCCGTCTATAATATCCGTCCATCTGTGTTACCAGTAAATAGGCATTATACTTACGCATTAAATAGAGCATATTATATTCGCAATATCCTGGCTCTGACCGGCCCAATTGATCTCTCTATTGCATACCATCTATACTATATATAGTACCGAGACTTGAAGCTTAAAATATAATACTAAGAGCCTAGTACCCCTTGGGAATTGGGTAGGTTCCTTCTAACTGATATATACAGATTTTGTTTGTTTATTATAATCAAAATATTTCGTGCGATGCACTTAATGGACTCCTTTCTGAAAAAGGTATCAGAATGCTGGACACACATAAGTTGTCGAACCTGTGCCGCCTGCCTCCATCTGGTTATCCATTTTATCGTTGACTTTGTCGTTTCAGGTATGCGTGCCGTCAAGTCTGTGCTATTAGCCTCCGCCTCACTGCGACGGCTATACGTGGATCTACCTGAACCAGAGATTGTGTTGCGCGCCATTGTTGATGTCAATTTACCAAAATTCCTTGAACAGGATATTTCGCTCTTCATTGGCATTTACATGGATCTGTTTCCGGGCGTGGAGCTGCCAATGGTAAGCAATTAAACAGTGTCAAATGGCCGTTAAGCAGCCAATTATGGAGATAAACATTAAACAGCTCTGGATACTGATAATAACAAATTGTTAATGCATTCCATGTTTATCATATTTCATTCACACCTGCATCTTTCCTCTCTTAATCGTATAGCCTCAACGTGATGACATTCTCAAGTGGCTGCGAAAAAATCTGGAGGATCGAAATCTGCAGGCAACACCGTGGTATGTGGAGAAAATATTGCAGATTTATGAAATGCTACTGGTGCGTCATGGCCTTATGATAGTGGGTGGTTCAATGGGCGGCAAGACTACAGCTTACCAGGTAAGTTGATTGGGATAGTTGGAATATATCTGGATTGGGCTGCATTTTTCATTTCATTATGAAACGACCGGCAATGAGCCAGTTAAATGGCTTGGAATTAATAAAAAGGGTTCATAAAACGTTTAATTAAGAGATTCAACTAACTGATAGGTGCTGGGACAAACGCTGCGTTGTGTGGCAACGGATAGTAGCGCAACGCTTAAAGAGTATCCTGTAAACTTTCGCATTATCAATCCCAAGGCCATTACGATGGGTCAGCTTTACGGTCGCTTCGATCCTATCTCACACGAGTGGTCCGACGGAGTGTTGGCCAAAACGTTTCGTGAAATGGTGCAAGGTCCACGCTGGGAGCGCGCCTGGGTTATGTTTGACGGGCCCGTAGATGCTGTGTGGATTGAGAACTTGAATACGGTGCTGGACGACAACAAGAAGCTTTGCCTGATGTCCGGCGAGATTATGCAGATGACCAAACTAATGAATATGATGTTTGAGCCGGCTGATCTGGAGCAGGCCTCGCCAGCTACTGTGTCCCGTTGCGGTATGATTTATATGGAGCCGTCACAGTTGGGCTGGGGTGCGTTTCACAAGAGCTTTTGCAATGTGCTCACTGGTAAGGTGGGACTCAATGACATATACATGACGCTGTTCGAAGATATGGTCAACTGGCTTATACCTGCTGCATTGGAGTTTCTGCCGCAGTGCAAGCAAATGTTAGAATTGTCGCCATTGTATCAGTACCAAACCTTTTCGCGCTTCTTTTTGCACTTTCTGGAGAAGCATAAGCAATTTAACCAAACTTGGTTTCAGCAAACGTTTCTTTTCTGTTTCGCTTGGGCCTACTGCTCGGCCTTAACGGGTGCAGGACAGCGTACTTTTGATGCACTAATACGCAAGGTCATTTATGGCTCTAATGAGGACTTTCCCAGGCCCAAGTACTTTACGCTAAATCGCGGTCAAATGTTTCCCGAGAAGCAGTTGTTTATGGATTATCGTTTCGATGAGGCTGAAAATTGGTGGACCTGGCAAAAGTCTAGCGAAGATGCTACTGCGCTGACTAGCAGTTTTCCGGAGCATGCTCAAATAAGCGAGTTGATTGTGCAGACGAAGGAGACTGGCTACATTTCGTACTGGCAGGAATTTTGCATTTCGCGTTCCTTTGGCATGCTAGTTATTGGTCCAACGGGCACCGGAAAGAGCGCCATTATAGCAAGTAATCTGCTGGCCATGCCCAAGTTTGGCAATTTGATAAACATAATTAACTTTTCGGCGCGTACGACGGCTCAGATGGTGCAGGATACAATCATGAGTAAGCTTGATAGACGCCGCAAGGGTGTCTATGGGCCATCCCTAGGCAAGAAGGTGGGTTAACGAGTAAGCCGTGAAAGTCTCAGTTAATTAATTGTAATTCCTGCAGTGCTCCATCTTTTGTGATGATGTGGCCATGCCGGCAAAGGACACATATGGATCACAGCCGCCGCTAGAGCTGCTGCGAACTTGGCTGGATCATGGCTATTGGTCTGACTTGCTTGATACTACCAAAATTGAGTTGGTAGATATGGTATGTACGAGTACGTACGTACGCTTGGTGTGTGTGTGTGTGTATAGCATTCTGTTCTTTGCCAACAGACACTCATATGTGCCATGGGAACACTTGGCGGCAGCAACTTTATCTTTCCACGACTCTATCGACACATGTTCGTGGTAGCTGTCGATTCGTTCGAGGACTCCACCATAATCAGGATATTCACAGCAATTGGTGATTGGCATTTTGCCAAAGGCTATCCGGAGAAGGTGCAATTGCTGGCGCGTGTACGTATTTTCCTACTGTTATAATGGAGTCCAACAGCAGCAACAACAACAACGCTTGGTAAACGTGTGGGAGGTCACTGTGTTGGTATTTTTGGACGGACTCCAAGCGAGTGTGCATAATAAAATTAAAATGGCGTATTTTATAACTCTATTTGAGAGAGTTCGTGTGTGAGCTATCGTTGTTGTTGGTTTTTTAGTGTGCTGTAATTTCCCTGCGGCTGAACGACTTTGGTAACTTTGTTGTTTATTTGCAGGGCTTATCCGAGGCACTGGTCAGCGTTTACCGTGAAGCTATACGCATCTTCCTACCCACACCGGCCAAATCGCATTACACATTTTCGTTGCGCGACATAACACGTGTCTTCCAGGGCGTTGCACTGGTGCCGCCAAAGCGTCTGCAGGATCAGGAAAAGCTGGGTCGTTTGTGGGCGCATGAAACTTATCGTGTGTTTTACGACCGGTACGTATCCTTTGTCTGGCGCTTATTTATGACTACTTTTATGATATTTACGGCCGTCTGGTCCCACATACACTTATATGGACCTAATGTGCTTCGGCAAGAAACTTTAATATGTGTGCGCATGTGTGTATTTGCAGATTGGTGGACCAGCAAGATCGCGACCGTCTGCTTACCATGGCCGTTGATGCGTGCAAGAACAATTTGCGTTTTTCACTCGAATCAGCTTTTGCCGAACGCATCGAACCTGGTGAGAAGCTGAGTGACAACGATTTGCGTAACTTGTTCTATGGCAACTATATGGAACCCGATGCTGAACCCAAGTACTATGACGAAGGCGAGAGTTATGAAAAGTTGGAAAAGCTTATGAAGTACTATCTGCGCGAGTACAATGCCTTTTCCAGTACACCGATGGATTTGGTTATGTTCAGATTTGCCATCGAACATGTTAGCCGCGTTTCACGTGTTTTACAAATGCCGCGCGGTAATATACTAATGGTTGGCATGGGTGGCTCTGGTCGACGCAGTTCCTGTCGTCTGGCTGCCTATATAGCCGACTGTAGGCTAATGACTGTTCAGGTCTCCAAAAGCTACACCATATCCGATTGGCGTGATGATCTCAAAAAGATTTTGATGGCTTCCAGCTTTAGTTTGAATCACACTGTATTTTTGTTCTCCGATGCGCAGGTAAGTCTTGACAGTGCTTCTAAGCATAACAAAAAAAAAGAAACGTTTAAATCACAGCTAATAGCTTTTTAATTATGCTGTAAGCCAAAACAAGTGGCAGATATAATCAATAGTCAGATAGTCAAACCATCATGGCCCGTAAAGAGGCGTCTTTTGGCATATAGAAGTTCTTAAATCTAAATTGAAATTAAATTAAAATTAATTTGAATATTCTTAGCAAAGAACTCACTAGGAGCAGGCGGCAGTCCGTGAGGCACACACTCACAGATCACACTCTCAAGTACATATATACATATGTACTTATATAAACAAAGTACTGAATACGAGAGTAATAACAATTGAATTTAGTTTGTTAGTATTTTGGCGCCCCAGACAAGCCCGGGTTAGGCCCGGCCAGCATTCATTGTTGTGTTGAAATTTACATTTATAATTAGGTTAATTGTTCAACAAACTTGATTATTACTAAATAATTTGCATATGGAAGGGCGCACGGAACAAACTGAATTATGGCAAATCAAGAGCAAATGAGTAGGCTTCAGAATAGGTATACACATAGATACACACATCTTTTATAAATTAAATTTGAGTTAATAAATTAGCATGCCAATCGTTGAAGCAAAGCTGAGTTATAGCCAAAAATCAATCAATACGGAAGACTAACGATGACAATGAGACGACGTAGTACAATACCTGTTTGGGCATTGACTCCACAGCATTAGACAGTCCAGAAAAACTAATGAAAATTACCATAACATGTATGTATGTACTCCCAGCTGCCCAAACCAAATCACCTAACAATTCAGCTCTCGAAATCCTGAGCTCTTTACAAAGCAAACCAATCAAACTCTATGAGTTTTAGTAGTCATTTACTGGATTTGATTTAATCGCTTTGGTCTGGCCATATCCAAATGTATGTGCAAATAAATCCCCATGCAGATGCAGACATTAATTAACAATTACTCGGAAAATTTGCAGCTTAGGCTGACCGGATGCCCAAGAGACATGGGCATAAACTGAATGACTTATAAAATAAATGGTCTTTTCAATAAACTATATATTGCACAGGCTTAGGGTTATGGGTAAGGGTTACGTTTGAGGGGTGATGCCACTCAGAGTGAATGCAATATGCATGTCGCTCCTCAGGCCAATACCAGAAACAGAAAAAAAAAAAAAATTCATTGCTCCAACAATAATACGAACTACAACAAAATAACATCAGCTTCCATTAAAGATTGGCATTGTTCAACTCTTTCGTTAGGCAACAGACGAGGGCTATGTGGAGGATATCAATGGCATACTTAATACCGGTGATTTGCCAAATCTCTATCAGCTGGAGGACAAGGCAACCATTATGGAGAATATGAGTAATGTGGCCAAGCAATTGGTAAGTAAAGCGATAGAGTGCCCCAACCTGAGCTGGTTACTAATTCAGTCCCAATGCCCGTCAACAACAACCAGGGCAAAGTGCTGGACTCACTGCCAAGTGAGGTGTATGCTTTCTATATTGACCGCATCCGAGAACAACTGCACATTGCATTGGCCTTCTCGCCTATTGGTGATTCGTTTAAGGAGCGCATACGTGTGTATCCATCTTTGATAAATTGCTGCACCATCGATTGGTAAGTGCTAGACCAGCAGGCAGGCAAGTAGTCGGACAACAGCTGCTAATGTTCTTCTCCGACACAGGTACATGCCCTGGCCTGAAGAGGCGCTGCATCGTGTGGGCACCTACTTTGTCAGCTCAATGCATCTCAATCAACCACATGACGAGGAGCAGAAGGATGCAGCTGCGCCACAACGCGTGTCTGAGGATGCTGCTGGACACGGTGGTGAACAGCGTGAGAGCCAAGGCGATGTTGAGCGAGAGCTAACGCAACTGGAGGATGATTTGGTCTATTGTGTCATGTACTTTCATAAATCCGTGGTGGAAGCTAGTGAAAAGTGCTATTTGGAGCTAAGTCGACGCAACTATGTGACACCCTCAGCCTATCTAGAGCTGTTGAAGGCCTTTCGTGAATTTTACACACGTAAGCTACAGGAGATTACACGGCTGCGAGATCGCTACACCACTGGCTTGGAGAAACTGGACTTTGCCGCCGGACAGGTGGGCGAAATGCAGGCTAATCTGTATGACTTGCAGCCCAAACTAAAGGTGCTATCTGAGGAAACGGACAAGATAATGGTGAACATTGAACGTGAGACAGCCGAGGCGGAGAAGAAAAAAGAAGTGGTTGGCGCTGATGAGGCAGCGGCCAATGAAGCTGCTGCTGCGGCCCAAGCCATCAAAGATGATTGCGAGACAGATCTGGCTGAGGCAATACCTGCCATGGAGGCTGCACTTGAGGCTTTGAATACACTAAAGCCTGCTGACATATTTGTGGTCAAGTCTATGAAAAATCCACCCTATGGGGTAAAGCTAACTTTAGAGGCTGTTTGTGTGCTAAAAGGTCTGAAACCCGATCGCAAGCCTGATCCCAACGGTCATATGATAGAAGATTACTGGGGGCCATCCATGCGCATGCTGAGTGATATGAAGTTTTTGGAATCGCTTAAGACATTTGACAAGGATAACATACCGCCGGCTATAATAAAAAAGATTCGCGAAAAGTATGTAGTTCCAAAGCCGCTTAACATTTCTAAACTAAAACCTTTGCCTTGTGCACACACATAGATACATAGCAGATCGTGACTTTGTGCCGGAAAAGATTAAAGCTGCCTCAATGGCCTGCGAGGGCATATGCAGTTGGGTGCGTGCCATGGATGTCTATGATAAGGTGGCACGCATTGTCATGCCCAAGAAGGCAGCTCTAGCTGAGGCCGAGGGAGATCTTGCACAGCAAATGGAGAAGCTCAATGGCAAGCGGGCCGAGCTGCAGGTCATTCTGGATAAACTGCAAAAGCTAAACGACTTCTTTGCCGAAAAATCGCGTGAAAAGAAACGCCTGGAGGATGAAATCGACAACTGTGAAAAGAAGCTCAACAGGTGAGTTGTACTATACATATTATAAATTTCTTTTGAGTTTTATTTTCAACTCTTGCTTAGAGCTGAGAAGCTGCTTGGTGGCCTAGGTGGAGAAAAGACGCGCTGGTCCGAGGCAGCCAAGAATCTGCACGAGTCCATTGGCAACATTGTAGGCGATGTGCTGCTAGCTGGCGGCTGCACCGCCTATCTTGGATTCTTCACCACTGAGGTGAGTTAGAGTGTTCGAATCGCTACCGCAAATATTTGCATATGCTGCGCTTTTATATGAACAACAACTAATGGTCGGTCTGCCGTAACACCCTGGGTGCTGCCAGTGCCTTTCCATAAAGGTTTTTAATATGCATGAGCACGTTGCATTGATTTTTTTCGCTTTGTTATACTCTGCTCCAAGTGGGTAAGGGTTATATATAGTTTGTGCAGCAAAATGTTGTGTCTATAGATCAATGAAATAATAGTCAACAGAGGGTACTAGTTACTTGACAAATAACGTCGGAGGTGATGGATGCTACGAAAAAACTCGTGTAGCTTGTTAATTTTCATCATCGAACACAAATTTCTGCATCATGTTGGAGTGTAAGGTAGGGTATATTATAGTCTGGAATTTCCCGACAGCAGCTTTCCCATTTGTTTTCACACTGTTTTGTTTTAGCTGCCTGTTCTGTTTTTGTTTTTCAATTTCCCCCGCTTAGGTTTACAGCTGACGTGACATTTCTATATGGGAGTGTATTTTGTATGTAGCGCACATAAAGTGCACAAATGCTGACATGTTAATATTTAGTCGAAATCCTGCTGAAAATAGCCTCCAGCTAGCCGCTTTTTGTTGAACTTTATGCTATCATAGTTAAACTATTTATTCCATAGTATCGCGTGAACATTCTAAACGACTGGAACGCCTTATGCCTGCGCCGGCTTATACCATGCAGTGAGACTTTTTCCTTGGCCTCCACTTTGGGACATCCTATGACCATACGTGCCTGGTCGCTAGCAGGCTTACCGGCAGACAACTTTTCGGTGGAGAATGGCATCATTGTAACCAACTCGAGTCGCTACTCGCTGCTCATCGATCCACAGGGTGAGTATGCATAATTAACTACAGTATTGCAACTACAATATTGTACGCTTACAGTGCAAGCCAACAAGTGGATCAAGAACATGGAGAAAAGCAATGGCCTGAAGGTGATTAAGCAAAGTGATAACAATTATATGCAGGTCTTGGAACTGGCTATTACCTATGGCCAGCCAGTGCTGATTGAGAACGTAGGTAAGTCGCTTTGTAAGTAGTGCTTAAAGCTATTAAGGCAGCAAATCTGAGGCAGCTTAAGCATTTAATGAAATTAGTCAAATGAGCTTACAACTCGGACAAGTTGTGGGCGTTTTTTTTTTGTAATGGCTCTTTTTCATTATTTACATATTATGCAATTAGGCGAGAAGCTCGACTCAAACCTTACACCCATATTGGAGAAGAATATCATTAAGCACAAGGGCGGAGTGTACATCATGAGCGGCGACCAAATGATAGAATACAATCCCGATTTTCGTCTCTACATAACGACCTGTCTGCGAAATCCGCATTATCCGCCGGAAGTGATGGTTATGGTAAGTTGACATATGCAGTGCATAACGCACACACACACACAAACAGTGTCAGTGTGGTGAACCGGCGGTAGATGGCGCAATGATGACGTTAGTTGTGTAATAAAACGACGAACTTAAATTGATATTCGGAAAATGCGGCAAGACTGAGCGAGCAACTGAGGGAGCCTGAGGGATAGAGCGCACACGGAATATGCAAATTTTCGCTGGCATTGACGATGAGAAATACAACGAGAAGCAAGGATATCGGGACAGTGGGAGAAAGGCGTTGATGTACGTGCGACGACGATGCACAACGACAATTTTGCCATCGTCAAAGTGGCATCCCAGAAAAAAAACCTTAAACCCTAAACACGCCTCTTCTAAGCTGAGTAGTCTTCGTCGCCGTCGTCACTGGCGTGTTTATAAAATTTTCCAGCATTTCGCTTCTTGCTCGTATGTATCTTCTGGCTGCTGGCCACAGTGCATCCTTTCGCAATGGCAGCTTTTCTGTTGCCTTCTTATGCTGCAACTGTTGTCAGCAGTTTGTATTAGTGTATGTGTGTGTGTGCGTGTTTATTTTGAATTTGTTATCCTTTTTACTTTTTCTGCATGCTCTGCTCTCTGTTTAGGTAACAGTATTAAATTTCATGATAACGGAGCAGGGATTACGCGAACAATTGCTGGCGATTGTGGTGGCACACGAGCGTCCCGATTTGCAAGAGAAGAAGGAACAATTGATTATTGAATCCGCACAGAATCGTGATGCATTGTACACAATCGAATCCCAGATTTTAGAGGTAAGTGGTATAGGGTTTCCAACTAACTGCAATCCAGCCTAGGCTTGCCTCAGCATGTGTTGGAAAAAGTATGTTTGAGCTTTTGCTAGCGTTTGCAGTTTCTTTTGGCTGTTTGTATAAGCTCCATTGGAGCGGATTGTGGTCCGACTTGCTTTCGCAAACAATTTATGTTTTTGTGCCTTGCCAATGGCAATTCAATTAACTGGAAATAAAATGCTGCAATTCAATTGGTAAAATCTTAACCAGCCAACCAATACTTATTCTGCTCCGCTTAGGTACTATCCACTTCGGAGGGTAATGTGCTAGAGGATGAGAACGCCATTAACATACTCTCCTCGAGTAAGATATTGTCTGAGGAGATACAGGAAAAGCAGGTTATTGCCGTAGCCACGGAAATTGAAATTGACGCAGCTCGGCAGCAATATATACCCGTTGCCAAGCATTCGGCAATACTCTTCTTTTGCATCAGCGAGATGGCTAATGTGGATCCTATGTATCAGTACTCGCTGCCCTGGTTTATCAATCTTTTTATCAATGCTACACTCAAGGCGGCCAAGTCGACTGTGCTAGCCGAGCGCCTGAATAACCTTAACGACTACTTCACCAAGTCTATATACACCAACGTCTGCCGTTCGCTCTTCGAGAAGGACAAGTTAGTTATATCGCTGGTCATGTGCTTGGGTATTTTGGTGTCACAGGGGCGATTGGACAATAGTGATTTGTTGTTCTTCTTGACCGGTGGCATAGGTTTCAAGAGCATACCACCAAATCCGTATAGCTCGTGGTTGCCCGACAAAGCCTGGGGAGCGTTATTTCGGGCCAGTGAACTGAATGGGTAATATTTGACTAGCGTAAATTTTGCATATTTCTGTAACGTATTTGCTAAATTCGTAGCCTTAAGGACTTAATCAAAAAATTGGATTCCAATATTGAACTGTGGCAGGAGTTTTATGATGCAGCCAATCCAGATGAGCTGACATTACCCAAACCCTATGATAAAGTTAATGAGTTGCTGTTTTTGATAATTCTAAAATGTTTGAGGCCAGACAAGCTGGTGCCGGCAGTTCGCGTAAGCTTAAATTCACAGATTGTCTCCTGCACACATTTACACACTCTGTTTAACAGGCGTTTATCACGCGCAACTTGGAAAAGTCGTTCGTGGAGCCACCGCCCTTTGATTTAAGCGCCTCATTTGCGGATAGCTCACCGAAAATTCCGCTGGTGTTTCTGCTATCGGCTGGCTCCGATCCCATGGCCAGCCTCTTCATGTTCGCCAAACAACGCAACATGTACGACAAGTAAGTTAATTAACGAGAATGGTTCATATTTTTGTGGCCGTGTTGTGTGGCACCTGAGTTGTGTGGTAGGGTATTGAGTTGCTTGTTTTCGATTAAGCGCGACATGTGCACGTTGTCGGTCATTGAGTTATGGCGGGGTGGCGTGGTGGTACCTGTAGTCAAAGGAGATGCTGAAAATTTAATGAAACCCTTCTCTTCGTCTTTGCCTAGGCTGAGAACTATATCGCTGGGTCAAGGTCAAGGACCTCGTGCTGAGAAAATGATCATAGAGGCGGTGCGTCATGGGCAGTGGGTCGTATTGCAAAACTGTCACGTGGCCTTTAGTTGGATGGGAGACTTGGAGCGGATTTGCAACGATACAACACTGACGGATGGCGCCCACTGCGACTATCGTTTGTGGTGCACGTCGTATCCTAGCTCAGTGTTTCCAGTTTCAGTGTTGCAAAACTCCGTAAAAATGACCAACGAGCCACCCAAAGGTCTGCGTGCCAACATGCATCGTTCCTTCACCTCGGATCCGCTAATGCGCGACAAGTTTTTTACCAATGCGTTTCTCTTCTCCGACTCGTCCAACAAGTGCTGGCTACGTGGTGTTTTCGGTTTGGTGTTCTTTCATGCAGTTGTGCAGGAGCGCCGTGAGTTTGGTCCACTTGGTTGGAATATTCCCTACGAGTTTAACGAGTCTGACTTGAAGTAAGTGTGTGTGTTTACCATGGAGTAGTAGGTCATAAGTTACTTTATGACTTTTCATAGAATATCACTGCTGCAGCTGAAGATGTTTATTGCTCAAGGCGGCGGCATACCATTCCGGGGTCATGTTTATTTAACAGGCGAGTGCAACTATGGCGGCCGAGTAACGGATGATAAAGATCGTCGCCTGATTTTGTCGTTGCTGAACATGATCTACAATCCTAAAACAATTGAAGAGGACAAGTAGGTTTTCGTTACTATTTTAGACATTGCCTAATTAACTTTCTTTTGCAGCTACGCCTTGTCACAGTCTGGAAATTATCGTGTACCGCTTAATCCAACACGTTTAAACTCAATTGATTATATAGCAACCTTCCCACTTAGCCCACAACCTGAGGTCTATGGTCTTCACGAGAATGCCGACATCAATCGCAACGTCAAAGAAACTAATGCGGTATGATGTAGTATACAATGATATAGCTCCATAGTTTATTGTCGCTCTCTTTTAGCTCATAAGTGGTGTGCTGCTAACACAAACCGATCTCATGGCATCAGTTAAGGCTAGCTCCGCTGGAGGTGCCAAGGAAGATCCGGCTATAGCTATATGCAAAGAGCTGTTGTCTCGTTTGCCTGAAGAATTTGATATAGACGAGCTCTCTAAAAAATATCCAGTTATATATACCAATTCCATGAATACTGTGCTGCGCCAGGAGCTCATACGCTTCAATCGCCTGCTTTCCTACATACGCAAGAGTCTGGTAAATGTACGCAAAGCTGTTGTAGGCCAGATTGCCATGATACCCGAACTGGAGCGCACCCATGCCTCCATGGTTATAGGAAAGCTGCCAGCGGATTGGCTGAAGAAAAGCTATCCCTCCCTCAAGCCTTTGGGTAGTTATGTAAGCGACTTTCTTTCACGGTGAGTTCTCCGCCTGCTCCTAGGATTCATCTCTTGCACCCTCACGGGCTCTTTGTTGTAGCTGCAACTTTCCAATGCATTTCGTCCTTTGCTGCAATTGTGGAAATATAATAAATGTGCACAGCACACATGTCAGCTCTTGGATGCTGTGCTGTCCCATTCATGAAAAAATCTTATTTGCCATTGACATCAAAGAACGTTGTGCTATTGCTTTGTGTGATCCACCTCTTTGTTGTCGTTTGCTCTATAAAAGCGAATCTTTAATACGTATTTATTAATAAATTGAAAAATAAGCAAACTTGTCTATTTCCACAGCTTGGCCTTTTTCCAGGAATGGATAGACAACGGTGAACCTAATGTATACTGGATCTCGGGCTTTTATTTTACACAATCCTTTGTTACGGGTGTACTACAAAATTATTCACGCAAAAACCGCTTTCAAATCGACATGATCTTTATAGAATTTGCAGTAACCAAATTTGAAATTCAAGTAGCAGGAACACCAGAAATCGGCGCCTACATACGGGTAAGTCCAACTCTATTGTTTTCATATTTTACGATTAGATTATTACACTTATAAAACAAAAGCATATACAATATTTAGTATTATATAAATATATAAATATATACATATATACATATATACCATACAATACATGCCAACACATTAGGAACAAAAAGATATTAATGACGAGTCCAAGTTCTTACAAGTAAGTCGTTGAACTAGTAGTAGACAAACAAACCCATACTAAACCAATCAGTTAATCCAACCAGCATAGCCTATTAAATCCAACCCACTCCTAATCCTCGCAGGGCATATTCATTGAAGGCGCACGTTGGAATCGCCAAACCAAAGAACTTGACGAATCTTTTCCTAAAATTTTGTTCGATACACTGCCGGTCGTGTATCTGCGTCCAGTGCTGAAGTCAATAGAAGAGATACCACGCTCCAGTGGTGGCAAAGATGGTGAAACCAAGAAAATATACGATTGTCCTGTGTACAAAACCAGTGAACGTCGTGGTGTTCTCTCTACTACGGGACACTCGACCAATTTCGTGATGTACATGCAGCTGCCCTGTTCCCAGACGCCAATGCATTGGATTAATCGGGGCACGGCCTGTTTGTGCCAGCTGGACGACTGAATAAGGGATTCCGGATGTTCTGGACCGTGGTCAGTGCGACTGTTACGCGTCCGTTGCCAGCACTGAGCTGTCTTTTGTTTATTTGTTCATTTTTGCTTTTTGTGGTGCGGGGGCATGCAAACCCGAAACCCCCCGTTTATATTTTTAACTGACATAAAGGGAGTATTTATTGTATGCAGATATATTTTGATTCTTGTTTTTGTATTCGATGCCCAGGAAACACAAAGAGCTATGTGGAAATCCATTTTTTTGTTTTCCATTTTTGCTTTCCGCATTGAGCTGTGGGCAATGCGCAATGGCATCCCGATGATGACGTTGATTGCCAGATATAAATTAAATATACAGAAAATCATGCACGCATCAATATACAATATGAATTTATATATAGTGTGTGCATATGTGCTATTAATAAAATTTTTAAGTAAAATTTTGCATTCGTGTTGGCCGGACTTAAATAATTCGATGAGGTTTCACCTATTGGGTTGTTATAAGAACATGCGATCTCTAAACACAATTGTCTGGCGAACGCCATTGCAATGTTGATCAATAGGATGTTGAGGATATTGACTACGTGGCGAAAACCTAAACTCCTCCGTTCCTGTGACCAAGCGTGGTATATTGAAGATCCCCTCCACACCTGAAAGGCTCACGTAGTATGGGTACGTTTGCTAATGTGTGAAGCACGAAGGAGGCGTAGCTCCTTAGTTTATTCTAAGGTAGCATGTTTTCTGCATTCAATTAGCTTTTAGGTGGTGTCCTTTCATGCTTAACGTTGGGTATACCATCTGCTGTGGAACTCCTAAACAGTGAGTAAGGAAACTTACCCATATTACGTGACCGAATTTTTTCAATTTTTTCCCCCCCTCGGTGAGCATCCGTAGTATATGTCAAGACATTATTGGTATTGGTATTTTGAAGACCCCCTTCCACCGAAAGGGTCACGTTTGTCTGACATCTAGAAAGACAAAGACAAATAATTTTATTCCCATAAGCGTTGATTGATCAAAGTAGATCTACACATCACAATACCGCTTATAAAATCTTTGCAAGCCGTGCGTTGGCCATGTGACTGCTCCAGAAAACCAGTTGCAGTAAGAGAAATCAGGTCAGGACAAGTCTGTCCAGAAACAGCAGTACTCACACATACATAACAATACTCCCATCTATTATAGTAAAATATAATTTGAATGAAATATCTATAGAAGCGCCAAGTTAATGTTCTTCACACAAGTCGATGAACAATGCTTTATTATTATATGTATTATTTTTAGCAAAAGGGGATCTCGTCAATCTAGTTTCATTATGCTAAGCAGCTGAGAGTCGTCGCACAGTCGTTGGCTGCTTTAACATATTCAAGAGATTTATATCGTGCTTTGTCCACAATTGGAGCAGCACTCAATAAGATTTTAAATTGCGTCGAATAAGAAAAAGAAATATTTCAAATTTTGAAATATGCCGCGAATGCGGCGGTAATATATTAAATCAGCTAGTTATTAATAGCCGCCTAATGGAATATTGCCGAAAATAGCAACACTTGAGGGCCCAACTCAGCTAAGCTCAACTCATTGACGGCCCGAAGATCTTCAACATCGTGTCCATCAATGTGCAGACTTTCAACTAAGCTTGGCCTTAAGCGTTGATCGAGAGGCGCTAAAAATACACGCGCAAATTCCCAACAATCAGAAGCAGCAACGTTGACTTCCGCTTGCAATTACCAGCAGATGGGCACATAGTCGGTTTGGCGGATTGTCCAAGAGACAAATCGCCTAGTATTCCGAGTTGGCCATTGTATCAAATCACAAGTCCATGTAAGCAACAATAGCAAGCGATTGACCCCAGCCTCAGTATCCATAAGTAGTCAAAAGTTAGATCTTAAGCCAGAGCAACTACTATATGGAGAGCTTTATCCATATATTTTTATACGTTTGTATACATTGCGTGTGTTGTATAAAAAGCTAAAAATTGATACAAATAATCGAATAGAAACAATCAAAAATGACAAAAAGAATGCCAAAGAGCCCTCGACTATTGTTCGTTCTCGGTTCGACGGTGGCGTTTTGTTTACTTTCGTTTTGTTTTTTGGCAGCAAACGCGGTATAATAAATTTTTAGTAATTGTTGTTGGAGCTGGATCACATGTATATGGAAATGGCGTACGCTCCGCTTACGTGTGGTTCTGCAGCAACGACTACGGTGATGCTACACTAAAAATGGCAACGGATACAATTGTTGTTTAGGTGCTTGAGATAGTTTTAACACAATAGCAACAACTAGACAACAACAAATAAAAACTAACAACTTAACATGGCTAATGCCGCCTGCTTGGTACCAGCTGAGGGGCTCCCCCCATTATTGAAGAAGCGGCCGATGCCGTCGTCGATGCGGTAGTTGCCGCTACATACGTTAACCGGTTTCATCTTTCGAGCATCTCAAAGTGAATGGCAGCGGTGGACAGCGGCGAGAACTTTTCGGTAGTTGGCCGGCCAACTCGGACTTTTAGGTATAAATAGTGTCGTTGGGTCTAGTTTCGAAACAGAACCAACTTTGGATTAATCTCGGAGATACACCGCGATTATTGACTGGAGCTCTAAGAAAAATGGTTAGTTCTTGGACAGCTAAGCCTGTTGGATTTTGGATACTTTAAAGCTTAAACTCAGGATTAACCCCGAATTAAACTATTGCTGCTTTTTACAGAAATTCTTTGTCATCGCCTTTGCTGTGATCGCAGCCGCTTCGGCCGCATCAATCTCCACGGATTACCTGCCACCTGTGGACAATAATATTGAAGCCTCTGAGATTGTAGAGGCACCCGTTGAGCAGGGTGTGTTGGCCGATGATGGCTACCGTTACAAGACCGTGCGTCGTCTGAAACTGCGCCACCGTCGTGACATCAACGAGCTCTCCAACGAGTACCTGCCCCCAGTTCAGGAAGCCAGCCAAGACATCGCCGTTGAGGTTGCTGCCCCATCTGAGCCCGAGACCGTTGTTGCCGCTGATGGTTACCGTTACAAGACCGTGCGTCGTCGTGTGATCCGTCGTCGTCGTGACGTCAACGAGCTGTCCAACGAATACCTGCCCCCAGTTCAGGAAGCCAGCCAAGATATCGCCGTTGAGGTTGCTGCCCCATCTGAGCCCGAGACCGTTGTTGCCGCTGATGGTTACCGTTACAAGACCGTCCGTCGTCGTGTGATCCGTCGTCGTCGTGATGTCAATGAGCTCTCCAACGAATACCTGCCCCCAGTTCAGGAAGCCAGCCAAGATATCGCCGTTGAGGTTGCTGCCCCATCTGAGCCCGAGACCGTTGTTGCCGCTGATGGTTACCGTTACAAGACCGTGCGTCGTCGTGTGATCCGTCGTCGTCGTGATGTCAACGAGCTGTCCAACGAGTATCTGCCCCCAGTTCAAGAAGCCAGCCAAGATATCGCTGTTGAGGTTGCTGCCCCATCTGAGCCCGATACCGTTGTGGCCGCTGATGGTTACCGTTACAAGACCGTGCGTCGTCGTGTGATCCGTCGTCGTCGTGATGTCAACGAGCTGTCCAACGAGTACCTGCCCCCAGTTCAAGAAGCCAGCCAAGATATCGCCGTTGAGGTTGCTGCCCCATCTGAGCCCGAGACCGTTGTTGCCGCTGATGGTTACCGTTACAAGACCGTCCGTCGTCGTGTGATCCGTCGTCGTCGTGATGTCAATGAGCTCTCCAACGAATACCTGCCCCCAGTTCAGGAAGCCAGCCAAGATATCGCCGTTGAGGTTGCTGCCCCATCTGAGCCCGAGACCGTTGTTGCCGCTGATGGTTACCGTTACAAGACCGTGCGTCGTCGTGTGATCCGTCGTCGTCGTGACGTCAACGAGCTGTCCAACGAATACCTGCCCCCAGTTCAAGAAGCCAGCCAAGATATCGCTGTTGAGGTTGCTGCCCCATCTGAGCCCGAGACCGTTGTTGCCGCTGATGGTTACCGTTACAAGACCGTGCGTCGTCGTGTGATCCGTCGTCGTCGTGATGTCAACGAGCTGTCCAACGAGTACCTGCCCCCAGTTCAAGAAGCCAGCCAAGATATCGCCGTTGAGGTTGCTGCCCCATCTGAGCCCGAGACCGTTGTTGCCGCTGATGGTTACCGTTACAAGACTGTGCGTCGTCGTGTGATCCGTCGTCGTCGTGATGTCAACGAGCTGTCCAACGATTACCTGCCCCCAGTTCAAGAAGCCAGCCAAGATATCGCCGTTGAGGTTGCTGCCCCATCTGAGCCCGAGACCGTTGTTGCCGATGATGGTTACCGTTACAAGACTGTGCGTCGTCGTGTGATCCGTCGTCGTCGTGACGTCAACGAGCTCTCCAATGAGTACCTGCCCCCAGTTGAGACTGCAGAGTCCGCCATCATCGATGTGCCCGCTGAGCAGACCGAGTTGGCCAGCGATGGTTACCGTTACAAGACCGTCCGTCGCCGTGTGATCCGCCGCCACTAAAGCGCCTCAGAATTTCACCCACCGCATCATTTGAGATTGGCCGGGAGCACAGCTCCCTGTCTGCCCTCTGCACATCCGCAATAGCGAAATCTCATAATGAAGTTAACTTAAGTCGAGCGTATTAGTCAATGTGAAACGGTTATGAATAATTCGAGTACAAAACAAGAGAAATAAATTTATTTAAAAAAACTCACTATCTCTCTTGCCTTGAGAATACATATTACTCAGCCAGTGAGTACTCTCTCTGCTAGCTACGCTTATCTTATCATTTTTGGGATAACGCTGGCGTCGGCGTCGCAGGTGTATTGATAAGATATGAGCACCTGCTGCAGCGCTGAGGAAAATCACGCTCAGGTTTTTAGTTCCACTTTGTAGTTTGCGACGTGCGTGTTACAACTTGGCGAGCTATTTGCAAAATTCTTGAACGAGTGAACAAACGAACGATATCGACGGAAATGAAGTTGGCTAAGAAGTGCTCCACCTACTTGGTGATATGTCTAGGTAAAGTTCTGCATTTCGCAAGTGCTGAAGTTTTAAGTGTTGCAAAGTGCGCTCGTGTGTGCACAAAAATGAGTCTGTGTGTGGGTGAATGTGTGTACCAGAGTTACTACAAGATACATTTTATGAGCGAATACATACTATGTAAAGAGACATGAGTAATTGTGCCAAACATGGCAAGTGTGACACATTTTAATACGACAGCGACAATGTGAATCAGTCAAGGCGGTGCCTGACTGTGGGATACCCTGTTTATCAACAATTTATTTGCGACATTAAAGATACAATTTTGGATATATCTTTTAAAGTTTTTGAAATAAAAATGTATGCAAGATGTTAGATATCGATATGAATCGAACATAAGATGCACATCTTGACATAAAGAAATTATGGATTGCAACGACTCCTTTTGTACAAAACTAATATGCACTTGCCCAAATGAGTACAGGGTACAATAGCATGTAAAGCAACAACAACAAACACTTTGTAGATACATTAAACAATGTCAACAGACTTTGTAGACATTGCTAACTCTACAAAAATTCGTGCTTATCAGCTCGTTGCCTGCCATTTCACGGAAAACATTGATAAGCTCCGTTTACTCATTCCTCATTGCTCAATTTCGTATATATTTTTTTTTCTTCTTCTTTTTTTGTGGCAATGAGTCAGTTCAGTCCGATGATACGGAGTTCAACTGTGTCTACTATCCAGGCATTTAATATTCCGAATGTGCAATGTTTTGCCATTTATTTCAATTAAATATCTTTGTTAGCCATGCGTTTTCATTCCGGCACATTCTTTTTTAGGCTCCTATTAATTTTTCATTTGTGGGAAAATGCAATGAAATGTGTTGCTAATACCGGAAGTGGCGTATGCTCGGTAATTATTTGGCGCATAAATTATGAAACGTGAAAACAATTAGTTTTGGTTAGCGCTAGGTCTGTCCTTAGTTACCAATTATTTTAGCGTGTATACTCTTTCAGTGGTTGTGGTCCTTTTGTGCCGGCAACTGCAACAAAATACCATGCAAAAGTTCGGAAGAAGAAAGAATCGTTCA
This sequence comes from Chymomyza fuscimana, assembly GCA_949987675.1. Lineage (NCBI taxonomy): Eukaryota > Metazoa > Arthropoda > Insecta > Diptera > Drosophilidae > Chymomyza > Chymomyza fuscimana. The sequence continues at coordinate 1,260,447 of OX465089.1, forward strand.
GCTTCCATGGAATCGGTTATTACCGGTAGATCAACAGTACCGTCGAAAGAGTAGTGGGGCACGGTGGTGACTATCTCATGATTTTCAATTTTAGGGGCCTACGCGCCGTACGACCTTCTTTATTCAATTTAAATCATTAAGACCATAATATCGCCTGTACATTTCTTTATTTCTATAATGTTCATTCTATTGTATACATGAATCCTATTGTCGGTCCGACCCAAATTGACAAATTGCTGTATTATATTGATCAGTTCCTATTTTCTATAATTGAAAAAAAAAATGTATCTATTCTATAAAAGATAGATAGTGTAGCTCTACGTACACTTTCTTTTAATCCCGGCATAAGCGGTGGAAAAAGACAATTGCTCTGAATCACACACGAAGATCATATCCAGAGGTTGCTGTCCCTCTCCTGGAGCAATAGCTACTACTCATCTTTTGCCAGGACGTTCCTTTCTACCCTAGGAGGTTTTCTAATGAACTATGTGTCTTCTGCTGTTTCATCGAAGGGAACGGATTCAGAAGAAAAAAATGAAGATTTCCATTCGTCATTAACATGGCTTGACTGTATCTTGGAATTCTCCTCTTAATTGCATTTCTTGCCTGCTCAACTAAATTACGCGTTGGGTCAGCCCTAGCCTGTGTTCCTTACTTACGGTAAAAGATATCGAAACAAATCGAATAACTTGATCTGCCTGATTATTATGCGCATCTTTTGGTACAATTTGCTGATCCTTCTGCTCGAAAAAAATGAACGAAAAACGGCACAAGCTCCTGTTGCACAGTTTTTTAGTGCTTCAAAAAAATGAGCACAAGGTATACCATAAATGACCAATATAGCGACTGATCCAATATTGTTTACAATAGCTGGCAAAATAAGTGAGATTTTGTATAATTCGTAGTTTTCAAAATGGTTTTATTATTTAATATAAAATCTTGATTTATAGTGAAATTTTCAGATCAGATTTGCTTGTTCTTTCATCTTTATCAAAATTATACGAGTCATCTTTCGAAAAACTTGAAAAACTTTTAGCTTTTGGTACTACTAGTACTGTTTAGAAAAAGCCAAATTTATTGTATTTTAAGAGAACTCTGCCGTGTTTGGTAATTCGCTTCAACCTGTTTATCGTAGCACTTGGCAAGTCTGTCTTTTGGAGAGAAGATCCAGTTTTTAAGCTTTATGCATTTCCGATTATCGTTGAATATGTTAGCCATGTTGAAATTTATTCAAGATATGCTTGTGATAGGATTAAGTTCTTCAGTTATAAACTAAAAATTCCGTCGGACACCAATTATTAGATGCATTTTTTGCTAACCCCACGTTGATTAACCAAAGCCGTAACTAATAGAATTAACCAAAAAATTCGAAAAGAATACAAGTTTTTACAAACTCTAGCACCAACTTGAACTCTATAAAAACTAAGCCCCCACTCCAAAAAATACGCATCAATTGAACAACAACAACAAAACACAAAAAAAAATTAATTTAAATTTTATAAAAGTTTTCGTGAAATCGAAACCGACATCCGCAATGAACCGAGCAGAAAATGCCAAAACCAATAATAGCATCTGCTGCTGCACCCCACCATGCCGCCCCAAGCAGCGTCTTGACCAGGTCGCGAGCCAACACCAACTTGGTGGCAGTTTAATCTTCGGGTCTGGCGCGCGCGCGACCGCTCGCTCCGCTTACTCTTCAATCATCTTTATTTGTTGCTGGCTTTGTTTGATTTTGTTGTTAAACATTTTCTTAATAATTAATTGTTAATATTTTAACAACTCTTTGACCAAAACGCATATATCGCCGTCCGCCCGTTTATTTGTTGTAGCTGTCGTCGTTGTTGTTGTTATTTCTGTTATTAACATATTGGAATGTTGATGAATGGTGAACGGGTTTTTTTGAAGATCCGTCCCATAGTTATGGCGAATCATTTTTGATTTGACTGCTCGTATAATAGATATGGGATACTCCACACACACGCACACACACACACTCAATCTAAATATTAATTTAATATTATGTTAATCATGTTTGTATAAAAAAAAAAAAAAAAACAGTTCTGCTGGCTTGCTGCATGCAGGAAACGGATGCCACCCGGCGAGTGAACCGTGGACGTCGTACGCTAACCCGCAGATATTTCAGTAAGTCCGTAGTTGATGTTGCTTCCCCCTACCCACAAAACATTTGCTTAATGTGCAATTATTAACGTTTATTTGTTTTACTGATCTTTGCAGATGGTTTGGCCATACCTGGCTGGGCGCTGATACTCTGTGTGGCCATAGCTGAGCTCTTAGTAGGCGGTGCGCTCTATTTCGGCATGTACAAGCTGATCCTGAACAAGGAGCCAGAGCCAGCGGCCACTTATACGCCGGCACAAACGCATGAGACCGCAACACCTTCACATGCCACAACCATAGCCTAAGAGTATGCGGGCTGTAGCTAACCGGAAGTGAGATGTTGCTAGCTTCCAAGAGTTCCATAAACTACAACACACATGCCGAACGCTTGAGGAAACCATAGATCAACTTTTGTTTATTGTCTGTATTACATTAAAATGTAGATATTTTTCATATTTTTATTATTGTGTAAATTCCATGTTGTTTTGGTTTGATTCGAATAAATTTGATAAGAAACATGTTAGAATGTCAAGCTGCTCCAATCGAAGGTGCTCCGGTAAGCAGAGCTGGCTGAGCTGGCTAAGCTGCCATTGTTTGGCTAAAAGCGCGTCACTTTTAACATTTAATTGCACCGGCTATGCGGTTATTTATAGTTTTATAGTCCCCCAATTTTGATCTAGTTTTCTGAAAGCGAATGACGCAGTCGCGTTCGATAGATGGATTAGCAACAATCTCATTGTTGTTGAAAACTGGTCTGATTTCTTTAAATAAAAACGCTAAAATTGTATTATACTTTTAGGCAGTTTTGGACAATTTTTGTGCTTACCATTGCATCTTTTTGGGCTGACTTTTCAATATGCGGCTTTGAGTAGCCCTCAAAGAAAAGGAAAAAGAAAACACAAAACCAAAACGAACAATTTGAATCGGATTCCGTGTTGCGTGCTCCGGAAAACGAATTTTTTTTGTTGATAACTTCCCTTTTTATTTTCGATAAATTCGTTTATTTCACTTTATTCTAATGTTGTGTTTGTGTTGGCGCTAAATTATTTGTGTTTAGTACAAAACAGCTGACAGGGTTGCCACAGCTCTGTTTCTTTTTATTACTATATGTTGTTTTCATTTCATTTTTATTAAAATATTGCTAGTTCTTTATTATTCTATCTTTTAACTAAAATACGCAAAAATATTACTTTAGCAACAATGTTTATTGAAATTAAACACGACTTAGCTATTTTTGTTTCAAGGGATATTTTTTGTGCGTAACGCGGGAACCCTGTCGCACCTATTGGTCATGTGTTCGTGTATGATATGTGCAACACGAACACAAAAAGAATTCGTTTTGACTGTGCACGCTATTTTTGGGGTTGATTCAGAAAAAAATAATTTCAAATAATTGTCAATAAATATATAACTTTAAGTTGGCATAAATATAATCTAAGAATATCAAAGAATATATAAAAAATTATTTCAGTAAAATAAGTCCTCTTGCAATAAAACATTCGGTTTCAAACCACATGAAAAATTCATTTTGGTGAAATGGGACGCACCAAACAATCAAAACGAATCCGAATAAAATATAATAAAACATTCGGTTTCGTTTTCCGGATCGTTGATAAATTTATTTCCCTAACTCCAACATTGTTTTAACGGCCTGATTTGGCCTTAAGGCAGTTCATGCCCAATGATGGCTCCAGCTGCATCCTGGTGTGACGAAGCTTCTAAGCTCCGCCACAATTAATTAATTATAATTGTTATTAGATGTAAGGTTTTCCATATTATTTAGATATAAGTTGAATTTATGGATTTTGGGTTTATAGTTGTAAGTTTGGTATTTGGTATTAGATTAAGTGTTAGAAAATAAAGGGACTAAACATCGATAAGTGAAAAAGATCGTAGCATCGCCACGTCGGGCTGCCAACCCAGGCTGCCGATGGCCGGCTATCGCCGATAGCGATAGACGGGCATCGGCAGGCTGTGGTATGAGCCGGCGTGGGCGATAGAGAAATAGAACACGAGGAGTTGGTTTTCGGACGAGGTAGCGAACGGACGCATAACGCAAACAGACATAAAGAACAGCAACGTGAGTGTGAGGAAAAAGAAGGTTAAGGTGAGAAAAATAGAAACAGAGGTTAGGAAATACAGTTGCTGGGAGTAACTATAAAAAATAAGAGAACAAAACTGAAATAAAGGAGTGAAGTATTATAACGTTGACCGAAACAGCAAGTGTTCTTATTTAATTCAATATTTAGTGTCGCGCGTGAGACGCGCGATATCAACAGAGTGTCGCGGTGTGTGTGAGTATATTAGTGTGTTTCGCTATTCTCCTTTTTCCTGCCGTGCACATATAAGCAACCGAGTGGGCCTCGCCTCTCTGGTATTATATATGTACATGCGCTGGCCCTGTTGTAGGTACGCGTGAGCCTCGCCCGCCACCACAACGCCCCCTCCGACCATTCTCCGTTCGCACACAAACGCAGCCCTAAAGAGCCTCGCTCAAGTGGTACAGTTTGCGACGGACTCTCTGTAGGCAAGCGTGGGCCACGCCCACAACCCCCTCGTGTGTGGATACGGCCGCGAGAGCCTCGCTCAGCGACGTAGTCCACAACGATCTCGCTGTCGGTAAACGCTCTGAGAGGGCGCCAGCCACAGCAACAGCGCGACACACACGCAAACTAAATTTTCAGGGTGTATGGGAAGCGATCGTGGTATGTATGTATGTATGTAGGTACGGCGAGGACAGTTTCCAGGCCCCCTACGCTGCCCAGTGTCTCAGCAAATTTACAAATTAGTTGTAAGTTGGCCCTGGTTCAGACTGAGTTATACCCCAGCACCAGAACTTCCTTACAAATGGCGCCCGAGCAGGGACGCTGAGGCATAGCTAGGTATATATTAACATCTTTTTATAACATATATAGCGGATTAAAGCCCCGTTAGGGTATATAGAGTCCAGCCGCATACATACATATAAAGAAATAGGTACAGCAGCAGTTTGGACGCAAGAAAAAAAAAGGGCATAGAAAAGTAGCCGAAATAAGTAAAACTGAGCAGCAGCAAGTTATTTGGCGCGTGCAAAATTACAACAAAGTTAGGCTATAAACGAACATAGAGACAAGACAGAAAAGACAAAAAGTAAAACGGTTTAAGAACGGCGCGTCGCGGTAACCGCATGTAAAGTACAGTCGAGTTCGAAAACGTGCATGTGTGTGCATATATGCAACGGCGTGGTTTTGTGCCTTTGCTTTGCGCACATAACGGGCTGCGCATAACGGATCGCGAGTAACGGCCGTAGACAAAAGTACAGTGGGCCAGCGACGGTGTTCACGAAACAAAACTAAAAGTGGCAGTGGGCAAAAGCCACGTGTTAACGAAAAGGAAATCGGAAGATAGAAAAAATTAAAAAGTAACAAAGTGCAACGGAAACAAAAGTGGTTGAAGCAAGTGAAATTAAAGAGTATAAAATAAAATTGAATAAGAGTAAATGAAGTTGAAAATATAAAACTATTACAAATGGAACGAAATAAAATTGATCATAGCTAAATAAAATTAAAAGTGAACTGGAAAAAAAAAAGATATTAAATAAAAATTTGAAATAAAAGTGTAGAAAAAAATGGATAACGGTTTTGATTAAAATAACCAAGGAAGAAAAACAGTGAGGAAGCCAACAGAGTGAAAAGAAAATTGAAACGTCCAACATAAAAGGTTACAGTGGGCTAAAGCTACGTGTTGTCGAAAAGAAAAGTGACAGTGGTTGAAAATAAAAAAAAAAAAAAAATATAATAAAATAAAATAAAATAAAATAAAATATAATAAAATAAAATAAAATATAATAAAATAAAATAAAATAAAATAAAATAAAATAAAATAAAATAAAATAAAATAAAATAAAATAAAATAAAATAAAATAAAATAAAATAAAATAAAATAAAATAAAATAAAATAAAATAAAATAAAATAAAATAAAATAAAATAAAATAAAATAAAATAAAATAAAATAAAATAAAATAAAATAAAATAAAATAAAATAAAATAAAATAAAATAAAATAAAATAAAATAAAATAAAATAAAATAAAATAAAATAAAATAAAATAAAATAAAAATATAATAAAACTGAGACGGGTGGAAAACAGTTAAACAAGAGTCAAACGAACGCAAAAGAATCGGAAAAAAAAAAAAAAAAAAAAAAACAAAAAAAAAAAAAAAAAAAAAAAAAATCAACTAAACTAAAATAAAGTAAATCGAAATTTTAATGGAAAGAAAACTAAGTTAATTGAAATAAAATAAAAATTGAACCGGTAATAGTTAATCAATTAAATTAATAAGACAAATCGAAATTAAAGACGAATCAAATAAAAGCTCATTTGAAGGGGAAAATCTAGAATCAACAATAAAGACAATGGAGGCGAAAACAGAAGACAGCACAGCAAGCACAGTTGACGACACGCAGGTACCCCAGAACAAAACAGAGGATACGGGTGAGTCCAAATGGGTGGGAAAGATTAAGAACCCAGGCGTCGGCGTACGCTGGATTGCATATCGACGCAAGGAGGAGCTATGCAACATCCTCACTGAACTGGGCATGCCCACCGACGGCAAAGTAGAAGAGTTGAGAAGAGCGCTAGCAGCGTTTGTCTCAAAAGGCGAGCACTCATCGGAGATTTGGTCAAGGCTGGCGGAGCACGAAGCCCGCTATGCCAAGCTGGCAGAGCAAGGGCGCACAGGGGTGTCACCTAGCAGAGGCGCGAGCCCCGCACCACCGTCCCCCCAACCTGTAAGCAGCATCCCGTTGCCTCAATCATCGTTGGCAGTTCCCCTTTTTACACCCACTCATCGTACCAGCCATCTCTCAGCAGACCCTGCAGATCGACCAATTCAACCAAGCCCTCCTTATCGCGAATATCGACCCGAGTTGGACTCGGATGCTCATTGGTCAGTCCCCGCGCGCGACTTACCGCCCCCGCAGGCAACTAGACACAATGTGATTGTACCGGATCAGGTTCGAAAATGGGGCGTACGCTTCGACGGCCGCTCAGACGCGCTAGCCCTCATCGAAGAATTGGAGGATAAAGCAGCAGCGTACTGTATCAACATCAACGACCTACCCGCAGCCATGATAGAGGTGCTGACAGGCGAAGCGGCGCAATGGTTCCGGATGAGCCGACTACGCGAGGCGTCGTGGGCTGAGTTCCGACGCATATTTTTAGAGTTTTTTCTACCCCCTCAGTACATGGAACGATTAGAAGATAGGATACGAGCACGCCATCAACAGGATCGAGAAAGTTTTAAGGCGTACTCTATCGCCATCGGCACGATGATGTACCGCGCTGGGTATACAGAAAGTCAGCGGCTTTACAGGACTTTCGAAAACGCTGCACCCGAATACAGACTGTATGTTCACCGCCATGAGTTTGCAGACATAGCGCAACTCACTCAGCTGGCGTGCGAATATGAGATGGTCAGGGACCAGAACCGCGTGCGGTCAAGTAGCAACAGGCGCCCACGGGAAACAGCAACAGTGCCACCGGCGAGGTTTACCGGCTTAGTAACACCCACTAGCAGTCCGCACAACCCTTTTAGGAGCACACCGCGACAGGTGGCAGGATTCGGGTATGAGAACTCACCGCCAGTGCCGTACGCCAGGCTACCCGACGTGGAGGCAACGAACAGAATGATCGGCCAGGCGAGCCAGCAACCTTACGACAGCGGACACGCATGCTTCAGATGCGCACAGCCCGGTCACATGGCTCGGGAATGCCCCAATGCCTTGGTGGTGTTCTGCCGAGTATGTGGACGACGAGGGCGCAAGACTCAGGAGTGTTGCCAGCGACCAGTCCAGGGAAACGGACAGCCGCCCTACCAGGTCCGGGATCAAGTAGCGGCGCAACCACCAGCAGCCCGGGTTTAGACGATATACTAAAAATGGATGGGAGTCGTATCATCGCAACGGTGCAGATTGGCTCGCACTGGCAGACCGCGACGATCGACTCCGGGGCCTCACGGAGTTTCGTGAGTGAGGAAATAGCCGAAGCCTTATCGAGAGAAGGCGAATTATTGGAGATAAAGACACGCATTCGACTGGCAGATGGGACAAGAGTAAGGGTAAACAAGGTGTTGAGGCTGAGAGTCGAATTGGCAGACGCGCTAGTCATCATGCCAATGCTCGTCATGCCCGCAATGCTAGACCCCCTACTCCTAGGCATAGATTTTTTGTGTGCAGTCGGTACGAGGATGTGGTGCGCAGGAGCAGAGCTGCAGCTAAGATCCGCTGCGTTACCGGATGAAGACCCTCGACTGCGGCCGACGGTATTGAGGTTGGGGCCCGAGACGTCACAGGGTGAGTCGCCAGGCCAGCCAGCACTAGCGAGGAACAGGATGGAGGCATGGAAGCCAAAGGCTGAGCAGTTGAGCAGCACGGTGGAAAAACGAGAAGCTCTGAGGGCTAGGACCCAGGGCAAAGCGACACGAGGACGCAGGACTCAGGAGTGTTGCCAGCGCGCAGCCCAGGGAAACGGCCCGCCGCCCTACCAAACCCGGGGACAGGTAGCGGCGCAGACACCAGCAACCCGGAATTAAACGACATACTGAAGATGGATGAGGGTCGTATCGTCGCGACGGTGCAGATTGGTTCGCGCTTGCAGACCGCGACGATCGACTCTGGAGCCTCACGAAGCTTCGTGAGTGAGGAGACGGCCGAAGCCTTGACAAGAGAAGGCGAATTGCTAAAAGTAAAGACGCATATTCGGTTGGCAGACGGAACGAGAGTGGAGGTGAACAAGGTGTTGAGGCTGAGAGTTGGATTGGCAGACGCGCTAGTCATCATGCCAATGCTCGTCATGCCCGCAATGTTAGACCCCCTACTCCTAGGTATGGATTTTTTGTGTGCAGTCGGTACTAGGATACGGTGCGCAGGAGCAGAGCTGAAGCTAAGGCCCGCTGCGTTACCAGATGAAGACCCACGACTGCGACCAACAGTGCTGAGGTTAGGGCCCGTGACGTCACAGGGTGAGTCGCTAGGCGAGCCAGCACAAGCGAGGAACAGGATGGAGGCAGAGAAGCCAAAGGCTGAGCAGTTAAGCAGCACGGTAGAAAAACGAGAAGCTCTGAGGTCTGGGACACAGAGCAAAACAACAGGAGGGGCGGCAATGGCCGCCAACATGAATGTAGGCACCGCGTCAAAGGGAGACCGGAGCCAGCGCAAGACAGCGCAGAAGTCGGAGAATTGTAGTATAAGGGTAACGTCGTCGACGAAAGATGAAGGCGAGGCCTCATCATCTAGGTCAACGGTGGCTAAGGGTTCGAGAGGTGCGAAGATTATGGCCGCATCCGAAGCCCAAGGCAGCAATCGGGAGGCGATCGCGTCGACTGGTCGGGAGGCGGCGAGGGAAATAGGCGAGGCCATATCCCCGACGCCAGACGCAGCGATGACGTCGACCCCCATTCTAGAGGGTACAACGGTTACAGCGCAGGCAGCGAGAGAGGTGGATGAGGTTGAGGATTCTCCATGGCCCACCGACCTAAAACCGGATTTAAAAGAATTTCTGCGGCAAGAGTTGGCGCCGTTCGAAAATATGCGAGGCTTGACAAACATAGCCGAACACAGAATCGTTTTGAAGGATGACAGACCTATGAAGCAGAGGTACTACCCCAAAAACCCTGCGAAACAAGCTGCCATTAACGCGCAAGTGGATGAACTGCTGAAGTCGAACGCCATTGAGCCGTCTCACAGTCCACATAGCGCCTCGATCGTAATGGTACCTAAAAAGGACAAAAGTGAGCGGATGTGCATTGACTACAGGGTGTTAAATGCGAACTCGGTTCCCGACGCTTATCCAGTTCCCAGGATTAATCATATACTCGAGCAGCTGCGCAATGCTCGGTATATATCAACATTGGATCTCAAGAACGGGTATTGGCAAATCCCGATGGCGGCCGACAGTAAAGAGTGCACTGCTTTTACAGTGCCCGGGCGTGGCCTATTCCATTGGCGAGTGATGCCATTTGGATTACACTCAGCCAGCGCTACTTTTCAACGAGCTTTGGATTCTGTGATTGGGCCTGACATGGAACCGTACGCATTCGCCTATCTGGATGACATAATCGTCGTAGGTGCCACTGAGGAGCAACACGTAGCGAACCTGCGAGAAGTACTACATCGGCTTCGTAAGGCTAATTTGAAGATTAATCGGAAGAAATGCTCATTCTTTCGAAAAGAATTGGTCTACCTTGGTCACGTGGTGACCGGGGAGGGTATCCGTACTGATCCGGCGAAGATAGAGGCAATCCAGAACTTGAAGGCGCCCACCAATTTGAAGGAGCTGCGGCAATGTATCGGCATGGCATCATGGTATCGACGTTTCGTACCCAATTTCGCCTCGATGATACAACCAATGGCCTCGCTTTTAAAGAAAGGGAAAAAATGGACGTGGGATGAGGAGCAGCAGGCGGCGTTGGACAACCTAAAGGAGAGCTTGACCACGGCCCCAGTGCTTGCTTGCCCGGACTTCAGTCTCAAGTTTAAGCTACAGACAGACGCCTGCGACTACGGGCTGGGAGCCGTACTGACACAAGAGGGCGACGAAAAAGAAAGGGTCATCGCATATGCTAGCCGACGACTGACGAAAGCTGAAGAAAACTACACGGCGACGGAAAAGGAATGCCTGGCTATCGTGTGGGCGATCAGGAAGATGCGATGTTATTTGGAGGGGTATCGGTTCGAGGTAATCACCGATCATCTGGCCCTCAAATGGTTGAACTCTATTGAGAGCCCATCTGGGCGCGTCGCGCGCTGGGCGCTAGAGTTGCAACAGTTCCAGTTCGACGTGCAGTACCGTCGAGGTAAGTTAAACGTAGTAGCCGACGCCCTCTCCAGACAGCCCCTCGAGAGATTGCAACAAATTACCGGGGAGGATACCAGGTGTAAATGGATCGCCGCTATGACCGCCAAGATGAACGAGGAGCCGGAAAAATACTCAGATTACACGTTAGAAAATGGCCAACTGTACCGAAACTTGGGTTATAGAGCTGACGACGAGGATCACGTCCCGTGGAAATTGTGCGTTCCAACTGCACAACGAGGTCGAGTACTACAGGAGTGCCATGACGCCCCTACCGCTGGGCACCTAGGAGTGCGGAAGACGATTGCCCGACTCACACAGCGTTATTATTGGCCCGGCATGTTCCGTGACGCAAGCCGCCACGTGAGGTGTTGCGAGGTTTGCCAAAAACACAAGTGCGAGCAGGCGAAGTTGGCCGGCAAGATGCTGACAAGGCAGGTCAGCGAGCCATTTGCGATTTTGTGCGCAGATTTTGTGGGACCTTTGCCACGGTCCAAACAAGGAAACACGATGTTGTTGGTATTCCATGACATGTTCACAAAATGGGTAGAACTAGTGCCCCTGCGTAGGGCAACGACAGCAACATTGCAGAAAGCGTTCAGGGAACGCATATTAGCACGCTTTGGAGTGCCCAAACAGTTCGTCTGCGATAACGGAGCGCAATTCAGCAGCCGAGCCTTCAAAACATTTATAAAAGATTTGGGCATAGAATTGCAGTACACGGCACCCTACTGCCCTCAGGAAAACCCAACTGAGAGGACCAACCGCACCGTGAAGACGATGATAGCGCAATTTATCGACGGCCAGCAGAACTCGTGGGACGAGTTATTACCAGAAATCTCGTTGGCAGTTAATTCAAGTATAGCTGACTCTACAGGTTTCTCTCCGGCCTACTTGGTGCAAGGTCGAGAACCACGTTTACCGGCCGCGCTTTATGAAGAGGTTACGCCAGGGTCGTCCAGCTTACCGCAGGCACCGACCGCGAAGGCACAGAGGCTCAGGGAGTTATTCGAGATCGTACGTAACAATCTACAACGGGCATCCAACGACCAGAGGCGGTACTACAATTTGCGCAGAAGAGAATGGCGGCCAACCTTAGGTTCCTTGGTGCTTTTGCGCCAACACTGGTTGTCACGAGCAGCAGACGGTTTCGCAGCAAAGCTGGCCCCGAAGTACGATGGGCCGTATCGAGTGGTAAAATTCGTATCCCCTAACATCGTGCGATTACAGAGGCCAGGCGAAAGGAAGCGCAGAGTGGCCAACATTTCACAGTTGAAAGCATTCCACTCCGATGACCAACACGACGACGAAGACGAAGTCACCGGCGAGGTAGAGAGGCAGCCCGTCGGCGCAGCAAATTAATAAACTTTGTTAGTCTTAAGAAAAAGCATTGTAAAACATAGATTTAAGGGGAACCCCACAACTGTATTAGGCAGGAGTACCATTTAAGAAGTAATCTTTAAGCTGTTATATCATTATAGATGGACGACGACATCGTAATCGTAAGTGACGCGGACACCTCCGGGGAAGGTGAGCAACCCCATGTTGCAAACGAGCCTGTCGACGGAGACATGAGCGAAGAAGACTCGGTCCCTAGTAACACACAGAGTCCAAAGAGTAGCATGTCTGGAGGGAGGAGCCTGAGTGGCGGCACTACGCCTCTGTATGAGGACGACAGGTCGGAGCATACAGCTAGCCCACGCCTGGAAGAGTACGAGAGTGGCAACACCGAGGACAGCCCCCCTCGCTCTGAAGCCGAACATATAAGCCTCAGTAGCGACGAGGAGGATCGTAACGCCCCGCCACCGCGACGTCACCACAGGACAGTGACGAACGAACAACACCACGACACCATAGACGGCTACGTCTACATGACTCGTGTGCAGACGGAGGTCGTAGTCGTCGAGGCGCCTGGCGTTTGGGGTGAGAGGCCCTATGTGGAAGAACCGCCGTCTCCTCCCCCGTTGCCAGCGATTATGTTCTCGCCTGAGAGATGCGAGACGGTGATCATATCCGAGGCGACCGATGAAGAGCCGCCGGCGAGCGAATCGACGCCCACAGGAATTGGCTCGGTGATCCTGCCCGACGTTTCGGATGGCCAACAATCCGGCAGCGGGCGGCAGGGGATCGTTCCAACGGTCGATAATGGGGGAGAGTGCCATGGCATCGCTCAGACCCATGCGTTCATCGAACGCTGGTCAGCACGCCTTGAATCAGATTTGGCCAGGTGCGGCATACGCGCAACGGCACCGGTGACTACAGCATACGCCGACGCCAGACCCGACGGGATGCCGGTGGGATGGACGGTCCGCACACCCGAGGGTATTTAATCGAGGGCGACCGTCCAGGCCATCCAGGTACGCCTTTCACGAGCCCGGCCGGATAGAGGCCGCAGACGGGTGACGGTGAGATCCGGAGGGCGACAATACCGCGTTACCCAAAGGCACAACGGCACGGTATGTGTCATCCCTATCGAAGAAAGGGGGGGGTGTGACGAAGCTTCTAAGCTCCGCCACAATTAATTAATTATAATTGTTATTAGATGTAAGGTTTTCCATATTATTTAGATATAAGTTGAATTTATGGATTTTGGGTTTATAGTTGTAAGTTTGGTATTTGGTATTAGATTAAGTGTTAGAAAATAAAGGGACTAAACATCGATAAGTGAAAAAGATCGTAGCATCGCCACGTCGGGCTGCCAACCCAGGCTGCCGATGGCCGGCTATCGCCGATAGCGATAGACGGGCATCGGCAGGCTGTGGTATGAGCCGGCGTGGGCGATAGAGAAATAGAACACGAGGAGTTGGTTTTCGGACGAGGTAGCGAACGGACGCATAACGCAAACAGACATAAAGAACAGCAACGTGAGTGTGAGGAAAAAGAAGGTTAAGGTGAGAAAAATAGAAACAGAGGTTAGGAAATACAGTTGCTGGGAGTAACTATAAAAAATAAGAGAACAAAACTGAAATAAAGGAGTGAAGTATTATAACGTTGACCGAAACAGCAAGTGTTCTTATTTAATTCAATATTTAGTGTCGCGCGTGAGACGCGCGATATCAACAGAGTGTCGCGGTGTGTGTGAGTATATTAGTGTGTTTCGCTATTCTCCTTTTTCCTGCCGTGCACATATAAGCAACCGAGTGGGCCTCGCCTCTCTGGTATTATATATGTACATGCGCTGGCCCTGTTGTAGGTACGCGTGAGCCTCGCCCGCCACCACAACGCCCCCTCCGACCATTCTCCGTTCGCACACAAACGCAGCCCTAAAGAGCCTCGCTCAAGTGGTACAGTTTGCGACGGACTCTCTGTAGGCAAGCGTGGGCCACGCCCACAACCCCCTCGTGTGTGGATACGGCCGCGAGAGCCTCGCTCAGCGACGTAGTCCACAACGATCTCGCTGTCGGTAAACGCTCTGAGAGGGCGCCAGCCACAGCAACAGCGCGACACACACGCAAACTAAATTTTCAGGGTGTATGGGAAGCGATCGTGGTATGTATGTATGTATGTAGGTACGGCGAGGACAGTTTCCAGGCCCCCTACGCTGCCCAGTGTCTCAGCAAATTTACAAATTAGTTGTAAGTTGGCCCTGGTTCAGACTGAGTTATACCCCAGCACCAGAACTTCCTTACACTGGATTGGCGACAATAAAACATATGATAAATGCAATATATAAAAATACATGAATTTTTGAGTTTTTGCAATAAATAAATAAATAAAAAAAAAATTAAGTGGCATATGCCCCTGCTTTAAAGCTAATCTAAAAATTATTATGAATACGTAGTTTATTTTTTTGCTTAAATTATTTTGGCGATAAAATTTTGTAATAAAGTGTTTATTGAACCACTTTGTATTTAAGAAATTATAATATCTATAATTAACATAACCATAGGTAAACTTTCCAATTCTTCAAGAGACCGTGAGTGATGAGGACTTTTCAGTACTTTATTATAATTCAAGACAATTTCAATATAAATACTCCATTCAAATAGCCTTTAAACACAATAGTAGGTTTCAGTGGAAACTTGCTATTATACCTATATTTTATTAATTAATTTAATTTAATTTTATTCTCTTTAATTTGATAATATAATGTGTGAGATTCTTATATTTAAAATGCATTAAGAGTTACAGGCCTTTTCATTAGCCTTTTCTGCTTAGACTACGTTAAATACAATTGAAATTAAAAATTATTAATTAGTAAATTTACTTATTGTCTAATAAAGACAATTTTAAATAAAATACTTTTTTTTTTTTTTTTTTCATATTTTTTTATTTGCAAGCTGTCTATTGACATTTAACAAATTTGGTAATAATATTATAAATTTAACAGGATTGGTTACGCTCCATTGAGCAACACCAATTTATAAAATAAAATATGAAGAAAAAAAAAAAATAATAATATTAAAGCAAAAACACGAGCAAAATCAAAAATTTCGTTTGATTCGAAAAAAAAAATGATTTTTATTCATGACTTTATGTTCTCTTGAGGGATATTAAATTAAACGTCACATGGCCTATAACCAGCGGACGATCAAGACGCTTCTAACGATTTGTCAAATTATGATAAACAACTTGGAAGTTGAGAGAGAAGTAGTGGGGTAAAAATAGAATTTATACTAGGTAAAGGGTCTAGCTGGATAACATATTTGAAACTGCCCCCAGCGAACTTAACGCGTTACGGCTTAGTTAAAAAAATATGAATATAAATCAAATCGATTTGGTGGAACATTGTTAAAAAAAATAAAACGAACATTTTTTTAACTTTTTTTTTTTTTGTGAAAAGATGTCAAATTTTATAAAATTTATTTTTAATGTTTAATAGAATACATAATTCCCTTTACATGTTCTCTAAATCCGAATCTAATTGATCTGTTATAGTATCGTAGTACCTTTTTGAGCTGACTGCTGCAATGTTGAAAATTTGTTGCACAAGTACGAAAGTTATCCGATTTCGAGTGGTTTCTAGTGTACCACTAACCACTTGTACTTGTGAATTATATGAAGCACTCGAAGCTCTTGGCATAAAATGCTACGTGATAATAGCACAACACCAGCAGCATTCGCATCCAAAGGATGACTCTCCTGACTACGCTGACAAATCGAAATTTATTATAAACGCAATTGAAAAATCCCCAAACAGCACTTGTGCTAAAGCACCAAAGCTATGGCAGCCAAGTAGTTGTAATGCCAACAAATGCCGCAACCAAAAGCTTTCCTAGCGCCGTCATAGCGACATGCTAAAGCTGGCGGAGAATGAAACTAGCGACGAAGCGGTTGGAGCATGGACAATGTAGAAGTTGTTGCAACATCGAGCTTGAGAGTGGGCGGAGTGTTGCCGTGTAACCAAAGCGGATTTTGAATTGACACAAAACAGACAAAAAGCAAATCGCTTAGGCGCATCCAACCGCATCGACCCACACACATAAGCAGGCAATATGCAGGCGAAATTTGTGCAACTAGCGTGGAACTACTTGCAAAATAAGCGAACAAAACCATCCTAACCTAACCTAACAATATAAAATACCAGCAAAGCCAGTCAGGCAGCCAACTGAAGGATACTTTGGTTGGCATAGCAAAGCCACACAAAAGACTTTGCTTGCTTTCAATGTTGTTATAAAGAATCCCCCAAACCCCCAAACCCCTCAAACCCCTCAAACCCCTCAAACCCCCTAATCCCATATCACCAACTTCCGATTCGAACAACGCACTGCCTTTTTCTCACGCTGTACCAGCCCAACTGCCTTGGCCCACATTTTATCGTCATGTTGCTCTCTGTACTATGGTGTTAAAGTCTATCAACATGTTGTCGACCCGGCTGTGTTTCCATGTCACAAAATTGTCACTCCACTCACTCAAATTTATTTATGGCTCAGCATAAGCATTCCCTCCCAGCATATAGAGTAGCAAATCCATAACTCGGATCTGTTGCGTCGGAGTCGGCATCAACCTCCAGTCTCCAGCCAGCTGAGAGTGGGGGCAGCTGCTTGCCAACGTTATCAAATTTGTTGCTACTCCTCTCAGCGTAACAATTCTTTTGCCTGGATTTACATTTATTCCTGGTAAACTCCAAGCAGATAACACTGCATACAATTTGTTGTTGTGCATAAACAACCATATTTAAAAGCAGACCCGAGAGAGCATGCAGAGAGAGAGACCAGAGAGCAAAGACTCATAAGCATTCATTCGAAATCCTACTCGATTTATTTGCGTGTATTCAAACGGAAACACTTGAAGTGGCAAAGCAACACAAAAAAAAAAACAAGAAGGGAAACCCTTACCAAGCCCATCAATTTATTCTGCCAGCTCCTTTGGTATATATTATTAAATTGTTAAGCATTTCTTTTTCCGTGCTCTTCGTTAAAATTTACAAGAAAAAAAAAACAACAACAACAAAACAATGTAGTACTTCAAGAAGTAATCGATACAAGTTTCGATTTCGTACACTGATTTCAACCTATTGACGATGCAAATTTATCGAGTATGTAATGCAGTGGCGTGTAAAGAGGATAACAAGATTATTTGACACAAATATTTAAAAATAGTACTAGGTTGTAAAAAATTTTAAAAATCGAACAAATACAAAAAAATGTATGTTCAAAAATTCACTATTTTCAATCCCATATGCCTGTAAGCTGCATCAAAATTTGGTTATTCGTTGGTATTGTTCTCGGGTTCCAAATTTTGTATATATGGCGCTGTAGGCCCAATAAAAAAATCCACATCATCTTTTTGTAATTACCAAACTTTTTCAACGACATTAAAATTATTCAAAATTTTCAAAAGTAATAGGAGCTAATATAATTTTCGACCTAACAAAATATGTTTTCCAATTTGAAACTGGTTGCATAATGTGTATTATTAGGAAAAAGTACAAAAATTTAAAAAAATCCCTTGGTAATGAAAAATTTTGAATGTGAATGAATATGGATTTCAAAAGGCGGATTTCACCCAAGCTTTTACCTTCATATCTATAGATAAAAAGCTGTTTTAGCCATCTTTATGCAAGACCCCTACAAAATTTAATAATCTGCTTTTTTATATAAAAAATTTTTTGAGAGCATAAGATCTAATTTAAGATGTTCGGGGAACCACGATAAAAGTTGCTGATTTATTTTTTGTGCTTAGATCCGTCTAAAACAACATAAATATATTTTCAAAAACTATCATTTTTTTTTCGTATTTTTCTTTCGCTCTTTAAATTGATGATGACTACGATGACGACAAAAATTGTTTTTATACTATTTATTATTATTATAATCAAAGTTTGCAAAAAAAAATTAATTTTTTTTATACCTTCTTTATTTAGTGTGAATATGAATGTAATCGAGTTGGGAGAACAATGTTAAAAAAAAAATAAATCTACAATTTTTTAATGTTTTTTTTAAAAAATGGGGAAAAAAAATTAATTTTAATAATAATAATAATAATATTTAATAGAATACATACTTCTTGTTTATATGATGAAAAAAATTGATTTATTTTGTAAGTAAATATAAAAATATTAACATCGCTCAACAAACGATTTTTTAATTATTAGCATTAAATAATGCAATTTTAATAAAAAAAACATACAATACAACACAAAAAATTAAGCCAAATTAACCATTAGAAGAAATTCTAAATTTTTTCACTTTTTACACTAATTTAGCGTATTTTTTTACGTATTCACTATGTACTTGGGCTGATCCATTTATTTCCGGAATATAAAAAAAGCACAACCATTTTTTCAGAAGATAAACCACGACAAAAGTTATAAAAATAATCGCATGAAAATATTCATGATTTAATTCAATTTTTTCGTTAAAGTTACGTATTGTGACAGTTTTTAGTTCATAATAAGTTAATAAAACAAATTTTTATTAAGATAAAGATGTAAGTTCCTAAATAGAAATCAGACTTAAGGGCTGTTCTATTCAAGTGACTAGGAGTGTATCTGCACATATCAGTGAAATTGTTATCAATTATTCTTTGTTTCGAATGAATTAAATTACAAAGCGAAGTCGCAACCCCCTTTGGCAAAAAGCTCACTACGCCACTGATGTGATGGGCACACTACACAACAAGGCAACTCACTCCAGAGTGAACGCACAGCGAGAGATAGAGAGCAGAGTGCGTGTGGCATGAAATGGGTCTTGAAAAGCCTCATGTGCCCTGCGTTTTTCCGTTTGAAAGATCTGAGCATTTAACAAGCCAACGATTGCGGTTTTTACGCAAACTTTACACATTTTCTTATGTCGTTTGAGATTTTCTCGTATTTCCTTTTTTTTTTATTGCACAGAGTATTCAAAATATCTGCCAAGCATGTAAATACATAAGGGAGCTCCTGTGCTTGTGTGTGGGTGTTTTTTAGAGAGTGTGCCAACAGGTGTTTTTTTTTGTGTTTGTGGTACAAATAAATATCAATCATACGCCCCAATAAACGATATAGTATTTTATTTTCTATCAATTAGTTAGACCAGGGGCGAGCTTAGAGTACCCGCTTTTCGCACTAAAGTGTCAGCTACAAAACTGCTTTTATTATTTCGCACTAAGCTATTAAGTATTATTTAAACTGTTAATGAATAGTAGCTTCACTTTACTTCACTTCTTACCTCCTAATCACGCATCGTTTTGATCGTTTTTCGGCTAAACAAATATTATATTGTATATATGCGCTATAGCTTGTATATATTTTTATGGGCCGTTGATGTTGACAGCATGCTAAATGTTTTGTGGCTTGTTGGTCTCGGGGGGCACCCCCCTGCCCTGCCACTAAACGGGGTATGTTTGTTTAGCTGGGATCGCTGAGAGGCGCGCTTTGCAGGGGCAGCTAGCAACGTGATGCGCTTTTAAATCGGCAGCTATTTTTAAACTTTTTTTTTATATATTAGTTTATTTAGCAGTGTGAGCTACTGGACGCTATGGGGCTTATCAGGCACTTGACGAGACGAGGTGGCCACTTAATAGGTCATACAGTTCTTTATAAAAACTATAAGCCAACACTTTAGAAAAGCCCTATGGCTTATAAAAAATGCAACAGCACCTTGATCCAAGCAAGGACTAAGCACTGCTCTTTTCCAGTGAACAAATTTGTTAGAAATTACCAATCAATTGAACCAAGACACAACAAACAATCGTTTAGTAGTCAGTACTAACAGGCAAGGGCAATTTGCAATTGAAATTGAAAACAATTTAAATATCTACAATGTGTATTTACTATGTACAGTATGTAGTATAGAGTGTACGGCGTTTCTGCCAAGTTACCCCCAAAAGTGCATGCTAAATGATTTGGTCTGGTGTGGTCTGGTCTGGTCTCTCCTTAGGTCTGCGCACCCAGAGCTGGGCTCTAAATAATTCAACAACAACAATGAGACAAGAGCTTGTGTAGTTGTTGGTGGATGACATCGACAGCGACCGCTGCTGGGCAACAAATTAAATCAAATAGTTATATCATGCGAATAAATCGCACACAACTTGGTCGCTGCTTGTTGGGGATATCACACATACGCGCCGTTAACCACAGCCAGCCAGCTGACTACTTACGCGCTGTGCACACGCTGCTCGGCATCAGTACGCGCATTACGCTCGACAGCAACGGATCGTGACGTGCCTCTTCCAAAGCCTGCGTCTACACTTGTCTCAGTGTGTGTGTGTGTGTGTGTGTGTGCGTGTACACTGAAATAAAGCACAAATATTTGTTGAAACAACGTCGAGATACAGATAGAAAGAGCGGGAACAGAGAAGACTTGCAGTCTTGGCCCAGGCACTTACGGCTACTAATTCCTTAGCGCATACATACGCGTGCTGCAGCGACAGTGACGTGGATTTGAGCCAAGTAGCAGAAAAACTTGTCCTGCAGCAGAAACTGCTTTCCTTCAGACTACTACGCTACACGTCTTTTGTTTGATTTTTGTTGTTCTGCTACTCCGCCCCCTCAATCACTTGGAAATGCATTCACCCGCTGCCAAAGTCTCGGGCTATATAGTCCTGATGATTGTGCAAATAATATTTCTAGTGCTATTCTGGCTATTCGTGCGTTACGACAAGGAAGCCATGCCGCCAGCACTTGCCAGCATTGCCAGCCAGGAAGACATTGGATCAGCAAAGAAACACGTTTCGAAATATCCGCGTAAGTTGGCAGGGATTTTCAATTCCCAGTTCTGTACTTATCATCATCATACAATACATTACTTTTGTTATGCACAGTGACTACCAAAAGTCTATGGCCATAATTAAGGCTACTTTTGTGACTGTGACAAAGCTCTGATTGACTGCTTTTAGCCTAATTAGCTGACTCTGTTCCACACACATATATGGCTAAAACCCACTAACTTGATTTACTATATACTATAAGCCACAGAGACTATCTAGAGCTGTTGTCAATCATAGAGCGACGCTGTTACACTATCAGTCAAGAGTTTACCCAACAATCTTGTTACCCACTAGCTGATATCTAATAGTCTGTTTATCCGTCCCAACGTCTGTCCATCTGTTCCATAGAAAATGTTTTTATAGTTTCAGTATGCCAAAGTGTTAATAAATAAACAATGTTATTTTTTTTATTAGAACTTTTTTTTTTATTATTTTTTAATGCCACCATTAAGTAAATTGTTTATGCAAACAAAAAATAAACAGCTTTAAACTGGCGTATTGTTTAGTCTAGTTGTTGGAGCTCCTTTATGAGGGTACTGGGGGATTGCTGCTGGCCATTATAAAGGTGACGTGCTATTTTTTGTGCACAGTCTCCACATTGTCCCGTGGCACCAATACCATTAATTACTTGGCCGTTGTTCCAGTGTGCCAGAGTGTTTTGAGTTTCGAGCTGGAGCTATGTGGCAACAAACAGGCACACACACAGACACCCACACACATACATACACAAATGAATAATTAAGGTCATTAATTTCAATTTATGCAAATGCGTCTGTAAACAACTTGTTGCAATTCATAATAAATAAATTAAACAGTATTTCACACTAATTGCACCCACACAAGATACACAAAGACACACACACACACACACACACACAGATACTCACGCACACATGGGCGCTGTAGATGTTTGTTGTTTGCCCTAAGAGACACTCGCCATGGTGACATCAATCTCAATGCAATTGACTTTTGGCAGCAGACAATTGGGCAACTAATTGAAACGACTTGACTCAATTAATAAGCGTGCCGCTCCACACAAGCATAACATATAAACAAACACCCACACCCACACCCACACCCAAACATCCATATAGATGATTCCATATATTCTTCTTGACTGGACTTAATAACCCAGTTACTGGTGCGACCCTTCCTCATGCGCAATCCTTCTTCACATTATGATTCCAAATTAGCTTGTGTTAAATGAGGTCCTGCCTTAATCAATGTATCATCTCAATCCATACGTAAAGCATGAATAAGTCAGCGGAACCGCTAGACGTAATCAAAGAGTTCATAATGACTTTCGTCCGGACTCTTCCTGTGTGCTACATGCTTAGCTTTTTGAAAGTTCAGAGGGTGATAACAGGGAGGATAACTTCATACACAATCTGAGATTTGAACAACGCATCTGGTGCAAGTGAACTGGTCAATCTTCTGGTTAGCTTGCCAGGCATCTGGTGGCCTTGTTAAGCTTTTAGCTCCACTTATAATGTCCATAGAATAGTTGCCTCCACAGCGCAGTATGCACTTGAGAAAGTATGTTCCGTCAGTTTTTATTGATACTTACCTGACCTTACATTTTCAGAGTTCCAGGACATTCAGGTCATGATCTTCATTGGCTTTGGCTTCCTGATGACCTTTTTGCGTAAATATGGTTATAGTGCCACTGGCTACACGCTATTCATGGCCGCCCTAGTAGTGCAGTGGTCGGTGCTAATGAAGGGCTTTCTGCATATGGAGAACGGCAAGATCAGGTGAGTTATGTTATTAAATTAATTATTATAATTAGCTTGTGTCAATTAATTAAATGTTTTCGGGGCTGCAACAAATTTAAGAAATTAAGAAAAATAACCTAAAGCGGAAATGAATTCAAGCAATTACTTTAAATGAACAAGAAGTCAAGCCAAGGCAACCACCAAACAGCTGCGCCCCTTAGGGACCAGTATCTGTGTTTTCGGGGAACGCTGCTACTTAACCTAAGTGAAACGGCCGACAGCAACAAGAGCAGTTGGAGACGCAACAGGCACAAAAAATAAATAATAATCAAGACACCACTTGAAACCAAGAGGAGCAAGCACAATCTGAGCTGGCTTTAAAATGATTTCTTGGCCTGTTTGTTTTGCTTGGCCGCCGCCATCTTGTTGCTCGTTGCGCCATCTTGTTGTATGCTGTGCCTTAGACTTGTGACATTCAACATACACCTTGTGTCTGTGTCTGTTCATCTTGCAGCTTGTCGCTGGAGAACATCATTGATGCGGACATTGCCGCTGCTGTGCCACTGATTAGCATGGGCGCTTTGCTTGGACGCACCACACCCATACAGCTACTGTTTATGTCCATCTTTGAGGTAGCACTGTTTGCCGCCAACGAGTTTCTGGCACTCAAAGTACTCAGCGTAAGTAGTTCGGCGGCCGGCCATGGCTGCCAATCATGCGAATCCCCCATGTAGCTGTTTGAAATACTTTTGACAGATTTGCGACTGCGGCGGCTCCATCACAGTGCACGCCTTTGGCGCCTACTTTGGTCTTGCCGTGGCACTAATGCTGCGACCCAGCAGCGATCAAAACGAGGCGGGCAAGCATGAAGGCGCCAGCTATACATCCGACATATTCGCCATGGTGGGCACCACCTTTCTCTGGGTATATTGGCCTAGCTTTAACTCGGTGCTGGCCAGCGGCACTGGCGGTGAACGCGCCATTTTGAACACGTTTCTGTCATTAGCCGCGGCAACAGGTGAGTCCCAGGTGCCAGATGCAGCAGCAACAGCAGCGCTGCCTTTGCATATGCAATAGCCGGCGGTTAGCAAGGCAATTAGTTGAAGCTAGCCGGGATGATAAATGCCCGTATTTAGGCTTTCACACATGCCTGTTAATTATTATGTTAAAGGAATGGTGCAGTTGGGCGGGCTAGCTACGCCTATTATCATGGCATCTAAGAAGAAATGAAATTTGAAAATGTTTAGCCAAGATTTAAGGCAGGAAACATTTTAGCTATGCAACTCACAAACTAATTAAATGTCAAATAGTTTCGTTAACACATTTGAAAATTTATTTTGAACACGTAGCGCACATAAAACCGGCAGAGGCACCGAGCAACCGAGACACCGACCCGGGCTCTTTGGTCTGGACAGCATTTAACTGCCAGGCCACACTAGCCATGTCTGTGCCTAGGACGCCGTCTGTGTATGGGTCAGCCATGTTGTATGGCACAAAGTAAATGTGCTAAAAGCAAAAACAACTAAAATAACAACAACAAGCTTGGGGTTGTGGGTGGTGTTGGGATTGGGGTATGGTTTGGCTTTGGTTTTGGCCGCTCGTTCGGTTAATGTAAATAACAAAACACAAATTAAACGTATACAAAAGCTGCTACACAAGCTACAGCAGCATCATTGGCAACCCTGGCAGCTGAGATAAGCCAAGGCTGGTCACACTGCACAGTGGAAGATGCCCCAAGAATATTCAAATGAAAATTAATGGCTTTTATTAAAGAATTCTTTTGTATTTGGGGTTATTTTGTGGCGATCAACTTTATTGGAAAATGTGGCAATTTGTAATGCCGAGCTAGAGTTGGTGCAGGAGTTGTAGCTTTCAACGTGAAGACTTGGGCAGCCAGATCGGCTTATTTGAATTGTACTGTCCTTACGGGGGATATGTAAAACTAGGAGCTGTTGAGAGTACAAATAACTTCGCTGTGATGGCTTTAGAGCAGAAGACACCACGAGAAGGTATTGCGTCCACTTGCTTACATAAGAGTAGCGATCAGTGGCGGACCCACTGGGGGGTTTACGGGTCCGGACCCCTCAAAAAATGGGTTGACTTTTTTTTGAGAGCTCTGATATATTCGTCCGATATTTCTCCAAAACGCTCAACTTTAAACATTCACATCTTGACCACTGTGTGGCATGGCGACACTTGGTGCTGCATTAAAGCCCTGCTCACATTAGAGCCAACACCTAGTAGTAGCGAGTATATGTTGGACGGAAAAAAGGTAGTTGGGCTGCTCAGTACGACATTTTATGCGGAAGGATGTGCGATTAGTTGAGTCAACGTGCGGTCAGTCGTTGGTCCGGGAGTCTGTGTTACTTGGCTCGGTAGTTGTTGCCTTAATTAAACTAAAGCTGGGGTTCAGTTCAATGCTGAAATTAGAGGCAGACTGTGTGTGTGTGTGTGTGGGCGTCTGTTGGTCATGCGGGTGTTGCTGGGCAGCCATTTGGTGTCCAAATGTGGCGCCAACAGCAAAAATACGCCCCAGTTGTTGTTTTCACACCGCACAAACACACTTACATGCAGTGTTAGGCTTGGTTAGGAGCTGCTTGCTCCATGTTGCCTGTCCGCCTTTGGACACCAGCTGCCTGCTAGTTGCCTCTTACTCGCACCCGGATGGGCGGCGGGCAACAACGACATTAAGTACAAAACACATTTTATAGTCGCAAGTGACACCATTGGCGTTAATTTAAATTGTTTAATGTGCGACTACAACAACTCTGGGATCTGGGCTGCTTTTGGCTTGGCTTAGATTTGCTTTGTTGTAGTTTGTTTATATAGTTTAGCCAACTGTGAGTGTGGTAGGAGAGGCAATCTCCGGGCGGGACAGTAAAAAAGCTGTTTAATTGATTTTTAAGCCAGAATTTGTTGTCGTCCGAGCAGCAGCAGCAGCAGCAGCAGCAGCCAGGACATGCTCGTAATTTGAGGGCGCTTTTGTGCTATGCCTGGAGCATGTCAAAATCTATACGAAATTGTTGCGGTTCCCAGCCGAACAGCTGAAAACACAGAACACTTGGAACAACCCACAAGCCGAGTTAAACTAATTTATGCAAATTATTATTACTGCAACATATGTTGCTCCAGCCATAAAGTGTAGAGATTTTTAAGTATTTAGTGTTATATTTGTCGAGATTTATGTGCCTGGCCATAATAAACTAGTGTCCTTGTTGTTATTGTTGCTGCTGCTGGTCACCACAGAATGGTTTCTGTTTATGTATTGTTTACATTTTTATTAGTTTTGTGTTTATGAGTTGTGGTTGCTAAAGTTGCCACAGTTTTTCGTTTTTCCAGTGTTGGCAAGTGTTTTACGCTTGAGCAACTCTGTGCTCATGTCTACGTACGTAGCGTATGATAACCCCAGAGAACTTTGGCAATGTTCAACTAATCTCATTGTTGTTGCATGCTTTCTTCTGTTTCAGTTACCAGCTTCGTTGTATCCGCACTTGTCAGCCATGAGAATAAATTGGACATGGTGCACGTGCAGAATTCAACACTGGCAGGCGGCGTTGCCGTGGGCACCGTATGCAACTTGCTGCTCGGCGCACATGGAGCTGTCTTAATTGGCATTATCGCCGGCACGGTTTCAGTGCTCGGCTATCGCTATTTAACAGTAAGTAACAGTGTTCAGCGTCCTGTTGGGCTGCTATAAACAAAAAAAAAAAAAAATGGACAAAAAATAGAAAACGGGGCCATGTAATTCAGACAAACATTGACGCAACGCCATTCAAATGCTGCCGGCTCCAGTTCGAGCTCCACTTTTAGGAGTGCAACTAAGGGTCCAACGACCAACCAACTGCATTGGTCTGTTGTAAGTGGAGTCGGTGAGTGGCTCGAAATGAATGCACTGCCATCGACTGTTTCAGCCTTAATTAGTGTGCCTAGGCAACTGCCTAGATGTCAGGCTCCTCTTTTTAGCTGGTCAGCTGCCTCATGCACTGCACTACTGGGCTATTGGCCAGGGAGTGCGAAATTGTAAAAATGCGGCGCTAATGAGTAAAGTTTGTTGCCCGGCGGGCGGTTGTTTCATTTTGGCACACATTGCTTAATTCAGTGATATTTCGAGCAGCGTTTTCGTACATAACTTTTCACTTGGAGCTGAATGGAGTTTAGTGTGCATCTGAGTGTGTATGTGTGTGTGTGTTGTGGCTGCCCCTAATGATGTGCTATGTTAACTTTTCAGTTTTATATTAAATTTAATTTCATATGCAAATTAGTCACCAAAGTGCACATCGAAAAGTCAAAGCATCGTTTGCTCTTTGAGCTTGGCAAATTAAACAAACTTTACACGGACACTCACGCAAACATGCACGCACACACACTCTTACACATAGGTATAGGCACCCTACTCAACCTGTTCCATAATATTCAAACAATCCTTGAACATTTCAGAGCTCCATAGCTTTAAAGTGGCACTCACTTTATATAAGCAAACTAATTAGAAAGAAGCACACACACACACTCACACACACACACACAGAGGCACACCCACACATACATACTAACACATGTGTGCTTTTGTTTCAGCCCTGGATGACCTCTACCCTACGCCTCCATGACACTTGTGGAGTTCATAACCTGCACGGAATGCCAGCACTTATATCAGCAATTGCATCGGCAATCTATGCTTCTATGGCAACCCTGGACGATTATCAGTCTGAGCTGGAGGACATTTTTCCAGCCATGGTCGGCAACAATAGCACTGACACCAAAATCATGGGTGTAAGTATCCCAAGATAATCCAATATAGTAGTTAAGTTAATAGCCCAATCTTGCATCGATGATGCCATTAGGAATTTTCAAGCTCTTCAATTTGTTTAAAAAAGAGAAGTAGAAGAGGAATAAAAAATGACTGAAGTGGTTCGTAAAATCGGTTAAAATTAGCTCATCTCTCGTCAAACTAGCCTTGCATGGGATAACAGAAACAGTAGAAATGGGTAAAATCTATTTTGGGACTTTGACACCCAGACACTCAGACAACTAAATGAAATGAAGAGAGCTCCAGGGAAACTATATAAGATTTATAACTTTCAGGGAGCTACAAGAGCAGTGCCGTACATCGCAATGACATTGTGAAAATATGAAGACATGGGTCATTGGATATGGCCAAATTAAATAGCTTGAGACGCAGCCAAGATATTCATTATAGCTTTTAAATTTTTGAAAGAAATCTTAGCGATAACTCTATTAATAATCGAAATTTTGAAAAAATAGAGTTGCTAGGTAAATATTGGCGTTCCAAACTATCTCAAAGTAAAGTTGCAGATGAAAGTCAGGATCTTTTGCTAGACTGAGGCATTGAATTATTTTATTATTATTATTAGAGGAGATACATCATATGAATAGGCACACTATTATGTGGTATACGGACGGGTCTCTGACCAAAGAAGACAACGGACTGGGAGTAGCGGGACCAAGAACGCGACTGTCAGAAGCTCTGGGTATGTACACCAGCATATTTCATGCAGAAAGAAGTATGTGCCATACGTCGATGTGTGGACATCAATCTGGGTAGGAAATATAAAGACAGAGACATTGATATACTGTTAGACAGTCAAGCCGCGATTAATGCGGTGACTGGCTTGAAGATTAATTCGAAGTTGCTTCGGGAAACTAGAGTCAAACTCAACCATCTAGGACAATGGAACAGACTCTCCCTTAGATGGATACCGGGATGAACTGATGAACTGGCGAGGAGTGGTGCTGCAAAACCACAATTAGGACTTGAACCTTATTGTGGCAATGACAGATACACCACCAGACAGCTGCCAAGAGAAGAGGAAAGGTCCAGACGAGAAATGGACTGGACCGGCACGGCTAGCTTACGGCAAGCCAAGCATCTCGTCGGCTCCTATAAGTAAAATAGGTTCTAAAAAATATTCTAACTGGACACGAATTCCCTTAGGATACTAACTGGGTTACTGACGGGACATTGCAGAATCAGGAATCACCTGAGTACTATTGGTATCAGCATATATCCCTACCTATACTTGCAGAAGAAGCACATCCTTCCCTGGCATGCATAGAGTATCAATACATGATATCACCCGACTGGACCCATCTCAAATAATTAAGTTTGACTCTGATATTGGGCTAGTTGAGCAGCGCGCTAGGGCTAGAAGGGAGCACAATAGATCCTACGGGTCGCATTGCAGCATTCCCCAATAATATTATTATAATTAAGACGTTAAATTTTGAAAAAAAAGAAAAAAGAAATCAATTGGAAGTATGAAGATATAGTAAAAATAAAGACACAAGCCATCGTAAAGGAAAAGCTGGAAAACACCGATTAAGAAACCTGCATCTTAGTTTACCTCATACTTTCATAATATTTTAGATGAATTATGTTACTTAAATATCCATTTCAGGGACTTGGACGCCATGCGAGCTCCCAGGCAAGCTATCAGCTCTTTGGTATAATTATGACCCTGGTAATTGCCATAGGTGGTGGAATCTTGACAGGTAAGTGTGTGTCTCTTTTCGTTTTATGTACTTGTAGTTAGAGAGCAGGTTTAGTAATAAAAAAAAAATCTGTAGGTGTTGTGCTTAAGTATACCAACTTCCGTAATCTGCAAAAGGATGAGCAGCATTTGGACGAGCATTACTGGGAGGTGCCACAGGAACATAAGGAGGAGTAGTTAAGTTTTGTGCCAGTCTGCGCCATGCTATGCTTCCATGCGAAACTATCTGCTGCTATATCTGCTTAGTATCTTTATGATTACCACTTAGTTTTTTTTTTTTGTTATAATTTGCTGATTTTTGCTGATTTCCATGCCAAGCTTATGCCACAGATAAAAGCTAGCTCTTTGCAACGTCATCATCTGCCAACGCTTTATGTGCCAGCCAATCATCTGCAATTCTTTTTGCTGCTTGTTTTTTTTTTTACATTTTGTTTGTCACTTTTTGCAGTGAGCTAGAGCAAACTGAAGAGGAATTGTTTTAAGTGCCACAAAGCAACAAAAGCAACAGCAGCAACATGCAACATGCAACAACAACAACAACAACAACAACAACAACTGCAACAAAATCCCTAGATTAGTTTTTGGCTTTCGTTATAAATTTCGTTTAATTTTTGTAGACACTTGTCGCATTCAATTAAAAAGTTCAATAATTTACACATTTAATTAGCGCAGTGCACACACACAAAAAGTAGCAATAAAAGTAAATATATATTTGTATGTATATATGTATGTGTATATATATATTTCTCTATTTTACGTCCCTTCTTCTATTCTTCTATTCTCCCTTTCTCGCATTTTACTTGTTTTCGTAAATTTATTTTGCATGCTGTGCGCAAATTTTAATGGAATTAAAATCATACACATAAAAATTCCCAACCCCCCAACCCGCGAATCCCCGAACCCCAAACAACATTCACATCAAAAACTACAACAACAACAACAATAACAATAACACGAATGACAATGGCGAAAACTCTGAAAAGTTTAAATATGCTTGCCCAACTTTTGGCCAACTCCGCGTCCGCGTCTGCGTCCGCCAACAAACTGCAAGCCGATCCCAGCATAGATGTAGCTGACTGCAACTACGGCAGCTCCTTTGGCGCGGAGCTGGAGACGACAGAGTTTAATTGGCGCCCATTTCTGTTACGCAACTGGAATGCAATTGTGCCAGCCAACAATTTGTATGTGCGCGGGGCTCTGAAGTGAAATATTGTAATGCGCGAGAAGCTCCAAAGTCGAATAAAAACAAAATTCAGCACTAATTAAGTGGCCCAAGACAAAGTGTCAACTAATTAGCTGACTTTTAGTCCGTCCGATCGTCCCTTTGTCCAGCTCTCGAAGGGCTACAATCTGTTGGAGCTTAAGCTTAGCCGGCGATTAGCGCACCTGAAAAGAACAAGCAAGTTAAGTAACTTAGGAATAATATCTCTCGAATGTCAGTCCAGCTGGGGCAGGCTACTGTGGCACTGGCCACACTGGGCATGAGCTTGGGCTTGGCGCCGTCCAACTACTACTTATAAAGTGGATTTAAGTGCCCGACTAAGAAACCCCAAAAGGCAACAATTAAAGTTCAACAAGTTTCAATAAAATTGTCAAGCACTTGATGGTGGTAGTGACTTGGTCTGGCAAGGGAGTGGGCAGATGAGTAGCGCCCGTCTAGAAAAGACACAAGAGAAGACGATAACAAAGTGAAACACTTGAATTTGTATGTATGTGTGTGTGTGTGGAAAGTATTTATAGAGATGACAATGAAGACCACAGGCTCTGGGAGCGGAGTAGCAGCAGCACGTGTGCAGTCAAATGAATAGTGGAACACTCTCTGTGTCTCCTACTCTCTTGCTACGCTCCATATCTGATTTTAATGTTTATGTTGGTACACAGAGAGAAAAATGTCGTATAGAAAGTACATTTTTCAAGTACACTTGAATTGTTTGAAAGTTTTTATGTTCGTCGCTAAAGTTACTTTTGTGCATCAGTTTAACCGGCAAATGGTTGACATTGGTCTGAAGGCTATCACTGTAGCTCGTTTTTGGTGTAATCTCAAAGTAGTAAATTCTTCTAAAACCTTTGACTTAGGAGACTTAGACTTGTACCGAGGCACGATAAGCATCGTCATCTCCAATTGAGGTAAGCTACGGTTACTCCCACACTGCTCTTCTGACGTAATTTCTGTTTGGAATGAAGAGAAAGAGGGGCGATTGGTTTGATTCGGAAATACTGGATAGGCTCTATAATGTGAAGCCAACGATCATTACTGCTGTTCGTCAAGCTTTCGTTAAACCATATGAGGATAACCCCAAAAATTTGACGAGTTCGGCTACTGGCTAACGGTACGGTTACCTGATGACAAACCAACTTAGTGTTGGGTTTGCAAATCCAACAAGATACAACAACAAACAAAGATCCACTTACATTCTTAAACATGTAAATACGAATTATCTTAATAAATAGATTAGAGAAAATGGTTTCTGCAAAATTCTTAAAAAAAAAATTTTTTTTTTCTCCTTTAAAATTGAGATTGTTTCAGTATAATGTCTTGTTCAAAAAATGTGTCCAGCTCGTTCTCAAATATAGTTGATTTGTGTTGTGTAAACTTTTTTTCTCAGTGTAGAGCCTGGATTTTTGAGGGGGTTGGGTTCTGTGCAATTTGGCAAAGTATTCCCCGGTGTGCCGTTTCGCCTTTGGCCGGCCAGACAGTCGTCTATGCCGTCGTCGTCCAAGTGCTCTAAGTGCTGTTTTATTTGATGTGGCGGGGACAAACGGACAGACGGATAGACGTACAGACATGCAGCAGACGGAGACAAACACAGACTTGGACACTCACACACGTCTATAATAATAATTAACAGCCTGAAAGCAGCAGCAAAATATGTCGACTTTCCATAGACGACTGTTGGCTGCCACAAAGTATGCAACATATTTTATGCATGTGCTTCCAATGCAGACGACGGCGGAGACGGTCACGGCGACACACGCTAGCTAAGCTCCGTCCACCTTGGCCGTAATACTAGCAGGCCATAAAAAGCGCAACAACAACAACAGCAATTAAGGATACTTTAAGCGCGTTGACAGCTCAACATGGACATAGAGGACAAATGTACGGACGGACGACCATTATTCCTTGTGCCTTTTCTCGACATTGACTTTGTCGTGTTGCCACACACAGATGCAACAATTTGTTGCAAAAATGTAGCAGCAAAGCATTGTGACGCCAACTGGGGAATTGTTGCAACAGGAAGTCAAGTCCGGGTCCGAGTCCGGGTCTGGGTCCGGAAACTTGCACAACATTTTACAACTGTAATTTTTTGGGTGTTGTTTCCGCTGGCGCTGACATTTTCTGTCTATTTATGGGGCACTACACTTGCTCCAGAGGCTGCGGCTTAGGGACGACCAGCTGCCGAAGCTTTCGATGCACACGGAACGCTGCAAATTTCATGATTTACACTCAAGTGTCATTGGTGTTTAATTATTAAGCAGGTCAGCCAGAACGAACATTGGTTCACCTTTCGATTTCAATGCATGCTCGCTCCACACGCAACTGTCGTGGACTGGGGCGATGGCACTGGTAGCTCTCCCGGGACTTTTCGCTTGAGCAGTGCCACTACGTTGATATGGCCATGTGTGGATATAACGTGTATTTACCCATTGGCCAGGGGATGCGAATGCTAGCTTTTGCATGTCTTCCGCACATATCGCGCTTGGTTTTGGGTTCGGGTTTGACTCCCAACAAAACGTTCTGCGTCGACCAAAGCAGAAATGTGAAATTAAATAAATTTTATAACATAATTTACGCTATCAAAACATGCACTCCCAGTGTGTCCTGTGTGAGCTTAAGGAAGGAATGCTCCTGGGACTTGCACTCGCCTGGCGGCAGTATTAAGAACTCCTCGTAGACGTTAATATTTCGCATTGCCAAAAGCGCTGAAATGTAGGCTTCAATTATGTTTTAATTTTACAGAGCTTAAGCATGAAATTTGGTTTGAGCTCTGCCGGATTGGGAGCGCCAGCTAAATTAGCTATTACTATCTAGCTAAAGCTTTTCAGCTTCTCTCATATAAATTACAAATTTTGAAGATATGCCATAAAATTCAGTACACTTTTATATTCTATACTCTACTTTGTGTAGTGTCTTATGATTATTCCGAGAAGCTTGTAGAAAAAGTCAGGAGTATGAAGAAATTATGGATATCCACTGAGGTTTTATATAAGCAAAGAGTAGTTATCTCATAAAGTAGCAGATACTGAACATGCTTCAGGCACCATTCCCAATCTAAAGTTCGACCTATGAACAAAAATTATATTTCCAAAGGAAGCGTTTACAAAAAAAAATTTTCAATATTCAAAGCAAGGAATTTTCTAGGAAAAGGAGTTTAAATTTGGTAACTATTTTACTATAACTCCCGAAGTTCCTACCGGATCCACGTATGGGATCCACTTACTATATAGAAGAGTTTCGGAGTAAAGAGTAAAAAAATGCCTTGAGGAGGATGTGTAGGTAGTATCAATACAAAATCAGAAGAACTTTCATAAGTTTGTCTTAATGACTTCCAATGATTGTAGCTTATAATGTAAGAGGGTGCGAAGTAAGCAGGAACCGGAACCCCTAGTAAATAGTAAGATAAGTTAATGGATTGGCCTTAGACCACAATTTGCCATTTATTGATATAATATAATTATTATTATTCTTAGCATGACTTCCATTTTGCCTTATTATTATGTATCCCATATTCGACTTGAAATATAAGGTATGGTACTCGATGCTTTGTTTAGTAAATAATAACAAAGTAGGGATGAGTGGCATTGCAGCAATTTTGTAAATAATTTAGCGTAAATCGTGAACCCTGATATTTTTGCACAGCTATTGATTCAAAACTTCCTTTGTTAAGAGATATAGGCTTTTTTGCGTGATTTTTTTTATATTTGTGTTAAAGATATTTTTACTGGGAATTTGTTTAAAATATTATAAAATGCTCAAAGCTCTTTTACTTAAAAACAGAGCTCGCAAAAAACTGTCAACCCATTTATCCAATGCGGTCGGCTCACGAACAAAACAGGAAAAATAAAACAAAAACGGTCTCTCACTGAGCCGAACACTTTTTGCGTTTCACTTTTCGGTTCTGGTCAGTGTTTTCGGTTGAGCAAAACAAATGTGTCTCTCTCACAAAAACACGTGTGTATGCGTGCTTGTGTTAGTCGCCTGTGCGACAGCTTGTGTAAAATACCGACGACTCGCACAAGCACGCATACATATACAAAAGACACTTTTGCTAAAAGTCTCAAGCAAAAGTGTCCGCGAAAAACACAACCAAAAGGGAAGCTAAAAAATTGGTTTTGGTCTGAGCCGAACACTTTTGAGCTAAAACATAATTGAAAGTGTTTTGTCAATAGCTTCTCTCAAAGTGTTCGTAAGAGAGCGGTTTTTTTCGGACACTCTGAAAGTGTTGAGCGTTTTTTGCGAGCTCTGCTTAAAAAGCAACATTTCTTTCCTTTCGGTGGCATTTTTTCCATTTTTTTAACATTGCTCCACCAAATCGATTTTTTCATATTCACACCAAATAAAAAACAAAAAATTTTTAAAGATCCCTGTTGCCAATAATCTGTAGCTTAGTCACAATTATTGAAAAACGAAAAACAAATATTTTTAAATTAAGCCGTAACGCGTTGTTTAAAAATTAAAATAAAATTTTTTCCCTATGAATCAAAATGCATCATTAGTTTTCAAAAATCGCTGGGGCAGTTTCAGTTTATAATACATAAATATGTAATATATATTATATATAAAATTAATATTATACTAAAGTCTGTCAAAAAAATTTTGAAAATATTTAAAACAATTTTCCCTCGTTTTAGATTACGTTGAAATATTGAGGCATTCAGGTTGACTTTTCCAACCCTTTGCTGACCCACTTGGCATTAGTTGTATTAACAACCGAAATATGCACCAACACCAAAAAAGTGCACCCGCCCTTTTGGGATTGTGAGTGAGTCATGGGGCAGGTATGGGGTCACACCTGAAACACATTCAAAACACTCTGCAAACTTGAATATTCTAAAGTGTCTAAAAAGAACGCCGCATGCTGCCACGGTCATATATAAAATCCATATCGAGAGGCATTTGGGGACAAGTGGCACTCGTTATGGGAATGCAGGCCAGGGGCAGAAGCACAACATGCGCAAAAAATAAGCAATAAAAAGAAACTCCATTGTAATAATGTCCAAAAATATGTTACCAACACGTGTAGCAAAAGCTATTTTTTCCAGAGAAGGGTTTAACATAGTTGGATTGCGCGCTCCCTTACACGTTAGACACGCTTAATCGATGCAACCTGGTACCGGGGTTCCAGCTGTAGGCTGTCATCCTTACTGACTGACTGACTGACTATGTATTTTTATAGGGCGATATTTTATTTAACGCGAAGCGAGACATACGGACAGGCAGACAGACAGACAGACAATGTCAATGCGCGTCCATCACACAAGCCTCTTAGTTGGCATGAGGGTCAGGTGGATGGAGTGTGGAGTGGTGGAGTGGAGAGCCCGTCCTCCGCATGCATAAAACATAAAAAACATGCTGACAATAAAAATATGCTGTGCAAAAGCAAAAAGCGGCTCAGGAACATGCTGCAACATGCTGTTGCATGTACACCGTGCTGCCAGACAGCGCAAAAGTTTAACGTGCTGCCAGACAAAAAACCTTTACAGCTCAATGCTTGGAGGACGCGAGGAGCTGACTTCAATGGAGTTGAAATACAAAAAAAATAAAATAAAATAAGCGTGGAATTTTCATTGCAATAAAATAGAAACAACTGCGCCTAAAAACCACTCAAGCATGCAGAGACTTTTGTATGGGTAGCTACTTGTTGTTGTTGTTGGTGACGTTGGCGTTGCCATAGTAAAAAAGTTGCAAGCAGGCGGTGCGGGCGGGTAGTGAAGTTGCAAAAATAAAGTCGTAAACCTGAAATAAGCCATCAATGGCATTAAAACCCGGCGACGCGGCATCTGGCTGGTTCACCTTTACCATAACGCCTCGATAGGCCGCCCGCCGCCATCCTGTATATCCTGTATATCCTGTATCCATCCCATATTCCAAATATGCTTTTGCCCCTTTTACTTGGCTTTCATTTGACAAAGTGGTTGGCTTTGAGTTGTTGCCGCCTGCATGACTGTCACTTTTTATGTTTCGGCATGTCTAAGTGGGTCTGGGGCGTGGCATTTTTTGTGGCTTTACCATATGAGTAATCCTGTGGGCGTGCAAACCCCCGCAATATCGTCGCATAAGAATCAAATCACGACTGCGGCTTACATTTAAAGTTTGCTGATTACATTGCAAATTATATAATTTGGTTGTTGATTCTGGCCTTTTTTTTTTTTTTTTTGCCAAAAGACATAAAAAAGTTTGTGTCCTACTTTGTGGCGTCATCTTATTTAAAAATCAATATTTGACGTTAGACGTGTGCGGCATATCAATCATACGCAACGTACACCATAACAGTTTGTATACCCTAAAAGTCTGTGATTCCATTTGATTCCTAGTTTCTTCACTCCACTCTCATACACAAATAGAAAGTTTGCGCTAATACGTGTGCGGCTTATTCGCTGATAGCTGGATGGAGGTGGTACGAGGGTGGTTCCAGCAGTATCCGAGGTGTCGTATAAATGGCCACTTTAAAATTGGATTAATTTTATTATTAAATCCTCTCTCTAAAAATTCCAACCATTTTCCAAATTTCTTGCATTAACATATAAGATAGATCCATCAAATTCAACATGTATACTCACGTGAGAATTAGAATACAATTTTTTATCAATACTTTAATAAATTAGTATATATATAGGTGACGATTACGAAATAAAATTTTTCCAATGTAATAAAAAACAAAATGGCTAACATGACTATGCGTTTAACGTTTTAAAACTGAACCGACCGCTCGGCGGGGTACCATGCGCTTATAAGTGGGGGAAACATTGTTGAAAAATCACTTCGGGATATGATTTCTAAAAAAAAATAGATTTCCTGAAGATTCTACACAGGTGTTACCCCTTCAACATTAATTAAAACTAATAAGTTTGATTCGCATCAAAAAAAAAATGTAATATGTATGAAAAAATTTAGAATTTCTTATATTGCGAATGGTTAATTTGTTTTAATTTTTTGTGTTGAACGTAACCCCATACATTTTTATTGAAATTGCATCATTTAATGCAAATAATTAAATAATTAATTTTCTTTTTATTTAACATTGTTCCACTAAATCGATTTGATTCATATTCACACCAAATAAAGGTCGTATAAAAACACATGTTTAAAAAAAAAAAATGGTGATTGACATATCTATGGAACATACCTACTTAAAAAAAATAAGAAAATAAATGTGTTGGTTAAAAAAAATTTAAATATTTGTTGTCAACTTAGATTTAAAAAAAATTGGTTGGAAAATATTCATTAGTTTAGTCACGATTAAAGAAAAACAAAATATAAAAATAATTTAAACATTAAAAAAATGTAGCCATTAAAAAAGTAATTTATTGAAAATCCTGTAACTCGTAAATTTAAATATTAATATAAAATTAAGCAAAACGTTTCATGTTTTGAAATTAAAATTTTGTACAACCAGCACAAACTTGTGAGTCGACCCTCTTAGTAGTGCCAGTATTAGTATATAAAAGTAAGTTTTTCGTTCCGGGGTTTATCCTGCCACTGACAGTTTCACTTATAATAAGTAAAGTTTTTGTGCTGACAACACTGGCACACTGGTTTAAGTGGGGGTCGTATGTATCTCTGGGGTCGTTTCTGATATTGACCGAATTTTTTTTTTTGTTTTCCCACACCACCGCTGACAACGACAAATGTTGGACAGTTGTTCTCTCGAATGAATATGCAAGATAATTGAGGCAACTATTATAAGCAGCAGATAAAGTTGTTGCTGCAAGCAAATTTGCATGGTTAAATAAAGAAATTAGCAGCTGGAAGCGACCAGCTTCTACGCCCACAAAGCCCCTGCATAATTGCCAAGCCACAAATTAGTTTTATGCAATGCGCTACATTGTATCTGTGTGAGTGTTAGTGTGTGTGTGTGTGTTTGTATGTGCCCCCAAGGATTGTAGCTAGAAGAGCCGTTTGTTTGTGCAGCCAATAACCCATGCGGTAACGGTAACTCTAACAGCAACTCTAACGGTAAGCAGAATCTCATGAATGTTTGAATACCGTTGGCCAAAATGGCTGCTTGCCGTTTCCTATTCCTTGCTTGTTGCTGTTGCGCCGCTTTGCACGCTACACTTTTTATTCGCTCTTGTCTTATAGTTGCTTCCGGTTAGCACAAAAATTCAACATGGCGCTCGTTCGCGTATTGTTTCCGTTTTGTTTTTGCTGTTTTGCTGCGTTTTTGTGTGCATATTAATTGGATTATCTAGCATGTTATCACACGCATACAAACAAACTAACCAACTATATAGACTGCTGCCATATGTGCTCTGGCAGTCACGTTAATCTCTGGGGATCTTGGAGGGATGTGCGCTGGCATGCAATTGTTTAAAAAGCATTTGCACAAACAATGCGTGGTAGTAATGGGAGAGTATGTGTTCCCTTGGGGGGGGGAGGACTGTGAAGCACTGTGAGTAGCTGTAGCTGTAACTGCGCCTGCTGAAGTGTAGCCAAAGGATACAAAATCAACACTAGTCTACCGGGGTGTTCTGGGCATAAATCACTGGGCAAAGTCTTTTGGTTGCTCGATGCTGCCGCCTTATATACATACACAGCTGCTCCCGTTCCACTTGTTGTTGCTGCGGCTGCTGCTTGTTTCAATATTTATACCATGCCAATGTAAATTAAAAAACTCGCCAGCATGGGCAAAAACAACAACAGGAACGCAGAGCAATGTTGGCAACACGGCAACAAGTTAAAAACAATGTAAACAAAGCCTGGCCAGAAATATCGCAAAAACAATAACAGCAACAACAATAAACAACAAATTGTAGCGTTAAGCAAAAAGGACTGCACACAAACAGCAGAGATTTCCAGTTTGAGCCACCAAATGCTTAAAGTTACATACAAATGTGGACAGGGGTCATTACGTAGAGAGTACAACGAGCTAATAAACTAAATGTCCAGACGACAAAAACAAAAAAAACAACCAAATGTGCCTCACTCTGAACAAACAGAGCAGCAGAGGATTACAAAACCAACAAACAAGCGGCTTAAAAACGCATCAGCCATAGCAGCAACAGCTAACAGGGTTGCTTCTGGACACCCTTGATCCTTTGGGTAGCAGTCAACTCCTGGTCCACTGTTCATTCTGGCGTCGCTTTTTTGATGCTCTGTATGCGTAAATTAACAAATAAATGGCATTTTTGTTGTGCTTTCTCATTGGACCCTTTCTTGGTTTTTCTATGGAACTCCTGGCATTGATTTGCCTCACTACTCCATTGCCATTTCATAAATTCCCGTGCAAAATACTGAAATTGTAGTCATCCATGACCAGGTGGTTGCTTGATGTGTGCCGGTGGTTGGTAAACTTCTGGACCACAGCGCTCAATATGGCTGGGTCTGGGTCTAGTCGACGATTGACCGAGGTCTTTGCCAGTAACTTGCTTTGTGTTTTGACCACAAACGACATTGCACTCGCTCTGCTTTGTTACATTCATGTTTGCCTCCTCTTTGGGTCTCAGAGTTGGTTGTTGGGTCGTTGAGGGGGTGCGCGTCGGGGGCTTCTAGCACTTTTGTGTGCAGTTGGCAGTGCTGACTTTTGTGGCAAATGGATATGGTTGTCTTCATCAAGCGAATGCACACAAAAATCACAAACAATGCATATACAAACGATATTGTTGTTTTGCTTTTGTGTTTACACGAGAGTTAATTGCAATTTCGAATCACAATCAATTGGCCAAATATGAGTACAACAACGAGTTCACGAGTTCATGAGGTCGTAAGTGGCACTTAGGTCGCCTGTCAAAATTTTGTTGTATAGTAAAAGAATTTAAAAAATTTTAATTTTTTTTTAGTCCCTGTGACTTTTATGGTTTTTTGTGTTTTTTTGTAAATATACAGAATTTAAAAAAAATTTATTTTTTTTTAAATTTTTTTAAAATGACTATTTAATTTAACAAAAATTTTATAAATGTTTCATATTTCTGGCGAAAGCAGTTGTTGTACGTTTTCGTCAAAATCAGTATTATATTTACGGAACCTTGATTTACTCTTTGATGTTGTCAAAGGGTCAGACGATATTAACAAACTGTGAAACAAATCTTCCATAGTGCTTGCTCTTGTGGTTTCGACGATATTCGAAGTGAGACGCTTTGATGCAATTTCTTTGTAAAATTCGCCAATTGATTTTTAATTTGTTCGTGTTCATCTTTACCGTACTTTTTTCTATCAATAATATGAGTAATCACATAATTTTCAACAGCTAAATTCTTTTTACTTTGATCAATCCGCCCCTTGCATACTTCAAAGAGCACTTGCTTTTGCACCGACATGTACCCTAAAAAGCAAAATAATTTGAATACCGTCAAAAACTGGCAGCTGATATTTGATAATTTACATTCACGATGGACAGTACTAACAAGAAAACCAAGAATCAAGCCGAACCCAGCCGGCCTTATGTTAATTTTACTCTATAGAAGTTTATAATGCATGGGGAAATACAGTATATCAAAGAGTGTTTTTAAACTAGTAATTATCACTAATACACATAAGCACAGGTCACAGACATATGTTATCTATTACATATACATGCCTTTCACTTTTTTTTCGAATCAAAAGACTAGACGATTTTCGAATATTTTACCTTTTTCTTTAAATTTAAAGTTTACTATTGCGTGAATTTGAAGAGTAATCGAAAAAAAAAATTCCAAAAAATTTCGTGTTCTGTTAGCTATCGAAAAAGTAAAAAATATCAAAAAGGACTTTTGCGGCGCTGGGAACTTCATTAGCACCACTGTGATATGTGGCCCTAATAAACAAAATTTATTTAATAATTTTAGATCATCAGATAGTCCTCGTCTATGGGAAAAACGAATTGGCCAAAGCAAATTAATTGGTAACACCGCGTAATGCCCTGAAATCGAAAGTTTTTCTCGTATAAACTAGTTGGCTAGGCGTGTTTCGGTATATGCATGCTTAAGTGTTTGTTGAAGTGGAATACGTGTAGCTGACAGCAGGACACCTCCGCTCACCTTTCCAAGATGCCGGGACTCGTTTGTTCCACCTTAATCCTTCGTCGCAAACGCTGCACTTTTATTTTTCAATTAATTTTAAAAAGTATAAAAGGAAGCAACAACAAATTTCTTATTGATTGCATTGCTGCCGTAATGCACTCTCTCACCGCTGGCTCTCTTGTTCTCGGACAACTTCTCAATTAAATTAAAGTGAGGTAGTTGGCAGCGGCAGTGGAAACTCTCTTGTAGGCATTGGGGCGCTCTGTAAATCTCCTGTTGAGAAACTTTTTTGTTTTAAATTAAATGACAAACACATATAAATAACTGCGTATACTTATGTATAGTGACATATGTACAAGAGTGTGGAGTACACGAGAGTGCGTGCAAAATGCATTTAATTTGCAGCAAAGTGGCTGACGGGCATTGGGCATTGGAGCTGGGACGGCTTTGGGCCTGTGCTTGGCTCCAGCCGTGTCGGCACCAACGTCATTTACACCCCACATAAGGAGGAGTACGCAGGCGGCCAGGGCGGTTCGGAGCTCTTAAAATGATGATAAAAGTCGCCGTTTGTCGCGTCTGAGCGGCGACGGCGACAAAGCGGCGTAAATTTCAATTAAATGTGAAAGCAAAACAAATTTTAACTTTTCTCTGTAAAAGCGACGCTCTCTTACTCCACACTCAGCGCTTTACTATCTCCTGTTTGCTGTTTCGTGTTTTCATAGCGTGTATGTGTGTGTTTGTTTGTTCGTAAGTGTTTGTGTGCCTAAATGTAATTGTGACTTTCATATTTCAATGGCTGCCGTATCCGTGTGCGAGTGTGTGTGCGTGTGTGTGTAATTGCCATTGTGTTGTTGTTTTTTGCGTTTGTTATAATAACAATTACTCGAAAAATACTCGGATATCAGAAGCAGTGGCGACAATGGCGACGTCGACGTCGACGGCAGTAAAATTATTTAAATGCCCTTGTGCGTGTGTGAGTGTGTGTATGTGGGTAAAACTCACAGTTACAAACACACACACACACACACACACACACAAACGCACTCAGCAACTTTGTTATACAATCACAAAAACATACAACAACAGCTCACATTATGCTGGGTGAGGGTATGCTACTCCGCGTGCTGCTGCTGCTGGGGGTACGTCCGTGCAGGACGACATGCGTGTCTGCAAAAGTTCCGGAATTTATGTAGAGAGTCCCAGTCCGGCCAACAGACAATTTGGTTTAATTGATAGTTTCGATAATGTAATTATAGCCAATTGCGTTTCATGCGAAACCGATTTGCAGCGATTATAATGGCAAACAATGCTCAAGTGATGTCGATGAGCTGCCTGGGTCTGGGCCTGGGCCTGGGCACACTGGCAGTCTGTGAGCGTATGAGTGAGTGATGGCTGCCAGTTGCATGTATAGTAGGGTGGCCATTTTTGCAACATCTCACGATTTTACTAACGCCACCCCCTAAAAAGTTTCCTTTTTACCTGCATATAGCGCCTGTAAAATTTAAAAACGATCCGAATGTATTTGATGGGTCCGGCAATAGGTCAAAGGTCATAAAAAATTTTCATATGAATGCATAAATAGCGACCAAACCGTAAGTTTGACAAAAACATGTTCCAAATGTAATCAATGGGTAATTCAATTATCTACAGTCGAGAAAGAAAATGATCGAACTCAGTTTAGTATAACCAGAGATATTTGCTGTTAAGTAAAGGGACTTTTTTTTTTTTTTTTTTTAATTTCGAAAAATGGTTTTTTCAAAATATCTCGAAGCCCGTTTAATGAAAAAAAATTTTGACTGCATTTTCGGTTTTAGCATGTCATTTTACTACAGAAACGATTCCAAAATGTTAAGGATACCAACATTTTTTTTTATTTGTAAACTGGTGTAATTAGTCAATTTAATCAATTTTAGAGCTTACCAAATTTATTTAGGCCGACTCTATATTTTTAAAAAAAAATTTTTTGGTAGTTATGAGACTTTTTGAACCATAATTTGTTTGATTGGAAATAAGTTTTCAAACTTTATGTACAACAATACAGTCAAAACCGGAAAAAGTGCGAGTTTTTTTTACAGGCGCTATATGCAGGTACAAAGGAAACTTTTTAGGGGGTGGCGTTATTGATATCGACGGTTTAAAAATCCTCCATACCAGCGGCGGCCACCCTAATGTATAGCTTATATGTATGTTACATATGTATGAATTTGTATATGAAAAAGTACTTGTGTGTGTATCTTATTAAGGCGTAAAATAAAACACTTAAAGCCGCAGCGGACATACACTGCCAAAGTTTACGATAACCAACAAGTTTCCGGCTCATTTGATTGCAAATAGTTGTAATAGCCCAACAGCTTGGTAATTAATGAAGCAAACGATTTCTGGGGTTTTTCAAAGGTTTAGTGTTGGATCAGTCGTCAGAACGACAATGACTGGGGGGCACATCAATCAATGTGGTAAGTGGCATAAACGCGCCGCAAGTTGCAACTTTGCGAGCTGCGCTTGCACTGGAAATAATTGGCAGCTAAGGTTCGATGGCCAAAGGGCCTTCTATGGATGACTGACTGGTTGCCGCAGGTACATGCAATTAATTATGGTCATTTTCAGGTGTGTGCAGCTCACTCGAACAGGCACAGAAATAGACAGACCGACAACAAATGGGCAAAATTGTTGCATTGGGTTGTGGCATGACCCCGCCAGGTATTAAAACAAATGTTGAGGTTATTCGGCTATGCCATTGCTGACCATTTTGGCGTCCGATTGGCAATTTGAGCTTCCGCTGCATCAGCAACAGCAGTTAGTATATCTGTATATCGATGACAATTGTTGGTGATGATACAATTTACCCGGAACGACCCCCCCCCCACAGCAATAACAACAGCAAACATTGCGGGCAGACTGTGTGGCGAGCAGCTTTTCTTGATGTATTTTTATGATGCGGTTGCGATTTTCCACCAGATGAAAACATCGCATCTGATTTGCGGCCGTTAAGTGAACATTCAACATATACACAAGATATACAACATATACATATACATATATGCACGTATTTAAGTACATATGTATGTTGCGTGTGGAAATTGAATTACGCGCCGGCATTTTAAATATTTCTCAAAGGATGTGCAAACAAATTGAATAAAAGGCCAAATGAAGCAGCAGCCAAAGCCAAAACTGATGCCATAGGCAATTTGATGGTCTGGCCACTTTTGGACCTTTTCTCATTGGCTCTAAGGGCGGAATAAATACGCGTAATTAAAAATGAAAATATTTAAGCACAGACAATATGCGTGCTTATACATATGTAACGCATATAAAAAAAGAATCTTTTAAATTAACAAAAGCCAGCAGTACTTTAAATATAATTGTTTGCTAAAGTTAAAACATCTACAGTTCTTACCTGATTTT
This sequence comes from Chymomyza fuscimana, assembly GCA_949987675.1. Classification (NCBI taxonomy): domain Eukaryota; kingdom Metazoa; phylum Arthropoda; class Insecta; order Diptera; family Drosophilidae; genus Chymomyza; species Chymomyza fuscimana. Next base: position 1,305,307 of record OX465089.1, read on the forward strand.
GAAGATCTTAGGCTCGAAACGCTTGAAAAAGAATTCACTTTGAGCTCAAAGCTTAAAAAAAATTTAAAAAAAAATGAAATCCATTTGGCTAGCCCCAAGGTTTTTTTTTTGACCTGTATTGTCGATCATTAAATCGTTATTGCTTTAATTTTAATACAACAATAAAAAAAAAGTTAAGTAAATAAATAAAATGGCGGCAGCTTTTGCAATGCAAGGTAAAAGTGCATAATTAATTTATTACATGGACGATATGTTGCAAATGGATATTGCACTTGCGTGTTGCATGTTGCATGTTGCATGTTGCACTGTGCAATTGCAAATAATACTCAAAAGACGAAATCTTTGTGATATTCATCTAATTAAATTCAGGCTTTCCTCGTAGCCACTCTTAAGCCAATGATAATAGTTGGGGAGTTTTTGAGCGAACAATAAAGTGCAATTTGTTGCTGCAATGCAGGTCTGGAAAAGCTGCACTAAATAATTTCTAATAAAATAAAATAAATAATGATAGCAAATGCTAAGAATACTCTGCACAGTTGGCTCTGTCCATTCAGCCTGTACCGGCCATAACCAATGGAGACCCCTGCTTCTCCCAGTCCATGAAGAGCATTCAAGTAGAGAGAATAAGGAAGCTGCCATATTGCGCAAATATTGCAGCATCAAGCTGCTTAGGCAATGTTTTTTTTTATACCCTTACAGCGAGTGCATTAGTTCGGGTTGGAAAAATGTAACTCAAGTATTTACGGGCATATCTGCGGTAGGCCAATTTGCTTATTTACTAGAGGTCCTCTAACTAAATCCATTCTTACCACAATAGCCAGTTTATAAATTTGTTTAACCCTACTTTCATAATAATAATCAGCTCGAACAATTTTATTCGATTTCGATTTTGCGTGCTCCGGAAAACGAATTTTTTCGTCGATAACTTCGCCTTTTATTTTCAATAAATTTGCATATTTCCCTTGTTTTTCTGAAAAATTCTCATGTTGTGTTGTCGTGAAACTATTTGTGAAAACAAATTTTGGCTGTGCATGCTATTTTTTGGGTTGAGTCAGCAAAAAAAATTATTAAAAATAATGGTCAATAAATATAATATATGTATAACTTTAAGTTGGCATAAATATAATCTGACAATATCAAAGAATTTTTAAAAAATTATGTCAGTATAAAATTGGTGATATTTTGTCGATTCGTTTTAATTCCTCTTGCAACAAAACATTTCGTTTGAAACCACATAAAAAATTCGGTTTGGTGGAATTGGGAGCACAAACATTCGCTTTCAAAACGAATCCGAATAAAATGCACGGCCAAATAGTCTATTTATTTCATATCTGATGAGTTTTGGTTTAAATAATTACGAGGCATGTTTTTTTATTACTGATAAGACCATCTTCCGGCTTAACTAGTCATGGGTATTAACACCAGTTTTAGAGAATATTCGCAATATTCAAATAAAATCATCTGAATCATCGTTTTCGAAAATCTTTTAAGCCGGAATACTTTAATAGGTTGAAAAATTGATTAAACTGGTCATGTCAAGCAGCCCCATTGGATTATGTCGTCAAGGTTGGAAACTACATATTAGAAAAATTCATTTATTCAAATTATTATTAATTAACTCTTTTTACTAGTTCTAACTTATTATTTTATTTTTCCACTTTAACTGTGTTCACAGCCGTATACAAAAATCCCTATAGTTTGAATAATTGTGAATTTCTTTTCTCTGGCAGAGTATATAAACTTCGGCTCTCCTTTAGTTTTAATCCAGAAATTCTGTTGGGACATATTTCATCTTTAAGCCAGATAAAGAGATGCCTATCACTTGAAAATTGTGGATTTCTTTTCTCTGGCAGAGTATATGAACTTCGGCGCGTTTTAGCTCTGCGGCGGCATCTTTCTTTTATTGCACTTGGGCCGTTGGGCGCCTTCATCGTCATCGACGGCGGGCCTCTTGCTGCAGCCATGCTTGGTGCTGCCTACGTTTCTGGTGCTGCTGCACATTTTTAACGTCAGTCATAAAAAGCGACGAGCCCGACTCGGCTTTACTGGCCTGCCTGCCTGCCGGCCGGCCGCCAGCTAGCCAGCCGTATCGACTGCGTTCTCCGTTCGTTCCCTGCTCCTTGCCTGAACCAACCGGCAGCCAAGGCAACGGCTCAACACATTTTTCCAATTTTAAGGCTGAGTAGCGCGCTCGGCATTCGCGAAATAAACGTAGAAATGATTGCCCCTGTCCAGGTCGTTGTTGTAGCAGGAGGCAGCCAAACCCAAATGGGGCAACATCGCAGCGGGGTATTTTGTTGTTGCTGTTGTTATTTTTGTGAGCGTTTTTATTTGCCTGGGCTTATTTGCTATGAAATAAAATCAAACTGCATGGCGTCGTCTAAGCGCCGCATGGATAGTCAACCAGCATGGGTGGGTGGCCCAAAGGAGTGACCAGGGGTGACGGGAGCAGCAAACTACAGGACATAATAAAAGAAGAAACTGCGTGAAAAGCAGCTTAAAGAGACGCCAACGAGAGCGCTGCTGCGTATCAAATTTACTAGCTAAACTCTTTTTTTTTTTTTTTTTAAGAGCTATTTCGTCATCACAATTTCTTATAGAGTCGGTTTTTTGTCGCCAAAGTAATTTCAATTTATATTTACGAGCTTTTAAAGCAATTTAATGATCCAACTAGTTCTTGGATCTCTCTCAGCGCTGTACCATAGTATAGAACCATGTTAATGTCATGTCGCATTTGGTGAGTTAAGAGTAATCAACTTGGCCATGTCGTATGTACGTATATATGTATATATCCCCCCCCCCCATCACATGTTTCTTGAGAGTGTCTTGGAAGTGCCTTGAGCACGCCTTGGGACCCGCTACGGCTGCTGGCTGTTGGTTGTCCTGGCAACGCCCAGCTGCTTGTCTAGTTGTTAGTTTTCGGAAATTGGCGTTTGCATTGAAGGCGTTCTGATGTATCGTTCCGCTCGGAGCTGTGGCCCACCATTCAAGTAGCAGTGACATTTATACGGCTACCGGAAATGTTGTGCCATCAATCAGCCGAGAACTTCATTAGCCACATTATGTAGGATGACTAAAGGCCAGCTAGCGTTGTATGCGGAGTGCAGTGGCCACTTTAAAATGAGTTCCCACTTGGGCAGCTGTCAACTTGTGTTGCCCACAGTGCTGCTTGCTCTAATTAGGAAGACCCCACAGCAGCAATAAATTTGGGCTTGAGTCGGCCAAATTTGTTATTAAAAATGTAGCTTTAGTTACTACCAACTCGTAAATCAAATTGAAAACAAATAATTAAATATTTTTCAATTACAAAACAAAAGATCATGCTTACTCCATAGTCCGTAGTCCGTAGCTCGGACAAAACAAATAGACCCTAAAGTGGCTAAGCACTTTGTTGACAGTGTTGGCAATTTATGCAACAAAAGTTTACTGGTCTGGCAACCCTTGTTGCCTGACAATATTTCCAATTGTGGTCAAATAGTATTTTGTATTTTGTCGTTTGGCATTTTTGGAGACATTTCTTTAAGCCAGCCAGTCCTGCCTGCTGCCTGCTGCCGCCTGTCACTCCCACTATTGGCAAACACACAAACTAAGCTCTGGACAAACACTTTGCGGTTTTAATTTATACGAAAATGGTGAATGGTTTGTTGTTGTTGGCTGTCGAATTGCAAACCGGCTGCAAATCGGTTTATACCTAATCTTTATGGACAGTTGGCACTGGGCAGCAAGTCAAAGCTGTAACAAAACTTAATTATAAGCATAGTTTTTGTAGGCAAACACAAAAAGTAAAATTAAGTCTAAAAATTTTAAATAACTTTAAAAGAATATTTGATATGTTGGGATAGTTTATCAACTTTGTGAATAAAAAGGATAGAATGAATCAGAATGAAAAAATTTAAAAAAAATTAATCTTTAGGCTTAGCTAGTTAAAGAAGTAGCTGGTCCACACCGGCTCTTCAATACTAATTCATTTTATTTGCTGATCATTATATAGGTTTTTATACCCTGTACCTTAGTACAGCTGAAAATGTATGTAACATTTGGAGACCCCCTCAAACTTACCCAGTGTGACTAGAAAAGTCGATATACCCATGTCCATCGGTCTGTCTGTCTGTTCGTCCGTATGATTTTGTTTGATATCGGGATTATATTATATAGCTCCAATAGGGGTCTTTCAGAAGACCTCGAAAAAAAAAGTTTAAGATGGATAATTTGTTTGTTTTTAACGTAACCAAACTTGGCATTCGGAAGTTTTCTATAGTTCCCAAGCATTGTAAAAAAATTTGATCAAAAACGGTTGACTATATCATGTGGCTCCCATAGGACCAATCGGTCAAAAAAAATGTTTTTTGTACAAAATTCGTTTTGTTTTTCATTTGTTTATAAATATATCGAAACCAATTTAGGCATTCGGAAGTTTTTTAGAGTTTCTAAGCACTGTACCAATCGTTCTCTGTCAAGTCAACCACGTCCACTCACACTTCAATTTTGAAGATAAATGAACGTTTTTGGGCACTACCTTTTGAAATTTTAACTCCAGCTTCGTGATCACATTTGCATACCTAACTCGAATTACAAACATAAAAATGATTTTTTAGCTTTTCGGCGGCCATCTTAAGTTCTCCATTTTGAAAAACTAGTAAGGTACTTATAATCAGCTACCTTAAAAGTATCGGAATAGCATATAACAAGGGTTGCAACAATTTTTTTCTGGGATTAAGATTTAAAATAGTGATTAAATGATGGAGTTACTTCGCTCGTAAAAGTAGACGAGAAGACGAAAATTCTAAGCCCAAAACCTTAATTTATCTTAAAAATTCAAGTGTAAAGGGGGTGGCTGATTTGACAGAGAATGACCTACATATATATAATAACAAATGCGACATTCAAGTTTAAGTTAAAAAATAACTTTATTAAACATCAAACTTAAAAGTACAATATGTGAGTCACTGTTACAATAGATTTATGTGGTCAACGTGTGTACCTCTTAACTAGAACAAATGTGAACTGATTCTTATTATAATTCCATCAATAAGTAAACCTCGTTGTTTACGTTATTGATGGCAGCTGCGTCGATGCTGACTCTGCAATTATGAAGTTCTTTGTTTTATCGCTGGGCTGAACATGATCCTCCATGGCGTCAGCATAGGCGGCTTCTTGCACGTAGGCACAACTGAATTGTTTATGTCGCGTACTTCGTTATGCAGACCCTCATATGATCTTTATGTGTTTCGATGTCAGCATTGCTTTGTCGTTAAACTTGACAATTGCTTACGCTGCCGAATTGTGTGTATATAATATGTGTGTGTGTGTGTGTTAGTGTAACTTAACATATACGTTATAGGCTTGGTGCGGATATGTTACTATATATATGTATGTAAGTAACGTAAGGAAATAGTAAAAAATACTATAATGGTCAATTTCGGTTCTATAAGAAATCAGTAGATCATTCAAAAAATATAAAAAAACATATAGCATTTATTATTTTTCGCTCTTAAAATTTTTTATTAAGATCATAGTTTTAACTGGACGTCAAACGTATTTGTTTGTTTAAATTCATCTGCCTTACCTGACTTATTTCCATTTATAGCTAATAAAAAAGTTTACTTAATAATCTCGCAGCTATAAAATCTTTTGCTATTCTTTTCATGAAGATAGTGGCCTCAGACGAATCAGTTGGAATACAAACCTTTGGAAAAGCATTAAAAATCTGTCCTAAATTGGAATTTGCCATTTTGTTGAAATGTAATGGTTATTTAATATTTAATTATTTTATTTTATATGTGAATAAATACATAAAAAAGTTGTCTAGGAACAATAATTAATAATTTATATTCATATCGACTTGAATTTAATTAAAAAAATGCCTGCATTTTACATTATCTTTGTAAACCGACTTGATATCAATAAAGTACTAAATGCTTAACAAGCTAAATAAGCAACTAAAAGCTTTTAACGGTTTGACTCTTTTATTTAACAGCATCGATCAAATCGAATACAAAACCCAAGAACAAGTAACAGGCGCCCAGCATTACATGTAGCACACAGCACGTAAACAAAATCATAACAAAATTCCAGTTTAGTTGAATATAAATTGCAAAGCTTTGTAAGCTTTATGGCACTAAAAGTATGCAACACTTAAGTCTTCGTACATATAATATAAGTAGCTCAATATGATAAATATGTGCATAATTGTTTGCTATTGAAACTATAAAATAATAATATACGTATATCCCAATTAATTAAATTTAAAAATATTAAATTCTTGTCCTTTTTAAGCAAGCAGCTACACTAGCAACTATGTAAAAGCTTCAAAACTTTTTTCTTGAAGTGAACGCGCGCTGTAAAATGCAAGCCGAGCTTTGGCATAAACGATCTCCGACTTGCAATAAAAAGTGTAGCATACTTTTAGTTGCCAAGTTTTTTGCTTGTTGGAAATTCTTTTGAAGCTTTACTTGAAGCTTTCAAATTTCTGCGCGCCTGGTATTTAGCCATTGGAATCAGTCAATTTTGATGGTTGCTGTTAATTAGATTGCAAAGACCGTTATGTCTGAGCTTGGACTGGCATAAAAGAAACAAAACGCCAACCGATCATGTTAAAATGAATAACATTTTTTAAAAATTTTGCAAAATAACATTATTTACAAATAAAATAAACTTTAGCTTTTAATGCTACAGAAACAGTAAGAATATATTTACATATGTATATGTGTATATATTTAGTAAAGTAAATAAAGTGTTGAGATGTTGACTATTGTCACTTGGTACCATCATTCATAGCTGGAATCATCCAATCCACGATGTTTTTTTTTTTTGAGGATCGCTAGCAATAAAAGTTTATTGTATTAAATCTAACTGCTGTACAGAAGTGTGATAACTCTTAAAGCTGCTTACTCCCAATCCTAGCCAGAAATGTACTTCTGATATTTGGTCAAAAAGCGCGCAATGCCTTTGGCATAATTGAATAATAAACGTCGCTGTTGCAAACTTACTTTGGAGCTGTTTGCCCGTGCACGGTTCAGTTGGCCGGTTACTTTTTGCACGTTTCCCTTTTTTTTTTGTTTTTGGCCAGTTTGTGCTGCGTCCGGGCGCAAAAGCTTTTAGCTGGACGAGAGTTTGTCGAAGCGTGGCACCAAACGACATTTAGCTTGCGCATAAAGTCCACATCATTGCTTAGTTATTTGCCATGTTAACTTTATTAGCGTTATGCAGCAGGTGCAGCTATCACAGTGGGGTGCTCCTGCTGAGCTATTGATATACATAGAGTCGTGCATGTGCCACATGGGGGGTAAGAGGCTTGCCAACATTTCATTAGCCGCATTTTTGCAACTCTTTGGCAAGCAAATGAAATGCAATTTGCTGTCATAATGCTGGAGCCACACTCAAGCCAAAGACTGCCAAGTGGCAAGCAGATTGTTGAATTGTGTGTCCTTATAAGTTTGTGAGTTGGTGTGTGTGTGTGTGTGTGCGTGGGCGTGTTTGTGCATGTTCTAACTATGCACTGCACATGTAGAATTATAATAACAATAAAGCATAAAAAAAAGTCACTGTAAAAAATGGTTACACGCAAATCACAACCACGTTGCTGGCGTGCCCCAATCCCAATCCCCAGCTTAAACTGGTAACCACCAGCGTAGCTTTTGTGGCACATAGACATATGTCAATCACATGCATTCGTGGTCTGTAGTCGTCTCACTTCTTACACCATCATCGTCATCGTCATCATCATCATCATTATAATCGACTACGCTGTCGTTGTCGTGGTGCAGCAACATGGCAGGGTTGCCACCTGTATCTGCGTGTGTATGTGTGGCGGTTGATTGATTTTTTTTTTCTCACTAACATAACCGCCAGCACCCAACTGGCTACCTTTTTGCCTTAATAATAGCTCAGTGTGCACCCCATCTTGAGTTTTTTTTTTCGAATTGTGTCGTGAGGACTTGTAGGCGGTCCGCACTTAGTAGAACTGTTGCTGTTATTATAGTTGTTTGATAACATCGTCTAGCAACGCGTCTGGCATATATGTAGCTGCTCCTATGTACATACATGTATATGTACAGAAGCATAGTTGTGTACTGCCTGTGGCATAATCAGTTCATATACCGCAGCTAAAATTTGACACGCCGCTAAGTAAAAGCCTCAAAGCTCTGACAACGTACGTTACGCCATTTTGTAGATGTGCGTATCTGTGTGTGTGTGCGTGTATTTGCATATCTGTTTTTGATTTTTGTCGCTCCTGGCGTCTATTCAATTTGATGTGGCGTGTGTGTGTGTGTGTGTGTGTGCATCTGTGTGCTATGAGCTGCTACGCGCTGCAGCACCGCCGCCGCGCCCCAATGAAATCAATAAATCTGCTTCACTGTTTGAATCCAATTTATCACTTTGCAGATTTTTCATTTCTTTTTTTTTACTTTTTTTGCCACGCATCAGCGACAAGCAACGCCAATTTGCAAGTACACAGATACACACATAAACACACATACGTTTTCATTATAAAGCGGCAAACAGGAGCTGCCGATTGGCAGCTTATCAGCAGCACGATGTTCATATGCTAAAACGACTTTATTAGGCGCAACGTGGCGTATGAGTAACGAGTAAAGGGGTCTCATATTAAAGAGCACTGTATGTGTGTGTGCGTGTGTGTGACGTGTGGTGAGTGGACCACGCCCACGAATGCACACTTTTAGCCACAGAACATGGCAAGTTTCATTGTTTGCTTTCTGACACGTATGTAGCTCGCTCCTTTGAAGTTTAGCCTTGTCCTGGGCTTTGTGGTTCGCCTTGCGCGCATATCATCGATCAATAATAAAATTTAGCAAAATATTTCACACACAAAGCCACTGAGTAGCTGTAAATTTGACATGGCCCAGAGCAGAGCTAGGAATCCAGGATAACTCTTTGCATATTTTGCGGCGCAACGAACTGAAATGTTTTGTGCGTGTTTAAAACGCGGAAGTGATAAAGAGTTTCATAGTTGGACACTTTTTGCACAAACAAATATAAAAAAAAAAATAAAAATAAAACACCAAACACTTTCTTTTTTTTACATTAAATATATTTAGATGGTTTTCTTTTGGATTTTGCAAAACTGACGAGCAATGAACGTTTACATAAGCACACTTGGCTTGGAATGGTTTTATTTATTTATTTTTTCACTTTTGGGTACGTTCATTACTCAAGCAGAGCGCTGCTTGAATTCAGCTTGAAAACTGACACCTTGGTTGAATGCCATTTAGCTTTGATCTTACATTAAATACATTTATATAATTTAATTTAATTTTTTTTTTTTTTTTTTTTGTAGTGGATTTTTGTTAGCCACACATTTTGTATTTTTGTTTGCTGTTGACAATGCCTTGTTCTGGTAAATATGCTGTATCTCTATCGGTATCTGTATCTTTTGCATACATTTAAAGTTAAAATGTAGTTAAGTAAGCTACATGTATAATTATTATTTTAATTAGTATTATTATATTATATTTACGTTACTCGGTGCCCTTGTAGCGGCTCATACTTTGCGCTGCTTTCGCCCTAACCTAAAAAATCATAGTTATAATATGGCAAGAAATGGTTGCAAGAAAGTAACATGTAAAAATCTTTGGTTCACAATTACAAATAATAGTTTGGTTTTTCTTTTTTTTTTTGGTTTAGAGTACTAGTTAGAGACAAGCATTGCTTTTTGGTAGTAATTTTCTAGTTATTAGTTACTTTACTTGGCTAGAGAACAGGTCAGTTGAGTTTGAGTCAAAATTAAAGCCCTTTTTTTTGTTCAAGTTTCAAGCAAATACAAAACAGTACATAAAAATTAATATTTAAAAAAAAAAGTCTGTGCTGCTTATCTAATTGATTTAATTAAGTTATAAATTAGTAATTAGTTTCACTTGCTTTTAATCAGTGTCAGCATAAAATTCTGCCGCAGCGCAGTCAGCACACGCACAGTGTAAGTGTGACGCTGTTGCTTACTGCACTGCTTGTTTGTATGAGTTTTGCCCAACACTGAACTTTTAATGCACTTAGCTCTAATCAAAACACTAAATACAATACATTTAGCTTATTTCCATTTACTTAGGCTAAGTTTTTGCTTTATTTTTATGACATTTTTTTTTCCAACTGCTATTTTTTGTTTTTTTCAAAGTTCCTTTGCTATTTGGGGACTTTTAGTTTCCGGTTTCTGATTGTCCACTAAAAACTATGTTTGCTGCTCTTAATGACTTTTTATATCGATTTAATTTTATTACTATATTTTATTTTCACTTTTGCTATAGCTCTATTATTAATTACGTAAAATTTGCTCATATTTTACACGTAATTTGCAATTGTTTTTTCGTTTTCCGTTTTTCGTTTTTTTTTTGACTTGCATTAATTAATTTTAAAAACACATTAATCAAACATGAAAAATTTATATATTTTTACAAATAAACATTAAATGTTGTGCATTATAATAAATATAATGAATTTGTTAAGTTTAAATAAATTATACTCGTACCTTGTTGAGTGAGTATTACTGTTTGTGTAGTTGTTGTTGTTTTTGCTGAAATTTTTATATACCTATATACTTATATAGATTGCATTACCCTTTTCCCCCAGCTTGCATTTATTACAATACAGTACGATACAGTACAATAAAATACAATACATATACATTTATAGTATATATATATATATATTGTTTACATTAGCATAATTTAATTGTATATATTCAGTCTTAAGCTACAAAAATCTTTATGCATATTTCTGTTTTTCATTATTTTTATTAAAAACTGTTCTCATATTTTTTATTTTTTTTTTTTGCCATATTTTGAATACATACATATTCAAATGAGTACGAGAATGTTATATAAATTCGCAATGATTTTTGAAAATAAATTTATCAGTGCAGCCAAGTGAAAGTAATCGCAAAAATGCAAATCAGACAATATATATATATATTTGTTTAAAACTGTTTCTTCTGCTTCTTTGAAATATACTGTTAGTTTATATAGTTATAGTTCGTTCTAAAAACAAAAAAAAAAAATACACTGACTAAAAAGCACGGCTTAAACTAGTAGCAAGTTTATGCACTATATACTATATATATATTATATGTGGAGTATCTCCAAAGCCTAGGCTATATTTCTTAGTATATTATTTTTATTTCTACGCCCTATGTTCTATGTACTATGTCTGTTGTCCATACAAGTTTCAGCGTTTTTTGCGTTTATCTTACAAGCTTGCTTCTGTTTGGCCACTCGGCACACTATCGAATACCCTTACCAAGCCATGTACTTCAAGCATCTAAGACGTTTTGCGCTTTCCAAGTTTAAACATTTGACAAATGAATAATTCCATCTGGTTTTGTGTTTATATATGTATGTATGTACTATGTATAAACTGCTATTTCTATAGACTATGTAGTACAGTGTAGTATATGAGTTAAGAGTTTGCGGTTCTTGAAGTTTTCGTTTTGTGTTTCGGTTTCGGTTTCGGTTTTAAGTAGTTTTAGTTAGAATTGAAACGCCAGTTTGCTCGGAGGTTCTCTTTTGCTTGAATATCTCTAGTTCCGTTTGAAGTTCCCAGCTAGCTTATAATAAGTTTCGTTTTTTTTGTTTATTGTTTTTACATATTTACAGTTGGGTCTAGAGCGCCCTAGCTTATATCTAAATCTTTTGTTATTTACTATACCATTTTTTTTTTTATTATAAGAGTATATACTTTCCGAAGCTCGTTTCAAAAAATTCCAATACGTCTAGGCTTGACTGTTGCCGCCTTATGGGAGGGGGGCGGTTTTCTGCGCTTTTCCTAGACCTTACGCTGCATCGACTCTAAAGTTTAGTTGTTGTTGTTGTAGTATTTTAAAGTTGTACGTTAGTTTAGCTTAGGACAACCGAATGAATGCTCTCGAGTATGTACAATTAAAAACTCATTAGTTGCTTAATGTGCTGCAGGCCAGTGTGACCGTTTGACGCCAAATAAGTCAGCAGCACCAGCAAAATGTGACCAAAGAAAATATTAAACGAGTTCAAGTACCACCAGACATCTGTCTCTCAACCATGAGACAGCAGCAGCACATAACCCACCAGTACGCTTACCAGTAGCAGTGGCTGCAGTGTTAGGGTCATGCCGGTGGACATGCCCAAGTCTTGGCCCACATTGCTGCGCACATCCATAAGATCACGGGAGAGCGGCAGCTCGGTGGGATCGCTCAGTTCGTCATGGCAGGGCAGCATTTCGGGCTTGAGCAAGAACAGGCGCACGTTGAATTTGTTCTTGCCACCAGCCAAAGCATCAATGGCATCGTTGTCGAGCGTGTTGTCCAGCTGATGTTGCTGGGTGAGCAGCACATCGTTGTGTGCGCTGCCGCTGCCATAGAAGGCGCTGTGCTTTTGCAGGTTTAGATTGTCGTCCATGTCTAGGCCGCCATGACCCAAACCAGGCATATGGCCGGCATTGGTCTCATCGTAGTAGTCATAGCGTTTGTGCGTCGGAGCCACAGCTGCCACAGCGGCGTCGGCCCCCAACAGTTTGCTTTGCTGCCGTTTGCGTCGCATTTTTGACTCCACTATGTTCTCGGCGCCCGTAAGCTGACGCTGTCCGCGCAGTGCCTGACGCGACTTGCTGTTGGAGGCATGCTTGCGTGTGCCGATTTCGTCTAGGCTGGTGTAGCTGGAGCCGACCACGCTATTGCCTATGCCACCCATGCTGGCGCTATTGCTGCCAATGGCCGTGAAGCCACCAATGTTGAGCAGGTCGAGCACATGGGAGGGCACTGGGTCCACAAAGTTTGCCAGCTTGGGTTCCTGCAGTTCACAAATGAAATCATCCAGCGAGTCACGCAGCTGCGAGTGACGTGAGCGATTTTTCAATTCGAAGATCCATTGTAGTCGACAGTCGCAAATGAATTTGTTATCTGCAATAAAAGGAAGAGAGCGGTTGAGATACGAAGGGATGCAGAGAATGATAGAAACATAAGTTGCAGCCATAAAGGACAACAAAAATAAAAGGCACATTGACAGCTCTGTCTGTGTCCGGGTCCGGGTGCACGTGAACGTGTGTTCAGTACAGGTGTGCTCTGTGTGGAAATTGCTTTTGTCACAAGTTGTCGTAGTTGGAGGTTTTGGGCCCTACCCAACATGCATTGCATATTCAGTTGATTTGAGCTAGTCCTGGACGTTGTGATTTCTAGCTGTGTCTCCGGCTGCTAAGTGGCCAGCCGTACAATTTGTTGGATGCTACTGCTGGTACTTTAAATGATTCCAGCGTTAAATCGTGCCTGGTCCTTGGTGCGCACGTTAAACGCCTCAATGACATTTCCAATTTAGATGACATACAGTCGCCCTTCCCACACACCACCACACCCCATGGCGTTACGCTTTGGCTGTCAATCTAGACGGCTGGGCACAGTTGGACACTAAGCCATTGCTGTCAATTATTTTGTAGACTCGCAATGTCTGCATGTCCATGCATGCCTGCTCTGTGTCTGGTTCGGGGTCTGCGCCCCAGTTTGGGCGCTGCTCTGATCTGTTCTGCAGCAACTAAATGCAAACCAATTTGTGCTCTACTTGGTTAAGTTCGGATGGTTTGCCTCTCAATTGTTCGCATAAAATGTAACTAAGACTAGGAGCTGCAGTATAGGCTGCACTTAAAAGTGCATTCAGTGCAGCCCTGGGAGCCACCCTCTCACGAGACCAATTAGCGTGACACAGTTTTATGACAAGAACTATCAAGGCGCATAATTAGCATGAATGTTGGCAAAAATATTGACAAGGGTTGTGCAAAAACAACATTATCAATGCACACACACACACACACACACATAGAGCCAAAACTGCTTCCGGGGGCAGCCGGAGAGCGGGAACTAAAAGTAGAGAATGCTTTGAGCAGTCAACCAAAACTCAACCAATTGTTGACTCGGTTCATATGAGCAACTGTCAAGCAAAGGAAGCGCAGGGACACAAAGGACAATGCATATATGACAATAATTTGTAGCATACTTGCTAGTACTACATATTACCAAAAGTTTTCTTTGTTGTCGCCATAGTTGTTGTCGTTGTTGCTGTCGTTGTTCCTGCCACAAACGACAAAAGAAAACTTTCGGTTGAAAAATAGTTGGCAAATTAGACGAGCTCGGCAGCAATAGAAGTCAGAAATTCTAATTTTCCATATGAAAACATACAAAAACCATAAATAAAGTTAAATATGCAGCGAGGCAGAGGCACACAGACAGGACGAGCATCCAAAAATAAGAAAAGAACAACTATACGATGACGACGCGAACGACGCATAAACTGCAAAGTGGCCAACCGGGTGAACCCGGAGTTGGCAACGACTTGGCAACATTTAGCACGCAAATTACAACAAAATTAACATGATAATGAAGTGGAACACGCTGCGACTCACAGTGAATAGTTGAATAGTAAAAAATAGCAGGGGGTTTGGGGCTTTTCAGTAGGGGTCTGTGCGACAGATAGAGGGAGAAAGCAATGGCAGCTGCTACGTCGAGCTCGGCTGACCAAAATGACAATGACTTGCTGAATGTGCAAAAAAATGCAAACAGCTATAAAATTAAAATGAAAAAAATGTGTTTTAAAAAGAATTAACAACGACAAGGAATATAAATGGTAAGAAAAAAAGAGTGCTGGCTAACACAAAAATTCACACACACACGCTCACAAATGCTTGCAGATAGCAACACTCAACAGCCGCCTAAATGTGCAGAAAACTGTCGTATGTGAGTGTTTAGTGTGTCTGTGTGTGTGTGTGTGTTGAGTGTGTACAAGTTTATGTGTCTGTGTGTGGATGAAATACTTTTATATTTTTAATGATACTTGACAAAAGCGGTAGGAAATGTTTTGGTCTACTGCACACATCAGCACACACTCACACATTCAAACTCCCCCATACGCATACATATATCCGCAGTCTATCATAGGCAGGGTTGCCAACTATTGCGATTTTGCAAGACTCGTACTTATGGTCCAGAAACTCAAAACTCATTGTCTTGGAAAATACTACATTTGGGAAATTTAGGAAAAAAAAAATAGTAACTCGAACTAGAGAGAAAATCAAGAAATATTGAGGCTATATGTTACAACTTTTTCAAAAAACTAGTTAAGTTAAGTTAACAATTTGCTTTATTTTTCTAATATTTATTAGTAACTCGAAATAAAATTATTCTTTACTTAACCGCATGTGTAAGGTTTCAATCTAACCAACTTTTTATACTAAAAGATTTGGTTACAAAAAGGAAAAAAACGTTACTTAGGATTTGGGGGTTTGTGTCGGTAAAAGGTAACGACTAGACTAGGAATATCAAGCCTAATACAAGTTTTCAAATAAAGCAAAAAAGATAAAATTTTTTCAAATATTAATCAAAAAATAAAAAAAAATAAAATTAAAGTAACGGTAATAAATAAACCTCAGCAACTTTTGGTTTTAATAGAAAAAAAACTCTTCAAAAAGCTGATTTTGGAATTATCTGATTTTGTTTTAAAAACTAGACATTTATATTTATGAATTTATTATCAAACAATTAGCACAAAAATAATTTTTTGTTTAAGATATTATCGGCTATCCAGCGAAAGCCAAAGGTGTTAATATGTGCATCGCAAAAATAAGTCAAAGATGTTCAAATTTTTTATTTTTCCTTGAGGGATCCTTAATATTGATCCTTCAAGGACGACAAGATGTTAAAGTGGGCATCGGTAAAATACGCCCCTCGATTCAAAAGATATTTAAATTCAATTTTTAAAATAAAAATGGCTCAATTACTCATATTTTCAATTTGTAAAATAAAAATTGAAGAATAACTCTTTTTATCAAATATAAAAATAAGAATTTTGAAATAATATTTAAATATATAAATATTTTGGAATTTTTAAGTAAATTTTTGTTACAAAAATTGCAAAAAAGATTTATTTAGCAATTTTTAAATAAAAATTGGCATTTAAATATTGTTTCATAATTTATTTTCATAAAAAATATTTTTAATTGTAAAAATTGAATAATAATAATATTTTGAAATAAAATAATTTTTTTATATTTTTTTTTTTTACTAAATTTTCTTTCTATTTCTTACTAAATAATAATTAATAAAATAAAAGTATAATAGCAAGTTTCCACTGAAACCTACTATTGTGTTAAATAAAAATTGGTATTTAAATTTTATTTCATAATTTTCATAATTTGATTTTATTGATAAAAATTAAAAATAAAATTTTATCCTTAATCCGGATAGTCGTTTCAAAAATATGATACGCTGCGGCTTGCACTTTTTTCGCTTTGATTTTTTTCAACCTCATAATTATTTGCGATCCCTGAAAAAAAATCAACTCAAATACAACTTGGCAACCCTGGCCCAGGAAGATACATTTTGCATGCAATGAACTTCGACTGCGTTACAACTTCAAGTTGAGAGTTTTGTGCAGCCGCTGTCCAAGCGCACACTTTACGCCCCCCTTCCAACTACTATTAGTACTACATAGGTCTGCTGACAAGATGACTTTCAACTCTGCCACATGACGTTGTAGCTACCCATTTTTTTTTTTTTTTTTAATTTTTTTGGTTGCAACTACCGGAATCGTTTTTACGGTTTGAAAAGGACATTTACATAGACGCACACACACACACATTTATGGATGTGTGTGTGTGCATGTGTTTATACATTAAATTTTATTATTATCATTTTCATGGCGCACACAAACCGTTGCACTGCATCGCCGCAGTAGAGTCCCAAACTTTTGGCCTTCTTCTCTCTTTGAAAAAGTTTTTGTCCTGGTACATTTACATAAGTGCACTGTGTGGGTATGTGTATGTATATAAGCATGTGTGTGTGCGTTGTCCTGGCATACGAATTAGACAGAGAGTTGAACTTTGTTTGGTCAGTTTTAATGCAAATGTGTCTATAAGGCATTTTATGTGTCGAAACATATTCATAATTAGTCGTAAGCGTGTGTGTGTGTGTGTGTGTGTGTGTATGGGTTGAAACTCTTTCAGCCATTTTATCTAAGTGTGTGTGTTGCTGCTGTCCTTACTGCCCTTGTTCAAGAAATTAATTTAAATGAAAATTTATTTTGAACTTGTTTTGCTGCTTGCGACACATTCACAAATTGCTTAAAAGCCGCCTCAAGGCCTCCCCAAACAATATGTGAGGCAGACGATTAACCCGCTCTCTGTGTGTGTATCTAATATCTTTATCTTTTTATGCCTTATACACTGTATGGGGTCAAGGTTATACTAGATTTAGGCGTGCCAGACCATAGGTAACTTAAGCTTATCACTGTTCCTCCATTTGTATCTATTGTATCAATTAAGGAACCCCCAGTTCCTACAAGCTGCAACAACATTCCACTAGAGCTAATTTTTTACAAAGCATCCCCACATTTATTTTAATTTTAATACACTGTCGTAAAAGCGAAAAACTCTATAAAATTGTGAAAAAAATCGCTGGTTTTAATTGTTTAAAACCGGAGAGCGAGAGTTCCTTTGCCTGAATTGCTTCTACTAGGCACTGGACAAAAAAAAAAAAAAAACATTAACCGACGTGACCCGCACTGGCTGTGCCCCACTCGGCTACCTATTCCTTGCATATTTCTTTTATTTTTGTTGCGTTTTCTTTGCTTTGGGCGCCGTTTCTTTTTCGGCGCTTATATTGAAAAGCGCAAAGAAAACAAGTGTGCAAAAACGCAAAAAGCAGAAACAAGTAGCTGGAGCACGCTTTGGCTTACGGGGTGATGCCCGTAATATCAACATCAATACCAAAACTTTGCACACGCCTTCTATGGTTCCCAGGAGCTGCTGCTGCCGCCTGCTGGTGGTGACGGTGGTGGCCTAGTTCGGGCTTTGTTTCGCCAACGGCTCGGCCAACTCAGCTTTGTTTGAAATCAGCTCAGTTTTGGTGGCTTAGGTTGGTCGGGTCGACTGACTGACTGCCATGGGACTGGGTCGTTAGTTTGCCGCCTGGCCAGGCACAGGCACAGGCAGAGGCAGAGGCTTCAGTTCTTGTTGCAGACCCGCACCGGGGGACACTAGCACACACACACACAAGTTAGCAAGTTAGGAACGCATGAAGCGTGTGGTAGGTACCACTACGTGTGTGTGTGTGTGCCGCCCGCTCTCTGGAGAGTTTTATCATTTTTTATTACAGTTCTCGAGAGCGCTATGTATGCAAATGAAGCCGAAAGTTTTGCTTTGTACTCTACACTCTTGCTCGTCACTCTACACTCCCTTCACTCTTTACTCGCATAGTGCTGGGTAGTCGCTGTTGGAGCAGCATGGTTTGGTGGCACGACCGTTAGTTGCCACAAACTTTTCATGCGGCAGCAGCAGCCTCAACAATCTTTGTTTTGACCTCCCGTCGTTTTGGCCATCATTTCTTTTCTCTGCAGTTTTTCTTACTTATATTATTATTATTTTTTATTTTTTTTAATGAGCCAGATTTTCGTTGGGTTCTGATTACTGTGTGTGATTTTTCACGCTCTCGGTACCCCCCTTACAACCTGCAGCAATTGTGCGTGTCCTTTTTTTTTTTTTGGACCCAGCAATTTCTACTGTGCAATTTTCACTTAAGTTTATTCAAAATCAAATGGTTTGTTTTTCCGCATTGCTGCTGCCAGTGGACCAACGTTCCCAAAGTGCTCCTCATTGTGGGTTCCATGTAGCTGTGTGGGTGAAGCCATTGAAAGCTATTTCAATGGCCGGAGCTTTTCTCGCCAATTTTCTTTATTTGCAGCCATATTTGCCCGTTGTTGAAGGTTTTTATTACGCCAACTGAATGAACCCAACGAGCTCAACTGACCCTAGCTAGCTACAATTGTTGTTGTTTTGCGCTTTTATTTTTTTTTCAGCACTCGGTCATTGAATCTCTGTTTTTGTTGTTGCTATGCGAAACCATAAAAATATATCACTTTTAGCTGGGCGTCCTCCATTTTTAATGGCGTCTATAATAGTCTCAGATTTTAGTTTTAATAACATTTGGGTAAACATTTTTCAAACAACTTTTTTTCGTTGTCGTTTTCGTTTTATTTTTTTTTTTTTAGTAAAATTTACATAAATTTCCGTTTTGCTAACGCATCGAAAATGAAATAAAAATCTAATAAATAAATTGCGACATGGCGCAATGTCAGACCGGAAAAAGGAAGAGCGTTTACGTTCATAAGAATCTTGCTTATGCGATTTTCAATCAACAAACAATTACAGTTTATTTCTTTTATATCAAATTATTTTTGGCAATCGAGCGTAAAGTCAAGAAGATCAAACAAGCCGAGCAGCTCAACCCTCTGCTCACTCATTTGCCAGGGCAATTTTCAGCCCTGGCTGGAACGTTGAGGGAAACTCATTGCAGGCGATTTAACAACTCTCGACAATGCTGGAGGATAAATATTTTATGAAATCCCATAAACAAATCAAAGATGCGACTGCGTCTGGAACACTAAATGGGCTGAGGAAAAAAAAAAAACACAAATCACTTGCACACAAAAAAAAATCGCACCAAATCAAAGAGGGGAAAAACAGCGTCGAGCAAAAATCAAACGCGTCGATCAAATATGACCACTCAAGCGCGCCAAAGTACACAGACTTCGTCCTGCTCAGAGATTCGTATGCCCTGCAGCTAGAGCTTTAGCCCCTTTTGCCATAAAGAGGGCGCTGGAGTGGTGTGCCGGAAAATATTTGCACAGTCGGTCGGCCTTAGGGTGAATCTATCTGCGAATGTAGTCATCGTAATGTGTTTGTTATATGCTAAGTAAATCGCATAAAAAATATAACCAGACATAAATATACGCATCATCTTGTATGTTCGTATGAGCACATAACAATAACAACAACTACTCGAGCTACCCCCCCTACCCTGTCAATGTGGCAGCAGCAGCAGGAGCAGGAGCAATATGTGTAAATCTCTTCCAGCACTCGCACCATTCTTATATACATTACTTCAGCCATGCCGCACTCATTGCTTAATCTTTGCCAAAATAGCCGGCGTCCAAATCGACCCCTCAAAAAACTGTCTGGTATCTAATATCTTGTTTGTTTCTTCATTTTTGCTCTCATTGAATTGTATTTAATGAAATATATGGGTTTCATTGCCTGAGGGTTGCACCCAACTACGAGTAGGAGGTCCGGACTACTAACGCAAACAAAAAGAAAAAAGAAGCAGCAAATATACATATATAAATAAATAATAAGGCTTTTGTTATTGCGCACTGATTTGTTGTCTTCGGAGCAGTCAAGTGGCATAAGCCGTGCCAGAGCACAGTGTGGGTCGTACCCGGTTGCACTTTTGAGTGGTTTGGCCACACTTTATGCTTTAAATGAAATTCAAGTGAATGCCAAGCAGTGCAGCTCAAGCAGTTCATTGAGTTTATTAACTGCAACAACTTGCGCTGTGCATATAGACAAAGCCATCTATCACTCGTAATATGCAGGTGTCTCTGTGCAAACCAGCGGGACATCCATCAATGTCTGAACAAACGTAGGTTGTGCCACAATATATATGTAGCTATATATAGTATATATTGTACTAGCTGCTTATAAATTGTAAACTGAAATTATTAATATTGCCATATTGTCTTGGCCAAGGGCCACCCACTGTGGCTTCATTTATTTATGGCCAACTGCACTTTAAATGAATGACCCTGAGCTCTGTTATGCCGCACTCAATATATTTTATCGAGTTTGTTGCACTTGCAACTTGCTCCAAATATTCAATTAAATGTTAGTTGGCATTCGGTAATAGCATTGTCCAAATTCTATGGACAACCTGCAATTTATGCTGCGACATTTCGTTTGTCTAATGAGTTCTGGCCAGTTGGCACCTAAACAGATATACTAACTACATACATATATACTACTTACTATATATGTATACTTGCATCTATAAGTAACTCTAAGTATCTGTGGCATGCATTCGTAAGTGTGTTTGTGTGTGCGTGCCATAAATTTTGTAGCTGTCTATATGAATGCGACGTACGGGACTTTTGTCAGTTGGAAATTACAGTTACTGGCTGGTGCAGTGGTTGGTGGGGAAGGGGGAAGGCTTTTGTCACTGCCAACCAAACGAATATTGATGAAGGTGTTAGACCAAAACCGCAGCGCAAATGCCGCATCAACTAAGCCCAAACAAAATGGAGGTAAGCACATTAACGCGCAAGTAAACAGCTTACAACTACAGTAAACACTCGCCAGTAACGAATACGCGGAGAGTTTTGAAGAAATTCTTTAATCGATCGTTAATAACTTAATGAGTTCTAAAAATTATGCCATTGGGTGGGCAAAATATTTATTTTGATGTAAGCGCATTTAGAAATCATATTGTATTGCAAAAAGTGCTGTGTTTTAAGACACATGCAAACAAATGTATTTAAAGACAAAATCTCATTTTCCATAAAGGTGGAAGGAATTTGATGCCTGAAGAAATCAATTCCAATGTGGCTAAATAAATTTGATCTTCTTTTAACCTTTACGAAATGAAGGCTTATTAAATGTGAAGCTGCTTGGAAGCCTCAACTGTTATCGCTTAAAAGTATGAGTTGAGTTTTTTTCAAAAAACCATCCATATAAAAGTAAAATATGTCCATACTAAAATTCATGGCTCAAGTTAATTCTCATCTCCAAAACTATTAGAAATCTTCTGAGCCAGAACAAAACGAAAACTTGTGCCAAAATTTAATTTTTCATTTCAGATTTAAACATTTTTTCACAAAAAAAAAACAATTTAGAGAACAGCTAATAACTATTGGTATTTTTTTTATCTCTAATAAAGCAGCTACTATATTCTCAGGGTCATCAAATAGCCCAGAGCGTCCTGTTTTTTGCAAGTCTACTGTAGATACGACCATAAAACGGCAACAAATCTTGCGATGTGCCCAACATATGCCGCAAAAATTAAGTAATACTACAAAAACAACAACAGTAACGACATTGACACGGACGTTGCCGCTGACGACAACGGCAGAGATAATACTAAAATGAACTATTACCCGTGGCATATTGGAGGTTTTGTGAATAACCGCAGGTAAAGCATCAACTGCTGTTAATAGAAAGCCAGAGAGCATGAGGGGGGGATAGTGGAAGGCGAATTGGTATATGGGGGCGCTGACTGGTTGTGCATATATTAAGATAGATTACCGCAAACACACATATACCGACTCATACACACGTACATACTTAAACATGTATAGAACGCAAATGGCTGTCATGAATTTGTATTAACATCGAAGCTGAAGCCAATGCCGCCGAGTAGTAGTAAGTAAGTAAGTAAGCCTTAAGCCATTTGCCACATTCACTTGAAGGCAGATCAGGCACTGGATTACATACAAAATTAACACGCCTAATGCGTAGCGTATACGCCGCTTATGCCGCATGTGTATGAGTGTGTGTGTGTGTGAGTATGACAGACACCTTTAAGCGCGCATAAATTATAAACAAGCTTCATTATGCTTGTACCCCCACAGATACAGCAAATCGCCTAAAACTTTGCGTCAAAACTATGCAAAGCGTTGCCACATGCCACACACCGCACAAAGCACTACACCCCATCTCCATTCCAACCCATCGCATCCCAAACAAACGCCCGCAAAACCATGGAAAGAGCTTAATCTAAGCCACAAAGGCACAACTTGGCTTTAAGCAATTGCGAGTTACTGCTGCTGGCTGCTGTTGATGATGATGATTATAATAAATTTAACTAATAAAGCGCGTTAATGATCAGCCATCAGTTAAAGTGTGACAAAAGGCAAAATGGCTGCAGCGGAAGCTGAAGCAGAAGCTGAAGTCAACCAGCCAAAAGCAACTTAACCAAAAAGGCTTAAGCCGGGCATAGTTGGATGATTCCCAATCTAAGGACGACGAGTTGCCATTCCCAACTAATTTAACAAAAACTAAGTAAGTTGTCATGGCCACCCATCTCTTGCTCTCTAACACTCTCTCTTTTCGCATGACACTTCAGCGTCAACGCTTGTCATCCTGATGACGCGAGACTGATGCTTACGGCAGCTATGTGTGTGGGTGTGTGTCTGTGTAAGAGAGAGTTTGAGTGAAGAGCGCACATATTGAAGTAGCGCTCACAAGCAAGCAATTCGGTTGTTCCGAGTCAAGAAAGATAGGCTTATATGTGGTAAGTGCATGTGTGTGTGTGTTGAGAAGAGAGAGTACATTAAAGCATGCATGTGTATGTAAAGCATATCAGTTCTTATCTGATATTATTGAAGAGAACGGCAAGCTTACATTTGTTTGTGTGTGTGTGTGTTAAAATCAGGAAAGAGAAAACATTTATTGGTGAAACTTATAAGCTGTAAGCCAAGCCGAAGGCTTGAACTTCGTTTGTCTCTGTGTGAAAAATTCACGATAGTTCGGCTCGTGAGGGCCTTGGGTTGACTTGGCGTGCAAATGGCAATGATTTCATTCGTATTTAAAACGTGATTCTACTTACGCTCTCACTACTTATATAAAATTGATGTGTGGTGAAAGCTTATAAAATATGCAGCAGTTTGACACTTAAATGTGGAAAGAGAGCATGACAAAAGTTGTCCATAAAGCTTACGCCAGTTTTTGCACGTTTAACAATAAAAACTCATTAATAATATGTTTAAGTTTTAATTGAACTACTTACTCACTGCGCGATGATGAGTGCGTCAGTGAGTGAGTGAATGAATGAATGTGAGTGTCAGTGAGTGAATGAATGAGTATAATATGAATGCTTTTATTTTTGTTCTTATTGCCCGCTGGCCTTTGAAAGGAAATTGTTGTATGCAAATTGAATGGCCGCAAACAAAATTGTGCGATTTCATTGTTTTTTGTTTATAGTTCACGTTTTTTTTTTTGCATGTTGTTGTTTATTTTGCAAGCGCAAACGCAATTGCATTTTTTATGCTCTACGGAATGTTAAACAATATGAACGGCGGCTGTATTTTCAACAAAAAAAATAAGAAGTAATTAAAATGAGACAGAACAGACAATTAAATGCATGCCAGAGACAGTTTGAGTTTACATTTAATTACAACGAGATATAACTTATCACATATTGCTCATACGCCAGGTGTTGCCTACTAAACGTATGTTCAAGATTTTGTTGCATTATTTATGCACGAAAACGTAAATAACAGCAGTAAAATTAATAGTTAAGAAATATGTATGTATTTACTATTGCTGTATTCTAAAAGTGTCCACTCATCTTCAGGACGTCATCAAAGCCAGCTTCATACATGCATGTTTTCGTAATACCCGTAGTATGGATTTATTGCAAACAATCAACAGGATTTACTAGCTATCCATAGCTGTCCTCGGGCTTGGCATCCAGCTGACTCGTAGCTAACTTTCAAAGTCAATTTTTGGGTGCGTGCCACAGGCTCATTTGTTCGTTTTATGGGCTAACATCATTTGCTGGGGCATTTTTGGCAATGAAGCGCAAACGCCTTTTATGCGTTTCAATAAATTTTGCTCACTTCCGATCACTTGCTGTCACTTCCTCTTGCACTTACTGTTAGTACCTGTTTATTGTTGCAGGATTTTCTGGCTGACCGGATGCTGGGGCGCACAATAGTGTCATCTATTATAGTCAAAGCAATTTAAGGTTCAAAGTTCAACTTTTTGGCAATTAAATTTGCCACATCATCAAAGTCCGGTGTGTTGGCAAGTAAATTGAGATTTATGACAACAAGCAAATGGTTTTGCCACAGTTATGTTGCAAGCTTAAAAACTTCATTAAGTGCTCAGCCAGTGCAAAAAACTTGTACAAAATAATCAAATAACAGAGTATTATACAAAAACGAATATACACACACTCTTTGTGTGTTTGTGTTTAGAAGCAGGCAACAAAAAAGTAAAAAACCAAAAAAAAATCTGTTGGAAATCCTATTTATATGTCGAAACAATAACCATTCAATTCAAGCTAACGACTAGGGCGGCAACGAGGCCAACGCCAAACGGACAACAAGCCCGCCCGGCTGCATAACGAACCAATTGAGCTGGACCTGGCGGACGACGACTCTTTTGGGAGCTCTTTGAAAAAAACACCAAATAAATGTCAAAAAAGCGTAAAAAAAATATGCCCAATGTTGCCGCATTTGTTACCAGTTGCTGTTTCCAAATACGCACAAGTTGGCATTGAAAACCGGCGGCACTGTGCGTTGTGTCTAGGGCAGGAACAGGGGCGGTGCAGTTTGGGAGGGTTGCCTTTAAAGCGCTTGCCACAAACAAACAGTTACAACAGTAGCATTCCGAAATGCTAGAGAGCCTACTCCTCTTGGTGGGCCACTGGCCACAGGCGCGGCGACACAAACAAAACGTGAGCTGCATACAAATAAACATGGTCCGACATATATAGTATGTAGAGTGGGCCACTTTGACATTTCCCATATACACACATATGCGTGTTTGTGTGTTGTAGTTGTAGTTGTGACGCTACGGCGTGCGCTGTGGTTTGTTGTTTTGGGGGCTGGAATTGAAACAAATGTGCCACAGTGCGGGGCACATGAGCATGACTATAAATTTTTTACAAAATACTCGAGCGCCGCCTGTAGGTAGATGTGGGCGACTGCGTGGGCTGCTCCAAAAACAACAACAAACACAATGGGCCGTGAAAAGGGCTTGAAACAACACAACTACAACACCAACTGCAACAACAACAACAACATACTTTGCCAATACAAATAGAAAGTGTGAAACGTTTGGGAGTGGTCGCTTCCATTTGGCCCTTAGATAGCTACACTGAGAGAAAAGACTCGAAACATTTTGTTCGAATGAGAAGAACATTTGATTCGTTTTTTTAAGAATATTTTATTTAAAAGGAATAAGCCTTCCTAGCTTAAGCTAAGCAAAGAATTCAACAAATTGTCGATTTAAACTGATAAAAATATTTAATACTGCTGTAAAAAAATACTTAGTTGATGAAACTTTCAGGGATTGTTTGGGTACCTAAGTATTTTTTTCCAGCTTAATTCTCAATTTTTTCTCTCTAGTAAAATCGATCACAACAGCTGACTTTGAGTGATTTAAGGCAGTAAATGTTTCGAAAACCATTTTCATCAATCGTTTTGCAACCACAACAAAAAAATAAAAAATTCTAAGATGTTTGCATGTATTTTGGGGGCACCAATTTTTCAGGGATAACTTATTGATGCTTCAGTGTCTTAATCGATGTACTTTGAGCTCTTCAGTTCATTGGTCAAGACTTTAGTTGGGCAAGTTTCACTTAAAGTTTAAGATTCCCTTCTTCTATTCAAACTTGCGTAAGATTCTTTTTTAAATCAGATTTAAAAAGAAACCAAATCTACAAGTTATTTAATTTATCTCAGTGTATTTGCTTGTGTGACATGACGTCAATTTCCATTTAAGCCCAATTTTCTATGTGGATTTCCATGCATTTTAAAATCTTTACTTTGCTCTTGTTGCTTTTAATAGGAATCTGCTTAGAAGCAAAAGCAGGAAAAGCAGCAGCAAATGAAAATCGCTGTCAGTGACAATTACCAAAACTTTGATGAAAAACTCACGAAAATTCACACAAAAATCACAACGAAAACAAAAACGTGAATTTTTTGCTAAACCCAAAGATCTTCTCGCAGAGCTGGGCTCCGTTTGATGCATGTGCATCAATTTCGCACAAGTTCATGCTCATCATTTGTCCTGCTGCTAATGGAAACGCCTCACTTCAGTTCAGGCACGACGAAGACGCAGGCAACGACGACGACGACGACACATGCCACATGCCACACGCTATACTCTGTACTCGGGTTATTTGCCAGCACTTTGTCAGATAGTTTTGCGATTTCTTATGAAGCTGTGGGGCTGAACACCTTTACGCTTTTGGCCAAGTTTTGTTGCAAATCCCCTGCCACAGCATGCGGCATGTTGGCTGCCATCTCAAGAAGTCTCGTTCACTCTATCTACACGTTGTTCGATTAGTTTAGTGTGTGCCACTGTGCCAGAGTGCCACACAGTGTTGCAAGCATTTGGCAAATACTTTCACTCTAGCAGCTCAACTGACTGACTGAGGAGGCCCTTTGCTGTTGGCCAAATTGATGTCATTGCCATGTGTTGTGTTTTGTGGCTGATTGAATGGAGGTGGAGCTGAAGCTGGAGCTGGCTGAAGCGTCTTGTGCAGCAACACGTTTTATGGCTGGGACATCTCAACTCAATGTCAGGTTTCAGCTTGTACTCATTGGAGTGACGTTTCCAACATGTTCTCAGCAATTTTGTTGCAATTTTTATATGCTTCTCAAGCGCTGAGACAGACATTGCTTTTATCCACTTGAGCTGCCTTATCATCGTCTTCATCGGTTACAACTCTCTACCTAACACCCCTCTTTGGCGCTCTTTGGATTTGCTCAAGTGTTGAAAATGTTGTTGCATCTTTTAGGCGCCGCGCTTTAAGTTGCTGTTGTTGTTGTTGTTTTTACAAAATTTGTTATGTGTTTGGCAAATATAGAAAATGTTTAAACGACTTCTTTGCAGGCGGTGTCTGCTGGTTCATTAAGAGCCTGGCAAAAGTTTGGTACACAGAGTCCCAGTACCTTTGCTAACTCTACTCCCCAGCTTTAGTCAAACAAAAAAAAAACTGTAAAGTTCAAATTGAATATGTATGCAAAATGCTCTTTCACTTTTTGCTGGCCAAAAGTAGTCAACCAGTAGCCCAGTTAGACTGTCGGTCAGTCTGTTAGTTTGGTAGTAACCAAAGTTGGTTAAAGCCCGAGCTTCATAATAAATGCATGTGCGTGTGTGTGTTTACGCATATGTATATATCATTTTGTGTGTGTGTTGTATAAGTAAACATAATCACTGCATATGAATTAAAAACTTTTCTGCATGCGAAAATATTTTGCAGTTTAAAGCAATTTGAAGTCATTTGTAGCCAATTTACAAATGTCTCTCGGCTGATGCACACTTGCGCACTAAAGTACATAGTATATAATACCTACATAGCTATATACTCTTGCGTCTACCATGTAAGTAAGTGTATGCACAAATAAAATTACAGCTGCGAACATACTACATGGCTTTTGTCCGATGTTCAATGTTCATATACTTTATACTCTTTAAGAGAAAGATATACGGCAGCACTCCGGAAAACAAATCCAAACATTTTATTCGGATTCGTTTTAAAACCGAATGTACCATAGGTTCAGGGTAAAAATAGTTTGTATCAAACAAAAATAATTTCGCGCCACAACAGCAGAACATATCGAAAATAAAAAAGGAAAATAGCGACAAAAAAAATGCGTTTTCCAGAACATGCAAAAACGAATTCGAATAAAATTTTTCGGTTTGGTTTTTTCGGCTTCTGGAGCATGGCTGCATATTTCGTTGCATATTGTCTTAAAAGAGAAGAACTTTAAATAAAGCTAGTTGAAACATGAGAAATAAGTGCGCTGGTAAATATGTAGGCCTGTTTCGAATTTGTATTGCCATTGATTTTTACTAACCCTGCAGAATTTGTCAATTCGTAAAGCTCTGCAAGGAACACTTATAAATATTTTAAAGGGTATGCAAACTTCGGTGTCTTTACATTTTTCGTTGTTTTTTTAAATGAGTCATGCTAATGGTTCGCCATTAGCAAAATTTTGTGCTACACTAACACACAGATACACACAAGCACAGACACACACAGTCATACATAGACATGCAGCCAGTCAGTCAGTCAGTCACATATTTATATATACATGATGGCATACATTGTATCCTTTCTCTGTATTTGTATCTAGGTGTGTGTGTGTGATAATTAAGTTGCATTTGTAACTACCAGCATGTAGTAATTTTTGTGTGTGTTAGTTGATGACGACAATCAGAGCTTTATGGGCCAACGGCTGGGTGATGGAAGGACGCTCTAAATGGCAAAATGGCGGGGCAAAATGAAAGAGAAATGTGATTTTGAAGGCTGTTGTTAAATATTTAATTATGCATTGCTTAGCCGTTGATTACGCTGCCATCAAAGTCTAATTGCAAGGTAGCAGTAGTAGCAGTAGTAGCAGAGAAACAGAAATTACTTTAAGTGCATCAACAAATTTAGCACTTTCTGCAGGCCTTGAGAGTTTGCTGTAGATTTGCAAAATGTTAAAAAGAAACTTTGAGGGTCTTGGCTTTTGGGCTTGTATGTGGTAATGCATTTATATGCACTCCTGAAAATGTGGCACACTAATGGATCTTATCCACACAGACACACATGTTGAATTGTTATGGGTTTTTTTTTTCAAGTTTAAATTAGTATTTAATGGCTAATTTAGTTCATGTGCGGCAATTGTTACAAGTGTCCAGTGTCCATTCCTCCGTTAGCCCAAATGTTTTGGCATTGCTCAAGCGCATGCAATTAACAATCAAGTGGCCAAGAGCAGCCGGAGTCAGTATAAGTATGTGTGTGCGTGTGTGTGTGTGTGTGTGTGTTGGTGCCTTGCCCGTAAGTGTCAACGGAAACGCACACTTGAGCAATGACTATACGACATTTCCTTAATGAAGCCAACAACACGCAGCTGAATCTATATACTCGCAAGTGTGTGTGTGCGTTGGTTGGGAACTAATTGTGCTTATACAAACAGCAGGAGCAACCCCATAGAAGCACTGCAGGCATAAAACTTTATTACGTATACGGCATGTCTGTCTAGCGCCCATTACCCCATTACCCACACCTAGTGCGGATCTCTACATACAGTCAGCCACAAACTAGCTGCTGCTGAGCTCAGCTCATTTGACATATAAAAACTGAAGCGAACACACGGCGTATGTGTAATTATAACAACTTAAACTTTTTGCGTCAACGTCGCAGCGCAGTCGACGGCGACGTCAGTGTCTACATCAACGTCTACGTCTGCGTCTGCGTCTGCTTCTACGTCAGTGTGTCCCTGCTGCCTCATTTGTCTATTTGTCAGCTTTTGTCATGTCCATTGACACTCGACTGAATGTCCTGTCAAAGTTTGCATTGTAAGGGGTACTATGTATGTAGTAGTAGTAACTCCTATGTGGAGTATGTGCTTGTAGACAGAGACTCACCTGACACCAGCAGCTCGCTGCTGCTGTTGACCAAATTGTCCATAATTGGCTGGAACGTGTAGAATGTCAAAGTTTCCAATTTATTGGACTGCACATTGATGGACAGCAGAGCAGGAGTGCCACGAAGCAATCCATTGTCGATTTTCTTTAGCAAATTATTGCGCAAATTGAGCGTTTTCAAATTGTTGAGTCCATCCAAAGCACGCTCCGAGATGCGCTGTAACAAGAGATAGAAAGAGTGAGAGTTAAAGTATGAGCGCTGTTTCAAGCTATTTAATTAAGTATACGCCATGTTTTGACTTGCATGCCATAAACATTGTTTATAAATTTCGCATAAATAACATTTTTGGCATGCTAATAAATTGATGGCCAAACATATAAAAATGCCTATGCGGGACCAAGCACCACCAAGGACTAGAGAACATCTCAATAAAATATCTGCTTTATGTCAATCAGTTTACTTGTTTACTTGGCGCCGTCTTGATTACAAATAAAACCCAAATAACAACAAACCCAAGCAGCCATAAACTGTAGGGGTTGCCCAACTTGTACAACACAACACCAAAGATGGAGCCATTTTCGTTTGGTTTATATGTTTTTCACTTTTGAGGCACTCTTTTAATAGTATGCATAATTTTTCCATTTCCCTACAAAAAGCATATTGAATATTAAATAATGACGCACACACGCATACCAAAAACAAGTAGATATGTATGTATATGCTACAACTATATTTTGACAAAAATAAACACTTTTTCCATACAATAAATTCGTTTGTCTTAAATTGAAGCATACAAGTTAAAAAAAGGCAACAACAACAACACTTGCAATATACACATTATATACAGTATAGGCCAAAAATATGGATACACCTACGAAAAATGATTTTTTCCTCATAATGAAAAGTTATTGTTTTTTATTTTTTCGTTTTTTTTTAATACAAATGGAAGGAAATTCATGTTCATAAAACAATTTTTTTATGATCAATTGTCATTATCGTCATACGCCGAAATTTAAAAAATATTCAAAGTTTACAACAGTGATGTTCAGAAAAAGTAGCAAAGAAAATGTTAAGCCGGCAGAAAACATCCATTTATTATTGATCTGCAAGACGGAATGATCCGAATCCGCCGCCGAAGTCAATCAAATATTGTAATGTGATGATTTGGTATTTTTTTGTTATGATAGAGAAGGCCAACTCAATAAAATTGTTGGAAAACTGACTAAAGAGTCATATTACAACATTCTTCAACGACAATATACTCCATCAAGAAATGATTTGATTGGTCACGGATTCATTTTCCAACAAGTTCATGATCTAAAACATACTTCGGGATTGTGTAACGGCGATTTAACAAATTAAGATGACCTTGGCATGGTCAAGATCATAGCTTGACCGCCACTACATCGCCTGACATCAGTCCTATAGAGATTCTATGGAATGAGCTCGACCTCCATATGAGAGATTCTGGCAAAACATACAAAAAAAAAAACACTTCACAAACTTGTCCAAATAATGCCAAAAATATATGCCGCAGTGATCAAAGTCAAATGTGGCCATTTTCAAGAAAATCGCCTAAAGTGATATTTTTTTATTTTTGTTTAATATACCATTCTTCCAATTTAAATTTCAAGTAAATTCGTAACACCAAGTACCAAGAAAAAGCAGATAAAGTGATTTGATTTCGTTAAAACGCTATTTTTGTAGGGTATCCATACTTTTGGCCTGTACTGTACATACAAATAAATGAACAACTAGAACAACTTTGGCAACAAACTGCGCAACTATGAAAAACAATGAATATAATTCGCAAAAATGCGGAAAAATGGCAGCAAATATATGTTGTTTTTTTTTTGTTGGTTTTTGCCTCGAGGTCGCAACCCGATATCAGACAAGTGGGTCTGAGTAGGACCCAACTGGGCCCCGGAGCCGCATGCGAATCAATGAAATGGAGTGTGTGTGCGCTGTCCCAGCTCAATCAACATTTAAATAAGCAAATACATACGCACAACTTGGATTACTCCTTTACTGCTTTAGTCCTTTAAATTTTAAAGCAAACAGAGCGAGTTCCATCAATCTAGTATATATAACGCTGACCTTACTTTAACCCCAGGAAATGATTTATGTAGTACGCCTCCAAAAAAAGAAAAAATGGCAAAAAAGGGCAAATGCAATTTGCTTTTATTAAAAGCAAGTTGGCCATAACTTGACAAGAGTCTAGCCCAAACATATGCCCAAAATGGCTGAGCCAACGAAACAATGCGTTTGGCGATAACAAGCCCAATCATTATGAACCTAGGTGCTGGCTGCGGGTTCCTAGATTCGGGCGGAAGCAAGCACATTGTCAGCGACAGACGATGACGTCGACGACATGGACGCAAACGAAGAAGCAGCCAAACACTTGAGCGTTTGCCATAAGCCTGAGCATACTTGAGTGTGTGGCCTGACGCTGGCCTGGTTTGTCCTGCTGGCCCCCGGCTCCGGTCTCATCCTGCCTTGGCGTGACACATATGTGAGTTGTCTGAGTGTGACATGATATGCGACCACTTTGTAAAATGGAAAAAATGAAGCCACGCAGCAAGTGGAGAAAAGGCGTCAGCACGAAATGGCGCAAGCCAAAGACGACGACACGGAATGTGCAGGATATGCTATATACACATATAAGCATATAGATATGGATATACATATGCAGGATTTACGCTTATCGTTAAGCTTCAACATATACAGATGCCACACCCGCCCACGGACTCTTCAGACCACTCACACTCTCAACCCAACGATAGATACACTTGGATACACATGCATAAACATATGACTTTGCTGACATAACTTCGTATCCTGTGTCCGTATGTCCGTGTGTGTGTGTATGTCCAGGCGACATATTCTATTTACACAGTTTTTCGAGCACAGCACTAACCGTTTTTATGGCCAACTGCTAACTGCCAACTGCCAACAGGGAACAACAGGGAGACCAGGCATAACTATGGGCGTGCGTCCTTGTAGCACAGTGCCATAAATCTATTATTCAATGATTTGTTATTCAATATTTTGTGAGTAGATTAACTTGCAGCCAACATTTGTTTGGATAATGCGGCATTCACCGCCTGCCACTACTTCTTCCCCTTCTCTCAGCAAGTGTGGAAAGGATAATGTCTGCGTGTGGTCAGACACAGGCGAAAGTGTTTGTGTGCCTCGAGTGAATTAAGCTGTTGTGACCATGAAACGACCTGTTTTGCTTGGGCCCCCGAAAACATAATTTACAAATCTATTTATCATATTTGCGCCTTGCTTAACAGCGGGCAACCAAGTTGTCTTCGCCTTCGGACTCCTTCAGAGCACACTGTTCCCACTGGTCCCACTGGTGCCACTGAGTGACCACTTAAATTACCACTAAAATACGCATTCGAATTGAATTTATGACACAAGCAAGTTGTTAAGCCACCTCAGGCAGTGCCCACTCTGTTTCTTATGCTTACGACAATATTTACGAGCACTTGGGGGATGAGAGCTACGAAAGGACAGTAGTAGCTCTAACTCATCGTTGCCTGCCAAAGAATTTTCTAATTCTAACTTACCTCTATGCGATTGTCATCCAATTCCAGCTCCGTAAGACTCCAGAGCTCTGCAAAGACCGTGTCACCAATGAAATTTAAATTGTTACGACTTAGCTTGAGCTTGTTCAGATTGCCCAATCCTTTAAAGACTTCGCTGGTAAGCACACTGATTTGATTATGCGCCAGGCTTAGAGTGTTCAAACGTGCCAGATCATTAAACATGCCCTCATGTAGACTGCTCAAATTGTTATTGTTCAGATAGAGATGCTCACATAGTGGTAGATTACGAAAAGCACTGCGATCAATCTCAAAGATTTGATTATGCTCCAGATTAAGTTCACGCAAGCGTATATGATTGGCAAAGGCATCCTGATCGAGAGCCATGATGTGATTGTTGTTCAGTATGATGCGCTCCAGAAAGGGCAGATTGGCAAAGGCTTGGCTCTTGATAATCTCCACTTGGGAGTACTCGATGACAATGGTGCTAAGATTTTTCAATGGCTCAATGATCATGGTCGGTATATAGTCAAGTCGCGCATTGTTTTGTATGACAAACTTAAGCTCGCGTAGTCGCGTTTGCTGATAAAATCGCGTCCAGGTGGTGTCGTTCTGATGCAAACCCTCTGAAAAAATCCAGCACTCGGCCTTCTGTACGGGCACATGAATCTCGTCGGGCGTGCAGTAGCACATAAGCTTCATGTCGCGGCGACGCGTGCAAAAGCCAGTCTCATCCACTGGTCCGTGATAGCCGCTGGTGGAGCTGCCATAGCTGGCCGACGAACTGCCGTAGCCTGACGAGCTGCCGTAGTAGCTGCTGGCAGAGACTCCGCCACTTGAGGAGCTCATTGCGGCTGAGCTAGAGCTGGAAGTGCCAATGTTGCTGCCACGTGCTCGACTACGACGGTCTTCCTTATCACGCGAACGCGCCTCTGTGGACGCAATGAGGCAGCAACACAACAAAATGGCGGCGCCAATAATTGCCGCCATTTTATGACGCTGATGATGCGGCAACATTTTGCCCAAAGTTGTGCTCTGGTTCTGGCGCACGGATCACTTCTCTGCTACTGTGGCTACTGTAAATAGATGGAGAGAAAAACAGAGTGACTCAGTCAATAAAATTTGTTTTGGTTGATACGGGGGAAGGGCTGAGCAGAGAGACACATAAAAGTAAAGCGCTTCATAAAAATGCTAATTAATGTTTTTAACTTTTTACTTTTCGCTCATATTTCATCTCGCACAATTCACATTTTCACGCCGCTTTGCGGTTCACGGACTCACTGGGTAACCGAATCTTTCCCGACCTTCTCTTTGGCTCTACCTAAAACCCTATTCAATGAATGCCAACACAGTAAAACATTCGAGACCATTTCCATTTGCTCATGTTGTTCTCGGGCAGGGGCAGAGAGCACTTCGTCTCCTGCTGGCCTTTTTACTGCGCTGCTTATATTTGACGCTCTACTGGCTTCTGCTGGCACTTCTACCCCTTCCGAGTGTTGGGTACAAGTACCATAAACAGATTTATTGCGCCCATAAATAACTGCAACACTGTCGCTGATTGTTCGTTCAACGCCAACGGCGTTCATGCCGCGACCCCGTGAAGACCACATCCTGCCATTCACTACCCGTATGCCCCTCTTGGCACACGGTCAATCACTCTGGCATACAATTTTATATTTCAAGTGTCATTTGCCAAAGTGCTCCCTAATTATGCTCATATTTTTCTCTAAATAAATTAATAAGTCACTTGCCGCATTTGCATACTGGAGACTGTGGAGTGGTATGGAATGGAACTCC
The DNA here is from genome assembly GCA_949987675.1 of Chymomyza fuscimana. NCBI lineage: Eukaryota > Metazoa > Arthropoda > Insecta > Diptera > Drosophilidae > Chymomyza > Chymomyza fuscimana. The sequence continues at coordinate 1,340,596 of OX465089.1, forward strand.
GTATGTGCCATATTGAAGCATGCTTCTAATGAAATAATGATGTGTAAATAACTTATTGGCAGTTGTCAAGTGACTTATCGGAGTTTGTTTCTTTGCTGTATACGAGTAATTTCCATGCAGTGATTTGCATAAAATATTGTCTCGATTTTATCCTCCTCCCATAAAGCGGCTAATGGCGTTGGTTGCGGGTTGGTTTCTGGTGTATGTAATCACCCCCCCTTGACTGACTACTTCGATAAAATAAAGTCAAAAGTCATTTGAGTTATTGACTTTGGCATGCTTCATTACATTGATTTCGGTTATAAATTTTAAATAAAACGATGATAAGTGTTTCAATTGTTGTTGCTCTCATGTTGCTATTGTTGTAGTTTTTGTTGTTGTTGTTGTTGCCAAAGCATGATGAGACGCTTAAGTTGGCTTAAGTGAGATGACGCTGAAAAGGCTGGGGGCAGTTAGACAGTTGCTAAGTTCCAAGGATCAGGCGTTGAGTTTGTCAAGTCTTACACACCATCCACACACACACATAAACAAACCCATAGATTAACTTCTCGAAACACTCAAGCTAAACTTTAGATGTAGTAGCTCACAATTTCAGGATACACAATTACAGTGAAAACCCAGTTAATGTGACTATATTCTTAACTAAAACAGTGGCTTCTCGAAATGCTGCTTTCCACTTTCCAACAGCACAAAACCTACGAAAGTGAACTTAAACTTTACAGAAGGCTTCTTTTGTATGAAATCTTTTTCCACAGCAGTATAGGAAATCATATAGATCCTGGCCTGGTTTGATGAGCCTTGTAGCACATAGTCGCATAACCACAAGTGGTGAAGCAAGCAGGTGTTACAGCTCCTCAGTTGCTTTTAAATACGTATGTAAGAGGATAGGATTGTCTTACTAGTCCATGGTTATCCAACCAAAAATAAATTTTATTCTCCCAGGAAATTTCTGGTTGTTCGGCTAATTGGTTTTCGAAAAAAAGACACGTTTTATAAGATGTGCAATTAATGTGATCACTTTTATGAAAAACTTTTGAGAGCACTTTATTTAGTACTACACATAACAATTTAAAGACCAAAGTAAATCAAAAACTTCAAACTAAAATATTTCTAGTACACTTCATGAGCTCGTATGTGCAGCCACAGATTGAAGTACATGGCAACTCTGGTTAAAAGTTGCCAAAATGAAAGATATAATAAACTAAGCCAAAGCAAAGTAAAGACATTTTATGTCAGCGCTAGAGATATCCTTTATCCTTGGTATTTTTAAGTGTGTCATCAAGCAAGAAATCAGAAAAATATTTATGTATATAAGAGAGTGGGTGTGGTGTGTTCGTAATTAGATTTTCATGTGAGTGAATTTCACTCACACACCCAGACACACTCACATAACTCCATGCAGCTCCGCTCCATATTTTATACTTGTAAATATATACAGACATATGGATATTGAGCTACGTTGACAACCACAACCACTTAGTCAAAGACATGACAAACGTGAGTGTGCAGGATTTACGGAGTGATACAAAAGGTGGCAGCAACCAAAGGACACAAAGGAGGCACACGTTAAGCAAATGAAAAATCAATTTGTTGATTATGCATAAATCATAAGATTTATGCGAGTTCTCACAGAATTCATAAGTCATTTATCAACAAGAAAGTTTTCTATGTCAAAAACAAAACAAAATCAGGCAGAAAACAAGGGGGACGTAGAGACTTGGGACATCCCGACTTTTTTATACCCTTTACTTTTGCTAAATTCTATTTTATTTTTTAGTAACTCCCAAAGTGGCGAACTCTACTTAAGGTAGGTGTGTCGACAAATTGTATAAAGATGTTCAAAGCTTGAGCAAACTAATTCAAATATTGATAGCTTAAATACGGCGTATGTAAATTAAAGAGTTAAAACAGCAGGAAAGTCACATGGAGCAGTAGAAAATGGAATGTCCTGGTCGCCGTGCTCATCCTTGTCTTGACGCTGTTGTTGGCATTGCCGAGTAATGTATGAAAATTGCAACAAGAAGCAATTTGTCTTGCTGTTTATAATTTCGATTAAACTTTTCAAAAACACTCGCATACAAATGCACACACCCGCACACACACAGACACACACTCGCTCTCACAAGGAGACAAACGACAAACTCACGCATATGTTTTAAGTGTATGCAAGTGTGTTTGCGAGTGTGAGAATAAACAATGATAAAACAAGGAATTGGAGAAGTAGAAGCAACGGAGAATGGATAACTCTGCGAAAGTGTGTGACAGAAGCGTGTTACTTGGCTGACTGCAGCAGCAGCAGAAGCGAACGACCCACTAGGAAATTGGAGCAAAGCCGCAGCCAAGTTGACGGCTATATATTGAGTGGGAAGCGGCTTCGGGGCGTGCGAATCACCCACTCAAGTAGGTTTCCAAAGGGTGTTGCGTTTGTGCAGACATAAATTTTAGCCTATGCTTCAATGAAAATTTCTCAAGTTAAAGTTTTTGCTGCGGCTGCTTTTCCATTATTGCCGCCTTGCTTAGCTTTAGAGCCTAACCCCCGAGTTCCTTGGGCCTTACGAGCTGATCTCTTGGTTGGTGTTGTTGTTGCTGTTGTTCTTGTTGCTTGTTTGGATTTGCTGGCAGTAAGTTTCATGTCGTCGTTGGCAGAAAACTTTAGAAAACCTGATAAGGCAACAGCATACAGCATGCAGCATTGAACGTATGTAAAAGGCAGTGCCGGATTAAAGCATGAGCCGTAGGCCCAGGGGCCATAAATTTATTTGAATATTTTAAATGTTCAAGGAACTTTTGTTTTTGTCTAATTTAAGGTTTAACACATTTCTGTCATTCATGTTGCATAAACAAAAACCGACTTTGTAAAATTATGAATGCAAATCGACTTATTCATCTAAATCTTCTCAGTATATTAAGGGATTAACTCGTTTTCGAAAATCTTATTAACTGATTAACAATAAAATATTGTTTTTTGAAAAATGATTACAGTACAATGTGTAATAACAATTTGAGTACAATATTGCATCTGTGTGTAATAGTGGTAGGACTCTCTTAACACGGCCCAAGGGCCGTCCCCTGTTTTAGTCCGCTACTGATAACAAACAGGCAGTCAAGCAGCCAAACAGCCAAGAGTTCCCGTGTGAAAAAAGCGGGAACATCGAGTAAAACTCGGTCTAGATGATGAAGACAAAGCCAGCAGAGTGAAGAAAACTCTATAAGATGTGAGGGCAAAAAAAAAAAAAAAATGTCAAGCTTAAATCTGCTGGCTGCCGCTGCTGCTGATGTTGCGTGTGGAAATTGTTTTCAATTTTCGTTATTTGACAAATGGTGACACTTCCGCTGTGGCAAGCAGAGCACCAAAGGACTTAACAATATGTCTGCCAGGCGAACATCGTCTGACTGCATCGCTGTATAATGTATACGTCGGTGTCATGAGGTTTTGTCAACAATAAGTTTATGTACACACAGATACACTCATACAACACACATACACTTACATGTACATATAAACAGAGGAAGCGCGCTGTCAACAACAAATGCAGCCGACAAAATGATGACGACGGCGACGTCAACGTTGACGCCGCCGCTGACGAGCCGGAAGAGTCGTAGTTGTTTATGACATACTCATGTGCTTTAGCTCCATCAGCCAGCACCACCACCCCCTGTCTAGCGCTGCTGTTACTCATCATTGCACTGAGCACATTATGACCGCTGCATGCCACATAAAACAACAACTACAACTACAACTACAACAAAAAAGGGCAACAACGAGTTGGAGATAACGTAAAAAACCGCATGTGAATAACTTTAAGCTGTGGCAGAGTCCAGGACACACACACACACACAGCCAGCATGAGTCCAAAGCTGGCTCGGACGTGCTTGACTTTGACTGACTCTGACTCGCACTTCTCTGCCTTTGGCAGACTATGGAGCAGCTCCAGCTCTGGCTCGTTGACAACTCGTCATCATCATTGTTGTGTGTGGTTATGAGACCAAAAATAGTTTATTTGGATAAAAAAAACACAGAAGAAAAACTGGTGATAAACCAAAGACAAAATGCCGGACACTCGTTGCCATATATTAGCCAAAGTGTAGCTGCAGTTGGAACTGGAACTGTAGCTAGAGCTGGCTGGGTGCTCGTCCGGCTGACAAATGACAAAACGCTAAAGTGACATACAAATCGCAGCCATCAATCAAGTGAGGGTCCTTATGATGTGCTCGGTATGCTTCCGTATTGTTTGCCTTGGACGCCATTTTTGATATTATTTATTCACGATATTGAAATGTGCAATTTAATTATTTAGTTTGGCTTGATTTAGTTTGCGTTCCATTGTCGTCGTACGTCAAAATTGATTGCCACTTGCTTTTGTCATATGTCAACAATGCTTTTTTATTTTATTTTTATAGCCATGGGACAGTTTCCTTTGCATTCTGGTACACTGAAACAAAACTTAGTCTGTTTACCGAAGTAACAAAATATCTTTGGGAATTATTGAGTCGGTTACGATTTGTTTTTGTGTATAAAGGCTCTCAGCGATTATGATTCTATGGATCATTCTAACAAACTTTGCCCTAGAAACTATAGGTTTAAAACGAGTTGCGAGTCCTCCATTTTTTTAAATTATGTATATTTTTTTTCAAAATATTAAAAAATCGAATTAGACGGTAAAAAAAAAATCGATTTTTTGTCTCAAATGTAATATAATTTATGTATTCTATTTTTGAACGCTGAATATTTTGGGAAACTTCAAATTAGAGATTGCACCATGAAAAAGTGAAATATTCGTAGATTTTCCCAATATTTTGTAAATTAAAAAAAAAACGAAAAAAATAAAAAAAGGCCCTAAATGTCAAAAATGGATTTCTCGACCCCAAAAACATAAATATACACATTTGGCTAGAAAAAAAAAGTTTTTGGCCTTATGAATAAAATGTCTTATACGATTTAAGTACATATTTTGAAAAGAACCTATTTTGAAAAATAGGGCGACTCGAAATTCGTTTTAGACCTATAGTTTCTTGGGCAAAGTTTCTTAGTATGACCCCTAGAATCAAAATCGCGAAAAGACCCAGAACGTCTTTTCTGATACATACAAATAGACCCACCCTAAGAAGTTTCTTGATTCCTAACTCAAGCATCCCATTGACTCAAAAAATTCGAAAAAATAAAGAACAAATCAGTTATAAAATAACTAACTTGGTTACTTTGGAATTTGTTGCTAGAACCCCGTTTTAGCTCAGTGTATTTGTATTCCTTATTCCTTTGGTTTATTTTTGGTATATTTATTGTCATCAATAAGCATGTCACTTTATAAATATTTTCATAAATTGCTTGCCATTTGTTTTGACTTTTCCGCACACACTTTCCAACGCATAGTTACTACTCCTGCATACAGTTCCAGATGTCATTCCTTAACCCTTTTGTTATTATTGTTATTACTATCATGCGAAACAGTCACTAGCAGCTGTCACAGCTCTACCTAGTTGTTCCCTGTTGTACCCTAGTGCCCCAATATCATGCTGAGTGCTACCAAAAGCTGCTCTCTATGAAAGTATCTCTGTGTGAGTTTTTTTTTTTTTTTTTTTTTTTTGTTATATAGTAACTGCTTCTTCTATGCGCAATTTACACTATTCCAGGGCTGCTTGCTCGTTTTTTGGCTTTTAGCATACCTGTCAGTAAAATAAAATGAAAAGTATAAGTAAACTTTCGCTCATCGCCGCCATTGCCGCCATCGCCGCCATTGCCGCCATTGCCGCCATTGCCTCCATTGCCGCCATCATCGTCGCCATATTGTTGACACATATTTTCGTTAAAAAGTTATATGCAGACGCCCCACTGCGCCGAGCCGACTCCAGTCGTGACGCTCCATTTCCCGGACCTACTTCTCACCCGGGCACCGTTGCACTTGATCTACCTGACGACTACCTTACCTACCTACCTGCCTGCACATTACTTTAGCTGTCATTTTTTCACTTATTTTTGGCTCTCCGCCCCCCTTTTATTTGCCTTTTTGCTGGTTTGCTCAACTCAAGAGCTTTAACTTTTGCTGAACAATTTGTTTGCCTGTCTCAGCCCTCATGCCCCTTCTTCTCTAGCTATGTTTAAGCCAAGAACTACTTAATGCTCAAATTGGCAGCACCTGCCTGAAGTTGTGTCTACTGGCAAGTTGCCTGCTTACTTGGCTACACACCCGCTCGACACTCCTTTGGCCCAAAGCCTGGCCCGCCAGATAAGTAGTTCGTCGCTTTTTTTGGAGCTCCTTTTTTTGCATTTGTTGTAGTTGACTTTTTGGCTGCTGCGACAGAAATTATTTTCTCCATTGCTGCAACTTTGTTGCAACTTTTCCTAGTTGAGTGAAAATTTGTCATGCTTTTGCTGTCTCCTCTAGTTGGAGTTGTTGTTGTCCTTATTGCTTGATATAATAAATTCTTTCAGTTTAGCCAGAAATGCTTGCAAAGACAAACACAAACACTTGAAACATAAATACAAACAAACAGTCAGCCAGACGGAAGAATGGCAGAGAGATTGGGAACTCGCTGGACAAGCATTGTGCATCGACGTCTCGCGGGTTCAGCAGAGGAAACTTTTAAGTCAACTGCCAAATATTTTAACAATTTTGCATAAAACATTATAGAGATGCCAACGAGTTGAAGGCTTACACTGCATTACTAACTGGAGCTCTTCGCTCCCTGCTCTACTCCCGAAACCCACACTTGCTGTACCTGGTGTGTGTGTGTGTGAGTTTGAAAGTGAATTTAAAATGCGCCTGACAGGCTTGTGGCATCCACAGCAGCTGCCTGCTTACGCTCCTGTCTGTACCTCTCCAAACTCATCCCGCCCGCGTGCAGATAATTAGTCAAGTTCTGAGTCATGACTGCGTCCAAGTTGCTAATGATATGAGTTGCTTCTATTTGAGTGCACATTCTTCTTGTACTACTTCTTCTTCATGGAGCTTATAATACGCACTCTCCCCAGTGCTAGTGTCTGTACCTGGGATGTGCGGCTCATTATTGAATAATTTAGCTTACCTTTTGCTAGGCAAAACAAAGGGCCACGTCACGTACTCTCCTGACGCTGCTGTCTCTCCCGACACGCTGTCCCGTCCTGTACGGACTTGTCCTATTTGGGCCTATTTATGGTGCCCAGGCAGGCAAGTCGAATAAGGATCCTTTGCTGACTAATGCTACGCACGTGGGCAGAACCTGGAAAAACAACAAACAAAACAAAATGAAATGAAAAAAAATTGTATAATAGAAACAAGAAGAATGGTAAAAATGAATTAATACGAAGGAATAACATTAAAGGTGGAGAGTTACGAATGAAATGTGTATGTACGAAAGAACGAAAGCATGAGAAATATGCGCTTAACAAATCTAATTGCGTTAATTTCCACGTAATTGTGGAGGAGTTGAGTTCTTAGTTATCAGGGTAGGCACTACGCTGTACGGAGCTACGGCGACTATGTAAAAGCTATTAACACACACACATACGCACACACCCCCATATGTGTGGGCAGAGAGGGGAGTGTGTTATGACTGGCGCTATTCAAATAGTTTTATTATGTCCAGCACACAATTCCCAGAAGTTCCGTTTAAGTGTCCCAGCGAGGAAGTGATGAAGTAGAAGCGGGGTAAGGGGCGTGCATACATACACATGTGTGAGGCTTGTCCATTGTTGTCTGAAATTAAATAATTGCATTTGCCGCTTTGCCCACAAAATTGTAAGCCCCCTCTACGCACCACCGCCCTACAACATATGTTGTTATAGCTATAGTTACTCACATTCAGGGGTGGGGGGGGAGGGGCTTGACTTTATCGCCTCGCCTCGTCAACCGAATATTCTACCAAGTATATAATATATGCAAGTAAACACGATTTCTGTCTGTTCAGTTATCCAAAATGACTACAATTATACTCATTTAGAGTGGAATATGTAATGAGCCATTACATTTACGACATTACATATACATTATATATGTATATATATATAGATTTTTTTTTCTTTTTTTACTTATTATCGTTGATTATGCCCGCACTATTTGAACTCTATCGCTCTCTCTCTCTCTCTCTCCGTGTGGGTGTGATTGTGTATGAGTTACAATTTATATTTAAATATTTCATAAGCTTGATGTCATTCACGTTGATAATTCCAAGATTAGAGCAATACGTACAAACGTACATTAGATAATTATTGTTTGTCTCTGGTCGGAGGATTGTTTGTAAGTGCTGTCTAACAGTGGCCTTCGAAAAAGAAGAATTTAAAACTTAAACCTTAAGTATGGCCAGTGGAGATTCGGACAAACTACTACAACTAGAAATAGAAGTGGCATCCGGAAGGGTATACCGCAGCCATTTTTCAGGATGAGCTATAATCTCTAGATAAATTAAAATTATTTGATGCAAAAGGCTCCCAATTCTCGGTTCATTAGTGGAAGAGTGTCTTCTGGGATATAACATGGAGATAGCGACTGACAAGCTATGCGGTATGCAAAAAACCTGGGGACGGTATGATATACTTAATGTCTGTTTTGGGACGGGCTGTATTGTATCGCTTTTCCTTCCCCGATCCCGTCTCTAGCCAAAAACTTTTCTTGTCAATCAATTTGTGGCACTGAGGTAAGCCCTTAAAAACATTGCTAAGCGTTTGACAATCCAATTTTCAATTGTTGCCAAAGTATTCAATAAAAATTTAATATAATTACGCACAATTTACAGTACAACTTTATGGCAACACACACACACACATATATACGTATATAGGTATAGTGTATGTTTGGGGCGACTCAAAGACGTTGCATGACTTTTGACAGCGCCAATGGGCTGGATGGGCATCTGACTTGCCATTGCCACTTGCGACTTTACGAGGCGCCGCCAAAGACAAACATAAACACTTGTGTTTGCTGTTTGCTGCTGTTCTTGTTGTTGCTGTTGTCAAGGATGCCCCCGCTTTGGCGAGGTTACTGCTGATTTCATAAAGTACAAGAACCGGCGGGGTTTTAAGCTCGTCTGCGACAAATAAGCGAACGAACTGACGCTGCGACTGAGTCAGCGGCAGCACGCAATAAAGCGCAGCAAAAGTTTACAGCTTGCCGAGGGTTGTGGCTGCTCTATACACACACACACACACCAACTCACCAACACACCTACTCATCCACTCGCTCACTCACACACACTCATTTTGTTCCTGCCTGCGAGTTAAATATTTGTTCCACTTGTTTACATTGAAGCGAACCCAAAAGCAAAGTTGCCAACGAGCTGCTGCTTTGAGTGGCGCCTAGCTCTCCTGGTTCTGGGAATACCCTATAAGATGTAGCATACACCATTTGCCCGCAGCATCCAGTTTGTTATTTCTTAATATTGAGTGCTAGCTGGCATCAAGCAGCTTTAGCAGGAGCTGCCACTGAGCTGACGATAGAGGGACCACTGCCAGGGGCCTCCGCATACAAAACTGATTCAAGCGTATATATAGTAGGTACTCGTATATGCTTGCCCAGCAATTCTGACTTTACCTTTGAAGGGGACACACAAACGAACACACTCATTCAGTCTATCGACGGGTGCAGTAGCTCTGCCATGTTTACCTGCTAGGCCATAAATTGACTGGCTTTTGACTGCCTTTGAAGTCATAGAAAATCATACAAAGCAATCCAATCATCAGCGGTTTTTCATCTGATTCGTTGGAAAAAAGTCACTTGCAAGTCAATATGTCTTTGAAAGTTGCATAAGGCTGGGTACGCAGTGGCATCATCGTGCGTCGGAAATGTCCAGCCGCAGCAGGTGGAAAGGCTTGCTATTACAGGCATGCGCAAGTGTTAACGACGAAAGACAGTAATTAAAGGCCTGAATGTGAAATGGGAATACAAAGACCTCTTCGAGATATACTATATAGAACATATAGTTTTCACATTGTTCGTGCTCTCTCACGACTTCTATCGTAACTGTGATAATGAGGAGTAGACAGTTAGCATTGTATTAAAAAATTACAGTGACTGTAGTACACACAGAAATCGCTCACGTACCGCAAAAGCCGATCTTACCCAACCCAAAGCTCTTATAGCAATTTTCAAAACCATTTAGATTATGCTTTGTGTTGGGTGAGATCTATGCCTATCACGCTTTGGTCATTGTGCCAGCTCAGACCCTTACTTCCACTTGGAGTCACTCCATCGTAAGCCTTATCAGGCAACCGAATTTTTCGACAGTGTCTGCACAAGGGTTAAATGTCACTTGAACTGGAGTATAGCTCTTAATGTAATTAGTGTTAATTAGTTACTACTTTTGGGTGTAGCTCCAGCTCCGGCTAAAACTCTAGCACCTGGCAAAGGACACAAGAACTCTTTGTCTAGCTAAATGGTTGAGTAGTTTGTTGGTTTTACGGGCATTTCTCATGATTTGCAGTAGTTGTGATATGTATGTCATCAGCATGTCTAAGGCTATTAAAACTGTTGCTAAATGCTCTCTCTCATAATAACTTCCGCTCACAGATACACATACACCAACACACACCAACACACACCTACACACACTCCCACAGGCTCGGCCCATTTGCAACAATAAACAGTTGAATAAAAACCATGAAACTGATTTTTCACGCCATTTTCATTTACATTTTCGACGGTTTTGTTTTGTTGTTTTTGTTTTCTTTTTGTATACGCTCTTCGTGTTGTTGTCGTTGTTGTTGTGTTGCTGTTGTTTGCATTGATACCCACCGCGCGCGCACATGTAATTAAAATATAATAATTTCGTATAATATAACAAGCGGCAAAAAAAATGAGAAGAAAAATACCAAGAGAAAGCTAACAAAAAAAAAAAACAAGAATACAATAATAAAAAAGAAACTGTATTTATGATGAAAGTTTGAACAAGGTTGGGGCCACCTGGCCAAGGGCGGTGCGCGTGTTTCAACGCATTTCATCACACTTTTATTTTTTTTTTTTTTTTTTTTGGGTGGGGCAAATGGGGCAGATGGTACACACACACGCGCACGCACACAGTGAGCTGCACCTGTATGGAGCCACATGGCTTGTCGGGCTTGCTTCTCTAGCTGTGTCCTTCACCTTTGCCCACTGCCGCCGCACTTTCACTCTCGTTCCTCCTTTCCTGTTTTGTTCCTCTTGCTGTTTTTGTTTTGTGCGCATTTGTTACGCACAATAAATGAAAATTTCATATAAATATTTCATATTGCTGCTTTCCACAAATATCCCAGGCAACATCAACAAGGACTCACTCACACACGCTCGCACACTCGCACACAGGCAACAGTTGCCTTTGGTTTGCTTTTGACGACTTTTCGCTCGTTTCCGCCCCGTAGCCCATTAAATTGACATACGCGCATTCTTATTCGGATTCGGATTCGCATTTGGTTTCACAGGAAGTGCTTCCTTTTTATGGCCTCTGCCCGTTTGTCTGCCTGTTTGCATAAGTTTTGTAATATTTGGTTTTATGTTTACAGTTGGGAAACGCATTAAAATCACAGATTTACATTTTTTTTTTTGCTGCTCCTTCTTGTTTCGCCGGCTGTTGAATTATTTAGTGTTGTCGCAGGACAAAAGTATTCGCATTATTGAATTTCTTTTGCGCACGGCGACAACTCGCTCGAAGACTCGGCACGCTTATTGTTTCAAATTTTGCCTCGTTTTGTTTGCTTGTGTATCCACTTGAGAGTGCAAACTGTTGAGCGTATCTGCAAGATACTATACATAAGCATACACTTGAATAAACACGCAACATACACACCACACTCTGTGTCACAGAGGCGTGAGTAAGCCATACGCAGTGCAGTGGCGACTCCTTGTGGCTGGTTCCAAAGGCGGCTTAGACAGCGCGCCAACTTGAGCATGGAAATTATTTTTTAATAAACACAACGCTCGTCCTTACAAACACAAAATACTATACAGCATTTAGCAGAGGGTGCACCCACCATTCACTTTCCAAAAAAGGGGCATGAAATGCGTGGCAAGTGGCAAACCCGTCGAGCAACGACTGATGGACTGACGGACTGACGGACTGAATGACTGTGCCAGCGAGTGCAAAATAAATAAACCCACTTTAATATGCGCTCGTTATATTATTTTCTTTTCATTTTCTTGATTTTTCTGCATTTCTTTCTTGCTTTCTGTCTTTATTTTTTTTTTAAGCTTTCTCTTGTTATAATGTTTTTCTTACGTTCTTTGTGTGTGTGTGTGTGTGTGTGTGTTTTGTTTGCCAGCCCTCAACCTCAGCAACCCTGGTTTGCTTGTTTGAAGTGCCACGCTCTATTTAAAGGCAAATTGTCTGTAGTCCTTTTAACAAATATTGCGTTTTTTGCATATTTTCCGAGCACTACTCTTTATTTATTTAACTGCTAGCGGGTCGAAACTCGGGTGGGGGGTGTCCTTAACTAAGACATAGTTGATGAAAAGTCTAGACATTTTGAGTAGTGGGCCAAGTAAATTCGGTCACTAAATTGAGTAGCTTGAACTACAGTTTGAAGTACATAGTATACACATATAGTATAAAGTTGTAATATCCCTGTGGTGAATAGGAGCGCATGAGGCAGGACGACTTCTAGTTTCAATTATACGCACACACACATAAATGTCAAACCCCTTGGCAGGCGCATTGTTGGAGGCCTCTGGGGTGCGCATGGATATTATCAAAGCCCTCTCCTATACACGACGCACATCCTCCACATGCTATCAGTGGCGTATATATAGGGGGTCAGGTGTACGCTCATGTATCTCAAGCTCTGTAGCGTTTTAATTTTTTTATTTTCTAGATCCGCCCCTGCCTGCAATTGTTGCGCCTTTTATTTGTTTGCGCTTTGCCCTGCTGACGTCGACTGCGACTGCGACTGAGACTGCGACGCTGTCGTTTCGTGTCATTGCCTTTGTTTGCTTTTTGCAGCTCCCTCTCTCGCACTCTCTCTTGTTTATTTTCGTTTTATATATTGTACATTATGCGCGCGTTACAGTTACATACAAAGGAGAATGTCGAGTTGTCGGGTACGCATTCTACGGGCGAGTCCTGTACCCATCCCTTCCAACTTCCAACAGTCGCTCTCTCAAGCCTGCCGTCTGCCACTCGTTAAAGGTAAAAATTTATTGTGTCTTATTATTATTTTTTTATTGACAATACGTGACGTGTAAGCGGCCAGGCCAGCAAAAAAAAAAAAAAAACCAAAAAAAAGCAAACTGTAAAACTGCAAAAGGACACTCCTGCGAGCGGGTTGGTTCCGCATTCGGGGCACACTCCGTTGATCCGTTGTAGTGCAGCGTCGGGGGTACGTTCCTATTACGATAGTACATGCATAGCTGCCCTGAAAAGATTTTATCGTTCTGAGCAATCGATGCCGGCTTTGCCTTTTGTTATTTTATAATTTTTGGTTGTTTTGTTTTGGTTACGTGCGTTGCTTTTTTCTTCTATTTTTTGTTATTCATTGTGTTTGTTACTTTTCACGTTCAACTTCATTTGTTTTGCTTAGCCTTTCGTTGTCGCCTGCCATTGTTATTATTATTATTATACTACTCTCTTTTTTTGCTTTCGTTTTTTGCTGCCGTGCTGACATGGCGCTTTTGTTTAGCCGTCAACGTTGGTCCTTTCACTCATTGACGCAGTCCTCCTGTCCTGTACCCGTGTGCGTGCGTGTGTTTGTTTTGCCGGCAAATCCTTATGAAATTGCCATTAAAATGTGCTTAGGCCTTTAGCCGTATTTTTATGTGCGTTAATCATTATTTACCGTACGCTCGTTTACTAATACCAAAACATGCTGCATCACACACACACAAAAAGAGCTTAAGTAAATAAGCAGAAAAGCCCGCAGCAAACGTTGAAACGACGCTAAAGTGGCGCAAATCGAAGATTACGGAAAACAATTAAGTTAATCAAATCTGTTTTTCTTTATTTGTTAGCTCAGCCGTGCTGTTGTTGTGATCCCCCGCATCCCCCGCATCCACCGCCTTTACTGTCTGTCTCTGTTCTTTTGTTACACGTGCGAGCGAGCAGCAGCTTCAAACAAAATGAAGTCATTACACATACGCCGCATTGTCAGTTCTCTGATTCCCGAGTCTTTTGCCTTTCGGGTCTACGCACACAAAACTTCTGCCTTCTTTTTTAACAGCAGAAACAATTTGCTGCTACCTTTTACTCACACGTAGACTTTTACGTAGTCGACGACTACGACAACCGTTTATCTATGGCACAAAAAGTTTTCAACTCGCATTGCCTGAGGTTAAGTTTTTCGTTTGCTTCAATTAATTTTCATTTGTTTACTAATCTAACAAATTAAACTAACGGTTAGCTCTGTGAAATGCGAAAAGGTTTTCCGCCCAACTCTCCGCACTTTCGTTTCGTTACGGTTCGTGTTGCCGTCTCCGTTTTGCCAAGTTGGCAAGCGGAAATTGAAAGGATTTGCTTACGGGTTAGCTACCCCTCGGCCCAGTCGAATTCTTAACTGGGTTGGACGGCTCTGTCCTTGACTAGCAGGCGTGTGCCGCCACTCTTTGACTTTGACTTTTTGGTGCAAAATCTTAATCATAATTGTGGCCAGTTGCTGAGTTAAGTTGGTCAGACAAAATTTACTTGACGTTGGACTTTTTCAGCCGCGTTGTTCACTCACAGTTCTTTTTCAAAGCAGTAGAAATTTGCTGAGCTTGAAAATTGGTTTCTTGTTATTTAAGGGTTTTGTGTGCCTGTGCTAAAGCATATCTGATTCAATCAATTTCGCATACTCGAAATAGTTTAGGCAACAGATTTCTTTTCATTTCGTTTTACTTCATATCCGGCTGCAGGACTCTTACACATATAAGCACATCGGGGTGGCCTTTTTTTGTACGGCTTATTTCTATTTCCTCTTCATTTTTTACGCTATCCGAAAGTATTTGTTTCTGTTCTGCTTACTTTCCGGCAAAAGACTCTAATATTTTGTTCCTACTGTTGTTTTTTTTTTTTTTTGTTGGTATATTTTATGCTAATTAATTTCGCATACAAGACAGAAAAAAGCAAAAAAAATAAAATTGTTTATATATACAACGAAAATATCAAAATAAATAGAAAGCAAACGGCCTAGGCCAGGGCTTATACTTTGCCCTTACTTCCTTCACTGCCCTGCGGCCCATGACAAGCAAAAATATTTGCTTGCCATCTAAAAATAACTCTCTAATATTTGGGCCCAAGATAATGAAAGGTATTTCTTCGGGGCGCAACTTAACCAAACTGTACTAAACTGAAACCCAACTGCTTTGAACCAAGACCTCTCACTGTCTCCAACTCTCGCTCTCTGTGACTCTCGACCACATTTTGTGTTTACTTATTTCAAATATTTCTGAGCCTTTGAAGTTGCGTGAGAGCCGCCGGGCAGGTGTACGGCCGATGACCAGCAACTTCAAGCCATATGAATACCCTCTAACCAGCAACTGTACTCCATTATTTTCACTACAAAAATGGCATTATAATTGCTCGTTAGTTTGGTAGCTCACTCCCACACAACAACCAGCTCTCATAGATACACACACACACACACACACGCATACACCAGCTGGCAGTTGCAAACGGCCGCACAGCTGTCGCGCCAAGTGTCGCGCCAAAAATTATAGCTCTAAAAATGGAAGAATAAAATCCAATGTACTATTGTGTGGCCAGGCAAACAACTTGGGCATTTTTCCGGCTTTTCTTCGCCTTGACGTTGACATGAATGTTGGCGTTGACGTCGGTTTCACGCGGACTCCCCATCCAACCGCGTTCAGATACACTCGGAGAAATACAATTTTATTTTCATAATTTTATGCAAAATGTTGTAGTGTTGGATTTATGAGGGTATTTAATATAAATCGTGTGGGTGCGGTCTTTTATACTTTAACGGAAACATGCAATTTTCCAATCTGATGTTTTTAATATTATTTCTTGCCGAACGAATGCTATATGTTTCTTTTATAGGAACTTGAAAAATTTATTTGGGTCACAAAATTTTTTTGTTTTACAACTTTCGACATGATTTTAAACATCATGTTCAACACGATTTTGGACCAAAAAGAACATAGTTTTCAGAATTCTATCGTCACACTTTGCATTTAATTTTGAATGTACATTGAGAAACTGTTGGACTAGACGTGGAAAGAAAAGTTGATAAGATACAGGCCCAGTGATTAAAAGATGATTATGAGATTATAGACAAACTACTAGAGCATCGTAATATCCATTCAGAAGTCTACAATGAGGAAAACGTATACCTTTGGAACATCCAAAATGGCATCATTTGGCACACAGCAACCTGGAACCAAAAGGTGTTCAAGCAATTGCAAAAACAATTTGATCTTTATGGGGATTATTTAGAAAAACAGTAATCGTTCACGATTACATGAGAAATAACTGAAATAAGTACCCAAAAACATGTTTTTCGAAAATATTTTGAAAACGGTGCTTAAGAAAAAAAAAAGTTGCCATTTTCGTGTTTCTCGACCCCAAATTACCGCAAAATACACTTTTTTAGGAAGGTTCACTCGATGACCCTTATATTTGTAAACTAGTGTAATCGGCCGTGCTCCGGAAAACGAATCCGGACATTTTATTCGGATTCGTTTTGAAACCGAATGTGTGGTGCAACGAATTTTTTATGTGGTTTGAAACCGAATGTTTTGTTGCAAGAGGAATTAAAACGAATCGATAAAATAAGTATAAAAACGTACCAATTTTATACTGAAATAATTTTTTAAATATTCTTAGATTATATTTATGAAAACTTAAAGTTGGATATTTACAATTATTTGTAATTATTTTTTTTCGGACTCAAACCAAAAAATAGCATGCACAGCCAAAACGAATTTATTTTTGTGTTTGTGTATGTGCACATATCATACACGAACACATGACGATAAATGCAACAGGGTTGCCGCATTACACAAAGAAAATTTCTCTTGTAACAAAAATAGCTATGTCGTGTTTAATTTCAATAAATATTGCTGCTAAAGTAATATTTTGTGTCATTTTAATTTAAAGATAGAATAATAAAGAAATAGCAATATTTTAATGAAAATAAAATGTTATAAAAAGGTGCAGTGCTGCGGCAAATATGGAAGCTGTTTAATATCAAAACAAAAATAATTTCACACCAACACAACATGAGAATTTATCGGAGAGATATAAAATGAAAAGGGAAATATCGGCTGAAAAATTCGTTTTCCGTAGCACGTAAAAACGAATCCGAATAAAATTGTTCGGTTTGGTTTTTTCGTTTTCCGGAGCACGGCGGAATATCTTGAGATTGGCTAGATAGCTATCATGCTTTCAAAATCTAGCAAAGTTTTATTTAAATTAAATTATAATGGTAAGTGTGAACAAAACCGCATTTAAACTTTTGTTATCACGAATCACAATTCTTCACCGAAAAGTTCGAATTTCGACAAAGGTAGTTAGGCATGTTTTGGACTTCAAACTGCAAAGTCATTGGAATCAGAATCGCAGTGTAGCTTTTCTTCAAGTGTAGGCTAGTTCCTGAGAGGCGATTTCGCACTGGGCTTCCTTTCTCGCCTTTGGAGCACTCGACATGGCTGCTCGCTTGCGCGCCTGGCTGGTCTTTGTATGTATTCAGTCTCAGTGCGCTCACTTGACTTTAATTCTTGGTGTTTTTTTATTTAGTTTTTTTTTTCTATTTCACACGCCCACTTTTCGCCGCATTGCAACTACCTAAAGGCTCTTAAGTTGCATGCCAGTTTTTGCATACAAATGCCAACAACAATGCCACTGTGAGAAAAACTATAAAAAAAAAACCACTACAGTCAGACCAGGCTGGCATTTAGATGAACATGTCAGTTGGAAGGTGTGCTTGACTGTTTTCCA
Organism: Chymomyza fuscimana; assembly: GCA_949987675.1. NCBI lineage: Eukaryota > Metazoa > Arthropoda > Insecta > Diptera > Drosophilidae > Chymomyza > Chymomyza fuscimana. The sequence continues at coordinate 1,358,401 of OX465089.1, forward strand.
GCTGCAGCTGAAAATGCCCCATGCTGCACACTCTAGGACACACTTGCTCCGCCCCGACTCTCTCTTGGACTTAAATTCGTGCTCGTGCTTGATGGTTGGATAGTTGGATAGTTGATGGGGCAGCTCATGTAATGCCTTCGCTGGCATTAAGTTGTAATTGCTCAACATGCCAAGCAAGTTTTTTTTTTTTTATTTCAGTCATTTTATGTGGATTTAATAGTTTCCTGATGCTTGCTTCCAAAGTTTGCTGGCGGCGCATTCCTTAGATACATTTATTTTCAGTCTCTCTGTGTTCGTTTGTATCTCACATTTCATTGCTTGCGTGACATTTCATTTATGGAGCTAAGCCAGATTGCAATGTTCTTTTTAGTTTAGATTTTAGATTTCATGTATACAAATGTGTGTGTGTGTGTGTGTATCTGTGTGAGCATTTCTCATTTGCGCTTGTGTGACCAATCTGACCCACTCATCTCTTGGCCATTTGCAGTTTGCTTCAACTTGTTTAAACGTATTTAAGTTTAATTGATTTAAATAAAGTTGTTTTTAAATGCGTCGGAAGCGTTGAGGCCTGCTGTATGCCAACAATCGCGTGGCCAGCAAAACTTTTCCCGCACAAGACAGCAACAGCAAAAACAAATGAAAGCATAACAATAAACTAGAAAAGTTTGTTAAAGGCACAAAATCAAAGGCAAAATTCCAAGTAGCAGGCCGGAAGAGCAGCTTTCGCGAGCACGACCAAAAACTTCCGGCACAACTTGGCGGCAATTACAAAAACTGACATATTAATTGGCAGCGTTGGCATGGGTGGCTACTTGAGATACTTTTGTCTATTGAACATCGATTGATCGACAGACATCGACAATAAATAAATAAAGTTTGATGCGCAACAACAATTGAATTTACTTTCCGTTTAGTTATTTAAGTTATGCACAACGTTATTGACCCACTAGTGACGCCCCAAGCGTACTGCAGCGCGCTGCTGCCATTAAGTATCTGGCAGATACTTTTGCACACATTTCGCATTTTCCATGTAATTGTATGCAATTTCCACAAAGATGTGCAATTCACTGCAGCTCTATATACGGTTTAGTACCACAAACTGTTGATGTAGTCGCAATACTGCAGGAGAAAAAAACCAGTGGAGATACTTCGTTGGGGACTTGGTCGGATTGGGGGATCAGTTGCAAGTGTAAGAAACAGTTGCCAAGAATTGTCGCGGGTAGCTGCTGCTGCTGCTGCTGCTTAGCTATATGTGGGCGAAGCGAGCAATTGACGTTGCGGTTGCCAGGGCTGGCTCCCCCCACCCCGAGAGGAGAATGCTTGCATTTTGCATTTCTCATGCAATTTTCAGTCAGAGTCTGTATTTTATTTCCACTTGTTCTCTCCCTTGCTCTGCCTCTCTGTAAATGAAGCTCAAGCTGGCGGCTACTATATCTGTATCTGCATCTGTATCTACATATGTGCGGTATAGCATGTATCTTTCTCCGCATCTGTGGGTGCCCCCAACTCGCATACGTTAGTTTATGGTTTCTATTTGCGCATTTCTATATAGCGTATATCCAGAGAGTAGCATACTAGCTGGCTCTGACTATCTATCTAGCTGGAATGTTTGTCTTTGCGGTTGTAAATGCATTTTTCAAACAAATTGCAAATCATTGCCTAACAACAGTTTTTTTTTTTCTCTTTGCAGTTTAGTTGCGAATCTGGACCACAGATGACAGTGATTTAGCTTTAGGCCAAATCTGCACACACATACACATCTAGCTTACTTTAGTAGCATAATTTGCCAGCCTTGAAAAGGTGCTTGAATGCGTGTGGCATGAAAAATTTAATTTCATATATGACTTGCCACTTGGCATTAACTAACAAAAATCCATTTTGTCTGGCATTTGAATGCGTTTTTCTCTCTGTTTAGCCAAAGTTAATATGCAGACATTTATTCAGCAACTTTTTAAGCTCGGCCAAGCGAAACAAGAATTTTCCGAAAGTGAAAGCGAAAGCAGAGGCGAGCACAATAAGCTAAATAAAAAATAAAATAGCAAATAAAATATGCCAGAGCAGTAGATGAAAAGCACAAACAAGAAATCATATTATTGAATTTAATTCCAAGAAATTCTGACGGGTTCAAAAACATCTGCATAGCATTTTTTAAAGCTGGCCAATTTGTTTGTTTGTATTTGTTTGCAGATTTATTCCGAAGCGCAAAAGATTTGGTTGGGCAGTTGAGTGTTCTACAAACGTTGCGGCCTATTTGTTGGCCCAGCTTTGTTCATGCCACATTTCGCTTTCATCACGTTCAACATTTCATTCAGCATTTCTGCAACTTTAACATTAACAAAGATATTTCATTTTTTATCATTATTATTATTTGCATTCGTGGTACGCCCAAGTGTTTGAGCGTCCATTGACCTAAAAAGGCCGTCAGTCAGTTCGTCCTTTCGTCTCTCCGTTTGTGTGTGCACAATGCTGCGCCAAAAAGCATGTTACACAAATATTTAACTTTTTTATTTTACTTGCGCATGAACTTACTTGTTGGCCGATTTTTTCGTAATGTTTTCCGTTTCGTTTGTTATGAAAACGGAAATGCAGCAGAAAATGGCATTCAAATATTAATCCAGCGGATTTAAAGCGAACTTCAAAGTGTCGTTTGTTTAATACATATGTATATATATATATCCCTTTTTTTTCGTACACAAAAAACTCAAACTTGTTGCACTATACTCGTTGCATGCAGCAACTGCAAGTTAAGTAATAAGGTTTAACCACAAAACACGTTGCACACAATATTTATGGCCAAAGTTGCTCATGTAGCAGTGTGCTATGGTTTTTGTTGCACCAAAAAACACACACGGCTAAGTCACGAGCGACACAACGACGACGTAACGCGACTTTTAGGAGCAACACGTTGTTGACACAAAGACCGCCTAACGAAGACTAATGATAGCCACGCACATCGACGAGTGACAATGGCAGCAACAGCAGCAGCAGCGGCAGTGGCAGTGGAAACGGACCACTGCTGTTGCTGCAACTCAATTGAGATATCATTGCCATTTCATTCCACTTTGTTGCACATGCGCAATTGATAGGAATTTCTCTTTATTTGCTTTCAATTTCAATTTCTGTTTCAACATTGAAACGCATTTGCTTGATTTATGGCTTTGCACTTGTTGGCATTGCATTCCTTTCAACCTCTGCTGTTCAATACTCCACTTTTCCGTTTTGGTAATTTTCTAATTTTCAATTTTCATTTGTCCGGGCACCGCGCACATGTTTCACTTCTTTCCATTACGTTCCTATGCTGTTTGTGCCAGATTCTGCTGCTGCTGCTGCTTTCCACCGTGTCTCGTGTTTTGCTCTTTCCACCCACAACGCTTTTTGTTTGTCCTTTAGTTGTTGTTTCGCTTTGTTTCGTTGTTGCTCTTGTTGCCTCTGCCATTGCTGTTGTTTACTTCATGCGTTCGTTGTTGTTGCTGCTGTGCCATGAAAAAGCAACAGGTTCAGGTTCACTTTGTTCGCTGCCTTTGTTTCTGCTTCTCTTTTTGTAGTTGCTGTTGTTGTTGTTGTTGCTTTTTCTGCCACTTCCTTCTAGTTTCTCTATGCTTTCATTGAAGCACCCTATGTATCTGTGTGTGGGTATCTCTTCGTATTTATTTACAGTCCTACTTGTTTTTTATGCAAATAGAAAATCGTTTTCTGCTTGTTTTGCCGCCATCTAGTTTGATTTAGTCTGGAAAAGCGTTGTATCTATGTGAAAGTGTGTATTTGTATGTATGCGTGTGTGCATGCTTGTATATAAATAAATTTGCATATAATTGTTTGCATGTTGAGTGCCTTTTAATTGATTTTATTGGTTTGACAAGCTTTGCACACGAATATTAAACAGCCAAAGCCAACATCTTGTCTTAATATCTACGGAAATAATTCTAACTAAAATTGTAGATAGTTTAAGTAATTAGTAAGCGACAGGTGCGTGGGTACACTTCAAAATGGCTTTTATTTTGTAAATTTATGGATTTTGTAATGTATGCGTAACACAATTTTTGTATTGAAAGATATAGAGTTGAAAAAAACTTTTAAAACTCATTAGAAGAAGCCCACGGTACAAAATTTATATTATATATGAGCCCATGATTTTGAAAGTGGTATAAGTCAAAAATATATATATATTATATTTGGCAACGCTATTTCCATACAATTTTTTTGCTATGAAGCAAATTGAAATGTTTTTCAGTTTTTAAGTTTTCTGTTGAATGTCGAAATACCCGTTTTTCCTGTCCCGACAAGAAGAAATAATCTTTAATCTCTAATTGTTTTTTGTTTGTTTTCATCAATAATGTTCCAGTGTTCTAAGGGACTAAAACAAAAGACTAAGTATTTTCTTTAAATAAAAAAAAATAATTTTTATTTTAAATAAAGATGAAGTACTAAAGAATCCTATATCCTTTGAAAAATTCGTAATCTTCATATTTTATACAATTTCTGAATAAATAAATAATTTTGAAAGAGTTTTTTTTTTAACACGTAGTGGATTTTTCGAATCAATAAGATTTAGGTGGACTTCAATCTCTGCCCTTATACTTGCAAAGATTCTACACAAGTCATAGCATGCTCAACACAAGAAGATAATCACGCCTCTGGTATCCGAGCACATTAATTACAATCTGCAAACAAACTGCAAAGCAATTTAAGCGCAACTCTTTATTTTAAATTTAAAACTCTTCAGAAATCTAATCAAGAATCTTGTGCATTTTTTGGCAGCACCGCGAAACTAATTTAAAACAGCCACCAACTGTAATTAGGCCTTAATGAATTATACCAGAAAAACCTCTGGAAAAAAAAAATCATAACCAAGCAGCATGAGCTTTTCAGTTGCCACGGCAAAGAGCCAACTAAATACATACATATTTCTGAAAATGAAAATTCAGCCCAGAAAGCAGTTCCTGCTAGTTGTGGACTAATCAAAAAGCAGAGATTCGTTGCCGGCTTTTGAATGTGCCACAGGCCCATACAAAAGCATAAAGCCGGCTATGTCTGCCAGTGGCACGTTCCAGCTGCCCCGGGGGCATTCAAATAGGGTCACACTTTGGTGTGGTCGAGTGAGTGGGAGTGGCAGTGGGCATAGCAGTGACTCCTGTCAATGACTAGTGTCTGTGCCTGGACCTTTGTACATAGTACAGACTAGAAGGTGATAATAATCAGCCGGCAGTTTTAACAAGACGTACTAACTAACACCCAACCCATAAAGACTTGGCATAATCCATCTTCAGAATAGTCTCAAAACTCGACTGGCACTGCTTGACAACGGTCATTGTAGCTGCCGCTGGGCGTGTACAATAAATCCGGTATAAAACTATCTACTTGCCTGTAGTTACAAATATCTTTAGCTTGCTGTGTGCCCTTTGGTGTAATTATAGCGGCAGCTTGTCCTGAACACAGGACATGCTGCTGACAAGTTCTGCTAGGACTTGGACCATCTACCATATCAAGTTAACTGCCAGACACATGCCCACACACGCACATAGTCCCAGACACACACACAAACAGACAAGTGTATGGATCATAAAGGAGGAGGAGTACGAATCCGTAAGGTTGATTCATTCATTGCAAAAAATTTATGTGGCGTGTGCGTGGATACTTCAGCGAAATGAGAGCGTCCAACAGATTTTCAGATTTCAAACATTGACAGAATGCGAGAGTGGATTCATAAGTTGAGCACGCAGTATGGGAAATAAAAATAAAGCGCAATAAATAAATTGGATCGAAAGTTTATTGGTAGGTATGTACGAAAAAATATATATTTATTCATTAAAAAAGAACCATGATAGAATTATTTAAAGACTACTTTAAGTTAATCGATTTGCAAGTTGGAATGTTATTTGAATTTTTGAAGTCCTAATTTTGCACAATATCTGACCAATATTTTATTTTCCCAAAATTGAGGGGCTTCATAGTGTTTATCTCAGGGCTGGATGGATGGGATAGAAATTTCTGGCGCGATGCCATCTCTTTTATCGAAAGAAACGACTGGAAAGTTAAAAAGTCAACCATTTACGAAGCCGCCCTCGTCAGCTACCTATCACTATGGTTACTTCAACTATAATGTATATACTACATAAAAACAACAACGGCCTGCGGCTGTGATGTTGTTGCTGTTGATGCTACGTCCGAGTCCCAGGCTGATGACACTGATGCCGTTGACAATGACAATGAGGAGGGCTAATGTCGCTGCCTCAAGGCCCCTGCCCGTGCCTCTGCTCCTGCCCCAGCCACAGCAACATTCCCATCTCCACATCCATGCCACACAGTACGCTGCATGGCGCCTGGGAGACATTTTGAGTCGAATGATTTATCTCACAGCTGGCAGTCGGGTGGGTGGCAGCTTGTGTAGCTTGTTTAACATTTCTGCTCTTTATTTTCTCTTTTTTTGTTGTTGTGTGTACTGCTCAGCCCACCAATTAGCCGGCGATATGTCACAAGAATGCTTTAATATAGCCCCAGGCTCAAGCTTCTCTCTCTATCACTTTAAGAGCAGCTTTATGCGACTCACTCTAATCCCAACTAGCAACAAGCCATGCAATGATTGCACAACTAGTAAGCAAACCAAATAACTAGCGAGTCTCAGGTAGTAAGTACACTGGCAGAAACTATTAGTTTATTGTGAACTTGGAATTTTTGTTTATTTTGCCTGCTTTTTCTTCTTCTTTGCTATAGCGGCCAATTCCGCATCCGTGGGACGATGCTCGCTGTAGCGGGACACCCACAGCTCGGCCATTTTGTTGAACTTAACGCGATCGTTCATATACTGACCGGTCACATCCATGCGAAAGGGATTCTCAATTTGAGGATCGTTGATGGTGGCCAGTAGCACTTGCAACACCTGCTCGATGCGTGTAGTGGGTTTCCAATGCTCTACTTCCAGTATGGGCAGTGACACCTGACCGCGCTCATTCACATTGGGATGATAGATCTTTGTATTGATGTGCAATCTTGGCGGCTTGAACGGATAATCCACGGGAATATCAATCTCCAACTTAAAAGCTCCCTGATCGTATGGTGGTTTTTCTGGCAAGAGCAGACCAAACCATTTGTAGATATTATTGGGTTCCACTTCAAGGCAGCGGAACTGTGTAAGCTCTGTATCCTCCAACAGTTGCATAAGCTCGTTTTGCAGCCGCTTGGGTCCTTCCATTATAACTTCCTTCTTAGCGGCCATGCTGCAGTTGCAATCTTCACTAGAGCTACGAATTTAAAGTGTGCTGTCAAACTATTTGTTCTGATTTTTTTGGCACAGTGTACTCTGTTCGGAGTTCGTGTTTACGTTGTACTATTAGTGTAAGCATGTTTCGTCGCGCATAAATGCATGGCAGGAATCCTTTCACATTGACATTAATCCCCGAAATAGCCGCTGAGAGTCCGCCTGACGTCGACAGGCTCTGACAGCGGCACATTAGGATCAGTATGAAGCAAAAAGCGGAAAAGCAAAACCAAAACCAAAGTAAAATCCAGTGCAAAGCGGCAAATATTGTGACGTATAGAAATTCGCTAACGTCTCTGCCCAGGCCCGGCTACTGTTGGGCCCTGGGTGCGGCGCCCGGAGCGAAACAATTTTGGCTGAATGTAAAGCAGTTTTATGTGTTTAGGGCGAGGTGCAAACTGTGTGTGCTTTTATTTTGGTATTGAATTATGCACGTGAGACTGTGTTTTATTTTTTCGGGTCCTCTGAAAGTATCTGGCAAATGTGTTGTAGCAATCATAAATAAGCCGGCCGGAACGTATTTTTCGGAGCGCATTGCATAACCCGAGGCGACATTTGAGTGGCATGTTACATAAAATAGAATGGACCGCCACTTGGACAGCTCTATCTCTCGTTCTGCATTCATATTGATATGATTGCCTTTGACATTTTCAGTTTTCAATTAGTTTGCTCGACAATTTGCTACGGGTTAGTGCCAGTTGAACAGTCAGTGCCAGTTCGGTCCATCAGTGCTTTTATATATGTATGTATGTACAATTGTATATTATATTTTATTAAGTATCTCAAGCAGAGTCGAAATCCCAGCAGGCATTTTCAATGAAATTTTGCCTCATAAATATGTAAAGATGACCAAAGAGCATAAAAACCCAGTCAGGGAAACAAGTCAATGGCAATCCGAGCTGTGTCACTTTTTGGATAACAAAAAACCTTAAAATTATACTAAGCAACAGCAGAAATAACAACAATCCATACAAGTGCACTCGGCTATTTGGGAGTGTGTGTGTGTGTGTGATTATTTATATACATACATTCATTATCATCATTGTCATCATCATGTAAGCGAAGCCAGGCAGAGAAAATTTCGCATAGGAAAATTCGGGCAACTTGGCCGGAAACGCAGCATGAGATACAAACGCTTTAAGTGTAATTAGAATATGGGTGCTTGTAAAGGGCGGCACCCTCAAAGTGACTCGTAGATACACTATACTTCAGTGTATTCAGTTCTTAAAAAGCGAAATATCAAATTTGCTGAAAATGACTTATGTAGACACTTTGTTGCTTATTAGACTCTCAAGAGGGTGCATATTATATTTCGTAGCAATAGCTTATATCTGTGTGTTTCTAAGAACGTATGGAAATGTCTATCGGGACACGGAATACGTCTCTTACAACCTATTCGCGAGAAACTAATTTATTTATTATTATTCCCTAGTAACTTTATCACGACAAATTGAGTTCCACGAAAACCATTTAAACAATCGCGCTGTTGCAGAGTATGGCAAAGTGGCATTCCAAAAACAACTGCTAAAAAGCAGTGAGATCTATAGATAAGTTAGTAATGGCAGCGCCGCCATGCTTTCAGCTTTCAGCATAAACAGCCGGAAGCGGAAATGTTGATGATGACGATGACGACGATGGCAATGATATGAGCTAACACCAATTCCGTAGAGTGGAGGGGCGCGTTATTTCTGCCCTTTCCCCCTACGCGTGTGTGTATGTGTTTGAGGCTGTTGCTGATTTGTTGTTGCCGTTGACAGTTGGGTGGAAACGGCGCCAAAAAAGGGAGTCCTGCCAAGACGCATCACTTTGCTATTTCTATGAAAAATCAACCGAAAAAAGAGGAAAAAAATTAGCCATCGCTGCATTAAATCTAATCTGATCCGATTTTCTATTGCCAATTGCCATCAAAAGCAGTCGAGTCGAGTCGAGGAACTAATCAACCCGCCACCCGCTGAGCCTACTTTCAATCTCTTGCCACTTGGGCTCTGTGTGAGATTAGTTGTATATGTGTTGGTGTCTGTGTCTGTGTGCTGGTGCGTGTATTATCGTCTTTCCTTTTGGTTTGACACTGTTTGTGTGTGTATGTATTATTGTGTATGTGTGAATTTTAATCTTTTTATCGCGCTTTAACACTTTGGCGTCACTTTCACTGACTTTTATAAGCCCCCGCTCGCTCTCTTTTGCTGTTGTTCTTACTCTCTCTCTCTCGCTCTGTCACTGAAGCGACCTTCATTAACCAGTGAGACAGCGAGTAAAGTGTCGCGTGCTGATTTGTCCTTTTTTGTTTTTTTTTTTTGCTGTTGCCAGGCTTTGTCATCGACCCTTCTGCTCTCTTTTCTGCGTGAACTGGGAGTGTGTGTGTGTGTGTGAGAAAGTATGGGGATGGGTCGAATATCGCTTACGGCTTGTTGAAAGGTTGATATATGAAGCTATTAACATTAAAGGTGTCTAATTGATTTTTGTTAGATAAATTAGTCTATGCTGTGTGGCTTAAAGGTTTTTGATTTGGTCAAAACTGGATTTGTTTTTAGAAGGCTATCAACAAACACCAGAAGTCATTATACTACAGAGAAGTTAATTGCTTGAACGGATTAGTTAAAGTGGTTATAAGTTGGCGGTATACAAATTACAATTTTAATTCTTCGAAGAGTGTGCAGAATCTGTCAAAATGGTATTTATTTAAATATTGGATTCTTCTGTGGAAGATAAAAGATTTTTAAAACGAAAGATCTTGACGATATAATTTGCGCAACACTTTCGAAGGCCTAAGCCTCCACTTAAGTGGCCTACGTCCCGCTGGCTTATCCTATCGTATATGGCATATTGATCAACGCTACCCAATTCCTTGTGTTGAGTTCACCCTGCACTATTTTTTATGCGCTTTTTTTATAAACAAAAGTAAAAAGTTGACTGACTGGGTAACATTTTCATTAAGAAATTATCGCTTATGTTACTTAAATTTAAATTAATTATACATGGTTTATCATAAAGCAAATGTAGTCAGACACACACACACACATATACATGCCCGCGCGTGCAAAGTTGCACCCACAGCAACTCATATACATGCAACAGATTATTTATGCCACAAAGTGAGTCAATGTAGTAAACAGTAGCTGCCGTTTGCAAGAGTATTACATACATATATGAATTTACTTTGGTATGTATACATGGGTGAAAAGAAGTGAAGCGGGCCACTTTTAAAATAAAAAAATAAAATAAATACGTTTGGCAACTCCGTTAATTGAGTTGTGCTCATTTTTGGATTGGCAACTCCAATAGTCATCATAGTGCTACGGAGCTAGTAAAATCCAAGTCTATCTAAATATCTAAAAGTCTATCTAAAAGTGGCCCGCTTCAGTTATTTTTACCCAGTTAACATATATGTATATGTACTCACATGAGTGAGTACACGCAAACAGTCACTCACACTGATACACACACACAGATACTGACACACAGCTGCAACATGCGCCTATATGGCTGCTACAATTTTGTGGCAAGTAAAGCTGTTATCCTGCTATCGAGTGCAGATTAATCGGGCTCACTTTGTCATAAATAATGCAATTCCAGCACCAGGCACCCCCGCAATCCCACAATCACACAATTCCAAACCGAAGGTTCCACTTGCCGCCACCCCTGGCTTTACTCAATGTGCAGTTAGCTGTGCTCAGATGTCGTTTGTTTTTGCTGTGCCTGTTCCTGCTCCGGCTTCTGCTCCCGTTCCCGTGCCCAATTCCGCCACTAAGGCGCAACGTGCTGCAATTACTGCAACTTGCGCCCCATGACTGTGCTTGGCTTTTAGCAGTCAGCAACGTCATTTGTACTTAATGACTTTTCAACGTCGTCAACAACATGAGGCATGAGGCACACACACGTGTGTGTTGGTGTGCTGGTGTGTGTGTGGCGCCATTTTCTTGAGGCTTTTTTGGTTGTACGCTCATTTGGTCTTATTGCATTAAAATGCAACAAAAACAACAGTGCAACAATGTTGCAACAAAAACAGGCGAAACGCAGGCCCCATAAATAAAACACGCACTCAGCGCGCTCTGGTGGCGCCTCAAAAGTGGGCTACGTGGCATGCGTGTGGCAGCATTGATGCGTTTTATGCGTTGTCGTTGAAGTCTTTTTCGTAGCTCTTGTTGCTGTTGTTGCTGTTGTTCTTAAACGTATGCCACACCTGTTGCTGTTTGTGCAACGTTTAATTGCAAAACAAGTTGCACGAGTTGTGTGTGTTTTTCTTTTTGTCTGCCACTCTTAATGGCATTTTAAGTGGTTAAAGCTAAAGAGTTCAACTAAAGTGAAAGTGTCCAGGCGAAACTTCAAATGAAATCCATTTGTTAAAGTCCACACACACCAAATCCAATTCGAAGCTTATGCCCGATTTATGTGCAGCGTGCTTTAGAGAGCATCCCCAGCAACTAAGTGTTCGTAAGCATAACTCATATTTTTTAGCGACTTCAAAGCAAATGCCCCATTGCTCCAACGCTATTGGCGTTATCTTTAAAAGCCGCTCTTCCAGGACAACGACGTAGAAAACAAAATGAAAAAAGTGGATGAAAACATAAAATAAATCGCCGCTTATGCACAAAAGCGCAAACAAGAAGAAAGAGTAGCAAGTGGAAGTCTAGGCGGAGAAGAGCCCGAAGAACAACCACAGAGCGGTACCACAACAAAAGCAATCTACACTCACACAATCCCACTCCTCACAAACACACACACATAAAGACACTAACCAACACCAACAGAAACCATCACCACATCCTCATATGCATGTTTCTGTCATGTCTGTGCTGCTTATCATAAAATGTTTAATAAAACCCATCTGTCCGTACTCCTGCTCAACGACTACCTTTGTGTCGGAGCAAGAATTGCAAAAAAAAAAAATACATCGCTGTCTAATTCGAGCGCACCGAATTGTTTATACTCTAGCAAATGGATTTTCATAATATTCAAACTATCATTTCATTTAAAATAAATCATTCTACGACATTTGACAAAATTAGGAAATAAGTAGGTACATATATCTGTTGCTCCAGCGCTAACCAGTTTTTTTGGTCAATTTAATTTTGTACATAAGGTCCTCTAAATTAAAAATAAAAGATGAATCGAAATTTATACGTACCTACTTACATATATCGTAAATAAACAGCCTTTGCACGAACTAAAATATAAAGCCCAATTCTACCTGTCATTAGGTTCACTAATATCATGCATCATGTATAGACAATTATGTTAGAAATGATGTCCCGAAGTGATTTTTAAAAAAAAAATTTCCCCCAATCTTTATTATATAATTTTCTAATGGACTACGTAGAAATTTTTTTTTTTTACAACTCACTTTTCATGTTTTTTTTTTGACGAAAAACATTTTTTTTTTAACTTATGCCATTTTTTTTTTGTAATTGATATTTTTGAAAACTTCTACTTGGTTCACTTGCTTTTGGTTTTTTTTTATGTTTCAGATCAATGGAGGCCTCACCAAAAATTAGTCATGTACTCGTAGCTCTCTTCAGGCGCCATTTTGTTTATTATTACTTTGAAAAAGTTAATTTTTGTAGCTCAAAAAATGTATAATATCGTCACCACAATTTGAGTATAAAATAAATTTTCTTTGAAAAATAAATCGAAAAATTACCTTAAAAAACCGTCCTCCACACAGGTGTTACTCCTTACTTGAATTTTTGCACCAAGTATAGATAATTTATGACAGATTCGATTATTTTTCGGGACTTAGATACAAGGTGTTTTATAACATAACCAGCTAAATCCATTTATATCATTCTTACAAAATATTCGAAATATTTTAAATTTTTTAAAACTTTTCTGCTTTAACATAAGCTAAGAAATAGATCTTTCGATTTGGAAAAAACTTTTAAACTTCACTGGGTAAGGTATCCTAATGATAGAACTGAGAGCCAAAGATTAAGACGAACCAAATGCGGCTCCTCTTATTTTTGCGGCGCTCATTCCGTTTTTCTCAAATAAAAGGCTGGACTCAAAAATAATAATAAAAATAGTAATTGCAATATGACAACTCGAGTATAGAGATAAAAGCTATTTTTATTTCAAGGTTAGGTTAGGTAAGAGCGGCAGCTTGCTTGATAGCCAGCACACATAGGCCTTGACCGGCCCGTTGTGAAACCGCACGGATCATAATTTTCACCCCTCTCCTAAGGAAAACTAAAAGGATTCCCATCCTGTTGCTACTATGTAACCTGCGATCCTTCTCGGACATATATACTCTAGCTCCGCTAGGTTATGAAGAAAGTAGTTTCCCAAGTACTTTTTCCTGCGTCTGCTGAGAGCCTCACAGGAGCAGAAGAAGTGTTCCACTGACTCAACTTCTTCCTCATCTCTACAGCTCCTGCAAAAATCGTTGCTCGGAGCGTTCATTCTGGTCGCATGTGTTCCGACAAGCCAGTGTCCGGTGATCGCTCTGACAACTGCTGAACACTGCGACCGGTTGAGTCCACAGAGCCTCGCGGAACGTTTTGGGTCGATTTTAGGCCATATTTGGCGACTGATTGTACAATGGGGTGAATTTTGCCACAGCCTTTGTACATGATAGCTAAATTTTTCCCTTATTTGAAGCTTAAAAGTGGCCATTGGCATACGAATATCCTCCTTGTCCGGTAGGAGGGTAGAGGTCGTGCCCTGTCTGGCCAATTCATCTGCTATTTCATTGCCTGTTATATTTTGGTGTCCTGGCACCCAAATGAGGCTTATAACAAACTGCTGTGCCATCTCTTGAAGAGATTTGCGGCAGTTGTTGACTGTCATCGAGTTGGAAGATAGTGCTCGAAGTGACTTAATAGCTGCCTGGCTATCCGAAAATATATTTATCACACCGGTTTCCAGGCCGGTATTGCGTAAGCATACCAAAGCCTCCTTAATGGCAAGGATCTCTGCTTGAAAGACGCTACAATGGTCCGGAAGTCGGAAAGACTGCCGAATATTTAGTTCCTCAGAGTAGACTCCCCCCCCAACATGGTTGTTGAGCTTGGAGCCGTCCGTGAAGAAACTGATACAGTCACTTGGACCTGGCCGGGTTTCCAACCACGATTCCCTGGAGGGGATGTCAGTGGTGAATAATGTAGACGGATGTTCTAAGGGGGTGCAGTAATCTGTCATTACCACATTTATATCTTCTTTTAAAATAGACGAGTGCCCATATTCCAAGACTGCCCAGAATTTGGCGTCTTTCAGGCGTCTCGATGTTATGGTGGCAATTTCTTTTGCCATTATAAGGATTGAAGGAATGTTGGTGATAGCGTTTAACGCTTCACTCGAGGTTGTTTTAAGGGCACCTGTGATGCATAGTTGTGCTGTTCTCTGCACCTTATTTAATGCTATAAGCCTAGACTTGATGGTAAGGGCTGGCCACCAGGTAGATACTGCATACAGCAGTATTGGCCTAACTATGGCCGTGTATATCCAACGAACTATTTTTGGGGACATACCCCATTTAAGCCCTATTGTTCTTTTGCAGGCGAAGAGTGCAGTATTGGCCTTCTGTACTCTGTCTGTTTATTTCAAACTGAGCCAAGAAATTTAATACTTTTGCTATCAATTTAAACGCTTTTGAACTGTCTGTTTTCTTGCCTTGAAGTTTTCTTATCCTACTCTATTTCTTTACATTCTACACAACTTTGACACACTGCATGCCTTAACAAATGTATCCTCTCTGTGAAGAGTATAAAATCGACTGACGCCGGCTGAGCCTGTAAACTGTCGAACCGCTGAGCCGCTTGCTGCCAAACAAACAACAATGTTATTATATATGAGCCACCATGGGATTTATTGACAGCGACTATCACGAAAACAAGACCCAAAAAACAGAACCGGGTCAAAAAAAAAAGGAGTCAAAATATGAAATGAAATGGGCTTTTGGCGAACCGCTGGCGCGCACTGAAAATGATTTAAAATATTTCTTTTGACAGCGCAAAATGTTTTGGCCACTTAGTTGAGGGAAATTGAAAGATTGGTAAGACGGCGTCCAAGGAACCCAAAAAGTATGCTAGATTTGTGATTTGGACTGCTTTAAATGTGTGCGGTTGCTGAGAGCTAAGCTCGCTGGACCGGCAGCTGTGGGGGGTTGCTATTAATAATAGCTATAAAAATGAAAAAAAAAAAAGTGAAATGGAATTCAATAAGCGCGATTTGGAGGGTTTTAGCTTGATCTGGACCAACCCTCACTATCAGGCTTACAAACCACATGTCCGCCTCATTTATATTGCTGCTCCGAGTTTGTGAACGTGTGTACGGGGCTAGCAAAATATTTAAGGCGTTGGCCTAAGGATGCCAATAAATCAAAGGGAGTAAAAAGGTTACCGATGCCCCAAACAATGAACGGCATGTGTAGAATTTCCTTTTGAACTCGCACTTAAACGGACCAAAAGCATGCCTGCTCAGGGAGACAAAATGCACTGGGAGAAATAAAATACAAACAAAAAAGAAGCAGATACTCAATGTCACATTAAGGTAAAGCCGGTTTCAAAAAAACGTTAGTGCGGTTTTTGCTAGAAAAGAGCTTTAACAACTTATTTATAGACTGCTTGGAATTGTTAAGGGTTTGGCTAAGAGTCCAAAGGGTAAAACAATAAAGCATCGTATGGGTGCTTAAAGAGCCCTCGCCATAGGGTACCTACCAGGGCACCAGGACATCTTTAAATTGTAACACTGCTCCAAGGTTTTTTCTCACTGTGGATACCCAGAGACAACAAGTGCGTCAAAGGCATGCAACCAGAGGGATCCGAAAAACATTGTTGTTGCTGCTGGTCTATTTTGTAATTTGTAAACTGTTGTTAGGCGCACTTGACTGCCACATTTCGAACAGAACCAAAAAAAAAAAAAAAAGGCCCGTCAACACCGACTGCGTTGCTTTAAAGTTGCATGTTGTGCCAAGTGGCAGCCACAAAATCGGAAGCATTCTCTTGCTGAGTAGCTTTGTGTGACCAGCATAATTGAATTTTTGTACTTTGAACACATTGGACACACGCGAGTGACTTGGCCGGAAACGAAAAGTGCAAACAATACCATAAAATTAAAAAAAAAAAAAAAAGATATAAATAAAAATAAATAATAAAATATATAGAATAAAAATGACACAAATGAGAGAGCCAAGAACCAAGAAAAGTGTCAGAAATCTATAAAAGAAATTTAAGCACTGCATTTGCCATACAATATGTACATTCTATAAAAAGAAATTAAAAAAAAAATCACACAAAAGTCGCACAAAGCTTTAACCAAAGGCAAGGGCAGCGGCGGAGCGAGGCTAGTAAAATAAAATGAAAAGAGAGGGTGCAGTTTGAGTGGAGGTTGCGTTAAGAGCACAAAGCTTGTAAGCGGCTTAAAGTTGTACAAAGTTTTTCAAGCGCATTCGCGTCACCAAAGGCGGCAGCCAAAGTTATGAGTGGCTCACAATCTCACACACACACAGATACTCAGTGAAGTGCAGAGAGTGAGAGAGAGAGAGGGAGAGAGGGAGAGTGGGTGCTACTCATATGTATGTGTGTTTTTGTATTTGTATTTGTTATGGGTGGTTGCTTGCAGCAGCTGTTTTTGTTGCCTTATGCCGCATCTCCATTGCAAGCCTAACAAAGCACCAAAGCAAAGCAAAGCAAAGTGCTCGAAAGTGCAGGCCACAATCACGTCCTGCCTCTCTTTCCCCTCACCATCCCACTTATCATCGTCCTTCGCCGTTAGCGCAGCAAATGAAGTAAAGCGCGGAAAGTATCTAAAAGGATTAAGTTCGCTTAATATCATTGATGAGCCTGCGCCCATTACTCGTACTCGAAATCTTACTCGTCTCTCTGCCAAAATCCGCCCACTTACTCTGCTCGAAATGCATACTATATATAGTGAGTACTGAATTTATTTGCACACTTTTAAATTTGAAATTTAAAGTTCTTAACGCAAAGTTGTTGTAATGATAAAGTTTTTGTGGCTTTTTGTATCCTAAAGGTAAATGAAAAAATAACAAGGAAGCCCCTAATAACATTCAAGGAGAGGGCGAGAGGCGTTATTTGGAGCACGTGCGAAACATTTTTTTTTTTTCTTTCCATGCCAATTATAAGTTACCTACGGGCGAATAAAAAACCCACCAACGGGTTGGAGACTATCTTTGGTGAGGGCCGATAAAATGCTGCAATATGTTATTATTGTCTTAATAAGAATATGCCACAAAAATTTTTTTGAAAAGCGTGCGTGTAATTTCTGGTCTCACTGTACTTTGTTTACTTATTTTATTTTATAGATACTCGTTCATGGTTTGGTGCATTGAAAGTGTGTCTGTAATGCGGCGTTTCTATGGAGTTTTATACAGCACAGCCTGGAACTGCCTTCCATAGAGTGCAATTTATAGAACGCAGTGACAGATTATGAGACCGCTAAAGGACTTAAAAGCCTGGGACTCTGTCATCAGAAAAGACTTGCATCAATTGGATCTCTTCTTTATCTTCATTAAATCACAATTCAGTTCTCATACATAAAACTTTTGTGTTGTGCAAGACAGTTTTGCAAATTAATTTAGTAGAGTAAATAAGCAATTCAAACCGAACAAAGATCCAATACTGCACCCAGCTTCATGTCATAGAAGACTTAGGACCGGCCACATATCTATCTATCTCTATCTACGACTAAATATTAGTTCCAAGTCGTAGATTCCAAGACTTAGGCCCAGAAATTGTATTTAATGCTGGATCAAGTCTAACCGCATTTATAGTAAACAGTAAATGGCTTTATATTCATTATAGAGTAACTCTACCATTTCAAGTTTACAATATCTGATCGTCGTGCCGGAATTGACTCGCATTTCTTTCTACTTTGTACAAAATCCACTTGGATATAATGAATATTAGAATCATTTACAAATAATAACAGATGATGCTATAAATAATACTTCTGATATCTCAAAACATATACAGGTAATAGGAACTTACTCCTTTTTTACAGTATAAAATAATTGAAAACGAGTAGAAGCAGTCCAATCCCAATATTGACAATTTCTTGACGACCCGAAGAATAAATAAAATAGTTTTACCTGACGGAGCCCAAGGAAGTTCGATAGAAAGCCCAAGAAGCTTATGTCAACTAATACCCGTAAAGTTCTCTGGGAGAACTATGTAAAAAAACAAATAGAAAATAAATTTATTATTTCAATTGCGATTTAAAACAGCTTTTAAGTAGGTTGCTCAATCATCTTGTACCTGCTCATAAATAACTCTCAAGGTCAATCAGAGGTACTTCACTCAGCCTAATTAGCAAAACAGCAACAGCTGCTTAAAAAGACACAGTACAATCCAATCCAAGACAAAAAAAAACAATTACATCGAGTTGGCAACTTTATGCAAATATCCTGCATACAGAGTATGAGGGTCCTTCGAGGACGAACAATAAAGTTGAGAAGGCAAAGCTACGCTCACAAATGTAATGAATATTTACGAGTATAACGAAGAAGTAACGCCATAATGGTAAAGTCCAAAATTCAAAACACGTGCAAAATCTCAAAATATTCCCACACACGGCGGCAATGTCTCAAATCTTGGCTCAAATAAAAAAAAAAAACTGCCGACTATAATGAATTTACGCTTGAGAAATTACGAAAATTTTCATTTAATTATGAAAGACTGATTGTTCTGATGGTGGGTGGTGGTGGCGTTAGGAGGAGCCCCTTAAGGTGAGGACTGTTGCCATCCCTGCTGTCGTTAAAGTTGTGGTTTATATAGTAAAAGGTGTGGTTTATAAGTGTGATACGAATTTATAGCTCGTGATGTATATTTTTTGGAAAGGTTGGTCAACTTACCCGCAATAGATTGATAGACAGATAGACCCGCGGGACTCGTTAAGGCTGCAATGAAAATGAGCAAAACATTTACTTTAATTAGATTTCAGGCCAAATTGTGACTAGGCAAAAAGACTTGCTTCACTCTCAAAATCCAGTTCAGCTAAGAAGTCAAGTGGCAAGTTTGTTGTCGTTTTAACTGAATTTCCCAATGAGTTTTCCCCATTTAAGGCCATGATTTTTCATTTCTATTGCTCTCTTTCCTAATGCTGTCCAAGAAATCCGTCTACAATCCTCCATAAGCTCTGCTCATATTTACAAAATGTCTAATGAAAATATTTTGCTTTCCATAGCCGTTTCCATAGCAAAAAAAAAAAAAAATCAAATTAGCTGCATGAATGGCGCTGGCAAATGCGCTTTCCACTTTCCGCACTCCGTATTCCACTATCTGCTCTCAGCTGCTCATCCATTACTTCCATCTTACTCTGCTTTCTCTCTCTCTCTCTCTCTCTCTGTGCCCTCAGTACAAATCTCTGCAAGGATTAAACAGGCGTGGCTGTATACAAAGATACACAAACAGCGCCCATTCAATTCGAGTTAGGTTTTTGTGACTTGTGCCCTGCTCTGCCACTGTCGCTGTCTACGTTGACTGCGCTGCTTTAAGTGATTTATGCAACTTCATGTTTGTGTGCACTAATTGCAATACAACTAAGCTGCAAAGGCTTCAAATATATCCATAGATACAAGTTAAGGCCACTTAAAGATACATCTGTCATTATAAAATTGTCTAGAAAGTCAAAACTGCACGGCTCTTTAAAGCGCCAAAAGCTCTCATTTAGATCTTAAATATTGATGTACTTAATGCCTCAACACTTGTCTGCACTTTAAGCCGAATCAAAATCCCGACTTTTAACCCTTTTTTTTATTTTTTCTTGCACTCGCATCTTTTAGTTCATGCTTTTGAATACTGTATGAGCCGAAAAAAAAATGAGATAGCGCATTTCGCATAGAAAGCCAAGAGAGCACGACTGAGTTCGTGCACACAAAACAAAAAACAGGAAAAATAAAAGACTGAAAAACGGAACTCAAAAAAAAAGCGAAAACTGATTGTGAGAAAACGTAAAAAAAAAAAACAATAAAAAAAAATTATGTATACGCATTGGGGCAACATGAAAGCAAGAGAAATCAAAACTAACATGTCAGAATAAAAAAAAAAAAATTCGAATGTATCAACCGCCGCCGACTGTGGAATACCCTGCATCCATTTTTCAAAAAAAATTCAATAATTATTATTTTTGTGGATGGAAAAAATAAATAATAAGTTTGATGGAAGCCATATGCATTTGAATCACACCAATTTGGTTGTCGAACTAATAAAGCAAAAATATATATTTTTATGCAGGATGAAATTATCACTGACAAAGTAACATGTCAATTATTCTTAATATTAAAAAAAAATAATAATCCTCCCTATAACCCCTTCCTTACTCTTTCATACTTCTTTCTTCCCTTACACAATTAGGCCACACAATGGAACTCATGGCCTCTGGTTGATCTATTTTACTCTAAAGAACTCATGTTCTGCCACGCCTTCTTCCTGCTGTTAAATAGATTGCACAAATCAAGTATGTCTCCAGACTCGTTGCATACAGGGTATACAAAAATCCAGGGAAAAGTGTATCAAGTAACTGAGCTCAGCCGAGTTGCATAGTGAAAATGCAACTGTGCGGAAAACTGTGCGAACATTTTCATTTTCAATGCAACACAAACACAGACTGCAACAACAAGCAAATAGTAGACAACTTTAAGTACAAACCGTATACGGGGGCAACGAGTTGACAGCTAGCACAAAGATACAGATACACACGCACTCATAGATACACACACATGGCGACATGTTACCAAGCAATCGCACAAAATCGCTTAGAATGCAGCGCCCAAAAAAAAGAAAAGAGTAAAAGAAACTATACAAAAGCATATGGGAGCTAGCCCCTCACCGGCCGCACTACTCGACACCATCCTGGGAAATGTGTGCTGCCGACTTTTCTTTCAATTTGCAACATTGGTGCTGCCTCTGTAACAGATAATGCCAGTGCACGTTGCACGTTTCCAAAAAATAACTTCCGCCGCAGTCTGATTTTTTTTCCGCCTTAGTCAACTCACTGCGAAATTGCAGGAAGCTTTTTATTTAAAGTTGCCAGAGCTTGGCAAGCCCTAGTTTTGGGGCATTATCATCATTGGTGGGGGCTACTCTTGGTATTAATAACACACACGTGTCGTCACTATGCGAAACTCGGTGAAGGCTGCGATGCCTTATTTGTTGGAGCTAACTAGTTGGTGGGGCAGGTGGTGGTGGTGGTACTCTCAAATCGGTTGCCACTTTTAATTAAGTTGAAAGCAGCAGCGATGGGAATTGCTGCGGCTGTCGGATTGCTGATGACTGATAACTGACCCGTATCTGATAACTACTTTGTATCTATTTATTTATAATTTACAAAAATTCAATTAGCTAGACTGTCCAAAACAGCAGAAACAGCTCCTGCAATGGCTGACCAGGCTGCTCGCTGCTCGTCTTATTAACAATGTAAACTTTTTGGAGCAAACTGTAAAGTGGGTGCCATTTAGGGGCTACAACTGAAGCTGCCAATCAGACAGACAGACAGTTAGTTAGTTGGGAAGCCCTTAATAAGCCCCCCATAAGACAACTAGTAGCATACGACCCTTGGCCCCAGCTATTAGCCAAACTTTGTTACAATGAAAAAATATAAAAAAAAAGATAGCCCAAAATAACTGCGCTTCAATGTTAAATGAATTGTTGTCTTAACTACTAGACGGAGTTGGTTTAGTCCCTACCTCTCTCTCTGTTTCTTTCTCTCTTTCTCTATCTCTGGATGTGTGTGTGTATCCAAAAGTTTGCTAAATTCATTTTTGGAAAAGTGCAAAATAAGGTAGAAAATAAAAATGGCGGTTAAATATACTCAAAACACACGCACACATACACACAAGCACACCCATACACACATAAAAGTTTAAATAACTTTGCCAACTAAATTTAAGTTGCTTTTGCCTGCAAAACACCCTGAATCTCTCCAGTCTCTAACTGACTCTCTGACTCTGTCGGCTTGGCGCTAGAAATTAAAGCTGACTTCAAAGCACCGAAGTTCTTCTACCCTACAGCTCATTATACAATGTATTGCGTTCCATAGAGTCCAATGTTTGTGCTATACAGCCAAAGGCACAATGGGATCTTCACTTTTTGATACTGACTCTAACTATTCCAGCTATTATAAAAATATTTCTCTCATCACCATTTGCTTTATTTGAATTTCGATGATATTATGTTGGTATTACTTTTATCGCCTAATTCTATTCATGAGCAAAGGGCTTATCGAAGACAACACATAGACACATATAGTATATGGTGTGATCTAAAAAAACCCAAACTTTTTTTTCAAAAAATAAAATATACATGGTATTTTTTAAAGCTCATATATCGGAACGATGAACCAATGAACCAAACTCTTGACTTTTTTAAAAAAAAGCTCCTTTCATTGCAGTTTTTATTTTTCGAAATAGAAAATAGTCACATGGTGCTTGATCAGGCGTGTACGGGGGTCATTAATGACACAAATCTGTTCTTCGTCAAAAATTCATTGAATTTTTGGTTTTGTGAGTCGCTGCATTATCATGCAATAAAAACAATTGTTTTCCGTCTCGGAAATCTAACACGAATATTTTTCGATCACAAACGTCCGGAACAATTTCTTGAAACCACTGAAAAGTTATTCACACTTGATTTCTGACTTCGGAAAACACAATTTTTGAGGTTTTCGACTTCCATGCTGCAGATTGTCGATTAGTTTCGGGATCGCATTTAAAGCACCATGCTTCATCTATAGTAATAATATCTGATTCGTTTTCAGCTGCTGAGATGATACCCTTGCAATGCTCTACATTATGAACAGACAGTGGGTTCCAACGTCGCACTTTGCTGGGTTTCTTCACATAATTGCTTGCAGCTCTGGCTAGACAATGTGATGTATTTAAAAAGAGATGTAGGTGGCTGCTCCTTACCACAGTGAGCGGAGTAGATCCGATGCAGTGGTGGGCAAAGCTCATACAAACATACATTTCTTCATGCGAGTAAGCAGTGCAGTAGGCAAAAGCGCACGGGAGAGCAAGAACCGAAGTTAATCAAAAACGAGAGAGGGATTGCACACACTTGCACCATGCGTGCTGTATCCATGCGTGTTATGAAAATTGAGAGACTGTCCACCACTACTCTGATCTATGGATCAATTGTATCCTAAACAGACACTCTACCATTCTAGAGCGTCCAACTCATTTACTTTGCGTGTCTACAATGTAATCCTACACTCTTTTCTTCGTCTACGTCTTCCTTATCAGTAGAGCATCTCGCTTCAGACAGTTAGTGGGCCCACTACGAGGTCTCACCCACGTAGGCATATTCTGCTCCTTCGCCGATTTCCGACAACATCCACAAACCCAACTTACTGAAGCTACTTCAATCAAATCAGCCTGGCGAAGTCCTTAACGATCTCATACAGTTCCACGTTCCAATAATGCTACTAAGCTTTACTCTACACGCCTCGTAATCTTCGCCGGCATACCTTATCACAAAAGTTAAATACTTTGCACTTTGGAAAGGGTATTAGGAAAAGATAGAGCAGCATCCGTGCAATCGCTTGACAAAGTTACCATAGCAAAAGTGCTGGGGTAACTGTTATTGTTGTTGTTTTTGCTTTTCCCGAGCACTGATAAAAACTGCAGCAGACGCAAAACTAATTTGCGTGGTTATGTAAATTAGAGTCAGAGTTTTGCGATAAACTTGACTGTTCTTGAGGGCGCAAAGGAGTAAAAAAAAAAATATATTAAAGAAGAAGGGTAAGCAAGCAGGAGATAGCCCAATTCACCTTTAAAGCCAAGCTGACAGGAACACGGCCGAGAGTCCGAGTGCAGCAAAATGCTAAACAAACTTGGCAAAGTGCAAACACAGCTGAGGTTTCGTCAGATGCAGTAGGTGAAGACGAAGGTGAGTGTGGGCGTTGGGCGTGGTTGCCAAGAATGTTTGTTTTGGTAGCCGTAATCCGAAACCACAAGCAGATAACACAATCATTGGACAGACTTCAACAGACTTGCTTGTGTGTAACCAGACGCAGGCCTCGTGCTCAAGCTCGAGGCAAAGATGCGCTCCACGCCCCACACTACCCACCACTGACAACTATATAATGTGCTTCAAATGTAGTGCAGCTGCAAGTTGAGATAATTTTTCGTCGACTTTTGCAACAGTTATTTAAAACAATGCAACAAAGTGAGCAATAATTTGGCAAAAGCTGCCAAAAACAGGCACACACACTTGGATAGACTGGTTAGAACGCAAATGTATCTTGCAGATACATTCAAAAGACTGAGTGCAAGTCACGTGCTCGTCGACTCTGAGCCTTTGTTACCCAAAGTCATATTAATAATTTTGTTGAGGTTTTTGGTTTGAATTTTGTACATGGCGCTGTCTGGCTAGTGGAGCAACCACAACAACCTGGACGTACTCTGCCCATAAACACAATATGTGTGCCGTAGATACAAATGCAAGGCTACAAGCTCGGTACAGAGTTGGAGCCATTAAAGCTTAGTTACACTTGTTCACACAGAGGCGCACACACAGACACAGGCCAGTAGATACTGTTTGTATTTGCATTTTGGACAAAAAGTTCCAGAAGAGTGCAATGCAATTGAGTAGGAGGGATTTGAAAGGGGTTCAATGGGCTTTCGATGGTGTACTCGAATGCATTCAATGCACCTGTTGTTGGTATGGGTCTGCAACAGCTGCCGGATTGCTTTTGTTTTCATTGTCTGACCAATAAAAAGACTAACCAAATGCGTACCACACAATGCAGTCTTAGCTCCCATGGGAAAATCACAGCCACCAGTTCTTCCTTTCCCTACCCTCTCTAGCGTGTCCACTCTTTATATAGCCAAATATTGACAGTGGCTGCATTCGATTTCCCACACACATAGTATACACAACGCCAGAGGGTTGACTTTGAGAGCACCCAAAACCCCAGCACCAGATACTAATTAGTTGTCACCGATGTCGTAGCGCCGTTCTGCCCGTGCTCTCCCGTTCACACGACCTTTGCTTTGACATGCGATATATTTAGTGCCTTTGGCCCTGTCCGCACGCTTCCGCTGCCACGCTCCCCAAAAAGACTACAGAGCTGCGACAACCCCGAAAAACAAACTACTCCATGCAGTAGTCCGCGAGTAGTATGAGTATTTTTAGAAATTGACAGTTCCATTCAATTCAATTCCAATCAATTGGTGGGCCACACGACTCGTGTTAATGACATGCAAATCAACTTTGGTGGTCGACAAACATCGACTCCCTGCGCGCCTCCGAATCCGTCTCCCAATCCCATGCCGTCTGTTTATATTTTTCTTTTTTTGACAGTTGATTGTTTTATTGAAATGCAACATGGGTGCAGTCACGAGGTGGCAATGGAAATATTTGTTATTTATTATTTACTTTAGCGCCGAAACAAGCTGAGAGATACATTTATCCAAACGGCGACAGTCAGCCACTGAAAAGCGTACGAGTTTTTACGGTAGAGATTTTCAATTACACTGAGTGGCATTCTGTAGCTATTTATTGGGGAAAGCTATTTGATTGAAATTTTAAACAAAAATATTTTTATTATTCTAATCTTTTAGAAATTTAGTAACGGAATTTCCCATTCCAATTTACTTTCATAGCAGCTTAAGGATTCACTACATGTCGCGGTTTTTTTTTACACGATTTTTTCTGGAACGTATCTACCGTGTAAAACCAGAATTAGGTGTATGTATATGGTTATTATATTTAAAAGCGGCTACTAGCATCAGTTTCCCATGAAATTGGTTCCCCATCTTAGTAAGAAACATGGCTTGAAGATTCTTTCGAAACACCCAACACCCATAAAAAAACTTGTTTCACTCGGCATTAACAGTCGAAATAAAATGCAGAGATATCGAGCACCTAAGGAGTCAGGGACACCAAATTTCATCAAAAGATGTGCGTAACTATTTTTTTTCTTGTGATAATCTATTAACGGGTAACATCTGTGTAGAATCTTCAGCAATCTTTTTTTTTAATGTAAATTGATAGACAATTATGCTCAAAATTATTTTCTGAATTGAATTAAAAAAAAATGTCCAACAATTATAAGCGTCGGGCGCATGCCATCCCGCCGCGCTGACGGTTCAGTTTTTAAATTTTAAACGTGTTTTTCTCGAAAACACTTTTTTCGAATGGCTTCACGTCAATTTTTATCCGATAGATTTGAAATTTTGACATAATATTTATAACATCAGGAAAGATTTTATCAAAATAATAAAAACTTATTAATTTACAACTCATTTTTCATGATTTTATTGACGAAAAAAATTTTTTTTTTTTTAAACTTATGCCTTTTTTTAAATTTAAGTTTTTGAAATGCCCTACGTGGTTCACTTTCTTTTGGTCCATTGACTAAGAGGAAAAAAATTTGGAGGCCTCTCCGAAAAGTAGTCATGTACTCTCTACAGGCGCCACTTTGTTTTTTATTACTCTGGAAAAATTAATTTTTGTAGCTATTTGGTTTATGAATATAAATTAAAATAAAATAAAATAAAATAAAATAAAATAAAATAAAATAAAATAAAATAAAATACAATAAAATAAAATAAAATAAAATAAAATAAAATAAAATAAAATAAAATAAAATAAAATAAAATAAAATAAAATAAAATAAAATAAAATAAAATAAAATAAAATAAAATAAAATAAAATAAAATAAAATAAAATAAAATAAAATAAAATAAAATAAAATAAAATAAAAAAAAATAGAATAAAATAAAATAAAAAACCATGCTTCAAACAGATGTTACTCCTTAAAAGACAGCTCCACAGCAACCTATAATATGTTGACCATAAGGTGTACGCTATGACTAAAGTAATAATTAATATGAAAATTCCTTAGGTAAAGATAATTGGGTGGAAATAATTTTTTGAAGTAAAATAAGACAATGGAGACACCCAAATTCGTCTAAACATCTCCGTCTGAACGGAACGCCTGCATCTTGGAGACTTTACTTGCTAGGCTTACCAAACTTGACTAGCTAGATCATTTTCTTCTGGCACGCCAACTTTCTCCCACAGAGTTACAGACTTGGTAAAATGCGGCAAATAAAAAAAAATAAATCTTTGATGTAATTGAGCTTGACAATGGGAAATTGGAAAATAATGTGTAGAACTAATGCCCTCAAGTCCCCTTCGGCGTCTTCTACGGAGCAGTATCTATTTCTCTTGAGAAAAAAATTTTCCCTTAAAAGTTATGCCTAAAATATGTGTAATTTTTTTATTTTTATGTTTCTTGTATCGGTTTGGGTTGCCAAAAGTACGCCGATATCTGAATTTTATTCAGTACTATTTTCAACCACTATTTTTTCAATGAGCTATTATCCTTTGTATACATTTTCTATACTTCAGTTTTCATTTTTTTTGTTTTTTTTTTTTAATTTAAAAACATCAATTTTCTTAAATTCCCCATTTAAAATGTACACACAATCAAGGTTAAACTTTAGCTATGATGACATTTAGATTAAAATATGTATTTTGGACATTTTTTTGACGACTACAAAGCGAAAGCCAAACCCAAATAACTTGAAAATGCAAATAAAAAATTTAATTAGAATTTTTATTATTAAATAAAACGCATGACCAACCGAAACCGCTATACAACAAAAACAACAACAACAACAAAGCAAATAAACTAAATTGAATTTTTCCAGCTGTTGTATGATGGTGATGGTCGGTTAGGGGTGTTGGAAATTGGTGGGGGAGGTGTTATACAAAGAGCTCAGCGGCAGGCGAATAAAATTGCTAAAAGTTTTAAATAAAATGAAATAAATCTCGATAAACAAAATTGTTCCTAAGTTTTGCACACAAAAATCACAAAAATGTTTTTTATCGTACAAATATTTAAAAAAAAAAAATAACAGGACAAAAATACAACAAAACTGTGCCACAAATAAAAAAAACCAAAGAATGATTGGATAAAATGTTAAAAGGTATTTAAAATGTTTGCCATGTGGTTGCTGTGGTCACAGTAAATGGAAATAATAGTATATATATATATACCAAAGTATGTGTATGTAGGTACTATGTGTAACTATTATGTACGATACTTCTTTGTCAGTTTTGGCCATTTAAATGAAAAATGCTTAAATCATTTTTGGCTCTTAGCGGAAGTGGGCTGGAGCTGGCTGACTCCTACTACCAGTACGTTAAAATCTAATAAAAAATTCTATTCTACTAAAGCGTCATTTTAAGGTCTCACTTGAGGTTGAGACTTATCTGCCTTTTTGTGTTCCGAGAGTTAATGAGAAAAATGCACGCGCATAAAACGTCTACTTCCGGCGCATAAACATGACAAAGCTCCCGGACTGCGTTCCGTTCGTACCCTCGTTCCTCTCAATCAATGCGCTCTCACGTGGATTTTTATGAGTCTTGCGTCTGCCGCCAGACACATAAAGTAGGCAACCTCTCAAGCGTTGCCCGCCCGCTGCAAGCTACCAGCACGAGCGATATGGCAACGCTTTAAACTCGTAAAAAACAAAAGTCAACAAAATGGCGCAACCTAGCTGTAACACGAATCACGGCAAGCCCACCCTTTGTATGTCGTGGCAGCAGCGGGGGCGGGTGCCGAGGCATTGACCTGCAAATTGTATACAAATTAACGTATTTTAATTTAAAAATTGCTGCCACACACTTTAATTATAGCTGCAAATTTATGGCACTTGCCACGCTCGGTTGCACATGGACGCGCCACGTAGTGACTATGTATTTGGTTCATCATAAAATGGCATTCAAGACTTATTTATTGCCCAACAAGGCGCTTTCAATTTATGGCCAAAAGTGTGAACATGGAAAATATGCAGCCAGCTGACGGTTCCACCTCCTACTACGCCTCCGCCTGCTCCACGTCCTACTTCTGCCAATTGCCCGACATCGTGCTATCCAAAACTGCCTAGGCCGCAAAATCCGCAAAATAATTTCGGTCGCAGGCTGTGATTTGGCTCGCTGTTCTAATTTCACATGAAAATAAATTCATGCACTTGACGAAAAAATGTTTCGATTTCTAACACTTTGAACACTAATCGCTCGCTCTATAAGAACGTTTTTTACGCCATCATTTTCAAACAATTGAAGTTAACAAAAAAAAAAAAAAATAGGTATGGATGAGAGAGCAGGGCGTGAAACCCCCTAGTGAAAGCAAAGCTAATATGTAGGTAACAGAATAAACAGCATTTTGTGATATATTCAAATAATGGACTTACAATTGTTACCGTTGTCACAACCAAATAGCATCTAATGCAAATAAGTTCAAATTTGTATTTTTTAATTTAAAAATTATTTTGGCTGCGCTAAAAGAGTCAAGGTTTTCGGATTTTGGAGAAGTTTAACTTTTTGTCAACTGCCTCTATAAGGTAGGATACGAATATTATCTAACCTTCACTGCTGATGATATAGATTCTCTTAAGGTAATCCTTGTTCTTTCCAGATTTAGTCCTTCAAGGAATATTTTCAAAAATCCAACGAATCTAAAGGATCTAGCTGCATAAGGTACTGCCCCAAGCGATTTTTGAAAACTAATGATGCAACTTGATTCATAGAGCAAAAAAAAAATTTTTCGCAATATTTCAGTTTTTAAACTTAACGCGTTACGGCTTAATTTAAAAAAATATGTTTTTCGTTTTCATTTAATAGTGACTAAGCTACTGAATATTTTTGAGACAATTTTTTTTTAATCTGAGTTGCCAGTTGGTATTTTTTTTCCTATTATTAAAATATTAAAAATTAAAAGTTTGTTCTTAAAAACACGTGTTTTTTACGTTTTTTATTTGGTGTGAATATAAATAAAATCGATTTGGTTGATAAATGTTAAAAAAAAAGTAAAACAAAATTTCTTTCATGTTTTTTTAAAAAAAAGGATAAAAATAATTTTTTTTTTGTGTCAAAAGATGTCAGTAATTATAATACATTTTTATAATATTAATTATAATGCATACTTCCTGTTTATATGATGAACAAAATGTATTTACTATTTCGTAGGCATATAAAAAAATATTAACATTGCTCAACAAACGATTTTCTTTTTTTAGACTTTTAAAATTTTATAACTATATTTTTTGAGTGTATCTATATCCCACATATGAATACATTTATTTTTTGTATTCATAACCACTGTGCGTTGTATATGTGTCTGTGTGTGTGTGTGTGTGTGGTGCCTGTGGGTTCGTCCACGCGCTAGAAATAAATTTGTTGTCGCCCAAAACGATTTAATTTGCGGTTTTTGTCACTGCGAGCCGCATTTTGTTTATGGTCCGACGCCTTGGATTTAGTGCGTATAAACCGCTTTAAGCCCAGATTGGAACTGTCTGCATGGCATGGCATCTCAATCACGTAGATCTATGATAAACATATACTATAAATATGTGTATCTTTGCTAACTATGTATTTCCCCTTACGTTATGAAGTACCTTTGAGATCAGTTGCTTCAAGTATAGAAATCCAAAAACTGCGGAAAATTAAGAAAAACAGATATACATAGTTGTGCATTCAAGAACGATTCTTTAGCGTATTTAAAACATGCAAATTGACTCTTCCACGCTTATGAAGTTTCTACACATTAAATCGCAAGGATAATCCTCAGAGCTAAAACTATGTGTCCAATGAGCTATGCAGACCTGGATTACAGTAGATTATATTCTTCAAGTTTGTGGCTTATAAAATATAAAAATATGTAGCTGCAATCGAATACTCTATACAAGTGTGTAACGAATCAGCTAGCTTGGATTTGAAATGTTATATGTGTGAGATAGAGTCCGGGTTAGGGTCAACTTTAAATGCTGCAATCCATTGAGCAGCAGACAATGGGAATTCAAGCATTGTGCATGGTAAATTCTTGTGGCATGTACTTTTCCAGCTCGTCCTCGTCCAACCTACATATGTACGTACTTAGAACTACTGACCTATTTCTGCATGTGCTGGTGTCCTTGTTCGTTTGTTCACCCGTACCTCTGTCCGTGCGTCCGTCCGTCCGTTCAATATGCATTTGTGCACACAATGTGCGTATTTTGCTTTATTTTATTGTCTGACAAGATAAATACCGAAATATTGAATATGCAGAGCCAACGACACAGAGCACAAATAGTACAAAAAAGGAATGTGCTGCAGGAGCTGCTCCAGCTCGGAATACTGCAGTGGGGTAGTGTTTTGGCCAAGCGGGCTGTCAATTGCGCCACGAACAATAACTCAAATGCAATCGAGCATATTTTCTGCAGAACAAATAAACCCAGTTACCGTAGTTTGGAGCAGTGCATGCATGTCAACGGATGGGTTTGTATCCAGATGGCAGGCCTTGTGGGAACGCAAGACTATGGACAACAAATTGCGGAGGACACTTGACAGTAAGAAGAAAGTTGCCAGAAACAGCGAAAGTGGGTTTGGGTGGACAACGGGTAAGAAAGATGTTTGGTCACAAAAACAGCAAGTAAAATCTTTAGGAGAAAACAAAAGCCAAAACGTAGAAAAACAAGAAAATTGGTTGAAACAAAAACTTGGCTGGCAGCAAACTTTTTGTCGCACTCTACGAAAAGTAAGCGAAAACTTAATAAAGATCGCAGCTGACGTTGACGCCGCTATGGACAGAGTGAGAGACGCCAACGCTGACAATGTTGACAGCACTTGGTCAATGAGCGGCAAAGTGTTGGAGTTTGCTTCTTGCAGAGAGCTGAGAGGGAGACTTTTGGTGGAGTAGGGTGCTCTGCTGCAACGGCGTTGCCGACCACAGCCTGTCGAAATTAAACCAAACTGAATTTGCACTTGCTCCTTGCTCAGTGTGTGGGTGTGTGTGTGTGTATGCTGTGCTGTCGAAATTGTCACTTTCGCAATTTGCACAGAGAGAGAGAAAAGAGAGAGCGCCAGCGAGAAGCATGCAGACAATGGCAAAGCGCGTAAGTGACATTTATGCGCCTGGGTAACAACTGCTCTCTTCCCTTAGCTACAACAACTTCAAAAGTTTATCATCCAAGTTTATTTTGTTTTTTTTTTTTTTTCTGGTACCTACATATATATGTATTATTTCTATTGTGTGCAAGATTGTCGCTCTGGCCTAGCTGTAAGGTGGACTGTTCCCGAAACGTTGATGAGAAAAACTTTTTCCCAACATTTACTTATCGACATTTCTTCAAAGTTTGGCTGACAACACAATAAATGCACTCGAAGGGAAATAATCAGCCGCAGCGCAACAGGAAAATTGAGAATTTTCATGAAGTCAGCAAGGAGCCAAGTCAAGCAACCATACCGACACGTAAAAAGTTTCAATTAGACGCCAGTTGTGTTTTGACTGCAGTATTGTGATCTTAGGATAATCGACAGAAGTTAAGACAAAATGCTTCCTATTTTGCTGCCCAGGTGTCTGTAACTGTTGGTAGACCGAGACTGATTACCAGAGAAGCGTTTCGACATGTCGCCTTTTGTCCTGTCCATGCGCAGCCCAAGCACAAAAAAATTGAAGTATTCAGATATTCTAATCCATGTAATTTTGGATTTTTCAACACAAAAATTCACATATTCACACATGTTCCCTTATTTTGTAAAACTTTTTGGTTTAGTCGTGTTCCATCTTAAATGAGCTGTTACGAAGAGAACTTGCTCTCAATACCATAAAGATTCCACAGCATTAGTTGTCAATGGGATAAGAACATTTTTCAATTTTTGACAGCAACCAAACGACAAAAAAACTATAAAAAAATATAATTCAAATTTATTTATTGAAGAAAAACATTAATAATAGTTTATTTAGTTCTAGTAAGTAAGCTAGGAAAGAGTGGCTTATATTCAAATATTTTGCAACACTAGTTGAATAGTTAAAATTGAGGCACTATCAACACTTAACAAATAGTTCCCCTAAATAAAAACTCAACTGAAACTCAGCTAAGTGTAAACGACTTGACTTATTGAAAATCAACTCTACCAAGTCACTAAACTGCTACAAACGAGGGCTTATGCTTGGCCAGCAACACGTGCCAAATATCTGATAGCTATCTACACCTCTACAATGCCAAGACTCATTTCCAGCAGCCATAAAACATTCGGGGAATACCGGAAGCAGCTACAACAAGTCTATTTATATTCTGACTAGGCTATACACATCTGGCTGGCAGTTTAGACGTACAAACCGCAGTGGGAAAACAAGATCGTAAACTCCAAAGTAATCATAATTTCTAGCTGTAGGCAAAGTTAATTAGTTGTGATTTTTCAAAGAACATTAAAATCGAAAGCAGCCGAAACAACAAACAACAAACAAATAACCAAGCCCTGCGGCTCCGAACTCGCCAGACCGGAGA
Organism: Chymomyza fuscimana; assembly: GCA_949987675.1. Taxonomy (NCBI): domain Eukaryota; kingdom Metazoa; phylum Arthropoda; class Insecta; order Diptera; family Drosophilidae; genus Chymomyza; species Chymomyza fuscimana. The sequence continues at coordinate 1,391,889 of OX465089.1, forward strand.
ACTGCAGCGAACAGGAATCTCTGCTCCAGAGAGCGAAGGCGTAGGCGAGGGTTCGGGCTCGGGCGGCAGGGAGGCTGGCACATGTTGACTGTATACAATTTTGATGAATGTTTTGTTTACGCCAGCACAGCTACGAGGCAGAGAAAGAGAGAGATGGGGCGGGCGGAGCAGTCGACTCATCTCCGAGTCCCTCTCTCTGCTGACAAGGGGTTGATTACTGGCTGCAGCTTCAGCATCAGTGGCTGCCATGGTTTTGTATGCGTGGGTGAGTCGAGTCCATCAAATGCAACATGCCGCTGCCTGGGATGCTGCACACATGTGGCGCCTCCGGCCTACTGACAGTGCGTCTGTTTGCCGCAAGTTGGAAATTGAATGTGTATTATATTGAATATCTCTGACAGACAGACAGACAAACAGAAAGACAGAAAGACAGACTCTATCTCGCCGATATTTTCTGTGGGGCAGAGCAGATGCCATAAATTACGCATAATAAACAGACTGCAACTAATTAACAAGAAATTACCAACTCCCAGAATTTGGACTTTCCATGTTCTATTTTTGGACCAAATGTTTACCAGTTGGGGCTGGCTTGGAGCTTGGAGCATAAATATATACCTGTGTTTCAGTTTCAATAGAAAAGAATTGTACGGACAAGCATAAACAGAATAAAAAACATGGAAAAAACAAAGGGCAGCTGGAAATTGAATACACGTTGAATCCCCAAAAGGAACATTTAGTTTCTAATCAAATTTGGTTTGTGTGCCAATTCGGAGGATGGCGGTAAAACATTGTACATGCGTTGAGAATCGCAAGCCGAAAACCGAATAATAATTTAAATGTTTTGCCTCAGGCCAGGCTAGACGGGCAAAAGAAAAGCCACAACAGCAACAAAACAACAGCTAGGAAAAAGGAAATGCCATTTGGGCAACTCCTTGCTAACAAGACAACAACAAACAACAACAACTACAACAACTAACAACAGACAACAACAAAAAACAACAGAAACAGAAGTAAACTAAAATGCGTGCACGGCAAAAGCTTGGCAAAAAATAAAGAAAATTCTCAAAAAAACAGCAATGGAAATGCCAGAGCCAAGGAAAAACTTAACAGCCGCGAGCCACACACGGGCAACGGGTGAAATTAGTTTCCTCGCCAAGCAGTTGCTCCTTGAATCTACCCTTAAATGGTGCATCGTGGTTATGGTTTGGATTTTGAAAGATATAATTTAAAAAAAAAAAAAATTTAAAGTAGCATTAAATAAATTATTATTTTTTTTTTCTAAGTTTTATATTGTAAATTTTTTGTTTGATCCTATAATAAAGTTCACAACAGGATTGAAGGCCTTGTAACAAACTCAACAAAAATAAAAACAATTATAGGGGCAACAAATAAATTATGTACCTGTATCGAACGTGATTAAAATCAAAATCTTTTAGGAAAATCTAGAATATCTATAAGTAAATTATTTTCCTTATTACTAAAGCGTTCTTTATATGTTTAGAGCAAACATGCCAATAAATTTTCCTCTTCTATGAGTTAGCTTGCTTTTAAATATATTTTCCATGTAAGCATCCGAGCCAAGTGCATCTTAATGTACTTAGGTATAAGAATAATAATAATATAATTATTGTTAACCCAAATGTATTTTTTTTAACAATATAATAAAATTGGTAGCCTAATTATTGCCCCCACCTAACGATATACTACTATTTTAAAGAAATAAGGTGAATGGTTATATAAAACATAAGAACCCCTATACACATTCAAATCAATTTTATCTCCTTGTTTTTTTCAGTCCTTAAAAAAAAAATTAAAATAATATTCACATGATATTTGGCACAGTTTTCACAAATATAAGTTCAAGCAAAAAAATAAAAAAGTTTTCCCGAATTGGTCAAACAGCGAATTTTGAATTAAAAATTTACCTTCATTATTGTAATGTATTGAAGAAAATCCTAGGATAATGCATGAAAATGGTCATTGCTATGCTGATTTCCCAATCATTTTTTCTTTATGCGTTTAATTATCTAACCATCTATCTCAAATTTAACATTTTCCGGCATGATGAAGCGTCGTGTGCGGAGCTTCTTTCTAATGGTCATTATTATTTATACGTCCCGAGAAATATGTAGCTTGGAGAGTGCCTTGATTTACTTGAAATAAATTTAAGCTATACAGTCTCATCAGAAGCTTATTACCGATAAAAGGTTTGACCAAAATGCACAAGGCCCTCATATAACACATATCGTTAAAATAATTAATTGGTTTTTATTTTTATTTTTTGGTTAAGATTATGCTTTAATGTAATAACAGACATAAAAAGGCTCAAGATCGTTATCTGGAGTTCCTGAAACATGATGATACTACTCGTATTATGGACAAAATTGAAAAAACAAAATTTTATATAATCGGCCGTGCTCCGGAAAGCGAAAAAACAAAACGAACAATTTTATTTGGATTCGTTTTTGCGTGCTCCCAAATCGGAATTTTTTGCTGTCGCCATCTACTCATATTTCCCTTACTCATTGTTAGCACAGCTCTACACCTTTCAATGGAAAATATCCATGAAAATGCTATTCCTATTATAAGGGAAATTTTTTATTTTTTGTAAGAGTATACAACTATCAGCGTCATGGCTAAATGCTAACGGCACAAATAAACTAAGAAAAGGATGACACGGCTAACTGTTGGCAGAAATAGAAATAGAAAAGGCAAAGGAAAAAATAAAAGGCCCACGAAAAATTCCCTAACAAGTAGAGTAAAATAAAAGAATGTGTTCTAGAATTGCGAAAGAGTGGTAACAGGGTGTAATATGCAAACCGCAGACAGTCGCATTTAAATATGAACACAAAACAAGACAAACCTAAGAAAAGCTCTAAGAGAGACAGAACCTCCTGCTGGAGATACCAGCAAATAATTGAGATTCCAAAGGCATCTTTAAGTACATATCTTTAAATATGCAAATGCTGCTTTTGCAGTCTACAGAGTTTGGCTGGCTAATCGTAAACCAAAAAATGGGCATCTACTGGTATACAACAAACTATGGTAAGTATATATTCGAAATGATGAAATTCTTTGGATGCCTGCTGGCCAGGCACTTTATATTGTAAGCAACAAACTTAGAACAGCTTCTGGTAAACTTTTCCCAGGTGTAACGAGCAGGTGTTGCCAGATACACCAACAATTTTTCGATAGCTGCATAAAAGTTTCATACACTTGCTACATATTCTATCCATGTTCATGTAGATGTCATTTATTCGACTGGCTACTTGCTACCTACCGCTCCTTAGCACAACAATAACTTGGCCAAGTGTAATTGTTACCGTTTAAATTTCCATTAAACAGGCCTAGGCAAATGGCTTTCTCTAGCCGTCCTCGCCCCAGGCGATTTTCCCAGCGCTGAAAATATGTCAAAACATTTAAGCTGCGCTTTGGACAACAACGGAAAACGTTCGCTGAAAGAACGTTTTCTTTCCAACTTAATATTTTACCATTTTTTTGGTATTATTTTTTTTTTTTTTGGAGCGCTATTAACAAACCATAAAGTAATTTCTTGCTTTCCTGCACGGAAATTAGACATTTTGTCAAGGGAACACTCAGTTGTGCCGCCCTTTCAGCTCTGGCCCGCGGGCAGCCTTGCCCAACAACAACAACAACAACAACAGCAACGACAACCCGGACACAATAACAAGAACAATAACAAGCTCCAGCCGGAGGGGGGGACAACGGCTTCGGCAAGTTAAAAGTGAAAAATATTATAATGAAGTATGTTGTTAGCTGTTTTGAGATTTTCAAATGTATCTACCAGCTACTGTTTCTTAAGGCTTTGCGAAGGTGGGTAGCGGGGAAGGGGAGGGTAGGGTCTGAAACATTTTATAAGTAAACAAGCAGCGCGGCAAGAAAAGTTTGTCTATTTAAAAAGTTTGCGCTTCATACGAAAAAGTTATAAAACATGAAAATATTTCTTAATTATTTTTATAAGCAGCAAAAGCAGCGACGCCGACGCCGACGCTGACGCTGAGACGTTGACGTTGCGTCGACTGCGGCAGATGCGTTGCCATCGATAGGAGCTTCGGTGTGTCCCGGAGTTTGTTTGTTTGTTTGTTTGCCTTGGCGATTTTTATAAGCCCATTTTGCCCGAGGTCAGGATTTTGTTTGATTAGCATGGAAACCGAAACCAAAAAGGAAAAGCAAAAGGAAAAGGAAAACATTCTTGTTTCCATCTACTTTTACACTCTTTATATTTTATTGTTGCTTTTTATTCTTAGTATACAAAATTAATTAGCAACAAAAAAATGACGCATGTTTACAAGGGCTTAACATAAATAGGCAAATTTATAAAAGATTTTTTCTTTCTATGTGGAGCAGTTTAAATTTCGTTCAACGTTAACCGCAAAGTCGACAGAGTCAATAAAAGACCAAATTTTTAAAATTCAAGCACAGAAAAATACTCCACCTATATATTAAAGACAGCTCCAAACGACTCATGAACTAGTCTCATGTGATCCTAATAAAATAAAAAATGGTGACGTTTTGTGAAAAAATTCTAATCCCATTTACCATTTCAAGTTTTTTAAGGAAAAGTGCATGCAGGGTATCCCCCTTTTACATACTTACAAGGCCTTTTGTTTGCGTCTTGTTGGATGAACTTACCTGTAAAACAGAAAGAAATAAAAAAAAGACATTTAAAGTTAGACTTATAGCAAGGATAAAATATTTTCATATTTGGTTAATGAAATGCAAAAATATTGAAATGTACTTTTAAGAACTCTTAGCTCTCTCAACCGATAGCGTCTATTTTGAATTAATTTGTTTGTGTAGCAAGTATCCTACACCTGCATCCCCCCACCACCACCATGAGAACCATAACCAAGAGTGCTGCCAAATGGTAGTAAATTTGATTGCTGTTATCTGCATTTTATTATGCCACTGCCGCACAGCTTCGTTTCCATATTTGAAATGGATTTTAATAAACAGAATGTGTACTCCGACTGCCATAAAATGAACGCAACCATGCCACACGAATTTGCAGCTAAAATAAACTAAACCAATGATTTATACTATACCATACACGTACGGCTTTTATACCCTGTATCCATAGGGTTAAGGGTTTACTCGATTTATGCAATTTATGTGGCAGACCATAAGTAGCGCACCTACTAGTGATTGAGCTATGTCTGTATGGACACCTATATCTCAGATACTATTAGAGACAGAGGCCTACAAATTTACCAGAAGATGCACATTTCTCCAGAGCTCGTTTTTCGTTGTCAAAAAATAACCCTTATTTACTGAGTCTTTGAGCAATGTCTCAGAGAGCAACCGTTCACATTGCTCTTTTAATAAATCGGTCTGCGCTCAACGAATAACCGATATTTTTTTTTTACTTTTGTTCTGGTCATGGTGTAATAATACATTACATATATTATATTAATATTATTACACCATGGTTCTGGTTATTCGCCAACCGTTTAGTCGCGAGCGAAAAAATAAAGGTCTTTTGCGTTTGTATGCGTGTATGTGAGTGAGGCGTCTGTTTGGGCTTGTTAGTAGCATATGTTTTTCAAGGCACGGGAAGACTTTAAGGCGTTATAACTTGGAAACAACTAGAGATACTTACACGATTTAAAACCCAGTCTTGTGTACTTTTTTAAGATCTACAATTTTTTAATACACACCAAAAACGAAAAAGGGCAAGGGGGTGGGTAAAAATACGAAAAACTGCGTTGTTTTAACTTTGGCGCCATCTACCGCCGAAAATATGAACTTCTGGGTATACCCTCCAATACAAACAAAACTTGAAATTCAATTTTGATCATTTTGCCTTGAAAGTTTTTTTGTACGACTTATAAGTCGAGATAAATGGACCGACACAAAAAGTGCAGCATTCTCAACAAAGCAAATTAAAACGTAAAAGACCGTTTGCGCTGAGCATTTATTTTTTCGGTTAGTCTGCTGATGCTTAATGTGCGAGCGCTCAATCGGTTCGCTCTCAATAAGATGTTATTGAAAGAGCGTAGCAAGAATTGCTCAACTGTTAACACTCAGCTGAAAACCGAAATAAAGCGAAGCGAAGTGTTATGCTCAGAGAGAGAGCAAGCGTGCATTTTTCGGTTATGGTTGCGTGTAGACCGCAAAGGAAAAAACGGTCTACTGTTATTTGCGAGCTATGCATTTCTTGTCTATGAATGGCTGCTAACCGCAATGACCTAAAGGGATTAATGCCAAATCCATAAAAATCCCACCTATAAAAAGTCGCAACGGTAAAATGCTATCCACAACAGATCAACAGTTGCAGCGTTGGTCTCAGTTCTTCAAAGAAAACGACCCTAGCACTGATTTTGGCGATATAACGTCACCCCAACTCCGTCGTCGAAATCTTAGCAGATTTAATTCTATAGACAATCCAACCATCGCGGAAATCCCAGCGGTAATTGAGTTAGTTAAAAGCATATAAGTCTGATGGTCTTGATAACATTCCTCCAGAATTGTTTAAATTCGGGGCATATATTCTTGCACTTAGACTTTTATCGGTCGTATCTGGGAAACGGGCATCATCCCTGATGAATGGAAAAGTGATCTTATAGTTACGCTTCCTAAAAAAGGCGACGTATCAATATGTAGAAACTGGAGATATATCACTCTACTTAATATGTACTTGCCTCAAAATTGGTAGCGTGATCACTAAAGAAGGCGAAGCCGATGATGATGTCACACCTCGAATTACTAAGAGTAGACACTCATTTCATAAGCGGAAAAAGATTGGGGCATCCAGCGCTATCTCGCTACGCACGAAGATTATAATTTTTAACACCAGCATCAAAGCGAAATTATTATATGGATCTGAACGAATTCACCAAAGAGTTCAGGTTCTTGTCAACAAATGCCTTCGAAGAATTTGCAAAATATTTTGGCCCCGAACGTTCTAAAATGAAGAGCTAATGAACATCACTTTAACATTGGTTCTGTACGAAAGAAATAATAAGAAAAAACTGGCGATGGATTGGCCATACGCTACGCAAACAAGATTCAGATGTAGATTCAGAATCCAAAAGGCATCCGTAGACCTGGGCGACCGCGGATAACGTGGATAAGATCGATACATGCTGAACAGCGACAATATGGAACATGGCAAGAAATACGAATAATAGCTTTAAATAAAACTAACTGAAGAAATCTCGTTTCCGCCATATGCTCTTCCTATTTATTAGGACTGGGTGTAAAATGTACTGCGACCCAAGTGTCCCGTCAAGAGGCCAGTCAGGATCCTCACTGTGTTTTTTCCGTGGGTTATCATAAGTTTGAACCTCCTGGTATCAGTGCCCAGTGAAGCATCCGTTTGTTTTCCTCCTCCGTTCTCAGTAGGTCCCGTACTAAATGGTTACCAATCCCGCAGTGTGGTTCAGGCCCGATTAGCGGTGTTGCTGCACCGGTCCTTGCTAGTCTATCTGCTAGCTCATTTCAAGGAATATTGTTATGTCCTGGAACCCATCTAACCGTTAGCTTATTGCTGGCAAATAATTTGTTCAGTGAAGTTCTCACTTAACTAAGATAATGTTTAATTTATTTTATATTTATTGTAAGTAACGTTGTGAAATCGGCAAGTAACTAACATAAATATAGACTCATGTGAGCATAATAAGCAAGAAACGTTGACATTCCCATTCTCTTGAGTGCATCTTTACCATATCATTGCAAGTTAGGCAGCAAATTGTATGCAGGGTATTCAACTGTAGAACACTGTTTCACATTTTTTTATCATTATTTTTAGTCTCATAACAAATTAAAATGTCAATAATGTGCAGTCGGTTGTGCATTGGAGAGTATGAGTGCCATATAGTGTTCACCATGCAGCACTTCAATTAGCGACCCTATCAAGACTAAGCGTCCACTTTGTGCAACAAGCGCTCATTGCATGCATCTGCCAGGAAATATAAGCACAGTGAATAGCACAGAAAAGCGAATAGAGTGAACAGAATTTTTAAAAATTGTGGGAAAACCCGCAGAAGCATTCGTCAACAGCCAGAGGAAGCGTTGCAACATTTCTATTTGATGCAACAAATGCTCATAATAATTTATAAATTTTAAATCTATTTTCGAGACGATTTTCGCATTTTCGGAAGCATAGACAGACAGACAGAGGGACAGACAAACTAAGCTTATTGAAGGAAAACCCCAAGCAACGAGCTACATGTTTCGTTGCTGATTTATTGATGCGGGACATTGAATCCGACCACGGCCAAGAGCAGCAGCAGCTATTGTCTGAGTTTTTTTTTTTTTTTTTTTGCCCTGCTAACCCGATTTCCGGTAAAGAACGTAGTTCTCGTAGATATCGACGCGTTGATTATGTTTACTTGCGTTGCGTATTTTTGGTTTTGGTATACCGACGCTAGATGTCGCTAGTCGAGTCACGTCAGTTTTGGCGCTCTTTGGCAAAGACAGCGTAGCCCAAGACAATTGAAACACACACAGACTTACCCTAGGACAGACATTAGTAAACGAGATCACGTAACGCGCCGTCGCGTATGCTGCAAGATTTTTGCCATTTGCCATGAATTCTATACTAGGTACATGTTGCACATGCCGCTCGTTCTTGCATTGCTATCAGACAACTATCTTTCAATTAAATTCCTTTTCAAAAAGTTCTCTGGCATCGCGACAGCGCATCGATTTCAATCATATTTTCTGGCACGTTCCCAATGAGTGGCAAAACTAATTTCCCCCGACCAATGACAGACACCCTTTAAAAAAAAAGCTGAAAAAAAACACCAGAAAACCCATGTGGTAAGCTCAACTTACAACACATTGAGCAAATATTGTGGCACACACATTGTGGTAAGTGAAAACTCGAAAAATCGTTGGTTTAGCATTTGAAACTTTAATTTGATTAAAAATTGTTGCGCAAATATTTTCATAACTGGGCTGGCTGGGCCCCACGTTGGGCGCCACGTACACTCGTGTTCGTGTATCGCATTTGATAGTATTTTACATAAATTTTCCAGCTATTAACAAATATTTTTGGCTGCTTATTCACCGCAGAAAAGCTGTAAAGGCAACTTTGTATAAAATTAAATTTATTATGGCGCCGACTGCGACGTCGACGACAACATCGCTGCGACTGAGCGCAGTTTTCAACTTCATTTAATTTAATTTATATTTCAGCAATGACAAAATTTATGCAACAACTTTTGTTGGCTACTGTTGTTGTTATTGCTTAATGTTATTTGAAACTAATTTGCATAAAATGAGTTGAGAGCAAGTGGTCAGGGTATGGAGATGCCTTAGCGCTAGCTACCTGCTGTCCATAAATCCCGGGCACACTCAATAACACTCAGCACATATGTCCGTACTCGGTAGGACTCTGGACTCTGGTCAAGTCCAAATAAATTGCTGCTTGATGACTCTCTTTGCAAATGTTTTTGTTGAGAAACAAAAAGGCAAACGCCTGCAATTCGATTTCGTTTTTATGGCTTATAAATTATTCAGAGTTTGTCTATAAAATGTTAAGCGCTGTCTCCATGACTCTGTTGACCCAGGAGACCCGGCCCGCCAGTGACCCCCCGACTGACCTACGCTCTGACCTTGTATCCCTTTTTCCAGCGAATCTTTCTTAAATAGACTTGCCTTTTTTTCTCTTCGTTTTGTTCTTGTTGTTGTTTTTGTACGCACTTTTATGGGCGTTTTGTGTAGAAATCTGTTTGGTATTTGTGCTCTCTACTCGATTTATGCTACGGTTTCTTTCTATTACCACTTTTACGATTAAATTGAGAGCTACAATCGTTATACCAAATGACTTTTAGTTTCTGCACACTATCGTACATGTGTGTGTGTGTGTGTGTGTATGCATAAGTCTTTTTTATATCTTTTGCTGATGTGCAGTTTCATTGTTTAGCTCAAGTAGTGGGTGGAGCAGCATAAAATACTTGGAAGCAACGACAATGAGAACTAGAACGCCAACGATTCGACAAATACGAATGATGCTGCGGAAATTCTTCATTTGGATGTTTGCTTAGTCAAGCCAAACGAAAGGAAGTGATTGTCAAGGCGGACAAAATAGTAGGGACATGCCCTAGAATGGGAGCCAATTAGTTTAGCAGCAGAGTTGCCATACCGATAAACAAGAATGAGACGAAGGTAAGTTGAACAGTCTAGCAAAGAAATGAAAACCAATGAAAAACCTTTTAAGTCGAGCGTTTTTCACTTTTTAAGGTTCTCGATTTACGGATAGTTTGTCTCAACAACAAAGGTAGATACGATTATGCAGCTGCTGGAAGTAAATGAAACTTCCCGTCATCCCTTTTGTTTGTGGTCGTCTGGAAGTACAGATCGAAATGCCTTCTTGTAGAAGCCTGTTAATGTTCTGAAGACGTTTAAGTAGATGCAATTGGATCCGGACTTTCTGAAAAATGGTTGGGTTGGGTCGGGGACCTGATAGTGCAAGTCATGTTGAAGGGTCCTAGCTCAGAAGCATGGCAGTCCAGGTGTCTCGTCTCGAGCGACAACAATAAAAATTTGTTGAAGCCAAGGATATATTTATATGTACAACAGGAATGAATCAGATTAATTTATTTGCAAGACTCATGTTTAAAGAATATTTGTAGATTTAAATTCCAAAACTGTCAACTTACATCATACTATGTACTTGTCATGCTACTCCCCCGAGTAACCTTTCAATTACAGATATCGAAATAAATCCCACACCTGCTTTCGAAGGATTTTAAAACTAAGAACTACCAAATTCGGCATATTAATAAACATTTATTTTCTTCTTTATTAATGCTGTAATTTATGAAGTAATTATTAATGAGCTGCGCTTTAATGAAACATGAACAAATGGGCAGCTCATGTAATTTAATATTATCCACTGAAAATGCAAAATCGTGCAACAACAACAAAAACATTAGCGGAAAAAAAACAACAAAAACAACAACATTGGCAACACTTTACGTTTATGGCGCACACTCTTGGCGGAAATCTCATTTGTCATGCAGTTGGCCATTTATCAGTTGGCATTTAAAAAGCCATTAAAAACGAATCCAACAAGCACAAGGAACAAAAAAAAAAAAAAACATGGGCAAAAAAATAATATTGTATGCTTTTGCAAGTTTTTAACAGAGCCCAAAGGAAGCAGCCGCCAGTGTAACAGACAACATCCTGGCCAGAGTACGGCAGCCGGTTTTGCCTGCCATTTGAGGCATTCAATTCATAATTTAAAATGCTGCCGATTGCAGTGCGCCCTCTATTGTCTGATGTCTGCAAGTCCAATGTCTGGAGTCTTAGAGTCCTAAAAGTGGACTGTTGCCGGCAAACCGCCATGACAGTCGAAGCAATAAATTAATATAAAAATTCCTCACGCTCAGCCAATAAAAGAACATTTAAGCATTTTATCTACTTGAATGAGGCGACACTGAGCCCACATCCTACTACCCCAGCAGGGAACACTGAGATGCCAACACACGCGCAAAGTTTGCTTAGCACTTAGTAGATGGCGACTAGAAGTGGGGACTTGAGCTCGGAACACAAGTCGCAGCCGGAGTCGGACCTGGAGTTGGACATATGGCCGTGTCGCGTCTGTCACTCGCTTTGTTGCGTTTCGCTTCGTTTCGGTTTGTGGCATGAGACCGGAGACAAGTGGAACATTAAGCTATTAAAAATTTATTGCATTTATTACGTACTTGAGCGCCAATGTCAGCCATAGAAAATGTTGGCTCTCTTTGACTTGGACTCTTACTCTTTCTCTCTCTTTTCGCTTGACGTTGATTGGAGTAGCTGACAAAATTACAGAGGCACTTTTGAGAATACTCTTCAAAGACTTGTTTCTTGTTTGCTACACACAAGAGAAGCCTTTATAGAATAACTAGAGGACTCGGTAGATGTTGTCCTAAAAAGGTCTTCTGATGGAACTTTGATTGTGGTGTGCCTCCTGCCTAGAAGGTTTTTAATTCAAGTGACCCACTTTAGTTTCGTGGTATAGAGTATACAAACTTCGAATATCAAGCTGCTAAGCTAGGCACCACCACAATTTCTTGAGCTGCACGAAAACCGCAAAAACCTTTTGAGGCGCCAGCCAGCATCTCTAGGCTAATTGCGATTGACGTTTAAATCGTTGCTGCCATCGATTAATTTCAAAAGTTGCAGCAGAGACAGCAACTAAGGACGCAACAGCTGAAGCAGACTGAAGGCTTTCCTCTCTTTGTGTGCGGGTCTAAACTTTAAAAACTTTACACTCAGAGTGCATCTGTGTGTGTGAGCCAAGTTTTGCATGTGACCTCGTTAGGCGGCCCTGCGGCCTGAAGGAACTCTATCAGACAATTTGCGGCCGGTAACTGCAACTGCAACTCGGCTGGCGCTCCACCGACCGAATCGACTGAATTGACTGCCTGCCAATGTCTATCGTTGCTTGTGTCTCTGTCTTACTATCGTTATAGAGCCTGCAACTTTGTTAATGGTTTTGTCATAAATTTTAATTTTATGGCATCCCCGGCCTTCATCCCCGGCTGCCATTCAAAATGTGTGCATGAAAAATGCATTAGATGAAGGAACACGGTGGCGTCAGCCAGACCAAGAACTTAAGCATGCATGTGGCCTATAAAGGCGGGTTGCAAGCACAAGTTTTTGATAGTGCGGCTGTGGTCCGGATTGCCAGACAGTGGCCACAGCCCAGACACAGATATGCAGTCAGCTGATTGAAGACTCAATTAATTTATGCAGTGTGAAGTGAGAGCTCTTTTCGAGCTACTTATACTGATCTGTGAGTTAAATGGAGCATCGATAGTTGCACACACGTTAGTAGGGTAAATTGTAGTAAACTATGGAAAACCCGTTGCTTTTGGAAAACGCCCTAAAAAAGCTTCCAATCTTTAGGGTAAAGTCACTTAAAGACACAAGACAACTGCAATTTTAATGCAATTTCGGTTCGGCATAAAGTCCATGCGTGGCACAAAAGAAGTTGCACTCATTGAGCTGGACAGATCGGTGGCGCCTACACGACGGAAATGTGCTCAATTAATGAATTTTTTAATGCATTGTCACTTCCGTTGCGTTGCAGTCACTCGAACAAAGGAGCAATGAAGTAAAGGCGCAAACGAGTACGGTACCACATTGCGTATGCGAAATAAAGTGTAAGCATTACAAGAGCCAACGTTCGGTGCGTTCGATATTTACAAGTTAACCGCCGCTCGACTTAAGTACAGACAACAGCATATATGTACAGCACGTACATATACATGTACATATAAACAAAAAGGACATTGCGACACATTATCTCCAGCGTGCGGTCGCGTGCTTCCGTGCGTCTCTGCCTTCGTGTGTGCGTCTCCGTCTGTCTGTGAAGGGAATAAAATGAAGCAAGCGTCGGCAGCTATGATATTAACTACAAGTTTAATGGCGGACAGATATGAATACAATGCCAGCCATGTCACCTGCTACTCCCACTACCCAACATTTTCAATGAAAAAATAACAAGAAAATTCCTGACATCGTTCATTACAAGCACACAGGCAGCCGCAAATGTCGAGCACTACAGCCCATTGCAGGTGCGTGCGTGTGGTGGCAGCGGGGGGATGGGGTTCACCCCTGCCCAAGTACTACAGCTGAAGCCAAGACGACATCCGTAATGCTTTATTGTTGTAACTGTCGGCGTACCCCGTAATATATAGTCTGGTACGCATCCGAGGAGACACAAATCACATGTAGCTAGCGTAACCTTTTCTTTGGCCGACTGTTCAAGGGGCTTCTTGTGCCGGTTATTCGGGTTACATCCGTAAAAGGCCAAAATAAATTGGCGTATGCATGAAAATGAAGTAGCCCCAGAGTTGGCATTTGGCTACGTGCTGGCTCGCAAAAGCTCTCCAAGGACATGGCCCAGTGGCAGGCTTAGCTCCAAACAACTACCAGCTACCAATATTATGTAAGGGGGGAGCGTTTGTCGTCTTCCGTTTTAGCAAATGTTTTGTTAGCGCGCTGCTCAAGTTTTCCGGCTGGCGAAATGACAAAAACACACGTTGGCAAAAATTATGCGGAAACGGAAGTGACAAAGGGAAAACCACAATTGACTGTATGTCTGTGTTGGTGTATGTGTGTGTGTGTGTAAGTACAGCTAGTAGATATATTTGTTGATGCTGCTTAGCTGTCTGGCTAGCTGGCTGGGTGAGCAACTGGACATACACCTGTACCACTTTATCATATGAACCAACTGAATTGGAGCGATTCAATTTTCATTATTAAATAATGGCTAGGCATTGATAAAAGCCGTAGAGAGCGTGCCACAATGTGTATTAGTGTGTGTGCACGTGCCTCGTTGATGAAATGAAATGCACGTCTCTATTTATGGTTCTCATCTTATGGCCAATAGTGCGTGTCCTTTACGCACAGGATGTGCCCTGGTAAAGCTCTAATTAAATTTGTCCAAATTGAAATGCACTTTCCGCTTACACACAAGCACATATTTACAGACACAAAACTGTATCCATGTATCCAATAAATCTCTTCCTAATCTATGACCTCCAAACTGCGTACATAAAATTACCGTGATTTGGTATCGTACCCCGTGCGTCGAAACGATAAATCAAAACAAATTCGCATAATTTTTATCGCTTTGCACAATTTTGCATATGTCACATAGAGACACAAAGGTGTACAGGTGTACATACACACACAGCCACCCGCGTGTGTGTGTGTGTTTGTGACGTCGTTTCGGTTTTCAAGTTAAACGTTTCAATAAAGTCGAGCACCTGTCAATAAATCGAAATTGCCTCTCGTATTATTTTTATCGCTACGTTTCGTTTCGTTTACAATGCTCAAGCTGTTCCATACTATGCTCCAGAGCCGTTGGCGTTGGCGGCACGCCTACCTGCCACATGTCAACTACACCATAGGCCCTGCTTTATCCTAAACTTGGAAGCCGTAGCTGCTGTCTACCATGGCGACGACCTTGCTGCGCTTTCGCTATCTGGTTGCCGTCTCAATCTCAAGTCAACGTATCTCTCCCCCCTTCGAGTCTCCGTCTCGTTCTCAGTTGGCGCCATCATCTTCTTCTTTTACAGTTGAGAGCATCTGCTGGTTTGGCTTTGGGCTGCTCTGGCCAACTCTTGGCAATCTCTTTTGAGGTTTTGCCGCATTTTCCATTTCAGCTGTGTTTTGTTTTTAGGTCTTTACTCCGGTCCGACTCTCGCCTTTTGTCAACCCATACCCCGCGCACTCTTTTGGTCGGCGGCAGGCAGCTTTTGCCATCCACAATTTAATTTACTTTCGTATTTACTTGGGCGGAATCGAATTTTGGTCACTTCTCTTGCCATTGCCTTCGGGTTGGCCTCAATTAAAGACAGCTTCACCATAATCCACTTGAGTTTTAAAAGCGACAAAGTGAAATTTTTTGCTTGCCCATGAAAATTTAATAAGCATTGCACGCTTCGCGGATCTTTACAATGATAATGAGCATACAAACACGCATTTACTTATATATGTATATGTATGCTCATACATGTCTGTGTCATGTAAGCAGAGCTTTGAAATGAAATGCGTTTTTCGTATTCACAGGATACTACATGTAGTACGTCGTATCCATAAGATGTTGTATGCGAGAGAGCAACAAACGAACCAACAAGCGAAATATTATTTACGAGCTGTCAAATCCCAGTTAACATGCCGAGTCGTGTGTGCACCAGCGAATGCATAGTCCCCCAAAACACTCCCACCGTCTATCTGCCACATTCATCGCACTCCCCCACACACAAGCGACAGTTCCAGAAACAGTTACAGATATACGGTTTCAGTTCCACAAAAAAAAAAAATAAAGACGAAAAAAGTAAGAAAAAGTGTACCACACAAGCGGATGAGCTGGGTTAAGGGACAAGGCAACCACAAACGAGAGTCCATGACAGTGTCTAGAGGCACACTCTAAGAAAAATGTCAGATCACAAAGCAAAGAAATCGGTTACAAAAAGTGATTTTATTCGAAGCTATAAAGGTTACGAGTGAGTATAAAGAATCTATAAAAAAATGTAAAAACAATTATTTTGATTTTAGATCTAAAAAGTTTTGTGATTATGTAAAATTCAGAGTTAGCACGAATTAACTAAATTTAGATTTGTAATAATTCAAAATTTTTTAGAAATACAATTGCATAAAAGTTATTGCTAATTAAAAGTATTGTATGTGAAAAAATGGCTTAGGACTGGAGTTCCTTATTTCAGCAATTAATACTAAGATCTATGCACACGTGCCTTTTTCTCGTTAAACAATTTAATTCAGAACGAAAAATTATTGAAAATAATTATTTATACGCAAAAGTTTGTCGTAGAGGAGTTCGCAATGAGAAAGTTAGACGGAGCTTAGTCGATTTTGTCGTGGCCTCTTTACTTGTTTTCGTTATCATTGATTGCAATTGCGTTATCAAATAGTTGTTCAATGATGTCTTACTGTTCTGCAAGCCTTAAAAATAAGTTTGAGAGCTTCAGTTCGTGGGTTCAAGCCAAAGCTTTCTTCACTTTCAAAAACTAGCTTAAAAATGTTCACTATAAAAGCTTTGTACGTGCACATCTTTGAGTTTAGCAACAATTTATACGTCCCTCTGTCCTTTAAAAACCCATAGGAAGTTCTAAAAATTAATCTGCAAAAATTTCCACCGAAAGTTTTATTATTTAGAATTTTTTTAGTGTTTCTATTTCAATTCTTTCAACTTGGCAAATATTATTAATGAAATATTTGCTGCTTCTAATTTTTTTTTGTTTGTAATTTTTTTTGCTCTCTTCGAACAGCTATTAATAGAGACTAAAATAGTCAGTCAGGGAAAAAGATAAAGATACATCCATTTCCCCAATTTACAATTTTTTTTTTTATCTTTTTCTATTTCTTGTGGGACACGAATCGTTTGCCAGTCCTCACATTAGCTGCATTGTTTAACTTGCAGCCGCTTTTCTCTCAGTGTAGGTTTTTGGTATATAACAACGGTCGATGTGTATTGTAAAATGAAAAACATAAATGAAAAAGATGAAACCACGAAAAATAATTTAAATTTATGTACTCTCTCTGTGTGTCAGTATTTATTTATTTGTGTGTTGTTGCTTCATCTTCGTCTTTGACTTTGGCTTTGCTTTCGTCTTGGCTTTCGTGTTGCTGTAGTTGTTGTTGATTTGCTTGGCATGTCCGGATTGTGAGTACAGTAAAAGCATTAAATTCAATTTATGTACGCACGCAAAAGGACATATCCGTGTGACTGAGAGTATGTGTATACATATGTGTGTGCGTATGTGTGCGTGTGTGTGGCTGCCACTCAGTGTCAGTTACAGGGATCTCGGGAGTCAACCAGAGGAACCAAGGGAAGTAGGAGCCAAGTACATGGATGCAAACACTGGCGACGTTGATGGCGACCTGTTGTGTTGTTTAAGGAATTACTTAACATGTTCAATGCATATGTATGAGTGCGTCTTTATGTGTGTGTGTGCGTGTGTGTGCAGCTATGTGTATCGGATTCGTGTCTCCGATTTTGTACTTCAGCATGAATGTGTGTGCTTTTAATAAATATTTCTGTGCCTTTTATTACAAGATCTCTCTTCTTTTCGTATTGTTGTTGTCGTTGTTATATCTGCTGCATATTTTTAACGCGAGACTGCCACTACCATATATGTACATATAAATACAGTAGAGCTTCCCTATAAAGAACTGTTCTAAAGCACACTTTTCTATGAAACTAATTTTTTTACTTTTTCGTAAGAGATTTAATGTATTTTGAAATCCTCTGCCTGAAGGTCTTTGTTGCTCCAGCTACAAAACAATTTGTAATTTAGAATTAATTTCTTTTTATGAATACATAATAATAATAATAACAATATCCTTTTTACGAATTTTTCTTCAAAACGAACAAACACAGTAGCTCTTGCTAAAAAAGAGTACGTGGCAACCCGGCTAATATTCCCTGAACTTTCCCAAATATCCTAGATCTTGAGAATGGTATATTTTAGGCAGGCTTAAATTTGATAATTTTTGGATAAAACTCCCGAAGTTCGAACTGGATTTTAATGAAATTTTCGCCCACGATGGGTAATGAAAAAAGAAAGGTATGTGACAACTTTATTCTAGAATATAAAGCAAAAAAAACCCCACAAATGACCAAGAATTTTCGTATTAAGTCAACATGAGTCTAAATACCAGTTCTGTAGCTTCTTCGCAAAAAGTTCCAGAAAAATTCAGTTTTTAAGCTATGGGGTCCGAAAGAGACATATTCTTACCTATAATTTTTGAAGTCTTTGTAGAGGGTAAATAAATTATTGATAGCAGGGCAGTTGAAAAAGATATAGCAAAAAAAAAAGTTTTGGTACGCAGTTTGGAATTTATCGCTTGGTCAGCAAATTTAAAAAAAAATGTTTTCTTGAGTGAGTCAATGGATGAATAATCTACTTATTTCTGGGCCTCTAACGAGAAATTTTTGGCGAGTTCTGGATGGTTGGACAACTTCGAAATATGAAAAAAACGTGTGGAGTGAAATGATGATTCTGCTGAAGAGAAGAAGATATACCGTTAAATGTACTTGAGATATTTGCCTAAGGAGAAAAAGTGTAATCCCAAAAAATTCAATCCAAACATAAAAAACATATAATTGCTGTATAAGGAATTTCTTTTATTATATAACCAACTAATTTTCTGCTAACGTGGAAATTCGCCTTAGGGAAGCTCGACTTTATGTACATATGTGTTCATGTGTGTATGTGTGTCTCGACAAGTTTTCTCAAAAAGCGAGACAAGTGGAAATCCGTTGAAGAAATACGTAAAACAGATAAAGAAGCTGCCCATTGTTGTTGTTGTGCATGCTTCCTCTTATGAACGAACAACAACAACAATAAAATCATCAACTGCACGTGTGCGTCTGTATTGGTTGATTTATACAGTGCCTACCAGCAATTATTCAGACACTTTTAAGTTTTCATATTAAAGCTTTGCAAGTTTGTAAAAAGCTGTCTAAACGAAATTTTTTTTGGCATATTGAAAAATAGAATTTCAATATATAATTAAAAAAAATCTTAAAATAAAAATATTCATATTTGGTATTAAAAAAAACTAAAAAAAATAATTTACTTCTTTACAAGAATTTACTAAATTATAAGATATATCATAAAAAAAATGTATGACTGCCGCTGGATATAGTTGAGACCTCCAGATATTCCATGATTTTGGGCAAGTTACCGTTGTCAACTTCGGGTCAATCCTCTTTAGTTTTCGGGCAATTTCTTAGATGTTATGATAATTTGCCTTGATAATTTCAAATTGTGAAAACTTGCTTCAAAAAATTAATTAGCTTTAAACTTTTAATTGAAAAGTGTTTGAATAATTTCCGCCTTGACTGTATTTATACACCTACATATATATATATGGGTTTGTCTGTGTGTGTGAGCAAGCACAAAGAAATGTCGTTTCCAGCAAATAAAAATTAATTGAAAAATGTTTATCAAGGATTTTTCATGATAAAATTTAAATGCTTCACGCAACCGAATGATATGGCAACGAGCGAGCGGGGGGCGGGACACAAGACGCAGAGCGGTCGGGATGCCGCCTCATTTGCATTTAACCTCAATAAGACTCTGGAGCTGCTGCTGGCAGCCACAAAATTAAAATTAATAATAAAAGAAAGCAATAAAACAATAAAATTAAGTATTAAAACGATTAAAATACAACGACTTACCAACACTAAATCTGTATAAAATCCAAAGTTTTGAGTAGGAAAAATGATGGAATTTACTAAGCCAACCAATCAGTCGGTTGGTTGGCCAACAAATATCAAAGCCAAGCCTGAGATTAGTCAAATTTTATCCAGCTTAATGAATGTCATATCTAGAGTATATATATGGTTTGCTATTTTTGGCATAAAACTAAGCTGAAAATATTTGCAACAAATTTTATATGCAGACTGCATTTTTCATGTGCTCCAAACTCGTATTAAAATATTTTGTGCAACATGCGCGTCAATCTAGAAATTATGC
This sequence comes from Chymomyza fuscimana, assembly GCA_949987675.1. Taxonomy (NCBI): domain Eukaryota; kingdom Metazoa; phylum Arthropoda; class Insecta; order Diptera; family Drosophilidae; genus Chymomyza; species Chymomyza fuscimana. The sequence goes on from OX465089.1 coordinate 1,411,862, forward strand.
AATGCATTAAAAATTTAACAAGCGCTTATCCGCTCAGCCCCAAAGCATGACCCGGAACCAGAACTCTTGTCGACAAGGGCGTGGCGGTAATGGGTAGTGATAGTGCGCGGGAGGGGTAGGGGGTCGGGGAGTGTTGGACATATGAACTTTGAGCCAAGCTCACACATTTCCAAAATGTATAATAATCATACAATTTGAACAGATTTGAAATGCAAACGTGAAAAAAGTTTCATAGATAGCATACAAATTAAATACATAAGTATATATGCAATAAGTACACATATATGCGTACATTTGATTATACATATAGTATAATTGAACATAATTTGCGGCGTTGGTAGCATTGTTGGTTTTCCAAATGTTGCAACATGGTATTTTTGTAGATTTGTGCACTCAGTTTGTGCGAAGAACCAATCCATGATCAGCTATAAGTCCTTAGGTTACGTTAGGTTGATTAGGCTGCTCAATCAATAATTGAGATCACCCAGAGACCATTATGTCCATTGTGTTGCCTAATTGTGGTAAGGAGGGAAGCAGTATGGAAAAAGGGGGCAATGTTTCTTACGTTCTTATGAACTTAAAAATCGTAGACCTAAAAATGGTAGAAATCTCTACAAAGAGCAAAGTTTTACTTTAATTGTTTGGAAGGATTGATTTTTTTTTGGGAATGCAAGTTAATCCCTCAACAAAACTGTTATAGCATTCTGGGCGCTCACCTAAACAGAAGGTACTCTGGCTTATTTATGGATGCACATAGTAGTTTGCTTTTGCATCCTGACTTTGTAGGCTAAAAGTCAATAGCAACCACTACGCAAAGAAACTTGTGGGAACGGAGACTGAGAAGGATATGCTTCAACCAACTCCTGCCGACTTCTAATCGAAGATACACAGATTAAGAAGAGACTATGCAAAAAATGATACCACATCAACTTGGCCATGGCAAATAATTACAAAGACTTAAATTATATTAAAAGCCGCCCCTGCGTCTTGTAAAAATTTGCAATAAACAAATAAACAAGATGGTTGAAAAAAAACTCAAAAAACTAAAACCCGACTACGAAAACGTCACTGTCATGATTCATTGTTACTTTTAAAATTGGTCTTAAAATGTAAAAACGGCATTAACATTTTTTTTTTTAAGTGGGATTAACACTTTTGGATTTTATAGTTAAAAAAAAAATCTTAAAAAAAATAACAACTTTTTTTTAAAACATTATTTTATCTATTATGAAAAAAATGTTTGTCAAAGAAAGTTCTTAAAACGAAAATTCCAATATTCAGTTATCGGTAACTCGATAAGTAATCGGAATTTTTCGATAAAAACTTACTTGGTTACTAATTTCTAGTAGCTCTATCACATATTTAAAAATCATCAAAATCGAAAAGGTCGAACAAAAAAGTGGTCCGCTTCACTTATTTTCGCCCATATATAAAATCGGTTTTTATTTTTTTGAACTTATTTTTTTATTAAATAAATTATTTTGGGGTTATGGTTTACATTATAAGGCATATATTTTCGCTTAAGTAAAGCCTTTTTATTTGAACTGCAACATGACTTCATATAATCTTGAGTATGCCATATTCACCTTAATGTGACGTCACATGGCCTACAACCAACGCTTGATCAACACGCTTTCAAAGATATTCGGGTAAAAAAAATAATAATTTAAAAATTTAATGAAAAGCTTAACTTATGCAATAAAAAATAAATTTTATTTATAATACATTTAGAAAGCCTACTTAGTGTTAGAAATACTGGAGTCGTCGGGCGCGGACGACTTTGAGATACCCTGTACCACCACCTTGCAATTAAATCCGGTGCATTGCTTAAGAACTCCATAAGATATTCGATTGGTTACGATATTTTCATAAACAAACAAAAAACAGACGAATATTGCGCCAAAAATGTTTTTTTTTGAACGATCGGCGCTATGGAGCAATCAATTTGATAGAGTGCGTGGAAGTTCCCAATGCCAAATTTGGTTTAGTTATTTTTATAAACAAACGAATTATGCCCAAAAATATGTCTATAGTTCAGTCATCCGATTTTCATCAAATTTGTTTTTTGGTTTTTTGACCGATCGGTTCTATAAGAGCTATATGGTATAGTCAACCGATTTTCATAAAATTTGGTATTGAGCGGGAGAACTCTAAAAAACTTCCGAATGCCAAATTTGGTTTTTTTCGAGGTCCGGGAGCTTTATAATATAACCCCGATATCTTTACTTTAGGTAACTTTGGGGGGTCTTCGAAGTTCCTGCTGTATGATACGTACATTTTCGGCTTGCACAAACTTAAGATACCCTTTCTACAGAAATTAGTTACCATGAAAGCCTAATAAACAAAACAAAATTGATCATTTGTCGAAATACAAATAAATTTTGAAGTCTTGCAGTCAATAGGTACTTCGAGGAAGAACCGAGCATCAAGACGCATTTCATCTCAATAATTTAATACTACATTATACAGTTATGGTGTTTTGGGAACCCTCCTGTCTAAAACATTTATTTTGGACTAACTTTTACCCTTTTTGCAATGAATAATTAATAATAACAGCTAGTTAAAAAAGTTTAAGTTATGACAAATATAATGCAAAGATTTATGTATATTAAAAAAAAATAAACTTTCTGAAAAGTATAAGAATTTTCATTTACAAGTGGTCCTGAGCGAACTCATTATAAGAAAACTTAAATGCAACATTATTTCTACTCCTTTCTACTACTTAAATTTCACAAGAACATTTCTGCTGATTAACAACAAGCTGCTTTAAGTAGTTTCTGCGTAGAGAGTGTGGGGGTTGAGGTGAAGCCAGCCCCCTACATTAGTTTGGTTTTCTCGCACCGCCTCTGGCATTAATATTTAGTTGGATTTTTCCAAGCATTTCTAGCATTTTATGTTTAGTATTACCGTTTGCTGCTACAGAACAAAGTTGTGGTCATCCTTGTTGTTGCCGGGGGGGTCATGCGGGTGTATATGTGTGTGTAACTGTATGCGTGCGTATCTATGTGTGAATGAATTTTAAAATGCAACAGATGCGCCAAATTAATGCGACCATTAAATTGTATTAGCGTGTGCGGAAAATGTAAAGCGCATTTTCACTACAAACTAGACAGTCAGAGTGTTTGTGTGTGTGTGTGTGGGTGTATCTGTGTGTCATGGTGTGTGCGGATACTTTGGTATCGTCAATGTGTATACAATGCGCCGTATTTGCAGCAAATTTGTATTTGAATAAACATGAGAGTTGTCGTTGCTTTAATGCGCATACAAAAACCAACAACGTGCAGCTGCCACGCCCTAACGCCCATAGGCGACTCCCTTTCGACACGATCCCAAACAGCGCTTGAAACCCATACAAACTCAATGTGTATCAGTATTTAAATATGCTGCTGACACAGGCAATAGTAAAAAGGAAGCGCCCAATACAGCGGCAGCAAAGTTTATGTGGCATGCCACATGCTGCAACCACGCACACACATACACACACAAAGTCAAACACAGCTGCTCATTTTGCTGAATTTTTCACAATAATAATTTTGTGCTTTTACAGTGCAATTCTTATTGCAGCACTAATAATAATACCAAATACAAGAACAAGACCGACCACTGAATACCCTTACTTGGCTGCTTACAGCATCAATATTTATTTACACCTGAAAAAACAAAGTTTGGCGTTATGAAACACTCCAAAGTCCAAACAAATATCTCGTGCAAAGTTTCAGCCAAAGGGGCCCATAATATCGGAGACGACTAAACTGAACCTTTTTAAGGGAAACAGCGAGTCCGCATCACTCGAAATAAATTTCGAGAAAAATGAAATGCCCCAAGAACAGAGTCTTTCTCTGAGAAAGAAGAAAAAACGAAATCGAAGAATGTCCTCAAATATCAATTGACATGTGTCAAGTTAATGGTCAAAAGCCATTTCTAATTCTTAAATATATTATTGTAATATATACATATATTATATATATTATTTCCTAATAAAAACCTCAAGATTGATGACCCTTTACATGGTACATAATTAAATTAAATAAAAATAATTGTTTTTAATGTTTCCCAATTGTCTGAATACTTAATGGTATAAAAGTGTTCACAAGTTCACGTTACCACAACGTTTTGAAATCGTCCAAATTTTCAATCAAAATTCGAGAAGTTTTGTTGCTACTCAAAGAGCCTTTCATTTGTTCATACCTAAAAAAAATCACTGTTTGGTGGTGTTTATGGTATGGTGGGATCATCGGATCGATCAAAATTCGGTGAGTTATTAAATTCGAAATGCGAAATGGACCTAACAAGATCATGTGATTTAACGCCATTGGACCATTTTTTGTGGGGCCATGTTAAATCTAAGACTCATGATGAATTGAAAGCTAACATTCGAGCCACCATTAAAGCCATACCACCCGACCGTAGCAAGTTAAAAACTTTGCTTATATAAAAAGTAGTATTGGGTGTTTCAAGAAAAAGTTGACTAGTTGAATTCGACGCCTTGTTGGACTGTGTATCTTTCCATGGTGAAATGGCTACGTACACTAAAGATGTCAGAAAATGTCACATGGTTACCAGAAAGGTTGCAGTTTGAAATCCATACTCTTATTGGTGACAAAATATACCTCTAAACCCTAGATAACCAAATCGAAACTCTCTGCTCAAAAAATAAATCTTAAGCTAGTCGTATTTTCTCTTTGCATAATGTAATCCAATATCTATAATAATCTACTCGTCATTTTTTACAGTGTATTAAAAAGGAATTTCTTGTAAATTAATAAAAGCCGACTCCGATTCCCGTGCGCTTATTTTTGCTCGCCTTCCCATAAAGCTATTTTGTATGGTACTATGTACGATATATGGAGATATTTATTCATTAGTCCTCGACGCTCGGCATAATTTGTATTTGGCTGCTTGCTTTAGGCAACAGATACAACAGCAACAACAACATATACAACAATTCCCTGCAATTTGTAGTGGAAAATTAGCGCAGTTTGGCGTTGCAATAATTACTATAACAAAAACAACACGACTGAGCACAGTGGAGCACATAGAGGCTACTAATGGGGCGCGGTCATTACAAAAGGCAATGATGAATTTTTACTTGTGCCATTTGGTAGCCAACTAATAGGCTTCTAATTGGATGCACTTTTTCCTCGGAATTTTTCACAGTCTGTGGGCTTTAGTAAAAATACGTACAAGTTAATTAAAGCGCATTTTAGCTAAGAGCTTTGCCGTACAATATATATTTCAAGCATATCCTGTATACAAAAATCGACCCTGCAGCAAGTAAAATAATACCAAAACATTAAAACATTTTAAACTTACAAATTTTTGGCTTACGGTTTAGTTACTAGGATTAGGATTTATAAACAAGTAGAATATTCGTATTTCTTACCTTATCGAACAAAGGATGCATTGATATGATAGTGCATCATTCCCTAGCTAACGTTGAATAGTACAATATCAATTTTCAAGTGCTCAATGATGCATTGCTGGACGTATGCGGAAGCCCTTCACTTATTCATATTTGTTTGGCAAAAAATACACATGGAAAGTCTATTTGTGTTTATTTCAGGGCTAAAAATACATTTTCTATAAGTTTTGGTTTACAAGCTGTACCTAGTGCTATCTATTTAGCCGATTGGTTTTAAATTCGTTTTGGGAGCATCTACAGTTGCATATGGAACATGATCACAACAAAAATTTTTAATTATTCTTTTGCAAAAAGAATTTCCAGGATTAGTTAAATTAAATCGCAAGGATCGGCAAGAGCATGGGATAGTGGGCTAGGGCTCGTTACTAGGACTATTCAAAACGTCACCATCGGATGGGACACCTGGGCCACGATGAATAAAGCAATTAAAATACGTAGATGCCAAGAAGAATTACTAAATTATCGTAAAGCCCTATTCTGCATGACTTGGATTTTGTGAATATGAAATGGTATAGGTATTAAAAAATAGTCCTCTGATAAAATTTTATTCCTATTATCAAAAATGTATGCATCCACAGCACAAATCATGATCTCTCTTTAAAACTCTCTGATCTCTCTTTAAAACTTGTATAAAATAAAATTTTACCAACAGCGTTATTGTTGTGGTTCCAAGAAATCCTTGCGTTCTAAAAAAACCTACTAACCGGTTCGGCTCACATGCATTTATGTAGCCCTCGCTTATTTGCTTGGCTTTATGTTCGTGAAGTTGCAAGTGATTTCAAGTGCAGCTTGTTGCATATTTGTGGCGTTTGCAAACTTTACCTCGTTGCACGCTGCGGTCATAATTATATTAATGAACACATACGCACACGCACAGATACTCACACACGCAGTTATACATGCCTACATATATGAAACGTATCTCATAGAGCAAACTCACTTACATATAAACATTTGAAGTAATACGAACAAAGCCATTTGCACACATATTTGCATAGGAAAATTAATGCCATAATTATTTGCCACATGGACTCAATGCTGAGATGTATGTAATATTTAGCATGGTTCCTCGTAATTCCATGCCCCAAATGTATGTATGTACGTACATAGATATATACGAAATGTATATAGTAGTCATGTCTGAAATGTTTCGGTTCCAGTTGCGTTTTCATGTACCACCCTGCACCACCCACTTCAATTGTGCACTAGTCTTTGTTTCACTGCCCATTGTTGTTGTCATTACTTCTGCCAACTATATGTGCTATTATGGTTATATAATACAACTCAATTAATTTGCTATGGCTATTATGATGTCGAGAGTGAGCTCTTGAAATCCGACAGTACTAACCTGAAATTTCCTTGAGGTTACAAATTCAATCAATGTGCGGACAGCTTAAAGGTCAGTTTAAAGTTAAATTGTTTTTCAATATGATGCCAGGATAACAGATCAGGTAACTGCAAAAATAGAAAACACCTAAAATGAGCAATGTTGTATGTTGGACAGACTTAAGATAATTAAAAGAAACATTTCTCAGCTTAGGCATAGGTTGCACGATGGTTTTGGAACAGAGAAATATTGTCGGAACAGTGCAAAGCAGACTTGTGGGTTCCATTTTGAGCTGGCTTGTCTATGTTCAAGCTCCACCAGGTAGGGTTTCCAATGCGGAGGTTTTAGAACCCGGAAGGACCAGGTAGTGGGCGCACCAGCCACCTCATAGAGTGGAGAAGGTAGATATGCCTGGGAAGACTTTCTACATTAAGCTGTACCTCGATAACGTATTGTCAAGTTCAATTAAAGAAGAAGAAAATATATTTTCTAAGAAGTAAGGTTTGTCATATTTTTATGCAAATCTTTTTATTCTCCTTCATTCTATGATAACAAACGTATGGCGCAACCCAGCTTAAATCTTGATTAAATTTATCAAAAAACGTTAACTATTTATATGGCATGCTAGAAATGTTAGACACAAACCAGCTCGGAGCTGGGCTAAGAGACCAACAGTGAGTTGGACAGACTTAAAGCCACGCAACGTGGCGCATAATTAATAAATGCATTCCTCGGCGATAGCTGAGCTGCTTCCATGACGGTTTCCGAATGTGGATTAAAGGTGAAATACTGAAATGGTAAAATAGTGGCATAGTAGTCTGGATACATACAGCTCAACCCCTATGGAACTGAACGCTTTCAAACCATGCCTGGCCATGAAAGACTATGTCGAGTGAGCAGCACTTAATGCCTTGCATTAGCTTGCAATTTGCTCATTTCACAGACACATTGAAGCATCTCCCACACATACACAAAGTAGCACTAATGCTCACAAAAACATTCACACACACACACCCACACACACACAAACACACACAAGGCATCGAGTACTTAGCGCTAATCCAATGCGCGCGCTTTTGTCTAACTAAAAACAAGGCAATGGCAGCAGTTTCAGTAGCTTAGTATAAGGGGAAGTTGGGGTGGTGGAGTGTTGGACACGGTTGCCTCGTTCCAAGTGGCAGCCAAGACTGATGAAGACCAGAAGCAAAAGCAACAGCAGCAGCACCAGTGTGGCAGCTCGACTTTGTCTACGGGGTTTGCCAGCCATTTGTTTATCAAACAATTTCAATATGCTTATAGACTTTAATCTCTTTCAATGTGTACGAGTGTGTGTGTGGGTGTATCTGTGTGCGAGTTTGAGCGTCTCTGTGTGGGTGCATTGTTTTATTGCATAATGGCTCAAGTGTCTGGCCGTAGCTGTCTGTTTATTTAGGATTAGAGCGTTGAGGCGTCGCCGCTGCCTGGCCACGTTTCCCTGCACTGCTCTCTTTGTTTGCATTTCCTGCTGCCCCTCCCGCTCTCTCTCTCTCTCGTCCTCTTATTTTACCCTCTTTTCCATCCCTTACATTGCATTGAAATCATAAAAGTGGTGGCCATTTCTTTGCTGGTAGTTTTTTTTCGTAGTGCAACCCTTGACCCTGAGCTCTAATTTGAGTTTGACATTTATGTCAATATTTGGTCAGTTATTGTTCGCACACACGCACACCAATGCACACACTCTCTATTGTTCCCTGGTGGCACAAGTCTTCTGTGTAAGGCGGTGTCAATTGCCACCATACGTTTATTTTGTATCTGTTCTGGGATCAGTTGCACTACAACAGAAACGGTTGACGTATTTGGCACCAATTGGCTTCATCTTTAGGAATAAAGGCGAAAACTGGACTCCAAGATGTATTTTCTTTTATGCTTATGATCTTGAAGAAGTAAGTAGATAATACAGTGCTTAGGCTGCACACACAATAGCGCCCCTCTCCATAGAAACCTTTTTTCTTATAGCTCAAAAAAATAAGAGCTATACAGCTGGCATTTGAAATTTTTTAAGTTAATAAAAATGCATAAAAGAAGTAAAAGAAACGTTGGAAAATATACAGGAGCCCTCCCAAATATTTACTCGAAGGATTCTGAAGTTCTTTTCTTTTTTTACCGACAGGATACCAATATCTTATTATAGACGCTTTTCAAACATTTTAAATTTTTTCTTGTAAAGAAACCCACTCTCAACATATTTTGCTACGCTGGAAGTAGACACCAAGATATGATTATAGAAAGCAAGTGTACTAGTAACAGAGTTACAAGTACTGACGATACATCAGTCGAGTACTAGTTCCTGGTACTGCAGGGATACTCGCTCACTCACACACACACATTCAAAACGTTGCCTGTACCTTTATTATTTTGTTTCACCCTGGCTGGCCCTTTCCCTCTGACTCTGCTTTGTTTACCATGTATCTTGTATCTGGTAGCTCTCTCCCTCCCTATTGACACTCACAGTTTGCCTGCGGTTTGCCTCAGCACCGTGCCATATGCGGGTCTGACTAATACAATGGTTGGGTATCTTTCGATGCATGGTCCAGTCCGGTACTTTGGCGACACTAATAGAAATTTATTGCATACACTAAACAATACAATTAAATAAATTATGAGATTTACTCATACCACCCCATCTCTTGTTATTATTATTATTATTTTTTTTTGAATGCGCATTTTTCCATCCCCCAAAACATAATTACTATAAATCGCGACATGAACAGCTGAGTAGCATGTAATCAGTACCAGACGCTCTATAGCATACCCACACAGGTGAATCTGCTTGCTCCCCAGCGTCGCAGTCCCTGCCACAACTAAAGCCACCAAAAGGATTTCTATTAAAAGCCACAACAAAGTAGCACAAAGTAAGACAAAGTAGCAACATGGTTGCCACTAAAAGCGCAACATGTAAACCCCCCCCCACACACACACACACACACAGACAGACAGAGCTGCAAGAGCTGTCCCCACTTGGCCGCCCACCTGGCCAAGTCGTCCTTGTCTTACTTTGTCTGCTTTGCTACTTTGCTGCTCAGCTCATCTACATGCGTTGCCGCCGTCTGTAAATTATGGAGCAGCGCACGTCTGGTCATTAAGCCAAATAAAACCGGCACAAGATTTATAAACGCGGCAAGACGCAGTGAGTCCTAGTTCAACTTGAGCAAGGGGCCTTAGATCTTCGGTAGCGAAACTCTCCAATGGATTGTGTGTATGTGCGGAAAAGGAAAAACAAAACAGTCTGCCACCGTCCGGGCAATCATTTTGGCCAACTCGCGTTAACTTTCAGATATAAATTTCGAGGCGGTCTGTGGTACTTAATTTCGGTTACTTTGGCTTTGGCTTTGGCCGGGTTCATGCACGTGCAGTTATAAAAGGTAACACTAATGCCCAACACTCAAAAAAAAAATAGGCATCAATATTACGCAGAAATTTACAAAATTTTAGTACATTTAAAAAAATTTCTTTATTTACCAAAAGAATTAGCTTTAAAAGAAAAATTGAATGTGGCTCTAAAATTGAAAAAAAAATTACCTAATAGTATGCACAATGCATTCTTTTTTTTGAACATCATAAAACATGATGGGCGACAAGAAAACGAAGGGGAAGGACCGAAATGATGAAATTTCAGCATAATCGTTACGACGATTTTCCTTCAAATGTGGGAGCTGAGAGCGACGAGCAAGGCCAAAAATTTCATCTGGATCTTGCAGCTATGGAAAAGCGAGGCGTTTTGGGGGTTGAGGGTTTTTGGGACAAAGTCATGATGGGCGACTACTGCTAAACGCAAACGAAAAACTTTGAGTGAAAAATTTTCTTTTCGATCAAATGTGTGAAAATTTTAACTTTCGATTTTTCTCACTACGCATATATACTTAGTATTTAGTAATTCAAAAGGTTCACTTATGGCATTATTGTATACTACATATTCAATACATACACATACATTTTTACCATAATTCATATTTTAAAAAATTTTTACACTTTCCTTGGCTTAGATTTTATTTTTGATTTTCACAAAGTTTTTCTTTCCATGTGCAGAACTTTCTACGACGCAAAACAAAGAAAAACGGACAAAAAATTAAAAATATTCATATAGCAATACGTTTTAAGTCAAAATAAATAAGAGTTTTTATGCAATTTCGATAAAAAAAATCAAAAAATAATAATTGTTTGATGATTTTTATTCCAAAAATTATAAGAGTTGCGATCTCTGGTTTTAACTTTTCTAAGATTGTTAAATATTTTATTCGGCAATCTTTTTAAAGTTAAAACACAAATTCTTAAATTAAATCTTTTTTTAAAATAAAAATACAAAAAATTTAAAAAAAATCTTATTGCGCCTTAACTTTTATAAAATTGTTAATTTTTTTTTTTAATATTTAATCCTACAATCTTTTTAAGGTTAAAACAGAAATTCTAACTTTAAAAATAAAATAAAAATAAAATTTAATTTTCAGCAAATTTTCAAGAACTTACATTTTTTTCTTTTGAGTGTACCCACTGTTTCTGTATTTTAATATAATTTACTAAATTCAAGAAAACTGTCTGTTAGTTTTTTTCTAAGTGTACTTATTGTCGCGGCCTTTATATGCGGCGCAACAGTTAATCTTAGTTACAGTTGGTCGGAAGTTATATTTGGTTCTGCTCGGGCTATTCCAACTGTGTCAGTTAATAAGATCACGTAATTTATTTAATTTGAGAGCGGCTTTTCTTGTTTTCATATACTACTTGTAAAAGTTAGGGATGCCCCGTTCAAAGGCTTACAGCTTAACGGAAATAAGTTTTGGTTAAAGACACATACAAAATGGCGGCTACACTTTAAACAGCTGACACTCAAGTCTATCGTAAAGGAAAACTTTTTGTCGAGCGACACTTTGCGCAGTCATAAAAAAGTAAGTAATAGTATAACTGAATGTTTGTTTTTGTTTTTGCTTTGTGCATATAAAAGGCATAAAACGAAATGAGCGTAAAAACTGTAAAAACTAAACTAGCTGCAAAATCGAAAATGAATTAGGAAAAATGTTGAACTTGGTACAGTTGCGCATGCAACATTTGTGGACAGCAGTTGGCAGCTCAGCTCATAAATTGCTGTTGTTGTTGTTGTTGTGGGGTTTTTCGGCTCCATGGTATTTAAAGGATTTCGTAGTAGTACTCAAGACTTATTCGTCTACTTGTACTCATTTCACTTGCTCACAAAGGCCAAGTATCGATTGAACGCCTCTTTGCCGCTTGCAATATGGCTGCTGCTGCTGCTTCTTCTTCTTTTTCTTCATTCGCATCCACTTCCGGTTAGTGGCCATTGTTTGCCTTGGCTGCTGCGGCGGCTGTTCCTGTTCCTGTTGCTGTTGCTGTACAGTTTTCTCTTATTGTTTTATTTGTTTTTAATTTTCGTAAAAGTTTTAAGTGCAGCTCATGCAACGGCGGCAGTAGCGGCGTCTGCTTAGCGTTCTTGAAAGTCCTGAAGTGCTGGGGCGCCATAATTATATTGTTTCATAGTTTTTGGCGCGCTTTTGTCTTGTGCGCAAAGTGCAATTAAAAGTCCCGACTCTGGCCCGAACTCAATGCACCCAAAACCCATTATGCAACACATTTAAATTTTTGACAATATTTTGCAGTGCCCAATAAGCAGTGTTGGCAAGTGACTCTGTTCCAAAATTTCATTGGCAAAGCTAACTAAACCCCACTCTTAGTCGCTCGGCATATGCCAAGGAACGCTTTTCATTTTGCATTTGCGCAGCCAATTTCATTTTTGTGCAAACTTGGCAGAAACTTTACTCATAATTATATCTTGTATGTGGCGACAGCATAAATATTTTTCAAGCTACTTCAGGCGTTATCAACTGGAACTCCAACTCCAATTCCAATTCCAACTCTAGCTACAGTTTGTTTTTCTTGGCAAATATTTGTGCCTTATGATTTACGGTTGGCTGCTCACGCTCACTGCCACCTGTTAAAGGGCGTGAAAAGGGTTGCTGTTTGGGTTAAAGCTGCCAAAAAAAAATACAAAAAAAAAACAAGCGCCTCTAATAAGCCTTTGCACCTTACACACAGTTTATACTTTGATAAATGGCCTAAAAACGAGGCTAAAGGTCAAACGGTTACACATGCTGCGATCTCTCCCACTCCAAGCCACAATGAATACGCTCTCTTTTTGTCAAGTTTGTTTTTGTTGTAAAGCATGCGAAATCAAACAGAATACAATATGTGGTAGAGATAGAGTGTAAACAGCAGAGAGAGAGCCAAGAGCCGGGAGCAAAGAGCAAACACCCCCATAAGTATGCAGCATAAATTTTATATGAGCAACAAAAACGGGAACAAAAACAACAACAACAACAGCATCGGCAATAACATTTCAATTTGTGCTATTAATAACAGAATGTTGGCGTTCTGTGAGTATGAGTGCGAGTGTGCGTGTAATATTTTACAACAGCGCTGTATGACTGGCGCCCAACGTGGGGCCGCAAGGACGTGGATGTCAGCTGTGACCCATACACCCACCGTTTTGGCATCGACACCACCCGCACCCTTATTGCAATTTTGCATAGAGCGAAATTAATTTTAAATTATGCATGACCTGCAACGAACCGGTGCCACGTTGGGGCAGCTGTATAACATGGGGTTAGGTAGTGGTAGGGGTACGGGTTACGATACTCACAAACCGCCGGGGATTTGGAAATTTTTACCTGCCACCATTAACCCAGAAAGCAGCAGCAATGCATAGCTAAGGACAGTGCAGAGAGAGTGAGAGAGAGACAGCGCGCGTATCCAGAGCAGCATCTACAACTGTTCGCTGAAGCTTACATTTATTTTGCTTTGGCTTGGCGCTTTGCTTTTTATGTTTTCGCTCGCTTAAAGCGTCAGGAACAGCGAAAGGGGAAGCGGCACTCAGTAAATTTAATTTAAGTGCCAAGCCAAAAGAACGCAGCGAAAAGTGCCCCGAAACTTGGAAGACAGCGTCAGCGATTCAGGAAGTGCAAGCATCCACAGCCATTTTACGAGTACCGGTTTGCCAGGATCTTTTGCATTTATTGAGCAATAAAATCGTAAATTTCCCATGCCAACTCGAGCAGCCGTCGTCCAAAGTCCAAGGCACTGTTGGACATTCAACAAGCAGCTACTAAAATGTCGAGCACTTGGTTTGCTACAGGTGCCGACGGCAACAGTCCAAACATCTAAACCATTTGCGATTTTCTAACGAGCCGTAGCCGTCGACACCAAGAGCCTTAGTGCCGACCCCAGCCCCGGCCACGGCCCAGCTACGAGCTGCCGGCTCAGCTCACCTTGGCTTGTACGATTCCTTTGTGTGCCATTGTCGAAAATTGAATTTCAAATTATTTTAACACCGCCTCAGTGCCCCTGACACGCCCACCGCCCACACACTTTTGCACTGACATTGAGCTTGAGCTTAAGCTGTAGCTGTAGTTCCGTTCGTTACGCTTGGATTCTTCGCTTTGTCTATCTGGTTTATAATCGCAGCTTTATTAATTTTTTATCGCCTACTTGTGCGGCGATTTTTTGCATTTTTATTGGAAATTAAAAATGCTAATGGCAGTCCAGCCACTATTCCTTCTGTCCTATCTCCATCTCTAGCTCTCGTATTTTACGCCATTTTAATTCGTACTCAAAAATGTATAAAAGTATGAAAAGCATTTTAACTTGGCTTACATTATTAAGTTTGCTTTGATCTCTGCTTCGAGTTTCAGTCGCGTCCCATTGGGACCCATCACTTTTTATGCACTGAGCTGTTAATGATGTGGCAAATTATTATGGCCAACAAGCAGCAGCAGGCAACAAGAAGACACCGAGGCATCAAGACATCAAAATGCGGTTAGTTTGCCAGCATTATCGAATATCGAAAATATTCGAACGCATTCAACTTGAATGGCGATTAGTGCTTCTTTGGTTTTGATTGGCTCTTTAAATGCTCAACTGTCCTGGGAGCTGAGCAGGCAACTCCTGGCATGTTTTGGCTCTCACGTTTTGTTTAAGAGTGCAATTTGGCAAATTGCCGTCTGTATTATGGGCTTCTTCTTGGCCAAAGGCTTTTAAATTAATAAAGTAGAATTTAAAATAAAAAAAAAAAACAAATTAAAATAAAAAGGGAATAAAGCATAAAAATGCCACTCCGAGAAGCAGCCCTTCGTGCATTTTTGATTTGCGTGCCAAGTTGGCATCGCAAGCTTATAATTTCTTGACAAAGGTGTATAATTTGTATTGTACCAACTCGGAGACGCTCTCTCTCTCTCTCTACGGCAGCAGTCACGTGCTGGGTGGCAGAGCTGACTTGCGACTTGCTTGCAACAACATGTCAGAGTATCCAAGTTGGAGGCAGCCAAAGCTAAAAGATAAAAACACCACAAGAAAAAAAAAAGCAGCGAGCACAAAACAAAAGTCAAATGTCATGTCTATGTCATGTTTGCCTGTTTTACCCTACACTTCCCGGAGCCCCGCCTCCGTCCCTGTAAATGCCTCTTTCAGCCCACTTCCTTCTCTCCGCTTGCCTTTTTTTGTGCTTTATTTCAATTTCGGCTTTGTTTGTTCATACATATTGGCGTTGTTGTTGTTGTTGTTGTTTCTTCTGTGCGTTTTATTTGTTTAACAATATAACATTCTCATATTTGTATGTATGCGTCAGACTGTCGCTGTGTGTGTGTGTGAGTGCCTTACATACACTGACATATTCAGTAGCGCTGATAAACTGGAGCCAAGCTCAGCAGAATCCAGCCAGATCAAGCAGCTCAGTGCATACACTATAAGAAATTTGTACTTAAAAGTTTAAAATTTTTAGATAAAAAGTTTGTTATGAAACGCCTTAAAGCGACTAATCTTAGGATATTAAGAGATATACTGAACTCAGAAGTTACAAACTAAACCCACGAGTTACTAACTCAGTTATACAAAATTTTGGGGTCTTCAAATTCTTGTAACTTTTAAATTTCTTCTTAATCTGGGTCTTTAAAAATAAAGAAACTGTTTATTGCACTCAACTGTTGCGTCTTCAACTTCAGGTGTCTACGTATTAAAATTCCAAAGCTAACAAAATAAAATTCTATTTTAAATCAGCATAAATATTAATAAATTTTATTATATTTTAATTTACGTATATTGTTTATAAACTATCCAAAAATTCATATACATTTTTATGCGCTTACATCAGCTAATAAAATAAACTCCAAACCAGGTAGTTCCACTTTTTCCTCCTATCCAGAAGACTAAAGCATTTCTTTTTTCAATAAGTAACACCGTCGCATATTATTAAATTTACTCTTTTGGGTACTACTAAGATATTGGGTGGTATTAAGATATCAGTTATTCTGTTGGCTTAGATTACAAGAATACATTGGTAACAGTTACAGCTTGAATTCTATTTTTTTCTCCATAGACTGTCTCAATCTCTACGATGATGATCAGGGAATCAATTTCCATATCCGTATCCGTCTTTCTATCTACCAGCCTGTCCATTTGGGTGTTTTCTGTTTCTCAAAGACCCTAAGACCCATCTTATGGTCTAGTTCTTCATTTGCATTGAGTATTTTTGTATTACCCCTCATTTCCCCTCAAAAGATTCTCGATATTCGATTTGGCAAACAATATTAAAACTTGCCCTAATAAAGCCCTGTACTTGAAGATTTTATGAAAGACGGTTAGAATGTTCGCGAGTAATAATCAAAAACAAAAGTTGATATAATATTTATTGCTGTACTAAATAAGTAGGTAGCGATGTATTAAGCCTATATTGGCAATATTTTTTTCATCTTCTTTAAATACGTAAATATTTTGAATAAATTATGAATGTAAAAATTCTCCATTACCAAACATTTTTTTTTCAAGTGTACAAGTGTGTATTAAAGTGCGTGAGTCGGAAAATGTGTGTGTGTGTTTGTGAGAGTGTCATTTTATGACATATACATTTATGACAGGTATTTTGTGCGTATGCCCCTTTCATACCACAACAACAGGAGCAGTTACAACAACAACAATAACAATAACACGCTCATAAGAAACAGAAAGCCAACTGAAATATTAATTTGTTATTTTATTGCGCATACGACACGTGGTGCGGCCGTCACTTACACCAAATAGCAAGAAAATGCAAGATTTATGGCTTAACGGCAAAACACATAATATTAAAATAAAAAAAAAACAAAAAACATTAATATTTAATAATTTTGCCGTTGCACTTGCCATATTGAAAAACAGTGAAAATGCTAGAGTGCGAAGAAAGAAAAATAAGGAATGGAAATACAAATAAAAATTAAAAGATTAAACTAAACACTTTGCTGCACAAAGACAGGCGTTGTGCAAGCAAGAGAGAGTGAGAGATAGTGAGTGCAAGCGAGAGGGTGGTAACGACGCAGTAAAAGGAATTAATTCAGTTAAAAGTTTTGCTTAAAAAAATTAATACAAAAAGAGTGAAAACTTTTTTTGTTGTTTTACCAAAGGCAGCAGCAACAGCAAAGCAACAACAACAACCACAACAACAGCAGCAGTAACAATGAGCAAAAGAGTAGCAAAGTTGGAAACAAAAGTTTTTAAATATGCTGCCTCACTCGCTCATCGTACGCTGCCTTTGCTCATGTACCGGCTTTAGCTTTGGCTTTTACTCATTGCTTTATACTTTTTATTTTTATTTTATTTTCTTTTCTGTTTTTTTTTTGTGTGCCTCTTTTTAGATCTGCAGCAAAACAAATTGCAAATTAAGAACTAATTGGCTTACACAACCTTAAGCAACCGTTAAAAAAACACACACAAACACACAGAGACAGGGGAAGCAAGAGAAAGAACTCGAACTACTGCAAGGTCTGGCAACGCTTTGACTTTAAACTTTGGCAAAAGTTGTGCAGCAAAAGATCACAAGTTAAAAATTAAATGCTAAAGCATAAGAAATGAAGCTGGACAGACAGAGTGTGAGCCAAAGAGAAACAAGAGAAAATGGACACACAAAATCAAAAAAAAAAATAAAAAAAGGAGTAAAAACATAGCATGAAATTAAAACAAGACAACAAAAGGATATGGCAATGCAAAACAAATGGGCAAAAAAAAATTGTAAGAAGTGAGGCAGAGAAAAACTGAAGAAAAGCCAATGGAATCAAGAGCACACAAAGCGTTGCTGCTATTGTTGTATATAATTAAAAAGAAACAACAACCACAACAACAACAACAACAACAAGTGGCAGCAAGTTGCCGTCAACTGGGAAAGGCCAAAGTAGCGCGCATTAAGTTCAAGACTTTACCTTTCCGTTTGCTCCTTCATGCTTCATGCTATTTAAACAGCTACAAACTGATGCCAACGAAAGAGAGGCAACAAAACCAGGATAAAGCTCTCACACTCTCACACTCTCACTGTCGCACTCGCTACGGCATAGCGTGCTACGTTAAGAACGTTGGCAACACTGGCAACAATGCTGTTGACAGTCTATTTACGTTTCGTTAGTATCCTTTAGTATCCCTTTTCAATTATTTAGATAATTATTTGCACATTTACAAGTTCTGCTTTCGAGCTAAGCACACACACACACACACACACAGATACACACAGATACACATATAGGGACTTTTCATTTAAAGTTTACCTTTTGCTTTCGCTTTTGTATTTGTGTTTGCTTTTACTTTCTTTTCTCTTAATACTTTTTAACGCTTTGTTAACGCCAGCGTGCCAAATCAATTATCACTCACAATTATTGCCGCACTTGTGTGTTTGTTTGTGTGTGTGTGTGTGTGTGTGTGTATGTGAGCGAGAGATAAAGCTAGTAGTCGAAAAGAAAACATGTACGAAAGAAAGAAAGCGAATGTGCTCTCAACTTAATTTATGCAATTAATTTACGCTCAACTCATTCTTTGTCAACTCTTTCGCTGTCATCACAATATAAATACGCATAAAAATTATCTCTCACACACACTCATTCACTCTCACACACACACACACAAAGTATGTCAATGAATGCAATGCAATCAACGAAAAATGAAAAATAATCGCATTGCAGTTAAGCATACAATATACAGTGGTCAACATAATTCTTCTCTATTGTGAATTTGTAAAGATTTCAATTTCTGCCGGAATAACAAAACAAAAGGGAACAATGTTGAAAAATTGTCTTTTATTCAAAAAGTCGCTCACACATTAAAAATCCTATTTTAAATTTTATCAATCAAATGTTTTTTTTTGATTCCGATTAAATAGCAAATTATCGATGAATAATTATTTTAATATTTACTCAAAAAATTCAAGTCGATTCTCTTTTCATATAATAACTCAAAATTCTTTGGCCTTGCTCTTGTGGGTCATAGGCCAAGACGAAGACTAAAAAGACTGCATCCTTCGGATCTAAGACACCGGTAAGTTCAGTACCATCCGAATTTTGAGACATCAATGAAATGGTACTTACAATTTCGTAAATCATGTAAATAATTTTTTGTTAATTTTGTAAAGTAATCTCTTGTAGAATTATTGTAGAATTAGTATCAAAATTAACCATACATCACACTACTATAAAGTGTGTAGCGACTTATTTTGTAATTTACCCATTGGATTAAAGCCTTAGTTCCAAGTAGGCCAATTGCCAAAAAATTAAAAAAAAATAAAATAAAAAAAATTAACCGAAGGCTTCCCAGCTAATGCTTAATTTTGCAGGTTAAATTAAGTTTTGTAAACTCTATTATGTTTATTAAAGAAATAAGCAAATAAATGCATTAAAAAATAATTTAGTTATGTGTTAAGTTTTTAATGCGTCAACTTTTCTGTCAAATCGCAACTGAGCAGATTCATTCCTTATTTTCCATCTCGGGAATATTCTTTAGTGTTTAAAATATGAAAATGTTTATATGGACCACAGTAGCCGCCATTGCATTCCTCTCATATGCATAAGTACATAAAGTAATCTTTGTATAAAAGACACTTCCAGAAATTATATCTTCGCGGTCAGAGCCATTGATAAACAAAAGTCGATGAAGAAGACGAGGATGAAGACGAGTTGACAAAAAATAATATACAGAAAGGTTTACCTTAAAGTATGCTGCTTACTTAAATATGAATATGAACCTATGAGTTCGTTACACTCTCTCACACACACACACACACACACTGACTGCCACATGGAATGAAGTTAAGAGCATCAAAAATGCATTCATTCCATGTGCGCCGCAAAGCAGGCAACGTTCACACAACTGCCTTGACCAGGGCTTGGGAAAAGTAATCACAGCAATGAGTTTTGGGTTATTTCATTTGTTGCGTTGAGTTTCGCTCAGTTGGGCTTTTGGCTTTTGGGCACTTTTTAAAAATTAACACACACACAACAACACACATATGTCGCGTATGTATTGCATGTTGCAAACAAAACACAGTATGAGCTAGAAGCGTACTTTCGGAGTTGCGTTTTAGAACTATGTACTAAAAAAAATTTTATATGCGACTAGCCACAATATGTTCTGTCTGACAGTGTGTGTGTGTGTGTTTGTGTTTATGTATTTTGCATGTCAAAGTGGTTTTTTGCACTTTTGTGCAGCTTTTTTGTAAAACATTTGAAAAGTTTTCACATTTACATCAAGCATTGCTGTTCGAGCGTTTTATTAAATTATTACACAGGCTACATAGTAGGCGCATAAATTTTCTGCCTAGCCAGTGAAGTGGTAGATGAAGGGGGAGAGATTTCAAAAAACACTTTGAAATGCCTTTGGCTTGTTGCGCAACGCAACAAAAAGTTGCTGGCCAAATGGCAACTAAATTTGCTAGACCCCAATGCGAGGACGTGGCACGCATAACAATGCGGCCCTGAAGCACATCAGTCATGCCGCCTTGCTTAATTAATTATGTCGTCTTTCGGTTTAAAAACGTTTAAGATAAAAAGTGGAGCGCAAGCATTTTGGCAGGCAACTTCCTGGTGCGCCCTTCTTCACTCCTCTTAGCATCCCTAGTTGTGTGGCATGCTTGAAAAATGCCGCAGCCGCATGCCGACAATGAGAAACTCAACCGCAGCAGCAGCAGCAGAGGGGGCAGCAACAATAACTTGACAATGAAGGCAGCTGCGGCAAAAGGCATAAACAATGCAGCTGAGTAACTGCCGTCGAGTGACCCAAATTATTCACGACAACGCAGGCAAGGAGGATGCGTCAGAGCCACGTCGAGAGTAGTCCAAGCTGACCCCAAACAATGTCGCATGAAAATGATTTCGAAAAGCCTGCACAAAAGTGTTAAAATGACACTAAAAATAAAAGAAATGCGTTTCGAACTCTTCCACAACTAAACTAAAGGGGCAACTTGTAGAGGGGGGGTAGTGATGAAAAAGTGGATTATTTGCAGCTGTGAAAGTCATAAAAATCATTTAGCGTTAATAAACCTCCACAAAAAGCGCGTGATTTTTGAATGGTGCACAAAGCGGCGTATACTTAATGTAATGGCCACCTGCCTCCAACTTGGGCTCAAAGCACGCAAAGCATTTTTGATTAGGCGATGCTCTCATGCGAGCGCCCGTTTTACATTTCACTCAAATTCACGTGCTTTTGACTTTGGCAATGGCAGTGAGAGTGGCACACAGCGCGTATACGCAACGTTTGCCGTGGTTTCACTCATTCAACTTTCTAAATTTTATTTTTCGCTCTTTTTTTGCTTGGCTTATTTAAACGCCGCTGCCATCAATCCTTTGACAAGCACTCACTCCATTCATCACCTATTCTCACCTCGCATTGCTCTTTACTCACATCTCTTATCCCCTCATGTTTGCACTTTTAGCTTTTCCTTTACGCGCTTTGACATTTTAAAAGCATTTTTATGTTGAAGTCAGCCTGTGTGTGTGTGTGTATGTTAGTGTGTGTGTGTGTGTGTTTATAGTGTGCTTATGTGGTTTCTCTCTCTCACTCTCTCTCTCTCTTATTTGCATTTTTATGCCACAATAAAACACAAGCCGCACTTATTTCTTTATTATATGTATAGTTTTTACGTATTATATATTGTATATTAAAAATTTAATTATTTTCCATTTTCATGCCAATTTCATCCATTTTATTTTTTTCTAAAGCTTTTTTGTTGTGCATTTTAACTTTTTACTTTAATTATGTGGCGTTATTTAAACCATTTAATGGCTATTTAATAATTCTCTGTTCATTATGGTAGAGAAACAAAACAAAAAAATGTGAATCAAATATTTCTCGGACTTTATCAGCCATCGCTAATTGCATCATAAAAGAAAAATATTATTGCTCTCTGGTGTTATTCAGTGCCATTGTGAAACAAGTTTTTAACTATTAAATTTAATTTAAACCGCTTCTCGAACTTATATAAGATCAACTGCGGTGGCAGTAAATAATCGATCAGTAATGACAAGTTTTCGTGCTTCGGCCGATAGAAAATTTTTTCAGCATCTAATTAGAAACTTAAGATTTGTTTTGTTTTATTGAAAATACTTCAAATTTTATACCGTAAATTTTTTGTAAACATTTTAATGACGCCATTATCGAGATTTTTGTAATTTGTTTTTCTAATATGCAAAATAATTTTATTTTTCGATTAATTTAAAAACATAAAAAATCTTTCGACTTTCCTTCGCGGATCGCCCAGATACATAAATGAAGACTAGTTTATGTTTATAAGTCTATAAGACTATACCTGAGCTTATAGCCGAGTTCTAGTACATAATTTATTTTTTATAAAATCCCCCAAACCCCCTCCGAAATCAAGTGAAACCATTTGGCAATAATCACACAAATTCTGGAAAAATTTTTTTCCCATCAAACTGGTCTGTTTTAATCCACTGCAAAACTTCACATCGCGTTCCGAAAGAGCGTTTAATGCTAAACGGCTGCCACAAGCGAAGTTGACTTGATGCAACCTAGATTAGAGTTTACTTTGCCGGATCTCATCAAGCATCTAATCAATGTAATGCAAAACGAGCATATACACTGAGTCAACTCCTGATATTGATAGGCCAGGCACGTAGCACAGCTTCCAGTTAACGTAAAACCAGCCAAAGTGCTGACCATGCTGAGGAAAATTACTCTGCCCAGCGCCAAAAAGAGAAATGAACCTCCATCCGAGTTATGACAACTTGAAATAGCTTCCAAACATTGCAGGGCCAATCAACTGAAATGTTTGCCAATGTTGTTGTTGTTGCTGCTGCTGCTGCATGAAAGTTTCAAGCAATTAAAAGCCAAAAATTAATTGATGAAAAATGCCAAAAAGATAAAAAAAGAAAAATGGGGAGAAACTGCAACTGAAATGCAATATGAGTAGAACTGGCTTAGAAGCATATTTGATGCATTCATTTGTAGCCTTACCTCTACACGGTTTTTTGGATAACTTTTCATCTCCAAACGAGCTTACTATCAATCAAAAGGCACAGGTATGGCATTTCCATTTTATTTGGCATGAGTTTGCATATCTTTCGGTATGGAGTGGAATGCCAGGCCAGGCTACGCTACTCACTATGCCAACCTTGTTTCAACACCAGCCATTTATAACCCAAGAACTATCAGTTTCGCTGGCTGCACTCGCCGCCTCAACCGTATAGGTTAAAATACTTTCGAAAACTTTTGTCCAGAGTGCAACGAGGAGACGGAGTTCAAAGCAACTGTAGCGCGTCTTGTGTTTAACTTTCGCTTGCATGCACTTTGCGCACTTTCCAACACTACGACAGAGAGAGCGAGAATGAGAGAGAGTCACGGTCAAAAGTCAACTCGAAGTCGAGTTCACTTTAAGTTGAATTTGTTTGCTGGTTGCTGGGCCAAGTGGCCAAGTGGCCAACCCGAGGAGTGATTCATTGCCTTGCCATTTTGACTTTTACTATGCGCTTGCTCTCGCACGCCTCCCTTTATTCCACTCTCTGCCTGTTTCCTTTTCGTTGTGTATTTTGCTTTCGATTTCATTGCATGTTGCCTCAGCTCATTAAAAGAAACGAGCTGACTTGATAGCTGCTTAAAGTTGTTGCTTACAGTGCACGGATACTCTACTAACAACAAGTCGTGCACACCAGCTCCTTCTCTAAATAACTAACCAGTGTTGGCAAATGCGTGCCAAATACATAAACATCTTTAGAAGTCAGTTCACAAAGCTGCCAGCCAAATTATGACTCAATTTTTTGGTATTTTTATGCTTGTTTCATGCTCTAAATGCCCCATTGTCAAGAGCCAGCCAGCAGCTACCCAACAGCAACAACAACAACTACCAAGACAACGTCACGCACAACAAAAATCCGAAAAATATGTTTTAATATAAGTTCTTAACTCCGAAAACAACTACTACAACGTTGACTAAGGAAAAGTTTTGAACATCAAGTCTAATAATATTAAGCGTATAGCATAAATATTTAAATTTCATTGTCACTCAGACACAGATACACCCACACACACACACCCACACACACACACCCACACACTGGTTACATTTTTATGCAAATATTGCTGCAATTTATTTAGTTTTGTCACGAATTTCATGAAAGGCGCGCCACGATAACTACGCCCCGTGTTGAAAGCAAGAACTTATGTTGAGGAATAGCCTCCCCATCGCCTCCCATTGAGCGGAAATATTAGCCGACTGGGTTTTAAAACAAAAGCCTAAAGGGGGCAGAGAGCCGGAGAGACATAATGCACACAAGTTATTGTCGGTTGACAACCTCGAAACCATGTTCAGCATTTTCTGCCAGACGTCAAAATGCAAGTCAATCTTATGCTGGGCTTACACTGCTTTACGCTAGGACTACCAATGTGTAGCTGTAACAGTTTGAATAGTACATTTTTTGCATATAGTGCAGCGATTGCTGATCACTTGCACATCTCTAACACACGGATCACTTCTGCTCGTTACCTCAACTCTAGCACGTAGATCTATATTTTGTTCTCTTAGTTACTCAAAAATGATGTCGACGACGATGATGAATATTTAGAGCATATGTATTTTATAAAACAAAATTGTTACTAATTAATGTTCTTTGTGGCATTCTTCATTTTCTTAAGTTTCTTGGCTGTAACGCAATATGGGGATCAATATTTTTAAGGACGTCACAAGGAACACATTTTCGATAAAAAAAAAAATATCTTGTGTCGTCAATGGAAACGTTTTTCTTGTGCCAACCTTTGACACAATATGCCACATTGTGAGCTGGTGTAGACATAGCATAAAGAGCGCCCAAGTAACCCAACCAAGCAACGAACCTATCAACAACAACATAAACCGACGAAATGAAAACATCAAACGTCTTGTTTTCCTTTTGCTATCCAGTTTGGGTTACTCTGCTCCTATTATCCGTCTATCCGTCCGTCTAGCTGTCTGCCGTTGTGGATATTAAGCGACAAAATAACCAAAAAATAAACGAGCTCAACTCTAGGCCAAATTATGACGCCAGACAATGGCAAATAACACGTTGACGCTGACGCCGACGTCGACGTTGCTGCCAACGCAAACGCCAACGACCGACAAAATGGCAACCAAATGGCAGGCAAGAGCAAACAAAACGAAATAAAGCTAAACAAAAGCAAAAACACACGGACAATTGCAAAACGTGCACGCCGCGACATGCCAAAATCGAAAGTAGGCAACATCAATAGTAGTGGGCGTGGCTGGTGGAAAGAATGTTGGGCACACAGAGAGAGCGGGTGATAAAGAGAACGACTGGTGCTCATTGCATTGTTGCCAAACAGTGAGCAGTGAACAGGCCAAATGGTGGCAAAAAGAAATGAACTGAAATAAATTGTACGTTTCCTGAGCAATTTCCATGCGCGCCTCTTCTGATCCTCCCGCTGCTCTAGCCGGTAAAAACTTTGGCTAGCTGGCCACACTGGTTGTTACTGTAACTGCTGTTACTGTTCTGTTTGTTGTTGTTGTTGTAGTCGTTGTGGTTGTTGTTGTTGTGGTTGTAGCTGCTGTTGGCAGGCATTAAATAAAACGTCAGTTACAACAATGCTAAAAGTGCTAGCAATCAAATAAATTCAAACGTGACCAAAAATATCCACATATTATCCACTTTTGTGTATAGTCGCTCCACACTTATGTACGGCTGGTCATTGCCCCCGCCCACAGTTCTATGAACATGTGCCAGTCCAGGCCATAAATTGCCTGGCCTGAAGTGCCTTTTATAGGCAGCTGAAGTGCCAACTTAGGCATCAATAGGTCTAGACATAGCATAGCAAATAACACGGCACACAGAATTGTGATACGTGAGTCGTGAGTCACGAGAGTGCTACACTAGCAAAAATAAAAAGGAATGCTTAAGGCTTAACAAAAATTCAATCAAATATTTTTAGTCTTCCACAAAACCTTTTTTTTATTTTTTTCTCAATTTAATTTTAATTTATATCTATATATTATGAATTATTATTAAATAAATAATACTTTCTACTAGAGCTTTATTCTAAATGGAAAAAATCTTTGGTTTGTCAACAATCGATATTTGGAATACCTATTTCGTCTAAAAATTTTTATATTATAAAGTTTTTGGAGTTTGGTCGTCCAGCTTAAAAATATACATTCCTATATCCTATATCTTTTAAGCCGAGCGAAAAAATTTCAGACTTTTTTCTCAGTGTAAAGTATATAATGAAAACGCTTTACATTTTTGTTGGCGACAGCCTG
This sequence comes from Chymomyza fuscimana, assembly GCA_949987675.1. Classification (NCBI taxonomy): domain Eukaryota; kingdom Metazoa; phylum Arthropoda; class Insecta; order Diptera; family Drosophilidae; genus Chymomyza; species Chymomyza fuscimana. The sequence goes on from OX465089.1 coordinate 1,438,193, forward strand.
CAAATTACATATACAAATACATATACATATATATATTTGCCGCTTTTATTGCAGTCCAATTTGCAGCAGATGAGTGTATTGGTGAGTGTTTGTTTGTGTGTGCCAGTGTTGAACAATTGAACAACATGCAGCTGAATTGAGTTTTTTTTTTTTTTGTGCAATTTTTGGCCATTTCTTTTCTACCACTTTTTGGCAGTTGTCGCATTTAAATATGTCTGGTCTGGCATTTTGGTTTACTTCCTTTTTGGCAGGCGCCAAATTGCATTAAATTAAGCGAAAAGTTTTGTGAATTGGTTTAATTTAATATGGGCACAAACAAATTGTATATTTAAACGATAGCTAAACCATAGAATGCCCCTGAAACTATGCAACAGATTTGTGTTCGTGCCAAAGAGCTAATCTAACAAAGAGTGGGCGAAAAAGCAGAAAGAGAGAGTATTTTTGCATTTTAATTTTATAAAATAATATTTACCATGCTAATGGCTTTATTTCACTAAAACGCTTTAGCGCCAACAAAAACAAGTTCTACAAAGAAAAGACAATGGTAATTTATTTTTAGCGTAAAACGCTTTAAATCTGATTCATTCGTTTCACTCGAAATTCAACACTCTTGCTTTTCGCGTTTTCCAACACACACACACGCATACACACACAGCCATAGAGCAGATTACAAAACCTAAACCAAAACACAAACCGTTGAGGGTTTCAAAGTTGGCCAAGTGCACAGTGGAAACATTTTTAAAGCAGAAAGAATGATTTTCAAAAGTTTATAATCGTTCCTAATAAGACAATAAATAAATTGATTGTCATCGATAGCAAGCTATTTAAGTTCAAAGGATGATAACTTAAAATTTAATAAATTTCTTGTTTAGTTGTTATGAATTCCGAACTTACTGCCATAATGGTTTTTTTTTGTTTCTTGCCTTGTCTCGTTCAAAGAAAGCTACTTTTACGTTTAAATCAACCTTATAAGCATTTGTTGTATAATTAATTTGTATGTATATATATTAGGGAGGGTCAATTTTTTTTTGTTAAAAAGGCATTCTAAGAAACTTTGCAAAAGAAACTAATAGTCTAAAACGAACTTCGAGTAAACGAATTTTTAAAATTTTTAGATATTGCATTCATTCATAAGGCCAAAAAGCATTAGTTTTTCTTAAGCCAAATGTGTCTATGGGGGTTCTTGGGATCGAGGAATCCGTTTTCGAGACCTGTTTAGAGAGAGATATAGAGCCGCGAGAGGGCGCTTTTGTGTATTTTTTTTTATTTTTTCCGTTTTTTTTTTTAAATTGACAAAATGTTTCGAAAATCGACGAATTTTTCACTTTTTCAAGATGCAATCCCAAATTTAAAGTTTTCAAAATATTCAGCGTTGAAAAACGGGAGGGTTGGGTATTTTGGGGTGTAATCACTGTCGATATACATAAATCATATTAAATTTAAGACAAAATTATCTTAGAATGACCCATAGAATGAAAATAGCGAAGAGCCCCCCACCCTATTTTTTTAGGGTGGTAGATTAAAATGACCTTTATTGTCAAATTTGTCTCAAATCGATTGCGCCATCTAGCGGGGAACACTGATAAAACATCAAATGAATTATTAACATACGGTGACACTAAACGAACGTATAAATGATGACGATGACCACAACGACGACGACAACAAAAATTTGAGCTAATAGAGAGACGAAAAAATTTTGTTAACAAAAATAGGACAAAACAGGACACTAATTTAGCCATTATTTTAGTACACTAGTTTTTAGCTAGGAAAAAAAAGAAAATACTCTTTTATTTTATATGTATATACATTTGTTCCCAATCCCTCATACGTTTGTAGCACTGTGCGCTCGATACAGCTGGTTCGCTGGGATCTCAACGCGGCAAGCAATAAAAGGATTAAGCACTAAAAGCATGAATTTAATCTCTACAAATGTCATTTGGTTTTACACTGGGGAAGCCTGCAACAAACTCAGTTGCAGCTTGAACCCGACCTTTTCATGTGAGATTTGAAACGAATAGTAAGACTTTTTCTTTATTTCGCACTCAAATTAGTGGGGATTCCCCCTACTGTAACAAAAATAATCTAAATGGTCAACAGGTGCAGCTGTTTTCCCATCTGCCTGACATTCCATTAATAAGCCCTACCCAAGTCGGACATGGCCGCAGTTTGGGTTTAACATGGAAAGCTGCTTCATAACTACAAAAGTTACAACAAAAACAACTACAACAAAAGCGACAAAAGACATTTCGAGTGGAGCCAAACAAAGCCCATGGCAATGGGAAATTATATTTTGTAGCTGTGATAAAAATCATTTAATGACAAGACGGTTTACCCAATTAAGTCATTTCATTTAAATGAGATTAATCATAATTACCCAAACGAAATAGAGCATGAAAGAGACTGTACAGGTGACAGAGACAGAGAGATAGAGATAGAGATAGAGAAAGAGCAATTGAATTAGAGGTAGCCTAAAACTGAGATAGAGTGAGTGAGTAAATGCTCTGTATTAGTTATTAATAATTGTCTTTAGACTGTCATATGGAAAACTTCCCGTAAATATTACTATTGGTTCCAACTCTCTGAAGCGATTTAAAAAACACTCGACGCTAATGACAGTCAAAATAATATTAGTCATTTTTTATTGAGTTAAAGGTCTTCGCCTCCTAAATGTTTTTCTGCCTTTTTTCTTTTTTTTCCCGTTTATTTACTACTTTGAACTGTTTGTTCTTAAAGGGTAACACCAGTGTAGAATCCTCAGAAAATCAATTTTTTTTTACAGCTAAATTTGTAGAAAATTATGTTAGAAATGACGTCCCAAAGTGATTTTTGGCAAAAAAAAAATTTTCCCTTGCGGTCAGGTCAGTTTTAAAACTTTAACCGGGATTTTCTCGAAACCATTTTTTCTTCGAATGGCTTCACGAATAACTCAGTCAATTTTTATCCGATTGATTTGAAATTTTGACACAATCTTTATAACATTATTTTCGAGTGAACCACGTAGGTTTTTCTCAAAATAATAAAAACTTTTTATTTTGAAACTCAATTTTCATGATTTTTTTTTTGACGAAAAAAAATGTTTTTTGCACTTATGGCATTTTTTTTAAATTGATGTTTTTGAAAACTTCTACGTGGTTCACTTGCTTTTGGTCCAGTTCAATGGCGAGTGCTTGGGAACTCCAAAAAATTTCCTCATGAAATACCCCTATTGATATAGATTTAACCCCGATATCAAAAAAATTAAATAAACTTGTCTCCTATAGAATAATAAGGGATCTAATCTGAAAGTTTGGTTGCTCTTACCATCTCTGAGATCTAGTGGTTCATATGGATGGACAGACATCGACTTCTGCAGTCATACGTTATCGGCTTGCACAAAACTTAATATACTCTTTGTAATCTAAAGTACAGGGTATACAAAAAATATTTTTTTTAAAGAGATATAATTTATTGATAGGCAACCTCAGATGAAAACTAAATGTCTGTCAGTGGAGGAATTGTGTTGGCAAAATATTTATATATTCATTCGCTAATATAAATTCACATGTGTTTGTGCGAATAGTTTTCGCTTACGTTTGACTCGAATTTCTTTAGAAATTCACTTGGAACTCAGGAACACAAATGATTCATACGAATGCTATTCAAAGCAAAGACTTTTGTTGTTGGACTACAATACATACATATATGTATGTATGTACTAGCTGCTGTCTTCTACATCAATTTTTGGAATGAAAGAAATGGAATGAGAAAACGGAACCAAAGCAACCTCTTAATTTTTGCCTTTTGTTTTCTCTGCTTTGGCTGCGGCTTCATCAAGTGAGAACTTCTTCTTGTCTTTATTTTTTTTTTTTTTTGGTTTTGACTGCAATGCAATTTATGAAATATAATTTAAATATCAAAGAGCTTTCGTTTTAATTACGCGCAAAACAAAAGCAAGAGGCACACAACAGTAAGTAGATAAGTCAGTCAGGCAGTCAGTAAGTAAGTGAATGAGAATGTAGTAGGTGTCATACACAAAGATGCAGATACACACACACACTTACACTACTACTCTGCAGCAATACGGTGACATATAAAAAGCCTCCACTACTGCGAACATAACTAGTTGCGGATGGGGTCATAAAAGTACAAAAGTGAGAGTGAAAAAATGGTTAGGAAGGCGCTATTAGTGCTCTCATTGTGAAATTTGAATTTACCAAATACAAGTGTTTTTATATTTTTGGTAGTATCTCATTCAAAATAACTTTTGTTTAATTATATTTTCGTAAAGCATATTTACTAAATACACTAGTTACACGACTGGTGTAGTTGCTAACCAGTTGAGAACCTAAATTTGTATCTGCAAGATACTTTAAGGATGACAGCATTTTCATGCCTTTAACGTTTAAATAATTAATTAAGATTGATGCAGAGTGTCATTTGTCAAGACGCCAAAGAAGGGAGAAGGCGCAAGGCGGGACACACTTTTGCATCTTGTTTTACAATTTATCTTCAGCGCTTGTTGTTTTTCTTCTTGTTATTCGTGTTGTTCATTTTTTGTTTGTTGTTGCCAACTGTAGTTACTCAAGCTTTTGATGTTGTTGTTGGTGCTGGTGCCTTTGTTTAGTTAGTTTGCATTAAAATTTCACTTTGTTGTACTTTAAAATCGACGCTGCGTCTGCACTCAAGTAATGCCAAAGCTTTTAACCCTATACCCAGTAAGTTTTAACCTCTGCCCTCTCGTCATGGGTCTCCGAAAATTTACGCCAACGCAGCAGAACTCCCCAACATCCTCGGCATCCTTGTTGTTGTGGTTGGCATTGTTGCCATTTTGTTGCTATAATTTTCATGCATTTTTCCCCCCAACCGTTCACTACATCATCGCTGGCAGCCAAAGTTGCATTTGCTGTAATTACATTGTAATACCCTCAACCCTCAAACTATAACCCCCGACAGACCCATCGACAACTGACTACTACTGACTATATGGCAAAGCTTTACGCTTACTAAGCACGCATGACGGCGGCTTGCCAATTCGCCGGATTACAATGCAAAATGAGTTTATAAACAATGCTAACCAGACACGCAGACATCCTTCCACCCAATCTGGAACGGGGATAGGGTACTGCCATTTACCAGCCAATTGCTAAAGAGATAAAAAATAATTGCAATTGACTGTCGATTGTCGCGACAGGCGTACAGAAAAAAAAAAATGGCCAACTGTCGGCTCAATTAAGAGAGCGACCAGTTCGGACTGGTTTTTTGAGTTTGTTGGAGAATCAACAACTTCTTGGTTTAAACTACACAGTATACTCGTTGCATATTCATTTATTTCGGTAATCCCATTTATAGGACTGCCACTATACGAGCACATTAAATTTAAATAATAATAATTAGTGGCGCGAAAATCACACTTTAAATGAAACAAGCCAAATTGGAAAATAGCGTAAAAATAATGGCAAATAATGCATAAAATTAAAAAAAAAAAAATACCACACAAAGCCTGCAACATTATAGTTGTTGCAACTGGCTGGTAATGAATATGATATTAATTAATTTAAAATAACAATTGGTTGCACATTTAAAGTAGCCAGGAATATAAGGTTGCAATAGTTAATTTTAAAGTAATATGTTCCACACGTTTAAATCATTTTTTTTGGTCTTGCAAAAACTCTGTTAAATGACCCAATATTCCATAGAATTTTGTACTTTCAATGCCCTTTAATTATGAATCATTATTATTTTTTTTTTGTAATCATTAATATAGTTTAATTGTTTCGGTAACCGAATTTCCGCTTACTTAGTACAAAAAAAAATTCTGTTTTAGTTTCATGAATTTTTTTAAAATTTTTTAAAAGTTTACAGAAACATTATGAATAAATTGATTGGTTGTTGCTTTAATTTAGCAAAGACTGTACATCAGTTTGCAATTTAAACAAATTTTTTCCTGAACAACTGTGGTGCAATATGAGATCAACTTAATGATGTTAGCTTTTAAAGAAAATTCTAGAGAGCTAAGCTAACTTTGTTTAAAGTATTATTTTTAGCCATGTTACAAAAGCGCAATATAGACAAACTGGTGCTATTTAGTTAACTTCGTTAAGAGGGCATCCTGTTCAAGAATGAAATTTCATATGCTTAAATTGACCCGCAAAATATTTTGTTGAAGTCAAAAATTGAGCAAAACTGTACCGAAGAGCGCATAAAGTACAGAAGTGAAATATACTTTTCAAATTTGGCTACGGCTATAGTAACGCCCCTGGGCGCGGCCATTGCGACGATAGGATACCATGCATATGTAATTACGATATGCAATTGATGGTAACAGCAAAAGCGAGTCATATGCTGGCAAATGTTTGTCATGCAAACAAACTTTGAAACCGGCAAAAGCATCACTACCTTGAACCAACACATATGTGCACAAACGATACACACACAAAATATAGAGTGCCGGAGAGGGGTATGAAGTGTGGATGGATGTAGCAGCGCTTATATTAAAAACTGTAACAAAGTTGAGTATAAACAAAAACGATAAAAACGACAAATGAAAACGTAAAAATTGTTGCATATTTTGAGGCGTCCCACATAAACACCAACCAACGAGAAGCAGACCAAGAGCAGACAAAGCAAAGCACTGCCATGGCAGCTAAAAGACCAAAAGACCACATACTTAGCCTGATTTACACGTTGCCATAGTACCACAGCCAGCCAGACTGCCAGACAGCCAGTGGGTAGTTCCCTCCGTACCATCCACAGTACAATCAGGCTGGGTTTAAGGTCTGAGGCACGAAAAATTTGCATCACAAATGTGTCTTTTTCAGGTTGCTTGACTTTGCATAACCCCTTCTAGCGCCCATCCGCTCGGTACCAAAACACCAAGCTAGCTACATCTAGCTGTGGCCCCACGTTGGGCGCCATCAATGTAATAGAGCGCAACTCAGGCGCTTTACTCTTATTTCATATTTTCTCTAGCTAGGCAACATTTGCGTATGATTTACATTACAAAGCCCAAACAAGATGGCGTTGTGCATTTTACGTTTTACGAGTATAGCACTCCTGCCCTGAATATCCTACTAAAAACTTGAAAACCCTTGGAGTCCCTACCCATTGTTAAAAGCAAACGCAGTGAGTTACTGCTGCCAAGTTGCCTAATTAAAGAAAATTTTGCTTACAACTTGACAAAATGTCTTTTAATATGCGTTAATTTTGTGCAAGCTTTGTGCGACTCTAAAGCATTATGCAACCCTGCACATCATAAAGATGTTAGACAACTCTGCTACGAAAAATATGTAGATATTTCCATTTAGTTTTCATGCACCAACAAATATCAATTCCTAATACTATAGTCTTAATAAATACACAGATACGGGCACAACTATATCTACATTTAATATTCCTGCAACATGCAGCATGACCAGACAGATAGAGGCGTCGTCGTCTTGCAACAAATATGTATTTATGAAAAATTGTTTGATGTTGCTTTTTGGATCAAAAGAGCATGCAATTTAATACTTTGCTTGTTTATTTGCTAGAAAATTTGCCAATTTTATTTGAAATTTCTAAAATCAATTGCAACGCATGTACAAACAAATAGTCGGAAAATACTTTAGAAAAGCCTAAAAAATTGATTGCTCAAAAGTCGAAAGATTTCAAATTTATATTTATGTGTATGTTTGTATCTATGAGTGTGTGTGAGTGTGCAGTAAAGGCTCGACTTCAAAGAGATTTGCTAAAAACTACAGTAATCAGCATTTGAAGGCAATTTGCAAAACATTTATAATCAAGTGTATTCAGAGTATTCATATATTTAAGCCGAAAAGCATTTTTTTATATTCCAAAAGCAAGTCAATTAATAGAAAATAAACTGAAATTGTAATACTCATTTAGGCATAAATAAGAGAGTTTCAATCAAGCCTCTCAAATAATACGTTCAGATAAAATTGATGAAATATCTTTTTTTGTGAGTTTGTCAGCTTTTTTTATTTGCACTAAATATCTTGATTCCTGTGACGGCCACTTTGACAGCTGACAGCTGATTTAAGCTCAGTTTGGTTTGACATTTCCATATGAACAGATTTTCGGTGGAAAATGTTTTTTCCTTTTGAAATAAACTGTATTTTATACGAATGGAATTAAAATATTCTGATATTAAACTGATAAACGTAGTTTGTTATATATTAAAGATATGGGCTAAAAAAAGTGAAGCGGGTCAACTTTTTTGGTCGACCTCTTCGATTTTGATGATTTTTACATATGCGATAGAGCTACTAGAGAGAATAGTAACCAAGTAAATTTTTCTTGCAAAATTCCGAATTTTTATCGAGCTATCGATAACTGAATATTGCATTTTTTAGCCAAGCTATATCTTCCAAACGAATAAAGGTATTGACGCCAGTTTTTCCATGTTAGATAAATTATTGAATTAAAAAAAAAGAATTTTTTTAAATTTAACAATTTTTTTAAGGAAGTTATGCTTATTTTAGTGACGGCACCTCGCACGTTCGCCTCGGAATTGAAAGATAACAAGTTCATACTAGACATATGCAAATGTTCGTTTTGACATTTTAAGATCAATTTTAAAAGTAACAATAAATATCATCCCGTCTGCCGATATTTAAGGTCAAAGGTCACAAAAATTTGTTTTCTCAAAACACGGGTAAAGTGCTTGACAATTTTTCCCAATAGTCTAAAAAGTTGTAGGGTGTAAAAATTCTATACAAAATCTGTATACGACATAATCTTCTACAGAAACCCGTTCTTGAGATAGAGCTAGGATAGTGGGAAGTGCTTTGGTGCGCAAAAACCATAACACTATATCTCGTGATAGGTCGGTTGTATGAGATAAAAAAGAATAAAATATCGATATGAAGTCCTAATTGGCGATCATACAATCTTATACATCCCCCTCTTTCACAATTCTTAATCCAATAACATAATTATATAATCTGTTTTTTCAATGCGACTCATAGTTCTTTAGTTCTAGGCCTTTAAACTGTTCAAATTTTAAGTAGTTGATTAATTAAGTAACTGCCATTCTGTACACACAGATACTTTGGTTAGTGTGTATGAGTATAGCTGCATTAGTTACGTGCTCTATGCTTAATTGTTAGTCAAATTATGCAAATTAATATACATATATATATAAACATACACATGTATGTACATGTAAGTGGAGTTTGATGCATGTATAGATAAGAATGTGAGTTAGCTTTGACTGGGTGGTCATGTGTGTGTGTGTGTGTGTGTGTAGGTGTATCTGTGTGTTAGTTCTGTGAAGTGTCCACATTGTTAGCAGTGAAGCACATTCGTATTTATATAGACAACATTTACAGACAAACTCACACACACACACCCACACACACACACTCGTACACACAAACACTCACACACTCGCGCTCAGCTCATTTGTTTAGACGGTGTCCAATGGTCTATGAAAATATTCAACATGGCGTCGCGTTGCGCTGAAAGTTTGCCGAATTCAGCAGCAGCACATAGATACGCACCCAAACACACCCACTCACATACAGATACCTACATATATACATGCAAAGTGTATCACTAAGTGAGCTTATCGGCTGCATTACACACAAATACTCTTGTAAATATGTATATATATACTAACTATTGCAAATTTACAGCTTTTAAATAGTATCTGAAGAGTAAAGAACTCATGCCATACATAGTTTGCTTTCTATGTTTGTGTATTTGACATTTAATTCCAATTGCCTTTGCCAGCTTAAATTGACATTTTTGCTATACACACACAGGCATATCGGACACACACAGATACACACACGCATACTGACAACAACAAATGACAGGCATTTTCTTTTTGCTTTATGCCATTTGCCATTAAAAGTTATTTCTCTTTTAGCGCACGTATTTAACAATTTATAAAGCTATAAATGTATGCATACATATCTATGTGTATACGTATCTGCATATGTATCTGTGCGTATCTATGTATGCTATCTGTATAGTTTTTCATTTCATGTATTGCCATTTTTAATTGTTTCAAAGCATTTTCATGTTGTTAAAAGCTTGTCCACGTGTCTCAACTCTTTTCTCTTGTCTCTTAACCGCCTCTTTCACTCCTCTTTCTCTCTCTCTATCCATCACTCTAGATTTATGCTTTGTGGACATGCAAACTATGAGATAGAGACCACCTCTAAAATGTTGTTCAGATTGACATGGGTTTTGCTCCCTTGGCGCTTGGCTCCAAGGTGTTCTATGCTGTGGAAAATTTATTGGAAAATGTGTATGGCATACTTTTAGACTAAGCAGTTTAATATTTTTAATAGCCTTAACTTTCAAATATTGTAATTTAAATTGTCATTGATTGGTTATACGTATATAAATTTTTTTTTTTTTTCAAAACATGCAACTAAGTATTTTACGACATTTTTATGTTCATGTAATACAAATGTCTATGTCTATGTGTGTGTGTGTGTGCGTGCTTGTGTCGGTGTGTAAGTATAAATGTTTACATGCAATAAAGCTTCCAATACAAATAATGAAACAAATACACGAACGCCCACAAACACACACACACACACACACACACACACCCAGACACTGAGAACCATGAACAACATTTATAATGATATATAGGCCGCAAATGACGCACACATTTACAAAACCCACACACACTCAGCGGGAGTGAGCTGCGTAGTGGGTCGCGAGGCCCCCCACCCCCCTCCGACAATAGACAGACAGCCGGTAACATAAAGCTTTAATTGTTATTTTAATGATAAAAATGGAGACAAATTACAGTGCAATGGCGGCAGAGAGTAAATTGCCGAAAGCATAACAATAAACATAACGGAAAATGGCAATCAACAACTATAAAAACGAATACCGAACAATAGCAACAGTTCATTAAACGCAACCCCCTCTCTCCCTATCACCCCTCTTCCTCTGCAAATACACACATATGCTCGCTGTGTAACACAGCTAAGCCGAATTTCGGTACCATGGCCAGGTTCTGTTCCCAACATTAGGCAAACCACAAAAGCGTTTTCTCTAATTCGACAGAAAGGGAGGCAGAGAGGCAATTTTCTGTGTCCTGCGTAGGGACTCATTCAACAGATTTATTAGTTTGCATTAGCGAAGGAAATCAATAGAAATGTATGCGATAAAATTAGAGCAAGGCGATAGTAGAACAATCGAGACATGACAGCGCACATACACTGAGAAAAATAGACGATTAGGTTTCGATGTTTGATATAGTATGGGCAGATTACAGTACAGTGCCTTGGGTTTTTCGCTGCAGAGGCTTGAGCTTTTTTTTTCATGTGGCCGCAACAAAAGATTTCAAACCTCCGTTTGACAAAATTTTGATATGTATTAAGATAGTATTAGTATAGCAATGCAGATATACCATGTTTTAACAAAATTGTATTTTATGTATATGGTTATTGATTGAAGCGTATTATTAACATGATTAACAAGATAGTATGAATCCAGATTATCGCACATGTCATATAGTGTCACTTAAATTGTCCATCAAGTTTATCCTATTCGAGATTTAAACCGCTTGAATTTCAATACGTTTTTCATTTTCTTTTCATAGCAGCTAGTTCTCGAAGAATTGGAGAGTCGTTTTCCTGTCGCATTACGAACCATGAAAAATGTACATCTGTCTAATAATAAACAACAGTCATAAGCGATACTAGGCAGGGATGGAGGTTGAAAAGCGAAATGCGTAGATGCCGAAGCCCGCTAGTTTATTTTAAATAAATATATATTTTTGAAAAATTTTAAAAATTTATTCATAGGTGAAAATTTCTGAAACGGGAAAATTCCATTTTGTATGTTTTTTTACGAAAATTATTAATTTTTTCTCTAAAACTGCGCTCTTTCTCTCCAAAGCTGTTTACTGTAGAAAATATTGCCTCAGTGCAATTTTGTACTTTAATTTATTTCTCGCAGTGTTACCATATCTGACAAACTGATCGACAGTATAAAGTAATAGTTAAACTTTTGTTATAAAAGAACTCAACTAAATCGCAAGTGTGCGTCCCTCAATCTACTTTAATGTAAGGAAGGAAAGTAACTTGTCATGGCAACATGGACAGGATATGACCCACAACGACAATAACAACAAAGAGCAGACATCATAAAAAATTATACGCAACTAGAAATATGAAATGTTTATGTTCTCGTTGTTGAAGTTGTTGTGACCAACTTCCGCTTTGCATGTCAAAAGTCTATTTGACAAAATCAAAATAAATAGTATGTATAATTTAACTTTTAATTGGCGTTGAGCAAAAGTTGCCAACGCAGTTCGTTCTTACTATAACACACACATACATACATTGGATGGAAGAAAAAGAGACACACATGCACACAAGAGCTGAGGGAACGGATAGAGAGAGAGAGAGATACTCACACTCACACTCACACACTTTTGTTGTGTTGACAACATGGCGCCCCGAAAGTTGCAAGTTGCCTGAAAGTAGGCAACACATTGAGTAATTTAAAGCGCTGGCCAACAAGTTTATAAATAGCTTGAGTAAATTCCAGGGCACAACTGGGCCAGTAGCACTGGCTACAAAATCCCAGCCACTTATGAATTCATTCTAACAGCGCACTTTATCATAGTACAACACTGGTGGCAGCCTGAGACCCAGAGCTAAAACTCTGTTACAGTGTTGTGTAATACACTACATACATATATATGCATAGCTGTAGATATAGAAATGCACTTGGCATAAAGTGTGTTTGTGTGTGTGCTATTTCGAGTGCATATTTTGTTTGATAAATTGTGCTCATAGTGTTGAAAAACGACAAAAAAAAGAAACAACAAACAAAATAAAAAGCAAGCGCGCTTTCGTGTCTGCGCTTTGAATGGGCGCCAAGGGAGACACAAATAAGCCCAGACAGAGTAAGAGAGAACATTTATAAATAGTACTATATACTAAGCAAAAACATATACATATATATACATATGTATATAATAAATAGATGTTAAAAATGGTAAGGTCTAGCAAAGTAAACAACCTGAGCGAATATGAAAGTGTTAAATGTGGCCAGGGAGTGGCACACACACACACACAGGGACAGGCCTGGTAAAAGACCAGGGCATGCGATTGTCAGCTGCGTCAGGGCCACAAACACATACACACACACACACTCATATATGTTGTGTCTTCTACGTACCTAGAGCGACTTTTGATATTCTGTTGACAGAATTGGGTCAATGCCTGGCAGCGCTTGAGTCATGGCTTAGATTAACATGCAAAGGCAACAACAACAAAAACAGCAACAACAACAACAGCAGCAACTGCAACAGCAACAATGAGCTAGGTAAGGTTTAACACAAATTAGCCAAAAGCACATGGCCACAATTATATACTCTTTTATGTGGGCCAACATTTTAAAAATAACTAAAACAAAAAATTAACTCAGAGTACAGTTACAAAAATATTGTGGCATTAATGTTGCCAGTTTGTATGTGTTTTGATTGCAACAAACAGCAGCTGACAGCTAACAGCAGCATGAATATAAAAATATTTATTAATTTGGAGGCGATATGGAACCCAGGCTCGGTCTGTCATTGGCAGTGGCACATGATGTTATTTTGCAAAAGCAACATTTTTAAACGCAAAACTTTTTTTTAGAAGCTGACACCTACACACACACACACACACTCATGCAGAAACGCTCTAAATTGGGTCAAACTTGCAGCGCCAGGGAAACCATGCTGGCTATATAGACGCCATCGACAGGCCCAATTGCATGCCACGGAGACTTTGCAGCACGGCCATGTTGCCCTTTTTAATGAGGCGGATTTTATAATCAACGCATAGTTGTTGTTGTAGTTATAGCCGGGCTGCTCGCATTTCCGTGGTAGTCATAAATTTAGATGCCAGCAACGCTGCAGCCGCATCAAATGCCATGCCATACACATGGACATCCACACACCTCTCACACACTTCAAGTCAAGCAGAACGGGCTGCAACAACAACGATAACAAAGATGGCGGTTCATGTGAACCGTGTCAGTGTGTGACTGAGGAAAACGTAGTCTAACCGTAGTCCGACCCACCACCACGTCTCACACATATTAATAATGTGGCAAGTTGCAAGTGGCAGGCGTTTGTAGAGTTTACTCGCAAGAATGACGCTCTAGTTGCACGGCAAGGCGCATTCCATAAAATGGCTTTTCAACAAGCGGTAACAACAACAACAACAACAGCAACAACAAAAACAACCGCAACTCAAAGCCCATTTTGTTCGGTTAAGAAAAAAAACAAAAAGTATAAAAGCAGAAACGGAACAGGATACCGAGAGAGGAGTCACGATGTTGACTTCATTTGTTACGATTGCTTTGACAATGTTGCTGCGTCATTTGATGCCCATTTGACTTTCTCGCTTGCACGGGATTCAGGCAATACCCACGCCTTGAACAGCAAACCAGATGATATGTCACAAAATACGTTGGTCTTTCTGTGTGTGTGTGTGTAGGTGTGAGCCCGTTTATATATGCAACGCATGGATTTGCGTTTAGACCCACACACTCTGCTTGCGTTAGAGATTTTTGAAGAAATCACTATGAATTCAAAAGTTGTATATTAAAATTTTTTTGGAAAGTTTGCCTTAAATTTAATTGTAAATCGGTCGAATAATTTATCGATGAAAAGCTTTCACTTTTTTGACACAGTTCTACAATAAAAATCAAATTTGTTTTGCTAGTACAAAAAAAGTCAATTTTCCTTTATTTTGAAATTCCATTTCCGCCATCAAAAATACAATTTTTCCACTACTCCTTCAGATGATATTAGAACGAACCTATCTAAAAAGAAACTGTTTGCAGTGCACAATGAGCCAGATTTTGGCCAAAAGTCCCCAATAAAAAAATCAAAATTTGAACAAAATGACTTTTGAATATGGTTTTAGACATATTAAGGTATTTTCACCGATAGATGGCGCTACACAGCTACTGGGCTGGCAATTCCCAAAATTTCGACAATTATGACGACGTTCTCACTACCAGACCACACTCTTCTTTGGGGCTAATAAGAGTGAATATACAATCTATGTAAGCTTTCTACAAAATCCTAGCTAAGAAACAGGTTTGGCGATATAACATGGGTGCAATTGTAGATCAACTTAATTCTATCAAAATCTTATTAGAAGAGTGCATAAATTTAATTCATAAAATAAGCGTATTGTCAATAAAACTTGAAAAGTTTAAAAATTTAAAAAGATTAAAACTTTACTCAAAATCTAAAAGTTAATCCCCAAGTTTTTCACTACAATAATATGTTGTAACAAAAACTCTACACTGAAAGTTCCAAGTAAGCTGTTTTAGTACAAAAGTCGTGGAATTATTGAGAAACTTAAAAGCTTTGTGCGCCTAAACTAGATTAAACGCCCAACCACTAAGGTAGCTACTATTATTATTATTATTATTATGACTACACGCCCATTTTTATCGCCCCTGCTCTGGGGACGCATAAAAATCAATAGCAATCAATTGTGTTAATCACATGAAATTATATAGCCAACTAAGACTATTAAGTGTTGTTCAATCAAGTAAAAGCTGTGGCCAATACTAAGCTATAATTTTCTGGAATTGAATATTACACATACGCCCCGTTAACTTTTTTTTCTCCCTCCCTCTATTGACAATTGAGGCTTTACAATTGAATCTTGAGCAAAGAGACCAGAGTTGTAAAGACAGTCCAATCAGACACAAAAACACACTCCACACACACACACCGCACACATCATACATCATACACAACACACGTACAAAAGAAAACACTCTCAATGACGTGGTATACAAAGGCACCTCTTTATGTAGTTAAGAGGGGAGAGCTGAGTCCGAAATGGAACTAGGGCACAAATACCTGAGGCGCATTATCCACTCTATTAACGCGATTAGTTACACAAATACAAAGTCGCAAAAGCCGCATACAAACACACGCACACGCATACAGTCACAACCACACCGGAAGTAGGAAACGACAAAGGAAACAAAACATTAGAGAAACGCGCCGCTTGTCAGAGGCCGCCGGAGAGGAGGCATACGCCGAGGGCCAACTTACTTAGCAAATAAACATTGATTAATTTGTTGACAATATACAATACTCGTTCAACGTTTGCCAATGCCCGCTGCGTTTATCACTTTGACACAGTCACATAGATACAAATACACACAGATACACACACACAAACACACACACACACACCAACACATGAGTCAGCCACATATGGAAGCTGTCAAAGCCGTTTGCGTCTTTGACTATTGATGAATAATGGGAACGCGTTGTCCTGCATCGCATACCAAATGAAAGGCCCATTCAGTATGAATGGCAAGTTATTGGGACCAGTTGAGAGCTGCCGGACTGCTCTGCAGGCTTCAATAAGCCTCAATAAATGTTAAAAGGTTTTGTACACTGAATGTCACTTCAGCAACCACCCGCCCCCAACCACGCCCCACTTACTTTAGCTGTGACTTAATGGATTTGCCATAAATCTTGCTGGCCATATTTTTTCGCACCCCTTCTTTGTGAGAGTCAACCATTGACGGCTGACATGTGGTCAGTTGCTGAAGCTGGCAGGGATTATGCTGATCAACAGTTTGCTATTGACAATTATGTTCCGTTCAATGAGCGTCGTCGCATTCATCAGGTGAGAAATTAAACTCGAAAGGTGTTGCTTTGGCTTACCTCTGCAAAGAGAAAGTTAGTTAGTTAGTAAATCAATCAATTCTTGCAGTTCATTTGCTAACGTTAATGGATAATCTACAACTTGTATTGAATACCAGATTTAAATGTATTTAGTATAAGTACATATAGTATATATGTATTTGTTGGATTTGCAAGCAAAAGCGCACCGCAAACCTCATTGAAAAGCAATTTAAATGCTCATTACGGCTTTAAACGGCAACGGAAATTAATTGAATTGCCATTTTTCAACCGCAAACGGGTAGCACACACCACACACACGCACACACATATAGAGAACGAGTGTGTGGCATGAGGCAAGCCAAGCCAAGCCAAGCCGCAGCCGCAACCAATACGACACTTGAACAAATACACATACCCACACTCACACACACACAATTATATGCAAAACAACCAAGTCTATGGTGTAGGTTACCCCAACAACAACAACAACGAAAACAATACCCAAAAAGGAATGAGAACGCATCGATTGCTTTTGCTTATTTCATTAAGCCATGTTTTGTGCAACGCAAAAAAAAAACAAAACAAAAACACAAAGCAAATCACAAAAATTATAAGAACAAAGCAAATAAAGCAAAGAGCGCCGCAATTGAGGCTCACAACTATGCAAACTATGAAAATGAGAGGTTGTAGGATACAGCTCTTATTGCACTACAGTAGAGCACTGAAAAACTACTCTGAGCTACTGAAAAACGTATAATCATATTAAAAATATTTCAAGTCTTTTAAATCAAAAAAGTATCAAATCGAAATAAAAGGCTTCAACTGAGTTACCACTGTTTGTCAATAGATAGCTCCAGCACTAAGTGTTGATTAAAGAAACCGATTTGACATACTATTTTTTTTTTTGCAGATTCCAAAAATTTTCGATTAATGGAGCATTAAGTGTTTTGCCGTTTCCCTCTTCAGCCTTTAAATAGGGTGTTCTTTCAAGAGTCTTTTATTCAGCCTGTTGTAATGCTTAGCTAGCCGTTTACTGTCGAGGCTAGTGTGTTTGTTTATCTGGAGGTCAACAGTCTCCAGTCTGAGGTCGTGGTACAAGGTCGAAATTCTAACCGTCATTTATGAGAAGTGCTAAGTTTATTATTTAATTCTAAGAAAATGGCGGCTGAAGCCCATCGAGAATTAAAAAAGTGCCGTGATTGGCTCTGCGATTGGATACTTTGGGAATGACTCAAGAGCAAAAAATCTGGGAACGCAAAAATTCACGTTGCAGAAGGATTTGCTGTGTATATGGTGGGGCCAGGTCGGAGTTATCTACTATGAGGTTTTGAAACCGATTGAAACCATTATTGGGGAACGGTACCGATTTAATTTTGAAGTTATGACTGACTTTAAGTTTGATTTTTATTTCTTTACACATAATACACTTCTTCTTCAATGTGAATTCAAAGAGAAAAACAATATGCTTAAAACCGAGAACATACATTTGTAGGCGCACAGCCTTTCTTCTCTCTTTTCTTCTCTTACAGAAACTATGATTTATTTATCAAACACCCCTAAAACATTTTTTTTATTGATTCTCATATGAGTTCTCGTTTTAGGCTTCTCACAGTCTTTAAATTTAAAAAAAAAATTTATTGAGTAAGATATGTTTTAAATATTGACGGCGGATTTATGTATAGACTGGACCGCCGTGGCTGGCTCTACAGGCCCGTATGCGAACATCGCACTTTTTGATGACTTTTATTTTACAAAAACTCATCTGGCTGCTCTCTTATCCGTTGACATATCTCGAAGAGTCTCCACTTGGGGCGGGTATGTTCCGATTAATAAGTGTTTAGCCACCAAACCAACAGATGGCCCACCCTATATTTATTCTTAAAAGCACTATTAATCTGGGTGAACCTTGCGATTTCTTTAAAATTCTTAAAAAAGGAAATCTTATGGCTAAAGCAGTAGACATAAAGCTTTTCAGAAACTTCTGAACGGTTTTTTTAATAGATTTGCAAGGCTAGCAAAGATATTTTATCTAACGAATCTATTGGGTCATAACACTGCTGAAGGAACCAACCAAAGAAGTGCCGTATGCGAACATCGTAATTTTCGATTTTTTTGACGAAAACTTATTTGGCTGTTCTCCTATCCATTGAACGAATTCCGTGGCCCTCAACTATGTTTTTTTTCACAGAACGACCATTTTCATAGTACGCCTGTACCACTTTTACGCCTTAATCGGTTAAATTGAGTAGTTTTGAAGATGAAATATGTCGAAGAGTATCCACTTCGAACGGGTTTGCTCAGAATTTTGAGTGTTTAGCAACCAAGCCACAAGATTTAATAGTTTTAAAACAATATCTAACAATTTTGCTACAGTCGACCAATTTTTCTTGGTTTATTGTCATAACACATAGCCTACTTTAAAAATAATATGCTAAAATTTTTAACTTAAACGTTGTACAAAAAAACTGTTAAGAGGTCTTTAGGTTTTGTAACCGATCTGCAAAAAATGAACCTTACTTAAGTTATTGTTTAAAATACTAAACAAAATGGCGTTTGCCAAGGTATAAAAAGCTGAAATCTTTAAATATCTGCCCAAATGTTATTGTTTTGTAAAATTTTGTAAACTACAAAACATTTGAAATGTGAGCTTGTGGCTTTAAGCCAAACCAGTTTGCGAGCATACAAACTGATCCGCTTAACGTTGATTGCTTGAATTTCATTTTCTACTGCGAATACACCTACAACTCATATACACATACACACAACCGTACATAAATGCATACGAATACTAAAAAATGTTTTAGGGGGTCGCGAAGGGGTTGGATTTTGCTTTGTTTCTCTTGTTTGTTGTTGTCGTCCATTCAATTCGTTTGTTTGTTTGTTTGTTTTGTTTACTGACACGTGCGACAAATCGGCAAATCGGTAAATCCTTTTGATGTGTAACCAAAGCGTCGCATTAAATGAAATTCAAGACGCCATTTACAGAATATTTGCACTGTCTGTGTGCAGCAAGTATCTGTGTGTGTGTGGGTGTGTGTGTGTGTGTGTATCTGTGTGTGAGTGCGATACTTCACAACCAATTATAGAGTTTGGTTTGCCATTTGCTTTGACATCGAACCGTTAAACCGGCAACGGCAGACCAACTAGATACACCAGCATGCCAGTTTGTAAGTGCTAAATCCTAGCTGTGTGTGTCTGTATGCGTGAGTATCTGTGTGTGTAGATCTTAAATCATGTTCACATAAGGACACACATTTGATAGCCTCAAACACTATAAATTTAAATAGTCATATCCTGACACCATGAAGCGATAACTACCCAACTACTACCACTATCCATTTCATGGGCATGTGTTGGTAAGAAGATGGAGCTTATATTTAGGAGTGTGCCAGATATCCCTAGATGCCTTTGCTTTGAATTTTCTTAAGTCTTTCAAAATTTCAATACAATTCTATTTGTATTGGAAATTCGCTTAAAAGTGATTTCTGGCAACAATTTGGATTTAATCAGCCGTGCTTCGGTAAACGAAACAGAACAATTTTATTCGAATTCGTTTTGCACCTTTTTATTACTATATGCTATTTACATTTAATTTTCATTAAATCATTGCTAGTTCTTTATTATTCTATCTTTTAAAAAAATGACACAAAAATTTTACTTTAGCAATAATATTTATTGAAATTGTTTCCATGTCGCACTTAGCAGTCATGTGTTCGTGTACAATAAATACATAACTTTACGTTGGCATGAATATAATTCATAGAATAATCTAAGAATAGCAAAGAATATTTAAATAAATAATAAATAAAATTCGTGCTTTTTTTAACCTATTTTGCCGATTTGTTTTATTTTATCTTGCAACAAAATATTCGATTTCAAACCACATGAAAAATTCGGTTTGGTGAAATTGGGAGCACCAAACTTTCGGTTTCAAAAAAAATCTGAATAAAATGTTCGGATTCGTTTTCCGGAGCACGGCCGAATGGCAGTTTTTTAAGGGGTTCGAAATGTTTCGGTTAAAATTTTTCGGCAGTGCTTTTTTTTTTTTTTCAAACTACATATAAAAATTCAAAGCAGGTGTATATTAGAATATTTAGTGGCCGTTAAAAGCGTCAATTAAAAAAGCTCTGGTCGATAGGCAACAACACATACTTTAAACTCATTTGACAAACCCAACACACACACACACAAACGCACAATCAAATACATACACTGAAATTCACATAAAATGTTCAGTGGACGGCAACTTGTGATGAGATTTATGTTTCAAGTCATGACACTAAACAGCTTCCGCCATTAAATACGAACGCATATTTTTCGTTGCCTCATAACTCATACACTCACACTACACTGCTGCTCACACAGATACAGAGACAAGCACACTAACACGAGCACACAGATGCTTTAGCATAGATACATATACCCGTAGTGTACTATATATATGCGATAAACAGGAGGCAGGCACAACATTGCTGTCGTTTTTGTTGTTGTTGTTGGCACAGCAGTTGCTCGTATGGCGACATACTAAACTCAACTTAAATATAAATTATGAGCATCTTAAAAAGCCGCAGCCACAGCGAAAGGATAATTTTCATAAATATTAGAGTTGTGGTGCGTTGAGCGCAATACCGCCAGCTCCAGCTCGTGGAGGAAAGTTGGAGGTGACGCAAAGGCACCAAAGGGGTAGCGAGGTGCAGATAAAAGAAATGGAGATGTAGAGACCAAGCCTGTTGTTGGTTTTATAGTCCAGAAAGCAAATACCGCCAACTGTGTTTGGTGTCTCTCTACACATATATGTGTGTGTGTGTGTGTTTTGTGTTTGTATGTATGTGTGTATCTATGTGAGCTAACGTCGGTTTTTGCCGCCGCACATAAACACACAATTAAAAATAATATTTTCAACGTGGTGGCAATTAATTAGACACCAAAACACACACACACGCACACACACACATACAAGGACATACAGCACGCACACATGTGACAAGGCAAAGAGTGTGTCTGAGATAAAGGGTGCTATATGTGGCAGGCAAGAGCGGATTGTATGTCTTTCTGGTCTCTTTGGCTGTTGCTTGTGGTTTTTATTTTATTAATATTATATTTTCTATATATGTTTGTATCTTTTTCCACTTGCTACTTAGCATGCTTAACGCTCAGCTGTTCCAACACACCCACACAAAAGCCACAATTTTGTAGCTATGTAAGTCTGTGCATATCTCAGTATATCTGAGTGTGTGTGTGTGCTTGCGACTTGTTGGCGGCCATAAATCCATGAGCAAATGTAACCAAAACTTAAGTGCACTTGTATATGTGTATGTCTTTGTCTCTCTGTATCCGTGTCTCTGCCTGTCTAAGAGTTTAAATGTGGGAGTAGCGTATCTGTGTGTGTATGTGTGTAGTCGTGATATATTTTATGCTAGCTCTTGGTATTCATATTGTTGTTCCCGATGTTGTTTTTGTTGCGCGTCCGTCGCATTAAAAGTTCATTGCTTGCACATAAAGCACATCAAATGTTTTAGTCCGCTTGCCGAATAACCACAAATACATACAGTATCTGCATGGACGTAGTTAAAGGGGCCGATACTGGCCGCCAGCCAGTAGAGAACCCCTTTTTTTTTGTTTGCAAACATGCATTTACTTCTCTATTATAATTTAAAGTTAATATTTGTGCTTAAGCTTAAAATTCTAAAGATTTTATAGAAATATCTTTGTTTCATTTTTTCATACGTCAGTAGATTATAAAAATTCTTCACCCCAGAACAAAGTGTCATTGAGTTTTACAACAATGCGAAACAAACGACTTTGTTAAATTAAAAACAATCATTCTTTTACAAAAAACTTAGATTTTTTCCAGGATTCATACTAAATATTATCAACAATTTATATAAGATCCACAGACCCTCCAACTTTCAAAGTAGACCCAACTATCTGCGGGTCTTTCAAGTACTGAAATGAAAAATATGAAAATTCCTCTTGTACTATTTTTCAATATGCACAGAACAAGTTGTTTCCGGTCAGTCCATCCAGACCCAGTTGTAGTGAGTCTTTCTTAAACCTTTCGAAGATTCTCTAATGCCGCTAACGAATTTCCAGCCAGTAGTTCATCCCCTCTTCAGGCTACTGCCTAAGCCCCTCCTCAGTCGATTGACACACATCAGTATTTATGTGTGCATTTGTTTGTGTTTGTTTCTCTATGCAAATTCAAAAGTTGTTTTCTGTTGTTTGGTTTAATAGAATAATCGGTGTTGTTTTTATTGTCGTTGTCGTTGTTATTACTGTTGCTTTGTGGGTCAAATCGAATTTGCAATTCGATATTTAAAACAAATGCATTAGCGCTTAAATAAGGGGGGCTGACGTAAAGTGAATTGATTAAAAGTGAAACAGAAAAAAAAACAAATTGAAATGGCAATTGATGGCACATATGTGTATGGTGTGCGTGTGTGAGTGAGTGTTTCGCCTTGATATGCATTCATAAAATAACCGAATCATCCATTAAAGAAATTGTTACAAGTTTCTCTTACTCCTCCACTAGAGGAAAACTCAATTAGGCAACTTTATTTGGCAGGCCCAAAACTAGCTCGTTCTGCTAATTACAGCTCACAACTCACAACTCACGCACCCATTCATACCTGGCGTACCTAAGCCAAAACCCCTCGAAATGGTTGGAGGTGAAAATGTGTAAGCCATAAATGATAACAAGCGACCACATAAACCGCTTTGCCCGTTAACTCTGGCCAAAAATTGCCATCAAAAGCTGAAACTCATGCGCACTCAGACTTGGTACCCCAAAAAACCAGCAGAGCCAAAGGCTCCTGAGCACGCACACAAAGGGTTCGGGGAGGGACTAGGTGGTTCGGGTGACGGTGGTTTGTTGGTTGCCGCCTACCACAAATTGCACAAAGCCGCTTATAAAGGTAAGCAGGCAGCCCGACACGCTGCCAAAGCAGCACAGAAAAACGCCCAAAGGAAAAATATGCATATACCTAGTATACGAAAATAGTACCAAATAAAAAAAATTGCAATCCCTCGGAGCGGTGTCCGACAATGGGATACTCTGCATTTTATATTGATATGTAGAGGATGGTAGACGTATGTGTAGGGAGGATGTTTTTTAAAAATATCTAATTTTGAAGACTTAAACCCAGGGATGCCCAAACACTGCATTTAAAGCAAAGAGAGGAGCAAACAGCTTGCACAGAGAAAAATAGTATATTCATTCTTATAATGATAGTAAATATAAATTAGGTAGACATACGCTTTCAGCTTTTTATAAAGAAATTCAAATACTTATCTAGGAGCGAGGATCTGCATTCTCCGAATAAAGGCAAACTTCACCATTTTATATTGCTAAGCTTCACTGCAAGCAATGGCTTAATGCTCACATATAACCAACCCATTTTCCATAATTATATCTTATTTAACGATCAATCTCATACCTTTTATTTTATAGTTATTACATGAAATAGTGGATCAATTTTGATCAAACTTCACACAAATGATTAGTCGAAAAAAGAATAAATCTAACATAAATTTGGTCACGATATTTAAAAAAAAATTCTAACAAGTATTTAGGCGTTTTTTATTGGTCTACACATTTATGTGAAGTTTGATAAAAATTAGCTCACGTTTTCATATAGTTACCATACAAAAATTGAACCTATGCTTTGTTTTTCAGATAGAAACATCACGACAGACATCATGAAAGAGCTATTTAAAATTACAAAAACAAAAAGAGCTAGATGAGCAATAGCGGCTGGACGATCTACAACTGGGTATCTCTAGCTTTTATGGTCTCCAAAGTTTAGGTGTTCATAAGCACATGGCTCCATCGCCACTCGCCTTTTTCTAGCTGTTACATTCTTTCCATGCAAATCTTAGGTACCCCCTACCCTATGCTTAAAGGGTATGAAAAAGATTAACTTGCAAAAGTTTTGTTACATTTGAAGCGTAAAAGTAGCACAAAAAATTTATAAAAAAAAGGCAAACAAACAAAAAATGGAAGAAAAGTGGGCAAGAATTTTGACTGCTGCTTTATTTCAATTGTTATTACGATGACAATATTAAAATTGTTGCAAGTTTATTGTTGTTCTTGTTGTTGTTTGCCACAATGGCAAAACTTTTGAACGCACACGCAGCCAACTCTTGTGGCAATTAAAAGACCTAAAACTACGTGCTGTAGGCAAGCTAAAAGTCCAAAGTCACTGGCTGCCAACAAACTCCTAGATCCTGCCCCGGTTCCTGTCACAGCGCCTAGCTAGCCTAGTTACTGTTGTGTTTGCTGCTTTTGCCGATAACCCAAACAGGTCCTCGAGCACACAAATCACATAAATTCCAATTGAGTGCATATTTTAGCTTGAAAATATAAATTTACTGTGCACTCGAGTGGTACAAGTGGCTGGCTGGCGAGGGCGCACGAGAAGAGAGTGAGTGTGACCCATACCCCAGGATTTTGTTAGCTGGCGTCGACAGTGCGTATGATTAATTTGCTTAATTTGGTGTGCAGGCGCTATGGCGCTTAATTAATGCTAGAAATCACAACCAAAAACTTATCTCCTGCTCAGGCTGTCTAGCAAAGTCTGTTAAAACAAGGAGACGAGGACGACGACGACGACGATGACGACGACAACACCAAACAAGACATAAACATTCAAAGTTTTCACTCTATATATTAAATTCCTTATATAGTACCATGGTATGTAATGGTAACTGATCTATGGCGCGAAAAAATGTGGCACAACTTTTGGCAATTCATCAATTAAACAAATTTGCTAATGACTGCCGAGACAACAGCTAACAACAACAACAACAACAACCGACAACAACAACCGCCAACAATGTCAACCAACAACAATGGCTTTCCCGATGAAAAGAAAAATCACTCACTTGCAGACATCTTAGCAAATCGCAAGTGTTGCCTACATTTGCGCTGAAGCCATAAACAAAGTATCTCAGTAAACTTTTCCACTTTTAGTGAGTAGCTGTGTATCTGTGAGAGTGTGTGTGCGCGTGTGTGTATCTGTGTGTGCGTATCTTTTGTCTTTAAGTGGCATTTAACTTTAAGTGGCACACGCTGCCTGCAACAGCGCTAAAGTTTGCCAGTGAAATTTGTAAAATTAATGCGATTTACTGGCACTTGCATTGTTACTTCTTGGCCTGTTGAGGCAAGTGAAAGCTGAAGTTGCGTCAAGTCAGTTAAAGTTTTAAGCCGCCAAGTTGCAGATCTCTGGCGGGCACCCAGCATAGCATACTTTTTGGGGCATGTCTATTCGTTAGCTACTCTCGCACTCTCTCTCTCTCTCTCTATCTCTCAAGAAGAGATCCTGGCACCTTAGCTTAAAGTCGTGAACTAGCGCTGTGACGTAGATAGATTTTTGCTCGAAATTATAATTAATTGAGTTTTTACTTTGTTACGAATTTAAGTTTTCGTGATTCTTTTCAATTTGCCATCCTCTTTGCCACTCCCAAATTAATTAGCCGTTTCTTCCTTTAATATATTAGTACACTGTATTTTAAGGTAAGGTGTGTGTAACTAACATACAGAAGGTGACGCGCAAAATGGTCAGGAGGATAAAAGATATTGTTATAAACATGTTCCTCAGTCTGTATGACTGAGCGTAGGCTTTGAACATTATAAGAGCATCTTGTAATTCAAAGGAGGACTGATCATTTTTTAGTTTTATAGTTGCAGAAACTCTAATTTTTTAATAAAGTTTTATCTTCCATTGATTGAGACAAGTTCCTTTTTACATATGGGTCATTATCTGTCAAATAAGACAGAAAAATTATTTTTGTAGTATAACACAAGTTGGGTATGCAATTATAGATTTTCGGGGTCGCTGATCACGAACAGGGGTTGCAATAATATTTTTCTGAGAATACGATTAAAAATAGTGATTAAATTATGGAGTTACTTTACTTTTGGCGGCCATTGTAGCTCCGCCATTTTGAAATACGAGACAACGAAAATTTAGCCTTTTTTGAAGAAATATAAAGATATTATATCTGAATCTTAAAGACATGAGATCTGTTTGCGCCATCTTTGGAGCAGGCTATTTAAGCTGTCATAGTTATTTAAGCAATTTCTCAGTACAAAAGAAATATATCCAGATTAAAGGTACTCACAGCCGTCGGTGGTCTAAATTTAGTCCTAGCCAGATTGAAATTAAAGCCTTGTTTGTGTTGAACACGACAAACTTGCGTCATGAATGCATAAACATATTCGTAGTTAGACATTTATGCAACATAAAGTATATGTACAAAAAAAACAGGGTGTGTGTGTATGTGTGTGGTGCGTATCTACACTAACAACTGCGTCCCAAAGATTTATTGTAGTGATTTATATGCCCCATCTCCGTTCTGCATCCGTCAGTCGGTATGTCCTGATGTCTGGCCAGCACGGAGCTTATTTATTTATTCATTTTCTAATTTATTGATGTTTGTCTGACCCAAGCACAGACAATTGCCTATAAGGCGCGCCTAAAGCTGTTTCCAAAGCACTTTTCCAATCACCAGCTGTGTGTGTGTGTGTGTGTATGCTCCTGATTAACTTGGCCAACTGATGCCGCCACTTGGCTCTCCACTTGGCCAGCTGGCCAACTGCATTTTGGCGCCTTTGGGCCTTTGCCTTTGAAAGATTTTTCACAACTTTTTGCCTTGCTTTGCTTTCATTTACTTTATCATTACTTTACTTTGTTATTTACTTGCTTTAGAGTTTGGCAGTCGAAGCGCGAAATTTGAAAAAATAAAATAAAAAGTAAAAGTAAAGAAAAATAAACGAAAATTTAAAAAGAAAACGCGCAGCTGAAATTGACTTGTGGGTTATGTTGTTGTTCTTGTTGTTTTTGTTGTTTTTGTTGTTATCGATATACTGGCAGCCATTGTTGTTGTTGTTATTGTCGTTGGGCATAATATGCACAAAAACAAAAGCTAATTGTTTGCTCACACCTTCACCGCAAAAGAGAGGCAAAGAGAGAGCTGCTCTACTACGCCAGCGGCAGGTTCGATAATTAGCTGCCGTTTCATACGGCGTATGCGCAATATTTTTGTTGCCTTCAGGGCAAGCACCATGTGGCAAGTGACGCTTAACACGTTGTAAGCAAATTAAAGTATTACCAGATTTAAATTTTGCCAGATAACGCGATTTTCTCCATTCTTCTCAAAATAGTTTAATTACATTAATTAATTTAGTACACAACGAATTGGGACTCTTGATAGTGCTTAAATAAAGAATATTATTATTAATTTGAAGCCATTTCATATTAATACTAACAATTTCTAGACAATTAAAAATCAGTTCTGTCAGACTGTCTCAAAATGTGAAAGTGGAGAGGTATACAAAGCGAATAAAAAATATCCTAGTTTTCAATTTTTTTTTTTGAGTTCTAATATTTAAAAAAAAAAAATATTAGCCGAAGGCCTAAGATGCCAGTGCTTGAACCAAGCTACCTTTAGTTTTTAAGCTAATTTGTAACTATTTAATAAATAAATAAATAAATAAAAAAAAATTTTTTTTAATTCTAGCTTAGTTAAAATTAAAAAGCTTGAGAGAATAAATATATACTATATATGTATGGTAAATTCTATATCAGGCTAAAAATCAAGCTAAAAGCTGTATATACTGATGAAATATTTTTATATAATTTACTATTAACAAGGAGGTTTCTGCAATTGCTCGCTTCGCACAATATACATAATATTCACTTTAATTCTATTTAAATTACTAATGTAAAACATAATTGCAAAAACTAGCTAGCGACATCTAGCAACAACAGCTTAAGTGCGCCATCTAGCGACATTTAATTTTAAATTTTGCAAAAATGTGTGTTAGTTCGAGTGTAGAAAAAGTTTCTGAAGTTTGTTAGTATGCTAAGAAATAAAACTCATTTTCGGGTTCTACAATTAATGAAAACGGCTGGCTTCTGAAGCGTACTGCTCTAAAAATTACCTTGGGAGTATTTGAGAATTTTATGACTGCTCAAGTGACGGAAAACTTTTGATCCACAGTTTATATACGCACAAGAAATTTTATGCTACCGAAGTTCCGTATTCAGTAAGTATAAGCGTTTCGGTCCGTGATCTAATACTAGCTTTTTTTTTGTAAGTAAGTGTTAAATTTGGGTAAAAAAATTTCTTAAATTTTTGCGTAAAAATTTATGTACTTGGTTGTTTTAACAAAAATATTTTCGCCTTGTTTATTTTAGTGTTGTTTTAATGCAGCTGAACTTTACAAGGAAAAGGCGCCGACTCCTATTCACACACAAACACACACACACACAAACACAGACAGAAAGATACCAATGTGGTCTAGGCTTGTTCCGTGCTCTCGTTCCCGGTTTCCCGTTCCGCTTGACCCCAAGTCGGTTGCCATGCTCCATTTTGTTTGGTTTTGCTTTCGCCTGCGCATTTATTTGGCTTGCGCTTTGCTACTATTTTTTATGCATTTGCATAGAATCAAATACATTTTTACACACTGCCTCCACTCTACTTCTTTTTTCCTACATTCTTTTACTGTGAGTCTGCTATTTTTGTAGTTGGTTCTTCCTCTGCTGCTCCGCCTAGTCATGTTGGATTTTATTGTGCCATTCCTTTGCAGCTGGTGGTTTTCACCATGGCCTCCGTGGCTCCTCCACTTGGTAGTCGCATTTTAATGAGCGGCCACCCATGGGCCTCGCTACTCCCTCTTCCGCCCAATACACTATGGCACGTGTGCAG
Source organism: Chymomyza fuscimana (assembly GCA_949987675.1). Classification (NCBI taxonomy): domain Eukaryota; kingdom Metazoa; phylum Arthropoda; class Insecta; order Diptera; family Drosophilidae; genus Chymomyza; species Chymomyza fuscimana. The sequence goes on from OX465089.1 coordinate 1,467,522, forward strand.
ACTTCTTTCAATCACTGTAACTGCTCCTCTGTCTGTCTTGTTGTTGTCCTAGTTGCTGTCTGTTGATGTTGCCAGCGATTTGTTTGTTGACTTTGTGCACACCAAGCCGTCATTATAATGCGCGTCTGAGTCGACGCCAACCTCACTTGTTGCCCTTAACGCGACTCAAGACCCGAGTCCCGCTACCCTCGAACTCTAGCCACGACTGGTTTCTTATTAATGCAAACGGCTTGCCGGGTCCACGGGGCTGTCACTTAATTAAAACGTTGGAAAATCAACACAAGCAGTGGCACACAAACCTCTGGCATGGCATAGTTAGGAGGTGCCAACGAGGTTGCTTCCACGACCAGAACTCAACTTTGGCTTGAAGTGCGCATTTCGATGATGTGCCTCTTTATGGCTGCCAACAACAACAACAACAACAACAACAACAGCTCTGGCATTAAATATTCGAAAAAAACAAGCGATGGAGCGGCATACCCATGCCCACTCCAAGTGGAGCTTCGAGTGTTTTTTCGCTTAGTTTTATTGTTGTGTTTGGATCAGCGATTTTATCGCTAACTGCTGATTGTGCCAATTATTCAACGAAATGCAATCCGAATCGCACTCAAGTGCTTATGCACTTTCAAATCATAATAATAATCATAAATTCTCAAATGCTCAAAAGCCTCGGGTTTTAGGCCAGCTACGATAACAAAAATACAACAACAACAATAACAAGCAGCGATTATCGCTGCAATCATTTGAATTTAAAATCTTCATAATTTTAAATTAATTGCATAATTTAAGGTGGCAGGCAATGCAATAAGTAGACTACAAAATTTGGACCAAAAGACTTGCCATCAATCAAAAGCTTAATTAAAGTTGTGTTTAATTTAAATATAATTTGCATTGCCTACAAAACTATTGTGTAAATGACGTAAATGATTGATTGATTGATGATGTCACTTAAAAGTCCATATCAAAATATGCCATTATAACAATATTAAAACTGCTCAACGTGCAAAAGTGTAAATAAATACATAAATAAATCAAATAAAAATTGATTAAATCAACAACGTAAAATAATTAAATCAACATGAATGATTTAACGCTCAAATGCAGCATACAAATACAAATGCAATCTACCTCACACAGATACACACATAAGTACAGTCTCACCTGCACCTTTTTGCGTTGACAACTGCCGACAAGCGTAAAAAAGAAATAAACAAAAACAATTATAAAAACAACAATAACAAAAACAACAACTAGAACAGTAAATGAAAATACTCAAAAGAAAATATAAAAAAATACAAAAGCAATACAATAATTAAAAAAACACAAATAACTTAGTTAAGGGCTGCCACCCATAGAGATAAACTACAGTCAGACATCGACTTATGTGACAAATTTTCCCGCCACTATCTGTTTCGTCGATTTTTTCGTCCATGAGTTTAGGCCAATTTATCATCAATAATATCCAAAAATTTTTTAATTATTGCAAGTAAACAATTTCCATTACTGGAAAAATTGTTTTCAAAATCTTTTAAACCGCAATGTCTCAAAAATTTCCAAAGTGGGCCCTTATGTTAATGCCAAAAAGCCACAGTTACAATCGAATTTCTCGACTTGCCACAAATATCTTTGAGATCGCTTCAAATTTAACATTAAAACATTTGTCCAAAGTCTTGGACGTTTAAGGCAAAACAGTCTACTATGACAGCCAGGTCCTTAGGGAGAAAATCCGGCCCCTCTAGCTTGAATCATTGTGGTCTGTAAGTACGACAGTAATGAGAAAACTATGGGCCCGGGGGGAATCCTAGCCTAGTTATGGGAGTAAAGAATAACATTTCGGAGTATTTAAATTGGCATATTTTGCCATTCACAATGCTACTGACAGCTGATGACAACTGATGGCTCGTAGGGTTGTCATTTAAATTCATGTGTTAGGCGAAATAAATACTTAAATCTGTTTATCAGAAATTTAAAGCGAAAAGTTGCAAAATATGCCACAAGTTATCGATTAATCTCATAATAAATCGACTTTTTAAAATCACGCTTAAAATACATATAATTAAATAAGTGTCTAAATGTACTAAAAATAATTTTTAAATAATTGCAACTCTTTTCTGTCATTCTTGTAAAAGCGTGAACATTCGGAAACAATTGTCCGAAAAATGAAATCTTTGAGATTGCTGTGGCACCTACGGGTTTTACTATAGATTTCTGTGGCATTCCAGATAAATTCATATTCTAATAAATAAAAAAGATCTTTAGAGATGATTCATAGCTTTGGCTACATGAACTCCGTTTATGATATAATGATCTACTGCATTTTAAAAAGTATCCCTTTTGATATTTGGCTCAGGCGAAGTCATATAGAGAGACTATCAATACCGATATATCGATCTATATCTGCCAATTTGGCTTGCACGACATGGAACTAAATAATCAGAAGGTCTAAAAATAAGTCGCGAAGTGTCACACAGTTACGTTAGAGTTTCAGGAATGCCTTTTTTACAGATGATGTGATATGAGATGGCTGCCATCTCAGATCTTCTGAGTCTATGTTTGATCACAGGTGCATAGTATTAGCACATAATAGTTCGAAAAATTAGTTCTTGAAGCCATTTGTGAGATCCATCCCAATTGAGACATACAAAATTTCACTTCTCGATTCCCAAAATAACTCTGTATACCAAATTACTACGAAATTGTTCACGATGCAATTATATTTAAAATCGATATTAACTCTGGTTCTTGTGGCAACTCCAAAGAGCGCATATCATTTATTTTGCAATATGGTTAGAGTGATAAGGAACTTGTTGAAAACTAAGCGTATTAGTATTGTCAGCAGTCAAAATCCTAGCTTGCCCACTTTCTTGTAAATGTTCTTACTATCTAAAGCCTGATCTCTTTATTCTTTAATTAACTAAAAATCTCAAAATTATTTTATATCCAATTTATTTTTAAAAACAAATAAAGTGTATCTTGTAGTCAGTTTTTGAAACCCAGTGTAGATGTTTGACTGTACCTTATACATTTATTTGAACATATCTTATGTGCATAAAACTCGTGCAAATATTTTTCATATAAATTTGCATGTTGCAGTTTGTTGTACTCTGTCCTAACACAATATTTCAATTGAAAAAACACACACTCAGATACAGATACAAAAGCTGCCAACTCCAGCTGGCCATTGGTGTTTGTTGGCTCTTCTTTTCTTTTAATAAATAACTAGAAATAGCCAAATAAAATTGGTCAAAAATACACCGCAAAAAAAACATGCTTTGTCACATGTGAAGCTGTCTGCGGGTTCGAAATGGGCAGGAAATAAAAATGCACAGCACAAAAAAGAAGAAGAATTAAAAAAAAAATGAATGAGTCCATGAAATGGACAAACGTCGAGCAACTTTAATCAATATTGAAGCCATTTTTGAGGCCAATAAATCATTTCATAATCAATTTTGCCGTTGACATGTTTGTGAGTGCCACTGCATAACGTGTCTGTGTGTGTGTGTGTGTTTGTGTGTATGTGTGTTTTGAGAACTCAAAAAAGTGCGCAAAGAAGGCGAAAAATAAATACAGCATAAAAAAAAACATGTATAACCAGGGCAGTGCAAATGGTGTACAGAAACTTTTAGCCAACAGTGTCCACCTTCTGTATATGAGAGTGTGCGTGTGTGCGAGTGCAATAAACAAACCACACACCCACACGCACAACTCATACAAAAGAAATGTGATGCAACAAAAACAAGCAGCGCCAAAATAATCAACAGATGTTGCACATACAAACAACAACAGCAACAGCAACAAGCGACCAGCTAACAATGGAGACATACCGACTATATATACACTATAATTTATTTTCATCTGATTTTCATGCGTTTTGAGGTATATATTGTAAAGGTTCTGCAAAGAAAGGTTAGTTGGCAAATAAATAAGTTTTTTTTAATATTTTATACATAGTACAACCAGTGGCGAATCCACTGGGTGGTTTTCGGGTTCTGATCTCCCCCCAAAAGTTGGATATATGGGTTGAAAGTTTTTTAAGAACTCAGATATATATACACTTGGCAGTGAATAGCCAAATTTTCGTCGGTTTCCTATTCGATTTATTTTCTGAACAAATTATTAAAATTACCATATGATGGCGATAATTATTTAATACTTTGATTGGACTTTTGGAGCGTCACTTTGATTGGACTTTTGGAGCGCCACTTGGTTCCTAAGAACAACATTAGTTTTGGTTGTGGGTGCAAAGCAGAAATGCTGTTGTTACTACTGGCGCCATCTACTCAACTTGACAACTTTGTTTTGTTTGTTTATCTGCGTCCACTTGCCGTACACTTTTGGATATAAATTTAGCGATTATTTTTTATGTATATAGAATTTTTCCAGGGATCGAAACTCTTATAATTTTTAGAATAAAATCAAATAATTATTTTTTTTTTATTTTTTTTATCAAAATAAATAAAAATTGGCATTGAAATATTATTTCATAATTTATATTTTTAAAGTCAAAAAATAAAAGTTACGCTTGATTTTTTTGATAAAAATTAAAAATAAAAGTTTATACCTAATCCGGATAGTCCTTTCAAAAATGTGATACACTGTGGCTTGCACTTTTATCCAAAGCACTTTTTTCGTTTTGATTTTTTTCAACCCCATTACTCATATTTGCGATCCCTGATTTTTTCTGTTACACGCACCTTGTGCAAAATGCTCCTAGCTATTTTGTTCCTGGAGAAACAGGCAGCCGGACAGGCATGGCTAACCAAATTTCTTTGGTCGCACCGATTCTTTGCATATAATGAGTTTTTCTTGTCAAATTCTAGTTTCTTTACATAAAAATTTCTTACACAAACTAAATATACCCTTCTAACCAAATTGCAGGGTATAACAACAACATGGCCAATGACAGCAGCAGCATTTGGTTCGGCTGTTGTTGTTTTTGTTATTGTTGATTTTGCTGCGTGTGTAAATGGAAAGCGGAAGTTGAAAGTTCAGAGTGGAGACTGACAGCGGCAAGCTGCATCAACAATGACAGCCGGTTGCAAGTTGCACAGTGAGAAATAGAGAAAGGGTCAACATAGCCGTCCATTGGCAAGCCCAAAAAAGTATGCTACACTTTTTTTTTTGGCACTCTAGCCATTGTGCCGCTGTGAACTTCAAGCGGAAATTAAGTGTGACCTCTTCTCGTGGTGGCTGCAAAAACAGCGAGAAACAACAAAATTGTGCCGAATATCAATGTTCCACGAGCAACGGATGAAAATTCGCATATATGGTATGTAGTACGTATGTATGCACGTACGTAAGCCTAGACAGGCTCTGACACTCCATTTGCAAGTGCTTGTTGTCCCGTCCGTAGAGTAGGAGCTTCCCGGTGATTGTGTTTGCGTGTTGTGATGCGTTCAAAATTGTATTTGCTTAGCAATGTGAATGAGAGTGCTTGGACACGATAGTGGAAGTTGTTCGCGTAGTGTCAATATGGATGCACCGACAATTGAGCTTTTGTGAACTTTTGATTTTTTCATGGGATTTTGATGAGTGCACAATATCAAAATGAAATTCACAACAATATTGTCGAATAAAAATGTAATTTGCACAATTTTTTTTAGTAAGTGCACTTGGCAAGAAGTTTATGTAAGCAAAACTGAAATGCGGAATGATTCAATTCACTAAGCATAACTAGCCAATAATAGAGTTAACAAATTTTTTAAGCTGATATCAGTTGGTAAATGTGTATACTAAAACAAGTGAGTTGGATTCGTGATGGACATTCGAATAGAAAAAAGTAAACATCATTCAAGCAGTATCTTGATTACACCTGAAAATCGCAAAAAATATATATACTAACAAAAAGCACGTAAACCGCCATTGAAACTCATATGGTTTCATCTAAAACTTGTACCAACTTGTGCCCCAAAAAAACGCACACACATAGGTAAAAAAAACGTAGACGCCAGGGTGTATATAAAACACTGAAAATGCTATTAGAAAGCGCAAAGTGCAATGATTAATCAGATTTATTTGTCAGTTTTATTTCGTGCTAAAAGTGTCAAAGAGAATATTTATAAAAGTTTATTAACACTAAGTACTGCTGCACACACACACGCTCTCGCTGAGTACACTGACTCACAGATGCAACAGAACAAATTCGCACACACTTACGGAAACACATTTGAACTGACCATAAAACACAAACACTTGCTATGAAACAACAATAACAACACGGAGATGAAGCCCAATAAGAAACACCAATACAGAGCACTCGGTGTCGGCAGCAAGTTGAATGCCCCAAAGCGCTTCCAGCAGCAAAACAGCAAACTTCATGTACACCGCAGCTTCGCCGAGCTAAGGTATGAGGGCATACTGTATGAAGAGCGGCATGGCATTTGTGGCATGGCTTAGGTGTAGAAAAAGTGTGGCAAATGTGGCACAGCGTAAAGTGCACAAAACTTACTTACGACATCTTTAAGTTCAACATAAAAAACATTGGCGCTTACAACTTGGCCAAACATAAATCCCACAAATACAAACAACCAAAGCACACAAACACACACACACAAATACACAGATACACCCAAACACTCATACAGAGCCACTTCTATGAGCTTGAGCAGGAGCCGTAGCCGGAGCTAAAACTCGAGCATGTGCCTGCTGACTGCTTGCCGACTGCCATGACAGCATATTAAGACAGATTTTGGCCTTAGGCAGCTGGCCAGCATATTTGGGCGAATATTTATTGCCTGCTGCTGCGCAGTCAAAGCCAGCGTCAACGTCGACTGCGACAGCGAAGACAGCAGCGGCACTACGACGTAATGCGGCACCTACACGCGACTGGCAACAAACACTTGAAGCGACTTGTTGGCAAGCATAGACTCCTCCATACACTTAAATACACTGAGAAAAATAAAAGCTTTAATATTTCAAATCAGTGGGAGGGATACTTTCAACAATGTTCTTAGAACTACTTTCTCATCGGCTCAAAAAAGGTGCTCGACATAATAGCAAGATGTCTTATTTATTTTCACGTGCGTAATTCTTCTTCTTCTTCTTATAAATACGAAATCCGAAATAAGGTCGAAAAAATTAAAACCAAACGAATAAAAAATCCCTCTTTAAATAAGACTGACTGTACGGTCAGACAAAAATGTAATCCCTTTAATCTATGATAATACAAATAAAATTTCTTGTTTATGGTCTTATAAACATGTAGCGAAGATAATATATCTCATAAATATTACAGTGTAATGCTACGGAGCAAAAAAAAATATTATCTTTGTTTCAAATGATACTATTGTAGATGCATGTGATCGTAAATTCAAATATCGAAAAACTGTTTACTGAAACTGCTAGAAGCATGCAAGCCAACGTTCCTCTTGTACTATAGTTAGTCTCTCAGTGTTCCAAGTCTTAAAAGTATTTGCAACAACAACAGAAATGGTAACAAACAACAACTATTCACAACAAACAAGCTCAAACACAGTCAGCCCACATGGCGTGTTCGAAAAGTTCAAACAGTTGCCACTTTTGCCCAAAATAGCTGCGCTCTATGTGTATATGTGATGGGGCAGCGACCGCTTTGCTGCCTATTGATATGAGCAGAAGAAGCAGCAGCAACTGGCGTCAATGCCACACATACAAAATTGGAGAAACGAGGGGCGAGAGAGTTGGTGAAGGGCAAGAGAGGGCGAAAGGCAACCCAAGTATTTGTCACATAGCAAATGGCAGCCAAGTCTGGCCGGAAATGAGATCTACTTAGGAGCTGTGCGGGCTTCTGCCGCATGACAAGTGGCATTTTGGTTGCATACGAACTCACACATGGAAAACATTGTAAAAGGCATTTGTGTGTTTGTGGGTGTGCTTCGTCCGTTCGTCCATACGTCCTATTGTCTTCTTGTCTGACAGTGTGCTGGCTTCTACGTTCTCCAAGCCAAAGGAATTTTTTTCTGTAAGCCATTTTGTTTCGTTTTCATTTGTGTTTGTCATTTTGACAAACGAAAACAACATTGATATGCCAAGTGGTATACAGGACCAGGAGAGACCAGTTTGTGTGTTTGCATTGAGGTGAGTTGTGTATGACGGGGGGACTAGTATCGGCGTGCCAAACAACGCCTCAGTTGTCACTTGTTTGTGGTTGTAAAACGACAACAGGGCGTATGAGTAACTTAATAAATTTGACAGCAATGCCGCACAAAAGCAAAATACAAAATATAAATGCAGCAGCATCCAAAACTGCAACATCAACAACAACAATAGTGACGCAATGGGTCTTCCAAAATATAGCCCCGAAGTTGTCACCCACTGCGCTTTTCCAATTTGTTTTTCGTGCACTGCAACAGCGCTCACGGCTTGTAAACAAAATCCGCCGGAAAATGTGCACAAACGACATTGGACAAACGGACGGACGGACGGACGTACTTGCCACACTCAGCTTGCACCACCGGCAGCTTGCCAAAGGAAATGCCCATTTGTCGCTCTTTTGCACGCTCTCCCGGCTCAAAGCATACTCACGCCAGCTCTCCACGGAGTCGTTTGACCAGTGTTGACAAGCGTGTTAAAACCAACGAGTCCGCCAACCAACCAGCTAGCCAACTTTAGAGTTTACAAATTGGCCGAATGTTTGTTGGCTTGTTTGTATTTGAGTTCGATATAAATGTGTGTATGTTTGTGTGTGTGTATTATTTTGTTGACATGCTATGAAATGTTCCATATTTGACCACTGGCCAGCAATTCCCCCAACATATGAATTGACTCTCCTCCACACAAAGCTGTGTTAGTTTCTATTAATATTCTGCTGCAGTGGTAAATCGCTTTGTGACCCCATTTCAGTAAAGCTTATTCATATTTTCTGTCCACCCAACCCTGAAATACTAACCTTGGAAGCTTTGAAAACAATTTATATCATCGTATCATTATACGTATGAGAGCCGTTTAATCAATTTCCCGTCAACTATTTATGTTAGAGCAGATCAACTTAAAAATACCTTCCCAAAAGTAGGACTTTATATTTGGCTACATTGGATACCTTTTTCAGCAAGATTGGAGTTAGTTACATAACTTGCATATGTATAACTTGTCTATATGCATATGCATATGCATATAAAGTATTTCTCCTTAAAACGATGTTCAAGTGAAACTTAAATGCCAATTAAACAGAGAAATTGTAAAACACCATACCACATAGGTTTGTACATATGCAGTAAATACTAGCCTCATTACTGGCAGAGAACAGTTCTCAAATAAAGTGCTGGACGTTACCTTTCAACATTCGCTGACACAATTGCAACAACTGTTAAGCATAAACAAATATGAGAGATCTCTTGAAAGTTTCGCATTTTTTGTTTGTCCAGCGCACGGGGAGCTAGATACATACACAAGTGCATATGTATGCATTCACTTTAGCTACATACTGTATGTACATATGTATATGTACAACTAAACATTTACATTTCATTAAAACTAAAAAACATCAGACAAAGCAGCGAGCTCGACACGAGGACATGAAAACTAACCAAATATGTAGCATACTTTTAAAGGTAAAAGGCACAAGTTTTGCTGCCCTCTCACGCCCCCGCCCACTGCTAGCCACTCTTCCGCTTTGTCCGCCTCTGTATGTCTCTCGCTTTCGCTCTCTCGCTTATTCATGATGATGAGTGCCACTCAGGCCGCGCTCCTTGTGTCTGTGCATATCGTTTTGGGATACAAAAACAAAAAAGCTAGAAAGAAACAACACACTCACACACCACTCATACTTAGCTCAACGTTTTGCACTCAACAAGCTTTTATATAACAGCAACAAAAATGCAGAAGTGCAACTGCAACAACAACTACCACTACGACAATGATATGCTGTACTTGTTCCTTATATACCCTGTAAACATTGGGTCAAGGGGTATTATAAATTTATGTTACGGATAGAAAAAGGCTTGCTAGACCACAAGCCTTGTGAATTATCGGATATCGATATCCATCCTTTCGTCCACAAATATTACAAGGTAAAACATTCAGTTATACCCAAAAAGGTTTACCTACCGAAATAATTCGTTACTTACTGTTTTATTTCCGATAACCGGAGTTCATTTGGTAAAAAATGAAATTGGTTAATTTAATCAACTTCCAGAAAAACTTTTTTAAAGCTTCTCATTCTCATTCGAATTATTTTTTTTGCTTTATATTTTTTTTTAGTTCGCTCCACAATTTTTTTATATTTTTTGGACCACAACCATAAGATAAGTAGTACGCGGACAGTCACAGGACAAACGAGTTTGTCGAATTTAGTCGATATCCTGGAGTATAACTTTACCAGACATTCCCTTTTAACTCTACGCGTCTATCAAAATTCACATAATTAAATATATAATAATATGCCTAATGTCTACATTGCAAAAAAAAACTCACTAAAGACAGGTGTCCAACGCCGATTAATACGTTAAGGGTATGATATTCGTTGAACTGCTCACAATCAGACCAAAGTTGTAAAATGAGAGCTACTCCAGTTCCCTATCGCAAGCAGCATCTAATTATTTTTCTTAAAAATATTAAAGGGTATCCCACTGTCGGCTACCGCCTTGACTCGTATCACAATTTTGTTGTTCTTGTTGTCGTTGTTGTCTACCTGCTGGCACTTGAGTATGTTTTATTTTCATACGCAAAAGTTCGCCAACGCAAGGTGGAATGTGGTTCATTTAGGGCTACGCTCTGGTACACACCAACACACACACACAGACAGACACACAGCTGTCAGAGTATGTGAGTAGCGAAATAAATAGTATATTTTGCCCAAGTGCCACTCATGAAAATTGCAACCACAAAAATAAAAAAAAAATGTAGGTATATGTATAAATCCGACAACGAGCTGCCACATGGCTTGGCTTGAGCACAGAGCTGGCCTATGCCGAATAGCAGTCAAATATAAATTGCCCACCTACAACAACAAGACGTTATTGTGCCACAACAACAATAGCCTCATTTCGCATTTGGCCAGAATACCAGAAACCACCACAGACAGTCGACCAATGCATTACAGCTACATGTTGAAATAATTATTTCTCATGTTTTGGCTTACTTGTAAACCCTACATAGCCCCCGCTGGCAACCGTCAACTCCACATATCGATAGCAACTCAACCGCTGCGGCAAATTCAATTAAATATATAATGCAACTCATGTGCTTCTGCTCATTCAGGGCCATAACTAAAAATGCAATAATTATATAAAACAAATAATAAAAACCAAATAACAAACAGCAAACAGTTGGTCAGCGTTGCCAACAAATCGTTGGTAAAATTTTATAAATTTTTCACGCAACCTCAGACCACTATACCTTTCTATGTCAGTACATGTGTGTGTGTATGTGTGTGTGTGTGTGTGTTTGGCATGTGGCACGTGCATTGAAAGGTAAAATTTCATTCACAGAAATGTTTAATTAAAAATATCAGCAGCCGCTGACGTAGAACCCTCTTCCCTCCTCTCTAATGTTGCCACTTACTGTCGCCCAAGTTGCAGTTCCTGCAACATCTCTGCAAACACAGTCAGCATTGTTTCAACAGACAAGCTTTCCTTGAAAATCTGCCTTTGTACTCTTACTAAGTCTAAGTTTTTTTATTTGTTACCATACCAAACCGAACATCAGCATCATACATCTAGAACAATAACATGTGAAAAATTGAGAGTGGCCAAGAACAACTCTTGACGTTTTTTGATTCAACAAAAGTGCATCCATAAAGTTTATTATATATTTTTCGACAAACATCATCAATGATAGACTTTGGCTTAGCCGAAAATTTCGAAAGGATTTTGCAAAATCTATGCGCTAACTGATATTGACGCTGTTGCACTAATTGAAGGTTTCAAAAAACAAAATTTACATTCTGTGTTATTTAACTTTACCTTTCCCTTAGAAGGCAACATGGGTATCATTATTTTTAACATGTTAACCAAGAGAAATCCCATAAAATGAAAAACAAAAAAAAAATATTTTACATTTTACCATATAATGAGTTTTAGATTTTAAGACAGTTTCGCATTTTCGTAAAATAACAACAACTTTGCGCCACAGTGCTTGTATGATATAAAACTAATCTAACTAACAGGCGATCGGTCCAAGGCAGGTTTGCGTCAACTGCCTCAAAGAAAAGCTCTTCAAGACTTTGATGCTATAACTCCTCGAATAATACGAGCCCAATCTAAAAAAATTGTTTGTGCACAAGTAAAAAAGCAAAGGCCGAAGCAAAATTCTGCCGGAAGGAATTGTGGCTTGAGTGAATTAAACCACCAAAGACAAAATACAAAAAAAAAAAAACAATAAAAAAAAACTGATAATTTGAGTTGCAGCTTTTGTAACTGCAATTGCCAACTAATTAATTGCGACATTAATTGTCGCAGAGTTAACCACAAGCTCATTAAAGTTGAATATATTGTATATACTTATGTATGTCATACAACTCACCTTGTTCTATTGACTAAATGCGTGTTGCCTCGCTGCGCTCACTTTTACGCTCACTTTTACACTCACATTTACACTCTCACTTAGCATTGTTTAACCCGCATCATTAATTCTAATTTTAAAAATAGAACCTTACCGCACAAGCATAAAAACACAATTAACTTTGCTTTGGCATTTTTTCGATATTAAATACTTTCGCTCTCACTGCAGCCAGCGCAGTTACAACAACAAATGAACCAGAGTTAAAGAGAGCGCAACAGACACAAACAAACACATGCAAACTAAATACATTTGTTTTGATTGACCTTTGCTTGCTCAGTAACTGCAACTGAGTAGTGCTCATTAATTTCGCATTGTTGTTGCCTTTACATTTTTGTAGTTTCTCTTTCTTTTGCATAAGGCGCTTGATGAAAATGAAAAATATTTTGAAGTTTATTTTGTTTTTGGCGGCACTTAATAAGTACATATTTAGGTATTCAATGAATTTAACAGTGCAACAATTTTGTAACATTTTTTTGTGGATAGATCTGATTTCAATTATGGATAATAGTGTTTCACAATTAATCTATAAATGATTTTGAACTCAGAACTTTTTTAATTATTTTTCTTAAGTAGTCTTGTATTTGCATTTTTTCCATTTGCTTGGACAACAATAAATTTAGTTAGTGTACTTATCTTTTTAAGATACATTGCGAACATTTTTACCTAAATACGGAAAACAAATAACTATATACATATGTATATAAATCATTTAAAATTATTTTAGGTTCTAGCTGCAATTTAGTACGTCTCAACAAAAATAGAAAATTTCATAGTAACTCTAATGACTAAAAAAATCCTTTTAGGCACAGGGCACCCACTATGTCAAGACAATTTGGTTTGCTTGCAAAATTTTGTGCGGCATGTACTCACAAAGTAGTTACCTACAGTAAATGCTTTACAAACGGCTACAAGTCTTCAATACAATAGTTAATTCTACAAAGAAATACCAATTATGGTCACATAGCGAAATCTCCGAAAAAGGTTGGCATTCAAAATTATTTTTCAAACGCTTTTGTTTAGTCAAACTCCATCACGTAGCTTGAGAAACCTCAGAGTTGCCACCATTGGGAAATGTCCAAATAAGATTGGCATTCCTGTGTCTTTTAATTGACTTAGCAAATATAAAAACATACAACCCGGCACTGCCAAAAAAAAAGTAATATTAAGTCAATTATTTATTTTAAAAGCTTTGCTTCATACTTCTACTCAAATTAAATGTATTGCAACTGAACAAGCAAATGCTCTTTGCAACTTGCAACTAGTCAGTGGGATATCAGTTTTCTGCAATTTTAGCTATTGACTTGACAATTATAGCGCAAACGCAATGGGAATAGGACAATTAAAAAATAATTTCGGATCAATAATTTGTTTTCAAAATGCTTAAGTTTAAACTAATTAAACATGATGAAATTGTAAACTTTATAAAAATCAAAGTTAGAAATAATTGAAATATTTGAAAATAAAATTCAAATCCCAGCTATTTCTTAATTTATTAGTTCTTGTAAATTATAGCTTTTGTTAGCTCTGCCATCTTATACATAGTATATTTAAAAACCACTTTGCTAAATATCCGATTTAGCAATATTATTCTTATATAATTAATAAACAAGAGAAAGTGGAATGATTTAATTTCTGCCATACACTGTTAGTTTCTGTGCAACACAACTGTACTCCATGAAGAGTTTAATAATGAAATGTGCACAGCACTTAGCAGCCAATAAATTGCGTGTAATTCAAGAGAACAAATGCTACTGACGTAAGAGTCGACATTAAGAACACACACACACACACACACACACACGCACTAATACACACACTCCTTTTTCTTGTAAAATTGAAAATTAATTTTCAAACGCTTTCGTTTAGTCAAACTGTGTCGCGTAGCTTGGGAACCCTTAGAAGGCGCATTTCTTAGCGGCGTCGGCACACGTCAGAGTTGCCAGCACGCTGCAATCTAGGACTGTGTACGCCATTTTTATATTTCTTTCCTTTATTTAGTTTTTCTTCTTTTTACCTTTTTCTTTGTTCCTTATGCTCAGTTAGCGAAGGCGTTTGTGCTTGCTCTGGCTCGTTTTTATCACACGCCCACGTTGCCAGCATACAAGTGGCAAATAAATTCATTAGTGGCACAAATTAGTTGCATGCAACAGCAGTCACACCATGCCGCACTGCACCACAGCTGAGCCGCTCTCTCTCTCTTGCTTTGTCACTCTCTTTGCTGCAGTGCAAAAGGACACCAAAGTGCTTTCAATTTCAATTAAATTTGCTGCTCACTGCAGTTCTTTTGCTTGCACTTTGTCCGCTCTCCGCTCCTTACCTCACACTCTCCTTCTTAGCCAAGCTCAGCGTGTGTGTGTGTGTGCATTTTTGTGCTGACTCAGGGGCACATTTAAGGCTCGTTTAAACACTCGTTTAGACTTGCCGCCTTCTCTCTCTCTCTCTCTCTCTCTCTCTCTCTGCGTGTGTCCTTTGCATTGCGTGCTGATTAAGTAATCAAAGTCTTTGGCAGCTAATTTATTGTCAGTCTTTACTCCTGGCTCCCCCGCTGTCGTAGCTCCCGGGTCTTAGCACATCTTTAATGTGCAATGGCCCCAAGTTAAATTGCGCTTTAAAGCAGCTTAGCTATGCTTTACGGCATAAGCGTATCCTAGTAAATAAAGGCACATTACTGCACATTTGTCGGTCACACACGTAAGAACATTTCTCGAATTCGTACATGCGGCAAGGCAACAAACTCCAAGTATACATATATCAGCACCTACTTTACATATGCCTTATATTTTTAGGAATGTCGAATTGTATAGGGTGAGTTTTTGTGTGTTCAAGAAATGTTTGGTACTTTAAACTAAAATCTTGTCATAAATCTCTTAAGTTTCTTTAATCAATAAAAGGTTTGGTTACTTTTAATGGAAACTTTCTTGTATAAAGTGTCCCAATAGTTCAAAGATTTTCGCATTATATCTAAAAATCCAATTCCAATCGTAACAAAAAAAATGACACCCTTTAGACAGGTGTGTCAAACGTGTTGCCAACAACCAAACCAAAACAGCCAAACAATCAGCAAAGGAAATTACAACATGTGTACAAGGCTCGTTTGTCAATACATGCCCCTACAGCTGCTTCTCCCCCCTCTGCCACTGTTCCTATAACAGCACCGACCTCTTGGCTAATGCTTATGCTCAATTCCTTTGTAATGTGTGCTAAGCATTTCTGTGATCCCAAGTAAAACCCAAAAATGCTTTACATTTTGGGCGGCAGGGCAAAAGGACCAAAATTCGAGCGGGATGGTGTGCCGGAAACGTGAAACACATGCTAAAAATATGCTGCAAATATGTGCGACCCGCACAAAGACTACTTCATATTAAGAGAGCGAGTATGCGAGCGATGGAGGGGAGGGAAATATTTGGCTGACTGGGCAGGCAGAACGCGGTTAAATGTACTTTAAAAATCACTTAACGCACTTAACGTTGATTTCCTAGCGCAAGGCTCAACTTGGCGTTGTTTTATCTGCTTACGCCATGCACACACACACACACAGATACACTCACACACATAGATATAGTATCTGTAAGTATGCGCGTATTTATTTTGCATATTTTAGGGCTCAAGGCGTAGCGTCATATGTACGTATACGCAATGTCTTCTATGTGAATTTTATGCGCATTTTATACAATTTACAAATACATGCACAATATGAATTTAGCGAGTTTTATTTACGCTCGCACAGATACACTGAGAAAACTGAAGACGCTGCTCAATGAGGTCGCTTTGAAGCCCTTAATGTCAACATCAAATATGTATGTACGTGTATGTGCCATTAGAAAACTGATATTAAATTCAATTCAATTTGGGAGCACATTTTGTAGCTTGTATCTTTTAAATATGTATACACCACTACATACAAGCACATATATGCAAACTCTGAAAAAAAAATAAATAAAATTTTACATTTTAATGAGCCATCAAAAAACGAAAAATAATAAACGAAAACGAAAACGAAACTGGGAGAGAGCAGTGGAAAAAGGACATGTAGCATACCAAAGCAAAGCAGCAAATGCTTAAAGTTAATTTAAATTTAATTAGGATTTTTGGCATTGTTTGGGGACTTGAAGTGAAACCGACTGAGTGACTCTACCAACTGACTTATGCCCCAGTGGAGCAACTCTAAATGAAAATTGACGCAATGCAAAGTTTATTAAAATGTGATTTGCATAAAGCTTTTTCGACCGACAAAGCGACTAAAGTGCCTTCCAAAAAGAGACCACCAAGAAATGTGCTACCAGGGCAGCTTAATATTGCCCCACAAAAGTCAAAAACTCGCAAAAGGCAAATAAATCCAATGAATTTTTATACATAAGCTCTACATATAATAAACTCTGTGTGTGTGTGTTTTTTGGTTTTTTTTGGAGAGCAAAGTAGCACATTAATTTTCGCTTATTCGCCTTTTATTTGCCTTCAAAACTCAATTAAAAGTCGTCTGTCCAACGGTGACCCAAACCCAGACTCCGACGCCTCTCCGTCCACCACAAATGACACTTATTCAACCTTTTTGGATGCTACTACAACGTCAACAGGTGACATTTGGCTGTTGTTGTTGTTATTGTTGTTGCCTGTGGCAAGAGGCATAAAACTTTTTGAAGCGCTTTGTTTGGGATCAGGATCAACTGGTTTAATTTGACCATTTGAGATAAGTGCAGAGGTTTTTTCTACGTTTTACTTTAATTGAAATTCAACGGATTTCTTACAGTTAGCCGTAGCGGCAGCGGCTGATACGAGTGTCGAACAAAAGAGCTCAAAAAGTGCCACTGAAAAATAACTATGGAAATGGAAAATGTGAAAAACTGCAACCAATCAATGCCACATTGTGTGGCAGCAATAATTAACTGGCATAGAAGTTTTTCTTTTTTTTATTCTACCAATGCTCTGCATGCTTTGATAGTCGATAGCAGCGTTTCCCAAACAGGATTCCGAGAAGCAGTACAGTAGTAGGAATCCGTGAAGTTTAATATTGAAAACCAATGACGAAGGATTTTTGTTGCTACCCATGCTATGCCTGTTAATCTCTTAAATGGTAACCATTTATAGCAAAGATTTTTTTTTTGATTATTTTTGTATGAAAGGACAACATGGAATCTTTTATACAAGTATAAGCAAGAAAACATATTCGGAACATTTCAAGGTTTGATTTAGAATTTAGAAGAATGTAGCTACAGGAATACAAACGAGTGATTCAGCCGCGCTCCGGAAAGCGAAAAAACCAAACCGAACAATTTTATGCGGATTCGTTTTTGCGTGCTCCGGAAAACAAATTCGTATATTTCTCATATTTTCCCAATAAATTCTCATGTTATGTTACAAAACAGCTGATATGGTTGCCGCAGCTCTGTACCTTTTCTTACTATATGTCGATTTCATTTAATTTTCATTAAAATATTTCTAGTTCTTTATTATTCTATCTTTTAAATAAAATTACACAAAAATATTACTAAATAGCTAAGTACAAGGGAAGTTTTTTTTGTGTAACGCGGGAACCCTATCGCACTTATCGTGTATGATACGTGCACATACCCAAACAGAAAAAAAAATTATTCAAAATAATTGTCCATAAATTTCTAGCTTTAAGTTGACATAAATATAATCTAAGTTTATTAAAGAATATTTCGAAAATTATTTCAATATGAAATTCGTAATTTTTTAAACCTTTTTTGGCGATTCGTTTTAATTCCTCTTGCAACAAAACATTCGGTTTCAAACCACATGATAAATTCGTTTTGGTCAAATTGGGAGCACCAAACATTCGGTTTCAAAACGAAGAGAGACGCCTACAACTCTATCAGATTCCTAGTTTGGGAGCAGAAAGCATCAATTACAATTTGATTTCTGGAAGTCAATATTGGGCCTATTTAAAATTATTTTTCATTTTATTTACAATCTCTCTAAGAGGAAAGAAAAATACAGGCTTACTTGAAGAGATATTCAGTCATTCCAAATTTACACCAAAACACTCATCCGATTTCTTCATCTCATTACTTCATGAGCAGCATTTATTCTAAGTAGACTTGAAACCAATGCCAAAAAATAAAAAGATTTTTGAAGTCAAGCGACTTTGTATCATAATGAATAAAATTTGGGAAACGCTGTCGTATAGACACGGAATAAATGCAGAAACACTTCCGGTTTTCGTGCTAGCTGCCAAATTTTTTTTGTTTTGTATGTACGGAAGTGCACCTGAAAATTGCACAGTTTATGGGGGCAAAAAAAAAAAAAAAAGTCAAGTGCTGACATCGGTGTCATAATTTTGCACATGTTCAGGGCAGAGATAAAGAGGAGTGCTGTATGGAGTTCAAGCAACAGACATGTGACGTCAGTGTCAAGTCAAAAACCTCAGCAACAATGGCGGCAAAAACATGAAGCACTTTTAATAAATGAAATAAAACTTAAATTGAAAATTGTTGTCATCGTAAATTGAGAATAATTATATTTAATTGTATGGAACAACGTTGTTGCTCTTGCTCTCTTTCGCTCTCACGCGGTATGTTGCATACAAATTGCATGTGAAAGAAAAAAATTATATCACGCATACGACCCGTATGACGCACACAGCAAGCACATTATTTAAACAACATAAAAATTAACTTTAAAATCAGCCATGTGTATGTATAAATGCATATATACATGCATACGCATATATACATATAAATAAACAACTATGAAAGCAAGAGACTGAGAGTTAAATTCATTTGGCATATTGAGCTTATTTGTACCTTAATTTTTATATACCTACTACATGCATATATGTTGCACACTTATGTATGTATCATATGCCGTCAAACAAAATATTAAATTTGTTGAATTTAAACGTTATGCAACATATTAAAAATATAAATAAATTATATAAGTATAGCTGCAAATGTGTGCATAATTCAATTTTAATTATTATTTGTCATATAAACTCACACACTAACACTCTAATCATTTTCGTGCCATCTATTTACAACATTTTTTATATTTTAGCTATGATTTTTGAGCTAAATATTTTTGTATTTTTAGAACAAGTGTTTATTTATTAAAAACATTGTATTGATAAAATTAATTGGATGGGTGTGTGGGTATTCGATATATTAGTCAATCAGGAACAATCCAAAACCTTTCATACATTTCCATACAAAGTGCCATATAGATGATTTGTTGATTTCTTGATGTGATTTAAATGCGCGCTTCATAAAT
Source organism: Chymomyza fuscimana (assembly GCA_949987675.1). NCBI lineage: Eukaryota > Metazoa > Arthropoda > Insecta > Diptera > Drosophilidae > Chymomyza > Chymomyza fuscimana. The sequence goes on from OX465089.1 coordinate 1,487,226, forward strand.
GTTTATGGCAGGACATAAATAAATATACGAGTATATATTCATTATTTTATTGCACAAAATATTATGTTGCAACGAATATATTCGATTATGGCTTTTTTGACGATAATTTTGATGATGATGATGATTATTTGCATCATGATTTCAAGCCAGTAATTGGTAACTCATAAAGTTATATACATATACGAGTGTTTGCGTGTTTGAGTGAAATTGTGTGCATGTGTTTTTGGGATTGGCTTTAAATTTGATTTTTAATTAAAACTGTTGGTTGCATAAATTTGCGCTATTTTGCGCTTGATAAGACTAAATGTATTGCATTTGCATTATTTTGCATCTTATAGATACGTTAGTTAGATAACTAAAGTGCAATAACAGCTGCAATATTCTGCATGAACGCATACATTGCATAATCATTTGCATTAATAAGTACTAACTACTTGAAATTGTTTGCTAAATTTTGTTATTTCCCTGCGTAGGGAAATTTCAAAAGTCCTACTCTACGTTTGAATAAACAGGCGCACCAGCAGCATTATATGAGGATCTGGCAGCACTTTTGTACAGTGCAAATGGTTAACGCTAGTGTGACCAGATCATGTTTCAAAAGCTATGCCATGAAATTTTACATTTTTCAACGTGGGGCTCAGTCGCTTGAAAAATATTAAACTCGGTAAGCTAAATGAAGGATTTAGCACTTTCATGCGTATTCTTTTCATAATAGGCTGCTTTGATATACTTGAAACAACATCACTAGCTTTCAGAATTTATGGTCATTCAACCTTGAAAATGAAAAGTTTTTAGGGTAATTCGAGAAACACGAAAATTACATTCAACTAAATTACAAGCAACTAAAGTCGAAATTTTTCAAAATTACAAATTTTTGGTTTACTTTTTATTAAAAAGAACATTTTTTTGTAAGCTTTGAGCTGAAAGAGAATTCTTTTACGAACATTTCGAGCTTAAGATCTTCAAAATCGGGTAATATCTGTAGATGTTATGGAACCATGTACGAAAAATGCGAATGCAAGACCACTTTTGGTCGAAAAAAAAGCTGCAAGACCCTTATGGAATCTTTCGCCTTGCTCGTCGCTCTTAGCTCCCAAGTTTAAAGGAGAAAATGCACTTCAGTGGCATACTCACTGCAATCGCCGTAAAAAGCATATCAATACCTTTCGCTCTTTCCGTCGCTCATTTAGTTTGCGACATATTGAAAAAAAAACATGTTTTTCGAAAAAATCTCGAAAACAGTTTTTCTCCACACAAAATTACCCTAAAAAACACTTTTGTTCGAAGGTTCCTGTTTTTTCGTGTAAACTACATAAAATCGTGACCACCGAAGTATCTTGAGAGCACCCGAATAAGCACATAAACAGGTTCAGTCAGTTGGGACCTCGAACAAATGTCCCACTACTACCACATCCTCTCATACAAAAGTCTTTTAAGCACTCGAAATATCTACTTAATGAATCATTCAAACTACCTGAGAAAGCCCTAGTGCGTGGTCTAAAAGAAATCTTTCAAAGAAGATTTAAAATACAGAGCTGATTTCAGGCATCCGAGGGAAGTAATATCTAAGTTGTTTGCTTCCAACTTCAGCAAAACCTCTGCAAACTAAATATTGTTTAGCTGACTCACTTACTGTAGAGTGCCTAAAGGGAAGAGCTAAGCTTGAATTTATAGAAGACTTTATAGAAATCCTACATAGCTCGCGGAAATCCCGAAATCTTTGCGTCGCGCTGAACGTCACTGCAGAAGTTCAAATCATAGATGAGAATCTAGATGTGTCTTTCGCCCTCGCGAAGTAATACTCCACGGTGGTGCCGTGAGAGGGAAACGGAGGGTCGGCTTAGTGGGTAAGGTAACACAAGTCTCACACTTTTCGGCTTTTCAAGCTTCTCCCACCACAAACATAACAAAAAAAAACAAAAAAAAATGATTAAACAAGATTTCAATAGCAAATTAAGAGAGCAAGAAAATATTCAGCATTTTATCGGTGTGAAACGTATGAAGGCGAAGGAGATCAGGATAGAATAATTCGACCTTAATCGTTCAAGAAAAGTATTTTAGAAATTTTATTACGAGGACGCATACAAACTTTCTTTCCCCAGTTGTAGAATCGAAAAATATGGTTTGTGGGCAAGAAGTTTCTTCCAGTTGGAAGTCAGGTATAGTACATGATGTGTCGAGATATGGTTGATGGTCTAATTCTAAATTTTAAAAAGTATAAATAGAGCTAAACTTTTATTAAATACGTAAACTGTACTAATAGTGGGTTCTTTGCATATAAAAACTTTAGCTTGTTTTTTAAAGTATTGTCCACTCTTTAGTTTATTCAAAAAAATTCATCCAATTGTACCCCAAAGACAAAAGGCAACCCTCAACCCTCGTCTGCGAACTACTTAGCCTAGTCTGATTAGTCTGTTGTAGTCAAATTGCGCATATATATTATTTAGGTTGATAACAGAATTTTTACTAAGCTCTAAAACTTACCGTTACTTTTGGCCCACTTCAAAGCGTCAATTTGAGTTCATACACACACACCAACACGAACACGAACACTCATACACTCACACAGCTACACTCAATAAATTATCAGGCTTCAGCAGCAGTTTTTAGTTCTGTGGCCTTTTTTTATTTTTGTTCGGGGTTTTTTTGTTTTTGTCACTTTTGGTCACACACGTATAAGCCGCACAGTATTAAAAACTCATTAGGCCCACACTTGGTTTTTTATGCGCTTTTTAATTTATGCAAATATCGAGCGACCCAAACACAAACACACACACAAACACATACACGGCTATATATTAACACACGCCGGAAGTAGTACCCAAAATCTTTTTTTTTTTATTCCTTTTGCTGGCTAACTTTCGGCAGCGAAAGTAAATCGAATGTCAACCACACACGCACACACACGTGTTAAAATCGTGTAGCGTGAGCGTCGTGAGTCGTGAACACGTGCAAAGACGTGACCTACGCCAAGCGTTAAATTTAGCAGCAGTGCTGGAAAGGCAATTCTCAGTTAAGTTTTGGGCTAGTAAATTGCGTACGTTTGGCGTTTGGTCAGAAATCGCTAGACTTGTGCTTGATAACAACTTCACACTCACGTCGACTAAATCCGCTTAAGACAAACTGACGACTGATTCTGTGCCACAGTACGCAGCCAGCCAACTTGGCCAACTTGGCGGTGTCCCGGCTGTGTTTGGTAGGTAATCGCGGAGGCGACTCCGACGGCGGGTGGCATGTTCGGGAGTTTGGCGGCTTCAATGTTGTCGTGCTTTTTGAAAACGAAACGTTGGCGTTTGGCGTTTAGAGAGCGGCACATTTGGGCATGGCACACAAAAGAGCACACAACGGTTAACTAAGAGAGCAAGGCCTGTTTCCTTGCCACAATGTTTCAGCATAAGCGCAACAATTTGCCACATTGGAATGTGTGACATTGGAAGGCTCTTGCTATTGCAGTTGCTGTTGCTGTTGCCCCGCCCGTAGCTTGCACTGTGGGCGCCCCCTACACACACTGTTCACTGCCTGCAAATGCCGGTTAGGCAGTCCATTAGCCGCGCTGTCGGCCGCTTTGTTTGCCCAATTAAATGCCACATATGTCATAAGCCAGGAGGGGAGCATTTCTTTTTTTTCCGACTTTTTAATTATACATTTATAAGAGTCATGTGAGGCAGGCAGATAAAGTACAAGAAAGAAAAATATTAAAGCGTCATTGTGCAACAGTGCAACAGCGCCAATCTGTGGCGCCTTTGATATGTGGCGCTGGCTCCAGTTGCAATTAGTTGGCAAATAAATGTTTCGCCTAATTGTGCGCCAAATAATGAAATGAGCAAAAGATATAAAATTGACTTTGTTCGGACGAGCATAATTTTATTGGCTTGATGACGTCAAGTTGACTTTGGCAAACAAATCAGCTGCCTCTCTAGTCTCGAGTCCCAGTTCCCAGTGCCCCATGCTAATGAGCCGCCTTCTGCTTTGGCCACACTTGCACGTTGTTGCACATGTGGCCTCCTTCAATCGCTAGGGGCACTTGTGCTTTGCATATGAAATGGCGCACATAATCAGCAGGGTTGCAACCCAACTGAACCCGAACCTAAAGCCGCTCGTACTCGCTTATAAAAATGCTAATTAGGCGTAATTCGCATAAAATTCGCAAACATTTGCGCGGTACATAAGGACAGCTTCTGTTGCAGTTGTAGGCTCCAGCCTTCTGCCTCCCGCACTAGGGCTGCAATATGTATGTGACAACAACAACAGCTACAGTTTCGACTTGTTGTCGCTTGGCTTTTTGGGCTTTGATTTACGAGCTTGCCAACGGCAGCCACACACTCGTCCATCAACCCATTGGGGTTTGCTTGCCCCATCCTATCCCCAACAGCCCAGCTGCGGCCCATTGGCCATGCCAATCGTCAGCTCATCAGTCATCGGTGCACCCCAGGCCTAGCTTTTTCCGGTATATGTACGCCTGTGGTTTGTGGGCATCTGCTAAATTATTAAGTGTACATGTAAGCCGACATAATTCTGATTGTTTTTTGGCTTTGGCTTTGGCTCCGCGCTGCTTTGATATGGGCTCAATAGGGATTTGGTCATTGCTACATGTTTCAGTTGTTACATGTGACTGTTAACCGAATAATGCTGAAAGCGAACGGAGTACATAGTAATCCGGCGAATAGGCTTATTAAATTTGCGCAACTCACCGAATATTAGTTATTTCCGCGATTCAGCCGAAACGGGAAAAAAAAGATGCCAACGCAATCTCAGAAGAGTAGGATATGACTGAAAATTAAAACAAAGATATATTTCTTCTTTCCGATGGAAAAAGCACAGAATCCCTACAGGAACACACTGATCCCAAAGAGTAATAAATACTATATGTCTGTAACATTTGTGTATCGATATACTGAGGGTTGTGAAATATATCCCTTACGTTCCATGGGATCTATGTGCTCTTTCCGACGATATATAATATATATTCAAATCTATGCTATAGCTCTTAGCTTTTCCAAAGTGATACTTGAAGATTTTTAGAACAGAAAGTGGTGTCCGATGTGATGTAACAAAGTCAAAATATGAATTTTAGCGGAGGAACCATATGAATGTTCTTATTATTAAATTCTAAACTCTTCTCAACAAGATTCTCTAGAAAACATTTTAAAGTTTTTCTTTAAAGTGGTGTCAACAGCATTGAATACATTCATCCATTTCAATGCCAGTTGCTAACAAGAACTCAACAACTGCTATCCCGTGGGTATCTGCTCGTGTCACATCCTGTATGCGCCGACGCACTGAAAGGTTTTAAATGTCAGCCCAGAACTGCTGTCCATTAAATTAAGCCACGGGCGCATCAAGTTTCGGCGACCGCAAACACTGTTGCCACAGTGCCCAAATGCAAGAAAATTTCAGCAAAGTTTTCAGTTTTCCATTTTCAGTGCTGCTATACTGTGGCCTTACTGTCCTCCCGCATTTTCAGGGTGTCCCACAAACAACGACCCACTTTTGTGGTCAATTAACGGACATTTTCCATGCCTCAAGTTGGTTTTTGTGTAATGAATTTAAATGACCCAACTGCAGCATCATCAACAGGCTGCCGCATCAACAGACACAGCCAGAGACAGACTCGGAGAGAGACGTTCGTGCACTTTCTGTTTGATTTCGATTGCCCGGCATATCATGCTTAGGCCGCACCACCCAGCTGTCGCTCAACCATTGTGACAACACCTGTCGCCAAAAAATTCTCAACAATTTAGCTAATGACTTCCAGTCGTGCAGTCTGGCAACGCTCTGCCTTTGGCCCGCTGTGCAAATACGAAATTAATTATATATGCAATGAAATTAATCAACTGTGGGCGCCAGCCAAAACCAAAATCAACTACAAGCTGGCCAACTTATCGCTAAGGAGGCGCACATCAAGTGAACTCCATTTAACCCAAAAACACACGACAAACGCCCAGCCAGAAACCTCTGCTCGAATTCACCTGTATACGTATTAACCAAACCAAAACCAAGCCGGCCAGGTTTACTTTTTGCCAGTTTTTCCGGCTTGCCAGCTTGCGACCATTTCATTAATCACACTCAACAGTGGGCGTCATGGGCAGAAGGGGGCATGGTGGGCTTGGTGGGCTTGGGTGGGCGGCAGAGCTTACATTTGGTCAATGCGCAAAAATTGAGATTAATTTATGTTGAAACAAAATATTTTGGCAAAGGCGGTTACCAACAATTTAAAGAAATTATTATCGTTTGCCGCTATTGCTTTGTTTAATCAAATTTGCTATTAATCTAGACAAGAAATCAAGTCAAGCACTCTTACATCTGTAGGTTTTAGGAAACCGGAGGATGATAAGCAGTTTTCTTTTTTTGCGGTGTGCAGGCTCTTAACATTTAATATTATGGAATGCTCTTTATTTGAAGAAAATATTTGGAAGTCTGCATCTTTGAAAAAGTGATTTGGAACCAAAACATGGACTTACTTACTTAGGTGGCCTTCACAACCCGTTACCGGGTTACAAGCGACCCCAAGAGCTCTCGCCAGGAGCCTCTGCTTCTAGCGCGTCTTCTCCAATTTATTACACCAAGTGTAGACAGATTCTCCTCCACTTGGTCCTTTTAATCGGAGACGCGGTCTCCCTCTTCGTCGTCTGTCGTTGACTCTTGTTTCAAACACCTTTTTCGCTGGAGCTTCTTCGTTCATATGCGCTGGACGACATCGATGTCGCCGTAGAGCTCATACAGTTCGTGGTTCATTCTTATACGATAGTCGCTCTAAATACGGACGGGACCGAAGATTTTGCGAAGAATTTTCATCTCGAACACTCCAAGCGCTGCTGCATCCGTCTGCGACACAGCCCATGCTTGTAGGGTATAAGTTTTGTCTCTCGAGAGAGGGCTCTGCTACACATTGAACCACTTTTGATAAAAATGGCTTCTAATATGTTCTAGTTGACTCGTCCACAATGCTATTTTCCGTGCTCCGGAAAACGAAAATTCCAAACCGAACAATTTTATTCGGAAATCAGCTCTACACCTTTCTATTGCTATATGTTGATTACATTTCATTTTCATTAAAATATTGATAGTTTTTTATTATTCTATCTTTTAAATAAAATTACACAAAAATATTATTTTAGCAAAAATATTTATTGTAATTAAACACGACTTAGCTATTTTTGTTTCAAGGGAAATTTTTTTTGTCTAACGCGGGAACCCTGTCGCAACTATCGTCATGTGTTCGTGTATAATATGTGCACATACACGAACACAAAAAAAATTCGTTTTGGCATGCGTTTTTTTGTGTTGAGTCAGCAAAAAAAAAAAAAAAAATATTGTCTAAAAATATTAAAGAATATTTAAAAAATTATTTCAGTATAAAATTTGTACTTTTTTAAACCTATTTTGCCGATTCGTTTTAATTCCTCTTGTAGCAAAATATTCGGTTAAAAACCACAAAAAAAAATCGGTTTGGTGAAATTTGGAGCAGCAAACATTCAATTTTGTTCGGATTCGTTTTCCGGAGCACGGCCGATTGTACCCCTTTCCGCAATTGTGTGTGGCTTGCTGCAATCTGTTTACAGTAAATAATTATCATTACCAAATCCAGTCAACTTCGTAGATATAGTATTATTATTTTTTTTTTTTGTTCTTAGCTTACAGACCTTATTACATTCTGGCGCTATTTGTTCGTAGCCGCATACTGCATAAATGTATCTGTCTGACTGTTCGTATGAAAGGAAGGAACTCAGACACTACAATATAAGAGCTATGAAGCTCAAACTTACCAAGAGATGCGCAATATAGGTAGGCAGATGAAGTTTGGCGATTCATTCATTCCCCCGTAGAACAATTTCAGCTACACTATTAAGTCTACTGCATCCAAATTTATGACAGTTTATACCATTATTTTAGGGAGAGTATACCAGAAAAGTTTCTGAAATCCGATTTTGAAAAATTAAAGTGCCTTTGCCTGAAAGATCTTTTAAATATAAAGATGGCATACGTTCAAGTCGGGCGCGGACGATACCCTGTACCACCATATTGCAATTAAATCCGATATATTGCTTAAGAACTCCAAAAGATATTTTATTTGCCAAATTTAGTTACGATATCTTCACAAATAAACGAAACACAATAATTTTGTCCAAACAAACACCCCTATGGAGCTATATAATATGCCCCCGATATCAACAATATAAAATAAACTTGTCTCCCCTGACAGAATAACGCATCTAATCTGAAAGTTTGGAAAGACGGATATGGGTATATCGACTTCTCTAGTCACCCTGATCATATGTTAGGTAACTTTGGGGGACTCCGACGACTCCTTCTGTATGTTACATACATTTTCGGCTTGCACAAACTTAATCTACCCTTTGTACCATAAGGCGCAGGGTATAAAAACTACTACTGAACCTATGTTGGTACAAGATATTTTGGAGTGGGGCTGATACGATGGAAAGTGAATAAATTAAGAAGGCCTCACTAGGGCTGGCAAGCGAACCATTTGTAAATACACCTAATTCTGTATGTTACGCGGTGGATACGTTCCAGAATAAAGGTAAATCCTTAAGCTGCTACGAAAATAAATTAGCCAAAGATATTCCCGAACTATGTTTCTAAAAGATTAGGTAAATAAAAATATTTTGCTTTAAAATTTCAATCAAATAGCTTTTTTGAATCGAAATATTTTATGCTTTAAAAGCTTGCAAATAGTGAATGCACAAACCAATTTAAGTGTAGATACAAACCGAAAACGTCACGAATCTTGGTTTTAATTTGGCAAAATTATGGTTTAACTATAAATTTGGCTATAAAATAACAATAATAAGGCAAGTAGAACAGTTCTATGTTATTTTATAACATAATATTAACATTAACAGCTGCTTTACAGCAGCTTTAACATTACAGCCCAAAAGTATGCCACAATTTCGTTGTATATTTTTAAGACGCTAGAGGGCGCCAACCAACGAACAAATGTGGAACTAATAGCAACTTTAAATAAAGTTCAAAAAGCGACAAAGATCTTCAGTCAGTTTAAAGCAGCGCCAGCTTAAATAAGCATTCAAAAATCTTTTTATTTTTAACTAAATATTTAATGCATTAAAAAAAAGAGTGTGATTTTCATACAGATAATATTTAATTAAACTTACTAAAGCCCAAAAACGTAGCTCTCAGTGGCAGCCAACGCAACGCATTTGCGTTCAGTAGCGCGATCGACGCACACCTGAGCAGAGCTAACTCTACGGCAAAAAGTAAGATAAGTCGTAATTAACAAAGATATATATAAAAATTGTCGGTGTGTTTGGCTGTTTTTAAATCATAACAAGATAGAACAATAAATTCTAATTTTCTATGCATTGACAAAAAACTGCGGCAAATTATACATATACATGTATATAAAGCAAAAATGACAAAAAAAACACATTATATACAAGTGTATATATAAGAAAAAGTCACCTGTGTGTGCGCGAGTTTTTGATAAGATAATGCTGGATACGGCAGGGCAGCAACGTCAGCGTTTAAACAGTGATAACAAACAATGACACAGTACAAAAATAAATAAATAACTTGCTAAACTAATTTATAAATAATTTACTACAATTAGTCATATGTGCATATAAGTAATTTAAATGCAGCGTGCGCGTAATGCAACAAAAACAACTCTATACATAAATGTTTTCTATGTGACAATAATCATTCAGCTAAGCATATATGTATGTATGTAAATAGTAAATAGTAAAAATGATAAAATTTATAGGAGATATGCTTATATGAGCAGCATCCGCTTGAGAGAGTTCCCAACAAAAAAAAAATTGCCATTTTAAATTATATAAATTAGGCCAAAACGGCGCATTTGGCCATATGTTGTCATATATAATGTACACAATAAATATGGCTATCAGCAAGGCCTAAAGCAGCAAAATGGTCAAAAGCTCAGCCCGCAGCGTTCAGTGGCGTGTAGAGTCCAAATAAAAAAAAATTATAAAAATTAAAAAAAAAAACATCAAAAATTTAAGCATTCAACTTGCGGAATCAATGCGCACAAAAACAACAACAACAACGAAAAATTACACAAAACTAAATAAAAATCGGAAACAATTAGACTGGATTGTGTGTGCCTGAATCTTTTCAGTGTGTTTGTGGCATAATTGGCAACTGTGCGGCAAAGTAATCGGATAAAATTGCGGCAAGATCTATAAAACTCACAAAAGTAAATGAAAAGTAAAAACTGCTTGTGCTCGAACTCATCAATTAATTGAGTTACTATTTTAGTATACAAACATTTCCATGGGAACACCCTGCCGCCCTTTGTGGGAACATACCTGCTCCATATCTGCACACTATTCGAGGGTATACTATGGAGTCTAGTCGCTTTCTTGACCTGTCATTAACCAAGACTCGCTCTAGGTCATTGGCAGACAGGTCTAGCGCTAGGTCTGGCTATTGCTCTTGTTGGCCTTAATGGAACCGCCTTGTGCAGCTAAGCCAGCGATATGCACTGCGAGAAACTAGATGTGTAAAGCTCAAGTTCGAACGACTTGAAAGTGAAAGAAACTTAAACAGTAATGGATCCACGGGGAGCTTTTGCGAGCTCTAATATATAAACACTTCCAAATGAAAAAACCCCCCCAAGGCCTAATTCTGGATCCGCGCCTGGTCTTAAACCTGTCAGATTGTTCAATTAAATATCAACTAGCTCCCAAAAACTGGCAAGCCAAAACAATCGCAGAATAATATGACAGAAAATTCTTGCCTGAGTCTTCTTTTCCCTTGACTTTATAATACCCTTTCAATTCTGAGTCTCGACTACAGAGCATATTAACCCTACCCATAAAATGTTATTTGATCGACTAACACACCTAGACTTTTTATATTATTTAAAAAAACCGAAAAAGCTAAAACTATATGCTAATTCTTTTTTTCAAAAGCATAAACTTTGATTTTCAATTAATCGGATGTTTTTTAGAATTTGACTAATAAACAATTAAAAATTGACTTCGTCGAATCGACTAACATGCGGATAAACGTATCAAAAATAGCGTGTAGTCGCTGGAGTATTATTTTTTGAAAATTATAAAAATTGAAATTTTTTTATGTTTTTACGATTTTAAAACTTTAAATTTTTAGAATATTAACAATACATCCAATTCTGTTTTTACGCGGTAGATATGTTCCAGAAAAAACCGCCGAAAAAAAGACATGAAGTAAATCCTTAAGCTGCTATGAAAATAAATTAGAAAGATGAATTCCCTAACTACATTTAAATAAAAATATTTTTCTTTAAAATTTCAATCAAATTGTTTTTTTTTTAATTTTAATAATTCGAATGAAATTGTGTAAACATTTTTTTTTGGACCGTTTTATTTCAACAAAGACCACGTAAAAACAGAATTGGGTGTAATTTAAAAAAATTCCTTTAGGTATTCCTTTAGGTATTTTTTTAAATCAAATAATAGTTTTTTTTATGGTTTGCGTTTAGTTGTCTTCTTGGGTTTTTTTTTTAAAGTTTTCTTTTTTAATTATGAGATAAAATTTGAATGAAAATAAAAATACATTTTTTTATAGCAAATGGCAAAATGACTTTTGAAATCGAATCGAAGTCATTAAAAACTTAAGCAGTAAATACTTAAAATTTGTTTTTATTACTTAAATTCAAAAATTTTATTTTCCAAAATCCTTTTTTGTTCGTATTTTAAAAGTGGTACCAGGTACGAGGCAAACCGTTTCTTACCCAAGTATTAATAAAAAACATTCAACCCACCACAGTGGAACCAAACTAAAGCATTTTTTCCATTTTTCCAAAATTCAAAATGAAAATAAAAAAATTAAAATGAAATTGTTTTTTTTTTTGATAGTCTGTTAATTATAGTGATTCTTGGTGCAGCTGTTCGCTTGAACTGGTACTAAAATTTTACCAAAGTTCTTATTCAATTTGACTCTCAAATAATCTCTAAAAGGCTTAAGTGATTTTTTGCAATTTTTCGACAAAAGCATTATGGGTCCAGATTGTCATATTTTTTAAAAATTTAGGCATTTCCATAATAAATGATTTATTAGGATGATACTCTTGAAAGATTGAATTTTATCTCTGCTACCTTTAAGCTACAACAAATTTTGAATAATATAGGCAATCTAGACCCAAATCCATTCGGGCCAAATTTTATACTGATGTAAATTTGAGATATTTTAAATTGAGTTGGAGCCCCATCGCAATTTGTTTATTTACTAGCATTGGATGCCCTAATGGTCTTAAATCATATCCATTATTTATTTTGCCCATATTTTGATTTTTTTCGGTGTGTATTTTGGTCGAAATCTGACCAATCTGTTAAAAAATACAACCTTTTACTTTACAGTGCTGACATCGAGCATATTAATCTGTGTTAGGTTTTTAGTTGTATTATGCTCTGCTTTTATCGCCTACATTTTCTTTCAGTGTACTCGAGCGTTGTGCGCTCTTTTCGTAGTAGGCAACGCACCGCGCAAGCTCTGTGACGTCATCTAAGTGTGGCAAATGAGCTGCAATGAAATCGTTTCGTTTCAGTTTGGTTTGTGGTCATTAACATGACGGCGCACACATGCAACTGTTGCATTGTTGTTATTGTTGTAGTTGTTGTTAGTCGTTGTTATTGTTGTTGCTCTTGTTGTGTGTAAATTTGGCTCCAGCAGCTTGAGTAGCAGCTAAAGCAATCGTTGCTCACCTTTCCCATGCTGCGTGCGGATATATTAATAATCAACATTTTAATAAAATTCAACAGCAACAACAACAATAACAGCAGCAATTTGCCGCAGCTCCAGACAGTTAGCTGTTGTTGTTGTTTTTTGTAGCTGCTACTGCTGCTGCCAAAGAGAGCACAAAGAGCATAAGGGAGCGGCAGCGGAAGCAGCAGTGAACTTAGCTTTTTGTTATTTTGTCATTTATACTACAAACTGGCATTTAAACTCTTTCGTTGCTCGTGAGCGGTCGAGGCGATCGTCAAGCGGTTGTTCTCTTACCATTAAAGCCGGCAATCAGTGGAAACAACAAAACGATTAGTTGACACATATAACAATTACGAGTTACTGATAAGAATATTACAATTACATCATTATAGCCATGGCTACAGTAAGCTAGTCGTTATAGCCAAGTGTTCGTTTTTGATCAAAACCTAAACATCTTTTGTTTACAGCTTGTTCCTGCCGTATAGTTCCTGTGCTGCCAACCAAACATGGCCTCCAATAATACCACAACAGATCTGGATATTCAAGTAAATGTTGAGGACTTGCCCATAACCTTTAAGGTAAGTTCAGGTAGTCACTCGTTGCAAACAGAGCGCGTAATTTCACCCGAAATTTATTGCGAAATTAACAAACCAAATGAAAAATTTAAATGCCAACTGTCTGTGACTTGACTAAGCAGAGCCACCAAAATCCAAACGTGCTACATCTAGCCAGACCGTAAGTGACACGCATGAGTTCCGCTTGGCTGCGCCGCAGCGCCGCTTTGTTGTGGCACACATCCGGTCGTTGGTTGGATGCAAATTGAAAGCACAGGCCCTGGCAATGACAACGGCACTCAATGAACCAACGGTTTGGGGCCTTATAAGTTCTGACGTTACTCCGGAAGTTGTATGCATTGCTAACGCAACTCTCTTTGATTGCAGGTTAAATACATTGGCTCGGAGCTGGCGCGTGGTCTCTGGGGCATTAAGTACACACGTCGACCCGTGGACATACTGGTTGGCGTTGCCAAGAATCTGCCGCCCAACAAAGTGCTGCCCACCTGCGAGCTAACAGTGTCCACAGCAGGCGTTAATCTAGATATAATCTCGCCCAAGACGAGCAATAATCATTGGAGCTACGCCATAGATACTATCTCGTATGGCGTGCAAGATCTGGTCTTTACGCGTGTCTTTGCCATGATAATAGTTAAGGATGAGTCGGAGCCGCATCCATTTGAGGTACATGCCTTCGTCTGCGACAGTCGCGCAATGGCACGCAAGTTAACCTTTGCCCTGGCAGCAGCCTTTCAGGATTACTCAAGAAGGGTTAAGGAGGCAGGTGATGCTGATCAGGGCTCAGCAACCACACACAAAGACACAATAACACCGACGCGGCAAAAGTTTGCCATAGATCTGCGCACACCCGAAGAGATACAAGCTGGCGAGGAGCAAGAAACAGAGGCGTAGCTGCCTCAGGAAGAGCGGGTTTTTTTTTTTGTAATTAATGTGATGGTTACTTATTTATGTCGTCCTGTAAATGTAAAACTTCTCTCACCTGGTATATAGTATTTATGTACAATGTATATGTATGAGCCTCATACAGCTAACAATCCAAAGTCTAAGCCTTAAAACTGTACAAATTTGTTGTGTGCACACTAAATAAAGCAAGTTTTATTTAAGAACTCGGATCGAACTATCTCTCAGAGACTTAGTTTCTCTTTGACAGAGCGTGACACTCTTAGTTTGGTCGCTTTTAGTTGGCCAACTCGATCGTTCAGAGACTGAATGCCGCTCGGTAAACACAGAACACTCAAACCTCAGCACGATGGAGCTTGCTAACCTGCCTTAACCTGGTTATAATCGAGGAGCGCTCATCATGGGTATAATTTATAGGTATTTTTATTTTATTTTTGTCAATCAGTGGAACAACAATTCTAAGCTTAAAATGCATCTTTGCGAAATGGCCATTAAAACTAGAGTAGTCAAAAAAAAGTCAATTATTAGGAGCATTAGATTAAAAATTGCCTAGTTGCAAATGAGTGGGACGGCGCAAGGAGCTTTAGTGGCTCCTGCACGCTTTTGACTTAACGTTTCTTTGTGGGCGGGTGTTGCTTTTTGGATAGGTCACAGCTGGAGCAACTTTTGGACTGCATCTAGCTGGCATCGGCGCGGAAGAGAAAGCGACGCTTCCGAGCATCCATTTTAATGGGCGTAATCTCAGCCTGCTGAGCTTGCGTTACGGAAGTCTCTTCGTTTGTGTCCAGCTTGCTAGCGGTTACTGGCACTGTTTGCACCTTGGTCATGGCTGGCTCTGCAGCTGATACTCGCTTGTAAATTGGCACAATAACTTGCTCCTGTTCCGGCTTAATCTGCTCCTCGTGCGTCTGCTCGACTGGCCGCTGACTATCTGCTTCAGCGTTGGACTGCTGCACCTTGTTGCTTTGTATCAATGCCATGGGTGCAGCAGCACCTGGTGTCAGCACCAGCTCCATGGGTCCCAGCTCTTCGTTCTTGGGCGTTTGATCGAGACGCTCCTTGACCAGCTCTACTATATCATCTATACTAATGGGTGGCATAAACGCATCCACTGTATCATCGGTTTCAGCTGCATTAATCTCAGCAGGCTTCTCCTCTGGCTTACTAATAGACTGTGGTACTTCATCGGGCGCGGCTATAACTTGCACTGGTATCTGATACATCTCCGATGGCAGCTGATTCATCATGACTATATTGGTAATGGGTGAATCTTGCTTTAGTTGCTGTGGCTCCTCAGCCTCTAAAAGCTGCTCCTCAACGGAAGCTTCCTTTTCGGTAATCTCGGGCTCTGGCAGCTTTGCCTCTTCAATGGATACAGCCTCATCTGCGTTTTGTGTTTCATTTTCCTGCATAACAACGCTCTGCTGTGGTTCTATAGTCTCAGCCATGTCCATGACTGCCGCAGCTTGCTCTGTCTCAGACTTTATAAGCTCATTTTTTTTTAATGTATTCAGAAAGTCGGTTATAAGCTGTTCCGCTTCTGCAGCCATAGCGGGATCGACGGGCTTGAAGCCACCAATGGATTCCTTTTGAGCTTCGTTGCTGGCGCCAACACTGCTGCTGTTATCCAATACTTCCTCTACTAAAGGACTGTGCTGTTCCATTTCAGGCGTGGCAGCCAAGCTCTCAGGCGCATCAGCCGGCTTTGCTTCCTCCATGGCTTCCAGCGCCAACTCACCAGAACTATTAGGCTCGACAATGGCTGGTTCCACGGTTGCTGTCTTCTCTGTGATTGCAGTTTCAGCTTCAGTTGGCTTTTGCTCCGCTTGCGCTGGCTCACTGTCCTTGGGCTTTTCCTCAAAAGTCTCAACTATGACTGCGGGAATCTCCTCGTCAGCTTCAATGGGTGTAACTTGTTCCATATCCGTTGCAATTACTATCTTTGTGGGTGCCGCTTCTTGCGCCTTGGCAGGTTCCTCTGGCAGCTCTGGTTCCGCTATTACCACAGCAGCTACGGACGCCTGAGCTATAGCATCTTCCACTGGTGCTATAGCAGCAGCTGGCTCTGACTCAGGCTTGTTCGTCAGCTGATTAAACATGGTCTCCAGTTTGAGTGTCGGCTTGGGTTCATTAAGCTCACCAACGTGTACAACTGCCTCGGTCACAGCTTCATTCTCCTCTGCTGGTTTTGCTGTGCTGGCTGAACTGATCTTGTTAAACACGGTGGGTCTTTTACGATTTGAGTTAAAAAGCTCGTTACGAGTTGGGGTTACAGCTACCTTAACCACCTGAGGCTTCTCTTTTGGGGCTGTGCTGGGGCGTGAAGGAAAACGCAAGGGCTTAGCTGGTTTGGACTCCAAGGTAGCTTCTGTGACCACTGGCTTAGGCTCTTCAACAACTTCGTTAGCCAAAGGTGCTGCAGCCGTAGTTGGAGTTTTGCGTTGTGTCTGTGGCTTGTTATAGCTCACCGCGGGTTTACGACGATTTGGCTTTGGCTTGGGTTTTTGCACCTTCACCGGCTTGGCTAATTGCTCGGGTGCAGACGCGACTTCATTTTCCAAAGGTTTTTGAGCTGATTGCTCCACGGCTGGCTGTGCCAACTCTTTGTCAACAGTAGGTTGCTTTATAGACTCCTCCTGCTCCTCAGTGGACAGTCCAAAATTGCCGTTCAATTCATAATATCTGAAGGAGTCTTCACATTCGATGGTCATATCCTCGCGACGCATGCAGGTGAATGATTCCTATGTACAGAGTGAGAAATATATGCTATGTGATGTAGGCCCCATAAGACTTACCTGACTGAAAATAGTTTCCTCTGGACAAATGAAGCTCCAACGGAAAGTTTGCTCCTTGCCATCGGCATAGGTAACTGGCAGACAAACATGGAAGATTTGGCAGTCGTTCTCCACATCAGCATAATAGCCATAGCTTTTGTTGGCACAAGAGAAGTTGTCGGTAATGTCGGCACGTATAGATGTGGCATTACTGGGCAAAGTTAAAGTGCCCACCATATGCGCTGTTTCCGCTGAGGGCTCCTCCGCGGTCTCCTCTGCCATTTCCTGCTCTTGCTGCACTGCCGGCGTTGTATCCTCGCGTGCCACAATCGGCATATTCTTTCGCTGCATTGAACAAAGACATGAGTAGGGAATATCATTAGCGCATTTCAGCTAAGAGCGTGCGTGCTGCGCATGCTCAAACAAGTTCCAGCACGTGACTAAGGCTTACAGAGTAGATACTTTTAGTTGGCCAGCAATGAGCAACAAATTGGCTAAATAAAAATTTCACTTGTGTTCTAATTTTGGACTATTTGCCGGCTTGAGACTTGTGTGACGACGTGCCTCAAGTTAAAATGATATGTTTTCCCAGTTGAGCAGTTGGTCAACTTGCGTGCACTTCGCACCTGCAGCAGTGCGAAGGTCTTATATGGTGCGCGCTGTAATTGAAGTTACTTTCGAATGTTCGGGGCGAATATTATCACATAGGACAATTTTGGACTTATCGATTTGTTATTTATTATATTGAGCATTGCATTTTAATTAGCTTAAAAATAAACTTTCTTTAAGAGTACCAAGTTGAGACTATTGCTGCTGAGTCAGCTGTCCAACTAGTTGGCAATTTCTGTCCACACGGGTCTGTGGACCCATCATAGTGCACATTCTTGCAGCTGTCTATAAGTATGCTCTCTGCTCAACCCCCCGCTGCTATACTTAGTCTTTAAAAGGCTAAACGTTCAGCATACTAAGTAAGCGAACTGGAAGTCAGACTGGGATCGGGCCTGCGACTGGGGACTGTATGTATGACTGATTTTGCGTTATGCTTATGCAAATGCCAGACGCATTAAAATTTCATACTTTGTAGTATTCTAAATGCCCAGCAAGGCAAATATTTTTTTAACAGTTTTTCAAGCCACTTTCGTGCTTGTATCGATTTCCGTTAAGTCGGCACAAACGGAAGTTTGTCACTTGGTCGAATGCGATCCATGCACTGGTAAGGTACTACATATAAGCTACGCCAACGATTACGCACCTGAAAAGCAAGCGGTCCCGCACTGCAATGCAGTGCTAAGCAGAGCAAAACACACACTGATTTCCACATTTTCCACAGAACTCAGCTTATTCTTATCACTTGAGATTTATCACTTGTTCTTGTAAAATTGACTTCACTCTCGTCACTTTTTTTTTTTGGTATTATTTATTCGTTAGTCCGTGCTTTTATCGTATACACATTTGCATAGTAATCCTTTGTGTGTGTGTTTATGAGTGCGTGCGTGTGTGTGTATGTTAATCCAAGGCTTGCACTCGCACTGTCTGCTCTCTTAATAGACCTGCTCTGGCACCGTTGGCGGAAAAATACTAACTGCGACCGACGAGGCTCTGCGACGCCCAATTTATATATTCGTCACTTTGATTTATTAAGAATGCAAAAGCAGAGAAACCCAACACACGCACACACACTCACACACACACAGCGACAATTACAGGTGCGTAGACAAACACAACACGAACAACAACAGCAACAACAACGAAGAAAAAGGCAAAGCCAAAGTCAAAGAAATGTAGGCGACAACAACAATAACAATGGCAAATGCTCATTGTCGTCGCTTCTGCGCATACGTGCCAGCTTTTGTCTATGTGTGCGTGTAATTGTGTGTGTATGGGTACGTTTATGTATGTGTCTGTGTCCCTTTCTTGTCTATACAAAAGTTTGGGCGCGCATGCGCTTAAAGTGTGCCGCCATACACAATGCCGAGTGTGGATCGCATTTTGTGGATGGTAAGTAAAAAGAGCATAAAGTCTCTGAGTCTGACAATTATGTAGAAAGAAGTCTTGCCAAATATTTTTATTGTTTCTTATACAGAATACTGAGATAATGTAGTTAGTGAGAAATATTAAAAAGATGAAGCTGTTACTGCTTAAACTGCTTGGTGAGTCGACAGATCAGCTCCGGCCCAAGTGCCACAGACTGTGCAAATTATGCCAGTGATAGGAGATTAGTTTTATCCATTTATGAAAAAAGAAAAAGCTGCTACTGCTTTAACTGCTTGCTAGCAAGCATCCCAAGTGCCACAGGCTGTGTAAATTATGCCAGTGATAGATTTTTTTTTTTTAATATATTTTTATTTGCAATCTGTCAGCTGTCAGATTAGACAATCAGCAAATTTTATAAATAGTTAATACAAAAATGGCAGGATTGATTGTGCTCCAGCAGGTCCAATCAATATAAAATAATACTTTTTGCTAAAAGTTTAAATAGATAATGAGTATTATCCATTTTTGCACCAATGAATGGATCTACAGTTAGCTAAGATAGAAATATGAAAAAGAAAATGCTGCTACTGCTTAAACTGCTTGGTCAACCGACAGATCATGCGATACAAAAGCATCAGTACCCTTCAAAATGCCACAGGCGGTGCGAATTATGCGAGTGATAGAAGAAGAGTGGCATCCACTTGTACATCAATCAATGAATCTATAGCTAGCAAAGATAGAAATATGAAAGAGGAAGAACTGCTTAAACTGCTTGGTGAGTCGACAGATCAGGCGCTACCATAACAACAGTGCCCTTCCAAATGTTTTATTCATTTTTTCACCAATGAATGAATCATACTGATCTGAAAGTTTTACAGAAAGTAGTCTTGTGTATCATACACAGTATAGTGGTATAGTGTTATTAGTAGTTGGTGAGAGAAATATAAAAACACAAGCATTGACTACCCAAACCATTAGTGCCCAGGGCTAAGGAATAATCCTGAATGGCTTATTCGGCGTAATGCACCAGAAGCTGTCTGGCTTTTGATCTTACACATTTAGGCCATAAATCCAAAAAAGAATTTTCCTCAAAGGACAAATTTTTAGAAAAAAGTCAACACATACGTAGAGGTGAGTTTTGCTATCTTTCTGTGAGTATCGAGGGCAGTGGATCCACGGGAGTCGTCTACCTGCGACTTGTGGCAAAGAAATTTCTAAATCTCTGGCTGTCTGTGAATCCCAACATATGATTTTATTACGCCACTAACCAAATGTCTACCAGAATATATATGTGATGTGGGAATCTGCCTTTTAGCTTGCGGCAAACCTCCAAATAAGTAACAAACAATACGATGATTGTTGTACTTCCGATGTCTTGTGGTACTCTACTCACGATGTTGACTAGCGCCAGCGTAATAAAAACAATTTTTTTTTTTTACTACATAATTAATAAGTTATCCAAATGAGTTTTTATTGCTTCGCGCTATTTCCGAAGCCATTGGCCCCAGTAGCTTTCGCTTTTTGTTGTACCCTCTACGTGCTGGGGACAGAACCATGACCAACCAAGGGGCGGGTTAGGGAGCAGAGAGCTATATAAGTTAAATTAGAAATTCATAATTGACGCGTAATGTTAACGAGTTGTAATGGCTACTGCGCGAAATGGTAGCAAAGCATTCTAAATTACTAATGCGCCTTAATAGGTATCGGGTTTGGTTTTTATTTTGGGTTTTGTTCGCTGTGTGTGAAAGTCACCAAATGATGATATTTCGTTTGTTGCATAATCCTTTACCTTATAGAGCATGTACTTGGCAAGCCAATGAACTCTGACGAATTAACAGCTCCGATGGGAGACGCGATGGTAGCTTAAGCCACACTTGGTACACATAAAATTGCAATCTCACGTTGCTCACGCGCTGTCTGCGCGCAAGATCTTTCGAATCTTTCGAGTGTAATCTGCCCAACTGGCAACAAAGCCAGAATTAGTCAATTTCCAAGTAAATATAGAAAAACTTGCTTACTTACTTAGTAGCAGTGTTCTGTTGGATATTGGATAGCATAGTATTAGAAGAATTTGTGATAACTGTCTTTGAGGTCTTTAGTCTGAAGACATTAAAATGTCTGCATGGATTTTGCGCACTTAGCAACAAAGTTGCTTGAATGCATTTAAGCCACAATATTTAACAGAGAAACGTGCAAAGATAAGACCGTTGACAACAATGCGACGTGTTAAGCAGAAATTCTACAAAAAGGGGCCTGGGAGGGGCCCAAGACTGGCATTGGGCTCGGGTTATGGCCAAGCTGCCTTAACGCTGTTGGTTGGCAAAAAACATGACTGGAATTATGAAAATAAAAATTATTAATAGACCCTCAGACTCAGTCTCAGTGACAGTGCGACAGAGACAGAGGCAAAAGCGCGTTGTGTTAGAGCAAGAGCGATATTAAAATAATATTATAATTATGCAGGCATTTAAATTTGGTAGAAATTATTTTTTTTTTTTTTTGCTCTGAAACTTGACTTTGTATATCTTACATTTAATTTCGTTTCATTACATTTATTTTCTACTGCATGAAAAACTCTTATATATAACTTTCTAAAAACAAAAACAAAAACAAAAAAAAATGCAAATTCCCTACAACGGAAAATGCATATGTAAAAAGTAAAAATTTAATTGAAACTTAAAGTCCAATCGACACGTGGGCGTGTAATGCCCTGCTGCATATCATTCAGCCAGCTGCATGCACCGTGTCGTATACGTGATATACATGAGGCCACTTTCTAGGCCCAAAGCAATTCAATTAATTAAATCTTATAGCTTATAGAGTAGTAGCCACCAATCCAGATGTCAAAGTCTACTCTTGGCACTCCAAATGACAGCCGCACGTTCAAGACTGTCGTTTATTAGACCAGAAGAAATTCGCTTAGAAATTTAGTGCACACAATTTGTACATTTTTCGACTGGGTTGGGAAATAAAAAGTTAACATTTTTCAGTTTTTTCCAAAATATCTGTATTATGATGTATGGTCTGCCTAGGTAAAAGTTATTGTAGAGCAAATCTTAATTTACCTTGGATAAAAAAAAAGTTATAAGTTAATCTTCGAAAAGTTGTTTCCAGGTAGAGAGCGTTTTTAAAACGGTAGAGAGTTACGTAAATTTGACTCTTCCCTTTGATGTATAAAAGTTATTATACTCGAGAATCAAAAATTTCAATCTTAAACAATTGTATCAGTCGTGGCATTTCCCGAGAGAAGTCGTAGTGGAGGCAAGAAAGGTGAATGAGGAAGTTGGACGAGCTGATTCGATAAATGGTCTACATTTTTTTTGTTTATTAAGCTTACATAAATACCAAAGTTAATAGCTTTAGGAGATTTGCGAGTAACTAGTAGTAATTTACCCATTTTCTTTCGAAAAGTCTGTCTAAGATGATATTTGATGTAAATTATAACTCTATGGACAGTTGCAAAAAAAACTCCATTCTAAAAGACGTGATTTTAAAAAATTAACTATTGTTTTTCACTTTCTAATTGTTGTATATAAAAAATATTCGGCACGGTAAACGCAAAAAATAAAACGCACAATTTTATTCGGATTCGTTTTTGCGTGCTCTCAAATCGGAATTTTTTCCTGTCGCCATCTTCTCATATTGCCCTTGCTCATTGCTACCAAAGCTTTACATCTTTCAGGGGAAATTTTCCACGACAATGCTATTCCTATTAGAAGGGAATTTTTTTAATGCACGACATGGACAATACAAAAAATCAAAATTGATTCAAAAAAAAATAATTAAAATTATTTATCAATAACTATTTAACTTGAAATTGGCATACATAGAAACTAAGAATATCAAATAATATTTAAAAAATTATTTCATCTTAAAATGCGTGCACTTTTCAAGCTATTTTGCCAATTCGTTTTAATTACTTTTGCAACAAAACATTCAGTTTCAAACCACTTAAAAAACTAAATGCCAAACTTGGTGAAATCGGGAGCCGCAAACATCCGATTTCAAAACGAATCCGAATATAATATTAGAATTTGATTTCCGAAGCACCGACAATTATTCTATCTCCCATGGTTTTCAAAATCGAACCATCAAAGGTTTCCCAAAACAGTTCAAACCATTCTTCCTGAAACCCTCGATACACAAAAATTTTCGATTAAAATGGGCTGGGTTGACCATAATACAAACTGTGTTGGCATTTTTTATACAGCCCATAAACTGCACATGTACATAATATTAATATCAATAAAATGTTTTTTTTTTTTTTTAAATAAATGTGAGCAAATATTTGTTTAATTCAGAGTGCTGCAGTTGTGACTACAACTGATACTTCCTTTTACCAACCTTCTGTATAAGATTTTGACAAACTCTGCACGTCGCTTGTCCACTTGCTATTTACCGTTATTTCACCGACATTTTGTAAATTTCTTATAGAACGCCAGAAGGGCACAAGAGTAGAGAGGGGGAGAGGATCAAGCAAGAGATTTGGCAAACTCATTTTGCTTAAAGAATTTCAATTGATTTTCGAGTCATTTCGCAACATATCGAGACCAGATTTTATCAGTTTGACACACGCCCACGACCTCCTCCTCCCAGCGCTGGCCATCCCAATCCAACAGAATCAAGTTTAGAAAGTTCGCTGCGTGAACTAAACTGAACTAAACTATTTGTCTTAACATCAATTATGTGGCACACGTTTGAAGACACTTCTTGCCACAACGTGAAGCTCCCACGCAGGCGCACATTGACGTCAACGTTGGCAGCGACGTCGACAGCGCTGTCCAAAGGCCACATAGACAAGAGCATTGAATTTTTATGGCCAATTTCATTGATTGTAATTTTGCTAATGATAAGCCTTTCTTTGCACGAACAGACCTCAATGTGAGTGAGAAAGACAGAGAGACCAACGCATCGACGGACCGCCGGACGGAGAGCTGAAGTGGGCGGACATACGATGGGCTCCACTTGATAAGGCGTGTTCGGGCATGTCAATTCGCTTTTCTTTACATTTCACATTTTTAATGCAATGCGTGCTTTAGCTTAAATGCTAATCAAGGTTTTCTTTCAATCAAAACACTGAAAGAAAAAATGTTAACCAAATAATATGACCAGAGCTTAGACATTTTTGTCGCTGAATATTCAAAGCAATTCTCTATTAAAGACAAACCAATTGGTACATTATATAATATAATATCTTAACTTCCTCACAAATATTTCCTTACTTATACTAAACCGATTTCGATAATTATAATATTTAAAATTCAGCCCGAGGGCCTATGTAGCTTTGGCTACAAACGTTTTATAATTAAGAATTAATTTCTATTTTATAATTATAAAAAGAAAATTAAAAATAATTTAACGCTTTAAACAAGTTACCTTTAGTTTTTAAGCTAAATTGTAATTATTAAATAAATAATAAATTTAAAATTAAAAATACCATCTGAAAATTCGTTTCTTTGAGAAAAATTTTTGTAGTATATGTTATATTCGATTTTGGCACGCCATTAAGGAAATTGGTAAGAAATGTTGAGGATACAACGTTTTTTTTTAATTTGTAAGCTTGTCTAATTAATAGAATGCAAAAAAAATTTATTGGAATGTTTTTAAACCAAATAGTGTCCGATTTGACTGTTCTCATTTTCACTTTTACATTGTTAAGTTCTTTAGATCAAAAGTTATATTATATAGGGTGGGCCATCTGTTGGTTAATTGAATTTTACTCGGATATATTTTTTTTTGTATAGTGCAAATATATATATCAAGTGCAAGTTTGAAACTACTCATTTATATATGATAAATAATATCACTCAAATGACCGCCGCGGCTGGCTCCTGTAGAGCGTATGCAAACATCGTAATTTTGGATGACTTTTTTTGACTAAATGCAGATCCACATTCGAAATTCGATTCAAAGATGTAATACTTGCGAACTATGGCGTGTCAACTGGCCTCAACTATGTTTTTTTCCCCGAACGAGCTTTTTTATAAAATTGAGTAGCTTCACGGCCTTAATTTTTATTCCGAAATAACTTTTTTATTCTGAAAGTACATACTTTCGAAAATATCTGCGCAAAATTTCATGCAGATCGGATCACTGGTTTTCAAATAACAGCCGTTTGCAGCGCACTGGTCCTATCCATAATGAAGTTGACACAAAGCTTTTTTTTAAAAAGTACTGTTGCGGTGAACGTGATATCTCAAAAACTTTTCAACCGATTTTCAAAATTTTTTATTTTAAATATTCGTATTTACGATCTCCTGTACTTGAACAATTCTTTTTTCTCCGAAAATTTTAAATTTTTTGCAATGAATTTTTTTTTTAAATTTTGACCACCAAAAAAATCGATTTTTACTGTCAACTGCCGACAATTTTCAAAATTTTTTCGAAATTCAAATTTTTATTTCTTCGATAGTCTTACTAGAACATTGTGTTCTGCTCCAATAAAATTTGCATAAAACCCTTTTAAAAAATCACGAACTTAGCTCACTTTTTCGCCCCAACTTTGTTATAGGCGTTATATCGCCTTAATCGAAATGACATTTACTTTTCTTACATTTTTATTGCCCACTTTTTAGATCTATTTATATGTCTGAGTAATCAGATGGTATCTGTGGCAAAAATAGAAAACCCTGACTTCTGACAGTGTAATATGTCCAGGTGACGGTATTTCTTTGATCTATGTAGATATCATGCATATTCCAAGCTCTTATTATAAAAATTGTAAATTTTCTTTAAAAGATTCATAATATTTTTTAAAAGTTACTAAGTGAATTTTTAAAACTTTTTAATTACAATAAAATAAAAAAATTGTTCTCAGTGTACGATTACTATGGTGACTGCATGCGAGTCCGAAGTCTGGACATTTAAACAAGGTCAATATCAATATGTGGCAGCTACTCCAAACGTGTCAGAATGCGTGAGAAGTCTAGTCGAAACGCGACGCTGGCTTCAGATTCAATGCAACCCTGCAGCGGGAGACTTCTTCTCTGAATGAATTGTATGGGAAACTGCAGTAGAAGTCCGTCATCGAATCTATTTGCTTAAACGTTCAGCCAATCTACAATTTATTAGCCATAAATTAGCAAGTTGGCAATATGAGTTTGTCAAACACCAATTTAATTGCTTATGACAATAATTTCGCTTGGCCACAAATACTGGGTGCTTACGGGTGCTACTTGGTATGCATAATGGGTCTTACGCATGCGCAAATTGCTGAGATATCCAAAAACAAAAGCTGGCGGATAGCACCTAAAGCAATTTAGCTTATTTGGTATTACGGAGCAGTTTTGTGCCAGAATTGTGCCAACATTAGAATAAAAGACACGGGTGAAATCTGAAATCTGGCGTTCCCCAAAAAGAGTTGACCGCATTCTAGCGCGAAAATAGTTGCGTCTCGGGTACAGGAATTACGCAGACACTTGCGTTTATGAATCTTTAATTCGCAGCACAAAATAGCATAAATAACTTAAAACTAAATTTTATTTATGTATTTTTAACAAAAACTTTGTTTATTTTATTACAATAAATTAGACTTAGTTCTAGGTTTCAGGCATTGCACTAAAAACAATTTCTACTAAGGCGGGGTTACAACTAAAATTGGTTTACTGGCATTTTTGCTAAAATTAATTTGGAGCTAGGATCATCTTAGGGATTATTTAATAATCAAATACAATAAAAGTAAAATAAAATAAATAAGTTATATATTAAATAATTAAATTCAAATGCAATTTGGGTTTGAGCTCTACTGCCATTGATGCTGTTTGCGATAGGCCAGATATTGGGCATCCTGTGCTTGCGATAGCTGTGGCCGCAGCTGATAGCTGTCCGTGGAGCTGGTGTCTGCCTCCTCAATAGATGGATCTGTCTGCAAGGAACGCTTCCAGTAGCTGCCCTGTTCGCCGCCCCAGTCCTCGCCGTGATCCTCATAGTGGTGCTGATGGTGTGCATGTTCAACATAGACAACCTAGTTAGAAAATATATGCAAATATGCCTTGAAGTGAGAAACACCAGAGGAAGTACCAAAGAAGCCCAGAGTTAGAGAGCTGTGTGGGTGGGTTCTTGTAGCTATTTATAAGTATCTATGTGGGGTTTGTGTCTGTGTGGCGATCATAAGAGATCTCTTGGGGTTACGAACCCATTTAGGCGCCTATACTTACACAGAGTGGAAGAGAGTTACATTTTGGAAAACTGTTAACGCTACTTTGACTGTTTGTTTTAGTTATTATTGAATGGGATGCTTTTTTTATTTTATTTTATGGTATGCTGTTAAGCAAATGTTACATTTTCTATGTATTTTCCAAAACTTTCAGTAGCTGTCCAAAAATTTTACCATATCTGAAACCAAAGAGGTCTGAATAGGTTAGCATACGGTAGACTGGGGTCTCGTTAAATTTTGGGTACGCATTTGAGCTGAACCAAAGGAACAATTGAGAGCCAATTCGAATATATATACATACAAGAGATAAGGCTGCAGACCGTGTAGTGTAGAACACAAAGAGACAAAAGAAGAGCGAAAAAAAAGAGACAGTGTAGTAGTAGACAACACGCGGCTTAAGGAACAAGGCTTAAGCCGCTAACAAACCTTGGCCAAAAAATGTATGTGTGGGTTGGTTGTATTTTGGTATGGTATTGGTATATAGTATTATGTATAAAAACAAAAATAATTTCAAGACTGAAAGAGTGCAAAAAATCCATTAAGAACAAGTAACCTTGGTCTCGAACAGAACAAAACAAATAACACAAAGTGACTAAAAAAAAAAAAAAAACCCAAAAAAACAGCTCAACTTACCTTAGATGGAGCACCGCCTCGCTTGACATCTATCCAGAAACGTGCTATATTTATGAGCAGTCCTATAAGCGCAATCGCAAAGAATTTGATTTGCAGATGAGCGCCCAGAATCTTCAAGAGCAATTCGATTTTGGCTTTCAGAAATTGACCCAACAACATGAGCTTCATCAGCGCCTTCTTCTTCTTCTTCTTCTTGCCGCGCGTTACTAATTTTGAGAAAAAAAGTAAACTATTAGTCAACAAGTCATAGAATATGTTTTGATCTAACGCATGAACAAAACTCAACTAAATAAAAACTTAAACTGAATATATTCGCTTGGGAGGGTGGTGTTTGTTAGTATGAACTGCAGTGCGCGTCAAAGTGCATTAGAACGTTGTAACGATAACGATAACGATAACGAAAACTTAAATTTAAGCTAAACCTTAGCAAATACCAACACCATGCACTGCTTAGCACTGCTCTCGGTGCAGAACAAGCAGCAGTTTCATTCAGCACTGCTTGCACTCATGCAAACAAACTTAACAGCAACTTAATGTTAAGTAACAGAGCAAGCCATAGAGCGTTTACATTGCGCTTGTAGCTGGCAATAAAGGGTTCACACTGCCGAATTTGATCAAAATTTAAAAGTTTTTGAAGTTTTCAAACCTCTTAACAATAATAGCTGTTTGCAATAAAATTTAAGAAAAATCCGAGCTATATACGCTTCGATAGATACTAGACTCTAGTTCGTCTGCTGTCATTTCTGCAAGCCTCTAGCAACCACAATGTAAACGTCCTATAATTATCATTCGTAATCACAAACTATAACTATTAACTAAATAGGCACTAAATTGTGCTTTGGAAATGGTGCGATAAAGTCATTAAAAACCACACGCAGCAAACAACACACACCTCCGTTACTTCTACCATATTTTGTTGGATTCTTATGCTTGCGCTTTCCACCGCTGCTCAGCAAATCGTCTGAGCCACTGACCAGCTCATCCAGCAGACCCAGGCCTAGATGATCCGTTTCGTCGTGCTCCACTACGACAGCGGCTTGTTGACCCTTCTTCTTGCGCTTGCCACGCTTCTGCTTCTTCTTGAATGGCTTGCCATGACCATGACCAGAACCATGACTGGCCACGGAGGAGACTGTCTCATGGGCCACGCCCACATCGTGATGCTCTGGTGCTGCCTGCACTACAACCAGTGTAGCCGGTTGCTGACCTTTCTTCTTCTTCTTGCTCTTTTGTTTGCGCTTGCCACCTTTGCCGGGTTTCTTGACAACGCCCGCAACTGCCGCAGACTCCTCCTTGTCATCTGTAATTTCTATGAACTCTGCGCCACCCGAAGCATTATCCTCGCCTATGGCTGTGTTCTTCAAACCGTCAGCTGCTGCCTGGCTAACCAAATGGTTTTCACTTTCTGTCACATCGTCAGCGTCTTCCTCCTCCCCCTCCTGCTCCTGTTCTGCGCTATCTGAACCATCATCTTCATCCTCCGCCGTCTCGTTTTCATCCTCCTCCTCCGCCGTCGCTGCTGCATCCGCCTCATCCTCATAATCAGCGGCGTCTGCACTCAAGTCGTTTTCACTATCATCCGCCGCTTTCGATGTCTGCAAATACTCGTACTCGCGCCCAAGGAAGCTGGTTTTTCATGTACCAAAGCAACACAGCAGAGCGCGGAGTTGGGTGTGGGTTAAAAAAAACTTGATTTAACCAAACTGTAAATTTAACTAGTAACCGCTTACCCGTCCATAGTCTCAGCCAGATATTCCTTCATGTAATTCGTGCCGATTTCGATTTTCTTCAATAATGTTGACGGCTTTTCCTTGATGGGCAGTTCCGAGGTACTATACCCACGCCGCTCTAGCGTCGCATTCAGCTGATTGTCCGCTTCGACTGTAAAAGTTTTGAATTAAATTTGTATTATTTGTTTGTTACTCGGTTGTCAAAATGGCAAGCAGTTGAGTTGAAGATCCCTACTCTATGCCCACGCTCCACTGCTAGACACTTTCCATAGAGATTATATCATTTTATGGCCACTTGGCAAAACACCTCATGACAGCGCCTCCGCTAGCTGCATATTTATTTCTCTCCTCTATACTAGCGTAAAGAGTATTTGTAGTTTTTCAAAGAGTTTGTAAGGCGTTTTAGAAATGTCTAAAGCTATTCGAGTTTCTTACAAATAAATGACTTAAAGAATTGTTTAAAACGTAAGCGAGAAGAAAATTTATTAATTTCTTAGTTATCTTATCTAGTCTCAGTCTGTCCTCTTTACAGGATTGTGTTTAGTCTCTCTGAGATGGAAGGATCAGGTATCGTGTGACCTGCCTAGCGGCCAAGACCAACCCACGTATGGGATCTAAACCCAAAAGATATCTCTGCGTTATATTGGCTCCTGAAGAGTATGTGAATTTTGGTGCTAAGCTTTGCCTAACGGATATTCGAGCTGCAACTTGGTATGAAACTTAAACTTTGAACCGTCTCTCCCTATGGGGTGTAACCATAAATATGGTCAGCTGCTTTTGCCAAAACTTGCATATCATAGAAGATTTATGACTTTGACTTACCCTTCAATTTCTGCCATTGCACATTGAGCTCTCCATCCCAGACATCCAGAATACGCGCCGACTGCTGGCGTGCACAGTTCCAGGGTTCGGCTCGTATGGGACACAATGCCATATCCAAATAAGGTGAAACCTCTGCAAAGAGTAAAGAGTGTAGAGAGTTACAATGGAATGCTAGTGCTTCATTAAATAACCAGTCAAATACTTGATACCAAATTGCTGCAATCTGTTTGACAAATAAGTTGACAACCAACCGACCGCCAACATTGATGTCTTGACTTTGCTAACTCGCTGACTTTCGTGGTTGCCCATAAAGCACCCGCCATCTGAAGCTCATATGCGTTGGGCACTGCCCAACCAATTTGGTCAATAAAGTGACAGCTTGCTGACCAAAAACCAAGTCAAATACCAAACCCGTTGATCAACAGACCACAACTCCGCCAAAGGCGGAAAGGCGACGACAACTTTTGTGCTTCCAACAAGTAAAAACTGTAAATGTTTGAGTGAAAGTATGCGATGTGGAATCCATGATGATGGATTCATGGCTGACCATGTCCAGCGTTGCGCGGTGGTGTTAACTAGCTGCTCTGTTGGATTAGCTGTAAATAGCATGCGAGTACATCCTTCCCCCACACACTCCCATCATTGTATGACGGCAGCTACTGAATCATATTACAAGCTGTACGTCTGGCAACCAGTTGGTGTTAGTTGTTGTGTCTACATGTGTCCAAGTGGTGCCACTTGACAGCTTTTGTTGGTACGTTATGTGCACTCATAAGTCCATATAAATATTGACTGCTTGCGAGCACAAAGCACGCGTTGCCATCAATCAAGTGAAAATATTTAATCATTTTGATGAGCGCTTAGCTAATTAAGCTAATTGCTTGGCAACTCTTAATTAAATATATATTTTATTGCTCTTAACTGGATTACAATCGATTAACACTGTTTGTCTTTAGTGTATCACCTGCAGCAACCACTCTGCTGGCATGATATACATCCAATCACTAAACAAAAAATCGTGACGACTTTATCCAAATAACCTGCTCAATCGATTTCGATGTGAAGCTAGTAAAAGTCACGAAGTTTCAAGACCTCACACTATTCTGATTTTTATCAAAGTTTGAATATTTTTACAGAGGCTAGAATCATTTAATAGTAGTACTCCACAAATCTATTTCATCAAATGTTTAACCCAACTGCAATCTATTAGTTGACGACTAAAAACAATCCATCTAAAATTATCTATAAAAGACATTCTAAGTTATTACATAGTAAAAAAAATTTGCATCAGTTGAATTGGTGGCTGCCAATGGGAACTTGAACATGCATACGTAATTTGATGGATGATATCTTCTACTCTGATATCTTCTACTCTGTATCCGTTCGTCACATCTCACGGGCACTCTGGCCAAGATACAACCCAAAGAGCAGGATTAGGAGCTGTAAGGGGCAATGCGCCATAGGCGTTTTGGCTGAGAGGATATATGTTCCTCACAATGATTTCTGTCGCAGCTGCAGGGTTAAGGAAGAGATAGAAAGCATCCAACACCGTTTGTGTGACTGCCCTGCAATTCTAAAGAAACGCACCCAGTATCTGGGAAAGCTATTCTTTAAAGACCTGAGCAGTCTGCCAAATCTGTCCATAATCGACTTGGCTTTTTTAATGGAATCCTCAAAATGGTTTAGCAAGCAGTATGATTTTACCTCTCCTACACCCAGCATTTGTGCTCTCCTCTCCATACCATTCCCATCTCTTTTACCCGCAAGGTTTCCGGGTAATCACGGCCTTGTGCCAAAAAAAAATAAGAAAATTTCATAATTTTTTTTAAGAAAATGTGTTGGTTAAAAAAAGTTAAATATTTCTTTTAAAGATCTCTGTTGCTAACTTAAACTAAAAAAAAAAAATTGGTTCAAAAATATTCAGTAGTTTAGTCACAATGTGAATCGAACTGCATCATTACCTTATATAGCTAAACCCCTTAGTTAGGGAATTTCCCTTTCTAATTTATTTTCATAGCAGCTTACGGATTTACTTCATGCTTTATTTTTGCACGGTTTTTCTGGAGCGTATATACCGTGCAAAAACAGAATCAGCTGCATTTGCAGAAGTAGGGAGTTCTGTCTGGCAAAACGAATATATATTTAGAGGCAATAATAGTTAAACATAGTTATGTTTAGAAAAATGTTTGAAAAGTACGAAAATTAGTGGCACATATATCATGCTCATATCTTGCACTGCCAAAACTCAAACTTTTGCATTCTTCGAGGAAATGAGTGCGTTCAGTACCCGTCAACAGTCACCATCGGGACCCACACTTTTCTCTCGACGACCCTGTTCCGATGACTCTGATTATTTTTAGCTATACATAATTTTTTCAATGTGAATCTCTTGGATCCTGTGATGTACGCTTTATCGCAACATGATAATCAGCTTATATCGTAAACACAATTGAAATCTTTATTGCGATTTACACTCGTTATCTTGATTAGGACACTCCCAGCGTTTGACTGAAGGTCAAACTGTCTATGGCATGTTAGCTGCCAATTTTCTTCATTAGACCTAACACTTAGCTGCTAATGAGCTGTTGCTACACTCGAACTACAAATGACAGAAAAACTTGTCTGCTTCTTCTTCATATATCTAGGAAAACCTCAGAGAGCGTATAAATTGAGCAATTATTTTCACTTTTCTATTAGAGGTATTGCTATTATTATTATCATTACTATTATTATCGCCGTTGCGCTTATCTGTCAGATGTACCTTTTTATCTATTAAGCTGTGTAACATGGAGTCTTCTGCTGGTTCCAACTTGTTGCCTGACATTCATTTAATTGGTAGCCACCAAATTTAGACAGCTGCAGCATCTTGCTGCATCTTCCAACTCGTGATAAGTGAAAATCCCAGCGACTTTGTGGAGCTTTTGTATTTATTTTCCTATACATGCCACAAAAGACACCCGCTAATTTTACTTTCAATGAGACGACAACAACATGCAGCCAAGACTTGGAGCCGAGTACTTTGACCCAAGGCACAGTAGCATGCAACTGTCTCTCTGTCTTTATGGCGTTGGCTAATAGTGTCATTCTGTGCTCCATTCAATGCTGCTTATTGGCAATACCAAGTGAAAGTATTGCAGAATCCGCCAGGTTGAGGTTCAACTCCCTGGTGCGCCGAGGATGCGCCACAAGCGGCATGTGAACATTTGTATTATGTTTGTTTGCAGACAGCTTGTAGCAGATGTCACCAATGTGCTGCTGGCCCACGCTTGGGCCAACTCTTAACACGGCAATGCTAGGGAAAGCTACCATAACTGTCCATTTGGCATCCTGCAAATCTTTATCAAACATTGTCTTTGGGTGTCTTATAAATATGCAACATTTTGCGCTGACTGAGTATTTTCACTTTATGCTAATACTTATGCCACGATCGAGTTCAAGTACAACCAAGTCAACTCCCCGATTCCTGCAACTTGCCACTGCAACTGCAACAAGCCCACAATTTACAGTCAAAACAATGCCAGCTAAAGACTAATTTTTGATACCAAGACTTGAACTTTCACTGCACTATTTTTTTTTTTAAATTTATGCGTAGTTATAATTTACTTAAAACATAAACTACAACGAGCGGGGGTTGTGGGATGTGACGACTTCTAAGCACACATGGGGCGGGGCGGTGGTCTGTGGTGGTTGGTCGGCTGCACTTGCTTTGAATAATAATGAATATTACCCGATGTCCAATGTCCGATGATAATGGGTAGTAAGCGTTACTGTTGAGTAAACATTTCGTTGTGGCACAATGTGGGGGGGGGGGGGGGGGGGGCACATGCTGTCTAACTGTAAACAACCACTGCCAGCTGCTGGCCAAGTAGGCTAACTGGGCTAATTTGCTTAACTGCCAAGGTGCCGTAAATTCGCTTTAGACAGACAGTTTTTGGCCCAAAGCTCTGCAAAGTCATCCAGCTGATTTGCATAAAGCGGCTTAGATACTTTAATGGATTCTTTAGGCGATTCTGTCTGATTAAGTTGTAAAATTCAATAGATTGTTGTGGGTGGCTGAACATTTAGCTTAGGACAGTTATGGCGGATAAACGAAAGTGAACACAATTTGGTAGCTCAATGAAGATTGCATTGGGCAACAATTCAGCTTTTAGCTCGTATTGTCAGGTCAACAACGAACTGACCCTGTTTGGGTTTGAATCAACAATAACTCGAATTGAACAAAACTCACGACTACGTTTTTACTCTATAAACTCTGAGCAAATCTGTGAACTTAAATTTATATGCACAACTTTATGCGATTAGAGCTGCGAATTGAAAGCTGTTACTTTTGTTACTTTTTTCTGCGTTCAAATTTCAGTTCAAACCCAACAACAACTTCTGAGTTATTTTATGTAGGTTTAAAAAAATTCAATTTTTTTTATTTGCCAGATTGTCATAATTTATACAAAATTCTGCCATTTCCGAAATTATAGTTTTAGGAAGCTGAATTTTTACAAACATACTTTTAAAAAATTTAAGTTTATCACTGCTAATTTTGATCTGTTTCGGAGATAGGCCATAATAGTCAGGCTGATCACTTTGCATAGAATACAGCTAAGAGAAAACTCACAGTTAAGGACTGCAGAGCAGGAGCATGCGTAGTTCGCAGAGCAGACAGGGTAGGCGAGAAGAGCAAGTAAAGGAACACAGGCTAGGACTGACCCAATACGTAATTATGTTGAGCAGGCAAGAGATACAATTAATAGGAGAAATGCACGCCACGTTAATGAGGAATAGACATCTTCACTTTTTTCCTTGGAATCCGTTCTCTTCTAAGCTAAAGTAAAACTAAATGATATGTATGCAGCTCCTTGGTTAGGAAGGGACGTCCAGGCAAAAGAGGAGGAGTAGCTGTTGCTCCGTGTGAGGGACAGCAACCTCTGGACATGATCTAAGATTGTGATTCAGAGGAATTGTCTAATTCCACTATTTGATAGGGCATAGATGCGTTAGTATAGAGCAGTACCGACTGTAGCAATCATGCATGCAATGGAATAAATATGATGATCTGAATTGAATTATCAAGACCGTACGGGGTTTGGCGTACGAAGGACACAGGGGAGTGGAGCCACATAGTTTTGGTATTGCTTACATATGAGTAGCTAAGTTGGTAAACTTATGCACTGAAAAGTCTTAAAACCGGTTCAAATCTTAGGCTCGCTTCTCAGTCGAGACGAACAATTTTTACTGTTTGATATATATAGTATTTAATATTGTTTTTAAAATTCCCATTTTGAATACAATTTTTTACACAATTTAAAATTTACTAAAATAATTTAATTATCATTTTAACCAATAGCATTGAATTCGAAAATTTTTTAATAATTTTTGTGATAAAATTCTAAGGATCTATTTTGCCCCCTACGAGCCGTTGAGCTCTTCAGCCAGTCCAGTTCCAAAAGATCTCTATCTTTTAGCTAGAGCGTTACATTAATTAAGTATGTGTGGGGAGAATTCCTTCTCAATATCACAAAATCCGTGACACCCAATTGGCTCAAGTTTTTACAAAATCTGCGGGGTCTTGTACGTAGTCCAGACTGTATCTAAAGGGCTAATCGAACAATTTCTCTTAAGCATATTTCATTTAATAAACCGTAAATGTTTTCTGTAATATAAATAGCAAAAACTCTTAAAATACAATCGTATTTAAAAATTATTATATAATAAAATTTATTCTCTTAAGTCAGCTCTGGTTTGTTTATTTAAAGATTTGTTTCGAAATACTCTTTTTTTAACTATTGTGTTTCAAAATCTTTTCGATTTCGTTGCTGTTCAAATGATTATGCTAAAACTTCTTCTATACATTACAAATAGCATCCGCAAATGAATGTGCGCTCTATAAGAGCATAGGTTTATGCTCATTATAGTTTTTATGTTCTTTTGAAGCTTTTAAATCTTCTTGAATAAATTCCGAGATATTTCATTCTCATGAGATTTTTTGTGCCTACATCTTTTGAAACGGTTTTGTCAAAGTTAGTACAGTTCTCTTTAATTGATTAAACAAAGTCATCAAATAAAACGTTACTTTGATGGCGTAGAGACTAACTTGGAGACAATAGCTCGCTTGTTTACCGTTAAAACATTGTGAAAATAAATATAAAAAAAAAACACATGAGAGTGAGGTGCTCTGCTCGCTGCTCAATAAACTTTCACTGGGTTCGATTGAAGTGCGACCCACTACTGCGATAGAATTTCAAAATAAAGACGCCGATGTTAGCGTGGAGACAACAACAATAACGAAAACAACCACGAACTATCTACTGCTTTGTTTATGCACAACATGTTCACATATTTATCTATCAGATACGCAAATCGAAACAACTACAACAACAAGCAAAAGCTACTCAAGAGCGAGCTGCTAAATTGCAAGCACTGCTCTTGCCTAGGCCTAAAAATGTAGCTGCCAAAGTGGTTGATGCTGTTGGTAGCCTAATCTGCTCCAGCTTCAGGCCTCCAAGTCAACAACGACGCAAATGGCAGCTGACAAACCAGGCTCAAACCAGACCAGTGTCATTGAAAGATTTGGATTTTATTTTTACACTTTTTCTGGTTAAGTTGCCAAACTGGGCAAACAGCAAATACAAGAAATGCCAAAGTCAGTCAGTCGGCAATTAAAAAATGAAATTATATTTTTATTCCATGAAAAAATGCTGCAGCAATTTAGTCAGTCAAAGCAGCCATAGTCAAGTGGCATGCCACATTGTGTAGTTTCTCAGCATTCACACTAAAGATGCAACAGAGTCGCAAATTGGCCATTTCAAGAAGTTGGTGCCGCTTTGTGGTGCAGCTTAAGACTATGGCCGATTGCCAAATCAGTCCAAGTAGATCTACAAACATGCATCAATGTATGGAATTAAATGCGTTTAGTGCGTCACTTTGAAATGGGATCTCTTGCATTTTCAAAAGTTTTAGAAATTTTATAGAAATCCCTGCCAAATGAAACTTGAGAGTTTTCAGTCAACAGTTTCATTTTTTTTGTTGCCTAGAAATTAAAACTGTATATATTTGGCTAAAGAAAAAAATTACAGCTATAGCTAATTTTATTCGGATTCGTTTTGAAACGAATTGGCAAAATTGGTTTGAAATAATTTTTTAAATATTCCTTGATATGCTTAGATTATATTTATGCCAATTTCAAGTTAAATAGTTTTTGATAAATATTTTTAATTATTTTTTTTCTGAATCAACCCAAAAAATAGCATTTCCAAGTCAAACCGAATTTTAATATAGGTAGTCCCTGTCTTGCACAAAAAAATATTTGTATGTCTTGCTAGTTCATGTCTTGCAATAAAAAAATTTCCTTTTAAAAGGAATAGCATAGTCGTGGATAATTTCCCTCGAAAGGCATGCTAACAATGGGGAAAGGAAATATAATTAGATGGCGGCAGCAAAAATTCCGATTTGGGAGAAAGCAAAAACGAATCCGAAAAAGATTTTTTGTTTTATTATTTTTTCGTTTTCCGGAGCACGGCCGTATGTTTTATTGAACAAAAATAAATTTTATTTTAAGTATTAACGAGCCCTCTTAGGGTAAAACTTTTTAGGTAATTTCTCAGCAATAATATCCCTTAGCTCAAAAGGCAAATCTCTGTTGACTGCACTGGCCAACCTTTTTCCAATTGCAGAAATTTGTAAAAAAACATTTTTTTTGTGTTACAATCTTAAACTTTAATAACTTTGAAAAAATGTTTATGACTTATTTTGTAAATCCTCTACTAACTTTAATTTGCAAAAATTTAAATGACTACCATGATTAAAAATATTTGAACATTATCACGTGTATTTATCTCATAAAAAACTATTAGATTTCCTTGAAAGCAAATCAGATTACATTTTCTTTAAAAAACTTTCAAATTTTGCATTTAATAACGATTTTTTTTTATTATAATTTTCACTTTATAAATTACGAGAATTTTTAATTTTTTGGAAAAATTTTTAACGCCCAATTATATTTTTATCGTACCTAGTAGACTTGTTTGTCAAGCCTGGTTGAAATTTTTGCTTCATACTAATCAATTTCGTCATTATACGATTTTTTTGCAATAAGTTTAGTAATGTTTGCACAGAATTAATATATTTTTATATTTAGATAAGACCTTGGCTAATTTAATTTAAATGCAAGCTTTGTTTACTTTAAATTTTTTGGGATATCTTTTTTTTTATATGAAGTTTTGTCATTCCGTGCGAAAATTTTCGAACTGCGTATGGGCCTTAAAACTATAAAATTTTGGAGCTTATAAAAAGTTTAATTTTATTGTCATCGTCTCGCAGTAGGCCAAAACTCTAATAAACTTAATTTCTCCATTATGTGATTTGCGAGTTAGAAAGTAATGTATATTTTAGGCAAGATCATTACACAGACTTTGCTTTGATAGGCTGTACTTTATGTACCTAGGGCATGGAGGAAAAAAAAAAATTTTTATATAACACTTAAAAGGCAATGATCGGGCGCGGCAAAAATGATCAGTTTAGCCTGTCTCTCTGTCTGTCCGATCGTCTGCCCGTATTGCCCATTTCTTAAAAAGTAGAAACATGAAATTTTGGCACAAGCTACGTCTCATGGTCTAGTTCTTCACTTCCATTCAGTTTTTTTGATATTGGTCCCCTTTTTCCCCAATAGACGTTCAGGATTTACTCCGCCCCTACTATAAAAAATCATTTAAACTAAGTTTACTCACATTTGGATCATACAGAAAAATTATGCGGTAAGATTATATGATTTTTGATATTGGTAAATTTAGCTTGTGGCCTATTTTTATTAAATTTTTGTTTGTGCGTTGTTTTAAATTGGTAATTATAATTGTTTTTTTAAATAATAATAATTTTAATTTTCAATTCCAAGAGGTAGCTGTAGCTGATCACCAAAAGTACAATATATAGGCAAGGTGGGGCAAACCCGACCTATGGAGTAATTAGGTTTGGCTATAAAATGCTTATTTGACACCGTATCAACTCGGCCGATAAACCAAATTAAAGCTAACGCTTTGTCGCAACTTTCTAGAACTCTCGATTTCTTCAGAACATTATTAATTTTTGAGATCTGACCATTTTTTAAAAAAGTGAATTTGGTGAATGGTGGGGTAAACCCGACCACCAATTTTTTTTGTTGCTGATTTAGCAGAGATATGACCTTAATACAATGGTTTTTCGATTATAAATCTCAAGAGCGTGTTATTGAACACTGTTACTGAATATATTTATTTAAAAAATTGTAATGTTTAGAACATATGACTCGAAATAAAAGTTGAATGAATGTAAATAAAGCATGATTGGAGTGAAAAAAAACAAAATAGCTACGTAACTAATCAGAGTTATTTGTTGCGGCATTTTAGTTGTTGGTTGCTTAAAAGCTTTCTCAATTAAACTTTTGGGAGCAACGAAAAACAGTGTGAAAAGCGCAAAAATTAATTGAGAATAGGTTTAAAAGAATTTTTTTCTTTTCTGTGAAGAGATTCCATACTTATATTTTGCCTATGCTATACATCAGAATTTCTTTATAAAAGCGTGCATTATTAAGAAGTTCCACTGTATATAATTGTAGATGAATACCTGTAAACATGTGCTTGATGGTAATAACCCAATTATGAGCATTGTGGTCAGCTTGTTTTTTGGTGTCGGCTTACCACAACTTGGCGCTTCTTCACTAGACTCTGTCTAGAGGCGCCTTAGTCGCGCTTCGCTTGGCTGGGGCATTTTTTTTTTCTTTGATGTAGACAACAGCAGCAGCAACAACCACAACAAAAACATTTTGGTAACTTTTCGTGACTCTATCAGAGTCAAGATATCTGCTTAATTAAGTTGCTGTGTTGTAGTTGGCTGATTGTTGTTATTGTTATGCTTTTAATGACTCGACACAGTGCGTAAAGTTCTGGTTTAGTTATAGTTTCAGTTTATACGTACATAAGCAAATATGACCCATATTACATGCTCACCACACACACGCACACACACACTCTTAGACTAAATGATACTTATTTT
Source organism: Chymomyza fuscimana (assembly GCA_949987675.1). Taxonomy (NCBI): domain Eukaryota; kingdom Metazoa; phylum Arthropoda; class Insecta; order Diptera; family Drosophilidae; genus Chymomyza; species Chymomyza fuscimana. Next base: position 1,527,493 of record OX465089.1, read on the forward strand.
TTTAAACATTATACTAAATTTTTTTTTTCTTTTCTTGCTTTTGTTTTTATAACATCTTTTACAAGTGCATTTGCCAACAAAACAAAAGTCTAAAAAGTATGACCAAGTGTGCGGGAAGGTAGAGCGCAAGCGAGTGAGTAAGTCACCTGCTATGAAGACCCAAATTACCCAGCCATATGGAATTCTTTTGGTTATGCCTAGATCTAGTCAGTTCTGCTGCATTGCCCATGCAAGTCATTAACAATTTGTGCCGCCAATTAAAATGAGGAGCAGATTTCTAGACAATTCCCTTCCAGGCTACCGCATCAAAATATATATCTCACATCGATTATGAACCGTTTTTGTGCGACATTAACTTGCCCTGCTTACATAACTGTTAATGAGCACTTGTGCACTGCTTCATATTTCCACTGTCCGCACTGTCCGCACTGTCCACACTCTCACACTCATTCATTTAATGGGCAAAAATTTCACTTTAATAAAAACGGTTTTTAATGGAGCCAACAACAACAATCAGTACGAAGTGGAGTGCTTCAGGAATTTGGCTACTTACCATTTAGCTGTCGTCCAACAGCAGCAGGTGCTGCAGCTGCAGCAGAGTGAGCCGGCGGCCAGAGCTTTGTGTCTTGTTGCTTCACTGCTGCCACTGACCAAGTTGATCCATCAACTGTGGCAGGCAAACTCCAGCTATATGCCACAGGTGTTGTAAGCAAGCCTAGCAAGACCAACATGCTGGCCAGGCTTGCCATAGAACTTCGTCTCCAATCCATAGTCAGCAACAACAATGTATCTTGAAATTTTCTGCTTATTGTCTTAATTTTACAGCTGCACCAACACACACACACGCACGCACATACAGTGGCCCGTTAGATATGAAGACAGTTTTTGATACGCGTTTTTATTTATACCAGCTTGTAGCAATACTTTGATCAGTAGGCAAAGCAGCAACGGTGCTTTGTTCCATTTCTACCAAGATCGATTGAATATATATCTTCGAAAACATATGCTATACTTGTTTGCGATTGTTTACGGCTTTTTAATTGTTCTCGAGTTGAACTCTACGGCCATTTGATTTGCATAAACAACTTTGACCCCCGTTGATAAAATTTCCCATACGTCGCGGCGCATGCAAAGCTTTAACACTCGAGCTAGCAGATCTAAACACGACCAAGTTCAAGGTAAGATTAAGCCATGACGCGCATACGTAAGAAGTTTTATACCATGGCGCTTGGCTTGAGCTAAGAGAGCGTGCGCATAATGTGAAAGCGCGCTTTGACGCTCGCTCTTTGCAAGACTGGCTGGCAACTCTTTGCCAAAGAGCGTCAGTTAATGTCTCTCTGTAGCAGCTCTTCTTGTTAACCTCGCTTGGATTTTGGCGAATTTGCGGCATTTTGTTGCAATACAATTAAGCTGTCCACTTTTTCCTTGAAGCTGAACTCTTGAGCTCCATAGAGAGACAGAGAGAGAGAGAGTGCGCAGTGTTAACTGTCAACTACTCAGCCCTTAAAGAGCGCGATAATTGAATTAACACTCCGCTTACACAACATCAACAATTGCATCATATCATCAAACACTTTTCCATATTCATACAAAATGAAAGTTTTCTAGTTTTCTGTTTTTCTATTTATGTTTGTCCAATGAAATGTAGCCAGTCTCTGCCTGTTAGTACCTACTCAATCATATACTAATATTATTTCTATAAATTTGTTACTCTGTGAGAACCGCTTTGGCTCGTTGATACCAAGTGTAAGTAGGCATCATTAGCACCTTGTCCAAACATTTGTAACATTTGTTTGATATGTTTTCTGATGAGCTGACAAAATGAAAGTTGCAAATAATTATGAAGCATTTTCAAAGATTGTTAAATTTCGGGTGCGCCGACGTAAATATTAAAAATCCATGTAGGTCTATCATTTCACTTGCCTTTCGATTACGAAATTCGGCGTGCCGCATGAAGTTAGCACGCTGGGCACGCACGGCACGAATGGGACACGTGAGCGGCCGTCTTACTAAACTGGACTTGGTAGTGCGTCATATGATACATAAATCAATTTCACTTGCAACCTTTGACTGTGATTGGACTTATATAGATATATACACTAAAAAAAAAAACTAATTCGATTTTAAATTTTATTCTCTTTAATATTATCCAACAAAATATTTACATATAAAAGCAAATACATATTGAAATGATCGATAATCTTATATCTCCAACAACTAGAAAATTTAATTTAAAAATCAATGAAACTCAATCATCATTGATTACCACATATAACTAATATTTTTTTTCCTGTACATTTATTTAAAAAAAAAAATTTTTTTTTTTCTTTGGACCAAGGTTTTTATATTTACTTTCCTTGACTACGCAACGACAATGCACTTAAAATTTTAATTCATAACTTTAAAAAATATTCCTGTCTCAGCTGAAAAGATTTTTATATCTAACTCTGTAATTTTTAATGGTTTTTTATTGCTTCATGGCAGGTTTTCGCTTGAAAAATGTATCTAAACAGCTACAAAAGTTAAATTTTAGTATTTTAAAAAAATACCTTAAAATGCTACTTACAATTCAATGGCCGAAATTTTCCCAAGGAATCTAAATCACATGATAAGTGATCAAATATTTTGTGTTGAGCCAGAAAAAAAAAATTAAAAATAATTCTCAGCAAATATCTACCTTGAAGTTGGCATAAATATAATCTAAGAATATCAAAGAACATTTAAAAAATTACTTCAGCTTAAAATGCGTACTTTTTTAAACCTATTTTGTCGATTCGTTTTAATTCCTCTTCTAAAAAACATTCGGTTTCAAACCACATGAAAAATTCGGTTTGGTGAAATTGGCAGATTTTGGCGATAAGCTGAAATGAGATGCTTCAAAAATATTACAGCACTTTCTACCTATAGAAAAGTATCTAATGGGTCTGAAAGAACACAGCACTACAGCCCTAGGGTTCAAGGACATTAAAGAATAGCATTCTCACGGAGAGAAAAACTAAAAAAGCGGCCTTAATCCTCACAGATGAAATAAAGATGAAAAGCGATTTTAATTGCCAAGAAATACAGCCGTTTTAAAAAGTCTATCAGGCTTTATATGGCTGATGCTATCAAAAATCCTTCCTTCTAGACATGAGCTCTGCTTACCTTTAAGAGATCATAACTAAAGAATCCATGGAACTTGCTCCACATAGATGATAGATCCCTGCCATCAGTTAGCCTCTTAATAGTCTCGACAGCTCATGTCAAACTGAATGAAAAAATTCCGATACATCATGATTCCCCCAAAAAGCATAGCTATTCTTCATGAAATCAAACTAAAACTATCTCATTCATATCAGATTGTTCTAACCTTAACCCAAGTACCACTTGAAGCCCAATTGTAATAAAATTTTCAGATATTTTCAAGTGTAGTCAATACAAGCAATTAAATGGTGTATGAGGGTTGTTTGCCAAAGAAGTCCCGACTTTCCAGCTGTCTAAGGGAAATGTGTGCAGATTGACAGCTGATTGGTTGGCATCCTCTTATGTCCATGATGATGTCCAATTATCATGTTGGGAAAAAAGAGTCGCAGCAATTGCGCAGTGGCCCAGTGTCTTTGCTTATAAGTATGTACGACAACGTCGACGTCGACTTCTTTGCCTGGCAGCCGCAATTATCCACATTTTAAAAAGCAAGAAATGGCTGGCATACGGCTTCTTCAGTGGATACTGGATACTTGGACAGGCTGCATCATGATTTGTGGCCAATACAAGAAACGGCAATTGGCCATTGGCAAAAAGAAAAACCTTTGGCGTATTTCAATAATCTCACGGGCCAGCTGCTGCTGCTACGGCTGCATTAGAAAGCAGTGAAATTTATATGATGCTGCTGCGTTGGCCACACTTGTCATCGATGATTTTGGCGGCAGCAACTTGTAATATATAGCATAGATGCCATTTGGATGCAATCCAAACAATATAGTTTGCGCCATTTTGTTTTAGCACGGCAACTAACTAATTAATGGAATTTGTCGTCAAGTCACATAAAAAAGGCCAGACTTGGCTGCTTTTTTGAATTTTAGGCTTTAAACGAAACCCGCCAACAACTAATGATGACCAAGTTCAAGACTGCTCAAATCAACACCTGTCACTCTGCATCAGCACTCGTGAACAAGTCCCCAGTGCGGGCATAAATCATCAATTCATCCATCCGTCAATCTACTCAATGCACTCATCTTTGCGCCTCATTTCATGCAACGGACCAATATTGTTTAAACCAAAAACTCGTCGCTCACTCGCTTCATATAACTGTAGCACTTGTCGATTGAGTTTTTTCTGTCATGTTGCAAGTGTTTCATTTGATTTCTGCTACAGATTGCCCTGCCCATGCGTGGCAGTTGCATTGATTACTTTCCATTGGCGCATGCCTGCCACAAACAAGAAATCTTAATTGTTTTTAATTAGTGTTGGAAAAACTTTATAAATTATGCTTTGCTATGGCTTTGTGCAATGTCTCATACATAATCAATTTTTTTGCGTGCAAGTTATTTTACTAAATTGTTTAAATCTACTATAAAAAAAAAAAAAATTGTAATTTTTGTATATTTTTTCACGATAACAGCCACTGCAAAAAATGAATAATATTTTGAGGGAAACTAAAAAAAAATGGCATTTGCAAAACGAGAGCTCACGATATATATTACTATTTGATTTGGATGAACACTACAGTGCCCAATATTTGTCTTCGGTTGGTCGCTATTAAATAAATAAAACTTTTTTTAAGAGACTCCAAGACCTCAGTGTAGCTATGCATTGAAAACATATTTGCTTATGTAATTTTATTGCTATTTTTATTAAATAAGCACAAGAAACATTTTTTCAAAACATTCTTTTCTATCCTATACCAATTGTGGCAAGGATTTACTAGATTTGTGCAATTCAAGAAAAATGAAGAAGGCGTGGCAGACCTTAATATTCGTCTGATGCATTTTCCTAATTCCCACTCTATAAAAGACACCTTAAATTTGCAAAGTTTATAGACCCCCTTCACTAAAAGCTCCACTAATATTACCCAAGCACTACACGATGCGGCAGGTTGTGAAATTTGGTTGCTTATCGCAAAATTAAAGCATTATGATTTGTCGTACAACCATACAAAATTTCAAACAACAACCCCCACACGATGGGTTCCTTAATCAGCTGAGTTGTACAACAAGTCGCATCGTGTATGGCTTGGGTTATACTTTATTTTATCAAAAAAGAACAAAAGCTAATGTGAACTAGCGTGAGACTAATAAACATAGAAACTTTGATATTTCCACAAAACATACTCCTAACCCGTTTATTCATTCATTCATGCCTGCCTACCTACAGCTTTTAACGTGTTAATATACACAAATAATTACTATATTTTATTCCTATTAATAACTTTGGAATACATTTCTAGTTTCAACCAGCATAAGATCCTATGCACATCATAAAATATTGTATATTTTTTTCTATACAAGACCACTTTGAATTAATATGCATCTGACTTGCTCTAGCAAAAATCAAAAGACTTAAGACACAAACTTGCTGTAAATGAAAAATGACTGCATACTTTTAGGCTGCTTGATTTTTGTCATCGTTACAGTTTGAATAGCACTGCTTATGCAGTTCCAACACTGCTTTGTGGCTGAACACTTTGCGCACGGCTCTTTACTTTAACTATTTACTTTCAAAAGCAGCTTTAATAAATATATTTCATTTTGTATCGCACACACAAATTAACACCTAACAACTCCTTTCAATTGAACCAGTTAATCGTTATTATACTACCCAACCATCAATCATGGAAAAGTTTATGATCTATATCTCTCAATCTACTAAACACCAGTCATTCACTCTCCCAATTTATGCACTAGATGCTGAGTAGAGTGTTATAGATTTGTAAAGAAGTTTGTAACACAACAAGCAGAATTGTTTATTATATAAAAAAATATGAGCAAATAAAATGTTACTTATACAAGTCTTCCTTTCTATGTAACATACAGAAGGAGACGTCGCAGAGCTCCCAAAGTTACGTAAAGTTCCTAGGCGCTGTACTAAATTTATGAAAATCGGTTGTTTTTATCATATAGCCGCCATAGGACCGATCGGTTAAAAAAACGGTTTTTTTTGTGTTTCGTTTGTTTATGAAGTTATCGTAAACAAATTTGGTGTTTGGTAGATATTTAGAGTTCCCCAGTACTGTACCAAATTTTATGAAAATCGGTTGACTATATCATATAGCCCTATAGGACCGATCAGTCAAAAAACGTATTTGTCGCAAAATTGGTCTATTTTTTGTTGGTTTATAAAAATATTTTACCCAAAGCCAATAAAATATCTTTTGGAGTTCTTAAACAATATACCGGATTTGATTGCAATGTGATGGTATAGGGTATCTCAATGTCGTCTGCGCCCGACTTTAACGTACGCCAACTTTTTTATATGGCTTTTTACAAAATTTTCTCACTTTTTAAACGTCACTTTTCCTTGAAAACACCTGTTTATAATCGTAAAAATTGAAGCAAACCTCTGTTGATAATTAAGACCCATACAAGTATTTGTTGAATAAACTTTTTATATTTGTTAAATCAGGTTTTTAAAGAATATGTATATATTATACATATATTTTATATGTCTATTCCTTTATAATTATTCTCACTATGCCTCTCGTAATCTTAAAAAAGCCTAGTAAACATTAGCTTAATTCCGGGGCTCCTAAAAAAAGTTTTTACTTACCCTTTTAAAATCACAAAATGGATAAAAAATATCCCAAATTTTACAGTGTGAAAAATGTCGCAAATAGCGTATTGAGCAACACTTTTTCAACAACTCAACGGGTATAATAGAGTCTGGCCTGAGAAAAATTTGAGTTCACAGTTGTAACTCAGCCCCCTGCATTTTGTTGCTCTAGAAATCCTCAACTTTTCAACTCCTCAACTCCACAGCATGCGTGAATACCCTAAACAGATATGACTCGATATCAATACGATACGATAATGTTTAACTTTTACTTTGCAGCATTACTTATAGAGTATACAAACTTTGGCAACGCTAAATAAAATTTTAACTCTACTTCATATCTTTCACTTTGTACAAATATTTGCATGAAATCGAAAACACAAATTAGAGCGTACGTTCCAAAAGTAATCTGCGCCCGCAGAGACAGATACGATAATGGACTCATTGTCCCGCACAAAAGCGGAATCTGCTGGCCGCAATTGTTGAAGCAGCTGACGCAGCTGAGGGCCCCAATTGGATATGGTTTGCAATTGTCTGAACTGTTGCCAGCGCTACTGTAGAGATACAATAACCAAATGTACATATAATGTCATGACTCGAGGTTTCCGCCGGTATGTTGTGGCCTTTGTTGCCGCTAATGCCGATGATTAGACAGCAAAACGTACAGTAACACGCCCAGCGCCAAGCCGAAGACTCCATAGTTTGCGGTGGCACATGTCGGATGACCAATTAATCACAGACACGGGCTAGATACTTTCTTCGCAGACATCAATCAGCTAGAGTGGGAGTCACTGATTGTTTCATTGACAGCCAAGTGGCTACCAAAAGCGTTTATAAATACATATAGCTGAGGCTTTAACTTCGTTGGATTGTCACATAAATATATGTAGGTATAATTAATTTAAAATAAATAATTTAGTTTAACTAGTTTTAAATGTAAGTAAAGCTGCGAATTAGTAAATCCGCTGACTAAGATTTGCTAGATGCTATTTGAAGCCGACCCCGGCTCACTCAGCGTATGAGTCGCCGCGGATATTTGGTGGGCAGCAGCGACATGGGATCGGTTATGTTGGGCACATCGCTATGGTTGGCATCTGCAAATTGCGTGCCAGTGGGCGCATAGCCAGCAAAGGGATCCGAGCGACTTGCCCAGCCCTGTGACTCATAGTTATAGGCGCCCTGCTGACCGCCAAGCTGCGCATTGGCATTGCCATGTATATGCAAATGTATTTCCTTGCTGGGTGGATGTGGTTGGCCGGTACCCGAAACAGCTGGTCCCGAAACCCAAGTCTCCTTGGCATGTGGATTCCAGCCGGGATAGTTAAAGCTAGGTGCCGCATGCTCAAACTGCCCGAACAGACTGGATTTAAGCGTCAAGAATTTGCCCAAAATGGCTATGGCATTCATCAGCACGAGCACCTTGAGCAGGAACAAAGACTTCATGCCAATGGCCACCAGGAAAGCTACCATGGCCGAGAGCACACCAAACTTAAAGATGATGGGTATGAGCGCCATTTGTAGACGACGTATCTTGCCGAAAGTGCGTCCCTCTGCAAGCAATAAGAGGATTATATGCAATTAGAAATCTTCGTCAGAGTTTATAACTTAAGTCTTTAATTGGCTCAATGATATTGCAGTTGCCTTAATTGGCCACAAACCACAAAACTCAATTGACGCCGCCATTAAATTAAGTCTAACGCTGACTTGCTTTGTTTTTTTATTTTTTTATTTCCATTTCTATTATTATTATTTTGGTTATCTGATTATTGCCATAATTCCATCAATAAACAGAGCTGAACGCCGCTTAACTGCCCGCAAGTGCATAAAACTTTAAAATTCGTTTGTAAAAATATTTTCTCATCATTTTGGTTTAAAATATTATTTTTTTTGATTACTTGATTTTTGTTGATTAATTTGCTCACTTGGTGGAGGAGGAGGCTGGGAGACCAAACGGCCTAGAAAAATATGCGGAAAGTGAAATTACAGCAAGGTGTTGACGCAGCACAAAGTAACAAAAACAACTCCAACAACAACTACAATACTTTGTAAAGATCTTCAAGTCTCCAAACGCTGAATGCTGGTCATGTCGCGGTATTTGCTTTGTTTTTTATTAACACCTCTTGGCGTTTTGTTTTCTACACCTTGTTATTGCTTCTTCTGTTGTTTTATGGATTTCTATACCCTATCTCGTATACTTAAGGGGTATATTAAGTTTGTGGAAGAAAACTATTCATGTTTAGGCCAAGACTCTACCAAGCATTGTTCAGAATGAGCGATAAAAATAAAATTGATCCCTTTCCCTGCCAACGTTGGTGTTCCAGTCTTCGATTGTGAAACAGTCTAATTGTTGGATAGATGAGTATGGTAAATAACTAGAAGGAATTTGCGTGTAGAAGCTAGACTTCCCTAAGGCCTTGTAAGGTAAGTTCAGGTTAGGGGCCGTACCCATACTACGTGACCCTTACTAGTGCGGGAGGGCGGCTTTAGGTTTTAAAAGTTATTTAAAATCATACTAATGAATGACTACGTGAGTGAGGTGGGGGGTCCTGGCATATACTACAGATGGTCACTAGGGTGGACGCCGCTGCTATGGAGAATCATCAAATACATTCGGATAGTTTTTTTTTTACAGGCGCTATATGCAGTTAAAAAGGAAACTTTTTAGGGGGTGGCGTTAGTAAAATCGTGAGATGTTGCAAAGATGGCCACCTTAATGGTTAAAAAATGGAAAAACAGAAAAAAAAATTTGGTCAGAGAGAAGTAAAAAAAATGGCTGGGAAAGGGGGGAAGGCAGGAGAGGTTAGTTGGGTGCCATAACTGATGGGCACAACTAATTCGTCTCAATATCTCTATTTACTGAACCATTTGGAAGGCTCTATTAAAAGTGTGAGGTGCACTATGGGAAATTTGTCAAACATTATTGAATGCTTTCGATCTCATCCTCATCACCGCAGTTGAGACAGAAATCGTGCCATTAGGCAAATGGTGTCCAACGTCGTTACAACTCCTGTTATCAAACATGTCTTGTACTTGTGGAATCAAAGGAATTCAGATGTTCGCTTTGGATTATGCCTTGGCCAGATAGATTGGGATATATGTCAGCCGCAGTCCCAATTCTTGTTTTGCCATCTCTTTAATTTTAAATGTGACGTCTTGAAGAGGTCTTTTTATATACGCAACCGTCTTCTTAGAATCGTCCAACCTGTGGTACAACTGAGCGCCCAAGTACCCAGCAGAGTATGATTTAGTGATAATGGATACAATTTAGCTCCATCAGCGTCTTACGGATCACTTTACTCTTTATGGTATGCGATGACAGAGTCTTGATAGCGACTTGGCTGTCGACAAGAATTGGACTTTAGTCCGAGGTGTCTAACAGGCGGTCCGCTTGCCTAACCGCATATACCCATATCGGTCGGAAACCAGTTGGGAAGATGGATTGAAAGCTGCATCGCAAGCTCCAGTGTCTTCTTACGTCTTCGAGCCATGAAAGGAGTTGCTCGTTTCAACTCTACCAAGGGTATACCGTGAAGCTTTTGAAGCGAGCAACTCCTATCTTGGATCGAAGACGGATTGAAAGCGGCATCGCAAGCTCCTGTGCCTTCTTCCGTCTTCGAGCCAAGATAGGAGTTTCCCACCTCAAATCTTCCAAGGGTAAGCGGGCAGCTTTGAATTGGTGAATGGATAATAAAATTCCCACATCTGGGATCTGGAATTTTTAAGTCAGCAGTGTAGGTAAGCTTAGTGACTATTATGATTTCAGCTGAGATAAAAAGGATGGTGCTTCCTAAACCACTAGTTTGTATAGTTTGTCTGTTTACAAAGCTACAAAGTTTTTTAAGAGGTGCACTTTTTAAAGACAACTTGGAAGAAGCATAAAACTTTTCCACACGAACCTCACTTCAAGCTTCTAAGAAGAAACCCGATTTGAGGGTATACACGTAAAGTCTCCACCAACTTTTACAAAGGGGTAACATTTCTATGATATCTTCCAAACAGTTTTAGTTCGAAAGAGATTAAGTTAGCGTAAGATGGTTTGTTGTCCTAAGAGTAGAGTGTCTGCCATAGTCGCTATCACCAGACTCTGTTCATCCCACTTGTTTTATGCACAGCCCCCAAGCATCGTGTTTCATTGAAAACGAAAGTGAGTCAAGACATGGGAAATTCAATAATTATTAGCGGCAACTAGTTTAGTGCTGGCCAAACAGGCTGCCATCAGTGCCCCAAACTGGGGCACGAGCAGCCATTCTACTCACCCACAGCTGCTGTTGGCTTGTCCTCGTCATCATCATCGCCGCCAAACAGGCTTTCGCTTAGATCGCTGCGCAGCCAGCTCCAGAGTGAGCGCACCATGCCCCAAACGCTGAGATCTGTGGCAGATGCGGGACGCACCGCGTTCTTGTCATCAGTGTTTGAAGGCGCCGCAGTCGCTGTTTCTTTGTCAGACTCTTTGTTTGTATCTTTGTCCGCCTTTTCGGCAGACTCTTCGTCATCTTCGTCGTAATCATCATCATCTTCATCGTCGGCTGCCTGTTCGATTGGCTCGGCTGCCTCGGGTGCCTCGGTTGCTTTGTCTTCACCGTTACTCTGTGTGGGTTTTTCGACTTTTTTGCTCAGCTTGGCGCTAAAAGCGCCGCTCAAGCAAAATAGCGCCAAAGCCACGAAGAGCAGGCAGCGCGTCGCACTTGAACTTTTGATGAGAAACTGAAAGTACAGCCAGATAGCCAGATAACATATATAGAAACATCTTTAGTGTGTGTATGTGTGTTGAGATACTGTATCTATATGTCTAGATGTCAATACAAAGAAGTGAGACGATAACAAACATATTGCGTAAACGTGGGCAAAACAAAAGACTTGGGCAACAAACCTGTGCCGCTGTGCGTGCTCAATGTGTGTGAAACCTTTTAGAATGCCAGCCCAGCAATCCTCTACAGGCGGTCTTAGCAATTTCACCAAAATCCACAGCAACATTTTACAAGTCTTTTTATTACAAGTCTCATAAGCAAAGTTTTGCGTTTTAAAGCATATTTCATTTAATTTTCGTTTTTATTTTTTGTTTTTTTGCCCTTTGTTTTTATGGCTTATAAAATTTCTTCATCATTCACGTTTTATGTGCTATGTATGCCCCGCGGACTCGCAGCTTGTCCAAGCTTCACACTGTCTGTCTGGCTTTGGTCAGGCGGCTTTGGCGACAACTTCCGCAAGTCTTGCTATCTCTGGCTCGCTAATCATATGCAAATGGACTTGCTCTGGTATTATGCAAATAATTGCACAATATTAGCACAGCTACAGATACATTTCGTATTGTATAATTCACCTCTTCACCCATTTTAAAACACGAGTGAAATTTACATAACCCTCAACGGCCACTTTAATTTTTCCCAAGAATGCGCACAAAACTGAAAGTCATGTTTAGCACGCTTTCCATTTTTCTTCAACTCATAAACAAATCAAATTCTAAGCAAAATAGATTTTAATTGTTAACTGCTGACCCGAATTCAACTTAAGATACAACCAAAAATTTCACTAGGGCTCGGCAATTGCTAGCTGGCCCAGCGCCCACAGCAACTTTGACCAACTTGGCCAAGTGACAAACAAAAATGTATAAACAACAAAAACAAAAACATGCCACAAATTATGTCGTGCTAACGGTCGACTTCATTTTAAAAACTCTCCATTGCCCAAATGTTACCAATAAGCTTACAAATTTTAATTAACACTCTCTTGACCCAATAAACAGGCGCAAAAAGAAAAGGTCGAGTTCAAGAATTTGCATGCGAAACGGCAGCTTGACATTATTTTACGTCGCTTTAAATTAACTAATTCAAATGAGAAGATTTACTATTGTACAATTCTTGAAAACATTTTGTTACACTTTTTATGGCAATTCTTCTTTTGTGAAGCTTTTGTCAATTGAACTGCGTCAACAAAGAAGAACAGTTGAAATTCTAGCTGGTATTTGAAGATGATGTTTATCTATGTCAATTGATCGCAATTTCTATAGATTTATAAATTTTTTCTTTTTTAATTGCAATGTACCTATCAGATGACAATGAAATGTATTTAAGATAAATGGCAGCATTGATCGTTGCGACAGTGCGCCCAATCAGCGTATAATAATCTCATTTGTTACCAGTCTAATTTATTACAGTCCATGTGGAAGGTCCAAATTTTATTTTTTTACAGGCGTCTTATTTTCATGCTATTGTCTGGTAGGTTTTTTGCCCGTAAGTTTTCTTATTTAGACAGTCTATCTAAGTATCTTTAAGATGCTTTGCTCATTTCTGAATTTGTAGTGGGCTTGTATAACAAAGTGCACCTGCAACCTGACAGAACGGAGTTATTAGACTGGCATACTCACATACGTCCACACCGGCTTAAGAGCTGCCTTATAAACCAGCGGTTAATATTCAATTACGATTGCGGACCTAAAAATCTTATTAGGTGTAAAACTTTGCTTCCGCCGTTTTTTCCCAATGTTTGAGGCTTTATTGTAAAAAAGTGGTAATATGGCGACTACATTTTCCCTTCTTTCCGGCAGTTGCCGGATACCATCTCGAAAAATAAATGACTCTTTTGAGCCGATCCGCCAATCGATTAATTTTTCCACTTTTTCATAAGGTTGGAAATTCTGGTCAGCTGGACTGATCGTAGACGAGGAATAAATTTTTATTGTTAGGACAAGTTTACTAATGTGGTTAAGTCGTTATAATGACAGATACGCATAGTAAAAAATTGTGTTCAAATTCAATTACTTATATTTGTAGCAAAAAAAAATGTGGTACAGTCGAGGCGGTGCCCGACAGTGGAATACCCTGTACCTTTTGTGTCAAAAACATTTTTCCTGCATATTCCATCTAAGAACTTTCCAATTGGAATTTATTTTTTTTTGGTGAAATTCGATATTTATACCTATAAGTTCCCTAAATTTTTACCCATTTTGATGAAACTAAAGAACTTATTTAAAGTATACGGGGTAAGTTTCAAGTTGGTATGTTGAGGGGTGTGGGAGAAAACACGGTAAATGGATTGCGGGGGGTGGGGGGACCGCATCGATAAAATTTGGATTTGTTCATTAGAGCCACATGAATGAGCTTACCAAAAACTGTGATTCTAGGTCACTTGTAGCCATAATTGCGTAGAGTCAAATATTGATGCAGTTTAATGGCAAGGGGAGGTGAAATTTGCACATTTTTGACTATAACTTCTGTTGTATTTGTCCGATTTTGTTCATTTTTCACATAGATGCATGTAACTACAACGCATCGCTCTGTTAAATTTCAGGTGAAAATACTAAACGGTGTGGCTAAAAACCGCGAAACTCTACTGCGGGGGAACGGGGGAAGATATTGACATGATTCAACAAACTTCATCTTCTTAGGAAATATGCGCACCAGGTGGTAAAGTTTCGTGTCTCTAGCTCTTATAGTCTCCGAGATCTAGGCGTTCATACGGACGGACAGACATGGCTTAATCGCTACCCGAGGTTATGATAAGCATTTTGGTATAAAGGACTTGGGGTCTGCCACGCCTCCTTCTGTCCGTTACATACACAAATCTAGTATACCCTTTGTACCTACCTATAGGTACAGGGTATAAAAATAATAAGCGTAAAAAATTTTTTTTTTATAAAAATTGTATTTTTAAAAATTAATCACTCGATATAGGAAGTATACGGCAGAGAAGCATGTACAAACTTTAAAAATCATAAATAGCCTAACATAGAACAAATTGAAGCAAAAGTGGCTTGATACCGTCTTAGAAGTTAAACATTTGGGGGTGTTCACTTTGTAAGGCATAAGTGCATATGGGGAAGAATACCCGCGTAAGCAATTGTCATATGATTTGGTTTGTTTAGTTTTCTAACATACAAGACAAACTAAGCAAAAATAAAAACAGTATAACTTTTTAAAAATTTTTTTTTGGGCAAGAATACACTACACTTTGTCTGAGGGGTCTGAGTCGCGCATAAATACCCAGTTTTTTTTTAATGTTAGTGGTTGTTTGACACTTTGTCCAAGTTTAAAAATATATTGCTTGCTTAAAGCCAAATCCAACGTAAAAATATTCGAACCTTGCAAAATGAAGCCTTGCGAAGAATTGCTGGTATTTCCAATTCTCTTGCCTGTGCGCTGGCCTTTCATAGACCAAGAAGACGCCTGAAACACCTACACCCATGTGACCGCAGAAATCTTCATTTAATTTTAATCGCTATAGTAGCTCGTTCATCTTATTCTATGAGGAAATTTTTAAAGACATATGAAGCTCGATATCCTGTGCTCTCTTAGATTATAAGCCAAGTCGATTCTATTTGTAAATTTTATTTTTGTAGATATCAGGAATAGCAACTCTTAGAATTTTTGGAATAAAAATCATCAAATAATTGTTATTTTTTTTAATTTATCATAAAAATTGCATAATAACTCTTATTTTTTGGGATCGATGGAAAGCTGTTGAAGTGGGCATCACATTATTCTGCGCCTCTTGGTTCAAAAAACATTTTAATTAAATTATTATTTTCAATTTTTGATCTCTTATTTTCAATTTTGCAATTTTTTAATAAAAATTGGCATTTAAATATTATTTCATAATTATTATTATTTTTGAAGTCAAAAAATAAGAGTTACCCTTGAATTTTTTGATAAAGATTCAAAATAAAAATGTATCCTTATTTCGGATAGTCCTTTTAAAAATATGATACATAGTGGCTTGCACTTTCATCCAAAGCACTTATCGGTTTTTTTTTACCTCATAACTCTTATTTGCGATCCCTGGTTAATATTGTATATAATAATATAAGCCTTATCACACGCTATCCACAATATTGGATTATAAACATATTGTACTTTGCGGTTGATTGCCAATAAAATTATGTTTAAGTATATATATAAAAAAAAAAAAACGTCGCCAAACTCTGTTAATTTATTTTGACGCACCAGTTATTAAGTTGCAAATTGAAAAAAAAAAATTTATCATTTCCAATCCACCAAAAATTCTTATAACAGCGAGATCTAAATTGAAACCCAAAATATATTATTAATTCTACAATTGTTTCTTTTTTAACCTAAAACGCGACCAAGACAATTATTCGCTTAAATCTGTTTCTTATCATAAACCCAATCTATCGCAAAACGCACCACACAAGCAGCTTTCGAAATTATGGTCTTTGAGTATCAATTCGATCAAATTACGTGATTAACATTAATCCATTTGACAAACTTTTTTTTTAAGTGTACATTTATGCTAGCTTCAACTGTAAATTGATGGCCTTGATTAAAATTCACATTATTATATTAATTAAATTAAGGTTTTCTTTCGATGACCAAATGCTCTTCAGTAAGCCCAAAATGAAAGTCGTCTCTCAAGATGATGCAACTAGTCAAGAAATTTTTATTTATTTTATTTGGCTTTGTGTGAAAACGATCGTCAAACAATATAGTAAATGGATCTATTAAGACGAAATATATCAATTAATGCTCTGCCGATTAAATTAGCATTTTCTACAAAACTTTGACCGTGTCAATTTGCTTAGTCATTAAATTAATGTCAGTGAATGCATCGATGAATGAATGTCAGCTCGACTTCGAATATTCGTAGCTTCCATTTGTATTCATTTAGCTTGCATACGAAATGCAGGCCTTAAATTAGATGCAATCAGACTCTTCTGACTTGGGGCCAAAATAAAAAATATATTTGTTTTATTTTAGTAGACTTGACACACGATCAGTTTCTGTTTGCATTTCGTAATGTCTCGCTACCAAAAACTTAAGCTTACCAATCCGCTGGGCCGCAAATTAAAGCAAAAAACCGGCTTATTCACTTTCATGCCAGCTCGAAGGAATCAGAGCCAGAGACTCTCTTCTCTTGGGCAGTGAAATTTTTGTGATCATTTTAATTTGTATTTAAATTATTTTTGTAAATATTAGCAGTTTTGAGCGCGAGTCCGGAATTTCGCTGAAAACATCTTTTGTTAAAAACCATGTTAACTTGTTTACTTGTTTAACAATATTTATAGCCAAGTTAACTAAATTATGTCGCTTGTTGTATGCTTTCTTTAAGGTTGGGCTATTTGTTTGATAAGACTCATTTTACTTTAGTGTAACGACTAAATATGCATGAAAATGTTTTTCAAAAACTACTAAATAGCAAATTAAAAGGCATTTATGACGTTTTGATAGATAAATGTGACAGACGAAGCACCTTTCGCGTCATAACTTGTAAAAAACAAGGTCTCTAATGATAAGATGCAACACCTGTCAAGACATATCTGCAAAGCACCGAAACTAGCGTTGAGACGTGGTTTTTAAAGCAGTCCAATTTCGTTTTTAGCTATTGACAAATCACCAAAAAAAAAAGTGAAAAAGTACGTCTAGATTATTCTTATACAAATCGTTTGGATAAAAAAAAATGTAATCTCGCTATTATTGTGAATTTTTAATTAAGTTGCATTAAGAGGAACTAAGCAAAAAAAAAAGTTCAGATAAAAAAGTTTAAGAATTATTAGAGAGAGTATTAAGCAAACGCGGATCCAGGATTTGGTCATAGGGAGGGGTTTTTTTCACTTCGAAGTGTATATATCAAAGGTCGCAAAAACTGTCAACCAATTTTTCCAACTCTCGAGGGGGCTCCTGAACCGAAAACCCACCCCTCCCCATATAAATCCGCCACTGGTAACAAGTCAAAAAAAAATAGTTAAGCACATTTAGTGCCTTCCATTTTTCCCTCCCCCAAATTAAAAAATCGCATTATAAACAATTCGTCATGAAAAACACGAAAATTAATGTTTACTTGGGGCTTTTTAAATATTTAAGTTGCGTTTTTGTCTGAATCCAAAAACAAGGCCCTTATAAAGAGATTGTCTCAGAGACGTATCCTACCACGGTTTGAAAAAATTGTTTTGAGTTTTTTGTGAATGGGACAGAGTCAAGATCCGTCGCATATAGGGAGATTTTAACTCTTAAAATTATCAAATTTTTTATTTCCCGCCAATTAGTAAAAGCTCACTGAGTTGATCGATAATAGCCCTTAAGCTATTTTCATGACATTTGGTCAGCTGTGAGCTTTCAAACAGAACATCAGCGGAAAACAAAGCGGGGTTTATTATTACAATATTTTGCAAAATATCGTGTAAAAGTTATAAAAATTAAGATTTTTGATTAATTTTTTTTCCAGGAAAGAAAGGAAATTATCAATGTTTAGAGAGATTTTCGTTAAGTGACCGAAAAATGGAAAGTAAGCAACAGAGCCTACGTCGTATTAGGTGAACAATGTAACATTAATTAAGGTGATGGATGGAAATTTTTTTTTTATATTTTTATACTTAATAAAAAAAAAAATTAAAAAAAAAAAAATTTGAATTAAAAAATAAAATAAATTTACAAAAAAAAAAAACACCTATTTTGCTCCTATTAGCTTTACTATTTCGGAAAAAATATTCTTTTCAATATATTTTTTATTATTTTAGACGGTATTAAAATCGTTCCGCTAAATCGAATGTTTCTCCCACTGTGCGTCGGGACAAATCTGTTAGCAGACTCGGATTCAGCCTAGGCCCCAGATTTTCAAAACATTTTTTTTTGGGGCTTTTATGAGAAAACGTGATTTCTGTTCTTTAATGAAAACCTTTAATGATTGTAGAAGTAATGAAATTTTTTTAACGAAACTGCCCAGCTTATCATACCTC
The DNA here is from genome assembly GCA_949987675.1 of Chymomyza fuscimana. Taxonomy (NCBI): domain Eukaryota; kingdom Metazoa; phylum Arthropoda; class Insecta; order Diptera; family Drosophilidae; genus Chymomyza; species Chymomyza fuscimana. Next base: position 1,545,926 of record OX465089.1, read on the forward strand.
ATAGGCTCTGTAGGGTTTCTACGCAAATTTCCTCTAAGTGGACATTTACGCCACTTGTTGCCAAGAGCTCGCATCAAAATGCAGCAGCAATCTTTGCCATCTTCACCACATCAACACTCCACACATCAATATCATCTGTCTCGAATTGAAATGTTTCTCAGGAATTGTCAGTCCCCACTTTTCAACTTGCCTCCATTGTGGGTTTTAATAGTAGAAATTTCATGTAGGTGTTGAATTGCTTTAGCATACTCTATAAACCACGAATTCGTTTTGGATTACGAGCCTATTAGATGATACACAGCTTTCCCATTGTATAATGATCATAAAAAAAAACCCGCCAAATAAATTTAATAAAATGCCATAAAGTGCGAACATGTTTGAGAGCGGAGCAATTAAAGCACGTGGTGAGCTATAAAACAACAAACGACAGTTTTTTTTTATAACTCATAATTCATTTTGTTTTTACATTTTTTTTAAACCGAGCAATTATCTAATGCCAATAAATTCAGAGACCTACCCGCATCTGGAGATGTAAGTCACAGTTCATGTGACTCTGCATGAGTCCAAAGTGACGCAGAGTCAAAATCAGAGACATACAAAAAAAAAAGTAAATGACCAGTAAATAGAAATTTGAACTATTACAGCAGGCGGCTAATAACAGAGCACTAAGCACACGGCTTAAATTGAATGTTAGAGCGAGGTTTTTTTTGTGTTTTGGTTTTGGCCACACGCCTCAATAGAAAGTTGGCACAACGACAAAAGCCAGAAATTGTAAACAAAACATGCTACGAGTAAGCCAATAGAATAAATGCTTAATGCTTTTAGTTGTATCGCAAAGATACACTGTACAAAAGCAATCAGACAATATGGTACTTAGTCATTGTGTTGACGCTTTCGTCACGTGCTGCAGCTTCTCCTTTAAGCCACAAATAACAGAAACGAGGTAAAGCGGCCAACAAGTGCGTGAGAGGCTTGCCAATTGCCAATGAGCAGCTGAGTCAATTGCAACTCTTGTATACTTACCAACATGTTTAAAATCTGGCTTAAATATTTTCACTTTTTAAAGCTGCCAATTTGTTTGACAAATCTATCAAACGCACAAACGAATATCCTTAATTATAACAACTCATTGAACTCTTGCCGTATGGAATTGTTTTTTTGTTAACAACGAAAACGAGCTCGACTTTCACGCAACAAAATTTAAAACTCTTTGCTTTCTGACCAAATTGCAACTGCTGTGTAGCAGCTGGAACTATCTGGTTAAGGAGCAACTGCAGCTGCTGCTGAAGATCACTTGAATTTAAATGGTAATGAATTTGCTGACGCGACTGCAACGCTTGAGATGTAACCGTTGACTGCCACTTGGCTTTGGCCATGGCCAAAAAGTAAGGTCTGTTGGTTTCTTGGTCTGCTGCTGCTGCTGCTGTGCAGCGCTCTCTCGCTATCTCTGCGTATTTGGACAGCTCTTCTGCCACTGCTGTCTCTGCGGCTTCCTCTTCACTCTCTCACAACAACAACAACAACAATCCGGAGACCAGACGCGTCTCTGTCGCTATTCTCACACTTCAAGTTACAATTTCGTTTTCAACACTTTCTTTACAATTTCCCCTAAACGGCAGAAGCTTGTCGCTGTTGTTACGAATGTTCGTGCAAAGGCCCAGAGCACGACAATGTTTTGCAAACGTGCAGCTGCTGACGTCACAGCAACGACTTTGACCCAACTCCATGGAGCCACCAATGCACAGTGGTTTCAAGCTTATGGTGACAGTGTTGGCAATTTGTTCTTGGCCATGTGTGTGACTTTTACTTGAAACAAGTTTAATGAAAGAAAGTGGATGCAGCAGCCTAACTTAGAAAAAATTATTTAACCATTGTTAAACAAATATTTTCAAAATGGGCTTTAGAGGGTTAAGTTAATTATTAATATATGTAAATATGAAAATTAAAAAAAGGACAGCAGCCTAAGAAGAACTACAGATAAAAAGAAAAGAAATTCCTTGGTTATGAAAGTTACCAATTAAATTTAAATTAGTTCATAATTTATGAATTAATAAAACAATAGCTTTCTTTCTTTTTGAAAGTTACACTACATTTTAGTGAACCTGGCAGAATTTATCCTGCTCGAATTTAGCCTCGCTTGTTTATAACCAGTATCCAAAAACACGAACTAAAAAATAAATTATGACGAATTGATGCAAATCACTTCTAAAACCAATATTCATATTGAATCTGAAAGCTTACAAAAACGCATAAATTTTAAAATTTTAACAGAATTACAGGCACATTAAAAAAGTTAAAACACAAAATTTTTATAAAAAGTTGTACATACAATTTTACATCACAACAATTATGGTCGTGTACAAAATTTTAAATTTGTGATATTCTCAAAATTTGTTATTTTGATTTTTTATGATGTTCTGATTCGTTTGTATCGTTTTTGTACTCTTTGTGATCACGAAGGAAAACCAAACACATTCCGAGAAGTACTCGAGTAAGTGAGCTAAACAAGAGAAGTTTGGGTCTTTGGACGAAACGTTTGTGAAAAGTTTCGTTTGTTTCCGTACCCTGGTTGACGTTGGTATACCCCACCTGTGACGATTTAATTCGGTTTTAGCAGCTGGTTTTTTTTTTATAGTCATATACAGGTTAACCCATATTGAAGCAAAGATATTTATTTATAACAAATTTTATATATTTTCAAGTGTTCCTAGGTTTTTTGTTCTGAAGACATAATAAATTACAAATCTTTTCAAAAAAATGTTCTATTGAATTTGGTGCAAACATTGACTTTGAGTTTTGCTTAACTGGAACCACTGTGCAGTGCCAACTAATGCCGCGCTATCACTCGCTCACACTTTTCTCATTTCTCTCTCTCTGCCTCTCTCTCTCCCTCTTTCTTTCTCAACACTATTTGTTTTGTAACATATTTCTGTGTAATTTTTGCCGGCTTCTCTTGACGCTTTTGCCGTTTTACGATTGTTTTGACCCATTTCTCTGCTACGCAGGCTCAGTCAGACGTATTGAATGGGCAACCAACCCATTCAATTTAGTATGAATACAAAGACTACATATGGTAATGGGTTTGGGCATAGGTTGGGGTATGCTGTGGATATGGATGTTACTAGGCCAGATTTGCATGATAAAGCTGGCTGCTGCAACACACAAAGTCAAAACGTTCTTTGACCAAGTTCTTTTGATTGCAATCCCTAAATATATGTTTATGGCGGCTTTTTGTCAGATTTGGAATTTTGATGAGTTTACGGTAAATATCAGTCAGAATTAGATGTAACTTTTGTATGCTAACATATCAATGCCATTCAAAATGGAGCATTTATATAAGTAGTTATATACTTTGTTTTCATCGAATGCACTGCTTGACTTGACCGTGTAACAAAACAAGTTCATTGCTCCGAAAAATGTGCAGGGAAAAACACATAAAACATTTGTTTTCATAATTTCCAGACATGAAGTAGTGTCAGTTGGCTTACATAATGTAGCTTTTGTTGTTGTGGTTAAATAGACTTGCTATTTGTATGTGAAATCCGTTAAGTACTTTAAAAGCAAGCCGCCAAAACAGTTGGGCTAACCTCAAGCTGCTCTAATGTCATGGCCATGAATGTGACGCGTCTTCCGAATATTTGATGTTGTAGCTAATGCATAACTTAAATGTGTCAAAAGTGTCGTAAATGTTTGCTCCAAAGACTTAAAGCTAACTTGGCTTCTAGTTTCTACGCAGAATGGAAATGTTCTTAACGGTTTTTGTGCCTATGTCAACTCATGCCTACCAGAAGATAGTTAATAAATTGTACTCCGAGTTAGTTATCGTTGTGAGCACCTTCAGTAAGTTAAACATTGGAGTTTTTATGATGCAACTGTGTGTAGCAGTTTTCATTGAATTGAGCTGGGAAAACTATGGGAAATTTATTGAATAACTTATTAAAAACAAATTCTGAATTTATTTTATTGCTACTTATAAGATATTTTTACATAAGCTTTCTTCTTATTGGCGTTATGTTTGGTTTAGAGAAACTTTGTAATCGGAAGTAAAAGCTTGTAATGAAAGAAAATACCAAATGAATGATAAAGTTCTTGTACAGATACCATCGAGCCTTTACTAAATATGCATTTCCTTATTGCGAAACGATATATTTGGACATCTACTAGTTAAATATTCACTAACTCACCTTATTGCTTCCTTCAAGGATCCCCGGCAAAATCTCAAAAAAGTCAACATTATGATTCAATTTATTTTGATTTAAAAATTGTTCCATGCTTGGGGAGGCCTTGGGCCAAACGAAGCTCCGTCCAGCATTTTTCTGAAATTTGTACATGAAAGCGGTCTGACGATCTCCGAATTAAAGACAAGTTTATGGAAAGAGTTTCTTATGTTATGTTGATTAGACTGCTCAATCAATAATTGAGATCACCCAGAGACCATTGTGAAAAGGCAGAAAGAAGTATGAGGAAGGTGGGAAGTGGGAAGGGGGTAGAGGAGGATTACTTCGAGTGTCAAAAACTGTTGGGCATTCCTAGTCACATAAGTCCCTTTCCTTACAAAACCATTTTGAGGATTCGACAAAAGTGGCCCGATTTGCTATTGGCACGTTTGCCAGACTCCCCAGGTGTTCAAAGAATGGTTTACCCAGGAACTGGTTTCGTCTTCTAAGAAGCGCCGGGCAATCACATAGCACGTGTTGGATGATTTCTGTCTCCTCCTCATCTCCGCAGCTGCGGCAGAAGTTGTGATGGGGGACGTGCATCCTCTCAGCCGTTAGGCCTATAATGCAGTGGCCCGTTACAACTCCTACTAGCAGCCTGGTCCTGTTTTTGTGAAAACGCAGGAGTTCAAATGTTCGCTTTGGATTGTACCGTGGCCAGAGTGCTCGCTTGATGCGATAACCGGACGCAGTGTCCCATTTTCTTTCCGCCTGTGCTCCGGCCGTCCCCCTTACTAACCAACGTTCTGTAAGGGTCTTTTTATATCCGTAACCGCCTTCTTCTGATGCAGAGCATTTTCAATGCTCCCTACCACCGTATGTAGTGAGCGTTAAGATAGGACTGTTGTGATCCGCTGAACAAACGGGGAGTTAGTTGCTCCTGATGTCTACATCCAAGAGTCGTTCCATCGTTTTCCATAAAATCAAGGATAGACTAGTGGGTCTGTGATATTTTGGCGAGCTGGGGTTGATCTTCCCAGCCTTGGGAATGAATGCCACCCTTACCTCTTTCCAACTCCCTGGGATACAACCTCTAAGGAGGCATCCCTTCAAAACCTTCATTAGCCATGGCATCAGCTTTGGAATCCCCGCCTGCAGCATGCCTATTTGAATGTCGTCAGTCCTGGCGTTTATTAGGGCTGGAACGACCTGATAGCCCAGGCTATATTCTCTTCTATGATGATGTCATTTAAAATCAGCAGATCCTCTTGGTCAACATCGTTGCCAGTCTCCAGACAACGTGGGAAGTGTGTAGCTCCGGCTCCGGATGAATTGAATGCGAAGTCTGGATGCTTCACTAGTGCTGACAAAATCCTCACAAAACTTAGTCTAAGCGTCTCTCTTATTAATTTTACACCTGTTCTTAAAAAAATCCTAAACCTAGCCGGTAGGCGTTCCAGTCCGACTGGATACCGGACGCAGTGTCCCATTTTCTTTCCGCCTGTGCTCCGGCCGTCCTCCTTACTAACCAACGTTCTGTAAGGGTCTTTTTATATCCGTAACCGCCTTCTTCTGATGCAGAGCTTTTTCAATGCTCCCTACCACCGTATGTGGTGAGCGTTAAGATAGGACTGTTGTGATCCGCTGAACAAACGGGGAGTTAGTTGCTCCTGATGTCTACATCCAAGAGTCGTTCCATCGTTTTCCATAAAATCAAGGATAGACTAGTGGGTCTGTGACATTTTGGCGAGCTGGGGTTGATCTTCCCAGCCTTGGGAATGAATACCACCCTTACCTCTTTCATCCCCTTCAAAACCTTCATTAGCCATGGCATCAGCTTTGGAATTCCCGCCTGCAGCATGCCGATTTGAATGTCGTCAGGTCCTGGCGTTTGTTAGGGCTGGAACGACCTGATAGCCCAGGCTATATTCTCTTCTATGATGATGTCATTTAACATCAGCAGATCCTCTTGGTCAACATCGTTGCCAGTCTCCAGACAACGTGGGAAGTGTGTAGCTCCGGCTCCGGATGGATCGAATGCGAAGTCTGGATGCTTCACTAGTGCTGACAAAATCCTCACAAAACTTAGTCTAAGCGTCTCTCTTACTTTTTTTACACCTGTTCTTAAAAAAATCCTAAACCTAGCCGGTAGGCGTTCCAGTCCGACTGGATATTTTTGCTTTGTTGAAGAGCTTTCTCGTTTCCTTCCCATGCATTGATAACAAAATATTTGCTTGACTTTTCTTTAGTCAGTAAAATCGTTCTACAATAAAAAAAACTTCGTTTATATAGCAATAATTCACTTTTTTTATTTGTTATAATAAATTATAGTAGCTTCGTTAAACAAATGACACTTGGTGGAAAAACTTGCAGGAGTTTTTAAAAAAGTAACGCAACCTTTTTTAAATACGACTTCTTTAAAAGCCAACAAGTTCTCTGTAATACATTAAGCTAATCTAACTTAAAATATTTGGTTTTAGCATTTTTTGGAATATTTTTCTTAAAACTTATTGCGTTTACACTTTTAACAAACTTATCCTATTTCTTGCCGTAATTATTCTGATAGACATTCGAATAGTAACGTTGCCAGTTGGGGGAACTAAGTGAGGCGTAGGGATTATTATAGTTATTATTGTTATATGTGGGATATAAATACTGTCCAATGACGTACGGTAAAATGCGGATCTGTGTGTTGCTGTACGGATTCTGTGTGTTGTACGTGCTGTAGTAATACGGATTCGGGGTGGTATAATAATAGTTGTTTAGATTCGAGAACGTGGGATTTGTATTATAGTAGAGATTGTTGTTGTATGGATCGTAGTACTGAGCTGTGCAGAGCTAGAAATAGAAGACCATTAATTGTCAGTTGTATTGGAAATGTTGGGAATATGTTGCTATACTTACCACAGTAAGGCACACAAGGAACAGCAATGGCAAACAGGAGCACTTCCCTATCATATTTTCAGTTTATTTAGTATTCAAAAAATTCCACAAATATGCAAGTTTATTTGAACGTTACGACTTGCTGTGTTATACTAAACATAGCAGACTCGGACATTCCCATTTTATACAGTTTACCAGGTGTCACAACAATTTTACGCTCTGACAATTCGGACTCATGCTGAGCATTTCCATAAGCAAATTTTCCGTATAGTTTTTGTGCCTTTTTTTTCGTGTCGTCATTGAACTTGACTCATTCGAGAGGCGGTCGGTACCATTTTGTATATAAATTGTTTACTGTATGTACTCTTCACTAGACGTCAAGTACTATGAAATTGATCCACTTCTTTACATTTTATTTTGAGCATAAAAAATATTACGGTATATACGTATATAACTTGCGGCACAATAAAGAATAGTTAAAAACAAAATTAATCGATCGTGCTGCGGAAAACAAAATCGAAGAAATTTTTTTCGTTTTCATATTTTCCTTGCTTTGCTCGATAAATTTCCATATTTCCCTTACATTGTTGCCGCAGAACCTTTCAATTACTTTATATCGATTACAACTATTTTATTTTCATTAAAATATTTCTAGCACTATGCTGTTCTGTTTTTTAAATAAACATAATATTACTTTAGCAAAAATATTTATTGAAATTAAATCGTCATGTGTTCGTGTAAGACACATACACGAATCCTAAAAAAAATTTGTTTTCCATGCTATTTTTTTAATTAAGTCAGAAAAAAAATTTAAAAATAATTTTCAATAAATATATTACTTTAATTTAGCATAAATATAATCTAAAAATATTTAAAAAATTATTTCAGTATAAAATGCGATTTGTTTTAATTCCTCTTGCAACAAAACATTCGGTTTCAAATCACATGAAAAATTCGGTTTGGTGAAATTGGGAGCACCGAATGTTCGGATTCGTTTTCCGGAGCACGGCATTCTACTTTACACGTTAGAGGTATGTAAAACGTGTAAAAAAAGACACGAAGTAAATCCTTGAGCTGCTATGAAAATAAATTAGAACTCCCAAACTTAATTTCTAAAAGATAAGATAAATAAACATATTTTTCTTAACAATTTCCATCAAGGAGCTTTTTTTTAATCGTGCTAAATCGAATGAAATTGAGAAAAAAAAATGTCCAGACCGTGTTACATTAAACCGTGTAAAAATTGAATTGATTTTAATCGAATTAAAAGCACGAAAAAAATTAGTTTTAGTGAAATTGAGAGCACCAAACACGTGGTTTCGAAACGAATCCGAATAACATATTCGGTTGAAAATGTGCAATTTACACAAGATAACACTAGATGGCGCCAGCAGCAACAACATTTTATGAAGCAAAAAATTATAGCAGGTAGCAAAAATCTTTGCATGTGCTTTTCAAAGGAATGCAAAATAGCTTTCCTAAAAGCGGTGGAGATGCACTCGCTCCATTTATTAATTTATAAATATAACTACATATATTTAAATTATTAACAATATTAATACTGTTTCAAACAAGCTAAGAACAAGCCTCAATTTTTAAAACAAAATGAAAGCAAGTTTGTAAGAACAATTTGTTCTAATTTTAGAATACTCGCAAAGGAGCAATCTTTCTGAAGTCACACAGTGGGCGCAGATTGTCATATTTTGGGCAAAAATCTGGCGTTGCCAAAATAATTTTTTTAGAGTAATGAAATTTTATACACACTCGTTTCAACACAACTACAAGGCCTTCAACACTACACGAGAGAAGATCCACTTCCCAACTGATTGCTCTCGTACGTATCGGACACTGCCATAAAACTCACGCCCACCTACTCTCTGGAGATCAACGCCCAACGTGCCAACACTATGGACAGGTCTTAACTCCACTGTCCACTTTCTTGACATCTGAACAGAATTTGACTAAATAAAATATCATCTTCACTACTTACAATTGTAAACAAAACCAATACCGAGGCTATATTTAACTTTCTTAAGATCTGTAAAATAGACACGGATAGGGTCTAAGGTCTTGTTACTCGTTGCCCTAATCTTTATTAGTTATAGTATTATTATTTTATTAGAATTAATATTTAAATAAATAAAAAAATAAAATATACACACGTGAACTTTTTTTGTTTGAGCCTTCTTAGATTTGTTTAAGATATAGATAATCCGAACAAAAATTAGAAAAAATTAAAAAAAAAAAAAAATAATTTCAACTTCGTTTCAAAAAAGTTGAAAATTGGTTCCAGTTCTGTTTAAAAGTTCAACTTCATTCTTAATTTCTGGTTTCATAAATCCAAATATATTTGAAATATTTGATGGTACACAGCACGTACTTTACAAATATTATAAAAACTGTATAAGAGTATTTAAGGTAGTTCATCCCGAACTTAGTTTTCGACAACTTTTTGTTGTTTACATTTTGTTTGGATTGAATTGTATTAACTGTACGGTGGTTCCCGTAATTTGCGAAAAAAAATGATTCCAATTTGCAAATATTTCAACAGCAGTGGAAATGTGTAAACAAATTGTCACTTTTCTTAATTATAGCGAATGTTCAATCATCTCGTTAATAACAAAACATGAAAGAAAAAAAAATTCAAACATATTAAAAGCCAATAAAATAATCACTGGCATTTTGACGTAATTTCATTTCATTATTCATTTTATTTAGTTTAATGCTTTTACAAATATATTTATTATTTGTAAATTATACTACATATACGACAGTCGTTACATAGCATTGTTTAGCTGCCGGTAGCTTATGGTACATAACATACATACTACATATGTATCGGAATTGACAAAAAAATTTACATTATTACATTATTTACACAAAACTCACTCACGGCACTAACGACCTCGAAACAATTAGACTAACTCGTTACAATTTATACAAAATTACAAAACGAAACTCAACAACAAACACTAAAATTACAAACATATATCATGGAAATTTACAGTAACTGGGAATCTACAATCTCAACAATTGGCAGGACGTTGGTGCGACAACTATATGTACACACACACACTATATTTCTCCCTTTCTAATTAAAGTAGTTTGCTTTGAAAGTCAATAAATATACGTAATTAGCTGCAATGCGTCAATAGTCCTCATCATCTTCATCTGGCGGATCTGTGGCATACGTCAGCTCGTTCAGATAGAACCATTTCTGCAAGCAAATAATTATAGCATTAATATCATTTGATTTTTGGTATATAATTATCTAAATGAGATGTGTTTTGACTCACCGGCGACTCTGTACAATTGAAATTGTAGTCCCAATCACATATTCTGTACTCTTGGTTGAATGATGTCTCATTGGCGCAGAGGTGGGGTATGCGGTTGCCTTCTTCGTCACACATGTGAAATATCTGCGGGGGGGAACAGAGTACATATGAATATAATTCATAAAAATTCCTAAAATTAGCTAAATACAAACAACTAACTGAGTGATTATTATTTATTTGTGCTTAATTCCATTTAAATGTGTACAAACATTTTAACTAAAGCTAATGGTAATAATCGGCCGTGCTTCGGAAAACGAAGCCGAACCTTTTATTCGGATTCGTTTCGAAATCGAATGCTTGGTGCTCCCCATTTTACCAAATCGAATTTTTCATGTGATTTGAAACCGAATGTTTTGAGAGGAATTATAACGAATCGGCAAAATTGGTTTAAAAGGTACGCATTTCTTACTGAAATAATTTTTTAAACATTCTTTGATATTCTTAGATTATATTAATGCCAACTTCAAGTTACATATTTATTGACAATTATTTTTGATTATTTTTTTCTGACTGAACCCAAAAAATAGCATGCACAGCCAAAACGAGTTTGTTTGTGTATCGTACACGAACACATGACCGATTGGAGCGACAAGCAAATATGCTTATTTATTGAAAATAAAAAGGAACTATCGACAAAAAAATTCGTTTTCCGGAGCACGCAAAACCGAATCCGAATAAAATTGTCCGGTTTGGTTTTTTCTGTTTTCGGAAGTTTTTAAGGGGAAAGGCCTGTAAGCAGTTCGAAATATTTCGCACGGAATGACAAAACTTCATATGAAAAAAAAATCCCATTTGGGACTTTTATATTTCGAACTGCGTACAGGCCTGAAATGTAGAACAAGAAATCGCTTGAGTTCTGAAGTTTAAAAAGAAGACTTGATGGTAACTCATTTTTATGGATATTAAGTCGTTCCACTTATATTTTGCCAGCTTCTTATCTCATCCTGCGTATAGGCCGCAGCATGCAAAAATTTGGAACGGAATGACAAAACTTCATATAAAAAAAATATCCCAAAAAAGGGAATTTTTTTATATATGAAATTCCCAAAAAAGGGAATTTTTTTTTTTATATGAAGTTTTGACTTTTTGTGCGGAATTTTTGCATGCTGCGTATGGGCCTATACAATATTTTTTTAACGTCTATTTTTTTAAACGTATTTTTTTGCATTCTTGATTTTTTTCTAATTTTTGTTTTATTTATTAATAACTATGCCCAATCCTAAATAATTTTTGGGTACCATTTCTATGAAATATTATAAATTTATTATTCAATTATTGACGCCTTAATTTTGGTTTTATTTTTAATATGAACATAAATGTGCAGCTATATTAAAAACAAAAAATAAACAAATTTTTTTTTTTTCAAATTTTTTTTTTTTCAAATTGTATAAATAATTTTTTTTACAAAGAAGGGATAATTATACGTTTTAAAAAAAATTGATTTTAGCAACATACTTAAAAAAAATGTAAAAAAGAAGATAATCTGTTGGTTACAAAAAAAAATGTAAGAGGCTTATTGCCTGCCAACTTAGATTAAATAAAAATGGGTTCAAAAATATTTCGTAGTTTAGTTTAATTAAATAAAAAGTGAAAAACCGATTTTTTTTTTAAATCAAACCGAAACGCGTTAAGTGTAAAAGCTGCAATTTTTTGAAAAAAAAGTAGTTTGACCTGCGAATTGATCTGCATCATTATTTTTTGAAAATCTTTCGGGGCAGGAACAAATTCCAGTTCCAGCTAAAACCTTTGCAAAATCTGCGAATATACGTAGGTTCGTAAACAAAAAGTCGAACTAAGCCTTTCAGAACATAATATTTTTTTGTCGACCTGTGTAACCTATGTACCCCGTAAAAATCGTTATACATATATTGTAGAAATTTAGATTTAAAATTTTTTTTGTTTTTGTAATTATTTATTGGCAGTTAATCTGTTAACAGATGAGGCTATAATCCAATACCTGAGAAAAAATTAATCGCTACAGACTAAACATATCTTATTGTGGGATGTGGCTTATTTTTACATAATGTAGTACATACATGTACATATATACAAAAATTAACAAAATGTTAACAAAGATATTCGATTTATTCAATCTTTTAGTGACTCCTATGACCCCTAAGAGCACAGGCTAGCGAAATTGGAATTGTTTCTAAACTTATTTGTTGGATGTCAATATTGGATCCACAAATTTACAAAGGCTTCCAAAAATAAATAAAGCTCTAAAAAGTACTCCAGCAATTAAAATGAAATAACGACGTCTTTGGTCACAAATTGAATATGGCAAAGTTATTTTATAATATATTTTCTTGCATAAAGGTTTAAAAGAACGCGGTTTGTTGGCACTCAAAATCATGCAACATTTTTTTTAATGTGCATACTTTTAGGCAGTAAAGCAAAATTTCTTTAGATAGACACCAAAAGTAATGTCTAATACCCATTTTTTTATTAATCATTATATCTGATCTGTAAAGTATAATTGAGGGATCGACTGAGCTTCAAGGTATATACAATATTAAATATATTTTTTTTAAAAGAGACACCAAACTTTTAGTAATTGCATATATTGAGTACAACTTTTTTTAAAAAATCTCTCGAAAATATTAACACAAAATAAAAAGTCTGATGCTTTTAAAATCCCGGATAGCCACTCTGCGTCACGCTAAGCCGAATCTCGTTTTAAGTGCGTCAGCTTTGCTGCCATCCTAACCTAAGTCAACCAACGTCACTACAACAAAACCAAATTTGCATAGATCCATAAACCCTTTGTTTATTATTATTATAAAAGTATTTGATTAAATATGGCTCGTTTCCTTATAATCTATTGATTTCTTTGTTAAAATGCTAAGCTAGCCAATCTTTTGTAGTTATAGGTTTTTAAAGAATTTTTAATTAAATTATGTTTATTGAGCATTTTAATATATTTGTTTGACGTCATAACTGATTTGATTTAAAGACTATATTAAATTAGCTTTAATTTGATAGGCTTGAAAGAAAAAAAAATATGGTACGCCCACAGTCGTTTGCTGATGATGATGTGTCTTTGACAACTTGCCACACCTTCATGAGGCTAATGATCATGAAACTCTATTGTAAGGTCTTATGCTCGGTCGGAACTAAAACATTTCCTTCTAACATTGGCTCTAACTACAAGTATGCTAAAAATATTGCTATTGAATAGTTCTTGAAAGTTGTATCCAACGAAAAGTATTTGAAAAGATGGCGTACGTTAAAGTCGGGCGTGGACGACTTTGGGTTACCATATTGCAATTAAATGCGGTGCATTGCTTAGAACTCCAAAAGATATTTGTGACCGAGTGCATGGAAGTTCTGAAAAACTTCCCAATGCCAAATTTGGTTTCGCTATCTTTATAAGCAAACGAATTATGCCCGGAGATCTCTAAAAAACTAGGTTAGGTTAGGTTAGGGCGGCAGTTGGGACCTAAAAGTCCCTAAAAAACTACCAATCACAAAATTTGCTTACGATATCTTCATAAACAAACGAAACTTAACCAATTTTACACCAAAAACGTTTTTCTGAACGCTCGGTCCTATGAGCGCTATACCGATTTTAATCAAATTTTGTACCGCGCTTGGGAACTCTAGAAAACTTTCGAGAGCCAAATTTGGTTTTGATATTTTCATAAACACACAAAAAAAGTTTTTTTGATCGATCGGTCCTTGGTCCTTGATCGGTGCTTGGGAACTATAAAAAACCTCCGTATGCCGAATTTGGTTACAATATCTTCAATTATACGAATTATCCATCTAACACTTTTGATTTTTTTCGAGGTCCTCTGAAACAACCCTATGGGAGGTATATAAAGTAACCCCGATATCAACAATATAAAATAAACTTATAATCTGAAAGTTTGGTTGCTCTAGCTCTTACCATCTCTAAGATCTAGGCGTTCAAATGGACGGACAGACGGATATAGGTATATCGTCTTTTCTAGTCACCGTGACCATACTTTAGGTAACTTTGGGGGGTCTCTGAAGACTTCTTCAGTATGTTACATGCATTTTCAAACTTAATATACCCTTTGTACCATAAGGTACAGGGTATTAAAATTCGTTGTAAGAAAGTGAAACAGTAATAAACTTTAAGGTCCTTCGATATCAAAGTTTACCTTTCAGTCATAAAATAGACTTTTTATTAGTAATGCTTTTAAAATTCTGAGCGCTGAAAGGTCTTGTGCAAATATGTACTATGGATTAAGGTTGGAATGTTAAGTCAACATTCTAAATTTGTTTTTAATTGCAATTTTCAGACTTTTAGTGACACCTCTAACCTGCTTCTTTTTTCCGTAACATCAATAATATTTTATCATTTGGCTTACCTGGCAATTGTATTCCATGTCCGCATAGAAGCCCACCGATCGTCGCTTGCAATCGAATGAGAATGTTATGTTATCTAAATTCGTCCACTCCTTTGTTTTGTGATTTTGAAATACTGGACTGGCTGGATCCTCCGCCAAAACTATGGCGGCTAACAAGAATGGAACTGCAACAAGCGGTAAGTTTGCTGTGATTATATGCATATAAGCTATAAGTGTATGTGTGTGTGTGTGTGTGGCACTTAATTTATGGGTCTCACGCGTGCGTAATACCCAACAATCCAGCCATTAAACCAGTCAGTCATTAATAAAGTCAGTCAGTCTTTTCCACTCAAAGGTGGCTAATCGAAATCAACGCACTTGGTATTTAATTTATGTCGCGACGTTGTCTCGGAATTGAGGCCAATACATAAGTCCAATAACAAGTCTTGTGTGTGTGTGTGTGTGTGTTTGTGAGGTACTTACCCAGTAAAACGCCGGAAAGCCATAAAATTCTATAACTGTAAACCATTTTTGTAGTCCACAACATTTTGGCGCTTCTCTAAATGTGTGCGTGTGTGTGTGTGTCAGCGTGAGTTTTAGGCAAGTGCTTGTGACGTCACGACGTCTAGTTTCAACAAAACTGCACAAAAGCTTCACACAAAAACTGAGCTATGCATGTGAGTGTGTGTGTGTGTGAGAGAGAGTGTGTATGTGCGTGTGTGTGTGGTGCTACGCGTCCATTTAACACGAATTAGGAAGCGTTTAAGTGGCTTAGACGTTTTATTTATGGTAACAACATGGCTGCAAATAGAAAAAAAAATAAATATGTCAATTAATTTTGGGCAGTTTTTTTTTTTGAAAAGCCGCTAAATTCATTAACTCTAAACGAGTATATTGCAAAATATGCAGCAAAATTGAGACGCTTAAGCGTCTAGAGCCAAACCCAGCGTCAGCTCAGACATTATCTATAACTTTGCACTGTTTGCGTGGTATGCGTTTGAGTCATGCAGCGGATGCGTGTGTGCAACAAGTGGCAGCATCTTTAAGCTTTATTAATGATTATTGCAGCTGTTGGGTTCTACGCGTGCGCCCACATATGTATCAGAGACGCACCTATAGGACCGGATATGCTAAGGGCTTGACACAGTTTTAGTCGCATTGAACATGACTTTGATGTCACTGCTGATTGACTGGCTGACTGAATACATAAGCACGATTATGTATGAGTATTGTATTTCATAATATGCATTTGCAATCAATCAATTTGAGCTGGCAGCTTAACTGCCAATTCTATTAAAAGATACAAGATACAAGCAGATTAACACACTCAAAAGCAAAACTCAAAGTGACAAAGAGTCAATGACAGTGCAAAACAATCGATAGAATTTATCGTCTCGCTTATGCTAATGATCACGCATGGCTATTGAATTTCTGATTTTTTGTGACGTAGTAGCGCGCTGAGCGCTTGACAAAGACAACG
Source organism: Chymomyza fuscimana (assembly GCA_949987675.1). Taxonomy (NCBI): domain Eukaryota; kingdom Metazoa; phylum Arthropoda; class Insecta; order Diptera; family Drosophilidae; genus Chymomyza; species Chymomyza fuscimana. The sequence goes on from OX465089.1 coordinate 1,562,097, forward strand.
TGGCGCATGCGCAATCCGCTGATCAGTGAAAGATACAACTTAACCTTAAATTATGGCGACCTTCGCTTAAGGCGAATTGTAGATTGTTGCTGGGCAAGCAGCTCAATTAAACTGTCAACAGCGTGAAGAGCGAAGCAGTGTGATCGAGGGGGCAAGTGTATGCGGGTGTTGCGACTCTGATGAGCGATTAGTTGCCGCTGATTGCATTTTATGTGCGCTACAGCTTATCCATACATCTCTTTGGCTTAAATCCTTGACTCTTCTTGAATGCCTTATGCCTGCGGGCAAATAATCATAAATTGCTTTTAGTGCACAGCCCCCGCAATATGCGACTAATCTTAGTAGCAGCAACAGCTTGCTCTACTCCCCAGGCCCCAGGAGCAGCTGCAATGACATGCAAATTGTGGCCTCTCGCGCAAGATTTAAGGCGACATAAAAGGTCATCAGTGTCGACAACAAAAGACATCTTCACGGCAGACAGGCGCCTCAAAACATGACACAGCATTCGACTTTTTAAAAGCCTGCCAATCTTTCACCTTTTGCATTTTGTTGCCAATATACGCTTTTGTAGTTGCTTGACCATGGTGCAAACATTGTAGACCCTGGCGCCCGCAACAATTAGACAAAAGCCAGACTCGATTTTACAACCAACAACAACAACAACGGCGCAGCTATAAAATATTTTTCGCATATACGTCAAAGCTTCCGCAACAAACACCAAAGATTTCAGAAGATCACGATGAAGAAGCAGCCGCAGCAGACAAGTCACTTTTGACATTTTCTGACAAGCGTGAGAAGCGGCATCCAACGGTGCGCTCTTCGGTTTGACTCATAAATTTGCAAGCTCTCTTGTGTAAAAACTTGAAAGAAAAAAAATACCCAGGGACAGCGCCGTTCTGGGCATCAATCTCATAGCACAGCACTTATATAATAGCATTTGAGTAAATTCATTTGTTTTTGATTTTTATGCGCCTTACTCTATATCAAAAACGGGTACGTTAAGTTTGTGCAAACTTCTAGAAGAAACTGATAAGTTTTTGAATTTTATAAGATATAGGAAAATATAAGAAGAACGTTCGTTCAATCAGAGAAAGAGAGAAGAGAAATGAAGAAGAAAAGAGCAGAAATATGTAGAAAATTGTAAAAGCCGTAGATCCTCACATAAGTATTAAAACCACACATTACGCACTGCTTGTCAAACTTTGAACAATCAAGCAGTGCAATTTAAATCTAATCAGTACATACTTCGGCAGTACCCCCCCATTCGACGCATTAAGTTAAAATCTAAAGCATTTAAGAGCCGGCTTTTGAAACAAATCCGTTGTAGTGTAAGTGTCAAGCCAAAATCAGTGGTTAGATATGGAAGAAAGTTTGTAAACAGCTTTGGAAAACTATCTTTTAAAGAGCTGATCAATGAAACCGCATTTCCGAGTAGCGCGTTTCAGATTGCCATATGTGATAACTTCCAACAGTTTGAACTTTGCAAAATTGCATTAAGCGTTTAGCGTATTTTATAGTCGGATTTCCCACTGGATTTTTCAAATATATTTTTTTTTAATCATTATCGTTGGCTTGCGCGACAAAATTTTTGGCGGCGCTGCTTTTGAAAGTCTTTGTCAGTTAAATTTTGGGAAGTTTGGACGCGTCTATTTGCGAAACATCGCACTAATTTGTTAATTTTTGACGCGTAGCCGAGGGCCCAATGTTTTATGAACCCTGGACGGCAGGCAGACAGTGGCGTATGTGGAGGGGGCGCGCTCAGGCAGGCAGTGGCACAGCATTTGATATTATGCAAATTGCAAATTATTTAATTTGCTTAACAGCAATAAAAAACTTAAGCCATAAATAAGAGCTGCCAGCGGCTATACGGAGCAAACTCTAACTAATTTCTTCATTTTGCATTCGAAGAAGAAAATGCTGCACAGCAAAACAATAACAACAACGACAACAAAGGCAGACTGAGGAAAAGCCAAGACCGAGAAAATTTGTATAGCTGCAGCGGAAGCAGCGCTAATTGGCGGAACTGCAGCTTTAACAACACAAACACAAACAACAACCAACAACAACAGCGCACAGTGACACAAGAGAGTGTGGAAAAATGTTGGAAAACATCAACAGATGAGACACTGTCATCGGATACAGGCCTTAAACCACACTTACATAAGCTCAAACATGGCTTAATCATTGCAGCCGGACAATTGATTAGGCCAATAATAACGGCAAGCAGACTCTTCCCACCTCCCTCCATCCATGCGTTCGTCCAAAGCAGTCAGTCCGTCCAAGCGTTGACACTTGGACTTTTGCACACATTTTTCAGCGCCATTAAAACGCAGCTAACAACTGCCAATTGGCCCGACCATTGGTGACAAGTGCAACCAACAACTGGGGGACCTCTTAGTTGGGGGTTACCCCAGCCGGTTAGGTGTTTCTTTTTGTTTTTTGTGATCGTATAACAACTAAAATAATAGTTAATTGAACGACAACAACAACGATAATAAAACTAGTTAGCTGTGACTAGCCGGTGGCTTGAAGCGTGGAAACTTGGCACTGCAGCCTCTCCAGCTACTGCCGGAGCTGGCCGATTATTGGCCTTGAAAATTGCTACGCAGAAATGCGCTTAATACGAAAAATCAATATTGTAAAAAAAATACTCACAAACAAAAAGTTGAACGTAAGTTAAAAACCGGCTTGAACCACAAAAAAAAAAAAACAGAGAGAAAAGAAAACATCTACACCAAAGCGCTCATATTAAACATAAATAAATATATATTTATAAAAAAAAAAAACAGGTGCAAATGAATCTCAAGAAAAAATAAACAAACCCAGAAAAGCTCCTAATGAGCTTTATTGCGAACTACCAAATGCAACAGTTTATGCGGCAACGATTAATTACAATTTCGAAATAAAGATTTAGCAAAAATTCAGCATTGCAAAGAACAAAAATAAACAAATTTAATTTTACCATGGGCAGGGTTTTGAATTTTTGATTTTATACACATTTTCATTTAAATATTCGGCCGTGCTCCGGAAAACGAAGCTAAACATTTTATTCGGATTTGTTTTGATACCGAATATTTGGTGGTCCCAATTTCATCAAAACAAATTTTTTAAGTGGTTTGAATTAGAATATTTTGTTTAAAAAACTACGCATTTCATAATATTAAATGTTGTCAAAAAAATTCGTTTTCCGAAGCACGCAAAAACGAATCCGAATAAAACTTTTCGGTTTACATTACATTTGATCAAGTACATAATAAATTACAAGAAATATATTTTGACAAAAAAAAAAAAAAACAGTAGTAAAATCAATGTACAATGGTCTCCAAAACAAAAATGAATATTTTGAAAAAATAGAACCGTGAAAAGTAGCTATGAACTAATCCACGTCTTTAGTCTGATGGGTTCACCGACTCACATCATGAAGTGGCCAGAGACTTGGAGATTTACTATAACAAAGTTGTAAAAAGGAAGTGCAAATAAAAATTAAATATTTTATTAGGAAAAAGCCAAAGGAGCACTGTTGACCCAATGGATGACTCACAATTCAGAATTGGTTAAGTATGCTGGAAGAGGCAAGTCAAGGAGACTTATGATATAAGAAGTGACAGAGAACACAGAGCATTCAAAAGAGAATTTATAATATTTTAAAAATTATAAAGGCTATTGTAGTTAGAGAGACGCAAATCAAAAATATTGGATCTAACAAAGGGCAATGGGGTGAAAGTTACGAGTTATTCTAGAAAGCACGACAATAGTAACTTTATTTAACACAGGTCTACAAAGACCGGGGTCATGCCATAACTTTGAGAAAAAAAATCGTTATTGATCTCTTGAATTCTTAAATTAAAGGGTAAGACTGGTACTAAGTGATGTAACTGGAGAGACAGACCACAAAAATTTTTGCACCCTGTACATAACCTAAAAAGAAGGAAAAACTCTGTTTGATGACATAAGCTCAAATATCTAAAAATCCTGACATGATGGGCCAATTCTGACCCCGTATTCGGATTCTACGCAGCAAATTACTTCGGAAATGACTCTTAGCTTTCCAACAACTAAACCATGTTGACTTGTGTAATTTAATAAGTTCGGCGGATTCAGTAAAAACCAGTACGCTTATTTAAGGAAGGCAATTTTATAAGGCAAAGTCTATCAAATTGAGATGGCGTCGGCTATTTGAATCCGAATTGAAGCCAATCCTAATTTGAACCCGACACAAAGTCAAAAAATTATAAAGGCCTATTCAAGAATTCCATCTAAATTTCGCATTGTTCTTTTTTTACAATCAAGTTTATCATAATAATTATCTCTTTTGGGAAATGAAAAAATCTAAATCTGAACTCAAGTTCGAAAGAAACATAAATTTTTGTCCTCTAATAAAATTAAATAAAAATGTTCCGCTGTACATTTTTGATATTATTTTTTAAAAAGCGAATTTTAAATTTTAAAAAAGTCAATCTCAACTTACCAAAATTTTTTTGGTTTTGGGTTTGTTCAAAAAAAATTATTTTCGTATATCCGAAATAATTTCTGGGAATCCTAACCGAAGCCATATACTATACTATACATACTATTTCATTGTGTTTGGTTTGAAATATCAAAATATTTTAATTTTTCGATAACCAACTAAACTCTACAAACAGTCGCATCAAGTATGGCTATGGGGTATGATCAAAAGCATTACGAAACAAATCTTCTACAACACGTTAACTAAAACTTGGATTAGGAATTTTTGACAGCAAGAATAGAACAAAAGAATATATTTTGGATTGCATCTAAACAAACAGGAGATTTTTCAAATAAGCAATTAGGTACTACATTTCGACAGCATCTTGGTATATGATCCCTCCCCTCCCCTCCCACTCATCGAATAAAGCTATAGACTCAAAAATTCTATGACAAGCAAAAAAAGACTATTACGAATTTCAAATATTTAAAAGTTTAGCACAAAAAAAGGAGCACTTAAAAAAATTAGCATTAAATTGTCAATGTGATAAGACGTTGTCGACAAAGCAGATGAGCTGCTGGCCCTGTGCGAGATTCTTAGACGTATTGTTCAGCGAATCCATCAATACACTTAAAGGCCATTTCCTAGGCAGTAATTACCGGCTAAGCGATAAAGAAAAAATAAATAACAATCAATACAATCGGATGGCTTTTGATGCCCGCCCATTGTTGGCATTTTGCGGTTTATTTTATATTTGTTGTTGACCATTCAAACTAATAATTAATTAAAATTCCATTAAATGCAGCAGCGAACATAAAATCAGTTGCCGTCTCATTTGATTTAACTGCCATCGAGCAACAATAGCAACAACAGAAGCAGCAGTGGCAGCAGCAGCAACAATGTTGCTGACAGGCAGCTAAGCAACTATTAGATACAGATACAGATACTATTGACGGACTGGAACAGCAGCTTCCAGCCGGGCCATCCGTCATTAACATATCAACTTGTATTTCGAAAAAATCGTTACAAGGGCAAAGCACGGCTTAGCCGAAAACGAAATTGAAACCGAACCGAATCCGTGCCCAAAAACCAAAAAACTTTAAGCAGCACAACTAATTTCAAATTGTGCAGTTATCTATCTGATCACAAACAAACACACACACACACACACATCGAGATACATCGAGATCCATCGAGACATGTTTGATGACTTTGCCACACAATTTGTTATGGTAACAACTCATTAAAGACACTTGATTGATCGCCTGGCCGGACTTCGATGACGGCATTTGGACCCAGCTGCCTCTTCCTAAACCCAAACTATGTCGCTACAATTCATTCAAAATTTAGCCGTATCTTTTTATCTTGTTTTGTATGAGCTTCAAGCTCTCTCATTTGATTTGTGGTGCGAATTTAGCCTGTGGCTACTGAGCAGCAGCTTTGACTGCCTCTGAAGTAGCGATTAGAGACAAACATTGCCGATGTTCATGATGATAATGATGTTAATCATTATCGTGATAAATATGTGTGCAGCGTAGTTGCTGCTGCCACAGCGGAAGCGCCGCTAGACAATTTCGTAATTTCTATGAAATATAGCACAAATATAAGTATCTATGTGAGGTCAAGGGTGCGCAAACGATTTGCCTGCCACGTGGCGTATACGTGATCTGCGTGATCTCTGATGCATGCATACCTATATGCGATACATATGTAGATACATAAATGGATGCTTGGCCGAAGCAGGTGAAGCTTTAAACACGTCTTACTCGAGCATTGGCAACAACTTTTCACACAATTAACAACAACTGCAACAGTCACAATAACAACAACAATCCAAACAACAATTTGCAATGTAATGTGGCAGCAATAAATTTTATTTAAATCGCTTTTGCTTGTAGCTTTTGATTACGCCAAAGAAACAGAAGAAAATGGCCACAAAGCCCAAGCCAGCGCCAGAGCTTAAACAATGCAAATAAATTACATTGTAAATACACAAACAAAAAATAAACAACAAACACAGAGACGAACACACACACACACACACGCAGATATATTATAAGCTCTTGGCTTAAAGATTTTCCAAGAATGCGCTTTGAGCGGGTGGCCAAGCGTTGATACCAAGATTGCGACTTACCAATGCTCAGCCTGTGGCTCAGACGCAATACCCATAATAAAAAATGTGTGCACTCGCTCTAGCCTACAGGCTAGCTGGCTCAGTCGCACGCAAAAGCTAGAGTTGAGCGTGAGTCGTGAGTCGTTGCGCGTGAGAGTGGTCTCAATAAAAAAAACTATCTTAAAAGCGGATACAAGTGTGATCTTTGCCGTGAGTCTTAATAGTGATTGAAAATAGCTCCAAAAACAGATGGTGTTTAGTATTCGTATTCAAAAATAATTAGAAGAAATCTTATTCGAATCGTAAACTTAACCTTAGCCTCGTGGACACCTGTGTAGAATCTTCAGAAACTCTATTTTTTTTAGCTAAATTGGGAGACAATTATGTTAGAAACGATGTCCCGATGTGAATCTTAAAAAAAAAAAATTTTCCAGACTTATAAGCGGTCAGCTCAGTTTTAAAACTTTAAACGCGTTTTCTCGAAACCACTTTTTTTCGAATGGCTTCACGAATAATTCAGTCAATTTTAATCCGATCGATTTGAAATTTTGATACAATCTTTATAGCATAATTTTCTAGCAAATCACGTAGGATTTTGTCCAAATAATAAAGACTTTTTATTTTACAACTTATTTTTCTTGATTTTTTTGACGAAAAAAAAAATGTTTTTTTTCTAACTTATGCCATTTTTTTTAAATTTAAATTGATATTTTTAAAAACCCCCACGTGGCTCACTTGCTTTTGGTCCATCAATGGCGATGTCAAAAAGCTGCAGCCGTGAAAATTAGTCATGTACTCGTAACTCTCTACAGGCGCCATTTTGTTTTTTATTAGTTTGGAAAAATTAATTTTTGTAGCTCAAAATATGTATAAAATCGTCAACTATTTGGATTTTGAATTTAAAATAAAGTTTCTTTGAAAAAAAAATCGAAAAATGAGCTTAAAAACCATGCTCCAGGCAGGTGTCACCCGTTAACATATTTCGTGTTTTGATCAACTCAATCCATAATATTGGCTTCCTAAGCCAAGTTCGGGCGGAATTCTTAATATTTCCATACCAAGTTTTATGCAAACGGTTTCTAAATTCTAAATAGCGAGTTGCAGAAATTCACCAAGTATTGGAATTTGATTTGTAAAACACTCTAAGAACCAATTCATTAATGAAGGCCATACTCATACCTCTAAGAAAGAGGAATAAAAATTTGTGCATTAAGATCACAAGCAGAATTATTTTCTTTTTCAATTAGAAAACAAACTCTATTGCTTTCGGATACTCAAACGGAATTTTTGTTATTTATAACTTTTTCTTAGTACTTATTTCTGTTCAATTCTATGAAAATTTGAGTTCCAACATTCCAGTATAAAATTAAGTTTTATTTCCTTCGAAAGACATTTTCAGTAATATTTTTAAAATCAGCCTCATTTAAATTAAATTATTACTTTTTACTCTAAAAAAATATTTTTCATGCGTTAAATTTATTTATTTTTATACCCTGTACCTATAGGTACAAAGGGTATACTAGATTTGTGCAATGTATGTAACGGACAGAAGGAAGCGATTGAGCCATGTCCGTGCGTCCGTCCGTCCGTCCGTCCGTCTGTCCGTCCGTATGAACGCCTAGATCTCGGAGACTATAAGAGCTAGAGACACGGAACTTTACCACCTGGTGCGCATATTTCCTAAGCAGATGAAGTTTGTTGAATCATGTCAATATCTTTCCCCGTTCCCCCGCAGTAGAGTTTCGCGGTTTTTAGCCACACCGTTTAATATTTTCATTTGAAATTTAACAGAGCGATGCGTTGTGGATACATGCATCTATGTGTAAAAAATGAACAAAATCGGAGAAATATAGCAAAAGTTTTAGTCAAAAATGTTCAAATTTCACCACCCTTGCCTATAAACTGCGTCAATATTTGACTCCTCGTAATTATGGCTACAAGTGACCTAGAATCACAATTTTTGGTAAGCTCATTCATGTGGCTCTAATGAACAAATCCACATACAAATTTTATCGATGTGGTCCCCCCACCCCCCGCAATCGATTTACCGTGTTTTCTCCCACACCCCTCTACATACCAACTTGAAACTTACCCCATATACTTTAATTAAATTCTTTGACGTAATATTAGAGTTTCATCAAAATCGGTAATAATTTAGGGAACTTATAGGTATAAATATCGAATTTCACCAAAAAAAAAAAATCCAATTGGAAGGTTCTTAGAAGGAACATGCAGGAAAAATTTTTTCGAGACAAAAGGTACAGGGTATTCCACTGTCGGGCACCGCCTCGACTGTACCACATTTTTTATTTATATTAATTTATTTTCTTTTGAATTAATATTTGATCGTGATCACGAGCGTGACTCCTCACGCTTACAACTCTAGTACCAAGACACTGCAATTGCATTTTTCCAATAACAAGTTTTGGCTTAAGCTCTAGCTATGGCACTGGCTCCGGTCTCTGGCGGCACTCATCGAAGTAATGGAAGTCATTGATTGGATTGGATTGGATTGCTTTGTCTTGCTCTTGGATTCCGCTGTTGTAGCGGCTGTAGCGGCTTCTTCAACAAGCTGTTGTTCTTTTGTATTTTCTCATAACTCAGCACACTTGTTGGCATTGCCGTTGAATGGCAAAGTTTAAACAATTGCATTCTTGGCCAGCGCTTGACCAAAGACATGCACGTGTTGCTAGCCATTTGGCCAAATGACGCCGCCTAGACAAGCCTTTCGTGGCGCTGCCAAATGAGTAAATTAAGGTCACTGCGTAGCGGCTTTCGCTAGGCCAGAGTAATAATGTGGGAGCTCCAAGACTGACTGACTGTAGTTTGTTTAACATAAACTAACAACTAAAATTCCGCAGCGTATCGAACTCAAGGTGTGACACATATCCAAAGCCCGCCTTGTCTTACTTCCGTCATACCAACAAACAAAAACAAATGGTTTAAGCCCAGCTTGGCCGCCGATGCTATTGCCACATCTGGAGCACAGATAAGAGCCCTCCAAAGACATAAATTGCAAGCGATGAGTTGCCAAAAAAAAAAGGGCTTAGTAGCAGTTGTTGTATTTGTTAACACTTTTTGTTTTGTTAGTTTTGAGTTAGTTGCAGCTATTTTTTTTCTTTTTATTTTATAGATTTTTTTTTTGCACTATTTTTTGCTACAAAGGCACATCAAATAACTTGGGCTTACAATTTTATACGTATAAGATTTGTATATATATATATATATATATATATTATATATATTGCTCTTGCTACACAAACACCAACACCAAAGACGAGTACACGCGTCGCGTATACGTCAGTTACAAGAGAAGACAAGACAAGACAAGACAACCGTTCGCTGCCGAGCACGTCGCACGAATAAAAGAGTTAAAAGCAAGAGCCAAAGCCAGGCCAAGCCAAACACTTGACTAAAGCACAACACGCAGCAAACACAAAATGTAAAGCCAAAAGCAAAAGCAAACACAAAGTAAAGCTGCGACTGCGACTGCGTTTGAAATGAAAAGTGATTTGTTTTACTGTTGTTAAAAAAATCTCTTGGCCAGCGTCGTACGTGAAAACGTTTGCAAAGACAGCGCTCAACTGGTTCGCAAGTTGGCGCTCAAATTGTTTTTATACTTGAGGCCGGCCAGGCGTCGCTGCGCAGCCAGCAAGTGTTTGAGAGAGCGCGTAGAGAGAGCATCTGTAGCGCTGCCAACTTGCTGTAGTATTGACTTGCGGCTTTTTATTTTTATTTATAGCTGCAAATGACTGAATTAGACTGGCTTAGCTAACTGAAATATGGCTAATTTTTTGGCTAAATGCTAATGAATTAATTTCATATCTAACAATCTGATTGGATTATGTGTGCAGCGTACCAGTTTTGAGCTCCAAGCCCAAACTGTTGACTTTATACATTTAATTAACATAATTAAAATTCAATTCGAGCGAAGCGCACAGATAGCAGTTAAGATATCGATATAGCGCAGAACTTTTAGTTTTACTTCATTTTAATAGCCATTTTTTTTTTAATTTGGTATTTGTTTTCGTTTTTATCTTCACTTAGTGCGAGCCAATGAGCATCAAGTTCATCAACTGGTTACCATTTCATAGCGTTCGGGCTTTGATCTGACCAATTTGAATGCCAAAGGCGTCCAAGTCGTTGTCGTGTGATTTTTGCGTTGGTTTTTTGCCCAAAAAAAAAAACAAATATATCTATATATTTATGATGAGCAGCACAAGCAACAAAATAGCCACAGCCAAGAAATTTATGGCCAATACAAGGGAGTCAGTGCGAAACTTAAATGTCAAACTAATTTAAACAGCTAACAGCACAAACCGCTAACGGCTAAAAACCAAACAGCCCATACATAATCAAAATAAAACTGGATTAATTAAAGCAATCAGCGTGTCATTTATGGGCCTGCCTTCGACATCACACAACCAAACGCAACACTCTACAAATCTTGCTACAGTTTCCAAGCGTTCCGAAGAAGTTCCGCTGGCAGCTGTCTTTCCGACATTTTGCACAGTAAATCAGTCTTTGCGTCAAAGTCATTTATTGACAGCTCAGCTGTACTTGGTCACTCTGATCTACGCTGATCTATTTAATTGGTCACACTGGCGCCAGTCTTTTATTGTAGAAGCAGTTTGTTAGCTGTTGCTGCACGGTGGCGTATACGTAATTGTTATTATAGCTTATTTATGGCTTGTTTTTTCTTTAACTTCATTTGCCTACACTTACCAATTTATTGGCGTCAGTCTTAAGTAATTATTTTAAGCATATATTTTAATTAACAAGTGTCAACTAATGGGGCGTATGCGCAATGTTCTTACTACTCTCGTATACATAATATGGTATACATTTATTTATTTTTTACCACAATTGCAATTTGTGGTTTTACTTGTCTCATTTGGTTTTGGAGCTGCTTAAAAGGAAAGGTGTTAACCTTGTCACGCACAAGCACACTTCGTGGCTGGGCGTTCACCGACACTTGTTTGCCTTCCAAAATTCCCCCTACATTTGCATGATATTATAAATAACCAAATTGCTAAGCAGACAGAATAGCCCTACTAAGGTTTAAAGAAGAACAAATGCGAGCTGTATACAATCCGGTTTCTCCACAAACATGTCAGCTGATCGTTGCGCTTAGAACATCCATTTCGTAAATGACTTATTTTGCAAAATCGGTTCTAACTATTAGCACTCAGAATAGAATTAGAGTTGCGATCCAAATTCAAAGCCGGAAGTGTGACAGAGTTAACTCACAACCCGCTCTAGTTGTCCTCCGCTGTCAGAGTAGTGACCTAGTTTGTAGAGTACCCTGGACTGTTAACGAGGCTCTGCATCTGCCAATGAAAAATGTACACATTGTCTCGGTTAGTTTAACCATAGTTGAGAGGAAAGAGCTAGACAAACGCTGCCATTTCACCGAGGATACTGAGGAAAAAAAAAGAAGAAAAAAGTCCGTAGGATGACATATAGATGAAAGTACCAACATTTTTATGACAATCTGATATTTAATTCACAAGTTACATTGATTCAGTGACGCTAGTTTTGCGATTTAAAAAAAAAAAATGGTTTCAAAGCAAAATCGTGTGTGGATTTATCATTGCTTTTTAATGAGAGAAATAACATTCAAGCCAAAGCTTGACTTGATATGTGTTATTCGGACTCTGCTCCATTGAGACAAATGGCGGAGAAGTGGTTTGCTGACATTAAAGGTCACCGCACAGACACCGATAATGAACCACGCACCGAGCGCCCAAAATTGGTGATTACACAGGAAAACATCAAAAAAATTGCACAAAATCGTTTTAACGAACCCAAAAGTTAAGTTGAAGGATTTAACTGACACCTTAAAGATCTCGGATAAACTTTTAGACTTCATTTTGCATAAACATTTGCCTATAAAAAATCTTGTTTCAAAGTGGGTGCCGCATTTGCTCACAGTGGACCAAAACCAGCATCATGTCGATCTTTGTAAAATCGGTGCAACAACCTTATTCTTCAGATTTGGCCCACAGCGACTGTTAACTATTCGCAAACCTCAAAAAAAAGCTCGCGTGTAGTGAGATCTGACTCGAATAATAAAATGATACCAGAAAAGTCGCCTGTTCTGAGGCCCACGACAAATCCATCTACCAAAAAGGTATTTGAATGTAAAAGATACCGTTTCCCAGATGATATCGCTCTCGGAACCATATTGATGACTAAAGTAAAAAATGCAAAAAAAAAAAAAACGTTTTTATAAGTTATACTACGGTTTTTTTAGCCAATGTGTTAGCATCAGTGACAAGCTGTTGAAGGAAGAAGGCAAAGAAGTGACTCTATTGATAGAATCAGGCGGAGGCCTCTCTTAAGAGGTCTAGCAAAATAGGAGAAATGAATTAAAGGAATGTACAAAATTAGAAGAGAAGCTGAGTAAGACTACCTACCCTAAGTGAAGCCAGAAAAAATTAAAGGACGTTGGTTACACTAAACGCTGCACTCTAGTTATCCTCGATACTTTAAGTAAAACACCTTGTCGTGGTTTTTGTGCGTCCATTCCGGCAAGAGACTCTAGTTAAACTAACTTCTTCTTAATGCATCGCACACCGCTCATTACACGCACCACGACTTCTGATATTCCTGTACTTCTCTTCAAGCGTACTCAATATCTGTGATTACCATTGTTCGAAGCTATCCCAAGCTTGCTCTTTTTGCAGTGACTAGATCAGTGGTGGGCAGTCCCTTAATTTTCATTACACGCGTGGATGGGGCACACTGTGCAAGTGTGTCAAATCTCTCTCTCGTTTTTGTTTGATTGCGGTTCTTGCTCTCTCGCGCGCTTTTGCTTACTGCGCTGCTTACTCACACAAGAAAATGTTCGTTTGTATGAGTATTGCCCACCACTGGAAGAGATGATCTGAAGACATCTTCTAAGTAGCTAGCTAGACCACACGTTTTTCACCAACTCCCTATTCTGTACCAAGCAGTCTTTCTATTCCTATCCAACCAAAGCTATGCCTGCCACGATTGTGCATCTAATTCGTATATCCATTAATGAAGTATCGCCGTTTTATATGCATATTTATTATTTATTATATCAAAATTGTTAATTTAGCTTAAAAAACCTCTTATTAAGCGAACCGAAAGAGAAACGAACCTGACATGTCTTTTAAATACCTTAAAAAGTAAAATCTTGAAGCCGTTCCACTTGTTTGATGAGCATTTATTCCTGTTTTTCCCCTGTACCTGCATTTTTTCAAGTTCAAGGCTAAGTCATCGGTATTTTTGCTCTTTATTTTTTTTTTTTTGGTTTAGAGCTTCACACATTTCATATTTATTCAAAAATAATTTTTGCGCTAATTTCTTTGCGTTTACTTTTTTTTCGTAGTGTTGTTATGGTTGTTGCTGTCACAGCTGTGTTGTTGTTGTTGCAACACTTGAGCACAAAAATTATGACCATAATTACGTTGTTGTTAATCGATTTTTAAGTTGTTGCTTGCTCTGCTCAGTTATACAACAATTTTTTAACACGTTCAGGCACAGCTACAACAACAGCAGCAAATACAAAGACAATGGAAAATATTTTGAACGCTTTATAGCTCACAAGTTGAACCAATTTGAAATGTATTGTACAAAAAAGCCTCCATAATAAATTTGTAAGTGTATGTGTGTGTGTGTGTGTGTGTGTGTGTGTGCATTTATAACCTGTCTGAAAGTCAATAAGTTTAAATTATTATTTTCGTTGATATAATACAATTTTTCGTACGGCTAATAATAAGGTATTTCAGCTCAATATAAGCATTAAAGTGTTTGCATTCATTTTTATTATATTACTTATTTGTGCATACTTGCTATAGATTGTATCAAGAAATAACAACTTGTTATTGTATTATCTAGAGCATGAAATTCGACTAACCGCCGCCGAAAAAAACTGCCAATAAAAAAATAAAAATATACCGTCGATCAGGCGCAGTTATCAAAACTAAACAAAAAAAATGAAAAAAAAAACTACAACAAAATTAAAACAAGTGCAACTAATTATGCGTGTGTGTGTATCTATGTGTGAGCAGCAGGCAATATCCAATTACTCAACTAACACGACGCGCAAAGCAAAGAGTAAGAAAACAAAAACAAATGAATGCAGCTAAAGCAGTTGCATTTACAGTTGACGACGCCCTCTTCGCTACTGCTTGTTGCATTTTAATTGCCCAGCAAGACTAAATGTTTGGCTACACATTTGCACACACGCACACATGCATGCATACATATAACAACCCAACTGGCATTTAGAAACATCTTTAAGCAGATCCACGAAACGTAATAGTAAGGAAATTTCAAAGCACAGCTGGAAACCTCAGTAGGAGCTTAAAAAGGGTGAATATAAAGTGTTTTTAAACTTGTTTGATTTGATTTATCGCTGTTTGTTGTTAGCTTTTAAATGCAATTTTATATTTGTACTATGTTCCTTATAGGAATTTAATGAATTAAATATATTACTTAAATTCAAAAAATGGCCGCATTATTTTCGAAAAAAAATTATGCTATGCTAGTAAAAACATTTTTAACAAATTGAGTGAACTAAGATTACTAGAATATAATAATATTATATAATATTTATTAGTAACTAACTTAATACCAGGCGGATTATACTAAGCTATTTATTTGAGAATACTTAGTGTAAGAACATTTGTTTGTAAAACTTTGAAATTAATATAATCATTTTGCAAAGGTTTTCGCCTTATGCTCCACCTAGGGGTGACTCGTAAACGCATAATTATGCTCTATAGTAGTCTAGCAATAAACATATATATAATATTGATTTTAAAACGATTTTTAATAATACAGCCCGTGATATAGCAAAATAAAAGGCACAATGTCTTTTTTTTTTTTAAGTTTTGATATTTTTTTTTTTTTTATTGGCAATCAACCGATACAAATTAGGTTATGATACAATATTGATGAAAATTATTCGCTACACAAAAAATATATTGTTTAGTGTGTGATAGCACAATGTCAAAATCTCAAATTACAAAATTGAAATATCATAAAAAAAATACGGAATA
The DNA here is from genome assembly GCA_949987675.1 of Chymomyza fuscimana. Taxonomy (NCBI): domain Eukaryota; kingdom Metazoa; phylum Arthropoda; class Insecta; order Diptera; family Drosophilidae; genus Chymomyza; species Chymomyza fuscimana. The sequence continues at coordinate 1,577,692 of OX465089.1, forward strand.
CGAAAAACCAGAAGAGCGTAAAACAATTTTACATTTAAGCAATCAATCAAAGAGCTTTACTAAAAAATAAATGTGAGTAAATTTATTAAAATTTGTATATATTATTCACACAGGGTTTAAAAATATCTCTCCGCAACATTTATAGTATTTGTAGGCTTTTCATTTAAAGCAAACTAGCTAAAATATGCATTATTTTACATTTTGGGACTTGCATACAATTTATGTAAAGCCCATATAATTAGACACGATACACGATACACGGCATCGAAATCTCTAAGTGGCATAACCACCATAAGCTACATGTTTTATATTCTAAACGAAAGCTCAAATTCTGCGCTCATAAATGCTTGCTGGGTTTAGTTGGTCGTAGGAAGAGTTGGCGTACGAGAGAGAGGCGCACTCATGTGTTGAGAGGCTTAATACTGCATTGTCGGCATATCGAGTTCGTTGCTTAAGTCATTCGTTACTGCTTGACACTAAACTGCTGCACTAAATTGTTGCTACTTGTTGCTCTGCTTTATTTTTGTTTGTTTGACTTTACTTTGCTTGGGTTTGACTTGTATTTGGTTTTGTTTGTCGCTGATTTGTTGTTGTTTGTTGTTAATGCAGTTGTTGTTGTTGTTGTTGTTGTTGTTACTTGTCGATTTTTTTTCATTCAAGTTTGTTTTTGTTTTTTGGATTTTTCGTTGATATATACGTATATACTATGTACATACCTATGTATGTATGTATGTGGGTATGTAGTTGGGTCAGGTTGCAGATTCGAAAGTGGGTCAATTTATTACTGCAATGAATTTTTACTGCTGGCGTTGTCGGTTGTCGATTGTTGTTAGTCCGTCTGCACCGTCCTTGCCGCCGCCGCCGCCACCGTCTTTGTACTTGTTTTGGTGTAAATTTATTTAGGCCATTTGTAGGGGTTGCTAAAATTTAATTAACCTCTGTTTTGGCGGTATTTTTGTAGCTGTCAGTGGGCGTGGGCTTGTCGTGCTTTATTAGGCCCAACACGACTGTTTAATCACCTTTGGGTCTATGTTATCGTTTTCATTTTCAATTTAATGATTAGTTTGCTTTTAATGACTATTATCCAATGCCTATTGTGCATTGAAGGTCGCCTGGAAAAGCTTTAGATAGACATACATATATATGATATGGGTTTAATGTTGTATCATGTTGGATCATGATGAGCTACAAGCTATAAACAATTGCATAAGCCAAAATAGCAACAATAAAAACAACTGCAGCAGCTTCGAATACGAATGGGAAAATGGCGCTTGGCATCTCATAAATAAGCCAAGTGCGATGCTGTAAGCCATTAGGGGAGACATGAAATGCTGCATTACAATAACTCTTTATTAGTAAATGTTTTCGATTAGACATTATGTGTGAAAAAATTTGCAAAAGTCGCAAAATACTCGAACGCGTGGCCATAAATTGTAGCGCCTTTTGTTCCCAGCCCGGCTGAGTTTTTTATGCGCTTTGTTGGTACGCTATAAAGTTAAGGGGGAAATAATGGGAATTGCAACTTTGGAAACTCAAGTCGTCGTAATACTTGTTTTATTACAATTTGTACGGTTTGTGTAAAAGCTGTTAAACAAAATAATTCGTTTTATTTTTATTTGTTGCAGCCATAGAAGCTAAACAATGCGAGTACAAATTCATAACGAAATGTGCACTGCTTTGTGTCTGCTTGTTTAGTGCAGATCAATTTTGTAGCAGTTAGCAATTTGTGTGCTTACCAAGCAGTGCAGAGCAGTGGAATGGGCATGCCAACTTACTTTAAGCTAAAACTACAAAAAAAAAACCGTCTAACGATTTTTAATTTTGTTTTTCTTTAATTTTAAGAGCTTAAAATGTGTTTTTGCTATTTTCTGCTTACCACATATATATTTGTTTTCTGTTAATACATATAAATCAAAATGCGATTTGGAGAGCAAAACGGCTTTAAATATTTAGTGTAATTAAAGACGTGAATATTTGGCCGCTACTTGTTAGGAGCAGGTCAAGGTCAAGGACTTGCTTTAAGAAAAAAATACTCACTCTCGCAGTTTGGGATCTCTCGCCAAGACAATTCTGCATCTTTTGCTGGCGCTTAAAGCACTTCAGTTTTAATACCTCAAATCTTCAAAATTATGTTTATAAAAAACCTACCGAGGTCTTGCAGTCAATCAAACAAAACCAATCAGTGGCCGATCCACGGGTGGTTTTCGGGACCGGACTCGAAAAATGGGTTGACAAGTTTTTCCGACCTCTGATATATATACACTTCGAAGTGAAAAACCCCTTCTAGGAGTATATCCTGGATCCGCAACTGAAACCAATAAAGCTAATACATATTTATTTAACAGCATCAGTTACTTATTATAAAACTGCTTAGCTCTCAAAATTAAACAATTAAAACAACACAATTTCAATATAACAAAAGCTTTTATTTCCTTCTCGTGTTTTATAAACAAACTTTAAATACAATACACAAAATTTGCCGCTTATTAACTGCTCCTTTTCTTTATAGTTTATAGTGTACAAAGCTGTTGAAAGTAAATACATAAGTAAATAAACAAACGGGTGTGTGTAGAGAGAGCAGAAAAAATTGTCATATTTATTTCAGTTTCAGTTTTCTTATCAATTATTTTCTTATCCATATTTTACTGCCCCCTTTTTGTTATACATAAGTTGGCGTTAGCAGCGGTATTTGGACCCGCTAGCTGTCAATGTTTATAACGGTTGTTGTATGTTATATGTTGTTGTTGTTGTTCTTTTGACGCTCGATTGCTTGTGTGTTGTTGCTTTGCCTCCTTGGTACACCTAACCTCTCATAGGCTATGTCTGATGAAATTTCAAATGCACAGACAAAGCCTAGTAGAGGCTAGATTTATAAGGAAAGTTGTTGGCGCTGCTCTCAGAACCCACTCACACACACATGTACACGCCCACTTTATATTATCGCACATACGCTTTCTTTTTTTTTTCTTTTTTTTGCATACACACGTCCACACTTTTATTTTTGAGTTGCTTTACATGCATTGACGCCCACTGTGCGACTGGCGGTTTGATAAAATACATAATGAAAATAGAAATGGCAAGCAAAAAGAAAAAGACCCAGCCGGCTGCTCCAAAATGCGCAAAAAGTATGTTCCGTTTGCCGCTTTCTTTCCAATGCCGTTACTCGCCGCTGCGCGTTTCATTTGCGTTTGCGTTTTAATTTATTAACTTGTTGCTTTTGGCTGCTGCCGTTTCGTGTACAGTTCATGTTTTATTTTTATATAAACGTTGGCGCCACGGCCTCCACTCACAACTTTCACTTTTTTTTGCTTATATTTCTATTCGCATGAATTGCAACCAAGTCCAAATTGATAGGAATTTTATGCGCCGCACACGAACAAACACCGCGCCCCAAAAATAAAAAAAAAAACATGCCCGTACCTTGCGCCGTCTATCCAACCGCTAACTAACTAAGCTGATAAGTCTCGCTGCTCCCCACACTGCTATCTATGCAAATGTTGTGCGGTGAGCGCATTGAAAAGTTCAAGTTCAAAGCTGCTGTTGCTGCTGCTGCTGCGCAGTCGCGCTGTCGTCGCATTAGAATTCTTGCAGCCGAGCTTAACTCTACACGTTCCACGCTCCACTCTCCAGTCTCCAATTAAAAACAAACTGTCGCTGATGACGGCAACTTTGACGGCCGGCCACACACACGTCGCGCCACCGCAACCAAAACCAACACCAATGCCATGACCAAGTGCACGTACACGCAAATTGTTGTAGGCCATTAGTTTTTGCTTTTGCTGTTGTTGTTTTGGTTTGGCGCTTTCTATTTATGCGCTGCGCTCGCTCAAAGCTGCAAGTTCACTTGCTCACGGCTCACTTGCTCGCTCGCTCGCTCGCTCTCTCGTTGGAGCAGCATTGTTGTTGCTTCGTAGCGCTCCGTCATAGACAAAACTAACGCTAGTTTCTCTTTGCTTTGCTCTTGTAATTGTGTGTGTGTGTGTGTCTAGTTATAGTTGTTGTGAGGTAAAAGTAATCCATGTCAGTAGAACACTTTCGATTTTGTTTGTTAGAGGCGCGCGTCGTCGCGTGGCAAGCTATAATAAGCGTGCATAGTTTTTCTTATCTATTTTCTATACTAGTTTGTTGTTTGTTACTCTTTGGCACTTTCTTTCACTTTGCAATGGCCTTTAAAAAACATGGGCGTCGTCTTAGAATCCAGTTACTCATTTTTATACACAAGTATTTCGTTGCCATTTTATTTTTTGTTCTTTCTTTATTGAGTTATCGTACTTCACTAAGTGAGCAGGAGCAGCCGTCGTCCGTCCCACCAACACGATCTTGACACTCGCACAGTTTTGGTTTTAATAAACTCGAGTACGTAGTGATTTTATGCTTTTATACTCTCAACGTTGACGGCAATGGCGCGCTCGCAATGGCGGCGACAGCGAAAAAAAAAAGTTGAATTCTGCAGCCGTGTTTACGTGCCTGTGTGTGTGTGTATGTGTGAATATGCAGCTGTGTGCGTGATCGTTGTTTTCGCATGCTTAATTTTATTATTTTGTTGACTTTTTATTTTCGAATTCTTCAACGCGTAATACATACGAAAATGAACATTTTGCATCTTTCGATCGTCATTTATATACAGGCAGCAGAAACACACACATACGCACTGCAGATACATTCACACACACACACACACGCAAACTCACACACACATTCATGAATATGAGTTACTTGAGCATCATTTTGTTTTGTATTTTGTTCTTTTTCTTTTTTTTCGGCCATTTCGTCTGGCTCTTTTCAATTTTTTGGCTGCACAGCAGCTTTGCCATTTCTGCAGTCTCGGCTGTGTTCCCCACATTCGCTGCTCCCGCGCTTGCTGCCTGATCGATCCACTTCTTTCCTCGTTCTCAAGTCTTTCAATTCGCATTCTGTATGTTGTACATGTGTGTTGTTTCTTTGCATGGGTGTTGTCTGGCTTTCTGCGCTATTCCTTGTTTTTTCTTTTTTTTTCACTTCTTTTTGAAGGCACAAATTAAGTTCGAGTCATTAAACCGGTCAGTTAAAAAAATTCTATATGAAAATTTACGGCAAAACAGTTCATCATCAAGGAGTAAACAACCGATGTTGTTGTAGTGATCGCTTTTTGCAAAACGCTTACAAATACACAGATTAAGTCATACATATGTGTGTATGTATGTACGTAGATACAGATTGGGGCCTGAAGTTATTGACCGACTTTGTTGTAACCTGAGTACATGACACTTAATGCCAGGAAATTGAATACCATGAAAAACAACAGGTTAAACAAAAATAACTGCTCTTATCAAGCAAAGTGTAGACAGTTGCATATAACAAAACTTAGATGATTCAACCCGGCACAAAAATCTTCATCAGTATGTTAAATTCAAAATCGAAAATATCTTAACATATGAATGCCAAACTTTTTTTTCATAAAAAAATTTTGTGTATCCATAAAATCAAGATTGTTTTAGATTTTTAATCATACTATTTAGTTTTCTTTGGAAAAATTATCATTATTATTAGCTTGGGTTTAAGTCACGAAAACCACAAGAGCTGGCAACGACTAATTTTCCTACATATCCCTACACACAGGGATAATTTTTGTAAATTACACAATTAATTTTGGTAGACAAGCAAATTGTGGAAAATATTTTTTCGGGGCAAATACAAAAAAAAAATTGTTACGAACGGACTTTGGCCATTTGATTGCATTTGGAGAGTATATTTGCTACGCGGTTGCATATTTCTTGCGATGGTACCATAACTCCAATATTAATATATACCTAGTTCTGTTTTTATACGGTAGATACGTTCCAGAAAAACCCGTGTAAAAAAGTACATGAAAACCTGATATGAAAATAAATTAAAAAAAATTTTAAAAGATTAGGTTAATAAAAATATTTTTCTTAAAAAATTCACAAATTATTATAATAGCTCTTTTTAATCATGCTACATTTTTTTCTAAATCGTGTTTTTTCAAAAGCGTTTAAAAACAGAATTGGGTGTATTTATATTTGCGCCAAATCGTAGAGCCTATAGAATCTATAAAACGTTTTCGAAACTGTATGACTGAGTTTCGACACTCGTTTGGGAGTTCAAGAAACGGTATTTATATATACAATAAAATGATCCGTATGTAATGTGTCGTACTGTGTTTTAGCTCAATTTACTTAAGTTTCGAAAAACTACAAGCTAGCTACCGGATGTGTTAGTTCAGCAACAAGCTCTATAAGAATTTAAAATCTACATAAAAGACTCCCGCAATTTGAATTGCATTACCAAAATATCCAAATTTAAATTATCAGCTCATCAATAATGTATGACTGGTAAGAATATTAACTCTCCTACATTTGGAATGTTGATAAATCAACTTGAACTCTACACACACGCGCACCATATTGAACATACATACTTATGTGTGTATGTATGTAAACCCTACCAAATCAGTTATGCACTATATTATTTTTATAAATTGTTTTTTGGTGAATGCAATGAACTCGACAACAACAACAACAACAACAAAGACGACAAATTATTTGTTTAAAAATAAAATTTACAAAAAAAAATAAGACAAAGTAAAAATAAACAAAAGGAATTCTTTGTTTATGGCGCGATCAACCTGTATGTGTGCGTGTGTGAGTGTAAGAACGCTCGCTTTGTCTCTGTTGCACCCCTAGCAGATGCTGGCAAACGTAACCGCATTTAACACCCCCTCCCAATCAACATGCTTGGTAGACGTAAATCGAGTCTAATCGAGTTACTTTGCTTGTAGAGTTTGTAGAGTTCATTGGCTTCATGTTTTTGTATGTAGATTTTATTTTATTTTATCAGTTGAAATATTTTGCTAACAAATTGCAGTCAATGACATTCCAAACACACACACAAAAACACATACACTGCTGCAACGGATGTGAAGTGTACGTGTGTACGTGCGTGGGTTAGGCATAGGCGTGGCGGTGCGATGCGGGGGCTGTAAAACATCGGCAACAGGTCACGCAAGCGTGCTAAAGTTTATTCATCTCAAGAAATGCGCCGCAAACTAAGTCTAACATATCGTTTCCATGCTATGTATTATATATTGTATATTGGAAGTTTGTTGAACGAATGCGCAGATCGAAACAGAACGAAAGCAACGGCGAAAGGCTGCCGCCAAGCAGAGAGCAAGCTAACCGCCGTGCGCACACTTGTGCAAAGCTCAAAGCAGCGGCAGAAAGACAACAGCAACAATCAGAGTCATGGTGGAGGTGAGTTTAGGGGAACGGAACTGTGGGCGACTCGCAACGCATAGAAACGACGACGACAACGTCGGGACCAAAAACAAAAACAACAACAACCACAACTCAGACTACAAAATTGTTTAATTATAAAAAGTAGAAAAAAAAAAGAGGCTAAAACAAGAAGCAGCAGCAGCAGCAGTAGAGAGAGAGAGGCAGATAAGTTTTTGTTGAAGGACACACACGGTCTTTAAAAGTGAGTAATGCACTGGAGGTTGTTGACTTTCTCGATTGCTTCGCAGTTCGTCGCTGGCTCATTTTTTATATTTTTTTTTTTTTGCACACCATGTATATGCATGTATGTGTGAGTGTATGCACTGCCCGCTGTATATGTACATAGTACATACATAAATGTTTAAGAAAAAAAAATTATTTTTTTTTATATACTATAGAATCTTTTGTTACTTGTATATTTTCGGTGTTGTTGTTGTTTGATTGTGTAGAGTCAAAGTGATTAAACTTTATGCGCAATTTATTTTGCATTCACAACAGCAACAAAAACAACAACAACAACAACAAATGTAACAAAATTGTTGTTTCATGTTTTTGGAGCGCGTTTAGCAAACTGAAATTAACTTTTGGCAGCTACAGGTTCACCGCACGTATACGTAATATTTCAAAGTTATAACTTTATTGCGCTATACATGCAATCTATTTGGCTATGACAAATTTCAATAAAATTTATTTAGTTACCTCTTTTGCTTGCGCTTTCTCAATGACGCAGCCAAGTGAAATTCGTGCAAGGTTTTGTCCAGTAAACTCGTCTGACAAACATGTGCCTAGATGCGGGTGTAAAACGAGCCTGAGTCATCCAACACTGCAGATCATTGCTACATCTTGCTGTTCTAAGAGGAAGAGAGAGGGGTGTCTCTGTCCACTGAGGATGCGCTGGCGACATGTGGTTACATGTTGACACCCAGCAGACGCCACAGCAACAAACCGCAGTACACAGAAACTTCAACACACGCAATTACCCTGCATATCCTCTGTACAATGTGTACTACAGTGGAGCTTGACTAAAGCAGAACTAAGAAAAAATAATAATAATAATATAAGCATACTAAAAAAAAAAACATAATTACCGCAATGAAAATATCTATTGGGTTTGTTCTGGTTAAAAGAGTTATCGTAGTGCAGTCTACGCTAAAGAGCTTCATTGCGAAAAAACTTTTTGAACTCTGGTAATGATTGTAATGTGAAAGATGGGAAAGATCTATTTATGGGACTGGTTAAGAGCGACATTACCTAATAAGTATTTTTAGACCATTTTGTTTTCTATGAAATCAAAAAATTAGTATTCAAAAGTGTAAAAGTTATTGCTTAAAAGTTCGTCAATAAGAAGTTTTCACTGTAGTATGTGTGCAAAACATTGTCGCCGATTATGGGAAAACTCCAGATGCACACAATATGGTGCGTTAATTTTTGCTCCTGCCAGCCGACACCAACGCCAGGGCCACCATTGTTGCCGCCCGAACCACCCGCACCGCAAGCACCGCAATTGCCGTTGTTAGTGTTGTTGTCGTTGTTGTTAATCGTCTTGACAGGCAGTCAGCAATATACACACACACACACACAACCAGCTACAGTGTATACGTGCTGCTCCCAAGGCCAGTGCAATATTTTACACTGGATGCGACGTCGTCCTCAACGCACAACTTCCGTCAGTGTTGACGCTGTCGTCGACAACGTTGCCTTCGTCGTAGCTGAGAGGCCCCGTATGACTCCAATGCCGTTGGCGGTGCGTCATCTTGCAATATTGGCGCTGCATTTCAAGGCGTTACATTTGGACTGGACGCAAATAAATAAATGTACATTTATTTACTTTGCCATTGTTGCTAATTAGCAATTGCCAACCTTCAGCTTCAGAGAGAAGACATAGAAACAAAGGCCTCCCCGTCCGATCGAAAGCTTCAATTTTCACAAACCTAAGCATAACTTAAGGCTATCATTGAAAATCGTTCGTATTTAGCCATTTCTTTGTTTTTATTGTACGCTGTGTGAATCATTTTATTTGACTTATATGTTTACTATAGGTTTTTTAATGGCGAAAAAAGCGCTCAAGAAAGCGTTGGATACAACACTTCCGCTATGGCTACTGCTTAAAATTGTCATAAATATGAATTTCGACATTAATTGTGGTCTGTGTGCGGTTGAGATTTCTGTTTAGTCATCAGCCTAAATCGGTGAATCATACATAGCAGCTTGGCAGCAGTTCTGACATAGACATTTAACTATTAATCAAGCCCAACCTGGTCTAGGCCAAAGGATGCAACGACTGCTTATCACGCGACAGTGAAAAATGAACCATGTCAAATGGGGGCCAATCTAGTGCGTGTTGGGTTAAGTTCAAACTAGTTTGCAAGATTTTCAAGCTCAATGGCAAAATTATTCCTTGATATGCACCAAAGCCACGAAATATTTCCACGCTGACTGCTAAGCCCAGGGTGTGGCAATTAAGTCAACAACACCAAAAGCAACAGTATCGAGGGTGCAGACCTGCGCACATTTCCAGTGAAGATCATTATTGTCTCGTCGCGGATGCTGGTTATACATAGTAGTGGTGGCAACAACATAAAAGCAAGCTGTTACTGTCAGTAAATCCCGACCACAAGATACTCTCTAAACACGATGTATAGTAAAAGGGCCAAAATTTTGTTGAGATAACTCCTTGGAATTGTCCTTTGGTGCGTACAGCGGCACGCGCTGAGCGACTTGCAACCTTTAAGCTAATTTTTCAACAAATTTCTAAATAATGCTGCAGAGTTTGCTGTACTTCTTAGCGTTGAAATACAGAGTATTAAAACGCCTACCAACTGAGCAAACAAGTTAATGAACCTGCCCCGAGCAAGCGCATGCGCATGGTTGGCCAGTCGCGACGCGTCGTGTTGTGTTGTGTCGCAATCCTTGAAACAGTCCAACAAATATGTACGACCCCGAGTCGTCGAACTAGTTTGGCCATCATCTCATCCAGAACGCATGCGGGCTGTTGCTGTAGCTGACCAAATCTGTGGCATGAATTCTCTGGAAATTATCGAAATTTCATTTCATTGCGACAGGCAGCAGCACAACAAGAAGCACAACTAGCTGGCAAGAGTGCGAGCATCCAAACTAAAAATTAAGTTCAACAACATTCCGGTCTGATCCAAAGTAGCTGCTCGCTGCTGCCTTTGCCCCACTGCTGTCTGGACGTTAGCTCCACTGGGGGCTACTATCGTGCGGCATTTGAAAGAGTTTTTGTGCTACTCTGTGTTTAGATGCTGTTGTCGTTCGCGATGTTGTTGTTATTGGGACACGCCTCGATTTGTGGACAACAGCATTTACACTTTCCATTATCCTTGAGGCTTAAGTCATTGCCCTCTGGAGTCGCATTACACAACAATTGCAGCGACTGCAACAAGCCTCTTTGTAAGTGCTCAAATTACACAGAACTCCAGTGGCCTACTTCCACTTGAATGGACCGAACTCTGGTTCTGCTGCAGTCCGAGTGTCGAGTGTAACAAAAGCTTGAACAACCCTGTGGTTCAGATCCTTCTTTCTGTATAACCGAACAGCGAAAGACAAAGAAATGTATTTTGTCGCCTTGTTGTGTTTCTGCGGTTGAAAGCGGCATACAAATTATACAAAACAAATCTGCTTTCAAGTAGACTCAATCTGAATGATCTCAGAGGAACTAGCGCGGGGAGTATGGGACAGCATATTTTTATAACTGACCTCGAACTTTTGTGCAATGTGATTGAACTGCGATATCTGTATGGGTCCGGCCCTACGTCCACGTCCAGCCATCCATCTGCTCTTTTCTTTCGCACAGCGGACGCTTTATGCATGCATCTGTGTGTGCTTATAGTATGTATTTGCATGCAGACTGCATACGGTTTGAAAGCGTTTTGTCGACTCTACTGGACTTGGACTAGGGCCTGTAGTGGGGCAGTGGTTTTTTCAGCGCGACAATGTCCCTATGCCGCCGTCGTCAACCGCAAGTTAAATGCCTGACAAACAATATGGAAATTTAGCGCGGGAACCAACGAATAGTGCATTGGTTTTATCGATGGTAGCACTATTAGCGCAGGGAGGTATATTAAGGGTACAGGCTGAGACGTTAAATGCATAATAAATGCGCGCTGAGACAAAGTCGTCGATGTCGTCGTCGTCGTGGTAGTCTTGGTCTTCATCATTGTCGAGGTTCGAGGTTGAGAAACGCAATGCATGTTGCATCGCTTGCACTTTCAATGAACCCGCAAAGCGCCAAGACGATAAGAAACCAATGAAAGGCAGCTGGGCAGATACGCACGTCCACACGTAAGGCGTAAGGAATCATAACTACATGTATAAATAACAGCAATTGTTGAGACCATCAGTGCCATAGCCTGGCATTTACTTATTTGTTTGTGGTTATTTCCAAGGACACTATCCCTCATAAGATCCCGATGCGTTCAATTAAACAAAGAGTTAAGCAGTAATTAAAGCTGGAAAAGCTATCATTATGAAGTCAGATTCTGCAGAGGGAAATAAAATTGACTACCAGCTGGGCTTGTATTATTTATTATGGCCTTTTCATACCTTTCTCCAAATTATGGTTTTCTTTGGGATGAATCTTTTCGTGCCGTGTCGGTATTTTCCATTTTAAATGGGGTCCTAACTTTAGTAAGCGCAGGATCAAAATAAGATGTTTTGTTGCACGCTTTTCAGTAACTTGTTTGTATTCTCCAAGCTGCAGTATTAACTTTTTAAATAGATTAACTTTGTTGGTTATCTTAAATATTATCTACACAGAAACTGCAATTGTATGTACACACATGCATACATATACACACATACATATTTATGAAAACTCTTGCTCGTGCGGTTCTCTGACTGCTGCTGTCCAAATATTGAATATTTTTTTAGAAACAAAAAACAAGTAAAAAAAAAAGGCCAAAGAAAGTAAATCCGACAAAATACAAAAAGAAGCAACAAGCAAAAAAAGCACAGTGGCGTATCTCAACAAGTTTTCTAAGAGAGCTGTTTGCAGCTAAAACTGGCCCCAGTGTGACGTGCGCCGCTGCTCAAAGTCAACGATAATAACAGCAACAACAATAACGAAAAATGTTTAGCTGACGTCATTTGTCCTTGAAATCGTGCAAAGCAAAAATTCGCCAAATCAATGCACTCTCAAAACGAAACGGAGCAAGCAAGCAAAATAAAAAAAATAGCTGAAACAGCAACAACAAGCCTAATGCCAGCCAACCCACCAAGTATTTGATAAAGATTGAAAGCGAAATAGAAAGGGAGTCAAAAACAGTATATGTGGGCTGGCTTCAAGAGTGTTTTCTATTTGTTTAACACTTAGATGAGGTAATTTAACAACAATCATTAATTAATAATAATTAAGACATTGGTACAAGTGCTGCTGCGCGCTTTTCTGTTGGCTGTTGGGCAATTTAAAAAAAATGCAAACGTAACAGCTGTTCGCGCTGTGCACAGAACTGCCAACTTGGGCTACAATACACAATGTGTGGTAGCTTTAAAAAAGCGCCTTTTTATACAAAACAAATTGGCAAGGCTAGCAGAAAAAAAAGTATTATTTATACATTAAATTAATTTAAAGAGTTAAGAGATAAAAACTGCGCCATCGAGCAACTGCACATAAGCATACATACACACATTCACTTAACGCCGCATCTGGCATACTTGCTTTAAGCATCTCTCGAGCAGCTCACAAGAACAACAAGCGGAACCGGGAGCACCAGGTAATAAGTAATAAGTTGGCTTGCACGAGTTCTTGTTAGTGTATCAAAGGCAGCCCCCCAAAGCGACCAGGTAAGTTAAGCGTTTAGCCATTGTTCAAGCTACGCAATAGCTAAAGCACCAGGCACTCACACAGACGCACCGTGGCAAAATTTAAGAATTCGTTGTAGGTGTCACTCAGTTAGGCAGTCGAGTCAGTCAGTCAGTCACATGCCTTATCAATATTTATCTGACTTTGCTGCCCTTTGCCCTGTTTCATTAATTTCGTTCATTTTGCTTTCCATTTTTGGCCACTGGCCGTTGCACGCAAATTCCTAATCGGTTTTGCGCGTCAGCAGTCAACAAAGTCTTGAAAACTAATCAAACAATTGTTGTTGTTCTAGAAGGCAACTCTCTTATGTTGTCTTTGGCCATATCATAAGATCAACAACAAACTTACTGCTACTTTGATATGCTAATCTAAATGATGCCTACAAGCTCTTCTTATCTGACTCCCTATATTTGTAATATCTCGTTTTTGCAGTCACAATAACAGACAGACACGTTGCGTAAATCGATACTCAAACAGCGCTTATAGCTATTAACATGGGTCAAACACTGTCAGAGCCGGTGACGGCCAAGGAATCATCGTATTGTCAGAACATAAAGTATCGCGTGGGCTCCAGCTGCATGCAGGGCTGGCGCATAAATATGGAGGACTCACACACACACATTCTCTCGCTGCCGGATGATCCACAAGCGGCTTTTTTCGCTGTATACGATGGTCATGGCGGCGCCACAGTTGCTCAATATGCGGGCAAGCATTTGCACAAGTTTGTCCTAAAGCGGCCCGAGTATAGTGATGATGACATAGAGAAGGCTCTGAAACAAGTAAATCTGGTGCAATCAATTTCTGTTTAGCCTTTAATTCACTCTATTACTCATTGCAGGGCTTTCTTGACATCGATTACGAAATGTTGCACAATGAGTCATGGGGCGAACAAATGGCGGGCTCCACAGCTGTTGTTGTACTTGTAAAAGACAATAAATTGTACTGCGCCAATGCTGGAGACTCACGCGCTATTGCCTGTATTAATGGCGAGCTAGAAATACTATCTATAGATCACAAGCCAAATAATGAAGCAGAATCCAAACGCATCAATGAAGGTGGAGGTTGGGTGGAGTTCAATCGTGTCAATGGTAATCTAGCACTTTCACGTGCGCTAGGCGATTTTGTGTTCAAGCGTAATGCGAAGAAAAAGCCAGAAGAACAAATTGTCACAGGTAAAAAACGTATAGTATAGTTGCACACAAAGTTCTTTGTTGTGATGCTAGATCTTTCACCTTGTCTGTAGCCTACCCGGATGTCGAATCACGCAAAATGTCTGAAGACTGGGAATTCATTGTGCTGGCCTGTGATGGCATTTGGGATGTAATGAGCAATACGGAAGTACTGCAATTCTGTCGCTCACGCATAGGCATGGGCATGTATCCCGAGGAAATATGCGAGGAGCTGATGAATCACTGCCTGGCGCCAGACTGTCAAATGGGTGGACTAGGCGGCGACAATATGACAGTGGTATTAGTATGCCTGTTGCACGATAAGCCCTACGAAGACTTGATAGCTCGCTGTGCAGCCTCAGCTAGCCGAGGTCTAAAGTCAGAAGCGGCCACAAATGATAACAGCGAAAAGTGCACTGAAGCGAGTCAACCGGAAGTTAACCCTGTGTGTTCTACTGACCTGACATCGTCAGCGCCGGTCGTTCCAATCGCAGACAGTACGGACGGCAGCAGTGCTGATGAAAAGAGTTCGTCACAGGATCCTATGCTTACGGCTGAGATGCAATTAAACTATATTTACTAGAGAACGCCTTACAATTTGTAATTTTAAGTCAACTTTATACTTAACGACGAGTGTTTTGGTTAAGTTTTATATATCTACACTTCTTACACAGTCCCTGCGATTTGTTTAGCCCTATATACTTTTTTGTTTGGAGCAACTGATTGAACCCATTTCCACGTGGATGCGTTAAAGTTTGTTGTTCTTGTGATGCAAAATTTTTATGTATTAGTCGTAATCGCTAGTATTTTTATTTTCCTTTTTGATGATTCATTTCGGGTTGGTTTTAGAATGAATGAATCAATGAAGCAAAGTCGAAACCTAATGTTATATTTAAAAATACAAATAAATTGTTTTGTAGTGCCCAAAATTGTTGCAATTTATTTCAATAACATTGGACTTGGTTTTTTTTTTTGACTCGGAATAAAATAATAAACGAAATGATATTTAATCGAAAATAGTGCATTGCAATAGTAAATATCGATTTGAAAACAGAAAAAAAAAACCGAAATCAATTTTAACTTGAAAGACAAAATTATTTACATTTACGGATTCGTTTATAATGTGTTCCTTGTATGCAAGAGCCCCGACCAATGTCTGTTTTAAGGCCCAAGTCATCTTAAACTTTGCTTTATTTACACTATATACTAGATCAACTTAATTTACAATGCAAGTTGGCCTTATAAAATATTTTTAATTTTACCAAATTTTCTAAATACGAACAGTAATCGTAATCTATCCGCGTTAATACGCACGCTGACATCATCTCGATTTTATCCAAGGATTCGATTACCAGAGCAAGTCTTCAAGTCAGTTTTGGGAATGGCTTTTAGTGTTTTGAATCTTCTTTTCTAAGAATTTTCTCTTTTGAAAATCGGGAGAGAACGGCAATACTATGTAAACTGGAGTATATGTCTCCAAAAGTCAGCTTTTTATGGAAAAGCGATTCACTCCTAAACGAAATTTTTTTAAAGGGGTCTATGTAAAATTTAGTGTTTATATACTTGACATTTCGACATGTTTTTGTTTTTTCTGGTTAGGGATCGAATGGCAAATATGTTTTTATTTATTCGGCTCTGGTAAAAATGTCCATTATGCTGCATAGGATTTGCAGAGGAGAAGGTCTTCCATTTTCTATATTCCTGCCCTTTGCCATGTCTTATAGAACGACAGCGTCTTAATATAAAAACTACACATCATTGTAAATAAGAAATTAACTCTAGGTCTAAAAATAAGAAAACAATCTTTCAATCATAGCATTCCCACTGGGTGTGGTATTCACTTATTGGTATTGTGCATCCAGTTGAGATATTCTCAGATTAGCAGTCAGTGTCAAATGTATTATTTAGGTTGTACCGGTTGACCCCTGGGGGCAGTCACCCATAGACTAGGTAGTCCTTAGTGGTAAAGGTATTATTTATTCATCCATCAAAAACTTGGCAAAACTTTATAAGAAAAAATGAAAAATGTGGATCTAACTGATCTACCATATACCCTGCTCCTCTTTGTATGATCTTAATCATTTTTGCAGCATGCTAAATATCGACCGATTGCCCACCGTGGAATACAGTATATGAGAAAAAAAAAAAAAGGTTGGGTAGATCCCCCACGCCGTATTGCTAAAACTTTTACTTTTCTGTTGAGCTTTTTTTCAACTATCTTCATAAAATATCTACGTACTGACCTTTTGTTATTTTTTATTCGATTCTTGATTTGTTTATATGTATTATAGTATGATACATATAATCGTACATTTGTTAGTTGTTTGTTAAAGAAAATATAAGTTGCAGATCTGTTTAGTTTCGCTCAGTGTATGTTGTTTCTGTTAATGTTTTTGTGTAGAAGAGTTTGTGTCGTATAGTTTTTGTCCTTTGGTATTTGTTGTGTTTGTTAGTTAGCTCATAGGTATAAATTTTATTCAACTTTGCTAAGTTTATTATAATAATATTTTTTGTTTTGTTCTCTCACTTTTTTTTAACGTACAAATTTCACTCTTAACTATATAGAATTGCAGGAAATTAATTACGCTGTTGTTCTGGTTGTTTCTCAGTGTATGTGTGTTTATTTATTATTATTTTCTTTTTGTTTTTATTTACTTATTTTTTTTTGTTTTTTTTTTTTTATTTATGCCTTTTACACATTCAGTAATTCTCAGAATATATATTTATATATATAAAGATTTGTTTTGTTATTATTTTTGCATAGGGGATATTGTATGTCATAGTTACATAGTTTTATGTGTTAATCATATGTAATTTTATAACCTTCTATACTTTACAATTATCAATTTTGGTACAATGAATATATATTTGATTTTTTTTTATATTACTATTTATCTCGTTTTAATTATTTTTTTTTTATTTTTAACAGACATTAGTTATAACAATGTGCGTAAGCAATTTTTTTTATTACTATTGATTCTAGTTAATTATAATTAAAATATATAATAAAATGAACTGTTTGGCAAACAAAAGTATAATTGGGGGAGGGGGAAAAAAAATCACACCTTAAGTATCCAAAGTTTACCCTAGACAAGGCACAAAAATAAAGGAAATTTAGTCAGCTTCCGACTGCTTATAAGGAAATGAACAGTTTACAAGCTAAATTGGAAAATTAAGTGGCAGTTGGTAGAGAACAAAAAGCGCGACATAGTCTGAACTTTTATTTTTGTTGGCCTTGCGTAGGGTTTACATTAGTTTTACAATAATAAATAATATGCAAGTGTCTGAAAGCTATTAATGTATAGTATATGACTATATATGACTCTGCGTAAATTAAGTGTGGAATTAAAACCCAGCGTAACTTAACGCAAAAACAAAAACAAGTTAATATACAGTCATTCAAACGTTCTTTAGGCTTTCGGAACCTCTATAATGCGTATCCTATATATAGTATGTGTGTGTGTATGTGTTTGTGTGTGTGTGTGTGAGTGAGTGTAAACCGAATTTAGTATGCATTCAACAAGGTGTCTCTATATCATATGCGCTGCTTAAACATACAATAAATAACTTATAAACTCAGGTTTTACAATAACAATTTAATTAATTAATTTATTATGCATTCGCCTTAAAATTATTTAACATCAACAATGTTCCTTTTTGCTATGAACTCTATTCACGTGATCCACCACCACCCACCAATGATAGATCGTTGTTTCATCTATTATTCAACTGCAAGCAAATTGTTTCGTTGTTTGGCAATCAATTTTCCATTTTCCATTTTTATTTGTTTTATGCATACAATTAATAAAATCAATTGCATACTTAATATCACATCACACTTTGCGTAATTTGTGTAATTGGCGCTCAAATTGAAGTCACTAAAATTGCTGTACCTGGTGTATTTCTCTCAGTGTTTAGAGTCTTTATGTATGTGTATGTGGTTCGCATTTAGTGGGCTCCAATAATTGGCTTACTTTACACTGGAAATTCATGCCAACAACAAGACACAATGCTCAAAACTTGTCTTATATCCTTCGTACTCTTCCCTACTTATATGTGTAAACCTTCTAATTAGCTTATTTCTCTTAAAGCAGTCAAAAGTCACCCAATGAATGAGTGTTCGCGGTGCCTTTTATTAATGCTCGAAGAAAATATAAATCAATGTTTTTGAGAGAAACTAAAAAAAAGCATGTCTGTGTGTATGTGTATGGTTTTTATCTGTGGTTAACACTGCACTCATCAAATGGGTGTTTAGTATAACTATGCATATTAAAGTTACAAAGTGTAAAGTACACAAGTCGGCGGATTGCTGAGATTTAGATTTGCTAAACAATTTCCGACATTTGAAGTTCAATTAT
Organism: Chymomyza fuscimana; assembly: GCA_949987675.1. Lineage (NCBI taxonomy): Eukaryota > Metazoa > Arthropoda > Insecta > Diptera > Drosophilidae > Chymomyza > Chymomyza fuscimana. Next base: position 1,596,314 of record OX465089.1, read on the forward strand.
CGGAACTAGCTTAGCTCTTGGCTCAGTGCACCGAGTGTACGACTTGTAGCATATATATGTATATTTAGTATAGGCACTTAGCATATTCGATTGTTTTCATAGAAACAAAATATATTTACATTTAAATAAATATATATAGTTTTTCTCATTGGTTGTTTTGGAAGTCTTATTTGAGGGATTTTTCTTTAAACTAAACTAAATGTTGAATTTTCCATGAGTAACGATTGTATTTAAAATATTTTTTTTTTCGTTTTGCTTTTTGTTGCTTTTGATTAGGTGCCAATGGCAGAGTTTTTATTTTATTTGAAATTGGAAGTTGATTTGCTTTTATTTGGTTTCGGGTTTTTGGGATTTCAACAAGAAAAGGGCGGAGCAGTTTGTTCAATTTCATACAACAACATAAGAGAATTCTTTCGTATGTTATTAAGTATGAATATATCTATGCATATCTAAGCTTATCACTTATGTTTTTCTCTTCTTTTTTTATACATATATTATAAGTATACGCTTAGTCTAGTTTTTAATGTATGCCGATTTCTGTCTTAACAATTAAATTACACACTTAAACTCGAATACGTTATGATATCGTTAATTATTCTCCCCTTGTGCGTTCAAAATAAAACAAACTAAATTTTCAAACATTTTTGCATAAAAAATACTATTAATCAAATTCACAAATGAGCATACAATGAGTTCATATCGTACAGATAGACAACCAAAGAGGAAAGCAGCATTTATTTCATTAGACTCTTTTCTTTTTTTAATTAATCTTCCAAAGTATACTATAAGAATTTCATTTTTTTTTTTTTTTTTAAATGCCTATTTGTGTGTCTTGCTCTAAACCTTCTAAATTTGTATCTGCGTGTGTGTGTATTGGTTTAGTTGTATGGCACCTTTTTGTAGTGTTTGTGTGTCTCTGTGTGTGAAATACATCATATCGTCGTATATACAGAATTAGTTACAAAGTGTTGCTGGTGTATGTAAATAAATAACATTAGATAGTTGTGTCTTATGCTCTGTTCTATACTTTATAAGATTTAAGTTATTAGCAATGCATAACTTTTGGTTTTTTTTTTCATTTTCTTTTCTTGAAATACATGAAACCATCAAACTGAGAAAATTGCCTTTATGTAGAAAAAATGCAATTTTAAAATGTATACTTAGAAAATTAAGATATATTGCTATACGCGTTGTTAGTCTAAGGGATTTGCGTGTTTTGGTAAGTTTGTGATTGTGTGCTGTGAATGTTTGCATGTGTGTGTGTGTGTGTGTGTGTTTGGGAGAGGATCCATTATGACGTGAACTAAGTACTAGGATCCAATGTGTTAAAAAAAAAAAAAACAATCTGTTAAACAAAAGCAGATTAAATTCAATTAAAAAGCAAAGCTTTTGCATTTATAAGACTAGCGATTATAGTCGTTCGTTTATATCAAGATATAAAATGGTTAGGTTAGGTAGTTTGTCGAAAAAAGTGAAAAAAATAAAATATTAATATGCTCTATGGATTGTAGGTTTCTGCATTCATCATTCGCATCATCATTTCATTGGCATCGGCATTTCGATGCTACTTTGCTAACTACAATCGATATTTTAGATCTAACTTAGGCATACAATTTTTTGTATACTCGCTTATTTTTGTGCTAATCTAGGTGAACCCTCCAAGCTTAGGTAGAGTCGTAGATTAACTTCACACATAGATGTATATATATATATATTTATATATAGCTGGTTATAAACTCATTTTAGTTATGCACCATTAATCCTTTGTCTACTTTGCTCCAAATGTGATTGATACGTGATTCAAGTTGTTGCCGCGTGACAACTGAAACATAAATAAGCAGGAAAATTAACCAAACTTCAAGTGGGACAATTAGCTGCAAACTTACCATACTTGAGACTTTTTAGTAATGACATCCAATATCTATATAAGCTAATAGATATAACAAAAACAATTTTGTATTTACACCAGAAATTTATGTACAATATAGATGCACACTACTGGAGCATCTAGACAAGTGTCTTACACATGTCGTAAACGTTGCGACCATTCTTCGACTTAACAATTGTTTCCCCTGGCCTTACGACCACCTCCTCCTCCTGCGCATCCTCCTCCACCAACGCCAGTACCTACATTTGTAGGATTGTCTCCGCTGTAGTGCTGATGCTTTTCCTTGCTTTGATGGCGCACATTTCCTGCTCCGCCAACTGGTGAGGCCATTGATAAGGCATTCTGACGTCCTTCACGCTGTGAAGAGTCTTTATAAGATGCAAGAAAATTGTTATTAGAATTACTAAAAAAGAGACTTCGCAATTTATATAATTCACGCCAAATAAACGTTCATAACGACAATCACAATACTTAGAAAGATGCGATAATTTGCTGTTCCTACCTTTATCCTTAGCTGAACCAGTTCCAGTGGCGGTAGTTGTATTCACGTTACATGATTGCAAAGTAGCTGAAGTTTTGCCAAGCGCAGCACTCGGAGCTTGCGTTGAGCCTCGCTGCTTATCAGTTGGTCCAGCAATTGCAGATGATTTATCAATTGTCTTATCAGCACCTGCCGTTGCAGTCGCTGAAACGACAGCATTTGTGTTGTCATAAACAAGCTCCAATTTATTTGTGGCAGTTGGGGACAAGGTTCCAGTGGAGCCATCCTTGCTTTCAGTCGAGGCCTTGTGGTGTTGCGCCACCTGCGCGTAACTTAGCTTGCTTGCTGACGAGGCGGCGGCGGCAGCAGCAGCGGCAATATTCTCTGTCGAAACCGAATTCGTAGAGGTAGCCACGTTTTTATGTTTACTAGCGTCCTTGCCGGCGGAAGATGCCTCCTTTTTGGCATGCAGTGCAGCCACTGAATGTGGTTTCTTGTGTTGGCTTAGGCTGCACTCAGCCAAACTTACAGTCATTGTCGTCACGCTACAGGCACCAGCGCCAGCGCCAGAACCCGAAATATGAGCGACAGGTACGGCAGCAGCAGAGGCAAATCGTGCTTTGGTCACTTGGTGTTGCTCGGCATGGTAATCGTTGTGAGAAGGCGGAGCCGCCGCTGATTGATGACCCTCAACTTGGCGGTGGTTCTTGCCGTGCATTGGATGTGTTTCATCCTCAGTCTTGTTTGATTTATCCAGAACGGTAGCGCCGGCTATTTCATCGCCTTCATTGTTATTATTTGTCATAGTGGTGGTGCTGCTGTTGGTGTTGTTGACATTTGGTGTTATACACTTTATCACATTGATCGAATTATTACTAGAGCTCTGCTTAGTAAAATTTTTAGTATTATTGTTGTTGCCTTCAGCAGCATAGTCAACCGCGGGCGTGGGGCTAATCGCTACATTGCGTTGGGCCTGATAGTGCTGCTGCTGTTGCTGCTGATGGTGTCTATTGTGGGCGGAATCTTTGCGCGCTTTGCCCTTTCCTCCAGCTGCGGAACCTCCGCTAGCGCGCACCAAATCAGCGAAACGATTCCCTGACCAGTTATTAGCCGTAGCTGCAGCGGAGGAACTGTTGGTTAGCTGCAATGTGCTCTCAGTCTGCTGCTGTGCATTGTTCGTACGAGTATCTTCTGTAGCGCTACCAGATGCATTGCCATTGCCTTCGATTACAGCACCATGGGACCCTTGTACTGGATGATGCGCCTGTGCTTGCGCCTGCGACGGGTTTGCTTGTTTCTGAGCCAATGCTGAAGCAGAGGAACTTGAGCTATGCAAGGAAGCATTGCTGGCATTTAGCGTATGCGGAGCTACAGTAGCTGCCGACGTTGCAGGTAGTGGCGGAAAGGCGGCTGCCTCCAAATCAAACTGTGGCGGTTGCACAGGTGCAGCTGGCTGTTGTTGTTGCTGTTGCTGCTGCTGTTGCTGATGATGACTACTATGACTTTGGTACACATTTCCGCCTGCATGATGCATGTTGCCACTGCGTTCGTTGCTGGAAGCATTACTTCCGGCATTGCTGCCGGCGTTGTTGCTGCCTGTGTTGTTGCCACTGGCACCCAGACCGCCGCTGTTGCCTACGCTGCTGCCAATTGAATTGTGGTGATGATGATGATGGTGATAGTGATGGTTACTGCCACCGCTTGAGCCCTGATTGGCAGACACATGATGCTGCTGTGATGAGGATAGCGAGCTGTGATGATGATGGTGCGAGCTGTTGGACATTTGCGAAGAGTGTTGTTGGCTGTGATAATGGGGATTGTAATTGTTGCCCTTGTAGCCGCCACGGTGCTCCTCTCTGTGCGTGCTATAGGATGATGTATGATGGCTTTCGCCACCGCGATGCTGTGATCCGCCGCCAGATTGCTGCTGCTGCACATTGTTGTTGGATGTGGCCGATGTAGCCGTGGACAACAATTGCTGCTGATTGTGGTGCTGAGTGGAAGGCGAAGAGTATAGCTGCGGATACCATACAACAATAAGCATTTGCTGATTGTCCAAAGTAATGATACTTACCACGCCTCCTACATTGACACGCCCAACTGGCGAGTAGTTTATGCCACCGCCCTCATCATCACGTCTGCGTCTTCGGTGTGGACGCGTTTGCGACCAATGAATAGGATCCTTGCCAGACACACCACTAATTGACGTTGCGAGCGAGGATGAGGAGCTGCCAGACATATTACTGTTGCGATTGGACTGTGTAGAATGCTGCAAATGCGGCGTATGCTGCTGGAGCTCAACATTTTCCGACTCCTGTATATCAACTTGTTGTTGCTGCTGCTGCTGCTGTTGTTGTTGCTGATGTGCAGCTTGCTGTTGATGATGTGCAACAACCAGGTGAGCATGTTGTGATTGTTGTGGGGTCAATGTTATAGCCGCAGTGGGGGTTACAAAGGACACATGTGGCGTGGAACCAGCAGCGCTTGACGATGGTAGTTGATATTGTTGCTGCTGCTGTGGCTGGCCTTGCTGCATGTGATGGCCAATAGTCTGCACTTGGGAACCGTAATGGTGATGGGTAGTTACACCACCCACAGCACCTCCATACGTTTTCTCCAGTTTGGGCACACCTCCTTTAATTTTTAAAACCATTTATTTTTTATCTGTATTATGCATTTTTAATGCTTATGCTTACCTTTCCAATTACTTTTCAACGGATAATGACGCGTGGAGTTATTAGATGGGCCTGTTGAAGTGGCAAGTTGCTGATGCTGCTGTTGCTGTACTTGACTGTGACTGGAAGTCGATGGCTGTTGCAGTTGATGGGCCTGGGTCTGCTGTGGCTGCTGTTGTTGTTGCGGCTGCAGTGCCGCTGTTTGCTGTAGTGGATCTACAATAGTTGCTGGTACAACACTGACCATGCCACTTGGTATGGCACTAGACAATATTATATTGCTGCCTTGTAAGTGGCTTTGAGCCTGTGCATTGCGCGGTGGTTTGTTACGAGATTCCCCACGTGGACCAGAATTGGAGCCACCGCCCAAATTATTTGGATTGCCACGATGACTATTGTTATATCGACCACCAGAGCCACCTGGAGGCTTAGTCGTTACAATCGTTTGTGCGGTGGGAGGAGGTGCAGTTGTGTAATTCGCAGCCACGGCCTGATGCCCCAAACCACTTGCTGCAAAAATATTGCTTGTAAGCTCGTAAAAGTTTTGGCCATGCGCTGGGGTAGCTGCAGCAACTGCGGTCGGCTGCCAGGGCCCTACAAGGCCAGTATAAAACGGCTGCTGCTGAAAGGGCCAAATCGTATAATAGGTTAAAAGTTGTCATGGTAACATGAAATCATATTGCACTTACGATAATCATTTGCCCGCCATAAGGTACGGTTGCCGTACCGTTTGTAGTATAGACATAACGCTGCGAAGCGGGATTGTAGGTAACAGCAGCGGCACTGGCCGGATCGAAGACTGCGTTAGTCGGTGGCGAGGTTAAACGAAAGCCATTCTTTAAATTTGGTACAGCTGATATTCTATTAATAAATGTTTTCGGCTTGATTCTAGCCATTATCGGTTTGCCCTGAAACTCTTTGACTTCTTCGCGAAGGTACTTGTAGGCCTTTTGCGCATCATCATCTGTCTCGAAAGTGACATACCAAGAACTGTTGCCAGCAAACTCACAAGAGATAACGCGCGGGCAGCTTTCGTTGTTAAAAAGAGCCTGTAGATTGTAGACAGATAATTTTGTATTAATGATTTCAATTGAATCTATATTTGCTAAAACTTTTAGCTCTGGCTTAGATATATAATCATATCTGATAACGATACCTTTTCCAAAGCTGATCAGCTACGACATTACTTTGGGCGGATCGAATTACACTTTTTTTTTTTTATAACACATTTAATTTCAAAGAAAAACTAATCTATTTTGTTTACACTTTAACAAACCAATTTGACTGTAAACACTGCTTTAAACGTCTACAACTTAGCATACGCACCTTGACGTCATCGATTGGTGTTTTGCCAGGTATCTCGCGCAATATGATGATGCAACGCTTGTGATTGGGACGCACGCGCGTGCCTTCTTCATCCACCTGCACATTGGGGGATTCACGTAAAACCTCGGTAATGAGTTTAATATCCTTTGTAAGTTTTCTAACGAGATTAAAATTGGCCACTGTCCATATGGGCACATATTGATCGCTATCCATTTGGGACACCAAATAAGAATCGTTTGCAAGATTCTCCCTGTAAATAATAAGTTGCATTATTGTCTGTACAACAAATAATTGGTTTTTTTTTAGCCAAACCTGGAAAAGTAATACTCCAGCTGAGTGGCTAGCATTTGCTTGAGTTTATCCAAAGGTATGCCACTTTCCTCGCTAGCATTTGCGTTCGGTGTCTGCTGCATAAGAACATGCTGATCCTGCTGCGGCTGCTGCTGCACTGGTAAAACTGATCCATTGGCAGGCACCACAATGTGCTGTTGTGCACTGTGAGTAGCTGGATCCAGAGCAACTAAATTCGTATTATTAACACCAGGTACCAATGCATCAGTTGTATAACAGACGACTGTTCCATCTGGAGTTATGGCTCCATTCATGATGGCGTATTCTGTATTATCAATTGACGCAGCCTGAATAGATTCACCAGCAGCGGCAGCTACAACAGTTTGGCCTGCACTAGCGACGCCTTGGGATTGCTGGACAGAATGACCGTACTGCAAATGCTGGGGATGTGCCTGCTGCAGGTGCATCTGGGCACCGGTGGTTTGTATTGCCGCTGTTGGAGCTGTTGCAACCGCTTGCACGGTTTGTATAGTTTGTGGTGACTGTTGTTGCTGCTGCTGTTGTTGCTGTTGGGCTGCGGCCGCAACTGCCACGGCTTGGGCGTGAGCGTGGGCGGCGGCGTGTGTGTGCGAGAGAAGTTGCTGATGCTGGTGCTGTGAGGGCTGCTGTACCTGTACCTGCGCTTGTGGTACCTGCACCTGTGCCACTGTTGCTGTTGGTGGTGTTGTGATCAACGGTATGTGTGCTGCGGTTGGGGCTGCTATTTGAGTTGTAGTGCCAAATAGATTGGTAGCTAACATTGCCCCGTCAACAGGAACATTTGTATAGACAGGCTGCTGGATTTTGACTGCATCTCCGTTCATGTAGACGTATCCTCCTGTAAGCAGAGTGAAATAGGTGAGAACAGAAAGCTTAACACTGCAATTCGATTAACAAACGAATGGTGAATGGTGTCTCTTTTTGTAATTGTGGGTAGGGGGTTACCTAATAAAAAGTCAAATGTATTTTGGTTTCTCGCCCCAATATCATAACATATAATCTTTTAAATGTGTCTCGGAAACTAAGAGAAAGTTCAAGGAAATTTAAGCTCTTCTTGTAACTATGATTAGTAGGTCATAAGTTGGAGTCTTAACTTTAATATAATTAATTTTGCTTAGAACAAAACTGCAATACTAAGATTAAAAATTAGGATTATGATAGACATGATACATAATGCATTCTAACGTAGTGATGTTACGATTATTTTATCAAAGTTTCTTCAAGGCTAAGAAAAAATAATGGAATCTCTTGTAGTAACTGCTGGTGCAAAAAAGGTTAGTGTCATTCCGGTTAAGGATACAGAATAGAATCTCTTCTCGTAACAGTAGATAGGTAATGGTAATACGCCCTGTTTCGGTTTCTCAGGGGCACTCACTTACTCACGTACACACATGTTATGTATGCAATCGAAGGAACACACTCTCAACGCATTTCGCTGAAAATGCCAAGCAGTAGATGAAAAAAAAAAGAAGAGAAACGAATGGCTAGACGCATTTGTTGCCCCTTTTAAATGGCATTATGCCATTGAAAATAGGTCTAATCGGTTTTAATATTGCACAAAATCAAGCACATAGTACATATTAACACACACACACACACACAGAGAGATAGAGAGATACTACTACTACAACTAATTCGATTCTAACATAACCACAAACGGAGCTGCCACATATTTTTTGTTGGCTGCAAAACTTTGCCTCACCTTAATGTGGCATGTGAATGCAATTTGGTGTATATATATTTAAGCACATACATACATATATGAGTATGGAAAGCTGTGTGTGAGTGTGTCGTATTGCAAAATATGCTTGTTAATTTAAATGAAAATATTACTAACCTAGGTAATATTCCATGGTAACGTATGTTGGAATTATCAAGAATTCCACACAAAGACACAATCGGCTATTTTTCCTCTTTTTTGAACGAACGCCCGACCGACCGACAGCCCCAAACTTGCACAAAACGACGTTGATGAAACGCGTTCACACACACATATGTACCGACTGACTGACTGACACACACACACACACAACACACACACTCACACACACACGCGTGTAGCCAGTCGCTGCTGGCAGCCCAGTTAAGGCTTTTTTTATTTGGAAAATTTGATTTGATTTTCACTCGATATTCTTATTGCATGAAATTAGGATTATTAATTAGAGAACGATGTTATGTCTATTACGCTGTTTTTTGTTTTATTCTTATTTTGCTTTCCTCTTTTTCTCGTTTTTTTTTGTGTGTTGTTTAATTATTTATTTATAATTCTGTATGTACTAGTTTCTGCTCATCTCTGCCGCTGCTGCTGCTCATTTTCTTCTTTCAACTTCTACGATCTGAACTGTCTCAGACGTAGACGTTGTCGTTGCTGTTGGTTGTTGTTGTTGCTGCTGCTAATTTTCCGTGGCTTGAATGACTTAATTTTTGTTCTCATTTATTTTATTTGTTTCTGCTTTTTCTCTGACTATTTTCGCTTTCTATTCTAATTCTTCTTTTCGTTTGGATTTTCTTTTCCTTCTTTTTTTTTGCACAAATATGCGCCCACTTCACAAATAATACGCCGAGAATAAAATTGAATTCGGGCAAGCAGAGCAGAAGCAATTGATTTTTGATTTTCAACCCTATGTTGCAACAGCCGCACCCGCAACAATTGAAAACTAATTTTGTTTATTTGCAAATGTTTTAAACAGTATTAATATGTGTTTTTAACATCGAACTTCGTCACACGAAAATTTTTTTTATTAAGTCAAAAAATTTGACGTATCATCGTTATAGGAAAACTTTCGCCGTTCCTTATTCCAACTGTTTCGATGACTAGAGCTGTCAACTGCTGTCAAAGTAAATAGTACTATATGCGCTTGCAAATAAAAACACAAAATAAAAACTGGCAAGTTGGCTGCTCTAATAATATGTATGGAAAAGTAATAAACAATAGTTGAATTTGGCTAGAATTAAATTTTTTTTAATGAAATAAAATTATAATTTTGTTTAAAAAAGTCTTGAGTCAATTGAGCTTGAAACGACGGAATTGAAATTGAAGAACCCTATGTATATTGTTGCTAATTAAAACACATTGCATTATGAGACATGCATGTACACATGTATTTGTACGCACATATGCATGTACAAGCACACAGCCATGTGTATATGTATGCGCTCTATGCACTAAAATAAAAGTTGTAATATGTATGTATATAACAATGCCGAGTAGGCATCCGTGTAAAAAAAAACATCAAGTGGCAAATAAAATATATAAACAACAAAGCATTATGCATGTAAATTAATACTTACTTTCAGGTTTTGTTATATGCTGATTAGATGTACTAATTTTATGCTACCGCAAAAATACAAATGAATTGAAAACCACTTGTTATGTGTGTCTTTTAGAACGTGGAACGATGTTTAGCTACAGTCGCCTAGATTGTTAAAAGAAACACCAAGCGTTCCGCGTGTTAAATAAAAACACAATTTTCATATGTTTACCGAAATGCGCGTTTTGTTAGTAAACAGCAGAATACTTGTATGTATTTTATTTTATATTTATTTATGTTATTTTCAATGCAATCACTGATTACAATTTAAAGCGCTCGCTACGCGTACGTGCACCAACAATCACACTTTGGCAAACAGTGTGTACATATCGAGTGAATGTGAAAAACTGACACGTTGTAAAAATACCACAAAAGTGCTGGTGGGCTACACTGACGTCATCAACATGGCGATAATGTCTGCTGGTACTGGGTGTATGCATATGCTGCTGCTGCTGCAGGTAGTAAATGGTGAAATTACATGCCTTTGTAAAAACATGCCCAAACAAGACGAATGAAAACCCACAGCCACATATTTTGAACATTTTATTTTATTTAACTTTTAAGATTAACATTGTTCGTAGTTAATGGTCTATTGCTTGTGTCTTTATATAAATGTTCTAATTAAGAGTTTTGTTGTTGTTAAATCTGAACAAAGAACTTATCCACGTTTGGTTTAGCTTGAGAATGAAAGACTTATATATGAAGAAAATCCACAGTTTGTATGTAGTTTGGAATTAATTTAAAAGCCGTGAACTTTTAATTGATCCGGCTTCGCTAGTCCCACCTTAGTCAACCATTGGCAAATGTTCTCACGTTGATCGCCTTGCAGCTGCAAAACTTCACCATACTCCGGATGTTCTATAACAGTGCCATTGCAAGCAAATTCCTGACATAGAATTTTCATTAGTTTAGAATCACATTTTAAAAATAATATGCTGGCATACCTTTTTACAGGAGCGAACTATTTTCTTCAAGTCATACTCCGCGGATAAGCCTTGAACAGTGGTCAATGTCTTGCGACCGTTCCTCTGTTGAATTCTTATATGCACAAGCCCGTCTTGAATATCATCATCATTGCCCTTGATTGCATCAGCAAAGGGGTCTGCGAATTATAAACAAATTGTATGTACATAAATACAAATGTAAAGTTTATTTATACATATGTATATGCAATTAATTGTTCATATGCGAATGAAGCACCACCGTCTGTCTCAATAAATTATGACGACGATGACTGGCGCTGAGCAGCCATTTTTATGTACATGTGTAAGTTGCGAGCACACGATTAGAAATCAGTATGACGACGCTTCATGTGCCACTTACCACGAGTGTTTAAATTCTGGATGGACATACGACAATAAAATAAACCACAGCCTAAAACAAAAACCTTTTGAATATATACGAAATAACACTGAATTATTTGTTAATTATTTTACTGTGAGTTTTCTGAAAGGTTATTTGACAGAAAAGACGTATCAGTGTGACTGCAAACAAAATGTGCAAAAATCCACTGCCTTGTAAGTAATAGCGCTAAAAAATACCAAATGCTATTAATTTATAAATGTTAATTTATTAAAGGTTTCTTTATTGTCACAAGTAATAGTAATAATAACAAATATTAATATTACTAAATAATTAGTTGCTTACAATGTTCCAGAAAAGTGACATTAAACTATTAAGCTTTTGGTGTGCACACACTGTTGCAAAAAATACTAGCTGTAAAGCAACTCTGAAGTTTAAGCGCAACCAACTTCATGTTTTGCTTAGGCTGCCATATTTCTTTCCTTTGGGTCTTTCAACGTGAAAAGGTGGGCATTTAACATTTTGTCTTGAATTGCTTAAGTTATAGCTTGAGAGCTCAGCATGATAGTTTAAAAAATATGTGGCAGCAATTTATAACTTAATTGTGTTGAATATGTTTGCTGTGTACAAGCATCTAAGAGGTAAACCAAGTGCTGTAGTTTTCGGTTGTGTAGCACACGTGCACGTTGGTTAAAATAGCGATGTATAAATCTCATCATGAAGATTATAATACATCACCCAAGACTAAAATATAATTAATATACATATATTGCATTGACGCTAATTACAAGGCAAAACTAAATATTTTTACACTTTTACTTTTCATGAACTTTGGTTGCTTTTGATGCTACTCTTACTACAATAATATTTGCTGCATTAAGGTAAGCACATGGCTCGGCATGGGCTCAGCTGGTGGTCAATAAAGTACTCATATGATGAACGAATTAACAGAAGAGTTCTTGAAGACTATATTCATCACCCAAGACTGAATAAAATATAAATTTATTTGTTGTATGTGCGCTGGTAGCAAGTCCAAACTAATAATCTACACTTTTTATTTTCATGCACATTGTCTGGTTGATTTGTGACGATCTCCTCTACTAACTACTTGCTGTCATAAGGTAAGCATTTGAAAACTGGTAGTTTATAATATACATGATGAACGAATTAGCAGAAGAGTTCTTGAAGACTATATTCATCACCCAAGACTGAAATCCTAAGCTCAAAAATGCATTTTCAATTCTTTGCTGAAAAAATATTAACAAAGCTTATTTCATTTTTCTTATAGACGTAAGATGGCAACCTCTTCGCACCTCAATTGGTTGATCATTCGCAACAACAACGCTTTCTTGTTAAAGAAGCGTGATGTGAAAAAACCATTCAGCACAGTAAGTGTTTTTTTTTTTTATATTACTTTCTCAAGCTCAAGCTCCATGATGTTTCCAACTTATATATATTCACAATGATATTTGAACACCACATGATAGTAACATTAATCTGATAGCATTTGGTCACATCATCAAGAGTTTGTTTTAACGACATTCTTAGTAACTTAACTATCCTTCTTCAGGAGCCAAACAACCTGGTTAATGTCAGCTCATACCGCTACAGCGGCATTGTGCACAAGAAAACCGTTGGTGTTGTTCCGGCCGACAAGAAGGGAGTCAGTGTTGTGCTGAAGAAGGGCAAATATGGTCAGCGCCCCGCAAAGAATACTGTGAAGGTTGACTTTAAGGCTGGTCCCAGACGTTCCCTGAAGAAGGTTAAGAACTTGCTGGTTGGCAACAAGTATCGCAAGGATTTGACACAGGTATTGTATATGATTTCAATTGCTTTTGCTTAGCTTTTGTGATGATTTTTTTATTATGCTACAAACCAAGATCGCAGAATGGTCATGTTGATACACTTAACTGATGTCATTAGCTTCAAATTTATTTTTTTGTGTAAAAAATTACGCATATTAACATATACATTTTCTTTCAGGCCGCTCTCCGTCGTGCCTCTGCACTTCTGCGCTCCCAAAAGCCTATCCAAGTTAAGGCTAAGAAGCCCGAGTAAAAACAAAAGCTGCTTTCATACAAGAAAATAAAATTACACTAAAACAAACACTCAACTATCTGCCGCTTCTTGTTTACTGAATATTAAAAAAAACCATGTGGATTGCTTAGCTATTTTAGTTAATGTAAGTTTAATTTTTTAATACCATTTAAATCTTGCGTACAATGGTGGTAGCACTATGTCTATTGTTTGCCGATAATGTTCTCAATCGTAAACAAAGTTGTAGACTTTAAACGATTGTTTGCCGCCGGACTTGGTTGTGTATCACTTGATTGATCCGCCAATCCCTCGGTTGATTCATCACTTACGTCTTTACGTGACTGCGGGCTTGAAAAGGCGCTCGGGGAATGTAGCTCATCTCGTTGAGCACTATCGGCTGCAGCTCTCAATTTATCGCTGCCACTTGGTAGCCGTGTGTCATCATTTACCCGCTCCTTGTTGTTAAATAGTTTGTTGAATCCAAAAGATACTGATAAATACTGACGATGTAGCTCAGTTATACGATCTGAGTAATTTGGGCGCAAAGTTCCAGTGCTGTCATTGCAAAACAACTCGAAATCACCGAAAGAGTCTGTTCTCGAACTGGCTTCTATGCTGCTGCCATCATTGCTGGCCATTGCATCCTGTTTAGAGTATTTTATCAGCTTATGATTTGACTAGAAACTCAATTTTGCAAGTATACGACTACTTACCTGAGGTGTGTCTCGCTCAGCTTCATAGCGACCGGCATTGGCGCAATGTCTTTGCCGTCTGGTACGTCGCCGTCGGTAGTTGCCCTGCTCGAACATGTCATTTGCAGAAGCATCCAACATCCAATAGCTGCCCTTGCCAGCACTATCATTGTCATCGATGGTGTTTTTATCACGGGCCACTTTTACAAAGCAGTCGTTCAGGGATAGGTTGTGCCTGATTGAGTTTTGCCAGCCTTGTTTATTTTCGCGGTAGTAGGGAAACCTATATTAGATAGATTTAGGGAAACGTTGATGCTTAACAATTTTGTAAAAGTACGTTTCATTCTTGCGAAAAATGTTAGTTACTTGGGCCGGCTCGGTGACTCAAAACTTTTTACTATAAATGTATTAGGTGGAAATTTTAGAACCTAGTGCTAAAACTTTTTACTATAAATGTTTTATTATGTGGAAATTTTTCCAACCTAATGCTGCAAAGCTTACAGATTTTCTTTTGATCGTGCCTTATACAAAGTAGTTCGAGTTCAAATCTCGGGTATCGGTATAGCCATATTCATATTTGTATGCACGCCTAGTCTCCGAGACCATAAAAGCTGTGGAGACTTGAAATCTGCAAAATATAAGTGATAAGATTTGACAAATCGTTGTTTAGTCTGGCCTCATGAAAAATATCGCCTGCGATATCACTTCATTGATATTTTAAAACGAAATCTAAAGACACCAAATTTGATATGTAGAGATTTTAAACCTTTACGCCTTAACGATTCGACACAAAACTAGGCACAGCTTGTAAGAGTAGCCTGCATCCTAAAATACAAAGGCTATAATAAGTTTGTGCAAGCTGAAAATATGATCTGGGCGTCTAGAGAAGTCGATATAGACATGTTCGTATGAACAAATGAAATCAAAGATGATACGAGCTGGAGCAACCAAACTTGCGTGTTGGATTCATATTGTTTTTTTTTCAATATCCAAGGTTTTATGTTGCACCTCAAGAAAAAAAAAAAAGTTTTATGAATATAAGAATTAAAGATCAAAATCGAGTACTATATCCATCGGACCCATCGGTCGAGAAAAGGTTTTAAGATTTTTGTGTATGAAGATATCGTAACCACATTCGGTCGGCAGTCCAAAGATTTTTTGGCGTACCTAGTACCTAATTTGATCGAAAGTTAATTTATTTATTATTTGTGTGTTGTGATGGTACACGGGCAGCGGTCGACATGAGGGTTTAAAGGTAAGGGCTCATTCAAGTAGATTAAATACGAGATGGTCTCGCTTTATGTGTTGCTCGGATTCAGTTTCAAAATCCGGCTTGGCTTGGTTGACTCAGGTTTATCTGAAATAATATACAGCTCTTTCGATTTTTAAAACTAGCCCGCTTTCAGTTTAGAAGTTTGAGGTGCAAAAATAAGAGTATGTTCGATTAACACCGACTGCTAGCCCTGATGAAAATCGTTTCGATAGGTATTTTGAATAACTCATAATAGAGGAAAAGTAACCCACTGAACCTGGTAAAATAATATTATTGGTAAATGCTGCACTGCGACCCATAGGATCTATTGTACTCCCTTCTAGCCCTAGAGCTCCTCAACTAGCCCAATGTCAGAGACAAACTTAATTATTTGAGATGGGTCTAGTCGGGTGATATCATATATCGATATTCTATGCCCGCCGATGTTGGATGTCCTTTTGCCAAGGGCGTCACACTCTGCAAGTATATGTAGGGAGGTTTCCTCCTCAGTTTTACAAAACCTGCAGGTGTTCCGAGTTCATGATTTCAATAGTACTCTGGTGTTTCCTGAGTCTGCAATGTCCCTTTAGTAGCCCAGTTAGTATCCTAAGGAAATATTTGCCCAGTCGGGATATATTCTTGAATCTTTTGAAGCTATACCAACCGAGGAGATGCTTGGCTTGTCGTAGGCCAGCCATGCCGGCTCAGTCCATTTTTCGTCTGAACCTTTCCTCTTCTCTTAGCAACTGTCTGGTGGTGGGTCTGCTAATACCACAATAAGATTCAGACCCAAATAGTTGTGCTGGAAATATGCTGGTATATATACCCAGAGCTTCGGACAGTCGCGTTGAACTTTGTAACTTATTGTGAACATCTGGAGGTTTAGGCGAAAATATTCGAATGTTAAACGCTTTTGCTTAGAAGAGTAAAAACAAGCTATTGGTAAAAAAGTTTGTGGAAAAGTTGTAGTCACCAAAACCGGTAAGTTGCTCAGGATCCCCCGACGGTTACCGATGTTCCTCGCTATTTTAAAGGAACGATGGGATACTACTTTGGAAAATTTGAACAAAGTTTCATGTAAAAAAGGCGGCTGTATGAGACTTCCCGGTAATCCCTTCGAATGAATAAATGCCAGTTTGTTTTTTTTTTTCTTTGAAATGAGTGAAGTTTGTTATAGGACATGACTTCATGACTGATGATCAAAAAGATGATATGGTGATGATTTTTGTGTTTTTGGGAACAACTCTATTGGTTTCAGTTTGATGGTTATTTATGGCAGGCCGGTTTTCTGATTACATTACCCTTTATCTATCTTAAGTTAAACCTAGACATGTCCTTTTTTTTCATACAAAATACATTACGGGGCACTAAGTGAGAAGGAAACGCCAAAAAACTCCCAAAATGACGTCAGGAGAACTAGAGAAATTCAATTGCTATACATATCCGTCTGAATAAACACATATATGTTAGACGCTACTATATAAGAGCTAGGACGCTAATAGATTAAGATTCGGACACTTTATGTGTCTAAGCGGCTCCGAAGTATTTTATATTAGCTACAATTTCAAAGTTATCGCATTGGTTTGTATGGGTAAAATTTTTGGAATACGAATTATTATCGGATCATATTGCCTCAGTGGCGAAAGCATACATATATAAGAATAGCTCAGTTGGTAGTGAGTTGGCCTTCTAAATTTAAAGTCAGACCCAAGTTTTAATCCCAGCCGGGGAAATTTCCTAATGTAAAATGCACAACAAGTAGGGTGTTAGGGGTACACCGTGCCTCTCTTGGAAGAAACATGAGCATGACTGAGGATTTCACCCATATGTAACTTAATTGAATTTCAGCGGCCTCTAGTTGCACTTACTTATCCATGATGAACTTGTAGATGCCACTTAGTGTTAACCTTTGGTTGGGAGCACTGCTTATAGCCATGGCAATGAGCGCTATATACGAGAAAGGTGGCTTCTCGGGACGATGTGTGTTATGCAGAAACGAGATGGGCAACGTCCAAAAGTTATTGTGCAAGGCTAGGAAATTATCCATGCCCTGGTAATAGAATGCAGAAGCAAAACCGTTGCATGGCAAGCTACCGACGGCACTTGGAACCAATGGATTCGAGCGTACATAGTCTGGGCTAGCCATCAAAGTGGTGACTAGATCCTCATTATCTTGTATAGTTGAGGGATTTGTGTAGCACGACGTGGGTAGCATAATTTTTATTTTGTTTACAAATTGCGTAAAACCTTGTTTTACAAAACACCTTAGGAAAAACTCGAAAAAGCTACCAGCTTCAGTATTTACGAGTATCCTTTAACCACTGATTTGATTCGAGTTTGATTATGCACAATAAGAACAAAAAATATTTATTTGGTATCACAAAAAGAATTAATCTCGCAAAGATCAGTCTATTAAGCGCGCGCGCCTTTATCTGTTGCGTCAGCTAAGAAGTCCGATCGACAAATAAATGGATTTGTGGGCTGGCTGTTGGTCTCGAGAGCTCTTGTAATTCGTTTGTTTGGTGTGAGCGCATTGGCCTATAAATACACCATACATACATATGGAGATCTAAGGCCAGGGAGAGCGAGTGTAGTTCGTCTCTAGTGCAATGGTACTTATTGTATGTACATATGTGTTCTATAGATGAGTATTCCATATTAAATATTGAGGATATTTTGGAACAGTAGCTTTACCAAGGTAAATACTTTGAGTAAGTCCGAAAGGATTACATGTTCAGCGCCCATTTTTAATGTCACATAAGTTCATCAATTATGATTTATTTTGAGGTGCATCATCATCATTGGTGCATTGAGCACTCAGTCTGTTCGTACAGGGGCGTCACATATACTCTCATACTCTTACCATACATTATTTATTTTTAAACATACTACATATAGCTATACAATATATGCTACACATGTTGCCGCGAGATCATTTCTCACCACATCTCTCATTTGTCCGAATTTTCATTGGTGGGCGGAGTCTATATAGACAATTTGGATTTGTGTATTTGGTAAAGTCTATTTTCTACACTAACTTGTAAAATGGGTGTGGTATGAATAGTTTCTAAAATATTGTTACAGCTATCTTAAAAAGATTTGTTTTAAAGCGTTTATGTAGTGACAGAGTAAAGTCTGTCCAGAACAGATAAAAAGCCATCACAGATCCTAACTTGAAGATAAGCTAGTAAGGCAATATTAAATTTTAAATGAAATATCAGGATTGTCGTCATATCGAAAAAATATCTTTTCTGTAGTCATTTATCTTTACATCATGTTCTGAAAACGCTTATCGTATTATCTATTTTTTTTTTAAAGCTTATGGCGTATTTTCCTCTTGACAAGCTCAACGACTCTTAATATGCAAATTCTTTTTCCAATGCATATTATAAGACCAAATTTTTGCACCCCTCTTTTGTTTTTATACCCTGTACCTATAGGTACAAAGGGTATACTAGATTTGTGCAATGTATGTAACGGACAGAAGGAGGCGTGGCAGACCCCAAGTCCTTTATACCAAAATGCTTATCATAACCTCGGGTAGCGATTGAGCCATGTCCGTCCGTCCGTCCGTCCGTCCGTCCGTCCGTCCGTCCGTCCGTCTGTCCGTCCGTATGAACGCCTAGATCTCAGAGACTATAAGAGCTAGAGACACGAAACTTTACCAGCTGGTGCGCATATTTCCTAAGCAGATGAAGTTTGTTGAATCATGTCAATATCTTTCCCCGTTCCCCCGCAGTAGAGTTCCGCGGTTTTTAGCCACACCTTTTCATATTTTCATCTGAAATTTAACAGAGCGATTCGTTGTAGTTACATGCATCTATGTGTAAAAAATGAACAAAATCGGACAAATACAACAGAAGTTATAGTCAAAAATGTGCAAATTTCACCACCCCTTGCCAATAAACTGCGTCAATATTTGACTCTACGCAATTATGGCTACAAGTGACCTAGAATCACAATTTTTGGTAAGCTCATTCATGTGGCTCTAATAAACAAATCCACATCCAAATTTTATCGATGCGGTCCCCCCGACCCCCGCAATCCATTTACCGTGTTTTCTCCCACACCCCTCAACATACCAACTTGAAACTTACCCCGTATACTTTAAATAAGTTCTTTGTTGTAACATTCGAGTTTCATCAAAATGGGTAAAATTTTAGGGAACTTATAGGTATAAATATCGATTTTCACAAAAAAAAAATAAATTCCAATTGGAAAGTTCCTAGATGGAATATGCAGGAAAAATTTTTTTGACACAAAAGGTACAGGGTATTCCACTGTCGGGCACCGCCTCGACTGTACCACATTTTTCTAAAAGCTGTTTACGGAATAAAACAATTTTGGCTACATATTTCAAATTTGGTTCGAAAAAAAATCTTTGTTCTTGAACCTGAACGAACTCATGTATGTACTCCCATTGTTTCAAAGCTGCCAATGGAACATCACAAAAAAATTCTAACTCTCGTTTGAAACTTTCAAAAGTCCAATCGCTTGGCAATAAGTTACAATACTATATTATGTATATTTTTTTTTTTTTTTGGTTATAAACATCTATTTTAGTTTGGTTGTAAATTTGTACAAGCCTCAGGCGCGGCTTTTAACATAATTTTTGTCATTTTTATGTAATAGCCATGGTTAAGTAAATATCATCGATTGCAAAGAATATTGTTAATGATTCAGTCAGGCGCGTATCCAGGATTTGGTCTTAGGGGGTTTTTCTCTTCGAAATGTATATATATCAGAACAACAGTTAACAGCTATAGTAGGATAGGGTGGGCCATCTGTTGGTTTTGTTAATTGCATTTTATTCGTATATTTTCCAACAAAATTGGCCAAATGTACCATATATACCAAACGCAAGTTTGAAACTACTCATTTATGTGTGAAAAGTAATATCGTCCAAATGGCCGCCGCGGCTGGCTCTACGAAGCGAACATCAAAATTTTCGATGACTTTTCCCCAATAGAGCGAGTCCAATGGCTGCAATTTCGACGCGAATGTTGTTCTGGAGCTCAAAAATTGTTGCTGGCTTACTGGAATACAATTTGTCTTTCAAAAAACCCCAAAGAAAACAGTCCAACGGGGTCGAATCGCACGATCTAGCCGGGGATCGGTGGGATCGGTATTAGGCAAAATAAAGCCCTTTCGCCGAACTTGCCGTGAAAACGCTCCCATGGACCCGCCACTGGATTAAGTCTTACAGGAAGGGTTCGCAGACGAAGGTTAAAGCATCTACTTCTTATAAGGTTTCCCACAACTCTTTTTTTTCGTAGCGGTTTTGATGAGGTATCAGGCAATTACTGTACCTGCTGGAAAAAAAGGAGATCTGAATCTTACCAATCAAAGTGAAATTTTTTACAAATGGTAACCTATTGCGGTTTGATTTTGCAGCATTACCCCAGATCTGAATACTTTATCAATCATAGGCGGTACGATCTGCTGATGTACCATCCGTTTGCAGCGCAGGCAAAGCTTGCTCTGTTTATTTAGAAGCCAATGGAGTCGATACTCCCATATTGGCTTCTAAATAATATATAATACCCATATTGCTTCTACGCACAGGAGTGTCCTGTAAAGCAGAAGTTGTACGAGGACAAGAAGGCTCCAGGGAAAGCCTCCGGTCGTCCTAGGTTTAATGATGAACACGCAGTTTATTTTCGACATGCGGAAACAGGAACAAATCATTCAGCTCTAAATCGCGACTCTACGGCGGATGGTCCATTAATATGAAATTTTCAAACTACACCGAGCTGGTCCAACCAAATACAGAGCATAACCTTAGTGCCATAAATATTAGGCCTGGCCGTTGACGTGGAGGCATATCCAGGCATTCCCCATGGTGTTTTGCGCTTGGAATTATCGTAGTGAACCCATTTTTCGTCGCTGTTCACAATTCCATATAAAAACCGCAATCCGATTTGTCCTTGCTTCTGAATCATTCCGATGGCTTTAAGGCCTTTCCAAATCGCTGGTTGAATATCTCCCAAATTCAAATTTCCGTAAAGTTTATTTCAACTAAACTACCAATGTAGCATTTACAGATTTCGCTATCTCTAGCGTGAACCATAGTATGTGGCATCCTATGACATTGCTATCGTATATGGTATATAATTTTGTTTTTACGACTTTTCACGGATAGACAAGTGCGCCATTTGCACGATAATTTTTGAAGAAACGAAAGTCGTTATTATGTGTAGTAGAGTATGTTAAAAGGTCGTAAAATATTTTTGTATACAATATAAACAGGACTCTGCGCCGACGATGATGACGACGATGACGACGACGACGACGAGTATTGAAGTTTTACGACCCATGTGAGTTTGAAATGTTTTCAGTTTTTCAAACTTCATATCTCAAGTATTTGGAAGAAAGCAGAGCACATTTAAGAGAAATAAAAATCATAAAACCGAAACAATTGAAAATATCATGTGTGCTAAGAAGGAGTGGAGAGATAGCTATTATATACAGATTTGAATATATAGCTGACATGTGTGGAATCTGGTATCAGATACAGATACAAAGGATTATTCACGCTCTCTCTCTCTCTGTGTTCTCTGTAGTTTTTACGATCGCTTAGCAAACTATTAAAATGGGTCATAAAACAACGGGTTTTGCTAGGTAGTACCGTACCGTTGCTCTCTGCTACCTAATCAGTGCCGTTATAAAATGTGCGTGTACCGTTAGAGCCTTTAGCCGCATATGTCGTATATCTTGAAAGTCGCCGTGGTATTTTGTCTTCGGGTGTGGGTTTGTTTTGTTGCTTATTTTTAGACCTATACATGGAATAGTATTGGAAACAAACTGTTCTGTTAGTCGTATTTACTAGTTGGAGGAGTATTGTTTTTTATTGCCGCTCTGTAGCACGCAAAAAGCAAACATTTACAACAAGTCTGAAACAACAACATCTTGGTTTATTTAGTTTTGACTAATCGTCACGTTAAGCCATAAAACGCCCCTTGGCTTGTTTGTTTAATTCTGTGGTGAATGCTCTGCTGCTCCAGCCCCTGTGCCGCCCCGGGTTAAAGAGCAGATCATTGCTGCCCAAATGAAATTACATATAATACAATAATAAGAACTGCATACAGATTATGGTTTACTGTGTATCCATTGATTTATGGTTACTCCTCTTTTGTCTTTAGTCGCTCTATCAGCAACTTGTCAAACTGCGATTTACTCCATCAACACAATTATTCCTGCTGCATGCTGGTGACGAGCATAAAACAACAAATCATCGATCAGCATCTTGAGTAATTCACAGATCCACGGATTTGTGGCGGGGTTCAACAAGCGATTTGTCAAAACTGCACCGGAATTGAACATTAACATTTAGTGCCTATTTATAGGCGTCATAAAATGTGGCGCTCTTTCTTGGTAACTCAGGGACATCAACAATTAACTGCGTGCTGCGTTGTTTGACAACAAATACAAGACCTCGTTGTTGCTGGTTTTTGATGGCTTCTCCTGAAGCGAAGGCGTTACACATCATTGGCAGCAAATTATCCACATTACCTGAAGTGTCAGTCGCATCGGGCGCCCATTAGCTATTCCGGCGGTGTGAACGTGACCTTTGGTGGCCATTAAATGGCATCCACCGTGTGTATTCCGGAAATTTATGCGTCTGTTGACACCAGTTGCAGCACATAGTGCTCTCTATAGCAGAGCTGAAGCAAATATACTACCTTATTATTATTACATATTATGATTACTTTCTGTTGTGCGCTGTCCTTTGGTACAAAGGGAACCCCATCAAGATTCTGGCCAGACGCCGGACGCTGATCATTAATTAATGGCCTGTTTACACTGTACTAGGATTCAGCCTGCGCTGCTTTGAGAGAAGTAAAAGAATACATCTTTTAGGTAGTTTTAATACGCCGCTAGAGTTTTGGCTTTTAAGGACTTTCAATAATAAAGCTCTTCCTGATTTCGATTTACTTGTACAGTGCCGGTCAAAAACGATGGATTGGACGATGATGAAAATTTAATTTTTCGACTTTTTACTCTTATTTCATGTACAATTAGAATAGAATAGCAAGGTAATGAATGGCAAGAAAAAAATATTGTCAGTCGAAAAGCGTGCCCAAATCGCGATTTGAACCCAATTGAATTGCTTTGCGAAGAACTAGATCGATATTTTATAGAGATCCCATTGAAATTTGCATTTCGAATTCTTTTTTGTAATTATCCAAGCACTCTACCAAAATTTGGTTTGAATCCGATTTGAATCCGATTGCTATATTATATACCCCAAATTATATCAGGGCATAGTACGTTTGTTTTTTGTTTGACACTGACCTAGTCAGAAGCATACAATTACAACGTCTGCGCTGGCTTGGTCACGTCATTCGCATGGATGAGACTGCTTCAGCTAAAAAGGTATTCGAGCGAAAGTCACTGGAAGGATGTCCACCACAGGGACGCCCGCCTCTGCGATGGTAAGACCAGGCAACGGAGGATTTTCGTACCCTTGGGATTGGCGACGGCAGGCACAAGATATTAATCGCTGGCGAGGGATAATTTCCGCGGCCTAGACCGACAACCGGTTTTAATGGCCAAATAGATAGATAGATGAACATATCTTAACCAAATTTGGTAGTCAAAAGTTTTTTTTTGGAGTACCAAAGCCCTATGTCGAATTTGATCAAAATCGGTTCATTTATTTATTTAATGGTTGTGATGCTAGAGGGCATTCTAAAGTCGGCTGATCCAGACTCTAACATGCGTCATATTTATCTGTAGATTTTTAAACTTTGAATATTACCCAAGTGCCAGTAGGATATGAGAGATAAGGTAAAGTAGCTTGGTTTATAAAATCATGTCTGTCGGGGTCAATCTGTTTCTTTATCAGCTTTTCTTTTAGCTTCGGAAACTGTCTTCAAGAAACTTTCAAATCTTCTGTTCATTCATGGGAGTTAGCATACGTTGGATTGTATTTTTTTTTTTTTGGGATAGTAACCCTCTTTAATTAGACGTTCATCGAGTACCCGACTAGTGTTTTTCGATACTGCCAAAAAATCTTCAAGTAGCTGCTTTTTAGTCACCGCTTTTTAGTGCTTCCAGGAAAGCTTGCTCTCCTCATGTTCTACATCAATGAAATGATTCACGAACACGCAAGTCTTTGAGCAAAGTTCTTGTGAATGGAGGGATTTGCCAAATTATCGGCTACTCAAAGCGAAAGAAATATGTGAAAAAATATATAAAACAGTTTCGTTGCACAGGTTTAAAAACAATAAACTTTAAACAACCTCCGAGCGGATTTGTTGTGTGTTGTCTGTTATTTGGCTGTTTGTTTATTTGTTTAAATTTAGAATATCGACCACATTAAAATAGCAACAGCTTCAAAGCTCTCAAGTGGCCGGCAAAAGTAGGAAGAACCATTAAAAAGATTTTCTTCAAGATCTATTATGGCCAAGCATTGCTAACTGCCTAACTGGCTCCCCCAGCCCCTTCCCCCCGCAAAAAAAAAACCAAGTGGCATGTGCCACTTTATGCCGGGTTGAACCCGCGGGTAATTTGCACTTCAAAGAGCGCGTACGCAATGTATGTTTACATACCATCAAGGGGGGCCAGCTGGTGGTATGTATGGCGATTTATGAGTAACTCGGCCCGCCTGCTGCCATGCCATCTCTGAGAAGGTGTTAATAGCTGCAATGTAACCAAATAGCTGATTGTCTAATGATCACAAATTAGTGCATTTATCATTTCCGATTATAATTTTGGGCAACATATGAAACGAATTTCCTGGAATAAGAGATAACATATTTTGTATAAATATGGGTATGGTATGGTATATGGTATTTCTATTTGTTTCGATTAATTATCCAAAGAATCATTAATATGGTAAGAATAGACCGACAAACTAATACCCGCTAAAAACGATTTTTTGGTCTTTAAATATTTTTTGCTTCGCTTCCAATTAAAAGCTAAAAGATCGCAAATTAGGAAGGGTGGTTCCAACCGAAAAGTACTAAAGCTGCCCCTTGCTTTTTGTTTGATGATTAGTTGCTGTTATTTGTTTATTTATAAACTGGCGAAAAATACTGAAGAAAGATCCTACCCACGGGGGGTTTTTTAACGATATACAAGAAAAATAAATATTGAATGTTTCGATTTTTATTGAAATTCAATATAATTATTTTTATCTCTATAATATATTTCGAAGGTTGTATCTGATCTGCACAAATTCTAGTTAATCGTGAAAAAAAAAAAACAAAAATAATCTGGTATTCGCAAGTGTAAAAAATACTAAAGCGTTCTGTTACCTACACATATCTGGAATACTTTTACTCCTAGTCATAGGTAATAGGTTAAGCAAGAGGACCGGCTAAAGTCAGGGTTTTTCAACTATAATAGATATACAACGGAAAAATGGACGTTAGGAACTTGAAGTCTTGGTCTCGAAGTTTTGAAAGGGAGTCCGGTGAATTATTGTAAATTTGAAAATAAGCTTACCAAACGCGTTCTAAAATTCCTAAAAAATTTTGATAGCAAAATTTTACCAATTTCAAAAGGTTTTGGCAACGTGAACTTGTTCATGGTAAAATGGTAAACCTTATCGAAAACAACTAAAATGAGATGTCAAAAATCCATCCACAAAAATCCATCGTCCATCCCGTTATATGAAAACTAAGAAATTTCAAAATATTTGGTATTTTAGATTTCAATCATCTGAGAATTATCTTTTTCTTGATGCACGGTGCAGAACCTGTTTCATCGACTACTTGCTCGACCCGCTTAAATTTAATTAAAACGAATTCAAACTAATCCATTCGATACCTAATAAATACAAATTTGTACTTTCTTTATGGACAGAATTGGGTAAAAACTGTGGAAAAATGTTGCGCGGTATTGGTAGATTGATTTCTTGAAGAACGGGGACAAAGCGGTCAGATTTTGAGATTGTATTGATGTTGTCAATCAATCATTATATATATTTCCTTGAACTACTAGTTGGAGCATGGATCACGGGTTAGCCCGTGTCTTTGTAGCATAGCGACGAAAATGCAGTCCGTATCCATCAAAAGCTACTAGTTCTTCGTCCTTTCCTTTCTTCTCTGGAAGACAGCATACCTAAGTGACAATGGCCAAGAGATTCTAATAATTGTTTCTAGACACACTTGTAAATATATTCAAAAACTCACCAAAGCCAGAGTTGCACGAGTCTAGCAGATGTGGCACCTGTGGCTGCCACTCCCATAAGAGCAGAAAGCGACAGAAAACTGGCATTACCTACAAATCTCTCTCTCACGTGTTGACAGATGCTTCTTGTTATTGTGCTGCCTTATTAACAATCAGACCAGGTGCGCAAAAAAAAAAAACACAAAACCGAGAGATGCACAGGACCAAAAACACTCAAAGAAAAAAACACAGCCAGACATAGTGGCGACTCTCCAACGCCAACCACTTACCCCTCTGCCCGCGTGTGTGTGTGTGGGGTGTGTGGTTGCGGCTGTGGCTCCATCAACGACCGACACCGACACCGGCACCATTATGGCTGAGACAACGAAATGTTTATTTTCATGTGAAAAGCAGAGCCAGCAGCCAGCAGCCAGAGCGTTCCTTAAAGGTGGTTCGATAGATGCTCGGTCGGGTCGGTCGGCTTCTTGGCTCTGACTGACTCTGCTGCACTTGGCAATCGCATTTGTGTTTATGTGTTTGCTTGTTTGTATGTAAATACGCAAAACTTCATGCAGTGCCAGCCGACTAGCTAGTGCCAGCGACAGTCCGTCAGTGCGTCAGTGCATCAGTTGGAGAGCCAGTTAGTCAGCAGCTGAAGGAACACACGCATTGCTGCAGCGGCGCAACAAAGGCGGCTGGCATAACATAGTTCACGTGTAAACAAGCCGGGCGCAACTATGGGCACGACCCGACCCCGACCCCGTTTAGGAAGAGCAGCAATTCACGCTGCTCTCCACAAGTGACGAAATGAATAGGGCATATACGAATTTTTTATGAATGTACTGTGCCGCTCAGGGGCTGTGGCTGCGGCTGCGGCTGAGGCTATGGCAGTGGCAGTGGCAGACAGTGTGGCGTCAAATGTTGAAATCAGCAGCGTTGGCCTCGGCCAAAACCACTTGGCACGGACTGCAGCTACATGGCAAATAGTTCACCGAGTAAGTTAAAGCGTTGAGAGTGGGGCAGCAGAGGATTGGTTGCACATGCCAAGGGTTTTTGATATGCGGTTTGGCATCGTAACCAAAATATCAGTTTACTGTTACAGTTGCTGATTTAATTGAAGACCTAGAAAAGTAATAGCACAGGGAAAGAGAGTGAGAGCGGTGGAGAGAGAGAAACCTTTGTTCCGTTGGCCGACTTTTCCACTTTTACCTGATGACGACGATGACGACGACGGCGACGATGGGCTCTCGGGGGTGGTCCACTAGTAAAATTTTAACGACTTCTAATGGCATTTTGCTGGAAATGGAAATGGTAACCACAATTAGCAGTGCTACTTCTGGAGAAGTCATTCAAATGAACTTGGCAGTGGGTTTTAGTATAGGAGCGGGGGTTGCAGTTGGGGTCGCTGTCTATGTTTACAAGCAAATACGCCACATCATCAACAACAACAACAACAACAGAGACAACAACAAACAAAGATGGGGTTATGCCAAGTGGCACGAGTCAGCGGGTGTAGTAACTATGGAATTTATAGTTTTGTGGCATTCTGTTTCAACATCTCGTTAGGAGTGCAGCAGCAGTGTGGGAATTGTAATACATAGTATTATTGGTATTGTGGATTTTGGTTGCACTGACAATGGATGCCACAAAAGACAGCAGACTGACAACACTGACTGACTGACTGGCAGGGCGAGACAATAAGTTGGAATTCGCTTTGATCTTTTCGCACTTTTAAATGTTTGGAAAATCTGTGTAAAAGGCATGAATCGGTTTTCGGAGAATCAATAAAAAAATTAATGGCCAAAGCCCAAGCAGAAACAGTTTCAGTTTGTTTTTCTGCTGTTACTATTTTGTATTTATTTTTTAAATTTTCCGTTTGATAAAGCGCCTCCCCAAAACAACCAGAAAAAAAAACAACAGAAACTGGGTGGCAAAAAAAAAAAACAAAGACTGCTCATTCACAAACAAGTGCCAGAGTAAGCCACTAGTTTGGGCTTATTGGCCAATTTCCTGCTTTTGTTTTAACTTTATACTCATTTAAGATATTGTTAAGATGTAAATAAATATAAAGGCCCGCGAAAAGAAAAATAGGGCACCGGTGGGAACAGCTGACGGGTCTCAAGCGCTTGATTTTCAACTTTTTAAACAAGTTGAATTTCTTAGAAATTGAATATTTTTCATTATTTCAAAATTAGCTGAGACCTCAAGTCTCGGAAAATCCTTAAAAAAAATGAAATGGTTTTCCTAAATACAAGGCACCCTTGGGAACTCCAGCCCGATGGGCCTGTATAAATTGATTCAATTCAATTGTCCTTAAAAATAAGTCAACATATTAAAATTTTGTGATTGAAGATAAAAATTTATGTTTTTTATACCCTGTACCATGGTAAGGAGTATATCAATTTTGTGTAACATAAAGAAGGAGACGCCGGAGACCCGCAAAAGTTATCCCCAACAAGGTCAAAATGATGAAAGATGTTGAGCTAGAATGTTTGTCTGCCTGACAGTCTATATTAACTCCTAGATCTTAGAGACTATAACAGCAAGGATAACTAAACTTGACTTTTAGACTCCTTATCCAGAATCAGTTTCTGTTACGCTAAAGCCCTTTTTTCAGAAAACGAAAAAATCTTCGCATGATGCCAAGACTATAAGAGTTAGGATACGTAAACTTGACATTTAGACTACCTATATGACCAGCCAGATCAAGTTAATTATTTTTCCTCCTCAAATTATTTCAAAGTCACATTTTTTTTTTGTGGAAAATAAAATATTTTGGTTGGTACGAAATATTATTATAAATGAACCATAAATATCAAAGAGAATCTCAATATACTGTTTTAAAGGCCTCAGTATATAAGGGTAGCTGAATTGGTAGGGTGATGGACCCAAAACATAATGACGGGACGTCTATAGACCAAGTTCGATTACCAGTCGAAGCAAATTTTTCATTTTTCGTCTTTGAACGTCACTGTGCCCTAAATAGTTTATTTGTGGTCTAATGAAATGTCTCTCTTACCAAAACGATACTATTCAGTTAAAACCTATTTTCACCTTGCTCCAAGACAAGACTAAGAAAAAAGTCTTATACACTTTACTGAAAAAAAGCTTGAAGCCTCACATTGTGATGACAATTCAGGAAGAGAATATGCATCTTCATCATTTCCTATATCTGCCACTGGAGCATAGGGCCTCAATACAGCATTTCCAACTGTTCCGGTTGTTAACTAGCATCTTTATTTCATTCCACAATTTGCTACATTCATCGATTTCTTTTTGTAGACTTCTTCTTCACGTAGTCTTAGGGCGGCCCCTCTGGCGTCTGCCTTGCGCGTTCCAAACAAGCTTCTTTTCGCAGGGTGTGGCCGAGCCATCGCCATCATCGTAGTTTAATATAGTTGGTCATTGTCTCCAGATTATATTTTTTATATAGTTCATCGTTGCTGATTACATTTGGCCACAACACCAATACGAAGAAGGCATCTGTTAACAAAGCTCTGCATTTTTCCAAAGTGCTGGTCTGTTACAAGCCAGGCCGAAATGACATTAGATTTAAATGCATCTTATTTTGTCAAATTCGTAGATGCTCATACTCTACCAAAGTTCAACTGTATGTGTTCTTCATTTTTAAAGTCGCAAAAATCAAATACGTTCTGGAATCTTACAAAAATATTTGAATTTTATCTTTTATTATAAATTCAAGAAATATACCATTAGCAGAAGACATTCATATTTGGAACACACAAAAACCATCCTCGATCTGTCTATGCTGCAATGTAAGCACCTTCACCCTAGATCAGTTCCTAAACCACTGAAACCATTTTACCCTCAACGTATGCAACTCCCTGAAAAATCCCAATCCTACAGAAATGCTCGCAGAGGCCAATACCACAAAGCCTATAAAAACTAAATAAAATTTTATCTCTTAATATCCTAGAATTAAACTTATAAGGCAAACGGAGTAAAGCCTGGAATTTGCGAGCATTTGTCTCAGTGGATTCAGCCGCTCAGGAACATCGCAGCTTTATCTTCTTTTTCAAAACTCAAATTTTCCTGACGCAACAAGACGTTTTCGATTTGTCCGTAAGAATATGCAGGAACTTTACACTATTAGGCATTATTTAATATAAGTTTGGCGGTTCAACACGATGGTGCAGTGGTATTCCGCCTTAAGGACACCGACGGACACCGACTTGTTCCCAAAAGTCAAAGCCACTACACTGTTTAAGTAGCCAAAATGTTTAGTTCCCTCTATGGGGGGGATGCCCATCAAACACCAACGCTTGAGTTCTCGTGTTATGGCTAAATTTATCAGATACTATTGGGTGGTTGGTTACTTAGCCATGACACTTCTTGTAGTAATCCCTCTAGTCTAGTTTAGTACATCTTTTAGTTGGTATATCCTCAATAGAGTTACTACTCTCATATTACTTGTTGTATTTACTAATGCTTTCCGGTTTACTTTTTACAAACAAATTCATTCAATTTAAATGCTGATTTAGATTTGATTGAGGGGTTTGTGTGGGTGTGTGTGTGGCAATGCCAATAATTGCCTGCCACCAATTGCAGATTAATGCTTGCCACAGATACTACTACTTTCCAGTAGCTTTCCATTGCCAATGGCGGATTGGTTTTGACTTGACAGCAGGCGCATTTCATTTCAGGTGTCAAGATACTTTACGGTGATTAGATAAGCATTTGGGGAAAATGTGTTAAGCTTTGTTTGGGCTTTTCTTTTTGTTTTTCTGTGTGTGTGAATGTGTCTGTGTGTGTGAGTATCTTTAAAGCCAACCTTTGTGGCTGCTGTGGATGCTGCTGCTGGTCCTAGCCACCCAATTGCCTAACTGCAGGCAAAAAGAAGCGTAAATGGCATTTTTATTGAGCCATTAAAATTTGCTGTGATGCGGTCGCTCGGCCTGCCACTTATGCGCTGCCATATCTTCCGGCTGAGTCCTTGCCGGAGCGCGTGAGTGGGACTGAAACTTGCCGGGCCCTTACATTTTGATTAACGTGCAAATTCTTTGGCTTTTTCTATTTTATTTTTATATATAAGTATATATATATATAATTTTTTTTTATACTACTTACTGCTGCTGCTGCGTCTGCTTACAAAAAATCCTACCTAAGGGGATAAACTTGTGAAATATTTTCGGATTTGAGCGGCTTATGGACGCTTGAGGCATGGCCGCCCACAACCCACTCCAAAGCTGCTAAGTCCGCCCGAAACAAGCTCAAAATCATGGTTACACTGTAGGTGATTAGGCAACAGCCGCCGCCGCAGCAATAGCAACATTACATATCCATAATTTGCGACCACAACTGCGGCCATTCCTAAAGATTTATGTACATTTATTGTTTGTTTGTTTGTGTTTCTCTGTTGGCTCGCTCATTAGAGAGACTCGCGTTCTTTACCGTATACAGTCAATTTTTGTGGCGCCCAAGGCGGGGCGCCAAGTTCGGCCCACTTATCAACTGCCATCACTTTCAGCTCTCCCGCTCCCTGCTCTTCACATGTGTGCGGCTGTCATTATGCACCTTACACACTTTTTTTTATGCCTTGTTTTTGGGAGGCTTTTCTTTTGGGGGTTACGCATACATACGGCTTAGGACATATAGTAACGTTGAGCCCCCCCCTGAAAGTGCGAATACGTGAGTTCTGCAAGTTATGTGCGAGTAAGTGAATGAAATTACCGTAAGGCATTTAACCAATGCGCTTTGTAAAGAGCAAAGCCGCCATACGAATAGATACATAAATGACAATGTGCCCAGCAGCCCCAGTTATACAGTCAGCCAGCCTCACGCTCATATCACGCAGTCACCCTTCTTGGATCTGCCAGCAGCCACAAAACGTTTAAAAGGCGCTGAGCACTTGGCATAAAAATGTTTGTCCTGGTTGTTGCTGCTCCTGCTCCTGTTTCTTCAGTTGCTGTTGTTATTGTTGTTGTTGTGCGCTTATCGCTTTGACAAGAATATCTGCGCTTTCTAAATGCCAACGTCAACGTCGACGCCAGCGTTTATGACGCTGCGCGCTTACGATTGAGTTGCTCCATCCGCTCGCCCCTTGGCAGGTTTGGGCCAACCCTCAACCCTTGGTCTCTTTCAGTTTTAGTCTTAGCCGTAAAAACGTGCTGTGCCTTGTGCCGCCTGGTTGTTACTTTAATGGCCTTTTGCTCCCCACGAATTCAGTCGTCAAGCGAATTATGGATGCTGCGTCCTCCATTGTTTTTCAGATCTGTTTCTTGGCGTGTGTATTTAATAGTCTTGCGGCTTGACATTGACTGCCAATATAATACTAGTAGTACCTGGCAGATCTCACTTTATTTCCACTATCAGCACCTGTGCATTAGTATGCCTCCTGTTAATGATAATTTGGTGAAAGGGCTAGAACAGTCGCCGTACCACCGAACTGCTTGCCGTCTCCTGGCAATTCGATTATCGTGTCAAATTTTAATTACGTACTCAAATAACAACTTGACTTCCTGCTTACTTCCTTACTGTTGCTGTCTGTTCGGGTTGGGGGCTTTTGCGGAAAGCCTGAATTTGGCGGTGGGCGTGGTTCGAAACTCAAAAGCGCTGCAATTCTGGCCATGATATAGTGATGCCACAGCCGCACATTATTTGGCCTGTCATTAATGCCTGTGGCGGGGGCTTAGTGTCAGCTCTGAGCTCATTAGACAATGGCGACGATGGCGACATCCCACTGCCATTGGCAACCTAATATTTAAAGCGCTTTAAGTAAGACAAACAATTGGCCTTGTCAGTGTTTAACGGGCCGAAATTTAAAAATTAAAAAAAAAATAATAATAATAATATACAACCATTGCGCAGAGTTAGCCCTTTAATGGCACTATACTACGAGGGTGGTCTAGTAATTGAGTTGAAGAATATGTCAGTTATTATTTAACGTTTCGGGAACACAAACAGTAAGGATTAACCTAGTCCAGAGTTTTTATTCCGTTTCGTCAAAAATATATAAAAGCAAATTACTCTAACTTTCTAACAATGTTTATTAGGAAGAAAACCAATTTCCTATGATTTGTCTATCTATCCTAAAACCCGAAACCCATTTTGCTTTTATTAAAAGTAAAGGGGACTCAATACCAAGCAAAATACAATATACTGAGTTATATGATATTGCTCGGAAATGATATTTAAGATTTCGTTTGTTTACATCATGGACTTAATAAATGTTATTGGACGTTGCTCATGGTCCGCTCGAGTCCCTGCACTGAATGTTTCCCAGCTTATACTACTCATCGATGATGTTGTCTTTTAGATCTTGGATGGTGGCTGGACGATTGGAGCCCGTTTCCAAAATCGCCAAAAAAAAAAATGAGTCTAACAGTGTCAAATCTCACATTCTGGCTGACCAATTGAGTACCAAAGTAGTTTTGAAGTGGCCGAAATTTGATTTTTTATCTTTTTTTTTTTTTTCCTACCAATTTTGTAGTGCTCTTGAATTACTTAATTGTGGTGTTCAATCGATAATGACTCCTTTGTGATAAATGTCCGACTCTCAGTTAATAAAAAAAAATAAATAATCAAAAGATGATAGAAAACCAAAATGGCGTACTTTCAAAAAGGACATTCACTTTCCTGAGCCTGTATTAGAACGCCTTTATATTATAACTTTCAAGATTTAGGCGATTTTTTGGCTTTGTTTTATATTTATATTATTATTATACTTTTTGGGGTTACAAACGAATCTGAAATGTTCTCTAACTTGCCTTTTAGTTCAATTCAGTTTCAATTTCTTAGATATGTTCATCGGTTTGGCCAGAAATAGTTTCTTCTTCTTCTTAACTGGCCTATACAACTCTAACGGGTCTCAGCTTGTTGCAACATTTCCCTCCAGGTACTTCGCCAGCTGATAATACCAAGGGCTGACAGTGCTTCAGCCATTTGGTCCTGCCAACGCAGCAGTGGAATCTCCGCTGACCGCCAACTACCGGAGTTTCCGCATACTTACGAACTACATAACCCAGGCAGCGAAGTTGCTGAAAGTTTACGTCAATATCGTCGTATAGCTCATTCAGTTCATCGTTCCATCGAGCACGATAATTATCGCCATCGTAAGCGGGACCGAAGATCTTGCGAAGAATCTTTTTTTCGAACACCCTAAGAGCAGCTGCATCCGTATGTGTAACCTTCCAGGCCTCTGCGGACTGAAAGGGTGAGTGTCCTATAAAGGCTCTACTGTTCATTTGCCTACTAAGCCCGATGTAGCATCTGTGGGCAATAGTTATTCTTCGCTTGAAGCCGCGATTCTCTAATGGAGCAAAAACATAGACCCACTTTAGCTGATTCTCTTTCAATAGCACCAAAGTGACATCCCACTTGGTGCGGCCGATGATGTCAATGTCATCGGCGTATCCACGAAGTTGGACACATCTGTTGGTTAATATTGTACCCTTCCGATGCACATCAGCCTTTATAATGCTTTTCATTAGGAGATAGAAGAGCGAACAAGAGAGTGAGTCGCCTATTTGGGAATCTAAGGTGTCGAAGAGGTAATTTCCTACCGACGTTCGAAATATGTTAACTAACATGGTGGTATATAGATTTTTATTAAGGTTATGTAAAATATTCTTTTTAGTTTCGCCGAAGGCGGGATTATATTTTGAACAGTAAATAAGCCATTTGCAGAAAGCAAGAACTTCTTGGAACTTATTCGGGGTACAGTAGAGAAGTAGTTTATAGCTAATAAGTGCGTAGCAACTACGCTTTACTCAAATTTTTCGATTTAATCCAACATAGTTTTGGGCTATTCAATTATAATATCGAATAGAAACATTCACTAAGCTGATTTGCATAGCCAAAGGCTATATGTATTACTTTTCAGTTTACTCTCGTACTCATAGTATATGCTGATATATTTAAGTGGCTTGTTAAGAACGGTTGGTCTACGATGGTAGGTAGATTGAGCTTGTTGGCGTAGGTTGGGCGGGGGGGGTTAAGGCGGCAGGCATTAGATTGACGTCGATTATGCATTAATGCGGCACGCACTATAAATAATGCGCCTTTTAGATCCTTGCCGTGACGTCTAAGGCCTAATGAACGGTTTTTGAGCATTTTGTTGTGCCACACTCACACACTTACACTGACACGTATTCATGCGTTCCACGTGGCCTGCGCTGATAGAACCATTGGACTCCGCTTCGTACCATTTGTTCGTT
Source organism: Chymomyza fuscimana (assembly GCA_949987675.1). Lineage (NCBI taxonomy): Eukaryota > Metazoa > Arthropoda > Insecta > Diptera > Drosophilidae > Chymomyza > Chymomyza fuscimana. Next base: position 1,631,902 of record OX465089.1, read on the forward strand.
TCGAATTTGTGCTGACATTGATTGATTATAAATCGGCATACATTGCAAATCCAAAAAGCACAATAACAAAATTGCCATTCTTTTTACTGTTGTTGTAGTTGTTGTTTCTGCTGCTTACATCCTTTGTGAATGAATGTAGCATGGAAAGCCTTCTCTATCCCGCGTGCGTTTGCCGCCTTTTGTTTGCTTTGTGACAGCTTTTAATCTCACACGAAGCTAGAGACAGCAGCAACAACTGCTAAAGTGCCCCGTATTTGAAAATCACTTTAGTTCATAATCGAGCAAAGATACTGCCCGCTGTTACTTGTCAAAACCCCAACCCGAACCAGTTATCATCTCAAGCTAATGATGCTGTCGGCCATGGTCAATGGGTGGTCAAGCTTGCAGCTGGAGTTGTTCCAAGGTTTCCTGCATCATCAAACATGTGCGCTGCTGCTGCTGCTGTTGCTCGCTGCTCTCTCCTTGCTTTTATCTTTGATCCAACATGTTTGTTGTTTACTCATCTTTCTGCTTAGCTGACTTGGCTTTCTCTCTTTGGCCATAGTTGTTGTTGTTGTTGTTGTATAGGTTGCTTGGCGCCATTTTACGCAGCAAAACAAAAATTATGGCCCAATTTTGCACAGCGCCCCCCAAAATGCCCCATCAAAAGAAAAAAAAAAACAAAAAAAAAAAATGCCTGTGGCAGGCATCTTGTAACAAGTGGGACATTTGCTACCGAATTGCTTGCCAGTAGTTTTCCCTTTACTTTGTTGTTGCTGCTGTTGCTGAAGATGATGTTGTTGTTGATGTTGTCGATGTTGCTGCTAGCAATAAAAACAACAAGCAGGCCAGCAAAAGGAATAACAACAACATACCAAAAAAAAAAAAGCGTCAGCTCAAGCTTAGCCACCCTTTCCAAGATTTCCCATACCTCAACCCCAAAACATATTTATATGTGAGTGTGGTGTAAGTATCGTACAGGCAAGCTTCTGTAAGACGAATTTGCAGGAAGGGTGTTTATGAAAGATGATACAGTGGAAGCAGGATACCCTCTACTCATTTTTCCGAGAAAATTACACTTTCAAGGGCAAGCTGCACCACAGAAGCAGTTTTCAAATTGAAATTGAAAATTGTGTTTTTTTTTATATTTGGAGCAGCTTTAATATTATAAGTCTATAACGGTTAAGATATCGACATGAATCAACAAATCGCATAAGGACAACGCGCAGGTTATGGTAAAATTTGGTTTCATCGACTTTTATAGTCATAGATCTAGATAATCTAATAATCAGTGGTCAGCACGCGTTTGTGTGAGTGGCTCAGTGACGTCACAATGCTTGCAAGTGCAAGTGACGTGAACTAATCCCTATATACGTGAGATAGCTGCTTATACGGACAGGTTCAAACGAGTTTCAGTTTGTCTTTTCCTTTTGTTTCTTTATCAAAGATAAAAAGGCCAATGATCTTTTAAAACAGTTTTGTCTGAAATTCCATTGAAATTTTGTAAAATAGGGGAATTTCTCTAAGGCTCGGAGTTTTTTTTTTACGGGCCCCTAAATTTGAAAAAATGGTAAGTCAGCGAAATAATTATTAATTTGAAAAAAGCAATAAACATTTAATTGTCTTCGGGAAAAAGGAAGGCGCTTAGAACTCGACGGCCCTAACCTTCATATCATGAACTATTCATTATAATGTCATTATCTCATAAGTACATACTACCTTCCATCAAAGATTTAGGTATTACATTGTCAAACCCCGATTAGACTCTTCTGAAACCTTTACCTTGAATACTTTTTTGGTTATATCGATTAAACGTTAGTAAGTTATTAAACTATGATCCAATTAGGAAACATAATAGTACGCTTAGGATCCTTTTTCAGATGTAATCAGATTTTGACGGTACTCCGCTAAACTTATTTTTTTGTTAAGAAATTAAAAAATGAGAGAAAGTTCACATTATTTGATAATGTTATATAAGTGGTCTTATCATTTATTACAAGGTTCTACTTACCCAAAGTAAAAAAATAATACAAATGTTGACCAATATATGTATGTATTTTAGGGAAAGGCCCTATGTTCCTTTTTGGAATAACGGGAACCTATATATTTCAATTTCAATTTATTTCACGGTTTTAATTTATAATATTTATAGTTAATATACAAATTTAAGAGTTCAGGTTCTAAATCTAAGACCTTTTCTACTTAGTTATAGTGTTGTGATAAAAAAAAAAATGTGCAATAATAGGATTTTGATATACAATATTGTGAAAGAAATTTAAAAAAAACCAACTGAGGAACCTTTATATAAGAAAGTTCGTTACAGAGAAGTACTTCTATACTTAATATAAACTTTAGTATATTCCTATTAACTGATGGCTGTCCCATAGCTCTATGATAATTTTAAGCAACAGCAACAAACAACAACAACAAGAAGTCCTAGAAGGACTCGACCGAGCATCAGAAAAGTCAATTACGTGGCGCTTTTGCAAATCTTTGCTTCGGCAATTTTGTAAGCATATTTAGCTTAGGCTTCCGGAGCAGGGGGGCTAAAGTGGAGTTTTTGGAGGGTGTGGGGGTTGTTTTGCAGCCATTGGAAATTAATACAGGAAACACATACACTATATACTGTGTGTGGGTGTGTATGTATGCTCCTCATAAAATGTAATGTTATATGGTACATACATACTTACATACATACACACTATATGTTAAGAGTATGTATGAGTAAGCGTAAGTGTGCTGAGCCTAAAACATTCCGCTTAGCATGTTTCAGGGAAAGCGACGGCTGAGGGGGGACATACTTGCTCGTTGTGTTATGGCGATGACATTGGGAAAGCAACAGCCGAAGGGAGGCAAAATTAGTTGTGCCTATGCTTGGGGTTGTTTTTTCAGCTTTGGGATAAGATCAAAATACACAGTATACGATATAAAATAGTTTCCGTGTGCTTAACTGCATCTAACACGGGCTACAAATTGACATGGACAGGTTGCAGGATTTGCGGACCAAACTGTTGCTTGCTGGAATGTATCCTAAGCCAAGCATACAGAGCTCCGATAGCAATTTATGATCTGTACCTTGTTTTTATTGATTGGCCTGGTTAGCGTCTTACCGCCTGTGCGGTACCCCCTGGTGTCACTACTTCAATCGTTTCACTTTGCAGACCCGACTAAACCTGATGCTCTCATTAGTGTATGGACGGATAATAGCTTGCAACTTCAGTTTAGCACTAGTTTAAGCTGCTGCTGGACTCATTCCAGCTGCCGAAAAAGTTTTCTTAGCTTGTTGCTTATGTAGAATAAGCAGCAACTGACAATGAATAGCACAGCTTAAGTTGGCTGTGCTGAACCCGAAATTAGGGGTGGTAACTGATGCCAGGGGGTGGGCACTGGCTGACGGCGGCGGAAGGCAGCGCATTAGTGTTGCCCTTCTTACGCGCCATAAAATTTAAAAGCGAGCAAAGCATTTTAGCTCTGGTGCAATTTATTAGCCGGGCTCATCATGGCGCATTTTGCTATTGTATCTTCTTTTTGCTTAACAATTGCCTTCATCTGTTGATAAATCCTTGGCATAACATCAAGTAAATTGAAAATATACGTAAACGCCTAAGTATTTAAGCACTGTGGCAGCACTACATACAAGGTGGAGACCCGGGGCACTGGACCATGCAGCAAGCGCTCTAATTATCCATGGCACAAATGTATTTTGCCTACGCCTGCAATACGCACATTCATTGAGTCATTGCTTATATAGAGACATTAAGCTTATGAGCTTGAGATTGGTCTTGGAATTTAAATACATTGCAGCGTTTGGCATTGGCAGCATCATCAGCAGTAGCTTCAGCCCGCCTTACAAGTGAAACACGACAGTGCTCCAGTTTGGTTGTGCGTACCTCAGGCGCGCTTCCGCTTCTGCTTGTGTGTATGTGTGTGTCTCTTTTATGCAACTGCATTGGCCACATGCTGGGCAAGGCATTCAAAACAGCAGCCAACTCACCAGCTAGCAGCTTACCAGCTCACCAGCTGTGCTGCCTCTCGCCTCTTCTCAGCGAGAAATCTCTGGCGTGAAAGTTATGAATTTTAAATACCATACGTATTTTCTGGCATTCTGTGCTTTGCCACTGCCGCCGCCAGCAAAGAGAAAAGAAAACGTAGTACCATGCTATGCCACGCCCATAGCCATAGCCAGGCGACTGCCAGCAGATTCATGTGTTCCGGCCATGTTCTTAAATTTATAGCGCCAAAAATCTGCAACTTTGCTTATTTGACAAAAGGTTTGGGTTTACAAAAGATTTAGTACTGAGTTTTATTTTAGATATACTTGGTGGAAAACAACTTACGCCAAGTTATAATTGTCCTTAGATTATAAGAGAGTGTCTTTTTGATCATCATATCAATTTAATGTTTACTAAATATTATTTTGTATTTTTCCATATATCTATATCCGTTTGTAGGCACTTGCGGTACTTATAATTGACCAGCCCAATGGAGTACAAGGGATTGGTGGCCTTGTAAAAATGCAAGCCACGTCCAATCTTGATAATGTAGCCGTTGCTTAAGCTGCAAGTAGAGATTGGCAAGTACGGATTAATTTTATTATAAAAGAAAGTGGAATCGTAAGTATCTAAGTCTTATTGTATTTCAAACAAACAGTATCTTTGGTTTAAAGTGGCATAGTTTTCATATATCACAGATAAGATAGTAAATGTACTTACAAAATTTTGCGATCGTGCAAGTTTTCCTCGTACTTGATGCAAAAGCTTATCCCGCGGCGTCGCAAATCTCCTTTAATTTGTCCCAGATTGGTTTTTTGTTGATCAGTATTCCTGGTGTCCTCTTTGGTCACCAGTCTAACATATGTCAAGTTTTTGCAATTGCTTACTGCCAGCTCCAAGAAGCGTATTAAGTTTTGATACTGCAAATATGCAAGAGATTAATAGTTGCTGTGGCATGGTTAGCAGTTGTCTTCTGCTGCTACCTGATAGTTTTGTGCTATGTAGGGCTCCTCTAGCAAGATCTCTTGCGTCTTCTCATTCATAAACTTGCCAAATATTTGATCATAATCATAGCCAGTATCGTCTTCGGCAATGACAATATGGCTAACAACCTCGCCCAACATTAAATTGCCATTAATACGCGCCTTAATAGCTTCGGCTCGGTCTACATAATTCTTGATGCGCGGATAAAAGGCCTTTCGTCTTTCCTCATCGGTCCCGCCAGCAGACACAAAGGCCAGGAGCTCTGCAATGCCTTGTTCATACAAGATTTGTGCTTCGAGTATACGGCCCAGCTGATCGCATTCCACAGCGCGTATAAGCAAATTTTTAGCTTCTAGTGCGTTAGACATTTCATTGCCTTTGTTTATATTTATATTATTCAATAGAAACGTAATTAAAACTCCGTACTTTAATACTGCTTTCAAGTGTTGCGCATTTGCGAAACCGAAGCGTCCCAGCTGCGCGCTGATGACATCAGCTGTTTCGATACAGACCCAGGGTTGTCATGCAACGATAAAAAGACGACGCGTTGCGCTCACTGACCGTCCGTTGGCATTTGAACGCGAGCATGCCGTAAATTGTATTCACTTTTCGCTTTATGACAGAAATCCCACATCCACACCCAGCCACATACACAACAACACAAATTGCATGCATACTATACTACCTGAACATGAAAATGAAAATGGGAAATGGAAAATGTTTTTATCGGCAGCGAGCAGTAAGCAAAGACGTTGTTGAAGCGTCGCTGTTGACATTGCCATTTGCCATGACTTGAGTTAAACGACAAGGTTCTCGGGGTCGCTGGACATAAAGAAAGACATGAAGAAATTGAATTTCAGTAAGCCAAAATATATTAATTTGTATTTCCATTTCTTGAGCTTTGCCTGGCAAAGGAATTTGCAGGTGATTGGCTATTAACCTCTTCTCCCATGTCTGTCTGCATGTTGCTGTGGTGGGGTTGGGCTCATATAAAAGTTATACTCATTCACATCCCTTAAAGCGGTTTACGCATCGTTGATATGGCGTGTGTGCTAGATCTATGGGTTAAGTTGGCAAGCAGCAGGCAGTGTGTCTAAGCCAAAATCGCTTTATGTTTTTATTTATGTAATAAATTTTAAGCCACATTGGGAGTTGTTGTGCAAGTGTTGGAAAAAAATAAAAACAAAATACATAAATGCTTGCTGACAAAGAGCTGACGTCTATGCTGCCATAACAAGCGCTGCCCAAAAGTATGCTACGCATTTTTAATTTGCGCTCAAGTTTAAGCAACGGCAATTTACACACATACACGTGCAAGATTTGCAATAAAAATAAAAACATTTTTAATGCAAACTAAATAAATTTACAAATTTCTGTAAATTGTTTAGATTATAAAACTTGATTTAAAATATTAACTCGTGTGTGTGCCGGAGTTTCTATATAGCACTGCTAAAATGATAATAAACTTGGGCCAATAGCTTAAGGTCCTTAAATCGTTCAGTATTTTTAAAGCTGAGTAAAGCAATGTTAAGTCCAGACTTCTGGACTAAAGGCGTTGTGGAATCATCATCCTTTGGAAATAAAATGGATAGAAAATACCTCCATTTGAATATCTTGCCCCTTCGCGGTTTATTTCCCTACTTCAAAAGCCACTTGGCCGAAATTAGGTACAGTCAGCCACCTTGAAGCTAAGAATAGTATGCTGCAAAATTATTATTATTATTGTTATGATTGGTAATTAATTGGTATTTACCAATTTTAGACCTCTCCCTTATAAACTGCAATAATTTTCCACTTTCCGTCCATATCGTTAAAAAGTTCTCCCGTTGGGCTAGAGACGCGGTTTAATTAATATATATTTTCTCACTGTTCTATCTTTCCAATAGTTCTTTTCTAGGTCTAATTCTTTTCTAAAGTCAAATGAGCTTTGTTGAAGCACTTTGAATAAATAAATAAATATTTAGCATTATCAATGGACAAGAAAAAAAAAACCGTCATACCTATGTATGTATGTATGTGTCCAATGTTAAAGTATGTATGGAAAGTTTCTATATATGTATTAAGAGTAGCCCAAAATTTCATGGTTAAGTAGGGTTCTCTTTTAATAGAATTTCAGCTCTTAGTCAATGCATCGACATGACAGATATTTTTTAAGAGCATTAAAAATTTACATGGAAATCTTTTGATGACAGTTCTTTTTAGGGGATTGCAAATGAAGGTGTGAAAATGTCGACGGTTGTTTTGGTAGACTGTTATTGAGTTTTCTTCTTTTTTTTGTTCCCAAAGGTACTACGACTATGAACAAATTAATCTGAGAGACTATAAAAATAGAGTGTCGATATCTTATTTTGTTCCACCATAGTAAAAACTTAGCGGTTGACACCCACATTATATTAGCTACCCGGTAAAAACTTGACACAGCTATACAATTTTTAGAATCGGTTGAAAACTTCAAAAGATTTAGACAAAAATTCGATGTTTTTAGACCTTCTAGCTATTTGTTAAACATTTTGCGAAGAAGCATCAGACATCTAAATTGGTATGACTCTCTCTCTCTCTTTAATTCCTTTAACTCCTTGAGAAGCATAGGGCCTCCAAAAAATTGGTATGTAGACTCATGTACTCATTATACCTTTCCCAGTCCCCCGCAACAGTTTTTTTACTCTTCACTTCGAAACCTTTCTATATCTTCATCAATTCCTATATCTCCCACTCGAACATAGGGCCTTTCTATATAGCAAGTTAAAACTCGTCGCATACCTTCCTTATTTTATTAACCATCTATAGATACTTTAAACAAACTTCGGGGAACTTCGGCCAAAAATGACCTTATGAACATCCCTTTGCTTAGAAGATCCTTTAAAAACTGCGTTAACTTCGATGGTACAAGCTACTTAGAGTCTGGCAGGCATGTCTACAGCTTACCAATACCCGTTGAATTGTGAAATATGTTAAAGAAATAATATAAGATATATATAGATTCTCGTTATTCCAAATAGGAAGATAGAGCCTCGTCGAATGAATTCCAATTTTTACGATCTTGCGCCAACGCCTTCGCTTCGCTCCAATTATGATTTACCGACGTCAGCTCAATGTCGATTTGACTTCGCCATGTGTGAGCAGGTCTTCCCCTCCTTCAGCTACCCTGCAGATTCCAGTCAATGGCGGTTCGAGCAATTTCTTCGTTCTCCTTGCGTAGAGTGTGCCCGACCCAGTTCCACTTGCGCCTTATCATTTCTTGACGGAAAGCTTTTTGAAGTGTCTGTACCCATAGCTCTTTGTTCGATATTCTATTAGTTCAGAGGATCCGCCAGACTTGCTGATTATGCTTTCCAAATAACAGAAGGAATTTTGAACCGCTCATTTGATTCATTGTTTATTCGAATTAAATTTGGATTATTTTTACTATTATATATAAATACTACATGCTTAAGTGTTCCCAAAAACTATATGTCATTGTAGACTTTTGTCATTGTAGAAGCTATGCTCATTTCCATTTCGATAACTGTGACAAAGCAACTCTGTTGTTAAATTTAGAGAAGAATTGTAATTCTTGTAAAACATAAAACGAAGTAGGATACTGGAAACTCAAGGAGCCTGTTCTTCTTACTCATGGAGCTCTCGTCAGCAAGTTAGTAGTTGTAATGCGCTGTGATGTGCGAAGCCACTTGTCAATCCTTGGAATGGGGGCATATGGATATGGATAGAGGGACTTCGAAATAGTAGTGATGTTGATAATGTTGGTGGTGGTGATGGAGGAAGCAGCAGTGGCAAGCTCATATTACGGGTATCTTGGCGCCAGCTTTTTATCGACGATTATTTTTGTTTTTTTTTGCTATGCTTTTTGTTTGGTGCCTCGTGCGTTCAATATTTGCTACATTTTGCTGTGCTTCCTTTTTTTCCCGACACTTTTGCAGCCTTTCTCGTTGATTTTTATTTGTTTCTCTTTCAATTTATTTTGCCATTTCGCTTTCCTTTTTTTTCTGTCATTGTTGTTGCTGCTGCTGTTGCCATTTTCATCGCTTTTATTACAAATACAAGCAAACATACACAATACTAATACAATACATGCGAGCGCAGAGACGACTCTTAACATTCTCAGTGCTTTGCTGTGGGTGTGAGTGAGATTCAGTGTGTGTGACTGTGTGTGTGTGTGTGTGTGTGTGTATGTGTGTTTATTTGCCGCTACTAAATGTGCGCCGCTCGCCCCCTTCAGCACTTTGCCATTCCGTCCGTCACTCATTTATGTCGTCGATGACTGCCATTCCCTTTCCCATTACTCAGTCATAGTACGCTCTGTAAGCTGCGCTCGTTCGTTAACGTTCAGTTCAGTACTCTTCTCTTCGCTTGTGTTCTCTTGAGTTTAGTTCTTTCTGTTCGGTTTTCCACTTGATGCTATTTATGTTTGCTTTCATTTTTCAAGAAGGATCAAAATTTATATTGGCTAAAAAGTCCCTCGAGAGCTTTCAGCTTCTCACACATTTACAGATGTAACAAATTGTAACACAATCGTAACTGTTTACTCTGGGGTTACACGCACGCCAAGCCAACTGTGGAGTGGGCAGGGGCTGTCCAAGATGCGGACAACAAGCAGCGGAATTGGAATTGGAATTGCCCAAATCATAACCTCATGAACTGAACTAGGTTGGCGCGTCACCAAACGCAAACGTTGTGTCCTCAATTGAATTGAGCTGCAATTGTTTTGATTTTCTGGCCTTGGATACGGATACGGACACTTCGTTGCTCTCGAGCATTTATCGTTTTCGACTCTTTATTTATTTTTTTTTTGTCAAGTGTGCAAAATTTAATAAACAATTGGTGTCAATTTATGTTGTGCTTGCCAGTTTATTTATCTAGGGTTTGTTTTTGGCTAGAAGACGTTGCTGTACATAAGTAGTACATACATACATACATATGTATACATATAGTAGGTATATTGATTCTAGTTTCTTTGATTGTATTTCGTAGGACATTGTTATAAGTCAGTTTCCAAGTTAACCGCACAAATTGATGATGTTAACAATGACGAAACACAAACTGAACTTGGGTCGCTGTTGTGTCCATGTCCGTGTCCGTGTCCGTGTCCATGTCCGTGGCCGTGTCCGATGATGACTAGCAAATAAAATTTGCCTGGCCAAGCGTAACTCCCCCCCCGCACACACACACACACACACACATAATTCATATAGGGCCAGAATAACTTTTACTGGTGACTTTAATGTTGCCACAATGTTGCCTTGTTGGCTTAAACAACAGCAGCGCAGCTGGCAGCTTTCAGCTTTTAGCTTTTCCTGAGGTTAGAGACTTTGTATTATTGACTGGGTTTTGGATGCTCCCGACAAATCAATTGAGAGAGCTGACAGTTGTGACTAAATGCCGCATATTTCGCTGACATCTGTGTGTATATGTGTGTGTGTGTGTGGGTGTTTGTCAAAATTCATGCATATTTCTGTATTGGATTTCAGTCCATTTGCTGTACGTTATAGTTTTGTCTGGAATTGGATATTGGCTTTTACGGACTACTTATATGGCTCAGGCTCAGGCGCAGGCTCACTACCAGGCCCAGGCCTGTTGCCTGCCGTCTGCATTAACGAAATTTACGCACGCCAATGGCAAAACGAAAATGTCAGAGTGGTATGTGGCATGTGGTATCTGTTGGTGGCATGGGTTGATTTATCCTGTCCAAAGTTGCCTATAACTATGCGTGTTTGGCCACAATCAATCGATGGCGCCGCGTGCTTTATGTTAGGTTGTTTGTTACTGTCGCCCAGGGCGTGCCTTCGAAATAGGCCGCGCACCCATCAACCCAGCCATAAAAAAAAAAAAAAGTAACACGGCAACAGCTGAGCCAAGCCAATGCGGTTGCTTCCAAAGACTGATAATTAAAAACCATAGCTGCCCAGCTACGCGCCCTGTAATTAGTTGCATCGGCTGGACTCTCGGCTCAGCTAAAGGGTTTCCCCCAGTCAATCTATATTGTACGGGCATTTGAATGCGAATGCTCTTCATCAATTTCTGTGAACGCGTATGCGTAACAGATCCGTGCGAAAAATGGGCGATTCGTGGCAATTACTTTCAATCCAACACAGCTAGAAAACAAGATGCCAAGCTTACGATAAGCTTCTATGCCAGTCCATGCGACCTACGCACCTGCCGCATGCAAATCAGTTTTGTGGCCACACCCTGCCACACATATGCGTAACGCCCATTAAATTACAGCTGGACAACACCCAAACACGTTGTATGCCGGAGCAACTGCAGCGGGCTTTGGTTTGCGAAGAAAGCCGGAACCAGCAAAGTTTATCACTGCGTTCGTTGCAAAATGCGAATCGGAACATCCGCTTCTAAATGCCAGCCATTTGGAGCTTACGTAATGGGCTTTAGTAAAACTCAGACATGGGCACAAATTATTAGACCCACGCCCCCCTCCCCCCCACAACACGCCTCTGCAGCTTAGGTAAGCTCGATGAGATTGAAAAACAATAATATGCAGTGCAGCTGGTTATTGGTAACACTCAGTACACTGCTTATATAATGCATGCTAAAAGACTGTTACTTTTTCTTATGTAATTTTGCTGCCAGTTGTAGATTTATAAATTATTTTTATTTTTTTTTGCCCCAGCTCGCATTAAGTGCTGTGCGTCCGTCCACTTGGCTATCGCTCTCCCTTCATTATCAAGTAGCCGACTAGTGGCATACACACAGTAGCTTGCAGCCCAGTAGTAGTATGCAATGTAAATAAATGGATAGGAAGAAATCAACGTTAAAATAAATGACACTAAAACTGGAGACACTGTCTTTGTTTTTTCTGTCTTTCGCTGGCGTGCTCTTCAATTGGCTATTAAGCAAATTGATTCAGTTAAATTTATCTTAATGCAATCTTTGTTCGCCTGCTGGCTCCACCAACGCAACACATCAACAATACCCGCCTCTAGCCTCCTGTTTCCCTGTTTGTCGACCAACAACGGTTCCCCAAATCCCCGCTTTGCCAACGACTTAACTTGCCTTAACTGGCCGTCAGTCGCCAGCAAACCAAGCAGCCATCCAAACCAGCGCGATAGTGCATAATTTGAGGGGCACAGTAAACAAGCCAACAAAAAAAGATACTCGTACTCGTATCCGTATCCGTACTCAGACTCGCATTCGTACTCCCGCGACACATGCCGAAAAAATCAACAACAGCAACAGCAGCAACAATACGAAGAAAAGAGCACAAAAAAAAAAAAAAAAAAAATCATATTTGAAGGTTAATTTCTGGGCACCGAAAACTGTATGCTCTGCAACTGCTCAAAAGAAATAACGATAGTTTTGTTCTTTATTATTAAGTTTCTTATTAAAAATAAGAAAGTGTCAAAATATGGGAATTGAAATAAAGCGAGAATTGGAATAAATAAGTTTGGGGATTTCTTTAATGCAATAGAATAAATTGCTGAAAACTCTTACGTTCCAAATTTTAACATAAATCCTACTTCCTTTATCTGTATATATTTATTTTATTTTGAAAATCCAAGATGCTTTCAAGGAGGGCTTCAATTTTTTAAAGTTCTTGGCAAATGCTTCCGGAAGTACTAGTGACCTGCAAAGGATTATGTTTTTAATTAAGTATATATGCCATTATTATTAAATTTTTTAAATGTACATAGTACGATAGAAAACGTTCTTTTTCAAGATTTTTGAAGCTCCAATTTGTCCAACTGTTTTTTTTTTTTTGTTGCATAAACTTAAGTTTTAAATATTTTTCAGTAGGATGAATAGACTAGTCTAAAAAAAGTTTTTACTTTTACGAACAATTCTTTTAAAATTTCGGTTTTTATTAAAATCATTAATAAGCAACAAGATTTCATCAAACTAAGGATTGTTATTTATTTCCTTGCGATATAAGACAAAATAAGAAATTTAAACAAATTTGATGCGGTGAAAAACAATAAAATGAAATGTATAAAAATAGACTTTTTGAAAACACTTTCTCAACTTCATTTACGTATAGTGTGAACATTAGATATCAATATGTTCATCAACCCCACGGGGGTTTTTCGGGCCCGGACCCCTCCCCCAAAAGTTGGAAGACTGAGTTTTTTAGATTTTTGCGAACTCTGATATATATCTAAGACCAAATCCTGGATCCGCACCTGAGAAGCTGCAGTGTAATCCCGACACATTCAGAGTGCTTACGATTGGGTACTCTCAACAAGCTAAAGGATCTGTAGATGTATTACTTATTATGTACTAAACAATTAATCCTAAGCTTTTATGGTGCAAAAGGTAAAACATTTATACAGTATTTTGTTAATTTTATTGAAAATCATAAATATCTAATTCATACAATATTATGCTTTGAAAATATAACAGCTTTCATATTATTTTTAAAAGTAAATGAGCTTATAAGAAATATAACATACGTATAACATATACATATAACATGAAATACGGCTGTTAATTCGCAGCTAACAGAAACCGTCAAAATCAAATAATTCCAGCAGCCAAATAACAGGCGTTCAGCAAAACTAAAGCTCAAAACAAAACCAAAAGAAAATAAATAGTAAGACTTTTCACAAATACGAGCAGCATCTAAAAGTATGCTACAGATTTTATTCATTATATGTCAGTGTGCTATATACATACATATATATGTGTTTGTGGTCGTGCATGTGAATGCAAGGCAAATAAAAACGATCGTAAATAATTTTTATTTTTTTTTGCCAGCTGCAGCGTAGCTCACTAACACACTAAAAATTTCATGCTGAAGTGCACTAATACATATGTATTTTTTTTGTTTGGTTGCTTGCTTTCATTAATTGCCGCCTGATACTTTGGCTGCTGAGTTTAGCAAGTTTTGATCGATTCTGTTAATGTTAAATAAAATTGTCAAACCGTTGTTATAGCTCGCTCTACAGTTGCTTTGAAGTTTGGTTATAAACGAATTGAAAGCATAATTAAAATGAATCCATCATTACTACCTGTGCTTGACTGACTATATGCAGCATTATCAAACCAATTTATTATATGTATATGTACATTAGGGAGGCCGCCGCTGCTATGGAGGATTTTTAAACCGTCGATATCAAAAGCGCCACCCCCTAAAAAGTTTCCTTTTTAACTGCATATAGCGCCTGTAATTTAAAAATGATCCGAATGTATTTGAAGGTCGCGGAATACAAATAAAAAAAAAATTTGGTATTCTTAACATTTTTTAATCGTTTCTGTAGTAAAATGACATGCTAAAACTGAAAATGCAGTCAACATTTTTTTTCATGAAACGGGCTTCGAGATATTTTGAAAAAAAAAACATTTTTCGAAATTAAAAAAAAAAAAAAAAAGTGACTTTACTTAACAGCAAATATCTCTGGTTATACTAAACTGATTTCGATAATTTTTTTTCTCGACTGTAGATAATTGAATTACCCATTGATTATATTTGGAACATGTTTTTGTCAAACTTACGGTTTGGTCGCTATTTATGCATTCATATGAACATTTTTTATGACCTTTGACCTATTCCCGCGACCATCAAATACATTCGGATCGTTTTTAAATTTTACAGGCGCTATATGCAGTTAAAAAGGAAACTTTTTAGGGGGTGGCGTTAGTAAAATCGTGAGATATTGCAAAAATGCCCACCCTAATGTACATATACTAGTATAGGTTTTGCATATAGAAGTAATTTACGAGAAAAATTTTGATTTTTTGTCTTACACGCCTCAACTTTCAACCTGTTGGAATTAAGTAAAGTATTGCTTGTCTTTTTAAAGATCAAAAAAGTTTAAAAATATACAAAAAATATATCGGCGAAAATAAGTGAAGCGGTTTGATGATTTTTACATATGTTGTAGAGCTACGATTATTTATCGAGTTATCGCTAACTGTTTTTCCACGATAGATAAAATATTGAATTAAAAAAAAAATTATTTTTTTAAAAAAACCTCGAAAAATTACATGTAGGCATAACTCGTCGGAATTGAAAGATAGTAAATTGAAACTTGACATAAATGTTCGCTTTCACATTTTAAGAGTAATTTTAAAAGCAACAATAAATACCCCGTCTCCCGACATCAAATTTTTTTTTAAATGTTCTAGAAAATTGTAGGGCGTAAAATTCTCTACAAAATCGGCTAACGACATCATCTCATACAACTCAGCCATCACGAGATATAGTGTTCAGAGTGCAACGCCTACAAAAGCATTTTCATTCAATTTCCGCACCAAAGCACTCCCCACTTTCCAAGTTCTATCTCAAGAACGGTTATCAGTAAAAGATTATGCCGTATACCGATTTAGTAGAGAATTTTAGATTTTTCATATTAAAACGCATATACTAAGTTGCACTTTATAAATATAAATACCTTATAGTGTGCTTAAATCGGACTTCTTAAAGACGTAACAAACTACTGGAAAAATTTCAAGTACCATTCACTTTATAAAGAGTATTAAGAAACAATAATAAAAAAAAAAAACACAAACAAAAACCACGCACCACATTCGAGCCTAGAATTTGTGCCCTTTTGGGCCTTGGTCTTGGCGTGGCGGCCATAAAGCGCTCGAAGCGTGAAAAACAAGGGTGAAAGTGGAAAGTTGGAGTTGGAAGATGAGAAAAAAAAGCATTAGAAAATATATCTGGCATGGCTTAAAAAGCGCGCTGTTGATTGTTTTGCTGGATAACGCCACAGAGTGCTCCTCCCTGCCCCCACTTTTTGCTTAAGCAACTAGACCATTCGCCCTGTTGCCAGTTTCCAGTTGGCAGTTGTCTTTGTGTTTTGATTGCGCTGTCGCCGATGCCCTAAGGGTTGCTACCATCCTCCCCTCCCCCGTCCCATCACTTATTGGCGCCACCCACAGCAAACTATTTGTGTGGCACACAGCAGAAGCTTCTTGAGCGAAGTTGGGGGCGGGGTAGAGATGTATGGTATGTGTGCTACTAGGCAATCTACTAGGCAATTTCTTGCTCAAGTTCAAGCTGTATAAATAAGTTGTCATCCTCAAACTCCACGTCTCTGTCGCCGTCTGACGACAATCTACTTAAAACATTTTATGGGCCCGTCTAACCGACTATTCTTATATCCTATTATCCGACTGTGTGATCGCCTATGGACAAAATTTTACACATCAACTCAAATTTTTAGCTTTGTTATTGTTGTTGTTGTTGTTGTTATTATATAGGCAAATCATATAAATTATGCTCAATTTTTCTTTTAATAAACATAAAAACTTATGATATGTGAAAATATGCAGAACAGCAGCAGCAGCACCAACAACAACAACAACCACAACCAGAACTATAACCATATCAATGAGCACATCATCCATGCGGCAGTTTTATTCTTTAAAACTTTCAAATTTGTTTGTCTGCATTGCCATATATCAATATATTATGTATGGAGGAGCAACTTGGCTCAACACTACGATTTTTTTAAGTAAATTCTTTATGGATGCCTTAAAGAGAAAAACGACATTTTATCCTCAAATCTCGATTTAATTACTTTTTTCAAAAAATAAAATATGTTCTTCTACACTGATAAAAAAAATTAAATTTTAAATCAAGATTTTTGCATTCTTGATTTTAATTCTTAAAATGAGACCAAAAAAATTTAAAATGCGATCAAAACATCTTGAAATAAGTTTAAAATTCTTCAATTAAGAAATAAAAGTCTTGAATCAAGAACAGCATTCTTAAAATGATAACAAAAAACTTGCGATACTTTCATGACCATTTGGTCACGATTTTATGACCAACAATCTTGAAATCAGACTGTTTTTTTTTATCAGTGTATAAGGGGCTGGACCCAAATTTTGCACTTTTTGACTTCCCCCCCGGCGTGACCAACCGTAGTGTAAAAATTTGGACCATTTTGACCAAGCGTGGTATTTTCAAGACCCCCCCCCCACTAAACGGGTCACGTAATTTGGGTGTGGCCCCTAAGGAGTAAGTCCAAAATGCTTATCAGTTTGCAGTACAAACAAGTTTAAATTCCCAAATATATATTTCTTTTTGGCATTTAACACTTTCTGAGCTTTCAACCCATTCAGACATAGACTTAACAGAAATCTGATATCTTGAACTGAGCTGTCAAAATTTTGTAGTCGAAATTTCGTTTAAACCATTTATCAATTTTAAACAAGTTTCTTGGTTTAAAAACCAAATTTTCAGGAGTGCTTTCCTTGAAGTAGACAATTCCTTGCGTTCAGAACGATGCACGATGGAAGACTTGTGGCATTGCGGTTACGTTTGTCATTTCGGGTTCTTACGTCTTATTTGTAAAAAATTTTGGGCTTTTTATATTACATTCATATCCCTCAAGTTTATTTTATATTGAAATATTAAACACAAACTGTTATGAGCGCACCTTGAAAAAAAACTGGGGTCCGATCATGGCGTACCCGCCAAGAACGAAGTTCCTCTTGCTTATCCTACCTTAATACAAATAAAGATACCGATTTTGTAGAGAATTCTACGTCCTACAACTTTTGAAAACATTGGGCAAAATTTTAAAGCATTATTGCATTATTTGCAAAAAAAAACAATTTTTGTTCACTTTGACCTTGAATATCTGGAGACGGGATCATGATATTCATTGTTACTTTTAAAATTTATCATGACATATCAAAACATTCATACCAAATATGTTGATATCTTCCTATTCCAAGGAGTTGTGCTTATTTGTCATTATTTGAGGTTCTGTTTACTATGGCGAACATGCGAGGTGTCATCACTTAAAGAAGCTTAACTTCCTCAAGTTACTAACTTTTTATTTTTTTTGTTCTTCGCAATAAAATGGCATTAACCAATTTTTTTTTAGAGAGAGTTACTATTGAATTTTAAAATTAAAAACAAAATTTTTTTAAAATGTTAAAATAAATTAAAAAATTTTTTTTTTTAAAAATGCAATTTTTTGTTTGCAAATTCAAAACTTTATCTGTCATAGAAAAAAATTTGCGTCGATATCTTTATTCGTTTAGAAGATATGGCTTGTCAAATAATAGTAAAAGTAAAAAGAAAAATCCAATACTCAGTTATCGATAACTCGATAAATAATCGGAATCATGCAATAAAAATTTACGTGGTCACTTGTGAACTCTTTAAAGAGGCAGTGTGTACTGTTATTTTTAGATAACAATTATTTTGTACATCTAATATCGAGATGCTTCAAAGATACCAATCAAGCATATCATATCCTAGATCTTACCCATAGATTCTAAATTACAACTAAGTCTGCTTAATGTTTTATATTGGTTTAGCTCATTGGAGTAAAGCCAATCATGTAAATATTTTTTGTAAGATGTTATAAAATTTGTTGAATGTCCTTTGGACAGATTTACAAATAAACAAATATAAAAAAAAAAACTATTGTCTAGTAGCTCTAATCATCAAAATGCAAGAGGTGGACCAAAAAAGTAGTCCGATTCGCTTATTTTCGCCTATATAAATAATATTCCGATGAATTGAATTGATTGGTTTTAAAAAATATTTACAAAATATTATACTCTATATAAAAATAAATTCTAGTTAAAAAAACAAATAAAAACAATAAAATTCGATTATATAAAATTATATTCAAAATCCTAAGACTAGAAAAAAAGTTTTGAAGCCAATGCTCTACCAATACAGCTGCCCTTGTGGTTGCTCTCTCGATACTCTCACGCATACACACCCAGCTTACCGCTCACTGTTACGTGACGACGTAAGTCTCAGCTCCGTAAAAGAACTCAGTGCTAAAATGTGGGCTGCTTTTAAGTAGCTTTTCAGTTGGTGCTTTTGTCTTTCAATTCAGAACAAATTAAATTGGAATCTAAAAATCCAAAAAAAATTCAGAAACTCACCAATTACTCGTGCCGTTTTGAGTTCTCTCTGATGATTCATTGAGCTGGACTGTCACCAAAAATTCTTTCGATTTTGTTTTCCAATCTTTGCACTTTTACTTACAAGCACTTAAGCCTTAAAATCCCCCTTCAGCGACAAAAATTGACATTTTCGAGGTACTACTGTACTACAGTAACCACAAAATAAATTTCTTTTGCTAAAAAAGTTGCTGAAATAAAAAGGCACTTTTAAATTTTTTCAAATTTTTTATTTACTATGTTCATTTTATTTTTATATTCTTTTTTTTTTTTTCTCATTCACTACGCAAGTTTTTTGCATTGACGCAATTTTTGCATTTTCGCATTTCTGCATTTTTGCATTTTTTATTTATGTATAAATTTGTCATGTGTTTATGAAAATATAATATACTTATGCAAGTTTATGTTTTATGTTTTACAGAATGCTTGGCTTGTTTTGTTTTTTGTCTGGTTTTTTGTTTTTTTTTTTGTTATAATTCATTTGTTGTAGTTAGTAACTATTAATTATTTCGCCATACGCCATTTGCCGTTTTGCTATTTACCATTTTGTATGTGTATGTATGTATGTATGTATATAATGTGTTATATATTGACGCTGCTGTTAAGAGTTCTGCTTGCACATAAACAAACTGAGTATTAAAGTTCGTAGAACTCTTTTAAAAAGTAGCAGAACTGCGAAATAATTATTAATTGAAATTGACCATTTTGTAAATTGACTTTATACGCAAAATGGCTGATCAGTCACTTGTTTAAAGCAGACCAAACGATTAAATAGATACAGTTATTGTATCTACAAGTTTATGTCAAGTAGTATCTTAAGCTGTGCTTAGACAAGTGATTGACAGCCTATGCTTGTGTGTGTGTTTGTGTGTGTGTAAGTATGTGTGTTTGTGTGAGTACGTTTGTGTGCGTATATCTATGCAAATCCATGTACATGTATGTCATATACTTACAATATAGTATATGCTTGGCTTGTATACTAGTTATGTATGTGTACTTTTTTTGTATGTATGTATGTATATAAATAGCATAATAAACGCTGCCTTGTGTATAATTATATAGTTTGTTTTCTTTGCTGTTATATAATATGCACTATGTATTATAACTGTTGTTGTTGTAATCAATGCAATGAATACATAAATATGTATGTATGGTGTGTGTGTGTGTGTGCGCTTTCTAGGTACTAGGTACAGAATTCATGCTGACTTACTAAGGAGGTGCATATGAGTTATGAGTCATACATGAATGCATTCAAAACATTAAATGAATCATTCGAAAATACTTGAGACACTGTAAACTGTACTCATTTTAAATGAATGCATTCATGCAAGATGCTGCTATGAATAAAGTGAGTACAATGAGTACTCATGCCATTTTTTTCTGCTTTTTTTTGTGTTTCCATGTTTGTGTGTGCTTTTAATTTATAATACTACTTTTTTCTCTACAATGCTACTGAGTGTATTCTAATACACTAGATAAAATGATTCATGCCTACGCAGTAACTCACAAGTATTTGTGTGTGTGTGTGTGTGTGTGTGTGTGTATATGAGTGTTGTGAGTGTAGGAAAACAATGCATCTACAGTACTTTTTTTTTTGTAGTTTTTGTTTGTTTTTTTTTTTTTTTAGTATAGTTTAGTTAATAACTTTTATACATTATTTATATTATAGTATATAGCACTAACGTTAGTTGCATAAGTATTTGTATTGCACCTATGAAAAACATAAGATGTTTTCAAACTCGAATTTATTTTCGACTTGGGCTTAGTTCGTTGTATAAAGTACACATCAATTGGTCGTCAAGCAGCACAAAAGTTGCGATAACAATATGAAAACAACTCTACCGTAATACATAATAATCATAATAATAATAATAATATTGATAACTAATATTGTGAACTTTTTGCTCTTTGTATATATATATATATATATATATGTATGTATATAAGTAAGTTTTATGTAGGCATTTTTATACGTTTTTATGTGTTTGGGTAATTGAAATCAATTTTGTTGCTGTATGCCAGGCTAAATCGAAAAATGCTACGGCTTTTTGTAAACTAAAAGCTACTTGTTATTAATTGTATTTTTTGTATTACTCGTCTTTGTATATAATTTTTTTTTTTTTTTTTTCTTAAATATATATTTGTATATATTTTTTTAATGCTAATGTACGCACTCATTTGCTTACTTATTGCAATAATTTAACGAATTTCAAATATTTACTCATAGAGATATATGCGCTTTAATACTTTTTAGTTACCTTAATGCACTATTGTTGTTCTAAGTAATTGTTGTTCGTTGTTGTTGTTGCTGCCAATACCAATCAATATAATCGAATACAATACAATACAATACAATCGAATAGAATAAATGTAAATAAGTTTTTGCTTTTCAATATATACGCATGGTAAATATTTTCAAAGTGTCAAGTCTTTTATTTTTTGTTGTTGTTTATTCGTTGTTTTTGCTTCTATTTTATTCAAGTATTTATAACTCATGTTCATATTAAGTATTTGTTACCTTTTGAATTATTAGTGTTAACGTGCTAAGTCTTTTTTTGTTTATTCGTTGTTGTTCGAATTGCTTAATTATTTATAAATTGTATTTCATTTTTTAATTTTTTTTTTTTTTTTGTTTAAATATTTTCATATATTTTTATGACCTCCTTTGCGCGGTTTGTTGCTTTTTGTTGGGGATGTCTTAGGCTTAAATAATAAGCAAAACAAAAACTAAGTGCAGCAACTTATTGTTGTCACTGTAATTCCAACGGTTACAAGCTAGAGTGGGAGCGCAGCAAAGCTTTGACGCTCGTTTGTTTTGCTTGCTCTTACGCTCGTAAAAGAAAAAACAGGACAACAATGTTGCGGGTTGCGGTATGGGAGCAACAGATACAGATAATGAGATAATGAGAGAAACAATGCAACATGACATAACCTAACACTATGCATATAAATACTGTATTTAACAATTGTTTTTGTTGTTAGTTTCTTTTAGTATAGGTATATGCAGCATGTGTCTGTTTAAATCTAAGCTAAAAATTTAGCAACATTAACAATTTTATAATAACAATATTTTTGGTGAAAATTAATGTTGGAAAACCAATTTTGAGTTTTGGGTTTAGTGTTTTGTAAAAACATGAAATAAGTAGGTATATATTAGTTTAAGTTAACCACCAGCGACTTTTGGAGTAAAGCTTGCCCAAATATACTATATACTATAGTTTATATGTGTGACTAAGTATTACTATGCTTAAAAATGTTTTAAGAGTACTGCTCGCTGCTTGGTTCTAGAAAACTACGTTTTATTGCTTTTGGATACACGTTATGCCTATATTAATACTAGCTGGAGCTTTTATGCTTTCTCTCGATCTCGATCGCGATCTGAATCCTTAACAATTTTTTCGTTATCAGTTGAGCAAAACTAATGAATTGTTTTTTACTTGTCCTAGTGAGAAATATCACGTTAAACGAATTGCTTTTCGATTTTTTTTGTTGCATATTGACCAGCTTAGTTCCATCTAAATTCTACTCAGCATAATAATAAAAAAATAAAATAAAAAATGCTTACTCCAGTTTTTATTTTTTGCGTTTTGTAAAAAATGTTTTTACAATTAAGTTTTTTGTTTTTAAAAACAAAAACTAAAATAAAAAAAAAACCAATAGTGTAAGTATTTATATATTGTATATTTTTTTTAAATATATATTGTTCTTGTGTTTGTGTGTGTGTGTGTGTGTGTGTGTGTTTTTTTTTAATACAAGTGTGCTGCATTTTTAATTATAATTAGTTTTAATCTTATAAATACTTCTAAAACTCTAATATGTAAATGTATTAACTTTTGCATTTATTGCTTCTTGTTTACATTGTTTTAAAAAATTTAAAATGTAATATTATTGCCGGGCGTTTTTTTTTTTTTTGTTTTTTGTTTTAATTATATATTTTTAACAGTTTTTTTTTGCTTTATAACGCTCACTGCTCCTCGAGCAGTCAACACTCTCTCTTTCTCTTATCTCCCAACTATGCTAATGGAACTAGAAATAATTATGTCTTGAGTATTGCTCTGAAAAATCATAAAATACTATACATTATATAATAATAATTTACTTGTTCTGCTTCATATGAGTATTGCTTTGGTACTTTAGCCGATTATTTTCGTAAAACTTTTGCGTTTTATTTTCGTTTTTTTTTTTATATTTTTAATTATAAATACTTAAGAGGTTGCCGTTATAATGACGACAACAACAACGCAAAATATTTGCACGAGTTTTTCGTTCAACAGTATAAAAATAATTTTGTGATTATGTATACTTAAAGGTATGTACGTACATACTATGCGGGTGTATATACTATATGCCTAATGTATATATGTTTTTTGTTGTAAATATTACTCAACTACATACGTATGCTATATGCATGTAATTGTAATTGCTTAAGTATAAGTACTAACAAGTTCTGGGTTTAAGCGCTGTCAGCTTCTTCTAAACTTTACTACATTGTTTTGTTTTGTTTTTTTAATTGTTAAAAATTTTAATTTTTAAATTTAGTTGCTCTATGACTATGGCCACCATATTCGTTGCACTTTCTTTTTGAGATCGATCGCTGAAGCTGATTTCCGTTAAATGTTTAATGCTGCTTATGTAACGATAGTTCGATAACTCGTTATTTCGATATTTACATGCCTAATTTTTGTTTGTGCACTGTGTGAGAGTACTGAGTAGAGAGTAATTAAGTGAGTGAGTAAGTAAATGAACGTATCGGATACATAATATAGGTAAATACATAAGTAAGTAATATCATCATCATCACCATCATCATCATCATCATAGACTGCTTGTTAAGTTAGAGAAGTGCAAAAGTATCTTTATACGCATGGACGAAGTGTACTGTTAAATGCTTGAGACTAGATCACACTCGATATATTCGTTATATGCATGAAGCGCGTTAATTCAACTGTTGCGATCTTTAACTTGAGTTTAGAGCAAGCTTTAAATCATTTTTTTGTTTGGTCTTGGTCTTGGCTAATTGTGTATGTGTACTTATAAGTACTTAATTGGGCCTTAAGGGAATGTCTTATGGAATTCAGCTAATTTGTTGCTTTCTTTCGGTAGTGAAAACTAAAAAAGCTGTTTTACATTTGCTAATTACTAAATATTTTTAGTGTTGCTGTTGTACAGCGACTAGAGATAACTCCCCTAACTTATTAACGTTTATAATATCGTTATAACTCTATAAATAATTGTAGCTTATTAAAACCATTTTTGGTATTGTTTTTTTTTTCTTTTTTGACTTGAGTGCTAATTGACAATATAATGCATACCATTTGGTAAAAAAAAATTCATGAGAAATGACTGGGAATACAAATGAAATGCATGTACTAAAAAATCGCATATGTACTAAACTTTAACTACTTAGTGTCGTCCATGGTTCACTAGGAAAGGGTATAACTATAAAAGGTATTGCTTACGAATTTTTCGAGCGTGCTACTACGGCCGTAACTCGTAATTGTTAAAATTTTTTTCACTGGGTTTATCGTAATACTAAATACTGAATTTTTACTGCGTACTGCTTATAGTTAGGCTGCCCTTAAGACCTAATTCGTTGTTTGAGAAACATTGCATTTGCTTTTTGTATTCGTTGCATTAATTTTAATCACTTCGTCATCGTCGATAAGTCGATTAGTTAGCGAGAGTTAGGGTTTTTGTGGAGAGTTAGAGAAAGAGATTTAAAGGTTGATAGCTACAGATTATAGTATTGTACAATATATATTCTATGTGTATATGCATGTATGTATGTATATAGATAGTTGTTAGATAGATTTGTTCCAACGTTCTAATAAGTAGTTTGCTAGAATTGCTTTAGTTTCAGGTTTGGATTGCTTTATAAGTAGGTTCAATTTTGATCGACCTCCTGCAGTCTCGCAAAAGGCTTCTAGTGTGTGTGTGTGTGTGTGTGTGGTGTGTAGTGTGTGGTGTTGGTGTTGTATGTAACTCACTTAAGTTTAAGAGAAGAACGAGATTAGGTTTAGGCTAAGTGTCTGCGATCTATAACGTGTCTAATGCAAATTTCTACAGTCTCTGTGTTACTCTACTACACTTGCTTGGACGTATTGTGATGTCAAGTATATATATATATATATATAAGTATATATATATATATGTTGTATATAAAAACTGTTATCTGCTAACGAGTACTGAGGTTTTTTTTTCTTTTAAATTTAACTTTAACAGTTGGTTAACTAACTATACACTGCCTCCTCACTTACTCATCGTTTAGACGGCAAAGGCGCTTAGTGCCACCGGCATCGATACCGCGACCACCGCTGGCGAGGCTTCCATCTTGACATGCTCTAGTGTGCCATCGAAACGCTGCTGAAAGTCATGCGTAGGCGAGGCCAGACTAGCTCCACTGTCACTATTATCCATGCTATCTCCACCCTGCCCGTGCATTGCCAACATCAGCTCTTCCTCGTCCTTGAGACAGGCCGATTCCAGATGCTTGTTGAGGTACGACTTGAGCGCGAATGTCTTGTGGCAGCGCTTGCACTCAAAGTTCTTGTCCACCGAGTGTGTCTGCATGTGAGCACGCAAATTTGAGCGATCCGCAAAAGCCTTGCCGCAGTGCGCACAGCCGTAGGGTTTCTCACCGGTGTGGGAGCGCAGATGGCCTTGCAAAAGCCAGGGACGCGAGAAAAGTTTACCGCAGACGCCGCAGCTGTGCGATAACTTGTGTGTCAGCACGTGCATGGCTAGCGCCGGCATGGAAACGTAGGCCTTGCCGCACGTGTGACATTTCTTGGCCGACTGGGAGTCTAGGGAACGATGTGTTTGCTTGTGACGCGACAGGTTGCTAGAGGTGGCGTACTGCTTGCCACATTCACTGCAGGTATACTTGGTCTTTTGCTGGTCCTGCACCACCACGGCGGCCGGATCGACTACATGCTTGCGCTTGGAGCGACCATCGCTGACAAAGAACGCCTCATATGTGTAGGCCACAGTCTTGGCAGCTGGCGTGCCATCGCTTTCGTTGCCGCTCAGTTGACCTTGCAGCGGACTGAGCGCTCCATGTGCCACATGGCCGTCACGTCCATGTGACTGACGCAGCTGGTTTGTTGTGTTGCTGTTCTCGTTCTGGACGCAGCTGGCCGGACTGCTAGGTTGGCGCTCGCTGCTGTCGCTGAGCGCGCTCGAGGCATTGCTCAAGGGGCGTTGTTCATTAACGGCGCTGGCTGCAGCAGCCAATTCGGCAATCGATGACGTACTGCGCATATGCGCATGCGCCTCCTGGAGCTGCGTGGTATGGGCCGTGTGGCTGAGGCTGTGGGCATGGCTGTGTGTGGGGTGTTGCAATGCGTGTTGTGCATGTGGCTGCTGCTGCTGCTGCTGCTGTTGCAGTGGCAAGTGATGTGGCCGCTGTGACTGCAGCTGATGAGGCTGCGTGGGCGGATGGAATGCGGTCGAGGCGCTTAGGTCGAGTATGGCATGTGCTGCGTGCAGGTCTTCTTCCGCTGGTATGCGCTTGCGATAGGCAGCGCTAGCGCTGCTCTCACGCTGCTTCTCCCGTTCCACACTGACCGAAGCGTTGTTTGAGTAGCTTGAAGGTTTGTCGTCCAGCGAGTAGGGTCTGTAGATGTCCTTCTTTTTTGGCGGCAACGAGAGCGTAGCACCCGTGCTGCTAAAGCATTTGCGTTCGCTGGCTGTGTGCCCCATGGGCGCTGGCTCTGTGACATAGGATTCACTTTTGATGTGTATGCTGTGCGGGCTAAAGCGATCGCTGGCATAGCTTGTTGGCGAGCATGACGGTGACGAGGTGGTCGATGATGGCGGCGTTTGATAGCTGGCCAAATGCTGCAAGGCCGTCGGCTGCTCATGGCCATTTGCTGTGGAGCTGCTGTGGTTGCTGTTGGCGGCGGCTGCCACTATAGCTGTGGCTGCCGCACGTATTACCGTTATTTCACTTTCCATGCGGGGCAGGTACGCGGTGTAATGCAGCGGCGACAGCTCTCGTGTGTAGCCTACAACAAAAGAATTGACACAAGGGGCTTGAATAAGAGAGCATGCTTGGGACGAGCTAAAAGCTTGGGGTGTAAGCGCGTAAGGGAGCACTGCTTAGTTGGAAAAGAACTACTCACCGTTGTAGACTGACGTGGCCACACGCGTTGCTGCCTCAGGTGAATGTGGCGGCGGACTCGGCGCTGTAGTGCCCGCTGTTGGCGAGGAGGGACCCCAGCACTTGGCTGTTGGAGTGGCCGTTGTGGTTGTAGTTGTTGTGCTCTCGGATATTGCTTCTGCCGCGGCAGTTGTGCGTTGCTGCTTCTCCAATTTTATGACCTTGGCATTATCGCCCACCACATCGATCTCTTCATCGTCGTCCAGCGTGGAGCGACGCGACTTGAGATTGGGCGGCGCTGTTGCTGTGGGCGTGACAGTTGTTGCTGTTATTGCTGTTGTTGGCGCGTCGGCTAAAGAAGTTGCAGTCGTTGTGTTAGTGTTATCCTCGGCACGATCGAGCCAGGGATACGCCTTCCATTTCTTGGCAATTAGGCAGCGTGGCATGTTAGCTGCTATAACTATTCCAGTAGCCCCAGCTGTAGTAGTAGTAGTAGTTAGTAGTAGACTTACGAAAGCAATAGAGTGGCACAGAGGTACTGGCTCCCAGTTGGGAGCTGGTTTTTGTTATAGTGTTGTTGGCAAAGAGTTCTTTCAGTGTTAGTGTTGAAGCGAATGTTTTGGTTTCGAACGAGCATAGATTATAATAATAATACCGTCGTAGGGTATTTTCTAAGTGTATGTTGCAAAGCGGAAAGGAAATGTTGCAGTTCTTATTTCGTTGTTTACGGATTTCTGTTGTTGTTGTTGTTGTTGTTGCTGTCTGCTCTAGTGAAAATAGAATTGGCTCGTCGAAAGATTTGGTTAGATATACTGTTAAGTGGTTGGCATTGTTGCGTTAGCGCTGCTCTTATGGCTTTTATTGCATGCTTATTATTGTAGAGGATTTGGTTTTTGGTAATTGGTTTTAGGATTTAGGATTTTTCAAATTTCACAGCCACTTCACACATTTTAACCGTTAAAATTCCGTTAAGCGTAGAGCGTTTTTGAGTTTTTACTTAAAAGTTTTTGGGTCTCTCGCTTTGGTCAGTTTTCGACACGTTTAACTTTGCGTTTGCTTTTACTTGCTTTTTGCTTTCTTTCTGCTTGGACTTTTTTGCGTTTGCTGCGTGTGGTTTATCGATTTTTACTTTTACGTTTGTTTTTACACAATGCGATTAAACATAACGGTATGCTATTGAAGTACACACATATATCATACTCTATGTATATGTATATGTATCCTTTGCCTTGTTAAACTGTGCTCTGCTCTTTATACACTTTGCTCTTTTTGGTTTTACTTTTTGTTTTTTTTTTTTTTTGGTTTGGTTTTGTGAAACAATTTCAAACAAAATGTTGATGTTGAAATAATTTGATTTTGTTTAGAAAATAGAAAACATATAGGCGTAGTTGTAAAGTTATAGTTGACGCGAGTTTAGTTAAGAAGAGTTGAGTTTTAATTATTATTGTTGTTGTTGGTAGTGAAAAAATTGATTTAGGAGAAAATATAATATTATATAAGATAGAGAAGAAATGCGAACGAACCGAACGTAAGCAACTCTTGAATGCTTATGAGCGTACAACTCAACGAAACGTTACTTATAAGGGTAGCGCAGACGTCTCTACGAACCAAAATGGTAAACACAACGGAACGAAATGAACATGGCACACCAAAAAGCAACAGCACACAGCCAGCAGCAACAGCCCCTAAATGCCAACCCCCAATGCGCTGTTGCTCTTTATGGCATTGGGCCTGTTACACACGTTGTCTCCTCTCTGGTATGGTTGAGTACTGCTTGGGCTTACCTTTTGCAACTTGTGACGCCACTGGTCTTTCCGCTGTGGGGGGGCTAGCCGACAATCAGGAAGTGTTTCGTTGCCATTTCGTAGCGTAAATTGTTGCGTTTCTCTCACTCTCTCGTTCGCTGTCTGTCTCTCAATTGTGGCAATACCTGACGAAATTGGCATGAGCCACGCGCCGCTCATTGTTATTGAATACAGGACACAGGAACACACAGGACGGGGTGGATTTTTGCAACAGTGTTGAAGTTATGGGACTCTCGTGTTGATTGCTGTTGCATTTGTTGCTGAACTTTGATTTTACAATAAGACGATGATGACAATGATGATAATGATGTTGCATGATAGTAGCAGATGGGGAGCTGGCTATAAACTTTGTTAGTAGCTCTATATAGAGTAGAGTATTTGGCTAGCGTGCCTTGTCATGCTTAGCTGATCGCTGTTATGCCAGCTCAAAGGTGCATAAGGTCCTGCCTGCTGCTAGCACTATTTCCCATATTTCTCATTTGTACAAGAAAATGTAACGTATAAACCATCTGTAGGATTGTGCTGCTCTAATTACTACGAGGGTGCGCCTA
The DNA here is from genome assembly GCA_949987675.1 of Chymomyza fuscimana. NCBI lineage: Eukaryota > Metazoa > Arthropoda > Insecta > Diptera > Drosophilidae > Chymomyza > Chymomyza fuscimana. Next base: position 1,661,144 of record OX465089.1, read on the forward strand.
TGAAGCCCTACGACAGTCGCCCTCGTTTTGTGGCCAACACATATGCCCTACTCCTTGGACTTTTAAATGATAATCTGCTTTTCTAGCTAAATAAAATTTAAGGCGACCCTTTTTTTTTAAGCGCCTGTCAACTATTATATGTAGCTATATGGTATTTTTGAATTTTAATTCCAAAGAAGCCCAGCCAAGAACAGAAATTGTTGCGCTTCGTTAGCTGTAGGCTGCGTCTTTGAGGCGTGATCAGCGAAAAGCCACGCGCAGACGTAGGCACTCAGGCGCTGCAGGATCCATATGGCTTCAGGACACGCGTCGCTCACTACAGCAAAACAAATTATGCATATTGGCCAGCCGACAATCGCTCAGCTGGAACAAGGACAATATGGTCAATGCAGCCCTTACTTTATTACATGCATATGAGCTCCGCTTGTATTATACTCTACAATGTTTAAGGGCGAAAGCAAAGGTGCACCACAAAGCGTCCTGGTTACGTTTGGGATCCAGTCGAGCGAGTTTGTGAGCGTGTTTCGTTTGAAAGTTTATTTCTTTTTGCGCAAAAAAAAAAAACAACACAATATAATGAAATAAAAGCAGGAAATGCTCTACAAGTGCACCTGGCCCAGCTGGTGGTAGCGAGTGGGTGGGTTATGGGTTGTGGGCTATGACTGAGTGGGTGCACGGCAGGTGAACGGAAAAGGACACGCGGCGTCGGCTAAGCTTGACGAGTTGCCACCAATTCGTTGCCTAGCTGCCCAAATTGTCGAGCTAGTACTAACCCCCTCCAGCCAGACATAGAACTCATGAAGTGTATCGAGCGAAGTGTGACGTTCGCGTGGCACGGCCAGGAAGTGGCAGCTGTAACACAAATAGAAACAGCAACAGAAACAGAAACTGTTGATTCTACCCCGCACACAGACCAGACGCTGCCTCATTTAACCGTACCAGAAACTCAAAAACTCAGCTCAACTGAACTGAGCTAAACTGAACCAGGTGTCTTGCATGCTCATTCTGTTTTTTTTTTTCACCATATGTGTATGTGTTTGCGAGTGTGTGTGTGTATCACGAGTTGTTGTTATTGTTGGTGCTGTTGTCGAGTTTTTCCAAAATGTTTGTTCCTGTTCCTGTTTTTGCCATAATTTCATTGTTACTCCTTTAAATGGCTTTCCCAACCACCATCATACAATCAACGTCAGCAGCAGCCTCACCACCACCACTGCACCACTTGGTTGGGTACATACGTGTATGGTGTGTATCACCAACACCACCACCACCCTTTTTGGCGTATGCATAGAAACAGCAAACAGGTAAAACAACAAATTGCGTGCACCAAGCAGTCAACAATCGTTAACCGGCACCCGGCACCAGTAACTCCTTCCACTTGGGTACTTGGCACCAGGCGTCGTCACTGGGCGTCATTAGCAATATGTATATGATACATAAAGGCTTATAAATATAAACAAAAAGTACAAAAGTTCTTTATTTCGTGCATTGAAGTTTATATGCTCTTTAAGTCTTAACAACGTTGAAAATCTAACGAATAATTCGTTTCGACAAACTATACAAAAAACTATTATTAAGACTGTTAGAATTATTTTATTGAAACACTAAGTTAACTTTTAGTGGAGGATTTGGTTGAAGCCATAGTTCTATGAAGCACTTTTAACAGAAGTGGTTCAGTTTCAAAAACTGGTTCGATGCGACTCAATGTTCACCAATTCACACTATTGTCATCTGCAGCTTTTTTCTTTGGCATTATTCATGAGCAATATTCGAACGAATTATGCGTTTCCACAACCTATCCAAAAAAAACTATTATTAAAGGGGTCTACGCAGACCTAATGGGATATCCCAAATGGGATATATGGTTTTTTTGTTCCGTGCGAAAATTTTTTGCATTCTGCGCATAGGCCTTAAGACTATAAAAACTATTTTTATTGAAAGAGTGAGTTAACTTTAAGTGGAGAATATGTTTGAAATCATAGTTTTACGAATCACTTTTAATAGGACTGGTTCAGTTTCAAGAACTGGTTAAAGGTAACCTTTGAATCAAGGGTTTGGTTCCTATTAGACGGTCCTATTATACCTTGTAAACTTAAGGAGTATTAGGAGGAAAATATTGGCCATATTTGGCATTATTCATGAGTAGAGTTGAGTTAAGGATTTCTATTTTAATGTTTTTTTTTTGTTTTAAATGTTTAAAATCGCTCGTATTTTATTTTTTGTTACCTATTCTTTAATTTTAAGCTATTTTTGGGACACTTAATTTTCTCCGATCCTCTTTTGTGAAATGGGAACTATTTCGAATTTTAAGGTAAATCGATTTCCAAGATCTAAACCGATCATGCTATATCGATCTTTTTTATTGCCATTTTTTTAGGGTTAGCTTCGACAGGTTTGTAGACCTGGTTTATGGATCAAGCTTTAAAAATCATTATATTTCACAAGAAACTGCATGGTAATGCCTATTATTTTATTATTGTCCAATTTGAAAAAGGAATCACAAATTTTAAAAATTTTCGACCAGACACTCAAAATTTGGTGCATCTACAACTGAATAAGATTCAAACTACATGACCACAGGTCGAGTAGTCCAGTCAAGATAGAGGCATGAACACCTTAAAACTCATGTACTAGTCTACTTCACCCCACTCATTAACCCTAGTTAATAGAGCTCACGTATTAAAATGTAAACAAAGAAGTTGTTTACGTCATCACGGAATTGTAATTTACTCTTTGAATTACCAAGTTTTAAGCATATCCTGCAACAGGATATAGAATTGTTAGTCACTTGTGCGGATTCTTCAACTGGACACACCAACACACACTGCCAATGTGTATTTTAGTGTAATTTGAAACTTTGTATTTTAATTACATTTCCCCCTGTCTAACCAACAAATCTTGCTGTGTATCAACACAGCCTGCTGAGCCTGAACCAGCTCCTGAACCTGGCTAGCCCAAAATAAGAGACGTTCGATGGCTTAGCAGCTGTTGCCGCTCCTGCTGCTCACAGCGAAACCCACAAATCGTTAGATGGGACTGGGTTCAAAGACCTTGTCTATATGTCGGCTGTATGGTAAAGGGCAAGAACCCTGGCTCTTGCGCTGGTTCACTCAGGTAGACCAATACAAAAAGGACAAAATATTTTTGATGGCTTAGCAGGCACAATGTTGCCTTCGATCCCGTCGATGCTCCTATGCGCTGCGAGGGACATCATTTGAAGATCTACATATAAACAACAACAACAACAACAACAGGATTCATATTGATGGCGATGATGATGATGATGATGATGGTAAAAAAGTGCCGAAGGGCGAGTCAGCAAAATGCGCGCGCTGCTTTTCATTCGCTTTTCAATTTTCCACGACAGCTGTCCACGTTTGCATTATGGCATTATGTACAATCATAATACATACAATGTATATACCTACATATATGTATATGTATATTTTCTTCTGAGCTGCAGCCGCAGCAGCTGATTGCAATATCGAAGGGAATCAGCTGCACCCAGGCCAATCCTTAGGTTACTGCCCTCTGGCATGTTTATTGTGTGTGCGAGTCCCTGTGTGTGTGTGTGTGTATGTATGTTTTTGTGTACTCAATTCATAAACTAATGAATGACATTGAGTGGAATGTGCCAAAAGTTTAAATGCTAAACCAATCACTAATTACACACAGAGAAAAGCAATTCAGGTAAACCTAAGAAGTAAATGGAAAATGAAAAGATGCTGTCAAAAACACTCCAAGTTTGGAAATAATTGTAGGATATCCTTTTTCAATTAGGATTGACTTTTTAAGAAACAAAACGTTGATTTATGATCTTGATATAAATAAAGTAGTGTGGTAGAATTTTTTTTGGATCTCAGTATTTTAGGAAGTACTCGTGATATCGGCAGAAATTGCGCGTTTAACAAACAGTTTTTTGATGTTCAATAAACATACTATATACCAACTTGGATTTGAAATTTATTTCGACATTTTGGAATAATATTTAACAAAAAACTGAAAAAAGTGCCCATAACAAGTTTTTCGAAAAAATCTCGAAAACGGTGCTTAAGAAAAAAAAAAAAAAGGTTGTCATTTTCGTGTTTCTCGACTCAAAATTACACGAAACAACACTTTTAAACGAAGGTTCACTCGATGATCCTTAAATTTGTAAACTAGTGTAATTCGTTATACAGATATCGTAACCGAATTTGGCAATCGGAAGTTTTTTTCAGAGTACCAAATTTGATTAAAATCGATTGATTATTTTCTATAGTCTCCATAGAATCGATCGGTCAAAAAAACAAAAGTGTTTGGTGCAAAATTCGTTGATTTTGGTTTGTTTATATATATCGAGACCAAATTTGGTGTTCCAAAGTTTTGAAGAGCTATCAAGCACTGTACTTAATTGTATAAAAATTGGTTGACTATATCATATAGAACCCATAGAACCGATCGGCTAAAAAAAGTTTTTGTTTTTTGTTTGTTTATGAAGATATCGTACCCAGATTTGACAATCTAATGTTTTTTGAAATTTTTGAGTAATATAGCGGATTGCCGACTCAAACTACAATAATAAATGCCACCAAAATTTTTTAAAACCGATAAACTGGAGAATTTTAAATTGGTCTTACTATTTGGACACAGTAAGTAGTACGCCTTCTTTTTCCTATATTTTATTAACTTTTCCTAAATCTTTAAATGTTTTAATCCGATAGCATTTACACTGAATCGTTTGCAAATTTTGGGCCACATATGGAAAAACGCGAATACCCAACTAATTCTTGTATTCATATATAGACATTTTCTCAAGAGTTTCTCGTCTCTTCGAATAATATGTCTTTTCAAATTTGCCTTTGATTTCTAAAAAATAAAATTCCTGTAGCTTAACAGAAGAATCTGACTGTTTTTCTACCTCAGCACATTTCGCTAGACTTGAATAGTAGTGGAAATAAAAGAAAGTTCCATAATGACCAACTTTGGAGTTTGTATTCCTCGTTAACTCTAAAAAAGACAACAATGTTGAATCAATCAAAATATCGCTTCAAAAAGCATAATAAACTTTAATCAAAGTTGTTTTTGTTTTTAAGTGAAGCTTGACCCCAACTTCTTTTTGTTACAGGCTTACACTCTAAATGTTCCTGAGAAGAAGAAATTTCTTTGGTGCATAATAATGTATCGAAATTTTTCTTCTTTGATTTTCACAATTTTTAAATGAATCCCTCGAAGTTTGATTGTTGTTTTGTAGCCTCTTTGTTTTTCTCAGTGTAAGTCAGACGAGCTTTTGAGAAAGTTGGACAACTGGCTGGCTGGCTGACTGACTGGCTGACTGACTAGCGGCTGTTGTAAGTCTGCGCCAAGTACACTCCGGGGCTCTCCAATGCCTCCCGGCTATTATAGAAGTAAATTCTCAATGAACTGGCTCAGGCCATTCGATAGGCCTTTCATTTTCATTTTCTTTCAATCGTTTTCATTTGTAAAACTGTATGCGTTGCGTGCCATTTGCAGCAGCTGGCACACACACACAGATACACACAAGCATATCCTTTGTGTGGCAAATATGAAACGCTTGCAAATCCTGCGCCTTGTATACAATATGTGTACATATATCATGTTTGGGATAAGCATTAAAACAAAGGCTAAGCAGGCAAGGACTCTCGCTCTGCTCGCTCTCTCTATCTATAAGTCAGTGTCTCTCTGTCTGCGTCTACGTTTCTCTTCTTGCTGGGGGCCTCAGACTTGGCTGCTAACTTGGCATGTCCTTCAGTCTGCTATGCACACATACAAACATACGTACATACATGAATACGTACATATATTCGCACATTTGCACGACAAATATTCAACACGTATTCATTTCCTGCGGACGTACAGTTGCAACATGCTGTAAAGCCCAAGTGTGCACTCCTTGGGCATGATACTTGCACTTGATGCTGTCGCGCGTCCTGCCACTGATGAAGTAGCGACAATGCGTTGCAAACTCACTTGGAGTGCTACTTGGCAACATGTACGAGCATACGAGTGAGTATGTTACCCAGAGCCAACCAAAAAATGTTGATGTTGATCCTTTGACGATTGCACATCCTTTGCTCCATCAGCGCAAGGTAGCCCATACCCCTCGCTATATTTGTGTGTGTGTTTGTGTGTGTGTGGATGTGTGCGTCTGTCAAGTGACCTCTCGATGCGGGGGAAAGCCGTGAACGCTTAACGCAACACATTCCGGCATTCCCACAGCTCGACACACGTTTCGAAAAAATCATTTTTCACCACTTAGTCACGTCGCTTTGACATCAGACAACGACGAGGCATCCAAGGCACTGGAGGCATCATCATCATCATCATCACCATCCACATCCACATCCACATGCTCAGCAGCGTCACTACCAAGGCAACTACGCTGAGCTAGAGCTGCGGTTTAGTTACTTATAATTGGTGCATGTTCATGCATGTTCGCAAGAGCTGTGAACTTTGTGCACCTTTGGAACACTCCAAACGACGTACGGAACAGTGAACTGAGGGATAGGGTACACCTTTACAACACATACGTAGTACTATCTATCAGTCTATCGATTCGCTAATAGTTAAATGACAAGCTCTGGCAGTTACAGATGGTCTATCTGTTGGTAATTATGTCCTGCACTTTATGCTCTTTTTTTCATTTCCCTGTGCAAGTGGTCTCTGGACATTTTCCCATAGTGCACACTGGGTTCCCACACACTGCTCTGGGTGTTGCGTGTTTGTTGTTCGGAAACTTAACAACGGCTTATTAGCTGTTCACTGCAATTACATATCCTTTTAGAGTTGTTGTTGTTTTTGTTATTGTCATTGTTTGTTGATCCTGGACAAGTTGCCAGTTTCTAGTCGTGCCGGCGGTGTGGGTACAGCACATATGGCATCAATCAAGTGGAAACCACTAAGTATAATGCACAAATGTTTCCTGCAGCAGCAGCAGCAGTTACACTGCATAGTTGTGGATCTGGTGGGAAATCTGTTGCCTTTTAGCAGAGAGCGGGGTTTGCCCGCATATCCGCACTTAGTCTGACCTCCTTTGGCTGAATGGGCAAAAACAACAATAACTAAACAAAAACCAAGGCTGCGAGGCACTTAAATCTCAAGTTTGGTTTGCTTGGGAAAAGACAGTCTGTACAGTGAAACATGAAGCAGTTCCCAAGCAGTGCTTCATTGCAATTGGGGTTAGAGACAAATCTAAAATCACTTGTTATTTTCCAGCACAAAAGGACGTAGTAATAACATTACATTTTTTGGAAAACACTCGAAAGCACTCCAAAAGTATAAATCTATCGATCAAATCAGTTGTTCCAAATTTGTTACAACTATATGAGGTTCTTAAGAATTAAGCAAAAAGCATCTGTTTGAACCAGTTCTTAGTTCTCAAGTAAAGAAAATCGTCTGATAAATGAAGTCATACTTTATGTAATTTTTTTTTCTAAAAACAATTTGTTTTTCTTAACAATCCAAAAAAGTTAACAAATTTTATAAAAAGAGCATGTTATACGGATAAGGTATAGTTGTCGGAATTAAGAAAATATTTACTGCTAAAAGAAACAACTATGATTTGCAAGCTTCTGAAAAATTGGTTATAATTCTATAAAAAAAACTCTTTGATTTTTATATTCTGTATCGTATGATACAAAGCGTATATTAAATTTGTGCCAGCCGAAGATGTATGTAACATATGGAGTCGTCGTTATCGGGATGATACTAGATCGCTCCCATAGGTGAGTTTCAGAGGACCTCGAAAAAGAAAAAAAAACGTTTCCGGCGAAAAATTCTAATGTTTTTTGTTTGTTTATGGAAATATATATATATTTTATATATTTATATATATTTAATCCATTTAATTCCTAGGTGGTACATAGGGCTGTTACAAATATTTTCCATTGAACCCTGTCTAGGGCTAGGTGTTTGATTTCACTCCAGCTTTTCCCGGAGTTTCGCAGTTCGACTTCAACTTGTCTTTTCCAGGTGTTACGAGGGCGGCCTTGTCTACGGCTGCCTTGGGGATGGAAGTCTAACGCCTGCTTTGCTAGATCGGTTGCCGGTTTCCGCAAAGTTTATGGAAATATCGTAACCTAATTATTTTTTGGAGTTATTAAGCAATGTATCGGATTTGGTTGCAATGTGGTGGAACAGGGCATCCCAAAGTCGACCGCACCGGACTTTAACATACTCCATTTTTTTTTTTAATTTTGTTGCATTTTTTTTAAATTATAAAAAATAACTGAGTACAAAGAACTTTTTTAGCACAAAGTTATTTAGCGGAAATAATAAAAAAATCGCCACGTAACGAAATAAGTCTAAGGCTATGGATAGTTTGGATAGTAAGAGTACGGAGTAGACTATCTTTACATAAGGATAGCTGAGTTGGTAGAGCATTTATTTTTTTATCTATTTAGTTAATTTAAAGAGTACAACAAAGCACAGTTAAATTATAAAAAAAAATTGTATTAAATAATAAAAATAGAACGAGAAAAAAAAGATATTAACTAACAGGCGTCTCTAGCCCGATGGGTGATCTTTTTAACGAAATACACCAATTCACATCAAGAACTAACCAGAGACTAGGATTGACAATAACAAAGTTGAAAAAAGGAAGTCCATATAAAAATTTAACAACATATTAAAACAAAAGCCAAAAGAGCAGCGTTGACCAATTAGTTGGCTCATAATACAGAATTGCTCAAGGATGCTCGAACTCAAAACTTATAAAGTTGAACCGACTCCCAACTGAGTACCAAGTTCGATACTCTGTCGATTCAAATTCTTTTAATCTTTTGTATATAATTCTCTTCTTAATGCCATTGATCATTTAATTTTTTTGAATTACTCTTTTGAACATATTTTTGAGCAATTTTTAATAGACAAATATTTTTCATAACAACTTACACTATTTGTCTTGAACAAACGATAAGTGGAAGGAACTTCGTTTTTAACAAGGGTCCCATGACCGCTACCTAGTTTTTTACTTTTTAAAAAATTAAGGAAATATAATCTTTGCACTAGCGGAGTTGTCCCACCCTAACGTAGGTTTCCCTATTATTCGCGGGTTCAGCAAACAGTATATACCAAGTGACGTTCGATATTGATTAAGACTTTTGAAACATAGAAAGTTTTTTTCCGATTAATTTAGTTTTTACTCGATTTGTGGCCTACACAGAAGACCCTACACCCTATACCCAACTATCTATCTATCATATAATATTAATTTTGGCATAAAGACTAATGAAAGATAAAAGATTTTTAAATTTGTTTGCTGCTTTCCACTGTCCAATTTATATTACTCTGTCACTCCATCTAGTATTTTCGAAGCATCTGGGCACTTGTTCAAGGCCTGGGCTTCGTGTTGCATGCGCCAAAAACTTGAAGACTTCGTTTCGTAGCGCTTTGCAGCCTTTAAAAAAAAACCCAACAACAACAAGTATTATTTGTAAAAAAAAAAAGAAGAGAAATACTTTTGGTACGTGTTGTCCTGCAATTTATTTAGTTAACGTTGTATGGTTGCACTTCCTTCGTCCTGCGTTCGACTCCGTTGTCGTTGTTGTTGTTGTTGTTGCTGGCGAGTGTTGCCAGTGGCACGAATCAAAGTATTGAATTTCTATATCCGTTTTGTGTTGTGTTTTTTTTTGTTTTTTTGCTTTTGTGTAATCGTGAGAGTCGCTTACATAGGGCAAATGAGTGCACAGGAAGTTTTCACATTGCTTACCTTGACTGCAGGAGCAAGACGCAGGATAACGCAGGCAGCAGGCAGGGAGTAAAGGCAGACATACTGGTGTGGGTAGGACTCGAGTGCGGGGCAATTAGGCGGGTGTGTGAAACGGAAACTGTCACAAGTGATCACAACGTTGATAAGCTTACAAAAAAAGGAGCAACACACACAAACACACACAGATACAGATACATAATGTAGCTACAACATTTTGCAATTGCAAGTACGAGTGAATACAATATCAAAGTTTCAAGCGGTTAGGGAAACAACAACAACAACAACGGGAGCTGACAAAATCCATTTGCGTAGTACAAAGTGCTATAAAAGTCACGCCCGAGGGCAAAACGAGTTTTTTCTTTTTTTTTTTTTTTTGATTTTCTCAACATCAGGTAACCATTTGCGCCGCCCATTAGAAACATGCACGGAGGCTTACTTAAGCATACAAATTTGGTTGGCTCTCGTATTCCCTGCCGTTGTCCTCGCTCGCCTTCATGCAAATGTTCGAGTACGTGCAGGGATTTGACGGGACGAAAGATGAAAACTTTGCTAAGGGCCATGCGTGCCGCCATTTGACTTGAAAGATTGACACGCTACCAAATGCTCTAGGCGAGGGCCAAGAAAACTACCCAAGCCACAGTTTTTCCTCCAAGGGGTTCGCAAAAAACAAAAGATGTTGGATCGGCTAGGAAAAAGCAAAAAAAAACAAAAAAAAAAAACTGTGCAGATGTGTCCAATTTACTGTGAATGCTTGGTCCAACCCCCTTGCTAAGCTGCAAGCTATTGTAATGATTAACACTTTAGAGCATTTACCGCAGCGGCTGTAGCCAAACGGTCAGCGGAAGGTCATCCCTCTGACTAGGGATGATTAGGGAGTCAGGCTGTTCCATGTATTTACAAAGAAACTATCTGTATATGGCCCTAAGATGCTCTTTGTTTGATTTGGGATTTAGGTATCAAAGAAGCAGATAATGGTGTGTGCCTAAGTCCTTAAAGGTTCCAACTCATAGCTCTTGAGATAATTTCCGATGTGGGTACTCTCTGACAAGGTCATATATATTTGTAAAATCTGGAATTATCTGTTTACACACTGCAGCTACTGTAGGCAAAAATTGAGTTAAAGATTCGGATTTTGGCTTGAGCCAAGATGCTGTTTGAGTAACCAGCTTCTATCGCATGCATCGTCCTTACATCGTCCTGTTATCAATAGTTTCGACATTGTAATCCTTGTATTAGAACGGTTGCCAGTGGTTGGAGTTGATAGAGAGTATTTTTAAGCCCATGCATACGACTTGGGACAACTAATTAATTGCAAAATTTTGAAAAAAGTCTTATATGGTGTACATATAGTATTCTCCCATTACTACACTGAGAAAAAAAATAAAAAATCCATAAATAAGACCAAAAAAATCTTGAAATCAGATTGAAATTCTTAAATTATGAAATCAATGTCTTAAATCAAGAACAGCATGCTTAAAATGACAACAAAAAAGCTTGCAATAATTTCTTGATCATTTGGTCACGATCTTATGACCAAAAATCTTGAAATCCGGCTGTTTTTTTTTTTTTTTATCAGTATAGCCATTACTTTTTGCCCATCCTTCTGGCAGCATTCGGAAACCACGTTGGATAAACTTTACATCTTTTAATGGCTATCAACGAGTCTAACCAATTTTTGATATCTTCATATGTTGTAGATAGACCATGTGACCAGCACAAGTAACAATTGGAAGGGGCGACCAAGCGAATCCCACGAAACAGGCTACGAGAGTTTTTTTTCATTAATATTTGGTTTGGCTGTTGATATTAGACCATGTCAAGATGGTGCCCATGCGCATCTCTTTTTTGGGCTATCGTAGTAGTTACATTTTTAAGTATCTAAAATCTAAAATTATATGATGATGGATTGATACACATGCCCCTGGAGTTTCAGCGCAACTTTATGCGTACCCGTGGAAATGTGCGTGCAGAGATGTCTTATCTGGCTGGTAACTACAATCCAAGACACAACTCAAGAACACCATAAACATGAAGTACACCTGCATTATGGGCAAGGGCTGTCGGATATTGGCTCCTTCAACATTTGGCTGCCGAGACCAAAGTGCAGAGGCAAAGCCTGCCGGTTACACAAACGCCATCTACCCAAAAAGCCAAGCACCTACGAGAAAATGGGCAACAAATTCTCCATAGTCTACGGCTCGGGCGTGCTGGCCAAAGACACCGTTTGCATAACGGGCTTAATGGTTGTGAACCAATATTTTGCCATGACCACCAGGGAACCGTTTATTTTAATATCTTTCAGCTTCAGTTTATATGCAAACCAATTTTCAGGCTTTTGAGTTATTTCCAATAATTTTAATCGATCTAATCTTTTCCAATCCCGTGACATGCACTTTCGGCCTCTCGCTGGTTTCTTGTGTTCCAAGTCAAACTGAGCGTTTTTAAACACTTAAAACCGCGCAGCCTCACCACAAGCTTCTCCAAGCAATTAATTTATCTCAGCTGCACATTTATTTATATTAAAGAAGCAAATCCAAAGTTGCCGCAAATGACTCTTCAGCGGAACCAATTCGCACTGAGAATATCAACACAACCTTCTTGTAGAGCCATCCTTTGTCAAACAGCGCAAAACCTTATTTGTTCATCTTATGCAATATAGTGAGAGATTGGAAGCTAGCGCATTCATATAATCCGGTTTTCATATTTTCTATAGACTTATATATATACTATAGATGTTTTTCGCAAGGAAATTTATATATTCGGCCGTGATCCGGAAAACGAATCCGAACATTTTATTCAGATTCGTTTTGAAACCGCATGTCTGGGCCAATTTCACCAAGCCGAATTGTTCATGTGGTTTTAAATCAAATGTTGCAAGAGGAATTAAAATGAATAGACAAAATAGGTTTAAAAAAGCACGAATATCATACTGAAATAATTTTTTAAATATTCTTTGATATTCTTAGATTATATTTATGCCAACTTAAAGCTATACATTTATTGACAATTATTTTTAATTATTTTTTATTTGACTCAACACAAAAAATAGCATGCACAGCCAAAACGAATATTTTTTGTACACGAACACATGACGATCAGTGCGACAGGGTTCCCGCGTTACATAAAGAAAAATTTCCCTTGTAACAAAAATAGCTAAGTAGTGTTTAATGTCAATAAATATTGTTGCTAAAGTAACATTTTTGTGTAATTTTATTTGATATAAAGAATTAGCATTATTTTAATGAAAATAAAATGTAAACAAAATATAGTAATAAAACGGTGCATATTTTTGTATCAAACAAAAATAATTTCGCGCCAACACAACAGTAGAATTTATCGGAAAATTAAGGGTAATTTCAAATTTATCGAAAATAAAAAGTGAAATATGGACAAAAAAAATTCTTTTTCCGGAGCACGCAAAAACGAATCCGAATAAAATTGTTCGGTTTGGTTTTTTCGTTTTCCGAAGCACGGCTGAATAAATTATTATAGCTTTGCAAAAATGAAAGCAGACTAATAGTTACAACGATATTTTCGCTTATAAGTATGTCAACCGATGTACTAATCCAATAAAAAAGCTTTATATCGTTAGAAAGGAAATTGAATGTCCACCACATTTAGCATATTTGTGAAAATTTCGTTTCGATCTGTAACTCGTGAACACCCCACCTGCCATGTTACATATCTTACTAGTTTACTAGGCTTTAAATGCAAGACAACATAATAGATCTACGATTTTGAAGAAGCACTTAAAAGAAGAGTGTAAACAGAGTTTTAAACAGCGAACAGCGAAAATCTCTGTTTGAAAGCAGTGCCCAAGCCTCAATTGCTGGAATTTGTCAGAACAATAATCAGCACACTGTCTCTGCATGGTGTCAAAAGTAGGCGTTCTTGGCGGCAATATGGGGCTTAGGCTGTACAGGGTGGTAGAGGCAGGTTGGGGGCGGACGGATGGCAGCCAAATAAATTAGGCAAGAATATTGACATTCCAACCCAAACCCAAGGCAATGTCATTAAAGCCAAACCACTACAACGACAACAACAACGACAACAACAACAGGAAAACAAGAAGCTAGAGCGAGCTTTGAGGTCCGCCACTGATTAGAACAATATGCGTAAGTATGTATAGGCTATATGTACATACTATATATACAAATAGTATAATATCTATATATACATATGTATTTATGCGTATATTTGTTGCCACCAAAAATATGTGCTCAAAATAAATATGCGTGCGTGTTGCTTCCTCACACACACACTAACAAAGCTACAAATAAATACATATAGATTTGTTCGTTTCATTGTTTTTTTCGAATGTTTTTTTGACTGTGCCTGTATTTGTGTGTAATTCTGTGTGTGTGTGTATGTGTGTGCTTTGCGTTTCGTTGACACTTTCACAATTTATGGCAAATGCTGTCTTTCACCCTGAACCGAACCAAAGCGTACCGAACCACACACACACACAGTGAACCACCCCAAAAACAGGCCCATTTGAGTTTACATAAAGACGAGACTGTAATTTTTGCCACCCACAAAAGCGAAACAAAACAACAACTCTAGGAGAGTGAGGAAAAAAAAGAAGCTATGCTGTTTACCAGGAGTGCTCAGTCCTTGGAACCCGTCGCCGCCGCCTACACCCTCTTTACCAAAGTCTACACAGACTCATTTGAAATAAATATTTTTGTGTTTTTACTTGGAGCGACAATAACGCAAAACATGAACAAATTCAACAGCAAAGACAAATCTATGTTTGTCTGTATGTGTGTGTAGATATATGTGTGGCTGTGTGTGTGTGTGTGTATGTAAGCCACGTGCGGTGGCGTCAAAGTCGAATTACTCATACGCCACGTCTGACACAATCCGTGCCTAGTATGCGCGTTGACGTTAAAAGCTACAGAGCAATTAATCATTAGCTTTTACAGGATTTATTGCAAATACTTTTATCGGATATATTAAATGAACTCCACTCCAAGGCAAAGCCAAAGCCAAAGCTGTAGCCTGTAGCCTGTATCTGAAGCCAACGTCAACTTCAACGTCAACAAGGACGACAACAACAGCAGCAGCAGCAGCAACAACAGGAACAGGAATTATGGCAGCATTAATCCAGTCGACTATCTTTTAGCAAAATCGCGTTGCTTTTCTACTCTATCTATGTATCTACGTATCTACATATGTGTTTGTTTTTTTTCCTCTTCTATACATCTGTGTGTGTGTGGGTGTAACTCTCTGCGTGTGTGTGGCCCGCTGAGCCTGGCCAAAGTTTTATTTCCTTTCTCTTTGGCATTGTTCTTTGTTGTTTTTTTTTGTTTTTTTTTTTGGCGTTCTCTTTAAGATTTGCGTCATCGGCAGCGCCATGTGGGTCACAAGAAAATTAAACTGTCGGCATTGTGCAACAAAAAAAAAAAGTTGCTGTCATTGTGACAAACACACACAGATACTCACACGCACACACACACACACAAACACATATGCACGCGACCTTAGCAACAGTTTACTTTGCATTGTTTACATTTGGTATCGTGACAAATCAAGTTACACGTTACATTCATTCTATTCATTCCACTCAGAGTCGACTCTACGCTAATGCAGCTTGATAAATACGTGCGCATTAATTATAGTCTGCTTTTGGGCGTCTTGCCACCCGATACCCCACGCTCCCTCCATATACCCAACCGCCATAACACTCGAATATTACAAGACAGCTACTGCACAGTGGGTTTGAGTCTATTGGATAATTTCTTTTTCAAATCGAATATCTATTTTGACTATATAATAAAATAGAAATATATAATATAGAAAAAATAATTCGATTAGTAGAATTAGTATTTAAAAAGCTAATTTAATTAATATACATTTTTAAAAATAGTTTTTTTGATGTTTCAGATCAATGGTGACGTTAAAGAGCTGCAGCTGTAGAGGCCTCTCCGAAAATTTGTCAAGAAGTTGGAAAGAAATCTTTATTATTTATAGGATCAAATGAAAGTTGGGTTAGCTTTCATTGATTTTTTCTTAATTGATAAGTAAATTCAATCAAAAATTTTTAACCTCCGTGGGAAAATCATGGATCCGCTAGTAAATACAACATTGGTTCTCTCAAGTATCATCTGTTGATAGACGTCTGGAAAATTTTAAGCAAGCTACGTGCTGCAAGAAATCGTCGACAAAATCCCTCGAGTGATACTGAACGATCGCAGAATTAAAGTGAGAGAGGT
The DNA here is from genome assembly GCA_949987675.1 of Chymomyza fuscimana. NCBI lineage: Eukaryota > Metazoa > Arthropoda > Insecta > Diptera > Drosophilidae > Chymomyza > Chymomyza fuscimana. The sequence continues at coordinate 1,677,062 of OX465089.1, forward strand.
GGCTACATTATATGGATTAGACATGTAAAAGCAGTCCGTACGATGGTTGCCGTGATTGCTAAAACCCGACAATATGACCAACCATAGGCACCATAGTGAATTTCATGAATTTGGCTACGAAGTTTTGTCCCATCCACCATACTTCCAAACCTCAAAAAATGGCCGTACGGTAAGAGACTTGGAAACAGAAGATAAACGTATACTTTAAGAGCCTTGAGAAAATCTACATATTAGCAATAACACAATTGGAAAAACATTGGACTGTATTTATCGAGCTAAATGAAGACAAAATTGAGAAATAAATCTTTTAATTGCCAAAATAAAATGCATTTTACTCAAAATGTCACAAACTTATAAAACTGCCCTGGTGGTAAAATTAATTTTGATTACAAACTGTCCTCTTAACTTAGGTAATGATTTATATGCCATTTCTATAATGTACCCTTCCTTACAAGTGGAGGAGTTTGTCTAAGATGTTCGCCTAAGAAGGATGTCCATCTTTACCACATTATTTTCAAAGCACGAATATGTTCTGGTTTTTGGTAATCTGCCGGTGCGAAGGATGCTTCTCTTAAAAAAATTTAAACCCAATGTTCCAAATATCTCTACGAAATCAATATACATTTTTTTTTCAGATACAACAAGAATGCAACATAGTGGTGGACAAGACAATATATTGGATATGATAACTGACTAAAGCATGATACCGCCGGTCTAGAAATCAATTTCTAATGCGACTTAACTTTGTGAATCGGTCCTTACAACTAAGCATTTGAAGATTTTGTAATAAATTTCAATAACTTTAAAAAAATATATGGATAAAATTTCCGAAAAAGCGATAACACGCCCCTTCCCCACAAATACGAAAACTTGGTTTTAGACTTAGAAGACGGTCCAAAAAAATCCCTGAAAGTTTCATTTCAATAACATTTGAATGTGAAACTAAAATTTTGCTTCGTTACGAGCTTATAAAGTTCACTTTAGTTTTGATTTGTTATTTATTGACCATGGCGGAGACCACTGTGCCTCATTTGTACAGTAGCTTAAGGCTTCTCTGTCAGCAGATTTTTGAACACCATGTTTCATGAGCCATTAACTGAGAATTACGCCACTCTGCGATTGATCTCTCTCTCTCTCTCGAGGTAAGCAGTATCCACTTTACTTTATGCATTTAAGGCTATAAATGCACTGCTCATATATGAGTAGTAAGTGGGAGTAAGGATACGCTCATGGATACGGGTCTGGCTACAACTGTGAGTACTTCAATACTTATTCAACGCTATCATGCATGGCGCATGCAAATTTATCTGAATTTTACGTTTTTCCATGCAGTCGCAAGTCGTATGTCGTAAATCGTCTTCGGCACGTCCTTGTACGTTACCGTACCGAGTCCTGGCAAGGTGCGAATTGCCAACAGTTGCCAAGTGCTCCATGTTACTGTTGTTCTTGCTGTTGTGCATAAAAAATCGTTTATGGCTTTGCTACGCTTAAGGAGGAGCAACAAACATAAATCCTAATTTACTTATGTTTGTAACTAACAGTACATGAGTTCTCCCAACATATTCATATACGGCACATGCATATATATCAACAAGATCTTAAACTCGGGCCTGCAAATAAATACAAATGTTACGAAATGTAAAAGTGGCAAAACAAGCTCCAAGCATGGAGATAATTTATGGCGCCAGCTGCATTCAAGCCTCGTAGATGACAGAAGTACCTAAGAACGACCTTTAAGATTTCACACAACATTGAAGGTGAAGCCCTCTGCTACATCTCTGACTTAAGCAATTCCAAAAACCAACAGTTTCACACAAAAACGCGCTAACCAGAAGCGAAAAAAAATATATCCTTTATGTTCGGTTTACTACGGACCGCCGAATTTTATATACCCTTGCAGGAAAATGATTTTGTTTAATCGATTTATGTTTTGTCGGAAAGATGAAGGTTTGAACCCGAAATCGTCCTCCGTAAATCCACAACTGACTGCTAATTTTTCTCTAGCTACAACTTAATAATAAGTATTACAAAATTTTGATTCAAAAGCAATGACGGTCACATAAAAAATAGTTAGGCATTTTTAGTAGATTTAAAATGAAAATCAAGAGAAAAGCGTCTAGGGCAGTGATGGGCAAAACTCATACCAACAAACATTTCTTTGTGTGAGTAAACAGCGCAGTAAGCAAAAGCGCACGAGAGAGCAAGAACCGCAATTAAGCAATAACGAGCGAGAGATTTCACACACTTGGACCGTACATGAGCCGACTGCGCTGCGGCAGATTTTGGTGCAATAGCCTCGCGAGTTATGTAAATTGAGAGACTGCCCATCACTGGTCTAGGGATTTTTGGGTTACCACTAGCTATGATAGAAGTGGCTCATAATCTCCAAGTAGCATTCATTCAGGGAATTAACAACACCTTTGAACATTTTGCAATACGAGGCACTGCCACGGTCAACTTATCTTATACCCGAGGAGCTTATCCTAGCGCCCTAGTTGGTTTTGTAGTCTTAAAACTATGAGGTTTGCTTAGCTGCAGTAACAAGCGCTTTTGGGATTCGTATGACCAAGTGTTCCCAGAGCCTGCTGCTTCTTTCTGCAGGACAGGTTAGCCGATAGTCAGATTCTTATGAAGAATGACGTATACGTAATATATTTTCTGTTTTTAAGCCATCTGAAGCCATATTTTCGAATATCTTTAGAACATGATTTTTGAGGAAACTGTTTCATCGGGTGCTTTTCTCTCTCTTCAAAGCCTATATCTCGACAAGATATTTGATACCATTGTAGATTTAGTGCCACGTTATAAAGCAATAATCCTTTTCGGAGAGACGAGTTATGACATCTATGTCACAGATGTACGAATAAAATTTGTGCCTACTGTGCATAGATACATAGTATACTTTTTCGTTACAAATACCTGTTCAAACATAACTGACTGACCGCCTGTAAGGGTATACCTCCCAAAAAAAAAGCAAGAGAATAAGCGAAATTTTAAGTAAACTTTATTGCAAAGAACTGCGAAAGAACGAAGCGAAAGAAAATTGCGGCTGGCAAATAAAAGCAACGCGAAAGTAAGGCATCAAAAAAGCAGCTACAAAAACTGCTGCAATAACTACAACTATAACAAAGCAAAGACAGCGGGGAGTGAGAAAGAGAGTAAAGAAAGTAGAGAGAAGAGAAAGAGAGTAACACTGGCTACTATAAAACCTGCAACGATAGTAAAATGCAAATTGGGCAGCAGCAGCAAAAGCCGACGCTCTCTGAGTGAAGGGACTCTGATGCGGCACTGACGGGGGCTTTGATGTGGGGATTCAAAAGGGGGGCAGTGGTGAGGGTGGCCGGTGACTGCTGGGCAAGCTGGTAAAAAGAAAAACACTCGTAAAATAAAAGTAAAGTGCAACAGCAATTTGTTTGCACAATTGCTGAATGTAGCCATAGTTGTTGTTGTTGTATCTGTATCTGTAGTTGTTGTGGTTGTTGTTGTTGTTGTTGATGTTGCTGATGTTCTAGTTGTATTTGTAGCTGTTGCTGTTGCCACTCGACGACGCATTGTTTGCATTGTTGCTCTGTTTTTGTTGTTGTACATTTTTATGACAGCTCAAATTGGCCCAACATCGCGCCGCCCCCGCCCTGCTCACTCTACCAGCCACTAATGTAAGTGGAAAGAGTGGCAACACTGTAACAACACTGTAAGCATATGGTAATAAATGAAAGCTACGGTCACGGGTTCGACTACGGTTCTGGTGCTGATTCTGATTCTGGTCCTGGGTCTGATTTGTATTTGTGTTTTTTTTTTGTTTTTTTTTTTTTTTTTGTGGCGTGGCATAAGGCGGCGCCAAGGCAGTAAGGCGTTGGTGCAAAAGTTTACAGCAGCAGAAATAAATAGAATGCGGCACTTGCTGATATGCTTTACTTCAGATAGTCACTCATTCATTCTTTCATTCATTCATTCAGTTCTCTGTGTTTGCCTTTTAATGGCCAATACTGCTGCCAAGTCAAAGCCTGACAGCAGAAATGAGCAAATAGCAAATACAACATGCATATCAAAATGAAAAGGGACAAGAATGGCTTGGAATAGCATAGACTAGAAAAAAGAATAGATTTTGGGGTAGGGGCTTTAGGCAAAAAGGGTCTGATTGCCTCAACACTTTTCTATTTTATACTTTCAAAATTAAAATATAAATCCCGCGCCGCTTTGACAACTTTTTAAGCTCCATTAGTGTTGACGAAAGATAACAAAGGCGAACCGCAGCGCGAAAAAAAAGGGTTAGGTCAATGAAACCGCGAAAGTGTTCGCAATGTAGCCAAAACGTTTTTTGTTCAACCCTATAGCCATGTTACATAGTACATATTGTTATACACTGTAGAAATAAAGGACGAAGGGTTTGTAAAAAAAGTTGTAAATGCATGCAACCCTAAGCAGTAAAATAAGGGCATAGCTACGGAAAATTTACTGCAAGGGGCAACATTTTCAGAAATTTTTATTTTTCCGAGGCGAAACATTTTTTTTTTGATAATGATTTGTTTTTTAGTGCAAAGATACTTTGAGATGCTTTTTAGCGGCATATCGATAAATATTTTAACAATCGTTGTTGTTTGTATGTAGTTAAAGCTAGGCCTGTCAATCGGGGAAGGAAACGAGACATTCCCCCAGACCTTTTAACACCAGTTGATCAGAATCTTATTGAACTTTGAAATAAATTTTACCGTCATGTCTATATGTTGTTCAGCTCTAAACGAAATATTCTGGATAAAAAAGTGTCCTTAATGTGAAGCATAGTTTTTTAAAGTAATTTTTTGATTTTTTTTTAAAGAAACCTAATTTTATATTGAATATCCAAATAGAGGTTTTCAAAAATATTAATTTAAAAAAAATGGCATAATTTTAAAAAACAAATGTTTTTTTTCGTAAAAAAAATCATGAAAAATGAGTTGTAGAATAAAATGTTTTTATTTTGATTTGTGTAGTGAATAATTTTTCATCAATATTGGATTATAACCTAATTTGTATCGGTTGATTGCCAATAAAAAAAATAAATTAAAAAAAAAAAATTTTTTTTGACAAAATTCTACGTGGTTCACTAGAAAATTATGTTATAAAGATTGTGTCAAAAGTTTAAATCGATCGGATAAATATTGACTGAGGTATTCGTAAAGACATTCGAAAAAAGTGGTTTCGAGAAAAAAGCGTTTAAAGTTTTAAAACAGGCCCGACCTAGAAAAATCACGTCGGGACATCATTTCTAGCATAATTGTCTACCAATTTTCAGAAGCCTCTGAGTTCAAACATTCTTGATCCAAGAATGTAACATATCCATAGGCTAAAAGTCAAAAATTAGTAAAATAAAATGACCGTGAAGTGAAGTGAAGAATGATTTAGGACTTATAACGAGGTAGCTAAACATCTTAGCAAACCGAACTATCTCAATGAATTGAATTTATCCAACTAAATGAATTCTCCCCCGTCCCTCTACCTAAGCAATACACTATATTTCCACAGGATAGAGTATCTTCAGACGCCTTCCAAAAAGTGTATTTCCTAGTCGGTGTCATTTGACTGTAGCCTTTAAAACTTGTTAGTTGTGTGTCTGCGCCAACCTTGCGGCTGGCATGCTGCATTTCCGCTCGATCCCATAACCAAACCCGAAACGCAACGGGGAAAAACAGAAACCAAAAAAAAAAAAAAAAACATTCAACATTCAACTCGGTGCGAGCGTTCAACTGTTTGGCATTCATTGCGTATTTAAAAGGGCGGCTTAGTGACAGGAATAATAAGGAAGCCCGCGTTGGCCACTGACGGAAGCGCTGATGTCAACGCTAGGACAAAGCAGAGGCCCAACAGGCCCACAAAACCACAAGGGACACGGCAGTGGCAATAATGGCAATGGGCTATGGGCCATAAGCAGAGAGTGTAGCAGACGGTCGGTCGGTCGCTCGGTCTATATACGTAGTGCTACCAGGGGAGGGGGTCTGGTTCTGGTTTTGTTTTGCTATGCAAACAACAAGCCAAACCAAACGAAACGAAATGTAACGAAATAAAATCCAGACTTGACAGAAGTGTCGTTAAAAAGGACAACACTTGGCATTGTATTTTGTTTTTTTTTTTTGCGGACTATCTAAACTAGTTCTAGGCAACATATTGGAAATAGTTGGGCTGATTGGCAAAAATAAAAAAAAGTTTTAATAGTTGCATAGTTTGCAGGGCGCCATTTGCAAAAGTATTATGTGGCACGCTTTTATAATCGCTTTAGCTGCAAAAAATGAACAACGTTTGATTTCTTAAACTGCTTTAAGTCCCAACCAGCGTCAATGCAATTCGTTCCCGCTAAAGATTCGAGCTAGTTTATTTTTTTTTTGGACATGACTATGCGGCATGCCAAAAATACAACAACAGCAGCCAAGTGGCAGACATCAAAACACACCCCCTGCAATGTTTTCAACTGCCACAACCCTTAGATTGGGCCCATCCGCCCTATTGTCCGCCTGCTGCTGCTGCTGCTTGGCTGTTGCATAATTCTCCGCACTGCTACAATCCACAAGTGTGTGTGTCCACTGGCACACACAGCTACTTATACGTTAGCATATACATACATGCATATATACAAGTATGTAGGCGATTGTACTCGTTACATGTTACAGTGTTTGAACGCAGGCGCACTCGTTGCTGCTGGGGGTTGCTCGCTGTGAATGAATTACGAATCTCAGCTACTTGTTGTGTCTTTGTGTTGGTGGTGTTGCTGCTCGCTCGGTACGGTAAAACCTAACTTGTTGTCTTTAAAAAAGGTAAAAAAAAAAGTTTGTTATAAAACAAAGCACAAAAGAACTTGTCGCAACGATGCGTCGCATAAAGCAACTAGTAAAAGTACGTTGTTAAGTGTAGAACCGTAGTCAAAGCCCGGCAGGAAACAGAGCCGTTCTTGTTTTTTTTTGTAGCTGTAGCCGTTTTTGACCCGAAATCACGCATCACTCGCTCCCTGCTACAAGCTTGTAAATTACACTCTCTCTCGCAATCACAGCAGCATTTGTGACGTGTGCAAGGGGAGCGGCGGCAACAGCAAAGCAAAGCAAAAAAAAAAACAAAAAAAAAAACACTAAAAGCCAGCAACGAGCAACAGCAGCCCAGTAGAAGGGAGTGGTACGTCAAAAACTGACGCACACAGCGCACGGTCGCAGTAAATAAAATAATGTCCATAGTTTTTTAATAATATTTGAATTATTTTGTAATACCAAAAAATAAATATAATTAGCATAAAGAGTGCAAAAATAAAAAAACGCGTCAAAAGTAACCTTAAAAAGTGCAACCTAACGGCATTTCACAGAGCGAGTAAGCGAGAGCAAGTTTTTCTTCCTTCTATTGTTGCTTTGTGCGTACTTCCGTTCTATTCGCTATGCTTGCGAGCATATAATCAATGAACAGTTGTTTTTTTCTTTTCTTATTTATTTGTTGCCTGCCAACAGGCGCAGCAAAAACAATGAGTGCGTGTTTGAGTGAGTGCGATTTATTAGCGTTTTGACAGACTATGCTGATGGTTTGGCTCGTGACGTATTCGTTTAACATAGTGACGTATTTGCGGTCTTGTGTGCATGTGTGTGTGTGTGTACAGTATACCTGCATAAAGTGCAGCATACTCGTTGCTGCTGTTGTTGCGCTGTAAAGTATGCAATAAATTGTGTGTGTGTGTGTGTGTTTGCGTGTGCAACAGCAACAGTGAGGTAGGCAACGGCAACAACCAACAGTTGACTATTTGTTGCATGTTCACCGCACTCGTCACTCTCTGTGCAAAACAAAAAACACTCGCTGTTGGCACACGCTGCCAGCTGCCAGGCGCACACGCTTTCGTTCTTGCGCGTTCTCTCTCTCCTGCGCTCTTTTACTTTGCGCGCTCTGTGAATTCAATTCACAAAACATTCGACAAGTGCAGAGTGAAACAAGTTGTTGTTGCTGAAACACAGCGAACAACGAAAAAATTTTCCAATCTAGTGTGCAAATATTCTAAAATAAAAGCAATATTAGTTTAAAAAAAACAACAAATTTGATAAATGTGATAAATGCTAAAATAAATGTGCGTAAAATGTTTTTCAACGACCATTTTAATAACACTATAATTGAGTGCCTCTGAATACCGTCCCCCCGAGGTTTGCATTCGTAGAGTCTGCATTTCCTAAACAACGGCAACGAGTGTATGCGCCATTTTTAAAAGTGGGAATGGGATAGATAGTTTGCCTGCCTCTCACTGTGTGCGTGTGCGTATGTGTGTGTGCGTTTTCCATTGGAAGTCCAGTTTCCACTTTCAGTATAGAACACAAAAAAAAGAACAAAATAAACGCACTTTTAAAACTATAAAATAATACATTTTTAACAAATTCGTGCAAATGTTTAATACGTTGTTGTATAAATAAAATGTTGTGTGCTTTTTGTGTGCGAGTGTTTATCCGCTTTATATAGTTCTCAAAAGGTTTAAGCAGCGGCCGCATTTGTTTTTTTTTTTTTTTTTTTTTTTTTTGATATGGTACTGCTTGTGAACCAGTTAACGAACTTGTTTACAGTTCTAGGGCAAAACATGGCCAAAACATATATGCAGCTTATGCAATTAGTTTTGAATGTAGCAGTTCTATTCCAAAATTCGCTTTGAGTAATTTCATTTATTATATCTTTTCTTAGACAGATCCCTGTTAAATGCACGACAACGCAACAACGAAAGCAATACCTTACACTGTGGAAAATAAATAACTTACATTGGCAAGCCAACAACTCTATAAGATAATTACATACTCCAACATTTACTCGAACACACATATACCCTTAGTTAGTTAGTACATACGATACATATGTAGGTAAATAGGATAAACAGCTGCACATGTTATAGAATATAAAAAAGTGCAAAGTTCGGCTGTAAGAGCTCCACAATGTGCACAGCCGGCAGCTCCAATTCTTAGCGCTACTCTCAAGGCTTTGACTCATGTCAAACTTACGCTGACGCTGACGCTGACGGTGACGCAGACGTTGATGTCGATGTCAAAGAAGGTTGTGCTACATAGTAAATAAAAATTTATAGTAACAAAAATTCCAAAAAACAAAGTGGAATTACATATAACAAAGCGTAAAGCGACGTAAGACACAATTTTTTAGAAATCTGCATCCGCAACTGATTTAACCAGGCTAACAACTGGCAACTGCCAATTGGCCAATTGTTAAAAACAATGTCGGTGGACTTTATTCTGCCCATACGCAACAAGATACAAACTATTGCCTATGCAAGCAAGAAATATGCAGGCGCCGGTGAGCTACAAAGCTGGCGGCGTCCCAAGACAAGAACCAATCAAACGCTAAAGAAGCTTAAGCCACCAGGAGGTCAACAGGCAGGGGAAAGTAAATCCGTCTTGAAGAATGCCAATGGCAATGGCTACAAGTCCAACAAAAACGGCAACAATAGCTCGAAGGAGACCAAGCGCGGCGGCCGGTCCGTTGTAAAGCGCGAGATTATCGAGCTAGATGATGATGATAATGATGATGATGATGATGACGACCATGATGCGATGTACGAGCAGCAGGACGGAGCTGAACAGCTTTGCGAACATCTGGAATGGTCTGCGGCTCAGTCACTGGTGCAAATGAATTCCAAGCAGGAGAAACAGCGGCGTCTATCTGGCCGTTCTACAGATATTACCAATGAGCATCTAACTCCAACAACAGCAGGTAGGTAACAGCAAATGTCTATAAAATGGCGGCAACTTTTTCACAAAAAATTCGATGAATTGATATGAATTGAATTCGAAATCGTCGCTTAACTTATTTAAGTTGGTTCGAAACGATTCTCAAAACAGAACTTGAAATTTTTATTCCAAAGTAGTACAATTTATCTAAAGAAATCGAATTCTCCTTAAATATAAATTGCTTGAAACTATTGTTAAAGAACAAGAAGAGCCTTCAAGTTTACTACTCCAGAAGTTTTAACGTTACAGCCCAAAAACTCTTAAAATTACTCAAAACTGGATTCATCCTCAAAAGTTTCACTCCACTTTTTGATTGTGCCCATACAGGATACCTCAGAAGAAACCAAAGTTTGTTTAAAATAACCCCTTCCACTGGTCAAGGTACTTTTGCCTGCAAATTGACTTGACGGAGCTCAGGAAGTGTGCCGAGAAACTGCTTCAAATGAGCTCATCAGCAAATTTATTGCTGCAATGTCCTTTTGTTCAAAGAGCCAGCAAAGTAGCAGTCTTTTTACTTAAAATTGGCTAAAAAAAAAAGGCCAAAATACGAATAACAACGTATGGCACTTATTTTTACCAAAAAATCAATGGCTTTATTTAAATGTATCGATATTTTACGTGACTTATGTGTCTGTGCTTATATTTAGGTTCCCATTCGTTAAATATGAGTTCTCATGCTCCAAAAAGGTTCTCATAAACTGTTTTGTTGTTTCACAGTGGTACAAGCTCCATTAAAGTATCTTATGTAAAGTTAATGCGAAGTAATTATTTTTAATACTTAATTATTGTGTACCTATTTTAAATACTTCAATTGGAATATAAAAGCATTTTGTATTTGTCCCCAAATTAAGTACAATTGATTTTAAACAAACTTGAAATCAATTTTGAATATGTTAAGCTATAGTTCTTTTGACATTGGTAAGGAAGATAGCAATACAGTCATTGATACCTATGACAAAAATGGTCGAAATTGGGCTCCTCATAATCCAAGAATAGCTTGGATCCCCATTCGTTGCACTGTTTGATGCACTACATGGTGACGATACATCATTTCGAAGTACTAATTGAAAAATCTCGGACAACCCGAGTGTCTTCATAGGATTTTGAAGCATATGTGAAAAAAAATTATTTTATTGCTTAAAAAAAGGTTTGGTGGTAAAAATTATTTTTGGGGACTAAGTAAAAGGGATTTTTAAATTTTAATCTACAAGACTCTTCAAAATGATTTTAGAGACTACCTTTTTAATTTATGAAAAGTTTTACAAATATATTGTTTGTAGTAGGGCTTTTAGTTGAAAAATAAAAGGTCTATATTATTGTTCATTACTTAAAAAAAGTGGGATCAGAGAGCCCAAATTGAACCAGAAGATTTGTGTCGAAATCTAGTCCCGTTCCGCTGTAAGAATATTTGGGTTTTAGACCCACACGAAGTATAGTATGCCGTAAAAGATTCAAAAATGAGATGGAAACTACAAAAGTTACAGATTAAAATTTGTGTTTTTAGACCCACTGCCCCACTTTTTGCGAAGACGCTATAGTCACTAAAACTGATAGGTAGACTAAGATATTTTTATGCTTTGTTGGGATACCACCCACAGTCGCAGCAACAGCTTTTTACCATTTAATCTGTCTATTATACAATATATAGCAAAGTTACCCACAAAATACCCATCCGTGGATGCAAGTTTTAGTAAAGCTCGATGAGAACTTCCGAAATTATAGCCAAAAAGTACCTAAACCCCTTTGCTTAAAAAGAGATGTCTCGATACGAATATAGAAGTCCTTATAGGGCGACACACGCAGTATAAAGCTTATTCGGGCTTACTCATTTTCTTCTAGGTGAAACAAGGCACAGCCTTGTACCGAAGTAAAAATTCCCAGTTTTTTCAAAAAGTAAGCAAGTTTCCAAAACATCGTATTGCGGGATGCTGATTCTCAAATAAATAATCTCTCGCCTGCTCGGAGAATATATACTCAATATTTTTTTTGCTATGTATCAAGAAAGTCGCGTCTTTAGTTTATACCTTGACTTTATTAGTTATGCAGTAGGGATTTGTAGCCATTAATAACTTATTCCTTGACGCAAGGTTTATAAAAAAATTAAAAACAAAAAAAATTACTCAGCACGACATCCTAAAATAGGTAACAAAAATTCTAAATTTAAAAAAAGTTCCAGTTTCGTTTCTTGCAACGTAAAGAGCCTGAATATTTTCTCAATCTGATGTTTCTTTATTCAACTCAATGATTTCTACTAAAAATTGAATAAATTAAATGTAACATAACTGAGTAGTTTTTAATTACTAAATACGAGTATTTTGTAGTTGTAGTTTTTTAGTTGGTGGTAGGCAATGCTTTCATGACTTGCCTAACTTTACTTGCTAACTGATAGCTTAGCCCAAATCCCTCATGGGGCTACTTCAGGGCCAAAGTTGCGTCAGCTCACGACATCGTACAATGCCACAAACAACAATAACAACAACAACAACTTTGTAGCTGGACAGTTGCGCGGCAATGTGAACAGGTGGCTGGGCTGTGTGTACTCTGTACTGTAGTAGTATTTGTGTATTTATTTTTAGTAGCCATAGCCATAGACCACGTTTTGACCACCTTCTACCTCCTCCCCCCTATATGCTCTAACGAACCACTCGGGTTATTAGCTTTGAGCAACAGTAGGAGACCGCAACTGGCATGGTTGCCATTGTCCTTCATTTGGCACGCACACACAACAACAACAACAACAAGAACAACAGAAGAATTAACAACAATAAGACAACAACAACAACAACAAGTACGCGCGTTTTTGACATTCTCGCCGTTAGCTAATCTTTTTAGCGCATGTTGGCATTTTCATGTTTGCCTTCTTGTCGTTATCGTTCCCCTTTACCATCACATTCCCTCTGTTCCATGTTCCATATCATCATTCCCATTTGCTGCTGCCCTCGTCTCCGCCGTATTCTTCGTATTCGTCGTTGTCGTTCTTGCTTTTACTGCTTGTTGCTCTTGAACACACGCGTCATTGAGTGACAGTTGAAGGAGAGCGAAAGCGGGCAGGCAACTGTAAACTATGAGACTATCGATTATCGAAATGTAACAGGTCAGATTTATTGTAGCTGTTTTTGGTCAGTTTATAAATAGCCCAAAATAATAAAATTGAGTATAGGATAGACGTTGGAAATCAAACCAATGTGGAATACCAAATTAAACAAACCCAATTGAAATGAATCTAAAGCTTATGGTCGGGACATACCGGCTTTAATATACCCTGTACTCAATTTGCACAGTGTGGTGTAACTAAAAAATATACATGAGTCTATACACCGGTTCCGGTTGCTATAGCTTGTAAAATAAATACTTTTGGCAAAAAGTTATTCCAACTCAGCGTAAAAGAACTAGATGAGTCTAATGATTAGACTCAAAACCGTTTCAATCAAGTCTTCGCAATTCTAAGTACTGTTTGCAAGCTTGTACTGCCTACTACTTTAAAGCTATCGCTCTTACATCATTTCAAGTGCTTACAAATTATTTTGTATTAATAGATTAATTAATAGAAAAATATTTGAAATTAAAGCACAAATCAATTACGTGCTTTCATATTTAAAGAGTGTCCATCCCTGACAAAAACGGGCCTGCCAACTTGCTATGTAAGTAGCGTCACAAGCCATACGATGCATGATGTTTCCTATTGGCAACACTTGTGGCATTTGAAAAAAACAGGGTTGTTATACTCCAAGCAAAGTGACTGCATTTTACATGCTAGTAAAAATAAATCAAGTAGCAACATCTTTGACGAATTTTCTTAGCTAATCAATTTGAACCATGGAAGAGTATAATCAGGATATGCCTCTAGATTGTTAGTGAAACTACCAAACACTTTAAACTTTTGTTTCAACCATACAACCCTTTACAGTATCAATGCGCCGTCCAGTTGCCGTGGGCCGCGGCCCATCCGAAGACGGTAAGGTCATATTTTATGCACCGCCAGCCAATGGTAGTGCCAAGCAGCCCGAGCCCATTGCCATTAAGAGAGAGCAGCACGTGGCAGCGCCTTCTTCCATATACAGAGGTCGCAGCGTGGAGGAGACCGAAGCCGCTCATGATCTGCTTTCGCTGTCGCAGAGTCTGCCGCCGCTCATACCGCCTTGTGTAGTGACCATTATGAAGCAAGAGGTGGCGCAGCATAAGCCGGCCGAGCATATGCCCATAATGCAGGAGATATCGAATGTGTGCAGCAACCAGACTGCAGCTCAACAGACAATGCAATATCATCAGGGCAGCTCGAACATACGCTTCATTGGCAGCAGTTCCTATGACATTATGCACAGCGCGCCGGAGACATCGAACAACTGCTCGCCGCTGACACCGCCCAACTCAGACCACTCCTCCGATGTGGACATTGACTTGTCATCGTCATCCGAATCCGGCCATTTGCATTGGAACAAAACACAGCCCAATCAACGCGCCTCGGCGCTCAAGCTGTGCCTCAACATGCTCGATGGACGCACAAAGGCCAGCAAGGCTGCAGCCGGCAAGGAGCAACCGCAGCAGCAACAGCGGCAGAAGAGCAATAGCGCCGCCACAGCCACAGCAGCTGCTGGCAGCAGCAGTGGCAGCGGCGTTGCCGCAGCAGACGGCTCAAGCGGCGAAAACTATGCCAAGCGCAAGCGTGGCTGCTACAAGTGCTCCGAGTGTGGCAAACAGTATGCCACCTCCAGCAATCTGTCGCGACACAAGCAGACGCATCGCTCCCTCGACTCGCAGTCGGCAAAAAAGTGCAATACCTGCGGCAAGGCTTATGTCTCCATGCCGGCCCTGGCCATGCATCTACTAACGCACAAACTCTCGCACAGCTGCGACATCTGCGGCAAGCTTTTCTCGCGTCCCTGGCTGCTACAAGGTCACTTGAGATCGCACACCGGCGAGAAGCCATACGCCTGTGTACACTGCGGCAAGGCGTTTGCCGATCGCTCTAATCTTAGAGCACACATGCAGACCCATTCGGGCGACAAGAACTTCAAGTGCCATCGCTGCAACAAGACCTTTGCGCTCAAGTCGTATCTGAACAAGCATTTGGAGTCGGCCTGTCTGCGTGATGTGGGCGCCATAACAGTGGGCAAGAATGGAGAGATTGACGATGCACACCTGGAGGATGAGGAGGACGATGAGGGCGGCCACATGAAGCATGATGGGCTCGAAAGCAGTGATGACAACAGTCAGGATATTGTGGTAGCCTAGACTGGAGTCTATATACATACCAGCAGCAGTAGCAGCATCAGCTTAATAGATCACAATTTTAGAGTTTAGAAGAAGCTTTTGTTTTATTTTAGGAGGAACTAGGCTTGGTTCAATAGCGGAATGAGCAAAAACCCTTTGGATGTTGAATTTGAATTTTATTGAATGAAGGTAAAAATAAATTTTTTAAAAACAAAAAAAAAAGGTTTAAAAAATCCAAAACGTAACTTATAGTAAAAATCAGACACAACGAATATTATGGAACATAAGTAGAAATTCTATATATACACAGATCAAATAAGCATATATACAAAAACAAATTATATATATATACATAATGATATATTAATTGATTACAAATAGCGAGCAGAACCAATTTGCATGTTTTTGGTAAATATTTTAAGGCGTCGTTTTAGGGCTCTAGAGTTTATATACAGATGATGTATGCAGTTGAAGCAAAAGATGATGATGCTGATGATGATGATGATGATGCTGATGGTGATGACGATATACATGCATACACAACACTTACATACATAAATACCTAGAATGTATTATCGCTAAAGTCTGTATACGAGCAGAAGAAGCAGCAGCAGCCAATGCAAATTTCCGATATACCACAAAAAATAAAAAATTAAAAGTAAGAACTAAAACTTGTAATCAAATCAGTCGAGGGCCTGAAAAGCAAACAGCTCATTTTAAATCTTAGCAACTAATCAACTAGTGGACTTTATAGCACTTCCTATATATATATTATAGTATATATACATATATATATATATACATATATCTCTCTCTCGCTCTTAGTCTTTTGAATATTTAACACACTACGTTAAGGCAAAAAGTTTCGGTAGGCCTAACAATTACAATTAGCAAAGAAGTGCCCACAGGGTGGGTGGTTCAAAATTTTAAACAGCAATGCAAAAAACTTTACAATTCTAAAACTATTTAAGATGAATTACTTCCATAATATGCTCTAAACAAAACAAAAAACTACTTCAATTACTTAGAAATGATTTAAACTCAAAATAAAAAAATGAGAAAACAATTTAGAAACATATCACAAGGACAATACTTAACATAAATACATTGAAATTAAATGAAAAAAAAAAAAAAAACATTTAAGATATACAACACACATTCTCATACACAAATAATAATTGCGACATAGTTATTTTATTATTATTATTATTATTAGATATAACTTGTGTAAATATAAACAGGTTTATTAAATAATTTTATACGAAATGAAAATTCCAGAACTTCGGTATAGCCGAAGTTTTTTGGTATGCTGCGCAAATTCCAAGTTTAAACCCAGTAGCCAATTTTGCGCAGTGTACTACTGAAGTGTAGCAGGCGGAATTTTTGTTGATGATGATGATCAGATGATCAGTTGGTGAGTTGGTGAGATGATGAAAGACACACACTTGTAAAACAAATGAAAACTAAAAGCAATTCCAAAGTTAAGTGACATAGTTTTAAAAATAACAAAAAATTTGTAATTCTATAAAAAATCGAAAAGTATTGATAATATACACACAAAACGTATTTATTTAAGACGTAAAGCGTAGTTTTTATTCGACAAAAAAAAAAAAAGTAAATGAATAAATAAAGAAGCAAGCAAATCAAGAGTAAACAATTTAATTAAATTGTCAATTAAATTTATTTCTTAATTTAAGTATTATATATAAAAAGCGGGCGCTAATAGATGTTATTTTTTAAAGCATATATGAGGGACGACATAAAATGAGGCAAATTTTATATCGAAATTAAAGAAAACAAAAACCACAACAAAACAAATATGGAAAACCATTCGAACTTAATTATACAACGAGAAAAATTAATTAATAATTATATATTAATTCTGAAGCTACATGAACAGGCACACAATTTTATAACAAGAAATTCATAGTATATAAACTATAACGTATGCCGCATGCCATACATAACGTATCTTTGTAATACATAGCAAACAGCATTAAGCATAATCATAATGAGATTATTATTATAATTATTATTATATAATAATGTAGTTTTTAGACCACACAGTGCTATGTGCAATTGTTTATAGGGCCATAGTTGAAAAATCGTGTTTATGCATGGCTTTATTGATGATTATTGAGATAGCGTTTTAAATAGCATTAAATGCCTAAATATAGTAAAAAACAAAAACCAAGGAAAAAAAACAACAACTAAAATATAAAATGAAAATTCCATTAAACAGTAGTGGTAACAATTATGTGATTTGCAATTTTACATTCAAAATATATTGTATATGATATAATTACGTATATATTGTATTGTATATTGAGGCAAGCGATTAATTATTAATTTAAGATTTATTTATACATTATACAACACAAAAACCAAGCAAAAAAAAAAAAACCAAAAAAAAAAAATATATCCAACAAAAAGAATAACCAACATATTTTTACACAAATACTTTATTTTATACAATAAAGTCTCCAAAAAAAAAAAAGAGAAGAAAACCCAGCCTTTAGCCCCCAAAAAGAAACCCTATAAAGTACCAACTTAAAAAAAAAACCACAGCCTAGTACACTTAGTGCGCAAGTTATACGCTCTCTCTCTCCCCCTCCCTCACTTTCGATCTCTCTCTCTCTCTCTCTCTCTCTCTCTCTCTCTATATATATATCTCAGCATATATATAAAGCTTAATTTAAAGCATCAAAAGACACCAATTAAATTTTGATTATTATACAAAATGATATATTTTATAAATAATTAATAATAATGATGATTGATGATGATCGGATCGAAAAATGAAAATAAAAACCCAACACTGAAAATAACGTAAAGATATTAATTTATATATTCATATATTAGAGATGCAAAAAGACTTGAACAGTTATATATACATACATACATATATATATATATATAAAAAAAAATTTTGCAATATATTGTATACTTCATAAAATATACATACTTATTTATATACATATACATAGATACATGCGTATTTTAGCATACAAACAAAAATATTCCCATAAACCGATCTATAAATTTTCAAATTTCCACTCATAAAACAACTCTTGAAAATAAAATACAAAAAACACAACAAATAGCAAAAGACAGTTAGTTGGATATACTCGTATCGAGATAGTACAGTACCAGCACATATACTTACACATATTATTGTATCCTTGGGTCTAGCCCCTTTCGCCTGGGCATTACTTAGCATTTGTTCTTGTTCTCTAAACTTACTTTAATTTAGTTAGAAAATATTTTCCAAACAGTTAAATAGTTTCAGCGTTTGTAGGGCTTAAACAAAAGTTACCAAAAATATATACATACATACTATATATATATATATATATATATACTATATATACTAACGCATACACAAACATTTACATATATATATTCACTTTTAATGGTAAATAACTAGACCACACACAGTTGCAAGTAGCGGCATAAGTTAAAGCAATCAAAATCAAGCTTAAATACAGACATAGACAAACTTATACATATTACATACATACATATATATACCCGGGGTCGCTAAAATACATACACACATACATACTACATAAATATATAGCCCAGTCTGTTTACTACTTAAATACTTTGATCTAAAACATACAAGCACACACACATAAGCAAACCAAACCGTATATAATTACGAGTATGAGCAATATTTACATGCCTAACCAATACAACAAAATATATATGTAGCGTATATATAATGTATTACATATATACACTACGTACATACATAAAAGCTTATTCATTCTTGAATTTGAATACAAAAAACAAATCACAGAATCTATTATGAAAACATAATATACTATAACAAAAAAAAAATGAATGAATAGATAAATAAAACACACCCATGAATTAACGCTATAAACTAAAACAACAAATATATAAATTAGATACTATATACATACAAAAGTACATACATAGTTAAAAAATAATAAAAAAAAAAATCCAAAAGCTACACCTACACATTAGTGCAGCCATGTAACTATTTTTAGAGCCTCGGAAATAAATATAAAATAAATAACATATTAAATAAACAACAGAAATAATTATGATATTTTATTTGGGCAGGATGGCAAAAGAAAATTATATATGGATCATACGCTGTCAAATCAGGGCCCCTCCCACACTTCAATTGTTAAGACAAATGAACGTTTTTGGGTTTAACATTTTCGTCTTCTCGACTACTTTTTAAAGCCGATATTTCAAAATGGCGGAGCTACAATGTCCGCCAAAGCAAAGTAACTCCATAATTTAATCACTAATTTTCATCTCATTCTCAGAAATTCTAGATTCGTGATCAGCGACCGCGAGAACCCATATTTGCATACCCAACATGTGATTATTGTGTTTTCGGCGACCATCTTGGATTCGCCATTTTGAAATTTATTGCCACAGAATGACCCATATACATACATATGTATATTTTCTATTTTCTTATTGTTATGCTATGCTGTGTTTACACTGCGCCAGGGAATGACAAAGTTTGGTTCAAACAGATAATGCATTCAAACGTCATAGAAACGAATGCTCCTTACTGTGGACACTGTGACAGTAGATGGCTGGACTTTAAAGTAAAGTATTACAAATATTTCACAGAAAATTGCTATAGATTAAGGTGACAACCAGAGAAATACAAGGTAAGTGCAGGCAAAAAAAAGGTAAGATTCTTATAACATTGAATAATTTAAAAAAAAAACAACCGATTTATGTATATGAGGTATTTTCATTTAATTTGGTCCATCGCAATTTATTTAGACTAGTTTTTGAACACAACATCTATCATCTATCCCTTTTTTCCGTTTTCCATTACCTTATCGAGCATCTCGGGTGGTATAGCGATGATTTCGGCACGAATGTTTTCCTTAATCTCTTCTATGGTCTGCGGCTTGCTGGCGTACACTTTGCTTTTCAAATAACCCCACAAAAAGAAGTCCGGAGGGGTAAAATCTGGGGATCTGGGTGGTCGTTCAATGTCGCCATGATATTTTCGACCATATGCAGATTGAGTTAACATAACTGAACGACTGTTTTCAATGCACAAAGTAACTAATTCGGCGCGTTCTTTTGGTGTGAACCGATACATGGTTGAAATTGTACTGGATTGACGTTTCCAAAACATGTAAAGTCAAGTCAATCGGTTGTCAAATGTTTAAGTTATTCAATGTTACAATACCGACATAAGAAATGGCGCACCCTGTACAAAAATGATTATGAAAACCTTGGGTACCGATTGCGATCGTCCCTCCGTATGAAAACCTACATCTCAGAGATCATTAAAGCTAGACACCAAGAGATGGCGTATGCAAGAATACTTACTATAAACTATTGGGTCACATTATTTCATTAATAAATTATATAGAATCAACACAATCGATAGGTAGACAGTCGTGATACTCACAAAAAAGAAAACGTTCATCGTTTTAAAATTAAATATACCCCCATTCCCTTTTCCCATCTATTTTTTTGGTAAAGCCCACAATTTGCTAGTCAATGTACAATTTGCTTCAAATAATTCATTTTTTTTTGGGTAAAGTTTTTGGCTTTTGCTATATTAACAACATTGTTTACACCCAACACTTAGTTCTTGTTCCCAAACTTGTTCATCGTTAACAAAAAATCAACTTTTTGTGGCTTCAATGTAAACGTTTTAACTTTTAAAAGCCATCGCTACAAATAGCCACATTTTGCATAGGCACAGAGTCAGAGTTAGTGTAAACATAGCATCAGAGATTAATAGTAAAGTTTATGAAGAGGAAACGGAATGAAAGTATGTGAGCTAAATGAGTAAGCTCGTAGTTAAAGACAAAATTCTAGAATCTTCAAAACAGGTAATAACGAAAATAAATATCAAGCTCATCAATCAAATGAATGTTATCACACTGGTCGCAAATCAATTTTTTTTTGTCCAAAATTCGAATCCGAAACTTGGCAAAAACTGTTCTCATATTTGCAATAAGAACAGTTATCATGTTTGATCAAGAATAAGTATCTTTTATATATTATAGCATATATGAAGCGGAAATGGAATGAATGTTCATGGCATGAACGTAAGTGAATAAAATGTGTAAGTTTGTACGCGATTCTGGAATCTTCAAAATAGTGAATATCAATCTTCATCAATCAATTGACAACAAGCGCATAAGCTAGACATTACTTGCTGCATAGCAGACTGATCCGAAATCAAATTTGTTTGGTCCAAAATTCGAAAAGTGAAGATAAGAACCTACAACTTGGCACAGACTCTACTCAAATTTGCAATAAGAACAATTATCAAGTTCGACCAGAACATATCACCATATTAGCAGCCATTAGTCGTATCTTTTATACACTTTTAAGATTTTGTATTCTACACAGTTTTGCCATGTTTCATCAAAATCGGATTGCTATATAAAAAAATTATCATAGGACCTAGTTGCAAAAATAAGAGTCCTTGAGAATATCGCATCATTAAACAGTGTGAAACGCGTAGAAAAGCAGTTCATGAGTTACTTTTTTGTTTGCTATCTATATCCTATGTCATTCATGATTTAAACTATATATCGTTCATATGACCACCTCTGTTCCTTTTTCACTGCGTGAACCGTTCAGACCAATTTTCGATGACGCGGTACAACATTTCGGGTGATATGGCTTTAATGGTGGCTCGAATGTTAGCTTCCAATTCATCAAGAGTCTTAGGTTGGTTGGCATAAACCTTAGATTTAACATGGCCCCACAAAAAGTAGTCCAATGGCGCTACATGATCTTGGCGGCCAATTGTTAGGTCCATTTCGCGAAATTAATCACCCAATCGCAATAAGTCCATTTTAGCGGTTGCTGTGTTGCAAGTTGCACCGTCTTGTTGGAGGTAAATGTCGCCAGCCTCAATAAGATCAAATTCCGGACAAAAAATCAGTCAACTTCGGGGCGTCCTTCTTCGTTTTTGAAGATGTGCGGTACAATGCTCGCACCATACCATAAACCCCACCAATCAGTGATTTTTTCGGTATTTAATGGTGATTTATGAATCACTTGCAGGTTTGATTCGCACCAATAAAGACAATTTCGCTTACTAACAAAGCCATTCAGCCAAACACGAGCCACATTGCAGAAGGCGATTTTTCCAGCGGACTCACGACGTAAACGAATGAAATGGCAAACCTTACTGAAAACCACTGACATGAGATGTAAAAAATCCATCCACTACGATGGCCGCCACCTTGAGATATCAAAATCCTATCATCCCTATTGATAACCCCTTTTATTATGGTGAATAAAGAACTCACAATTGAAATATATAAATATTATAAAACAACAAGTTGTAATTAATCACCCATATGAACTAAATAATTCTTTAACGCTAAACGTCCTTATAAAAACGAAAAGGTTGCTTGCTCCATACTATAGTATTAATAAAATTTCCAAGATAAAATTAAATTAACGGATACAGCAGCAGCAGTGCTAAAAGGGTACGCTATGTCATCTAAAGACTCCTAGAACCTCCATTAAAAACCCATAAAAAATTGTATTTAAAGTGAGTGCTCCTTTGACTGCGCTTTAATTCGTTCAGCTGAAGCTTCAGCAAACAATTGAGCTTAGTCAACAGCCTTAATCCCGCAGCTACTCCTCCTGCTGCTGCTGTTACTGCCTCCCTGCAGTAGTCAGGATTTTACAGACATAATCGAAGTACGTGTAGTATTGTAGTACTCTGGAGTGTGCTTAAATAAAATCGCTTGATTCGACATAAACATACACATATTTACTGTTGAATATTTGCTCAACAATTTGATTCGACAAAATCTGGCGCCCTTATATGCCAAAATGAAATTGTATCAAGGACGCACATAACGGAACAATCGAAGTGGGTAAACAAGAGCGCTCATCCCCTGCCCTCCACAAGGAGAACGCCCAAAAACGAGGCACATTTGCAGCACCCACTGGTGCGGTGCACAATGTGCATAAGGTCGTGTGTTGGTTGCTTGGTTGGCGGCATTCATCCTACAGATGTCAGCAATTTCTTTACTCTACTTTTTTATTTGAATACTGAGTGAATACTGAGTGAATACTTGAATACTCGAAACTGAAAGTGGGTAAACAATTCTGCCTCAAATGGCTGCTCTAACGACCCAATTAATATGAAACAAAACAAAAAAAAAAAAAACAAAATGTTTGAATTGGAATCACCGGCAATTGCTTATGGGCGTACAGACACATGGTTTTGGGGGGGGCGGGAGGCACTGAGTTGGAACAGCCAGTGCTGGATTAAAATATGTTGGTTTCTCAATACATCAATGAAGTCTAATAGTTACGAGGTTTTGGCCGCGTCGGCCCATGCCTTAATCCGGCCCTGGCGTACCAACTGCTGCCAATTGTTGCGAGCGTAGAGTTGCCCCAAAGCTTTTTATGCCCCAACACCAGCAGCCGCAGCACCACCCAGCTCCATATGCTTTATAGCAAAACAAAAAACAAAAAGTTCGCCGACAGCTTCATTACAGCCATCATCGTGGTAATCGACGTCATCGTCATCTCATCATTTTTGCCCCATTCTCTCCCCATGAGTAATTTGCAAAGCAAAAGTTTATTATTGCTGGAGCAGAGCAGAGCGTAGCTTTGGGTATAAGGTTCAAGCGTAGCTGTGGCTTGATCCATAGTCTTAAACGAGCCACTCAACATTGAGCATTAAATATAAACACAAAGCGCGTCTCAAAAAAAAGCGTCCAAAACATGGCCATAAAAACAAAGTTTTTACTAACAGCTGCTTTCTTGGCTTTAATACTATTTCAATTTTGCATCTCAATAACTGGTAAGTACAAATTGCAAGTACCTAGAAAGTGACTAGCTACAATTGTTCTAACAAACCATCCGCGTTTATTTATTGTATCTTAATACGCTGTTGTTTGGCCACAAAACAGGTTTTAATCAGCATCATATGCCATGGGCGTAGCTTGTGTCTCTTTTTTTTTTTTTGTGGCCTGGGGTTTGGCGCATTTTCAGCTCGTTAGTCATAATTAAGCAGCTTGGTCGTCATGATTCAAGGCTTCCGGGTGTATGTCATAGCTGGGCTAGAGATTAGCAAATCGTTGGGTCTGGGTACCACAAATGAAGCGCTGTAATTAAATTAACCATTTATCTTAAAGTAGCTGCACCCTATCAGGAGCTGCCACCGCGTAAAGGCCATGTGCCTGTTTATATACGTCATGGAGACGAGGCTTTGGAGGAAATACATGATGGTCTAGCAGAGGCTTTTAAGGAAAGCAGATCACAGCTACTGCAGTCCGAGGTAAGTATTGTTGGGTTTGTTTATAATAAACCCACTAAAGATGCGCATTTTGCAGAACCTGGTAAGCGAGCCCGCGTCGACAGAGCTGCCCAAAGTTACCACCGAATCGGATATTGCCAGCTTTGATGTCATCAAGAGCGCTTGAGTTCAAGTCAATATTAAATTTAAATATACTTATACATATATATCTATATACCTATATACTCTTTAAATTTATGCCAAAATGAAAGTTGTGAAACGCTGCTAAGCTCGTTAACTCTGCTCCGTTTCGAGATTCAGTCATTCCGTGCAGTAAATTTCACACATTCTGTGACGGGACTCAAATCGCCTTGGAGCTTTGTGTGTGATTTACTTGTTGGGCCCATTAGCGCACCGCCCAAAGCTGAGTGCCACAAACGTTTGTAATTAATATAATGGCTGTGGTACGTCCAGGGCGGTTGGGAGTTGCCAGTTGCCAGTTACCAGTTCAGTTAGATTCGCTTGTTTTTGTTGGCTGCAAATTCCAAAATGGCCTACACACGTTGCGGTCTCGCCGGCATTTGGCATTTTCCGTTTTTGGGGCACACAAATTGTTGTTTCATTGTCTTCTGCTGTCTAACGAGCAATAAAACTAAATATATATACATAAAGTTAATTATAAAAGGGCCAAAGGATGAAATGACGGTCTTGACTGTATACGAAAATATCGAGCTATCAAACAGTAGATAGATGCAAGTGACGGATTAAGCTGGGCCAAAACACCAAATAACCAAAAAGAATGGCAGCATCCAGCTAACGCAATGCAATCAACTTGGCATTAACAAAAAAAAAAAAAAACGAAAAAAAATAAACCAATGATATATAGCGGAAATAACTTTTAAAATACCGCAGCTTATATACTCTTGCAGATCTCTCTTTCAGTACAACGGTAAGGGCGGAATTCTTAATTTCATGTATATAACTGCATCAGGGATCTGATAAGAAACCAAGAGAATAAACATGCATCCGGCGGATCCTCAGCAGACATACTTTGTCGCATCGCAAAAGCTAAGCAGTCTTTCGTCCAGCTATCGACCGAACATTTCGCATTTCGGACGGACAAAGCTTAAAATATTCAACTCGAACATGAAGTCTACACTGTTATAGGGCTGTGAAACGTAGAACGCAAATGCGAGTGACGTCACTAAACTGCAAGTTTTTGCAAACCTGCGTAAGATTTGCAGTATCCTCTGGCCTAATAGTATATCGAACACACAGCTATGGGTCCAGACACTTCAAAAACCTATCCGTCAAGAAACGTCGGGCACACTCTACGCTCAAACCACCATTGGCTTGAATCCGCAGGGTAGCAAAAGGAGGGGAAGACCTGCTCACACATGGCGGCGTCAAATCGACATTTAACTGATTGGAGCTAAGCGAATGCGTTGGCGCAAGGTCGTAAAAATTGGAAAATTGGAGCCCTATATGGCTACGGCTACATGGTACTATTTGTGAAGATATTTGTTCAAAGTTCCCTAGCACTGTACCAAATTTGATCAAAATCGGTTGACTATATATAGCCTCCATAGGACCGATCGGTTAAAAAAAAGTGTTTGGTGCAAAATTGGACTGTTTTTTGTTTGTTTATGAAATTATCGTAACCAAAGGCAAATAAAATGTTCTTTTGGAGTTCTTAAGCAATATATCGGATTTAATTGCAATGTGGTGGTACAGGGTATCCCAAAGTTGTGTACGTCCGACTTTGACGTACGGCATCTTTTTATAGTATTGATACAAACTCGTATCAAAGAATTTTTCCATATTAGGAACTTTATCAAGTAAACTGTTTTTATTATCTTTTTTTATCGAATTTCTTCATAACGAATTTTCTATAGAGAATTTATAACGAATTTTTAATACAGGCGCAGTAAAGTAAACGCAAATTAAAAGAAAGTAAATTTATTTTGAAGCTTTATAACATTTATACTTTCAACAAATGTTCAAAAGACGTGACCGATGTTCAAAAGTTTAAATGACATTTTCCAATAGGGACATTTCAATGGGACGTATCTTATCGGTGATGCTATTTTTTAGGGCTCGTATGGTGGCTGGTCGATTGACGTACAGTTTCCTTATCCAATCGCACAATCTGGTCGACCAACGGTGTCGCCAGAGTCATTCTCGAAAAAATTAGGCCTGATGATGCCTTCGTCCACAATGCACACCAAAGTCATATTTTTCGAATGCATCGGATTCTTTTCATAGTTACAAAAATGTACGTTGTCGCCGATGCGTTAATTTTGTTTGTTAACCGTCCCACTCAATGTAAGTTAACTTCTTCGCTAAAGTTGATTTTTGACGACTATCCTGGGTCAATTTGACGATTTTTCATAACTTTTCTAGTTCTCTTGAATAATTTTAACGCTGTCTACAACGAGTATAACTCTCAACTAGCAAATAAACAAGAGATGATAGAAAACAAGATGGCGTAATCACGATTACTTTGCTGCGCCTGCATTGGGTCACCCGTAATATTAACTGCCTTTATATGTAAATTATATTTATATCATTGTGAACATAAATATTGAGCTTGCTTGCGCCATCTAGCGGCTTCACAGAGAAATTTATGATGACGACGACAACGAAGTAAAAAAAATTTTTTTTTAATAGTAGAGATGCAGGAGATATGTTTACAGGTGTTTCGGTATTTTGAATAAAAAGCCTCATTTTAAGTTTTGATAATTCCAATCAAAACAAATCCAACAAATTAAGCTACTGGATCAAGCTAAACCTAGGATACTCTCTGCAAGAGCATAAAAATCAACAAAGAATACAATAGTAAAATGAAATTTTTATGGGGCTGCGTTTAAGAACTGTTCTGGAATTTAAATTTCTTCACGTTTATTGCACACTTGATGTGGCTTACAAACACACAGATACACACACACACTGATGATACTTGGAGAGATTCCATGGTCTCGTGTATTTCTTGTATCATTGTGTGCGTTCGAGCGCATTCAACCTCAAAATGAATAATTGCATATGCTTCAATGATTTGCGACTTTACTCGAATGCGCTACAAGTTCCTTCGGACCCTGTATGTAGTCCATATAGTATAGCAGCAGTACAACGGTTGCTCGCTTTTAAAGTGGCCATGTAACCAAACGAGGAGTAGTGGGTGGTTAGCCAGGTTAAAGGCCAATACAATTGCAGCTTCCGCAAAAAAAAAAAAGGAAAATTTCAAATTGTAAGCTAATTTGAAAATTGCTCACTTAATTGCGCTATTCGAACCATTGAGCAAACCAAATCCTTAAACAATAATTGACTTAACGGTTATGAGCTGCTCCAGCCAATATGACGATTATCGCTTTTTGTTCCAATCCCAATCGAATATTAAGGATTATTTGCAATAAAACGCTGCACATTGCAGCAGCATCCAAGCAATTAAAGGCAATTAACAGCAGTTACCTACGAACAACGTTTACGATTACCTTTTAGCCAAGTTGAAACCAATCGCAATATCAAATGCTTATAGCGAGTATGTGAGAAAAACTTTATTTTGTATAATGTGCACACTTTTGCGTAAGTTTTACACTATTTGCCACCCAAAAGATTGCCAAGTATGCCGCCGCCGCCACCACCGCTGCCGCCACTGCCACCAGCTGTTACGCCCGGTATGGAAATGAGATTTCCCAGCAGAGGATTACCATTCAGGTTCAACAAGCAACTGTCCAATGCATAATAAAAACACTTAAATTTCGTGTGAAAAGTTTGTGACTATTCTTAAGAACTCCATTCTGACAATAGAGTTATATAAGTTTTGGTAAATTAAGCAAGTATAGTA
Source organism: Chymomyza fuscimana (assembly GCA_949987675.1). Classification (NCBI taxonomy): domain Eukaryota; kingdom Metazoa; phylum Arthropoda; class Insecta; order Diptera; family Drosophilidae; genus Chymomyza; species Chymomyza fuscimana. Next base: position 1,705,074 of record OX465089.1, read on the forward strand.
TTTTAAGAGTAGGCTTAAACCGCGAATCAGAAGCTACAAATTACACAACTCAAATGAGTTATTCCTCCTCCTTCGTAGCATGAGGTTTGTTATGCCAGCCATAACGATTATGCGAAATAAGATTCTCGTGAAAGATCTACTTAAAGAGTGCCCTAAAAGATCAGTATATATTTGATATTTGTATGTACCTATTTCCTGAGTTTCTCTATTATTAACGTAACAATAAGTAACATTACTGAAAGCACTTACCGTAGATCCAATCGTATGACATACTGACAGGCCCACTCTCTGAGACACTATGATAGGCGGAAAAAGAGAGGTAAAAAAATTATTATTTATTTAGAAACAAACATATTCACTTTAGGACTTGAAAACTTGCCATTTTATAAAAGAACTTGTAGTTCTTCTATATATTTATAGATTCTATCATTGTGCACAATGATATAACATATCCTATAGAATAAATATGGCGTACGTTTCAGTAGGGCGCGGACGAATTTCGCACTAAATATTGTCAATCGATTTTGATAAAATGTGGTACAATGCTGGGGAGCTCTAAAAAACTACTAAACTCCAAATTTGGTTACGATATCTTCATAAACACACGAAACACCGAATTTTTGCACCAAAAACTTTTTTTGACCGATCAGTCCTACGGGAGCTTTTTTGGGAGTGCTATCTTTTTATGCACCGAGATATGCACTAAAACCGATCAATCGATCTTATGGGGCTATATGATATATTCTGTTCAAATTTGGTACAGTGCTGGGGTACTCTAAAAAAAAAACCAATCAAACATCAAATTACGATTTCTTCATAAACAAACGAAAAACGACGAATTATGCACCAAAAACGTGTTTTTGACCGATCGGTGCTATGGGGGCAAATTTGGTACAGTGCTTAGCAACTCTAGAAAACTTTCGAATGCCATATTTGGTTACCGTACTTCATAAACAATACAGACAGACGGACATGGGTATATCGACTTCTGTAGTCATCATAATCATACTTTCGGTAAGTTTATTTACCCTTTGTACCATAAAAACGTACTTTCTAAAACAAGTTGGAGCATCCGAGTGATCTAAATAGTTCAAAATAGCTTCAAATTATCTTGAAATAAAAAACTTCGTTCCAAGTTCGATTAAAGCTGACTCAAATCAATTCAAACTAACTAGAGTATCAACTGTTAGTATCTTTACTTACTCTCAAAGATTCAGCATTCGGTTTGGGACACGTGCTCGGTTGGCCTGCTGGAGTGCTAGGCGTGGGTGCAGGGGTCGGAACTGGAGCTGGTTTAGTAGGCGTTGATGCATCCGGAGGTGTCTACCGATAGCCAGGCCTAGTTAGTTTGGAACTCCCATATTTATATAACTAATATACTTACGTTATGAGCAAGTACCTTAAGCATAAACAAAACAAAATTAAAAATTTTAAATAAGTTAAAGCAAAAATATAAAACTTACAAGGGATAGTCCAAAAATTAAAAAACTCAAAAGATATGGTGTCCGCATGTTTAAAGTCGCAATCTCCGAAGTTCTAAAAAACTACGCTGATTTAAGCTTTGCTCTATATGCACCGCCTTATATAGCCGATTGCGACCTCAATTTTCTTTTTCAGCGCACAGCTGTGCATTATGTAGGTCTTGCAATTGTTGGCAACATCATTCCTTATATAGTATAGTCAGTAAATGGGTTAATAAAAAAACACAATAGTAAAATTAATTAAATAATACTAAATTAAACGTACTTGTTGTCGAGACATGAGTTCCTTGAAGGTTTTACATTATAGCAACTTTTACTGTATAATAGATGTAATTTATTTAAGAATCATAAATACAATATGGATTCCATATGCAAAAGATTTGCACTCAATTTTAGGTAGGTTCATTTCATTTTGAATTCTTGGCAACTATATAAAGAACTAATTGTCATTCATCTAATATGTATGTGTAAGTATATATGTATGTATGTAAGTAATATGTATTTCGGTCTACAGTTTGCATACCAGTTCAATCAATCAATGTTCAATCAATCAAATTCGCCTGCAAACAAAAAACTGAATAGTAGTACAATCTAGTGATGCTATTACTTTTGAACTAGGGCTACAAACAAATTTAGACTAGTTTCGGTGTGCGATAAGCTGCTATTACCAAAAAATATTTTGGTTGCACCAGTCCGAAACAGTTACTTAGCCCTAACTTGAACTGACTTTTTTTTTGACTAGTATAAGTTAAAGTTATGGTACTTGCAAAGAGACAAAAAATGTAATTCAAAGAACAATCTTAAAGTTGCAGTAATATTTCAGGCTGCCTAATGCAGCTACAGTTGTTGCTACAGTTGCTATAGTTGCTACTTGTCTTTCAGGTGCACTGCATCTTCTTGCAGTTGCACAGCCACTTGATGATACGTGCATTGCGCTCGACAATCGAAGGTGGCTCCGATGGTCGATACGGCTGCGTGGTCTGCGGCTGAGTTTCAGTGCTGTCCGGCAAACGCATAGAGTCCACAGTGCTCACATCCGAGAAGAACACAGTGCTAGAATCGTCCGAATCGTTTTCACTGCTGCGATGACGCCTGGACCTGGGCTGGCTATAGATCTCATGGAAGGCCTCATCGTTTAGACCCAAGCGATCAAAGAACTTTTCCAATTCAGAGAGACTAGCATTGAAAGCTTCTCGTTCCAAATCTAAGCTAGCATGCTCGTTGTGCGTGCTGAGCGTGCTGTAGCCATCCGTTGAGAAACCTTTGGGGAAGAACACGTTTTCGTGTTCCATGGAGCCGCGCTTACTGTAGCCAGTCGAGCCACCAGCCAAACAATCGCTATTGTTTATAGGCGAGGTGCGCGGCTGCGCTGGCAGCCTATTGCGGTTCTTAAAGCGTATGCAGCGCTGACGCTTAAATTGTATAGGCGGCGGACTTATGTCATCCATAGACGGTGCCGAGCCGGGGCTCTGCACCAGTGAGCTTTGAGAATGATTAATGCTCGTGTAGCCTTGCGAGCTGGTATGCAGCTGCTGGCTAGAACTGCTCGAGTAGCGCGGCGTTTGCGTTTTGAGCCGCGGCGAGGGCGGTGTAGGCGTGTAGTCATCCTGAAAAGCCTCCGGCACCTCGGGTGTGGGCGTAAAATTGAGCAAATAGTCTGATGCAGCGGTATTATCATAGACAGCCATGGGCCCAGTGTCCGGCTTGCAGCGACAGTCAATGCAGTCCGCGTTGCGACTATGCAGCGGCGGATAGTCCGCTGGCGTCACATAACCACAGTAAGAGTTGGCACTGTGCTGCGTTGAGGAGCCGCTGTCACGACGTGCAGCCGGCAGCAGTTGGCAACAGTTCTTTATGGTGCCGGGATTAATATCACGCTCGGCCACCTCACGCTGGCGCTTATAACAAGGCTCACTGCGATGTGTGTAGTGACCCGAGCTACCGCCAGAGTCCCGATTGATGGAAGACTCACCGGCAGACTTAATGGAACGATTGCCACGACTGCAGCAGCTTAAGATCTCGCTGTGTGGTGAGTGGCGACTAATTTGTGTGTGCAAATCCGGCAGCGACTTGTGACTATTGATATTGAAATCGCCGGCAGCGTAGGGCGCACGCTCGGCTGCATCGGCCACCTCGTGCGAGTGCGAATAGGAGCGCTGGTAGTTGTATCTGCAGAGAATACAATGACAAACATAAGTTATTGACTAAAATAATTTGGTCTAACTTCAAGCTTTACCTATAGCGGTCATTGTGCGTTTGACCCGACTTGGCTGCATATTCCGCCGGCGGACTAATTGGTCTATAGTTTTCAGTAAGCACCAGCGGCTCCTCGCCGCCGCTGTTGGGTTCGCTGGGATAGTTGTAGGAGTTATTGGCAAACGCATGAGCTGATGGCAAGTATAAAGGCGGCGGAATTCTTATGGGTGAACCATCATCGTTTTCGTATTCATTGGGCACTAGCTCAGCACCACTCTCATTTATGTCAGTGCGCATCAAAGAAACATTGTTGCTTTTGTTGACCTCCGTACCCAAAAGCATGCGCAGTTTGTGCTGTAGCAGATTATTATTGACCGCAGCTGTAGTGCCATGACGTGCCGCATGTCCATGCTGTGGCTGGCCATGATGCCCACGGTGACCGTGATGGTGGCCATGATGGTGGTGTAGATACTGCTGTGGCTGCGGGGCTGCACTTCTAGCTGCGCTGTAGTAGCGCCTGTCCTCAATGTCATCGTAGACTGTAGCGTTGTAGTGCGATTCTTCGGGACGTCTGCCGCGCTTACTGCTGTTGCCACCCGTTGCGCCAGCAGCACTACGATAACCGCTAGCCTGTTGCAGGCGTTCCAGCACAGCATCCGACTTAATAAAGAAAGGCTTTGACTCGGCTAAAAGCTCTACGGCAGACTTGCGTTTACTATAGTGACGTGCACTGCTGGTATGATATAGCATAGCCGAGCTGGGATGCTGCTGGTGACCCCAATAGTTGCGGCATGCAGCAGCTGTCTCCGGCAGCGCCGAGGCTGACAGCGGGCGCTGCTGCGGCACGGCAGATAGCGCGCCTGCGGAAGACATATAGATGGGTGTGCTGTATTGGTTATCTCCAAAGATTTGCTGACTCGTTGCATATAATGTCTGGCTGGCAGCGCGCGAATATTTGGGCATGGTGGTATACATGGCAGGTGTAGAGCCATGATGTGCGCCACCTACCGAGCCGTTGTTGCTGCCCACCAGACAGTCGCTCTTGAAGCTGGAACGCTGACGCGGACTGCTGCAGCCATGCACCAAAGCGGCCATGATAGTGCTGCCAAAGGACTACTAGCAAAATCGCAGTTTATGTTCCAAAATAGCCTTGAGTTTTCACGCCTCCAAGGCGTCGTCACCTGCTGCTAACTTTTTCCGACGAATTGCCTGGGACATGCGCAGTGTTAGGCGTGCTGCGTATACTGAAATTACAATGGAATATTTTTCAGGTGTCTTGCATTAGTTAAGTCCATTGTTAATAACGCTTTTTGCACACATTCCATTGGGAAAAATATGCAATTTAAACCAAGTTTGGCATTGCAAAACATTTAAAATAAAATTTTATCACAAACTTTAGAAACTTTTAAGTGTCCATACAGGCAACCATATAGTACGTATATATATATATATAGACAATTTCCAATAACAGCACTGAATCCTAAAACGGACTAATTTTGTTTATAACAATTTAGCCTTAGTTTTTGTTTTGTTAGCCAAAAACTTAATTATTTTTACTTTAAAACCAGTTAGACTTACCAGCAGCCAAAAAGTCCTATTACGTTTTCAGTTTTAATGTGATGGTATGCGACAATTGCAAGGACTACTTTGTGCCACTTTGAATAACAGATGTTCCTGTTTCTGTTCCTCATGTTCCCCAATGCTGCAGTCCTGCTCATGCGCAGGGCCCAGCGACAAGTCGGTAGTATACTCATTATATACCAAAGCTTTGTCTGAAGTTCAAACAAATTCAAATGTTTAAATTAAAAGGTTGTTTAACAAATACATACTAACAATATTAAGATGGGTTGTGGGTTCAACTATTCGAGTATCTGACTATACAATCCTTAACGCAGAATGCAAAAAAATTTCGCACGGAATGACAAAACCATATAAAAAAAAAATCCCATTTGGGATATTTTTTTTTATATGAAGTTTTGCGATTCCGTGCGAAATATTTCATGCTGCGTATAGGCCTTTAGCAAAAACCCATTACAATTGTTACTCTCAGTGCTAAAGGGTCTTGAAAAGTCGCTCATAGCCCTAACTTTGTTTCAAAATCTACTCTCTAAGCTTATTTTTTTTGCTTCCACACAATGCACTGTGGTACGAGAAGCGATTTTTTGAGCATAAAATCACGAACAAGTGTATCTAAATTTTGCTATATTGCATTGTAGAAATAAAAAAGTCTGAACTTAAACTGTAGAATTTACTATATAGTAATCAGGTTCGAAGAATTATGGATTATTTGATATCATTGCCATTGCGTGAACGAATCATTTATCACACAGGAAAGACTCGTAATAGTTTATTACCTGTTTAGTAGGGCCTTTATGAAATAATATTTTTTCGAAATTTTTCGAACTCAGGCGAAGCTATTCTTGAGAATGGTCTATATAAGTTGTTGAAATGCTAATCGTCTGATGTGAACTGTCAGGAACTACCAATCCCTTCTCGATTTCTTCTCCATTTCACGATAACATCGGAACTTGCTTAAGAAAAATAGCATTCAACTTCCTAAATTAAATTCAATAAAGGATTTGAGAACTACAAGTTTAATTATAAGAAAAATATTAAAATTTTGGTTTACTACTAATGTGGTAAAGAAAAAAAAGTTAAGGCATAGCTCATACCATGTTTGAATATATTTTCTTAACTTTAAACTTCATGTGATAAAAAATCATTTTGCGGACCACTGTGCAATGTTTAAAGAGCGCTGAGCGCGTGGAACATACAGTGAGCGAGCTTTTTGGCGCGTAATTATCTGTATAAAAGTCAGAGAGAAAGCTCAAGCAGTCGCAATCAGTGCGCAACAGTTGAAGAAGCTACAGTAATAATAATAAAAACTCCTTACTATGTCAGCTTCAGGGGTTCCATACGTAAAGCACAATAATGGCAGCCAAATTCAAGTAATTGGCTTGGGCACCTACACGGTAAGCTATCGAAGCTAATATGTTGTTTAGATCAGATTTGCTGCGTCTTATCAGCGTCTGCTAACAACTGTAGAATACAAACTATACATACTATGTATTAATTTGGCATTTAAACTTAAATTCCAGTCTCTAGGTGGAGAATGCGAACGCGCTACTTTGCATGCAATTGATGTGGGCTATAGTCATATAGACACCGCCTACTTTTATGAAAATGAAGAGGAAGTAGGCAGAGCAGTACGCCAGAAAATAGCGGATGGTGTCATTAAACGTGAGGATATTTTCATAACCAGCAAGGTAGCTAGATTAGACATCTCTTATAGCTCATAATCTTAACACAAACAAACAATTATCTGGAACAGTTGTGGTGTCACTTTCATGAGCCGGAACGTGTTGAGTACGCTTGCCGCAAAACATTGGAGAACTTTGGACTCGACTATGTGGATCTCTATCTGATGCACTGGCCCTATTCGTACAAACATCGCGGAGACGATGTTATGATGCCTACAGACGCTAAGGGAGAAGTCGAATTAAGGTAATCTTTCAAACTGCAACAGCTAACGGCTATAGCATGCTAAATTTCATATCGATCTGCACTCCTAGTTTAAACTTGACTTATAAAGCTGTTACTCAAATTTCAGCGATGTTGATTATCTAGAAACCTGGCGTGCCATGGAAAAGCTGGTCGAGCTGGGCCTGACCAAAAATATAGGCGTATCCAATTTCAATTCCGAGCAGCTGCAGCGTCTGCTCGCCAATTGCACAATCAAACCTATACATAATCAGGTGAATACTAAGCGGTTAACTTGTATGCTTAACTTATATACTCCCGCAACAGATTGAATGCCATCCGGCTCTAAACCAGAAAAAGCTGATTGAACTGTGCAAGCAACATGACATTGTAGTTACTGCTTATTGTCCATTGGGTCGTCCAGATCCAGCCAAGAAACAGCCTAACTTTATATTCGATGCCAAAGTGCAGGCCATTGCAGACAAGCACAAGAAGTCCACAGCTCAAGTGGTGCTACGTTATTTGGTAGGCTACAGAAGCTACTCCAATTGTGTATACGCACTATATACAATATTACTTTTCAGATTGAAAACGGCACAGTACCCTTACCCAAGTCATCCAACCCCAAGCGCATTGAGGAAAATCTTAATGTATTTGATTTTAATTTGGATGCCGCGGATCATGCTGCTTTGGACACATACAACACCGGAGAACGTTTGATTAAAATGGAGCACGCCGTTAAGAGTAAACATTATCCTTTCCATATTGAATACTAGACTTGGATGAAACGTTAATCTGAAAAGTTGAAACGAAGAAATGAATTTATTAAAGCTATATTTCTTATAATATCAATAAATAATTTATACATTGAACATTTGGTGGGTGTTTATAAACCAGGGCTTGGCAACCCACTGAATGACTCTTCGAAGAATAGCCATGTCAAAGTTGTTAAAAGTGATGGAGCACTTCGAAGCAAAACAGTATGTGAGACCTCTGTACCATAAGTGCATCGTATGTTCGGTCTATTCTGATTGGTATGCAGCCATCAGTTTGCCAGAAGTCCGACCAATTAAAGAAAATTAACCGCAAACGACGAATGAATCTATATCACGGTAATGCTAGGGTCTAGGTAAAACACTTAGTTGATTTAGCTTTTCATTGTCCCTACTCTTGTAATGAATAAGATACCCGACCGAGGCATTCCTGACATATTTGGGGAATCATGTTAGATAAAACAGTGATAAGCATCCATTATGCGTACACTGCATTTTTGTTTACAAACAATGTTAGTAATCAACTAATTATTCTATTTACTTACATATGCACTCAATAGATAAGCATATAATTAGCATATAAGACAGCTCAGCAATAATTGTTTTTGTACATCCCGCGTATTAACATTATTTTAAGTGGTTGTCAAATTGAGACAACTAGTTTAGTTTCAGTGGTTTGGGCTGCGGCATCATGCTACGATAAGCTGCAATTTTTTTTGTTAAGCTTTTTTAATTTCCAATCATTAAATAATTTATATTTTTTGTTCAAGTTCACAAAATTAAAATTGCGCGGCAACATATTGTGCACATGTGAATTAGGGTGACCATACGCCTTAAACTTTGTAAATATGAAATAAACACAAACAGCTGTTCGCAGCGCAGCTAACTTCACGTCGCGTCGGCTTCAAATCAAAACATTCAAAGGGGCGCAGAACTTTGTACTTGGCCCCAAAAGAATGTTACTTGTTGTTGGAGACACAACTTACGTGTGAAGCTGCAACCCCCAAATATGCAACCATACCAACCTACTGCATTGCAGTTGTGGCCATTACATGCGGCATAAGTGCGCAGAGGACACGTGAGTAAAAACAAATTTACAGATGCCAAATATTTGCACACAAATATTTACAATTGACATTCTTTATTACAGCTCTTAACACTTATTAAAACGAAGTTTTAAAATCAATAACAACAGCAAAAACTTGTCAGCCGAACTATTATACAATATGCGCATATCTTTCCATAAGCAACAAGAACAACAAAAACTAAGACACAAGTCAAGACATTCTTAAGTACCAAGCTACTTCCGTCCAAACTACTGCACACAGATATTCTGCTTCAGGCGCATCAATCGTTCGCAATCGATGCCACACTGCCATATCATGGTCTATATGCGAATTGTTTTAACCACGCTGGTCACTATAACGTGTCTGCTAGGCGACAATTTTGTGGAGCTGACGCAACATCCGCTGCTTAAGGCGCTTGCTGATAATGCCACCCATGCTGCAATTGGTGCTCTAACCGGCATTGCCTTTGCCATGCAGTTCTATGAGCGCACGACCCAAGTTTTTGGCTGGCTATTGATTTTCAGCTGCTTTGTTGTGTCCTCGTTTATTGATTTAGATCATTTTGTGGAAGCGCGCTCGCTGTACCTGGAGGTAAGCTATCTTAACATTAAAACGCGCCACGCCACTCTAACTCTTTACTATTCCAGGACGCCACCAATTTGTCGCGTCGTCCGTTTCTACATTGCTCCAGCATTATATTGGTCATGTTGCTGTTCTATATGTGCACCGCATGCCTCAACTACTTTCGCACCAGCCTCATGCTGGGCGTTTTGCTTTGTGCCTTCATCACACATCATACACGCGATGCAGTGCGTCGCGGCTATTGGCTGTGCCCCTTTGGACACACAGAACGCTTGCCTCAATTGGCCTACATATTGACCACCATAATGACGCCACATCTGCTGGCCTACTTGCATAGCATTTGTCGCAGTCCATTGGTCTTAAACTTTTTGGGCCAATATGTCAAGCTAAGCGAGAGCAACTATCGTAGTGGCAGTGGTGGATATCGCTACTTGCAGGTTTAAGCTGCAGTTGGCTCTGCAATTGTGATAGACTTCTGGTAACTAATGGAACTTTTACAAAAACACATCCAAGGAAAACAATGCTTCTAGGCTTCAAGCGCATTCAAATAGCTTTAATGTTTTTCCAAGTGCAATTTATTTTTACATATTACAGGACAGACACAAATTTATTATTGTAGATTATGTATATTACATATATGTATATGTAAATGTCACTTGTACATTAGTGATTTAGCATAGTTTATTTTTTTCTAGTCGTAAAGAAAAACCACATAATATCCGAATTTGTGATAGTAATCATACTAACTAGTTTAATACGTAGCGCACAATACAGAAAAGTCTTTCCATTTTCAACTTTTAACTTTATTAGAGTCGTAAACTCGCCAAAAGCAATAAAACTTAGAAATTATTAAGCAATTTTAAAAAAATATTGTTATAGACATACTATAGAATAAATGCTACTAAAAACATTTCATCAGCTACTGTGCACTGTTCACGGTCACGGTTAAAAAACTAATCTCTATTGATTTCTTGCTTTTCACATTTTTCAATTCTTGAACTTATTCGCTGTGTGGCCGCTTAGTTGCAATTCGGCTCTCTTAAAAATGGCGTGAAATTTTTTTAAACGGAATCAAAAATACCAGAATTTTAGGGATTACATATAAAACGATATTCTGTTAATATACCATTACTAAGCAACTTGGCAACTAAAAGATGTCGAATAGAAAACCATTACAGACTTAGAGGTGGTGACCCCAAATGAATTGGTAAATCTAATATTCTAAGCAAATGCATTTTTGTTTTCCTCAAACATGAAGTCTGGGTTTCTTGAATGCGTCCATTTTCAACAAGAGTTAAAAAATGTGGAATCTGTTAATGATATTGTACTTTCCCCTATTATACAAAACAAGAATTTGAAAGAGGACACGTAGCTGATCTGTGCCACAAAAAAAATTAAACAAACAATTAACCAAAAATAAATGCTTTACTCACATTTTTTAATTTAAACATAATCGATTCTGAAAATTGTTGTCCCAACAAAGTCTAAGAAACTTTTTCCATTGAAAAAACTCCTTTAATGCGATATTTACAACCTTTTCCTACGCGTGAAGACAAACAAAACAAGCAAAATTGTGGTACCAAATACAATTTCCCGCAGAAGATTAGCTACCACAATGCACACATCACGCTGTACACGCCCACATAAACACTGATGGTCAAAAGTTTTCGAACTTTGAAAATATCGAGAGAATGAACTAATCAGCACGGAATTTGTGATTCAACGAGACGACGATCCCAAACACTCTTTCTACATATGGAAGAAGAAGAGATACGATGCAAACCATTCAGCGATCGCAATCTTAGCCCAACCCAACTACTTGGGGATAAACTTAAGTGCGCTAATCCAAACAGAATAAGGTTTTCCGCCCTATTTCTGGTGCGAGTGCTAAATTACTAATTTAAATCTGAATACCGTAGGGGGCCAGATTTCGATTCTTTCTAGTAGATACAATGATAGATTGATTGCCCATCACAAAAGCATCACTAGGAAGCTTTTTTTTGGTAATTTGCAAAAGTGAGCATCATTATCTTGGAAAGAAGATGTCTAAATGATGACTTTTATATTGATGATGTAATCCGTGAAATTCTTCGGCAAGTCTCAATTTTTCAAATATCTAGATGTTTATTCTATGCAGATATTTTAGGCATTTTTTTGTCTAATACTCATATTAAAATTTGTAATCGATAATTTTTGTAACACATCTGTAATATTACTCTAAAGCTGTAATCGTAAGCATCTTTAGTACAAATGTCTCTCTTTCAATAGTTCCCAACAGTTTCTTATGTTTTAGAAAATAATGAAGTGTCGGGAAACTTTTCAACGGCAGTGTACCCGCACACATACATACAGAGACAGATAGACGTAAACACACACACACACACACACGCCCACCCACTTTGGGTTGACAAACGCGTCAGCAGCTGCCGTAGACGCCAACGGAACGAAGCGCAGTGATCTTTTGCGCTTGGCCGTGCTCCGAGCAGCTAGCTGGCGCTTTTCCGATCAGTTTTGATGCGATCTTCGCTATACGGACACGGATTATTTGCGTGCTTACTTGTATGTGCTTATCTGTATGTCGTATTGTGGCGCTTCTAGCGATGATTTCATAGATAACCGCTTCAAGATTTTGTGACTTGAAATATTAAGAAAGAAAAAAAAAAGTGTTGGTGTGTGTGTCTGTGGTTTCTTATATAGCAGTTTTTAAAAAGTTTTCCAAAATTGCGGAATCAGAGGAAAACGTTTTTAATCCTCTAGCTGTAAGTTCAGCTATATTATTTTGAGCGTTTGTTTGCCTTTTGTTTTTTGGTTTGTTGAGCACTTTATTTCTAGATCTAGAATTAGTTCACTAGTAGTATTCACAAGCACAGTTTAGCTTAATTTGAGATATTTTGCAATTTTACGCTTCGTTTGTTGCATCCACAGCAATTGTTCTGAAATTCGAAAGCGCTTGACATGTTGATTTGTTGATCATCATCAAAACTATTTATGCACAACATTTAAAATGCTCTCACAGTCAATTTCAAAACAATTAAAATTGCCTCTTGACATTAAAGCAATTTTACATACACTCACACATACAGTAGCAGCAAAAATTATTCGTACACTTTTGAATTTTATGTTTAATAAACTGTAACTTAACGAAAAGTTAACACGATAAAAGTTGTGTTTTTTTATTACTTTTTATGGTGTACGAAAAATTTCTAGCCCTACTGTATATTCATAGTTTGTAAAATAAATATGTACATAGATACAACTATATATAACGCGTTCAAAATGTTAAACAATCAATTTCATAATATTTATCTAACGTGCTCATAATGTATGCCCAACTTAAAATATGCACACATTCAAAACTATATTATATAGATGGGTCTTGTAAATATGTACAAAAATAAATGTTGTAAATATTTACACTGGGAAAACACACATATACTTATTGTAGTATAGTAAGCAGCAAAACAAAAAATTTTTAATTTAATGCAAAAAAAGTTCTCAGAAATAAACAAGCAGCCAAAGACCAAAACCTTGGAAGAAAATCAACGCTACATTAGTTGTGTCTTCCCATCATATTTTCAACTTATCTGCTATACAGATCACTTGAAATATGTAATTATGGGATATACAATGCATTTGACATAGACAAGTCTTTAAAGCTTATAGAGTAATTAGTTTTGGCACATAAAACTGACAATTTTTAGAAGAACTGTATATGGTTTGTGTAAAGATTTTCAAAGCGTGCAAAACTATAAAATCTTAAAAATCGAAAATTGCGATTTTTTCTAAAAAATTAATGCGCGCTATTTTGAAAGCTGTTTAGTTGAGACAGCTAGGCATATTTTAATTAGATACTCTAAATTTCTGAATTCTAAGTTAAGAATAGTGACCAGATGAAAGGATATTATAGAGATAGAAGGAGGCTAGGTAGTCTATAAGTTTCCTTTAACATCGAGTGAGCATGTCGAGACATAGAGTTCCAGTTCGTCAAGTTGATATATGTCACAATTATGTACGCTTTGCTGCAAAAATCATCAATGCCCCCCTGAGTAAGCCCCACTTCTATCCATATAAAACGAAATGGAAAAGTCCCATGAACATGATATATACGCCTCTTCGACCATCTGCATAAAATTTGGTCACAAGGTGCATCTTATGGTCTTGTTCTTGGCCCTCTCTTCGCCAATAGAATTTTGCGGCGTACTTCCACACTTTCAATTTACAATATTGAAAGTCTACAGAGACCTTCGTAACCCAACCATGGCATAATAGACTAAGTTGCTTAATTTTAAAAAAAAAGTCGTGACAATTTTGTATTGAGCTTGGTGGATTTGATTTGATAAAATTTCTAGATGTTTCATTGATCTGGCCACGCCAGCTTTTACCATACACTACGTATACGTTATTTTTTTTTGTAGTCTCATGATTTTTGTGTGCACACTCAAAATTTTGGACAAAAAAAAGTGATTCTATTTTCAAACATAAATAAATTAGAGAAGTAATTAATAGTTATACTTGGTGCCACAGAAATATCAGAGATTTCATTTTTCGTACAATTGTTTCCGAATGTTTACGCATTTACGACAATGGCAGAAAAGAGTTGCTATAGTTCAAAAATTATTTTAGCACATTAAGACACTTATATACATATGTATACACTTGCATATTTTGGCACTTTTTGTTCCCGCCCTCAGTTGTCATCAGCCGCCAGTAGCATTGTGAATGGCAAAATGCATTCGTTTATATTTAATTTAAGTTTTTCTTTTGATTTTCAAAATTTTTTGAATTAAAACATTTGATTTATTAAAATATATAGACACAGATAAATTGGAAATTGAATAACCTTTTTAAATAACTAACAGTTTCTTTAATAAAATTGGTTTTATTGGTGAATTTTATCAAATATCGAGCAAATTTAGTGGAGATTTTAAAACCGTCTCGAAGTTGTGTGGCACCGAGAATTGTAATTGTAGCGAAATTTAAAATTATTATTTTCTGTAGCACCTCTGATAGTAGTAATATATATTTATTTAAGTAAAAATTAGTGCTGTGGCATTGAAGTAGATTTTTCTAAATATCGTAAGTAAACTTGTAAATTTTTTAGTTGTTTATGTTACGTTTTTAGCTTCTGCACTTCTTTCGTTGTCGAGCCACAACTTGCGATCTATAAAGCATGGGCGAAGAATATTTTGGCATTTACTCTACCATACATAACACACGTATTTTTGCTGGGTTTCCTATTTCTAAGGAGAACAAAAAAACAATTCACAATTAATGCATTTGACAAATATTAAGCGATTACTTTATATTATTTTCGTTACTAATAGCTTCTACTTTTTTCCCACATTTTCTTACATTTTTCCGTTCAACCGAAGCCATGTTTTTCTATCTTAGCGTCGAGATTAAACTTCGTCCTTTTTTTTGGGTAAACGAACAGCTTTTTTTTGATCAGAGTTTGCATGCTTATCAACATTTTAGAGTTGTCATCACACTGGTTTTATTTATGGAATTTTTTTACTCCAGGTATAATTATATTCGTTAATGATAATTCGGACTTTTTTCCAAAAATTTGACAATTGAGCCCAATATGCATGTATGTTAATTCGAAACATAATTTCAAGTGGAGTTAAATATATAAATTGTGTATTTTTTAAGCGTACGAAATCTATATCAGTTACAAATCTTAACAAGGTAGAGTCCTGGATATATTTTGGGTGTTCACGGTTTGTGTTGAGTTGAGGAAAAAGTCCGCAGGCCAAAGCGTGAACAGCCCTGTTGAGTTTCATGAGTTGAGTTGTTGAGTTTTCTTCTTCTTTCCAGAGTTTGTTTACATTTGTAAATTGGTACAATTTACATTAAAATTAAAAAACTTGAATTGAAAATGCCGAGTCAAAGCATAAAATCTATTTCAATGAAACCTGCAGCTAAAGTAGTTATGTATTACATCGATTTTTATTATTTTATTGCTGCAAAAATCCCATAATTGCAGAAAAACCGTATTTGACTTTGTGCTTCTTCTTCTTGCGTGTGTTTGTTTACATTTGCGTTTTGCGAAATGCTGCTAAAATGTATTTAAATTAAACATTTTAATGTAAAAATGCCGAGACTAAGCGTAAAGTGTATTTGGACTGATGCTATTGCTAAAGTGGCTGTGGATGAAATTGATTTTATTGAAGGTTCGTCTGCTAAAACAAATTCATCGTATAAAAACTAAATTTTATTTAATACAGCGACTATGGGGCTGCGTAGCGACGCACAAATTGATGAAGTTTTAGATAATTATGTAGAGGACATGAATGCTATTGCGGCGGGGCGGCCACTTCCACATCCCGAAGTAAGTTGACTGGCGCCAGACCGTGCTCAGTTCCTTCGACGACAAGAGATTTGTTCAAATGCTGAGGGTAACTCCACAACAGTTCCAGCATATATTAAGCCTAGTACATCTATTTTTACTCTTTTATTTGCGTAAGCTCCAATAACAAGTAATCATGTCTAATTCACTTAATTTCGCACAAAAAATGCGCAACCTTTTTGTACTTGCGTTAATGCAATTTGATTATTTTAAATTTGGCGCTTACTTTTTTCCAACGAGTATACGGTAACTCGTTACTTTTCATACCACGAAATGGCTAAAAAATGGCAAATGCATTAGTGCTGAAAAGGCAGCGAATTACCACATTGTGCAACACATTCTCAAAAACCCAACAGGAAAAAGTAGACTAGTGTCTGGGTTGAGGAAAAGTTGAGTTGAAAATCGAAACGCAGGGTTGATTTACAGCATGTATTTGTTTTTGTAAAAGTCCTCAACTTTTCAACTCCTCAACTCAACACAAAGCGTGAATACCCTAATTGTAGTAGGGATGTGCTGTTTAAATAATCCCGACCAAACAAACTTTGCGTCTCATGTATAGCACCTAGAACATCTATTAGACCCAAATAATTGTCTACAATTTACAATGAATGCCAATTTTTATTTCTCATACAAGCTCTCTACTTAGCAAATATTTTTATGCCTTTTTTTATTGTTTATGTTAATGTGCTGATAATGCAATCATAAATGTATAAACAAAAGTCTATAAAATACAAATTGGTTCGAACTGCTAGACTGTTAATAAAAACTGCTGCTGTCTGACTGCTACAAAAGGTTAGGCAACCAAATCTGTCAGAGACTCTAAACTGGTTGTTGTTGAATTTCAATTACAATTATTTTATATATTTTACAAGAACAATGCTCCCGCGTACAATTCATTATTTGGTTAAGATGACGCATTTTGCTCAAGATCTGTTTATCTAGCTCAAACTTGCACTTGTTGATAAGAGACAAAAGCTGCCAGCTGGGTGATAAAGAGTTCAAAGCTTTGTTTGCACTTCCAAAACAGTTGGAAGAAGAAACAATATAGGTTATTGTTTTTTTAAAATTGAAAATCATATAAATAGACGGGCAAACATGGCCGCACAATCAAAATGCAAATACAAATACAGCAACAATAAATACAAATGAGCAAACATATTGAATGCGCGTCATACAACTAAATAATACTATGTAGTAGTATACAAATACGTATATAATAATAATGCAAACTAAAAACAGAATTAAGCAACTAATCATGCCATAATCTGTGACGTATAATTAATGACATTATATATTTCATATGCATTAGGCCACACCATGCGTATACTTAATGCAGCTGAAAGTCTTTACAGTGTGTCACAATTATTGCACTTTCGTTAAAATAACAACAATTGAGTGCATTTGGTCGGGCAAAATAGACTTTGAAATACTCTATACTCTTTTTTAACAAGAAAAATGTGACGTATAATTAATGACATTATATATTTCATATGCATTAGGCTACACCATGCGTATACCTAATGCAGCTGTAAGTTTCTACAGTGTGTCACAAGTATTGCACTTTCGTTAAAATAGCAAGAATTGAGTGCGTTTAGACTTTGAAATACTCTATACTCGTTTTTACCAAGAAAAACCGTTTACTAGCGAGAGAAAAAATAAAGGTCTTTTGTGTTTGTATGCGTGTATGTGAGTGAGGCGTATGTTTGGGCTTGTTAGTAACATATGTTTTCCAAGGCACGGGCAGACTTTAAAGCGTTATATTTTGGAAACTACTAGAGATACTTACACGATTTAAATACCAGTCTTGTGTACTTTTTTGAGATCACAATTTTTTAAAACACACCAAAAACGAAAAAGGGCAAGGGGGTGGGCAAAAATACGAAAAAACTGCGTTTTAACTTTGGCGCCATCTACCGCCGAAAATATGAACTTCTGGGTATACCTTCCAATACAAATAAAACTCGAAATTCAATTTTAATCATTTTTGGCCTTGAAAGTTTTTTGTACGACTTATAGAATTCGAGATAAATGGGCCGACACAAAAAGTGCAGCATTCTCAACAAAGCAAATTAAAACGTAAAAGACCGTTTGCGCTGAGCATTTATTTTTTCGGTTGGTCTGCTGTTGCTTAATGTGCGAGCGCTCAATCGGTTCGCTCTCAATATGATGTTATTGAAAGAGCGTAGCAAGAATTGCTCAACTGTTAACACTCAGCTGAAAACCGAAATAAAGCGAAGCGAGCGAAGTGTTATGCTCAGAGAGAGAGCAAGCGTGCATGGTTTTTTCGGTTATGGTTGCGTGTAGACCGCAAAGGAAAAAACGGTCGACTGTTATTTGCGAGCTATGGTTGTGTGTAAATGGTTAGACTGTCCGTAGCGCCTGATTCTTGGTGATCAACGAAAACAAGAAAGCTCTTATTATGAAACATGAAAGCTGACACGATCTGTATCTAACGGAGGAACGCTTGAAACCATTTTTATTTCAAATGTGAGAAAATTCTTTGATATGCGGATATTAGGAGAAGTCCAGGGAATTCTATGGTCGCGATGTCTCGAAACGAACGTATGGTAGTTAACTGCGGTTGCAGCCCACTAAAAGACATATCCTTAACCCACGACGCATAGGTTTTCCAAGTTGAAAAGGAAGAAAATATCGATACAATGCAATGGATCCCTCCTTATTCCTATCTTATCCCTTATGTTTATGGTCTTTGATCTCAATTTACAATATTTCCACATCAAGCTAGCAATTATGTTCTTCTCTCTGTTACATACTTTCGAACCAACTAAATATACTCTTCTTCTCTATGAGTAACAGGTATAAAAACTGCCAACAGCTGTCGCATCCCAATTAAAATAATCAAAGCACTTTTACCCTTTTCTGCTTCATCTTAGAATTCTTACATTAGATTCTTGATGCTTGGGACTCTTGTTTCGGCGCTCTGCCAAGTTTCTTTGCGTTTCACACCAGATACAAGTGTTTCAAAAACCAAATTTTTAAGAAAAAAAAAACAAACTAAAAATAATGCATTATGGTGTCGTCGGCGACAGTTTTAAAAATAACTCATACGCACCGTGCAACGACTGCAGTGTGTGTCAACTTTTTATGCTGCATTTTATTGCAATTGCATAGACTATTTTAGTCGGGTTGAATGACTTTTACGCACTATCTGACTAATTTTAAACATTTTGTAATATTTTTTAGAAAGTGTAACAGAATCTACATATGTCTTTTGAATGATGTGGGTGGGCGAGTTTTTTGTAAATTAATTTAATGCACTTTCATTTGATTTGGTTTTTCTATAAACTAGAAGGCATGTTTGCATTAATTTATGCAAAAAAGGAGGTTGAAAAATTTAGTAGTAAAAGGCCCTGATGATGTAGCTCTGAGAACAATGCAGTTGGTCTATATTTATTTAAAAATTTTACTTTATTTTTAATAATAATAAACCGAAAATCGAATGAAAACTTTAAAAGAAAAATTTTTCTATAAACTGCGCAAAAATATTGCAAATGCCAGGACCAATGTCAAATGCCAGTTGGTAACCTTTACATATAATTTACCGAAAATTCGAATATCGAAAAACTGAATGCTGAACTCGCTAATAATAATAGAAGTCTACAATTCATACGATTCATTTCTAACTCACACGATACGCGTATTTAGTGTACAGTGCTGCCAAATAAGCCAAAGAGAGAGTTCAGATTTTTAGTGTTTACACCTGCGACATGAAAGATAAGGACTTGGATAATATATATGCGCTGATCTTTTACTGCAAATATATTACCACTTTAATTAATTTTGTTTTATACCCTGTACTAAAAAGTACAAAGGATATAATAAGTTTGTGCATAAGTAGGTAACGTGAAATGGGGCGTGGTAGACCCCATAAAGTATATATATTCTTGATCAGTGTCAGCAGCTGAGTCTGAATAGTCTGGCAGATCTACTTTTCCGATTTATTTCGATATCTTTCCCGTTTCCTGGTAAGAGAATTTCGCGGCTTACACCCACACTATGATTTTAGGAATAGTATGCCTTAAAAATTTTTAAAATCGAGTGAAAAGTTTAAAAGATATAATCTCAGAGAAGATTTAGAGATTAGAAATGCAGAAGCGGAGAGTGATATAAGGCGTAGACGGCGAAGCAGTCAAGAAGACATAGGGTTAATAATTACAGAGCAGGAAGACTATCCATAAAAGATAGATCAGAGAAAATTTAGAGCTGAGCATTGCAGAGCAGAAGAGTGATATATTGCGTAGATCGCAGAGCAGACACGTTGTAGATATTAGGAGAGAAGAGCAAGTAAGGAATTCTTTGTATCATCTCAGAGAAAACTTAGAGTTAAGGACTGCAGATCAGTAGCGTGCTTAGATCGCAGAGCCGACAGGTTAGGCGAGAAGAGGAATACAGGCTAGGGCTGACCCAACATGTAACTTCGTTGAGCAGGCAAGAGATACAATTATAGGAGTAGATCAAGAATACAGTCAACGTCATCTTAATGAGGAATGGACATCATAATTTTTCCGTCCCTTAATTAGAAAACTAAATAAAATGTATGCAGCTCCTGGGTTAAAAAGAGACGTCCAGGCAAAAGAGGAGGGGTGCCTATTGCTCCAGGTGAGGGACAGCGAACTCTGTATATGATCTTATATTGTGATTCATAGGAATTGTGTTTTTCCAACATTTCTGCCGGAATTAAGAGAAAGTGTAGGGAGAGCTACACAAAAATAGTTAGGTCAGAGTTAAGAAACTTTGATAGAAGAGGAAATCAGAATTGATCTATATATATATATACAATGGATACGCTCTTTTTTTAACTACATAC
Source organism: Chymomyza fuscimana (assembly GCA_949987675.1). NCBI lineage: Eukaryota > Metazoa > Arthropoda > Insecta > Diptera > Drosophilidae > Chymomyza > Chymomyza fuscimana. Next base: position 1,725,830 of record OX465089.1, read on the forward strand.
TTGTAGCGGTTGTTTGTAAACAGCTGTTAAATTTTTTTTCGTCAAAAAAAAATCCTGAAATATGAGTTGTAAAACAAGAAGTTTTTATTATTTCGAAAAAAAAAACAACTAGAAAATGATGTTGTAAATATTGTGTCAAAATTTTAAATCGATCGGAAAAAAAGTGGTTTCGAGAAAACACGTTTCAAGTTTCGAAACTGGCCCGACGCTTATAAGTGGAGAAAACATTTTTTTTAGTTTACAAATTTAAGGGTCATCGAGTGAACCTTCCTAAAAGTGGTTGCATAACATCTACAGTTCCTATCCGATTTCGAAGATCTTAGACTCGAAATGTTCGTAAAAGAATTCTCTTTCAGCTTAAAGCTTAAAATAATTTTTAAAATTATTTTTTCGGTAATAAAAAGCATACCGAAAATGTATAATTTTGAAAAATTGTCAAAAATTACACTTTCTTTCGACTTTGGTTGCCTGTAACTTCGATAATTTTTACTTAATCCAAAAACATGTTCTTCGAAAATATCTTGAAAACGGTGCTTAAGAAAAAGCAAAGGTTGCCATTTTCGTGTTTCTCGACCCCAAATTACCCTTAAAATCACTTTTTTTTGGAAGATTTATTTTTCGTGTAAGCTAGTGTAATTTCTAACATAATTGTCTACCAATTTAGCTAAAAATTTCGAAGATCTTAGACTCGGAATGTTCGTAAAAGAATTCTCTTTCAGCATAAAGCTTATCATAATTTTTAAAATATTTTTTTCGGTAATAAAAAGCATACCGAAAATGTGTAATTTTGGAAAATGGTCAAAAATTACACTTTCTTTCGACTTTGGTTGCCTGTAACTTGGATAATTTTCGGTGCTTAAGAAAAAAAAAGGTTGACATTTTCGGGTTTCTCGACCCCAAATTACCCTTAAAATCACTTTTTTTTGGAAGATTCATTTTTCGTGTAAGCTAGTGTAATTTCTAACATAATTGTCTACCAATTTAGCTAAAAAAAAAAAATATTTATTTTCTGAAGATTCTACACTAATGTTACCCCTTAATAAAGACCGCATACTTTTTGTTAGATTTTCAAGAAACCTAAATGCACACACACAGACAGACATGGTACCTTTGAGAATACGTATATACCAACATTTCAATACAATATAGTTCCTAAAAATACAAACTTTTGTACTCTATGTGTGTGGGTGTCTATTAAAAATGCTCCGTCATAAGAACGAGCCGGCTAAATGTAGACGCTGCCACTTTTGTTGTTGACAAAAAAAAAAAAAAAAAATAACACAAAAAAATTTCGAAAAAAAAATCTCAAACAAATCAAAATGAACCAAATGGCATTAGAAATTTCAACAGACGGCAACGTCGACTACTGGCTAATACTATTTTACTTATAGGCTAGGCAGATCTGCGTCTGCCGGTTCCACGTCTCTTTGCCTCCCGCGCAGCTAAACATACTATGTACATGTACATATATAATAAATGCGCATTTGTTGTTTTTATTTTTCGGCAACATTTTGAGCGCTTTCAAGCCAAAACACACGGAACAAACTGCTCAATATTGTTTGGTAGCTCGTTGCGAAACGATCGTCAGCTCGATCGCACGGTTCGCGCGCGTTTTGTACACTTTCTCGAGTTATATTGTACATAAATAAATAAATAAATTTTTATGAAAATATACAAAAATCATAGACTGTCGCAGCGACAAAGTAGCATCTATTTTATTGTTTTAATTTGAAGCAACTAAAACGCAAAATAGCACAAAAATAAAAGCTTAAAAAAAAACTTGATTTATTTATGATACGCAAGTATTGTAGCTAAATTTAAATGCTCAGAACCTGTGGCTTGATAAATATGAATTTAACTTTGATTTTGTTTATTGCTTTGGCAGACAAAAAAACAATAAACATAAAATTAACTTAATTGATTGCACACGCTATTGGCAACAAATTTACAAAAAAAAACACATAAAAGTGCTTAACAAGTTAATAAGGTGTTAAAAAAAAAAAGTGTTTGAAAACTGTTTGTTATTGCACAGTGTTGGCTAGTTAATAATAAATAATAATAAATAATTTTTGAAAAAAAATCAACAAAGACCCTAAGCAAAATAACTAGGGCAAGCAAATAAGGCAACATATAAAATATTACGCATACGCCGCGTGCACAGAGTAACTTTTGCTGCTTTGATTTGTTTTAAGTTTTTTACACTCTGTTTGTGTTGATATTTCTGTTTGCTCTCAATAATATCAATATTGAATGAGCCCAATGAGCGGTCTACGTCATCAGTTGAAGGTGAGTATCGTCCAAGCAACAATAACAAATACATAGTACTATGCAGACCCTTTGATAAGCACCCCGAAGCAAACCTTGTCAACATTTGCAAATATTTGTAGAATTGTTTTTTTTTTTTTTTTTTTTGGTTTTTAAATAGAGGCAAATATTTAATTTGCCTTGACTTTATAAAAATTGTGTATTAAGTTTTTATAGCTTGTTTTATATACAGCGGGCAAAAATAACTAAAGCGGTAGACTTTTTAAATCTATTTTTGATTTGTACTTTATTTCCAAAGTTCCGATTATTGATCGAATCATCGATATAAACATATATTATATGAAGTTTTGTCATTCCGTGCGAAATATTTCGAACTGCGTATAGGCCTTTAATGTAAACAACACATAGTAGTAGGAAAGCTATACGAATTTATCGAAAATATCGACTAAAAACTCGTTTTCCGGAGCAGGCAAAAACGAATCCGAATAAAAATTTTTGGGTTTGGTTTTTTCGTTTTCCGGAGCATGGCTGAAATAGTTCAAAATAATTTCCCTTGTGATAGGAATAGCATAGTAGTGCATAACTTCCCTCGAAAGGTATAAAAATGAGCAAGGGAAATAAGAGTAGATGGCGACAGCAAATACTTTCGGTTTGGAAGCACACAAAAACGAATCCGAATAAAAAATCGGTAACTTCTAAAATTTGGCAAGTTATGCTTTTTTCTTATAGTCCATGGTGTCGTATAATAAAATGTAGTTAAACTTACTTTTATTCACGGAATGGAGAGATAATAAGCTTGGACTTGGGAATGGAAACCGTTTCTATTTAAAATATAAGATAAGCTACGAGCTGAGCATTGTCTAATAACTCAACGAGATCGACTTGAAAAGTTTCCCGCTTCACTTGTTTTCACCCACATATGTCATTGGATCGCCTTCGAAACAGGTGCGTCTGTGTCTATAAACCATACATCAAGTGTTTTTTGAAAAAAAAAACATTCCAAATAGTAGATCATATATAATGGGGCAATTAATCACATATATTTTGTTAAATTATTTTGTTTTGATATGTCTTAAAATTCATGTGTCTGACCTTAGGATCTAGCACTCATCTATGTCCAGATTAATGCCACCCAGCTCTCCCTTGCGAAATAGCTCTATAAAACGTCTGCGGGCAGCATCCGTATCAAGCAGCACGAGATCTTTGCCCTCCTGTAGACGCACCTTACGCTTGAGACTCTCCTTCTCGGCCAGTTGCTGCAGTACCGACTGAATGCTGAAGGTGCTTGCTTTACAACCTATATACTCCACATACTCATAGTGTTTGTTTTTGTTGAGCCAGTAAAGCAAATATTCCGCCAATAGTTGATGTGGCACATACTGCTTGGGCAGGCAGCCCAGTAAGGCCAAGCGTAGGCCCATCTCATGATTAACAATGCGTGGCAGTAAAATGCCAGGTTCTCTAAATATATTAATATACGGATACTTGGAGATCTGTATATACGGCTTGTTGGATTCGTTCACTGGCTCCTTAGCGGCATATAGGTTTATAAGCGTGCGTTTGCCGACATGCGGTATGCCAAAAACCTTGACATTATATGAATCCTTGCCCGATTTTAAGGCCAAGGCGCGTAGATAGGACAACAGACAAGCTTCGGCTCTACAATACCTGGCTTTACAGGAGACAAAAAGCGCATGCTGCAGCAGCTCCCTGTGCTCCACTAAATTGGCTATTCGAGTCTGTTCACTGGGATCTATCAAATCGCATTTGTTCAGCATTAATATATGTGGCGTTTCGGAACTGGTCAGCGCTTCATGGAACTGTAAGTTGCGTCCCGAAACAGGAATGCGCGCATCGTGCATCTCCACAATACAGTCCACGTACTGCATCTTCTCCTGCATTTGACGTAGACAGCCCACATTGCTGCCATACCAATCGATATTGGTGCGCCATCTCATGATGTTTCGAATTATTCTGGACATAGTCCTTTCAAAATAGTTGTAATTTTTGTTTTAAATTTAGACAAATTTTGTTTAGGTAAATTGAATGAGCTTCCCAACTGACAAGTTTGTAAAATGTAAATTGTTCAAAAAAAATTCAGCACAGTCACAGTTCATAAATTACGAAAGTTCGGCAATAAAAAAAATTTAACTAGCTGGAAAACAATGTAGCATCTATTTAAAAAAAAAAATTAATTCGAATCGGTCGGCAACGCGCACGAGAGATAAATACCCTACAGCTACGATAAAAGCTACAACATTTTATATATTGTTAGGCTCACATTTTTTACTGAAGAACGTAGACGCTATATTACGGGGATTCGACAAAAGCGGCCAGATCCGCTGTAGGCACATTTGCCAGACTGCCTAGGTTTTCAAAGAATCGATTACCCAGAAACTGGGTTCGATTTGTAAGAAGCGCCGGGCAACCGGAGCGCCCCGGTACCCATGAGAGGCTGATTGAGTGGTAGTGGATACGGTTAATTGCTAGCACTGTGGTACGGATAAGTTTACTTTTTATGGGCTGCGATGTCAGAGTCTTGATTGTAGCCTGGCTATTGGCAAAGATTAAAACGTTCCAAAGTATCAATAAGTCCAGCCGCCAGATTGCATATATCTCGGCCTGAAAAACGCTACACCTGTTGGTAAGGCGGAATGAAAGCTTCGTCGAAAGCTCTTCAGAGAACAGCAGCAGGCCTTTGCCTACTTCCGTCTTGGAACCATCAGTAAAGATCTTAAGCTCGTTCCGGTTAGAAGGAGTTTTTTGCTTCCAATCTTCCCTCTGCGGGAAAACTGCACCAACACGCCTTCTTTTTAGTATACCATTAATTATACACAACTATAATGCACTTGATTCCATGGATGCAGAGCAGGGTAACATAGATAAATAAGTATCTCTGGAAATTTGGTCAGGTTTATTAGAAAAGCGAGGACCCATGATGGGTCGTTAAACCGTTATGTACGCGTGTGCTTAAGTTCTATTCTGTTCAATGTTCTCCATGCTATATACTACACAGAGCAAAAAAAAAATTATGTGTTTATACAAAATATATGTACTTGAATATATAAACAAAGGCCTTTATTAGCTTTTGTTTATAGACCTGGCACACATTATTACTTATGCTTGTGTGTGTGTGTGTTGTGTTTAGGGGTCTGAGTGTAAACGAACAATACTAATAATTAAAACAAGATAAAAATATGAATTTTTATTACTTTAGACAATGTGCTAAACAATTATATTTAAAAGGTCATTAGAGTAATAAAGCATTTGGGGGCAACTTTGGGTAGATGAATACATATGGTACAAAGACAAAGTCTGAGTGAAATATTATTAAATGTTTGGATCGATTTTAAATAGGTTTTGAATAAAACAACATAAGAGATGTATGAACTTAAGCACTAAACAATTAAAGAGTTTTTTTTAATATCTACCTAAGGCTATTACAATTTGTAGTCAATTTCCTTTTTATTCAAACAGAATTTTTTATAGTCTAAAATAATCAATTCTTTTGTCATGTGTACAGGGCCGGCGAAGGTGGTGATGGTCCCTAAGGGCACTCCTATTTTCCAAAGAATTTGAATTACTTTATGCCTAGAGAAAGAATACGAGCCACCACCTTAGAGAACGTCAGGGCTGTGAGGAACTCCTTCTATTTTCCCCTCTTCCTTCAGTAGCCCATAAACAATGTGAAAGTATTAAATTTTATATTTTTTTTGGCATTTTTGTTGTAGATGCCGATGGATGCTAAATGTACTTAAAAAAAAAGCGGTTACTAGTAATAATTTTGCAAGCGCATCTTTTCTACAGAGAACCTAGGAATTAGATTCCAGCCAAGACCTACCTGGTGTTAATAACACTAGTTTAACAAATTTTAGGGTCATCGAGTGAACCTTGAAAATGAAAAGTTTTTATACCCTGTACCTATAGGTACAAAGGGTATACTAGGTTTGTGCAATGTATGTAACGGACAGAAGGAGGCGTGGCAGACCCCAAGTCCTTTATACCAAAATGCTTATCATAACCTCGGGTAGCGATTGAGCCATGTCCGTCCGTCCGTCCGTCCGTCCGTCCGTCCGTCCGTCCGTCCGTCCGTCCGTCCGTCCGTCCGTCCGTCCGTCTGTCCGTCCGTATGAACGCCTAGATCTCGGAGACTATAAGAGCTAGAGACACGAAACTTTACCAGCTGGTGCGCATATTTCCTAAGCAGATGAAGTTTGTTGAATCATGTCAATATCTTTCCCCGTTACCCCGCAGTAGAGTTTCGCGGTTTTTAGCCACACCGTTTAATATTTTCATTTGAAATTTAACAGAGCAATGCGTTGTGGATACATGCATCTATGTGTAAAAAATGAACAAAATCGGACAAAGACAGAAAAAGTTATAGTCAAAAATTTACAAATTTCACCTCCCCTTGCCGATAAACTGCGTCAATATTTGACTCTACGCAATTATGGCTACAAGTGACCTAGAATCACAATTTTTGCTAAGCTCATTCATGTGGCTCTAATGAACAAATCCACATCCAAATTTTATCGATGCGGTCCCCCCACCCCCCGCAATCCATTTACCGTGTTTTCTCCCACACCCCTCAACATACCAACTTGAAACTTACCCCGTATACTTTTAATAAATTCTTTGTTGTAACATTCGATCAAAATGGGTAAAAATTTAGGGAACTTATAGGTATAAATATCGATTTTCACCAAAAAAAAATAAATTCCAATTGGAAAGTTCTTAGATGGAATATGCAGGAAAAATTTTTTTGACACAAAAGGTACAGGGTATTCCACTGTCGGGCACCGCCTCGACTGTACCACATTTTTTAGATTAATTTTGTGTCGAGATACACGAAAATTACATTCATTTTTTTTAAATTTCGAGCTTAAGATCTGCAAAATCGGATAAGAATTGTAGATGCTTATAGCATCATGCTATGGAACCATGTACGAAAAATGAGAAAGTTCCAATTTACACACAATCACACAGTTGGTCGAAAAAATAATCAGTAACTCATTTCATTTCAGTTACATAAAATTTGATAACCCTTACAAGTACTGTGCGTGAGTGTTTTTATATTTATTTTTTTTTAATATTTATCAAAAGAACACCATATTTTGTTTTTTATACAAAGATGTTAATTAATTTGTACATATTAATCGGCCGTGCTCCGGAAAACGAATCCGAACATTTTATTCGGATTTGTTATGAAACCGAATGTTTGGTGCTCCCAATTTCACCAAACTGAATTTTTCATGTGGTTTGTTGCAATAGGAATTAAACGAATCGACAAAGTAGTTTTGAAAAATTACAAATTTTATACTGAAATAATTTTTTAAATATTCTTTGATATTCTTAGATTATTATTTATGCCAACTTCTAGTTAGGTATTTACTAACAATTATATTCAATTATTTTTTTTCTGAATCAACCCAAAACGAATTTTCTTGTGATTGTTCGGTGTGGTTTTTTCGTTTTCCGGAGTAATGGATGCTTTTGGTAAAATTATTATTTGAAAAAGTTTTTTCACATTTATTTGAAACTTCATTGGTAAAGGGTCTTGGGTTCATCTCTGAATCTCTTCAAAGATACTCAAAATGGCGAACCAAGTTTCAGGCATTTTTGTTGATTGCTATGAGAATTTGTTCATAAGGATTTTAGCAGTCGCTGGCAACGATTCTGTTATCAGTTCAGGCGGATCAAACATGCCAGACCGATTTTGAAAAACAACTATAAACAAATATGCATTACAATAAACAAAAAAATTGTTGAATCTTAGGCCGCCATTTTGGATTATGAAAATCTTAAACAGAATCATAATCAGACAGCCTGAAAATCCTTTTCTACAAATTTTGATCACAATCAGACAAAATTTTTGAAATTCGGTCCGCCATTTTGGATTTTGGAAATCAGACAACAGAATTGTGAACAGTGACCCCGATAATTTATGATGCAACGATGCTTATCGTAATGCAGTGGTTATGAAAATGCTTGCTTTAAAGAGGTAACTTAAATTAAAAAATTCCATATTTTTAATTCAATTTCAATCCGTTTATATCGGTAGAGAAAGTAAAAAAATGTTTATTATGTTAAATTACAAAATGGACGGTTTCACGATCAGATGTTCGCCCGAAGTTACTGAAGAAACAATTTGTATATATTTAGAGCTTTCATCAAGTGATCTTGATCTTTAACTTTAAATATTTCAAAATAGTTTAGACATTATCTTGCTTATTCCAAAAAAAAATTCGTATAAATACAGTATTCATAGTCATTTGTTTAGATATATTTTCACAAATAAAATGCGAGATTTATGTCTTCTGTCAACGCATAACGAAAATCATAAAAAATTTCAAAACAAAAAAAAATTCAGCAACGCTATAAAAAAAATTCATCTTAATATGTAAATCATTTAAGAACAAGCCGCGGAAATTAAAATTAAAATGTCATTTCAACATTTAATTAATTTGTTTGCACTTTATGTGTATATTATATATATAGAAAATGCTTTCAGATTATGTGTCTTTTGAGCAAAATATCTAATTTTTGTAAAAATTTTAACACATATGTATCGCTATGATCTTTAATTTGGGCACGGCGTGCTTATGACTATCATTTCGGAGACGAATGGGGGCCTATGTTTGAGTAAATCGTAAATGGGTGTGATTTCTGGCTAATGGCTATATAAATATCAATATACTCGATTAAATCCATTTGTTGGATCAACAAATTGTATAAACAAAATCATGCAAATTGAATTTTCAATTGAACAGGTAAATTTGTTATCTATTAAAATGATATAAATAACAACAACGTCATCGTGTCGGCCATGTAAACATTTCCCGGTTTAATTTTAATTTCTTGCTTCCAAAAATACATAAAAATAATATATTTTTAAATTTAATTGCTACGGAAGCATAATCATATAATGCAATAGTTTGGCAAATGGCGTGTTAATCGATTTCACTTCCAATTCAAGACAACAAATAGTGCAAAAGTTTTATAAATATATTTATCTAGTCATATGTAACGTTTGTTGGTATTTTTAGGATTTAATGACTTATTTTTGTGAACAGCAGAAATTCGTGTAATTTCTCAAAAATAATAATTTTTTATTCGGCCGTGCTCCGGAAAATGAATCCGAACATTTTATTCGAATTCGGTTTGAAACCGAACGTTTGGTGCTCTCAATTTCAGCAAAACGAATCGGCAGAATAGGTTTAAAAAAGTACGAATTTTGTACTGAAATATTTTTTTAAATATTCTTTGATATTCTTAGATAATATTTATGCCAACTTCTAGTTAGATATTTATTGACAAATATTTTTAATTATTTTTTTCTGACTCAACCCAAAAAATAGCATGCATAGCCCAAAACGAATTTTTTTTGGGTATGTGCTATCATACACGAACACATGACCGATTGTTGCGACAGGGTTCCGTCGTTGCACTAAGAAAATTTCCCTTGTAACAAAAATAGCTATATTTTTGTGTAATTTTATTTAAAAAATAGAATAATAAAGAACTACGAATATTTTAATGAAAATAAAATGTAAATAACATAAAGTAATAAAAAAACAACAGGAGAATTTATCGGAAAAATAAGGGAAATATACGAATTAGTGGAAAATTAAATGGTACAAAAAAAATCATTTTCCGGACGCGGAAAAACGAATCCGAATAAAATTGTTCGTTTTGCTTTTTTCGTTTTCCAGAGCACGGCTGAATAATTCCATATTTGCTCTAACGAACGATTGTTTTTCTCGATTGTCGTGTCTTCACAAACTCTGAGTCAGGTGCCGATTATCGCAAAACCTTTTTAAAATCTTTTTTTTTTTTTCAAAATGATAATGACAACCACACTAACTAATTTTTTCCAACTTATGGATTTCTTAGTAGAGTTCCCAAAGATCCCATATCGAAAAATGGGCCTAATTATTTTGATGTACAACCATATACCATCTTAGGTGAAATTCACACTTTTAGAACTATTGAATAGATTACAGCCTAGTTTCATCTCTTGGGCTGCCCAAACAATAAAATACTGATTCGATCAAAATTTCGTTATGATTAAAAAAATTCATTAAGCCAGAGCAAATATTGCATCCAAAATAATTGCAAGAACTAAAATAAAATTGAACAATGTGCAATTAATCAAAAATTCTTGAAATATTTTCTTGCTGCATGACATAAGGTTTTGAGACAATCAATCTGTTATTTATATTAATTGTACAATACTAATTAAAATATTACTTCAATATCATTTCGAGTATTTTTGTAGCTTGATTGTAAATAGTTTGTATATAATCTTTAAGATACAGTATATAAGTATTTGTTGCAGCACTATGGTATTTTCCCAGCCCATTTGGCCCACAGACGCCCGTTACGCTCTAATGGCGCTTTCCAACACTTTGCCGCTCTTTCAGCAAGAAAGTGGCCGGCATCAACCCATCCTCCCAAGCTCCTTACTATTTTCCATTTCATTTTGGCACACTAAGAATGTTTTAAATTCTTGCACGAAAATAAAATTTGCTATAAAATGAAATTGAAAATAGTCTTTAAAGCACGAAAAACAAATGGGTTCTAAAATAACGACGTAATAAAAATATTGTCAAAAAAAAAGAGAAATAACAAAAAAAATTAAAAGAGAAACGCAAAAGCAAAACAAAAGAATGGCAGGCTAAATGATGTGTTGATTTTTTTACCCGCTTAAAAGTATGCTATAATTTTTTTATATGCATTTTTGTCATATGATTTATTTGTCATTAGTCTTCGCTGTCATTTGCAAGTTGGTACAAATCGTTATATCTAAAAAAATTTCAAATCAAATATTTTACTAATAATTTATTTTTTTTTTTATTGTTATTGTTGCCTACAAACCAAACTCTTATTTTTTATTCACAGATGCTGGGCACAGCGCTGCTGGGAAAACGCACGCCTAAGGTAAACAAATATAAAAACCATATTTAATTAAATTTATAAACTGAAACTAAGTCAAAAATAAAATGCGTAGTTCATAAAACACAATTTGAATTAAGGCTAAATGTTCTTTTTTTATAAGAATAGTAGTATATCTTGATAAGATTGACTCTGTGGGTAATCGCGTAATAAGTTGGGACCCATTTCCTCCAGCCATTGGTACTCCACATTTCTAAATACGGCCCAGGCAAGATGAAAATGTAAAAGTTTAGTTTTATTTTCATTTATTTACAAAAAAAAAGTGTCGGAAACTTTATTAGCGTCAATTATCATTATCCAGTCAGATTTTCTTCTTTTTTTTTAATAAAAATTTAATCCAGCTTAACCGAGAAATGATTTACAAAAATTGTGTGGGAAAACTGTACTACTTCAAGTTTAATAATGTTGCATGTTCATATTATTTGCGTCATATTTAAGTGGATCTATTTGTCTGATAGTGGTGATCAAACCTATTCATAATTAATTGCAGTTAAAATTGTTGATCTGTTTTTTTTTTTTTTTTGTATTGTTTATTATTAAATTATTTTATTTCTTATCTCCTTTTTTTGTCTTTTTTACACACACAAAAAAAATATACCAACATCAGGCCGTCAAAAAGAAACCATTCACAGAGGTCGAAATAAAAGGTAAGCCAGTTCAAACTCAAATTTAAATATTTACAAAAAAAAAAACTAAATTACATGCAAAATAATAAAGCATTGTCTTTTATCTGGAATATTTATTTACACACAAAATGTTCACTTTTTGAGTAATTTGTTGAGTAAGTAATCATTATAGCGTCTTAGATAGTTTTTTAATTGCATTTAAAATTCAAATGAGCAAGCAACCACTACCATTGTACCATAATGTTTCTTAAAATCACCTTAATTGTTCCTAGACGCCCCAAAACTTGCTGTACTTCTAGCAATAATTACTCATAATTCACACGTGGCAAATTTCTGGCCTACTAGTCGCATACGCAATTTGGGTGAACGATCGATAAAGTGCGTTATGTGGCTACAGTAGACTCACGCCAGCTGGACAACTTTGTAAAACTATCTTTTAGGCATTTTTTTAAACATTAAGCAAGTTTAATAAAATACAAAAATGAACATTCAGCCATTCAAGATGCTTTCTACAGATTTGAGATTTGTAAATTTTGATAAATTTTTTATACTAATAAAAACTAATATCTGAACAATAAACTTGTAAAAACATAGTAAGATTTCTTGAATGTGTCGTCTCCAGAGTTTTCCCAATTTTCATTTGAAATTTCCTTAAGTTTCTTTTGAAGTTTTTTAGTCTACAACTTTTTAAGAACATCTTTTGTTTTTGTGACTATTAGGGAAGCGCGTCAAAGAGTCTGATATTTCCAATAACAACAATTATTAGGGAAATGTTGTAAGGGTTGGTCGCACTTACTAGCTGACCAATCATGCAGACATACACTAATGAATTCTGATTTAAAGAGTAAAACCAACATGGAGTAGTAGTATGTTTATATGTATGTAAAATTTTATAAAAAATTGTTATCATTCCAAAACTTTTAGTTTTTACATATAATCACTTTCTGCTAAAAATGTAGGCAGGACAGGAAGCAGCTGGTGTTAATTTTAAAATGAAGTCAAAACTATTGTAGCTAAACTCTATTTCTTTACATACTTTTAAAATCTCTTGTTTCCTAGAATTTCCGCTGAAAAAGATTTCTGGCACACCACTCAGTCTACATTTTTGAGATTCTACTGTATTGCACTTGCATATTAATGCTAAATTTAGCACACCTAAATGCATTCAAATGCAAACATAGACCATTTCTACGCCCTTTGCATGTTTAATGCTAAATTTTACAACAACTTGAACGATGTTTATAATTAAGTTGAACTACCTTCACCTTTCGTTGCCTCTCTCTCTTGGTCACCACGTATTCGTCTATACACGCTTTTTATTAAAAACAAAAGAAGATATGTATATCATGCTATATATAGTTAAGCCTACAAACATTTCTTGCTAATCTAATCAGTTCCTACGATGCCACAATCAATAGGAAATTTAATTAATGCTCCCATACCACAAACTGACTATATACTTGATGTCAGGGCCGCACTAGCGGCCGCGGCCCCACATGACAAAATTAGTAACAATATTTAAAATATTTAAAACTAAATAAAAAGTTACGAAAATAATAATTGTTGCCTCAACAGTGAGAAGGCAATTTGCAGCCTCACAACAGTTTTCCTATTTCGCCAATAGGGCAGTATGAAAACTGCTTGCACTGCTTGTTGGGAGTAGCGGTGAAAGCGCGCCTACTCTCAGCAACACTAGTTAAAGTATAGCGGCCTTGGCGCTCTAATTATTGTTTAGTATTATGGCTTAGATTAATAGTATTAGTGCACAGGTGTAAGTAGGGAGAAGGTGATAGGGATAGTATAGGGTACGGCGAACTCTGTCTTATCAATTAGGATAGATAGTTAGATAAGCAGAGTGTCGTTTAAGATTTCTTAGTATAGGTTTCCAGGATCGAGATTTGGCGGCAATCGAGGCCAATATAAGGCGGAACGGCAGCCAAATCGAGGGAGTCTTGAAGAGTATTATAGAAAGTGCCGCAAATTTAAAAGAGTTTCGCGTAAAATAAAATATAGAACTATTGTAAAGAAGGATATTACGATATTTTTAATTAGTAGCGCACCTGGTGCGACCATGTAGGAGTTTATAAGATTCCGTGAACAAGCCGCGCCAAGTTTTGCTACCAGGATTCACAACAGAGGTTCCTTATACAATATATACTCGCGACAGTTTGAGCATTAACATTTTATTTTAGAAGGATTTACTATAGCATTACATGTTATAATATTTGTTATCCAATATTTCCATATTTCTATAAAAATAAAACAATTTAATCTGTGGGTAATCCGCCCACATTTTCCCTGGCCCTTGGGCCTTCATATCTTTTAATCCGGCCCTGCAGTAAAGCTCCCCCATGGAACACCCGCATATCACGTGCCAAATTAGCACGAACATATAAACAATAATAAATAATAATAAACAAACGAAAAAAAGTGAATCCCCAGCAAGAAAAAATTTGTTCATGTTTAAATGAATTTTTGATTAGCATCGATATACATAATTAAAAATAAAGTTTTGGAGCGAGAGTTTGAAAGCATGTGGTTCGAGGCATTACTCACACGGTGTTTTTGGCCGAATCAACTTGGTAAATGGGCTCATGTGGGTTGTTTGAGTAGACAAAACATCAGCTTTACCCACTATAAGTAATCAGAGCGACATTTATGTATTTAATAATTAACAAACGAATAAAATCTGAAAAACAGATAATAAACTGACAGTTTGTTTACCTTGCCTATAGACAGAGATTATACTTTCTCTACAAAACCTCGAAAGTTTCCACATGAGTCGCGTGACACACATCAGTCATTAATGGCTTATCTATATAAGAGGTATATTTTGAAGTATTGTTTCATATTTATTTTAGATATTAAGTTAATGTAAATAAATTTAAACTTTAGAAATGGATATGGGCGTCTGAAGTGAGTACGCTTTTGTTTTGTAGTGTAAGGCTGCCATTATCATGGTGTATCTCCATGGGCATAAATGACAGCCAAGCTCGTAATCTGTCAACTGAACAAGGCACAGTTATCTACAGTTATAAAAATACAAATACTAAGTAATATTATTACATTTAATAAAGCGAAACAAGCCTCAAAACAAATGCCACCACCCACTTGCTAAATGGCAACTGATAAAAGTATTAGAAATACATGGAGCTTTTCGTGCCAAAGATTCTATACGCTTATTTGAAATATTTTAAATTTTTCAATTGCTGCTCGCTTGCATACTTGTTTCATTTCTTCATGCTTTCCTTTCTTCCTTTTCTTTCCTTTTCTATGCATGTGCCAGTTTCTGCTCGTTTGCACATCTCTAACTCACGTGTCTCCCATTGCTCGTTTGCTCATCTCTATCATGGTGACCTATTGCTTGTTCTGTTTGCTCACCATCCTCTTGCTTGACAAACTCGATATATTCCTACCTCGTTTAAATTCTTTCCCTTTTCCTCTATTTTTTTCTCTTCGCGTTTCTTTTTAACGCATGTGGTGGTTACTAATCGTTTGCACATCTCTAGCTCACGGGCGCTTATTGCTCTTTTTTCGCATCTCTAGCGTGTTCACATATTGCTTGTTGTCTTCGTTGCTTTGGAAATGATTCGATAAAAACTAGTGCCCAGGTAATCCATTACCTGAATTTTGTTCTTAACTGCTTAGAACTGGAAACCTGTTAAGGGCCGATCATTTAAAAGTGATCTACAAGCTGACTATGTGAACTTAAAGACATTATCTTAAGCGTATTTTTCGCATAAAAATATATACAACCCCACCTAGAGTATAAAAATCAGCCACTAGTACTGCAGTTATCTTAGCTGCTAACTGAAAACTTATGGACTGGCTTTTGCCAACTGCCAACTGCCTCTGCCCATGTCAGGTGTACACATTGTCAGGTTATCACTAAAATGAAATATAATACAATATATGGCACTCACACAAACAGTATATGATAGAATACAGAACTCGAGACCCCAACAATGTGAGCATGCCCAAAAACAAAAGTCAGTCATTATCTTGGAGTTTTCGTAGATAAATCGCACAACAGCGAGCCGGTTTCACGCAGCTTTTCTCGAGTGCCATTGCCGGAATATCAGAATCAGAATATTACCAACTTATTCGTGAGCCACAAGTGTCGCACTTATTTCGCGTGAGAAATTGTCAAAAAGAAAAGAAAAAAAAACACGTTAAGAGTAAATAAAAAATTGCAGAATTTTTAAATAAAACTCAGAAAGCGAGCAAAACAAAACGATCGACTGATACGGCATATTTTAGTGTTTAGTTCAACAACAAGATCGGAAATATGAGCCAAGATGATAAGTGTGAGTATGCCAAATACCGAAAACCCAAATACCTAAACGATTATAGCTTGTGGCTTTACGGTGGACTCTAGACCTTGTTATTTTGATACTGGCCATGTATAGTAGGTTTATATTTTTTGCACTCCACTCAATGCCAATTGTCAAGTGTTCCGACCATCGATGATAAACAAGCCAATTTATAATGCCGCAAATAAGTTTAAAAATGATTGAGCTGCCTGACACTCACACTCAAAATGAGTATATATCTATCTCAATCCAACTGACAATCAACACTTTCTGCCATGTCATGTTGTTGGCCAAAGCATTTTATCCGTAATCAGCACCACGGGGGTAGTCGCGACATATAGCTAACCAAGTTATCACCAAACAATCCCGTCCACGGTTGCAATGGCAATTTGTCACAACGCTTGTAAAACTAATTAAACGCTGATAACCTCCGCTCAAATCATCTTATCATCAACAATTTATCTTGGTCTGGTTTTATGAGTTGCTCTCTGGCTATGTGGGTGGGTGGCAGTGGCAGTGGCAGTTAATTTGTTGCCACTTTGTGGCCGTCTCCGTTAAAAACTGACGGCGGTTACAATATTTTGATATGTCTGCAATTTGATTTATATATAAAGGAAGGTTTTTATATGTACCCTATCCTCTTTCAGTTAGGCACAAAAGCTGGAAAATGAGTTATGAGCAAAAGTCTTAAATTGCAGTCACTTGGATTATTTTTTAACCGAAGTGTTTCTCCGTGAAGTGTTTAAGAAATCATCTTGAAGCGCTAAAGTCAACAATCTCTAAACCAAAAGCAGCAGCTTGAGAAACTATCTTTAAATCTTCGAAAATGCACATCGTAAAAGACTAATTAAAACTTGCACCTGATATCTTTCTCTATGCTTTGGCTTAAGAAATTATGTCTCCATTTTGAAAGAATGTATCGGCAGGAAAAAGCAAACCGAACAATTTTATTCGGATTCGTTTTTGCGTGTTCCGCAAAATGGGAAAAAAATTTTGTCAATAAATATATAACTTTAAGTTGGCAGAAATATAATCTAAGAATATCAAAGAATAGTCGGTTTGGTGAAATTGGGAGCACCAAACATTCGGTTTTAAAACGAATCCGAATAAAATGTTCGTATTCGTTTTGCGGAGCACAGCCGAATATTTCGAGAAAAACTGTATCTTCAGTTTTGCCAACTGTTAATGCTGGTTTATCTCTTCCGAAGCGTTTCTACTTGAGGGGATTCGTTAGACAGTGCTTAAAATTTCAACTCTACAAGTGCCGTATGAATTAAGTTTAGTTTAGAAGTTCCCTCTGTTGATCCCGAGCAAGACTGATTTATATGGATGGCCCTGTTAGCCGCGCTAGCAAAATCTCTCCAAAAAATTTTCTTCAAATTAGCAAAAGAGTAAGAAAACCAGCTAACTGCTTCCATCTCATTCTCACACACGCATAAGTATTGCAAACCTAACTGCATACACATACCAGACTATCTCTTTCTCTTTTCTTTATAGACTGCTCGAATGTATGTGTGTTTACTCTCAACGTAATTACTACAGTGTGTGTTTTTTTTTTCTCTATTTTTCGCAGACTTTGAGAGTAACCAACTTTCAGCTGCAGTCAACAGATTTATAAAGTTTACTTTCTACTTTGAAATGTTGGGATGAGCACTGAAAAATTTGATCGAACTTGGAGGTTAGGTTAGCTAGGCAGCTCCACACAAGACCGAGATCACCCGGAAACGATGCGGCCCATTTTGATGACTATTTAAGAGACATGAGGAGTAAAGAGACGGGAATGTTAGGGGGGAGGAGAGTAAAAATGTGGAGTAGGTAAAGTAGCCAAAATTCGCTTAATCACCCTCTTGCTGAACCATTTTGAGGATTCGACAAAAGATCAGGGCAGGGTGCCCAGATCTTCAAAGAAGGGCTTACCCAGATACTAGGTGCGTTTCACAAGAAGTGCAGGGTAGTCACACAATAGTTGTTGGATGCTTTCTATCTCGTCCTCATTCCCGCAGCTGCGACAGAAGTCGTTGTGGGGAACAGGCGTCCTCTCAGCCAGGAGGCCTATGGCGCAGTGCCCCGTTACAGGAGGTAGGTAGTACTTCCTAAAATAAAAAAGAATCACTGCGTAATTCTTCATACCGAATTTGGTGAAAATAGTTTTTTCACCAACCGATTTACAAATATGGAATGGAGCTTTTAGACAGTTCCCAAATCATATTCCTTAAAATCTAATGCCAGGGAAGTCATTTTCGGAAATAAAATAATAAAAGCATAGTTCGGATCTTAAGAGAAAAAAAGTTAATCTTACTCTACTTTGGGTTACATAGTACCAAAATGTGGCATCGTCTAAGAGCAAACATTTAAGATAACTCGTCCAAAGTTTGCTATAAGTGACCTTATATCATTCTTAAATTTTCCTATTAAAAATTCTACTTGAAACATTGCCTTTAAATTGGCTTCGTAAATAGATTATAAAAAAGCTGTAGCATGCTTTTGTGCGTTCCGGCGCTGGCCTTGACTCTTGTGCATTGTCGTAATCTGCACGTTTTGTATATGATATTAAATTTTTTTTTTTTTGATAGTCCGGCTGTTTGTGGCATTCAATTGATTTTCGCATTCATATTCATGCCGGCGCATACAAAGTGAAAAGTCACAAAGTACGATAACCCTCCATGGAGCATCGTAAAATGGATTTTATGCATTTTGCATAATTTAGGGCATGCTCCAAAGGCGGCTGGGGAAACTTGTTTCAAATGCCTCAAAGTGCTACCCCAATGGCAAATGGAATGCTGCGGCCAATGTCTGATAGAAAAGTGGCAAAGCTAAAAGTGCTGAGAGTGCTCAACGAGCCCGGCCATTGAATGGAGCACTCGAGTGACAAAAGCCATTTGGCCAACGCTTTTATGACACCTTCTAGACCAAAGCGTAGGCTCTTGGGGAACCAGAGTGCGGCCAAACCGCAACGTGTCAATAAATATTTGCTCATTATGCTCGCCCTGTATCTGTTCGGGGAAGTCTGATTAAGCATAAAAATCAGGCGCGCATTAGCAATTTCCAATAAATGTCAGGCTCTGCTGAGGCGTCAGCAGAACCAGCAGTTAAAGCAGCCGAGGCGTCAAAAGCGCCCTCTGGCGATGACAGCTGCGCACGTGACTTCATTTAGTTTCATGCTGCGTGCCAGAGTCGACAAAAACAGTGCACTCTCTGCTCTGCACTCTTTGCACTGCCTCTTGTTTGGTTCTCTTGTCAAATGTTGTGACTTTTTGGGCTCTATTATAGTATAGTATTTTGTTTCTGCGTGTTCTTTGTATGCCTTTTCGGGGAGTACTTCGCATTCCCTATCTTTTTTGTAACGTGGTGTAACACCATTAGAAATTTTGTTCAGTTACTTCGGGTTTCAGACGATATCTTTAAAATAACATTATTTTTCCGGAATTTTCTCTTGAAATTTAGAAAAATCCTAAAAATAGCGGACAGATGGCGATCAAAAAAAAATTGACCGATAAAAAAAAAAAAATTTTGTTCGATATTTTCTGTCTTTTCAAGCGACTTCTTCCCAAAGCAATTCAATCGGGTTCAAATCGGGTGATTGTCGGATGATCCTGTAATATCAGCACTCTTTCTTCATTTTTCTTCATCTTTCTTCCCCAAATAACTAATACAATGTTTCGAAGTTATATTTTCAACCTATTTTGCCGATTCGTTTTAATTCCTTTTGGTGAAATCGGGAGCACCAAACATTCGGTTTCAAAACGAATCGAAATAAAAATTGCGCGGATTCGTTTTCCGTAGCACGTCTGATTATTCGCAAGTGTAATTAAAATTCGATGCTTCAAAGTAATACTGCTCTCATCTTTTTGCTCTTTTTGCATTTCGGTCTTAGGCGTAAACTTTTACGACGCAATATTTAAATGTGTCTGTGTACAGTTAAGTTGCTGACTCTCCTAAATCTACTCTTCTACATCATCTTCTATTGTAAACTTTTCTCGCTTATGCGTACATTCACTTGTATTTGTGTAGGTGTTACTAAAATTATAGTATATTTGCTACAAATGTTTCTATTGTAATTAATTTTAATTACAAGTGTTTTTTTTTAGAGCGTGCTGTGAACTCTAAGAGGGCACGCGTTCATTGAACTGCATTCAATCAGCCGGCAAATTGGTGTATGGCGTAGCAAAGGAATGCCAAAAGCATCTGTCGAATGCCCTTTGAAAGGGTTAAGATTGATTTGCTCAATATTTCACTGGAAATTCTTGACAGTATCTTCAGCGTGCATTGAACTAGCCATTGAAGTCAAGCACCGAAAAAAGCCAGAACAAACAGTTGAAAGAATTGTAATGTATCACATTAAGTATACGCCACGCATGACTAATGTTCAAGTCAGACAAAGTAATTATCATAGAATAACACATAGTTATACTTTGTTAGGTGTTTGTCCAAACATAGTACTTATCTGTTTTGTCTAGCATTTCCAATTTCTGTAAAATTTTATTGAAATACGAGACTCTTGTAATTATATAAAATTCAAGCAAATTGTTGCATAAACCCTGCTGCCAATTTTGCCGCCTTTATGCAGCTACCCGCCCTCTTATCGATGTTTATTTCTGCTACAAGCACAACAACAAAACACAAAATCGTTTTCTTCATTTTGTTTTGTTCCTCAAATTCGCTGAGCCAACACATGGCCAGAGTAATTCCAGTGAGAGAGTAAATTTTTATTTCCCCTACGTTAAGTGTATGTGTGTGTGTTAGCATGCATGTGTGAGTGTGCGTGAGTGTCTGTGCGTCTGTATACATGTGTGTGTGTGTATTATTGTATGTATTATTGTTATGGTTGCTATGGCAGCTTCTGTTTTGTGTTGCATGCTGCATAAACTGCGTTATGTGTTGACTGCTGTATGGCTGCTGCAGACAAGGCCATTGGAAGGCTTCGTCTCCTTGCAAATTGTTTCGTAAAAGTCTCTACGGAATATAGGGTGCTTGTTTTGAATGCAATTTTATTACCCTGACGGTATTTTTTAGACTTGGTATTTTGATAAATAGTTAACAATTATAGTAAATCCAAATTTGGAAAATTAAAACAAGCAACAGATTGTGAGTAAAAATCTTTATTTAAGAGTGCTTACTTATAGATGAGCCTACAGTCTCTCTAAGCTATATAGCGTAATAGACACAAATGTGGAGTTAACGACTATTATTTGTTCATAAAAATTATGACTTATGTGCAGTTAGCGCCTACTCGAAAATTCAAATATTTTTCGATATAAATTTAGTCAGCAAAAGTGTCGGCTCGGAAAAAAGTTTTTTGACATGTTCAAATGTTAACCAAAAAATGCCTCTCTAAAGAAGTCCGCGATTAATTAAAAAAGAATTAAAAAATTTAGTTTGGACTATGGGCATTTCCACAGAAATATCAACAAAGGCCGAAAAATACAATCTTAAGAAATCAGAAACGAGTGATTTTTTTCATTATTTTAAGTCCAAAAAAAGTGATACAGTCGAGGCGGTGCCCGACAGCATAATACCCTGTACCATTTTTCTCCAAAAAAAATTGTTATTGCATAGTCCTTCTGAGAACTTTCCAATTGGGTAATGAATTTTTTTTGGTGCCGAACGAAATTTATACCTATAAGTTCCTGAAAACAGAAAATGTTTAGGTTTTTCTTGTTTTAACTACTTTTTGAGTGATTTTCAGTCTAATTTGTTTAGTTTTCTTATTTACTTTTGTCGTTTCACACAACTCTTGAATTATTACTTTTTATACACATAACTATTTATATTTTTTTATTTTTAATGCAAATACAATAAACTATTTTTAGGAATTACTTGAAGAAATTCATAAAACTAAAGAGCTGGAAAAATATGTTGCGTACTGAATCTAAAGCATAAAAAAATAGCTGAATTTTAACAAAATAAAGTACTTAAAAATTTAAACTCAAATATCTATCTACGTCACTATGAAAAAAGTTTAGGAGAGTTTTGCATGAAAAAGTAAATGCAACTAAAATTTTTTTTGCAAACCAAAATTTCGCACAAAGGATTATAAAGTGTAAGGTGTTCAAAAATGCAATTTTTATTTATTTTAAGCTACATATGTGAATAGTGATGAGTTTTTGTTCAAATATTTTTTGATGCATCCCATTGTACATATAATAAGCACATATAAAACTTAGTTCTATCCTTTCATCGGGCAAGACTGGACAGTCACTCAAAGTAGTCATATTTCAAGCACAACAAAAATCTTTTCAAAAACTTGAAGAAAATAAAAAGCACAACGCAAAACATGAATAAATTGAATTTGCTTATCACGTGAGTGAGACGCCAAAAGCAGTTTTCCACTCTTGGGAAACACTAAGAGTAGAAGCAGAAGCAGGGGTGTGGGGGGACTCTCTGTTAACGTGACAAGATAAACAAACCGAATGAGAGCACAAAACATAGAGAGTGAGCGAATGCTCCTACAAAAGTTTTAAGAAGAACGTAATAAAAACAAAAGCAGCAACAAAAACAAAATTGCCGCAAACACACACATACATATATGCACACAGACACTTTTGCAGCTTATCATGCCGAGGGGCATTTTGCCGTTAGGCGCCTAGCAATGAATGAAAATTGCCGAAGTCGCACAAAACGAGCCGAAGTGATACGAACACGAGGCTGCTGCCAAACGCGACGCCATTCATACGCGTTGTATGTTCAGTGTTTAGAAGTCAACGGGCTGGTAAAGAACGCGCTGCGAACCAAACGCGAATCCCGACGCATCCAACTAACTTAACAACAACTACTAACTCGCTTTGGCTCTTATTCTCGCTCTGTTTCTTTTATTATTGCTTATATGCAAAAGCCATCGCTATCGCTATTGCCCAGCCAGCCGTGAGTCGCTATCTTTGGCCGACATTGTAGTAGAATCTTAGAACGTGTTACAAGTTCCAAGTATCTGGCAAAAAGTGTTTCAAGCGAAATTTTTTGTTGTTGGCAGTGCTGCAGCTATCGTGGTAATCATATTACATTTGAATTTAACAGTCAGTCGTGACTCTTTTAGTCTGCTGACTTACCTATCATTGGCACACATCATCATCATCGTCATCATGATGTACTTTGAACTTTACTAATAATAATGGAGGCGCGTCCTTGTTGTGCCACATGGGTTTGTGGACCAACACCAAGTCACGCATATTGCTGCATATGCACACACACACACACACCGTACACATTGTTATGTCACATGCATGCAGTCGGTCCTTTCAAATTGGATTTATTCTGGCTGTTACTAACATGAAATCCTTTGAAGCGTTAAATTATGAACATAGACACATTAGTGTGAAAGTTAGTTAAGGCAAAAGGCTAGGCCTGACATGGTTGAGTTACTGCAACAAGGCATACGCACACAATAGAGCTGGGCTTCCATGTATTTTCCTCTGCTATAATTTAAAATTTTTATTGATTAAAACGCTATTGTCAGTACATAATTTATAAGAAGCTCTGGAAACGGAAGTACAGGCAAAATATATCAATGAAACACTTGATCACATATTTTAACACATAATGTAATATGCTCATTTATTTAAAAAAAAAAGAGTTGCAAATTTTTAATTTTGGGAAGCGAAGCAATTAAGAGCGAATGACCATAAGGATAAATTATATTATTGTTGACAAACATTATTTATTGCAGAGGAAAATACTTCATTCGAATATTTTTTTTTAACAGAAAAAGCAAATATCTTTATATTATAAAAAGACAAAACAGACAAAAAGCCGACAAAGTTTCAAGGCAGAAATTATATATCTTTGTTAAACAAATAAAAATTAAATTAAAAGGCCTAAACGTCTAGAGATTTTTCACACAAGCCCGAAAATATTGCAAGCTTCAAATAAATCAAAATCAAATTCAATTAATATCAAAATTAAAAAAAAAAAAACTTAAAAATAATTATCAGAAATCTATATGTATATATCTTTGGGGCAAATGTCTGGCAACTTAACAAATGACAGCCATAAATTTATAAAAGTCGACAAGTCCCATGCATATCGCTTGGCTGTCAAAGAAATGACCAGCAAGACCTTGAGCTAGAGGCTAATAAAGGCAACATTTTGGCTACTTGCAACATATGGCAGCTTGCAACAGAGTTCAGGGCTAGGGACTTTTGGCAAAGACGCATTACGAAACCTCAAAAAGTCTAGAGCAGCCTAGACAAAACTCTTGCAACTCATAAAAGCCTTCAATTTATGTGCAGTTAATTGTAATTAGAAAGGCGTAAAGCCATCAACACCACAAAATTATTACAAGGTCTTATGAAAAGGAAAATATTAAGTGAAAGCAGACGTGCAAAAAATAAAGAAAAGGCCGAAAGAAAAGCCAAAACCAAAAGTGCGTGTGTCGGAAAATGCGGCAAAAGTTATTCATTTCAATTTGCTTTCAGCACAAATCTGTGCATAATCGTATTTGATATATGTACATGAGCACAGTGAGAAAAACCCGAGCACATTTTGGCCCAATCAAGCACTTACGTTTGTGAAAACAGTAGAAGCAAGAAAACAAGACAAATTTTTAAGACTTTCGGAAAATAAAACGTAATAGCTAAGATCCTTGGTAGGATTCAATAGCAATACTACATGAGTTCTGTGCCAAACAAGTTTTTATTAACGAAAAAAAATGTATTCAGTATTTCAATATTCAGAACAATGCTCAATAACATGCACAGAGCTACCAATAAAATTAGGTGTCCGGTTCTCATTTCGAAACCCAAGGAATTTTCAGTACCATAACAAAATTTGGTCCATCCCGCATGTTTCCCAACTTTTCAATGTTCAGACCAATCCTCAATAACAAAAGCTAAGCATATTCTTCTAAAAATTATGACAAAATAAAAAAAAAAACTGGGTGCCCGGCCTTAATTCGAAACCCATTGATTTTTTAGTATCATAGAAAAATGTTCACTATTTTGTACCATAACTTAATTAATTAACTTAATTTTAATTTTTTTTTGAGTACTTAGAATGTATTTTTTTTTGCCAGTGTGAATGTGTGTGTGTTTGTGTGTATCTATGTGGGATGCTGTGCTCTGCCAACAACAATAATCATAATATTGAATTTTTGTTTCGTTTTCTTTTTGTTGCTATTTTTAAAGGCAGCGTACGGAGCTGAGCCGAAAGCGCGTTACTCATACGCCCAGTTAAACGCAAGCAAAAGACATAAAGTATCGTCTAATAATTTCTGTGCAAAAATATACAATAATATTCTTATAATATAAATAAACACTCGTGCACTAAATTAACTGAAAAAAAAAACTAAAAACAAAAAAAACTACAACAAGCGAAATAAACATACAAAATAATTGTAGTTGTTGTTGGAACAGTGTTTTTCCTTATTTCTGCATTATTGTTTGTGATCGAAAAGTATCTACGAAAATGGATCACAACGCAATCACAAGTCAAGTGCGAGGTGAGCTAAGTATGAAATATCTTATTTTCGCTATTTCTTTGCATATACACTATAATAAAAACTTATTTTAATAAATAAAAAAACGTGAAAATCGTAACTTTGAGTTCATAAAAACTTGCAGTTTAGTGTTAAGTTGCGCATATGCAGAGTTCACACATTTTTATGAAACTGCTAATTTTTAAAATGGCAAAAATAATAAAAATTTACGTTTAGTGCAGTTAAAGTAGAGCAGTATCGCTTTAAAGAGTGGGTTCTGAATAGAAAAATTTTTTGCGTATTCAGTTTTGCGTGCTCTAGAAAACGAATTTTTTTTTTTTAAATTTTCCTTTTTATTTTCGATAAATTCGTACGTTTCCCTTATTTTTTCGATAAATTCTAATGTAGTGTTGGCTCGAAATTATTTTTGTTTGATACAAAACAGCTGACATGGTTGCTGCAGCTCTGCATCGTTTTATTACTATATGTTATTTACATTTAATTTTCATTAAAATATTGCTAATACTTTATTATTCTATCTATCTATATATCTGTTGTATCTATTGAAATTGAACACGACTTGGCTATTTTTTAAAGGAAATTTTCTTTGTGTAGAGCGGGAACCCTGTCGCACTTATCGTCATGTGTTCATAACCAAACACAAACACAAAATTCGTTTTGGCTGTGTATGCTAAATTTTGGCTTGAGTCAGAAAAATAATAAGTAAAAATAATTGTTAGTAAATATCTAACTTGAAGTTGGCATACATAAAATCTAAGAATATAAAATCATTTCAGTACAAAATGAGTACTTTTTTTAAACTTATTTTGCTGAATCGTTTTAATTCCGCTAGCAACAAAACATTCGGTTTCAAACCACATAAAAAATTCGTTTTGATGAAATTGGTAGCACCAAACATTCGGTTTCATAACGAATCGGAATAAAATCCGGCCGATTAATCGTGAGAATAAAAACTAATAAGCAATGTGGAACAAAACATAAAGATCATACTTTGCTATTTCTATAATCTTGATATTTTAAAAGGGTTGTTGTGTTTGGCAATTTTATTGTGTATTATGCTTAAAGTTGAGTTATAGTTATATAGTTATGCTGTTCTACAGCAATGAAAAAAAATTAAAACAAACTCATATTGACAAAGTTTAAAACAGAAATTACGGCACATTTGAGTAAGAACTTTAACAAAATTCAAGCATTCCAGTATTGGATATACATATATACTGACTGTGAAATCTCCAATCTAATCAGTAAAATGACAAACATATTTTATTTTGTATTCTCTTTTGTAAAGTGATTGAAATATCTTATCGGCTTATGCCTCGTGCAAATGTTTTACTTAAACTTGGTGTTATTATTATGTGCCTATTATTCATATCGTTATTCACTTTGCTTGGTTTTTTTTGTTCTAACCAAATGTTTTATGTGATTCCCTCTACAAGAATTTCCTAGAAGAACATTTACACACAAACTGAGTCTCATCGACAGACAGTAGACATGTCTGAAGTGTCTTAAACCGCGTGAAATTTGGCAAACATTTATTCGTGTCAACTTACTGGCTTCTTTCTGGGAACCACATAATAGATATCACTTCAAACGTAATGGATTAAGATGCTAGTATGTACTTATATTTGGTTTTCTTTTTGGCAATTATCATAGCAATAACCTAAAATATTTAATGAGCAACTTTGCAGTTCCCTGGCTGCAACTTGAAAAACTTTGCCAATTTCTGTGTGTTTGGCACACAAAAGTTTTTTGAACAAAATCTTAACTTTAAAGCTTTATTTACGACTACCATGACGATGAAAATGTTGAGCTTGAATGCTGTTGGAGCAATTTGCGAGTATTTCAAAGTCACTTGACTTGTTACGATGGAAGAACATGAAACTATTCGCAAGTTTTCCAACGCAATTTCATTTTCAGCCAGCACAAACGCAACTTGAACTGAGGAAAAAGCAAGACAACAAACTAGGTCTTCCTTCTGTCGGACATTAAATTATCAAGTTTAATATAATTTAACAAAAAAACAACCCAAAACAGAAAAATGTGGTACAGTCGAGGCAGTGCCCGACAGTGGAATACCCTGTACCTTTTGTGTCAAAAAAATTTTTCCTGCATATTCCATTTAAGAACTTCCCAATTGGAATTTATTTTTTTTTGGTGAAAATCAATATTTATACCTATAAGTTCCCTAAATTTTTACCCATTTTGATGAAACTCGAATGTTACAACAAAGAACTTATTTAAAGTATACGGGGTAAGTTTCAAGTTGGAATGTTGAGGGGTGTGGGAGAAAACACGGTAAATGGAATGGGTGGGGGGGTAAGGGGACCGCATCGATAAAATTTGGATGTAGATTTGTTCATTAGACCCGCATGAATAAAAAAAAAAATAAAAAAAAACCAAAAATTGTGATTCTAGGTCACTTGTAGCCATAATTGCGTAGAGTCAAATATTGACGCAGTTTATTGGCAAGGGGAGGTGAAATTTGCACATTTTTGACTATAACTTCTGTTGTATTTGTTCGATTTTGTTCATTTTTTACACATAGATGCATGTAAATACAACGCATCGCTCTGTTAAATTTCAGGTGAAAATTTTAAACGGTGTGGCGAAAAACCGCGAAACTCTACTGCGGGGGAACGGGGGAAGATATTGACATGATTCAACAAACTTCATCTGCTTAGGAAATATGCGCACCAGCTGGTAAAGTTTCGTGTCTCTAGCTCTTATAGTCTCCGAGATCTAGGCGTTCATACGGACAGACGGACGGACGGACATGGCTCAATCGCTACCCGAGGTTATGATAAGCATTTTGGTATAAAGGACTTGGGGTCTGCCACGCATCTTTCTGTCAGTTACATACATTGCACAAATCTAGTATACCCTTTATACCTATAGGTACAGGGTATAAAAAGTGACAGTCGGCACAAACCGATCATAATATACCCTGTAAACTTCTCAAGTTCCACAGTATCGGAAAATTGGGATGTGGTATGCCCAAAAAGTAAAAATAATTTTTAGGTTTTAATCCTTCAGTATTTGATAGCTTTAGTTTTTAAATGCAGTAAACTCGAATACGAGAGAGGCTTAGACCCTGATTGATATATTTTTATCTATATCTTTAGAAGTTCTATGGTGTGGAAGTAAATCACAAAAATCAGGAGGGAGAACAACGCATGATATTCACATAAATCGGCAAACTCAACATGCCTGCGAATATAAATTGGGGCGCCGTAGCTCCAAGATCCTATGAACTATGGTCATACGAACGGACAGAGGACAGGAAGTTGAACAGTCAGATATGATGTCTATATCGACTCTGCTGATCAAGAAATCGGAGCTACCTCCTCCATGTAGTGTATAGTGTATAATAGAACAAAAACTCATGATAGACAAAGGAAACACGTCAAAGTTGCACAACAAACAACAAAGTCCAGAAACAACAACTGTGGTAAAAGCTCTAATATTGTGTGCAAATACAAAATAAACTAGAAATGTTTTTAGGACAAAAAGTTTTATTGCTTAAATGCTGAAAACTTGCAGCAAAAACGTACGGAAAATTGAATTAAGTTTCATTGCCACTACATAAAGTACGTTTACTAAAAGGGAAAATAATGTTTTAGCTAACTTTCGTGATCCGAAGTTTGTATACACTTGCGGAGATTTTATATAGTGACGGATTAAGCCATAAAGGGGAACGAACCAAGGCGCCATTTTTTGCGTAAAAAAGAAAAAGTTTCTTAAATTGGGTACCAGGCAATAATAACCTAGAAGATTTTGTTTGTAAAAATCCGATTATTTATATAGTTAGAGTTATTGATGACTTACATTTAGGTAGACTTTTCTTCAACGCGTAAATATTTTTTAACCGCAAAAACGAGTCCGAATAAAATTGTTCGCTTTGGTTTTGTTCGTTTTCCGGAGCACGCCTGAATATAATATTTGAATTATTTGATTATTATTGAAAAATTAAATATTAAACTTAAAAATAAAATTGAAATTTCACCTCTTAAGCCTAATTACAGCGTTACAGCTTTGTAGCTTAATTTAGATGAATATTTTTACCCAATATTTTTTACCCAACTGTTTTTTAAATCTAACTTGCCAATAAGGTTTTTAAATAATTTTTTTTTCACTTTCATATTTTCTTAAAAAAACGTTTAACATTTTTTTATTTAATTATGCTCCTTACATGTACCCATCACCATTTTTTTTATTCCACCTTTATACAGTGTAAATAAAATTAAATCCATTTGGTGCAACGTTAAATAAAAAAAAATTTCAAATTTTTTTTATCTTTTTTTTTAATTATATCACATAAACAAATTGTTTTTTTTTCAAAAGACGTCAAAAATTATAGTAAATTTCTTTTAATATTTAATATAATACATATTCAGTGGCTATATGGTGAAAAAATGGTTCAATTATAATATATATATAATTTTATTATTATATTTATCAAATAATATTTTTTTAACAAAAATGTTTCAGACTACCTTTAACACAACAAATGGAAGAAAATAACCATATGTTTCGAATTACCTTTAACACAAAAAACTAAAGAAAATTAATTAAATCATCAATGTAAGAAATTTTTAATTTTTATAACTTTTACACTAATTTAAGAGAATATTCACAGGAGCAATAGTTTTTTAATCAGCTTATAGGAACAAATACCATATAGCCCTTAAAATACAAATTTCCCTTTAGGAAACTGCTTAGGTACATTTATACTGCTTACAAGCAGTTCCCTGAATCGTGCACATTTTTGCAGACGTGATGTTACAACTAAGAGTTGAAACCTGATATACCCTCCCTCAGTGCATAAATAGGATTTTTGGATTGTTTAAGAGCCAGCTGCTGCAATTAATCGTTGCAGCCGAGCTACAGATTGCAAACTTTTGCCTTGGGGCACGTTGCAAAACAAAAACAACAAAGAACTTTTCATTCGCATTGGCGCTTTTTGTTGTCATAAATTATTATTGTCCTTGTTGTGTACGTTGCTGTTATTTTTGTTGTAGCTGAGGAAGCGCGTCGATTTAATACTGCAATTAAAAAACTTTGCATAATTGCAAGTCAACACTTTTTAGCCAAGTTTATTGTCACTCAGCGCTTTGTCAGCGGCAACAAGCTGGACATTTTCTGTCATTTAAGCCACTTCAGTTATTTGATAACTAACTCGCTGAGAAAACCACAGTTAGTAATTGTATCTGTGAGTCTTTGTCTTTGTCTTAGTAGCTGTGTTCGTGTTTGTATCTTTAAGTGTGTCTATTAATTAGCTTGGCTTTAATTTGCTAGCATTTTCGCTTCGCATTCTGCTTCTGGCTTAAATTTTTTTTTTTATGTTTAACACGCGCTGTACCTTTATTTGAGCCTTATGTGCTATGGCCAACACAAGTTGTGCACATATTTGTATATAATAAAACATATACATATGTACATTACTGTATATAGGTATAATAATAATTTAATGATGCATAAACGTTGCTTTGGCAACCAAAAGGGAAATGTAAAATATCTTGTAGTCGGCAGCGGTAAACAGCGGTAACAGCAAAAAACAAAATGCATCCTTTGCTCCCGCCTCCAAGTTGATTTCTCCGTTTAACCGCTTTTACATAGCAGTTCAAGGACAGTCAAGCAAGCATTCCATGCGCCAGGCTTCAAGTGCGATTAAGTCTTGGGTTTCCAAGACCTATGCATTTACAAAGTGCATTAAGTACAGTAGTCATTGTGCAGAAATAACTTAAAATGTAAAAGGCATTGAAAGTAAAGCCTTGGATAACAAAATTCTAGGCTCCATACAAAACAGTACCTTATTAGTTTTTCATAATCTTAAAATGGTGAATCCAAGATGGTCGCCGAAATCAGAATAATCATTTTGATATTAAAACACAAGTTGAGTATGCAAATTTGAGTTTTCGAGATCGCTGATCTAAGATTAAAAAGAGTGATTAAATTATAGAGCTACTTTGCTTTGGCCGCCAAAAAAATTCCCTTTAAGACGAATATGGATTTGTATTTATATTAAGTTTAGTAAGCTTGCTTCAACTTTTCTACTTTTGCTGATTTCCATGGATGCGCCCTTATTATAAAAGCAAAAAATTACAAGCACACTTACTACCGCTGCTTTACTGTTGAAACCCTACACCCCTTTATCACTAATTTTATGTGGAATGTGTTATACTGGGGCAGCTTTGCACTGCCAGGCACCACCTATTTGCAGTCCGTGGAACCGCCAAGAAAACAAAATGACTGTCAAATGTGGCACGCGCAACCTAACCTCAATATTTTGACATAAGTGCAAATTACAGCACAAAGTATCAGACCCGCAGGGCCTCCATACGAAAGTTAAGTCAAGGTGTCCGTCCGTCCAGATTGTTGTTGCTATCAACTATTTGTGTCAATGTGTCAATACATAAGGTATAAACACGTATGCAATTACAGGTTCTATACACCTGAGCATGTGTGCGTGTAATAACAGCTGCAACGGAAGTTGCACACACACACACACACACACACACACAGACAGATCGACTAGGAACGATGAATACTTTCAACGAGGTCTGCCTCTAAGGTGCTATGTCGACTAAAGCAATTTATATGCAATTTTCATACGTTCTTTGTGCAAACTAAAATGCATATGGTTGCACGTGGCACAATAACAGCCATAACTCACGATATGGAAATTCATGAAAAGTTTGAACATTTTTATGAAATATTGCAGATCATTTGTTTTTCAAAAATTTATTTATGACCCTACGTCTGTATGAACACCTAGATTTAATCTTTTGGATGAGATTGGAAACAAGTTATTTTTGTTTGGGAAATCTTAAGAATTCCCCATCGCCAAATTTGGTTAGTTTATCTCTATAAACCAGGGATCGCGAATAAAATTTATGGTGTTAAAAAAAATTGATGCTTTGGATGAAAGTGCAAGCCACAGCGTATCATATTTTTGAAAGTACTATCCGTATTAAGGATAAACTTTTTTTTTTTAATTTTTATCATGAAACACAAGCGTAACTCTTATTTTTTGACTTTAAAAATAAAAATTATTAAATAATATTTAAATGACAAGTTTTTTTCAATTTTTAAGTTATTATTTTGCAATTTATATATTTTTTTTCAATTTTTAAATTAAAAATTGACATTTAAATATTATTTCATAATTTTTATTTTTAAAGTCAAAAAATAACTTATTATGCAATTTTGATGAAAAAAATCAAAAAATAATAATTATTTGATGATTTTTATTCTAAAAATTATAAGAGTTGCCATCCCTGCTAAAAACAAAAGAAACACAAATGAATCGGTCCTATAAAAACTATATGATATAGTATACCGATTTTGATAAAATTTGGTATAAATCTTGGGATCTTTAAAAAATCACCCTACGCCAATTGCACGAACAAACGAAGAACAATCAAATTATGCCCAGAAACGATTATTATACCGATCGGTCCAATGGGATTTATAAGCTTTAATAAGCCCATTTGGATGAAATTTGGTACAGTGCTTGTTTGCTATATCTCTTAACATCTGTGAGATCTAGGCGCTCATACAGACGGACACACAGACATGGGTATATTGATTTCTCTAGTCACCCTGATCATACTTAAGATAACTTAAGGCAATTTTTCAATGTAATGCTTCTTTTGAACCCAAGTGTCCTTTTGAAAACCCCGTGCCAGATGTGGATTTTGATTCTTCGCGCTCTTAAAGTTTGAATGGTTTCAGAAAAGAATGTATTAACTTTTAAGTTAGTTGTAAATATTACTTTTAATTTGTAGGAAGTTTTTCAGTCATAGCCCATATTCGTCTGTCCATCTGTTCTCTGCTCCTGAGAAAAAGCACTACCTCTAGCTCTGCCCGTTTTCACCCAATAAATTTTTTGCTTTTAACGCATACATTTCTCAAGTTATATACCAGGCACCCAACACAGACCTTGTATGAAAAAAAAAAATTGTTTGGTTATATCAAGCTTACGCGTTTTTCCTACAAATAAACGTCATCGTGAAAAGTATCTTATTAACACCTGACTAACAATTTGTGCGAATTTTTATGATAAATTGTCATATTTTAGTTTTTCCACTTAGCTCGACAACTTTGTTTGATAGCAAAAGTATAAATTGTTTTTGGAGAAATAAGATGCCTGACAATTTCCTTTTTTGCATAAGTCAATTTCAATGTACACACGCAATTATTACGACTACTTTTTGCAGCAAAGTTCCAAGCAACAGGAAGTTGGCCTTTTAGAGGACAGAACATAGAAAAGTTTGATCGATTTGACATTGAGGCCACGAGGCCACACATTGTCTAACGTATGGGAATGCTTTAAGTTATTGCTTGAAAGGTTTCAGTTAAGGCTTCTTCGAATTTAAATCTGAGCCTTTATAGTATGACAAAAGAGGAGCACTCACATTACTAAAAATATGTTGATATATGCCATTTACAATGAGCATCGCATACCCAATATACGGCTACACTTTTTGCTTTTTGCTATTTTTTTTCGTTCAAACTTATTACTTATACAATAAAAATAATCACAATGAGCACAAGCGGCGTCATCAGTGCGTATACATCATAAAAATATGTCTTCTTTACGTCACTCTTTATTGTTTTGTTTCTTGGGAAAAATAAAAGTAAAAGCAACATGAAAATCTCAATCATAAACATTTTCATGGAAACTGACTTTGATTTTTATTGCGTGCGGTTTGAGGTTTGTTGCCAATACTTAAGACGTAATTCCATTCTTTGCCTAAGCAAATCCTGCGCTGGCGTATACGCAATAAT
Source organism: Chymomyza fuscimana (assembly GCA_949987675.1). Classification (NCBI taxonomy): domain Eukaryota; kingdom Metazoa; phylum Arthropoda; class Insecta; order Diptera; family Drosophilidae; genus Chymomyza; species Chymomyza fuscimana. The sequence continues at coordinate 1,760,206 of OX465089.1, forward strand.
TTAAGTGACTCTAAACAAATGTCTGCCATAACTGAGGCAATTTAGAGACTCGTTGCCGCCAAACCTTGACACCAATTGTTACTATGGAAATTTCTCATTTAACGCTATTTCTTTTACACTCTTTTTTGCTTTTATCGCTCTTTACTTTCAGACCTACGCACAGCATTCGATTTACTAGACAGAAATCGTGACGGTCGCGTCACAGCAAATGAACTGCAGTTTATGCTCAAGAATCTGGGCATTAATGTGCGCGATGAAATCATACATGATCTAATACGTGAGGCGAGTCATTCAGGTGAGTGCCACTAGAGTAACAAACAAACGAGCCACTTTGGTGCAGTTTCAGTCATGTCGAGAGTCAACTTGGCACGAGTCTATGCAACAGTTTTGCTTTGTTTTTGCGTGTGTGTGTTTTTTTCCCCATGCTTACGTCATGGATGCTGAAAGTCTGCCTACATACCAAGGAACATTTAGTAAGGCCGTCTTGGGTTGGTTGTGCGACAACGACTCTAAAATGTTTGGAACCATCAAAAAGTGATAAGCGGAAGACTTACTTTATCTACTTAAAACTTACTGCTCCTCACCACATCTTCTTAGCACTCTTTGGATGCATACGATGAGCTATCTTACTGCTACTTCAATTTGATTCTGTTTCCATTACCAAGGCAATCGTCTCCATGGTAAGAGAATGTGCTTCTGGGTCTCATAGATGGCGTTAGTGAGCTTATTAAGATACCATGGATGCGCCCCTTTTTTTGTCAATGAGTTTGATATCAGTCAACATTAATAAGTGCAGCAATTTCATAACACCATATATATTTTTCCTTTGGTAATCACGTCCAGAGAAAAAAATCGGTTAGGTCTGTGTGTCTTACAGTAATGCCTTCAAATGTGGAGTCTCATCTATCCGCCAGTTTGCTTAGAGTTTCCTGCAATTTGGCGTATAATAGCTTTTTCTTTCTTTTTTTCCACCGCTAAAGCTCCATCTTCTGACACACTGCGGAAGCGGCTTGCAACCTGTCCTCACGTATGGGTTGTATAGGATGCAAGATGTGACATATTATATCAATCAAGTAATTGAATCGTTTGGCTGACAAACATACTGCTTACAACTAATAATGAACATGCCTTGCGGACATGGCACACGTTGCGCATGACAAATATATATAACGTATACGCATCGTTGGCAACCGCAAACAGCTCACTTGGTAACACTTTAAAGCCTTGGGCGCTACATGAACCCCCACAGAGGTTAAACTAGGTAACGGCCAAGTGGTCAATATTGGGCAATACAATGATATGAAATATCATGGTCAAAGAGCAGCTCACGTACGTTCAATTATGTGTCTTTTCGTTTAAGACTAGTGAGTGTGTGTGTGTGGAGTGCCTTCCATGTCGTCGAGTGTGGCACGTAGCACCAGTTTATTGCATTTGAATTCACCAGGTAAATCCGCATTAAGCCAATTTGTGGCTTTTGCCTGCGTTTACATTTTCCGCAGTTGATTCCATTTCATTCTTATTTACTCGTTAACGAATGAATTTTTTTATTATGCAATATAAAAATTCTTGTTGCATATTGCTCCACGGCATAGTTCCAGTCGTTACGACTCTGTCGCTATCTCTTGGCGCATTTGCGACTTTTAAGTTTTGTCGAGGGAATGGCTTCAGAGGCGTCCTCTATCCCTAGGCCTTTTGTTGAGCCATGTTTTTATCAGCTTTTGCTGATTTAATTTATTTTGTCTACAACATTTGTATAGCATTTTTTTATTCCACTTTGTATGTCTGGGTTTCTTTTTTTGCAATGGGCATTCATATTAAAATTAAATTAATGCAACGTTGTAGAAAATTGAATTTTATTTTAAAATGCAATTTCATTTATATCTGCTTATAGGATATTTATAAGCGTTGTATTATAGCCGCACATTTCAAGCATAATCTGTATTTAATACACATCAAATATTCGTGACGTCACTGAATTGAAGTTAATGTCATTTATAATTAAATTTGTTTGTATAGTCGGTAAGCTTACAGTTTTTAATGTAAAATTTGATCTAGTCAAGGAGAGATGTAGCTGTTTATTAGACTAAGTCCTTTTATTTAAAATCCTTGAAAATCCTGAAAATTATTCTTAACAACTTATTAAATTAACATTTTTCTGCCTACAAAAAACGCTCTAAAAATAAGAACTTTAAACTCAATAATAGAAAAATCAATCTTGTCGTAAGCTCCCTAATTTTTCTCAGTGTATAATTACTAAAAATAAGTTAAAATAGCAGGCGACAGTAATTTAATATAATATTTCTTTATCCTCCAATACTCTGACCATTATTTTACATAAAAGACAGCGCTACATATTAAAAATAGCTTAAATAAATGCTGTCAAGATTTAAGAATTTAAAGAAATTTGTCGCCTGCCTCAATAATTACATTTGGTTTGACGTCATAGAAGCAACTCATAGCGTCGCCTGGATACAGGGACTAGCTATTCAGTAAGCTGATTTGGAAACGTACAAACAAGTAGTACATATGTACATATATGGCATATTTACCACCACTCTTTCACATAAAAGCAAACAAACTGTTGCTGACAGCAACACTCGACTTTTCTATTGATGTCTGTCAGAAACAGAGACGAATCCTGCCACACAATGCAGCAAACATCCTTACACACACCTATAAAAATATAAACTCAGGGCCGGATTAAAGCAAGCACCCAAAGGCCTATTATTTCAGTCTCTTTCCTCTTTATGCCTTTTACAAACTTTTAGTAAATAACAGCAGAAACGAGTTATCGATCAACTTTTCATCTTATTCTTCTCAGTTTTGAGTGGAATATATTCCGCGGACTGAAATTACCGACAAGTCTGAACTTTACATATGACTGGGCTACCATTATGGATTCTGACTCAGCGATTCCCAAAAATTACAAAAATCATTATTGAAAATCAGAAATCGAAAATAATTGAATGTGTTTTTTGAAGTTTATCTCAAAGCCCTAGGCTTCGGATTCAGCGGCTCAAAATATAGTTAGACCTATAATATTCACACTCCTTTTTTTAACTTGAAACTTTGTGATACCACATTTTACCCGGCCCTTGGGCCTTCACATATTGTAATCCGACACTGTATTATTTATATGTATATATATATATATGCCATGAAATACAATATATACAAATCATAGGCAGAGCATTTTAACTCAGGCCACGTGACACAAACACACAAAAGCTACAAAACATTCATTTAACATTCGTTTTCATTCAACTTTATGCATAGTTCGATGAAAAGTGATTAAAATCGAACAAAAAAGTTACAAATAGATTACGAATTTATGCGAATTTGTGTGAAAAACCTTTGCCGCCATTTGTCAGCTCATTAATTTTATTTATTTCAGCTGTACAAACTGTTGCATGCCACATTTATGGCTTCATTTACATTCCTGGGGTTTCAATGACACAAAGAAACAAAGGCGCAAAGACATCTCACCCGCATTACAATATTCACACAGTTCTGCGTAAAAACGTGGTCAGGCCGTGATTTAAGCGACGTTTTTTCCTATTTACACACTTTGGCCAAGTCAACGATGCGACGCGTCGTTGCCACATTACCAGTTCAGGTGCTTGTGGCAGCAACGGGCATAACCAACTCGCTCTCTGTTCCCTTTAAACAAGTGGCTCCCTTTTGGCCAAGTCTTTATGTGTCTTTCTTTGGCACTCAAGCGGCCAGAACGCAACAGTTTTCATTATACATACTAGATTCTATACATATATACTCTTGTATTTTTTCTTGCTTTTGTGTGCGGCCACACTTGAGGTCAATTGTCCCATAAGCAGTGCTCTAAAGACGACGAGGACGTGGACGTAAACGACTAGGTTGACGAGCACGCTGGTTACGACTAGGACGAGCAGCAGGACGTGCTGCCTTCATTAATGCTTTGTTGACTTTATGTGCGCTGACACTTTTCTGTGTTAAAAGCCATTTAAAAATAATTGTTGCATGCTTTTAGGAGCAGCTCATATTCGTTCTTTTTGCTGAACTTATTCGATAAGTTTCTATGCACACTCGCTTACTCGCACGACAGACATACACACACTTACGCACGAATAATTACAACATCAATTAATGTCAACAGCTTCGTGGACATACAACAAAATGGCTGCCATGTTATAGGCCTGTCCGAACAGCTTAGAGCTCTTAGAGAGCGCACTTCAGAGTTTGCATAAATGAATTGCTAATATTCTGAATACATGGGGAAAAGTGCAAAGGTGCATCGTGAAAACTGGGTGTCTCGTTTATTATATAAGGAAAGTGTAAAATCTGCATATTTCAAACAAAATTCAATGAATACGCAAAGTGTTTTAAATTCCTTTGGTAGGTTAAGTTAAGTTAGCTAGGCAGCTCGGAACAAGACCGAAATTAACCGTAGACCTTGCGGCCCATTGTGATGCCTATTTAGGAGACACCAGGATTCAGGAGAAGGGAGTGGTAGGGGGAGAGAATAAGTGCTGCATGTGGGGAGGTGAAATATCGAGTGTGTGCCCGAATTCGCCTAATCATCCTGCTTGCTGAACCATTTCGGGGACTATAAAAAGAGCCTAATTCATTATGGGCAGATTTACCAGACTGCCCAGGTCTTCAAAGAAAGGCTTTCCCAGATACTGAGTGCGGGGCAGTCACACAACAGTTGTTGGATGCTTTCTATCTCTTCCTCATCTCCATAGCTGTGACAGAAATCGTTATGGGGAACATGCATGCTCTAAACCAAAACAACTCCTGTTATCATCCTAGTACTGCTCTTGTGGAATCGCAGGAGTTCGGAAATTCACTCTGGATTGTATCTTGGCCTGAGTGCTTGGGAGATGTGACAACCGTATACAGTCGTTTTGCCTCGGATCTGACTATCGTGATCTCTGAAACTACATCTATAAGGGGTCTTACTATATCCGTAACAGCTAGCGCTGAACCTTTCTTAGCGCACTCGTCCTAATCCTCATTTCCACCACCAACTATTCAGCAGAGGGTAATCGAGTGGTGCTGGGTGCAGTTCAGCGCCGCCACGGTGTTACGTATAAATTAGCTTGGCATAGTAAATTTAAATGGAAATAAGTACATATACTCAAACTTTCTTATAACAAACAATTTTAAAACGATTTTGTTTTAAGTACACTGCTTATTGTACAAGATTAAGTTTATTTTAATCATCTTAGACCGAATTTCCATATTGCGAATTTTTCTGTATATCGATTTAATTTCAAATAATTTATCCCTATGCACTTTTGAGATTTTTAAGTTTTTATTGTTCAGTAAATGCACCCACACTAAAGTTAGTTCAAATTTCACTTTCTTCCATGGAATTTCCCTACCACCACAAAACATTTCCCTTCAAGGGAAACTTCAATCAATTTGAAACTTGGATACTACCCACTTTTCGAGAGTAGTGAGTGCAGTGTATGGCACTGTCGGTTTCCGACTGATGCATGTTTCTTTCTCAAGTGCATTTTTATTGCATTTGTCAAGCAGTGCTTAAATTTATAAGCATTCAATGTTGACATGGTTTATCTGCATATAGTCGGGTCGATTCCCTCTGGAAGGGTTGCGTGCCGTCTGAAAGCCTGACTGCATTTTCCCAACATGCAATATCTGTCCCATGTGCATAGTAGGGGGCTCTTGTCGTTGTTGGTGTTGTTATTGTTGTGGACATTGGTGTTGATAGTACTTTTGTTGTTGTCGTTGTTGCTGCTGTTTCTGTTGGTCACGGCTTGTTAACTGTCAAAGGCAGTCGGCAGTGTGTTTGTCATTTGAAATTAGTTTGCACTGCCTGCTCATGTGTGTGTGTGTGTGGGTGTGTGGGTGTGACTGTGATTGCAATGACCATTTTAACCGCAGCTCAACCACAGCCCACATTTTAACCAAATGTCAGCAACATATTTCCCAGGACACTGTGCTCATTGAAACAATTTACGAGGCCGACAACAGAGCTACTATTAAACGCGAGCCAACCAGCCAATTTCGTTCAAAGCAATCTATGATTGAAATCGCTAAACGCTTCTAGTCCTATGTCCTTGAGTGTAGGTAGCAATTGAAGCTATTTACCGTGCCAAATTGTACTCGCCTTTGTGCAGTGCTAAATTGGGGCAACAATTTTCAACTCGCCACTGTTGCAAACTAAATTTGCATAACAAATGGACGAATTGATGACGATGTGTAGCCAACTTCAAAAAGAATGGTCGAAAAAATACGATTTTAAAAGCGAAGCAATTGAATACCCGAGATAATTGAAATTAAATGTTAAAACGTAGTTTATTTTTCGTTGAAAAAATGCTTTGGCATCCGGAATTGCAAAAGACCACATACAAGGTTGGTTGAAGAAGCAAACAGGTTGCTAAGCCGCCTAACTAGCAAAAATAGTTCTACTACCAACTCCGAAATAGGAAGCCATCTAGTAAACGACCTCACCCAGTAAAGAAACTAGGTCAACTCGCGACTAGAAGGCGTACTCAATTCAATACGCTGCAAATCGGTTTCAGATTTAATAAACTAACTTAAATCATCTGAAAATCAGTGATCCGTTTACAGTCCATAATTCACTCTGAATTCTCACAATTTCAAAAGGATTATTATAAAAATTCTACGCAAAAATGTTTAGGTATAAAGACTTCAAATCCGTTGCGGGAGCTGGCGGTGGAATTTTTAAAAAAATGAAAAGAATTTTTTATTTTTAGCCAGCATTAGTTTCATGTCAATTTTTATACCCTGTATCTCATGGCACAAAGGGTACGTCGGTGACCCCCCAAAGTTAACTAAAGTATGATCAGGGTGACTTGAAAAGTCAATATGCCACGATTTCATTTTAAATAATAATTTCGAAACTAAAAGTCAGCCAATTAACTTTGTATTGGATTTTTAAAATTGAGTCAAGTTTTATTATATTTTATTCAAATTTCACCGAAACCCACTCTTTTTAATTTAAAATTATTCAACAAAAGTCAACTTGTTTTTGTTTGTTTCCAATTCATTACTGCAAGTTTGGCAATATAATGCATACGCCATGTTGTTTGTAATTTTAAAGCAAACTTTTCACTTTCAAATTGAATGGCTGCTGACATTTAATTAATGACCCGCTGTCATGCTTGACTTTAATGTGGTTTAAGGTAATTTATTTTATGGACCAATACACATGCAGATTACGCTATAGATTACTTTTGTGTCTGTGTGCTAAGAGCGGGTTGTAGACAGTGCACAATACTTATTGCATGTTTTACAAGTAAAATGTAGCCAAATTGCACAAATACATGTACAAGTACACACACAACTACATTGTCATTGCTGCACACAGTAAACAAGCAACACTCACACAGACACACACACACACTCACAAAGGCCGCGCTTCCGTTTCCGTTGTAGTTGCCGCCATGAGGTCAGCAGCAACAGCAGCAGCTACATTTACCAATAATTGATTGCATTTTGGCATGAAGTCTTACCACTCACAGCCCCCAACAACTACCATAGACTGACTACCAATGGATCTGTAGTTTTTCCGCACACTTTTCTTTACCCCCTCCCTTCTTCCATTTACTGCTTCCCCTTGTGCATTGTTTTCCACATTGCAATGCCATCCCCCACACTACTCATTTATTATAACGAACAAAAAGACTGGCGTTTCCTTGGTTGACCTGAGGTTTCTGGTCTTGTGGCTTCCACTTCAATTGCTGTACTCAATTCAGATTATAAGCACTTCATTTGTTTTGAGTTTTAAGACTTTTATATGTTATATGCTTTATGATAGATATTTATAAAAACAAAAACAAATTCCTCAGTGAAACTCTTTGACATGCCGGACCTGTAACTATTGCAATTTATATATTCCCAATGTGGAATGTGCAGTCAAGTAAATAATCTAGCTCCCCCCAAGATTTCAAGGAATATGTTCTTTTTATGTAGAAGACAGTACTATTTCTACAGATCCATAATTATGATGATATGGTTTTTTGATTTACTCTTACGTGGTATCAAGTATTTTCTCATATTGGAAAGCTGTCTTTTTTCTGTAAGTTAATTAGAAAATAAAACTATTCCCAAACTCTTTCTACTTATATTTTACAAAAAAGTTTATGTATGTCGTCGTCATCCAAGTCATCATTTATTTTTCTGATTAATGTGGACACTAGATGGCGCAAGCAAATTGTTGCATGTTTGCTATCACAAAAATATAAAAATATTTTATAAAGTGTGAAGGCCGAGCTCCGGGAAAAAAAGACGAATTTTTTTTTGTGTTCGTGTATATTATATATAACGATAATGGCATAGAAAATTATACTATGCTATTGTGCTAATGAAAATAATATTGACTTTCGGCCAATGCACTCTTTGCCAGACTGCAGGAATTAATTTTTTTAAATGAAAAGAAAGCGTATCCAACTGTCAACCATATCGCATTCTTGTTTACACTGACTTAAATGGTTTTTAAACTGAATCCGATTCCTTTTTTGACTGTGTCTGTTTGCCAGATTCTTTGTTTGCTCTCCTTTATTGATAGTTTGCTTTTGCCTGTTGAACTCTTTTTGTTGAATGATTGGCTTTTGAATGTTTTTGAATGCCATGAACTTGTGGACTTGGGAACGTATTTGTGGCTTGTGGCTCTTTGCTTGCTAATTAGTCAGTCGATTTGATGGATTTGACATTCGTTGTATACGCGCACTGCATATGAGTCCAACTAGTACTTATGTCCCATCAATCCACGCCTACAATGCACTACAAAGGACAATGTGACACATAACTCATTTCAAGATTCAAAACCACCCACATAAACACATGTCTAAAGGGGATGGATATAGAAAATGTACAAAAACATGATATGAAAGGACAAGGCAACAGCTGACTGACTAGGCTTGTGACATTGCCAAAATGTGCACAAAGACACTTGACTAGTGCCTGAAATGAAATGAGTGGATGGATAGCGGGAACAGATTCACATAATGGCCTTAGGAACTAAGAACCAAGAACAACGACAATGGCGACGACATTGTGATGCCATTTTCATTATCCTTGGACTTGTCCTTTTTTGTCAGCGCACACAAACAAATACAAACACAAGCATATACACAAATGAATGTGCCGCCATTGGAAATGTACACAAGCTCATTTATATATGTATACATATAACTACTATACTATACTATAGTATATTTGCCTAGTTTATGCGAAAAAAAAAAAAATACAAGCAGTTGCTAATGACGCGAATTATCCACGTTTTGGTGTTGCCGAATTAAATAGTTTTTTTTCGAATTTTTAACCAAGTTATAATGAATTTTAACGTTATGGAATGCATGTTAATTTGTTGACTTATGTAGATCACAAACAAAATAAAATTTCAGCGTTCCCATTCTAATTAAAATCTATAAATGCCAAGTGTGTTGGAATCTTCTCAACTACATTAGTTAAAATTTTAGCCATTTTGTACTTTTGTATGGCAGATGTCAATAAATAACATTTATGTTATTGTGATCACAGTATGTTTTATATGAAACAACTTGCTTGCGCCATCTAGCGATTAACATTGGCAAACGCAACTTTAACATTCTGGCCGTAGCAGCAAAAATGTTGTTATTAAGATACGGGCACACTAAACAGAAGAATGAAAATGGCGATGATAGTCGTTATCATATCGATAGCAGTTGTTTATAACGTGAATTATCCACGAATTTTCACCTAATTATAATGAATTGCTCTCTGCCCAAATTCAGCAGTTGTGCCTATTTATGACTATCACGAAAGATGATATTTCCATTAAAACTTTTACTCATTTCCAAGTGCTCCATTGAGACAATTTCGACAAAGTGATCAAAGTATATGTAACAACTTGCTTGCGGCATCTAGCGATTAACATTGCCAAACGCAACTTTAACATTCTGGCCGTAGCAGCAAAAATGTTGTTATTAAGATACGGGCACACTAAACAGAAGAATGAAAATGGCGACGACTACGACGACGGCAAACAAAACCTTATTAATTTGCTAAATTTTGTTTCAAGTACTTAATTATCATGATTTCTAGTTGGCAAAAGTCTCTCGCATAAACATATTGTATGTACTTATGAGTATCGTGTATGTTTTGCAGACAAACAGTTTAGTTGTGTATTTAAAAAAAATTGTGAAAAGAAAATGCCGGAAAAGCCTAGACTCAGACTCAGACTTCAGCAGCTGCAAGTCAGGCACATGAGCGTAAGTTAAGCACAAATGAAAATATTTTCCAAGCCAAACAGCAGCATGAGAAATGTCACAAATGTCAAACAACAGCAACAGAGACAACAACAAAACATCAAATAGACAAAAAGAACTAGAAAGAGTGAGATGGCAGGAGAACGGAAGGAAGTAGCAAAACACTTGAATGTTAGCAACAAGCACTGTGTGACATGTTCTATGCCCAATGATCCTTGCACATTGGTCAGAAAACGCTTTTTTTCTGAAATTAAGTCAAAAAATTTTTTCAAAATATTTAAAAGATGTAAGTACCAAAAATAGGTAAACTGACATAATAAAAATACCAACAATTTTTTCGCACCTTAAAATCCAACTTTTGTTCCTAGGTGAGCATTTGCTATTTACTGACCCAACTATTTCAAAAATTGCGTTTTATTTCGTAATTTTTCACAAAATTTGGTTGGTAAGCATAGAAAATAATCAACAAGTTATGCAGAATATGTTATGTTATACCTTTGTGGTATAATTCTTAAATCAATACCTTTCGATCTATTCGTCTCTCATGTCGATACAAAATTTTGTTCACGAGATATTGACGAATTACTGAAAAAAATTACCCAAAAACTTTCGAACAAATCTCGAAAACGGTTCTTAGGAATAAAAAATAAATTTCCTTTTCGTGTTTCAAGGTTCACTCGATGACCCTAAAATTTGTAAGCTAGTGTTATCAAAGCTTCTACACTTTCTGCAGCAAACTTAATAGGAAATCACATGCTAGAAATACAGCCGGCTAAATGATATGACAGGCATGTTCCACAGATCTTTGGATTCTTTGGATCCCTTTCTTATCATCTCGTGAAATAAAGCCAATGATCCAAATTGTACAGTTCCGCCTGATGCTGTAGACTTTAGGAGTAGCCTGCATATAGTTTGACTCTTATTGTAGGCGCTAAGTAAGCACGTAACGCAACTGGTCCAAAACCTTTATATATTTACTACCATTTATGTGGGTAACATATAAGTCATTGTTCAAGACTATCTATATTTTTCGAAGTTATGCCAAAAAAAATGGTATTCCGACCAGTGTGCTTTAGATGTCCACTCTAATGATATAATCACACCCATGTGTGTGTGTGCGTGTTCTCTATGTGTATGTGTACTCTGTGTGTGTGTTTGATAAGTCAACAAAATGGACAAATGTTTAGCTTGAATGCAATTTAACGTCACAACCATCTTATATAATCACCAACAATAAGAACTTTATGCCTCGCCTAATTGATTTAAATGGCCATCTTTTTTTATGACTCTGTGTTGCCACAATTATAATTACAACTACAGCACATATGATTCGCCCACTTAAGGCCAACAACATTGTACGTACAATTTGGCAGCATTTGTTCAAGGACGGCTATAAACCCCACACTTCCCTGCACTTACCAAAACATTTGTAGATTCAAGTTTATCTGCATACTCTGCTCGTGGCGTCAGGTAGCTTCGCTCATGTTATCGACTGCTCTTGTAGAGCTGCAATAATAACAAAAAGAACGTTCATTTGTTTTTGCAGGTAATTTAATAAACAACTGTTGCAAACACTGGGTTGTGAACGTCCGTTGATGTTAGGGACTGTTGCAAACTTGACCAACCGATGAGTACACATTGAATTAATCGCTTACTAGCAAAAAACGATTTTTTTACCCAAATTTATTTGATCGTCCTACACAAAAATAATTTAAATAACTTGAATATAGATTAGGTTAGGCTGCTCAGTTAATAAACCAAGATCACCCGGAGACCATAGGGTCCATTGGGGAGATACAGAAGCAAGCATTAAAAAGGACAGGGGGATGGGAGAGGGGCGAGTGACGTTGCGAGGTTCGAAGATCGAATCTGGTGGGTATTCCTACTCTCCTGGTTTTCGCTGCTTGTAGACCCCTTTTGAAGACTCGATAAAAGTAGCCAGGTCCCCTATGTGCACATTCGTCAGACTGCTCAGATCTTCAAAGAATGGTTTACCCAGCAACTGAGAAGTGCCATGCAATCACATAGCAGGTGTTGGATGCTTTCTATCTTCTCCTCATCTCCACAGCAACGGCAGAATTCGGCGACGTGCAACCTCTTAGTCATAAGGCCTTTGGTGCACTGCCCCGTTACAACACCTACTACCATACTGATCCCGTTCTTGTGAAATTGCAGGCGCTCAGATGTTCGCTTTGGATTGTACTGTGGCCAGAGTGCTCGGAAGATGCGTGAGCTCTGACCTTCCCCCTGATTTTATATATCTTGCACATAATCGCACAAGAAATGTGTAAACTTAGTAGGTTTTTATTCTAAGCGTATTCGACCTTCAGCAGTACAAAGTAAACTGTTTTTTTTCTTTCTTTTTGGCACTTTTTTATAGCTGTCATATATGTACGGCACCCACACATATCCGCATATCCTTTAATGTTCTACAAGACCTTGACATTGGCAAGTAAACATTGGGCGCCTTTTGGCAACTCAAATGATTGTCGCCACCATTAAGAAAAAGCTTGGCAGCCCAATAATTTATGAATATGTATGACTTAACTTGAGTTGGCAGCTCTTTCTCAGTCTTATCACAACTTAAATTTACATTGAAATTCAAGCTCAAAGTAAAAGTTACGCAACTCGTCATCTTTCTCGCTCCTTTACTCTTTTACTGTTTCCTTGGGTTGCGAAAATTTTATAGCGCCAGAAATTATAGCTGATTTGAACTTCATTTTAATTCCTTGCTCATTGGTAGCCAAGGTCAAGGTTAGGTCCTCGGTACTTGCTTCTGTTAGAATTGTTATTATTGTGGTTGTTTTGGTGGCGGAACCCTGCGGTGCCATCTGGCGGAAGTTCGCTGGAAGGTCGAATGTTAGTTTCATGCGCTCGGCAATATTTTTAAGTTTAATTATAAAAGTTTCAGTCGCAGGCGAGGGACCCATAAACCAAAGAAGAACAAATAAAATGAAATTAAAAGCAGAGTATAGCAGATCTATGCGGCATGTTAATCTTTAAGATACTAAGCCGCGGAAGACTTTGGGATACCCTGTACCACCACATTGCAATTAATTCCGATATATTGCGTAAGAACTCCAAAATCAAACAAAATACAGTCGAATATTTCAACAAACGCATTTTTTTGACCGATCGGTGCTATGAGGGCTTTATTATATAGTCAACCGATGTTAATCAAATTTGGCACAGTACTTGGAAACTCTGAAAAGCTTTCGAATGCCAAATTTGGTTGCGATTTCTTAACAAACAAACGAAACAAAACGAATTTTGTGCAAAAACTGATCTGTCCTATGAGAGCTATATGATATGGTACAGGTTAGGGAACTCTAGAAAACTTCCGAGGGACAAATTTTGTTATAAGATCTCGAATTACCCATCTAAAAATTTTACTTTTTTTCGAGGTCCTCTGAAACACCCCTATGGGAGCTATATATTATTATGTACCCGATGTCAAAAATTTAAAATAAACTTGTCTCCCGTAGTATAATAAGGGATCTAATCTGAAAGTTTGGTTGCTCTAGCTCGCGCCATCTCTGAGATCTAGAACGGACAGACAGACTTATATCGACTTCTCTAGCCACCTTGATCATACTTTAGGTAATTTTGGGGGGTCTTCAATGTTTTCTTTTGTGAGTTGCATACATTTTCGGCTTGCACAAATTTAATATACCCTTTTTAAACCATAACGCACAGGGTATAAAAATACCCAAAATCCCCTCACTACGAAATGGGATCTCCGGTCTCATCTCGCGCTATATGGCTGGGTTTGAGTCCCACGTAAAACACTTGGTGACAACTCTGCTGGGCAACAGAACCCAACGACGGTAGAACTCCTTTGATATTAGGAGGAAAAGGACAAATTTATTCAGTCATTGGATTATCTATCAATTTACTCTGTTCCAAAGACGTACAGTGCAGTATCTTATGTAATATAAGGCATGCAATAAGGCGGCTTAGCATGAAAACGCAAACAAAAACCGGAATGCTTTCGTAATGGATAATGGATTTCTGAAAAAAAAGAGTTTTTTTTTTAATTTTTTTAGCTGCTCTCACCTGGCCGAGGATTAAGCATGGTGCACAAAAAAGTAGGCAACGTTTTGTTGCAGTATCCATTGTGGGTGACTGTGTGAGAATGAGTAGCTATGTGTGTGTGTGTGTGTGTGTGTGTGTGAGCACGCATTACGAGGCAGACAACAATGGCTGCTCTTTGTTGTCATTGGCATTGCTGCAATGTTATTGTTCTTGTTGTTGCTGTAGCTGCCGCTTGAAGCGTGTAAACATTTTTCAACTTGCAACGATGAGCAAAGGAGCGTAGAAGAGAAGAGAGCGCAGGCTTAAATAGAAAACGTTAGTTTCTCTGCACTAAGCCAAGAGCTTTTAGTTTTACTTTTTGTTTTTTCTTTTCGTTGTGCATTTTCTTGTTATTTTCTTCATTCACTCTTCGTCTCTCTTTTATGCTGCAAATCTTTCTGTTGCAAACTTGGCACTTAACTCAACTTTCAATTACAGGAAATGGTTTAATCAACGAGGCTGAATTCCTGCAATGGGTCGGACGGATTCAGGCGCTCCGTGACGAGCAGCAACAGCACGAGGAGAATGCCAGTAAACCCTTAGACGAGGCCGATGATGTCACTGAAGACTTAATAGCCGCATTTAGGTAATTTGAATTGATTGGGAATAAAATAAAACTGTCTTATACGCTTGAATTCTATTTAACAGAGTATTTGATCGTGATGGCAACGGTTTTATCACACGCGATGAGCTACAAACCGCAATGGAAATGATTGGAGAACCATTGAATGAGCAGCAACTAGAACAACTGCTGACCATTGCCGACTTGGACCAGGATGGCCGCATCAACTACGAGGGTAAGCCCAAAGCCATTCCTAGTCCTACTTAAGGACACTGATGACGCAGGCTCTGTGCCTGAGGTCGTAAAAATCAAACCTAACCATAAAAGCTGTACAGTGTGCAAAGCTGTCATAGTCAAAGGCAAACTCGCAGCTGTTGTTATTGCAGTTACTATTCTTATAGGGTGTTTTTTTTCAGAGAGTGACTATTAAAATAAAAAATCTTGTTTCTTCTTAATTGCAGTTAGTAATTTTTTTTTTTTTATTTAAATTTTTAGCAACAGAGACATTAAAAAAAAAATTATCTGAAGAGCTAAACAAATTTTTGTAAATATGTCCGAAGAGCTTTTTCTGTAACTGTACAAAAAAATTGCCCGATTTTAGAAAAAGGGCTCATAATTAAGTATATACTTATGCAGGGCACAGCAGAGAAAAAAAATAAGTTTGAAACTCTAGAACCCTAATAAAACATTATTGCCTGATACCTTACTTAATTTTTATGTAATTGCTTTAATTAATGAGCTCAAATGCTTGCTAAAATTCTGACTGATTTCGATTCCTGTTCCGACTAATCGAAACGTTTGTATGAAGAGTTTCCCTCGAGAAATTTCTTAATTGCCTTAGTTTTGAAAACAGTTGAAGAAAACACCCTGTATTAGTTATTTTTGTTGTTGTTGTCACTTTCACGTTAATCAAGCTATCAAACTGTACATAGCATAATATATAACCTTGTGACAATATTTGCAAACCAAATACAACAATTACAACAACAGCGATAGGTACCACAAGTGTCAGCTGTCCAGTGTCCAGAGCTTGCTCATAAATCAGCTAGACACAAGCTTGTTTAAAGATGGCGTCGACACAAAACAGCGACAGAAACGTAGACCGATTCCGAGACAGAGGCACCTCCAATGTTGTTGCTGTTGTCCGTGTCACACACTGTGACCATAAGTTGAATAACCCAGAACCAAGGCGTATACTTAATATGCGCGTTTGTTTATTTGTTTGTTTACCCATAAAAAATGGTTTTGTTGCCTTTTTTGCTTCTGCTGGCCACAAAGCTGCCCAGTTTTAACCACATGAGCTGCAGCTGCGCTACGCAAAAGTTGTGGACACCGTAGCCAATCGGGTATACAGGAAGCTTCGAAAGCTAGGGTGTCAATGTTTTTCGTAAAGTAAATGGGTACATCAATTATGTTAAAATACTAGTATCAGGAAGATAAAAGATTTTTCGACCTTATTAGAAGTAAACTTTTACCTATTCCCTTGCTGAGGGCGTATAACATTTTAAAAAATATTTAAAATTTGTTTTTATTTTTGAAGATTTACTATATATTCATGTACTCTCTTTTTGTGTAAGAAAAGTGAACTCTATATGAAAAATAAAATTTTCTCAAGAGGTGAGGCAAATACATTTATCCGTCTGTCTGTATGCCTCTTGCTGTCTGTCCCTGTAGCTTAAAGAAACGGATTGGATCAAAGTAAAGGTATCGGGTATGTCAAAGTCGGTCATGCCAGGCTTAAGCCATGGGTTTTTATACCCTGTACCGTATGGTACAAAGGGTATATTGCGTTTGTGCAAGCCGAAAATGTATGTAACGTACAGAAGGAGAAGTCGGAGACCCCCCAAAGTTACCTAAAGTATGATCAGAGTGACTAGAGAAGTCGATATACCCATGTCCGTCTGTCCGTCTGTCCGTATGAACGCCTAGATCTCAGAGATGGTAAGAGCTAGAGCAACCAAACTTTCAGATAAGATCCCTTATTAATCCATAGGAGACAAGTTTATTTTATTTTTTTGATATCGGGACTACATTTTATAGCTCCCATAGGGGTGTTTCAGAGGACCTCGAAAAAAAGCAAAAGTTTTAGATGGATAATTCGTTTGCTTATGAAGATATCATAACAAAATTTTAGAAACCCCCAGCACTGTACCTAATTTTATCAAAATCGGTTGACTATATCATATAGGTCCCATAGGATCGATCGGTCGAAAATTTGTTTTCTGTACAAAATTCGTTGTGTTTCGTTTGTTTGTGAAGATATTGTAACCAAATTTGGCATTAAGAAGTTTTTAAGAGTTCCCAAGCACTATACCAAATTTGATCAAAATCGGTTGACTATATCATATAGCTCCCATAGGATCGATCGGTCGAAAATTTGTTTTTTGTACAAAATTCGTTGTGTTTCGTTTATTTGGCAAAGAAATGTCTTTTGGAGTTTGTAAGCAATATATCGGACTTGATTGCAATTTGGTGGTACAGGGTATCCCAAAGTCGTCCGCGCCCGACTTTAACGTACGCCATCTTTTTTTCTCGGCAGTGCTATAAAACGCAAACATAAATGGTTGACCCATTAACGACACTTGTTTACAGATAAACTAGGTATCTAATATGTTAGAGTATATATGTATATACAGCATATAAAGTGGTATACTAAATAGTTGCGGGTTTGTCCCTAGCGGGGCATTAAATTGATTTACTAAGCCTAAGTATACACATCACACACACACACACACACACACACACGGAGCACCCATCGAAACTTGAGTGTGCACACAATGTGGTGAACCTTACGCCTTGGCAAATGATACTTTGACCTTGCCGCACAACAACAAGGCTGTATTTGCTTGCCTCACAAGTGCAATTTATTTGTTTTGTCATCATTGTTGTTGCTGTCGTTGTATCTATTTACTTTGCACCGGCATGTGGCAAGCATATGTGGGATTTAATCGCTGACGCTGCATTTTGGGCTCTAGAGAAGAGCCTTTGCTACACTGTGTCTGGGTTAAGAGGTCTTTGGTCTTTGGCTAACTACCTTCCATAATTTTGTGAAAGTGAGCTTTAGAATGCTCATAAAGTGTTTTTGGCCCATTAATTTCAGAGCATATGTTTGTTTATTGGTTTTAGTTGCCTTTGACATATTTTTGTTGTGACCTTGCTGTAAGTGTTTGATAGCTTTAGTTGACTTTGAAAAAAGCTAAAAAACATTCGAAATAGTACAGAACATGCTTTTTTCAATAGTTCCGGCGAGAGAAACAGAAAAAACAGTGTATCGAAAAGAAGAATACTCCGAGTTTAAGACGGACAAGCGTCTTAGAAAACTAAACAAATATTATTTCAAGTTGCAATTTCTTTAGAGTTAAAGATCAGAAAATATATTTTGTACTGGCAAATATCCAAAACTTTATGTTTTATGCTTTCAAATAGCATTTTCCTACAAAAACAAATAATTGTGTGAAGTGTTTGCTCACTTTGTTAGTCTAGCACTTTTATCTTTATGCCTCGTTGTTAGGGTTGCTCACGTTCTTACTCGAGTATTCTTGCACAAATGCCTGAGAATGTGAATGCTCCATTTATTTATTATTTTTTTTTGTTAATTTCTCAATTTATTTCTTTCATTACAGAATTCACGAGACTTTTACTCTAAGCAGTTGGAGTGTCGAAAACTACAGCAAAAACAACGCCAGGAATGGAATAATAATTTAAATTTTAATTATATTAAGTATACTCAACCACAAACAGAAAAACAGAAATGCAAATAAGATGCATATTTAATATTTTATATAAATCATATTTATATGTGAATGTAGTACATGCATATACATACATACTCACACACATACACACACACACACACACACACACAACACACAGATACAATTACACTTTTAGCTCAACAAGTGTTGATCATTTGCATTAATTCAGTAAATTAGTTTTTAAGTTTTGTTAAATGCAATAATTTCAATCACTTCATTTCAAATGATGAAAACAATAAAAAAAAAACAAATTGTTTAGGTCTTTTTATACTATGTGTATTTAAAATACTTTATTTTATATAACCATTTTGAATCCAAAGCGTTTTTTTTTTATGTTTTTTTTTGGATAGGTTCACGAAAATGGAAAAATAAATTGCGCCAACAAATTTTTAATGTGTGTTATGTAAAATCATGAGTACATACATATTCACATACATACATACATACATATATGTATATATATGTGCATATTCGGATAAGTCTGAGCGCGTGAGTGATATTGTGTTTAGGGTGCTGCATTAAATGAAAAAATTATATAACAAAAAAAAAACAAAATGAGACGAGAAAATAAAACTTAAAAAACACTTGACACATAAAATACTTAAAAAAAATATATGTTTTAAGAGCAAACAAATGTATGATTTTTTGTTTTATTTCTCTAATAGACATACAAATGAAAAGCGTTTCAAATTTGATAGTTTAAGTTGCAATTAATTGTTGAAAATATTTTTCTAAACTATATAAACACAAATAAAACAATTGTAAAAATAAAAAGGAAATTAAGTTCAACTTGATAATGCCAATAATAAAAATATTAATACTTATAAAATCAAAAAAAACACAGTAGATTTAATTTACATATATTTCCAAGATCCTATAAATAGCATAAGCTCAGTATTCAGCACTGCAGAAATGAACAAGAAAATGAGTAACTCTTTTTGCTATACAAAGTAACTAAACTTGAAGTTAGGTATTAAAAATTACTGATACCAAATTCATTTTTTTTAATACAATAAATACTCAATGGTCTAAAGGAAATCTCTTCTTAGCAATTTTTACAATTGCGTCAATCTACTAGATATACTTTTTAACCTATGGCCTACCTAGTTGGGATACCCAAAAAAATAAGATATTAATTAAAAATGATTTTCCACATGGAAGATATATATTACCTACAAGAAAACTAACTGACTAAATATTGAAAAATATTTGGGAGGGGCAAAAATGCGTTTTTTCCGTAATCACTGCAGCTCGTCACTGAGTGATTTCAAATCAAAATCCGAAAGGATTTTCAATAAAAAAAATATCAAGCTAATCGGTAAAGCCGTTCTCAAGTGACAATGATCATCGAAAAGGCTTTTAAACCCATTGCCTGTCTACTTGTATGGAGTCGACTCCATTCACATTTATTTTTTAAAATAATAGTTCGATTTGCCTAAAATTTTCAGATAATACTTCTGAAATATTAATACTTTTAGAAAATGCAAAAATAAAAAACTTTTGTTTTTTAAATTCTAACTAGGTTTGTGCCCTTAAAGCAACAGGATATTTTTGGTACATCGCTAATCCTACATTTTTTTTTTTTTTTATATGTTCTATAATGCAAATAATCAAAAATTCATAAATTTTTGAGAATCGCTGTTTTCTAATTTTTGATTGCCAATCCAGCCTGATTAACTGAAGATATTCCTAAATTTCGCAAATCTTATCTTCGTAATTACAATTAAATTTAATTTTATTGGAGCAATATATAAAAATATAGTTGTTTCGAATTGTTTTTTAGTTTTTCCCAGATCTTAACCAAATTTGAAAGTTTTTTCTAAAGCATCTACTTCAAATTGTTTTATCTGGTCATACTTTTTATGAGACAAACATGTTTTGTTGGTAATAAAACAAATTATGAATTTTTCCGAAAGTATCGATACCTAATTGTTCTTTTCTGGCCAGACTTTTTATTATAGAAAAATGTTTAGAAATCTTGTCTCTAGTTTTTGTATTTAAAATTTTTTGATTATAATTTTCTATATTTCTATTTCTACATCAATACAATATTTATATACATAGTTGTTTTGAATTTTTCTAATCTTACCCAGATCTTATGCAAATTGGAAAGTTTTTCTTAAAGCATCGACTCCAAATTGATTTATCTAGTCACACTTTTTATGAGAGAAGGCATGTTTTTTTATTGATATAGTTTTGTTGGTAATTAACCAAATTAGTGAATTTTTCTGAAAGTATCGATACCAAATTGTTCTTATCTCGCCAGACTTTTTATAAAAGAATATGAAAAATATTAAGTAGTAAACTAGTCTCCCAGTTTTTTGTATTTAAGATTTTTTTATTATAATTTTCAATACTGAATACTGAGCTTTAAGCTTAAGTTTAGTTACATTTTCGAAAGCTCCAAATCTACTCATCAGCATAAACATAAAAAAAATTAATCTTACTTGTTAAATGGCATTTCATTTAAACACTTCACTAGCCTCAAAGTATCAGAAAAGTGTGTGCAAAATAATTAAGTCCATTGCAATGCCGTCCCGGCTTGGCCATATCTTCATAATAAAATCAAAAATATTTTTGTAAAACCACATACACACAGAAACACACGTACACACATTTAGAACGTCACTTGACCTTATGGTTTCAAATTAGTTGTGGTTTTTGTATCTTAATTGAAATTGTTGAGAACCAAAAATTGTTAAGGACACCCAAAGTGGAAACGAAAGTGCTTTTGAAAAATTCAGTAAAAATAAATAATAAAAGAAATGTAATTAAATCAGGTCAAAGATACAAAATAGTTGCAAAATGGAAAGCATACCACAAACATTTTTGTAGGGTATTTACAACATCTGGTTAAAGCTAAAAAATGGAGACCTTTATACTACTTGCTTACACATATTGGCTATAAATGTTTATAAAAACCTTCTCTATTGTATTTCCTATAATTAAACATGGGTAGATTTTTATGACTTCTTAATGTGCTTAAAAGTGTATGAAAAACTATATACTTATACTTATGTATCCAATACAATATAAACGATATGTATGTTAATGAAAGCTACTCAAAATAATGACGTTTATGTTAAAGATAAAAATCCTATCACAACTAAATGTTTAATACTACTCGTATGTTACATATTTGTAATACAACAAAAAATTAAGACATTATCTATATAAAAGCCTAAATTCATACATAATAAACGCTATAGTTATTTGATTTTAGTATTAAATATTTGGTTATATGTACCTACTGTATTTAATAAATAACAATTAAAAATATTTAAAAGTAAAATAAATACCAATACACCAACGCTCAATCGAAGTGTTTTTAATCTTAATTCAGAGTCAAAGGAATACTTTTTCGAAACTGGTGGCATTCATGGGCTGAAGAGACCTTCAAAGGATATAAGACTTAACAGCGTTAAGCGACGTCGCGACGCGTCGTTTATAACTAATCAAGCTAACCTCGGCAATTTTGTCAGCATTTGAATTCTAAACTGAACCCTACGTAGTTCTCATCCACCAAACCACTTATGCATTTAATACTCTGGGCCTGATAAGAGCTATATACAGCTTCACTCCAGGATCACGCAACTTAACAAAAACTGATAAATCATCTTGCGTAATTGGGTGAAAAAAAAACAAAAAGGTTCTTACACGGAATTGCGGATTTGGATTCGCCCCGATGCAAGTAAACATGCATCATTCGGGTGAGCTTTTAAATTTGTTCTTGTATTTTGCATATCTTGCAGACCGACTTCACGACTACTCCTTGGTATCATTCTTGTTCTACGCCTAGAGTTCGACCCAGACATTAGCAACTTAACAAATTGTAACTTATTGACTAAAATTGTTTTTATATTATATTATTATTTTGGGTACACTTACACAATGCAAGGCAATTTGCTGCTAATGTTGCAAGTTTTTTTTAATAAAATTGTCAATTTCTTTTGCTTTTCGCGCCAAATTTAAAATTTACAAAATTAGCAAAGAAGAAGCACAAACAACAATTCAACTCATGAAATAAACAAATTCGAATAATTGCATAAAGTTGTCAGAGCGAACATGTGAAAAAATTGCAAAAATAGTAATTCAAAATAAAAAAACTTTTACAATAAACAAAACATGCCCACAGCAAAACTAATTAGAATGCGCTCAGCTGCATAGAGATGCCAGATTGTCAAAACCAATTATAAAAGAGCCTATGACAAAAATTATCGCATATTCAAAAAAAAAAAAAAAAAACAATTTTTCAATAAATATGCAACTTTTTAATTTTTAATTACTAAGCGGCTGAGTTGATTACTAACTTTATTAGAAACAAAGTAGCCGTAGCTTGAAGATGAAGTAGGCTTTTTAATGATTGTTTTACATTTTATTCTCGACACACATACAGCATAAATTCTTTAAAACAATAAAATAGTCAAAATTTGTAAACGTTTTTAAAATATTGTTATATTTTACAATAGCAGAAGAAGCGGAAAATGGCAAGCATAACGGTAAATATACAAACTAAACAGTATTATAAATGAATTTAAATGTTTATCGCGCACATGTTTTGCTGATTTTTCTGATTGCGTATCCACCATCTTTTGCATGCATGCACAAAACATGTAAAATCGATTGTTTCGATATGTTCTTTTTACGCAAACTGCCATCGCTAGCACATAACCTCACGAGTCGCACATAAAATCAATTTTTTGTGCAACGAAAGAGAAAATCGAACAATTCGCAAGTTTTTATATTATTTAACAACGAGGCATTCTGCATTCTTTGTTCATTTTTGTCTTAAGTGTGCGTATGCAATTGTGTTTTAAGGCCACAAAGGTCTGCCCGAATTTTCAACGTGCAAGTGTAACAATAAAACCGCAAAAGTGGATACCGATAACGTAAAAGTTGAGGATTTGATGGACTCTGATCCTGACATTGAGTTCATTGAAAAGGATAGTGGAATGGGATCGTTGGGTGGTAGCAAAGATGAGACACCTGAGCGGCGCACCGTGGCCATTGTAAGTTAAATAGCTAGCCAGCTGCTCCATGGCATGCGTTCATGCGTGTGTGCGTGCGCACGACTCTTGTACACGGGTATTTGTTTGCGTAATTGCAGAACGTTGAACAAAAAACGAATAGGGCATGCTTTAAATTACATTTTTTAATACAATTTTTAATATTTTATTTCATGGTTCTTTAAAGGCCGGTGACAGCAACCCACGGGTCGAGGCAGAGAACTACGATGATGTAAGTAATGTAAATGTTTTTATTTTTAAAAAACACATTTAATTGATTTTTTTCTCCCGCCAGGAACCCGATGAAACCATAGGCGAGCGAATGATTGGATTGACTGAAATGTTTCCAGAGCCGGTGCGTCAGTTTATCGGCAAGCTAAGCGAAACTACGGTGCAGAGCGTATCCAATATTTACAAGTTTTCGTGCAATGCTTCTTGGATATTCTTTACAAGTTCACTGATATTGTTTGCCCCAGTTATCTTTGAGACTGAGCGCGCCCAGATGGAAGAGCTGCAAAAGTCGCAACAGAAACAAGTTCTGCTAGGACCTGGCAGTGCCATGTCCGCATCTGGATCCCCGCCCTTACCGTCGATTCGTTAATTATTCATACTAAATCTAAACTGCATTAAGCGAAGCAACCGCAAAAAAAATTGAAAAAATGCCACATGTTAGTTTAAGTTAATGCACTATTTTACATAACCCAAAAACATCGCAAACTTTAAATCCCATAGCCAAAGCGGGCAAAATCCTAATACTTTGTAGCATGTAAGAAGCAGTTCAGGTCAAAAAACAATATCTTCAATCAAACACACACTTAAACTAATTAAATACACAGCTGTATCCTTATCCTTTCAAAGAGTGCGAAACATAAATAGGTCGTAGTATTGTTTAAACAAATTAATAAAATACATTTATTAAGAGTTATATAGCGAATATTATTGACTAGCTTAATTTAAATGCAATGTAATGGTAACTAATCATATTGTTTTAGGCGGGGCGTTGCTTATGCTGCACGACAGTGCAGATATAAAGTAAGAAATGTACAAGGCAGCTTTACTCATCAAAATGCCATGCCTAGATATTCGCGCGGTATTGGGTGTTCGGTATAGTATCTTCTAAATTCGCCTGCATATTTATTTCTTAGCGCACGTTCATTGAGCTCGTTAAAGAGTTTTGCCAGATACACATAGACATCCAATACTTTTGCATGAGCCGATAGCCTTTTAAAGGCTTCGGCTGCGCGTTCCATAGTATCCAATGATTTTAGTAGTTGTGCCTTTCGCAAAGTAGCATCCGTACCCGCCATGGCCAGCAAGCAGCGCACAAACACAAAATCTGTCTTGGCACGCTCATAAAGTCCTCCATTGATATGTATATCACCCATGCAGCGTTTAATTGACTGATATGCCTTCTGCGGCATGCCTAGCAGCAATAGTAACTGAGCAAGTAACATGTCAACCAAAGCCTGTTCGTAATCCAATTGGGAGTCGGCCATTTGTTTGCCCACGAGCAACAGACGTGTTACCGTCTCACTAGAAAATCTACCATCCGCCAAGCTGCAATAGCCCAGCAGCACCTGTACACGCATGTGCAATAGATAGGATAGCTTTGGCTGATTGGCCAATTTGTCTAGCAATCGACGCGAGTTATGGAACTCGCGCTTAGCCAAGTAAATGGACGCACGCTGCATCATAGCGTCGAAACGATCTAGCAAATAAAGCTGATCGCATGCCTTTAAGGCATCATGCCAGCGACAGCGATAAATGCCCGACTGAACGATGATATGACACTGCGCTTTCATCCAGCCCTCGGCATTGGGCATACGTGGTAGTCGTTCGCGAGCACGATGTAACAACACACGCGCAAGCTGCAACTCACCTTGTAGTTGCAGCCAAAGCGCACAGCTAGCTAGCGTACTGTCTAGACCAGAGGAGCCACTGTTCAGGCGGCTACGATTAGCAAACAGCAATTGGGCGTAGAGTGTGGCAAGCTCATGTTTGCCATAAGCACACCATACAGCAGAACGTAAAGCCAGTCCCTCAGAGGCGCGATCGGGACAAATATTTCGATGCGCGAGATTCTCATTACGTTGCAGCAGCTCGAAAAGCCGCAATGGCTTACAGCCGGCCACTGTGCCTAGTTTGACAGCAAAATGCAGTGCCAACGTAAAGTTCAAGGAACCATCCGTGTCTAAAGCATCAACAACATTACGTTGCACATACGATAAGGGCAATTCGTCGCGCAGCAAACAATACCAGGTGTTGGCTTGATTAAGGCTGCGCTTGTCGCCATGCTCTTGGGCCAGCATAATACTCTCTTTTAGTGCAGCCAAAGCCTCTTCACGGTGTCCGAAAGTGGCATGCATCACGGCTAAATTAATGCAGAAATACTGATAGCCCTTCTCCTGGCTCATCATGCGTACAGGGCTACGGTCCAGAGCACGATGTAGTGCTGTTAGTGCATTATTATAGTCCCCAACGCGCAACTGGTTCATGTAGCTGAGAAAATAGGGCGTTGTAGACAGCGGCATGTCTTGTATAATCTCCTGAACTTTACGCTGCAGCTCCTTGGGTGAGAGTGCATTATATTCGTTGCGCTCCAGGGCCTCAAAATGTTTGTTTATAAAGAATTTGGCTTGTTTAGGCGCCCATTTGCTCAGCGAGCTGCGTCGTTCAATACAAGCCGTGTGATCAACGCCGCGACCGTTTATTGGGTCATTTGTAATGATATCAGTTTTTTCTGTACCCGGCTTTTCACTTTCTTTGTTTTCATTCTGTATCACAACCAGAGGAGGCGTTACTGATCTGTGTAGAATACCTCCAGCGATGGGTTTTCGGGGTCCCAATGCCATGGCCCGCACACCTTCTTCATAGTAGGCACAAATGTTTCTATACATGCCCATCATTTCAGCAAATGACAAGCGTTCCAGCACAACGCCTACACGGCGCACATAAACGCCAACCATGCTGAACTGGCTAACGCCCCATTCCTCATTCAAAAGCCTGTCGATATTTTGCAGCTCTGCAAAATCAAACAAGGCCTCAATGCCTGCGGCGCAAAATTCAGACATGGCTTTTTCAAAAGCCTCCAGCATCAGTGAATCAAGTTTGTAGCGGCGCGAGGTCAGCAGGTCGTGGAATTCCTTATAGCTCATATCCGCCTCCTGCACCAATTTGAACATGAGCATACAAAACATGCGCCGTCGATGAGGAGGCATGGTTACGCCCGTATCCATGGACGTCTTTTTGTCCTGCCAAATTTACTTAGACATAAAAAACTAATCAAGAATTACACTACACTCAACTTACAGCCACATACTGCTTCAACAATATAAGTACTGCAATTTTATGCGCCGTCGGTATTTCGATGCGCGGTGGCACTATTTTAGCACTTGGCTCCAAAGTATCGAGCTCTTCAAACAAATTCATTATTTAATTTTAACCAGCTTGATTGTTTTTGCCGGCAAAACCAAAACACTACGAACAGCAGCCAACTTCACGCGATGAACGCGTTGCCAGACCGATTTATATGAGCCGGTTTTCTGTTTTTTCAATTGTTGTGGTAGTGTTGCCAGACTAATTGCTTAAAACAAATTAAGCGCTTATTTCAAATTTATCGCAAAATAAATGGACATTTTTCATGTGTGTAGAAAGTATTTTCGCAGGCAATTATTTCCAAGTTCAAAACAGTAATTTAAAACCTATGACAATTTGTATAATGCAAATGTGTATCAACTGAGCCGCCTTTAGATAAGGTTAGGTTTAAACGTCTGTCGCTCGCCATTTGAAAAGACCTATCTAGCTTCCTTGGCGTTGATTTTTGGAAGCCAGCAACAGACAGATTGGAGACACATTCGAGCTTACTCCAACAAAATGTATTACATATTCATAAATATTTTTAAAATACCTGTACCTGCTTCCGAGAATTTCTCTATCTTCCCACATTTTGTAAAACAGCATAATATATAATTTTATCGTGCACTTTGAACCTTTTCAAGCGCATTAAGTAAACTTATAATGAGGTAGATAACAAATAATTTCATGATTTTTAGCTATATTTGTTCTACCATTTAAAAGCACAAAGTTCATATATCAATAACCCATTAAATATTAGCTTAATTTAGACGCAGTGTAAAGTGTAAAAGTATTCATGGATTTTAAATACAGTTTTCAACTGTAAATGGCGAAATGCGCATGAAATCGTTTATAGAACAAAAGGGAATATTGAACGGCGTTGACGAGGATAATCCTTGAACTCCTTTTTGTAATTACGATGTTTAGCGAGAGCCCACACGGTCATCTGGAAGGCGCCAGCGAAAGCAAACAAATATGCTGCAAGACAAGATGTCATCACCGAAAAGGACAACCAAGCGCCAATCTCATAGGTATAATTTGGGCAAGATACAAAATTAAAGAGCCCGGTTAGTGGATTTCCATCAGCTACTGGTATTTTGCGTACTTTGGTGCCTGGAGGTCTCAAGTTGCGCAAAGCAATATGAATCGAAAAGTTGCCAAGTTCACACAGCTACAAAATAGTCCACTAATATTATAAATATGTATCCATTAAAAATGTAGAACTTACTGCGAAGGCGCCCAATGCTGCCCAAACCGTGCACATGCAGGGCGAGGTGAACTGGGGATGGTTAACATGATACGACACATATGCGGTGAAGCCCCAATAATAGCTGCAGTTCTTGAAAAGATTTCGCAAGGGCATAGTAGCATGTGAAAAGCGATGCACGAATATTGTCTCCAGCAAACGCTTCACATAGTGAACTGTATAACAGCCAGCGGCAATGCTGTAAGAAAAAAAGATCGAAACAAAATAGCGAAAATAAATAATTATGCAGTCTCAATCACTTAAAAAATGACGACTGCTAATCGATGCGTTTTTGTTAAGCAGTTTCGAGCGAAACTTTGCATAAGTTGGCTTTAGCCGCTGCTATAGGTCAAATTGGGTCGTCGCTGATGAGGCAAACGAAATAAGAGCGCAAAGCAGGGAAAGTCGCATACATGGTGTATTAGCGTAAATTTATGTATAAAAACTTACTGCGTGGTAAGTGAGATCGGAATGCTGGCTGCCTTGCCGTAAACGAGTTCTGGACGAAAATAGAACATCAAGTAGACAATTAAGGGTCCTGCGTACTCCGACAAAAACACTGTCTTCCAGCCAATTTGTGGTCCCAAGTCCCTGACGTAGATTTTGTCTCCATTGCGCACGTTCAATGCCAGGAGTGTATCGGTATCTTTTAAAGATTTACCTTTCGCGTCGAGGCGTAGAGATTGACGGTCTGCGTGTGGAGTCGCCTTAAGAGCTTTATGTATAATGCCCCTTAGCTCGCTTACAGCGGTAGCCGATGATGAGACCGACACTTTTCCGTAAGGCTTAGATGTTTTGGCATTCACTATCTCTAGCTGAATTCATAAAATTTTGCTATAATTTGCGGACTTTTATTCAAGCTATTGCAGCTACTTACCTCCATTTTACGTTGTGTGCTTTTAATTTGCAAATAATCTTTGGCAAGTGAACAAAATCAAGTGAAAGTCAAAGTACACTGCGTTAGATAGGTAGAGTTGCTAGATTGCGTATCGAATTTATCGACTTATTGTGCTATAAGCCTATCGATTTCTGTCAAAATCGCTGTTGACGATACTAAAATTTAAAAAATAAAAACAAAATAACTTTAACACAGTATCCATAGCCCAAACCATCAACACAACTTTAACAAAATTTAATTTCCAGTCAAGAAGCACGAAAGTTCGATAGTGTAGTGATGAAAAATAGTTCAATAATTCAAGAATTTACCAAATATTTTTAAGAACAAATTCGGAAAGCCATCATCCTATATAAATTTGTTAAAGCTCGGTAAGTTAAACCAACGAGTATGAAATTAGATAGAGTGGAACGACTGGCCGTTAAGAACAATTTTTCAGCGAGTCTTGAGCAATTATTAGGATTTGCTCGGGTCATTTAAGCAGTTGTATTTTGCATGCGTGCAAAGAGCATGGAAGAAAAACCCGAACGCCGCCGTCTGTACTGCTCTAATGTGTTAAGTTGTTGTTGGCTGCTGTGTTGCATATTTTGTTTTGGTTCTTCATTCATATTTGATTTTCGTGCAACTAGTAAAGTGTGCTTATGCATGAATATTTTATCAAGGGGCGGGCGGATATGTGAGGTTTTTGTGTGTATTTGACCGAAAGAGATAGTAATTTTTGTTGTTGTATTTGTATACTTTTCAAAATTTATTCTTAATACAAATTTAATATTTTATTGTTGCTGAACAAAATAAATATTTTTTTTTAAGAAATAAATACATGTACGAGTCAAATTTTAATTTTTTTATTTATAATAACTTTAACTTAAAATACTTTTTTTTAATGTTTCCTTTAGTAGTATTGTTAAGGTAAGAAAGATCGGCCAAAGCAAAGCGATATGAAGCATTGGCTCTGGCATTGACTTAGGAACATTGTAGTTCAATCGCCCTTGGATATGATAAGCGTTTAATCATAAAAATCTAGTATGTATGTACATATGTATGTACATATATCTTTGACCCTGACTACTATATAAATAAAAAGAAGCCATAAATTATTTACCTTATAATTTTTAGTTAAATCAGAATACATATTTGTATACAATTTTAAGGTAATAACTACCCAAGACAATTAATTATATGTGCATTGCTGCAACTACATAAGTTTTTTTTCTTAAGGCTAAGTTGTTTAAATACATACATACATACATATGTACTATATCATATCAGCGTTAAGGCCAAGACTGCCCGCCACAAAGACAATATATGTAAATTTATGTTATAAACTTTAAGAAGTGTAAGTAAGGTGCAGGCGGGCAGAGTTAAAATGAAAATCTAAAAATAGCATTTGACGAACTCTTGCAATTGAACTCGGCTCTAAACTTCGTTGTTGGCTGTCGGCAATGTTTACAAATTCAGCCGCAGCTAAATTTGTAAATTTTTCGTTTCTGAGCATTTATACCCTTTCTTAATATGTGGCTGCTATGACACTTTGCAAACGCGTTTGCTCTTACACTAACAACTGCATGCATAAATACGAAAAATACGAAGAAGAGTATTTAGCTATCGCCGCCCATTCTGCTGAACTGTTTTGCATAGTACGCACACAAGCACAAGTAACTTTTAGCCGAAGCAAAACAGATATACAGACTTTTGGTCAGTGCGTTCTCTTTAATATGTAACTGCAAGTTATTAGGCCACTGTTCTCTAGATCTTAAGTATTTTATTGTATAATATATTAAGATAGGAAATAAATAAATAATAAATAAATAAATAATAAATTGCCAAATGCGTAGGCTCATGCTATCTAACTCACTCTCGCTACCTTCTTATTTTAACATGCAAAAATGCATCTTGCTTTGTTTATGTCCAGCATGGTGCATTTACAGAGATTTTGAAGTTTTCTGTTTCTATTATTATAAATAATGTGGTGCAGTGGGGCACACAAACTAAAAAAGGTGCAATGATTTTTTACAGTCAGGCCATTTATCTGAAATTAGAAATTGCTGAAATAAGAAAACCACCTTCCCACGGAAAATAAGAATACAAATATTTATGGATGTAGTAAAAAATTTTAATTTTAATGCTTCATATCGCTTTGCTTTGGCCGATTTTTCCCATTTTTTTTAACATATTAATAGCTGATACTTACCTTAACAATACTACAAAAAAAAAACATTAAAAAAAAAGTATTTTAAGTTAATAACTTTTTAAGTTAAAGTTATTATAAATAAAAAAATTTAAATTTGATTCGTACATGTATTTATTTCTTAAAAAAAATAAATCTTTTTTTTCAGCAACAATAAATAATATACATATGTATATTGTTACATTTTTATTAACAACAACACACAGCAGCAGGAACAATAACAACAGCCGCAGTAAAATCCAAAATTAATCCACAGCCTTTATATGTACATACATACTACATACATAGCACATACATAAATAAAAAAATTATATTTGATTCGTATACATACATATACTATATATATGTATTTATTTCTTAATTTCATAATATATATTATTACATTTTTATTAACAATAACAGCACGACAATAACAACAACAAAATACACATACTTATATATGAACCATTAACAATAAAATTAATAATTATAAAAGAAAAATGGTTTTTTAAATGTTCATATGTATGTACATACATACATATGTAAGAAAAAATATTTATTTTGTTCAGCAACAATAAAATATTAAATTTGTATTAAGAATAAATTTTGAAAAGTATACAAATACAACAACAAAAATTACTATCTCTCGGTCAAATACACACAAAAAACCTCACATATCCGCCCGCCCCTTGATAAAATATTCATGCATAAGCACACTTTACTAGTTGCACGAAAATCAAATATGAATTAAGAACCAAAACAAAATATGCAACACAGCAGCCAACAACAACTTAACACATTAGAGCAGTACAGACGGCGGCGTTCGGGTTTTTCTTCCATGCTCTTTGCACGCATGCAAAATACAACTGCTTAAATGACCCGAGCAAACCCTAATAATTGCTCAAAGGAGCAACTAGCGAGTAAACGCTAACGGCCAGTCGTTCCACTCTATCTAATTTTATACTCGTTGGTTAAACACTGTATACACTACGCCTCATAAACATTTGAGATTTGGGTTGTAGCTGCAAAAGAATAAATTTCTTGAAGATAAAAGACGGTTTTGGTTTAAACAACAACATTAAAAAGTAGCAACGGAGTTTAAAATTTTGTTTTATTTTTGTTTATTAATTGTTCCTATTTTAATGCACAATTCGATTTTACTATTATATTTTTGAACGCTTTGGTAAAAAAATAATGGAGGCGTTCCATGCTTAGCCATCGATTTTAATATTTTTGTAGGCTTTGAAATACTTGTCAAATGGGTGTATAGTACAAAAATTCAAATTCAAATTTATCACTCAGCCAGTAAACGCAGTACATTAAACAGGGTTTGTCTTGAACTTGTTCAAATTTTCTTTGCAATTACCGATTTTTGTTTTTATTTGTGAAGCGGTTATTTATTTCATTTCAAAATTTTTTCACATTTTTGATTAAACGTAGTAGGCAAAAGTCTAAAATTCAAAGTAAATGTTCGGTCACACAAAAATATAGTTCACTTTACGTTTGGCTATCAAGTTGAAAACATCGAAGTAAATAGTTTAAAAAAAGGCGCTGAAAAAACAAAAAGAAAATCAAGCGCTACTTAAAAGTATTAAATATGTAAGTTATAATAATGTATAAATTTAAAAGCCAACAGCAATATAACGATTACAAAGTGCAGTGATTACTTATCGGGATTTTGCCAAGTGGCAACTCGCCCATTTCTATAAGCAATAAAAACGAGATGAACATATGATTTGTGGCGCACAAAGTTGCGGTTTGCGTTAAACCCAAGTAGTTACTTGCACAGAAAATATTGCTGCAAGCTTTGAAAAACGTTTATTTTGTTTGATGGTACATTCATATATAAATTTAAAGATTAAGCTACTAGATTTATAAAACAAAATTTAATTTGTGCGAGAGAGGCAACTATAGTCTTCTTAAATTCACCAAAAATTTCCCAGTATTTCCCTGTATGCCAACGAAGCTATATAAGCAAGGGTCAGACAAAAATTTTCATAAAGTGGAACTGTGAAACAATTGAAGAAGGTTGATCTGCGATAATATAAAAATAAAAGTATTACCTAAACTATATACATAATTGCATTACCTACATAAATTCAACTAGATTTAGCCGTAAGTACAATACAAATTCGTGAAAATAGTGATTATATACTTTTTTTATGTAAATTTGTGCAAACGAAAAAATATTTTCATATGCACGCAGCCATTTTATTTTCTGCCTTTGTCTCAATTACGTGTGTATAAGTATATGCATCTCCTTATGTACATATTTATTTTGTACATATGTATGTACATACCAAACAATGCGAGTTATGCTGCTCTTTGTATTCTGCAACGCAATTCCCTTTAATTTTAATTGAATTATATTACGTATGTATATAATTTACGTTGCATTTAAAAGGTGCCAGACGCGCATAAAGAGGCTAAACAATAATTGAAAACATTTTAAAATTGTGAAATTAAATTGTGACGTCACAAAAGCTAAAGTTTCGAGAAGAAACCAGAAAACCACCATACACGACAACAAAGGTTGTATGCATATGTACTTACACACACACACACATATTCATATGACTCACATTTTTGTTCATGCGTTCTTGATTTTGAAGTGAAAATCATAAAACTCTGTGTGGTCTGTGTAAAACAAAAAAAAAAAAAAAATACATTGGCATTTTTTAATGCATATGAGCAAAGCAACCTGAAAATATTTTGAAGTTTATTCATTTGGAACTGAAACTAGAATTATATTCCTGGGCAAAAACAAAACATAAATAAAAATTTTGTTTAAATTTACTCTGCAGAACAATTCAAGATGCAGATCTTTGTTAAGACCTTGACTGGAAAAACCATTACTCTTGAGGTGGAACCTTCCGATACCATTGAGAACGTTAAGGCCAAGATTCAAGACAAGGAGGGCATTCCCCCAGACCAGCAGCGTCTTATCTTTGCTGGCAAGCAGCTCGAGGATGGCCGCACTCTTTCCGACTATAACATCCAGAAAGAGTCGACCTTGCACTTGGTTCTCCGTCTGCGTGGTGGTATGCAAATCTTCGTGAAGACTCTGACTGGCAAAACCATCACCTTGGAGGTCGAGCCCAGCGATACAATTGAAA
Source organism: Chymomyza fuscimana (assembly GCA_949987675.1). Taxonomy (NCBI): domain Eukaryota; kingdom Metazoa; phylum Arthropoda; class Insecta; order Diptera; family Drosophilidae; genus Chymomyza; species Chymomyza fuscimana. The sequence continues at coordinate 1,794,598 of OX465089.1, forward strand.
ACGTTAAGGCCAAGATTCAAGACAAGGAAGGCATTCCCCCAGATCAGCAGCGTCTTATCTTTGCTGGTAAGCAGCTCGAGGACGGCCGCACTCTTTCTGACTACAACATCCAGAAAGAATCAACCTTGCATTTGGTGCTCCGTCTGCGTGGTGGCATGCAAATCTTCGTGAAGACTCTTACTGGCAAAACCATCACCTTGGAGGTAGAGCCCAGCGATACAATTGAAAATGTTAAGGCCAAGATTCAAGACAAGGAAGGCATTCCCCCAGATCAGCAGCGTCTCATCTTTGCCGGCAAGCAGCTCGAGGACGGCCGCACTCTTTCTGATTACAACATCCAGAAAGAGTCGACCTTGCACTTGGTTCTTCGTCTGCGTGGTGGTATGCAAATCTTCGTGAAGACTCTGACTGGCAAAACCATCACCTTGGAGGTCGAGCCCAGCGATAGTATCGAGAACGTTAAGGCCAAGATTCAAGACAAGGAGGGAATTCCCCCAGATCAGCAGCGTCTTATCTTTGCTGGCAAGCAGCTCGAGGACGGCCGCACCCTTTCTGACTACAACATCCAGAAAGAATCAACCTTGCATTTGGTGCTCCGTTTGCGTGGTGGTATGCAAATCTTCGTGAAGACTCTTACTGGCAAAACCATCACTCTAGAGGTGGAACCTTCCGATACCATCGAGAACGTGAAGGCCAAGATTCAAGACAAGGAAGGCATTCCCCCAGATCAGCAGCGTCTTATCTTTGCTGGTAAGCAGCTCGAGGACGGCCGCACTCTTTCTGACTACAACATCCAGAAAGAATCAACCTTGCATTTGGTGCTCCGTCTGCGTGGTGGCATGCAAATCTTCGTGAAGACACTCACTGGCAAAACCATCACCTTGGAGGTAGAGCCTAGCGATACTATCGAGAACGTTAAGGCTAAGATCCAAGACAAAGAGGGCATTCCCCCAGATCAGCAGCGTCTTATCTTTGCTGGTAAGCAGCTCGAGGATGGCCGCACTCTTTCTGACTACAACATCCAGAAAGAATCAACCTTGCATTTGGTGCTCCGTCTGCGTGGTGGCATGCAAATCTTCGTGAAGACACTCACTGGCAAAACCATCACCTTGGAGGTCGAGCCTAGCGATACTATTGAGAACGTTAAGGCCAAGATTCAAGACAAGGAGGGAATTCCCCCAGACCAGCAGCGTCTTATCTTTGCTGGCAAGCAGCTTGAGGATGGTCGCACTCTTTCTGATTACAACATCCAGAAAGAGTCTACCTTGCATTTGGTTCTCCGTCTGCGTGGTGGTATGCAAATCTTCGTGAAGACTCTTACTGGCAAAACCATCACGTTGGAGGTAGAGCCCAGCGATACAATTGAAAATGTTAAGGCCAAGATTCAAGACAAGGAAGGCATTCCCCCAGATCAGCAGCGTCTCATCTTTGCCGGCAAGCAGCTCGAGGACGGCCGCACTCTTTCTGATTACAACATCCAGAAAGAGTCGACCTTGCACTTGGTTCTTCGTCTGCGTGGTGGTATGCAAATCTTCGTGAAGACTCTGACTGGCAAAACCATCACCTTGGAGGTCGAGCCCAGCGATAGTATCGAGAACGTTAAGGCCAAGATTCAAGACAAGGAGGGAATTCCCCCAGATCAGCAGCGTCTTATCTTTGCTGGCAAGCAGCTCGAGGACGGCCGCACCCTTTCTGACTACAACATCCAGAAAGAATCAACCTTGCATTTGGTGCTCCGTTTGCGTGGTGGTATGCAAATCTTCGTGAAGACTCTTACTGGCAAAACCATCACTCTAGAGGTGGAACCTTCCGATACCATCGAGAACGTTAAGGCCAAGATTCAAGACAAGGAAGGCATTCCCCCAGATCAGCAGCGTCTTATCTTTGCTGGTAAGCAGCTCGAGGACGGCCGCACTCTTTCTGACTACAACATCCAGAAAGAATCAACCTTGCATTTGGTGCTCCGTCTGCGTGGTGGCATGCAAATCTTCGTGAAGACACTCACTGGCAAAACCATCACCTTGGAGGTAGAGCCTAGCGATACTATCGAGAACGTTAAGGCTAAGATCCAAGACAAAGAGGGCATTCCCCCAGATCAGCAGCGTCTTATCTTTGCTGGTAAGCAGCTCGAGGATGGCCGCACTCTTTCTGACTACAACATCCAGAAAGAATCAACCTTGCATTTGGTGCTCCGTCTGCGTGGTGGCATGCAAATCTTCGTGAAGACACTCACTGGCAAAACCATCACCTTGGAGGTCGAGCCTAGCGATACTATTGAGAACGTTAAGGCCAAGATTCAAGACAAGGAGGGAATTCCCCCAGACCAGCAGCGTCTTATCTTTGCTGGCAAGCAGCTTGAGGATGGTCGCACTCTTTCTGATTACAACATCCAGAAAGAGTCTACCTTGCATTTGGTTCTCCGTCTGCGTGGTGGTATGCAAATCTTCGTGAAGACTCTTACTGGCAAAACCATCACGTTGGAGGTAGAGCCCAGCGATACAATTGAAAATGTTAAGGCCAAGATTCAAGACAAGGAAGGCATTCCCCCAGATCAGCAGCGTCTTATCTTTGCTGGTAAGCAGCTCGAGGACGGCCGCACTCTTTCCGACTATAATATTCAGAAGGAGTCGACTCTGCACTTGGTGCTCCGTTTGCGAGGTGGTATGCAAATCTTCGTGAAGACTCTTACAGGCAAAACCATCACCTTGGAGGTCGAGCCCAGCGATACTATCGAGAACGTTAAGGCTAAGATTCAAGACAAGGAGGGAATTCCCCCAGATCAGCAGCGTCTTATCTTTGCTGGCAAGCAGCTCGAGGACGGCCGCACTCTTTCCGACTATAACATTCAGAAGGAGTCGACTCTGCACTTGGTGCTCCGTTTGCGAGGTGGTATGCAAATCTTCGTGAAGACTCTTACTGGCAAAACCATCACCCTAGAGGTGGAACCTTCCGATACCATCGAGAACGTTAAGGCCAAGATTCAAGACAAGGAGGGCATTCCCCCAGATCAGCAGCGTCTTATCTTTGCTGGTAAGCAGCTCGAGGACGGCCGCACTCTTTCTGACTACAACATCCAGAAAGAATCAACCTTGCATTTGGTCCTCCGTCTGCGTGGTGGCATGCAAATCTTCGTGAAGACTCTGACTGGCAAAACCATCACCTTGGAGGTCGAGCCCAGCGATACGATTGAAAACGTTAAGGCCAAGATTCAAGACAAGGAAGGCATTCCCCCAGATCAGCAGCGTCTTATCTTTGCTGGTAAGCAGCTCGAGGACGGCCGCACTCTTTCTGACTACAACATCCAGAAAGAATCAACCTTGCATTTGGTGCTCCGTCTGCGTGGTGGCATGCAAATCTTCGTGAAGACACTCACTGGCAAAACCATCACCTTGGAGGTAGAGCCTAGCGATACTATCGAGAACGTTAAGGCTAAGATCCAAGACAAAGAGGGCATTCCCCCAGATCAGCAGCGTCTTATCTTTGCTGGCAAGCAGCTCGAGGATGGCCGCACTCTTTCTGACTACAACATCCAGAAAGAGTCGACCTTGCATTTGGTCCTCCGTCTACGTGGCGGTATTCAGGAAACCCACTCAAATTAAATTCCCTACCCGAGTAAAACAAGCCAGAAAGCAACAATATTCTTCACAACTGTCATTGGAAAAATATCAAATAGGATGCAAATTTGTAAAAGAGGAGTTCTAAATTAATAGTTAAAGAAAAGATCAAATAAGACACAACACTATCACAAGTTATTTTAAAAATTAAAGTTATCTGTAGTTTCTGGCTTGAGCTCAAAATCGCTTTATCGAATTGTTTCACATATTAAAAAATATATTGGAAATAAAGCAGTAATTAAAAAATTATTTTGACTGTTTTCTTTGTATGAGTAATTTATTTCTTTCGAATAATTTTTAGTACAGAAGCATAAAAAAACTTTAAAAAATTATACCATATATTATGTTTTTATCAACAATTTTCAACATTGCGTTCCACCGCATTTTAATATTTTGGTGCTCCAATCGATATCCATACACGAGTAAAATAGAGACCTTTTAATACTTCATTACTGGAAGATTGTTAAAGAAATGCGCAAATGCATCATGTGTAGAGTATACAAACTGCGGCATAGTGTTCGTATATTTTCTTTATTTTTTTTGTTTCGCGTTGAATGACGAAAATACAAGAAGAAGCACTTATTTACCTGCAAAACTTTATGACACCAGTTTATATTGAACAAAATAAACCCAAAGTTAAAAATAATATGACGAAATTACTGCAGCGTGTTGAAGTCACCTTACGTAGTTTCTATATATTCAACTCCGTCTATGGCCAGAAGGAAGGAGATGTAAGTAAACCAAATCAACGCCTACAAATGGAATTGCACATACTTATCTACATATGTATGCATGTATATTATACGGATTTCTTAGGAGCATAAAAAAATTCTTTATTATCATCCAAATGACATTGAGTTGAATACAAAAATTAAGGATGTTGGACTCAGCGAAGCAATTATAACATTCACCGGGTAAGTATCGTTGGTAGGGAACACACTGTGAATACTTAATTTGTATATTTTGTCGCAGTACCTTCACCTCCGATGACGACTGCAAGGCTTTGCATACGCAGAAAACGACACAACTATTTTACCAGCCAGAACCTGGTTACTGGCTAGTAATGGTTATCAATGTGCCCAAAGAGATTAGGTCCAAGGACGGTATTGAAGTTGCCGAATACCGAGGCAGCGAAGTTTGCGATCGCGTTTATTACGCTATGTTACAACAGTGCTACAATATGTTTTGTTTCCAAAATGGCACATTGCAAGGTTATATGACTGCTAAAAACGGAGAACTTGATACTAAGCGAGAAATGCTGGCAAAAAAACTGCAGGAATTCTACGACAAGCATTTAAGCGCCTTAAGGCAGTTGGGCTACTGTGACATTTTGGACATGTTGCATTCCATACAGTACCTGCCGCTGGATAAATCATTATTTCTGCGTGCTCAAAACTTTAGCGGTATGCTAAGCGCCACATTTCCGGCCATTGTGGAATGCATTATGTTTTATAATGACCAGGTAGTTTGTGGTGGCAAAATTAGTGCCGGTGACTTGTATAGTCTGCATGCATATCTGGTCGAGCATGTTTTGGAGTTGGTTTCAGTTGCATCGTCCATACGTTCACGTAGTAACAGCTACAATGTTGAGAAATTCCAAAACGGCGCCTTTGTGCCGCGAACCATTGACGAAGAGATGTCGCTTGTACCGCTTACAGTTTATTTGTCGCTGGAAAATGTAGTCAAGGCGCATCACATGCTCATTTACCGCTCTTTGAATGTTACTCTATGCCTGTTTATAGATGGTGGGTATTATACATACTTGCATATTTTAGAAAGTGTTTTTTAGAAATATCTCGATTTCAAGCAGCCCAAAGTGCTTACCCAAAGCCCGAGTTTTATGACGAACTACATGTCTATATGGGACCACAGTTAACTTGGCTAGCGCACGAAATAGCAAGCGAAGTCTCCAAACAAAACGCATCTGCGCCAGCTCAAGGAAGCGACAACGCTGGCAACGATAACGCACCCAAATATCTTTTTATAAATGAACAGAGCTTGAAGCATCACACCAACATACAGCGTCAGTTTTCGGGAACACAGCAAATCTTGCCACGCAATATTATGAGTCTTATAGCTGATTTGGCCAATCCAGTTGATGCTAATGATGGCGTTACTGGCACAACCGAAGAGCTTCAGGTCAAGACTACCAACGATTTTTGGATTGTAAAACGCCATTGCAACTGGCGGCAGTATTATGTTATACTATCAAACAGTAAAGCTACGCTGCTCGATGTAACTCATGAAGCAAAGCGTATATTTGAACAAGAGCTCACAGATGATGTATTTTTTGACAAATAAAAAGCAATATAAGATAAATAAACGGAGTTCTCCAATTGTAGTGTCTCGGCTGGGGTTGTCTATGGCGCCAACAAAAACGGCAACAGGCGCTCTGCTGTCGTTTTCAAGCCAACACCGTGGAACTGCCCGTGTTGTCGATTTCTAGGGCATCATTGCTTTCAGTATAAACACTTGTCGAAGAGCTCGAGCCGTTGATTGCACCACTATTATTGTGCGTCTTGCTCAATTTGACGATAAAAATGCGTCGGTTTGACATGCATATGCTATAGCTATGGTCTTCGTAATCAATGGTAATACGTTCACAGCTGCTATTTGGCATAAAGTTCTCATCGATGCTGCAAAAGATGTGCTTAAGATTTAATGCCCGTATAAGCATTTAAATGTAAGTTTAGGTACACACCTTTCGGTTAAGTTGAGCAGACCCATTATTATATTCGCGCAGTGCTCATCGTTTTTTAACTCACCGCCAGATTCGACCACAGCACCATCGTCTTTTAAAACTAAATAACCAATTTGATTAGGAGCAATTTGTTTATCCATTGTTTGATGATGATTTGAGAAAACACAAAACAAAACAATTGCACTTTTGACATTCGCATTAAAAGGCAGCCATTTTAAGCTAGATTGGCAGCGCATACAATTTGTAAAACGCAGTGGCAACGCCTGGTTGGCCTGCCGACATTTTGTAAAGTGCTCTTATACTGTGAACTTCGTATGGAACAACAAGCGCTGCTAATTATTAAAGAAAAATCCGTAGAAAATCAATATTTGAGTTAAAAATATTTCATAAAAATTGTATTAATACAAAAAAGTGTAAGTTACACATAGTTTTGTACGCATAACTAACAAATAAGTAGCTTAAAATGAAATAAACAAAGTCGGCGTATCTTAGTGAAAATTTTTTCGGGTCATCGCCACACCCTCACATATATATTTAAATCCAATTAAGAGTTAGAAATGTGAAAAAATTGGTAAAAGTTGAGAAGAAATTTTAAAATACATAAGTTTTTCAAAGTTTTAGTGAATTGAAAAATTTATGGCAACAAATTTTTGTAAAATTCAAACATTTCTGTATACGAACTTTATGTGAAAAAAAGATATATAGTAGCTCCAATTTATGTAGATGTTGTATCTGTTTTTCACTTCAAGTGTGTGTGCGAGTGTGTCTATGTAACGAGTGCGTGTGTGCACGTCATCGGGTGGTGTTTTTTTTTGCGGTAACTTCTTGTGGGGCTGAGAGAAAGTGAGAGAGCGCAGCGGTGTATGTATGTACTTATGTAAATGTGTATATTTTATATGCTGTTTACAAGAGTGCGGCAACAATTTGGTTTGCTTTTGGCTAAAATTGCGCATAAATGTCCTTGACTTTGTGGATGCTCATTTTACACTTGCTTGAAAATGAACATAATTAAATACTTCTTTGCAGTTTTAAATTATAATTAATTATTGTGAGCTTAGTCCTAAAATATAGTTAAATTCGGCAGTTATTTCACATATTTCAACGTTCAACTAGCATTACGTCACCAGCTATTTTTTGATAGGCACTTCAATTAATGTAGCTGCTTTTTGTGTGTGTGTGGCAAAGAGCGCGCATACATTCCAAACAAAATTTCACGCTCTCTCCTAGCTATGCTATTCGTTTTGGTTTTGTTGTGTATTTCGTTTCTTACTATATATACGATAAACAGTTATTGCTGTTTATATGTATTTCGTTTGTTTGAGTTTGTCATTTCACGACCGACTACTACTACCTTCAAAACCCGGGCCTAGGGTATGTTTTTCAATTTCCGGTCGTACCGAAGCCCCGTATTCTCTATTTCGCCTTGGTTCGCGTGATTGAATTGTATTTTTAATGTGTTTACTCATATTTACTTTTGTGTGCGCGTGTGTGTGTGTATGTTGTCACACATGTATCAGCGCAACCCCTGCTCAGATATTGTACGTACTATATAGTGTGCGATGATGTCACTAGTCATATTTCAATTGAAGTTGTTACACTCCGTTGTATACTTTACAATTCTGCTAGTTGACCCCTTTCATTAAAATTTATAAGGTTTTCAAATTATTAAGCAACCAATTTTTGAATATCTTTTCAATTGTACTTATTCCCACTAACATTGTAAAATTTTTTCGTAAATAATCGTTTGTATGACCGATTCACTTATCACAAATTAGCTTGATTAGAACGATGGCGTAATATAAAAATGTATTTATTATAAAATAGTCTGGAACTCAATTTAATCTTTGTAGCTTAGACTAACGAGTCTGCTAGTGTAATTTGCTTAACAAAAATCGACACTGGTGATGTCAGTACATACAGTAATGACTTATTGCTTAGACAACTATTACCGTATTTATGTTGTTATTATTTTAAAATTAGTTCTTTTGATTGCAAACATTGAATTTTGTATCTATGTGAACTAAAGTGATGTCATAGTTCTACAATACTCAAAACTATTACAATAGCAAGAACCTTTACTTCTCTCTTCTACCTCAAAACAAAGCAAAACTCGAGCGTACAAGCACAATTTCTTCTTCCATCTTCCGTTACAGGAAACGGACATGACAAATAAATAATATATGATACCATAAAGCATACTGTTTGTGTGCTTTTCCCAAAACAATGTAAACAAATCTTCTATTTATAATAAACAACAAGCAAAATGAACACGACGGAGGAGCAGCAGTTACAGCAGCTGGTTGGACAGCTTGAAACTGTGCCTGCGCATCAGCTACAGCAAAAACTGGCCAAAATACTTAAATGCCCAAGTACTGGCCTCTGCTGCAGCTTGGAAGACTTTGCCATTTACTTTTTGGCTGCTCTTCGCCAAAATACGGAGCATCATTTTCGAAGCAGCGAGCTAGATACTCCTAAATGTGAAACACCAGTGCGTAAAGTGAATCCGTCGGCGGCCAAGCGACTTCCCATGACCCCAGAGCCAAATCTGAATGAATCTCAGAACAGTGTTAGCAACGTATCATCATCCACTGCATCATCTTTCCAACATAGCAACGTATCTACACCGATGCGCAATACATCAAACCAGCAACAGGGACGTCGTTCCGGAGCTGCACAGTTTTGTAGCACCCCACAAAGCAGCGAACGTGCTAATCGCAGCTGTGTGGGCAACAACAGTTTTTGCTTGGGCGACTTTATTAGTCAAGCTTCGCCCTCTGTTCACTCTTCACGTTCCCAAAAAAAGAAGACAACGATTCAGCCACAAACAGCAACTGCTCAAGATACTGCAACCACAACAGGCAACAAGCCAAAGCGGCGTGTGTTGCCCATGACCATTAGTAAAAACGTGTCGAACAGCTCTTTTGGTGAAGGGCCATTGGGCACTGGTACCAGCTCGTTTAGCAATGAAAATAATCTCTGGGGACTTTCGCACAGCACGGAGCTAATGGATCGCAGTCAGAGTTCGCTAATAGAGCTGGAAGCACGGAAATCGCTATTGCTGCGTAAGCAGGAAATTAAAAATGAAGCTGCGGTAGCCACGGAACGAAAGCATAGCATGACTGAGCTAGAGGACGAGCAGCAAGCAACAGCGCTCTTACCTTGGGAAACAGTCAATCTAACTGACATACCAAACGCTAAACATTTGTTGATACTAGCTACTGTTTATGCTCAACTTATAGACTCAAACCTGGTGGCTAATGTGTTAAGCGAACTTAGCTATATTATACAATTGCTTAGCATACCCAGGTCTAATCCCGCCTCAAGTCCCCAGGAACCAGAGACTGAGTCGCAGTTTTCTCTACTGTGCAGCCTTAAAAATTGTGTATACTTTGCTTTAAAAGTTTTGGAACTGCAGAAGCCTTTGTTATTACAACTGGATCGTAAATCTTTGACCGTATTGCTACAAAATGAACGTATCAGTTTGTTAACCAAGTGCACTCATGTGGTGCTAGAGCAAGCATGTCAGCTAAAACAACGGCAAGCTTCAAATGAAAATGCTTTGGATATCATCACAGCTACCACAAATGTAGGAGACTCCAAACAGAATGTCTACTATCAACATGATAAAGACTCGCGCGATCACTTTCCAACGCAAAATGAGTTTTCCGCCTTTAAGACACAACGAGATCTTTTTTATAAAGCCTTTAAGCACTGGGACCTAAACCATCTAAGCCGCACCTTCAACTTTAAAAGCGAATTGTCACCGAAAATACGCGACATTTTTAAACAGAGCGAGCATAGTGTCAATATGGCACACTTAGCCAAGCTTTTTGTTAGTCAATTACTAATCTCAGCCAGTGAAACCACTGAATCGCCAGAGGAGTTAGGCTTGAAGCTTGATCAATTACGTTTAAATCGCCTAGCCCAACGTTTAATTACAAGCAATTCAAGCGTAGAGGACCAGTTTCCGCGTACACAAGCTTTCTTTCGCGATTTTTTGGATGAATGTGGCTCTGTGTCGTTTCTGATGCAACTGAAGCTAGCACTATATGTTCAGCTTTTGCGCTACAACGATTCTACATATGAGTTAGTGCAGCTGCATTTTGGCAGAAAGGAAGCCCTAGAAAGCGCAGTCATTGAGCAGGATGAAACTGCGCAGCAAATTTCGGGTCCTTATATAGTGCGAGCACCTGTGCTGGCATCTATGTTAATACTGGCCAAGTTTCTGGGTTATGTAACCGCTCTACCGTACAACCGTGAAGGAACACAAAGTGGAACTTCTATGGTCACATCATCCATTCAACAGCAACTGCAACTACGTAGTCATTTTCAATCAGACTTTGATCTTTGCAAGATACTTGTGGATGCTATGAAGCAAGGAAAATTGCTTATAACGCTACCTTGGCTAGTGCAGTACTTAATTATGCTGGACTTGGTAACGCTACAACTAAAGGACAACGAAGCAACTTTGGAGTTGCTGTATGCGTTATATGCATCAGTGCAGATAAACGTGCAGCACAAAAACCTGCAACCCAGCGCCGTTTTTATTGTACGGAGTGCTATAGGTTGGCTTTTGGAGGCACAACCGCCTTTGGCCAGCAACTATTACAAATACCGAGTTCATTCAGAAAGCATAGCGCCGCAGGTGGAAGAGTGCTTGGGCAGTCTACGTACTTGCGGCAATCCAGCCACAAAACAACGAAGCGGATCAACTGTGACTCAGACAAAATTTCACATTGAACCGCTGCTAGAACATTTAAAACCAATTGCATGCCCATTCCTGGCGGAATTTCGTGTAGCTATTACGCCATCGCGGCATGCTCAAAGTACTTCACGCAGCGGACGTTTTCGGTATATAACTACACGCTTGGAACAATTCAGCTCGGTTAAGAATCAGCCTACTGATGGTGGCGATACCAAAATAGCTACAAATGGCGCAACGTCTCTTAACATTGCAGATCAGCAGCAGCGTAAGTTGACTGAAGCCTTTCTACACTCACAGAATGCATCCATGCGACGACTGCTAGAATTTGTCACCGAGCGCAGCTTTAAGTGCGTCGTGAAGGATGCACAGCAACAGATTCTACTACCCTCAAAGGCCCAAGCCGATGCCCAAGTCAATGCCATAACATCAGTCCAACAGAAAGTTGTTTACAACGATGTAAAACGCATTTATAGCCAAGCTTGCAGTAAAGCTTGTCAGGATTGGAATGAACAAGTGCACGGTATGTTGGAACAGCGCATACAGCAGTCACTACAAGCGCTGCTGCCAGCCAATACTAATGATGTGGTGCAGCGTACCTATGTGCATCTCATTAGGAATCGTGCAAAGCCACAGTTGCAGCAGTGGCTGCAATCCAATGTACTGCAGTCCAATTTCTATTGCAGCGATCTGCATGAGTTATCCGTCAAGGTTTGCAAAGCAAACAAAAACAATGCTGGCGCTCCTTCCCAGACTAGCTCCACAACCACCGAGCTGTGTCTGAATACTAATGCCGGCGTAAGTTTTTCGGATTTGCTTTGCGAATTACAACAATGGTTGCACTGTACCAGTCTGAGACCAGATTTTATGCGCAGCTATGCGGATTTGTTAGAATTGCTTAAACGCGCTCAAGTTGCGGTGCAGCAGCCACAGCTGCCTACAATTTTTTACTACCTAATAGGGTCGGGCTTGGTGCGCTTGGCGCAACTTTTGATTTTGCGGCATTCGCAGCTATTTACTATAGAACTGATACGTTTGCTTTGTGACGTCTGGCAGAAACCACAAATGCTACAATTAGTTGGACGCGAACCACAAGGCGGTACCACTGATGATACGAAATGCTCGCCAGGAATTTTTGATGCACTGCTGAGCGTTAGTTTTATAAACGAAATAGGCGCCAAGCAAGAAAATTTTGCTTTGCTGAAACAATTGCTGCGTTCCATGATACAAGCCGGTGTATTGCATATTGATCTGCTAAATGAACTGTGTATGCCGCTATTTAAGGAAAATTGGACACCGCCAACTTGGACGGCATTATCGCAATTATTGGAGCATTTAGCACAACGTCCCAATTGTGGAAACAACGCTAACGTATCAACAACTTCTTCGGATATTAGTGCTGAGGAAGAAGCCAAATCGCATATGCTGACGGAGGTATTGGCGGATTTGTCAAGAGATTTAGACTTTTAGGCAGTAGTGGAGATTTTAGCACTGCATTTCTATATTGCTCAGCCTTAGTATACAGTCTTATGTGCTATTTAATAAATAAATGTGGGTTTAAAGATAAAATTATAAAAAATACAACCTACTCTAAGGATATAAGTCCGCTGATTTTTTAATAATATTTTTATTAAATGTGTGTACTTATTTCGTTTAGTTTTATAATGCTAAGAATAAAGTTTTTTAACTTAACCAGTGCTTGAAACGACTTCATTATTATCTAAACTTCGATTGCCTAGTATGTATTTGTATTCCCTCATGAGCAATTTTGGACACCTCAACTCTTTGCATTATATCATATTTGGGTTTGCTGAAAATCTAGCCCAAAGGAATGTAACCTCCTCGTTATCGTTATTTTGTGGTGTTGTTAATTCTTCCGCTTACTGATAAGATAAGCATTGCTAATCAGTTTAGTCACTTCGTCATCAGTATTGGGGTTTTTTATACCTATGTCAGCAATTGTGCTAAAATTGAACGAGGCCAGCCTGCGACGAGCGAGTCTGCTAATAGATGAACGCATCGACCAAACGGGTAAGGTTAATTCGGTTGGAGCAGATGTAAGCGGACTGAAAATTATTCTCACACCCAGTTCAAGAAGATGTTTGCACAAATCTGTGTGTGAGAGTGTGTGTGCGTGCAAAGCCCCGATTTTTTCCACACGAGTCTTATTATGTATTATGCAATCAACTAAGGAGGGGTTAAATCTAATTGAAACTAATTAATTCTCTCTCTTTTGTATCATTTTAGTTGATTACAGCAAAAACTTTGTTCACCAATTGGATGAGCAGGCAGCAGTATTAAATTAAAATTAAGCACGTCGGGAGCGTTAAAGGTATGTCTGAAACATACTTGAAATCTCAAGTTAGCACTTCAATAATATTTGCTAACATTTTTTCAGCTTTACAAAACCAAAACGAACGACTTTTATTGGTAGCAAAAGAGGGACACTATGGAGAATTTCACACCGAAAGAGGTGAAAATCCTCGAGACTGTCGAGGATATACAGGAGCGTCGTGAACAGGTGCTCTCGCGTTACAACGAATTCAAAATAGAAACACGCCAGAAGCGCGAGAAACTTGAGGACTCGCGCCGTTTTCAGTATTTCAAGCGCGATGCTGACGAGTTGGAGTCATGGATTCACGAGAAATTGCAGGCAGCCAGCGAGGAAAGCTATCGTGATCCCACCAACTTGCAGGCTAAAATACAAAAACATCAAGCATTCGAGGCTGAAGTGTCGGCGCATAGCAATGCAATTGTTTCGCTTGATAACACAGGCCAGGAGATGATTAACCAGCATCATTTCGCTTCCGAGACTATACAGCGAAGACTTGATGAGTTACACCAGTTGTGGGAGCTATTGCTGAGCCGTTTGGCTGAGAAAGGTTTAAAGTTACAGCAGGCTTTGGTCTTGGTGCAATTCTTGCGCCAGTGCGAAGAGGTCATGTTTTGGATCAAAGACAAAGAGACTTTTGTTACAGCCGATGAGTTTGGTCATGATCTGGAGCATGTTGAGGTTTTGCAGCGCAAGTTCGATGAGTTCCAAAAGGACATGGCCTCACAGGAGTATCGCGTCACTGAAGTGAATCAATTGGCAGACAAACTCATCCAGGATGGTCACCCTGAACGTGACACCATTACCAAACGTAAAGAGGAGCTCAATGAGGCATGGCAGCGTCTCAAGCAATTAGCCATTGTGCGTCAGGAGAAGCTATTTGGTGCACACGAAATTCAGCGTTTTAATAGAGATGCTGATGAGACTGTTGCTTGGATTGCTGAAAAAGATGTTGTTCTGTCATCGGACGACTATGGACGTGACTTGGCTAGCGTGCAAGCTTTACAGCGCAAACACGAGGGCGTTGAACGCGACTTAGCTGCTTTGGAGGATAAGGTTTCGACGCTGGGCGCTGAGGCTCAACGATTATGCTCCATTCATGCCGATCATAGCGACCAAATTCGCGACAAGCAGGCTGAGATTGCCAATTACTGGCAAAGTCTTACGGCTAAGGCTCGCGAGCGTAAGCAAAAATTGGACGAATCTTACTATCTACACCGCTTTTTGGCTGATTTTCGTGATCTGGTGTCCTGGATTAATGGCATGAAGGCCATCATTTCAGCCGATGAGCTGGCCAAGGATGTGGCCGGCGCTGAAGCGTTGCTGGAACGTCATCAGGAGCATAAGGGTGAGATCGATGCTCGCGAGGATAGCTTTAAGCTCACCACCGAGTCGGGCCAAAAGCTTTTGGAGCGTGAGCATTACGCGGCTGCCGAAATTCAGGAAAAACTGGCTGCTCTGGAAAATGACAAGAGCTCTTTACTCTCGCTTTGGGAGGATCGCCGAATTTTATACGAGCAATGTATGGACTTACAGCTATTCTATCGTGACACCGAACAAGCCGATACCTGGATGGCCAAGCAGGAGGCTTTCCTGGCCAACGAGGATCTGGGCGATTCGCTGGATTCGGTAGAAGCTTTAATCAAGAAGCACGAAGACTTTGAGAAGAGTCTAGCTGCTCAGGAAGAAAAGATTAAAGCACTGGACATCTTTGCCACCAAATTGATTGATGGCCAGCATTATGCTGCTGATGATGTCGCTCAGCGTCGCCAAATGTTGTTGGCACGACGCGCTGCTCTGCAGGAAAAGTCAGCAAAGCGCCGTCAACTGTTGGAAGACTCTAACCGCTATCAGCAGTTTGAACGCGACTGCGATGAGACCAAGGGCTGGATTAGTGAGAAGCTAAAGTTTGCCACTGATGACAGCTACTTAGATCCGACTAATTTGAATGGTAAAATGCAGAAGCATCAAAACTTTGAGCATGAATTGAACGCTAACAAGTCTCGCATTGAGGATATTACCAATGTGGGTACGGAGTTGATTGAGAAGAAGCATTATGCTGCTGATCAGATCAATACGCGCATGCAAGAAATTGTTGTGCTCTGGGAGACTCTTGTCCAGGCCTCTGATAAGAAAGGCTGCAAGCTAAACGAGGCTTGCCAGCAACAGCAGTTTAATCGCACTATTGAAGATATTGAGCTATGGCTTAGCGAGATCGAGGGTCAATTATTGTCCGAGGACCATGGCAAGGACTTGACTTCCGTGCAGAATCTGCAAAAGAAACAGGCTTTGCTGGAGGCCGATGTCATGGCTCATCAGGATCGCATTGAAAGCATTAAGGTGGCAGCTAACAAGTTTATCGAATCCGGTCACTTCGATGCTGATAACATTCGCAACAAGGAAGGCAATCTATCGAGTCGCTACGCCGCTTTGGCGGCGCCCATGGGAGAGCGTAAGCAGCATTTGCTAGATTCGTTGCAAGTGCAGCAGCTGTTCCGCGATCTTGAGGACGAGGCTGCTTGGATTCGCGAAAAAGAACCTATTGCAGCATCTACCAATCGTGGTCGTGATTTGATTGGTGTGCAGAACTTGGCCAAAAAGCATCAGGCTGTACTTGCCGAGATTAATAATCACGAGGCGCGTCTTTTGAATGTCATTAGCTCCGGCGAAAACATGCTTAAGGATCAGCCATTTGCTAGTGATGATATACGTCAGCGCTTGGATGCTTTGCAAGACCAGTGGAATAATTTGAAGGACAAGTCCCATCAGCGCAAGCAGGATCTAGACGATTCACTGCAGGCACATCAGTACTTTGCTGATGCAAATGAAGCTGAGTCTTGGATGCGTGAAAAGGAACCCATTGCTACTGGCAGCGATTACGGCAAGGATGAGGATTCTTCTGAGGCTTTGCTGAAGAAGCACGAGGCTTTGGTTTCAGACTTGGAAGCTTTTGGCAACACCATTCAAGGTTTGCAAGAGCAAGCCAAGAACTGCCGTCAGCAAGAGACGCCTGTCGTTGATATTACTGGCAAGGAGTGCGTTGTGGCTCTCTACGATTACACTGAGAAATCACCACGTGAAGTTTCAATGAAAAAGGGCGATGTTTTAACTTTGCTCAACTCCAACAACAAGGACTGGTGGAAGGTGGAGGTTAACGATCGCCAGGGCTTCGTGCCAGCCGCCTATATCAAGAAGATCGAGGCAGGTTTGAGCGCCTCCCAGCAGAATTTGGTGGATAATCACTCGATTGCCAAGCGTCAGAATCAAATCAATTCGCAGTATGATAACCTTTTGGCTCTGGCCCGCGAGCGTCAGAATAAGCTAAACGAAACCGTTAAGGCTTATGTGCTGGTGCGTGAAGCTGCTGATTTGGCACAATGGATACGCGATAAGGAGAACCATGCCCAGATTGCCGATGTTGTCGGCGAGGATCTGGAAGAGGTTGAGGTACTTCAAAAGAAATTTGACGATTTCAATGACGATCTGAAAGCCAACGAGGTGCGTTTGGCTAACATGAATGAAATTGCCGTTCAGCTGACATCGCTTGGACAAACCGAAGCAGCGCTTAAGATTCAAACCCAAATGCAGGACCTTAACGAGAAGTGGAACAATTTGCAGACATTGACCTCAGAGAAAGCTAGTCAGCTAGGTTCAGCGCACGAAGTGCAGCGTTTCCATCGTGACATTGACGAAACTAAGGATTGGATTGCTGAGAAGGCGAACGCCTTGAACAATGACGATTTGGGCAAGGATTTGCGCAGCGTTCAAACTTTGCAGCGTAAACATGAAGGCGTTGAGCGCGATTTGGCCGCTTTGCGTGACAAAATACGCCAGCTCGATGAGACAGCTAATCGTTTGATGCAATCGCATCCCGATACAGCTGAGCAAACTTACGCTAAGCAGAAGGAGATTAATGAAATGTGGGATCAAATAATAACCAAGTCGACGGCACGCAAGGAAAAACTGCTCGATTCGTATGATTTGCAACGATTCCTCAGCGACTATCGTGACTTGTTGGCTTGGATTAATTCCATGATGAGTTTAGTTACATCCGATGAACTGGCAAATGATGTCACCGGAGCTGAGGCACTTATTGAACGCCATCAGGTGAGTTGGAAGCGCCTTAAAGCGATCTTATATTTAATTTTTTTACCCCCGCTCCTAAACAGCAACAAATTATTTTTACATTTAGTCATTTGATTTTCAAATTCTTTCAATATATGATTTCTGTTCTTTTTGGTTCGTGGTGCATTCTTCCAACATTACCACGTCCATATCACGTCATAAATACAAAAAAAAAACAAAAAATTTTTGTCAAACCCAACAACAATGGTTCATGACATTCATCATGTTTTGTACCTGCATTCCAATATATACATATAAAAGGCACATCGTGCTGAAATTGAGTTCACGCTTGGTAGCAGTGGTGCCCCAACAACAACAACAACATCACCATCCAATGACGAGGTAGTTTTGTTCGTACTTTCATCATTTATCAGTGTTTATGTGTTTTACGTTACTTGTCTTAACTTATCTATCTTTACAAGATTACTGTTTTGGCACTGACTTTTAGTTAAGTTTAATGCCTCAGCCTTGAGCTCTCATTATCATCAAATATTTTTGTTTGTCGAACTTCCATATACCTGAACACTAGAGCTTCGCACTTGTAAATGCTGTCGGAATTTAAATGGGTTACTCGCTATCCAACCGGAAAAGTAAATGTCAAAGAATGTGTTTATTACTTTTTAAGTTAGCATATTTATATTATCTTTATAAAGAATAACTACAAATCATGGGAACTCACATTCTGGAATGTGTATAATGATTATTATCAATTCAGTTACTCAGCTCTTAAATTGGAATTCAATTAAAAAAAATTTCCCTTGTTAAAGTTATGATTACGTTCTTAAATCGGGTTTATTTAAAAAAGATATATATGGTACAATATTTATCCATACAACCAGGAGATAAGGTATCTGTAACATGAAAATGAAGATTTAGACAAACGGAGAGAGAAAATCCGAATGTTATCTTAATAATCTCGCTATATGTTCCAATCCAATTTAATAGCACGCCAAATACCGAATAAGAATACTGTAGATTTAAAAATGCTTTTCTTAGTCGTGGATCCAGTATCATTTCGAGGTGAAGTAAATCAATGAAAACTATTTCAGGATTTGAGCCATACAAGGTGCCCAGATAAGGATAGAAAAAAAACTTAAATATAACCCAAATGCTTCTGGCTTTATGTTGAAGCTGCATTACCACGGAATAGCACCACAGTCAAAAGCCCGGATTGATACCTTTTGGATATTTTTTTTCAATACAGCGCTACTCACGATCAATGCAATGCCATTAATAACTTTGGCAGCTTATGAAGCATTATATTTGGAAATATTATCACAGCTATCTGGGCACCCTATACATGTAAACATCTTAAAGCTTCCAAATTATTTTTTAATGGATTATTATTTATGCTTTACACATACGCTATATTTGTCGGTTCAGTACAGCATTAGACATACTATATATATATATATATAACTCATCAACCTTTTCTATAACTATCTGTATGTAATCCCGTTTCCATGTAAACTAAACGCAGCTTCATGCCAAAAACATATCATCAATGGGTCTCATTCTACAGCACCCAATATATCTTCTCATCATTCAGCATAATGCTCAGTTTTAGTTAAAATTTACCTGTACATTGACCAAATCGCTTTAAGTTCTCGTTAAACATTTGTTCTTTTGACTAATTTGAAGCAATAAGAGAAACACTTAACCCCAAGAAGACACACAATAAATAGCCAAAAACATTTGACTACGTTGTTCTAACCAAGTGTTTCTACAAACCCCTAAACAAAAACCCATAGCAAGTTTAAAATTTAATCACTTTTTTGTTTAAATTAAAACAGGAACATCGCACTGAGATCGACGCACGTGCTGGTACGTTTGGCGCATTTGAGCAGTTTGGCAACGAGTTGCTGCAGGCCAATCATTATGCTTCACCCGATATTAAGGAGAAAATTGAAGATTTGGCCAAGGCACGCGAGGATTTGGAGAAGGCCTGGACCGAGCGTCGTTTGCAGTTGGAACAGAATCTGGATTTGCAGCTGTATATGCGTGATTGCGAGTTGGCCGAGTCATGGATGTCGGCACGTGAGGCTTTCCTTAATGCCGAGGAAGATGACAAGGGCGGCAATGTTGAGGCGTTGATTAAGAAACATGAGGACTTTGACAAGGCCATCAACGGGCATGAACAGAAAATTGCTGCTTTGCAGACTGTGGCTGATCAGTTGATTGCACAAAATCACTATGCCTCTAATTTGGTGGATGACAAGCGCAAGCAAGTGCTGGAGCGCTGGCGTCATCTTAAAGAGGGTCTTATCGAGAAGCGTTCACGTTTGGGCGATGAACAGACGTTGCAGCAATTTTCTCGCGATGCCGATGAGATTGAAAATTGGATTGCAGAGAAACTGCAACTAGCAACTGAGGAAAGCTATAAGGATCCGGCAAATATACAGTCGAAACATCAAAAGCATCAGGCTTTCGAGGCAGAACTGGCGGCCAATGCCGATCGCATACAGAGCGTGCTGGCCATGGGTGGTAACCTGATTGACAAGAAGCAGTGTAGCGGCTCAGAGGATGCTGTGCAAAAACGTTTGACGCAAATTGCTGATCAATGGGAATATCTCACGCATAAGACTACAGAAAAGTCGTTGAAACTGAAAGAGGCCAATAAGCAGCGCACTTATATCGCTGCTGTCAAGGATTTGGACTTCTGGTTGGGCGAGGTCGAGAGTCTTTTGACCACTGAGGATTCTGGTAAGGATTTGGCATCTGTCCAAAACCTCATGAAGAAGCATCAGTTGGTCGAAGCGGATATCGTGGCGCACGAAGACCGCATCAAGGACATGAACAACCAGGCCGATTCCTTGGTCGAGAGCGGTCAGTTCGATACTGCTGGCATTCAGGAGAAGCGTCAAAGCATCAATGAACGTTACGAGCGCATTTGCAATCTCGCCGCACATCGTCAGGCGCGCCTTAACGAAGCATTGACTCTGCATCAGTTCTTCCGTGACATTGCCGATGAGGAAAGCTGGATTAAGGAGAAAAAGCTTTTGGTGGGATCCGATGATTACGGACGTGATTTGACAGGCGTTCAAAACCTAAAGAAGAAGCACAAGCGCTTGGAGGCTGAATTGGCTTCGCATGAGCCAGCTATCCAAGCCGTGCAAGAAGCCGGAGAAAAACTTATGGATGTATCCAACCTAGGTGTGCCAGAAATTGAGCAGCGTCTGAAGGCGTTGAACCAAGCATGGGCCGAACTTAAGAATTTGGCAGCAACGCGTGGTCAAAAACTGGATGAATCCCTTACCTATCAGCAGTTTTTGGCTCAGGTCGAGGAGGAGGAGGCCTGGATAACCGAGAAACAACAGCTACTCTCTGTTGAGGACTACGGCGATTCCATGGCTGCCGTTCAAGGTCTTTTAAAGAAGCACGATGCTTTTGAAACGGATTTTACTGCCCACAAGGACCGCTGTTCGTTGATATGCGAGCAGGGCAGCGATTTGGTTGAAGCCAAGAACCACCATGGTGATTCCATTGCAACACGATGCCAGCAGTTGCGTAATAAGCTAGACAATTTGAGTGCTCTGGCTGGACGCCGCAAGGGCGCGTTGTTGGACAACTCAGCCTACTTGCAGTTTATGTGGAAGGCCGATGTAGTGGAGAGCTGGATTGATGACAAGGAGAATTATGTGCGGTCAGATGAGTATGGACGGGATTTGTCCACTGTGCAAACGCTACTCACCAAGCAAGAGACATTCGATGCAGGTAAATTGCTTAATTTATGAAGTTTTCGAGTTGAAGACCTTAGAGTAAACAGAGACGATTAGTTAATGGTTCTTTAATTCACTCCTTTCTAACTTTATTTTCTTATTCATTGCAGGTCTCAACGCTTTTGAACAGGAAGGCATACATAATATAAGCGCTTTAAAGGATCAACTCATCAATGCAAGTCATGCGCAATCCCCGGCCATTTTGAAACGTCATGGCGATGTCATTGCGCGTTGGCAAAAACTGCGCGACGCTTCCGATACACGAAAACAACGTCTACTAGCTATGCAGGAGCAATTCCGCCAAATCGAGGAACTCTACTTGACATTTGCCAAGAAAGCTTCGGCCTTTAATTCTTGGTTCGAAAATGCCGAAGAGGATCTTACTGATCCTGTTCGCTGCAATTCGATCGAAGAAATACGCGCGCTGCGCGACGCCCACGCTCAATTCCAAGCGTCACTCTCATCGGCCGAAGCTGACTTTAAGGCATTGGCAGCTCTCGACCAGAAGATCAAGAGCTTTAATGTTGGACCGAACCCATACACTTGGTTCACCATGGAAGCTCTTGAGGAGACCTGGCGTAATCTGCAAAAGATCATAGAGGAACGCGATGGCGAACTTGCCAAGGAGGCCAAACGTCAAGAGGAAAACGACAAACTGCGTAAGGAGTTTGCCAAGCATGCGAATCTTTTCCATCAGTGGCTAACCGAAACTAGGTGAGTAAGCTGCCGCCAAATATTGTGCCAAAGCGTAGGTGTTGGTTTTTCATAGGCAACATGTTCCAACTACCTTCCACATCCACTAAATCCATATCGATCAATCCACTTTAATGAAATCAACTCTTGTGGTCTCTCTTTGTGCCGTGCACAAATGAATAATAACCCAAACCAAAACATGAAAACGTAACTCAAACGTTTAATTCTATTTTTCTAGATATTATATGCTGGGTTATAATCGTCAAGGGTAATTTGAGAGCCAAAAAAGTGCCAATATTTTAAAGGCTCTTTGATTTTGTTGTAAACTGTGTTATAGTTCGTTCTCTAGTTGAGAAAAGCTAAAACTTAACAACCGCGTCGCCAAAGCCGCCGCGCTTAGCCCACACTAACCAAAAGTGGAAACTTTTGCTTTTGTGTTTTGTGCCAAAAACGCTTTGTAAATACGAAAAAAACAAAAACAAAATAGAACTCCAAACAAAAGTTTATAGTTCCTAGTTCTTATACATATATCTAGTTTTATTTAGTGACTTTCACATCACAGACATCGGACCTTTTGGTTTCCCGTTGTTACTATTTTAGTTGAAAACAAAACAAATCGCACGACTTGCAGAGATATTTTTTATTGGAGTGCAGCGTGTATCTTATCACTTTAATATACTTTTTTCAAAAATTTGATCAACAAAATTTCTTGACTAAATTTAAAAAAAAAAAAAAAAAAAAGCATGTAAAATGTGTAGCATTAAAAATAAGTAGTGGCAGAGCAATCCATACATATATTTTATTATTACAAAGCGTTTCCTAAATTCTAGTAGCTTTTTTTCAAATTACAATACAATTGCGTTTTATTTTTATTTTTAACTCGCTTTATAAAATAGCCTTAGTGAAATGTCTATTGATTTTGATTTGCTGAAAGATACGAATAATAATTCGAAACTACACTAATCAAAGCCCCTGAGCGCTGTGCAGCATAATTTACCTACCAATTACACCTAACCGATAATATTACAAAAAAAAACACTGTAAATACAAACAAGAAAGAAAAACAAATTAGTACAAGCCCTTTTGTACCGCTGCCAGTAACAGACCTTTAACAAGATTTGCTTTTCTTATGCATTAATATCATTGTAAAGTTTACTATTTCAAAAACTAACTAAGCTGATATTTGCTGTTCCTTACTAATGATTGATTTTTGTTTTAAACCATTACTGACACACCACACAAATTCTAAAAACCACACAGAACATCTATGATGGAAGGCTCCGGTTCATTGGAACAGCAACTGGAGGCACTTCGCGTCAAGGCCACAGAAGTACGGGCAAGACGTGTAGATCTGAAGAAAATCGAAGAATTGGGCGCTTTGTTGGAAGAACACCTGATTCTAGACAATCGCTATACGGAACATTCGACAGTGGGTTTGGCACAGCAATGGGATCAATTGGATCAGCTTTCGATGCGCATGCAACACAATTTGGAACAACAGATACAAGCACGTAACCATTCAGGCGTTTCCGAAGACTCGCTTAAGGAATTCTCCATGATGTTCAAGCACTTCGACAAGGACAAAAGCGGCAAACTCAATCATCAGGAATTCAAATCTTGTCTGCGCGCTCTCGGCTACGATCTGCCTATGGTTGAGGAAGGTCAGCCCGATCCAGAATTTGAGGCTATACTCGATGTTGTCGATCCGAATCGTGATGGTTACGTATCGCTGCAAGAGTACATCGCATTCATGATATCGAAGGAAACCGAAAACGTACAATCCTACGAAGAAATCGAGAATGCTTTCCGCGCTATCACTGCCGCCGATCGGCCCTATGTCACCAAGGAGGAGCTCTATTGCGTAAGTATAATAGCTTATCTTGATGTTAAAACATCTGGCTGATCCATTTGTATTTTATTGCTTTCTTCGCTACAGAATCTTACCAAGGACATGGCGGACTACTGTGTGCAACGTATGAAACCGTATTCAGAACCGCGTTCCGGCCAGCCCATTAAAGATGCTTTAGACTACATAGACTTTACCCGAACGCTGTTTCAAAATTAAATATGGCGATAAGCATTTAATTTTTTTTGCGCTGCCTGAAAACAGAAATTTATACATTTGCATACATAATTATTTTCGATAATTTTAGTAGTTTTTAAGTACAAAATTTTTATGCTTATTTAAGAATTAATGCCACTCCGAAAAACCGAAAATCAATACAACAATAACAACACTTTATACAATTGCAAACTGTAGTTTTCCATCTGTTTAATCCTCTCAAAAGTATCTTAAATTTTGACATTTCGTTTTATAAATGCCTAAGCTACACTATTACTCCCAAGAATATAAGAATAAGAAAAATCAAAAGCCTTGCTTGCTAAGTAATAAAAAAAAACAAAATAGCTTTGCTGTCAAATAATCATAAAAAATACTGTAATCACAGATTTTCCACTTGTAATTGTTGTATGCTTGTAGTAAATGAATGTTTGAAAAATATTGCATTGAATTATTATGAAGAAATTTAAGATACTACTAAACAAATATTTGTTTCCAGATTATATATGCCCATAAAATATACATATACAAAAGAAAAATATTGCAAACATAAAAACATTTCAATATTTACAATAAATATATTGCTGCATGTCAAAAATGTTTACATAAAAAAGTATTTTCATAATCTTGTTTCATTTAAAATCTTAAGGAACCAATTTTATATCTTGCAAAGATAAATAGAAATATTATTCTGCAAGTTGAGCCACACCTAAGATACGCATTATAGCCGAAAAGAATTTCACAAATTTGTATTTAACATTTTTATTAAAAAACTACGTTTATAACAAAAATTTGTTAATGCTTTTTAAATAATCGGCATTTCCTAGTTTTCCGCTGAGGGCCACTTTTGGCAACCACTCATACTTTATTGATGGCAACTCCTTTGCATCCACATTGCCGTTGCATAGCGAAGCACGATAGAAGAATACCTTAGCGCCTACACTTTGTGTACGTTGATTGCTCGGGTATTTATATTTGTAAAACCCAACGGGTGCGTTACCATAAAATTGCACATGTAAGCCCTTACCGCACTGCTCGCGTAATACTCGTTCTGCTGTCTGGCGCATGGTTTCTCCATCCTGGCGAATTCCTTGAGGTAAAAGTAAATGCTGTTGGGATCCCAACGTTTGTTGCACCAACAAGTAGAGCGTCTGCTCAAGGCAACGATCTGTTGAAGTAATTATGTTTGCAGCATCATCGGGCGTAGTGCGGGAACCTAGCTGGAACTTTTTCATTTCATCTATATAAGCATCTTTGAGATCCTGGGCTGTTTGCTTGCCCGTACTTTCGTCCAGATCGACTTGAACTTTGCCCTGTTTAATTAGTTCCGCCTGAGCAAGGTCACGTTCGTGTTTAAGTTCAAAGTCGGATTTCAGACTATTCTCGTACTCGACACGCCAAAGCAAATCCTGAAACTGGCGTTCGAGTGGGTTCAATGTTTTCGATACTATGGGTAAACGTTCAACGAGAACCCCAGCGTACAAGTCCCATTTTTCCTTTGAAGCTGCGGTCGACTGTTGGCGTTTCAGTTGAATCAAGCTTATTTGTGCTAACCGGCGCAACATTATTAAACTTTAAGAAAATATTATAAAACAAACCAATTTGAGCACACTAATAGTCGATTACATGACCATAGACCAACAGCTGATTTCTAAACTGACGATGCGTGTTATCGATTTTGTAGCTTCATCTATTGTTATCGTTGTCGACTGACACAAACGTTTGTGAAAAATAATTTGTTTGGTTTAAATTGAATTGTTATATTGAACGTAGAGTAAAATGTCCGGCTTGGAGTCCTACATAAACCACACGGTGTCCATAATAACTGCGGATGGACGCAACTTTATAGGCACATTGAAGGGCTTTGATCAGACAATTAATATCATCATTGACGAATGCCATGAACGCGTCTTTTCCACAACTGCAGGCATTGAACAAATTGTACTTGGTCTGCATATCATACGCGGTGACAACATCGCAATAATTGGACTGATAGACGACAGCATAGACTCCCGCTTGGATCTGCCGAATATTCGAGGGGAGCCACTGGGACCGGTTGTGCACTGATGAACTGAAACACTTAATAAAATTTTTTAAATAAAAGAAAAACCGCTAGTTTATTTTAATTTTTATAAGATATGCATTTAGAATGTGCACTCGTTTGCACTAAAGCTTATCTGATGGCAATCAAGTGTGTCCAGATCAACGACAGCGATGCATTGTGCCTTGCTAAAGCTTGGCACACAAACCAAACGAGTGCGTTTGCCGTCAACACCTATATGAAGATCTGTCTCAAAGGATGCACAATTGCCGGCAAAGTATACATGCGGACATTCACGTATTATGAAGGGATCGCTGTCTATGTAGGGGTAACAGGCCAAAGTATCGGGTGCTGTGGGCGCTATGTGACCCCAGGTTAACGTGCAACGTAGTGCTTCAAGAGACGATTCTAGTGATGTGTTGCGCAAAAGATCTGCTGTGTTTTGACCCGAAGAGCCAACAATAAGTGCATCATCTATACGGCAGGCGTAGGGATTAGACACAGCTTGAAATGACGCCAGCTGTGATGCTTTTGGAAACATGCATTTGTGGAATGGCTGTTGAGGTAGCATAAAGTTAGCTGGGTCGTAGGCACCGGGCATTATATCAACGTGGAGGGCACGCGCCCAAGCAGCGAACCAATTGTCCAATTGCGCAATTGCAAGCACAGTGTCATTCGCATTTGCTTGACTTCGTGCCACCTGCAGAGTTGGAACATGCGCAACAGCAGAGCTGCGTACCGAATTTCCAGCTACAATGAGTCGCACTGTAGCTTTCGCTTCTGCGTTATTACCCAAGCTGCCACTCAGCCAGTATTGAAACATATTTAGAGCGTCTACATAGTTGTCAGACTGTAGTTGATCCAAACTGGATACGAGTATCAACAAACGCTTCGAGCCACGGCTGGCTAGAGGTCTTTGTGGCCCACTTTCATAGAAGAGTAGGTCCTTAACATCGAAATAGCCGTCATCTTGGGTGCCGCCCAAGACTGCACACACTACACCAGTGGCCATTTGGTGTCCTTGAAGCTGATCACCTTTAAGGCGCACACGCTGCAGCTCGTCCTCAAGTATAAGCTTGTCGCCAGGTTCAGCATAATTTTGACGTTGTGGCTGTGGGGCCAATTGGTTTTCTTCAGAGATGTCACGAAGTATACTGGGCTTATGAGCCTGATGTTTATAGATGGTGCCAATAATAGCACAGTGTATATTTTGCTCGCCACGTAGTTCACAAAGCTTTTTAATGGGCTGCTTTTTACCCCATTTTTTAATGACCAAAGGCGTCAGCAAGCGCGTCATCTCCGCCAATCGGTGTGAATATAAATGGCAAAATTGCTTCTGGTAATCAAAAGATTTCAGCTTGTAAGAGCTGCTAAGGTTCTCGTAAGCGACCTCCAACCGCGAAGCCATTGTTTATGCAAATAAACACAAAGTTATTAAACAAAAATTAAACAATGCGTGCAATAAATGCGCGCCAACTAAAATACAACCCACAAAGGAATGCAATCGATAACTGCTTTAAAAAATAGCGCCTATCGATTAGACCTCAGCTGTGATACACAGATTTATTGGCAAGAGGAAGCGCAAACAGCAGAAGAAAAATCCAAAGTGTTTGGCAAAATTACATGAAACTATGATTAAAACAACTTATTTAGCACTTTGAAGCTGCACGTCGTAGTTGCAACAATGTAATGCAATTATATTGCTTAAAAATGTGCAGTGTCTTGATTTGATCAATTGTTTAAAGTGCGTATTGATTTTTACGTTCTCTACACACAACGCAGCCTTTATTGTTTGCAAGAGCAGCCCACAAACAAAAACTGCGTCGCAACAGAAGCAAAACAATTGCAAACATGCAGTAGTCACAGTATTAGCTAATAACAACAAAAGCTTATAAGTCGCTGCCACGCCCATAGTGTACCTTTGTAAATATCGATTGTTGGCGCTGCAATGGGTGGCTCTGTCAGTCAAGTGTTTCGTTCAGGCTCTGCACTGCTCTCACATCGTGACGGCCATAAAGTATCCAAGGCTACAGAGGAGAAGATTCAAACACTCTTTGAAATCTTGCGTGCGAATCCGAAAATTTCATTGCAAACACTTGAAAGTCTGCTGGTTCAGATACCCAAACATGAAAACATTTTGGTAATCCACGACGACTGTGGTTACAACATACTTCAGCGCAGCGTTGGCCTTAATCACATCGATCTCACGAAATGGCTGCTGCATCGTCATCGACCCGATGTCAATCGCGCGCCTTGCTCGTTGCCCCTACACATCGCTTGCCTTAAGGGTTACGAGGAGTGCGTGGAGTTGCTGTTGCGACATGGAGCTCGAATTGATGCGGACACTCGCATGTGCTTTCCTGGCGCACACTCGCACAACTGCGAAGAGAGTGGCAAATGGCACGGCAATAATGTGGATGACGTTAGCGAGCGACTTAACACAAAATTGCAGAATGCCTTATGCTATGCTATTGACGGTGATCAATATAGCGTCTTGAGCATGCTGACGCAGAAAATGGAGGAGCCTTGGATACCATTTCGTGCCAAAAAACCGCTGCTACACTTGGCTTGCGAACGTGGCGCTTGGAATTGTGTGCAGCAGCTGGTAGTCACTCGTTCTGAGGAGATTAATCTTATCATGGATGAGTATGCGCCCATACATCATGCTGTATTGCATGACGGTCGTTTTCTTGAGCTGCTTATACAACATGGCGCTGTAACAACTGTGCGTACATGCACCCAGCAAATGACATTGCTGCATGTGGGTAAGTTAATTTTAAATTCAAGAATTTCGCCATAGAATTTAACATTGAGTGATAATTATTTATGTCTTGGTGCTAGTTATCTTTGCGGCGCGAAAGTCTGCCGATGATACACTAGCCACGCTACGTATTCTGCTGGAACGTGGCTGCAAGGAGCTTATTAATGCACCCGACTCCTTGGGCAATACGCCGCTACATGCTCTGATAGTGCGTTATGCTCTAGAGGAGGCACGTTACGGCTACGACAAGTGGAGCAAATGGGACGTGCTACACTTAGTGCGTTTTCTTTTGCAAAACGGCGCAAAACAGTCGATTAATCAGTCAGGTAACAGTGCCATGGCTTGTGTATTTCGCCATCTGCGCGACTGGGAGGTGTGCTATGAACTGCTGAATATGCTTATCAAAGAAGATGGTAAGTTCACAACTTATTCATAACATTGTTGACTGTGCTGACTGTAATGTAATCACAAATATATAAATCTTTAAGGCGATCCGAATATTGTGGGGCGTGATGGCTCTGTGCCAATTATGGTATTGTTGGTTCCGCTAATAAACAAAGACCATTTGCATCACTTTACACATTCGATGAAGGTAAGGAAATTCATTTATATTTATTTTCATTTAAATATTATTTTTTTCCACTATAAGGTCTGCTATTTGAACTGCTTTCGGATACTACTGGATAATGGCGCCAATCCCAATTGCTCGTATCGCGCAAATCTAAAACCACTGCACGTGCTAGTGTTCACGGTCAGTGAAAACTTTACGCTTAATTGTGATGCACAGAAGCGCACAAACTTTGACTTTATCAAGAATATTTTGCTGTTGCTGCTGCAGCATGGCCTGGACTGTAATAAAACATATCAGCACATACTGCAGGCCGTAATGGATATGGTGCAGAATGTGCGTACTTGCCACGACATGGAATACATCTACGAATTACTTATAATTTTACTACAATACGGCGCCGATCCAAACATTGTACTAAGCAGCAAAACGACACCGGGCATTGCAATATTCTCTAGCGAAATAGCCAGCTATGGAGAAGCATTAGGCGGTGGCGGTGCTGCAGCTGCACTTGGCGATAATTCGTTTCGGAATTCGTTTCGCACAAATTCACGGTATCTGCTTTTCTACTATATAATACTTATAACCAAAAAGGAGTTTATACTCAACGATCCGCATTTGGCGTTTACGCGCATTATACACTTGTTCTTTCTAACCATGCAACATGAACCACTCTACAATTGCCTCAAGTCGCTGCACAATTTCTATGTTGCCCAAGTGCCGAACAAGAAAACTGAACAGCTGATGGCCCTGATCTCGACACTGTACCGCAAGCCGCGCAGTCTTAAGCAGCTGGCGCGTTTGGCCATTTACAAGGCGATGAATCGCAAGCTGGCTCAGAATATTAACCGCTTAAATTTACCAGGACCGCTTAAAGATTATGTGCTGCAATTTGAAAGATAACAAGTAGTAGTAGAGTAGAGAGCTCGTTAGCGCGTCGTCGTCGTCAATGTTAACTTTTTAACGACCAATGAATACAATTATAGAATCAATCATTATTGCAATTGGTACGTTGCCGTTTAAACTTATTATATACTATATACACTATTCTATATATTATACAATTCATAATACCTAAATTATACAACCAATATACATATAGTATGGTAGGTACTTGTAGTTAATTATGTACATCTAATACAAAGATATGAAAAAAACGCTTAAACGTACCTAAAAGCATCGTCAAAATCAAACATGTGCAATTTCTTTTATACGAAACTATTGTTGAAAACGCTCATAAATGTTTATAGACTACATATTTTGAAATTGTATTATGCGTGTGTTGCGTTTTCACTACGCCCACGCTCATCTTGAGCTTTGGCTCTAGGTTTCTTTATTTCATCCTTCTCTATCCACTTTCATGCTGTGAGTAAGTTATCGTTATTTGCATAAACTTAAGGCTGTTTTTAAAGAACAATTCAAGTTAATGTTTTTGTTGTCCATTTTTTTTGGGAATTATGTATTTATATATCTGAACGCAATTTTGAATAATGTTAGATAATTATTATTGTAATTATTGTTAACTAAATGCAGAAACGCCGTTGTTAATATGTAATGTCATTTTCAATCGAATCAATAAATAAAAATATGTAATTATGATAATGGCTTATGTACTACCAATAAGACATCTCCGCTGATCAGACTTCAGAACGATTCTCTGAAGGCTGGCATAAGTTAGATAAAACAGGTAAGATAAAGAGTGTCAATGGTAGAACAAATCGGGTTAAATTTCAATACAGATCTTAAGAGTGCCTGACCAACCAATGGATTGAGCAGATTTTCAACTTTGAAGTTGCTGTCACAAAGAGTTCTGTCAAACATTTATTTTTTTAACTTTTTTTTCATAACTACAGTCATTGGCATTTTTTGTGCTAATGGTCAGGAGCAAGGAAGTATTTATTTCAACGCAATTCCAAGAAAATTGATATGATTCATACGACTGTCTAGTTACCGCGCAACCTATAAAATTGATTTACATAAAGCAAACAAATTTATACTTTGTTAAATAAAACTCAAAATTTATACATATAAACAAGTTGTCCCAGTAACAGAAATCAAGAAATTTTCATGTGGTTTCCAAGGTACACAAGGCCGCTTACTTGAATTTTAAATACGACTATATAAGTATATTTTAAAGACGCCAAGAGTCGAAAAAAGTGCATTATGTATAGCCGTAAATTGGCACGCATGCATCGTCCACCCTCGGACATTAAGAAGTATGACAATGAGCCGTATATGAATAATCCGCTGTTGAAATTTCGCATATCCGAAGTGCACGAAAGGCGTCATTATGCATTTCTAAAACAAAAGGCTGCCGACATAAAAGTACAAATTGCCAAGAAGCACTGGCCGCCAGATCCAGATATACGCCCATTGCCGCAGTCACATTATGTGGATAATCTACGACGCGAAGTGCGAAAAATTGCTGTGCCGCGCATGCTGCGCAAAACGGAGGCCAAAATACTTAGCTTCGCTCCCGAACGATTAAAGCGCAAGTATCCCGAGTTGGTACAAGGCTATATGAAGGAAGTTCATGCAGAGTTCGATCGACTTATGAAAATTTATAGCATGAAAAATATACTACTGCATCCCGAGTTCTCCGACGAAAATCCCGCAGCTTTTGAACTACCACACGCAGATTTTCATTTTAAAAGACCGGGTCGCACGGAAAATTATAAAACATATTTGGAAAATCGTCGAAAAATCTCAAAAAGACTACTGATTTTACAGCTGCCACTACGCACGGTTTTAAGCATGTCGGTTGTAGAGCTGCCCGAGCTGGCTTGTAACTTCCAGTACATTGGAATCATGTCGGGAGGGCAACAGACGCAGTTGGGACTAGGTGGACGAGAAGTTATCTCCTATAAATTTTACCGCAAGTTTATACAAAATCAGTTGGATAAGGTGAACACAAATTTACGTTGGAACTGGTATCCAAAGCTGGTTACGAACCTGCGCAAGCTGATTCGGAAGCGTGTAATGCCAGCGGCTATGTGGAAGCGGGCTTATGCAGCGCTAGAAGGTCTCATGAACCGCGAATTGACTAATCTAAAGACGCGCACTTTTGAGGAAATGTTTCGCATTTGTAGTAATGCACGCACGATGCCAATGTTTCGCATGACCTTGGAGTACACCGATCTTGAGGGCGAGCTAGATCTGCGTCCAAACATCCATAATATTTTGCGTATTTTTGCAGAAATAGCAACGGACATTTCTATGCTTGGTTATCGCATGGAGGCTCTACAGCCGCAACTAGATTCGAATGCAATATACGAAAATATTGCAGACTTTTTAAAGATTGAAGTGAATCCCAACTATCTAGCGGAAGTCAGCCGCAAGGTTCAGGTATGTAAATGAAATTCAAATGTTTAAGCTGTTTCGAAGGGGTGCTGGGTTACCAGTTGTAATTGATAATGACTTGCCATTCTAGAACCTGCTAAAAATCCTTACCGTGTTTGTTCTAGGCAATCATAATGACGACTTATATTCCACTGCTTGACTATGTTGAAGAATATCGACGGAAATATAATAAACTCTTCTCTGAAACGGAACGGAGTGAGCTAATCGATTTCCTAGAATTACCGCACAAGTTTGAGGAATACTTCCAACGTATTTATAAGTACTATGAATTTATAAAAATGTTACGTAGTGAGCCTCAGACGGACTTCTTTGAGATGGCTTTGATCAGTAATGAGCCAGCTATAAATAACTTGCGCGGCTTAGCTGAGAACCTAATAACAACCATTTTAACAAAGGTAGTTGAGGAGCACATCAAGGCCGAGGAAGATATTTGTGAGGAGTTTGAGAAGATTAAGTTTCGAGCTCTCGAAATACCAAAGTCGACGGAAGAATTGTTGGAGAGCGCCGATTATATGATCTATGTGAAGAAAGAGAAAATATTCCAGCTGATGGATCGCATACAGTATTGCCTGCAAGTTGGTACAAGCATTGTGGAGCTAATGCAAATGTCGAAATATCACTTTGATTTGACCATAAAAACTATCAATTGGATCAAAGATATTAACGAGATATGTGACTATAATGCATCACAGCAGGAACACTATAAGTTCTTATTTGAAGAACATTTGCAAGAAGTAGTAAAAAAGTTGAATCTTGACATTGAAGAGTTGCTGCCTAAACTGAACGTAATCGATGATATGAGTCGACCGGAAAAGTTTCGGGATTCCTATATAATACTGCAGAATTTTATTGATCAGCTGAAAACGTTTGATGATTATGTGGCGTGGATAAATAAGGAGGAAAAGCTGTTTAAAGTAGCACAGACCGAATATCCGGCTATGGAAGTAACCAAGGCCTTTGTCTATCCATTCGCGGAGCTGATGAAGTAAGACGATTTTATTTGTATTTATTCAATGATATGCTTTAAGCTCTTAATTGTAATAGATCCTGCATAGATTGGCAACGTTATTTGAATGTCTGGCATGATGGACCCTTTGAGTACTTGGAACCAAAGTTTGTAGAAAATACCACAGATTACTATCTAAAAGAATTCCAGCGCAATCAAAAATATTATCGTGTCAAAATTAAACAGGATCTCATTGAGAATCCTGTGTGCAAGTTTAAGGTAAGAACTAAACGCTCTTTGTTTTAAGTCTAGCATTTTATTATTATTTTGCATAATATAGGGTCAAACGGAAGATCCCGATCCTGAGAAGCACCCCGTGCCGCTGCGCCTTTGCACTTCAATGATACAGTCTATCAAAGACTTTACCACTGGCGTCTTTATAGTCAATACCTTGTGTAATCCAGCATTACGCAAACGCCATTGGAAAGAAATGTCTGAAATAGCTGGCTTTGATATAACACCCGATGCTGGCACGACACTACGCAAGATACTAAATGCCGGCCTCGACCCAATTTTGGATCAGTTTGAAATCATCAGCATAAGCGCCAATAAGGAGCTGCAGTTGTGGAACAACTTGCAGGCAATGATTAAGGAGTGGGAGAATAAGGTATTTCCCACAGGACCTTATAAAGAAACAGGTGTCACAATATTGTCCAGCCTTGATGACATACAGGCGTTGCTCGATGATCATATACTTAAGACGCTGGCCATGCGTGGTTCAGCGTTTATGAAGCCCTGTGAAGAGGAAGTACGTGCGTGGTATGAGAAAATTATGCGCGTCAACGAAACACTCGATCAATGGGGCAAGGTGCAATCGAATTTTTTGTATTTATTGCCCATCTTTTCATCCAAGGACATTGTGGCACAGATGCCGGAAGAGGGACGTCTATTCACCATTGTGGAACAGACGTATACGCGTAATATGAGCCTGGTATTGCGACAACCGTTGGTCATGGAGACAGCGCCTGCTGCAGGCTTGCTGGAGTCCTTGCAGAAAGCCAATGAGCTGCTGGAAGACATACAAACGGGTGTTAGCAATTATCTAGAGAAGAAGCGGCTCTTCTTTCCGCGCTTCTTTTTTTTGGCCAATGACGAAATGTTGGAAATCTTGTCGGAAACCAAAGATCCACTTCGTGTGCTGCCACATTTGAGCAAGTGCTTTGAAGGCATTAACAGTCTGCAGTTCGATGACAAAAAGAATGTATTGGCCATGTATAGTAGTGACAAGGAAAAGATTGATTTTATAGACAAAGTATCTACAGCTGCAGCCGGCGGCAGTGTGGAGAAGTGGCTTATCGGCGTTGAAGAGGAAATGCTAAAGGCCGTACGCAATCAGAATGAACTTTCCTATGGTAATTACGCAAAGGTAAAGCGACATGATTGGGTCTTAAACTGGCCGCAGATGGTGGTGCTGGCCATATCTCAAGTGTATTGGGCATCACGTGTGCACGCCTGTTTACGTCGTACTTTTGGAGGCAATCAAACAATCATGATCAATTTCTATCATGATCTTACCAAGGAACTGAATGATATTGTGGAGCTTGTGCGCTCTACCAAGATTAGCAATCTTAATAGAATTAGCATTAAATCGCTTATTGTAATCGATGTGCATGCCAAGGATGTAACCGAGGAACTGATCAAGCTAAAAATCAGCAGTGAGTATGATTTTCAATGGTTGGCGCAGATGCGCTACTACTGGGAAAACTCGGAGACCTTGGTACGCATAATAAACGCCACGGTTCCATTTGCTAATGAGTATCTAGGCAACTCGGATCGTTTGGTCATTACGCCGCTAACAGATCGTTGCTATCGCACCTTGGTTGGCGCCTATCAGCTACATTTAAATGGTGCACCCGAGGGTCCAGCTGGTACGGGCAAGACCGAGACCACCAAGGACTTGGCCAAAGCACTAGCGGTGCAATGTAAGGTGTTCAATTGCTCTGATGGCTTGGACTACAAGGCCATGGGTAAGTTTTTCAAAGGCTTGGCTTCGTGTGGTGCCTGGGCCTGCTTCGACGAGTTCAATCGGATTGAGCTGGAGGTTTTGTCCGTGGTCGCTCAGCAAATACTGCTCATAATACAAGCGGTGCGCGCACGCGTAAGCAAGTTTATGTTTGAGGGTACCGAGTTGTTGCTGAATCCAGCGGTTTATGTCTGCATTACCATGAATCCTGGCTATGCGGGTCGTTCGGAGCTGCCGGATAACCTTAAGGTGTTGTTTCGTTCGGTGGCTATGATGGTGCCTGACTATGCCATGATAGGTGAAATTTCGCTATATTCTTATGGATTTGTAGATGCGCGCAAGTTGGCTGTAAAGATTGTGACCACCTATCGACTTTGCTCGGAACAATTGTCCAGCCAGAATCACTATGATTATGGCATGCGTGCTGTAAAGACTGTACTTTCTGCTTGTGGCAACATTAAGAAACAATTTCCGAATGAGCTGGAGGATATTTTGTTGCTACGCAGTTTGATAGATGTCAACCTGCCCAAGTTCTTGTCTTTCGATGTACCGCTCTTTGAGGGCATTATTTCGGACATATTTCCGGGCGTTAAGCTGCCACATATCGATTATAGCTTGATGGAAAAAGAGTTTAATCGCGCCTGCAAAGAGCAAGTGATAGAAGCTAGTCCCTCTTTTCTGACAAAAGTCATACAAACTTACGAGATGATAATTGTGCGACATGGCTTTATGTTGGTGGGGGAACCATTGTCGGGAAAAAGCAAAACGCTGCAGGTGCTGGCCCAGGTGATGTCGGCATTGAAGCTTAAGGCGCCTGAGAAAAGCAGCTACTTTCAACATGTACAGATGGGTATTATGAATCCAAAGTCCATAACCATGAATCAGTTGTATGGTTCGTTTGATCCCGTTTCGTATGAATGGACAGATGGCTTGGTTGCCAGAATCTTTCGAGACTTTGCCATGACACCAACGCCGGACCGTAAATGGGTATGCTGAGAATTGAGCTTATATAAGCATGTATGTATATGTATGTACGTATGTAGGTTATTTTCGACGGACCTGTTGATGCGGTTTGGATCGAGAACATGAACACTGTGCTGGATGATAATAAGAAGCTATGTCTTACCTCTGGCGAGGTCATTACAATGACAAATGAAATGTCTATGATATTTGAGGTTATGGATCTGGCACAGGCCTCGCCAGCCACCGTATCACGTTGTGGTATGATTTACATGGAGCCTACAACGTTGGGTTGGCGAGCTTTTGCCAACACCTGGCTTAAAAAAGCCGATCCACGATGGGCTGACGCTGAGACGGTGCAGTACATAAAGACTATGCTGGAGTGGTTACTAGTACCGGTGAGTATGCATATATCGGAGCATATTGAGCTGCCCTTCAGTTTTATTTTTTTGCAGTGCCAAAATTTTGTGCGTCGCCACTGCAGTCAGTTTGTCAAGCCGGGCGAGTTTAACTGTCTCCTAACCACCTTTAATCTAATCGAAATGCAGCTGCATGAAGCTATAGAAGAGAATCCAGAAGAATACACTAAGTACATACAAATTTACATTCAGGCCGCAATGCTATTTGCACTCTCATGGGGTGTAGGCGGAGTTCTGGACACGGAGTCACGTGCGAAGTTTGACGCTTTTCTGAGAAAGGTAGTTAATACAAACTTATCAACGAACTTGGTGTTGGCTGCGTCCTCATTTTTTAGGTATCAAACATTTACAACAATTTTTTTTTTCAGCTCTACGACAGCGAGTCGTCAGAACCTCCGGAAGCACTGGGTAAGATGGAAGTAACACCGCCGTTAGAAGGTCTCATTGTGGATTATATGTATTTATACAAGCAACGAGGTAGTTGGCGTCACTGGCCAGAGCTGGCCAAGCGCATGGACGTGGAAGAGACGAAATCGGGAGTTATTGTGCCTACGGTGGATACAGCACGTTATGTACATCTTTTGAAAATGCATGTGGAGCACAATAAGCGCATGCTGCTTGTAGGGCCTACGGGCACCGGAAAGAGCGTGTATATACAAAACTATCTAATGAACAAGCTGGACCAGAACGTATATGAAACCGGTTTCATTACTTTCACGGTCATGATAACAGCCAATCAAACACAGGATTTGCTCATATCTAAGCTGGTCAAGTGGAAACGTGGCATATATGGACCGCCAAAGGGCATGCAAAGCATACTATTTGTAGACGATATGAATATGCCGGTAAAAGAGCAGTATGGTGCACAGCCACCACTGGAGCTGCTGCGACAGTACTTCGATTATGGGCATGTTTACGATTTGAAAGATAGCTCCAAGCTGTATATAAACAATGTGTTGATACTGTGCGCTTGTGGCTTGCCCGGCGGTAGTCGACAGGATGTGTATGCACGTTTTCTGAACCATTTTAGTGTTTACTCCATTAACACGTTTAGTGATGATACGATGTTTAGAATATTTCTAAACGTAGCACTTAATGGCTTCAGGCGCGCTGGTCATGGGCAGGATGTTTTTTTGGTGACCAACCAGATTGTGAGCGCTACACAAAGCATTTATAAGAGCGTACAGGCAGATATAAGAGCCACACCGGCCAAGTCGCATTACATCTTTAATCTAAGAGACATAGCTAGAGTGGTTACCGGCTGCACTCTAGTGCGCAAGGAGACTGTATCCGATAAAAAGATACTGGTTCGAGTGTGGTATCATGAGGCCATGCGTGTGTTCTATGATCGCCTGGTAGACGAAGTTGATCGCAAGTGGATGTTCGACAAGCTAAACGAGTGTCTGAGAGCCAATTTTAAGGATAAAGTGGAGTCCATATTCGAGCGTTATTGTACTCAAGTGGCAGATGAGCAGGTGTTCACCATGGAGGCCGCCAATAGTTTATTTTTCGGTGTCTACTTTGACGAGGACAGCGTGCCCGATGAACGTCGCTATGAAGAGGTACCCAGCATGGATGTGTTTTATCAGCTGGCTACAGCCAGCCTTGCCGATTACAATTCCACCAGGCGTAACAAGATGGATATAACATTGTTTACCTTTGCGCTGCAACATTTAAATCGTATATGTCGTATTATATCCATACAAGGCGCCAGCGCCTTGCTTATAGGTTTGGGCGGCTCCGGTAGACAGTCGCTTACCAAACTGGCTACCAATATGGCGCAGACTTCGTTCTTTCAGCCGGAGATTACCAAAAACTATGGAGCCAATGAATGGCACGATGATATCAAGGCTATACTTAAGGAGGCGGGCGGTATGAACAAGCATACTACGTTTTTAATCACCGAAAACCAAATAAAAATGGAGTTGTTCCTGCAAGACATTGATTGCCTGCTGAATCAGGGTGAAGTGCCCAACATATTTCCCATGGACGAGAAGCAGGAAGTGTTGGAAATGGTGCGTTTGGCTGCCCAAGGCGGAAATCGTAATATCGACATTTCACCACTACAAGTGTTTTCATTCTTTGTGAATCGCTGCAAACAGAAGCTGCACATAGTGCTCAGTTTCAGTCCCATTGGAGATGCTTTAAGAACCCGCGTGCGTCTCTATCCCTCGTTGGTTAACTGCTGTACCATAGACTGGTACGATAGCTGGCCCGAAGAGGCACTAACGATGATTGCAAAAATGACACTGGTGGATGTAAATGTGCCTTCTGAGGAGATCAAATTGGCTATTATGGATACTTGTCAATATTTTCACACTACTTCCGCAAAGGTGACACGTGACTTCTGCCAGCTTACCGGACGCCATATTTACCAAACGAACGCTTCCTTTATTGAACTTATTAGATCTTTTCAAACTTTGATTAAACGCAAGCAAGATGAGACCATGTTGGCTAAAATGCGTTACATAGGTGGTTTGGATACGTTGGCCAATGCGGCCGCCGCCATATCTATTATGCAAAAAGATTTGGGTGCCCTGCAGCCAAAGTTGGTGGCCATGGCTGAGTCCTCGCGCAAAATGATGTTGATGATTAATAAGGAAACGCTGGCGGCAAGTGCTGCGGCTGAGCAGGTAAAGCGGGATGAGGAGGTAGCTTCAGTACAAGCAGAGGCTGCACAGGCTTTAAAATATGATTGCGAGAAGGATTTGGCCAAAGCTATACCCGTGCTGGAAGATGCCTTAGCAGCGCTTAATACATTAAAACCTGCAGATATCACGCTGGTCAAGTCCATGAAGAATCCTCCATCTGTGATCAAGTTAGTTATGGCAGCGGTGTGCACAATAAAGGGTTTGCCACCAGAACGCATACCTGACCCATCCACGGGTAAAATGGTAAACGACTATTGGGGTCCCAGTAAGCGCGTGCTGGGCGATATGAGTTTTCTAGTCGCGCTCAAGGAATTTGACAAAGACAATATACCGCCCGAGATCATGAAGAAAATACGCAAGGAGTTCATACCCCACAAAGACTTTGATCCGAAGATTGTGGCCAAGGCCTCAAGTGCAGCCAAAGGTCTATGCCAATGGATTATTGCCATGGATCTGTATGATAATGTGGCTAAGGTAGTGGCACCTAAGAAGGCCAAACTGGCGGCTGCTGAGAAAGAGTATTCCGATACCATGAGCTTTCTGCAAGAGAAACGGGAGCTCGCCGCGGCTTTGGAAGAGAAGGTGGCACTGTTAAACATAGAACTGGACAAGGCTAATGCAGAAATGAAATTGACAGAGGAACATGCCGAGAATTGCCGTAATAAGCTTGTACGTGCAGAGGCTTTGATTGGTGGCTTGGGAGGAGAGAAATCGCGTTGGAACAAAGCAGCCGACGATCTGCAGGAGCTCTATGATCATCTGCCCGGTGATGTGCTGATTTCATGTGGAATTATAGCTTATCTATCAGCAGTGAACCTGCAAACCCGTAGCGCTTGCGTGCGGGATTGGTTTAATAAATGCAAAGCATTACAAATACCCTGTTCAGCTAGCTATTCCATACTGGAAGTGCTTGGCTTGGAGGTTACCATACAGAACTGGCAACTAGATGGTCTGCCTAACGACGAGTTTTCCAGTGAAAATGCCATCATATCCGCCAACTCCAGTCGCTACAGTTTGTTCATTGATCCGCAGGCACAGGCCAATAACTGGTTGAAGAACATGGAGCGCAAAAATCGCTTGAATTGCGTCAAGTTTAATCAGAGCAACTACATGAAGATTATAGCAGAGTCCTTAGAGTACGGCGCTCCAGTGATCATTGAGAGCGTACAGGAGGAACTAGAAGTACCACTTGATCCTATATTGATGCACCAAACGTTCATACAAGGCGGCGTGAAACTCATAAGCCTTGGCGAAAATGTGGTGCCAGTCTCTCCGAATTTTCGGCTTTATATGACCTGTAACCTGCGCAATCCGCATTTTCTGCCTGAAACATTTAATAAGGTAACGGTTATAAACTTTGCTTTGACTCAAAATGCGCTGGAGGACCAGTTGCTCAGCATTGTGGTGGCCAAGGAGCGACCGGATTTGCAGGAAATGCGCATTGCCCTTACTACGGAGGCGGCGGCCAATAAGGGCGCACTACGAGACGCCGAAAATTTGATACTAAAAACGCTATCCTCCAGTGAGGGCGATATTTTGGAAAACGAGGCTGCCATACAGATATTGGCCGAGTCAAAGACCTTGTCAAAGGACATTGTAGAGAAGCAGGATATTGCCAAGGAAACCTCGACTAAAATCGAAGCTTTTCGCTTGAACTACAAACCGGTGGCGATTCATTCTGCCATTTTATACTATTCCATCACCGATTTGCCAAACATAGATCCCATGTATCAATTCTCGCTCAATTGGTATATTAATCTGTACATGTACTCCATTGAGAATGCAAACAAATCAAAGGACTTGCCAAGGCGCATAAAGTTTCTCGTAGATGGCTTTAGCAAAAATCTTTACAACAATGTTTGCCGTTCCATATTTGACAAGGATAAACTACTATATTCCTTTATACTAACTGCTCGCATTTTGCTTGGCACGGGTCAGCTAGAGATGCGACATCTGGCGCATTTGGTTACCAAT
Organism: Chymomyza fuscimana; assembly: GCA_949987675.1. NCBI lineage: Eukaryota > Metazoa > Arthropoda > Insecta > Diptera > Drosophilidae > Chymomyza > Chymomyza fuscimana. The sequence continues at coordinate 1,836,246 of OX465089.1, forward strand.
GCCAAGGAGTCAACACATATACCACCCAATCCCGACCCTAGTTGGGTAACCGAAACCGTTTGGCTGAATGTCTTACGACTAGAGGAGTTGAAGGAGCTGCGTGGAATTGTGAGTGCCTTTAAGGATGATTTGAAGAGCTGGCAAGCTATATATGACCATGCATCGCCAGAGCTGCAGCCGCTGCCGGCACCTTGGCACGATAAGACCACCGCATTAGAGAAGATTATAGTATTAAAAGCGCTGCGACCAGATTCTGTTTTTCTGGCGGTGCGAAACTTTATTGCCAAAAGTATTGGCGAACAATATGTGTCTCCCCCGGAATTTGATATATCCAAGTCGTATGCCGATTCAACTGCCTTAACGCCATTGGTGTTTATCTTATCGCCTGGCGCAGATCCTTTGGGTTCGCTTTTGGCTTTTGCTGAGAAAATGGGTCAAGAGGAATCGTTCCAGAGCATATCGTTGGGCCAGGGTCAAGGCCCTATTGCAACTGCCCTAATAAAAAGTGCTCAGGAGATGGGCTATTGGGTGTGCCTGCAGAACTGTCATTTAGCGGCTTCTTGGATGTCTACACTAGAGTACCTCTGGGAAAATATGGATACTTTTAATACAACGCGTAAGCGATTTTTATAATTTTTTTATTATTTAACATCTAAAGTTGACCAAGTTCTGCTTATATTGCAGCTAATTTCCGTTTATGGCTAACTGCATATCCAACCCCGCAGTTCCCAGTAACCATACTACAAAACGGTGTGAAAATGACCAATGAGCCTCCTACGGGGCTTAGGGAGAATTTAATGCGTTCCTACAACTCGGAGCCGATCAATGAATATGATTTCTACACGGGCTGCGCCAAACAGGATCGCGCATTCACACGATTGCTCTATGGCATTTGCTTTTTCCATGCCGTGGTGCAAGAGCGGCGTAAATACGGACCCTTGGGCTGGAACATACAATATGGATTTAATGAATCCGATCTGCAAATCTCTGTACTGCAGTTGCAGGTAAGTGGCTCTATGTACTTGTGAACAATTGAACAGTTAATACAGAGTGCTTTCAGATGTTGCTGAATCAATACGATCATGTGCCGTATGACGCCATTTCTTACTTAACCAGCGAATGCAACTATGGAGGTAGAGTAACGGATAACTGGGACAGACGAGCAATAGTCACTATACTTGCTGATTACTGTAACCCACAAGTTGTCTCCGACAATCGTTACAAATTTGCCTCCGACGATTGCTATATACTGCCACGCAAGACTGAACATAGAGAGATTTTGCGCTACTTGGAGGAAAATATTCCATCATTGGCGCAACCCGAAGTTTACGGGCTGCATGCAAACTCAGGTATAACTCGAGATCTGCAAACAACCAAGACCTTACTTGACTCTATGATCTTGTTGCTGGGTAGTGAGGTGGCAGATACAGCTACGGCTGGTGTTAGTCCTGAACAGATAATACTCGACTTGATCAAGCAGATAGAACGTGAGATGCCCGCTGACATGGATATTGAAGCAGCTGCAGACAAGTATCCGGTCAATTATAATGAATCCATGAACACAGTTGTTGTGCAGGAAATGGAACGTTTCTTAAAGTTGCAAAAGGAAATTCGTACTTCCTGCCGGGATCTTGCAATGGCCATTAAGGGCATCATTGTGATGACGCCAGAGCTGGAAAATATAATGACTGCTATGAAATTTAATCGCATACCCATCAAGTGGATGTCAAAATCCTATCCCTGTCTGAAGCCATTAGGCTCATATGTGCAGGACCTGTACAAGCGACTTAATTGGCTACATAAGTGGTACCAAGTCGGCAAACCGCCTACATTTTGGTTATCGGGCTTCTTTTTCACGCAAGCCTTTCTCACTGGAGCTATGCAAAATTACGCACGAAAGTATAAAATACCCATAGATACATTAACTTTCGACTATGAGGTGCTCAAAGTGGAATCCAAAGCAACTCCGCCTGAAGATGGTGTCTTCTGTAATGGACTCTTCTTAGAGGGAGCGCGTTGGGAATGGGAACAAAATATACTTGTAGAACAATATCCCAAAGTATTGATATATGTTATGCCTGTCATATACTTCAAGCCCATGCTAATAACAGAGGTTCAAGATGGCACACGCTATCGTTGCCCCTTGTATAAGACTGGCGAGCGAAAGGGTACGCTGTCGACTACGGGTCACTCTACAAATTACGTTGTTCCGCTGTTGCTTAATACTCAAAAGAAGGCAACACATTGGGTTAAACGCAGCGTGGCGCTTATATGCCAGACTAACGATTGAAGCTCCCAATGCATTCACAAAAATATAAATATGTTGCCCTTAGTAGCTTAGCTGTATATAACTCTGTTTATCAACGAATCTTATTGTTTGAATTTTGTGTATATATTTCTTTATTGACTAGTTGCTCTTCTTTTTTATAACTGGCCATGAAAATCACTTATCGGGTCGCTGTTTTAGCATCAATTCCTTTTCACGGCATGATATAGACAACTATGTCGTTGGGTGTTAAATAAATATGGCCTAAAATCTTTCTTTTAACGGGGGCTATATGACGTAGTCAACCGATTTTGATAAAATTTAGTACAGTGCTTAAGAAAATTGTCCAATTGTCAAAAGCCTGAAAAATTGCTAAAGTTCTTACCATCTCTGAGATCTCTGACGGATAGGTGTATACCGACTTCATACTTAAGGTAATTTTGGGGTATGCGACGTCTCCTTCTATATATTACACACATTTTCGGCTTGCATTTTAAGGCACATTTTGTTTTGGTCAATAAAGGCGGTAACTGGATTGATGTTGTATTTGACAACTAGTCCAATTAAATTGAAAAGGACCAACTGAAATAAAAATACCTCATTTAGGGAAATCGGTTATATTTTTTTTTCTTCCGTTGATTTATGTATGGACTATGTAAAACAATCGTTCAATTTACAGCACTATAAAAAATATATAATTAACTAAAGAACCGAAAAGTATCGTTTATAATATTCTGAACATAAAATAAACTTACAATATAAATATATAAATTCCCCTAGATACACTTTGTTTTAAATCATTTAGAATAAAAAAATAATCCTAAGCAATTAATAATTGCATTTATATTTTTTAAAAAATTGAATTTAAAATGTCGAATATATAAAAGTTTCCTATTTCAAAATACTCCAGTTGGCTTGCTTCGAACTTATATCAGATAATTTAATTTGAATGTCTAATTCAATACATACTTACATAGATGAGGGATAATTTTGTATTATAATTCACAGCTTTTTTCAAAAATATTAAAACACAAAAATTTAGGTATGGTGCGTGAACAACTGTATGAAATTTCAAATTATGTTTTAAATTATTAATTATTTGTTTTGAGCGACTTTTCAAGTCAACCCCCGCTAAGATTTGTATTAAAATATAAAATTAACTTTGGATTATTTTCCTTAATAAAGACAACAAATCGTGGGCGTTTATTGCGTGCGACAGCCCAAGGAAAAATCATCCTCATCTGAGCTATTTCCGCGTCCCGGACGCCGGTTACCAGATGCATCATCTGTCGTGGCACTTTGATGGCTGCTGTGACTACTGTTGCTTGCATGTGTGTCTGCCCCATCTGAATCGCTACTGTGACTACTGTTGCCTTCAAAAGTGTCTGCTTCATCTGGCTGTGATGCAGTCGAGCTACCACTAAGAAGTCTTCGCCGACGTTGGTAACGATCATAGCTTATCGGGTTTAGATACTGACGCAAGAAATTATGGAACTGATTAATGTTGATATCATCGGGCACCATAACATTGCGTCTAATATTACGTCGTAAGATTTCTTTCAATTTCGAACTATCAGGCAAGAGCTAAAAATAAAAGTTATAAATTACATAGTTACAATACGGAATGGGATTTTTCGCATTACTGTGTCTGAAGATGGTGTCCAAATTTTGACATTATGCTCCAATCCAGAAGTCGCCAATATGGGCATCCATGGATGTGGCTCCAAGCAATTGACAACGCCAGAATCTGCTTTCAAAAAGTTTATAATGGACTCAGTGTTTTTATCCCAAAAGAAAACGTGGCCACAATCGCTACCGCTGATCACATACTCTGAGTGGGGTCCAAAGAAATTGACACCCTTAATGGTGCGGGAATTGCTGAAAAGCATAAAAAGTAAAACATGTAAATATTGCATAAATTTAAATTAAATAAAATGTAACATAGATTAGGAATCAATCAGATTCAAAAACAAAACTTAGTTAAATCAGACAGTTTCGGATAAGATACATACATGTGGCCTCCATAGCTATGCTCATGTTCGCCTTCTTTGTAATCGCGGGCGTTATAGAGATATATACGTCCGTCACTGTAGGAAGCCAAGATCTCGCTGCCACTGTGATTATAAACGGCACATGTAATTTGGGTTGACGTATTCTAAGCACAGTATAAAAATGGAATTTGTTATACAACCACGTTAATGGTTAGTTAACTACAACTGACTGCCTTACCTTAGTGAGCGTCTTGGGATACATTACATGTATAGGCTTATCGATTTTGCGTTTATCATAAACGCGAACTTTATGATCGCAGCCACTAATGCAGAACTGTGGAGCATATGGGTGATGAGCTATGCTAAAAAGTCGTATACGATCTTCTGTACTACGCTTGCCGACTAGTGTTATAGCACCAGTATCTGTGCGTAAGTCAAAATGCTTGACCGCACCATCTTCGCCAGCACTTATTATCTCATGTCGACTTGATGGCACTACAACTAACTTATGCACTGCATCACGATGTGTGTAGAGACGCGTTGGCTTTATATTACCACCCGATGGGGGTATGACTGCACGTCGCACATGACCATCGCGGCTAGAGGAAACAATGTCCAAACAGCCGGCACTGTCAATAAATTTTGTTTGAAATATGTTCATCAAGTGACCGGACTTGAAATTGTGTTGAATTTTCTGCTTTGCCCAGTCCCAAACAATAATTCGTAGATCATCAGAGCCAGAGCAAATTAAGTCGCCAGAACGATTAAAATTTAAAGAGTTCACACAACCGCTATGGCGTTTAAGTGTGTTCGAAAGTGCTAAGCGTTCAATGGCCTGGCGTGCTGCATAGAAACTTTGACCAAAGCTATAATCTGTGGTGTGGCCCTGGCGCCAATCAATGCGATTGTTTATGTTGTGTTCTCGATCCATTAGATGTTGCGTAAGATTCCAGGAATAGGGTGGTGGAGCTTTGGAGCTAACTTCATTAAAGACTGCATCGACTTGCTCTTGTTCTGAATCATTCATATGTTCATCATCAACATCATCATTATCCTATAAATTACAAAAAGTTTAATTACTACATAACATAAACATAACATAGTGTTGTATAAACATACCTCGTTTGAGTCGCTTTCCGTGTAATAGAAGCTTAAATTATCGGGTGGCTCAAAAGAGTCTTCGCTGCTGGGATTACTCTCAATTTCTTGTGAGCTTACAGAAATCGCATTATCTGCATCGTTTTCGTCTTCAGCGTCAGAGCCAACAACTGGAGTATGTTCGCCGTCGTCATTCTCGCTTGATGATGGACTCAGTGGAGGATCTATGTTAATGCGACGATAGGAACGCGTCGCCGGTATGCTGCGATGGTTAAACGATATTGAAGCAACTCCGTCTTCGCCTACAGTCTCGTCTTCATCGTCGCTATCAAAAGCGACGCTGACAACACGAGCATTGTTTGACAAAACGGCGCTTGCAGCTGTTGAAGATAAACGTATCTCCACAATGGAGTTATCCGGTTGCCCAGAGGTCTCTGATTTTGAGTTACCATCATTACTGGCTTTAATTGGCAAAAGCAGTGCATCTGTGCAGTTAACTGCGTCATCTGCAACATTTCCTAAATTCTCCATTGATGGAATTTTAACAACATTCACCCCACATGTGTCATTAACGCCAGCACCAGCTGGCAAAGTATCCTGCGACTCAAGCTTATCGACCAAGTTAGGCATGTTGCTGATTTCGTCTTTGTTATTATTGTTGCTACAGCTGCTGCTATTTCCATCCTCACTGGCAGGTGTAACGTGCAAACAACAACAAAAAATCGATGCATTGCAGCAGTTATATTTGCTATAAACAACAGCGGCTTACCTAAATGGAATTTTGACCTGTTTGTTTTCCATTATGTCGGCCGGGGCTTCCGATTTATCCAATTCATTTTGCTCGTTTTCATCCATATTTAAGGGGTCTGCGACATTAGAGGCTGTTGAATTGCGCTTCTGTCGTTTGCAGGATCGTCCTACTTCCTCACAACTTTCCTCATCCAAGTCCATATTTTCTTACTTACAAATTATTGACAAACAAATTTTTCTAGCGTCTTACTCAAAACTAAAAAGGTGTCTAGGTAGGTAGGTAATGTCTACGCAATTTTTTAACAATTGTTTATGTTCGGCTCGTGAGTGTAGCGATGATTAAAATATCGATAGACAATTGGTAAAAGTTTAGCGATAACTCGATATTTGCAAATTAGCCGCGCTTTGTCAAATTTTCAATATTTATCCACAGAGTTAAAGAATAGAAATAAATAAATAATATTAAAATACAAGACGCTTACTGGACTTTGGCTTTTTTGATTGAATGAAAAAACCATAGCTTAAAACATGCTTTGTTCTGTTTTTGAACTCTGTAAAAGCAAAAACATCAAAAACAGAGTATGTTATGTTTGTCTGGGGAGGCACTGAGAAGTCGTGGAGTTTGTCTTTTACTAGTCTCTTTGACGATGTTTTACGAGTGCGTCTTGTTCGTTGCTCTTTAACGTTTTGCCGTCAGACAACTTGCTTCCTCTTTGATATTTTTTTCTGCTGGTTCGGCTCCAGTGGCTAGCTCTATGTTTCAATTTTCTCTGGGCCACTTTATTTGTTTAGTTACTCGCGTTGGCAACGGTTCGGTTTCTTTGTTGCGGTGCGTGTAGAAAATACGAATAACAACGCGACAAGTCAATAATTAAATGTACGTAATGCTCAAGATTTCTTCTTGGTTATGCGGTGCACGTTGGGGAAGATCATTAATTGTGTTACTAACAAAATTCAACTCATACGTATATCAAGTGAATGAGGTTTTAAGCCGCCAATGATTTCTTTCTACTCCGTTGCGCTTGCGCAATGTACTTGCCAACCGTACCTTAGCTGGGGTGTATCTCTTTATTAACCTTTACACGCATACATGTGCATACATTTGTATAGTATTATTAATTAGCTTTGACTTGAGTTGCATAAATCCAAACTTTACGTATTTTTTTGTGCTCTTAGATACGCAAGCTGTTTTTTTTTTGCTCTCCGTATTTATTTTTTTGGTTAAGTTTTTTGCATGTTGCTTTTGGGGCTTCCGCTCTGAGCTAAGTCACTCACGTATTCCGGTTTTTGAAAAGATAAATAAAACTAATTTATGATATTAATAAAAGATTCGTTGAATTGTTGGAAGACCAGAAACACAAACAGTTTTTAATATTTGGCGATTCTTTAAAGTGCCTATTCATGCTTCTCCTTATCAAATATTAGTTGTTTTTTGTTTTGTTGTGTTGAAAGACCTAAGACCCAGACAAGTGGAACTAAATGCGTTGTATGAGTCATGGTCATATGCATTTTGCCGGCTGCAGAAACAGTTACTTTTAAAGGTGCACGTATTGAGTACCTACTATGTACATACATATAAACGAAACTTGAGAATCAGGTTTCGCAGCCCACACTTGGACTTACTTGGACACGAAATGGGACCCAACGATGTATATGTGCTCATTTGGCGGCAATAAAAAAAGTTTGTATGTTTGTGACAGATTCCAAATAACCGCTCAGAAAAATAAGACCATAAGTTTTGAATACAGAGATCGTCGATAAGCAAAGGGTTTATCAGTTCTCTTCTTGAAGAGCATACAAATTTCGCAGGCACAAGGTCGACTAACTGAAACTTTACAAGTGGTTTTTGTTGTTTACCGAAAACTTGATTTCAAGTCAGAACTCATTGCAGCATTTTTTTTAAGCCATCTCATAACCCAGAAGTTTGATTCCGCTTCTGTGCCTTTCACTTTTCAAGCGCCTCACAAGTTGTGCACAATAAAATAATAATTGAACTTAATTGAAATTATGAAAAAGTATCTTATAGCTACATGTTCACTGATATATGTATGTACATATACACTCAATTTGGTGGCGGCCTCACAATTCAATAAAGTAACCATCATTGTATTTCTGCTCGACACGCAAAAAGTTGCGTCTTTGCTATGCATTGCGTGATTGTGTCCTTGATTTTTGATGCCTTGGACATGTTAATCCTCGGATATTTTCGCCGATCTTACTATTTTGCTTTGATTAGAATAGTTTTGTTGGTTGTGCCCTGTTTAACAACTCCCATTTCCAATAATACTCCCAAATTTTGGATGTAGTATAAGTAAGGAATCTGAGCAAGTACGTCGGTTACTTGGGCGCAATTTTACGGCAGTCAGATCCTTCACAGCAACGATTTTTGTTTGTGGTCGATGTGCTAGTATTGCCTTTTGTTTAGTTTAACGTGGTTTTGAGGATCAACAAACCCAAACTTCATCGCGCTCCTTGACTATTCGTGGTTTAAATTGTCCACATAATACTCCTCCGTCATTACATCATTGAAAAAATGCTGCTAATGAACACCTGTGATTGGTATGCAATGCCTCATCATTTATGTATGCACTATTTAAAAAAAAATCATTCAATTTACAGCACTATAAAAAATACATTATTAACTAAAGAACCGAAAAGTATCGTTTATAATATTCTGAACATAAAATAAACTTACAATATAAAAAAATATAAATATATAAATTCCCCTAGATACACTTTGTTTTAAATCATTTAGAATAAAAAAATAATCCTAAGCAATTAATAATTGCATTTATATTTTTTAAAAAATTGAATTTAAAATGTCGAATATATAAAAGTTTCCTATTTCAAAATACTCCAGTTGGCTTGCTTCGAACTTATATCAGATAATTTAATTTGAATGTCTAATTCAATACATACTTACATAGATGAGGGATAATTTTGTATTATAATTCACAGCTTTTTTCAAAAATATTAAAACACAAAAATTTAGGTATGGTGCGTGAACAACTGTATGAAATTTCAAATTATGTTTTAAATTACTAATTATTTGTTTTGAGCGACTTTTCAAGTCAACCCCCGCTAAGTTTTGTATTAAAATATAAAATTAACTTTGGATTATTTTCCTTAATAAAGACAACAAATCGTGGGCGTTTATTGCGTGCGACAGCCCAAGGAAAAATCATCCTCATCTGAGCTATTTCCGCGTCCCGGACGCCGGTTACCAGATGCATCATCTGTCGTGGCACTTTGATGGCTGCTGTGACTACTGTTGCTTGCAGGTGTGTCTGCCCCATCTGAATCGGTACTGTGACTACTGTTGCTTTCAAAAGTGTCTGCTTCATCTGGCTGTGATGCAGTCAAGCTACCACTATGAAGTCTTCGCAGAATTACGTTATGATCATAGGCTCTCGGACTTCGATTACGCGAGATATTATCTAAGCTATCAGTATCATCGTTCACCATAACATTGCGTCTAATATTACGTCGTAAGATTTCTTTCAATTTCGAACTATCAGGCAAGAGCTAAAGATAAAAGTTATAAATTACATAGTTACAATACGGAACGGGATTTTTCGCATTACTGTGTCTGAAGATGGTGTCCAAATTTTGACATTATGCCCCAATCCAGAAGTCGCCAATATGGGCATCCATGGATGTGGCTCCAAGCAATTGCCCACGCCAGAATCTGCTTTCAAAAAGTTGATGATGGACTCAGTGTTTTTATCCCAAAAGAAAACGTGGCCACAATCGCTCCCGCTGATCACATACTCTGAGTGGGGTCCAAAGAAATTGACACCCTTTATGGTGCGGGAATTGCTGAAAAGCATAAAAAGTAAAACATGTAAATATTGCATAAATTTAAATTAAATAAAATGTAACATAGATTAGGAATCAATCAGATTCAAAACAGATTTAACTTAGTTAAATCAGACAGTTTCGGATAAGATACATACATGTGTCCTCCATAGCTATGCTCATGTTCGCCTTCCTTGTAATCGCGGGCGTTATAGAGATATATACGTCCGTCTCTGTAGGAAGCCAAGATCTCGCTGCCACTGTGATTATAAACGGCACATGTAATTTGGGTTGACGTATTCTAAGCACAGTATAAAAATGGAATTTGTTATACAACCACGTTAATGGTTAGTTAACTACAACTGACTGCCTTACCTTAGTGAGCGTCTTGGGATACATTACATGTATAGGCTTATCGATTTTGCGTTTATCATAAACGCGGACCTTATGATCGCAGCCACTAATGCAGAACTGTGGAGCATATGGGTGATGAGCTATGCTAAAAAGTCGTATACGATCTTCTGTACTACGCTTGCCGACTAGTGTTATAGCACCAGTATCTGTGCGTAAGTCAAAATGCTTGACCGCACCATCTTCGCCAGCACTTATTATCTCATGTCGACTTGATGGCACCACAACTAGCTTATGCACTGCATCACGATGTGTGTAGAGACGCGTTGGCTTTATATTACCACCCGATGGGGGTATGACTGCACGTCGCACATGACCATCGCGGCTAGAGGAAACAATGTCCAAACAGCCGGCACTGTCAATAAATTTTGTTTGAAATATGTTCATCAAGTGACCGGACTTGAAATTGTGTTGAATTTTCTGCTTTGCCCAGTCCCAAACAATAATTCGTAGATCATCAGAGCCAGAGCAAATTAAGTCGCCAGAACGATTAAAATTTAAAGAGTTCACACAACCGCTATGGCGTTTAAGTGTGTTCGAAAGTGCTAAGCGTTCAATGGCCTGGCGTGCTGCATAGAAACTTTGACCAAAGCTATAATCTGTGGTGTGGCCCTGGCGCCAATCAATGCGATTGTTTATGTTGTGTTCTCGATCCATTAGATGTTGCGTAAGATTCCAGGAATAGGGTGGTGGAGCTTTGGAGCTAACTTCATTAAAGACTGCATCGACTTGCTCTTGTTCTGAATCATTCATATGTTCATCATCAACATCATTATCCTATAAATTACAAAAATATTAATTACTACATAACATAGTGTTGTATAAACATACCTCGTTTGAGTCGCTTTCCGTGTAATAGAAGCTTAAATTATCGGGTGGCTCAAAAGAGTCTTCGCTGCTGGGATTACTCTCCATTTCTTGTGAACTTACAGAAATCGCATTATCTGCATCGTTTTCGTCTTCAGCGTCAGATCCAACAACTGGAGTATGTTCGCCGTCGTCAATCTCGCTTGATGATGGACTCAGTGGAGGATCTATGTTAATGCGACTATAGGAACGCGTCGGCGGTATGCTGCGGTGGTTAAACGATATAGAACCAATTCCGTCTTCGCCTACCGGCTCGTCTTCATCGTCGTTAACTGCGTCATCTGCAACATTTCCTAAATTCTCCATTGATGGAATTTTAACAACATTCACCCCACATGTGTCATTAACGCCAGCACCAGCTGGCAAAGTATCCTGCGACTCAAGCTTATCGACCAAGTTAGGCATGTTGCTGATTTCGTCTTTGTTATTATTGTTGCTACAGCTGCTACTATTTCCATCCTCACTGGCAGGTGTAACGTGCAAACAACAACAAAAAATCGATGCATTGCATTTATATTTGCTATAAACAACAGCGGCTTACCTAAATGGAATTTTGACCTGTTTATTTTCCATTATGTCGGCCGGGGCTTCCGATTTATCCAATTCATTTTGCTCGTTTTCATCCATAGTTAAGGGGTCTGCGACATTAGAGGCTGTTGAATTGCGCTTCTGTCGTTTGCAGGATCGTCCTACTTCCTCACAACTTTCCTCATCCAAGTCCATATTTTCTTACTTACAAATTATTGACAAACAAATTTTTCTAGCGTCTTACTCAAAACTAAAAAGGTTCATATGCAACTGTTAACAGCTAAGGTTAGTGAGTAACTCATCAAAGGGAGTCATGTTTACACAACACTAGTCACTAGTACACAGCAGTCTTGCTCAGTGGCTCACTTGCTCAGTTGCTGACTCATGGTAGAATTAACAAGGTAGCATGTGTATGCTTGCAAATGCTCCAAACAAAAATATTCGCGCAATAAATAAAACATCAATTCTTGTGTTTACACACATACACATGTACTGCGTACTTTAGCTGAAAAAAAATCCTGCGCATCGCCAACCTACCACATCAACAGTCGCAACAAGACTGAAAAATATGATCTTCGAGTGAGTGAGCGCACTCTCTATTACTCTACCATGAGCACATGGTAGAATTAAAATGGTAGAGTAATGTGTCATTATGTGACATTAAGTAAATAAAATTCAATTATAAATATTTTCATTAATTTACTGATTTTTTTATTTAATTGCAAGCATACTTATATACATGCAAGTGCCGCATGCATTAGCTTTTGTGCCAGCTAGTATTTTTGCTTGCTTCTCTCTCTCGCTAATTTCTTTACTCTCACAAATTTTATGATCTTAATAAACTCTCTATTACTCTACCTTGTTAATTCTACCATGCCATGTGCTGATCAAGCGGCCCATACACAAGCAACAAATTGTACAATGGCGTCTTTTCTAACTTCCTTGTATTTTCCGCCCTATGCTCCTCCTAGGTGCGACTACTCGTAAACGCATAATTAAGCTCTACAGTAGTCGAGGAATAAATAAATATATATATATATTTATCATGCAAAATGTGCCACGACTTTAATCTATAATTTTTATTTTCATTTTCGCCACTTTTGGTTTCCCACAATGATTTTCTCCGCCGACGTGCACTTGCCGAAGTCAAAAAAGAAATGAGAAAAGTCACATACACACACAACCGATTGCAAAACACGACAACAAATCCATCAACTTCGCCACTCACACGCAACCGATTGCAAGAAAGACAAAATTTTTTGACAATTTGCAATCTGTTGACAAACTGCGCCACTAACACGAAATTTCGTTGCAATTTCAAGCGATTGCTTCAATTTGTTGCTCGTGTATGGGCCGCTTTATTGATTTAGCCCACCGCTGATTTAGTGCGTTCTTCATTTGCACTTTACATCAAACACGACTTCATTGTGCTGCTCTCTGCGATCGACTGACTCTCGCTTCGTGCGCGTCAGCGATGCTTATTACACTTCGTTTTTTGTTTGTTTCGCGTCTCGTGGCGTCTTGTGAGCTTTCGTGGCGTCTGGTGAGATCGCTGACTGTTGTGAAATTAGCCGGCGCCGTTTTTTTTTTTTTTTTCTCTTCTTTTTATGCAACACAACACAGCAACTTGCACTTTTTTGCACACACTTCAATGTTTCTTCAAATTAACACCAACTCACTGATCCGAAATTGCGTACTTTAGCGAGTACATAAACTTATTTGTTTGAAGTTAAAAAAAATTTCAGCACACTTCCCGGTCGAGCCCCCAATTTGTGGGTTTGAATCACAATTAATATTTATTTATCGGGTAATTATAAGTGAAGCGTAATTATTAAATTAAATCAAAACATATTGTTGGTTTTATTTATTTTTGTTTGTAATTTAAATTGCGTGCCTTCTACAACACTTTATACTTCTTCTTTTTATACACAACTTCCTCGTTACGAGTACTAACTATCGATATCACTATGGTATCGCCTAGTGATGCTTTAATTCTTAATGTATTTTTTAGCCCGCGCATTTCGTGGCATGTTTATATTCAAATTTTAGGTTTTTAGCTGTGACATATTGCGGCCCCCAGTGTTGGCTCCGACACGATTATTTTCGTCACAGCTGTGGACTCCAATTCTGCAAAGGCGGTTCACCGGACGTCTGTATGTATTCTTTGCTGTCTGCAACTCGACTACGCGTACAATTCCGTCTTCTCCAGGGAACACCTTCACAATATACCCTAGTGGCCATTCACTACGGGGTGTGTTATCTTTTAGGACGACGAGCTCACCGACTTTCAAGTTCTCTACGTTCCGACGCCACTTTGACCTGTGTATCAACGTTGGAATGTATTCCTTTAAAAAGCGTTTCCAGAACGCGTCGACCAGCAACTGTGACACTTTCCACATACGTTTCTCAATTGTGTTATTGAGAATTTCACCAGGGCTGTGAAGTACGCAACTTTGTGGTATACAAATATCATTGGGACAAAGTCCAATCTCGTCGTCAGCGTCATCTGATTCCAGTACGTATGGACGACTGTTGACCAAATATTCTGCTTCTAAGAATATAGTTTGTAGAATTTCATCGCTAGGATTAGCGTTAACGGATATTACTGCTTCTATTGCTCTTTTAAAGCATCCGACGAGCCGATCCCAGCATCCGCCATAATTTGGTGCATTGGCGTTGTCTGACCAGATGATTTTAATGGGCCCACGTCGAGCCATCATTCTCCGGATCGCCATTATACACGAATCTGTGCTGAGAGAGTGCGCTATTTCCACGTTTATTGCCCGAGTAGTTAGGCACGTGAAAATGACTCCATAACGTTTGCGAAATATTTTTGAAGCTCTTATGCCTCGGCTTTCTTTGGTGTAAAACGGACCAAAGTAGTCCACGCCAGTTGCGGTGAACGGTTTTTTGCTCGTTAGGAATCGTTCTTCTGGTAGTAGACCCATTATTGGTTGTAGGGGTTTTGCCTTTTTGCGCTTGCACCAAACGCAGGCATTAATCGTCGACCTGATGAATCGATTGAGCTTTGGCATCCAATATGTCAATTTGAAATTGTGTACCACCACCTGAGTACCAACGTGTTGTGCATCAACATGCAGTTTGTAAATGAGCCTTTGAGTGAAGACGTGTTTGCCATCCAAGATTATAGGAGCCTTTGAGCATGTCGAGACTTCTTTAGCACGCTCGATTCGGCTGGCTACTCGCATGATATTGTTTTCATCTAGGTTGACGCAATATTTTGTAAGACGTAGTTTTGCTGACGTTTTACCAGTTTTGAGTTTTGCCAGATCTTCTGGGTAGGATTGCTGCTGAACCGCCTTGGCCCAAGTTGTTTCTGCCCATTCGATTTCATCCACATTTAGATCGCCTGATTTGCGGTCTTTTGCATTCCGTTTTGACATATTTGATATAAACCTCTTGATCCAGGCAGTGCTACGAATCAATTTGTTGTATGTTGATATTCTATGTAGCAGTATGTGCAGAGGATGTTCCTCCTCTTGTTGTAGTGCCATTACGAATTTGGGTTCATCAATGTATGTGGTTGCCATTTTCGGTATTTCCCATTCTGCTTCATGGTTTTGAAGGAATTTGGGTCCCGTAAGCCATTGTTGTTGTTTGTGTTTAGGAATGTTGTCACGAGCTATGATGTCAGCAATGTTTTTATCTGATGGGAGCTAGTGCCACTCCAATCTGGTCGATTTTTCACAAATCTCTCCAATTCGATTGGCGATAAATACTTGCATTCGTTTATCGCTATTTATCCAAGAGAGTACAGTTTGTGAATCGGTCCAGAAGTATCTTTGATGTAGCTGAATTTGCAGTTCCCTTTGAACCACTTCGGCTAAGCGACAGCCCAGTACTGCTGCCATAGTTTCCAATTTTGGAATTGTTACTTGTTTCATAGGAGATACCCTTGCCTTTGATGTGACCAGCGCCACGTCGTAATGTACAACGCCATCCTTTTTGTAGCAACATCTCAAGTATATTGCTGAAGAGTAGGCTTTGCTGCTTGCATCGTTGAATATGTGAAGCTCAATTCGTTCTGCATTCGCCAGGTTGTAGCTATAGCACCTTGGTATTTTCATGCCTTCGCTTGATGCTAATGTTTTTAGCCAGTTACTCCATTTTATTAATAGTTCTCCTTGGACTTTGTCATCCCAACCAACTCCAGCCTCCCATACGTCTCGCATGAAAATTCTTCCCTTAATTGTTATAGGGGACATGAGACCCAATGGATCATATAATGAGTTGATAGCTGATAATACTTTTCTTTTGGTTGGCGGCGTACTTCCGTTAAAGATGTCATCCGGAACTCTGTACATTGTTGTTTTTGAGTAAGTGAAGTAGTCGCCATCTGCGTTCCACAAGACTCCCAATATTTTTTGTTGTACGTCATATTTGTTTGCAATCATTGCCACTTTGTTGGTGGCCCAAAGATTTTCTGGTATGCTTTCCATCACTTCGCTGCTATTAGAGATGAATTGACGTAGTTCAAATCCAGCTTCTGCATGTATGTTTATGATTTGTTTTATTATGTTGATTGCTTCGGTAGCCGTGGGTTGGGACTCCAAATAATCATCAACGTAATGGTTTTCCAGTATGGATTTTACTGCATTGGGGAGTTCATCTATATGCTTTTGGGCATTAAAGTTTTTTACAAATTGAGCTAGAAATGGTGATGAAGTGGTGCCAAACAACATGGCCTTCATCTGATATATAGTTGGCTCTTGTTTTTGGTCGAGGTCTCTCCAAAGGAAACACTGCGCTGCAGTGTCATCATCCTTTATGCGGACCTGGTTGAACATCTCACGGATATCTGCTGCAGCTGCAATGGAGTGCATCCGGAATCTCGCCAGTATGCCAAATATCGATGTGGACCAGTCCGGTCCAGTGAGCAGATTTTTTTTGAGAGAGGTGCCATTGCACTCCGCTGCGGCGTCGAAAACCACTCTTACTTTGCCTGGTTTACTTGGGTTAGTAACAGCAAAGTGTGGCAAATACCACAACTTGGGGGATTTCAAAACATCCATGTCCTTCAGCTTAATAGCGTAGCCTTTTCACAGAAGTTTTTGGATTTCGTTTTTGTATGCACAAGCCATGACTTCGTCTCGGGATAGCTTTCTTTCGAGACATTTGAGCCGCTGAATAGCCAATGGTTTGCTATCTGGGAGTTTGACGTCATCTGACTTCCATGGTAAGCTAATTTCGTATTGCTTGTCCTTTAGTTGAATTGAAGTCTCTGCCTTCTTGATTGCCAGCTGGTCCTCCGTTGATTGAGTTTTATCAGATTTTTGTTCGCACACGCCGAAATTCTCCATACTGAATTGGTGTTTGATCATCTGGTGTAGTTCGGTATCGTTGATTTTGCAACAAGTGTAGTGCATACTTTTTGGTTGTGCCTTTACTGGTCCATGTATAACCCAACCTAGCTTGGTTTTGGATAACATTGGTCGGCTTTCGTCACCATTTATGCCGGCTCGAGTAGTGATCAAGGCTGCGTGACGCTGTCCGATTAACAGCAGTGGTTGTTTGTCTTGTGTTGACTTTAAGTTAACCAAATTTTTGGTACAAATTTCTGTATGTTTTCATAATTAAATTTTTGCGTCGGCAACTCCAGATCATTTATCAGCCAGACGTCATTTAATTCGTGCTTTGTGCCATTTTTGGCACGCAATGTTATACCCGCTGCTAGTTCTGCTGCTGCATCATATCTGTATACACCGCCTGTCCAACTAAAACAAAACGGTTTGGGCTGCCCTTTGATACCTAAGTCACGCGAAAATGCCATATCCATTAGTGTGGATGTGCTGCCATCATCTAGGAAAGCGACGACTTCTTTGGATTTTTCTCCTTCGACTGTGACTGGTACCATTTTGAGCAAGGATTTCTTCTCGGCTTCTGATACGCATCCGCTGAAGTTTTGTGATGTTGGGTTTTGGTGTTTGTGTAGCAGACTATTATGATATTTCTCACAATTGTCAATTTTGCACACCTGTCGGTCTACACATTGACCTTTATGAAATTTTAAGCAGCAATAGCATGTGTTGTGTTGTTTAGCTAAGTCCCATCTCTTTTTTACATCTGACTTGATGAAAGATTTGCATTTGCTTAGAGTGTGTTTCTCTTCGCTGCATATTGGGCATGTAGCTTTTGTTTTGATTTTCGAAAGATTGTATTTTTCTTCCGGTTTGTTGGTATTTTGTTGTGGTGCAATTACTTGTGATTGGGAAGTAACCGATATTTATCCGATACGTATCGATACTTCTCTACAAATATCGATACGTATCGATACGTTTTCTATCCGATTTTACCCAGCTCTAGTGAGCAGTCTTGCTCACTTGCTTAGTTAAGCCTAGTACGCAGCAGTGTAAAACCGCGTGAAAGAAAACTAAACTTCATATAAAAAACACGCTGTCAAAATTCTTAGCGCCAAGAACAAAATCATTGGTACGCAGCAGCAGGGCTGCATATTTTTTTAGAATTGACGTGTAGATGGCGCTAAAAAATATCAGCTGTTCTCTTTGCGCGCTAAAAACGAAACATTAATGTGCTGCAACTTATTTTGATAGCAAAAGCAATGGCGCGTAGGCAAAATAGGTGTACAACTTTTACTAAAGAGCAGAAAATTTCTTTAATAAAGGAAGTGGAGGACCAGCTCTGCGTATTAAATATGAGTTTACCCACATTCTTCGTTTTTTCTTTAGTTCCTGGCGCGTTTTTGTCTCGTCCCACAATATGTCAAATAAATAGGCAATAATGGCATTATTTGCGAAATAAATACTAAGCAATTTTTCATTTGGCGATTAATTTCTTCCTTTTTTATTATTTTATGCACTTTATGCACTTGTAAACAGAATGAACAAACAGCTGATTTTTATATTTACTTGTTGGCGCCATCTATTGTTTGTAGCGCCATCTACATGTCAATTGCCCATACATGGGCAGCACTGTTAGGTCACAAACTCTACCCATACAATTTTTGATTGCGCACAAAATAAGTAGCACTTTTTTCTTTCACGCGGTTTTACACTGCTGCGTACTAGCCTTTAGTAACTAGCGAATATTTGAATTTATCGATAATTTAACTGCTGAGAATAAACAGCTGAGGTGAGTGAGTAAGTGAGCAAGACTGCTCACTGAGTGAGCAACTGAGCAAGTGAGCAAGACTGCTCACTGAGTGAGCAACTGAGCAACTGAGCAAGACTGCTCACTCACTTCAAAATGAGCAACTGAGCTAACTCATCAAAGTGAGACATGTTTACACAACACTATTATGTTCGTTCGGCTCGTGAGTGTAGCGATGATTAAAATATCGATAGACAATTGGTAAAAGTTTAGCGATAACTCGATATTTGCAAATTAGCCGCGCTTTGTCAAATTTTCAATATTTATTCACAGAGTTAAAGAATAGGAATAAATAAAAAATATTAAAATACAAGACGCTTACTGGACTTTGGCTTTTTTGATTGAATTAAATAAAACAATGGCTTAAAACATGCTTTGTTCTGTTTTTGAACTCTGTAAAAGTAAAAATATCATAAACAGTATGTTATGTTTGTCTGGGTAGGCACTCAGAAGTCGTGGAGTTTGTCTTTTACTAGTCTCTTTGACGATGTTTTACGAGTGCGTCTTGTTCGTTGCTCTTTAACGTTTTGCCGTCAGACAACTTGCTTCCTCTTTGATATTTTTTTCTGCTGGTTCGGCTCCAGTGGCTAGCTCTATGTTTCAATTTTCTCTGGGCCACTTTATTTGTTTAGTTACTCGCGTTGGCAACGGTTCGGTTTCTTTGTTGCGGTGCGTGTAGAAAATACGAATAACAACGCGACAAGTCAATAATTAAATGTACGTAATGCTCAAGATTTCTTCTTGGTTATGCGGTGCACGTTGGGGAAGATCATTAATTGTGGTACTAACAAAATTCAACTCATACGTATATCAAGTGAATGAGGTTTTAAGCCGCCAATGATTTCTTTCTACTCCGTTGCGCTTGCGCAATGTACTTGCCAACCGTACCTTAGCTGGGGTGTATCTCTTTATTAACCTTTACACGCATACATGTGCATACATTTGTATAGTATTATTAATTAGCTTTGACTTGAGTTGCATAAATCCAAACTTTACGTATTTTTTTGTGCTCTTCGTATTTATTTTTTGGTTAAGTTTTTTGCATGTTGCTTTGGGGTTTCCGCTCTGAGCTAAGTCACTCACGTATTCCGGTTTTTGAAAAGATAAATAAAACTAATTTATGATATTAATAAAAGATTCGTTGAATTGTTGGAAGACCAGAAACACAAACAGTTTTTAATATTTGGCGATTCTTTAAAGTGCCTATTCATGCTTCTCCTTATCAAATATTTGTTGTTTTTTGTTTTGTTGTGTTGAAAGACCTAAGACCCAGACAAGTGGAACTAAATGCGTTGTATGAGTCATGGTCATATGCATTTTGCCGGCTGCAGAAACAGTTACTTTTAAAGGTGCACGTATTGAGTACCTACTATGTACATACATATAAACGAAACTTGAGAATCAGGTTTCGCAGCCCACACTTGGACTTACTTGGACACGAAATGGGACCCAACGATGTATATGTGCACATTTGGCGGCAATAAAATAAGTTTGTATGTTTGTGACAGATTCCAAATAACCGCTCAGAAAAATAAGACCATAAGTTTTGAATACAGAGATCGTCGATAAGCAAAGGGTTTATCAGTTCTCTTCTTGAAGAGCATACAAATTTCGCAGGCACAAGGTCGACTAACTGAAACTTTACAAGTGGTTTTTGTTGTTTACTGAAAACTTGATTTCAAGTCAGAACTATTTGTGATTCATTGCAGCATTTTTTTTAAGCCATCTCATAACCCAGAAGTTTGATTCCGCTTCTGTGCCTTTCACTTTTCAAGCGCCTCACAAGTTGTGCACAATAAAATAATAATTGAACTTAATTGAAATTATGAAAAAGTATCTTGTAGCTACATGTATACACTCAATTTGGCGGCGTTCTCGCAATTCAATAAAGCAACCATCATTGTATTTCTGCTCGTCACGCAAAAAGTGTATCTATGTAGTTTGCTTTAGTTCTTGGTCTGGTTCATCAACTCTGTCATTTGCTTTGAAATTGCAGAAATGCACATGGCACTTGAATTGCACGGAAGTGCAGGGTCATTGCTGAAATGCTTGGTTCTGCTTCTAGTATCAGGCACATTTTGGGCTTCAATGGAGGCAAAGACTGGTAAGTGGTTAAGTGGTTATGCACAAAGGGGTTGATGTTATTGATTGCCAAAACTCTGTGGTTTCACTTACAGGACCGGCACATGACAAAGTGGTTGTTTGTTATATATCCACCTGGGCTGTTTATCGACCAGGTCAGGGTGCCTATGCCATTGATCACTTCGATCCCAACCTATGCACACATGTTGTCTACGCTTTTGCGGGCTTGGATATAGCACAAGCAGCCATCAAGGCTTTGGGTAAGTCAGTAGTCCACAATAAAGTTTATGTTAATAGCCACAGCTTTAATATGCTATTGCTTGCAGATCCCTGGCAGGACTTGAAGGAAGAGTATGGCAAGGGTGGCTACGAGCGGCTTACAAATTTGAAACGCAGTCATCCACATCTAAAAGTAACGCTTGCTATTGGTGGTTGGAATGAAGGTTCTAAGAACTATTCGACACTGGTCGCTGATGTTCAAAAACGTGGACGTTTTGTCAAGCAGGTGTCCAGTTTTGTACGCAAACACAATTTCGATGGCTTGGATCTAGATTGGGAATACCCAACACAACGTGGCGGTGTGCTCGAAGATCGTTCGAATTTTGTGGCTCTGACTAAGGAATTGCGTGAGGAGTTTGATAACCATGGACTATTGTTGACCTCAGCTATAGGTGCAGCCAAAAATGTTATCGATAAGGCATATGATGTGCGACAGATTTCTAGGTATTTGGATTACTTGCATATAATGTGCTATGATTATCATGGAAGTTGGGATCAGAAGGTGGGCTACAATGCACCTTTGCTGGCTGCTGCCGTGGATCCGCTGAGTGTAGTGAGTTTTTCATTGTACAAAATAGGCTGTGTCTACACTATCATCCTAATGATAGAGTGGAATCACAGACTTAATTGATAACTGTGTCTTAAGCTGATTTGTCTTTTTTACAATTGCAGCAATATAGCATTGATTATTTGTTACGTCTAGGCGCACCGCCGTCTAAGCTAGTATTAGGCCTACCGTTCTATGGACGCACTTTCAAAACCGTAACCGAAGGCAACATAGACGATGCTACGGATGGAATTGGTTTTAGAGGCCCTTTTACTCGTGAAGATGGCTTTCTGGGCTACAATGAAATATGCACAATTTTAAGTAATAAAACATCGGGTTGGTCCAAGCAATGGGATGCACAGACATCTCAAGTGCTGGCGCGTTCGGAGCGTAATGTTTTCACAGGAGAAGTGAACGTTGTGACCTTTGATAGCGCGCGTTCTATAGCCAACAAAGTAAAATTTGCTATGATGAAGCGTCTGGCTGGTGTAATGGTCTGGTCTGTTGATACTGATGATTTTCTAGGAAATTGTGTACGGGATGAGGATGCCTATGAGGACTTTAAACTTGTAAAGACGGCACCAAGACGTCTTAATCACAACTATGGTTTATTGCGCACAATAAATGAGGCCACTGTGTTAGCTCTGGAGGAGATGGCAGCAGATGCGGCTGTGACGCCCGACGACTCGGAAAATGAGATACCTCATGGAAGCATTGCAGATCGTAAAAGCTCTGGCGTTGCGACTATAGGTTTGAGCATATTTACGCTTGTTTTTACGTTTTTTCGCAGTTTTGCGTGCGCATGAGTTCCAGTCCATATTTTAAGAATGATTGTTTGAGTTAGGCTTAGCAATAGTCAGCATACGTTTGTCGCAATAAAGTCCTTTAATTAAGTGTAAATTTTAAATCCAATATAAATTGACTTATACTTCAGCAGAAATCGATATTGTGCTACGCGAAAATATCGATAACTTATTCGTTATCGTAGATTTAGCACTATGTGCTAGCCATAAAGCTGAGCTTGGAACTGTTCGAAAAGTATATTTTAAAGTGGCGGCTATTTACAAAAAATTACCAACAAATAATGTAATATTTGCGATTTTGCTAAAATTTTACTCTTAGCCATAACAAATAAAAGGTTGGTGCAAATGTAATATTTTACTTGTAACTTTACTAATATATTTTTTATTAATTTAACTGACGCTCTAACATTTAACTAACTATATATGTTTGTTTGTGTGTGTGTATATATATGTATGCAACTATGTATATAGGCAGGTAAATATAACATAATTTGTATAATATTTATAGATTATCGTTGCTACAATTTCAACATTCAATTGAATACTACCATATAATATTTTATATTTTCGTGTGTGTTTATGTTATTGTGTTTTAAATACATATGAACGAACTACAATAGAGTCTGGTGAAATAATAGTTAAAGCAAGATTAGAGAGCCGGCTTAGAAAGCCTTTCCCATAAGACTAAATACGGACACTTATTAAAAATCAAGTTGTTATGGATGGCAAACATTACAATATGAGACGAGACGCCCAGATTTAGTAATCAATAAACTATAAGGAAGACAATAAAATGCACGAATTTAGATCAACAAGCCATTGACTCTATAGAGTAATCCAATTCAAACCAATTGAAGAAGTTATTGATCCGTTCTTGTACAAGTATGCGGACGGACTTGACTGTGAGCCCGATGAGCATTTTATAGAAGTTATTGGTGATCGGCGATTGTGCATAGGTATATAACATTATACTGATAATGAAACCGCTCCCGTTTTACCATCGATTATACAAAAACTTCGTCTCACAAGCGTTTACTGCTGCTGCGCGCGGCGCCTCCGCCATCGGAGGACCATTCGTTTCGCTCGACTGCGGCATTATAAATATCTAAATGCTCACGCGAACGCGTTTTCGATTTCGATTTGTGTTTGCTGCCGCTGGAACGGTTCAGCGGATAGTTGCTGGTGCCACGATCGTTAATGACCTCGTAGTGGGACTCGCCGCCGGCCAGCAGCAGCTCGTGTATGTTCTTCGTGGAGCGACGATGTGCCTCCAGACATTGCGATTCTGAAGAATAAGGAAACGATGCGACAAAATTGGGCGACGGCTGCTGTTGCTTGGGCGTACTTAAAGCTGGCGTAGGATCACTGGCAAAATTAGCAGGCGGAGGTGGCATGGGACCACCACATGGCGTCGATGGTGAAAGATCCGTGAATTCAGTCTTGGCTTCCGATTCCACAGAGCACATGCTCTGACGCGAGATATCCTTCTGCAACTGCTGCTGTTGCTGCTCCAAGGCGGCGCTCTTATGCGTGGGCATATTCAAATTGGAGCTTTCGTAGTCATCTTCAGCACGACTTTGAGGAAATGGCAAGCGACTACGTATGGAATGTTCACGTCGTCCAAAGCGTTGTGCCAGATAATCTTCATTAGCTGCCGAGTTGGTATTGCTGTTTGAGTTGCTTACGGCATTGTTGCTATTGCTGGTGGAACCGCTTTGATTGCTGCTATGACTGCAGTTGCTGTGTTGATGACTATGCTGATGGTGATGAGCATGATGGTGTCCCACCGCTGAACGATGCACGCGCTGTTGTGCGTCCTCGTAGTAGTTATCGTTCTTCACGGACATGTTGCAGCAGCTGCTTACATCGGCAAAATATACCTCAGATTCAGCAGCCTCCAGGCACTCGGCGGCATTGTTGTTGACCACCAGGCCATTGGCCGTTCCATTAGCAATGGCACCATTAGAATCCTGATAGCCACTGTTTTCCACACCGCCCGGATTGCCACCGCTATTTTGTTGCTGCTGCTGCTGCTGTTGAGGTGAAGCCTCGCCTAACTGCGGTAGCAAAGATTCGCAAGCAAACACTTGTTGCACATTGGGACGCTGCTGACAGGCATTATTGTTGGGTCCAATGCTCTTGGCACCCGCTTCTATGCGTTTCTTTAGCTTTCGTGTGGGCAGCGTATTGGAACAGCGATCTCTAGCCATACATCCATCACTGTCCGAGTGCGTGTTCTCATACTCGGCCACGGCCTTTGCCTTGTAGGCAGCTATGGTTGCACGGCCAACAGCAGTGGGCGCTACATTACAGACGCTGTTAGCCAATCCATCCATTCGCTCGAGCGTAGCGGCTCCTTGTAGCTGCGCACACAGACGCTGCTGTTGTTGCTGCTGTTGATGAGACTGATCCAGCAGTGCGCTACTATGTGCATGTGGCAATGCTGCTGCTACCAATGCACTGCGTTCGGCACTGAGCGGCTGGCCGCCAACTAGACATGCGCCCGGCTGTAGATATTGATAGTAACCACGTCGCGCTGGACTATTAGGATCGCTGTAAGGCGGTGGAGGACCCCAGACGCCATAAGGCAAGGCATTGGGCGGTGGCATGGCATTATATGCGGCTTGTACTGTTGGCACTAGCTGTTCCTCAATCAACATTTGATTGCCATCTGCTGCAGCAGCTGCCGAAGAAAATCCATACTGAGAATCTGGACTGGCTGCAGCTTGACGAAATCGGCGCGCTGTATCCGGTGTCTGACGTTGCCACGGCATGCGTGGCCAGCTCCAGCCACTACTACTGCTACGTGCAGCGCGCTCGTTGCCACGGCAACCAGCTCCCGTCACTGCATCATCGCCGCCTGGATTGGGTGAATAAAAGTTTCCAGGTGGTTGAGCAGCCCAAAAACGTTGCTCTGTAGCACCACCACCAGCTGCTACAGCAGCTGCCGCGGCAGCACTTGCCTCATCCCAAGGATAGGCGGCTGCTTGCAGCGGCAGCGTGAGCTGCCTATGTGCATGGCACTGTTCGCAGCAGCGGCAGTTTAACATACGACCAGGTGCACCCATGGCGCCCAAACTGGGTGGTGGCGCTTGACTGGCGTAGAGCGAGCGGCAACGCAGCTCTAGCTGCTCCCAGTACATTTTTTTTCGCTCGTGGCTGGAGGGCATAAACAAAAATAAAGATTTAATATTGAAAGCTAAATGAATTAACTGCTTACCTTAGTAATTGATAGACGAGCATGCAGCTAAACACGGCTATAAGCACTCCAGCCACAGATAGGCCAAAGATGGCGCGTAGACAGGAGTAGAGTGAGCCATGAACGACGCCACAGTCGGACAGAGAGTCGAAAACAAGACGCACACCTTCTAAAGCAGTAGAAGCACATTTATATATGGAAATGTTGTACGAATAATGCAAAGCTCACCCTTATCCACGCGATCCACCTGAGACTCTATGAGATCCGAGTAACATGTGCAGGTGCGCGTCTTCTGAGCATATTCACACTCACGCAGAGCCTGCAGGCGACTCATGTGCAGCACCGTAGTTGTCACCGTAACCAAGGCACATGTCAACGCAGAAACAAGACCACATGCGCCGGACAGTTTGATCTATGCAAAGAGTTTAAAACGGAATTAAGAAGGCAACTGCTTAATAAGCTGTGCATCCACCTACCAAATAGCTGTAGCGATTGCGACGCCGTGCCAAGCTCATGATACAAACGCCCGTGAGAATCAGCTACAAATAAACAGAGTTAATTACGTTAATTCAAGCGCTGCAGTTGCAAACAACTTACCAAAGTGGCTGGCACAAAGGTTGGCACTGTCTCAAAGTTACCCACGGTTATGGTATAGGAATGTAGCAGAAAGTAAACACCCAGAAAGAGCACACCAAGCAGGCAGGAAAAGCCGCCACAAATGAGACACCAAACGACATACTTTTTAATGCCTGCTCCATGGCGATGAGCTGCGAATATTAAAAAAAAAGAAACACATAAGAATCGATGTCTGAAAAAGTATTACAAACAGTGACGTGGCTGAACCAGCGTACCAGCGCCACGATGTGCATCTGCATTTGTGCTTGGCGGAGGCCCAGGCACCCAGGAACAGGGTGGGGGCATGCTGTATTGCACAAACTGCATCACCGGATATCCATGCATGTTGAGTATAAGTTGCGCTGCTGTTAGATTTTAACACTTATTGGAACTAGGCACTCTGGAGGGATGCTGTGTTGTGGGTAGTTGCTTATGCAGGATTTTCAGCTTCGGCTACCAATGGCCATCATAAATTTATTAAAGACACATTTTGTCGAGTTTAATGAAACGTTCAGCAGTTAAGCAAACACTTTAAAGCAATTGTGCAAAGATTCGTCTCAAGTTCTAAAATATTTTTGCACGCTTAGCAATTTTTTTTCTCCGTTTCCGTGTTTTTTCGCTACCCCGCCGCAGAAAAATATCTACACACAAGTCGCAGATACGCAGAGCTGAGCGCGAATTGTTACAGATACGAGTGGTGAGTGGAGTGCCTCGTTGTATCCATGCAATTACGGAACGGTGTCAACTGAAAATCCTGACTGACATTAACACAGTTCCAACCACCACCCGTTGGGCCCCAACAAATAGTGCTGCAGTCGTGGGCGCTGAACCAGATACCAAGAGAGTGAGAGTGTCCTGCACTGATTGCCATAGGCATTGCGCAAGCGCTAAACTGTCAGTCAAGGAAGCTGAGCGAGATGCTGACAAACAGGCATTGGAAATGTCAGCTGGGTAGCTAGAGCTACACTGTGAAAATCTGCTACAAGTTAAATGGATTTCATGGGCGCTGGAAACTAAGTTTTAGATACTAATCCTTCCAAATGACTCATGAACTAGAAATTTTTTGTTGATTAAGCCTTGGGAAAACTTTGCAATGAATCATTGCTGACTTGTCGAATTATACTGCGTCATAAGAGCGTACTACAATAATTTGGCTTACCTAAGGAATTGCTGATAGCATTGCGTGGCCTCGGCGGCGGTCTTGGCGGCAGAGGCGGACGATTATCATCCAAGCTTTGTGTTTTACCAAGCGCTGCCGCAGCATCTAGTTCTGTGTCATGATAGATATCATTGCAGCTGCCAGAAGGTAGCGTCTTGGTTGGTAACTCCCCGGCATTAAGGCTAGATGTTCCTATACGCGGCTTCTTCTTTTTAAGCATAGTGCTGTTGTTATCGGACTCGCTGACTGTGATCTCATCTGCACCCAACATGGCATCGGCCAGAAGACTACGCTTATGCTGCGCAGCGGCACTGCTGCTGATGTTGGCAGCACTGGCGGCGCAATTGCATTCCAGATCGCAGTCACAGCTCGCGGCTTCAACGGAGGTGTCCAGCTGCAGGTTCAGGCGTTTTTGCTCCTCCTGCAGCTGTAAAGCCTGATAGGAATGATTTAGCAGCGACTGCGCCGATTGCGTTTTCAGTGAAGTTTGCTGCTGTGGCTGCTCCGGCGACTGCTGATGCACAATGACGGCTACGGCCATTGGAGCATTTGATTGCTGCTGTTGAGGCGCGCTAGCGCGTCCGCATGAGCAAGGACACTGACATGGCTGTGTTGTAGAGCTGGAGTTGGAGGAGGCATTTGCAGTATGTGGCTGTGTAGCTGGCTGATAGTGCACCGGATACTGTATGTAATGATAGTGATGCTGCTGTGAAGGATTTGCCTGCATTAAGCTGCTGCTGGTGGATTCCTGTGTGTCTGCTGCTGCTGCTGCTGGCTCCATAATGCCGCCAACTAACTGGCCAACTGGCTAAGTCTGGATATATGCTAAGCGATAAACCGGTTTGACCCTTTAACTTCAAATGCTTATTTATGCTACACACAGCACACAACACACACGCAAGCAGGCCATAATGAGTGGATGTGGATCTGGCGTATCTTGCAGATACATTTATGTATGTACAAGTTTATCTGCACTGGCAAAAGGAATAAACGAGCATTACGCTCTCACGCTTTCAATTTTATCCACACGAAATTGGCTTAATTTATTGCCATCGCTGCACAATATTTTTTTTTTTTTATTAGCAAATCAATTGTATAAATAAAACATTTAAATTAACATAAACAGTAAAATGATTGGAGCAAAAAAAAAAAATAAACATAATACAAAAGACACCGCCGCACAACTACAACAACACAACGCACAACAGAACGAAGAAACACCGAGCGAGAGCAGGAACAGCTTTAACCGATCAACATAAACCGAGCACAGCTCAAACACAACTGAGCGTGGCTACGTCGCGACGTACAGGTTTGGCCAGAGAGAACTAAATTCGCACCCACACATACACACACGTTAAGCAATAGAGAACTGGGAACGAAGTTTCTTAGTCAGCGAGCTGCTGTGGAAAGTCAGGATGGACCGTTGGATCGAGCGCGCGCCTTTGCTTCAAACATATTCCGGTTCTCATACTATGCTCGTTGATGCCAAGACTCTGGACATTGTTGTTGTTGTACTTGTTTCTTCTTCCCGCTGTTGCACTGATTTCAGTAAGAATTCTGGAGGTGTAGACCAACAACAACAGCTAAAGATAACTAGTAAGTAGTAAGTAGTAAGTAACAGTCCAGGGAATACCGAATATGGAATACACTGTAGTCTGCCAAACTTGTTAAGTATCACTTGTACTTTGGTTAAGTCAGAGCTAAAACAAAACGTTGTGTCTTTCAAGCACGTAGGATGTAGCTATTGACAAAATAATTTAATGCTTCATATTAAAACTTTAATTTACGAGATTTCTTCGCGGCTATTATCTCAAGAAACTCATTGGGATTAAGCCTCAAGTCCCAATGAATTGACAATATGAAAAGTACACCAAGTCTTTCGTCGCCTACCAAGTTCCGTATGTAGGTTTTGATTCTCTTCATTGTCAAAAATGATCTCTCGACTCACACAGTTGAAACGGACAAAGTCGCCAAACGGTTAAAAGTTACTTGATTATGGGGAATCTGCTTGAGTCAAAAAAGTTCAAGACCTCAGTCTCTTTCTTCACTTCTGACAATTTTCTACACTGTAATCTGTGCTCAGCTTTTACAGCTACGCTGGCAGCCTACGTCCTTGGTGTCCCTCTCTTCGCTTATCTTGTCCCTCCGCTTATCATTTAACGTTTCTGTAAGACTGTACTGGATCAAACTTTTGTATGATCAAGTTTGAACCCCTTATCAGGGGTGCCATCAGGCTTTGAAATCTTTAAAGGCAATAATGGGAATAATGGGTTCGGTAACCCTCTATTCAGGTTGGCTTTCGGCCTTACCCGAATTTGCATCTTTTCGGATACTTACGTGCTTTTCCAGTATGTTACACATATAGCTTTTCACATAGCGAATGTACCTCATAACTATAGCTTATAGTGTATAAACAGAGAAAATCAATTTCTTTGTTGCGCACATTTGTTTTTATTTTCTTCTCTGTTACCTTTGCCTACTCATCGCTGTTGTTCCTCGACTACCTGAGCAACCTGTAGCGATAGTTTGTGTTTGTATGTGCGTGTAAGTGACTAGTAATGCGTGTGCCAATGTATAACCAACAGTAGATACTTCCATTTGAATGAACTAGCACTCCAACCGATACAGTGAGACTAAGCAGCGAACCAAGAGCAGCTGTGAACTGCAGGTTTTGGCTTATCCAGCTGCGAAATATCGCGCTTCTGCATTTTATATATGAAGCTTCTCGCATTTGGTGCCGTTTGTTGTGGAACCGACTGAATGGGAATGGCTTATGACATAATGGCTGCCGAGACGATTTTGGGCACACGGCCCGATATCAATAGTATCAACACTCAGATATTTGTTGTCAACCGCCTGCATAAACCTTGACATGTTTATGATAATCTTGAGTGCTGGAAAGATCTTTGATACTGGCAAACCTGTGACTTACGTATTAGCTCCATTTTGCCTTTTGAAGAGCAGTCATGTTCATTGGTTCTTTGAGCTAATGACATTACGAGCGTCACATATACTTACAGGGCCGTAGAGAGAAAATCCAGGCCCGGGGGAAAACGTACCGGCCCCTCTATTACACCTTTAGCTTGAATCATTGTGTTCTGTAACTACGACAGTAATTACACCGGGCCCCTGAGATAACTCAGGGCCCGGAGGACCTCCCCCCCGGCACATTTAGCAAAGGTTGTTCAAATTGGCCGTAGCTGCCATGTGTGTAAAAGCAAGATCGTCATGTAGTATATTGGGAGTTTGGGGCATTCCTGAACATTAATTCCACCAGCATACTTTCAATATTGCATGAGCGCCAAAAATATTTGTTCACTTCGGATACCGCGTAACTCGACGATCGATAAAAAAAAAAATAGTGTCGAACGCAAAGAAAATTTTATGAAATACAAACGCGATGTTTCAAAAGATTGCTTATAACATCGGAACAGACGATGAACGTTGGATCTATGCCTATGAGCCTTAATCTAAACAACAAAAGTTATTCTCTCTCCTGTTTCTTCGGAAACTGTACGAATTTAACGTAGGAATTCCGATAATCGTGGAATAAGGGGTGTTCTGAGAGCCGAGCTGCAGGCAACTTCGAATAATTAATAATCAGTCCCGGACCGCATTCAGCAGCTAGGAGGGGAGAGTCTCAGAGGTTTTCGAGCTACGCCGTTTTCCTCATAAATTCTGAGTGTCTTTGATCCTCCTATCAACATGGCGGGTGTTTTGGCGCCATTCAATAACCATTCATGCTAACAACTTATGTTTTGATACATATGTAGTTAAGCTCTGCATAAGTAGGGTAGGCTCATGTTGAAATTATTATTGTTATTTGCCGAAACTAAACCAATTGCGTATTGCTTATATGCACAATCGATGACAGCTATCAAACTCATTATTATTTTTATTACCTATTTGTTTATTTCTTTTTTTAGCTGGGCAATATGTTGATTAAGAAATTGGAAATTGACAAATATGGCCACACTCCCTGTTATAACTCAGTTGTTTATTGAAGTTATTCAAAAGAGATATTAGCGTTTCCGTTGTTGATAGCAAAATTATTGGTAAATAGTATGTAGCGGTTACTGATAGTAGACAAACGTAGATATGGTCTATATCTATCTAATAATATCTTTTATTTAGGTAACATTCTTCTCCCTAACCCTTGTTTACCTCTTTTCGGACTCGCTTATGCTCCTCCTGAGTTGTGGGTATGCGATCTCAGCATTCGTCTGCAGGCATTCCGATCCTGGATCATGTCGTCGCTGAGACCCATTCGTTGTTGATGTTAAAAAGGTGAGGTTTTTGGCACTTGTGTATGGATATTCGTTAGTTATGGACTTTCCTTTTACACCGGCGGTAGTCTCCAGACCCGGTAACCAATCACATACACTGATCTTAGGAAGATCTTTAAGATGTTAAAAATGTGCCTCAGGATCAATGTGATGGTAAGTGTGCCTGCATCTGACTAGTTCTCTTTTAATATCCCAAAAAAGGGAATTTTTTTTTTATATGAAGTTTTGACGTTTGCTGCGGAATTTTTGCATGCTGCGTATGGCCCTTTAACATACAAGATTTTGGAACTAGTCTTGTTTAAAAATGCACATAAAATGCATATCTGCAAGCTCTCTACAACAATATTATGCCATCCTTAAGGGTTTTAATCTTGCCAAGAGTGCTCCATTTTACTGCGTCAACAGCTGATAAGAGAAACTTTTTCTCCGAAATTCGTTATCAATGCTCTCATTTCATTGTAAATTACTTTATATGGGCTTGTCCGGGTGTTGGTAAATGTTTGAGCCTTCAGTTGGCAATTAATGTTGCTCAGCCACTAAAATTAAATATGCAACAAAAGTATCGATAAGATAAACAATCTTTATAAGGTAGCACATATAAGTACATTCAGTATGTATTGTTAGTTAAAGTACATAAACATAAGCGTAGGCAAATGTCTTTTATGGCTATACAGTATATAAGTCATTGACTTGATAAAATTATTAAACTAAGTAGGTATCATTATGACATGGAAAGGATGAGGATTGCCAAGTATGTACAGTTTAAAGCATAATTAACCATTTGATTGGGAAGCGGAGGACTATGTACAAGGTTTTTAAAATTGCATTCTAAATTAATAAGTATCACAACCGAAAACCAAACTAAATTGAGCGGATACTCAATGATACGGTGTAGAGTTATAGCACAAGAGCTTCTAGTAAGTACATCCACTAGTTGGTCATAGCTGCCATTGAGTGCACTAGCATGGCGAAGCTGCTGATTAGGAATATGCTGGCAGGCAGTGAGGATAGCAGCTTGTAGTTTTCCTCGGTGTGCTCAGTCGTTTTCTTTTGCTTGATAACCCAGCCCAGACTACGTTCTACAGCACGCTTCCATTTGCCATAACGCTCTTTACGTTCCAGTTCCGTTGTTGTAGGCAGAAAAGTGTCATAGTGTACATTCTCATAGTAACGCTTGCTGGGCTCGAACTTGCACAGATTAATGCCCTCGGCTTGGGCAGCGCACATGGCTGCACCAAATGCCGTGGAGTCCATGAGCTGTGAACGAAACACGGGCAAACCCACTGTATCCGCCTGCAGCTGCATTAACAGATTGTTGGTTATCAATTTGCCGTCAGCATGCAACTTGGTTATCTCGTAACCGCACTCCTGGTGCATACACTCGAGTATATCGCGCGACTGAAAACAAATGGCCTCCAATGCAGCGCGCACAATATGATTCTTGCGCGTAAATTGTGTGAGTCCAATAAGTATGCCACGAGCGTTCTGACGCCAATAGGGCGCATAAAGACCGGTAAACGCAGGCACAAAGTATACATCGCCTGAGCTGGGCACCTGCTCGGCAAATTTCTCAGCATCGCGTGAATCGGGCAACAGACGCAACTTGTTCTGCAGCCAAGAGAGCGCATGTCCGGCCACAGAAACGGCACCTTCGATGGCATAAATCGTCGGCGCATTGGGTCCCAATCGATAGGCAACTGTAGTTAACAGACCATGACGCGAAAATACAGG
Source organism: Chymomyza fuscimana (assembly GCA_949987675.1). Lineage (NCBI taxonomy): Eukaryota > Metazoa > Arthropoda > Insecta > Diptera > Drosophilidae > Chymomyza > Chymomyza fuscimana. The sequence goes on from OX465089.1 coordinate 1,869,784, forward strand.
CTTTTCACCGGTATTGCATAGCAAAAAGCAGCCGGAACGATAAGTGTTCTTAGTCTGGCCTGGTTTGACGCACATTTGGCCCAGTAGCGAGGCCTGCTGGTTGCCCATAATGCCGCTGATGCTTATGCCGCGCAGTGGCGAAAGATCCGCAGTAATCTTGCCAAAGATTTCCGAGCAGCTACGTATCTCGGGTAACATGTGCTCTTGTATGGCAAACGTTTTCAACAGCACCGGATCCCAGTTTAACGTCTCGATGTTCATAAGCAGCGTGCGCGATGCATTGGTCACATCGGTAATATGGAGCGCACCTGTATATATATGAGCAGTTAGTATATTTCTATATCAATGCACTATTTCCTGCTGCTTACCGTTTGTCAGATTCCAAATAATCCAACTGTCCACAGTGCCGGCCTTGCAGCGTTTTTCTCTCATGGCGCGTCTCACCTCGGGCACATTGTCCTTAAGCCAGCGTATTTTCAGCGCCGAAAAGTACGTGGAAATGGGCAAACCCGTGATATGCTTAAAGTGATTTGCATCCTGCACCTTGGCTACTATCTTTTCTACCGTCGCTGTTGTGCGTATATCCTTCCATACGATGGCATTATACAGAGGCTTGCCTGTAACTGCATCCCATACAATTGTCGTCTCACGCTGATTGGTTATGCCCACCGTGGCTATATCACTGGTACTGTAGCCCTGCTCCGGCAGCTGCTTGATGGCTTCTTCGGCGCATTTGTTTATGCAAGCCATGATCTCCATGGGATCTTGTTCATACCAACCATCCTGAGGTGTTATCACGGTTAGCTCGACACGATGTGCTGCCACTTCTTTAAAATCGGGTGTTGTGTAGATGGAGAAACCCACAGTTTTGGTGCCCTCATCGATGACACCCACTAGGCCGCTGTGCTGTATGAGCGATTGCTTGCGCTGCTCTTTGCTGCGGAATGGCACATCGGCACTGGAATTTGGTACATTTTTACCCTCAGTCATGTTTCTGGCTGCAAGTAGAGAGCAAAACAGATGCTGCCCGTATTTATACTATATACTTGGTAATTATCTACTACTTATACATATGTGAATATTATGTGTACGCCTGTGCAGCTTGTTTTCAAAATCTGGTCGAGCCCTCTATACCGAAAACAAAGTCCAAATTTCGTATTGTTTGTTGCTTGAATTGTTTTTAAACTTTTAAATCTATAGCAAGGAATCGTACTGCCTGGTGGATTTGATATGATAGGATTATTAAGGTACCCTGCAAGCTTTTTATTTACGAGCGCCACTTTTGGTAACGCTAACTAACCATCCAATTTTAAGAACCTTTTGCGGCAGTGGCGGATCCACGGGGGTTTTCGGATCCGGATCCTCTCTTCCGCACCAACTGCTTTGAGCTGCGCTCGCTGGTGGAATCTCAAACTGCCAAGACGAAATTAAATGATTCGTTTGGAAAACTTTTTATCATTATAGGATTGTGATAGCCTACAGAAGCACATGCTCCCAGCGTATCTGTTTCCAACCTGCTTAATTATATTCATTCATGGCCATTTGGCAAACAAACACCTTAATTAGATTGGATCGCGCAAAGTGTACATGGAACATGTCTTGACAAGTATTTCAGTTGTATATATGTACATAGTACATGGTAGTTTATGTACCTGCGTCAAGCACCGACACGCACAAACATGTCTATGCACACTTGTACTTTGATAACACGTATTGATAGATGTTCGGGAACAGGTAAAAATACATATGGAACTATCGAACCCGATAAGATAGCGCCATGCCTTAAGAGCTATGCGCGCTTTACCAAAGACACCATGACACTTGGGAGCTGAGGGCCCGCCAGACACTATCTTAGAGTATATAAAAGTATTTATACATAGCTGACTATAGACTTGTGCTTGCAATTAATCACATTTTCCATCAAAAATACTATTAATTCACAATTATCAAACAGCTTATAACTGCATATTTGAGATAAGCTTATCAAATGGAGCGAAAAGTCTTGAGTCTTAAGGGGTTTAAGGTAAGTACGTACCTAAAATCAATTAAAATTTTTATTTTTTTTGATAACACCGATATAAACAATAAAATAAAAATATAAGCAACAGTCAGAGAGAGAGGGCGAGAGAGAGTGAGCGCGAAGCACTTTTAAAAGAAAAACACTGAAAACGTTATTATTTTTACGCGCTCTTAAAACACGTCCGTCCAAAGCAAACGCTAAAAAGTATCTGAAAGTCACAGACCCCAAACACAACCCGCTGTCAGTTTGAAAAGCTTGCAAGCACTACTATGTATGTATGTGCGTCCGTCCGTTGTTATCAAGGCGAAGGCGCGGCACCGATTTTTTTTGTATAAGCTTGCGATATATTGAAAACAAACAACGAAAATGTTTAAAAAGCGAATGAAACGCCAATAAACTTTACCCATGTACCTACTACATATATATATACAAGATAATAAATAACCGGTAGCCCACATAAGCAGCGACTGTGGAGACCCAGCTGATAAGGCTAGCCGGCCCTTTCTTATATGTACTCCCATAAGAGCTCATTGCCAATGCCGCCAGTGCAAAAAACTGAGAACTGGATGAGCGTGAGACAACTCAAACAGCCTTGACATTTGAAACACTTTGGGCAGATACACTTCATAGGAAAGATTTGAGCTTTTACAAAATTCTATTTCCGGAAATAGTTTGTGTCATTATGTATTATTATTTATGTAGATAGATTGACGAAAGCAAATGATGATCACAAAATTTCGGATAAAAATCTATATTAGCCGGGTCTGTGGGTGAACTGCGAATTCCTGCTATGGAGGAACGAGACAAGTTATCGACATGAATCGAGAAACCTGCAGATAATATGTATCTGGTCATCTGCGCTCTCAAGCTCCCCTGGTCTTCGAGATACTTTTATTCATACACACAAACTACACACAAAATAAAAACCCTTCTGCAAGGTTCCGATACTTGAGTTCAGGAGAGGGTATAGTAAATTCCTATGGTTTAGCCGCATTAGATTTTCCGCTGTCGTCCGCTGTGACGTACTCACTTGAGAGAGAGCTGAACGAGAAAAGAGAAGTGCTGACGACAACCTTGACATTTGAAATACATTTGCGAAGATACAAATTTTATGGGCAAGGTATGAGCAATTACCGATTTCTATTTGCATATGCAAATGAGCTTAGGGAATACTTTGTATTCATAAGCCATAGACGTAAGTATGTAGATGCTATTTATGTAATTGAAAACAACAAAAATAATTTCCATACGTATAAGTATATAGGTAATTCAACGCGTGGGCGTTCATTCAGCATCTTGTGGAATGTCTTGCCCCTGACGCAAAGATTTAGTCTGTTCCTTGGTTTATAAATAATAATATTATAGAAAAAATGTCTATGGAAATCAGGCAGAACAGCTGCGTAGAGCATTGAATAAGTCGCGAAAACTGTCACGAGACTCCCAATCAAATATATGGTTTATTGTGTTTTTAATGTTTAAAAAAAGTGGGAGTGTTTTATATAACAAGCTCTTTTACGCGCGCAGACAGCTATATATACAATATTCAAATTTATCTGCATATTTACAGACAATATTTGTATCTGCAACTGGTTTTGTGTCTACGTCGGAATACTCGAAATGTAAATTTAAAATTCAAATTAAAGTAAAAGTAAAAAGCAGATCATAATACGATGGATTGACCCAGAAATTTGCTCGAAAATGTGCAATACGCTCAAGAGTTTCCAGCTAAAATTAATTTTCAAAACAATTTCTTAACCCTTGTATTTATCCATGACGACTATCTACTTGGACGTATTGTATGTCAGACTGAGTCACAATGCATGAACGTTTTGTCTGTTTTCTGGCATTGTAAAATAATTGGATGCAGACCAACAAGTAAATAGAGTCTACTTTTATGATGACGACAGCATAATTAAGTCGTCAAAGTTCAACAAACTTTGGGGCGCCATTTGATACATCTTATAGAGCATATACTACTGTGGATAAAGAAAATTATGCAAGTGATCAGCGTCTAGACAAGATACATAATAAAAAGTCAACGTTTCAATTGGGATCGGCTTTAATTAACGATCGTACACTTTTTGCACTTTAGTATTATTATTATCTTATAGGTTTATGATCTTGTTGTTTACTATTTTATAAACAAACAATTGAGCAAAGTGATAGCCAGGATGGATAGCTTTATATATTCAAGTCCTTGCGCCCTAGACGTTGCGACGTTAATTTTTGAGGCCCAACTTTCAAATTGTAAAAAATAAAGCGTTTTCAAATTATTTAGTGAGTAAGAGGTCTGAGCTGCCTGCTTATATAACGTTTGGTTATAGACTCCAAGATTCAGACGTTCAGACAGGCGGACATTTCTTTCCGGGTCTTTAGCGTTTCCCTTTCTATTTTATATGCATTTGCTTAATATTTCCCTTACGGCCTCTGCTCCAAATAGGAGTTAAACGAACATATATATATATTACAATAGAGGTTATGAAAAGATCCTTTGCTTAGAGCCTTTTTCTGATCATGTTGTGAGTGTCGCAGTGACGTCACAACCTTTTTTTCTTCAGTCATTACCATCAGTAATGTGCCAGGAATCATTCAATCTCTTGGAAATCCATCCGTAAGAAAATTTAATTAAATAATTAATAGGAAGTCCCTCGCTTTCTATGAGTGACTCCCTCTACTTGGAATGTGCTATTTCGGGTGTTATCCAATAAACACATTTCTATTTTATATGGATCATGTCTTAATATTAATGCAAACCTCATAAATCTCTAGCAGCTCCTGATTGCTGGGAAAGCAGTGAGCAACGTGTAAATGCTGATAAGCTCTGGAGCTGATTAGGATTACATGATTGATATCAGCAAATATTGTACACAATAATCGTTCGACTTTTCAAAACTGTCGCAATTAAATTGTCTGTCAATCATGAAAAAATTACAATAAATGTAGACTCGAGCCATTTAATCAGCAATGGAAACAAGCTGAGCACAACTTTGATGCCCTCTAGGTACTACCGGTCAAAAATTTCCGCATCAATCGATAAAGAATTTGAGAGCCGGTAACAAGCCCAACATCCAAGCTTTGCCAAACGATCTGTCTTACAAAGAAAACCATACGTTAAAAAAATCAACGAATGATATTAGCCAAATCAAATTTTGTTGGAATAAACTTTACACACAAAAGTTAGGAGCTAATGCTACCTAATCGAAATAATCCCAGAGATCTAAATTCAATCGAACTTTGTAATCAATTTAGGAGAATCGTCAAATAAGTTTAGATTTTGTATGAAAAATAATACTCAAAGTTATCTATAAAACGAATGTTTCTTTGCAATAGTTTGAAATAGTTATTAAGTGTCTGAAATCGTTTAGCGCTCGGTGTAAATATAGTTAAAAAATAATTGTATAATTGTAAACTATATACTAATTACACACGCAAATAAAGCGAACAAACCTGCAGCTGTTGGCATGCACTGGGTTTTTTTTTTTTAAATGTATTTCAGTATAGTATATATGTATGTACTATATAAGTACGTAAACAGCGTCTATTTAATATACTATCTGCTAGCCATTAACAAAACACGTCTAAGCAATTAGTTATGTGAGAATTAAACAAAAAAAATTAACAAATGGTTCACAAAAATAATTTTGAACTTCCGCGAGTTGTTGGCTCTTGCCTTGTTGGCGACAAACTGAAACGAAGTGTTCCCATATGTTTGTATAGAAGTGTGTGGAAGCGCGTGTGTGCGAATGCAAGGTCGTAGCTAAGTTCTCTCAAAGGGGGCTCCAACCAAATTTGCCCAGTAAACTATATAAGTGCATGTATGTATCAGGCAGAAGGAGGCGTGGCAGACCATGTGATGTATATTCCAAAATGTTTATCATATGAACATCTAGATTTCGGAGACCACAAGAGCTAGAAAATAAAAAACAAGACTATCAACAGAAGCGTCTAAGCCATCTTCAGATCAAGTTTGTTGAATTATCTCGATACTGTGACCGGATCGCAGAATTTTGCGGGTTTTTGGGATCACTTTTCTTCAGATCCATGGCTATTGATGATTTTAATTCATACTTGGATGTTAGAAAGTGCTTTTAAGCAATTATCAAATAAATAAACAACCATTTCAGATCAAGAAAGTTGTAAGGTCAAAGAATTGCATAACTCGTGTTTACTTTGATAGCAGCTTTGGTGGGAACCCCCAAAAACCCTCCTGGCTACGCCCTTGAGCTGGTTTATATATAACAACGCTGCGTGAGGCAGCACATATATTGTATTTAGTATATGGTGCATGTTTGTTTAAATACATAGACTATAGTTAAATATATGTGGGTTTTTTCATGTTAGTTGTGGGGATCGATGTTTATGAGAGCACGTGTTATACGTGATCAATACGTCTAGTCTGTTTCATACGTCATGCATTGAATTTACGTCCTTGACAAGCCCCTCAACTGAAGCGCGCTGATTGGTTGCTGGCACTAATGACGTCAGCATACACACACACCAAATCTGTACATATACATACATACATACACACACACACACACATATGATTACACATTTTTATTTACACCTTTTTTTTTAAATGAAATTGGGATAAAAATTCTCATTATGTAACGTTAAATAATATTTTCAACAATAATAATAATTACCTAAACAATGCTACTTTTATTTATGTATGTATATGAGCTTATGGCCGCAACTTACACTATAATCCTTGTTGTATTTAGCTTAACACTTTATATTAAACATTGTTACTTGTTGTTTAATTTGTTTTTAGCTATGCAAATAACATTTTATTGCTTTGTAAATAAATTTATTTTATTATTTGCCGGCGACGAGCCCTTTTTTTTTGGCACTCACACAATTTCTAAAGCTCGCCTAAGCTTTTAAAGCTTATTTTGTTATCGTTATTGAAATTACGCGGTTTCATAGCATGCTGCTGCTCGTCAGTTGTGTATTTAACAGTCTGCTGTTAAGGCAGACTTATTTATTTTAATAAATAACTTTAACTAAATTTTGCTTTTGAACTTGCTTTAATGCTTAGTTTTTTAGTATTTTTTTTTTTTTTTTTAAATGTGCATACAAAATATAACAGCAATAAGTGTAAACATTTTATTTTAGTTATCGCGCTGTTAATTACTTGTTATCGCTGCTGCAACGATAAACAGCTATCGATAGCTGCTTGTTGTACTACTATTTTTACTCATATTATGAGTTTAGTTTTGAGCTAAAACTAAGCGAGAACAGAACAAATCTCGCATGTTTTATTTTTTCTTAATAAATTAAGTCAATTATACATATATGTGAGTGTTAATAATAAAATTAAATAAATGAAGCCGCAAACGTGTATCTTTTGTGTGGCACAGTGAATATGCTCAATTGAAGCGACAATAAAAAAGTTAAAGTGCATTTCGTGTTTCGTTTTGTGTTCGTATTTAAAAAATTGCGTAGTGCGTTAAAGCAATGTAGTGCTTGCTACGAAAATAAATTAAATAAATATTAAAGTACTTGCGAAATCAAGTTGTGCCCACTCAGCAAAAAATTATATATAATTTTCGATTGCTTTAATTGTTGTATTTTGTGTTAAATAAGCGTGTTAGTAAAAAAATTGGTGCCAAAATGTTCAAAACAAGTTTTGAGTGCAAGTGATTTAGTTGTTGTTGTGCTTATTGCAGCAAAAGAGTAAAAGATACAAAAGAAAATTTAGCTGATGCTGTAAGCATTTAAAAATAAGATACGCATCTTTACTCAAAAGGTTAGTTTGAGCGCAATTGCGAGCACAGATAAATTATTCAATGGTAAAGTACTTAGCGTTAAAGTTTAATAAAATTGTTAAATAAAATGCAATTACAACATTAAGTAGCACCGTGTCAAATTATTTCAATTATATATAAAAGCTTCAAAATGTGTCATGTCGAGTATTCTTTGGATTTCTGTTGTTTACAATAATTCCAGTTAGCTTGCATACGTGTTGAGCGTATCTTGTATCTGCCCGTATCTTCTGGATGTATTAGTATTTGTTTATGTTCAAAGTGTTCGTGAGTACTGCAGAGTATCTGTCAATTAGCGTTTTTATTTTGAGCGTGCCAAAGAGACGAAAAACCTGTTCTGCTTTGTGGTTGCCTTTAGTTTGTTTTACATTTTTTTCCGCATTTCTTATTCTTGCGTTCGCTTTAGTAGAAAGTCAATGAATACAAAGCCCATAAGCAAAAGCATAATACAAAAATATACATATGAAAGTATCTGAAAGTTTGCAGGGAAGTGAGGGCAGCAGCTGCTAATTTAATTGGCAACTGCAAAAATTGAGATTCTCTTTCAAGTGAACCGTCCGGGTTACTGCATGCCTAACCCTCATATCTCTATACCAGAATTAACGAACTACTGCTTAAGCGGCGGCGGCTACTGTAGCTAACAAATCCAGTGTCGTATCAGCGTTGAAAATAAAACCCAACAGATTTAGCTTGAATTGGCATAAAATTTACCAATAGACCGACTCTCAACGATCGCCATATGTGCGGCATATCTCACAAATACTACGACATGCTATCGTTTTCTAGCTCGCACACACAGCCGATTATGGTGCGTTTTACGAGGGTTGCTTTTTCTATTTCGGGGCAGGGAAGAAAAGATCTAGATAGTTTTGTTTTACATATCAATATGTATCCAATATGAACAAATCAACTGGTGGAACTATGACCCAAAGAACATGCGAGCAACATCGTAATTTTTGAATGTAAGAAAACCTATTTTGAAGCAAGCCCACGAAAATCTTCTTAGCCACAAAAAAAGTTGAATATTAATTTTTTGTTGTTGCTAAGATACATTTTATCGTAACTCAAAACATGCTTGGATTGCCTCTTGTCGAAAGATTGAAGGCAACTCTCGTATCTGCTTTGTTTTATATGGAACCATATAAAAACATAGAACATCGCGCCCTGCTGCGATCAGCTACAAACAATTGCAAATACTTTGCCGTTTTGCCTTTAATTTTAAATGGCATTCGCTTTTTTTTTCTACTAGGGAATCTGAAGTTGTTGTACTCATTACTCATTTTACTTATCAGGTTTTGCTTATAAATACTAATGTATATGTTTGCTCCAACGCTGCTCTTTCATTTATATTGCTCAACTAGCCGAAAGAACGTTCCAAGTAAATCTTACAGATACTTGTGCATGTTTTGATGATTTTGAACTTGGTGTAAATATTGCAAAGCTTGCTGAAATTCATTTGATATTATTGACATTGAAAATTGTGAAACGTGTAGGCTGAAAAGTGCAATGTACTGAGAGGAAATGCTCAGCAAACAAATTTATTGAGCTGCATTGAAGTACATACAACATTCTACCTTCCACAATGCTCATAATTACTCAGACTTAATGCATATAGTACACACATACAGGCATATGCTGGTACACTGAAAAAGTATTCCAGCCAGAAAGTACAAGTTTAGCTAGGTCGTCTGGTAAGCTGTTAGGGACTGAGCTCTTTCCTGGTATTGGCAAAAGCACAAACAGAGACGAAAAACTTTCATAAGTGCTTAAATTTCTCAATTAGTTTAAGGTGGCTTTGGTACAAGCAAAAAACTAAACATTTTACTTTTTGACTCTTACAATTCACGACTAACTTAAGCATGTAGTGTGTTGAGTAGCAACTTTTTGGTCCAAATTTTAATAAAGGGTATAGCTGAATAAGGGGTCTAGTTGCACGGGGGAAAAATATTTTATTTGTTTTTATTTAATTGTGACTAAACTACTGAATATTTTTGAGCCAATCTTTTTTTAATCTATGTTGGCAACTGAGTTAGTAAGCTACTGTTCTTAACCAACACATTTTCTTAAAATACAAAAATGAGATTTTCTTTTTATTATTATATATAGTTAGACAGCATACAAATTTTTTTAAGGTGCAGCAAATCTTTTTGGCCGAGTCCAAGTCTCAGTGTATAAAGAACGTACTTTTACGGCAGTGCTGTTGCATTATGGCAAAATAATTGATAGGGAATTAAAGAGTGTGGCGGGTGTTGCTTGTAACAAGACTGTTTACATGGAACAATCGCTGTCTGGATGATATGTGATATGAGAGATTTTAGCAGGGCGTAGATTCCATAACGTGCGCTTACCATATAAGTCAATGGCCATGATAGGAGACCTTTAGGCTGTCAGTCTCTGTCAGCCAAGTTTGCGGCAACAGACCCAACTCACTACCAGCCTTTCTATCATCAACCAGTTTTACGTAGCTACATGTGTACATATGAACATTCTATGACAATGATGATGAACATTTTTGCTTTGCTCATTATGCGACAATGTTTTCTATTGTTGTTGCTGCATGTAATCAAGTGCAACAGACAATGTCGACAATGATTATGCAAAATTTAGTTCCTTTTCTCTTTATTTTTTCCAACATTATGTAAAGTCTAGTCGAATACATATATACATGCTTCTAATTTGAAGTAAGCTCTGTTCTTTCTCACTTTGTCTCTCAATCTGACGATTGCATGTGAGGTTTTCAATTGAAAACCAATTGCATTCCATGGAAAACTTTGAAACTTGTTGAACTTTTCTAGTTTGTTTCACACAATTATTGGAATCAGAATTTCCCATTTTATCACTAATTGGCCAATGACACGTCTCTTGGGTGCTACTGTTGCTAAGCCAGTTTGATATTGCTGTTTATTCATTACATTCTTATTATTTTTTTTTGTTTTATTTTTTTTTCTATACTATTTGTAGTATACTTCACGAAGTCGGTAACATAATGTTGAAGTAGTTGTTGACTACAAAGAAGTTTAATAAAGATGAACTTATGAAGTTAGTTCGGTTGATTATTCGAAATGATTTTAAAAATTGTTATGGATATATTACCGATTCATATATGCATCTTTGATTTTTTAATGCACATATAGGGTGGGACATCTGTTGGTTTGTTTGTTAAATGCATCAGATGTACATACCAAATGCAAGTTTGAAATTACTTATTTTTGTATGAAACATAATGGTTACCGCCTGGCCGGCCTCATTTTCAAAGAAGTACGGCCCAATGATGCCGCCTGCCCATAATCCGAACCAAATAGTGTTTTTTTGTGGATGAAGTGGATTCTCGTGATATTCCCTTGAATTTTTTTTTGCATGTTGACGTAACCAGAGAGTTGTAAATGGGCTTTAACGCTGAAGATGATTTTTGACGAAAACTCATCTGTCTGTTCGCCCATTCATTGAACGAATTTGAATCTTGTAAGCGTGTAAATGTAGATCCGCATACAAAATTCGACGCAAAGTGGTCCTAGCAAGGTATAATTCTTAGTACGCCTGTACCAAATTTGCGCGTTGTTCGGTTGTTTAACGATCCATTACTAAAATAGAGTAGTTTTGAACTTGACTTATGCCGAAGAGCATCCACTTTGGACGGGTATGTTTCGAATTACGAGTTTTTCACAAACAAACCCGCTTACCCTGTAGAATAAAAAACTTTGAACTTCACTTTTGGGGGTGGGATCCAGACCCAAAAACCCTCCCGTGGATTCGCCACTTTTTGCACTTGACATATGTTTGTTGATGGGCATCCACCTCCGAATTATGAGTGTTTAACAACCAAACCAACAGATGGCCCACCCTATATTTATAAAAATATATTTCGAATTATTTTAAATATAAATATTTTATTTATATTTAGATGAACGCTTGATAAAAATTATTATAATAGATTGATGATAAAAGCGTACAAGGCATAATTTTAGCAATAAACATTTCCCGTATCTAATCGTAAGTATAAGGTTGTCGTTCAGTAGTGTATATTTTAATCATAATATCTTATTACCAAATTGTGTGTGCTTTATAAACAATGAAATGTTGATTTTTACTATAAGCAAACACACAACCACGAAAAGTATAGCGGATATTAAATCCTTTTTTGAAAAGTGGGTACAAGGGTATCCCATTGTCGGACGCCGTTCCGACGGAATCAAATCATTTTTTTCTAGTGCAAAATATAGCGCTAAGGTGTGCAAAAATTTGTGTTTACGTGTGACATTGCATTTAAATGTTAAACCCGTTTTATAAGTTAAGGAATTTGCTTAGTTATTTTGCTAATTTTGATGACGTTAGCAACTCTTGATCGAAAGAATAAAGTACGATTTTAATGGCCGAAAAATATTTCAAGTAGGTTCGCATCAACTGTGTTTTTTCTATTAATAACCTAATTCTCCAATTGTGTTACCTCTCAAATTCTCTAAAAAATTAAAAAACTCACGTACTTAGGTAAGTACTGCTTTGTATAAAATAAATTGTTTATTATTATGTAGTATAAGTATATCAAAGTTTATTTTTTATACATTTAAGTATATTCGCAATTTTGGAAGTTGTGTAGCTGACATAGCTGTATATACTAGTAAACATTTGCAACTGGGGGACTCAATTTTTTTTTTTTGGTTTCTTCTAGTTTAGCTGATGTTTCTAAATTTTCATCGAGTTTTATTTCAACTGCGCCATTTCTTGGACTTCAGTATGGTTTATGTTCGGAAATATTGTTATTACAGTGAAACCAGAGCTTGTTGTTTAATTTTTTAAGACTGCTAGCATTTCGTCTATTTCGATGTTTATTCCATATACTAAAATGTTGATATGTTGTGTGCTTATTTCTTTGTTTACACAACGGAAATCTTACTCTACCCTAGAAGTAGTTAATCATTTAAGCTCACTCGAAAGTGGGCTACCAGCAACTATAGTAAATGCAAATAAATTACTAGCTATGGTTATCGTAGACATGATGTCAAGAATTGTGCTTATATAGAATATTTTATGGTGACGAACGGCGACGATCCAGCAAATTGTTCTGATTAAGGAGCGGCACGATAAGCTTCTGAGAACAAATATTTATATTATTATTGGTGAATCCCATAAAAAGTTTTGAATTAAGTTGTGAGTTACGCTAAAGACAATATATATTTATTTTTTTTTTTTTTTTATTTTATTTATTGCAAAAACTTCATGTATTTTTATATATTGCATTTATCACATTTTTTAGTGTCGCCAATCCAGGGTGCAGCTGGAGCCATCATTGGGCATGAAATATATATTTATATAAAATTATTTTAATTTGTGAAACATTTAAGTTCGCTTAAAATTGATATTACTTAAACAGTGTTGAAAATGATTCAATATGTTTCATTCTCTTTGTTGCCATTCTGTTTATTTTTCCAGTGTTGGTTACAACCGAATCTACCAGAGCAGCCTATTAATGATGGGGCTGCTGAGATTATTAGCTGTTTAAAAAAATAAAATTCTCCCCAAAGAAACTTTCATTATTTGGAATATTCCAAAATGATTCCTTCCTACTACACGAATTCGAGACGAATGTGAGTTAGAGCAAGTTTTGGTAAAATTAAACATTTTCTTTGAAACATTGCCGTAATATTCCATGTTGTTTGAGGAAAATTGGGGATTTCTGAGAAGATAAAAAAAACTCTCCGGCGGCCATCTTGGGTCCGCCATTTTGAAATTCTAGCCGCAGATTCGTGATCTGCGACCCCGAAAAACCATATTTTCATACCCAACTTTTGTTATAATCACAAAAATTATTTTTGTGTTTTCGGCCGCTATCGTGGACTCGCCATCTTGAAATTTTGAAAAACTATAATCAGCTACCTCAAAAGTATCTGAAAGGCATATAACAGGGGTTTCAATAATGGTTTTCTGAGAATAAGATTAAATGTCACATACATGCCAGACAATAAAAAAAATAATATACACATATATATAAAATATATACAAATATAATATACGTTAAGCACAAAAAAAAATTTCAAACAATTAATATTTTTTGTAATTATATTCAATCTTTGTAAAATTTCTCAAGCAGCCTAACCCAACTTGTTAACCAAAAATAATCTATAATTAAATTAATAAGGAGAAGTAAAGGGTTTGAGTAAAAACGCAACGAGCACCAGCCTGAACGACCTTCAGGGTCTGGGCTGCGCAAAAGTTGAGCTGCAAATCAGACCTGTCCTGTACAAATGGAGTGAAAATTTTGAAAGGCACAATCAAAATTATATCCAATTTTAGTTCGGATTTTTTTGTTTTGCACGATATGAAAACCGCAAATGAAATGAATCAATTTTTTTTTTTTTTTTATGAATGTAATGCATCAGTTACATCATTATACAGTTGAGCTACTTATGAATGAATAGCCTTTCCGGCATCTAAACGCCAGACACCTTAACTTTTAGTTGAATACGTATAATTCATTGAGTAAAAAAAGAAAAAATAAACAAAAGTATATTCTATAAGATCTTTACGTGTGTAGCATATAATCATACATATGTGTACAAAATCAAGTTTTCTAGCTAGTTTTCGCTCATTTGTCTGCGCTGACTCATGCATGACATTTTCATTTAGCTAATAAAATCAAAAACAACAAAATCACATAAATAAAAAAATAAATAAATAAATAAACGCTGGAGACTCAGCCAGCGTCAGCTTTTAAATTTTTTTTTTATTTCTATTTTAGACTCTAGTACACACGTTCCGAACGAATGCTTTGAATCACACTTTGCACAGATGTTCCGAGTGACCAGGTTATGTAGGTTATATAAGGAAATGCTACTACTTAAGTGGGGTAGCAGGTGCGCATCCAGATGAGGCGTCCTTCGGTTTCGCAAGTCTTCCAATATATTTACTACTATTGAGTCAGATAGGCATTGTTTAGTTAACTTACAAGACTTTTCTTTTGCCTCAACTACGCATTTTTGCACACTTAAGGGGAGGTTCCTTACTACTACTCATTAGTAGCATAAGTTGGGCAGTTTTTCATCTGCCCGTTTTAACATTTATAAGTTGAGTGCCTATATTATAAATTTAATGTAGTGAGGGTATTCGTTTGTTGCTATAATGTTGTAATGCTTATCTGTTGCACACGGCTAACCAATTTAGCAATGTATCCGTTGCAAACATTTTTTTTAGAGCTGTAACAAAGTGTTCGAATAAAGTGATATAAACCGAACTAATAAATAATAATCAAATAGAATTTGGTAGAATTAACCGTCGCTCTCTAACTCATGTGTAAAGAAATTTTCCAACATTAACTGATAATGCCATAATAAAAATTTCGAAAAGATGCTGTACAAGTCTCTGTTTGTTATGAACCAAAAGATTGTTAACAATACTTTAGAAATTTTAAATTATTTTACATGTCTGATTTGTTATAATTTTGTTGACCACCTATCCACCAAACTTGAAAAAAAAACTTTTATGGGGTGTTTTGAAATTATGTTAAACTACAGTCACAGTCGATTTCGAAAGGTAGACCATAAGTTTTTGGGGCAGCTGAAACCGAATTCGAGTTCCAAAACACCTAAACCTGGGTTCTAACATAGCCTCAAAAAAAAAGCATGAAACGAGGCGATTTGAAAGTTGTTTCAGAATCTTGACTTGGTAGTGATTTTTGGTTCACGGATGGTTGAAAAAAAATACTCTGGTACTCAAAACAATCATCTACCTGAGTTTGTAAATCAGAGCTAGTATAACCTTTTATGTATAATACAATATAAATATTCGGCCGCGCTACGGAAAACGAAAAAACCAAACCTAACAATTTTATTCCGTTTTTGCGTGCTGCGGAAAACGATTTTTTTGTTTCGATATTTTCCTTTTTATTTTCGATAAATTCGTATATTTCCTTTATTTTTCCGTTGCTGTTGTGTTGGCGCGAAATTATTTTTCTTTGATACAAAAGAGCTGACATGGTTGCCGCAACAATAGCAACAATATTTATTGAAATTAAACACAACTTAGCTATTTTTGTTACAAGGGAAATTTTCTTTGTGTAACGCGGGAACCCTGTCACATTTATCAGTCAAGTGTTCGTCTATGATATGTGCACATACACGAACACAAACAAATTCGTTTTGGCTGTGCATTCTATTATTTGAGTCAGAACAAAAATAATTTTCAGTAAATATCTAACTTAAAGTTGACATAAATATAATCTGAGAATATCAAGGAATATTTAAAAAATTATTTCATTATAAAATGAATATTTTGCCGATTCGTTTTAATCCCTCTTGCAACAAAACATTCGGTTTCAAACCACAACAAAAAATCGGTTTTGTGGAATTGGGTTTCAAAACGAATCCGAGTAAAATTTTCGTTGTCCGGATCACGGCCAAATATATGCCATAGACTTCAAATATAAATACATATATTGAATTTTCATTTGGTTGTTTTATACTAAGAAAACACATACTGAACGGAAATGACTAGAAGAAAAGTCACAACAACCTTTTTGTTCGCTTTTAGTGAGTGATAAAAATCGAAAGATAAATTAAGGTTTCAAAATATCTTAAATAAAATATTTACGCTTGCGCTGAATAGAAGGGTATGTAATCTTTGGCATGCTAAGGTTTAAATTATCTTTTTAGTATTTGTAGTGGGAATTAGTCATTGTACTTATAATTGCTTTGTTTGGCTCTTAAAGCGATTTTTCGATTACTGCTCGTTATCAGGGTAACTTATTCAATATTATTACATCTGTTATCTCTCTTTATGAGCAATCTGTTGTATGTATGTGTGTGTGCGTGTGTGAGTGCTTGTATCCAGCCTATCGTGTGTATTTATACCCTGTACCGTATGGTACAAAGTATATTGTGTTTGTGCAAGCCGAAAATGTATGTAACGTACAGAAGGAGAAGTCGGAGACCCCCCAAAGTTACCTAAAGTATGATCAGTGTGACTAGAGAAGTCGATATACTCATGTCCGTCTGTCCGTATGAACGCCTAGATCTCAGAGATGGTAAGAGCTAGAGCAACCAAACTTTCAGATAAGATCCCTTATAAATCCATAGGAGACAAGTTTATTTTATTTTTTTGATCTCGGGACTACATTATATAGCTCCCATAGGGGTGTTTCAGAGGACCTCGAAAAAAGCAAAAGTTTTAGATGGATAATTCGTTTTGCTTATGAAGATATCATAACCAATTTTGGCAATCGGAAGTTTTTTAGAAACCCCCAGCACTGTACCAAATTTTATCAAAATCGGTTGACTATATCATATAGGTCCCATAGGATCGATCGGTCGAAAATTAGTTTTTTGTACAAAATTCGTTGTGTTTCGTTTGTTTGTGAAGATATTGTAGCCAAATTTGGCATTAAGAAGTTTTTTAGAGTTTCCAAGCACTATACCAAATTTGATCAAAATCGGTTGACTACATCATATAGCTCCCATGTGTTGCGTTTATTTGTGAACATACCGTAAACACATTTGGCATTAAAAAGTTTTTTTAGAGTTCCCAAGCACTGTACCAAATTTGATCAAAATCGGTTGACTATATCATATAGCTCCCATAGGACCAATCGGTCAAAAAAACGTACTTTGAACAAAATTCGTTGTGTTTCGTTTGTTTGGCAAAGAAATATCTTTTGGAGTTTGTAAGCAATATATCGGACTTGATTGTAATGTGGTGGGTGGTACAGGGTATCCCAAAGTCGTCCGCGCCCGACTTTAACGTACGCCATCTTTTTAAACAGATTATGGAAAAATCTCTTAAGATCACAAACACATTCCGCTTGGGTTTATGTCTAGTGACATTGGGGTCGATTTAGTTGTTTCCCCCCCCTTGAAGTTTTGTTATATTAAGGTTATACAAATTTAATTACGTTTCAATTATGTCCCGTCCATTTTTTTCTTGCTAACAATACTATTAAAAAATTCCACACGTGGTAGAAAGGCTTTGCGATTCTTTGCCCAAGGGACTTCAGGTATGTGTCAGCAATAATGATGCCCGTAATGGAATTTACAAGTTGTGCACGCGATTCCAGCTTAATGACAACCTTGACAGTGAATTTGTATTATTTTTTTTGGTATGTAGGGACTACTATATTATAGCTATGTACATACGTACCCCGTACATACATGTGTTTGTGTATCTACCTAACCCATGTCGTGCCAATAATTGACTGAGATTTTAGTCTAGATAAATAGTTAAACTGTCTCCTGCGTTCATGAAAGTGACGTAGTACAAACGACCTTATAACGATATACTAGAGTACTAAATTGAGAGCTATATATAGGTATAAACTTTAATTGCTGGTATTTTCCCAATTGCAGAATATGAAATACCAAGCAAATGTTTCATTCTTTATAATCATATATAGTTAGCTGTTCAGTTTGTTTTGCAAATGTAAATTATGGATAACCCATTATAATTAGCTCGATTCATGTCATACAATTCAACATTTGCCTTTTAATTGTTTATTCCTATTGTTGCCATACGGTTTTCACTCAAATTGTAGCGAAAAATAAATAAAATTGTACGAACATATGTTTTGCAGAATATTTCTCAGGAAATTGCTCACCTGTTTGCAATCTTGATTAGCAGCAAAACAAGAACAAATAGTGAATGAGTTTCATACATATTGTATAACTTTCAGTTAATGCATTTATTGGATCTAACTAGTGTTGTAAAATGCAAGTGTTGCAACCAGCAAGCTAGTGAACGCCCCTTTGTAATGCTAGCATACACACATCCTAAAATGTTTAGTGTTACAAATTACTATTGATTATCAAATTATTTAAATAACTTGTAAAAGTTTACCTGTAAAATACAAAGCTTGCAAGAACTAATAGATACCTTCAATATTTATCTAGGCATTGGTAATTGTAGTGTGCTAATGGACTATCCTTACTAAAGCGGTTTATTTCACACGCAATCTTGACCTGATTGTCGTAAACTTTTCTATGCATTTCCTATCGATTTTCATTGACTTATTGAAATTGAATGCCATTGAGCTCTTTTTGTTGTTGTGCAAGTTTTCAATGCCCTCTCAAGTTTTTCAATTAACTTACTTGGATTTCCAAGTGAAATACGAGAACTACTTTGTGTATATTTTTTGGATCCATTGCACACTTTGTATTTCTATATCTATAGTACGCTTGGCATTAGTGGATAAGTCAACAAAAACAGCAGAAAACTTAAAGTCCAGATTGAAAGGCGCCGAAAAAAACTGTCTTATATGAGTAACTACGTATGTACTTCCTAAGGAAAAAAACGAATAATTGTGGGTACAGTACTATAGGGTGGGCCATCGGTTGGTGACTCGTCGACACTGGCCTCTACTTTGTTTTTTTTTGTAAACTTTTACGCGTTCTTGGGTTGTTTAACGATCCATGACTAAAATTTAGCTTGATATATGTCGAAAAGTGTGAGTATGAGTGTTTAACAAACGAACTAGAGGTCTGCATGAATGCATTCAAAACGGCGAATGAATAGCTCAGCCTTAAAACATATGCATATTTTTTGGTACCCATTTGAATGAATATAAGTGAATGGTGTACTCACACAAACATGGGTTCCAAAATTGTGAGTAGAGTACTTTTATGGTGTACTACAGTAGTGTACTCTACTATACTCTAGTAAAATACGTTTGAAAAAATGAAAAAGAGCAGAGAGCAGAGAGCGACAGAGCAGCGATCGTGAGCGTAATGAAAGAGATAAAATTAAATAAATGACATAGTAAATGCAGCAGGCATGAGCGAGAAAGCATAAATATTTTCTTTGTCAAATTGGGGTGGCTTGCGTGCTTGAGCAGTGTAAACGGGAAAATGTATACCCTTACGAAGTAAGGTAACTGCTATGACACTTGTTAGTCGTGTTTACATTCACGCTAAGAATTGTATGTATAAAATGCGAAAAAGGGTACATTTGTATCGGCTTTCAATCTGTTCAACGATTCTTACAGCGTGCAAAAAAAAAACAGAAATGCGTTTTATGTTGTGTGTTCTTTGGTTTAACACATAATTTTTTAATATTTGATTAAATATTATTTAACAAATTTTTTGCTTCAATTAAAGTAATAGATTTATTTAAAAAAAAAATGATGGTTACACATTATTATTTGCTTTATTGATTTGCAATATGTTTTAAAGAAAAAAAGTCATATAATTAGAAAAAAAAAAAAATAAAAGTACATAAACGCAAACAAATAAACCAACACCTAATTTTTTAGCTCTAAAACAGATCAAATTAATGTCAATTTAACTGTCTAAGCCAATTTACTACAACAAATACACACAGTTTCCAAAATGTTCATTGCGCCGGCTTTGTTTTTTTTGCTTTCCATTTTTTTGCCGCAACAGCTACTCACTTACATGCATGTATGCTCGTTTTGTACACTACTATACTCAGTGTATTCATAACACTTTGCCTATGCTTATGTTAAAAAGACAGCATACATAAATATTCACTGTTGGCATGTATTCTATAGTAGTATACATTTTTTCTGTGGGTACTGCAAAATTGGGGTACTGTAAATTTTTGAGTACGGCATTTGTGAGTACCACATACTACTGTATAGTACTATGTGAATAGAAGTGAATGTAGCCATGCAGACCTCTAAAACGAACCAATAGATGGCCCACCCAATGCTTATATTTGTATAAAAGCTAGGGTTCTTAAAATTTTGAAAATAAATGGGAAATAAACTCAATTCTAGTTCTTGTAAAACAATATCTTCAGTTTTGCAGAACAATTTTTATCAAAAAATACAATTTGGGGTTTTCTGGCTTGCTTTTGAGTTGAGCAGTTGAAACGTTGAGAATTTATGCAGCCACCAAATGCTCAGGGCTGAGTTTCAACTCTCAACTTAACTTTTACTCAACTCACACCTTATAGGCTATTCACATTGAGTACATTTTAGCGGAACGCATGGGATTTTTTGAAGATGGGAAAAAGATGTTTACACTGACAACATCTGACAATGAATAAAAAAATATTTATAATGTCTGCACAAATTAATTCATTTTTTCAGTCTTTTTTGAAATACAGTGTCAGCTTTGAGCTAAGTAACTATTAACTAAGTACAACTTTTCAATGTTTTTAATATTATTTCATATGCATTCAATTTTTTTCAATTTAAAAATATTTTCAAACAATTTTTCACACAATTTTTTCTTGGTTTTTGTTTCATTTTGTGTTGACATTTAAGAGTTGGCGCACTTTTTGTTTACATTTTCGCAGCGAATGACAAAAATTTAGAGGTGCACAAAAAAATGGTCGAGTAAATTCTCATCGGAACGCATTGGGATAGGAACATTTCTAAAAGATGTTGGAATGATGTTGAAATTTTCGGAACGGCAAATTCATATGTATGATCTTCGACAAAAGATGTGCTCCAGTGTGAATAGCCTATAATTCTAGTTTTTTGCTTTTGAGTTGAAGAGAAAGTGTTGCAAAATACGCTTATTGCGAAATTTTCAACACTGCAATAGTTCGTGATTTTTTAGTCATTTTTTGATATGTACTTATAATAACTACTAGTTCGCATATAGCACCTAGTCTCAATGGAGACTAGCTGTTCCTGTCATTGTTTAAATAATTTTATATAATTAAACTGATTGTTTTTTGACAGATTGTAAATAAAATTTAAATAGAAAAAAAAAATTGTGATATTCAAGATATTTTTGAGTTGAGGAAAAAGTGTTGCAAAATACGCTGTTTACGGCATTTTCAACACTCCAATATTTTGAATTTTAATAATTGAGCTAATTACGCAAAGAAAGATTTGGTTCATTGTTAAGTTCAATTTACGGAACTATGCGGATATTCATGTGCTAACTGGTTCAAAAAATGTATGCAGTAAATGTTCATATTATTATTTATTCACAAAATATTTTGAAATCTTTTTGATTTGAGCGCAAATTAAACTCATATAAAGAATTTTTAAACCATTTCGAAATGTATAAATGACGCATTATTATAGTAAATGCGCGTTGGTGTCTGTACACACTCCTATGTACGGACGATAAAAATTATCATATACAAAGCATATAATATATACTCGTATATTTAATATACAGTACATTGAACGATATGTGGACAAGTTGTGGCCTGTTGTGGATGGGCAGAGCAAAATGCGTGCTGCTTATAAAGTGCAGTAGCATCAACAGCAATTGAAAGTGAAATGATGCCACTTGGAAAGGAACGAAGGAGGGGTTATGGTTAGTTGGAGGGAGAGCATGCCCTCGAGGCCATTGTAGGAGGAGGCTCAGATGAGCAACGGAAATGCTTTTGTTATGCACTAGTACATACTATATAGATATTTTTATTTATCATTTAATAAACAACAACAACAAGAAGAGAAACAATTTAATTGCATGGATAGGCAACGTTGCGTATGCGTGATGTGAATAAAATTTGTCATGGTTTTTTTTTTATGTTGCTGCAACCAAAAATGATATGTATTTTAAAAACGCGTTGCGTTATTTGTACAATTAAATTTTTTTTAGAATTTTAAAATAATCTTGTAACGTTGTTTTTTGCATGAATTGAATAAATTCTAGAAAAACATGCGCAGTCGTATGTTTAGCCAAGTATCGGTACAAAAATCTATGACAAGCAATGTAAAGGAAACTATAAATCCAATCAAGCCAACAAGAAACATCCAGGGTGTAGCCAAAACCACAAAGAAAAAGAGCATAATATCATCTGTTCTGCAATTGGTAAGACGCCACAGCAAGGCACGCGTTATACTACGAAAGGAGCTTCGTAGACGCCACAAGCAGGGACGCATCATTGGAAGTTGGAAATATAAGCAAAGCTGTTGACCCTTGTTCAAAGGTATGCGCATTACAACGACTATAAATTGTAGCAGCATGAGCAGATATTTGGTGACTGCGCTCTCGTAGACACGTTTCAGCGTAGTCTCCACTTTCTGTTGACGCTGCGACGATAGTTTTGACATGAACAAGTCAAAGACGGCGCGCCACTTTGATGGTTCCGTGTCCTTATATTCGTACTTGAATTGCTCAGATTCGGAATCAGTGCTATCACAGTTGTGTACTTCTTCAGTGGTTGAATTTTGTTGCTGCTTTAAGTTTTTGTGAAGCAAACAATATGCATTACCACAGCCAGAGCGTTTGTTGTAGCCCATATGTTTATCGCCCTCGTATTGCTCCTTGAGTGCGGCCAAGCGAGGGGTGATTAGTGCACCACCTGGAAAAGGAATACGTGATGAGCCACGTAAGCCCTCCATAGCTGGACATACTTGCTCGCCACTAATACGGTGCATATGTTACTTTGTTGTGCAGTCAATAAAGCTATGCAAGTACTTACCCTTCCATGGTGCAGCCGGCCTTGGGGCAGCGCATCGTTTGCTTTGGCAGCTGTGGCTGTGTCAAAAATGCTCTGGCATGTACGCCATCACCTTCAAAGTTTGTCTTGCCCAGATTAGGGTTGCGCGGATTGAACGCAGCGGAGTTGGTGCCACCGAAATTGGCGGCTTGAAGAGCAGCAGTGCTAAGGCTGCCTAATCCGCCACCACTTGTATAAGGAGAACGTGGTTTCTGCATCTTTTGTATTTAAATATGCCAAATGAATAAGTATTGTCGATTTGTGCACACCGATTTAAGTGCTATTTAAAAGTATTTTGAATAGGTCTATTACTTTGCTAGCTCAAATAAAATGTGATGTGTTGGAATTTTCTATACGAACTGACACTGACAGTTTGCAACAGTGCTTGCTTTGGTTTAATTTTGGTTGCTGGGCAACAGCTTCCAGCTTTTAAAAGATATTCCCAAATGTTCTACCTAAGCTTAATTAATTAATCAGATTTCCAGATTTCTGTTTGGAAATTTAACTAAGCGTAATTGATATACATATTTACATAAGGTTAATAAAATGTTGCTTTATCATTTCAGCTGCCCTTAGCTCCAGGCCGCTTTGTCTCTTAGTGATAAACCCGGCGCACTGCTGATTAAGCCGTTGACTCATTGGGCTCGGGAACTAATATAAAGCAATTTCAAAGCGCTTCAACGACTCAGTACATTGTAATGTGTTAAGCTGTGCATTAAAATCCGGAACAAACATGTTACCTTTAAGCTGCATTTTTGGACTATCATTGCTGGCCCTTGTACAGGGTGACATACTTCAACTAGCCGAATTCGAACTAATTGGACCCAATGTTTGCAAAAAGCGCGAAACGTAAGTAACAGTCAGCCGTCAGTATTATTATTATAATAAAAAAAAAAAACTCCCACAGCTACCCCGTGGAGGTGGTGACCACTGAGATGCAATCCTATCAAGAGCGTGGTAACACTTGGTGCGTAAGCATACCTCCGCGCTGTTCTACATATCGCCTAAAAAATCGGATTGTAAACAAGACTCATACACTAAACAAAGTGCGCATAGTGCGTGATTGCTGCGGTAAGTAACAGCCGGTTCCAATCCGGATTCAATTAACCAAATTTATAACTAAACTAACTAACTTTTCATCATTGCAGATGGATATACGCGCAGCGACAACGAATGTATTCCCTATTGCAATGATAAATGCCAGTATGGCAGATGTGTGGCACCCGACAAGTGCAAGTGTGATCATGGATATGGTGGACCGGCTTGTGACATAAGTTAGTTTTGAGTTTATTTCTAAGTATTTGCAATGAACTGCCTTGAGACTGTTGGAAATTGTCAAGGGAGTCAGTCATAAGTTACTGCTTATGATAAGCACAACGCAATGCTTTTTTCCTTTTCCAAATCCTTATACCCCAAAGAAGACGCCTAAATGCTATATTTGTAACTAATTGTAATTCTCAACCAACCGGTTATATCTTTATTTAATTAAAAGTTCAGTACGATTAAGTTTTGAATTCTCTATTACAGAGACTGTTAGTTGCATAAACCCTTAACCGATTGGTTTAGCTTATATACTATAACATAAGTATGTTCTGTATACGTTTATGTGTTCACTTTATGTGTTGTTGGCTTTGTGTATTCCTCACTAATTTTTTGAGTTAAATGCTTGCATACACCACACACACATACAATCGCACACACACACACACACACAAATCGCTTTAGCCCGCTAGAAGAGCTTACTCTAACGCAACTCCCAAACCCTAAACTCACACACGCGGCGTTACCATTTGGATACACTAGCAGCAAAAATAAACGTCAACTAACTGTTTACACGTCTAACCCCAAGCGCAAATATCACCCTATTAAAAAAAAAAAACAAAAACTTTCCAACTAAAAACAAAACTCTCCGCCAGATTGTCCACCGGGCACGTATGGACGTAATTGTGAGATGAAATGCGATTGCCTCAACAATGCCAGCTGTGAACCTTACACAGGCGAGTGTGAATGCGCCAAGGGCTATACGGGTGAGAAGTGCGGCGAGTTGTGTCCGCCTGATCGCTATGGTGCCAAGTGTTTGGAGGAGTGTCGCTGTGAGAATGGCGGCAAGTGTCATCATGTCTCCGGCGAGTGTATATGCGCGCCCGGCTTTACGGGTCCATTGTAAGTGCAGCGGAATGATGATGCTTGACTGACGACAACTCAGAAGTTTAACCACTCATGCTACCCCTCTTTAGGTGTGACATGCGCTGTCCGGATGGCAAACATGGCGTACAATGCCAACAGGATTGCCGCTGCCAAAACGATGGCAAGTGTGATCCACAGAGCGGCGCCTGCATTTGCACGCCAGGTTGGACCGGTGAGGTGTGCGCCAACAAGTGTCCTGTAGGCAACTATGGTCCCAACTGCGAGCAGCTTTGCGAATGTTTTAAGGGCGCTCCCTGCCACCACATTACCGGCCAGTGTGAATGCCCTGCGGGCTACATGGGCGAGCGCTGCTACGACATATGTCCACACAACACTTACGGGCTGAACTGCACAGAAAAGTGTCAGTGCCTTAATGATGCTGCCTGTGACAAAGCCACTGGCGCTTGTACCTGCGCGCCTGGTTGGCGTGGGGATCATTGTGAGGAGCGCATCTGCGCAAAGGACAAGTACGGCTTGGATTGCAATAAAACCTGCGAGTGTGCCATGGAGAATACAGAACTGTGTCATCCCGAGACGGGCAAATGCCAGTGCAGCATAGGCTGGAGCAGTACTCTATGTAATCGTCCATGTACCTTTCTCAAATATGGTCTCAACTGCGAGCAGAACTGCAATTGCAAGAACGGTGCCAAGTGCTCACCCATCAATGGCACTTGTTTGTGTGCGCCAGGCTTTCGTAATGCCACGTGCGAGGAAACCTGCCCGCCGGGCACCTATGGTCAGGATTGCGCACGACAGTGTGATTGCCAAAATGGCGCCAAGTGTTCACCAGAAACTGGACAATGCCTGTGCACAGCTGGTTGGATGAACATCAAATGTGATCGCCCCTGCGATCTCAATTACTATGGCAAAGGCTGCACGAAAATCTGCAACTGCCATAATCATGCCTCATGCAATCCACAAAACGGCACCTGCACTTGTGCTGCCGGCTGGAAGGGCGAAACCTGTGATATCAAATGTGATACAGGCACATTTGGCATTGGCTGCGCGCAGAGGTGTGAATGTGACACGGACAATATGATTGCATGCGATGCTGTCAGCGGTAGATGCATCTGCAAACATAGCTGGGGAGGTACGGGTAGCCAGGCTTATGCTCATCTAACTCACGCACTCATATGCTCACATAATCTCACAAAAACACACTCCTCCAAACACAATCGTATCATTTCATTTTTGCATGCATTCAATATACTCTTTGCCTATGAAATAATCGAACCGTGTGTGAGATCACCTCGAAAGCAATTGATTCCGAGTAATAACCCACCTATATTTCCGTGTCTCCGTGAGTCTATGTAAAGCTTAGAAAAGCTGTGTTGATAATTAATTCAGATCTTGCTATTAAAAATGGTATATGTTGAAAAAATGTGTTAGGGCTAGTGAATGTGATGTTATGAAAATCTTTGCCTGATATGTGAAGAGTATATTAACTTCGGCGTGTCGAAGTTGATTGCATGCGATTCCATTAACAACGTATTTTCTTCTTAATTTGGCACTCATTTTGCACTTGTTTGTTTTCTTGTTGTTTGTTTATTGGCGCTCTTGAAATGTTTCCTGGTACTGATCCCTTAAGGCGTTCATTGTGAAACAAACTGCTCGGCTGGTTATTATGGTGAAAATTGTGATCAAGTTTGCAGATGCCTGAACAATTCATCTTGCGATCCTGAGACGGGCAATTGCGTTTGCTCGGCTGGCTGGACCGGCGAGGATTGCAGTAAGACTTGTCCACAAGGATCGTATGGCATGGGCTGCAAGGAGCGCTGTCCAGAAATACTACACGGTAATTTTGAAACTTATAGCTATTTACATTATAAGCACATCTACTAAAAACAAACTGTCTGCTATGCTTCCAGGTAACAAGAGCTGCAACCACATAACTGGTGAAATACAATGCCGCCCCGGCTATTTGGGCATCACATGCGAGCATCCCTGTCCAGCTGGACTCTACGGCCCCGGCTGCTCGAACAAGTGCAAGTGCGGCAATGGTGGCGAGTGCAATCACATAAGTGGGCAATGCCAATGCCTGCCCGGCTGGACTGGTGATAATTGCAATGTCGCCTGCCCCACTGATTATTATGGACCAGAATGTGCGCAGCGCTGTCGCTGCCAGAACCACAAGGGCTGCCGCAAGAATGATGGTCTTTGCATTTGTTTAGCCGGCTGGATGGGCACACGTTGTGATGAGGTTTGTCCCGAGGGTTTCTACGGCGAGCATTGCATGAACTCGTGCGCCTGTCCATCCTCCAATTTCGTTTGTCAAGCCGCCAAGGGCTGTGTGTGCCGCAGTGGCTACATGGGCGACAATTGCGACGAATTGATTGCCTCGCAGCGTATTGCACAGCAGGATGAGCATTGTAAGTTTGACAGTTTTGTTAAGCGTCAACTGCAAATAAATAAAACTTGTTGCTTTTATAGCGAACCGTGCTGCCGTAGCCTGGTCTCTGGTGCTGTTAACGCTTTGCGCCTTTATACTGGTGGCAGTGTTCTTCTATTTCCGCCGACGTGTATCCAATCTAAAAACCGAGATTGCTCATGTGCAATACATCAGTGAGTCTGGTCAGAACTGGCCAGAACGTAATCATAATTTCGATAATCCCGTGTATGGCCTTAACAATGCTGATTCGCGTTTGCTGCCCAATAACATGCGTCCGAAAATGAATAATCTTGATATGAATGGTTCGATAGCCACTACGGACTATGGTGATGATTCGAATGCAAGCGGCCGAGTTGGCAGCTATACAATTAACTATAATCATGATCTAATAACAAAGAATATGACGGCCGATCTAACCAATCCAAATGTGTACAATTCTATTGAGGATGCACTGAAAGAGGAGCATGTCTACGATGAGATCAAGCAGAAGGAGGGCTACAAAGACCCTGGTAGGTTACATGCACAACACAAGAGTACTACTTAAGTTTTAACGAATAATCATTGTAAACATGTACTTACCATGCCATGCTCATCAAACAGTGAAAATTTATAGCAAGCAATTGTTTCCAGACGGTAAGCAGCAAGCGCTTAGTGTTTCTATGTCCTTCAGTGTGTTTACGTTAGCCAGTTTTCATTGTACCTAAGAGTTGTTTATAAGACGTTCTAATTGATTATATGCTTTTCTTTTCACTCCTTACATAGATGAATACGATCACTTGGATTACTCACGACCCAGCACCTCGCAAAAACCACACTACCATCGCATGAACGACACTATGCTAAACATCAACCATGACGAGGAGAAGCCCAGCAATTTGAAGAGTATGACTGTGCTGCTGGCTAAACCGGAACCACCTACAGAACCCGAGCCGCAACATGACAGTATTGATCATACAAATATGGATAACGTGTCAACGGCATCGCCCAGTTCCAGTCCAGAGTTTCGCAAATGAATCACTGGACATAGTCAAACATAGAACTGCATGCACAAGTTGCTGAGTTACTGCTTGAAACTTTACACATATTTCTTCATTGATATTTCTGCGCATTGATCTTGTATGTTGTAGTACTATTTTTATATATATAAATATTTCTGTAGCATAATTTATTTGTAGCATTTAGTCATATACTTGTATGTTTAATTTTATATAGCATTTTAACAAGGTCCGATTTATAAATGTATTTTTTGCTCAGAATGTGTTGAATGAGCGTAGAATGTGCCACATTTTTGCTCAAAGATTTCTTTAACCAAAATTGTAAATTTTAAATTAACTTTTGTATATGCTCGTTTCGTTTTACATTATATACATTTGTTTAGGAATTTTGCTCATTAAATCGTTGTACTACCTACCTACTACCATATGTATACATTTACAGTATATAGTTTAAGTGAATATTGCAATAAGTACCTATACATACATGCTACATACATATACGTAGACCTCTTCCTGTTGCAAAAAAATTTGTGCTGTTAATTCGAAATGAAATGGTATAAAAATTTTTAAAATTATCGTAGACAGCGTGAGATCTTTAAGAAAGACTTTTTTACGTCTGTCTGCTTAAATCGAAATCGAAGGTTGCAATAATTTTATATCATGAAATAAATATACATACACATACACCAAATACCAACGCAAATGTTTTAATTGCTGGAGCCAAGAAATTATTATGAAAATTGTGTTTAAATAAATAAAATAAAAAGAGATAGATCTAGTCGATCATGTCTACAGGCGCTGCAAAGGAAGACCTTTGTAAGGAACTCCACGGTAGGCCGCTAAACTAAAAATTAAGTGGTCCTTGACCAGGGATCTCGGCAAGGTCAATCTTAGATACGGAGGTCCATTAGAAACCATATTATTTCCACTCCACCGATTCCTATCTATTTGCTACTACTGGGAAGGCAAGTAACAATAGTAAAAAAGTTCTGCTCAAAAAACAACAACATCCAAGCTATAACGGTTTGACAGTCTCCAAGTGAAAAATCGGCTAAAATTGCCAAGCTGATACCAGGCGATCAGAAATGCCAGCAAGTAAACAAAAATCAATTAGTAACTAAAAGTATGCTACATTTTTTTTCCATTTAGATTTTGTTCCTACTGCAACACGAACAAAACTCGTTGCATACTTTTAGTACCATACATTATTTACGGTTTGCTGCTATTATTTCTGTGCGCCTGGTATCTCGAAGCTGAACGCAGCTCATTTTTTGGGTTTTTGAATTTTGATACGGTCGAACCGTTATAGTCTGGTTTTTTTTATTTGTCTTCGTATGCTTTGTATTGTTTAGTGCGGTCTAATAAGATCAATGCATGTTTCGTTAAAGTTATCTTTTTAAGCATAGTGAGTGGGTAGTAGAAGAGTGGTAATCATGGCATTATAGTCTAAGGGCGCCAGGAAAAAGGTCTTCTTTTTAAACTTCGGTAAAATCTCTTTTAGCGAACTCTCTTAAAAATAAATAACGTCAATTGGTTTTTATTTCAATATGCCTTGTATTTAGTTTTGAAGCATCAAGTACAATTAATTAATATAAATAGTTTTGTGGGTTTTCTTTGATTTGATCTTCTGCAAGTAAACTACATAATAATAATTACAATAAATTAATTCTAAATAAATACACAACTCGTACATATGCGATCTTATAGCTAAAAGCGCCGCTTGCATAAAACTAAAGAGTAGTACAAAAAATGTGACTTTTATTTGATTTTAATAGGGCGTTTGCAGGGCAGTCGTTAAGGAAGGTAAATATAATCTCAATAATCTATTGCGACAGTTTAACATGAACACGTTTTGTTTGCAAAAATTTTGAACATATTTGAGCCCCAACATTCCAACGGCCTCTACATATTTTAATCCGGCCTTATGCTGCTGACGTGATTTTAGATTGCTTGCAACCACAGTGCAAACGCCCTATAAGTAACTACCATGAAAATACATATATGAATAACTTCGTTGCACCAACGGTATAGACCCAGCCAAGCTACAGGTAGCCATGACCGGCAACCTCTGCCGGTATGAATCCTTCTCGGCCATCGCGTGTCTTAACATAGAACCATTGTCGCTGATCCTTGGACTCACGACACTCGCAGAGTGTTACAATTTCACCCTTGTGCACGGATATGCTCTCGGTAATGTAATCCGAATTGATGGCGACTAGAGTTTGGCGCAGACCATTCTGCTGTTGCCGGCGCACTGCATTTAGCAGCGTCTGGGGCACAGTCAACACAGGTGCTGCTTGTTGCTGCTGCTGCTGCTGCTGCTGAATGCTCTTTGGATGCAAATGCTGGCCATTGTGGCCATTGGTTATGTACGAAACATTTGATACGCGACGCGCTTGCAGTTGCAGCGCTGGTGCCTGCTGCGTCTGATGCATATGCTTCTGCTGCTTGGGCTTCTGTTGCAGCGTCACATACTCATCCTGTGAGGTTGAGCGCACCGAGGCTGTGGACACCTGTTTGGTGGATCTTAGCTGTGCATAGGCCTTCTCCACCAGTTTGGGCTGCGAGGCAGCTCGCAAGTACAGCTTGTCCACATGCTGTTCGCCGTACAGCGAGATTGACCCAGTTGTGCTGCTGCCGCCTACGCCAACACCATTTCCAACATGGTTGTTATTGTTGTTTATGTTGCTTGGCTTGGCAAGCAGCAGTTCGTCACTGGGCTTGGAGCGTGGCGTGCGCGCGCCGTCAGAGCGTGTGCCACCGCGCAGTCGTATTTCCTTCTCCGAATCTGTCATATTGCCACAAGGTCGCGGAAACACATCCGCATTGGATTCCCAGCAGGGCGTGTGCTTGGAGCCACGCGTTGCCGGCGGCAGTATGCCCAAGGGTAGACAACAGGCATAACCCACATACCCTTCTTCCGCATGCGGTGTCTGAACGTACAGCCAATTCTGATTCTTAAATACCGCATTGACTACCATGCCCAGAGGCAGTGGTATCTCTAGCTGATAGCCACCTGGTCGCGTCTGATACAGGGTGCTGGCAGTGGCCAGCACTACGGGTATATTTCCGGGTGTGGCCAGAGAGCACTTGGACAAAAACTCATCCACATTGTGTATCTCGTAGCCAAAACGCTGCACGCGATTCCGATCGCGTCGCTTGCGATGACGATGTCGACGCTGCTGCTGCTGTGCCACGCCTACGCCGCCCTCGGATGCGGCTATTAAGCTGGGTTCCGAGTAGGTGCCCTTTAGCGACTGTGCCTGCTGCGTAGCTGACTCCGCCGCTACAGTGGTCTCCGAGGCGCCATCGGGTATACTAGTTGCAGCAGCTGCCCTCGCCTGCTGCAGCTTGTTGGCCAGCTTTTTGCGTATCTCATTGCGTTTGCGTGCCAGGAGCAGCGCCTCGCTTTGGGCATCGCTTTTGGGTGCGCGCTGTGGCGTGCAGACAAAGAGCAATTCTTTGGTGGATGCGGATGCTATGGGCGCAGCACCTACGCGTGCTTTATCTCTATAGTCCAGCAGATTTTGATTGCTAAAGAACTTTTGGTTAGCCAATTGACCATTAGCTGGTGGCAAATGGGCGGTGGGCGTGGTGGCATAGCCATTTAGTGGTTCATTGCTGCCGGGCATCTGTTTAACCCGATAGCGTTTCTTGCTAACATCCAGTTGGGTGGGCACTGGTTCCTGACGCTGCTTGCACAGCGTGTGATTCTCTTTGCCATTGACCACAGGCGTTGGCTCCTTTTGTTCCTCTGCATTCTCTGTACGCTCCGTTTCATTTGACTGCGGTTCAGTTTGTTGTTGCTGCTGCTGCTGCTGTTGCTCTCTTAGTACCCAGGTCAGTGAGATGCGAGGTCGTCGTAGACTCAGGTTTTGACCCATCGCTAGACTGGCGTTGAGTCCTACAACATGTTGCAGTTCGGGTGTGCTCTTGGCGCGTACTCCGCTGACTAGTGGCAGCAGCTCATCAATCTCCACATAGTCGGAGGAGCTATTGTATTGCTCTTCTGCAGCTGAAGCTGCTACTGGTGGTGGTGGGGGTGTGGCAGTAAAGTTCCCTACGGAGCTATCACTGCTCAGAGGCTGCTGATGTAGTATCAATGCACAGGCATGCAACAGATCCGGGCAATACGCATCTGCAAGAAGAATAAGAATTCTTTATAAGTTGCAATTTTGGATAGATAAATCATGCTAGGAGGAACAAAATGTCAAGACGGTCAAACGGACCGATAGATAGGCTTCAGCTTACCCCTCAAGCCGCGTCCACTACGGCGTCGTCGACGTTGCTGCCGCTGCTGCTGCTCCGGCTCACTTTCGTTCTGGCTGCTACTGCTGCTGGTCGTGCTCTCAGTGTTGATGATGTTGGCAAAACGCTGCTCCTGTAATTCACGTAGACGTCGACGACGTCGTGCCTGTTGTCGCGTAGCTGCTGCCGCTGCTCCTTCTGCTGCTGCTGCTGGTTCTGCGCCGGCAACTGCTGCTGCATTGTACTCCTGCTCTGGCTGCAGCGCCTCGACGGCAGCACTGGGCAGCTGTCTTGGTGTATAGCTTGGCGGTGGCGTCAGCGGCAATGGGTAATACAAGGGAGGCGGAGTGCGTGTGCACGGATTAGAGTTGGGCTCGTCGTTGGCTGGCTCTATGACGTAATCGTTTTCCTGTGCGCGCAATTCTAAAGTGCTGGCTTGTTCATAGCCGGCAACAGCTTCCACATCCGGCGAGGACGTTGGGTTGCCGCCATTGTGGCGTTGGTAACTGGGTGGGGCAGCTGCTAAAAACAAAGAGCATGAAATGGTATGTAACGCATTATTGCCTTGGGATTATGAGGGTAGATATTAATTGCTTAGCTAAGCCTTTGACATTCCACACTTGCACAGCCTGATCTTGCCTAGACACGACCATCAGCGTGCTCATGACAATAAAAATTCCAATTATATGTGAAAAATCTCGTCGATACAAAGTTGTGGCTGTGTGTATTAGCTTTGGGCCATAAAGACCACTGAAAATCGATAACGACACCTGAAACGGCGGCCAAAGACAACACCCTCACGAGCCTCACAAAGCCTAAGCACAGCCAGCTTCAGCTACAACAAAAGCCACAACGAATACTTATTTAAAATATTTGCCAATATAAACGTCAACTTCATGGCTATGACTTTGGCTATGAGTCTGAATCTCTGACTTTCTGACTCTGACTTCAATTCGGAGTCTGACTTTGGCTGAGGCCCAAGAGCCGGCCCTCAAATAGCTGCCACCACCGCCGCCGCCGCATTGGCAATAGTTTGTGGCCACATTTATATGCGCTATCAAGGCCAAGATCAGAGCGCTCAAAATGGCAAAAGGCGAAGGCGCAGAGCTATGCCAACTACAACAACAACAATTACAAGGAGCATACAATGTTGACTCGGGTGCAGCAAAGTTTATATACTCTTACGTAGGGCGTTTCCAGTTCTAACTTTTGCTGGGCTTTTATCGATAATACTTTTGGTAGGATCTTAAGGCAAGTAGAAACCAGAAAAGGCCTAACACAATCGACATTTCCGAAATGATAAGAGTTGGAATTCCCGAACAAAGATTCGAATGGAACTTGAAAAACAAATTGGGGCCAAAATGCGCAGTCACTCTGAGAAACTGAGTGTTTTGATTGCCTTACTGAGAGAACGCTCTAACCATGTCCACACAGGCTCTGACCAGGTTTTGGCTTACAACACATACTCTAAACTCGTTTAGGGTTATTCTTGATCTCACTCTCTCTTGATCTCGACCATGCGTTACAAATGGGTTGACCAATGAGAGCATACCCTACTCCACAGAGTATTAAAAAACAATTGCAGCAAGATGCAGCCAAAAGCCAAAGCCAAGGCAAGTAGAAGATACGCAAGAAGCGTGGCCAATAAAATTCCAAACTGATATGCTCAATGGGAACAACGTGCCAGAAGTGAGTAGTAAAATGTTAAAACGTGACGGTATTTCAAAAATACAAAATATTGTTTGCCTCTCCGCCAGTTCCTGCTTCTCTTCTTCCATTCTTCTTATACGCTCTTTTGCGGATTTTTAGGCAACCCAAATGGGAACATTTACACAACGTTCAATAAAATGCAACTTACAAGTTGATGAAGCGCAGAAAGGACAACAAGCAGAAGCGGGATCATCGAAATCTACAGCAGCTCCAAGACATTGGCCAAAAGCTGCGGGCCAACAATGATGACTTTAATGACCTTTACAAGGCGGCGACTCAGTCAGTTCGTCAGCGAGTTGACCAGAGCGTAATCATAAAAGTTGAAGCAGAGATCGTGCGAGGATTACATGCAAGTGGGCACGCCCCAACAAATAGTGTGACCGTTTTCGAGGTATTTTTAATTTTTGGAAATATTTATGGCCAACATCTTGTCTTAATGCAACAATGTATACATCTATTATAAATATTAAAAGTTTGAATAACATAGACGTTTTATATAAAAAGGATTTAATACATACAATGCTCTCTAATAAGTGTGCATGCCACTAGAATCCTGCTAAATTAATGTAAATATTGGAAGTGCATGAAAGAGACACAGAAATGCTATTTTCTTTTAATTGAAAACATTTTATTCTGATTTGTTTTGAAACCGAATTTTTCATGTGGTTTGAAACCGAACGTTTTGTTGCAAGAGGAATTAAAACGAATCGGGTTCCCTTGTAACAAAAATAGCTAAGACGTGTTCAATTGCAATAAATATTGCTGATAAAGTAATATTTTTTGTAATTTGGGGATATATACGAATTTATTGAAAATAAAAAGGGAAATATCGGCAAAAAAAATTCGTTTTCCGGAGCACGCAAAAACAAATCCGAGTAAAATTATTCGGTTTGGTTTTTTCGTTTTCCGGAGCTTTTTTAACTTAAGGCCGTATCGGTCGTAAAAGCAGTACTCAGATTCTAGATTTGACCATATGAGCCATAAAAATCGTTTTTAAAAATTTTCCAAATCCTAAATTAAGATGTTGGTTACGATTTTAGATTTTTTCCTACCTTATTTTAAATTTTGAACATGGGCAAAACTGTATCCAATTTAATAGGGAAGTGGGCTATTTATTTGTTCAAAGGTGTTCAACAAAGCTCAGTTGAGCTTAGATACCAGAAAAGAACTATTGGAAATATAGAACATTGAAAAAATATATATTGACTAATCCGCGTCTCTAGGCCGATGGGTGAATTATTTAACGATATGCACCGACTTACATCATGAATTGGCCAGAAACTAGGATTTACAATAAAATAAATTAAACATTATCTTAAGAAAAAGCCAAAAGAACACCGTGGATCAATTGGGTGATTCTCAATTCAGAATTGGTCAAAGATGCTTTAAGAGACAAGTCAAGATGACTTAAGAAGTGATAGAGCATAAAGACAGTTCGAAAGAGATGAAAGTATGAAGACTATTACAATTAGAGGTAAGGATCACGCAGAGCAAAATTGGATCTACATAGTTGCAAGGCTAAGGGGCGAAAATACGAGTTACTCTTAGTTACTCTGCTTTGACCAACGCTTAATTAACGCGAGGACCCCTCTAGCTTTATTTACAAAGAGAGGAGTCAATAGAGTAGATGCCATGATTTTAAATTTTTTCTTAAATTTTTAGATCGTCCGCATACATAAGGTTGCGAGAAGAAAAGATTACTTGTGAGAGATCATAAATAAATAAAATAAAAAGTAGAGGGCCTAAATGGCTACCTTGAGGTACAGCTGATGTACAAAAAGACTTAATTTATTTTGGCAAGCAAAGCGCGCAGTTGGCGGAGACCCCTAATTTAGTATTATTTTGTTGACAAAAGTTAGTATATTTTTCGCTGTCATATTTTGTTCGCACTGCTCCACACGCCCACTTCGCTTCAAGCATATACCGCATCAAGCCGGTCAAAAGGCATTTAGTTAGGCTGGAACACGGCATGGAATCGCCTACAGATCGTGAGGCTGCGGGCATTAATGGCCTCTACGTGAGACGTGAGTGAGTTAAGCGTAAGTGGAGGAAGCAGCGGCTACCGCTCGAAATCGAAAGTGTTGTGCGTA
This sequence comes from Chymomyza fuscimana, assembly GCA_949987675.1. NCBI lineage: Eukaryota > Metazoa > Arthropoda > Insecta > Diptera > Drosophilidae > Chymomyza > Chymomyza fuscimana. The sequence goes on from OX465089.1 coordinate 1,906,539, forward strand.
CCAGCTTTAATTAAATTTACTCCATTGTCTGGGGCTCTTGGCCAAATTAGCTAATGACAAGATTGCGCCTGGGCCACAAATCATGGCACAAATGGCAATTGCATTTCATCAAATGCTCAGTTTGGCAAAAACGCTGACAAATTTGTTTTGCAACTTGTTGCAATTTAGTCGCAACGTCACAAATATGGCAGCGGCAAGCGGCTGGACATGTGTCTGTCTATCCATTAACTTGGCCACTTGGGCATTGGCAAGCAAGTGGCTGTTGTCGCCGCCGACTGCGAAGTTGGTTCGGCAGTTTGTCGTTGATAATAATTCAATCGAGAAATATCGAAGCGTGCAAAACAGCCGTTTGATTTTAGTTCTACATAAAAGGCGTTTGGTATTGATTGGAGCTACGAGTTATATCCAATGTGTTGGGCTGGGATTAGTGGAAAGTAGCTGCAGTGAACATCCAACTTGAGGCACTTAGTGTTGGTAGTATAGGAAAGTCACTTCATAAGGCGCGACCAGCTAAAGTCAAAGTTATTGCAAAAACAGCCAGTCCCGATGTATGGCTGCAACTGTTCCGCGGCCTTGTTCAATGTTTACTTATATTGGTAATAACATACATATATATATATATTTGTATGTATCTCTTATACATATATCTTAAATGGCAGCAGCAGATAAGACACACTAATAAGATAAAAACATTTTAATTGCCACTAAACATGGCAGCGCCACTGCCTCCAACCAACAAACCACAGTGGCAACCACAACGTCAACCAACGCCACCAATTGACTCTCTGACTGATCGTCCAGTCGGCCAGTCTGGCTAATTGACGTTGGCCTCTAGGCCAGACAACTGTAAAATGGCTGGCAACTCTTGGCTTATAAATATATACAAAGATTATGTAGTACATAGGAAGAGAAGAGGCTAAAAATGAGCATCAGTAAAATGGGTTAAGCAAAACACACAAGCAGACATAACAAATAAACGATTTTGTTTAAACAAATTTAATTTAAATTGATTTGAATGCTTTGCAATTGCAATTTAATATAATAGTATATAATGGGTGCTTTTTTTTAGACCTTTAGAAGTCAAAAAAACCTCAGCTCGTCTGGTTTGTGAGATAATCTCCCCATGGGTGCTGGAGTTTTTTGGACATCGGATACTGATAGGACCGATCGCTCAAACCATTTTTTTTAAGCCATCATTCGTTTGTTTATAAAAACATCGTAACCAAATTGGGCAAGTGGAAGTTGTTTAGAGTTCCCCAATTCCATAACGAGGGTGAGTGAGGGGACCAAAGCGTTTGGCTAAATACATTTTTTGTTTCACTGGATTCATTTTCAAGCTTCTTTTTTTTAAGTAAATTTTAGTGGCTTAAAAAGTTTCTCTTCTTCGATATCTGGAAACAGATGTTGAGAAAAATTGATTGCGTTAAAAGAGCCTTGTAAACAAAAGAGTTCGTCTTGGGAAAAAGCTGCTTTTACAATTCAAGGATTTGACAATTTTCTTTGGGAGCCAGATGAGCTTTTCATAGCCCTGGAGTTCCGAATAACTCTACAAGATATCGATAAAAATAATTTCATAGCTATAATTTTCTGAGGAATTTTTACTTAAGGGGTCTACGCAGTTCGAAATATTTCGCACGGAATCGCAAAACTTCATATAAAAAAAATATCCCAAATGGGATTTTTTTCGAACTGCGTATAGGCCTTTAAGCTCGTCAATGGTCTACGGCGTTCTGGCAAACACTTTGCTTTTCAAAAAACCCCACAAAAAGCAGTCCGGATTTCCAGTCAACTGAAACTGAAGTCAGAAACTGCATTGTTGGACTTGCAATATGGCACTATCAGCATTGACTCGGGTGTCGAATTGAACGAATGTGAAACTTTAGATTATTGTGGGCATACTTATCAACTCTTTTCAGTCTACAAGCCATATTCCGTGAATGCGGCATGTCCCCATGTCGGGTACCACCCTAAATGTTGATTTTCAAGCCAGCACAAATAAATTTGGCTATGGACTAAGTCTAATAAACATAAAAAAACAAACAGAAAATTTTAAAGCACCAGCATGAAGAATTTTTCAGATGACATTTCATCCGAAGTAACACACAACTTTTTTTATTTTTTTAATAAAAAATTAGCTGCAAAAATATGGTAAGAGTCATTCGAAATTGAATTTTTTTTATGTAAACAGCTAAAAAAAAAAAAAAAAAAAAACAAGGAAGGAGCACCCTATATAGCCCATTTCATACACTTCTTCACGCTGGCGCTAAAAGGATTTACTGCCCAAAGGTGCTAAACAAATTAAAATTCCGAGCCAATTCCATCAAAAATTTTACGATCGACATAGACGCTCAGACCCGACAGCAACAACAACAACAACAACAACAAACACAGCAAATGTAAAAACAATTCGCGCGCAGACAAGGCACATAAAACCTACCATAAATTTGCTAAACTGTCTATACACTACAAAAAAAAAACTTCACACAAACAAGTTGACATTAAATCGACTTGAATCGATAAGACTTTTTATCACATTCAGTTTTCTTTAATAGTCAAATGCAATAAAAAAGAAAAAATTTATATTGTGCATACAATTTTGTGACTTTTCGAATAAACTCTATTTTTATTTCTTTGAGTGTACTCTGTGTATTATGACTGTCATAATCCTGTTTGACATTTTGGACTGGCTAATGACGCTTAATGGCAGCACACCAACAAACTGCATCAGCGTCAAATATGCAAATTTATGCATACGGATACTAGTTATGAAGTTCCCTCTCCGCAGAACATCCAAGAGAGTATATTAGCTTTCTTATCAATTTATTCTAAAGTAAATATTTCGAAATGGGCTAACCTCAGAGAGACCTCAGAGAGAATGAAAGCTAGAGCAAATAAACTTTCAGATTAGATGCCTTATTTTGTCACGCCAGACAAGTTTACTTTATTTTTTTGATATCGGGATTATATGTAGTATATAGCTCACATAGTGGGTGTTTTAGAGGATCAAAAGTTTTAGATGAATAATTCGCTTGTTTGTGACGATGTTGTTGTTAGTTCCATTATCTCCTTGAGGAGCATAGGGCCTCAGTGACGCATTTCCATCTCGTACGGTTGTTTGCGATTACTTTTTATTCGTTCCACGATCTTCCTGATGTACAAGTCTCGGCATGCAGCGTTCGTCTCCATGAAGTTTTTGGACGTCCCCTTTTTCGTCTACATTGTGGATTCCAATCTAGTGCTTGACGACACATTTGTTTGTGACGATATCGTAACCAAATTTGGCATTCGGAAGTTTTTTGGAGTTTGATCAAAATCGGTTGACTACACCACATAATTCGTATAGGACCGATCGGACAAAAAACGTGTTTGGTGCAAAATTCGTTATGTTTCGTTTGTTTATGAAGATATCGTAACCAAATTTAGTATTTGGTAGTTTCTTAAGGTTTCCCAGCACACCACCGAATTTGATCAAAATCGGTTGACTATATCTTATAGCCTATATATATAAGTATAATATAATATTCGTTTTTTTTTTTTGTTTGCTTATGTAAATATTGTAAGCAAATTATAAAAGTTCAAATATCTTTTGGAATACAACGGACTTAATTGCAATGTGGTGGTAAGGGGTATCCCAAAGTCGTCTCGTTACTTTATGTCTTTTTTTACACGGTTTTTTCTGGAACGTATCACCGTGAAAATACAGAATAAGGTGTATTTGCGCAAACTTAAGGGTGGCATCGTCTGAAAAGACTATACCCGCATTATTTTAGGAAAGTACCAACATTTTTAGGAAAACCTAGACCACAGACTCTGTTAATGAACCACGCCCAAAATTTGTGGTTACACCGGAAAACATCAAAAAAATTTACAAAAGCGTTTTAACGAACCGAAAAGTTAAGTTGAAGTAATTATATGACGATCTAGTCGAAAAAGCTGGTAAGTACGGTCACGAGGTAAATGTGGAAAAAACAAAGACATTGAAAGTGAACGCCAACGCATTGAGCTCGTGGACTCTTTCCCCCACCTTGACAGTGTGCGGTGGCGCAAAGGCAGACATAGAAGCCAGAGTTGCTAAAGCCACAGCTGCTTTCGCGCAACTACGAAAGACCTGGAATTCCAATTTTCTATCAACAAATACGAAAATCCAAATATACAAATCTAATGTGCTATCCATTTTACTTTATGGGAGTGAGTCTTGGCTAACAACAGAAGCTATTTTTAGCAAACTACAAGCCTTTGTTGGAAGAGGTCTCCGACGCATTCTGAAAATCTGGTGGCCAAACACGATCAGCAACTCTGAGCTGATGCAGCGATGCAATATGAAGCCGGCATACTTTGCGAAAGTTTGTCGTCAGGCCCTTGATTGGAACCCGCAGGACAACCGAAGAAGAGGGAGACCCAGAGCAACATGGCGTCGAACCGTCTTGAAAGAAGCTGAAGAATCAGGACGTTCCTGGAGGGAAGTGAAGCAATTGGCACAAAACCGGATACGATTTAGATGTTTTACAGAGGCCCTATGCTCCTCAAGGAGTTAAGGGAATAAAAGAAGAAGATTTAGATGACACTCTAAAGATATCAAAAGAACTTATAGACTTCATTTTGCATAAATATTTGCCCATGAAAAATCTGTTTTCAAAGTGAACCAAAAACAGCATCATGCCGATCTTTGAAAAATTGAAGGAACTATACTTCGATTCTTCAGATTTGACCCATATTGTTTGTTTCTCAGTATTAAAGGTATATGGCAATTGGAACATGGTCTGCTATTCCATGTTAATTGAACATTCCTGGAAACAGCTGAGTCCGCTCACATAAAAAAGGTTACCACTATTGAAGTGCCTTACGGCAAGTCCCTCAGGGGCAACAACATTATATACACCTTTTCCGAAGAGTATCCAATGTACGAAAGCACAAACGAATTGGCTGTAAAAAGCGTCATGTCGCTCTAAAAAGCAATCCTGAGCCAAAAAAAATATTACATCCCAGAGATTAAATATTTGAGCATTCCTTGATCTTGAAGTCCATATAACCATCTGCGTTTCCAAAGTAAGTGTCCTTCAGTAGTTACATTGTTGCTGGCTAACCAATTAGCCTACAACAAGGGGGGTCCCACCTGGCAATAGCCAGTTGACATTTTAATGAGTATTGCGTGTTGGGTGGTCAGCCCACACACTCACACACAACACATAGATACACGCAGACACACTCATTTAAAAGACATTTTGCAGGTTTTCAACACATTTCTGACTACGATTTGATTCCGCGATGCGTCTACCAAAAATGAATTTAAATTTTTTATTGACTTGGAGCAGCATGCAACATAATGGTTGGGGGTATGACGCGGTGCAAGGCTCCGTGTGGTTTCAGCAGGCAGGGTAATAAAATTAAACGCTACCTTGTGATGGCGCCATTTGGAGTTTAGTGCCAGATATGTTGGCGGGGAACTCTTTCTCGATATTGGATGTTTGTTTTAAATGGTCTCAAATATTTATGGAACCCATTTGCTGGCAACGTTTTTTTTTTGCCTGTTTACACAAATATTATTGTTATTATTATTTAATGGCGTTAATAAATTTAAATGTTGTGTAGGGAATTCTCGAGTGCTATACAGATTGCAGATACTTGGCAGTTCTTTTGTACCTACCAAATGTCACTGAAAAACCCAATTAGAATTGTTGAGCTTTAAATTTCAGCAGAGCAATAAAATAGGAAAAACAAAGAAAAACCCTGAAGTATCTTGGTCAACCGCAAATGCAAATAGCCAAGACTCTTGACGATAAAGTCAGCGCTTGAAAGTGAGTGAAAAGGGAGGTTTTCATTCACTACAAGTATTTTTAACTCAATGACCAGTTGCTGGAAAGCATGTGGTGGGGGGGCGAGAGATCCTAACCAAAGACGACAAGCAGCTTGCCCCTGCCAAAGGCCAGACCGAAATCAAGTTAACAAAAGACAAATGCCGCTGCGCTGCCTGCCATTCTCAGCAAGTTCCCAGATAAGCGGCAAAGGACATTGTTACGGAACTACTCTATGTACATACGGCGCTGGCTACAAAGAACAAAGCCAAAAAACAAAAAAAAAAAAAAAAAAAAAGCACAAAAAAAAACGGCACTGCAGATAACAATAATGTGGGGCAGACTAAGCAGTAGCCGCAGCACAAGAAAAAGCCAAGTAAAGTAGAACCAACTATACGAAATATTCAAATGAGATATTCGGGTGTGTGCCAAAAAACTCTAGACGGGTTTGCTTTAAATTTAAATTTCATTTGAAATCTTTTTTTGATTGATTTCCATTATTGGTGGAATTCTTTCAGATTGCAATTCAGTTAAAAAAGCTAACTATCTACTACAAAGGGTTTCTTTGAATTTCTTAAGATTGGAATTGAAATGAAATTAACTTTTTGGCCGCAATTTCATCCATACTTCTTCGTGCTTTAAATCGTCGTCCAAACACATAAACCCGGATCCATAAAATTAACTTTCTAAAATAACCATTGTATTAGGTATAGTAAAAAGTTCCCAGCCTTTTTTCGACGATGAAATTAACACAGTTAGGAATATCCGATTAAGGTTAAATATGCCCCGTTTTGTTCGATAACTTTTGTCCATTTAGAAGGCAGTTTCATAAATCCCCGATTAATGAAGTGCTCGTCCCTATAAAACATGACCAACTCATTTTCACAAGCCTCTCTTGAGGCCATTTCTTTATCATCAGGAAAATTTTGCGAATACTTCTATTGGTGATAGTTGCTTGGAGCCTGGACTGAACCACCGTATAGTCCAGTGTGATAGAACATTCGATCCAAACTCTCAGAGCTTCTAACGCATCATTAAAGATATGTGCAGACTGACGTTAACACCCTGCCTATTGGCCAATTCTGGACGCTTCTGGTCGATCACTTGCTGCAATCTGGTTAGTTGTTGACAATATAGGTACGAATTGACTGTTTGGCCCTATGGGAGCAGTTCAACCAACAAACACACAGCAAAAACTTCTTGGCCTTTAAACCAAGCTTGGCGATCGATTTTTATCGGCTATTGTACTCGTATGCCCTATGTTCCATTCGGGACAAAAGGGATTGATGATGATAGCGTACTCGTATGTGACCCATATCTCATTGCCAGTCACCTCCGCTTCAAAAATGGGTTGATTTCGTTTTGTTTCAGCAAAAAATCACAAGCATCAATTTGGTCCAAAATGTTTTTTTTGTGAAAATTCGTGTGCCACCCATACATAAAGCTTTTTCTTGAAACCAGCCTAATGCAAATGGTTCCAAAGGGTTTTCTGGTTAATCTTTAGTTCCTGAGCAATCGACTCAATGGCTTATCTTCGATATCTCCACTACCAGAACAGAATTCCTGGAGCCACAGCTTTACTGCTGTATTCGATACTGTATTGGGTCCATAAACAGCACTCATTTTTTTGGACGCCTGCTCCGCCTTTTCACATTGGTTGTAGTGGTACTGAAGAATGTATCGAATTTTCTCATTTTGTGACTTCATTTTGAAACGCTAAAGCACAAAACTGGCTGAACCAAAAAAAAATTGAGCCAGACCTTTTTTTAAGCGTAAATCATCTTTAAAAGGCGTTATATACATCGTAAGTTACGGATAACTAAAGACATCTAGCTAAAACCGACGGGAACTTTTTACTTTATCTAATACTTATCTTTTCTTGGTAAAAGTGGTTGCAGTGTATTCCAAACATCGACTCAATTGATTTACAATTGTTTATGTAAATCCTAGTCCTTAACCATTTCTTGATGGGAACCCAACGAGCTCGGGAGACTCGTAATAGTTTTAAGCTGTTTTTATAACTTTCGTTTCATTGGTTTTTTTAATTTTTTTAAGTTATAACGAAATTAAATAATTACCTTTGAGTTAAAGTTTGGTTAAGAGAGATTTTCGTCACAACACTGATTGTACGTGCACGTGTACAAATCTATGAGGGTGTGTGTTTGCGTGTGAGGGCACATCAAAGCAAAAACCAATAAGTCCTGCAGGCGGTATGTAAATTGAAAAACGCGACCATTCCGAATAAAACGCACACACACAACCCTCGTTCAAAAATCTTCTCAAGCCCAAGCCCAACAAAGCTGAACCTAGCCCAAGATTCTTGACTTCCCCAACAACGGAAACGCATTTGATTTGCTGTTTGCTCCAGAACTTGATGAACTGCCATAATATGAATGAATGAGTGAATAAACGCCTGCACAAATGAATATTTGATTGCATGAGTGTGCGTGGAATTCATGCGTGTGCTTGTCAGGACGAGCTCAGTCCACAAAAAACAACCAAGAAAATGCACTTTGACCCTCTTCGATTGAAAATAAGCAGGAGAGAGTGAGAGCGAGAGAGAGAGAGAGAAAATGCGCTTCAAGTGTCGTTCAACCTCAAAAGAGAAATTTCTCAATTGCAATCTTAAAAATGCCATCTCAAAGCAAAAGCACGACAGGAACTCACGCACTAACTGCTACCCAGACCAGATCCTTAAAGTTACACTGCGCAAAAGAATCGAGATTTTGGTTGGACTATATTCTTACTATATACAATGTATGGATTAATATGAAAATTTTAATCATTTTTGTTGCATAGATTTTGTATCAAAATTAGCACAAAAATAATTGGACCGATATCAGTCGATAAATTCAGACTTAAATAATAAACGAAACGTTTTTTTTTTTTTATTTCGTATTTAATTTCGTTTTTATATATACCGATTTCTCAAACAGTTTACAAATAGATTGTCTTTTTTTTCGTTCAAAAAATTATTGCAGCATTGAATTAGGATCTTTGACAAATGCATTAAATTAGTGAAAAAATGTAAAATTTCTTATATTGCGAATGGTTAATTTGGTTTAATTTTTTATGTTGAATGTAACCCCATACATTTTTATTGAAATTGCATTTAATGCTAATACAAAATAAATTAATTTTTTTATGTTTTCTATCAAATATTTAAAAAATGTATTATAATTTTTGACATCTTTTGACAAAAAACATTTTCTTTTCATAAATTTTTTTAAAAAAACTTTAAAAAATTGTCTTAAAGGGAATAAAGCACAAATAAATTAAACAATTGTTGTTTTATTTTTTTTTGTAACATTGCTCCACCAAATCGATTTAATTCATATTCACACCAAATACAGACAGCATAAAAAAAAAATTGTGATTGACATATTTAAGGAACATACTTAAAAAATAAAGATGGCGTAAGTTAAAGTCGGGTGCGGACGACTTTGGGATACCCTATACCACTAGCCTGCAATAAAATCCGGTATATTGCTTAAGAACGCCAAAATACATTTGGTTGCCAAATTAGGTTACGATACTTTCATACACAACCAAAAACTGACAAGTTTTGAACCAAAAATGTTTTTTTGACCGATCGTTCCTATGGGAGCTATATGATATAGTCAACCGATTTCGATCAAATTTGGTACAGTGCTTGGGAACTATAAAAAACTCGCGAAAGCCAAATTTGGTTACGATATCTTTATAGAAAAATGAATTATTCATCTAAAACTTTTTGTTTGTTTCGAGGTCCTCTGAAACACCCATATGGGACCTATATATATAAATGTAACCCCGATATCAAAAAAATAAAATAAACTTGTCTCCTAAGGAATAATAAGGGATCTTTTTCGAACTGCATCATTAGTTTTCAAAAATCGCTGAAGGCAGTTTCCAGTGCCTTATCCAACAAACCCTTTATCACAAAAACAATTGTGACGATTACAGTCGATAGGTCTCGATTAAAACTTTCCTGAGTTTTTAGAATTTTGAAAAATTTTTTTAATCTTTTTTAGAGTATGCGGGTGTCGGTTACGCGGTATCCCCGAAAAGCTTAAAGAATTTATTTATTTAAGTCTAACAGTTTACAAATAATTTCTTGTTAGTAGCTCTTTTAGGCAAAAGTGGTTTAAATTTGCAGTTTTTGGCTATAACTCAAGAAATCCCGACCCGATAACTAACGAAAAAAGGAAAGATTCTACACGCAAATATGCGAAGCTAAGCCGCAAAAGTTATGTTGGGGAAAAGGAAAAAAATCAAAAATCTGAGCGTCCCAGCACTTAAGGTTCATTCTTAAAAATTCTCCTTGAAAACTCATCTCAGTTTATTCAGATGCTTAATACTTAACATTTTGCATGAAATTTTTTTTTTTTTTTTCAGTGTACCCAGGCGTAGAGTATATCCGTGCGTGCTTTATTAAAATTTCATTGATCGGCGGAAGTCAACATAAAATGAAAATGTTGGAGAGTCCCTTTGGGAACATTATTATAAATGCGTTTTGTCTGAAAAATGTTTCCAAGTCGCGTATTTCTTATTCCAATGCTTTGTTTTGTAGCATGATAAATTTTTATTGTAATTGGCTGTTGATTTATGAGTGAAAAGCCGAGCCTGCTTTAAGCGTTAAGCGTATACCTGCTGCTCCTTTCGGGAGCTGCTCGCCTGATAAGGCTTGCGGTGGTCTTTGTGGTTTTTGGTCTGCGACTTTTGGCTTTCAATTTGGCTTAATGGGCGTTGCGTTGATTCTATCCATTACTAATTAGACACCCGAAGCTGCCAGCAGCTGACCAACATCATTTCCATAGCTTGGCCAATGGGTTCAAATTTCAAATGTCTGCCATAAAACCTAATCGCGAATTTGCTCAAAACATCTGAAATTCAAACTGTGCTCGGGCATTGATGCGCAACCTGGAGACCAGCCCATCAAAAGCTCGCCCGTTTCGGTACGGCCCACCCAAGCAGGAAGTGCAATGTGAAGCCTCGTTTCATGCCTAACTTGCCGGAATACAATGATGTTTAGTTGCGCCTACTCCAGCAGCAGCACCAGCAGCAGCAGTAGATGACGTTACAATAAAACTTTATGAAGCACAGCCTGCTTGGAAGCTGGAAGAGCTTGTTGGCCGCAGCCGTTATCGGGCTTAATGCGTGAAGTGGCAGATTTCTCGAACGCTTTGTGAAAGATTTCATGGTAATTTCAGCGGGTTATAACAATTTTCAAATTATGTAATCGAAATTTATTATGTTGAATATACATTGTAAACACTTGGGATCCACTCAAGCACCTCAGGGCGTTATTTAGCCACCACGGACACGGCACAGCTGGCTATGATGGGCACAACTCAACTCACAGCTCAGTGGCATGCAACGAACCCTGACTTAGTTGCAAAACATATAGCGTAACCGATTAGTTTGGAGCACTTTTCAAACTCCAATAATACAGCCATTAGATGCCACTAACCAACTGCAAGCATAACTATCAAGTGCTTTAGTTTGACATAAATCTCCAACACTTGGTGAAACTTTTTGGCCACAAATCTGCAACGACTGCCTGATCCAGTGTCTGGTTGGTTGGTGGCTTGTGGCTCCTGTGGGAAATTCTCAGCTAGCTATAATTAAGCTAACCTCACTCACAAACCAAACAACAGGTGCAAAAACTTTTGACCAGCGCACAAAAGTTCAGCCAGCTCCACCCATTCTCTAGACAACCCCATCCTAGGCACATTTTTATTTAATTTAGATTCGCGCAGTTAAGTTGGGCGTTGACTTTCATGTTGTAATTTCCAAAATTTACGACTTTGCTTAGCAGGAAATTGCGGAACAGGATGCGGCGGCAATGGATGCCAGCCAAAGGACAACCAACGATTACAGCAAAAAGGTCTTTGGTACTTCTGCTAGGTGGCATGGTTAGGAGCAGAGTAGGAGTAGCTGTAGCTGTAGCCGTAGTTGTAGTAAAAGCTGCACAAGTTATGTCCATGAAGCTGTTTGAGGATTTACGTTTAAGCTTGGTTAGATGTACCGGACGGGCAGCGTTGGGGTGTCTTTCCGGCTTACTCCTACGCAGATTTGCTCGTGTAAATGAGCAACTTTCCGCCAATCTTTCTAAGGCAAACACTTTGAGTATGTTTGTGCGTACACTTGAAACAAAAATTGGTCAGTTTTAATTTTTACAAATCGCTTTAAATTTTAAATTAAGAAAACGTCTAGCTTGATAAGACTCAAAGATAAAAAATTCAAAAAATTTTCAGTTTTTAAGTTACGTCTTAATTAAAAAAAAAAACAAACTTTTTTTCACTTTTTATTTAATTGTGACTAAACTACTCAATATTTTTGAAGCTCAAACTACTCAAATTTTTTTTTTAAACTAGATATTTTCTAAACAAAAAAAATTTTTTTTTTTTTTTATTTTCGTTAAAACCTTCGCCAGAAACTATTTTTTAAAAATGTCTTTTTATCCATTTTTATACGGTCTAAATATGAATCAAATCGATTTGGAGCAACAACAAAAATAAAACAAAAATTCTTTTTTTGTCAAAAGGCGTTAAAAATGTAATCAATTTTTTTAATATTTATTAGAATTCATGTGTTGATGAAATAATTGCGTACACATTTTTGTTATGATCACTTTTATAACTTTATAAAGAAAATTAGCTCTCATGTGTAACTAAATTTATGTTAAAAATTATTTTAATAGGATGTATCAATTAAAAAAAAAAAATCCTTTGAAAAAAATAGATTTCAAAAGCTCTTGCTCATAAAATCAAATAGATTTCTATAATTGTGGCGAATTTTTTTTAAGAGATAAAAAAATTTTAAGATTCAGATTTTGTGTTTTTAGCAGGGTTGCAAATAAGAGTTATAGGTTTAAAAAAAAATCAAAGCGAAAAAAGTGCTTTGGATGAAAGAGCAAGCCATTATATACCATATTTTTGAAAGGACTATCCGAAATAAGGATACATTTTTATTTTAAAAATTTGAAAATAAAAATGTAATAAAAAAGTGCAAGACAGTATATATCATATTTTTAAAAGGACTATCCGAAATTAGGATAGTACTAAAACCACGCGCTTATACAAAATATTGTGGTGAGACCATCGATAAAAATGTGAGGAAATCATCCTGCACCCAGTTTTTTTTTTAAAAAAAGTAGACATTTGCGATGTCTTTAAGGGATTGCTTTGCGCAATGTTTTTTTTCAGCGTTTCCTCCTTTATTAGGCTAATGTGAGTCTACACATCGAATTTGGTGGTTATAGTTTGATTTTAAACAAAAAAAAAACAGAACATTGGTGATTTGTAGAAAAGATGTTCTAAAGTTGAACCTGTTTTCCCCTATATCTTTAAAAACTTTTTTTCGTTCATAATCATTTTTGCAGCTTACTATTTTTAGCTACCAGACAAACTGTGCCGACCGTGTTTCTTCCAAATGGTTTTTATATTGTGGGAAGAAATTCACAAGATATCGAGACGAATCCAAAAAGTTATTTTTTTTTAGTGTATTCGTTTTTTTTTTGGCAATTTTGCATGCAGTTTATGAGTAGGTTAGGGTGGCCGTAGGACTGTCAGTAAGCCGTGCAGCTGTTAGCTGCCTCGTTTCGAGTGCAGCACCCTCGTCTCGGTTTACTTAACCCACTCACCCCCTTAAATGTGGAGTACGCATATAAAAGTTGATCAAAATTATTACAGCCTGCCCCAGCGCCGCAGACAAACACACACAAACATTTCCAAATTGAGGCAGTTTCAGTTTCAGCAGCAGCTTCAACTCCAGCTCTTGGGCCTGTCCATGCGGTATGTTTTGGGACAATTAAAGTGGCTCATTGCCATAAAGTTATGGTATTCATGGGGCACGTTCTTCTTCTAACGCGTTGAGTTTATTTATTGCCGAGCATTGCAGTTATCTAAGAGGCGTATGAATGGCAGAGGGTCTCTAACTTTTGCCACATTCCATTAGCGGAAATGTTGTGTGCTTAATATGAAGAGCCGAATATTTTGTTTAGCTGGGAACCTTGATGTTTACTCCAAACCTTGGCAAAGAAGCAACAATGGGCAAGGAGTACCGCTTATATTTAAATTAATTTTTCGCTGGTATTAAAGTTGATTATTTAAAGCGTATTTTAATGAAACTCTTAAACAGTATTAACATTTAGTTGTTAAAATATATCAAAAATACCAAATTTAACCCCGACATATCGTTATGTAGCCCATTAAAAGATTGTGTATGCTAGTATATATAACGCTACAAAAATCACTCTACTCTCACAGATTAGATAAAGTAAGCTATCGTACTATCTTATCCCGTAGACTAGAGTGAAATCCATAAGAACTTGGCTTTTGCCATGGAACGACAAATTTAAAGACAGCACTGTCACATCTAAGCGGATTAATATCCATATCATGAGTATCGTCTAAAAAGCTAAAGGGAAAAGATTATCATAGTGTCTCTTGGAAGGAATGCCTTCCATAGAAGCCACTTGCGTTTCCAACCATCTGAAAGGTTACATTAATAATAATAATATTATTGGGGAAAGCTGCATTGCGACCAGTAGGATCTTCTGTGCTCCCTTGTAGCCCTGATGATGATTTATTTCTTTTCTCCTAAGTGGAGCATAGAGCCTAACGTGGTGAGGGTGCTCAGTAGGGGCAAGCTACTGGCAGGGCCACCCATGCCAGTAAGGTCGAAGAGGAGTCTCGAAGCTAAGATCACTCCACAACAAATCAAATCCTGGTGCCTTTTTGGGAGCTGAATTGCCATCGGGTAGGCGCCTGTTCTACAGGTTAGAGGGTGCCCATCACTCATTGATCTCTTTAAAGTTGTCAGATTAACATGAAATCAAGCCACAAAGGAAATTTTTCTCTAAGGGGTACCCAGCAACAGCCGGCTAATCCACCTGCTTCGGCAGTCAGCACAGAGGATTTGGAGGTTCTATATCAAGTTATAATGACAACCCGATGAATGTAACCTTCTAGCCCTAGAGCTCCTCATCTAGCCCAATATCGTAGATCCTTCCACCGAGGAAATTTTTCTCTAAGGGGTACAGCCGGCTAGTCCACCTGCTTCAGCAGTCAGCACAGAGGATTTGGAGGTTCTATATCAAGTAATAATGACAACCCGATGAATATAACCTTCTAGCCCTAGAGCTCCTCATCTAGCCCAATATCGTAGATCTTTCCGCCGAGGAAGGATGTAAATCTTCTGGCAAGGGCGTCACAATCTGCAGGTATATGTAGGGAGGTTTCCTCCTCAATTTAACAAAACCTGCATGTTTTTCCGGAGTCTGCAATGTCCCATCAGTAACCCAGTTAGTATCCTAAGGGAATTCTTGCCCAATTAGAATATTTTCTTGAAACTATTTAAGTTATAGGAGCCGAGAAGTTGCTTGGCCGTGCAGGTCCAGTCCATTTTTCGTTTGGACCTTTCCTCTTCTCTTAGCAGCTGTCTGGTGGTGTGTTCGCCGATGCCACTATAAGGTTCAGGCCCTAATAGTGGTTTTACAGCAGCACTCCTCGCCAGTTCATCATCTGCTTTGTCCCCGGGAATATTCTTTTGTCCCGGGATAAATCAAAGGGAGACTCTGCTCCATTGTCCTAGATGGTTGAGTTTGGCTCTGGTTTTCCGAATCAACTTTGAGTTAATCTTCAAGACAGTCACCGCATTGATCGCAGATCAGATTACATTACGCATGCTTTCTTTCTGTTAAACTAGGTGAGCTGGTGTCCAATATATTAATGCTAATGAAAATGATCGCATAAAATGTAATACGCAAAATTATATAGATACTTATTTACCATTAAGTAGCTTTAATCGTAACAAGAGAAGATACAATAATTTAATTTGCAACAATCTTGCAAATGTTGCACATATGCATGCGTCTGCTTATTATACGTATAATGAAAATAAAAATATTTTTCCACTCACAAAATGGTTAACAAAGTGGAAATCTATGTCTTTTCCGCATTTCCATGGAATTGCATAAAATGTTGAACAAAAAGTGAAGCTGCTGATGTTTCTGCACTTGGGGCAAGTTAAAATTCCGTTGCAATTTCCACAGCTAACACGAGTTGCCACCAATTGCCTTGGAAATAAGCAAGCACCGATTGCTGTATACTCTCACCAAAAAAAACTCCGTATCGATAACCAGAGCTGCAATATTAGGAATCGATTTTTTAACTTCGATGCGCAAGCCCAATCCAGCCGTGTTTCAGATGAGGAGCCGTAGTGGAGCTGTTCCCTTTTAATTTTGTAGGAAAATTTTAAAATAAAAAAGACACAATATTTGGATATTAATGATTTGCGATCTTTTAGGATCTAACAAACTTAAGCTCAAGTCTACAATCTACCCTTGATTACTTTTGTAGAGTAAAAAAAACGGAAGGCACAGAGTCGAGTCGAATCGAATCGAGACGAGACGAGACGAGATGACGCCAACGCCAGCTCATATTACAGCGGATAAGACGAAGATCAGCAGAGAGTAGAAGCTGTGCCCATAATTGTTGTTGCTGTTGCATATAATACTTTTGGACCGCACGAATGAACACAATGTAAATATTAATTAGGCACACGAAAGAAAGACGACCGACCACCGACCAGAGCCCCGGAGTCCCATTGGGGTATGCAAATCCTAACATGTGCTATCTATCAGTTGTGAGCTGTGAGTAACTTGAGCTAATGATGATGATGTTGTGGAATGAGACAATCAGACATACCGCATGTGGCTACCAATGGTGCACTGAACCTGTGCACTCACTTGTTGGTCGACTGCCAGTGGTATATATAAAAACTTGGCCGCTGCTGTGCCTCCCAAGCAGTATTAAACGGGAGCGCATTCAAAAAGGTTCGTCTGTCAAGTTAAACGTGTGTGTGTGCGTGTTGGTGCAGTGTGCAGCAAAGGATTAGCATTATGGGCAAGCAATTGGCTTGGACACATGTGAGTGTTCACTCTAGTATTTTGGTTTCTGCCAAGTGTTGTCAAGTGCTGACCAAAAGTGTTGTTTCCCACTGCAGTTTACTTGCAATCTGTGCGGATTGCTCTTACTCTTACTCAGCGCCACAATGTTGCATGCACGCCGCCTGCACAGCAGACGTCTGATCATTCACGTGCCTGTACGGGTAAAGACGCATCATCATCATCATACGCATACGGTTTACAAAGTTTTGCATGGAGCTGGCGGCGGTGGTGGTGGTGGTGGTAATGGTGGCATTAAGCAGACGGTCTACAAAGTGTTGGGCTACTCACAACATGCTGGAAACAACATGGCAAGCAGTGTTGGCCATGACCATGGCCATATGCATGGTCACGGCGAAGTCAGCTACGAGGACATGCATGGCTGTGAGAGCGGCAAACTGATGCCAGGACATCGCGATATGATATTTAATCACTACAACCGCCAAGATGAAACAGACTATCCCATGGAGGAGGATGAGTTTATTGATGTTAGTGATATTAGTGATGCCTGGGCGTAGCTGTTACTTACTACTCCTACTACTTGCCCACTTGCCAATTTCTTGTGAATAAAGTCAATGTCAATGCCTCAAGATTCTCCTTATTGCCTGCGAAGAGCAGCAGCTTGCCGCTTAATTATAAAATTCCAGGCGCAACGTTGCTGCTGTTGCTGCCACTGAAAGTTGCATGCCACAGCATTTGCATGGAAAGCCAAGTCTATGTCTGTGTCTCTCTTTTCAGCGCTCAACAAAGTAATTACAAAATTGTTTAAGCCTTGTCGTCAGCATTGTCTGAAAATTCCTGGCCGGAAAAGCTTTCGTTCTATGAACTTGTCTTCTGAATCTCTGCTCCATAGTGGCTCTATCTTTGTCTCCCGCCAAGTTCCGCCGAGTATCGTCACTCTGCCAAATTCGTATATGCAATGTGTAATTAAAAGCGCAATGAGCTGGTTGATGCGGGCGAAGCTGTGTGCCGGGGTCATCTGGAGAAGGGTCAGTTGCGGTCATTGGTAGACAAATCTATATGCATCGCCTTTCAGTGCGGCGCTGCTTAAAAGTGCAGCTTAACTAAATAAAGATGAAATGCGTTTATTTTTTTTCTTAAAGCTTTTTCATTCGTTTTCGACTCATTTTTAGTTTGGACTACTCTCTTTAAACAAAAATAAAGTAAAAGCTTTAAACGCTTTTCAAAAAAAAAAAAGATTAAAACAAACACAACTTTTACTAGAAATAAATTAGATGAGGAATGCAAAATAAAATTAAAAAAATTTCTTTTAGCGGTGTCCAAAACAATGCAGCTAGAGTATTTGCAAGCAAAAACTAAGGGGCTCGGCTCCCTGCAGGCTTCGCACCTACTTTGTGACAAAACAAAATTGAGGTATTCACGGTTGCTGAGAAGCTGCGGAGTTGAAAAGTTGCTCAAAAATGCAACTGGTTAAAGCGTGAACACCCTTTTTTGTTAGTTTATGAGTTGTTATAAGTTTGGGAGAGTTTTTAGATGTAAAGCTGGCATTCAATAGAGTCAGGCACGAGGAACTTTTACAAAAATGTAAAGGCTCAGTTACAGCTTCTCTGTACCAATTACACTAGCTTACAAATTTTAGGGTCATCGCGTAAACCTTGAAAATTAAAAGTTTTTTAAAGTTCTACACAATCATTGCGACGTGAAGGAATTGAAATTTGGGAGCTGAGAGCGAAGAGCAAGGCGAAAGATTTCTTCAGGATCTTGCAGCTATTGAAAGCGATATGGATTTTGGGACAAAGACATGATGGGTGACTACTGCTGAATTGAAATTCGTTAAGAAACTTTAAACGAAAAATTTTTTTTTCGATCAAAAGTTTGATTGAGGGAAAATTGGAACTTTCGCAATTTTCGTACATGGTTCCATAACATCTACAGTTCTTACCCGATTTTGGAGATCTTAGGCTCGAAATTTTCGTAAATTTTCTTTCAGCTCAAATCTTAAAAAAAATTTAATTTTGCCTGTTAATAAAAAGCAAACCGGAAATTTGTAATTTTGCAAAATGGTCGAAAATGGCACTTCTCGAAAACGGCGCTTAAGAAAAAAAAGGAATGTAATTTTCGTGTTTCTCGACCCAAAATTACCCTAAAAAACACTTTTATACGAAGGTTCTTTTTTTCGTGTAAAATAGTGTTATTCAAATCATATTTGGAAAATCGATCTTTAGAGTTTCGGTTAAGTGCGAGTTGTCAAACTAGAGACCAATCCTTGCTGGGGTTCCACAACGGAGTGTTCTTGCCCCACTTTTGAATACACTCTTCGCAATGAACATGCCGCACTCCATTAACAATGCGGGTATCCTAACGGCCACATACGCTGATGTCACCAACGTTCAAGAAGCCGCCGATGGTCTACTATTGGAACTGGAGAAAATAGAAAAGTGGGCAAAACGCTCGAACATTCAGCTAAATAGAAACAAATCCTCATGCGTCTTGTTCAAGTGGCCACAATCCCATTATGAACTCTCATCCTTATCTTGGGATCCATCTGTATAAAAAGCTGTGCTGTTGACAACACACTAACCATGCCGCAGTAAGATGCACGGCTAAACTCGCCAAAATGCACTGGCTTCTGAGCAGACAAAGTAAGCTGTCGATTTTAAGCAAAATTACTCTCTACAATGCCATTATAATACCTACATGGACGTTTGGAATTCAAGTTTGGGGAACGGCAGCAAAAACAAAACTGTTGAGAATCCAAATACTCCAAAATAGAGCCCTACGCAAAATAGCAGATGCTCCTTGGTATATTAGGAACAGAAATCCGCATAAAGACCTTAATCTAACTTCATAGGGGCATCATAAACAATCCAAGCAGGATATATTACTAATATTGTATTGATTTATTAATCTAGTAAACAAATTGTATAAGCCTTAATTGTTAGTTAAAAACTAGAAAAGCGTCTCGGTTGCGAAAAAGTTGAGAGTTGAGTGTTGAAACTCAGCCCTGTGTACATATATTGTTGTTACAAAAGTGCTTAAATTAGCGTGAATACCCTTAATGAATTATATTTTCAACAAACAAATAACATTTGTCAATAATAGTAATGGTGTTATATGGTCACATTAAATCTTCTTGAATTTGGCGTGTCTCAGCTAACACACTAAGGTAGTATTCCCTATGGTCCACTTTAGTTCAATCAACCAAGAGTCCAAATATTTGCCAGTGTTTTATTTGCAACTGGGCCAATTCCCTACAGATTCCTTTCTCAAACTCAATCAAACTAAATTGGAGTGACATAAACTAGATTGATCACTTGGCAGCGCGCGAAGCAGGTGCCAAAGGTAAACCCGGATTGCAATAGCTCATTTGAATGTAATTGAAGGCGACAGCGTGTCACTGGGAAGATGATAAATGTGACACGCTACGTGGATGCTCATGCCAAACTCTTGTGTGTTGCCAGACACATGCTACGCCGCAACAACGGGTGGTGGCCTGGGCGACCAGGGTGGCGCCAAACGGAGACGCCACAGCAGCGGTCAGTTAATATCTCTGTGTGGCTATTTAAAAGGCATTTAAGTGGTAATGACATTTAAATGCTGCGATATTAATCTCGGGCAACAATGTTGCGCCACAAAATGTGCGCCGGCACATAAGCCTGGCTAATCTCTGCAATACATAAAAGGCGGAATATACAAAATTCAAGCTGCTTACGTGGGCAGCGCGCTAAGAGGGCGTCAGGGCGACCCCACTGGCTTTGTCTATCGAGGCTGGCTAGGAATTTGCAATGTTATTGAAATTTTTAAGCCTTTACCCACATATTTGCATCATTTGAATGCTGCCCTCAGGCACAAAAGCGCATAAAACCATTTTGGCTAGTCCACAAAAAAAAAAAATAATTAAATTTGAGTTTGGGCACTTGGGTAGCATCCAGTATCCAGTAACTACCCAATGCTTGTAGTCTTCAAAGAGTTAAATGAAAGTTTGTTAGCTGGCCTGGGCTCCAAATAAATGTATTGATTTTAAGCAAATAGCTTTTATGCTGCTCCCGGCCAAAGCTATCTAGCAATCAGCCAAGGGGCAACAATCTGGGAGAGACTGGCACAATTTCAATAGATATACCTAGTACTACTCGTAGTATATAGAGATGAGCATGTAATTGAATACAGCAGCTACTAGTTGCAGGTTGCACAGTGCCAGTTGCCAAGCAGCAGTTCCCAATGTGCGTACCATGTTTACCCATTGTCTGGCCTTTGATTTTTCATTTTCAATGGTCCACAGTTGACAACCCATTACCAAGCTCCCAGTCAGACCACAAATTGCCAAGCAAAGTTTACAGAGTTAGCTAATTGGTTTCATTAGGGAAATTCTGTTGTTGTTGTTGTTGTTATTATTATTTTACTTACCTTCTTTACGTTTACGAGCCCGTAGTATGCCAAAAAAACGACGCTCCCGATTACGTTCCCTTTCGTAGGACACTGACGTTGCTGTGGACAGAACAAAAAGAGAAAATTTTGAAAAGAAAAGTTTAGCTACCTTACGAAAGTTTAAAATGAAGTGCTCTTTAAGGTGTCAGCACGTAACATGTGACGTATACGTAACAAGACTGCATAGGTGACAACCAAATAAACTGAGAGAAAAAGTTTCTCTTCACACCGCTCTGGCGCACTAATTTTAACGCCATTAATTTGCGAGCAAAACTTTGATAGCGAGTGCCAGAGCGAAAGGCAAAACGCAAAAAAAGGTGAAAGATAAAGATAGGTACAGAGACAGACTTGGCTTGGGCAGAGAGAATTTTAAATTAAATGGACACAAGTTTTATTGAATTGACTTGGACCATGGTGTGTGCGGGGGGAGATGTCGAGGCGAGTGAGTTTTGGGCTAGCTAAGAGAAAATAACATCATTAAAGTGGCCAAGTGTTGGGTTACAATCGTTGTGGCAGGGAACGGTGTATGGGACGAAGTACAGCTGGCAAAGCGGAAACGGAAACGCATTACTTTGCTTTGTGTGTTGTCCTTGTAGTTGTTGGTGTTCCTGGTGTTGCTGTCCTGCTATGCAGCACGTTTACACGCAAGTTTAGAGGCAACAAGCAAAAGGGAGTTTACCACCAATAAAATAGAAAAAAAATATGTATAGAAATATATACTCGTATAAGCGAGCTTTCGATACCGATGGCCGATATTGAGATACCCTAAACCATTTTTTTTCGAATAGGTTAATACTTTTCAACAGTAAAGTGGAAACTTTAGCGCCCAAGTCTGATTATAATACAAGGCTAACAACAAGCCTTCCATTCGTATATCCCAACAACCGAAAAATCGCCTTTAAGGCTTTAAAATATTTCTGTGACGATTTTTAGGTTTTTGTGTGAAAGTAGAATCCTTGAATTGAGAGTAGAGAACATCGACAAAAGGTAATATAAGTAAACAAATGAAAATAATTTGCAGTCAAAAGTCATTTTTTAATTTATAAGTTTTTATGTCTTTAAGCGATTTCGTACAAACGAAGGCAGCTTGATTAGTTCATGACTTTTTGATTAAAAGATATATTTTTCGACCAACAAACGCTTCATTTTTCAACGCTTTTTTAATTTTCAATTCTTTTCAAAAAATATTTTTTTTAATGTTAAAATTCAAAACTGATCTAAAAAAATGTGGTACAGTCGAGGCGGTGCCCGACAGTGGAATACCCTGTACCTTTTGTCTTGAAAAAATTTTTCCTGCATATTCCTTCTAAGAACTTTCCAAATGGAATTTTTTTTTTTGGTGAAATTCGATATTTATACCTATAAGTTCCCTAAATTTTTACCGATTTTTATGAAACTTTAAAGAATTTATTTAAAGTATATATACGGGGTAAGTTTCAAGTTGGTATATTGAGGGGTGTGGGAGAAAACACGGTAAATCGATTGCGGGGGGTGGGCGGACCACATCGATAAAATTTGGATGTGGATTTGTTTATTAGACCCACATGAATCAGCTTACCAAAAATTGTGATTCTAGGGCACTTGTAACCATAATTACGAGGAGTCAAATATTGACGCAGTTTATAGGCAAGGGTGGTGAAATTTGTACATTTTTGACTATAACTTTTGCTGTATTTGTCCGATTTTGTTAATTTGCATGTAACCACAACGCATCGCTCTGTTAAATTTCAAATGAAAATATTAAACGGTGTGGCTAAAAACCACGAAACTCTACTGCGGGGGAACGGGGGAAGATATGGACATGATTCAACAAACTTCATCTTCTGAGGAAATATGCGAACCTGCTGGTAAAGTTTAGTGTCTCTAGCTCTTATAATCTCCGAGATCTAGGCGTTCATACGGACGGACGGACGGACATGGCTCAATCGCTATCCGAGGTTATGATAAGCATTTTGGTATAAAGGACTTGGGGTCTGCCACGCCTCCTTCTGTCCGTTACATACATTGCACAAATCTAGTACACCCTTTGTACCTATAGGTACAGGGTATTAAAAGTTAACCCTTTTCATCCGCATAAGTTCACTGCAAAATACAAAAACAAAAGAAAGTAACTCTTATAATTAAGAAAGTTATGATAGCATCAAGGTCAAAGGTCAAAAAATCGTTTTTTGTTGCAAATAACCTTTTAACAGTGGTTTATAATTATTCTTAATGTTCCAACAAGTTAGAGGACTTAAAATGGCACTAACACTTTTTTTAAGTGGTAAATCACTTTTGAATTTTCAAATTTAAAAAAAAAAATTGCTAAAAAATTAAAAAAAAATACTTTTTTTTTTAAATTAATGGAAAAAAAATTTGCGTTTATATCTTTATTCGTTTAGGGGATATGGCTTGTCAAAGAAAAGTCTAAAATGAACAAAATCCAATCTTCAGCTATCGATAACTATATATGTAAAAATCATCCAAATCGAAGACGTCTGGTATAGGCAAAGATTTTCATTTTATAACTTTATTCCATTTTCTATCTATTGGCTGTCAAAAACAAACCAAATAACTCAGCTTGCCTCAAATTTTGTAGAATTCTATTTGGCATTAGCTTGAATAAAATCGAAGTCTCGAAAGATTTACGCCTTTCCCTGGGAGATGCGCTTCTAAAAAGCGATTCAATTTTATCAATTTTATAACGTCGTTTTAGCACCTCTTATTGTCTCCGATATATAAATTTGGTATACCTATAATTCTGAAAAACACACCTTCTCCATTTCCCTGTTGCATACGTTTGTCCAAAATTAATATACCCTTAACTCTAACAGTTTTGGGTATCAAAAAAGGCAGCTTGTAAAGAGCTGCGCAAAAGTTGTGGCAAAGTTTTTGATTTCATGATATATTTATGGCTTTCTGTCGCTCAGGCAGCTCCCAGACACTTCAGTAGCCTGACAGCAACAGTCCTGTTGGGGCGAGCAGCTCTATTCCTTTGAGTAATAAACTTTAGGTAAGCAAGTTTCTAAAATGTTGCATCCCTGACAAGTTAATATTTATTTGACTAGCATTTAAAGAGCAGCGTAAAATCTTTAAACTAAGCATAACGTATACGCAGTGTATGGCATAGAATTTCAATGTAAACGAGTTAATATGGGCTCAGTTCTATAGGGGATTGTGTGAATTTCTCTGCATGCCAAACAGCTGACAATCTTATACTACAACTGCGCCACATTATCAGTGTGTTCGGTGATAAGCCAACCGGATGTAAGCCAAACAAAGACCTCAGCATACACATGCGCACATCCTTAAAATTTAATAATGGCGGCTACCTGGCTCTGGTAAACTCGCTTGGGCATAAAATCAATTAAATATTAAGTAAACTTTGCTATCGGTGGCAAATACCAATTTTCTTATTAATGTGAACCATTCATACTCTGTCGATGGGAATTGGAGTAAACGCCTCATGAAGCATTTTTCGAACCAACGTAATCCTTGCAATTATGAGCACTTGGCAACGTTATTGGCAACTGTCGGAGTTGGACCAGTTAAACATGTACAGTGAATATTGCTGGCATGTGAAATAGCAGATGCTATAGGCCTTAATTAAGGTAAATACTTATATGCAATCAGATAAGCTCTTTTTCCTATTTTAATTCCCGAATTCTATACCCGACACAATTTCAAACAAATAAGTCTGCATATCCAGATTGTAAGATAAGATTTTTTCGGACGTGCTCCTAAAAATGAATCCAAACAATTTAGTCGGATTCGTTGTGAAACCAAATCTTTGGTGACCACAATTTCACAAAAATTAATTCTTTATGTGGCTTTAAACCGAATGTTTTGTTGCAAGAGGAATTAAAAGGAATTGACAAAATAGGTTAAATATTCTTTGATATTCTTAGATTCTATTTATCCCAACTTATGTAAATAGTTATTGATATATATTTTTTTTAAAATTTTTTTTTTTTTTAAGGGAAATATGAGAAGTTGGCAACAGAAAAAAATTTGTATTTCGAGCACGCAAAAACGAAGCCGTTTTGTTTTTTTCGTTTTCCGGAACACGGTCGTTTATTTTCAAGCTGTTCATCCAATTTTTAAGAACGCGTTGAAAATGATAAACTTTCTATGATGAAAGCACAAAAGTATTGCGGGTTGGAATTTAAGTCTACATACTGATTTTGGTGAAGGTAGTTTGTTTTCATACCTACAGTTTTACAAATACTTAGGTTTCAGTCGGGCTTCTAGATTAATGAATTTTTTTTTACTTTTCTGATTTTTTTTTTTTTTATAAAGGTTTTGCAGTGTTACTTCTTTCTTTCTTTCATGTTTGCAGTAGAAAATTTTATTTTTAATTTGCTTATAATTCGCAACTGCTTTTAACGTTGGTTGGTATAAGTGATCAAGTTTTGTAGCTTAATTCATATTGTCACATCGTCATGCTCTTGTTTTTTAATTAATAAGTATATATATATTTTTTTTTATTAGCAGAAAAACATTTTATTTCTATATATTGATTCTTCAAATTGAAATTTCTGCTTCATGTTCTTTGTATCAGAATATTTTATTTGTTTTCTCGAATCTTAGTTTTATGGAAATTACGAATTGGTATATTATGAAACTTTTAAAATCTTTTTTAGTATCAGGATTGATACTCGTTAGGATAAGGCTTTCTTACATTTTTGTTAAAACTATCTGTCGGTAGAGCAATTGCGACCGTGTTTCTTAATGGCAGACTTTACGGTGCTTTAATATCTGCAAAAGTAGCAATAAGCCAATAAGTGCATTCCATGCGTCAGGACCTACAGAAGGCTCTTGTTTTTTCTTCGAATTCATATTTGATGAAGATGCACATAAGTATATGTAATTACTCAAATATTTAATAACTTGAGCTCATTACGAAATTGCAAGGATATTTCAATTCGGTCATTCAACTCTTAAAAAATTCGTTTCTATTTGCAGTATTCGAATTAAGGATTTATTATAATATATGTTGCGAGTTAGAAAAATTATGGTTAATAAGTTTGATCATTATTGCATTAAACTCCTGCTGTGAAAACGCTGAAGACGTTCTTAAAGAAACGATAAATGGGTTTAGGAATCTCTACGGCAAAGAGCATTGGATTTTCATCATTGGTCACTGAGGGCGCGGCTCGCAACTCATCCTGATAATTTTGACCGAAAAAGATGCTTGGCTTGAAATATTCTTGGTTTCCAGAGTTGCTGTTGCCGCCATTGCCTTTGGTATTGTAGAAGGGATAAAAATTTTGGTAGCTTAATTTATTGGAGCTGCTGCCGGTGCTGCTAGCTGCGCCTTTTGTGTTTCCGGCAAATGGATAGTTAGCCTTAACCTTTTGCCAGTCTTCAGCCGTAAGATTGGCTGCTGCTCCCTTGGTGGTATTCTTCTGTTGCTTTTGAGAGTTAAGAAAGTCGGGATTCGGTAAAAGTATAGGCAGGTGCACCACAAAGAAAGGCTGCACTATTTTGTGTTCGCTATCAATCCCATTGTCACCCTTTTGCTTTAGCTCTTCAATTTGGAGTATGAGCAAGGGATTTGGCAGCAAGTAAACGCTATTATTCTTCTTCTGCTCCTCGCTGCTACTGCCATTATTTGTTTTATTGAAAAGGTAACTGAATGGATTTGTTAGCAGTGGAAAAAATGGTAAAGGCTGGAATCCCGGTTGCTTGGACTGGTGTTTGTAGATAGTGCTCTCTGTATTTAAAGTGCTGCCTTTGATATCGGACGTTACATCGTTGTCAAGCGGGTGCTTAATAATCTTGTTGTTCTTTGAGGCGTTACGGTGTGTTGGCTCGTAGTAGATAAAGATTTCGTCATACGGCTTATTATTGTCCTGTCTGGAGTTGTCTACTGTAACATATGGCGATGCATTACTCGCGGATTGCCCTTTTTGCTGGGATTCTTCCTGTGTGTTAGCCTGCTCTTGCGCCGTCTGGGACTGCAAACCTTCCTGGATCCTTACCGTCTGCTGGGATTTTTCCTCAGCACCTAGTGGATCTTGTATAGTTTGGGCTTGCGAGCCTGCTTGGTTGTTGGCCGTCTGCTGAGGTTTTTCCCGCGTGTTATGTTCCTCTTGCGCGTTCTGTGACTGCAAATCTGCCAGAACGTTCTGCTCTTGTGCGTTCTGCTCTTGTACGATCTGAGACGTCTCGCCTTCCTGGTTGTTCACCGTCTGCTGGAGTTGTGGCTCAGGATTAGGCGTTTCTTGTTTAGACTGAGCTTGCGAGCCTACTTGCTTGTTTGCCCTCTGCAGAGTTTCTTCCTGAGTGTTATGTTGCTCTTGTGCGGGATGAGACTGCGTACCTGTCGGAATGTTCAACGTGTGCTGCAATTGTTCGTGAGTGTTAGTCAGCTCTTGTGCGGTCTGGGACTGCACAGCTACCTGGTTGTTCACCGTCTGCTGGAATTTTGTCTCAAGATTAGGCGGATCTTGTACAGACTGGTCTTGCGAGCCTGCTTGGTTATTTGTACGTTGCTCCTGTGCGTGGTTGGACTGGGATTGCGAGGCGGCTTGGCTGCTCACCGTCTGCTCGGGACTAGACTGGGCTTGCGTGCCTGCTGTGTTTTCCAACGTTTGCTGAGCTACTGCCTCTGACTTAGGTTGCTCTTTTGCGTTCTCAAGCGTTGACAGACTATAGAGTTGATATCGTTGTGGTACTGGTTCCTTAACCACTTTATCGCTGGCTTGTTCCTGCTTCTGCTTTGCCACTTGCACTGCATTCTCCAATGCGTTCCCCTTCTGTATTACACGTGCCCGTGCCGCAAGCAGCAATCCGAATAGCACCAACAACCGTAGAGTGTCCTTAAGGAAATATATGCTTTTTAGAGTGTGCTGCTTAACTACGCGGCCTGCTGCAACTTACCATGTTGAATGTCTCAATTGCACTGTAACTAATTTGAAGCCGGACGACCTATTTATACGGTCAAGCTTGGGGCTATTGTTGGCAGTTGGCAGATAGCGTTTGGAAATGGTCGCCCACTTAGCTATCTTCAGACATTTCAAATCCATTAGATCAACTATGTAAAATACCATGATAGTAGTTATCCTCAAGCACTTGCTCATATCGCAATGTCACAAAGCACTTCCCTCTCTTCATATGGATATAATTCTTCTTCGTTTCTTTTACATTTTTTCCACTTAAAAGGGCGCCAATGGCGGAAATATCGAAAAAATGAAATTGCACTTAAGTTCTATCGTACCTTTTCAATGTTTTTTCTTTTTTTGTTGTAGTTGTTGGCATTGTTAGTATTATGGTTGTAGTTGTTGGTATTTTTTTTTTGCTATGATTCGTTTAACGTACAACATGGAAATTCCATTGTTTCGAGGTGCACAAACGGAAATCTATGGCTCTGACTCGTTTTACGTGTGTATGAGTGAGTGTGTATTCGACACAACTATGCAGGGAAGGGGTAGCAGAGGGGCAAGTGCAAAAGACTGTCAACTTTGGAACTGTGGGTGGAACTGCAGACACAGACACACACAAACACACAGATAGTCACTCTGTCAAGCACATCAGCTGCATATTCATATGTAAAGCCGGTAAAGAGTTTTGCCAATGTCTTTGCATCTCAGGCTCAGGCCATGTCAGGTGAGGCATTTGTGCGTCAAGCTGGTCATTGACTTGGCACTGAAATGCAGCTGGAAGCTCTTGGTAATTGAATTCTTGATTACGTAGCGCAGTTATTTTTGTTTGGTTCGAGTTTTGGGTAAAGCGCTTTGGAATATCTGTGTTTCGTTCATTCTACAGCCAACATAATCAACTTGTAATTATATATACTTTTTGTTATTTGTATCCCTGTCATTGAGAAGGGATTACTAAACTCGAAGTGCAGCAGCTGGAGCAGAATTTGTTGCTTTCAGAGTAGGCCTGGTATATCAAACAGTTATGAAAAGCGTAGCAAAGGAAATTCTTGTGGGCTGGATGAACTGTTGAAATTGCAAGTGCGGTACTTGCTCAATTTTTCATGGGCCTCACACTAGTCAAGTTAAAGGTAAAGAAGAAGGCACAAATAACAAAAAAAAAAAAGATACCTAACAACCTACACACACACAAACGTAACAGAGTCGCATGCCATAGAGCGACCAAGAGAGAGAGAGAGATCTGTGATTCTGTGAAAAGGTGAAATTAGCAGACGATTCCTGTGCTCCAACGTGGCCAGACAATAAGGCAAATGGAGGCCCTTGACTCGCTGAATGTAAATAAATGCTGCTAGGGTAATGGCAACGAAAAACGACAAAAACAGCAACCAAAAATCCAATATGCCCCAAGGCCAAGCCAGAGCAGGCCGGTTCGGTACGGGCCAGGCCGTGCCGAGTCAACTAGTGTGGCAGTGAGCCAGGCAACGCATGCTGCTGCTCCGTTCCAGTCTGTCCGATGGCTACGTAGCACAGCAGCAGTAACGACCAATGACCAGCACAAGCTTGCGGGGGCAGCCAGCTCCACTGCTCATCTTTTATACTTTTCATTTCTTCTACTCTTCATTTTCTACTCTATAAAAAAGCTTAAAGGGTGTAACCGATTATTGCAAAAATATGTAACATGTAGTAGTGAACGATTTGGATGTAGTACATAGACAAATCTATTGTCTTAAACCCTCTTAACAAAATGGAAAAACTTGCCGGTCACATAGCTCCAAAGAAATCAATTCAAAAGTGTTTCAGCCTTTTTGTTTGCAGTGACTCGAATGTAACAGCCATTGAACCAGAAGAAGATTCGTTTCAAATATGTTAAGGCGCATGCCTGGAAATCGGCAAATTTGGATACTCCTGCCCACTTTCTTATTCAGAATTTATTATTTGTTGTGGTCATAGTAGTGTACTCGCTTCGGTCGGAATCGGTGGTTCGGTTCCCCGCAGAAGCACTGGTGCATTTGCCTAGCACTGGCATCGCTTGCAAAAAGGCGCTATTTCCCCAAGAAAATCTCTATTAATTCAAGACACCGCTGTTCGGATTCGGCTATAAACTGTAGGTCCCTGTTCTCTTCGAATAGTTATTAATAGAGATCTCCATGCTTCACATAGACAAAACAGTCAATCAGGAGTACAAACAGATTGGATAAACTTTTTCCGCTTAAGGACGAAGACCTGGACTTAGACAAGCGAATAAAAATGCAGTAGCTGATCTATATAGATCAGTGGTCGGCACGGCCTATGCACGCGAGCATAGGGATTAGCGACGTCGACACACGTCATGTGTTATACACAAAATGCATGCATGTGTGCGTGCTTTTTGTACTGAAATTTTCTCTGCCGCAGTGACGTATTGCGACGCTGACGTTGGTAAGCAACAGACACGAAGTTAATGGTGTGTGGCTTCGGCTCTTGTTGCTCTGATATTGTTTTCTCTCCTGCAGTGGCAGTAAAGCAGAGCAACAAGAGCCGAAGCCACGCACTATCAACTTCGTGTATGTTGCTTACCAACGTCAGCATCGCAATACGTCACTGCGGCAGAGAAAACTTCAATACATACGCAGTGAGTGTATTTTGTGCCGACCACTGATATAGATGTAGCTTAGAAGACGATCCGATGCAGCGAAAGTAACTGACCAGCTTGTCATAACTCAATCTCTATTACAGGGTATATGTACTTCAGCCATGTTGCTTCCTTTTTGCTTTTAGCCCTGGTGTGCAGCTTGCGCCGCACTCTTTCATTTTGGGTGCGATGCTCTGCACAGCTCCGATAAGATCAATGTGTGAGCCTGGCTCAGTGGAGGCACGCCAGGTTGGCAGTTGGCTGTAGCTGCTGTGGCATTTACAGCAGGTGTTTCGCTTTCATGTTGCAACACAATATGGGTAACAAGTTGCAACCAAGTTTATCGGCGCATATTTCACACACACGCACACTCACACAAAGTGTCAGGATGGTGGGCTGGTATAAGCCGCTTGGTGTGCTTGATTTGATGGACTCCGTTGGTAAATGCAATGCTAGCATCAAAATGAATACACCAAACAGTGTTGGTGCTCAGCTAGGTGTCATTCAGCAGAGCAGCCCACGCAGAAACCAACCGGCACACACATATATATAGACACACATTGATCCCTGCTCTACACGCTCCACTTGCCGCCTCCTATGGCCAAATA
Source organism: Chymomyza fuscimana (assembly GCA_949987675.1). NCBI lineage: Eukaryota > Metazoa > Arthropoda > Insecta > Diptera > Drosophilidae > Chymomyza > Chymomyza fuscimana. The sequence goes on from OX465089.1 coordinate 1,937,732, forward strand.
GCTGCAGGCTAGCCAATTGTGAGTGAATCCTAACAAATGGCAGCTAGTCAGGGCAGGCTGCAGTTGGAGCAGCAGCTATGCCGGATGATGAGCCGGGTGAAATGCTCTGGCAACAAATTCACACGCCTGCTGCTTCAATGAGTGGAGTTTGCGCATCACTAAACAAATATGGCAGCAAAGGACTCTATGGAGGTGAAAGTACTTTGCCATCAAGATGTCGACGTGCCACATTTACACTCCACGTCCAACACATCATGCCACAAACCTGCTCACAATTCAAAACATTTCAGACAAATTGGCGTCGCTTTCAGTGTGGAACGTGTGACAAAATGCAATGCAAACAGCCAACTAAATGCCAGTCTAAAGGGGCACATAGCTAACTACTTCTGCCCTCCCTTTGCTCCACGTCACCACTTCATTTTGTGTTTTTTTTTGCTGCTGGCTGCCGGACAATACCAGGGAATGCTCCCTGTGTGTAAGTTTGTTCCTTGTGCCCTTGTTTAATTTATGCCAAAACGATGCTGATGCGACGTTGACGATGTCATTTAAACGCCAGAGGTAGAGCTATAGTCAGAACATGCACATAAAGTGTACCTTGTGGACAACAGAGCCAGCTCATCTCTTTCTTCTTCAATGTAACAACAACAAGTTGGCAAGGTGTCATTTTATATGCCATAAATAAGCTGTAGGCCCAGCGACTAGATTTTAAACAAGCTAACCAATCTGTGGGAAATGCCAGCTCAGCCATACACTCAGCGAAAGAAGGTAGCCGCGATATAATGATGAGTTCTTAGTACGTTTATGCTAGACTTATTTCGAAAAGAAAGATTTTGTGGAATGCAACAGAAATTAGGATTAGGAGAAAGCATAAAACGTACCAATGATAGCAGATTCAAATACATCCCAAACAGGATCCCATTCAGTTGATTAGCAAAAGCCCTATTACAGCCCTATTACGATTTTGTATAAACAAAAGGTGACTCTTGAACTGCCGGATATGTATAACACGATGTGAATAAATCTAAATAATTTAGATATTTTTGCAGATTTGTTGCCACGGACTGAATGCGGGTTAACAATTTTCGGATTCTTTTGATGGCTACTATGCAGCTAGAAAATCGTTTACTTCATCTATCAGGCGCCCAATTTCACTAAACCGAATTTTTTATGTGGTTTGAAACCGAATGTTTTGTTACAAAAGAAATTAAAACGAATCTGCAAAATAGGTTTAAAAACTACACATTTTATACTAAAACAATTTTTTAAATATTCTTTGATATTCTTAAATTATATTTATGCCATTAGTATTATTTTTTTTTTCTGACGCAACCCAATAGCATGCACAGGTAAAACGAATTTTCCAACTCCCTCACTATTTAAACGCTATAAAATCGAGGCTACTTGCAATTTCATAAAAGCTGCTTTGCCAAATTCTAGATTTTGCAGAAAATTGAAAACGTACGCTTGTCTACATTATTTTATTTATAGCAATTAATTTAGATTTAGTGAGGACAGCTGCTAAATTTTGATTAAAAAATAAAACACAAAAAAAAAAAAAAAATGCAGCATAAACGAGAGCAATTTCTCGGTCTTGCGAATTGTTGAAAGCGTGAAAAATTGTAGCATAAACTTAATGCATCTATCTATGTATCGTTACTGATGGGCCAACACAATCTTGGTGATTTGTTGACGTGCACTTGCACTCGCCATTCATGAACAACAGCTCCGAGTCTTAAGAAGAATGTGACCCATTTTTATAGCAGCGCCCACAAGTTTGTTGTTTGCTTAAATGTTTGCCTATACATATACATGATATATATATATAGCTCGTATCGTATATGGAACAAGCAGCTACATAAATATGTAAGCAGCTTTTAACACCTTTTGAGGCATACACATAAATGCACACATTCTCGCATTCTCACATTGTAGATGCAACCGTTCCAGTGCTTTCAAGTGGCCCAAAGACGAGAACGACAAGAGGCAGACCTGGGCTCAGACAGTGGCACAGTGGCTCATTGTCTGCTACATTGTGGCAGAGCCGCGGGCAGTGGCAGGCGCCAGTGAGGCAAGTCCCATGGGCTCAGGGGCAGCAGCACGTGCAACGCCCAAACAACAACAGCACAAACAAACAAAGCAACAACTTTCATGCACTCTGTTAATATTAAATCTAGAGATGATTCCATGAAAAACACAAAAATTGGCACAACTGAAAATACTTTTCCAATAATTCTACAACTGCTGCGCACTTAGGCAGCCGGCAATATTTTTAAATACCCTTTACGTATAGAATAAAAGGGTATATTAGACTTTTTCGATTCTATGTAAATATTCTTATGGGCATGAATTCCAATGTGATCTCGGAAATCACAACAATTGGGTACAACATATTTTATGATGAAATGATGAATTTATTTTTCTTGCAGCAAAATATAGGTTTCCTCGGCTAAGCTGTTAAATTTTTGGACCTTCAACTTGCTCATGGCAATAACCTTTTATAAAATGGTAAACCAAATCTGTCAGAATCGTCTAGACTCTAGAGTTATGTTGTGGATCCCCAAAAAATTTCACATAAGTCTACATAGCAATTTGGGCAATTATAAAAGGCATCCAAATTTGAGAGTTTTTTCGTAAAGCTCCAAAAGTTTTTTATTTTAATAAAACCATTTAAACATAATCATGGTTGAGCTATACGTCCAACAGCAGCAGAACCGACAAATCCTGATCATATTAATATGGGCTCTTGGTCACTTCCGAACAAAACATGGCGCTTGCCCTATGGATACAATCTGTACAAATGCACTAATCTCACCACACCTCGTATATATAGAGTACTTGAAAATGTATCTGATATATTTAAAGTGAACTTAAACCAAACCATGCCGATCTTTGTTGAAAAAAAACACCCTACTGCAGGAACTAATTCTGTTTTGGTAAGAGAATACTGAGTACTACGTCTCGACTAAGAGGCATTAGGAAGTCGCTCACGTCCGACTTCATTTATACAATTTTTTTTTTAAGTTTTTTATGCGTGTGTGTGCGTGTGTGTGTTTGTATATTTTTAATATGCCAGTTGGGCCATTTTCAATTAAGCAAAATTAAAAATTTATTACGAGGGCCACAGCGACCGCCGGTGCAAAGAAAACAAAGCCAAGTTGTTCCACATAAAAAAAACAACAACAGCAACAAAACGAGGCAAATAAAACTTGGGGTAGTTGCAGCAACAGTAGAGATGTGTTTATATTTTCATTAAGGGTATAAAAAAAAAAAGAAGAGAATATATATATCATACTCTGTATGGGCATAAGACAGGATTGAGAGCTGTGCGTCCTGCTCCCGGGTCTGTCATCCTTTGCGTTGAAGTTTTAATCATTGAAATGACATTGACAGGCCCCAGAGCAACGTGCAGGACTTTGATATTGATATACTATGGATGTATGTATGTCTGTATATAGGGTGACTGGCAGCAGCAAGTTCTATTGGGTATTGTGCGTTTAAGCCAAGCGAAATATTTATGAGTTTTAAGTGATTATTGAATTTTATATAATGTTTTAATACATTTGTTGTCGTCCCTTGTTTTCTGGCACAACAAGTTTAGCCATTAAAAATAAATAACGATTATTTACAATTGTTTATAATGACTTATGGAAGTTATTCAATGCCTTAAAATGTGTGTGCGGCATATTGAATAAATGTTGAGAGTTATAAGCAAGAAATGCTAGCTTTGAAGTTTAAAAGTTTATATCCCTGCAATGCACAGCTACTGTGTTTTTCACAAAATTTCATAGAATTTGGTTGTTATTAAAGACTGGATATGGAGGCCCTTTATTCCAACTAGATGCCTAATCTAAGACAAGAATCTGTAGATTCTTTTTAATTTCTGCTTTATTCAGTTTTTAAAAATTTTGTTAGGATATTACTACTAGAACTACTAGGTTAGAAAAATAAAATATATAAAAATGAACACCGAAAAATTTAGAAAATTCTTTTAATGTGATGTCTGATGTTTCCAATACTTTTTTGTAAAGTTATGAGATAATTTTTTTGTTGTAAAAAGTAATCATCAAACTTTTTAAACGCAACTGCTCCTCCGGCTACGGATGCCACCTGACCACAGAGTGCACCAAACAATAGCGCATATTTGGTAGAGTGCTACAAACAACTACAACACGTTTTGGTGTATTCTTGCCAGCAGAGTGACCAAAATGGAATCTTATAAGAACTTTGTAACCTTAAGGCCTATACGCAGTTCGAAATATTTCGCACGGAATGACAAAACTTCACATAAAAAAAAAATACCATTTGGGATATCCCATTTAAACTAAACAAAAACTAACACTTATACTAGCTGACAGCAGACTTTAAAATGATCCCTAAAAATAAATTGTAAAGCAGCCCAGTATTCAAATAAAAGTGGTATTACTTTATAATAAATTTGTGTGCTTTCGTTACTTTTTTCATTCAGGTGTTTAGAGGCTTGTGTTCGCAACATTGCATTGCAACACTTGCCCTATCATAATTCATACTGTTTCCAAATTATTATTATTATTATTTCAAATAATTTATTCTCTTTGCGTTTGACGTAGCTTGGTAAACACTTAGAATGTACGGAAACTATCGCATTTGAGGCCAGTAACAAAACAGCTAAATCCCATTCCCTTGATACGAACTTTGAAAATGTTTCCATTCAGTTTCGGCTTAAAAAGTAATTTATTATCTCTTCAAGCTTATCCCACTATAAAGGATCTTTATGGCTTTGAATAAGAAAATAAGTAAGCGTATACTTAATTAAAACGTAATTGACTCATTTAATAGGACACACTGGTTTGATATTCCGCTTTCAAGTTCTTTTCACATTTTGACAAACCTTTTTCAACTCCTTTTTGTTTTCTTTGCTAGTTTAAAAATTCTTTCTGCTGTTGTTGCTCTAGATGGCTGTGCTTTTATAATAGTTGACGTTGTAATTCAATTAGCATACCAAATATATTTATGCAGCTTTCGTATAAGTTTTTGTTCAATTAAAACTTTTGCACACAAAAAAGTGAGCACGCAGTGAAAGATGGAGTGCTTGCGAAAGAAAGATTATATAGTTGAGGAGATAGAGCGATAGTGTGAGATTTGAAGGCAACTTTGCCATAAATTTTAATTAATTTGATTTACTTTTTAGCACAGCGCACAGGCGAAAACTTTTTTTACTTCATAAATTTTGAGTACATTTTAAGTAAATACAATTTTCCGCCACACTAATAACACACTTCCGTTTTGTTCGGCTTTATAACAATGGTGGCTGCTGCAACTTCCGTTCACAAACACAAACACCCAACTCAGACACACATACACACAGTTACAGTAAATGCGGCACACAAAATGCCGGTAAACAAAAACATACTTATACTATGTATGTATGTGTGTGTTTATGTGCGTTCTGGGGCTTATTTTATGCGCAAATATTTTTTTCTATTTTCATTTTTTTTATTTTATTTTTGCGCAATAGTAAACAAAACTTACTACGAGCCCAAGCGCACAAGTTCAACGTTCGCACAAGCAGCACTAGTTGTAGTCAGTCTAAAACGCACGCCCGATCTACGTCAAATCTCGAAAATCTCGCCAAATCTCAAAACTCGACAATTTATCCAAGTACTAAAGCGCGCACACAGCCTTATGCCACCCGCCTGCGACAAACGACAAACAAAAACAAAATTCGCGAAACGCCAAATGCAGTTGCAAAACAAACGCGCATTAAAGCTTATTGGAGCTATGTTAAAACAATGTGTACACATCAGTTAAAGTTAACAGTTTTGACGCATGCTATCGCATGTATATCTATTGCGCAGCTACTTGCACTCATAGACTTACTGACTACTGTTACGCTACAGAGCTAGCTGGTTAACAGAGCTCTTTGGCATAACATTTTCAAGGCACTGTTAAAACTCACGAAGTGCTAGCCGAAGCTCAGACGAAGTGCAAGTAGTTGATGTTGCTGCAGCATCCCGACAGAAATGTTGCTGCAACAAGTTTTGACTCTATGCGGAATGTTGCTGCATACCAAACGCGAGTGCACATGAGAAAATGTTGCCAGAGCTCCAAACTCCAAACCTAAAAATTACTGTTGATTGTTGCAACTTTTTTTTTTTTGTTTCGATACCCTATAGTTGAATACTCTATAGCAAATATTTAAGTCTGTCGTTCTGATAGTGATACCGTAGTAAGCAACATTTTTGAAATTATATTTTTTGCATAAAATAAAAAATACATATTTGTTTATACCAAAGCATTTCCAAAAATTTTAGGTTTTGGGACCACATCAAAGGCTTTTTTTTTAACTTGCCTAAATGTACTAAGAGCTGGAAAGTTATTTAATTCTAAATAATTTTCAAATGAAAAATAAGCTGCCTCTTATAGATAAGGCCTTTTAAAAAATTTCAATAGTAAAAAAGTAGCTTAGATACTTTTAGGGATAAACTTAAACGGGATAATATCTGAAATCTTATAGCGAAAGGGATGCAACATGTCAATTAAAATAAATCTACTCATTTTCATTCAGTGTTTATCCCCTTTTTTAGTAAAAAAGTAGCTTAGATACTTTTAGGGATAAACTTAAACGGGATAATATCTGAAATCTTATAGCGAAAGGGATGCAACATGTCAATTAAAATAAATCTACTCATTTTCATTCAGTGTTTATCCCCTTTATCACTTTCAATATTGAATACCCAATTTGCTTTTGAAGTTATTTTAATTGTGAAAATCATCAAGATTCTGGAAGCAACTGACGTTAGAAATAATTATTTTATTTCAAACTGATTAAAATTTCTCACTAAATATACAAAGTTGTAGATAATTCGAATTTCTAAAGCCGTCTCGTTATCTTTAATCAAACTGATTATTCATATTCAAAGAGTGACTCAAGAAGTAAAATTAGCTAAAAAAAAACTATTTTTCGAATAATAAGGCTGTCGGATAACTTTCATAACCAATTTAAGGCCTTTAATAAGCCATTCGCTAAGTTAAAATTGAGTGGCCTTTATCAACTTAGAACTCAGAATAAAATAAAAAAAAAAATTTTAAGTTAATTTCTATCTAAATTCTATCACAAAAAACGTGAGAAAAAAAAATATTATACGGGGAGGACTTACGACCTCCACTAGGTCACTCGACAAGCCAAAATTGACCTAAAATTTGTTTAAAATATAAAGAGTATACAAATTTCGACTCGAGTTAACAATTTTTAGTTGTTCGTTTGATTGTTGCATTTAGGCGGGAAAAATATGTGCGGCATTGTTATTGTTGTTGTTGTTATTGTTGCTGTTGCTGCCGGCTAATGTAGCATGTTGTTGTTTTTGTTGTTTGTTTGGTTGTAAAGAGTTTGTAGCTACAAGCGAAGCTACATTGTTGGTCCGCTGACTAAGCCAGCCTTTTAGCCATGTAGCCATGTAGCAGTGATTATTTTGTCAATTGCAGTGACACAAAGGCATCTATCGAGATATCTATTCATCTATCTATCTATTGGTTGTCTACCATCGCTATTGCACACCAGGTCGATTCCGTCTCCGTCAGCGACTCCGCTGCAGTTACCAGTTTGGCCCATGGTTTAGACTGTTGTTGTGGCAGCTAGAAACGAGCTATTATTTTGTTGTTTTTATTGTCGTATTCGGCTATCTCACTGAGTATCTCATGGAGTATCTCTGACAAAGCGAGGTTAAGTAGTTGCGGGTTTTATCCCCGCTTTACAGCTTGTGCATTCATTCGCCTGCTTCAATTGATTTCAATGAAAAGTATTCATGACAAATTCTGGAGCGCAACTTCAAAGTGTTTTTCTTTGTTAGGCTTTGATTGTGAATTAAGACAACTTGATTTGCTTTTACAATCGACAATTAAAGTCGAATTATAATGGCGCCATATAGGATTAAGTTTTAATGCACTATAAGGAGTATATTTATTGTGCTTTGATATTGTTGTAGTTATTGAGAGGAAGGCGACTAAGCGGTTCCACAAAGTGTGCCAAATGACCTACTTACTGTCGATGAAGATGATGATGAATAGAGAAGTTTCTACGTTACCACATTCCTACAAAAAGTCATCATTCTCGTTTCGGAAGATACACGCATCAACGAATCCGACTTACATAAATCTACACGAATTTTGACATTTCTATAGATTACTCCCTGCCCAATTGTGATTATTTCTGATGAATACTGAAACTAAAGTTTCTGACAAAACTTGGATTTCGAGACCCCCTGGAGTGTTATACCGACCCGTATTAAATCGCTGCCTGTTGCAAAAGCGAAGAATTCAAGATGTCAGGATTTCCAGGGTACTAAATCAGAGTTGTTGGCTACATGGTAACTTAAAAGGCCATTTATAATTTAGAGGAATTTGTAAAATTTAAACAAAATTTTTGGCACTTTTTAGTACGCTTTGGCATGTTTTATTTCAATTGTCAGTTATTAGCGAAAAGCCTCTTAAATATATATATAGTACATAAACAATTGCCTATATAAATAATATGTGTATTATGTAAATTATATTACTTGATAAACACAATTAAAAGCAGCCACAAAAAAGCAACCCATGCAAATATGCACAGTGAAAAATAAAAAAGATATAAATACATACACCTATGTACATCTGTGTATATATATATATATAAAATATGCAAATTAAAATGTAATAAAACGCACGCATATTTTATTTAAATCAATTAAAATTGTAAAATGTTTGCGTAAAGTCCTCAAAAAGCGATCCAAAGCCGAGTGTGCGTGTGTGTGTGTGGCAGCCACAATTGCAATTCATTCGATCCTCCAGTGGCACGTAAATAAACCACAAATGCAACAACAATAACAACTAGCAAAAAAGTGAATCATTCGGAGCGGCGCCGGACAGTGGAATACACTGCACTCCACTCTGGGGATTGTGGCGTTGAAAGCGTTTACGGGGTAGCAGATATTTATGAAAATGTCAACATTTTCTTCTTCGTTAGGCGCACATGAGTCTACACATACGAAACTCGGTGGCGCTAGCTTGTTTTTAATGAAATAAAATAAGAGTTCAGGAGGGTTATCTAAAATTATGACATTTTTGCCTATTTCTTTTAAGGTTTGTTTTAAGTTTTTCTGTACCGGTTTTCTACATTAGTGTAAACCATAAAATTTTCCTATGAGACAAATTATCGACGATTAACAAGCGAAAATGCGCATGTTTTGGAAAACTTGAGTTTTGTAACTCTTATCGTTACGCGAGGTTATGATAAACATTAAGGTCTGCCACACCTTCTTTGTTCTGTTACATAGATTTCACAAATCTACTAGGCATACCTTTAACCCACTGGATACAGAGTATTATCAACAACGAGTGGTGGACCGACATGCAACCAACCAAAAAATATTCTGTGGCAATATTTATTTAACCGACTAAAAATAATATTTTCATTTTATTTCCTTTTTAGCAATGTTTAATGATTTTAATTTGATGAATGGTGTTTACATACAGCGCAGCGAAGTGTAAGCTGGGGGGGAATTGCAGTTGTTGGCCCCTTAAAAAAGGTAAACAAAAAATTGTGTACGTTAAAGTCGGTGAAAATCGATTTGGTTATACCCTGTAACCGATTTTTGCACATGTTAAAGAATATAATTGGGTCTCCCCTAGTGCTTTTTAGCGTCCTGCGCTTGCCCTCTACCCTGACTATATGGACTAACTTGTATATCTAAGTTCACGCTAATCCGAAAATGCCTTATCACATCCCGAACCCGAATTTGAATACGTTTCTTCCAATGTGAATGGCAATGATGCCAATTTAGGCTTTTTCCGGAAAGATTTGTCCTCTACTCAACTGCTTCAGCTGTAAAAAATATCAAACAGACCCTATACTTAAACCTAGCTTTTTTTAGATTTGGATAGCATTTTTTTGCCTTTTGTATAAATATAATTTTTGTATAAATATAATCCAACTGCAATGTGGCATCGCTTTTATACAAGATCTGATAGAGAGTGTTATCGTCATCGATTAAATATTTCGGTACAATCGTCCAATTTTGCCATTTAAACAACTTTATTAATGAAAAGCAGTATAGATTTGTCCTTAAAACTCCGGCCAGGAAAAATGTGCAATACAAAAATCTAGGGTCTAGAGCCTTTCAATCGAACATGCAGTAAAATGAACCATAGAGCATTGGATTGAGGTAACATCGCATTCAAATATTGATGTAAAAATTCTACAAAGCCTTTCTTTCGAGCCGACACAATATTTCTTTACTTTTTGGAAGATACGCAACGAGTCAATTAGAGCTATCGTTAAAAAACCCTAACCCGACAAAAATGTTAGGTGATTGGATTTTGAGTATCAACTCGATTAAATCAAAAAAAATTCCGCTTCGATGTTAAAGTAGACATTTTTGCAGTAGAGTTTAAGATGAAGATTCGTGAAAAGGGATCTGTAATTAGGTACGAACTAAAGGATTGATGAAAAAAATAGGATAAAATTCGATTAAATTGCAACTTATAAAGCAGCTCGAAGAAGAGTATGAAAATTTCTCTTGCCTATTCTATTTTCTGAACGAATTTCAGACAAAAATAAAAGAAAATCTTTCCATATTCTGTAGGAACATTTGGCGAGCGAAGACGGGTGATGCCGTCATTGTTGAAGCATTGTATAAATTGTTTTTAAACAAATATATGCATTAAAATTCAAAACTTTTATAAACAAAATATTTGTCCAACTTTGTTGTCTCTTTTTTTACTTTTTCATCCCTTTTCTGGTCGTTTTGGTCTTTTTTTGTGGCGAGTAGCTGGCATCACTGGTGAATGGTGAGTGCATAAAAAAATTCACTGGCGCCTTATCCAATTCGATGTGACCTTACATAGTCTATAGCCAGCGGATGATCGAGACGCTTTCAAAGATACCCGATGAGGGAACAAATAAACGTACATACACATACATTTAAAATGCATATCATATTTATGCAGCTTCTGCTGAAGCTAAAAACATTTTACTTATTATTACTTACAATTCACAACTCCTTAAAGCAGTTAGTGCATAAGGCTGTAACTTTTACTTTTCTGTGTGTAATAAACTACTAACTTTTTTTTTGTCTAATTTGCGTCACAATTTTATTTTGAGTAACCTCTCTAACTAGCTCCGCAGCTGGACAATTTCAATCAATTTTTTTTTGTAGAGAATTAACAGAGATGTAGTCATCTCTGCTTAGCAATGCTTTCCTTTCAGCTATTACATACACTTGGAAGAACTTTATTTACCATTTTACGCCTAAGAGTAGGCAGGTATAAAATAATACTGTTGCAGCGTACAAAACAATGAGCGCCAACTTTAACTAACATTTCAAGAGTCATCGAAACACGCCCATCAGCAGTTGGTGCAAGCCTGAAACTAAAAAGTGTCGTGGGGTGTAAGGTGCCTGGCTGTAAATGCAACGCCAGTATAAATGCTGGTAATTAAGCGCTTTTCAGTTACTTAATGCAACCAACAAGCATAAAAAATAAGCTGCTCCTTAAAATGAAATTTAAATATAAATAGAGCTCAAAATTTTGTAGCATGCCTGCTGGGTGACGACGTTGAGCATGGGCGTGGCACTGGAGCAGGCAGCAGGCTCAACAAGCACCAGGCAGCCAGACAAGTGTCTCTGAGAGCGCGTGGGCGGAAATGGCTTAAGACTGTGTCTAAGAAACAACTTAAAGCATTTCCGGCTAGTCGTTGCCTCTGCTTCTGCTCCTCCCTTCCACTTGCTGTTGTGTTATTGTTGTCAGTGGCAGTTTTTTCTTGCGTAAATTAAAAAGACGCATACCCTGAAAGTATGCTATGAATTCTTGTGCAGCATAACACACACACACACACACGTAAACAATGGTGCTGCTTTTGGCCAGGAAACTGCTCTTGCTAGCCGCTGAAAGGCAAACAAATTTCTTTATAATTTACATACAAAGGATATACCAAGGCAAAGGAGTAAACCATGTATACTTAGTATGTACACAAATATATATAGGCTGCCTGCCGCCTTCCTGGCTCAAATGTGACACAAACATGTGTATGCTCAGCTGGTGCCGCATACTACAGATATATATACACACACACACAAATAGTACGAACAAATACAAACGCACAAAAGGATTACAGAGTGTCAGAGGCTGCTGGCGTACGGGCAAATTTAACGTGCGTTAATAATACGACATTGCGTATACGATACGTTGGCAAAAGGCAAAGGACTGCCATACATCATAAGCGTAGAATGCCGTCGTCAAGTAAACTGCTCTGGAAATTGCGTCTTAAGTTGCCACTGCCAACGCGACCTTGATTGCGCTTACAGCACAGCTGACTTCCTTAGACAACGCCTTGAAGCATTCAGTCGCCCACATCGCCTTAAGCACTCCCCCCCTCTTTTCCCCATATATATGCTTGCCGGTTTGTTGCTTTCGATGTTGTCCTTGTTGCTGCTTCTGGCTCTGCTAGGAACGCATAAAATGTATTTAACACACAATTTATGTCTGCACGAGCGCAAAAGGCGTTCAAATTTACAACCCGCTAGCAGCAGACGCAGTTACAGTGGTAGTCCTAGTCCTAGTCTAAAAGAAGCAACCTTTCATGATGTGTCTTTTACGGGATACTCTTACGGGACGAAACATCTTTGAACTATTTATTAGGTGTACAACTTTGCTTCCGCCGCAAATTAAATTGGTTCACAATAAGCTGAGTCATCTGTCAACATAACGACATAACTTGTACTATCAATAAAAATTTATCCCTGACCGAAGATGTCAGTGTTCAAGCCAAATTCTTGTCAATTGCGGCAAGTTTTGATTTTCTGATCGAGTACTCAAAAATACTTATAGTGAGATTGCTCTTAGTGAAAGAACATGTCGTGAGTGATTTCAGTGCTTCAAAATCGGTGATTTTGACGTGGAGGACAAGCATAGCGTTGGGCCAGAGAGAGTTTTCGACGACACCGAATTGAAGGAATTGCTTGATAAAGACTGATTTGGAAACGCCTTAAAGCCATCGGAATGATTCAGAAACAAGGAAATTGGGTTCCGTACGAGTTGAAGCAGAGAGATGTTGAGCGGCGTTTCTTCACTTGTGAATGTGTGGGATTGCGATCGGCAACGAAAAATGGGTGCACTACGATAATCCCAATTTCAAAAAACCACGGGGAATGCCTGGACATGCCTACATGTCGACGGCAAGACCTAATATTCACGACGCTTTGGTTATGCTCTGTATTTGGTGGGAACAGCTCGGTGCAGTGTACTATGAGCCGATAAAGTCGTCCTACAGCATGACACATGTCGCCAGAACTGTCAAGACATACCCGGACACGCTTAAATGATATATCCTACCTCAACCGCCGTACTCTCCACATATTGCTGCTTCGGATTACCATGGGCTTAGACATTGTCTAGCTGAACAGTAGTTCCATGAAGCGATTCGTGGATCGTCTCAAAATATTCATCCTTTTTTTTCGGAATGGTATAAAGTAGTCGCTAACGACGGACAGTACTTTCAATAATAAATTTTTGTTTTTCCCCTTTGTTACTTCTCTTGGGAGCTTAGGAATTCGACAAGAGCCTTCTAGCTGAATCTAGTTCGTGCAGTTTGTTTTGCAGTATCCCATCTGATATTGTTTTGGGACAATTCTTGGAGTGCTGTGCGGCGCCAGGTTTACTTTGGTCGGCCTACTCGCCTGCTTCCTTGAGGATTCCATTCCAAAGCCATTCTGACTATGCTGTGTTGTTCTTTCCTTAGTGCAACATGTTACCATTTTTTTACAATAACGCCCCAAATATTGGGAAAAAAAACAGGTGAAGTAAGGTTGTGGCCCAAAGCCACATGTATCTGTACCATAGCACAAATAGTTTTTCTTAATAATTTCTACAGAGATGCCGCTGCTACCACTAGCACGATGTATAGAAAGTCAAAGTTCTCTGACCAAAACCCTTTTATGGAAAACCATGCAAATCGAAATCGGTATATCTAACGAACTTTCTTCCCAAATCCAAGCGTGCATATTTGTAGTTCCTTCAAATAGGGTATAAGACAAAGAACAATAAAAGATGAACGCTTCCTAATTAAAGTAGCACGAAGATCCAACAATATACTTTATAGGGTCATAGCATGCATGTTGCTTTGCTGGTTTCATATATTTCCTCAATTGCAGGATTCCCCATTTACCTACTTTTCCGTCGAAAAGGGTATTAAAACGCAGAACGACAACAAACGCAGGCCACATTCATTCAGGTTTATTTTATTAGAACAACTCGCCAGCTGTGTCTAAGTTGTCTACTGGCATCCTGCTACGTTCCAGTCTTCTAGGATACTGTCAAGTTTTGCTTTATTTTGTTTCGGATTTCGTTTTGCTCGTTGGCTTTGTTTGTAGCCCATTATTTGTTCTAGACATAAATTGGCCCGCGGGGCCATAAAGCAAAAATCATATGTTTTATACATGGCCAAAGTTGTAACCAGTGAGCAACTGGGTGAATCCTCCCGTCCAGAGAAGCTGGCAACTTTGTGTAGCAAAAAGTTTAATAGACTTGACTTTTGCTTTAATATGTATGTGTGTTGGCTTGACAAAAGTTTTTTATTTCACATTTTATGACTGACTTTTAAGCTTCTGCATTTTTAACGTATGTAAAGGATACGTTGGATTCCGAGTAAGGTTGGCAGTTAGTTGTTTTGAAAAGTTCAATACAAGTAAAACCAAAAAGGCAAATTTTATGGTCTAAGCTAGCAAAATCATGATACAATAAAAAGCAGAAGAAAAAAAAAGCAATCAAAGGCTTAAGGGTTATGGAATCTTTTAGAGAAATAAAGAAAACAAACTCTACTTGATGTAAGAGAATTTAAAAGCGAACCCCCAAAAACTTTCACTCAATTATACCCAAATGTAGACAGTGTGCTATGCTTTCATTTCACATATGACATTTTCCCAGTTTTTCGTGCAGTTTCCCGCTCCCAAGTGCCACACAAACGTGACACAACAAAATAAAAAACTTTTAATTTTCCGCAACCGCTTTGTTGCAAGCCAGACAGCGGGCAGCTGGAGAGGCAGTCAGAGCCACTTCTTTGCAAGAACTTTTCATTTTTAATTAAATATGTGTTGTAACATGGGGGAGACACCCAGTCATAGGGCAGCCTTCAATTTGTCCAAGAGCCATAATAAACGTCAATTAGTTAAAGGCAAAGCGCAGTCCTCAATCCACTTGCACAAAAAAGCAGCAACAAAAACTTGGTTGGGGCCACAAATCGTGCCATATTATTTGTTTGTTTGGACTGCGCTTATCAGACAGCTACGCTGCCTTATCCAGCATATCCGGACATTATTGGTTAGCATCTACGTTGATGAGGTAGAAGCTGGGTAGAGAACTCTGGGCTGTGGGCAATTGCAGTCACGCATCTCACGATTGCGCTATTATATTCTCACCTTATGATGACGGACTGCAGCAAAAAAGAGCAAAGGGGTTTCGCCGAGCAATTGAAAAGCCGCAAACAATAATTGTAGTTGCGCCGATGCCTTCGCAAAATCTTGGCTATAGCCGCCGCAGCAATTCTCATTCCCATTCCGCAGCTCATCCCGTTTCGAGTTTGGCTTTGGCGCGAATTAGGCAAATTGTCTGCAATTTTGATACCCTGCATCCATTGGGTCAAGGGTATGCTACTTTTAGCAGACCATAAGCTCTTGATACCACCCAGTTAACAGAGATTATAAGTGCTACAGCTGTGGTTTACAGCCAAACTAAAAGAGCTCCTGCTCAAAACTTGGCAGCCGTATTAATGCGAAAAATTCCACGCATTTTGTAATTTTTTTTGTAAAAGTGGGAACAGAGTATTCCATTGTCGTTCAATACCCCGACAGCTTCAAATTTTTAGTTCGTTGTTATTTCGTTTTCGTTACACTATAGATACCTGTAGATACTCTCTCCCTGTTGCCCTGTTGGCTTGCCCTTTAAGCGTACAATCTTAGGTATGTTGCTAGGCAATAAGGAAACGGCCAACAATGCAGATTGTGGTCCATTGATTGCCTGTTTGCCGTTTGACGACGCTCCAAGTTCCAAGTTCCACATTCAGCGTTTTTTAACGTTTCGTGCTAGTTGGCAAAGTATGTTAAGATTCATAATTTCCGCTTGGTGCAACGCTGCACGAGTCGTTGGCGAGTCAGTGAGTCTGCCAGAGTTGAAGGGTTCATGAGTTCAGCACTTGTGTGTCATCCTATGCAATGCGTTGTAGCTGCTCCTGCTTCTCGATGGTTTCTGTGCATTTGCCCCTAAGTCAAATTGTTGTTGTTGTTGTTATTGTTGTCGTTTCAGCCCCCAACAGTTGCTCCTACAAGCAACTGAAGCACCTTCATTAACATACCAGCTGGGACCCAATGGCATTGACTAAGGAATTTTAGCTTCATGGCTTGGAATTTGCTGTAATCCGATACAATTTAGAGGCTTAAAGCTTTCTGCTTGCTTGACGCTCAAGTTTCTCATCATCTACGCCACCTGCCCCTTTCCAACACTGTAATGTGGCACGCGCGCTTCTTTTTTTCTCTCCTGCTCCGCCTTTGTCTTCAACCCGCAGTCATAAGGCACTCCAAGTTTTCAAGTTATTTGTACGGCTATGTAGGATTCGCATTAGTTGCCCATGTGGCAACTTTCTAACTCTGCACATATGAGTGACGCTGATTAAGCTTAGGCTCTGAATGTAGTGCACTGAACTTTGGTGGAACGAAGAACTGAAGTCCCATGTTTATGTAATAGCCTATAAAAGGGTTTTAACTCTTACATAATCCAAAATCTTAATCACTAGACTCCAACATTGAAAAAAAAATCAGATATAGAAACCCTTTTTCAGATTTGAGTTCTCCAACTGCATATTGGAGCAATAACTTAATGCCAGACACATGCTATTCGCTTTGAAATCTATAAAAACCAAACGTTCTGAGATCCTCTTACTTCGATTAAATACAAAACTGCACCATCTTTGACTGATTCGCTTTTATCCTTTGCCTATTACTACGAATCTTATCAAAATTTCAGCATGGGTCAGACTTTGAAAATTCTAACTAACTTGGTGGTCTTAAGGCTTAGTAGTACTTCTTGAAGAAAAAAAAACTGGAAATCCCATTACAGTTCCACAAGATGCATATGCATAAGGAAGAGCTACTGTTCCAAGTACCAGCTAAGTTACTATAGACTGATCATCATTCCCTAGAAGGTGATAAGAAGCGCATTACAGTGAATATTTTTTATGTTTCCTAACAGGCGTAATTTTAGGTATACCTCATACATTCTTCATACATCGAATGGACAAGCTAAAGATGACATCAAACTCTTTTGGTAAAAATAACCCCAACTGTACTAAGTACTACAATCCTCTTACGACTGGGAAAACCGAACCCAGCTGGTTCTATTTCAGCATCATACATAAAACATGTCACAAAGTACAAATTGTGCTTCTTTTTTCGCTCTTTATGCCACTCAGATATGCAACAAACAAAATTATCAAATATAAAGGCAACATACACCCAAAGCCAAACAAGGACTTCAACTCCAAAAAGGAGAAACAAAACAAGTGCATAAGAAAATCCAACACTGAAATAGAATATGCATGTAGCAAAACAATCTGAACAATTTTCTGTTCTGTGCTCTGTTGCAGGAACTTTGTTTGCTGCTCGAGAAGGATTACGTAACATACACGTAACCAGGGCTAGAGATGAAGCTGGCCCACATTGAAATGGTTGCTGAAGGGGGTAGGGAATCCGCTTTTACATTCTACTTGCTGTGGCATATGGTAATTGTTTTTTACGGCGGCACGTAGCAAGTCCAAATCCGCAATATGTGCGGGCGCCTCTATTGCCACCTTCACGTATATACTTACATATATGTTTGTGGTGTATGTAAAGCTTACACGGCAGCCATTTTGTTGCAGCATCAGCAACAGCATATAATTGTATATATAATTATGACGCACTGCAGCCGAGCAACAAGGTCTTACATTGTGCTCGATACACAGCAGCCAAACTCCCAGAGTTATGCCACATTTAAACTAAATTGACTGCAGCCAGGACCTTGTACAACTTTGTTGCATGTTGCATGTTCGCTCTTATTGCACCAGGCTTGTTTTGTTCGCATTTAAACAAGCGTTAAGCAAGAAACGCATATTTTCACCTTTTTCCAGCAGGACGATCCCTTAAATGGCAAAAATTTTGTTCCTGCCAGTTGCATAATTTTATTTAATATACAAAAGTGGTTACACTTAATGCAACTAAAGCTAGCGAAGCGTCTGCCACTTTATATGAGAGTCCACAAAATGCGTATAATTTTTGCATTTTCAAATTTCTGTTATTATACCCTGCAACAGGCACAAAGAGCATATGCACTTTCTAGCTAAACATGGTCGTATAAAGCCATCTAGAATGCACAAGTTATGATAAATGTAAAAAAGTATAGCTGCACCTAGGTGCGGATCCAGAATTAGGTCTTAGGGGGGGTACTCCACTTCGAAGTGTATATATATTAGAGCTCGTAAAAGACTGTCAAGCCATTTTTCCAACTGTTGGGGGGGTCCGGACCCGCCACTGGCTGCAACACTTGTTGCAAAATCTAAAGAAAGGCAAGCTTTGATTTTTAATCAATTTTTTTCCCCACTGCACAATGGGAAAAATTGACTCAATCATTGGCATAAAATCAATTTCCATTAGTAAAATAAACACTAAGTACACCAGCATATATGTATGTATGTACTTCGGCTTCTTGCAGCGACTTTTTAGTTTAAGCCAGATAATTAAGAAATTAAAACGAATTGGCTAAATAGGTTGAAAAGTATACGTATTTTAAACTGAAATAATTTTTTAAATCTTTTATATTCTTAGATTCTAAATATTAAACATTTTTAATTCTTTTTTTTCTGAGTCAACAAAAAAAAATTGGATGAACAACTCAAACCGAATTTTTTATGCAAGATAGGGATTGCATATAAAATGTTCAGTTCATGCCTTGCGAAAAAAAAATTCCCCTCGAAAGGTATAAAGCTGTGCTAACAATGAGCAAGAAATATATAAGTAGATGGAAAAAAAAAATTCGGACTTGGGAGCAGGCATACCCGAATCCGAATAAATTTGTTCGTTTAGTTTTTTTTCAATAATGGTTTCCCAATTACCTGTTTTTACCACAAATATCGTTGGTGCATCGTTTCCTCCATACAACTCCATTTTCACCGCTAAATCATTCGCCGTGATAAAAGCTCACTCCCATTCATAAAATCATAATTTTCTGGGCCCCCAGCCACCAAGGGATTGCTGGCAACGAGAACGCCGACCTGGCTGCTCATAATATGTACTCCTCAGTAATCTTTCTTTTTTTTCCCCATCAACTCCAAGGACATCAAAAATCAAGCCTTACTGCACTTTAATAAAATGCAACTGATTTGGACTCTTTTTTATATACTCAATAATAATAGCTGGAAAAAATCTTTCTGGCTGCTAACCTTATATAGTAGATCTGAGTGGCGAACTTTCATACGTCTACGTACTGGGCATACAAAAGGCACAGATGAACATATATTAATCGGCGACAACCTTAACGTCTACTATCTTCTAGATTCCTGTGCACATTTGCAGAGCATTAGAGGTACCTTCATTGAATCTCAGATCCTATTCGAATTATTAGGCACAGTCTCAAAATCTAACATTTTCAAAATATACAATTTTACTAAAGTAACCAAATTAATATATAGTATAGGGTGAGCATTCTGCTGGTTTGTCTGTTTATTGCATTTTATTTGAATATTTTTCAACAAAATTGGGCAAATGTATGTATATACTAAATGCAAGTTTGAAACTACTCATTTATGTATGAAAAATAATATCGCCCAAACGGCCGTCACGGCTGGCTCTACAGGCCCGTATGCAAACATTGTAATTTGCGATAAATTTTTTTTAGACGAAAACTCATCTGGCTGTTTCCCCATCCGTTGTTCGGTTATTAAGCGATCCATTACTAAAAATGAGTAGTTTGAACTTGAAATACACATGTCGAAGACCTTCCACTTTGGATGAGTATGTTGCAATGGAACAGAGTACCTCAAGTTCGAGCGTGATCGTAATTAATGTTGCTTGAACCCACACACCATCCACAATAAGCGAGTACCTGCTGATTTTAGTTACTTAATAAGACGGAAACGTTCCAAAAATAAAACTGCGAAGTGATGCTTGACAGGGAACTACAGGAAGGATTAGCACATGGCACCCTCAACATCCAACATTCTTCCAGTAGAAAGCATTCAATTTGCATTAGGCATTAATAGAGCACGTAGCCCACAAAAAGTGAACCCATTTCGAGGAAGTTCAGCACACCACCATCTAAGCCCGCTTGGCTGGTAAAATCAATAAAATCAAATTCAACCTGAATATTGTTCATAAATATTTTACAAATTCTGATGGCAAAGAGAGCATTTTTAGTCATGGTTGTACCTAGCTCATCCTACATTTAGTTGGCATACTTGGTGTATCAATGTTTTTGTTTGTTTATGGTTTGAATGGAATTTATAAAATTTAATATCTCAATAGTGGCATTCAACTATAGTTCAAATATTTGTCTAACTCAGTTAGATTTGAGCAAATATGCACAATTCCTTGTGCATTGATATATTAAATATTTTTATGGATAGAAAAACTAATGAAAATATAAAATAAATAGAGGCGACAGGAAAAAGCAAAAAATTTGAATTGCTAAAAGCAAAAACAATCGACTAACGATTTCCTGGCCAAAAGTTTAGCTACCTTGGGTATCTACATACATACCTAGATATATACTTAGTAATTTGCAAAAACTCAACAAAATGATGACATATAATACCTACACCTGCGCAGACTTGCCCCTAAAGTCAATCCCTTGTAGAACTCAAACGACACTTAATTTTAGTACGCAACAAAGGCAAAAAAAAATGAAAGAGGAACTTCCCCGTCTGAAGCGCTTTATACATACAAATATATTGTAGTACACGAGGGCAGGCTGAAAAGATATCAGCCTTGTTAAGAAGTGATAACTTTGTTCAAACAAGACCAACCTTATCTACTTCTACAATCATATATTTAATTCGACTTATTAGCAACTTCAATGCTTTTCGCAAAGTCCTTTCGTACAATATTTCGATGGCTACTGAGCTTTTGTATCTCATTTCATTATCATTTTTGAAAATAATATTTTACTTAGCTATACTTGGTCTATTTTTCTGTGTTCATCATCAAATCGATTCAATATGAACATAACATTTCGCGATTATCGTAAGTCAATTTATATGAATTATGCTAGAGAAGCCCTAATTAATGAAATCGATCGTTTCTCAAACGATTTAAGCCTGCTAGGCAATATAAAACTTGGAAACACGGCATGTATAGTTACGGGATTCCTAATGTCTATTTGGCACAATTTACTTTCCTTAACCCATCTCTAGTTTCTAACTTGGCTTACTTTTCAGGCTGCCCTCGTTTACGTGTGCGGCATAAAATCAATATCACATCAATTGCCAGCATTTTTGAGGCTTCAACGCCCCATTCAAAGTAAACCTGTCATTTTTTCAATTAAATTATAAAAATTACCAGGAAAGCGAAACGAGCGAAAACCCCGCAACCAGACTCTGGTCTGGACAGGCAACAACAAAAACAACAAAAAAAAAAAAAAAAGGCGACAACAACTTCAGCACGTGCTGTCAACGTTCCTGTCGCACTTGCTCCCTGCTCACACTCTCATTCACTTTGTTGTTACCTTCACCTTTGATGCAATTAATTCTGGTAACATAATCTTCACTTACAAGTTTATATGACACTAAATCAGTACGGTGTGTGAGTTCGGGGGCAAGGTGGCAAGTTGGACAGGCAAGTCTGTAGTCCGTAGTCGACAGACCAAGCTGCCTTCACACTTGCTGCTCTTACGACTTGGGTTGGGCCAGCTGCCCCACAATGAAATTTGTGTGCCCAAATTGGGGCTGCATATTGTAGTAGCTGTTTTGGGGCGTTAGGAGCTCTACACCAGGGCGTGAGTTGCCCTGGCATTTTCGTAGATTTACAAGGCCTAATTATAGGCATAAGCCGGAGTCTGAACTAATGTGCGTTTGTTGGGATCTGTTGCTGGCTGGAACACTTGCTCTGTGCACAGATATAAATTTAATTTGTTCCTTTTAAAAATGCAATGATATATGCAGACAGCTCCAAAGCAGAGCGGACACCAGTCAAAACAAAACCAGGCGAAAAAGAGAAACACAGATGGGGCGACACAGAGGCGCAGAGACAAAGACAAAGAGAAATGTATGCTTTCCGCATATTTGCACGCTAACCGATAATTATCGCTTGAAATTCGGTCAGAGGTTGCCTGTATGCTTGAATGCAAGTTTCGGCGGAACATTTAAACACCTGATATGCAGTTAACCTTAAGATTTAGGCGCAGGTGGAGCTCGTGCGTCAAAGATGCGATTTTGGCATGGCACGCACAACATGCATTTCAATATACACTCTAGAGAGACCATATTTAAATTCGTGTAACACGAAAACGTAGCTTTTTTTCGAAAAATTTTTAATGGACTCCCCTGCAAATTTCCCTAAAAATATCCCAAATAAAGTTATGATTCCATTTGTGTATGAAAAGGCTAGGTGAATTTAGCTGAACCACTGCGTTTGAGGCCAAATTAATCTGAAAAAAATAAATAAATGAAGTTTTGCCTCAGATGGCAAAATCCTTTTAGGATATTACTAAGCCCGTAATTGGAACCATCCCGCCCTCAGATAATTGTTCCAGAACACTTATGAATCTTTATTATATTACGTTTTGGGTAAAGATTCTTAGGCCAAAAGACCAAATTCAGAATTGGCCAAGGATGCTAGAGAGAAAAGAGCGCTTGAAAAAGAGGAAATTATAAAGGCTATTATATAGGGTGGGCCATCTGTTGGTTTGTTTATTAATTGCATTTTATTCGTATATTTTCCAACAAAATTGGACACATGTATATACATACTACTCATTTATGCATAAAAAAATAGTATCCCTCAAATGGCGCAAATCGTAATTTTCGATGACGTTTTAACAACCAAGCCAACAGATGGACCACCCTAGAGCATAAGACATGGAAATCATCATGCAAAGCAAAATTGGATCTACAAAAATGTATGGCTAAGGGGCGAAAATTACTAATTACTCTAATGACTCTATGCTGTCCTAAAACAGACGGTATTGAGGGTTCCAAACGCAGGTTCAGTCCAAAATTGGGTGGGCGAGAGGTATATGAAAAAAAGAATTATGTGATCAAACAGTACACCAAGGTTAGAAACACTTTTTTTCTGTTTTCCATGCTCAAACGAGGCACAGAACGATATAATGTCATAATTTTATTTGTCGCCAAGATTGCATGCAAACAAAATCATGCTGAAGTGCTAAATGGCTATCATTATCGGATAACAAAGAGAGTTTTACATGGTTAATAAATAAAGAAATATTAATATTAACTAATAAATAAAAGAATAAGTAGAGGGCCTTGATGGTTACTTTGGGTACATTGTCGCACTGCATCAACATACACTTTGGTCACACTAAAACAAATTTTCTGTTAAAAAGAGTACATAAACTTCGTATTGCCAAATTGTCAAATCTTGCACATTTCATTTTCACTCTACCAACGGAGCGTGTCCAATGCATTCGTCCACTGTGTGGGTTCATCCACACATAAAAGTATAATCTTAAATGTCCAGTGAAGCTGTCTTAACTTTTCGACATGTTTCATGTTTCCACATACACATAAACTTACATACTATATGTGATGAAGATTAAGTAGAAAATAATTACAGCCCCAGCAGTTGGCTGTGTGCGATCATATTGAGGATTCGTATTCGTTGTACGACTTCGGCATTGACTTTGTGATAGGATCAGCCTGCGTGTAATTACGTAAAATGCGCTGTCAGTGCGGTGACAGGGCTAAGACAAAGTCGCGTCATCAAAACTGTCAGCTCACTGGCTGACACTCCGTGTGGCTATCAGTCAGTTCGTCAGTCGGTCAGACATTCGATCATCAATCGTGCGAACTTTCCCGTATTCGAACCGCCCATCAGCTGCTTTACTGCAACGCTGCTCCTCACTCTGCCTCACTCACCACTCACAACTGGCAACAAGT
Source organism: Chymomyza fuscimana (assembly GCA_949987675.1). Lineage (NCBI taxonomy): Eukaryota > Metazoa > Arthropoda > Insecta > Diptera > Drosophilidae > Chymomyza > Chymomyza fuscimana. The sequence goes on from OX465089.1 coordinate 1,961,877, forward strand.
TGAAACAAGTTATTTGTAATTGTAGGGAGTTTTGGAAGCACAATGGATGAAGCAGACACAGCACGCGGCGGGCGATATCATTGCGTTGGCAGCCACGTATAAAAGGCATAAAGCACCTTTACCTTTTCCCACACGGGCCACAGACACAATCCATAAATTGCAAAAAAAAATAAAAGGGCCAAATCAGCGTGTAAGATACAGCACAATGAAGAAGAAGAGGAACCAGCAGCAGCAGCAGAGGAAAAAAATCTCACCGGAACGCCATAAATTTTAAAGTAATTTTCTCTCATAAAATTTATGGGAAAATGTTAAGCTCTGTCCCAAATACTTACTAAACACTAACTAACTTAACCCAGAAGTGCCAGCTAAACGCCAAAAACTATGCTAAAAAAAACTAATTAACTAATCAGCATATCATAGAAGGCATATCAAGTACTACCTACATACAATCGATATAGTGCGTACTGCAAAGTAAAGCCATTGCTCGTGTCAAAAGGCTCCAACCCAAAGGCAGCTCTCGAAGGACTTTCGCAGTGCAATTTACTTTGGTATTTCGGTATGTTGAATTATTGGCTTGTGGCCACGACTTGGGACGCCCATGTGTAGTGCAGCAGGTCACGATTATCTGCATACGCAGCCGGCTAAGACACAGTCGATGCTGCTGATGCGGTTGATGCTGATACTGATGCCGATGCTGGAGATGTCGATGCCGCGGTCAATAATTTCAAAATTGGCGCACTTAAAAAAAAGAGGTATAACAACGAGAAGGATACTAACAATTGGCGGAATACGACTATCAGATACTTTTTTTTTCTAAATACACTTGATTTTCATTTACGTAATTAAATAACGTAAGTTGCGGACGTTGGGACTAATTTTTGTGTACTGTGCCCGTATTTTGCCAAAAAAAATATTTTGCGATTTGTAAAACAACACGTTTAAAATGAAACGAAAATTAAAAAAATTTATTAAACGAAGAAGAACAATCGTTCTTGAGAACATACCCGAGACAAATGCATCGCTTCAATTACATTTATATTTTGAAAGAAGGCTTAATTTATCAATGCTATATTTTTTTGTTTGTGTTTGTTAAGAGCTTTAAAAAAAAATACAAATTTAATTTTTTATTGACATTCCTTAGTATTAAAATTAGTATGCAGTTTTTCTCCACAGAAAATAGTTAGTTAGCATTAATCTATTATGCTTAAAAAACTACTAGATATTGCTAATTTCCAGAACTTTGAGCAATTATAGAATTTAGTACATGCGCCTTGGCTTACCTTTGATATAAAATGGTTTCCGGCCTATGGGACCGTATATTACATGCAGCTTAGTAACAATAAGGATTGATTCCGCCCTAAGTATCCAACTGCCGGATGGCCCATTTAAATCATCCGCTAATTTTAGGAATTGCACCTCTTGCCTTGTTAACTGAGTAGTTTTCTGGATTTTTTAAAAAGTTTGCGGTTTCTAATTGAAATAGCTACAATTTTGATTTCTTTGAACCCAGATTAAAGGATCCCTTTAATCCTTCCCAGCTCTTTGTCCAACTTTTCAGTACCACAAAGCATTTTCGACTATTGTGATATTTTTGTAAATTTTGAACAACTCTTTAAAATTTTCTGGCGACCACGAGATCAAATATGCACATATAATTATTTTCTATGAAAAGTAAAAGTTGAATACTGGATTTAACTAACGGTAGCTAAATTAAACAAGGAAGGTTGTTTTGTAAAAAACGGACACAAAGGGTGTCTCTAAAAATCTGCATTTCTGCAAGAATTTATGCACTTATTTCTTGGGTACTTAAGCTTTCTCAGACAAAAAAAAATACTAAGAGATTTTTCGTCATGCCAACCACTTGGGATAAGCCTTCCGGACAACAGTAATCAAAGTCATCGACTGAAGCGTTTTCAACACCTCGGCATTCCATTCACACTTACTTAATCACTGACATAATACAAATTATATTTTATTAATCCAGATATTTCGCTTCTGAAGGGGCAGATTGTAAACAAATAAAATCTAAAGTGATGCTCAGATGCTAAAGAGCGAAAGAACTCCATAGGAAATACTTTCGAAAAGCTTCTCAATATTATAGTACAGCTTTGAATTAAAAACAAATCTTGCAAACCAAGCAATCAACTGAAAAAAACTTGGAATTACGAATTCCAGCTGAAAATATGCTTTTGCCACTCCTGCTCTAGTTCTTGCACACATCAATATGCTGCTTATGTAGAGAATGCAGTGTATACGAAAAAACAAAGACGTCGAGAAAGATGTTGCGGGTATAATTTGAAAGTTATTTTGTAGCTGTTGGAAAAATTATTGAGCAATATGCTGATCTGTAAAATCATAAATAAAAATATTTGTTGTACTACAGCCGGCCTGGACCAGGTACATAACTTTTATGTTATTAGGTGAGAGAGTTGGTTTGGGGCCAATAAGGCGGCCGGCTGCAACCTGGAATATCAGCCTGTGTGTGTTTTGTGTCTTCTTATTTCTTATAGTTTTTTTTTTTGCGAAACTTAAGCGATTGATAAAGTCTTTTTTATTTATAAGCTGATAATGATGGTGTAGGTGAGCAGGTCGGACGGTTTTGTGACGGTTTTGTGTAATTTATGAGCAATTTGAAGGCAATCATTGAGCGAATCGGCTGGCCTCTCTTAGTAACTTTAGCTTAGTAACTTTAGGGATAAACACTTGGACAGCGACTTTGACGCATTGGTAAAAACAATTTTGTAACATTGATAGAAATCAAAAGGCAATAAAAAACGATAAAATAAGAAGAAAGAGGCATAAAAGTGTCACAACAAAACGTTGCACTCATTTCATAGAACGCTGGACTTTACGATGCGTTAAGGGCTAAGGGGTTCATAAAGTATAAAGCCTATAAAAAATGCAAGTTAATGGCATTTCGAGAAGAGAAGACTCAAGACACAAACTCATAAGAGGAGAAGAAAAACAAGAAAGGTTAACTGGAGTAAACAACTACTAAATGGCACGAAAAAATGTCAACAGCATGATAGCAATAGAGAGGCAGAGGCAGAGACAGTGGTATAGATAGGAATTGTGAAAGAGAGAGACTGGTAGAGAGTAGAACAAGAATTGTCTGTCTAAGCGGATTATGCGCCACAACTTTTTGGTTGGAGCTCGGAATGGGGGGCGGGGGCAACCAAGCAGCGCCGCAGCTTTTTGACTCAGGCTGAAGATCTTTTAGAATCATGTTAAGCATGCAGCGGACGGCATTCGGACAATGTTGTCGTTGTTCCTACTCTGCTCTTCTTGTTGTTGTTGTTGTTGTTGTTGTTATTGTCGCTGCTGATGATTGTCATTAACATCAAATTACCACAAGTCAAAGTCATGTTCACAAAACCAACAAGACAAACAACAGAGAGCTCGAAGAAAAGGCGCAAGGCTTACTTATATGTTTATAATACCTACCTACAAATAAACATACTATACGAGTATACAAGTTCGGGGCGCTCCGGTCTCAGACAGCTAGTCGCTTGCAGATGGCAGCAGTTAGTTGAAAAATTATGGAAAAAATGAAATGGAAACCACAACATAAGAGAGTGCGACATCGACCGCACATACTAGATGGAATCAGACTCGATCTGACACTGTGGTCTTTCCACGCTACGCCACACTCCTTGATTATTAAAAAAAATCTAATCTGACACTTGTTCGTTTGAAAGATGCTGCACTGTGCGAAATGAAAATGATAATTGTCAGACTATTAATGCTGTTGCAGAAATCTCTTTCACCGGAGCTGAGCAGCATTTTAATAGACTTTGTATGTTAACCGGAAATAAAAGTGAGCTGATATCGAAAATGAAATTTTTATTTTAAAGCTGTGATGTCTCAAAGTGCATGCAATGGCCATAATATCCGCATTACTTTGAGATTGTGCAGTCAATTTCTAAGAGTTTCGCAAATAAAATTCGAGAAACTTTTAATAATAATACTGGGATCATGCATAAACTACGTGACGCTCCCGGGGGGGAAGGTTGGTTCTGGGAAAGCGTCACGAGACACAAAAATCATATGGAAAATCTTCAAAAATATTCCGTTACTGTGTCACAAGGGGGAGGGGGGTCTATTTTGACGAAAATCAGCGTCACGTAATTTATGGATGATCCCTACTCCTTGTACTTGACTGAACATAACAATCCATTACTGTGTTTCGGTATAAGCTGTCCCTAATGCTAACGCAAACTCTTACCGGTAACGTATTGGCTGCCTACTGCGCCAATTGATTGGCCAAAGTTATCTTTGCTTAGTCTTATAAAAAGTATAGTTTTATACTCAGAGTCTGATCGATAATTCGTCTTGATCTCATTTACAATTCTGGATTGTATTTCAGTTTCTATCATCTGCAAAAAGAAAGCAGCTTGACGCTTTGTAAAAAATGGTTTCATTTGGATCTATTTTGGCTCATATTTATTCTTGATTACCAAATGAAAGTCATCGTTGGAGCGAGAACGCCTTGTCTAATATCTTGCACTTTATAAAAATATTTTAAAATAACCTTTCCCACCATACCCAAGGGTCACTTGGAAATTTATTAAACTAAGAAAAAAAAATACTAAACAAATTTTGTCTCCACTGAGAATCGAAATAGGGTCTCGAGCATAACTCAAATTTTGAGGCCAACACTCTTTGTAACGTGTCGATTGATTTCGTTCTAATAAAGCTCTGTTGAATATACATATGTATTCATTACAGTGTTGCATAAAGCCACATAGATATTTTTACTAAGTATGGTGAGTGTGGATGGATGCGTGGTGAATGTACTACGTTTCCGTTTCCCTTTTTCTTTATCTTTTTCTTACACACCGTAGTAACAAGTTGTGCATCAAATAATAGAAACTAAAGAATATTTAAAACTATATAAATATGTGCCAATAATGAGCCATAACATCCATCAAGCTCCATTTTCGCTTTAATCACAAATTTTAAAAGAAAACATACTGATCGACCGTGCTCCGAAAAACGAATTCGAACATTTTATTCGGATTCGTTTTAAAACCGAATGTTTGCTGCTCCCAATTCACCAAACCGTATGTTTCATGTGGTTTGAAACCGAATGTTTTGTAACAAAAGGAATTGAAACGAAGCGGCAAAATAGGTTTAAAAAAGTACGCATTTTATACTGAAATAATTTTTTAAATATTCTTTGATATTCTTAAATTATATTTATACCACTTATATAAAACAGGTACATATATATTTATTGACAAATATTATTTTATCGGAAAAATATGGAAATATACAAATTTATTGAAAATAAAAAGGGAAATATCGACAAAAAAATACGTTTACCGTAGCACGCAAAAACGAATTCGAATAAAAATGTTCGGTTTGGTTTTTTCGTTTTCTGAAGCACGGCTGACTATTTTTTTCTTTCAATTGTTTCTCAGTTAACAACAGGATCGATAGAACATTTTCCATGCTTTGCAACCAAAATGTTGTATGGCGTTCTTCATCACATATAGCAATTTATATTATGCCACAATATTCTAGACTCTCCTCATGCCCTACTCAATGTGACAATCCAAGTCAAAGACCGTTGCCCAAAACAAGATTGAAACCCAAGAGATAGAGTTTAGGACAGGGCTTATAACACGCCCGCAAATATACAAAATAAAATCAATAAACCAGTCAATAATAAAAACAGAAACAATTTTAAGATGCAAATTATGCAAATGAGGCGCACGGATTTCGTGTACACACAACGACAATATTAAAAACAAAAGCAGACAGCAGTCAAATGTTGAATCACTTCTTTTATTCACATTTTTAAAACGTTTTTTATTGGAATATTTTACTTGTTTTCACCACATTCACTCGTATATTATGTGTAGTACGATTGTAAATAATAATGCGTGCAAGGAGAATACAGAACAAACCCAATTAAATTTTGATTTAAAAATTGCGCAGCCTCCAGACGGTACCAGACTTTGGGATACCCTGTGACGGAAAGTGGAAATAAGTACATTGGATCCCCTTTAGATTATTTTTAAAATACGCATATACTAGTTAAAAAAAAGTAAATCGCGGCTCTCAAAACTAATCCAGGGTCTTGAGAGTTTTTCTAATTTATTTCTGTGATTTTATTTTCAGAAGAAATCAGACTGCAAAGGGACTAGAATTTAAACGTCTGTTTCGGGTCGGGATCTGATTTCCTACCCTGTAACATGTAATATACTATATACGGCTAGACCTAAAATGCTTTCTAAATTTCAGATATTTAGCGATGATTTCATGCATTACATTTTCGCATACTAAGGCGTACCAGTATGTGCTGGAAACCTTAAACACATACTACATATTATACTAAAATATATTAGGCACTGTCAAACTTACATCTACGATTAATGGGCTGCTGTTGCGGTTCCAATGCCGTTGATGCTGTTTCTACGTTGGGGCGACAAAATCGCTTCCAAAATGACATTGTTGTGATGTGGAATGGTTGATCGAGAGCGATCCGAAGACGAAGTGTTGATTAGCGTATTACGTAGCCGGCAATGCGGGTGTTGTTGGTTTTTTGTTTTGATTTGTTTGTTTGTTTGCTTTTATTGCAAAACGTTGTATGTAAATGTTGGACACAAGATATTAATTAGACAACGGATACAGAGCCAATGACGACGTTTTATTTGTAAAACTTTGTTACCATGCAATTTGCATAATTTGATAATTTCTCTCCATTTAAATTTATTCACACTTGCCAACGAGCGTCTGGATAAGAAAAACACAAATACACGCACTAGCAAACGATAAAGCACGCGGCGCTTCTACGATTGTCACCACGTCTGTGACAGAGACAGTGGCCAAGAGAGCAATGCGGCACGTGCCGTGTCTTAGAATGCAACTGCAGCTATAGTCGCGGGTAGAGCAGTAGAAACAGACGCAAAACGAAAACCTAAGAACGTCAAACGATGACGATGACGTTGACGATGACTGGACGACAGACGTCTGGAACTGAGTGACAACAAACACAGAATGACACTGACTAAAAAGACAGTGGTGGTGACCAGCCGGTCAAGAAAGTTATGTTCAATATCGAACGATTAGCTCAAGTTGTTGTTGTTGTTGCTGTAGTTTTTGTTGTCTCGATTCTGATTGCAGTGGTTTGTCCTCAATTGACCAGCAACAACAGTAAACAGTACTGATTTTTTTTTTTTTTGTTTGCGCCCCCTCTCAACTTGAGCATGGAGCGTGTGTTTCCGCAAGGTTTGTTAACTTCCGTTAAGCGGGTTTCATGGTGCGGCACTTCTGCGCTTCACGACGACTAATTAACGAATAAAAAGTCGGTTTTTGTTACGAAAATATTTGAGCTTGGCTTAAACGTATCGCTCGGTGGTGCCACAATAAAAATGAAAAGAAAATATGTTACACCAAAACCAACACGCAGCGACTGCGACGGCGTCGTTGACGTTGGCAGAGACTGCAGCCCTGTTGGCGTCGCTGTTAACGTTGGCAAGAGCAGCGCACATTGGGGCCAGTGGATGCATAAAACAGGTGTAGCGACCCAAACATATTTAAATGGGAAAACCAAGGGAGGGCTACACTTGTTGTTCGAATTGATTTGAAGCAACGAACATAAAGGTAAGGTTACTGTCGCTGGTGTGAACAATTAGAGGCTCGTAAAAAATGAAGACCATTAAGTTATTTTCTTTGGTAAAGATGCATTAAATACTGCATATGGTGATAGTATGTGTTAAAACTATTAAGCTAATAGTATTAATAAATAAGCTAAAATCTAAAGAAAATTTATTTTAAAATTTTAAGCTCAATGTGATTTTAGCTGTGATGCAAATAATTTTGATTATGTTTCAATAATAGCGATCTGGAGGAAATCTTGTTATAAAAAAAAACCAATTGGATCAAAGCGGTCTGTTTTCGTTTGACTGCTAGTGCTTAGCTCAGGAAATGGCAAAGGTTAATTTTAGAAAACAGCATATAAAGTATTTTACAGAAGACATTTTACAAATTTAACGACTTACCTTTTAAATGACTTCCAACACAAGATTTGCATTGAAATTGTAATTTCACAAACTGCTACTTTTATAAATAAGTAAGTCAAGCCACCTTCGGGGCTGTGTTTGGCATTTAATTCCTGCCTGGAGCAACACAATTTTTGCGGTAGCACTCATTTAAAGCACTCTCACAGATTAGGCAATTATTTTCGAACTAATCACGCACGAAAATAAGTCTTGTAAATTAATATCTCATTTGGCGCACTTATAATTTCAAAAGAGTAAACATTTTTAATAGGCAAATAATGGTGGTAATTATTGGAAACGTAATTTATCGAAAAAACTTTGCTGCATTTGCAAATTTATCGAAACACAGTGTGCGCGTTGCAGCTTTTACAGCGCCGCCGCAGCCGCAGCGTCGCATTTAGCGGTTCAGTAATTTTGGCAGACTGCGACGCGACGTTGACGCTGGCTGGTTGTTGTTGCTTGTGCGGGTTAGCCAAAATGTGTAACAAGTGGGCGCTTTTTTGCTTGCGCTCACTCCTTCGCGCCGCAAAGTTCATAAAGCACGCAAAGCGCAGCGCTGCCGCTGCTGCTGCTGCAACGAAAGACACTAAATGGAGGCTTTACGCGTATTTTCTTTGACTTGCGCATTTATTGCTATACGCTTTGATGCGCTGACTTATAACGAGAACGAAAAAAAAACAGGGTATATCAAATGCGCATCGAACTAAGCTGAGCTGAACTAAACTGACCAACGGACATGCAATGTTCCTTATGCTAGACGAAACACTTCCTTCTAATTGTCATATTGCACTTGCTTCGCTGCCGCAGCTAGCGCAATGTCGCTGTCGCTGCCGCTGCCGACTGCGTATTCATTAGGCGAATCAGCGTAGCGAAGCATAAAACAAATTAACATAAAACAACTTCTTTTTCGACTTCTTTCTATACAGTCAGGCTCAGCTCAGTCATTGTGGCGGAATTAAAGACCTTTTTGAGCAGGTCCATATATGTATGTACAAACTATATACATATGTAAGTACATAACAACGTACAACTAAATTGCTACGGTTCATGTCTAATTGCTACACAAACAAATTTCAAAGAAGCTTTTCTTTGTGACAGTTCAAAGCACACCAGAACCAACAAAAACAACGCCCGCACCTGTTGCCCTGGCATGAATAAATATGCATGTACTCACATACAAGGGCAGACTAAACAGTAATCCTAGCTTAGCAGAGAACTAAAACCACTACAAACGAATGTATGCCCCATCAACTCTTGGTGACTGAAACTTGGACAACAATTTAATGGTTAAACATGTTTTGTAGCTTCGATTCTTGATAACTTCTTAGCCTACCCTCGCATGTTCGCAGATAGCAGATATATGCATATGGCACGGAAGTCTCCTACCGCCTTTTGCAGTTCTCTGCCTGCGCTCATGTGGAACCTACTGTATGGGGGCTTTTGAGCGACGTTTGCCAATCCGACTGCCAGCATATTTTAAGCATCTTACTTTGCGCTTGCGTGCGCTCAAGTAGTTATAAATATTTATATTTGTATGTGTAATAGTATTACTATTATGATTATTAAACAATAAGCCACATTGCAATAGCTTGGCGCTTGGTAACGTTGCGTTACCATGCCGGCAGCACCAAACAAATTTGTGTAGTTGTGTGAATAATAAAGCGAAAAATTGCATTATAGGCCAACGCTGAAGATGACCAGAATTTTGTCCAAAAACTACCGCATTGCGGATTTTGAGCAGCTGCTCAGAATGATAGATAATCATCCGTTGATGCAAGATGAGACGCAAAAGCATCCAATGCTAAATGTGCGCTCCCCGGCATATGCCAGCAAGTGCGTAATGCGTGCATCCCTGGACGACATTGCTTTGGGTGTAAGTATAGTTGAGAGTGACGTCATAGCTAACAGAAGGATTTCACACTTAGGCGGGTATACATTCTTGTTGGTCAAGGGTTGACAGGACGTGACCAAACCGACTGTTGGATAAGCATATCTTTTTCTTCTACAGATCAATCTTTTCAAAATTCAAATGGCCAGTGACGCAACTGCCAGCGCGGTTAAGGTAAAAGGTAAATCGGAGTCACCAAAACTAACAAAAAAGTCAGGAAAGGCTCCGGCAACACCTTTTATTAAGGTATTGTTACGAAAAACACCCATTGTGGTGCTCTATGAACGCAGCAGCATGACTGCACTGTCGGAGAGCGAAGAGGGTCGCAAGGTACTGGCTGATAATCAGCGTTACGCCGAGTTAGTTGCAGGCACAGACAAGTCTCGACGCACCGTCGATGCGGACACACAAACCCTTAAGGCGCTAAGAAAGTCGCGACTGGTTAACACTGAGCGCTTGACAACTGATCATGTGGGCTCTTATGTCTCCAATTTCGAAATGTTTGATACGTACAAGGACCTAGAGACGTCCACCAAAAGCGTTGAGGTCGAGGGTCAAGAGAAAATGAAGGTAACAACCTATACTGTTGGTGGTGTGGATCAATTTGTGGCCATTAATAGCTTGCCCAGCTTCAAACTAGCTTTAATGCTTACCATGCGCTTACTCGCAAGCAATGTATTCGAAGAGGAACAGCGGCGCTATCGCAATATGTTAGTGCCGGATCCGCTTGCTGAAGACGTAAAATTTAAGTACCGCCTGCGTTTGTTATGGCGTTTAAGCCCTCCGGCGCCACAGGAACACATAAATCAAGCTGTCACTGATGTCAGCTTCTGCCCCAGCAACGGTGATGTTATGGCCGTAGCCTATGGCGTATTCTCCTATGGAAGTGTGGGGAAAATGCCACGCAACGGTTACGTCTATGTATGGAACATTAAGAATCCGATCAATCCGGAGCGTTGCTATGACTATAAGGTGCCGGTTGTATCTGTAGAGTTTTCATCTGTCAAGCCACAGTTGCTAGCAATTGGTCTACACAATGGCGATATTGAGGTGCGCGATATTTCGGTGGCAGAGCAGCCACCTGTAGCTATTTCCCAACGCAACACATCGCCCTACTTTGAACCGGTTACAGCTATCAAGTGGATACAACGCAGCGATAGTGATGTCAACTGCGGTGTGGATGTTACACCTTTCCTTGCTGCTTCTCAAGCCGGTGCCATTACCAAGTATCGCCTAATCAATAGTCCTTACCTTCTCGGCTTTGAGCATCAGCGTTTGCAGCGCACAGACGGTGTGCTTGAGGGTATAGAACTGCAGCGCCCTTCACTACCACTTCTAGCTAACAGACACCCCCAATGTCTGGAGCTAGCGTTGGACCCACTACACACGGACATCTACTACGTGCTCACCGATGGCGGCACACTCTACAAGTGCTCGACAAATTATCCACTGCAGTACTTGGAGCTACGACAGGTGCACGAGGCACCCGCCAGCTGTATGGAGTTTTCTCCATGGTCGCCCAAATTGTATCTTACTTGTGGCAGCGATTGGTGGGTTACTCATACATTGAACATTTTTCATATTAAAAGTTTTTACGATTTCCTCTAGGTGCATACGTGTCTGGCTTACCGGCATATTGTCGCCCATAATAACACTTCGCCATCATCTTTCGCCTGTCCATTGTGCGCGCTGGAGCCGTACACATTCTACGATCTTGGTTTCGCTTACTCGCAACACGGTGGATATCTGGGACTTGCGTAATAGCACGCTTAAGCCTGTCTCATCAACATCTATCAATGCAAGGATCTTCTACACGACTTTTCGGTGGGTTGAAACTGGCCATGTGGAAATCCTCTCAGGCATCATTCAAGTATACATGCATATGTATATAAGGCGAAAACCGTACTCTTTTCAATAATAAGAAGTCACTAGGTCCATTTTGTGCCCTTTAAGAGTCTCTCGTGGATTAGTCTTCTAAGTGTTTCTGGCTCTGTTTTCTTCGCTGATTTGTGCGAAAATACTTTATTGACCATGTCCTCTAAGACACTGTTTTATTGGCATTACCTTATTTATGGAGACATTTATACTGATCACATTGATCGATTCCACTCTTTCAGATTTACCCTCTGCGGTCACTCCCTGGCTGTGGGCAATGAGGCAGGAAACTTGCTGATGCTGGCTTTTGAAGACATGCCATTTCCTCCGCACTTTCAATACGAACAACTAAAGCGTGCCATATTCAAAGCTTTGGCCATGGAACCAAACATAATGCAGCAGGTTAAATGTGTGGGCTACTTCGGCTACCCCAATGGAAGTAAGCAACCCAAGGGTTAGACATGCAATAAACTTTAACTACTTAAGCTCAAGTCGCTGGCGTTTTCTTATCAAAGCTAACCTCAATTGGGCATGCATTTGCATACAAAAGCTAAATGACGTGTATTATATGCCCAAAACACCTTGAGCATATCAGCTCCACTAGCGATTTTGCTCAAGTTCAGACCGATGCCGTTTGTGGTTTTGTGGTAATGCCTTTCCGCTTTTAGGCAGAGATAGGTTGCTTTTAATTTTGTCTGGCACAGTTATAATAGAAACGTTCAACATGCCTCATCTGTTGCGGCAGAATCTACTGTTGCCTACACCCCCTACTGTAACCCTACATGATCCTCGCACTCAGCTGAGACGCATGCCACCCGCCTATAATGCAACACAAACGCCATATAATCGATCAAAGGATTTCGCTCCACAAATGCGTTATCAACTGGAACTGTCACCGCGAAAGATTAAGCTGCGTCCGTGTAAGGTAATATTTGTGGGCGATTGTTCGGTGGGCAAAACAGCAATTGTTAATCGGTAAGTTTGATTATTAGCATTGGTATAAAACTTTAGTTAATGTCTTTTGCAGCTTTTGCTTTGATAAGTTTCAATCGAACTATAAGGCCACCATAGGCGTTGACTTTGAGCTCGAGACTTTTAATATACTCGGACACGGTTTTGGCTTGGAAATGTAAGTACAAATAATTACTTTATAAGACTTTAATATACATTCGTATTGCTTATTTCATTTTAGGTGGGACACGGCTGGCCAGGAGCGTTTTAAGTGTATTGCAGGTGCCTATTATCGCAATTCCAGTAGTAAGTGTAAATTTAAGTTCCTTGTGTCAATGCAGCGTTTAAAATCAATACATAACTTTAGTTATCGTTGTAACGTATGATATGTCCAAGCGCGAATCGCTAGATTCCGCCAAGAAATGGCTTTCTACGGCTCTCAATTACAACACAGCAGCACAAAGACCATTGGTATTCTTAGTGGGCACAAAAGCGGATCTCTTGGTAGGTAGCTTTGTTACTATATCAAGTAATTTATGTATATAGTGCTTGTACAAGTAGACCAAGGAAGAGTTTATGCGCATGGAACGACTGGCATGTGTGACAGCTAACGATATGCATGCGGAATATTGGTCAGTATCTGCACGTTCCGGGTTTAAGGTTACGGAATTCTTTCAACGCTTGGCCGCATTAGCTTTTGAGTCGGCTATACAGCAGCAACTTGCTTTGCAAAAAAATTTAGCCGAGGAGCAGACGAAAAATACTCCGGCCAAGTCGCAAACGTTTGGTAATGTACACGCAATACAAATGGCTTACAACTAAATAACTGGTTAAATTTTTTAACAGACTTGCTCAGCTATTTTCGTTTTGCTAAAACAGAAGATGGTCGGAAGAGTGGTTGCGCTTGTTAACATAGTCGGCTGGATTACATTTTTATTTAAATTAACCATTAAGTGCACTACCTAAACATACACAATAGGCAATAAATTACTTTATGTTATTTAAATAAAATGTTGAAGTTCAAACCAAGTGAGCTGCCATTTAATTAGGCCTGCCAACTGTTTATAGCGCTGCCATTTACAACACATTCGGTGCTACCACTTCGCCAACATCTGGCAGCCCTAGTGTCAAACGTGGTTTCCGCTAATTTGACAATGCCCTCAGTTTTCCTTTTCATTTCTTTTTCTCGCAGAAATGCCACCCAAAAAGCCAACCGAGAAATCCGGTAAGGTTTTTTCATATAAAAAATGGCTAAAAATATGTGGTTTTGTTAGCAATCGCAACGTTAAAGTTATCTCTAACAGCCGAATAAGGCAGAAAATAATAAAAACTGAATTTAATGGCAAAAAAAGACTTAGATGTTGCTACATGTTTTCGCCACGTGCGGTATAACTACAAATTGTTCTCGCAAGCAAAATGCGTTGCATGTGTTATAAATGTAAATGTGCTTGTTGTGCTGGTCTGACTAGCCGCACATTAATATTTAAAGTGAAATTTTGTTTTTCTATATTAACTTTGCTATGACTGCGATTGCTACAGTGCTGCGTGTTCGAGCCTAACCTAACTTTTATATGAAATAGCATTGTTGCTGTTTACTAATAAAATCTGTGCGTGTATACATTACAGCTAAGCCTGGCGATAAGAAGCCAGAGCAGAAGAAACCTGCTACTGCTGCTCCAGCTGCTGCCAAGAAGGATGCACCAGCTGCTGCGAAACCCGCAGCCGCTGCTGCACCCAAGAAAGCAGCTGCACCCGCTGCTAAGAAACCAGCTCCAGCTGGCGCTAAGAAGACAGCCCCAACGACTGTCAAGAAGCCAGTGGTGAAGAAGTTGGCCACCAAGGCAAAGCCCAAGGCTAAGGATGCCAAGAAGAAGGCTGCTGCTGGCAAGAAACCTCAGTCGGTGTTGGCTAAGCTATCTGCCAAGGCACGCGCTGCTGCAAAGGGCAAGAAGCCCGTTAGCAAGGCTGGTGCCAAGCCCCAGAAGGGAACTGCAAAGGCTAAGGCCGTGGCTTTGTTGAACGCAAAGAAGGCACAAACCAAGGTGAGTTCAAATAAGGAGTTGCATAGTGAATATTTAACTAAGTGAAACTTATGTTTTGAACAGATCATCAAGGGCGCTTTCGGTACCCGCACGCGCAAGGTGCGTACAAATGTGCACTTCCGTCGTCCCACAACGTTGAAGTTGCCCCGCAACCCCAAGTACCCAAGGAAATCGGTGCCCACCAGGAACCGCATGGATGCTTACAACATTATCAAGTACCCGTTGACTACGGAAGCAGCCATGAAGAAGATTGAAGACAATAACACTTTGGTCTTCCTTACACACTTGCGCGCCAACAAGAACCATGTGCGTGCTGCTGTACGCAAGCTCTATGACATCAAGGTGGCCAAGGTTAACATTCTGATCAGACCCGACGGTCAGAAGAAGGCTTATGTACGCCTGGCGCGTGACTACGATGCTCTAGATATTGCCAACAAGATCGGTATCATATAAACAAACAAAGTGGAAACGGGCTTCCCGTTTTACATTTTCTGCATAGATTTTTTCTATAAACAAAATATTATCTAAGTTGACACAATATAGCGGGGATGAACGTTTCGATGTTGTCTGAGTATAATAAAACAAACACTCAAAAAAGTAGCGCTAGTGTTTTAACCTAAGGGGGGCGGGCTTGTATATTTTCTTTTATTTTCAGGCAGAATTAAGAGCATACACAAATCACAGGTGAGTTGAAATAGTGACAACTAATTTTATTTTACTAAAAAGCATTTTGTTATTCCAGTGCAGGCCCAAGAAGATGCTTATGGATTTGTCAAAATTTGAGTAAGTATTTGGTCTTTTTACCTTATTTGTTACTATAAAGTATTTTATGATGATTTTTAAGAGTAGGAATCTCCTTGAGCTTCAGTCATGCGTTGCTTTGATATTACTTGTCTCTAACTGATACAAACAATGCAATTTGGGCTCATGATTATGGTACTTCTAAAATCTAAACTAATCAATGTTTTATATTTCTAATTTCAGCTATTTGTTGCGCGGATTGGATTTTTATTAATTTTGTGATAAAAGGTATGTAGCTACTCAATTTAAGCTAGTTATTTGTCAAAAAATTTGATGATTTTTTTGTAGGAATCTCATTGATTTAAAATATGAAAATAACTTTCAAATCTGATTCTATAAATCAAGCAAAACATGTCTTTAATATTTGTTCATTTAATAAATAAGATTTCTTTTATACTTTCAGGAATTTTTTCTGGTAGTAGCAAATCTAATGGAATTTACCTCAAAGCGTAAACTGCTTCAGCACTGAAGGCGATTAGGACAAAAATAATTGATTGAATTGATTTTTTTTTAATAAATTTTGCAACGAGTTAATATTCAGTGTACACTTTATTTTATCTTAATATCTGCGAAATTGTTTCCTAAACTTATCATAATGATAATCGTCTGTCGCACGCTTCATGCCATTGGGATTTGTTTGATGATGCGCTGGTTTGCCTCCCTCATTTTCTTCACGTTTCCGCCTTCGCTGCTCATTGATATCCTCAATATTAACTGGAATTTATAAAATATATTAAAGGCGCAATTTCAAGATTGTAAATCCACAACTTACATCGATTGTGCTGCATAAAATTTACTGCCATATTTGTGGGCACAAATTGGGAGGGTCCATCTTTCTTATTTTTGGCATCTTGCAAAAGTTTTTGCTTAGCATCTTCTGTCGCTTCAATATTACGTATCTTAGCTTGTATGCCCAAATCCACCTCCGGTATGCCGTTTAACATTTGGTTGGACAACATCTCTTCGGAACGATGCGATGAGGACTGTCGTAAATGATCTGGCAGTGCGTAAAGTGCGGCATCTTCTGGAGTCAAATATTTATTTGCATCTCCAGCATCATCATCAGTTGTCTTGGAATCTGTGCCACCGCCTTTGCGCTTTTGTAGCTCTTGCTCAATGTACTTCATCATTTCCTCATCTTCATCGCGTTTGTTGGTCTCGGCAGAGAACTGTGTGCCTATGCCAACATCGTAAGCATCTTCAGGCTCTTTCATTTTACCCGATTTAAGCGTCTGCATGTTAACGAGACCTCCAGTTTTTACATTAAAAGGATCCTTAATGGCCAGTTCCTCTTCTGGTGCTATCTTTTTTCCCAGTGCCAGACCAACAAGACTTACACCATTGGGGCGTTGACGAAGTCGTTGTCGTTCCTTTATTTCATCCAACGTGAGCCTGTTTTAAGTATTGCATGCAATAAGTTTTAATTTTTTTGTTTGTAAAGGTAGTAAGTACATACTGCTCCTCCTTTTCACAGTCATCAGAATTCTTACGTTGCCGCAAATTTTTGCGTGACAATTTTTTGAAAACAACTTTTGTGGTAGCTTCATCTTTAACATCATCGGCATCACTCATGGCAAAATTCAACGTAATTCACAATTGGTAATAAAATAAAACTTTGTTTACACCATGCAATTCACAATTAATAATAAAATAAAACTTTGTTTACACCAGGCCTTTTCGGTTGGGAAAGAGACGTTGTGTGCGAACAAGGCAACTAGCCTTTGCTTTTAAATAAAGTGCTGCATAACCTTTAATGTGATTTAACAGTTTACCAGCACTACACAGCGTGGGCTTAATAGTTCACAAAATATGCTCGTCATTTTACAAATAAATTGATAATCCAGCAACAACAACGTGTTCATGTTTATTTTTATAGTGTAAGAAGCATATTTTTCTAAGATAAAATGTTGTGCTCAAGTTTTAATCACAGAGCAATTCA
The DNA here is from genome assembly GCA_949987675.1 of Chymomyza fuscimana. NCBI lineage: Eukaryota > Metazoa > Arthropoda > Insecta > Diptera > Drosophilidae > Chymomyza > Chymomyza fuscimana. The sequence continues at coordinate 1,979,382 of OX465089.1, forward strand.
TTTGTTTTATTCGCTTTACGCCTTATACAGCACTGAAAGCACTAGTTCAATTGAACGAGACTTACACATAACAATACAGCCCTAGCATAAGGCATTAGGCGGCTTTGGCAAATTTTGCACAACTGATTGTGTTGCATTTTATTTTGAAGTGCTTAAATATTTATGTGCGCTTAATAAAAGAAGTTAAGACTGGCTTGATGTGCTATTAAAAGCTTACCAAAGGTAACAGCTGATGGCCACTTTTCTGAGTTGTGTTATGATTTTGCAAGCATTGCGTCTAAAATCGATTTTCTAGCCAGAAGAACACCCCACGCGTTGAGTTTCTGAAGCGCTGGCAAACGTTTACCTAAAAGTTGCTAAAAAACCAGAGCCAATATGTACAACGGCATTGGATTAACCACGCCGCGAGGCTCAGGCACCAATGGACATGTGCAACGTAATTGGGCATTTGTGCGTCCTGGCAAAAAGGAAAAGGAATATCGCGCCGAGGATGATGTTAAGAAACTGGATGCACAATTAAATCGTCCACCTAATAAGGAAATTCTAGATCATGATCGCAAGCGCAAAATTGAGGTGAAGTGCATTGAATTCGAGGAAATACTAGAGAAGCAAGGGTAAGCGCCAATATTTACGTGCATACGTCGTACGTACCTACATATGTATGTATTTTTAACTTAATTTGTGTAGCAGTTCTTAGTGCTGTAACGTAATGTAATATCCACGTTATATAACACCGGTTACTAAAGCGGTAGAGCTTAGAGAGAATGTTATGCTCACAACGTGCTGCTGTTTACGTATTCTTCAAGTTCTCTGTTTACGTTTGGCGCCTGGTAGCCGCGTGCAGCAGAGAGCTTGAGAGAGCAGTGGCTCTCTGCAACCACCACATTTAAAAGTGTGACAAGGACCCACCCTAACACCACCCCCTCCAACAACGTCACATGTGTGCGCTCAGGCGCCCTTCCGGTGGCCAGACTTAAAAGCCACCCAGCCTGTGCCGCGCCTGTCCTCTTCTGGTGGTGAAAACTGCATTTTAGTTGTAGAGATTATTTCGGAAGAGCACGTACGCGTGTATTAGCAAAGCGGAAGTTTTAACCGAGCCTAGAGGCAGACGTTTTTAAAACTAATAATTTTAAATAAATGCTAAAAATCATATGTTCAACCCTTGGTTGGTAAAACGTAGCTTCAATTCAAAGCTGTGCAACGAAACATTTACGTTGAAAATCAAGTGGATGTGGAAGCAAGTTTTATTGATCTTTTAAAAGTAGACTAGCACAAAAAAGCACTTAAAAAGGTATTTTTATAGGCTTCGACTTTCAATGTACCAAGATTTAACTTAAATACTTTATTATTTTACTTTTTAATAGACGCACACCAGAGGAGATAAAATCACATGTGGATTCTTATCGCCAGAAATTAATGGGTCAAGGCAAAACCGATTTAGCAAAGGATGAATTTGGACGCGTAGCGTAAGTTTCATAAAATTCTAATCTAGAAATTAAGTACTAAGGGCTACAAGCATAAAGCAGTGTGCTTATGTAATTTAAACAAAATGTGCGCTCACTTGATAAATCAATAAAATATTTAACAAAACTGCCCGCCCGTCGCGCTATGTGGACCTTAACACCGCTGTCACGCAATACCGCCCCGAGCCACCCAATTCTACTCAGCATGCGCCGCACAGCAAGACAGAGCAAATCTGCAACTACCCGCGCCACTTTATCCCCTCATTGCCAATTCAGAGGCCGCCAATCAAAACAGTCAAGTTGTAGAGAAAAAGCTGCTGCAAAGATTTTCAACGCAGCAGTCACTTCAAGTCTTCCAAAGTCAAAGCATGACCATCCGCTTTGCAACGAAATTAAAAATGTAGCATAAATTAAGTACATTTTGTATACTTTAATTTAATTGCTAATGCCAAAGTATCCTTGGCAACGTCGTTGGCAATTTCAAACATCATGGCTGTAACTCCTACGCAAGCAACTGCGGTGCAACTGTTGGCTGGCTTAATTGGGGCTCTGGAAAAATCAATAGATGCCGCATAAACAAGCAGACTTATGACACAGCAATCATATTCAAATGACTTGTATTGAAAATGTGATATCGAGCTCAAACTTATGGTCAAGCAGCCTTTAAAGTGTTGGAATAAAGCTGAAATGAAGAAAAATCGAAAACAGAAACAGTATAGAGCAGCGGGGGTTGCTATCAACTCAACCACCCTTAAGACCAACCCAGAACAACCCATCAATGTTGTGCCATGGATTACCAGCTTATGTCAACGTTGTTTTGCGACATATTGTATAGTGGTTGTTATTGTTGTTTGTGCTCTGAATGCAAGTGTAAACTGGAGCATCATTAAAATGGATTAAAACCAGACAGAGACTGCTTAGAGTAATGTGAGAACAAAAAGCAACAAATCACTAATCAAGTCTTCCAAACTTAGTTTGTAATTAATTAGTTAAAGTTACGCTTTAGAGCAAACAAGTGCGCGGTATCGGAGTAAAATAATTTGTTTACCGAAAAAAACAAATCTATTTTTATAAGTGCAAGCATAGATCCAATATCTTCATATGCTTTATAAATATAAATAAAGGTTAAAAAAAAAATAATAATTTAATGTAACAGATAAAAGATTATATGCTAATCCATCGTCTTCCAGTAATCGATGAAAAGTTAAAGCTTTTTAAATATATATTTTTTCTAATAATAATATATAGAAATCCAACTGTCTTCCTAATATCAAATAAATACATAAAATACAACAATTTAAAAATAATACAAGATATAATTAACTAATTGTAGACTCCTGCACCCATAATCTTAACAACGAAAACAGTGTAACAAAATTAAAAGTTAGGTCGAAAACCGAAGACCACACCTTTAAAAATGAATCGAGATAAAAGTTATTTTAGAAACTAAATGGTCCAACTGTCTTCCTATACGTATTGTATACAGTTTAATAAAATAAGTAAATAAATAACAAACTTAGTAATAATAAAAACTTATATTCGCTAAAACTTTGAAATTCTCGTAAACTACTGTCGCATTTTTAAAACTAAAAATAAGGAAAGGTCCTTATAAGTAAACCACGTATCGCACATAGCATATAGTTATATATAAAACTTTAAAATCAATTCACAATCCTACTAAAAAAAGTATATATATAAACTACGGAATTTAATAATTTATCGAAATTGGAAGCTACAAATCATGCCTAAGAGACCGGCTATTCCAAGAAATTCAAACAAACTCAAGTTAAAACTATAAATATGTCAGATCAGGAAATGCTCTCATCGCAAAATTACACGAATGCAAGCATGGCCACAACTACAAGCTCCGTAGCATCAGCAGCAGCAACCAAAACTGCCAGTACTCCGAAAATTATCAAGTCGAAAAAACGCCGTAAACGACGCAAACGCACCAACCACACAGCCGGTGTCTGTACCAGTGCCATCAATAGCACGGTAACCACTTTTTCCACCACTAACACTACCAGCCCTCAAGCCAATACTGTCAACTCCAATACTTGTACTGCCGGTGGAACAAGGAAATGCAAGGCACCGTACTTTCAACACGATAATCGCGAGTTTATAGCCAAGTATGAGAGCATTCAGTTTACTGCGCAAACAACGGCCGCTGCTATCAACTATGCGGCTGTGGCCAAAAAGTTCAAGCCATTGCGGCCAACTTTGGCAAGCGGCGCCAACAAAAACAGGAGAACAGCATTGCACAAGAAGCAAATCCGGGAATGCGCGTGCGTGTGCCAGACTATGACGCAATGCCCTAGGGTTGTGCACAAAAAGCCAACAGCTGTTGATGGCAGCAACCAAAGGGAACTGACAAGGTGTTTGCCTTCGTCACAAGCCGAAATTAATGCTACAGCATTGCCGGCTCTGCTGGAGCTACTAAAGCACTCGTCCTGCACGTTAATTGAAACTTTGCTTGGCGGCAGCGGCAGTGTAATAAATAGGTAGTTTTTTCTTAGTCTTTGAAGCCTTAATTGAAACAAAAATGATTCAAATAAATATTATCCGATCAACATTTATTTTTATGAAAAATGTCAACCAAACTAAATGAAGTATTTGTTTCTTTTAGCGTGCGTGACACTCATCAGATAGCTGAGGCACAGCAGCAAAAGAACGCCAAGTTACGTGAAGCCTTTAACATTTCTGAGTACTTTGTTGAGGGTAGCAGCTTCGACAGTGATCGCAAAGCCAAAGAGGAAGTGGCAAAGAGTGTGGCGTTACAAAAGGAACTGGACGCTCAACGTGAGATCCTGGCCGCAGCGGCAGCAGCTGTAGGCAAGGATAAGGAGACGGGCAAACGCTATGCTCTGGTGCGTACGCCTTCAAAGGAGCGTGATGTGGCCGTTGGAGCTGAGGCCAAAGAGCCAGCAACCAGTGGGGATGATCGCGAACATGTTTCAAAATCTGACAAAAAGAAGAAAAAGAAGCGCGCAAGAGAGAGGTATGTTGTCTGCCTAGAAGTGGTACATAAGTTTCGAACTAAAACTTTTTTAATCACACAGTTCGGCCAGTCCAGAGCGCAAAAAGGATAAGAAGAAAAAGTCCAAGAAACACAAGAAAGAAAGGTGAGCTATGATAAAAAGTTGGTAATATCTCCGGTTCTTGCTAGGTCGTAGCATTTATAATTTTCCAATTTTTTTTAGTTAAAAATTTGTATACTTTCTTTTAAGTTGAATTTTAAAACTTTAGAAATCACTATTTTGATTTGATTTCTTTATGTACTATGTATCTGTGTAGTAGTAATTTGTCCAATTTTAAAAACTAAAAGTGCAAAAGCATAAACTGAATGAACTGAAAAAAAAACCAAAAATTGCTACTTGTTACTATCAACCAATTGCTTAATACTTTTTGTGTTTTTCGTCTCTACTCCTTTTTTACATTGCATTTTAAACCACAAAAGGGACTCATATGAGAAAGAAAGTAAAAAGAAGCGAAAAGTTATGTACAAATGAAATTGTAAACTCCCCCGTATACACACAAACACACACACAAACAATATTACTTACCACTTAAGTACAATTAAAAAAAAAAAAAAGCGATTGAAATGTATATAACGTATATACAATAATATACATACATGCATACTTGTTAAGAAATTATTTGATAAATGTTTTATTGTTTTTCTTTGAGGAACTAGATTAATTCAACGAATATTTGTATTGCAAGCTTAGGGTGTAGTAGACTGTAGAAACCATTTGGAAAAAGTGAAACAACAGTGAAATACATATGAATGACTACATCGTGCACATTAAGTATACTCCTTGATTCACAATGTACTCAGTTTATTTAAAAAAACTAGGGCTCTCTCTTGAATTTTTTTTTTTAATCGTTATTAAAAATAGTGCATTACAAAATTCCAAACCTCAGCTACGGTAAGTAACAATTCGATTATCTACATAAACATTTTGGTTTCGAGTTTTAAACTAAATTCATTTGCAAAATTGATATATACAGCTTAAATGATAGAGTATTCTAGCCTAGTTGTAAAGTTTAAGACGGTCTTAAAAACTTATATGTTTGTTTGCAACAATTAAAAGACAATTACTTTCTCATCTTTCTTTCTATTATTATTATTGATATTATTATGACTAAGACAATGCATTTTTGAGCAGTTTTCAATAAAGGTAAAGCACTAAACCACAAGTAACTCTAATATAAGTCATGCAAAAGTATTTAATGTTTCTTCTAACCAATTGTCTGGTCCCTGACCATGTCGCTAGTTATGTACACCACGTACACACGTTTTGGAACGCTACGTCTAGCCAGCAATACTGCAAAACTCTATACAAGAGTTAAACGATTCAATGTCAAAGAGAGTATAACTAAACAGCAAACGAATACTTATGCGTTTAACGAATAACGAATGTTTTACTAAAATTAGCATTTATCCATTGTATTTGCAGTAAGTCGAAAAAGAAGAAATCCCGCAAGCGCAAACACAGCGCCAGTGAAAGCGGGGACAGCGATAAAGAGAGCGACGAGGAAGCCGCTAGCAGCGATTCGGAGCGTGACGTAAAGAAAGCACGCAAGAAAGCCAAAAAGGATAAGGTACGCATAATAGATTCGTAGCAATTAGCGTGCCCAGTTGCACGAAAAGAAAGTGAACAAAAATAATAAAACCAAGAACTTCAAATGATATAACAAGTAAATACATACAAGCAAATGCCGAATGAACGAAAGATAGCATGTGCTATTTATTTCCATATGCTAAACCCGAATAACTTTTAATATATACTGTCTCTTAAACTATTTCTCCATGTACCATAAAAACATTTGTATACAATGCGCCATAGCACTATAACATATACCATGTGGTATGGCCAACTGTTTCTATATTATGTAAAACGCATTTAATTACTTTGTACTTATTAACAATTATTATATATCTTAATGATTAAAAATGGAAGTACATACTACTTATATACTTTAATTATACAACCTATATATATGATGATATCTTGACTCTGCCCTTTTGTTTCTTGTTTCAATTACTGTTCACCAATTAATTAAACATACGCCATTTCTTCTCTTGCTTATTTACTTCTTTTTCCACCAAAAATGAAACATTTAATAACAAGTACTGAACTGAATTTCTAAACAAAATTGCATAAAAAACATTCTAATCTATATAAATATTAAAGCATAAATCTCGATTAGTAAAATATAAACCAAATCACCCACAAATATTGTAAAAGGTAAAAAGGCTTTAAACGCATTCACAAACTACTTAGTATAATTTAAACTATTTCTATGATTTATCAGTATTATTATTATTCTTTTTTTTAAATATAGTTGCTAGTAAATCTTTTCAAAAAAAGGCTTATTTCTCAAGCATTCAAATTGGGTGAAGCCTCTTTTTGTTTGGTTTTTATTCAGGGAATGGAACCGTTTCTTATATGTTACATTACCATCCGAAAACGGTTTGGTACGTAACCGATTTATATGCAAATGGTTTAAAAATTTACATATTGGTTCGATTCCCTGTTTTTTGTGCTTGATTTTCAAGTTGAAGAATTTTTTTTTTTTTGTAGTTCGTTTCCCCAAATTAAAAATCGTTTTAAGTAATTTCAAGAAACAAAAAAGAAAATTATTATATTTTGTTTATAAAAAACCCTTGGCGCTTCATTGATATAGGATAGCTTTCAAAGGCTCTTTTGTAGTTTTGTAAGTACTTTCATTTGACTGTTTTTCTTTAAAATATTATATTACATAAAAAAAAAAAAACTTAAAAAAATTTTTGAAGTCTAAAATGAACTTTGCTGTTGAGATGAAGAACAACAAACTTTGTACAACCAAACACATAAGATACAGACAAAACAAAAAAAAAAAAAAAAATTACATGCTTATGCTCTAGTAAAAATAATTAATGCCGCCAGTTTTCTTGCCTAAAACTTCACTTGTTATCATATCATAAAGAATGAAATATGTTAAAAGACTTACAACTAATAGCTTTCACGACTAATGCTAAAAGTTAGACTCTTAGCAAGCTGCAGAAATGTTTGAATTGTCTTTTAATAAGCTGAAATTTTCTATTATGCAGAAAAAGCGAGACAAAAAACAAAAGAGGAAGGGCCATGCAAGATCCAGCTCAACAGACTCTGCACGTTCTAAGTAAGTAAAAAAAAACGAAAACATTAAGTTTCCAAGCGTTTCATAACTATAATAAAAATTTCAGTTCACTAGACCACGATGACCGTAAAGAAAAAGGTTTGGCCAAAATCCGTGGAGCAACTACGAACAAAGGGAATGATGTCGCCAAGTCAAATGAGAATCCGTTCCGCGGTAGATCGAGGGAACGACGCAAAGATTCTAAACAGCGTCGTAATGACTCTTCAGCCGACAGTAGACGCGACAAACGCGAGCGGAGTCCCAGACGTAACAAATCCAACGAGCGGAGTCCTAGACGTAACAAATCCAACGAGCGGAGTCCTAGGCGAAACAAATCCAACGAGCGGAAACAAACAAAGCGCACATCTCCTCATAAAGAGAAAGAGGCAGAAAAACATAACGAACGCTCTAGAGAGAAGCAACGTTCAAAGGATAGACAACAACGAACAGATGGTTCCAGAGAGCGTACAATCAGACACGAGCGTAACAAGGAACGTCGCCGTGAGAGATCCATCTCTCGCGATAAGAGACTTTTAGCGAACTCCAACCGACGTGATCGCTCCACCTCCAGAGCCGGAAAGAGACGAGAACGCTCATTGTCGAACGACAAACGAAGGGAACGCGAAATTGAGCGTGAGCGCTCCAAGTCCAAAGGAAAACGTAGAGAACGCTCTGTTTCGGGTGAAAGGAGGCGTGAACGTCGCTCTGTGTCCAAAGGAAAACAGAGAAATCGTTCAAGATCCGCGTCTAGGGTTAAACAACAACGCGAGCGCTCAGTGTCTGACGTGAGGCGGAAAGAAAAAAGACACCAAAGGTCTATATCCAGAGAAAAACAAGCACGCGAACTTTCAGTGTCTCGTGAAAAGCGAAAAGAAAAGGAGCAAGGAAAAAAGCACGAGCGCTCAGTATCTGGTGATAGGCGAAAAGAAAGAGAGCGGTTGAGGCAACGGTCTACATCTAGAGCAAAAAAACGCGAACGTTCTGTATCTGGCGAAAGACGTAAGGAAAGGGAAAGAGGAAAGCAAAGATCAGTGTCGAGATCAAAACAACGCGAGCATTCAGCACCTGGCGAAAATCAAAGGGAACGTTCCAATCACAAATCAGCAGGTGCTCCCGAAAAACGCCGTCGCTTTTCACGCTCTACCTCGCGAGGCTCGTCCAAACGTAAGCAGATTCGTCATTCCCGTTCGCGCTCACAGAGTCAAAAGCGTAAGACTACTCAGCAAGGCGCGCATTCACCAGCTAGCAAGAAACGATTCAGTAGCTCTGTGGATGGTCAGCAAGCCAGTAAGAAAACAAATACCGCAACACCTGCCTTCAATCCTTTTAAAGCAGCCGAGGACACTGTCAACGACATACTTGGCAGCAAGTCTGTTAAAGTAGCGCTGGAGCATACTAAACGTGAGCGTACTGCATCCAGCTCTAGCTCATCATCTGGAAGTTCGAGTGGGAGCTCCTCAGAAAGTGAAGCACCAAGACATACACCTTCACCAAAACCTGTAGCAAAGAAGCAGCATACAGCAGAACCGGCTGTAAAGCAAGAACGCAGTCGAGCAAGGGATCAACGTAGTAAATCTCGGGATAAGCGCAGCACGCGAAAAGAGAGCACTAAACGTGAGCGTTCAGCTACACCACAAAAGAAAACTATCAAGTCGAAGGTCACGCCAAGTCCCAAGTCAACCAAACGACGTTCACAAAGCTCTAGTTCCACAGAGCTGCGCTATTCGCCAGCTGAACGCAATCCTGAGCTCTATCGCGAAATTATTGATAAGGACAATAGCAAAAAGCGTCTGTCCACGTCCAGTTCGCGTCAACATCGTGAAACCACCAGCAAGCCCACGCCCATAGTGCGCCTTAGAGCTCAGAGTGATGATGGTAGCGAAAGTGAGCTGAGTGGTGTTCCAGCAGCACTGGATGAGTATCAAACAACGAAACGAGATCGCGAGATACAAGAGCTACGCATGCTGGAACAATTAAAATCTGGGATTGCGGCCAAGGCAAAGCAGAAAATCAAAACAATGGAGAAAAATGGTGACGCCGGAGGCAATGCCGGATCAGGGGAGAGAAGCGAAGTAAGTGGCGAACCATGTGCAGCCAGTAAACGTAATTCGCTTAGTGAATTTCTTGTTGCTAACAATGTAACCGCTTTGATTAATCCATTGACGAGTGCTGTGACGGCAACGACAACGACCGCGACAACAACGTCTCCCAGCAATGCCACTACACCAACGGCTGTGATACATCCGCAGCCATTGGAGGCGCTAAAACCATTGACTTTAGAAGCTGATGAAGATGCCGCAAAAAAATGTAATAAAAGGGACAGTAATACGCCGCCCATTTGCAAAACGTCTCAAGTGGCGGCAAATGGCGACGCTAAAAGTCCAACAGAAAAACCAACAACAGAGACATCTCCTACAGCAGTAATAACAGGCAAACATAGAACGTTGATGCACCATCAACATCCGCCACATCAACAACAACATCAAATAAAGCGCGTCTTTTACAATCGTACATTGAATAACAATCCAAACAGTAGACATAATACTAACAATAATCATACATGTGGTAGTGGTGGTGTTAATAGTGGTGCTGGTTCCCATCCTAATCATACTAACAATCCGAACATGCCGCTTTTTTTAAGCGGGGGTGCTGGCACCTACAACCGCACCACAAATCGGCTTAATCATGGGCCTCTGCTTACGGCCACGCACTATAACATCTGTAAGAATCAACATAATAATGCGCCCTTAATCAGTCGTCGTGACCAGCAGCACCATTTAACGCGTAGTCTAGTCTATAATAATCCTAATCTATATGCCCATAATCAACAGCAAGCGCTGCTAGCCAACAATCATCATCATGCTCGGCATGCTGGTATCTTGGCTTTGGGGGGTGTTGGCGCTGGCGGCGCTGCTGTTGGCTTAGCGCTACTGAATCATCCACAGCAGTCGCTCCATACCCGCAGTAGTATTAGTTTTAATGCAGCCGCAGCGGCTGCAGCAGTTGCAGCGAATAGTCTTAGCTATCATCATCACCATCAGCAACAGAAACCGAAAATCGTTATAAAACCTTTTAAAATTCACGATCCACAGCCTTTAGTTGCTGCCCTTGCAGACAGCACACTTGTGGATGCCATTGTATCAAAAGTATCGACTGCCACGGTAGCAGCGGCGGAGAGTGCAGCGCGGCGTAGTCGCAGTCGTTCTCGGCGCAGTAGTCATAGTCGCAGCAAGCGACGTGCAAGCAGCGGGCATCATCATCATCATCGCTCCAGTAGCCGCTCCAGATCGTAAGTCTGCTTCGTCGGCATTTGGATTGTAACTTAACTAATGTTTGGTTTTTTGTGGTTTTTTTTTCAGACGTTACAGCTCTTCGAGCAGTCGCAGTGGCTCGCGTAGCTCGAGATCACGTTCTGGCTCGCACTCATCCCGCTCCTCATGCACGTCGCATAGCAGTTCAGGAAGCTCATCCAGGTTAGCTTTTTAATGAATGTTCTCACAAAGTCGAGTTTGCTGACGACTTGCGCTTTGAAATGCAGAAAGATTTTTCTTTCCATTGCTTTAACCACACCACTTTCTTTTTATAGCAGCGGCTCGGGCACATCACAATCTGGGTCTCGTTCGCCATCAATACCACGTCGTCGTGGTTCGCCCAGTTTTCTGGATAGACGTCGCATAACGAGGTATGGAGAGCACATAATATTGTGGAGCTTTTCTTGATTATTCTTGCCTTGATTTGATTTTTTGCTTTACCTTTTTTAATATATATTTTATATGATTTTTTCACTTTTTGTAGCCGTCGTTCACCGCGTTCCAGCAGACGCTAGCGAGTTAACCACTTCAGTTTGATAATTTTTATTCACTCATAATTTATGGATATTTTTTCTTAAAGCTAACTCAGGAATTAGATATTTTTTTTATCAATCCTGCTTACATTTTGTGCATATGCAATATTTTAAAATATTAAATTAGTAATTCTTAAAAATATTATGCTCTCTTCATTTGTGTATTTAGTAAAATAAATTTCAAAAAATTGTATATGTTCCTGCAATTAGACATTTGATTTGTTTTGAAAAAAAAAATATTTTTAATTTCTAGCCTTTTCTGTTCATTTGAATTACACATTTTTAATTTGGTAAGTTTTAATTCAGTATTGATTAATTTAAACTTTTATTGTACAATGCTTTAATGGAATTTGTTGCTTAATTACTTTTAACAATTCCAGCGCGCGCAAGCGTCCAATACCATATCACCATAAGACGCCCTCGGACGCTTCCAGCTACTGCTCGAGCTGCTTCAGCCGCGCCAGCACTCCTCGCACGCCCTCCTGCACTCCGCTGCGCCAAAGTCGTAGTCCATCCTCGGCAGCTTTTTGAGTGTTAACAACGTCGCTGCGCAATGTGTGGCGAGTTGTAAATGAAAATGCCGAAAGTAAAACATTCTAGTCCACAGACTCATAGTCGCATAATGCTATTTGCTTGAACATCCTAATTAGGTAGTTGTTAATTGGATACTTATTTGACTTCAAAGCATTCGTTAGTTTTAGACTAGGTTATCCGTTTTTGTTTGGAAGTTTTTAGTAAAATTATTGTAGCAATTGAATCGGTTTGTAATATTTACGTGAAGCAATTTATTTGCTAGTATTAAGCTGAGTTTTAAAATAAACAATATTTGTTGCCTTTTTAAATGCATTATTGTTTTTAATTGTACGTACAAAAATCTTTACATTGGACTTAAAACGCTACTATTATCAAGACAAACGCAAGTTAAAATATATATGCAATTAGCCTAAGCAGCTAAAGCACAAAACCCGGTTAGTTGAAACCTGTGATAGGCAACTATGATAAAGAGTCCGATAGAGCGAATATAATCTCCTTATAAACTAATACATAAAATGTACTATGTACAAAGATTAAAATCTTTAATGTGGAATGCTTATTTGGACTTTTCAGCCTCGAGTTTCTCTTGGTGGCGACGACGTTTCTGCGCAGTGTAAACAACCCAAATGAAGCTTATAACACCCATGAACACAGAACGGAACTGAAGATATATAGATAATTAGCTTTATCTTATGCTTATCGTGGATAAATTTTGTACTTACCATGGGTGGTACATACGCCATATTTAGGTACACAAATAGTGACAAATATCGCCAATTGGCCCGCAGCAGAGGCAAATACAATTTTTGCAAATTGATGACGGCAGCGCTGTGTGACTTGCCCTGAAACAAAACAAACTATTCGTTGGAGCCATTTTATCGATTATTTAAATTGATTGGATGTACCTCAAATATAGATAGAAAATATAAAGACAGTGCCTGATAGATGGGTGCGTAGACTAAACGTTCCGACAAGAATAGGTAAAAGCGTCTGAAGCGCAAATCGTCACAAAACAAGCGTTCCACAATCTGGTAGAAGTAGTGGGGAACACTGCCACCAAAAAGTAATCCATACAGACCATAAGCAAAAACGCTCTGTTGGTTAAGGTGCTTGGCACCGCTGATGCGCTGTGAGGTCACATTAGCTGAAGTCGCCAAAATGCAGCTGAAATTTAAAACATCACTATAAACCGGCTTGTTCCAAGTGCCTCAAAACTTACGCTGTGATAGATTTCGTGCGGACAGGATTATTAAATAACTGCTCCAGGTACGAGCCAAAGAGCGAGTACAAAGGCTTCGAAAGTGACATTTTTAGCAAGTGGCTGCAGAAAAGGTGGAAATAAACTTTTAATTATAAACTTCAAATTTGCTTGATCAAAGTGCAAAGTGCACAGCCAGTGATAACATCTGAAACTGCTACAATGTACACTTTTTGTGCATCCTACTATATCATACTAACCACACGATTTAAGCAGTGAAGCAAGACTAATCGTATCTTCTGCTTGTAACAACGAATAAATTATAGTTAATTAATCTGGAAAAACAAAACGACAGAAAGTTAACAAAACTGTTACCCACTACCAAAAGTTTCCAAAAGGTGAATTTAAATTTCCCATTTTGGCTAAATATGGCAGCTCCAATATCAGTATTTAAATACCACGTTTGAATTTTGAAACTTAATATTTTTTGCATCTTTAACATAATGCAATGATTAAGGAAATATTTTGGAAACTAAGACTTTTTATTTTTAAAACAAGTATTATTGTGTCTATTCATTTAAACTTTGAAGCATTATTGAATAGCATTTTTAACGTTTTAATACCAAAACGCTGTCAATTTAACTTATGGTCACACTACCGTCAATGTTGTCATCAGATTTATTTCCGACTTTAGCTTGAAAAGTTTATACAATTTAAATATATTTTTGCATTTTGCGTTTTTAAAGTGGTTATTGGTGATTGCTTGCAATTATGGAGTTTCCACCGTGTCCACCCTCATTAAAATCAATACAGCACTTTCTAAAGCTTGCACAGGAGCATGACGCAAGGGATATTGTAATTTCTTATTGGGCCCGTTTGTAGTATGTATTTAACCGGAATTTTTTCCCATGGTTCTTGTTATTTTATATTGTCGTTTTTTATTCTATATAGTGCATTGCAAGTGGGATTGAAGGCGTCTACACAAAGTGCAGAGGAGACAAAATTGTTGATAGGTAGGGGTACTGCTATATGCGTACATCGCAAGTTGGTGACTCATCATTGTTTGTTTTGTTTTTTTCCACCCATAACTAATTGCAGGTCTTATGAATTGGTTGGAGCAAACGAAGAAAACACATGCCGATAATGAAGCCATTACCAATGATGTTGCTGCACAGGTAGGATTTATGTATTCCCACATAATATACATATAATATAATATTAAAATTGAAATTTGTGTGAAATTGGGAAAATAATATGTACCACCTGTGTTGTTTGCTATGCTTTATTGAAATGTTCAAAAACCTTCGTCTATTTCCAGGCTCATATTGAAAACTATGCGCTTAAATTGTTTTTATATGCCGACAAACAAGATCGCGAAGAGAACTTTAACAAGTAAGTTGAAATAAGTTATGCTCTAATTCTGGAAACTTTATTTCATATGCTGGTTTTTAGAAATGTCGTTAAGGCTTTCTACTCGAGCGGCGTGCTCTATGATATACTCCAAACTTTTGGCGAATTAAGTGAGGAGGCGCTGCACAATCGCAAATACGCCAAGTGGAAGGCAGCATATATACACAACTGTTTGAAGAATGGGGAGACACCCATACCAGGTCCCTTGCCAGATGACGAGGACGATGAAAATGCTCATGCGGCCGATGATAATGACAACCAAGGTGCTGCAAGCAATCCAGATGCTTCGCCGCCTTCAGATGCTTCGCCCAAAACCGATGAACCGCAGACACCAACAACACCACCCGAGACCACGCCACCCACAGCAGAAGAGGTACTAAAAAACCCCAACAAATTACCAAGTCCACCAGTGGAGGAGGAAAAACCAGGCGGCTTTGAGCCCTATGTACCAACTGGACAGCCCAATCCGGCAGCGGTGGCCACTTACATACCCATAACGCCAGTTGCTGGCGTACAAATCACGGCAGATCAGATGGTTAAGGCACAAAAGTATTGCAAATATGCGGGCAGCGCCCTGAACTACGACGATGTACAGACAGCAATTGAAAATCTACAAAAAGCCCTCAAATTGCTCAGCACAGGCACAGAATAATTAACATAGTGATCTTCATATAGTAGTTATTAAAGCACGAAAAATCTCGTTTCACTTGAAATATAGTTGCTTATTAACGTATATTTTGAAAACAACTCATGGATAACCAATGAAATTAAAATTTGAGTTATTAATTTTATTAAAATTGTTGCTATGTCATATTTCACAATGCATAATGCGCATTTAAATTAGAAGGTTTGACTACAATTTTATATATATAAGTGCCTATTAATAATTATTAATGCTTTAATGTGTACTCAATTACTTTTTGCAAAATGATCTTGTCTTAAAAATTCCTTTGTTATTTTCTTTTTTTGATTTGCTTGAACACTTTTACTATGTTTATTTTACTTACGTATGTACTATATCATTTATAAGTTTATTATGCTGTTTTGGCACTGCAGTGAAAACATTAACTCTGATTTCTTAATTATGTATATGGATATATAATTTCAATTAACTTTTAATGAGGAGAAAAACTTCTGATTGTGTATGTTTCTAAGTTTAAATAACCAATTTAGTTACGTGTCGAACTTAATGTGCTAGAACAAAGCAGTTTACATTTGTATCTATGTATCGTCTTACTATATATTGTATCGATTTGCATTGTTAAAATGAATTGTGCAGTTGCGACCACCGCACGGCACTTTCTAATCTTGTTTAACGCCATTGGTTTGTGGTTGATTGGCTGCCGCCAGCTCAGCCTCCTTGCGACTTGTCTGATACCACACCACCAGCCGTCCACCCAACATAAACGTAAAGACCAGCGCAGGTCCAGATCGCTCAAAGGGATCACTGACCATCCAGTGTTGATAGATGCCCAATAACATAAGCAACAATAAAGTCACATTAGCCGCGTTCTTAACTTTATCTAAAGGATTGAAGATAATTCAGTAAGTGGGTATATAGTATTTTGAGGTTTTTGGATTACTTACGATAAGGTATTAGTGCCATGGCCAGCCCACATACTATTTCCAATATGCCCACGGTGCGTCGATACCATTTCGAAGGTATTTTAAGTCCGAAAAGTGCAGTCAGAGGAAATACTTTAGCATATTTTACATATTCTGTGCGCTATAAAAAAATACAAAAATTGTATGCTAACATTAGACTTTGAATAAAAACTTTAAAAACAAAAATTTTTTCGTCTATCTCAAGCTATTCCAAAAATGTACAGCGTCTGTGAATTTTGGCTTTTACTTTAATTAAATATTTTTTTTCCAAAATGCATTGAGTGTTTTAATTTGAAAAATGTGGAACAGTCATTTGCTTTATGTTCAGGCAAAAATGAAAAGGAGTTGTAAAATAACTCGAAATTAAGACACTAGGTTTAGGAATTTTTGAAAATTTTAATCAAGCTCGACGAGAAGTATAGGTGTTTAAAATGTGCTTGTATTTTCATTAAGCACACTCAAAATTATAAATATTCACAAACACAAATTTTGTTTGTTTTCTTTATAAAAATAAACATTTCGCATTGCCTTCTGCTGGGCCGTATTTTGGCATGCTTATAAATTATACAGAAATAATTTCAAAATGCAATTTTGTATTTATGTAATTTGAAAACTTGAGTCGGTAAAACAAGA
The DNA here is from genome assembly GCA_949987675.1 of Chymomyza fuscimana. Taxonomy (NCBI): domain Eukaryota; kingdom Metazoa; phylum Arthropoda; class Insecta; order Diptera; family Drosophilidae; genus Chymomyza; species Chymomyza fuscimana. The sequence goes on from OX465089.1 coordinate 1,996,234, forward strand.
ATATTGTGCGTATTCTTTTTAGCATTGGCATTAAATAATATATAAAATTATATTTTTTTTTTGATTGTACGTCATTTGCGGCTTATTTGTTTACTAGTCGAATTCTTGTAAAGTAAAGAAATATATGGGGCGTGTTTTACGAGATTGTAAACAAAGTAAAATACAAAAAAAAATATTAAAAGTTTAGCAGCATGTAAAAGTAAACAAACTGTAAAGCTAGTAAATCACGTTTTGTAAAAAAAATAATACAAAATCTTATTTTGTTTACTTGAATATGCAAATTACAAGTTTTGCGTCCAGTCATAGAAATGTTTTTAAATATCCAAAGGAAAAGCAAAATTAAATACTCAACGTTTTGTTCTTTCTATTGTTTATTTTCTTTTTTTTTTTAATTTGTGGTTGCTATTACTTTTCCAAGTGTTCTTGTAGAAACATGTGTGTGTGCTCTTTTTACTATACTATAGAAAAGCACAAGATCGTTCCGAAATTTTTAAATGTCAATGCCTGCCATGGACGAGGTCGAGTTCAATGTGCACGCACAATGAAATAAGTCATAAGTATATCCAAAAACATATATATGTATATAAATATACAAATACTCTTCATTACGAAAACAGTATAATACGTTTGTGAAGAGGCTTGCAATGCACGTGCGGATTATCCAATGATATCAAAATGTCCAGTACCGCGATAAAAGTCTAATCTGTTTTTTTGTTACCTACTTTGTAAATTGTAGTCCCTAAGAATCTAGCTCAAGTTTTTGTGCAACAAAAAAAGGTTGTATCTGATTTCTAGTTTGTTTTTCGACCAGTTTAAGAAGAAATAAACTAACTAATGACTTTTTCGGAGTCAAATGCATTATAGATTTTAAAGTGAAAATTGTTTAACAAATCATAGCAAAATATCTTAAAGTTTATTTATGAAATCGAAGCTTTTTTTTAATTAGCCACAGAATCTATGACTACTAAACGTTCAGCTGATTTATCCTTTTCAAAAAGTTTATATATATGTATTATAAAATAAAAGAAAGTGAACAAAATTATCGTGTATAAGAAATATTAACTCAACCAATAAAAAAAACAAAATGTTTCGGAACGTTCATTTTAGGAAGTGTAGGCGAAAATTGAAAAAATCAAGTTTTAAAAGTATCTTTTGGGCATTTCGGCACTTCAGAGTTATTAAAGCTGCTAGCCTAGTTACATAATATCATAAAAAAAAAACATTTATAAATTGACACACTTTGCTTGGACATTGGCAAAAGTCTGCAGCGGCAATGGAATGGAAAAAAATCAATAAGCACACCCACCACGCCCACAAAAAAAAAACGCGCCGCGAGGTAAACAAACCAAAATTTCCACTTTTTTGTTATCAAGCTTACCAAATCCTTGTAGAGATCCTTGCTTATGTGCGGCGTTAGTTTTAATGTGCCCACAAATATAAAAAATAGGCCTAGCAATATGGAAAGGCTCTTCAAGACAATTGTATTTGAAGCAGGCATTTTGATTAGGCTTTGTATATTTCCAGCTAATATCACACACACAAACACACACACACGATTTTCCTTAAAAAAGTATTGGGTCCCTCCTCTAGTGCATATGTTGTATCTATGTATATCGTTATTATTTTGCAATAAACACAAAGCGTGAGAACGTAAATTATGCAAATACTATTTCGAAAATGTATATTTCACAAATGGGGCGCACGAGCGCGTCTTTCGGGGGGTGTGTAGCTCGCTGGGACCCATACAACAAATACAAGTACAACACCCTACAAATACACCACCGGCTGCTAAATTTAGCGGCGTTGTGGCTTTTCGTGTTCAACGGAAAAGTACAATGAAAACAACAACAAATTTGAAATAATTCTTGAATGTTTGGCAAATAGCTTCGTAGTATGTATAAATTTATGAATTTTTTGTGCTTTCGCGTTCCTTGCCGATATTTTATTTTGCCAAACGGTCACCGCACTCGCGTTCGAAATCAGACTAAAAAGTGAGACAAAGTTTATTTCAGCAGCATCCCAAGCGAAAGACGAAATAACAGAAAATCAATAGTGCCGCGCGGTCGTTATATGTTCTATGTGAGAGAAAAACGCAGAGAGATAGCCACTGGGTTGAGTTATTTGGGGTGGTGGTTGTTTTGAATGTGCCGTAATTAAGGCCAAAGACCCTGCAACAACCCCTATGAGGAAAAAGTATGGCACAGGGCTGCAGCATAATATTTTCGTTATAAAAACTATTTATTAAAGATTGAGATATATATGTAAGTATATACAAGTTATTGACTACCAAGACTACCATCGCATTTGCACATTGCCATTGGGTTGCATAACTTCCTCGGGTGGCGTATGTGCAAAAATCCTTTTCGAATCCGCTATGCGTTGAGTATGGCTGTCGATCAGTTGCTTTAGTTGTTTATCCTCTTGCAAAGCTCGCTGTTCGTCAAATTCCAAACAGCCTACACCGTCCAGACGCTCCAGCTGCAGCCAGCCACGAAAACGCACACAAACACCATTCATTATAAAGCTCGAACGCAGATAGACTTTACCACGTTCCTTTTCAAAGTCACATTCCTGTTCCTTCATATATGGATTATGATTGGCATTAAAATAAAGCTGCAGATTTGTACCAGATGCTACAAATGAGATTTCCGTGTAACCTTCACGGCAATCGTTGGCAAAACGCAGTCTTCGTTCGTCCATAGCGCGTTTTCGATAGCCTGTGTAGCGAACTTCACTTTCACGACTTAGACGCCGAAATAGTTCGTCATTATCGAATTTTGTCTTTTGATCTGGCACTACACGTGGCATTTTGAATACAAAACGTGGCTTGGGCTGCTCATAAAGAGCAAAAGCCATGTTGTCGTATGGCGGCGGAATATTTTGTGATTGATGATGATGCATTTTCTAATGCTTTTGCACGTTCCAGCAAACAAATACTGAATGCTCGATATTCTGAAGTGTGCAGCTATTTATGCATAAAAATGTCCTATTTTTGAAAACAGGTAAAATAATGCTTAAGTAAATTTTATAGTTTTACGATGGCCGTTAAGCTGCAGCAGATGTTTAGATTTAAATTTTTTAATGAGGCTGTATATCATACCTGCAAAGGCATTGCCAGCTAAGAAACTTTGCAATAGTTGGCAACAATTTGCTAAACAGCTGCAAAGCAACAAAAGCGTACTGCTGAAAATTTTATTTATTTTTGCCTAGTTAATTTAATTTTCACAAAAAGTCATGTCGCTCGTTGCCTATGCCGCAAGCAGCAGTGATGAAGAATCTGAAAATGAGGATGAAAACAAAGGAACGATAGTGGAACTGCTGAAACCTCCAGCTACAGTTGCAGAAACAAATGGACGCCCTGCGCTAGTGCTACCAAATACCAAACCTGGTATTGAAAAAGTAGCAACATGTGGGAGACCTGCGTTGGCGCTGCCGAAGCCCAAAATGGCCAATGAAGCATCAGTATTTGTAAAGGACGATGAGGACGATGAGGACGAAGACGTAGATGCTCAAGTAACGCCAGCTTTTGCTAAGCTGCCTATGCCGCGCACAGTGCCCTTAAAGAAAACTGCTATAGAAGAGGAAGATGATGAATTTTTGCACAAAAAGGCCGTACCTGCAGCAGGTAGCGTAACTCTGGAAAAACCACCAGCGCCACCTGCTAGGGCCCGTGTTAAAATTAGTATACCATCGCTTAGGGAATTCGCAGATGTCGACAAAGAAAGGACAACAAAACCGAGTACCAAAGACATGAGGCCGAATGTGCCAAAAGGGTCAGGGCTACTTAGCATATTGCCCCAAGCGAAATCCGAACGTAATTTTGCCAAAAATCAGGCAGCACCACCTACAACGACAACCTCAGAAGATGCACCCCGTGCCAAACCAGCATTTGTGCCAGACAGCGTACATCAACGACGAGCTGCGCACAATACGGAGAGTGTTGATGGAATTAAAGCTGCGTCGAAAAAACAACAAAACAAAACTTCGAAAGCGAAACCATTGGTTAATATGAGCGATAGTGATGATGATGATGAGGATGCTGCCACTGGAGACTTTTTTTCACTGCACAGCGAGCAGAAACTACCCGAAGTCAACACAAACGAGCTTAGTGCCTTGGTAGCTAAACGGGCTGCTAAAATGGTTGAAGTCGGCAACAAATACTTGGAAGAAGTGGCTGAACGTGAAGCTGCAGTAGCTGAGCGTTCGCGTCAGGAAGATGAGGAGTTAAGGTTGGCTCAAAAACGCTACCACGAACAACAATTAAACGCTGAGGCCATGGATGCGCTTGTGGGTAAAAATGCCAAACGACGTCGTAAGGAGGCGCAGGAAATGCAAGTTATTGATATATCCGGCTCAGAAGTGTTGCCCGATCGTGATGAATGGATGCGTACTGCTTTGGCTTCGTCTACTGCATTTCAACCCACAGGTGTGTTAACTGATGAGGAGCCTGCAGCGGGCACTAGACGGAAGCATCAAATTACTTACTTGGCGCACAAGGCTAAGGCCAACGAAGCCGAGTTACAAGCCATGTGGTCGGCAAATAGACAAAACCGTCGAGCAACACAAAGCAAATACGGGTTTTGAGTGTCGATTTGGATTTTTTATTTTAATAAATTAAGCTCAAGTTTAATAAATGTTTATGCTTATTGTAGCCAACCCTCTCGTTTCCTTAACTGTCCAGCTACATAAACGATGGCGGAACAAATCAACATAGTTATTGGTAGCAATGTTATATAGATGGGCATCAATGTGGGATACTCTAGAGCTACGCAAATCATAACCTGCGATGTAATAGTCAGCAAAACTCCGCCAATGTTCCATTTGTATAGAAAAAGCAGCTCCTTAAGGCGTTTTAGGTTGCGCCATTTACGAATAATTTTAATGATCACATAAATTACAAGTATGGTGTCGAAAATCCATAGTGGAATAAATGTAACAAACCAGTTCCACGTAGTGCGTGGATCGAGGCGTAGACAGAGCAATATTAGGAAAACTAGGACAATAAACCACGTAAAGAGCGCTCGATGTGCCAGAGTCATTTTACATTCAGTTATTGAACATTATTAAATGAGTTCAATCTAATTACAAGTTGAAAACATGAAACCCTACAAAATGCACTCTACCTACAGCCACACACATGCAAACAGATTTGTTTGGTTGCGGTGCCTATCAGCTGATCGTTTGACAGCCGCAGTTGGATGGCTAGTAAGTTGGCAGCACTGTTTGGGGAAAATCAGACAAGAACAAGATATTGACGTGTCACTTGAAGAAAATTAAATTTAATTGGTGTGTTTTTACTATTACTATATTATTTTTTGAAATAAGTAATTTAAGGCATGTTTATATTATAGCTCATACATTCTTTTGCTATTCCGCAATTAATTATTCACCACATAAAAGTGCTGCGAGCTGAAATTTAAGTGTTAATCTACGCCGACATAGGAGCTCCCGTTTTGACACCGACACGACGACATTACCAAGATGTTGACAAATTTTGAGTCTAAATCGGCTCGCGTGAAGGGCCTATCGTTTCATCCTAAGCGTCCGTGGATATTAACCAGTTTGCACAATGGTGTGATACAGCTTTGGGACTATCGTATGCACACGTTGCTGGAAAAGTTCGATGAGCATGACGGTCCCGTACGTGGCGTGGCCTTTCATCAACAGATGCCACTCTTTGTCTCCGGGGGCGATGATTACAAAATTAAAGTTTGGAACTATAAGCAACGTCGCTGCATTTTTACGCTGCTTGCACATTTGGACTATGTGCGAACTGTAGCCTTTCATCATGAGTATCCTTGGATTTTGAGCTCATCCGACGATCAGACTATACGCATTTGGAACTGGCAATCGCGCAATTGCATTTGTGTCCTGACTGGCCACAACCATTATGTTATGTGCGCACAATTTCATCCAACAGAAGATCAAATTGTTTCTGCTTCTTTGGATCAAACTGTGCGTGTTTGGGATATTTCCGGGTTGCGCAAAAAAAATGTTGCACCTGGACCCGGTGGTATGGATGATCATTTAAAAGGTCATCCAGGTGGCACGGACCTGTTTGGACAGGCCGATGCAGTTGTAAAGCATGTTCTAGAGGGTCACGATCGTGGTGTCAACTGGGCCAGTTTCCATCCCACTCTGCCACTGATTGTCTCCGGTGCCGATGATCGTTTGGTCAAGTTGTGGCGCATGAACGAATACAAGGCTTGGGAGGTGGATACTTGCCGAGGGCATTACAACAATGTGTCATGTGTATTGTTCCATCCGCGTCAGGATTTGATTATCTCTAACGGTGAGGATCGCCATATACGCGTGTGGGATATGACAAAGCGTCAATGCTTGTACACATTCCGACGCGATGATGAACGCTTTTGGATTTTGGCTGCGCATCCCACACTCAATTTGTTTGCTGCCGGACATGATGGCGGTAAGTCACTGAATCTCTAACCGAAAACAATTGCTCTAATTGTTATTATTTTTGGTCTAACCTAGGTATGGTCGTGTTTAAGCTGGAACGTGAACGTCCGGCGTACGCTGTACATGGCAATATGCTGTACTATGTAAAGGAGCGATTTCTACGAAAGTTGGACTTTACTACTACTAAGGATACTGTGGTTATGCAGCTGCGTCCTGGCAAGTCACCTGTCTACAGCATGTCCTACAATCCGGCATTAAATGCTGTGCTCATCTGTACGCGCACAAACAATCTGGAGAACAGTACGTACGATCTCTGCCAGATAGCTAAAGAAAGTGAAAATCAAACAGAGTTGGATGGCAAACGTAGCTCGGGAATAACTGCCATTTGGGTGGCGCGTAATCGATTCGCCGTGCTAGATCGCAATCAGCAATTGGTCATTAAGAACTTTAAAAATGAGGTAACCAAGAAAATACCCACATTCTGTGAGGAAATCTTTTATGCCGGCACAGGAATGTTATTGATACGCGACCCTGAGTATGTGACACTCTACGAAGTGCAACGATTGGTCTCTGTAGGAAGCATCAAGTTGGCCAAGTGCCGCTATGTTGTTTGGTCGCCAGACATGTCTTTGGTGGCTTTGCTATGTAAGCATTCCGTTACAATTTGCGATCGCCGATTGCAATATTTGTGCACAGTGCAGGAGAACTGCCGCGTCAAGTCCGGAGCTTGGGATGAGTCTGGTGTATTTATTTATACAACCAGTAACCATATTAAATATGCGATAACCAATGGAGACCATGGCATCATACGCACTCTCGACTTGCCCATTTATATAACGCGAGTTAAAGGCAATCAGGTCTTCTGTTTGGATCGCGAGTGTCGCACTCGTGTGTTGCATATTGATCCCACGGAATACAAGTTTAAGTTAGCTCTTATTCAACGTAAATACGACGAAGTGCTTCACATGGTCCGTAATGCACGTTTGGTGGGCCAAAGTATCATTGCTTATCTGCAACAAAAAGGCTACCCGGAAGTGGCGCTCCATTTTGTTAAAGATGAGAAGACACGTTTTGGTTTGGCTTTAGAATGCGGCAATATTGAAATAGCTCTAGAAGCGGCTAAGGCCTTGGATGACAAGGACTGCTGGGATCGCTTGGGCCAAGCTGCCTTGCTGCAAGGCAATCACCAGGTTGTAGAGATGTGCTACCAGCGTACCAAAAACTTTGACAAGCTAAGTTTCTTGTATTTGATAACCGGCAATTTGGAAAAACTGAAGAAAATGAACAAGATTGCTGAAATACGTAAGGATGTGTCCGCTCAATATCAAGGAGCACTTTTGCTGGGTGATATTAAGGAGCGCACAAATATACTTAAGAACTGTGGACAATTATCGTTGGCCTATCTGACAGCCGCCACTCATGGTCTTGATGACCTAACCGATAGCCTGGGCTCCTTTATAACTGGACAAGGCAACACATTACCGGAGGTGAACCCGAACGCTATGTTGCTACAGCCACCAGTGCCCATACAGCAGTTGGAGACCAACTGGCCTTTGTTGACTGTGTCTAAGGGTTTCTTCGAAGGCGCCATGATAACTAGGGCTGGCACTAGTGCTACTGCTCGACAGGCACTTAACATAAATGCCGATGCTGCTGTGCTGGATGATCAAATTGGCGGTGGAGATGGCTGGGGCGCTGATGCAGACCTAGGATTGGATGATGATGGTGACGATGACATGCATGATGCACTTAGCACTGACGACGCTCATGCGGGTGGTGGTGGTGAGGAGGGTGCCGGCTGGGATGTAGGCGATGATGACCTGGTGGTGCCAGAGGAGTTAGCCTCTAAAATTAAGGCTTCCGCTTTGGACAATAACTACTATGCAGCGCCAAACAAAGGTCTATCGCCAGCCCAACAATGGGCCAACAACTCGCCGCTTGTTTTAGACCACATAAAAGCTGGCTCCTTTGAAACTGCCTTCCGCCTGCTCAACGATCAGCTGGGTGTGGTTAACTTTAAGCCCTTTAAAACACTTTTCCTGCATAGCTATGCTTGCGCACGCACCAGTTACACAGCAAATCCCAATCTTCAATCTTTAAGTGGCTATCCGCTGCGCAACTTTGCAGAAACAAATCCAAAACTGCAGCGCCCTGCATTGGGCATTAAACTCAACGACTTGGTTTCCCGCCTGCAAGCTGGCTATCAGTTGACCACCTCGGGCAAATTTACTGAAGCTGTCGAGAAATTCCACGCAATATTAATAAGCATACCATTGCTGGTCGTCGAGACTAAACTTGACGTAGCAGAGGCGCAGCAGTTATTAAAAATCTGCGCTGATTATATTGTTGGCCTGAAAATGGAAACGGAACGAAAGGGTATGCCCAAATCCACACTGGAGGAACAAAAGCGCCTCTGTGAAATGGCTGCCTACTTTACACATTGCAAATTGCAGCCCGTGCATCAGATACTGACGCTTCGCACAGCTCTGAACATGTTCTTTAAGCTAAAGAATTACAAGACTGCGGCGTCGTTTGCGCGTCGTCTTTTGGAGTTGGGCCCAAGAGCGGATGTAGCGCAGCAGGTTCGCAAAATACTGCAGGCTTGCGAGGTTAATCCTATTGACGAGCATCAGTTGCACTACGAAGAATTTAATCCGTTTAACATATGCGGCATTAGCTGGAAGCCGCTTTATAGGGGAAAGCCCGAGGTGAATTGCCCCTTCTGTGCCACATCTTACGATCCACAGTATAAGGGCAATCTCTGCACTGTTTGTGAGGTTAGCCAAATTGGCAAAGACAGCATTGGCTTACGCATATCTAATCTGCAATTCCGCTAAGCGCCCAAGGCCTTTATTTGTACTTCTTTCTTCCCACGCCGAATCCATACTAGTTATAAAAATACATTAACGTTAACACATACACAATATATTAAAATCAAAGCATTAATAATCGTTTTATTTCAATTTAACCCAACGATGATTCATGCTCTTCGTGTTCGGAGTCGTGTTAAAAATACCGGAATTTTGATGCGTAAGATTACGTGTAATTATATATATTTATTAAATTAATACTAAAACTTTATTTTAAAATGTACGACGACAATACAATGCAATGCACAAGTGTTCTGGAAATATCGTTTGCTTCAATTTCGACCAACGATTTTGGTGTAATTGGGCTAGATGTGCAGCAGAAGCCATTTGAAGAATACTATGCATATTTAAGTTAAGCTGTTACTATGAACTACAATTAGAATTAGGAGCATACATATATTCGAACATATCTAAACATATTCATATCCACGGAGCATTTCAGTTTTCCATAAAATATTGAGTATTTGAATATTGAGTCTCTTGCTGCTGCTGCTGATGCGACGTCGCTGACCATGGCGCCGTCCAAAAGTCTAACTAACGTCGCCACATACTGGCACCTACACCAATGCCGCCGGAAGCTACACCGCGACGCACTGCCTCCATCTCGTCTTGTCGATTATCGCGGTAGGCGCGTTTTGTATCCTCGAATTCACGCAATCGTTGGTTGTAGCGATCGATTTGGTCACGTAAAATAGCATCTTCATGCATGGCTCGTCGCTCATCGTATTCAAGGCAACCAACACCATCCAATCGCTCTAAATCTAGCCAGCCGCGGAAACGCACACAAACGCCATTCATAATAAAGTAGGATTTAAGATGCACTTTGCCATGCTCTTTGTCAAAATCACATTCCTTGTCGTGAAGATAGGGATTTTGGTTTGCATTGAACACCAATTGTAGGTTTGTGCCCGAGGCTACAAATGAAATCTCAGTATGACCCTCGCGGCAGCCGTTCATAAAGCGAACCTGGCGCTCCTCAACACTACGTTCCCTGTAGCCTGTGTAGCGTATTTCGCTTTCTCGACTCAGGCGACGAAACAACTCATCACTTTCGAACTTGGACTTCTGGTCGGGCACAACTCGTGGCATTTTAAAGATAAATCGGGGCTTTGGTTGCTCATACAGACCAATTGTATCGTATGGTATCATGTTTGCTAATGCAGCAGCTTCATTCATCATCCTGACGCAGTTTATGGTTCGATATTGCAGAAAACAAATTACAAGTTGGTCACGTAGTGTTGATATTAGCAACTGCTTTAACTGTTGCGATGTTATTTATCAAGTTGTATCACTTTGTTTTAGAAAACAACGCGCATTACAAAAAAAATGGGTTTTTGCGGTTTTGTTATACTAACTTTGTGAGTGATGCCACATAATCAAATATTTATTAAAGTTGCCAACTCTGCTTACAATGTAGTCTGGCAACTCGGTTTAATATTTTAGTTATTTTAATGTGGCAACTTTTATTTAATGGTCGCTAAAGGAAACGTGCTTATTTACAATTTGTTTACATTACAATTGCTTTAAATTTAATAAAATCCAATGATAATTACCTTTAATTAAGATTATTATGAGCATTGCAACCGAAAATACTACTGAAAATGACAATGGCATGGCGCATGCAACAGGTGATTGTTTGGAAACTGTTGAAAAGCGGCCACAATTTGGAACACGTTTGCTTACCCAAAACGACGAAGTTTTAAAACACAATGCTTGGTAAATATATGATTTGTACAAAACGTATGGCCAGCAAGACTTGGGACCACACACTCCAGCGCAAGAAACCAAGCGGTGGAGGCAGTCGCATTCTGACAGATGCTCAAGAAGTGTTCGAGTTTAATGCATGGTACCAGTTTTCCAACTGCACATACATTGTCGTACTTACATACAAATGTTTTAAGGCATCATTTAAATATCGTTCACAGGGATCATGTTGAGTGGGATGCTGAACAAGAGCAGGCCGCTCAGGCTGCTGTTGAGAAAAACTCTGCCAACAAACTGAACGATAATGAACGTCAACGTTTTCAAACGGATGCACACAAATTTTGGGATTCCTTTTATGTAATACACGAAAATCGCTTCTTTAAAAACAGACATTGGCTGTTTACAGAGTTTCCGGAGCTAGCTTCAGCAAAAGACTGCAATGAGCCCCGCAGCATATTTGAACTAGGCTGTGGTGTGGGCAATACACTACTTCCCTTGATGGAGTATAGCACAGAGCGGCAGTTAAAGCTTTATGGCTGTGATTTTTCTTCAAAAGCCATAGAAGTACTAAAGGCCCAACGCGAATTTGATGCTAAACGCTGTGAGGTCTTTGTAATGGATGCAACGCAGGAGCAGTGGAGTGTTCCATTTGCAGAGAACTCGCAGGATATAATAGTTATTATATTCGTGCTATCGGCAATTGAGCCGTCCAAGATGCAGCGCGTCATACAGAATTGCTATCTTTACTTAAAGCCGGGTGGCTTATTGCTCTTTCGTGATTATGGGCGCTATGATTTGACACAGATACGCTTTAAAAGTGGCAAATGTTTAGAGGACAATTTCTATGTACGTGGAGACGGTACTTTGGTTTACTTTTTTACCGAACAGGAAGTGCGTGACATGTTTACCAAAGTGGGCTTGGTGGAGGAGCAGCTTATTGTGGATCGTCGGCTACAAGTCAATCGTGGACGCTGTCTTAAAATGTATCGTGTGTGGATACAAACGAAATTCAGAAAGCCGCAGGCGAGCTGAGCTTTTGAACCTATAAAGCTTTTTGTCATGGTTTACTCGCTACTCGCTAAAAACGTAATCGTTAAGCAGTTTTACCCAAATACACATAAGAGTTAGGAAAGCTGCAAGTTTTCACAGTTGGCTAAAATCGTCGTAAGTGAAAAATTTTCTTGTCCTGCATTAAATTAATTATATTTTTATTACTAAAAAAAACTCAATTTAAAACGCAAATAAAGTGCATTTAAGGCTAGAGTGTAATGTTTTGAGTGCTATACGCATAAGTAGACTGTTTAAAGATTTGTTAAAACGCTACTATATCAAAAAAAAAGAATATATTTAAGAATTGTGCTGTGCAATTTTTCATTGATTTTTTCAAGCAAGTGAATAATTTTGACGCAAATGTTTTTGCAACACACAAGAACGCGCTGTTAGACAAATATTTTTGTGAATTTTGTCTCTTAATAGCGCCCATAAATATGCAACAGAAATTTATAGTAATAAAATAACGTAAATTTTCTAAATTGGTTTGTGCGTGGGCGTTAGCGCAAAACGGTCTAGAATTTGAGAAATATTAATAATTTAAAATATATATTAAACAATTTAGTCTAAATATAAAATGATTTTATTATCTTCCCAAAACAGTTTTAACGTACCGACAAAGCCAGAAAATTCCTGTATTGAACACTGGTGCAGAGGAGTCGTGGCAAGTGTTATCCACACACATACATATACATACCTCCCGTCATAGCCGAGCAGTAAAAAAGTGGTTGTCTGTGTGCGCCACTGTTTGTGCGTGTGTGTGTGTGCCACTGTGCGTGTGCAAAGATTCATTGACGAATAGAGCTCCTTGCTATTTGGCAATCAAAAGCTCACACATTTGACACGCCACAGGCAAAAGGAGAGCGTACGATACATTAGAGCGCAAGTGAGCGAGTGAACGTAACCCTCGACAACAAAAACAACGAAACGCAAGTTGCGCTGCACCCGTCGTCTTCGTCGTACCAACATCATTCCAGTGCATACAAAACATTGACCGAGTGCATACACAATAGACTGAGATACCGCACAGCAGTCACCGCACCGTTCCGCACCGCAATCGACGCAGGCGACGTTCAAAATTTTGTTAAACCAACAAAAGTAGTAGCAGTAGCAACAACAACAACAACAAAAAGAAAGCAATGTAAGTGAGGCTCATATGATGCACATTATTGATTTCTCTTTCTTTGGCTACCAATTCTTTTTCCTCCTTTTGCTAAACAAAATGAAATTTATTTTTAACACCTACCATACATTAAGTATACGACACAAAGTGACAGTTTTGGTCTGCTGGGCGTGTTTGTGTACAATTTGCTTGACCCTTGGGATTTTCCGCAGCTGTTGCGGCTAGTACTGTATTATCCATTCAATGATTCATTTTCGCGGCATCGCATTGCATCTCAAAATCAATATCTTACAAGTCTGAGTTTGTCACGCAAAAACCAAACTATTTTTAAATATATATTTTTTTCATCTAATGTTTACTCGAAAGCCGCCTATAACATGGGCAAAAAAGACAAGAAAAAGGAACAGTAAGTGCAGCTGTGCTTGTTCTTAAAATTTTAACCGGCTAGAAATTCTTAAGCGCACTGTGTATAGACTTAAAATGCAAAATGTTGAATCATTTAGCTTAAATTATCATTACATTACGTGTAACCCTAACCCAAGTAACTACTGAGCTCGAAACTCCCACTGAGAAGTTAGTTATAGATCAGTAAGTAAATTTTTACGTACATTCTAAAAGATAGAGCATATGTATGTATAATCATGTATGTACAATAATATAAATGGCCGAGTTGCTATTTTTATAACGTATACTAAGACCAATCTTGCCACCCACAGGGCGGATGCTGCACCAGCTGGCGATGCACCACCTACTGATGGCCCACCAGCCGGAGAGGGCGCAGATGGTGAGATTGTGGGTGGGCCACGCAACCCGCAGCAAATTGCGGCGCAAAAGCGTTTGCAACAGACACAGGCACAAGTCGATGAGGTAAGTTAGGCTTTATATTCATACTATATAGCTGATATATCAGGAAAAGTCAATAATTTAAATGATCATTTTTCAAAAAAGAATGCCAAATTCTGGTCAAGGCAACAACATTAAAGTAAAAATATTTTTAACTAAAAAAATATGGTTTTGGGGAGTTAGTTGTGCAAATATCAAAAGGCTTGTGAAAAATATTTTCCGTAATCTTTCTACAGGTCGTTGACATCATGCGCACGAATGTCGAGAAGGTCTTGGAGCGCGATCAGAAGCTATCTGAACTGGATGATCGCGCCGATGCCTTGCAGCAGGGTGCCTCTCAATTTGAACAGCAGGCGGGCAAGCTAAAAAGGAAATTCTGGTTGCAAAACTTGAAGGTCTGTCTTACCGTACCAATTTGTCGTTTAAAGATTAAGCCAAGATTTTTTTCTTCTGTTAACAGATGATGATTATTATGGGCGTCATTGGTCTAGTCATTGTAGGCATTATAGCAAGTAAGTTATTTGTGACTGCTTCGTGCACCAACTCGAATACATACTCGCAAGTCAAAAAACCAGAAAAACTTTTTTCGTTTGATAACAACGACAACATAAAATCCCTCTTTATCATGCCTAGAACTAATTGCACATGACACTTTCATTGATATTACATAAAACACTTACAGACTCAAATTTACAAAAAAGTATAATTTTCTTTGCTTATGATTTGTTTTTTTTTTTTATGTCTAATTTTACTAACTTACTTTTGCTGTTTTGCGAATAAAAAAAACTAAATTTATTTTTATTCCGTCAACTTTTTTCTCTAGGTAACTTTATGTAGTTTGCTAAACTATAAGAAACTAGTAACTGTAACTTAGTTACAAATGCAATGCAAAAAAATCATTTAACTACTGCTAGACCACCAAAATCAAATAATTAAATAATAATAGATGAAACTCACAGTTCAACTTTCGTACGTTTGATGATCGTTCGACTAAGCAATATTATTGAAGATGATTCGAATTCGACGCCTTACGAAATTCTCAAATACCTAAATTGTTATATACTTAATAAAACGATCGATCAAGAACCCAACACCACCAAATCCTTCAACATCATCGAATCCGAATAGAAATAAATTATAAATGCACCAGGTTCGGTATTGAATTGATTTGAAGCCCAACATAAAGTCGTGTTGTGTGTTGTTCCTTTATTTACTTACTACTATATGTACCAAGTACTCAATGTAAATGTGTAAAACGTTCTTTATATACCATGTTTGGCTGGATACGCTCCAAACAGCATACACAAAACAGTGTCCACTTTGTCCACAACCACAACAACAAAAAAAGCTCTTGGCTTAAAAACAAATTAGTTAGTTTCAAGTTTAAAGATAATCATAATTTGTAATTTGTAGGACTTGACGTGCTTTATGATTTATGTTCCAAAATTCCTAGTTAGAGTTAGCTTTAGCGTAATTTGTTTGTTTTGAGTGTTTTGTTTATGTTTTGTTTTGTTTTTGTTCGTTAAATATTGGCGCCCATGAAAATTCGATACCAAATAATAATTAAATCTTAAAGCAATAGCATTGTATTGTGTCCTATGTAATATATCCACGCCATTGCCACGCCTCGCTACACCCTCCAGTTATAGTTATTAAGTATATTGTAGTGCAACTAGCGAACCACAAGAACCCAAAAACAAAGTCCACCAAATCTAACGTATATACAGCAAATGCATAAAGTACTGCAATTATTTTTTAGTTTCTAAGTTGTTTTTTTTTTTTATTTAGTTTCTGTTTTTTACACACACTACACTAAACTGCAGCAAACAAACAAACAAACAAACAAACAAACCCATTGCCAAAACTCAACTATTTTTGTGTTTATTTTAAAATTACAGAAAAAGACGAAGAATAATTTTTATTCTAACTAAAAATAAGTTATCCAATAATAATAACGAATCAAATTATTTCAATTTTATTTTGTGAGGTAAAACAATAAAAAAAATTAATATATAATTCATTAGCATTATAGCTAAGAAACATGACAATTAGGTGCACCATTTAAAATATATTTTATATTATTTGTAAACATACCCAATTCACAAATGTACCTACATAATACTATCATGCAAAAACAATGCAATACCAATTCGGTTAATTAGCTACTTTTTTTCTTATTAAAAAAAAAAAAAAAACAATTCGCAAATCTCCCGTAGACTCTTTCATGTCGGATGAGGCTCCACATCCTCCTTTGGAGGAGGGTGAGCCTGTCTATATAGGCGATAGTCATGAATCAGCATCACACCACACACAAAAATCTGAACCAACAACACTCGAGAAAACTCCATTGGCCATACCACAAAATCCAACAGATCAAGTGGCAACAGGACAATAAATAACAACAACTACAACAACCACCAGTACCAGAACTAACAAAAAAAATAAAAATTACAACAATAGTGCTCCACATTGATACAAAATTTAATCATTTCACACTTAGTTTAAAATATGAAAAATCAATATAATCGTATTATCCAACACTGTAAGCAACAATTTACATACCTCTACACGTTCGCTTCCCAATGTGCGTAATTATTATACGTATTATTCCCACATCCCACCCAGCGTTTATTTGTTTATAATTTTAGAGCTGCATGCCAATGTAATTTTCAGTACGCCCTCTTTTAGTTTACTCGCTTTACTGTGTATTTTTGTGTGTGCGTATACTTGTATGCCCCAGTGTAATGATCTTGTGTTAATAATTCCAAAAGGCTAGTTTTTGCTGCCCCTCTACAAAGCTGTTTTTCGTATTAATTAATTTATTTCTTTGTGGAATATTTTATTTATTTTTGTATTGCACTAAAAGTTATTAAAGCTTTTTATAGGGTGGTAAGATGACAGCAAGTGCTGCCTTTAAATAGTGGGTAAAGTTATATACATATTTATTTGAACCAGGGAAATTCTCTGTATAAGAATATATATTTACTAGCAGCAAGGAATTTAAGTAAAAATATTTAAAAAACGCTTCTAGAGCAAAAAAGTGTGAAAATTCTCATTTACTTACTATTGCTTGAATTTCACAGATACTAGTTTCAGATATACTTCTCTATTGCAGCCATAAGACATAGTTAAGCTTAGGGCTTAAGAGCTTATATACACTTGTGCTTTCAAAAATACTGTGACTTTGATCATTTTTCAACATTGTTTCAAAATATTTAAAATATGTAGTAATTTAGATGGCAAAATGTTCCCCCAAGGCCGAGCTGTGCACATTTTTTGACCATACGTTGCACAGTGGTCGATTTGCAGTATCTAGCGGATGAAAATTAATATCTTCTAAAATAATCAACCTATCTTCATTATATTTGGCATGAAGAACAATTTAGGCAGTAACATAAGCATGCCGAGTATCTTCCGTATCGGATGATCATATTATATAGCTACCATATAACCCGAAATCGGGTTTGGGCATATCTCCTTCATTTTTTATTCTATCTAAATCCAATATTTAAAATAACAAATTTTCAGTCTAATTTTTGTTAAGGAAAAAATTTTCTAAAAATTATTTTAAGCTTTAGGCTGAAAGAGAATTCTTTTACGAACATTTCGAGTCTAAGATCTTCGAAACCGATTAGGAACTGTAGAAGTTATGGAACCATGAACGAAATGTCACGACTACAGCTGCATATAAAAACGCAAATGAAAAACTTTGAGTGAAAAATTTTTTTTTTATACAAAAGTGTGATTGAGTGAAGATTGGAACTTCCGTACATGGTTCTATAGCATCTACAATTTTTTTTTTATTTTTTTTTTGTAAGTATTTTGCAAAATTATCAAAAATACATATATTTTTATGAATTGCAGGTTTCTTATTTTATGATCGCCAATCCGATTTTAAAGATCTTAGACTCGAAAAATTCGTAAAAGAATTTTTTTTCATACAAAAGTGTGATTGAGTGAAGTTTGGAACTTCCGTACATCGTTCTATAGCATCTACAATTCTTACCCGATTTTAAAGATCTTAGTCTCGAAAAATTCGTAAAAGAATTCTCTTTCAACTTAAAGCTTAACATAATTTTTAAAATTTTTTTTCGTTATTAAAAAGCATACCAAAAATGTGTAATTTTCAAAAATGTTCAAAAACTACCTGATTGATTTTTACTTAATCTGTATATATTATATATTACTGGAAAGAGCACATGAATACCTTTCGATCTGTTCACGAGATATTGAGGAATAACTGAAAAAAGTGCCCAAAAACATGTTTTTCGAAAATATCTTGAAAACGGTGCTTAAGAAAAAAAAGGTTGCCATTTTCTTGTTTCTCGACCCCAAACTACCCTAAAAATCACTTTTTTAGGAAGATTCATTTTTCGTGTAAACTAGTGTAATCGATAGGTCAAATTGACCACTGTGTGTTGGGATGATCACGTCAAGTACAAAACAGCACCTCAGTAATTATAATTTAGGTTTAGTTAAACATTGCATTAAAAAGTCCCTGAACGAAGGATTATGCAAAATATTTGATAGCAAGATATTTTAAGCTAGTTGTAGCTCTCGTTGTTATTCTGCTACTACGAAAGCCGATATAAGAATATTTCGTATTTTTTAAAATAACTTAAAAAAAAAAAAACGTAATCAAAACTTAGATATCGCCAAGTTAGAGATAGCGCGATATCCTATATTTTTTAGGGACTGCACATAAAAGTATTTTAAAAAAGTGGCAATTTTTTTACTAAACAAGTGTATATAACCTCTTGAGTGTCTTTAACGTCTACCTCAGAGCAAGGGTTTTAAACAATAATAACATTTTATAATTTTGTTTAAAAAATCTAGAAATCTCGAGTTTTATCTTAAAATCTCGCAGAAACTTGTCAAGATTGCTGTAATCAGAATTTCTTATATTCATTAAAACTCATAAATTTTAAGAAAATACTTTATTTTAACAAAAGTTAGGGCCAAATTGTAATTTAAATAGTTGCTTTGAGTAAAAGCTTTCTTTGGCAAGACTAGCTTACTTACAACGCTTAATCATCCCTTGATTGTCCATTGAATTGTTATACTATTGGCGTATATTTAAATGTATTTGTCAGATAATTGATGAAATATCAAAACATATATGCGCTTTAGTCTCGCAGCAAACTAATGATATCTGGTTATTCCCTACCAAAACTTCCCACAGATAAACTAGGCCTAATTGGCGGTGAGCAGCCACCGCAGTATCCACAATATCCGCAGTACATGCCACCACCGCCGCCCCAACAGGCACAGCCCGCAAGTGGTGGACAATCTGCTTTGGTGGACGATGCTGCTGGAGGCGCTATGCACGAGAATGGAGGCGTATAAATAATTATGGATGGCATTTACTTGTAAAGCCGCCAACAACAGCAACCACAGCAGCAGTAGCAGCAATTTCTCAATTACAGATAATGTAAGAAAATGAATACAAATAAACAAAAATAGGAAACCGAATGAAAAATCCAATTAAAAAACAAAAAGTATATATATAAAGAGACGGGAAAGAAGCAAACTCAGTTGAAACTATGAAAACAAAATAAAGTTGAAGTTATAAATAGAAAATGTCATATAATTGCAAAATTTAATAATTTTCACTTTAAGTAAATAATGTCATAACAATAATATTAATACTTATAATACAAAATCCAAAGACGCTCCGGACAAATTAAAGTTGTTGCTAATTTGTTTATGGTTACATTATTTCTGGCATAAAAGGTATATATATATATATATATTTAAAGCAAATTAAACTATATATATACATTGTATTTAATAAAAAAAAAATGAAAGATCTTTATTATACTTAACTAACTAAATCGGTGCTGCTAAAACAAGAAGCCTATAAAGTTTTTTGCAGCGCTTTGTACTCAGTTTCCTTAGCTTAAAATAAAAACCCAAAGGCCGTTTTGGAACAAGCTAACAACTTTAGAGATACGCTACGTTATCTAAGCTTTTGTTCCTAAATTGAATATATTTCAAATGTATGTAATCCAAAAAAAACAAATAAAAACCAAAATATATACATGTATGTAACTAACAAATGTGTAAATTCAAAAGTCCGTACAGTTGGTTAAATAAATAACATATAAAGCGATAAACTATTAGCAAAAATATACAAAGAAGCGTATTAATTTAAAGTTTTTGGTTCCACGTAGTGTGCAAATACTAATGTTAAATAGTGTTGTGTTTCTAAAACCAAAAAAAAAAAAAAACAAGCAGTTAATATATAAAAATTTTGAAAAACAAAAACAGTTCAACGATTAAGTTAAGCGCTTGACAAAATTTGTTAACAAATGGAAATTTTATTTTAACAAAAATATAAAAAATTTAAGCAGAAAAAAAAAGACAGTAACTGACAAAAATTAAAAAAAACAAACTCAACTTTGACTTATACTCATATGCATATATGTAACTTACTTAATAAATAAATATATGTATATTTATTATGTAGAACAAAAAGTTACATACCATAAACTAAAGCAAAAAAAAAATAAGGAAAATTGTAAAGCCTTTCAAAACTGAGCACATACATATTGTACTTACTGTTTTCTTCGTCGTCAGTTTATAAACAATCAAATGTTTTTAGGGCTACAACAAATTATATACTACTTATTAACAATTAAATAAGCGCCTGCCCCCAAGTGCTTTGCCTCAAGGCAGAAAAACAAAAAACATAAGGAACGAAAATCCACGAAAAAAAACAAAAGCAGGTATTTTTAGCAATATTTGTAGCGTGTACAATATGTCGCATAGTGCTTGATGCTCATTGATTTCCACACACAAATTCATTAATACTCAAGAAAACAAATAAAATTTCATATACCTACAACAAGTAATACATATATAATAACTAGCAGCGAAATGTTTGTGCAGTAAATAGTAAAGCGCTTAGATTTTATTTTGTTTTGATTTTAAACAAAATCTTTATATACTAACTAACATTTAACCAAATGCAAAACTAAACTGAGCTAAATTACAATATATAATAATAATAACTGGATTGTGTGTATATCATATACTAGCTGGTAAATAAATACATACATTTATTAAATGATTATTATTATTGCAATTTGCAAACAAAAATTGTATCACTCTTCGACTGGCATTCAGTTTGTCAGTCATTAAACTTCTTACGAGGAGTGGGTGAGTAGTCAGTCAGTCGGTCATATGAGATGGAGCATGTTTTACTAATACTACATACGTACTGCGTACATTGGTGTATGTGCCAGACGAGCAGCATATAAAAACAAAAAAAAGAATAATTGAAATCTATATATATATATATATAAATATATAAACATTATACATATAAACAATAATAATACTAATTAATTTAATGATTAATTGCACCCAAAAAATACATAATTATTTAAATAAATAAACGAAAACTAAATTGTTTTAAAGTGTTTTTATTATTTACTTTATTACTATATACTAAAAAAAAATAAATACGTTGATATCTCCTCTATATGTTAATATTCAAAGTGATTGAGGAGCGTTCGTTTATTTTGACTTGCAGCGAGTACTATGTACCTATGTAAGCTTAGAAAGTAAAGTATCTACATACTTTGACTCCGCTTTCAAAAAAGGGTAATGCTTGGGGGCAGAAGTATTCCCGAGTTGACTCTAAAACGTAGAAGTCATTGACCTGATAGTTATAACCCAACTCGTGTCATCGTAGGATTATGTGACTACTTTTTTGCAGTTATTTTAAAGTTCGTGCTAACGCTAATAATCAAAAAAAAATACGTATACGCAATGTAAAATTATGTATACGGCTATAAGCGTAAAAGCAGGCAAAGCCAGATCGATCAAAAGTCTTGTACAAATGTGCATCATATATCGCAAAGTTTCTGCGTCATATTTTATTTGGTGGTCAACCAACTGGACAACAACACCTAAAGAGGTAGGCAAATGCCATTCCATTTAGACTATTTAGTTAAAAAGTTAATAGCTATGGTGTTGTGTTGAAAAATATTTATTTATCGATTACAAGGCAGAAAAAAATACGATTCATCCAATAACTTTATAGCAGTGGTCGCCATGGCACAATCTCACGTATATAGGGATTAGTGACATGAGGCCGCAATGCCTTGTAACGAAGCGTCGTGACGTCACTGCGCCACTCATACAAAGGCAAGCCAAAATGTGAGAGTATTTCATGACGCGACCACTGCTTTGCATTTACTCACGTTGGACGAATTTTCAAAAGCAGTATAAACTAAGCGAGCAATTGCCAGGGGATCAGCAACAGCAGCAAGTTTAGAAACAAAAATGACGCTACTTAAAGTATGCTACAGTTTTTACATTGTCATTGCCGATGTCGTTATATCGAGTATATTAATCCATCATGCAGGTGCGTATCCAGAATTTGGTCATAGGAGGGATTTTTCCCCATTTATCCAACTTAGGGGGGTCCAGACCCGAAAGCCCCCGTGGATCCACCACTGGCATCATGTACAAAAAGTGTAGCATACTATTGATTCCCCCGAAGTTTTGCAGTTACGGTCTGTAAATTTCTGTTGGCCTGGTGCTTCGCTATTAAGCAAAGTTCAATTGCTTGAGTCAAACCGCTGTGACGTAAAGCATTTTGCAGAATTGTCCAATTACAGGCAAAAGATGGCGTGGCAGACCATAAGTTCTGTATTAATGTTGGCACCTTCTAAACTGCTTCTTATTTGGCGCAATAATAACTTTTTAGGGGAAACGTTGGCTATTTCTGCTGCCTTAATGTTAAGCAGCTACTAACGATGGACTGTTAAATAAATGCTTGATTTCTGTACAATTACAGATTCTATGCAAATGAATTGTGATATTTTTTCTGTTAAAAGGCAATTTGATTTATTATTTGATTTTTAGAAGGAAGTTCTTTAACAAAGTAATAGAAAAATCAATTAGTTTGTAAAAAGTAAATAAAGTAATAACGGCTTGACTCCCTGGCTCGATGCTCATTTATATAATTGGCCGCAAGCCCTTTGCTGACATTGCTTCGTACTAATAGCTAAGCAGTAACACCTGTGTGAAGCATGCTTTATTAAGGTAATTTTTCGATATTTTTTTTTCAAAGAAACTTTATTTTATATTCAAAATCCAAATAGGTGACGATATTATACATATTTAAAAAAAAAACAAAATGGCGCCTGAAGAGAGCTACGCGAACATGACTAATTTTCGGAGAGGCCTCCACGGCTGCAGCTTTTTGTCGTCGCCACTGATGTGAAACATAAAATCTTAATCTATGGACCAAAAGCAAGTGAACCACGTAGGGGTTTTCAAAAATATGAATTTAAAAAAAATAGCATAAGCTTGAAAAAGAAAAATATTTTTCGTGAAAAAAAACGATTTTCTGAAGATTTGTTTTCTACTTATTAAGCGAGTTTTATAAACTTGTAAAATCTGATTAAATAAAATAAATAAAATTACCTTTTTATTGTAAGGTTTTTTCCCCTTTTTCCTTATTATTTAATATTATATAACAAATATTTTGACTTAATGCTTAAAATCTAAATATTATAGTTGTAAAGCTGTAAAGGCTAAACTCTATCTTTTTTTGTAATTAGTTATTAAATGAACATTTATAATATTAGGGTAAATAAATAAATAAATAATAAAATTACCTTTTTTTTTAAATTTTTTTATATAAAATACATAATAAATACATATGTTATAAATGACATGTATTATGTATTACATAAAGGCCTAAAAATATCCCAAAAAAGGGAATTTTTTTTTATATGAAGTTTTGACATTTCGTGCGGAATTTTTGCATGCTGCGTATGGGCCTTGAACAAAAAATAATTTTTTAAATTACAACTTTGAATATATATTTTTTATTCTTAAAAGGCGTATTTTTTCTGAATTTTTCAATCCAATAAATTATGACGGATTTTGGGTTGCAGAACTCGTAAGCGTGGTCAGCACTGACACAGCAACTACCCCATTAGTTTTCCATATGACAGACTCTAAAAATAAATGAATATAAAAACCATTTATTAATATAATATAGCTTCATTGTTTTTTAATAAGCGTAGAAAATACTACATCTATCTAAAGGCCTATAAGCATTTCAAAATATTTGGGATATCCCATTTGGTTTTTTTTTTTATATGAAGTTTTGTCATTCCGTGCGAAATATTTTGAACTGCGTATAGGCCTTAAACAAAATCTCGAAAGCCCAAGAAGACTCACGCTACACCGGTA
This sequence comes from Chymomyza fuscimana, assembly GCA_949987675.1. NCBI lineage: Eukaryota > Metazoa > Arthropoda > Insecta > Diptera > Drosophilidae > Chymomyza > Chymomyza fuscimana. The sequence goes on from OX465089.1 coordinate 2,020,459, forward strand.
GACTTGATGGCTGAGGTGCTCCCATCCTCTAGACCAATCATTCTAATCTCCGACTCCAAAGTTTCTGATGTAATATTAATTATAACTAATAACTGCAATGTCCTTCCAATTAAGGGACAGCCTATAAATAAAAATAATCTAGTTAACCATACTCTATTTTTTCAGACGCTGAGCTGCTTTTGATTAATGGGGACTTTTTCATCGTTTTTAGCGTTAATAGAACTTAGGTGACTTTTCTACGGCAATCTGTGTAAAACGAGTTTGCAAGGACGAAGAGGCCATTGAACAAGAGCAACCAAAGTTATGACAAGCTCTGAGCGTATGATGTATTATTTGGAAGGTGTGCTTTTTGGAATGTCTAATTCATTTGTTGCATATCCTTCATGAGCTTGAAATATTCATAAATCATATTCAATTTAAACTTAATTAATGCCACTTGTTGATGATAGCCCACTTAATTGCCAACGAGACATATTCGCATTTCCAAGAAATCATGGATATCGATTGGCAGACACTTAAACTCTAAATTAAATATTCAGTCTTCATTGTTGTCGCAAACTTTAGCATGAGAGCATTCCCATGTTCAATTATCTACAACGAGAAGCACCTGACAAGCAATATTTTAAAAATAGACATAAAGTAGACAAATCGTAGAACGCTGAGCAGGGATTTCCCATGCCAGGGATTCGCAAATCGTTTGGATTACATAAAATTTAACCAAATTTAAAGTAAACTACGCACTTGGTAAGACTCGCATCCCAGCCAGCCAAACGTGTGCCTTGCATATTGAATACATAAATATCAATTGCCTCGACGCCCAAGTACGTATACAAGTATGTAACATATAAATAGCTACACTGTATATAGTATGTAGTCTATGTGACCATAAAAATAAAAACGAATACAAACTGTAATGCTTATATTTAAATCAGAAGGTTGAAGTAGTCCTTGTTGACGCCGAGCCAGGCGCCTGATACCTGTTTACCACTATGCTTGCCACACCTGATTAAAATCTATTGACAATGCAGACGGTAAAATTGGAGCAGCGGCAATAAGCCACAAGTCCTCTACCTCTGTGTCAGTCTCTGCCGGCTAACAGCGCTAACAAAGGAAACGGAAACATTTTGCACTATTGCGTCCTGCCACTTAATGAAACCCAATTACCAAAGCCGTCCGTTAAGCCTCGGTACCAGAGACAAGTCGTTGTTGTTGCGAGAAGCAAACAAAAACAGCTGCAAGTCCTCCATGACGTAGCTGGTGCGACACCTGTAAACTTTATTTGCATTTCTTCTTCCTAGTATTTTTATTGTTATTAACCAGCGTTCCCGTTCGCTGGCAAGGACATGCGCAAACACCACCCACATACGCCGACTAACAGCCGCCAGCCGTGAGGAGGGGTACGAGGCGAGTTACAACATTCCCTGCCTCCTAAACCGATTCAGGCAGGGTTCATCTCGGCGCGCGTTTTGTGTATAAATAAGGCGCAACTTTTGCGCACATCTTCAGTTGGTGGTCCTCGTTGCGTGTGTTTTTATGCGTTGTTCCCGTGCTCTTAAAAGCGAAAACTCAACAAAATTGTGGCTTTTATTGCAGCTGAATTAACTGTGAATGGTATACAAATCCGAGGCTACGGAATTATAGTTTAACCGTAGCAGGTAAGTGATCGGTTTAGTTTAGAGTTTATGCTAAGGCAGCCTTTTTTTTTTTTTGAACATGGTAGCTTTTATTTGTGGCACTACTAATAAGTAGTTTGAAGTGTTCAAGAGTTTGATTTGTATATCAAAATCGCAATTTAATTGAAAAGTGTTGGAAAATGTGGGAAAAACCTTTGTACGAATAAAAAGCGCTGCATTCAATTAATTGGAATGTCACTTGGTGGCCACTTATGGTATTTACTGCAGCAAATCGGTTTAGGAATTTCTGGAACATAATTGACTCGCACAAATCTTACATATTGTCAGTGAGTCAAACCTTTGCTAATTTTAGCTATGAAGCAATTAAAGCTAGAAAGTTAATATTTCTGATCAACCAGAAATTACAAATGTCAATTTGGAAACCGGAACAGGTGTTACCAAATATGTAATTTGATTTCTTTGAAAATGTTCGTGTATAACAAAATGTTTTTTAAATAAAATTTTAATTTAATTATCTAATTTTTATAATCTTGAAAGTAGTGAAAAAGTATCAAAGTAATCCTAAAAATGTCGTCGAATGAAAGTACGGGCTCTGTGCTGAGTATCGTCTCCTTTTCCAGAAACATTTCAATGCATAATGATTTTTTCAAATCTGCAGGCCGTTTAGAAAAATAAGAAATTATAAATGTCAATTTGGAAACCGAAACAGGTGTGCCCAAATATGTAATTTAATTTCCTTGAAAATTTTAGTGTATAACAAAATTTTGTTAAGTATAATACAATTTTAATTTTTGAATTTTTACAAGGCAGTTAAAAAATATCAAATCTACAAGCCGTTTAGAAAAAGTTATGTTCAAAAACTAAGCTGAGCGCAGCTTGGCCATAGGCCATTATTGCAACTGTGATTAAAGGCAAGTGCCTCAAGCACAGTTTTTAATCTAGTATTCCTAATCTCTAGTCTGAGCCAGTCTATATATAAATAATATATTCTATGCAAATTGAGGGATTCAATACAGTACAGCACATTTGGCTAGCATGCGTCTATCTATCAACATAAACTGTCTTCTAGCAAATAAACCACAAGAAAGTATGCGCTTAGGCCGAGATCAGCCAGAAACCGTGCGGTCCAACGAGAGGAGAAAGTAAAAAGATTGGTGGGCCGCCTAACTGATTTTCATCTTAATTAAATTGTATGGACTACATGTTATGAAATACAAAATTGCATTAGGCGGCAGTAGACATACACGCTGATAGGAATAGCGCCTGTTGGAACAATCCAAATCATATGGTAAAATAGTGGTTTTAAAATGCAGCGAGCAGGGAGAGCGAAAAATAAAACCAACAGGGGTTGGGAGCAGCTTTTTTAAGGGCTGTTGTCGTTGCTGTTGAACTTTTCCCCTTTGGTTGATTTTGTTAAGGGATGTGACTTATCGATTTTGAAATTATCGATATTTATGTAGTGTCGAATCGAACATTTGTGAATTGGTGTCGATGTCGGCTGAGCCGACAGTTGAGCAGTAAACTTTGGAACGTACGGTATCGGTCGCGGAAACAACTGTTTTGGGTTGTGTCGTTCTCGTTGCCATTTCTTTTCCTATACACTTTTAGCAAACTTCTCACAAACACACACGAACAGCAGCAAAATCAGAGAGAAAGCGAGATAGCCACAGTCGTACAACTTTGCATTATTAACGTTGTTGGTTTTCCTGTCGAAGTGTGCGCGTGTATTTGTGTGTGTGTGCTGCTTTTCGGAAAGTTTTCTTTCTCTGTCTTGTATAAGTCTACGACAGTCACCGTCACCGTCACCGTCGCCGTCGCCGTAGTCAAAATGGCCGAAAACTGCCCAAAGTGCAAAAAATCAATCAACTCGAAGGATGCAATTATTATTTGCAATTCGGATGACTGTCTGAAAAAATTTCATCGCACTTGCGTGAACATCGATGACGCCGTCTACGATGTCATACAGAAGAATCCCATGATTTCATTCAACTGTGATGAGTGCAAAAATCAATCCCCCAAGGCGCTGGCCGCCAAGCTGCATACCATCGAGGAGAAGGTTAATAAAGTGTGCAACGGTGTCAATCAGATACAGGGACGCATGTACCAGCAGTACTTTCAGTTTGGTAATAATCCCGTTGCTGGCGGCACTCTCGATGGAAAAAAGCATCCACAGCAGAATAATCTAATAGTCGTCGGCAACAATTGCAATTCGGATCGATTGCAAGTCGTTTGTGACTATGGGCGCTGGGTGCAGGTGGGCAAGTTTGCGACAAACACCAGCGAGGATGATATTATTGAGCATCTAGCTGAGGAGCTAAAGATCAACAAGAACTTGGTCAAGTGCACCAAATTGGTCAAGAACGATGCCAATCTGTCGCAATTATCCTATTGCAAATTCAAGATATCCATACCGGATTATCGTTTCAACGAGCTTTTCAACGAGGCGATTTGGCCCAGCGGTGTTATGGTTAGTCCATTCACACCACGCTCTCAGCTGAATCAGAATCGCATATAAGGTGCACCGTCAGTGAGAGCGTTACAGAGAGAGAGCGAGACATGCGCAGCTAAGGCTTTTTGGGGGGTGCTTTACCCCGAGGGTTGTTTGCCGGCTAGCCAGAAGCTAACCGTCGTTTGTAGCAACATCAAGTATAAAAAATTTTCTTTCAATAATCTTTTTGCCCTCACCTTTTACGAAACGTGCGTGCGGGAGGGCCCACATTGTATGCAAATTTTTGACACTCGAAAACTTTGTCTAAAAACTTTCAAAGCTTACAAGAATATTAAAAAAGAGTAAATAACTTAAAAACAAAATTACTTACAGATTAACTTTGAAAATGCATTTTAAAATGTTTTAGCGTTGAGTCAAAACTATACAAAACAATACTACATATATACTTATATTTTAAAGGAAAAAAAATGAAGTCAAGCAAAAGTACTTATTAGTCATTTATGCATAACTGTCGTACTTAAATTAAAAAAAAACAAACGCAAAAGTAAAATCCAAAAATACACAATGATTAAATAATTAAAAACATATTTAAACTATTTAAGCAAGGCAATACTAGCAGTGTACTTCTAAAATATACCACACTCTTGTTTATAACATGTCCCAGCAAATAGTTTTGATTTGAAACAATTTTAAATACTTGCAAAAAAATCTTGGTACACAATTTATTATGTTATTGTACAACCAAACACGATCAATTCAATATTTTATATACTTAGTAGTACCAAAACAAAGAAATACATTAACAAAACAAAAATATTTATTCAACTAATGAAAAAAAAACAGTCAACTAATATTGTATATCTCTCTATTCGAATGCGTTAGTTTGAGGCATTTTCAAAGCTTGTTCCAAAAATTTTTTAGAAATTTTGCGAACCAATGAAACGTACAATTGAAAATTGTAAAATCTATTCAAACAAAAATATATGTATTTGTGTATTCTAAATTATATATAAAAACAAAAAAGGAATAAATGAAAAATGTTCAACAAAATCATAAAACTTACTACTATTCAGAAGAATTCAAAATGTTTTCTGCCATTGTCGAGTTCGAAATTCGAACTTAGTGTAACAAAAACGACAAATACCAAAAGCTGGGAAAATTTGTTGCAATAAATTCTTCAAAGTGAAGCTGGAAAATAATAAATTATTATTCTTGCAAAGAGTATACTTATAACCAGGGTGTTTTGTAAATACTTTTACATAGATTTCGATCGTAATTCCGTTGAAATTCGTTTGAAATATTGTCGAAAGCTATTTGCAGCACTTTTGGGTATATTTTCGTTGTCAACAGCAAAATGCAGTGACCTCCAAATAAACAACTAAAGTGTTAAGGTCACTTAATTATGAACAAACCGTAGAATATCTAGTATTATGCAAGGATCGCAAAAACAACAACAGATATATTTAGTATACAACAACATTATGCATGCATGTATTTATGTCGACTTTTTCAATAAATTCTACAAAAACAAAAAAAATGCTACTTTAAGTGGGACCTCTGGGAAACATAAGCAGCTAACAACTCAACTATACCTTTTTGGTATACCTTGCAGTCATGGCCAATTCCAAGCGCAAGCCCGCCAAGCCTAACGTTTCCATAACTCCCCATCCGGAGCAGTTATCAAAAACAGCAACAGCATCCGCCTGCAATTACTCTGAAATCTTTAAACAGTGCACTGGTTATGATACTGCAAACTTTGCAGATCTGGAAAGTTTCACACTCTGGCTGCACAGACCCGTTGATGGAGCTGCCTTAGGCGTCTTTCGCATGCTATATGGTGAGTACTGGTGCCGCATGCTAACAAGCTGCTTACCCGTAAACTACTGCTCTAGGCGCCGCAATGCTAATTGATATAGCCGAGGAGCGCGGCGGTGGTCAGCTGGACATACGTTATGGAGAACCGCAACACTGCCACTTTCCGCTTTTCAATGGACTGCGTGTCTTGGATTATCCGCTGATGGGCTGCGTCTATTTTTGCATGTGGCTGGGCGCCTGGGGCATTATGTTGGGTTATCGATTTCGCTGCAGCTGTTTGGCTTTTATAGTGCCCTATTGGTATATATTTTTGCTGGACAAGCCAGCATGGAACAATCATAGCTATTTGTTTGGCCTGGTGGGAACTTTACTGCTGTTTACAAATGCACATCATTACTGGTGGGTAGTAACTTAAAGAAAAAATCTGAGAAGTCGATTGAAGCGAGCTAAATTTTGTTGCCATGAAATATGTCTTCAAAGCTCTGACCATCTGGCTTCTCAGCTGGTAGAAGAATTTCACAAAACTGCATATGTAAATTAATTGGAATTCTGCTTTACAGCTCACTGGACAAATATCGAAAGACCCAGTTAAGCCACACAGTGCCATATTGGAACTATTTTCTGATAAAGTTTCAGTTCTTTATTTTATATATGTATGCGGGTCTGAAAAAGTTTTCTTTGGAGTGGCTCTCCGGTTATGCCATGTCCAGTCTTAGCCATCATTGGATGTTTGCGCCCTTCCGTCAGCTACTGGATGACGAACTAATCGATCTGCTTATCGTACATTGGTTTACAGCCTTTTTTGATTTCTCCATAGCCTTCTTTATGACTTGGGAGAAAACACGAATAATGGTCACGCCATTTATTCTAAGCTTTCACTTGATGAATTCGCGCTTATTTATTATAGGTAAGCATAGTTAGATGAGGTTTTGGTTCATATTTTAATAAAATATCCCTTGCTTTTTGTAGGCATGTTTCCTTGGGTCTGCCTTGCGGAAGTTCCGCTGTTCTTTGGCTTTGACTGGCCACGCAGGCCACGCTGGCGCTTTGGCGCTTATATTACGGATAAATCGGAGTCAGTACAGTGCCCTACCAAATCCAGTTGCATAGCTAAGTTTCGTACGCTGCTTATAATGAGTTATTGCGTATTGCAGCTCTTTTTGCCTTACTCACACTTTATAACCAAGGGGTACAACAACTGGACAAATGGTCTATACGGCTATTCATGGGACATGATGGTGCATTCCTATGACACAGTTTTAACCTCCATTAAGATTGTGGATAACGATAACCAGAAGGTGCATTATCTCAATCCTTACGCCTTTACTGAGTACGATCGTTGGACCAAGTATGCCGACATGGCTGTGCAATATGCTAAATGCATAGAACGTAACATACGCGAGGATATAGCCAAAGAACCTGAAAACAGTCCATTAACGGGCACAAACTTTTCCATTTATTTCGATATTTGGTGTTCAATGAATGGGCGCTTTCAGCAGCGCACGTTCGATCCACGTATAGATCTGCTAAAGGCACCTTGGTCGCCCTTTGAGCGCACATCCTGGTCATTGCCGCTGCTCACAGAACTGAACGGCATGCGTCCCAAGCTTAAAAACATAGCTAACGAAGTACTGGCCTGGAACAACTATTCCGATGTAATTTTTGTAGCCGATTTTCCAGGACTAACATTAAGTAACTTTATAGCAAATGATCTTATCAACTGCACGCTTACCATACTCGAAGGTAATGTGCGGTATAAGAGTGCTAACGACGCGGAGGCCTACTTTTTAACAGCCGGCAAGAGCATAGCCCTAGAAAATAATGCTACGCACTATGTAACCACAATAGGACAAAAGCCCGCGTCGTATTTGTACACCTACGTGAATAAGACAATGCTGGAGCAACAGATTGTTATCGATGACGATCCTTTGGCAATGGAAAGTCGTTCTTTACTGCCACTTTGGCAGGAGCTTAATCAGCGTGTGCAAAATTATCAAAACTTCCTCATACACATGGGCAATTGTATATTATACTTGCTATACGATGTACCCATACCGCTGGCCATACGGGAGAGAGACTAAGATGACTTTGATTTCTATATTCTTACACTAATGCGATATGTTTCCTTACTACCTGCTCTAATATACAAGCTAGTGAAATGAGTAACAAAATGTTTGGGTGATAAAACTGATAATAAATGTTCAATGTTTTAAAGAAAGAACTCCATATCTTCATATTGTAGAATACGTCACTAAATCGAAACACTTCTTTTCAGAATTAAATACATATTGTATTCACCGATGCCTCATTTATTGTGTCCCAGCCAAACAACATATTACACTTTAGGTATCTACATTAAAAACTGTATTTACAACATGACACTATTTACTTTTCTGCCTTAACAACTCTTAACAGCACATTACATACATATTGAATAGCGGAATTAAGGAATCAATTATATACTACGAAATGGTAGGGAATTTGGACACAAAAACCAAACATCTTAGAATATTACCATAACGAACGCCAAATTATCGAGACCTTGTGGCTTCCTTTTGCTTGTCATCTACAAGGCGGCTGGGATCAAATTGTTGCGTCTGTGTCTCCCAGAGCCGTGCATAAAGTCCATTTTGTTTTAATAGCTCCATATGAGTACCTCGCTCACCAACACGGCCGTTTTCAAGCACAAGAATCTCATCAGCATCCTTAACCGTAGATAGTCTATGAGCTATGCAAATGCTAGTGCGTCCAGTGGTGGCACAAGCTAGGGCTTGTAGTATATTCTTTAGAAATACCAAGTTAATTTCATAATTCAATTTAAGTAATGTTTTAGTTTAGACTGTTGTAACTTACATGCTCCGTAATGGAGTCCAAGCTGCTGGTAGCCTCATCAAATATCAAAATGGGGGTATTTTTTAAAATTGCTCTTGCTATGGCCACTCGTTGTTTCTCACCGCCCGACAACTTCAGTCCACGCTCTCCCACTTGCGTATCGTACTGATTCGGCCAGCTTATTATAGAATCATGTAAATCAGCCATGCGCGCTGCATTTTCAACCTCCTCCTGAGACCTGGTCAGATTTCCATAGTGTATGTTATGTTTAATAGTGTTGTGAAACAGTACCGAGTCCTGCGGCACAACGGCAATACTTCTGCGAAGACTATCCAATTCGACAGTGCTTATATCCTGACCGCCAATTAACACCTTTCCAGTGTTAGGCTCAAAGAAACGAAACAGCAGGCGCACCATTGAGGATTTACCGGATCCCGAGCCACCCACAATGGCAAAGTTTTTGCCTGCAGGTATAGTAAATGACAAATCCTTAAAAATCGGTTTTCCCGGTTCGTATTCAAAGTTTACGTTGCGGAACTCGATCGATGCATTGCTGCTGTCCACAAATAATGGTTGTGCATTAGCAGCTGTCTGTATGCGGCTGTCCACGTTCATGAGCGTAAACATAGCCTGCATATCCAGCAAAGCTTGACGCACCTCTCGATAAACACTGCCCAAGAAGCCTAGAGGTATAGAAAGTTGGAACAGCAAGCCGTTAACCATGACCAAGTCGCCGACAGTCATGTTGCCCTGAGTTATCTCTTTGGCGGCCAACAACATGATTATGCTTAAAGCGCTACTGAATATGGCATTCTGTCCAAAATTTAATACCGCCAAACTGGTGCTGGTCTTAAGGCTGGCTGCCTCATACTTCTTCAAGACATCGTTATAACAACCTGCTTCATACTTCTCATTGTTGAAGTACTTCACAGTCTCGTAGTTGATTAGCGAGTCTACAGCCTTATTTCCCGCTTCGTTCTCTGCCTGATTCATAAAAACGCGAAACTGTGTACGCCACTGCGTCACGGAAAGCGTGTAAAATGCATATACACCCACACAGCCCATGGACACACCAGCAAAGGCAAGTCCGCACTTAATTCCCAATATGCTACTGACCAAGGCTAGCTCAAATATGGTAGGTACAATATTGAAGACCATGGCCGATAACACAAAGTTTATGCCTCGAGAGCCACGATCGATAGTTTTGGAGAGGGCGCCCGTTTGCTTATTAAGATGAAAAGCAAGATCCAGGTTATGCAAATGTAAAAACACATTGGTTGCAATTTTGCGTATGGAATGATGGGCTACTTTGGCAAACACTGCGTTACGTAGTTCATTGAAACCAGCAGCACTAGCGCGCGCTATACCATCTGATAAAAGTAAAAAAAAAAATAAAATGTGTTCGTCAGAAACGTGGTACTTAACAACCTCATTATAATGGAATCTTGAATGTTTTTTATTATATACTTACAACCCAACAACATGGCCGTTGCCATAGACAGCACTGTATCCGGCGCAGTATCCATGTTAAGAGTAGTCAGAGTATCGACGGCACCTTTGAACAGAAACGGCACGCAAACGGTTAACAATTTGGAGCCAGCTAACAGTCCCAGCGAAATGCCAACGCTATTGATATATATATAAAGAATATTTGTATACCAAGTTGAAGCATTTCTGCTTACCGTTTGCGCACCAGCGCATCGTCTTTGGGCCATATGTATGCCATCATAGCGCGCATCATGTCCTGTGACGACACCTGTCTTGCATCCAAGTTGCCCAGCGTACCGCCCCCATCAGAACTGCTGCCTATATGAACGTGACATTGTCGTAATTGTTGAACTGGTAGAAGTCCTCGTTGTTGTTGTGGTGTTGTTGTTGTTGTTGTTGCTGCTGATGCATAAACTATGGAATTCACTTAATGCCGCAGCAAAATCCAAAAACAGGCGCACACAACAAACAAACGAACAAACAAAACAAACAAACGAGCGTTGGCTTTGCTTAGGTTAAATATAAACTAGGGGCTAATAGAGGTCTTAACAAAGTTAGTTAGCATTAAAAAAAACTGGTGTCTACCAAGTTAAAGATTTTAGTAACAACATTTACTTACCTTTTGGTTTCTTGGCAAAGACTCCACCCAGCAACTTGCTGCCTGGTGTGGGCGTAAAGGGTGTGACCTTTTTTGTTTTACTCGCACGATTGTCATCGTCGGTGGTGGCTGCTCCTTGAAGCGAAGAGTAAAGCTGCAAGGGAGACGATGGTAAGAACACCATAATATCAATTTCATTTTACTGTACAATATGTACTTTATTTGTTTGTAAGATCGAGCTTAACTAAGGCATAAAATGCGTCGTCACAAAATCATTCAAGTATCGCACGCATTCCAGCAAATATTCACGTGCTACAGCTCCACTAGCACTTAGATCTTTTAGCTGTAATAAAGCCGTCGCGTAGCGCTCATATTCGTTTATTTTGAAGGATACCAAGTAGGACAATTCCGGCTGCACAGTATCAAATTGGCTTGCTTCGCCAAAAGCGATTTGATTAAGTACGTTGGGAAAGTAAGACTGCTGTTTAAAGATCAAATACAAGACCACTCGTAAATTATGAGAACAGCCATCTTTCTGATGCACAAACATTTGATCGCAGAGGTTGTGTTCCCTTATAAACTTGAATATATTGCGATGATAGTTTTGATTGTTAAGTTCCTTGCTGTGCTTGATAAGCTGCTCAATGTCCAGCAACGAAAACTCAAAATAGTCATGTGTGTTTCGCGGCAAATAGAAGCCATATTCGGTAAGCATTTTAAGATTTGGTAACGTGCCATAGCTTATATATAGCTGACTGTACGGTTTGATGATAGGCGTTGGAGCAGTTACTAGCGTAAGCACAAAGTCAGAAGATTGCAGCTCTGCGGAGGTTTGTACATCATCAGTATGGTTAAACAGATCAAGAAATGGCGCTAGCGCAAGATTGGTATTGTCGCTTAATAAATCCTGAAAGAAGCATTTTGGTGGTTTTAGCTGACGTGAATTTATATAGACACTTCTGGTGTTAACAGCAAAGTAGGCGCGTCGGAAGTCCGATAGCGCCCATATGTCTTGGAAATATTTCTCGCCACAGCATCGACAGTTTTGACTGCCAACCACTGCCTTTAAAATCAAGTAGTTGTCGCGGATGATGCGATTTTGTGCCACTGTGCGTTCCAAAAGCGCCTCTGGCAGGCACTGCAGCTCGGGTATGCTGCAGAAATACGGCGTTGTATAGCATCTTGGTAAAGTATCCAAATAAGCAGCTAAGCTCGTTGTAAAACCTTTTGCAGCTTGACGTAAATGCAGCTGATGCATTAAGTAGCAAGCTACAAGCGCCTGAAAGGAAATGCGAGCATCTTTGTCAAAGTTTTGCTCGTTGAAGAGCGATTTGAAAGCTTGATCCGATTCCAATGTAGCAATGGTTATAAGGCAGCTTATAGGCAGGCGTATGAGCTCGTCGCCGGCAACAAAATGATGCCGCTTAGAGCAGAGACCTCGTCCAGTTTCTGAAAAGTTGCGCACGGAAAGATGTGTTGAATTACGCCAGCCCTGAGCGTGTAACTGTGCATAAAGCATCTTCAGCGCATCTGCAGGAGCGTTACCATCAGATGATTTTTGCGCAGCTCGGCGGCGGCGCCTTTGTGTACGTCCCATTAGTGTGTCCTTACAGTTCGCCGAGGTCTGCGTGTGTGTTCTTTTGGCCGATTGTTTAAGCTTAATATGTTTGTTCTACTCTTGCTGCAACGAAAGAAGCAAGTATGTTGGGCGTTAATATTATTGTCGTAGTAGTGGCATACAGCTCCGAAAATGCCAAAGCAACACACACGCAAACCTTTTGGACTAATCTCTAATCACATATAATATAATTACGAAATCTAGACAGGTATGTTGTTGTGGCCTTGAACATTAGCCCCACAGCAGTGGTGACATTAGCAGCAACTCACCACTCGTGCTTGAAAGTTTGTTTGCTTGGTCCTGTATTTGTACCATGTGGAGCGGCAGCTGTAGCCAAGTGGTTTATTGTTTATGTACAATTTTGACAAGTGTAGAAGTCCAGCCATTACTTTTTTAACAATCCCAAAATTGTGTCGTTCGCATGAGCACACAATTCTCTTTATTTTGCGTCTATATGATAACAAACGAGTTGGCAGGTCTTCAGTGTTGAACAACAGCACCCAAACAACAGCTGTGAACTTGCAGCCTGTGGCAAAAACAGATTTGTTCTAGAAAAGACAAAATAGGCGCGCTATCACTATGTTTGGACTAATTATATCAGGACGACTGGTGAGTAATTAATAAATAAATTGTGTTTTTATATTTACTGATCCAAAAAACTTAGCCTCAAACAGACTTTGCGGCTGTGGACGAAAACAAACTACTCATCAATGTGCCCGATATCGAGTCAGTCAATTACATAGTCGTCTTTTTAACAGGGGTTTCACCACTGCCACCCGGCACAGCAGCAGCCATATACTTCAGCTGGCCGGATGCTAATGCGGCTCCTACCTGGCAATATCTGGGGCACATTAACAATAATAAACCGTCGGCTATATTTAAAATAGCACAACTTAAGAAAGGTCATGAATTGGACTCGCATTTACATGGCATGGTTTTTGGCGCGCAAGAAATCTCGCATATAGCACAAATAGGTGTTTCCATTGAACCCGAGCTGACTGTGTCACAGCAAACTCCTGCGGTGGTAAGTTAAAAGAATTTGGTTTATGTCTTCTTCTTATAAAATACAATTTATTGCAGTGCAACGCTAATGATAACAAACAGTTTGGGCAACGCATGCTGGAAAACTTTTTCAATTATGCGTCTAGCTTTTGCGTGAGTGTTTCGGAGTTATCACCTGCCAACACCGAGTCCTATGTGCCTTTTTCTGTTGTCCAGAATTGGTACACGAATTTTCATAGGCGCATGGAACAAAACCCTAACTTCTGGAAGCATTGATTTAATATATTTTTGTACGTTTTTAGTGTATGTAATTATTTATAGAAAAAATCATTTTATATGCTTTTATAAATTTTCATTGTGGAGTTTCATTGCCAATATTTAAGTTACTTAAAATTTGGAAAGTAAATTATTTAATTACTTTTTTTCTTTCGGCGCACCATCCTTAGCAATCGAAGCGTCCTTTATAGCCGAATTGTCTTGCTTTTGAACTGAAGCGTCATTCTTTGAAGCCGAAGCGTCCTTTTTTACAGCCGAAGTGCACTGCTTTGAAGCTGAAGCATTCTTTACTGCACCCGAAGCATTCTTCACTGGAGTCGCCGTCTTCTTTTTTTGAGTCGCTTCCTTTTGAGCTGCCGGAGCAGTCTCGGATTTTTGTGTAACTTCAGTCTTTGCTTTAGCTTGTTCTTCTTGTTTTATTTTTTCCAATCGGCTCTTGTTTTCGTCGGTTAATTCTCCAAATACGCTGGTTATAAATTCCTTGTATTCTTTTTTGAATTTGAACTTATTACCAGATGCTGGAGACGCGTTAGGTGGACGCCCGTGATAAGATACAGAACGGCTGTGGGATGTTGAAGGATCATATGTTATTATTGTCGTTTATTAAGTTTATTTATTTATTTTATTTTATTTATGATTACTTAATTCTAGGTTTTTGTTTTTATAGTAGTGTATATAAGTGATGAATAAGTGTAAGGAGTGATATGTTATATTACGTGATATAAATTAGTAATTAGTAATTTTAAGGAATTTTATGAGTTTTTGATAGGTAACCACTGAGAAAACTCCGGGCCCGGGGGAATTTAAGAGAAAAATCATCAAGTTGCTGGCTTGCGCCAGCTCAATTGTCGAGGTGGCAAGACAAATAGAATTTAATATATAGTATGTGGCGTCATGCAGACCTCGACACGCCATTTTCTGCCAAATGATTGAAAAACCGTCACAGACCACTAAATAGCAGACATTAATTGACTCTTTTAGTGGCTATTTCGAAGGCCATTCAAGGCGCTGTAGACATTGCGCGTTGGACTAGCATTTCAAAACAACCAAACATTTTGTGGAGGTCTTCCCGATGGTGATCTATCGTGTGGGTCTACGAACGAGGGCGGCACTTTTCTTAAAATGTAAACGTAAGTACCGTCACAATTCGTGTGACTCAAAATTTGACAAGATGTTAAAGCTTTGCCACATGAATTTTTAGGCCTAATACATGTAAGTAATACAATACAACTTTTTTCATTCCAACAACACCTGATGAAGAGCTATGCCAGTATTGCACTCAACGTTATGCCAGAAATCAAACCTGTACCGTAGTAATGATTATTCACTTACGATTCGCTTTCCATTTTAATGAGTGTAGTGTCGAAACGCTGCTGCACATAAAACCATGCACCTTGATTCTTATGCTCCTCCTGTACCCACATCAATTCGGCGTTCTTATAAAGCTCAATTTGTTGGGTGACCAAATCGTAGGGGAATGGACATATCTTTCAAGCAATAAAATACATTCAATTTTTGTTAACAATCTTAAATTTCGATGTTTTACCTGTTCGACGCGCGCTATAGCTACTACGTCCTTTTGCTCATGATCTTCACGCTCCTTTAATAGATCATAGTAAACCTTGCCTGTGCAAAATATCAATTTGGTGACAGATTCAGGATTCTTTTTAGCCTTGCCCTTTTCTGGTATTAGTCGTTTAAATTCGCTGCGTTCATCAAAGTCTTTGAAGGGACTGCGTGCTAGCGGGTGCGACAACATTGATTTTGGCCCAAAATTTATCAATGGTTTGCGGAAACTCATGGCCACTTGGCGGCGCATTGCATGAAATAGATTAGCAGGGGTGGATAAATTGGTTACAATCCAATTAATGTCCTTTAGCTGACGCGCCACAAAGTCGGGGTCTGTGGTATCGGGATAACAGTCTGGATCGTCATCGCACAGTTGCAAGATCCGCTCCACGCGTCCTGACGAATGATCGGGTCCCGAACCATCCAAGCTGTGTGGAAGAAACACACATATGCCCGACTGGCGCACCCATTTTGTTTCGCCACTGGTAATGAAAGTGTCAATAATAGCTTGAGCGGTGTTGGCAAAGTCACCAAATTGTGCCTCCCAGATAACCAACGATTTGGGAGTAGCCATGGAGAAGCCATGGTCAAAGCCAAGTATGGCACACTCGGATAGGGAGCTATTACATATGGTATATGATGCCTGATCCGGATATATATGCTGCAATGGAATGTATTTGGTCTTATCTTGGGACTGATGGTGCAGCACGTGATGACGTTCCGCGAATGTGCCACGCTCCACATCTTGTCCAGATAGACGAACATGTATGCCATCCTTGACCAGAGCCCCGATAGCAAAAGCTTCTCCCATCGACCAGTCGGCTACCTTGGACTTTATCATTTCCCTGCGTAGCGCCAGAACGCTCTTTATGCCTCTGTGGAATGCATATTAGTCTCGTTTATGCTTAAGTTTATGCTTAATCTGAACTTACTCGTGCACTTCAAATTCGTGCTCCGCCGGTGGCTCACTCGAATAAACATTACCGATTGTCTTTAGCGTCTCGACAGAGACGCCAGTGGGGCATATTTTTAATGGATCACGCCCTTCAAAGAAGGCAGGCCAAGGTGAGTCAACCCAGTCTGAGTACTGCAAGTAAACAAATTTGTTATGATATACTCAGGATGTTGTAGTTGAAGTGGTGCTCATTCATAGACTGCAACAAACTAAGTTTGGATGAGAAACCCACTTAAAACAAGTCAAAAAATTAATGGAACAGGACGTTTCCATTGACTTAAGCCGGACGAGGGAAAAGTTATTGGCAAAGCAAAGAAAAATATACTTACCGTGATAGATGTAATTTTTTTAGATTCATTCCAGGCCTCATCACAGATTTTCTCATATTTTTGGTTCATGGCCTTGTATTCTGCTTCCTCGATAATCCCTTCCTTTATTAATTTTCTTGCATATAACTCCACACATGGCTTGAGCTTCTTTATGCGTTTATACATCAAAGGCTGAGTAAACATGGGCTCGTCTTCTTCATTGTGGCCATTTCGCCTATAGCCGACAATGTCTATGACTACATCTTTATGGAACTCAGCACGCCAATCTGCTGCTACACGCGCACAATGAACACTGGCCTCAGGATCATCAGCATTCACATGGAAAATAGGCGCATTAACAACGCGAGCTACGTCGGTGCAGTAACGGGATGAACGTGCAAAGCGTGGATCGGTTGTAAAGCCCACCTGATTGTTGCATACAACATGTATGGTGCCATGTGTTGTGTATGCAGGCAAATCGGATAAGTGCATTGACTCATAAGCCACACCTTGGCCGCTGAACGACGCGTCACCGTGTATAATGATGGGCAGAACCTTATCGCCTTTGACGTCACCGCGATAAAACATTTCCGCTCGAGCCTTGCCCAGTAAGACAGGATTGACATGCTCCAAATGCGAGGGATTGGCTACAACTGTGATGCGTACATTCTTGTTGCTATGGCGGTTAAGTCGTTCTGTGTATAAGCCGAAGTGATATTTGACATCGCCTGAAACCGACTCAGTTGGCTTGAGGCCATGGAACTGTGAAAATATATCCACTAGCGGTTTCGAACAAACATTGGCTATCACATTTAGACGACCACGATGAGCCATGCCAATAAATATGGATTCTACACCGAGTTCTGTAGCCCGATCTATAATTTCCTTCATAACGGGTACCATAATGTCGCAACCCTCAAGTCCAAAACGTTTCACAGATGAATCTTTGTTAGCCAAAAAATTTTCAAAACCTGTAGATCGCGTAAGGCGTTCCAGTATTAACAATTTCTCCTCAGGCGTAAAATTGATAGCATTTGGTCTTTCAAAGCGATTTTGAATCCATGACATCCTTTTTAGCGATGTCATCTGCATGTACTCAACGCCAATGTGGCCGCAATACACCCGCTCCAAACGGTCCAATATATCTCTGCAAAAATCGTTTAATTAAAAGAAGTGGTCGGATGTTAGGCGAATACCCACATGAGTGGTAGAGACCGCTGCTCTCCGCCGATCACTGTGGCTGATGGTAACCGAAACGACGCATTGAAATCATCTAATAAATGAACTGAATTAGTTTTTATGGTAGACTTAATTTTTGTATAATACTTACTAAATACATAGCAGTAATACTCGCGTAGCATCGCCTGAACCACATTTTGTGTTTCACTGTCTGAGGTTGAAGCTCCAAAAGGCCCCACTAAACCGAGGGGATCTATATCGGCAGCCAAGTGACCGCGAACCTGATAAGCTCTTATGATACCTTGGACAGCTAGGTGATCGTATATGGAATTCAAGTCTGCAGAAGGAGAAGGGGTAGCAGCTGTTGTCGTTTTAGGCGACACATCCTCAGATTGGTTGGAGAGCAAGCGCGGCTTGCCGCTGAAGTAAGCATCCCAAGACTTAAAAGCAATGACGGCTTTGGTGATTAACATATCAATAGGGAAATGTTTGGGCTTACCGAATCAACCGACTTGGGATTCTTTTTCCAACTCGTGTAGAGTCCTTCGATGTTTGACGCACTACGGCCATTGGAAAAGCTGTCATTTTGTTTCTGGTCTTTCGAAGTGAACTTTTTGCGATGCACAGCCGAGCTTCGTAAACCTCTATGGCATCTTAGCGAAAGTGGCAATATCTCATTGACAAGAAATTTAATATGTCCCACATGACTCTTCTGCATATTAAAGCCGTCAATATTCACAATTTTTAAATGAAATTTTTTTTTTGTATGAACACAACCACAAATTTTTTTATACTGACTTGTGTAGCCAAAAAAGCAAAGTCATAAAATTTGATTCACCTTCAAGGCATGCTACATACGAAATTTGTCCTAACTTTTTATTTAACAGGTTCTTGAGTGTTCATGCTAGATTGTTGGGTTGCCTTTTCTTCCTTGTTCTCTGATCAACTGGTCAGTTTTATTTAAAGACATCTTTGGTGTAGTTGGATCAGCTTTTTTCGATGACTCTTTAATCATTTGGATGGTACGTGGCTTGCGGTATGCAAATTTGTTAGTTTTCTTGTTCTTATGCTGTTCCTGGTTGATCTGGTCATTTGTTTTTTTTCCAGTAAGGGCTAGATACCATTTTGAATATTGAGTCTAAATGCATTTTTTCCATTATACTTTTTGCATGTCTGTATGTAAGATGGGCTTTTATCTACTGGCAAATGTTCATAATTTGATTTTATAGCTTTTTGATTTGGATCACTTGGTCTTGCCAAAGCGTCACGCAAGGACGCGTTACTCTTGACGGGCTTCTTCGGTATTTCAGCGATATCCTTTTTATCCGATAATTTTGATAGTTTTTTCGTCTTATAACCAGATTCCACATCGTCTTTAAACAGAACTTGCCGAAGATACTGCTGCCATGACTAGAATTTCCAAATGCAAGTAAGTCTCCTACCTGGAAATATCTGGGGCTACATTTAAAATAGCACAACTTAAGAAAAGTCATGAATTGGACTCTCATTTACATGGCATGGTTTTTGGCGCGCAAGAAATCTCGCATATAGCACAAATAGATGTTTCCATTGAACCCGAGCTGACTGTGTCACAGCAAACTCCTGCGGTGGTAAGTTAAAAGAATTTGGTTTATGTCTTCTTCTTATAAAATACAATTTATTGCAGTGCAACGCTAATGATAACAAACAGTTTGGGCAACGCATGCTGGAAAACTTTTTCAATTATGCGTCTAGCTTTTGCGTGAGTGTTTCGGAGTTATCACCTGCCAACACCGAGTCCTATGTGCCTTTTTCTGTTGTCCAGAATTGGTACACGAATTTTCATAGGCGCATGGAACAAAACCCTAACTTCTGGAAGCATTGATTTAAAATATTTTTGTACGTTTTTAGTGTATATATATATATATATATATACTTTATAGAAAAAACCATTTTATATGTTTGCTTTTACAAATTTTCATTGTGGAATTTCATTGCCAATATGTAAGTTACTTAAAATTTGGACAGTAAATTATTTAATTACTTTTTGTCTTTCGGCGCAGCATCCTTAGCAGTCGAAGTGTCCTTTAAAGCCGACTTGTCTTGCTTTGGAACTGAAGCGTCACTCTTTGAAGCTGCAGCGTCCTTTTTTACAGCCGAAGTGTCCCGCTTTGGAACTGAAGCGTCTTTTTTTGAAGCTGAAGCATTCTTTACTGCATCCGAAGTATTCTGCCCTGGAGTCGCCGTCTTCTTTTTTTGAGTCGCTTCCTTCTTTTGAGCTGCCTGAGCAGTCACGGATTTTTGTGTAACTTCAGCCTTTGCTTTAGCTTGTTCTGCTTCTTTTATTTTTTCCAATCGGCTCTTGTTTTCGTCGGTTAATTTTCCAAATACGCTGGTTATAAATGCATTGTATTCATTGTTGTATTGGACCTTATTACCAGTTGATGGAGACGCGTTAGGTGGACGCCCGTGATAAGATACACAACGGCTGTGGGATGTTGAAGGATCATATGTTATTATTGTCATTTATTAAGTTTAATTCATTGTGTTTGTCCATGTTTCAGCCGGTAAAACTTGGCAAGGGAATACCACACAATACAAGCAACAGCTCTATATAATAAATTAGATACAAAATGTATATAGATACGAACAATGGCAAAATTTTTGTTTTTTTCGTCCATTTCTCTGTTTTATCTAGTTTTTGTCGCCTGCAAAAAAGCTATTTGGCAAGCTAACATATTTTTATTTATATGTACGTGGTGTGCGCTCATGTATATAGAATAATACTATAAGTATATGTATATAATATTGGGATGTCCACCTGAAACACGCGTGAGCATTCTAGCTGCTATTAATGCTGATAATACCCTCTAGACTTTTGTGAGAATAACAAGTTGTAATTATTACCATCAATGGTTCTATGAATACTTTTGGGGAAAAACCCGTATTGTCAATCTATTGACACTCTCAATCCTAGAAGTTGAGGCTTGATGTTATAGCATCTGTAATAAGGGCTTTGGCACCATGTGTTTGCAGTGTATTTAGCTTTCGATATGAACAATCTATTTTATCTTGCTCCTACCTCTAATTTATTTGCAATTACCTCAACAGATTGTTGCATTGATCTGGCATTTGGCAAAAAAGAACGTGCAATAAAATTTCTCGCCTCAGCAACAACAAGAATGGGGAAACATTTGTCTTGCGACCGTTGAAAGACGCAACGAGTCACAGTTCTGCTTGCAACGCGTTGAGTGCAGCAACGTACGGGGATTGAAATTGGGTGAAACGCGCGTGAATTAAACGCAATAGAATTGTGCTTGTTGGAAATAGGTCAACAGCTAAAACACCAAAGTTAATGCTAGTCAAGACGCCAACGAAGACGTATTTGGTGCTAACATGTCATTGAGTAACCTTAATGAACGACAATCAATGTCAAATTTAGCAGCATTGGCAGGCGCAGCGTTGACGGTGCAAAGGGTTGCCATATCTAATAATAATTCGAAAACGCTTGTTGACGCCATTGTAAATCATAACGTTGAGTCAGCCATGTTGTCAACAAACAGCATGAGAACGGAAATGCCCATTTATATAGCCGCTGAGTCGCAATTTCCGGTTTTACTTAGGAAAAGCAAAGTGGATAATAAATTTCCGCTGCAGTGCTTTGGACAGCAACAACAAACCAAACAAACGACGCAGCACAGCCAGTTGCATAGTATTCAATTTATGCTTGGACCCCAAGCAATTTGGATTAAGTTTCCAATTCTTAAAACTCAAGAAGTTGGTTGTAGATTTCCTTTAAAGCAGCAACTCGTACAGCGCAAGCACAAGCAGCAACTTGATGTGTTTAAACCAAAATTCCCAATAAAGAAAAAGTGCATATCAGACGTTCAAAAATTTCCCACACAGCAAGTGAAAACAAATAAAAAATCCCATTTAAGTAATCTTAATTATTCAAAAACGGCTATTGAAAAGACAAGACACATCATGCCTTGCCCAAAAACTTTGATTAATGAGAAAACAACTGTAAGTGAAGAATGTTTTCCTATAATTAAAAAAAGATTCTTCGGATTTCCTTATAAGTACGCAAAGACTGCAAAAATCTATAAAATGCCATACGCAATTGATGATGTAGTTAATGGAAATCCAAACAATGTAGCCCAAACGGATGTGCTGCTGAATATAGCAACAATGACGCAGATAAGCCATGAAAAAGGTACAAAAATAGATATCACTGGCACTGGCAATGATCATGATATCGATAATGTTGATGTTATTCGGACAAGACGCCCATTTGATAATGAACTTAAAAAAGATGAGCAAACAACATTAAACTTAAAAGATGAAGGCAAAGGTGAAGGTGATGTTGTTCTCAATGATGGCTGTTGGCTAGGCAAAGGTGAGCCAAAGGAAATTGAGCATCAACAGGCGGAAAATTTTAATGACGCCTTCAGCCAGCGGATGAAAAACAACGACGACGACATAAACGACGCCACGAATGCCGCTAAAAATATCAGTGAAATATGCGAGCTAGCCACCAAGTCAGAGGCAAAAACAGGCGATCAGCAACAACAACAACAACATCATAATGAGTTATATATGACTAAAGCGAAGGCAAGCAAATATTTAGCACATAAAGAGCAACAGCAGTCAATATGTTTAGCCAAAAAGCTGCCGTCACAAACAATAGATGTGGTTGCTGAGGTTACCGAGTCGACGCTGGCGTCGCTGTCGAACGCCTCCAATGAGCAGCAGCTGGCTATAGAACGCTCAGACGCGCGCCAAACGTCGCCAGAGCAAGTGGATTATACTAGCTGCGAACTAGCGCGCAAAAATTATCTAAAAACAACAACAAACCAAACGTCCTTGGCCGCGCCGCCGGAACTGCTGTTGACAGCAACGCGTCAAAAGTTTGCAAATATAGAATTTTTAAAGTGTGCCGTGCGCGAGTTTTTAAGCCAAGAAGAAGAAGGCACGTCCGGGCATGACAATCTCGCCCATGCACTGCTCACAGACATTGAATTTATTGATTTATTGATTTATTGAGCGACGTAATTGATTTGATAGCTACGTCAACGTCGCGCGTCGAAACGGGTAATCTTCTAGAGACAAGTGTACCGTGCGAGCAGGTGGCTAGTGAATGCCCGGAAATGACTCTAACTAAAGTGGGT
Source organism: Chymomyza fuscimana (assembly GCA_949987675.1). Taxonomy (NCBI): domain Eukaryota; kingdom Metazoa; phylum Arthropoda; class Insecta; order Diptera; family Drosophilidae; genus Chymomyza; species Chymomyza fuscimana. The sequence continues at coordinate 2,043,329 of OX465089.1, forward strand.
GAAGAAAGTGAAACAGCAGCAGTCGCTATAGAACCATATGCAGATCAAATTGATGAAGCTGCGGACGATCTTAACAACAACAACAACATCAATAACAGCGGTAAAAACAGCCCGAGCTGCGATTTAACCACCGTCGCAATGAAATACGATTTAAAACCGACTACCATAACGCGCCCTCATGAGCTAACGCCATCGTCCACATCCTCTACGCTGCTGACGAGTCGTATACGTGATCGCGAAAACGCTTTGCAGGGCAGCCTTGACAATACACCCTTAAGTGCGTCAACGAGTCGTATGCGCGATGTGACGCCTATGCTGAGTAGCAAGCCCATGATAAGCGATCTTCGACGTAGCTCAACGACAAGTCGTGACGAAAGTGACTTGAGTCGTTTGCGCGATGTCACGCCTCTACAGAGCACCAAACCCAAGCTAAGTGAGCCTAGCCGCAGCTTAACGACAAGTCGCGATGAGAGCGATGTCGAGTCGGTGCTGCCCGAACGCACAAGACTGCGTCGTCAGAGACGCATGCGCTCGCAGGACTCTGCCGAGGAGAAGCCCGAAGATGTCATCGAAAGGCTGAACAAGCTCAAGGCGCGCATTTCAGGTGCCCTAAGTGAGGTTAAAGGTGTGCTTAAGCAATACAGCACGGAGAGTGAGAGCGAAACAAGCAATGAGAGCAAAGAAGCGCTTGTTACAACCACGCCAAAGCCAGAATCCGAGCCAGTGCAATTTCGCTTTGTCAAAAAAATACGACGCCGTAGTTGTTTTAATGAGGAGGATGAATACAAGGAGCAGGCTGATGAATCAACCGAACAAAAAGACATTGAAAACAAAGACAAGGAGCAGTATACTGAGTCCTCGAAGCCAACAGTAAATAATGCACAGCTTGCTAAACCCTCAGACCAGAATTCTTCAGATAACAAGCCCTCAGAACAGAACACCTGTAAACAGCCACTGCCGCAAGACAACAGCAACAAGTCCTTAGAATTTCTAGATAAAGTGAAAAAGGAATTGACAAAGAAGCCCAAAACAGAGCTGGAGCCAACAGCGCCAGCAACACTTGCCGCAACAGCAACTGAAGACCAGAAGACAACCGCAACAGTTGCCACAAATTCAACCACTGCCAATGAAGGTGCCGAGGCAGATGACTCACATACGCGACAGCAACCCGTTCTCAATATTACAGCACCCGCATCCGAAAAGTCAGAGCCATCCAAGGCCGATGTCAAAGCCAGAAAGAAAATTATCGTCAAAAAGAATTCGCGACGCGCATCAATTGCTGCAGTTGAAGGTTCCAAGATTGAGTCGCCCGTAGAAAGTGCTCTCTCGGTGCCACAAAGGCGACCCTCCGACTCTGAGGCGATAGTCAAAAGAAAAAAGAAAGAGAAATTAGCAAATAGCAACAAATTGACTTCCGGCAGCAATGATACGGCTGCAAATGACGACGTAACACCCAAATTGCCCATACCTACTAAATTAAAGCGCAGCAGTCTAGATACAAAAACATCGCCAACGTTGACATCCGGCGTATCAACCACAACACCGCCAGCTTTGTCTACAACAACTACAACAACCACAACATTGTCAACGACAGCGCAACCCTCAGCGTTGGGAACATCGGTAACATCGGCAACATCGTTGTCATCGGCAACTTTGTTAACAACAGCAGCATTGCCAACTTCTTCTGCCTGTGCTTTGCCACTTTTGCCAACATCGTCAAAGTCGTCAACATCTCTCACTTTATCAACACCAACAGCACCTTCTTTTTCTTCAGCTTCTCCCACAACAACAACAACAACATCCACGGTTTCAACTGTCGCAGCTACAAGTGAACAATTAACAGTGGCTAAAGCAAAGGTCAACGAAGGCTCTGCCAAATTCGAAAAGTCAACAGCAACTGCCAAAATCAGTGACAGCCACAAGGAGGACACGACAAAAGCGCCAGCGTCAAAGTCAGACCCATTACAATTGCCAAACGATATCGTTGCAGATTCACCAACAATCGCCAATCAAACGCCAACTGACGAACGGAACAGACGCGCCAGCCTGGTACTAGCTGAATTGGTCGGCGAGACGGTGCTTGTCTCCTCAACAGCCAGAGCAACCGCAAATAGCAATAAAACGCAGGTCGCAGCAGCAGCAGCGCACCCAATTAAAATCAACTTAAGCGAGTCCAAAGAACTCATTAATCAGGCGGAAAGTATTCCGGTACAAGCAAAATCGACGCTGCTAAATCAACAAGCTGAGGCGGCAGCCACTGCACTTGCCACATTAAAGTCGCCTCAACAGGTGGTCGTCGCTGTTGACATTGAAGTCGCCCCCGCTGGCGCCGGCAACGTTGAGCAAGCGCATCCAACGCCACAAATAGCTGCGGCGGCATTGAGCGAAGTGTCGCCCGACGAGTCATCGTCACTGCCCCAACAACAACAGCAACCATCCGGCGAAGCTACAAAAGACAACGCACACGCCGTTCCTCAAAACAGTCTAGCCATTATGCCGGAGCTGAAAGTACTTGCGGGTCCCGTGCAGCCCGTAAAAATTGACAAAGTAGAGCCCAACTCCCATTACTTGGAGCAGCCCAGCGATGGGCTTGTGGTCAAAAAAAAGACAACTCACCTAAAGAAATTGGTGCGCAAGAATTCCATAGATAAAGAGAAGACAAAAGAAGCAGAAAAAGCCGATGGCCAGAAGCTAAATAATATACTTAAGGATAAGAACAAAATCGGCGGCTTGGTGGCGAAGCAAAGTAAACTAACGCCACCCAAGCCAAAACCAGTCAAAGCAGCTGCACTAAGCGTTACGCCCAAGACACAGCAGGCTGAGACTGAAGAGAGTGCCACTGCCGAAGAGGCTGTAACAGATAGCACAGCCGAGGAGCTCCCAGCAGCTGAACCAGAACCAAAGCCTAAGAAACCGCGCAAAATCAAAAAGAAAGTAATTATCAAGCGACAGAAGCGCAAACTGTCTATTGGCGATACATTCTTTCTACAACCTGAGCCAGAGGAGCCCAAAGTGCCTGAGATCGAGACTATCGAAAAGGCAATAGCCTACGTTACAGACGACGATGATAACCTAGAGGATGAACCAGCGCCTGAACCACCAAAACCACTAAAATCCTGTATGCATGTTCAAGAGTACAAAATTGGTGATTTGGTACTCTATGCCGAGCGTTTCCGCAAGACGCAAGTCAAATGGAAGCGTGGACGCGTGCTCGAGCGTATTACCAGCATTTCATACAAGCTCGAGATTGAGGGCAAGGAGGTAGCAGCTCATATTAGCTATATAAAAAAGTATACCGGCCGAAAGGTAAAGTTCGGCAACAAAGAGTACCTGGAGATTGACTACGAACAAGTGGCCGAAGAGGAGCGTCGTGCGCTTAGTTATAGCATCTGGAATATGGTGTGATGATATATAGTCTCGTGTAAGTTTTAAATACATACATTTATACATATGCCTGTTGTACCCCGCCGTATGCAGTTTATGAGTAGAATTAAAAAAATTCTTTCAAGCAAGGACATTTTTTTAAGGATCTCAAGTGACATTCAATTTTGTAATTAGTCTTTGTATCTAGTTAGTTTTAATGTCTGTACATTGTATGTACTTCGTACTATGTAAATATGAGAATTGTAGTGTTAAAAAACAACAAATAGTGACCTATAGCAACTAACCGTTATTTAAGTGTTGTAAAGCACTGTTCTAACTATGCTCTTTGGCTGGTGAAAACAGTGCCTAAATGTTTAAAAATCAAATGCCAACCAAGTGTTAAGTGTAAATTATTCCAAAAATCTTACTTTTTAAAAACATAAAAAAATGTGTAAAAAAAATTGTTAAATTATAAACAAAAAGTTAATTAAGCCTTCAGCTGATGAACGCTTGCTTTTCATTCTAAAGAGTTTAGCCCTATTATTAAGCTGTATTATATTGAAAATTGAACAAAGTCTGTTAAATGAATAAACAAAAAATACATAAAAACAAAAAAGAAAAATTGTTTTTTTTTCTAAAAAATTTCAACAATGTGAATTAAAAATAAAATTTTTTTTTTTACATCATCACTTTGGGATTCTTGGCGTTCTATAATAATAACGAAAATGCACATCCGATTTGAAATTTCAATTACTCATCGAAAATTTTTATGTGTTTGTTTATTTCACTCCTTATATTTATGATATTATTCGCCTATTGCCATTTGCCAATTTATTTATAAATTATTTTGTATAATGTACGCTAATGGCGCTCTATAGTGAAATGAAACTTTTTAGTTGGCGGTCAGGCCAGCGTACGAGGTGAGTGTCATAGAGCTGCGAACCGTTGCGATCCACGGTCGTTCATTTCTGGCGAGAGTCTTTACAGTCTCGAGAGTTTCAATCTTAAATTCCTTGGCGGCTTTTATAAATAGGTGCTGCTGTTGCTGTGTACTAGCTGGCTAATTGTCAGCACATAGTATTCATAAGATTTTCCCCCAGTCTACAGTCATCAACACTCCATCAACACTAACGCTAGTGAGGAATGTGTCCATGAAACTGCCTTGTGCATTGGACTGCATTAAAACAAACAAATAAACAGCTCAACAAAACTTGTGAGTGCTCTTCATAATTGATTGTCAAGGCGTTGTTAAGATTATTGGGGGATTTTGTATCCAAGTGTTTTGTCAACAAGTTCCAACGAGAAATCTCTCGTAATTATGAAAACAAAAAAATAGAAGAAATATGTGCCTGTATGTAGTATAGCTCACATCCCATAGATACAGTGGCAAATATGCTAAATTCCTGAGGTTTAGCGATATGTGTTATTTTTCATTCAAAATTTGTGGCACACACAGCATATGGTATATAAATATTGTATATTGTCGAATGGTCATCTACCCTATATACTACATTACATACAAACGCATACATAGTATACGACTATATACAAGTTGAGTTGGGCGACTCTGAGTACTAGCGCGCATTTTAGTTTCTGGCTGTGGAGTGTGGCCGTCATTTTGATATCTTTTTGGCAAATGTTCTTGGTAGAGCTTCTTAAATATGAATTTTACCCAACACATATTTGGGATAGCAACGTAGATCTTGAGGCATACAAAGATTTTCCATAAATCATGGCAACAATCTTGCGTACCACTTGGCCACTATTAGCCCCAGACAGTACACAAAAAGAAATAGCCAAAAAACAATATCATTTTATATCGCAACATTAATTTTTTTGTAGATTAAGAAAACATTGAAATATTTCTTTGACCAAAGAACCAAGTGGCAAAATACCTAGACGCTACTAGTTTGGTGTCAAACGCCCGATCAAAAACTGTGCCAAGTTCCTTGCACTGGCTCTCTTATTTTATTATATACTAGCCACATAAAATGCGATCAAAACATTGCATATAAGTATATAACTAGAAAATTTATATACATACTTATGTGCTATATGTCTAACAAATTGTAACAACTGCAAAAGTGGCAGCAAGGCCGGGGCCAATTACTAAGTAAAAGCTACACATCACAGTGGAAACATTTATGTATCTATTAAAGAAACTGAAATTTCCTAATTTGTTGAGAGATCAAGGAATTTTTTCAAACTATGCAACACATCATTTTGGATTCATTTCAAAAGAAGAACAAAAGTAAGAACTATAGAGAGCACAAGGAGTATTTACGTGTACTCCTTTTAAACTGAAATAAAGGAAAAACAAAACAACATCAATGTTACCCGAAATCGTCTAAGCTCTGCGGCTTAAAGAACATCTTAAGGGACCGTACCCAAACTACGTTACCCAATTTTACAATTAATATAAGTATCTATATCTATCTAAATCACATTTGTGTGGGCAATCAAATAATTCGTATACGCAATGCCAAATTTTGGAGTTGAACAAGCATCTTGCAGGTCACGCAACGGTTTAGAAAAGAAATGGGCAAAAACAAAATTATTTACCAAGTTTTGGGACATGACATTTGTTACTTTTGAGGTATATCTTCAAAAATCGTAATTTTTTGAGGGCGATATATTCTTTATAAAAATATTTATTGAATTTGGTCAAAAGAAACGACTAGTTTTTGTGGTACGCCCAAATTGCAAACTAAATTCTGAAATTTCATTCCAATTGTTTATATATATCAGCGGTTTTTGAACTCACACAAGGCTAAATTGCTGAAATGTAATTTTACAAAAAATTATTTGTTTGTGCGATCAGAAAAGCTATAAATCGAACAACCTTCTAGAATTTAGACGATCGGACCGGCTTTTGGCACACGCTAGTAGTCCACTGACGATCACAATATCGTGTTTTTAAAATCGATTTAAGAGAAAAATCATCAAGTTGCTGACTTGCGCCACCAATTCAATTGTCGAGGTGGGACGACAAATAGAATTTAATATTATAGTATGTGGCGTCATGAAGACCTCGACACGCCATTTTCTGCCAAATGATTGAAAAACCGTCACAGACCACAAAATAGCAGACATTAATTGACACTTTTAGTGGCTATTTCGAAGGCATGTCGCTGGCGCACCTGAATCATTGCATGCCTAGGTGAACACTACGCAATGTGACCGCCATTCAAGGCGCTGCTGACATTGCGCGTTGGACTAGCATTTCAAAAGAGCCAAACGTTTTGTGGATGTGTGCCCGATGATGAGAATATCTATGGGGTGTGTCTATGAACGAGAGCGGCACTTTTCTTAAGATGTCAAAACTTTGCCACATGAAATTTTACGCCTGGTACATTCAAGTATTTCAACAACATCTAGTTAAGAGCTATACCAGTATTCCACTCAAGGTTATAATGCCAGAAATCAAAGCTCTTCCGTAGTAATGATTATTCACTTACGATTCGTTTTCCATTTTAATGAGTGTAGTGTCGAAACGCTGCTGCACATAAACCCATGCACCTTGATTCTTATGCTCCTCCTGTACCCACATCAACTCGGCGTTCTTATAAAGCTCAATTTGTTGGGTGACCAAATCGTAGGGGAATGGACATATCTTACAAGTAATAAAATACATTAAATTTCTGTTAACAATCTTTAAATTTCTATGTTTTACCTGTTCGACACGCAGTATAGCTACTACCTCCTCTTGCTGATGATCTTCGCGCTCCTTTAATAAATCATAGTAAACCTTTCCTGTGCAAAATATCAATTTGGTAACACATTCGGGATTGTTTTTAGCCTTGCCCTGTTCGGGTATTAGTCGTTTAAATTCGCTGCATTCATCAAAGTCCCTGAAGGGACTGCGTGCTAGCGGGTGCCGCAACACTGATTTTGGCGAAAAATTTATCAATGGTTTGCGGAAACCCATGGCCACTTGTCTGCGCAATGCATGAAATAGATTGGCTGGCGTGGATAAATTTGTTACAATCCAGTTAATGTCCATTAGCTGACGCGCCACAAATTCAGGGTCTGTGGTATCGGGATAACAGTCTGGATCGTCATCGCACATTTGCAGAAACCGCTCCATGCGTCCTGACGAATGTTCAGGTCCCATACCTTCCATGCTGTGGGGCAGAAACACACATATGCCCGACTGGCGCACCCATTTTGTTTCGCCACTGGCAATGAACGTGTCAATAATAGTTTGAGCGGTGTTGGCAAAGTCACCAAATTGCGCCTCCCAGATGACCAACGATTTGGGATTAGCCATGGAGAAGCCATGCTCAAAAGCAAGTATGGCACACTCGGATAGGGAACTATTGTATACACCATATGATCCCTGATCGGGATATAAATGCTGTAATGAATTGTATTTGGTCTTATCTTGGGACTGATGGTGCAGCACGTGATGACGATGCGAGAATGTGCCACGCTCCACATCTTGGCCAGATAGACGAACATGTATGCCATCCTTGAGCAGAGTCCCAATAGCAAAAGCTTCTCCCAGCGACCAGTCGGCTATATTGGACTCTACCATTTGCCTGCGTAGCGCCAGTATGCGCTTTATGCCTCTGTGGAATGCTTATTAGTCTCGTTTATGCTTATGTATTTCTTGAAAGCTTAACTTACTTGTGCACTTCAAATTGGTGCTCCACCGGTGGCTCACTCGAATAAACATTACCGATTGCCTTTAGCGTCTCGACAGAGACGCCAGTGGGGCACATTTTTAACCGATCGCGCCCTTGAAAGAAGGCATGCCAAGGTGAGTCAATCCAGCTTGAGTACTGTAAATAAAAAAATTTGTTATGATATATTCAGGATGTTATAGTCGGAGTGGTGCTCAATCATAGACTGCAACAAACTAAGTTTGGATGCAAAACCCACTTCAGGATTAAAACAAGTCAAAAACTTTTTATGGAACAGGTCGTCACCATTGTCTTAAATCTATGGTAATCACTTAGGTCAAGATAAACTAATACATAACTAGTTAAAAAATTTATGGAACCGGACATTACCATTGACTCAAACCGGACTACTTGGCAAAGCAAAGAAAAATATATTTACCGTGATAGATTTTAGTTTTTTAGATTCATTCCAGGCATCATCACAGATTTTCTCATATTTTTGATTCATACCCTTGTATTCTGCTTCCTTGATTATCCCTTCCTTTATTAATTTTTCTGCATATAACGCAACACACGGCTTTTGTTTTTTTATGCGTTGATACATCAAAGGCTGAGTAAACATGGGCTCGTCAGCCTCATTGTGGCCATTGCGCCTATAGCCGACAATGTCTATGACTACATCTTTATGGAACTCAGCTCGCCAATCTGTTGCTATACGCGCACAATGAACACTGGCCTCAGGATCGTCAGCGTTCACATGGAAAATAGGCGCATTAACAACGCGAGTTACGTCGGTGCAGTAACGGGATGAACGCGAAAAGCGTGGATCGGTTGTAAAGCCCACCTGATTATTGCATACAATATGTATAGTGCCATGTGTTGTGTATGCAGGCAAATCGGATAAGTGCATTGCCTCATAAACCACACCTTGGCCGCAGAACGACGCGTCACCGTGTATAATAATGGGCAGAACCTTTTTGCCTTTGACGTCACCGCGATAAAACATTTCCGCTCGAGCCTTGCCCAGTAAGACAGGATTGACATGCTCCAAATGCGAGGGATTGGCTACAACTGTGATGCGCACATTCTTGTTGGTAAGGCGATTAAGTCGTTCTGTGTATAAGCCCAAGTGATATTTCACATCACCGGATCCCGAATCAGTAGCCTTGAGGCCGTGGAACTGTGAAAGTACATCAGCTATTGGTTTCCGACAAATATTGGCTATCACATTTAGACGACCACGATGAGCCATGCCAATATATACAGATTCTACGCCGAGTTTCGTAGACCGATCTATAATTTCCTTCATAACCGGTATCATAATGTCGCAACCCTCAAGTCCAAAACGTTTCTCAGATGAAAATTTCTTAGCCAAAAAGTTTTCAAAGCCTGTTGATCGCGTAAGGCGTTCCAGTATTAACAATTTCTCCTCAGGCGTAAAATTAATAGCATTTGGTCTTTCTAAGCGCTTTCGAATCCATGTGGTCTTATTTAGCGATGTGATCTGCATGTACTCAACGCCAATGTGGCCGCAATACACCCGCTCCAAACGGTCCAATATATCTCTGCAAAAATCGTTTAATTAAAAGAAGTGGTCGGATGTTAGGCAAATACCCACTTGAGTGGTAGAGACCGCTCCTCTCCGCCGATCATTGTGGATGAGGGTAACCGAAACGAGGCATTTAAATTATCTAATGAATGAACGTAATTAGTTTTCATGGTTGACTTAATTTTTGTATAATACTTACTAAATACATAAGAGTAATGCTGGCGTAGCACCGCCTGAGTCGCATTTCGTTTGGCACCGTCTAACGATGTTGAGCCTCCAAGAGGCCCCACTATGCCGAGAGGATCTAGATCGGCAGCCAAGTGACCGCGAACCTGATAAGCTCTTATGATACCTTGGACAGTTAGGTGATCGTCTATGGAATTCACGTCTGCAGAAGGAGAAGGGGCAGCCGCTGTTGTCGTTTGAAGCTGTGTAGTCGATATGGTTCGAGGCGTTCCTGTAGATAACGCCACTGGAACATTAATAGTAGGCGACACTTTCGCAGATTGGTTGGAGAGCAAGCGCGGCTTGCCGCTGAAGTAAGCATCCCAAGACTTAAAAGCAATAATGGATTTGATGATTAGCATATCAATAGGGAATTGTTTGGGCTTACCGAATCAACCGACTTGGGATTCTTCCTCCAACTCGTGTAGAGTCCTTCGATATATGATGCACTACTACCATTGGCAAAGCTGTCGCTTTCTTGCTGGTCTTTCGAAGTATCCTTTTTGCGATGCACGGCCGAGCTACGTAAACCTCTATGACGGCATCTTAGCGAAAGTGGCAATAACTCATTGACAAGAATTATAATATGTCCCACATGCCTCTTCTGCATATTAAAGCCGTCAACATTTACGATTTTTAAATGAAATTTTGTATAAACATAAGCCGAAAATTTAATTATACTGACTTGTATAGCCAAAAAGCAGTCATAAAATATTATTCACCTTCAAGGCATGCTACAGACGAAATTTGTCCTATCTTTTTATTTGACAGCTTCTTGTATTTTCATGTCAAATTGTTGGGTTGCCTTTTTTTTCTTGTTCTCTGATCAACTGGTCAGTTTTATTTAAGAGTAGTTGCATCAGCTTTTTTCGATTAATCTTTAATCATTTGGATGGTTTGCGGCTTGCGGCATGCAAATTTTTTAGTTTTCTTCTTCTTATGCTGTTCCTGGTCATTTGTTTTTTTCCAGTAAGGGCTTGATACCATTTTGAATATTGAGTCTAAATGCATTTTTTCCATTATACTTTTTGCATCTGCCTGTATGTAAGATGGGCTTTTATCTACTTGCAAATGTTCATAATTTGATTTTATAGTGGTTTGATTTGTATCACTTGGTTTTGCAAGAGCGTCATCTAAGGACGCCTTACCGTTGGCGGGCTCCTTTTGACTCCGATGCTTCTGTTAGTTTTTTCGTCTTATAAACAAATTCCTTATCGTCTTTAAGCAGAACTTGCAGAAAATACTGATGTCAATATTACATTAATTTATTTTAGATTAAATTATTAGACGTTTAAAAAAAAACATAAAAAAATATATATGTAGGCAGATGAAAAAAATAAATTGTTTTACGTATTTTAGTTTTTGACGTAAGCTACTCGAAAAGAGCGCGCGTAAAACAATTTTAGGGAGCAAAAAGAATACGCCAATGCTACGTTTTGCGCGGCATATGTACGTATAAAAATCAGCTTTTAATGCAACGCCACAAATAAGAAAAATAATTTGGGTTTTATTGCAAGATGCAAAATTATCATCTAAAACACTCAATAATTTCCAACTTTCACTTGTATTTCTGTCCATTAGTGTTGGTTTGTTCATGAACGAACGAACAAAAAAGAACGAACTGAATAAGTTCACCTACATCGTTCTTTTCAGTTCACTTGCTCTTTGTTCGTTCTTATTCAGTTGTTCGTTCTTATTCAGTTATTCTTCTGTTTTGGTCTGTTTTTCTTCGTATGGCCCCATGTTATCTCGTTTTTATTAGTAGAGCAACTCTATTACTGTTTTTATTGCGCGCAAATGCAAAAACCCATCTTAAAAAATTAAATAAATAAATTAAATAACCAGTTTATTACATTATTTTTTTTACTCTTATAAATGAAGATTGTTTCTAACAATTAAGCAACAAGTATAAATGAACGGAAATACTTTTTTTAAATCCTACTAATGTTTTATAACGATCTTTAATTTTAACAATATGTAAAAAAATTGAAACAAAGCAAAAAATTAACACACCTTAAATTTAATTTCAATTTTTTTCCAACGGACATATGATTAAGAACGAATAGCGGCATAAAAAGGAACAACTGAACGAAAAGAACGACTTCGTTCACTGAAAAAAAAGAACGATTGAACTTGTTCAGTGAAATGAACTAGGTTTACCCAACTCTACTGTTTATTGTTTACTTTTGCAATATTTTGTTACTATTGGTACGGAAATACTTGGCGCGTATTTTGTAACAGTTCACAGGATCTTCAACAATCAATTTATCAAAACATATTCAGAGGAAACATCCAACGTGTGAATTACCCAAAGCTGTAAGATATTAATTTTTTTTTAACTATAAATTTTATAATTTTTTAACATGCTTTTATTAGTTTCACCTGTATGTATGTATGTATGTATGTAACGAAATCTTTCAGCTTAATGTTTTACCGATTTCAAGAAGTTTGATCATCTGAAAAATTTGCACAGGGGTCAAGAACTCATGACAATACAATTATTTAACAACTTTGTTCTAATGTCTTGACTAGGACGCTTTTTAACTATAATTGAATTATTTTATTAATAATTTAATTTCTAATTTAATCTTATTCAAAATTAATTAGTCGTAATTGATTGTACGAAATTTCTATTGCTGTAATACAAACTCTTCAAAATTATTTTCTAGTTTTTAGTTCGGTTTACTATTAAAGCGTGTTTTTTTAGTTTTTTTTAAACTATGTATAATTTTTGGTTTTTAAAAGCATAATAAAAATCCGCAATATTCTTTCTTAAAAATTTTGTTATGTACTCGGTGTCACTGTCACGACCTTTTGTCACTGATATTTTTTTGTCACTGTCACAGTTGTCGCTGTGACTGCAAATTCACAGTATCGCTCATCACTAACGGAGAGTAACATTACATTTCAAATACTTTGCCTTCAGTGGCTTTACAGACTAACTTATTGCTATAACATTTTATGTTACTTAACATTTAAACTTCAGTTATTTCTGTTTTCTATTTATGGTATACAGAAATAAGGTGACGTGACTCAACATTACTTATTTAAACAAAAATTAGATGATCCATTGCTGAAAGCGCTTCCATAACGATGATGCACCTGAAATTGTATTTATATGCACAAATTTGATAAATCTAATTTTTCCCTTTTTTTTTTTGTCACCTTTAGGTTTGTTGCTCATACATGAAACAAATCATTTAAAACTAGAATTAAAATAGCGAGCATCTTATAATATATAAATATTTTTAAATTATTTTTAAAATGAGTTTAAAACATGATTTTTTCTTTCTTAAAATCAAACTGATGCCTTTGGCCCTATATTAGCTGCCAAGCCTGAAATGCCATCAGGAAAAAAAAACAAAATATTGCTTAGAAACTCAAAACAAAAAAAATGACAGTCTCCAATTTTGGGTATTTTTCCTCAAAAAAAAAACACTCACCTTTATAAAAAACGCTTGGCACAAAAAAAAGAGATAAATTCAAATTTAGGTTTTCAATAGCGAATTGAGTTTTATTAAATTTTGCACTTTTAACTTTTTGACATGACTTTATAACAGAGTCAATTCAATACTTATTAACTTTTTTACCTAGTCATGGTAATAATTGCCCAATTAAGAAAAATTACTAAACTTATGTATATGTAAAAATAAAAATCCTAGCATATTTTTAGGAAGGAAAAAAAAAAGAAGATAAATACAAAAAGTCTCAACCGGCTACAAGCGCCACTACGCTGTGTCACAGCAAGCTCCTGCGGTCGTAAGTTAAAACATTTACCTATGTGCCTTTTTCTGTTGGTACCTGAATTTTGATAGGCGCATGGAACAAAACCCCAACTTTTGGAAGCATTGATTTAAAATATTTTTATACGATTTTAGTGTATGTAATTATTTATTATTTAGTACTATTTCATTGTAAAGTTTCATTGCCCATATTTAAGTTACTTTGAATTTGGACAGTAAATTATTTAATTACTTTTTGTCTTTCGGCACAGCATCCTTAGCAATCGAAGCGTCCTTTGCAGCCGCAGCGTCCTTATTTACAGCCGAAGTGCACTGCTTTGAAACTGAAGCGTCTTTTTTTGAAGCTGAAGCATTCTTTACTGCATCCGAAGCATTCTTCACTGGAGTCGCCGTCTTCTTTTTTTGAGTCGCTTCCTTCTTTTGATCTTCCTGAGCAGTCTCGGATTTTTGTGTAACTTCAGCCTTTGCTTTAGCTTGTTCTTCTTGTTTTATTTTTTCCAATCGGCTCTTGTTTTCGTCGGTTAATTCTCCAAATACGCTGGTCATAAATTCCTTGTATTCTTTTTTGAATTTGAACTTATTACCAGATGCTGGAGATGCGCTAGGTGGTCGCCCGTGATAAGATACAGAACGTCTGTGGGATGTTGAAGGATCATATGTTATTACTGTCATTTATTAAGTTTAATTGATTTTGTTTGTGCATGTTTCAGCCGGTAAAACTTGGCAAGGGAATACCACACAATACAAGCAACAGCTCTATATAATAAATTAGATACATTTCTCTGTTTTATCTAGTTTTTGTCGCCTGCAAAAAAGCTATTTGGCAAGCTAACATATTTTTATTTATATGTATATGTACGTGGTGTGCGCTCATGTATATAGAATAATACTGTAAGTATATGTATATAATATTGGGATGTCCACCTGAAACACGCGCGAGCATTCTAGCTGCTATTAATGCTGATAATACCCTCTAGACTTTTGTGAGAATAACAAGTTGTAATTATTACCATCAATGGTTCTATGAATACTTTTGGGAAAAACCCGTATTGTCAATCTATTGACAATCTCAATCCTAGAAGTTGAGGCTTGATGTTATAGCATCTGTAATAATGACTTTGGCACCATGTGTTTGCAGTGTATTTAGCTTTCGATATGAACAATCTATTTTATCTTGCTGCTACCTCTAATTTATTTGCAATTACCTCAACAGATTGTTGCATTGATCTGGCATTTGGCAAAAAAGAACGTGCAATAAAATTTCTCGCCTCAGCAACAACAAGAATGGGGAAACATTTGTCTTGCGACCGTTGAAAGACGCAACGAGTCACAGTTCTGCTTGCAACGCGTTGAGTGCAGCAACGTACGGGGATTGAAATTGGGTGAAACGCGCGTGAATTAAACGCAATAGAATTGTGCTTGTTGGAAATAGGTCAACAGCTAAAACACCAACGTTAATGCTAGTCAAGACGCCAACGAAGACGTTTTTAGTGCTAACATGTCATTGAGTAACCTTAATGAACGACAATCAATGTCAAATTTAGCAGCATTGGCAGGAGCAGCGTTGACGGTGCAAAGGGTTGCCATATCTAATAATAATTCGAAAACGCTTGTTGACGCCATTATAAATCATAACGTTGAGTCAGCCATGTTGTCAACAAACAGCATGAGAACGGAAATGCCCATTTATGTAGCCGCTGAGTCGCAATTTCCGGTTTTACTTAGGAAAAGCAAAGTGGATAATAAATTTCCGCTGCAGTGCTTTGGACAGCAACAACAAACCAAACAAACGACGCAGCAAAGCCAGCTGCATAGTATTCAATTTATGCTTGGACCCCAAGCAATTTGGATTAAGTTTCCAATTCTTAAAACTCAAGAAGTTGGTTGTAGATTTCCTTTAAAGCAGCAACTCGTACAGCGCAAGCACAAGCAGCAACTTGATGTGTTTAAACCAAAATTCCCAATAAAGAAAAAGTGCATATCAGACGTTCAAAAATTTCCCACACAGCAAGTGAAAACAAATAAAAAATCCCATTTAAGTAATCTTAATTATTCAAAAATGGCTACTGAAAAGACAAGACACATCATGCCATGCCCAAAAACTTTGATTAATGAGAAAACAACTGTAAGTGAAGAATGTTTTCCTATAATTAAAAAAAGATTCTTCGGATTTCCTTATAAGTACGCAAAGACTGCAAAAATCTATAAAATGCCATACGCAATTGATGATGTAGTTAATGGAAATCCAAACAATGTAGCCCAAACGGATGTGCTGCTGAATATAGCAACAATGACGCAGATAAGCCATGAAAAAGGTACAAAAATAGATATCACTGGCACTGGCAATGATCATGATATCGATAATGTTGATGTTATTCGGACAAGACGCCCATTTGATAATGAACTTAAAAAAGATGAGCAAACAACATTTAACTTAAAAGATGAAGGCAAAGGTGAAGGTGATGTTGTTCTCAATGATGGCTGTTGGCTAGGCAAAGGTGAGCCAAAGGAAATTGAGCATCAACAGGCGGAAAATTTTAATGACGCCTTCAGCCAGCGGATGAAAAACAACGACGACGACATGAGCGACGCCACGAATGCCGCTAAAAATATCAGTGAAATATGCGAGCTAGCCACCAAGTCAGAGGCAAAAACTGGCGATCAGCAACAACCACAACAACATCATAATGAGTTATATATGACTAAAGCGGAGGCAAGCAAATATTTAGCACATAAAGAGCAACAGCAGTCAATATGTTTAGCCAAAAAGCTGCCGTCACAAACAATAGATGTGGTTGCTGAGGTTACCGAGTCGACGCTGGCGTCGCTGTCGAACGCCTCCAATGAGCAGCAGATGGCTATAGAACGCTCAGACGCGCGCCAAACGTCGCCAGAGCAAGTGGATTATACTAGCTGCGAACTAGCGCGCAAAAATTATCTAAAAACAACAACAAACCAAACGTCCTTGGCCGCGCCGCCGGAACTGCTGTTGACAGCAACGCGTCAAAAGTTGGCAAATATAGAATTTTTAAAGTGTGCCGTGCGCGAGTTTTTAAGCCAAGAAGAAGAAGAAGGCACGTCCGGGCATGACAATCTCGCCCATGCACTGCTCACAGACATTGAATTTATTGATTTATTGAGCGACGTAATTGATTTGATAGCTACGTCAACGTCGCGCGTCGAAACGGGTAATCTTCTAGAGACAAGTGTACCGTGCGAGCAGGTGGCTAGTGAATGCCCGGAAATGACTCTAACTAAAGTGGGTGAAGAAAGTGAAACAGCAGCAGTCGCTATAGAACCATATGCAGATAAAATTGATGAAGCTGCGGACGATCTTAACAACAACAACAACAACATCAATAACAGCGGTAAAAACAGCCCGAGCTGCGATTTAACCACCGTCGCAATGAAATACGATTTAAAACCGACTACCATAACGCGTCCTCCTGAGCTAACGCCATCGTTCACATCCTCTACGCTGCTGACGAGTCGTATACGTGATCGCGAAAACGCTTTGCAGGGCAGCCTCGACAATACACCCATGCTGAGCTAGCCTAGCCGCAGCTTAACGACAAGTCGCGATGAGTGCGATGTCGAGTCGGTGCTGCCCGAACACACAAGACAGCGTCGTCAGCGACTCTACCGAGGAGAAGCCCAAGCTCAAGCTCAAGGCGCGCATTTCAGGTGCCCTAAGCGAGGTTAAAGGTCTGCTTATGCAATACAGAACTACAGAAATACAGAAATACGGAGAGAGAGAGAAACAAGCAATGAGAGCAAAGAAGCGCTTGTTACAATCACGCCAAAGCGGATGGATGATGAATGCAAGGAGCAGGCTGATGAATCAACCGAACAAAAAGACATTGAAAACAAAGACAAGGAGCAGTATGCTGAGTCATCGAAGCCAACAGTAACTAATGAGCAGCTTGCTAAATCCTCAGACCAGAATTCTTCAGATAACAAGCCCTCAGAGCAGAAAGTCTGTAAACAGGCACTGCCGCAAGACAACAGCAACAAGTCCTTAGAATTTCTAGATAAAGTTAAAAAGAAATTGACAAAGAAGCCCAAAACAGAGCTGGAGCCAACAGCGCCAGCAACACTTGCCACAAATTCAATCACTGTAAATGAATATTTACAGCACCCGCATCCGAAAAGTCAGAGCCATCCAAGGCCGATGTCAAAGCCACAAAGAAAATTATCGTCAAAAAGAATTCGCGACGAGCATCAATTGCTGCAGTTGAAGGTTCCAAGATTGAGTCGCCCGTTGAAAATGCTCTCTCAGTGTCACAGATGCGACCCTCCGACTCTGAGGCGATATTCAAAAGAAAAAAGAAAGAGAAATTAGCAAATAGCAACAAATTGACTTCCGGCAGCAATGATACGGCGGCAAGTGACGACGCAACACCCAAATTGCTCATACCTACTAAATTAAAGCGCAGCAGTCTAGATACAAAAACATCGCCAACGTTGACATCCGGCGTATCAACCACAACACCGCCAGCTTTGTCTACAACAACTACAACAACCACAACATTGTCAACGACAGCGCAACCCTCAGCGTTGGGAACATCGGTAACATCGGCTACATCGTTGCCATCGGCAATTTTGTTAACAACAGCAGCATTGCCAACTTCTTCTGCCTGTGCTTTGCCACTTTTGCCAACATCGTCAAAGTCGTCAACATCTCTCACTTTATCAACACCAACAGCACCTTCTTTTTCTTCAGCTTCTCCCACAACAACAACAACAACATCCACGGTTTCAACTGTCGCAGCTACAAGTGAACAATTAACAGTGGCTAAAGCAAAGGTCAACGAAGGCTCTGCCAAATTCGAAAAGTCAACAGCAACTGCCAAAATCAGTGACAGCCACAAGGAGGACACGACAAAAGCGCCAGCGTCAAAGTCAGACCCATTACAATTGCCAAACGATATCGTTGCAGATTCACCAACAATCGCCAATCAAACGCCAACTGACGAACGGAACAGACGCGCCAGCCTGGTACTAGCTGAATTGGTCGGCGAGACGGTGCTTGTCTCCTCAACAGCCAGAGCAACCGCAAATAGCAATAAAACGCAGGTCGCAGCAGCAGCAGCGCACCCAATTAAAATCAACTTAAGCGAGTCCAAAGAACTCATTAATCAGGCGGAAAGTATTCCGGTACAAGCAAAATCGACGCTGCTAAATCAACAAGCTGAGGCGGCAGCCACTGCACTTGCCACATTAAAGTCGCCTCAACAGGTGGTCGTCGCTGTTGACATTGAAGTCGCCCCCGCTGGCGCCGGCAACGTTGAGCAAGCGCATCCAACGCCACAAATAGCTGCGGCGGCATTGAGCGAAGTGTCGCCCGACGAGTCATCGTCACTGCCCCAACAACAACAGCAACCATCCGGCGAAGCTACAAAAGACAACGCACACGCCGTTCCTCAAAACAGTCTAGCCATTATGCCGGAGCTGAAAGTACTTGCGGGTCCCGTGCAGCCCGTAAAAATTGACAAAGTAGAGCCCAACTCCCATTACTTGGAGCAGCCCAGCGATGGGCTTGTGGTCAAAAAAAAGACAACTCACCTAAAGAAATTGGTGCGCAAGAATTCCATAGATAAAGAGAAGACAAAAGAAGCAGAAAAAGCCGATGGCCAGAAGCTAAATAATATACTTAAGGATAAGAACAAAATCGGCGGCTTGGTGGCGAAGCAAAGTAAACTAACGCCACCCAAGCCAAAACCAGTCAAAGCAGCTGCACTAAGCGTTACGCCCAAGACACAGCAGGCTGATACTGAAGAGAGTGCCACTGCCGAAGAGGCTGTAGCAGATAGCACAGCCGAGGAGCTCCCAGCAGCTGAACCAGAACCAAAGCCTAAGAAACCGCGCAAAATCAAAAAGAAAGTAATTATCAAGCGACAGAAGCGCAAACTGTCTATTGGCGATACATTCTTTCTACAACCTGAGCCAGAGGAGCCCAAAGTGCCTGAGATCGAGACTATCGAAAAGGCAATAGCCTACGTTACAGACGACGATGATAACCTAGAGGATGAACCAGCGCCTGAACCACCAAAACCACTAAAATCCTGTATGCATGTTCAAGAGTACAAAATTGGTGATTTGGTACTCTATGCCGAGCGTTTCCGCAAGACGCAAGTCAAATGGAAGCGTGGACGCGTGCTCGAGCGTATTACCAGCATTTCATACAAGCTCGAGATTGAGGGCAAGGAGGTAGCAGCTCATATTAGCTATATAAAAAAGTATACCGGCCGAAAGGTAAAGTTCGGCAACAAAGAGTACCTGGAGATTGACTACGAACAAGTGGCCGAAGAGGAGCGTCGTGCGCTTAGTTATAGCATCTGGAATATGGTGTGATGATATATAGTCTCGTGTAAGTTTTAAATACATACATTTATACATATGCCTGTTGTACCCCGCCGTATGCAGTTTATGAGTAGAATTAAAAAAATTCTTTCAAGCAAGGACATTTTTTTAAGGATCTCAAGTGACATTCAATTTTGTAATTAGTCTTTGTATCTAGTTAGTTTTAATGTCTGTACATTGTATGTACTTCGTACTATGTAAATATGAGAATTGTAGTGTTAAAAAACAACAAATAGTGACCTATAGCAACTAACCGTTATTTAAGTGTTGTAAAGCACTGTTCTAACTATGCTCTTTGGCTGGTGAAAACAGTGCCTAAATGTTTAAAAATCAAATGCCAACCAAGTGTTAAGTGTAAATTATTCCAAAAATCTTACTTTTTAAAAACATAAAAAAATGTGTAAAAAAAATTGTTAAATTATAAACAAAAAGTTAATTAAGCCTTCAGCTGATGAACGCTTGCTTTTCATTCTAAAGAGTTTAGCCCTATTATTAAGCTGTATTATATTGAAAATTGAACAAAGTCTGTTAAATGAATAAACAAAAAATACATAAAAACAAAAAAGAAAAATTGTTTTTTTTTCTAAAAAATTTCAACAATGTGAATTAAAAATAAAATTTTTTTTTTTACATCATCACTTTGGGATTCTTGGCGTTCTATAATAATAACGAAAATGCACATCCGATTTGAAATTTCAATTACTCATCGAAAATTTTTATGTGTTTGTTTATTTCACTCCTTATATTTATGATATTATTCGCCTATTGCCATTTGCCAATTTATTTATAAATTATTTTGTATAATGTATGGCGCATCAAATTGAAATGAATGAAGAAAAAAATCAAAATAACCAACGAAATGATTCGAATTTGTTTTTTTTTTTTATATGTACATACATATATATATTTTATCCCAGGCGCTGGCGCTCTATAGTGAAATGAAACTTTTTAGTTGGCGGTCAGGCCAGCGTACGAGGTGAGTGTCATAGAGCTGCGAACCGTTGCGATCCACGGTCGTTCATTTCTGGCGAGAGTCTTTACAGTCTCGAGAGTTTCAATCTGAAATTCCTTGGCGGCTTTTATAAATAGGTGCTACTGTTGCTGTGTACTAGCTGGCTAATTGTCAGCACATAGTATTCATAAGATTTTCCCCCAGTCTACAGTCATCAACACTCCATCAACACTAACGCTAGTGAGGAATGTGTCCATGAAACTGCCTTGTGCATTGGACTGCATTAAAACAAACAAATAAACAGCTCAACAAAACTTGTGAGTGCTCTTCATAATTGATTGTCAAGGCGTTGTTAAGATTATTGGGGGATTTTGTGTCCAAGTGTTTTGTCAACAAGTTCCAACGAGAAATCTCTCGTAATTATGAAAACAAAAACAAAGAAGAAATAGCTGTATGTAGTATAGCTCACATCCCACATAGCGCTACGTGTCTCTGTGCGATTTTTCATTCAAAATTTGTGGCACACACAGCATATGGTATATAAATATTGTATATTGTCGAATGGTCATCTACCCTATATACTACATTACATACAAACGCATACATAGTATACGACTATATACAAGTTGAGTCGGGCGACTCTGAGTACTAGCGCGCATTTTAGTTTCTGGCTGTGGAGTGTGGCCGTCATTTTGATATCTTTTTGGCAAATGTTCTTGGTAGAGCTTCTTAAATATGAATTTTACCCAACACATATTTGGGATAGCAACGTAGATCTTGAGGCATACAAAGATTTTCCATAAATCATGGCAACAATCTTGCGTACCACTTGGCCACTATTAGCCCCAGACAGTACACAAAAAGAAATAGCCAAAAAACAATATCATTTTATATCGCAACATTAATTTTTTTGTAGATTAAGAAAACATTGAAATATTTCTTTGACCAAAGAACCAAGTGGCAAAATACCTAGACGCTACTAGTTTGGTGTCAAACGCCCGATCAAAAACTGTGCCAAGTTCCTTGCACTGGCTCTCTTATTTTATTATATACTAGCCACATAAAATGCGATCAAAACAACAAAAGTGGCAGAAAGGCCGGGGCAAATTACTAAGTAAAAGCTACACATCACAGTGGAAACATTTATGTATCTATTAAAGAAACTGAAATTTCCTAATTTGTTGAGAAATCAAGGAACTTTTTCAAACTATGCAGTAAGAACTATAGAGAGCACAAGGAGTATTTACGTGTACTGCTTTTAAACTGAAATAAAGGAAAATCAAAACAACATCAATGTTACCCGAAATCGTCTAAGCTCTGCGGCTTAAAGAACATCTTAAGGGACCGTACCATAACTACGTGACCCAATTTTACAATTAATATAAGTATCTATATCTATTCAAATCACATTTTCGAAATTTTGAGTGGGCAATCAAATAATTCGTATACGCAATGCCAAATTTTGGAGTTAAACAAGCATCTTGCAGGTCAAGCAGTGTAAAGCTTTAGAAAAGAAATGGGCGAAAAACAAATTATTTACCAAGTTTTGGGACATGACATTTGTTATTTTTGAGTTATTTCTTCAAAAATCGTAATTTTTTGAGGGCGATATATTCTTTATAAAAATATTTATTGAATTTGGTCAAAAGAAACGACTAGTTTTTGTGGTACGCCCAAATTGCAAACTAAATTCTGAAATTTCATTCCAATTGTTTTTATATCAGCGGTTTTTGAACTCACACAAGGCTAAATTCCTGAAATGTAATTTTACAAAAAATTATTTGTTTGTGCGAGCAGAAAAGCTATAAATCGAACAACCTTCTAGAATTTAGACGATCGGACCGGCTCTTGGCACACGCTAGTAGTCCGTTGACGATCACTATATCGTATTTTTAAAATCGATTTAAGAGAAAAATCATCAAGTTGCTGGCTTGCGCCACCAATTCAATTGTCGAGGTGGGACGACAAATAGAATACAATATATATTTATCATTTTCTGCCAAATGATTGAAAAATCGTCACAGACCACAAAATAGCAGACATTAATTGACACTTTTAGTGGATATTTCGAAGGCATGTCGCTGGCGCACCTGAATCATTGCATGCCTAGGTGAACACTACGCAATGTGACCGCCATTCAAGGCGCTGCTGACATTGCGCTTTGGACTAGCATTTCAAAACAACCAAACTTTTTGTGGAGGTTTTCCCGATGATGATCTATCGTATGGGTCTACAAACGAGGGCGGCACTTTTCTTAAAATGTAAACGTAAGTACCGTCACAATTCGTGTGACTCAAAATTTGACAAGATGTTAAAGCTTTGCCACATGAATTTTTAGGCCTAACACATGCAAGTAATAATACAACTTTTTTCATTCCAACAACACCTGGTGAGGAGCTATGCCAGTATTGCACTTAACGTTATAATGCCAGAAATCAAACATGTACCGCAGTAATGATTATTCACTTACGATTCTTTTTCCATTTTAATGAGTGTTGTGTCGAAACGCTGCTGCACATAAAACCATGCACCTTGATTCTTATGCTCCTCCTGTACCCACATCAATTCGGCGTTCTTATAAAGCTCAATTTGTTGGGTGACCAAATCGTAGGGGAATGGACATATCTTTCAAGCAATAAAATACATTCAATTTTTGTTAACAATCTTAAATTTCGATGTTTTACCTGTTCGACGCGCGCTATAGCTACTACGTCCTTTTGCTCATGATCTTCACGCTCCTTTAATAGATCATAGTAAACCTTGCCTGTGCAAAATATCAATTTGGTGACAGATTCAGGATTCTTTTTAGCCTTGCCCTTTTCTGGTATTAGTCGTTTAAATTCGCTGCGTTCATCAAAGTCTTTGAAGGGACTGCGTGCTAGCGGGTGCGACAACATTGATTTTGGCCCAAAATTTATCAATGGTTTGCGGAAACTCATGGCCACTTGGCGGCGCATTGCATGAAATAGATTAGCTGGGGTGGATAAATTGGTTACAATCCAATTAATGTCCTTTAGCTGACGCGCCACAAAGTCGGGGTCTGTGGTATCGGGATAACAGTCTGGATCGTCATCGCACAGTTGCAAGATCCGCTCCACGCGTCCTGACGAATGATCGGGTCCCGAACCATCCAAGCTGTGTGGAAGAAACACACATATGCCCGACTGGCGCACCCATTTTGTTTCGCCACTGGTAATGAAAGTGTCAATAATAGCTTGAGCGGTGTTGGCAAAGTCACCAAATTGTGCCTCCCAGATGACCAACGATTTGGGAGTAGCCATGGAGAAGCCATGGTCAAAGCCAAGTATGGCACACTCGGATAGGGAGCTATTACATATGGTATATGATGCCTGATCCGGATATATATGCTGCAATGGAATGTATTTGGTCTTATCTTGGGACTGATGGTGCAGCACGTGATGACGTTCCGCGAATGTGCCACGCTCCACATCTTGTCCAGATAGACGAACATGTATGCCATCCTTGACCAGAGCCCCGATAGCAAAAGCTTCTCCCATCGACCAGTCGGCTTTCTTGGACTTCATCATTTTCCTGCGTTCCGCCAGAACGTTCTTTATGCCTCTGTGGAATGCATGCTAGTCTCGTTTATGCTTAAGTTTATGCTTAATCTGAACTTACTCGTGCACTTCAAATTCGTGCTCCGCCGGTGGCTCACTCGAATAAACATTACCGATTGTGTTTAGCGTCTCGACAGAGACGCCAGTAGGGCATATTTTTAATGGATCACGCCCTTCAAAGAAGGCAGGCCAAGGTGAGTCAACCCAGTCTGAGTACTGTAAGTAAACAAATTTGTTATGATATACTCAGGATGTTATAATTGTAGTGGTGCTCATTCATAGACTGCAACAAACTAAGTTTGGATGAGAAACCTACTTAAAACAAGTCAAAAAATTTATGGAACAGGACGTTTACATTGACTTAAACCGGACGAGGGAAAAGTTATTGGCAAAGCAAAGAAAAATATACTTACCGTGATAGATGTAATTTTTTTAGATTCATTCCAGGCATCCTCACAGATTTTCTCATATTCTTCCATCATGTCCTTGTCATCTCCTTTCTCGAGAACATCTTCGTTTATTAATTTGTTTGCATATAACTCCACACATGGCGGGACATTCTTTATGCGTTTATACATCAAAGGCTGAGTAAACATGGGCTCGTCTTCTTCATTGTGGCCATTTCGCCTATAGCCGACAATGTCTATGACTACATCTTTATGGAACTCAGCACGCCAATCTGCTGCTACACGAGCGCAATGAACACTGGCCTCAGGATCGTCAGCATTCACATGGAAAATAGGCGCATTAACAACGCGAGCTACGTCGGTGCAGTAACGGGATGAACGTGCAAAGCGTGGATCGGTTGTAAAGCCCACCTGATTGTTGCATACAACATGTATGGTGCCATGTGTTGTGTATGCAGGCAAATCGGATAAGTGCATTGACTCATAAGCCACACCTTGGCCGCTGAACGACGCGTCACCGTGTATAATGATGGGCAGAACCTTATCGCCTTTGACGTCACCGCGATAAAACATTTCCGCTCGAGCCTTGCCCAGTAAGACAGGATTGACATGCTCCAAATGCGAGGGATTGGCTACAACTGTGATGCGTACATTCTTGTTGCTATGGCGATTAAGTCTTTCTGTGTATAAGCCGAAGTGATATTTGACATCGCCTGAAACCGACTCAGTTGGCTTGAGGCCATGGAACTGGGAAAATATATCCACTAGCGGTTTCGAACAAACATTGGCTATCACATTTAGACGACCACGATGAGCCATGCCAATAAATATGGATTCTACACCGAGTTCTGTAGCCCGATCTATAATTTCATTCATAACGGGTACCATAATGTCGCAACCCTCAAGTCCAAAACGTTTCACAGATGAATCTTTTTTAGCCAAAAAATTTTCAAAACCTGTTGAATGCATAAGGCGTTCCAGTATTAACAATTTTTCATCAAGCGTAAAATTGATAGCATTTGGTCTTTCAAAGCGATTTTGAATCCATGACATCTTTTTTAGCGATGTCATGTGCATGTACTCAACGCCAATGTGGCCGCGATATACCTGATCCAAACGGTTCAATAAATCTCTGCAAAAATCGTTTAATTAAAAGAAGTGGTCGGATGTTAGGTGAATACCCACATGAGTGGTAGAGACCGCTCTTCTCCGCCGATCATTGTGGCTGGTGGTAACCGAAACGACGCATAAAAATCATCTAATAAATGAACTGAATTAGTTTTCATGGTAGACTAAATTTTTGTATAATACTTACTAAATACATAGGAGTAATACTCGCGTAGCACCGCCTGAGCCACATTGTGTGTCTCACTGTCCGAGGTTGAAGCTCCAAAAGGCCCCACTAAATTGAGAGGATCTATTCTGGCAGCCAAGTGACCGCGAACCTGATAAGCTCTTATCATACCTTGGACAGCTAGGTGATCGTCTATGGAATGCAAGTCTGCAGAAGGAGAACGGGTAGCAGCAGTTGTCGTTCGAGGCGACACATCCTCAGATTGGTTGGAGGGCAAGCGCGGCTTGCCGCTGAAGTAAGCATCCCAAGACTTAAAAGCAATAACGGCTTTGGTGATTAGCATATCAATAGGGAAATGTTTGGGCTTACCGAATCAACCGACTTGGGATTCTTTTTCCAACTCGTGTAGAGTCCTTCTATGCTTGACGCACTACCGCCATTGGCAAAGCTGTCATTTTCTTTCTGGTCTTTCGAAGTGTCCTTTTTGCGATGCACAGCCGAGCTTCGTAAACCTCTATGGCATCTTAGCGAAAGTGGCAATATCTCATTGACAAGAAATTTAATATGTCCCACATGACTCTTCTGCATATTAAAGCCGTCAATATTCACAATTTTTAAATGAAATTTTTTTTTTGTATGAACACAACCACAAATTTTATTATACTGACTTGTGTAGCCAAAAAATCAAAGTCATAAAATTTGATTCACCTTCAAGGCATGCTACATACGAAATTTGTCCTAACTTTTTATTTGACAGGTTCTTGAGTGTTCATGCTAGATTGTTGGGTTGCCTTTTTTTCCTTGTTCTCTGATCAACTGGTCAGTTTTATTTAAAGACATCTTTGGTGTAGTTGGATCAGCTTTTTTCGATGATTCTTTAACCATTTGGATGGTTCGTGGCTTGCGGTATGCAAATTTGTTAGTTTTCTTGTTCTTATGCTGTTCCTGGTTGATCTGGTCATTTGTTTTTTTTTCCAGTAAGGGCTAGATACCATTTTGAATATTGAGTCTAAATGCATTTTTTCCATTATACTTTTTGCATACAGGCATGTAAGATGGTCTTTTATCTACTGGCAAATGTTCATAATTTGATTTTATAGTGTTTTGATTTGGATCACTTGGTCTTGCCAAAGCGTCACGCAAGGACGCGTTACTCTTGACGGGCCTCTTCGGTATTTCAGCGATATCCTTTTTATCCAATACTTTTGTTAATTTGTTCGTCTTATAGCCAAATTCCTCATCGCCTTTAAGCATAACTTGCCGAAAATACTGCTGCCATGACTAGAATTTCCAAATCTATAGCATTTGTAGCAAAGTTAGTATTGGTGAAGCAAAGTAACGGTAAAACGTAAGAAGCACGCCGCATAGCAACAGACACGAAGTTGAAGGAGCAACATTTGTTTGTTTTTTCGTATTATTGTTATAAAGTATTAATGTATCAAAATGCATCCACATATGCATATATGCTTGTTTAGACGATTTTCAATACGCAATTAAAACCATATTGTTTGTCTATTTAACTAAATTAATATGAAGGATTTTTATTTCGTTTAAACATTGTACTAAATATCTTTATACAAATTTACAAACCAGGTGGCAACTTGGTAAAATGCTAGGTTTTCGATATGTTGCCTATCGTTGTATTTTTCAACATATCGATGTTATCGCATTCTGGCGTACTGCTTACATCCCTAAAACCTTAAAATTATTATTAAATTATTGTTAATACGAACAGAGGGCATAATCACAATTGCGCTATGAACCAATTTCACACGCCTTCATTTGGTGACGAAGTATTTGAGCTGAATGATACACCTACGATGGAACCACAAAACGAAACTGCTGTAAGTGCAAGCAGCTGGACTGCGCTGGACTACATCGGCGAAAGTTGAATATATCAACACAATTAGCTTGATACGTCGCTCTAAAGGCTGCAATTAACAATATAATAAGTGTCCATCATTTTTACACCTCAGTACATGGTATAATTGTGGGTTTCAAATTGTTTTATAATGGCCGCATCATCAGCCCAACCTGTGAAGCATGTGAACATATTAGTGCCATTATTGTTTGTTGATCTCTACGCGTTGGAAACAACAATTGCGACGACTTGTTTGTTTAGGTGTCTCTGCAAGACGCAGCGCATACACATACAATGAACGCACACGTGCAATGTGTTCCGGTGATTTTGTGGAAGGCAGCAACGAAGAGGTGTCGGCCGCGCATGTGGGTTATCGATACAGCGTCGTCGTTACAACAAAAACAATAAGCAAGCGCAAGTTGCTTATCAGCTAACAGCACGCACACAAACACAATGTCATCCGTCCGTAGTCAGCGCAACGCTGTCGCTGTTGGCGCTGCTGACACTGCCAAATGTTCTGCAGCTCCCGGTCTACACATATGTACATATATGGGTTATACGAGAGATATATGTTCATACTACATACATATGTATATGAAACACATGTACTAGCTAGCTCTAAGCTTGCGGCGTACCAATTATTCTAGTTTAGTTGTTCACTTTGTGTGATTTTTTTTATTCATAATTTCACTTTTAGTGCGCATCAGATGAAGAAGTTACTTGTGAGCGCTTAGAATATGTCCTCTCACAAATGAAAAATAAAGATATGACTAACAAACCATCTTGTTTTTGTTATCATTACAGTCGCGGAGAATGCTTAGCCTGGATCACAATTCCTCGTTAAATGATGATGATGAGGAAGATCCTATAGATTACGATGCAGCTGCCAACCATTTGGACACGTACGGCATATTGAATCAGCAGCAATTAATGTCTCAAGCGCCACGAGTGACACCAATCATACCAACACCACCACACCTACAACAGCCACAGTCCAACGTAGCGCCAGCAAAACCGCTGGCGCCCTTTGCACTCTTTTTTCGGGATACTGTTACGGCCATAAAACATGAGAATCCAACGTGCAGCTTGGAAGAAATCTCAGCTATAGTAAATACCATGTGGGATGCCTTGGACGAGACGCAAAAAAATGTCTACACCCAGCGGCATGAGCTGGGCAAGCGCGACTACATACGTCAGATGCGTGACTATCGTCACCAAGTATCTGAAACGGAGCAGCCGTCAGTACTGGTTAACAATAGTCAACAGGAAACTCCATCCATTACCAACGAGCAGCAACCCTATGTAGCCGATGAAGCAGCGGCGCCGCCGCAACAGATACAGCTGTTAACAGAAGCGGCAGCCGTGCAAAAGTGCACTCGTGAACAGTGTAATAAGCCAGCAATAATAAATCCCGATTGGGAGGATGAGTATTGCAGTAACGAGTGTGTTGTCATACATTGCCGAAATGTTTTTAACGAATGGGCGCGTTCACTGAAAAACTCACCAACGTAGCTCCAAAGACCAATGCCAACTGTAATTTAGTCAAACTTATATTTAAGCAATAACATTTAGCAAACATATAATAAACCCCCCCGCCCAAGTGTCGTCGCCGATCAGCTGTTGAGCGCAAAACTTGGCGTTGCCAACTTGTTTTATAATGAAAGCTTTGCGCTTAACGAACATTTGAATATTCGTATATTCAACACCTACCATAATTTTATTACTTTTTTTTTTAAAACACAATTGCGAATGGAGTTTTTATATAATTTGTATTTAATTATGTAAGAATATAACTTTTAGTAAATACATACATATATATATCTTGCTCTTCAATATAATTTTATTAATGCCGTGGCTTACAAAATAGTCGGTTTGTAAAATTATAGAAATGTATAAATAAAATATTCATAAAATAAACTTCAAATTAATTTTGCTACTCTCACGAGGTATCAACCATGCCGTTCAAAGTAATCAACAGTATAAAAAAACGTGCAGCTTAGATTTTAAAATAGAGAGCGGGCTATGCGAATACATAAATGCACCTTTAATTATAGCAAAAACTCTTGGAATACGTTTTTATGATGTAGAGTAGTATTTTGAGTGTAGACAATTCAAGCCAGAAGCAAATGCCAGTTTTCCATTTTAAACATAAGCGAAAGCGCGCACACATTAAATAATATCACCAAATTCTTTGTCTTTGACATTGCTCCGCAAGACATACAAACTGCTTAATAATACATACAATTTGTATGTATTTTACATACATACATACATACATTTATGTTATATTAATGTTTAGCTAATACGCGTTAATATTATTCTGGGAGTATAAACGACAATAACTCTGTTTAACTACTATATTTTAGTGGGTAGGTAGTAACATGGTTTTTTTTCTCTTTTGTTTATTAATATTTGTTTTCTTCGCTCGCAACTACATGCTATTATTGACTAGAGTTGCTGTAATGGGACGTGTATGTGTCGTGTCTATTAAATTCAGCCAAACATATTTGATTCCTTCTGAAAAAAAAATAAATACTTATGCTTAGCGTTCTTTAAAAATATATGTTCAAGCAATTGCGTACCTGGTTCAAGTCATTTTAAACTCTGGCTTACTCCACAATCTGCAGCTCACCAATATCCAGATCGGCACTTTCTTTGCAGAATGTACTAGAGCGTTCCAATTTGGATTCCACGCGCTGCATGGGTTCTCCCTCCATTGTGGCATCTATAAGCATATCCAACTTCTGTTTGACAGCGTGTGCAGCCTTGTAGACGCCATTTACACCATTTGTGGTAGCCAGCTTAAGTTGTTGTTGCTTCTGACTTCCCAACCCATTGGCTGTCGTCTTCTTGAGATGCAGCGTATTGGGTCGCCTTGTGGGTATATTCGATGGCAAGCTGTTACGCAAATTGTGTTGCTGCAGCATAGTGGTAACCGCGGAATGTGAAGCCGAACGCAGCGGCCCGGTAGAGGAGCGCTGATGCGTGCTACGTTGCTCATCACCAGAACTGTTGGTAGCAGCGTTTTGCTGTTGTTGTTGCTGCAACTTGTTCTTTTCGGCACGCTTGGCCAGTATCTCACGCGACTTGGCGGATAGAAAGCTGTGTCGTCCTTTAGCTGGCGCATTATCGCCCGCTGGTACCGATATGGAGCGCTGCTTAAACAATTCTCGTGTAGACAAAGTCGAGCTAACAGAGGACAGACGACTAGTCGCTGATTTGGTAGTATGCACTGAGCTAGGACTGGAGCCATTCGAGGCATTATGTTGTTGCTTCAATTGCCGCGTAGACTTGTTGCCCATAGTAGCGGCATTGCGCTGAGTTGGCTTGCCATTAGCATTGGCAGTTGCAGTTACTTCCTTGTTGCGGCTATTGAGCTGCTGTACACGCGCCAGTTTACTGCTGCCCGTTAGCGACTCATGTGAGATCGTTTTATTGGTTATTACCGAACTCTTCATGCTCTCTGTAAGCGAGTCGACATTGAGGTCCGATGAATAACGTTCATTATCGACAGTTTTGCCCGTCTGGCGTGGTGCGCTTTTGGCGCGTCGCCCCGGAGAGGCTAAACTGTCCATAGACATGTTAGTGGATTTGCTGCCAATGCGCGCCGCCGCATTACCATTTTGTACACGGCGCGTCGCAGCTGGACTGGAATGACGTGAGCTATCGCTGGATGAAATGTGTAGACCCTTGGCTTTATTGTGTCCAGCCGGTATGCTGGAGCTAGTGGCACTGCGTATAGGACCTGTGCTGCTTCTGTTGTTCACCACAGCGGCCAAGCGCGGCTTGCGTGGTTCCAAATAGCGTGGTCGTACATTAGTTAGACACGCTGGAGCCTTAGCCGATGTGGCCATAGGTTTTGTTTCAATAGAGGCTGCAGCAACTGGCTTTTTTACTGGTGGCGCCTCGGATTGTGTGCGTCTATGCAGATTATGATGCTGCATGCTGTTGCGCTCAGATGCGGTCTGTGAGCTGGAGCGATGCGGTTGCGGCACATAGGCGCGAGAGTTTGACTTGAGTAATTTGCCTGAAAAAATTAATAATTGTTCAGTTTATTTACTTAACGAAAGTTTTTTCTCAGCTACTCACTGTTGCCTTCCCTCAAGTCGTGATTAGCCTGTACACCACGTTCGGTAGTTTGCACATTTGTAGCTTCCTGCGTCTGCGTTGCCTTATAGAGCTGAGTTTCCTGCGCCTGAGCGCGCTTCGACTGTGCCTGTATAGCTAACTTTATCTGTACCAGATCTTGACTGCGCGTGCTGCCGCCAAAGGAGAAAGCCTTGCCTACTGGCTTGCTGTTGCGTTTGAGATCAAGCGGTTCGGTGAGTCGCGCCAAGGTTTGGATTTTCTTGCGCAAATCAAGATCCATTCGCTGCCAAGCCGTAACGCGCATGGCTCGTGAACATTGTCTTATGAGACACTGCTCAACGGCAGAGAGCAAGGCGCTTACCAGACGTATATATTCTGGATCCCAGTCCAGCTCTTCTTCCTGTAAGCCCTGCAGCTCCTTGGCCAACTCACCCAGATTGACTGGCATATGTATGATCTTCGCTTGCAGCACGGTGTTGAGGCGAGTAACGCGCTGATAGCTGCGACAGGCCTGATCCGCAGTTAAAGTGGCAGCGGTGTGCAGCAATATGCTCTCCAGTCGCGGTATATGTCGACTGCGATCATGCCCTAGGGAGAGAAAAGCATCGCTGGCAATCAAGCTAGCAAAGTGATCTCCCACATAAGCATACGCTGCGTCTAATATATCACGAACCAACTGTTCGCATACATGACCCCAACGATAGGCTGATAGTTGAGCTAGCAAATGATCGCAGTCAAGTACCGTGTCAAGCACCGTCTCGGATGACTATAAGGGAAAAAATAAAATTGTAAAATATAATTTTTGTTAAGGAACCTAAACTCCATCCTACATAAGAACTAATAGTGATACTAATACACAATTTATAAAAGTTAACCCACCAAATAGGCGACAATTTGCTGACGACAGCGTCCCAAAATATCCGGCGGCAACTGCGCAAATTGCCGCGTCGGCCACACCTTCAGATAGTGGCGACAGGTCCAGCGCAAACATTTGCGATAAAGATCGTCAAGCGCATGATTTAATGCCACGGGCAACACTTGCAATATACCATCGATACAGCCGGAGCACGGCTTGTGGAAATTGTGGCAGTAGTTGGTCTTCAATGCATGCGAAGTGACCTCCTTGAGGCCTTCAAGTCCCAATAGATCGGCTAAAGCGGCTAGCTCCATCAAGCTAATGCCATCCGGCGGGTGCGATGCTCCCGAATAGATGTGGCACAAAGCAAAGTGCACCGAAGAATATGAATAACCTTGAAGGGAAACGACACTCTGGGCACCGTGTCCGGCCAGCATGGCGGCAAAATATTGGCAACGTGAACGCAATATGCATTTGTGGGCACGTATGCGCCGTCCATGCACTTCTACAACCATGTCAGTTGCAATCTCTTGCAAAAACATTTTGAGCAAATCCTCGCCTAGTCGTCGCGGCTGTCGGCAAGAAATGGAAGACTCATCCATGGCCGAACGGCTAAAACTGGAGGCAAGACTGGAGTCGGCACTGATGTCGGCTTGTATATAGTCTAACTGCTGATCCAGCGCCATGTCGTTGGGCAGCGAGTTGGAGAACTCTTTGGAAAAATTTGGAAATAGACGTGAGAGACTACGCAAATTATCTGCGGAGCTGGTAAAGTTGTGAAGCTGGTTATTGCCAGTGGAGCGTGTCATGGCCCAGGAGTGTGGACGCGCCTTGGAATCGTTTTGATACAGACGATTCATCTGTGAACTGCGATGATTGCCTACGCTCTTGCTCATGGCGTCGGGTGAGTTTAACTCATGCTTGACCGGTTTGTCCATATCGGAGAGCTTAACAAAACTGGCGGGTTCTGCGTTTTCGTTGACTGTCTCCAGCAGTTGCTTTTGCTTCTCAATTGTGGCATGCAGCGTTTCCATGGTATGCCCATTATTTAAAGCACTCTTCTTGGGCGAGGATGTCTCCTTGGCCTCTACAATAGTCTCCATAATAATGGTGGAGGTGCGATTGGAGCTGCTGCTCATCTGGAGAGGCTGAGATAGGGCTGCTTGCTGCAAAGCTACCTCGCGTAATGCCAACTCCTCGTCCTGCTGGAACGTGAGATCATCTGTGTCTGTGGTTGAAGCGGGTGACATGTCCTTTGAGAGTATGCCCTCGGTTACAGACGCTATGCTGCTCTTATCAAAGGTCTCATTTATCTGCACATCACGGCGACGTTTTTTAATTCTACCATTTTGCTGAGTGCCTCCATTTTCGACAGCATCATCGCCTCCTGACATGGAATTGCGCGTTGAAGCACTTGAACTGCTTGGCCCAGACTTAAATCCTCCATAGTCCTCATAAGGCGACAGACTACTATCCACCGATAAAGAAGAGGCCTTTGAAATGATAGGCAGCTTGTCAATGATGCTCATTAGTCCTGTGCCCGCATCCTTTCCATCCCCATTAGCTGTCAAGCTTATTGAGCGCTTGTAGTCACCCGGCTCGACACTGCTATTGCTGTTGGTGCCCCAAGAATGACGCTTGCTAGGATCATTTTGTTGGCGTTGTTGATGGGAAATTCGACGCAACGCTGCCACCGTTAGCGGTGGCTCCAGATTGCACTTGTAATCCAGAGATTTGCTCTCCATGGCAGCCTCTTCCTCGAGTTGAGCTCGTGACGTGGCGCTCTTGGCCATTAGTGTTTCCGTGGAACTAGCGCTGGACTTCATGGCATCATCTGCGCGACGTTGTGCGGATGTTAAAGAACTGGACAAACGTTGAGCCAGATTAAACGGCTCCTTGCGACCATTGACGCGCTGTTTTTTTTCGCCAAAGTCTATAAACATGCTGAAGACTTTCTTTTTGTCCTCCGACTGTTCTGCATTCGGTTGCTCTTCTACTTCTTTGGCCTGATACTCGCTCTGTGAGAGATTCACAAAGAAGCCAGCCGATTTGGGCGCCGTAAAAGACTTGCTAAGGGGCTGGGCCTTCACCGTCGTCGTTACTGGCTGTTCTTCAGGCTTCTTGTCCATGTCGTCCAGTGAGACATAGAAACCACAGCCGCTTTTATGCGAGCTGGTAGAGTCGGAACGCTCACGAAAGCGTGAGGCTGTCTCTATGCTCGATGTAGAGCTGGTGCTCTTGCGCCGCTCTGGACGACAATCACTCATGTCTACCACCCATGAGGCTATGCCTGGCACGGGTTTGCGTGCCTTGGACTTGACGCGTAGTTCTACGCCTTCTAAGTCAGCATCTTCTGCATCGCCATCATCATCTTCATCGTTTAGCGGTCGTGTGGGTGCAAAATCCAACGACACAAAACCGCCAGATACTATAGGGCAGGTATCGGTTCTGCGTTTAATGCTAGGGCTCTCGCATTGCTTCAATTGAAAATCTTCAATTGAAGCGCCGCCTGAGACTATGGGATTAGCCTCATCGAACTTGGAACGTTTTGGTGTACGCGGTAGCGGCACGGGCGAGTCTGTGGCATCACTGCAATAAGCGCCCGAGTCGCGGTGATGCGAAAGTGACGAAGAAAACGTATAGTCACGATGTATAGACGAATTATTGCTAGATACTGGCTCAATATGCACCATGGAATTGTGCGGCGTGTCTGTTGTATGATGTGGTTGAGCATGCTGGGGCTGCTGACGTAGAAGGCCAACACCACGGGGCTCCTGTTCCGACCAAACTAAACTTGGTGCTGGACTGGAGGAGGAGTAGTCTGTGGTGTAGCTGAGATCGCTGTAATGGGTCTGATGAGGCATGGAGTGCATGGGACCATGATGTGGCGCAAATTTGGGGCTTGTGCCCAGCGGATGCACACTAAAGCTTTGTGCATTGTGTTGGAAGCTGTAGGGCACCGGACGACGTTCCTCGCGCTCACGTCGCATTTTAACACTAAGCGAGGAGTCCGAAGAGTCTGCATCGGCGGCAAGCGATACGGACGCTTCGGTGGCATCCGCATCTTTTAATTCCTTAGCACAACTGGGTAGTTGCTGCTCGCGTTTCCACAACTTTTCCTCATCAGACAAATTATTTGCCGACTCAAGTTGCGCTTTCTGTGGTGAGTCCTCGCCCGAATGCGAGCTGGAGCTGGAGTTGGTACGTGCATAGTTCGGATGGGATGCGGTTGGAGAGAGCTCCGACTTGCCTATGCTTTTGCACTTGGCAAAGGCCTTGTGAAACTCCTCCAGCTGTTTTGTGGGCGATCCAGTGGTTGCCTCACGTTGTTCGTGTGATGCTTGTTCGTCAACCGGCGGCGCGTTCACCTCGTCCAGCGCCTGCCCATCGAGACTGGGAAACGAGAGCACCTCGTCTTCATCGCGCAGCGACGAAGCATCTATGAAACAGGCGCTGGTGCCCGACGTGGACAGCGGCTGGTCGCGTTTCTCAAATTCGCGCAGCAACGAATTCGCGCTAATGCCTTTAAATAGTGAACTAGTATCCGCAGTGACAACACTGCAAGCTGCTCCAGTGGAATAGGTGCGTTGACGCTCCAGGAGTTCGCCCGCGCACTCCTCCAAATAGCAATCAGCTGGTTTGTCCTTGAGCGGTTCAACCGCATTCAGACCTGCAGCTGTGGGATAAACTGATTCCCAAGAGCCTGTCTCTGTCGATACAGTTGAGGTTTCCATGCATACAATTTCCTCATTTTGACGCTGTTTCTCTTCTTTAGAAGGCGGCTTTAGCTTGCTACCCTCGCAGATTTTGTTATCCAGCGATGTGGCACCAACACTCTCTAATGCGGTCGCACCATTACAGTCTGGACTAGAAACTGGCGAGAATGTATCGCGCTCTTCATCGCCCACATCCACTTCACATGTCTTTGTGGAGCCAGAGCCGCCACTGTGCTGTCGCGGTGCTGCTGCTGCGCTACGTCTCATATCCTCGCTGTACTGCGGCGCCGAGGAGCTCGAAGTGCTGGACGCACTAACGCTCACACTCGCTGCAGAGGGGCTACTGGCACTGCTGGTGCTGCTGCTGTTCGTGAGATTCGAGTAGTTCGAGTTGTTGGGCGAAGCATCGACCTGTTGGTCCAATGACCTGCCCGTGAATATGCGCGACGAAGACGATGGCGTCTGTGGTGGGGGTTGCGCATGCGCTGCAGTTGACGTCGTGGCTGACGTCACTGCTGTAGGCGACGACGTAACGTCCATTGTTTCCGCTGCAAGGGCTACAGCAATCCCAACTCAGCCCAAGTCTTTCCGGTCTATCGCTGGTTACGCTTCGCCAGCGTCACGTAGCCCAATTTGCCTTGAATACAAAGTTAGTTGCACTACTCGTCGTTTGGTTTCTTGCTTTTTAGGTATGCTGGCAGACTACTCTACCGGGCCACATGCTGCACATTTCTGCCCAGCCACTTGACACGCGGGCTTGTCAACGTATCTTACAGATACTTTGTGTATTTATTTTTTTTTTCTAAATAAATATAGCCGGCGAAATCGATATCCCACTTGCTGTAGTCGTTGGTGATGAGGATGATGATGTTGTTGTTGTTTCAGTTACTGCGGCTGCCTTTGCAAATTTAGCTGCAACTTGGCGCTGTTTATCCGACTGACAGCTGCCAGCTCCTCTAGTCCCTGTCTGGCCCACGATTAACTGTGCTAATGATGCACTGTTCTGCTATGTTGCCAACTGACTGACAGACACCACTCCTCCTACTCCTTTGTCTGCACTACTTTTCTTGTTCGTTTTGTTTGTTTTTAATTCGTTTTCGTTTTCTTTTGCCAAAGTTCACACAATGTCTTTGCTGCTCTCATTCTCTTCGCTATCTTCGGCTGCTTCTTCGTCTTGAGCTGCTGCTGCTGCTGATTTATCGCCAATTGTGCCAATTGTTGTTGTTTTTGTACAATTAAACTGCAAATAAAAAGAGAATATTCCAGTCAGATACAGATACAAAAATGTGTGTGAGCGTAAATTATTTCCAAGTTTGTATTTAATCTTTTTTGCTGTAAGCAATTATAATGGACATAATATTATTTTTTAGCATTGTGACTCGGCATAAAGTTGACTCAGCTGTAGGAGCACACTATATTTATACCTTTAATTATATAGTATCATACTACTGCTAGACGACATACTATAAGCCGAATTCACTGCGCTTTGTTCCAGGTAAAGATAATAGATATCATGCTTTTTTCACCATTTTTTTTTTCTTTATGCCAGCAAAGATAATGATTTATAAAGCAAAGCTATTTCCTTGTTATTTCTGACAGCATAGTGTATTTGGGGCACCCCTTTTTATTAAGATACTTTTAATTATTTTTGTTGTAGCGTATTTTAATCAAAGTGTTTATCTGACAAATGAACATTTTAGTAGTTATCATATTTATTTTCTATAAAAGCTAGCAATAATTTATTGTAATCTTCATGTGATAACGAAATTATGAATTATTTCGTTAAGAAAATCTTGTAAACTTTTCATAAATAGTCTGCGACTGCAAAAAATTTCTAAACAAAGCATACTCCCCATTAGGAAAAACTACATTCAAATTTTTTGTGGAACTAGACCAGGACTGTAACCGTAGGACTGAGTTTAAAAGACTCAATTCGACTAGGGTTGCGCAGTAATTGTCCAGGTAGCAGGCGGAAAACAAAAAACCAAAACGAATAAATTTTGTTCGTTTTCGTTTTTGCGTGCTACCAATTCCACATTTTTTGCTGTTGCAATCTACTTATATGCCCTTACTCTTCGTTAGCACAGCTTTACACCTTTCGATTGTAATAAGGGATATTTTTTAATACTAGACATGAACCATATTTTATGCAAGACATGCACCATATTTGTGTTTTGGAACGTAAAGCAAAAATTAGTTTTGAGTTGTGCATTCTATTTTTTGGGTTGATCTAGAAAAAAAAAATAATTAAATATAATCATCAATAAATAAACTTGAAATTGGCATAAATATAATTTCAGAATATCAAAGAATATTTAAAAAATGATTTCTGTCTAAAATGCGCACACTTTGGCAAATTCGTTTTAACTTCACTTGCAACAAAGCAGTCGGATTCAAATCACATAAAAAATTAGTTTTGACTGATTTAAAACGAATGCGAATAAAATATTCGGAAAAAACACTGTTCGAAAAAGAAAGATCTGTGGAGACTTTTAATATCGTTGCTTAAATAAAAAATTTCCAAGTGAAGAGCTAGACCATAAGACAGACATGGCTAACTCAAGTTCTTTTATCGTCACGATTATTATATTGGTATAAAGTTTATGGCGTTTTACTCGTTTTCTTTAAGGTGGCACACATACAATATTTTTTTGCACTAACTTTATTTTATAGCTTAAATGCAAGGTATTAAAAATCGGAAATGTAGCCCTTTTTTTTTTGTACCGATTATAAGAGTGTACTGGATATAATTCCAGGTTTTCGGTTGCCAACAGGAAACCGTGGCTTATGTAAAAGAAAGTTTTGAGTTCAAACAACACAATTACCGTGAAAAACGACCTACTGAAAAATTTTAAGTTTTGTCAACTTAACAGTTGGACTTTTTGTTGCTTACTCAGTAAATTAGTCATTTTAAACCGCATATATATAAGCATAAAGATACATTTTTTATTATAACCCAACGGATTTCACATTGGCAACGTGCCCAGCAAACGCCACCAATCAAGTAGCCACCCGACCACCCACCACAAAACCACATCACAAAAACAAACACATTAAGCGTTGTTGGTGACCCTCGCAAAATGCTTAGAAACCCATTGAAGTTGCTTCCTTTTACACGTTCTATGCAAAGATATAATATTACATTCGGATAGAGGAGGAAGCTTGTTAAAAAAAATGGAAAAACAAAACTTTCAGCGCTTCATTTGAAATTTTATACGCAAAGTGTAAAGTCAATTTGTTGCTTGGCTTAAAAGCTTTTCAGAATTATAAACAGATATGTATGTACGAGTGTATATACATACATAATATACGATATTGTTTATACAGTTTGAGTGCCTTGAAGTTTAAAGAACTTGAGCGTAAATAATAAAATTATTAACACATGCATACATGTATATACCTACATATTTATTAATGTTTACAAAGCTCATGTTAATTTTAATAAGAAATGGTTTTCTCGCTTTTGACATATCCAGTATAAACATTAACATAATGTTAACTATTTATTTATTTTACTTTTATGCAATACAAATTTGCATACAAAGGCAAAAAAATATAAAGACTTTTGACATATGAGAAATGCGTTGCGAAACACCAACAAAGACAAGCAAAATAAATATATTATATACAAATATTGTAAGTTCTATAAAATGTCTAGCTAAACGGTTAATCATGCAAATCGTGTCTAGTCTGGACACAACCTCAACAGCAACTACAACAAAAGTTGGCAAACAAAGACGCAGATAAATCACTGAAACGCAGACATAACTTAGAGATCTGCCAATCTCTATAGATAACTATCTAGCTTCAAAGGTGTCAGCTTGAATCTTCGCAAGCTATAAATTCAAATTGTTACAAAGCTGTCAACAAAAACAGCTTAAAAGATATTTGCACAATCAAACTGAGAAACCAATTCCAAGCTTATCTTAATTCAAGCCAAGTTCATTCAACCAAAAGGGAAGTTGGTATCAGTTCCAGGGCTCTTGGGTTCTTTTTATTTTATTTTATTTTTTTTTGCACAACCCACAAAAACAGTTGCAATTTCAATTATATACCAACTTGTAGATAAATGTGCAGTGATTATGTAATTTATGGCTTATTGCATGATATGCATGTAAAGTAAATAACAATAACAACAACAACAATATCGGCTATAAGAACAAGAAACCAGCACCATAATCAGCTAAAACAACAACAAATGTATTTGTAACTCGATAATTGCACGTTCAGTGGCAGCTGCAACGACAACAACAACAACAACAACAACAACAACAACAACTACAACAAATTGTACCCAAGTTTTTTAATTCTGACTTATAGATAGATAGACCTGTCCGCACGCTGCATAACCATAAAAAGCGATTGGCAAAATTATGCCATTTTCCGCTCAACAAAAAAAAAAAACAACTTAACTTCAGTAAGTACTGTGTGTGTGTTACTATTAAAATTACTATTACTATTAGAATTGACGAATATAAATATAGATATTTATATAAAATTAATTAGCGTAAAATTCTAAACAAAGGTCGTGCCTACTTGGCGTATGAGTAATATTTTATATAGTATAGTGAGGCAAGACCTACAACCAAAACCAAACAAGATATTAACAGTCAATAAATTTGAATTTACCTTACCAAATATGGACGTATCAACTTGGCACGACGATCGATGATGACGTTGACGATGCCACAATAAAACAACCAAAACAACAACAACAAAAAGCAACAGTACAGTGGTTCTAGCTGACACGTGAAGTGAATGTGTTTTTAAAGGCTTAGTTAGAAGTTACATAAACCTATAAAAAAAAAAAAAAAAAATCGTAAAATAAGCAACACAAAGACTTTTGTAAAAACTTTCGACTAAAATGTTTATATTAAAAAAAAGACTCTATACAGTCCCTGTAGCATTTGTACTAAAGCTAAACAATTATATTTTTGGCTTTTTAACCAAAATATAATTGTATTATTTAACGATTTTAGTTTAAAAAAAAAAAATTGACAAACGTTAAAGTCGCACAGACGACTTCGAGATACTCTGTACCATCACAACAAATAAATAAATAAATTAACCGATTTCAATTCAATTAGACATAGTAATTAGATACTTCAAAAATATTTTTTTGTTGCCGAATTTGGCAACGATACCAAACGAATTAGGCCATATACACTTTATCGACTGATCGGTTCTATAGGGCTGCTATATATGATTCTAAAAATCTGGTGCCCAAACACGATCAGCAACTCTGAACTGATGCAACGATGCATTATGAAGCCGGTATCCTACATAATTACTAGTCGCAAATGGGGATGGATTGGGTATACTTTGCAAAAGCCACCACATGCAGTTTGTTGCCAGGCCCTTGATTAGAACCCGCAGGGCAACCGAAGAAGAGGGAGACCCAGAGCAACATGGCGTCGAACCGTCTTGAAAGAAGCTGAAGAATCAGGACGTTCCTGGAGCGAAGTGAAGCAATTGGCACAAAATTTAGCTTTACAGAGGCCCTATGCTCCTCAAGGAGTTCAAAGAATGAAAGTGAAGATATATAATATAGTTCATCGATTTCGATAAAATTTGGTCTAGTGATTGGGAACTCTAAATAACTTCCCAACAACAAAGGTAACGATGTCTTCATAAACAAATTAAATACAAATGAATTATGCCCTAAAAAGAATTTTTTGACTGATCAATCTATAGGAACTAAGTTTAATAAAATGGTTTACAGTGTTTAAAAACTCTAAAAAATTCATCGTCATGAAAAATGAGACAGTGGGTCAAATACGTCAAAATACGATAGTTAGCTATTTGGACAGCAAATCCAATAACTCCGATTAGTTACTTAGCAATTTAATCCAATTATCCTTTATTCATATTCATCCAACTTTCATTTTGATGTAAATGTTATAAATATTACGATTTTTTAAAATAAATTCATCGAGCTTTGTAAAACAATAACATGGTCTTTTGATTTATAATCGAAAAACCGTTCAATTTAGATCTTATCTGTGCTAAGTCAGCCAAAAAAAATTGACTTTTTTGAAAATATATATACATATCTCAAAAATTGATAATGATTAGAAGAAATCAGTAGGTCTAGAAAGTTGCGTTGCCTTTAATTTGGTATATCGAACGAGTTGAACCTATGTCATATAAGTATTTTATAGCCAAAACCAATTACTAGGTTTGATTAAAGAGTATTTAAACTTCAACACTCGCCAGCTCGAACTTTGCTTATTAATTTTTATTTTACAACATATTGAATACTAACGAGAATGTTATTAAATAAATAACAAAGCAATGCCATGTAGGAAGTCTGTATAGGCTGGCTGCGGTTTCCAAGAGGCTGACCCTGCGGGCCTGTGAGTTTCTATGACTCTTGTTGCGGTCGTTAGCCAAGTGGAGAAGCCACTCATCAATTGTAATCGAAAGTTGCGTGAAACAGAACTTGAGTTAATTTAGAACATGTTAAGCCCGAGGCACAAACTCTAAACAATACCAAAAGCTACATGATAGAAACCCCAGTCAAAGCCATGAAGTCTAGTTTGAATTGTGCTTTGTCTGTCATATAGACATCCCACATGGCATGAAATTTAAAATATTATGTATACGCCGCGTGCGTTGAATGTCAATGGCTCCGACAATGGCAAAGCAGATTTCAATGGGCTATTGATGGGATTGATGTTAATATTTGGACAGACGCACGCAGCTAGTTGGACAGAGGGACAGACTGGATTACGGGGCAGTGAAATGACAAACGATAAGTTTATAAATGCGGCTATATTGTTGTCAGCTACTTTTGAATAATTATTTACTATGTATGGACAGATAAAGACCCAATAGGAATAATAAAAGCTGTGATAATAATGCCGACTTGTATTTATAGCACAAATTTGTTATTGGCAACAATAAATGCCAAGTACCTGCCACTTTACTCACTTGATTTGAATGTTTTATAAGCTGCAATCAATTTGGTCAGAACCTTGTAACCAAAAAATCCGACAACACTCAATAAATTTTCAACCATTTCGCGCGGAAAAATGAGGCAATAGTAGAATTCGCTTTCATGCCGAAAGGGAAAAACCAGAAAGTCTACCTTTTTAACCAGACCCCACAGCTGGCGAGGTGTTAGCTACTGGCCAATGGCAACTACAAACGGCTACAAGCTGTGCGCTGTTGGCCATAAAATGTAGGTCTTCCTTTTGGCCAATAAGTTTGTGCTACTGCAATGGAAAAAGGAAAGAAGAATAAACTAAAACGCGGTTGTGAGGTCAGTAAAAACTCTGTGATTTGTGCCGACTAGAGGTTAAGCGAGTGATTCAATGAGTGCCTCTGCTAGTGGGTGGCTTTTGGCTCTTAAGGACCTTGTGCCAACACGCAATGATGATAGAAATCTGACCTAGAATAGTGGTATGTGAGTTCTGACTTGAATAGACTAAATTGGCAAACACACTTTAAGCACGCAAACAAGTAAACAAGCTAAATAGTCTCCAGTTGACCCTGATGCGAATGCTCAATCCAAAGTGATATGTGCCCTTAACAAGGTTTGTCTTTCAAGCGAAATATAAAAGGGCAACACCTAAGGAAAGTGTTGCAACAAACGTTACTGGAAACGTCTGCTGCTTTATCCATCGAAATGGTAATAAGAGCGATCTCATTAATGTAAGACCCAAAATTTGGAATATCTAAAAAAAACAACTTGAGATGACGAACATCTAGCATAGCCAGAAAAAACAAATAAATAAAGGGCCTTAGGGAATGTTCTGGATATCACATCAGGCATCATCAAAAATCTTTTGCATGAAGCGCAATAGTTTATATGACCACAATATTTGAAACTCCAAGTTAGCAATAGAGAAATCAGTCTTTAGTAATAATGATGGCGTACGTTTAGGCCGTTTAGGTATATTGCTTAAGAACTCCAAAAGACATTTGAGTTCCAAATTTGGTTACGATATCATCATAAACAAACAAAAAACATACGAATTTTGCATCAAAATAATTTTTTTGACCGATCGTTCTTATGGGAGCTATACGATATAGTGGTAGCTTAGTTACAGTGCTATTTTCACAAACAAACGAATTATCCATCGAAAACTTTTGTTTTTTTTTTTCGAGGTCCTCTGCAACACTCCTATGGGAACTATATAATATAGCCCAGATATCAAAAAAATAAAATAAACGTGTCTCCTATGGAATAATAAGAGATCTAATCTAATGGGTTTGTTTGCGCTAGCTCTTACCATGTCTGAGTGCTAGTCGTTCGTCGGGTCTTCGACGTCTCCTTTTGTATGTTACATACCTTTGTACCATAAGGTACAGGGTATAAAAACCCAAGGGACTATATTTTCAATGGGCCATTGCATGTAACAAATGTGTACAT
This sequence comes from Chymomyza fuscimana, assembly GCA_949987675.1. Taxonomy (NCBI): domain Eukaryota; kingdom Metazoa; phylum Arthropoda; class Insecta; order Diptera; family Drosophilidae; genus Chymomyza; species Chymomyza fuscimana. The sequence goes on from OX465089.1 coordinate 2,088,327, forward strand.
GAAATATAGTTCCGTATCCTAAATACATATGGATAACAATGGAATACCAAGATTAGATAACAAACACAGTACAAGTAGTATGTATTCAAAATAGCTTCCACAATATTGATGTAAAGTCAATAATCTACATTTGGAAATGCGACAAGATATATTTTACGATAGTGACCTGCAAATTATTTCTTATGATGACGTTTTTTTGTCTCTTTTTGGTAACCAAACCAAAAGGTTGCGAAGATAATCTTGATTAAGTTTTACATTAGACTGCAATAGTAACAGTTCACTGTTCTGACTTAGAGACATTTGCTGCAGCTCCTATCTTTAAATATTTTCCAATCACTTTGAAGACTTTACCTCTCTACAAACAACATCGCGCAATTGATGATATTTCAAAATGTATACGAATTAAAAAGAAGCTAATGGGAATTTGTTAATTAGTTGCTACCTCAACTTGGCACTTGGTTAGCAATTTGTGGCGTGGCATTGACTCTTGATTAACCTCTACCGTCGTACTGTAACTTATTTACATACAAAATTAACATACAATTGTAAACGAGATTCGGCTGCACTTAATTCATAATTTAAGTTCAAGCAGCGTGCAAAGAAGCCGCCCCAAAACCAAGACAAGACAAAGCCAAGTGATTTGATTTATGTTGTTTTTTTTTTCATATGACTGGTCGCGATTGTAACTCAATCAGGCGTCAAAATGTGAGCCCTTGAAATCAAATGAGACGAAACCAAAAACGAGACCAAACCATATACAGACAGACATACATACATATGTAGACACACAACTAACCAACAAACCGACCGATCGACCAACTGTAAAAATACTTGGTGTTGGTTATTGATGTGGAAGCCACAATACAGCTGTGTGGATACAGATTGTTTAGTGTTTGTGATGCTCTTACCGCGTGTATATTTGCTTTTCCATATAATCAAAACAAAAACAGGTACATTCTTATATGGCATTCCTATTAGGAGTCATTTCAGCCATAATCAAGTATCGTAACAAATAAACTTTATCAAATTCTTCTTTGCTGAAAGTAAAATGTCGTGGCTTTTGTACCAAGAAGAAAGAAATAAGATAAAAGAAAATTACTTCATTTTTTAATGAATCTTTTGGTTTTTTTTCGTTTTCGCTAGCTAATCTATAAAGAGTTTTTTATTAAAATCTCAGACATGAGTGTCAATTTCTCAGCTAAATGAGCGCAGACAATTGATGTCCCGAAGTGGTTTAAAAAAAAAAATGTCTCCCCGACTTATGAACGTCATAGCACGGCCGCGCGGTCGGACGAGTTTTAAAACTTTAAACGCGTTTTTCTCGAAATTTCTTTTTCGAATGGTTTTACGAATAACTCCGTCAATTTTTATCCGATAGATTTGAAATTTTGACACAATCTTTATAAAATCATTTTCTAGTTTACAACTAATTTTTCATTATTTTTTTAAGGAAAAAAAGTTGTTTTTTTAATCATGCCATTTTTTTTAAAAATTTAATTTTTTGAAAACCTCTACGTGATTCACTTGCTTTTGGTCCATAGATTAGATTTTGGTCTTCGTCGAGTTATGTACTCGTAGCTCTTTTTACTTTGGAAAAATCCATTTTTTGTAGCTTAAAATATGTATAGTATCGTCACCTATTTGGATTTAGAATATAAAATTATGTTTCTTTGAAAAAAAAAAATCGAAAAATTACCTTTAAAAACCATGCACAGGTGCTAGGTCTTAAAGCATGTGCTCAACTTTAACTGTTGTTAAAACAAACCTGATCTCACTTTCACTAAAATTTAGTGAAAATAAATTCGTAAATACAAAAACTAATAATGCACTTAGGTTTTTCGAAAAATTAATTCTGGCCACCTCTAGTTTAAACATCAAGTTTTAAAAAGTCAACTTATTATAGAGATATTCATATGTGATTCACTTAAGTCAAATTTTAAGCCCTTTCGGTTCTTTGTAAGCACTTTACCAACAATTAAGTAGCGTATTTCAACTTCGATGTAGCTATTATTTTTCACTGCTGTTTTCTTGTTTCCATTGTAGTTTTTAAAATTTTATGCGTTCACACGTTCAGCATTTGAAATTTGCGGCCCACGCTTTAAAATTACATATTATTCGCTTTTGTTATTACAATACAGAAATTATTAGCATTTTTTTCTATTTTACGTTTGCCATAGAAATTAAACGCGGAAGGGCCTTACAAACTTATTTCCAACTGTACACAAAAAGGAAAAATTGATTGAATATCTATAGAAAAAAAAAAATGAAATACAGATTAATAAAAAACAAGCACAGTGTGAATAGAATGGCATGTTTCTTTGACTTGGGGCTTGTAGCCGATCAAAGGCCGCTTCAAGCTTTTGATAGCTTCTAATCAATTTTCATATGCCCCCTAAAAACCGACAAAAAAATTTGTGTCTTCTTTTCGGCAGCTAAAATTTTATTACCAAATTGAAAAGTAGGGCCAACAAAGCGTGGCATAAATCAGCGGCCAGACAACAAGATTAAGTATAAAATTATAATAAAATGTTCTACAGATGTAGTGTTTAATAAAGCTTAAGTTTTTTTTTTTTTTTGTCGATATTAACAAAAAACACGAAATAAAATAATCAAAATCGATGCGAAGATCCGCAACGCGCGAATGTTGAAAACTGACTGAGCAAAACAAACGAGCGAGCGTAGCTACATCATCGAGTAACAAACAGATGAGAGCAACTCTGTCAAACAATAAGAGAGCAACAGAGAGAGTGCGCAAATGAGCAAGTGTCAATAATTGCGGCAAGTGCAAGCAATGTAGGGAAGAAGCGTGTGAAATGTTATGTAAATTAATGTATGTGTGTGTCTGTTTGCATATCTGACGAATTGTCATCAGCAATAAAAACAAATAAACATTAACAACAAAAGTAACTGCGATAGCCCTCCCCACCCTACTTGTTATAAGTGCGTAGGTGTGGGTGTATCTGTGTTGACACTGACAAGAACCTGCCTCAATTTGTTGTTTTTAGGCCTAATGATTTATGCGCTTGTAGACGTAGAAGCGCAGGGGGCGTGCTTCAACGCCCCGTTAAAAAGTTCAATGCTCGTTGATTACACACACACACACACGCACAAGAAAAGGGCAAAAACAACAACTGTTTGAGCTTTTTTATGACTTTTTTTTATTGCCACTGTTTCTTTAAAACCGTTTTACACCATTCTTAAAAACATAAATCACAATTTTTTATAGCTTTTCTAGGCAAATTTGCTTGACTTTGACTTTGGAACGTGCCTTCTTGGCCAAATGCACACGTACAAGCAGCAGATCGCAATTTGGATGAATTTTTAGTTTTTATTATACTCTGCACTTCGTAAAACAGTATATTAGGTTACGTATAAACACCTAGATCTCTGAGACCATGAGAACAAGACACAACAAATTTTACCAAATGATGATTCATGTTGATATGGCATAATGATAGTTATACCACCTGCAAGAAACAATTTGCTTTATTTATTATTTATTTACTTATTAAAAACAGATAAAATCTTTAAAATTCTATATTGTCGCTCTCTCGTAAACTATACCAAAACTCTACTTTGTTACAATAATGAACAAGTTTGCGCCTACAAAATTTGCGATGTAGTTTAATAAACAAAGAAACTTTTCACAAAACATCCTTAACCTTTACACTTGAATATACATACCTGCAATCATAAACAATGCAAAATTTGTTTCAAATCAAAGGACATTCTACATTCGATGAACGGACTCACATTTTTTTATACACTTCATCTTCAACACAAGGATTGCTTCTTATACTATTTTGGAAATGAAGATCAAACGAATCGCTTTTTCTTCAACGGTTTTATTGATTTGCTTAACAAAGGCTTTCGAGTTATTCAAAACAGCTTCTCCATAAAGAGCAATAATACATTTTAGAATTCGCTTGAAACAATTCTCGCAACATTACCAACAGAATGGATATTATTAGCTTCAAAACCGGCGTTTAGGTCAATTCTACAGTTATAAGTTTTGAACCAAATATCAATGGTTTCTGTCAAGACTTTTATTTCTTGGCGATCCTTATAAAATTCGTCAGCCTCCTTAAATTCTAAAAACCACACAAAAACTGCTCTCATAATTTCAAAAGTGCACATTACTACACACTTGATCCCTACTAGATCTTACCAAAAGCATAGTTTTAAGCCCTAAACCTCGTGTATAACCGGCACTCTCGCTCTCAAAATATAGTCTTGCAAATTCTACCAGAAGAAATGGTTTATTTTCTCAACGCTTATCTGCACGTTTGCATCTAATATTCGTTACAAAAGCAACAGCTACAAATATAAACATAAACAATGGAAAATTTATAATAGTACTTAAAGAGTTATAGCTGAGGGATCTAAAGCTTTGTCTGAATGATTGAGTGCCACAATGTGCGGTGCTCTTTTATGCTCTCAAAAAAAAAAAAAAAACTAAAGAAAAAATAATAACAATAGCTTGTTCAGCATTTGAAACCGAGTCTGTCTGTAAAACTGGCACTGCGCTCTAATAATTATTTATAATACATAATTACCAAAGTTTTTAAAAAAAACATTTTTTTTTTTTTAACCGTGCCATTTAGATTTTAACTTTTTTTATTGTTAATGGTGAAGTTTTGCATTTTATTGTGATGTCTATAAAATTTGGCAATTTTAAAGATTAACATAAAACATTTTAGTGGCAGACTCTCTCTTGCTCACACATTATATACCTATATGTATATGTTTAGTATATACATACATGCGTATGTATGTTTGTATGCGCCTAAGCCGAATATCTTTAATAATTAATCTTTTTTTTTTCCTTTGAGGTTGTTGACAGTCGCTTGCCAAACGTTCTAAAACGATTTCTATCGTGCGCTGACCTTGACTGTCAATATGTAGACCCCCAAAAAAAATGATACAGATATATACAACTTTAAAAATATTGTTGTAGCAAATATGATTTAAAGTGCACCAGCTTTAGATACTAAAAGTTATAAAGAGTGCTGTTTTTTGTATAAAAAATACATATACATAAATAGATAATGATGTTTCAACATGATGTTAGCTCGATCGATAGACAATATATCGATAGCTTAAAAAAAAAAATGGCTAGCTCTATTTGTAAACATATTGAATATTTGCATGAAGTAAATTTTTTGTTTTTAAGAGGTACTTTAAAATTTAAACACATCGTGGAATGTTTCTAAATTTCTAAAACAAGGCACGCAAATTTTTATATTGGCCCAAATAATTCTTGGCACGCTTGGCACAAACCATACCCCGACAGCCATTTTGCATTTCAGTTTTCTCCTGCTTCGATGTCTTTATAAATGCATACACTCTATAGATACATAAATACATATGTATGTGTAGATATGTCGAACCTGACATACAAAATTTTTCGCTGGCAGACAATGTCAGACAGACGATGATGGGCCAGCAAAAATGCATTGCATATACTAAGTAGATACTATACTTGTATATAAAGCGATTTTTTGTTGTAAGATTTGTGGTTTTTGCCGCTCTTCTTTCTTTGCCCTGTCGCCACGAAGGCCATAAATATTTCGTTTTCGTTTCGAAAAAATTTGCTTTGGCAAAAAATAACAATAATAAAAAGATTGACCGAACGACGGACCGGCTAAGTTGGCTGGTCTGGGCAATTTTATTTTTATTATTTCTTTGACGCTGAATTTGCATATAAAATGAAAAGTGTTTATTGTTTAGTTTTATAGACACGCGAATTTTTAAAATAGACAGCAAACAAAACTTGGCATTACGTGTTAGTTGCAGCTACTGCAGATCTACAACTACATAATACACATTTCCAAAGATGACATCAGCCGGGATCAGCCGAAATAGACAAAACTTTGTTTTTCTCAACTTTTTGCGTTTCTTTATTATTAGCTATTGGAGTTCCTATGCTCTGTATTTGGTGGGACCAGCTCGGCGGTATGAGCTTCTGAAACTGGTGAAACCATCACAAGAGATCGGTATCGAAAGCAATTGATGCGGCCACAGTACCGAGAGAGACACGAAAAAGTCATACACCAGCATGACAATGCTCGGATACATGTCGCCAGACCAGTCAAGACATACCTGGACACCCGCCGTACTCTCCAGATATCGCTGCTTCGGGTTTCAATCAATGGGACACAGTCTGACCAGAAATTCCACTCTTATGATTCATACGTTATGAATAAGCCAAAAAAAAGGAGCGATTCTTTGATCGCCTCAAAAGATTCATCTTTTAACGAGATGGTACCCTATAACTAGCAGAAAGATAGGAAAAAGTAGCCGCTAAAGATGGGCAGTACTTTCCATAATAAATATCACTTTTTTGCAATAAAGCCTCAAACATTGCGAAAAAAAAACGGCAGAAGCAAAGTTGTACACCTAATATTTCGAAAATTTTGAAAAACAATAAAGCCAACTTAATTACTATGTTTTCATAGTTAGGCGTAAAATATAAAAAAAAAAGATAAAGCTAAATTGCATTTTAAGTTTGAAAAATCAACTAAATAAATTATTTTGGCATAAAATACTTGCAGCATTTTGTTATCGATCCATTCTTTTCAATTTTATTGATAATGCGTTTGCATCAACTCTGGATTAAGAGTTATGACTCTCTCGGCACACATAGTTTATTATTTTTTTTTTACTCAATTTGAGATTGCTGCACTTTATGAAGGCCATCAAACCAGGAAATATATATAATTTTTAGCGATTTCAGCTGAGAAGAGGGCGTGTCAAGCATAATTTGCATAAAAATTAAACAAACTTGTTGCGGCGGCGGCTGCCTATTTCTCATTTGTTAATCTTTCGTTTTTCATTTTTTTTTTTTTTTTTTTTCATGCGCCATCATTATTCAACACTGAATGCGCAGTTACCGTTATGTGTATGTTTATACAATATATAAATAACAGTTAACCAAACTCTTGCGGTTGTTGTCAATTTGTTATGCAGAGAATGCAAAAAAAGTGTCTATAAAGTTTTATTGCGCCACTATATTATAATTATAATAATAATAATAATTACAATTACGCAAATGTTGCTTGATATGCATGCAAAATATAATTTGCATAGTTTAAGTAAAGTTGAGCATTCATTTGCATGTATAAACACACACACGACAGCTGTTTTCGATTAACGCCGTTATCGATAGACAAAGCTGCGCTGCAATTGGTGCACACCCAACAGCTGCTTTTGTTTACAAATGAATGTTAACCCACACAATGCCAATGGATTAAGTTTAGAACTTGTTATATTAGACATAATGAATAATTACTGACAACAATTAAACAAATGCGCAAATTACATTTTATTTTTTTAAGGTCATACAAAGCCATAGCGCTTTGGCATACAGACGCCCCCACGCAACAGCAGCATCGGAACAGTGTTCTAATGCTTCAACAAATCGTAATAAGAAGCAAGCGTAGCTAAACAATAGGCCACAAAATAGTACACAAAAAATATATAAAGAGTCAACGAACTTACTTGAGTTTGAGCAACCATACAATTTTTTATTGCTACTACTACAAAATGTGTACACACACACACACACACACACACACATACAAACCTACTTTTTTTTCAATTTGTTATAATTTTTGTACATGGTTGTTGCCAAGCTTTCAATTTACTATAGCGTTAAACGAAGCGTTGAATTGAAAGCGAGTAAAGCCAACAAAACCGCAGCGTATGTTTCTGCTATATATTTATACATGTATGTGTATATAATTTGCTAATCATATTTAGCAAATTATGCATGTATGTACATATGTTGTAAGCCATATAATTGTACAATAGACAACAGCAAAATACCATGTAGCAATAATAGCAATAAAATAGCCAGCATAAAGCGCCAAATAAAAGTTGACAAATTTCCAAGTCCAATTTGCAAAACCGATTATGATGTATGAGCGACAACAAGTGACATCGATCGAACGAGCGAACCAACCGGCATTAGAAAGTCACGATATCAAAATAAAAATAGAGACGTCATTGTGGCCACCAACTTTCGGCGGCAACTGTGCTAAATTAAGTAAGAAACGGGTTAAAGTCAATTTAAACATGCAAACAGAAAAAATCGCGTGAATCATATGCAAAATTGTTGCTACCTCACTCACTCGCACATCAATAACAGCGCGCTATAACAACAACAACAAGTCCCCAATACACCATCCATACTATAATCAATCTTGATTCGTTTTGGATAGCTTTTATGGCAACTAAAGGTAAATGACCAGCGGCATAAGGAGGGATCCAAGCAAGATTTTGTCGTCAATGGGTTAATTGAGTGACTTTTATTTACGATGCGCCATTTGTAGGACATTGCCACAACACCAACACCAACACAAACGATTTGTGGCGCTTTTTATTATAGCTTCGATTGTGTTTTTTTTTTTGCTTTAAGGAGCTGTTTTCACTGTAACTATAAAGCGCACTAGGTTTATGCCGTGTTAGAGAGTGCAACAAAATGTGGCATAAACTATGATTTGGCGTACACTGCACAATTGGAATTTTAAAAGGTGTAAAATGAATTCTTTTAACAACGGAAAAAAAATGCAACTCCTTTTAAAATTTCAACTTTTATTTTTAATAAAAGTTTATCGGAAAAGTTTACAATATGACATTTTAGGAATCAAAGATCCAATAAGATTTTTCTGGCTTCTAAAGCTCAAATCCATCATAATGCATACTACTCGTCATTTCCCAGGTTCCCGGACATTGTTAAAGTCAACAATATTTGGATCGCTATAATTGGATATGACTCTTAAAGCTTGCATCATTTGCAACAAGTATAAGTATAAAGCTCTTTTGATATTTTCTACTAATTGACTTGGGAGATATTTACAAAACCGTCTAAAACACGTTTCTGCTTTTTTTGTATCTTATTTTCATCTGAGTTAAAAAAAGAACAATTGACTTGAAACTTTGGTGGACGTCATCATGCCTGAGCCAATACGCATCTACTGCCCGCCCCTAGTCTAGAAAAAATGATAAACACTTAAAAATTATTTGTGAGGAATTGGACGTTGCTGAAAAACTATATATAATTGATCTGCCTGCTTATGCAAGGCGTTAAAATTTCAAGCTTGGTTGTCCTAGCTCTTATAATCTTCAAGATCCAGGCCTTTGGGCAGCAGACAGACAGTTAGCTGTTGACATGGAGCTGCATGGGTAGCTAGGGTGGACATTTTTGCAACATCTCACGATTTCAATAACACAACCCCCTAAAAAGTTTCCTTTCTAAATGCATATAGCGCCTGTAAAATTTAATGGCGATCCGAATGTATTTGATGGGCGCGGGAATAGGTCAAAGGTACATAAATAGCGAACAAACCGTAAGTTTGACAAAGACATGTCCGAATATAATCCTTGGGTAATTCAATTATCTACAGTCCAGTAAAAAAATTATCGAAAACACTTTAGTATAACCAGATATATTTACTGTTAAGTAGAGGCAATTTTTTTTTTCTAATTTCGAAAAATGTTTTTTTCAAAATATCTCGAAACCTGTTTCATGAAAAAAAGTTTTTACTGCATTTTCGGTTTTAGCATGTCATTTTACTACAGAAACGACTAAAACATGTTAAGGATACCAAATTTTTTTTTTATTTTTAAACTGATGTAAATAGTCAAATAAATTAATTTTAGAGCTTACCAAATTTATTCAGAACGACTCTATATTTTTTTAAAATTATGTTTTGATAGATATGAGACCTTTTGAAGCGTAATTTGTTTGATTGGAAACAAGATTTTAAAGTTTATGTAGAACAATACAGTCAAAAACGGATAAAGTGCAAGTTATGACCTTTGACCTATTCCCGCGATCATCAAATACATTCGGATCGTTTTTAAATTTTACAGGCGCTATAAGCAGGTAAAAAGGAAACTTTTTAGGGGGTGGCGGTTTTGATATCGACGGTTTAAAAATCCTCCATACCAGCGGCGGCCACCCTAATATAAAGCTTAGATTTGCATCGTGCTAATGATGCCATCTTTGACAACTTTATATAAATTGTGTAACACGGTTATGTCTTAATATTAATGCGCTTCTTACCTTTTCTCTTGTTTTTTGTGTTTTTTTTTTGTTTGCTTGACCAATTTGCCAAATTTTTGGCACGCAAAGCAAGAAAACCGCTAAATTTGCATGCAAATTGAAAATTGATTGGCATACTGCGAAATTTGAAGTGTTGAAGGTTATTATGATTGCGTGTCAATACAAATTTGAATTTTGTGTTCTCTACATCAATCATCAATCATAATCTATGCATATAAATAACTTGCATAATATTCTTCTTGCTACCCTTGCAATTTAAGAGCGACGAAAATTTTATTTATATATTTTTTTATTGCCTTAATATTTGATTTGTTTGCGGCATTGCTTCATCTTGGTTGCTTCTGTGATTTATGCATACAAAATTCTTGATTCTTGATTGAACTATATGATTTGATGAATTGTCTGCGCAATAAACCTCAATTGACTCTAATTTGAATAGTATGTGAAGTGAAGTGGTATGCATCATGGGAACCAACTGCCACTTCAAATTGAACGTTACAAAAGATTTACAACTTCCGTGCCATTAAGGGTCAAAAATGGTCAAAAATATTTATGTATTCATATGCCAAATATAAATACACAAGTCATAAAGAACCCCTACGCTGAACCGGCCACAAAAATGCCACAGCTCCAAAACGTAAACAAAGCGTGCCCAAAAATAGCTCAAGTTTAACGATTAGCAATAGTACTCATCGTCCGTGGCGGCTTGAGTTCCTCCAGTCAGCACCCCGCTACTCAACACACTACGTGATGTGCCTTCATTTGGGGCTGTGCCCACGTTGCATGACAGTTTTGTCAAACGCCTCGGGATGCGGCTAATTGTTCACACCCGCATTAGCCACACCCAAGACTCGAGCTATAGAGCGGCTGGGTGCTATACGTTATTACAATTGCTGAATAGCTGGATTTGCGATGAAAACTAATCTGTAAACAATTGAGGCATCTGGCGTTCATTGAAGAGGGAGCAATGTCTACATAATTGGCAGCCACAGCTTTTGCTAGCCAATAAATTAATTAAACTTTCATTGCAAAATGCTGATAAATAATTAAAACTCATAAATGTTGTTAACAAAAAGTCTTCATAATCAAATTAGTTGCAGCCAAAGCCAATGCGCCCGACGACGCGTCGATGGAAAAATACGCGCAAGACAAATACATAAACAAATTATATACACAAGTAAAATACAAAAAAATAAAATAAACAAATATATAAGAGAGCCAAAGCAATCATTTGGCGATAAGACAAAACAACTATCAGACTGCGACTGCGACTGCGACTATTGCCGCCATATCTCCTCTCTGCCATATCGCGCTGTTTGTATCTCACTTTCACACAAACAAACAAACGAACTAACGGACCCAACAACTAACCAAGCGTTCAGCAAACAAAAACAAACAAAAGCAAATCGAAATTAAACAAACAAAAAACAAAATGGGGACACCGCCAACGTCGCTGCCGTTTCACCCACCCAACAACCGCCATAGGGAGAGAGCGCGCAGTTGGGCGCTCAGCTTAAATTTCTCTCATGGCACAGGTTACGACGCCCGCTAGACAGAGACAGTAAGCCGGCTGCTAAGTGTTGGGATTAAGTTACAACTTGAAACACTCGCACTTATGCAGGTTTATTGTACGAGGGTTGCCAGATATAGTTTGTTGTTATGCAAATACACAGAGCGTTCTGTCATGCGATCGGTATTTGTTTTGTTTACAGTCACACAGTGGACAGACATATAGATTTTTAGAAACCTCAAAAGCTTGGCTAATGGTTATTAGAATTTAATTATATATAAATATAAATGAAATGAAGTGAAAAAAAAAACAGCATTGATGACGAACGCCATAGTCCACACAAAGAGTAGCTGGTAACATGCAAAACATCTTTTTTAAAGCAACCCCATGCGCCGTGTTTTTGAGCTATATTTTTTTCTTGTTAACTATATCTAAAGAACAAAATCCACCCTCGTTGATATGTGTGTTTGTAGGTGTTCGACTGCCCACCAGCTGATAAATTCTCAGGCGCACATTCCTTAAATGATTAAACTAATTGAAATATGTTTTTGTTGTAAAACTTTTCTAATTGAAAAAATTTATGTACATGGGTATTTACATATGTAGTGGACATTTATACATGTGTCACCCCAATGGTTGCTTGAACGCGTAGCACGACATCTAACTGTTATTAGTTGTTGCGGTTTGAACTGTTTTATAAATGTCAGCTGTTGGCGCACTGTTGGCCCTCACACACACATATGTATGTATTTACATGAACGCGTACACTCACACTACTTTAATAGGCGCCACAATATGGCGTCATGTCTTCGGCATTCTCTCACACTGGCGGCCAACAATTAAATAAATTGTAACTTGGAAGGGAGGCAGTGAATGGGAATTCTAGGTCAAAATTAAATATGACTTGATAAAGAAAAGTCAAGTTGGAACGATGTAGTCGAAAAATGTTGGCTACGCGTTACTCTGCAAGACTACTCAATTTTTTTTTGGGAAAAAGAATATGAATTTGAACAAAATACAACAATACATACAAAATACGAATACATATATACCATTTCTACTGGGTTTCCGCGACAATTGTCCACCAAACTACAATAGCGGTGTCACATGTTCCCATTGTCCATCTGCTGTTGTATGCCGCAGATGCAATTCTTCGTAGACACCTTTTTGAAACAATTGCAAATGTAAAGCAACTCTAACTTTCATACAAAGTCCACACACAGACTTACAATCAATTGTGGGACATACTGTTGCAAAACAGCTGTTTTTAGTTTCAATGTATGTTGAATATTTGCAATACTCGTCATAATTTATAAATAACCATATAAAGTTTTGTTGTTTTTTTTTTGGTTGTTGCTCAACAAAGTTGTAAAACAAAAACACACATTAAAAATAACAAAATTTGCAATTATAAATACAATTACTTGCATTTTAAAAGTAGTCGGTAACCGAAAAACAGCTGTTTTTCAGCACTGCGTTTGAATTCCCATAGGCTGCAAGAACAGTACCAAATCCATGTATTGTTAACCTAACTAGAGGTGGGATACCACTACTCGATAGTTTAGACTTCGATAGTTGAAACTATCGATACTATCGATAGTACTATCGAACAAAGTGAAATATGGCACACAAAAAGTACCATAGAGCAAGCGGGGAAAATTCTAATACTTACAAAAAGACTATTTCAAAATTTTTAACAGAATCGTTTTATTCATGACATTGTAAAAACAAATAATTTTAAAATCTTAAAAAACCAAAAACTGTCTATTCAACAATTAGCAATCATAAAAAAATTATCTTTTAAGTAGCTTGTTTTTGTGCCAGAAGACCATGTGGAACGTCAAATATTGCTGCTACCTAATTTTTAGTGATCTTTATTTCTGTTTTTTTGCAACACGAATTTTATGAAATTCAAAATTTCGGAAGCCCCAGTCGTCTACTATCCGGAAATGCTGGACGCCGGTGGCAATCATTAAGGCTAATGCGGCATCGATTTTTGGTTTTTTATGCGAAGAATTTTTATAAAAATTTGACTTAAATAATTTTTTATGGTCCCCATCGGATTTGATGACTCTAAACCTAGCCTGCTATATACTATAGAAATTTTAATTAAATGACCCATATTAAAAATAACGATAAGAAAACTGTTGAACGTGAGCGAAGTTTTATCGAATGTTAAGAACATTTGTTTACTTTATCGATAGCCATTTACAATGATAAACAATGTTATCAAGAAATAGACACAGCTGGTCAGTATTGGAATATTAAGTTACAAACGCCTTATTAGATAAACTTGCAGACATTAGCTCGAGTTTCTTTTACTTTCTTGTGCCTGTCCGTCCGATTTCTAATGTCCAGTAGGTCACTTGGATACCCACTTTACAGTAACTCGTTTTTCTTTATGCGTTGAAATATTTAAATTGCTCCCAAATTAAGTATACCCTTTAACCCATGAAGCACAGTGTATAAGAACAGCCACAAAGACTATACAATGTGTATGTATGTTTTTGTGTACATACGTATATGTATGTATTTGGAGCTGAATGACACTTTAAGCAGCACGCTTTCGATAAGAGGCCGTCTACCGAAAAAAACAATTCCTAATTTATTTATCGCATGCGACAAATGCATTTAGCGGCAGCTGTCTATATCAAGCTTGATTGATGGACAAACTTATTTTCGCTAGAAAAAAAAGCTGCAAATGGATAAAAATAGCAAACATTTTCACACACAATTTCCCACAAGCAGGCATGAGTGTGTATCTGATGGCAGCGTGAGATTTGTTTATTTTTATTTTTCCAACACCGTAATTGAAGCAATCAAAGATACGTATGATATCATAAACAGTGAAAATCTTTGCCTCTGCCTCTATGCTGGGAAAGTGTGCAGAGAAAATCTTTAATTGTTCGTCGTATTTTTATAGTAAGTCGTCCTATACTATTTCTTTAACGCTGATGACGCATGCAACACTTGAAATGTGTAGTGTTCCCAAGGGAATACAAGCTCTCACGCAATCTTTGGCACTGCAGCAGCAATGAAGTAATCAAAAAGTTTGACAAATTTTTAAAATTAAACATTTGGACTCAGACTTGCGGAACTTGTATTCAAAATTTTAATGACTCATAATTTTTTATTTTCTTTTGTTTCGCAGAATTGTTTGTCTCTCTAATTTTCATGCTTTAGCAAATAAGTGTTATAACAAAATAAAATATTTATTTTGAGTTCAAGACCGAGAGTTACCAGACTTATTGATCATTCTGCAAAGTTAGTGGTCTTTTGCACTTGCCCTATGTTGCCATGGCTTATCTTAGCTTATGGAAAATAAACTTGGAAATCAGTGACGTAGCTTTCAATACTCTATATAACTTTATCTTTAGTGATTGATCTTTGCACCAAAGCCGTCGGATAGGTATAATCAAATTGTTCAAACAATGCAGTATAAGAAAAAATTAAGCAGTGTCTCAATGAATCCTTATCGCTTGAAATTTGATCTTTGTCTTGGTCGAAATGTTCAAATAAAATTAGTATTAAATCGAATCAAAAAGTGTCCAAGTCGAGAAGAGTTTATCAACTTCCTGGGTATTACTTTTCAGAATGTGCAATGACCATGATCGAAAAGTAATTGTAAAGGAATATGTTTTTGTAAGAAAAAATTTAGAGATTTGCATACACAAAATTTGCAAATAGACTCAAGAGACCAACCGAGTTATAATTTTTCCCTGCATCCGTTTGACAAGCTCAGAGTTTTTTTCTCCATGCCTGGTAACCAACCATACTAATAACATAACAAAATATTTGATTTGGACTTAAGATGACTTTTGCTTTCAGTGCGTTTTTTTTTTCACAACTTTTTTTACGTCAGCGCTTTATTGATTTTTTTTGTTGTTTGCACACACACACACACAAAACTTACACACTTGTGAAAAGACTATGCAATGTGCAAGTGATAAATATGCAAACGAAAGCAAAGAGAGGATTGCCGCTGCAAATATATGCATAACAGCAACAGCAGCAACAAAACTAAACTTTGCCTTTTTTTATACCAAAGAGCGGCTTATTTGTTTTTCGGCGGCACACACTACGCGTTTGTGTATGTGTGTGTGAGAGTTTGCTACCCCAATTATGCCAGGCTCCAACAAAAACAACAACAGCCCACGCATATACACACTTACTCACACATGCATAGTAACAGCTGCAGCAGAGCGCTGATTTATCGATTTTTCACTTGAAACTTTTCGACGCCAATTTTGGCAATTACATAAAATGCGCATTTTATATGCTAAGGAAAAACTATTTAATATGCAAATAAATAAAAAGATAGATTAGCAACACATGCCAAAAATTTAAAAGTCTTGGAGTCAATTATTAATATGCGGCGCTTCAATGTCTTTTATGTTTAGAAAAAAAAAGCGTAAAGAAAATAAAACAAAAACAAAAACAAAACCAGGCATAATTTCTAGCTGCCCTTGAGTCTTATTTTTATGTATTATCTATATACACGTCTCTTCTACCTGCCTTTTGCACATACTTAACATATACTGACACACACACACACAGACACAGCGACGCACAACAGCCGCCTATTTGGCTGCAAGTTGCTTTGCGACTTCTTTTTTGCTGGACTCCAAAACACATACACACACACATAATATGTACAAACATAAGTATTTACTCGTTGTACTGCATTTTTATATACTTATATGTACTTACCTTTATTTTGCAGAAATTAAGCTGAAATTGGCTTCCAAGTTGTTGGGTGAAAAGATTTCGCTGCGTTTTTTTTCCAATTGTAGCGCAATAAACTTGGCTTTAATGCAATTGTTGGCATTGCTTAATAATTAATTACTCTTCAAGCAAACACTTTACAGCTATCAAACAACACTTTCATTTAACATTTTTTTTTGCCATAAAGCCCGATTTTTTTGCTCAATAAAAAAGAAACACCAAACACTCGTGCCGCCACATACATACATATACATACATGCACATATGTATATAACTGGTTTTCCTTTAAGGCCTTACTACTTTTTGCTGCGCCCAAAACGGCTTAAAGGCGCTTGTGTAGTATTTTTAATTAAAATCTTTAAAAAACAGCACACAAGTTGTTACAATTGCACGTTATGGTAAATTTTTTTTTTTAATTTAAAATAGTTTAATTTTGTTTAAAACAAAAATACGCCAAACGCGTACTGCCGCCCGTTTTGTTGCGCGTACAAGAAAACTCTGCAGAATGCGAAACTTAAGCGCCGGGCAGTGTGACCAAAGCAGCTACATAAATGTGCTGTAAACGTTAAAAATACTAAAAACAGATGTAAATTCAAAAGTGGGGCCGCTTCTAGATATACTTTTTGTTTGAGTCAGTTGGCGGGAAAACTGGATTTTTGGAATCGAAAAATTATATTCAGTTTCGGAATCACCGTATGGCGACATTTGTGCTTTGATTTTATTATGTTTTTTTTTTTTTTGAATCCAATGAGAGTTGAAATAGTTGTAATAGATTTACTGTAACACGTACTGATGTTTAAATTGAAAAGTAAATGAAAACAAATATCCAAACAGCCTCCATGCTTTTTTTTGGTTAACACAATATATTTTTTGAAATTTGTTTAACAATTAACATCATTTTTAAGCTGTCGTTAAAGCTGTGTAAACAGACAATTATAGTTTCGTCATTCTAACACACAATTTTGTCATTTTGGAACATAAGTTGGGAATTATCATAAAATCTCATTCGTTAAATTTCTACTACTAGTTTAAAAAATGTGCGTGCCAAAAAACATAAGGAACTGTATCCAATGTAAACATACACAAATGGTTCACCAGTATGATCAGATACTTATTACTTCTTTTTGCAGAAGGGGATTCCACCGATCCTGAAGTTTTCTAAAAAAAAAAGTGCGCTTAGGGCCCATCGATAGTCACCAGCGGCCCCACTCTTTGCACTTGACGGTTTTGGTGGTACGTCGCTGGAAACATTTAAGAAATGCTTCATAAAGAAAGCTTTTAAACTGTGTTTGATAGCCGCATAAAAACTGATAAAGACAATACACAAGTCTCGACGTAGTAGTTGTTGCGCTGATCTTTCTTAATCGTCAACCTTTCATCTATACAAATATCACTTCAAAATTAATATATATTCCGCCAGGGAGCTTAAAAAACGGTCAAATTTTAAAATGTTTATTTCTTGTTGGTCTTGGTTTTTTGTGTGAAAAGTTGGCAGCACTGATTGCGTTAGACAATACCAGGGCGGCACACGCGTTTAGTATTTCTTGGTACAAAATAATACCACAGCACATTGTAGCTGATTGCTGGCCACACTAGTATAACTCTACGTGTCATTGGCAGACGCTGTAAATAAGTTTATTTAAATTGTTTTAATAAATTTGTGTTTTTTAAGCAGCGCTATAAACTAACTGCTTTGACAGTGCATTAGTTTAACTCATTAATTACTTAAATACAGCTGAAAAAATATATAAAACCGCTCCAGCAGCAATCTGCCAGCGTGCCAACATCAGCTGGTCTCAGTGTAACTGCGCCGTGGCTGAGCGCCGCCGCCGCAACGAGACAAAAAAAAAAATTAAAAACGGGCACGAAAAACCAGACGGCGCTGAACAAACAACATTTTGCAATTAAACTATATTGTAAATAATTATAGACCTCAATGGCGGGTCAAAAGTTTCAATATGATGAAAGCGGTGGAACGTTCTACTACTTTGTGTTATCGTTCTTGGCGCTTATATTAATACCTACAACAATTTACTCTTGGCCACGTAAAAAGAAAGAAGGTAAAGTGTTAAGAATACTGACTATAATCGCAATGAGAGAGAGTTAAAGTGTAGCTAGGTACGTATGTATGTGTGTGTTTTCCCCATTTACATGTGTTTCTGTGCCTCCCAAATGGACACGTTCCAATAATTTATTCTAACAACGCGTTGTACAACGTCTACGTATTGGTGAAAGCTGTGCGAGAGCGCGCGTCGACCATGACTGCAACAACAACAACTACAACCAGAACGGCAACTGTGACGACAATTTAAGCTGGCTTGGCAATTGGAACACACATATATACACATACCGACACACCTGCACATACATAGCTACTTTCTCAGCGCACTTGTTGAGATCTCTTTAATTCACCTCCTCTGCTGTTCTTCACCCTTTAGATCCCTGCAAAAAAAACGATGAATGCCAATGTCGCGATTGTCAAAAAAAAAAGATCATCTTGGCCAATGCAGAACCTTATCGTGCGCTTAAATCCTTTGCCATAAAGCTAACCATTGTCTTGGGTTGGGCGCTGCTCATCTTTCTTACCTATCGCGTCTCGCAGTTTGACTATGAAATGGCCAGCTTTGATCCCTTTGAGATACTTAATGTGCCGCCCACATCTTCGCAGGCTGAGATCAAGAAAGCCTACTACAAACTCTCGAAAATCCTGCATCCTGACAAGGAAACTGGTGACGAAAAGTCCTTCATGATGCTGAGCAAAGCCTATCAGGCTTTAACTGATGATGTGGCCAAGGAGAATTATGAAAAGTATGGCAATCCTGATGGTCCCGGCGCCATGTCCTTTGGCATTGCATTGCCCTCGTGGATTGTGGAGAAGGAGAACTCTGTGTGGGTGCTGGGTCTCTATGGCTTAGTGTTTATGGTTGCGCTGCCTTCGGTTGTGGGTGTTTGGTGGTATCGATCCATACGCTTTAGCGGTGACAAAGTGCTGCTGGATACTACGCAGATGTATTTCTATTTCATACACAAAACCCCACACATGCTGCTAAAGCGCGCCCTAATGGTACTGGCGGCCAGTCTGGAATTCGACAAACGTCACAATTCACAGGTTATGGAGCGGCAGTCGGATAACGATGAGGTGCCAGCGGTAAGTTGAAACAATCGGGACTATTTAGAACAGGAGTGACTGAGTGGTTTAACGTCAACTTAAAATAAGATAGACAACGTTGATATGACTCGAATCAATAGAATAATTCCTCGTTTTGATTTGTCATCTGTGTCCAACTTTCTAATTAACAAGAAATATTTATGTTCCAGCTTATACGCCAGCTGCCCAATTTGAATGAAAAGTGCAAGGAGCATCCACTCTGCCGCATGTATTCCATTAAGACGCGTGCCATACTACACGCGCATCTTACACGCATTCCACTTAATCCCGAGACTCTGGAACGTGATCGTCAGTTTGTTGTGAAGAAATGTCCGTATTTAGTGCAAGAAATGGTATCCTGTGTACATCAATTAGTTATGATGGCTTATGCGCGACGTGTTCCACGTCTGCCCAGCATTGAAACAATTGAGAATTGCATGAAAATGTCCCCCATGATCATTCAAGCACTCTGGGAGTTTAAATCACCATTGTTGCAGCTTCCACATCTCACAGACGAGCACTTGTACTTTATGAACAAAAAGAGGCATGTGAAAAATTTGCAGCAGTTCGCTCAACTTAAGCCAGAGGAGAGCCGTATGCTACTCAAGAATCTCAGCGAATATGAGTATGAAAATGTCATGAAAGTGTTGGGTAAAATGCCGCTTATTGACTTTTCTATACGCTGTGAAGGTAAGTCAATTAGTCTATGGGATTCTAATATTCTAATTATCATTCGGTCCACAGTTATTGACGATGAAAACACGAATGTGGTCACTGCCGGCGCCATTGTCACAGTGACGGTTACGCTAGAACGAAAGGATATGAAAACGCTGTTTGGCGATACTAAAGTGCCCGAGAAGCAGGGTATTAAAGATGATGCCGCCAATGAAGAGGCTGGTGGCGAAGACGACGAAGCTCCTGCTGTAACTGCCGTACCGGTAAAGAAAAACAGCGCCTGGGCTAAACCACGCAAGGGCGGTAAGGGCAAAGGAGGTCGTAAGCCGGCCAACAATCAAAAGAAAAAGCCACAACAAGCTGCCAAACCAGCCGCAACAGGAGTAGCAGCTACCACCAGCAATGCAACAAGCACGGCTGAAGAGCAGACAGCCAACTCCGATGCAGAATCGGATGCGGAGCATAGCGATGTGGATTCGGCTGCTTCAGGTAGTGAAGATGAGGAAAAGCAGAATAAAAACAACTCATCACTCGACGATGATGACGACGAGGAGTGGGAACGTCTGCAGGCAAAGCTTAATAAGCGTGAACGTCTGGAGGGAAAATCGCGCGTCTCACACACAGTGCACTGTCCGTTCTTCCCAGAGGAAAAGCAGGAATATTGGTGGACTTATATATGCGATCGCAAGTCTCGTACATTGCTTACGGCACCCTACCATGTGACGAATTTGGTCGAAAAGGAGGAAATCCAACTTAAATTTACGGCGCCGCGTTGGCCAGGTGTTTACACGTTTACAGTGTGCCTGCGTTCTGGTTAGTGTATTACAATAAGTGCTTCAAGGTAATCATAAAAATAATACGCATTGCTTACAGATTCGTATCTGGGCATGGATCAGCAGCAAGAGCTTAAATTGGATGTGCAAAAGGCGCCTGCACCACCGACAGATCACCCACAATGGGATCTAAGCGAATCGGAGCCCGAGCACAATGATCAGCAGGAAAATTTGAGCGACTATACAACGGACACTTCCGATGAGGAGGACAGTGATTAGACGTGCGTTAACTTCCAAAAAAAAATACCATTAGAAGCAGCAGCAGCAATGACAATTGACTTGCGGGCAATGGATGCACATGCCACGCCCACTACATCTTCTACTCCTGCCGCCGGTCTGTGGCGCTCTACAATGTCTGCAAAGAATATAAGCAAACGCAAACTGAACTCCCCTTCTTTTTTGTTTTCCTTTTAGTAAATGATTTTGCATGGCGAAAATATTCGCGCATTTTTACTAGTTTTTTATAATAAAAGTGGAAATGAGCCCTCGAACTAAAGGCCCTAAACCTTTAAGTAAATAAATTCTTTTTACTGTGTACTGTACTACAAATAATTTGTATACTGTATACATTCATTTTATATATATTTAATTGATTTGGATACAAAATTTAAAATTAAAAGTGTGAAACGTATGTTTATTGACATTTTGGAGTCAATAAGTAAAAAATTAAAAATCAATAAAAAAACGAATAATACAAGATAATGAATCGAGTTAAAATTAATCGAGTATTGCATACGGTACACTTCTCGTAGTTACTGCGCTGTAGCGTCGCGCTCACTACTTAGTAGGCGGGAAGAGTCTGTTAAGTCGCTGTTATCCTTAACAGCCGCTCTCGGTGCTGTTATTGTCGACGTCTTGGCTGTAAGTTGCTATTGTAAGAGGAGGGATAGAGTTAGAAGACAGTTAATGAGGACACTATGTAACAAAAAATGACACACACTACGATATTCTTGTGTAAGGAGAGTTTAGAAGTTTATTTATTTCTTACACAAAAATATTATAGTATCGATCGGTTCTAATTTTCGCCATTACATAGTGCTGTTTGTGATAAGTTTCTTTGGTTTTGTTTACATTACCCGCAACCAGCTTTATTAGTAGGTTCTTGATATATGTATTTATTTACAAATCATGTTTTAATTATTTGCTAAATGTGTGCATGTGTGTGCTGTGTGATGTTCTACAGGTGCAAAATGGGACTTTTTGATGGATTTTATTTGGCAGTTTATGGTTACTCTTCTTCCTCTTCCTTCTTCTCGTCATCGTCATCTTCCTCCTCTTCAGAAGAAGTTTCCGCGGATTCCTTTGTTTCTTCGGATTTACTACTTTCTTTCTCTTCCTTTTTATCAGCAACTTCCTCTTTGGTTTCTTCCGCGTCTTCGGCTTTCTTGTCATCAACAATATCAGAGGACACTTCTTCCTTGGTTTCTTCCTTTGGATCTTCCTCCTCATCCTTTTTTTCTTCACTAGCCGTTTCCTTCTCTTCCACATCATCGTTAGATTTATTTTCACTTTCCTTTTCGGAAGCTTCATTTTCAGATTCCTCTTCACTTTCAGAATCTTCGTCATCCGATTTAGCTTCTTTCTCTTCTGTTTCTTCTTCTTTCTTTTCAGCTTCATCTTCTTTCTTAACGTCTGTATCTTCTTCAACCTCCTCTTTCGATTCCGTTTTATCTGCCGCTTCTGTTTCCCCTTTAGATTCCTCCTTCGTTTCATCTACATTTTTCTTTTCGTCATTTTCGGTAGCCTCTTCATCAGTTTTTTTACCTTCTTCTTTTGTAGTATCATCCGTCTCATCTTCCTTCTTTTCACTATTTTCCTCAGTTTTTTCTGTACCAGCATTATGCGAAAGTTTTCATTAAACCTGCCTAAAAATGCCCTGCCTCTCACTTTACCTGTTGTTTCCGTCTTCTCTTCTTTGGACTCATCGTTACCTTCAGTAGCTTCAGTTTCAGTCTAGCATAGTGATGGTGGACAGATGCATTTTTTCATGTGCACAGGGGTTCGAATGAGGGAAAGTGGGGAAATTTATGTACAACAATTTTAAAGGAGATATTTGAATGCATCTACAGTGCGGAGACATGCCGAGTTAGCGTTTCTAACGCGTTTTCTTTAGTCTAAGGTTAGCTAGAGATCATGCAGTTTCTTTACATTGCCTTTTTACCTTTTCTTCAGTGCTATCATCTTCCTTTTTATCGGTGGCAGTATCAGCATTTTCATCTTCACCCTCAACTTTTTCCTTATCTTCACTTGTTTCTTCACCATCTTCGTCTTTTTTCTTTTAGAGGGAAATTATAATTTATATTGATTTGATCAACCTTTGTTGTGGGTGCTTTTAGTGTGATGTTAAAAAGTGTTAGAAAAACGAGCATTATTGCTTAGTTATTTGGTTTTTAGTAAATACAAATATATTTCGTTCTTTTTTTAAATCATCGCAGCGCATTTTTATGTTTTCGCATTAACATAACAGCTGCATAGACACATTCGTTCAGCTTTAAACACTCTCATTTAAGTTAATGAAAAAAACTTAAGCTTAAGTGAACTTAAACCAAGTGAATTGGTGTTGGTGTTTGTTGTTGTTCTTGGAATACATAATAATAATAAGTGTAAGTGTACGTTAATGATAATAAATATAGTAATTGAAATAATTATGTATTTTGATTTAAATTGTCTTTTTTCTGAGTGTTAACACAGTGATTGGCGATGGCCAGGCCTTTATATAAGGGAATTGTTGTCGCCGCAAAACCTGCACAATAGCTCACTTAAATTAGTATGCATGTAGTTATAGTTGTTGTGTAGTAATTATGTAGCTAAGCATCGCAACGCAATCGACGTGATATTTTGTTTTTTAAATTAAACACAAAATTAAGAAGCATATGTTATATGTATATAAATAATAGAGAGACAGATAAACGATCGTTAATAGCTAGACCAATCACTTTTTAGAATTGTTAAAATTAAAGTTTCATATTATGTAGTCAAGTGTAACTTTTACTTAACAGGCTGTTATTGTAAAGCAAGCATTTGTAATAATTGCAGAGCATTAACAGACACTGTGATTGGACTGTCTACTAACATTCGTTGCACAGAGTGAATTGAGCCGAAATGATGTTAGTTTACATTAATTAGTGGCTGCTGTTAACATTAGTGGTGGTCACTAGCTACTCCTTATATATGTAGGGTGTTGTAGTGTGTAAGTTTAGACTGTTTTGTTTGCTCTTGACTGACGTAGAAAAGTTGCAGTTAATATTGTTGTTGTTGCAGTTGCGATAGCTATCAGTTATCAGAAAAACTACAGTACAGTGCAGCTCAAACCTCTGCCTTCTCCGACTCGCCATTGGCCTCGCCTTCCGCTGGTTTAGCAGCATCTTCCTTGGCATCTCCGTTCTCCTGTTTAAGTTCGATTTGAGCACTGCTCACTGACGTAGTATCGGCTGGGACCAACTTTAGGAACACCTCTAGCGTGTCAATCTCATTGGCCATATCGAAGGCATCGTAGTCACCGCAGTATTCCTCTTCGTTGAAGATTTGCGGTGGCAGAGGATGTCTAGGCTCGGGATCGCTGACTGTGCCGCCATTGCTGGTCGATTTGTTTTGCATAAGCTCCTTTTCGCCCTCCTTGCCAGGGTCTGTAATGTCGACAGTATCGTACTTTATGTTCTTGCTGTCCAAGATCATCAGCACGCGCTGTTGACGTTTCTTTACCTGTAAAAAAAAAAGTTGTCGTCCATTAAACCAAATTACAAGGCTATATACAAATATGGTAGCTGTTAAAAATCACAGTCTTTTTATATACATATGCGGAAAATTGGTGGTACAAGGTTTTATTTGGATAACTAAAAACCATTACCAAGGCAAGAAGATAGATTCAGAAAAGTAGCTTTTTGGCTTAAATAACTTGTAAAGATTTCCGCTTAGGCGGTCAAAGAATTTCAATGCGATGTAAGGCTTTTATAGGAGAGCTATAAGCTCTGTAAGCGCACAATAGGGGACAGTTTATATTTTAAAATACTAAATCGCAATATTAACAAAGTCATGATAAGTGACTTGTGAACAATGGTATGCCTCCGCCAAGCCCATCCCAATCAGCAGACATACAAAGAGTAGATATGATAACAGTTAATTGAACCGATTTGTTTGTTTTTTGGCATTGCATTCGTGTAATTATATTGTGATAAAGAGCTCTTTATTTATTGCCTTTGATGCCAGAGACTATTTTAAACGCTGACGAACAAAAAACAAAGCATTCGCACAAGGGTTGTGCCAGAAATCTTAATTAATCTTACACATTTTGAATTTCAATGTACAAAGACATCTGCTACACTACGGAATGCTGTTAAGCTCAAATTCGGTTTCAAGAAATTTGTGACACAACGAGTATAAAGCTTGTGCAAAATCCAAATCGTAATAAAATCCTTGTTGTTCAGTCTTTCTTGATAGATTCAATAGCTATTCTTGGCACATAGAAAAGGGATTAGTTCTGGATCTGTCACAGTGACGCATACTGCTAGATTCTTATTCGGCTGAAAACGACTTGTGGCACACCACTCATGCAAGTCGAGTTCAAAACCGCTCGTTCTCTTTGTCACCCTCTCTCATTTAGCCTCTCTCAGTGCGTTGTTTTTTTTTTTTTGTGCTCTTATTGGCAAATTGCAAATTAAACAATGAGGAAGAACACAAACAAATGAATCATGCTCTCATACAAGCTTACAAGTGTGCCCCCACGCATATGGAAAATTGTGATCAATGAATTCTTTTACGCTTTACAGACTGCAAATACTCTACTCGTACATTGGTCAAATGGGCAATGGGCAATGAGGAATGTTTGTGGTTGTTGAACTGCTTCTTGCCACCACCAACACGACCCACCAATACAAGTGCATTCAAAACACACACACAGACACACCATACATATGTAAAACGCCAATCACAATACCCACTTGCTGTTATTTTTTGTTCTGTTTTTTTATTGTTGGGGAGCAGCCAACGCTAGCCGATGACGTTTTGACTGTACGTACTACATCATCATTTACACACTCGCAAACACATAGAGTAAATATATACATACTTATGTATATAAGAAATTGCATTGCCATTTACCCCCCTCCTTGCTTAAAGAATATTAAAAATTTATCTATATTTTGTACAGACCAAACATTCCAATAACATGACATTGCTTGGTAAAATGAAAAAAATTTTATGCGCTTTTCAACTGCCCCGCCCACGCCCTGGCTATGACTCTACTTACCTCCTTGTTGCCGGACATGCCGCTTACATATACTTTCAATACCATCTTTGCAATTATTTATCCGCCTGTATTTAATTCAAAGCTTTATTAGTTGTTTTTCGCCAAGTTTCGCAAACTAAAATATACTGCGACAACTTTCACGACGTCTAAAAAATATTTTTAGATCTTTCTTTTTTTTTGTTCGTTGCCTTTGCTCTTGGCCCCTACGCGCTGATACGTAATGTGAATTATTAATATGCACGCACTGGTTAAGCTGATATTAGCAAAAGAAATCACGTTGAAAGCGCTTTAATAAACTTCAAGTCGTTTGTATAAAAGTGTAAAAAGATTTGTTTAAATATTAATTGCACAAATTCGGCGAACACTGCTTTTATTTCCTACTTTGTCGTTGTGGTCGTAGTGATGTAAAAAGACGTACAAACATCGATAAGTTACTGAAAACAACACTGCTGCAATAGCTTTATCGAAATGCTGCTCTACAACGTTTAGCAGCGTAGTGCCGTCGCTAGGCTCGTCCATACCATTGGTCGTCCATTTTTCGTAAGAATCTGGCTGAAAATTATAAAATAAATCGCAAAAAGACAATTGCTTAATAAAATAGCATTATTTATAACAAAGCAAACAATTAACAACAGTGCATTTCAGTGGCCTTTGAAATATATGTTATTCGATACTGCTCAAATTTATAAGCAATAAATATCTAGTTTTACGCATATATGTACGTGCAAGGCGACGAAGTATAAAAAGTACAATAAAAAGTTAATCTTGGTGTTTGTGCAAAAATTAAAGGCAAATAAGTTAAGCTTTTGCAAAAATCTAATTAACGTAAGTGTAAGGTAGCAAATGTGCTTTTTGTGAAATTTTTCATAACGACTAGCTGCTGATAATGATATGCGCTTCGACCATTTTTAAAATTTCATGAAATCAAAATTTCAACTCACTATTGCAATTGTGTGCGAGTTTGCTCAGCTTGAAGCGCATTGTTGCGAGCGAGACAAGCATAGTAGCGTACTGTATAAGCTGCTGTCATTTTGTTTTCTTTAAACACAAACTTCGTATGTGCTTGTTAAAAAAAGAAAAAAAAGTACAAAATCATTTAATAATTAAAAAAAAAAATCAAAAAATTGCAACATACAAAGAGGTGAGGTTATTGGTAAATGATCTAAACTCGCAGTAAAGTGAGTAACTTTTGTGAAAAGTGTCGTTGTGTGAGTGTGTGTTTTTTGCCTCTGTATTGTGTTAAAACAGCTGGTACAGCTGCTTCTTGGAGCGCGTGTTTGTGCGTGTTGGTGCGTTTGCTCGCATCCGTGTTGAAGGATATGCAGTAGTAGTGATGGTAGTAGTGCGTCGTAGTGCTGTAGTGTGCGGTGGTTGCTGCTGCTATTGTTGGCATTGGGTTACACAGCGTTTTCTTGCATAGCTATGCATGTGTATGGGTTTGTATAGTGTCGCCGTTGTCGCTGGCGTCGTGGTGGTAGTTCTTCAGATTGTCGGCTTCAAGTCAAGCGAGCACTCCCTTTAATTGCGCATCGCAACTTCTTCAGGGGGAATAACAATCGCTGCATCATTTTCTTTTACTTGTTGGGCGTGTGTGAATGTGTATTAGTGTGCGTGTGTCAAGTGAATCCTGTTTTCCTTGAAACCAGTTTTCTATAGCCCGCACACACACACACACACACACACAAGCACATGTACAGCCATTATTAAGCCTTACTCCATTTTTCTTTTTTCAGTCAACAGTCGAGCACTCTCAGTGGCAATAAATATACGTAATCAATTTAACTAGTTCATACACATTTAAACAAACCCAATAATATCATCAAGATATGGCCTGTGCAACTTTGAAGCGTGCTCTGGACTGGGAGTCACTCAATCAGCGTCCCACCAAACGTCGTCGCTGTACTCCATTTGGTCAGTCGGGCTCTGGTTCGCCATCTCGCAGCGGCAACAGTGATGGCACTGCCGCTGGCATACCACACAGCCCCAGCAATCGCTTTGCCAAAGACAATACTGAACCTAGCCCCTTCTCCGAGGCCGCCTTGGCCAAGATGTCGCCAGGTAAGCGCTACAAATAAGCTATTCGAGAGCAAAAACTAAATCACAAACTCTTTGCAGACAAAATGGCTTTAAATTTGTGCAATGAAATAAAGAGACTTCACAAACGTAAACAATTGCCAATCACATCGGCTGCGCTTGAGCGCATGCAAGACTCGGAATCGAGTGGTTCCGAAATGGGACCCGAGAGTCCACATCGTCCGGATAGCCCACCGAATTTGATGCGTCACCCGGAAAAGGCATTATTCACTTTTAAACAGGCAAGCTTATTTGCAGCTAAAATTAATTCGCAAATGTTAATTGCTTTTGCAACTTTTCGCAGGTGCAACTCATTTGTGAAGGCATGATTAAAGAGCGTGAGGATCAGTTGCGGGAACGCTATGAGTCGGTGCTTACAAACAAATTGGCGGAACAGTACGATGCCTTCGTTAAATTTACATATGATCAGATACAACGTCGTTACGAGGCTGCGCCTAGCTGTAAGTGGATGACGTCTTAAACACTCATATTTCATTTATCAAGAATCTGGTTTTTATTCTTTTCAGATTTGTCGTAAGGCAGCTGCGCGTGGCGGGCTGTGCCAGGCCCCTTAACAAATAATGGCCCTGCGATCTTATGTGCCGGTAATAGTACTTTACCGCAACGACAACAACATACCCCTCATTTGAACTAAAAAACAAACAACAACTACATTGCGTTTTAATATATTTTCTAAACAACAAACAAAGCGTTGCAAAGAGCAGTTATAGTTTACCAACTAGAATTATATATATATATATATATATTCATATAGTATATATACAGAAGATGTATATTAAAGAGAAACAAATAGGAAGCATACTTTAAAGGCTTACGCAAACAACCAAGAAAAAAAAAAACAAACAAATTGTTAAATTTTCACATAACGAAAATTCTAAATAAAAATGACAAATATCTGTGTATACACACAAAAACTACACAGAATTCGCTATATACAGGCTGCAAAAGGTGCTGCCGCAGAAGATACATAAACAATTCAAAGAAACCTCAGCAGTAGCTTCGTATGTAACTATTACTATGTAAACAAAAGATGAATAATTGAAAAAGAAAAATGATAAATATTTGTTAGGACATAGCGTAAGATGTAACATGTAGAACGTATCGAAACTACATATACATATATATTGTTTTTGGAATATATCAATTATGAGCAGACGTATAAGATCTACAAACTTAAACGTAAACTATTAAACCATAGTTTATTTTTGCACATTGATTTAAATAGCTAAAAGAAAGATAGTACTACAACGGTGAGAAAACAGCATAAATAACTTTTAAAATGTATAGTTTGTTGATTGTTTCTTCCTTTGATGAGAGTTTTGCAAAGTAATGAAAACATAAAAAAAACCACAAATAATTTGTACGTTTTGCTTTAAAACTAAAAAAAAAAAAAAAATTGTAAAACAAGAAAAAAACGATATTTTTTAAGTCAACTTGAACGCTTTCATACGATGATATACGCTTGGCAGAAGACGTTTCATGTTCATTATAAATATTTCCCAACACACACACACACAACACTTGATGCATATACAAAAATATATATTTTTCAATTAACGCGATCATACATACTTTACATTAGTAATTTAATGTTAATATTAGTAAAGAAATGCCATTTTTATATTAAAATTAAAGAACAATGAAGTAAAAATGCAATACTTGGTTTATTATTTTTGGCAGTTTAAATCGATGAGGTTTTTTCAAACGGCTTGGCTATCGATAACTTGCTAACCGAGTGGGCAGCACTGATAACTTTGCTGAACAGCTGTGCGATTGTGGCCATTGGCTTCTTTTGTTGCTCGCTCGCCGACGCAATAGCTAACGAAATATACTCTCCCAGTCAGTCAAGCAACTCGGACTCAGTAGTCTTTTACAAACTGTAACTAAATTAAATGTGCTAAAACAACAACAATAACAATTGCTGAACGCGCAGTAAATGAAACGTGAAATTATGTGCCTCTGCTGCGCCTTTGGTGACAGAATGCAACGCGTTGCCTGACTGGCAAAAAAGTACAAACAAATGTAGTAAAATTCTTTTTGGTTTTTTAATTTATTTTGCTCTCCCGATAAGACACTTTTTTGTACAAAAAAAGAAAGCTTTAAAATGTGCGACGGTGAAATTAATGAGTTTGTGACTCAGCAGCAGCAGCACCAGCTATGTCAAACGTCAACCAACTCCAACTCTCCAACGCTGCCACCGACGCCAATAACACCGCAGCAACAACAACAACAGCAACGCCTTGATGAAACGAAAGCTGTAAAGATAACTCGCAGTGGCAAGGCTCCAGCTGCCGCCCAGGAGGCACTGGATGTACAAAAATTGCCGCACTGGAAGCTGGAGGATGTGCTTAGCTGGGCCAACAACAGAGAACACTTTTCACGTTCACTGTTGGAATGCTTGCGCTTGGAGTCCATAGATGGCGAAGTGCTCTTGGCGCTGACCGAGGCTGATGTGCGTGATATGCGCTATAAGCTAGGCTACAAACTTACCTTTGGCGAGCTCAAGAAATTCTGGTTGGCCGTGCTTAAGTTGCAACTGCAAATTAAAGATGCTGACTTTAGCTTTTCAAGGCCTGTAATGCTGGGCATTACGGGTCCACTCGCGCAGGCCGCTGCATATACAACTAACAATGGATTAATGCCATTACCGCCGCTGCAAGTTTCGCCTGCCGCTTGCCCCTGTCCAACGCAGGAGTGTCCCAGTTATGTGAGCGATTGCGATGCCTATAGACGCAAAATCTGCGTAGCCCCGGAATATTTTAAAACCTCAATTAGTTTAGGTGAGCCAAACAATTATCCAAGGTCAATTATGTTGTCTAAACGTGCAGGCGCGTGTAGAATTATATACATATGTATATATATTATATGCTTTTTTGTGTTTATACTTTGTTTATATAAATAATAGATAGGTGGGTTTGCTTATCGGTCAATTTGGAATATACTAAATGTAAACAAATCAATCTAAATCATAGCTTAAGTTATCATTTAACAAATGCCTACTCCCATTAACTGCTGAACTTCAACCAAAATTATTAGGACGACAGATAATGTTATAGACGCCAGCTTAGAAATTTTCGAAATTTTCATTTTTGGTCACCCGACTTGGAAAGTCATTCTGACCAAGAACATATTCATCGGATGGACTGCCTTTTTTTGAACGAACTATTACTCACAATAAAAAAGTAAACTTCGCCAACATGGTCATAATTGTTGCATATGTCTCAGCTATCAAAGTTCATTGACGACGTCATTCTAATTACTTATTTACTTATTGTTTTATTGCGTCAAACTTGTGGCATACACTATTTATGTAAATAATTTATTTTTATTTTTATTTTGGTATTTGAGGGTTACACGCACATATAAAAATGCAATTGTAGTGGGATCTATGTGCTTGCAAATAGCATTTATATGCGTATGTTTGTTTATACCTACTATGTGCATACGTATGTACATGTACATACAATGTGCCATGAAATTATAATACGCTATTTGTGTAACTTTGCGTGCGTTTATTTTAAAAATGTTTACATTTGTGCATTTAGAGTTTATTAAGAAATTGACTTTGTTTTGAATTACATAGACTAAAAAGAAAGAGAGTAATAATTCATAGGAATACGTCTCTTTGGGATTTAAATTTCCTGCGCAAAAAGAATATCAAGATTTGTTGTGAAAGAAACTCTGGAGTAGATAACAATGCGAGGGGGCTTATGTGTAATTTACTATGTTCATTCTTTGGAAACTACATGACCAGCAATGTTCAAAGAATCTCAATGGATCTAAGGCATCTCTTTAAAATATTAAAATCCTTCAAACTATTTTAAAGACGGTCAATTTAATGGCATATACTTTTTGTTAATCCATATTCTTCAAAAGAAAATTGTGCTGTAGATTTATTTAAATTCAACAATTGAAATACTTAACCAAATTTTTTTTTTAAATCTATTGTTTGGAATCAATTCAAATCTTTTTTTTTTTTTGCTGTGATAGTTTTCTCTTACTCACTACGCCACTGGACAGATTAGATTAGGGGGCAAAGGTTTAGCAAGACTCGTAGACTCTTATCATATTTAAAAATTACGTCATTTTTAGATGTTTCTTGAGTCATAATCGCACATATTGTCAAACTATTTGCAAACTCTTTATCATATAACACAAATAAAAGCAATGAATATATAAGAACTAAATTTCTAATATGCCATCCGTATTACTTTATAGGCTACTCATTCCTTGTCACTTGGATAACATCTTTTGTCATGGTGATTGTTCACGAGCGGGTGCCCGATATGAAACGTTATCCGCCACTGCCGGATATATTTCTAGATAATGTGCCACACATACCGTGGGCCTTCAATATGTGCGAAATAACCGGCTCGCTGCTGTTTACTGTCTGGCTAATAGTGCTTACATTCCACAAGTATCGCATGGTTTTGCTACGACGTTTTTTTGCCCTAGCTGGAACCGTTTTTCTGCTACGTTGTGTTACCATGCTGATCACATCCTTAAGTGTGCCGGGAACGCATCTACAATGCAGTCAAAAGGACTTTGCCATCGAAGACCCCAAGTGAGTAATAATAAAACAAGTTTTATCTTTCGAAATTTTGTAAGTTGTTTTTTTTAGCGTGGACATGGTTGGCGCTTTGTGGATACGCATGACACGTGCCTATAAAATCTGGAGTGGCTTGGGCATGTCAATACAAGGTGTACGCACCTGTGGCGATTATATGTTCAGTGGCCATACGGTCGCCTTGACTTTGCTCAATTTTTTCATCACAGAGTGTAAGAAAATGTTTGCCATTGCTTAAATTTTTTGCTAATGTGCGAGTTCTTTTTATAGATACGCCACGTAATTTGTACTTCCTGCATACGCTTACCTGGCTGCTGAACATGTTTGGCATCTTTTTTATCCTAGCTGCCCATGAGCATTATTCCATCGATGTATTTGTTGCATTTTACATTACCTCGAGATTGTTTTTATACTATCATACGCTGGCTAATAATCGCGTGAGTTCAAAAATTTGGGTTTTGATAAGCATGGCTTCCAAGCATTGGATACTTCTGTTTATTGAAATTTCAATTATTCTTCATCACAAAACAGACTAAAGACCTAGCTTAACTATTCCTTTTTTCTTACAGGCGCTGATGCAAATCGATTCCAAACGCACGCGTATTTGGTTTCCAATGTTTAGCTACTTTGAGAACGCTGTGGATGGCATAATACCTAATGAGTTCGATACACCGGGCACTTTGCTTGATAAGCTGCTTTATCAGATAATAAACATAAAAGATTTGGTATGGATGCTAGTAACACGTTTATGGATGAAACCATCTGATGAAGATTCCAGTTCAAAAAGCTTTGCTTCAGAATCGGATTTAAACGTACGCGCTAATGCGGCGCCCTCTTTATACTTCAGTCCAAATCAATCGCTTACAAGCGGCATGCATGCGAACATTAATGCACATACTAATCCCAATAATACTGTGCCTACGCATTCACTGAATCCCCAAACCAATCGTACCAACACGCCGCAGTTACAGCGAAAAGTATATCAAGAAGCCAATGCAAATGCTACTGGTTCCTCCAAGGAAAAAAGCAAATGCTACGCTACTCCAACCACTCCTTTAGCAGATAAAAAGTTGCTTTGATTTTAGCGCAGACGGTGTGCTTCCATTTTGACGGCAAAAGAAACAACAACTAAAAGAGAATATGCATTCATTACAAGATTGTTCACAATCGCCATACTACGAGAAATGCTTTATGGAGAAAAAATCAAATGCACCGACTGATATTTTTTATTTCAAAATTTTAATATATCTAACTGCAAAGCACTTTATCTGTATTACATGTAACCTCTAAACAAGCATTCGTAGTGCCTTCCGGGCGAATACCCATGATCATTACCATTTCCATATATAAATTTATATATATAATATATATATATATATATATGTATCAGTTTATAATTTGTCATAATGCAGCTGCCAAACATGTTCTTTGTTATACTGTGCTTACACTGTCTTAAGAGCAAATTTTGGATGACAATCTTGCATCATTTTGCTTTCATTTCCACATGGAATTTGGTAGAATTTTTGTAATTTTGTCAAAAAAAAAATGTTCATCTCATATTTAAACAATTTAACGTTTAAGCACATCTTTGGAGAGTATTTTATGCTCTGTTTAAAAGCTTATTTATATATTCAGTTCTAACCGCAAAAATAACGTAACGTTCTTTTTTTTTTTTGGTTATAATGTAGAAGAAATATTTGGTCGTCCACGTTATTATCGCGGTTGAATCTTGATATGTTCGCCCTCATCTTGAGCTATACGTATTTATTATAATTGAAGACTTTGCAATATTGTATTTGAACTTATGGCGTATGCAATATCCATTTATTTTTTTAAGTTATCTAGTTTATAGTTGTAGAAAAAAGTTTAAAAGTTTTCGTTGAACGCACAAAACTTAATAAATCGAAATTGAATCTAGAATTGAAAAGCGTTTGATTTAAGTATAAGCTTTATGGGAGCTCTCTTTGGAGATGGCCAAAGATTCTACGGAGACAAAGCCTAGCTTGATGATCTGGAACCTTGATAGAGACTGTTTTTAGCAATCGAATTTTCTTCTGACGACTTGTGAAATGTAATACAAGATAAATTTCTTAATTTATTGTTAGGCTATTAATTCAAATTCCCCAATGATAAAGCAATGGCAAATGGTAGAGAGTCCTCCAAGACTGGAAGCAGTGAGCTGTTATAATGCATGCACCAACTATTTAAAAAATACCCCTAATGAAAAGCACGACGTACGTTAGAAAACTTGGTGTTTTTTGCCAGGGGTGACTCCATGAGATCGATGAAATGAAAGACTGTTCGAACTCAGAGCCTACAAAGATTAAGTTAATATAATTGAGTGGAACTTCGCTTTTTTTATAAAAAAAAAAGTTTTATTGTACGCTTTCATCATTTTAAACTTTTGAAACAGTTTCATATGCGAATATATTAATTTGAAAATGGCGCTAATAATTGTTAAGTGCTGTAAAATAGTTTTTGGCCTAAAACACGGCAACACTGTCGCATATTTCGCATTTTACAACACTACATTTCAACGTGACGCAGCCAACTTCAATAGTAATGCAAGCGTCGTTTATCGCGGGCAGGTTGGTTGGCCAAATGTGAAGTAGTTTTTGTGGTATTAATATTAATTGACTCCATAAAGAATATGAAGAAGGTGAAACCAATTCTATATGACCAGCAGATAACTACACGAGTTCAGCAGGTAATGCGTTCAAAACAGATGTCAAAAAACCGGCATACGATAAGGAACAGTCAAACATTGACGTTCGTTGCAACAGGAAGCTAATAGAAAAAAAACAAGGTTAGGTTTTTTACTTGTTAAACTCTTAATAAATTTGATGCGCTTGATTTATTTGATTGCTAGTATCTTGAGGAGCATATTGATGAAACCTACTTGGATGTAGATGTTATGACCAAAGAGTTGATGCGTATATATCCAGATTACTCGCGCCGCAAGTTACGTCCATTCCGACATCTAGTGCATCAGGGTAAGTGCATATTGAAATAGTATGTATATGATTATAAATTAATATATGCAATTTGCATTTTGCAGCTTTTTCTATTATTTCGGAAAGCTACGGCCTAAATAGAGCGTCCAGCTCCAGTGACGAATCTCCAAGCGAAGAGAGCGAAAAACCCAACAACAGTATCATGAACAATATGATGAACAGTCTGTACACACAGAAAAGCACTTTGCCGCCCACCAAGTGCGCCCCAAGTGAGCCCATTGATATATCGAGTGGCGATGAAAATGATGATGCCTCACCCAAGAGCACTTCGAATGGTGCTGGACCAACAGCAGCAGCTGCAACTGCTGCTGCCACGGCCGCCAAATTTGCAGTTAATCTAGCAACAAAACGCCTTCTGAACAGTCCTACAACTGGCGGGGCTGCTGCTTCAGCCAAGAAACGTAAGTACAGTAAATGCTTTTAATTTTGCAATCTCGCTAAAGCAAAATGCTACCACCCAGCAGCCAAAATAAATGTAATATCACAAATGGCTGAGACTCGTCAAGAGAGCATCTCCAGCAGCTCCAATTCCGGCAGTGGCATGACCCATGCAGAAAAATGTAAGTGCTGTATTTTATTTCCTAATAACGTTTCATAATAAAGCCACATTTTGCAGTTAATCCGGCGCCAACCAGCAGCGGCGTCTCGCGCAAAAATCCCAGTGATAATCAACGCAAGGAGCACGCTTCTAATATGTATACAGCAATGCGCCCTCGCAAGTACAAAAAAGACTTGGAAGTAATGCGCGTTTCCGAGAGTTTTCGCGATATTGGTGGCATGGACAGCACACTAAAAGAGCTCTGCGAAATGCTTATACACATTAAATCACCAGAGTTTTATTTCCAACTGGGCCTGTTACCCTCACGTGGCTTACTGCTACATGGACCTCCAGGCTGTGGCAAGACTTTTCTGGCGCGTGCTGTTGCAGGTGTAAGTATAATTATAATAGCAATCAGAGGTTAAAATGCATTTTATTACGCTTCTTTTTTTTTTTTGATACAACAACAATTCTTAAATAATTTACGGCCCTGTGCTGGTAACCTGGTAATTATGTTCCTGCTTATTTTTTTTGCTGTAACTACGCACAGCTCCGTAGATAACAAGCAGTAAGACAATGGCTACTATCAGGCAACTAGCAACGAAGTAGGGATAAAAGCCAGGATAGGGATGACCATAACTTTCTTCTTCCTCATCATCATCCCATTCTGTTTTGGTCGAATCGTTTGCATTGTGCTGTTGAATTGCTGCTTTGTCCAAAGGATTTCGAAACACCGAGGCCTTAGCTAGATTATTGGATTCGGGTGCCTCGAATACGGGCTCAGTTGTATCAATGCGTACGATATTTATTTGAATTTTGCTTATTTCCTGCTTGTAGCGTCTTATACCTTTACCATAGTACTCATAGAGGCTGGCACTAAACTCACGCTGCAGATCCACCCACTGACCGATTACCTGCACTTGAACCTCACTTTTGGCATCCATTGTGCGTCCGAAGAAGGCTTTCTCGTGTACATCCATGCCGCCCACACCATTAGCATCTAACTCTACAACAGAACCACGATGTTCAAATAATAATGGAAGCTCGCGAAGATCACTTTGTTCGTTAAAAATTGCACTCGTGTTGACCTCGAGCTTTTCAACAAAAGCATAGTTAATACTGCCATAGATGGGCTTCTTTTCAGAGCTGGGATTTTTCAAAACATTTTTTCCCAGCTGAGTTTTGTAGCTGTTGGTTATATTGCGCCAAGGCATATAGGTAATGTTGCCTATTTGGTACATTAAAGGTTTTAGTTCTACTAAAACATTGATGTTATCCTCTAGGCCGTACTGAAATCAATAACCAAGTGACTAATTATTGGCAAAACTTGTACATAGCTCTTTTTGGCTTACAAAGTTGTCCTCAAATATCATGACAATGCAAGTGAACAGATTGTCCGTAAGGCTGTTGACCAAATCCATATGTCTAAAGTGGCAAAGCTCTGTCCTTTCACGTTCTACGTTTGTTGCTTTAGCTATATAGGTAAACCGCTGTGGGAGAAGTATTTTAAGACTATCGTAAAGTTTGGTGCTTGTTGCTTACCTCTTTGGGATTAAGTTCGGCAGCGTAGTTTTCTAGCATTTCCTTAAAAGGCAACCAAGCTAGCACAGAAGTGGCATTGTTTTTGCATATGTCATGGTAGGAGCCACGGCCACTAAGATTACCATTATGCAATTTGAAGTAATGATAGTTATCCCTATGCGTTACACCGTGATCCTTGCACATTGTATCCATAAAACTTTCCTAAAACAATAATTAAAGTATTGTGAATAACGTTTAACCTTAGAGGTGGCCTTATGAAAACTTTTAAGCATGAGAATAAGTTGTGCTTTATTTGGCGCATCACATGTCAGCTAACTTCGAAAAGGCGAAGTTTGTATACTCTTTTGCAACTTGTACGCAGCCAACTGATTCTATGGTTACTAAGAGTGCATACCTTTGAAATTTTTACTAAATAAAATTTTTTATCATGTAAAAAAAAAATATATTTAAGCAGAGGGGTTCTGTTCAACGCTTGTTTCCAAAAATAAATTTTACAAATATTCCATCAAACAAGATATGCTCTCAGCAAGGGTATAAAAATTACACAAAATGCCCATTTTGGGACATCGCAGTCGAATTAGATTTAATGAACATTTGCGCTGATCTTGAACAAGTAAAACTGGTTTTAATACCTTCTCCTTGATGGTTAAAGTTGTAGCCGTAACATGACAGCTAGGATCCTTTATATGAGGCACAATCACATTATGTGACAGTTCGTTTAAAAGCAGTGGTTCCGTTTCAATGCAGAAATGGGCTTGCTCTTCATATGCCCGCACTTTGATTATGAAAGCCGCCACAATTGCGATATACTTACAAAGATACATGGCTTATCTTTTCAAATAGAACAGTAGAATCCAAATTTATTGGCTCGCTTGCGTTCACATCTGACGGCAAATCAAAACTAAAATTCGCAAATCAGTTTTAGCTATGATTTTGGTCACCGTCGTCGTTGCAGTCGTCAGTTCAAACACATTTTACTTGACCGCAAAACACGATAAACGCCGAACTTGCCATATTTATCTAGCTTTGAAGGATTTACTTAACAGATTTAAGCATATATAGACGACACACTCATTCACAGCTCGAACGTTTGCTCTAAGTAGTGTACATAAACAAAATTGATTAGCTCGGTATATATTGGTATGCGAGTGAGTAGTCACTGACTGCAACCAACAATTGGACGCCAGATAAGATAATAAACAAATGTACGATTGTGTTAGAATGAGTCTTATACGTTTGTTGGTAACTAAATAAGTAGTTTTTCTAAAGAGGGTCTGCCCTTATATTATTACATGTACGCGCTTCGACTGTGTTGTGCGAGGTGTGAGGGATCTTATCTAAGTTTGGGCTCTATGTGTTACCATTTGTTAGTGTAATCATAATACCTCTTCTAATACTCTCTTTCCAAGCAAGTGCTATGAATTTAAATTGTATGCAACTGTGTCCCTCCTTATAGGTCCAATCAAAAAAATATATACATATAGAAGAGTTGGGCATAGGTAAATTAAATTATTATTAATTATTTGGAAAATTAATTTAATTAAATTGCTTAAAATTAATTTTTTTTTCAATTACAGCAACTGAAATTGCCGCTGCTGGAGGTCACTGCTACCGAGCTTATTGCGGGCATATCTGGCGAATCTGAGGAACGCATACGCGATGTTTTTGATCAGGCTATCGATAACTCGCCTTGTGTACTTTTTATTGATGAAATCGATGCTGTTGGCGGTAACCGACAATGGGCCTCCAAGGATATGGAACGCCGCATTGTCTCACAGTTGATAAGCAGCCTGGATAATCTAAAAGCCACCGAATTTGGTCAATCGGTGCTGGTTATTGGCGCTACAACGCGACCTGATACATTGGATCCGGGACTGCGTCGCGTGGGACGCTTTGATCATGAGATTGCCATACACATACCATCACGCAAGGAACGTAGAGAGATATTGCGTTTGCAATGCGAGGGCTTGTCAATTGATCCAAAATTAAACTATGACAAGATTGCTGAGCTGACGCCCGGCTATGTGGGCGCCGATATTTTGGCATTGGTATCCCGTGCGGCTGCTATAGCTGTTAAACGTCGCTCAATGAAAAAGTTTCGCGAGCTGCACGCTGCAAACGAACTAAATATGACAACTGTTACACTTGACGATGATGAGACCGAGAATGCAAGCGTCAAAGAGCCAGCTGAGACTGCTAACGCTGTTGAAAAGGCAAAGGATAAGGCTGAAACCGCAATGGATGTCGAGCCGGATAAAGTTAGCGCAGAAGCAGAGACAGAAGCTTCAAATGGTAAACCGACAGTTGCTGAAAAGGCTGATACATCAACAATTGCGGATACAGATGAAGACGCAGTCAAGCAACGCCCCGAATCAGCCGCATCTGCTCAAAGTGAAGCCAGTTCAACTGACAATGATTATTATGAACCGACGCTAGGCGAATTAACCAATTTTCTGGACAATCCGCCAGAGGAGTTTGCTGATCCAAATTTTTGTTTGACGCTGGATGATTTTCTGGCTGCCATTAAGGTCTTGCAGCCATCGGCCAAGCGTGAGGGCTTTATTACAGTTCCGGACACAACCTGGGCTGATATTGGTGCATTGCATGACATACGTGAAGAGCTTAAGCTAGCTGTGTTAGCTCCAGTTAAATATCCAGAAAAATTAGACCGTTTGGGCTTAAATGCACCATCAGGCGTGCTTCTGTGTGGTCCACCTGGCTGTGGCAAGACTTTGCTTGCCAAGGCCATTGCCAATGAGGCGGGCATCAACTTTATATCGGTCAAGGGCCCTGAGCTGATGAACATGGTATAATATACACAAAAGTTTTTGTATAATTTGATTTAAACATATTTTTCACTTTTAGTACGTCGGTGAGAGCGAACGTGCCGTGCGCGCCTGCTTCCAGCGTGCTCGTAATTCAGCTCCATGCGTCATATTCTTTGACGAATTCGATTCGTTATGTCCCAAGCGTTCTGATGGTGGCGATAACAACAATTCCGGCACACGTATTGTCAATCAGCTGCTGACCGAAATGGATGGCATAGAGGAGCGCAAGGGAGTCTACATACTGGCCGCCACGAATCGTCCTGACATTATTGATCCAGCCATATTGCGTCCAGGTCGTTTGGATACCATTTTGTATGTGGGATTGCCGGAGGAGCTGGAACGTGCTGAGATACTTAAGGCATCTACTAAGGTGAGTTGTAACAGTCTATAAAATTAATATTAGTTAGGCTGGCCGACTATATAGATGATAACCGACTTGAGCTAAACACTTTTTTCTTTTACAGAATGGCACTCGCCCAGTGCTTGCCGACGATGTGGATCTCTTGAAAGTGGCTGCTCAAACCGAAGGCTATACTGGTGCCGACTTGGCGGGCTTGGTTAAGCAGGCCTCCATGTTTGCACTGCGTCAGTCCATAAACGATGCTGAGTTAAAGTTGGAAGAGTTATGCGTACGCCAGCAGCATTTCAATGATGCCCTTAAGCAGTTGCGTCCCTCGGTCAGCGAGCAGGTAAGCTGAATAATTTTAAAACCCGAATTTGTAATACAATATTTTTTTTTTCAGGATCGCAAGGTTTACGAAAAATTGCGTCAAAAATACGCAGCACCGCGCGTGCCTTCCTTTGAGGCTAGGTAAAGCTCTTGTACAACTCTCACTTGAAATATTAATTTAAGTTGTTAAAATAAATTGTATACTACTACATATTGTAGAGGAGATTAGAAACGAACCATGAAACTTTCTACACCGTATTAAATTTAATTACACCATAGTATTACACTTGACACAAACCAGATTTGGAATTTCAAAGAACACTTTTAATTTAGAGAAATACGTTCAAAGGCAAATCGCACATCATAGATGGTGGAATATAGGGCGTAGTCTTGGGCCTTTCACGCATCGGACCATAGGCATGAGAGCGATTTTCTCCAGCGCGTTTTGCACTCTTTCGCTTTGTCTGCGTAGCTGTGCTGACGGGTTTCGGCAACTCAGTGACAAGCTTTGGCTGCGCAACGGTGCTATGCTGTCGCATATTGGCGCGTTTCTGGAGCTCCAAAATGGATGCATGTGTAAAGTGTTTGTTGCGCTTCTTGCACTTTTTTAGCTTGGTCTTCTTGACTGGAGTTTCGTTTGAGACAGTGCTCAAGTTGGTTTCTGGCTTATTTGCGGCTTTGGCCTGCACATCGTTGGACACTACTTTACCGCCCTCAAGTCGTGCACGTGTTGATGGTGCCATTAATGGAGGTGTAGGCATGTGTGGCTCAGTCTTGCGATCGATGTGCGCGTTTAGACCAAAGGCACGCTTGCACATCTCACGTATGCCGTACCAGCTTTCGTGTCCAATTTGGCTGACGTTCTCTACGGGCGGTTGAAAGCCCAATTCACGTGAGGGTAGCTCCATGACCAGTGCCAATGGTGTTTTTAAAACGCCATAGACATAATCAACAACAGAGCCGTTTATAGTGTGCTTTTGCAGTCCCGAGATGCTGCCAGTACGATAATCACGACCATTGTACGATTTTATAGCTGTACGACCAGAGTTAGCTAGGGTTTCTAGTTCGCTCACATAATGCGCGGGTTCTCTGTAATGGATATATATAATAAACAGTTTCTAGTGAAATATGAATTAGTTATGCATACTTGCTGTAACCCCAGGGATACATTATGCACTGGCCATAGGAGTGCAGCGATAGAAAGAATAATAAGTTTGGCCCCAAACGATCTAATATGTTGCGCATGGCGCGAGTTTCTGGTTCCGAAAATGGTTTCTCACCCTTATATGTGTTCTTGGCTATTTTATTAGTGCCGCATTCCCAGAATATATCATAATTGCGATTGCAGTCGGTGCCCACAAACTTGCCGTGCTTGTGGGGTCGACGATTCTTACGCCAGTTTCGATTCTGCAGGGATAACAATTATTTCGAATGCAATGTTTGCTAAACAGAACATAACCCACCTTGTTGCGCGAATACTCGTATCCATCGGGATTGACAAGCGGCACAATGACAAAACGTAGACGGCGCAGAATCTCAATATTACGCATATTGCGCTCCACCAGCTGATAGATGCAGTTCAACGCTGTCGAGACAGTTATCCATTCCCTTGCATGTGCTCCGGCTTCAATAAAAACAATATTTCTTGCATGTTCGCCTTTCAGAACGGCGGGACCCTTATAAGTTGTATTAGTAGGTTCCGCGGGCGGTGGGCTTTGCTGCAGCAGTCTAGCACGCACCTGTTGTGGCAGCTCTGTATTGTTTGCATTCATCCAATTGATCTCAATGGCGCGAACCTCACGCTTCTCAAAGGAACGTCCCAACGTGAAGACCTTGATAAAGTGACTATAACGACTTGATAGATAATCCAAATACTGATTGATCTGCGTGTAATCCAAATAACCATGCAGCACATCCGGACGCGTAATTACACGTTTGGTAACTGCAGCTGTTTCTGGCTGTTGTTTGTTGGACTTTAAATCGCGTTTTTTGGTTTGCATGATTTGGAGTGGGAAATAATAATACAAAAAATTTGAAGTAAAGAAAAAATTAAACGAACTACAACCAATATGAAAAAAAGCTTAAGCTCAGATGAATTTCAATTTTGACATACACA
Organism: Chymomyza fuscimana; assembly: GCA_949987675.1. Taxonomy (NCBI): domain Eukaryota; kingdom Metazoa; phylum Arthropoda; class Insecta; order Diptera; family Drosophilidae; genus Chymomyza; species Chymomyza fuscimana. The sequence continues at coordinate 2,131,901 of OX465089.1, forward strand.
AACATGTACATATATTCAAAAGCACGCTTTGCTTACCCGAAATGGGATTTGCAGCAGCTGATCTACGACGACTAGACCAAGCTGGAGCCGCACAGTTGTGCGCTGCTTGGGCTTGACTTCCATATTGCGAGTAAATGCCACTCGCAACTAGAGTTTTTATCAACAATAAGCTGCCAGTTACTAGCCAGCCAAAAGGAAACAACGACAACCGGAACTCAAATTATGAAAAGAGCCAGGCGGCGTGCGCCTTGCATAAAAAGTGGAACAACATGGCAGGCGCGTGGGCGTGTGTGCCTTGCTGCTGGGAAAAAGAGTTCTCGCATACGATAAATGGGACAGCGAAAACGACAACGTTTAATAAGTTGGGCCGGGTATAGCATGTAATGCGGAATTGGATTTGGAATTCGGGCGACTGCCACAAAACGCAAATATGCTAAACGTCAGACAAGTTGGACGTCCCGCTGTCTGCAGGGCAGAAGCAGCAACGAAGCGCAAGCACGTACAATCCAAATATACAAACAAGCAACCGCGACCAGCCGAGACAAAGTCTCTAGGATTGGCGTGCGAAACCCCACAGCAGCGAAACGATCCTTTAAAAGAGTTTATATGCAATTTTTGATGTTTGCCACGCTTCAACGCCCCCTGCCAAGCCTTCTCTCGTATATGTCATGTCAACGCAGAAGTCAAAAGTGGGTGACTCTTTGTTACACTCACACATCCTTGCACACATTTTGTACATATAAGCACTGAGAAAAAATTTGTGCGACTATAGAAGAAGCTTTAGTTTAAAAGTAAGTATTGGTGAACTTCATCAATGAGTTTGGGACCCTCTAAGCTAAAGTCCACATTCCACATTCTTTAAAAAAATCATTAATTGTTAGTTTTGTACCTTTGCATCTGTCCTTGGAGCACAGAGTTCCCCAGATTAATTTCACTTAATTTATATCCTGTTGATCTCAGAGATGGTAAGAGCTACAACAACCAAACTTTCTGATTAGTTCCCTTACTATGACACGGGAGACAAGTTTATTTTATTTTTTTGATATCGGGATTATATTATATAGCTCCAATACGGGTGTTTCAGAGGACCTCGAAAGAAACCAAAAGTTTTAGATTTTTTTTTCAGTTTTAATCTGTTAACAATTATGTCTTTCTTAATATGTTTAAAACGAAAACTTTCATCTGGGAATATATTTGCATGGTATGAAATAGCTGGTAATTTTTTTCAGTGCATCTGCGAGTAGTTACATTTGTTCATACTAGTTGCCAGCAACGCAACCAGTTGATTTATCCCTGCTACGCGGGGGAGTCTACGTTCGTGTTGATTTTCATTTAACGGTCTTTTAGTCAACTTCCTGACACAGTGACTGCCATATATTTTCGTCTGGATACGTCTACATAATACATTTACAGGTTTTATTATATTTTTTACCGTCTCTGTTCGTGTTGCATAACTCAGGCACGCAAAGTCAGCAGTGCCGAGTCCCCTTACTCCCAGTCCTTACTCCTAGTCCTTTTTTGAAGTATGCACATTATGTCATTAGCATGTTGGCAAAAATAATACCAACTAAAGGGCAAAAGCTTTGTTTTGGGTTTTGGTAAATTGGAGTTACAAGTTGTCTCTTTAAGTTTGTTTTATTTGCGGGTTTTTGGCAGGAACACCAAAATGGGGCAGGAGATGGTTGGCTTTGATGACGAAATAAAACGTAGCATAAATGGAATTACAAATTAACAAAATTCCAACAATTATGCCAAAATAAACAAGTTAAGGAAATGCATGTGAACCTGCCTCAACAAAGGACTAGACTTTAATAAAGCAATTAAAGTTTGTTAGAGAAATATGACATAGTTCGAGTTTACGTAGTCATCGGCTTGCTATGTTGTAACCATGGAGTTTAAATGCTAGGAAGTAGTACTATTTTTAATAATGGGTGTTTTTTTTTTTTTTTGCATGTAAATTTTTTATATAGGATGGGCCATCTGTTGTTTTGGTTGTTAAACACGCGTAATTCGGAGCATATCCGTCTAAAGTGGATGATCTTCGACATATGCCAAGTTCAAAAAAAAGTTCGTGAATCGTTTAACAACAGAACAAAGCGTAAAGGTGGTACAGGCGTACTATGAAATTGATCGTACTATGAAAAAAATCATAGTTGAGGCTAGTGTCGACGAGTCGCCGGGAACGTCGACGCGCTATCATTCGAAAGAATTACATTTCTCTAGAACCAATTTGCTTCGAATTTTGCATGCGGATCTGCATTTACAAGCTCAAAAGATTCAATTGACGCAACAATTAAAGCCCATTTTCAACTCTCTGGTTACGTCAACAAGCATAACTGCCGCATATGGGGAGCTGAAAATCCAAGGCAGCATCAGGAGTATCCACTGCATCCACAAAAACCACTGTTTGGTGCGAATTATGGACATGCGCCATCATTGGGCCGCACTTCTTTGAAAATGAAGCCAGCCAGTCGTCAACTCCGATCGCTCCAACGCCAGGATAACCTACTTACTATGCGAATGAGCTTTGGTTCCAGCAAGATACAACTTGTGACGCAAGTTCGGCGAGAGGGTTATTTCACTTAACACCGATCACAATTGGCCGGCTAGATCGGGCGATTTGACCCCGTTGGAGTAATTTGTTTGAGGTTTTTGAAAGACAAATTGTATTCCAATGAGCCAGCAACAATTCGCGAGTTCCAGAAATGCATTTGGCCCGAAATTGCAGCCATTGAACCCGTCATGGAAAATTACGATGTTCGGGCCTGCAGAGCCATCCGCAGCGGCCTTGTGGGCGATATTATTTTACATACATAAATGAGTAGCTTCAAATTCCAATTTTGTTGGAAAATATACGATTAAAATGCAATTAACAAACAAACCAACAGTTGGCCCACCCAATATAATCGGCAGTGCTTTGGAAAACGAATCCGAATATTTTATTGTTATTTACTCAGATTCGTCTTGAAACCACATGTTTGGTGCTCCCTATTTCACCAAAACATATATTTTTTATTTTTTTTTGAATTTTTGCCATATTAATTAATTTCATAAATAAAAATTAAATTAAATAAATTAATTATATAAATTTAATAAATAAAACTACCCACGATTTAGCAATTTTAAAATTTTTTAAAATTAATTAATTTATTTATTAAATAAAATTTTTTCAAATTAATTTAATAAATAAAATTAAGCACGATTTATCAATTTTTTAATTTAAATAAAATTAGTTTTTTAAAATAATTAAATTTATTATTATATTAATTTTATTTATTAATAAATAAAATTACCCACGATTTGGCAATTTATAAATTTTTAAAAATAAAAATTAAATTTAATAAATTATTAATTAATTAAATTTGTTTAACTACTAGTAATTTTTTTATCAAACGAAAATGCAAACCTGTGCTAATATCAGATGGTATCGAAAACAAAAAATGAGGACTTGAAAACAAAAACGAACAAAAATTTATTTGTTTTCCGGACCAAAGCGGTTTTTTCGTTTTCAGAGCTTCTCACTGGCCATAAACGATTTAAATATCGAGAAATATTCCATAAAAACGATTATTCGATTTTGTGGTAGTTACATTTTCAAAATTTCTGTTCCAAATGAGATATTTCATTGAGATTAAAATTTTGTAAGTTTGTCCTAAGGCTGAAGGTCATACAAATGACTTTCTTATTTTTTTTGGTCAAATTCTATCATAAGAAGGTTGAGATTCTTTAGAAGCATTAGCTACTGTTTAAAACTGATTATAAAAAATTTGAGGTCACTTCAAACATTATCATCGAGATTTTCTTATGCTAATTACTAAAATCAGAAAAATATATTAATGAAGATTAAGTCAGTATCGAATGTCTTCACATAATAAAATTACGTATTGAACCATAGAATAAAGTAGCTACAAAATGCTTAATTATGTAAGCTAATATTATTATTATTATTGATTTTAAATTTTGTATAAATTTTTTTGCTTTTTATAAATACCGCAGCAGGCAAAAGTTGAATGCCCCGTTGGCTAGTTCCGAGACCAGTTTTAGCTCATTAGATTGATTTAGAACTTAGTAGAAGTCTAGTGTTAGTAGTATGCCCATTAAAGTTTATGCAAATTTACAAATTGTACAAGTATCTTATGCAAATATTGATTAAAAACAAAAGATGTTTCGGGCACCGGAAATATAGCCATGGTTTAGGTCATGAGTGGTTCAACTCAATTTTGTTACTCTAACATGTCGATTGAAGCTGGAAGCTACTGAAAAGTATTTGAAATCTTTTATTGATGTATCTTGATTGCCAGATAGCAACGCTGCCGATCAGCCGGAAGTGCCCAGAGCTACTGCGTCTTTCTGTCTCTCGCATGGCAGACACATAAACAAAGTGTCATAATTACGCACACACAAAGAAACCTTAAATAACATATCATCATCAAGTGACTCAAGTTGATAAATGGTGATTACAATTTTGAATGGTTTCTGTTACTTGAGCTCGGCTTACAAATATCAAAAAATAAAATCAAATCTTTGACCACTAAAAGTTTTAATGAACTCAATGGCTACAGCAGCTCAATGGTATATTGTTTGGCATGTTGAATGGGCCAGGCTAAAATCTTTTTGGTCTCTCCGAGAGTTGACTCTCATGCTTTAATTTATTTATAAGCTTAAAGTGGTGCTAACTGTAATGGACAGACAGCAAGTGCTTTTAAAGTTTGAGTGGGTTAAAGCCCAAAAAGTATTTGGCGTACTTCCGCCTCGAGTCTCGGAGTCTCTAGTATCTAGTCTCTGGGCTTAGTATTTAATGCCTGAAGATGTTGTCAAGGCCTTGAATGCTGACAAAATCGAAAGTTTTCTGCTCATCTAGAACCACACGCAACTCTTAATAGCCTATTAATTATAAACACTCGAATTGATTTCGCAGAACGCAACATTTTGTACGGGCTTAACCCATTTTGTGCTGAAATTTATTTATTTTTTTTGAATTTTTTTACAACTATTATCAAAAATCCGAGTTGAAAAGTAATAAAAATAAAAAAAAAAAATACATTGAAAATTATAACTCCCATTACTGTGTGAAAATATGATTCTGTAGTATATCCAAAAAATTATTCTTTATTACGCATAAAAAACTTTTGATTTATAATTTTAAATTATTACACAGATCCAAAAAATGCCAGCAAGTCAGGTTTCGAACTAGTTAGTGAACTAGTCTATGAATTTATATAGCATTGTAATCAAAGTCCTTCGCCTAATTATACGTACTACCAAAAATAGAAGTAATATTGAAAAAATCGAAAAATGGTATTTTTTTTTTATATGAAGTTTTGTCATTTCGCGCGAAATTTTTCGAACTGCGTATGGGCCTTAAGTCGAAAAAACTGAGATTTTTATTTATTTATTTTTTGTTTTACGCAAAGTGAGTCTAAACACAAAAGTTGCTAAAAAATTCACCATTTTTTTATTCAAAATTTTTTTAATTTACTTTTAATAATTTGCCATAATAATATACAAAGAATTATTTTGCTTAAATATGGCAAAGTAGCAAACACTTCTGAGTTAAACATAAAAATTGTTAAAAAATTAAAAAAAAAAAAATTACCGTTTTGTTTTATTCAAAATTAAAAAGTAGCTTTTGAGTTGAAACATAAAATATTTAAATAAATTTAAAAAAAAATCCAAAAAAAATCACCAAATTGTTTTGTTTAAAATTTTTTTAATTTAATTTTAATAATTTATTTTATATGCAATAATAACATACATACAATTATTTTACTTAAATAGGGCAAAAAACAAAAATATTGTTAAAAAATTAAAAAAAAAAAATTACCGTTTTGTTTTATTCAAAATTAAAAAGTAGCTTCTGAGTTGAAACATAAAATATTTAAATAAATTTAAAAAAAAATCCAAAAAAAATCACCAAATTGTTTTGTTTAAAATTTTTTTAATTTAATTTTAATAATTTATTTTATATGCAATAATAACATACATATAATTATTTTACTTAAATAGGGCAAAAAACAAAAATATTGTTAAAAAATTAAAAAAAAAAAATAAAAAAAAATTCACCATTTTTTTATTCCGAATTTTTAAAATTTAATTTTTTGTCAAAGAAAAAAATGTAGGTCCTAAATATTCAGATCTCAATAACTCGATAAGTAAGCGTCATTTTGAAAAATAATTTACGGTATTAATGTTGCATCGAAAGATCGGCCTAAAAAAGTCTCCCGCTTCACCTATTTACACTCAATATACATCCCTTTAAAATCTTTTTGAATTTTTTTAGGATTCCCAATAGTTTTTGTTAGCTAACTACATAATTTGTGTATACTTTAGTTATAACAATCTTTAAACATTTAAAGAAGTGGTAGTTCCTTCCGATTAATGGGCAGTACATTGACTTACTAAGCTTACTGCTTGCTAAATGTAATTCCAATTATTGAATTCGTTTGTTAGGTGAAAGTTTAATTTTTTTTTTTAACGAAGAATACTTACTTAAATATTCAATCCTTTTCTGGATTTCGATTCCGGCTTTGCAAAAAAAAAATACCAGTAATATTCAACTTTATTCGAAACTTTCAAGAATGTACAATATACATATTCAGTATATCTCTCACCATAGATCATAATCTTTAGTGTACAAAAATTCGAACAGTGGCAAAAAATGGGTTAAAAATCGTTGCTCGCTGGTCACCAATCGAAAACCAGTGGGTGCGCTCCATAATAGCAGTTAGGAAAGAAACCAAGTTATGTCAAGTTCTTGATATAAAAACCAGTCAGTAAAATAACCAATAGCGGCTACTCTCGAGCACACACGGATGCAAACGCACGAAAATTGTTGGATTGTTGGAGGTGGTGTTGTGGGTTATTATGGGTATGGGTCTGTCTCTCCACAATTGAGACGAATTGTATATATTTAACGAAGTGATCGAATAAAAGCCAAACTCGTTTTCGTTTAGACCAAGAAATAGCTATAAAATACATTTGAAAAGCTTATCAAATCATTCACAGTTTTTGCATACTAGTGTGGTCCAGAACCAGAATCACGTGTAGTGGAACGCCCAGTTCTAAGCAATTAAGTGTCTAGAATTAAACAAAATTAATAAACCATACGCACGAAAATAAAAAAAAAATAAAACTCAGTGGCAACAGACGCGTGCCGCGTTCAGAAAAAAAAGCAGCTCACTCTTGAAACGCTTTAAGCCAAATCATAATCATCACAGAGAGCCGCGGCCAGCGACCGATCAGGCCGAAACTAGTCGCTTTGGCTTTTGGCTGACCTTGACACTCACTTTTCTAAACAAAAAGCTGTCCGAAACGGTTTTCGGTTTCTTTTTTTTTTGGTAACGTCTTCTTTCTAAGCGCTGTGTTCAGCTGCTCGACAGTCTTGGAACGACGCGAAAGCGTGCAACACGGAGATGTATCTTACGGATACTATTTATTTATTAACTAACTAAAGATATTTGTGTGTGTTTTGTTTATTGCATAACTGGGCACAAGTGCAGTGTGTGTGCAAAGCCCCTAGACCCTCTCCCCCCCTGTTAATAGCATAAATACCAGTGAAGTTTTTTAAAAAAAAAAAACAAAAACAACTACAACAATCTGTGCATGTCCAACAGCTGTGCTGCATATTTTAATACATAATTGGCTTAAACAATAAGCAAATATACATATAATATATTGTAATAGTTAATAGACAAATACGAAAGTTATAGCCGGAAAAGCTCTGTGCAAGATGATGAGCAATCGAATCGTGTGTAGTTTCTTGTTGTGCGCCTTTGGCTTGACGTGTCTGAGTGCGGCCAACAATCTGGCGGGCTATGAAGGGTAATAAAAATGTGTATATTAATTAGAAAAAAATTTAATTATTGTAAGCAGTTAACTAAATGGAGCTTAGCTTTTGAGGGCCGTAAAATTCGCATTTAATTCGGAACGAGTTTGGCTTATTTATGGCTAGAAGAAAGACCATAAATCCGCCTCAAGCCGCCGAAATTTCTTGTTGGGTGGACTTTCGAGCACAGCTTGTGGTTGGTTCGTTGACCGGTTGAATTTTGAGATATACGAAGCTTGTGAACACAAAAGTAATAGCCAATTTAGAAACTCGATTTTTGCATTTATCCGATTCGCGTGACAGTGTTGGTAAACGTCGTTACGTCACTCTCTAATCTAATCAGTTGTTAGCTGTCATCAAGCCTACATGTGCTTAAATACGAAGAGAGGTCGCCTTACAATTTAAAGTTTTCGCAGTTGTGGTGCTCTTTATACAACTCTTTTGGGGTTTTGCTTTAGTTCAAGATTGACAGATTCAAAATATCATGAAACTTTTATATACACCCAATTCTGTTTTTACACGGTTTTAAAATAACACAGAGTAGAAAAAAAATTAAAAAAAAATAAAATAAAAGATATTTGATTCAAATTTGAAAGAAAAATATTTTCACCTAATATTTTAGAACCTCAAAAAAAAACCCATTAAACGAGGTATTTTGGAGTTTATCTTAGAATTCGATTCAGTAGCTCAAAATTTAATTTAATTATATGGATATAATATGGATATGGATTTTGCAATTTATTGCTGTTCTCTGTAGAGTAGCATATTTTTGTCTACCACGTTAAATATGCTAGCGATATATGGAGCAAATAAATAGGGCCATCTGTTGGTATGTTTGTTAATTGCATTTTATTTGTATATTTTCCAACAAAATTGGGCAAACGTATACACCAAATGCAAGTTTGAAACTACTCATTTATGTATGAAAAATAATATTGCCCAAATGGCCGCCGGGGCTTGCTCTACAGGGACTTTTTTTTTGTTTATGAAAACTCATCTGGCTGTTCTTCTATCCATTGAACGAATAAGCGACGCTGATAATGGTGCGTGCGCTTCAATTCTTGCGTCATTTGAATCATGTAACTGCAGATCCGCATGCAAAATACGACGCAAAGTGGTTCTAGGAAGGTTTTAGTTCTTGAGAACGATGGTGCGTCGATGTTCCCGTGACTCGTCGAGACTGGCCTCAAATATGTTTTTTTTTCCACAGAACGACCATTTTGATAGTATATGTAACGCTTTTAAGCTTTGTTCGGTTGTTACTACTACTGTTGTCCTCTTCTCGTCGGGGAGAACTCCATAACTAAAACGGAGTAGTTTTGAACTTGACATAAGTCGAAGAGCATCCACCTTTGACGGGTATTTTCTAAATTATGAGTGTTTAACAACCATACCAACAGATAACCCACCCTATATATTGTACTTAAAGAAAATAAAGTACACACACTTTTAAGTAGCTGATTCTTGTTACTCAGATTGCTACTCTGGCACTTTTGCATTTATGCATTTTTGATAGAGCCTAAGTCGAGCACTTTTGCGTTTCTGCTTGACACAGTGAACTAATTGTATGTGGCTAACATAAAAATGTTTATCAACACTGCATTCATCGATCAAAACGATCTATTATTTTCAGATTAATGTATAAGAAAAACTTACCACATTTCCTTAAGTATAGCATTGTATCTAAAGATTACGCCTGCGTCGATCTTTGTCCAAACAGCTGCAGATGCCAAAGGAAATAGTAACATACATTAGAATTATATCAAAAGTGGTAAAGTTGCCGCTTTTAGACTTGTAGGCTAAATAGGGTATAGCCAGTATGGCCAGGACAGCCAGATAGCGATACCAACGATAGAAATTGGCCAGAATATCAAATAACACAGGCATGTTGTAAACAATTTTTGTTACTACAAGTAATAGTATGAATATTTCTAACTTTTCTGAAAGTATCTTAAAGTACTAAGCATAGCTTGCTAGATTATTGCTTGGAAATCTTTTCAATGCCAATTGTTAGCTTTGACTGCAGCTAATTTGATGACAGGCAAATTTAATTGAAGCCAGCTGACAGACAGCCAACAAGGCACAAGGTAACTTGGGCGCATGTGGCGTATGAGTGATGAATGACTGAGCTGCAATCATCAACGCGCGGGTTAACCTTAGCAATTAAATAAAGTTTAACATATCTTCGGGTATTCATTATTTGTTATTCTTTTTCAATCAAAGCTAGAACAGAAAAAACAAAAACAACAAAAAAAAAACAAACCAAAGGTCGTGCATTTTAATTGTGGCTTCCTTCCGCCTTATACCTATATAGGTGATTTTATGAGATGTCTTTACGATGACAGAAATGTTGAAAGCGATAATCAAATGTGCTGCGATTTTTAAAATAAAGTTATATACTATATATATATGTATATATATACTGCTCAGTTGTATGCATGTTTGTGCGGCTCTGTCTACAAGGCCGGTGCAAAAGGCAGAGCAACAATGGAGCATCATTTGGCTTAAAACATATATATATATACATACCTATATATTTTTTTATATTTATAATATGTTTGTGAAAAAAAACCCTAATCGTATGTAAACAGTTTGTTTATGTAAAAATGAAAAATGAGCAATATAATGTGCCATCATGATGCAGTTTCTCTTATACTCTTTTCATAGGGAATATGAAGGGAATATATTGTAAGCTTATTAAGATGTTTGTAACCAGGGCTGCCGAAAACAGCAACGCTCTCTGAGTTGGGGCACATGGGATGTGTGTTTGTTCAGGTTACTTAACCGGACCCTTTATAGCTCTAAGCCATGGTTAAGTGCTTTCTAAATAGAGGGTAAGCTTTTTAAAATTATTGTTGGGTTAGGTTTATTGGCAGCAGCTGATTAACTGTGAAACAGCTGACTTGGGCGCGCATGCTGTTGACTAGAAACTTGTTTTCATTTTATTAAAATTAGATTAATTTTAATCAATTATTATTATTGTATAGGCAAATATTTTCCAAATCTTCTCTTTATTCTGTGTCGTCATTTTCGTGATCATCGCCAGCATTTATATTTCTGTGTAGTATGGTCAGATATTATTTTTTAATTTTTGTCGCTAGGTGGAACATCTCATCAGCTGACAGAATTAGTGTGACCGTTTGTTAATACAAAATGATAATGTTGCGTTGGCAAATGATTGCCGCTAGATGACGCAAGCAATTTGTTTCATAATTTTTAGGATTTCATTTTATTTATCTAAGTTATATACATGCTTGTTATATTATATTTACTTTGTCTAGCCCTCTTCTAGGTGTATAAACCAATTTAGACTTTTTGATCAAAAAATGCAGTTTATCTTCCCGCAAAGGAACCGAACAGGGTTGAAGCTTCCTAGTTTATTAAGATAGAGAGTCACATCAGAAATCGCGTCTTTATGTAAGAACTGCAAAAAAATTTGACGCAATTTTGTTTGAGTAAAATATGACTGTTTCATGATAGCGAAATGGCCAACAATTAATCAAAAAACTGTGATGGGAATTTTTAAGGTTAGGACTCTCTGGTGTTGGGGTTCTGTGTACCACGGAGTACGATTTAGCGGCTAGCCCTGTTGCATGTTCACAAAAATATTTTTTTTTTTTGGGCTTCAATATTGCTCATGTGATTTTTTCACGTATTTTGCGACGCTTATGCAGACCAAACCTATTTGCGCCAAAATAAAAATTTTAGATTGGAAAATTTTTTTTAAGCTTTTTTAAAAACATTTTTTTGAAGGAAACTAAAATTCGAAAATTTTTTGGTAGAGTACAAGTGCTTTTATAATTTTTCAATAGCTACAAAGAAAAATGTTCGCCGAAAATGTGAAACATCTAAATTTCAATATTCTTCAAAAAGTTTCTACAAAAAGTGTTCTGTTGGTGAAAATCTGAAATTACAACTGGTGTTTGATTTGAAAAATGTTATTGAATAATTTAACAAAACCAACATTTTTTACGAATTTCAATCCACAATGAGAGCAGGACACTATATAATTTATATACAGAATAATATTTTATAATAATGCGTTGATTAGAGTATTCATGGAAAACGAAAAGTAGAAGCAGAAGCTCAAAAATTCAACTCATAATCTAACCAAAAGGGATTCACGCTTTAGCCTGTTGAGTTTTTGCACAAATTTTTAGGTTCTCAACTCCACAGTGAATACCCTAAATATGTTAAGGAACATGAATCGCACAGTGTTCCAAGGCAAACCGTAAGTTTGACCGGAAAAGTATGAGTACATGGTGAAATTTTTATCAAAATTTGTATGTGATTGACATACATTTTATTATTAACTTTGGGAGAGAGAGAGAGTATTTCAGCTTCGTCATATGAAGCTTTTTGTTCAAGTATCTCTTGTTTTTTGTCTGTTACATATTAGTTTAGATGACGGGGGGGCTAATTAAATTATTATTGTATGTGGCACGTGATTAGTTTTATATCTTTGGATTTCTGTTTTGCTAACAACTTCGTAGACTACGCCTTCAACTGGCCAACGGCGCCAATGATAAATATGCAAACATCTTCAAATATTTGTAGCCAGACCCGCCTGTTGCTTCACTCTAGTTTTGTTTTTTTTTGGTTTGGTTGGATACCTCGTCGTGGAATTTTACAAAATGATAAATTGCCCACAAATTCATATGAGGTGGCAGAGCGCCAAACGTCACGGTTGGATGAGGAGGCACGTCTTTTGCATATATTTTTTTTTGAAAAATTTAATTTCGGAGTGATATACCAATGTTTAGTGTTGGCGGCAAATCTTTAACAGATTAATTTATAACAACCAATTAGATAGAGATATAGTTGTCCAAATGTGTGAAAGTGTGCCCAAGCTCAAGAGGTGTGATAAAGATAATAGTAATATTTAACAAAAAACTGAGATCTAGTAGTGTGTGTGTGTCTGTTTAAGCTTGTGCAAGTCGAAAATATATGTAACATAGAGTAGGAGACGTCGGAGACGCCCGAAAAGCAAGATCAGGGTGTCTAGACGAGTCCTTCGATTTTGGTGGTTTATTATAATGTATAGCCCTCATAGTACTGATCGGTCGAAGAAATGTTTTAAGAACACAATTCGGCAATCAATCTCTTCAAGTCTACTAATTTTCGCAACGATTCTGATGATGTGCTCTTTTCTCATATTATTCAGCTATACCAAATATACAGTGCAACATAATAACGAGGATGCCTTCCGTTATATGGTGGATCTGCAGACAAAAGATGTGGGTCTGGACTTTTGGCTGCTCACGCGCAACGTGTCCGTGCTGACGGTGGGACCACAGGAAAGAAATCAGTTTGAGTCTCGCCTGGGCGATTTGGGCGTCAGCTATGACGTACAGCCTTTGATGGAGCTGATGGCCTCGCTAGATGGCAACAGCACACTGTACGAGGATGATGAGACAGCAGAGGAATGTACTAGCGATGATTGCGATTATGTGCGCCCACGTCGACGCACTAGAAGACAAGCTCGTGGATTCTTCTCACGCTATCCGCGTTACCATGAAATACTCAATTTTATGAGTGGACTCGCGGCACGTTATCCCAACTATTGTCGCTATGAGTCCCTGGGTCGCTCCAATGAGGGTCGTCATGTGGCTGCTTTATCCATATCCCTGAATACACGCACTAGACCACGTCGTGTGGCATACATACAGGCGGCCACACATGGACGCGAATGGATTACCACACAGACTGTGCTGTATCTGGCCTACGAGCTGCTGAGCAACTTGCGCGCTTTCCAGCGTGTTCTCAGCGATGTGGAGCTGTTTATTGTGCCGCTGGTGAATCCCGATGGCTATGAATACACGCATACAACGGTGAGCATTATTTAAACATTTTAAAATTATTTAAAGCTGACTTTGTGCCTTGTAGGATCGCTTTTGGCGCAAAAATCGTCATCGTTATGCCGGTCATGCCTGCAGCGGTGTGGACATCAATCGCAACTTTGGCAATCACTGGAACTATCAGGGCGCCAGTCAAAATGTAAGTTGCTGCGACCTTCAACTATGCACTGGCTACTACAATTTTTTATTGCAGCTCTGCTCAGAGGTCTACTCGGGCACCTCACCCAATTCTGAGCCGGAAACATCGGCTGTAATACGCTATTTGGAATTCAATCGTCATCGTGTGAAACTCAGCCTGGATGTGCACTCATTCGGCAAATTCATTTTTTATCCCTACGGCTATGCGAAGTATGTATATATAGTATATTTGTATAGAGTAGCTTGCAGCTAGTCTGCCAGCTCATCGGCTCATCGGGTCAGCCATTGGTTCGGCAGCTGGCGTTGACTGGCGTAAAGAAATTCAATTTACTTTTCAATTATTTGCTAAAAGCAATTAAAAGCGAATATTTTTGTATCCGTTTAAATTCCAATTCCCATTCCAATTTCCAGAAATACTGTGCCCCCCACCGTCAACACGTTGCGCGCTGTGGCATCTCGTGCCGCCAACCAAATAGCCAAATATCGTGGCACCCGCTATACCATTGGTACCTCCGCCTCCATTCTGTACGAGGCTTCTGGCAGTCTGGATGACTTTGCTTATGGCAACCTTGGCATTCCCTTGTCCTATACGCTTGAGCTGCCCGGTGATGAGTTCCATGTGCCTTCCCACGATATCATACACGTCTGCAAGGAGACATTTGCCGGCTTTATCGAGTTCATCCGGCACGTTAGTCTGTATTAGTTAGTCCCGCTGACGTCTTTTGTGTGTCAGCTTAAAGTACAACAATTGAATTTATTTTGTTAATTAAACTAATTAATGTCGTCGTTGTTAAGCATTAAAATTGAAAAACAGAAAATGAACTCTCTAATGGTTCACCCTAATTGGAGCAGGTTTATGGGGCATAGCTGTTGAGGTAGCTTATGGTAGTTCCATATCTAGCGGCAATTGCTCCAATTAAATGATAAACGATATTGATGAAATTGTTTTATATTTTGAATTTTGAACTTAGTTTTCAGTAGTCTAAAAGCTTTGCTAGCAAAATGAAGTGCTTTTCGTTGATATGGACATTGCTCTTGATACTGCAGCTTGGCTCCAGCCTTGCTCGTCAGGATTATAAGAAGTAAGAGTGCCAAGCTCTTTGTTTCGGTTTCAAATTAAAATAATAATTTTGCATCTATATTGGGTTCCGCGATAGTTCGGTTCGGTTTGACTCCTTGACTGCTTAAATCCATAGTGTATTTTTCTCTACAGTTATAAGCTCTTTGAGCTGCAACCCAGAAATGATGCACAGCAGCGCCTGCTGCTTCAACTATCCCACCAAAGCCACATTGACTTTATGACACTTACTCAACGCTCCAAAGAAAGCATGCGCGTTGTAGTCTCTCCCAGATATACAGATAAATTGATAGCTCAGCTGGAGCAGCATAATATACAACACCAGTTACTAATCGATGACCTTTGGCCACTAATCAGAGCACAACGTGTGGAAAATCTGCGCAGCAAGTCGCAACATAAACACCAATTGCCATATATAGATGCTTTAGAAGGTTTCTATACGCATGCCGAGATCAACGCTTATCTGGACAGTCTGCCGCAACGTTATCCACAACGTGCCTTTGTCAAGAACTTTGGACGCAGCTTTGAAAAGCGCACATTAAAGCTGCTTAGCATCACCAATGGCGATGGACAAACCAATAAGCCGGTGATTTTCATCGATGCCGCCATGCACGCTCGCGAATGGATTGGGCCCTCGATGGCGTTGTACATAATACAGCAACTGCTGGACAATAATACGTCTAATGAGGAGCTACTACGTACGCACGATTGGATCATAATGCCTGTGGTGAATGCCGACGGCTATGAGTACACCCACACAGAGGACCGTTACTGGCGCAAAACAAGACGGCCGTTGGGGGCTGATTGTGTGGGCATTGATTTGAATCGCAACTTTGGGTACGAGTGGGGTCATGATACGGGCTCATCGTCGGATGCCTGCGAGGAGATTTATCGTGGCGAACGCGCATTTTCCGAGCCAGAGTCGCAGGTGGTACGAGATATCTTGCTGCATTATGCTGGACGTTTAAAGTGGTATCTGTCACTGCACTCATATGGTAACTACATACTGTTACCCTGGGGCTACTCAAGGTAGGTAAATAAATTAATGGATCAATGGTTTTATAGATGTGAGCGAGACATATAATAGGCAGAAGGAGACCTAGTGTTCTGCCAGTTCTTTAACCAAAAAGCCTTCAATGTTTCTTAACCAACCCTTTATCTGCTCTGTGAACCCTGCTTAAGCTTCCAGTGAAATAGTATGCAACTTTTTTCAGTGATTTACCAATAAACTATGAACACATGATGGAGATTGCCGAAGTGGGCGCTATGGCTATTGTGCAGGCCACCAATAGCATCTATAGTTATGGTAGTACCCATCACGTGCTATACGAGACCTCGGGCGATTCGGTAGATTATGCTGTGGGTGTAGCCAACGCAACTCTGGCAATGACCTGGGAACTACCCGCTGGCGGTTTTAGCGGCTTCGATCCCTGGGTAACTCACATCGAAGGGCTGGTGACGGAGACCTGGATAGGCGTGCGTGCCATGGCCTTGGAGATGATAAGGCATTCCTAATCATATTTATAGTTAAAATTAAGCACTAATAAATTAATTGTCATTAGCTAGCAATTAGGTGTGTTGTCTTTAGATCTTGCGGTCAGTTTTGATTAGATAGTTTTATATAATCTTATCATCTGGCTATAAAAGCAGTTGCGTCATGCATTACGGCTGCTTAGTCTGTGTGAAGATGTCGCATTTGTCTCTGGTATTAGTCTTTGCGTGCCTGGTCAGCTGGTCAAGCGTCGTGCTGGCCAACGATGGCTATAAGGGGTAAGTAATAGTAAAGGAGCACATTTGTAAAAATTCGTTGTTGACCTTATTCCCTTGAAGCTACCAAATTTATGAAGTGGTGCCTGCAAATGCCTCACAGGCGCAACTGCTGCATCAGCTTAGCAAGCAGGGTTACGACTTCTTGAGTCTAAGCAAGTTGGCGGAAAAGCCTGCACGTGTGCTGGTTAGTCCACAACAGTTGGATCACTTTAGAGGGCTACTTGAAGCACATGGAATTGCTAAACACCTCTTGAATGCTAATGTGGGTGAAACCATTGCTGCGGAGTTTGCACTGCGTCAGCTGCAGCGACGTCTCTCGCCCATTGATGGCAAGGGTCGTCTGAATACAGAACGTTATTACACGCACGAGGAGATCATCAATTACCTAGATGATCTGGCTTTGAGATATCCAGCACGTGTGTTTGTAAAAATTTGGGGTTGGTCCTATGAGAGGCGTGTGCTGAAAACCATAACCATAACTAATGGAGATCATCGTGCCAATAAAAAAGTGATCTTTGTTGATGGTGGCATGCATGCGCGCGAGTGGATCTCACCAGCTGCAGTGCTGTATATGATACATCAGCTGGTGGAGGAATACGAGTCCAATGCTGATCTTTTGCTAGACTACGATTGGGTCATAATGCCGCTGATCAATGCCGATGGTTATGAACATTCACAGACGGGCACAGTGGCGCGTATGTGGCGTAAGACGCGTCAGCCCTATACGTATCTAGGTCGCACCTGCAATGGCGCTGATCCCAATCGTAACTTTGATTTCCATTGGAACGAAGAAGGCGCTTCCTCATTGCCCTGCAGTGATACTTATGCAGGACCTACCGCATTTTCTGAGCCTGAGACAAGTGTGGTAAGGGATATTATGCATTCGCTTTCGGATCGTGGTATTATGTACTTGACCATACACTCCTATGGCAATTATCTGTTGTATCCATGGGGTTGGACCAGGTGTGTAAGCTACAGTTTAGTGTCCTGCCTGTTTTTTTTTAAAGACGTCTTCTTTCAGCGAGTTGCCTGAGACCTGGCAGGATCTGCATGATGTGGCACAGGCGGGCGCAGAGGCAATTGAGGCCAGCACTGGAACTATCTATACCTACGGCTCATCCACAAATGTGCTTTATATTGCAGCTGGTGCAAGCGATGATTATGGTTTCTACGCTGGTTTTCCCATCTCAATAACAATGGAACTAAGCGGAGCTGGTGTTACAGGCTTCGATCCGTCTGCCAGCAAAATCGATGAGTTCGTTAAAGAAACCTGGGTGGGCGTACGTGCCATGGCAGAAAAAGTGCTCGAGAAGTATTAGATTAAGACATTTTTTTACAGTGTATTGCAAATGGGTTTTAACTATGGTTCGATAAAACTAGCGATATGAAAATATACAGCATGTCGATTTTAATGGGTTTACAACCCATTTATTGCTTGTAATCAAGTACTTCGAAATCTAAACTTTTTCCCAGTTCTGATAACGATTGAAATAAGTTGTTAAGTGCGTTGATTAGGAATTGTAGAGCTCAGTTATGTGTTGATTGTCTTGGTGAAATGAGGTTTACGTATCTTCTGTTGGCCTGTGCATGCATAGCCTCGGCCCAGGGCGACACATATGATGGGTAGGTTGCCAGCAGTTGGGAGCGTTGAACTCAATTTAAACGAATTTTACTTTCAAGATACAAGATCTTTGAGCTGTCTACGCAGGCACGCTCGGGCGCTGCCGACTTGTTTATTGATGAGCTGGCCAAAAATGCGTCATACTACCAGCTGTACAGCAGAACTCCCACGTCCGCGCGTCTGATCGTACATCCTGCAGCTCAAGAAAAACTGTTGCAGGGCTTAAAAAGCTATGGACTGTTCTATGCAGTGATTGACCAGAATGTGGGTGCAAGTCTGCGTCGTGATTTTATTAGAAATGAGGAATTACGCAACAAGCTGCCCTACAATGGTCGGCTTAGCAATGAGCGTTATTACTCGCACGACGAGATTAACCAATATATCGAGCAACTGGCTCTGGATTATCCCAGCAGAGTTTTCATCAAGAGGGTGGGCAAAAGCTACGAGGGTCGCTGGCTGAAGACCATAACTATTACCAATGGTGATGCACGCAAGAATAAGAACGTGATCTTTGTGGATGGCGGTTTTCATGCACGCGAATGGATTTCACCTGCTGCAGTGGTCTATGCCATTGATCAGCTGGTGGAGAACTTTGAGGCGCATGCAGAGTTACTGCAGGATTATGATTGGGTTATTCTGCCTGTGGTGAATGCCGATGGTTATGACTATTCGCAGCAATCATCGGATACGCGTCTGTGGCGCAAAACACGTCAGCCAAGCAGTGCCGACTGCATTGGTACGGATCCAAATCGCAATTTTGATTTCCATTGGAATGAGGAAGGCGCCTCACCAGATCCTTGCTCGCAAACCTATGCCGGCCCCAGAGCGTTCTCTGAACCAGAGGCTGTAGTGATACGCGATCTCTTGCATAGCTATGCGACACGTGGCAAAATGTACCTAACCATACACTCCTATGGCAGCTACATACTTTACCCATGGGGCTGGACCTCGTAAGTGTAGTTGCAGCAAATGCTAGCAGTTTTCTTAAAAGTATTTCTTTGTTTTAGCGCTTTGCCGGACACTGTGGACGATCTGCATGAAGTGGCCGAGGCAGGCTATGATGCTATACTTGCTGAAACTGGCACAAAGTATACCATTGGTTCTTCCACAAATGTGCTTTACGTGGCCGCTGGAGCCAGCGATGACTACGCTTTCCAAGCGGGCTTTCCCATATCATTCACAATGGAATTACCAGCGGGTGGTAATGATGGTTTTGATCCGCCCGCAGCGGATATAGATAGGCTCGTAAAGGAAACCTGGGTAGGCATTGTGGCCATGGCCCAGAAAGTGGTAGAAAAGTATCCGCTCAAGTGAGGCGCCTGTTCAACAAGGTAACAATAAATGGCTTGTCACTTGACAATGTTTCCCGCTCTCTGTCTCTCTGGGTTTCGAGTGGGTACTAGTCTATATAATTAGAGTTCACAGCGGTAGCTCGACCACATTTCAAGTTCCCGCTGCTTTACCCAATTAGAGCTCTTTGATAAACTCAAGAGCCAGTACTTGAAGCAATTTTTGAAATACTTGGATAAGGGTGTCACTATTGCACGCGCCTCGTAAATCAGAATTGACTGCTTCTGGGAACTAGATCATGGCTTATCTATTACACTTCGTGCGGCTTTGGAATAAAACAGAAAACAAAATGGTATTCTGCGAAAATATATAATAATAATCGTTAAGAGTATATTTAGTAGTTCTCAATGACCTTCTGTGCCATGGCCTTGATGCCAATCCAGGTCTCTTCGACGAAGGGCAAAATCTGTGCAGTGGTGGGATTAAAGCCAGTACCACCTGCAGGCAACTCCATAGTTATAGAAATGGGGAACTTGGCCACACCAAAAGCATAATCATCGCTGCCTCCAGCGGCGGCGTAGAGCACGTTAGTAGAGCTGCCCACGGAGTATTTGGTGCCGGTAGCAGACTTAATAGCTGTGGCGCCCGCCTGAGCTACTTCATCAATATCACGCCAGCTGCTGGGCAAATCGCTGCAAGTTAAGATATGCGTTAAAACAACAAAACTTGTTATAGTATTTTGGCACCTACGAAGTCCAGCCCCAAGGATAGAGCAAGTAGTTGCCATAGGAGTGCAGCGTTAGATAGAACTTGCCGCGTCCGCTCAGACCCAACAGCAAATCACGTACCAGTTCCGTCTCCGGCTCAGAGAAGGCCGTCTGGCCCATGAATGTATCAGCGCAAGAGAAACTAGAGGCG
The DNA here is from genome assembly GCA_949987675.1 of Chymomyza fuscimana. NCBI lineage: Eukaryota > Metazoa > Arthropoda > Insecta > Diptera > Drosophilidae > Chymomyza > Chymomyza fuscimana. The sequence goes on from OX465089.1 coordinate 2,152,399, forward strand.
CCCACTTCACCCCAATGGAAATCAAAGTTGCGATTGCCATCGGTGCCCGAGCAGGTGTTGGTCACTGGCTTGCGTGTTTTGCGCCACATGCGTGTGTCTGTGTGTGTATACTCATAGCCATCGGGATTGACCACGGGCAGCACCACCCAATCGTAATCTTTGAGCAATGCAGCATTGGCTGCAAAGTTCTCGACCAGCTGATAGATAACATAAAGTGCACCTGCGGGCGCAATCCATTCGCGTGCATGTATGCCGGCATCCAGGAATATAACTTTCTTATTAGCCTTGCCATCACCATTGGTTATGGTAATGGTTTTCAAATCGCGTTTCTCGTACGATTGACCAGCGGTCTCTACCTTGACGCGGCTGGGATAGTTCTTGGCCAGCTCGTCCAGATAGGCATTGATCTCGGCAAAGCGATGGAAAGCCGTAAAGCTAATGCTGCGCTTTGCAGCACGTTGAGCTACCAGACGTTGCTGCTGGTTCTCCAGCTGCTCGCGCAGCAAGCTTTCACCTAGATTTTCCTCGATAATCAGATACTGCAAGCCATACTTTTGCAGCAGCTGCTCGAGATGAGCCTGATCTGCGGGCGGCACCAAAACGCGCGAGGGCTCATTCAAGGCGCGTGGCATGGCAAAGAAGTCCAGTTCATCATTGTTGGAAAGACGCAGCAGCAGCTGTTGCTCAAAGTAGTTACGAGCATGAATGTCGTAGATCTTGTAGCTGGAATGGTTCGATGCTCATTTCAGCTACACGGTTGATTCATAAACCTACTTACCCATCATAGCTCTGTGCGGCTAGCACGGAGGCGCTGCAAAGCAGCAAAAGCGTAAATACTTTCAACAACATGTTGGTTCTACTATTGTAAACCATCTATTAGATTGTAATGCCACCGTCAGCTACTTTTATAGCCAAGCGCACCACATGACGTATGCGCAATGCGCCGCCTTGTTTCGCAATGACTGCGCGTATCTACTAAGTTCTTTAATCGAATCTTATCAATTGGCGGCCTAGGCTGAACTGGACACTTGCTAAGTGTTGTCTGTCAATTATTTGAGCTATTTAATTGAAAATCTTTCTAAATTTATGAGTGACAGTAAATCAATAGCAATAAGTTAAGAAGTCTTTGCAGAGTGTGTAGGGTTATTTTTTTTCTTTTTGAAATCGTAAATTCTGTGCGTTTTTGCAATAAGCATTTGATTTATGTATACTTTGACTTTAGTCAGTTTCATTTTCAGTTTCACTTTCGAATTGTCTGCCAAATGGCGCGTTTTATCAAGTTTTCAATTTTGTTTCTGTTTGTTTGTTGGTCAAAACAATGGAGCCTGCATATCCTATATGATGTCCACCAACGAAATATATTTGAAAATTTATTGCATTTCATGCGTTTTTCACATATTTGTCTGCATTTGTAGGCAAAACTTTTCGCCAGTTCAACCTAAAAAATACAACTACAACATACTACAATAGAACTACAACAACAACAACAACAACAACGACAGCAACTACAACCGGAAGTTGCTTACTTAAAACTGACAATGAGCGCATGGAAATGACAAAAAACACTGCGGAAACTGTTTGCTCGTAACCCACACAGTACGAAAAACTTTTTTATGAATGGTTTTTCTCTGCACGTGACTGCAAACAAATGCGTGTGTGTGTGTGAAGTGTTTTTTATACCCTTTCATTATGGGGGTAGAAGTGTATATCAAGTTTCTGCAAGTGTTTGTAACGAAAAGAAGAAAACCTTTCCGAGCCTCAAAAGTATATGCTCTTACATATATTGACTTCAGGATATTGATTCGAAAAAAATCGTTTTAATCAAGCGGGCAGGTCGGGTCATGCTGACTATAAGATACCCTGTAATTTCCTTATTTCTCGAAATGGTTTTTGATTTTAAAGCATTTTTAAGCGTAAGTTGATAGCGATTGTTTATACCCTGTACCTATAGGTACAAAGGGTATACTAGGTTTGTGCAATGTATGTAACGGACAGAAGGAGGCGTGGCAGACCCCAAGTCCTTTATACCAAAATGCTTATCATAACCTCGGGTAGCGATTGAGCCATGTCCGTCCGTCCGTCCGTCCGTCCGTCCGTCCGTCCGTCCGTCCGTATGAACGCCTAGATCTCAGAGACTATAAGAGCTAGAGACACGAAACCTTACCAGCTGGTGCGCATATTTCCTAAGCAGATGAAGTTTGTTGAATCATGTCAATATCTTCCCCCGTTCCCCCGCAGTAGAGTTTCGCGGTTTTTAGCCACACCGTTAAATATTTTCACCTGAAATTTAACAGAGCGATGCGTTGTAGCTACATGCATCTATGTGTAAAAAATGAACAAAATCGGACAAATACAACAGAAGTTATAGTCAAAAATGTGCAAATTTCACCTCCCCTTGCCAATAAACTGCGTCAATATTTGACTCTACGCAATTATGGCTACAACTGACCTAGAATCACAATTTTTGGTAAGCTCATTCATGTGGCTCTAATGAACAAATCCACATCCAAATTTTATCGATGCGGTCCCCCCACCCCCCGCAATCCATTTACCGTGTTTTCTCCCACACCCCTCAACATACCAACTTGAAACTTACCCCGTATACTTTAAATAAGTTCTTTGTTGTAACATTCGAGTTTCATCAAAATCGGTACAAATTTACGGAACTTATGGGTATAAATATCGTTTTGCACCAAAAAAAAAATAAATTCCAATTGGAAAGTTCTTAGATGGAATATGCAGGAAAAATTTTTTTGACACAAAAGGTACAGGGTATTCCACTGTCGGGCACCGCCTCGACTGTACCACATTTTTTTCTGTTATATAGGGAAGTTTAGGAATAAAAAGGGAAAAACTTTTGCGGAGGTCCACGAAAACTATTAAACTAAATAACAATTTTGGAGACTTTGTTCTTTTAAGCAGTTTGAGCCATATTTTGTTATTTTCCTCAAAAATTAACGAAGTTCCCAAACGATTTTATAAAGTTTGCATCCACGGTAAGGTAATGAAAAAAAAAGCGTTCTTTTACTTAAGAAATGCGGGAGTAAGCCGTAAAAGTCTATAAAAAGGACAAGTGTGAAAAAAAAACAAAATACAAGTAATGAACTAAACCCGGGTTGAGTAAGCTTTTTTGAGATACGTTTGCATCAGAGATATTTTCGTAATAAAACAGTCTTTTATTTTATATATTCAGCCGTGCTCTGGTAAACGAAAAAATCAAACCGAATAATTTAATTCGAATTCGTTTTTTGTGTGTTCCGGAAAACGAATTATTAGTTACATAAAAATATTCATTGAAATTAAACATGACTTAGCTATTTTTGTTAGATGGGCAATTTTCTTTGTGTAACGCGGGAACACTGTCTCACTTATCGTCATGTGTTCGTGTATAACAACAAACACAAAGAAAAATTCGTTTTGGCTGTGCATGCTATTTTTTGGGTTGAGTCAGAAAAAAAATAATTAAAAATAATTTGTATTAATAAACATATAACTTGAGGTTGGCATAAAATTATTTCAGTATAAAATTCGTGCTTTTTTAAACCAATTTTGCCGATTTGTTTGAATACCTCTTGCAACAAAACATTCGGTTTCAAACCACATGAACAATTCGGTTTGGTGAAATCGGGAGCACTAAAAATAAAATGTTTGGATTCGTTATTCAGAGCACGGCCGACAGTGATCTCAGTGATCAGAACTGGATCATTGGAAGCAACTTGTAGCAAAGTTTCATGCTTCTTGCTCATGTTCTCATTTTATTTTAGATTTATTTAGTCAGACGTGCAGACGGATGCACGGACATTGCTAAATTTATTATTTATTTTATGTTCCTTATCATTTTCGTATAATGGCTTTAGAGACTATAATTTTTCTTCAAGCCCGTTAGACTTGATTTTGCCCATATCTAGAGTTGTGAAGTTTTGCCAAAGGATGAGCATAGTCACTAGGAAGTTGAAGTTTTAAATTAAGATATCTGCTTTCAGCATAATTTTTTTTTTTACTGCACACCCGCTTCTCACTAAAATAAACCAAAATTCACTCATGTGAGCTTAATTAACCAAACGATGTCGACCTAATATTAAACCAAAGATATTAAAAAAGGATAAAAATAAACTCAACTCATTTTTTCAACTTTGAGGGGAGGGGTCTGGTCCCTAAAATCAATCTTGGATCCGCCAGTGTATCAGCCGTGGGTACTAAATACTACATATTTGCATAAATTCTTATTTTCTCTTCTGGGCAAACAGTTTTATAGAGTATCTCACAATCGCTTATTTTCGACTTTACTTAGTCCTTTTTTTTCTACGATTTTTCATAGAATCTTCTTTTTGTCGTTGAGCGTCAGGAAAAACTTTGACAAAAGTTTGTCCGGCCCGGTTTATTTGCATTGTCAAAGGACAAAATGGCTGCCAGCGCCATTGTTTTGCCGCTTTATAATACAAATTATGCTAAAATATCTAGTAAATATTTTAAAGCTAAAATTGCGGCATTGTAATGAAATGTAATTGAAATTGATAGCAGCTCAGCAAATAAGTTTGAAAATTCATTAAGCTGCCATTTTCATTAATATTCGTGGAAATTCTCGAAAGTTTTGTGGTGCTCTTTAATTTTCATTTTGCATAAATTAGGAAAACTCTAAGAAATGACTGGCTGAAAATACTAAGACCAGCGTAAGACAAAGGTTTACGGGTAGGCGGGGTAGGGAACTCTTCTCTTGCTGGCTGCTATAAACTTGCAGCTTTTATTGCTCTATTAAGCCGCCCCCTATCTTTGCGGGTATGGGTGGCTGTAAGTCGATCCCACACTGGGCGTGGACCCAAAACTGTTGAGTGAGTGTCAAAAACTTGCCAAAAACATGCCAACAACAGCATGAAGAGCGGGTCAGGGGGTTGGCACTGCTAGCCAACCTTGTTCTTGCAAGGCGTAAAGATTTTAATTAAAATTCATCTTCACATTTAATCAAATCATGGCCTTCTGACGTCGACATCGAGCTGCAAGGGTACTCACTTCTAATTAAGTGCGAAAAATCGTTAAATGTGAAATCAAATCGTGCAAAAAGTAATTCCAGAAAGGGGTGAAAATTGTATGAAGCTACTTGAACTTGACGACTTATCGGTGAAAGTTGTAAATTGTGGTGTGAGTGGTGTGGAGTGTAGTGGAGTGTGCATTGAATTAACACCGCCAGCAACATCTACAACACCTCGCACAGGCTGCACCCCGTCTACCCACAGCTTTGATTGAGGTTAAGTGCGAAGCGCAGCCAACTTGGCGTCAGATATTTACAATCTATTAGATAAGTTGTTCGTTTATTTGGTTGTTTGCTTGCTTATGTATTTGTCGTAGTATTAAGGCCAACAATTGGCTAATTAAAACAAACAATTGAATAACCGAAGCTGTTGGCGGCAATTAAGAAAATTGGCTATATGTCCGCGAAGTACGTGGAGCACTCATTGACATTGCCAACAGTGCCAACTTGGCTGATTCAAAAGGCGTTGTTCGACGGGATTATCTTAAATACTTAGTATACCTTTATATATGGTATATGATGTGACAGATTTGCATATGCATGAGGTCTTAAATTTAGATGCAGTCTGATGCAATATTCTTAGTGATCTGCCATAAGCAGGCTGGAGCCTTTTGCTTTGTATGGAACAAAGTTTCTTAAAATACATTCTTCTTTCATTATCGATATTTGATAGCAATATAGTGAGAAAGTGTTAAAAACTATAATTTGGGCAATTTAAGTGATCAGAGTTTGCTATCGATCTATAACAATAGTTTACAAATTTAAGGGTCATCGAGTGAACCTTCCTAAAAAAGTGTATCGACATAAAAGACGATTAGATCGAAAGGTATTGATGTTCTCTTTCCAGTGAAATATAATATGTACACATTAAGTAAAAGTTATCGAAGTTACAGGCAACCAAAGTCGAAAAAAAGTGTAATTTTTGATAATTTTTCAAAATTACACATTTTTGGTATGCTTTTTATTAACGAAAAAAATTTTTAAAAATTATGTTAAGCTTTAAGCTGAAAGAGACATCTTTTACGAACATTTCGAGTCTAAGATCTTTCAAATCGGGTAAGAACTGTAGATGCTATGGAATTTTGTTCACGAGATATTGAGAAACATGATTTTCGAAAATATCTCGAAAATGGTGCTTAAGAAAAAAGGTTGCCATTTTCGAGTTTCTCGACCCCAAATTACCCTAAAAAACACTTTTTTAGGAAGCTTAATTTTTCGTGTAAGCTCGTGTAATCGATAAAATTATCAATATTTTTGCAAACAAACCAAATTGTCGCACTATCAGTTGCATCTTCGCTGATAAGTTACAAAAGGAACTCGTGAAAATTTGTTTCATAAGCTCAATTAGTTAAAAGTTTCGGCAAAGGATTCAAACATGAGTTTTTTTCTTTTGTACCTCTGAAGCTTAGACAAATTGTCTTTACATCTTTTAGGCAAAATTTTAATACAAGTCTATTTTATTAAATACTTTAATGCTTACTGAATTTGATGATCTGTAATCTTTAAGAACAATCATACAGTTGAAAAGCTACAATTAAAACTAAGCCCTGTAAAAGATTTAAGCAATATAATACCAAAGATGGCGTACGTTGGGATACCCTGTACCACTGCTTGCAATAAAATCCGGTAAATTGCTTAAGAACACCAAAAGACATTTGATTGCCAAATTAGATTATGATACCTTCATAAACAACCAAAAACAGACGAATTTTTAATCAAAAACTTTTTTTCGACCGATCGGCCCTATGGGAGCTATATGATATAGTCAACCGATTTTGATAAAATTGGTAGTGTTGAAGATCTCTAAAAAACTTCTGAATGCCAAATTTGGTTACAATATCTTCACAAACAAACGAAACACAACGAATTTTGTGCAAAAAACGTTTTTTTGACCGATTGGCCCTACGGGAGCTATATGATATAGTCAACCAATTTTGATGAAATTTGGTACAGTGTTGAAAATCTCTAAAAAACTTCTGAATGCCAAATTTGGTTACAATATCTTCACAAACAAACGAAACACAACGAATTTTGTGCAAAAAACGTTTTTTTGACCGATTGGCCCTATGGGAGCTATATGATATAGTCAACCGATTTTGATCAAATTTGGTACAGTGCTTGGGAACTCTGAAAAACTTCTTAATACCAAATTTGGTTACAATATCTTCACAAACAAACGAAACACAACGAATTTTGTACAAAAAACAAATTTTCGACCGATCGATCCTATGGGACCTATATGATATAGTCAACCGATTTTGATAAAATTTGGTACAGTGCTGGGGGTTTCTAAAAAACTTCCGATTGCCAAATTTGGTTATGATATCTTCATAAGCAAACGAATTATCCATCTAAAACTTTTGCTTTTTTTCGAGGTCCTCTGAAACACCCCTATGGGAGCTATATAATGTAGTCCCGATATCAAAAAAATAAAATAAACTTGTCTCCTATGGATTAATAAGGGATCTTATCTGAAAGTTTCGTTGCTCTAGCTCTTACCATCTCTGAGATCTAGGCGTTCATACGGACAGACGGACATGGGTATATCGACTTCTCTAGTCACTCTGATCATACTTTAGGTAACTTTGGGGGGTCTCCGACTTCTCCTTCTGTACGTTACATACATTTTCGGCTTGCACAAACACAATATACCCTTTGTACCATACGGTACAGGGTATAAAAAGATGGTGAATTTGAAAAAAAAAATTTGAACAAAGAAAATATTCATGCCTATGACAGGTTTTATCACATTTGCGATGGGGCTTCGTCGTATCAAAGATATAGGTCTAAGTTCGAATTTTTCTTAGCAGTCAATTTCAACTGATCTATTTTTAAACTGTTAAAGGTCCTTAAGGACCTGCCCCAATTAAAAAAAATGTGATACAGTCGATGCGGTGCCCGACAGTGTGACACGCTGCACCCTTTTTCTCGAAAAAAATCTACTCTTGCATATTCCAGTCGGAAATAAATTTTTACTGGTGCTCTACGTTTCCTACAGGTTCCTTAAATTTTAACCGATTTTGTTGAAAATCGAAAGTTACGTCCGCCAGCCATCTTGGGTCTGCCATTTTGAAATTCTTGTCCCATATTCGTGATCATCGAACCCGAAAACCGTATTTCCATACCCAACTTGTGTTATAATCACAAAAGTGATTTTCCTGTTTTCGGTATGGTACTCATAATCAGCTACCTCAAAAGTATCTGAATAGCATATAATAGTTGCTATAATGTTTTTCTGAGAATGAGATTAAAAATAGTGGGTAAGTTCTGGAGTTACTTTGCTTTGGCGGCCATTATAGCTCCGCCATTTTGAAGACGAGAGAACGAAAATTGTAAGCCCAAAAACGTTAATTTATCTTCAAAATTGAAGTGTGAGGGAGACGGGCTGGCTGATTTGATAGAGAATGACCCATATACATTACATATATATGTATCTTGTAGATTTTTCATAATTTACGACGCATCATTTTTCGTGTTTATTTCATACTTTCGACAATCTAGGTATATAAGGTATATATAAATATTAAAAGGACCTGCGCTTGTAAGCTTTATAAATACTACAATGACAAAAATTTCAAAATGGCTCGAAAGCTTCTTAGTTGCCTATAAAAGCTTTTAATCTAAGCGGCACAAATAAACAAGAGCTTTACCTTATGATTTTGAATAGACTTGGAGCTATATAATTTTTTCACATCTCTCCCATGGTGCACGCTAATGCAGTATATAGATAATAGTAAATAATTGCTTTATAACTGGCTTATTATATATCTAAGAAAACACTTTGTTTTGTTGACCATGACGTCAATGTGCTTAATAAATAAATGTTTAACGTCCAGCTGAGTTTCCGGGTTTTTAAAGAAATTCACACTACTAAGAAGGGAATTACCAAATTTTGTTATGGTTATGAGCAATAGTGTTCTCCAAAAAAATTATAACACTGTAAGGTGGGATGACTTGTTACGCAATGTTCGATCAAATTTATCAAGCTTACATTAAAGCAAAAAAAAAAAGCCTCTAACTAAATAACATGTAGGCATAGATTAGGATTTTGGATGAACGAGCAACTCAAAGAGAATTCATCATCATCATTTTCTACAATCCCACTGGAGCATAGGGCTCTAAGATAATTAACGTTGGGAGTTCCTTAGCTAGTTGCTAGCTTAGATAGAGCTTTATTAACTGCACCTTATTGGATTCTTCCTTGCTTGATTGGGCTGCCTCAAAATTTTACCATTCGTTGGGGGAACGCGGAACGGAAGTTCTTTCAGTGGTGGTTTGATTCTAGAAATAGAAAGTAATCTTTTGCTGTAAGTTTGGTTTTGGCCATGTTGAGCTCCAAAAGGGTTTCAACAGATTTGTTTTGTCTGCTGCGTTGCAACAGTTGAAGTTTACTCTCAATTTGAATCTCAAGCTCTCTCTCAAGCTTGGTTCTAATTCTAGACAAAACCTCAACAGTCTGTTACATGGCATAAGTTGTAAAATTTAGTACATACTTTGAGCTTATCAAAATTAATTGAAGTACCTTAAAAATTTCCACTGCATTACCGACTACTGCATAATAATAATAATACTCAAATTATAATATTGTTTTTGCAGTTTTTATGTGGTATTTAAAATTTTGTTAACAACTTTTGACACTTGCAAATAATTGCCTTTAAACGAGCAGTAAGATATTTGTGGAAGATCATCTCCACGCTGCAGTCCCTCAAAAAGGGCTGTTGTTTGCTTAAAACGCATATAGTCTTTGTTTTGTGTTTGTGTTATGAAATCAAGTATATTATATACCAAAAAAAAAAAAACTTTGGGGAAAACTGGAAATGTTTACAGTCGACACTCGAGCGTTATAAAAACACGCGAACCCGGCTTCTTGGTAGTTATTTGATTTTCAAGTTCTCTATACAAAGTTGTGATGTACAAGTTGCTGCGCTCTCTGGCCTTTTTGTTGCTGTTGTTTGCGGTGACAGTCAATGGATATTACTTTGAGGTGATTGAGCATCAGGAGCAGCCAGCTGTTGTGCCCAGTGTTGGAGGCTATGATAATGTAGCAGCGTTGCAGCAGGCGCCACAGACTAGAGAAGTGCGACAGAACATGGATAGTTTTCGTGGACTTGGCTAAATCGTCCTGAATACTGCAACAATGTTTTTAAATTAAATAAAGATCTTTACTTCAAACAAAACAAAATTTTTTACTGTCGTTTTAACTGCAATTTGACACACAATTCGTATTGAGGAGAGTACAAGTGTGCACACACGCCCACACACTGGAACGCATAAATCTGCATTTAGTATGGATGTTGGGAGAAGGCGCTTTGCCTAAACACAATCCATATACAAAAATTCATCGATGAAATAATCGATGCGTCGACGACACTTTGGCGCCAAATACAACCGGAAATTGGCACAAAAGTTAACGACTTGACGAAGCGGCATAAATCAGTCAGCTGTTTTATTGAACGGTGCATTGACAGTCGTTAAGCAACTGTAAAATTGTTCGCTCACATCGTCACACTCTTGTTGCTGTTGTTGTTGTTGTTGTGCTTGTTGCCAGTGACATAGGCAGACTTTTTTCGAGGGGCATTACATTTTTAGAGAAATTTATTTTATTTTTAGTGGGACAAGGCAGTAAGAACGTTTGTCTTAAACTATTCAAAGCAGAGCTCGTAAAAAACTGTCAACACTTTCAGAGTGTCCGAAAAAAACACTCACTTCCGAACACTTTGAGAAAAGCAAATGACAAAACACACTCAATTGTGTTTTAGTTCAAAAGTGTTCCGCTCAGAGCAAGACCAATTTTTTCGGTTCTATTTCGATTGTGTTTTTCCCAGACACTTTTGCCTGAGATTTTTAGCAAAAGTGTATTTTGCGTATGTGTGCGTGCTTGTGTGAGTCGCCTGTGTTTTACTTCGTGCATGTACACAGAAACGAGGCCGAAGCAAGCCGAAGTAAATGCACGAAGGCGACTTACACAAGCACGCATACACACGCAAAAGACACTTTTTCCGGATACTTTTTACGAAACGGTCTGAGGCAGACAGTGTTTCAGTAAGCGCTTGCTCAAAGTGTCTCGACATAAGTGTTATTCAGAGAGAGACACAAAGTGTTCGGCTCAGTTTGTGACAGTTTTTGTTTTATTTGTTCGTGACCCGACCGCATGGGAAAAATGGGTTGACAGTTTGATTTAGGTATAACTTTTTTTCAAAAAGTGGGCAAACGAAAAAAATGCCTGGGCTAACCTTGGACAAACGAACAAGGTATATTTGGACAAAAAATTCGAACATGGGGGTGCCAACTTCACAGAGCCCAGTTTTTTACGAGCTCTGATTCAAAGAGGTAACAAGATTTGCCCAGAGGCAGTACCACTTATTATATGGACGTTGTAATCCATCTGCCATTGAACTGCTTGACAATAAAAAATCTGTATGGCGGACTTGCCAATATAGCGGACTTTTGACTCAACAACATGTTACCATTGCCACATTATTGTATAAAAAAAAAATATTTGCTATTCGAAAAGGGGACAATAATAAATTCAAAATCACAAAGTACCAGGATAGTCACTTAATCAAGGTAGGTCTAAATATCGTATTGCACCAATAAAAATGCATTTTCTAATTGGATAGTTCTTAGAAGGAGTATGCAGGAGTAGATTTTTTTCGAGAAAAACGGTACAGGGTATCAAACTGTCGAGCACCGCCTCGACTGTATCATATTTAAATTTTTTTACCTTGAGTTGTTCGTATAAATCTTTGGTCAGATAAACCAAGTCGACAACAAACGCTTTGTCTCGATATTCCTCTAACGTAGGCGTGACTGTGCAAAATGACTTCAGGTACGGAAGGACCTCCTCTAACCTGTTGATGCTTTACGAGGTTTCAAATAAGGTTATGTATGCTCTCTCCTGAAATTCTTGAACCGAAGGCAACGAAATTTGGTAAAGCAGTTGAAGGTCAGTTCAGAAGAGATATTTTTGTCATGCAAAATCTAATTTTTTGTAGATTTACTTGCATTGTGGCACTTATATTAAATTAAAAGATTTTTATTGCGAGTTAATGATCTAGTTTAGTTTATAAATTATATTTTGACATTAGATACTTATTATGATGTAAATAAATAAATAATATTTTCTGATATACTAATAATTTGTATTTCAAGTTTTTCAAGACATCAATCGAAAATTTTAGCGGATATTGCAAATAATAAAATTTCTAAAAAGCGACATTGGCGACATTTTTGTAGGTTTTAGGTACATAAAATTTAAGTAACTTTTTTGGAGGTACCTTTTTCTATGTCTCCTCGTATCTAAGCCACTGATTGTTATAATGTTGCTGTTGCTTTTGTCATCAAGCCGGTTTATTAAGTCAATTTAAGTTTATTGATCAGTTAAGCAAATGAAAGTCACACTTTTAGCACGGACCCAAACCTCAAAAATCTCGACTTTAGCTTTGCAGACTTCAATTCAAACTCAATTAGCTTGTTTAAGCTTATTTTCATTAGCAAATTGTTTATGTGAGTGTGCGTGTGTGTGTGTATCTGTGTGTGTAGTATATTTTTGAAATTAAGCTTTAATTAAGCCCAAGCACAGGTAGAAGCAACAAAAGCTGCCAGTTGCTGCAGTAATAACATTAAAAAAAAGAACAACAAATAAAAAACAAACAAACGAACAGCGAAACAAACGAACAAACAAACAAATAACACACGGCGTTTAACGTCGTCACACAGATACACACACACACACCGATACAAACACGTGCGCAGAACAAAGCCAAGTAAGTCGTATTAAATTTAATTGGATTTGAGTGTTTACCAGCGGCACAAGCCGGCAGCAGCCTCCACCTCCACCTCAACCTCAACCACAGCTGCGCCACAGCCACAGCCGTAGTTATAGCCATATCCGTAGCCGCAGTCGGAGTTGGCGTCGCACTCGCAGTCCTCGGAGGCAGCTACATGCGTGCACCAACTTGCAACCAAGCGACCCACTTTTTTTTGATACACTTCTTAAAGAAGGGTATATAACATGGACCATGTGGTTGGTAGCGACATGAAAATATAAACCTCCCCCAAGACCAAATCGTGGAGCCGCACCTGTTACCGTATTCCTGCTGGAGTAAACAAGTAATCAGTTTTCAATAACTACTTACTTGAAGCTTATCTATAGCCATAGATGTTTCTGCTGGAGCTAGGTAGTAGTTTTTTGGTATACGGCCTGCTCTTCGTCCGGTGATCCGTCTCTAGCTTTGCGATTGTTTGCTTTTTATGGATCTGATGAGATGGATGTGATAGAGTTGCTTGAATTGATTTGTGTAAACATACATAGACTCCGCACCTCGGTCTTGTAGTGCATATAATTGAAGCACCTCCAACGATAGATTTGTGTTTTGCGGCTGTTGTAGGAACCCGGCAATGGGAAACATCGTGCAACCGTTTAACGTATCTTTGGTGCAGATTTTTGGAATTCATCATTCACACAACCTTATAAAATTAGATCATTAGCATAAGCATAGATTAAGAGAGAATACATTGAAGCTACACTGTTAAATAACATAATATGTCATGTTAGTTTAAGCTACTATGTTAAGCCATGAAGGCTGTTTACATTTACAATGTAAACTCACTCTCTATTATAAACTCGATACGCCAAGACGTTTTGTTAGTCCACGAACAAGTTGTAGTTCTGCTATAGAAATCATGCCTCGAATCTTTATATAGGGCATTCCGGATTTGTTGTGCTCAGAAGCAAGTTACTCCAATGCCACTTGTTCCTACAGCTCATTCCAGGTCTATTGTAGTATTTGTGTTGAGTGGCAGGAAAAAAAAAAAAAAATTCATGCATATCGCAGTTGGAAAGAAGCTTAAGCCGGATTTTATAGACAAAGAGGTGCGAGTGAGAAGCAAATACTTAAAGTAGTTGTGTGGAAGCGAGCTAGCAAGAGAGCGAGAGTGCAGTATTGCGTATACGCCAAGGTAGCCGCAGTATATGGTTTACTGGTGGATTGACCGTTGTCAATGCGACTTGTTAGACGCACCAATTAGCAGCTATGAAAAAAAAAGGAAACATAGTATGTATATATAGATGCATATGTGGGTGTGTGTGTGTGTATGTGTGCCACATATTGCACATGCAATAGTTGTAGTCGTGGTGGTGGCAAAATTTCAAGTGCATGCGGCAACAATATTTCATATGCAAATATGATAAATCACCATCATTATTGGCACATCAATCAAAATTATCTGATGGTTTGTGTGTATCTGTGGGATTTTCTATCTCTGGGTGTGTCAAGTGTCTAATTGAATAACGAAGCGCACAAATTGAGCGAATTTCTGTCTTCCCGTCAATGTGTCTGGCTGCTGCTGCTTCTGTGTCTCGCCTCATGTTGCAGCTGACTACAACAAAAATCACAAAAAAAAAGTGTTGCTTCCGGCATTTGAGATCCAGAACATATACCAACTGATTTATAGGGTGACACGCTCAGTGTCTGCCATGTGCCCTAGGGCGACAATAGACAGAGTGTAAGTAACTTGGTTTTAAATTCGCTTTAAATTCCTTATAGACCACACATTAGCATAGTTTTACCAGCGGATTTGCCGGCACAGATACACAGCATGCCTTCTGATTATATGCAAATGCCAGGAGTTTTGTTTCCATTTCTATTTCGATTTTTATTTCTTTTGGGGCGCCACAGACTGACAAACCACAGAGCCACAAGAGCAGAGTTACCGTTGTAGTAAAGTAAGCTGCAGTTGGGAGCTACAACACGTTGGTTTTTAATCCTTTAGAGCATTTGATTTTATGCAGCTGGATACAACAAAAAAAAAAAAGCAAGTAATTTAGTTCGGTGTTACTCCAGTGTATCTGTATCTTTGTTTAATTTGCAGCATATCAAAAAAGCAAGCCATGTGTGTGTGTGGGTATGTATCTGTGTGTGCTGCGTTGTGTGCATATAATTATTGCATTTCTCGCTTGTTTTACACGGACTCTCTTGTTTTTCATTTTCAGTTCATTTTCAGCAAATGGCACATTTCCCTGGCTTTCATTATATGCTTCGTTGTTGTTGTTGTTGTGTTGAAAGTATTTTTTAATGATACATAAACTAAAAGATACACACGAACTATGTGCAGTATGCGTGTGTGTGTGTGTGAGGGTTGCCAACTCGTCTAAATTATTTACACATCCGTTTCATATTCACACTAAGTCTATGTTTGTATGAGTGTGTGTGTGGCCTGCACTTCAAGCATTTCCATTTTTTGTTTGTTATTCTGGTTAGAGTTGTTGTAGTTGTTACACTTGTTGTAGTTGTTGTTGTTGGTCTCGCATTGTTTCCTCATTTGCAGCTCAACACTTTCTGTGTCATTGCGGTGGCGTCTGCGCCTCCGGCTTTAGCCTCATTTTCCGTTGCTTCCATAATGAATGCAATTTTTGAGTTCCTTTCTTTTAGTTACTGCAACTTCTTTTAAGGACTACGAAGGAAATATATGTACAGTTGCAATCAAAAATGTGCTACAATATTTATAGCGCAATTATTGTTGGAGCTTGTAGTCAACATGCTTTTGAGTAACTGTGCCAATTTTTGGTATTATATGTCTATCTTTTCAACCTCTCTTAAAAGGTCCAGCTGAATAAGGAACAAAAATTTGCCCCAACGATTTAAAAATTTTTCCTAAAATTTAATTTTTTGTTAACGAGTTTCGGTTTAATTTAAAAAAGCTTGGTTTCAATATTTTGCGTTTGGTAGTTTTTTAGAGTTCTCCAGCAAAATCGGTGGACTATATCTTATAGCCCCATATAGAATCAATTCGTCAAAAAAAGTTTTTGGTGTGCAATTCGTTTGGTTTTGTTTGTTTATGAAGATATCAAAACTAAGTTAAGCAATCAAATGTCTTTCGGAGTTCTTAAGCTATATACTGGCCAAGCATCGCTAGCAAAAAGACGCTATTTGCCCAAGAAAATGTCTATTAATTCAAGGCACCGCCGTTCGAATTCGGCTATAAACCGTAGGTCCCTGTTCTCTTTGAACAGTTATTAATAGGTATCCCCATTCTCCATAGCCGAGTCAGGGAAATTTATATGTATATATACTGGATTTGATTGCAATGTGAAGGTAGAGGCAGTGGCGGATCCACGGGGGTTCGGATACAGCCCCCCCCCAAAAGTTGGAAAAATGTGTTCACAGTCTTTAGCGAGCTCTGATATACAATATATACACTTCGTAGTGAAGAAAGCCCCTAAGACGAAATCCTGGATCAGCACCTGGGTAGAGGGTATCTCAAAATCGTCCGCGGCCGACTTTAACGTACGCCATCTTTTTTTCTTTCAATTAAACAAAAATGACCCATGTATGGAACGTGTATTGTGTAGAATCTTCAGAAAATCTATTTTTTTTTAGCTAAATTGGTAGACAATTATGTTAGAAATGATGTCCCGAAATGATTTTCCTAAAAAAAAATTTCGCCCCACTTATAAGCGTCGGGCACGTGGCACCCCGCCATGCATTTGAGCCAGTTTTACAACTTTATACGCGTTTTTCTCGAAACCATTTTTTTCCAAGTGGCTTCACGAATGCCTCAGTGAATTTTTTTTTAAATTTATATTTTTGAAAACTCCTACGTGGTTCACTTGCTTTTGATCCATGAATTAAGACCAACAATTTTTTTTTCAATGTTTCAGTTCAATGGCGACGTCAAAAAGCTGCAGCCGCGGAGGCCTCTCCCAAAATTAGTCATGTACTGGTAGCTCTCTACAGGCGCCATTTTGTTTTTTATTACTTTGGAAAAATTAATTTTTGTAGCTCAAAATATGTATATCGTCATCAATTTAGATTTTAAAAAAAATAAAATTGAAAAATGACCTTAAAAAACCATGCTCCACACAGGTGTTACCTCTAAGGAACTCACATTTCAGTAAACTCATAGATATCTCATAGATATCTCATAGATACTTTAACTATGAGACTTGTTTATAAAGCGATTCTGCAAACTAGTCGAAGAACGATTGCTTTTGCCAACTGCTTGTCTAATTGATAACTTCAAGTGTTGCCCGAAAATTGTAGCATACTTTCGGGCTAACAAATTATTTTGGCTGCAACTGTCATTGCTGTTGTTTTCTCTTGTAGTTGTTGTTGTTTGTTGTTATTGCGGTTTGTTGCAGATAAAAATGTGCCAACAATTGTTACGTTAGGCGCCCAAACTAACACCAACAACAACAACAATGATGGGGAGGGCAACATTTCAGACAATGGCTTTAATTTAACTGTCGGAAGTAAAACACAATGCAAAATACGAGTTGAACTTACAAGCAATTTGCTTTATGCATTACAGCCTGGCCCACTGTGACGCCCATTTCTCACTTGGGTGCCACGGGGTGAAGTGGCAGCAGCAAAGGCAGTGGAACTAGCTGCTGCTTCAGCACCAGCTCCAGCTCTAGCCATAGCTTTGGCATATAAATCTACGCCGACAAAAACGTTGGCGGAGTTCTGCACTGAATCGCAGCAAGTTGCAGCACGCACAGAATACAAAAAGATATATAGAGCTGGCAAACTTTATGGCATCGAATTTTTGATACACTAGTAATTCTCATAATTTCCAGAATTTTTCTAACCCCAATTTTTTTTTTTTGAAGACTATCTTAGAAAAGCACTATAAATGTCATAAAGGGCTCAGAACGCAAAATCTTACCATACTTACCTGGCACTATCATCTACAATAGGCATCATTCCGCTCCAGATTGCCTGGTGCACAGTCATATAATAAATGTAATCAAATCTTTAAGGCTAAGGGTTAATACGTGGGCATACTATAGGCATGTTTACATTTTTTTTCTCTCCCAGAAGTAACGCCAGCTCACATCGAACCTTTAACCAAATTTCGGATTTCGAATTTCACGCATGATCACGCCCTTACAGCCAAACTATAAAATCTGGACAGAGAAGCAGCAAGGCGGCGAGCCCCAATCCTCTTATAAATTTCTAGAAAAATCCGCCTTTTTAGGATTTTGCTGAAATTAATTTTCCTCCAAAACTCATTTTCTTGAATGCATGCCTTCACAAACAAGAGGAAATCCATTTGAAATTTCTTAACAATAACAAATGACTTGACAAGTTTAAAGAACTCTCGGAAAGAGTATGGAAAGGAAAGACTTAGGGCAAAAAAAGGCTTTGACTGCTGCTGCCTGGCTGTTACTATTGCGTTGAGTTGGCTCATAGTTGTTGTATATAGTTCTTGTTGTTGTTGCTATTGTTGTTGTTGTTTTTTTCGCCGACTTTTGCTTTGGTATGTTCATTATTTTTATCTTTCGCAATGAATGCAAACTACGAAACAAAACGAAACAAAAACCAAAACAGCAACTGCAACCAAGCGCACACAGATACAGACACACACACACACACACACACGCATAGATACAGATACAAATGCTAACACTAATACACACAAATATGCAAAGCAGTTAAAGGATTCATGGCGTTCAAATCTAGGCGTAAAGTGTGAATAACGCGTAGCTATGTGAATGAGCTGACGTCGCTTTGAGCCACTATGGACTTTGTAACTGTGTGTGTGTGCGTTTGTGAGAGTATCTGTGTGCTGGCCGGGAATGCAATCAGCGGAATTGTAATTTAGCGTAAAAGGAAGTTGCGGCAGCGCAAATTGAGGTTTTAGAATAACACAAGCAAAAAGCATTTCACAAACAGCCAAAAAAAAAAAATGTAGAAGAAACAGAAGGACTCAGGACCCAGGACCCACATAAAATCCTGCAAGTAAACAACTTCCGCTAGATAATAGCAAAATGCTCCGTGTTAAATGCGCTGCAAAATTGCATTAAATACGCACGCTTGTCACTTTTGATAAGAGTATTAAATTTTGCGGTTTAGCGCTGTCGCCGACATACTAAGCTCCTGCAAGCTACCACATCTCTCTCAGTAGCTTCTTGCAGCTCCAGGCGTCCTATTTATGGCTTGTGGCATTACGCTGTCAACGCTGTAAACGAGACATCGTCGCTTATTGAATTTGTTGCAACCAAAAACAAAAAGAAAATACAAAATGTAAACATAGCATGGCGCATTTAAAGTTGCCGCCTCACACTCCAAGATGGCCACTCTTGCATTTGCATTTCCGTTTCCGTTTAACTCTTCATTTACATACTGACATATGTAAATGTGCAATTGCGCAAGTTGGCAGGGCATAATTACCGCAAAGCTGACGCTATAAACAAAACGGCCCACAGCGGCCTAGGCTAAGTGCCCTATAAACCAAAAACTTTTTTTACACGTGCCCGTACCCCTCCCTTCCCCCACACATACAAGTTTTAGCCGAGAATTAATGTTCACATGGCACGCACAAATGTCGAGCTTGAGAGACAACAGAACAGCTGTTTTTTTTTTTTAAATTAAAGGCTGAATAAGAATATTAACGTTCTCAAGGTAAAGTCTAGATACTCTAGCGGCCAAATGGAGTTGGTTGCTCGCAAGACTACAGGTGACTTATGAGCTTTCTGCTGGTGACTAGAGATGAGTCCAGAATGCGTCGCATGCATTGTTTGAAGAATTTACCATAAATGTAAGGGATAGGGACCGTGAGGATAACCTTCACAATTAGGCAGGAATTAAAACGAATCGGCAAAAAAAATTTAAAAAAATACAAATTTTGTACTGAAATAATTTCTTAAATATTCCTTGATATTCCTAGATTATATTTATGCCAACTTAAAGTTTTATATTTATATAACCAAGATGTTTTGAATTTTAATAAAATAATAAATAATAATAAATTTATATAAAACCAAGGTTTTTTTAATTAATTTTATTTCTTGTGAAGTTCTTTAGCAAGCCTTTGCTAAGTATCAGATTTCGATATCGAAAATTATGTTCGAAAATTTGTAATTCCGATTCCAATTTATCGATTTCCAAATGTAATTTATTATTACTTTTATAAATTTTTTAACAGCATAGACGACCTATTTCGATAATTGGTATTCAAAATTCAGAAAGGGATCTCTGGAATTTCTATTGATATATGTATCTATTCTATTATATCTATCTTACTCCCATTTGCAACAATCCCGACAATGTTTATGATACTCTACATAGAGTATAAGCAAGCATATACAGTAAAGCAATCACTTTGACTGCTTAAAAGGGCGTTGCTGCACTGCGTCAAAGTTTAATGAAATAAGCAACGCATAGTAGCTGTAGGAAACTTGGATGGGATTCAATTGATTAATTGCCATTGCTCATATCTCATTAATTATGCCATATTATTAGTTTAGGGGTTTTATGCCTAGCCGCAATTGTCAACCAAACATTAACCTATCCCAAAAAGCAAATCTCTTATTGCCATAGCCTCAACCACAAGGCAGTGGTAAAAATTCAAACAGACGGCAACAACGACAACACTGATGATGATGTTGATGGGTAGCTGGGCAGAAGGAGAGAAGAAGCGAAGTCCCTGCTCCATAAGGCGGAAGGAAGCATTGCTTGACAAATGGCATTTTATGCGCGCCTTCGTGCCACTGAGGTTTGGCTAAATATTTTCGTAATTACATTTCCACGTAGAGTAATTAATTTTCTCTCGCTTTTCTCTTCCTGTTTCTTGTCGTTGTTGTTGTTGTTGTCCTCTCTCTTTTGCTGCTGTTGACATTTGCCATTATTACACGGATTGCATGCTCTCTCTTTTTTGTACGTCTTTAAATGTCACAAAACGTTTTTGATACTCTTAAGTGGCGAATATTAAGTATTCTAAGTTATTGGTGACAAATACAATTTCGGACTTTGGGTTTTAAGATGAGCTAGCTTAAAATAATACCCTTATAATAAAAATAGCTAAATCGTGGGTAAATTAAATAAAAGTAGCATTTTAAAAAAAAAAATTTTAAATACTAGCAGTAGTTTAATTAAAGAAAAATGTAAACTATATGAAGTAATCGAAATGTTCAGAGCTATGCGAATAAAGGGTAAGAGAAATTTAAAAAAATATGGTAATAGCAGCAAGCAAAAATTAAAACAGATAAAATTTATTTTCTATATATATCCATATAATATAATCCAAAACCATTTTTTTTGTTCCGTAGTGCAAATATTATTACTAAATTTTCTCAACAATTTTCTCGCCTTTTTTATTATCAATATAGTGCTCAAACTGAGAGAAAAGGGAATTCAATCCGTGCTGAGGAATAAGCAAAACTGTATTAACAAAAAAATAAAAAATTCCAAAAACAGATTTATATTTTAAACGAATAACACTAGTTTACACGAAAAATGAACCTTCCTAAAAAAGTTTTTTTAAGGGAAATTTGGGGTCGAGAAACACGAAAATTGGAACCATTTTTTTCTTAAGCACCGTTTTCGAGATATTTTCGAAAAACATGTTTTTGGGCACTTTTTTCAGTTATTCCTCAATATCTTGAAAAATCATATAAAAGTGATATACCAAAAGGCTTACCCAATTCGCAGAATTTTACGAAATAAAAATAAACCTTCCCATGAAAATTTCCTGTTATATCCATATTTTCTCTCCGATTTTGATAAACAACCACTCATTTTTCTTCGTAATCGATCCGACTTTACGAGCCATGAATAAAACTATATGAACAAATTTTTTTACATTTTTAAATGTACGTTCAAAATATAATTTTCTTACAAATTTGCTGAACATGACGTAAAATTTCATATGAATAAATAAATAGCGACCAAAACGTAAATTTGACAAAAAGATGTTTCAAGTAAAATCGTTGGGTAATTCAATTATCTATAGTTTATTAAAAAAATTATCAAAATCAGTTTATTACAACCAGAGAGACACTTTTTTCTAAATGCGAAAAATGTATTTTCGGCAATATATCGAAATACGTTCCAGGATAAATTTGGTTGACTGCAGTTTCGGTTTTAGCATGCCATTTTACTACGGATGTGGAGAATACAAAATTTTTTTTAAATTTGTAGACTAGTGTTATTAACGCCCTAATTTAAGGTCTGTAAGTGTATTTAAATTTCGTTACTTTGCTATTACACTTGTTTATATTTTTTTTATTAGCGACTTTCGGATTAGCCATCCATTATTGTTATAATGATGATTATTATTTTATGAGCCTTTTAACAGAAACATAAAGATGTCGACTCCGTTTCTTGGGTCACACTTTTCATGTAATTTTCTTGGGTTAAATCTGTTTTATTGTATCCACATATGGAGCATCTGTGTGGGTTGAGTCTGCTGATGGCTTTACCTTGGGGACATACTCGTAGCTTTTGGCACATAAAAAACTTTTACTTGGCAGGTGTGGAGAACTACTTAAGCAGGTATCAAGTAGAGTTTTGGCTGTGCTCCAAGCTTAATGAAATTGGCCAGAATGTGGCATAAATTATGAGCCCCGCGACCATACGACTAACTCTGACCGCCTTAAGAGCTATGGCATGTCAGTCAGGTTACGTGGCGTATGTGTAATTAAACATAGTTTAATGAGTGGCTGACATTTTCAAGCAAACCTTTGCAGACGTTAGAGCTAAACAGAAATATATTTTCCAAAATTTATAACTAAATGAAAAGTATATTCGGAGGAGTATGCCGATGTTAGATGGACTTACTTTCAAGAACTGGTGTTGCGTGAAAGTCTTCTGAGCAGCCGGGAATCTTAAGCAGTTCCGGGTAGAAATGAAAGCAATGAGGAACAAATACAAACAACAAAATTTTTTATTTAAATAAATAAATAAAATAAAATTTAAATATTAAAAAAAGATATTTATTTATTATTATTATTATTATTATTTATTGTGCTTTATTCCCTTTAAGTATTTACATTTTCATTAAAGCTAATGGTTCATTATTATAATTATACAGAGTTTTAGCAGATGCTTTATTTATTTATATAATTATAAAATATAAGTTAATCCTAATTTATAAAAAATGTTTGTAGCGAGAGCAACGTAGGCCTTCAGGCTGGTTGAAAAATTAATATTTTATATTCTTATTGTATTATTGTTATACTATATATTATGTGCTTATATTAAGTCTTGATGAGAGTTTTATGAAGTTCTTTATATTTACGGTGTTGGTCTCTGCGAGTATTTCTATAGGACTTGGAATTTGTAAGGAGGTGCATAGGTTGAGGATAAAGTGGCAATGCTTAAGGAGATGCTCCATATTAAGGGTACATGTGTTACAATATGGACAGATCGGCTGCGGTGTTTTGTTGAGTAAGTGCTCGTGTGTGAATTTTGCATGACCCAGGCGGAATCTCGTTTATATAATTGCGTCTTTTCTATTAATGGTTATTGGCATTTGTATTGGGTTACGGGATGGATTTATAATTTTGTAGTGATGAGTGTAGTCGGCCCAGATCTTTTTTAGAGATAGTTTGCTTGTTGTGTTGATCATGTTGTTTAAGTCATTCTTGTTGAAAGTATTATGGAGTACGAGTGGGGATGATGTAGCGGTTCTTGCTGCTGTATCCGCTAGCTCATTTCCCTTAATTCCTGCGTGTCCTGGTGTCCACATAAGTTTAAGTTTTCTTTTATTTGCGGCAATGATGTCCCTGATTTTGCTTATGGTGGGTTGGGTATTGTTGATGTTACTGACTGCGAGAAGTGTTGATAGCGAATCGGTACATATGATATATTTTGTTATTTTGGTTGAGCTTGCTAGTTCAACCGCTACGAGGATGGCTTCCGCTTCCGCTGTAAAGATAGACGTGTATGTAGGTGTTATCGCTGATTTTAGAATTTTGTTTTCCTCGGTGACAACGCTGAAGGCTGTTACGGTGTCTGTTTTTGAGTCATCGGTAAAAAGATATTTCCAAGTGGAGAAGTTAGATCTTATGCTGTTAAAGGTTTTAAGGTACATATCATTAGGGGTTGTGTCCTTTTTGTATCGTGAAAGTTCAAGTATAATGGAGCTACTATTGAAATGCCATGGTGGCACCTTTTGCTTGTACTTTCGGTTGGGCGATATTATGACATTATGTTCTGCAGCTTTTTTGATAATGAGTTGTAGGGTTGATGGTATACGAAGTTCTGTTTTACGGTTGAGTTGGTTGGTAAGTGTTGTTTTTAAAGATGAATCGGTTGCGTTTATGAGTCTGCTTATTTGTCTGCCGATGCTCCATTCAAATCTGGTGTTTATTCCAAGTGGAGAAGTTAGATCTTATGCTGTTAAAGGTTTTAAGGTACATATCATTAGGGGTTGTGTCCTTTTTGTATCGTGAAAGTTCAAGTATAATGGAGCTACTATTGAAATGCCATGGTGGCACCTTTTGCTTGTACTTTCGGTTGGGCGATATTATGACATTATGTTCTGCAGCTTTTTTGATAATGAGTTGTAGGGTTGATGGTATACGAAGTTCTGTTTTACGGTTGAGTTGGTTGGTAAGTGTTGTTTTTAAAGATGAATCGGTTGCGTTTATGAGTCTGCTTATTTGTCTGCCGATGCTCCATTCAAATCTGGTGTTTAGATCAGGGAGTCCGGCTTCTGTGAGGATGTTGATGATGGGAAAGAGATATTACTTGTTGTAACAGATGGTGGGCCACTTTTTTGGTCGAGCTCACGACCAATTATAGATTATAAAACTATATTATAATAAAAAAAATATAATTTTTTTTTTCAAATTTAAATTTTTGTCTCTGATGGAAAAAAAGTTTTGCGTCAATATCTTTTTTCATGTCTCCTACATGGCTTGTCAAAGAAAAGTCTAAATATGAAAATTCCAAATTTCAGTTACCGATAAATAATCGGTACAAAAATTTACGTGGTTACTATTCTCTAGTAGCTCTAAAACATATGAAAAAATCATCAAAATCGAAGATGTTGGCCAAAAAAGTGGCCAGCTTCACTTATTTTCGCCCATATATAAAATTCCTTAAATAACTTTTAGAAAATTTCATTTGTAAAAAATTGCATTAAAATTTAATTTTGTAATTTTATGCATACTTAGTTGACTTTAATATAGACAATAGCAACAAAGTAACGCTGCCCTATATACTCACATATATGTACTGAGTATACAGTACATACATATGTGACAACATAATTTGCTGTTAATATACTCTTTGGTATGACCAAGAGCTGGAGCAGACAAATGGAGTTTGTCGGACCCAGACTGACACGGATGGTGCGACATTTTTTAAGTCCAGGCGTCACATAATTAACCCAATTAGAATGTCTGTGTGTGTTTGCGTGTGTCATTCCTAAGCTAAATTTATATGAATTTTTAATTATGCTCCAGGAACAAGGAGCAACGTGTGCCAAACCACAACACAACAGACTACACGTACAACAAACAAACGCTGGAGCCGAAGTGGATGTTGCCACTCGGACAGCAGCAGTAGGAACAGCATCAGCGACGACCACAATAACAACAACAACAACAACA
Organism: Chymomyza fuscimana; assembly: GCA_949987675.1. Lineage (NCBI taxonomy): Eukaryota > Metazoa > Arthropoda > Insecta > Diptera > Drosophilidae > Chymomyza > Chymomyza fuscimana. The sequence goes on from OX465089.1 coordinate 2,177,769, forward strand.
ACAACAATGCCAGCAACAAGAAGAACCTTTGGCTAACTGGAAAAGGTAGTAAACTGTGCGCAAAACACCTGAGGATTCACCATGACAACCAACCCAAAATAACTAACCGACCGAACGACCGACAATGAGTGGCCAAGTACCGTCTGCTTCTGCCCCGGCCACAGCTCCTGCTTCAGTTGCTCTTGCCGCTGCTGCTGCTTCTGTGTCGTTTGGCATTTGCCATTTGCCGCTTTACGTTTGCCATTTACCATTTGTTGTTGCAGTCAAGCAGTTCCCAGATGTTTAAATATCAGAGTTCAAAGAGTACATGGATTTTGGTTTGCTGTATGAGACACTTAATAGGAGGGAGTTCTAGAGTATTAGCGTCAAAAGTCAATTGGGTGCCAAGATCAATTTGTTTCAGACAGCGCGAGTAACCTGAAGAGTATTGTTTATCGATGCGACGGTTTTAAATGGGCTCCATTTTAGTAGACCAGATCCCTCTCGGTAGAGCCTTCACGACGAGTGAAATCCTTTTTTGATTGTAGATGCGCTGCGAAGTCTCTTTAAAAAAAAACATTTGCCACCCGCCGTGTAAAATTCATCCCTGACTGCCCTGTAAGTTGACAACCCCCGCAAAAGATTAAGAGTTGTATGAGCTCCAGTGGGAGATAAAGCATATGATGATGATAATGATGAGTTAAAAAGATGTACGGACCTTTAATAGGTATCAGATGATGGAGGCTGCTTCGCAAAGTAGTTATTTATCCTACACCTAAGGTGCTCTTGTGATCTTTACCCAGTCCATGAGGTTAAAATCGTCATAGATGGGAGAATATCTTTGTTTCCAATCCAACCACGACTTGAGCTACGATTTATGACTTGTTGGTAGTTTGTAGAAACTAGATATTTCTTTGGTTAGTTTTTGTTCCGTGGAATGCAGCAAAGCTACTCCAGGAAAGTACGCCGCCTATACGTACCCTGCAGACTAATTCTGTGCAATTTGAGCAAAAGCACTAAAGAGAAATATGGTAAGGTTGAAAAACTAATGGTGTAGTGATCCGACACTGCAATGATAGGAACGGGCCCGCAGTTTTCTGAAGCGCCCTTAAATTTGGAAAAAACGTTTAAATTATTCGGGAAAAAACAGTGAGCTTAGCAATCGACGATAGACACCCCCGGGCACATACTTTTTTCTCGACGGCCCTTGGTATTCGTGGGTACCTTGAATAGTATGCGAACAATTTGAAGGTATAAGAACAATTGTATGTATTCTAATTATCTGCCGTGCTCCGGAAAACGAATCCGAACATTTTTTTAGGTTTCGTTTTGAAACCAAATTTTGCATGTGGTCTGAAACCGAATGTTTTGTTGCAAGAGGAGTTAGAACGAATCGCAAAAATTGGTTTAAAAAAGTACGAATTTTACAATAATTTATATCATTTTCTAACTATTCCTTGATATTGTTGCCGCAGAGGTGTGGCAACCATGTCAGCTGTATCAAGCAAAAATAATTTCGCTTTAACACAATAGGAGAATTTATCGGAAAAATAAGATAAATATAAGAATTTATCGAAAATAAAAAGGTATATTTCCCTTCCTGCAAAAACGAATCCGAAAATAATGGTTTAGTTTGGGTTTTTCGTTTTCCGAAGCACGGCTGACTACTTAGTTAAGCGTATCTAAACTTCGGTTTTATATAACTAGTTGGAGTAGAACTTCTTTTTGGTTTTTTTGTTGTTCTTGTTGTTGTTGCTGCTGTTGTTTTTGCGGCAACTTCCGGCCATGCCTTTTGTTTGCTCGCTTAGCATCGTAGCCTCCTGTTGGTTTTAACTGCATTGTGCCTGGTGACTTTTTGTGTTGTTGCTGTTGCTGTTGTTGTTGCAACAACGTTCTGAAAACCGCAAATAGAAAGCAGAGCTGGGCATAATCCTGGCGACCAAGTTGCGGCAATCCAGGTAACTTGGTCGCACTGCTAGCTGCGTGCCTCTAGGTAAAAGTTTTAAGCAAATGTTGCCAAGTGTTTAACATTTTGTACGGTGTCAGTAACTTCCGTGCTTCTGTGTGTGTGTGTGTGTGTGTGTGCACCTAGGGGATTCACACGCACACAGATACTACATATATGCAAAGGTAAGCGTTGGCATAAATGTAAATTAAACTATGTTTAAGGCCAAAAACTGTTTTCTACTGGGGAACGTTTTAACTGGCGTTGATTTTTGACACTCCCTCAGACGGCTTTAATAATTTATGCAAACTTCAGGTCAATCCTTTTGTGTCCTGTTGATAAATGTGAACATATTTTGTGTGGCAATTGTGTGCTGTTGATTTTGATTGCCAAGTCATTGGACTTTTGTATACATTTATGGAATTTCATTAAAAACCAACATAGTTAACTGCCTGGGGAGCAGCAGCCGCATCCTTGAAGCATGCAATGTGGCAACATGGCAACACTTTAAGGTCTCGCATGTGTAAGCCGTATTAAGAGCAGCAAAATGTTGCAAATGCAGACAATGATATAAAATTTTATGACGCAAATTTTACTTGTTCTAGAGATGGGTCAGAGGGCAGCACCAAAGCAGAGGCATTAATTTCTATAAAAGGAGCTACCAGTAAAAGTCAAAAGGTTGAGTGTAACTCAGTGTGTGTGTGTGTGTGTGTGTTCTCCAAAGCCAAAAGATACACACGCCAACCAGGCAGGGCAAACATCAGACAAGAACATAGAACAGAGGGCACGCTTTTTTTTGCTCTTGTTGTTGTAGCTTTATTTCCTTTTCCTTTGCTTTCCTTTTTTTTTTTTTGGTTCAAGGATAATCATCAACATCGCGTGCTGTTGAAATTTAAGGAGTGTATGTGATTTTTATCATGCAAACTGGGCGCCCATTTCGCCCTGACCAGAATGACCAGAAAGAACCCCAATACCAATGGCTCGACCGTAACCACATGGTACTACCCGAAAATGAGTTGAGTGTATAGTGTAGGAAAACGAAAAAAAAAACGTGCTAAATGAGTAAGGTAAATGAAATTACGAGCGAACACACCTCAATTGGATACAGACACACACATAAAGCTACATAAAACACACTCATCACACACAGACGGACAGACAATGTGTGTGGTGTGCGTGTGTAAAGTTTTATTTAAGAGCGGAAATTACAAATTTGTCGGCGTTAATGGATTTTCATTTGAGTTTTTTTTTTTAAAATTTTTTTTGTTGTTTTTCCTTTTTAGCGTTTTTTACACCATCATTAAAGAGCAAAAATTTAAATTACTGGTTTCCAGAATTTTCCGCCAGTTGTGATTAGCTGCAAAATTTATGCACCCAAAAAAAATTTTGTGTGAAAATTAAATTTCTGTTGTTGTCATTGCCATCCTCGTCGAAGGAGTCATCGTTGTTGTTGTTGGCATCCTTGTTGCCGCCAACGGCGTCGCCACAAAACGCTAACGACTACAAAATTGCTAGAAAATTACCCGTTAATGTCCAACATTTATGTCTGCTGTGGCCTAAGAGTAAGACGTTCCGAACAGTGGCGTCGTTAAAGGGGACTTGTAAGCTGAGGGTAGCGGGGGGAAGTTAAAACATGCAAGAATTTACTATAAGTTTTTATGATATTGTGCTCGCTAGATAACTACAGAAAAAGTCTTAGATCCCTCTCTAAAATAAGTGAACAGATCAGCTTTTACGAGCTTGTGAAGATACGGTCCTCCAATCCGAGCTTATGCTTAGTTCAAAAACACTGCAAACGTTGTAATAGGATGCATATGTCTAGCCCTTACCTTGCCCCAGAACAGAAGCTAGTTTCACCCTTTGGTACTTAGGTTTTTCAACCTAACCCAAGGTTACACTCGGATCCAGCAGAATTTCTTATAAAGGTTTAGGTATTGGGTATTTATATAAACCTAGCGATAAACCTGCCAAAATTATATTTATAGCCTCTTTTGCCTACTGATGATAGGGATCTATTGTAATCCCTTCTAGTCCTAGAGCTCTTCAGCTAATCCAATGCTCTCGACAAACTTGATTTTATGCGATGCAAGTAGTCCAGTGTCATCGTGTATCGAGTTTCTATAGCTGTCAAACGCAGTAGGTTAGGTTAGGTTAGCTAGACAGCTCGGCACAAGTACGAGATCACCCGGAGACCTTGCGGCCCATTGTGTTGCCCATTTATGAGACAGGGGGAGTAAAAGGGAAGGGAATGATAGGGGAAGGAGAGTATAAATGCTGGGTGTAGTGCAGGTAAAATAGCCAGTGGGTGCTCAATTCTGCCTAATCATCCTGCTTGCTAAACCATTTTGAGGATTCGATAAAAAGAGCCTGTTATGGGCAGATTTGTCAGACTTCCCAGGTCTTCAAAGAAGGTATTTCCCAGATACAGGGCAGTCGTACAACAGGTGTTGGATGCTTTCTATCTCAGAATTCATTGTGGGGAACATGCATCCTCTCAGCCAAAAAACCTATGGCGCAGTGCCTTTTATCATTCTAGTCGGGCTCTTGTGGAATCGCAGTAGTTCGGAAGTTAGCTTTGGGTTGTATCTTGGCTAGAGTGCCCGGGAGATGAGACAACCGGACACAGTTTTCCTTTGTTGTTCTGCCTCGGATCTGACTATCATCGTGATTTGAGATATTTCATCTTGCAGAGGTCCATAACAGAATAGATGATGGCAGTTTTTACTGTCAAATTCAGTAAGAAAGTGGTGAAAGATTTCCTTTGCAATATTACAGAGCCTACATGTGTTTGAATCCCAATTAACTATTTTACTCTGGTGTTGGCCACAGAAGGGTTCGGAACGTTTTACTGTTTTCACAGCAAAGTTCCTCAACAGCTCATTAGCTAGTTTGTTCCCAGGGATGTCTTTAAGACCTGGAATACATCTAAAGCAGATTTCGATCCATTGGCCTAGATAGTTAAGTTTGGCTCTGGTTTCCTTGTTTTTGCATCGACCTATGAGCCGGGGTTCAAAAAAGCATGACATATCAAGAACGCAAACCTAGAGATTTTTTTTTTGCTATTTTTTTTTTTTAATGCATATGACCAAAAATACATATATTTTTATGAATCGCAGTTTTCAAATAATTTATTACCAATCCAGATTGATTAACTGCAGATATCGTAAAAGGGGCCACAACGGACCCGAGAAATAGTTCACAATACCGAATATCTTTAGGTGGCGATTCAGATCATATTTTATCGAGTCAGATTTTTAAAACTTCCGTGTTTTAGCCTTAGAGGCTGGAAGTCTAGCGTAATTAAAAAAGAAAAAATCTGAAAACGTGAAATGAGGAAGCCATATCATTCCACTTGAATCATTTACACTGTCTGTTAGGGATCCCAAACATTTTTTTAATATAATCCAGTTCAAACAAGCTAGACAATAAAGGAAGACATTCCAATTACCTGCAGCCACAAATTTAAAGCGGTTCAGCAAAATGTTAATAAATTCATTTGGTTCAACTTGGTTCTTGTAAACAGAGAACAATTCCCTTCTTTAAAGGAAAAACTTTTGAGGATCAGATCGGAGTTCAGAGCCGGCCAGTGAGAAGACTGTTTTTCTGTGGTGCGGGTTCCCTTAGACAATAAGGCAATCTATTGTTGAAAACTTTTAACTGGAAAACTATTTTAAAGACGGCTACTCGGAGTTTTTGTTGTGTTATTAAGTAAATTTGAGATTTCAAAATCTCATTCGAAACTCTTGTCGAGGAAACCCACTAAAGTTTCTAACACTCTAAGCATTATTCTACTTCTACAGATTTCCATCTTATTATATAATTTCTATTCTTCGTATAGTTAGTCTAAGCATACCCCACTTTGGCTGATCTCTACGCTCCTGCCAAGGACTATCAAACTAGAACGCCGTGTTGGCATTCACGCCAAGCAGGCAACCAGCAGACTTTTAGTCAAGCAGCCTGCTCGGCAAAGAGTCCAAGTAATCGTAGTTACATTTTGGCCAAAATACTTACAAAAAAAAAAATAAAAGAAATAACTGGCAAAACTATTATGGCCCTTGTGCTTATTACTTGCTGACATGCAAACACTTTCGAGTTTCGTCCTGGGCTTCTTCTCACTTTCCTCAAAAGTATCTTGTCTGCTCGTGTGGTTCGTGTGGCACTTGGGTGCGCCAAGGACAAGGACAATACCATCCATATACATAATGTATATAGGCAGCTGCAATTGTGTATTTTGGAGCAAGCTATGTTAGCCAACTTTAAGTTGGCCTAACTAGAGCTGGCCAGGACATTAAATATTTAATATATTTTGGCATTTAATTTGCAGCGCACAATAAATAATAACATGACACTGTAACAATTTATAAGCTGGTATATATATATATATATATGGTATATTGAGAAAAGTAAATAAAATTGCTTTTCAACAAAAACTTCTTGAAGCTGACACACATGTCGAAAAGTCATTAATAATGGAGAGAGATTCCACAGAGAGCGAGGCAGTGGTGCTCTGAAATTAAACGAAACCCTAGAAGGACACACAAATAAATTTCGACAATCGTCCAACAAACATCGACAGTCAATTTCTACCCCACCCCCGGCACTCTTTCGCTCTGCTTCTCTGGAGCATGTCAAACATGCCGCTTGCCACTGTCAAAGTAAATTTATGCACCCATGCTGAAGTCACAGCACGTGGAATGTGCCACAACTATGCCTAAAAGTATTATCCACTCACTACCTACCCACTACCCCTTGGAAACAGCATGAAATTTGTGGCTTGGCATTTACGGTGTCTGCAACTAATTTCAATATCATCAAAAATTAATTTCACTAATTCGATTAAAGCACAGGCTTGCCTTAAAGTTCCCAATCAGGATCACGTGGACACAACAAAGCATACACTGCGAGAAATAGAGCTAAACACTTGACTAATGTAAATAAAACGTAGAAGTAAATCATTACTGATTTAAGTCATCATAAAATTTTATTTTTAAGAACCAATACTGTTTAAACGCCAATGCACCGATATAAAAAAAATTTGTCGAAAAACTTTTTATAACTTTATTATCTAATTTTTACAAATTTTATCCATTTGTAAATCCATTCTGTTAAGTAAAATTAAGATAAAAGTCATACATTGACTACGGTCAATTTTCCCAAGAATAAATAAATATTATAAAAATAAAAACTATATAAATCTAAGCTTTTTAACAATATTATTGCCTCTCACTTTTCATATTGCTTAGAAGTATGATTCTTGAACCAGTTGTGAATTATAAGCTATGACATATACGTACCCATACTACACGATCCTTTCAGGTGGAAGGGGGTCTTCTAAATACCACGCTTGTTCATTTTAGCAAGGGGGGGGGGGGGGGTTTACTTCAAAAATTATTTAAAATCATATTTACGAATGACTACGTGACAACTAGAGAGAGGGGAAGTCTCGGCATATACTACGGATGGTCATTAAAATCGAAAAAATTGGGTCACGTAGTATGGGTACCTTCCCTAAACTGCATTAGCATTATCATATTTATTTATTTATTTTTATTTCATTATTATTATTTCAGAATTATAATACTAAGAAAAAAAGATATAAACTAATCCGCGTCTCTAGCCCGATTCACATCAAGAACTGGCCAGATACAAGGATTTATAATAAAAAATTTGAAAAAAGTAAGTCCCAATAAAAAATAAATATTATCATCCGTGCTCCGGAAAACAATAAAACTAAACCGAACAATTTTATTCGAAGGATATTTCCCTTTTTATTTTCGATAAAATCGTATATTTCCCTTATTTTTCCGATGAATGCTCATGTTTTGTTGGCGCGAAATTATTTTTGTTTGTTACAAAACTGCTTTATTACTATACTGTTGTTTACATTTTATTTTCATTAAAATATTGCCAGTTCTTTATTATTATATCTTCACAAAAACATTATTTTAGCAACAATATTTATTGAAATTAAACACGACTTAGCTATTTTTGTTAGATGGGAAATTTTTGGTGTGTAACGCGGAAACCCTGTCGCACTTCTCGTCATGTGTTCGAGTATGATGTCTGCACATGCACGAACACAAAAAAAATTCGTTTTGGCTGTGAGTGCTATTTCCAACTTTAAGTTGGCATAAACATAATCTAAGAATATCAAAGAATATTTAAAAAATTATTTCCGTTTAAAATGCTTACTTCTTTAAACCTATTTAGCCGATTCATTTTAATTCATCTTGCAGCAAGACATTCGATTTCAAACAACATGAAAAATTCGGTTTGGGGAAATTGGCAGCATCAAATATTCGGTTTCAAAACGAATCCGAATAAAATGTTCAGATTTTTATATTAAAATCTGTAAAACCAGGTTGCGGTTCAAAGTTTTTCAGCCTTAAGATTAAGTGTGGTGAACTGGTAAAAAAAACAGTCATACATTCATCTGTTTTACAGCACTTTTTTTTCTCTGTGTACTGCTTCTTTAATTCATTAATTTTGGTTAGCAAAGTTACTTTGGTTGCTTTTCTACGATGTGCCAATGACTTTTGTGGGCATAATACCACATGCATTGATGCACCCCTCTATCGTCGCTTTACTTCCAAAAAATTCAATTGAATCTTACAAGAGCAACTCTATAATACAATGCAAATTACCTGTAACATTTCCTTTTTATTATTCTACTTTTAAGCATGCTCAAGAAAATTAAATTTCAAGTCAAACCACACAGAGGTAGAGGATGTTTTTTTTTTATGCTATGTTATCCTTACTTATTTTATTTAATTTCTTTTTATTGCCGCACCTTATTTCATTTTGTACAAACAAAACGCGTTGCGCATTGCTTAAATAATGAAATAAAAAACTGAGGAAGAGGAAAATCATGTGTGAAAAGGCATTTTCCAGCGGGAGTAAGGAATAAGGTACAATATTAAAGGTAGACACAGGTAAGGCAGCTGTGGTGGCATATCCTTGAAAAACGCCAAAAGTCACGAAACAGCAAAAGGGAAATGCGCGCTTACCAACACTAATTGTTTTTGTTGCGTGTGTGTGCGTTTGTGTGCGTGTTTGTGGATGCTCGTGCGTGCATATATTTTACGGTTGTTTAGCTTTACGCATACAACGACAGTTGCCCCCCTTTATGAGAACGGTTGAAGGGCGGGGGGGGCTAAGTAAAAGGCAGCATCAGAACATTTTCATCTTGTAAGCCGCAAATTCACTTCAAATGGAAAATTAAATGCAAATTTTCTTTTTTTTTTTTGCAATTTTCCCAAGCGGCCAATGATTTTTCACGTGGTTTTGTATTTTTGTGGTGGTTGTTGTTTTTGTTTCTTTTGAGAAAAATGATGGCTTTGCCAAAAATCAAATCGAGCTGTTGCCAGTTGCTTGTCAGCATGTGGCCAATTATCATGGCAACAACAACACTATTACAACAATATCTGGTATATAAGCATTGTATATTATGTACAGTCAGTCTATTTGGGAAGCACCAATTATACACTTAGTGTATAAAAATAAATATTAATGAATGCAAAAATACCCAAAGTATGCACATGATCCGTTTGTCAACTAAACAAGAATTTCATTCACATCCGTTTGGCTTTTATGTTGACTCAATCAAATTGTTGCTTACACAATTACAATACAAACAAATACCATCATCCAGAGCTTATGTTAGCCAAGTTAAACAGTGCACATTGCTCGGAGGAGTACCTTGAAAATCAAGGAAAAATTTGTCTAGATGTGCACTGCCAACATTACTGGAATATTTTACAAACCCAAAAAAATATCGAATCGCAGTGTTGAGTGTTCACAAAAACTCGATACCGATCGATACTGAAAAAATCGATATCGACAGAAAAAATGTCGCCGCGTTGGCTAGTGACGTGAATTTAAATTTTTTTGATTTTGATTTTTGATTTTTAACTGTCACATTATAATTTTTGTCAACCAAAATACCAAATCATATTGTTCGTTTCGTTTTTGCATGCTCCTTATTACACTTTTTTTTGTCGATAATTTCGCATATTTCCCTAATTACTTTCGATAAATTCGCATATTTCCCTTTTATTGTTGCTGCAGCGCTGCACCTTTCTATAACTTTATATCATTCGCATTTTATATTCGGATTTGCTTTCCGGAGCCGAATGCCGCTTTTAATATTTAACGCTATACAACACTTTTGAATACGAAAAAGATTTTTTTTTTAAAAGTTAATTACATATGTGCATATTCACATGTATATGGTATATAAGCAGATCCGCACATATTTATAAAGACATCTACAAATTATTGGTTCGTGGATATTATATCTGAATTGCGGAGCAAAATTAAGCTCGATGTCGAGACTAGACAAATTGGTATCGGATGGTCGAAGCAAAATTTCATCATCGAATATTCAGTATTAATTCCGAAACGTGTGATATAAATGTCTTATAAAAGTTTCTTCCAGAAACGCATTACTATTAACGTCATTTGTTAATATCTTTAATTAACTGGGCCTAATGTTCATTCATGAGATTTTGTATCAAATAATTACACTAGTTTACAAATTTAAGGGTCATCGAGTTAACCTTCGTAAAAAAGTGTTTTTGAAAAATGAACCTTCGTAAAAAAGTGTTTTTAGGGTAATTTTCGGTCAAGAAACACGAAAATGACAACCTTTTTTTTTTTCTTAAGCACCGTTTTCGAGATTTTTTCGAAAAACATGTTTTTGGGCACTTTTTCCAGTTATTCGTCAATATCTCGTAAACAAATTTTGTATTGATAAATTATTGAAGTTACAAGCAACCATAGTCGAAAAAAAGTGTAATTTTCGGCCATTTTTCAAAATTACAAATTTTTGGTTTACTTTTTATTAACGAAAAAACATTTGCGAAAATTATGTTAAGCTTTAAGCTGAAAGAAAATTATTAAACACATTTCGAGTCTAAGATCTTCGAAATCGGATAGGAACTGTAGATGTAATGGAACCATGTACGGAAGTTCCAATCTTAATCACACTTTTGCATTAAAAAACATTTTTACTTAACTTTTACTTTAAGGTTCATTTTTCTTTTAAACTAGTGTTATTTATGGATTTTAGGCATCTAGTAGTGAAATTTTTACTACTGCACTCGTATCCCTCTTTTACAGTTTCAGCTGAAAGTAGGTAGTAAGTCATTGACTATGCGCCACAAAGATTGCTCAGAAAATACTAGCATAAGTTGGGCTAGGAATTTTCAACTAGGTCTGAATTTTGTTATCAACTGGGGACGATTTTTTCCATTTTTCATTAGCTTGCAGATATGCCCAGACAACTCCAAGTTCCAAAAATTGTGCACGAGGGAGGGCGAACAAAAATTAGGAATTACTCCAAAGTGAGCAAGGGAAACATAAATGATGTGCGGAGAAACAAACTTTTTATATTATTAACAAATTTTTTAAGAAACCTAAATTTCGATTAAACCTTTTTTTCATTACTCTAATTTGCTATATACTTTATTTTTATTTTTTACATACACTTTAAATATATACCTGGGTTTTCATATATGGGTTTACAAACCAACTTTTCGTCATATTTTTGGTGCTTTGCAACGATTTAAAAGAAACCATAAACAATTTTATACACATGGTTGTGCCAAGTTCAAAAGGCATTTAAAAATCTGTCCAAACTGACAGACTTATATCTGGATATGTTGAGGTAATTTTCAAATGCTATATTCCCATCACTCTAGGTGCGTTTTCTTTTAATGATATCCACTGTGTAGTGAATAAACATTCTTGGATACACCCACACACTCACCATAGAGGAGACCTCTGTTTGCACTTACCGCATGTCAATCAAAAATATCCAACTGTGGCATGCACCACAGGCAACGGGATATGACTTGTCGTTTTGTATGTATGTACAAGTAACTAAGGGGAATCTATGTACTATATAAGAACTAAGGAGTGTTTGTTTGCAATTCTTACTTTTGTCGGGCGTTTAACTCCCAATGTCAATTAAATGTTTGCTTCATGCCAAGCGCAAGTCTCTTCCATATGACAATGCCAAATGGTAATGAGCGACCACGACTGCGTCCATAGACACCCCTGGCAGCGAATCATTCAGTTAGTCAGAGTGAGAGCTAGAGGGTGAGGGTTAGTCTTAAAGAGTCAGCATGGGTTCGCATGTCTTGCCGAAGTAAATTAATTGCAGACCTTTGGCAGCAACCTGCTCCGGCTCCTGCTCCTGCAGCTTATGTGCAAATTAACATTACCATCATCAACAACAACAACAACAGCAACAGCAACAACTATAACACATATAACTAGGGCAACAACCACAACAAGAAAGTCAGCAACTAAACTGCCTTCAACTAAACTTGGATAGATTAATCGAGCTGATTAACCACACGCAGCTCCATGTCCAGGACGCAGTAGCAGATCGACTGGCATGCCTATTCATTATGCAATTATTTTGAATGACTCTCGTAAGTGATATTTCCGAGGGCGCCACTAAGTAATACAACATGGTATATGTGTGAATATCTGAGTGTCCAGGTGTGTGTGTGTGTGTATCTGTGGGGCTTCCTAGCACGCGTACTACGAAATCCATTTGAATAGGAAATGTTTAGCATTTGTTGTAATGAGAATGCATATGTCAAATTAGGTTAATCGCGAAGAAGTCTTATTTGGAAAGCGTTGAGCTTATTAAATTATCAGCCAAGGCCAAAAATTTTTGCGCTTCTGAGAAAATTAAACTAAGATTTGATTTGTTGGCATAGCAATATGGATTTTGCGCTCCCTATGAAAAATCCATAGCAACTTCCCAAAATTGTCCGCTAGAGGGAGTAAGACAAAAAAATGGGGTCACGCCAAGTTGTTTTGTGAGAGACAGCAAAAAAAGGCGACACCTTCGCTAACTCATTACAACTTTAATATTTTATAATTTTAAACAGATTCTTTTTGGGAACATAAAAAGCATTATGAATTGATATTAAACTTTTAGCAATAAAAATAATATAACACTAAAAATCTATTAAGAATTGTAAAATGTGAAGAAAGTCACTAATGATGCAATTTCTAAGCGAGACACGGAAGAATATCCGAAATCTTATCAATTATCTTTTACTTAGTTTTTTATTTATTTCTGAATGTTTTTAAACAAATTCCATTTATAATTATGTTATCGGCTTAAATGTTTTTTCATAAATCTTGACCATTCTAAGCCCCATGTCATTATTGGCTATAACTCGGTCTCTCTCCTTTAAACTAAAAGCCATACTTTGCGTCGTTTTATCATAAAATGAAGAAAAATTGTTTTAAAATTAAAAAAATAATAATATATATATGCCATCCTTACACCTATAAAAGACTACTGTCCTTTAGTTATGAAACGCTTAAGATTGCAGAAAAAGTCGCATGCCAATGAATAACCTATTACGAAAAACGGTGTGAAGCAATAATGCAAATGTCTAAAAGTAATTTGAAGGTGACAGTTATTGTGGCAAATAAAGCAAAAAAGGGATATTAGGAATTAAACATAAAACTTATAGGTGTCCTATAATTTTGAGAAGCACTGTATAAAACAATTGCATTGGATGGCATATGGCATACGCTAGAGAACACCTTTTAAATTGACATCGTTTTGAAAAAAAAATATTAATTAATTTTTTCAGCCAATTTAGCTAGAAATAAAAAAATAAGGCTGTTAAATTCATATATTTGTTAAAAATGTTTAAATAAAAAGTTTCCTTCAAATTTTTCTAAAAATATTACTTTGAAGCTTGAAACCCAAACTAACTGAGTGAAACCTGAGTGTTATATTTAGAATAAATAGGCTTTCTTATATAGTTTTAATAATTTGTTTTTATTTGGTAACGTAAAACGATTGAACTCAGGTTGGTATTACCAACCAAGAAGTTATTTAGGGTATTCACGCTTGCTATTGCGTTGAGGACTTTTGCAACAACAAAATGTGCAGCGCTAAGTTTCAGCTCGCAACTCAACTTTTTCTCAACCCAGTCTCTATATCAGTTATGTGCTGTTGAGTTGAGGAAAAAGTGTTGCAGAATGAGCAGTTCTCTGCATTTTAAACACTATAATATTTTATACATTTTAGCCATTTTGTTATATGAAAACCGGCAAAAAAAAAGTAAACAAAGTGCATTGATATAATTGAACTGGACTTAATGCAATTAAATTAGCATTCTATTTTTTAAATTAAATAATTAATACCTTTAAGTGGCTGACTCAACATCAAAAAGGCGAAGGGTGCTAAAGCGTCAAATTGAAACAGAATCCGAAAAAAGGAAGCAAAAAAAAAACAAAGACGGCGTTCACGCTCTATAGAGTTTGTGCGCAACTTTTCAACTCTAGAGTAACAGTGAGTAACTGCCACAACGAAAAACAAAAATTAAATATTATTCTGCCGTGCTCCGGAAAATTGTTTTGTTGCAAGAGGAATTAAAACGAATGAGCAAAATAGGTTTAAAAAAGTAAATATTTTATACTAAAATAATTGTTTAAATATTCTAAATATTCTTCTAGTCCAACCTAAGGTTATATATTTATAGACAATTATTTTTAATTTTTTTTTTTTGCCTTAACCCAAAAAATAGCACTTACAGCCAAAAAGAGTTTTTTTTGTGCTCATGTGTGTGCACTTATTTACACGAATACATGGCGATAAGTGAGATAGGGTTCCCGCATTAAGCAAAGAAAATTTCCCTTGTGTTTAATTTCAATAAATATCGTTGCTTAAGTAATATTTTTGTGTAATTTTATTTAAAAGATAGAATAATAAAGAACTAGCAATACTAGCTCCGGCAACCATGTCAGCTGTTTCGTTTCAAGCAAAAATATTTTCGCGAGAATTTATCGGAATTAAAAAGTGAAATATCGACAAAAAAATTTCGGAGCACTCAAAAACGAAATAGAATAAAATTGTTCGGTTTGGTCTTTTCGTTTGCCGGAGCACGGCTGAATATTAATTTATTATTAAAAAATTCTTCGTACTTGGAACTAGAAAAAACAGCACTAGTTTTCAGATGCTTGTCGATTTGTTAAGAAAATAGTTTTCGCTTCAGGCATACTACATTTTCAGATTTATTTATTATATTGAAATGTTATAAGAAGACTTTATGCTATATTTTCACACTAACAGAAATGTCTACATATTTTATTTATAATTGCATTAATTAAGTCTTGAGAACGTCTGGCACAGTATGCGGCGACATGTAATATATTTAAGTAAATTGCTGACAATTTGAAAAAAAACCTTTAAAAGGAGCATTAGAAAAAAAATATAAAATAAAATGAAAAGCTCTAGGGAAAATAGAGGAGAAATTACAGCCAGGGCCTCGTAAAGTGTTGTCAATGTATTAATTGTTGAACGTAAAAGACAGATTTATTTTACAACACACAGATACTCACACACATACACAGATATATGGAATATCTAATGTGCTGTAGGCATGCCATTGTTGGATGTTTGTTTGGCCTATACCTTGGACTTTAGCCGGCCAGGTGTGTCTTCTGGGACAGAGTGCCATGAACTGGTCTAGTTAGTGCTACATAGAAAGACCCACCAAAATTTATACACTCCGCATAGTGTAATTAATGGGAAGTGACCAACAACAACAACAACAACAACAACAACAAATTTCTACATAGTAGAAGAAAATTTCATGCTTAAAAATTATTTGCTCACATGCATGAACGCAGCCAAATGAAGACTTATTTTTTCCAATTTGTTTCTGGTATATATATATTTGTTATTTTCCAAGTATATATATACATATTTAAATGTGTTGTTTTTGTTTTGTATATGTAATTGTCTTGCGCCAGACAATTTGGCAATGAATCAAGAAATGAGCATCGTAGCAGCAGAGGTAAAAATAAAACACCAAAAAAAAAACCTAATTTGTACAGGTGCGAAAATTCTGTGATCAGAATTCATGCAAAACTAATACCAAAGTGTATTCACACGGTGTACACTCCCGTACACCAAAATACACACACATGGTAAAAATTTCTGCTGGCGTTCTAATTTTGTTGCCCTTTTTGTGGCGCTTAGTTATTTCACTTGTATGGAGAGTATTTTTAGACTTTTGTTTTTACCTTGCCAGTATTTTCAAAACTCAAATTATACACTTACTGAGAGCATATACATATACATTTGTTCTGTAATAAATTCGGAAATTTTCTGTCTGAGAAAATAGGGTCTTAGACCTTGCCGTAAATTTGAGTATGAAGTGGAGCACTATTTTTCCAGTTCGCAGTAGTTCCTGGCAAAAAATGTTTGTTTTTGTTTGATTTAAATATATTATCTAAAACAAAATAAAAAACTTATTGGAAAAAAAAAATTTCAAAAACTTTTATTGGCTTATTATTCAATAAGGTAAAAATGTATCGAAGTTTTCTATTAAAATCGCTGGGAGCCAAACACCAACAATCGTTTAAAACTGTGAACCAATTCTTTTGAGGAATCTTGAGAAATCCGATACCGGAGTAATATAAGCTGTTTAAAAAAAATTATTTAATTTTTCGGAAAATTCTGAACTAAAACTACAAGTAACGAATCACGTGAACCGATCTTCTTAAGTAATTTGGAACTAGTAATAATTTTTATTGAAAAATCATTATGACTGTTCCTTTTTTAAGTTTTGATATTTATTAATGATATAATCGACCTACAAGAAAGGCTATAAATATCATATTTTTAGGTTATATCGCTGGGTTTATAAAAATTATAGAAAATGAAATGAATATCAATTCATCCCTAATATTGATTGGACTCACTGGAGCACAATCAATCCTGCCATTTTTGTATTAACTATACAATTTTCTGATTGTTTAATCTGACAGATTGCAATTAAAAATACATAACTAATTTATTTATTTATTTTTTCTATAAAATTTTCTTAAGAATTAATATGGCAAGTAATATTTCTTTATAAAAAAAATACGGGGCTATCTGCGATAGAAATCATAAAATATATATCTTCGAACAAAGCAATTTTTTTTTTTGCAGAATCGAAAAAACAATTTTGAAAATTGTAATATGAAAATCCATTCTCAAGTAATTCACTTCTAAGAAAATAAGTTGGTATAGAATTGTGCGCTAGATCTACGAAAGTGTGTCTAAATTTTTGTTATAAACAATTCGCATCTCTTCCGTTTTAAATATATAGTCCCCGTTGATTTTCTTCATTTAAATTTTTATTTCATTTTTTATTGTTGTAGTTTTTCTAAACGTCGTCCGTTTTGTTTATTTAACAAGCGTCTTTTGATTTTTGTATTTTTAGTGGCATTTTCGCGTAGCTTATGTGTGTTATTTATTTTTTTTTTCATTTTTGGTTTGTTGATAATTTAAAAAATTCGAAAATCTTTGCTAGTAGACTTTAGCCTGTCTCGTTTGATGCCCCATTAAATTTATTTCATTTTATGGAAATCGAATTAATTAGAGACTTTTCAATTGTAAGTGATTTTATGTTGCGAGGGCTGGCTTTTATGTTTCAGAAGTTGGCATACAACTAGATATCCGATCAAATCGAATAACTCAATTTTTAAAAAAATATATTCTCAACAAGAGTTCCACCATCAGAATATCTAGTACATGTAGAGTTGATTTTTTGTCGAAGAATTTTGTAAGGGTCGCCTAAAACGACTAGGTGCAACTAGTAATAAGTGCCATCTATATGAATTATTTAGATAATCCAGAATGGCAAAAAAACAGTTAATCAAATTATCGTCCGAAGGTCAGTTGGGAATGTCCCCTATGAAAAATTTTTGCTTACTTTGGCATTTGCTGCAATTCTAAAGGCAACTCTCGCTTGATACAAGTCAATATTTTTAAGAAATCGCTCGGATTCATTTTAAAATCAGAAAGAGTCAATGGGAATGCTGTACGCACCTTTGGCCACGCCCATTTTGTGTCAAACACGCTAATTTACTGTTACATTATTTACACACACACACACACATACACGAAGAGATACATTTATAGGTATGTGTATGTGTAAGCAGAAAGTACGATAAAACTGAAAGGTTGTCACTTGGGTAAAGTTAAGGCGTGAGATACAAACACACACACACACACAGATACAATCACAGACACACACATATACATATGGACTCGCCGACCTACGCACATAAGAAAAACGACAAAGACTTTGACGTACAACAGGGCGCATGAGCAATCTGTTCTTAGCAACATTTTGACTTTGGCAACATGTTGACGTACTGTGAGATTGAAGTTACATATTTAATTTCCACTTAATTTTTAGGACTTGTTATTTCGTTGGAATTTCGAAGATAAGTATGTTTTAGTGATATTGAGCTTATATTTACAAAAAAATAACAACGTAAATCTTTCATTGATTTGTATATAAAAGCTTTTTCAGCTAATAAAGAAATTGTATTGTGATACTTGTATGAAATGAACTAGGTTAAAAGTTTTACAGAATTTCAAAATATTTATACTATACAAAAAATAGAAGGAACAAACTTACTTCATTTCAATCAATGTTTTCTATGACTCCGAGATTCGGGGCGATTGTGCATGGTGGCACTGGCTAAAGTTAAAAAGAATTCAAAATAAGATGTTACAACTATTTGATATGCCATTCTATTGTAATACTCCACCTTCAAGCCTCTTTGCATTATTGATGAAAAAATCTATGAAGCTGTAACTAATTTTAATTTGAAAACATTAACACCCCACACTATGATGAACGAGATCTTGTTGACCCTTAGCCCTAGTTCTGGTCTTAGTTGTTTTCCTTATTAATATTACATAAAATGAAGCCAAATATTATGTATTCATGTATATAAAAATATCTTAGTTGTAAAGCTGTTTTCAATAATTTGGAAATATTTAGAACCCGAAGACTGTTATATTAGGGTAAATAAAGAAATTGAATTGAACTAGTCACGAAATACAATAAGTATTCATTACCCATCAGTGATGCGAAATCTGAACCGACTTTAATTTTTGAGTTATTCAGAGGCGACAGTTTTTGAAATTTCTATTCTATTTTACAAATTCAAATTCATTAAAAAAAACTGAAAACCCGAACAGGCATTAATTCAAAAATTTTGATAGAATGTTGCCAACATTACAAATTGTTGCCAAATTTATTGCTTAAAGCCGAATAGAATCCACAGAGTTTCCCGCCAATTGCAGGCCGAATCCGAAGTGTATACAAACAAACACACAAACACACGCACATAGAGACTCCCATACACACACACACTGACGTGCTCTAACAACCCCAAAAAGCCACAAAGCAAACAAGGCAACTGTAGCGGGTCTAAGAGAGCAGGAAGAGTGCAGGCGGTTAAAGAGCCAGCTAACGGTCGTTCTGTCGCTCAGTTGTTTCGTATCGTACGGTAAAAGTGGAAAATCTGTAAAGCCGGCTAACCTAACGGTCGCTCTCTCTCCTCCCCTGCTGCTCGGCCCTTTCTCACTCTCATCTGTTATTTACATTTTGTTTTGCCGGCTTTTCATCTTCGAATGCTGCCGCCTGCTTGTCGTCTTCGTCTGCTTCGTCGACGCTGTCGTTCTTGTCGTTCGTTTTACACGAACGTTGCGCCGAGCACACTTCGTGTGCATTACTTGCCTGCCTGGCATTTGCTAGTGGACGAGTTCAGGCGTGTTAGTTGGCAACGGCCTACACACTGATACGGACGTGTTTCTCGCTCGGCGCTGGTAAACTTTTTAGACACAGTTTTTTGTATTGAAGCGTGTTTATTTTGAGTTATCGCGATTTTGAACAAGTGCGGATCGGTTCTGAGTAGTGCAAATTTTGTGCAATGAATTGAAAAAAAGTAGCGCTACATAGTAGTTTTATTTAGTAGCAACAGAATTTATACATATACCAAAAAGTGTTGGAACCTTGTGTTTTTGTGTGTGTGTGTAATTTGAAAAAATATTGCAAATTGTCAAAGGAAGTGATCTAAAGGTAAAGTTTTAAAAAGTTTTTTCTAAGTTAAGAAAAGTGTTTTTAAAATAAGCTTTCTAGTTTCCGAAATATTTCCCACTCTATGGTAAACCACATTTTTGTTTGTTGTCATTTGTCAACAAACCTTGAGCATGTTAATTAGTACCAGAAAAAAACTAAAAGTTCATTAGTTTTTTATATACCGTCTACGGCTGAAAATTGTCTCAATCATTCATCATTCAACATTTTGTTGAAATACTTCATAATAATTTTGCTGAATGACATGGAAAAGTTTTTTCCTGTAGTTTTGTTTTGGTTGGCTGACTGCAACTCAAAACAAATGTGCATAAAAATAAGCATTTTTTAGAAATGCAGAACGTGATTGTATCATAAACTGAATGGACAGATGTTTCTTTATCTTAAGTTATTATGGTTCTAAAGTATATAGTTAATGCCTGTTTTGAATATGTGTGCAACTGGTTTTTCATAATAAGGGTTCTCGAGTTACTAACAGTTGAGTATTTTTATTCTCCAAATAAGATATAAAAAATCTGTTGATCAAAGTCTTAACGACGCTCACATTTGTATAAATGCGATTATTTGATGAAACAAAGCCACGCCTACTCAATTAAGGCTGAAAAAACTTGGTCTTTGCCTCGTCCCAAGGTGCTTGCTTTGCCTACGCCAACGTCTGTCTATACCATTAGGGAGCTTCATTGTTTTGATGTTATCAGCTGTTATTGTTGTTGTTGCTGCTGAAGTTGTTTGTTTGTTGTTGCAGGGCAATAATGTGCAGCATTAAGCAGTCGCCGTGGCATGCTTGCTAACAAAATAATTGACAAAACAAATCATTTATGTGGCAAAAGTTTTGCCAAGCTTTTTTCCATCTGTTGAAAATGCACACGACGACAGAACACGCAACATGTTTGACATAAATGCAGATAGTCTGAGCGACAGAGACAGTGACTAAAACGTCCAACCAAATATAAATAACAGCATAATAATGAGCCCCAAGCTGTGTGCAGGAGACAATGCACTAGGCGAGCTATCCACCACAAATCTCTTATAATTAAATTATTACGAAAACAGAAATTTTTGGGTGTAGTGGTTGTTAGGGAGAGGTCTAGTTGAGAACTCTGGCAATTAAATTAGTTAACGTACCAATCTTGGGGTCTATATTTTATAAAGAAATTTTTAAGAAAATTATAATAAGATTTGAAAAAAAATAAAATAAAATTTAAAAAAAAATGCATTTTAAAAAATATAAACAGAAAATGGAATGGGAACTTCTCATCACTTATGTCCTCTGAAGTTTTTGTGTAGGTTTTTATTTCTTAAAAAATTAGTAAGAAATTGTAATAATATTTAAAAAAAATTAAAATAAAATTTCAAAAAAATGCATTTTAAAAGATGGCGTACGTTAAAGTCGGGCGCGCACGACTTTGGGATACCCTGTACCACCAAATTGCAATCAAGTCCGATATATTGCTTACAAACTCCAAAAGATATTTCTTTGCCAAATAAACGAAACACAACGAATACGTTTTTTTGACCGATTGGTCCTATGGGAGCTATATGATATAGTCAACCAATCTTGATAAAATTTGGTACAGTTTTGAAGATCTCTAAAAAATTTCTGAATGCCAAATTTGGTTACAATATCTTCACAAACAAACGATTCACAACGAATTTTGTACAAAAAACAAATTTTCGACCGATCGCTCCTATGGGAGCTATATGATATAGTCAACCGATTTTGATCAAATTTGGTATAGTGCTTGGGAACTCTAAAAAACTTCTTAATGCCAAATGTGGTTACGGTATGTTCACAAATAAACGAAACACAACGAATTTTGTACAAAACACGATTTTTTGACCGATTGGTCCTATGGGAGCTATCTGATATAGTCAACCGATTTTGATCAAATTTGGTATAGTGCTGGGGGTTTCTAAAAAATTTCCGATTGCCAAATTTGGTTATGATATCTTCATAAGCAAACGAATTATCCATCTAAAACTTTTGCTTTTTTTCGAGGTCCTCTGAACCACCCCTATGGGAGCTATATAATGTAGTCCCGATATCAAAAAAATAAAATAAACTTGTCTCCTATGGATTAATAAGGGATCTTATCTGAAAGTTTGGTTGCTCTAGCTCTTACCATCTCTGAGATCTAGGCGTTCATACGGACAGACGGACAGACGGACATGGGTATATCGACTTCTCTAGTCACCCTGATCATACTTTAGGTAACTTTGGGGGGTCTCCGACTTCTCCTTCTGTACGTTACATACATTTTCGGCTTGCACAAACACAATATACCCTTTGTACCATACGGTACAGGGTATAAAAATATACACAAAAAACGGAATGGCACTTATGTCCTCTGAAATCTTTGTGTACGTTCTGACAGACTAACTTGGCTTAAACGATATTCGAGTTAAAGTTTAATAATTTTTCGCAAAAGGAACATATGATCCTCGATCTCATAGACGAATCCAACATATTATTTATGATTTTGGAAATCCTCGCGGATTGTACTTTTTGGGATTGGAGATAGTGTAGGTACATTTTTAATACTTTTTTTATATCGTTTCCTAAGTTGTGCGATTCGTCAATAAAAAGTGCTCCAGAATTTTGAAAAAAAAATATATGCCTAACGCATTATAATTGTGCACTTTTCCAATATTATATTTTTTTTATTATTTAAATATTGCGGAATACGAATCCGAATACAATTTCAAAAGCGAAAAGAGTGTAAAAATTAAAAATCATAATTATGTACAATGGAAGAATAAAATTAGAAGAAAAGTTTTTTAAGAAAGTTTTGTGAAAGAAAAGATAAACGGGGTACCTCTGATGATTGCCCCCAACAAAAGTTTTACACTTATTTATCTTTCAAATTCATTAATTTATATTGGTTTTTTTTATGGGTCCAAATTTTAAGTTTTCAATATCGTTTTTTGATGATCCACTTTCACCACCATTCTTTGAAGACCTGGGTAGTATGCCCATAGTGGATCTGGCCACTTTTGTCGAATCCTCAAAATGGTTCTGCAAAAGAAGTGACTAGGAATGCCCACCAGCTTCCACCACCTTCGAAATAGTCCTCCTCTCCTCTTCTTTCTTCCCTTAGACAGTAGACCTCATGGTCTCTGGTTGATCTTAATTATTGATTGAGCAGCCTAACCAACCTAAGCGAACTTATAGAGATGTCTCACTCGCTTAAGTTAATCAACTATATGAGACTTGAACTCTCCGTTTCACTTTATGGCGCTGAAGCTTGGGTGATAAGAGTGTTTAAGGGGAAAGTAAATCTACTCGGAAAGAAAACAGCGAAAAGGAAGTGTGCGTGCTTGGTAACACCAGGTGAAGGATGCTCTTTGTTATTTTGGCATCAAGAGGTGGAGAAGACATGCCATGGTTGGGAGTTCCTGCATTTGGCCGCATTCGGTTAACTGGTCCTAACGATGCATAATTGTTCCAAACCGAGAATTTTTGCTATAAAAAATTATGCAATAAACTTCGATATCGGTACATTATATTCTAATGATATAAACAAGAACTTAGAAAAATTTCAGACCGATCCGAACACGCACAGTCCTAGCGCCCATAGATGCTCTGCTTGCGGAGTCGTCATGCGATTTTATTACATTAAAACATTACATCTAAGGTTAATTAGGCGAATTTAGTAAGAAGCATTTTCGAAATAATATAACTTGGTCCAAAAAAAAAAAATAATTTCCTTGGTTAAATTATTAGGTTATCGATTGCTAAAATTTAGGTAGGCCATTCTTTGACAATCTTGTAAGCGTTCTGAAAAAATTTGTTTTTCAATGAAAAAGAAATGTTGAATTGAATTTTTTTTTTAAATTTCGTTAATTTTTTTTTTGAAATTATTGATTTATTTTTTAATTTTTTTTTTAATTTTTTAACAATATATTTTTTTTTTGAGTCTTAGGCCATTGTTGCTAGTACCCTAGTTTCTTAAGTTTACTATTGTGTAATATACTTACATAAATTAACAAATAAATAAATAATATTTTTTAATTAATATTTTAAATTCAGAAAACATCTTACATTTGCAGAGGAACAAGAATTCTAATATTTTATACACGCGATTTCACTGCGAAAAAAAACTTTAAATCGGTGACTTCTATAATTAAGAGAGTTATGCTAATTTTACCTCCATATAAAATAAATGCATTCGACGTAATATATATACTCTGAGTGAGTGGCGGATCCACAGGGGGTTTTCGGGTCCGGACCCCCCCAAAATTAGAAAAATGGGTAGACAGTTTTTTGCAACCTCTGATATACTTCGAAGTGAAGAACCTTGAGTTTATTTCCATGCTATTTCTCTTATATTTTATTAATTGCAACAATTCCTACATCAATCGAAATTCAGCAACCGGGGCTGTCATTAATAATCTGACTTCACAAGCATTTGAAACTAACAAAATTTCTAATTGGAGTCGTTGTTAAATTCCCAAAATTATTTTCATAAATTTCATGCCGCTGTGGGAGACCTTCGGGGTCAACCAGGATATGCGACTCGAATTTTTTATTTTTCAAGCGAAGTCCTTTCTATCGTATTGTAGGTGGTGTAATCCATTAGATCATTTGCCAAAAGTCTTAATAAAACGTTTGAAATAATGGTATTTAACATTAACAGAACATAAAATCGGATGAGAATCTGAATGAAATACAATCAAACTATAAATGGAAACGACATTTGACCAGAGTTCAAACAAATCGTATTATAGGCTTAACCGCAAATGGGAGTTTTACTGTGGGTAGCGCCTAGTGGCAAACAGCTGTACATAAACGGTTGATTGCAACAATCAACATGTTAACAAGCTGTTAAACACACACATACGCTTGTGTGTGTGTGTGTGTGTGTTGCCACATGGCACTAGTTAGGGGAATACAATTTTTACGAGCTCTTAACTAAAAATCCCAACATTTATGGCTATTAGTTTTTGCCACATTTTAGTGCCAATGAATGTCGCGTTTACAAGTCACGAATGTTGTTGTTGTCCATATGTACACATATATACAAAAGTATATAGTATAGTGTGTGTGTGTGTGTGTGTGTGTGTGTGAGTGTGTGGCAGGCGTTTGACTTTGTGTGTAAGAATTTAGTTGATGATTTGTTTATTAAAAGCAAATTTATACTTATTGCTTGCACGCAAGCTTAGGGCGCCCCAAACAGTATGCAGCAATTGTCATGTCACGCTTGTTAACGATAACGATGACATCGATAACAATAATTCTAACAATAGGCTATCATGTTGGCATTAGAGATGGGATTGGGATAGATAGAGCGAACTTATCATATTGGTTGCAAAAGTAGCCGGCAGAATTACTTTGCCTTATTACTATATTTCATATAGTCTTAAGATTGGATTCTAATGGTTCAAGTGTTTCGCCACGATCCCATCGGAGCACCTGCTGCTAGACCAAGTATACCTATCAGAGATGGAACCAAGAAGGCAAATGGCTAGGATTTCCATTCCAAACTCATCTTCATTTGGCATTAGCTCATAGAAGTTGGTTAGCGTAGCACAGGAAGCTGCATTGTTGTCTTTAGCAGCAGAAGCTGCTTTCTGGCCCAGTTTTAGACAAATAAATATACTACGAGCATATAGTTTATTGCGTTTTAATTGCTTAGCAGCGGCATAACTCAATATCATCTGCCAGTTGACTCATATGTATCCACAGTCCAGTCCAGTCTATTTCGACGAAAGTTTTGAGCAACTCGCATCTGGATTGTTTATTTACGTGCGCTTAATTTATACTTTACTTCGGTTCGAGTGCGATAGAGAAAGAGTAACGCTTCACGGCTAGTAAACAAAATTTAATTGCGTAGTTGTCATCATCCGAGAAGAACAAGAGCAAGAAGAAGAGTTTACGATTTTGGACCGGCTGTAAATTAAAGTGTAATGAAATTCCACAATTTTTCGCACAATTGAAAATCAAGACTTCTGCGCGTTTTGTAATATGGCATAAATACAATACACAATGAGCCAAGGGAAACAAAAAAAAAAAAAACACCTGACCCCACACCAAGTGTATTAACTGTTCACAAAGGCTATTTCAAAAAAATACCAGATGCACTGGCAAACTATTAAAATTGTATTGAAAAATAAAAAAAAAATTAAAAAAATTCCAAGCACATCAAGAAAAATCAAATGGGGCACATTGCAATTGTGGCACGTAATTTTATAGAGCAAAATTCAAATGCAAGCTAATTTATGGGCTGTTCCTTTAATAGTTCTAGTGCAGTTTGAATGAAACAGGATGGCGTTTCATCAAATGCAAAGAGCAGGAACAGAATACTAAATAAATGTACGAGTATATAAGTAGGAGCTCGTAATATTCACGCTCCAATTCACTGGGAATTGCAAAAGACATAAGGAAATGAACCATGTGGCAAACGTTTAAACAAAGGCTTTGGTGAAATAAAACAATTCTCAAATCGATTGCATGTCGATTTAGTTGAGCTGTCATTAGATACATTTGTGGGGCTTACCGTTTCTTTTTTTTTTTTGCTTTTGTTCTACTTTAATTCCAGTTCCATTTCACTTTTATATTAGGCCCTGTTACATTGACCCAATGCATTATTTAGTAGTTAAATTATGAAGATTTAAAACTATTTTTTTTAATTTTCATAATCAACCGGATAAATAATCCGAACATGAGCAGGAAAGGTAATTTCAAGACAATTTTTCAATAAACTCTAAAAAAAACACGATTTCTAATCGAAAACCATGTTAATTTGTATTTCCTTTACAGAATTTTTATAAAATATTTAATTTAGATCAAAACTCTGTGGTTATATTTTTGATGTTTAATTTATAGAAGAATGGCCCAAATGTGGAAGATATGGCTTATCTTAAGAATAAACTTTATATATAATATATATTTTTTATTTATAATAACTTTCTTTATAAAACAATCTATTACTTCTACGTCTTCTTGTATCCTATTATCTTTGAAAGCTGGCTCTTCAAATAATAGGTGGTTTTATTATTTATAAAGTTATATATAAGTGTTGCTCAAAAAAAGCAAAGGAAATTGTCTATAATTATGGCAAGGGCAAGAGCAGAGTAGAAAGGAGGTTTGTAATACAGTGGAAAATTTTTTATATTTAGTTGGTTACAATAACAAATAAGTGATTTCGAAAATTCATTACATTCTAATACAATTGCAATTGATTCGCAAAATTTCAAAAAGAAAAGGTTAAGGTTCAATCGCGGCTTGCAACTCATAAGGGGTAACACTTATGTGGAGTATGGTTTTTTAAGTTCATTTTTCGATTTTTTTTTCAAAGAAAAATTTTTTTCAAAATCCAAATAGGTGACGATGTTATACATATTTTGAGCTAAAAAAATTAATTTTTCCAAAGTTATGGAAAACAAAATGGCGCCTATAGAGAGCAAATGAGTACATGACTAATTGTTTGACTTTTTGACGTCGCGATTGATCTAAAACATAAAAACTAATTTTTCCTCTTATTCTATAGACCAAAACCAAGTGAACCACGTAGGGGTTATCAAAAATGTCAATATGAAAAAAAAGTCCGAAGGATGAAAAAAAAATAATTTTTTTTTCAAAAAAAAACATAAAAAATTAGTTGTAAAATAAAAAGTTTTTATTAAAAAATTGTGATTGTGTCAAAATTTCAAATCGATTGAATAAAAATTGACCAAGTTATTCGTGAAGCCAATCATAAAAAAGTGGTTTCGAGAAAAACACGATTAAAGTTATAAAACTGGCCCGACCACGCGGCTGGGTGCCATGCGTCCAATGCTTATAAGTGGAGGAAAATTTAATTTTTTTTTTGAATCACTTCGGGTTATCATATATAACATAATTGTCTACCAATTAAGCTAAAAAAAAAATCGTTCTTCTGTAGATTCTACACTGTTGTTACTCCTTAAAGAAGCAAATTTTATAAAACAATTTTTTTGCTTATTACTGAATATTACAATCACTCTCCTAAAATATAACAGAAACTACAATTAGAATAGGAATATA
The DNA here is from genome assembly GCA_949987675.1 of Chymomyza fuscimana. Classification (NCBI taxonomy): domain Eukaryota; kingdom Metazoa; phylum Arthropoda; class Insecta; order Diptera; family Drosophilidae; genus Chymomyza; species Chymomyza fuscimana. The sequence goes on from OX465089.1 coordinate 2,205,628, forward strand.
ATTAGTAATTAATAAAAATTTAATTAAATTTCCACAAAGAATTCATCCGACTCCAAAACTATGAGACTAAGCAAATACTGCTTTAACCAGTTGTGAATAATAAGCTCTTAGATGTCAGACCAATCTTGTTAGGTTAGGTTAGGTTAGGTAGTGCCGGTTGACCCCTGGGGGGAGTCACACATAGACTAGGTAGTCCTTAGTGATACCGGAAGGTGCGGCTGGTGTACAAAGCACGCTAGTCGTCAATTATATGCGTGTGCTTGGCAAACGCCAGAAGCCTTTGAGGTGCCCTATCGGCTGCCTCTTCTGGTGAGGTAAGCCATGGTTTTCCTAGGTATTTGAGTCTCGATGTACAGAGGGCAGGGCAGCTGCATATGAGGTGCTCCAGAGTCTCTTTGACGTCTGTCTCCCTACATTTCCTGCATTCATCGTTGTTGGTAATGCCTAGCTTCTTAGCGTGGGTTGCTGTCAGGCAATGACCGGTGAGTATGCCCACTATAAGCCTGCAATCTCTTCTTGGGAGTTGCAGAGTATACTGGGCTAATTTGCTGTTTATTCTCTTGCACATTGTGCGAGCCGTTCTGCAGTTCGTTGTGGTGTACCACCTTCTATCAGATCTTACTACAGCGTCCTCTTCTGATTTGTGGTTGATTGTCCTTAGAGGAATCTTTAGATCCTCAAGTGACGGTTGACTCAATGCGGCTCCTTCCTTTGCGAGCCTGTCAGCAGTTTCATTTCCTTCAATGCCCTGGTGGCTGGGTACCCAGAAGATGCACACCTCCTTCTGGGTGTTTAGTGCATCTAAAGCGTCCCTGCTTGCCAGTACACTTTTGGAATTGATGCTGAACGCTTGCATGGATCTGATTGCCGCTTGGCTGTCAACAAATATGTTTATTCGATTCTGCTCTAGGGTGAGCGCTAGCTCTGCAGCCTTCTTTATGGCGAATACCTCCGCCTGGAAGATGCTACAGTGGTCCGGCAACTTGTAAGACACCTCCGTGGGTGGGTCGGTACAGTATATTGCGGCCCCAACACCGGACTCCATTTTGGAACCGTCCGTGAAAATTTTTGTCGCTTGTTGGTCCATGCCGATTTTCCAGTCCTCTGGTCCCATTAGAGTGGGCGTTCTGGAGAAGTTGTTTACTGGGGTCATGTAGTCCGTGCTATTGTGTGTCACCCCTTCAACTTTGCTGTGCCCGTAGTTCGTTAGGGCCATGTTCCCTGCTGCACAAAGACGTTGCGCTGTCTTCTGCGCCAGTAGTTTGGCCTGTATGTCAAGGGGGTGTACTCCAAGTATAGCTTCTAAGGCCTTGGTTGGAGTGGACCTTAGCGCCCCCGTTATGCACATCAGTGCACGTCGTTGCGTCCTCTCCATCATTCGTAGGTATGTGGTCTTCTCTGTGGCTTTCCACCATACCAGAACTCCGTAGAGTAGCACTGGCCGCACTACTGAGATGAAGATCCAATGCATAAGTCTTGGTGATAAGCCCCACGTGCTACTCAACATCTTCTGGGATGCATAAAGTGCATTTGTGGCTTTTTTCACCCTTTCCTCGACATTGGGTTTCCAGCTCAGCTTGCTATCCAGTACTATTCCTAGATATTTCACGCTCATTTTGGGCTTGAGCGGAGTGCCGTTTATCGATGGCGGAGTCCAACGCGGTACCTTGTATCTCTTGGTGAAGAGAATTAGGTCCGTCTTGTCCGCGTTAATACTGAGTCCGGCTTCTGTGGCCCACATCAGTATTTCCTTTAGCGTAATGTCCATGACCGAGCTAAGTGTCATGGGACATTTGCCCACGATAATTATGGCTATGTCGTCCGCATAGGCAGTTATCCTTGGGCCTTCCGTTTAAATCTATGTAGAATGTCGTTTACCACTAGATTCCACAATAAGGGCGATAGTACTCCGCCTTGCGGCGTGCCTTTGTGTGCCTCTTTTGTCACTGTCGTGGTTCCCCATTCTGCTCTAATTCGTCTGCAGCTCAATAGGCTTTGTATCCAGGAGTTTATGGCCTCCTGGGGTGCCTTGGGTCTTAGGCTTCGCATTATGGCTTCCGTAGAAACATTATTAAATGCACCTGAGATGTCTAGGAACGCTCCCATGGCGTATTCCTTGTGGTGTAGGGCTTTTTCAATGGTAGCTACTAGGGAGTGCAGCGCTGTTTCCACCGATTTCCCTTTTGTGTAGGCATGTTGGTTGTGTTCTACAAGTTGTCTCATGCCCTGCCTTATATGTAGATCCAGCAGTTTCTCAAGAGTTTTGAGTAGGAATGAGGTGAGGCTTATTGGCCTGTAATCCTTTGGCTGCACGTGGCTGCATTTCCCTGCTTTTGGCAGGAACACAACTCGTGCTGTCCTCCAGGATACGGGAACGTGTCCGTACCTCAAACATGCTTTGTATATGTTATCCAGCCATGGCGTAACCTTATCTTTGGTCTTCTGCAGCATGGCCGGGATTACACCATCTAGGCCAGGGGATTTATAGCTCGCGAAGGAGTCTAGGGCCCACTGGATTTTGTGTGTCGTGACCAATCTTGTTATTTAATAAAAAACATTGGGAATGCATTTTGAATTACTTTTCAATTTGTATATGATTTTGTGAAATTTTTTTAATTGTAACCACGAAAATGCTGCCGTTAAGTAACATAAGTTTAGATTAAAAGGATTTGCATCCATATGTATTCAATTGCTTTCATCACTAAGCATACCTTATTAGTCACTGTAAACGTTTCTTTAGCACTTAAAAATCATGCATACGTAATAGAATGGCGTGCCTCTTGACTATAACGTATACGCTGCGTAATACGCGTTTAGACAGACATGGATCTATATAATGAATCTATTGATGAATGACTATGAAGATTTACTACATTAACTTTGTTTTCATTCAGTAATCACTCAGACTGGCACTGCCTCGATTCAGTTTTATGGGCCAAGTATAGAGCGCAGTTTCACGGACTGGAATTATAATTAGCAAGTTTATGTCGGGTGGTATAATAAATCCCGTGCTGACGTACCATGTCAAGGCTCTTGCTCTACTCGTAACTAAAATCGATGAGCGAATTAATCAAAATTAGGCCTTGGAAAGTGCATAATAAATATTTATACTTGGCATGTCAAAGTATTTTTCAATTTCAACTGCAATTTAAACGTCCATCAATAATGAGAAGTCCGGGGTATTACCTATGGACTCAATGCAACAAATCGCGTACAAATCGTTAAAGCACAGATTAAATTGTATTCATTGTTGTTGTTGTTTTTATTGCTCTGGGCCATATTTCATGCTACAGTGTGGCAGAAATGGAGTACATAAAGCTCAGACACGGCACAGCAAGAATGAACTTGCTTCGGATGGCGGCAGCGGCAGTGGCAGCGAAAACGAAGCCACTTAAGTCAACTTAAGAGAGTGTGGGTGAGAGAGTGTGACTGTGTTGGAGAGTGACAAATGAAGACTGACATTTACAAAACAGTTGAAAAACAAAACGAAATTATACAACTTGCCACGACTGTCTCCAGTTTACGGTCTACGGTCTACGTTCTACAGTCTGTAGTCTCCAGTTCTCAGTACTCAGGCGACAGGCGACAAAGGACATACGACAGCCGAGTTGAGTTTTTAAAAGCAACTTGTTGTCATAAAGCCTCGCGCTTTTTATACACTGTATGCACTTGGGTGTAGGGTATACTAGACTACTATGTAACAGGCAGAAACAGGCGTGGCAAAGCATTAGTTATTTTTCAGATATCTGAATCCCACGGTTTTTAGCAACGACAGAGCTTGCGCGTAAATGCAGCTTTGTATAAAATAGTGACATTATCAGACTAGGTAGCCAGGAACGGTTCAGCACTGCCAGTTAACCTTGCGGTTACGGATATAACAATACCCTTACAGGACGTCGTACCCCAATTAAGGGGCACCCAGAGCTCTGGCGGAAAGAGAATGGAACACTGTGTCCGGTTATCGCATTTCCCGAGAACTCTGGCCACAGTATAATCCAAAGCGAACATCTGAACGCCTGCATTTTCATAGGAACAGGACCAGGATGGTGGTAGGAGTTGAAACGGGGCCTGTATGCCATAGGATGCACTTTGACCATTGTTGAATCCTCAAAATGGTTTTGCAAAGAAAGGGACCTAGGTGACTAAGAATGCCCACCAGCTCTTTTGAACCTCGGAATAATCTTCCTCTATCCCTCACAACCCCCCTCCTTCCTCATTCAAACTTCTTTCTTCTCTTATACAATAAGGCATCACAATGGACCTCATAGTCTCTGGGTGATCTCAATCATTGATTGAGCAGCCTAATCATACAAACGTAGGTAGCCTCATATAGGCCCAAAAATAAAAGTCGCTTCAAAACCCATTTTCTTCGGAAAAAAGCAGACAGTGTATTCCAGCGTCGAACAGCGCCACGACTGTATCACATTTTTTGTATGCTCCACTTTTTTTTCGTATCCCTGCACATGCCCTGCCTCTAACTACTCTATCACATATTCCACTCGGAGTTGGTTTTTGTGTTGTTGGGCTTTGGGGAACGTGAAAGATTTAAAATAAACCCACTTAGCGGCAGTCAAGCACTCATATTTTTGACAATTGTTTAAGCCATGCGACATTCAAGTGACTCAAATCCTTATGTCAAAGACAGTACGGGTTTTGGCAAAACGGATAATACGAGTACAAGTACTGAATCCAATGAATCTTAATGCCACTTATTTAAGCATTCATTTCAACAATTAATGTCAATCTACGCGTCAGTCAAATAATTTGGCCAAGATATTTGCGCAAAGACAGCGGGCAGACAATCCAATTTAAAATTGAGGGTTTTTCCACCTCTTTATTGCAACATTCATTAAATTCTTAATACAAACAATGTATAAAATGTATAGAAATGCGTTAATTGAATATATATAAATATACTATATACTAGTACACTTTATATACAATGTATATAGCTGAGCAGACAACACTTGGGTTTTAAATATAGCCAATTGCTACAACAAACACAGGAAAATCGAAATAATTTCTTTTAAAAACACAGTGCATGCTCCATATAGTGCACTAATTGAGTTCAAGGGTGTTCATAGTATCTAAATTTTTTATAAGGCAGTCTAATGTTTGAACATTTATTTAATGTTTTCGAACAACAGGATATCACTATTTATTCATGAATTTTCCAAAAAAAACAAATTACTTTTTAATGATTAGAACAAACAGTTGAGCAAATTAAATCTCCTTGGCCAATTGAACTGGCCCAATTCATAAAATGTCAGATATTACTAAAGACAACAATTTCGAAGTAATTAGTTTCCGTTTAGTTTATTTGACTTTACAGTTCACAAGCGTGTGCCTGAATTTTTGTAAAATTTTGTTAAAAAGCTTTCAGGATAGATTTCTAATTTATGGTTTCAGTGTTGCTGGCTTGGAATGTTCAAAAAGATTTCTGGAACTACTCGTTTTATTTATATACCCTAGAAACGGAGTTGTATTTCTGTAAAGATTTAAATTTATTAATGAAAGTCATATTTTGTTAATAGCAGTTACCCATATTTTTCGGGCATGAAATGCAATCATTCATCTTTTTGAGCACAGTTGGAATTACTTCTAGATCTTAAACTAAAAAAAAACATAATTAAAAAATGTGTGAAAAATATTTTTAAAAAATGTTTTTTTAATCTGATCCATCTATAATATCTCCAGTTCAACAGACTGGATTGCCTAAAATAAGAGAACTATAATTTATAAAAATACAGCTAATTTTCTTTTTAAGCGGTAGATATGTTCCAGAAAAAACTCTGTAAAAAGAGATATGAAGCAAATCCTTAAGCTCATATGAAAATAAATTAAAAGGGGGAATTCCCTAACTAAATTTCTAAAAGATTAGGTTAATAAAAATATTTTTTTTTTATTTTAGATTTTTTTTTAATCCTGCTAGTGAATGTTTGCTTAAATTTTTTTTCTAGACCGTGTGATTTGAAAATCGTGTAAAAAAGTCCGTGTAGAAACAGAATTGGGTGTATGTATGTATATGTATTTTTGATAATCTCGCAAAGTTGAAAAAAAAACCAAAAATTCTTTATCCGCTTGCGAGATATGGCAAAGGAAAGTGACTGAATACTTAGCAGTTATTGATAAATCGATAAATAATCGGATTTTTGTATATTAAATTTTTTTTTCCTCTATCACATATGTAAAAATTATAAAAATTAAGGAAATCAAACGCTTCATTTATTTTCGATTAATATATAACTCATATTAATAGAACTCTTTATTATTTCGTTTTGCTTACTGGCGATAGGAATGAAAATAAGGAATCGTCAGCAGAGATGATTATCGATATTGACGGCAGTATCTTCTTTTTTAAAAAATATTTTTATTAGCTATTTATGAAATTAAATCTTTTTTCCTTACCTTCGCTTAATTTTAACAACAAAAAAAAAAGTAAGGAACTATCTATATTCTACATATCAGTTCTCCCAGAACACCAAATTACTTTACCCAAATTCATCTTATTTTCGTTTTCATCAATTAATTCCCAGCAGTAAGCTCTTGATTTCTTCGTTCGCATCTTATTTTGAGAAGTACCAAAAGTGGATATTTTTTAAATACGATAAATATATCTTTTTATCTGACTGTAATATTTCTATCTAAAATAATTTAAAAAAAATATCTGTGTTAATTTCTGAAAATGTTCACTAAATCGAATGTCTACCCTATCAAGCATGCAGTTGCATCGAAGAAAATGCTATAGTACAAGATTTCCGAGCAACACGTCTTGCCGTCATTATTATCGTCATCAACGCCAAGCCATCATCTATGAGAAGACCGGAGGCTGTCCGTTTCAATAGACTTTGTTGTTATTTTTAGCGTAATTTTCATTATTGACTGAAAAACTGACATTTGGACATGCAAAAATCTCTTTAATTGAACATGAAAAGCTACACACACACACACACACACGTAGAGTCACCTGCAAAAACTTGGAACAAATATCATACCGTATCATGGCAATCAACATGAAGAGCCTGGGCTGAATGACGGAATTTCAGGAAATTTCAACACGCTTGATGTTGTCAGTGCAACAAGTTGCCTTGAACAAAATGGCGGAAACGTGACGCAGTATCCTGTATGCGGCTGTATGTTGAGTGTGGGTAAATGCAAATGCAACAGTCTGTTAGACGTTACCCGATACCAAACTAAATTTATGAAATGAATTTTTAAACGTTATGCAAGTTGTCGACTATCTGGCAACTTTAAACTTTTTTATTGCTTTGAGAGTTTGAACTGGCTGCAGCGCCAGGCTGGCCCATGGCACCATGGACCAGGCAACAGTGGCATCCTAATTGTGGCAAACTTTTGCAGCATGCAACATTGAACAGTCGCTGCAGCTGTGAGAGTCTGCAGTCTGTGTGTGTCTCGGAGTCTCATATCCTGAAAGCTAGAAAGCCAGCCATACGGCCGTACAGACAGCCGTACAGCCGTGTGTGTCTGGCCGATTGCATTGTCGTTGTCCCTGTTCATTGACTTTGGCAGCGACAGCAACTTCTACTTACTGGAACTCACATACACATACACCCTCACTCACACGTCTTTTTTAATACACTTCCTTGCCAGCTGCACATCGATCGCCCGGCCACACGTACGCACATTCCCGGACTAGTCCTTGGACCAGGGACGTTGCCGTCGGCGTGCTGCCTAGGTTCATTAAACCAGCGCGTCCTGTTGCTGGACACTGACTTTTCATGCTCATATTTTGCCGTAACTGCAACACTATGGGCAAGAAAAAAGAGCAAGATGAGGTGACGAATATAAAACACTCTGGGAGTTTACATTTTGTGGTGCTTGGAGCCCTTTTTAGTTCGGTATTATTATTATTATAACAATAATGAGGAATCTCTTAGGTCTCCTTGTATGCTTCAGCTCTGCTGTCAGTCGAATTTCCGAAATAAGTGTTAGCCAGCATTTTCAAGAGTTTCTTTAGTAAAGGAGTCATTAATCTAAGGAAGTTTTTGCCTTCCCAAGATTAATTGTTATGGTTTGATATATAACCGATTAATATATCACACCATAACAATTAATCGCTGATCCAGTCGGCAGTTTCAACAGGTATGTCTTCTTCTCTTAATAGATGGTTAATGTTGTGTCCAGAAATGCCAAAAAGGCTGCGGACGTTTCTTATTACCTTATCGTCTATGGTTATAGATCGCGACGAGGTAGTTCTAGTTGTATAATCTTTTAGGATAATCAGGAGGAAGATTATTCCGAGGGTCAAAAGAACTGGTGGGCATTTCTAGTCACCTATGGCACATTTGCCAGACTACCGAGGGCTTCAAAGAATGGTTTACCCAGGAACTGGGATATTCTTCTAAGAAGCGCCGGGCCATCACATAGCAGGTGTTGGATGCTTTCTGTATTCTCCTCATCTCCGCACCTGCGACAGAAGTCATGATGGAGACGTGCATCCTCTCGGCCATTAGGCCTAACTCCTACCGCAATCCTGGTCCTGTTCTTATGAAAACGCAGGAGTTCAGATGATCTTTTTGGATTATACCGTGGCCAGAATGCTCGGGAGATGCGACAACCGGCCATAGTGTTCCAATCTCTTTCCGGAGTGCCCCAGTACCCAACAGAAGGTGATTGATTGGTGATGGATACGGTTAAGCGCTAGCACCGTGTTACGGATAAGATTACTCTTTATTGTATGCGATGTAGGAGCCTTGATTGAAGAATTACTTGGACTTTCGTCCAAGGTATCAATAAGTCTAGCCGATTGCCAGATTGCATATATCTCGGCTTGAAAAACGCTACACCAGTCGGGAAGGCGGTATGAAAGCTTCGTCGAAAGCTCTTTAGAGAAGACGCCTGCTACTGTGCGTTCATCCGTCTTTAAACCTAACCTCTTTACTTGAAAGTGAAAATAGATGATTAGAAAACTTGCACTTATCTTGAACACCTAGTTAGCCAAATTCCATTCATTAGAGCAAGTTCACCATTTACCAATTAACCGAATAGGCCATGTAACCAATTTATATTATTCTAATCTATGCTGGTGGCCGTCGGTAGCGTAGTGGTAGCGTACTCGCTTTACAAACCGAAGGTCGGTGGTTCGAATCCCCGCAGTAGCGCTGGTACATTTGCCTAGCACTGGCATCGCTAGCCCAAAGACGCTATTTGCCCAAGAAAGTCTCTATTAATTAAAGACACCGCCGTTCGGATTCGGCTATAAACTGTAGGTCCCTGTTCTCTTTGAACAGTTATTAATAGAGATCCCCATGCCCCGCCCAGGGGCGACTGACAAAAATTGTCAGTCAGGGAATTATTATTATTATTAATCTATGCTTATTCCGCATTTCTTAACTTTATCAAAATCACTCTGCATTCAAATGAGCCCTTCGAAAGGGTATTTAAAGGAAATGCATGTTGTCGTCTGATGTTTTGGTTTGGTTCGTCCCAAGCTTTGCTTGTTCAAGTCCATTGCGTTGATGCAAGTCCTGACAACGATTATCAATAACAAGCTGCGGCAACACGACGACGACCGAGTACCATATGGCAGAGCTTCTTCTTTAGCGGATATTGGCTGGGCTTAGTGACGTTTATTGTTTGCGAGAGTGTATATGTGTGTGTGGATGCGTCAGAACTTGTTGCACGATGCCAGCCTGGCTTAACTAGACGCCCTAATCAAGCAGCCATATCCATTTAGCACTTATACCATATCTTTATACTCGGCACACCCCACACTCACATCCATTGAAATATTTTGTTTATGTTTTAAATGCCATGATAAACATTTCTATGGCATCTTCGTTTCATCGATTTAACGTTAAATTGTTATTACCATAGTTTGGGTCGATTGTTTTTGTTTGGCTCGGGTAGGGGAGGGCGCAGAGGTTAAGAACCAAGACCCAAAGTCAGGCGGCAACCCTTTAGTTAAATGGCAGCGCTAGAGGAAGTGGCATAAAGTACTACAAGCAAGTCTGTTTTATGTTGGCATGTTGAGGGTCCTCGACCAACGCACATATGCGGCACCATAATAATTTGCAACGAGCTCTGACAGGAAGTTTTTGTTGAAAATATGTTTGTAGTAGCCAGACAGACAAACGGACGGACGGACAGACTAGCACGGAACGCCAGAGAGAGAGAGAGAGAGTGAGCCAAGCCAACGGCAACCTTGTCATATCCTGTTGACGTCGCTGACAGACGACGCCGCGTAACGTTCAGGTGCTTGGTGTTATTTCACTTTGTATATAAATATATTTTTCGGGGGGCGGAAGTGTGAAATATTTTTAGCGCACTTTTACTTTGCGTCCCTCAGCGTCTCTGTTCTACTCCGCTCTCTGGCACTTCTTCCATATCTCCGGCCCAATGTACGCCATTGGAATTTTTTCGCCAGAGCGTATTTATTGGCATTTTGTAGAAAATTTGTGGCTGGCTATGAAAATACCACGAATTTCGCCAGCTAGCTCGGCTACCTTAGCCAAAGCTGTAGATCTCAAGATATTTCGTATTAAATTGTTTGGCTCACAAAGTATTCACTGGAAATCTCAATTAAACAGAAACTTTTTTTTTTTGTGCAGCGTGTGGCTTGTGGTATCACTTTGTGTACGTATACTTAATTGATTTAAGTAAATTATTAAACTAAAATGAAAGCCAGCAAATTAGTGTGCATCCTCTCTGTGCGAGTTGACTACAATTACCATGACACAGTTTTTGGCCATAATTATATGATATTTGTCAAATGCAATTTTGCTTTGACAGCTGGAAAAATTAGCGAAAATTTTCACTGGAGTGACATTTACATAAAAGCTTGGCCAATAACTAGGCACTAGTATATTGCATCAAAGCGGAAATTCCTCGCCTGTCAGCGCCTGCTCATTTAACGCCAACATAATTAGAGAAATTATTTTATCAAAAACATATTCTGTTGACTAGACTCTAACACGTAGCTGTAACAATTTCAATTTGGCTAATTAAATCAAGTAAGAAAGTGCATGTATGCACATGCATGTGGCCCCACATTGGGCGCCGCCCTACATCATACACGACAGACGACATGTTACGGCATGTAGCTGTTGACGCTTTGAAATTTGGGTCAACTATGCGATTTGTCGCGTCACAGACCCATACCGATCTCCCCCATACGTTTGGGTCGAAACACACATCCATCAGTCTTTGGCATTGAATTGTACGGGATTGGAGCTGCACCTGCATTGTGGGTCTGGGCAAATTCGCAGACATTCGGACCGAGAGATACACAGCAGGTTGCCTTGCGTAATTATTTGTCAAATTCACACAGGCCATCATTAACGAGCAACAGGCGTTGTTGGCTTTATTGGGGGCTATACAGTGTTCCTGCTGTTGTGGCGGGCTTTTTTGGGGGAGAAGATATCCAACCAAGCAACCTCTCCCTCATAGGCAATCAATCAACAGCTGCGGCGGCTCATTATGACAACTCACGCAGCACGAGTTCAGCTCATATCAATATAGTACATGTTGTGTTGTATAAATACAGTGTATCACAAAAGTACGCGCCTATGCTACTGGGTAAGCAAACTTGAAATTGAAGAGAGTTGCGTGCGAAGATGTTACCCATGTTAGTTTATTTTTCAAGAGCATTTGTCAATCAATGGCAATGAAATTTCTTTAGTAACAAAAGTTTACAGCAGTTGAGGATGCTCAACGTGCTAAAACCGAAAATGAAGAAAGAAGCAATTTTTCATGGAACGGATTTCGAGATATTTAGAAAAAAGCACCTTTCGAAACTAGAAAAAAAGTGTCTCAACTTAAAATCTTAAAAAAGATATTTATCAACTGATTTTGATCATTTTTTTTTGATATATACTTGGAACATATTTTTGTCAAATTTACGGTTTGGTCCATTCATATGAAATTTTTTCGTAATTTTCAGCAAATCGGAGAAAAATTATGGGATTTTTTTTTTTTAAAACCAAAAGTTCCAGAATAATAATTCGTTTGTTTATAAAGATATCATAACCAAATTTGGCATTAGAAAGTTTCTTAGAGTTCACAAGCTCTTTACCAAATTTTATCAAAATCGGTTCACTATTTCATATTATTACCATATTACCATACCATACCATATTTGAGGATACCAAAATTTTTTTAAATTTGTAAACTAGCGTAATTTAAGCACGCGTCTTGCCAAAAGATTCCTCCCAGATTATTTGACACTTTTTTTTACAACCGCAATGCAAGCTCTAGATCGTCTTCGTAAAATAATAATTTGCATAATAATTCGAAAGACTCAACCGCAGATGTCTTTACTTACTGTGCCACAACTACTACATAATAATGGTGATTATTAGCAGGACAAAGAAATATATTCGTTATAAAAAATATAGTGGAGATAATGTAAAAAATTTTTAGGTGGAAAAAGGTCTTATTTTGACAGACGAATTTTGAATCGCAATTTTTAAAGTCGCAATGTAGTGGCATATGATGTACTAACATTTTCAAAAGTTCAGTTTCAAATTTCATAAAGTGTGTATCTTATAAATTAAGTTTTACCTGTTTTTTTCATTATAATGTAATGAAAAGCGTTAGGCCGTAGCAATGCCGATAGAGTGATTGGTTGCAGGAACCCATTAATTGAGAAACCTTTAATCAAGCCTATTAATATTTTAACAAATCGCTGAGTTTCGACAATCCTACGAAATTTTTTCGGTACATCGTTAAGTTTTGAATGGATAGCATGCCACTTATTATGGAGGGTAAATTGAGAAAACAAATAACCAGCAGGAGAGAAAAAAGTTTTAAAATGTGTTAAAAAAAATATATTTTCATTGGTTTGAGCAAGTTCGTAGAGCATTGCATTTTTTATCTTATATTTTCGCTGTAGTGGAATACTTTTGTGATGCACTGTATATGATTCTGATTAGCGTTTGCAAATTGCTTAGTCAACGACAAAGTATAACTTCCGTTGCGTATATTTGTGTATTTGATTGACGAGCCTTGGGACGACACACAATTTGTTGCGGAAGTAATTAGTATAAATATAAATTTGTGACAATTACCATTTGGTAATGATCGATAGTGAGCGGTCAAAGTCATAGGGCGATAAGATAAGAAGCTATAAAAAATTTCGACGCATGCCTAAAAGTATGCTGTATCTTTTGTGTATATGAAAAAAGAAATGTTCTCTAGCATTTGTCCAGCAATAAAATTATTTTTTTTTTTATCTTTTTTACAATTTTTATTACATTTTAACAGTAAATTATGTTAATATAAATACAACTTTTTGTTTTTGTATAAAAAATGTACGTTAAGTGGTAAGCACATTAAATAATACAAAGCACATTTGGCAAAAATTCATTATTAAATTATTACAATTACAATACAATTACAATAATAATAATTAAATTAACATTGTAGTAAGTTATTTATGCTATAACTTTTGTTTTATTTATTATTGCATTAATATTATTTAGTACACATTGCTTTGTATACAAAACTCTATATATGTAAATGTATGTTAAATAATAAATAATAATAAATGAAACATTGAAACAGCAAATCCATTACATTTATATATAATATTATAATAACATAATCATCAATTTTGTTTGTTTTTAGTTTTTTTGCTTGCACTTTGCACAATTTCTGGGAAGACTTTTAAATAATTCAAAATTGCAGCAGTTGAGCATATACATATATATAGATGATATATATTAATTTATATAATAAATCCAATTATTTTAACAATCTATTCTGCCGAAAAAAGTTAACTTTTAGCTATTATTTATGATGTCAAGGCTAAAGTTTTTTGCGCACATTCAAGTGCATAGATATAGTTACTTTTTCTATATATATATATATGTATATATAAATTGTTGTAGATATTGTTTATTTTTTTTTTTTTTTTCGATAAGCACAAGCTGCACAGCGCCTTTCGCCGAACTATAAAGTTATATCTGCGTCTCATGTTTCATTATGATTAAATTATTTCAGCTTTATATACAATTAATTATAGTTTATTATTTCCATGAAACATTCCCGTGGCATAAATCATTAGCGCGCTCATATTTGTTGTGATTGAACTTATGCTAAAAATTCTGACTTCAGTGTCGGCATAGATTATAAGCATATGCATATACATATATATGTACCATACATTCAAGTATAAATGTATCTATATAAATATTATGCCCCCCACATATTCGGCACGCTGTGCAGCAGCCCCCCGCATAACTAAGAGCCCCAATGAAAACAATAAAAACAAAAAAAAATACTACTTTGCCTGTTGTGCGTCGCCCAACGCTCACATAGATACATACACTTACAACTAATAAACACATACACATAGATACACACAGTTGCAGCGCTACAGCGGCATTGCATACTTTGGAAGCTTCACTGTGCTGTGGCTCTCGCCTCTTTGTTGTCTTCGCCGTCGTCGTCATCACCATCGTCATCCGCAACATGCTCCCTGCCCATTTTAAAGCAATTCGCACTTGCGTGACCTTTTGGTGCGCATCACGGGACACAGCACGGAGCGTATGGCCTCATCAAAGACCGTTTTCAGACCCTTCTGCGTCAACGCTGAGCATTCCAAATACTTGACGGCATGTATTTCCTTGGCCATGGCCAGACCTTGTGGATAGGTTATGGGCGTCAATTTGCGATCCTTTAGTTTCTCAATAGTTTGTTTATCATCGCGTAAATCCAGCTTGGTGCCCACCAATATTATGGGCACATTGGGACAGTGATGACGCACCTCAGGAAACCATTTGGCACGCACATTCTCAAATGAGGCTGGATTGACCAGCGAGAAGCAGATGAGAAAAACATCTGTTTGTGGATAGCTAAGCGGTCGCAAACGATCGTAATCCTCCTGACCTGCCGTATCCCAAAGACCCAGATTTATGGGCTTGGCATCGACCATCACATTGGCTGAGTAATTGTCGAAGACGGTGGGTATATATTCCCCAGGAAAGGCATTGGTTGTGTAGCTGATCAGCAGGCAGGTCTTACCCACGGCGCCATCGCCAACAACGACACATTTGATTGCTTGCATGACGTAGTCTTAGTCACAGTTGTTGTTGTTGTTGTTTGTGTATCTTTTGGATTGCTTTGGTAGCTTATAAATTTATGTGTCGGCGGCACACACACGAACACACACACACGAGTTTTGCTTATGCTGCGCGTCAATTTTTGCGTTCAACAAGTTCTCTATTCAGCTGGCGTTGGCGTTGTTGGCGATTATACAACAATTTACTCAAATAATATATACACACATATAGACACGCACGCAAAAACCTTATATACTCTTGTATCTACACAAATATGTTATGATTAGGCGAAAGTTACTTTTTGTCACTCAATAATGCACTGCAGCATGCATAGATTGTACTTCGAGTCGTTGCCACACGTACAGAAATGCGTTTAAATGTTTCAATGTTGATTAGCACTACTCAAGTATTTCGATTGATTTAATTGAGTTCTGAACTTTTTTTGCACGCTAAACACCGAAAACACACCCAAACGCTTGGAAATCGACGCCGTCACTGAGCACAGAAAATTGTATCTATCAGATACGTTCACATATGTTGTTGCTGCTGCGATCGCAGTCTAGTTGTCTTTGTCGCACACTGGCTAAATTTCCCTTGCTTTAACTTGATGGCGAGAGAATTTCCCTTGCTTACACTAGCGTCGTGAATATTGTGCCTGCTGCCAGCGTGTGAGTCATCTGTTGTGATGACGTTGCGAGAGAGCGCGCGCGTAGCAGCTGAGCGTAAGAAGGCTCTCGCACGCTGCTTCTCTCACGCTTTATGGTCAATTGACCTTGCTTTGGTCTTTTTTAGTAGAGTTTTTCTAAATTTGAAAGCATTTTCCACGAATTTCCATTTCTGTGCGAGGCATGTTGTATGTTAGTTGTTGCCAATTGCGTTTGTTTCCACAAAATTAGTTACATACAATAAACTAAATGTGTCTGTCTGGCACAACGTCATCAGCATCATCATCATCACCATAAATATCATTATGATGTTGCTGCTGCGGCTCCTGCTGACTGTTTTAATGGACCGCAAAAATGCGTGCGTTTGCAAAACATATCGAGTGCGACAACAACAACAACAACAGCAATGGCTCTCAACGTTGGCTTATTTGCCACCAAACCAAAACCAAACCAGACCAAAACCGTATCCGCAAAGCAGCCAAGCGATACGAATAACCGCGAACCAAAAACCAAACCAAACCAGACAGGTCACCCCGGTGTTTGTTACTGTTGTTGTTGTTTCCGATACCCGGTTTAAAAGGTGCAACCCGCCCCATCTTGCTTAAACGACCAACATTTTTGCTGAGGCTATTTTTTTTTGCGGAATTTCTGCATATTCACAACATTTTTAAAGGCTTTTCAGGCGCTAATTTCATTTGGTTTTATTTTTTTTTTTGTTTGAATTACACAACACTCAAAAAACAATGCATTGTTGTTGTTATAATTGGATAATTAAATAGGCGCTAAAAATTACTGTTCATAAATAAAAATATGCATTTCAATTTGAATTTTATAAAAAATGTGGAATTTTTTCGCAGCAAAATGTGCTCTTGAGTTCTGTTTGTTAGGGAAAGGAAGTGTTGGACACGAAGCTATGACATCGAACCCTAAATGAATACGGCCTTATCAGTTTTTAATTTAAACATTATATTATACCATTATACTATTCTGGGTCGAATTTGTTTTATTAATTTGAGTATTTTTTTTAAAAACTTTTCTCTCAAATATTTCTGAAATAAAATACGTTTGTTTGTCTTAATTACAGCCGTTGTTCATGCCAAGTAAATTCCATACAACTATTATAGTATGGCTGAAATTGTTCATATGAAAAAAGTATCCATCTCTATTTAAATTAATACAACATCATACGGCTAAGAAATAAAGATTTATTCAATTACTAGGCACCTAAGCGGAAACCAATTCACAACAGTTTTAAGCACTGGGAGCTAGTGTATTAAAGCTCTTATTTTAATCCTTTCCATAGTTCTTAGTTAGAATTACGATTAGAAGCTTTTAAACGCATCGCAAGACTTCGGGTTTATTTTAATTGGGTATTTTTCAATTGAAATTATACACGCCGTTTCGGGGTTACAGTTCCTATTTCGATTTTATGGGTTAACAATGTGGTATATCTCTATAGTTACACTTGTCTAGTCTTTTTCAAAGCCTACTGTAGACATTTTGCGCCAAATACAACTTTAATGATAAACTGGATTGTTAAATCAATAACTCTAATAGATTCATTTTTCCAATAATATTCCAACATGTTCCAATTGTTGTTCTTAACTAAAATAAAATCTTAAAAGTAAATTATAAGAACTATATCCACAAGAGAAACAAGATTTTTAATTTCTGCGCATACAAATCAAATATTTAAAAGTTTCTGGGCTGTATTCACAATATCGATAACTCTGCGATAAATTTAAACGAACAAGAAGACGCCATCATCATCATCATCAGCGGAAACAATTATTTTATTACAGAGCATGGCGAACTTTAATTTCCAGGCTTTCAACGTCCTTCATAATTGCTGCAGTGAAACATAAGCGCACCACCCACACAGATGCAGATACACATACATATGCACATGTATTTGGCACAATGGCGGCCATTATGTGCAGAGAGTTATTCATAATTGTTGTTGCAACAAAAGTGGCAGAAATATATACATAACAAACAGAAGCTGTAAATATGCAAGCCATTTTTGTTGCAACACCACAGACAGTTGTACATACAGTCAGTGCATAAATTATGCGGACACTTTTAAAATTAAAAATAAATCAATTTAATTTTTTCAAATAAACATTTTGATATTTGGTAAAAAAGTATTTTAATTAATAATAATATTGAAAATAATATCAACAAAATTATTCTTAGCTTAAGAGGTCTACGCAGTTCGAAATATTTCGCACGGAATCGCAAAACTTCATATAAAAACAAAATTCCATTAGGGAAAAACTTGTTCTGATATTTTAAATTTTTTTTATTAGTAAAAGTGGCCAATTATTGTTTATTATTATTATTGTTTGGCAGAACTTCAATGGTTGTCTTCAATTTTTGCTATCATCATGTTATTTTCTGGTAATTTATTCTTTTTACAATCACTCAAGTCACATTTCAATTGTCATTGTAACAACTTTAAAATTCTCAAGTGTCCAAATATTTTTTGCTGCGACTGTCAGTATGGACAGCTCCAAAAACAAATACATTTAAAATAGTACTGCATACAACAACAAGAAGAGCAGCCAGTCAGCCAGCCATGACCTGCCCGAAAGCAATAAATTTAACACTTTAACAGTTATGTAAACACCATGGATCCCGAAACTTTTTATGCCGAACACCCCCGCGGGAGTTAAGTAGTGGACCAAGCAGGGAGAGGAGCGTACACGCGTAATGCTCGGCAATTACAACGTTTTAAAGTTGCCAGTTGCACTGTTGCAGCTTGTCAACTTGTCGGTTCGGCAATCTGTCAGGATCTCTCTTACCGGGGCATGCCACAAGTTTCCCGCCTGCTGTTTATTTTAAATACTTTTATTCATTTCCATTCGTGACGAATTTAATTTATTTAATGAGCAACGCAATAACGCGCATTTATTGTCAAGTGATAAAATGCCATTTCACTTTTGCCTGGTTACGCTACTGTTTTTCCATTTTTCCATTTTTGCTGTTCTCCTTTCCCCACCAATACAGCAGGATGTATGTTTTCCAATTACAGTAAAAACCCATAAAGCAGTGATATAGTAGTAGTTACATGGTTATACATGCTTAATTGTTAGAGTTATGTACTTTTTTTTGTTTGCTGCAAATTTTCAT
Source organism: Chymomyza fuscimana (assembly GCA_949987675.1). NCBI lineage: Eukaryota > Metazoa > Arthropoda > Insecta > Diptera > Drosophilidae > Chymomyza > Chymomyza fuscimana. The sequence continues at coordinate 2,224,448 of OX465089.1, forward strand.
ATGTCAAAACTACGGAATGGCTTTAATTATAGCAGAGCAGAAATTTTCAAATAAGTTGGAAATATTGCAGACAGGGCTGTATATTAGGCAAGCGAACTACTATTTTGACAAATAAAGTTTATTTTTGCTTTAAAACATAGTTATAACAATGTCCAATTATATTCTCTATTGTAACAAGTAGACTTTTGACGTCATAGTTGCTATTTACTTTTCTTTTAGTTAGACCACTAGATGGCGTAAGCAAGTTCTTGTCGCTAGATGGCGCAAGCCTATTGTTGCTATTGGTCATCGCGTTAATGAAAATATAATTTAAACATAATAAAACTTTATATTTTATAAAACACAATTAAAAAATGGCAAAGCCACGTATTCTTTCAAAAATTGTTTCCACTTATGAATTTTTGTTGATAAATCGAAATCGATCGGAAATAAAACATCATAAGGTTATTTTTTTTTTGGAAAAAATTTACTTTATTCATCAAGGTAGTTTTCTTCGAGAGCGATGTAATCTGGGAAATGGTATCTCTAACATTCAAATACCTTTTTGGTAGATCGAGCCATCTTGGTTATTCGAGCCCGACCTCTCTGCATCGAGCATTTTTTTTTTGAGGTTTGCAAAAAGGTAACAGTCGCTGTGGGTCAAATCTGAAGAATAAGCTGGTTACGGCAGCAAATCAAAGTATAACTCGTGCAATTTTGCAAAGATCGACATATTTTTATTTTTCTTTTAAAAAACAAAAAATTTTCGTTTTATTTTTTCCACTAAATCGATTCGATTCATATTCATAACAAATAAAGAAAATTATATTTTTTTTTTAAGAAAATGTTTTGGTTAAAAAAAATTAAATATTTTTTAAAACTGAAATTTAGCGAAAATTTTTTGCATCATTAGTTTTCAAAAATCGCGGGGTGCAGATGATTTAATCCATAAATCCAAATGTTCATCTTATCTTGCGTAGCGTTTGGTAAATCCCTTCGTGAGTTTACTTTATTCACTTTGCTGCCCGTCGAAGGGCAACAATATTCACCATTTTGGTGGCAACTCTGGCTTTCCGTCGTGGTGTTGGCGGTGTCAGGGCCTGTTGACATGGAGCAATTATTAACTTTTGTGCAGCAGTTGCTCCATATAAATGAGACCGCGTGTTTGTTATTAATTTCTTGTGTTATTTATGCAAATAATTCGCACTTAATATGCTACCGTTTTTTTTTTTTTTTTTTTTTTTGTAAAAATTGTGCATTACGATAAATTAAGCGTGAAAGCAGCGGGATGGGAGTAGGAGTAGTAGTAGTAGTAATGGAATCATCTATGGATTGAGCCAATATCATGATGCCAAATGGAAACCCATTCAATGCTTATCGCAGTCACAGAGTACATGTTTTTGTTGACACACAGGAATGTGTGGAGTCTTTAGTTCACAAAGAGAGGCAGAGGCGTTCGGCGTTCGGCGTTCGCTTATTTCAGAATCATATAAACAGAGCTGAGTTATCGCATTTAGACGTGAAGTCATCTAGGGTCTGACGTTGTTATTCCTCATGTTGTTGTTGTTGTTGTTGGATGGAATTCATAGGTCACGTGTGTCAGTGTGAATGCTTATGAATAAAGTTGCTGTTGCTTGTCAATACATATAAAAAATGTATGTACCGCACACACAAACACACATCTATCTATTCCGTTAACCCCCCTTTGCCAGCTAGCTCATTCAATTGGGGTTATTTGTCGCTCTATCTAGCACATTGTGCCCCCCCAGTCACTGGTATGGTATGCCCCTGCTACCCACCTCTTGCAATTTGTGCGCTTTGTTGACTTTTCGGCTTTCAATGGGCCACGACGTTGTCGTCCATTCATTTTTTGTGCTATGCTATTAGAACGAGCTCTATAGACCGCATAGACAACACTGCTCTGCCCCTTAAGCCATTTGAAATGAAAAGTTGTCAGAAAAGTAAGCAAAGGAGTCTCTGCAAAAAAAGTAAAAAAAAAACCATATAGCAAAAAGATATAACCATATTTGTAGGCAGTAAACACTGCAAAACAGACCAAAGACGCAAAGACGCAAAGACAGAGTGACGAAATGTGTCCTTTGACATTTGATCGCATGCCTACGATAATAATAATAATAATAATCATCGCAACTGCCTGCACACGAGCGCAACTGTACTCAAGTTTGTCTTAATGGCCTGCTGCATTATTTAGCACGTGTCTGCGGTACATAAAAACTGCCAACTTATTTTTAAAGTCGACTTTAAGCCGAGCTGCCACTGCTGTCATTGGGCAGACAATGCCGCATTAAGCATGCTCTGGATATCCGGTGCACACTCATTTTCAACACTCAATTACAAAGTTCAGCACTGGCACATATGTATAGTAGTATATAGTAGTAGTATGTAATATGTGTTGGGGCTCTACGCCGACTTTTCAAGTTTGTTTGCGACTTTTACTTACTAAGCGTCTTAATTTACTTTTGCGGTGCAACGAGCCGGAAAAAGTGCCAGTACACAGAGAGAAAAACAAAATACAAGAAGATTACTTGGAATTAAACAACAGTGCTGCCAATCGGTGTTGATGATTTCTTTTATAATTGCATTTAAGTTTACGAAATTAAAAAAAGAAAGTTGATATCCCAAAAATGTTTTTTTGGCGTGCTTAAACAGTGGAACAAGTTTTTGAATGGAATGGATTTTAAGATATTGGCAAAAAAAATAGTTTTTGGGTTTAAAAAAGTGAATTTATTCGACTACAAAAGAAATGAGTCGTCGTTTATTAAAATTGCAAAAAGTAATCAGGAAATTATGGAATATATAAAATATGGGTATTTTTAAAAAGAAATCGCTAATAGATTGCATATAAATATTTTACTTTACTACGAATATCAATACGATATTATGCGTCGAAGATAGTTATATTCGCTTGATAGATAGTGCTATTTGAAATTTCTTTTATATTACTATTGCTTTCGATTTCTATATCATTTCTATCGATTTTACTTTTTGAATTTTGTTGTTTAAGGCAGCCTATTTTAGTTTCGCAATTTTATCAGCACTAAGAATCTGTAGATTTTTTACACCACAAGTTTAATTTTATAATAAATAATAAATCAAAAGTATGTGAGAAGTATGAGAGCTCACCTGATCGAACTCAATTCAGACTAGTCGAGAGTGACATCTCACGATTAACTTATTTTATTTAAAATTTAAAGAGCCTTTTTAATGGATCAAAAATAACTAAAGGCTGTAGTTCGATTAAGAAAACTGCGGCTAAGAAAACTTTTCTATCTTTACGAATTTCGTTTGTGTTTTGTGTGCTTTTTTCTTTGAGTGTTGCTGCAGCGAGCCAAAAAGAACCACCACCAACAACAACAACAACGTGGACAAGAAGAACAACAAAGTCGACGAAGAGGATAACAATGTGGATGAAAAAAAAAAACCGCCGCAATTTCCTGAACAATTTCTTGGCTGTAAGAAAAGGCGCTAAGGCAACGAAAACTCGAGCAAATTGCATTTGAACTTGTAGGCAGCCATACAATACACATGTAAACACACACACAGATACACATGAGACTAAATGCGGTAGTTCAGAAAAGTGCAGTTAATTATAATTAAGCCAAGTTAAATAACCACTTCAGCTAACTGCAGCCACCTGCTGCCAACTTTGTGTGCAACTGTGTGTGTGTGTGTGCGAGTATCTGTGTGAGTAAGTTTGTATCTTGTGACTTTGCTGCAGCTTAAATTTGTCAATGCTTGTCAGGATATTGTTGGTGTTGTTGTAGTTGCTTGTTGTTGTTGCGACTGTCGTTGCTGTTTCAATTAAAGCAGCGTTCATTAAAACGCCGACAGCCCAAAAGTAGGCCACAAAAAGTGTTGCATATTCAAACAGCCGCAACTCGAATGCGTTCAACGCGATTCAACACGCTTATTCAATACAGTTTTGCAGCATTGTCTCCTTGTTTTATGCAACAACGTGGCACAGAGATAGGCATAGATACACACACATACAGCCATAGAATGACTCAAAAGTAAGCTGACGTAAAGGAAACAGGCTAGGATACAAAGCCATCAAGCGCCGGCGGCAACATTCGTTCGTTCATTTGCAAGGACAATGCAACATCACTGTCAGTCCATGGAACAGTGAATGAGACGCTCTGCCAATGTTTGGGCTATATGCAATGAATACAACGCAATAGAATGGATAAATGAATGAATGACTGACTGACTGAATGAATGACTAACTGACTAAACGGTATGGGAAGAATGAACGAATGCATAAAAGGCGGCAACTAAAGGAATGCCATTATAATAAATAAAGCGCCTTTCACTCATAACTCGCCCACAATGCAACCCTGCTGCATATGTATATACACTGAGCGAAAAGTTCTACATGTATTGAGTGACTTAAAGAAATAAAAAAGCTTTGTGTGATGGCACAAAATGAAAAACGGAACGGAAATGAATTAGTTATAGAGGCAGAAGATTTAAGACACTTGTGCGTAAACTTTTAATTGAGATATCTGGCACATAAGCTTTTACGTTTAGTTGGCAATGCTCTCAAGGATATTTTTTGTAAGCTGTCTGAATGCGTTTGAGTTGAACTTTTCGGATGTTGGATGTCTGCTGGATTTTTGGATTTTTTAGTCAGATTATTCTTACGAGTAGTTAATTAAGCTTTCAAGGTTTTTTTTTTTTTGAATGCTTGCGAGTTGAATTTTTCAGATGTTGGATGTCTGCTGGATTTGTCGAATTACGATTATTCTTAGGGCTTTGTACACTATACCTAAAGGGCAAAAGCTATTGGAGATTTGTGTAGTTAAGTAATAGAGAAAAGAAAGCGTGGCAGGTCAAACATTATTTTGGGAAATTTTGGAGGTGGGACAAAAATTGTTGACAACAGATTCGTATTCTTCAAAGGCTGGTAAAGCATGTCGATCGATTTTGCGACTGATATTCATACTATAAAGACGATACGGGCGCATCTTCAGCTCGACATCTTGATTTTAAGATGGCTTTATTCTATATAATTTTTTTTTAAGTGGTTTCGTACTTAAATCATTTTGCATTTATTATCTCTAAATCCTACCGAAAGTCAGAAGTGCACAGGCCTGAAAGTCTTAGCAAAAATACATTTTTAATCTGCACATTATTCTAGTTATAAGAGCGTTAATTTTTCTCAGTGTATCTTGGCGTATCGGTGTGCTTAACGATGTAGTCTGTTGTTTGATTTATGCAGAACAATGCATGGAACATTTTAATAAAACTGATGGCGTTACCAATCGTTGTTCCCATAAAGTAGAGCTCCGTAAAGAGTGCATGTATCAAGGCGCATGCACAGGGCTGGACTCAATATTATTTTGGCCCAAGAGCCAGTGGAATTCTGTTATGGTAAATGTGGTTTTTTCAATTAATACACATACTGGTCTAATAATTATAGAGACATAGGGTGGGCCATCTGTTATGTATCCTATATAATATTATACAAAGGTCACTATTTATATTCTATGCCTTCACAATTATTACTGCTCCTAATACTGTATTTATTCTTCAAAGGCAATTAAGATTTGATCAATTTTAATGACAAAATGTTTTTGAGCTTTCAAAAGTTCGTTTTTTCATCCTGCTGGGGGCCGTGGCCCTATCGGCCCATGCTTTACTCCGACCCTGCACTACAGCCACCTAGCCATCTTGCTCCGCACATAAATGTCTGTATATGCACCTTGGTATGTGCAAGTAGATTAGCTCTGAGTGATAAGATCGAAAGCCTTAAGGCTCTTTGGCTTAGTTTCAGTAGTTAACAAGTAAATGCAATTAACACAAACTGTTTCCTAGGACACACACCCACACACATCAACATACTCACCAACACACACTCACACACATGTGTTGTTGCTTTTATTTAGGTGTCGACGCCCATAAATATGCAATAAATTCCGTTTTCCAACACTTGGCAGCTGTGCACAAATTGCATAAAAATCACATTAACAATTTGCTACTACAAGTATTTTATTTTTATTGCTGCATGTTTTATATTTATTTTATGCGCGTCTTTGTACATTTTAATGCCTCTTGTTGAGCTCTGCCTTTTTGCCGTGTCTCCCGCAGACTGCTATGCAAAGCAACGTCACACAGATACACACACACGCCCTCAGATACTCGGATACAAAGATACACTACACATATACATATAACACATTGAACGCACATGTTGCCAAGAGGCAGCAGGCAACAACTGCATGTTGATATCGAAATCGCAATAAAAACGCTTAATTTTTCACTTTTAGCCAGACAAAAAGAAACAAGTACGAATTTTTTGGGACAGATTAATGCGACTATGGGTTACTCTTTTGATGCACTTGCTTTTGTTGGACTACACCCGAAGTTGGTAGTTTATTGAAATATATTTATAAGCGTCAGCTAGTAACAAAAGATATGTGGAAGAAAATAAAGCAATTTATTTTATTTTTAAATTGAGACAATTCTGTTTTAACACGACCTGTTTTTTACACGATTTTGATATAACACGATCAAGAAAACATGATTTCATTCGATTTTGCTTGAAATTTTTAAAAAATATATATTTATTAACAAACAAATTTTAGAAATTAAGTTAAGGCATTCCCTTTTCTGACTTATTTTCATAGCAGCTTAAAGATTTATTCCATGTCTTTTTTGCTCGTTTTTTTACACGGTTTTTCTGGAGTTTGATTTTAAAGAAATACAGAACTAAATCTCCTTTTGATAAAAATCTGAAAAATAAGAGTGAAAGCCTCATAAATTGACTTCAAAAGAGACAAGTCACGAGTAACAGGTGGGTCTAAAACATAATTAAAAAAATAGTTCTGGGCAGACTTGACACTGCCTCCTATCTGTTTCCTACTGAGTAAGAAGCTAAGATGAAGAGAGCTCATAAAAATATATGTATGAATTTTTTATAGTTTTCAAAAAACATAAAAGAGAGGCAGGAGCTCAATATTATTATAATATTATAATTATAACAATTTCGGATTTCGATACCACGTGTTTTCTAGATTTGAGATGGTAAAATTTTTTTACGTTAATAACAATTTTATTTGTTTTATTTTATTTTGCAATTTTTAAATAAAAATTGGCATTTAAATATTATTTCACAATTTTTATTTTTTAAGTCAAAAAATAAGAGTGATTTTTTTGATAAAAATTAAAAATAAAAATTTATGCTCATTTTGGATAGTCTTTTTAAAAATATAATATATAGTGGCTTGAACTTTTTTCCAAAGCACTTTTTTCGCTTTAATTTTTTTAACCCCATAACTCTAATTTGCGATTCCTGATAAAATTGAATAAAAATGAAAAAAATTATTTAAAATCTTAAAACAAAATTTTAAGTACAACAAAAATAATTTTGTCGGGCGTTATATATTGTTATTTCGACAGGCCAAAAACATACGTCTTCAAAAATTTTGAATACCCTTATTTCTATGGCTATAGAGTATACCAAAAAAAAAACATTAAGGCGTTCTTGTATGAGCTGTCGGTAAATGTGTGAATGGTCTACACGTATATGAGTGTGACTATGTGTGTGTGCAAGTGTATGTAAGCAGCCATTTAAAAAGTTATTTAATTTAATAATGCACACATACACACACACACCTATATACACACATGTCGCAAAGCTTCAAGTAAAAGCACGATGAGATACGCTATACGGAAGCTGTATCTGTTGGGCACTTTTAGGCACAGCTCAGTTTGCAAAGTAAATACTTTTATGTACAGATACGCATAAAGATACGTGAATGCGTGATATTGTGATGCAATACAAAAACCAAGTGCAATTAAAAATAAAAAAAATATATATTTTTGCATTTTAATTGCCTGGCGATAAGATTAAACTGAATGCAAATATACAAACCCCAAACAAAGGCACAAATATGGATTGATATTTAAGCTGCAAAATAAACAGCAAAAAAGCAAACTGACATTTTTTTTTTTGTTTTCACTCTTTTTACAGCTTAAAAAAATTGTTGCCCGGCTATTGGAAAACTCGTTAGCAACCGCAACAACAACAACAAAGGAAGTTTGTTTTTTTCGAAAAAAAAGTGTTGCCTAAGTTACGGCGCAGCGTCAGCATTGCTTTCTTGTACTTTGGACACACGTGTGCAGCGGCTGCAGCGCCTCTGCCCGTGGCAGCAACAACAACAACAACAGCAGCAGCAGGAGCAGCCTCAGTTGCAGCCACAATGAAGCTGTCAAAACTGTCCAACCAGACGAACTCACAGGATCCGCAGGCGGTTAACTCGCGCATCTTTGTGGGCAATCTGAATACATTTCAATGCTCCAAAACGGATGTGGAGCGCATGTTTCAGATCTACGGTCGTCTAGCGGGTAAGTCTTTCAGGCCTTGTCTTATGCTATTTTTTTCTTCTGCTTGTCTTGCATTTTATTAACGTTGCATTTTTTGTGGATGCCTCTCTTCCGCCAGGTATCTCCATGCACAAGGGCTATGCCTTTGTACAGTTCACCAACCCATTCGATGCGCGTAATGCCTGCCATGGTGAGGATGGCAAGACGGTGCTCAGCCAGACACTAGGTGAGTGTAGGAATATCCCTGGCATGTTGACTTGTTTTTTGCATAACTTGCGGTGCAGCCAGACCTTAACCCTCAGCTAGTTGTTGCCGCATGCCAGCAATACACTGCGCAAAATTAAGTGGTAGTCCCAAAAGTAGTATCTACTTTAGGCACACTATTTGTGACTCACATAAACCGAAATAAATTAAAAAAAAAAATTATGGATCAGTCGGGTCACGAGTACAGCTACCGACCAAAACGAAAGTTCATTTAAAAATGTTAATATATAATAAGTTCTGCTAGGTATTTAAGAGCAAAATTTCGTGAAAATATAATTTTGCTAGCTCGACAAAAATATCCATAAACACAACGTTACCAATTTAAAAGAGAAATTCTGTGCTTCTGTTTTTTGCGAGCTTTTCTACCAGTATTGCCTTACTGGTTTTTTTTTCAGTGTAGGGTTAATGGCCCTGGGCCGGAAACGCTGCACTAAAATGGAACAAACGCGAAAAAAGCAACGCTTTGGACGACCTTATATAGTGTATGGCATGTGTAGTGGCCATATCTTGTATAACTTGGCTGACTTGGCTGTCTTTTTAGTCTGTCTAGCCGGAAGTTGTTGCTCGTGCCAGCCAGTGTTGTTAAAGTTAAAGTGCGGCAAAGGCCGCAGCATAAATCTTACAACTCGGTGCTTTTAATGAAATTTCAATGTTGTATAATGCTTGAGCATACCTGTTTGTGTGTAGTATGTATGCGCGTGAGTGTGTGACTGTCATGGCGACTGTTTGTCGAATTCATTTAAACATTTAATGAAATTTTACGCCGCGTCTCATGCGTCACTTGCAGCTGCAACAGAAGCAGCAGCAGCAGCAGCAGCTGATAGACAACTCGCATTCACACTTGTCACCCACGCACTGAAATAATTTTCCTGCAATTTTCCGCATACTGTGCCACACCATCATCTTTATATACTCCATATATAAAGTGTGCAAGAGCTCATGTGAAAAACAACTTAATGCACTTAGCGCGCAATGTCGGAATAGTTATAGTACGTACTGTTGTCCTGGCGCCTGCTGACAGGCAATGAAAAATTTACAACACTCATAAGACGCATTTTATTTTTTTGTTGTTTTTGTTTCCATTACTTTTGCTTCTTGTGCTTATGTAAATGCAAAATGCTGATTAGAAAAAAACAAAGATGCTGCAGAAAAGAAGAAAGAAAGCGAAAAGGGAAGCAAAGCAACTCAAGTTGAAGTGGCTTGGGTAATATTTCATTGGTACGCGCCATTGACTTTTAAGCGCGGAGAAATGTAGCCACATTTAAACCGATTTTTGCTGCCTTAAAACTGGCGGAAATCCTTCTTACGCTTTTATCCTTAATCTTAATTATAGCCTGCCCGCTTGGCAGCCTGGCAGCCTGGCAGCCCGGCATCCAGACAGACCAAATAAAATGGCAGCATAAAAGGCAAGCAAGTCAAAAAAATAAAATCAAAAAAAAAATGCAAAAAAAAATACATCCAGAGTTGGAGACAGAGGCCCAAGTCGAGCCTGGCCAGCAATTTGTAGTTATAGCAACCATCCGAGAGCCGCCCAGCGGTCGCTGCGGTTTGTCTTTGGGGCGCGAATAAGTACAGTGAAGATTGCAAAGTTTGAATAACAAAAAAATTCTTGTCTGTAAAGTAGGTTTACGGACGATAATTTTACGTGATAACGTCATAAGAAAACATTGATGAAAAATTTAATTATTAACAATTTATTTACAACTTATATACATGTGTGTTATTTATATATATTTTGAAAATCAAGGGAAGTGTTTCAAGTGTAATGTCAACCATCGATTTGACTTTTTCAAGGCACATATAATATTTTTGCTTGCTACTCTCTCTCTCACTTTTTTTACTCTCACAAAATTTAGGCTCTCAATTACTCTACCTTGTTGTTGTTGTTCTACCATGGCCAAGCGCTTAGGCCGATTGTGCCTCTCTATCGCTTGTTCCGCGCTCTAGCTTACAGGCTCAAACCCATAGTAAATGTTAGTTAGAATTCTCGGAACTTTCTTCAATCGCTAATAGAGAATCTTTGCTGTTATTTGGCGAACTTTTGATCCAGCGACTAGCCACTTATGAAAGCCATAATTCGTAAATTTGCTAAAACCACTTTGGCATATACATTTCCCCATTTTTGTTTGAAAATAAACAAATACAATGCCATTAACAAACAAACCAACAGATGGCCCACCCTATATAAATGTAAAAAGTTGGAAAACTCAGCAACAGAGCATCTTTGTTGCTGTTTGGCAAGCTTTTGAATAAGGCGGTTTCGGGTCCTGACACACTTCAAAAGTTGGAAAATTGGGTTGACAAACTTTTGCGAGCTCTGATAAAATACATAAAATTAAATGAGGGATTAAATAAAAATTTCGAAATACTACTATTCGATTTGGATGTTAATCCAAATATTAATTAACAATTATTTACTTTATAAACACAGTATGGTACTTTTGCTTGATATAGAAGGATTTGTGAGTTAAATTAGATACAAAAGTTCTATCATAATTTCAAAATTCTTGAAGAAATTTATTCAGGCTGCGTTTTGGCAGCTTTCAATAGCCTCCATTCTACAAGTCTAAGTCCACTTTTAGCCGTAATATCGTTTTCAAAGCGAGATACATCCAAAGTCTTTTATGACACATAGACAAGCAGTAAGATTTTCTTTTGTTTCTCTTCTCAACATTCCAGAAGAATTTCCATTACAGGCCGGATCACGAATTATGAATTATGAACCTAATAAGGATATTTAGACCTGCTTGGTACAGACATGTCTTTTATGATTTCTGCTGTCCGAAATGACTGTTCTGTCAAATCGTTCAATCCATATTGAAGTCTGAAAGTGTCCTGACACTTTCAAAAAAATTTGCTGTTCAATTTGTTCAGGTTGCACTGTATGTACCTTTTGTATGAGTGTGTGTGTGTGTTTGTGTGCGAGTGCGTTGCTTTTAGCAAACCCTGCGGCAGCCGTCGCACTTCAAACTTTGTCATGAATTATGATGAACGAGCGCGGGTGCCACACGCTGTTGCATGCAGCACCAGTCCTCGACACCAACTCCTGCTGCTGGATTTGGCCCCTTGCTCCTTACTCCATTGTGTGGCATCGGAAAACGGCCTGTTGTCGCACCCTTTTCATTGAAAACTGAAAAAAAAAAATGGAAAGATATAAACCGCTTGCTTGGGCAGTGCTTTAGTTTGCTTTCGATATGCAAAAACTGACATCGTTTTTAATGCCAGTTTCTGTTGTTGTTCCTGTTTTCCCAGCTCCACAATTTTTTTGTTATTTTTTTTTTTTGTGTGCTTGGTTCCCACTGCAGTTTTATTAAGATTAATGATTCCTGAATATGAATGCGAATGGCGCCTGCTGCTAGATTAAATTACAGATGCAGTAAGACAAGTACATGGGAAAATTTTTAATCACTTAGTGCCAGGCTTTCATTTGCATAATGCATGGAATCAACGAAAAATAATCAAACGAAATACAGACTTTGGACTATGGTACTACAATAGCTTCCAAATGGCATTGTCTAGCCTTTGTCTTTATTAAACCAACAACAACAAGAACAATATTTCGACGGGACACTTCAAAGAACAATGTGTTTTGTTTTATTGTGTTGCCCGGACATAAAGCAGATTGCCTTTATATTCAAAATTATTATCTTGCCTTATTATTAACAGCAAAATTTAAATGGGCTCTCTGGTTTTTCTTTTTTAATCTTTCCCCTACAGATGTTAATATGGTGGCGGAACCAAAGGCACACCAAATCGGACGCAAGCGACAGAATGTGAGCAAAACGGGCAATGATTGGTAAGTAAATGAAACCCAGTTATTAAGCAAGTCTTTGAGGAAAGTTCACTGAACCTTAGTAACTGCTACAAAGGCTGCTTTTTGAATTGCGGAAATATCAAAAAATACAAACAATCTTTATGGGAAAATTTGTTTTAGATAATTAATTTTTTGGGAAAAGAGTGTGCAGGCTATGCCACAAGAATTTTCCCCTGAACAACTCTAGTTAGGTATGGCGAGTTCAAAGTCTTACACAGTCGATTTCTGTATGGTTTTGGGTCAAAACTTATTGATTGATTTTGTTGCAATTTCTCTTTGCTTAAAAAAAATTTCGTAAAATATCGAAATCTGTTCCATGACAAACATTTTAATTAAAATGAATCCAAATGGAATGGACGTACCAAAACTTTTCATTTAGACAATTTAACACTGCCATGTGGCGCTCATTTGACTTTATTTACATATCATTTAACAGTTTTTGGTACCCCAAAAAACTTTTTACTTAATTTTTTCAAGCGTAGCCTGAGGTTTGCCTCACACACACACACACATACCAAAATACATATACAAATAAATAAATAAAGAACAATTCATCAACGAGGGGATAGGGGTGGAGTAGCATGTCCTTTGTTTTCACGCTGGCTTCCATAAAATATTTGGCTGTCAACTATGCCAGTTCGAGTTCCATTTTGGTTGAGCCAACGCCAGACTTGGCTTGAGTTCCGGTCTGGGTCAGTTGTACGAGTGTGTGACCGTGTGAGTGTGCGAGTGTATTCGAGTGTTGCGTCAACACACTCAAAGTCGGTGGACAAAAAAGCGTACATGTACATGTATCTGTGTGTGTCCTGTGACTGACAGTTGCAATGTATCCTATAATGTACGACGACTGTGCAGTCGACGTCGCAGTCGATGTCCTGCTGCCGTTGACATGTGCACTTGTTTACCGTGGAAGAACCATAATGATGACTGAGCGCCACATACAGCCGACGAAGTGTGGCACATTCACAATTTATTTGGGTTTCGACTCAAGGCCCAGCACAGGGAGCGCCGCCTCTTCGTGTGGAAATATTTAATTTAAGCTTAATGATGCCGAAAGTAAACCAAACAAGATGCTACAGCCGTGGAAACTTAACTATGGGACACCCTATACACTTTACATGCACGAAAAGTATGAAAGTGAAAAATATGTGCTTTGAGATTGTTTATGTATAAAAATTATCTTTAAGTCCTTGGCTAACTCTTTAAGAGTGTGTTTCAGAAATTTCTAGAAACCATATTTGTAAAAATTGGTTCGTGAAACTTCAATGCTCATTCCAATACATGCAGTTCTGGTTAGTCTTAGGTCTTGTCTCTTTGATTCTTGCACAAAACTTAATAAACTTCTACCTCAAAGGCTTCGCATTATGAAAATATGAGAAATTTTTGTTTTGCTTGTAAGACCACTCTCCGACATCATTGGCATCAGGCTGATTGTAATTAAAACGCAAACATGTCACTGTTGCCATGTCTACCTGAGTGACTCGTGTATGTCATTAAACGGCCCGGCCGTATCAGTCCATTGACCGCACACAAACTGACCATAAAAGCCACAATTGTTGCTCCACACTCACACTCCGACGTGCAACCCGAAACGGTCTCAATATTTGACCACAAATAGGCAATGGCAGCAGGCATTTGTATCAATCACTGACAATGAAAATGCAGCAGGGAGTCGGCACGGGTTCCCGGGTTTGGGCGGGAGAGAGCGATACATAATTGCCAAATGACAATTCAAACAGTACCGAGGGTTGAGTACCTGGTTGACTGGGTTTTGTGGTCGGCCTCAGGCCTTAACCTAAACAAATATTGACAGCCAGAATAACGGCAACAGTTGGCTTGGTATTTTTTTTGCGGGTGCTTTTTGGGAGTTCACTTCCAATGTCAGAGGCCAAATGAGGCGTCAATTTGTGGCGCAGCAATGAGCAATTTGTTTGCTTTTACCTTACTCTTTCGGCGAGTACATTCAAATCATTGCCTGCTTCAAGTGTTTGGTGATTCAATTACAGCATCAATATTGGTTTCGATTTGAGGCAGAAAGTGGGTTATGCACAAAACTCGAAGATCTGGAAATCTGCTTTGTGGTAATTTGTTGTAAAGCTACGTTAAAGGAAATAAGGTGGATAGTTAAAAGGGGTCGAAAGATACAAAAATCTTATCGATGGACAAGTGACTATATTTGTATCAAGACACTAATCAGCACATGATTCATTTCGGTTTTTCCAACCGTGGCATAAGTACCCCATATATACCACGTTGGTGTAGGAAATATAAAGTTGTTGCAACTACTGAACTCTAGAATTATTTGTCCAGATTTTGATATGACAATGTCTGCTAGCTATTTTCGACCATAGAAGTCCAAAGGCGTAACATTTGGCAGTGCCTTGATAGCATCACTTAAAGTAGTTCTGCGATCCCTTACAAAACACGCCTCTGCTACCTTCTCCTATACAAATTTTATAAAGCAACAACAATTTCCACGAACTTTTGTATTAATTGAATTTCCGTTTGAATCCTTTAATCTCATCCAGGGATTACTTCTATGACAGTTACTGCTCCTCCACTCTGCTGCGTGGCAGCAACGGTGTGCGTCCCAAGAAGCGTAAACGCTTAATGACTAGCAATGGCAGCCTGGCATCGGCTCCTGGTCAACATCATCTGGCTGCCGCTGCAGCTGTTGCTGCTCATCATCAGCAGCAGCAGCAACAGCAGCAGGCGGCGCAGGCGCAGCAACAACAGCAGCAACAACATCATCAGCAGCAAGTTGCTGCCGTTGCCATGGCGGCCATGGCTAATTTGTTGCCACAACAGCAGTTGTTGCTGCATCAGCAGAATCTTTTGTCGAATGCCACGGCAGTGGCCACCTCGGCGGCGGCTGCAACAACGGCGGCAAACGGCAACACACACCCTGCTCTGCATTGGCAGCAATACAAACAGGAGCATCAACAACAACAACAGCATCAACAACAACAGCAGCAGTTTGTGGCAGCTGCCACGAGCTATCAGTTGAAGGGTGCTGGACAGTCAACGACAACGTCGCCGCCAAATGCAAAGTCAGCAATAATGGCTAATCAAACAGGGCTCAGCAATGGCGTGGGTTTGTCCGTGGAGCAATATGCCTTTGGCCAGCAGACACATCTCCAACAGCAGCAGCAGCAGCAACAACAACAATCATTGGGCTGTCTGTTGCAACCATTGACTCTGGCATTGTCACCACAACAAGTGCACAGCCAGCAGCAGCAGCCGCCGCAGCAACATCAGGCGGCGACCTCTCTGCAGCTCCATAGCCAATTGTTGCCACAAAGCCATCAGCAGCCACACCAGCAACAACAACAACAGCAGCATGCTTATGGACAACAACAACATCAACAGCGACAACAACAACAACAACACGTTGCACAACATGGACAACAAGCAGAGCAATTAAGTTCGAATCAGCAATGGGGACCATTCAAAGTCTATAGTGAGTATTCGAGTTTCGAATTTGTTTATTTCAGTAGGAACATGTAACATTTGTTAAATCTGTCAAAGATGTGTAAGCAAAAAGTAGAGCTCCCTTTGGTATTCGCCTTTCTGGTGCTTGTGACGCACAGTTTGGCACAGAGTTCCTTTGAATCGATTTACAACAAATCATTAGCGCCAGCCTATCTCAATGGCGTGCTGAGTCTCAAGAGCAGATTGCTGGCCATTACCAATCCTGATCCCACACTGAATGCCCAACAAGAGACCATACGGCAAAACTTTCGTTTCGATAATTCAAATTTCGGTGGCTTGGCAAATCCAAGCAACTACTTGACGCAGCTTGAAACAATGTATTTGTCAGCTCCATCTAAAGTGGATCAGAAGGCTTGGCATAGTATGCAGCATCAGCAAAAGGCGGTAGCAGCGGATGCGACACAGCAGCAGGCCAACGTCCAACAGCAGGAAAAAGTAGTGCCATCAGCGATGGTGCATGCTCCAGTGCAGCAGCCCTATAAGCTGTCTCAGATGGTGCAGCCGCAGCAAGTGGCTCAACCACAGTTGTTGCCAATACATGTGGAGCAACAACAGGCAGCTGCTGTACCATCTTCAGTACCAGCATCACCTCTGTTGGGTATGACCATGGCCGTGCCGCACGAGCAAGTATTTCAACAACACTTTCCGTTTAAACCAGCAGACTTTCCGTTCTCAATGCAACCGCTTCCAGAACCACAATCATTAATGCCAACAGCTGAACAGCTGCAGTTACTGCAACAACTACAGGACTTTTTTTTACATCCACGACCAGTGCAAATGCCGTCTCAGAGCTGGTATCCGTCGCAACAGGCTTCACCCGCACCCGCACCGCCACCGCCGTTTATGAACTCAGCACAGCTTACGCCAACAGAGGCTCCTGATGATCTCAGTGATGAAATAATATGTCCAGATGATGATGAGGAACAGAAGCCGACCACTGTCAAGCCAACTACGCGTAAAACCACTAAACGTCCCACAGCGAAACCAAAAACTACGACGGAATCTAGTAACGATGAGATAGAGTCTGTTTCAGTGGATATTGAAAGCGACAAGAAGAAGACAAGCAAGTCCAAGTGGACACCCAAAAAGTTACCATGTTGCACCAAGCCAGCAAAGAATAAGAATGTTGTAAGCTACCCGGAAATTATGCAAGAACGAACTGGACGTCATGCTAACGCTTTCCGCACATTGTTGAGATATCGCCAAGAGTTGTCCAGAAAACGGCGACAAAGGCCTAACACTGAGTGGGACAAGAACTCCAACGAACGCTTACATTAGATACACATACATATTTTGTAAACACTGTTGTTATAGTTTTGGCATCTTTCAAATATATTTTTTATCCCAATGTCTTTCTCTAGGTGAACTTATTTCATTTTCTCTCTCTCTATTACTTCCAGGCAATCCGGACACATTAATTTGCGGCAATTGTCGAGAATGTTTCAACGAGCTGTCTGAGTTATTAGACCACAAGAAAAGTTATTGCAAGCTGAGGTTTACATGCAAGTGCCAGGATGCGGCCTTTGCAGCAAGTAAGTTGCCACCAAGACTCATTTCAAGGGATCGGATGTACTAGCAGTATGGCGGCATGGGTGTGGTTACATTGTCTGCTGGCAATTAATTTATGATTGTTAAACACTTTTTGCAAATGCCTCTATGTCTGTTTGTCTCTCTGTCTGTCTGTCTGTTTGTCCGACTGTCTGTCTATATGTCTTCTTTTGTATCTGGGAGTGTGTTTACTTAGAGCTCAGGCAAGTCAGCAACATCTGCTGTTGCATGGAGCTTTTGCATAACCGCCTTCGGTGAATGCTCGGACTCCTTTTGCTGGTCACGACGCAGTTGGAAATGCATTTAAAATTGAGTTATTTATGCGCCCCACATTTGAGGAACCGCCCCACATTTGCAAATTCCAACTTAAATAACTAATTAATTCTCATAGAAACGCCACCAAGCAGCGCCAAATTGCTTTGTGCCGTTTGCAAGGATGCCTTCACCAATCCCTGGGACTTGATGGTGCACGCACAGGCTGCACATATGGTTAACATTTACGAGCTGGGCGTTGAGCCTGTCGCTAACGGCAGCATCATCACCAACAACAACAATGACAACAATGCGACCAATTGTGTGACCATTGCTGCTGCTGATGAGGCGACAACCCTGGCCACAACAAAGCACATGCAGGCGTCAGCAACACTTAACAAGGAACAGAATAACAATAACAAAATTAGCAACAACAACAACAACAATACCAACAACATCAATGGACACATTTCACCCACAAATAACGCTGGAAAGAGCGAAACAAATGGAGATTGTCATGTCAGCGATACCGAGACCAATTGCATCGACATCAAATTTGGCATTTGTGCCAGTCCCAGAGAGGTAAGTACCAGTTCTTATTAGAAGTATATATATAAGAGTCGTATTTAACGATTGCTAGAAGTCGTCAATCAAATTAAAAAACTTTCAAAATAATGGGTTAGAAGAAACGTTTACAATAAGTCCAATATTTCGGTAGCTTCATCTGTTCAGTTTAGTTGCTGGCGCCATCTAGTGGTCACTCTTTACATATAATAATATAATGAGCGGAGCAACTCACAGTGGTACAGCAGCGCCAAAAGCATTGCAAAAATTTAAACTTCTGATAACTTTTCATGAAATACATTTTAAATGAAAGAAAAAAAATTAAGTCTTTAAAGAAGCTTTTTCGTGGGTGGGGTATGGACTCAGTCCGGCCAGGATCGTTTACAAAACTTTTATAAAAGAGTAGACCGATGATGATGGTAGGGCCGGCTACTTATAGTTTGACATAGTGCTAATGTTTCGTATATACTCTTTCCCAGTAATGTATATTAATTTTCAAGACACATCCAATTTATGGTCTTCCATCGCAAATTTTTGCAGGATCAGCAGCGTGATGATATTTCACTAGATGGACGACTATCCAGTTCTTCACAGACACATCATTCGGAAGATATGAAACTGTTGAATGGTACTGGTTCGGTATCCTCACGCGGCAGCTCGCCCTGTCTGGACGCCGATGAGCCGCAGACAACGCGCGCGTGCATTGTGCGAACGCTGAGCATTGTAAGTAACACGCAAACAAAGATTCTTCAGAAGACTTTAACTTAAAAGCCGCTTTTACTCTCTGCTTGTTGCACTTCCAGGAGGCAGCTGGCGCAAGTGTGACGCCTACCAGCAATGCCTTGAGCTTGATGTCAAACGGTTTAGGACTGGCCCTGACCAATGGCGCCGTTCAAGTCACAGCTCCACAATAGATGCAAATGAATCAAAAGAATTCTGCAGTTTGAAGAATCTTTATAAAAATATATAAACACAAACTGGTAATCGTTTTAAGCAGTATTTGAAATATTCAGGCATGTTTCGTATTTGGATATCGAATATGTAGTCGAAATCGGAAGCCTGAGGGATAGAGAGAGCGCAGAAAGAGATTCACGTACAGCAGAATGCAGAATACAAGTGCAATTCATTCAGTATTTTTGTACTAGACTAACCAATTGTTGAAAACAAAAAGAATTGAAACTAAATTACAGCAAACATATCATTTTAAAATAGTACTAACTTTAGATATTACTACTTATAGAAGAAAACCAAAAATTAGGCATAGCAACTGCAAATATTTGTACATGTGTGGAAGAGTTTTCAACTTAATTGTTTTTCTTTTTATTTTTTTTTAAAAAAAGAAAATAAATTTTGGTTTCAAACTGCATAAGTGAACGTATAGGTAAAAAGAAAAGAAGTAAAAGGCTTAAATTGTCAACATATATCAAAAGTTTTGGCCAACTTGTTGGCCACAACTTTATAAGGCAAACGAGCTTTGTATATAGTTAATAACTTACAAAATATTAATTACTTTAAATAATGCAAATACTTATGAATATATTTATAACCAGTCGTTCATTTAACTGGCAAACAAATTAATCAATTAATGTAGTCTTTATCGCCTAAAAGCAAATTGGGTTGAAATGTTTGACGCTATCAAGTATATTATCTATATTTTGAAATAATCAGGGGTATGAAGGAAGTTACATTTTAAATCGTTGGAAAAATCTATATATATAGAATTTTGGTAGGGTTCAAATTTACTTTTTTTTTTCTTTTGTTAGCTTTTTCTTGAGATGGTACAATCACAAAAAAAGTAAATTAGCTTACCAAAGAACGAGGGTGGTCCGATAAATATTTAGCGTAAAAGAAAAACGAAAATTTTGGATACGCTTCCACACGCGGCAAACCAAATCTACGAGTGCGATTCGGCTGAAATTCGAGAACGTACTATACGATAGTAAATTACTCTTGCGTTGAGGCTAAGTACTTATCGGACCACCCTCGAATAATACATGAAACTAAACATCTTTCTGACGGTATAATGGATTTCTGTTTGAGATATTTTCCATTCGATAAGATTTCCGACCTTTTATTAAAATTAAATGTACGTTGAAAGTTTTTGTTGATAAAATAAATTATTCTAGTATTTTGCAAAATTTCCGATACCGATAGGTTTTGTTGCCGCTCAGAGTTTTTTTTGCATCTCTAATTAAAAACTATCTCCCAACTAGTAAAAGAATTATTGCTTTTAGGCGAAAACTACGGCATATTTTATATTGTTAAATAATCTTATAACTATTTCAAATATAGCCAGTGTAGCTAGCTAGCGCATTCAGAATACTTAAAAAATAAAAATAAATACTAAAAAAAAAATCTATAAAATGTTAGCATAGTAACAAGTGTTTCAAAAACATTAAGAGTGTACTAGGTGTATAATATGTTTGTGGGGTGTGCATGTGTGTGTTGCAGACGCTTTAATCAAATATGAAATATACAATTAATATTCAAATTAAATTATTTATAAAGTAACTGCTATGTATATAGAATATATGTAACACAAAAAATATATATAAAGTATATATATAAAAAATTAAAAAAAATGTAAACAACGTACATGTAACCAAATTCAATTCAGTGTCCTCCATATAAAATGAGAAAAATGTATTAAAGAAAAAATAAAGAGAAAAAAACATAAACCAAAAAAACACCAAAAAATTACAAACAAGCTTTTCATTGAAAACGAAAGCGTACGACAATTTCAGAGGCATTATAAATTCTATTTTCAAAGCTCATTAAAATAAATGATGATCAACTGCATAGAAAATTTAAAGACAGACGCAGTGTAAACAACAACAACGAAAACACAAACTACAACAAGGCGTAATAAAAAGGACCAACAAAAGCGTAGCCAAGTCACACTGAAAAAAAACAAGCACCTAAGCTATACGATTTTCTTCTTCAAGAAATCAAATCATTGTGATCTAAAAATTAAAAGTTTACGCAATGCGCAGTCCTATTTTTCGCGTCTCTGCTAAAAAAAAAGGCTGAATGGTTAAATTTTTGGGTGCCAGCTAATTAGTAGCTTGTAGTACATAAACAAAAGTACAGTTGGGAAAAAAATACCAAAATTTCCATTCATTTGTAGCTGCATATTCCATTTTAAATTCCCAGCAGCTACATATAGTAAGTTGAAATATTTGTAAATTAAACTAATTATTTTTTAATAAAAAAAAAACTAAAAACACATTAAGTACTTATTTGATTAACCAAGCTGGAAAAAGATAACGCACTTACTGCTTTAATGGTCTGTGAATTGTAGGCACCCATTAATGAAATGCTGTACATCAACAGTCTGCTTTAACGAGTTATGAATTATAAGCATAATAAATACATCAAAATAAATACACAATAAAAATAAAATACAAAAGTTGACGCCTTAGTAGAGGATATCTCACGACAACAAATATATAAATAAATTAAGCGATTTCGATTCGATTGTTTATACAAAAATTAATAAGCTTAAGGTGATTAAAAAATTAAGCAAACAATTTTTTCGCTAGATTTGACTGAATTGTGGCCATAAGTAGTTTAATTTCTGAAACCATTTGACGCTCGCTTTTTTTTCTTAGTGTAGCCAAGTTCATGGCAGTTGTTGTTCAGGTGCAGGAGCTGCCATTGCCAAAAAATTTAGTTACAATGCCAAAATGCAGTTAACTTTATTAAAATGCGCAACAAAAATGGCCGCCGGGAGATGTTGACTTTGTTTCCGTATTGTGTATGTGTGTGTGTGTGTCCTTGCCGTTGGCTTTTGCGGCTGGAGCTACAAAAATTGTAACTGTGTGTGACATGAGTGTGTGTGTGTTTGTGTGTACATGGTCGGCCATTGTCATTTCGTTTCGAGGTCGAGTTAAGCGCTGGGCGTTGATTTAAAATGCATGCAACAACAACAACAGCAACAGCAACTACATAGAGTTCCAAAAACCAACTGCAACATGAACAGGACTACATAATGCGCATAGAGTTGAGCTGCTTTTCAATTTGGTCACACTTAATTTCCGCCAGGGCTTGCCAATTCACTTTAAGGTAACGTGGCTAATTAAAATGCCTCACCCAATGAGCACGGTCGCAAAGGTAACATTTAATAGGTGACAATTAGAGTCCCTGGAGACGTTTGACTAGACTGTGGCAACCCGTAAACGCATTCCCGCCAATTACACTAATATAGTAAATTAAATAACACTAGCTAACAAAATTGAACTAAGCTTAATGGCCTTGGTTATATAATGTTCCGGAAGTAGTTTATTTTCCTAGCACGGTTTTTGACTTCCACGCCAGGAATTAATCATAAGTAAATTTCTCCCACTAGGAACCCAATCTAGGACATTAATCAACTAAAATTGCAAGTATACTTAGAATTTGTTTTCAGTTCCCTTTTTTTACCACGACATTTTGCTGGTAGTTTTGATGATTGCGAATTTTATAGAGTTTAAATAAGTTCTAGCTACTAAACTATAGTGCGAGTTGGAAGGCAAAGCCAGCAGGGGTGAAACCCCTTTTTGTTTTATTTTAATTTATAAGTTTATAAATTTTTATTTGGATGCAGTGTCTCAATATTTGCCGGATAGTTTAAATTCAAGACAAGGCGTTTGCTTTTGTTACCTGATGTAATTAGAATGTAGGGCAATTCAACGAAAACTGGAAAAAGCCAATTCTTACACGGCGTATGCGTGATGTACACGTCACGCACTTAAGTGTTGAACAGCAAACGAACCCTTTGGGGTTGACCCCCCCAATGGTATAATAAGAAACACGCTCCGGCAGTATGTAACCACACCTGAACCTCTTGTCGGAGCTATAAAAGCCATTGCGTACACTGGCGCACTTCGGACTAAGTCGCAGTACGTCAAACAGTAAGCCACGAGCGCCGGGCTTTAATACGGCAGCGCGTTCGCGATCCGAGCAAGCAGTAGACATGTCGTTGAATACTACACCGCCTACCTATACCATAAGCTGTGAGCCGGAGGATAAGCCCAAAGCTAATCCGCTTAATGCTTCGCATCAATGGAAGCGTGCTGCGCTTATGGCCAAGACCATATCGGCCTTTAAGGAGACCATAAGCGAGGATAGCGATGACGAGGTGGACACCAAGCAGCAGATCAAGTATGGCAGTACCCTGCAAGCGGCGCAGGCCATTATACATGAGTACTGCGATTATAGTACCATACACGGCATACGCTATTTGGGTGAAAAGAAGCGTCCATGGCTGGAGCGGTAGGTATACGCGGAACGCGAGTGATCCGGCAACGTTGGCTTAACGCTTCACATATTGCAGGCTTTTTTGGATAAGTGTTTTTTTACTTTCCATTTTCACCTGTGCCAAACTAACCATGAACATTTGGGATAAATGGAACAACAATCCAGTTATTGTAAGTTTCGCCGAAAAGTCGACGCCTGTTTGGCAGATACCATTTCCGGCTGTCACCATTTGTTCGGAGACCAAGGCCGCTCAGAGTGTGTTTAATTTTACGGAAATGTACTGGAAAGTGCGTGACTTTCGTGACAATTTGACCACCACGGATCTAACCATAGATGAGTAAGTTTGGGCTGGGCTGAAACAGTACTTAGCTTTAAATTCAAATGGCTGCTTGACTTGCAGAGCCATGAAGTATGAGTCCATTTCGCAAATCTGCGATCAGCATCTTAACGACATCGGTTTCGGACCCAAGGAAAAGAAGGGCATTGAAATTATAGATGCTATGGGCGAGGTGGAACCACGTTTTCAGGATACCTATTTAGACTGCAAGTGGCGCAATACGCCCGTTAAATGTTCGGATATCTTTCATAAATTTGTAACCGAGGAGGGTGTCTGCTACAGTTTCAATTCGCTGAGTCAATCCGAGATCTTTCGGCCCGAGGGGTAAGTAAGCGATCGTAACATCTACGGTACAGCTAAACGTTGCGCATTTGTTTAGCATCATACCGGACTTTATGTTTCGCGAGGTGAATCGTGTGGCCACTGACTGGAATGCAGAGAATGGTTATAGCATTGATGCTGATACAAATAGCTATCCACGTCGTGTCTTGGGCTCTGGCGCTAAGGCGGGCTTGTACTTGTTTATGGGCGGTATAGAGCTGGACTTTGATTACTTGTGCCGTGGACCCGTGCAGGGCTTTAAGGTGCGCGTTTGTAAAAAACATTGTAGGAAATAATTTTATGACGTCAGCTTTTCATATACAGGTACTTTTACACACGCCCGATGAGGTACCACAGGTCTCCAAGCAATTCTTTCGCGTACCCTTCGATCAGGAGGTCATTATCTCTATCAGACCAAAGATAATAACCACTTCGGATGGTTTAAAGCATTACGAGCCACATCGTCGTCAGTGCTACTTCCAAAGAGAGCGCCATCTGCGCTACTTTAATACCTACTCCCAGAGCAATTGCGAACTCGAGTGTCTGGCCAACTTTACTCTGCCCGAGTGTCACTGTGTACGCTTTTCCATGCCGCGTAAGTCCTCTGGGCTTTTGAATTTTGCACAATCTCAACAACGTTTCCATGTTAGGCAATAGCGACATGCCCGTTTGCGGTGCTGCAAACATGGAGTGCCTTAACGATGCCGAGGATGCGATGCTGAAGCGTGAGTTTGAGCAAGGCTCGGACTCGGCGACTGGCTATAATCAACGTGGTTTTTCTGATTGCGATTGCCTGCCCTCTTGCACGTCTATTGCCTATGAGGCGGAGATATCACAGGCTGACTTTGATTACAAAACGGTGGTCAATGTCAAGTCTGGCGATGATGGTGCACAGCGTGATCATGAAGGGTAAGCTTAGCTCAAAACTGCTTCAACGAAGTCAACATACTAATGCCAGATTTTTAGCATGAAATTGTCGCGCGTTTCAATCTTCTTTAAGGAGGCGCAGTTCTTAAGCTCACGTCGCTCGGAGCTCTATGGTACTACAGACTTTCTGGCCAATTGCGGCGGTCTGCTTGGTCTCTTTATGGGCGTGTCCACGCTCAGCATTGTCGAGCTAGTCTATTTCTGCACCGTGCGCCTTATCTCAAATCTGAGAATGCGACGCAAGACACGCCGGGAGATCTCACATTCCGCGCATGCCAGCAAGGAGGCTTAGTACCCCTCAAATTTGAACTTAATCTTTTGCATTATTTATTGGCAATCGAGGCAAAGTTTTTTTGAGTGTATGCGTGCTTGTGGCTATGTTTGTGGAGGGGTGTGTGTGTGTGTGTGTATGTGTATTTTGGTTTTGGTTGTGTGTTAAATGTTAAATCTGCAAACAATGAAAACTCTCGAACCTAAGTGAAAATAAAGTTGAACTCAGCACAGACAAAAAGTAGTATATAAAATGTGAATCAGTCGAAAAGTGGATACCCTGTGCAGCTTAAAAAAAAAAAGAACTAGCATACTTGGGATGTGCTTAAAGGAGGTTAGGCTTGGGAGAATGTCTTGCTTGTTTATTAGGCTCACCTGAGTCTACATATCGAATGCCTAAGGTTTGTTGGCAGAGAGTCGATAGAGCGGGTTGATATGGGAACGAGGCAAGATATCGACATGACTCAATGGTCTACAAGGAGATGATTAGTGGCTATGGTCTGGTACATACAATACACAAAGCCAGTGTACCCTTTGCTTAGCACAGAATATAAACATAGAGTACATTTGGAGTAATCGTCATCCTCATTCCAAATAGCCCGCATTATACACCAAAATCTGTATGTGCATTTGAAATGGAATCAATTATTTTATTGTGTGACTTGCTGCATTCAATTCGATTTGGAAAAGTCAATAGCTCCGGCAAGTCCTCATCATTGACTTCGTCTGCGACTTTGACTTGGCTATGATTGCAACTCATATGTTATGCAGGAGGCAGGCCTTTGATTTGCCATCTTTGACAAACTTCGACGATGTGGCATTGAGTGCAGAGATAACGATACCTTTAGCTGGGCAAACAAACTCCTAGTACAGAAGTCAATAGCAATGCGTGAATACTGTACGGCTGTACGTAACTCTAATGGAAATCCAATTGAATTAAGTTAATTATGTTGGCAAATATTTAAACAATGACTGCAATTTATATAGAGCAGGTAGGAAGAGCTGGAAAATTTTCCACTTTGATATAATCTCATTTAGTTGAATTTTATTTGCATTCTCATCGCGGCATTACCATAAAATTTGCAATATGCAACAGTTTGTTGTCTCTATGCGAATGTTGCATGCCACACTAATGCTCACACTGCAAAAAAAGAAGATGCAATTTTTCATTAGTTTTGAGTCGTACATGATTCATCTGTAAAACTCTGATAAGCCAGCGTAACTATATATTATATCACAAGTCACAGGTTTTTAGCTAAGCAGCCTTATTTTCACGACTTCTTAATTAGAGCTGCTTGTAATTCACAAGCGTTTGTCGCAGTAGCTGCAACGACGCTCCTCTTGAAACATTTGGTTAAATTATGGTGAACGCGTAGGGGGTCCATCGCTAGAAAGCTTACAGCCATTTAGCCCATAGCTTTGTTTGAAGTTGCTTTTGCATATCTGCCAAGTTCTTAAATTGGTCTTTTTTTTGGCTGCTCAAATAGTTGTGGAAAACGTGAACGCTTAGGTTTCATACATGGGTATGGCAAGTAGTTGGGAGATGATGCAAGCAATGGGCTTTGTTAAGGGGTAACACCAGTGTGAAGCATGGTTTTTTAAGGTAATTTTTCGATTTATTTTTCAAAGAAGATTTATTTTACATAAGCTATTTTTTTCGAAAAAAAAAACCATGAAAAATGAGTTGTAAAATAAAAAGTTTTTATTATTTTCACAAAATCCTATGTGGTTCACTAAAAAATTATGTTAAAAAGATTGTGTCAAAATTTCAAATCTATCGGATAAAAATTGACGAAAAAAAGTGGTTTCGAGAAAAACGTTTTTAAAGTTTTAAAACTGGCCCGACCGCACGGCGAGGTGCCATGCGCCCGACACTTATAAGTGGTGACAATTTAGATACAAAAAAAATCGATTTTCTGAAGATTCTACCCTGGTATTACACCTTAAGATTCTTCGGACGCACGAGAAGACTGCAGAACCGTTGGCTTCTTTATTTAACTATTGCACTTAACTATTTGTAAATTAATTTATATTAACGGAAGTCAACTGATATATTTTTGGATCTTAATATATATATTTTACCTTTGTTTTCTCCCAGTGTATTGTGATTTTGTCGCTTAAATTCTGGAAATAATAGATGCAGCTGTGAGATGTGTTTTGGTTTTACAATAGGAGCAACTGTTTACCTTACTATTCACTTATTATTTCCAGTGGGCAGCCTGAAGGCCTATGTTGCTCTGGCTTTAAACTACTTTTGTTCCATAGAGTTAATTCTAAGTTACAATATTAAATAAATAAATAAATAAATTTTCCAGTGTATGTGCGTGTGTATAAGCCAACTTTTGACTCCATTATGGCCGCAACAAGTGTCGAAATGTGTTGAAATATTGCAAATAAAGTTGACACATTTGCATACCTAATAAAATTTTCAGGCACATGTGTGAAAAGCTCGCTTTCGTTGTATGTACATATGTATGTACAGTATATATGTACGAGTACATGTGTATGCAACAATGGCGGTCCCTGCGCTGACAGCCGCAATGTGTGTGTCAAAATGTGTGAGTATGAGTGTGTGCACTTTGGCACTTTACACTTCAGTCCGCTGCATTCGTGCATGCCAATTTGATTCGTATATGGTATATAAGTAAAATATGTAGTATATTTATGTATAAATTTATGACAGTTTTATATATTGATGGCTTGATGGCGGGCAAGTGTCAAGAGCTATCTGTTGGCTACCGTCTGAACTTTATTGATTCCAAATAGCGCCTGCTTGGCTTTATGTTTATGTGCTGGGAATAAACATAAAAGTGTTAGTGACTAGAGATGTGATCGTGACAGGAGTCACGTGAGTAACGCTAAAATCTACTAGATCAACGGAATTTTTGTAAGATAGTAATGCCGGTTCCCAAAAATTTTACTGTGTCTCGAAAGAAAGCTCTGTTAAAGATTAAACTGATCGTTGCTTATAATTAATTTATTAACTTTTCAACTTTTAAAAAAAAATTGGCATCATTAACTCATTTATTGATACTAATAACTTTATACTACACCATAGTGCAGTAGTGTTTTAAAGAAATAAAAAAAAATCCGGACGGGCACGAATTTCCTCAGTTTCCGTTTCCACCTCTATAAGAGACCAACAAAAACTTAAAGCAACTTGTCAACTTCGGCCACTTATTCATTTTTCAACCCAAACGAATTCATGGCCAACAACGACAACTACATGACTTTTGACATTTGACATTGACATCAGCCTGTAAATAACGTTTGCATATATACATACCTACTACTGTATAAAGTCAACAAACCTTCAACAGTTTATATTTTATATTATGATTGCAAAGTTTGTGGAAAATAAAAAAAATTGATTGTAATTAAACTTTTGTGCGCTGTCCGCAGCAAAACTTGCAACTTTTGTATAGCAACAATAACAAGAAGAACAACCACAGCAGCAACAACAAACAACAAATTGTTGGAGCCGGCAACCAAAGCAACATGACGTCCGCGGCAATGGCGACTTGCTTCATTTGTTTGGCATAGCTTTAAATTTCCGGTTTCCGGTTTTAAGTGCTTGACACGCCGCCATCATCGCATGCAGCTCGTCGCCATTGACGGCCGCCATGTTTGTTTGTATTTAAGTCGGTTTTTTGAGCAGCATTTTGCGGCATTCGAACGCGCAGCGACAACAGCACGAAGCTGTCATATCAAACCAGGATGGGGTTCCTTACCTGACTAGTTGAATGTTGAATGGCTGACTGAATAGCTGACTGGCTGGTTGACTGCTTAAGCGGAAATGACTTGAATGTTTCTCCGCTACTATCGTCGTCGGCACATACACGGCGTATGTGGAATTTCGCACTCGATTGCCTGACTTCCAGCTAAGCTAGTCAGCCAGTTGGCCAGGTTAGATGGAGCATGGAGTATCATATGGTTTGGGCCTGTATGGCTGCCAAGTTGCTTTGAGCCAAAGTTTTGTATAACGCGATTAGCGGTTTGCGATTTGTTTGCTGTTGTGTCTGACTTCAAGTCGTTTGCATGCACTACAGTGGAACTACGCAATAATGAACGTTTTCAAAACAAGCGTTAACTTAGTTATAAAGCAACAAATTCTAAAAGAAGAAGATTTTGCGTCGCCTTTACTTTAGAATTAAAAAGGGAGTTTACTTCGGATTGCAACGTGGTAAAATGGTAAGCCCCAAAGGATCCAGCTGGTTAAGGAGCAAAATGAGATCACAACGTAAGCGATTCATAGGTAGAGAGCTCCTAAATATTTTCTAATCTTTTTTTTTTTAACTTATCAACTTAAATAGTAAAAAAAATAATTATTCTCAAAAAAAAATGGTATTTTTTGGTATGTTTTCTAATATAGGGTTGATGATAGGATTTTGATAGCTCGTGGCGGCCATCTTTGTGGATGGATTTTTGACAACTCATATCAGTTGTTTTTCAAGAACTAAAGCTAAATGACCATCGTTAACATCGTGAATTTGCAGATTGGGCCCTGGAAGTAATGGAAACCGATCGCGATAATCATTAAAAATAAACTAGTTTTAAGATCTTCATTACGCAGTGCTAACAATATTTATTTAATTTTTTTTTTAAATCTTACGAAAAAAAAGCTTGTTTAGTATTTTTTCCCGTTTCTTCAAATATAATTTAAAGTAAGGAAAACAAGATATTTACCAACATATATATTTAAGATATTTCGTACAAAATTTTGCGCTAGCCCTAGCAGTAAAGTCCAAAAACTTGTAACTCTAAAATTATTTTTAAGAAAATACTTGAATTGAATTATATTATTATTTTGTTTTCTAAATATGTATTGGGCCTTCAATATTCTTTTAAAAGTTAGTAAATACAGTAAGATGTTCTACAAGTGACGCTTATGTTCGTTTGGCGCAGGTTTCACTGTACTTGCATTTACTGCACCTGAGCTGTGTGTATCAGCTGTAGTAATTGCAGCTTGGTTAACTTAGCTTTGCTTCGTTGCATACTTTGAAAAGTCATTAAAAACTTTTAAAGAACTTTTGAGTTAGAATTAGAAGTAGAATTTTTGATTAAATTGTTTGGCATGGATTTCCGTTTTGAGATTTCGCTGCGACAAGACAATTAATACATACTTATATATAGATATACATAAGTATATAAAAAATGCATACGAGAAATGTCAAATCAATGTATATCGTGACATCAATAGCGAATTAACAGCCTTACACACACACACTTACACTTATGAAAACACACAGATACTCACACGCACACACACACATACATGCGCCCATAAGCTTTATAGATAGAAATTTTTGCGGTGGGCGACATTTGTATGCAAACCGCGCACTAAATTAGATTCTTTTTTACTGCAAAAACGACGACAACGTCGTTGATGATGTTGGCAATATTGGCAACACTGGCCAATAAAATGCGTATACTTGATGCGGCTCGTTAAAATTGCAAGCGGCACGCTCTTTATAATAATGGTGGCAACCATATTGATTTGACTTTTGATGTCGAACATTGCGTAATGCATAAGAAAATGGCGAAAATGTGAACATAAAGTGTTCATAGTTGATACACTGAGGAAAAAAACTTAACTAATAAAGTGAAAATCTTGTATTATTACATTTTTTAATATTGCAATATTATATTTTTTACAAAACATCAGAAAATTTATGATGCCTGTTATTATGTTATTTTTTATACCCTGTACTTTATGGTGCAAAGACGTCCTAGACCCCCAAAAGTTACCTAAGGTGGACTGGAAAAGTCGATATACCCATATCCGTCAGTCTGTCTGTCTGACTAGATCTCAGAGATGGTAAGAGCTAAGGCAACCAAACTATCAGATTAGACGCCTTATTATGTCAGGGGAGACATGTTTATAATATTTTTTTGATATCGGGATTATATGATATAGCTCCCATAGGGGTGTTTCAGAGGACCTCGAAAAAAAAAAAAATTT
The DNA here is from genome assembly GCA_949987675.1 of Chymomyza fuscimana. Taxonomy (NCBI): domain Eukaryota; kingdom Metazoa; phylum Arthropoda; class Insecta; order Diptera; family Drosophilidae; genus Chymomyza; species Chymomyza fuscimana. The sequence continues at coordinate 2,255,762 of OX465089.1, forward strand.
TAGATGAATAAATAATTTGTATATGAAGATATCGTAATAAAATTTGGCATTCGGAAGTATTTTAGAGTTTCCAAGCACTATACCAAAATTTTATCAAAATCGCTTGCCTATATCAAATAGTTCCTTTAAGGCCGAACGGCCAAAAAAACGTTTTTGATGCAAAATTCTCCTGTTTTTTGTTTGTTTATAAAGATAGCGTAACTAAATTTGATATTTGGCAGTTTTTTAGAGTTCCCAAGCACTACACCAAATTTTATCAAAATCGGCTGACTTATAATAAGGCGCCCATAGGACCGATTGGTCAAAAAAATGTGTCTGGTGCGAAATTCGTTTCGCTTCGTGGGCTTATGAAGATATCCTAACCAAATTTGGCAATCAAATATTTTTTGTAATTCTGATGCAATATACCAGATTTGATTGCAATGTGTTGGTATAGGGTTTAACTTTAACGTACGCCATCTTTTAAGCATGGTTAATTAAAAATTTCTTTTGACGGACAATTGGTAAGCACTTTTGTTTTCCCGTTTGCAAGTTTCTACTTAACTCAATCCTTTGCAGTCGCAATCATCATAGTACCAGAAAGATCTCTCTGATCTTCCCAAATAATGTGTGGCAGAAAAAACACGTATTGATGAAAGTTAAGCAGCTGAACCTCAAACTCGATGCTAATGCAAATATGCTCCTGAAATATCGGAATAGTTATAAAGATTTTGCCATAGGCAGCTCAGTTACAGTGAAACCTGATAAAAATTATATTTTTATTGCATGCACTCCACAATGGAGATTAAGAACGAACTCAGCTTTAAGCACTTCCATTTTTTTTTTTTCCAAGTGTAGTTGGGTTAATCGCATAGTTGTAATTGAAGGAATGTTGCAGGTTGTTGGTGAGGATTTTATAAGCCAACATTTATAGGCAGCTGGTTGAACACTTAATTGTCTATACATGAGCGAGAAGCTACAGCTTCACAAAACATAAAATGAAATTCACACAGATACACAGAGTGTTGCACAGATACAGATACCCACACACATCGACAGAAAAATTATTATGCATTACCTAATGAAAACTTGGCTACGAGTTGCTCGACGCGCCGCTTAAGCAAATAATAATAAATAAATAAATAAATAAACAAAAAGCGCAAATAACATTTGAGCGCCAGATTTAATTTCTAACGTTGAGTGCGCATATTAAAACAGTCAGGACTAAGGATAGCCTGAGGGTTAGGCAGGGGCAACCAAAATCCCGGGCAGACAAAAGGCAAAGGCAATGTAGCTGGAAGCAACAAACAAAGATGAGGCGTCGGCACTGTGGATATCATTGCGGCAGTGTAGTCGATTCAAAGGATGTGCAACGGAAATAGGGGATTCCGTTGGCATGGGTTGGAAAATAAACAATCAAAGTGAGCTGGTAGCTGGAAGCTGAGAGCTGGCTGCGAATGTAGAAAATTAAACACGCCAAGGCATGAGATGCGGGTGGGCGGGCGTATTCCGGCCAGGAAGGCGTAATAGAAGTTAACGCGAGTAAACAATGAATTACGGAATCATGAAAGCAAATTGACTTTAATGCAAAAATCAAATATTTACACAGCATAAAAAGAGAGCGAAGAACTCAAGAGCGCGCAGCATTGTTGAGCAGTAGTTGAGTTCCCGGAAAAACTGAGCCAAGGAAATGCAATTGCAATCAGACAAATACCAACACCAACACCATGAGCTGGCTAAAAGTACAAACAAACAAACAAACACACTCATACAAATTGAGGTTATGCCAGACATTGGCTTAAAAACTCGTTTCGACACTTAAAAGCCAATGCACACACACATTCACACACGTTCATGGATAGCGCTGATATGACGCAGCCAAGGCATATGGATCCTAAGCGTGCGGAGGCAGGCAATCCGGCAAACCGTGCAGCAGCGGTCTGCGGCACATCCGGTTTTTGAGAGCGTGCACGTTATTAGCTCTGCTGCGGCTGGGGCAGAGTCTGGTCTGAATGTCCAAATTTTACGATTTCATTCATTTTTGTGGCTACCATTTGACGCCACAAAATATGCAACAAAATTTTATTTTAGCCAAAAAGCAGCTAGAGTCTCTCCACTAGATATAGCTAAGGGCATCTCTGTGGGTATATAAAAACTATTATCTAATGTTTTGGAAATAAAAACGTAAATATTTTCCAAGCGTTTTAAAGCACTTTAGCCCAGTAGTAATAGCATTTTATTGAAATGGAAATTTCAATTTGGTCAAGAATTTCGCAATTATGAATGCACATATGAAAGTTGTGTCAATTTGACAATAACGAAATACTAGCAATAAATTTGGAGCCTTATAAAGCACAGCTACTCCACCGAACAATAAAAGCAGCCAAAAAAAGGGAAGCCAAATCCGAAGAGTGAGAGTGTCATAGAGTGGGTGCTAGAAAAAGTGTGTGGTGCAAAAAGAACTTTCTATACTCTTCTGGGAAGTTGTCAGATAATTTCACACGCGAGTTACGAATATTTTTAGAACAATCGAATCGAATTTAAAATTAATAGAGGCAATAATCTTAAATAATCTTAAGAACCTTTATCAAATTAAATGGTAAATAAGCCTGATTGTTTATCCCTCTTAGATGAATTTTAAAACATATATAGGTCATTTTCTGTCAAATTTGAAATTTCTAATTGTCATGGGTTTACAGTTGATAATCTGAAAAATGTTCAAATCAAAAAGTGAAAACGATAGAATTAAATGGTCAATGTATGCAGATAATTAATCAAGTACAAAAATACAAGTTTCAAAATATGGATACATCCAACTTATTATATTTTTTTACATAAAATGATTTTACTCTCCGACGGCCATATTGGGTCCGCCATTTTGAAATTCAAGCAGCAGATTCGTGATCAGCGACCCCGTAAACCTATACTTGCATACCCAACTGTTTTCAGTTTTCGGCATCCATCTTGGATTTGCCATTTTGAAATTTTTAAAAAATAATAGCTACCTCAAAAGTATTTGAATAGCATATAACAAGGGTTGCAACAATGTTTTTCTGAGAATAAGAATAAAAGTAGTGATTAAATTATGGAGTTATTTTGGCGGACATTGTAGCGCCGGCATTTTGAAATATCAATAATCACTTTACAGCTTTAAAAAGTAGACAAGAAGATGAAAATTTTAGACCCAAAAATGTTCGTTTATTATCAAAATTGAAATGTTGGGGGGAGGGGGGATGATTTGAAACAGAATGGCCCATATACTATATATATTAAGAGAGTCTCTGCAAAAATGTCCAAAAACAAAATTTGCATACTTTATGTGTATATGAATGTCCTGTTTATGAGCGACTTATTTTTGGCGTAATGAATGCAGTGAGATCCGAGGAAGCGCCTGGCTACAGTAAAACCGACCCTATGATTTGACCTGAATCGAGATGTTATGGGATACCCAAGATCTTTTATTTTTTTATAGATAATAATTTTTTTATTTTGAGTAATTTTTTTCTACGAAGGTTTGGCTTATAGGCTTTGGAAAACTATATGATGGCGTAAGGGATTTCCTTTTATTCGTAACAAATTGTTCGAGTGGGGTTGATTCCTTGTTTCTTTTTGAACGTAGCGGTTTTCCGTGCCCCTCTGTGCGACACAATGAGAAGCACAAACTGCTAGACAAAACTTACAAGACCATTACGAGAAGAGTATAAAAAAAGAAAACCCATGTAGTTAGTTCCTGGTCAAAAAAATAAAAAGAAAATCGAAAGGGAAACTATAAAAACGAACACCACACAAATCTGAAAACCATAAAAGTGTCGCTTTCAATTGTTTCAACTGGCGACAAGCCACAAACAACAATCAGGAACAATCCAACGACAAACAATCAAAAAGGGAACTCGAAAAAGTGAAATTGAAATTGAAATATCGAGCAAGGCAATTGATGATGAAGTGAGTGTTGGGAAATTTTTTATTTTTCATCCTTGTACGTGTACTCGGTTATTACACAATCTACGATGATTGACGCCTGGCAATAAATTTTTAATTTTCAATGCGTTGCTTCATCGTGATATGCTCCGTGATATCCTGCGACTGACTCACTTGACTGTTGACTGCTTCAGCTTGTTAAATTCAAATTAGAAGTGATACGAAACTTGCTCTTTCATAGACTTGCCGCTGACAGCCAAGATAAATGACAGTCTCTCGACTGCGCTGCGATCGCTACAAATTAACCTTGTTAGAGGCGAAGCGCAGCTGAAGCATGCAGCCACCGGCGAAATACAGTGGGTTACGGCGGGATGCGGCAGTATACAGCCGGAACAGCATCAACAGTAACAAGTGTATGTAATTTTTTATCGTCTCGAATGCAGACACAGTCAACCAACCGACCGACTACTCTGACTGACTTATGAATGGGGCTGCCAGAACATTTGGCTGGGTTGGGTTCGAGGTTCTTGTTGGGGGTTTTAGGTTAGCTTGTGACTCGATAAATCAGTTTGTGTATCAAATTGAATTCTTGCCTGCGCCAAGACATACAGTCAACGAGCGTGCACTTGACACTAAAGCACACACAGATACCAACACACACATTTATGCATTTAGAAACTACATGTAAAAAAACAAAAGCCATGGCGGAAAATCTTTTACGCTTTTCGCATTCTTTAATTCGACATGAAAAAGCCGCAAAATTTTAATTTCAACTAAAAGCTGGCAAAACATCAACGCGCGTTATATAAATTATTCATTACAAGAGTTTATCTCTCTCGCTGTTTAAGCAATCAACCATAGAGATGGGTGCTGAAAATTACTGCATTAGAATCACGTGCGTGATTCGTGAGTATTTGTGCAGAGGCACACAAAATGAAGCCATGTAACTATTATCCAAATAGCTTGGGCCCAAAAACTTCGGAATATTGGTCAAGTTTGAAGATATTTTTTGAAGATAATTTAAGCAAATTGGTAGAAATTACAATTACAATTACAAACATGGAAATTTTGGGATATGTTTCGAGTAAATGTGACAGATCGTCACTCAGTATGACAAACTTGTGGAGTCCCCTCGCCGAAAACCATATTTATTTAACCCATAAAAGCAAGGCCGTGAACCTAAATCTTATATTTAAAGATTGCAGAAATGCAACTACGGAGAGGCCGGTATTCATTGCTTTGCTTTTCAACTCACGTCTATTTGCCCAACTCATCATTGCACAATGGGCCCGCGTGGCCAGATTTTGGCCAAAAGCCCTCCAGACGAAATTCAAAATTTGGACAAAATGACAATTTAATATGATTTTACACATATTAAGGTATCCTGTGAAAAAAAAAATATTTAATTTTAATTAGGGGTTTTTAAGTAATTAGCCATCAAAGATGACATTTTGTATTTTTTCAACTTTCGCGATAATTTACAGAAAAAAAAAATTCATTTACCATGATACATGTAGCTAAGAAATCTTTATTCACATTATTATTTATAAGTATTTTTATTTATTATTATAAGTAAGTAGTTAAAAAGTTAAAAGCTAAAAAGCATATGGATTGGTGATGTCGTCTTTTTGTAATTTGCTTGGAAACTGAAACTATTTGGGGCTATAACTCCGAAACCATTTAATATTTTGGCTATTTTTTCAATGTATGAGGAGCTTATATCTACCTCTGTATGAAATATGGTCCACGTCCAATTAACAGTTTTTTTTTTAATTAGGTTAAAATTATTTTTATTTTTTTTAATTTTTTCCAATTTTGGTCCGGATTATCTGTATCTCAAAAAAAATCTGAGGAGGCTCAAACTTGCCAGAAAATTAGTTTAATCCTTTGGGAACACATGTGTAAAATTTCATCACTCTAAAAAAATTATTATGGAAATGACAGGGTTTTGGCCAAAATAATAAAAATCTGGGCCCACAGTCCATTGTATCGATTACCGAATCTTGATAACATTAATTTACAGCCAGTGTTTTTTTTTTAATTTTCGTTTGAAACCCATTAAAAGTTTTTTTAACTAGTTACAATTTAAAATGGATAAGTGTAGCCAAATCATCTAAAGTTAATATAGTTGCCTGCCTCTTTCTTCTAGATATTTCTAAGATCGATATTTCTAAAAATCGTTCTTGTTTTGGCCAAGCTTAAAAAATAAGCTTAAGATTAGTATTACGATTTGTTTTTCTTTTTTTCAATCTGTAGAAGAATTTCCAAATTGTTTTGGTTCAACTAACATATTCTTGTTTGAATTCGCACTCGTGCTGTTTTAGTCCATAAGTCCCATGACCCCAAGTCCACCACTACCTACACGAGCTGCGCCCCTGCTAGCCTGCTAGCTACCGATGACGGCTTGGCGGCTGCTTCCTCTACTGCTTTCTTTTGGTGCTGCTCGTTTGCACCTAATTTGATTTTTAGTTGCGTTGAATGCCTCGTCGACTGGTTCGCTGCCTCTAGCCAGGGCTGCGGTTGCGACTTGGCATTCTTTTTGCTGCCTCTCCAACACCATTACTCACACGTATACACCAACACATGTGCATAGGTTGGTCTTATATCTTGGCGCTTCTTTTCATTCGTTCATTCATTCATTCTCATTCGTTTATTCATTCGTTTTACTCGTTTCGCTGCTGTCGAAAAAATGTCTGTTATGTGGCTTCAGAATTTTTGCAGTAATTAATGGCAACTGTTTGATTAAAAAATTCCATAGCATAGTTTGCGGGGCAGCCGTAGGAGCTTTAGTATCCAGTCTTAAACTCAGGAAAATCTTTTTATATGTAAATTTTTAGCATTAACTTTAAATTGTTTGCTGTCAAATTGAAAATGATTAGCATGGATTACGACGCGACACAATTTGTTTGCCACTTGCATTTGGAAATTTATGCAAATCTCGTAAATTTGGCGGAAAATTAGACAGAGTCGGAAAAACTAAAGCAGTCTTGAAATAAAATTTCAAATTCAGTTTGACATTTAAGCTTTTTGTTTTGAGATATTTTGTGCTTTGACTATTGGCAGGAGAATGTTATCAGGGAAGTTTTTTTGTACAATAATTTATTGGTTTTGTCAATAATGCCCAGATATGAAGATAGTGTCTATATCGCTGCCGTCTTTCTTCAAGAGCCGCTCCAAGAAATTTTCTACCCGAGCTCCTTCGCTCACGAATCTTAATCTTGTAGCGTTCATCCTTCTAAAGAAAACCCACAACACAAAGCCTAAAGGGCCAAGGGGCTACTTTCAGCTCGAAATCTTTGGAGCACATTCGCTTTCGATAAAAGTCAAAATGCTATACTCGCTCAAAACATACAATTTTAGTGAAAAATAATTTTTTTCTAGGCATCTAAAGCTTATGGGATATAAACACAAAAGTGCATGTCAAGCTTGTTGGCGTGCTTTTATATCTCCTGCAGGAATTTTGAGACGGATTTTAGTTGTTTTCCATGTTTTGCTGCCAACAGCTTATTGAATTTGTATGCAAGACAAATTGGATGGCATGCTTTAGATTTTACATTGGCATTTCCGCTTCCGTTTGCTTATCCACTTTTTTCTTTTTCGATTTGCATTGCATCTCATATTTCACAGCTGCAATCAATAACGATAAACACTCGAGTGTCCATTGCGGGTTTGGCATGCATATGCATGAGCCAATAAAGAAAACAACAAAGCATGCCAAGCTGATGCAATCAGAAGAGCTGCCCAAGCATTGGATTCGTACAAGTTTTTGGCAAGTGTAAGCCATTCCAGAGACAGCAACAGACACAAAACAGGAATCCCGACATGGACAACGCAACTAAGCGCATATATTCAAGGACATCCCAGTACGGGGTAGGGTTCAGAGATTTGCTGTTGCTTTATTGTCTATTTTTTATGGCTGTCCACGATAAATTTTATTGTTGTCAACATTAAATTTTGGGCAAAAAACAATTTGCTTCAACAATTTTCGAGCGGTTTCAAATGCATAAAATATGCATACAAAATGCTCTGCTACCAAAGACCAACTTTATGGCTAAATAGTTTGCTCTGGCCGCCAAATCCCCACCAACCGCTAATGCTTTTTTATGTCTATGTGTGTGCGACTGTGTGTGTTTCAGCCCAAACGATTTGGAAAAGTTTTGACCCCAACGCCCATAACAATAACTACAATAACTACAACAATGCCAACACTTTGGTCAAGCAAAGTTTATAGCGGGCAAAAGGCAAAAGGGTTCGCTCATGTGCCTCATTAAACTTCATGCAACAAATTTTTTATTTTTTTTTTTTGTGTGCTGTTCTCAACTGGCACTGCCACAGCCCCAAAGACAAACACAAAGTTTTGTACTAAATATTTCAGTCATTACAAAAAAAAAAAAACAACAGAAACCAAAAGAGTAACAAGTAAGTGCGATAGAGTAGTAAACTTGGGACTATGGAATACTCTTTACCAGAGAGAAAAAACTTATTGAACCAAAATGGCTTAATACGAATATCTGAATGCTTTTTGGACAAGCCTAGTGACCAGAAGTATCTTTCTGTAGCCCAGTCGTACAAGTATTGAGCGAGCAATATCTTCTTAACTTAAAACTTCGTAGGCTCAAATTTTTAGAATCAGAAACAAGATTTTAAAGTTAAATTTTATCCCCCGTTGTTGTCACATTTTATCATCAAATGATGGAAACCCTTTGGATCTACAATTTAAAGTTCAAATTTAAATAAAAATTCCAATTTTTTGCTGTGATCTGCGGAGTCAGGCAGAGAAAAAGACCCACTTAAACCCTCTATCATAATGTGAAAAAAGTAAACTTTAAAGGCTGTCTCGACGACTCGCCGTTCTTCGGGCTTGCTGCAATTTTCTCTAATCTCATGTAACCCAACATTCTTTCCAATTCCTAGTCAGAGTATAAAATCCGCAATTGTTAAAAGTGAGCAGGGTTTGCCTTGCATCCGCTTGCTTCTCTGTATGGCATAAAATTATGTTACACATACGCCCCATTAAACGTCAGACAAATGTGAGACACAACGCATTGTTCCACTTGGGGCCACGACTCGCAACTTTTTGCCTTAATTTACGAAAATGTAACGCTCTCAACTTACCTTTCTGTTAACATCCCCCGCTCTCCCGTTGTCGCCCCCAACCACCAGCAGCACACATAATTTACAATGTTGCTGTGTTGCGCATACGTCACGTTGACCGTGTTGGGTCGCACATTTTCATTAGCGTGACATCTGCTGATTCCAAATGTTGACCACTTGAACTCCAAAACGTAATTAGTTAAAAGCGAGCACATGTTTGGATGCCATACAATGACTTTACTTTATTCATAGCAAAAATCAACAAGAACAATGGGAATTAACAGCAGCAGTGTGCTCCTAGTAGCCCCAGTGAGAGCCGAATCCATCAAAGCTAACGTGAGCAACTGTGGCAGCGGGTGAGTACTTGATGTAGGCAGCTGGAGCTGCATAAGTCTTGGCAATGACTGGAGCAGGTGCGGCATAGGTGATAGCTGGAGCAGCGTAGGTCTTGGCATAGGCAACTGGCGCTGGAGCAGCGTAGGTGACAGCTGGAGCAGCATAGGTCTGGGCATAGGCAACTGGCGCTGGTGCAGCAGCCGCATAGATAGACTTGGTCACAATTGGTGCGCTATAAACAGTCTTGGCCACAGCTGGTGTATACACATTGTTGGTGGTGCGGGAATCCACTTTGCTGACGCTCGAGTAGGGTGTAACCACGTTCTTAGAGTATGTGGAGACAGTGCCGCCAAAGGAGCGCACCACATTCTGCTGTGTAGTGCCCACAGCATCGAAATGAGGTTGAGCCACCTTATGCAGAACTGGTGCAGCAGCGTAGGTTACGGGAGTAAACAAATTGCCAGCACTAGCAGCTCCAAGCACGGCGCAGAAGGACAACAAAACGTATTGGAAGGCCATGGTTAACTTTGGTTGTATAGTTAGAGACTGATACTGATATCGGTTTGTGGAGTGCAAGCAGCTTATATAGTCAAATGATTTGGCCAAATTTCACGGTCAACTTAAGTTTGGCCAACGAGCGTGTGAAATCAATAAAAATCGCATTTGGTTCATGTGTGTGACAGATCGACTTAGGCCTGAAAAACCAAAACTGGTTCAATGGGTCGATCAACTGTTCAGAGCACGACTCTTGACTGTATTTTTTTGGAGGGCAAGCTAAGTGCGCCCTAGCAAATTGTCATGTAGTACTTGCATAAATCAAATGCAAAAACTTTTTGCTACTGAATTATTTTGAATACTATCAGCAGCTCATAAATTTTCCACAAAAAAAAAAAAAAGCCAGCGTTGGGAAACTGAAACTTTTATTTGCCTTGCGTATTTTTCCATTAAATTGAGTTCAAGTCAAGCAGCAAATATGCCCACGCCCTTACATACGCCCTGACACACGCCTATTGACGCCCAACGTGGGGCGCGCGACACTTTTCCATTGTAACTGAGTTGTTTTTTTTTTTTTTTGTTGCATGGGTGGAGGAATAGCGCATGGGTGTGAGTGCTGAGTTCTGCTTGTTTATGATTTTTGTTTTTCTATATATTGTATTTTGTGTAAGTGGCGCTTTTTATTCGCAACTTTTCAAAACATTTTCTTTACTTGCGCTGCTCTGTTGCTGTACTCCCCGCTATGTTTACGGCGCGGCGGCGTATGATGAATATTTATGGAAATTACCAAAGTTCTTATAGCCAGCGAGAGCGCTGCTGGCAGTGGCCAAATTGAATTGTGTTGCCAACTTGGGATGCTTACATTTAATCTGCAATGTCTCAAACACTCTACTTGCCAAATTGTTATTAATTTTACACGTGGGTTATTTACTCTAAAACTAATTACAGCATATAATTCATTCAATCACATTCATTTCAAACAAATTGGCTTTTTAAATACATATACACACACACACACACACACACACAATCACAGTTTGTGGGCAGTTCAATTACCAAAAATCTCGCACGCGTCAATTGCGTATAAAAACCGCAACATTTTGGCCAAAACAGCAACATTCACATTCGAACCAACAACGAGTCGTCAACTCGCTTCAATTCGTCCCGCACTCACTCAATCAGTCAGTTCGTCAATCATGGCATTCCGCTACGTAATCTCGTTGTGCGCTGTTTTGGCTTATGCCCAGGCCGGTTTCATTGGCAGCCATGTCGCTATTGCCAATCCCGCCGTCGATGCCGTAGCCTCTACGCAGCACAATGTGGTGCGCTCCTTTGATGGCACCGTCTCGCAGTACTCCAAGGCAGTGGATACACCTTACTCCAGCGTACGCAAGACCGATACCCGCATCCACAACAATGTCTACACGCCAGCTATTGCCAAGAGCATTGCCTATGCCGCTGCTCCACTTTACACACAAGCTACACCTGTGTTGCACAAGTCTGTAGTGGCCGCACCTGTGCTGGAGAAATCTGTAGAGATCACGCCTGCCGTCACCAAGACTTTGTACGCTGCTCCAACTGCGACCAAGACTTATGCTGCACCTGCTTACACTTATGCCGCACATGCTCCAGTGGTCAGCCAGACTGTTTATTCTGCTCCAGCTCCAGCTGTCACCTATGCCGCGCATGCTCCAGTACATACCAAGACTGTTTATGCTGCACCCGCTCCAGCTCTTACCTATGCTGCACATGCTCCAGTACATACCAAGACTGTTTATGCTGCGCCCGCTCCAGCTGTCACCTATGCTGCACATGCTCCAGTACATACCAAGACTGTCTACGCTGCGCCCGCTCCTGCTGTTACCTATGCCGCAGCTGCACCTGTGTTGGCCCACACCAATATTAACCACGGCCCCGCTGCTACCACCTACAGTCACAATGCTCCCGGCTACTCCAGCTACGGTAGCGCCCAAACTGTGCACTATTCCCCCGCTGAGGCTGTCTCCCACATGAGCTTCGATGGCTTCGGCACACACTGGGGCTTCTAATTGTATCGCCATTATTTGTTATTCATTATTGTTGTTAATCGTCGTTGATCATCAGTAAATAAAAGATCAATTTGTTGCAAATTAATTGTATTGGTATTTATTGGACCTTCTCTATGGTGTTGGTAGCTTAGTCATCTAACTGGCTAAGCAGAACCAATCCAGATCTAATGAGCTTTAAATGAGCAATTGTCCAGTAACAAAAATAAATCATATCAAATCCAACTTCAATGGTAGAAGCCGGTTTTTTGCATTATCATCGTCGTCGACGTGACCTTCAAGTGTTGCGGGTGTAACTCCAAGCCACTTTTTTTTGTTGTAGTTGTTGTTGAAACAACGAGTTCCAACAATAATTCGTTTTTTATACGTTGGGCGCGTGCGTTTGGAGGGGGCGTGATGCATGATTACGCATTATGAGCACATTATGTGCCTTTAATTGGATTTCGACCAGAGCCTGAGGTCAATTCGTTTGAATTCAATGGAATATGGAATTGAAAACATTTTCATTTTGAATTTCGCATTTCTGCTTTTTTTTTTTTTTTTTCGTAAAATTTTGTCAATGTCATTTGATACGGTCAGAGTCGAATTATTTCTGTGTTTTGCACTTGTAACAATTATTGGGAGTTAATTAACGGTTATTTGTGAAACCACAATGTACCGCAATATGTCTTTAGCGTGGCAAAACAGCTGATTTATTAACTGTACCCGTGTACTTGGCTGATCCGAACTGAAATTCGCTTAATCTGCGGCCGTGTAGCTATCAATTTTTGACATTTAATGGGTTGGGTTATTAACAAATGTCTGTTGACTGTAAATAGCAAATATCAAATTGTTGCAGACGAAGGTGACGCAAAGTTGATTTTTGAAGTTGTAAATATAACATTTTTAGATTCCCAAATTGCACTTGAGTTTGGAGAACGGTTTAGTTTCCAAATTAGAGACATTTTATGATAAATATTGTTGTATTGCCGTGAGCCTAATACTTCCGAGAAGGAGTGTGTGATACCTTTAGGAAGACAGATCGCGCTAAACCCCTGCAGACTACTTTAACAATGTGAGTGCCAGAGCAAACATGCCAATATTCAAAATTACAATTTTAATCTTGGTTTCTGGTAAATGTTATATTTTTGCTCATATTCGATATCTGAGCTCCTCTAAATATGTTGCTTGTCAGAAGAGAGACATATGTGAACCACTTTTGGACAACGATTTCGTCGTATTCTTTTTCTTCTTTTAGCTATGTCCTAACTTTTATTGGATATTGCCTGAATACTGACGTTGGTTCAACTTTTTTCAATGCGCCATATTGTCATATCATTTTAAAGTTTAGAGCTATTAAAAAACAAGCAGTGTCTTACGACTACGAGGAAGTATTTAACGCCTAGAAATCATAAAGTGCCTAATGGTTTGATTATATGAAAGAAATAAGGCAGTTAGCTTTGCATGATTTTCAAAAAATATACTAATATACAGTGACCAAGGTTATCTATGATTATCTTGTGTTAAGGCTAAAGAGTTCAATCAATATAGAGACCACTTCAACACAATCGATCTACTTATTGTATTTGTCTCAATGTAGTCTATATGTATTCTGAAGGCATATGGACCTTTCATTAAATTGTTGGAAACCTTCGGACTGTTGTATTAGACCCCAATGTGGGAAGTCAGATTTTTGAGGAACTCACTCGCAAAACAATAAATGCGCTGGGATAGCCTGGGAATCTTGAAGCGGCTGCCTGCAAATGTAACAATATAATAAGGGGTACTATATTTACTGCTCCAGTGGGATATATAGGAAATGATGTTAATGATGACGATATTTACATTTTCATATTTTTGACTAAAATTCTTAAAACACTCAAACATTTACAAAACCCAAAAAAAAATCCGGTGTAAAATGATAAAAGATATATTAATAATGCGGCGTTGTGAAAAGTTGTGTAGAGAACTCAAAAAGGCGGTTTAGAATCATAATTCTGGTTAGCCTGACTCCAAATCCCAGTAAAGATGATTCGGTATGTTAAAAATACTTTTTGAAAAGAGATACGCCTTTCTCTGATTGACAGCAGTTCAATTAACAAAGGACAACTCTTATCGGAGCATATGAGTGGTAAAAAATTATATTCATTTGTTAGAGAAGAATTAAGCAAATATATGCCCAAAATACACTTGAAAGCCATATACTCTGGTGTTGATTGACGCAACTGTTGCCAACTGGAAACACTTTGATTGTGTTTTATAATGCTGCGATTGAACTAACTTTCATTGTTTGCACACACACAATGGCTTAAGAGTGTCAGCTGTAGCGAACACTCAAAAAAAAAAAAAATACCTCAATAGTTTGTACAAAACAATCAAAGCCATTTTTAATTTCAATTTCAATAATTGCAATCTGTGTTTTGGCCTTCTGTGGCACTAATGTGACATGCGATAGATTTTATCATTTCCCCAGATAACGCATAGGAACAACAAATTGACATGGAATAAATAAATACAATCAAATTAAATGAAAACGTGCACAAAAAGTAACTCAAACTCATTTCTTAAGCAAATTAGCCGCATTTGTTGTTTGGCATTACGTATACGACCCGTTTGTGTGTCTCCCACTCAAAGCTGTCTGCAAATTTGCTATGACAATTACTCAATAATTTATTTCAATTTCATTTGGCTTGCTCTCACACATACAAACAGATACACAAACACACACATATAATACATTCGTTACAGTTACAAGCCTAACTGCAGTTTAATTGCATTTACTTTGACTCTCAAAGTCCTAGCCCTACAGAAAGAGAGTGAGTGACTGCCAGAGCGTGGGCTCCAAAAAGGAGAGCAAAGCACACAAGCTGCTTACGTATGCAACTGAGTGCAAACAATTGTTCCAATGCAATTTTCGTAAGCGAGTTTTCATGATTTAAATAACAGCATTACTGTTTATTGTGTTTATGTATTTTTCCAGCCACACACACATATACACTATCGGTCAAAAGTTTATGGACACAAAAAATTGTGGCTTACATATCGTTTATAAAGGAGGTTTGAGTATCGCTAAGACCATATAGCAGAATCTTCGCCGTCCTGCAAATAAGGGTAGAAGGGATTTTTTCTAAGAAATAAAAAAATACATATGTAAATACAATTTTTCAGACATGAAAAATCTACATTTTTTTTCCAAAAGCATAATATTTTTTTTTGTTTGATTACCTGGCTTAACCGAAATAAGTTGTAAATTAACAATTAAGTTTTTATACATACTATAAACACCTATATCGCAGGCACCATATGAAAGATGTGCAGATTAAGTTTGTTGATTCATGTAGATGTATTGCACCGTTCACCCCTAGGATAGTTTTTCTGGCAAACTATAAAAACCACCCGCTATTTTTGTAAATTTTATGATTAAGATGGGTAGCTGCAAAAATTAAAATCGTACGTAGAATCTATTGTGCTCCCTTCTAGCCAGAGAGCTCCTCAACTAGCCCAATATCAGATAGAAACTTAATTATTTGAGATGGGTCCTGTTGGGTAATTTCATGTATCCATACTCTATGCCCACCGAGGAAGGATGTCCTTCTTCTGGCAAGGACGTCACACTCTGCAAGTATATGTAGAAAGGTTTCTTCCTGAATTTCACAAAACCTGCGTGTGTTCGAGTTCACGATAACTCTCCGCAGTGGTCCGTCAGTAACGTAGTTAGTATCCTATGGGAATTCTTGCCAATTGGGATATTTTCTTGATCTCATTTAATTTATGGAAGTCGAGGAGTTGCCGCTCCAGTCCCCTTCATCTCAGTCCCCTCATGAGTTATAATACAAGGTCGCAGTTGATGTGACAAGATCTGCTTTCAAATGAATTCCAAGTTCAAAAACCATCCATCGTTCCATTGGTTCTTGGATTCTTTAAAAAATCTGATATGCAAAACCATCTAGATATTTCTGTTCCACCCCTCTTCACACTACCTTAATTACAATAGTTTCACTCGCACAAAGGAGTATAAAAAAGATGTATGTGAAAACTTTTACACACCACTGTGTATGTACTCAGATATACATGCTCATAGACTAACAGACATATAGCTGACGTCGGCCAAGTCAAAAAACTGCAGACTGCATTTGGTTTGTTGAATGTGTCCAGTATAATTAAATTATGAAAGGACATAAGACGCATAATAAGTCATAAATCAAATTTACCTACCCTTTGGGTCAACACAGACACACACACACACACAATCGGGCAGACAAGCAAATATATAGAGACGGAAAGCATCTGGCCTGGCCCAGACACATATATGACTTGCTCGACTTTTGGCTCCTGCTGCATTCAATTTGATGGACATTATGACGACTGTCTCGACAAACAATTAGACAATTGATGCATCTCTCCGGCTGCATGCATCTCTCTGGCTATTTGTATTGGACTTTGACGTTTTTATGTCGACCAAAACCATAACAAAATGCAGTCCCAACCCAGTTCCAACCATGCCCCAAAAAACGCCAATTCACCGCCCAGTAGGAAACGAGAAAAGGGCTGCACCGTATCCACTGTGACTGCATTTAATGTTGCTCATGTCATCCCCAGCAGTCGCAGTTTCAAGAGTGCAATTGAAATGTTTTCTAAATACCAAATTTGAATTTTCCTCAACTGTTTTTCATGTTTTATACAACTAAACATGAACAAAGATTTTTGTTTACATAAGAGACATATGTGATATAAATAAGTTACAGAATTTTAGAAATCGTATTTGTTAGTTTTTTTGACTAAATTTCGGAAGAATACACTTGTAGAATTATTGCCTGCAAAGAACTGGACACGGGTGTATAATGATATTAAAGAATGTCTTTATGAATTTCAGAATATTATATTTTAGCGCAAGTGTTTTTTGAAGAATCTTCTCCCAATAATGGTACGTCAAATTTTTTCTATGTTATCTGATATTTTAAAATTAAAATATACAAGTTTTTCTTTGGGAAGGTCTTTTCAGCAGTGGAACGCTACAAAAAATGCGATTAAGAGTACAGTGAAGACTTAGAGTAGCTAACCATGGGGTACCACATGGAGGTTACACGTAAACTTTGTGAAGGTGGGTGTGCTGACCGTCTAGGTTTACTGTACCCTTTAATATATTTCACAAAACAAATTGAAAATTTTTTCCAACAAAATTATATACAAATTGTTCCTTAAGAAGGGTGCAGTCCATCTATCCATCTATCCATCTATCCATCTATCCATCTATCCATCTATCCATCTATCCATCTATCCATCTATCCATCTATCCATCTATCCATCTATCCATCTATCCATCTATCCATCTATCCATCTATCCATCTATCCATCTGTCCATCTATCCATCTATCCATCTATCCATCTATCCATCTATCCATCTATCCATCTATCCATCTATCCATCTATCCATCTATCCATCTATCCATCTATCCATCTATCCATCTATCCATCTATCCATCTATCCATCTATCCATCTATCCATCTATCCATCTATCCATCTATCCATCTATCCATCTATCCATCTATCCATCTATCCATCTATCCATCTATCCATCTATCCATCTATGCATCTATCCATCTATCCATCAATCCATCTATCCATCTATCCATCTATACAAAGTACACTTTAGGAAAAACTGAAGGATAACGTGCCAATGAAGTTAAGGACTCAAACATTATTTGCTCCCTACCAATTTATCTCTATAAATCTTGAGTAAGAGAGTCTTTTCTGATTAAATTATTTTACCTTTATTTAAATAAATTCTGTTTACCAACTAGTGAGCCCCTCCTTTGACCCGACTCCCTAAAACAGAAAGAAATTTCTCCGGATTTAAACTGTTAAGACGCTTTACTCCCGTATTGTAAACACAAAAAAAAACAATCATATTTGCAGTCACTCTTCAAAAAGAAAACTCAACGCACAAATAGCATTACGTGGACTGCAAAAGAAAGATGCAGATCCATCCAACACGATATATGCCTCAAGGTAGTCTGGGGCAACCTGCCCTAGCAACAGACCCACTGTTGATACGCATCGGCATTCATTGTTTAGACACAGTGAGGGAGAGATTCAAAAGAGGTTGCTCCAGCTTTTGTATGTTTGAAGATTAAAATTTAATTTTTAATTTAAAGACTGTTTGTGTTTTATTTGCGCCTTGCTACGAAATGCGATAAATAAATGAATAAACGACTGAAGCATAGCCAGAAATTGTCTGGACAGGTTGCCGTGCGTATCTTGGCAGTCTGAAGGTCGCGTGCGCTGCGAGGTTGCGCCTTTTAGTGGTGCTGGCATTTTAACATTTTGCTGTTGATTTATCATTACCTTATGCAAATTACAGATAGCTGTTTACACTATGCTCAAAACTTTACTCCTTAGTCACCACCTTTGGTGTCATCCCATGCCAGAGCACGTGCAATGTCAATGCCAAGCGATTAACATTCAATTAGCTTTTGGCTTCATCAATGATTTTATCGCAGCCATTAGATGTGGCCAACCGCAGTAGCAGGAGTGGGGGCTGCGAGTATAAATTGTGGCAAATTATCATTAGCTTGTTGTTGTTGTGTGCCTGTGTGTGTTTGCAGGAGTAGCACGGACATCTAGACATCTTCAAAAGGTTTTTATGACGTCAACAGCTGTTGTTGACAGATTATTGTGGCGATTATTTTAGAAGTGAACGTCAACAAGCAGACGATATAAGGAGCCCTCTTTGTGGAAGCTGTGGATGGAGCCAACCCTAACAAGCCCTGAGCAAGCTGAGACATGTCGAATCGAATACGGGATGGGGGACATCTTTCTGCTTTGTGCGTTCAACTGGAAATTGTCAACAATGTTGTCATTGCTGGTCTTTGTTGTGGTTCCTGATGTTGTTTTTGTTGTTGTTGGTATTGTGGAAGCTGAGCACATATGTCCCCGGCTACTTACATGTTGTAACCGCCTCGAGGCTGCTGCTGGAGCCCATAGCATTTTGTGACTTTGGCAAGAACTTGGCACTGTCTCTCTCTCCCTTTATCTATCTGACATATGTCACTATAAACCGGAACTTGTAAATAACAATGCGGTAACTACTTGAGGCCTGAGTAAATATCTTCGAGTTGGCTAGTTGAGTCATATATTTACATTCAAATATCCGTAACCAAATGTGTATTTGTTGCAGTCATATTGTGTAGCTCCTAACAATTTTGATACATGGGAATAAGTGATTTCCGATTTTGAAATAAATCTATTGTGCAATTGCAAACTAGGCCTAAAGACACGCCTCCTTTCATGAAGCTGCTTTGTAACTACATATAACGTAACCAGGGTCACTGGGGATATAAGTCCACTGGCCTATGTCAAAGATTGTAGGAATTCCTTTTATCTTAAACAATCTAAGGGAGGAAATGTGGAAGGTACCACATTCTTCTTCTTCTATCGACCGTGGTCCGGGAAACGAATCCGAACATTTTATTCGGATTCGTTTTGAGACCGAACGTTTGGTGCTCCCAATTTCACCAAACCGAATTTTTCATGTCGTTTGAAATCGAATGTTTTCGGTGAGGGTTTTCGAAAATAAAAAGGATAAATAAGCTTTTTTGTTTTCCGGAGCACGTCAGCATATTTTATTTAACATGAGTCTTCATACTGGTTTGGGTGACTGTAGCTGCTGTACAACATAAATTTCTAGTTCTCCTGCTCTTATAGGTCCTGAGATTCTTCGGTACAGGGTGTAAAAAGTCTTTCATGATTTGCGCATAGTAAAAGTATTGTCAGGTCTAAGGTCGCAACTATTAAATGGTATTAGGTAAAAATCTGGAATCTGGGCTGTAGAAATAAGAGAACAAGCTCTTACTTACATTAAGAGCTTACGCTTACGTTCTGCGTAGATTTCAAAATTAATATGAAGCGTTAAAGGACTATAACAATTCCTTGATTTAAAGGGTTCCATCTGCTGACCTTATTATTAGTACTTGTAGTAGTCCTTGCTAAAATTATCTTAACCTAGTAGGCATACTTTCTTCTGTCAGATTCTAAAAGAATTGCTTTTGTATATTGTATTTTGTCTATCCACCTAATTATTTCCAGATGTGTATTTGTCCCAGTGTTGTGCTTAAAATCAATACGATCATCCTACTTTGCGCTTTAACGGTATTTCATTAACCAAAAACTTTCGGCTTTATATCTAATACATATATTTTTATTTCACCTACAAGGCATTAAGCTTAGCGGAACTCATTTATCATGCCAAGCATGTAGGAGATTGTCGATCGATCTGCAATTTTATGATCATAACCTGCACTGTTATATGTTTCTTGATGATCTGCGCAACAATTTTCAGTATCTATGGAGCGATTAGACAACGCATAATCATTCTTCAAGTGGTAAGTTTTATTTATGACAACTGATCACTTTTAATCCAAAGGTATTTTCATTTTACTTAGGCATTATTTGCACTAACTAGTTATTTAATTGTTAAATTAATTATTTGGTGCTTTGCTAATCATGTCGTGGCCGGTAATCTTGCGGATGAAATATTAACGCATCTATGGTTCAAACTTTCAATGTTCTGTGCGGTAAGTGCAAAGGATACTCGCAAGTATCATTTATAACAACATATCCTTCGATTTACCCATCATTCTATGACACCGCTATTTTTTAGTTTTTCTTTTTTTCGGCATTTCCGATATGAAATTATCATGCCTGTTCTGGATTTCGATATGTCAGTATACCAATGCAGTTTATCGTTACAACCAGGTTTTTCAATTCGAGGTGTATATATCAGAGCTCGCAAAAAACTTTCAACCCATTTTTCCTACTTTTGGGGAGCGTCCGAACCCGAAAACCCTCCGTAGATCCGCCACTGGTTACAACTTATCGTAAACTGTATTGATAATCGACAAGTAAGAATCGGAATCGGCCATGCGCCCGACACTTATAATTGGGGTAAAATTTTTTTTTTTAAATCACCTCGGGACATAATTTTTAGCATAATTGTCTAACAATTCGGCTAAAAATAAAAATTTATTTGCTGAAGATTTATCTTCAAAAAAATTTATCGATAGGCACTCGACAGCCAAACAATGAATTTAAATATATCGATGCAGTCCTCTATTGATTATTTTTTACGTTGAAGTTGGTGCCTTTGGCTAAAACCTCCCGAATCAAAGTTCTATGTAGATGATACGGTCACACAAGAAATGCTTATCGAAATATAAAAGGCAACCCTTGCAAAGAGTTATATGTCAAATTATTATATTTGTTAATATTTATGTTCACAGTTTGCTTGCATACTTGTTACGTCACTGTTTTGCCTGAGATTGCAAGATGAACGCGACTTTATTGTTTAGATGCCGGCCAGACCATGATAATGATGATTTCTACAACTCTACTAATAATATTTACGCACAATATCTGTTACGATACAAAAACTTCATCCTATAAACATTTACTACAATCATTGTAAGTTGCTCTAAGATGAAATAAATTTATGAAATGAAGTTTTTATGTGTAACCTGCATATGCTCGTTGGCCATAAATTCCCGACAATTGGTGTACCGATAAACGCACCGCCTTTGATAGCCGGGGTCTGGTTGTCTCTGAAATGCTGATGACGTTGTTGATATCATTTCGGAGATAGTGAAATGAGCATGCAATGTGTGTGTCTGTGTGAGAGTAATCAAATTACATACAGAATTATGGACATTGACACCCGCAGGACATGCGAGGCAGCAGCAGTAGCCAATAAAGATGGCAAGATAAGAGAGAGAGAGCGCAGAGAGCGAGTGCGGGAAGAGAGAATACAACGTCACAGTCATCGCAGTAGTTCTCTTTGCTGTTGTGGTTTTGGTCTGCTTTAAATGAAATTTAACGATGCACACACAAATAATGACACTTTGCATTTTAAAACACTTTGCGCACGACAACGGGGGCGGGCGGCACACTCCAAAAGTCACAAAACAGACGCGCGACATTGACATTCGATTGGAGGACATTTGTCGACCCGAGCTCATTATACGCTTTTCATTTGACACTTTTATTGGCGCATCTGTCCTGGTGCCTTTGACCAGCCCCACTGATATTTCACACTTTAATGGAGTCTGGGTGGTTTGATGCGTTGGGTCGGCGAGGGGGAACAGCAAATTAAATGTGGAATGCTCTGTGGCTTCCATTTATGCGGGTCATTTTATGTTATGGACCGATAAGAGCATTAAATTTCTGCACCACTTTTGCCATCCATAAAGTTACAGGCATTACTCAGCACTCAGCCAATTACAAAATAAAAAATATAAAAATACAAAAAATAGACATAATGTTGTGTTCCAAATAGAAACGTGTCAAAGTGCTGGAAAATGCAGCAATCTTCAAGTGCGCCCGCCCAAAGTGGCTCATTAGGTGTTGCTCTTGCGTTGTCCGCCCCAAGGTGTTTGAGTAAATTGTGTGGAAAATTCAAACTCATACGAGGGTTACACGGCGAAAAATAATCACGGCTGGTACAGAGTAAGACCATTTTGAAAACCTCTTCGAACTGGAAGAGAAGTTCTTGGTTAAGCGTCAAAAATTGACGGGTATATTCGTTAGTCGTTATGTTGGACGTATTCATACTTAACAAAACCGGAGCTTCCTCAACCCAGAAGTCTAAAAGGTCGTCCTAAACTGCTATGAGCAGACTCTACATAGTCTACCTTCTGTTTAGTTATTTCTCGAAAAAACTGCTACTTATTTTTTGCGCTAAAAAAAAATTGATGGCGCCAGCAACAAAAAGCAAAAAGTATATGCATATAATAATAAGCTGGTTGTTCAAATTTGTTACAAGTATACAAAATAACAAAAAGTGAAGAAATTATTGCCTACTGGTTTGCGAAATTTTTGGCGAAAGAAACACGCCAAAAGCAGGTAAAACTCAAGAAATAACAAAGTATGTGTGTAAAAGCATATTTAATACGTAGAGCTGAGTGTGGAAGATTTTGTAGAGACGTGCGAGTTTTGAAGTGAACTAATATTGCAATTCAATAATTCACACTTCGCGGAAAATTTTCAGTTCAAAGCCATGGTACAGAATCCGGCAGCATTTTCGGAATTTTCACATGTTCTCGAATGTTATCAACACATTGTTTGCGTTGTTGGAGCCACACATGGTCCTTAAACGACAATTTTCGGCTCTTTAGTAAAATTTCTGCATCTATTTGGCCTACGCGACATTGTTTCTGCTATCAAAATAAGTTGCTGCACATTAATGTATTGTTTTTAGCGCTAAAACAGAACAGCTGATATTTTTGCTGGCGCCATCAGCATATCAAGCTGCGTACCAACGAGTACCATTAGTAGCGCTAAGAATTTTGATAGAAAATAACATGGCTGCTTTCCCCCAAAAATAAGCTATCCCTTTCCAACAAAGTCACCATATACAATTCCATTTTGAGCCCAATCTGGAAGTATGCGCTGCAAGTGTACGGCATTGCTGCGAAGTCCCACATTAGCAAAATTAGAGTGGCGCAAAGCAAAATCCTCAGAAAAATTTCCAATGCTCCTTGGTACATGCGCACAAGGGATATTGAAAGGGATCTGAAAATCCCTAAAGTTGGCGACGTCATACAGCCACAAGCTCAAAAATACGTCGAACGCCTTGAAATACATCCAAATGCGCTTGCAAGGCGGCTGACCTTGAGAGCTAGAAAGATAAGACTTAAAAGGTGCCATCCAGGGGACCTTCCTTTGCGATTCCTATAAATAAGTTTAAACGTTTTAAAAGCACATATAAATATGTATATACACATTCCTGTAAATATTATTTTTTTTTGTTTTTCGTATGTAGAACCCTTAGATTATAATTGGTTTTTATTTCATTTTTTTTTTAATGTACATCTAGGTTAAGCTGCCAAGATTGGTAGTAGGGAACTAGTTTAATTACATAATATACAACCTTTTTTATAATAAAAAAAAAAAAAAAATTTTATAGTGTTTTTTTTTTATATGAAGCTTTGTTTTATTTAATTTATTTATTTAGCCTTAAATAAAAAAAGACCATGATCAGCGAAACAGAGCTGCCTTAAAAATGTACTCAGACACAATCCGATATTCAGGAGGTCAAGAAGCATTAAAGCTGGAAAGCTTTTCCCAAAAGTAAAGCGGCTGACCAAAGAACTTAGTACTGCCAATTTCAAAGCATCTGATAGAGTGCAGTCAGATTATGGAGATAAAAATTCTACGGATTATGGTCGCTTCAATGCCCCAAGCGATCTGTGGCAGAATACCCTATGAAAAAGAGGAAGGAAGAAAAAGGTAATTTCTGAAGCAGTAATTCAACAGGAAAGCTTAAAAAACCTGCTGCCTGAAAGTTTTTCTAAAATAGAAACGTTTGACCACTTTGGATCACGATTAAAAGTAGTAGAAGGGAACACTACTCCGTTTGAAATGTCGGGCACTGTGTCACGCAATGCCGCTACAAAATAGAACTTCCCGACATCCCCATTTTGTTCTCTCAGTGTACCCACACACACGCACACTTAAAATCCCCGCTAATGACAAAAAAAAGAATTGTTGGAACACATTAAAATGCGGCAAAAAATGCCTAAATACTAGATATATGTATGTATGTAAATGTAAGTGCTCAGAGTGTGCTCATAATTAAAGCTGCCTTCAAGTTTGGCCAAAGGCAACTTTCATCATGGTTGCCACTGGACCAGCTGGTGTGGGATGCCAAACAGCATGATGTGCTCGCCCCCATCCTCGTCCCAGTCGTTCTCGTTGTAGCATATCCTGCGGCTGATTAAAATCTATTAGAGTCAAAGAGATATAAGACGACACAATGCAGGCGCTGCTTCTCGGGGTGCTTCCTTGAGGGGAGTCTTTGGTTTGACAATGAATTGCCATGTAAATTGTCGACGCAATTGAAATGCAAGCGATGCTCACACTCCAGTCTCAAGTCCAACTTGTTGTTTTGATGCCGCCTGGGCAAAAGTCGCTCCCGACAACGTCGACACACAAAAAGTTTTGCCTGAAAACTTTCTTACGGAAATTGTGCAGCTGTTTTCTCTGCGAATTTCGTCTCGACGTCACAAGGTCTACAAGGATATACAGTGTGAGTGTGGTATGTAAATGTAGGCGCAGTTACAAATTTTCTTCTTGAATTTTTAATTTAATGGCAATTCATGGAAAATATTCAATGTACTACGTGTGAGTGCCTGGACTGTCAACACGACAACAGCGAGCTCCATATGATTTTTCATGATTAAGGCTTTGCGTGACTATGGGTCTGCATTTCGTTTTTATCGCCATAAGATATTGATGCATCGCCGGAAAGGTTCAATGAAAATATTTTCTTATAAATTATCGCTGGCAACAAATGTGTTCACAAGTCTACGCGCTTTGCTTGCTGGTTTTCCTGCTTGATTGTCCTTGTTGTATACTCTACCCTGGAGACGAGCACTATATTAGGTAAAGGGAACAGCTAGTAAAAGTGCTAATGGGCTGAATACCTAAATAGTCGGGTCGGTAGCCAAAAAGGAGTTATAAAAATCAAAATGTTTATGAAAAGATTTTAAAAAATGAATGCATTCAGAAATTCCCATGGGTTCGGAAAACAATAAATTTATTCAATCCAGATCAATCAAATCAAACTGGAATCAAACTTCGTCTATGAGTTTTTTTTAAGAAAATTATTATGAAAGCGTTTGCATCTTTTATTGATTTCTATGGAAAAAAAATCAGGGATTCCAGCTTTTAAAAATTTTTGAATAAAAATCGTGAAACAATTATTATTTTTTGATTTTTATCATCAAAAATTTTATTTTTTACTTTAAAAATAAAAATGATGTAAGATTATTTAAATGCCAATTTTTCATTTTTAATAATATAAATTGACATTTAAATGCTATTTCATAATTTGTATTTAAAAATGGCAAAATAAGAGTTATTCTTCAATTTTTTTTACATAAATTGAAAAAATGCCAATTTTTCTTATTTTTCAATTTTAATAATATAAATTGACATTTAAATGCAATTTCATAATTTGTATTTAAAAATTGCAAAATAAGAGTTATTCTTCAATTTTTTTTACATAAATTGAAAAAAAAAAAATTTTTCTTATTTTTCAATTTTTATTTTTTTTTTATTTTTTATTTATTTTTTTTTAATTTTTTTTATTTTTATTTTTTTACATTTTATTTACAATCTGTCTTTATTAGACAATAAGTAAATTTACTAAATAATAATTAATACATTTAAATATTATTTCATAATTTTTGTCTATAAGGTCAAAAAATAAAAGTTACGCTTGACTTTTTTGATAAAAATTAAAAAGTATGAAAAATATGATACATCGTGCTCTTTGTCCAAATCACTTTTTTCGCTTTGATTTTTTTCAACTCCATAACTTTAATCTGCGATCCCTGGAAAAAATACATTCAATTTAAGCAGAAAAGAAAAAAAATATTATTATTAAACCTCCGCTTGGCACATGGGTCCAGCCAGACCCTTTTCATTTTTTTAAATTGTATTTTTAACATACTTCTGATTGAGCAATCATCTTGAAATTTTCGGACTTTTCCTAAATATTTATTTACTCTCATAAAAAAAAAAAGAAGATATTTCCATTACGAGGATGGCTATAAGGATGTTTTTTTAAATATATTTAGGATATCGGAACATGTGCCAAACGGAGGCTTAAATTATTTAAGTTTTTATATACATATATCCATTAGCAAAGTCATTATAATTGGACCCATTTTTTCAACTTTTCAAGAAAATATTTATATCGTATCACCATGCCTTTATTTTAAAGCCTCGGGAATTTCATTTCATAAAGAATTTATTTCATGAAATTTTCATAATGGCTTTATTTGCTGATTTTTTCAGACCGAATAACAGAATATACTTTAGCACCTTTTTTTGCCATCCCTACTAGAGTTACAACAAAAAATTCCTAGGGTATATCTAAAAATGTGGTACAGTCGAGGCGGTGCCCGACAGTGGAATACCCTGTACCTTTTGTGTCAAAAAAATTTTTCCTGCATATTCCATCTAAGAACTTTCCAATTGGAATTTATTTTTTTTTGGTGAAAATCGATATTTATACCTATAAGTTCCCTAAATTTTTACCGATTTTGATGAAACTCGAATGTTACGTCAAAGAAGTTATTTAAAGTATATGGGGTAAGTTTCAAGTTGGTATGTTGAGGGGTGTGGGAGAAAACACGGTAAATGGATTGCGGGGGGTGGGGGGACCGCATCGATAAAATTTGGATGTGGATTTGTTCATTAGAGCCACATGAATGAGCTTACCAAAAATTGTGATTCTAGGTCACTTGTAGCCATAATTGCGTAGAGTCAAATATTGACGCAGTTTATTGGCAAGGGGAGGTGAAATTTGCACAATTTTGACTATAACTTCTGTTGTATTTGTCCGATTTTGTTCATTTTTTACACATAGATGCATGTATCCACAACGCATCGCTCTGTTAAATTTCAAATGAAAATATTAAACGGTGTGGCTAAAAACCGCGAAAATCTACAGCGGGGGAACGGGGCAAGATATTGACATGATTCAACAAACTTCATCTGCTTAGGAAATATGCGCACCAGCTGGTAAAGTTTCGTGTCTCTAGCTCTTATAGTCTCTGAGATCTAGGCGTTCATACGGACGGACGGACGGACGGACATGGCTCAATCGCTACCCGAGGTTATGATAAGCATTTTGGTATAAAGGACTTGGGGTCTGCCACGCCTCCTTCTGTCCGTTACATACATTGCACAAACCTAGTATACCCTTTGTACCTATAGGTACAGGGTATAAAAATAAAGGCGTCAAGTATCAATACTATATCTATTAATTTTTTTTCTAATTCGATAAATTTTTCTTTTTGTGTCAAAGTTCAATAATCGGTTAGGTATACCTATAATAAGACAAATAATTTCTTACTATATTATTGTTATTAAGAACTTTTTTGGCACATTTTAAAAGTGTATCTTTAAGTCAGCTTTTTTCAGAACATACTTTCGCAGTAATTTTTTTCTGGTTATAGTATATGGCACGCATGCATAATAAAGTGATTTTAAAGGGCACTTTTCTTGGGCGATGCGTAAAATTTCCATTTGTGCGCGTAGCACTCAACTTTATTGGAATTGAAGTGTGATGCCCGCATGGTCATGGTCTGGGGTGGAGGGAGGGCTGTGTTTGGATGTTCTTGTGTGCGCTGATGGGGTTGGGGTTGTAGTCTCGCCTCTGTCTGAGTCATATTACAAGCTGATAATGTTTTTCGATATTTTGAACTTTCAGCACATGTGCGCACATGATAATGGGACTGCGGAAATAAGCTACGTGAGGGCAGGGGCAATGCCACTAAGATGTCGTCAATTTCATGTGGCAGGGGTAGAGTTGAACAAATTCATTAAAATTTTATGAAAATGTTGCATACTTTTATGGTATATGATATAATATAATTCATTTTTTCTTCTTTCTTATTGTTGCTAAACTGTTGTTTATAAATGCGCAACTGTCAAGTTACAACAGACAACAGAAAATAATAATAATAATAATAATAATGTGAGTAAAGATATTATATTGCAAGTTGCTGTGAAAAAGCGTCAAGTCATAAACTGCTCATCCGTCTTGGCAATGCCAACTAACCCACTCGCCGCCTTACTGCACGCCCTTTTGCAGTGCCCAACCCCCCTCCTGGTGCTGTAATTATGCGCTCCGCTCCGTAAAAGTTCACTATCACAACTCATTGTCTCGACGCGTCGCTCAGGAAGTGCAAAGCGCTGGCGGCAAAACATGCCATGGTTGCCTGCTCGGAAGAGCTTGATATAAGGGGAATGGATTTTTGGAGCAGGGGCCTTCGCCGCCTGTCTGCGCCCCGTGCGCTGTGCCCTTTTGACGCTGATAATGCAATTTCCGCCATCATAGCCTTGGCCGCCACTGGCGCTACTGTAATTTAGTGTTGCGCAATGTTTCATTTTCAAAGGCCCTCAGTGGCTTGAGCAGTAGACGGTATGGGTTTAACTAACTTTATTTTTCTCGCACTTTGTGCTATTTATCTACATAAAGTTAATTGAAAACATTCAAATGGCATTGTGCTCCAACCATGACAATCAACGTCATCGTCTGCGTGATGTGTCAACAACATCTTTCGCCACATAATCCTCGGTCATACAATACTCCATTTTCTATAGTTTATACCTCCTAGCCGTTGGCCACTTTTTCGCTGTGCTTTGCTTTAGTCTTTATTACAAATTGGTTTTGTGTGGAGAAGGTTCGCATGTTTCGTTCACAAATTGCGACACGTGAAAAACTCGCAGCAGCCAAAATGAATATGAAGCGCAGTTCATCGACGAAAAAAAAAACAAGGCAGTAAAAGAGCAGAGTAGAAAAGCTTTTCCGGTTTTCGATTGCAACTCAAAAGTTGATCACGTGCGAACACGAATTCCATTTCGAATTTTGCGTTTACGATTTTGATTCATTCATGACGCTTAATCAAAGCACATAATTGACAGACAGCGAGGATTGAAAATGGGGTTGCTATCAATCCTCATCATGTTCCACAACTCGCAAGAATTGGAAACGTTCAGAGCAATGAAGGTAGAGCTAGGATGGTCTTCATAGTTAAGGATAGAAACAACCGATGTTACTCTTAACCCTATCAGGTTATTATCCGATTTCCAGAATAGAGGTCGTCACAATTCTCTATCTAGCTTGTAGCTATGGTTTGCAGATGTTTAAGGTCCCTTCGTCGTACAATGCTTTATTGCTTTAAAAAGTGGGCATATTTCTTGGCACAATCGTCTGGACACCGGCATTGGTGTGTAGGACAACGAAATTAGCAGAATCTATCGGCACAAGCATTTTTGAACCCCAAAATTACGATATCCATATATGTTAACCTAGTCAAAATCGCTAAATTTGAAGAAAAAATAATTGCGGTCAAATATCCAGGTATGCAGCCTCGATAAGATAAATCATTAGAGCCAAGTGAATAAATTCTCGCTCAGTGGGGTCCACGATCATATCATACCTCCCAGGCACTCCCACTTTAACCGAATGCATCGCTTTCTTAAATTCCGTTTATATTGGAAAGCTTTAAGTCTCAAGAGCAGTACATCCCTAAATTTGATTTAAATGCCATATTCATCTCATCGATATAGTTTCTAGTGTTTCTCGTATACATTTATTCTGTTTGTAAAAATTGTATTTTTCCGAAATATCAAAAAAAAAAAATGCGGCTTTGGGAACAGACATATTTGTTAGTTGGCAAGGTGTAAAAAATAAATTGCAGCAGAACAATCTCACAAAAAGACAGACAGACAGTCAGACAGGCCGAGAGAATCAAACCAACAAACTGTCGCAAAACGTGTTCAACTCGCACGTTTACGAAATGAAATCGAAAGTTTTGTGCTGCGGTCGAGCTGACAATGTGTCGCTGTGTGTCGCGCCCCCTTAGTACCTGCTCCTGGCATCCATCCCCTGTATCATGCAGTATGTCTGTCTTTTGCTGTCAGATTGAATGGTTTATGTGTGTGAACCCGCACAGATACGGTCACACCTTTGACTTGACCATCGCAGGTGCAAGTGAAATAAATTAAACCTGCTCTCTGACATGCCACAGCGTCATCTGTTGGCTGGGCAGATGGCTATGGCTTTAAGCTATGCCCCAAAAATCATGCAACTTGCTTTGTGGCGTTTATTTACCCAGGCACAAAAGTCACGTGGCATTCATAATTCTTAAAATGCCGCACCAAAAATGCCATTGAAATTATGTAGCAGTGTTAAGTGAATACACTGAAAAAAAATGCAATCTAACAAAATAAATTTAAGTGAAAAATTAAATGAAAACGTATAAAAATTTACGAAATGTCGTGCACCTGGAAACTTACATCAAATTCCTTAATTTAAAAAAAAAAGTTAAAACTAGAAATCCTATGAATCGTAATAAGCAAGTTTGATTTTTTTTCCAAAGTGTATACATCTAAATGGATTCACTGTCCTACTCCAATCCAAATCCATTCGAATAGCGACAGCTTGCCCGTTTGTACGTGATTCGCATTTGTCGCCCTCTAAATTAGGCTATACTTTTTTTTTGGTAGGACTTCTTCAACAATAGGAATTGATTTTGGCTAAGTGCTTATGATTATGGAATTAAAACATATTTTTGTGCTTAAGAACTTAAAACTTTAAGTGGCAAAAGTTCCAATGTGCGGCAAGTTAGTACGTGACATTTTGCGGCTGCCACAGTTTATCACACACACGCACACACACAATGCGTTTCATTTTCATTGTGAGAAAAAATAGTGAGTATGTGTAAGAAATAAATAAGGTAAAGCTGAACTACAAAGCGCTTGATGACGACACAAAAGCGCACTATGAAAGTGAACTTGGGTTACAAAGGCAAGGAAACACACACACACACCCAAAAAAAACACAGATAAATAATACTCTGTAAGAGAGAAACCAAAAAAAAATAAACAATACGCCTTTTGAAATGCTAAACGTGCTTACAGAGAGACAGACTCACATGCACTCTCTCACACGCAGACCCCGCTCACTCACACAGCCAGGGGGATTTTTCACAGTTCTCTTGTCCGTGTATCCGTCTGTTTTTTTTTTTTTTTATTAGCTCTTTTTTTTTTAATCTTGTTATTTGGCACGCGCTCTCAATGCCAAAAACATTTATCTTGTCGTATTTATTTTGTAGCCGCATTAATTTTCTTTTAAACAAAGAAGGAGAGAGTGAAAAAAAACCCAACAGATGATAAATAAACAACGAAAAATTGACTTATTTGCATATTGTTTAATTTGTACAAGAATCCACTTATAAGCAATGCGCTCTTTAGTAGGCAACATTTTTTCCCTTTTTTCTCTTTGGGCTACAGGTGCTGCTACTGTCAAATATGTGATTGATGGAAAAGCAAAGCAAATTATAAGATTTTTATAAATCCCATAAATACAAAAGGGATGATTGATTTTAGGCAAAGATTTAAAAGCTAAGGCTAAAGTTTTATAACTTGAAAATTCAACAGTTTCCAAAAATTTTGGCAAATAAAGTAATTTTTTAATTATTTTTACCAAAAACTATGTTTACTTATATAACAAACCCAGGGTTTTTTTAGCTTGTAGATAAACTAAGCTGAGCTTTAAGGCATAATCTTTTACAGATAACCGTTCTTGAGATAAAGCTTGGAAGGTGGGGAGTGCTTTGTCGAAATTCAATAAAAAGGCTTTTTTAAGCGTTGCACTCTGAATACTATATCTCGTGATGGGTAAGTTGTATGAAATAATGTCGTACACCGATTTTGTAAAGAATTTTAAGCCCTACAACTTTTCGGAACATTTAAAAATAATTTGAAGCATGGGTAAAATGTTATTTGTAAATACCAATTTTTGTGACCTTTGACCTTAAATATCTAAAAACGGGGTCATGATATTCTTTGTTACTTTTAAAATATATCTGAAAATATCAAAAAGAACATTCATATCAAGTTTGAACTTATTATCATTCAATTCCGAGGAGTTATGCTTATTTGTCATTTTTCGAAGTAATGATTACTTTGGCGACCATGCGAGGTGCCATCACTAAAAAAACTTTCATAATTCTAGAAGTTATTAACTCTTTTTTTGTATTTGCATAAACACTTTTTTTTTAGTGGGAGATCACCTTTGAATTTTAAAATTAAAAAAACTAATTGTTAAAAAATAAAAAAAAAAAAACTTAATAAAAAATAAACATTTTATTTTCTAATTCAATATTTTATTTATCATGGATAGATATTTGGCGTCAATATCTTTATTCGTTAGGAGATATGGTTTGTCAAAGAAAAGTCTAAAAATTGCAGCTATCGATAGCTCGATAAATATTCCGAATTTTGCAATTAAATTTAATGTGGTTAGTATACTAATGGCTAGTAGCTCAACCACATATGTAAAAATCATCAAAATCGAAGAGGTCGAGGAAAAGAGTGGCCAGCGATAACACGATAAATAATCGGAATTTTGCAATAAAGTGTAAAATCCTTACTAATGGCTAGCAGCTCTACCACATATGTAAAAATCATCAAAATCAAAGAGGTCGAGGAAAAAAGTTATTTTCGCCGATTTTTAATTTACAATTAATTTTTACTTTAAAATTTAAATAAAGAAATAAATTTTTAACAAATGGACTTATCAAGCAAAAGAATTCTGGCCGCTTCTTACTAAATTCGGAGAGCCTTAATAAGACATTACACCAAAATTAATTCGTCATAACTGAAGATGTCTCCTACCAGAGCTGACGGTACAATGATAGGCTGTAGACCCAAGTTATATCGGTAAGCTAGTTGGATAACAGCACACAAAGACGTTGACAAACAATGACTTCTACTACCTTAAATTCCTGGGTCTTCATCTTCCATTCCTCATGATTGTCAGTCCGCAAAAATTGATGATTATGAAAAAAATTCTTTTACATATTAACAAAAAAAAAAGCAAGTTTAGTACTTCATATTGTATTTATATATACAAACTAGGGGGCTCCACCTACACCCACTATAATTGCCCCCAGCATTATTCTTGAACACACAGTCGTTCTTATCTTATTTAATCACAGATCTAGCCAAGCTTTTTCAATCTATACAAATATCTAGATCTTTTGCCAGATGAAAATCTAAATTGATGGCACTGCATTTAATTTAACTTAAATACAATAGTCAGCTCAAATGCCAAATGAAGTTATATGGGCAGCACATCATCCAACAAGAGACAAATGCATTTTTCATAAGCCAGAGACAGCAGACAAACCTCTGTGTGTGCGTGTGTGTGTGTGTGTTAGCCAACAAGTTACCTGCAAACCATACATACATATATACAGAATTGACAGCACAGTGCCTAAAACAACAACACGCAGCAGCAACAACAACAACAACAACAAAAACAATGGCCAACGGCGCACAATGTCAACTGAAATTGCGATTGCGTTAAAACTCTATAAATACCAGAGTAACACAAAACAGCAACAACAAGGATAAGGTCCTGATGTTGCAACCAAAATGACAACAACAACAACAACTGCAACAATCTAATCCAGTTTATAGCATTTTAAATGCACTACAAGCATACAATTTGTTAGCCATGGCCAACAACAAATGAACAAGTTAACAAAATGGCGAATTGCGCCTATTGGTATGCAATGATTTAATGTCATTTGTATGCACATAATTTGTTTGACAAGAATGTTTTCCTAACAACTACATATGTATATATATATATTAATTGACTGAGTTATGCAAATACACTGCTGCTGAAAAGTTTTTGGATACGAAATTTGTGAGTAAACATGGTAAGATAAAAAAGTTTCGTAAATTTCGTTAGCTATGCAATTCCAAAGACTGCAAGGGAATAGACCAAATCAATAGAATTATAAGGATCTTTGTTTAATTCATTAGCCCAGAATCCCAGCCCTCTACAAAAAATAAACTCTTAATCTTTAAGTTCATATTTGCGTCGACAGAGCCATGCTACAAACAACACAAAAGAGTTACTTAAAATAGTTCATGATAAAATTATTGTCTGTAGTTTAAGAATGAAAGAATTCGTTCATCCTACAACTGCTTAAAAAGGTGCTTTAAAATCAGATAGGGGCCGGCTTAATTGATACTTATACAAAGGATTTTGGGACGGACTGGACACATGCAGCAAATACCCCGAATATGTCTTAAGAGTCCTCTCTTTTCAATCGGTTAAATTAGTCAATGGTTGTTGAAAAAAAAAATAATCAGTAAAAAAAATCAATTTTTTTATTCTTTATAATTCCTTACGTCACATGGCGGGCATAGAATCTCGATGCACGATGTTAGCCATCAGATCGCAATACAGCTTTCTCAAAATATATATATTACATATTCATTATTATTCTTTATAATTGAAAAGCATAAAATCTTCAGAATACATAATTTAAAACGCCTCTAATTGTATTCTTAGTTTTAAAAAATATTTATTAATTAGTTAGTTAACTTTTTAGCGGCAGTGTGAGTATTGTAAAAATTAGTATATAATATCTCACAATTGTTGAAGTTTCAACTTGAATATGTGAAAATACACACGATTCTCACGGCTTTACAATTTTCAATGCTAATGCGCTTATCTGCAAGTCAACAAGCGCCCAACAGAGTCCTGGCCTAAAGGATGTTTGCCGGTTGCACCCCCCTCAACCAGCCAACACTTTTCAAAATTTAATGTAATTTTACACCATATTAAACAGCAGGAGTCTGTGGTATTCCTGCCACATTCATGGGCACACACTCAAGTCCAGCTGTGTGTGTGTGTCTGGCTGACTGTGCTGTGTGTATGCAGCTTGTGGCAGCTTGCCAGCTCATGTGGCATGCAGCGTGCACCATGTAGCAAAGCAAATCGGAGGCTCGCACTCTTCAAGGCAAACAAATTTTATGGTAGCAAACTTACCAGATGAAGATACCAAGTGTAGCCGTCAAAAGAGGTGCAAAACCAAGGTATAACTTACAAACTGTTATTTAACTACTAAGCAGTTATCTTTAATTCTGTACGAAATGTTCTTACGTCACACTGACTATCCCCTGCAGTAGTGGTTAGACGGGAAGAATACTCATCTTGTAGAGCCTACAGTGGCCAAAGTTGAGAGAAAGTTTTTTGATAGAGACAACGATCTTCCGAGAGTTCTTTATAGAGTATAACCAGGTGTGGATACAGGATTTTGTCTTAGGTGGGGTTCTTCGCTTCGCAAAAGACTCTCAACCCCTTTTTTCACCTTTTAAGGGGTATCCGGAAGCGAAACTTCCCCGTGAATACGCCAATGAGTATAACTTATACATGGTCTTGCTTTAGTCCGACACCAGAGCCAACCTATCAGATATTCTTTCACAACGGACCTAAACAAATCTCATTTTGTATTATGGATATACTCTTCTGAAACATACTTTCTATCACAAAGTTAACATGGTCATAAAAAAGAATATCATCCCATTAACTTTTATTAAAAAGATCACCCTATAAATTATTCGTTGAGCTGTTTAAACTTCCTAGCACAGCTCCATCTTCTCAGGTAACCTAATCATTTGCACATATTCTATAAGTTTGTTCTCTCAATTTAAATAGCCCAAACATAACCGCTTTATATACTTTTTATTGACTTTAAGATGTATCTATCTATCTGGCAGCACAAGTCAACGGTCCGGCAACCACCACTTGACATTCCCAACCCTCCGCAGCTACACGTTTGAGAACTTATTGTCAAAATCGCAGACGATGCGCTTAAGGAATTCGCTGCGTCGCTAAGCCATAAGTCCAACAAGAAAAATCACTTTTCGACATTTTCCGGCGGCAGTTGGCACAGTCAGTCAGTCAGCCAGTCAATCGAAGATAAAAAGCGGAAGTTAGAGATTTCCTTTCGATTTTTGTTGTTTTATATGCCAAACACAATTTTACTTTTATTCAATATGCAAAATACACTTTTCTACGTCAATTTGTTATTGCAACTTTTTAATCTCGGTAAATCTGTTCCCCAACCAAAAGTATCTTAAAGTCTAAAAAGTCTCCTCGGCTTAAAGTTTATTCATTCTTCTGAGTTTCATTGACTTTTGGTGAGTAAATAACATTAACATTAATTTCTTGTTGTTATGCGATATGTATGGACTACTTGCGGTAAATAGTTGTTGCTGCAAACATAAAAGATGTTGTGGCTGGATTTATGTTGGCACTTTTACAGTTATTTTAAGCACTATCCAAAGACAAACACACACACGCACACACAAACACCTATGCTCATAGTTTGCTCAGCAAAGTATCTACAAGTAGCAGCTAGAGATACTTAAGCTAACGCCGACTTGGATGCAACGCAAACTTTTGCAACTATTAAAGTATTAAGTAAAAGCTGAGGAAGAGGAATAACACTGACCTGGTAACAGTTCGTGGTGTGACCGAAATCTTTTCTAAACAAATTTTAAGCCAGATACAAATACTTTTATTTGCCAAAATGTCCATAAAGAAGTTATTAAGAAAGCATATCACAAGCGACTAGTCGATATAAGCGATACCGATTTGATTTTGTGAATATCGAATTTTATGGCGTCGATACTGACTACTAAATACTACCGACATTTTGATTCTTTGTTTATTGTCAACTCTACACCAATTAGAGTGAGATGAATATCGAATAAAATTTGGGTTTTGTTTGGGCTACAAATTATTTTTTTATCCATCTACTCTCAGATCTGGTGCTTATCGACTATTTTATGTTTTCGAGCCTGGAGAAACGGCTGAACTGTAAGTGATTTTGAACGTATAAAGAGGTCATCATTGAAAAACTGTCGGGACTAAGTGTATCGAACTAAGTAGTTGAAAAATATTTTTTATCAGGGGTGCCACAGAAAAAAATTTCTCTTAAATTTATATGCCATTCCAATTCTTGATGTTACAGACACACCTTCCAGAAGGTTTTAAAATCTCTACTAAATTTGCTCGAGATTTGATAAAGTTCACCAATAAAACCAAATTTATGCAAAGAAACTGTTACTTATTTAAAAAGGTTATTTAATTTCCGATTTATCTGTATCTCTATATTTGAATAAATCGAATGTTTGAATTCAAAATATTAATTTTTTAAAAATCTCTATTAAAATCTCTAGCAAATATGCCATTCTGTGTCAACGTGTAAAACCATCTCGAGCTAAGTAGTTGCCACATACCATAGTTGTGGGACTAAATAACATTTCGGAATAGGTTCAAACTTAAAAAATTAATTATAATATATGGACTTGAATATATTAAGCGTAAACATTCGGAAACAATTGTCCGAAAAATGAAGTCAATGAGATTCTGTGGCACCTACGATTTTTAATAGAGATTTGGTTTCAAACCGTACCCACAATCTCTAGAGATTTCTGTGGCAGCCCCGTATATTTTATTTTATTTCAATTTTTTTTTTTAAATGTTCTACTGTTTTTACATAGTATTTTTTGACTCTAGTAGTTTTTGCTTTTGGCAACTCTGCTTGCGTATAAAGGACTAGTAAAGTATTCAAAATTTAAGAAACCATTTACAAATTTATTTTTCATGCATCTACTCTCAGATCTGTTCCCTACCGACAATTTTTCTGTTTTCGAGTCTAAAGAAATGGCTGGACTATAAGAGATTTTGATCATATGAAGAAAACTGGTGGGACTAAGTGTATCGAACTAAAAGGAGACCATAATGAAAAATATTTTTTTATATTCTTCTATTTATAGGTGTTTTTTTTTGCCTCCAGTTATATTTGCTTTTGAAAAGTTGGCCACTCTGGTTTCGTTTTACCAATTTAAAATTTTTTTAGTAGCTAATATCCTGTTTTCAGCACTTGCCTAAATGTCCTGTAGCGGTATCGGTACAGAGATCTAAAAAATACTCACTTTGCACATTTCTAGCGTCTAAAGATCTCTGGCACACTCCTTTAAAGATGCATTTTGACAACAACAATAAAATGGCGTTGCAATGGAAACTTTGTCTGTTGGCTGGACACACTCTTTGTGAGCTACTTAACACTGGTTTTCGTCCTGCTGCTGTTGTTTGAATTGCAATGAGCGGAATGAGAACAAAAGTATTGCAGCTTAAGTGCATAATAAGCGGCCTGTTTATGCGCCCCTGTGTGAGAGAGTGTAGTGTTGACTAACACATTTTTATAGCAGCGAAAAAAACCGAAAGAGAAAGGTAAGGTAAATGGCAACTTTTACAGCTTTTATTTTTTGATATATGCCCCTGACTCATCTTTAAATCAATGTTGACAAAACTTTTATTGGATAAGTTTGTTTAACGACAAGCAACAACAAAAACACAAAGCAGAATTCGAATCAGCATCCGAAGCAAAAATCTAAAGCTGAAGCAGCAGGTAAAAAGTTGAAAGTTTTTTGTTAAAAATCAAATTGAGCAAAACTTTATCTTACAAATATTGGCGCATGGAGCAGCAGAAAAACTAAACGAAGTTCGTGGAAATCAGGCAAAGTAACAGAGTAGGGAAGCCTTTTTTTTTTTTTTGCTATTTTTCCAAACGAATCTGAACAGTTTGTAATTTGATTTGTGTTAAAAGTGCGCGCAATTGATTAGCCATTCTGTAAGTTCGTGAATACTTCATAGACAAGTTCATGTACTTATAAAATGGGTGTGTAAGTGCTGAATTAAAGTTCAGAAACAAAGAATATGAAGAAAACTTAAATTTTTGGAGCTGTTAGCTTCATAAGGTCAGAGGAAGAAAATGTCTTATGAGATGATATAGCAAAGCATTTCTTTTAATTACAATTATTTAGATGTCCATTTATGAACACAATTTTTGCAAAGATAGCGAATCCCGCGAGATATTCTAATGATTACGTAACATAAAAATATTTTTTATAAAATTGATTAATTGATATAAATAGGGCGAACAGTGAGGTCAAGTAGTAGAATGGGAGGTTGAGCATCATTTTAAGACATTTGGTTTTGTGCTGTTTGCAGCTTGGCCTGGTGGCTGACAGCACAGTCTCCTCAAATCTTACAGCCATAGGGAAATATGGGCATAAATATAGGATTTTAAAAAGAAACAGTCTATTCTTTGTTGAGAGATGGGATTTTCTATTAATAAAAGGGTTACAAGATCCGAATAAGGTACTAATTACATCCACAAAAAAGGTGGAAAGCTGTATGGCTTGGAACCGATTATGACGGTGTATCTTAGCAGCGGTAACCCAAATCTTAATACCATATCTCCAGGTAGAAGCCACAATCTGCTTATAGACCATCCGTTTGCTGCAAAGGGAGGGTTTGCTCCAAGTATTAAGAAGCCGATGGTAGGGATGGGCATCGCGTACTCGAATATCGATATTCAGTATCGATGTGTATCGGATGAAACCGATGTAAAAAATCGATATATCGACCAAACAATATCGATATCTCGATATATCGCCCAAAAAATTTGTATAAATGATATCAGTTTTAAAATAATAAGTCATACATAAATTTAGACACATAGTTAGTTTAAATTAGAAAGGCTCCAAAGAATCGTCTACACAAGCCAAAGGCCGGTTCCGTTCGTCGGTCATTATTCTCCCTGCAAGGGAAAATGGTCGCTCCGAGGCAACAGACGTCGCAACAGCCGGAACAAATATCCTTGCTAGATTGTTAAGATTCAAGAATTGTGTCGATAGGGGCTCCCATAGGGTTAGTGGATTGGAGTTCAGCGGATACTGTTGCCGTGAAAAAAAACTTTCATCTCCGTTCTCGCAATACTTTTTGGATCTTCCGTATCTAAATGCAATATAGGATTGCTCACGGCAACAATGTGCTTTCCCAAAAATAATTTTTCTGATGAAATGGTAATGTGCAGCGACTTAGCCAGAATGTTGTTTCCCGACGTCACCAATTTTTTCCCCGATGCAGTCAAATCGTTTTCTATGCCCAAAGTGGCCATTCCACCTTGCACGCTTAGTTTTGGCGCCGAATTCGTAAATATCGTCATTATCGGATGAAAATATCGATATCGGATATATCGTCAAACATGGATATCGATACAAAATAGTCGACTTCCAAAGAAAGAATATCGGTATTCCGATATATCAATACACTATCGCCCATCCCTAGCCGATGGAGCTCTATTTTAGTTTTGAATTTGAGTTTGCGATGTGAGAGAGTGGATTCTGGTTTTGGAGTTGTGGATCAAGATGTTGAGCCAAGGCTCTAAGCTCCTGCCCATGACTTATAATATAATTTCACTGACTGACTATTTAGTCAGTCGCCCCTAGGGGGAGCATGGGGATCTCTATTAATAACTATTCAAAGAGAACCGGACCTACAGTTTATAGCCGAATTATAGAGGATTATAGAATTATATAGAGATTTCGCTCAAGACTTAAGACTTCGTTAAATTAACTTCATTATGTATCAGTGCAAATAAGATGAGACACTTCTTTTTCAAGTTATGGTATGTTTTCGTAACATCGTTAAAAAGAGAAAATTAAACTTCTTGTTGTAAATCCACAAGGCGTAATTTTTCGACTGCGGACTTATATTTATTTTTATTTTGTCATATATCAAATGTAAACATTTTCAAAAACCACTTGATCCCTTTAACAAATAAACGCATTAGCCATGACAAATAAACGCTGCATCTGCTCCTGTGCCACTTCATTTTTGCAATAACTATTTGCTGTCTGGTTTTCTTTGGGTATTTTAATACTGTTGATATATAATTTTAGCCGGAAATGCGAGGGGGAACATTTTGTATACAAATATTGCGTGTACAATTATTGCGCTGTAATTCAAGCTTAAATGTGTTTGCCTCTCATTGGCTGTCTGTCTGTCTGTCTGTCTTTATTAGTGCAGTAAGCAGGAGCGGACTTAAAAATGTAAACACACTGCGGATAAGTGGACAAAGTATGGGGCTATATGATATAGCTGCCATAGGGCTGTTTCAGAGGACCTCGAAAAAAAAACCAAAAGTTTTAGATAGATCGTTTGTTTATAAAGATATCGTAAGCGGAAGTTTTTATAGTTGATTATGTAATTAATATACTTAAAATATAGGTACCTTAAAGTAGTTCCAGTATAATAAAAATTTTATTATTAGAAATCTTTTAAAGAATCAGATGAACGAGTCTATCTACTATTATTTATCTTGATCTTTAACACCTGTAATATGGCACTTTCATTGTTTTGACGAACCGTACAATGTAAATTCTTATCTTTGATAACGCGGTATAAATAAATTTCTCTCCATTCATTTTCATATATAATTTTTTTATGGACATTGTGGAGGACTGCTCTTTTACAAGTTTTTGTACGTGAAGTACAATGA
Organism: Chymomyza fuscimana; assembly: GCA_949987675.1. NCBI lineage: Eukaryota > Metazoa > Arthropoda > Insecta > Diptera > Drosophilidae > Chymomyza > Chymomyza fuscimana. Next base: position 2,297,401 of record OX465089.1, read on the forward strand.
ATAAATACATATCAACGTTCCTAAAAAATCATACATATGCAATTTTTGCACTAACATTATTTTATTAAGACAAGAACTTTTTTTAACAATTACAATTTTTAAAGCCTTTTTTACGTCGTGTTCATTTCGGCCCAATGCTTAAATCCGGCCCTGGCTGAAAACGTTCGTTAACCGCAATATTTTGTCAAATGCCAAAAGAACCCGAACTCGTTTTCACTTAAACTTTATGTGTGCGCTTTTTAACATTATGCATAACTATAAATTAAATTAATTCCTGACAGAAGCAAAAAATTTTAAAATAAAATAAAATAAAAATTACAACGTTTACAAGTGCCCAACACTAATGAGCACGAATGCAATGAAAACTGATAGGGCGTGTTGTTTTTCTTTTTTTGCAGTGCATTTTATAATGCCGACAGATGGGGGATAGGGGATTTTCGGCTGACAGTTGGCAATCGGCTGGCTTAAGGGATTAGCATCATTATGCAGTTTATTTGCTCATGGACACACACACTCGCGCAGATACGGACAGCCATTTTGTGGCATAAAATGTAATTTCATTTAATTGTTTTCAATTTCCACCTATTTATAATTTAAAACAGTGTCAACTATTTAGCGCCTCATGCTCCTCCATAATTCCATGCGGTTTGTTCATTTATTTTTTTTTTTTGGGCACATAAATTAAAGAAGCCTGTAGGGTATTCCTGGATGAGTGTTGAGTCTCTCACTACATCAAAGCGCGAATATTCGCGCTCTCCTTGCCCTCTCTCTAATGAGGCATCGCGTTGGCGTGTTGTAATTATGCAAATTTTTAATGAGTGTGAAAATTGTTTTATGTGTTGGCAGCGGCATAAGCTCTGGTCTGTCTGGTCGTTTTTATTTAGAAGCTACCATGGGGAACTCGGAACTGCCTAACACGAACGAAAACCATAGACTGAAGTCGGAAGGCAGCAAGCTAATTCCATTCAATTTCCAACCAGTCATCCATTTACGCTACTCAGCAGTATACACTGAAAGAAATATATTAGAGTAAACTACTTCTCTGACAGAAAGCTTATAAAAAAGTCCCTAATTTAATGATTTTTTATTCACAATTTTTATAGCACTATTTTAATTTTCGTCAATTTTATATAATATAATTAGGGGATCTCAGCCCGCTGCTTACTTTTCTCGACAAACACTTCATTTTTCTTCTATGTTCAACCGATACTGGTTTACATTTTAAAGAGCTTTGCTTGCGCCATCTAGCGGCAAGCACCTGGTGGTAGCGGTACCACCTACCGACAAAAAACGTAAATGAAATAACAGAGAAAAATTAATGATGACGATTAGGACGACAAAAAGATTTTGTTATTATGCAATGAGTCCCAAACTTTTCGCAAGCTGCAGAAATATTTTTTTAATTTTTATACACATTCATAAATCTACTAACCCACACAAAGTCAAAGATTGTTAAAATTGGTTTTTTTTGAACACAAACATTTAAAAAAACAAAAAAAAAATAAGTTTTTTAAACATTTTTATTCTTATTCAAAAGCGTTTCGGACTGCTGCTTACATGCTATTTTTTGGGTTGAGTCAGAAAAAAAAAATAATTAAAAATAATTGACAATAAATTTATAAGTTTAAGTTAGCATAAATATAATCCAAGAATTTAAAAAAAATATTTCAGTATAAAATGCGTACTTTTTAAACATTTTTTTTCCGATTCGTTTTAATTCCTCAACAAATTGGGAGCACCAAATATTCGGTTTCAAAACGAACACGAATAAAATGTTCGGATTCGTTTTCCGGAGATTTGGTTTAAAGTCTACTTTTTTAATTCTATATGAAATATTTTTGACCATATTTGACGGGTTAAAACAAAATTCTAGTCTATGTAGTTAGACTAAAATTTTTATGCGTACCCATTTTTCCTAAAAAATCAGTTTTATGAATTTTTTAATTTTTTCTCTTTAGTTTTTTACCAGAAGTTTTTTTATTGGTAGTTAATTTAATAAAAAAAATCAAGGCTGTACCATAAAATTCTAATTGAACCATCATCGTTTCTACAAATATTATACTAGACTATTAGTCTCTTAAAAAGGTAAGATTATGAGGACAAAAAAAAAGTTTCTAGCACCAAGACGAATATTTTGTTATTGGAACTCGGCACGACGATAGGTTTTTTTTAAGTTAAAATATATTTTTTTTTCACTACCAATTAAGCATTCTCAGATTTATTTCTTGAACTGGCTTACAATGAAATCACCATAAAAATTATCGAATTTCATAAAAGTTCCATTTTGTTATAAAAAAACAATAAATTTTTTCAAGTGTACAGACTGAAACAAAGCCTGTAAGTGAGCCAGTGTGAGAGATTTCTCTTGCTTTGCTTGCTCTTTAGATTTTTTTCGGATTTTGTCAAACAAAACATGAATTGGCACTTTTATGCGATTTCATCAAAGCCGATTTCATAAAAGCCCCAAACTCCAACACAACTCAACCCGCTAACCTGCCGAAGGCTAAGCTTCTTTACAAATACGTACCCAAATTTTCATATGGCAGCAGATACAAGATAGATATGCAGTTGAAACTTGCTTTCATTAAAGCACAAGATGCTTTAGATTGCGTATACGCCGCGTTGCAATTTGCATATGAAATTTCAAACTTGTCAATTTGCATGAAAATCAATGATATATTTATTTGACTAACAAAGTTGAAAATGAAATGAAAATATACAAATAGTAACGATAAAATATATTTCAACTGTCTTTTTCAATTAAAGATACACACACACACATGTACTCTATACATATGCATATATAGTATTGTGCATATGTAGAAATCGGGCGGGTTTTGCGGCAAAGCAGCGTTAAATGCAAATGCAGATTTTAAGCCTTGTGGCAGCTTTTGCAAACAGATTGTAAACAAATAAATGCCGTCAGCAGCTACATTCACACACAGATACACGCACACACACATGCCGCTGCCATTGAGTGGTCAACTAGCGCTGCAAATGGCTGCCAATTTATGCGCTGACTTCTGGCCAGGCCAGGCCAGGCACTACGGCTCTGGGCCCAGTGCATCCCTTTTAGCCCGTTTTCCAGTGGCCATAAACCGCAGTTCGGTTTGCATTGCCATGCGGCGTTTTTTTTTTGTTTTTCCTTTTTTTTGTTTACACATTGGCAACAAATATATACACTTACAAACACACACACACACACACACACAGGCACAACACTTGTATTGTATTATTTCATATTTTACTTATACATAGTACTATTTACTTGGTTCTGGCAACATTTTTTGCACTTAAGTGGTTAAATTGGCTGTGATAAATTGTCACGCAGTTAATGTAGCGCTCTGGGGCACCTTAAGGCACAACGACCCACAAAAACAAACGCAAAGATACATACACTGGCAGAAACTGGCACCAACACATACTTTGTGCTATAGAAATATTTTGATGAGATTAATTTTGGAATGTGTTTCTACTAGCCTAAAAAAAAACACACCGGTTTTATATATTTTTTATTTTGCGCTCTGTTTTATACCAATTCGTAAATATAAATGATATATTGTCCTTGATTTTTTTTTTTCAATACAAACACTTTGAAATAATTTAAAACTTGTAGTTTGTAAAATTTCAAAAGCCCATAAAGCTTTAAATATTAATATTTAGTTTATTTAGTTCTTGAGCGCGATAAGAAATATTGTTTAACTTTGGCGTGACGTTACGTTTGTACGACAAAATATGACAAAAAAGGTATTTTTGAAAAAAAATTTATATTTGCACAGCAATGAAAAAGCATTTTATTAAGTACAAAATATGACATCTATCCGACTTACTGATTAACAGATATAAGCAAAAAAACTTTTTGGCGTGACGTGACATTAAACAGATGTGGATTTGGACTTGAATTGCAATACGACAGAACTCTATTTTGGCTGGAATATTAATAGCATTTATCCAATATATTTAAATGGCTGAAATAATTAATTTTGTTTTATAACAATAAAGAATAATTAAGAGTGATAAATAATAAATTTTGCTAATAAGAGCACAAGTAAAAACATCTGTTAGGTTTCCTCAAAAGTATAAATAAAAAAAAAGTAATTAATTTCAAATTTTTTTATCTTTAACAAGACTCTATTTTACCTCGATCGGTAAATGATTGTAGAGACAAGCTGCAGATGGATGGCTTTGTTGCTCTCCAAAGATGCCTCAAAAATGTACTCAGAAAAAAAAACCATATTGAGAATAATCAATTTCTTAGCAATAATGACATCTAGCTCTATTCAAATTTAACTGATAATAATTTACTTGACTAATTTTCTCAGTGTAGTTGTACAAGTATATATACATAAGTATATACATTCAGCTTTATGCTTATTCATAAAGTCGCGCTGCCTGTGAGTGACAGTAATCATAACACGCTCCCACACACACGCTCCCACACACACTCTCCCACACACACAAACAGATATCCACATTTACTCGCATTATTACAGCCGCCTGACATATGACAACTGGGAATTAATACGTGTCCTTGTGACGTAATAAGTAAGCGAGAGTACAGTGCAAAGAAGCAACCAAAAGTCAATGTCATAATGTGCCTTAAGTGCGCGATGGCAAGGATCGAAAGGACGCCTCTCGTCTGTCTGTGAGTGATGGCAGCCTTTTAACTGCACTACGCCAACTTGCTAAATTAAATGTCTAGCCAAATGTAGTTGAGCTCTTCATCTTGATTAGCTGACAGATACTTTACCCTAACTTAAAGCTGCATCAATTAGTCTATGTTGCAACATGCAACACTGCCACAAGGCCACAATGCAACACTGTACAGTCTACGGTGGAAGAGTTGAAGAGAAAAATTGCCAAATAGGCAAATTTGTGCGCTTATCGCGTCATTCATATCAGACAGTGTTGATGTGCATATCATTTTTACGGCCATTTCATGCAAAATGCTTCCTCTTGCCAATAACAACGACCAGCAACAATACGGCGTAAAACTCACTGCGGCTTTGCAAGGATCCGACAAGTATGCACACTACACAACACTTACTAGAGCATAGACAACTTAATCAGCCGTGCTCTGGAAAGTGAAAAAACCAAAACGAAAAATTGTATTCGGATGCGTTTTTGCTTGCTCCGGAAAAGGAATATTATTTGTCGAATATCCCATTTAATTTTCGATAAATTCTTATATTTCTCAGATTTCTCCGATAAATTCTCATTAAAATATTGCTAGTTCTTTATTATTCTTTATATTAAATAAAATTACACAAAAATATTACTTTAGCACCAATATTTATCGAAATATAACATGACTTAACTCATTTTGTTACAAGGGTAATTTTCTATGTGTAACGCGAGAAGCCTGTCGCACTTATCGTCATATGTTCGTGCATGCTATTTTTCGGGTTGAGTCAGAAAAAAAAAATTTTAATAATTGTGAATAAATATATAACTTGAAGTTGGAATAAATATAATCTAAGAATATCAAAGAATATTTAAAAAATTATTGTTGATTCGTTTTAATTCCTCTTGCAACAACTGGGAGTATCAAACTACTCGGTTTCAAAATAAAACGCAAATAAATTGTTCGGATTCGTTTTCCAGAGCACAGCCGAATATTAAAAGCTGTTAGAACCTTTATTAAAGTGCTTGTACAGGGAGTATAATTAAGTCAAAATACATTAACATTTTTAAGCAGTCGATAGTGTCAAAAGACAATTTCTTAAAACTGATTTCATATCGAATTATCTATAAACTGATATTAACGTAAAAACATCTTTGCTGTAGATTTATTAAATTTGTGACCCATAGAGTTTATTTTCATAATAGAACTTTTATGCTTTTTAACGGAATATAGAAAGAAGCACAATTTTCTAATTTTAAAAAAAGTTCATTGATTTATTTTAATTAGTATACAATATGGCGCCAGTGGGTCGGTTTTCGGTATACCTTATTTTCTTCCTTACTTTTCTTCTAACGAATGGTGTTGGTTCTTGAGAATAATGCCACTTGGAAATCTTTATGCGTTTCAAAGCTTTTAAATAATAAAAATATTTGTCAATAGCACTTAAGTTAAATTATGTATACATACCTATATGGGTACATATCAGAGGTTCCGCTCATATGAACACATACACAACTGGCTTCATGAATAGCTTCCAAAGAATTCATGATTAGTTTGCTCTGAAAAATTAAAATTTGATTCGCTTCGTCGTTCCTTTCAGGTAGTTATGAAATTTTTTTTATATTTATGAGAAATCCTAAAAAGTGGCTACCTTTCCATATTTGCTTACTGTATTGCACTGTGCCTTGTTCCACCATCTACTACATCTGGCTTACCGTGTATTCCCTAGATACAAGAACGTTCTATGCTACAATATGGAAAAGTAAGATTAGGTATTACTTGAAGTGTTTAAGTTTCTACAATAAAATTACAAAAATTTTATTCCTATACTCTAAAGATCGGCTAAATTACTTATGCAGTTCTCGTATTTATTTTTTTTACCAATAAAGAATATTTGCTTGCTTTCTTAGATTGCAAATCAGGCAGATACATGGCGTAGAAATTTTAGTACCGAGAAAGTCTCATAAATCATGAAAAAATCTGCTCTACAGAAATCGAGTCTTTAAAAGTGGTTTTCGCACAAATCGTACTGGAGTTGGCATTAAACAACTTTGGTAATGCTTCGTTTGGGTTCTATAACGAAATCAGTTCTGTATGCCTGGATCTTTTTATACCTTTTTATAGCGTTGTTCTTCCATTCTTCGTTTATAGTTCATCCACTTGTTCGTTGTGGCCGTCTTCGCCTCAAATCTATTACATTTTTTTCTATATTACTCTCGAAACGTCTAAGTTGCGGACTGACCAACTGCATTTGAAATTTATAAGCGTATCTATGTATCTGTTGGTTTTTTGCACTTGTAGCTACAAATGTTTTTTTGTTTCGTTACTCTTTTGTTTTTTTCAACACTGTTCACTGCTGCTGCTGACACAACAACGTCAACGTTAGAAAAAGAAACACAATGGAAATGTAAAATGTTTTTTATGTCTTTGTTTTAATTTTATGTGAGTGTCTGTGTGAGTTTGTGAGTGTTTGAATGTGTTTGGTTGTTGTATGAATGTATCTGAGTGTGATTTTACAAACAAATGTATATTCGGCAGGCCTGCGAAAGGATTTTTTGCGGTGTTGGGATGGAATTTTTTTTTTTTTTGTGATTTTTTGCGTAACATGCAACAACAACATCAAGCATGTCGAACTATCCTTACTATCCTTGGTTTGGCTTTGTTGTACGCTAAGTTTTCATTGTCGTCGTCATTGTCACATTTTTTGTTCATTTGCATACCGTGTGTGTGTATGTGTGTGTATTGCAAATGTTTTGGCCGTGTCGCATGTTAGTTAGTTACTACAAGCCAGTGTTGGCTAACGTGGCCAATGCACCCGCCAACTTGTCCATGACATTGACAGCTGTATTTATGTGAGTGTGTTTGTTTGTGTGTTTCTATTACTATGCATTATCTAGACAGTTCAACGACCCGAATGAAACAATCTAGCAATAAAAGCTTAATTAGCTACTACTTCCAGAAATGGTCAGCTTTTGGACCAGAAATGAATCACAGCCCAGAAAGAGTGGCCGAGTTCAACATACCAGTTACTCACGAAGGTGTCCCACTGTGGAATACCGTGTACCCTTTTGCTATTCCTAAAAAAAATTTTTTTTTATAATCTAGTTTTATGTGCAATATGAAATATTGTAGGATTGAGTTTGTTCCAGTAAGTCTAATCATCTAATCATCCTGCAACGCAGGTACACTATTTGTGTCCCTCTGAAAAAAAGAGCACAGATTCAATTTTTGTATGGTAGCCATATAAAATAGTGGGCCAATTTTTATCAAACTTCACAAAAATGTGCAGACAGACTAATATGAAACACATAAACACAAGTTAGAAAAAATTGTTTATTTTTTAAAATATCTTGACCAAATTTGTTATTTTTTTTTTTTTGGTTTTAGACTTTACACTTGTGTGAAGTTCGATCAAAATTAGTGCACTATTTCATATAGCTGCCATACAAAAATTAAAATTGAAAAATTGATTTCAGAAAGACGGAAAGAGGAACAAAGAAATACTACTCACTTCCTGTAGCATATAACACTCCTTTCCACCATCAGTAAGGGATATAAAAATGGTTCAAAAATTTGCCGCTTTTATTGCTTAGACAAAACAATACGAGTGTGCGTGTGTGTGAGTGCGTCATTAAAGTTTCATCAACGCCACAAAATGAAAATAACAGCAACAGAACAATCCCAAGTAACCACCCCACACAAACTCTAGCGCTCCAGAGTTGACAAATCCCGAAAAACCCCTTGGGGCAACGTAAGGGCAAAGCATGCTGGACATGCTGCTGATATTGTCATTACATGCTTCAAGGATACTTCTGTGGCGTAACCAAGGCAAATGTACTTTTGACAGTTGAAACCAAAGACAAAACAGGCCAAAACTCGGTTAAAGGGTTGACCATGTCGCATTGAAATGAAAAACTTTTGCCAACGCAAAAGATTTGTTTCGTCAGAACAGCAACAGCTGCTTTTATGCATGATAATGCCGCGGGACAAGTGGGACCAGCAGACATCATCCGCATCCGAAACCCCCAACCTAGACAAATTGGTTTGCTTAATAGTTTTGAAATGATTTTGCTCTGAGTTAAGCAGCTATAAAATTGGCAGCTTTAAATATTTATTATATAAAAGGTTTGCGTTGGGAAATATAGGTAAACTTTGTTTATGCGTCGTTTATCGTGAATTTACGGGTTTTTCATTTAGGAGTATAAAAAATATGATTTTCTTTTAATGGAAACATTTCTTCTCGAAAATTGTAAAAAAATAGTAATATATGTTTTTTTTTTCAAAAAACTTTCCGTACACATATTTATAAAACTAAAATTTAAAGCTTTTGCGGATATTCTCTTTTCTGACAGAAAGATTAATTTTCATTAGGCAAAGTGCCCTGTTTGCAGTTCTATGGAACTCAGCCTATGATGAAGATAAGACTGGTATTTCTTATTTGGTGTATGAAGAATATTTGTACATTTTTAATTGTTTTAAAAAAAATACAAAAAAAGAAGCTAAAGCTCGAAAACGTTCAAGTTCAGCCAAAAAATCACCTCCTTTTAATTTCAGAGTTTGGGATTGTTGTCATACAATATTATACCCTTTACTTTATGGTAAAAAGAGTATATTAAGTTTGCGCAAGAAGAAAATGTATGTAATATACAGAAGGAGACGTGGAGATATTTCTTATAACTCCCATAGGGGTGTTTCAGAGGACCTCGAAATCCCAAAAGTTTTAGGTAGATAATTCGTTTGTTCATGAAGATATCGGAACCAAATTTGGCATTCGAAAGGTTTTTAGGGTTTTCGCGCACTGTACCAAATTTAATAAAAATCGGTTGACTATGTCATATAGCCCCTGAAGGACCGATGGGTCAAAAAAACGTTTTAGGACTTAATTCTTTTATTTATAAAGAAGTCGAAACCGCGTACTATATCAAATTTGATAAAGTTCGGCTGATTATATCATACAGCCCCCATAGGACCGATCGGTTAAAAAACTGTTTCGTCTGGTTTTTGTTTGTTTATGAAAATATCGTAACTAAATTTGGTTAATATGTATCTGTTGGAGTTCTTAAGCAATATACCATATTTGATCGCTATAGAGTGCTACTTTGGGATACCAAAGTTCCCGCGCCCGACTTTAACGATCTTTGTATTCCGAAATCCCGGTCAATAAATTATTTTCCTTAATTAAAAATTAGAATTTTATACCGGTTTTGATATCTTAAAACTACGTAATTTGTAGGGATGTATTAAAATTATCTTAACGTTTATGTCTTATGTTTCTTATAGAAATTCTAGAAAATTATTATGCCCTATTTTGCTCTAGGCGGCGCAGTAACAGAATGGTAAGAATAGTGGAATGAATAATTAGACCCAAATTTTAAAAATAAAAAATTTTGTACTCAAAATGCGAACCACATGAATTTTAATTTGCTTCAAAGAATTTTTACAACAATTTTCATGCGGATAAAAATTCTAAAGTCATAATTGGCATTTGATATGAAAAAATCGTTTTCTTATTAACGTAGTACTTACATATAAAATATGTAAATGTGTGTGTATATACACAATAAGATACATCGTGCAGATGCATCTTGTAGATACACAAATGGCATCAATGTGTATTGGCAATTTTCGCCTTGGCCAATCAAGTGGCTTGTTAGCGCCAGACAACAAAATGGTTGAGAAACACAAAAAATCTTCAAAACTGAATAAATTGTGTTTTCTTGGAATGAGAATTCTGAAAAATAAAAAATAAATTTTAATTTTAAAATTAGTAATAATTACTTCAACCCTCTTATTAAAATTAACTTACTTTTAAAATATCAGCATTATCAACATGTTGCTGCAACATTGTGGAACTCAAGTGCAATGTTTTGGGGACATGTTGCTGGCAACATGCTGATTTGAAGAGCACCTTGACCGGGCACCAGGGGAGCAGACTATAAAAAACTTTAGATTATGTGTTTATTATGCATAATTTCGCACATATCGCCTTCCTATCAATGCATTGCTTTTAACAAATAATTTGGGAGTTGGCTTCCAGTTCGCAAACAAACGTCAAACGTTCCAAAACTGTCCAAAAATGTTTCTTATCAGCGTTTTTTTTTGTTTTTGCATTGCTTCGGCTATAAATTATGCCAAAACTCGCAAACAACGCAAAATGGTGGCAAATCTTAAGGGACCCTTTAGTTGGCCTCTAATTGGTGCACTGCATCATGTGGTGCTGCTGTCACCGAGAAGTATATTATCAGCAATGACTATACCAAATTGCAGACATATTAACTAAGTCCTAGACTTCTTTAAGCGCAGCGCCGTCTATTTAAACAAGTTTGGAACATTTACACGTTGTTGGATCTTCCATAGGCTGCTCATACCCGTAGCCGATTTGGAACTGGCCCAACAGTTACTCTATAGTGAAACGCATTTACAGACGGGTTATGAACTATTGAAGAACTGTTTGGATGATGGTGTGCTTATGTGTAAGGCGGAGGAATGGTCACAGCGTCATCAGCTAATGGTATCGCTTTTTGCGCCTAAAAATATGCTGCAGCTGGAGGAGATGTGCAGGCAGCACGCTGAGCGTTTGGAGCAAAATTTAAGCAAGTACAATCTGACCAGGCAAGTTTTTGATGTTTGGCAAGAAGTGGCTCCTGCGATGTTGAAGCTTATGATAGCCACCACTTGTGGTTTACAAACGCTGGAAAATTGCGACATCAGTGGGGACTATGCAGCAGCAGTCACCGAGTAAGTTTTAAATAGTACGATACTAGCGATGGCATGTGCATCCAAAGCTGCTTCTTGTGCTCGGGTAGCTATGAATAAATTGCTATCTAAGAGAGCAAGACGGTAGCCTTAGCTTACTTATCATACCCCATATTCAGTAGCTACCCTCTGAACTACAAGTAGTCGGCGAATCGCCAGTCCTTTCTCAATGGAGGTTGTGCTCGAGGGATGAGTAAGTGGCTGCCTGGGCTACTCAGAGAAGATTTTGCACATGCCTGTCTAGAAAAACTAAAACAAGACTAGTAGTAGTGACTTTCAGATCGTCCCATTTTTTGCACTCTCTTTTCTTTTCCCTCTCTCAGACTCACAGAGCTCTATCGTTCTCGTTTTCTGAGCTTGAGCTCTGCGAATCGTATTATATACGCGCTTAACTCACCATTTAAGCGTCTACGTCAGAAACGTCTTATCAAGCGTATTAACGAACTTAATCAACAGCTGATCGCACAGCTGAGACATACCCATGGAAGCAAGGAGCTAGTAAAAAATGAGATCTATTTGGTGGATCGATTTGTTAGCTGCAAATTGCACAATTCGCTGTTGGATAACTTGTATAATCACAGCAATCTCAACGAGGAACAGATCTGTGCTGAGCTAAACACCTTTAACTATATGGGTTATTTGCTAAGCAGTACGGCGCTGTGTTTCGCTCTGGTTATGATAGCGCGTCATCCCAACGTGCAAGAGTGCTGCTATAAGGAGCTATTAGCTGCACGGAAACACACCGGCTGGAATTTGCAGCGTTTGCCGTATCTTGAAGCTGTGCTCAAGGAGACGCTGCGTTTGTATCCACCGCAAGTGATACTGGGTCGCCAGCTAAATTCGCCTTTTGAATACAGTACGTATTATATATGATGACCGATAAATTCTTAACGATGCCTTCATTGACCCTTACTTAGATCACAGCACATTTGGAAAAGGGAGTTTACCTCAAGGCGCTGAGGTCTACATCAATCTGTACGAGCTGCAACGCAATAGTTCGCTCTTTAAGGCAGCAAGTCAATTTCAGCCGGAACGCTATCTGGAGAATGCAAAGGAGCTACTGTTCTCCTACAGCATGGGTCCGCGAAGCTGTCCCGCGCAAGACTTCAGTCTGATGCTTTTAAAATCTTTGCTGGCGCCTTTGCTCAACAGCTTTGAGCTGCTGCCCTACGGGGATACGCTGTGCTTGGACTTGCGCTCGTCGATAGGCTCCAGCAATGGCTTTCAGTTGGCTCTAAGGCCAAGACAACTCAACGCTTAACTCCATTTATAACTTAATACTTTAATTACCTTGCATTAAGGCTCAACCTTATTATATTCGTTTACGCAAACCCAATTGGAAACCATTGTCTGAACGCAATACAATACTAGCCACTGGCTTGACTGGCTCACCAAGTGGCAGCAACTCGTAGTCCCGCACAATCTTTGCCAGCATCACTTTCATCTCGAGTTGTGCAAACTTCTGACCAATGCAGTTACGTGGTCCGGCACTAAAGGGTATGAAGGCAAAGGGTCCGGCTTGATCGCCACGCTCATGTCGTTCGGGTATAAATGACAAAGGATCTTTGAAATGGTTTTCATCGCGCATGGTGCCCAATATGCCTATCAAGACGTCTGTGCCTGCTGGTAAAGTGCCCTCTCCAAATTTGGAATGTTCTACAAAGCAAACAAAAGTTAGGCTATGTTGTAATTAGATTAACTTTTGTGACCTACTGTACTTGAAATCCGTTTGCAGTGTGCGTCCAATGAGAGGTACCGATGGATACATGCGTAACGACTCCTTAATGACGTACTCCATGTACTTAAGTTCACTTGAATCCCGCAGTGTTATAGGTCGCTCGCGATCCGCGCCGAGTACGCTTATTACCTCACTACGTAGCTTTTCTTGCACCTCCGGATGCCGCGAAAGTAGCGTTAAAGCAAATGATATTGCAGACGTGGTAGTGTCATGACCCTCAAACATAAATGTATCCACCTCTTCTCGAATCTCCTCATCGGTTAGAGGCCTGCCGTCCACTGTGGACTGTAGCAATACATCCAATAGCGCCATGCGTTGTTTGCTGCCCACATCCATCTCATCTGATTGTTGCTCATCCTGCTCTTTCAGTTGCTTCGCCTCCAGAGTTTGCCGCCGTTGCTCTATAACCTTTATGGTAAAATCGTGCATGGTACGTATAAGCTGCATCTGACGCCATTTGAGATGGGGATGCGTGATCATGAAGTAAATCTCGTTTTTCAAAAACAAAGATAAAAAGCGCCAGGAAAACAAAGTAGTAGCTCTACAAAAAATTAACCATAAGATTAGGGAAGACCGTAGACACATAATTAATACACTTACTCATTTACCGCATTGGCATACGGCGAAGCGGACGATGTCTGAGCATGCACCTTGGTACCCATGGCGGTCTCTGCTATAATATCCAAAGCAGCCAGACAAACAAAGGGATATATATCGAACACGCTTTTCCCATCGGCTTTTTTTGCTAAGCGTTCTACGCATATGCTGCTCTGCTGATCAAAGACCTCGACAAACTGCTCGAGTATCTTGAAATGAAAGGCGGGCGTTAGAATCTTGCGACGCTGATGCCAGGTCTTGCCATCACTTAGAAGCAATCCATTGCCTAGCCACTGTCCCAAAACCTTATATACTGAATGCTTCACTAAGTGCTCTTGGCTGGAAAGCAACTGCTCATTGATCTCCACATCACCACTTATCACGATTAGGCGATTAAAGGCCCACGCTTTCGAAATTGGCCAAACTTTTTTATTTGCTCATCTGTTACTTTCATGAAACCTAAGGCGGGTAACGTGGTTAGACAATTAAGAACTGCTTAAAATTCGGTGTTTTACTCACTTTTGGGATTCAGCTTATGAAACATATGTACTGCACCCAGAAAGGGAATATTGAAAGGTCCTGGCAAATTCGCCACGGCTCTGCGTCGGGGCTCTTGAGCCCTATGATGCAGCCAGGCAGCCGCCAGCAGCAGCAAAAAAATTACTAGAAAAAACATTCAGATTCTTTAGGAAGCTCAATGTGTAATGGTCAAGAACCTCCCGTAGGCATCTAAGCTACTTAGGTGTGCATTGAAAAAAGCTTTTAAAGATAAGGTTATTCTTATCGTCTTGCGATTATGCTTGTTGAAATTTACTTTCTAAACTCAATGTACAATGGTCAAGAACCTCCCGTAAACAGTTAATCTAGGCATATATTAAAAAAAGCTTTTATTGATAAGGTTAACCTTATCATCTTGCAATTACGCTTGTTAAAATTTACTTTCTAATCGCTTTGAAAATAAAACGAATAGTTCAGTGGGGCTTAGGTTCATTCATAACTCGCCAGTGCAAGCTACACATGCTATATATTTTTGGCATACACTAAAAAAAAATACTCTAAATTCGGTAAGAAATTTGGAATAATCGTCCAAATGTTCAATCTTGGACAGACGGTGAAAACCTCTTGAACAATAGTACTGTACCTATGCTCAAAGAAAATTGTAATCTTTAAAAATTCTTCAAAATTCCAAGTCTAACTAAAAAGTTCAAAAATTAATAAGACCGTAAGACTTCTGAACTTTCTTGCTAAGATTCTAGTTACCAAGAATTTTTACGATTACGATAATGAAAAGAAAAATTGTCGAGGTATATTTTTATTCTGTTTCAAGATGAACTACGCGAATAATTTTATTCCAACTTAGCAAAGTCACTTAGGGGTTACTTCCATCAGGGTTTTCAGCCAACGCCTGCTTCTATTGATAGTTATTTTACCATCTTGAAATAGCTTAATCCTTGCGTTTTTGCAATCCCAATTGGAAACCATTATCTGAACGTAATACAATATTAACCACGGGCTCGACTGGCTCACCCAGTGGCAGCAGCTCATAGTCCCGTACAATCTTTGCCAGCATCACTTTCATCTCGAGTTGTGCAAATTTCTGACCAACGCAATTACGAGGTCCAGCGCTAAAGGGCACAAAGGCATAAGGTCCTGCTTGGTCCCCCTGCTCGTGACGCTCGGGTATAAAAAAATGTGGATCTTTGAAAAGGTTTTCATTACGCATGGCGCCCACTATGCCTATTAAGACCTCTGTGCCTGCTGGTAAAGTGCCATTCCCAAATTTAGAATGTTCTACAAAGCAAACATAAATTAAACTATGCTATAATTTTACCAATTTTTGTCACCTACTGTACTTAAAATCCGTTTGCAACTTGCGGCCAACCATTGGCACCGATGGGTACATACGTAAAGACTCCTTAATGACGCACTCCGTGTATTTGAGTTCATTTAAGTCCCGCAGCGTTATGGGTCGTTCACGGTCTGCGCCGATCACGCTCATTACCTCACTTCGTAACTTCTCCTGCACTTTCGGATGGCGTGATAGAAGTGTTAGAGCGAAGGATATTCCAGATGTGGTAGTATCATGACCCTCAAACATAAAAGTATCCACCTCTTCCCGTATCTCCTCATTGGAAAGAGGTCTGCCGTCCACTGTGGACTGCAGCAACACATCCAACAGGGCCATGCGTCGTTTGCTGCCCACATCGATATCATCGGTATGCTGCTTATCCAGTTCCTTCTGCTGTGTCGCCTCCAGAGTTTGCCGCCGTTGCTCTATAACCTTTATTGTAAAATCATGCATGATTCGTATAAGCTTCATCTGACGCCACTTGAGATGAGGATACAACAGAGTAAAGATAATCTCGTTGTTTAAAACCACGGACATAAAGCGCCAGGAAAGCAAAGCAGTGGTTCTACAAAGAAGTTGCCACCATATTAAGAAATGTGTGGACAGGAGACCGGTACACTTACTCATTTACCGCATTGGCATACGGCGAAGCGGACGATGTCTGTGCATGCACCTTGGTACCCATGGCGGTCTCTGCTATAATATCCAAAGCAGCCAGACAAACAAAGGGATATATATCGAACACGCTTTTCCCATCGGCTTTTTTTGCTAAGCGTTCCAAGCATATGCTGCTCTGCTGATCAAAGACCTCGACAAACTGCTCGAGTATCTTGAAATGAAAGGCGGGCGTTATGATCTTGCGACGCTGATGCCAGGTCTTGCCATCACTTAGAAGCAAGCCATTGCCAAGCCACTGTCCCAACATCTTATACACTGGATGCTTGACTAAGTGCTCCTGGCTGGCCAGCAGTTGTTCATTAAACTCCATATCACTAGTTGACACTATTAGGCGATTGAGTACCCACGCCTTCTGCAGATAACCAAACTGTTGAATTTTCTCAGCGCCCAGTTTGAGAAGATCTTAAGAGCATTGTATAAATAGATTGACGAATGTTTTGTACAAATCTTTTATTTACTCACTTTTAGGATTTACATTATAAAACGTATGCACTGCACCCAGAAAGGGAATATTAAAAGGTCCTGGCAAATTTGCCACGGCTTTGCGTCGGGGCTCTTGAGCCCTATGATGCAGCCAGGCAGCCGCCAGCAGCAGAAACAAAATTACTAGAAAAAACATTCAGATTCTTTAGGAAGCTCAATATGCAATGGTCAAGAACCTCACGTAAACAAGGTATACATTCAAGAAAGCTTTTAATGATAAGGTTAACGATTCTGTATTTTGAAAATTTACTTTCTAATCGCCTTTGATAACACGAAAAGTTCAATGGGTGTTAGGTCCATTGATAACTTGCCAGTGCATAACTCTTTTTAGCCTACACTACAAAAAATACTTCAGTTTCGGTAAGAAACTTGGAATAATGCTCCAAAAGTTCAATCATGTAAAGATTTTGTTTATCTTTGAGAAAAAGG
Organism: Chymomyza fuscimana; assembly: GCA_949987675.1. NCBI lineage: Eukaryota > Metazoa > Arthropoda > Insecta > Diptera > Drosophilidae > Chymomyza > Chymomyza fuscimana. Next base: position 2,314,555 of record OX465089.1, read on the forward strand.
TACTGTACCAATACTTGAGGAACCATGAAGGGTATTTCCACAAGAATTTTAATATTTGTAAATTAAAAATATTCACTAAAAAGAATTAATAAGACTGTACTAAGACTCCAGAAGTTGCTTAATAAAATCCAAGTTACCAAGAATTTTTACGATTACAATACTGAAACGAAAATAATCTAGTTAACAGGTGATTATTTTATTTAACAGATCTACTTTATTTTCTTTTAAGACGTACTGCCGGAAAAATTCGATTCCAACTTACTTACCAACTTAATCTATGCGTTTTCGCAAACCCAATTGGAAGCCATTATCTGAACGTAATACAATATTAACCACAGGCTTGACTGGCTCACCCAGTGGCAGCAATTCGTAATCCCTTACAATTTTTGCCAGCATCACTTTCATCTCGAGTTGTGCAAATTTCTGACCTATGCAATTACGTGGACCAGCGCTAAAGGGTACAAAGGCATAAGGTCCTGCTTGGTCCCCCTGCTCATGACGCTCGGGTATAAAAGACATGGGATCTTTGAATATATTTTCATCGCGATGGATACCCACTATACCCAGTAAGACCTCTGTGCCTGCTGGTAAAGTGCCATCTCCAAATTTTGAATGTTCTAAAATATAAATAACAATTTATCTCAGCTAGTATTCAAAATGACTTTTGTTACCTACTGTACTTAAAATCTGTTAGCAATTTGCGGCCAACCAGTGGCACCGGTGGATACATGCGTAAAGACTCTTTAATAACGCTCTCCATGTACTTCAGTTCGCTCAAATCCCGCAGTGTTATGGGTCGCTCACGATCTGTGCCGAGTACGCTCATTACCTCTGATCGCAGCTTTTCCTGCACCTCCGGGTGCCGCGAGAGAAGTGCGAGAGTGAAGGATATTCCAGATGTTGTAGTGTCGTGACCCTCAAACATAAATGTATCCACCTCTTCCCGTATTTCCTCATTGGATAGAGGTCTGCCGTCCACTGTGGACTGTAGCAAAACATCCAACAGCGCCATGCGTTGTTTGCTACCCACATCCATCTCATCTGTATGCTCCTTATCTTGCTCGATCTGCTGCTTTGCCTCCAGAGTGTGCCTGCGCTGCTCTATAACCTTTATAGTAAAATCGTGCATGGTGCGGATAAGCTGCATCTGACGCCACTTGAGATGAGGGCGCGTGAGCGTGAAGATAATCTCGTTATTTAATAACACATTCATAAAGCGCCAGGAAAGCAACGAAGTGGTTCTATTTATAAAGAAGTTTCCATCACATTAAGAAAAGTATGGACAGGAGACCGGTACACTTACTCATTTACTGCATTGGCATAAGACGAAGCGGACGATGTCTGAGCATGCACCTTGGTACCCATGGCTGTCTCTGCTATGATATCAAGCGCAGCAAGACAAACAAAGGGATTTATGTCGATTACTGTTTTCCCATCGGCTTTTTTTTCTAGACGTTCCAGGCATATACTGGTCTGCTGATCAAAGACCTCGACAAACTGCTCGAGAATCTTGAAATGAAAAGTGGGTGTTATAATCTTGCGACGCTGATGCCAGGTCTTTCCATCACTCAAAAGCAATCCATTGCCTAGCCACTGTCCCAAAATCTTATACACTGGATGCTTCACCAAGTGCTCCTGGCTGGACAGCAGTTGTTCATTAAACTCCATATCGCTACTTGTTACTAGTAGGCGATTGAATATCCAGGTCTTATGTAGATGACCAAACTGTTGAATTTTATCGGCGCTCACTTTGATGTAACCTATAGATGATTTTATAGATAGATTCTCAAATGTGTGCTGTAAATCTATTTTTTACTCACTTTTGGGATTTACCTTATGGAACATATGTACTGCACCCAAACAAGGAAAGTTAAAAGGTCCTGGCAGATTGGCCACGGCTCTGCGTCGGGGCTCTTGAGCCCTGTAGTGCAGCCAGGCTGACGTTAGCACCAGCAAAAAAATTACCATAAAAAACATTCCGATTCCGTAGGCAGCTCAATGTGCAATGGTCAACAATCGCCAGTGCACTGGCAGTTGAGCTTATAAATTTAAAAAGCTTTTAAAGATTAGGGTAATCTTATCACTTCAGCGATTAATCTTGCTGAACATTTATTTACATGCTTATCGCTTGGTAGAACGCGGTTGGTTCAGTGGGGGTTAGATCTGTTGATACTTTGCCAGTGCAAATTCTATGTTTCATACGTAATGTCTAAATATTGGCTATATCAAGAATTGCTCCAATTTAACCGAGAAGTTTTATAGCTTGCCTCAGACTGAGTGTCTGATATGAAAAATCGTTCCGATGTGTGGATCGTTTACCGAATATGTAAAACTTGAACATATTTCTGCGAAGACACTGGTAATGCAATTTTAGTACATTATTCAGCCGGAGCTCAACATCCCAACTGATATGATCACATGGAGTCTTTTGAACTTGAGACTCTTGATAAGCTCTAGCAACAACTTTTAGTTGGCTCCAATCAACTTCGATTCAACGCTTGCATTTATCCTGATCGAATTCTTTTATTTTCTAATAAATATTTTGGCATGTTAAATTTATTCTTTGCGTTTTCGCAGACCCAGCTGGAACCCAGTTTCAGAACGCAATACAATGGTAACTACAGGTTTGACTGTCTCACCCAGTGGTAACAGTTCGTAATCCCGTACAATCTTTGCCAGCATCACTTTCATCTCGAGAAGTGCAAACTTCTGACCAATGCAGTTGCGAGGCCCAGCGCTAAAGGGTATGTAGGCGTAGGGTCCTGCTTGGTCCCCTTGCTCATGTCGTTCGGGTATAAAACTCATATGATCTTTAAAAACCTTTGGATCATGCATGGCGCCCAATATGCCAATCAAAAACTCTGTGCCTGCAGGAATAGTGCCATCTCCAAATTTGGAGTGCTCTGCAAATAAAATGAAACTGCTAATTTCTGCTACACTTTCGTGAACTTTTTGTTACCTACTGTACTTGAAATCGGTTTGCAATTTGCGGCCAATCATCGGTACTGGTGGAGCCATGCGTAAGGACTCCTTAATGACGCTCTCCATGTACTTAAGCTCACTCAAATCCCGAAGGGTTATAAGTTTCTCGCGATCTGTGCCGAGTACGCTCATTATCTCTGATCGCAGCTTTTCCTGCACCTCCGGATGCCGCGAGAGAAGTACTAGAGCGAAGCATATTCCAATTGTGGTAGTGTCATGACCCTCAAACATAAATGTATCCACCTCTTCTCGAATCTCCTCGTTGGAAAGAGGCTTGCCATCCACTGTGGACTGCAGCAATACATCCAATAGTGCCATGCGTCGTTTGCTGCCCACATCGATGTCATCTGTGTGCTTCTCATGCTGCTCCACCCGCTGCTTAGCCTCCAGAGTAAGCCTACGCTGCTCTATTACCTTTATGGTAAACTCGTGCATGGTGCGTATAAGCTGCGTCTGACGCCACTTAAGATAAGGATGCGTAAGCGTGAAGATAATCTCGTTGCTCAAAACCACAGACATGATGCGCCAGGAAAACAAATCAGTGGCTCTGCAAAGAATTTTCCATAAGGTCAGGAAAGAATCGTAGACACATAATTAATACACTTACTCATTTACCGCATTGGCATACGGTGAAGCGGATGATGTCTGTGCATGCACCTTGGTACCCATGGCAGTCTCTGCTATAATATCCAGAGCTGCCAGACAAATAAAGGGATGTATGTCGAACGAGCTTTTCCCATCGGCTTTTTTTGACAAGCGTTCCACGCATATGCTGGATTGCTGATCAAAGACCTCGACAAACTGCTCGAGTATCTTGAAATGGAAGGCGGGCGTTATAATCTTGCGACGCTGATGCCAGGTCTTGCCATCACTAAGAAGCAATCCATTGCCCAACCACTGCCCCAAAACCTTATAAAGTGGATGTTTGACTAAGTTCTCTTGACTGCTAAGCAGCTTTTCATTGAGCTCCATATCGCCGCTTATGACGAACAGACGATTAAAGACCCAGACTTTCTGCACATTTCCATACTTTTCCACCAGCATGGATGCCATTTTTATGAAACCTAAGTGGGGGTTACGGAATAGACATTTTATTGCTGCTTATGATTATGTTCAATACTCACTTTTGGGATTCATTGTGCGAAACAAATGAACTGGACCCAAACAAGGAAAGTTAAAAGGTCCTGGCAGATTTGCCACGGCTCTGCGTCGGGGCTCTTGAGCCCTATGATGCAGCCAGGCAGCCGTCAGTATCAGTAAAAAAATGACAAGAAATAACATTCCGATTCTTAAGGGGGCTCGATGTGCAATACCAAACAATCGCCAGTGCACTAACCATCGTAGATTAATATAATGGAAAGTTATACAAAACAAGGTAAATCTTATCACCTTGCGATTAGTATTGCTAAGCATGGGTAATTAGATTTCGTTCCCAAGCAAATAATTCCAAAAAATAAATAAGAACAAGCAAAATGTTTTCGGGACGGTGCCCGACAGTGATATACACTTCACCCACACTTGCCAAGGAAATTTTTTTATTTTTACGCCAAATTCTGACTAGAGTATTGTAGGTGCATCCAGGTCAACTAGCTTATGTGGGAAGGTAGGATATGGGGATATTTTGAATAAGATAATTTAAGTAGAATAGATTAACAGCTTATAGGGAAGGGGATTCGAAATTAATTCCAAACGAGATCCAATTCGAAGTGTTCATACGAACGGATACGAAGTTTTGAGTATCCGAGTTCTGGATAAGCATTTTGGTGTATTTCTGTCTGTTTCATACATTTTCCACAAACTTAGATACCCTTGAACCAATGACTGCAGGTTATAAAAATACAAATCGGAGTATATTTGTATAAGCTACGGTTACGTAACAAGCTAAACAGTCGGTACCTCTTATAATCTTGGTAATCGCCCATTATTTTAATTGACATATTCAATTTGGTCGATAAGACATTGGTAAAATATCGCCATCAAGGTTACTACTTATTGTTGAGTGTAACAAATAATATCTCTTAAAAAGAGAGCAAATTAAGGACAAGAGCCTTAGTGGTAGTCTATAGTCTATTTTTGTCGGATCGAGGTTTGAAGCTTATCTGCAATGAAATATAAATGACTAATTAATTAGCAATTTGTTATATTTTAGAACTATAGATTCAAACATTTGAACAGCTAACGATTTCGGATATGGATAGGTCGACAAGCTGAACATTCTCCACGATCTTAGGTAGAAAGATCCTGCTCTGTTTTCGTAATTTAGATTCTAACTTCCAAGTAATTAATATTGGACCCTCTTGGAGCTAAAAGTTATTTTATATTTTAAATAGTTAAAAACCTCCAACTATTTTAAAATGCTAAAAATTTAGAACTTTTTTTTTGGAAATACTTACGAAATTGTTAATATGCTGTTAAGCCATTCATCAATCATATGTTACATCCTCTACGATTTCGAGTTGTTCCCTGGCTAGTTTTCGAAGTCCAAATCCAACAGCAAACAAATCCATATTGAATTTAATTTGGAGATATTTGGTATAATTAGAAGTTTCTTTATATATTAAGCAATTGAAAATATTATTTTTTTTTAGCTTGCTTAAAAGCCGAAATTTTTGGAAACTTCTTGCTTTAAATTTATATTTAATATAAGCGGCCGTGCTACGGAAATCGAATCCGAACATTTTATGCGGATTCGTTTTGAAACCAAATGTTTGCCGCTCCCAATTTTACCAAAACCCATTTTTTATGTCATTTGAAACCGAATGTTTTGTTGCAAAAGGAATTAAAACGAATTGGCAAAATAGTTTGAAAAGTGTACGCATTTTAGATTGAAATAATTTTTTAAATATTCTTTGATATTCTTAGATTATATTAATGCCAATTTTAAGTTAAATTGTTATTGATAAATATTTTTAATTATTTTTTTTTTGAATCGACCCAAAAAAAAGCATGCACAACTCAAACCGAATTTTTATATGGTCCATGTCTTGCATAAATGATTGTTCATGTCTTAATTAAGTATTTCCTATCTTGCATAAAAAATGTCCCTTGTAATAGGAATAGCATAGTCGTGGATAATTTCCCTCGGAAGGTGTAAAGCAATGAGCAAGGGAAATATGAGTAGATGGCGTCAGGAAAAAAATTCGAATTTTGGAGCACGCAAAAACGAATCCGATTAAAATTGTTTGTTTTGTTTTTTTCATTTTCAAGAGCACTGCTGAATATTTAGTTTTATGCAAAAAAATGTTCTTTCTAAATTAAGCAAATATCCAAATTACGCAAAATAAAAGACATAAAAAATTTGGACTATATTTTGTAATCAAAGAAAAATCATCTCTAAAAAAGTGCGCTATAAATTTAATTTTCTTAAGAATGTAATTTATTTTTATTTTTTAGTAATTGTATTGAATTTTTGGCAACTTATTTTTTTATATATATAAAATATTTGTCCAGCATTGTGTTAATTATTTGAAACACTGTTAAAAAAGATAGAGTGTGATAAAGAATGATATTTGGAGTAACTTTTTCCAAGTAATTTCCGTCAGAGACATTCGTGCGGAAATTAAAATATTTGCGTTCACTTTGCAAGTGTAGCAACAGGGTCATCTGCCAACTGCCCTGGATATGGATGCCTGCCAATGTTCCCTTCAAAAAAACTAATTAACATCTGCTTCCTGTCCCGGTCAGTTGCCACTTTGACTTTGTAATGCCATTTTATTATATTATTTTTAATAGAAGAGCGCGCATACAAGAAGCCAACTGGTATGAAAAAAAAAGATAGAAACACACACAGATGCAATCGTATCCACACTTACATTCATTCAGTTACTCACTGACTCACTCATTCATTCGTTCACTTACTCATTCATTCGTTCACTCACTCACTCACTCCGATAAAAAGTGATTTTAATTGTAGAAGCAATGTGCATTTTCAATTTTCACAATGAATGTTATAAATAAAGCGTCGAGATCTACGAATACACGAATACAAATATACAAATAATAAATATATATATATTCTGTTATATACTATCTGTCTCTGTAGTCTATATACAATATTTGGCCATACAGTAAATACTAATTGCAGCGAACTTTTTGCAGCTGATGCAATTTTATTTTTTTTTAAATTTTATCTTATCTTACCTTAACCTTGAATAATACATATATAAAGTCAATCCCCACCTATGTTTGTTCAAACATAGCGCGGAATATAGTCAGAATACAATAAGTATATATAGAGTAGATAGTCCTTATCATAATTTAAATAGCTGTTTCAAATGTGCACACTTATTCTTATCGGTTTATAATTATTGTTAAAAAAAAATCAGAAATAAACCCTTTATCAAAAACAGCTGTTAAAAGAAGTAAGAATTTTAATTAATTTAAGGGGTAACACCTGTGTAGAATCTTCAGAAAAGTCGATTTGTTTTTTTAAGCTAAATTGGTAGACAATTATGTTAGAAATGATGTCCGGAAGTGATTTTTAAAAAAAAAATATGTTTCTTCCACTTATAAGAGTCGGGCGCAGGGCATCCCGCTGCCCGGTCGGGCCAGTTTTAAAACTTAAAACGCGTTTTTTTCGAAACAACTAATTTTCGAGTGGCTTCACGAATAACTCAGTTAATTTTTATCCGATCGATTTGAAATTTTGCCACAATAATAATAATTTCCGAATGAACCACGTAAACTTTTTATCTTACAACTCATTTTTCATGATTTTTTTAAGAAAAAATTTTTTTTTTCAAACTTAATTTAATTTTTTCGAGACGGCTTTAGTCGAATTTTTGAGACAGCAACAAATAAAATTTATAGAGTATCAGCAATGGAATCTCTTTGACTTCTTAGCCAACAGTTTATGTTCATGCATGTATATTTAAACAAAGAAGCATTATTTTAAAGTTCGTGAAATTTAAAAATTTAAATTAAAGAATAAACTTGTATTTACCTCTGACGACCTAGGTTTAGTTCATATCTGCAAAAAAAAAAAACAAAAAAAAAAACTCTGTACCCAATCAATCTCAACTTTTTTATTGCATAGATTATAATATTTTCAAATTTTAATCTTTAATTTTTTTTTCTTTTTTAATTTTTTACTGACTATACAGTTGAAATGTAAACAAATTATCGTGTACCGATAAGCAACACTGTTATTTCGATTATTGCTTTTTACTTTTCTCTATCAAAGCGTACGGACGTGTAACAAATGAATTGTCCAATTTTAAGTTCATAAATAACTTTAAAATACAACAAATTACAAAATTTACTAATCATTTAAGCTGAAATTATTAATTTAATATTTTTGCCTAATTTATGTGGGAATAAAATTTTAAAATGTACAAATTCCATACAAATTACTCGTGCTGTTATAACATTAAATAAAAAATAATTCAGTAAAAGTGAAAATTAATAGAGGAAAAATATGAAAAACTAAACATATATATCAAACGTACTCATTTATTATCAAAATGTTAAACTCCTTGCGACAAAAAACTTTTTGAGTCGCGTTTAGCGAGTACTCACTGTATCGAAATTCACCAACACCAGCCAAAAAGATTTTCCACATTAATTTTGCATATTAAAAATGCAATTTGTAGCGTTAATTGCAGCATGTGAAATGTATCAGACAATGCAACTGATAGCCTCAGCCAGACGAGTTTCCATCCGGCAAAGAACCATCTAGGGAGGGCACATCCAAGTCACGTTGATACCCGGGATGCAAAAAAGCGTCGGCCTGTAAATATATAAAAGCTGAAAGTACGCGGCGTATGAGTTATTTTTATGTTAATATGTGTGTGCAGCCACGTGAGCGACCAACTGTTGGTTTGTGTGGGAATGGATTTAAAAATATTTATTTTAAGTGAGATACAGATACTATTTTTGAACAAAAAAAAACGGATTACTTGCCTTTGGTGGCATTTAAAGTCAGCTCAGCGTACTTTAACTATGCTCAAAGGAAATTTCACTTTGAAATTTGGAATGACATTGCGGACAGTGTGTATCAAAAATACCTTAGGAGACTCTTCCTTCTAAATAAGAAAACTAATTTTTATTTGCAGAAACCGTACTAGTTATGCTGTACCAATAAAAAAAGATGGCGTACGTTAAAGTCGAGCTCGGTCAACTTTGGGATACCCTATACCACCCCATTGTAATTAAGTCCGATATATTGCTTAAGAACTCCAAAAGATATTTATTTGCACCATTTGTTATGATATTTTCATAAATCGAATTTAGCCCAAAGAACGTTTTTTTTGACCGATCGGTCCAATGGGGCTATAGGAGTCAACCGATTTTGATCAAATTTGGTACAGTACTGGGGAACTCTAAAAAACTTCCGATGCCAAATTTGGTCACGATATCTTTATAAAAATATCCATCTAAAACTTTTGTTTTTATTCGGGGTCGTCTGAAACACCCCTATGGGAGCTATATAATGCAACACCGATTTTAAAAAATAAAGTGAACTTGTCTCCCCCGACGTAATAAGGCATCTATTCTGAAAGTTTGGTTGCACTAGCTCTTACCATCTCTGAGATCTAAGCGTTATCCTTTGTATCTATAGGGTATAAAAATTGTCAGATATGCTACAAAATAATTAGATAATTTTTTAAAAAACATGAATTTTTGATTGTAGGACTCAAATGTCAAAGATTGTCTTAATAAAACACACGTCCATTTTTTTTGAAAAATTATCCATTCTGGAAAAATATCTTTTTCAATTCTAGGAAAAAAAATTATGTTTTAGCTATATTATGTTGTTTCCCTGTAGCATTGCCATAAAAAATTACTTTATTTAGCAGCCTTACTTTAGTTTTGCTTTACTTTGTGGTCTACTTTTATCTCATTTTGCGGCTTTGCCATTTTGCGGTTTAAAAAGCCATTACAAAATGTAATTATGTTGATAAATACGTCTTACCCGCCATTTTGAATTTTTATTTTGCTAACTTCCTCTTGACGCTGACTTTGCCACTCAACTTTGGTTGGCAACACTAACAACAACTACAACAAAAAGTACAACAACAATAATAGGAGTATCAAACCCGTCTTGACCTGGCTTAAAACATTTTACCAACGTGCCTTTTTTTTTGTTGCAGTCAAGTGGCCGACAAGAAAAACCCAGTAACCGCTTGGACCGGCCATGTCCAGAGCTTCCAAGTTACTGCCTTTAAGCGCTATTTATGGCTGCATAAAGTTTAGCAAATTGTTGCCTTTTTTTAAACTATTTTGATGCATTTTTTTTGTTTTTCAATTTACTGTCCGCGCTTTGATATTAAGACGCAAAAAATTGGCCTGACAGCTTGCAAATTATGTCGCGTTTATAGTGACGTCACAAAAGCGCTAAAAGCCAAAATTTCCTGCGGCTAGCCGCTAAAACTAGCATAATTTGTACAAAGAAATTGTAAGAAACGGGTAGCACGACTGTTAGCCATGTTTATACCCGTAAGGTAAGCTTAAGGAAGGCCTATATTTAGTTGCTGCAAAAGTATGTAACAAGGTGACGACGTTGGAGCACTACCAAAGATACCTACAAAATGTTCAGGAGAATCTGTCTGTCTGTCTGCATGAACGCCCAGATTTCGGAGATTAAAAGCGCTAGATCAACCAAACATTTCTACTCATTATAGTATGTCCAGACAGATCAAGCCAATTTTTTTCTGTCTGGCTACCTTCCTTCTTACCCTCCATCATTATAATAAGACCATAAATATCGCAGATAACACTAGTTAACACGAAAAATGAACCTCCCTAAAAAAGTGTTTTTTAGGGTAATTTGTGGTCGAGAAACACGAAAATGGCAAACTTTTTTTTTTTAAGCACTGGTTCCATAACATCTACAGTTTCTATCCGATTTCGAAGATCTTTGATACGAAAATGCCAACCTTTTTTTTTTCTTAAGCACCGTTTTCGAGATATTTTCGAAAAACATGTTTTTGGGCCCTTTTTTCTGTTATTCCTCAATATACCGTGAACAAAACTTTGATTTGAAAATAATATGATTAGATCGAAAGGTATTGATGTGCTCTTTCCAGTGATATATAATATGTACAGATTAAGTAAAAATTATTGAAGTTACAGGCAACCAAAGTCGAAAAAAAGGATAATTTTCGACCATTTTTCAAAATTACAAATTTTTGGTGTGTTTTTATTAAGGAGAACATTTTTTTCAAAATTATGTTAAGCTATTCGTTCTTTTACGAACATTTCAAGTCTAAGATCTTCGAAATCGCATAGAAACTGCAAATGTTATGGAACCAGTGCTTAAAAAAAAAAGGTTGCCATTTTCGTGTTTCTCGACCCCAAATTACCCTAAAAAACACTTTTTTAGGAAGGTTCACTCGATGACCCTTAAATTTGTAAACTAGTGTATCGCAAGTTAATTGGAACCCAAAGTCCGAATTCCTTCTGCACAAAAGATTTATGATGATCGCTGAGTTGGTAAAGCGTTGGACTCAAAACTTAAAGACTTCTGGGGACCAAGTCACTTTTCTTAATTTGCCAGGCGACACTACTTACGTTTTGCCAATAGCATCCTTCTCCCTACTCCCTATTTATATCAAAATAAAATTGGATCGTTTTCCCAAACTCTTCGGTTTTATTAAACTTTTAAAAATTTCCCATTTTTTGACTCATGTTTTCGCTGCGGCATTTTCCTAGCACCCCATAGCTTTGTAGCGACATTTAGTGACGTCACTTTGCAGCGGCAGTGAGCATTTACACTTAGCCCTAATGTCTAGCGCCATCTATCCGTTGCACACACTTTATGAAGACATTTTCTTGATTGATTTTACTTTCTGGCTCTACTTTTTACTCAATTATTAAAATGATATCATCTTAGTGCATTTATTCAAATTACAACGAACTTGTGATTTTGTGCATTCAATTTGACTCTTGAAATGTCCTTTATTTTTCATCTCTTACTAACTATTTTCCGGCTTAATGATGCTGCAAAAATGTGATTTCAATTTATTGATTATGATGCTCATTGAATGAATGAATGAATGAGGATGGCATTTATACTCGCATACTTATCAATATGAATCATTTATAGGGCTTCCAATCTTATTAGCTCACAAAATGCACAATGCCACTATGTTCCCACTCCAGCGCTGAGTGTCCACTCCTGCACCTTCTGACATTGTCGTTGATTTTGGGTTTGCCATGCCGGTCACGTAGCTCTGATGTCCAATTTTTAAGTTTGCGCTGCACAAATCACGTATCCCACCCGTTGTATCCGCCGAGATTTCAACCAAAATGCTCGTCTTGGTCGCAATGGCAGCACCCCATTCCTTGAGTACTCATTCTTATGGTTATTTGTACTGCACTTTGTGTGGATTTTTTACGATTTGTTTACGCAACAAGAGCCAAGACGTGAGTAAAAGTAAAACATGTTGGCCATAAAGAGTGCAAAATGGCAAAAGTAAGTAAAATTATGCAGTGTAAATCATTTATGGAATACTTAAAGTAAGCATAGAGTGTATGATGTAAGCCAACTAATGGTATCTAAAACAATTATGTACTTGCTATATCTTGGCACCAAATAGGAGAGGGCACTTGGAAGAACTCAGCAGCTTGAAGCTAGTAAGAAAAAGTCGATTTCTGGTACAACGTAGGAATCGAAATTGTAGCGCCTTGATTTAGTCGATTTTAAGAAACTTTATAGCTCCATGACGTCATTCATTTCACGACATTATTAAAGAATGTTTTCTTTTATCTTTTATTCTTCTCTATAGTTGAGCTGGAGAGCTCTCAATTTTAATTACTGTACTATGGGTAGAGCCTTTTGAACATCGTGCAGAAGAAACCTAAAAATATGTTAGTGAAGAACGACTGATGACTAAGTGAAAATTCTAAAAATTCTGAACGATACTCTCTTTTTGAAGAGAGCCAAGTCAAAAAGGAATAACCAGACAAAAATTAATTTCCTCAATAAGTCGAAATCTTTGATAAAAATGTATATAAACTTGATCCTAAATTTAAATTTAACAATTTCTTTCGACAAAGGGTCAACCATTTTTTTATCAATTCGGTGAGTTTGGCTTATATTAGTGCAGTATCAGTAAAGAACTCAGAGTAACTTTTCAATTAGTTTAACATTAGAATACTCCTTTGTTGAAAAAGCCGATCTGGTATGTTTTCCATGAAAAGCCCCCAGGAAGGCTTTTAAGAAAGCAACCGATATGCGCTAAATCAACCTCATGAACCTTCGACCATATCTGGCACATTGCAGATTCCTTGACGAAGAGCAGGAGACTTCAAAATAGCTTCTGTATGAATGATCGGCAGTCTACAGACGTTCGAACTATTGGTACAACTCTTAATCATTTTTGAAACAACATTACCTTCAAGGTTCTTAACCACATAACAAGCTTGCATTGGATTTGTGTGCTGTAGTCCAACAGGTTTACCGCCAAGCAGTGGTATATCCACGGGGGGTGGTCTGAGAGTCTTTTGCGAGCTCTGATATATGTACAATACGAAGTGAAAAACCCCCCTAGGACCAAATCCTGGATCCTGAAGTGAAGCGGTAGATCTCATACCGAACTGGCGAAATTTTGGTAAGATCCCTGATTATGCTCTTTCAAAGGTAGTGCAGTGCGGCTACAATTCTCTTCATGCGGTTCTCCAAATCGGCGTACCCAAGAAAAAGTAAAACCCAATGATATACAGAATAACAATTTTTATTGAATACTGATAGTAAAATAATACAACAATGATGTGACAAAACTTTGGCCTAGTAGCCCCAATGGGTGCCGAAACCGTCGAAGCTCATGTGGGATACAGACTCAGCGGGCGAGTAGTGCACGGTGTGCGTCAGTGCGGGAGCATGGTGAGCATAATGAGCCACAACCGGCTGTATCTGAGGCTGATGGCTGTAGCTATGCACCGCAGCTGGCTGATGATGCTGGTAAACCGGCTCCGGTTGATGTTGGTAAACAGTCTGGGGCTGATGTTGCGTATAGTAGACCGGGCTGGCTGATGAAGCCGCATGTGGAGTATAAGCTATAGGCGCCATGTGACTGGGCTCGTAGGTTACAGTCTTAAGCGGCTGATAGACATTGTTGCTGATGCGTGTATCCTGTTTGTGCACGCTGGAGTACGGCGTAGCCACGGACTTGGCATAATGCGAGACGGTGCCATCAAAGTTGCGCAGCACATTCTGTTGGGTATGAGCCACGGCATGCTCATCGCTCAGATAACGTATGCCCGAGTCGGCAATAAGTCCGGCTTGGGTGTAGCTTAACAAACTGGCCAAAATCAAAGACGTTGCAAAGGTAAACATTTCGCTGGAGTTTGTATCACTGTTGTGTGTTGAATGTGGCAACAACATGGGCATATATAGGCACTTTGGATGTGGTCACGATAATTGATTTGATTGGCACTCTGGCCAAAACGAGTTTCGCAGAGTCTTTGCGTGACTTTCCGAAATCCATTTCTATTTTTTTTTTTCCTCTGATCTCTATCTGTAGCTGGCGCATTCATTTCAAATCAATTGCTTACATGGCTTACTTTTGTTTCACGGCCCAGTTTAGAAATGACAGCAAGTGGCTTACAATTGAGGGCGTGTCAGACATATTGCATAATATTGGAGCAGTACGTAGGCCAAAGTAATCGCGGATTTACCCTTGCATAAGGTCAACATGCTAGTGAAGTAGTCTCTTTGAAAAAAAGGCTTCATACACTTGCTACATAAATGACGCTAAAGTGCCATCAAGCGAGAATCTTTCAACCAAAAGCAAACAATTGAGTGGGCTGCAGTCGGCACAACGCGATTTTTATATACCCTGTACTTTTTCCAATTTCATATCCCCAAAAAGATGTTCCTAAGCAAAGCGAGCTCAAAACTGTTAATATTTGGCAACAACTCCCAAAGTTCCCGAATAATCGATAATAAACGAAGGAATTTCTTTTTGTACTCGATAATTATGGAAATCTTTCCGTAGATTGTTAGTACAGTAAAGGAAGAGTTTCAGCTGGAACAAAATACTTTATTGATAAAACTTTCAGGGATTATTTGGAACCCTGTTCTAAGTCTAAAACCGAGTTTTCGTATTTGTGCGGAGAGAGGAGCGTAGTACCCCCCTGGCAATATAAGTTGGTACAGTTTTGGCTTGATATCTTTTTCCTATCAAACTTAGAGTCATGGTTTTCAGATTATTTTTTTATTATTTCTATAACTTTTCAAGTTCCCAAAGGAAGTGAACCGCATAAATTGATGTGGAGAAGGGAGACCGATTTCACAAACAGATTATAATTGAAGGAGTTGAAAACAAGACGCACCTTGTGGAAAAATTTTGTACCCCTATACCTTTTGGTCGTCGATTGATCCTTTGTCGCTCTGCTCAGTTTGCTTGTGGAATCTTCATCCCTTCCTTTTTTGTGCACACACTTAATATACCCTTAAACTCCTTGGTAAAAGGGTATGTAAAGCAGAAGTAGAGCAATGGCAGTTACGTTATACGTAACAATTTATAGCTCATTGGAGATGCATTAAAGACGACTCTTCCGACCATATAATATGGAAAATTGTTAATGCGTTTTCGCCTTTAAACGCATTGAGAGCCAACTTGATGTACTCGATTGTACTATATCAAAATGGCGCCGACATTGACAACAATGAAACATTACAATTTGTATCCCTCTGTATACGTGTACGGTCCTTACCTTGTGCCGGGTCCGGTTCCTTGGAACGCCAACACTTGAACCATTTTCACTAGTTACATTCGTTTGGCTATAAAAATCGCTCAGCTACAATTGAGTTATAATGCAATTCGCAAACGTAAAGCAAATGTTGTTAACTTTCACATCGTTCCCATCGTCCTCATCATCATCATCGACATTGTCATTGTTGTTATTATTACACTAACTAGAGAGTATGTAACATGCGTCCTTGAGTTTGTAACATACAGATGACGTCAGCTGATAATAGTAACATATAAATAAGGACAAACGCGATTTCTTATATATTGAAGAAATTAATGAATATTTTGCAAAATTATAACTTTGGCACTTGCGGCACGAATATTTTTTCCTCAGAAATAGTTTCGTTTAGAGGTTACAAAAGTGTGGAGCATTCGAAATTTTTTTTCCAATGAAACCTTATTTTATATTTAAAATTTAAATAGGTGACGACATTTTACATATTTTGCTTCGGAGAGGACTCCACGGCTGCAGCTTTTTGACGTCGCCGTTGATCTGAAACATGAAGAAACTTTTTACTCTTAATCTATGGAAAAAAGCAAGTGAACAACCTAGGGGATTTAAAAAATATCTGTTTTAAAAAAAGTGGCATAAATCTGAAAAAAAAAAATTTTTCCTCAAAAAAATCTTGAAAAATGAGCTGTAAAATGAAAAGTTATTATTTTGACAAAATCCTACGTGGGTCACTAAAAAATGATGTTATAAAGATTGTGTCAAAATTGCAAAAGCCATTCGAAAAAAATTACATACATTCGATTCTTATGTGAGAAAAAAAAATTTATTTTTTTTAAATCATTTCGTGACATCATTTCTAAAATAACTATCTACCAATTTAGCTAAAAAAAATAATCGATTTTCTGAAGATTCTACACTGGTGTTACCTCTTAATATTAAAATGATATTCGAAAGATCTACTTTTTTGACTGAAGGTTATATTAAACTATCTCATTCAGAATTAAGTGTTAGTTCAGAAAAAGGAAAAATATGAGTACGATTGTAATGTCCGCAATACAGGATTTCCATATACAATATTTGTTATACAACATAATAAATAATCGGAATTTCGCAATAAAATTTGAAATC
Source organism: Chymomyza fuscimana (assembly GCA_949987675.1). NCBI lineage: Eukaryota > Metazoa > Arthropoda > Insecta > Diptera > Drosophilidae > Chymomyza > Chymomyza fuscimana. Next base: position 2,331,316 of record OX465089.1, read on the forward strand.
GAAGAAGTCGAGGAAAAGGTGACCCGCTTCACTTATTTTCACCGATATATTTGAAAACATTTAGTCGTAAAAATTCACTTTTAAAATTAAAAAAATTTTATTTTTATCAGGGATCGCAAATCTTAAAATTTTATGAATAATAATTATTATTTTTTAATTCATTTCATCAAAATTGCTTAAAAACTCTTATTTTTTGGCTTTAAAAATAAAAATTTCAAAATAATATTTAAATGCCAATTTTTGTTTAAAAATATTTTGAATATATATATTTAAAAAAATATTTATTCGTAAAAATGCTCTTTTAAAATTGAAAAACTTTTATTTCTATCAGAGATTGCAACTCTTAAAATTTTATGAATAATAATTATTATTTTTTAATTCTTTTCATCAAAATTGCTTAAAAACTCTTATTTTTTGGCTTTAAAAATAAAAATTATAAAATAATATTTAAATGCCAATTTTTGTTTAAAAATTGAAAAAAAAGAGCTATAATAAAAATTATACCCTGTACCTATAGGTACAAAGGGTATACTAGATTTGTGCAACGTATGTAACGGACAGAAGGAGGCGTGGCAGACCCTAAGTCCTTTGTACCAAAATGCTTATCATAACCTCGGGTAGCGATTGAGCCATGTCCGTCCGTCCGTCCGTATGAACGCCTAGATCTCGGAGACTATAAGAGCTAGAGACACGAAACTTTACCAGCAGGTGCGATCATGTCATTATCTTTCCCCGTTCCCCTGCTGTAGATTTTCGCGGTTTTTAGCCACACCGTTTAATATTTTCATCTGAACATAGTAATGCGTTGTGGTTACATGCATCTATGTGTTAAAAATGAATAAAATTGGTCAAATACAACAAAAGTTATAGTCAAAAATGTAAAAATTTCACCACCCTTGCCTATAAACTGCGTCAATATTTGACTCTACGTAATTATTGTTACAAGTGACCTAGAATTACAATTTTTGGTAAGCTGATTCAAATCCACATCCAAATTTTATCGTCGCGGTCCCCCGAGCCCCGCAATCGATTTACCGTGTTTTCTCCCACACCCCTCAACATACCAACTTGATGACCATATACTTTAAATAAATTCTTTGACGTAACATTCGAGTTTCATCAAAATCGGTAAAAATTTAGGGAGCTTATAAGTATAAATAACGAATTTCACCAAAAAAAAATAAATTCCAATTGGAAAGTTCTTAGAAGGAATATGCAGGAAAAAATTTTTTGAGACAAAAGGTACAGGGTATTCCACTGTCGGGCACCGCCTCGACTGTACCACATTTTTTTTATTGAAAAATTGCAATCATTTTGATTTAAACTTTTTTTTTTTAAAAATATAGTTAAAACAATATTATCACAAAGTTATACTCCAATACATATTCCAAACTTTAACTCGATTTTGGAATAAAAATTAGTCTTTCAGAAATAATCTACTTTCTATCTAATTTTTTTACAGTGTACTTAGTTAGCAGCACTCTCTTATGCTCTTTCTGAGCACCAATCTTAGGGTATTTAATTTTTACCATATCCTTATTTGTTTTTCTGTCTGGTTTTTGTTGTTTTTGTTATTATTACTGTAGTTCTCGACCATTGCCCATGTGGCGCATGTTGAACAGCCGACATTGTTGCTGCTGTAAGGACAAGGATCTGGGAAGATGGAGATGGAGCTGCCTTCTTTTGTATTGCAAAAGTTTAGCTCAATGAGAGGAATGATATATAAATAGCATCAATGTGATTACGTCGTTGTCCAAGTCACCTTTGTTGTTTGTTTGTTAACGGAGTTTCTTGATTTGTTCATTGCACGTGTGTGTATGGTATGAGTATCTGTGTGTGTATGTCCTTTATAGTTTTTATGAAATTTGGCACATAAATTGTATTATTGCATTTATGCTTGATTTTATTTCCGTTTGCCATCAGCCATTGAAGCATATACAATTGCTGTGCATGTGTATTCATGTATGAGTGTGTGAGCGTGTGTCCTGGGTGTATGTATGTGCGCGTGTGTGTGTGTTAGCTGACAGTTAAATTGGCTTTCTGTGCTTTTACGTCTCGGTTAAGTGAATTTACCGTCTAGGGCTTTTAAATCGCCTTTTGTTTTTCGTATTGCAGTTTATGTGCTTTTATTTGGCAACACTTTAACGTTTATTGAACTGGCCAGACCAATACATTCACCTACACACACTTCCACTCTTCCACACTCACACAAACGCGCACTCTTACACCGAGAGAAAAATGTCAACCAAAAGTTGTCTCAAGGAAAATAAGAAGAAAAACATACTTTTATTAAATTTTTTGTAATTACATGTAAATAAAACCCATAAGTAGTAATTTTTAAAAAAATTTTAAAAATATATATTTTTAAAAAATTAAAAAAAAATTTACCCATAAAAAACACCAAGAAAATTAAAAAAAGCTGAAAAAAAATTAAAAAAAATTTTTAATATTAAAAAAATGAACTAAAAAAAAATACTTTAAAAATTATGTGCTTTCTATTACATACTATACAAAAAAACCAACCTAATTGCCATACTTTTCAAGTTATTAATTTTGCGGCGCTAGGAACTTCACAAAAAAATATATATTAAGCCAGATGAGAATTTATAAACTTTGTTTATATTTTAAAAGGTAGTCAATTAGTTGAAAAATTCTAGTTAAATACACCTAATTCTCTTTTTACACGGTAGATGCGTGCCAGAAAAATCCTCGTATAAAAATAAATTAGAAAGGGAAATTCCCTTAGAGGTTAATAAAAATATTTTTATTTAAAATTTCAATCAAATTTCAATGGTGAAATTAAACGAAATTGTGTAGAAAATTTTTTTTCTAGACCATGTTATTTCAAAACCGTGTAAAAATAGAATTGGATCTACTTTAAAATGTACACAAAAAAAATGTATCAAATTTTTTTTATTTTTAATATTAGTTTATTTTATGCGCAATAGACGTAACACCTTTCGGAATACTTTTCCGAACATCTAGCTTCGTTCTCGTTCTTCGTCTTTATGGTTTTAAGGCTGTCGAAATTCGAACAACCAAATTATATTTAATATAAAAAATATTTAAAAGAACAAATGTTTTGAAATTCGCCAACTTAAATTAAATTGAAAATTGAGTCTTGCCTTACGTTTCTATAATACTTTTTATATAAAAAACATACATATGATGTTTTTTGAATTTTTTATTGAACGCCAATGAAAAAAAAAACTTCTGAAATCAAGAATTTCTTATCAACCCAAGTATTTGAATGCAGATCCAAAAAAATTGTTGACACGTAAGTCACCAATGGACTAAGACACTCGAGAGCAGGTAGGATATGTTTCGAACACCTTTTTTTTAAGTTTATTAAAATTAAGAAAAATACCATTTACACATAAATAAACAATGTACCACAAAAATTAGTTTGGCTATGAAGTGTTGAAAATTGTATTGCACTCATTTTAAATTTATTTTCAATTCAATTCAATTTATTTCACGGTTTTCATTTATAATATTTACAGTGTACGTGAATTCTAATATACCAACTTTAAGAGTTCAGGTTTTAATTACCTTTTCTACTTAATTATAATATTATATGACTTCAAAAAATGTACAATGATACGATTATAATATACAATTTGTGGAAAAAAATTCAAAAACCAACTGAAGAATTTTTCTACTTAACCTACTTAAAAAACTAATTTAAAGCTTAAGATGTGCGGGCTAGGCCAGTTCATTGAGATGAGGGTATGTTGAGCTGCAACATCTATTTTAAATTTATAATCTCCTCAGAACGAATAAATCACAGAAAATAATTTCGCCTGGTTCCTGACGCACTAACAAGTTCACGTTTCGTAAAACCTTCATTTCAATTTTTGGAAACTTAGAATATTTTATTTAAAATTTAACTCCTATTCAAAATTTTAAGTTAATCGAATAATTTTCTAAAATTTTTCTCTCTGTGTTCTAACTTACACATATATGTATGTGTATGCGTGCGTGTGTGTACTCCTAAGTGGTTACATTTGAACGGTTTCCTTTTCGCTAAGATGCTTAAACTTAACACCCGCCATTTGAACTTCAATTAGCTGCTTTCCATTCATCTCTTTCCAGTTCTTTGCCAAACTCATAAACGGCCTGTGACTTGGACTTGACCATTGCCACGCTCCGCCCGCCCCGTTGCTGTATCCAATTACAAAAGTCAATTACATTTTGCAGCTAGACGCTGGCATAAAAGTGCAGCGGATACTAATTGGAATTGAAACATAAATTAAAAGTCGCACGTAGCTCTAATACTCAATTTGCACTGCCAAATGCACAACAAGCTCTGCCTGCCAGGACTAAATTCGTTGCAGGAACAGCTGCAATCCACGCAAGAAAGTGTCAGCTGAGTTTGAGTTATGCTGCGTTTACACTGCGCTTGCCGCAACTCTTAGTGAGAGGTTGCAGGTGAAAATAAATATTGAATAAGGTTTAAGGGTAAAAAATGTGGAAACCAGATATGCGTGATTATGGGCGTTGTGGCATTAACGATATCTTGAAAATCAACATTAAAGCGTTTTTGGGATGTCATCATTTGTCAAGTTAATCACAAAAAACGATTTGGCTTTGAAAAGTAAATTTTTTAATTATTTAATTTAATTTTTTAGAGGGACACCATAAACAATCTGAGCGGGAGGTATGAGAGTAGATTGGAAACCCATCCAAATTCGTTGGCCTGTGCTTGCTCTTGCGGGGCATAGACCATGGCGAAGGCTAAAAAGACTACACCCTTCGGATCTAAAGAACCGAAAAGTTCAGTAAAAATTGTAAATTTAAAATTTAGAGAAACCAATGAAATGTTTCCCATTTTTGTAAATCATGTAAATAATTTTTGTTAGTTTAATTGTAGTTAATTTTGCAAAATAATTTTTAAGATTTGATATCATTCATAACACCAGACAAGAGTGTGTAGCAAATAATTTTATAGTTTACATATTGGATTATAGCCTTAGTATTAAAAAAAAAATAAAATTTTTTTTTGATTTCTGTAAATTTTAAACCAAGTATTCAATCAAATGCAAGTTGGCGGATTTCTTTTCAATTTTATATAGCGAAATATTAGAGATAGAATAGACACAATTTTCGTAATTCAATTAAGACAAGCATATATTCAAAATACTTTAAAAACACGTTTCCAAAATTTAATGCATTTTTTATTTACTGTCATTTAAAATACAGATTAAGCGAAGATTTCTACACTTAATAATGAATCTTTTCTAAAAAAAAAAACAGCTGTTTACTAGATTACTAGTGCCTTTAAATTTTTCAGAACTTCTAGCACTCCATGGAAAGTCAGTATTATTTTTAACTACAAAGGGAATGTAGTGTATGTGTACCAGCATTAGGGTGGGTCAAATTTTTTCGGTACAAGCCGATCTTTTGTAAAAAAAAATAAAGTTCGAGCCAGTTCAAAAAATGGCTTATCGCCTTTCTCTTTGAAAAATTAAAAAAAAATCGGTTGGCGTATTTATTCCTCAACTTAACAGCAAGCGGGAATAACCTATGTATAATCCTACCATTGCCAAAATTTTCACTTAAATTTTCAATCAAGTTCGGATTTTGCTTAATGTTTAGCTAAGCAGAATGGTCATTCGCAAAATTCTTACAAAATTTCCTAAAAAGTGCGAAAATATTCAACTTAGTTTTCAGTATCGAAACAAGTAACAAAAGTTTGAATATCGAAAAGGTGTGTTGTACAGTTTGGTTGTTTTTCGAAAAATTAAAAGATTGTGATATTTCTTATAACTATACAAAATTGTATGCGACAACCCCACCACACACGATACAATTGTTGGTACAACCTCCTCGATAAACATCCATGTTTTACAAGCAGTCGCATCATGCATCATAGCTTAGGTAATAAAAGAACAAACTCTGCCGGCCTTTCTAGTTTGTATATTCATAAATAGTTTATACCTAATTATTTATATTATATATTTATTTTAGTTATTCCACAGCAGCATTAGCAATGCAATTGACAGTGTGAACGCTATATAAAAGAAGAAGACGCTTACGTGACGCTACATTTACGTAACGTAATGTACAGTAATTACTTGTGCAACGGTAATTGTTGTAGTTCTTACCGTTCTAACTGTTGTTGTGTTGTTGTTGTTGGTGTTGGTGTTGTGGCATCTCATTGACAGCTTAGATTAAGTGTGGACTATAAATTTGTTATTTAGTTTTATTTCACATACTTCAAGGCGCGCCGTGGAAAGTATTTTTTTTTTGTTTATTTGGAAATTGCATTGGCAATTGGCAAGTGGAAATTATTTACTGGCAATTACAAGTGGCCTGGAATAATATTTCTCTCATGAAGAGTAGGAACCCGACATCCCATAATAACCACACACAGAATCACACACACACACACGCACACACACTCATATACTTATATACATGCCTTTGGAGTGTTAGATTGCCAATCATTTGCCCTTATGGCCATGGTCTTATGTACTCGCTACGTTTTCTTTATGGCACAAAAGGGAGTTGGCTTCAATTTTCTTTATATTACAACTTGATTTAATTTGACAAGAGACTTGGTCAGTGAAATAAGAAGAAGAAAAGAGGAGTCAGGATTTGTAAGGAAATTATATAAAGTTGTTGTACTCAATGTACAGTGAAATGTGTTTGAACAATTTAAGAGCTGAGAAAAAGTTGACGAAAAAGTTTTTTTTTTTTTGAACACAACATTTTTGAAGTGCCAAATTTTGGGTATTGTTTCCATTAAAAGCAACATAGAAAATTAGAAGGTTATTTTTGGGAAAGTGATGAGGCAAACTTGAGAGATTTTTTTTTTTTTTTTGGTTAGTACGTTATCTTTAAAATACTGCTCTTTAAAGACGTAAATGCTGGCATGCTCTTTAGGGTAGATAGCCAACACTGCATTGTCCCCCAATCTTTCCAAACGCCATTTCTACTTTTCTGCGGTGTGAACTCGAGAGATTCTAGAAATCCATTACCTCTGCGCTCTAGCAAGTTGTTTTTGATTAACTTGTCTTCTTTGGTTTTTTTTTCAACATAAACTAAACAGGAGAAGATAAATTCCCCAAACTGAATCACTCACATTAGGTTTGTTTTTTCACAGCGCAATACTCGACGATCCGGCAGACTTTCTTTATTTAGATTCCAACAAGTCGGTCTTAAGATCACTTCACATCGCAAATTAACGTTCTAGTCATTACATGCTTCACTGTAATAAATAGTTTACATCAGTCCCATGTAAAGCTTAAAAAGTTGATCCTTTTTCCTTCCTTGGCTTTACTTGAAGTCATAATCTTTATCCTTTATCCCGTTTGGAGCTTATTTTTATTTTCATCTGTTCTCTCGTAACTTCTAAGCCGTTTGTCATAATTCGACTAATGAGGTATCGTTGGAAGCGCCCTGCTTATCAGCTGGTTATAGATAGTGTTTCGTCAAATTAAATTGAATATAGCGCCCTTTAGAAGACATAGAGTCATGAAGTAACAAAATATTATTATTATGTATTTATCAGTGATGTGCCGCGTAGACTACACAGTGTAGACTACACAATTGTCGACGTGTCGACAATTGAGTGTCGACAATGCTTCATGTCGACACGTCGACAATGTCGACAATTTACTTTAAGAATTAAAGTCATATAAATAAAACTTAAAATTTTATTAAATGAAAAAAAAAAACATGAGCTGCATACCATAGTCTTGTTTTGTACACTTTTTGTCTAAATTATAATTTTACACTATTTATTCTATCTCAAATTCATCCACTTCAGCAACATCCTTAATTCTTAATGAATAGTACAAGTATAAAAGTTGTTTTGATCTTTGAAAAGTTAGGCAATTTCTTGCAGATGAATGGACATGATCCCAGCTCGAAAACACCCGTTCAATTTGAGCAGAAGAAGCTGGTATTTTTAGAAGCTTTATAGCGAGTTTTGCTAGTTTTGGGTATTTTATTTCTGACAAGCTCCAGAAAACAAACGGATTCTTTATTTCTTTCTCAAAAAGCCTTTTAAAAAAACCAGATTTGTTTTTGAAACTATCCAGCTCCTCAAGGCCAGTTCCATCCAGATTGTTGAACAAAAAATTCAAACAATGTTGTTATGCTCACTGGATAGTTTCATATTATTAAGCAAAATAAGCATAAGCATGATAAAGCATATTTGTTTAAAGCCAGCGCTTTGAGATGCATAGAAAATTTATCAGGCAACTGAAGATCCAGCCTCAAGTCGACTGCTTCTGCTACTGAACATTTTGTGGACTGACATTTGTTAATTAGATTACAAATTGGGTCCAATAAAAGTATGCTGCTCTTAACGTCATCTATAAATTTAGTATCAAAAGGCAATGCAACGATATTTGATTTCACTTTTGAATCGGCTGCTATTTGCTTCATAAGCTGCTCACTCTCTATTAAACAATTGTACGCGTTAATATGTGAACACAATCGAGTTTCACATGCTAATTTCCACCTTTCTCAATAATTTTTTAATTTTTTTTTTAATAATTCCTTCAGAACAGATGTGACTTTCATATTCAATTCTCTATTTAAAATGTCTTTGGCGAGGAGGATTCCGGTATGACTATTACAATTACATTTCCAAACAAAATGTTTCGTTATATTTCCCCTTTTTTTCATCGCGCTTGCATTATCTGAAACTGCTGCGTAGACATGGGTAGAATACATTTTTTCTGCCAAATCAACAGACTCCGATACGATCTCAGCCAGTTTTTCTGCGGTCTCACTTTCTCCCGTTAGATCCCATGCTTCTAAAAATGCTTCTTCTCCATTCGCGTTCTGTAACATTGAAACGACTGTTTTGGTGTTGCTTGCTGAATTTTTCCATCCGTCAATCAACCAAATTGAATCGGAACTCATTGAAGCTTTTGCAGAAGTTAAAAGTTTTTCGTATGCATTATTCAACAATTTTGTTGATAACAATTTTCTTCCAGGAATATTGTTTCCATAAGCAGGTCTCAATTTTTTCACGAAATTTTTAAAATAGACAGAATCTACTACGCTCAGGGGAATATTACACCCAAAGAAAAACTGTGCCAAGGACTCGTTAATTTCATCTTCTTCTTTTTGTGTCAGTCGATCTATAAAGTGAGAAATGGAGGGCTGCTTCTTTTAGCATTTAATCGTTTCCTGTTACTGGAACCTATTGTTGGTAATTGTTCACTGCTCGAAAATAAAGAAGTTAATGAGCTTGTTCCCGTGGACTCCAAAGATTCTGCCCTTATTAATTCAACGTTATTATTGATAGGTTGACTATTTTGTTGAGTTTCAATCGGGTTATTTTCCATGTATGTATAAGACACCAGTCATTACATAGAGTCAAGTCGTTCAGCATCTAAATGCAAAAGATCACTTTCTTCATCCACGAAATATGTGATACTTCTGTCACTGTGATTACGTGCACCAAGATGAGCTCGCATTATCATTGTCTACAATCTTGCACACATTTCTTCAAAAACAGTAAAGAAACAATATTATGAAAGTTCACACATACACGCACAAAATATTTACCTATGTGCTCTAAGTCGGGCTTCGGCTGTGTTTAGTAAATTGTTGTTGAAATTCTTGCAAAAGGCGGCATGTTTGTTATTTACTTTGACTAACACATAGCCGAGTTCATCAAAAGCATTATTTTTCAAATTCACATCACTAACCAGAATCACATAACTAACTAGAATCAGCTGATTTAAAATAACCGCATAAACGACACAATTGTCTACGTTGTCGACATTGTCGACGTGTTGTCGACATTGTCGACATTGACGACGCGATTGTCGACGTCACAGTGTCGACAATTAAAAACGACGCGTAGTGGAACAACACTGGTATTTATATAAGTAAGTTGTTTGTGTAATAAACGATTAATATTGTTTTATACTTTTCACATGCCAAATTTTTAGAGTTTCCCAGCACTGTACCAAATTTGATCAAGATCGGTGGACTTAATTATATAGCCCCCATAGAACCGATCGGTCAAAAAAACGTCTTTGGGGCAAAATTAGTGTGTCTTTTGTATCGTAACCAAATTTGGCAATCAAATATCTTTTGGAGTTCTTAAGCAATATACCAGATTTGATTGCAATGTGTTTCCCAAAGTCGTTCAAGAAAAAATTGAATCCCTAGAAACTACCTCTTTTCTCGATACCCACACAACAATAAAATTCAATAAAACAATAAAATGTAAAAAAAATGTACAGCTTGAAAATTTTATAGCATACTTACAAAGAAGCAAATCAAAAAATGTAAAAATTATAAATTTTGACGAAAAAACGTAAAAATTTAAATATGAATTTTTCAAATTTTTTTTCGGAAATTAAAAGTGCATGCAAAAAAACGTTGTAACAGTTAAAAACCATATGGATTGGTGATGTCATCTTTTTGTAATTTGCTTGGAAAGCTGAAACTATTTGGGGCTATAACTCCAAAACCATTCAATGTTTTGGATAAAGGCTATTTTTGCAATGTATGAGGAGCTCATCTCTACCTCTGTATGAAATATGGTCCAATTCCAATCAACAGTTTTTTTTTTTAATTAAGTTAAAATTTGTTTCGGATTATCTATATCTCAAAAAAATCTGAATAGGCTCAAACTACCCAGAAAAATAGTTCAATCCTTTAGGAACACGTGTGTAAAATTTCATCACTCTTAAAAAATTATTATGGAAATGACAGGGTTTTGGCCAAAATATGAAAATCTGGGCCCACAGTGCACTGTGCAAAACGACAATAAATGAAATCACCTTTTTTTGTAGTTAATGAAAATATTAACATTCAAAAGTAAAAGTCATTTGCCAGCTGCCAAGCGCATTTCTAATACAACAACAACAATAATAATAATACAATAAAAAAGAAAACAACAAATATAGCCTAGTTTCTAAGGGTGGCTGTAACTTCCGATTGATATAATTTCATTAAGAGTTACCACGAACCAAAGAAAACAAAAAAAAAGGAAAAAGAAAAACCTCCCCTTCCATGCTGGGTCCAGCAATTATTGTTGTTCTTATGCTCTACATTTTTTTTTTTTCTTTTTCTACTCAATGAATGTTGAACGCTTCACGCCCCAAAAACTCTGGGCCACTTGTGACATTGTCCAGGATAAAGTTTGTGGGTGGTAAACAAGAAATTACGAAAAATAATAACAAACAGCAAAGCTCGAAAAATGATAATGAAAATGAAAATGCGTAAAGAGTCAGGGGGCGGGGTTAGGCAGGCAGTTTAGTATTCGCGCAAAACTCAGTTCGGGGTGCGTGGAAAACTCATTAAAACTTTTTTACAGCCCATTTGAAAGCAATTTGTATATTTTGAAACTTGCACTTGGCACAGCAGCAGGTCCAAGCCAAAAACGTAATAATTATTATTTATTTCCAAGCTGCAACTGGAAGATGCCCCTAACCCATATTTACAAGACCTACAACAAACATTTGAAACGATTTAGCATAGATTAAGTCAGTTGAAGCCTCTTTCTTTTTTTTTTTAAACGTAACTCAAACAATCGCAAACATTAAATCAAATTTCCGCACATTTCTTCTCTCTCTTTGCGGCCTTCTTTATTATTTCGGAAGGGTGCAAGAAAAATTGTGTTAGCTGCGGTTTCATGCTCTGCCACTGCCACTGCCACTGCCACATGCCACTTAAATATTCAAAGCGAAAAGTTTTTCTGCACCTTTGCGTCTTTCTTTGCCTTTTTCCCTGCGTCTTGTTCGTCTGCTTCTCTTATTATTCATACGCTGCTTTTCGTGTGCAGCTCCAAATTCCCACAGGATGCAAGTCAAAGCCGTTTCAGGGTTAGGGTTAGGCTTAGGGAGGTAATCACATACGATGGTTCATACAGGCAGCGCCCAGGTACTGTATGGGAATTTATGCATTGTAGAGCTTCAAGTGATTTTATAGACTTGTGTTGGCTGCAGACATAACAAGCGTTTTTTATTTGTACCAGGCTGTGAGCCCAGCAAGCTCTGGGGACATGCATGTACTTAATAATATTAGGCTAACGTCGTCGTCCTATGCTTAGCTGAAATAAGCTACTTTAATTCTTTGCTCTCATTTTCAAACTAGCTACGTTTTAGCGCTCATTGAAACTCACCACAACAATAAGACACAGAGTGGCAACCTTGTATATTACTATTTAGTATTTAAATACTACTTACAAAACTTCGATAACAAAAGTGCTGCCATTGCTGTAACAGCGTTTACTCCGATAATTTTTAGTATTTTTTTAATTTGAATAATTTTTCAATTTGATTTTAAGCTTAGCAAATTGAAATAATTCTTAGTAACTAACAGTCTTCAAAACCGCACGACTTTTCGAAAACCTAATGAAAAAAGCTTATTTGAGTTAGACAAGAACCAATGCAGAAGCTGATCGTATAAAAATCATATTGAAATTGATTCAAAAAGTCAAAAAAAAGGGATAAAAGGGCTTACTTAGTTTGGGAGGGCTAATAACAAAAAGAATCATAATTGACAAGACAAGAGCTAATTTTTTGAGCAATGTTTAAACAACTTGAAAAAAGTTTGCCAGTACACCAATTTGTTGTAGATAATTTCCAAATTAAGTTTTGTGATAAAAGAGATAATTGCACTTATTTTATATTACGATTACTGTGCCTTATTTCCTTCCTATTACATTAATGCTTAAAGCTAGCTTGATTTTATACATATGTATCTGAATCATGAACATTTAGTTTGAAAATCCAATAATAACAGTTCGAAATATTCAAAAGTATAAGGAAAACAAGATTGTTTAAACACAAACAGTCTTATTAATTTTATCTAATGTGTTGCTGATGTGGCCACTATATAGAGCTTATTTGAATTATGCGAGTGAACACCTAGATAGTTTACAGAATCCTCCCATGGAATTTGCGAATTGTGAAGCTCGAAATTATTGTCAGGAAGAAAACATGATCTACGCTTTTTGCTGAAGAAAATCGCTGTAGTTTTAGTCGCATTAAACTTCATTTTCCATTTAAAGAAATACGCAGATATAGAGTTTAGCCAGAGTTGTAGATCATAGTGAATATCGGAATAAGTTATGCCCGAACAGTAGAGTGCAGTGTCATGTGCAAATGTTATTGAATTACATCTCTCCCATATAGGGATATCAAACGTTTAAATGTTATAGAGAATCAAAACGAAGACAGAGCCCTGTGGGACCAGCGCAAATAAACTTTTGGCTAGATATTATAATTGCACTTGGCATAAGTGGCACTTTGAGTTTAATATGTGCCGCGTGTTTTGAAAACACTGTCAAGTGTTTTATTTGATTTCAACATTGATAAAACTAATTTGTGGAGTGCAAGCAAAAAGAGAAGTATATCATTTTCAAAAAGAAAATACCACAAAAACCGATTCGCAGTATTTTACGATTTTTGCAAAAGCAACTTTTTGCACTCGCGTTTATCGATAAAAGTCTTTTCGCTTTGATGAGAAACGGTCATACTGGCCGGCGCGTGGCGTAAAACAAATTGATATTAATTGCAATATTTAATGTGCAAGCTTTAGTAAAAAATAAAAATATAAACGACTAGAGCGCACAAAAAATACCGCGCTACAACAAAATCCAAGTGTGCAGCTAATATATCCAACATTATCTGTGCAATATAAATAAGCTAAGCAGTTGCCAATTTGCGTCACTCGCACATATTGGTGTTCAATTTTTTTTATGTAGAAATTCCAGTGAGATTTCTCTGCTTCAGCGCATAAGCGAAAAATCAAAAAAACTAAATATATATAAAGCAGCTACCTTTTTATGAACCCTTATTCTAAATTATGCATGCAAATATTGCAATAAAAGCTTAAATTATTGTGCATTTCGCAGTAGTAACAACGTTAAAAACCTACAAAAAAAAAAAAAAAAAACGTAAGAGCGCGTGTGTGTATGTGTGCAATCGCAACTACATACATATATAGCACATATATATACTAAATGTCTGCTTAGTTTTCCAGCTGACAAAATTTTAATTTTACGCCGCCACTGAGAAATCCAGACGCCGCCAAAATGTTAATAAACCTGAAGGTAAAAACTTTGGATGCACGCACACATGAGTTTAGCATAGACAATGAGGTGGGTAACATTTGATTATGGCCGCCATTTGTGAGTTTGTCTATAACATTCTTCCTTGACAGATAACTATACGTCAGTTTAAGGATCAAATTGCCGAGAAGACCAACATCTTGGCTGAAAATCAGCGCATTATCTATCTGGGTCGTGTGCTGGCCGATGAGAAGCAAGTAAAGGAATATGGTGAGTCAGCAGTTGCATTGTAGCATGCATATATGGTACAAGTAAATACATAACATTATGTATACATAATCCGGTTTCAGATGTCGCTGGCAAGGTCTTGCATGTCGCCGAACGTCCGCCATTCTCGCAGCGCGGCGCCAATTCGCGTAATAATGATGAGCCGCGTCCCATGCGCAATATGACACGTCCGCCGACAGCCAATATGCGCAATTCACCCTTTTTCCGAGCAATTGATGGCATGCTAGTAGGCACTATGGCAATACCAGTAAACAATGGCTCTGTGGCTTCCGTAAGCATTAAACTTAAATATCGTACGATTTGACTAAAAAATGTGATTTTTACAGCCACGCATACCGCCTAGTCGTTTACCCAACTCTTCGTCCTTCTGCATTAATCGTATTACCGTGGCTCTGCACATGATTGAATGTGCCAATAACATAGCTGCGTACTTGGAGAATCCCGAAATTGGCCTAAACAATCAGTCGCTTGACATTTTACAACGCGGTCGCTGGACCATGGAATCAACTGTAGTCGAGGTAGGTGTTTCATCGACCGAACCGCGTAATAACAACATTATCGACATGGTGCAGGATGCAGTGACTGCAGCTCTATCACGCGATACGGCCGGCCATAACTACACTGTTGTGCAGCTGCCCTCTGTGTATACGAATAATGACGATGAAGCTCAACGCGCAGCCGCCAATGAGGGCAGCAATGATGGCGCTGCTGCTGGTGGTAATAGTGACAGCAGCGAGGAGACAACAGCTGCTGCTGTCATTATTGAGGATGTGATTGAAACCGATGATGAGGCGGGCGATGCAGATGTCAGCTCTGAGCGCTCCGCTTCGCCAGTTTTGGCTGGCAGTGCTCAGGAAATGGCTGCAACTGGCGGTACTACTACAACTGGCTCCAGCGGAGCAGGCAGCGATAATGCCACAGATGGTGAAGCCGCTGCTGACAATGCCTCTAATGTGGCATTCACAGGCATTGGACCACGTCGTCGCACGCGTCCGCAGGTATTGGCCAATGTTATTGAAAGCTTTCGCAATGTACACACTCGACTGGCGCCTTTTATTGAGAACTATTACCAGATTTTGCGAGATGATCCCGTCTTTGAAGAGAATGTAAGTAAAGAAATACGAAATCAAGCCAAACACTTCTTATGCATTTGTTTCTCAAAATAGGACACCGAAGGCCGCGAAAACGCTCAGCGCATCTTTGATCGTGTTTCGGAGGCTTTTCATTACTTATCCCATGCCCAGCATGCTATTTCAGATTTGATGCTAGATCTTTCGCAGCAAGGTCCACGCGTTTTAACCTGCCGTCCCATTTTGGTTGAACAAAGCGGCTACATACGCTCCAACAACATTTTTTCACCCGGCATTGTTGCAGCCTCGCCATCAGCGGAGCTCATAGCACCTCACCAACTCCAGCCGCCAACTTGGGTGCAAAGACCGACAACTACAACCCAAACAACAACCACGCAGCGGAATGCAACAGAACAAGCAGCCGCCAGCGACATCTCCCAAAACGGCACTGATGCTGTACAAGTACTTCCGGAAGCTCATGGTGCCACCACAGAGACTGCTGCTTCTGCAGCTACTCAAGCCGATGATAGAGTCGAGGATCCAGTGGACGAACCCATGGTGGCACCAAATCCCATTGGTACGCCGAGCAATGCGTCTGCACGTGCTCAAACACCGCAGCGTCCAGATATGGGTGAGTGTTTTGGCGTATTGTATATTACAAATCCCACATGTCTACGTGTTTATGCGCAAGTGATAAATTTAGATATCACGTCTTGAATCCTAATTCTATTTCTTTCGCATAAACATTTTAATAGTTTACAAGAAAAGCAATTAAGCATTTTTTTGTTGTTAAAATCTGTTTTTTTACGTTTAAAATTGATTTTCTAGATGACCAAGAGCATCGTGATGATGCACCGCCCAGGCTGCGTCTATATATGCCTATACCCCTGCCACCACCCAGTAGGTTTATTTTTTCGCGCAGGTTTACTTTGTTTTCGTGCCTAACTGCCCTGTGAATTGCATATAAAAGCCACTTAATATAGACAGGGAATCAAACTGAACAATTTTCAGATTGCGACAATAGTAATAGATAGATTTCCTTACTTGTAAGATGAAGGCTTTATGACAGTTTTATGAGTAAGAGAGATTCCCAGTTTGATTCCCTGACGGTTGAACGCATTTTATCGCCTGCACAGTTACTCCTTGCTCTTGTTTTTGTTACAATAACCGCATTAGACGAATCTCACATCATGCTACCCAATGCTTGGCTTACTAATGCTAATCTTCTTGATTCACAGATCCGCGGGCCCAAATGGCTCGCCTGATTCAGGCTGTAGTCAATAGCGCCACCACCGATACTGATGTGCATGTCGAATTCAATGCACCTAACATAATGTCTATTAATTTGCCCGTGCATGTCATGACTGCTGCTGTGCATCCTCCAGCACGTGCTCCAGCTACAGCTGGAGCTACAGTTTCAACGCCAGCTACGAATACGCCAGCGGCTACTGGCAATGGCACATCCGACAGTGGCAATGCCAGCGAAACCAATTCAAATGCGGCTGCCTCGACTAGCAGCGGCACACGCAGCGGCGAACAGCGTGCCAATACCTTGCCGACTACGGCAACGCAGACGCGTTCAACTGCACGTCCTCAGATACAAATTGGCGGCAACAACAATTGGACTGGTCGCATTGCTCCAACGCATACCGCTTTTGATCGTTTCCTGCCCTGCAACAGTCATCATATACGCGAACCGGAAACCGCGGCTATGCCACTAAACAATAACAACAATAATAATCGCAGCACTAATGCCGTGCCCAATGGAGGAGCCGCTGCAGGAACTTCGACTGCTGCTGGCGCAGCAACGAATGCATTTGGTAAGTTTACAAAACATACAACTAGCATAGTTTTCTTTCATAGAACCCTACAACCAAATGACCCAAACCCTGCCCAACTGTCGGCCATTGACGGCGAGCCCGCACGCTTCCATCATCCTATCACATTTAACATGCATTCTATCCGTTGTCACCATAGTCATAAATGATCGCTTTCTACGCGGCCGGGGCGGCACGCGCGTCTCTTGGCCCTCGCGTCGACGACCGCAGACGTCACGGACAGGCTCCAACCGTGACTCAAGTTTGGCAGCCCAGGCGGCGCGCATAGCCTTTGTTGGTGGTGGCAGCAGCACCAACCCTGGCTTTTCACGTGTACGTCGCCAAAGCGCACCGAACCTACAACAGAGCACTGTCCGCCTGACCAGTTTAATACCCACTATGTTAGCTAATTCTATTAGAGATTTGAGAAGTAATGCTCTAATAGCTTCGGCAGGCCGTACCACAGATGGAGCCCCTGCAGCACCAGCAGCCACACCAAACAACTCGGGTTTGGCATCCGCAGTGGCTACAGCAACGGCTACGCCACACAGCACTCCAGTGCTGCAGTCACCAGTGAGCGAGGCCAATCTGCGTGCCCAATTACGCAGTTTTCTGCATCAGACCGTCTTCGAGGGTGCTCCCGTCAACGATGATACCATACCCAACGCTATTGGCCGTGCCTTGGCCTGGTTTAACGACAGCCTGCTCTACTTGCCGCAGTATGAGCTGCCGGAGTACAATTCTCGTGACTCCGTCTTCAACATATTGCGCCTCACCTTACGTCTTGTAATAGAGCTGTGTCATGCACCCGGCTTGGAAAGTGGCCAGCAGTTTGAGCAGCGTCTAAAACAAATCTGTGAGCAGTTACGTACGCGTCTTTACAGCGTGCTCTGTGTCTGCGTGGGACGCCCTAACGCAGAGCTCTTCTGGCGTCAATTGATGCGTCTATTATCTGGACCGCTACGCTCCAGTAAGTACTAAATCGGCTTTGTCATCTGCTTGCACTTAACTTTCTACAATACTTGCAGATTTTCGCAATGAGGCACTGCAATTTCTATGCATCTTCATTGATCCCAAAATTCCAGCTAATGCAGATACAGCCGATGCACAACAGTTCCTGGTACTACGCAGCAGCGATATAGACGCCGCTGCCACAGCTGTCAATGCTGCAGATGTAAGTGCTTTGACTTGAAACTTTTTTTTTTGTAATACCAAAGCTTACCT
Source organism: Chymomyza fuscimana (assembly GCA_949987675.1). Lineage (NCBI taxonomy): Eukaryota > Metazoa > Arthropoda > Insecta > Diptera > Drosophilidae > Chymomyza > Chymomyza fuscimana. Next base: position 2,349,711 of record OX465089.1, read on the forward strand.
AAACCGTATCTAATAGCAACCTTTTGTTTCGCCCCCGCCGCTTGCCTTCAATCTGCAGCAGCAGCCGGTACAACAAGCTCAGACACTGGACAATGACGTAGAAATGGCTGATGTAGCCAGCAGCTCTGAGCTACGCAGCAATACAAACAGCTCTGATATTGAGCTTAATGCTGTTGCTGCTGGCGGTGTTGAAGCGGCAACGGATCAGCCAGCGTTACCGCAAGTTACTGTTGGCTCTGAGCCCTGGCATATTAGCTTTCCCGATGAATGGCTGCCTGTGATAACGCGAGATTTGCAGACTCAGACTGAGGTGTGTAGTATTTTTTTTATGAATGTGGTCAGTACGTTTAACCAAAATTTAACGTTTTACGAAATAGGCTCGTCAACAGCCACCCTACTCCGACGCCTACATATCCGGCATGTCCGCCAAGCGCCGCAAGATCATACAGACCGAAAAGCCCACACCTAGTGTGGAGTGTCTCATTGCGGGTAGCGTGCAGCGTGCCATACACAACACTGGCGTTGGCGCACCTACTGGCAGTAGTGCTGCGCCTACTGTGGATGCTGTGATTAGCGCCATAGCGCATGATGCTACCGTACAGACATCCTATACCGAGGCAGTGCGCAGCAATGCACGCGAACGTCTCAAAAAGGATGCCGACTACAAGCCCAATAAATATCCGCAGATAACAAAATTTGCCGAACAAAAGTAGGCCAATTGAATTGAACTAATGGCGAACATTGACGAGCAGTAATCATTGATACAGTGCCTGCTTAGACATCATCAACATCATTACTGCTCAAGAATTTGCCATTAAGTCCATGTTGTAAATTTTACGTTCTAAAACAAAAATATTGTATTTAGTTTAAAATAAGAATTGTTTTCCCACAGTAATGGGACAGTTGTAATAACAAAAGCAACAACAATAATACATAAACATTAACACATACACATACAAAGAAATGAATATAATTGTCAACAAGGAGTTGAAGATGATAAAAACAAAACAAAAAGAAAGGAATTTACAAAATTGTCACAAGAGAATAAGGTACGTTAACATGTAATCCAAGTTATAGCTTGTGATTCAATTTGCACCCACACACACACACACAACCACACACACACACACACACAACGTTTAACTATATGAGATATGTAGATGAATATCTTATAAACGAAATTCAAAGTTAATATATAGTTAAAAAAGAGATGCGTAAGCCCGATATATAAATTATACAAATATTGCAAATAAATGATGCATAATCACACGACTAATACATATAAATGTTATGTATGTACTATAAATAAAAGGTGTATGTTTGTTTTTTTTTTTTTAAGAACAAGAGGGTTTTTCCAAATTTATTTTTTATTTAGTGTATTACAATAAACAAGAATTTTTGTGTGTTTATTTTAAATAATCCCTATTTATTTGCAAAAATTTGTTTTTTTATTTTTATTAACAAGCAAATTGGTTTAATGGGTTCGAGTTATAGCTTAAGACAATTGCAGGAGCAGCTCTCGCACCCGATACATATGCACAAATCAAGGTCTCAAAATGTTCTAATCGGCATTTGAGTGGAGTAGAGCATGGGAATAAAATCCTTAAAGATATAAAGCATCCTAGCCATACTTTAGTATACTATTCTACTTATAGCAAAAAACTATTGTTGGCCTTAGTTTTAAAGACATAAACCCATTGGCAAATAATTTTGTTTATAAAAATCTGGTAACGGTCCACCGAAAAAAAACAAAAGAAAAGCACTACATTCTTAATGTACTGTACTACTTTCAATAGGCGCCACCCACAATGTGGAATGTGGCGTCCCCAGGTCGCATGACGCAGTTGCAGTGACGATAGCAAATTCCAGCCAAATATTTGTCCATAATTGATCATTGACGTGTGAGCAATCGTCTATGGAATTTGAAGCTGTTCGAGAGTCTTGGCTAGCTACTATCTGATTGAGGTATTCAATATACTCGCGCATTTATTGCGTATGCCAGCCGGCCGGCACCAAAAGCCCATCACTACAAAACCAAAGCCAAAAAAAAACAAAGAATTTGGAATTTTGTTAACTAGTTGTTATTGCAGAACGAATGTGAATATCCATTCATTCATTCACATGACAAGAAATGCGTCAAGAAACGTCAACAAGCGTTTTATTTTTTTTGCATAGATCACATTTATTGTACGAATACCAATGGATGGCAAATGGCCAGCGTGAAACGCGTTTTCAACATGATTAAGGAGTTCATGTGTTGTTTTTGTTGTTTTTCTGCAATCAAATCCGAAAATATGTCACATAAAAATGTTGTTGAAAATATTAATGTGCAAAAAATAGCAAGAAAAACATACATACAGACAAACCACATATTAATAAATTATTATGTATTATTAATATTTTTTGCTGCGCCGTGTTTATAGGCGACCGACCCACCGACCGAGTGTTAATATAATTCGGATGATTGGACTTTATAAATAGGTTGCTACGCAATCGTTGTATATTTTTATAACCCAACTTAAAAATCGATTAAATCTAGATAGTGGTGCCAACAAGTAAATAGATTAAATGGCATGGGGGAATTGGCCAAAAATAGACACACAGCAACAACAGCAGGAGACTACACTGAACAAAATGATCCAGTATAATGCGACACTAAACGCAGAGCCTAAATTGAACCAACAAACGAAAAGAGTTAAATGCTGTCTTTACTCGAAAAATAAAAACATTACCATGTTTAGTAGAGTTCTTTGGAACGAACTGAATATCTCTCCAATCCACAGAGTGGACAAGCTCATGAGTCTCTTAAGGTGGCGGAAAATCCATCAATAAGGCTACTGTAAAGGATCCACTCAGTCGGTCTGCCGAAAATAAGTTAACAAATAATAAAAATAAAAATAATAATAATGATTGAATTAAAAATTTTAAAGGAAAAAATTGAATATCATTAAAAATGTATGACAGAAAAAATTTGTATTTGGAAAACTATGTACATACTTACTATAAATCAGCAACACCCCCAACGCACTTCAATTTTTAAGATAAATTAACGTTTTTGGGCTTTTCGTCATCTCGTCTACTTTTTAAAGGTGATTTTTAAAAATGGCGGAGCTACAATGGCCGCCAAAGTAAAGTAACTCCATAATTTCATCACTATTTTTAATCTTATTCTCAGAAAAACATTGCAAATTATTATGCTATTCAGATACTTTGAGGTAGCTGGTTATGAGTACCTTTTTGGTTTTTAAAATTTTAAAATGGTGACTCCAAGATGTCCTTCAAAAAAAGAAAAATCATTTTTGTTTTCCAAGTCGCTGATCACAAATCTGGGGCTAGAATTTTTAAATGGCGGACCCAATTTGGCTGCCGGAGAGTAAAATCATGTTATGTAGAAAGATAATTTCGATGTATCCACCTCGAAAACCCATATTTGCCCATTTTGAAAACCTAATTAGGTACTCATCAGCTATCTCAAAAGTAAGATTTGAGAGAGAATGACCTATGTATAAAAAACTCAAAATGTTTTTTGAATGAAAACAGCTTTTGAGATTGGTTAAAACTGCATTGGATAAGGAAGAGACTCATAAAAACAAACTCCCGCTTTATGGCTGCCTTGCACTTTTAGGAAACCCACCCAATAACGTCGAAAAATTTTTGAAAACTTTTTCATTTATTAAACTAAGCAAAATCACACACAACAAGAGCAAAAGACGAACGCTTTTTTTTACAGTGTAGGCATGTCTAATTTTGGTGCATGGTATTGGCGCCAATGGTTATACATAGATGGCGCTGGCGCCTTCAATGTGGGCGTATGTCATCATCAAACCGGGCCACAACTGCTCTGCTGATTACAAGAAAATTGCCACTTGCCGGGCCATGATTAATTGCAAGGCAGCAGCCAACCCAAGACTTGCCACGAGCTGTTGCAGCCACTGAGCAGTCAGTCAACATCAACTACAACAACAACGTCAGTATTGCTGCCCCTGCTCCTTAGCCACCAAGACCTCTCTTTATCTTTGGCACGCGCATTGCCTTGATACTTGGTACTGATGCTGATGGGAATGCTTGGAATTTGCTCTGCTGTCCAAGCGGCAGCATTTTAAGGGGCTTTTGTTAATTATGTGCAGCCAGAACTTTAAAATAAATTAAAAATGCGGAATGCCAAGTGAGTGGCGCCTCCGTCTACGTATGAATTTGTCCCCTTAAATTGTTGCTCCACGCATTATTCATGATATCCCCATACAAAAATGTCATCCCAAATGCATAACATTCGCAGTAATCTTTGGGTGCGTAATAAGAAAAGGATGAGGATTGTGCTTCGGAAACATCCTCAAGCGCTTTTAACGGTATTAAACTAGTTGCTATCAGGCAGTTAGTCAGTGTTCAGGGAAAGATGGAATTTCAGTAGCTTTTGAAACAATTTAAACATAAGAGTGCGTCAAATCCGACTGAAAGATGCTCTGTTACTTAACTAGTTGTTAATCTTCAAATTAACACGTTTTTCAATTTTAAGATGGAACTAAAGAGTTAGAGTTGGTTTTAAAAATATTATGTAAAAAAATGTATATGATTTTTCTTTTTTAATTTTAAAACATAAAATATTAACTTTAATTAATATTTTGAACACAAATATGTAACATTTTGCTGGCGCCATCTAGCGAGCAACACTGCCCAGCACAGCTTGGACATTTTGCCAGTTGATGTAATGCTCCACCTAGCGGCATAAAACTTTGTTGTAGTATAAAAAAAAAAGATAAATATTTACAAAGTCAAACATTTTTTTCAGAAATTCTTTATTTAGAGTTTCGTTCCATATGTTTCTTAATTAGTAATCTAAGGAATCCACTGTAGACCTACATAATAGGCACTTACCTATCGGTTATCACTTACCTATCGGCTATCAAAAAAAAAAAAGAGGTAACTTTTGCAAATTAAAAATTATTAAATAATTTTTGTCGAAATCGCATTTGTGATAAATGATCAAACCGAAGTTGACCCGTCATCTCATCAACATTCTCAGCGTTACCTAGCTTATGATTTAGCCAATGTACTCGCCTTCATGCATATGCTGGCTAAAGAGTATAACAAAAACAAGCAGTTATCATAACAAGCTGCCTCATTCAATTTATGCCACCAAGCATTTCGAGATCATTTTGTCAGTGGAACGTCATAATTAAAAAAAATTATACGTATTCAGATGCATGTATGGGTAAAGGATAATTTATCATGTGTGCGTAGAGACACATGATGATGATGATCATGATCGGAGATGTTGGCGATGATGATGCCCCATACATAGATAAAGCAATGAGACATGAAACCAATGCATTGGCAGATGGACAGACGGGCGGACGGACGGACAGTCGGTCGGTCTATCTCTCTCTCTCTAGGTTCCTAAGAAACCGCGTTGCATGCACCATGTGTTGCAGCCATTACTACTGATGTGTTTGTTGTTGTTGCTATAAGTCTCGCATAGCTCAAAGGGGGCAACAAAGGCACACACAGATATGTAGCTTGTATACACTGCAAAAAAAAGGCAGCAGTCTGACTAAATTTAGTTCTTGGAGTCAATATAGTCAAGAATAGTAAAAAAAAAAGTTTCTAACTTAAAGCCAAGTCAAGGCAGTTAGGTGATACTACAAGACTCTATCATAAGCATAATTCGAGGTCTAAGATATTTTTAGAACGAAGTTCTTGAATAAAGCTTGGAGTGATGAAAAATCGTCACGTAACGAAATAAGTTGTATTGAGAGTATCGAGTAGGCTAGAAACAATTTTGGTAAAAGCATAGATGGTAAAATATTGGCCTCAAAATATTTAATGTCGACTCGAGTCCCAGCTTCGATTCTAAGATGAACATTTTTTTTTTACTTTCCTATTTGGTAAGAAGTAAAATTTTTTAATTGACATTTTGTACATAAAAAAAAATACTTTAAATTATATACAACATATTGATTAAAAAATAGGTATAAAATAATAAATACAAAATAAAAATTCTAAGTACGAACTAGCAATAAAAAAAATATTATTAATATAAAACTGAAAAATCTATATTGCATAACAATTTTAGTTAGATTTTTTAGTTTTATCTTACATAAGAATTTTAGTTAGATTTTTTAGTTTTATATTAATAATTTTTTTACATATATTTTTTTATTTTGAAGCTACTATTTTGAGTTTTTTTTTTGTTGAATTTACTATTTAAAAAAAAACTTGTATTTGTGTATATTTTTTAATTAATATGTTGTATACAGGATTTGGTCATAGGGGGATTTTTCATTTCGGAGTGTATATAAATATATCAACCCATTTTTCCAACTTATATAATTTTTAGTAAAGGCCCATACGCAGCATGCCAAAATTTCGCACGAAATGTCAAAACTTCCCTAAAAAGGGAATATTTTTTATGAAAAATTTAATAAAACGCATATTATTTTTTTCTTTTATATTTTATAATTTTTTTTCAGCTAGTATATTGTATAGAATTTTTAGTAAAATATTTTTGCTTAAATAATAAATTAAACTTATATTATTTCGGAACTTCGTTTCTGACGGAGGCTCACGATCTTGTTTTTTTTAAATTTCTAGTATTAAGCTTTGTTGGCCAAAATGTACAGGGTGTTTGAAACGAAAAAATAAGGAGATACCGAATTCCTTCCAGGGAATCACTAACAACAGCAATAACTACTGAGAAGGAAGGGAAGACACACATAATTTGGTGAAAAGTACTAGAAGACATTAGAAATAAAGGGGTGCTACCAAACAATAAAAACATAATAAGTAACTCACCTTTTTTCTAAAAGTCCGAATAATTGTAAGTTGTAAAAAATTACTGAATATCTAAAAGGGATATTCGGCCGTGTTCCGGAAAACGAAAAACAAAAAGAACATTTTATTCGAATTCGTTTTGAAACCGAATGTTTGGTGCTGCCAATTTTTCAATTCGAGGATACCATTTTTTTTCTCAGTGTTGAACAGCTTCTATTGACTCTGTTTTAATGTTGACTGCAGCTGCAGCCAATTGACGCCTGGCGCCGCCGCTTCCAACTGCCAGCTACAGCTTCCAAGTTTAGCCTGAAAGCAATGGAGTAGTGTATGTGCTGGAGCAATTATAAGGTAAGGAAATTGGTCTGGCAGCATTGGCTATTGGAAAACCCGGCAACTTGTCTACGCATAACGATTGGCAGGGGAAGCTCACCACCCCAGCTGCTAGGTTAAACAAAAATCGTGCGCAAAACGCGCTCAAAAATTAAAACCGCGCCAAGCCGCTGCTGCGACAATGGCAGCGACGTCAGCGTCACCCAACACAGCAGCAACAACAATAACAACAAAAACAGATGGCGCCGTCGCTGCGCAGCATACGGATCCGATCCTCAGACAGCGCGCAACGTTTTCGTTTTTCCCAGTCGCAAACGGACCGTGTTGGAATAAAGACGTGAACAACGGCTAGAAAACTTTACCAAGTGTAGTAGTTGCAAGTTGGAAGCTACCTACTATAGATTATCATAACAATCTTAACGCGATTTTTTTTTCAAAAAATAATAAAAGTAAAACCGATTTAAAACAAAAAATACATACTTATATATAAAACAAAACAATAATATAATAAAATATTATTTAAATAAAATGAATTTTTTTTTTAAAGAATTTCTAATAGATTAATACAAGTGATATATGCGCGTGTCAAAGGTTAACTGGCGTGAGTGAGTGTGAGTGAGCGGGCGTCGAGTGCAATACGTGATATATATATATATAGTACATATGTACTAAAGAGGAGCTACACACACACACACACACACATACACGGGGTATACATAGCCCCACAGCAATCTCAAGTAATGCGTGCGCGTGTATAGCCGAGTTTTTGAGTTCAAAAAGTAAAAAATCGAGAAAAAAAAAGTATTGAAATTTGAGCGCGGTCTTGACGCTGTACAAGAAAAGAAAAACAACAACAAAAACAGTGAGTGAGAAAAATAAAAGTAGGAAAAACTAAACAGGCATGTTAAGGGTTCGGGAAACTCCCGCACATATGTTCGAATAGCCCAGCCGTAGCCAGATTCTCGTTAAAATCTCAAGTGTTTTTTCCCAAAAGCAAAACAAAACACAAAAAAAAAAAAAGAGCACCGGAAAAGTACTGGACATTTAAGGACTGCCAGCTCTCTGTGCTCTCTTGTTAGTTTTGCATAAAATCCTTGGACTACTTGAAAGTGTGTGTTTAGTTCGTAGCATTCCTTTTGGCGGCTCGTGAGTGCGGTCCAAGATGACTTCACTTATGTACGCCGTATTCAGCATTGCCTCGGTGCAATGCTCGGTGCGGCCCGAAATTTCACCGTGTACATGCGAACCGGTTAAGCCGGCGCACTATGTGGAACTCTCCTGTGAAAAACTGGAGTCCTTTCACACCATTGTCACCAAGCTGAGCAATAAATTCGACAACTATAACATTGATTTGAAGATAACGCATTCGCAATTGGAGGACCTGGAAATGAGATCGTTTACGGATATGAATTTGACTTTGGTAAAGCTACGCATGCAATGGAATGGACTAAGGTGGGTAACCAACCAACCATACTGCCTTTGGGGGGGTCATAACAAAAAAATTTCCACTGATAGGCGTACAACAATTTAGGTTCCTTAAACTCAATCAAAAAACGAAAAACAAACATAAACAAGTAGGTACATACATATATAATATTTATGTAAATGCCAAGAAATGTGCAACGTGTTTACAACCAAGCAGCAGCAAGTCAAGCTAGAGATTCCAAAAACAAAATACTAAAACAATCAGATACACACGCACACACATATGCCGCTATATGCATCCATCCATCCATCCGTGCATCAGCTCATTATCTTTGGCAGCCAAATCAATTGAGCAAATTTACAGCCAGTTCCAGTCTTTGGGTTAGGAGCAGCAAAGGCACGCTTTCAGGGGGTACTCCAAGCAAGTCAAAGCCAAGCCGGCAACAATTTACACAAATGTAAATGATTTAATTATTTAATTAGGAAACTGTACAGATACATAGATGTTTAGATACATATGTATATACTTAGATACATATGTAGCTACTAGCTGATGCACACATCTGTCAAGTGGCTGTCAAAACGCATTCAATTTCAAATTCATTTTTCAATTGAAACAAATTAGTTTGGTAAATTTGGCCCCTAAGTACATGTGTACAGGAATTTAGTGCAAAAATTTTTGGTACAGCACCTTTTCAAGGCCCAAAGTGGATAAGCATCATGGAAAACATTTCAATCAAGCTATCAAAATGGAACGATTCGAAGCTATAAAGCGCTCTTAAAGATGTGATTCTAAAGATACAATAATATCTGCAAAGCCAATTGTTTTATCTCATAGACATATGTTTAGGAGTTATTTACGCATTGTCATTATGACTAATTATTGGGGAGAAGCATCTTTTCATACCTACCGAGAGAAAAATATAGATTTGGTTGTGACTATCGTCGCGTCATGAGCTTTTTTCGGAAGAAGCTTTTTTTAAAATCTACATGCCCTTTTGAAAACTCCGAGTCCGGGCAGAATATTCTGCTTATCCCTCCATATCAACACAACTGAAAGGCGTATCTAAAATTAGTCGCCGAAAGGCTAAAATTATCTACAAGTTCCATTTTTTTTTTTTTTTGGTATGTAATTTAAAATGCTTCAATCTTTTTGTTTTAATCTATGGGTTTCAAAACATGGATAGATCGTATGCAGATTAAAAGATGGCGTACGTTAAAGTCGGTTGTGAACGACTTTGGGATACCCTGTACCACCGCAAGAACTCAAAAAAAAAAAAGTGTTTGCCAAATTTAGTTACGATATTTTTGTAACCAAACAAAATACAGTCGAATTTTTCACTAAACCTTTTTTTTAACTGATCTGTCCTATGATTTTGATACACTATGGTACATTGCTGGGGAACTCTAAAAAAGTGTCAAATAACGAATATGGTTATGATATCTTCATAAACACACGAAACTCAACGAATTTTGCACCAAAAACGTTTTTTTGACCATAGGTCCTATGGGAGCATTATGATATAGTCGACCGATTTCGATCAAATTCGATAAAGTGCTGGAAAACTCTAAAAGACTTCCGAATGTCAAATTTGTTGTTGACATTTTTATAATCCACCGTGTTATGCCCTAAAAACGTTTTTTGACCAATATGATATAATCCAACGATTTTGTTCAAATCCGGTACAGTTCTGGGGAACTCTAATAAACTATCAAACACCAAACTTGGTTACACGATACCTAAACAAATGAATTATTCATCTAAAACTTTTGGTTTTTTTCGAGGTCCTGTGAAACACCCCTAAGAGAGCTATATCATATAACCCCGATATCAAAAAAATTAAATAAACTTATCTCCCCTGACATAATAAGGCATCTAATCTGAAAGGTTGGTTTCTCTAACTCTTACCATCTCTGAGATCTAGGTGTTCATACGGACAGACAGATGTATATACGGACCTTCAGTATATGGACTTTTCTAGTCAAACTAATCATACTTTATGTAACTTTGGGGGGTCTCCAACGTCTCCTTCTGTATGTTACATACATTTTCGCCTTCACAAACTTAATATACCCTTTAAACCATGAGGTACACGGTATAAAAAATAAATCTTAAAAATTTAAAAGTAAAAATTCGATACATAGAATTTCGACATTTTTAAGAAGCTTTAAAATCGGAAGAACTATTGGAAACCAAGGTGAAGTGATTTGTAGAGGGTAGAGCTGGTGCTCTTGTTAAGACATGAAGTTCTTGCGTGACGTTTTTGGGTTTGGCTAGGTAAGGTTAGATTAGATTATGTTAGGTATTCACTTCGACTTCGATCCAGAATGCTCGGAAGATGTGACAGCCGAGCAAAGTGTCCAATTCTCGTTCTGCCTTGGTTCTGTTTATCGCTTTTATTTCAAACACAGTTTGCTGCGCTTCTTGGCGCCAAATACTTCAGGAAAATGTCCACTGGCTCTAGGAACAGCATTTTATAGGGTCACCTACTAACCACAAAAGTTATGCTATATGCTATCGCAAAAATGCTGTCTATACGTCTAAAAATCCTTTAATCCATCCTTCATTCCACACTTCCGAAGTTCTTGGATTGCTCTGTTCTATTGTGTAGAAAAGTCTTGGATAGCTTACATTCGTTGAGTACGTCAAGAGTCCGTGCTGCTTTTGTGGATAGTATTTGTTGTGTTTGTGGTGAATTTTAAAATTTCCTTCAAAATTTCCTAAAGCAACAAACGTTTTTCTGTTGTTATAAGCTGGCAGACCACGTAAAATTCTAAATTAAAAATAAGTAAAACCAAATCCAAATTTTTGTTTTAAATAATAAAAATCGTACATAATAATTTAAGAATTTTCCTACCTTTTTAAACGCTTGCGAACTAAATGCAAGAGCTCTCTTGCCGAGGGAAATTTATTTCGTTTAATTACCCAAGATAAGGCAAATACAGGATGTATAGAATAATTACCTACAATAATTTTGCACGTAAACAAAACGAGCTGAAACACTTCCAAACTTGCTTTACTTTTTACTAATCTATTATCTCGCTGCTCTGCTACGATTTTGGGGTTCCTAGACTGCATATAAATAGAATAAATGTACTCTATATATAACATAATCGTAAGGGTAGGCTTTCTATGAATGGGGGGAATTTTTTTTAAAAGCCGGGTTTTTTTCTCTAGAGTACAGGGAAATTAATTAAATGATATGTCTTAATCTAGCTAATCATTTTTGGACTCTGAGACTTTCGTTGAGACTAAATTCGTGTTTTTAATTTGTTTCATACTTCTTTCAATGAATCGATCATCAGAGCTGTTTTGTTTATTGCTGCACTTGCACACACGCTTATAGAGAGATACACAATGGTTTTCCAAGATTAGCTCCCATCTATAATAATACCAACTAAACTTTGGCTATCGCCACGACTTGTACGGCTCGGTTCGGTTCGTTGTCAGTGACTTTTTTTTTTTTTGTCGATTTTTTTCGATTTTTGTTTTGTATTGATAATTAAATATGCTGCTTATCAATTTCTATGAAATATATAAGTATGTACAAGAACTCTCTATATATGTATATAATACATACATAATATTAACTTAGCGCTACAAGTCGACTTGAGTTGACGAAGACGACAACGTATACTTAATAAAATAAAATAAATAAATAAAATTGATAATTGCAAGCTATTGGATTTTGTTTGAGTCGCACGTTTTGTGTTTTCTATCTTTACTCTGAATGAATTTCCATTTATTATTATGTGTGTGTGTATGTATGCGTTTTTTTATTTTATAAATAAATACTGTTGTGGCCTATGAAAGCTGCATTCAGGCCTATTTCATAAGCGGCTGTCAACTGTTTGTACATTTTTACGATCATTCCCACTCACATATCGCTTAATTTTAAAAATATTTTAATAAGAAAGATCTAATGAGTCTACTGATATGTGCAGGTGGTGAAGCCCCCTATGGCACCTATAATTTCATAAGTACGATACTATCTTTTACTAGCAACTGTTTGTACGTTTTTACGTCTAAAAAAAACAAACAAAGCATTTAAGTTGGGGAAGGCCTTTTTGGGTATACGTTGTAGAGTTCACTATAAAGAATTAACGGGAATCACATCCATAGGGGCTCTAGAGCTTGCTGCTGAAGCCCTTTTATACAAAATAACACATAAAACTGGCCTCATTTCAAAAACCATTCTGAAATATAGTAAATGGTAGTTGCGCAAAGCTAACAGGTGGCGAAGACCCCTATCTTACTACTACGAATGAGCTACGGCGAAAACGCAGTAGTCCACTTATAAGCATCTGCATATATAATCAAAAATATCGTTTTTTTTTGTACTTTCTGGTCTGGACCTGGGGAAGGAGGGTCTTGGCATATGCTACGGATGGTCACAGAGGAGGGAGGGAGTAAAGAATTGATAAAATTGAGTCACGTGGTATAGGCTAAGCTGAAGACGAAGTCCCTCTGCGGGCTAGAGCAGCAAACTCTGAGAGAAAGTATTAGGGGTATTCACATCAATCTCACAGCACCTACAAATGCTTTACTATCCAAAGCGAACATCTGAACTCGTGTGTTTTTAGAAAAAACAGGACCAGGATGGTGGTAGGAGTTGTAACGAGGCACTGCATCATAGGCCTATTGGGTGAGAGGTTGCACGTTCCCCATCACGACTTCAGCCGCAACTGCGGAGATGAGGAGGAGACAGAAAGCATCCAACACCTGCTATGTGATTGCCCAGCGCTTCTTAGAAGACGAGCCCAGTTACTGGGTAAACCATTCTTTAAAGACCTTGGCAGTCTGGCAAATATGCCTATCTATAGCGTATCTGGGCATTTTTGTCGAATTCGTAAAATGGTTCTGCAAGGAAAAGGACTTAGGCGACTAGGAATGCCCACCAGAACAATCCTCCTCTACCTCTTCCTCCCTTCTTCATACTCCTTCCTTCCTTTCCATAATTCGGCATCACAATGGAACTCATGGTCTCTGGGTGATCCCAAATATTGTTAGAGCAGCCTAATTGACCTAACCTACCTAACCTACAAATGTTACAATCCGTGATGCCCATCATGCTTAAGTATCCCCTAAGTGCCGTAAGTAGCCCAATCAGTAGCCTCAAGGAATTTTTGAGCAGTAGGATATTGACCGTCTATGTTAGTCTTCCGTCTGTATGGTCGTGTATCCCAAAACTCATGAAATGTATACAACGCTTTTTTTTGCTGCTCGAATGGGTTGGGGGCGGTGTGGGGTTGATCAGCTTTATAACGCCTTAACATGTGCTATTAAGAGTTGTAATCAGTGATGAATCGTGGACCTTTGTGGAAAGGTTCTCAAAGACGAAATGCCAAAATGACACACAAAGGACTCGACATCGCGCGTTTTGACGTAGTCTCGAAATAAGACCGCGTTTGAAGAGCTATCCTGACACTTCTGATGCTCGTACTAGTCTAAGCTAAGGATCACTCCATTTCCGCCCACCAATGCAAACATGCTACCTACTATCAGTAGAGATCGCCGCATTGGGTGTATTTGAAAACTTTTAGGACGCAGCAAGTTTAGTAAATTCCACAACGCCATATTGGCTAACCCTCTTTAGTAAACCACTTAGAATACAATTTACAGCCTAATGACTAATTTTTATAAGATTTATTCATACCGCGTCACCCTAACAAATTCCCTTAATATGTTAAGGCCATATTGGCTAACCCATCTGACATCACTGGGATTAGTGGTAGCTTGGTGGAGTTCTCTCTTAAAGACACATTTTTCTTATAGCTAACCACTTACAAAACAATTCACAGCCTTATGACCAATTTGTTTAAGATTTATTCATACCGGGTCACCCTAACAAATTCCCCTTAAAATAGCTTATATCATATGGAAGAGCTGGCTTGAAGATGGCCGTCAGTTACAATTAATTTTGCAACATTATGATTTAATTAGTAATAGATTTAATCAAATCATGAGGTTGGAGCTCGATCCGTCGAGAATATTGTATTTTGTTTTTGTATTCAGTGCTGTGCTCACTGAACATTTTCTTACATTGATGTCAATTTATAATAATTGACCTATTGCCTTAATATCGCGCACTGATCATCAAATCATATCAGACAGTCAGGAAAAATACTTCTACTGTCAGTCGATGGATGCATGAACATGTGAGTGTCGAGTCTGATGATGATCGAAAAAAGGAAAAAGTTGTTTTTTTTAAAATGCCATAATAAAAAATTTCATTTTCACTACTCATACGACTAGTAGTACATAGTATAGACATATGTTTATGGATGGTATTTTTTTTTTTCGTAGTTTAATAGATTGAGAAAGAGCTTCGATCGCACACTGCCTGAGGATGTAGTACGCGATAGGCCTGATAAGAGCAGGTCCAAGTTTTACGATCCCGCTCTTTGTCGCTTTTATGACTGGCGCCAAAGTTATAATGTGAATTTTATGAACATTTTTACGATCGTTTAATAGTCTGACTTTTGGTTTTTGTTTTTATGAAATTCAATCTAAATTTATGACATTTGGGGGGGGGAAATTTTTGTGCTCCAAAGAGGGATTTTAGCTGCGCAAGCTGGTATCGCCATCGGATTTTGTATTTTAATGAACTCTTGTGGCAGGACATTGAAATTGAGGCATATCGGATTTGTAAATCTTTGCGGTTGCTTGAGAGTGTCTTGACACCGGTTCAGGGGCTGTGTCATATATGAGTTATGATGAGTTACTTTTGTTTTTTCTCAGGCTGATAAGCAGCCCCACCAGCCAGACTGACTACTCTGTGCTGAGTTGGTCAGCCATATAGCGACCCCATGTATTGGGCAGTACTTATGTGTTCAATCACATCTAGATCTGTTTATTGCATTATCAAAGCCCTGAGAAAGTACGGCCTGTAGAGTTAAAAAAAAAAAACAAAAAAAAAAAAAAAACAGCCAGCACTCTTGACAATTAATTATGATAGCTACTCGAGCATAATTTATTGATGATTAATATGCTATGGAATATTACCATGGCATGCAGTCTGTGTAGAATGCTTGATAAAGCTGATCTTCAGTCTCAAACAAAGTAAACAGTAAACAAACAAAATAAAAAAGTGTTGTCTTACAGTAGAAGCTCGAAATTGGCAACTTGCTGAATTTACAAAAAGTTTTGAGAATACCATCATAATAGCAAGCGAATACCCAGGAGAAAACCCCTACCTTGTTCGTTTAAAAAAACCTACTTTCAAAGCAGTTCCTGCTTTACCAAACATCTAATTTGTTAAAAAATAAATACAGTGCTCGATCGACCAGGACAACCTGTTGTCCGGCTAACCCACTCCTAAAAATGGCGTACGTTAAAGTCGAGCGCGAACGACTTTGTAGTATAACCGATATCAAATAAATAAAATAAACTTCTCTCGCGTGACATAATAAGGGTACTAATCTGAAAGTTTGGTTGCTCTAGCTCTTGCCATCTCTGAGATTTAGGTGTACATAAAGACATGGTTATATCGACTTCTAACATTATAAGTTATAAAGTTTCTGAAATAATTTGATTCCAAAACCAAAAAAAAAAAAGGTTCGAAAAATAGTATTGTGCCAGAAATCTCTTTCATGACATGAATGAAAATATCGGAAAAACCGAATTTTTTTGTATTTTGTGCTAATGAAGATTTTTAAAATGTACTTTAAAAAATAAATATATTTTTTTAAAATTAATTAATTTAATTTGTAATTAAAAATTAATAATTAATAAAATAATTTGAATTTATTCCTTAATTTAACATTTTTTTTTTCTAATTTATTAAAATTTAGGAAAAAAAAATTTCAAATTAATTTAAAAAATTTATAATAGTTAATTTTTAATTAAATAATAATTTAAAAAAGAATTAAGAAAAAAAATTTCCAATTAATTTAAAATATTTTACCAAAAAAATTTACGTTGTTGCATTTTACAGTAGAAAGTCCTAGATTTTTTAAATTTAATTCAAAATAAAATTCTAGAAAAAAAGGTATAATAATTAATTTTTGATTAAATATTAATTTAATTAATTTAAGAAAAATATTAATTTAGAAGAAAAAATTCTAATTATTTTAAAATATTTTTCGGAAAAATTACATTGTTACCATGTTACAGTAGAAAATCCTCTATTTTATTAATTAAATTCAAAATGAAAAACTAGAAAAAAATGTTGCTCTGTGGTATACCAGAAAACATCCACAACTGAGTAATACAGTTTTTGATATAATTTGATTCCAAAATCAAAGCGATGGCTTCAAAAAACTTTAAAAAAAAAAATGTTCCAAAATTAGTATTGTGCCAGAAATCTCTTTCAAGCAAAGTTTCTGACGTAATTTCACTCCAAAATCATTAAAAAATACTTTTTAAGATTTTTATGTGACAATTACGGAAAATCCATTTAGAGATTTCTGACACACTCCGCAAAAAGTTTAGTTTCTCTCTATTATATATGAAATATTTGTTCTAGTTAATTTCCACAATCTTCCTAAATAAATGTTGATTTAACAAATGTCGAACCAATATAAAAACAAATTTCGTGAGTAACAGCACATTTTAAATAATTTACTCAAAATCTATTCAGCAGATGTAGAACATGATATCGCTTGAGGCGCCTATTTACAGTTCAAATTTTCCATAGACCTATTGCTAAAAGATTATAATACCTATGAAGGTCTTCAATATAGATACATATGTTGTAAAAAGTATTTTGTTGTCGCCCTTGTGGTCATCGTCAACATTTATTTTTCTGTCAAGTGTGGCCGTATATTAGTATTACATAATTTGCCGCTAGGTGGTGCAACACATCAATTGATAAAATGTTAAAGAAGTGCACGAGTGAGTGTTGAGGGAAATGAGCAGTATGGATGTTCCTTGTATTATATATATCCTGTAGCACAAAAAGAAAAAAAATGGAAAGGTTCAGACTGAAATTTATGGAAGAAGAAAAAACCTGTTACATGCATATAAGAAATATTTCGCAAAATAACAAAGTTCTAGTTTTCGAGTTTCCACTGTAGTTTGTTTTTTGGTCAAGACGTAGTCCAGCCAACTAATGATTACTTTCAAATGGAATGTTCCGCACTTGCGTATTTTGAGTATTACTGTGAGTAAGAGAGAGAGAGAGAGTGTGACTGAGAGGCATACCTTGAGAGAAAGAGAGAGAGCGAGTACAAGTTGCTCAATTGAATTTTATTATTACGTTCAATCAATGATCAAGAGGCCAGTTTAGGTCGTGTGACAATTATATGCTTGACGTTAAAGAAAACTCATCACACACACACACACACACACAGATATAGCTGCACAGACACACTGATACACTTCTCCATAAAGAGAGTTCAGCTCAAGTTCAAACCGCGTACGCTCATTATAGATACAAAATAGCTAACTAGCTACTAGATGATATATATATCATCATCATGATCAGCAGTAGGCATCCTTGGACAGGCCAGGCTGCCACATTTTTTCATTACATAATCAACGCTAGCTGACAGTCAATCAATGCATCAATCAATCACTCAATCAAGTGCAATGTCTGCAATGTAGCTAAAAATAAACTGCTAGCAAACAAGTGTCCACAGTCTGCAGAGCAGCATCTATAACGGCGCCAAGGATGTTGGCCAGCCCAGTTCCCAGCACATGCTGGGCGCCAATCCCATCCATTCGTTTGGGGCGCCACATCAACGACTTGGCTGGCGACAACAACTTAATAAGGCAGCTGCAGAGATCAGGTTTAGTTTGAGTTACGAGCAGACGCGAAAGACGCGCTGCGTCATCATACATACATGTACAGTGGGCGTGGCAGGTTGTTTACCGATTAAACTGACTAATCGCTGTCGGGATAGACAAAAAAAAAAATGTATTGTGTTTAGTACAGCTAGTATATAGCATACTATATATGTTTACCAAGAGTTCGGACGATTTGTTATGAGTTTGTTATGTTCTAATTATAGATCGCTGCCTGAACTACCATTTCGTGGGTTATCGAAGGTCATGTACCTAAGTATTGGCGACAACGAACTTGAAGAGATTCCGAAGCATGCCTTGAGCCACATGCCGGCCTTGCAGACGGTGGACATAGGTCGATGTCGTATTAAAGCGGTGCAGCAGGACGATCTAAAGGGCGTGCAGAAGGTCACCAATCTGATACTGCCCAGTAATGAAATAACACGTCTGGATCGTAATGCCTTTCCGCGTAGTCTAACGACTTTGCATTTGGGTCGCAATCAGATTGAAAGCCTTAATGGTTCGCTGCATGAACTCGACAAGCTAGAGTCGCTGTTCATCAATGCCAATAGCCTAAGGAATCTAGATGGCGAGCTGTCCAACTCGCTGAAGATTAAGCTGTTAATGGCACACAACAATCAACTGGAAAAGCTGCCAGATGAAATGCATAAAATGCCCAAATTGGAGATCATGCATGTACATTTCAATAAGCTCAAGGCACTGGATGGCATTGTAAAGCGCGCGGAGTATTTGAACGAGCTATTTGCTTTTAATAATGAAATAGAATATCTGGCACAGGATGAGTTCCAGTACTGTAGACGCCTGGATACGCTGCAAATAGCCGTCAATCATATACGCTCCTTGAACTCATCTCTGCTGCCCATAGTCAAGCTGGTTAAGGCCAATTTCTCGTACAACCATATTGAAGAATTCTCCCTGGACGAAATCTATGGTCTGCGCAATTTGAAGCATCTGGATTTGTCTTTCAATCGCATACGCGTGCTGCGTCCCAGTCTTAAGGATGTGCATCAAATACCGCTTGTAGAATTGCTGCTGGACAATAATCAGATAGTCACCATGGATGCAGCGCTGGGTGGACTCAACTATTTGCGCATACTCAGCTTGTCGTATAATCGTTTAGAGTACATTTTACCTGGAGATTTTGATAACATGGAACGTCTGGAGATGTTGGATATGACTGGCAATCAGTTGATGGAGCTCAAGCAGCTGGAAACGGTAAGTTACATCTGACTACATATACACACGGAAGTCACTTTTTTTTTATTTACTATAGACTATTCTACCCAGTCTGATGATATTGAAGGTGGCCTATAATAACATTACTAAACTGGAAAGGGACTTCTTTGGATTGCCTGTGCTTTGTCAAGCCAATCTGACCAATAACCAGATAGGCTCCATCTCAAGCGAGCTCGTCTCACGCACACGCTGCACAACCCACACCGTGGCGGGAAAGCTGGAGATACAGCTAGATGGTAAGTCGAAAATGTGCCAAACTTGAAACATTTATTATTTTAGAAATTGGTCTTAAGTGCCATATATGCTAAAGAGATTTGAAGATCTCTTTTGGCAAAAGATGGAGGCAGAGTTCAATGGATCGAGTTCCGGACGCCAGAGGGCGCATTTGTTACTTAAGTGAAGCAGTTTTTAGCAGTGCTGCAAAGCTGCTTCATTTCAATAGTTCACGAGTGTGCTCCTATTTGGATGTTGTTCTCAAGAAGTTTAGTTTTCGACCAAAATTTGTATTAGCTTCCGAACTTAGACAGTCCGAAGGCCTTACACTTTTTGTTTAATGAGCTATAAAACTAGAGAAAGATGAAAACTAGACCTCTTTCTGCAACTTTCTTAAGAACCAATACTCTAACTCACAACTTCTTTTTATGCCCTCACAGATAATCCCATCATGTGCGATGTGCGCCTAAACGAGCTCTGCCGCCTGATGACGGCACAGGATGCACGTATACGTGGACGATCCCAATGCTTTGAGAACGATCAGGAAGTGTGCACAGTTCTGCCTATGCTTTATAAGATCGATCTGCCTATAACCCTTTTTGCTAAACTAAAGGGTGGTGAAGCGGAGAATGTCAAGCCGATTATTGACATGTTTGTGCCAACGCCGATTTTAATGAATAAAAAAAAGGATGAACTGCTGCCACCGATTATAGCCACGCTTGGACAACCAGTGATTAATCAGTTGATAAGGGCTTCCCCAGTGGTTACGACAACGTCTGCTGTTCCGCCGGAGAGTTCGTCATCTGGTTTGGAGCTGTCGATAGCTGAGCAGGAGAGCAATTCAACGACACCGAGCACTACAACAACGACAACCACAAGCACCACTCCAATGCCCACAACATTAGCAGCTTTGGAGACCACAACAATGCAACAGCTATCCACTGAAGAGATAACAACTATAGCGCCCACAACAACCACTATGGCTACGGCAGAGATTAGCTCAACCACAACGACAACCACAACTACGCCGAAACCGAATGAAACCTTGCCTGTTGTGCTGGACATTGATGAGGAGCCCAGTGTGCTGGCTAACGCAGATGACAGCTTAGCTGTGTCCAATGCCACATACAGTAATAGCAATGCGCCAGTAGAAGCGCCAGCTAACGTGGAGCAGCATGTGCCTCCCATGGTAGCAGCTGGTGAGGAACGCGAGCATGTGGCAGATACGGTGGCCAAGACGGAGTACGAGACCGTTGAGTTTATACCAAATCTTGTACAGCCGCCGGTGGTAGCAGCAACAGCGCCCAGTAAAACTAATCTACTGGAAGAGGACTCGCAGTCCAATTCAGTGCACGAGGAGTATCCGTCGGTGTTGCTCAGTGATCTGGAAGAGCAGGAGCATGCAGCACAGAGTCTGCAAATACCCGAAGAGCCACCCGAGGAGTGAACGGCTCGGGGCGCTCGTTTTGTGAAAATTTATTTAAATACATAAAGAGAGAGGGTGTGGAATGTAGCGAAGCAGTGGGGACAGTGGCGTGGGTGTGGGAATGGGGGAAGCAGCATGCAACGAAAAACCCAAAACGAAATTTTATTGTATGCTTTAAGTTAATTATTTTAGTTTTTATTTAAGCGCTGCACGTTTTTTTTCAAACTATACGAATTTTTTATAGATTTGAAATTTTTCGTATATGCGCAAGTGACCAAGGACCGAAGCACGGACATGACAAAGACCAAGTTGGACTTAAGTTCTATATATAAGTTTAATGCTGGGGGCTCAAGCGAATACACACAAAGTCGTAATTGAAATGGAAATCGAAAGGCGAGTTGAAGAACGATATATATTTAAATATATATATATATACATAAATATATATATATTGTATGTTGAAAAAAAAAAAATCTAAAAGTAGGTACTTAGCATTAAAGAAACAAATCGCATCGACTAAAAATAACGAGTAAAAAACACAAACACACATACACAAGGAAGCACACAAAACAAAACAAAAAACAACGCACATTAACAGAATATAATATTGTTATCGAATGAAAACAAATGAAATTAGTTTATAGCGCGTAATTATATTAAAATGAAAATGGTATTCTAAATAAAGTCGTAAATAAAACAAAACAAAAAAGTGTTGAGTTTCTATAGGAATACCTTACAGCAACATAATTAAACACACGATATAATAAATTCAAGCAGAATCAAATCTTCTTGGCTTAAATCTAATGCAGTCCGCCATCTTTAACGTAATTTAAAAATACGTTCATCAAAAGCTGCAAGCTACGCACCATCGAGCGTTATGTAGCTATCAGCTTTTTAGTACCTTTTTTTGAATTTTTGATTGCATTTAATTTTTGTTTGATTTTCTATAGCACTGAGCTTTGTAGTATGCATACAATTTGAAAATTATTTTACATATTTTATAAAATCTTTAAAAACATAAAATATTAAAATAAAATTACTTATTTATTAAGAAATTTACGTAGACCGTCATTCTGAAAATTTCTATTCTGCATAATTGGTATAAATTTTGGCTTACTGTTGAGCTTACTTTACTAGCTTTAGTTAAATAATTTATTTCTTGCATTACACCGCCAAACTCTCGCCATGGACAAACAGCCATTATCAAAAATCGAAGATCCCACAATTAAGCATAATATCAAATATTTTGAGTCTTAGTATTTGGAATAAACGATAATTTGCACCTAATTCTATTATTACAAGTTAGATGCGTTCCAGAAAAAACCGCTGTAAGCTGCTATAAAAATAAATTAGAAAGTAAAAATCCCTAACTATAGTTCTAAAAGCTTAGGTTGATAAAAATAAAAAAAATAAATTAGTAAAAATAAATTTTTTTTTAGACAGTGTCATATCATTGCCGTGTAAAAACCGAATTGGGTGTACACTTAAGTTAATTTTAAACTCTTTTAGTCAAAATTCTTTTTTTCTAAGATTAAACAAAAAAAATCCTAACTTTACCGAAGGAATACAAATGGTTGCCTTTGCATTTTTTAAACTACTTCACGCTAATCAGGGAAGTCGCCCCTGTCGCATATTTAACTGACGGTGGCTCCAAATTGCCTTCAAAACCGATGCATTAAAAAAGAAACAATTTTTTTTTAAATTTCGAAAACTAATAACTAAGAATATTTCTTACGAGCAAGCCATTCTCCTTACCATATTTTTCTTTTTCAGACCTTATCGTAAAATAGACTCTTAAAAGAACTCTTGCATGTTCGTTTTAAAGCCATTTCGGAAAATCTTGATATTTGCAATTGCTCTGGCTATAAAAAAACAATTTTTTAATAAATATAACTTTTTCCGATTTCGATTCCAATTTTCATTTGTCGATTAAACACTAAAATTGGTTCTAAAAGCTGTTCTTATAAAAACTTCAGCGCTTTTTTTGACATATAAGAATTGAAATGGAAGTTTATAAAAACCATACATATAATATTTAAACTCTTTTACGTTTAATATATTTATTTGTTTGTTAGTACATCAAAATCGCCATATTTAACGTATTTTACAACTGCAGCAAACAAAAGCTACACGCTGCTCTAGCTGCCCATTTTGTAGCTATCAGCTTTTGTAGTGCTGCACAAGCGATAGCTGCTTGCACAACTCGATAGCGTTGGCGATTACGATACCGATAGTTTGCCAAACAAATTATGATAGTTCGCTGCGTTGGCAGCACCGTCAACATTGCTCGAGAAAAAAATAAAACACCTTTGTCATCAGCGCTTGCATTAGTCGAAAAACGACGGCACAAATACAGCGAAATTAATAAAAAGCTGTTAAAATTTATACTCCCAGCAACATATTGTGTAAAGTGCAAAATAATTGTTTAAAGCAATTTCACGCGTAAACTATAAAAGTGTTTAGCATTGACCTCGCCCCCCCCCGTTAGCTTGTCGTGCGCGTAAGTTTGTTGACGTCGTCGTCGCAGTCTCAGTCGCAGTAGTCGCCGCAGTCGTCATCATCGCCGTAGTCGCAGTCGCATTGTCTTGTGACTATCTCTCAGCTACGCATTCAGAAAAGAAAGTCTTTCTTAAAAAAGAAAAATATAGCTAAAAACTAACTGGGTGGAGTTGTTGTTGGCGCAACAACAACACACGCACACACACACAACACAGACACACGCATACACTGAGCATACTGCAACAGCGCAACGTAGCATAAAAAAAGAAAGAGAATCAAAAAGAAAAACAGTTAGACAGTGTGTGGTGGAGAGCGGGACAGCAGCACACATAGGCACATTGCAGCAGCGCAGCAGGTAAGAGCAGCGCTGCAAATATTCAAAAGCCAGCGCCAACATTTGCCGTTATAATATATTTAGTTGTTTGTGTTTTTTTTCCTATTAATTTAAATAGTTTTAGATTTGTTGTTGTCGCTGCTGCTGCTGCCGCGTCACGCCCCTGTGGGGGGCGGCTCATGCTTATGTGTTGACCAAGCACAATTTGTTTTTCTTCTACGTATAGTATATAGTAGAGCGATTGTATATACATCCATATATGTACTATATAAACGTCTTGTTTTAGCTCTTAGTTTTTATTTGTTGATAAAAAATCGTTGTTGTTGTCTTTTCTTGATAAATTGTTGCTAGTTGCGACGTTGACGTCGCTGCCAGCGGCTACCGGTCAAGCGTCGCTGCGCTTAGTCATAGAACTGGTTTATGTTGCCGTACAATGAGTAATACATATACATAGTTTTTCGCATATTTCTCTATTGTGTAGTTTTTTTCTTTCTTTTTGTGGCACAATGAAATCTAATCGCAGTTTTGACTTGTTATCACGCACGCACACAGCCAAAAGAGCCCCCCACACAGACACACACGCTGCACTAACTCAGAGATACACACGCACACTAATACACGCCTTAATGCGCCCGCATGAATATGCAATGCAGCGGCAGCGGCAGTGCGGCCCCCCAACAAACGATCCATCAACGATCGCTGCTCGCGCTCTCTCCGACTGCACAGTGGGCCGCATTGCATTTATTTGCGTTTGCTGGGCGCCTATGGGCAAGACTTTGTTGACCTTCACGAATTATCGATTAGATTCACAGCTAGACGCTAAATGGCAACTTATTGAGACACCTCACCCCGCATTAAGCCGTTTAGGATTTCAATAATAGACAGCTCCATGCGCAAAAAAAAAATTCCACATGCTTTAACAAGCAGCTGTTTGCACGCGTACACTGTGGAAAATTGGTAAAATTGCATTTAAATTGGAGTTACTTGGACCTGGAGCGATTTACTTTGGAAAAGTATCTGCACATACGATTTTTATTTATTTTTAAAAAAAAAAAAAACTATTTTTAGGATTTTCTTAAACTACGATTCAGCCTTTAAATGACAATGGCAGTTTCTTCACTACGGTGTCACGGCAAGGTCCATTACTTTATTAACATATCATCTTAATCAGTCAAAAATCCAACAACATTTTTGAAAAATTTTATTTATTTGTGTTTTTTCTTTTTACAATGGAAAAAATTATAAAGAATATAAAACTATAGTAGTAGTGTACTTGATAATAGTAAAAAGAGGAGGTCGAATTTCTTGTCCACAATTTTGGTTAACTCAACTTTCAAAGCTCAGAAGAAAGAAAGCTAAAAAAAAAGAATGAATGGCTGTATATGTCAAATCACTTGATATTTCGTAAAATCGATTTTGAGTAGTAAAAATGTAATGTTTGTAACAAAAGTATGCTCAACTATCTTGAATTAAAAAATAGTTTATCACCCGATGAACTTAGCAACTACCCAAATATCGGTCAATTTTTAGATCGATTTCTATTTTACGATTTCTAAGCATAACGCAAATAGAAATTGATTTAAGAAAAGCCAGATTGAAAAAAAAAACAGATTTATTCATTACTTATTGTAAGTAACTAGGCAAGATAGCGCGAAACTTGTTGACCTCAAACGATTTTTTCCAGTGTACGTGTTTGCATATACTTTTCGTACTCGCATTTGAATCAAATTCAATTCTACACGCATTTTGTGTCAGTTTCATTAATGAACTCGTGTGTGTCTGTCCTCCGTCAGTTGGCTTCCGTTGCTCAAATTACTTTTTGCCACGTTCGTTCATTCGTTCATTGAACCACTACTTGGGCACAATAGCCAGAGTCCAGTGTATCTAAAATTTTGTTCGAAGCAGTCGCAAGGCTCAGTAAAACAAAGTAACAATAATACCATACAGCTTTTTTTCGTTTATAAATTTTTGGCAATAAAAACGTCGCGTCCCCGTCGCCGTCGCGTCGTCGTCTCCATCGTTGTTGTTGCCGTTGTCTGGCAAAGTCAAGTGCACCATAACAAAGAAAGTCAACTGACGTCGACGCTGGCATTTAATTTGCTCAAGTTCAGCCCCCAACCACTGGCCCCAACCCCTTCACACGTTCACACTTTACTCTAGCTGCATACGTACTATATATATACTGTGTCTCTACAGTGGGCAGCATCTTAAAGAGTGTAGTAAAATTCTTAACTTAAAAATCTACGGCACTTAATAACTGAGCAAAAGCTGGGACTAGGTTTGCAATATCTTTTCATTTGTTTTTCTACCAATCTCACGGTGAGAAACTTGTATTACTGCCACCACCACAGTTCTCGGGAAACTCTTCTAGAAAACTTCCTCCATTCACTCTCGAACTGCTTTTATGTAGCAAGAAGCTGTTCAGTTGGGTAGCTAGGCCGTCCATGTAACAGCTCAACTGTGTGTTTTTCAACTGATTCAGTTTCTTGTGCAAGTGAGACAGTTTTAGTAGTCGGGATATATTGTGCCATCATTTTTGGGCCTTTTTAGATTTAAGCAACTGTGGTGCTAAGGAGAAGATAGTGAAGCACCTCTTCTGCCAAGCTTGGATTTCTGTGGCAAGCGGATGCTGGTATTATTTTATGGATAGCATCTCGAAGCTTTTCATTATGAGCCCCAAACGGGTCCGTTTTGAACAGAAGCAGACACTGAAGATCTTAGGTTCTTATTTAAAAAAAAAAAAAATCACAGAAAACAGATTCGATATTATTGTAATAATTTATCATTGCACCCAAATTCTATTTTAAAGGGTGTTTTTTTTAGCGTCCGATCTTTTATACGTTAAACAGTAATCATTTGTTTTGACGTTTTGACTCTGTAAGTTTTGGCAAAACGCTATGAACAATAACACACCTCAGCAACGCTTCCAAATCGTGGAAACTGTCCAACTTATAGAGCACTTAGTGAATTTCAGAGTCCACGTAATCGTCCTTCTGGGAGTGCTATATAACGAATAATTGAAAAATTTCGCACCTCTAAACATTACATGCGTTAAAACATCAGTAACACAAAGAAAAGTTCGTACCTACGATGTTGACGATGATCCCGATTTGGCAGTACGCTGCCGTTCCTAGTAACTTGGAAATTGTCCGCCCACCACATGAGAAATGTTGCGTAAAGATCTTAGTTTATATGCGAACAAGATTCAGATTGCTCAACAATTAATGCATAATAACTATAGGTCACTGATTGGTCTAATGAAGAATTGCAAACGGATCCATTTTAGTGAATAATCAGCCGTGCTCCGGAAAACGAAAAAACCAAACCGAACAATTTTATTCGGATATGTTTTGGCGCGCTCGGGAAAACGAATTTTGTTGTTGTTGATATTTCCCTTTTTATTTTAGATAAATTCGTATATTTCCCTTATTTCTCCGATAAATTCTCATGTTGTGTTGGCGCGAAATAATTTTTTTTTTCTACAAAACAGCTGACATGGTTGCTGCAGCTTTGCACCTTTCTATTAGATGTTGATTACATTGTTAGTACTTTGTTATTCTATCTTTTAAATAAAATTACACAAAAATATTACTTTAGCAACAATATTTATTGAAAGTTAACACGAATTAGCTGTTTTTGTTGCAAGGGAAATTTTCTTTGTGTAACGCGGGAACCTTGTCGCACTAATCGGCCATGTATGGTACGCACACATACACAAACAAAACAAAATTCGATTTTCACAAGGCATGCTAATTTTTGGGTTGAGTCAGAAAAAAAATAATTAAAAATAATTGTCAATAAATATTCAACTTGAAGTTGGCATAAATAGAATCTAAAAATATCAAAGAATATTTAACAAAATATTTCATATATACCTATTATTATGAAATTCGTGCTTTTTAAAACCTATTCGTTCGTTTTAATTCCTCTTGCAACAAAACATTCGGTTTCAAACCACATGAGAAATTCGGTTTGGTGAAATTGGCAGCACAAAACATTCGGTTTCAAAACGAATCCGAATAAAATGTTCGGATTCGTTTTCTGGAGCACGAACGAATTTTATTTAACGAAATGTACCTGATGTCCTCTAGTATCGTCTGACTTGACGCCACTTGATAATTTAAGGTCAAGTTCATAAGTTCATAAATTCTAGAAATTTAATAATATCAGAGGTTCTTAAAAAAATG
The DNA here is from genome assembly GCA_949987675.1 of Chymomyza fuscimana. Lineage (NCBI taxonomy): Eukaryota > Metazoa > Arthropoda > Insecta > Diptera > Drosophilidae > Chymomyza > Chymomyza fuscimana. The sequence continues at coordinate 2,377,877 of OX465089.1, forward strand.
TTAAAACAATTGGACTGATGTTTTGTTGTTTACTTTTAAATTAAAGTTCGAACGCTCTCGAAAAAGCACCCTTAATAAAAGCCGTACTACATTTCAAATTTTAAGCTTTTCTTATAATTTCCATAATTTTATGATGATTTACGGGGTTTTACGGGAATCGTAGTATAAAAGTTCAAGGTTCGGATAAATATGCTGGCGTATCGGTTGATTTGAATTTGATGAATTGTTTGTTTTGTTCTGAGCATTTAAAAGTATTTACTGTATTTTTTCTCTTCATTGAATGTTTGTCCCGCAATTAATTGAATTATTTTGTTGTTCTCTTTGCCCTATGTACAGCAAAGCAACAGTCATGTTATTATTTTCATTCAAAAGCCGGTCAAACTCTGCGGCACGTCAATCTTTGAGACGTACTCTCGAGCGTAAGATTCCGAGTGTCTGGCCGGCCGTCATCTCTCGCGCTTGGTCGGTCAATGAATCCATGAAATGTGGTTCGACTAGTTTTCGCGCAGCTTGTTGTAAACTTGTACAAACAAGCTCGAGCTGAGCTTAATATGTGTCAAGTACAAATGCCAGTGAGTGTACCTACGATAAGAAGTATGGTATGTGCTGTAGTATATAAAGAATTGTCTAGCTATAAACGGATCTCAAGTTGAAATTCTTGGCATTGTTATTTTTTTATTATTTGTTGATATCTTATCAGTGGAAATTAGTGTACGGTGGGGTTTTTTTTTTGTTTGGCTACGCTTTCGTAGAGCTAATCAAAAAATGGGTTGTTATGTGACTGGAAATTGCTAGAGCCTATGCAGAGTACCACTCAAGCTCTATTGTAGATCTCTTATGGCTCTGTGCACTTTTCAGCCAATATAATTACTTTACAAGCATTTGCATTTAAAAATAGCCTTCAAGTAAGATACAGAATAAAACAAAGGCAAAACGAAAAAAAATCAATGCATTTTCTATAAAATTTTATTTCTAGGCGTTGCTTTTATGGTTGTTGCCACGTGTTGTGGCTGCTTAATGCAGCTAATGTATATGTAAAGGTATAGACAGGGCCGCATCAAAGCAGGCGGCGCAGGGAACGCAGCCCTAATGATATAATATTCTCGCAAAAATCTGAATAGTCCAAAAATATTGCTGTCGATTATTGTGACCTTTTGAAATGTCTACTTTTGTATAGTTTAAATAATTGTCTAATGTCAATATTTAGAAAAAATTGCAATCCGAAATCGAAGTAGATAGTCTAGTTTACAGCTGATTGTTGTTGCTCACGTTAGGGTTACTCACGTCCTTACGTAGGTAGTCTTTAAGCACTTATGCCTGTCTGAGCGGTTTTCGGAAAGCAAAAACTCCTGGAGAGCTCAAATTTTATTAGAATCGCATTATCTGCAGCAGATCAAGTTTTGTCGATTTTTGTTTATCCTTAGCCCCGTCCCTCCGTTAACATTTTCTCACAAAAATTCCCTATGCCTCCTAATCCGTTTATCCATTCCCTTAGAAAAAGTCTACAATCCTTAATATAGTAATATGTAGCTATCCCACTATAGGATACCGACCCAAATCTTATACTGACGTCAAAATACATGATATTACTCAATAAAAAATTTTTACTCACTCACTTTTTTAATTACAGCTATAAAACCAGTGTTTAAAAGCAATAAATAGTGCTGCAAATAGTATTTATATGTAAATGGATAAGAGGACTTAATTTTATTCGCACTAGGCCCTAGGGCCGGCCGCTATGTATTTAATACAGCACCGTATATAGTATATACGTACATATATAATGGCAGTATGTCCAGCTGGCAGAAAATTGTGTATATCTATTTCTTTTGAATTTTACGCCATGGCTCTCTTTCTTGTCTAGTGTCTAGACCTGGCCCTTGGCAATTGCATTGCTTTGGCTTCTGGGTTAATGTTTTTTTCTATTGTCTGTTCTTTATAGCCAAGTTTTTGTATGCATTGCAAATTGAATTATTCGCATTTCAGGCAGAGAATCGTGCCTATTGGCGGCAGTCTTAGTGCTGCCGTGAACTTGGCCGCGTTTTAATTTCAAGTTTCAAGAAACTTTTAAATATATTATTTTTTGAGTATTTTCAGTTTGACGCACTTAATTCCTGTACATTTGTATACTAATCAAAATGAAAAAAAAAAAAATTAAAAGTCACTACTAACAATATAAACCATTTTATTATATGTATACTGTTTATGTACTTTTATACTATGTATTTTGATTGTATGTATTTATCTTGTATCTCATACTCTTAGCTTGCTTTGGAGCACTTAAACAGCAAAAACCGCAATTATACAAAACGAAAACAGAAAAGCTTAAAGAAAACCTTTGAATCTAAGCAAAATCTTACGCAAAAAACCCAATAAACTGTCTCTGTAGTAGAGTCTGTGCTTAGGAACAGAACTACTCCATCTACTACTACTACTACTACTACCACTACTATCTACTACTATAAGAGCAAAGTCAAACGCAAAAACAAACAAAAAGTAAGTCTTGATGTTTTCGTCATTCAATAACAAAAAAAAAACAAACAAACAAAATAAATAAATAAAACACAAAATCGTCTACAAAATTTATACGAAAAACACTAAAATCAAAACTAAAGTGTAATGTGATTTGTATAATTAGTTAAATTTCTTTGTATAGTTGCAAATATATATAGTATATAATTTATTTTGAGTTCACACAAACACTGTGCACACACACACACACACACACACAAACACACGAGATCCACCACCTCCACACCACAGGCAAGTCAGTCGAACCATATTTCAGGATCTGGACTTATTTTATGTTTTCGTGTTTGTTTTTGTTTTGATTTTGTAGACAAATAGTTGACACAGTTTTCTTAACATTTGTTCAATTTGTTATTGGAAAATTGTTGATGCTAACCCAAAAGAAAAAAAATTATTTCGTTTTATTACAACCAGAAACAAATACAGACAATTTTACGTACTCCAGCACATAATACACGCAATAGTCATGTTAAAACCTTTTCCCATAATTTTCTTCACACAGTGAGAAAGCAAAAGGACGATATGCAGGTCAATGTGGCCGGTCTACGCAGAAACATCAAGAACCTTGCGCATAACTATTCCGATGCACAGGTAAGTGCTCTCATTATCATCATCAGAATGCAGCTCATTAATAAAATTTATTTTTTTTTTTAAGGTAAAAGTTCGCGAGGCTACCTCGAACGATCCATGGGGTCCCTCGGCCACTATAATGGCTGAAATAGCCGATCTTACCCACAATGTGGTTGCCTTCTCGGAGATTATGCAAATGATCTGGAAGCGGCTTAATGATCATGGCAAAAACTGGCGGCACGTTTACAAGGCACTCATTTTACTCGAGTATTTGATCAAGACAGGCTCGGATAAGGTCGCACAGCAATGCAAGGAGAACATCTTTGCCATACAAACCCTGCGAGATTTTACCTACTATGAGGAGGGCAAAGATCAGGGCACGCATGTGCGCGAGAAAGCCAAACAGCTGGTCAATTTGCTCAAGGACGATGAGCGCCTAAAGAACGAACGCGTGAAGGCTTTAAAAGCCAAAGAACGCTTTGCACAACACCCCAGTGGCTTTGGTAGCGATGGCTATATAGATGGGCCTTCGCAGCGTGATATGCCGCCGGGCTGGCAAGAAGAGCCGCCCAAATCCGTTTCAGAGCTGGAAATGGTCAGGCCACAGACAGCAGGCGAGGAAGAGCTGCAGTTACAGCTAGCCATGGCCATGTCACGTGAGGAAGCCGAACAGGAGGAGGCAAAACGGCGCAGCGATGATGTGCGCCTACAGCTGGCACTCAGTCAGAGTGAACAGGATTTCAAGTGAGTTTGGTATGAGTTCAAGCTAAACTCTTGTCATAAAAACTGTTCTCTTACAGAGATCCAAACGGCCGTACAATACCAGCACCCAAAAAGGATGAGCCCCAGCAAAGTCATTTACTAGATTTGCTAGACATTTCGTTAGGCGCCACAAGCATTTCCAGTCCGCCATTAGGCGCTGCAGGCGGCGCTGGCGTCGTTGACCCCTGGGTTGGATCTGTTGGTCGCGCACCCAGTCAACTATCGGATCCCTGGTCGGGCACTTCATCACCACAAATAGATCCCTGGCATCCATCGGCAGCACCACGCACTATTATGAGCGCCGGAGTGCCACTAGGCGCTGGCGCCATTGGCACGAACGGCTCTAACGATGCTTGGGGTCTGCGCACACAGTCACCTTCCGTGGCATCAGGTTCCTCGACTGAGGGCTGGCTTCAAACTAATGGCAATGCTGCCAATCAGAACGGAGCTGTCGTCAGAGCTGCTGCAGCGCCTGCAGATGCTTGGTTAACTAAATCAACAGGTGGCGCAGCTTTGGCAGCGGCGCGACCAGCTGCTAGCAATGGCAGTGCGGCGGACCCTTGGCTAGTAGAGTCACAGGTAGCAGGCGCAGCGCCAGCTGCAACAAGCGCAGATCCCTGGGCGGCTTCGACACAAGCAGCAGCAGCCGCAGGTGCTTTAGACGATCCCTGGAAAACGCTAGGCACTGGCGCCGTAAAGGTGAGTTTGAAAGCTCGTAACGCCTAAAGAACTGTCATCTTTAACTCTTATACGACTTGCAGAAAGAATCGCCCGACTTTGATGACTTTGATTTAATAACCAATCGCAATCGAAGCGGTGATCTTAACAATTCCAATGCCTCCAACAACAACAATGGTGAGTTAAGCTTAATTAGTCAAGAAACCAGTTAATTTTGTTTTTGTAATCATAGCTTCTCTGCTTGATGAAATGGATCCGCTATCAATGAACTATGGCAATTCAATGAGCACTGTGCATCCATCAACCGGCGCTATGACAAAGAAACCGCTCAAGACGCCACAAGCTTTTCTTGGCGAGAACTCGGCCTTGGTCAATCTGGACAATCTAATCAAGCCTATAGCACCCCAAACACAGTCAGGCAGCATTGCGCCAGCCTACAATCCATTCAGCGATAGCGTGATGCCACCCAAAACGAATCTATTCCAGCAGCAGCAGCCAGCAGTATGTTATCACAAGCATTAACTTTTCAAATAAGCAGGCTCATATAAGTTTTGGTTTATTTTAAAGGTGCCGTCCATTAATCAGTTGAAACAGCAGCCGCCTTTTGCAGTCAATATGAATCAGGATCCTTGGGCGCCAGTAACTGGCGGCAATGTTGCGTCACAGGTGAGTTAGCTAAAGTGAATGCTATGCTAGCAAGTTTGACGTACTTTTAGGTGTCTGTGAGCGAGTGACAAGTTTAAGCTTAGTCAGTTTTGGGACTTGTGATTATACTACTCTAATAATTTGGTATCTCTTATTTTCTTTCTTAACTGCCAACACTTTTGTATCATTTCCCTTACTGATCATTTGTTGCCATTGTTGCTTGCCATCTCAATACTGCTTTTGCATGCATCTAATTCAAAAACGCCTTTAAAAGCAAGCGAATGATCTGCTTATGCAGCCTTTAAAGGCACAGCAGCACAAACTCGCCTCTGTTGCAGAGCCAGTGCGTCCAACTAGTTTAAATCTGGCTCAAATGCCAGTAGCTACGCCAAAGGATGATTTTCAATTGTTGAACCTATTCAATAATCCGCAACCAAACCAATATCATCATAACATGCAGGCTTATCCAAATACAATAAATAACAGCAATGATGTCAGAAATCAAGTCTTTGGCTATACGCATCTTGATGCAAGCATCGATAGCATACGCAACATGGAGATAATGGGTGAGACACCGCAACGAGCATATTTCAATAGTCCCATGATGCCCACTACTGCTACTACTACCTACAACAACATGACGAATGGCAACAATAACAATCAACAGCTGACGTATGACACGCCTGGCTATTCAAGCTTCACTCACAACTACAGCTGTGCTCTGTCCGAATCTTTGGCCTTAACGCCGGGAGTAACTATAGCACCGTTGTCATATGAACCTTCTGTAGATGTGGTAGCTCGCAACTATGGCTACGGCTTTAGTAATGCGTTGCTGGAGGCCACAACAAGTGCCAAGCTGGAAGTGAGTAGTGGACATGTTGTTCGTATTGTCCCAAGAGTTTCGCTTGCCAAAAGTTTTTGCTGCTTTTGTTTAACTTTTTTGATTGTTTAATTTGATTTGTAACGCTTTTTGGTTTTTTTTCTTCTGTTTGTTATGTTTTAAATTCCGACACAAGATTTGTTGTAACTGGGTCAGCTGCCAAAACTGCCCAGATAGACAGCTATAATACTTCCATATCTACTTAGGTAGACGTTTTAGAGTTCTGCAGGAGTTGACACAAGGAAATATTTCCTCGTTCATGTAAATCATGTCTTATTGTCTGTATGCATGTCCAGATATCGGGTACTAAAAATTGTATTGAGAATCATGGTAGCTAAGCCAATTATGTTTATAACAGTCCGAATTTATCTGAAATTTATCTGTATCTTTTTCAACATTATCTAGTCTTTCAGAAGAAAGATATTACAGTTGGCATAAGAAAACTTGTTAACTGATTAACAGCTGTATCTAAGTCGGTCATGTCCGACTTTAATGTAAACCAATTTGTACGTAGATTAAATGACTCTGTGCTTACTCAAGCAGATCTCTAAAATGTGTGTGTGTAGTTGTTAACGAAACGCAGCTGCAAAAGAGTTGATGATAATATTTTTGTATCTTGTAGCCAACAATGGAGGCTTGGACGCTTAAATAAAAATATGCAAATGGGTAAAATAATTTTTCGAATGTGCATGTCTTGCTATCCCAACTAACATAAAACCAATTGTAGCTATCTATATATACATATATATATTCCACTAAACTAACTAACTTACTAGTAGAATAGCTCTGAAGCATGTAAAAAAAACTATACTTATTACTTATATATATATATAAATCTATTGTACTTTAACTAAATGCATGAACCCTGCCTCTTTGCTGCTAAGTAAGCTTATAGTGAATTATGGAGAACATGACTTAACTAATTTAATTATATACTCATTGCAGCAGAACAACAACATGCCTTGGGTAAAACCGGAAGCAGCCGCAACAAATCCATTTTTATCGTAGGCCCATCCAATAAGAAGAACCAATAGTAACAACGCAATTTACACAAATGTGTCGCTAAGCTGGATAAGGAAAAGGTTTTATAAACAACTAGAGCTCCAAAACAACAACAGCAACAACAAAAACTAATTAAACACATAAATTATTTGTAAGAAAGTATTATTAAAATGTAAAATTAAAAAATTTGTGATGTGTTGTACACACTGAATGTAAATGAACGATGAGAATGGTGATGATGATGATGATGCTAAGAGCATCAGCAAGACAACTTCAAGCTCAAAGTTGTTCAAAGTTCAGCCTAGTACACAACAATCGGAACTTGTAGCTAACCGCAATTCCAACAACAACAACTAACAACAACACACAGCAACTGAGCCATAACATGTTTTTAACTAAATCTGACCACAACTTAATGCAATAGCTTAATGTACAACAACTGCAACTACTATATAATAATAGAGCACTTAATGCGTTGATAAGTTTTTGTTTTGTTCCCCGACTGTTATTTGAGTTGTTTGTTGTGTAAAGAAAGATGTTGGAAATTATTAACCAAATAAGTAAATTGGCAACAAAAACGGCGCGCATTAAATTATTTAATATTTAAATTGAGATACAAAAACATAAATTGTTATAGCTTTAAATTGTACATACCAGCACACTAGACTTATTTATAATCTGTGTGTGTTGATACGAAAATCGATGTTGAAAATTCTGGAAAAACTATTAGAATGTTTTTGTATGTGTATGTTTGTGCTTGTATATTCTGTCATGTTATTTGTAACACTTTTTTGTATGCGTTTCAAAGCAGAACAAATCAAAGCCTAGGCAAACAATTTTTTAATATATGATATACATTTACATTTGCATATTTTTTTAAAAGAAATTTTTGTGCGTTTTTTGGGCCACTTTCAATACATGCATAACAATATATATATATATATATTTATAATTTTCTGTTGAATTTTTTAATGCAACTAGTTTAAAATTTACAAGAATTATAAATCATATAAAAAAAAACAAAATATATATATTTAAAAATGAAACATGGTATAATTATAGGTTAGAATACGTAAAATTGTATAAGATTTAACTTAATGATAAAAATATACACATATAAAAAAAAAACGCTTCAGATGATTGTATGTAACTAATTGAGATTGTTTGAGTTAAGTTGAAGCGTCAACTTCACACCCACCATTTTGAATCAAACCATTCCTGGGAGTGCAGACAATGACAATTCTACTATTTTCGAAATGATTTCAATCGATAAAGCGTAAAAGCGAATGACATTTGTTTGGGAGTGGAATAACTCGATGGCAATTCTACTACTCTATTTAAAAATTATTTGATTCGATTAAGAGTCGAAGCGATTGACTGGGTCATATGGGAGTGTAACGAGTCAATAACAATGTCACTCTCTGCTTGTAATCAATGTAAAGTGGAGGTGAGTTACGATTCCAAGAGATTTAGACTTGCAACCCTTACCATTTCAACTTGCAACTTTATTTGGGTATCCTACATTATTTCAAATCATTCTCATATAAAATAAAGCGCTCATTTTAGCAAATATGTAAACACATCAAACGAACAAATTTTTAAGGTGCATCGAGCCATGTTTGATATTTGTTAAAAATGGATTACACAATAAGCCAAAGTGCTAAGCGACGACAATGCGGACAAGCCAGACAAGAGACCAGGTCGATGTCTACATACGTATGCCAACGGCATCTGCAGCGGCTCTGGCTGAGACTGAGAGAAGCTCTGGTGGACCCCACTTGACAGGCAGCACCAGCATTCAACACTTTGGTTGGGGCGCAAAATGCGGCAGCACGATTATGTTAATTTTGGGGGGCAAAGGAAATAGCTTTGGGTATAGATATGTATGAGCTGAGAGAGTGTTGGGGCAACATTAACAGAGCACGCCCACCGTATAAGGCATCATTTAATGTTTTTGTTGCAGCTAGCTCAGCATCTCAGCTCAATGATATTTGGCAAGGTAGAGGATATGCCAGCGATTGCGCAAGCCAGTCACTCGCGTTTTGATATTTGACATGCGCTGGGGGCCATCAGGAAACTTCGTTTAAATGAAATCAAAATGCACAAATACATAATTTACACAAATTTGTTATCGGCTCTTGTGGCTGTTAAGCTGTCTGTCCATGCCATATGAGCGGTATTATGTTTTTTTGACACGACGACGACATCATTGAGCCGGCCAACAGCCATTGACTCGTTGTTGGATATGGTCGTTGTGATTGGATTGTCTTGTTATTCTAAGCAGGGACACTTTTTTACTAGGATGCTGTGCACACACTGCTTAACACTTGCGTAAGTGCAGGAAATGGAAATGATCTCAAAGAAAGAAGAATAAACACTAGTCCCAGTTACTAACAAGTTGTCTTTAAACTGGAAAACTATAATAAATGACATATTTGAGAAAATTCTATCTGGTTGGGTTGAATATTATTTCAAAAAGCTTAACATCTATGTTCATGCATCTATTTTGTTTAAGTCATAAAGGTCCTGTTGAAAACGAAACAGTGTGTACCGTGTAGGAAGCATTGCTTTTTTATACTAACTAACACGCTATCGGCGGAGCAGATGGGCCGGTGACATCTCCACTTTGTTTTTGGGAATTGATGCTATGTCTGGCTTTTTAGTAATAGCTTTTTCATTTGGAAAAATTATAATTTTTAATTGTTTCGACGAGTCGCGAGGTACCACCCTGCTAAACTGCAGAAATCCTTTACAATATTACTTAGGGACTCAGCTTAACGATGAACAGTGTTTAGTTTTTTGCAACGTTTTGTGAAAGCCTAAAAAAGCTGCAGCTTGATGGGCTCAGTGTGTTGGCTTAGGTTTACATAAATTTCTCTATAATTTATCTGAAATGCCTGTCGTTCTGCTCAGGTTTTAGCTAAAAGCAGATATCGGCATCCATTAAATAAATCTTTCCTGTGTGTCTACTAAATTTAAAAGCGGCTTGTTGGCGGCGGCAAGTTTTTTGCTGACTGGCCTTTTTTGGTAGGGCGCTGGCTCCTCTATGCACGTTGTTGGTGGCGCTGGTGGCGCTTCCGCATGGCACAGACAAAACAATAAAACTATTAATTTAATGTAAATTTTGCGCAATTTAATTATGTGCGAAATCACAGTGGACAATGCAACACACATACTCACACACCTTCATAGATAAATTGGCGGCAGGAATAATTAGGCAACATACTTGTGTAAAAGTGAAAGGGGTGATGGCGCCCGGTAGCGATATGTTTGGACGAGGCCAATGATGATGATAATGATGATGGTGTTTATGTAATCCAAGCTAATTGCAGGCTCCCATCACTTTATTAAGTGGACTCTACATATGTGCTACATGCTGTGTAAAAGTGTTGTCGTTAAAATTATGAATAATCATAAATTTTACTTGGGATATATTTTTTGCGGACATTAATTATTGCACGGTATCGATTACAAGTAATAGCTCTCTGCGTGCAGGATTTATATGTTGCATGCTAAATATTATTACTTGTAAATGAAGTTTGTGTGAAAAATATAATTTATTAGCAATATGTTTTATTATTGATGTAGAAGTTAAAAAACCTTCAGTCGATAGTTTCCAATAAGCCATACCTACTGTCAAATATCCTTTTGGAAATCGCGTGCCTTGTGTATCGATAATCGAGTTCAGTGATATCGGTTTAAAACGCAACAGGTGCCGGTGCGTGCGTCGGCTTTGATTTTTCGTCGTTTATTTAATATAAAAGCAAGCAAACGTGTTAAAAATTTGTTCAAAGTGTTAAAAATGTTACAATTTGTGTTTATTTGCCAAATATTTAATGCAAAGTGCTGGCATAATAGTGTTTCTAAAGTTTTTGTGTGCAAAACATTTCGTGCCCCTAAAAGTCTCGGCTTCATGCTATTGCGCCATATTGGAAAATAGTCCTATTGGAATTTCCTTCGTACATTTTTTTGTAAACAAAGGAAATTTTCAAGGACAATTGTTATAAAAAGTGTTCTAAATAAAATAACAAATTAAAAAGATTAAAGCTTATTCGAGCTACTCGGCATAAATTTAATTAAATGTAATAATTAAAATTAATTACTGTAACAAATTGAATTATTTATAGAGAGTATGTGTTCTGTGCAATATAAATTATTCTATTCTATTTGGTAAGTACATTTTCTTATATTATTTTAATCATTTAATTTAATAAGCTGATACGATTTGCGAGATATTAAAAATAGAAAACTGTAGTGCGGTGGGAGTTGCAGTTGCTCCCCTTTATTTTTTTATATGTTAAGGCCCATACGCAGTTCGAAAATTTTCGCACGGAATGACAAAACTTCATATAAAAAAAAAATCACATTTGCGAAATTTTTCTAACTGCGGATGGGCCTTTAACAAAAATCACTTACAATATTTTGTTTGGTTTTGGTTATATATATCTTTTATTATTTTTTTGTTGCAAACTTAAATAAATGTCAAGAATACTGAAAATTTAAAAATTATTTTTTTAAAAACCTTTATTTCGATATGATAGATTTTTCTTCCATTTTACTTTACATGTGTGGAGCATGATTTTTTAAGGTAATTTTTCGATTTTTTTTCAAAGAAACTTTATTTTATGTTCAAAATCCAAATAGGTGACGATATTATACATATTTTGAGCTACAAAAATTAATTTTTCTAAAGTATTAAAAAACAAAATGGCGCCCGTAGAGAGCTACGAGTACATAACTAATTTTCGGTGAGGCCTCCTCGGCTGCAGCTTTTTGGCGTCATCATTGATCTGAAACATAAAAAAATGTTTTCCTCTTAATCTATGGACCAAAAGCAAGTGAACCACGTAGGGGTTTTCAAAAAATTTTCAATAAAAAATGTGTTGTAAACTAGTTTTTATTATTTTGACAAAATTCTAAGTGTTTCCCTAGAACATTATGTTATAAAGATTGTGTCAAATTTTCAAATCGATCGGATAAAAATTGACTGTGTTATACGTGAAGCCATTCGAAAAAAGTGGTTTCGAGAAAAACGCGCTTCAAGTTTTAAAACTGAAAAAAATTGATTTTCTGAAGATTCTACACAGGTGTTGCCCCTTAAGGAACTTTGTTCCAAAGAAAATAATCGTTTTGGAAACATTTTTATTTACTTATTCTTTTATTTAAAAAATTTTAATTTTCAATGTTTGTGTTTTTATTTTTTGGATAAGATCCCGTTTTGTGTTTAGACGATGTCATTTTTAAAATTAAATATCAAATCAAAATACAAAATTTTAAATAGTACTTTTTGGCCGTCCTTTGGCATACAAAATAAGCTAAAAAATTTATATTTTTAAACTTAAACTAGCGTCAGTTAACCAAGTTTTAAGCTTATTGCCACGCAAAGTAATTGATCAACATTTTTTCAGTCCTCGCATTTTATAAACCTAATTTAAACGATAAAGTTAATGAACTGATTACTTTCAAAAAAAAAGCCAATCTAAATTTTACGAGACTGGATCAGTGCTGCGAAGGCGAATATGTTCTTAGTATGCTTCACATAAGGAATATAAACCATTATCTTATAAAAAAGCCTTCCCAGCAGCCCACAAATATTTTCGTTTTCTAGACAACTTTACACCAAGTATTGCTTTCGAAAATAAGTTAAGTTCCAACTTTGTCTAAGATTATTGGTGCTGAAATTTCTTAGAAATCATCGGTCGACAAAAATTATTTATTTATATAATTATAAAGTAGAAGTTAATTCTAAATTATAAAAGGTTTGTAGCCAGAGCAACGTTGGCCTTCAGGCTGAGAGTTTCAAGAAAAATTCTATTCATTTATGATGTTACTGGCAATAGTCGGACCAAATTTGCTTTGTAGAAACGTTCTTGAATATTTTTCTTTTCTATAAATAAACTACGAATATAGTATAATCTAGTAAAATGTTTAAAATCATTAAACGACTTTTATTTGAGAAATTCAACCAAAAAAAGTCACAAAGCATTGACATGTCGGAGTTATGAAATAGGTGCCATTTTGAAGTCAATAGCGATAGTAGCTTGTAGAGCAACTTGGATAAACCTCTGTGATTGTTCCTGGCACGATCGATCGTTGGTTTCGTTCGTTTGTGACGTAGTTTGTGTAGCCTTTTGTTAGAGCTGAAACCATGAAAAATTGCAATTTGTATGGTTTAATTAAAAAATCTGTCAAATGCCAGTTTGTGCGCTCATTAATGAGTCTATATGGCAGTTAGGCGCTCAGCTTTAAACAACAAACAACAAAATCATGCTTGACATAGCGTGAACTCCATAAACACACACACTAAATATACTATATATATGAGTGGATACATAGAGCAACCTATATGTATATATATTTAAGATATAGTGCTTGATATGTTTAGCTCACGTTGATGTTGATGTCTGCAGGCAGATGCGGTGGGATTGCTGCCTGCCAGATATTGGCTCTAAGTTTTATGCGCCAGCCTTTCCAGGTTACCCTGCGCCTTTGACAAAACAAAAGACTTGAGCAACGAACTTTATTTCGGTTATGATACACTGTCGCACAAAAGTTTTCGTTAACTTGATTATTGTTTTTTGAAATTTAGTAAATCCAACATAAACGTTTGAATCTATTCGTTTTAAATGTAACGATAAAAATTTGATTTTATAAAAAACCATCATAACACATATTTTTTATTTATATATGTATGTTTACAACCAATCTTTCTTATTTCTAAAATAAATGTTTGTTTCTAGCTTTTCGTTACCGATTCTTCTTTCTTTCTATTTCGATTAAATTGGGAACTCAATTGTGTATCTTTTTCGTTTATTTTTTTATATCTGTTCTTGTAATATATCGTTGAATAAGTGAAGCGGGTCTCTTTTTTTCTCGACCTCTTCAATTTTGATAATTTTTACGCATGTGGTAGAGCTACAAGCCAATAGTAATCACGTCTAATTTGATTTCAAAATTGCCATAACTTATCGAGTTATCGATAACCGCAAATTGGATTTTTTATTTTTATACTTTTCTTTGACAAGCCATATCTCCCATATCTGCCCATACGCAGTTCGAAAATTTTCGCAAAGAATGACAAAACTTCATATAAAAAAAAAAAAATCTAAATGGGATATCCCAAATTTTTCGAACTGCGTATGGCCTTTAACGAATAAAGAAACTGACGCAAATTTTTGTACATGATAGATAAAAATATTTTTTTTTTGTTTTTTTTAAAACTTTTTTTTTTTTGATGTATTTTTTTTTTTAATGTTTTAGGAATTTTTTTTAACTCAAAAGTGATCTTCCACTTTTAAAAAAAGTGTTAATGCCATTTTACGCGTGTAAAATCTCTGCGAAAAAAAAATGAGAAATAAGCGATAAAACGTTCGAATTGACATGAATGTTCTTTTTGACATTTTAAGATCAATTTCAAAAGTAACAATGAATGTCATGACCCCGTCTCTAGATATTTAACGTCAAAGGTCGCAAAAATCGTTTTTTCGCAAATAACATTTTACCTGTCCTTTAACATTTTTCCAAATGTTTTAAGAAGCTTTAGGGCAGGGGTGTGCAAAGGCTGCTTATGGAAGAGCAAAAACCAATACATATAAAAGAGAAACACTAACACATCTAAAGCAAACCGTTTTTTCATGTTATTATGTACACTGACGAAAATAGTATATACTCTTATAAATGTTTTGTTTTTCGTTGTAACTCTTTTTTCTTTGCAAGCTATGCCTTAATACTCACATTTAACACATGGTGTACAAAAATTTCATATCCGCGATCAATCCTACAACTTTTTTTTTAAGTGCAAGAGTTCAGAGAGCACAAACGAAAAACAACAACAAAATTACAGTGAAAATCAGTCGGCCAACAACAAATATACACAAGGGTTGTTTCTATGCTCATGAGCTCAGAGAGCAAAGAGAGTAAGGGAGAGAACTCGCGAAATTATTTTTGTAATTTGCATTGGCATTGAGGGATATACAGTTTGGGCCGTGCATGTACACGCGCATTGCTGCCTATGCCTAAGAGCCATTACAAAACCAAAAAGAGCCAGATGAGCAATGGGCGTAAAATTCTCTACAAAATCGGTATAGAACATAATCTAATCTAATGATCATAATCGTTCTTGAGATAGAGCTTGGAAAGTGTGGAGTGCTTTGATGCGGCGTTGCACTCTGAACACTTTATCTCGTAATGGGTCAGTTTTATGAAATAATGTTCCATACCAGTTTTATAGAGAATTTTATGCCCAACAAATGCTTAGAGCGTTGAAAAAAATTTGAAGCACGGTTAAAGTGTTCTTTTACAATGAAATAAAATCCTTTTGATAAAAATTTTTGACCGTAACAATCCAGCGACATTCTACTGACAAATGCTTTCAAGAATTCATGTCTACTAACGTATCTCTTTCTATACATCTCAAGTAGTTCTTTTGAAGCTGGACTTTTTCTGGTGTGACGTCCAAAGATGTACGCTTGGTTTATGTTCAGTTCTTCTTATCAGATTTTTGCTTTTTTTTAGAGTGTTTCGGATCGAATTCTTGTTGCGTTACGAATCGCAGACGCAAAGTTCTTTACCTACTCGAATTGCTTGGTGAAAGTGTATTTTTTTTACTTCCGAAAGTATTGACTGTTTCAGTGTGCGAAAACTTTTTGCCGACAGTGTTTGCACTCGCTGATTTTGTGTTTCTTTTTTTTTCTGAACTATTCGCTTGCATAATATATACAAATTTTTGGGTCTGACATGATGCTTCTAAGAGCCAAATTGATTTTTAATTATAGGTTGTCCAAAAGCGAAACCACATGATGAACGATTCGCTTCTTCTGGGAACGTAATATATGCTGTCGCCTGGGCATACGTACATATATTTGTGGGAATACGTTATCCTGTTTTTTTTATGTAGTATTGTTTGTGCATGTATCCAGATACATTTGTGACAGACCCAATCAAGCCATTTAATTGAAATATCTCAACTTTCATTTTCAACAAGCTTAACCGCTGTTAAAGCCGCTCTGCCGTTAGCATAATTGAAACATAATTTTCGTAGCGTAAAATCACGTCAACCAACACTCGGACACGACACCTATTTTGATTCAAGTGCCAACTGGCCATAAGAAATTTCACCCATTTTGCACGTTCCGACCATCAATGGAGTAGCCTGCTGTTGGTTTTTGCCGCCCGTCGAACGTTAGTTAATCATTTCATTGCATATCGTATTTTTGTCAAGTCAGCACAAGCCGGTAAGCCGGCTAGCCAGCTCACCATAGCCAGCACCGTCGCCACCAAGATTCAACGATCGCCATAGCACACTACTACGTCACAACATCGCACACATTATCGCACCACACCTCACCACATCATGATAGCAGTTAAGGCATATCAATAATTATCAGCAGAGCCATCAAGCAGCGATAGCAACAGCGCACACCTTGCCACTTGCAACCACCAGCTGCCATGTCCCCCCCCCCCCATCTCACATATGGGAGAAAAACTGTGACATTTAGACATAACAAATCATAGCAAGGCGTAAAGAGATAGGCTGAGAGACAGACAGTCGCTCCGACAAACAGACATCTAGGCAGTGACTCTTTGGGGCAGACTATGTCTGCAGTGCGCGGCATCATTAGGCGTCTGTCATGCGGGTCGTTGTTGCAGCAGCAAATCTTGTCCAGCCTTGGCTGCATTTTCGTTTTTGGGGCTGTGGCTGCAACGTTTTGTGTGTCAATGGGTGTATAGAAATTGAAAGTTTCACACTTGTCAATTAAGTGTACTATTTTGATGTAGCTGCGTTGCGTATACCCTAACTGAGGATGCACTGAATTGTATTGGGGGTGTGTAACATACGGACGGGTGGAGGGTCACTACGAAAATTTTTTTTTTTTTATTAGGTTAGGAATCGTCGAGCTATGCCGTATTCAATGTGAACAAATTTTCTTGGCGCCCAATTGTTCCTGCATTATTGAATGTGCGTTTTCTATCTATTTGGCGATTCCAATCGGATATCGGTCTTGGCCGCGGAGATCATCGATCGCCAGAGGTTTCTGTCTTGTTCCAGCCAGCGCCAATTGGTGATTGCAAGGCTATAAAGATCCTACATTGCCTGGTCTTACCATCGTAGAGGCGGACGTCCCCTTGGTCGACGTTCTCCAAGTGATTTTCGCTATCTGTCTATTTGGCCATTACAACCGGTTGTCGGTCTTGGCCGCGGAGAATATCCCTCACCAGCGGTTTCTGTCTTGTGCCAGCCAGTGCCTGGCTTCTTCAAGTGGCGGTCTTCAAGTGATTTTACCTCGAATGTCTTTTCAGCTCGAGCTTTCTCATCTATGCGGGCAATCTCAATCTCCTAATTTGTCACAAAACAATCTTTCTTTAACAAGATATTTTCTGTAATGACGATCGATTTGGGACAACCTTTACGAATTTCGTCGATGAGTTTTACAATCACCAAACAGTCGCCTTCTTGGTACCGCGACTCCTTATAGCAAAGGTGTGCCTTTTTAAAGGATGCATCTCATACAAGGGAGTCCATTTGCAATTGCTTGGGCAATTTAAGACAAAACAACTTTGGGAAATTCTGTCAATTGGTTCTGTTAAATTTCTTTTTTTTTTTTGGCAAATTCTGTTTTGTTGAATTTCTTTCCTTTTTTTCTCTATAATGCAAAATTTCTTTTAATCCCCCATAAAATTGAGAAGAAATCGGTTTGGGTACTTTCTAAAGCAATTGCTTGAGCAATTTAAGACAACAAATTTTTTTGGAAATTCTGTCAATTGGTTCCGTTGAATTTCTTTCTTTTTTTTCTACACAATGCAAATTTTCTTAAATTAAAATGACAAAAGACAACATCAAGGGTATCCGATCTTCTATTCCCCTACATTAGGTTATCTTTGGCGCTGTATTTATTTTTATAGTTGTTTTCGAACACTTCATCATCTCATGGCTGGCAGTCAAACAGTTGTTAAAGCTTCGCGTTGCGCCCAAAACTGCAGTTGAAAAGCGTCTGTCAATGAAAATGAATTTTTATTGAGATTTTTTTCATTTCGAAATTAATTAGAAAAGTGTATATCTCGCTGCGTATTAGAGTGTAAGTGTTTTGGTAGCTTAATTGCTTTGACGTGTGCGTCGTCGTTGTCGTCGGCGTCGGCGTCGTATGTGTAGTTATATAAGTCGTAAAAATATGTTTAAGCCATAATAATCTGAAATGGGAAAACTACTATCACTTCTACTATCACTTGTCTAAGCCAATTTCCCTGCTGCCTCAAAACGCCCCCGGTGTTAAGAAAGACCATTGCATTGCCGGCGCTTCTAAGATTCTACAGGTTTGCTTACGGAGAAAGTGCCTCCAATGAGTGAATGACTTGACAATGACAATAATGTTGTGCTGTATGCACTACTGGCGCACACACTTATGTAATCAGTCAATGACAGAGTTGGAGAAGGTGACAGTCAACTTCTGGCCGATGGGATCTCATTAAATGCATATAATTGTTATATTACTTACATTTTCACATCACAACAACGAGCGACCGGTTACATTTCAATAACCAAACTTGGTTAAATAATGCGCGCCCACTTTTACTTGGAGTCGTCCACAAACGTCGAAACGAAAGCGAAAGTTCTTTTGTGTTGCGCCTCCTCGTGCTGGTGGTGAACTCCTCTCTATGGATGTCGTTGTTGTTGGTTGGTTTTTGGCCCCGGCCAAGGCGATTCTTATCGGCCAAAAAGGCAAGCGGCAGGCAGATTTATGCACTTTTCATTTCACCTAAAAGCACCATAAAACAGTCAAAAACGGTTCGGGCCAACAAAGAGCTTCAAAAGAGTTGCAAGTGCCGCATGCAACTTTCTTCCCAAAAGCGCAAGCAAATTATGCGCATAAAACACTAAATCGAAAATGTATGGGGGCGCCCCATGCACTGCATGGTCGATTCTTTAAATTGCCACTTGGACCACTTGACCGACGACAAAACAAGAGCGTTACACTGAAAGATTGTTTCAATAAATAATGAGAGTTGCTTGGCAGAGATGGATAGACATGGGAAAATCTGTTTAATGGTTGGGATGGGAAATAATTGTAATGGTGCTGGGCAACCTGCAGAAAATCTTCAAAATATTTCTTATTTTACTGACAGAAAAATTATATTGGTATTTTTGCTTCTACCGTTTTTCCCTATGTTTGAGGCTTTATTGTAAAAAAGTGGTAACATATTTACTATTAAAAGTAATTCCCGTCGTAAGCGACTAATTTTTGCCATCTTTCTGGTAGTTGTAGGATACCATCTCGAAATAACGATGAATCTTTTGAGGCGATCCGCGAATCGCTCCATTTTTTGACTTCTTCATAGAGTGGGATCTAGACTGTGTACCATAGATCGAAACCTATAGTAATCCGAAGCAGAAATATATGGAGGGTACGGCGGGTGAGGTAGGACATCCCATTTAAGGGTGTCCAGGTAAGTTTGGCAACATCTGTCCGAGCATTGTCATGCTTTGTCGTGTCTCTCTCGGTATTGTGGCTCGGCTCAAACGCATCAATTGCGTTCGATACCGATCCCCTGTGATGATTTCACCTGGTTTCAGGAGCTCATAGTATACTACACCGAGCTGATCCCACCAAATACAGAGCATAACCATAGCGTCGTGAAAATTAGGTCTGACCGTCGACGTGGCGGAATGTCCAGGCATTCCCCATGGTTTTTTTTTTGGGGATCATCGTAATAGACACTTTTTTCGTCGCCGATCACTAGTCCATATAAAAACTCCTTCTGATTATGTGTTTGAAGCAGCTGTTCACAAGTGAAGATACGCCGCACATCATCTCCTTGTTTCTGAATCATTCCGATGGCTTTAAGGCGTTTTCAAATCGTTTGTTGAATAACTCCCAATGATATTGCTATTGATAATTCTTTTTGCGTTTGGCATAAGTCTTTATCAAGCAATTCCTACCGTTATGATTGTCTACGACGACAAAATCATCAATTTTGAAACGCAGAAATCACTTACGACATGTTCTCTCCCTAAGATCAGTTATATGTATTTTTGAGTACCCGAAAACCCCCGTGGATCCGCCAGGGGTGGATTCAGGAGCTTCTACCACCTCAGTAAAATCTGATCAGAATTCGGCATAAAACGATTTCCACTATTCTTGATCCGCTCCTGTTGACTACTTCTTATTTTGGTACAAGGTGACCTCCCTTAGCGGAGTTCCGTTTCTCGCATTTATAGTCGAACATACATCGGCCACCAGGGGCGTTTTCAGGAGCTTCAAACCACTACTAAAAAAACTGATCAGAAATTGGCATAAACAACTTTCCACTATTCTTGATCCTCTTCTGTTGACTACATCATATTTTGACCGCTTGCAGTATACTAGGTGGCCTTGAAGAAGAACAGTTGACATTTGCTGAAGTCTCTCTTTTGCTGGATTGCGCTGCCATTTTTTCTCTCAGTGCAGGCCAACTGAGTTGTGCCGCTCCAGGGCTACGTGGCCAAAATAGCCGGCCTGGCAACAAGTGCAGCCAACGACAGTGATGACGACCTAGCGACCAATCGACCGAGTTTGGTTAGGCACCACTGGAGGCTGGAGTGACCACCCAGAATGTCCGAGTGACCAGAGTCCAATTAAATGTGCAGCATTTTAATCGAGTGGCATTTTCTACGCACGTTGGCCAAAGAGCCAGCTGCTTTGGTAACTCTGTTGCTCCCGAACTCAGGCCCGGACTGGAGCTGAGTTAATTTGTGAAAGTTTTGTGTAAACAATTGGTTTTTCACATTTTTTTTTTGTTTTTGGTCAGTGGAAGTTGCTGTTGATATAAATTTAATCAAGCGTGGCCAATGCCAAAAGGTGCAGTAGTAGCAGTCCGGCCCAGACCCAAGCCCTTGGCGCCGTTGTCAATATATTGAGCCATATATTTTGTAGCCGCCAATCGGACAGGCCTTAAGCCTTAGGCCCTACTCATCGTCGGTTGTCGTCTGTCGTCTGAGTTGACATAGCCATTAAATATTTGGAGTTAAACTGATTGAATATTTTGGTTTTTTTCGTATATTTCTTGTTGTGTATGCAAGTCAGTTGTTATTGGATTGCATAATGCTGTGCAGCAATGTCAAAGGCATTAAGTTCTGCAGATAAGCTGGGCACAAAGTACCTCCAAGTTGTTGTCAAGCTACTTGGCACTAATTTGGCATAATTGGACAATGTGGCCAACTTGGTGTTGGCAATTGGCACGCAGTTAAATGCGTCCAACTGGCCAAAAAAAAAAAAAAACAGCCAAAACAATGCAACACACTGGATCTCAACACATTCATACAATATTAAGTGGGTTAGTGGCGCCTGTTTCGGGATGCCAGAGCAGAGACCATACCAGACCAGGCCAGGCCAGACCAGACCAGACAGTTAACCAGTTCGTGTCATGTGATTTTTATCGTTAATAGGAAACAACTGCAACAACAATAACAACAACGGCAACGACAACAACGACAAGTACAAAGACAAAGCGCCGCCAATGGCAGTTGCCAATATTGTTAAGATGTGTTGGTGTGTATCTACGTGTGTGTGTGTGTGGCAGGCTAGTAAACAAATGTTGCAGCAACATGAAAAGGGTTTTTATTCAATTGCAGGCAACATGCAAGTTGCAACTGCAAAATGCACTGAGCGAAGATATTGCGAATTTTGTAGATTTTAGAAAAAGGATACTTCTAGTATGCTTAAAATTTGAGGAATTTTTTAATTTAAATAAAATTAAAGCCAAACACTGGCGAAAATTAGTCCTTTTTTTTAATTTGTGTAACTAAAAAATTGCATAAATCTAATTAAAAGACTGTCTTATTGACTTATAAAAAAGCTTGAACTATTCTTAAATAATTTCAGATTCTGTTTTTATGAAGTGTATCCAGCTGAGGTTGTCCGTTTTTTGGCGAGCTTGCACGTTCTGATATTCAAAATTTAGATAGAGTATTTACTAAGTGACATTGACATTGATTTTGAAATTTCATTAATACAAAATTTGCCCAAAACTTTTGATTGAGGTGTGGCAGTAGCCTAAAATGTGTTTATTCGTGTTCCAGTATTGGATCTTCTGATTGGCAGCATAATTTCAATCAATTGAAGTAAATACTATTAAAAAATTTGTAAATTATTTGGAATAAGTATTAAATGCTTCATAAATTACCAAAATATAAGCGCAAAAGAAGAAGCTTATGGAAATAATCCGGGGGTAAATAATTTTCGCAAAACGAAAACTTCCAAAACACTCACTGTCGATCAAACTATCCAGGAAACGCTAAAAGAAAGATAAATAAATCATGACGAATTTGAGCACTTCACTTTGAAAAAATATTTACGTTTTCAAAATTCATGGTACAATTGAATTGGAATCGAATTGAATCAATTTGAATGATTAACTTTATTTATGCCAATGTTTTCGTCAAAAGAAATTACCGAAATTGCAAGAATCTCATTGCCAATATTCGAATAGAAAAGCAAATTAAATGGATTACCTGTACCATCACATTGAAAGTAAATTCGATGTATAAGTTTATAACAAAGAAATTATGCCCTGAAAATCGATCGAACTTAGTCAACCGATTTTGATAAAATTTGATAGAACATTTTGGAGCAAACAAACTTTCCAAGGTTAATTATCAGTCTGCGATGTCTGCACAACTATGTTGCATATATTTTTACAAAATTAAGAAACCCCTTACTTTTGGTGCAGGGTATTATAAAAACAAAATTCTTTGTTGAATGAAAATTTTGAATGTATGCCATTTTCGTACATCAAGATATTCATTTAGATCCAACTAGAACCCGAGATAAAAATAAATGGAAAACGCATTCATAATTAAAAAAAAATCTAAGCTGTTATAATTAGTTTACAATTGCTAAGTACAAGTTCTATCTAACATAGATTTCCGAGCTTTTACTCAGTTCTTTTTCTCAGTGTACTGCTTCAATTGTTAATGTGACTCAGAGACAGAGTAGACCCAGAAGACATAGCCCAAACATAGACAAGCGTTTTATTTACAGTTGTTTTCTTTTTATTTTTGTTGTTGTTGTTATTATTATTATTGTTTTTGTGATCGTTGTTGTTGTTGTTATCTCTTAACTTTCATAATAAAATCAACAAGGCAATAAAATGAAATAGTAAGTTGCACATTTAAAAAAGAGTTACTAAGTGAGATGAAAAATCAAAAACAAATTATGCAAAGTAAAATGTTTTCGCATGAATATCTCATATCTCCTTTTATGGCCAGCCGCCTCTCACATTCACCGGCAAGGTCTCTGGCTCTGTCGCCGTCTTGGTCCCGGTCCCAGACCCAAGTCTTGGCGTTTGCTTTCCCATTGAAATTGAAAGTTCTGCAGTCGTTTGTCTGCAGCGTGCGAAAATGTCAAGTAGCAAGTTGTGTTTAAGGAGCAAGGGGTAGGTGTTGCGGTGTACTAAGAGGTAGTTGGGTTACCTTAGTTGGCGCAAATATTTGGTCGGTCGGTCGGTCATTGGCCAAACTCTTGGCTGACACACTTGTCAACAACAAAGTCGCGTACGTTTGACAGTTGGCTGAGACCAACAGTCAATCAGTCAATCAGTCATTCATTCAATCATATACGTTTATAAATCTTCACTTGAAAGTGCAATTTACTTTCGTTTTGTCGTGTTGTTGCAAGTTGTTCCGCCAATTGACGTGAGTTCTCCCGGGTGAGAGCAGTCAATGCACAACACACTAAATATGAGGATCCATGAAAATAAATTATATTCGTGGCATAGTAAATATGCAAATGGAAAACTAGTTGCCCATCGGGCAAATCAATCAATAAAGCACACACATACAGTGAGCGATTTGTTTTTATAGTTTTTCTTGGTTTTCCTATGAGTTTTGGCCGCATCTTCAGCAGCATCCGAATTGACCAAGTCAACAGAGCTATCATTTTTAGTGACAAGTTGCCAGAGTCAAAAGCTTCACATTGATAAGAGAAATTCAATTTCGCTTTCATCTCTCTCTCTCTGAAATCTCTTCAATTGTCGCCACTGCAGGCGGTCCATATTCAAGGTGATTTGCGTCTGGGTGCTGGCTGGGGGATGCCTGGACTTGGACTTGGCCTTGGCGTCACTTGGTCAGTCAGTCGCTCGGTAGCCAAACAATATTAAAAACTTTGTAGTGCGTTAAGCAATGTAAAATCTCAGTTTATAGCTCAAGGCAAGAGTGCATAAAAATCAACAGCGACATCAACGGCAAACGACAACTTAAACGACGAATAAAGTTGTAGTTATAAAATGAAAAAGTAAAACAAATACAAAACCAGAAAGAAAACTTAAAACGAAGTGAAGAACTTGCGATACACTAAAAACAAATCGAATAAAGATTATATAGTATGTGCTGTATATGAGAAGATGATGCACTTAACTCGCGACATAAATAAGACTGCCGCTGGGGCACCCCATAATAGAGGTTTACTAAAGCTCCCATGAAATATTTTATCTAATTTTATGAAAAGAGCGCAGAGTGGACTATAAAATATTTTAATTAATCTTTTAAGATTAAAAGATGAAGAAAACTTTTTTTGGGTTCAGCTTGGTGAAGAAGCTTCAAAGTTGAACTAATTCTACGGCAGAAAACTATGTACACCTAATTCTGTTTTTACACGGTATATACGTTCCAGAAAAAACCGTGTAAAAAATGGAGCGAATTTTTTTTATGCAAGACATGAAACATTTATGGAAGACATAAATAATTTTTTATGCAAGACCTAAACCATCTGAAAGTATGCCAAAAATTCGTTTTGAGTTGTGCATGCTATATTTTGGGTTGATGCTGAAAAAAAATAACTAAAAATAGTATGTATTATAATAGTTGAAATTGGCATAAATAAAATCTAAGAATATGAAAGAATATTAAAAAAATTATTTTAGGTATTTTTCCAATACGATTTGGTTTAACTTGCAACAAAATCGTCGGATTTGGTGAAATTGGAAGCACCAAACATGTGGTTTCAAAACGAATTCCAATAAAATATTCGGATTCATTTTCCGGGGTATTACAGATCATTAAATTTTTATCCAATCTTAATAATTTTTACTATTCTTATAAAATCCCGAAATTCTCCTACACAGGAAGAAGTGAATACACATCTTTTGGTAAAATTTGGTGTCTCCAGCTATGTATCATACGTATGGGAAAAAATGAGGAACTCAACGCGTACCTATAGGTACAAAGGGTATACTAGATTTGTCAATGTATGTAACGGACAGAAGGAGGCGTGGCAGACCCCAAGTCCTTTATACCAAAATGCTTATCATAACCTCGGGTAGCGATTGAGCCATCCGTCCGTCGTCCGTCCGTCCGGGCAGCAAAAGTTTTAGTCAAAAATATACAAATTTCACCACCCTTGCCTATAAACTGCGTTAATATTTGACTCTTCGTAATTATGGTTACAAGTGACCTAGAATCACAATTTTGGGTAAGCTGATTCATGTGGCCCTAATGAACAAATCCACATCCAAATTTCATAGATACGGCCCCCCACCCCCGCAATCGATTTACCGTGTTCTCTCCCACACCCCTCAATATACCAACTTGAAACTTACCCCATATGCTTAAAATAACTTCTTTGACGTAACATTCGAGTTTCATCAAAATCGGTAAAAATTTAGGGAACTTATAGGTATAAATATCGAATTTAACCAAAAAAAAAAATTCCATTGGAAAGTTCTTAGAAAGAATATGCAGGAAACATTTTTTCGGGCACCGCCTCGACTGTACCACACTTTTATTATTATAATTTACATAAAGTCATAAAAAGTAAAAATTTGTACATGATATGTTAGTATGAATGTGCTCCTGTTCGCTTGTCGAGATATTAGCTTTTATGTTACCACTATTTCATAAAATCTAAATGGAAAAATAAATGATCACGATAAGCACGACGACAACAATTTTTTTTTTTTTATATGCATATATTGTAATAGAAAGAAACCACGATTTAGCAAAGTTAAGCTGTGTTTATGTCATATACATATGTTTCTATCAGAATCCTAATCCTCAGCTAAGGTATATGGTAAAATATTTTTTATGCTGAGTTTAAAATAGTACGAAAAAAAATCTATTATTCTATGAGTTGAAATTCCTTAAGCTATTCTTCTTCTATTTCGGTATAAGTCTTTGTATAGTGGTTGCTGGAAAGATATCTTTGTTTTTATATAATACCTTTTTTTGGGTTATCCGAATCTTAGGACCCATTAAAATGCCATCCTGTGACATTTACAAACACCTTTAGAAATTGAATAAACTCTCTCTTAGCGTATAAGTGTACAAAATAATATTTTATATGAACATTCATAAACATTATAGTAACTACCAAGCGCAGCTGAGCATCCGACATCCAACACCTTACACAGCTCAAGGTGAAGTGTCGTCGTAGTTGTTGTTGGTTGTTATTATTATTGTTACCAGCATCGTTGTTGTTGTTGTTATTGCTGCGGTTGTTGTTTTAACTGCAGTCGTTGCAGTTACCTCTTTCTCTCTCGTCCCTGTCTCAAGCGCTGTGGCTGGTGTCATTTAATGCGTGTAACTCTCTGGGCGCTGCAGTTTTAATAGCCGTTCCTAATAGAGTAAGAGGTTACATTAAGTTCTTCGAAATGTATGTAACAGTGTAAAGGCATATACGAACTGAAAAAAATCGATATACCAAGAATCTTGATTAGCATGAACAGACGAGATTGTATAGTCCATCTGTCTGTATAATCAAAGAAAATTTTTGATAGCATAGGTCGATAGGTCCTTTTGGAAGCTCGAGACGGTTTGCATCCTTCTCACGCGCTCTCTCTTCAAGCCTGACGGACTCTGACGTTGGCTAATCTAATCAAGTTTATTTTAAAAGATCCTCACTTAAGAATTCTAGTCTTACTTAGGCGTGCGTTTACGTGAGCAGATTGAAAAGCAAGTGTACAGCAAAAAAGGCAATAAAGAAAAAATTTATCTTTTTTTAACAAATTCTTCCTCCTCGTTCTTTGAAGTCTTTCAAAAAATATATGATTTGTTAGCCTTAAAATCATGCAATTGCCATTTCCCACGGCTTCTTTATTTTTATTAGTTCTCAGAATAGAAGATATACCTATCTTATAATAATATTCCTCATAGTAGAACCTATATGTTGTATAAGGGAACCAGATTTTGAGAAAATGATGAAGATGTATTGCAAACATATCAGCTGTAACTTTTATCATCTAGTCTTCTAGATTATGTAGTTGGACCTTAAGCCGCACCAACTGGATCATGATCTGGCAGTGATACAAAATTGAATAAGTTCTTACAAACTGAGTAACAAGTATTTCAAAGTCGGTTATGCTCGTCTTTATAGCAAGCAATTTTTTTTATTTATTAATAAAATTTTTAATATATAGTTGCTTCCTTTCAAAGTGGCCAAAGGTTGAGCTGCATGTACCCATATGCGTGTGTTTGTGCTACAGTGGCAATTAACATTTTGTGGCCATCAATGTGTGTGTGTGTGTGTTAATATGAGTGTGTGAATGTTGCAACATCTTTTGAGATGTTTGCCGTTGCGTATGCGAAATGCAACGAGTCAAGTTTGTTGCCTAAGTCTTTCGTTTTTTTCCCTCTTTTTTTTAAATATTTTTCAAGTACTTAATTCAAGTTAAGTGCGTACCCCAAGATGATCAGCTCACATAGCAGACACACACACACAGACAGACAGCACCCAACGTATAATCTCAATCCCCACATCGCATAAAAATCTTCCGCATGTCAAGGTCAATTAGCATTTTGTTGATTGGCGCTTAAAGCGTGATAAAAATGTCAAAAGGTTTCGATTGGATTGGATTGGATTTCGTGTGTGTGTGTGAGTGTCTGTTTTTAATGGTTTTAATGTTATTACTTTTAATTGCGTTCATTTATGGCTTAAAGTAGTATTTGGAAAGAGTGTTGGCTTATTGCATTATGATAAGCGTTGGCGTAAGTCCACACACACACCTTTAAATCTTGAAAGCCTTGTGTCATTGAACTATGTGTGTGTGTGTGTGCTAGTGTGTATGCCTGCTGCGTTTCTTAGCAGTTGAGAAAGTTGCGCGATCCTGTGATCTATCTTTGTGGCCAAAAAATCGTAAGAAAAAACAAAAACCAACAAACGTTGCGCTTAACAAAGTTTTCACTCCTTTCGCTTTCATTTCAATTACCAAATACGATTCTTATTTTCAATTTCAATATGATGACAACAAGCACGACGGCGACAACCAGCAGCAGCAACAACAACAACAACAACCAACAAACCAACATTACAATAACAACAACAACAGCAAAAAGCACCCGCGACAACGCAGTTTCGCACCAAATTTGGATCGAACTCAAGGAGTCACAGTAGGAGCATGTATTTACACTGCTAGCCAAAAGTTTGCAAACATTTGCTATTTGCAGAATTTTGTAACAAATTTAATACCAGCATTTAAAACTATTATCGGTTGTTATCTTTAAAAAGAGATGTTTTTTTATCAAGGGTATTAACCACCCATGGTTTCTGCTTTTGTGTAAAAAATAAAATTTTCCAATAATGAAAGATGAGTCCCTTCGCTTATCTATGTGTAGTTCCTTTAGTTTGTTTATTTAATTCAGGAATTTATTTATTTATATATTTATACACAGCTTATATACAATTAGAAATAGGATAAAAGCTTATTTAAAGCTATAGTTAATCTTAAAAATGCAATTATAATTTTTTGAAAACTTTTAATGTTACCATAAATTACTAAGAAAGGAATTTCATGCCAACAAAACTTCTGGCTTAAGCGTTTGAGCTGAGCTAAATGATTAAAAGATTAAAGCAAAAATTCAGAAACTGTGGATACTTTGTTGACCCCACAATCACATCTAGTGTTATAGGAATTCAAAAAATTGCACCAAATTGTTCTAGCAGAGTCCAATAAAGGAGCAGAAAAACAGTTTATTATTACAACGCATAAAATCAAAATGGGCACCTGACAGATAGGAAGAAGGCTAGTTGGTCGCAGATCTCTCTCTTCAAATCGCCGGTACACAGTCCCGAAATATTTTTTAGATTATTATCTTCTTGGAAAATGAATCCGTGATCAATCAAATCATTTCCAGATGGAACAGATTGTCGCTATGATATGACTCTTTTGTCAGTTTTCCATCAATTTTATAGAGTTGACCGACTCCATCATAACAAAAGCAGCCGCAAACCCTTACAGAACCACAACCGTGTTTGATGGTTGGCGCGATACATTCGGATTTGAAGAACGAACTGGCGCTGATTACTTAAAAAAATGTTATATTTTGACTCCTCGGACCACAGCGCAAATTTCCATTGGTCATTGGTTCATATTCTTTCATCGATACACCTGATAATTATTTTTTAACGCAGTCTCCTTTTGACCATATTCAAAGAAATCAGTGCCGAATATTTGATTGACATTTGTATTATGTAATTTTTTGTAGGGGTATCCATATTTTTGGTCTGTACAGTATATAATGACGTTACATTTCCTATAACTATGGGCTGATCAAGACGCTTCTAACGGTACCTCATTTGTCAATTTATGATAAGCGGCTTAGAAGATAGGAGGGAACAGATGAACGTAGTAGCTACACACATGTGCTACATATTCACATAGAAGTTAAACGCACAACTCTTTTGCTTCTGTTAAAGGATAAGTAGTGTCTGTAAACTTTTGGCTGGCAGTGTGTTCTGACATATATATATATATGTGTGTGTGCTCATAAGGCAGCCTAACAGCCTGCACAATAACAATAACGTTGTGGCCACGGTAGCCAACATTAATGTGATTGTTGTTGTTGTTGCTGTTGTTTTTGGTGGAGAGGCCTATTACCATTTGGCTTAGTCAAATCGTTTGTTATGTTTTTATCTTGATGTCCAGTCACCTTGATTTGTTGTAGAAAATGCAATTTTTGGCATGTTTTTTTCTGTTGTTGTTGTTGTTGTTGCTGCTGCTGGTGCTGTTGCAATCGTAGTTGTTGTGGTTGTTGTTTTTGTGATTGTTGTTGTTAGTAGCATGTAGTATGACCGGCTACCGGCGCGTAGGGTGCATCGCTTTCTCAAAAAAAAACTCAACGGCCTCGGCCTATCAACATTTGACAATCGTCGTCAAGTCGTCGTCTTCAAGTCGACGGCGTCGTTTCAAAGACGTGGGTGACTGACTCTCTCCACTCTCCGCTCTGCGCGCTCTCTCTCTCTCTCTTTCTCTCTCTGCCAATGTCGGCCTGTCAATGAAAGTGAAATTAGAATTGAGTATCTTAGAGTTTGTTGTTTGTGTTGCTGTTGTTGTTGTAGCAAAAGTTATCGCTAACTGCGCCAGTTACTTAAACTGCGCACTATAGATACAATAAATCAGCGTCCATTGTTAACGAAATCAATCAATTTATGGGCTTGGTTTTTGTTTTTATTTCTACTTTTGAAGTTCAATGCACTGGTGCTTTGCCATTTGATTGAGTGCGTTCATATTTCAAGGTAGTTTCGCTCAGTGTAGCCGCAGTCAGCGCAGTCAGAGGTAACAAACTAGCCGCAGGGGTCAAAGTTTAGCGCATGTTGTGGCTTTGTAGTTTTTGTTTTTTTTGTTTCGTTTTTTTTTTGTAGGGAAGCCACAAAACGAGCGACATACTTTGCAAATCTAGAAATGCCAGTCAAACAACAACAGCAACAACAACAACTACTACATAAACAATGGGAGGACGACGTTGTCGCTGTCGACGTTGGGCTTGTTTTTTTTACAATGTTTTTTTTTTTTTTTTTTGTAAAAAGCCAACTAACTTCAAACTAACAACAACTAAACAACAAATACCAAACTGGCAGCAGCCACTACAACAAAAACCAAATGCAAATTCAGAGCCTCTAAACTTCATTTGTTGTTGCCTTTTTTGTCTCCTCGTTGGGTTGTCATTATTTATTTATACCTAAAACGTTTCGTTTTCATTTGTTTAAGGGAGTAGTTGCTGTCCCTGTCGACGTCGAAACTGAAACCGAAACCGAAATCGAAAACTTAAAAACTGGGTTACTGGCGCCTGTTTGGGGCTACAAGATCGTGTCATGAGATTTCTATCTTTGTGTGACTCTGAAAGCGACAAACGCTGTCAAACGAAGAAGAAAAACTCCAGAAACCAAACAGAAAAAAAAGAGTTAAATAAAATCACAAAATGACAAAAAGAAATACATTGCTAATACTCTGTTGTAAATGTTTCGAGGAGTTGCATCGGTTACATCAGAACCCTGACTTCTGGGGTGTTATAGACCTCAGATTCGGATGCATATCGTCGGAGGTCTTTAAGGGTTAAGTTGAAATCGATATGCAGGCTTAGAGGACAGACAATGTCAAGTACACCTGATTCTGTTTTTACACGGTTACATGAAGTAAATCCTTAAGCTGCTATTAAAATAAATTAAAATTCCCTAACTAAATTTCTAAAAGATTAGGTTAATAAAAATATTTTTCTTTAAAATTTCAATCCAAAACTGCGGACCAAAAACTCACAAAATACGACGATATTTTGGAGTGTTACTCAGAAACCTGAAGTGGTGATGTTTTTTTTTGACCTCTGACTCCCAAAAATACAAAAAACCATCGCCGGACAAGCGGTCTCGGATAAAAATTGTTTGCTGTTTTTTGAAGTTATTTCAGAACGCAGAAGAAATTAAAAAAAAAAATGTTTTGAAGTCTTTTTTTTATTCTTTGAAGTCGTATGAATGTCGCTTTCCTAACCGAATTTCCATATAAGCAATTTCCGAAATTCCTTTTTGTTTAATGCTACTGTAAATGTTGAAATATTAAGAGCAATTCAAAATATCATATAATTTTAATCGTTAAACACTTTTCTTGAAAAAATACTTTGTTGTAAAACTTTTTGTTAACATCATTAAAAGATGAATGCAGCATGGTTCTAGGGCTTTGGCACTTTCCTTCTCAAAAGATCTGCGTTTCTTCAACATTTTGAGAATGTTTTACAAATCTTATAATATTCAATTGGATATTATTATTCAAATTCTTCAAGAGTATCTTATCTTCGTCGTTTCGAAGTCTACCAGTTCTGACTCGTTTATTTTGTTTTGAATTTATTTTGCAAAAAAATAAAAAATAAACTACAACAAAAGTAAAGTGCCTGTGGCGTGGGTTGTTGTATCTCGGCTGGTTCTCCTCACATTCGCATATGTATTTATGTGTGTAAATATGTAGTATATACATATGTATGTACATAATGTATGTGCTATATAGAAAAACGATCTGGCATGCTGCACATGACTCACAGCGCCAGTCAGAGTTGGGTTGAGTTAGTTTTAGCTATAGCCAAAGTCTGGCCTGTCAGACCATCCAACTCCCTCAATTTATACTATATGTCTGTATATGTTTGGTGTATATGGGAATGTATGTATGTATATTGTTTTTGTTGCATTTGTTGACTTGTTTACAATAAAGCACACAACAGTATATAATGCAGTTGTTGTTTTTGTTGTTTAGGGTTTTCAAACAGTCACGAATTAGCTCAGTTGACTTGGGCTTCCATATATGTATATAAATACATATGTACATAGTACTTGTGGTGCATAAAAGGCGGCTTAGAATACTGCTTATGTTACAGCTGTTGATTTTTAACATAAATTGGCTTAAACACATGCCCTGGAGTGTGTGTGTGAGTGTTTTTATATAGCACAAATTTAGCAAAAATCCAAAACGCATTTTATTGCAACAGAGCTGCAGCAAGTTTGTTGCCTAAGTCTTTTGTTTGCACTGCAGCTGACGCATGAGTCTCGAGTGAATGCACCAAAGAATGAATAATTGAATTGAGTAAATGAATGAATGGGTGACCGAATGACTGAGTGACTAAATGAACAAATGTCTAACTGAATGTCGCACTGATTTATGCGCTTGACCGCATAAGCCACCTACGCATTATTTTCCATTAATATTTCTCAACAGTGGCGTAGACATTTTCTTGGGTTTGGGGTTGGAAAATCGGAATTCGTGAATTCAACAAGAAAATTGTCTTTTAGAGTGTACAAGTGGATTGTAAGAAATTTAACTGAAGCAGTGACGTAGACAATTGTTTGTGGTTGGAAAATCGGAATTCCTTGAAGCAGAGGCGTTGACATCAGGATTCGCACAAATCTCCTGTCGGACCACTATAGCATTTTACACCTATGTTATGATAAAGGGATCCTTCTTTCGTTGAAACAATATGTTGTATCCACCTATATTACGTATAACATTTTGGTCAAAATATTTATTTATTCTCAGTTTTGAATGGATACAAATTTTTAATCAGAAATCTTGAAACTGCTACACTATTTTAATTTTCGTTTAATGGGCAGCAAAAAAGTCCTTTTCCAGAACTAGCGCAAATTTTGTTCTACAATCCTATCATTCCTAGATCTCAAAAATCCCCCCAAACTAAGCCACTGTTTCACAAAAACGGCGTTATTATTATTGTTGTTTTTGTCGCTGTTTTTGATATGGATTTTCATTTTCATTTCTAGTTATCAACTGATAAGTAGCTTATGTAATGGCCAAGTTTGGGGGAAAAAAAATGGGTTAAAAGTCAGACTGACAGTTTAATTTGACATTTTTTACGCGGTGCGCTTTCGACTTGACTTTCAAGTGTCCATCGCGCCGACCAAACTGAAACTTGGAACTGGGCGCTTGAAGCTTGGAGCAGGGGCTACATGACAAAGTGCTTTTTGTTTATAAACTTTTGGGCATTTTCTTTCATATTTGGTTAACAAGATTTGTATATTGAATTGTCATTTCTCTTGACAATTTAATTTGGATTATGTGCAACAGGCAGCAACTACCAAAAAAAAAAAAAGGAAAAAAAAATTGCGATCCTAAACTCGAGCTTGACCGACTTTGGTATACCCATTAAAGCAGGTCGGTGTCCGAGATTGGCATAACTGCTTCCTTGTGAAAGATAGTAAAGTGGACCATTTAATATTTGCTAATGATGGAAGATAGTCTTATATGGGTATCTACCCAGCGAAACTTTGAAGTTTATTAAATTAATATACAATATGTTAAAAAAACTTCTCAGATGAAAAGCTGTTGCTCAACACTGCAAATAGTTATTGATCATTTACTAGCTGCGGAAGATTCGTATATTAAGGATATAGCAATAAATAAACAAAAAAACCGTGCTGCGGAAAACGAAACAACCAAACCGAACAATTTTATTCGGACTCGTTTTTGCGTGCTCCGGAAATTTTTTTCGATATTTCCCCTTTTATTTTCGATAAATTCGTATAGTTCCCTTATTTTTCCGATAAATTCACCTGTTGTGTTGGCGCGAAATTATTTTTGTATGATACAAAACAGCTGACAGGGTTACCTCAGCTCTGCATCTTTTTATTACTATATGTTCTTTACATTTAATTTTCATTCGTTTTCGCTGTGCATGCTATTTTTTAGGTTGAGTCAGAAAAAAAATAATTAAAAAATTTTTCAGTAAATATATAACTTGAAGTTGGCATAAATGTAATTTAAGAATATCAAAGAATATTAAAAAAATTATTTCAGCATAAAATTCGTGCTTTTTTAAAGCTATTTTGCCTATTCGTTTTAATTCCTCTTGCAACGAAACATTCGGTTTCAAACCACATAAAACATTCGGTTTGGTGAAAGTGGGTGCACCAAACATTCGGTTTCAAAATGAATCCGAATAAAATGTTCGGATTCGTTTTCCGGAGCACGGGCAGTTATTTTGTTTATTAAGCTCACATGGTGCCTTTTATTACTCGCCCAATAGAGCAATAATTAGAAATGTTCAAAAATTAATTTTTATGAGTTCCCTTCATACAATATCATAAGCTCAAAACTAAGAATAGACTGGAAGGTTAAATTTTCTCCCTTACCCAGAAGGAAACAGATAAGACTGCAACAGCTATGGGCCAAATGGAGTGAGTCACTTTTTAAATCGATCTTTTCGATTTCGATTATTTTTACATATGTGATAGAGGTACTTTTTTGCTTCTCGATACATTCTTCATTAAAGTTAATGATTTTTGAACCCTCGCAATAAGTTAGATGATTCTTCACCTTTTTAAATGATAGGGAATGTCGAGTAGATACAATGGTTGTTTATTTACCAAGTACCAATTGGTTGTGCTGGGAAGCCACATTATCCGACCGAACTCATTTTCTTCACCCCTGCTTCCTGTTACATAAACTTGATCAATCATGATATACCCTTTTACTCTATAATTAAAGGGCATAAAAAGGCTACCGAAACAGGCCTTTTTTTTTTTTTTGCTTTTTAACTTAATTTCATGTACAGACAATAGCAGTAAAGTAAATAAATAAGCCAGGAAGATAAAATGTCAACTGCCTCATTATGACTACTGACACTGTCTTGGCCTGGGCACGTTTTGGGCCAACTGGGCAACTGGCCAACTGAGCAACTGTTAAAAACAAAAGAGCCGCTGTTATATACGGGCTCGAGTACACGAGTACGCATTGATGAGGATCCCAAGAAGCAGCTGGCGTAGCTGATGCGCTGAAAAAATTATTTATTAATGGTTGGGACCCATCTTGTATTTCCGTCTTGACCCAAACCGAAAGGAGTTATGCAAAATGTTAACAAAGGCCAAACGAAAGCACAGCCGTAGAAATGTTTGCTTAAACAAATGTTTTTCATTTACTCACTCACTTACTCAGTTACTTACTTATTTACTTACCTATTTACTTAGATACTTATTTACCTGCTTGCTTGCATTATTCATGCTGCATTCAACGAGGAGCAGCAAGTGCGTTCCAGCAATATTAATTGGAAATTCGCATGCGCATCTATTGAATCCTCAAAACTCAATCCCATATAGCCATTTGTAGCTCCTTTGCCGAAGTAAATATTTAAAAATTTATGCCAACGCTTTTTGCATTTTAAATTTAATACGCTTCCTTTTGGTTTTTTGATGGACATGGAAATGCTTGAGGATGGTTTATGTATCGGAAATAATATTTTAATGGCCGGAAAGTCTTAGTATTATAAGTTAAATTTAGAAATTGTTAGCTGTAGTTATAAAAATTTGTGGGAATTAAAAAATAGTCTATGCAATACGTTAAAAAAAAATAAGTTTAATTTTATTCGCATTGGGTTGTAATTTTTTAAGAAGTTATTCATTGGTTCAAAGATCTGGCTTTTGATTTTCTCTTCGATAAATTTTTAGCGAAATTAGCTTCACTTTGGCTGAATTTCCTAATTTTCCCATACAATTTTATCTACATAGGGTGTTCCAATTAAGTAGTGACACTTACTCGGGTATAAATTTTCTAAAATAAATAAGTAATAAAAATGATTTTCAAAAACAAAAGAAGTTTTTTTCAAAAAAGTGAGTGGCCCCATTAATTTGGTAGGCACTGTATTGAATATGCATGCGTCTTAGCGAGTACATTCGGCAAAGATTGCGAATGAACCAAAAAACGAATATTTTTTACTTATAAATATTAAATTGCATTTTCTTAATAAAATCCATTAGGCACTGGAATTTATATATTCGAAGATTACTGTTTTAAAAGCCGAAACGTGAATTCGATGTAAATCTTATATAAATATATATGGAGTGTCGAAACAGGCCAGTAAAATTTATTTCTGAAGATCAAATTCAAGTTTGTTATATAATTATTTTTAAGGTTTTGAAAACTTTAAAAATTATAGTTGAGTCTTTTTCGGCTTCAAACTATTTATTACGAGTTCTTCACTTGCTTTATTAGTCACGCGATTTCTCTCAGAGTCCTCCCATTTATAAGGCTTATTTTTGCAAATAAACTAAAATATAGCATTTTTATTTTAAATTGCGGTTATCTAATAGATTTATAAATTAAAAATTATTTTTATTCGAACACAAAAATTA
This sequence comes from Chymomyza fuscimana, assembly GCA_949987675.1. Classification (NCBI taxonomy): domain Eukaryota; kingdom Metazoa; phylum Arthropoda; class Insecta; order Diptera; family Drosophilidae; genus Chymomyza; species Chymomyza fuscimana. The sequence goes on from OX465089.1 coordinate 2,414,798, forward strand.
TCCAAAAATATATTTTTTTAAATCTCTATAGAAATGTAATGCTGTTTAAAGATATGATAAATACCTAATGTTCTCAGAGATGAAAATATAAAATATTTACGAAATTAAAAATACAAATATTTACAGAGATTAAAAAAAAAAAATTTCATAGAAGAAAAAAATACTAAATGTTAAGAGAGTTCAAAAATACCAAATGTGCAGTGAGATTCAAAGTAGCAAAAGTATACCGGGAATATAAATACCTGCTGTTCACAGAGATTAAATAAAAAAACAACAAATATTTTCAGAGATAAAATATAAAAAATTTTCTCAGATTAAAAATATCAAATATGTATTTACAAAGATTAAAAAAAGAAAACGTTCATAGAAACTAAAAATACTATTTGTTCGTAGAGCCCAAAAAATACCAAATGTGTAGACGGATTCAAAATACCTAAAATTCTTCTTAATATTTTTAATCTTTAAGATTAAGTGAAGTGAGGTAATTTTCTTTTTTTAAAGAAGCCGCGAGACTCGCAAGTTGTTTCTTCCTCTAAAACATCCACCTGATTATAAACGTTAATTGGCTCTGATCATCTTTTTCACATGTCTTCAAGTTTTGTCCTATCCCGCCCGAATACCAAAAATTGTTGTGATTTTAAATCTGTAAAACAAACCACCTGCTGATTATAACTAACTGAAGTTTTCTGTAACATACGCACTTATTTTTTTTTTTAAATTTCCTTTCAGTTTTAAAGTTTTTACTAACACAAAAAAATTCCATTATTATCAGCCTAAAGATGCATATGTAACCGATTTCGATCAACTTTAATAACTGCAGCTAATGAGGAGAAAATAAATACAGATCAAAAGTATTCAATAAAAAAAATTACAATCGGCTTAATTAAAAACATATAAAAAAAAATGGACTTATAAATAATTTTTCATAAAACTCTCTCACAAAATAATAAGAAATTGAACTTTACATTTGAGTTTAACATTTTTCGACCAATTAATTAACATTTTGTTTACAATCTGCTTGCTGTTAAATTTGGTCGAAAACTGTTAAGGCGCTCTGTTAATGTGTTAACAGTGAGCCTAAAACGGTAATAAATTGTCGGAAGCTGAGTTACTCTCTCGAGATCTCTCCCTCTCTCACACAAATACATACACACATACATGCTGAGAAGTTGGTGAGTTTGTGTGTGCGCATTATTTTATCGCCCAGATACAGATACATATCTACAATCAGTGCAGGTTACATAAACAATTTGATTTGTTGTTGTTGCTGTTGTTGTTGCTAGTAGACTGCATACTGCATATATAAACAAATCAGCTGGTGTTTGTCCGGTTCGATATAACAATAATTGCATAAATCAATTTTACAATTTTACACCAAATTTTGTTGTTTGCAGTTTTATATACAGGCGTATCTGTAGCTGCGCTGCTCTGGTCTGCTCTGGGTTGCAACTGTTGCAGTAGTTGCAGTTGTTGTTGTTGCTGCTGTTTTGATTGGTGCGTAAAGGCAAACATTGTAGTCACATGTAAATTTGATTAAAAGCACGTTTTATGCGGCTGCAACAACAACTGCAGCAACTACAACAAGTGCAACAACTGCAACTACAACAAATGATGTGCTAAGATACAAATAGTCAAGTAGCGAACATGTGGCATGAGTTTTGCTAATTTCAAATGGCTCGCTCGATTTGGCCCCGTTGGTGGTCAACACAAATGACGCCTCCATTTATGATAAATGAAAGTAAAAGTACAAAAAAAAAAAAACAAAAACAAGAAAAAGATAAATACAAACGTATCGTATCTTACACATCATTGATCATTAGCTGTAGTATGCGTTTTGCAGGCTCTGTCCCGTTCAATGCCCCATGGACGATGGACCCACCAAGCTCATAACTCCATGCAAACAAAAGTCATTAAAGATAGTAGTACACTGAGAAAAAACAATAGAGTCATATTTCTGTTAATATTAAGAAAAACTTGGCGTTAAAAATGTGCTGAGGTATTTACGAAATTGAAGAACCAAATTCGCAAGCTACCAAAAAAGTATTGTTTTTGAAATTGTTTTTTTGAAGTTTCGAGCATAGAACATATACAACTACTAAGAATTAGGAATCTCGACGAAGCTGTTTACCTCTTATTTGGATAATACAGGTTTAATATGATTTTGGGGTGTACTTATGTCAGCTTACTGCAGCAAATCTTCAGAGTCATCTTCGCATTTTTTTCTTTTTCGACGAACCAGATTGTCTATACGGTTTTTCGGAGGATATTTCTTTTAAAATTCTAAACGAAGTTGTTTCGGTGAAATTTGGAAAAGATTGTTCCAATTTCGGTTATAACCAGTACAGGCCCGTTGATAGAAAGCACGGGTACTGTGGTGTCTATGGTCGAGCCTCAAGGGCGTTCCCTTTTCTCGAAGATTATAAGTGCTTAATGCTGTTTTTAAATCTACGGATCCATTAGAAAATTTCCGGAATCCCAATATATTAAAAACAAATACCATACTCTACATTAGCCTCCCGCTTATTTTTCTCTCAGTGTATAAATGGCAAAAGCCAAACAACAAAGAGACATCAAAAACAAAAAACAAAGACAAAAAAAAAGTAAAGAGTTTTAGCTGGCATCAAACTTGTTCTTTCACTTTCAATGTCATGCCACATAAAAACCAAAGACCTTCAACTTCAAACTTAAGCGAGTAAGTGTATCTGTGTGTGTGTGTGTGTGCATCTGTATCTGTATCTGTGTGTGGGCACTCGTGTGACTGTGGGGCGATGGGGGCTTCTTCCGCATGCAAAATTAATTGCGGCATAAAGCAAACATTTTGCCAGTCGATGTACGTAATTTGAAAATCGTGCCAAAATAGTTGCAAAGTCAATTGAGTGTTAGGTTCCGCCGATTGCTCAGGTGCTCCTCTCGGGTTGTAGATAACACCCCCGCGCATGTTGTATGTGTATATGTATATGTGTATAGTATAGTACATATGTACATTTGTATTTGTTGATCTGTTGGCGGTCTGAGTTTTGGCCTTTGTTGCTTTTGGTTAAAATCATTTGTCTGCTTGTCTCTTTGTTGAATTGTCTATTTGTTTGCCAAAAAGTGCCATGAAGACAAGTTGTTTTTGTTTTTGCTGCAGTTGAAGTTGTTGGCCATAAGCAATTTCATTTGTTACCAACTTTGTTGTTGGTGTTGTTGTTGTTGCAACAACAAATTACTATCATTGCTGTTAATAGTTCATTAAGTCACGGACGTACTATAAACGTGAAACTCAAACGTATTTTCAAGTGGCAGAATAATTGAGTGAACGGCAAGATAAACAATTCAATTTGTTATTAAGCCATCAATTAGACGAGCCAATAATTTCCCCAAAAATTATATTATTATATGACATAATATGGCACACACATGTGCTGAGGTTTGTTAACCCAAAAGAGAAAAGTGAGACATATTTTGACGTTTCGCCAAAAATTTCGCAAATTGAGTTGGCGGAAATGTTTCTTGTCTACAAGATTTGGCTTAAATGTTTACAGTTGTTATCCATCAGCTGCGGAAAGTCGAAGTAGCTAAGATGGTTCATTTCACTAAAAGATGACGCCAAAAATGGGTTGAATTGGGATATCCATTACTTGATTTTCAAAAGAAAAACTCTTTCTATGCTTTCCAAAAATAACGCAGTCGCACAAAAAAACCGATTTTCGGATCCAGATTTTAGACCATGTTTTATGTTTATTATCGCTGAGTACAAATTCGAGATGAATTCCAGCACGTTAGGGTTCTGACATAACCCAAAAAAAAAACATAAAACATCTTAGGATATCAGGACTAAAAAAAGATTTTTTTTGGGCAATTTTGTGGTTATGTTGAGCCACAGATTCAAAAAAAAAACAAAACATGAGGTTCAGATGCCGGACCCTGTCGTCTTTCCACAGCACGTCACTTCAGCTAAATACAAATTCAAGCTCAAATGACTCTAACACGTCAGGATCCTCACAAGCCCCATAAAAATAGGTCTTGTCAAGATTGTTTCCGAAAATGGCTGAAATTTATTTGACTTCAGATTCGGCAAGCAGTCTGGGGAAAAAATACTTTAAGATAAGTATAGAACCGCGACCCATTGGGCGGATTCTGACACTTATCAATATTGTTAGTGATGTCCTGGAAATCGTATCATCAGTCTGGAACCCTCAATACACTATAATAGCTTACAAAATTGATTAAACTACCATCTTACGAGAGTCGTCTGATGTTAATTAATAGTCCCAATTCTAAGAACAAGTCATAGCTCAAGAGGGATTTTATAGTCCTTTTGCGGTTGGCGTTGACTCGCCACTCCTCTAGGAAAGAATTGAATTCAACATCCCAACATTCCTGGTTTTTCAAAACTCTTCGTCTGAAAATATATTTAAAATATATAAAGCTATGAAGCTTTTGAGCCCTTTCGTGTTCTCTGTCGGTAGTATGATGCTAATAAACTACCTAACTTTATGATATCCTTAAAACTGTTTTTAAAAGTTTGGACACATAAGTTCCAATGTGCTAGTTACCAATATGCATATATTACATTTTAAGAACATTAATATTTCTCTGTTCAAACTTTCTTCTGAGATATGTTTTTTGAGCAGTATATAGAAGACTTCATAAATATGTATATTCAGCTGTGCTTTGGATTTCTCTGCAACCAGGACTGTATGTCGGTCTCCTATTTCTAGGGGACCAAAAATGCTTGAGAAATAAAACTTTGCTACAGGGTGCTTCTTATGCTCTAGTTCTTTTGTTGCGTTCAGTTTTTTGATATTTTCCCAATATTTCTGCCAACCATCCACGCATGGGTTTTCAGGTCCGAACCCTCTCCCCCCAAAGTTAGAAAAATGGTTTGACAGATTTTTGCGACCACTGATATATACACTTCGAAAATAAAAAACCCCCCTAAGACCAAATCCAGGATCCGCATCTGTTGCCAACAAAATTTTTCCGTTTGAGGCACAGATGTTCAATATCATTTATTTTTCTGTATAAAAAAAAGATTTGTTTACAAAAATAGATGTAATAGATGTACATATCTAGAAAAATCGGTCTTACTTTGTTTTATTTCGGTTTACAAGTTTTGAGACTTCGTATGCAATACGGGTTTTTTTTCGGTTAAAGAATATTTTCAAGATTCTCTAAAATCTGCGCAAGGTTCATAGAATATTATAGCAGAAGAATAGTTTAGTGAGGGGTCTGAGTTTCTACAAATTTCTGCACATATGTATGCCATATAGCAATGTTGTGCCGCTTAGACGCCTACCTTCTGATTTCTCAGATTTAGCCTAGACACAAACCAAATGATCTCAGTTTCCTGTCTAGTTTTGTTCTTTTTGTCGTCTAAATGGACGAAAATTGATTTTTGATTTATACATGTTTGTTTTTGGTCTTGTTGTTGGTTCAAGTTGTTGTTGTTGTTGTTGTTAACTGGTTGAATATTTTGACGTGATTTATGTCAGTCAGAGTCAGTGACAGCGCTTTTCTTGAGCAAATAAAGTTGTCCATGTTGCTTTGTCATATTCATATATCACTGGGACACTGTGACTTATGTCATATAGGTTTCTATAAAAGTGTGTATGTGTGTGCGTGAGAGTAAACGCTGAATGGGGCTTGAAGTGTATCTATAAGTACGCGTATATGTTGTCCATCGAAACTGTTGACGTTGACGTTGTTGTGGCTCAAAGTTTCATAAAATTGGGATCTACTACAATTGGCAACAACGGTGACAAAAAGCACAAAAAAACATACAATTTGGCTAACGAAAAATGCGCAGCTGCGTTGGGATCATTAGACTTTTGGACTCAAAGTTTGACGCACATTTGACTTGACGTTAATTACATAAGCTAAACAGCGCTTAATTATGGCATTAGCTTTTTTTTTTGGGACTGGATCTATAGCTATGGGAGCTATGTATGCTTCGGGGGCCTTATGATGTAATAAACTCTGGCAATGTTGTGCGAAAGTTTCAATAAGAATGGCATAATGGTAATTGTTGATTACAGGGCCGCATTTCTGCATGTGGCGGGCCTAGGGCCCAGAAGAAATGTGCAGGCCTATCACGATTAATCACAGATTTGATAGGATATCTTCAAGTATCCACAAAATTGCAACCGTATAATGAGAATAAATGCTTAAAATTAATCTTGTTCGAATTTTTGAACTAGGGACTTATCGAATACTTCAGATTAAAGGCCATACACAGCTTGCAAAAATTCTAAAAATATCCCAAAAAAGGGAATTTTTTTTTTATATGAAATTTTTACGTTTGGTGCGATTTTTTGTATGAAATTATCAAAAGGAATCAATATAGGTACAAGGGTATACTAGATTTGTGCAATGTATGTAACGGACAGAAGGAGGCGTTGCAGACCCCAAGTTCTTTATACCAAAATCCTTATCGTAACCTCGGGTAGCGATTGAGCCATGTCCGTCTGTCTGTCCGTCCGTCCGTTTGCATGAACACCTAGATTTCGGAGACTATAAGAGCTAGGGACATAAAGATAAAGTTTGTTCAATTTCTCAATATCTTCCCCCGTTCCGCCCTAGTAGAATTTTGCGATTTTTGGCTATACCGTTTCATATTTTTATATGAAACTTAAGCAATGCGTCACATTTTTTTTCCTAGAAGCATTTATAAAATTTGCTGACTAGGCTATAGTTAGGGGATCCCCGTCAGGGACGAAGTTCCTTCCGCATATTCTTCTCAAAGTAAAATTTGTATTTTCATTGGACACCAACTTTTCTCTGGAATAATAAACGAATATGGAACTCAAGGAGACGATTTTCAGTTTTAAGGCCTCTACCTAGACAGCTACCCTTAAGTCGAATCTCTCACGCATTCGTTACGTGACGATTTTCGGCCATCTATGCTGTGTTAAGGAACTTTCTTCAAAAAAATCTGCTGCTCGTTGGCCATGGCCCCGTGGGCCCAAGTTTTAATCCGTCACTGGTTGCGTTACTTGAGGGTATATTGTAAGATATACATAGTAGTAAGACAGCTACCCTAACAATTTGTATAAAGAGTGAGAATAATGGGCTTTATCTACAGTGACAGCTTCCTCAAATAGCAGAAACTGCAACGTGGACTCATGTGTGTATGTGTGTGTGTGTGTGTATCTATGTGTGGGCTGTGAACTTGGCTATTGCACAACAACAGCGTTAACATAAATTATAATTATGCCTGGCATTGCGGCAACAATAAATCTCAAAGTATTTTTAAAACATGACAGAAGTGGGTCGGCCCCCTCTCTCAAAACAGAGTTTAGCAGGTTTACATTTCGAAGCATTTTTTTTTTTTTCTTGTAACTTTATTTTGCATATAACAACAACAAAAACATAAGCAACTTTAACAACAATTTAAATGCAGTTATGACTAAATACAAAAGTTATTTCTTAGTTTTTTTATGTTGGAGCAGCTGTCGCTTGAAATACAGCGCATAGTTTAATTTTAACATGAAAATTTACTTAGAGAGACTTACGATTTAGACTTAATGGGTAAGTTAGTTAGATCGCGGCGGGTCTGAGTAATTTTTTGTTTTTGGGTCTGGCCAGCCTCTAATTAAAAGCGACAGGTTTTTGCGATGCCAACCAAGTCATTGATGCAGTTATTGTAATTACATATACCAGAAAATACACTGAAAACAAAAAAGGGCAACTTACAAGGTAAAAAAAAAAATAGATTTTGTGCGTCGCAAAGAAAGAGTTGGTACTGGATCAAAATCAATGTCTTCCAACGTAGGTCTACTTATCAGTATTGTATTTTCATTATAATTTCTTGATGCTGTGCAACGAAAATTCTTCGAAAAATTGTCACCCAATTCAGAGGTAACCCTTTAGTTTTAAGCAGGGACCGCAAATAAGAGTTATGGTGATGAAAAAAATCAAAGCGAAAAAAGTGGTTTACGTAAAAGTCAATGCAGCAATATATAATTTTTTTGAAAGGACCTTGCGAAAAAAGGATAAATTTTTATTTTTAATTTATATCAAAAAATCTAATTTTAACTCTTATTTTTTTCACATAAAAATAAAAATCACAAATAATAATTAAATATCAATTTTTATTAAAAATTGCCCAATAATTTTTATTTTTCAATTTTTATAATAAAAATTAAAAACAAAAATTATTGGGCAATTTTTATTTAAAAAATTTTAAATAAGAGTTACTCTGCAATTTTTATAATAAAAATCAAAAATAAAAGTTATGGCGTAATTTTTATTTTAAAAATTAAAAATAAAAATTGAATTTAAACATCTTTTGAACCAAGGAGCGCACAATAATGGTTTGCGCATTTATGTGTAGCACACTTCAAGACCTTTCTGTCGATGCCCAACATGTCCTTGAAGGATCAATATTAAGGATACCACATAAGAAAAATTACATTTTCATCCCTTTTTGAACCAAAATATGTATATGTGTAAACTTCAATACCTTTTCAGAGATATCCTTACACGTCCTTGAAGGATCATTACTTAGGATACCAGAAAATAAACTAAATTCAAAATATTTTTTCAGTCAAAATTTATTAGAACTCGGGTGTATAAATTATTATCTTGAACTAAATTGGTCCATTGGGATCAACTTCGTCGATCACCTCAAAGCCGCTGCGGGTGGTAAATCACACCGACAGACGCATCATATTACCGGGCAGTTTGGGGCTCCGTCGTTTTCGCAGCCGTTTATCCAACAATCATCATCATCCGACTCCTCATTCCCGGAGCTTACCTCAATTGAATTAAGATATTGGTTAAGAAGGGAGCAAGTATTTTGTGATGTATGTTCATCCTGAAGTATCGAAGGCATCGAACTTTGGGACGAAACTGGTTCTTCTTCCGTTGCCTGATTCTGATAATATAAAAAACATACCAAATGTGGTAAAAAAACTTTTAAGTATCGTTTTGAAAACTGAAGGAAAAAACTCGATTTATTTTTTATTATTATTTATTTCCTTCAGTCGCTCGTGGCGGAACATAGGTCAGTTACAAACTCTTGATCACCAGCCAAGGGCCTCTTCCATGACATTCTGCTCGCACCGATCGGATCCTAGTGGTAGATGGACGAACTCTTCTTCTCGCACCTGTGGATTCCATCCGATTTATTTTTTAATACTTCTCAAATTGCTTTATCTATGTACCTACATAAGTTCATATACAATTAAACAGTAAAAGTACGTACAACTTTGAGATACCCTAAAATCACAATTGCAATTCTAGAGAACGCTTAAAACTTCGGTAGCGGCTTCAATAAATTAGTTATTCCCTTGACTCTTGGTTTTTTTTTTTGGGGAGTTCTATTTAGTGTACCTATGGAAACTGTATCATATAATTCCAATATCGAGAAAATAAGAAAAACCCTGTTTTCCGTGGAATTGGTTGCCCTAGGTCATGCCAACGAGCAGATAGACGGACATATCCATATCAACTTCTCTAGTCACCCTGATTAAACTCTAAGTAACTTTGGGGGTTGCAGACGTCTCCTTCAGATATCCACATAATTCGAAAATCTTCAACTGCTCCATAGGTCTTATAGTCTTTGAGGTCCTTTTACTCATACGGACAGACAGACATTGCTATTATTAGCCAGCTCTTCTAAACTTGCTTGTTCAAGACATTGCCCACCACAGGCATATCGAAGGCACCAGTCGGCTCTAATTTTATTTCGATTAGTTTAGACAACTATACCATAAGGGCATACTTTCATAAGGAAGTCAGTATAAGCGGTAGTTTATTTTTCTTGTCCTTTAAGTAAGATAAGTTTTTGAAGATATTTGGAACATGCTTTGGACGTCAGTTTATCTTGTGGGAAGGTATACCAAAGGGAGCTTACTTTGCAAAAGGACATGAGCTGTTCTCAAATCAGCAAAATGTGAAAGATCATTGAAAGATCTAAGCAATTTAAAAAAAAAGTTGAGAGTTTTATATTTGAAACCCATTATGTCAGTGACAGACAGATTAAGAACGGTCACAAACTTTTTGATTAAATCGCTCAAAAGACTTTATCTTTCAAGAAGATTAAGTAATTTCCCGAACTCATAGCAGTATGGCCCATCTTATACGATATGAATGAAAATGAAAGACACGATTGAAAATCCAGGAGCTGATCTACCGAAGTAAGTTTTCTTTGTCTGCTTAGCACGCTGACCCGCTGTTTACTTATCTTGAATACTGACAATAATCGTGATAGCTCTGGACTCCGCGTTTTTGTAGATTCGCTGCCAAATTTTTTTCACAGTGCAGCCATACCAAGTCGAAATGTGGCGCGCCCAAGCCAGGCGACACACTTTTGGCCACGTTTGAAGATGCAAATGCTGCAGTTTTAGTTGCCGTTGACCAACTTTGTGTGAAATTTATGTAATCAAAGACTCTATACACGGCTAAAATTGGAGACTTGGCTTTGATTGGAGCCTGCCAAGCGCAGCGGAGATGATGTCAGCTGTTGGACGGAAACCTAACCAAAGGTTATCAAGATCGAAATATGGCGCCGCTTATACGTTGTACGTACATGGTGAAAAGGCAATTTCACTCGCAAACCGACAGACAGACGCCCAGGTAATGGAATCGCACGCAATGTCGTTTAATTTTCACCAAGTCAAGGCAGGGTAAGGCAAGGTAAGGTAGCTACGGGCAGGCCAAGTCAACCATATAAGGCATATAAATCAAGCTGTAATACAATATCAAACCAATGGGAATCACTAACAACTAACAAGATCTAGATGTGCTTATTACAAGGCACTCGCTATATGTCGGATTCATTTGGCAAAAAAAAAGGGAAAGCTTGGTCTAGCCATTGGCAGCATTTCATTGGAAACCCTGTCATTGTCCAGTTGGAGCCAAGACGCGCTATAATTAGACTTAGCACCCTGTGCGCCATAAATCAAACATAGTTCGACAGCAGCCCATAAGCCTAGTGATGGTACCAAGAAGAGCGTACTCAAGAGCCGGGGGTTTTTAACAAATCACACACTTCAACTTAATTAAAAACGGTGAAAATTTTTTGTGGAACCAAAAAAAAAAATCATAAATCAATGGAGCAAACTAATAAAATTCAATTTGTAACCAGAACCCTGGGCAACGCCCTCGAAATATGAGTTCCCCAATAGAGAAAGAGATAGGCCACATGCTACTCTACTAGTAGATACAGATACAATTTTCCCCCGAGCTGCCGAAATACCGCAATCGTTAGAACGGGTCGTTCCGTACGCCCCAAACCAATAACTGGCGACGCCTGGCACAGCTTCTTCTAAGAATGCAGCAGTGGCAAAAGGCCTCATAAAAATGAATATGCCAGGCGGCTGTCAGAAGCTATATATGACGCACGGACGAACGGATGGACATATGGAACTTTATATAGTATTGTATGAGGTTCGGTTCTGGATGGTTGATGTTTTTGGTTTGTATCTGCTTGATGCTTTACTGAGCTGGCTACTCAAAAAGGCGAATAACTTTAAGTGTTGGTCAAAGTGAAGCTCTCTTTTGGAGTGACGTTTTGGGTTTGGTATAAAGAACAAAGTCAATGCCGCTGCCGCTGCCACGGATTGCCAATGGCATCCGTTGCATGACGAAGCGGTTCGAGCTGGACGGACGGAGCGGGCAGAAGTCGAGCTACGAACGGCGTAGCCATTTCATTTGCTGTTTGTTTGGTCACAACACGTTAACCTTGGGGGCACGACGCTGCTGCAGTGCAGCATAAAAACTTGGCCAAACACTAATTATAATGCGCTGGAATTTAGATACTCTTCTTCACGGTCAGAAGAAGCTTCGGTGCCTCGAATGGGTACCAGATAAAGCTTCTGTGACTCGTAATATCTGTAGCTGGCTTTGCGCTGGATTTTTGCTGAGTTTGAAATTCGTTCAAAGAAGGTTTAGTGTTGTGTCGGAAGAATCGTTCGTCGATCTTTAGCGAAGAATATGTGTGGGCCCAAAATCTTTCAGAAAAAAACCTTTTTGAGCATTTAAAATTTTCAAGCTAATTATCTCGTCATGTGGGAGCGCCTCGGACGTGGCCCTGAGTTTGAAATATATTTGAAAGAAATATAAAGCAAAGCGATTTCAATCAATGCTAAGATCTTTTTTAAAAATAAAATTCTTAGCTGATCTCCTCAAGACTGTAGTCGTGCTGTATTCATTGCTTAACTTATTTTCAAAACTTATATACCACTTATTGCAAAAAGAGTATTTAAAGTCGGGCAAAGATTTATCTGACAACATGGACCTGGTCTGGGTCTGGGTCTAAGCCTACGGGTGACTTGGAGTCTGGCCGCGCTGTGCCAGCAAAAATGCTTGTAAACAAAGTGCCGCGTTGATTGACATCAAGTTGTTTTTGCATCATGATCATGTCCAGCAGCGTCAAAAGTATTTTCAATTTTCAATTTGCGTTTCTCAAGACACTCACAGCCTAACAAAGTGTTCTTTGGTTAAACTTGCTTTGACCTTTGCATGGAACATTTGTAGGTCAGGGTCACAGCTGCATTTGGAAATGGATTTGGAATTGCATTGGGCAAATGTCAAGACATTGTTCACATTTGATACACACAAGCACACACGCAACATTATCTCATTATTGCATGCAATCCATTTCGATTGGAATACCCAAAAAATAAAAAAAAGCTGTACGGCAAGCTCTTCACAATGTCTCTGTAATTGCTCACGCACGCGACGTAGTAGCTACAATCCAGACAGTGGCAGCGTTGGACTCGTATATATATGTCCGCATCCACTTTCTTTGGAATTTATGCGCGTCTCTCAGGAGCTTATCGCTTCTGGCAAATCTGCGGTTGGGCACATGGCAATCAACAGCGGTGACACTGCCGGGTACTCCCACCTAGCTGAGAGCTGGGTCGACTAGAATATACACTAAATGGTGGAGCTAAGAGATTTTTTTTGAATAAACTCATTGTCTATGCGAATCGACAAGTATAAAATGTCAAGTTCGTTGGATAAGCAGACAAAAAATAGCAAGTCGGAAAGTTTTTTAGGCCTAATTTCTCTTGGAACTCGTACAGGAACTATGCTCTCTTCAAAAAGGTCTCAGTAAAAACATCGTTACCAGTAAACCTAATCGGGCCACATTGGTCTCAACGCTGGATGTAAAGAACTGTCTTAACATGGCAATCTGTCACAGCATCCTACATACACTCAAAGGACTACAGATGAGGGAGTATGTCTGAATTATTGTTCTATGATCTCATCACCGGCACCGCATGCCCCAAGGCTCGGTGCAGTGCTTCTCTAGCTGTTCCACCGATCCACTTAACACGGCAATCTGTCACATGCTACATGCACTCAGAGGACTGCAGATGAGGGAGTATGTCTGAATTATTGTTCTATGATCACATCGATGCAACCGCATGCCTCAAGGATCGGTGCAGTGCTTCTACAGCGGTTCCACCGATCTACTACAGATCTTGCATCCGAGATGCAACGAATTGCAGGCATATCGACTCGACTATGGAATGAGGAAGTTAATCTTTCTTCAATGTTATGGGGATACGAATCGGGGTTCGTGACAACGGTCATGACGAATGTACTTCTTTGTTGTACCATTGAGGTGTCCAAGGATAGGCAGTCGTAGCGCCGAAATGGAGGTCTTATGAAGTGGTGTGGTTTTTGCAACATCACCTAAACTAGAGCATTAATCCCGGACATGCAATATGAGTGATGAAGAACCACAGAAAAACTGATTTCTTTAATCAACAACTATTCATGGGATGTTCCTTGTTTGCGCAGACAAAAGAAAACGAAGGAGAGGGAGTCTCTTTGACTCTGGAAGTGCCTAACATAGGCTTAAGGAGTCCGTTCAATGTCGCTGATTGACAGAGCAATAATTCAAGGAACACCTAGATGAGAATCTTACTCTCGTTCTCTGCTTCTTCGCAACCTGAGATAGGAGCGCATAAATGACATGTTTAGTGGCTTAGTCACATACTCCCTAGCCATAGATTAAAGGGTATACCGCAAGAGATTCACACTGAACGCAATTACAACAAATATACGAAGCCGTTGCATGATTTATGGCGCGTAATATGCGTGCGCATGCGCAAATTGCAGGCACTGTAGTTTTTCGGAGTTGTTTCTTTTTTTAGTGTTTGCGTTGACAAATGAGCTGGGATATGGTCGAAGTTATCAGGCCAAGTCGACGAAGGAAATAAAAGTGTGTCATTTGCATTCTTTGGGTTTTAAATTACACCAAAAAGCCTTATCGCTGATATGCAATATGCCCTGGAGCCTGGGATGGGTCTGAGCTGTGTGACCGTGGCTGTGACTGGGGCTGGGGGGCTGTAGCTTTTGTCTGATTTATAATTTCATTGAACTATTACATTTTGAATGCGTTGCGACAGGCTGAGGCTGCAAATTGATTAACAATCAAAATAAATCAATGCAGTGCCTCAAAGCTGAAAATGTCAAAAATTGCAACAAGCAAATTGCAATTGCAACACTTTCGCTGCAGTGCAGCAGTATTTTGTGTTTTCACACTTGATTTACATTTTAAATTGAAAAGGCAGCCCGAAAAAAAAAAAAATTGGAAAGAAAATGAACGAAGCGTATAAAAACAGCATTGGATAGACAGACGGACAAACAGATTTCCAGCCAACGGGCACAAAAGCAACCAAAAACCCAACAAAACACCAAGACGAATTGGGCGACATTGTCTGTGTGAATTTGGATTTGGGGCATGTGGCACACACACACACACACACACAGTTACAACCAGGTAATGTCTAGTCGTCAGTCAAACAGCCTCCATGATAAAGAGATCAATGGCAAGTCAGCCGACTTGTACACAACTCGACAAAAACTCGTCATCTCTTCATCATTCCAAGCACAGCGCTTGATGTCAGGTGAAATGTCAAATTTTCGTGCATTTACACTTGCCAACATGTAATTTAAGTCTTAATCGTCCACGCCATAACGTTGTTAAGCGTCTAATTGAAGTTTCACTTTTGTTTTTCCACTATCACTAGCCGGGCTTGTTTTGGCCGAGGTTGTGCCGGCCGACACTGGCCTGCCCCCAAACCTGGCTTGGCCCGGCCCCGGCTCGGCTTAGCTGACCTCTGGCCGGCACGCAAACTTGCAGATACATTAATTATCTGTAATGAACGTTTACACTTATTTATTGGCATTAAATCATCGTTTAACGCGCTTTAAGCACGCTTTGCTCCGCTCGTCCATTGGCCTTCAATGATGCGATGCAATGCGATGCGATGGGATGCGTCGTTGCCAGCCTCCACCAAGATTGAGCCGGCATTTACATTGCAACATTTGAGCGTAAGCTCTGCTTTGGATTGGGCCAAACTGAACTGAACCGAAGTGAACATTTTAACTGATATGCATGTCAAGCGGCTGCAAATTATAGGCTGCCATGCCGCACTTGATACCCCATGGTCGTCGGGGGTATCTGGTAAATGCTTCCGTTTTCTTTTTCTGGTATCTTTTAGCTTTGTTTTTCCTTTTTCTTTGTTTTCGTTTCTTGGCTCTGACACTTTATGCCGTTTCTAATAAAGCCAAAAAAAAAAAACAAAAAATTGTTACCGCCACTTTTGTTCGAGTTCATTGGCATTTTGTGCCACATAACAAATGCCTCGCACTTAATAATGACTTATGAGCGTGGCATGCCAAGCCAGTCCCCCATCTCCATCTCAAAACTCCAATCCAGCGCCAGCAGCCAGCAGTTAGTGATTAAAACTTATCTGTTGTAAATCGCAGCAATGCACAGTGGTCGATATGAAGGTTCTAGTGGGATTTTATGATCGAATTTAGTAGATGGATGAATTAAAGCCACACACCCACCAATCTCTGCAATGGACTGATCTCTATAATGCCAAAAGAAAATTCCTAAAAATGAAGCCAAGAAAACCCTGCCAAAATCTATTTTTTTGTAAGACTGCTAGTGAAGAAGTTGCAGTCGCAAAATCGGTGGTATGAGGTTTATTTCATTGGGATATGACCCAAATCACTGCGAAAAATTTTTATCCCAAACCATTCATCGTTATAGCATCCCATCCATGAGTTCTAGAGAAAAAAAGACAACCTATTGTTAAACCGAAATTGGTATATACGGTCGTGCTTCGGAAATCGAATCCAAACATTTTATTCGAATTCGTTTTGAAACCGAATGTTTGCTGCTCCCAATTTCACCAAACCGAAGTTTTCATGTGGTTTGAAATCGAATGTTTTTTTGCTAGGTGTGTGTGCACACATCGAATTTATAGGAAAAATAAGGGAAATATAAGAATTTATCGATAATAACAAGGGAAACATTCAGAAAAAATTTAATTTTCCGCAGCACGCAAATACGAATCCGAATAAAATTGTTCGTTTTTCGGAGCACGGCTGATAGACTCATTTCACATATATTTCAAATCACCTTAAAATCGGATGAACGAAAAGTATAGGGGAAATTAGAGATCGGGATTTCCTGACTGTAGCCGGCCCACTTATATTTTACCAGCTTTGCGTATTCTTTGAATGAAGCGATCATATTGATTTTTAATACATCCTTTTTTAAAGTTTTTATCCTTCTATCCAGCATAAGAAATTTTTACGATATTAATAAAAAATTTTCAAAATTGTGTAAATCCATCTCCGTTCAAAAAAAGTGAGAACCGGAACCATTTTGATGCATTTACTAAAGAAAATCAAAACTCATTAAGTAACTTTAACCACTGTGCAAGGTCTTACTTTGATTTCGCCTTACCAGAGGCAATTGCTTGCTTTATCATTAACATCAACTTCGTCATCAACTGCATCATCATCATCATCATCATCTCGCTCAGCTTCATAATCATCTCGAAGATAATGCATTATGCATTCGCAATGTGCTAATCACATATTTAATAGTCAATTAATTAACTTAATCAACCAGCTGCATTTAGTTAATGTGACATACTTAGTGCTCAAAAACATGCTTAATTTTATGATCGGGCGTAAATTAAGATTTTTGTAGGCGTATCCCCCAAATTGACACATCAAAAATCAAGCTAATGATGATTTTTTTTTTTTTTGGTCAGTATCATTTTCACACTTGATTGTGGATTGCATTTTCTTTGTGATTTGTTTTTTTTTTGTGTATTTTTTTTTGTTTTTTTGCTCTTGGCTAATTGTAGCCACTTGTTGACCGTAAACATTTTTACTGTCAAATGCATAAAAATGTTCAACAACAAAACAAGTGGTCCGGTTGCAGTCGAGACGTACCGACTCTAATATACTCTATACAAGTAATTTAGCGTACAGAGCTGGTCCAATTGAGACATCCAAGCAACAAAGAAAGCAAGAGCCAAAAGTGATTCTGCAATTTATCAGTGCGGTCCGATTTTAAGGCAGTAAAGAATTTTATACTTTGGAATTTTAGGTTTGATTGATTTTGCCTTTTTTGGGCAGTTTTTTTTTTTAAATAGTACGAGCACAAAATTTAACTCTGAAATCCAATTTTTCATATAAAATCTTGAAGCGCGCGAATTTAAAGTTCCTTTAAAGAATTTTTATAAAATAATGTAAAATGTGAATTTTACATAGCATAGCATTTTTAATCACTGTATTTTTTTTTTTTTTTTTTTTTTTTTGTTATTTTTCGAATTTTTTTCAAAGAAACTTTATTTTAGGCCTCCACGGCTGCAGCTTTTTGACGTCGCCATTGATCTGAAACATAAAAAAAAAATTTCCCCCTTAATCTATCTATCAATTTAAAAAAAAAAATCCATAATTTAAACTAATAATACCATTTTTTTTTCTCTTAATCTAAGGACCAAAAGCAATTCAACCACTTAGGCGTTTTCAAAAATATCAATTTGAAATATTTTTTTTAAAAAATCACTTCGGGACATTATTTCTAACATAATTGTCTACTAATTTAGTGAAAAATTGTCTGAAGATTCTACACAGGTGTTACCCCTTAACCCATTTTCTGCATCTGTTGCGTACACGCAACATCATTTTCAAAAAATTCTTATGTGCCTTGTATGTGAGGTATCGCCAAATTTTTTTTTTTGTTTTAAAGGTTTGTATTCAGGCTTTCTTCCTCTCCATATTCCGACTTCCTACAAAACACATCCTGGTACCCCCTAGCGTGATATCGATGTAGCAAGCAGTAATTGTCTGTGTAGAATTACCCATAGTTGGGTAACAGCACAAGAGGATTCCAAGTCAACTAAGGCAAAAGTTGTTCAATGGAAGAGAAAACCTTGAAGGCAGGAAGAAATTTCTGATAACATTTCTAGGTCCTGGCGTTCACGCTCTCCTTTAGCGTTAAGATCCTAATATACTCCTTACGCTTTGGGGATCCAGAGTATAAACATAGCAACAAACCAAGTGAAGTAGAAAATGGTGGGTGCAGCAGAAGGGATATAAAAGTCAAATGCTGCATGTTGAACACCCACAAAGCATAAATAACAACAAAAACAACATCAACAAACCATGTGGCATGAACACAAACCCGAGCTCAGCCCGCAACCGAAGAGACTTGAGCTGGTGCATCTGTTCCCATCTCTTTCAGTTTGTGGCACTCGTGGCGAAGGTGAAAGTGTTTTTTTTTTTATAACTCAGCCATTGCAATTATATTGTAAATGATTTTATTACATATATTAATTTGTTGAATTAATTTCAGTTTCATTTCTCATGCCACCTGACAGCCTCCACCTTTGAATGGCTGCAACATAAGCTATAAATATTTATGTTTTAATTAATTTAAAAAAAAAGCCACAAGGAAACTGCATTAGTTTTTGGCCTAATCAACTTAAACGTATTTCGATTGTTTAAATTTTATTAGCAATTACGTAGACAGATTTATTGCAAATTAATTGGCGCTATAAAATTATGGATAACAAGTAATTTGGAAGTAAAAAAAAGTAGTTTCCGTAAGTTATTCTCAATAATTTTACTATTACTATTTGGAAATTTCTGTAACAAAATATAATAATAGTAGGATCGTTGTTCCATTTAGTCACATTCATAAAACTGTCTAAATTGCAAAATTTTTGCACTAAAGTCTAGAATTTGGTGAGGGATATCTCTATTTTACTTATATTTGCTGAAAGTGCATGCCGGGAATACAATACCATAAATAAAAGAAATGTGATGGCAACCCTGAATTTTTTATGAGCTCGCAAACTCTGATCAAGAATCAGCTGGTTATTTACCAAAAAAAAATAACTAACCTAACCTTTATTTTTAAAAAGAAAAATTTGGCTTCCGGTAGATAGAAAATTTTTTTACTTTTCGTGTGAATTGTCTTTGTGTTCTCCTTAGAACACGTCTACCGTTGTCTAAGATAAGTTTAGAACCCATAATATAGAAAAAATAGTTTAAAAATAAATCAAAAATTTTTTTTTTTTAGAAAATTCAAAAATTTTGTCTTTCATTGAAAAAATTGAAATTCAGTCGTGTTGCGCAAAACGAAAACGAGTGAAATATTTGCCTAAATCGAATTTTTAATGTGATTTAAAACCGACTTGGCAAAATAGGTTCAAAATGTACGTATTTTAAACTGAAAATATTTTTGAAATACTCTTTGATAGTTCTATATTCAAATTTTTAATTTAATTTCTATTAAAATAAAATTGAGTAGTCGAAAATTGCAGCGAAAAAAAAAACAATTTCTTCGTTTGCGTTTTGTAAATTTCGGATTGGTAAAAAATTCATTTTTAACGGTCGCATTCAGGATGTCCCTTCAGGAGCTTCTCCTTCAAGCACGCCTCTACTCCGTTAGCCGTTGTTAAGATCCACCTGCTCGTCATCCAAGATGGCCATTGGATTTCTAGGCAGGAGATCTAGCTATCCTAGTCCCATGGATCGTAAAAAAGGTATTACCAAGCGATTTGGAGGATCTTGCTTAGGACCACAATGTTGGCTTCGTTTTTGTACCTTGGCTTAACAACCTGTTACAGGGTGATGGACAGATATAGGGCGGAGTACTTTCCTCTCAAACCATTCCAAAGTATTTGCATCAGACTATGGCAGCACCCAAGCTTAAGCAGGAAGGATGAGGGTTAAAGCTACATCTTGCATTATTCAAATTTTTTTTTTTTTTGTAACAGTCTTTTTCTGTTTTATTGTGGGTTCAAGTTAGAAGAATTCCTTTTGACGTTTCTGAGGCCTACTTATTAAGACATAACCTCATTTTACTTTAACACGATGGATGATCACCAGCAAAACGCCTAGGAATTTCCATAGATAATCAAGTAGCTGCAGCATGGAATCCCAGGCAGTTGTGACCTTCATTTGGGCAGCGCCTTGTCACAATGCAGCATCCAAACCATATGTTATTCCGTTCCTTGTCAAATTGGACACCAGGCCAGCATGTTGCCATGTTGCATCCGCCACAATTTGCAACAATTTTTGGTGTGCCAACTGGTTTCCTTGCTTTTTAGTTCGGACTGAACTGGTCAAAAAAGTCAAAAATTTTGCGTTTTCATTATCATAATAGTTGTTTTTGTTTTTGTTAAAGTTTGTCTTTATTTTTTTTTGTTTTTGTTTTTTGGTTGGACACAAACGAAAGTGAACTTTTTAATGTGGAGGCAACGTTTTTTTTTTTTTTTTTTGTTTTTATCTGTGATGAGGCTGAGTCTGAAACTTGTTCCATGTTACTTTTGTCGGCTGGCGCTTGGCTGCCGTTGTTTATCGTCGAAATTTTTGATGTTGTATATAAAGATATACATACATACTAGCTATATATATATGTATACATCTATATGATTTAACACAGATACACGCACACGCACATGCTTATTATTAATTTCATTAATAATAAGTAATTTCACTTTTCATTTCACTCAAACGAGCAAAGAATGCGCCAACTTTCGTTGCGGGTGAAGCTGCTGCAGTGGCGACGACAACGACGACGATGATGACTCTTTTCCCCTTCTTTGCCAGCAATCCCAAACAGCTGCCACATTTCGTGTAGACATTGCATCAAAGTGTCAGAAAGGCCAATCAACGGCAGCTAAACCAGCAAATCGCCACAAAGTGCCGCCGACGCACAGTGGTTCAATTCTAACCAAAAGTAACGCTTAATACGTAAAATATTTTTTTATTATGATAATACAATTTTGGTTAAATTGGGACTACTCTGGATTTTTTTAACGATTTATAGATTACACAAAAAAAAAACAGTTCGTAAAATTTTGGCTTTTACTACAGACAAAGAAATCGAAACGGCACAAAAGTTTGTTACATACAGAAAACATTAATTTCGGATGTCCATACTCGCAAGTTTCCTATAACAAATATTTTTTATAGAGGCCCTATTTTGATTGTATATTTAAATACCAAGGCTCTAATAAAACTCGTTTCGAAAATATTTTCTTAAAATAGAGTTCTGAAAACAAAGCAATTTTTTCGAAAACACTCAATTTGAGAACTGTGGCAGCTGATGATAAGTCACTTTTAAAAAAGAGAACCTCATTCTAAAAAAATTGTTTTAGAATTTTCAGAGAAAATAAAAATTAATTGGATTTTTTAAAGATTCTCCAAAAAATAACTTTTCTTAAAAGCAATTTTAAGAGGCATAGGTGAAACTTATGATGTTTATACCGCCGTGAAAAATTTTAAAACCGGCACTAAGATCAAAAAATTAAAATAAAGTGTAAATACCTTAAGCACCGAGCCTGTGGAGCCCGCTTTCTCCCTTTACTCCATTGGAATGTAATTAAATTCATGAAAATTATGTACACGCATGATCAGAGCGAAAAAAGAAATCAATTTGGGGCGTCTGTTTGTCGACGATCATAAGATCTGAGCTTAGCTTTGTTTTATAATCACTTTTTAATGAACTTAATTAGCCTTAATCATTAATCTAAATGGATATAATTTGTTTGATTTCTAATCAAATTTAGCTTGGAAACCTTTTTGTAGTTTGTCCCTGGAAGGAGGGCAGTCAATAAATAATATATGATACACCTAGCTATTTAAGGTAAATTATTAATTTAATTGGTGCTATAATTTTAACTAAAGTGATTTAGAAGGGAATGGGGTGAAAACGTTTCAACCGATGTCTTCGGGTGATGTAGTGCTGTAGGTTAGGCAAGAGATCTAATCCCGTACTGAAGGTATATTGGAGTAATCTCAATTTATCTCGTTCCGAAAGTAGAAGGGAGCGGCTTGGAGCCTCTTTAATAATTTGAGTCACACAGATGAGAAAATATAATTGAACTCGCTTAAGAACATTCGATTCGTTGAATTCTGCAGACTTTACCAAGTAAATAAACTCATATGGTACCCACCAAAAATAAAGTACAAAATTTGTCATTTTCGAACTTTGTGAATTTCAGCACTTTTAGCGGCTTTTAACCCACTGTGCGTAACAGCATCTTTTACGCGTTGTCCAGTTAGACATGGCACATTTGGACATTTGGCCAGTTGCATATTTCATTGGCCAAAATCGATGGCTAAATTAATTTCTGTGGCGGCTCTTTTGACTGAGCCGCAACCAAAACAAAATCTTGTATAATTTCTTTATTTTATTATTAGCTGTTAATTTTATGCAATTTTTCATATTTTACATATATTTCGTAGGCGCTACTACACCCAGACATGGGAGTTACAAATATTTAAGTCAAAAGAAACCGCCGCCAATCATTACTATGTTATTTGGCTTAAATGTCAATTTACCGCCAACATGTGTCTTATCGGCCATCGGGCAATGGTTGCAGCCGCACCATGTTAATTGCTCCAGAAAATTAAGTTATTTTGATTGCTGGCCCGTTGACCTCGCCAACACACCCACGAAAATGTCAATAGATCCAGTTCAATGGTCTTTGCAATCATACACAATCCAGCAGCACGTTACTTTTGGTCTTTGTCACCCAATTGGAAACCAAGAGCCAAGAGCAATTCTAGGGCGCCACTGTAGTCGCTGTCAAGTCGTGCTCCACGATGTTTATCGGCAAATAAAAATTTCATATAAAATGAAATTACAATTTTAGATTTATTTCGATTTTAAAGTTCCTAAAAAACAGCCAAAAAGAACAGACTAGACTTTAAGAGTCGTGAGATAGAGACTATAAAATACTCTGTACTGTATATTCGCTTATTTCGTGCTCGTCATTATCGGGAAGTTCGTGACCAACTAAAGTAATTTGGAAATTTTTGCATCCAGCAGCTATTGTATTTGCAGATATTTTGTCTGTCAGAAGTTTTTATTGCTTAAAGTTTATAGATAATAAACGCAGAATTCCATTTAGTGCAACTCCTTGTCCAAAAACTAGTATCTTCTAAGCAAAAGCTTTGCGAATTTTGGGCTGGAAAGAGGTCATATGTTAGTAACAAAGTGTTTTAACTGCTTTCCTGATTTGTGTTTGCCTGGATTAAACTTCTTTAGAGAACAACTTCTCAACAAGAAAAAATTATTTAGAAAAATTTGCAATACTTTTTTGTATGAGTAACAGCTAGAAGAAAATTATATTCGCAGCACGATCAAGGATTCCGAAATTTTAAAATTTATTAAAATCGCTAAAGAATTACATAAACATATTATGGGAGTATGTAGAAAAATGTCCATTTTGGGGACAGACAGACAATCTTTACGTGAAATTGAATTTGTAAATTTGATTTAGAACAAGCTAAGGTTAATTACGGACTAATTATATTTAGAGGCATATGAGCATTTACTTTGGTCACTCAAGGCCAAAAACATTATGGATTACTTTACTTTGACTAAGTAAAGTTAAGAGGTCCAGCAGCATCAACCCAAATAATCTTCAATCAAATCTTCGGGAGCGATCCTTAACTGCAGATAAACATGCCATTTTAATCAGTCCTTAGTCAAAAGATTACAAACTTCATGAGCTTTATGGCAAAAGGCAAGGTTTCGTTGAAAGAAAATATCTTCAAGGTCATCTTTACGTAATGATTTTTTACCTGCTTCCAGTGACAGTGATTTATCGCCCTACAATCAAATTAATTCTTCATCATATTATAGTTCAGATCAGTGGCAGATCCACGGGGGTGTTATATATAAACTTCGAAGTGAAGAACGCTCCCCAAGACCAAATCCTAGATCCGCACCTGGTTGAGATGGTAATATAGATCGACTTAAACAACAAACTCTAAGGCATCATTGTCCCAATCAGGTGAGTTAAAACTCAGCATCACTGATGCCTGGATCATGCGGAATTTAGAAAGTGTGCTTTCAGCTAGACCTGTCAACCTAAATTTGACATGGAAAGGGAAATCCCTGAAAGATTTCGCGAAGCGATTGTAAAAGATTGTAATAAAACGATGGGACGGTCTAGTGGCATACATACTCATACGTATGTCGGGTCCAGTAGTAAAGTTTGAATCCTGGAAAAAAGATAGATCCTAGACATATCCTTTCAAAAGTATTAAAGCTCTAGCCAAACAGTAGTGGCCGAAGCGCTCTCTTCAGAGATGGCGAGACGGCTGCCCAATTTGATCATCACTAAACCACAGGTGATGTGCTCTATTATGAACCAACCAAATATTTCCGTGATCTTGGTTGCTGACAAAGTCAGAGATTCTAATGCACCTACTTCATCCGGCTAATCTTGTAAGCAGAGTCTTCTGAACTAATAGTCCAGTCAACGAACCAGAAGATCTTTGGCCAATCCATTTTCTCCCTAATCCTGCTTAGACTTTAAGTAGAAAGTCAAAGATTTTTCCTGTTTCCGCACGATATATTTTTGTAAGCAGAGGAATCCGAGATTATAATCCAGTCTGGCCCATCTATTTTCTTCGTCATGCTGCCTAGTTTAAGTAGACTTCCTGTTGTTTCCCGTGAAACATGTTACCATATACCTATTAACATACAGCTATTCTTGCAAGCGGAACACTCGGATATAATAATCCAGTTTACTTTAAAGAAGATTTTCTAACCCATCTTCCCTCTCCGCGATCCTTAGATTTAGTACAAGACTCAAAGCCCTTTCTCTTATTTCTCGAGTTGAATGATGACACTATCCAGGCTACTTATAGAGGATCTTTTTGCACATTTTTCTTCACCATGATTCGGCTTAGTTTTTGTATAAACTCAAGCGTTCTTCCCATAGTCCCACGTTGAGCATGATGTACCTATTTACATCCGGCTATTTTTGGGAGCGGAATCTTCTAATCTAGCCTTCTTCTTAAAGTTTCCATCTTTCTTCTTCGAGATGCTGATGCCGTGATTAAAAAAAAAGTGTTATCCTCTCTACTTCAAAGAAGATTCTTTGCACCATCTTTATTCCTTTTTTTCACACACATTAATTTTTTCGTAAACAATATGCTCCTTGGACACATAGGGTATAGGGTATAAAAACTCTGTTCAATGCTGTTAACGTACATTGGCCCCTTATCCGGGGGCCTTTTATTTCAGTTAGTTTCTATCATTGTCAATAGTTTTTTATGTGCCTGAGAAAATTTATCATTATCGTTGGATTGTTGTTGTCTTATGTCCAAACATTTAATTTAATTTGTTTGGGATATGCAAAATTTATATTTTTACGGAAATACGCTTTAATGTTGCAAGATTAATGTGGAACTATTAGCTACCAGAAGAAAATAAAATTAAATAATAAATGAATGCACCTGCAAAGCCTCAAAGTTCAAAATGCAATGAAAATATAATTACGCCCGCCACATTTTGTGGCCACCCTGACGCCCTGACGCCCTGACACTGTCCATAGCTCGACGTGGGCCATTAGCAACGCCCAGACAGCCAAATGTCGATGACGGCGTCGATGGCGTCAATGGCTATGCCGTTGTCGGTGTCAGTCAGTGGCTTCTGCCAAGGCCTAGGCTGGGCAACCACCAGCACCACCATTCGACCTGACTGATTGATTACACATTTACGCTCAGGCTGGCGTGGGTTGGCGTTAATGTTGCCAACTTGTAATGGGCCAGGCCGGAGTGCAAACCAAACAGACAGACCGATAGACAGATAGACGGACGGACAGATAAACATGGACAACATGGCAGTCAGTCGTAGTTGGTTGGAGCATTCATAATGAGCTGCCATTGCAATGGCGATTACCTCAGACGAGCGTCGAAAAAATTTCGCTTTCTACCAAAAGTTTTCAACTGAAGTTTGACAGCGTGCGGCTGAAATGATGCACGTTTGACCAAATTTGGCTGGGTGACTCTCTGTATGCTCTATGTCACAATGCCACAAAGACCTCCTGTGTAGGCCCACTATTAGATGGCCAAATGTTGGCTGCTGTTGCCCCTGCTGTTGGCGTTGGCGCACGCTTCGTTGCACTGAGAGAAAATGTGGCTCAAGTTGTGCTAACTCTGTCTTTGGGAATAAGATAGGAATAATAATAATTGGGGAATGCTGCACTACGACCCGTAGGATCTATTGTGCGCCCTAAAGCTCCTCAACTCGCCCAATATCAGAGAGAAACTTAATTATTTGAAATGGGGCTAGACGGGTAATATCATGTATCGATACTCTGAGCCAGTGGTGGGCAGTCTCTCATTTTACATAACTCGCGAGGCTATTGCACCAAAATCTGCCGCAGCGCTGTCGGCTCATGCACGGTACAATCTCTCTCTCGTTTTCGCTTGATTGCGGTTCTTGCTCTCTCGTGCGCTTTTGCTTACTGCGCTGCTTACTCACACAGAGATATGTTTGTTTGTATGAGTTGTGCCCACCACTGCTCTATGCCCACCGAGGAAGGATATCCTTCTTCTGGCAATGGTGTATGTGTAGGGAGGTTTCGAGTTCACGATACCAATAGTACTCGAGTGTTTTCTGAGTCTGCAATGTCCCGTCAGTAACCCAGTTAGTATCCTAAGGGAATTCTTGCCCAAATGGGATATATTCATGAATCTATTGAAGTTATAGGAGCCGATGAGTGGCTTGGCTTCTCGTCTGTACCTTTCCTCTGCACTTAGCAGCTGTCTGGTGTTGTGTCTGCCTATGCTACAATAAGGTTGAGGCTCTAATAGTGATTTTGCAGATAGGAATAAGAAAGACAAAGTGATATAAAATGAAAGACGTTCGATAACCGTTCAGTGCTCCTTTAACATTCCCAGCCACCGCAGAGATCCAGTTCTTGCTCAATCATCTTAATAGTGCTAACAGGATTGGTCCTAGCCAGTACATTTACCTCTTCCTGGCTTCGATCCGGATGCATGCCAAGTTTTTGGCATTGGGTATTGATATTCCACTCTGGAGGAAATTTTACGCGTCTTGATGTGAAGCTTATGGCTCTGCTAGGCCATGCTCCAATGAAACCAAGTTGCACTATTTCTTTCCTTTTGGTCACCCATCATAAATCTGTCCGCAGAGTCTATTTCTGCTCCTGCTCTCAACATGGCCGCCCTTCTTTCGCTCAGTGTAGCTTCTTGTCGCTGCTGCGCTAAATCGCCGTATGTTATGCTACTTATCTTGATGCCGTTGACGCTCCAGCCGCTGCTGCTACAACTTCCACAGCAACTGCCACTGGAAACGCTAGTGCTGCAACTGCCTCCAGTGCCTGCCGCAAGAGTCATGCGAGCCTGATTTCGCCTGTTTAACATAGTTAGGCTTAGGGATTTTCACCAAGTTGGCAGCCAGCGGTGGCGTGTAACTACAGTAGCCAGTTCGTAGGTTGAGGTCAGTGCACCCAGTGTGATTAAAAAAGTAAAATCGGAGACATTCATAAATATCAAATGCGCCATAATTTAGGGTCTTCGGACTGTACTATGGTACTACCCATGGCGCCATTTTCACTTTTAGTTTCGAAAAAAAAAAAACAAAATAAAAACTTTGAGCTACACCTGGCAGAGCTGGAGCTGTGTTTACGTAGCGTATGAGTCACATTGCCTTAAAGTGGGGCTGCGGCAATGTTGCAAAAGTGCATCATAAATTATGTTGGGTTGGCGTTTTACTCAAACCTTTATTTTTTTTTCATTATTTTGGCTTCTATCCGCGATACTAAAGTAGTCACACGGTCAAATGCCTGGGACCACTGGACGGCTAGAGACCCCAAAGCTAAGCCCCACATTTGTCGCTTTGCTGGGCCGAATCGAAATCGAAACTGAAACTGAAATCCCGCTGCAGCCGAAAAATTGCACTTGGGCATTGGTCACGAATGTCGGTCAAACGTGTTTTTACAACTTTAAATATGCCAACATTGGTCCCAGGCACATTTAATTTGTGCGCATATATTTCTAGGGATAATCTGTGGTCCATGTTGTAGCTAGTAAATGCTCGTTTCACCTTCGACTTTGACATATGTGCAAATTCTAATTTGCAGATATTTATTATTCCCAGCAGCGGCAACATCTTAAAGATAGCGCTGCTTGGGTTTCGGGATGTCGAAGCTTGGATGCACTTGTTGATGCACTATCGGACGATCTTTGAAAATTTCGTGGTAGTTCGATATGGATGAAATTGATGACATATGTGTCAGAATTTTTTACAATCTCCATAAGAGAGGAATTTATTTTCGTCTGAGACCAATTTTTGAGTGCAATTTTTTCATGTGCCTGAAGTATCAGAGAGAGATTTTACCGTCCTATTCATTCTTAGTAACTTTAAAGAAAAACAACAATCACGAGAGTATCCCATTTTTCCCCAACCCTTCACATCACTAGGTGATCTTAAAAAGTAATCTATTGATCTTGTAAATAACACTAGTTTACACGAAAAATGAACCTTCGTAAAAAAGTGTTTTTTAGGGTAATTTTGGGTCGAGAAACACGATAGGCATTTTTTTTGTTAAGCACCGTTTTCGAAACTTTTTCGAAAAACATGTTTTGGGCACTTTTTTTAGGAATTGAAAACCGCTCACGGTGATATACGATATGTGTAGATTAAGTAAAAATTATTGGAGTTACAAGCAACCAAAATTAAAAATTTTTGGTTTACTTTTCATTAACGAGAAAAAATATTTAAAAATTTTGTTAAGCCTTAGGCTGAACGAAAATTCTTTTACGAACATTTTCTTTTGCCAAATGTGTATATGGTGCTTTTTGGGGTCTAAGAATCCATATTTGACATATATTTTTAATTTTGAGCGCCTGCAGAGGGCATTTTTGTGTATTTTTTCATGATGCGATCTCAAATTTAAAGTTTCCTAAAAAACATTCAGCATTAAAAAATGGAAGGGATGGTTGTTTTGGGACGTACTCTTTGACGACAAACATCAATTATATTTAATTTAAGACAACAAATCGACTTTTTTTATTTACTCTCTAAATATAAAATGCATATTTTTCCTTATTTGACTTTATTTTTTATTTAAAATTTAAACTTAAGACATATGTAATTAGTTCAGAACCGGTTTTCGATTTTGATGTCGAAGTAAAAAGTCAAATAGGTATTAAAATTGAATTCATTCAAAAAATAGGAAATAAATGCTTCAAAAATCAGAGTCTAAATCGATCAAAAACAAGTATACCAACCCATAAATCGCCAAAGCTATGAAGAATCATTATAGCTAAGGCTATGTACCCTCTAAAAGGGCATTAAGTGCCATCAACCAAAGTCTTACCAAACCAGGCAACACTTACTCTTTAACTCGCTATTGTTGCGCATACGCCATGTTGGAGCGGCGTAAATTAAGTACCAAAGTATTTAGCCCATAGACAAATTTCTCACATAATTCACAAAACGTCGTAATACGGAAGCCTTTAACCGTTTCTATTGCAAATTTCTCTGATAAGTTAAGTAAATTTTACAACACTCAAATTTGAATTTCATGTCCCTTTTATCGTGTGCGACTATCTATGGGTCTGTGGGTCGGTCTATGGTCGGTCCATGCTCCTACCCACTGCTGCCTAGAAGTAAGGCCCTGCTGCGATTGTTTTCTATTATTTTTTTTTGGCAAATTTGGCTGCCCCATTATAACGGTTTCATGGTTTGCCTTTTTTGGGATACGTTGTGAAAAACAATCTTTTTTTTTGCGGGTACGGGAAGTAAGGGAGTGTAAATGTTTTAAAATATAAAAAAATTATGCGCCTGGGCTACCGTTGGCGGTTGTCATCAAAAGCGCCACAAAATGTTGCAAAGTTGCAGTAATTGTTGTTGTCGTTGTTGCTGTTACTGTTGTTTCGACTGTGTGGCACTTAACACCTTTTTGACACACGTTGACGTCGACATCGAAGTTGAAGTTGAAGCTAAAGTTGCAGTTGCAAGTCAGACGGCGCTGCAGTCAAATGCAAATGAAGATAAATCGCTGGCTGTGATCTTTTTAGCACCTTTTTGCATACATTGCAGCGGGCAGGCGTTGCTGGTGACAGCCACAAAACATGCAACATTTTGTCCCCAGCACTAAAGCCTGCAACTAGTATGACTGTCTGGCCAGCCACAGCCTGGCGTTGCCACTGCTGCCAATGTTGCCACTGATTATGATTGTGTGGCAGCAAGCGTCGCGTGCATGATCATTGTGCGCATTGGCCAGCTTGGATGCATAAATATGCGTACAGTAAGAACGTGAAGTATTCGAACACTTTTAAAGATTTTATTTTAAAGCTTGTCATAGTGGAAAAGCAGTACATATATTTATTATAATGTTTTAAAATAACAAAAATTTTTAATTCATAATTGTTATTAAAGTACGGTCACTTTTTTATGACCAAAAATTATTTGGCCATAGCCCCTTTGGCATAAATAAAGTCATCCCAACAATATACAAGTGTTCTCCTACAAACAGTTGAATGATTCATAGGGTGAAGTCAGGATGTCTTTGGTTCATAGAAACCTCAATCTAGTACTGAATGAAGAGCAGGTATTCATCTTTTGCAGTCTTTATAGAGAAAGTAGGATATTTTTGACTTTCTTACCATTAACATAAACTGCAGCATCAGATACTTTTCATCAAATTGGTCTCATTGGGGTTAAACTCTTCCTGCACCTTAGCTCCATGCTTTCTTATATATTTTTCAATCACATACCAAAAAGTGTAAGAATAATTTTAAAACTCACTGTACGTAAGTATTACGTGTGTACATACATATGTATGGATGGATGCATGTGCAGCACAGTCAATAAGGTTGAATGTCAAGTCTGTCCGAGTGGAAGACCATTGTATGCGACTCACTTTGCATATGAGTTTCCAGCTTACAATCAAAATTATCAGTCGATG
Organism: Chymomyza fuscimana; assembly: GCA_949987675.1. NCBI lineage: Eukaryota > Metazoa > Arthropoda > Insecta > Diptera > Drosophilidae > Chymomyza > Chymomyza fuscimana. Next base: position 2,445,811 of record OX465089.1, read on the forward strand.
TCGTCGTCATTGTTGTTGTTGGTATTGTTGTGCTCCATGTTGGCCAAAACAGGGGCCTGCTCTGGCGGATGAGGAAGTTGTTTGTGCTCAAAGCTATGAAATGCATTTTTTTTCCTTCTTATGCCCTATACCCTATGAATAAACAGCATATTGGATTTTCTAAGATGTGAAAAATTGTGAATTTAAGAAATAAGAAGAATATTATATTTCCTTCCACATACCATATGTTTTTTCCGATATTATTTCAAAAAACTATGCAAAGAAATTTGTCATAACTTCTTTCTTGTCATGCTGTTGTTTCTATTTAGGATTATGATAATTCCCAAATTTATTAGTTTCAAAAAAGTTTAATAGTTCGATATATGTATAATCAATTGCTTGATTTAAATTTTTTTTTGTCTGTTTAAATTGAATACTGTCAGAAATTCAATTTATTCTTATTATTATGAAGTAAACTTCATATAAAACAATAAAAATTACATATAAAGATTTTTTTTATATAGACCCTAAAAAGAAAATATAATATAATTCTGGAGGCCAGAACAGCTGACAGGGTCCTTTCTGGTTAGGTTACTTTGTCTATGTCAAGTAACAGGTTTAAAAACAAATCTGTGTCTTTAGTTTCAATAATTTAATTTTAAGATAATTTAAAATTAAGTGAAAAATAAATTATTCGATCAGCAATTGGGTTGCGCTTGAAGATTTTTTTAACATTCAGTAACATACTTTGAGATTTTTTTAACATTCAGTAACATACTTTGAGATTAAATTTTTCGATGTGTCTGTACCGGTTGCGATACGATTTCAAAAAACAAAATTTATTCCAATTGAGTATATATCGCATCAAACCATTTTAAAACTTTAAAGCTTGGCGGTTTGCTTTTCTGCTTATGGATCTTTTTATGATCAAAAGTTGCGATATTTTGCAAACTTGTCCAAAAATTTAAAATTTTAAAAAAATCTTGGCGCATTGCTTTCCTAACGCTGGGGAGAGTATCTTGAAGTCGTGCTGTCCGTATTGTGGCATCTTAGTTGTATTTTTTGGTGCTGTTATTGTTGTTGTTTGCTGTGGCAGCCAACAAACTATCGGCAGCTTGTCGCGTTTTTTATTTAAATTACGAAATGTTTTGTCAACAATTTGTCCAGTGATTTATTTTTTGTGCACATATTTGCATATTGGCCAAAGACAAACGACAAACGACCATAGCAATAGGCCTGGCCAATTGCACATATTGTCTTGGGCACTGGCACTGGCTTTGGTTGCAAGTGGAACATGGAACTTGGAACTGGGACTATGGTATGTCAGGTAATAAGCTGGACAGGTGCATAAATTGCGTTAAAAACTGAAAGTTGCGCCCAGCCGCCCAGAATCAAAGAAAGAAAGTGCACCACTTGAGGAGAAGGCGTTCCAGTGATGGACAAGACATGAGACAGAAAAGAGACGACGACGCTGACGACGACGTCAACAAGATGATGTGCAGAGCGTGCATTGAACCCGCGCTGTAACGCTGCATGTGAGCTGTCCATCACAGAACTTTCGATTTCGATTTGTAGTAGTCACTTTCCTTTGGCGTTTGTTGAACTGCAACTGCAACTTGAGGTGATACCTCAACGAACATTAACAAAGGCTATGGCTACTCCAACTGCCACAGATCATGTCGTGGTCTGGCAACGACCAACTGTACAAGAAACACACATTTTGAAGCCTCTGTGACTGACACACAATTGCGTTTTTTGCGCACAGTTCCGTATTTGGTCAAAGATAATGATGTGAAATGCAACAACAGCTACAGCAAAAAGTCTATGTACCACTCTGCCAAACCCAGTGCACACTGTCCACACCACAACGCAGTTTGTGGCACGAAAAATTTTGCAATCACCCACTCAAAAATGTAATGCAATCGAGGTGGTATACGACAGAGAGACACCCTGCTTGTGTACTCGATGAAAATATTTTCCAATAATAAGAAGTTTGGAAGAAAATACGGAATTCAGAGCAACTTTCGAGTGAATACAAATTCAAAGGAAGAGGAACTGTGCAAGTCTGCTACTCAAATTTTGCGTCTCCATCTGCTATGGTCTATATGATCTTCATACGGACAGACGGTTGGAGGAACATAACTACCCGATATTTGGATAAGCAACTTTTTGACTTTCACTCCTCCTTCTAACTGTTACATATCTCGCTGATATCCTGACGGTTGGAGGAACATAACTACCCGATATTTGGATAAGCAACTTTTTGACTTTCACTCTTCCTTCTAACTGTTACATATCTCGCTGAAATCCAGCATACCCTCAACCCAACGGGTAGAGGGTATAAAATGTTGCCATTTTGGTTATTTTTTGTGGCACAAACTGACAACGGGCTAAAATTGCCCGAACGAGCTGCAACGAAATGTATGTAAATGAGTGAAAATGTTTCAACTTAATTTTATTTATGTGCGTTCACATTGGAGATTGCAATTTTCCAATCCCAACAACCTGAGTTGCCATAGCAAGCAGAGAAATTCCTGCGCATGCGTCAGAAAACAAACAAAACATAGTTATCGACAAAAAGTTGATTTTGTTTTTTAATTCAGAATTTGACATAGTTTATTTGATTGCTGTAGAAAAATGGACCGTGGTAGCTTGATAGCAGATCATGGTGGTACGCCACCAGACGGCGAACTGCTTGAAGGGGAACATTCTAAAGGCGCTAAACACAACAAACCCTATTTCAAAAAGTTTATTGCACCCGATTCAGATGATGAGTTTACCGGCGAGATACAGCATTTGTATAATGTCAACGAGTCCTGGCGCACGCTGCTGGCCATGCCCAGCTGCCAGAAGGTGATGATCACGTAAGTGTGTGTACGTGGTAGCCACTGTAGCAACTCCAATACTGATGTGCTTAATTGCAGTGAAAAAGTGCAAATAGCCATGAAGATACAAGTTGGCGTGAATGTCACCCAAGAGTTTCCCTGGAAGCAGATACAATTTAAGGATCTGCGCGATAATCTTTTCGATGAGGTGGAAAATGCTACAGAGCTGATAAAATTATTTACCGGCTTTGATCCGGAGCATTATATACTTATAGGCTACTGTCCGGCACTTACCGAACAGGATGAAGATCCGCCAGAGGGCGATCCTTTTATATTCTTTATTGGCGGCAGGGAAGCCAAAATGGCCATGGGCATTATAGAAAACATGGAAGCCTTTGAGCGTTGGCGCATGCGTCGTCGTCTATATAAGAAGCCACGTCGCTGGGTTAGCCAGGGCACCGAGCAGGAAATGAGCATTATTATGGAACACTTTAAGGAAGAGCCTGTCGATGTGGAAATACAAAGCGTTTATCCCTTGCAGAAACCCAAACGTCGTCATTTTAGTTTCCGCAAGGTGCGAGATGTGCGCGATGGAGCGCTCGAATTGGTGCCCAGCGAAAGCGCCAAGTTCGAGAATATAACGCGACGTCGTATTACCATTGGCATACAGTCAGCACCACAGCTTATAGATCGTGAGCAGCAGACTAATCCCACTTTTCCGGCAAACGCTTGGTCGCAGTATCTCTACGAGATTGACGATGCGGGTAGGTTGCACGCTTAAATAACTTGTCAACTAAAGTACTATAAATAATAATGACTTGGTCACATAGATGTTGTACTAGACAAATCGGACGAGGAGGAGGAGGCTGAAAAAAAAGAAAGAAACGCCACAAGTCCACCTCCAACTGAAGAACTAAATCTGGAGAAGCCACAATGTGAAATGTCAGAACAGATTCATCTATTGCTCAATATACTGGACTTCAATCAGATTGATGGCTATCGGTGGGTTAATGCCTACAGTCACAAATGTAATGCTAATCCTTATTGTTTTGCGCAGCAATGACTATGAATTGATATCGAAAAGTGCTGTCACACGCCATACAAACCCTTATCTGGAGGAATTCATTTGCTTTGCCAATATAGCAAAGAGCAGCAAACGGTTTGTGTCCTCCATCAGTTGGTATCCAAATGTTTCTGGCTTGTTGGCTGCCTCCTATGCGTTTAGCACACCGTGCACCACCACCGAGGTCTCCGAACGTATTGACTATGTACAACGTGCTGTGTTAGAGCCTAATCCTGTACTGCTTTGGAGCTTCGCCGACAATCTCAACTTTAAGCTTGAATTTGAGGCACATTTCGAGGTAACTGCGCTCTCGTTTTGTCCCTCAAAGGGTGATTTTTTGCTAGGTGGCTGTCAGAACGGAGTCATCATTGTCTGGGACTTGCAAGGACGCATACAGCGCTTAGATGAGGAGGAGTACCTAACAGCTGAGCAGGCTAAAAACCGCCAGTTATTGGAATCATATATCGACTGGACACTGCCGCTGGACGAACATATAGTAGAGCCTGCCACAATGACGCCGCTAGACACATCGCCAAAAGGTGCCATCACTGGCATTTACTGGCTCAGCTCGCACTCCTATATCAATCAATACGGCAAGGTTTACAATGACAGAACTTCACGTAAACATTACAAATTCTTCGTCACCTGCGCCTTTGATGGCACTATTAGCTTTTGGAACTTGGAGGGTGGTGCTAAAAAAGACAAAGAAAAGTCGCGCGCACGCAATTTGCCCAAAGAACTTACACAAAACGAGTCGGTGCTAAAGAATAAAACGTTGAATCCCATCTACAATTTAAGCTTCAACGAACCCATTACCTCGATCATAGCCAATTATGCTATGCATGGCGCTACAACACCCAACATTAAAGCCATCAATGCCAATCCGACTAACTTTTCCTTAGGTGTACATGAAAGAGATTCACCGGATTTGACTACCTCAATGATTGTGTCTACTTTCTATGGACGCATACATCGCATCGATTGGCTTGGCATTTACAACGATGCCGATCCTACGGAAAAGGTGAACAGCAGCGGCGAGTTTGCCAGAGTGCACGATGGACCAATTGTGGCCATGCGTAAGAATCCATTTTATACAGAACTGTTTGCTTCCATTGGCCGCACTATATTGGCCGTTTGGAAAGACGACTACAGCTACTCAGCCGTATTTTGGCGCAAAAGACCTTGCGACTTGACCGCGCTAGCTTGGAGTGAAACACGTCCAGCGGTTTTGTACGTTACACGCATGGATGGTACCTTGGAAATTTGGGATATACTGGCACGCGATGACGAGCCATGTTTGACCGAGATACTTGGTGGTGGCATTGTTACCGCCGTAACCGAACATAAGCCTTCGCTACCCTACAAAATACTGGGCATAGGTGACTACAACAGCAGCATACGCATGGTTAAGCTGCCGGCTAACTTTGATGCGCCGCTAGACAATGAGCTTAGAGTAAGTACTAGATTTCTAGAGTAGACTTTGACGAGCCTCTTAACCAAACACTCAAACGCCTGCAGAAACTGATTGACTACGTCACTAAACAAATAAAACGTAAGAAAGACTTACAGGCCTGGGAGCAAAATTATTGCGAGAAAAATAAGGACATCATAGAGGCTAAGCGTCAGGCCGCCGAGGAAGCGCGTAAGGAAATGGAACGCCTAGAGAAGGAGGAACAACTCAATGAGCGTAAGCGCCAAGCCGAGGAGGCTGAGGATCAATCGTAAGTACTATGTGCAAGCTGCTTAATAGCAACCCTAACTATCAATGCTCTGTGACTGCAGCAAATCCAAACCAGTACAAGGCAATGTTCCTTATAACGAAAGAATGGCGGAACAATGGGATAAACTTAATCTTAACCGCATGGTGACTATACTTATGTCGCGCAAGCAAATGGATCCAGAGAAGCTGGCGCGTGAAACTGCTTTAGAAAAAGATCGCTTGGCCTATGAGCTTGCCAAAAAAGAGTCCAACGCCCAAGTGTTGCTCAACGTCGACAATGAATTGAATAATATACGCTCGCGCATACTACCCGCCGAGGTGCCCGACATGCAGCGCAATGAAATGATACAGGAGCGCGTCAAGAATGAGTTGCTTCTGGCTCCCAGCTATGAAGAAGTATGCGAGAGATGTTTCAAAGCTATTGAAGAGTTCACTGAGTTCAAAGATATCGATTATGTAGAGTTTCTGGAACGTGGACGCCGACGACGTCAACTGCTGGATCAATCGTTGGGCGGTAACACAGAGCGCATAGCATTGTACCAGGAGAAATTAAAGGACATGACACTTTACGATTGCAACTTTGGCTATGATTTTCTTTACACAAACGTTGAACATAAAACGTCTACCGATGATACAATAAAATCAGATGTTTTGCCATCTGAAATGAGTTTTAGTTATAACGAGGATCCAGAAAGAGATTCTCAGATAGACAATTAATAGTATTAAATAAAACAAGCAACAGCATATTTTTTTACAATTTCCCAATTAAAGTTCATGTGAAAGAGAAAATAAAAAATGTTTAATATATATATATAGTACATAAACATGTTGTAAATAGACCTCCTCTATCAATCAAAATATCGGTATAGAACATCTCCACTAGGCCCTAAAATGTTCGATCCAAAAAATATCGGATTGGTTTCGCACGGCCGTGAGGAAATATTGAAATTGTGCATTCGGATGCGTCAAGATGTACCCAATCGGTCAAAGGAGGTCTTAATTCGTTGGTCTTGAAAAACATTGTGAATGAAGTTAATTAGTGTCCTAGATTAGGTTCCTAGTTGGTGCAGCGGACCTCTACAAACTTTCTCTAGCATTCTCTATTTTCCAGCGTCCCGCGCCATGTTGTTCTTGGCCGCCCTCGCCTTCTGAGACCTTGCGGATTCCAGCCCAACGCTACTTTTAGGAATTCGCCTGCGTCTCTGCGTAAGGTGTGGACCTTTCCATTTGAGACGCCGAAATTGGATCGACACCGACTCCTCACCACACCTGCTTAAAAGCTCAGAATTCGAGATAGTCCTTGGGGCGGTGCGTAATTAACTGTGATCTCAAAATGCTCTTTCCATCGCGTAAGTTGCTGGTCAAGTACCTACTACTAAATGACTATTTTTGTGACGTCATTAGTACAGCTTAATGAATAAGCTCCATATCAGAATGTAAACCGAAAATTGTGTCGATTTGATACATGATCACCCCTAGAGCGTGTATCCGTGAAATCCTATTAAAGACGGAGCCACAACGAACACTTGCAAGTTCAAGTTTATGATAAGTACTTCCATATGTGCGCACAAATGAAGTCATATAACGAACTCAGTTCGCTTTCCCACATAGCCGACTACTCATTTGGCGGTGTTTAATGCACATATCCATTAATGGTATGGGGCGAATACAATTGTATCCCTCAAAGAGCCATGGCAATTGCACTCCATCATTTTCGCAAGCATATAATGATATACATTTCGGAAGCAATGTATCTGAACTTTACCATTATTATTGATCAGCTTGTGGCTAAGCTAAGCTATATTCAAGCGAGTTCCCAGCCGCTGGCCAGATACTTTATTACATCATCAGTGTAGACTGACCAAAACGGGCCAGCTGACCACCTGAACGACCAACAGCACCTGTTGTAGTCCTTAAAGCGCAGCGAACTGATAAGTGATTTCTGGCCGGTTGCGGCCCAACACTTGAATTTTGATCCATTAAATTTTGTGCATTTTTTTATTAATAAATTTCAATATTACTTTTTTTTTTTTGCTTTGTTTTCGCCTCCATTGCGTGCCGCAGTTGTTGCAAGTGGATATATTTTTTTAGGCTCAGTTTGTATTTACATAACAATTGGCCTTTGAATTCAAATTGGCAGAAATCACAGCAGCTGCTTGAGTTTGGATTAACCCAAGAGCGCATTAAAATCAGTTTTACCTCCTTTTAAAATTATTTACGAGCTTATGCAAATCGACGCTTTTCTTCTTACACTCTGCACAGTTGGCCAAATAGTCAAAACAGCGAAATTGAATTCCTTAAAAGTGTGAATAAAAAGATAAAAATGAAAAAAATTCGTAATTAGAGCTCGCAAAAGAATGTCAGTCCAGTTTTCCAATTTTTAGGGTGGATCCTGACTCGAAAACTCCCCCTTGGAACCGCCACTGGTTGTAAGTAATATGACCGAAATAATTTATTTGAGATTTTGTGCCACTAATAATCAAATTTTTTTGGGCTTAAATCTTACTTGCACTTTCTTTGTAACCGACATAGGCAGCACAGAATCGGAAATTGCCGAAATTTACTTGAATAGATTTACAAAAATTGTACTCAGAGCAATGATATCAGCTTTCTACTACATAAAATAGATTTTTATTGTTGTCGCCGTGGCCGTCGTCATCATTTATTTTTTTGTATTAATACAAAATGCAGCATTTAGCGGATATATAAGTTCATCAGGAATTAAACAAAGAGCGCTAAGCTAGACAGGAGTCCGGCCTAAGTTTAATAAAAGTAAAAGCGTTTAGCAGTATAAAAATAACAACCGATTATCGATAGTAATTCACGCCATTAAAAATGTTCATTAAATTCTTCCAAATCGATTTTTGACCCACTGTGTAGCGTCGTGGCTTGGTATAAAGATAAACTGGCATTGGGTTTCCATAGGCGCTGCAAACAAAGATTAAACACATATCGATTATGCACAGCCATCGTGAGAGCTCAATAATAAAACAAGCGTAACCAAGTTAACCATTAACAGCTGTTTTAAATTTTATATTACTGCATTGAGCGGGACCTTTGAATTTAGAGCTACGACTAATTTGGTGTAACTGAGACGGGGGCCAGCTGACAGTGTAATGATGAACGATGAATATAAAATATAAAACAATCAAAAAGCTTAAGATTATACAATAATTCTAATGCGCCGAGTGCGGTATTAGCTCAGCATTGACTCCACCCAGGCGTTCCAGCAGCTGTTTACAAAATTTGCCGCTGCCCACATGCACCAGTCCACGAAGTAGTCCCAAAATGCTGACCAATAAGCTGTTGAATTCTTCGACGTATTCACTAACGCCTTGCTTGAATTCCGTATAGTCAGTGGCTACGGCTGGTGAATCCAGAAATCCGCAATAGTTGAGACAAACATGACCAAGAGTGAATATGGCGCTAACATAGGTGCTGGACTCGGGCAACAGCGCTTTCGTGAAGCACATGTCCAAAAAGTTGTGCAAGTTGTCTTGGAAAACATCGATATGCTGCGTTCTATCAAGTTTTAAAAGTATGGCTTGCCATTGGGGCTCTATAATATCATGGATTATATATTGCTCCACGTTGTGCATGCTCGCAAGCATGCGCTTACAAAGTTCTTGAGAGCGTGTGGTCTTGGACTGCTTTTGGCACTGACTGCTCAACTTTTGCTGTACATAGCGCAGAAAGAAGAGTACACGCTGCAAAAGTTGTAGTTTATCCATGAGCTCAGCATGTAGCACCAGTGTAACTGGCCACTTGACATCGTAGTGCAGGGTCACCGCTTCAAAACCGTATAAAATAAATGTCTCCTTCTCTTCGTTAGCTGATGTCAGGCCATCACCAGCTTCGCTGCTGACTGCTGTGGATTCACGCTCCTGTGGCTGTAGATGTTTGGCCAACTGACTGGCTACATCATGGTTCGTTAGTTGGCAGTATAGTAGCTGCTTAAAGGGCTCGGTACAGCTCATAAGTGCATGTTTGAGCAGATCATTCAGAATTTGAGGATTAATGCACTCCACGGTTAGTTCCAGATATTGCTGCGATTTAGTGATTAGATTTTTTGTGACTTGCTCTGCCGGCATCAAGAAAAAGGTGACTACACTGCACAGTTGCTGCATTAAATGGTGCTCCTGACGCAGAAATCGCAATATTGTGCCCGCCGATAACTCATAGCTACGGCGCAGCACCGCTTCGAAGGATTTATCATCGGGACAGAACTCAAGTGGTTCACGCAAAAGCTTAAATTTGACTTGACACTGCTGCAGCACGTTAAGATATTTACCCGAATTCAGTATCCAATGCGCATAGGGCTCCAAGAATCTGGGCAAACGCTCGAAATGCTTACGATAGCGTTGGTTCCAGTACTCATAGCAGCAATGTTGCGGCTTGAGCAGCGCGTTGCTTAAGAGCTTGGAATGCTCCGTATCCTCTATATAGAAATCAAGTTGCGGATCGTAGACAACACCGCTTTGCGTCCAGACCTGCAGCAGCTTCATATAGCACTTGGATACCTCGACTATTAAGTTGCGTAGCTCCTTGTTCAAGTTTGGTATATTCTTGTGCTCCTTATACAGCTCGTCGAGCAGCGATATGAGCTGCGCGCTGTTCAGCTGCTTCTGGCGCACTGATGACGCCAGTTTGGCATAAGCTTCCATTATGATCAGTGTAGGTCGCAGACTTTGTACCAACTTTTGTACGCTCAATCTGCCGGCGCGTAACTGTGTCTCCAGAGCGGCTTGATGCTCGTGGTATTTTTCCGTGTATTCCAGAAAAGTAGCGACCAAGGCTTGACGTGCACGTCCACCGCGTGGCGACATGTTGGACTCCTCGATAAAGCTCTGTACACTGATGTAATAACTTATCAAAGGCACAACCTCTTGTGCCACAGCACGTAGGGGGTTGCTAAATTTATCGCTAAGCTTAAAGCGTACATTGCCAATATCCTTAGGATTAAGGCCGGCTATTTGATCAACAGTCATTTCCGGCTTGATGTGTGTGCTGGGCACGCCCGAGAGAGCATAGATCAAATCGCGTATTAGGAAATGCTCTTGCTGATCATGGGGTATTTTATCCATTTCCTCAGTGGGTATGTAAAAGCCGTCAACACTTTTAAAACTCCACGAATCCGCTGGAATACAAACATTTTGATGTGGTGATTTTTGAACTGGTTCCTTTTTTGTTTGGGTTTTTTCATCAGCAGGCTCCTTGATCTTCAATTCGGCCAGACTGTGTATAGCGCGCATCTGTAGCTGGCATTCCTCTTTGCTAAAATGTGCTCCAATCTTTTCCTGCATATCTTTTGAAGGCTCCGCTGTCATTTTGTATAAATTTATTGTTAGAAAAAAATATATATTATATATCTTGACCGATTGGGCTTAGTCGAAATATGATTTGAGTGCTATTTCGAAGCTTACTAAGGGGGAAGGAAACAAATGAGCAACGAGTGCTGGAATTGTGTGAATGGGGGTAGTACTAGATCGAGCTGGCACCGCTTAGCTATGCTGTCAGTTATTAGAAGCCGTACCAGGCTAAGCGTTACTTAATGAACATCTTTCGACTTTGAATGAGTGTCAAAATTCATTCAATAAAACAGCTGCACATTCCCTTCTAAGGCTGCGTACCCAGCGGCGACATCTGCAATTGATTGCCAACAGGTAAACACCTGTTTACAGTAGCGCTAACCCATACCCATAAAAGAAACGTTCAGATATTTCCAGCAATGATTTCCATTTTATTAGATAATTTATGTGCAATCTGCGGCATGAATCAGTTAGTTACCGCCCTATGGGCCATCTAGTATACGTTGAAAAACGTGTCATGCATTTTCAATGAGCTTTAATAAATTTGTTGGGAAAGCCTCGAAACAAGCTATATCGAACACTTTCTATGTCACAACAACAACAATAGATATGGTTACAAGATACAAGATACTAACTATGAGAGCATATTTATTTAGTGGCTTTGTCGCGTGAGTGCCACTTGTCGTCAACTTTTGTTATTGCAGCTTATATACCCTGCAGCCCAAGGGAAAGAAGTGTATATCAGGTTTGTTTAGTTGCTGAAGTATGTCTCAGGAAATGTTTATGTTTTGACAAAAGAAATATATTTAGCCATTTCCTGCAATGCATATTGTCGCGATATGCAATAAAGCCAGTATCAGGAAAATCCGCCAATGTCAGTGATTTTTTTAAATTGGCCACCGTTTTCTTCAAATAATAAAACTTGATACCGAGCTAACCCTCAATTAAAACAGCCATTTTATAAATATGTTTCTAATAAATGCTGCAGACATTAATAAGTGTATACACACGTCAGTGGCGGATCCAGGGGGGGTTTTCGGTTCCGGACACTCCCAAAAGTTGGAAAAATGGCTTGACAGTTCAAAGTCCAAGACCAAATCCTGGATCCGCACCTGACACAAATTCTTTTTACTTTTTGGAACCCCAAAGTCATACCGATTAACCCCAAACCGCTTCATGTACCATGTCAATATTTGGCACAGAAATTTTTTAAAAATTTCAAAATATTGATTGAAAAGTTTTCCAAATATATGCAAAATATCTTAAACTTAAGTATATTTGGGACAAAGCTACATTCTACAGACTTATAAATAATATTTAAAAATTCTTTTACTTAGATACCACGCACTTTCCAGCAACAATTTTTACTATTTTTCCCTGTATAAGTTAAAAACGCATCATTTATAAAAGCTCTTGAAATTAGTTGAGATAAAGGGTATATTATAGTCGGAAGTCCCGGCACTTACCGGCGGACTTGTTGTTGTTGTTGCCGCGGTGTTCTCATTCTAAACAATGCATTGTCAGCTGGGGAGGGCAACGTCAGCGTCTGCCTCTGCGTCGCAGCAACAACATTAGCATAAATAGATAACTGTAGTAGCAACAACAATAACAACACAAAAGAGACTGGCTACAGTGGCAATGAGAGTAAATAAAATAAAACAACAACAAACAAGCAAATTGAGAAGCTTTTGCTTCTGCTGTTGCTTCTTCTTTTCAGCAACCAGTGCATTTTTTTACGCTCTTAGTCGCGTGCTTTTACTCAGACACACTTTTTACATAGTATAACACTCCTCTCTCCCTCTCTCACAGACACACATTCTTTTAAACGCCCACCCGTGGGCAGTGCACAGTGGTTGAAGTTGTAGAGCATGGTGAATTATGAGAAAAGGCGGGACAAGCCATTCTTGTGGCGGATATTGTAAAAAAAAACATGTTTGTATATGGGTCCGCCACTAGGGATAATCTTTCTCATCAAGTTTCGCTTTAAAACTGTATGTAGGAGCAGATTTATCCTAATTGTTCCTTGACACTAAGAGCTATAAGAATGCGCTTTAGAACAAGTGATGATATTCTGCTAGGAACAGATGTTTATTGTAAAGTTTGAAATTTGAAATCTATGTAGAGCTATTTTAAGTGCAGAAATGGAAATCAAGAAAGGCAAATTTATTTAGCCTAATGCAAAAATATGTGTGTTTTTACATAGGCCACTTTGTGAATTCTCTTATGCACATTGTAGGGACAACTTCTACACGTGCCGTGGCTCAGGTCAGATTGGAGGAATCAAATATCAAATGGAGGCCAACTGTTGATTTCCATCTCTCTTTTTAAAACAAACTTTTATAGGTATAATACATAAATAATATCGATAGGAATTGACTCTGAGCACGTAGCGTCTTACTGTGGAAACCACACGACGCACAGTGGCACGGCAGCCTCAAAAGCGTTGCAAAAATCGATTTTGCGATGACATCGTTTTGTAAAGGTAATACATGCATCTGATTTAGAATTTCCCAAGGATCAAGAAAATAAAAATTTTATTCAATTCGGATGAATAGTTTAGTTGCTACAGCCGCTCAAAGTGGAGTATATTTTCAACTTTGAAAAAAATCGCAATTTTTTGAATAAAAATTCGTGTTTAAGATTGTTTTGTGGAAAAACTACGCAACCAATCCCTATTTTCTTGGTTTCTATAAAAAGGTGTATGAAACTGAAATATAAAAGAGACAAAAAATGACTTCGTAACTTGTCTGGTTTTTTCAATACTTCCGTTTTCCTGAACCACTATATTTGGACCACTTTTTCAACTTTGGAAGAATAGAAAAAAAAAATACATCGCATTACAATTTTGGTTTTAACATAAATGCTTTTGTTATTAATTTATTTACCTGCTCTATAAAAATTGACTGCATAAATTTGCATATGTGGCTGTAAGGCCAGTAAAAGTCCAGAAACCCAACTCCAAAATATGCTGACGCAGGTATAAGAAGAAGAACATGCAGTAGATGCAGCCACTAAATTTAGAACTGATTGCTTATATTTTCACTTTACAATAAAATAAAGCCTACCTGTGACATAAAAAAAAGGATTAATCCTCCCATTTTTTTTTTTTTTTGTGTCCAGGTAGTTTTAAAACATTTAATGTAATTTAATTTGTACCTGTTACACGTTTTCTGGCTATAGGCATAAAATTTGTATATATTGCCTGAATACTTCAGTGAAACGTATTTTTAAATATAATATATTGATTTTATAAGTGTAACGATGTCTTTGGTAAACGTAAAACTATTTGAATTGTTCAGCAATTCCAAAAGCGCGAATGAATTCATTTCGGGCATCAGAAAAGAACTTAACGTTGAGGAAGCAAATATGGAGAAGTTTGATACCTTAAGAGGCAAACTTAATCTAATTCACTTCCAAATAAAAAAAAAAGTGGCATCGCTGCCGAGAAAATTTTATTGAGAAACACGAAAACTGGCTAAAAGGACTTAGCTTCCTCTTCAGATCCACTAGTTGCATCCCTTAGACAAGTGAGATCCTATACAGAATTTACAAGTAGTTATTCAAAAGAAATGTGGTCTTTTAGATATTCCTTGAAATGTAAATGTGGATGTTTATTTACAAAAAAACTACTGATAAGACACATTATGTAAGATATTATAATAAAAAAGCATTGTTAAATTAAATTTATTTACTGAAACATAAAATTATGAGCAAAAAAACATATCATCAAAATTTCTTTATAAATGAAAAAATATGTACTTACATATTTTCAATGGGAAATGTTGCACTGGCAACAAAATCCAACTTCCGCAACATATTGCGCAGCTCTCGGATATCATGTCACCATGTAAGAGTACTTATTTTAAATCCTGAACATTTTTCTTTCAAATACAATTTAATTCATTAAAATATCTCAATTGGTTTAGAAAATATGGAAAAATATGTACATATTTTTCAATGGGAAATGTTGCACTGGCAACAAAATCCAACTTCCGCAACATATTGCGCAGCTCTCGGATATCATGTCACCATGTAAGAGTACTTATTTTAAAGCCTGAACATTTTTCTTTCAAATACAATTTAATTCATTAAAATATCTCAATTAGTTTAGAAAATATGATAAAAATATGTACATATTTTTCAATGGGAAATGTTGCACTGGCAACAAAATCCAACTTCCGCAACATATTGCGCAGCTCTCGGATATCATATCACCATGTAAGAGTACTTATTTTAAAGCCTGAACATTTTTCTTTCAAATACAATTTAATTCATTAAAATATCTCAATTGGTTTAGAAAATATGATTTTTGCAACGCTTTTTCGGCTTCCGTGCCACTGTGCGACGTATACGTCCATATCAACCATTTGGAGCCAAAAGAAGTCATTGATCGGTACGCTCTCCATAGATGGAAATAGCTACTTTTTCACGTCGGGGCCAATCGCGTTGAGAGAAATGTTTTTTATAAAAGCCCTGCATTTTCTATAGAATCATTATGAAGTTTTTCCTTCAAATTTGGGAGCTGAGAGTGAAGAGCAAGGTGAACGATTCCATCAGGATCTTGCAGCTATTGAAAAGCGATATGAACATTTTTGGGACATAGAAATGATGGGTGATTACTACTGGATGCAAATTCGTGAAGACGTAACTGAACGCAATCGAAAAACTTTGAGTGAAAACTTTTTTTTTGCGACCAAAAGTGTGATTAGTGAAAATTGGAACTTTCACACTTCTTAGAAATGTTCGTAAAAAAATTCTCTTGCAGCTCAAAGTTTACAAAAAAATTTAAAAATATTTTTTTGTTAAAATAAAGGGGACTGAAAATTTGTAATTTAATCTGTACATATAACCGCAAAGAGCACGGCAATACTTTTCGTGCACGAGATATTCAGGAATAACAAAAAAAAAGTACCCAAAAACATGTTTTTCGAAAAAATCTCGAAAACGGTTCTTAAGAAAAAAAATAATTGTAATTTTCGTGTTTCTTAACTTCTCGAAAAAATTACTGTAAAAAACACTCTTATACGCAGGTTTATTTTTCGTGTAAACTAGTGTTATTTAAATATATTTCTTATTAAAATTTAATTAACACGTTCGCTTCCAATTCTTACCTATTTTGTCGCAATACAAATGAACTTTTTACCACTGTGTGTAGTAATTACTATTGCAATAAAACACCTTCAACGCCTCATTGTCCCACCGACGACAGAGGCTCTATCAGCAGCACACTACATGTGTGTGGACAGTAGCAGCGGCAGAGACAGCGGCAGCGACATCGGCAACGGCTGCAATCAAATTGAGTGCAAAGCTCAGTTTTAATTTCGGCTGCGATGGTTGACGTCGCAGTCTAGAGCAGACGTCGACTGCGACGCCGACTTTGATGTGTGATGTGCTTTGACTGCAAAAAGTGCCGTTTTAGGTTTCTATTTTTTTTGTTTTTTTTTCTTGTCGCAGACTGTTATTGTTGTTTTTGTAAAAAGCATGTATTGCTTATTGCATTATTTATGTAGTTTCTTAGTGCGTTGTTATATACAAACATGCATATAAGAAACAAACGCCTAGTAAACAATAGCAGCAGCAACAACAAAAACAAGGCTTGACGACGCTTTGGGTGACAATCGCGATTGCTGGCGGCGGGTTACACAGGGAGAGGTGTCCGCCGGTATTACTCTCAGTCTCAGTTAGAGTCAGTTTCGGTTTCTCAGCTGCGGTGCGGTGCCGTATTCTCAGTCAAACAACAAACGTAACTGAAGTAACAAGTTCGTGTCTGTCCGCGGCAACGGCAATAACTACAACCAGAACAACAACAACGACAAATAAAGCACTCTACACTCCCCCAAATGCAAATTAAGTTGTTTTAGTGAAAAAAAAAAAACAAGTGAAATTTTTTAACTCGAAATATTGCAAATTTGTTTAAATATAGTATATAGAGAATTGTGTGTGCAGTTTTTAAACCAGACTTGGTTCGTTTTGACCAACGAAGTTCGCGCGTTATGAAATTACAGTTAGACGCGCTGTGGATTTTGGCTCGTAGTGTTGTGCAACATCTTTGGTAGCCATATGTGGCGACTTCCCACGCGCGAGGATTGTGTAGTTTGGCTACACCGCATCCTTTTGCTGATCTTGCAGCTGTGGCAGCTTTGCAACATGTCGCTTAGTCGCAACGAGACCTTTAAGTGGATTAGAAAAAGGTTTTCGCGTCATAGACAAACGGTAAGTGTAGTCCTGTGCCTGCAATTTGCATGTCAGCACTTTAAACTTATTGACCCGCTATTTGGAAAGTAGGTCAAATCCGCAGCCCCTAATTAGCTGCATGTGCGCTATGCACAACTTGGCGTGTATTTAAGTTGGACTATCTATTGGCGAACATCTAACTAGAATTCTCATAAAAAATTTATTTGTGCAGCCAGTAGTTAATTGTTAGTGGTAGGTAGGCGCTATATGGGTTAAAGGAACACAACTTGCAGAGACTACACATGCATTTTAAGGAGCTTTATAGGAAATAGAAAATTAAACAAGGCTCTTCTGTTTGAAGGACCTTAATGTTACTGCATAAGTCAAGATATTAACATTTTACTAGTAAACAAAATAAGAGAGTCCGGATACACTGCGATTAAATTCACTAGACGGCTTAAATCTAGAAATAGAAGAACAGAAGAAATCTAGCCCAAGTTAATTTTTATACCCAGTATCTTACAGCACAAAGTGTATAATAAGTTTGTGCAAGCCGAAAATGAAGGAGTCTTCGGAGACCCCTCAAAAGTTCCTAAAGTATTTTCCAGGTGACTAGAAAAGTCGGTATACCGATGTCCGAATGAACGCCTAGATCTCAGAGATGGTAAGATCTAGAGAAACCAAATTTTTAGATTAGTTGCCTTATTATGTCACGGGAGACAAGTTTATTTTATTTTTTTGATATCGTGTTATATGATATAGCTCCTATAGGGGTGTTTGTCATTCTAAAGTATTCCCAGCACTGTACCAAATTTGATCACAATCGGTTGACTATACCATTGCAGTGGTATGGGGTTTCTCAAAGTCATCCGAGCCTTTAATGTACGCCATCTTTTGTTATTATTAATGTTTAGGGTTATTGCGGATTTTGATTGGTCAACTTCAGTTCATACCAGCAGATTCAATATTCAATATTTTCAGTTCACATTTTTGAGCCAAAATTTTAGATCGTTTTCGCACAACCCATCAAAATGACCGAAATAATAGCAGTCTGGTGTAAATCAGCGACTGAGGTGATCACTACGGCTGAAAAACGCATGGTCACACTAGAAAAATACTACAAAAGTATTTGATGATTTTCTGCCGATCTGGCAATCTTTTTAAAAATTAGATTTTGAAATCCATTTAATTATTTTTAGTTTATTATATTGTATATATTTATTTTAAAGTTCAAATTATTTTTCATTTATAAGCTTTACTGATCAACAGAAGTGGAACAGCAGCTACTTCTGAATGCGAAACATGGTGTCTATGACTTATGTCTTCAAACATGGCCAATTCCTAGAACTTATTTTATAACCTAAAGCGTATAACAAATTCGGCTTAAACATAATTTCGCGCTTTACCTTCACGTTCATATTAAAAAGCTGGCTTCATTGAACTTTTCGTGGAATACTCTTTTGCTCTACGCGCAATTATTTATTGCGATGACTTGGATTCAATTAAAGTCAATAGCTTGGCGTAATTTTTAGCTAATTTTATATTTCCGTTGAATTCAGAACGCTTCTCTCAAAAAAGGGTTAAAAGTCTTACTTTGGCGTGACTAAGTTCAATTTTTCTCGGGGGCCAGACGTCAAAAGTTGTTAAAAGCGCAGTGTTTCATCTATGCGACCCTGCAACCTCCCTGACATGCGCCCCAATACGCTGGCGTTGCTAACCATGACGTGGTCTGGTTGGACGCCAACTGTCTGCCGCTTTGTTCCGTTTCCGTTTTGCTAAATAAAGCCCAACTAGTTAGGTGTGCCACCCTAAACCTCTCATGTACTTGTGGGTGTGTATCCTGAGGGCTTTTCGCCGCATTGAGCGATTATAGCTGTCTGTTTTTCGGGGGGGGCCTGTCTTATCAATTTCAACGAATGTCAAAATGTGAAACTAATGCCACAAAGTAGTTTTTTAACTACCGCTTCGAAATTTGTATATTTTCGTTAATTTTTTTTTTTTGTTTACAACATATTTTGGCAACTTTAGAGTTACACTCCCTGCATATTAAGAGCGTTGTTTAGTGCTCTGTCTAATGGGCATGCATGGATAACACAATAGCTTGAAGCAGTTCCGACTAAACGACAGCCATTTCGACACATTCCAGCGATTGTTTATTCAAGGCGCCAATGTTTATATCTCCATCACTCGAAGTTTGAATGTTTTCTATGGTATTCGCATGAAATCGTAACAAATAGTAAACACAAATCGCATGTTTCGATAAAGAAACGCATAAAATACCATTGGAATAAATGGTACGTACCAGCTCAGAAGAGCTGTTCGTAGGGCAGTTACCAGTGTTACCCCGCCGACAAAGTGCTCGTTAGTTATGTTAAAAGTCGGCGATATAAATCGATCTATATAAAGCTGCCAAGTTCAAGGCAGCTTGGACTTTATCGGACTTCTATAGCATGCCCATGTGCTTCTTCACACTGTGTTTAAGTATGGTAAACAATATATACTAAAGGTCTAGTTGGATAGCTATTGTTTGGGATGGAGACAATTTTCCCCCAAAACAATGTGTACGTTAACAGGCACGCGAGGCGACTGTCCGTACGACTGTCAAAGCAACTCTAAATGTGGGTGTGTTTTAGCATGGGTTTTTTTTTTGGCATATACGTGTATGAGTATCCATTAGTTAGTTGTTATACACTAAAAAAAATACTAAATAAATATGAGTAACATTAAAATGTGAAACATTCGGGGCGGCCCTAGATCCACGTTTCCTAAAAAAGTAATTATTTGCGGCGTATTTTTGAGTTGTAGGCTTTTTCAAGCGAATGAAATTTTGTCAACATTGTCTTGTTTATTAGGCTCACGTAGGTTAGGTTAGGTTAGGTAACTTTCGGAGTTTTCATACGATCTTAATAAAGCGTACCATTGAGGGAAATTTCTAGCTGGCCTTCATAGTGTGGGTTTTGACTGGTAAATACTTCTACGTGGAAATGGATAAGATATCTGCAGAAACTTAACAAGCTTCAAATTGCGCTTCTTCTTAATCATTTTTCTGTTGTCTTTCGCTGCTACGGTCTCTGAGATCTAGAAGTAGTATATATGTATATACAGTGAGGCCATAAAGACTGCTTTGGTATAAAGACGATCTCCCGATAAATCTACTACTCGTCAAAATAGCCGATGTGATCACTACCGCTGAAAAACGAATGGTCAGTTTTTGGTGATTGTTTGCCGATCTGGCAATATTTTTAAACCGATAAATGGAAAATATTGTATATACAAAGAGGTTTTGAAGACTGCTTTGGTATAAAGAAGGTCTCCCGATAAATCTACTACTCGTCAAAACAGCCGATGTGATCACTACGGCTGAAAAACGAATGGCCACACTAGAAAACTACTGAACAAGTTTTTGATAATTTTCTGCCGATTTGGCAATATTTTTAATTCGATAAATGGAAAATAGTTTTTGAAACCCATTTAATTTTTTTTATTTATTATATTATATTTAATTATTTTAAATTATTTTTCATTTGTAAACTTTACTGATCAATAGAAGTTCAATTGCAGCCATTTGGCTTTCGTTTCGAAACTGACATTATGCGTTCATGGGATCTGTGACTTCTGCCTTCAAATTCCTACAAGTCATTTATTAAGTTTTTTCACGCTCTATCTCAAGAATGGTTATTTGTAGAAACTCTTGTTGTTAACCAATTTTTTAAGGAACTCTATGTTTTACAATTCTTTTGTATTTTTAAAAAGCCGGTAAAGCACAGAAAAGATTTAATTTGCCAGAAACCGTTTTTTAAGCTTTGACTTTGCATATGAAAAAATTAGGATACACTTTGTAACTATAGATATTTATCATAATATATCGAAGTGAGCAATTTTTGCTCCCCAGGTGTATAAGTTGCTTTGGTGACCATTGGATGCGTTCCATTGTGGTGCTGACGAAGTTCCTAGCGCCGCAAAAATCCATTTTGGAACTGTTAAGCTCGCGGATATTTTTATTGTCCTCAATCACAGGAGTTAAAAAGAAAACTTTCTTGTAGTGAGCAAATGAGCAATTCCTTTTAAATTTTAAAATTTTAATAAAAAATGCTAAAATATATATGAAAAAATAACCCTAATTTTTCTTTAAAAAATAAAATAAAATCTTTCAAAACATATTCAAATATCTTAAGTAGTTAATGAGATATGTCTTGTCAAAGAAAAGTCCATCTTAACATCTAAATTATCGATAACTTGACAGATAATCGGTTTTTTGAAAAAAATTGTTCGTGATGAATATTGCTAAGTAACTCTAACTCTGTTACACAATCCACCCTATGATCTTCTGGTGATCTCGGTCGAAAAAAAACGATTTAATCGCCTATTCATAAGTTATTTGTACTTCTTATATCACAATTTTACGAAAAAATTAGGGGAAATCGATTTTGCATAACATAGCTAATTTGAGATGGAATTGGGGATAAAAATCTAACGCATTTGAAACCGATTGTTCTGGAATTAATTTGGGCTTTTTGAAAGGAAATATTCCCATGCTGATTGCACATAATTCGATTCAAAAAGAGCATACTGGATATTTTTTTCAAGTGTATCTGTTGCCGCATTCAATCAAGCGTTTAGGCTTTTGCATATACATACGTCAGTTAGTCAGTCAGGCGTTGGCCATTTTATAGATTCATTCGTTGCAAACGATTCATTCATTCCATTCATATAGTTCGCACGCATGAAAAATCATTCAAGCTTGCAATCGCTTATGCATGCAATAGTGTGTGTGTGTGTGTGTGTGTGTGCGTGTTTATCTGTGTGAGTGAGTATCTGTGTATGCCTAAGTATCTATGTGTGCGGTTCCACCCTCGGTTGGGTTTTCATTTGGCGCTCAACTCATTTCAATTTAGTTTGTGTAAAGCGCGCGCCGCAAACGCTTTGAACTTGTTTTCGGGCCTGAAATCTGGCTGGGATTTCTACGACTGTCGTTATAAACATCATCGTCATCGTCGTCGTTGTTGTCGTCGTCTGTCAATGCGTCCGATTGGCGCATTTTTCCATTTTCCTATTGATCTCGGTACGCCCCATTGAAAGAAAAAAAAATAAACTTAAAGCAAAAAAAAAAGAAAAAAAGTTTGTGCGCGTTTTGATTTTTTGGCGCGTTTTTCATTTGTTTTGGCCTCGCACATTGGACCGGACCTGGGACCTTTGCACGCTCCTTTTAGCCGAAGCACTTACCTTAGGCTATGCTATCGCTACAATAACCAAAAACCAACAACTACAACAACAAAAAAACGAGATTTGAAAATACAAATAAAAATTCAACTATGTATTGATAAATTGCCAGCCGACGATTTCCGTCGTGACCCGCGCGTTATGCAAAATGCTCAACTCAAATGTAAATAAATATTAAAATAATACAAAAATCACTAAACAACAAAAACAACAACAATAAAAGTGGCTCAGCCAGCAACAAAAGGAGAAAAAAATAATATCTAGAAACCAACAAGAAAGCCAAATTTGTTATGCCCTTGCGGTACAAGCGATCAAGAGATCTCGAAATCGATAGAACTGCAGTGGAATAGAACAAATCGTTAAAAATTTGTAACTTGAGGAACTCTTATGACGGAAAGGTAGTCAGATAATAAATGAGATTACGGAACACGAACCTAAACTGCTTTTATTGAAATCACAAACGAAACCTGAATCGGTGAAATTCTATAACTCTTATATAAGAACAGCGTGATTCATAGGTTTTGAACAAATATTTGGATATTTTAAACATTTCGACCAGACCATTAGCCGAACAATGTCTAAATTTAGGCAGCCTGTGCTTCTATATATCCTTAGAATTTCAATGGATCAGAATTGGTAGGTAGTCTTCTAAAGATTGTTAGATTTTTCAATGGATCAGAAGTGGTTTCTACAAATCTTTAGAATTTCAATGTATCAGAAGTGGTAGAAAGTCTTCCATTGCTGTTTTTATGAGAACTTTCAGATAATAAAACTGATTTTATTAAAATCAAAATCGAAACCTGATTCGGGATAAATTTAAATGTCTATACATCGATCGAATTGCAATGGATCAGCTGAGTTCGTATAACTGAGAAACACGAACTAAATACCAAATCTCTTATATGTATAAAAACGAGATTCATAAGTTTTCACCAAATATTTGGATATTTTTAACATTTTTACCAGACCACCGCCGAACGATGGATCAGAAGATTTTTCAATGGATCAGAAATTATAGGCAGTCACTATTTTAACACAATTGTTATGAAACACTTAAAAAAAGCTTTAGTACCACAAATAATTATCTCATAAACAAATTAATTTCTTCATAAAATTAAAAAAATAAATTAAAAAAACATATATTGAAGTACAATCTGGAAAAAACAATTTAAAAAAAATTTATTGAGTAAAACTTTTGTTTTAATAAGCCTTGGTTCAAAAGATTCGCTTGGTCCGCTGTTTCAGGTTTACTCGAAAATCGAAACTCAAAGAAAAATTTCTATTTTGTAGACATAAAATTTTGTAATTCTTCATTCTGTTCGGTATAAGAATAGATTCGATAATCGATTAATTGAACGTGGTGTCTAAAATTTGCTCGGATTTTGATTTGAGCTCTTTTAAAGTCTTTTGCATCTCAGAAAAGTGCTCTCTGAAAACGCCGATTTTTTAAACAAACTACTTAACTGAGTAAAAGTACCCTGCTAAAGAGTATGCAAAAAGGCTTTGCCACACTGCCTTGCTTTTCATTTTCTCTTGGTTGCCTTGGCTATGTCTGACATCGGTCTGGAGGGTCCGTCAGTTCGGTTCGGGTGTTTTATTTTTTTCCTTTTTCGGACTTTTTGTTTTTTTGTGCTTTATTTTGCTTTGTTGGTGAAAAATGAAGTGAATCTGTCTTTTGTAAAGTGAATCGCCATAATAATGAAAAATAATAATAATAATGTAAACCAACAAATTTTTGGAGTGCTGGAGTGCCAGAGTGAATCGCGTTTCGGGTACTAGTACAAATAAATTTCCTTTATTTATGAAAACAATAAACGCAACACAAACTACGCATTAACCCAGCTAAAGCCTGAGAGCGAACTCGGCCCCTAACTCTGGATTGGATCGGTTTCCTGGCCTGGTCTGGTCTGGTCTTAGCAGCAGCAGCGGCAGCAACACGCATATAATTTGCATGTGGATATCTACCTGGGCCCGCATCGATCTTTATGAGTTTTTTGGCTGAATTGCAGTTGAGTTGAGTTTTGAGTTAAGTTAAACGCGATACGGCATAAAGCATAATATTGTGTATATTTGCATGTATATATGTATATAGTATGTACATGATGGCTTATGTAATCTGGAAAATATTCATGAAGCAATATGCAAGACTGCGCTACGATACGCAGTCAAAAAGCAGCCCAGCGCCGACATTGATCTGGCATTCGTATGCCGCCATTGAAACTACGGTAGGTTGGGTTGGGCCCAGTCCCAGGCCTCGAAATTGGGTTGATTTATCTGCCCCACTCCACGTCCCACTAACCACTAACCAGTGCTTAACGCGTTGTTATTGATTTAAATTGAGTCATTTAATGACAGCGCTTTAATCTTTTAAGTAATTGTAGATTTATATTGCAAAATAATATGACTTGATATGGGCCGTAGTACGGTCCTTTATACCATAATGGCTTTCCACAGATACTCTGTTGGATTTGACAGCACATTTCCCGCACATTTAACCAAGCTTACGATAAGAAGCTAAAGTTCGCTAAATCGGCAAGAGATTTGAGTACTAAAAACTGGCACTCTTTGACATTTCGTATACACTGCAGACCCACTATGAGTGGGAGGGCATATAAAGTTTTTGGAAAAACATAATGAGCTTTATAATTAAAAATCGTTAAGTGATTTTTAAGCGTTTTGAGTCAGTTTGAGGTTATGGCTACGCCTCGACTCCTTGTCAGTAACAACTTCACTAACAACATCACTAAAAAAAATTATAGCACGTTGAATTACGAAATTATCATTACGAAAAAAGCACAGCCATTATTAACTATAAAATCTTTGGAGTTTTACATAATAATTTTAAGATCTTTTATAGAAATGTTTGAAAAATAAGCCGTATAAGTGGAAAAATGATTTTGTAGAAAAATCGGTCAAAATATCAGTTATCGATAAATAACCGGAATTTGGATAAAAAAAAATATGGCGAGGTATAACCTCGCCTATATAGATATCTACAAAAATAATCTTTTAATTCATTTTATTATGATGTAGAAAATTTTCAAGTTATCAACCCAAAGAATATCGGTCAAATGTTTAACACGATCACGATGATAGCACATAACTCCCATATAAACATCTTTTCTAATATTTTTTGCATAATTTTTTATTATTTCCGCTACCCATCGTTGCTCCGTGCTTATATACAATAAAATAAAAAAAAAAAATTCGAAAATTTTACGTGATTTCAAAACGTTTACGTGTGTTGTTTAAAACGATACGATGATTGGATTATTTTACGGAACTTATAGTAAACGATATGCAAAAAAGAGGTCCTTATATAGGTATAGCTTGCTATTTGTCGAAGGATTGAAAAGAAATTTTATATATGTATATGGGGCATTCTCTCAAAAATCAATCTGAGAAAAGCAGAAAAAGAACGAGCAGTGGGCATTACCACCTAATTTAATGCAAAAATTTAAAAAAAAAATTTTAAATTTTATAATTTTTAAAACGTTGTAATGCCTCGAATACGGTCTTTGAAAGAATTGAAAATTGATATCAAACTGTGTTTTTTTTTTTTTTAATTTACTTTAGGTTATATCCTGTATAAGCTAAATCAAAAAGTTGGTTTTCACAAAGAACTAAAATATCATTTAAAAGATGTTTAAAATTAGTAATCGGCTAAGGATTCTCTGGCTTCTCTCTCTCTTCGGATATCACCGAAAAGCTCTTCGTGCTTCACACCCATACCTTTTCAACTACTTTATTGCCAAAAAAAAAACACCCTTTTTAAACACTATACCTTCTTCTATAGACACCCTGGTAAAGAGTATCGTTTAGTCGAAATTTTCCAACCGCATATCCCGACATTTTTTTTAGCTGTTGTTTTTTTTTTGTAAGCGCTAGTGATATGATTTGCACGACCAACCAGGTTGAATTGTAACCAAGTGACCATGCTGCCGTTGGACCACCTACCAACTAGACGATAGCGAGCAACATTTGGCCGCCAAATTGCTTGATCGGAGCTTGGTCTTGGCCACGGCTAAACGGTGTCCCGGCTGCCCCATTGATAATAACAATCAGAAAAAGTAAGAGATGCAATAATTCAACGTAAAGTGTTAAAATGTCGATATTAATTGCAGACTGGCAGTAGCCTGCCACTGCCATTGGCCACTGGCCACTTGGAGCAACTGCATCTTATACACACACATACACACTGTAGTATCTTTCCGTAGATAGATCGTTAGAGACGCTCGTATTTAAATAAATTGCGATTATGGCACAAATGTGGCAGGCAGCGGCTGGTGGGGTTGCTGTTTTCTGGTGGTTTTGTGGTGCTTTGTGGTGGTTTTTTGTGGGCAACAGGTCGTCCAGCCACTGAACTGTGGCAAGTAAGTGCTGCCATAGTAAGCTAATAATATTTATCAGCTGCTCATTTGTTGCACGTTGCAACTTGCAACGTGTGGCCATTTGTACAGCATGACCAATAAAACAAAAATCGAAAAAAAAGCAAATAAAAATGGTTATTTGCTGCAACTAATTGCAGTGGTTAGTCAGTTAGTTAGTTAGGTTAGTTAAGTTGCTTAGTTAGTTATTCAGTTAGTTAGTTGGGGAGGATGAGTCTGGGTGTACACTGCAATATACTCTATACGCGTCAGTTTTGTATATTAATTGTTACATATGTATACTAGAGTTTTGCGCACGTATAAAATATATATTTTCACGCAAATCACGTTAAAACTTTACAACCGCATTACATAAAAGGCTGCCTTTTTTATGGGTTTTCAGATAGACAGACAGACGGTTTTAATTTTAAATACAATTTTATATGCATTTTTTAAAAGGCATTAAAAGTTAATGATCACTGTTCATTAGCAACTTAGTCATTACATACTTGCAACAGCTGTTTTGCAAAAATTGTTAGAAAAAAAATTAGCAGTTGGTAGTTGATTTCAGTTACAAAACTGTGTAACAAATTTTTGAACACAAGTGTAGAATGAGGCGTGGCAGATCACATAAAGTATATTTTTATACTCTTGATCAGCATCAATAGCTTATATAGGCTATAAGAGCTGTAGAACTCTAATTTTAACAAAAGATGCGTATAAGAATAATCAGTCGTGCTCCGGAAAACGAAAAAATCAAACCGAACAATTTTATTCGGAAAAACGAATTATTTTGTCTGTAACTTCCCTTTTTATTTTATTTTTGCGATAAGTTCTGCTGTTGTGTTGGCGCGAAATTACTTTTGTTTTATACAAAACAGCTGACCTTGTTGCCGCAGCTCTACAGCTTTTTATTACTATGTTTTGTTTACATTTAATTTACTTTAAAATATTGCTAGTTCTTTCTCTTTTGGGAGAACCAAAACATCGGTTTCAAATGCCGCGAAAATACGTACGAAAAATTAAAAAAAAGCATATCAAAATGAATATTAGACCTTAGGCGGGTTTGTGTTTGAAGCAAGCAGGAGGCAGAGCCCCCTACTTTTGTTTATCAAATAGTGATGAACAAGATATTATTAAAAATAAAATTGGATGCACAATGTGCCCTTAAATTATTTCTATGTAGAAGTTTATATGTTTTAGTGCATCTACAGAAGTTAAATCGCTAAACTTTCCAAATCATACAGCATAAGCTACTACTCCTTATTTCTGGACGCGAATTGCAGTAAGTCAGTAATTTGAATTTGAGTCGTGACTTGAATTGGAGTACCGTAGTGGACCATATCTTCTTTTTCTCCAGCAGATCTATAAATAGGGGTAATCATGAAAGTTTTGAAAAGAGACTGAAGAGCAGATGTTTTTATCGTCTTTTGCCAAATCCTCCACAAAGTTTGACTAATTAGAAAAACTCTTTCACAAGTACTTAGTACAAAAAAAAAAAATAAAAAAAAACTTACCCAAGCAATAGACGATACGACAGAATGTACAATTTTTTTGTTTATCGAAAAAAATTTTGATTTTTCGTGGAACCGTAAAAATTTCATACAACGACACAACACACAATAAAATCGATTGTACAACCGATAAAATTATAATTTCGAATGTATACAATTTTATTTTTGAGTCGATAAATTTTGATTAAGATATGTCTTTTAATTTTGTAAATAATTCACAGAAATTGAAACTATGCATAAAAACGATATTTATACATTATATTTAAATCGAGGTGGGGCCCGACAGTGTAGAACCCTGTACCTTTTTCTTGAAAAAAATTTTATTTCTGCATAGTCCTTCAAACAGCGTTCCAATTGGATTTTTGTTGTGGTTGCAAAACGATATTTATACCTTTAAGTTCCGTAAAAGAATCGAAATTTACGTCAAAGAACCTATTTAAAGTATATGGGATTAGTTTCAAGTGGATATGTTGAGGGGTGTTGCAGAAAAAATGGTAAATCGATTGGGGGCTTGGCGGTGTTAAGGTCTGTGGTCTGCGACACCACTTTCTGTCTGTTACATTCATTGCACAATTCTAGTATACCCTCTTTACCTATTACGGGGTATAAAAATATTTCCGTGCGAGATCACTAGTTTTTTCGAGATCTCCTTTAATTGGAGATTCACATCATATGTGTGTGACCTGGTATAGAACATATTTAAAGCAATTTCCTTTGTGAAAAATGAAATAATTAGCGAGTTCTGTAATATTTCCCATATCTTCTTATATTAATGATTCTTCGTATATCTTACATGGTGTATGCCTTTGGAATGTCAAAACATCTTAAGATACACTGAGATATTTAGAGCTGCAGAATAGCTCCACCGCTAAGCAATTTTTAAAATGAAATAGTTTGTCTGTTTTGGAGACTTAGGCACGCACTGCAGCTTCCGGTTTATCGCTTGTCACGAACACGACTCACGACGCTTCGCCTAGCTCTAGTCAATCTAGTCACTCAGCTATTTATTCATTCACTCACTCACTTTAGGCCGGCCAGAAATGCCTATGCATATTTATTTTGTTAACAATTTTTGCTTTTCAGTCAGAAATCATGCAAAAAACTCCAGACATGCAAGACGTATACGTGATGGTTTTTAAAGGGTGTCGGGGAAAGGGGACGGCCTTTCAAATTCAAATTGTTTGTAAATGCATTTGAGAGGAGAGACTGTGTATTTTTTTATTTTTCGTACACTATACAATATACAAACAATTTTTTATGCAGTCAATATGGCTGCCAACAGCAATAGACATGAAAATCTGTTTAATATTTTCCCGCGCTCACGCACGACGTGGGAATTTTATAAGACGCATTCAAACGAACAATTTTCCTGTTGCACTTTTTTTTAAACTTTTTTTGCCGCTTAAAATATATTTCTTATATGCTAATAATATCTTTGGTCGGAGGTTAGACAAACCCATTAACGACACGCATTCACAATCATTTTCAATTTCGTAGCACCGTCACTTAATTTGGGAGCAGCGGGTGTATCTGCGACTATGAAGGTGACGCTGACTCTGACTGTGACTGTGACTCCGACTTCCACTTCCACTTGCAGTGCCCACACACCTACACACAACTAGTGTCCAGCTTCGGATCGACGAGGGCACAATTGCAATTTGCAACACCCACGCCAAGTGTGGTGTGGCGCTTGGAAAGAAAAAGAGCTCCACTACTGGCTATAAGAAATTAGTTACTGACGCAATATCTTGTTCACTTCACTATCAAAATCACACGCAATAAATTGAATTTTTCGTCGAACGAACGACTCAGGCGCAGGTGTTTTTTTTTTGGGGCCCAAAATTTTTTAGCTGAACCTGTTGCTAGACCTGATGCCGGCTGCTGTGTTTGTACAATTAATAAAAAGAAAACGCAGTCATAATGTTTTGATTAACACAAATGTGACAAGAGATGCATAAAAATTAATTTCCAAGCTTGTTTTTTCCTCCACTCATCGGCGCATTTATCGAATGCATAAATCAAATGAATAAATCTATGCTTTGATTTGGGTCAAAGCAGCGTTAGGTGAAACCATAGATGCGTGAGAGCTACACAATATGCTGCAGGCTGTTGCATCTGTCTAGTACTACTACGACTAGTGCTACTCCTCCTTCTTCATCAGCAACGCTCATCATTGCCCCTGATCTTTTGATGCAAGGTTAGCCAGCCATGAGCACTGAAGCGACCTTCCTACAATCAACAACAACAAGGCCCCACGAACTAGTGCAACATTTTCGATACGATTTATTCGATTTCCATTTCGATTTCCTTTTAATGCGTGGCCATAATTTGAACAGCGGGCTAGCCAACGCCCGTTAATAAAAACTCATTCCAAATGAACATGTAAAAGAACTGGCTGGGCTTATATCGTGCAGACGAAATTTAGAATACCCTTAAAGAACGAGTTTTTGGGTCAACTGGAAATTCATGATGATTGCGTTATTTATAAAATCTTAAACAAAGATTAAAGACAAATTCTAAGATCTGATTAGAATTATACTTGACTTAACTCAAGTTTTCTTATCTATGAATAAATGTTTTTTAAGTAGAAATTTAATGACTCTTTAAAAAGATCAATAGTTGTTTAACTTTTTCAGTATAAAAGATTTCTGATGAAAAAAAAAAAGATTATATGAAAACTCAAAAGCTCCATCTAGATAAAATATGTAAATATTTTCAGTCTAGTTGAGAAAAGTTTAAGCTTTAATAAAATTTTAAGGACAGACAGATGGAAAAGTTTTGTAAAAAATTAATTTTTTGAATTGAAAGTTACGCGTTTCGTTTGGAACTACGGAAAACAGCCCACATAACGTCTCACTTGCCTGTTAGCTTTCTAAGCGATTCTAATGAAATAAAGCTTAAAGTATTCGCATAAAAAGTCAGTCTATGAATGTAAGATGAGACAGAAAAAAAAAAATTCAAATTCAAATTTTATAATTTTCAAGAGTGGAAACAAATTCTAAATTATACACGCTTCGTCGATTAGACGACGCCTAAAATTATTGGGTTTACAGAGCTTAACATATGTTTTGTTCAATATGCCAGTAACTGAAACTAGGAAAAATTTGCTACATTACGCCTCACTGGCCTGTTATCTTATAAAGCTTAAAATATTCGCAAAAAAAAGTCAGTCTACTAAAGTAAGATGAGACAGAAAAATAAAAATTTAAATACAAATTTTGTAAGAAAGATTAGAAACAAATTCTAAATTATGCACGCTTCGTCGATTCGACGACGCGAAAAATTTGTTTGTTTTTGTTTTTAAGCAAGAATTTAAAAAAGTTCTTGAAAAGCAAAACATTTTCTTCATCCTGAATGGGCTACCCAAAATTTTTTGAAAAAGTTACGGTTAGCCAAAAATATTGAGCTAAAATTCGGTTTTGACACATATTTCTACAACGCAATATTATCAGAATTTGATAAAAATCGGATAAGAATTTTTATTTTAGCAGCTAGTTGTCCCAAAGGACACAACAAATTTAAGCCTCAAGACATTTAAGGTCAAACAAATTCAGAAACTGGGTTTTGAACAAACAAAAAATTTCTACTGTGCCTTACAAATGTTTCGATTTATTTGCTGTACAGTCCAAATGCCAGTAAATCGACTTCTGATCGATATTTTATATTTATTGCCGTATTCCATCAGAAACATAGGCTATTTACAAAGAATCTCCAAATATTTCTGTTTGAAGCTATAAATCTAAGTTCGTTGAAAGATTTGCTGGTTTCATTCAAGGTGGTTCTTCTCCAAGTGGTTCGTGGTCGTCCTCGTCCTCTGGAGCCTGGCGGATTCCACTCCACGGTAGCGTGGCAGATCTCATCACAAGGCTTTCTGAACGTGTGTATAATCTTTATAGAAGATTAAAAGCTTTAAATATGCAGCAGCCACTAAATAAAATTTTCCAAGAATTTTCTTCTGTCTATTTGATGCCTGCTTCTAGGCGTTACAAATATCAGAGCATACCTAATATACCCTTTTGCAAAGCATTTAAATTCAAAGCAACAGTTTGACCAGTTCTCAGCATGTACTTCGTCTCTCTGGGAGCAACGCATGCTCGAACCCTCGGGCCTCGGGCAGTGTGACCAGGCAATTAATTGATGAGCAGCGTCCGGCACTTGGTCAAAAGTTGTCTTGGCCTGCCAGCAAATTACATTTATGTAGTACCCGAAGCTGACTCTGTGCGTGTGTTTTATGCGATGAATGCGTTTGTCCGTCCATCCTTATGTGTCCGTCTGTTTGTTAGTCCGTGAGTTGGTTTGTTGCATGGCCAATGGGCAAGAAATCGGCAGCACTTTATGGACGACTTCATGGGACAGCAGGCGGTGCAACACTGTTGTCCCAGACTTGTAATGTGGCACAATGAAATCGTTGCACAAAAAAAAAAAAATATAAATGCTACAGAGCATATTGATGATATATTTATTGGCACATGGCGGTTAAAAGTCGGTGCACTTCAAAGCTGCTAAACGAAATCAAAAACAAAATGTGAATTATTCGAAGCAGTGTTCGACTGAGGGATACCCTGCACCCAAGAAGTAACGACCAATTTTGCAGTGAGACGTTGAGGGTGGAAAGTATGGGGGTATATTTTATGCCAGTGTCAACATTTATTTTTTAATCAGGCTCCCAAGAGTCAGTTATAGAAACCTATAACCGACCGATCATTATAATTTTAGTAGCATCTCTTCGAAAGTCACTTACGGCATCTTTTGTATACATTTTTTGTGTGGTTGGCTTTTGTTATCTAAGAGATCTACGTGTTCACATGGACAATACACTCGCTATCTGAGTTTATTTAGAAGCACTAAAGTATAAGCAACTTATTGTTTGCCCAAATCAAGCATACTCCAGTTAGGGTATACAAATTGCAGATATTTTTAAGACATGCAAAAAAGAAACCCCTTTATAGAACTACTGCGCATGTGTTGCCGCAGCAGCGCCATCTAGCGTTGGAAATGTGCAGCACTAGCGCTAGTGCTAGTTGGAAGCAGCATAAGCTTTAGTCCTGCCACTTGCTAGTCTGACCAGGTAGTAGCAAAAGAAAACCTCAAGTGAAGTGAGCTCATCCAACGCCTTTTCGCGGTTTTTTCTCATTAATTTTCTTTTGTCACGCTGTGTTAAAATGGCTTTAAAGAAAGACGCCGCAAGACTGCAGCTAAGCAAAATGCCAAGATGTCAAATTGTCACCTGGCCGAAAGAGACTACAGTCTCCGCTAAAATATTTCCAATAGGCCAACATTTACATGCCAGGCATTGTTATGTGTTATGGTCACAATTTTTGTAGCTGGCTACTGCCAGGTTTTCTTTATTTTTGGTGGTTAAAAAGGCGGTGGCGTTTTTTTTTTTTTCGGTGGACTTGAGCCATTTTGGTCTATACACTTTCACTACAAATTTTCTACGTCATGATGTGTGTGTGTGTGTGTCTCAGTGTGTGTGTGTGTGTGTGTATCTGTGTGTGTGAGAAAGTGAATTCTACTGTGCTACACTTGACCTATGACAATTCCGGCAACAACAACAATTGCCAGTATTTGACGTTTTGCGCTTTGTAAGCTCTTTGATTGTCATGCCATGCAAAGGCCTAATACACTGTACAAAAAATCTGGTAATCTCAAATAGGCACAAACTTTTTGTAAAAGTGGATTTTAAACAGATTCCTGAGTCGAGCTTAGGAGTCCCATTTTCAGTATTAGTTTTCCAGCATAAGCCATGATTATTTTTTTTGAGCAAGCAGGTGGCGAGGACCCTTGACAAGGCCGTTTTTTTACTTTTTTTTTTTTTGGGAATGATAAACTATAAGAATTGTTTATGTTGAAACGAAATATATTATCTGTTAATATCTTGAGGGGATGACGTCCTCAGGAACCCATTTTTATCTCTTCAGCATTAATTTCTAATTGAAATCTCTAAAACTGAGAGATCTTTTAGGAACACATTCAATCTGGTTTCGGAAAATTTTAGTATTGGTTATTCGGAATACGTCACGTATTTATTAAGACACGTTTCGGTTCCAACTCGCCTTTTTTATATACGTACATAAC
Organism: Chymomyza fuscimana; assembly: GCA_949987675.1. NCBI lineage: Eukaryota > Metazoa > Arthropoda > Insecta > Diptera > Drosophilidae > Chymomyza > Chymomyza fuscimana. The sequence goes on from OX465089.1 coordinate 2,480,060, forward strand.
TATGTGAACATTTATAAATATTCATTCCAGGAGCTCTCAATATAAGCTTTCTAGAATACCCCATATATGAATTTAATGAGCTAGTCGACCAATGAGATCCAAAGCCCCGAAAAACTACGTTAATATAAATTTAAAGACACATGTGTATATATATAGTACTTTCCTAAATTTTATTATGAAATGCCCATATAATTTTTATATTTTAATTTATATGAGTCTACATATCCGAAAGACGTACCAATATTAAATTTCCAAAGAGTTCATATATTAGACCATATGACAAAGTTTCATCTTGAAAATGACTAAATCGGTTTATCTTACCGACCGGATCATTTTTGTACAAAGGTTGTGAGATTTTATTAGGTTCTCCCCAAAAAGTTGTTTGCATTAACTTAATATAGTCCCATTTCCAAAGTACAAAAAGTGAAACGAGCTAATTCCGATATTTCAGACTTTCAAGAGTTTTATAAATCCCAACTCCCAATTTTATCTCATTAAATTTATTCCGATTCAATTTATTTTGTGAGTAATCGATAAATCAATCGCAGAAATTAATGAAACGGTGCTAGAGTCTTCAATTCTTGACTAGATCTAATCTAGGAAAAAATAAATTTTGAAGGGAATTCTTTGAAATCCGTTTTTTTTAGTTCTTGTTTAATATAATTTTTTTGTGTAGGTATTAGCTATATTAATATTTTTAGTTAGTATTAAAAACATTTTTTTGAACATTCAATTTTTTAACTATTTTAATTAGGAAATCTTGTTTGTAATAAATTAGTTCTTCATTTTCATTTTAATGAGTTTACTCAATCTGATAATATTGTTTCGAAACGAAGAACAGACTGATAGCTTCACTTTCATCTCCCTCAAGCGGAAGTACAGTCTGACAAGAACAAGATTGATTATTTCTTAAGAAGGAGGGAAAACTCTTCACGCAAAATAATAAAAATAAAAAACGATCCCCTTTATATTAATTTATCGATAAATCTCAGAGATTCCAAATCGACATAACAAATAAAAAAGTTAATAAAATAATTCCTTGCTTTGCACCAAATTGGATTACTTTTTCTTGGAGTGTAATACTCTGCACTCCCTGCTCACCATATAGCATTGTGTAGTATGTTGCTATTGTTGTCATCTGTTTGACTTGGAATCGGATCAATGCTGTCCTCAATTGATTTTTGTTATTTTGTGCCACGTTAACTTGGCATGCAAGCAGACAACAAACTAAGCCAACCAATGGAGCAAACGGCTGTCCGGGTCTGTCCCAGGTCTTGGGACTACAGCGGCCCATTACGCCCACAGGCCCCGGGCCCAGGTTGCTCTGGGTAACCAATGCCGCTTATGAATTGTATTTAATGCGACGGCCCAAGAAAAATATATACTATCGGTATATAAAGCATTGCATGCGCATTGTTTGCTATAGAACTTTGGCCCCTTTTGGAAATCTGAGCAAGTGTGTGTGTCTGTGTGTGTGTGTGTGGCTGCAGAAACACCCAACGCCCCAAACATTTTAAAACTGCAACATATTTTGAACTTCACACACGTGTCTTTATGTTTTTTTTTTTTTTATTTTGCTTGCATTTTGCAGCCTGACACGAACTCGAACACGGACACGGAACGTGGTGCTGGTAGTGCGCCTCCATTGGGAGCAGTCACAGAAGACGCCGAATTAGCAGTGGATGGCCATTTAAGCGAGGTATTGGTGCTGAATGACACGCAAATTGTTGGTATAGCAGCAGCAGCGTCTGCGACGTCATCGCCGCCGCCGGGAGCACTACACATCGACATGGACTGCAATGAGGCCAAGTCGGTGGGGCGTTGCAATGACTGCGGCCGCACAGCGCCGATAGCGCGCGATGAAGATGTGGAAGAGATGGAGCTGGAAGAGGAGTTGGAACTGGAAACTATCCCAAATGCTAATTATGTGTGCTGTCAATACAATGTTGCCACAAAAAGAGCAACAACAGCAACGAGCTTGACCAGTGCCTCTGCTTCTAATCCTGCCTCCGCGCTGCCGCGCAGCAAGTCGCGTGTACGCACATACTTTAAACGTTGCAAGCAGCGTTTAACGGGTCAGCAGCAGCTGGCCACAGCTGCTTCAACGAAGATCAAGACTCCAATAACAACAACTACAACCATAACAATGAGCAAGAATGAGGCAGTAGTTGCACCCACGCCTAGCCAAGTTCAAGATCAAGTAATGACCAAGCTGACGGAAATTGACTCAGAGGAGAGCGATACGCCCAGCTCCTATATTGAGGCGTTGCCCCTTGATTTGAGCCTAAACGCAACACCGCCAACATTGTCTTTGTCTACGTCCTCGTCCTCTGCTACATCTGCCTCCTACAAGTCTCTGGCAATTGACGCACAACAGGCGGTCGTGCAACAGGCGCCCATGTACCCGCAACCACAGGAGACAGTCGCCAGCAACACTTGCGACCTGGTAAGTATAAGATACATATGGAACAGCTTTGGTCGAGCTAACTATGGGCTATACAATACACTGTAACCTTGACCAACACACAATTGATGCAGCGATTGGGACACTGGGTTTATGGTGCTAGTAATTTTTTATGGATACAGTTTGGTATCTTATGAGGTGGCTGCTGTTTTTTTCTAGATGTTAAGATATTCATATATTTTGCACCAATCCAATAAGTACGTTAGAGATGGACGTTACCGTGGTACCTAAGTTTTAGAAAGGAATTTTGTCATGATCCCTTAGTTCTCGAGTCTTCCAAAATTAATGACGGGTTTCGAAATAACTGCCGAGATCCAAAAGTAGTTTGAAATGAAAATGTTCCTATGAAAAATAAATCTTTCAATGGGATTCTCTTTAAATCGTGTAGCTCTGACCTGATAGTACTAGTTTAAAAATTTTCCGTAGCATAAAACCGAAAATGAAGCCAAAGATTTTTTCATGGAATGGATCTCGAGATATTTCGGAAAGACCATTAGAGAAATCCTAGAGCATATGAATGTTTCGTCCTTAAAACTTCTAACATTTGCATTGATTGAATGGGAAAATTTTGTTGAGAAAAAAAGGGAAAGTTATAAAATTTACAAAGATCACGGAATGGTTCGTAAGGACACAGGTTACTGAAGCAAAGCTTCGAGTAGAGCGGCATGTAACAAGAAATTAATTAAGTTGGAAGAATCAATCTTTGGATGGATCAAAAGGAACCTATTTATTGGAGTACGACAAAAGACAAGATTCTACTTGAGTTCATGAAGCCCAAAAAGAAGAAATAGTATTTGGATGGAGTCTGGGATACTTTCCAGAATGGAATCTTAAAAGGAGAAAAGCTCAATGACTATTGAATCTATCTATTCACGGGAATTTGGAAATAATTTTGCCAGAGCAAGGTCTGCTTTATCGCAAACTACAATTAGGGATGTATGATCCTATGATATTTCATGAGATTTGATGTTTTCCAATGACTTCCCGTCATTGATAGTATAGCGAAATATGGAGCAAGACTAGTGCTCCCAAGCTCCCAAGCTCTTTTTAAAAATTTCTATTTTTACACAAATGCAAAACCAAAAAATTCCAGCTGTATATAGCCAGATAAATGTTGCAGTAAAATATAAACTTAAATTGAGAAACAAAATATGTTGGGTTACATGCTTGGGCCAGTAATCTAGCATACGCTTTGACCATTCTATCTGCAGTGTAGAATAAACCATAAAATTGTTAGCTAACAACACACTAACTTGGCCCTTTTTTATGCGCCCTAAAACAGACAACAACAGCGACGGGAACAACATTCGCGCTGGACAGAACAAATCCCGATGGAGGGGCAACTGATGCTGTTGCTGACGCTGGCGATTCCCCGCTAGCAGAACTGATTGACAGGCATCTCTCGCACATTTATCCCGTCTACTGGAGACGCACGCGTGCATTACTAATACGTCAGGCACGTGACGTACTCGTGTGCGCGTTCCACGGATGCCTGGAGGCATTCGAGCAACGATTTCTATGCAAATTTGCTGAAATTGCCGCCATTCTGCGCGCCACTCATCAAATTGGCGAGGTAAGTAAGCAATTCTCTCGAAGGTGTAGTATAGTGCTCTGGCCAGCGGCTTAGTAAGGGATTTAGGGGATTCATTCTTAAGCGTCTTCTCGGTTTGGACGCCTTTTATAGCCTAGTCCGCATTCGGAAGTGGGCAATCACCGCAGCAGTAAAGCTTAACTTATTTATAACTATGGTTAAAAAAGCCCTTGGGCTTAGCAATAAAATGGCGACTCGTTGGGTTAACTAATTAAAAAAGCTGGCATGGTTTGAAAAACCAAAAATAATGAGCATTCTACATTTTGTCTGGACACAAAAGTTGTAAGTAATATTGTATTGAATTTCAAAGAATGTATTGTTTCTAAATTTGGCTCTAAAAGTAAACAATTCCTTCTGACATTTTGGTTAAATGAAATTTTTTCGTTGTATTAAGGGTATTCACGCTTGCTGTTGAGTTGAGGAATAACAAAGTGGAGGATTTTTGCAACAACAATATGTATAGGATTGAATTTCAACCCTGCAAAATTTTATTATGTCTTGCAAATAAAATAATATTTGGTTTTTGTTTTTTCTACTTCTGTATTCTATTTAAATATTTAAAAAAAAAACCATTTCATCAGTCCGCAGCCCAATTTTAAACCATTCAAGCTCCACCACATCCAACTGCTACCTTACTCTATAAAGTAACCCTATTCTTGAATAATCTTATAATATGCCACCGCGTGCTATTCTTGCATAAACTCGAACTCGATCATAATGATTCTCCGAAAATCTTAATAAAGTTAAATTTTTCATGCTTTCTAGAGTAACTTGTACTTTGTGGCTCTTAATAAGCTTTTTAAGCTTGAGCCATCTGGACCTTCCTCTTCGAGCATCCTTGACCAATTCTGAATTGTGAGTCACCCATTTGGGCCATGGTTCGCCTTTGGCTTTTTCCTAGTTGAATGTTTTATTTTCACTTCCTTTTCCGACTTTGTAATCGTAAACCCTAGTCTTTGGCCACTTCGTAAAGTCACTTAGTGCATATCGTTAAAAAGTTTATCAATTGGGCTGAACTGAACTGATCATAGCTACTATTTTTCTATAGTTCTTTTTCCTTCTAAATATTTATACAATATTATAATCTAAGATCAACTGAGCATTTTTGTACCCTTGATACCTTGTACCCTACATATTTATTTGGTTACGATATTTTCATAAACAAATAAAAAACAGTCGAATTTTGACCCAAAAACGTTTTTGATGAATCTGTTCTATGAGGGCTATATGATAGAGTCAACCACTTTTTATCAAATTTGGTATAATGCTTGGGAATTCCAAAAAACTCTCGAACGCCAAATTTGGTTACGATATCTTCATAAACAAATGAATTATCTATCTAAAACTTTTGTTTTTTTTTTTCGAGTTCCTCTGAAACAGACCTATGAGAGCTATATAATATAATCCCGATATCAACAAAATAAAATAAACTTGTCTCCAGTATTCTACCCAAAACGCAGAAACAGAAGACTTTTACTGTACAAACCGCACCGTAGTCCGAAAAGTTCTGACTTGCGCACATCCCCTGCAACTAATAACTACGCCTCTGACTCCAGCTTTTCCGATCATTCCAGGGTAATTTTGCCTAGCCCCCAAATTGTTGATTCCAAATCCCAAATAACTAGGCAGTGAATAAGCGCGCATGCCAAATGCAATGGTAATTAAATGCTGCAGCCCTAGCAGCTGCAAATTGGTCGAAATTAACAGCAAGCAACTGTGGAGCCACAGTCGTTTAACATTAAAGAGAGCAAAGAGCCGCTCTTAACAGTCAACATGTGCAGCAGTGCGTGCGCTAACAGCGACAGCGAGAGCCATTGTTAAGCTATTGGAGTTGGTTGTTATGCTAGGAGGCACTAGGCTGTTAAGCCTAACATATGTTAGCTGCTGCACTAACATAACTGCCAACTGCTGCGCTGTTAAGCACATATTCAACAGTTTACAATTTGTTTCATTCACAATTTGATTTTGAATTCGCGGCGCGCAGTCTTGTCAGCGGCAGAAAACGACAACTCGCAACAATACGAGAACGTGCAACAACGACGACGAGTGCGAACGTGCAGCAACATCAATTTGCAAAGTGTTTCGGATGTTTTTGGTGGCAAGTTGAAGTTGAAGTAGATGATTCAAGTGCCTAAGAAATGTGCCTTAAATAAGCAAACCCAATATATATCTATATAGTATATGCATTATATACACACAGTGAATCAATCAAAAGTGCCCACAAAAAAAAGTTTTAAATTGATTTTTTTCCCAAGTGCTTTTAAAGAAAACAAGAAAAAAATAAACATTTAAAAGTAATCCAAAGCGTCTGTGTATAGGAGTGGAGATCAACTCAAAATCAAACATTTCATTTCAATTAATTGCGGTTTTCTGCAAGGTAATTTCTAGTTTTCATTGTTAATACTCCATCATTATCGAGAAAAAAAAAATAAAAAAGAAACGAATTTGTTCGGTACATAGTATATTACTTAAATAGTAGTATATGGTCGAAGATCAATTTTTAAATTGCAGGCTATTTGAATCAGAGTTCATTAACGGCAAGCGGCTATTATTAAAGCAGTTTTTTTTTTGCTTCATGTTGTTGTTGCCTTTGTTGTTGCAAGTTGTTTTTCTAGCTGTGTTTTCATAACTGTTTGCAATTTGTTTAGCACTTGGATGCCGTCCCTGACCTTACCCCACCGCCTCGCCTCACCTCAACTTTGCTCACCTTACCTCAAATAACCGCAATGCAAGCCATATAACAATTATAATAATAAACATAACAACCGTTAAAAATCTTCAAGAAGCATTCATTGAAAAAGCATTTGAAATTTTTTTTTTTTTTTTTGCATTTGCTTAAGACAAAGACTTGTGCCAATATTTGCATACAAATTACTAAGCAAATAGTGTATCTATGTGTTAAGATATTTTTGTGTGTGTGTGTGTGTGTGTTCGTGAGAGTATCTGATGCAGTGGCGTAGTTGGCTTTTTGCTTTAGATGGGGATTTAACTTAGTTCTGAGTTCCAAACATATCCATATGCTTGGATTGAATATTTTATTTTATGTGCTACAAAATTGAGATGAAGAATTCGGAATACAATCTATGCACTCTAGAAGAGCAACAGAAAGTCAAAGTTTCGATATTTTTCAATCCTTTTTTTTCTTAAAGATATTGCATATTCGTTCTTTTGAAGAAATTGTCAGCAATATATAACTAATTCTTTTTTTACACGGTAGATACGTTCCAGAAAAAACCGTGTAAAAAAGAGATGAAGTAAATCCTTAAGCTGTTATGGAAATAAATTACAAAGGGCAATACCATAATCAAATTTCGAAAAGATTAGGTGAATAAAAAAAATATTTTTCTGTAAAATTTCAATCAAAAAATTTCTTCGCACAATTTTTAATTCAATTACATTCTATTACCGTTACGATCTTTTTTCGTAAATTTTTTTAAATCTAGCTTCTCAATTGTAAGCTTTGATTTAACTAATAATATTATGATTAACTATAAAAGTGAGATATCGTTAAACATTTTATACAACGAATTAGAGACTCTGATGAACTACATAGCTTTTTTTCCATCTTTACTTTATTTGTGCACCAAGTGAAACTGAACATTGTTGTTAGTGAAAACAAATAAAACAAATTTCGAAAAATTGGAAAAACCTTATAATGTTTATTATATTATATTATATTATATTATATTATATTATTAATTGTACAACTGACGATTTGTAAGAGCCACCTTATTAGGCAAAGTAGCTTCAAAACGAATTAAATAAATCTTTTCGAATTTGAACTTGATAATTAATTTAATTTCTCTTTATTTCCATGGCATTAATATTTAATGTTATACAAGTTAAATATTGACAACGTTTAGCTATTATTTTCAACTGAAGGATTGATTTTTAAAAATAATTAAAAATATGTTAACAATAATGCGTTAGGAAAACTCGAAATTTTAACTCGATAAAATTAAAATTCATTTATTTTGTATAAAACTCCAAAGTTTTAATTGATTTATCAATGATTTTGTCGAGAAATGTAGCTTATTTCAAATTTATTTTTGTACTATACTTTGCAAATCTGTTTGCAAGATTCAGAAATGCATGGAATATCGTCACACGTAACAAATCTTCTGTGCTTTAATCTTCAGGACTCAGCACTTCTTTCTGCCCAATTTTCTTTTGTGTTTAATTTTTAACAGCCTTCGAATTTTTTTTATAGTCCTGTAAGTTCTAGAAAACTCGTAGTTTTTGTTTGGATTTTCATGAGCTCAAGAATTTCGATGAAGTTTAAGTCATCCTAAAGGATTTCGCGAAATAGTCGTTTAAGATCAGTAATTTTTGTTCGAAACTTTATAAGCTCTTTATATAAATCTTTGACCAGATCCAGCAATTGAATAAAGTTTAAGTCAAACTTCCCTTATATAAAATTTATATCATGTGTATGATTTTTTTATGAAAATATTGGTGTATAGGCTTTCATATTTTGTTGCTCTTGTTAAAATTCGAAGATGTTAAAGCAAAAATTTAAAATAGCGATCGAACGTAAATTATCTATTTTTTGATGATAAAATATACAGAAAAATGTTTTCTTTCAACAATTGGTTTACTAAGAAGAAGTAGGATATTGATCCTACCAAATCCCCCCTTGCTAAGCCACTGTACGTACAACAACGGAAACTGTTTGTGGTCAATGCGATACTTGGCTGTCCTTCGCTAGACCCACGCTGTCTTTTAGAATTTACACCTCAAGACATATGTACATACAAGTACATATATGCATATTAGTATGTAGTACTTTGTATGGTTTTTAAGTCATGGACAAGTGTGGGCTAAAGATACTGCTTTCAAAAAAAAAAAAAAAAACGAATTCAATTGGTTTTGTACTTTGCACAGAATGCTTAACGATATTGTTAAATGCGCTTATCAGTTACACATAGACTATTATAGACACAGTACTAGAACGTAGAACAGATGACCATGTCGAATATGTAATTTATAATAATTTTGTAACGCATACGCAGTGTGTAACACATGTGGCGCACATTTGGCTTTTGGCTTCTGACTGTGGGAGGCTGTCGACTCGACAACTACAACTTATACCATAGCAGAGAGAATGGGAGATACTGCATAGAGACCCAGCAGCAAATGGATTGTAAAGTGTTGACCTACATTTCGTATAGACATCAAGTCAGCTCAACTAGAGCTCGGGCAATGTGTAAATGTGCATAAAAACTCTTATTTGAATCAATCAGCAAAATTACCAACGCCATTAGCAGCCAGTATTCTGTATTCAGTCTTGTCTCTAGTTATGGAACTGATTTGATTTTATTGGATTTGAACGCAATGTTCAATTAGTTTTGCAATCGTCATAAACTGAGACAGTGCTTACTCTAGAACACTTAATGTGCAGTATGTAACAAAATTACGTATGCGAGGGCTGTCTATTAAGTTGCGGGAATAGGCAAAGTAACTGCATGATTAAGACTGCCCCAATAATCGCGAGTTTTATAAATAAATACCAAGATATGGATTTCGCTAAAGATTGATGCGTAGATTTTGGAAGAACTTCAGCATGATATTAAGACACAACATAGGAAGCATCTTGCGAAAATTTAGTTCAAAGTAGAGAAACTGACAATCCTCTGATGGGGTCTGATATATTTCGGATCGCGCTTTAAGCAGCTGAAAACTGATTTTTTTGTCTAAAAAGAGTGTTGCAAAGTTATTTGATTGTAGGAGCGTTATCAATCCTAAAATTGCACTGAAATTGCTAGATAATTCTTGAGGTATCTGCTTTTGCCAGTAACCATGATAAGGGCATTACAACTGCCAGAATCATGAATTTATTTCAAAAAATCTTCCACCTACGCTATCTTGCAACTTGATTAATTTTCAGCGTGATAGTTCCATAGTTCCATCGAGCACATCCAATATTAAGTGAGAATATTAATCACTCGAAGGCACAAATGCTTTATCTTTAAAAGGTTCTCTCAAAGATAACATTTGAATCCCAAAACGTCGAATTAAGGGATCACATAGTTCAGACTAAAAATATTTAAAAATTTTTAGAAAAATTTACAAACCGCATTGGTCTTCAGAACAGACAGGGCTAAAAGTTTTCTTTGAAAAATATTTAGTCGAGCTAACTTTAGGCGCTTCAGTGAGCAATATATTTTTATATGGAGAATCCCAAAACCTACGCATAACTTAGTTTTAAGTTCAATGGGACCACGTTTAAGTTGTGCATCATTGGTGGAATGAGAAATCATATAATCGACACATCACTCTATGGTAACCCCGACCAACCCAGGGCATTTGTGTACTCTTTTTTCCCTAAAATATCAAAGACAAACCTCGTATAGATCATTTAAGTACACACTGTAAGAATTAAGTTCATAGTAGTTTGAAGCATGCAGCTGCATGTTAATTACCTTTTAATTTCACAACCACTCTTTAATTTTTTTTTTTTCTTTTTTTTTCTTTCACTTTTTGAAAGCTCCGAACTCTCTACCCGGTTTTAATAAGAACTCAATGCAGATTCATTCTTTTATTTATTCATGCATTTGAGGGCAGCACGTTCTGTAATTTAATTCGTAGCCCTTTTGTGCGCAGGCGCAGCAGTACTTACTACATACACTAGTACTCTATAGACTGGGGGCACTCCAGAGCTCTATAGTTAGGGTCGATCGTCAGGTTTTTATATACAATACATGTTTGTTTGTTTGTTTGTGTTGCCTGTGTTGTTGAGTGCCTTAAATTGTAAGCGGAAATTGTGTATTAAGTGTCGAGGGTTGGAGAGGGGGGGATTTAACAAAACAACTACAACAACTACGCAACAGTCTACAAAACTTATTAGGCCAACGAGTTAAAAAGCGATTCCCTCACAGAACTCACAAAACTGGGAGTAAGCGTAGCTGGAATTGTTGCAACTTCTGCTGCAATGCAACATGGCATATCACTTAGCTCAACAGCAATTATTTCCTGGCTAGATACGATTAGGAGCTGCAGCTTCCGAGTACTACTACTGCTGCAGTAGTCCTCATCTTGCGCGCAGACCCATTTGCCAATTGATAAATTTACAATCATGGATAACTTTTGCACACTCCCTGCCCGCCGTCCGTATCTAGCTTTCTTTCTAAACTGGCTGCGCTTTGAGTGTTGTATTAATTTGCAGAAAAGTGCCTTGAACTGTGTTGGAAAACACGTTAGCGATAATGAATTGAACATTTCTGAAAACATGTTTTCACATTGCACAAACATAATTTGTATGCAGACTCTATGCTATACTTATATGCTATGTTTAGATATGTTTCGTCTGGTTGGATCAGTCTACACACGCTCTGAGCCAACTCCATATGGTATGGTGCTTGGTGCTATTGCTTGAGAGATGAATCGGAACAGAAGTTATGCGGGTTTTGTGATGGATTTTGTCGTTAAGCAACACTTGTAAACTAAATTAAATTTAAAGCTATATAATCAATAAGTGAAAAATGTCTAAGAAAGGTATGTTCAATACAAAGATAAATCCCAGCTAAGTTTTAGTAAAGATATGTAGTGCATTAGATGAAAATATTTTCGAAATCAACAAAATTGCGTTTTTCATTATTTTTAAAAATAAAGCACATATTTGGATGGATTTTAAGACGATTAATTTGGTTTCCCTTATGTAAATAATAGAAAAAATTCAAATACAAGAGAAATCAAAGAAATTTGGCTCTACTTGATTCAGTGCCAAAAAACATTCTTCAAATGAATTCTTGGAACCACAAAAAATTTAAAAAATGTGATGCTGAAAATATAGATTTGCTGGAATTTTTGTTAATTGTATTTGCTAGCGTTTAGATGATAAAGGAGAACCATATTATAAGAACAATTGAAGAGTTAAAACCAGGGATCGCAAATAAGAGTTATGGGATTGAAAAAAATCAAAGCAAAAAAAGTGCTTTGGATGAAAGTGACAGCTACAGCATTATTCGGATTAGAGATAAACTTTTATTTTTAATCATGCGATTTTTAAATAAAAATTGTCATTTAAATATTATTTCATAATTTTTATTTTTAAAGTCAAAAAATAAGAGTTAATGCAATTTTGATGAGAAAAATTAAAAAATAATAATTATTTGATGTTTTTTATTCTAAAAATTATAAGAGTTCCGATACCTGGTTAAAACAAGTGTGTTTTATAATTATAATGAAGACAATCCTTAAGGAAATTAGCAGAATTGTGCACAAGAACATTACCAAAAATTAATGTAAACTCAGTTCAAAAAAAAAAAGATATCACGCTGAAATAAAAATATATTTTTTTTGTCACTATCGTGCGAAAAGTGCTGGCACTGCCAAGAGATTGAAGAAAGACTCAAAAATATTATGCCAGCTGCTTATCTCCTCAGAAACAAGCTGTATAGTAGGGCGCTGTCCGCCAATCTCTAATACAAGAGAGTGTGCAAGATGTCGCCAAATTTCACCTGCTTACAAAGAATGTGCATCTCTTGCTGAAATTTGATGCACGAAATTTACGCAAAATATAAACAAAATGTGCAATTGCTGACTTTTCTGAAACCTGATAGGGTTTAATTGTGAATCATCCAGGGACTCACTCAAACACACTTGACACTAAAGTAAATGACATAGCTTGAAAGTTTTTTGCAGAGAAGCGATTCTTAAACCTATTTCGTTCTGCATTAAGTCCCATTAAGAGGTAAAGGAAGTTAAAGATTCACAAAAACTACTTTATATAGTAACATGCATATATAAATAAATTTATTGAAACACATGCATTAAAAAAAAAAATAATCAGCGTGTTCCGGAAAACGAAAAATCCAAACCGAACAATTTTTTTCGGATTCTTTTTTTTTGTGTGCTCCGGAAAACGAATTTTTTCCCCTTTTTATTTTCGATAATTTTTTATATTTCCCTTTTTTCCGATAAATTCTCCTGTTGTGTTGGCGCGAAATTATTTTTGTTTGATACAAAACAGCTGATATGATTGCCGCAGTTCTGCATCTTTTTATTACTATCTATTGTTAACATTTCATTTTCATAAAAATATTGCTAGTTCTTAATTATACTTCATATTAAATAAAATTACAAAAAAAAATATTAATTTAGCAACAATATTTATTAAAATTAAAAATGACTTAGCTATTTTTGTTTCAAGCGAAATTTTCTTTGTGTAACGTGGGAACCCTGTCGCATTTATCGTCATGTGTTCGTGTATGATATGTGCACATGCACGAACACAAAAAAAATATTCGTTTTGGCTGTGCATGCTATTCTTTGGGTTGAGTCAAAAAAAGAAAAATACGGCTAAAATGTTCGGATTCGTTTTCACAATAAAATCATCTCAAAAATTGGATTACCAATAGATAAGTTCAGTCCAAAATTTATATAAAAATTGTTAAAATAAATTTGGGTGATTTGACTGCTTGGAAAACACTTGACTGATCAATATATAATTTAAATCAATATTTTAAGAATACCGAGGCTAGATATCGTCAAAAATTAAGCTAGCTAATGCCGAGCAAAATCGGAGTTCCCTAACTCCCAAACAAAAAATTAGCATTTGGCATTGAAAAGATTTCTGAAAAGAGGCAATATTTGAAAGTTATAACACAGTTCATGCCATCACCAATGTATCTGTCAATTGAACTGTCAAATTATTTCGACATTTTGTAAGATAGCAAGCATTTTATGCAAACAAGTTGTAAATTCAATTTTGATTACAGATAAACCATATTTGAGCATTCAATTTACAAGTCCGTTTCAAATTTGCCCAAGTCATATCGACAAATTGAAGATTGTCAATCATCTGCAAGAGTATGTAAACTTTGGCACACCAAAGTAAGCGTTTCTTGCTTTGGTTTGTTTGTCTATGGATCTCTGGGACGGGACCAAATGTTGGAAGGTGTAAAGTGCATATTTATGGTTTGCACAAAAGCGGCTTGTAAAATGCATTCACAAATGAGTATGAGTGTGAGTGTGGCTATGAATGTTAGTACGAGTATCTCATGCCTTTTGAAACTAAATATACGCACGTGTTGTACGTGGTGTCTGTATCTGTGTAAATGTACATGAGTGAGAGTTATGGCAATTACAAGTCGTATTTATATTGGAGAAAATACTAATTAGGAATAGTGCAAATTGAAACATGAATCACACTTGATACTCGTCGTTTGTTTGGGATTAGTTTTAATGTAAAAATATCTTTGCCATTACTTTGAATGTCTGTCAGTGCAGAAACACATTGCTGTACTGTGACGTATGGCTTAACCGCAATCATAGGTAAACCTTGTATATGGTACACTGAAACAAAAGTGTACTAAAATTCATAGCAAATGTATTTAAAACTCATTTGTATCTCATTTACAATTAGGAAAGCTATGGCTAAGTTTACAGATACAATTACCAGGGCGGTGCGTCATCTGTCTTAAGTCTCAAAAATTAGTAGATTTTGTTTCTATTTTAAGACGGTTTTGATATTGTAATTTACATAAGTATGAAATCTTCTTAGCATCGCAAAGAGTGATTTTCCGTTTTAAATCACAAGACTATCCAAAAACTTGGTTTAATTCTAAAAATATATATAGATATTTTCATAAGTTCAAATACTTTTAAATCAGTCTCCTCTAAGAACGGGTTAACTCGTATAGCCAGCGTGTGTAGCAGCCGCGGAGCAGAGACGACTAGAGAAACACCCAAGATCATTTGCTAATTCATTCAAAAGAACGAATGTTTTCCACTTTAGACCAACAGTTCCCAACGTATGCACACCTGTTGCTCTTCACTTGACTACTCGGATTTGTGTCTCACTGTACTGCCAACATTAGCACTTATTTACCTGGCGACCGGCAAACTTTATAGATACATATTTTCCAGTTCATTATAAATACTTAGTTCTGCTGGTTCAACATGGCAGTAAATGGCAATCAAGCTGCCTCCCAGATAATCACATACAGCAGATTAAGTTACCCGCCGAACCAGCATGTGCATTATGCGTTAGTCATTTTAAAGATACACAGATACATTGTATACATCTATGCATATATGTAAGTATTTTAAAGTGTGCGTGGCTGCGTGTGTGTGCCGCCTTGCAATAGATACGCAGCTTGACTGTGGTGGCCAGAGTGCATCCAGAAGTAGCCTTGAATAATTCAAACGCGTGTGACTCGCTTAGTAATTACCCGAACAAAAAGCCACAACTTTAGCTACACTGAGAGAATAAATTAAGCAATTAGTGATTAAAGCAACTTCAATGTTAAATATGCGTTAAGAGTGGCAGAAAAAATCTTAAGAGATTAGGAATAGAATGGCTGATACCTCAGGAATATAAAAAAAGAATTCGTTATAGTTAGTCTTCTTCAGAAACTTTTAAATTTGGAAGAATTTAGGCAAAACAAAAAGTTTATGGTTTCCATTGTGAGAATTCTTTAAATGAATTGATGTAAGATTTTTTTTTAGTTTTTTTTTTCCTTTGTTACTACTCTTGGGAGCTTAGGGCCTCTACAAGAGCTTTCCATCTGACTCTATTTGGTGTTCTCTTGTATTGGTTTCTGTAATCGTGATTTTTCATTCGATCCGGTGACTGGCCAGATGCGGCTTATCCTAGTGATGGGGTTGCTATCCAAAGCCAAGAGATGGTGGGGCTATCATGAAAGCTCCCATACTGGGTTAGCACAATTTTGCTCGCCGCGCCATCTATTAGCAATGATGAGAACCAAGATAACAATGCATTGTGTCCTTACTGATCGCATTGAGAGTTTGAGTTTTTGCTTTACGAGCTTTTTACAGCATCACTTGTTTTGTTCTTCCTTGCAAAGTTTGGGTTTGCCAAGTGTAGGAAATATTGAGAAAACAGGAATAATGTGGTTATGGGGATTTTGGCGCTAGACGTTTAGCGGGTTCAAACCAGGGAGCTCTGGGATGGTAGTGCAGCACGCAAACCACTGACTGCATCACCGAGGCACCTGATCATGTTTTTTTTTGAAATTGAAAAGTTGTAATTATAATCGTTATCACTTGCTTCATTTCGTGATTATGGCAAGTCTGAGCAAGAATTGGTACTTACGAGTTGTAGTGGCATAAAATTGTGACTGCTGCTTCCTTGATTAGATTATCATATGTTGGCACAGTGTAGGGATAGTCACTGGACTGGGCTGATGAGTCGCCGTTTGAGGCGTCCACCAAATGCGCGCCACGTCAAGTGGCAGCAGACAAAGAGACAGACGAAATGTACGCACACAAAGATACTTACATATATGGATAGTAGTCGTCTTCGTCGTCCGCGTCGTCGTCGTCTTCTTCCATAGTTATAGCAATGTCTTTTTGTTTGACTGACTGGCTGACTGAATGTTTTGTTTGTTTTGTTTTTATGTCATCATCATCATCGTCGTTGTCTTTGTCTGTGTCTGTGTCTGTGTCTTTTTTTTTCTGTTTTCTTTGTCTCTGCCTGTGGCATGGGCCTGGAGAAGGTGAACGCTTCCTGCAATGCCAACAGGTAGAATAGATACAGATACACACATATATGTATATGTAAACGTTGTGTAGACAGACAGACAGCTGCCACAAGCTTTTTGGGGCGCACTGTGGGAACCCAACTGTTGAGCTGCTTCAAAAATATTGTAAACCACGAGATGAAACCAAACAAATAGTTATAGATACAGATACAGCCATCAAACTGACAAGCCCTGTGCGACAATTGTCGTTCATGTGGACTTTGGCACGAAAATGGTTCGATAATAAATTACAGCTGTGCAGGATTGGGCAAAGAGTCACGTTATTTGTGCATTTGTCAAGTTCAAGCGTAACTTTTGGTTAAAAGAGCTACGTTCAGACATCGCTCTTTGCCACCTTGCCTGCAGCTGCATCCAACTAACTGCAATAGAGAGGGGGCAGGCGAGAAACCTAGTCTTACCGCCACCTTCGTGATTTGTGTCTTAAGGGCACATGTGTAAGCGCAGCTCATTTTACTGCCTCTGGTGGTGGTCTTTATGGTACTGGAACTGTGACTGTGACGACGACTATGACGACGACGATGACGACGGCGACGACGACTCCTTGTGTCCGTTTGGGGGTCTGTGGTTGGTCTGGCCGGCGGATTAGCATTGAAATTGACTTCGTGCTGTGCTCATTAAAATTTTACGTGCATAAAGTTGATTTCGATTTACGTTTGGATTTCGTCTGCTGCAACAACTAGTTGCCTGCTTGTAGAGTTTCTTGTCGTGTTTCTAAATACTACATAAAACATAAGCCAAAACAATTACAATTCGTGGGTTTTTTTTCGAATCCACACGCTTAGAATTTTCCAAGAATTTTCCAATACACTTCCTTATTGTATTTTCAGTTCCAAACCCAATCCGCAGCCCAGTTCCAGTCCCTTCAATGTTTCTAGTGTAACATCAAATGGCATCGTTTGCTTTCATTGCAAACGCAGTTATTGGCGTTTTAATGTGTTTTTGGCCAACTCAACTTGGTTGTAGTGCATTAACAAGTTTACGATCGTTTTGGTATTTATGTGGCTAACAACTTTTTCAATTACCCCCAGAAGATCATGATGATCATGTTGGTTGTTGTTGTTTGCTGTTGGTTGTACGGTTTGTTCCCGTAAAAACGCAGCTATGCTCAGACTTTTGACTGCTGCTTCCTTTGGCACTTCTTAACCGTTGTTATGCTTTTTGTTTTTGTACATACATGCGACAATACATATTATGCCATGGCTATAAAAACTCGTTTTCAGCTGTTTTCAGCCGAAGTTCATGATCAGCTGTGAACTGAAAGTGGTTGATTGAAGCCACTGCTCCGCGCCAGAACCCCAGCTTTAGACCGGTTTTTGCTGTTAGCTTTTGTGCCCGCCAATTGCTTGTAATTGAACTGCATCTTCGGTCTGGGGCTGTTGCTGTTGCTCGGAATCTGGCTCTATAAGCTAAACCAACAGCCAACCCGCACTTTTTAGAGACGCTCCACAGTTGCAGCATTACGTGAACACAAGTTGCAAGTCTGAAACGGGGCGCTGATGTAATAGCAGCTTCAATTTTCAGACAGAATGCCAATAAATGCTTTGCGATTACGTTTGTGGTCGAGCGGTCGCTCGTTCGTACTTCTTATGAGATCTCTGCGTCCTCTCTGAAATCGAAACGTTGTGAAGTTTGTTATCTTAAGACCATTTTAAATCCGATCGAAGTGACAGTGACGAGACCTCATAGTGCTTTGTATGCGCATTTGCCAGCTACAGATACTTACCACTCAGATACTTAATATTTGCCCTATAATATTTCAACACTCAGTCTGCAACACTTGGCGGCAACTTCCTGCTTACACAAATGAAATCATTTTGCATTCGCTGCTTGCAACGCTTTGAAGCAGTTTTGCTTGCAAAAAAAAAAAAAAAAATCAAATCAAATAACAAATGCAACAAAAGCAACAGTATTTGGCGTCATCTGCAACAAAAGTTGGAGGCTTCCAAGAACGCAAGCCGCTGCATTCCGGCAGTGCAGCTAGGCATGACAGCCTAGACCTGATCTATTTTGGTCCCTCAGCGAAAGATACCAACAGCACAGAACGTCAGCTACTTAAGCAATACATATACACTGTGAAAAAATTTTAGGCGACTTGAATAGTTTTGAAATTGTATTCCTTTAAAGTATTGACAAGCCATAAACAAAAAGGCCACAAGCCAAATTTTTGTAGAGAATTTTGTTTTCGATTCATTAGCGAACTAGTTCTTTGCTCCTTATGGATGAAGTAATATATTTCGTACACTTTACGAGAATAAGACACTTTTTACCAGAAAATACGTCTAATCCATAAGCTGATGGAATTCGTGATGTAACTAGCTCCCCAATTTTAAGTCGAGTTTACTTGAATATATTATTTGTCAATTGTCAATGATTGCAAATTAAAGTTATGGGGTTGAAAAAAATCAAAGCGAAAAAAGTGCTTTGGATAAAAGTGCAAGCCAGAACGCATCATATTTTTGAAAGATTTAAGCGGAATTTTTAAATAAAAATTGGCATTATTTCATAGTTTTTAAAGTCCAACAAATTTTGATAAAAAAAATCAGAAAATAATTGTTTGATGATTTTTATTCAAAAAATTATACGAGTTGCAATCCCTGGTTTTTTTAAAAACCTGATATTGAAGTCATAATGTTTGTCATATTTAAGGGCAACAATAATTGTCATCTCGAGAAATCGTACTAATATTGGATTATAATTGTAGAAGTATATCAAATATTATGATTGTCATTTTACTGTTGCCGTTGTCATATACAATATGCCACCAATTATGACAAAGTGTAGCGAAAATGCATGCTGTGGCAGCATATTTATATATTGGGTCACATTTTGTTTTTTTTTTTGGCATATCCACAAATATATTTAAGACTTTACTTAACGCTTATATGCCAAATTTCAGCGTTGATTTATTGGAGGAAGTTTTACTTCATTCACACGTGCGGCATATAGTATGACGTATAAGCAAAAAATTGACTATTTGTCATAAAAAAAATCTACATTTTTGGAAGCTCTCACCAATGATGGGACTTAAAAGATCTAAAAAATGTGACATAAATATGCCTAAGAATTTTTATCTATAAGAATTTACTTAAATTAACTCAAAACTGCCAAATAAATATGTTAACTTTTCTAACAAAAATACAAGATTAATACATGAGGCATATATTATAACAAAAACATAATAGCTCTCACTATGAGTTGAAACAAAATATCAAATAAAAAATAAGAGCTCTCTACTTCAATATGATATGACAAATGTTGTCATTTGCTTTATTTTATTGCAGTTTTTTCTAAGACAAAATCCATCAAAATATGTCAATATGACGCTAGTGGCAGCTTAGCATTAAAAGTACTAAATCTTAGTTGGTTTTTTTCGTAGTGTACTTACATACACACACACATATACATACACTCGACTGCACACACGTGTTGCCCTCTGCAAAATTAAACAAACAATTTGTAGGTGTGGCCGTTGATGTTGATGTTGTTGATGGTGGTGATGGTGGCCTGCCCCAATGTGACTTGGCCTGCCCTCCTGGCCCGAACCCGGGCCCGTATCGGGTTGTTGTTGCTTTTGCTTTACTAGCTGGCGGTCGTTCTGGTAGATGAAGCGGAAATGTGACGTTGACTGCATTAAATTCCATTGGCTTTTGTTTGGTGCAAAAGTTCAAAGATTTCACACAAGAGGTGCCAACTTATCTAACAGATTATCAAATCATAAAAATTTAAAAAATAACAACAATAATAATTATAACAAAACAGTTATTTCATACCATTCATAAGCGCATTTGTTTGCCATTTCCATTGAGAGTTGAAGTGAGTTAAGTTTGCCGGCTTACGCGGCGTATAATTAATATTTATGCTGGCGGCACTTTGATCAGGTGTGGTTGGTTGCCTGACTCATTCTCATTCATTGGCAGCGAAAATTAATTACTACTACAGAAATGAAAAATTTTCAAATTTATAAAAATAATACCTAAAAATAAAATTTAACTGGGCGTTACCCTAGCTTTGTTTCAAACACTACAATTTCAATTAATTATAAGCACAACAATACAACTGCATTAAACTGCTGGCTATATTTATGTGAGCTAGGGTGTATACATACGTATGTATATGTGTGTGTTTGTGTGCATTGCATGCGTAATTTTTGCTGCGTTGTCGGTGGTCCCAGTGGCCAATGGTTATGGCTACTTTGTCTGGCCAGGCTCATGCCCAATGCCTTGTTTTTGGCCGGCACCCGCATTGAATAATTGGCATAGGATTGGCCATGTCAGGCGCCACTCTTACAAGCACACACACATACACACAAGAAGGGAACACCTATGTGTACTATATGAGCAATATAGACATATGCATATATGCTAATGCTACAGCTTGTCGACTTGATTACTCACAGAGCCTAACGCCGCAGGCATTTCGCAAATATACATATCGATACTCTTACAGCGAGTACATATACCTTGTAGTGCATAGTAGAAGATTAAGATTCTTTTAATCGGGCTTGTCTTAAATTAATAATAGAATAGAATGTCTCGATGGAAACCCCTGCTGAAAATTCACATTTTTGGGAGAAGCGGTATGAAGTGAACAGATGTCCAATACTCTCTCTGTTCCTGCATCAAGATCAATCCATTCTCGAAATTCAATAGACTCGAATTTTTATATTGAAAATCACAATGATGAACTTTTAAAAATTATGTTTCTTCAAAAGAAAAATTAACATTTAGAAATCAAGATATTTTGAAATTAGGAAATTGAATTCGAAGAACCAACGAAACAAGCAATTGCCCATTTTGAAAATATTTGCTTAACAATAGTCGAATAATTTTTTCTAAGATACTATTTCGAGGAGATACTATTTTGCACCCCCTGGGTCGAATAATAAAAAGAAGTTGCGCGTAATATTTAAATCAACTTTATTCGTCGCTGACCGGAGCTGAAGTGCTCTGTCATATTTTTTGAGTATCAAGTGCAACCTATGAAGCTATTAGCGAAAGCTTATTGAGTGCACCTTTTATGTTTAATAGAACAGTTTTATTTTATCTAAACTTGCAAAGCTCGCACATGGTCGGAGTTCTGGGGATCATTTGTGGGCTCAGTGCCCTGCTCCAAACAGATACTTTTCAGCACCTAAATCCGAAAATGACATTTTAAATTATGTAGAATTGTTCGTTTACCTTTAGGGTGAGAAAATCTGAAAAAGGTTCTTAAGGATTTAATTAAAAAAAAAATAAGTCACATGAAATTTTTAGACTTTGATTGCATTTATTTATGTAAGCTTTTAGCCTGAAAATACTTTTTTAATTTTTTGCAAAAATACAGTAAGTGCCGAAAAGCACAATAATGCCATTAGATGGTTAAAGATATTCTAATTGCTTCTCTTCTTTTATGGACTGCCTAAAATAAGAGTAATAACAATTAATGACGATTGTTTTGTTTCAATAGCAAAAATAAACCATGTTTTTATTGTACTTTCGACTTAATTAAGGTGAATTGTTTTGCTTACTGCTGGCTTAGACGTGTTTTCTGTGACGTCACAAGTATCCCTTTGCTGAAAGAGTTTAATGGGTTACGAGTTCTTCTTCTAGCTTGCTTTGCCATCAAAAGACAGCCAATTGCGTATAACTACAAAAAACTTATAAAAAAGTTTCATATCCTTCCTGTTGGTATCACTCGAATCATCCCTTTTCTCTTTGCTTATCGTGCTGTGCTTTTGTTTCTATCGCACATATTTATTAATCCCAACCTAAGAATCTTCATCTCAAGAGCTTGAAGTGTCGAAAAACTGTCACCTTATTTAAAATGATTATTATCTTTTATCTTAATATATTTTTCCAAACTTTTGTCATTGCTGTAAGAGCATGCAATAATCGGTTGCCGCAGTGAGATCTTTGTTGCTTTTTTGTTGTTTGAATTTTTTAGAATTTCTTGCTTGTTTTTAATTTATTTTTTTGGTTTAGCATATTTTTGGCTCTTGGCTGTAATTTAGTTTTCAACATCAAAGGCGTGGGAATGCTACAGAATCACAAAAAAAAAAAATACAAAAAAATGACTAAGTGATATATGTGCGTACCCTGGCAGGATATAACCCCATTTAGAGATATACACAAATCCTTAGTCTCCAGAAATGTGCTAAGGCCTTCAAGATTTATGAGCCACACAAAAGGTAGCATGTGGCATACCAATGAGGCAACAAAAGCCAAAAGCCGCATATTTGTTTCTCCTTCCCCAAATTTTTTTCTTTTTGTTCTTCAATGGAACGGAAATTTGTCGCCAGTACAAATTGAAAACAAAAAAGCAACATATAAAAAAAAAATACCAAATGATCTGACTTGACTTTGAACGCCAAAATGAAAAATCGTTACAAAAAAACCGAAACAGATACATACACATTAAAATTGAACACACATCAATGCAACAGCAGCTTGTTGGGTTCAAACAGGCCCGGATTAAAGCATGGGCTACGGCCCAGGGGCGAGAAAATTAGTTCGAATGTTCGAAAAGTTTTGTGAGGAACAATGCTTTAATTGATTCAAAAATATTGTGAAAAATATCAGACTCTATTGGTAATGGAGCGATGGATAGCAGCAGAACTTCTTCCTTGGAATTCCCTAGTTGTCGCTAAATGAAATTGATAGAAAACCTTGCTGGACTTAATTTCAACAAGAATAGTAATTTGAATATTCTGTATGGAGTAGCGATCAAAAAATATGAAACATTGCGAAATTGCGATAGGGTCTCCACTTGCTTTAAACCGCTCCTGGGTTCAACACATGCGACACATGGGGTCTTGGGGCGCGTTGGCGTTGTTGGCGGAGACGACGCCAATGACGAGGCGACCAACGACCAAGCATTTGGGTCAATGACGAGCAATGAAACCGAAGCGTCGCTTTCGGATGCCTTTAGAACACCGGCTTTTTGAGTAAAGCACGCAATCAAGCAGAAAATTCACCCAGCAATCTGCTATATATACGCACAGATGCAGATACATATATAAATATTTTGTTATATAGAATTGTATATGAGCGTACCAAAAAAAAATCATTTTTAGCATGTGGCGACAGTGAGTTGTATCTGGCAATGATATACGTCGGCGGACAGACGAACTGAAAGGAAGTTGTTGGTGTATTTCAACCGGGCGATGATGACAATGACGACGATCCGATGATCATTTTGTTCAATCGATTGTAAACGATGCGTTTCGAACGCTGCGGCTTTGATCAAATGACAAAATTGATCATTTTCTGTTTGAATGAATTTTCGATCGTGCCCCAAACACACACACACACACAGCTGACTCCCCCTGCCGTTTCTCACCATGCCTTTCCACACCAAGCTGTTGACAACAATTGATTTATGTTGGTACCGGCGCTTTTTGCACAATATAAAACTACAATGTGCTGTGTGGGGTCCGTCAAACAAAGTTTTCGGACCAAAGAGTATTATAGTCCAGTCCAGCGGCATGTGCATTTTTCCTATGGGTCGGGCTTGCGGCGGCAATCGAAAACAACAACAACAACCACAACAGCAACAACAAAGAGCGATCAAGCGCTATGTTACCAATAAAATATCAGTATTTATTTAAGTCAAAAGGCGCTATAAATCAAGCCAGTGCGCACCTTTATTTGCTATACTCTATACAAAAGTATTGCGATTTTCTAATGAAATTTGTAATAGATTAAAGTTTTTTTTTAGTTTTTTGAAAGTCTTAGTATGTGATGACGTTTTTTTAGTATGTAATTTTTTCTTTGTTTTTTTTTATGGCGCATTTCGGAAAATGACAAGAAGTAGTTTAAGAAGTCGTAGAAAGTAACTTTGATATTGTTTTGAGGTAGTAATAAATGGATGGTCGAAATGTCAAAGATCAATAGGATGTACTTATAAGGCTAAAAGTGGCTTACATCAGACCAAATTGTGTCAAGATATGATAATCTCAAGGTAGAAGTAGTTTGTTAAAATGAGACTGATTCTCTTTTGATATTTCCAAGCATCTGTAGGAAATCGTCCTTGCTCCCGAAAACGAAAAACACAAAACGAACAATTTTATACGGATTCGTTTTTGCATGCTGCCAAATCCGAATTTTTTGCTGTCACCATCTACTTATATTTCCCTTGCTCATTGTTGGCACAGCTTTACACCTTTCGAGTGAAATTATCAACGTCTATGCTATTCCTACTACAAGGAAAATTTTTTTTATGCAAGACATGAACTATTTAATCAAGACATGAACCTTTTTTTATGCAAGACATGGACCATACAAAAATTCGGTAAAAAAATAATTAAAATTATTTATCAATAACTATTTAACTTGAAATTGGCATAAATATAATCGAAGAATATCAAAGAATATTTAAAAAATTATTTCAATATAAAATGCGTACTTTCCAACCTATTTTGACAACTCGTTTTAATTCCTCTTCCAACAAAACATTCGTTTTCCAAACACATAAAAAATTCGTTTAGGTGAAATTGGGAGCACCAAACATTCGGTAAAATTTTATGCGTAATAGCTAAGAAGTAGCACGAATCATGCAAGGAAGTGATTTTTGTATAGTAATTAACTCAGATTGATACCGGTGAAAGTGAAATATCATAACGTTTTCAAGAGGTTTGCTGGAAAAATTGCCGCATAAAATAGGTGCATATCTGTCTATCTGTATAACCTCCCCCATCACGGTTACATAATTGATCCAGAAGCTTCGCATTATCTTGAAACAGATGTAGTTTCTTTTATTGAGACCTAAGCGTTCTACCTAATGGGATATCCCAAATGGGATTTTTTTTTATATGGTTTTGTCATTCCGTGCGAAATTTTATGCATTCTGCTTATAGGCCTTTACCAAATATTTTGGGATTTATACGCCTTCCCCAAAGCACTGGATTCGCCGAGTTACCTCCCTTACCCATTTTGTACCTATGAACTTAAAATTTGTCGAAGATATGTTCAAAAGTATTTTCGCCCTGTTTTTCAAACAACAGAAATATATAAAAGTATATTTTTGATCGAATTAAAATCGGATACACTGCTTTTCACGAAACACTTACTATCTGAGTAAGGGACACATTTACATATGCCTATTTCTTTTGGAGGCCACAAGACCGCCCTAAAACCGTGGAGAAGAACTCTGCAAAAAGAAATCGACGAATTTGGAAAATCATGGAATGAGATAAAGATGCTAGCTAAAAGCCGGACCAGATGGAAATGCTTTATTGAGGCGCTATGCTCCAATGGGGAATACAGTAAATAATGATGAATTCTTTTGATATTTTTATATCATCTTTTGCAGTATAATATACAGAGTAATAAGAGTTTGGCTCTACAAGTCCGCTACTTGGAATAGACAGTCTCTTAAAGAGTATGACTGCTTCGACTTTTATAATTTTTATTTCCCATAGTTTTGCTATTGAAAAAAAATTATGCCATATATATTTTTGGTAGGCAAGACACTAGTGCAAAAACAATAAGAGGAAATGCACACAACTAAAAAAAAATAACCTCCAAAGCCAATTGATCAAAAATTAGCAACAATACGAAAAACATTTTCACGTCATAACAATTAATAGCAGCATAAAGGCTAAAGCCCCACATAAAGTGATCAAGTACCAAGTAAAGCCCATAAGCATAAGCTCCAAAAACGAGAAAAAAATACAAAAAAATTAGGAAAAAAAATATTTAAATGGGCAGGCGAAGAGGCTGACCGTTGGATAGTAGTTTCCACTTTGCGTCCTCTACTTACTTGTAAATTCGATTTCACATTCCCGTAGGGGTGAAATCTTTACGTTGGGTTTTACGTCGCCGCCGACTTTGCGTTTTATTTTTTTTTTTTGCAACGTTCGTTTCAGTTGTAGTTGTTGTTGTTGGTAATAACTAAAAATTAGCAAAAATTGCTAAAAGTTTGACTTGCATGATTTATCTATAATTTTGAATCGCCAGGCGGCCGTCTTAAGTTGAAGTTGCAGTTGCGCCGAGCTACAACTGCCACACTCGCCATCTGATATGCCACAGACAAACACATAGATACACACACACACACACACACATACATACCGAGGTAGAGAGAGTGTGTTCGCGCGCCCATGAGTCTGGGCATGAGTCTGGGCTATTTTTAATGCGATTTTTAACCTAAACTAAACGTTTTGCATGCGCACCTAGTCCATGAATGCCCCGACTCTGGCATTTGGTTACTTGGTCTACCCGTTTTTTTCTTTGGATTTCCTTTTGCCAGCTTAACACTTGCGGGTGTTGTTGGCTACATAATTTGACCAAAGTCTCGTAACATGTAATCTCGAACTGGCTCCTCTTAGCCCTCAAAAGCCTCCCCAACGCCAAACAACATAGCAATATAATAATAAAAACATGCAAATTATTTTGTTACTCAATCTAAACTCTGCACTGGGGAAAAAAAAATTAAGTAGCCGCTCAGACTAGAATTTTGTTTTTTGATGAATTTTGGAAAGACTCTCAAAAAAACCCACAACAGCAAAATCCCCAATCAAAATAATTTTTTTGCGGCGTCATGATTTTTCGATGAGAAATTTCTAAAAAAAAGTTTACCGAATAATCTTGAATCGCAACAGAACATATAAAATATTATTGAACTTGAGCAAATCTTATGATTCTTAAAAGGTTTCATTGAAAACAGGGTTACAAACCAGAATTGGATTTGAAATGTTGAAACATTTTTTTCCAAAATAGAACTCAAATAAGTCAAACACAAAGTGTACTATCTATCGCATGAATAAGCTTTTTGAAGCCATTAAAATTGTTACCCCCTAAGAGATAGTATTAAATTTAGTTAGAGGGTGATTTTTTTGCAACCCGAATGGATCTGGGTAAAAATCAGACATTTTTAATATTTTTGTAAAAGCTGTTTGAAGAAAATTCAATAATTGAGGATTTCGGATAAAAGTCTTTTTTTAGTTTTTGAAAAATAAAGCAAATATAGGTTTCCTAATTTTAGAGCACATCATATAAGTTTCCATACTTGGTTTAAGGTATTCATATTATGTACTCTATTAATAATATTAGGAACCTCTTATTTAGTTCAAAAAGTACCAAAAGTCCTAATATCTTTTTCACAGTGTATTCTAGTACTCTTTGTTAAACTTATCTGCCTCAACTAATACTCTCTGCGTTTCCGTCTCTGCTTTATTACAGTCCTGGCTATGGCACGCAGGTTGGCCACTGGCAACACACAATGGAGCGCTGGTGCTGCACCTGAGCGCCGCTGAGTCTGCGCACGCATTACGCTCCGCCGAATTGTATCTGTGCGTTAAATTAGGTAAGTGGGTCTAGTCGCCAAGCTCTGTTGAGCATGTTGCATCTAACTATGGGATAATTATTGCAGCAGAAACAGCTGAGGCAGCTAACGAGGAGGAGCCGCAAGAGCCAGAGCTTTATGCCGTTTGGCAGCGCAACGAAGTAGTACAAAGTTGTTGCATAGATTACAACGATCCAAAGACATTGCCACTGAGTGTGCTGCAGCTGGAGAAGATGTTGGGCTTTGGTGGAGATGGAGGCGAGTTGCCGCAATTGTTGCAGAATCTGTTGGTCAGTGTGGAGCGTAGCATAGAGCGTGTTTCGCTGAATGAGCTGCAGATGCCGCTGGCCAACGCACAGCAACAGTGTGAAGAGCTCGATGAGTCCAACAACAACAACAACAGCAATAATAATAATAATAACAACAACAACAACATTGGTTCGCCAAAGTGCGCCTTAAGACGCAGCGATTTAATTACCAAAAATAAATTGTTCAACAATCGATACATGCTGCGGCGTCTAACAAATCGCCAAGATAGCATGAACTCCACCTCGTCGGGCAACAGTTGTAATAGCAACGCCAGCAGCGTCAGTAATCGCAGCAGCCTTGGCGAGGAGTTGCTTGGTCATGTCCACAACAGCAACAACAACAACAACAACCACAACAACAATGATTTGTCCATAAACAACACTCAGAAATCCACTTCACCCGCTCTGCCGCTCTTCTGTTTGGGCAACTCATTTCCGCACATTGACAGTGATGAGGAGGCGGCCGATATTGGAGAGAAATGCCATCAAATGGGTAAGCACCATACCAA
Source organism: Chymomyza fuscimana (assembly GCA_949987675.1). NCBI lineage: Eukaryota > Metazoa > Arthropoda > Insecta > Diptera > Drosophilidae > Chymomyza > Chymomyza fuscimana. The sequence goes on from OX465089.1 coordinate 2,508,700, forward strand.
GTTACGTAGTAGTAGTCGTACCAGCTTCTATGATGGCCATATCCGCCTATTGAAAATTTAGTATTTCTAATCAAAATATTTAATCAACGGATTGGAAGATTAGAAGAATGTAATATATGTATATCGGCGAAAATCATAGACCTCTCCGACTTTGATGATTTTTACATAATATATGTGATATGTGGGTACTACCCATTATCAACCATGCATTTTTTTTTGGAAAAATTTCGATTACACTAGTTTACAAATTTGAAATTTGAAGATTAATTTAGTGTAGTTTGGAGTCGAGTAACACGAAAATGGCATTAATTTTTTTTTTTCTTAAGAACCGTTTTCGAGATTTTTTCGAAAAACATGTGTTTGGGTACTTTTTTCAGTTATTCGTCCATATCTCGTGAGCAAAATTTTGTATCGACATGAGAGTCGAATAGACCGAAAGTTATTGATCTGCTATTTTTTTTACGAATATTTCGAGCCTATGATCTTCAAAATTGGAAAGCTCCAATTCTAACTCAATAACGCTTTTGGTCGAAAAAAAAATATTTCACTGAAAGTTTTTCGTTTACGTTCATTACGTCCTCACGAATTTGCATCCAGTAGTAGTCGCCCATCATGTCTTTGTCCCAAAAAACCTCGTATCGCTTTTCGATAGCTGCAAGATGCTGATGAAATCTTGCGCCTTGCTTGTCGCTACCGAATTTGAAGGAAAAACGTTGTAATGATTGACAAGCCATAACACTAAAATATTTGAAAAAAAATTTTTGAGTTGCATCAAAATCATTTCACTAAATCATAAAGTCCCCATAGGACCAACCATAGGTCAAAAAACCGTTGGTTTTCGTGCTTAATTCCTTTGATTTTCGTTTGTTTACAGAGATATTGAAACCAAATTTTAAGTCGGGAAATTTTTTCGAATTCTCAAGTACTATAACAAATTTAATCAAAATCTGAATACTACATTGAAACTCAAAACTATAGGACACCTTGAAATATTTATAACTATAGGACAGTAGTCTATTATAAGGAAATTAAGTATCTAAGGATGGCATAGATATATATTTTTTTTAATTTTAAATCACTTTTTGTTCTTAGGAGCAATGAGTCGAATACAAATTAGGCCATAATTTGTAGTACCTAAACACTAGAGGCTGTATCATCTAAATTGGTTCATTTATTTTTTTTTTTTTTGATGTTGCAGGGTATCTTAAATTCGTCAGCGTACCACCTTTTAAAGTTTCTCGAATTAAACTCACAAGTTCAGCGTCGAAAGCATATTTCACCACGAGAATTCGTTTCAACCAAATCCAACCGAAGAGTAGTAAAGAAACAAACGTGTTTATAAAGATATAAGCAATCCAATCGCTCATAAACTAAAAGCTATAAAATTATTTTCCACAAATTTCTGGCAAAATTTGAAAAAAGTAACAGAAATCGTTATATGCCTTTGCAGATCTTTTATGATAGACTTAAGCATTTCCCAAACAGTCATTTCTATTGTGCTAACCTGTTCGTTCACGGCCAATGACTACTGTGGCTAATGCTGCTGCTGTTGCATAAAATCAAAATATTTAACAGTCAATAAATTTTCAAGCATTCGCCAGGTTTGTCTGTTTAGTTTGTCGCTATGAAAAATGAATGTAAAAGCAAAAATTACTTAAGTAAATGGGAGTGCGGTTTCTTTTAGAGCTTTGGTGTGGTGCCACCTTACTCCACCATAACCCACAGCACGGCACTCCATGGTGTTGTTCAGTGCTGGTGGTTAGCTTCGTGCCAGTCTTATCGCAATTTCTGGGCGTTTGCCTTATTTGTTTTGCTGGACCCAAACCGCTTTGACCATTACCCATTAAGCATTACCCGAGCGTATGCAAATCTCTGGGCAGCCACAAGAAAAATATTCAATTAAACGCCCCGGGGCCAAAATGCAGCTCTTTCTGAAGTCCATTGGCTAATAATACGATTTGATAGTGAACAAATTTAGCGCTAATTTGATATATTTCTGTGCATAAATTAGCCGACATTTGATTCAATTAATGGACTATGAGCAGCGATTTGGCAGCGCCATGTAGCATGACTTTGTGATAGATGATGACGTGCCGCTTAATTCTTTGAAAATATTCGCCTGGGAATGGAATTTCCTGGAACACAAAAAAAAAAAACAAAAACAAAACCAACCGTCTGCAATACATTCAAAAAGTTTTTCCCCAAAATGGTCAAAGCTTCAGTTATGAAATTTACGTCAAATTTAATTTTCTTATACAAGATGTGTTTGTGCAAGTTTTGTGCCCGAATTCATTGTAGTTCTGGCGAGTTGGCCATTGCTTGCGTTTTCGCAAATGTCGTGACTATGGTAAGGTCTAATGATTTTCTGTCCAGTGACGTCAGGCATCAGCTAAATTCCTAGGCTGTGTATCAGTTGGTTCGAGGGTCTACGAGAACTTAGAGTAAGCTAAGGACACTGACGGGTTTTATTACTCACGAATGCAGACGGAGGAGACACCTGAGTAAGCTTAGACATCACTGATTCCAAGACATACAGTTTGTGTGAGGCTGAAGAGCAACTTTTCCTTAGTGTGACTTACATCAGATAAATCCTACTGGCTGGGATTACGACAGAACCGAAGCATCGCAGTACAGTATTGATATACAATATACTATTAAAGCTATGACCTTTACAATTTATCAAATGAGATCAGAACATAGTCAGTGGGATTGTAGATAGATTGGGAATCATTGGTCAAAATGAACGTCAGGCTATTTAGTCATATAGATCAGTCTGTCCGATTGTCTATCTATTTCTATAGCATCGTTCAATTATCTTTGTTTGAGATTGCAATCTTAACAGTGTGCCATCACCAATTGGTTTTCGGATATCCCAAAATAAATCCAACTTATTTTGTATACCATCAAGGATAAAGGACATTATAAGGTGTACAAATAAGTTTTCATTTGGCAAGAGATGGCTCAAGATTTAAAACATAATATCGTAAGCCTGGTCGTGTGGTAAAAACACATCACAATAACAACATTTTGTTAGTGGCGAGATTTGTGCCGAACTTTGAATCTGAACTAAAGCCGAACTGAGACATTGAACTCCATTTACTACGAAAACTCATAGAAAAGAAAATCATGAGGATCGCAGCCAAAACGAATATTCCTGAAAAAAAATTATGCTGTCTTTTAGGCGGGATTCAAAGCAATTTGGAAACACTAAATTGGAAAGTCGAGACCTCTCTCATTTTACCCGTCCTTATCTATGTATGGACGATGACGAACATTGAGCGTGTCTTAGGAGTTTTCGAAAGAAAAATTTTACGTAAGATCTTTGGTCCCTCTTGCGTGGACGGTGAGTACCGTTTATGATGGAGCTTGTCAGACATAGTCAAGCGCATTAAGTTGCAGCGACTGCGTTGGCAAGATCATATGGAGAGAATGGGTGATGATACTGCTTTGCAACGGTGGCCACTGGGGATAAGCGCGAAAGAGAAAGACCCCGTCTGAGATGGAAAGATCGTGTATATATTGACCTGGCTGGGCCTATTGTTCCCAACTAGCGTGAGTGCTCGTAAAACAGAAACGACTGGCGAAGGCTTCTGGATGCGGCCAAGACCGACCTACGGTTGTAATGTCCAATTAATAGTGATGTTGAAATTGGAAAGTCCTAAACCAACCCCTGTATTTACTAGACATTTCTACGTCCGATTATCGCTTGTTCCGGTCGATGGCAAATGGTTTGTCTGAACAGGGCTTAAATCATATAAAGATACCAACAATTGTGTAGATTTCAGGATAGCTTCAAAAGATCAGGTGCTCTTTTGACATAGTATCCAAATCTAGAGAATGATAGAGCTCGGCGGAAACTTATTTGTTCACCCTAAATATTTTTTTTTAAATTTCTTGTAGTACTTTTGTTTGGACGATGCAGTCAAATATATCTTTTTAAACTACAGACTGGGCGGCAATTATAAGTGGTCTTTCTCATTTCTTTTCCTTATATACACTGAGCTATCCAGTTCCTTTCTATTACTACTGGACATTTATTTTGTTTGCCAAAGAAAAGTCTTTTTAATCTTTCTGGTAAGTTGGAAGTTATAAAACATACTGCAGAGGCAACTACTTAAGAACTTTTTTACAGTTTATGTTGACACTGTTTGTGCTCACCTTGTGCCAGCTGATTATGGGCGAAATAGTTGTTATAAGTAATCCCGTCATGCTAGACGTAATCTTAGCTTTTGGTAGCCCAGAAATGCAGTCAATTGAGCAGAATCTTAAGTGCTGTGGCAAATTTGGAGTTGTGGATTATACAAAACTAAATCAGACCATACCCGAGTCTTGTTATAGCAGTACGGACAAAGAGCTCTATACGCGCGGCTGTCTGGAAATGAAAATGGATGTGTTGTCAAGTTTATTCAACAATTTTATGCATATTCGCACTTTTTTATTGCAATTAATTGTCTTGCTATTGCATAAGAAGCTATATAGCAGTGTTAAGCTGGAGCAACAAGCGTTGCCTTCAAACGAGCCTGAGATCTTGAGAATGTGAACCGTACGCCCACAAACCACACAGCCGCACAACAAGCTGCCAGAGACCAAAAATTTGGCTATAAAACAAAATAGTTTAAGAGACCCGGCCCACTGCATCCGTCTTGAAGCTGTTAACCAACCGTTTGTTAGAGTTAAGCGCAAAATATCGCTTACCGCTTGCAACAATCGTAAATGCCTTTTAATTTGTCAAAGACTTGAAATATGAAAATTAAACGAAACCAAGCCAATATATATGTATAGTAGAGTACTATGGTATGGTATGGCGACCCCAAACCGCATTAAGTGTGGGTGCAATTTGCATTTGGCCATTAATCAGCTGACAAATGCAAATGCGGGGGCAATTGGAGTGCTCTCCAACTAACCGCATATCGAATTTCATGCGGCCAGAAGCAGGTGTGCAAAATATAATATGCGAATAAGAAAAATTCTCTTTACTACGAGTTGCCACAAATTGTGGCTAGTTATATACGCTGCTGTAGTCATTGGGTCCCGAAAATCTCGCGTTTTTTGATTCGTAGGGTGAACAAAAACCTGCGGAATGAGGTAGAAAGAGAGAAACTCGATAACTCGTGGGATATTTTTATGATCCCGAAATTCTCGCGGTTTTCGAAATTCCTGGCGGGTTCCGAGAGTTTTTTAATTTCCATCAACTTTTTGAATAATTGCATGCTATAGTTCTGACACTGAAGCTAACTTTTCTGAAATCATGCTGTGATATAGAAAACAATATAATCAGTAGGTTAGGCAGGTCGACACAGGGACGATATCCCCCGGAGACCTTGCGGCCCATTGTAATGCCTTTTTAAAAAGACAGAAAGAGTAAAGAGAAGTGAGTGGTAGGGGAAAGGAGAGTATAAGTGCTGTTGTGGGGGGTGATAAATTAGCTAGTGGGTGCCCAATTCTGTCTAATCATTCTGCTTGCTGAAGCATTTTGAGGATTCCATAAAAAGAACCAGATTGCCAGACTGCCAGGTCTTCAAAGAAGGTCTTTCCCAGATACTGGGCAGTCGTACAGCAGAGCCTGGATGCTTTTTGTCTCACCCCATCCCCGCTGCTGCAACAGAAATCGTTGTGGGAAACATGCATCCTCTCAGGCAAAAGGCCTATGGCGCAGTGCCCCGTTACATCTCCTGTCAACATCCTAGTTCTTCCCTTGTGGAATCGCAGAAGTTCGAAAGTGCGTTTTGGGTTGTATCTTGGTCAGAGTCCTCGGGAGATGTGACAACCGGAAACAGTGTCCCATTGTCATTCTTACTACGTATCCCATTAAGTCTTGCAGAGGTCTTACTATATCTGTAACTTCCAGGGCAACCGATAACGCTGATCCTTTGCTGGCGCACTCGTCCCTAATTACCAGGTATCCCAGAGTGCCCATGTGCCCAGCACAGAGTGATCGAGTGGTACTGAGTGCAGTTCAGCGCTACCAAGGTGCTACGAATAAGCTTGCTAAAATAATCGAATCTTTTTTGGCTAAAAGATATTACAAAAACAATAAATTTTCACCATAAACTATTGTGGTTAAATTCTTCCTTTAAAAGGAGTAAGAAAAAACTTTCTTCAAAGACTAAATGTGCCAACATCGTCGACTACCATTTAAGTTTAAATCCGAACCCCCCTAAAAGTTTGAAAAATGGGTTGACAGTTTTTCGCGAGCTCTGATATACGCACACTTCGAAGTGAAAAACCCGCAAGACCAAATACTGGATCCGCACCTGGTTAAAATAAACTTATAAAACGCCGGAAAGGACAAGATCGAGTTTCCTTTTCCGCCTTCATCTCTATGGCTCTTTTTACAACCATGTCCGTCTATCCATATGAATTTATAGATCTCAGAGACTCTAAAGAAAAACGTAAAAAAGTATAAATCGCCAAAAACTTCATCAATATTGCTCTTCATTTCGTAAATAAACCAGCTACAGGCTTCTAGATACATGTGAACCTAATAAACATATTAGCGATGATATTTTCATATATCTCACTGCAACACTTTAAAGGTCAATGCAATCAATTTCTTGTAAGCAATTGATTTGAATAAATTTCTATGACACAAGTGGATGCAGAGTATCACACTGTCGGGCACCGCCCCGGATTCACATTATTTGTACTAGTGCGACGTGGAGTTGTACAGCAGCTACAGCAGACGCTACAATGTGTCACATTTATCACAGAAATTGTCGCAAGGCCTTTCCTAACGCGAAAGTGCAGCCAATGCTTACCACAAAGCGCGCAATTTATGTTGAACACGTTTTTGGGGCAGTGCCCCAAACTCTTCAACTCTGCCTGTGCCTACAGTGGGGTTTGGAGCTGTTGCTGTTGCTGCTGCTGCTGCTGCTGCTGGTGGTGCTGCCAGCTCCTACCATGTGTGTGGGCACTGATTTCTGCCAAAGCTGTCGCCAAATTAATCAAATGGCATTATTATGCAAACGGTGCAACGTCGTAGACTACGGCTAAATCCTTTTGGCCAACTTGTTTTCAAGGTTCCGCGTGGGGGCATGCGACTTGCTGACGTTTAAAATGCAATTAACCCATATTTGATGGTTACTGCTGTTTTTACTTCATCTTCTTTTTCCAGATGCTGCCACTGCCGCCTGTGAAACTGAGTTGTTGCCACCCAGCTCCATCAGTGAGCTGCCAGAGAAGCTACTGACCAGTGGCGTCTATCTGCCAGGTGAGTAATCTAGTAGTGCTAGTTGTTTAAGTCCAGGTGACAAATGGCTTATGGAAACTTTCCATTTTGCTGCAAATAATTACAAAAGCATAAAAAAAAAAAAAAATCCAAATCAAATCTGCATAATTCTAGACTTTCACTCGTCGCCAAATTTGCTTATAAATTGCGTTTCTTGCCAGTTGCCAGGTTAGAAATTGATTTGAATAGTGTCAATTTCCTGGTGAAATCCTTACCAAGGCGTCTTTTCAATTAAATCGGTAGTAAAGGCAAATTAGATTTGGGCTGCCAAAGCTCGTATACTCTGCTACTGTAGTCGAGTATTTTAGTTCTTACCAAGAAGATTTATAGTTGAAATAGGCAGTTAAAGCAAATTAGCCTGGAAATCACAAACTTTGTACAATCCCATATAATCGAAAGTTTTTAATCAGTATGCTTTTCCAGACTAGAAATTCAAATGATTTTGCTCAAGTTTCTGACGAGTCCATTGGGATGTAGATGTTTATGACTTAGCATATAAGTATCTGATTTGGTATGATGATTATTCCTGAAAGTAGTCAAAATTTATCACAATTTCGATCTTTAATTAATTTTTCCAAAGTAATAAAAAACAAGATGGCGCCTGTAGAGCTACGAGTATATGACTAATTTTCGGAGAAGCCTCCACGGCTTCAGCTTTTCGCCATTGATCTGAAACATAAAGAAATATTTTATATGTATGTGGTTTTCAAAAAAATCAATTTTTAAAAAAATTACATAGATTTGAAAAAAACCATTTTTATTTGTCAAAAAAAATCATGAGAAATGAGTTGTGACATAAAAAGTTTAAAAGTTCTACGTGTCAAAATTTAGAATCGATCGGATAAAAATTGACAGAGATATTTTGGAAGCCATTCGAAAAAAAGTGGTTTCGAGAAAAACGCATTTAAAGTTTTAAAATTGGCAAAACATGACGACAAATATTGAATTAGCTTTGTTCAAAAACCTCGGATCGGAACTAATTTCCTCTTTTTACATATAACTAAACTATGGTTCCTTTTCACTTCACTTAATGATTACTCCAAAATACTCTACATAGGCCAAGTTTTTAAAATATTTGCACACGCTCAAAAAAAAAAGAGTGCCAACAATTTTCACACATTTTCGCACGTTATCAGGCCAATTGACAAACGACGACCACCCAGAGATTCGTGTGGAAATTTGTAAGATTGGAAAAATGTAAGAGTGCTAACCAAATTCAATTTCCATTACAGGCACACGCACCCTCAAAGGCGACCCACTTGTTAGTGTGGATGCTGGCTGCGTTTTAGCCGCGGGCCTCAACTGCTATGAGCTGGCCACACTGTTGCTCTACTATAGCACCATACCGGAACGCAGGTGAGTGTACATGTACTCCATACGTTTAGGCAGATGGGGGTATTACCTCAATCAGCAGTTTAGTGTCAATGTGAGAACGCATGGGAATGGGCGCAAATGGCAACCAATGGCAATCAATTGTGGGCCAAAACGAGCAGCAAAGGCATTTCAATTTGTCGTTAGTTGAGAAGACAGGGACAGGGACTGGTACTGGCAAACAGACAGACTCTTCTGTGTGTGTGTGTGTGTGTGTGAGTCTTAAGTCCGCCAAAAGCCATCCATATTTAGATATGCAAATGTGCAGTTAAGACGCTGGACGATGGGAACGCGGCGGCGTTGGCGTTTGCCAACTTTAATAGTTGATACTAGGGGCAATGGGGGCTGGTTCTAGTACTGGAAATGGGGACGGGAACACGGGCACACTGCACTTTAAGCCTTTAAGACTTTATGGGTTCTTTTTGCATTGTGTGTCTTCGTTTGTATGCGGTGTGTGTGTGTGTGTTTGTTGCATCTCTGTCTTGAAGTTGCACAGAATGCATGTCAGTCAATTTGCCACTTTGGCTAAAAGGAAGCATGCAACAAATGCAAGCATAACAGCAACTACAACTACTAGAAGCCAACTCAGAACTTTAGAAAAGACAGCCAGAGAGTACACTGAAAGAAATGTTGCACAAACGCAAAATAAGTGTCGCGATCTAGTGTCGAAGCATATGTTTTCTTATGTATTTGGAAGTGCTGACTATAAATCCGCTATCAGAATTGGACCAAGGGGTTATGGCTTTATAATTAGCTCACACAACCGCAGGTTATCTCAAAAACCCAAAGTACAAGGGTAGTCTGAATTCGAAAAAGATTTTTTATGGGATCACACAGCCACACAAAAAAAAAACTTGACTTTCCAATTTCGGAGTTCTATAATTTTTGGTCTCGGTGAATCCGAATCCGTAACTTTTTTCTCGAAAAATTGTATTCCTGCGTATTCCTTCTAAGAATTTTCCAATTGTTTTTTTTTTGGCAGAACAATTTCTATACCTGTAATCTACCTATATATCTATATATAAGTTCCGTAAATTTTAACCGATTTTGATGAAAATCGAAATTTACGCTATATAAGTAAAAAGAGAAATCACGGTAAGCCGATTGCGTGGGGTCGCATCGATAAAATTTGGATGTGGATATGTTCGTTAGAGCCAAATGACTCAGATTACCAAAATTGGTGATTCTAGGTAACTCATTACCAAAATTACGTCAAGTCAAATATTGATGTAGTTTATAGGCAACGGGAGGTGAAATTTGTATATTTTTGACTATAACTTTTGTTGTATTTGGACGATTTTGTTAATTTTTGACAACAGATGCATGAGACTATTACGCATCGTTCTGTTAAGTTTCAGATCAAAATATTAAACGACGTAGCTAAAAACCGCTAAAATCTACTACGGGGGAAAGGGGGAAAATATCGACATAATTCAAAAAGCTTCAAAGTTTCGTATATCTAGCTCTTAAAGTCTCCCAAATCAAGGTGTTCATAATGACGTACGGACGGACGGACAAGGCCCAATCGCTAAACGAGACGGTCACCACAGAAACCCAACATGTTGAAATCTGTTTGATCTCGGATTCGGATTAGTTCTATAAATTTAACCCAATAACATATAAAAAACATCGCCGGACGACTGTTCTCGAACAAAATTTTATGGGGTTTTTTGAGGTTAGGGTAGAATCCAGATTTGTCAAAACTTACTGAATAGAAACTTCAAAACGAACGAAACTTTGAATTTTAACGTGTATTGTTATCTCTAGATATTTTAAATCTGACACAAAAGTAGTTAAGTCTAATGAATTGTGGTAAGGACAGGATAGACTTCTACGTTTTTAAGATGGCATGCTCGTCAATTGAACAGTCAGTCTTCAGACAACGAATTGTTAAAAAAAAAATATTAAAAAAATGCCATTTCAGCCAAACTTGCAAAATTTTTTAAATTTTTTAAAAAATATTGCCTCATTTTTTTTCTCAGTGTAGCTGGAAAATAGAACAAAAGCCGCAACTAAAAGTCGATAATTTCAAATTCTAGGCAGGCAACGGTTGCTGTTCTTTCTTTCTATTTATTTTTTTTGCATGGCAAACACGTTGAAGTGCGGGGGGCTTCTAAGCACGACAGCGGCTTCCCTTTGTACTCTCTACACTCCAAGTTGTTTGTGTGTGTGTGTGTGTGTGAGTGAGTGTTATTTTGGACAAAAGCATGAAACCGCGCTAGAGGCACATGAATGATTTTTCAGACAGATTCGTGACACTTGAAATTTATGATGTGAACTTTTTTGAGGGTCCGGGTTGATTCCTGGAAATCTTGTGAAATCTAAATCGCCATATGTTCAGAGGACAGACATCATCAGCAGCGGCAGCAGCAGCTTTTGTGAATACTGTCAGTGGTGGTGCCAATTCGGCATAAACTTTGTGCGTCGTCCCATCTGTGCCGTCTCTGTTGTCCCGTTGCATGTTAATTGCTGCTTCAATGGCAATTGCTAAAACGCGGCCAAATCGTGTTGAGCTAAAACTTTTGACAAACAAATATCTAAAGCGATTTATGTGAATCTCCAAAGATTTTCCAAACTGCACAAACAATTTGAAGTTGCGTTAAAAAGTAGCACATCATCACATCACAAGCTATCAGCTATCAGAGTTGGAGATGTTGAGCTCGAACGGGAGCCACTACCACTCAGTGACTACAAGTAGTCAGTCAGTCAGTTAGTCAGTAAGCCAGCTTTGGCCATTGACATTATTTGAGTCAAGTGTTTTGTTTGCCGACATCTGTAAGGTATTTATTAGCCAAATGACAGTTGCCGGCGCACGCAAATATTTAATATTTGAGTTTGGTAGAGTTTCTCCAAGTCAACAAAAACTAGTAGATGCAATCGCCGCCGCCGCCTAGTATGTCAACAAGCTCTCCGGACGCGCTTATCCAAAACTTACATCACATCATCGCATCTATGGTTGACCCAAGCTCAACTTGTGACAGCTTGCAATTAAATTTGGTTTTATGGCCAGTGCAATTCTTGGAATCTTGTAATGCCGTCAGGTATAAAAAAAATATTAGTATATAAGCATGCCTTTGCATAACCCACGAGGGAACCATAAAAAAAACCTGCAGATGTGTAGTTGGAGAAAATCTCAGCTTACATACTCAAATATACACGTATTTATAGGCTGCTTTAAAATTTAAATGTCCCACACTGCTTATTACTCTGCAGCCAGCTATGGTGGCGGTGGCATCATTAGACACTGCCACTTTCCAGTTGCCACTTGCCACATTACAGAACTTGGCCATGCACATCGCGTGCAATTTGCCATGCACTTGAGAGCATACGTATAGTGTGTAATATCTGAAGGTATTGGGGGTGACCTGGGAACTAGCATAACTCTCGAGAATGTGCAAATTTCATAGTTTACAGTTAACTGACATTTGTCTGAAGAATGCAAAATGTAACTGTGAGATACAAAAGCAAACCATGTATATTGATGTGGGTTAATTAGAGAGTTGGAGAGCTCAGCTGTACAAACCACGAAATGGGCTCGAAAGAAGCTGGAATAAATGGAACTGGAACAGCAAAAATAAACTGTTTTTTTGACGCTTTCTAAGTTATAGGAATAATAACCAGAAATATTCATATATCCCAGAACTGTGGAGCTGAGAAGGAGATGGAAAGCTTCCAACGTCAGCTACGTGACTGAGCTGCGCTTTGGTAAATTTGCGTACAGGGTACTTCGCTTAAATAGGATAGGCAAGGGAAGCGTACAGCCAGTCAAAGCAACAAATACCAATCGGGTGGCATTCCATCTCCAACCCTTCCCCTTTTCACCCTTTTTTGTTTACACAATTATTATTCATCGCAATGCGTCGAAATGTCTCTGGATGATCTTGGCTTGCATAAAGCAACCTTTTTCACCTTACCTAAGCTTACTAACCAGTTGAACTGTATGACAACAACTGATCTCTGTCTTCAAACGATGTCAATGACAGAATTCGTAACTTTAAAAACAATCAACAAAATGTTTACAAAGTTGCTTTACTTGTTAACACTCATGGGATCTACTTAATCGCATTATTCACTGCGACCTTAGGTTTTTCTATAGGCGTGACGTCTTGTGCATGGGGAAGATGTCTTAAACTCATGAGCTTAAGGACAACATCAACTTAGCCAAGACATAGGCAGCGCTAAGCAGACCGCCCATAGGCCATAAGAACCTTGGATCAATTCATAAGAATAGTGACTTAGCCAATCGAATTAACACCCAGCTGCTCCACTGACCGGCCTCGTGCCGTGCGTATGGACGAAGAAAATCAAGGAAAAAAGAGGAGATCGATGCCCCTGTTACAATACGGCTAAGGGAAAGAAGGGACAAACTTTTCATTGCAGTTTTGAGCGAAACAGAAGTGCTCCAAGGGATGCCTATATCCTAGATCCTTTTCTTCATACGTAGATACGAAAGACAACACCTACTTCCCCTATATATATTTGCACGAGCGATTGTAAACGAATTTGACTCGGAATGGGGAATTTTGCAATGCTTTCTTCTTCTCCTCTTTTGGTAAAAAATTTGGTATCTAGATCCTTGGTCCATTTGTTCATACATAGATATGACAGGCTGCTCCCACGTCCCCTATATAAATTTTCACGAGCGATTGTAAACGAATTTGACTGGGAATAGGGAATAATCTTAGAATGCTTTCATCTTACTACACGTCAATTGGTAACTACATAGTTGTCAACAATTTGATTTAGCCAAGTTAGTTAGCTTTAGTTTAAGTCATATTCCCGTCACCCGCACAACCACAATAGTTGCTCTGGTTGGTTATAGTTAATGTTTTGGGTTTGTTACTTTGTTACCAAACTGGTGGCAGCTAACCAAGTGCATAGGCCGCTTATTGCCAATTAAGTTGAACTTGTTTTGGGCGTTGCCCAAGTGCAGCATGCCGACTGCTACCAAGTGCCACTTGCCAACAGCAAAAATTGCAAGAGTTGCCCAACTGTCGACCGTCAAATGAGTTCTAGACTAGACAACAGCAAGATCTGTGTGGTGCTACCTAAAGCAGCGCGGTACATTTTACACCATAGAGGGAGGGGCAGACTTACGGACAGACTTCGACGGATTTTGGATCTGGCCTGTAAATTCCATTTGTTGACGTTATTTATATAGCAACTTGACTGCGCAGCGCCTCTGCCGTAGATGCAGTCGAGGCACTGAACGACTAAGGGATACCCTGTACACTCTTTGACGAAGAAGCGTAGGTAGCTTTTGGTATATACTTGGCTATTTAGCTTTGGTGCTCCTCTATGCTAAGATGAAGGAACGATGTTACATATATTGCAAAAAATCTTGTAATACCCCTGACCCAATCTGTTAAAGGGTATATGGACCACAACAGAACACTAAAGCTCTAAAACATTTATATTGTAGCCACCCAGCAGCAGCAGCAGCAGATCAACTTGGAACAACTGGCCATAAATGCAACGAGGAACAACCCGCCCAACAAACATTTACCATTTTAATTGCAATCGAGAAATCGCAACATTTATGCGTAATCGACTTAATTTGCCAAAGTCTCAAATTGTTAAGCAAGCAAATTGGTTATTGTGAAATTTTGGCCGTTTGTCTCGAGCGGAATTTGTTGCAATTGTGCAATGAGCAACAGCCACAACAACAGAAACAGTCCAAATCCAAGAACAGCAATGATCACAATGGCAACAACAACAACCAGCACTTGGTAAGTTCAAAGTTTGACCTTTTTTTGTGATTGCACAAAATGAAACCATTTGAGCCGCGGCGGTGGCGGCGACGGCGGTTAACGCCCCTAACCGCAAAAACCCAAATCCACAACAAAAAAAAAAATAAACACAGCACCCAATTAACCCGATTTACATGGCCAAAAAGCCCAAAGAACTTGCACACTAATGACCGCCGCACTCTGTTTCTCTCTCTCTCAACAGGAGCAAGCATCCAGTGTAACGTCTGCAGCCGCAGCTGCAGCTGCTCCTACTCCACCTCCAGCGCATTTAGTTAAATTCATTAGCGTCGATGAAGTCACGACAAGTGTTGCGCCATCACAGCTACCGTGCCACATTATTGGTGATGGTGGCTCGCATCTACGCGGCCAACATTATCACGATGCGCGGAAGTGGCGCGAGTTCTTCACACAGCTCGAGGCCTTCCAGCGTCAATGTGCCGCTGCGGGGCAGCGTCTGGTGAGCGCACTTAGTGACATACGTTCCGCTGATCTGCAGGGGCTGCCAACTCGTCGCCAGCTATATGGGCAGCATCGTGCCCTGAGCCGTGCCCTCATGGATTCTGAATTGCATAATCTGCGCAAGCGTGGCGCGGCCACATTGACACGTCTGCAGGAAATGGCCACGGCCATCAATGTCAGCGCCAATGTTGGCTGTGGTGTGGGAGCACCCAACAACAACATGGGTAATTACAGCAGCAGCAACCTGGTTGGGTCAACAACAACAACAACAGCGACAGCTGGTAATGTTGATGCCATTTGGGGTCTGCGCAAAGTGACGCTACTGTTCAATGAAGTCGATCGAGCTGCTCAACGTTTGGAGCAATTGACCGAACAGCGACGTGAACGTCTGCGCGAACTGACCAGGCAGCGCGCTCTGGAGGATGAAATAAACGAGGTGAGTGAGTCTTCTTTGGCTTATTACAGTTAACAAATTTCTTTCTTAAACCGAACCAGTTATGAAAATTGGTTTTTAAGTGATTATCGACGACGACGGCGACATGGCGCGCACATTCAAGGCAACACTTTCGCAGGAAATGGAAGCTGCCAAATGCAAAAATGTATCTCACAGATACGCAAAATATATTGTGTGTCGTTTATGCCAGGCGTCATTTGCAAAACTCAAAATTTGTGAGTTCTCGGCAAGACTGTTGGGCAAAAAGAATTCACTCTGGTATCTGGTCTGCTCTTTTTTCGTATTATATTTTTCAAAAATTCGTACATTTTTCACTGCTAGGGACATCCTTCTTGCTCTATTGGTCACTTCCAAGTGCAGTTTGTCAGTCTTTCACTTACGCTGTGGTTAAATGTTAGGTTGTTTAAAAAATTTCCTGTAGCACCAGAACGATTTCCATAACTGCCATTTCTTTTGACATGACTAGTTTTCTCCAGTGAAGAAGAGAAGGAGACACCCCAAAGTTAAGAGATAGGTTAAACATATTTGGAATCTTTATTACTTATATTTACAGGCAGATCAAGTTTATATTTTTTTCTTTTGGCACGCCGCCTTCCATGCTTAAATAATTTGGGAAGCGCTGCTGACGATATTATACACATCTTGAGCTACAAAAATTAATTTTTCCGAAGTAATAAACAAAATGGCGCCTTTAGAGAGCTACGAGTACATGACTAATTTTGGCAGAGGCCTCCACGGCTGCATCTTTTTGACAATTTGAAAATCTTATCCTATTAATCTATGGACCAAAAGCATACGTTTGAAAAAAAAATTTTTTTTCGTAAAAAAATCATAAATTATTTGCAAAATAAAAAGTTTTTAGTATTTTGACAAAATCTTACGTGGTTCACTAGAAAATGTTATTATAAAGATTGTGTCAAAATTTCAAATCGATCGGATAAAAATAGACTGATATACGCCCGAATGGGTTTTTTTTTAAATCACTTCGGGGACATCGTTTCTAACATAATTGTCTACCAATACAGTGGTGTTATAAGGGGTAATGTTGGCTAAAAAGCAAGGGGGATTTTTAAGCCATTTTCTGATACAAAAAACGACAAAACAAAGGCAAGTAGGCACCAATTTAAGTATTTTAACATTTTCTTTACTAAATATTGTATTTAAAAGATAAATTTGAAATTAACAAATCTAGCACATAGTGTACAATTTAAATTCCATTACGGACTTCGTATAATTTAATAAATCAACGAGAAAAACAGAAGTAAAAAATGAATTTAATGAAAGCGCGACAATAGCTACATGTTAAGACAAACACTGATTGAAGCAGTTGTGAACTACAAGTTGATCTAAGAAAAATCTTCTTTTTAGACATAGTACAGAAAAAAATTCATGAACCGATTTCGATCTTTGGTATAATGCTGGACTTTTGACTATCCAATTTGGTTTTTTTCGATATAGTCAAAGGATTTTGAAAAAATACCAAACACTACTTGGAAACTGTAAAAACTTCCGAGCGCCAAATATGCCCAATATGAGGTGCCACATATAGTACGTAATACCAAAATTGAAAAAATAAAATAAACTTGTTAAAGCAGCAGAACATGGCCCTATGCTCCACTAGGAGTAACAGGACATAAGAAGATAGCAGCAGAACAGATAGAAATGTTATAGTAGATCAATTTTTTTTGTCCTCCTAAGAAACAACATGTGAGTGACTTCACTAGATCGACATTTTTCCTAGAGCTTTACTAGGTGGTTTAGTTGAAGAGAAATTACTGTCGACTTCTTCTTAGATTCCATTTCCCTAGTGGGGCATAGGGCCGCATCGTTTCGGTTCCTTTCATCAATGTTTCGTGACTTGAATTTTGCAGCTCCAAAGCCGAAGTGCTTGCTGCCGAAGCAGGGGGATTTTGCATCTGTTGATGAGTACCCCTTAGAGTAGATATCCCATCGTTGTTAGAATCCATGTCATTTAACATTTCATAAGATTGGAGAGTCGCTATTTCGATGAGTGGTGAGCTCAAAGACTGATTTCCATTCTAGGACAGTGACTTATTTTTGAAGCCTGAGGGCTGCTGTAGACCATTTGGGGTTCTTCGCCACCTTCTCTTTTGTATACTCCTGTCCAAAAAGCACGCAGCACCAAACATAGCCTGAGTCCAAGTAATATGGTTTGGCCAGACTATGTTGGCGCTTTGCTATCGTAGTTTCCTATCTTCGGCCAATGTGGTCCGCGGAAGGTATTTTATTTCCCTCCTGCCACCCATATCTGGGAGGCTTTCCTCTCTTATACTGTCTATAAATATTCGAAACTGCTCTTAAAAGTTAGTACCAGTTAAACTCTTTGTAGCAGAAGCACTAAAGTACTGCCTAGTTGAGTTCCAAAAATCACGAAATTTAAGTGATTGCGAATTTCCTGAGCATAAACTGTAAACAAGCATTTCAGTTTGTCGAGCTGACATTGTTAATTGAATATGCATTGCACTTAATGTTGGCTTTATTAATTTATTACGCGCATCCGCTTAATGTACCCAACAAGTTCTGCCACTTTTCGAATTGGCCAAAAGCGTAAGACCAACTTACATCCACCCTGCCAAAGCATTAGAGTCACGCCACATTACCGCAGACGAATTGAGTGCCACTGATTTGCTGGCAGCTCAATTTGATATGGATGTACCATGCAGTCATGGCCAAGTTAATAAGTAGTAGTAGTCCCCCAGCTCTTGCTTAGAGGATTGCGCATTGTCAACGTTAGATAAGTTTTGATAACTCTTAAGCCGCAATGCTTCTGCATGGACATCAGTGTAGTATGTACAACAGTTACAAATCGTTGCCATTTCCTGGGGCATTCAATTGAAAACGCAGCTTGGATTGCCATTACCATTACACTGTGCATATTAATTGACTTGTTAATGGGCCTCCAAAAGCCCTGCGCCTTAACACAGAGTCCCGGAGAAAAATGCCTTTTCATTATCGTGAGCAATTTATTTTGTATTATGCAGCGAGCGGACTTTCTGACTACACTTTAACCCGCTGCACAGTGGTCTGAAGAGACTTTTTTTGGTGACACAAAAGAAATTTTTACATATTTTTTTGTTCCCAGTCATTGCCTCAACTTTATTTAAAGTGATTACAAGATCTGCAGAATTTATTGCACAATCTTGCTATGATTTTAATTAAAGTTTTTTGCGCGTTTTCCAATACTACAAATGTGATGTGCAATTACACGCTAGAAAAAATAACCGATAAAATCCTCTGACCGATTTGTTCTTCAAAGCTTTGAATGCTTTCCTTCCTGTCCGATATATGCTTTAAAAATAAACACAAAATCCACATGCCTCCACCAGATGCTGTAGGAACTTTGGAGTTAACAGAAATTGTGATAGAGACCTATCTTAATCTGACTTGTAATTATGAGCTTGACAAGGTGAAGTTTCTCCTGACAAATTTTTGTGGGCGGTAGCAAAAGACGTAAACCAGTCGAGCCAGAATATTTGAAATTTATTACTATTCATATGTCCCCATTTTTCAAATTAATGCCAAGTGTAGACATTTTCGACCACTGTGCTCATGTATGCATAATTGGGCACGCATGCAGCAAAAAGAGTTGCAGCAGAAGCAGCAGCACCCACAAGCTGCCACCATGCAGGCATCTTCTTCAAGCAGCTTTCCATTGTTTAGCTGCAGCTTGGTAGCTGGATATCTCTGAGTGAGTGCGTTAAGATTTAACTACAGGGCCGGATTAAAGCGTGTGGCGGCCCAAGAGGCCACTCCATTGGTGTAATAATTAACACATTGGCTAATATGTTCTTAGGATAACTTATAAGAAATGTTTTTTTTTTTTTGCAAAAGTTTACTCTATTTATCAACATGGCTTCCTTCGAGAGCGATATAATCTGGGAAATAGTATCTCTAACATTCAAATACCATTTTGTTAGATAGATTTGTCGAGGCCCTCAGAATAGGCGAGTTTTGTGACATCAGCCAGATCTTTTTTCAGCGAGCATTTTTTTTGAGGTTTGCGAACAGGTAACAGTCGCTGTAATCAAATCTGAACAATAAGGTGGTTACGGAAGCAAATCGAAGTATAATTCGTACAGTTTTGCAAAAATCGACATGATGCATGGTCCACTGTGAGCAAACGCAATCTTTGAAAACAGATTTTTCATGGGCAAAAGTTTATGCAAATTGAAGTCTATAAGTTCCTTTGATATCTTTTGAATGTCAGCTAAATCCTTCAACTTAACTTTTCGGTTCTTTAAAATGATTTTGTGGAATTTTTTGATGTTTTCCTGTGGAACCACCAATTTTGGACGCTCAGTGCGTGGTTCATTATCGGCGTCTGTGCGATGACCTTTAATGTCAACAAACCACTTCTCCCTCATTTGTCTCAATGGAGTCCGAATAATGATGTTTTTTCTCATCAAAAAGCTTTGAATCCATATTTTTTAATTCGCAAAAGTAGCGTCACGAAAACCAATGTAACTTGTGAACTAAATATCAGATTGTCATAAAATTTTCACGCATTTTCCTAGAAATGTTGGTACTTTTCAAAAATATTGCGGGTACATCTTTATCTCATCATGGCGTCATCTTTATCTCATCCTACGGACTTTTTAGCCAATGTGTTACATATTACTTCAGAAGGATTATATGCCAATTAGCATTACATACAATACTATAATTCTTCGCATCTGACCAAAACGAGACCTCTACCTCTTTAGACTGAGAAGAATGATGTACACAAGTCGAAATTCTTTCAAAGTTATTTGCTTGTCATGTGTTGGCCCCTGGGCCGTGGCGCCGTCGTCGGGCCCATGCTTTAAGCCGGCCCTGCTTATCTGGCATGGTTAATCGCATTCGCTTGAGCTTAATCAGCGCCAACTTGCAACTTGCTGCGACTGTGACAGTTGTGCTACGCCCATGGAGCAGCATTTGGCCAGGCAAAACGCTAATGCAATTTCGCTGATTAATCACAATAATTTGTTGTGGGCTTAGCTTTTGCAGCTTCCCTAGTTACGAGGGTTTTCCAGGGGGGCTCTACGTCAATTGCGTTTACATATTCGTCATACTTTCGCGCTACTATTAAATTTTACCATTATTATTATTATTATTATTTTTATTAATATGTTAGTTGCTAGTTGTTGTTGGCCAGTTGAGAAATAAAAGTATGTCAAATTGCAAAGACACGACGACACGCAACTAACATGGCTTGTACACCACACAATAAGATACAAATATGTGTATCTCAGAGATTAAGTAGATGGCTCTTCAATTTCAAGTAATAATTTGCGGAAATTGGCATTTAAAAATTTGCGCCAGCTTGTTAACATTGCTTTTGGCCTTTTTCGCACGCTACAACAACTGCAACAGCAACAACAACAACAAATACAGTTACTCACCTTGTTTGGGCCACTGAGAAATTGTTGCCATTTTTCTTCGGCCGCTTTTTTTTTTTTGTTTTTGTTTTAACAAAATTGAATTTTAATTGCCGACGAAAAGTTAATGAGAAAAGTGAAAGCAAAAGTTTTCAAAAGATAATAAAATAAAAACATTTATACAATATTCAATCAAACTGAGAGATTGCGCTTCAATTTGAATTTGAATTTTGTTTGCAACGGCAATCATTAATGCCCATTGATGCCCACATTCATTCACACTCCCATGCTATAAATCCATTCAAAAGTAGTTTAAACCGATAAGCAAGAGCAATCCATATGTCCGTCCAGCTGTCTCTCATATCGCTGTCCAAACCCAAAAAAATAAACAAAAACTAAACCAGAAAAACTAAGTCCAAGCCAACGAATTTTCAATACACTTGTCGTGTTTGGTTTTTAAGATTGCAGCCGTCACCTAAGTATGGACATATTTTTTGATTTAACTTGGATTATTCAGCCCAAAAGATTTACATTAGGAAGCGACTTTTTTAAACCTATTTTACCGATTCATTTTAATTGCTCTTGCTACAAAAAATTCGAGCACCAAACATTCGGTTTCAAAACGAATCCGAATAAAATGTTCGGATTCGTTTTCCGGAGCACGGCTAATAATTTCAATATTAACCCGCAGAATTGAAAAATATTTGCACTGCACAATGGGCTAAATTTTGCCAAAAAAGTCGGGAAATGCATTTACCGAGCTGAAACTATAAATAATACCTATATATATAAATAAAAGCATGCATAACATTTGTACAAATTTTGGATCGATCTGGGTACGCTTTTACTGCCCATATAAGGCGACATTGCGTATACTTAATTTATATTACTCGAAAACCTTATACAAACCAACGGACCATGTTAATGATGATACCTATTTTGGCATAGGTATATATATTGGCGATAGTTGGTTTTTATTTCACAGAACAAACGTATTTTTGACAATTTTTCAATTTCTAAGGACTGCACAAAAACAATTCACAATAAATGCATTTAAAAAATTTGAAGCGACTACTTTCTATTATTTTCGTTGACAAAATATTTTTTTTACCTTTTTTCTTCAATTTTTCCGTCCACTCGAAGCCATGATTTTTTTTTATATTTTAAAGTTGTTGATCAGAGTTCGCATGCTTATCATAATTTTAGGGTTGCCATCACACTACTTTTATTAATGGAATCCAGTTATGCACATTAAGAAAATACTCTTAATTCTGTTTTTACATGGTAGATATCTTCCAGAAAAAACCGCATTAAAGAAGATATGAAGCAAATCCTAAAGCTGCTATGAAAATAAATTAGAAAGGTGAATTCCCCTTACTAAATTACTTAAAAATTAGGTTAATAAAAAATAGTTTTATTTAAACTTTCATTCAAATAGCTTTTTTTTAATTGTGCTAAATCGAATGAAATTGTATATAAAATTTTAACTAGACCGTGTTATTTCAAAATCGTGTAAAAAAAGACAGTGTGAAAACCGAATTGGGTGTATAAAGATAATTATTGCAAAATGTTTCACTGTGCACTGTACAAACATATTTCAATCCATTTAATACATAGTTATAGTCATGTTCAGAGCAGAGTCGTGGTCAAATGCCGCCACCTTAAAACTCTTCATCACTTACTGTTACTAAAATGTATTGTTTTGTTATTTATCAGCAAAAAGCCCGAGCTACAGACATATACATTTTTTTCTAAAACTTGCTAATTAAGCTATTTAGTATTAAAGCATATGTTTTATTCTATTTAGTGTGACGTCACATAACCTATAACCAAGATACGTTCAAGACACTTCCAACGATACTTCATTTGTAGAATTATGATAAGTGGCATAGAAGTTAAGATGAAACAGATGTACATTTGTACATGCAGGTCAAACACATATCCCTCCGCCGTAGTCGATCAAAAACAAACGCTAAGGAGTCTCATAAAAATAAAACTAAGGTAGACCATTTGTCAAAATATCAATTAATTACATACAATGATTAAGATAATGACTCTATTATCTGCTGAGTATTCTGTTTGAAAAAAAAAAGAAATACATACCTTTTTTGGAATCGCAATTTTCTAATATTTTCTAAATTGATTTTGATGTTCAAATAAACAAGATTTTTATAGATACACTGACTTGCACCATTCAGAGATGCCCATTATCTAATACAGTCGGCTTTGTGAGAAAAAAATTGTTTGAAAAATTCTGAAGAAAAATTGGCACATAAAAAAGTCTCTTTTTTATTAATTTGCTTAAAGCTTAAAGCTAGCCACTATAAATCAGTCAGCGTAAGACTATTCTTAAATCAAATAGCAAAATTAGACATAGAAATTATTTTTTATTGGCCACGTTAAGCTTCAAACAACTAACAGGCCCAAATGAATAAACTCGAACTTAAAGTGTATCAATAAAAAAAAAAATATATACATACTTCAAAACGGCATAAAAACTAAAAATAAAAAAAGTTATACGACTATTTAACACTAACATGCTTTCAATTAAAAGTGTTGACAGCTACCAATTTTGCGCCGTGTTTATTTTGATTTTGTTTTTAATTAAATATACACATACATATAGTGCACATAGCTATGTACATAAGCATATAGATACTACACACCTATAGAGCATGTAATAGTTAAGTGAGCCAAACTAATGTCGTCCATTAGGAGTATTTGGAGTGTGCATTCAAACAAGGTGCGAAAAAAGAGATGCCGCCAACAAAGTCGCCATTTTTGATGACCATAGCTGCGCTGCTGACGTCGACTGCGACGTTGGCGTTTTCGGCGTTATGATGCGACGATATGCGATATACGATATAAGATATAAGATATTATATCTAAATTGTTGATCGCTTGCATTACTTTTAACGCAGCACACTGTGCGGCAAACTTGCATCGGCTGCGCCCAAAAGCCAAACAGAGTTAAACATTTCCACAAATACGGTAACAACAACAACAACAACAGCAACAACGACAACGTTGTTAAGTGTGATGCGCGGGGGGCATGGAAGGCGTCTTAGACAACTTTGATGCGATGTTAGCCTTGGGTGAAAGACTTGACGCGCTTATGCCAGATATTGTAAAAAATACGATATATGTGTAAGATATATAGTTGTTGGTGAAATTGGATTTGTTTGGAGCGCTTTCTTTAAATGTCGCCACTATCATTTGTTTTTGTCTTTATTTTATTTATTTATATTTGATATATTTATGTACCCTTACAGAGGGTATGCCTTTTTGGCACTGCCACTGGCTCAACAAAGTAGTTCCTGAATTTCTCAATAAAACTTAACTTTTTTATTATTTTTTTCAATTCAATTCAAAGCTTATGTTTAAAGCTAGCATATTGTTATTTGTTTAATATTGTAAAATAAAATTTTATATAATTTTATTAAATATATAAAAATTTTTTTTGTCGTCGTCTTCGTCGTCTCTGTCACTATTTATTGTTATGTTTAGTATGGCCGCTAGATGGCGCAAGCAAATTTTTGTCGCAGGAATGGGTAAATGATTTAAACGTCATGAAGGTTAATATTTTATATAAACAAATTTTAAAAATAGCTGGATACCCGTACACCTTTATAAAAGACTTAAAACTTACATATTTAAATACTTTATGTTTTTGTATGATGTTACCTTTTTAATTGAGGATCACCCAGAAGTTACTTTCAACTTGAGAGTAGTTTGTTTTTTTTTGAAAGTGCTCCGACTTGCCAAAGGGAAAGCAATAAAAATCTATAATGTAGGTTTTTTCTTTTGTCACTATACTCAGCCATTTACACTCAGTATTCAGCTCTCTTTACTGTTTCGGTGGCTATTATAACAAGTTACCTACCTTTACGCCTTGCCTTGGCCAAGCCTTGACATGTTCTTTAAAAGCCACAGTAGAATCCTTTCTACCTGTAGTTTTGTTTTTCAAACTTACAAAACGACTGCAGCCGCTCGATTATGTCTATAGCATCAAGAGATAAGCAGAATCCGGTGGTCCTTCAACTTTTTTTTTTTTTTTTTTAACTCACCGGCTTAAAGTTTGCTAGGGCGGAAGTCCCCCGTCTTTTGCGAGCTCTGATATATATACACTTGGAAGTGAAGTGAGATCAACAAAAGGGTATTCAAACGCCGGTTTGACAAAGTTGACCTGTTACAACTGATTTTTTTATAATTAATTTGCGCTCTGTCGGCTTTTTGGCTTTGTGCAATGAAAACTATGTTTAATTGTTTCGCGCCTTGAATTGCAATTGCCGCAAATGTAATTGGAGCGACAAGTTTGTTTGGCTAGGAAGCTGCCGGAGCAGCAGCAATAGAAGCAGCAGCTAATCTGGCTGACATGGTTGACATGGCTTTAAGCTGCTGCCCCTGTTGCTGCTGCTGCTGCCTGTTTTCTGTTAACTGTTTGTCAGCCAGTCAGTGCTTGTCGTTGGCGGCTTATTTATGGCCTTTGACATTTGAACCCATGTCTGTGGCAAGAATGCGGTGGCAGCCAGCCACATAACATAACTAACTGGCCAGCTTGGCCCACAGCTGTGGCAGGAACAAGTTGCATAGAATTCGGTCAGCAAGTTGGCTATGAAATATTAAGGCTTATTTAGTGTCGACACAGACACTGGCTCCCGGCCAGACACAGTGGCAATGCTAACCACCAAGTCTGAAGATGCTGCTGCTGCTGCAGCTGGCAGCTCGTCGACGCATTATTATTAACTGCAAGTATTAACCCTCTGAGCCATAATCAGTTTTTCTCTTCTTTGTGCATAAAGCATAAGCAATGGCCCCCAGTGCCGCCAACCGGTTTATGCAACATGTTGCATAGATTGTGATCCTATATACTTAACTGCAAAGACTGCATGCTACATGTCATGCACATTCTGCAAACAAACAATATCACTTGGCTCTGGCTATGTCATCAAAACGGACGTTAATCATATGGTTAGCATGGCCTACAGCCAGGGCCGGATTAAGACAGGGCTCAAAACGGAATTTAATGAATTTTTAATTTAATTTTAACAAAAAATATTTTGGTAGAAAATTTGCATGCAAAGATGGATAAGAATAAATCCCGAAACTAACATTTAGTTATCAGACCAATGTTTACATTGCTAATAGAGCCATACAAAAAAAAAACGACTTTGGGATCAACAACTTTTGTTTGCGATCGCTCACTCCGAATCGTATCTCCAAACAACCCCATCCCGTTCCGATCCTGTGCCTTTTACCCGCGGCCCATGGGCGCCGCCACATGTTTAAATCCGACCCTGCCTACAGCACCTAGAATGTACATGTTTTCATAGCATGTAGTACAACTCTCCAGAATCCGCAGATATTTATTTAATTAAAATATTTTGTAGTGGCATATAATGGCTCGCAGCAGGAGCTAGACGTCAGTTAACAAAACGTAATTGTTGTCACCAAGGCCATCATCGTAATCGTTACCAACGTCGTTGACTAGAAAGAGTCCAGGTCTGGGACAAGGTCCTAGTGGTGTGGCTGCCACTTGCACTTGGTCGGCATGGCAGGCATGTCAAAAATGTAACTGTCACTTTGTGTTTAAGTTTGAGTTTGACATGTTTTTTAACACGAATTTTTCACGCATCTTTAGAGATTGTCAAATGCATCAACAGCTGTCATCGTTTCAAAATGTTTACGCAGCTCTTTTCCTAACACTCTCCCGAGCATATTTTTGTTTTTTGCGTCAATGTCAGTGATGCACTTGCTGCTAGAGATGGGCGCGTGAGTGCTTACTTAAATGATGATACGATAGCATAAATTTGTGAGTTATTTCCCATATTGTTGGCTTAAAAACGTTTGCCCTTAGGATAAGAAAAAATGTATCTAGAAATAGTTTTTTTTATGGCCTTAAAAATTTAATTGGAGTTACAAAAGTACTTAACTGGCCGTGCTCCGGAAAACGAATTCGAACATTTTATTCGGATACGTTTTGAAAACGAATATTATTTGGTGCTCCCAAAATCACCAAAAAGAATTTTGCATGTGGTTTTAAACCGAATTTTTTTGTTGCAAGTGAAATTAAAACCAATCGGCAAAATAAGCTTAAAAAGAACGCATTTTATGCTGAAATAATTTTTTAGATATTCTTAGATTATATTTATGACAACTTCAAGTTAGATATTTATTGACAATTATTATTATTTTTTTTTAACTGAAAATTAAATGTAAACAAGATATAGTAATGAAAAAATGCAGAGCTGCGGCAACCATGTCAGCTGTTTTGGATCAAACAAATAAAAATTTCGCGCTAAAGGTCCATACGCAAATGGGATATCCCAAATGGGATTTTTTTTTATATGAAGTTTTGTCATTCCGTGCGAACTTTTTCGAACTGCGTATGGGCCTTAACACTACAAGAGAAATTAATGTAAAAATAAGGGAATTATACGAATTTATCGAAAATAAAAAGGGAATTATCGGAAAAAAAATTTCCAGAACACGCAAAAACGAATGCGCATAAAAGTATGTGGTTTGCTTTTTTCGTTTTCGGGAGCACTGCTGAATATTATGCGCTTTGGTAATTAATTGTTATGTTTTTAAGTAAAAATCTCGAACTTTATTAATTAGGAGTGTGCCAAAAATCTTTTGACAGTTCCGCCATAATTTTCATTTAGCTTTCCAACGCTCTTAAAAAGGTTTGTAGCGAAAAATTGAATTTCTTTTTTCTTTGGCACGCTTTTTGGAGTTCACTTTAGAGAGATTTATATCGCACTACATATTAATTTTATGACTTTTTAACTCATTTAAAACCATTTTTTTTTTTTTTTTGCCTAAGGGAAGTTTTAACTTTTCTTTTCCAAAGCATAAGTATTACTTTTCAATTATAGTGTGACGCCCTGGCGTCAAGTGCATATATGTATATTTATGAAACAACAAACCAGTGCCGTAGTTAGTTGTTTATATTAGAGGATATGATTCAGAAGTAAACTCCAGATCTTGTAACCCCTATTTTCCAACCACGCCTTCGTCATGCCGAAAAGTCTAGTACTCATTACAGATAACGCCTCGTCTGGAAGACTTAAAAGATGTTACCACAATTTTCACGCCTTACTGAAACTAATTTATTATTGTTACCTCTTTAAAACTGCCTCCAAACACTTGTGGCTGATGATGCACTGCAGCCAGTTGTAAAGCAGCTTTTTAGACTTTAAACCAAGTTGCGTGCCATATTGTCACCACATTAGCGTCTTGGCCTTTTGTGGACACAATTTATGACTCTCCACTATGTAATGTGTGTGTTAGTTTGGAAAGTGAAAAAATAAGTAAAATTTTAATCGCCTTTCGGCTTCGAAATACTTTTAAAAAGTGTATAAAATTTGATGAAATGGCTTTATTTACTACAAGACATATTTAGTGGCCAGTTAAGTGATTTGAACTATCTGCAGTATGCGGCTTTGTTGGTTGGCCTAACCAAGTGTCCAATTCCACAATTTAACAACTCATTTAATGTCTCACTTGATCCAGTTATCGCTGCCATAATTTCCAAACTGGCTGCCATAAATTCAGGCGCAAATTACAGAGATAGAGTCGGAGACGGAGACAGAGACTAAGAACAGCGCAGAGATTAAGAGGCGGCGATAGAAAAGAGCACAAGAACAAATTATGTTAAAAAAAAAATTGAAAAAACTAAAAGAGAAATGAGACAAGTAATGGAAAATGCATATCATTTAAAATGTACTACACATAAATTTTCCAACACGTTTTAGTCTAGACAAGCAGATTTGCTGTGACGATGGGTGGGGGGGGGACTCCCAGAACACATATTGTAGTTATGCCGACATATCCAAATCCCAAATAAACGAACGGCTGCTATGCTCTATGCTGATAGCAACAGCAACAACTTTGTTAAGTGTCAAAATAAATTCGATATTGTAGCTTAAAAAATGTTTATGGCCAGAAGATAAATTCGCGACATTTGCGTAAATTACATGACAGCAGTTGTTGCCGCCGCCGCTGATACCGCCAAAGTCACCATGGTCCAGCACATGGTCACCATGGTAGTAGTCGCTAGCCGCACTACCATAGAGCACTCCAAGATCTACGCATGCGCGACAGATGCTCACAGCTTGCCACTGTTGTTGTTGCTGTTGTTGATGATCGTGTTTTTGAAGGTGTTGGCATTATTTGCATGTTTTTGTTTTTTATGCTACATGCGATCAACTTGTAAAACTGTCACGTTAAATTTGCGTTTTATGTCCAGAATTTCGCAGAGATCACACCACAGCGCATTCTTGCACCCTTTGCCGCTTTGCCGCGCCTAGTGTAGACACACTCTTTGCATAGATGACAACCTATGCGAGAGTCTACAAAGTGCAATCAACTCTATTGCCGGCATTGCCGCCACATAATCAGCAGAGCTGCGTCGGCGCTTATCAGCCAAAACAAAAGACGACATCCGCAGTGGCAAGCAAATAAGTGAACTACACTATATAGTCTAGGCGTCCAATTCATTGGAGCTGCTTATCTTTGCTTTGTAGCTGCAACTCAACTTAACAGAGAATGCGGCGGCTACTTTATAGATCATATATACACTCCACACACACACACACACATACTCCTACTACATACAACGTTGATGATGATGATGATGATGATGGTTCGTCTATTTGTCCAGCTAAGCAAAATCAAACACAAGATCTTAAAGCAGAGACAGCTTGGGGTTTCTACAGTTTTTTCTGTATCCCAAATACGGTATCTATTCAAATATGAGAACAAAGCGAAAGGGTTGAGGAGGGCGACTGGTTGGATTCTTGCTGAATTTGAATTAGATAAAGTCTACTAATGCCAAAGCAATTCAAGGGGGGGCTATGTCAGAAGTCCGATCTACTCAAGTTCTTACACTTTTAGCAAAAATATTATATATAGATTTGTCCAAAATATGCAACAGGCATAATCTAGGCTAGCAAGACCATCTAGATCTCAGAGACCATAAGGACTTCAAATACAAAATCTTACCAAAATATGGTAGTTTCATTATCTGCACGCAGTTGAAGTTTGAGGCTTCATATCGATAACTTCCTACAAACTGTATCAATGTTCCACACTAATCTACCAGCTAGAGCCACCAAATGCAGTATGTACTCTCATGTGAGCCTAATAAGCAAGGCAACGTTGACATGTTTGCATAAGGTACAGCTCTTACTACGCTTTTAGCATCCCCTTACTGTCGGCGGATTCACATTTTTTTAACCTATCACTATTTGCATGGAATGTTTGCATTGTCCTAAGCAGATGCTTCACATCTGTGCTATACATACAATCTTCCGACAGGGGTTGCACCAGAATTACCCAGGCAATAGCAACAGTTGCAGGAAATTGCTTTTTTATTAAAAAGTTGCAGCTTGCAATCAGCTGTTGTTTGACGCAAGCAAAATTTTGCACATAAATATGAGATCATCGATGGGCATTTGCGAAATGCAAAACGGGGCACATAGCTTCGATGCTATACTGTTTCTCTTTTTTAAAATATAATAAAACTTATAATAATACTCTTTTGTTGCCGGAAATAGTTTTTTTGTGCTACAATTGGCTAAAAGGAGCTTCGCACACTAAATCCCTAAATTTCATAATGCATAGTGGTAGAAAGGCAAGAGGTCCAATAACAAGTTACACTTAAAAAAACATTGGAAAATTGCTCATATCGTTACTCGGGTATTTTTGCCTTTATGCATTAATGCCCAAGAAAAAGAATACCCCAATTGTGTTATACAAAAAATTAAATAACACGTCCACCTCGTTTTTGATGATTTTTACACTAGAGAATAGTAACGACGTAAATTTTTATTGCAAAATTCCGTTTATTTATCGAGTTATTGATAAGCGAATATTGGGATTTTTCGTTTTTAGACAAGCCACTTTGCCCAAGAAAGTCTCTATTAATTCAAGACACCGCCGTTCGGATTCGGCTATAAACTGTAGGTCCCTGTTCTCTTCGAACAGTTATTAATAGAGATCCCCAATGCTCCGCCCAGGGGCGACTGACTAAATAGTCGGTCAGGGAAATTATTATATTTTTCTTTGACAAGCCTAAACAAATTAAGATATCGACGCAAATTTTTTTTTTTTCATTATATACAAAATTTTAAAGTTGAAAAAAAAAAATTTGGATATTTTTTTTAAATATTTTTTTAAACATTTTTAAAAACGTTTTTTTCAATTTTAAAATTCAAAGGCGATCCTCCACTTTCGATAATGGTTAATGCCATTTTATGTGCGTAAATTCACTGCAAAAAATAAATAATAATAATAATAATAAATAAAAATCTACTAGATCCTTTAATTGAGAAAGTTGTACTTATTTTAGTGATGGCACCTCGCATGGTCGCTATAGTAAACAGTACCTCGAAAAATTACAAATAAGCATAACGCCTCGAAAATGCAAGATAATAACTTGAAATTTGCTGAGAATATTAGTTTTGACATTTTAAGACAATTTTTTAAAATAGCAGTAAATATCAGTACAGCGTCTCAAGATATTGACGTTTAAAGATCCTAAAAATCATCAAAATCGAAGAGGTCGAATAAAAAATGTGGCCCGCTTCACTTATTTTCGCCGATTTGCTGTTTACCGATATGTGTAACTATAACGACAAACTACATTGTTAAAGCAAGTCCGCAAGTCAGAATTGGAAACAAAAACCAGAACAAAAATATACTTGCGCCATCTAGCGTCAAAACTTTAGCCTAGCGGCAAAAAATTGAGTTTTAATAAATGATGACGATGACTTGGACAACGAAACATGCTAAGCGCGCTGCTTTACCAAGCTCTAATATCGTTACATCCTACCCAGGAGTGTAGCCAGAGGCTGGCTGTGGAGGCTACTATCTTGATCGTACCTTTTCAATAGATTAATATATTACAGCAGCTGTCTTACTCACATTAAAAGAGGCGTTAAAAACTTAAACAATTAACTATGTGGGTAATATTTTGTCTTTTGTAAAAGCTTCTTGTAGAGAAACAGATGCACATAAACAGATTTTATGGACATATGCTTTCTTCTGCCAGCATTTCTACAAACTATCTGACCCAGCAAAAAGACTTTTTGCAAGCGTATGACAATACATTGTGCCGGCTTGTGTTCCCAGATTAGAGCTTTGGATTTTATAGCTCTTTAGCTCAAAGTTGTACCAGCCAAGTTCGGCCAGTCCGTTCCATTGCCTATTGTTTACATTGGACTAATTGTTTTGATTTTTATTCAATTTCATTGAGTAGCACCAGCTACAAATAGCACGGGAAATGGCAAATGACACACTCACACACAGACAGACAGACAGACAGACAGACATAATGGTTGATTGTACTTAGTAGATGAAACGAGCGATCACTTTTGATTGATCAGTTGTGAGTCTGAGCTGTGGATAGCATGTTGTGGCGCTGCTGTGTGGAGCATTTTTGTATGAAAATAACCAATTACTGAAGACAATGTCAATTGATGCAGTTGATTGCGATGCGACGAGCCGAAATTTGGCCACGGAAATTGCTAATTATGTAATTAAAAGCTATACAAGCATGAGATCAGTGGAAGATTTGTGTGTTGTTGTTGTTTTTTTTTTGTTGTTGTTGGCACTCCCAGTCTTAAAGACTTGTTCAAGAAGTAGGAGCTGCTACTAAATGAAATATCAATAGTATATGCTATGCTAGTCAAGGCCCAACCCACACAGTAGAGCTCTAGCGGCTTATCGCCAACGCGCGGGGCCAGTGTCATACTTAAAAATTTCATTGAACCAAAGTTTTTACTAAATCAATTAATTTATTGTGATGTGATGATGTTCCGTGTATGTGTGTGTGGCAATCTTTAAGTAAATATCACTCTGACAGCGAAACTAAAAAAGGCCATTTACAGACTCCAGCCCAAGCCGGCTGGCTCTCTGTGTGCCATATCTGATAAGTACAAAAAGTCTTGAAGCTGCTTGAAACTGGAGCGGCTTTGGACACATTATTTTCATTCATTGGGGAGGCGCAGCTATGCCAGCAAAGAGCCCCCACACCAAAGTAGGTGCAACCGTTTGGCATTATCTCAAAACCAAAGATCGACGACAGCAACAAAGACAAACCCAACCAAAAACGGAAAGTGAATGCGCCGGCGCACGCGTGGCTAACCAAAACATACACTGGCTAGACACAGCAGTATACCAGGTAGACCGGGTGGTAGTAGTCATAGATACTACTACAACACAGAGCACGCCCCGGCAGCAGCTGTTCACCAGCTCTCTGGGGCTCTCCGATGCGTTGCGTCGATTGTATCAATTCAATTGGACGCAGCAGGTGATTAAAAATTGGTTAGAGCTACAAACTTATCAATGTGAGATTGTTGATTGTTGCTGTTGTCGTTGTTGTTCGATACCTTTGGGAGCTCGAAATTCTTCAATCATTTGATTTGATTTGTGTCCGATTGGATTTTAATTTGTAAAGTGGGGGCTAATTAGAGCGTCGCTGCTGCGCGTGCATAAAATCATTTTAATTTTATGAGTTTCACTTTTTTTTTTGCCGTCTTATGATGTGAAAATGGTCAAAGGTTTTAAGCTCTAGACAACTCTGATGATGATGTTGATGATGATGGTGCACAGTATGAAACCTTGATCAGAGACATTGTAGACATGGGCGTGGGCGTAAGCTCTTTACATTCATGTGAAGGTCGTTTACATATGTTTATTCATTATGTATTTACAATTGTTTTTTAGGTTACCTCTTGGTTGACCAGAGACGGTGCCGAAACTTTGCAAAAATTTGCGCAACTACATTGGGACAATGAGACGCAATTCAAGGCACAAGAGCAGGAATTTGAAAACTACTATTTCATCTCCATGGTAAGTAAGACGCACCCACCATTTTATAGGGGTCAAAGTCAGTTTATCAAAACCACACAAAGTTTATTATTGAGCAATTATTGATAGATGTAAAACGTCATCTTCTATTACTACACCATTGAAGCGATTAGGTAAACCCCTATAATAAGCTAAATTAACAGCTAGGGGTGTAAATTAGGAGCATATACGAGGTTATTAGCTCAAGGTCCACTCAGACCATGTCCAGATC
Organism: Chymomyza fuscimana; assembly: GCA_949987675.1. Taxonomy (NCBI): domain Eukaryota; kingdom Metazoa; phylum Arthropoda; class Insecta; order Diptera; family Drosophilidae; genus Chymomyza; species Chymomyza fuscimana. The sequence continues at coordinate 2,542,427 of OX465089.1, forward strand.
CAAACTACTTTGGCACCATGAGGACAATGGGATTAGTGTTTTAGCGAGAGTACTGGCAAACAGGATTTAAGAGCACAGTCATGACTTTTTTAGGATTTGCTGAATCGAAAAAAAACCTTAATAAGACTCATCCAATCTTCAGCCACTACTAATGCAACTCATTCTTTTGCAGAAACATCTTGCCAAAGGTCGGGATTTGCATGCAGCTGCCAACAACATGGCCGTGCTAATTGAGAGCGCCAATAATCTGAAGGCAGCGCTGGACAACTTTGCGGAGCGTCTGGAGAAAACGCATGAACGCATGGAAAACACCGCACGCCTGCTACATTTGCTCACACAGCATTCGCGTGAGGATGCTATACACGAGGATATTCAACGTTTGGCCGAACATCTGGGAGCCACAACACTGCTGGAAAAGTATCGCATTGAGAAGCCAGCTGTTAAGAAAAGTGCCAGCTTGCCCATAGCCAGCAGCACACCAGCTCCAAGTATTAAGCATGCCCAGCGCAGCAGCTATAGATCCAGCTCCGGTAATGGTTCGTTTGAGGGCGTGCAGTCCTGCAATTGCTGGCGTGAGAGTCGCAATCTGGAAGATATGGATGAGCTACTGGCTGCCACAGCAGTCGTAGAGGAGGATGGTGAAGAGGAACAATCGAAAATTGCCGATTCCGGCGTGGGTGTGTGCGAACGCTGCGAGGGTAATCCCAAGCTGGCTCGCATCTGCAGCTGTCAAAGCCTCAACGAAGCCAATAATGTCTATGACAAGAGGTGAGTAAGGGGATAAAGAAAAGAAATGATGATGATAATTTTGTTTTGGACATTGTTTCATCACCTTTTAGTCACAACTGCGATGAGCTCGATGATGAATGCTTCGAGCGTCCAACGAAACGCTACATGGACATGCATTCGCCCATGGAGGCAAATGCGCATCTACAGTGCCATGCATCCAGCTTGGAGCTGCCAAAATTGGAAGAACTCAGCTGTTTGGAACCAAAAATTCAAAAGTAAGTAGACTTACTTAGACTAATCCAACAGAATAAAGCAACTATTTTTTTCAATCCAGAACGCTTCTATTGATCATGCGCGAAATGATTGGTACTGAACGCGATTACGTGCGTTCCCTATACTATGTCATAGAGAACTATATAGACGAACTGCTGCGTGATGATATACCACAGCCGCTGCGCGGCCAACGGAATGTCATCTTTGGCAATATCGAAAAGATCTTTGAGTTTCATAATTCGCATTTTCTCAGTGAGCTGGAACGCTATGAACGCAATCCCTTGAAAGTGGGTGCTGCATTTCTGGAAATGGAATCCAAGTTTTATTTGTATGCGCTGTACAACAAAAACAAGCCCAAGAGTGACACCCTGCTCAGCGAATACGGCAGCTCTTTTTTCAAGGTAACCTACTCTTATACTTTAATATTAGAAATTATGCTCACTTTAATTTATTTTTAGGCCAAACAGCTGGAGCTGCAGGACAAAATGGATCTAGCCTCTTATTTGCTAAAGCCCGTGCAGCGCATGGGCAAGTATGCCTTATTGCTGCAACAATTGGTCAAGGCTTGCAACAGTGTAGAGGGTGCTGCGCAGCAGGAGATTGCAGCCGATGTGGAGGAGCTGCATCGTGCCGAAGAAATGGTCAAGTTTCAGCTACGTCACGGCAACGATTTGCTGGCCATGGACTCATTACGTGATTGCGATGTGAATGTCAAGGAGCAGGGTCGCTTACTGCGCCAAAATGAGTTTTTGGTATGGCAGGGACGTGGCGGTAAAAAGACGCTGCGACAAGTATTTCTCTTCGAGGAGCTGGTGCTGTTCAGCAAAGCACGTCGCTTTCCCGATCACAAGGTATTTGCGCTTGGTATACGCACTCTAGCAGCTGTTAACAAACAACTTTTTCAACACCCGCAGAATCTGGATATATATATTTATAAGAACAGCATAAAGACCTCGGATATCGGCTTGACAGCGCATACGGGAGATTCGCCTACAAAGTTTGAGATTTGGTTTAGAAAACGTAAGCCGGACGACACTTGGATGCTGCAGTGTATGTCGGAGGACATAAAGAACGTCTGGACCGAGGAGATTTCAAAATTGCTTTGGAAGCAGGCGAAGCGCAATCGAGGTGATATCATGTAACAACAATTTAGAGCAAGACTTTTAAACAATTGACATTACTTTACACAGAAATTCGCCTAGCTGAAATGTCTTCGATGGGTATAGGCAGCAAACCCTGTCTGGATATACGTCCCAGTAACAATCAAATCAACGACCGCTCCATACCACTAACTCAGTTGAACAAAAGTAGGTTAAGCAGCGCAATTTGTGAGCAATTAAATGAAAATACCTTTTTTGATAGCTCCCAAGCTGCGTCATGCTGAGCCTGGTAAAGGTAGCATGCGACGACCCAATTCTTTGATTTCGGAGAGCTCTCTATCCAGTGGCACCAGCAGCTCTTCCATTAGCACATCTTCGGGTGGTGCTGGTAGTGGACACGAGAGTGCTGGACGACACAGTTTACATTTTGGCAAGCTGCATAGCAGCCTAAGCTGCAGCAGCAATAGCAACAACAACAACAACAGTGCCACACTGGAGCTCATCAACGAGACGCAAGCTTTGAAGCTTAAGAGTGTGCAGTCTGCAGAATCTACAACGTCGTCATCCAGCCAAAACAACAACAACAGCAACCGCCAAAGTGGCAAGAGTGCTCACTCCCGTCATCACAAACGCTCCACGACAATTGTCAGCCAGCTATCCATGGGTATAGAGCTTGAATTGTGCTACTTCTTCTAATTGCACCCCGTTGCTTTAGCTCTGTTTTGTAGTCATATAACCTTCCCGCTCACTCCTTGTACATATACACTCCCACAGTATTATTGGACACAAAATTGTATATATAGTGCATACATACATATGTGTTTTGTACCTAAAAGTATTTGTATTTATGTAAATTTGTTATATAACTCCTGTGCTGCATGTGCCTTATGTGTCTGACTGTCACTCTTTTGTTAGCTTAAATGATACTCCTACATGTTTTTTCACTTTTACATCTCTAGAGAGCGGTATTGTCTCAGACATATCCGTCACACCGGATCAGGAGCATGCGGCCGAGCAACACATGATGAGCAGCAAAGCGAGTGCCACCAGCTGGTCTGCATCCACAACGTCCACGACTAGCGCCTCTACGGTTATACTTAGACGCTACAAGTCTTATGCGCATGCAGCAGAGTCGGCCACGCCGGACTTATCCGGCAAATAAGTTATTATAGTTTTTTGGTTTTTAATTAAATTAAGTGCGAAAGAAAATTGATAGCTTTAGTTAAGGGTTTCATCAATTTTGATTATGCAACATTTACGATAAAACAGTTTGTTATTTATTATTTATTAAATTTTTAGTTGTGTTAATTTGTCATAAATATCCACATGTATTATTTACGCTAACCACAGCACCTTTTATATATTTAGTTTTGAAAATTTGAAATTATTGAATTCAATGTGTCAATGTCGAAATAACAGCATATATTTCATATACATAGTTCTTAAACAACGCACCTTACACACAAACACACAAAACGAAAAAAAATCACAAATTATCAAACTTCATTACTTAAACTTAAAATATAAACATGTGAATTAAGTGCCTAAATATAAATTCTCGTACATAATATATACAATATAATTATATATTTTTAAAATACGATTAATGCATATATGCAAAAAAAAAAAGTATATCAATAAATGTTGCTTCTTAAAAGTAAATTTTGTAGTACTTTGTTGAATTTGAATGCGCGCCAAATGATTTCAAAGCAGTGCTGTCAAGCAGTGTTACACTTTACTGTGTCTGGCTTATAATTCACAAGTGTTTTTTAGTGCACTGCTGGATACAAATAGCGCAGAGGCCAATTGTTCCAAAATTGATATGAAGATAACTTTACTACCCGAACCATCGTGTGGGCCTTTGCCAATTTTGGTAAAGGGACGTAATTCTGATTTTATGCAGCTTTTCTTTTTATTTTGAACTTTTTTCTTATTGTTAAATACAAAACTTGCTTAATATAAATTAAAGTGTATGGTTTATTGTGTTGGTTGCTAGCCGCCATGCAGCGTGGATATAAAAAGCACATTGTCGTTTGGCTGCAATTCGTATTCCAATTCACCCTGTAATTGTAATTGTTTTAACATTAATTAAAACACGAATGTGTGTGCTAAATAAACTTACTAAAAGCTCCCAATCTGTATCATTTATTAAAACCAATATGCCGGGTCGTCTAAAAACGTAAAACAAAAACACAATTATTGCAGGAATGCATTAGTTTGAACGCCTACTTACACCGTCTCGCCTTGTATAAATAGTTCCGGCCGTTCTGTTAGTATATTGGCATGCATCCACTTCAGCAATTTGGCAATCGTCCCTGCAACAAGTAAGTAAATTAAAACATGTCTTAATTATGCATTATCAACCTGTGCTTACATTTTTGTGTGCCATCCAATGACAGCTGACGCTTTTTTATGTTGCCAAAGAGCAGCTCAGCGCCTGCACTGCAAAACAATATGGAAATTGTATCAAGTTAAGTTATAAACATATAAATCTTTAGATTTAAATACCTGAACTCCAATATTAGTTTTAAATCCGGCGTACTCGTGCTCATTGCAATTGTTTTGCGCAGCTTCTTCTTTCAAGTTTGTCAACCACTGCGAAGACAAACATGTTCAACAAGTGGCAGCCTTACACAAATGCCAGTGTTGCCCAACTCAATCAAGCAATCAGCTGATTTTCAAATCAAAAGCGGAAAACAATAGTCGCGTAACTTTCGAGATCTTCTCAAGTTGCAGAATCCACAAAAAAGGGATGTTCACTTAAAAACACTTAATTAGAGTCGCATGATATTGGGCTAAAATAACATAACATACAGACCAACCCAAAATAGCGATTACCAAAGGAGCACAAAGTTCTTTTTATTTTGAATGCGCAGCGTACTCTGCACAGCCTTAGTGCTGCTCTCTCTTTTTATTTTTCCTATCCGTACTTAAATCAAGTTTAAAATCAATTGGCTTATCATAACCCATAAGACGCACATAATGTTCGGTATCATCGAACAGTGCAGGATCCACAAAGAGCGGACGTTTGTTAACCAGAAAGGAAGTAAACATGCCAGGCACTTCGGGCACCACAACATCGCTTGTACGAAATTTTGTCTACAAAGTAAGTTATTCTTATTAATTACGGCTTATGCACATTTTCAATTAACTTTAACTTACCTTAATTTTCATGAGCAGCAAGGAGATAGTTGTGGCAGTATACTCGTCGGTTTTTGGATTATAGTGCAGCTCGCACACATATTTCTTGGTAATAAAGTGCAAGAGCAGCGGTGTGACGAACGTAAATAAGCCGGCAATAGTGCACAGAAAAACGGCCATGCCGGTGCCGCCAATTTTCATGCCCTGCTCCAAAAGCACCGGCTGTGCAGCGAGACCAACCAAACTGGTGGTCAGCGAGAAGAGTTTGACTATTTTCATGCGTGAGGCCAGTGTTCCATAGTATATGCGTTTTTCTGCATCAACATTTTCAGCCGGCTGCGCAGCATACCATCTGTGTGGCATTGCTGCATATATTGCAGTTTTAGTGCATTCATTTGCAATGGGAAGGCGACTAGGCTGCAGGCGATTGCTGTGTGCGACATTTGCTGTACGTGCTAAGCTCGCCAGCACTGTGGAAAATTGTCTGCGACAGGGCAGCACAGCACGAATGTATAACATTGTGTTTCACTTTTCAAGCAGGTAAGTTTATTTTATATTTTTCAATTGTTTAAACGTGCACTACTACGTATATGTTGAATAACACGAGCGCGATGTCAAAGCTAAACAGCTGTTGCTCTGTTTGTTATACGGTCACACTACACAGCCACAAGCCACAGGGTGTTTCATATCAAACGGCTGCTTTACGTTGGCGCATTTTTCAAATGAGCCAGCTTAAGTCAACAATGTTGGTGGGGTATGGCCAAAAAGAGCAACCAAATTTATCGCAACGTTTTGTTGAAAATGCTAACAATGCGGCTACAGGAAATGCAAATGTAATTTGACCCATTTCATACAGACAATGCCAACATAATTGATGCCAAAAACGTGAACTAGCAACTGTTATGCAACAAAGCGCAAGGCTGCTCCGCTCTCAGTCCAGGCAATGTTATCTAAACGGATGTGGGCATTGCATGGCCAATAATCTGCTTAAATCGAGTGCGAAAATTTGTATCCACGCAGTTGTTGTTGTTGTACTTGATTAACGATAATTGTGGGCGTTGTTGATGGGCGTGGCATTCGGTCAGCCAGACTTTTGTACTGAAAAGGCTATTTATGTGGCATGCATGTTGCATGTTATGAAAACCAAAAAAATGTGGTACAGTCGAGGCGGTGCCCGACAGTGGAATACCCTGTACCTTTTGTGTCAAAAAAATTGTTCCTGCATATTCCATCTAAGAACTTTCCAATTGGAATTTATTTTTTTTTGGTGAAAATCGATATTTATACCTATAGTTCCCTAAATTTTTACCGATTTTGATGAAACTCGAATGTTACGTCAAAGAAGTTATTTAAAGTATATGGGGTAAGTTTCAAGTTGGTATGTTGAGGGGTGTGGGAGAAAACACGGTAAATGGATTGCGGGGGGTGGGCGGACCGCATCGATAAAATTTGGATGTGGATTTGTTCATTAGAGCCACATGAATGAGCTTACCAAAAAGTGTGATTCTAAGTCACTTGTAGCCATAATTGCGTAGAGTCAAATATTGACGCAGTTTATTGGCAAGGGGAGGTGAAATTTTCACATTTTTGACTATAACTTCTGTTGTATTTGTCCGATTTTGTTCATTTTTTACACATAGATGCATGTATCCACAAGGCATCGCTCTGTTAAATTTCAAATGAAAATATTAAACGGTGTGGCTAAAAACCGCGAAAATCTACAGCGGGGGAACGGGGCAAGATATTGACATGATTCAACAAACTTCATCTGCTTAGGAAATATGCGCACCAGCTGGTAAAGTTTCGTGTCTCTAGCTCTTATAGTCTCTGAGATCTAGGCGTTCATACGGACGGACGGACGGACGGACGGACGGACGGACGGACGGACGGACGGACGGACGGACGGACGGACGGACATGGCTCAATCGCTTCCCGAGGTTATGATAAGCATTTTGGTATAAAGGACTTGGGGTCTGCCACGCCTCCTTCTGTCCGTTACATACATTGCACAAACCTAGTATACCCTTTGTACCTATAGGTACAGGGTATAAACACACACAAAATTCGCATGTAAATTCACATTAATATGCTTGAATTAATTCCCAACACGGGGTCACTCAGGACTTGGTATATGGTATATATATATATGTATATGTATATGGCTCTACTACGGGCTGCTGCCTAGGTACATGCAATTTGTCGTTGTTTGGCAAAACCGCCATAAAACCACATTTTTAATTTATGTTCATTTAATTGTTTAAATTAAATTGCATTCGAGGTTATGTGTATTTTTTTTTGTCTTACACCATATCATATACATATATCAATTGATGGCTGTCATGCATGCCTGGTTTGATTTTATTAAAAAAAAAAAAACAATTACGATTACGTTGTCGTTTGAATAATCTTCCAAAAATCTCTTTAAAATGCAAATGCCATAAATTCATAAGTTTATGACTTGTCATTCATTCAGCTGCATTCAAGCATCACTAATCAACAATTTTCAAAGTGACCAAAAATCATATTTGATTTTCAATTGCAAACAACTCCTTCCTCACTTCAGCCCGCCTGCAGTTACAACTCTAGCTGGTGACTCCACTGACTGACATATATGAGTAGCATTGTTGTATCCTGGCTATGCCTGCGAAATCCTTTTGTTATCCGTGACTTTTGTTGTCATTTCATTATTGTTATTTCATGCATCATATTCATTCATCGTTCTTTTACATATCAAGCATGTGTATGTATGTGTATGTATGTGTTTGTGCAATACGTTATATATAGATAGCTATATACTATATGACAGTCGACTCTTGTTGCTCTTAGCGAATTGTTTGGCCGAAAAATTTCACTGCACTCCATAGTGTGTCCTGTCAAAATAATTCATGCCAAAAAAGCCAGCTCCTATATACTGAATATGTGAGCATACAGTGGATAACGCCTAAGAGCAAACCCCCAAACAGTTGTCAGCCATTAATAAGCCCAAAAGTTTGCTAGCATTTTGGTAAAACTTTGGCTGTGCCGCTTGAGCCGCACTTGCCGTAGATTTGACCCAGTGCTTTCGGCAGTGTGTTCTTCCCGTCACTTAATTAATCGCAGCACAATATATAAGGCGCATAGATTTTAAAATGGCGTCCGCTGAGCCACATGTCGTCTACGTAATCATCGTTCTGACGGTGTTTTCAAAGAGTAACCGCTGGCCCAAAATTTCCATCAAAAAGTAACTTTTTGAGCATGATGCGTTACCAACTGGTGAACTTCGTGGGTGTCGTCCTATGTATAAAAATTTTTCTTTTTAACATAGCCAGAAATCGCCTCGGTTTTAAAGATGATTTTTTGCCAAATAATACAGTTTTATCATTTACTCATCATGGCCATTTCGCGTCATTAATTGCAAAATAAACCAAAGATATAGGGTGGCTCATCTGTTGCTTTGTTTGTTAATTTAATTTTATTCGTTTATTTTCCAACAAAATTGGGCAAATGTATATACCAATTGCAAGTTTGAAGCTACTCATTTATGTAAGAAAAATAATATCGCCCAAATGGAGGTCGCGGTTGGCTCCACAGGCCCACAATTTTAGATGACTTTTTCCAGTAAAACGAGTCTAATAGCTTTAATTTCGGACCGAATGTTGTTCCGGAGATCGCGAATTGTTGCTGGCTTATTGGATTACATTGCCTTTCAAAAAACCCCAAAGAAAATAGTTCAACAGGGTCAAATCGCACGATCAATGTGACGATTGTGTCACAGTTGTATGGCTGAAACCGAAGCTTGGTCGCTTCCATACCATCAATTTTGGTCCTTAAAAAGTAGGTTATCATGGCTTTGTAGCGATCGGAGTTGATGGTAATCCTTGGATTTTCATCTATTGATATGCGGCAGTTTTGCTTGTTGACGTTCTCTGGCTGTTCTCCCATTCATTGCACTAATAAGCGACACTGATAATGGTCTGTGGGCTTCAATTGTAAGCGTGTAAATGCAGACCGCATGCAAAATTCGACGCAAAGAGATCCTAGCAAGGTGTAAATCTTGCGAACGATGGCGCGGCGATGTTCCCGGCGACTCGTTGACACTGGCCTCACAGAACGACCATTTCGTTGTTCGGTTTTTTAACGATCCATGACTAAAATTGAGTAGTTCTGAACTTGACATATGTTCCGAGTTACGAGTGTTTAACAACCAAACCAACAGATGGCCCACCCTGTAGTTAGAATATTGTTTGTTTTCTAATAATTTTCAATATACGTGTTTTTTAACCTTTAAGTGTGTCTCTAAGCCGGAAATAGGAAGTAAACTTTTGAAGAAAAAAGTTCTTTATATGTTACACTGTAATAATATTTATCTTTGTTTCTATATCAAAATCAATCTCAAATATGGCTCGGTTCGAAAATTGGAATATCGAAAAAATGCTTACAGCAGGTTTTGGATTACAGAATGTCTTGTAGATCCTCTAGTAAAGTGATTCGTCTACAAATTTTATAATCTTAACTTTTGGTTTTTACGAGTATCTTTTAACTCAAATATTATAGTTTAAAGAGAACGGAAGATGGACTTTCTGTAGGCAAGTGTCAGCAAGTCTTCTGGGGTGTATATTAATTTTAATAATTATAATTAATAACTCATTATTTTAATTTTGGATCTGCGTACTCTACCTTTTAGTCCAATTTGTAGCAACTTTGTTCCTATGGGTCTCGTGATTCACTGTAGATATGGAGGATCAACAATCTTTTTAATGATATTGGTGATGAACGATTCGAAAGTTAATGGAATGGAATAATTCATATTAGCTGCCTTATTTTTTCACGGGATACAAGTTTATTTTATTTTATAGCTCCCATAAGGGTGTTTCAGAAGACCTCGAAAAACACCAAAAGTTTTTGATGGATTTTTCGAATGTTTATGAAGATATCGTAGCCAAATTTGGCGCTCGGAAGTTTTTTAGATTTCCCAAGCACTGTACCAAATTTAATCAAAACCGGTTGACTATATCCTATTATAGCTCCTATAGAAACGATTTGTCAAAAAATCATGTTTGGTGAAAAATTCGTTGTGAAGTTTTTTACAATTGCCACGCACTATAAAAATTGGAACAAAATCGGTCTCATCACACGCTAAGTTATGTTTAGTGTATAGCGATTTATTTCTCTTATCAATATTGGATTATAACCTTATGAATTTATCGGTTGATTATAAATAAATAAACATCAAAATCGGTTGAAAAAACGCGTTAGGTGCAAAATTCGACTGTTTTCGGCAAAAAAATATATTTTGGAGTTCTTAAGCCATATAGCGGATTTAATGTGTGTGTGTGTGTGGTGGTACTGGGTATCCCAAAGTTGACGGCGCCCAACTTTAACGTACGCCACTTTTATAGTACATTTTTATACTTGGTGCGTTCAGACTCCCAGTTCCCTGTCTTGAATTCTTTTTGCGCCCATTCCTCAAAGTTTAGTCTTTAATAGATTTAGAAACAAGATGGTTTTGATCTTCGCACATAATTCTAGAGATTGTGCAGGTGATTAGGTTTTTCCAACTCTTACCAGCATCAAGCTTGTAAGTTGTCAACAGCTCGCATATGTCGGCTGTGGAATGATGAGCAGTCGAGTAGAGTAGAGTACAATCATCATCATCATCACCATCATCCTAGCATCACAGTTTTGGGTGAACCATTGCTTCCATTACAAATCGCCTCCAAGTTGTTCGGTGCTCAGCACTTCTTCTGATATTCGATGTGGATAACGCAGTAATATTATTTTCCACATCTTCTCTCCATCTCATTCTAGGCCGACCTTTTCTCCTGCCACCCTGCGACTGAGTTTCAAATATCTTTTTTGCGGTTCTTGTGTTGCTGATACGAAGGACATATATATATGTCCTTTATTTTGCTAGAAGTTACTGGTAATAAATAAATAATAACAATAACTTAATCAAAAACATTCAAAGTGAACATAGGGCATCGACCATCTCGTTCCATCTTCCTCTGTTTCTGGCTAGGGTTTTTGCTTGGATCCACGAAATGTGGGCCAGATTTATTTCCTGTTTTGTGCACCGAATCCAGGTATTTCTTGGGCGACCACGACTCCGCTGCCCTTGCGGGTTCCAATCTAGGACTGATCGTGCAATGTCACCGGCAGGCCGGCGTAAAACATGACCAATCCATGTCCATTTGCGTCTCCGTATCTCTAGCTGGACTGGGATGGCGTTCGATCGCGATAGGAGGTCCTCATTTGTTATTTGGTTTGGCCAAAATATACGCCAGATTTTTCTTAAACAGCGGTTTATGAAAGTCTGTAACATTCCAATGGTAAGCTGCGTTAGGCTCCAGGTTGTGCAGCCGTACAAAAGTACGGATTTAACGCTGCTGTTAAAAATTCGCAATTTGGTCCGATATGAAATGTTACGTGATCGCCATATCTTATGTAATGCGAGGAATGCAACTCGTGCTTTGTTGATACGATCACCAATATCTGCATCAGAGCCGTCATTTGTGGTAATTTTGCTGTCAAGATACTCAAAACTTTCCACGTTCTCGATGACATCGCCTTCGACAACCAGTGGAGTGGTGTTAGATGTACCAATGCGCATAAGCTTGGTTTTCTTTATATTTATGCGCGGGCCGACGCTTTTTGCATTTAGTACTAATCTCTCCAGCTTGGCTTTGATTTATTTTTTACGAAGGACATGGCCATACAATATTCTTTGTGTCTTTATAAATTTTATAGTGTTTGCACCATTGATGAGAGTGTCTAGCTGATCATTATAGCGGATACGATACACGCTGTCATCTTGTCCTATAGGGCCATAAATTTTTCAAAGAATTTTTCTTTCGAAACGTAGTAGTTGGGCAGCTTCCTTTGATTTCAGCACCCCTACTTCGCATCCATATGTAAGTGTAGGTCTTATGACAGTTTTGTACAACCGAAGTTTTTGATTTCTTGAAAGAAGCCTCGATTGCTGCTTGAATTCTGTCTTGTATAGCCAGAGAAGTATCTTTACGCGCGCTTTTAGCACAACCCCGAGATACTTGAATTCGTGTACCTCTTCAAAACTGTAGCTGCCGATTTGTATTTGCAAGAGTAGAGTCCTTACTCCGTATTCACAAGTGTTGGACAATTAGGCATAGGCTGCTATTTTGTAGAGTTTTTACTGTACATACTATCCATGCTACTTACTACTTGTATTTATGTGGATTGTTATGCGGCTATATCTGTTTCTGTAGCTGGCTGCAGTCTAGTATATAAGTAAAATTGCTCATTCAAATTCGCTATGATATCAATTTATTTTTATGCTTTGGCGACGACATTTTTTATGTGACATCTCGTCCAGCGCCCACCGCAGTGTCCTCGGTCAGGTTGCTGCTACAGTGTCCTCCAAAATCTGCATATACATGCATGTATACTACTCGTATGCGTTATATATATTACCTTACCCTAGTTGCGACCTGATTGATGTGATTTTTTGATAGCGCTTTGCAATTTGTTTAATTTGCTTTTTAAACCGCCCCGCCGCACCACTTTAGAGTACCTCCCGCAATGATTTTAATAGTTTTATTAATTTATCAAATTATATGTAGCATAAAAAAAAAGTAATATAAATAACGTGCTCTATGCAGTATTAATTTGAGTGCATAAGTGTGGAACAAAGCTGCAGAGACATAAAAGACTCAACAAATGCTCGAATGTGCTCAAACAACCCCTTATCAAACTGCAACATTGAGTAGGTTTGAATCGAACTGGACTCTGGACTCATTTCTGCAAAGGGTTTGACAAGCATGTTGCCTGTGGATGTCAAACAGTGCAACATGTTGTGGTGCGTTATAAGAGTTTGAGCGAAGTCTGTGAGTGTATTGCAACATTGAGTGATAAAATAGAGCACTTTATACAATTGTGGAACATTAGTGCTGCAAAGTTAACGTCTTAATGGCAAAAGGAAGAAAGTAAGGAAGGAAGTTTGCAAGATTTTTAATATAGTGTGTCCTCAATGCATTCGAGATTCAATTATGACACGCTTTGCAATTAATATGCTTACAAATTTGCATGCAAAGCAGCGAAATCAGCTTAAGAAACTAGAAACTGCAGAAATTACATACCAAGATTGCTATGTTGGCCGGCAAGGACGAGCTGCCTCTCAAGCTTGGAAGCTTGAGAAAATATTTAAAAAAACGAAGTAATTGTGGAATTTATAGTACATATCAGCGGCCAAGCTAGACAAGCAATAAATCATTTAAAATTCACTTTAACACGAGTAAACCCTTAGACACACACACACACACACGCACACCCGCACACCCGTAGCCATTGCCAGGATGCCAGCATCAAGGACTCATGCAGTTTAGTGGCATAGGTAGAAAACTGAAACTGAAAATGTTAAACTAAATGCTGGAATAATTACAGACTTAAACTATGCGCATATTTAAAATAGAGCAAAAATGTGCTACAAAAAGGACTAAAAAACAAAAAAAATACGAAGCTAGGGGGCGCCAGCAGCACAGGCCAAGCTACTGAAAGTTGATAATATGTTTGAAAATGGGGGGGGGGGAGCCTGATGAGCAGCCAAACGTGCAAAGAAGCCTCAAATAATCGCATATGCACAGGATTGTTTGGCATTAAAAGTGTTGTGAATGGTTGGTTCCACAGAACTTTTCGTTCTAGGTAGAGAGGCTTTTTAAGCTGCCCCGACCCGCTTAGAACCGCTCCCCTAAAAAACATTACTCATTTTCACACTTGCAGATACGCAAATGTTTCGTTTGGTTTCATTTCATCTTTTCCATATTCCGCACATAATTTGTAGTTCATTTTGTGCGCTAGTCATTAAATTGGTTTGTAATTTATACGCTCTTTTGAGGTTAGGTGCGGCCTAGGAAAAACCATAATTTTTTATATAATAATGAAAAATGATGCAGCAGCAAGTATGGAGGATGAAATTTAGTTTAACCTCGCTATGCAATGCATCATTGAAGTGTTGAGGAAGCAGGAACTTCGGTAGCGCTATCGCAGAAAAGAATGGACTTTTTTATGGCATCTGATTATGTGGAAGGATAAAGGAACTCGATGTTAAGATATTCATTTAGTAAGCTTAGTTCTTAGGCAATTGAATAACAAAGCAAAACGTGAAGAACGTACCTCTTAAGAAGTGGTCTGAACTTTTCGATTCTCTACTGAATCCAAGAATCGGCAAAAGTACTAGGTATTCTCCATGCTGATATTATTGTTATACAAAGTGCGTGAAAATATTAAAAAAGGAAATTTAAGTGTCTGAGCATAATCTATACTATGGTTTGCTTTCTCTCTTGGTCAACTAAAAATTCTAAAAATAGCATCTAGATTCCTTTTCAATAAAGTGCGTTTCCTTTCGTAGTGAAAAAATGCCCAACAGTTGTACACCCTGTACTCCTTTTCCCTACTAAAGATGGGAGCTCTAGTATTCTAATCCAAACTGTCTATATGGAGTAAACAAGCAGTTTCCAATTGGAAATACATTAATTTTTTTGGTCTAAAAATTATGCTAATACCTATCACTTTTGAAAATTTTAAGCTATTTATTTCTGCTTACGTAGATCCAAATGTCCGTAAAATTGTAGGATTTCCCTTAATGCTATTTTTATACCCTGCATCTTAAGGTGCAAAGAGTATATTAACTTTATGCAATCAGAAAGAGACGTCAGAGTATTATCAGGGTGAAGTCGATAAGAGCTAGAGCAACCAAACTTTTATATAAAATCCCTTATTGTTTTTTTTTTTGCCAACATCGGGGTTATATTCTATTGGGGTATTTCAGACTAAGTATTTCGAAAACAAAAACAAAAGTTTTAGATGCATAGTTTGTTTTTTTATGAAAATATCGTAGGTTTGTAAGTTTTTTAAAGTTCCCATGCACTATTCTAAATTTGATCGAGATCGGTTGCCTATATCATAACGATTGATATCGAAACTAAATTTGGCGTGGGATAGTTTTTTAGAGCCAATACGAAATTTTAACAAATTTGATTTCCTTTATGGTATGTGATATATACAGTTCGCAAGCCCTGATCCAAATTTTATCAGAATCGGTTGTCTATATCCTACAGCGCCCATAGGACCGACCTATCGGTCATAAAACTTAACACCTTCGACGGATCTGACAAATAAAAAGTCACCCACTTGAGTGCATACTAACAAAAAGTAGACATGTGATGTAGGTTATAGACGAAGGGCAGTAGGTGTTACCAATTTTGGACTGTGAGAGTATAAGGTTTGTTTAGGTTGATAAGGCTGCTCAATCAATAATCGAGATCATCCGGAGACCATGAGGTCCATTAAGATGCCTAATTATGGTTATGGAAGAAAGAAGTATGAAAGAGGAAAGAAGGGGGAAGGAGTGAGGAGGAGTGGAGGAGGATGATTTCGAGCATCAAAAGCTGGTGGGCATACCCAGTCGCCTAAGTCCCTTTCCTTGCAGAACCATTATAAGGATTCGACAAAAGTGGCCAGATCCGCTAAGGACACATTTGCCAGACTGCCCAGGTCTTCAAAGAATGGTTAAGCCTAGAATCCGCAGCTGTGCCAAAATTCATGAAGGGGGACGTGCATCCTCTCAACCCCATTACAACTGCTACCACCACCCTGGTCCTGTTTTTATGAAAACGCAGCAGTTCCGATGTTCGCTTTGGATTGTACCGTGGCCAGAGTGCTCAGGAGGTATAAACAGGCTATAGAATTTAGATTTTGAGTAGAATTTCGACAGACTCCAGCGAGAATGACATTTTTCTCAACTTATAAGTTTTGTACTAGGATGGGCTTGGGAAGCGTTAAGACTCAAACCTAAACATTTTGTTTTTGCAAGACTCCATATTGGCTCAACTTAATAGTCTGCATGAATATTCAGTTTTTCATTAATTTTTGACACAGAGTTACATAAAACATAATCACGGCGCAATGTTCTCTCAACTTTTATGTCAAAATATTCAAGATAATGGCTAAAAACCGCGAAGTTGTGCTGGGAAATGAAAACTTATGTCGACCCAATTTTGGAAACTTCAGCTGAAGTGAGATTATGTGCATCTGTTGTTAAAGTTTTGTGTCTCAAGGTGTTGCTAGCGTGACGTAGATTTGTTATTACGATTTTCCTGGATGCATATCTTGATCCAAAACATCAAAGCGTCCACTTGGTGTGTTTGTTAAAGAAGAAAGCTTAACCAAGTTTTCCAGCCAGTGGCTTGTCTGTGCTGAAATAATTACTGGTAAAGCCTTAAATATTAAATTACACACTTATTTATTTTGGCTTTGCCAGCTAGCCAACAGCTTGAGCAGCGTAAAGGACCCGGTCAACTTGTCCCAACGTCGACTATGTCCGTATCCTGCCGCACGTTGTACACAGTACAATGTCCTTGTTGTCTGTTGTAAAAGTGTACGCAATGTCTTTGCAAGCTCTCTTCAAATAGGGCCAGGCTACAGGCTACTAGCGGCTACTCTCGGTGCTCCAGTACTCCACTCTGCCACTCTGGTGTTTACTTTGTGGTTATTTTGAGGCTACAAGTTGCAACTTTTACATTTACGAGAAACAGCAGCAGCAGCACCAGCACCAGCACCAGCAGCAGCATGACCAACAAAAACAACAACAATGATGCACGTACCCATTGCCACATCTCACCCCCATGCTGACTCATCCACCCACTGTGACAAGCAACTAGAATGCACGGGCCGTATCAGGTTGGGGCAGCATGATTCCCCCCTCAATTCATGTGGCTTTTTGAAGTGGTTGCCGCAATGTGCTGCGTGCTGCTTGCTGCTTGGGGTTTCGCATAGCCCACAATGCATACACTTCGATTATTTTGCCGACTATTTCTGGTAACATTGGTAGCCTTTTGTCTTTGTGCGACAAAAGATAAAAAAAATTTAATACAGTCCGTGGTGGTTTCCGCAAGTGGTACGCACTGCAATCATTATTTCACTCCAAAAATGTTTGTTTAATTGTTGAATATCAAGCAGTGCACAAAGCAGTGCATCCTGCAGATGAAAATAACTTGTTTAACTTCAAATGAAATTGTTAAAACATTGGTTAAGTAGCTTCATATACATATATGCCAAAGATGAAAGTATTTATTTCATTAATTAGAAGATAATTGAATTCGAAACTTTAACTTGTGAAAATTTTGCTCAAAAAGCTGAATACAAGTTGTTGCAATATATCATGTTCTTCATGCTTTCAGTCTCTTTTGGTCCTCGAAAATCAGGCAATATGAACAGCCAGGCATGGCTAAATCGCTTTCTTCATCATTTTGGTATTACAAATTTATTCAAAGTACTTGCTCTCGCTAGCTACACATTTTTCCCATCTTACAAGCAATTTGTGGATACCGCGCTAAACGAAAATTTCTTCTCTTTCGAAGCAAACCACTCATCAAGTCATTTTCGGACGTCTTCATAAGAATCAAAGTGCTGCTCAGCGAGAGTGTGGCCCTCGGAAGGGGCCAGGTCTGCTGAATAAGCGGAATGGGGTAGCAGCTCCCAGTTAAGTGGCTCCATGTGTTTTCGGACCATTTTTGACGTGTGCGATGGCGCGTTGTCGTGGATTGTCATGGCTTTGTAGATAATCCGGCCTTTTTTCACGCAGAGCACGCTGCAATTTGATCAGTTGTTGGTGTTAGCGGTGGGCATTGACCGTTTCACCAGGTTTCAACATCTCATAGTAGACGATATCCTGCTGATCCCACCAAACGCACAGCATCGTCTTCCGTCCGAAGCGATTTGTTCCTGTGGAAGATGTTGCTGATTGGCGGCGACAAACCCATAATTTTTTGCGTTAAAGGTTTCTCGAAATATATCCACTTTTCATCCCCTATCACAATCCTATGCTGGAACGAGTTTCTTTTTTGTCTGGCGAGCAAGATCTTCATCCGCCTATCGTTCAATTCATGCGGCACACATTTTACAAACTTCTGATCCTTTCTCATGGCACTTAGACGCATGGTCATCGTCAAGCATTTTTTGCCATTCGTCCGCGTCCAAAAGAGCCTGCAATTGATGGTCCTCAACCTTCTTAGGCAGATTTTCTCGCTTCTTGACCCTTAGGTCAAAATTGCCGTCTTTGAACCAATCTCTGCACGTTGTTTCCGATAAAGCACTGTCGCCATGGGTCTCCACAAGCAATCGATGCTATTCGGCAGACGATTTATGCAAATCGAAGCAGAAAAGCGGAGCTTTCCGCATATGCACTTTTTCTGGCATAAAACTGAACAGGATTACCAAAGGAAAACTATATGTTGTGCTAAGAAATTGCTGACAATGTGCACTGATTAATGTTGATGATGCTGATCATATCATTCTACCAATGTTGACAGATGTCAAACTCATTAAAAAAAAGGGGCATGTCCATGTCATCTTACGTGATCCGTTCAGGGGGAAGGAAAATACCACGCTTGGTCACAGGAGCGGGGGGTTTGAGGTTTTTAACAAATTATTTAATTATACTTACGAATGACTATATGAAAACAAGAGAGAGAGGGGTCTTGGCATATAAATACTACGGATGGTCACCAAGAGGGGAGGGGGGTAAAAAATTTAAAAAAATTGTGTCACGTAGAATGAGTACGTTCCCTTAATACGCTCACTAACGCTATCTATGAGCAAACATCGGTTTTAAACTTATGGGTGAGAGGGTCATCGAAGTGTGTTAACCCATACCTACCACCAAGAAAATAATTTAGTTAGTGATAACTATTTGTGATAAACTCATAATAGACATATTTTACTGGCCATGATTTAAAGAAGTTATTCATCTCACACAATAAATTACTCCACCCCCTGTCATCAGGATTGGAGCAGAAAAGTTTAATACTACTTCGGAACTTTTGCTGAACGTTGATCTGAATACTATTCTTTATTAATTCATCAAGAATAGTGTAAGCATTTACAGACAGCTCCAACGCAGTTGCCCAAAATCTTATTCTTATTTTTATTTCATGACACTTTGTCTACATTGTGCAATGAAATGCCCAAAAAACATTCTTTTGCTACGGCTGCTCATCGATCTGTAAGTTACTGGAGTCTGGAGTCGTGCCACATTTAAGTGCCGTTTCATTAACCCGATTCTCTTTGGCTATTTGGAATCCATGGGCCAGTTGCAAGCAACGTCTGCCGCCTGCTGTTTGCCAGAGTGCAACTTAAATTTCAATAAACTCGAATGGAAACTTATGTCTAAGCGAGTCCATGTCTTTGTTTCTGGCTCAGCACGCAGCGGGTTTCGAGCTGTCTAGTAGCGTTTAAATCAAAATTAAACCCCAAAAATAAGCTTACATACAAACAGAGATGCACTCACACACACACACACACACACATATGCATGCATGTATACAATAGCAGCAACAACTAAGCGTCTAAAGTCAACGTATGTGCATGTGTATGTGTGTAGTTGGTGCGTTTTGGGCCAACGCAGCGTATACGTAACGTGATGTCTGTTTAGTTTGTTTTCTTGTTGTTTTTGTAACAAGTGTAAGTTTCCATGCAACACACACACACACACACACACACAGCAAGACTTTAAAGCTATGGTCAGACGAGTATAATTTTAAGCAATAAACAAGTTCATTGTTAAGTCGATCAGACATAAACCTTTTTTTATGACAAAAAATAAATTTGAATTTGATCTTCGATTTAGATTCACAAATAAACTAGGGCTCTCGAACTCTCGGGGCAGTGTTCTACAGTAGCACTATGCGCATACTAGAAGATTTACTGCATATTTTACGCGTGAGGTGGTCCTAAATTTATGCTTTATTTGTTATATCTATTAAAGTTTTTTCTGATCGTAATAATTTGTTCATCATGGAGATGGGTGCAGAACAGGAGCACAACTGAACAGGATTTCTATACAAATCGGCTAAATCTGCTTGCAAAATTTGGTGTCCTAGTTTTGGTCTAATGGTCTCTCTAAGCGTTCATACGAACAGATATACATGACTTATAAATTATGATCTGCCTCTTCAACTTCTTGCAGTTGCATAAATTTTTCAAATCTTGGTCAATTTTTGTTGAAAATTTCGAAAGCCCCAAACCCAAATATGGCAGATAATATCTAGTTGTCCCATACCCCTAAAAGTATATAATTATTTTTGGTAAAATGCTTAGAGAGAATAAATAAAAGCGTGACAAAACATTTGAAGTTAAAACTTTTTTTTGTCCCCCTTTGTGAGTCCTCTTGGGAGCTTAGAGCCTCTACAAGAGCTTTTACTTTCTCTTATTTTGGTTTCAGAAGTTTTGTTTTTTCGTTCGAGTATAAAATTCTTTTACAAAAGCACAGAACAGTATTTGTATTGAAATCGGTAAAACAGACAAAGAAACATAATCTGCGTATGATAAATACCCCCTTTGGGTATATGTTGATATGTGTTTAAAAATGTCCCATCTCTGCATTTCATAATTTTGGCAAAACATTTCTAGTTGAAAACACAACTTTTTATAAAAAAAAACATTATTAAAATTCTTAGCACAAAGAATTTTACTCTTTGGTACGCAGCTGCAGTGCGGCCCCTTTTTTGAGCAATTGATGTGTAGATGGCGCCAGCAAAAATATCAGCTATTCTGTTTAAGCGCTAAAAACAATATATTAATGTGCAGTAACTTATTTTGAGAGCGGAAAATTTCCGTGTGAGGCGTTTAGGGACCATGTGGGGCTACCATAACGCAAACAAAATTTTCCGAAAATGCTGCCGGTTTCTGCATCGTGGTTACGAACGGAAAATTTTCCATGAAATTTGAATAATTTATTGCTGCTGATTTTTATATTTACTTTTTGTTTATTGTTGCTGGCGCCATCTATTGTTAGTTGCGTCATCTACATGTCAATTGCTCAGATGTGGGCAGCACTGTTTGGTCACAAACTCTATACAAGCAGTTTTTTTTTTTTAAACTTTTTGGGGGATCAGAAGTTTTTACGAAAGTTTTGCACGTGTGACCATGGTACATAGTGTAAGAAGCACATGTACCCTGTCCCAAGCAATTTAATAAAAATAGATGAGTGAGCTGGCATTAGAGTCACAACTTGAACAGACCAACAAAGCAGCACACCCAGACTCAGACCCAGACTCACTCACATACACTCCATTGCCTTTGTACCTCACTTCAAGCGTTACAAATTCAACTTTAAGCGTTTTGACGCTAAGTAGTTGATGGTGCCGAGACTATAACTGGGCCAGAGAGTGAGGCACATATGGAATGGTAAGTTGGGATCCCGGATATTGTGTGTTTGTGTGTGTGTGTAAGTTGGTGCTGCTGAAACTGGATCTTGTGAAGATGTGGCTGCTTGGCAACCAACAAAAAGCCAGCCACGAATGAGTGCACTTCTACAATATTTCTTTAGCATATATCAAAAGTTATAGTTAAAGCATTGCATGTTTGCTGCCATATCCCCATACGAGTGAGTATGCAATCTATATCTATCAGTTACCCCACTCGCTTCCGGCACTTTGACTGGCTGAGCCTGGGATGCTGCTGATGTACGTACGCATCCTTGAAGCTAAATTGAAGTGTTTGTGCACAGCACAAGTGGCCGAAATGTGTATGAAAACAGCTTACATGGCATGAAAATTCTCACAAGACGGCAACGCGCGTAGTGTTCTGATCCAAAAATGTCGATGAGCTTCAGCTGGCACACGGCGTTTTGACAAGGACAACGACCAAGACTACGCTTACGACTATGACAATAATGACGACCTGATGTTAATGATTATAATAATGATGATTATGTTGGTGATACTAGCTGCTAGTGCTTCAGCTCCTGTTACGCACATCGTTTCGCTTTAATATCCTATTATAGCGAGTTTGTGCACATTTTGGTTTTCACAGTGTCTGCGTCTGGCTCTGACTAAATGACAATCTAGGCCATTGCGTATACGCCGTGTGTAGAGCGCCGCGTGCCATTTGCATTCCTAACCGACTATACACGGCATACAATTTTAATGCATCCCCAAAACAATATAGTACAACTAAAAGTGTTTTAATACACCATCTAATATGTATATAGAGCCAAATTGTACAACATTAAATTTCAATTTTATTTAGCATACTACACAACAACAGTGCCGTAATACATAAATAGTTTATATGAGTTTTATATATAACTGCTGTAGGTCGTCAGCATATGCCTAATAAAATCATTTACTTTTCAAAAAGTATGCTGCAATAGTTTAGATTGCAGATTGCATTTAAAAGCAGCCATAAAATGCCACTGCAGCCATTTAAAAAAAAAAAAAAGTTCATACTATCTGGGCCAAGTTTTGTTATGGTGCGTTATGGGGCTGTGGGTGCATTCAGGGAAAATAGTTTGCTATGTTTGGTGCAAGCTGCATTTTTCAAAGAAATATAAAATTTTACAAGTTAATCAAACCTCAGCCGACTAAGGCCTTTAGATGAACTATTTATATGTTCCTCATGACTCATGGCCTTTTGAAGTCTGGTTTTTTTTTTTATAAAATGTAAAACAGCTGTGTAAATAATTTCTTAAAAATAAAATATTATTAACTGTGTGAGTGATCAACTTAACTACACAGATAACGTCCATACTCTGAACCACATTATAAATATAAATATGGGCATTTCCAGGATTGCAGTACGCGACATTCGTAAGCCTTTAAAGTGCAAAAAAGTAAAGAAAAAATAAAATTTTTTTTTTCTTGTGTTTATTTTTTGATACTCTTTTTATAGCAGTATATGAAGTGTAAAAGGTAGGATCTGTTAATTTATCGTTTCCAATATATTGGCAACAAACCTGCGATTTAGTACGCGACAAAAATAGAAGTCGTTTTGCGACTGCATCCACAAAAATGTAAAAATCTTCGATATAATACAAAATATTTAAAAGCAATAATTTTTAACTAATGTGAAATATTGTAGCTTTCTTTTACACTTTATATATACTAGTTTTTTTTTATAAGCTTAAGTCTGATTAAGTACGTGACCATTCAGTACGCGACATATTTTTCCACCTCTTTAGTTTTATGAATTTCTTCAAGTAATTTTTAAAAATTCTTGTATATACATTAATAATAACAAAATATAAATGTTTATGCGTACAAAAAGTGATAATTCAAGAGAAGTGTGAAACGAAAAAAGTAAATGAGAAACCTTAACAAATTAGACTGAAAATCACTCAAAAAGCTGTAAAAACAAGAAAAACCTAAATATCTTCAGTTTTCAGGCCAATTATATGCAAATAAATAAGAAAAGCTGTAAAATCAATGTCTTATCAAATTTAACCCATTTTCGACTTGCAATGTTGAAAAAAATCGCTCTTTTCTTAACATTGTATTTTTTGACCCTGGTTGACATATCTGTGGAAATGCCCATTTATATATTTTTTTTTTGACATACATTACATTATTACTTAAATATATATAACAATGTCACTCCTAGCTTGAGCATAGGGCACAAACAAAATCTTCATACACATTTCTATCACGGGCAATACGACGAATCTCATTCCATGATGCCAGGTGTTGACTTTCGGCAAGAACCGAGCGCAGCCAGGTCTGTCTAGGCCTACCACAACGGCGGCTACCTTGTGAGTTCCACTGGAAAGCCATTTTAGCTATATTATCATCATCTCTTCGTAAGATGTGGCCTATCCAGGTCCACTTTCTTCTTTTGATTTCCCCTTTTATCGTGATACTTCGCGAGCGTGTCAAAAGTTCTTCATTTGTGATTATTCGGGGCCAAATCACGCGGCAAACGTTACGCAGGCATTTTCAATCTCCGCATTCTCTCTCAAACAGTCAATGAAATATATGAAATGTAGAGACCATTTTCAGATGACAAATTTGGAATCTTAAAATTTATTAGGGCCCGACGTTTCAGTTGGTTTTTTTTTTTGTTTTGAACTTATTCTTTAAATTTTGACTAGATTATAGATTGCAATGCAAAAATCCATAATACCCTTAACTCTGGTTAGAGTGCAAAAAAAAGGAATGCCAAGACAATAAAAGCTAAAACTTGAAATAAATGTTTATGCTCTCATTTGGCGAGATTATTCCGAGTCTCAGGCATAAAAGAAATTGTCTAACAAATAGACCGATAAAGCTGGTTTAAAAAAACGTGGAAATGCAATAATATCCAATCAAAAAACAAATTTCTTAAATTGCAAAAACTTTTTTTTGTAGATTTTTTGTAGGCCACGTTAGAGTTTTAAGTGGTCTTAAACTAAACACTAAACCAAATTATCTTTTGCCACCCGAACTCTGGACTCTCAAATTATTTATTTTTTGGTGCCAATTTTTAATTTGTGGAAAATATAATGCTTGAAATTATTAAGGATAGGTAAAGGTATTAAGAAGAAAAAAAATTAAGTTGTATAGTTATTAGGGTGGGTCAATTTTTTTCGGTGTAAGGGCTCACTCGGATTTTGATTCTTTGGGTAATTCTAAGCAAATTTGCCCAAGAAACTATGGGTCTAAAATGAATTTCGAGACGCCCACTTTTTCAAAATAGGTTTTTTTTTCGAAATATTCAAAAAACGACTTAGACATTGCATTGAAAAAAATATCTAAAAATTATGTTAAGCTTTAAGCTGAAAGAGAATTCATTTACGAACATTTCGAGTCTAAGATCTTAAAAATCGGTTGAGAATTGTAGATGTTATGTAACCATGTACGGAAGTTCCAATCTTCACTCAATCACAATTATATGAAAAAAAAATTTTCACAAAAATTTTTTTATTTGCATTCACTTACGTCTTCACGAGTTTGTATGCAGCTGTAGCCGTTATTTTTCGTTCATAACACCTACAATTCTCAACCGATTTTTAAGATCTTAGACTCGAAATGTTCGTAAATGAATTCTCTTTCAGCTTAAAGCTTAACATAATTTTTAGAAATTTTTTTTCAATGCAATGTCTAAGTCGAATTTTGAATATTTCGAAAAAAAAACATATTTTGAAAAAGTGGGCGACTCGAAATTAATTTTAGACCCATAGTTTCTTGGGCAAAGTTGCTTAGAATGACCCAAAGAATCAAAATCCGAGTGAGCCCCTTAAGGTTTTTTCGGCCCCATACAAATTGACCCGCCCTAATAGTTATATAAGCAGTCCAAATGAAAAGTTTAGTTATTCTCGCTCTTATAAAGGGCTTACCAATAAGAACGATAGTATTTGAAATTTAAATAAAACACATTAATTTTGTTCAAATATGGTGTGCATTATATTTATTGGATGGTATATTCTGTGCCATTTTCAAACCGTATATCGTTCAAAGGATCAACTCGGCTGCTGTTGCTCTGGGTGATCCGGTCAGACCAGGTATGACTTCAATGGTTGCTCGAATGTTGGCTTCCAATTTATCATGAGTTTTGGGTTGGCTGGCATAAATCTTAGACTTAACATGGCCCCATAAAAAGTAATCCAATGGCGTTAAAGCACTGGTGGCCAATTGTTAGGTCCTTTTCGCGAAATTAATGACTCACCGAATTTTATTATTTATTTATTTATTTATTTATTTGTAAGATCAACATATAATATGATCAGTTGATTAATTTAAAAAAGACAATACCAAAATAAACTTATAAACTAATTTTTATAATATATAATATAATATAATTAATATTAGGTAGTTTGCCACTGACCCGTTGGAGGAATTTTATTTGCCTGGTGGCCAGCTATGCTCCTACCCACAGCCAATTGTGGTCAGTAGCAAACAAGTTGAACCAGCAATCCAGAAAATAATCGCACTCCGACCCGTTGGTGGAATTTTTAACTAGAGCCAAGGTGGTTCAAGACAGCTCTCATCAAACTGAAAGGCGAAAGTTCACTTGAGAGGATACGCGCCAAGTCATTAAAATTCGAACATAAAACTCTAAAAGGTTCATGTGAAGCATAATTTGTAGTGCATCTCTTAAGAGATAAGGGTACAAAATTTCTAGAGGAGCGTCTAGGAATGTTAAACAAAAGCTGCCGAAGTAGGAAAGGGGAATCAATGGAACCAGTTAGGAGTTTATGCGAAAAAAATAGCATTATGGGCAATCCTACGATTTTCCAAAGAAGGTAGATCAATAAGAAGAAGTCTACTGGCAATCTTTTGATCGCAATAAGTCCATTGTAGCGATTGCTGTGTGGCGAGTAGCTTGATCTTGTTGGAAATAAATGTCGTCAGCCTCAATATCATAAAATTCTGCTCACGATTGACAGTTACGGTGCTTGCTTCTTCTTTTTGAAGATGTACGGTCCGATGGTCCCACCATACCATAAACCACACCATCATCATGAATCACTTGGGGGTTTGATTCGCATCAATAACGACAATTTGGCTTATTAACATAACCATTCAGGCAAAAATTTGCCTCATCGAAGAAGATGATTTTACGATGAAAATCGCAATCGGTGTTCATCGCCCAATCAGCGAGCTCACGACGTAAACGATTATTATCATTTAACTTTCGTTCTTGTGCCAAAACCATATTGTATGAATGCAAACCAAGATCCAAGCGCAAAATAGTCCAGGTAGCCATTGGAGACAGGCCTAACTCTTGCAAACGGCGCGGAATCATTGGCGGCTACACTGTCCTGCACAGCAGCAATATTTTCATCGCTGCGTCCAGTAAGGAGTCTTTTTGATGGTTTACTATCATGAACTTATTAATTATAAGGCGTATGGCGAGCTCAGAAGGAGCAGAACGACGAGCATATTTTGCAGGAAAGGCTCTTTGAGTAGCAACAAAACTTCTCGAATTTTGATAGAAAATTTGCACAATTTTAAAACGTTGTGGCAACGTGCACTTGTTCATGGTAAAATGGTATGCCTTACTGAAAACAACTGACATGAGATGTCAAAAATCGTACCATCCCCATTGGTAAACCCTTAAATTTTCCAGATCTAGGCATTCAGACAGACGGACAGGAGTATCTAAATCAATTTCTTTTGTTCTCCTGAACATATTGGATTCAATTTCAATTAGAATGTATACAGACTAACTACTGTAAACTTTAACTTTAAATACTTTAATAAAACCCCTTTCCAATAGCTCGCAAAATATTTTTACTTATTGCACGCATTAAAATTTTAAATTGCTTGAAAATAAATATCCGCTGTAAATGCTTTACCACGAATTCGTTTTTAATAACTTCAACAGTGGCTGCATTTTGGCCTGCATCTTAACTTAATGTGTTGTATAAAGTACAACTGCCGCAGCTGGCTTTAGTTTGCCGTTTGCCTCTTTAAGCCACCAACACCCCAAACTGCATCCGAAATTCATAAACGAATAAACGAACATCAGGGAACTTTATTCATTAGCTCTCGCTCACTTCAAGAGCATCAACATTCAACTTGGTTGAATGTTGGTCGTTCGTAAACGAAATAAGTTTTCTACACGCCGTGTTCCCCGTCCAAACTTTTTATTTTGTATGTACCTACTCGTATTTTTGGTAGAAAAATTTAAACAAGTTGTCATAAAAATGTCGCACCGAAATCGCATTACAAGCAGTGCAACAGCCATGGCCAAAATCACAGCCGCCGCTTAAGCCGACAACTCCCAGAGCTCGGAAAAGTTCTGCACACGCTCTTGGCATGCGTTTAAATCCACTACGGAAGCTGCTCTGGCTTCTGTTCCTGTATTACAACTTTTAGGCTTACACTGAACAAAATTTGGAAATTTTTGTTGTAGTTTGTTTAAAAATTTCTTGAAGTTATTGTTTTTGTTCTTGGCTTTGTCTAGTCCCTAAAAAAAGAAAAAAAAAAAAAAAGAATTTTTGACAAAAATAAAAAAAAAATTTTTAGAAATTTTAGAAATCTTTTTTTTTCGATTTGGTGTGTAGTATTTGTTGGAGATTCTCAACTTGACGTTTGTGGATATTTAAAATAAGCCAATTCGGTTAGACGATTCGGTTCACCGAAATCTTCAGAGTTAACAAATGGTTTTATGCTACTAAACATTTTTTCACGAACAACTTTTGTTGGCTGGACTCGTCTCCAAGGAGGCTCATAAAAACTTTTGACTAATGCAAATAATATCGAACGTTGCATTATTCTAAGATGAATCTTACAACGATCTTGTAAAATCAACTTCTATGGTTTCTTTTCAAATGACGAATTTTGGAGAATCTTGAAGAAATTTTTAGATAGTTGGGCAACTTTTTGCCATTTTTAAATTCTGAGAAATATTTGTTTGTTACGGGCTTGTGCAGTGTTGTTCATTGCCGAAAATCGAATGAAATGTATTGAAAAACTCTTAACGAAAAGATATTTTTTTTTGCCAAGTTTAATTGCACTAGTTTACAGCAAAATGTATCCGTAGTAAAATGGCACGCTAAATCCGAAAATGAAGTCCAAAAATTTTTTTTAACAAACTGTAGATAATTGAATTCCCTATCGATTATACTTGGAACATATTTTTGTCAAATTTACGGTTTGGTCGTTATTTATCCATTCATATGAAATTATTCATCATTTTCTGAAAATTTTTTAAAAAATTCCCTTTTGAACGTAAATTTAAAAATTAAAAAAATATATTTCGTACAGTTTTATTCATGGCTCGTAAAGTTTGATCGATTACGAAGAAAACGAGTGGTTTTTTTATGTTACAAACGATGTCTCGAAGTGATTTTTCAAAAAAAAAATACAAGTTTTTATGTTTCAGATGTATGGCGACGTCAAAAAGCTGCAGCCGTGCAGGCCTTTTCGAAAATTAGTCATGTATTCGTAGTTCTCTACAGACGCCATTTTGTTTTTTATTACTTTCGAAAACAAATTTTTGTAGCTCAAAATATGTTTAATATCGTCACCTAATTGGAATTTGAATATAAAACAGTGGTCGGCACGATTTTCTGAAGATTCTACACTAATGTTACCCCTAAATATTTAGATCTTGCAGGGTGGTTGAACGATTGACGTATACTTTGCTTTGGAAAAAAAAACGATTAAAAAGAAGCCTAGTGGTATGAAATCGCAGGATCCAGATCGCATCCAAGTTGTCACTTCCAGTTTTAACATCGTATGGTATTAGTTCGAAATATGATAAAGGTGGCGCTGGCGTCATTCTTGAAAATATAAGGCCTGATGATGCACTATGGTCATAATGCATACCATACGGCATGGATTTTCGTTGGCCCTAGCGTCTGTTTCGAGACTGGCGGGACAAAATCGAGTTTCCTCTCCCGATTCTCTATCTAGCTAAAATAGTATACCTATTATTTGAGCGAAAATTTCGTTTATGTTTCAAGTTGGTTCCACTTTTTTGCAGTGTTGCTTTTTCCGTTGTTGTTGCTGTTGTTGGTGTCATCGTCGTCGTCGATAGCGCTAGCGTTGGTGGCATCTGCTGCAGCTGCGGCAGCATTGCGTGCAAATTGTTGTTTTGCATTGTTTGCCACAACTTTCACAGCACACAACACAGAAATTTTCGGCTAGTACAATTGACACCTTTTGAAATGTGATGGCGCCAGCCCTGGGCGAGATTAAGTGGAGGTCGATTAACGGGGATGGCTGTATGCGTGGTTAGTACTTTAGCTGCACTTTAATAAAAATGGCTGACTAAGCTGAACTTGCAAGATTTGCATGCAAAATGAGTTCCTGTTGGATTTAAATTTGTCAACTGTCCTAAAATTGTAGCCTACCCACAGGCGCTATGCTCCTAAGCAATTAGAAGAAAAAGCCATTTTCCAGGCATAACTTGTTTTGCTCTCTTGCACTCGAGTGCTCAACTTTTGCACACTAATTTAATAGATGGCATTGTTTTTCCCTTTTATTGTGTGCAATAAAACAACTATGAGAACTATACGAACTAAACGTGCCAAATAAGAAATTTTCTAAAAATTTTCCTATCAACTTTGGCTTTTCTTTAAGTTTGTGTGCAAACGAAGCTGTAAAACAAGTTCTTTTAATTTTAATTAAACGGATGAGCAGCAATTAGCGAAATAAATCTGACAATTTCGCAAATGAGTCGGCTGGTGGCAAACATGGCACAAGCGAAGACCCAGGCACACTTCCACAAAAAAAAATGAAAACCAAAATAAGCGAAAATGGGATAAACTGCAGCTCGTTGAAAATGCTGGCGCGGAGTAAAATGAGTTGGCATAAAAAGTAGAGCATGTTTTTCCCTTAGTTACAATTAAAGTTGTCGACTTTGTTCGATTCCCAGACAATGGAGCACAAATGCTTCTACCCGTAGAACTTTGAAACCGTTTAACAGTGACTAAATTTATTTCCGGCTTTTGCTTTGACCTCGTCCTGGTAACAAAGTAAAACACTTTTGGAATTAATTTAATAGCCAAACGGTTTTTGCCCTTTTCTATTATTTAATGTCCTTGCTTCTTGGTCTATGCATTCAATCTGTATCTGTATCTGTATCTGTATCTGTATCTGTATCTGTATCTGTATCTGTATCTGTATCTGTATCTGTATCTGTATCTGCATCTGTAGCTGTATCTGTATCTACATCTGAATTTGTAACTATGTATCTGTATCTGTATCTGTCGGCATCTGCATCTGTAGCTGTATCTGTATCTACATCTGTATGTGTATCTGTGTATCTGTATCTGTATCTGTATCTGTATCTGTATCTGTATCTGTATCTGTATCTGTATCTGTATCTGTATCTGTATCTGTATCTGTATCTGTATCTGTATCTGTATCTGTATCTGTATCTGTATCTGTATCTACATCTGAATTTGTAACTATGTATCTGTATCTGTATCTGTATCTGTATCTGTATCTGTATCTGTATCTGTATCTGTATCTGTATCTGTATCTGTATCTGTATCTGTATCTGTATCTGTATCTGTATCTGTATCTGTATCTGTATCTGTATCTGTATCTGTATCTGTATCTGTATCTGTATCTGTATCTGTATCTGTATCTGTATCTGTATCTGTATCTGTATCTATATCTGTATCTGCATCTGTAGCTGTATCTGTATCTACATCTGAATTTGTAACTATGTATCTGTATCTGTATCTGTCGGCATCTGCATCTGTAGCTGTATCTGTATCTACATCTGTATGTGTATCTGTGTATGTGCATCTGTATGTGTATCTGTAACTGTATCTATATCTGTATCTATATCTATGCATATCTGTATCCATATATCTATGCTATCTATATATAAATCTGTATCTATACCTATATCTGTGCATCTGTATCTATATTTCCATTGACCCAAGTCCTGCACTCACCTTAAATGGGGAGATAATTCCAATTAAAACATCGCACCCATACCTTGGCATTCATCTCGACAAAAAACTATGCTGGAAACAGCACATTAAAATAATAACAGCAAGGTGCAGAGCGAAACTTGGCAAAATGGAGTGGCTACTTGGCAGAACCAGCAAGCTGTCCCTTGAAAATAAAAGCATCCTCTATAAGAGTATAATAATGCCAGCTTGGTATTATGGCATTCAAGTCTGGGGAACCGCAGCTAAGTCCTATATGAAAAAAATTCAAATTTTGCAAAATAAAACCTTGCGCAAAATTGCTGATGCCCCATGGTACATCCGTAATCGCAACCTTCACAAGGATCTAGGCATTCCTATGTGTCTTATTAATATTTTATGAGGAAATGTTTAATGTCGATAATTCAGACTATAATTTTTTTTTTCTAGCAGATTACAAAGACCTGAGTATTTTGTAGATTCAATCGAATCTTTTTTTTTGCACATTTTCTTTTTGTAAATATTGTATATATGTATATATGTAGTAATGTAAGCCCTATCACACACCTATATTTAGTGTGTAGCGATTTATTTTTGTATAAATATTGGATTAAAACCTTTTGAATTTTTCGGTTGATTGCCAATAAATAAATATATTCAAAAAAAAAAAAAAAAAAAAATATTTCCATTGATCTTCATTATTCTGTTCTTAAGATAATTTAATTTTTTAAACTATCGCTCGCTTAGTCACACGTGACTAGGCACTATGCCATCAAGCTCTCTAGACTATTCGAAAAAAATAAAGTTTTCCAAACTATTACTTTGTCAGTGGTTCTTTTCACATAGTTTTCCAACTACTGTGGACTTGGTTTTTTGTACAACATTTTTGGGGACTTACCCTCCCTCTCATTCTCCGACCACATAGAGACATTTATTTAGTTTTTATTTTTAATTGAGAACGCTTACTTGCAGTTTCGTTGTGACTTGAGTCAGGGCTTACTGAAGGCAACCGCTAGTTGCTATTCGGTCTAAAAGTCTACACTTTTTTCTATTTTTGTTTTTGTATTTAATTACGAAAGTTTTTTAATTAAATTACTGAGTAGAGCATCTGTTTCAAGCTGAGGTTTTTAACATAATGTGCGCAAATCACATTCACGTAGCTGTGTGTTGTAGCTTTGTTGGCGTGTTTGACTGAGCAGCACCGAGTGAATCCCCTAACCTATGACAACATACACTGTATGTTATTGGATAAAAGACAATCAACTTACAAATATTGCCTTAGGTAATTGCGCGTTACCGGCTGTAAAAAGTACCTCAACCTCGGCAATACCAAAAGGCTATCAGTCAGGGCACCTATTTAATCAGCGAAGTTAATTATACGTACAGTATAGAAGACATAAGTATTCTGCCATTCCGTAGTTTTGCTCAGTTGCTTGTGGAACGTTGAGCCGTCAACATGAGTTCGAGTTTTTTAGTATTCGCCATAGGCAGCATTGTGATGCAGCTGAGCAGCGCCGAGCTGCAAATAGTCAAACGTGCGGAATGGGGTGCACAGCCAGCCAAGATCGATCAGTTGACCACGAATGAACTGCCACTGACACGTGTGGTCATAGCTCATACGGCTGGAGCCAACTGCTCCGAGCAAGAGAAATGTATGCAACAAGTACGTGGTTTGCAAAACTTTCAGATGAACGTTGCGCATTTTGCGGATATAGGCTATCACTTTCTGGTCGGCAATGATGGACGAATCTATGAGGGACGAAGCTTAAGCCATCGGGGCGCCATTGCGTTTGGTGCCAATGAGGGCAGCCTGGGTATAGCCTTTATGGGCACCTACCTAACAGATGTACCGACGGATGCAGCGCTTGCTGCTGCCCAGGCATTAATAGAGCAAAGCGTGCGGCTGGCACAGCTGAGTGAGAACTATCAGCTGTTTGGACACCTACAGCTGTCACCGACCAGCAGCCCGGGACAGGCACTATACGCGATTATACAAAAATGGCCGCATTGGAGCAGCACGTAGTAGTACATAGTAGAAAGACGCTCGCTCTCTCGTAGAGATGACCGTTCCTTACACATTTATTGTAAATATAATTATGTATAATTTGTTGCTTGCTTAAATACGAATACTTAATTTTGGTTGATCTATTTCGGAACTGGCTCCAAATTCAGCCGCAATTACAATAATTAATTTTATGCATTTATAATTTTTATTTTTATTGTTGCACAATGGCACAGGGCAGCGTTTTTTTTTTTTTTGTTTTTGTTTTCTTGTAATTTTTTTTTTGGTGGCTGCTTGTGTCTTGTGTGCGTGTTGCTAAGCTCTCCAGGGGCACTGGGCTTACTTTCACATTAATTTCATATTTTTACATACAAGCTAAATGTATGTAGTGGAGATTTGAGACATCACATAGTATTGAAGTATTCACTGATCCTCCACAATCGAAAATGTCATGTTAAGACTAACTTTACAAAAAAAGAACCAAATAAGATTGTACAGCGGCGTAGAAGTAGAGCCAAGTTACAAGAAGTAGCAGAATTTGCTGACAGCGAAGATTATAAACGAAAACAAATGAAGTTTGTAAAGAGAAAAGAAGAGTAACAAAGATTTTAGCAGAATTGGAAATATTAAACAAGGAACTATACAAAATTCGTAATGTACGCTTATGAAAATTTTACTAATATACGGCGCCATTTTGGGGACTCGCACATGGCAGCTGTAACAACCAGTCCCGTTTGGCCAGACCCTCTGGCGTTTCACCGCGCTGCACGCATAGCGGCTGAAAGCAGGTGGTCAAACCCACGCTGGGCGTAAATTCAGCACGCTCGCGTAGCTCCTCCTCAGTGGCAAGCATAATACAGTCCTCATCAATCTCCTCGCTATCCACATAGGCTAGCTGCTGATGCTGTTCGCGGCCATGCTGCACTATGTTATCGCTATTGCGGCGAAAAGAGTCGTCAGTTTTTCGCAGGAAATTGTATAGTGCTACGCAACCTAGCACCACTTCACAGATGTGCTTTTCGCTGACGCGCAGCGGTTGGGCCAATATGGGGAACATGTTGCAGAGTATCCGCAGGGTTTGCTCGGCATGTCCATTGATCTGTTCGAGCGCTTCATAAGCGGCGCTATCCTTGGGTATGTTACGTGTGGTAAGCAAATAGGATTGGGCAGGCAACACAGCATCACTAGCAAAGTAATAGCCCTTCCGGCGATTTGTCTCTACCTGTGCCTCCAGTGCTTGCATTTTGTCTTCAATGAACTGCACGGCAGTGGTTTGTTTGTAAATGTCATTGGGTCGATTGCTTGTCGCACGCTCGACTTTGACATATTGGAAATTGTTGTCGGAGTCCACAATGCCTGTGAATATGATAGGAGCGCGTTTGCGTTCGTCGCTAGCGCTGCTTGTGGCATTGCTTTGCAGTTGTATGCTGCGCATGAACAGATTGCCCACGCACTGTGGCAGTGGCAGGTTGTGCTTGCGCTCCATATCCGTGGCAGCAGCTCGCCACTGCTCATCAGTCTTTGGTAGTTGCACATATTGGTCCTTGAGGTGCTCGTAAAATCCCAAGCAGATATTGGCAATCATCTCGTTTATCACAAACTTCGAGGCACGGAAGCAGTAGTTGCGACAGGAATGCACTTCACCTGAGAAAATATAGTGTTAAAAATCTATCTGCTATGTTATGCTGTTTTTTTTTTTTTGGGTACTACTAACCCGTGGCCAAATACTTGAGCGTGATGGCCAGCCGCTCCTCAGCGCTGAAAGACTTCTTCTTGCGCTGCGGTGCGTACTGACTGATAATAGGTTCCAGCATTTGCACTAAGAGCCGAAACTGCCTCTCAGTTATGGCTAGGAAGTAATTCAAATGATAGCACTCATCCTTGCGTGACTGTAGCTCACTAAGTAAATTCTCCTTGCTCAGAAATTCGGCTTGATTCTTACGCAGCCACTCCTTGGTCCATTCAAGTCGTCGCCTCGTATTCAATATGCCGGCCAGATCAAGTGCGCTGATTTTGGAGGTTTGAGGACGGGATAGCACTGAGGTGCGTGCTGCCCCACCTGCTCCGGCAGCTGTCAATGCATCGCCGTTGCGTTCTGCTCCAGGGGCGTTGCCTTCGCCATTGTCCTGCGTGACCCCAATTGTGACAGCCACGCCTACGCCCACCTGATGACTGCCTGGGCCAGCGCCGCCGCCACTGCCAGTGCGATTTACGTTCGGGCCTCCGTCACGTTCGCGCAGCACGCCAATAACCTTTAGTTTTATTTTGTCCATAAGAAGAATATGTGCTGGAATTATGCAAAAAATTTTAGGTATGTGTTTGTATGCATCACAATAAATAGTTCGCCATGTAGCTCTGTCACCCAGTCGACCGAGCAGCCCCCGCCCACTCGCCTCGTGTGCACATTTGCGTTGTTGTGTAGTTGGGCGTACGTGTGTGTGTGTTTTGTGCAACAAATCGATTTTTACTCACCTCACCCTGCGCTGCTGCCGCTGCTCGTGTTGCTTTGCTGCTGCTGCTGCTCCCGTTCCTTTTGCAAGTTACTGGGACTCGTCGTCGTCGTCGTTGTCGTTGCTGTCACTGTTGTGTGTATAACCAGTTTCGGGTTCTCTGCAGGGAACAAAATGTACGGCTGCTGCTGTTGTATAATTGTTTACGGCGAGTTCTTTTGTGCGTTTTATATATTAGTAGATTTTCACAAAATTGCACGTAGTTTTTGCTTTTGCATCTGTCATCTGCTTCAGCTTAGTCCCAAAACGAAACACACGACAACGACTGTGACTGCGACAATGACAGCTACAACGACGAAATTGATAGCAATTTCATACCCTACTTATACGTTTTAATTTTGTATTTATCTTCGCTTCTGTTTCGTACACACTCGAAGCTCACAAATAAGTTTAGCACAACATTTTTACATTTGATTTTTCACAGCGAGTTAGTTTTTCATCGAATTTTTAACCCCACCAAGCTATTTTCTATTTCGCATACGCACGAAGAACCACTTCGTACAATGCTTGTTCGGTCAGCTGTTGCTTTCGTTGTCAGCTGTCGCCAAGGTTGCCGTTTAGTTGGTACACAGGGTGTCTCAAAAAGACATTTTAGCAATAAGAATAATAAAATGCAAACACAGTGTTTGGCATAAAAGCATTATGAAAAATTAAGTTAACAAAAATGATAAATGTGTATCTCTGCTAATAATTGCATGAATAATTGTAGTCTTAGCTAACGAATTATTGAGCCAATTTTTGCGATAATTACAAAATAGTAAATCATCGATTACTAACATGGTATTAATCGAACCAGTTCCTTTTAGGACCTTTGGTTTATTTGCAAATTTAACTTACTTTCGAAATATTTAATTCTCTTAATATTTAAATATTCATATTTATTACAGCAGACTACAAATTTTCCATGTGGACATAATGGTGTTCTTCTGTAGCATTCGCTGTTTGAGAATAAGAACTTTGAACCAACAGAAAGTAATTTTAAAAGCAAAATTTTATTGCATATACTTTAAGGACTTCAAATATAGCAAATTTGTAATTCATAACCTAACTAACTATATGAATTAAATTAACAAAAATGATAAATGTTTAACTCTGCTAATACATAATTCCATGAATAATTGTACTCTTAGTTAGCTAACGAATTATTGAGCCAATTTTTGCGATAATTACAAAATAATAAAACATCGATTACTAACACGGTATTAATCGAACCAGTTCGTTTTAGGACATTTGATTTATTTGCAAATTGAACTTACCTTTGAAATATTTAATTCTCTTAATATTTTAATATATAAATATTCATATTTATTACAGCAGACTACAAATTTTCCATGTGGACTTCTTTTGTAGTTTTCGATATTTGAGAACATTAAACCATAATAAAAGTTATTTTAAAAGCAAAATTTTATTGTATATACTTTAAGGATAATATTGAAATTTATTAATTTATAACCTAAATTTTATCTATGGTAAGAGAAAACTGAAAGTACACAAATGTAAATTTCATAAAGCGAAAGTTTAATCAAAATGGACAGCTAGGATTCTAGTTCACAAGTTTTTTTTTTCGAAAATTTAAAAATGCCCAACAACAGCAAGATAAATAATACTAGAGAAAATTACAAATCGCGTAACAGCGATTACCAGGCGAACAGAAATTGGATGCATTTAAATCGGTCAAAATGTGACGTCACAAAATGTTTTTGATGAGATTAACATGAATGTAAAATGCATCTAACTGTTAGATACCAGGCCAACAGCAGCAGGACGCCAATGAACATGTTAAATAAACAAAACCAAAACAGCCGAGCCTCTGACGTCATACATTTCTTTTTCTTTTCATGATAAAAATAAACAGCAAGATACCAGGCGAACAGCAAAAGCAGCTAGTAAACAATAATAATAATAATTAACAGCTTAGCTTACAACAGCTGACCAAAGCTGGCAACTAAAAGTATGCTACATTTTTTATTTCACGCGATTGACAAAATATTTGTAGCATACTTTTAGTTACCAAATTAAAGTTGCCTACTAATTATTTCTGTTTGCCTGGTAGTTCAGCTCAGCTGCTAGTTTTCAATTTCAGCATTAGTTTTTTTTAACCTGCAGCCCAGCCCAGCCCAGCCCAGCCCTTGCAGCCCAATAAACAAAATCAATTACAAATTTTTATTAAGCATTTTATTTGGATATTCATACGCGTGTGTTTTACAATACAAATAGTTTTCCATATTTTTGTATATTTTAACACAAATATTTTTATTGATGCATATTTCATAATAATGGTCACACTAAAATATTTAATTATTTTTTTAAGTGTTTTTACCAATACGCTGCTAAATGTGCCTTACGAAAATGTTTCTTGTTTTTTTTTTTTTTTTTGTATTATAATTGCTGACTTTTGAAACATGCTGTACTTTTTGGTATATTTCTTTAAATTGTAGCTATGTACTTTCGGTTTGCTTGCCATATTGTAAGTTAATTAATATAATATATTCATTGTTAAAATATGCAAGCCAAAAAATTTGCTCGGTTCTTGTAAAAAAATGAGACTTTAAAAGCGTTTCACTTCTCAGGCCATGACTATTTATTTTTTATTTTCTTTTTTCTTGCGTCCCCATTTCACATGCTCTTGTATATTTCCTTAAATTAAACTACAATAATAAGCGACTTTTTTTATATATATATAATATGTATCCTTTAAATATAACTACACAAAATTAAAAGCAACACGCAAGCACAAAATCTTTTGTTTTATTTAATTTTAAATTTTAAACATTAAAGCCAATAATAGAAAATGCGTAAAACAGCTAATGCTTGCCATATTCATACTCCAAAGGTTTTTTTTTAGATGTTATAAATATATAAAATATATAGTTATGTATTATTTTTTTTTTTAAAAAACTCATGTATGCATTTTAATGCATTTAATCCATGTTTATGATGAGAAATGTAAAAATTTGCTATTTTTGTATTTTATTGAAAATCTGATGTTCGGCTGATGATATCCTTGCAGCTTTGGGCTAGTTACTCCTCTTAGTTAAGCGCCTTATCTGTAAGTGCAAAAATAGATAATAGTAAATTTGGGTTGTGTCTCTGTTCTGTAAGAGATTTGGGGCGGCGAGTGTAACTTTTTTTGGTTTCAAAGTTGAGCTCTGCTGCTTCTAGTATAGCGACTCGAAATAAAAATGTAACTCAAGAGTAAAACTAAAAGCTAGGAAGCCTTGCTGCCATAATGCTTACCTAGCCAAAATTTCTATAAAAAGGAACGAGTCCATTTTATCAATATATCTTTTTCTGCTTTCATCTGTCTCTTTGTTTTTGACTTATTGGCGTTGTTGCTGTTGTTGTTGCTGTGCCTTCCGTTCGCTATCATCCTCAACCACCGTGGACTCATCGTGCGACCAAAAACTAGCCGACATTTGTGACGACGACATGGCACCCACACCCGGATAAGAATCCTCCATGAGCGTACTTGAAGCACAGCTAGTCACGCTGCCCGACATTTGCGAGTTACCGGCGCTGGTCTGATAAGTGGCCGTAGTACCTGCCGAACTGGTTGTTTGCTCTACACATAGATTCAGTGAATCTATTGACTCATCTTTGGACATGTAGCTTTCGTCCATTGGCAGCTCTTGTATGCCACTAGCACCAGCGCCCATGGTGGTAGTTGTTATGACTCGTGTGACGGTATGCTCATGACCATCGGCATCGGTGCTGGTAGTTGTAGTAGTTGTGGTTGTCGTTAGACCATCACCAAGTGTTACACCACCGCCACTAACAAACTTTGACATAAGTTCCAACTGATCGTCGCCAAAAGATTCGATGCTCTCTTGTCGCGAATGTCGTTTGTCTATCTCTAGCGAATCTATGTCCGAACGTGTTGTGGCGTCCTTTGATATATCAAAGCTTTCTATGCTGCTTGTCATCATATCATGACTTTTGCTTATTTCCATGCTATCAATGCTGTCCTTTTCTGAATCTTGACTGTCAATCTTTGATTTCGGGTCAAACTCTAAGCCCGTTGTCTCAACCATTTTAACTGTGACACCCTTACTTTCACAGTCGTCCAGTTTCTGTTTGAGCAATGCTTCGATGTTTTCGGCTTGGCCAGCGGGCAGCACTTCGGTGCGTGTTACAGTTCGTGTCACCTTGGTGACCACAACATTGCCAGCAGCTCCATTGTCGCTGCCATTGGATTTGTTGGATTCATCGGAACGGGAGAGCAAAGCAGCCTCCTCCTTGGCTTTTATTTCTATGAGATGCGCTTCAAAGCAAGCATTTTCTAAGCCCTCAAACTCTTTTAAACTAGAAACGGACACATCATCGCCGGGAGCTGTACCGCTAGCACTATTGCGCACCATATAACGACGCGTAAAGCTGCCGTTGCTAGAGTCCGTAGAGCCTTGATGTGCACGATTACGGTTCTCCAATGAAATGGCTTGCTCAAGAGATTCAAACTCTTGCAAGCTGCTCATAGAGACATCATCATGCTCGCCGCGTGAGTGATATCTGCGTTGTGCCAGCACATCGTATTCGGGTGTGCTGGAGAAGGAGTCCTTGAAGCTACTGATGCGACTGCTGCCCACTTCAAATTCACCATCTTCTTCTTTGATATCTTCTAGCACGGCGCCTGCCAGATCGTACGGATAACGCAATTGTGTATCTGTAAGTTGCATTTCTACCCAACGCTTATTGGCTGCTGCTACGTCACTGGAATCGCTCTCTTCTTGCTGTTCACTGCTGCTGCTAGCTGCTGTAGGTGGACTTTCTTCAAACTCAAAATTGAGATCGTCCTTATACAACTGCGAGCCCAGCTTAGGATCAGCGGGAGCCGATTTAATAATGATCTTTTCCACGTCTTCATCATGTTTTTCTTCGTACTTTGTGGGTTTAATCTTTATGCTCTTGCCACCTAGATCGACTTCATTCGCTTCCTTTGCAACTTCTTCAATGATTACAAATTCATCGGAGATGTCTGGCTGTTCCACCATTTCAAAAGAATCTGGTGAATCAGCTGCACGGTCGTCATAGTCTGCACCTACTTCGGCGCGTTTAAGTTCTTCGAGCTTTTGCTTGTACTGCTCCTGCACACGTCTCTGAAACTCTTCCTCCTTCTCCTCTGCCTTCGACTTTTGGTAGGTAGCCGGATCACTGGCTTTGTTTAGTTGCTCCTCAGTGCGTACTTTGTACAAGCTTTTTTCGGGAAATGCATCCAATTCTTCTTCCAAAATGGGTGATTTAATATCCTCAGTTACCATTATATCCGGTATATTTGAATAGTCATGCATGTTCTGTGATGGTCGGCGTTCCTCTATTAAAGCTGCCTCTGCTTCCAGCTCTTCTGTGGCGCTATCTTCAACAATTATTTCGGCCACAAGCTGAGACGGTGTAAATGGACGTTTTTCGAGCTCGAAACTATCAACCATTTCTGCAGCGGCTTGCTTTTTCTTTTTATTTTTACGTTCCTTGGGTGAACGGAACTGCCGTGCATATTCTGATTCATACGGATCTGTATCGGACTCACTTTCTGACTCTTTGCCGCCTTCGCCGAGTAATGCAACTTCCTTTTCCAAGCCCTTTAATGCATCCCCTGAAATAGCTGTGCTTTCGTTTCGTTTATGGCCACGGCGCTTTGACTCACCTCCAGGTGGGGTGCTTGCATTGGAATCTTGCGGAGACTGGTCTTTACTTTCTAACTCTAGCACAAAAGTTGTATCTTCCGGCAATGATGTGGCTGCTTGTTCATCGTGACCGTACTGGAAGCCTTCAATGCCAGTCAACGATGAAGAGCCAGCAGAGCCGATCAAATCCTCAAAGTTCTCTACCACAGTGTCTACATTTGAAGTACTTGACATGCTCACAGACAATATGCTGCCTTCATCCAAGCTAGATGCAAGTTTTGAGTCATCAATCGATTTCCGTGCATCTCCGTGATAAAATAGTATGTCCTCTCCTCTCTCACTATCCCTAGGACTATCGACTTTGCCCTCCTCAATTGGATAAGCTAGGCCCCATGTGCGTTCGGCTTCTTTGGGCTTTGGATACTCTTCAATCTTCATGGCTTCAACGGTTTGTGTCTCAGTTTGCAGTTCATCGTCAGTTTTGGGCCCAAAAATCATCTCTTGTGATCGTTTCATTAAACTCTGTTGTTCAGCATTTGGATATGCTTCAGCTTGCAAATCTACGCCACTTTCATCGCTGTCATCATCGTCAGCCCGCAAATCACGCATGCGTGCCAGTTCCTCTGCTTCCATTGCATCAGCCTCTGTCGATGAAGCTACCAATGTCTCTGACAGTTCCGATACATCAATGCTGCCCAGATTGGCAGAGGTCTCCGAATGTGAGTCTAGGCTGCGCATGCTTTCATGAGAACTAATGGATTTACCACTGCTACTGCCCAAAGTGCTGACGGCGCTTATATACTCTGTACCCCGGGGGTCTGTGCACGTAGAGGTATAATCTCGAGCTGTCTGGTATTCGCTTGATGTGCCAGTAAGCAAATTGTCTACATCGGATGAAAGTGGCCGACTTTTGTAGTTGCTCTCGCTGGAGCTGGAGGTGTCCACATCAGGTATGCTCCAACGGTTTGTCGAATCCGACGAGGACTCTTCCTTTATGCGATGCACAACTACGTCAACTGGCTTAATTGTTTGATCTGAAATCACTTCTTCGAATGTGCTTGCAGTGGATTTATCAGCAGCAATTTCTTCGGTAACCACGCTGGCAGTTACCAGCTTTTCCGAATAATAGTCTTCCATTGAGCTAAAGTCTTCTGCAGTCTCCGTCGAAATAAAGCCAAGTGAAGCTTGTTCTTCTTTGGCTGCATGTTCTTCCAAAGAGCTAAAGTCTTCAGCAGTTCCGGTGCTCACAAATCCCAAAGAGCCGTGATCGTCACGACGTTCCACTTGGGAGAACACATCTTGAGCATAATGCGCCATAGCAGCCTGTCTATTCAAGGTCTCTCGAATGGTCGTATCGAAGAGACCCTCTGGTGGTAGTGTGCCTTCAATGGTCGATGTCTGTAGGTCGGGTATGCCAATAAATGAAGACATATCATCGGTGTCGCCGCCGGTAGTGAAAGCATGAGGCATAGACGATAATTCCTCTATGAACTTTTCATCTTTGACAATATTTTCTAGTTCGCGCTTGGCTAACTCCAATGACTCCTGCATTTCTGGCAAGCTTTCACTAACGAAAGACTCTTCAATGACGCCCTTGATAATTGACGATTGTAGCTGTTGTGGCGAGTGTAAAACTTTTGGTTTCCCAGCAGCGGGTATTTCCTTTTCCGATATTTCCCACTCACTTTTTTCTAGCGGTAATTCAAATTTATCCGCAGACAAGGGCTTATCTGCTATAGTGTTAACTATCTCAGGAATTTCTTTACTGGATTCGTCAGGATCTTCGCTGCTCGAAGGCAACACTTCCATGACTGCGCGGCCACTTGAGCCAGTTGAGGTGGTTAGGCTCTCTTCGGTAGTTACCTTGGAAAGTTTAGGCTCGTTATTCTTCTCTTTATCAGCGCTTTCAAATTCTAATATATCATTTCTGGTCTCTGAGCCTTGTCTAACTAGTTTACTGTCAACGGTGGGTGGTTCATCATCGCGTTTCATAGTAACATACTCCTTGAAAACGTCATTGGCTTCATCAGAATCTACAGAAAATTCTTTCATTAGCGATATATCCATGGCCTCAATATTCAAAGCCGTTGCGGCTTCCTCCTCCTGCGGTGTTTCACTCGTGGACTTTGTCGTTGTTTTGATAATGACATTACGACTTGATTCGCCTATATAAAAGCTGGTGGTTTTTTCAGCGCCCTCGGATTTTTCAGTGTCTGCATCGTCTACCGATATTTCACTAGTCGGTTCAAAGCTCTCGGTGTGATCCTCAGAGGCAGTGGTGGTGGCTGTTGTTGTAACTATATCGCGTTGCTGCGATCTAATCGACATTTCTGTGGAGGGTTCATCTGTCTTTGAGAGTTCCTCTGTAAAATCTAAGCTACGCAGACTTATGCTATCAGACTGTTCGCCCAGGGCAACTAAATTCTTGAACGAGTCCGACTGTTTAAGGGCTGCAGCCGCGCGCGGCTTAGGCACCGGTGTGCTGTTATCGATACTTATATTGTCAATCGGTATATCGGGTTGTTGCACTTGCATTGGAATGGTGGTTGTGCTAACAGTGTCTTCGGACACGGGGGAGCTTGCTTTGAGTACGCGTGGTTTTGGTGTGGGTGTGTCGTGGCTGATGGAACTGGTACTGGTTTCTACCACCGTCGCAGCTGCTACGGTTGGTACGGGTGTGGTATCACTTGAGATTGGTAAATCGCCGCCTGTCTCTACAAAACAATAAGTGTGAAATAAAAGCAACAATTTTAAAAGTGTTGTGAAAGTCGAAAACATAAAAGTAGGAAGTTTTAAAACACCAACACAAGAGGAAGCAACCAAACAAAGGGATAGGGTTTATGCATATGTGACTAGTTAATAGTTAGTTAATAGTTTATAGAGTAGAGTAAAGAGTATGTTGGGTTTTGTACCAGAGATTAATATATTATATATTTTTTTGTAGACATGCATATGAATATATGTAAATAGTAAGTAAAAACTCAAACCATAATGCATAATTGTTAGTAAATGAATGCA
The DNA here is from genome assembly GCA_949987675.1 of Chymomyza fuscimana. Lineage (NCBI taxonomy): Eukaryota > Metazoa > Arthropoda > Insecta > Diptera > Drosophilidae > Chymomyza > Chymomyza fuscimana. The sequence continues at coordinate 2,586,919 of OX465089.1, forward strand.
ATTAGAGCTCAACTTGAACAAAAAGTTTTCATTGGCCGCCATTTTGCATTTGCCAGCATACACTTAAAAAAAAAAAAGTTTAACAATTTTCATAGGTTCTTAGCGCTCAATATGTATCGTCAATATAGGATGCCAAGTAAGCTCTAAATAGCTTTCGCCCCAAATTTCAGGAGAAAGCTGAAACTCTTCAGAGCAGTGGTCGGCACGAAATACTCTCACATTTTAGCTTGCGTTTGTGTGATGGCGCAGTGACGTCACAACGCTTCGACACAAGCAACGGCCTTGCTGGCGTGCATGCGCCGTGAACGTGTGCATCGCTGTCGCCACTAATCCTTATATATGCGAGATAGGGCCGTGCCGACCACTGCTTTAAAGCAACCTTGGGCACATTTAATTTATTAATGTGTGTGTGTGTGTGTGTAAGCTATTGAGTGATGATACCTGCGGTCAAATCTTGTAAATCAATATCATTATCGGGTGTTATTTGGTGCTGTGCCAAATCGGCCAGCGTATTGGTCGTAGGTGAGACACTGTCATCCCAACTGATTTTTGAGAAATCGCACTGCAGCGCGCTTAACTCATCTTCTTGCACAACCAAATCGAAGGCCTCATCGAATTGTGCGCCAACATCTTCCAAATTTTCGGTTAGTTTTTCGAATTTTCGCTCGATGCGTCTTTGGCGTAAGGCGCTCTTATCTTCAACTGGGTTAGGCACTACATGATTAGGACGGGCAGCAAATGGGAACAATGGGAAAAACAATCAATACATGATAAGGGACTTGGCTAACGGGTCTGACCAACACAATGGATTATATTTTGGTTACATGATAATTAACTGACAAAGTTTCCTAAGGCACTATGATATGGTCTATATCTAGTAGCAGTAACTCATACGTTGGATTGAGTTTGGATTTTACCTTTTGCTGTTGTTGAGGAGGAGGAGGCTGCTGGTGGTTGTTGTTGTTGCTGCTGCTGCTGGGATATTTGTGTTGTTATAGTGGTAGCTGTGGTAGTAGTTGTTATGTTTTGGGCATGCAAGGGTAATTGTGGTATTATGTGCTCATCAGTAAAACTCATATTATCATCAAATGATTTTCCCGACATGGATTCAATGGTTGGCGATTTGATGACATCTACGCCGCCAATATCATCGCATGTTATGGCATAATTTTCGCTTTCGGAGTTGTATTCCTGTTTTATGGAATCATGACCATTGGTCTGCTCATGCAGTCCATGGCTCTCAATAATCTCAACGCTCTCTTCGAGCACTTGATCAACTAATATTTGCGCTTCTTCGCGAATGCGCGCGACAAGATCTTCAACACCACCATCATCATCACCAACATCACCAACTTTTACATCATCTGTAAAACAATTGCACATATAGACAATATAGAGCATAGATTTTGGCAAAAGAACACAAGATTTGAGATGAAAAGCGTAGTGCAAAAAGTTTGTGAGCAGATGATGGCAAAATGCATTGAAGTTGAAATTTGTGTTCTAAGGCAAAAGCATAAAAGATTTCATAATGAAAAGCGTAGTGCAGATGATTTGAAAATGTGATGATGTAAGCGAGAAAAACCCATTTTTAGAGTAGCCTGGTTTTTTGGTTTGTCTTAACTAGTTGTCTCAAAATGACTCTAATTGCATTTCTTAGTAAAATAAAGTTAAAAAAAAAATTAAACACATTTAAGACGATAGTTGAAGCGCTATGAGATGTACGCGCAAAAAATATATTCAAAAGCTCTGAATTGTATGAATTTTAACTGTGGACTTACCTATACTTTGTGAAGCTTGAGCACTCTGCAAAATGGAAGAGTCAATGGTTTTCTCTTGAACGGTTTCTGCAAGCAACATATAAGACAATTAGTTACTGTATATGATTTTCAATAAATAACACATAATATCAACTATTAGCTACTTTAAATATAAGCTACAAAGTAAATGAAAATGACAGAATCGAAATAAAATCAAAATTAAGATGAAACAAACAGACTCCAAAGAAGTTTTTGTTAGCGCTAAGTACGTTAAGTTACTTATTAGTTGAACGACGCTTAAGTGTGTGATCTAGGTTAGTATCGAGTAGTATCGAAAATATATATATAGGCAGACAGTAGCAATATGAACTTTACAATTGTTTTGTTGCTGTGGTAAAAACGTTAACGATAATGCATTATATGTTAAACAGATTTTCTTTACTTACAAAATGTTTGAGTATATGACAAAAGGTTTTCTGTTTTCAGTTTTCAGTTTGGTTTGATTTCTTAAGCGCACACACACACACACATACACACAGCTACGAACTAGAGTTGGGTCACGTCACTTCAATTTCCTCCACGGGCGGCTGACTCATCGGACTCAACATACTCAACATCGGTATGTGCGTCACGCAGCATGCCTTTAATATGCAGCTTCTCGGACTCGATATTAAAACTGCTGCCACTCTTCTCATGCACCACGGTATAGCTCTCGTTCAGCATATCGTTTAGTTCCTTGCTGTTGCTGTTGGCCGCTTTAATAACCGGCGCTTCGAGCACGTCCTCTGCATCGGATGGCAATTGTACGTCTTCTACGTCCGTGTTTTGCTGGCTTATGGCATCCTCTTTGAGCAAATGCAAGTGCAGCGGTTGCAGTTTGGACCTGTTGCCTGTCTTGGCATCACGTTCGCTAGAGACAACCGTGTTAATACTATGTGCCGCATACAAACGCATATTGGCAGCATCGATAACGGGTGCATCGGATATGTCCGAAATATCGGAGCCATTGTCGCTAGATAAATCTTCGTCATCTATGGCTGTCTGTGGCTTGCCAGCTAATTTTAACGTCTCCACGCGTTTAAGCCCAGCTGGCAGATCGCACTCACTCAAATCCATATCTTCACAATCGGTTACGCCCTCCTCTTTGGGCTTGGCTACATCAAGCAGTTGCCGTGACTTGCCCTTGCTCAATGTGCGCGTCTTTAACTTCTTGCGTCGATTGGTGCCTGCCACAAATATTTCCTCCACATCTGTTACCGATTCAGCATTGGCCTGCACTTCAAGGCGTTTAGTTTGTTGCTGTTTCATTACTTCATTGGCCACAATGACCTCATTTTCGATTTGATGCTGCGCTGCAGCAGCTGCATCCTCTGCCAGTGAAACATTATGGCTCCAATCTTCGGCACACGAATAGTCCTCTGAGTCTGTTTGCATAGTATCTTTTAGCTGATTGTAAATGCCAAACTCATAATTGCTGTCCATAGGCATAACGTTGGTTATGGTATCGCCAAACTTGTCTTCCTTCAGCTCGACAACCTCACGATGTGGCAAGGGCAATGCGGCAAACGCAACTGCAACTATTTCCGGTAAAATGCTTTGCAAAGATGTGTCTTCGCAATACATATCCTCAATATCGGTCAAGCAAGTGCCATCATCGCCGGCAGCTAAGATGACAGCACGCGGTATGGGCTCTCGGTCATTCTCATCATCGTCAAAACTGTCCTCAGCTGCAGAGTCGTCAATGCCCTCAATATCGGTAAGCACCTCTTCATTGCGTGCAGGCTGCACTTGCAGAAAACTCTTCTTTTCGCCCAGGCTAAGGCACAATTTGGAGTTGCGACGTTGTTGGCCACTAGCGTTTATAAAGGCCACATCCAGTTCTGGTATACTAGCTTCACTTACGCTGGCACTTCTGGCTGCAGCAGCTTCCGATTCGCTTTCGCTGTCGGTACAGGCAATTTGACACACCTGCTCACTGCCAGAAACTTCTAGCAGCTCATCCTCGGACATGCCACGTGCACCGCGCACTCCTGTGCAATCCGACATAGCTGAGGCCAAGTCACTGATATCACTTACGGCCGAAACATCTTCGTATTCATCGGAATCATCTTGCTGCTTCTCACCGTCCGCTATATTAACACGGCCCTGATCGCCCATAGCTTTATCCAGGTCCACACATACAGACTTCTCATAGGCGCAGTCAACTTCCGAGTCCGTATCATAGTCCTCGCAATCTGTCAGGTAGTCAGCTAGTCCGTTCAGGTTTTGAGCTTGCAAGAAGTTACCAGCCTTTATTTCGCAGCATTCTTTGCCATCATTGTCGACTGCCTGCTGGTTCTGTAAGCCTTGTTGCAAAAATTCACGTAACGATAGCTTGAGTTCGGGATAGGCTGTGCTTTTGTCATCGTCATCGGATTCAGTATCGTAATCTTCAACATCGGTGACATCATTTTCAAAGGGATTAGGCTTTTTATTCGGCACTTGTGCAGAGTTGCGACGTGAGCGCGGCTTAAGCACTTCGAGCTGACTATCAAAGTCCTCCACATCTGTAACGCCGCCAGCGTCATTGTTGCCATAGTCCATGTCATTGCTATAGGAATTGCTAGCCGAGGATGAGGATGATGTTGATTCATCTTCGTGTGAGTGTTTTTCGCTGGTAACTGATATAGTTGGTAGTTTGGTGGACATCTTAATTGTTGTTGTTTGTTTGTTAAATGTGTAGGTATTTATATATGTATATATATGATGATAATTTTAAATATTATTTTTAGTTATTTGCGTTGGCTATTTGCGAGAAACAAGTTGAAATTAATGTAAATAAAAGCTATTTGTTCAAAAGACAATATCAATGAGAAAAGTTGCATAGTAAGTATTATATAAGAATTAATGTACATAAGTATGTACATATATACATATTTATGATGGGTATCGCGCCTAACTAAGCTATACTATAAATTTCAGTGCTATTATATTTATATTATAAAAGACTACTAGCAATTACCTTTTGAGGTGCTGCTCTTCTCCAACTCATGGCTCTCTTTTTGCACCACAATGCTATCGCTCTCGACAGCTACATGATGATGATGATGCTGCTGCTGGTGATGTTGGTGATGCTGTTGGCGTCGCAAGGTCTCCTCTATAAGCGCTAAGGGACTACGTGTAGGTTTTGGAGAGCCTGGACTGGCAGCCAATAGACGTTCTGATTCACCAACGCCAAACAGTGGCAAGGCAACCGAATCCGAAAGACTAGAATCGGTGGTATCGATAAAACTGACATCAAACTCGCTAATGCCACGTTGTTGTTCGCTTCTAGACTGCGGTCGCATTGCATTGGCTAGCACTTCCATATCAAATTCTGGTTGTCGATAGATCACCTCTAAAGGCTTGTCGGGACCAAAGGTTTTAGTAAAAACTTCGCTGGTCAGCACCTTGCGACTGTTGCTGCCGCCGCTACCAGAGGATGATGAGGTAGAACTTTTTGTACTATCACTAGATTTTATGGAACGCATAGTTATCACCTCGGAGTCGTCATCAACAAGCACGGTGCTGACAGCGCCAGTTGTAGCAATGGGCGCTTTGTGCAGCCGCACAGTGGATACACTTGCACCTATAGACTTTTGCTCCGACAACTTCAGATTGGTCAGCTCTTTCTCAGTTTTGCGTGTGGCTGCTTTTACGGAGCGCACGCTGCGCCGTGTGCTGTTTGAGGAGCCACTGGCGCTGGTGCTACCGCTGACCGGTGTGCTTGACTCGTTAATTGAATCCTTTATTTGCTTTTGTAATTTGGGCTCGACAATCCCTTGTAATTGCTTGCTGTTGCTCTGTTTGTTGTCCCCACGCCTTACGATTTTCTTATTGTCTAGCTGAGGTTTTGTTACGGTTTCATCACTTTTTCTGCTTAGCTTAGGCATAGTCCTTGTCTTGGAAGTAACGCTGGGAATGGGAACCTTTGTGCGTACCTGCTGTACCTGCCTGTTGTCAGTTTCTATGGAAGTTCTATAGCCGGCAATGGTTTTGGTTACATTTGCTGATTGTGCTTTTATACTTTTAGTTATTTGGCTCTTGGAACCTATCACTTGTTCTAATTTTTGTTCTTTAGAAGTCTGTCTCTTATATAGGCGGTCTGTACTCTTTAACGACTCTTTACTATCACTTCGAGATGCTCGTTTTTGCTTTCGTTCAATTGAAGCCGTTTTAGTCAAGGCACTTGTCTTATTAGTTTTATCTTGTTTATGAGTAATCTTAACTTGGGGTGGTGCTGGTGACTTAGTCGGTGGTGCTGGGGATTTCGGCGGTGCTGGAGTTACATTGCGGGTTTCACTATCAATATTTAAGCCAAAACGCATATTGTGAGCTAGAGTAGGCTGCATATATCTATGTGTAGCAATTGGCGTGGGCGTTATTATTCTTCTAGATTCGACACGTTCTTGAGCAGATTTCTCAAGTTTATCAGTTTCTTTTTTTGAAACTTTTCTAGTTGTCTTTATACTTGTTTTCTTTGTTTGCTTTGCAGCAATCGTAGTGGTGGTCCCCACAGTTTTGGGCGCCTTCTGCGTAGGACTTAATGTGCGTATTGCTGCATTGTAAGGTATTCTAGTTACATCTGTTTTAACTCTGGGCCTTGGTGTAGTGGAGCGACTATTTTCGCCTTGGGGGTGACTTTCGTAGAATATAGAGCTCGATGCTGGACTAGACGATCTTTCAAAATGAATTTCGCTAATAACACGGCTAGCTGCGGATGCGGAACTAGTCGTAGTTGTTGAACTTGTCACCGATCGCCTTGACTCAGTTTTAGTTTTTAACTTTTGCTGTTCGGCTGAAGATACTTTCATTTGTTTTACTTGTTTACTAGCAACTGTTTTTGGCTTACTCCTTGAAACGGGCTCCTTTGAGTCCTTCTTTATATCTAACTTACTTTTCTGGGTTACAGTTTTAGCTTGAGTTTTATTCAGCGTGCCTGTCTTTTCAGTTGTTTTTCTAACTACTTCAATTTTGGCGGCAGAAGCCTTTGTATCTTTTACTTTCACCTGAGTTTTAGCTGTCTGTGCTGGTTTTCTAACAAACGCATCCTTCTTAAGTTGACTCACTGCCTTCTTTTCATCATCTAACTTTACAAAATAAGCTACAGGACGAATTTCTTTGCTTTCACCATCATCTGTTTTTAACTCTAGTAAATTCGATTTAACTCCTATTAATTGATTTTTATCAGCCACTGGCTCTACACTGTTATTCACTTTTTTTAATGTTTCCTCAACAATTTGTTCTACAGAACGTTCCTGAAATTGCTGATGCTGTACACTTTTAAGAGTTTCATTTACGATTTTTTGTACTTCGGCATCACCTGCTCTTAACGTATCCTCCACTATCTGCTGTATCGACCTTGTGTCCTCAGACAAATCCACAAACCTATCATGTTCTACGTTAAATGAAGTCTTATCTACAGCAGTCATGTTCATGGGCATGGCCTTGGAACGGTTTTCATCACAACTATCTTTATCTGTTACAGATTGCTTCACTTGGAGACCAAGAAGACATTTATTGTCATGCAAAGTCAATGATAAGGGAGTTTCTTCGCTTGTAATTTCCTGTGGATTTACAGTTGAAATTCCCTGAAAGACAGATTTAGTTGGGGACATTCCAAAACCTAGTTCTTCGTCGGCATCATTGTCAGAGCATTGTTTTGGTGCATGCATTCGTGCTTCAATGGGGGACTTTGGTGTTTCCTCAATTTTCAGGGGAGAATTATCATCAAGCACTCCGCTTGGCATTGATAGTTCGTCAACTTTTGGTGAAAATTTTTTGTCAAGGGAAATCACAATTTCATCTGAGGAAATAGTGGACTTTTCTTGTTGGATAGTCACGTGTAATTTTTCCTTAAGTGACTGAGAAGAAACCTCGTCCAACTCGTGTTCTGTAGCCTGCTTTGGTGGTTCGTCTAGTTTCAAAGGAGTTTTGTCGCTAGTAGGACCCACTGGCTTAATAGACGGAATTGGTTGAATAGTTGGTATTTCACCAATTTTCAGGGGAGAATTATCATCAAACAATCCCGTTGGTTTTGATGGTTCTTCTATTTTAGGAGAAGATTTTTTGTCAAGAGAAATCACACTTTTTTCTGAGGAAATAGTCGACTTTTCTTGTTGTATAGTCAATACAGATTTTTCCTTAAGTGACAAAGAAGAAAACTCGACCAAATCGTGTTCTGTTGTCTGCTTTACTGCAGCAAATGGAGCCTCTGGCATATCTTCGGGCTTTGATGGTTCGTCTAGTTTCAAAGGAGTTTTGTCGCTAGTTGGATCCACTGGCTTAACAGATGGAATTGGTTGAGTTGGCTTAAGGGGTGAGCTACCATAACCTAATTCTTCATCGCTATCATCGTCAGAGATCTGTTTAGGCGAATGCTTTTCTGTTTCTATAGAGGGCTTTGGTTTTTCACCAATTTTGAGGAGAGAAGATTTTTTGTCAATAGAAATCACACTTTTATCTGAACAAATAGTCAACTTCTCTTGTTGGATAGTCACGAGTGATTTTACCTTAAGTGACTGAGAAGAAACCTCGTCCAACTCGTGTTCTGTAGTCTGCTTCACTACCGAAGACTTTGGCATATCTTCTGGCTTTGATGGTTCGTCTAGTTTCAAAGGAGTTTTGTCGCTAGTAGGACCTAATGGCTTAACAGACGGAATTGGTTGAATAGTTGGCTTAAGGGGTGAGCTACCAAAACCTAATTCTTCATCGCTCTCATCATCAGAGTATTGTTTAGGCGAATGCTTTTCTGTTTCAATAGAGGGCTTTGGTTTTTCACCAATTTTCAGGGGAGACTTATCATCAAGCACTCCCGGTGGCTTTGATGGTTCTTCTATTTTAGGAGAAGATTTTTTGTCAAGAGAAACCACACATTTTTCTGAGGAAATAGTCGACTTTTCTTGTTGTATAGTCACATGTGATTTCTCCTTAAGTGACAAAGAAGAAAACTCGACCAAATCGTGTTCTGTAGTCTGCTTTACTGCAGCAAATGGAGCCTCTGGCATATTTTCGGGCTTTGATGGTTCGTCTAGTTTCAAAGGAGTTTTGTCGCTAATGGGACCCACTGGCTTAACAGTGGGATTTGGTTGAATAGTTGGCTTAAGGGGTGAGCTACCAAAACCTAATTCTTCATCGCTCTCATCATCAGAGTATTGTTTAGGCGAATACTTTCCTGTTTCTATAGAGGGCTTTGGTTTCTCACCAATTTTCAGGTGAGACTTATCATCAAGCACTCCCGTTGGCGTTGATGGTTCGTCTAGTTTCAAAGGAGTTTTGTCGCTAAGAGGACCCACTGGCTTAACAGTCGGAATTGGTTGAATAGTTGGCTTAAGGGGTGAGCTACCAAAACCTAATTCTTCATCGCTCTCATCATCAGAGTATTGTTTGGGCGAATGCTTTTCTGTTTCTATAGAGGGCTTTGGTTTCTCACCAATTTTCAGGGGAGACTTATCATCAAGCACTCCCGTTGGCTTTGATGGTTCGTTAAGTCTCAAAGGAGTTTTGTCGCTAGTAGGAACCACTGGCTTAACAGTCGGAATTGGTTGAATAATTGGCTTAAGGGGTGAGCTACCAAAACCTATTTCTTTATCGCTCTCATCGTCAGAGAATTGTTTAGGCGAATACTTTCCTGTTTCTATAGAGGGCTTTGGTTTCTCACCAATTTTCAGGTGAGACTTATCATCAAGCACTCCCGTTGGCGTTGATGGTTCGTTAAGTTTCAAAGGAGTTTTGTCGCTAGTAGGACCTAATGGCTTAACAGACGGAATTGGTTGAATAGTTGGCTTAAGGGGTGAGCTACCAAAACCTAATTCTTCATCGCGCTCATCATCGGAGAATTGTTTAGGCGAATGTTTTCCTGTTTCTATAGAGGGCTTTGGTTTTTCACCAATTTTCAGGGGAGACTTATCATCAAGCACTCCCGTTGGCTTTGATGGTTCGTCTGTTTTAAGAGAAGATTTTTCGTCAAGAGAAATCACACTTTTATCTGAAGCAATAGTCAACTTTTCTTGTTGAATAGTCACATGTGATTTTTCCGTAAGTGACAGAGAGGAAAACTCGTCCAACTCGTGTTCTGTAGTCTGCCTCACTGCCGCAATTGGAGCCTTTGGAATGTCTTCTGGCTTTGATGTTTCTATAGAGGGCTTTGGTTTTTCACCAATTTTCAGGGGAGACTTATCATCAAGCACTCCCGTTGGCTTTGATGGTTCGTCTAGTTTCAAAGGAGTTTTGTCGCTAGTAGGACCCACTGGCTTAACAGTCGGAATTGGTTGAATAGTTGGCTTAAGAGGTGAGCTACCAAAACCTAATTCTTCATCGCTCTCATCATCGGAGAATTGTTTAGGCGAATGTTTTCCTGTTTCTATAGAGGGCTTTGGTTTTTCACCAATTTTCAGGGGAGACTTATCATCAAGAACTCCCGTTGGCTTTGATGGTTCGTTAAGTTTCAAAGGAGTTTTGTCGCTAGTAGGACCCACTGGCTTAACAGACGGAATTGGTTGAATAGTTGGCTTAAGGGATGAGCTACCAAAACCTAATTCTTCATCGCTCTCATCATCGGAGAATTGTTTAGGTGAATGTTTTCCTGTTTCTATAGAGGGCTTTGGTTTTTCACCAATTTTCAGGGGAGACTTATCATCAAGCACTCCCGTTGGCTTTGATGGTTCGTCTAGTTTCAAAGGAGTTTTGTCGCTAATAGGACCCACTGGCTTAACAGTCGGAATTGGTTGAATAGTTGGCTTAAGGGGTGAGCTACCAAAACCTAATTCTTCATGGCTCTCATCATCAGAGAATTGCTTAGGCGAATGCTTTCCTGTTTTTATAGGGGGCTTTGGTTTTTCCTCTACTTTCAGGGGAGACTTATCATCTAGCACTCCCGTTGGCTTTGATGGTTCGTCTGTTTTAAGAGAAGATTTTTCGTCAAGAGAAATCACACTTTTTTCTGAAGAAATACTCGACTTTTGTTGAATAGTCACTTGTGATTTTTCCTTAACTGACAGAGAAGAAAACTTCTCCAACTCGTGTTCTGTAGTCTGCCTCACTGCCGTAAATGGAGCCGTTGGCATGTCTTCTGGCTTTGATGGTTCGTCTAGTTTCAAAGGAGTTTTGTCGCTAATAGGACCCACTGGCTTAACAGTCGGAATTGGTTGAATAGTTGGCTTAAGAGGTGAGCTACCAAAACCTAATTCTTCATCGCTCTCATCATCAGAGTATTGTTTAGGCGAATGTTGTCCTGTTTCTATAGCGGGCTTTTGTTTTTCACCAATTTTCGGGGGAGACTTATCATCAAGCACTCCCGTTGGCTTTGATGGTTCGTCTAGTTTCAAAGGAGTTTTGTCGCTAGTAGGACCCACTGGCTTAACAGACGGAATTGGTTGAATAGTTGGCTTAAGGGGTGAGCTACCAAAACCTAATTCTTCATCGCTCTCATCATTAGAGTATTGTTTAGGCGAATGTTGTACTGTTTCTATAGCGGGCTTTGGTTTTTCACCAATTTTCAGGGGAGACTTATCATCAAGCACTCCCGTTGGCTTTGATGGTTCGTCTAGTTTCAAAGGAGTTTTGTCGCTAATAGGACCCACTGGCTTAACAGTCGGAATTGGTTGAATAGTTGGCTTAAGGGGTGAGCTACCAAAACCTAATTCTTCATGGCTCTCATCATCAGAGTATTGTTTAGGCGAATGTTTTCCTGTTTCTATAGAGGGCTTTAGTTTTTCAACAAATTGCAGGGGAGACTTATCATCAAGCACTCCCATTGGCTTTGATGGTTCGTCTAGTTTCAAAGGAGTTTTGTCGCTAGTAGGACCCACTGGCTTAACAGACGGAATTGGTTGAATAGTTGGTTTAAGGGGTGAGCTACCCAAACCTATAACGGGCTTTGGTTTTTCACCAATTTTCAGGGGAGACTTATCATCAAGCACTCCCGTTGGCTTTGATGGTTCTAGTTTCAAAGGAGTTTTGTCGCTAATAGGACCCACTGGCTTAACAGTCGGAATTGGTTGAATAGTTGGCTTAAGGGGTGAGCTACCAAAACCTAATTCTTCATCGCTCTCATCATCGGAGAATTGTTTAGGCGAATGTTTTCCTGTTTCTATAGAGGGCTTTGGTTTCTCACCAATTTTCAGGGGAGACTTATCATCAAGCACTCCCGTTGGCTTTGATGGTTCGTCTAGTTTCAAAGGAGTTTTGTCGCTAATAGGACCCACTGGCTTAACAGTCGGAATAGGTTGAATAGTTGGCTTAAGGGGTGAGCTACCAAAACCTAATTCTTCATCGCTCTCATCATCGGAGTATTGTTTAGGCGAACTCTTTCCTCTTTCTATAGAGGGCATTGGTTTTTCACCAATTTTCAGGGGAGAGTTATCATCAAGCACTCCCGTTGGCTTTGATGGTTCGTCTAGTTTCAAAGGAGTTTTGTTGCTAGTAGGACCCAGTGGCTTAACAGACGGAATTGGTTGAATAGTTGGCTTAAGAGGTGAGCTACCAAAACCTAATTCTTCATCGCTCTCATCATCAGAGAATTGTTTCGGCGAATGCTTTCCTGTTTCTATAGAGGGCATTGGTTTTTCACCAATTTTCAGGGGAGACTTATCATCAAGCACTCCCGGTAGCTTTGATGGTTCGTCAAGTTTCAAAGCAGTTTTGTCGCTAGTAGGATCCACTGGCTTAACAGTCGGAATTGGTTGAATAGGTGGCTTAAGGGGTGAGCTACCAAAACCTAATTCTTCATCGCTCTCATCATCAGAGTATTGTTTAGGCGAATGTTTTCCTGTTTCTATAGACGGCTTTGGTTTTTCACCAATTTTCAGGGGAGACTTATCATCAAGCACTCCCGTTGGCTTTGATGGTTCATCACGTTTCAAAGCAGTTTTGTGGCTAGTAGGATCCGCTGGCTTAACAGTCGGAATTGGTTGAATAGTTGGCTTAACGGGTGAGCTACCAAAACCTAATTCTTCATCGCTCTCATCATCAGAGTATTGTTTAGGCGAATGTTTTCCTGTTTCTATAGAGGGCTTTGGTTTTTCACCAATTTTCAGGGGAGACTTATCATCAAGCACTCCCGTTTGCTTTGATGGTTCGTCTAGTTTCAAAGGAGTTTTGTCGCTAATAGGACCCACTGGCTTAACAGTCGGAATTGGTTGAATAGTTGGCTTAAGAGGTGATCTACCAAAACCTAATTCTTCATCGCTCTCATTATCAGAGTATTGTTTAGGCGAATGCTTTCCTGTTTCTATAGAGGGCTTTGGTTTTTCACGAATTTTCAGGGGAGACTTATCATCAAGCACTCCCGTTTGCTTTGATGGTTCGTTTAGTTTCAAAGGAGTTTTATCGCTAGTAGGATCCACTGGCTTAACAGACGGAATGGGTTGAATAATTGGCTTAAGGGGTGAGCTACCAAAACCTAATTCTTCATCGCTCTCAGAGTATTGTTTAGGCGAATGCTTTCCTGTTTCTATAGAGAGCTTAGGGTTTTCACCAATTTTCAGGGGAGACTTATCATCAAGCACTCCCGTTGGCTTTGATGGTTCAACAAGTTTCAAAGCAGTTTTGTCGCTAGTAGGATCCACTGGCTTACCAGTCGGAATTGGTTGAATAGTTGGCTTAAGGGGTGAGCTACGAAAACCTAATTCTTCATCGCTCTCATCATCAGATAATTGTTTAGGCGAATGTTTTCCTGTTTCTATAGAGGGCTTTGGTTTTTCACCAATTTTCAGGGGAGACTTATCATCAAGCACTCCCGTTGGCTTTGATGGTTCGTCAAGTTTCAAAGCAGTTTTCTCGCTAGTAGGATCCACTGGCTTAACAGTCGGAATTGGTTGAATAGTTGGCTTAAAATTTGAGCTACCAAAACCTAATTCTTCATCGCTCTCATCATCATAGTATTGTTTAGGCAAATGCTTTCCTGTTTCTATAGAGGGCTTTGGTTTTTCACCAATTTTCAGGGGAGACTTATCATCAAGCACTCCCGTTGGCTTTGATGGTTCGTCTAGTTTCAAAGGAGTTTTGTCGCTAGTAGGAACCACTGGCTTAACAGTCGGAATTGGTTGAATAGTTGGCTTAAGAGGTGATCTACCAAAACCTAATTCTTCATCGCTCTCATTATCAGAGTATTGTTTAGGCGAATGCTTTCCTGTTTCTATAGAGGGCTTTGGTTTTTCAAGAATTTTCAGGGGAGACTTATCATCAAGCACTCCCGTTTGCTTTGATGGTTCGTTTAGTTTCAAAGGAGTTTTATCGCTAGTAGGACCCACTGGCTTAACAGTCGGAATTGGTTGAATAGTTGGCTTAAGGGGTGAGCTACCAAAACCTAATTCTTCATCGCTCTCATCATCAGAGTATTGTTTAGACGAATGCTTTCCTGTTTCTATAGAGGGCTTTGGTTTTTCATCAATTTTCAGGGGAGACTTATCATCAAGCACTCCCGTTGGCTTTGATGGTTCGTCTAGTTTCAAAGGAGTTTTGTCGCTAATAGGACCCACTGGCTTAACAGTCGGAATTGGTTGAATAGTTGGCTTAAGGGGTGAGCTACCAAAACCTAATTCTTCATCGCTCTCATCATCAGAGTATTGTTTAGGCGAATGCTTTCCTGTTTCTATAGAGGGCTTTGGTTTTTCACCAATTTTCAGGGGAGACTTATCATCAAGCACTCCCGTTGGCTTTGATGGTTCGTTTAGTTTCAAAGGAGTTTTATCGCTAGTAGGATCCACTGGCTTAACAGACGGGATGGGTTGAATAGTTGGCTTAAGAGGTGAGCTAGCAAAACCTACTTCTTTATCGCTCTCGTCGTCAAAGAATTGCTTAGGCGAATGTTTTCCTGTTTCTATAAAGGGCCCTGGTTTTTCACCAATTTTCAGGGGAGACTTATCATCAAGCACTCCCGTTGGCTTTGATGGTTCGTCAAGTTTCAAAGGAGTTTTGTCGCTAGTAGGATCCACTGGCTTAACAGACGGAATTGGTTGAATAGTTGGCTTAAGGGGTGAGCTACCAAAACCTAATTCTTCATCGCTCTCATCATCAGAGTATTGTTTAGGCGAATGTTTTCCTGTTTCTAAAGAGGGCTTTGGTTTTTCACCAATTTTCAGGGGAGACTTATCATCAAGCACTCCCGTTGGCTTTGATGGTTCATCAAGTTTCAAAGCAGTTTTGTCGCTAGTAGGATCCACTGGCTTACCAGTCGGAATTGGTTGAATAGTTGGCTTAAGGGGTGAGCTACGAAAACCTAATTCTTCATCGGTCTCATCATCAGAAAATTGTTTAGGCGAATGTTTTCCTGTTTCTATAGAGGGCTTTGGTTTTTCACCAATTTTCAGGGGAGACTTATCATCAAGCACTCCAGTTGGCTTTGATGGTTCGTCAAGTATCAAAGCAGTTTTCTCGCTAGTAGGATCCACTGGCTTAACAGTCGGAATTGGTTGAATAGTTGGCTTAAGAGGTGAGCTACCAAAACCTAATTCTTCATCGCTCTCATCATCATAGTATTGTTTAGGCAAATGCTTTCCTGTTTCTATAGAGGGCTTTGGTTTTTCACCAATTTTCAGGGGAGACTTATCATCAAGCACTCCCGTTGGCTTTGATGGTTCGTCTAGTTTCAAAGGAGTTTTGTCGCTAGAAGGACCCACTGGCTTAACAGTCGGAATTGGTTGAATAGTTGGCTTAAGAGGTGAGCTACCAAAACCTAATTCTTCATCGCTCTCATTATCAGAGTATTGTTCAGGCGAATGCTTTCCTGTTTCTATAGAGGGCTTTGGTTTTTCACCAATTTTCAGGGGAGACTTATCATCAACCACTCCCGTTGGCTTTGATGGTTCGTCAAGTTTCAAAGGAGTTTTGTCGCTAGTAGGATCCACTGGCTTAACAGTCGGAATTGGTTGAATTGTTGGCTTAAGAGGTGAGCTACCAAAACCTAATTCTTCATCGCTCTCATCATCATAGTATTGTTTAGGCGAATGCTTTCCTGTTTCTATAGAGGGCTTTGGTTTTTCACCAATTTTCAGGAGAGACTTATCATCAAGCACTCCCACTGTCTTTGATTGTTCGTCAAGTTTCAAAGGAGTTTTGTCGCTTGTAGGATCCACTGGCTTAACTGTCGGAATTGGTTGAATAGTTGGCTTAAGAGGTGCGCTACCAAAACCTAATTCTTCATCGCTCTCATCATCAAAGAATTGTTTAGGCGAATGTTTTCCTGTTTCTATAGAGGGCTTTGGTTTTTCACCAATTTTCAGGGGAGGCCTATCATCAAGCATTCCCGTTGGCTTTGATGGTTCGTTAAGTTTCAAAGGAGTTTTGTCGCTAGTAGGATCCACTGGCTTAACAGTCGGAATTGGTTGAATAGTTGGCTTAAGGGGTGCGCTACAAAAACCTAAT
Organism: Chymomyza fuscimana; assembly: GCA_949987675.1. NCBI lineage: Eukaryota > Metazoa > Arthropoda > Insecta > Diptera > Drosophilidae > Chymomyza > Chymomyza fuscimana. Next base: position 2,603,058 of record OX465089.1, read on the forward strand.
TCTTCATCGCTCTCATCATCAGAGTATTGTTTAGGCGAATGTTTTCCTGTTTGTATAGACGGCTTTGGTTTTTCACCAATTTTCAGGAGAGACTTATCATCAAGCACTCCCGTTGGCTTTGATGGTTCGTCTGTTTTAAGAGAAGATTTTTCGTCAAGAGAAATCACACTTTTTTCTGAAGAAATACTCGACTTTTCTTGTTGGATAGTCACTTGTGATTTTTCCTTAAGTGACAGAGAAGAAAACTCGTCCAACTCATGTTCTGTGGTCTGCCTCACTGCCGCAATTGCAGCCTTTGACATGTCTTCTGGCTTTGATGGTTCGTCTAGTTTCAAAGGAGTTTTGTCGCTAATAGGACCCACTGGCTTAACAGTCGGAATTGGTTGAATAGTTGGCTTAAGAGGTGAGCTACCAAAACCTAATTCTTCATCGCTCTCATCGTCAGAGAATTGTTTAGGCGAATGCTTTCCTGTTTCTATAGACGGCTTTGGTTTTTCACCAATTTTCAGGGGAGACTTATCATCAAGCACTCCCGTTGGCTTTGATGGTTCGTCTGTTTTAAGAGAAGATTTTTCTTTAAGAGAAATCACACTTTTTTCTGAAGAAATACTCGACTTTCCTTGTTGGATAGTCACTTGTGATTTTTCCTTAAGTGACAGAGAAGAAAACTCGTCCAACTCATGTTCTGTGGTCTGCCTCACTGCCGCAATTGGAGCCTTTGGCATGTCTTCTGGCTTTGATGGTTCGTCAAGTTTCAAAGGATTTTTGTCGCTAGTAGGATCCACTGGCTTAACCGTCGGTATTGGTTGAATAGTTGGTTTAAGGGGTGAGCTACCAAACCCTAATTCTTCATCGCTCTCATCATCAGAGAATTGTTTAGGCGAATGTTTTCCTGTTTCTATAAAGGGCTTTTGTTTTTCACCAATTTTCAGGGGAGACTTATCATCTAGCACTCCTGTTGGCTTTGATGGTTCGTTTAGTTTCAAAGGAGTTTTATCGCTAGTAGGATCCACTGGCTTAACAGACGGAATGGGTTGAATAATTGGCTTAAGAGGTGAGCTACCAAAACCTAATTCTTCATCGCTCTCATCATCAGAGTATGGTTTAGGCGAATGTTTTCCTGTTTCTATAAAGGGCTTTGGTTTTTCACCAATTTTCAGGAGAGACTTATCATCAAGCACTCCCGTTGGCTTTGATGGTTCGTCTGTTTTTAGAGAAGATTTTTCGTCAAGAGAAATCAAACTTTTTTCTGAAGAAATAATCGACTTTTCTTGTTGGATAGTCACTTGTGATTTTTCCTTAAGTGACAGAGAAGAAAACTCGTCCAACTCATTTTCTGTAGTCTGCCTCACTGCCGCAATTGGAGCCTTTGGCATGTCTTCTGGCTTTGATGCTTCGTCAAGTTTCAAAGGAGTTTTGTCGCTAGTAGGATCCACTGGCTTAACAGTCGGAATTGGTTGAATAGTTGGCTTAAGAGGTGAGCTACCAAAACCTAATTCTTTATCGCTCTCATCGTCAGAGAATTGTTTAGGCCAATGCTTTCCTGTTTTTATAGACGGCTTTGGTTTTTCACCAATTTTCAGGGGAGACTTATCATCAAGCACTCCCGTTGGCTTTGATGGTTCGTCAAGTTTCAAAGGAGTTTTTTCGCTAGTAGGATACACTGGCTTTACAGACGGAATGGGTTGAATAATTGGCTTAAGAGGTGCGCTACCAAAACCTAATTCTTCATCGCTCTCATCATCAGAGAATTGTTTAGGCGAATGTTTTCCTGTTTCTATAGAGGGCTTTGGTTTTTCAATAATTTTCAGGAGAGACTTATCATCAAGCACTCCCGTTGGCTTTGATGGTTCGTCTGTTTTAAGAGAAGATTTTTCGTCAAGAGAAATCACACTTTTTTCTGAAGAAATACTCAACTTTTCTTGTTGGATAGTCACTTGTGATTTTTCCTTAAGTGACAGAGAAGAAAACTCGTCCAACTCATGTTCTGTGGTCTGCCTCACTGCCGCAATTGGAGCCTTTGGCATGTCTTCTGGCTTTGATGGTTCGTCAAGTTTCAAAGGATTTTTGTCGCTAGTAGGATCCACTGGCTTAACCGTCGGAATTGGTTGAATAGTTGGTTTAAGGGGTGAGCTACCAAACCCTAATTCTTCATCGCTCTCATCGTCAGAGAATTGTTTAGGCGAATGTTTTCCTGTTTCTATAAAGGGCTTTGGTTTTTCACCAATTTTCAGGGGAGACTTATCATCTAGCACTCCTGTTGGCTTTGATGGTTCGTTTAGTTTCAAAGGAGTTTTATCGCTAGTTGGATCCACTGGCTTAACAGACGGAATGGGTTGAATAATTGGCTTAAGAGGTGAGCTACAAAAACCTAATTCTTCATCGCTCTCATCATCAGAGAATTGTTTAGGCGAATGTTTTCCTGTTTCTATAAAGGGCTTTGGTTTTTCACCAATTTTCAGGGGAGACTTATCATCTAGCACTCCTGTTGGCTTTGATGGTTCGTTTAGTTTCAAAGGAGTTTTATCGCTAGTAGGATCCACTGGCTTAACAGACGGAATGGGTTGAATAATTGGCTTAAGAGGTGAGCTAAAAAAACCTAATTCTTCATCGCTCTTATCATCAGAGTATTGTTTAGGCGAATGTTTTCCTGTTTCTATAGACGGCTTTGGTTTTTCACCAATTTTCAGGAGAGACTTATCATCAAGCACTCCCGTTGGCTTTGATGGTTCGTCTGTTTTAAGAGAAGATTTTTCGTCAAGAGAAATCAAACTTTTTTCTGAAGAAATAATCGACTTTTCTTGTTGGATACTCACTTGTGATTTTTCCTTAAGTGACAAAGAAGAAAACTCGTCCAACTCATTTTCTGTAGTCTGCCTCACTGCCGCAATTGGAGCCTTTGGCATGTCTTCTGACTTTGATGGTTCGTCAAGTTTCAAAGGAGTTTTGTCGCTAGTAGGATCCACTGGCTTAACAGACGGAATTGGTTGAATAGTTGGCTTAAGGGGTGAGCTACCAAAACCTAATTCTTCATCGCTCTCATCATCGGAGTATTGTTTAGGCGAACTCTTTCCTGTTTCTATAGAGGGCATTGGTTTTTCACCAATTTTCAGGGGAGACTTATCATCAAGCACTCCCGTTGGCTTTGATGGTTCGTCTAGTTTCAAAGGAGTTTTGTCGCTAGTAGGATCCAGTGGCTTAACAGACGGAATTGGTTGAATAGTTGGCTTAATAGGTGAGCTACCAAAACCTAATTCTTCATCGCTCTCATCATGAGAGAATTGTTTAGGCGAATGCTTTCCTGTTTCTAAAGAGGGCTTTGGTTTTGCACCAATTTTCAGGGGAGACTTATCATCAAGCACTCCCATTGGCTGTGATGGTTGGTCTAGTTTCAAAGGAGTTTTGTCGCTAATAGGACCCACTGGCTTAACAGTCGGAATTGGTTGAATAGTTGGCTTAAGGGGTGAGCTACCAAAACCTAATTCTTCATCGCTCTCATCATCAGAGAATTGTTTAGGCGAATGTTTTCCTGTTTCTATCAAGGGCTTTGGTTTTTCACCAATTTTCAGGGGAGACTTATCATCAAGCACTCCCGTTGGCTTTGATGGTTCATCAAGTTTCAAAGGAGTTTTGTCGCTAGTAGGATCCACTGACTTAACAGTCGGAATTGGTTGAATAGTTGGCTTAAGAGGTGCGCTACCAAAACCTAATTCTTCATCGCTCTCATCATCAGAGTATTGTTTAGGCGAATGTTTTCCTGTTTCTATAAAGGGCTTTGGTTTTTCACCAATTTTCAGGGGAGACTTATCATCAAGCACTCCCGTTGGTTTTGATGGTTCGTCTGTTTTAAGAGAAGATTTTTCGTCAAGAGAAATCACACTTTTTTCTGAAGAAATACTCGACTTTTCTTGTTGGATAGTCACTTGTGATTTTTCCTTAAGTGACAGAGAAGAAAACTCGTCCAACTCATTTTCTGTAGTCTGCCTCACTGCCGCAATTGGAGCCTTTGGCATGTCTTCTGGCTTTGATGGTTCGTCAAGTTTCAAAGGAGTTTTGTCGCTAGTAGGATCCACTGGCTTAACCGTCGGAATTGGTTGAATAGTTGGTTTAAGGGGTGAGCTACCAAAACCTAATTCTTCATCGCTCTCATCATCAGAGAATTGTTTAGGCGAATGTTTTCCTGTTTCTATAAAGGGCTTTGGTTTTTCACCAATTTTCAGGGGAGACTTATCATCTAGCACTCCTGTTGGCTTTGATGGTTCGTTTAGTTTCAAAGGAGTTTTATCGCTAGTAGGATCCACTGGCTTAACAGACGGAATGGGTTGAATAATTGGCTTAAGAGGTGAGCTACCAAAACCTAATTCTTCATCGCTCTCATCATCAGAGTATGGTTTGGGCGAATGTTTTCCTGTTTCTATAAAGGGCTTTGGTTTTTCACCAATTTTCAGGAGAGACTTATCATCAAGCACTCCCGTTGGCTTTGATGGTTCGTCTGTTTTAAGAGAAGATTTTTCGTCAAGAGAAATGAAACTTTTTTCTGAAGAAATAATCGACTTTTCTTGTTGGACAGTCACTTGTGATTTTTCCTTAAGTGACAGAGAAGAAAACTCGTCCAACTCATTTTCTGTAGTCTGCCTCACTGCCGCAATTGGAGCCTTTGGCATGTCTTCTGGCTTTGATGGTTCGTCAAGTTTCAAAGGAGTTTTGTCGCTAGTAGGATCCACTGGATTAACAGTCGGAATCGGTTGAAAAGTTGGCTTAAGGGGTGCGCTACAAAAACCTAATTCTTCATCGCTCTCATCATCAGAGTATTGTTTAGGCGAATGTTTTCCTGTTTCTATAGACGGCTTTGGTTTTTCACCAATTTTCAGGAGAGACTTATCATCAAGCACTCCCGTTGGCTTTGATGGTTCGTCTGTTTTAAGAGAAGATTTTTCGTCAAGAGAAATCACACTTTTTTCTGAAGAAATACTCGACTTTTCTTGTTGGATAGTCACTTGTGATTTTTCCTTAAGTGACAGAGAAGAAAACTCGTCCAACTCATGTTCTGTGGTCTGCCTCACTGCCGCAATTGGAGCCTTTGGCATGTCTTCTGGCTTTGATGGTTCGTCTAGTTTCAAAGGAGTTTTGTCGCTAATAGGACCCACTGGCTTACCAGTCGGAATTGGTTGAATAGTTGGCTTAAGAGGTGAGCTACCAAAACCTAATTCTTCATCGCTCTCATCGTCAGAGAATTGTTTAGGCGAATGCTTTCCTGTTTCTATAGACGGCTTTGGTTTTTCACCAATTTTCAGGGGAGACTTATCATCAAGCACTCCCGTTGGCTTTGATGGTTCGTCAAGTTTCAAAGGAGTTTTGTCGCTAGTAGGATCCACTGGCTTTACAGACGGAATGGGTTGAATAATTGGCTTAAGAGGTGCGCTACCAAAACCTAATTCTTCATCGCTCTCATCATCAGAGAATTGTTTAGGCGAATGTTTTCCTGTTTCTATAGTGGGCTTTGGTTTTTCACCAATTTTCAGGAGAGACTTATCATCAAGCACTCCCGTTGGCTTTGATGGTTCGTCTGTTTTAAGAGAAGATTTTTCGTCAAGAGAAATCACACTTTTTTCTGAAGAAATACTCGACTTTTCTTGTTGGATAGTCACTTGTGATTTTTCCTTAAGTGACAGAGAAGAAAACTCGTCCAACTCATGTTCTGTGGTCTGCCTCACTGCCGCAATTGCAGCCTTTGGCATGTCTTCTGGCTTTGATGGTTCGTCTAGTTTCAAAGGAGTTTTGTCGCTAATAGGACCCACTGGCTTAACAGTCGGAATTGGTTGAATAGTTGGCTTAAGAGGTGAGCTACCACAACCTAATTCTTCATCGGTCTCATCGTCAGAGAATTGTTTAGGCGAATGCTTTCCTGTTTCTATAGACGGCTTTGGTTTTTCACCAATTTTCAGGGGAGACTTATCATCAAGCACTCCCGTTGGCTTTGATGGTTCGTCAAGTTTCAAAGAAGTTTTGTCGCTAGTAGGATCCACTGGCTTTACAGACGGAATGGGTTGAATAATTGGCTTAAGAGGTGAGCTACCAAAACCTAATTCTTCATCGCTCTCATCATCAGAGTATGGTTTAGGCGAATGTTTTCCTGTTTCTATAAAGGGCTTTGGTTTTTCACCAATTTTCAGGGGAGACTTATCATCAAGCACTCCCGTTGGCTTTGATGGTTCGTCTGTTTTAAGAGAAGATTTTTCGTCAAGAGAAATCACACTTTTTTCTGAAGAAATACTCGACTTTTCTTGTTGGATAGTCACTTGTGATTTTTCCTTAAGTGACAGAGAAGAAAACTCGTCCAACTCATGTTCTGTGGTCTGCCTCACTGCCGCAATTGGAGCCTTTGGCATGTCTTCTGGCTTTGATGGTTCGTCAAGTTTCAAAGGATTTTTGTCGCTAGTAGGATCCACTGGCTTAACCGTCGGAATTGGTTGAATAGTTGGTTTAAGGGGTGAGCTACCAAACCCTAATTCTTCATCGCACTCATCATCAGAGAATTGTTTAGGCGAATGCTTTCCTGTTTCTATAGACGGCTTTGGTTTTTCACCAATTTTCAGGGGAGACTTATCATCAAGCACTCCCGTTGGCTTTGATGGTTCGTCAAGTTTCAAAGGATTTTTGTCGCTAATAGGACCCACTGGCTTAACAGTCGGAAGTGGTTGAATAGTTGGCTTAAGGGGTGAGCTACCAAAACCTAATTCTTCATCGCTCTCATCATCAGAGTATGGTTTAGGCGAATGTTTTCCTGTTTCTATAAAGGGCTTTGGTTTTTCACCAATTTTCAGGGGAGACTTATCATCAAGCACTCCCGTTGGCTTCGATGGTTCGTCAAGTTTCAAAGGATTTTTGTCGCTAATAGGACCCACTGGCTTAACAGTCGGAATTGGTTGAATAGTTGGCTTAAGGGGTGAGCTACCAAAACCTAATTCTTCATCGCTCTCATCGTCAGAGAATTGTTTAGGCGAATGCTTTCCTGTTTCTATAGACGGCTTTGGTTTTTCACCAATTTTCAGGGGAGACTTATCATCAAGCACTCCCGTTGGCTTTGATGGTTCGTCAAGTTTCAAAGAAGTTTTGTCGCTAGTAGGATCCACTGGCTTTACAGACGGAATGGGTTGAATAATTGGCTTAAGAGGTGAGCTACCAAAACCTAATTCTTCATCGCTCTCATCATCAGAGTATGGTTTAGGCGAATGTTTTCCTGTTTCTATAAAGGGCTTTGGTTTTTCACCAATTTTCAGGGGAGACTTATCATCAAGCACTCCCGTTGGCTTTGATGGTTCGTCTGTTTTAAGAGAAGATTTTTCGTCAAGAGAAATCACACTTTTTTCTGAAGAAATACTCGACTTTTCTTGTTGGATAGTCACTTGTGATTTTTCCTTAAGTGACAGAGAAGAAAACTCGTCCAACTCATGTTCTGTGGTCTGCCTCACTGCCGCAATTGCAGCCTTTGGCATGTCTTCTGGCTTTGATTGTTCGTCTAGTTTTAAAGGAGTTTTGTCGCTAATAGGACCCACTGGCTTAACAGTCGGAATTGGTTGAATAGTTGGCTTAAGAGGTGAGCTACCAAAACCTAATTCTTCATCGCTCTCATCGTCAGAGAATTGTTTGGGCGAATGCTTTCCTGTTTCTATAGACGGCTTTGGTTTTTCACCAATTTTCAGGGGAGACTTATCATCAAGCACTCCCGTTGGCTTTGATGGTTCGTCAAGTTTCAAAGAAGTTTTGTCGCTAGTAGGATCCACTGGCTTTACAGACGGAATGGGTTGAATAATTGGCTTAAGAGGTGAGCTACCAAAACCTAATTCTTCATCGCTCTCATCATCAGAGTATGGTTTAGGCGAATGTTTTCCTGTTTCTATAAAGGGCTTTGGTTTTTCACCAATTTTCAGGGGAGACTTATCATCAAGCACTCCCGTTGGCTTTGATGGTTCGTCTGTTTTAAGAGAAGATTTTTCGTCAAGAGAAATCACACTTTTTTCTGAAGAAATACTCGACTTTTCTTGTTGGATAGTCACTTGTGATTTTTCCTTAAGTGACAGAGAAGAAAACTCGTCCAACTCATGTTCTGTAGTCTGCCTCACTGCCGCAATTGGAGCCTTTGGCATGTCTTCTGGCTTTGATGGTTCGTCAAGTTTCAAAGGATTTTTGTCGTTAGTAGGATCCACTGGCTTAACCGTCGGAATTGGTTGAATAGTTGGTTTAAGGGGTGAGCTACCAAACCCTAATTCTTCATCGCTCTCATCATCAAAGAATTGTTTAGGCGAATGTTTTCCTGTTTCTATAAAGGGCTTTGGTTTTTCACCAATTTTCAGGGGTGACTTATCATCTAGCACTCCTGTTGGCTTTGATGGTTCGTTTAGTTTCAAAGGAGTTTTATCGCTAGTAGGATCCACTGGCTTAACAGACGGAATGGGTTGAATAATTGGCTTAAGAGGTGAGCTACGAAAACCTAATTCTTCATCGCTCTCATCATGAGAGAATTGTTTAGGCGAATGCTTTCCTGTTTCTAAAGAGGGCTTTGGTTTTGCACCAATTTTCAGGGGAGACTTATCATCAAGCACTCCCATTGGCTGTGATGGTTCGTCTAGTTTCAAAGGAGTTGTGTCGCTAATAGGACCCACTGGCTTAACAGTCGGAAGTGGTTGAATAGTTGGCTTTAGGGGTGAGCTACCAAAACCTAATTCTTCATCGCTCTCATCATCAGAGAATTGTTTAGGCGAATGTTTTCCTGTTTCTATAAAGGGCTTTGGTTTTTCATCAATTTTCAGGGGAGACTTATCATCAAGCACTCCCGTTGGTTTTGATGGTTCGTCTGTTTTAAGAGAAGATTTTTCGTCAAGAGAAATCACACTTTTTTCTGAAGAAATACTCGACTTTTCTTGTTGGATAGTCACTTGTGATTTTTCCTTAAGTGACAGAGAAGAAAACTCGTCCAACTCATGTTCTGTAGTCTGCCTCACTGCCGCAATTGGAGCCTTTGGCATGTCTTCTGGCTTTGATGGTTCGTCTAGTTTCAAAGGAGTTTTGTCGCTAATAGGACCCACTGGCTTCACAGTCGGAATTGGTTGAATAGTTGGCTTAAGAGTTGAGCTACCAGAACCTAAGTCTTCATCGCTCTCATCGTCAGATAATTGTTTAGGCGAATGCTTTCCTGTTTCTATACACGGCTTTGGTTTTTCACAAATTTTCAGGGGAGACTTATCATCAAGCACTCTCGTTGGCTTTGATGGTTCGTCTAGTTTCAAAGGAGTTTTGTCGCTAGTAGGATCCACTGGCTTAACAGGCGGAATGGGATGAATAATTGGCTTAAAAGGTGAGCTACCAAAACCTAATTCTTCATCGCTCTCATCATCAGAGTATTGTTTAGGCGAATGCTTTCCTGTTTCTATAGAGGGCTTTGGTTTTTCACCAATTTTCAATGGAGACTTATCATCAAGCACTCCCGTTGGCTTTGATGGTTCGTTTAGTTTCAAAGGAGTTTTGTCGCTAGTAGGATCCACTGGCTTAACAGACGGGATGGGTTGAATAGTTGGCTTAAGAGGTGAGCTACCAAAACCTACTTCTTTATCGCTCTCATCGTCAGAGAATTGCTTAGGCGAATGCTTTCCTGTTTCTATAGGGGGCTTTGGTTTTCCATCTACTTTCAGGGGAGAATTATCATCAAGCACTCCCGTTGGCTTTGATGGTTCGTCTGTTTTAAGAGAATATTTTTCGTCAAGAGCAATTACACTTTTTTCTGAAGAAATACTCGACTTTTCGTGTTTGATAGTCACTTGTGACTTTTCCTTAACTGACAGAGAAGAAAACTTCTCCAACTCGAGTTCTGTAGTCTGCCTCACTGCCGCAATTGGAGCCTTTGGCATGTCTTCTGGCTTTGATGGTTCGTCTAGTTTCAAAGGAGTTTTGTCGCTAATAGGACACACTGGCTTAACAGTCAGAATTGGTTGAATAGTTGGGTTAAGAGGTGAGCTACCAAAACCTAATTCTTCATCGCTCTCATCGTCACAGAATTGTTTAGGCGAATGCTTTCCTGTTTCTATAGACGGCTTTACTTTTTCACCAGTTTTCAGGGGAGACTTATCATCAAGCACTCCCGTTGGCTTTGATGGTTCGTCTAGTTTCAAAGGAGTTTTGTCGCTAGTAGGATCCACTGGCTTAACAGTCGGAATTGGTTGAATAGTTGGCTTAAGAGGTGAGCTACCAAAACCTAATTCTTCATCGCTCTCATCGTCAGAGAATTGTTTAGGCGAATGCTTTCTTGTTTCTATAGAGGGCTTTGGTTTTTCATCAATTTTCAAAGGAGACTTATCATCATGCACTTCCGTTGGCTTTGATGGCTCGTCCAGTTTCAAAGGAGTTTTGACGCTAGTAGGATCCACTGGCTTAACAGACGGGATGGGTTGAATAGTTGGCTTAAGAGGTGAGCTACCAAAACCTAATTCTTCATCGCTCTCATCGTCAGAGTATTGTTTAGGCGAATGTTTTCCTGTTTCTATAGAGGGCTTTGGTTTTGCACCAATTTTCAGGGGAGACTTATCATCAAGCACTCCCGTTGGTTTTGATGGTTCGTCTGTTTTAAGAGAAGATTTTTCGTCAAGAGAAATCACACTTTTTTCTGAAGAAATACTCGACTTTTCTTGTTGGATAGTCACTTGTGATTTTTCCTTAAGTGACAGAGAAGAAAACTCGTCCAACTCATGTTCTGTAGTCTGCCTCACTGCCGCAATTGGAGCCTTTGGCATGTCTTCTGGCTTTGATGGTTCGTCTAGTTTCAAAGGAGTTTTGTCGCTAATAGGACCCACTGGCTTAACAGTCGGAATTGGTTGAATAGTTGGCTTAAGAGGTGAGCTACCAAAACCTAATTCTTCATCGATCTCATCGTCACAGAATTGTTTAGGCGAATGCTTTCCTGTTTCTATAGACGGCTTTACTTTTTCACCAATTTTCAGGGGAGACTTATCATCAAGCACTCCCGTTGGCTTTGATGGTTCGTCTAGTTTCAAAGGAGTTTTGTCGCTAGTAGGATCCACTGGCTTAACAGTCGGAATTGGTTGAATAGTTGGCTTAAGAGGTGAGCTACCAAAACCTAATTCTTCATCGCTCTCATCGTCAGAGAATTGTTTAGGCGAATGCTTTCTTGTTTCTATAGAGGGCTTTGGTTTTTCATCAATTTTCAAAGGAGACTTATCATCATGCACTTCCGTTGGCTTTGATGGCTCGTCCAGTTTCAAAGGAGTTTTGACGCTAGAAGGACCTACAGGCTTAACAGACGAAATTGGGTTAATAGTTGGCTTAAGAGGTGAACTACCAAAAGCTAATTCTTCATCGCTCTCATCATCAGAGTATTGTTTAGGCGAATGCTTTCCTGTTTCTATAGAGGGCTTTGGTTTTTCACCACTTTTCAATGGAGACTTATCATCAAGCACTCCCGTTGGCTTTGATGGTTCGTTTAGTTTCAAAGGAGTTTTGTCGCTAGTAGGATCCACTGGCTTAACAGACGGGATGGGTTGAATAGTTGGCTTAAGAGGTGAGCTACCAAAACCTACTTCTTTATCGCTCTCATCGTCAGAGAATTGCTTAGGCGAATGCTTTCCTGTTTCTATAGGGGGCTTTGATTTTCCATCTACTTTCAGGGGAGACTTATCATGAAGCACTCCAGTTGGCTTTGATGGTTCGTCTGTTTTAAGAGAAGATTTTCCGTCAATAGAAATCACACTTTTATCTGAAGCAATAGTCAACTTTTCTTGTTGAATAGTCACATGTGATTTTTCCTTAAGTGACAGAGAAGAAAACTCGTCCAACCCATGTTCTGTAGTCTGCCTCACTGCCGCAATTGGAGCCTTTGGCATTTCTTCTGGCTTTGATGGTTCGTCTAGTTTTAAAGGAGTTTTGTCGCTAGTAGGACCCACTGGCTTAACAGTCGGAATTGGTTGAATAGTTGGCTTAAGAGGTGAGCTACCAAAACCTAATTCTTCATCGCTCTCATCGTCAGAGAATTGTTTAGGCGAATGCTTTCCTGTTTCTATAGAGGGCTTTGGTTTTTCACCAATTTTCAGGGGAGACTTATCATCAAGCAATCCCGTTGGCTTTAATGGTTCGTCTAGCTTCAAAGGAGTTTTGTCACTAGTAGGACCCAATAGCTTAATAGACGGAATTGGTTGAATAGTTGGCTTAAGAGGTGAGCTACCAAAACCTAATTCTTCATCGCTCTCATCGTCAGAGTATTGTTTAGGCGAATGCTTTCCTGTTTCTATAGAGGGCTTTGGTTTTTCACCAATTTTCAGAGGAGACTTATCATCAAGCACTCCCGTTAGTTTTGATGGTTCGTCTGTTTTAAGAGAAGATTTTTCGTCAAGCGAAATCAAACTTTTTTCTGAAGAAATACTCGACTTTTCTTGTTGGATAGACACTTGTGATTTTTCCTTAACTGACAGAGAAGAAAACGTGTCCAACTCGTGTTCTGTAGTCTGCCTCACTGCCGCAAATGGAGCATTTGCAATATCTTCTGGCTTTGATGGCTCGTCTAATTTCAAAGCAGTTTTGTCGCTAATAGGACCCACTGGCTTAACAGACGGAATGGGTTGAATAGTTGGCTTAAGAGGTGAGCTACCAAAACCTAATTCTTCATCGCTCTTATCGTTAGAATATGGTTTAGGGAAATGCTTTCCTGTTTCTTTAGAGGGCTTTGGTTTTTCACCAATTTTCAGGGGAGACTTATCATCAACCACACCCGTTGGCTTTGATGGCTCGTCCAGTTTCAAAGGAGTTTTGTCGCTAGTAGGATCCACTGGCTTATCAGACGGAATGGGTTGAATAGTTGGCTTAAGAGGTGAGCTACCAAAACCTAATTCTTCATCGCTCTCATCATCAGAGTATTGTTTAGGGTAATGCTTTCCTGTTTCTATAGAGGGCTTTGGTTTCTCACCAATTTTCAGGGGAGACTTATCACCAGGCACTCCTGTTGGCTTTGAGGGTTCGTCTAGTTTCAAAGGAGTTTTGTCGCTAGTAGGATCCACTGTCTTAATAGATGGAATGCGCTGAATAGTAGGCTTAAGTGGTGAGCTACCAAAAAATAATTCTTCATCGCTCTCATCGTCAGAGTATTGTTTAGGCGAATGCTTTCCTGTTTCTATAGAGGGCTTTGGATTTTTGTCTACTTTCAGGGGAGACTTATCGTCAAGCACTCCCTTTAGCTTTGATGGCTCGACTAATTTTAAAGCAGTTTTGTCGCTAGTAGGATTCACTGGCTTAACAGACGGAATTGGTTGAATAGTTGGTTTAAGAGGTGAGCTACCAAAACTTAGTTCTTCATCGCTCTCATCGTCAGAGTATTGTTTAGGCGAATGCTTTCCTGTTTCTAAAGAGGACTTTGGTTTTTCCTCAACTTTCATGGGAGACTTCACATCAAGCACTCCCGTTGGCTTTGATGGCTCGTCTAGTTTCAAAGGAGAAATGACAATTTTTTCTGAGGAAATAGTCGACTTTTCTTGTTGTATAGTCACTTGTGATTTTTCCTTAACAGACTGAGAAGAAAAATTGTCGAAAACTTGCATATCTTCTGGTTTTGATGGTTCGACTAGTTTCAAGGGAGTTTTGTCACTGGTCGTACCCACTGGCTTAATAGACGGAATGGGTTGAATAGTTGGCTGAAGAGGTGAGCTACCAAAACCTAATTCTACATCGCTCTCATCGTCAGAGTAGTGTTTAGTCGAATGCTTTCCTGTTTCTATAGAGGGCTTTGGTTTTTCATCAACTTTCATGGGAGACTTATCATCTACCACTCCCTTTGGTGGCTCGACTAATTTTAAAGCAGTTTTGTCGCTAGTTGGACTCACTGGCTTAACAGACGGAATTGGTTGAATAATTGGCTGAAGAGGAGTGTTTGGTTTTTCACCAATTTTCAGGGGAGACTTATCATCAAGCACTCCCGTTGGCTTTGATGGTTCGTCTGTTTTAAGAGAAGATTTTTCGCCAAGAGATATCACAATTTTTTCTGAGGAAATAGTTGTTTTTTCTTGTTGGATAGACACTTGTTCTTTTTCCTTAAGTGACAGAGAAGAAAGCTCCTCCAACACATGTTCTGTAGTCTGCTTTACTGCCGCAAATGGAGCCTGTGGCATATCTTCTGGCTTTGATAGCTTGTCTAGTTTCGAAGGAGATTTGTCGCTAGTAGTACCCTCTGGTTTAATAGACGGAATGGGTTGAATAGTTGGCTTAAGAGGTGATCTACCAAAACCTAATTCTACATCGCTCTCATCATCAGAGTAGTGTTTAGGCGAATGCTTTCCTGTTTTTATAGAGGGCTTTGGTTTTCCCTCAACTTTCATGGGAGACTTATCATCAAGCACTCCCGTTGGCTTTGATGGTTCATCTGTTTTAAGAGAAGATTTGTCGTCAAGAGAAATCACACTTTTTTCTGAAGAAATGCTCGACTTTTCTTGTTGGATAGTCACTTGTGATTTTTCCTTAAATGACAGAGAAGAAAACTCGTCCCACACGTGTTCTGTAGTCTGCCTCACTGCCGCAAATGGAGCCTTTGGCATATCTTCTGGCTTTGATGGTTCGTCTAATTTCAAAGCAGTTTTGTCGCTAGTAGGACCCACTGGCTTAACAGTCGGAATTGGTTGAATAGTTGGCTTAAGAGGTGAGCTACCAAAAAATAATTCTTCATCGCTCTCATCATCAGAGTATTGCTTAGGGAAATGCTTTCCTGTTTCAATAGAGGGCTTTGGTTTCTCACCAATTTTCAGGGGAGACTTATCACCAAGCACTCCCGTTGGCTTTGAGGATTTTTCTAGTTTCAAAGGAGTTTTGTCGCTAGTAGGACTCAATGGCTTAACAGATGGAATTGGTTGAATAATTGGCTGAAGAGGAGACTTTAGTTTTTCCTCAACTTTCATGGGAGACTTATCATCAAGCACTCCCGTTGGCTTTGATGGTTCGTCTGTTTTAAGAGAAGATTTGTCGTCAAGAGAAATCACACTTTTTTCTGAAGAAATGCTCGACTTTTCTTGTTGGATAGTCACTTGTGATTTTTCCTTAAATGACAGAGAAGAAAACTCGTCCCACACGTGTTCTGTAGTCTGCCTCACTGCCGCAAATGGAGCCTTTGGCATATCTTCTGGCTTGAATGGTTCTTCTAGTTTCAAAGCAGTTTTGTCGCTAGTAGTACCCACCGGCTTAATAGACGGAATGGGTTGAATAGTTGTCTTAAGAGGTGAGCTACCAAAACCTAATTCTTTATCGCTCTCATCTTCAGAGTATTGTTTAGGCGAATGCTTTCCTGTTTCGGTGGGAGACTTTGGTGCTTCCACCACTTTCAGGGGAGACGTATCATCAAGCACTGCTGTTGGCTTTGATGGTTCGTCTGTCTTAAGGAAAGATTTTTCGTCAAGAGAAATAGCAATTTTTTCTGAGGAAATAGTCGACTTTTCTTGTTGTATAGTCACTATTGATTTTTCCTTAAGTGACTGAGAAGAAAACTTGTTGAACTCGTGTTCTGTAGTCTGCTTCACTGCCACAAATGGAGTATTTTGCATATCTTCTGGCTTTGATATTTCGTCTAGTTTCAAAGGAGTTTTATCGCTAGTTGGACCCACAAAAGTTGGCTTAAGATGTGAGCTACCAAAACTTAATTCCTCATCACTCTCATTGTCAGAGTATTGTTTAAGCGAATGCTTTGCAGTTTCAATAGGGGATTTTGGTTTTTCCTCAATTTTCAGGGAAGACTTGACTTCAAGAACATCCGTTGGTTTTGACGGTTTATCTGAAGATTTTACTTGAACAGAAACTACAACCTTTTCAGAGGATATGGTGGACTTCGTATGGAGAGTAACTTGACTGTATTCCTTTTCGGAAAAGGTAGAGATTTCATGCAATTCTTGATCCATTTTGAGAGGAGATTTGTTAGCAAGCAATCCAAACACATTTGATGGTTCCTCTACTTTAGAAGGCGTAATATTGGGAGCAGACGGAATATACTGAATGGGCCTATGGAAATCAAATTGTTCACCTTCATAATTTTCGGGCGATGGTTTTGATGTGTCAATTACTTTCGAAGTTGGTATTACATTAGCAGATATAGTGGGCTTCTCTAAAGGCTTAGCAAAATCAACTTGCAATTTAGGTTCAGCAATTGTAGGAAACTTATCTTTGTTCTCAAACTGACTACTAAAACTTAAAAATGATTTACTTTCTGATTTTTTGCCTGTTGGTAAGGTGGAAAACTCATCTAGTCTGTGCTCAGTTATACGCAATGATTTAAGCTGGTTAAGTTTGTCTTCAAGAGACACCTCTTCATCACTCTCATTATCATCTTGAGGAGTCTTGGCTTTTGCTTCAGATGGAAACTTATCGTGTATATCCGCTAGAGATAATTTCGATATATGTGGAATGTCTGTTGAGGGAGGTAAATGCGTCGTTTCTTCTGTAATATCAGTTGGAAACTTATCTAATTGTTCCCTTTGCGTTTTAATCTGAACAGTTGATTGCTTATCAAACTGATTCTGGGATTCACTGTCTTTGTTAGCCAACTGCTTAAAGTCTTTTTCGATAGATTCGGATTTTAATTGTATTGTTCGAGCAGTGTCTTTTAGTTTTGTAAGATCTACTTCCTGCTCGAATCTCTTAGGAACTTCTTTTTGGATAAATTCTTTTTCCTGTTTAATAAGACTCTCCGTGGAAACCACATTATGAGCAACATTTTTTTGCTCCAAGTCTTTAATATGATCAACGACATTGTATTGAAGTTTTTCATTTTCTAGGAACTTTAAAGTTTTAATTTTAAAATCACTTGAGGGCTCCAAATCAGGTTCTGTTGGCGAAGGTTTTTCAAAAACTTTTGCCATATCTGCTACAGTGCGTTTTGAGCATTTTTGTTCACAAGCCTCTTCAAGGTTTTCAAGACTTGGTTTTCCAGCTGATAAAACTGGAGAATTAATTTTCTGATTCGTTTGACTACTTTTAGCTAAACTTTCCATAATTAGGTCCATGTCACTTAAAATCTGTTGCTCTATTGAGGTAACGTCGGCCTTACGATCTACTGTTTCACGTTTTCGGGGACTAAAAGGCGTAGCTTCTAAGCTCGCTATGGGATGCCTGCGTTCAATATCCTGAACCACTTCTTTAACATTAGGCAATGTAGCCACTTCTATTCTACTTACTTTATCTTGGTGCTCACTAATACTGTCTGGTAAAAACTTTGCCGTTTGCTTTACTATTTGCCTATCTAGATCTAATACCTGTTCCTTTAAAGTCTTATCCGTTTCAACTAAGTCTTCAGCCACCTTAAAGGCCTTACGCTTTTCACAAATCTTTTCACAAACTTCCTCCTCAATATTAGCCATGCTAATGCCTTCACGTTCCATAGCTTCGATAGGTGATGATTTTACGGACTGAGCTGGTGGCTCACATTTTATTAAACCATCTATTGTTAAATCTGCAGCAGTTAATATCTGATGCTCTAGCTCACATATGTCTGGTTTCCATTGGCATGGTTCTCTTTTTTGTACCGCAAAAGGAATAGCCTCTACATCCGTAGCACACAACTTATCCTCAATACTTTGCACCACCTCCTTCACCAACGGCACATTGACACCAATATCTTTTGCCGTAATTTGTTGTTGTTGTTTAACGTTAGGTTCCTGAGTTTCTATACTACTATGGCTCTCTAAGCGCATAACCTTGCGTCTTACATCGCCACAGCCCATTATTTGCTCAAGGTAGTCCCTATCACTGGAACTCTCTCTAGCTGTAGTGTCTGTATCATCGGGCACCATTAAATCTACTTTAGTGCGCGTTATCTGGGTCTTCAGGGTCGTTGTTGTTGTTGTCGATGTTGTTGTTGGTATTGTTGTCTTCGCAGTTGGACTACTTGTACTCATTTCTGAAAATGAGGTAGTGTCTTGTGAGTATATAGTATCGGGGGGAGCTACCATTTTATTAAGCAGCTGTTCAGTTTCATCAGTTATAGTAAATGTTTCGGGTTTTACACTATGAACACTGAAGTGCTCTGTTTTTAAGCGTTCCAGCGTAGCAAGTAGAAGTAGAAATAAGGCAATATATATATATAGAGAGAGACAGTTAACACCGATTACAAATTAACCAGACTTTTGTTGAGGTTTAGTTTATGTACACAGTGCAGTTGTTGCGAGCGAGCATAGCATCACGCCGTAGCACTACAAGCTGTACGCCAAAACCCAGCAGCAGGCACAAACATGCAAGTTGTAGTACGATATATATATTTTTTTTTTTAATAGATATAATACTAGAGCTTTGTGCAAATGCATTTGAAATGGAAAACAAAAACACGCACTCTAAAAATGCTCACTAAGATTTCCAAGTGACTTTGGCGCATCATACTTGTTGCATCACTAGTTCCAAAGGACAGTGTATAAGTTTAGCAGTTTTTATAAGTTGAGCTATGGGGTGCCCAGCTCTGATCATAAGCATGTCTTTTGTAAACATTTGTTTGCTATTTGCTCTCTCAATAGCAGTTACAGCAAAAAGAGCGAAGTAGCTACAGCATTGAAGAACAACAGCTGCTTAAGCAAGAGCAGCAATCGTAAAAAATATCTCTCATACGCTTAGCATGCCATTCGTATTTTTTTGCTCTTTGGCCCTTTCTCAAATAGCAAAGCAGCAAGCACGAAGCTTACTCTCTCTGGCATCGGCTCGGTCGAAAGCGAGAGCAGGTGCGCTGTCTGTCATAAGCAGAGCTGGGCAAAAGAGAGCGGCCACAAAATGAGATTGTGTTAGTAAGCTGTACACTGCGCAAATGAATTGTGTTGCAAAATGGTTTTTTATTTATTTTTTATATTCATAGTAATAATTATTTGCATCTTACTATTATTAGTCTCAGTTTTTTAATTATTTGTAATTGTTGTTTATTTATTATTGAAAATGTTGATTCATATATGTTTGAAGTGCAGAACATTAAATGAAATTTTTGTTTATAATATATTTGATACGTTTTTGAATTAATAAAATGCGTTGAATGCCAATATTTAAATTTTATATATCATTGTGATAACTGGTCGTAGCGACACATTTAATCATTTATTTCTCTCAGTGTACAAAACCTACATAGCCACAGTTGAGTCGAAATGAGTAATAATTTTGCTCTCTGCTGTGCTAAAATGGGCGACTTCAGCTTGCCTCGCCCTCGTGTCTGTTTAAATTCACGAAGTAAAAGTGCCCGTTTGGGCTATGGGCTGCCCAGCTCTGATCATAAGCATGTCTTTGGTAAAATTTTGTTTGCTATTTGCTCTCTCTGAAGCACAAAGCAGAGATTTTTATGCTCGACATTCAAATTCAAAGTAGCAAAAAAATAACTTTGAAAAAGCACAGCATTTTGAGTCCCTGCTTTTAAGTTTTTCTATATCGAAAAGACTATGAAAAATATTAGGTTCAATCACTTTCGTTAGCCATTTGCAATAATAAATTTACAGCGCGATGCAGAGCAAGTAAGAACGATATTAGAATTTTAAGCTTCTTGACATTCAAGTGCAAAGTAGCAAAAACCTAACTATGAAAAAGCAAAGCATTTTAAGTCCCTGCTTTTTGTATTTCTTTAAAAAATATTAAAAGAAAAACAAAGCGGAGCAAGCAAGTACCAAGATGCAGTATTGATCTTCTGCTTGTGCTCATGTGCTTTTAGATTTTTCATTTGCGAATCTGCTTGTCATTGGCTTTCTGCAACATTACAAACAATTGTGTGCTCTGTTCACGACTAAAAGAAATCGCAGCATTTTGAAGCCATATTAAGAAATGGAGATTCCATAGAAGTAGATGCCCACTCTGCCTGCAATTTTCTGCCCAGCAGCATAAATATCGAGAGTGGTTGATGTTGCACTAGCACGTTCTAGTTCAAAGGAAATAAGAATAATGGAAAAGCACTTGGAAATCATTGGGAAAATTCTCGTACTTTACTGGTACCAAGCACTCACAGCTTTTTGGGACATCATTCGAATGCATTTGCTAACAAGTTTCGAGTATTAATGCGCTTACTTAAAAAGCAAAAAATTAAAAAAATTGAGTACACATTGTGGCAAGCATTAGCCCTTGCGTCATACATATGCTATATGAGGTCGTGGATTCTTTGCTCGTATTTCTGCTGCTGCACAAAAACAGTATTATTTATAATATTTTATATAACGAAGATGTCTTATAAATTTTGTATTACGTTTGCATATTTTTTTTTCATTATAACTATTTAAGCAATATATAGTACAGTTTACAGTTTTTGAGAGCAAAAAACTCAAAAGATACAAAAGATTAGCAAGTACTGCAAGTAAAAGTAAGCCACGACTTCATATTTCATAAACAATACATAGACATAGGTATATCGTACATATTTCAATAGTTATTTATTTGCACTCTATTAGAGTTATATGCATAGCCAATTATATAAGAAAGCGATTTTTGGGGGGGTGCATACAAATCAAATCATTTCTTTCAGTGTAGTTGTAGTACGTATAATTGCTATATAAGCCGCAAATAAAAAAATAAACACAAACTAGATGTTATAGATAGAGATAGATTATTTATAAAGACGCTACGGTGTGTTTGCTGTGAGTTTTATGTTTCAGCAACTAAACATTTAGTTACAATATTTTATTTATTTAAATTTTTTTTTTTAATATTATATGGAAAGTATGCTTTTTTTCTCGCCAAAAAGTACGAAAAGCAACAGAATACAATATAAATACTTGCTGAAATGAAACTAAATGAAAAGATTGAAACTCAAAGCCGTGGTGGATTATTGAAGTGTTATATGCTGTACATATATTGTGATCGATTTGAGGATCAGTTGGGATTCACAATACACGTTACGTTTGATATTGATTTTTTTTTTCGTTTTTTTTTTTTCGAAAATCGTATGCCAAAAGTGTTTATCTTAATGGAAAAAATCTTGTAGTTACTTTTAAATGTATATAGTAGTAGTTAGTTAGTATGTCTAACATGTTATTGGCCAAGCTGTTTGCCCAATCAAAGTAAATATTAAGTTATGTAGTATATAGTATATGTATCGAATAAATTAACGTAGCTTGCAGTAGTTGTTAAAAAATTCACATAAATATATTTATAAACTGAATTGCTTAAATAATTATTTAAAATTGCAAACGTAATTGTAGTAGTAATAGTGTAGATCGCATATACAATATTTTTTATTTAATTTGTTTTAGTAAATGAAAAGACACTGAGATTTTTAATTGTAGTAGACGACATATCGATACCCATCATTTATAGTAATTTTAGCAACTTTTCAAATTTTTTATACAATTTATTTTAATTTATGTAACTTACCATTAGTTAACTTAAATTACTGCAGTTAATTAATTAAATGTTTATTGCAATATTTTAGAAAATTTTATTTATGCATTGAATGAACCACAAACAACAAGTTACTGCTACAATTTTGAATTGCTAGCCAAGATTAGAGGCACGAACAACACAACCAAAATTTTCCAAATAGTTATTATATAAACGTGTACACACTAAAATTTCGCGTCTAAACCGTGTCGCGTTCTGGCTAAATACGAATTTCTAACTAAATCTGCACTATTTCTGCGCCTGAAGCTATGCTATGAAAATGTCTGTGAACAAATTAAATTAAGTATACGCTAGCGCGTACGCTTTGGCTTTGTAGCTTTGTGGCTTGCAGGCTGACTGGCGCATGACATAAGTGCGCGACATTTTTTGTGACTGCTACTAGATGCAGAAACCCCCTCTAGTCTAATGATATATAAAATTACATAAATCTTTTAAACACACATATATCACTGGAAATAATACGACTTGATGACAGTAGTTCATTTAACAGCTGACCAACTAAATCCTTGCTTAACTCTCAGCCATGCGATCTTCAGCTTGCTTTTGTTTTGTCTAGTTTAAGCGAATGCACACTGGTTCACGTATCATTCAAAAATGGACATTTATTGCAAACAAGAAGAAATGTAGCGTATTCTTAATGTAAATTGTCTTAACTAAGTTAATGTTATAATATAAAAAGAAAAAATTTAATAAATTGGAGCTTTTATAAATTTAACATACAAACATAATTAAATTTTGTTCTTACGAAGTACTTGTGAAAAAGTCAAATACACCTACTTCTGTTTTACAGGGTAGGTACGTTCCAGAAAAAACGTTTAAAAAAAACCGTGTAGAAAAAAGACAAAGTAAATGCTTAAACTGCTATGAAAATAAATTGGAAAGGGGAATCCCTAACTAAATTTCTAAAAGATAAGATCAACAAAAATATTTTTCATACAAATTTTAATCAAATAGCTTGGTGTAAAAATTTTTTTTTTAGTCCGTTTTATTTCAAACCTTGTAAAAATTTATTTTTAAACTATTCTGTTTTTTTATTTTTAGCTTAATTGGTTGACAATTAATTTAGAAATGATGCCCCAAAGTAATTTAAAAAAAAAAAATATCCCACTTATGAGCGACGGGTGCATTATTTTTTTTCAAACTTATACCATTTTTTTTTATTTTTGAATACCCCTTCGTGGTTGACTTGCTTTTGGTTCAAAGATAGAGAGGGAAATTTTTTTTGATGTTTCAGATCAATGGCGACATCAAGGCAGCCGTGGAGGCCTCTCCAAAAATTAGTCTAGTTTTATTACTTTGGAAAAATTATTTTTTGTAGCTCAAAATATGCATAATATCGTCACCTATTTATAATATATATAAAAATAAATAAAGTTTCTTTGGAAAAAAAATCTAAAAATATCCTTAAAATACCGTGTCCACACAGGTTTTACCCCTTTTACTAGACGAGAAGGGTGAACGGCAAATAAAGTTGGTAGAAAAAAAGTAAGTAAGTAAATCTTAAGATTTTACAACGTGTGTGTGTAGAAGTCCAATTTGGAAGATATTAAGCTGGCAGAGATCACAGGGTTTGAATATCTTCGAAAATATATGGGGATGGTTGGCAACAACAATCTTTGAGTATACCTGAACTTATAAAAGCGAAGTGGTTTCCTTCCAAACCGAACAGTTGATTTTTTAGAGCAGAAAGATGACTCTACATATTTTTAAATTTTTTTTCCAATCTTAAAAACTTCTATTTTACATTAAATTTAGATAAAGTGTCCTATTCAAGTGAGGCAAAATTAGGAACTCACATAGTGACGGTTTTGAGTTAATAATTTTCTGTTAATACTTTAAGCTTTAGGAATATTGGTTAAAATACAACAATAAAATTAAAAAATAAAAAAACAATTACTCTATAGCTAGCATACTTTGGGAGCAAAGAACAATAGAAAACAGACTTAAGGGGTGTCTTACTCAAGTATTTTAAATTATACATAGATAGTTGTAACATTTTATGACATTCTTCTTCTCCCTTTCGGGGATTGGCACCTTGGGATAATGAATCTAAGAGCGTTGCCGGCAGTAGCAAAGCTATTGGTAGGGCCACCCATGCCGGTAAGGTCAAAGAGGAGTCTCGTAGCTAAGATCAATCCACAACAAATCGAATACTAAATACTACTCCTCAATCTTATCGTGCTATCATATTATTTTTCCATCTGTTCCATTTTTTTGCTGCTTTTGTTTTAACCATCTATACCAAATCTACAATCTTTGGTTCGTTATATTAAATCATAATTACTTATCATACTACACATATTTGGTGTGCATCAACAACTTTGTAAAATTCTAGTCAGCCATATTGGATCCGCCATTTTGATTTTTTTGAAACTGACCAAAATCCTGTTTTCATACCAAGTTACGTTATAAACTATAAACGATAAATTTTCGTATACGCAATATTTCGTTTTCGCATGACTCTTGACCCAGTGTGCATTGTCTTATCGATTTTATCAGTTAGTAGAGAACTACGTTGACATTGCATGCCTTTGAATGTTATATATTAGCATTGCCTAGACAGCAATAACAAAGGCGCCAGAACATCAGCTATTTGCGGTTTGGTTTTCTCTGGGGGTTTCCCAGTTCTAGTTCTAGTTCTAGTAGTTTTTTAAGCTATATAAATATTGTGTTGTTTTGCGTGCTGTGACCTTTGTTTAATTGGATTAGCTAACGAAATGTTGAAAGTGCAATAGGATCAGAGCTAACATATTTGGTTTTTTGTTTTTATTTTATTTTGTTTTGTTTTGTTTTGTCACCTACTACTTGCCACTAATTCATTCAATGAACTTTAATTTTAAGTTAAAAAATAATTGTAATAGATATAATAGTTCGTTACAGACTTTTTTTATTAAGATACACACACTAGCAGCTTGTAACTTAGATTGAACTAAACGCGTTTCCTTTGAATCGATTGAATGAATGGGATTTGCATACAAAAAGCCTTTGGATTCAAAAAAAAAAAAATAAATAAAACAAAGTTGAAAGTGAAAGAACAAAAAAAAAAATGAAAACAAACTATTACAAAAATTTATTAAAATCAACTAATTGATTAAACACTACAAATTGTGTTACAAAATTGATATACCAAATAAATATTTGGGTGTACAAAATTATTGTTTACGATTTGAAATTTTTACCAAAAAGGCAAACAGAAAATTAAAAAATATATTTAAGTAAATATAGGTACATAACAATACGAATTGCATAGAATAGACAAGTCATTTGGAATGGGACTTACCAATTGTGGAAATGGCAGCCACACGTTCAAAGGTCGACTCTGTGGTCTTGTGTAAGGTTTTTACAGTGTCTGCCAGGTAATCTGCAATTGAAAATCAATAAGTCTACATTTTTTTAAATTTGTTATAGCGAAGGCCCAGCAAAGCAAATCGGAAATGAATATAATCGCTTTTTCGTGAGTCAACGTAAACTTTACAATCTCCGAAACTTTGAAAGCCCAAATTATTTTGGTTGAAATTTTTGAGAAAAATTTTAATTATCTACTGTACTTGCCAAAATTCAGAAAGGGCGAGGTTTGGTTAAAAATTAAGAGGACTTTTTTATTTCGCAGGCTACATACATTGTGTTTTCACAAACATATTTTTACAACAATATAAACTATTCTAAATTTTTTTTTAAGCGGCATAAAGGTTAGAAGTGTTTGGCATGATCGGCGATTATCTGCTGTCGAAAAAGCTTGTTGAGCCTGCATCAAATTAAAGTCAATTTAGGTCGAACGCGGTCGACTTTAGGATACCCTGTACAACTCACCACATAGCAATCAAACCCGGTATATTGCTTAAGAACTCCAAAAGATATTTATTTGCCAAATTTGGTTACGATATCTTCATAAACAAATGAATTATCCATCTAAAAGTTTTGGTTTTTTCAAGGTCCTCTGAAACACCCCTACGGCAGCCCGATATCAAAAAAAAAAAAAAAATTTGTCTCCTGTGTCATAATAAGGCGTCTAATCTGAAAGTTTGGTTGCTCTAGCTCTTACCATCTCTGATATCTAGGCGTTCATACGGACAGGCGGACATCATGTATCGACTTTCCTAGTCACCCTGATCATACTTTAGCTAACTTCGGGGGGTCTCCGACGATTCCTTCTGTATGTTACATACATTTTTGGCGGGCGCAATCTTAATATACGCTTTGTACAATAAGGTACAAGGTATACAAATGGAATTAAGTGCTTGAAAAACACTCGAAATATAGACATTAGATGAGTCTACTAGACCGATAAGATACAAATTAGGAACCTCGCTCTGTACGCCACATTACGTTAAAAACAGATGAAACGTTAAAGAAGTAAAGAAATAGTATTGGAAAATTGTCGAATCAACATTACATCTCGGTTGGCTCGTGCCATTAAATTCTTGGGTAAGAGACGACTGTCAGCGAAGTTTGTTCCGAAACTGCTTAATTTTGAACAGAAAAACCGTGTGACGAATCTTGACGACCATAACAAAACTCCCAGAAGAGCCAAGACCAATGGCAAAACTGCATCACTAGAAGAGCTCAAGGCTATGTCAAAAAGAAATGCTTCGAGAATTGGAAAAAGCGTTGGCACAAGTATATTATATTATTAATTTTGAAGGAGACACCATGAATAAATAAAAGGGTTTTAATAGACATAAAGGGCCACCCTAATTTTACCCCTAATCACCCTAACACGCTTTGTATGTCATTTTAACAGATTTGAGCTTCTGCCTAATTTCATGGCGAACAATTTATAAAAACTTACCGCTCTCCATATTGCTTGGGTGTGACTGCTCTGTTTGCTTTTCAAGTTTGGTATCACTGGGTGTTGGTGGTGGAGTCTGGGAGTCTGGAATGTCGCTCGCTGAAAATTTAAGTCAAATGATGAAAAAATTTACGAAATATTCATTAAAAATAGTAGTAATACTTATAGTATAAGTTTGAGAACCCAACTAAATTTGTAAAGCTAATAAAAGTCAAATTTTGGCTTACAAAAACGAATTGCTAGACTTCGGGGATATTTGTTATTGCTATGTTCCTTTGATTTGAATTCAAAATTTTTAGTTTTTAAACGTATATCATTTTTTATTGTATATATATTAGGGTACTCGGAATAACCCTTAAGCACCCTTAGCCACAACAAATAGCAATAAAACATAACTTTGATCACAGATTTGATCAGTTCTCACCTATTTTTATGAGTTCATCAGATATTTCGATTAATCCCTCGCTCATTTTCTTTGTGATAGTATCGCCAACTGATTTACAAAACTCCGCATCAGTCAGCGATTTACGTGGCTCAATGCGCACTGGTGCACTGAGTCCTTCTTCTCTAACAGAGCCAACAGTCTCGCTAATCGGCATAGTTGCGCGTCTACCAAAGGTATCACTATCATATTCACCAGACAGCTGAGTTTGTTGCTCCATGGCCAAGAAATCGGCGGTCAATTTGCGTGCAGAAAAGGGTGACACTTCACCAATTGGCGCTGCTGTTTCAATGCCATCACCCAGCAGAGATTTGCTCTCAGGTGACGCTGTGGCAACCTGCTGCTCTACTTTATTCCCCGTTTCAGCCAGCTCTATCAGCTTTTCGGTTTCCTTAGCCTCCTTGTCGACTAGTTTAGGTTGTATGGCTGCCGGTACTATGGCCGCAGTTGCTGCCACTAAACTCTCTGCAATCTTAGTATCCTTTGCTACTGGAATAGCTGTTGGTAGCTGAGTTTGCTGTTCCATGCTTAAAAAGTCAGCCGTTAGCTTGCGCTCAGTAAGTGGCTCCATTTCCTTGGCAGCCGACAATATTGTGGCCCCCGGTT
The DNA here is from genome assembly GCA_949987675.1 of Chymomyza fuscimana. Taxonomy (NCBI): domain Eukaryota; kingdom Metazoa; phylum Arthropoda; class Insecta; order Diptera; family Drosophilidae; genus Chymomyza; species Chymomyza fuscimana. Next base: position 2,630,270 of record OX465089.1, read on the forward strand.
GTTCTATATGTTTCTCGACTACCTTAGGCTCCTTTTCGTCTAGTGCAGGTTGTATGGCTGCCGGTACTATGGCCGCAGTTGCTGCTACTAAACTCTCTGCAATCTTAGTATCCTTAGCCCCTGGAACAGCTGTTGGTAGCTGAGTTTGCTGTTCCATGCTTAAAAAGTCAGCCGTTAGCTTGCGCTCAGTAAGTGGCTCCATTTTCTTTGGTGCTGTCACTTGCTCAGTTGGCTTTGTGACTGTTTCTTCGATTGCTTCCTTTTTCAGCTCTACGACGGGTATTTTACTTGCTGGTGGCGCCATTTTTGCAAAGATAATTGAGTCTGGTTCAGAGCTCGTTATGGATGATTGCGAGGATTCCGGCAGTATTGTGGCGCTCGGTTGCTCTATAAGTTTCTCGACTACCTCACCAGGTTGTATGGCTGCCGGTACTATGGCCGCAGTTGCTGCCACTAAACTCTCTGCAATCTTAGTATCCTTAGCTTCTGGAACAGCTGTGGGTAACTGAGTTTGCTGTTCCATGCTTAGAAAGTCAGCCGTTAGCTGCCGCTCAGTAAGTGGCTCTATTTTCTTTGGTGCTGCCACTTGCTCAGTTGGCTTTGTTGCTGTTTCTTCGATTGATTCCTTTTTTAACTCCACGACGGGTATTTTACTAGCTTGTGGCGCCATTTTTGCAAAGATTATTGAGTCTGGTTCAGAGGTCGTTATGGATGATTGCGAGGATTCCGGCATGCTTGGCAACTGCGTTTGTTGCTCCATGCTCAGAAAATCGTGTGTCAGCTTACGAGCATCAGCTGTAGTTATGTGCTCCTCGATTTTGTGGAATGCCTCAACAACTTCAGCTACTTTTTCGGCCACTTTATCTTCTGTAACAGGCACAGATTGTTGTCGAGTTTTTTGACTTTCTAAATGCTTCTCAGATTTCGCAACTTGCTCATCTATTTTATGGAATGTCTTGAGCAAATCGCCCACCTTTTCAGCCACCTTTTCAGCTGCGGCGGGAATTTCAGCATCCTTTACAAGCGGTTTGTCCTGCAGCGGCTGTGCAGCTGTCACAGAGGTTGCCACATCATCTAGTGCTTTGATGTCCTTAGCGACCAATTTCTCCACAGATTTTCTCGGCTCCACTTTGGGTATCTTGCTGGCCTGCACTGCTTTTGGCTCGACTGCAGTTTGAGCCGGTAATTGGGTCTGTTGCTCGGCCTGCAAAAAATCTTGTGTAATTAAGCGCGCAGCCTCGCTTGTCTTAACTGGTATCTTGGACAAGGATTTCTCTACCTTTGTGTCCGCAAACGCATCTGCTTCCATTACAGCGCGGGGCGCTGCTGTGGGCGGTTTGAACTCCTCGCTGGCTTTTCTTACCAGCTTGGGTATTTGAGTTTTGGGTTCTATGCCGTGGAATTCGTATTTGACTTTTTTGGCTTCAAAGTCGGCAATTTTATCCTCAATATTTGTACTATCGATCAGTTCGACAGTTTTACTTTGATCCATTGATCCAGTGGACTGTGCATCCCTAAGGTGTTTGATGGTCTCAGTGACCTTCGTTGTTTCAGTTATGACCTGACTGCTGGGTATATGACTTGTGGCTTGTTCGGCTTTGCCGTTTTCAAACGAGCTTATAATATTTTCTACCTTTTTGCTGGCAGCTTCGGTTACCTCACTAATGACTTGTTCCATTTCCTTTACGGTTTCTTGAGGCACTGTTGCCGCTGTATAGCTCTTTTCCTTGAACTCTTCCACAAACTTCTCATGCACTGTTGTTGTAGCAACTGGCAGTTGACTACGTTTCTCGAATTCCAAAAAGTCTTCTGTAATATCACGTGCTTCTTGACGTGTAATGGCAGCAACACGGCTAATGCCACTGCCAACTTCCGTCTTTTCCGACTTCTCAGCCGTGCTTATATCTTGCACAATTTTGTCAACCATAACTGGTGATAGCTGCTCTTCTTCCTCGGAACTTCGTCCGGAAGTCTTTAGCTTGTGTGTTAGCTCTTTGTCAAAATCGCTTTTGCTGACTTCCACCGCTTCCATTTTACCCATTTTCATTTTGATGACTTGGTCGGGCACAACGGCAGATTTGATAATATTATCGGCGGGCAACTGCATCAATATTTCGGACTCGTGATGTGCCTTTTTGTCTTCAATAAGGCTCTTGCGCTTGATTTCGGTAATTTCGCGGGTTATCTCCTTCTTTTGTGTAGAGGCAGGTATGGAACGTTCTATGGACAGACGCTTCACAATTTTCTCACGTCGCTCGGCCACAGTACGTTTGGCTTGCTCCTCATCGGATTCGGACTCCTCGACCTCCTTCTCCTCGGCAGAGTATTTTACTTCTTCGCGTTCGTTGATTTGTTGTATGCGCTTGCCTAAAAACGATTTGCAACACGATTAACAAAGTACATTTTGTCTACTCTTAAGCGTACTTACTTTCTCGCCGAACTAGCTCCTCCACAGATTCCGAGTTTTTCATAATATCCGTATCGTCAAACTCACGCGAATGTGTCAACCGACCACTCTTGCACTTTTTCATTATATCCTCACGTCCAATATTCTTGAGCGCCGCCTCCAAAGCCAAAATGTCGTAGTTTGGCTTGTCCTTGTACAAACGTATCATGCTTTGGGCCTGGCGTGCAATACTATCTGTATTTTGATTTATAATCTCATCGATCTCATCCGCATTAATGCCTATCTCGGGCGCCAACTGTATCCAGTCTTTGCCCAATAGATTTGAAAGGTCTACTATGCGTATATCGCCTATATAATGATCATTTTGATGCTTGCTTAAGCTAAACATCGATGTTCGATAGGCAGTTGTCACACGATCAGAGAACGCTGTAGTCGAATCGGGTATAACCGCTTCGGGCAGCACTATGTTTAGTATGCAAATCGGTTGTTGCGGTGGTTCGCCCTTTGCCACTTTGGGTTCTTTCATAAAGAGTGTGCGTCCTACAATATCAGCATGCTGATCCTTGACGCGCACAGTAAAAGGCAGACGATTTTCACGGAAGGCTTTGAACTGCAGTTGTAGCTGATCACCCGATTTGGTAACAGGCACCAAATTGCCAGCCATTTCGATGTATTGAGGCTTACCCTCAAGCACCTCAACATCGCGGCTCTTGGCCACCTCAGTGTAAAGCTCATGCTTCTCGAGTGTTTTATCCTCGCGATCATCGGTCATGCAGAAGACGCGTAGACGTGCCTCATGTGGCTCAATCTTTTTGGCAAAGACCACGAACTTGGCAATGAAGGGCACATGTATGACTTCCCTATAGGCATAATGTTGGATTAAAGTAGCCAAAACTAGAGCGCTCAGTTCGTTCCATACTTACTTGTACAGTTCCGTGGCCATTTTGGTAGCCTCCGAAATGTTACGGCAATCCATGAGCCAGAAACGTGCCGATACCGTGGTAGTAAATGAGACACAGTCGTTGACAAAGGTTAAAGGCGTGGAGCCGGTTACATCCTCCCATTGTGCGCGAGATGGTCCGCCTATTGATTTAAGGTTTGAATATATTCAATCTTCGGGCTTATGACTTGGAAAATGTTACGCAAAGGCTATGTAAAACTCTTTGAAAACTCTACTTTTGTCTCATTAGCAGATGAATAATTCCAAAATTGTTCAACTAATTTTTAAACTAAATGAAACCAACTTAAAAGAACAATATTTTTTGAGAGAGAGTTACGATTGAGTGTGTGTGTGTGTGTGTGTTTTAGTCAAGTTAAAGCAATTATATGAAAAGAGTAAGTATTATTCGAAAAGTATTAAGTTATATTATGGCATATATATATATATATATATATAGGTATATATAGTTGAGTATGTATATAGTTTGTGTTGGTGAGTCGTTTTTTAGAGTGTACAAAATGAATGCATGTGATGCCGGACTGTGTGAAGTGTTGTTATTGTTTGTTGTTGGTTAGTAGGGTTACCATAATGTTTAACTGGCGCATTTATTTTCAAGCATTTGGTATTTTTAGTATTTTTTTTAGTTTTAGCATTTACAGAGGTACATTTATATCTTGCGCTTAATTTAAAGCTCTTTCGAAACAACATGCTTAAATGTTTAGATATTTTGTTTTAAAGAATAAACTGTTTTAATGATAAAAAATAAAGTTTAAGTAGTGAGCGTGTCACGTGTCTTTTTGGTAAATGTGAAAATAGAAGAAACGTACAAAATTTTATTTAACTTAAAACCAAAAAAAAAAAATATAAAAATCATTAAGTCATTATTTACATGTAATAACAAAAGTTTATATTTTACATAATTTATTAATAAAACTGTTTTAAAAGCAATGAATTTGCATAGCATTAAATTAATATTTGTAACTTCCTCAATAGCTTTTGGTAGTTTTTATTAATATTTGTATATTTGTTTTCGGTTTCAGAAAAGTTCTCTTTGGTGCCACAAACAGTAGGAATTTTCGTCTATTGTTTAAGAATAATATTCATGTATATATTCTGCTTTATGTTTTAAACACAAATTATAAGCAATTACAAAAAAATACCAAAAAGTTTTAATGCTCAACATAAAATTGTGAATTATAAAAATATATAAGAACATAAAAACATAATGAATATTTATCAATTGCTTTGTTTTGGAATACGGTTTTAATGGCCCAAAGAGCAACTTTAGGATTTAGTTATAACATTTGGTATTAAAGACCTACAAACTGTTTTATTTTTGGAATGAAAATGTGCAATTTGTATAAGGTACAAGTAGTAAATCTGCGTGCAGTCAGAAATTCTTTAGTTATTATTATTTTATTTATTAGTTTAGAGAGAACGCAGCAAAACGATGGCAAGACAAGCTTAAAGTTCATATATAAAATGTAAATTTGAAAATTGGCTTACTTCAAAAACTAAAACGCGAGGCCAGTTTTGCTGGCAATTTTCAATAAAGCGTCATAGAGAAAAACTAATCAATTTTTTGAAAAAGTTGCAGGTAAACCAAGTCTGGAAGTGTAACTGAGCTACTAATTATTTGTACATAAGGCCCTAGGACGCAACGCAACCCGAATTTCAGCATAAATAAATAAACTAACATAAAAAATAAATAAAACAAAAACACAATTCAAGACAAACCAAATTAAAACTAATAGTAATAAAGAAAAATGGCATAAAAGCATAATTGTTAAAGTAATGTTTGAAAAATTTGCTTTTTTTAATTTTTAAAACAAAAAAAAAGAGAAATTGCTTTTGTTTTCAAATCATATATATGCAGAATTTTCAAATTTTGGCATTTTAAATTTCTTTAGGCAAATATTTAAATTTGCTTGAATTTGCTATATTTTTTGAATAGTTGCTTAATTTTTAATGTAACTATAATTTTATTGTTAATTATTTTGGCATAGAACGAACAACTAAATATATGGAACAAATAACGAATTTTATTTTGTAAACTGTTTTAATTTGAAATTTCATACATGTTTGTGAATTTCTGATTTATTTTTATTTTGACAATTTTATTTTTTTTTGTCATTTTTTTGTTATTTTTTGCTAGTTACCTTTTAGAGACCTTTTCCGAAACACACCTTCAATGGATTGAGAAAACAGAATGGAATGCGTGCACATATGCAATGACGCATTAGTACGAAATTATAGAACAATTAAATACGTTGTTTCAATTAAGAATTGAATTTAAGTTTTTTGGGTTTTTGTATTGTTCAGAAATCAGAAATCATAAATATATAAGTATATATATATATTTTTTATATATAAAAATACTAAATGAAATACTAAAATCAAATAAACTAAAATAAATGGAAAATATACTAAAACTCGAACAAACACTGTAGTTGTTGTTGTTGTTACTGTAGTGGGCACAATGAGACATGGTTTATATGAATGGATAGATAGATGGATGGAGCTGAAATTGTGTGTTGGTGTGTGTGAGAGAGTGTGTAGTAGTATAACTATGAAGATGATTATGAATATCTAAGTGAATAATTTGAATGAAGTATGTTTGCTAAGTACAGCTCTATAGTTTTAAAATTTTTACTAACTTGGGCATTACTTTTGAAAACGCAATAGACAAAAAAAGTATTTAACAAAAAAAAAAAGTGTAAACCCTTTGAATTTGTACGCAGCTACTACACAGACACAAGCACATTGTATCATACTTGATATGTATATGTATCTTAAGGACCTGAGCATGATTATGAGAGCGAACTTCGTTTGAGCACTTAAATTTTGGACTGTACAACTTTATGCAAGGTAGTTAGGTATAAGATGGTATGTTTTATATAATAGGTATATATAGTATATATATATAGTACTAGCAGTACATGATACTTGTAGTATATGTTGTATATAGTAGATTATACTAGGCTTTTTTATAGACAACCAAACTAAAACAAAAACCAATAACGAAATACAAAAGAAAATTGAAAAAAAACTAAGATACATAATAATGTAACATAAATGAAAGCCTGAGAGATAAAGAGAGAGAGTTACAGTTTTGTACTTATAAACAACAACTAACATAACGTAATGTTATAGTTAAAATAGTTAACTGCTTGGAGCACATTTCACAACAACACAAAAAACATAAAGAAATATCGGCCACATCGGCTGACTTACCTGTTATAGAGCACAGCAAACGTAAGGTTGGAGTATTGCCCGAATACTGATTAATCATGCCCTGGCTATGCGCCTTTGGAGCGGGCATACTAAGTGTTATGGCCTTGTGGAATTTGCGGCGACGCGGCTCTACCGTAACTATAGGCGATACGGCAACGCCGCGACCCAGCAGCTTAGCAGTTAGATCGGGATCAACCGGTTGCGCCTAGAAATGTAACGAATGAGCGGCACTATAGACAAAAATCGATTTTTGGCCCACACACTTACACTTAAAATGAGTACAAAATAAGCTAAAAACAAAAACGAAAAGTACGAAATATGCGCCTATTTGTTGCATGATATATATTACACACCTATATACATATATATATATAGTATTAAAAAAAATATTACAAAAAAAAAACAAACAAACTTTTAACAAATGAAATGAGTCTTGGGCTAAATGGTGAACATTTTGGTTAGCCTTTATACAATGTTTGGTATGCTAGTTGTGGTATTTTTTTGGTACTTTTTTTTTTGGCAATTTTCTGTTTTTTAAATACAGCTTACACTTGTAAGTTTAGCTACAAACAATAACAATGTTCAGGCCCATTTTAGTCCCAATAAATTTAGTCATCAAAAAAACTTTAACTACAACTTAAGCACTATGTTAAAAAAAAAACTAAAAATAAAACCATACAGAAATATTTTACAAAATGCAAATAAAAAAATTCATTTAAGTTAGAAATTAAAAGCGGGGCCATTATAAAATCGTTTTTTGTTTTATAGCTTGGCTAAAATGTTACAATTTCTATAGATTTTATTTTGCCTAAAGAATTTTATTACAATATACTTTTGTCTTTTTCGAAAAAGCAATTTAATCAAAAGTAAATAAAATCAAAATTAATTAAAACATTTTCGTTGGCATAAAGTTTTTGTTGAACTAAATTTATTGGGTAGTACTGCATTTCAGAAATCTTGTATAATCTTATGCATAAATAGTTAAATAATCATATTGTTGTTAAATATAATAGTTTTGATATCGCTATATACCTGTCTTATGCAATTGCACAATTGTATGTTATAGTTTTTTTTTAATTTTTTTTTTTTTTAATTTTAAGCTTTAAGAAAATATGCATTTTGCGTGCTTCTTTTTTTTGCCCTAAGTCTGTCGATCCATGATCAATTTGCTTTTTAGATATAAGTTTTTAAGTTTATGTATTACGAGTATAACGCACTAAAGTACATGCTATTCAGAGTATTCTGACATTTGACTTGGAATTGTTAAGAGTATAAGTAAACTTTTGTGATTATACAAATTTTATAGGTTACTTGTTATTGAAAAAAAATAACATCCCGTTTGTGTGATGTGTGATCTAATATAAACAAACATACAACAAAGTGCACATATTTCATAAGTAACATTTAAGCACTAGTTACTCCTCATATGCCTGATTTCACATACTCAAACACAATTCTTAAGGTATCAACATTCCCTTCCAAAGTGCATTGATGTGTAGATTGTGAAATCGATCCATATACATAAATACAAATCATAATATTACGACTCACTACATTTATCGCGCAGTACATGGTATAAGTTCGGGTTGAGTACTAGTTTAATTAATTTTGGTTTTTTTTTTGGAAAACTGCTTGGTTAACTTGATATTTTTTAAGGAAGTTATATAATCAAATGCTCGAGTATATATGTATGTTTATCAATAGATAAGCTTTTTCAAAATCGCATAAATATTTTTTATCCAGGGCTACATAACTGAGACAATTCGTTTCAAAGCTATCGGTTTGAAACAAAGTCTACGAATACAATCTGTGCTACCAAAATCTTCAAATTAATATTTTTTAATCTTAAGACGCAACGTTTTTTTTTTAAGAAAGTGCTTTGGTTCTGTCTTGTTCTTTAAAATTTTGTGTAGCATTCGTTCGTTGTTATTTTTAAACTCTTCTCGGTTCAAACCCGTTTGGCAGCCCTGGCTATAATTGTACCCTAAGCGATTTACCATATAAGCGAGAAGCGCTTCTTTTTGGGCACATGATTAACGCTAATCTTGCGTAGTTTTTCGGGAGCAACGCCTTTGCGTGGTTTAAAGAGGTTTACCTGTAAGCCAACTTTGATCTTCTTAGTGAGCGCACCCTGTGGGAACACAGCCTGAACCTGTGGCACCACGGTACTCGAAACCATGCCACCCTCAGGTCCAATAGCATGCACCTCCTGACGTATGCGTGAGACAACGGCAAAGTACTGAGGGAAATCGTAGGTCACAAAACGACAAACATGATTTCCAGCCTGCTCCTCTAGCTGCGCGATTTCTGTATAGGCAAAAAAGAGTTACGAAATTTGCACTTCAATAAGACCTATGCCAGTGCTTACCCTCCGGCTCAAAGCATTGCTGCATAACATCGTGTATAATCTCCTCGGAATTGTCTATGGTATGCTCACGCCAGGTTTCGCCATTGTCCGAGCGCAATATAATAATTTCTCGCTCCTTGCCGCGCAATGAAGCAAAATGTGGCACCTCCATAACAACCGGTCCTATAAACTTGGTCGAGCAGGGACCCAGCTCAAGCACACGGCTGGCCAGTGCCTCACCCTCCATCAATTGTGGTGGATGCATGGTGCGCTGCGGCTTCACATAGCGACAAGTGACACGTGTCGGCTGACAAGTGGAACGAGATGGTATTATCATGCGCACACCACTGTGGCGGCAGCCACGCATTGCACCACCGCGTGCATCCACCAGAAATGAGACCAAGAAGCTCTTCCAGGACAGCTTACGACTGCAATTGAGATGAAATTAAGAACAGCTCAGAGTGACTCATTATTAAGTGCTACTCACCCCACATGCGGTGGTTCATCGTGGACACCACCATTGGCTATATAAACACCATCAACCGCACTTTTGGGCGAGGTACTGTAAACCTGAGCCTTGTGTGGACTGATCATCTCTTCACCTATGGTCGGTGGCACACCGCTGGCATATTCAGCGCTTTGTGTCATGCGATTGGAGTCCATGCGCTCATCGCGTGTAACATCAATGGGTAAAGAGTCATCGCCTAGGGATTTCATTTCATCAACGGTCAAATAGCGATAAGGTTGATCGGAAAGCATATTATCTTCGCCTGGATTTTTACGATTTTTTGTTGTGGTTTTATTATTCGTTGCGGATTTTCAGTTGCATTCCAAGCACAAGACAAGTCCAATTGGCCATATATAGCATGGTAATTTTTGTTGTTTTTTTTTGTGTTGGTGTTGTTGTAGATGTTGATTTTTTGTTGTTGTTTTTGTTGGCATTGTAATTGTTTGCAGTTGAGATGAGAGCGCGGTGCATTGAAAATAGAAGAATGCAAATGAGTTTGTTTTTAGTTTTCTAATTTCGTTGAGTCTTCATGCTTTCTTATAGTTCATAATGAAAATATATTAATAATATATTTATAAATATAGATGATATGTGAATAAAAGCATATAATACATAGTTTATGGGGTGAATAATAGTACATAAATATTGGTATTTTTACAAATTCATGCCATACTTAATACAAGCAAAATTATTTCTTATGCCATGTTTACACTATTTTAGGCTGTTTTTGGACTACCCTATGAGCTTAAAATTTTCTTTCAAAATTTATTGTAGATTTAATAAAATTTTCCTCAATCTCCGAAAGAATTACTTTTGAAAGTTATGTTCTAAATTAAATTTTTAAAATTGTGATTTGGCAGCGGTGGAGAAACGTTCTAAAAATTTCGCGAATTTGATAAACTTTGTAACATTCTAAGAGTTTAATTTTTTTCAGAATTTAAAAAAGAGTAGCGTAAACTGCAGAAAAGTCGACTTAAGCTCAAACCCCTCTAGAAAACCTGAACGTACTCAAGCAGAGCCATAAAAAATTTTTTTTTATCACTTTTAATGCTTTGCTTATTTACAATAGAATCTTTTATAAGACGAAATAATTAAGTCCCTGCCAAGGCTTCGTATTACTTATTCTCAAATCAATGTATAGTAGTATATATAAACACATAGGTACATATCTAAGAACGTCAGTGTGGCAATAGATTATATATTCTAGGTGTGTCTGTTATAAGTATACATGTAGGTATATAAGGGGTGTTCCAGAAACGTTTAAAAATTGGTGTGGGAACGTAATTTTAACATTTCTTTCTTACTAAAAAATGCATTTCTGGGACACCCTAAATAAAAATTGGGTTTGATGAGTCTTCTTCTGGAAAACCCTTATTTTATTACACATTAAAAAAAATCAACAACGATACAATAAGAAAGCTTCCTTTTTGGTTACACAACAACAATGTTAGGAAAGTACTTTATACATTTACGTCACGTTACGTGACGTAACGTTAGGCTATATGCGACAAGCCACATAAAGTGCTTAAGAATTTGAGAGCTAAACAGTAGAGCGGGACCAATTTGTGCACTTTATAACGCTCATGTCATATAGTTGTTTTAAAGTTGACCGACTTTTTTGAGACTTACTAGAGATATAAAGATTCTCGCCATGGTAATACGGTAGATAGACGTGGATATCTTGGGTGTGGCGTTCACCACTTATGCCATAGCATGTATCCAATTCCGAATTTGTGTCACCTAACGATGGACACAAGCAAGAGTACACTTAATTCGGATTTGGTATTTCACTTAAAGCTAAGGTTAAACTAGGTTAAGTAGTAACATTTGATATTGCGGGCATTGTGCTTTTTTCTGCTGGCTGGCTAGCATGGCAGTGTCTAGTGATGATGATGCATGATTGTTGGTAACAAAAGAGAGTGTAAAAAGAGCAACAAAGCTATACATACCGCCCTCTTCCTCAGAGTCTGACATAAAGGATTCATGCATAGCCTCTGGAGCTACCACACGATACTTTTCCTCGGCCTGTGAAGCACCAGCAGCAGCTGCGTCATCTTCCTTGGTAATCGATTTAAGCGAGTCCAAGACGCTTATATAACCCAGCTTGCGTGCAATATGCAAGGGCGTCTGTCCATTAACGGTCTGTGCGTTGGCATTGGCCTTATGCTCCAAGAGCAGGTTTACAATATGACAATGTCCCTGCTGTGCGGTCTGATGCAAAGGCGTGTAACCAATGGAAGTGGCTGCATCTACATTGGCACCGTTCTGCAATAGGAAGCGTACCATGTTGGCCTGGCCAAAATGCGAGGCCACATGCAAAGGAGTGTATCCAGCCTTGGTAGCCATGTCAATGTTGGCGCCATTGCGTTGCAATATTTCTGCCACATTCACATTATCCTCCTGAGCGCACAAATGCATGGGTGTAAGACCGTTCTTGGCCGGATGATTAACCGCAGCCTTGTGCTCAAGCAGCAAGTTCGAGATCTCCGCATGGCCTTCCTGGCTGCTCAAGTGCAGTGGCGTGAATCCGGCCTTACTCTCGGCATTGGCCTGTGCGCCGTATTCTAGCAATGTCGTGGCTATATCCATTTGATTCTTGCGTGCTGCAATATGCAGCGGTGTATGTCCATTCTTTGCCGTAGCATGTGGACTAGCGCCCTTCTCCAGCAAAAGCAAAGCCACATTTTGGTTGTTGTAGTGGCAAGCCACATGCAAAGGCGTAACGCCATTCTTGCCCTGTGCATCCACGTCGGCCTCCTTTTGCAGCAAAAGCTGTGCCACTTTGATGTGACCATACTTGGCTGTCAAATGCAAGGGTGTAAAACCCTTCTTGGTGGCAGCATCTAAGGCGGCGCCGTTCTCGATAAGCACAGCAGCAACCTGTCAAAATAGATTTAAAAAAAGATATTTTTATAATTATTTAGTTTTGAGGCGTAATACATATGACGTGAAGCTAGGATTGCTAGAGCTGCGCACTGTCTTGCAAAGCAGTGATCTCCAGGACCAGCGTTTGGATAACATAACTGTCATCCACATTGATGTGTACGTGTATTACAAACGTGACATAATATGCTCTGCTTGCCTTTTTTAAACGAAAAAATTGTGAGCTACAAATAAAAAAAACAAAGAATTAAACAATTAAATGATACAAGAGTTTCCAAGAGATACATTTATTTCGTGGCTATCAAATGATAAGAGCTCAACACAAAGACGCAACAATAATACTCGATGATCAACATTAACATAAAAGAAGAAGAAAAGTTCAAAGTAAAAGTAAAGTACTCAAATGAAAACCTCCTGGTGTCGTATCCAAAACAATTGCATCAGGTAAACCGTATCGATGTGATCCGTTATCTTTTTGGCTATTAAATCTTTTACCTCATCTTGGCCTTCCTTGGCCGCAATATGCAATGCGGTATACATGTCCTTAGTGGTGGCATCCACCTGCGCGCCATGTTGCAGCAACAGCATAACAATGTCCACATTGCCCAAACGTGAGGCAATGTGCAGCGGTGTTTGCTGTTCTCGTGCACGTGCATCAACCTGAGCTCCATTGCGCAGCAAAATGCGTATGATGTCAGTCTGAAAAAAAGAATTGCAACAAATTAGCAGTCTCAATAGGGTGTTGTCCTCATATAAACCTTATCGGTATGACATAAAATAAAGAGTTTGAGATGACTCTTTTGGCTCCTACGTAGCCTTCTAAGTTCTACGTTTTCTAGAGTACATGGAGTTATCGTTATTTAATCTGATTACTCACCTGATTCGCGCGCGCTGCCAAATGCAATGGCGTTTCACCACGCACGGTGGGCACATCTGGGCTGGCATCGTGCTGCAGCAAGTAGATGACAATATTCATACAGCCCATGAAAGCGGCCACGTGCAGCGGTGTCAGACCGCTCTCCGTGGTAGCGCTAATGCTAGCGCCATGACGCAGTAGCAATTCCACAACCTTGATGCGGTTCTTTTTGCAGGCAATATGCAATGGAGTAAAGCCATTTAAGGCTCTTGCATTGGCATCGGCATTACGATCGAGTAGCAACTTGGCCACACGCACATGGCCACAGTGGGCAGCAACGTGCAAAGCGGTCAGATAGTCAACGGTGACCTCATCAACCGGTGCACGATGGTAGAGCAAAATACGTGCAGCATCAACATGTTCACCCTGTGCAGCCATATGCAGTGGAGCCAATCCGTTCTTAGTCTTAGCACTGATAGGGGCACCTCGTTCAAGCAACATGTCAACAACCTGCTCATGGCCAGACCGAGCGGCACAATGCAGTGGTGTTAGACCATCTCGTGTCTTGGCCTCAATGTTACCGCCCTTCTCTAACAGCAACGAGACCATATTGTGCTTGCCCCACTTGGCAGCCACATGCAGTGGACTGATATTATGCTTGGCCGAGTAGTTTACATCGGCACCCTTTTGTATCAACAAGTTGGCAATATTCTGATTGCCATAATGCGAGGCAATGTGTAAGGGAGTAAAACCGGATTTGGAAGTTACGTCTGGATTGTGGTCGTTCTGTAACAGAAGTGTTCAAATTGAGTTTTCTTTTGCGTTTTTTATAATCGAGTTATAAAACTTTGCTTACATCTAGCAGCAAAGTGGCTGCTTTGACATCGTCCTTCTTGGCAGCTATGTGCAGAGCCGGCAAGCGCACCTGGAAATAATTGCATTGATATTATTGTATAAGGTGTATCTTAGCCATTAAGCATATTTATGCACATTTGAATAATATAAAGGACTTTAAAAATTGAAGTTGTAGTATATCGTGGCTAATCAATCCTACTGACTATCGATAACAAACTAAAATAATTATTTTATAAGTTTAAACGTGTTTGAATAAAGCAGCGAATTAAATCCAAACTGCTTAGTGAGCTACATATGAATCTTAAAAAAGGTGATTTTTAAGGAAAACGGAACTAACCTTGCCACGTGTATCGCTTTCAAGGAGCACCGCAACGACTTTGTCGTGACCCTGCTGCATAGCCACAGCCAAGGGGGTAAACCCATCTTCAGTGGCGAGACTCTGATTGGCGCCATTGGAGAGCAAGAGCTTTACTACAGTATCGTGATTCTCCTGCGCGGCCATATAGAGTGGTGTGAAGCCATTTTGCGACTGCACATTTACAGAGGCATTGTGCTGCAGCAGCAACTTGACTACCTCCTCTTGGCCAGCCAGTGAAGCTATGTGCAGCGCAGTGTTGCCCTTCTTCGTAGCGCTGTCCACAATGGCGCCACGTCGTAGCAGCTCCGAGACAACGTGTATATGTCCATCCTTGGAAGCCAAATGCAAAGCGTTCAAACCGTTCTATATAGAATTAAACAGAGTTTAGTTAAGGGTTTTTATTTAAGCATTATATTTGCTACCCACCGCATTGCTGGTGTTTATGTCAATGTTGTTTTTCAAATGCTCCAACACACGTTCCAGATTGCCAGCTCGAGCGGCACGCAAGAACGAAGTGTTGCCATCACCCTGCAAAAACAAAATTGGAAAATGGAATATGTAAATTTGGCATTAAGTATTGCGTGCAAACTGCTTATTTATCAAGTGGTAGAATTAGAGGCATCGATTTACACCATTTAAAGTAGGAATTTCCAAACAGGTTTTGAAAAAGAACGAAATAAGGTTTGAAAGTTGTTACGTTTAAGTTAAGAAGAGAAAAATGGCCCACATACACTAAAAAAAATTATATATATACATATATTGAAAAAGAACGCCTGCCTTTTCTTTTTTAAAAATTCGATTGAATTTCCCAAAAAATAAAAATTTCAAAATTTTTTGTGAGTTTTGAAAGAGTATCCTTATGAATTTCTCGCATACTCCAGCTCAATGTTAATTGAGTTCAATTCCCCAAATTCTATGCGAAAGTGACAATTTTTACAGGTGAATAAAACTCATTCCTTTTTTTTTTTGTTTTTTTTTTGAAATTCTCGAATCAAAGTGCAACTGCTGGTTTGTTTATTATATTCAAAGCATTGCCAACGGTTACGAAAACAACAAAACTTGGCCAATAAAATGAAGTCATATATCAACGGCGAAAAGTAGGAAACACTTGACACACCATTTATTCAAGTTCAAATTGCCGCTGGAAACGGTCAAGGCGAGGGTTCAAAACTATCAATGACGCCCTATGCGCGCAGGTGTATTTCAGTTCCACCCGTCACTAAGCGACACCCAACTGTCCGTTTATACGTTTATACTAAGCGATTTTTGTTTATGTTTTTTGCTTTCCATTGCAATTTTCGATTTCGAAAATGACGTCATGTTGTGTTGCTTGAAATGCAACTGGAAGTTGCTTTCGCACTGGAAGCAAATAAATTCGCAATTGGAAGCAGTGTAGAAGTGACCGCAACTCAGACGCCAGGCAGACTCGCACCCATGCTCAGACTCCTGGCCCTGTTGTGTTATTGCTGGAGTGTTTGCACAAATGACACCCTCAATTTAAGCTGTTGCAGTGCTGAGGCACGCCGACACCCGTTTGTCGTGGTACCCCACCCCTACCCGTTAGGCACCGGTTGTCTGCAAATACGGAAGTAAGCTGCGCCTTTTCTAAAGCACAAAACCCATGGAAATGGCATTTCTAAAGGATGTATTCTACTTGCTTCCTTGTTGGTGTTGTTTGTACAACTTAATGGAGGCCAGAGCATAGACGTGAAAGTTCAAAGGTACTTGGAGCTTATACTTGTGTATTATATTGTATAAGAGGCTCAAATTGAGTTCTTGGGCCTGAACTGAAACCTGACCTGAAGTGTGCATTGAGAAATCTTTGTTTGTTTGCTTTGAACTTGTTAGCTTAATGATTTTTAAGCTCAAGTGTCAATCATTATAATGGATAATATAATGAAAAAATCACAATCATTAGCAGGCACTGTTGTATTAGCAAGAATCCTAAAATGTGTGTACTGCAAATGACTCATAATATGGATTTTTCATCCAACTCTCAGTGCGCCCCGAAAATGTCGCATGTCATCATTAAATCTAACCTAAATAGGAATCTCTATTATGGTAGTGGTACACTACCTGCTATAAGCGCACGCACGCAGCGTACCACACCCAGTTCTCTGAGGGTACGAGTTATACGGTTGGGAAACTATACCAACTGACTAACTGTAATGGCTAACTGCAGCTGTTGTCATAGTCTAAGCTGAGCTATTTATAACGCATTGTCCTATTAAATGAAAAACTATTTAAAGCTCAAATGGCTGCAACGCCCACAAATTAGCTTAACATGAAGTCAGCGCTCTACAGAAAAATCGATAATACTTTGGAGTCAATCAAAAAGGGTGCGACTTCAAGGTCCTTAACACGGCAATTGTTCAAGGAAGGCATAAATCTTAAGGCTTTTAGTGTTTTTGGCACTATTTGCCAACATTTTCACTGAAACTACCGCAATTTTCAGCCAGACAATGAAAAATCGATATTTTGCAAAATGGACGCCAATATGGCTGCCGCCGCACAGTTGAGCATAAAAGTTTTCACACGCTTAATATAACATGAAAATGTATGTATAAATGAAAAGTTTATAGCTAAAGCCAAAATTACCTGCGCTCCATTTTCCGTAACCATTTTGCACTTAATCACGTATCAATTACAAAATGTCTGCCAGAAATTTTCACCTCAACGTATAGTATAGAGAAATTGTGTAAGCGGCGCACGGCGTATGTCGTCACTGCTTAGTCATAATTTTTTCACACAGACTTTTCTTGCGCAACTTTTGTGCGAAAATTCACTTAATTAAGCTTAATTTGTGCAATTTGTAATTATTTAATTTGAAATTTAAATGCACTTTTATCGATTTTTCCTTAGATTTTTACATAAGCTAAGTGCGAGGGTGTGTGTGTGTGTGTGTCTTCGTCTGTGTCCGTGTGTATATGTATACGTGTATGTGTGTGTGTGTGTCAGTGTATGTGTTAGTGTATGTCTGATTGGTTTCCTTTTTAGATTCACACAGAGTCGCTCGATTACACGTTAAGGAGCAAACAACTTTGCTGCCGTTTTCTTCAATGTTCAACTCCAGACTGGATGCGTTTTGTTAAATGAAAAGTCCTAGTAGCCGTGGTTGAAATCTGTCGGCAGGATTTTCGAAGGACCTGCGCACTTGACAATTCCAGTTGGAATTTCGACTTCCAATCGGACAAGCGTGTTCGCATGCGTGCGATTTCAAGGGGGTTGGTTTGCTTTTTTTTTTGGTGACAGAGAGCCAAAGAAGAGAGACAAGAATGCCACGTGCGTTTTGTTTATGTTTTGGATAACCGTCAGAGTCGGTAAACCAGCCCAGTTATATGCTACAAATCCGGCATTTAGCCTGGAAAAGAACGATTTTATTCAAGCTTAACAAGCTGACCTAATGTAAGTATCTGCATTAGAGAATTTCGTTTGATGTCATTTTGGTATACTACTGTGATCAAATTGAAAGGTGTATTTTCTTATATTTTCAAAATCTTTATTTATTTATCTAAATCTATTTCATCCCCTTTTTGTTCCCGTTATCATAGCCTTTACAGCCTTCTGCAATTCAGCTTTTATTATCTCAATCGAGTTAAAACGGTGTTGCCGCAGTGATCTCTTGAGTTTGCTGAATAGCCAGAAGGCACACGGAGCCGAATCAGGTGAATAAGCAGGTTGCGGAACGATATTTGTTGAATTTTTGGCGAAATGCTCACGAAGAACCAGTGCCGTCTGAGATGGCGCATTATCGTAGCACCTCACAAAACGAAGCGTATCAACTGTCACTAACAGTGCTACCAAGTTACAGAAAGAAAACCAGCATTAAACCTATTTAGCCTTTTAATGACTAAACAAGTATATTTAATCAATCAGAGTAGTTCCTGCAACATTACTTCCATGGCAAGGTCGATAAGTTTAGGAAACATACTTCTAAATTAAGCAACAAAGCAAAAAAAATACATCATATTTAACTTTGAAATAATAATAATATAATTTGGGAAAGCTGCACTGCGACCTGATGGATCTATTGTACTCCCTCTAAGCACAGATCTCCTGTCAGATCAATTCCCGAAACAAACTTAATTATTACGGATGGTACAAGTGTTCGAATTCACGATGCCAATATTACTCAGGTGTTTCCTGGGTGTGCAGTGTTCTAGCAGTAGTTGTAGTTCCCAATCCGCTCAAACTACCCCACATATCAAGCGATTTTTCAGTAATTTTCACATCTACGTTAATATCCTCAAACAATATTTGTACTATAATTAATTAAAGCAATTAGCGAAGTAAACACAACGAGCCCTAGTCCTGCTTTGTTGATTGAGCGTAAACAAAATCAACAAAAACTATAATTACTTAGTATATGTATATTATGTACATATGTACCCTAATCCGCAACCTTAGTGTAGTATATACAATCCACAGTTGGTTGAGAAGAACTTTCATGATGCGCTCACTTGCGCAGTTGCTGTGCTCAGCTGGATTTTGTTTACTTCCAGATTCGAACTTAACAAATGCGATTCGAAAATCACACCCTTAATGCCCAAATGCGACATCTGATACCTAATGCAGTCACGTTTTTTCTCATTTTCACAATTTAAAAGTAAATATAAAGCAAGTTGTCAAGTTGTTTTTGTTTTGTTGGTAGCATTTTGTTTGGTCACAAATAAAGCAGAAACTCACCCTGTTCTGAACAGAGTGCATACGAAGTGGAGCAACGGCGACGAAAAGTCACCCTTAAGACTAGTCGTGGAACTGCATTTTCAAATAAACTGCAGCGTGACCAACCAAACTTGTTAAGCATTTCATGTTCTCGTGAATCACGTTGCAAGTTAGCATTAAGGCAGTGTTAGTATGCCTCGCCAGGTGCCGCACCCTGCCCACGCACATTTGAAGCCTAATTAAAGACCTTGCGGCTGGCTGGCTCTTAGGGGTGGTGGTCTTTAACGCTTTAAAGCCGCTGTGGGTCTTTATCGTAAGCACAAATATTGGCTTATGCACAAAAGGGGTGACATTATATAGGGTTGTGTTTAGCCTATCTAAATGACATGTTTGCATGTCACTTGCTATTAAAAACATTTTTATTGAATATTTTTTAAGGCAAATATTTGCCTCCACCCCGCCTAACCTGACGTGTCAAATGGCATTACAATAGAGGTTCCACAACTAGCACTTAATTTAGTTATAAGATTCCAAGTAAATTACAAGTTAAATGAGAGCTCTTTAAGACAATAATATATGCGAGGGCTGCTTTTTATATTTAAGGAGCAGGCGACTGACTCTAGTGCTACGAATTCAAAACTAACGCCTTCCAAACATGGTGAGGCTCGAAAACATTTTTATATAGGGAATTCTCTTTTTGTGCACTGTATGAAGCAGGCAAGAGGAAGCGTGGCCGACCATAACCTGAGGTGGCAATTGAGCCATGTCCGCTCGGTCTGTCCATAAAAAGATCTAGAACTTATTAACAAATTTCAGTTTTTTGATTCATATAAATTTATTGATCCCTTCGCTCATAGTAGAATTTCCGCCCACTCTGTAAAAACCACCCAGAAAATTGTGCGTAACTGCAATCCTCAATATGCCAATGCCGAATTCGGCGCAAATGTCTTTTGTTTTTAGAAAGAAGCTGCAGAGAAACCCACTGTCGGGCATCTCTCCTTGATTTATATTTTTTCGGCTAGAAAACCAGAAGCATGTTGAGACACAAGAGCTCTTTGTTCTATTTAAATTCCATAGAAAAGTGTATTTCGGTATACTGGAATTTTTACACAAATATTTTTTATAAAATTCGATGTAATCTACCTCCCTCCCAAAAGCGTTTGCTTCATAACAAATGGCAGCTTGCGTCTTCGAAATCAGTCAATTTGGAATAAGAAGATGTGTTCGAGGAGTTAAGTAAGCCGAACCGCCGAAGACGAATGACTACATTTTGTTTCCACACTGATGAAGTGTGCGGTTAACGTTTATCGAAACCTGCACTTACGTTTTTTCCAAACGCATGTTTTCGGTAAACATCTCGTTTGGATTTTGAAGAACTGTTTTCAAAAAAAACATAGCTTTTGCTCCTTATTTCAGAAACATAAGAGATACACCTCGCACTATTTAGATGCAAATTGCTTGGTATTTAACAAGAAAAAAAAGCTGTCTGAGGGCATGTCGCTCTATGGGGTTCACTGCACGGAAAACAATATCAAACACACACAGCCTAGTAGTATCATAATTTAAATACACATGCGTGGATGCACTTATTTTTAGGACATCTGCACAAGCTGGAGCTGCATATGACTTATTATATAAAAGCATAGATACTGGCTATTAACTTACGCCCAGACTCTGCAGTGAAGGAAAGCGTTTCTTTAATGTTTCCATTTAATAACAATACGATTTGTCTTATATACTATATATAAGTATATGTGTATATACTATTAACTGGCCAGACGCATTGGACGCGCACACCTCAGACAGCTAGCTAGCGATTTGAGTCGTTTTCTGAACTGAGCACTGACTGAGCACCACGGAGGCCCCAAAACCCAAAACAAAGAGAAAATTGCCAATTTTCTAATTTTCTATTTTTAAACAAAACAACATTTTGTGGCATTACAAGAGCTTTTATTGCTTTGGCAAATGGTGAACAAGCCTTGTATCTAGTTATATAGAGAGTGGCGCTGGGAATACATCAATCTAGAGGGAAGCTTTTTTGCACATACATGTGTATGTATGTTTAAAATATAAATGTTAATGAGTTGAATTAGCATGTGCCTCTGGCGACGCCAGTAAGTTGTCATAAAATTGTTTTTATGCTGTTGATAAGCGGGCTCCACAAGGCTAACCATGAGTCAGCGCAGCAAGGATAAAGATTGCGTCATTTACAAGAGCGCCCTGACCAGCAAGCAAAGTACACTGTAGTAGAGACACAATGAAGGACAATCTTATATGATGTAAGCAACTAAATTCTAAGCCAATGGGATGAGAATTGCCCCCCGTCACGGCAGTTGCCAATATTATTCCTCAAGGAAACGCTGGGTAAAAAACTTAGAATTGAAAATATGTGTACGGGCGGGGCATCTCCTCACAAAAAATGCAATGATCTTGCATAAGTTTCGTCAGAGCTAAGACGGAATTCGCTTTCATTCAAATTTAAGCCTAAAGACTATATATTTCTTAGAAGAACTGACCACTTGAAATTTCATCTTTTGAAATTTTGCAACACCTAATGCTTTATCGAGCTTACCGCACTCTGATGTCCTGTTGGGCAATGCTCATGCTTATCATGATGCTTGTTGTTGGTGGTGGTGCCCGAGTGGAAATGTTGCTCATGCTGCTGCAAAAAGTAGTCATAATGGCCGACATTATGATCCGTGGGCGGCGAAGATAACTGAGAAGGTGGACTGCGACTACTTTGATGCTGTTTGCCGTTGCTATGATGAGGCTGGTGATGCTGTTGCTCCTTATGATGCTGTTGCTCCTTGAGATGCTGCTGCTCCTTATGATGTTGATGCTGCTGCTGCTGCTCCTTGGGATGCTGTTGATGCGGATGCTGCTGCTTCAGATGGTGCGCATTAGCATGTGTTTGATGATGATGATGTCCATGCTGATGATGATTATGACCCGTGGGCGGTGTTGGCATGTTATGACCACTGTGCGGCAAATGGGAGGTATGCTGCACACCAATTTGATGGCCATGATGATGAGGTACATGGCCTTGTGAGGCCTCCAGCAGGGTGGGCTGTATGTGTGTCACAAATTGGGCCATTTCGACCCAAGTTCAATTTAACACACTTACACACAGACAGGAACTCTCTGAAGCACTTCAAATTCTCTCCTTACTTGAGTTAAAACTTGCTTATTAAACACTTACGGGGTATTGCAATTTCAAGTTACACGAACGCGTATAAATAACATATTTATACACTATGTGTATATGTGTATATTTTTCATTTTTTGTGGGTATACTAAAACTGGGAGTGATGTATACAAAAACAAACACACCAACACACTCACACTCACGCGCAAGTAAAGGAAAAAAACACACTGTGTGCACTTTGACGCGACGCGATGGTCTTTAATGTACTCTATCAACGGAATGGTTTATATTTTTTTGAGCGCTTTGGACAACCTTTTCGCAGGAGCAATGTCAAATGACTGGCACGCAGCGCATGGAATTGGACAAGCCAAAGTCAGCCAAGTTGCTGCGTAGCGCGTGTGTGGACTGGGTGCGCCTTTGGGGGCCTAGGCTAGGCAGCTATCCCAGTATCAGCAGCTGCCTTAGATGTGTCGGACGGGATTTTCACCAAGCAGCAGCTTCGGCGCATTGGCAGCTCGCCAACGTCGTCGTTTCTGAATCGTGTCGTCGCCCCCTTGTTTCACGGAGTCATCATGGTATTGCGGAAGCTTTAAAGGACTCTGTTTTTTTTTTTTCTTTTTTGCTTGCTTGGCGTATGACGTTGCTGATAAGAGCTGCTGGCGCCTAAATCTACGCAAAACAACAGCATTGATTTTATAGCTGACCTGGTGGTGGTTTGTTAAGCTGACTTAACACGTTCTCAGCAACTCTGCTGACAACTCGAGGGCACACCTAAATAAGGACGTTTATATTTAAAAACAGACATTTATTAAGTCACTGTAGATCTAATAATACACCCCTATCATAATTAATTTTAAGCATCCAGAAAATATTAATAATAAGGAATTCCCAACTACTTTAAGTTATTTCACGCTCTCTGCATTGTTTTGAATTTGTTGTTATTGTATGTGCTAGGAGAAAAGCTTTCTGTTACGTTACGTTGCGTTGCGTTGCGTTGCATTACGTACGTAATGTATACTCATTGAAAACTTTTTACGTTTGCTACTGCACTGTATGCGCTCTCTCTCTCTCTCTCTGTGATTATGAAGGTGTGTCGTTGCTGACTGACGAATCGTCAGTTATCTATTTAGTGCTTGAGATACTACAAATGGATCCGTGTGGGTAAAAGCTAACCGGAGTTGCTTACCGACGTTAGGCACTCACAGAGTTCTTAAATCTTAAATGTCTTTTGGAACTTTATCCTTTAAGTATTCGGAAACTCGCTGTTACTAGTTGGATGAGGCCGGTAATTGACAACAAAATCTTAATTTTACGCAACTCTAAAAAAAAATGTCGCCCACTGGCATGGAAAAGACTATCTAAAATAAAAACCGTTTTGATATTTCGGAAAACATTTCGAGTTTTCAGACGCGTATAATAAGTTCGTACACATATTTTTGTTCAGGATAAACAGCAGAGTCAATGTAGCTATGTTTTTCTGTCAGCCTCCCTACGGATCTCAGAGACTATTAGAGCTAGAAAGCCCAAATTTCACTTAAAGATGCCCCGATTATCAAACTATGCATGCATATAGTATGTCAGGCAGATCAAGTTTGTTAAATTACATTGATACCTTGCTCGGTTCCGCCGTATAATAGCTAGGATCCAAAGTTACCATAGTGATACGGATGTGGTTGAAAAATCTAACTTCAAAACTTATAGACTATATATATATATATATATAAGTTATAGTTATAGTGAAAACTTTAAAAGTTATAGTGAAAAATACGGGTTTTTACCACCTAGGAACGTCTTTAATAAAACTATTAAGAAAAGTCAGAGCATTAATAGTGTTACTTAAGGGGTAACACCTGTGTAGAATCTTCAGAAAATCGATTTTTTTTAATTTAAATTGACAATTATGTCAGAAATTATATCCCGAAGTGATTTAAAAAAAAAAAAAATTTCCTCCACTTATAAGTGGAGTGGTGGACCGCCGCGCAGTTCGTCCAGTTTTAAAACTTTAAAGGTGTTTTTCTCGAAACCTCTCTTTTTCGAATGGCTTCACGAATAACTCAGTCAATTTATATCCGATCGATTTCAAATTTTGACACAATCTTTATAACATAATTTTCTAGTGAACCACGTTGGATTTTGTCAAAATAATGAAAACTTTCTATTTTTCAATTGACTTCACATTTTTTTTTCTAAGTTATACCATTTTTTTTTAAATTGATATTTTTGAAAACACCTACGTGGTTGACTTGCTTTTGGGCCATAGATTAAGAGTAAATTTTTTTTTATGTTTCAGGTCAAAAAGCTGAAGCCGTAGAGGCCTCTCCGAAAATTAGTCATGTAGCCGTAGCTCTCTAAAGGCGCCATTTTGTTTTTTATTACATTACTTTTTGTATCTCAAAATTTGTGTAATTTTTCGTCACCTATTTGGATTTTGAATAAACCATGCTCCACACAAGTGTTACCCCTCAACAATAAATAATCCTTTTAGTCAAGACTCAAGGAAGAATTTGAGAATTCCAAACGATATAAGAACCGAAAAAGATACTACCGTAAATTGATAATGGGATGTTTCATGTTTTTTAGAATATTTTCGAGTCACAAATATTTTCGATATGATATTTTGAATGCTAAGACTAGTTTCCATCTATAACTAAAGCTAACTTATCATCTAAACGAAAATAAATATGCCGAATATTAGAGGGTATAAAAAAGTTCTCACCATATATTGTTTTGTAGCTTTCGCTGCTGCTGCTGCTTAGAGAGACAGCTCAGAGTCCAATGTTCAACATCCGCTGCTGACGAAGCTCTGTTGTTCGCCGCATATTTTGTGCTTCGCAAACTTGTTTGATTTTTATTTCGCTCTCAGACGTCGTCGAGTAAGCAGCGCGACCTACATAAAAAGCGGAACTTCAATTAGATATTTGCAATAACTCTTTCGAAACGATTAAACAACTACATATATACCATATAAATAAAATATAACTTTTTAGTTCAAAAACTCGCAGCTATGTCATTTTTAAATAAGGTAAGGAAATTAAAGACGATGTAAGTAGCTGTAAAATTCTTTCGTACTAGACAAACTTTTGTGACGTCAAAGCCTGTTGATCATTCAGACATGACCGTAGACATTTTCTTTTTCTGTGTCGAAAGAGACGGAGCGGAGGCCAGCATGTTTAGATTATTACGCTTATCAAAAATACATCTGTACTTTGCCCCCTGTGGACTTGAAATCTGTTGTTGTTGTTGTTTTTGTCTCGACGACTTGCTCATGGCGTCCATTTTGCACTTGAAATATTAATATTAACTTTTCTATGAATATGTAATATCATACAATTTGTTGTTTGATTGCAGCTTACGGCGCCCGCTCTGCGCCAACTGGCCAGCCGTTCATATGGCGGCGTCTCTCATATCTCGGCGACCGGCACTTCATTTGCTCTGACAGAGGAACAACAGCAGTTCCAAGAACTGGCACGTAAATTTACACGCGAAGAAATCATACCAGTGGCAGCAAAGTACGACAAGAGCGGTGAATATCCATGGGAAATTATAAAGAAGGCCTGGTCTCTGGGTTTAATGAACAATCACATACCACAGGATATTGGTGGCATGGATCTTGATGTGTTTACCACCTGCCTTACTGCTGAGGAACTGGCATACGGTTGTACAGGAATAATGACTGCACTAGAAGCCAGTGGCTTGGGAGTAAGTTCAAACAAGCTACAGTGTTTTCATAGAGATGCTAACTCAAGTCTAAGCCGGTGATGACTTTTGAACCATGACAACCGGCTTAAACATAAAAGTAGTGTCGGCATGAATTCCAGTATAATATTAAAAAAATCCTAACTATTCCATTTTATAGCAAACGCCTGTGATATTGTCTGGCAGCCCGGAACAAAAGAAAAAATACCTCGGTCGCCTGCTGGAGGAACCTTTAGTCGCTGCCTATTGTGTCACCGAACCCGGCGCTGGCTCTGATGTCTCTGGCATTAAAACACGCGCTGAAAAGAAGGGCGACGACTACGTTCTCAATGGTCAGAAAATGTGGATCACGAATGGTGGCGTAGCCAACTGGTACTTTGTGCTGGCACGCACCAATCCTGATCCAAAGTGCCCAGCAAGTAAAGCCTTCACCGGATTTATTGTAGAACGCGACACACCTGGTCTAACGCCAGGTCGCAAGGAGCAAAACATGGGTCAACGTGCTTCCGATACACGCGGCATCACCTTTGAAGATGTTCGCGTGCCCAAAGAGAATGTGCTAATTGGTGAAGGAGCAGGCTTTAAAATTGCCATGGGCACGTTTGACAAAACCCGTCCACCAGTTGCAGCTGGCGCCGTTGGCCTAGCGCAACGATGCCTCGACGAGGCCTTGAAGTATGCGCTGGAACGCAAAGCTTTTGGCGTACCCATTGCCTATCACCAGGCTGTCCAGTTTATGCTGGCTGATATGGCCATTGGCGTAGAGACTTCGCGTCTGGCTTGGCGCTTGTCCGCTTGGGAAATCGATCAGGGTCGTCGTAATAGTTACTATGCATCGATTGCTAAGTGTCATGCGGCTGATATGGCAAATAAAATTGCCTCCGATGCAGTGCAAATCTTTGGCGGCAATGGTTTTAACAGTGAATATCCTGTAGAGAAGCTTATGCGTGATGCTAAGATCTATCAAATCTATGAGGGTACCTCACAAATACAGCGCCTTATCATTTCCAGAAATATGTACGAAATGGCTAAAGGAGGCGCTTCCAGCTAAAAGCAAAGCCAAGCTTAACCTTATAGCAGGTAATAGTCACAGAATGTTCATCCTCATTCATAGTTTTCATGTATGACAACGAACGAAGAATCAGTTTTATACAATAAAATTTAAGTATACCTAAACATGTGGGTCACTAAATTCTTGCTTTTAAAGTTGCACGTACTTTTTCGGGTGTGGGCCAATACGATAAGATACAGCTGATAAAGCCTCTATTTTGGTAACAACACAAATGGTTTAGTATAAATAGTAGTTTCGCTCGTTGTTTATTCTCAAGTATAAGTTAAATAGCTTAAAAACACATGACATAAAAACAGGAATCCAAGGCTGCAAAACATTAACTAAGAATATTGCAGCCGTTGGACAAACAAACAAATAAATTTACCTGACATACGTCCGTCCACCACTAGAACCAATTTAGATCATTTTTATCAACGTAAAGCTTAACCAGTCCCTTGTGGGCCAACACTTTAGCATTATCTCCGAATTTATTTTCCCAAATAGAACGCAAGGTTTCCACAGCACCGCCCATATTATGCTCGTCTATTGTAAGCTCAAAGTGTTTAGGTAGGTGATTTTGCTGCTCCAGCTTCAGCAGACGTATATCGTCCAACAGACACACACAATTTACTGCCAACAAATCTCGCAGTTGTGGCAGCTCATCGAGTATATAGCTCAGAGCCACGCCAGTCAATCGTGCATTATCGCTAATATCCAGGTACTTCAGTTCTTTAGCCTTGCTTAAATACTGCGCAATCTTGTAGATATGAACATCGTTTAAGCCACAACCAGAAAGCTCTATGCGTACAAACTTCTCACAAGTGCCAGCTTCAAAGAGCGCTACTATGCGTTCAGCTAAGCCAAAGCCACTCAGCTCATCTAGGGGCCGACGCATGTAGCTTAAATTTAAGTGTTGCAGTCGACAGCTGTTTAATTTATCTGTCAGATTGCGTACGGTCTTCAGTGACAGCTGATTAAAGCTTATATCAAAACTGGTCAGCTGAGCATAGCCCAAATCAAAGTCGTACAGTTCTGTGACCTCGCACTGCGCTAAATGCAGTAGTCGCAACGGTTGACCCGCCTTGCTATTGCAGAATTTGTGCAGCGTGCGTATGCTGCTGTTACCCAACGGATTTTGACTAAGATTGAGCTCCTCAAGTTGCTCCAGCTTCTCAATATCCTTGCAGCAAAGCAGCGCCTCAAGTCCCTGATTGCTTATGGCATTGCATTTCAGTCGCAGCGCCTTTAATTGCACGAGCGTGGGCAGTGCCTTTGCCAATTGCTGGCAGCCCTCATTCCCTATGAAGTTAAGCGAAAGATCCACCACTGTAAGTCGCGACTGATGTTGCATAGCTTTGAAGAGTGCCTCGGTTTGTGTGGCGCGTAGCCAGAGCCCATTTATCTCCAAGATCTGAGTAGTTTGCGCGCGTTCCAGCAGCAATTTAATCTTTGGCATTACAGCTGTAAAACATAAAGTAATGATCAACAAAAGTTTGCTTTCAAAGATTAAGCAACTTTACGTTTTTGCTGCTGTTGGCATATTTCTTCATAACGCTGAGTTAAAGGTGTTATTTTCCAATCCAATACAGTAGCCAACAGCATGTTCTGTTCCAGTGCTACGCATACTGAATCCGTCTCTTCGTAGGCAAATCCATCGGCAGTTTTAAGACGCAGCACAGGGGTAAGACCAGTGAGTCTGTAAACAGAATAGTGTTCTATTTTATTTATTTTCTGAGTGCATTCTGTGATACTTACTTGTAGTAGCGCCTTCCAGCTTCTTCAGCTAACCATCGCATGTTAATATCTTGCAATTTTTTGCGTTCAATCGGAACCAACAAAAGCTCATCCTGCACCTTAATTTTAAAACTTACAGTTGTAGCCAGCACAGGTGTGGCTTGGACTTTAATGGGTGATGATTTGGAAGGTGAAATGAGCAGATGTATAGCCGTAGTTGTTGAATCTGGTTCCGCTGTGCGTAAGCTTATCACTGAATTACCATCTAGCGAATCCTCGCCGCTGCCGAAGGGACTCTCACTACGAAAGCGACAAAAGCCACTGTCGAGCAGTGATGCTTGCTGTTTTGGCTTAAAGCTTGAAGAACTATTACTGTTTATGCTGGATGATCGTGAGAGGGTGAGCTTACGAGCTGGCTTTTTGCTTTGTTTGGTTGAACTGCCATCAAACAGCAGCCGATAGGCGTCAGTTTCAAGCGGCGCGTTAAGCTCCGTCTCCCAAGGCTGTGGAGAATATGCCGAATCGCGTAGATTCTCCTTAGAAGTGCTTGCGGCAGACAGGTCTCGACTGCCACTGCACGAGGCAGTATAGCGTTTCTTTTTGCGTTCAGGCCCCAAGTCATCAATCAGCCAACAGTCAGCATCTACTTCGTCTTCGTCAAGAAACGCATTACGCTTCTGCTTGGCTTTATTAGTGGAGCTACTTGGCTCATCGTCCAAATTATCATAACTGCTAGGGGCATGATTTGGACGCTTTAGCTGTGCCATCACATTTCGATATTCTTTGCTAGCGCTGACTTCTCGTGAACTGGATTTCTTGGTATCCCCTTCTGACAACCGATTGAGGGAGTGTTTACCCCTTGAAACTAGTATATCATCGTCCGAGTCAAAAGATTTATCATTGTCTGACTTATTGCTGTGTATAGTATCTCTCTGCACATTAGCGTTTGTCAAGGGTCGCGCATTCCGCTCACTGCACACGCCAATCTTCGAAAGCGGTTTTAACAAAGATTTTCGCAACTGCGCATACTGTGCCTGCTCGCCATCTAAAAGTTGCGCCGTAGTGCGCCACTTATCGAGCGCAGCTATACATGTCTCCCCATAATCAGTTCTAACAGTAGCATCTGCACCGCGCTCAAATAAAAGCTCGGCCACATCTAAAAAACCATTAGCACAGGCATCATATAATGGCGTAATGCCATCGCAACTAGTGCCGCCTTTATCATTGATGGCAGCTGCAGCTCCTTTGTCTAGCAGTAGCTCTACAATGTCTCGGTAGCCATGATTGCAGGCCTCGTGGAGAGGGAGCCAACCAGCATGATCCCTAACATTAACCGTATGACCCTGTTTAATAAGTCGTCGCGCCAGCTCTAGGTTTCCAGCTATGCAAGCCTGGTGCAGCTGCGTTTCACCCTTGTTATTACGTTTAATGGTCAGCGTGCGATTACCTCGAGTAATGCGCTGCGGGCGCGGTTTTTCCGTTTCATCCAAATCGCTAGCATCTGAATCAGTGAGATCATCCAAGCAAACATCGTCGGCCCAATCAGGCGTATTTTGCTGTAAAACAGGTGCATCGCTATCGCTGTCCTCATCGTCATCTTCTTCTTGAGTCAAATCAATGCCTTTAGACTTTGCATCCGCCTCAATATTCTCCACCAATAGACGCATTTCATGTTTTTGCATCAGAGACTTCAATCGCATAAATGCAATCTTTTGCAACTTTGTAGCGCACTCCCCTGCATTGGCCGCCAAGCGAAGTGCTCTTTGATACACATCGTGTATAGTCCAAAAGGGTTGAGACTGTAACTCACAAATCTCAGCAATACCACAAAGTGTGGAAAACGCCTCCGCTGGAACATCCTGATTTAACTCAAACTCTTTCCACAGATATTCCAAAGCCTTTTCGTACTGTTTGTTGTCTTTGTAGGTCTGATAGAGACTTACATAAATGGGTACCAGACTTTTGCCGGATTCGTGATTTAGCTGCGCGCTCTTAAGCATTTTTTGATAATATTCCAGCGCATTTTCATAGTTTTGCAAATTACAACAGCCATCACCCAATTTTTCATACAAGTCTTTAAGTTTGGGATAGTCTACTGAGCTCGTCAGCACCAATTCGTCCAGTGTCTGACAGATTTTTACCACTATGCGTAGAGTACGTTCTATTGCCGCGCGATCGTTCAAATCTGGTGTATTCTTCTTATAAGCCTTTGTCAGTATCTGCTTAACACTTGCAAAGTCGCCCACTTTGATTAATATTTCTGACTTGGTAATCAAAGTTTCGCATATCTTTTTCACTTTGTCGGGCAAACGTTTGGCCACTTCCAACGCTAAGTTGCAGTAACGCAGTGCCGAAGTTGCGTCGTTCTTTTTGCAATTCAACAGCAAGCTCATCGAAATGTAGCACAAATGTGTCAACTCAAACAAATCGTTGGTTTTGCTGATTTTAATAGCTTTTTCTATGTACTCAATGGACGCCTCGAAAGACCCCATGTGCTCTTTTACCAAGCCAATGTTTAAGTAACAACGCGCTTGCATGTCTAGCTGTTCCAGTTTCGAAATCTGACCCGTCAGCCTAAAAATGGTTTTAAATATGTAAATGTTTTCCAAAAACTAAAATAAAGCAGTTTAACATACTCTTTAATTAAAAGCAGACTACGCAAAAAACGTATTTCCGCTTGCTTAAGCTGCTCCTTTGCAGACGGGACACAGTCTGTTAGGCTCTGCCCATGCAACAGGTACACGCGCCCCAATGTGGCGTAGGCTCGTTGCTGTTCTACTTTGTTTTGTAGCCTTTTAGCAATCTCTAAAAAACCCGTTTTATATTAATAGGTTGCCGTAGATTTTAGCCATTCCGAAACTTACTCAGATAGTCGTTAATATGATCTTTGGCCTGATCGTAATCACACAGCAACGTAAACATTTCACCCACCATTCGTTTAGCCTTGGCAGTTTCCAGCTCCTTACCCATGTTGGCATAAATGGATGCTTCCTGCTTATACTCCTTAACGGCTTTATTATACTTTCCTTGCTGATTATAGTGATCCCCCAATTGCTTGCAAGACAACGCCAATTGCTCACGATTGCCATCGCTGTACGCCTTTTCCTTACGCTTGAGATAACGTTTTTCATCCATTCAATAATTTTACAATAGGCTGTTACAACTGACGCGCCACATACACAGAATGCACAAAATAAATTAATAACAACAAAATTTCACAACAATCTAAACATTTTGGCTACAATTTCGCTTTTAGCGCGAATTTCTGGCGTTGCCATATTGCATAAATTAGTATTTTAAGATTTCTACTAGAATTTTACTAGTATGTTATTATAAAGAATTTTGTAGACCGTCTGCATGTCAACTGGTCACACTGCTAAGCACTGCGGTTCTGTTTTTTTTACTGCTGCCGGTTTGACAGACAAAATTTTTCGCAGTTTTGTCAAGGTGATTAAATCATTTCTTATTTTAATAAAATCATTTTCCTTTTGTTAACTAAGCACTCTACATCCGATAAAACATAATTTTTAGTATGTGAAAGTGTTTTTTTCCAACTGAAAAGTTTGTTTGAATGTGCGCAAAAAAAATCGATAGAGAAAAAATTGGTGTGAGCTTCATTGACATGACGTGACTAAAAGTGCTTTTCTTTGCAGCTTAGCAGGCTATAATTTGGAAAAAGGAATATATATTACAACTATTTATCAATATAGTTATACGTTTGCATAATTAATGTAAGTAGCACAAATATATTTAGACATAAGCCTTAGAAGCCTTAGTTCTATCGATTTGGCATTAGTTTCGCTTGCAGCACGTTTATTGAAAGTGATGGCGAACAACAACTACGCCGGGTTCAATTACGGCGGCTCCCAATACAACGCTGGTCAGGTCTCCTATCCAGCCGTGACCAATGCAACTTATGCTAATGCTGCAGCCTATCAAAACGCTGCTGTAGCTGCTGGCCAAGGTGGTTATGCAGGGGCCGGTGCGGGCGCTGGTACAGGCGGCTATGGTGGTTATGGCGACTATAGAAGCGCCATGCAATCCTATGACGCTAGCAAAACTTTTTACCAGCAATCACCGGCCAGCTACAACACGGCGTCAGCAGCTGCAGTAAGCAAAACTCATTATTCGGCACCGCCGGTGAAGAATGCCAATCCTTCACAAAAGGCTGCTGGAAAATTGGACAAGGCCAATGGTACACCCAAACCGCCTAATGTAGTGCCACCGACTGGGGCACCTTCAGCGGCCAACAATTATAGCAGCTACGATACGGCCTTATATAGTGCGGCTAGCATGTATGTGGCTCAGCAGCATGGTCCTGCGGCTGGAGGTATGAAGCCAAATGGCGCTGGCTCAGCCAATTGGTATCAGCGCAAAATGGGCCCCACTATACCTGGCGCAGCAGCACTTCGCGGTCTACGTCCCAAGGCGCCACCTCGCCCACAACAGCTTCATTACTGTGAAGTATGTAAGATCTCTTGTGCTGGGCCACAAACCTATCGCGAGCATTTGGAAGGGCAAAAGCACAAGAAGCGCGAAGCATCGCTGAAAATGCAGGCTAGTGCAACAACAACCACACAGAATCGTGGCAATAACTATCATTGCGAGCTTTGCGACGTGACTTGTACTGGCACCGATGCTTATGCTGCACATGTGCGTGGTGCCAAGCATCAAAAAGTGGTAAAATTGCATCAGAAACTAGGAAAACCAATACCATCTGAAGAGCCCAAGAAAATGGGCAAGATTAATTTTGTGCCAGCAGCTGGTGCAAACACAACTGCAGCAACTGGCGCAGGCAAAACTGAAGGAGCTGAATCTGATGCAGCCGCTGCTGCTGCAGGCGCTGCCAACTCTGTTGAAAACATGGATGATAATCTTGACGATTCTCTGGGGGAGAATACTGACAATATTAAGCCAGTTGGTGGCGAATACATCGAGGAAGTTAAGGATGATGAGGGCAAAATTCTTAGCTTCAATTGCAAGCTTTGCGATTGCAAATTTAACGACCCTAATGCCAAAGAAATGCACATGAAAGGTCGTCGTCATCGCTTGCAATACAAGCGGAAGGTGCAACCCGATCTGGTTGTGGACTTTAAGCCAACACCGCGCCAACGTCGTTTGGCCGAAGCTCGCGCTCAGCGCGCACTTATGCAATCGCATCGTGGTGACGATCATGAGGGTGGCGGCGGCGGCAACTATTGGGAAGAACAACGCAATCGTCAATATAATGAGGAATATGACTACAATAATTGGATGTCTCGCAGCTTTGGAGGTAAGTCTATGCTATACACAAAATAAATTATTTAACTCAAATAAATCTACTAAGAATTTGAATACTAAGTATTTATAGGCAGAGTTTTTGAATTTTATAAACACAAGCTGGAATTATAATCAACATTTAACTTGTTTGTAGGTGCTCAACGATTTGGACGAATGGGTGCCGGACCGCCACCTCACTTTGGCATGATGCCCGGTGGCAATGTACGCCGTCCCGAGAGCACTGACGATCGTCATGCCATTGCACGTCATGCTGAGATCTATCCCAAAGAGGAAGAGTTACAGACAATACAGCGTATTGTCTCACACACTGAGCGTGCTCTGAAACTTGTCTCGGATGCGCTGGCTGAGCAGCCCAATGAAAATGGGCCAGCGGCTAAAAAGGATAAAACTGAAAAGGCTTCGGAGAAGGATGGCAGAGACAATCAGATCTTCTCATTTCACAAAGATGCCGATAACGGCGGCAATGTAGTTCGCATTTTGAAGGGCGTCATGCGAGTCGGATACTTAGCCAAGGGCCTGTTGCTCCATGGAGATAATGCAGTCGAGCTGGTTGTGTTGTGCGCAGAGAAGCCAACCGTAGCTTTGCTGCAGCGTGTAGCCAATCTTCTGCCTGATAAATTGAAGGATGTGGCAGGTAAGTTAGAGAGTATCAGACTTGATACTCTACAAACACCTAAAGATACTATAAAAAGTTTTAAAGTACAAATTATAATATCGTTGATACTTCGGTATCTATTTACAAGTATTTTAGTACTTTATGTGCCTACAGGCCAAACTTTTTCCAGAGAAATGGCTTGAGTGAAAAATGTAAAACAAAAATATAAAAGCTGAAAGCAACATGCCCAAAGTTGAGTTGGCCAATTTCACTCTGCCACAAGTGATTTTGGCCAAAAAAGGCTGTACTTACTTAACATTTGTGTGATTATTTCGAAACGCGAAGGCAATATCAATTTATAGACAAAGCTCGTGCCGGGCAATTTGTATGGAAAAAGTATATAGTATATATAGATATAAAAAAAAAAAATAAAAAAAAATATTGTTGTACATACTCTGTTGAGCCCTGTTTTGTTGCGGTGGAATAGACGCTCGAACCGCGCCCAACGACAGAAAATCAACAAAAGATAACGCTATTAGTCAAAATAAAAACGTATTTGCCGTTTTCAGCTTCTCTTTCTGCAGGATAATAATAGAGCCTGAGCTCAGTCACTCACTCTTGTCTATCAGTTAGCTGTCTGTGTAGCTCTCTCCCACTCGATAGCGAGCGTTTGTGTCCAACTGCGCTGCTTCTTCTGCTGCTCCTGCTGGTGGTTGTTGTGGTGGTTGTGGAACGCTCAACGGAACGTAACGTAACGGTAACAAGAGACTGCTCCGTCCCCGCAAGAGGAAGAGTTGTTGTGTGAAGAACAAACTTAACAAAAGAACCTGAAAAAAAAAAAAATGTATAACCAAAGGAGTATATTTATACAAAGTTCCTTGATGCTTTGTAAGATTGCAAACTTCACCACTTCCCACCAAAACAAGCAAACGAAAGAAACACTTTTTCTATGCCGAAAACTTTGTGTAAATAAAGTCCTTTGAGCTACTGGCAAAGCTGATTGAAACCGAAAAACGGCCACCAAGAAGCAATGCGATTGATCCACACACCGCGCTTATACATATACTACAATACATAGCATATATAGCATATATTATAGTATGTTTTTATAATATGAACCAAAATTGTTGTAACATTTGCCGTCCACACTGCAAACCATATTCCATGCGTTGTGTTTCGTTCTGAGCCAAGAGAAACCGTTTTGTGTGTATCAAACTTGATTGTAGTACAAACTGAATACAGATAATGAAAAAAATTGCGACCGAAATTTGCGTTGCGTATGGTAAATGGTATATAGAATGCATATTATAGAATATAAAATGGTTTTCCTCGAAACCCTTTGCTGCCGCCAACAAATCAAAAATTTCGGTCAATGTTTTTTTGAAAGAAACTAACAACTCTTAACCACGCGCTGTAAATGACTAAGGTCCCAGCAAACTAAAACCATAGAAGTTTTATAACATAAAATAAAGAAAAGAAATCCAAGTATTGACTACTCCAAAAGTAATAATGTTTGCTGGGAACACGAGTGTATATTTTCGTGGAACGTAGGAAGAAACAAACATTTTTATTATTTTGCTTTATATTGTGTCATTAGATTTGTTACATTATTTCGTGGGATTAAACCTGGAATTATCTACCTACAATGTTTGTCTCTTTACTAAGCCGGAAAAGAATGTCGCATTTAGAGCGAGTTGCGTTTAAACTGTTGCCATTTCTAATAATCTTAATGCACTCTCCATTGCAGGTGATACACAAATCAACTATCGCGTTGAAGTTGATGCTGAAGAGGCCTCAGTAGTTGTGTTGGATGAAATGGTGTCTGTCAAGATAACATTGACATCGCCGCTTTTACGGGAATCCAACGATTCGACTGTTAAAGTCGACGAAGCAAAGGCTACTGGCGATAATGCGGCCCTGCCACGCGAACCCTGCTTGAGGGTATGAAAAGAAAAAACTGCCGAACAAACATAATCCAGTATTAAACTTTTACTTACCCCATAGGCACTCGCTGATTTGCGTCATGCCAAGTGGTTCCAGGCACGTGCAACTGGCTTGCAATCTTGCGTTATGGTCATTCGCATATTGCGCGACCTTTGCCAGCGTGTATCGTCCTGGCAATCACTACCACAATGGTCTCTTGAATTACTGGTGGAGAAGGTAATTTCTTCAGCCGGCTTTCCAATCTCTCCGGGTGACTGTATGCGTCGCATAATGGAAGCTTTGTCATCTGGTTTTCTCATCAATGGCCCAGGCTTGCTGGATCCTTGCGAGAAGGACCCAACCGATGCATTGATTTCGCTTACCAAGCAGGAGCGCGAAGATCTCACTGTTTCGTCACAGTTATTCTTGCGCTATATAGCTTTCCGTCAGATCTTCAAAGTTCTTGGCATGGAACAATTACCAGCCATGAAGTTTCCAATGCGTCCCTGGCGCTTGAATCGCAAACGGCGCAGGTCTTCGGGCAAAGCCGGTGGTGCACCCGGTGGAGATGCTGAGACTGCCGATGTTGAAGAGACTGGATCCGATGAGAAGGTGGCCAAAAAGGAAACCGTTGTGGGTGGAGCAGCCTAAGATGGCAATGCCCATTTCCAGTTAGCTCAAGAATATAATATATACAAGTTTTTCTCAATTAAAATGCGTATTAAGCGCCTAACTAACTAACACTATCTTCTTTTAATAAGTATTCAAACTAATTACGGAGCAACATAGTTTGGGCAGAACTTTACATGTCCAACATGCTGCCCGATCAACAACAGACAGTAAACGCAAGCGTAAAGCCCACAACTTTGCAATATTAAACAATCTTATATTGTATATTCCTAGAACAAAAAATCGTATAATACAAATGTATTCATTTAGATGTGGAAGCATTGGCTCTTTATATATCCAATAACGCCCACTTCACGTTTCAAACAAATTTTAATAAATTATACATATAAACAAAAAATGTATTTTATTTTTTTTTAGCACTTATCTATACTTAATAATATTTAAGCTTTACATGAATTCTTGCCACTTTGAGCATGTTTTTTTGGCAGCTACAGAACTGTTTGAAGCCCCATGCCTGGAACGCTTTGTAGGAAATGGTTCCCGTTCGTTACGAGTTACTAATACAGATGTTTTTTGGTTTTCCACAATGCTACTTTCGAAGTCGTCCACAAAATTCGACCACTTGTTTTGCCGTTCTGGTGTGGGTTGCCCAGAGTCCATCAGTGACTTAGTTGATTCCGCAACTTGTTCTACTACCTCTTGCTCGTACGCAACCGGTTGATTCTTACCACGCTCAAGATTCAATTGTTGTACTTTAGCACGACATTCAGCACCAGTGCCGCGATAGAATTCCTTAAAAACCGATTGTTTCAAGCAGCACATTTTGCACTTCCATTGCTTTACCTTTTTTACAATGTCAGCCTGAAATGCATATGTTTAATACATACTTGTATAATTAGTTATATAGGCATTGTTACCACCTACCTGATACCAGGAGCATTTAACACATTGTAAAACACGAATTTGTTGTGGCATTTTTATATTGAAGGTGCACCAATTCTTGTTGCTGCCGCCTCAAGTTAAAAACGTCGTTGCCCAACTAGCCAAATAGTTAAGGTGACCATACTTTCAAAAATGCTATGCAGTTAAGTGGCAACGCAGAGTTTAACATAAACATTGCTGCAGCCACTGGCCATTGACTCAAGATGCGATTGGTAAATAAAAACGGAACGAATCATAATAAGATAAATAATACAATATTTATTTATAGTATTGCCTTAGTGGTGATCTGGCTAAGCCATGCTACATCATTACTTTCAAGGGTTTGCGTATAATGCTTGACTGCGGCCTGACGGAGCAGACAGTGCTAAATTTTTTGCCGCTGCCATTTGTGCAAAGTCTTAAGCTATCAAATCTTCCAAATTTTATACCCAGCCGTGATCATGATCCTCAAATGGATGGCGAGCTTAAAGAGTGCTGCGGTCGCGTATTTGTGGACTCTGTGCCAGAGTTTAATCTGCCTATGGACAAAGTGCTAGACTTCAGCGAAGTAGATGTCATACTTATCTCAAATTATCTAAATATGCTGGCACTGCCATACATTACCGAAAATACGGGCTTTAAGGGCAAAGTCTATGCAACGGAACCCACACTTCAAATTGGACGTTTCTTTCTGGAAGAACTAGTGGATTATATCGAAGTTTCTCCAAAAGCAAGTACAGCGCGCTTGTGGAAGGACAAACTTCAACTGCTGCCCAGTCCATTGTGTGATGCTTTTCGTGCCAAGAAATGGCGCACTATATTCAGTCTAAAAGATGTCCAGGGCAGCTTGTCCAAAGTCACCATTATGGGCTATGACGAAAAGCTGGATATACTAGGCGCTTTTATAGCCACACCTGTAAGTTCCGGCTACTGTTTGGGCTCTAGCAACTGGGTGCTGAGTACAGCACATGAAAAGATCTGTTATGTAAGCGGATCGTCCACACTTACCACGCATCCACGTCCCATCAATCAGGCGGCATTAAAACACGCTGATGTGCTTATAATGACCGGACTGACGCAAGCGCCGACAGTGAATCCAGACACCAAATTGGGTGAACTTTGCATAAAC
The DNA here is from genome assembly GCA_949987675.1 of Chymomyza fuscimana. Classification (NCBI taxonomy): domain Eukaryota; kingdom Metazoa; phylum Arthropoda; class Insecta; order Diptera; family Drosophilidae; genus Chymomyza; species Chymomyza fuscimana. The sequence goes on from OX465089.1 coordinate 2,669,427, forward strand.
GTAGCTCTGACAATACGCAATAATGGCTCTGCCTTAATACCATGCTATCCGTCTGGAGTAGTTTATGATTTATTCGAATGTCTTACGCAAAATCTCGAGAATGCTGGTCTAACTAATGTGCCAATGTTCTTTATATCGCCAGTAGCAGACAGTTCGCTGGCCTATTCGAACATTTTAGCTGAGTGGTTGAGTTCGGCTAAGCAGAGCAAAGTATATTTGCCGGACGATCCATTTCCACATGCCTTCTATTTGAGAAACTCTAAGCTAAAACATTATAATCATGTGTTTTCTGAGGGTTTTAGTAAGGATTTCCGGCAGGTAAGTACTGAAACTTCGTCACATTCAACATCTCATTACGCTTTTGTTACTTTCTAGCCCTGTGTGGTGTTTTGCGGCCATCCTAGCCTGCGCTTTGGCGATGCTGTGCACTTTATTGAGATGTGGGGCAACAATCCCAACAATTCAATTATTTTCACTGAGCCCGATTTTCCCTATCTTCAAGTATTAGCACCATTCCAGCCCTTGGCTATGAAGGCCTTCTACTGTCCCATTGACACTTCGCTCAACTACCAACAAGCCAATAAGCTTATCAAAGAATTAAAGCCCAATGTGCTGGTTATTCCAGAAGCCTACACAAAGCCACCTCCATCAGCCCCTAATCTGTTTATCGAGCAGCCTGATAAGAAGATTATTACCTTCAAGTGCGGCGAAATTATTCGATTGCCTTTAAAACGAAAACTTGACAGAATTTATATAACCTCCGAATTGGCACAAAAGATTGCACCGCGCGAGGTTGCAACAGGCGTAACATTTTCGACGCTTACGGGCGTGTTGCAAGTTAAAGACAAGGTACACTGTATCAAGCCCTGTGGAGATGCTGTAAAAGATGAACCTGGTAGCAGTAATGGTACGTCAAAACTTGGAAATGTTCCTTCTAAAGAGGATGTGCTTAAGAATGTTAAGTACGAATATGGCAGCATTGACGTGGACGCTCTTATGAAACGTTTGGCGCAGGACGGCTTTTCCAATATTAAAATGGATCGCAGTGGTGGAAATTTAACTTTGCAATTGGTTAACGAAGACACAACTATCAAATTTGAGGATAACGAAACGCACATTATTTGTGGAGGAAAACCAACACTGCGTCTCAAATTGCGTGATACCCTTATGAAATGCTTACAAAGTTTTTAAATACATAACGCTTTTTGTATTCATAAAAGTTTGCCCTAATTATTGACTTAAAATGCTAGAGCAGCGCATACAAATCTCATTTTCCGCCTCATGCAAGCAAAAACGACGACAACGCGGGCAAAGTGTACTGCTTAATGTCTCTAATTTAACAAGGGTATCACTAGATATTGTACCTTGTAAGTTTAAACTTGCAACTTGCAAAATTTCGCACAACTCGGAGTTTCTGATTGGCACATTTTGTTTACTTTGTAGTGCGCTTAAAAGTTCTAGCTGCTCTGAGCTGCCGCAGTTTACCGTGACGGACAAATACCAGCTGTTAACATCTCCAGCTTGTTGATTAATAGCACGTTTAAGGTCCAGAGCTGCGTTAACAACATTGTTGGCATTCGTATCAAACCAATCCGAATTGGCCTGAACGTGTTGCTCATGGAATGCCCGACCCGATTTATCATAGTAGCTCCAGCTCTCTTCGACAAGGTAGGGTGCTATAGGCCATAAAGCTTTGCACAGTTGCCTGTAACAATGGCTTAAAGTATAGCATATGTCTTGCAATTCCTTAGCATCTCCACAATATAAACGATCCTTTATCAGATGCACATATATAGCTGATATTTGGTTTGTTACGAAATTTTGTATGCTGGCCACCACTCGATTATATTCGTAGCAATTGTACTGCTTGTCAATCTAAAGAATAAAAGTAAAGTGAGACATCTTCTTAAAAGAGTAACCCCACGGATACTCACCTCAGTTTCAAATTCCACCAAGTTACTTAGGAGATACTTGTTCAAATACGAAGTCTGTGTCAGTGCTAAGGGCATATCTTTTCCGTTTTCCAGAACTCCATTCAAATAGCGTAAGGTACCACGCACTTTGCCCAGATTTTCCGATGCCTGTTGTAACAACTTTTCACTTACTATTATAGACATGTGCTGTGTGCCATGCAAGGCGACCCACCATCTTAAGACATCCGTACCATATTTCTTAGTTATTTGTTTCGGTGAAATAACATTTCCCAGAGACTTGGACATTTTATGACCCTTCTCATCTACCGTGAACCCATGCACAAAGAGTGCTCTGCAAGTTCAGAAAGTGTATCTTATATGTATAGCTAAAATGGATTTTGCCAGTTTAGGAACTTACTTGTAAGGCGCACATTCGCGTGCTGCTATGCTAGTAAGCAGCGAGGACTGAAACCATCCGGTAAATTGATCATAGCCTTCCAAGTAGAGATCGGCAATTTTCTGGTCTTTAAGCACCGCAAACCAAGTGCTGCCCGAATCGAACCAAATATCGAATATATCAGTGCCTCTTACTAAATCCGCTGCTTTACACTTAAGTTGGGCTAGGATTTGTTCAGGCACAAGTTCTGATATTGGTTTCGACCACCAGAAATCAATCGATCCCTCGCTGTGCAATAATTTGCAGAAATGCTTTATCAACTCGGCATTGACTACAACTTTGCCGCTGTCTTTTAGGTAAAGCACAGGTATCGGCACACCCCAGGCACGCTGCCGCGAAATACACCAATATGGACGCTTGTGTAGTTGTGTTAGCAATGCCTTTTTGTTGGCATCGGCATTAACACGTGGAAAGATTTTTACCTGTTCCAGCGCCTTTGCTGCACGTGCTTTTAGTTTTTCAGTATTTATAAACCACTGATCGCTGGCACGTATTATCACAGGTTTCTTTGTGCGCCAATCTATAGGATATGCGTGCTCCAACTTAGACGCATGCACCACGTCTTGTGCAATGTGTTGCATCACTAGTTTATCGCCTTGTTCTAAGACAGATTGACCTCGTAAAAATGTAGGCGCGTCCTGCGTATAAACGCCTGCATCATTCACATAGTTTTTTACTGGCAGCTCTTGCTGCAAGCTAACTAGAAAGTCCTCCGGTCCGTGAGCAGGCGCAGTGTGTACCAAACCGGTACCCTTTGTATCTTGTACATGGCTGGCTGCATAGAAGGGCAGCGCTTGTTCATCATGCTGATGTATGGGATGTCTATAACTGAAATTATTTAAAGCAGTGCCGCTAAATTTCTGCACAACATTACAGCTTAGCTGTGTTGCAGCTTCAAAATCTTTAATAAGATTTGTGGCCAACATATATAGCTCATCATGAGCACGTTCTGGTAGTCTTACTAGAGCATATTCCAAGGCTGCATTGTAACAAATTGCCTGATTGCTGGGTAGTGTCCAGGGAGTTGTAGTCCAAACGAGCGCATAAATTTGACGAACAGTCGGCACGGTGCAACAGTCTGGCACACCATTCAAGGCAAAACGAACATATACAGAGGGGCTAATGAAATTGGCATCGTACTCTAGCTCAGCCTCCGCCAATGCAGTTCTGTAAGAGAGCCTATATAGTCTCACCAAAGAGATTATGTTAGGCGTCTTACCTGGAAGAGGGTGACCAGTAGACCGGTTTCAGGTCACGGTATACCAAACCACGCTCATAGAGATTGTAGAACATTTGTAATTGTTTCGATATAAAGTCTGGCTGAAAAGTCATGTATAGATTTTCCCGCTCCCAATCAGCCAAGACACCCCAGCTACGGAACTCTTCTTTTTGAGAATCAATGGCAGAAAAGGCAAATGCACGTGCTGTAAACCAAAGAGGTTAGTATTGTTTGTTTAACTTTTTTCTTACATTCACACATTTCTTGCGTATATCCAATGGATTTTTTGCTACATCTGCCGATCCCATTGCTTTCAACTCAATTGGCAGGCCATGGCAATCCCAGCCCGGAATGTAGCTTATCCTTTGACCCTGTGCCACACGCTGGCGTAATGTTATGTCCTTAAGAATCTTATTGACGGCATGCCCCATATGCAGCTCGCCATTGGCGTAAGGCGGTCCATCGTGTAGCACAAAACTGGGAGTGCTTTTGTGTTGTTCCTGGTACTGATAAGCACTGGCAATTGTTTTCTAAGAAGAGCATTTGGTCGATTTGTTATTTTGTTTGTTAGGATATAATCAGCTTACATTTAAAATTTTATTTTCCACTTCCTCACGTTTAGCTGCTGTTAGGCGATTAGGAAATTTTGTTTTTGGCAAATTAATTGTGTCTGTATATTTTTTAGCATCTTTTTTTGCTGCTTTCACAGAATATAAACGCACATTTATCCCAACAACACGCAACATTTCTTAGGTTCGTTGGAATCATAGCAAATTCCAACCAGTTGATAAAAGAATCAGCTGTTTTTTAACATTAGCTCAAATTTTGTAACAGTCTTTCTTATAACAGACTGTTAATTGCATTTTTTTTTAGTTTGGCGGTTATTCAGCAAACTTTTATATTCTTTACTGATATTATAATTATTAATTATTGTTGTGTTAAATCGCAGACAAGGCAGAAGCACATTGGTACAAGATCGTTCTGGGAATCGTATCCGGAGGTTTTAGGACAGTCCGCCCCTTGTAATGTCGAAATATCATTAATAGCATTTGTTGTAGAGAAGGGATAAACCAAATACAGATACGAAGTCTATAATTTGTTTGGGGCTTCAAGAAAATTGAGGATTGAACAACGCGGGAAGCTGCCTCGTGTTTCATAGCGTAGGTTGACATTTAGGCAAGATACTAAGGATAGTATAAAGGTCAGCAACAGGAATAGGAGAAAACAATGCCATGATGCCTAGTTTGCTGTTTTTCAACAACTACCTTCGGGCCACAAAACAAAGACTGGTAAGGGAGTCGAATTAAGAAAATATGATCTGCTTTGGTCGGATTAACAGTTAATCTGTTCGTGGCTGCCAAGTCGGCCAGTTGTGCTTTACACTTACCTTAAATACTTACCACAAGAGTCTAATGCATTTACAGGCTTTATATCAGAGCTGGGCAAATGGAGAGCGGTCTGCCGTACAAAAACCAAAATGCACGAACAAAAAGTGCCCGTTTGGGCTATGGGCTGCCCAGCTATGTTTATATTATTTCGAAAGCCTTTTTAGCCAGTTTTTGTATGCATTCAAAATTATACTCCCCCCACAACTAGAGTTTACCAACCAATTTAGAAGTTGATCTCTTCCTTATGATAGAAACTACAAAATGGAGTGCATTATTAAATTATAGCAATATAAGATTACACGACATACGTTACACAAAAGTCACAGCCAAAAAATTACAAACTCATTAAATCTTTGTTTTTTTTGTTTGCACATTAATTTGCACATGTTATACATTAAACATATATTTCAAGTTGCTTGATTGTATGTATATAGTACATATATGCACGCATGTGTAAATTTTTGTTCTTAAATTGATGTTTATTATAATTGAGTTTTGCTTTGCTTTTTCTCAAATACATAGATTTTTATACATTTAGTAGTTTAATAAAACAATATTCTCATAAAGTCAAAGTGTTGGTTTGTTTTGTGTCTGAGCGAAAGTGTAAACGTTTGTATGTATGTATATTTGTGTAAGTAAATCCCTAACAAGGATAAGCTACTTCCAACAAACAAAAAAAAAATATGTATATTTTGATGTTTCTATTGTGTTTAGTAATTAGATTGAATTTAGTATAGTTGTGTTGTATATTTTATTTAATATTTCAATCAGTATCATGTTATCAATATATTATTGCAATGTATTGATTTTGGTTTTTACAATTTAATTCTTTTTTTTTTGTCTATGCTAAAACTAAGCCTACACCTCCAACCAACCGACGCATGACCTACTACTTTATCCATTAACACACATTCGGCTGGCCAGCTGCTTCTTAAAACTTGGGACACCACAAAATGAATCATGCTTAATTTTCAAACTGGCGCCAGGCAGCAACAATTACATTAAATGATTTGAAATGTTTGCCGAAGTGTTTTATAAAGGAAAGAAGAAAAGTTCCGTGTATTGGAGTGTAAATACATAAGCTAATTCTATATATGTATATTTTATATATATTTGTATGTGTGTGTGTTGTTTATGTGTGTGTAAAGTTTAGGCTTTAGTCATTCCTTGTTGAAACATTCTAAAGCCGAAAACAAAATTGCAATAAACTTTTCTAGCAGCAAGGGTTACAAATATGCAAAATAATTGCAAAAGAGCGCTCAGCGTTTGCATCTGTTAAAACCTAAAAGAAAACAAACAACATTTAGTTTATTCTTGAATATATAGGTTTGAATCTGCAGTGTCGCAGATTCCGGCCACTTACCAGTTCTCATCGTACGCTAGTATGGTGTGTTGTTGCTCACTGTCTTGCCCCTAGAGCCACTCCTAGTCAGCTTTTGCTTCCGTAAACTCTTCTAGCGCAAAAAAACTGCCACCTGCCGCGCCACTACTACTGGCTGTGCTGGTTGCAACAGTTTCGCCACCTGCTGCATCATCTGCTTGAGCTTCCTCATCTGCGGCAGCAGCTTCCTTTTCCTCGGCGTTTGCTGTTGCTGCTGCTTCTAAGTGTTGTTGCTGCACTTGAACAATAGGCTGACCATCCTCAGTGTAGGAAACCGATACAGGTATGCGTGTGCCATCCTCACTGATGACGTGCGGTCCCTCCTCACCATCCTGGCCCTGTTGTATTATTAATTGACCCTCAGAGTTCAAGAGCGACGCATCAATTAATTGCTGCTCATTGTTGTCGCCATGTACGAGCACCATTTGGCCGTTGCCATCGGTCATCATTTGTATGGTTTCGCCTTCTAGACCCTCGCCAGACTGTAATACGCCAACACTTTGCAGCAATTGTTGTATCTGTTCCGGATCTTGTACAATAATTTGATTGCCCTCGGCATCGGTCAATATATGGTTGTCTAGCTGTAATAAATGGCCATTCTCATTGACAATAAACTTAATTTGTCCTCCATCGACCTGCGCTTGCATGCTCTCGTCCAGTTCCATGGCTACGTGTTGATCACCACTAGTGGCTTCTGCTCCAGCCTCACCTTCGGCTGCTGAAGTCTCAGCTGCAGTGCCATCAGCGGAATCTCCAGCCTCAGCAGTGGCAGCATCGGGCTCGGTTGTCGGTGTATCTGTGGTATCGCGCTTCTCGCCACTCTCCTCAGCGGACTCAGCTGCAGCGTTTGTTGAGGCCTCTTCTTGACCTTCTCCCGCCTGCTCATCGGCGGCCTTTTCATCAGCCTTTTCGCTTTCTTGACTGCCCTCCTTCGTTTCATCTTCGGATGCAGCAGCTGCAGCTGCTTCATTGTCGTCATCTAAACTGGGCATGGAAACTGGAGCTGCGGCGGATTTATTTTCACCGTTGTTGTCAGTGGCTTCAGCGCCCTCGGCATTGGACTTGCCATCAATGCTAGTCTGTGACTGTGATTCATCTTCACCCTGGTCTAGCACAGGCATATCAATGCTTACCGAAACAGGCGCTCCAGCTGTGGGCGATTCTTTCTCGGCCTGTTCGCCCGATGCATCCGGCTGTGGTATGGTTATATTGAAGGTTATACCGCCGCTGCCCTGCTGTGAAGTTATAACCATTTCTCCTCCAGCTGTATTACCGCGAGTACTGTTTGTGGTCTTGCTGGTGTTAACCTCGCCGCTGTCATTTTTTTCGGAGTGAAGTTTTTCAAAGAGACTCTCAATATCCGCTTCGGCGCTCTGGGATCCCTCATCATCTGCACCCTTGCCGCTTGCGCCATCACCCGTGTCATCGCTAAGCAAAGCTGTTGCAGCTGAGTTAAGAGCTGCTGTATTGCCTCCTGCAATGCCTCCCTTTTTATCGCGACGATGCGTCTCCATATGGTGGTTGTAGTAGGTCTCTTGAATGAAAGTCAGCGAGCAGATGCTACAAGAAAAGAAGCGTATATTGTTTTCAGTAGCCTCAGCGGTGGCTGCAACTACAGCTGCGGCAGTAGTTCCAGCTTGTGGCACCGAATCGCTTAGCGCTTCATCAATGGTTTCCTGTAACAGCTTCTGTGTGTTCATATTCTGTGTAGTGCCAGCAGCTTGTTGCTTACTTTGAGCGCCCGGCGAAATAGCACTGCCGCCTTGCGGTCTATGCACTTCAAAGTGTTTGACCAGCAGCTCACGCTTGGGGAAAGAAACAGAGCATGTGCCGCACTTAAAGTAGCTGGTCTGGTGCTGTTTAGCATGCACGGTGGCTGCCTCGCGTGTCTCAAAACGCTGCGAACAAAGGCGGCACTTGAAAGGCTTCGGTTTAGCAGGGACATGCTTACGCATATGCTCATCGAAGACACTTTTATCCGTAGACTTGAAATTGCAATGGTTGCACGTGTAGAGTGAGCTTGCGATGTCGGCTGCTGCTGCGGCGGGTGTTGCTGCTGCTGGTATAGTTGTAGTGCTGGTAACTAGCACATTAGTGGCATGATTGGATTCCATGTGCTTACGCAACGAAACATCGTTGACAAAATTGATGTGACACATGGCGCAGGTGTTGTCCATGGCGGTGTTGTGATCACGAACCATGTGCTGCTTCATGGCACCAAAGTGCGGGAATATCTTACGGCATGTTTTGCACTGGAAGGTCTGCTGCTTGCAGGTTTCAAAATGCGTGTTGAAAAGACGCATGTCTGAGGTCTTGTACTCGCAAGAGGTGCACTTATATATCTTAGTGGCTTTGCGCTGCTGTACAGTTTGTGTACCAGCGGTGCTCTGTGCGGCGGTCGTCGCTATCTTAAGCTGATGTACGGCGCTGACTGTGAGAATAAAGATTGTGTATAAATAAGTGGGTCACATCTAGCAACTGTTGCTGGTTGTGTACACTCACCTGGTGGCGATTGTTGCACCATTTTACGAGTGCGTATCAAATCACCGCCTGCATTGTCTTCAATCGAGCGATTAGCGGCTCCACTCGACATTTTTTGCATCTTAAGGGGTGGGCTTGCATCGGCGCCGCCACCGCTGTCTTCATTAATGCCATACTTCTTATTCAACAGATTTAACAAATTGGACTTTACACGCTCCACATCGTTTTCGAGACGATCAAAATAGTTAACCAGATTAGTGCAGCGCGAACAAACAAAATCTTCATTGCTAACAATCACCATAAAGCCCTCACCGACCAACTGGGCAATCTTTTTAGGGAATTTGGTCGCCGAATTAGTGGTAGTCATTTCAGTGAGTCGATTTTGTGCCTGACTAGTGGCCAGCAGCTCATCGCAAATATAACACTGTGCACCAATGGCACCCGAATCCAGCTCGCCAGCTTGGCCTACTACATTGGGACTAATGCTAGAGTTTGGCACTACTACTCTGTTGGTTTTAAGGACGCGCGACTGACCTGGACCGGTCACAGTGACGGCGCCGCTATTTAGCAAGTTTTTAAAGTTGCGGCTCGTTGTTGTATTCAGTTGCGTGTTCATTGTGTATGTGTGTGTCTAGCTGTGGCTATATCTAGTGTTCCGATTTTTTTTAAAGCACTTTTCGTATCGTTTTAAACAAAAGCTGCTGCTGCTGCAAAACACGCGCGACCGCAGCGGCGATTACGAGAGGAGCGGGCAATTCGTTTAGAATTTTTTCTTCTTTTTCACAATTGTTTGTTTGCATGTGTTGCACCAGTAATAGTTTTGCGGCTTTGTTGCTTAACAGAACTGTAAAATATGTTCTCTATTGTTATGAAAATAAAACGATTTGATATTTAATTTATTGTAAGAACAACATTAAGTTGCGATAAAAAATTTACGTTCTGTAGCCGCGGCGTCACTTCAACTGTACCAAATTCCAAATTCACGGCTGTATATTTTAGGGTTAAATAAAATGGTCTAGGCCTGCACCGCTCTAAGCACATATAGTTGTCTCGCTCAGACTCATTGTAAAAAAAATGAAAAAAAAATTAGCGGCGTCACAAAGTGTTGGTCAATCAGTGATGGGCAAAACTCATACCAACAAACATTTCTTTGTGTGAGTAAACAGCGCAGTAAGCAAAAGCGCACGAGAGAGCAAGAACCGCAATTAAGCAAAAACGAGCAAGAGAGATTTCACACACTTGGACCGTGCATGAGCCGACTGCGCTGCGGCAGATTTTGGTGCAATAGCCTCGCGAGTTATGTAAATTGAGAGACTGCCCATCACTGGTTTATATCGATGGCAAATATAGAAGTTATCGATTTGCGGTTTTTTGAAAGTGCTTATCGATAAATGTAGAAACGCGCAATTTCTTTAATATATTTGTATTAATATTCTGTTTATTACTTGCTGGCACATTGTGTAAAAAAAGCATTTAGATCAAAATTATATTTATTTTAAGTCATAAGTTGACTGAAAACTGAAAATATGATTTTTTAGTATGTATGATTAAATTAAAATAATTCTAATTTGTCTTTATTTCGAAAATAATAAACTAGCAGTTGGTGCTAATTCAAAAAATTAAGGGACCAAATTTTTATTGTTTTAAACCAGTTTTCTTCTGAGATTTACCACTCGGTTACGGTCTTTGTAAAGACATAAAACGCTCTCACACGCAAGCACCCACTAACAAAAACAAACTTGCAAAGTCAAAACAACTGACGAGTGCGGCCAAGAAAATATATTTTGTTGTCTTTTTTCAGCAAAAAGAGCTTAAATGAACAGAACTACTATCTAAAATTCCCACTGAGTTAACTAATTTATAAGTTGTGGATTTTAAATTTTGTGCCATTTTGTTTGTGCCGTCTAATGTTCTTTATATATAAAAAAAAAAGCGATTTGGCGACAAAGTCACCTGGTTTATCTACACATTTCCACGCCACCTATGAGGTAGTATACTTAGCGCGTTTTTTTTAACGTGGTTTCCCCAGTAGGCCTATTCCACAGGTCAGTTGGGGCAAATTCAAAAACCTCCGTCAAGGTCCGCGCCACTTAAAGGCACTTTCACAGTGCCATGGAATTTCTTTCTTAAGGCACTTTAGCAGTGCCATTAGTTTATTGCAAATTTTGAATATTCGAAATTTCCAACTAAAGGCACTTCAGCCATTATCGTCCATTGTTTCAGGCAGCGCAGAGAGTACTCTCTGGTTTAGAGCAGCGTTAAACAGAGTTTTCAAGCGGCATGTTGCCCTTTCCCGCCTAAAAGTGGTTGGTGTGATTTTTGCATTAATATTTTTTTCTTTGCTATTAAAGTTAGATTCATGTTTTTGTAATCAAAAATCATTGGCAGTAAAATCTAGCATTTTTCAAATAAATAAATATAAATATAAAATATAAAAAAAAAAATATAAATATAATTATTTGTCTTGCTGATGATTTAATTAAAAATTATAAAGTAAATAATTAGGCTTCTTTTTATTTATTTTGCAGTCAGGGTCTAGGCGTTACATTCTAGATTTATATAAAATACGTATCATAACCTAGGGTAGGGATTGAACTAAAATGTTCCTAGTCTTTTATCACTTTTCTACAATTAATAGTTTTACAGCAGGGATGTCCAGGCCCATTGCTCATCTGGCTCTTTTTGTTTTTGTAATGGCTCTTAGGCATAGGCAGCGATGCGCGTGTACATGCACGGCCCTAACTGTATATCACCCAGTGCCAATGCAAATTACAAAAACAATTTCGAGCGCTCTCTCACTTACTCTCTGTTACTCTCTTTGCTCTCTGATCTCGTGTGCACAAAAACAACCCTTGCGTATATTTGTTGTTGGCCCACAGATTTTCAATGTAATTTGTTGTTGCTTTTCGTTTGAGCATGCACTCACAAAAATCGGTATGAGATTCTTTCGCTATTTTTTAGGAAACTTGTTAAATGGGACTTTTAAGGCGTTGCTTGCAAACAAAAACTAGTTATGGCCCTGTACCTTTCGGTACAAAGGGTATACTAGATTTATGCAATGTACATAACAGACAGATGGTGGCTATTGGTAAAAACATATGAATGGAATATATATTTTTTTGGAAAATCCGGTGGTAATAAAACAAACTTGCACGTGGCCATCATAAATAGATATTTTTAGGGAAATCCCTTGGAAGAAATTCGCACTTGTATACAATCTTTTTTCTAGTAGTAACAAATGTTAACAGGTACCCAAGGGTGTTTTGCATCCATTGACCAAGTTTAGTAACTTTGCAATTTTTACGCCCCTACCTGTGCAGGTAAAGAGTTACATTGTAATATCTTTCAATTTTACTTTTTAAATCATTTTTATACTGATATTTTCCTAATTTTTCAAATTCCCCTTACTCCACAGCGAAATTATGCGAGTTTTATCTATTTTTGGAAGCACATATATTTGTGAATGTGCGTTTTCAAGCTTAAAATTAATTAAAAATAAACTGAGAAATCGATTAACAAACGAACATTTGGAGGCATTATCAAAACTATCATTAACTAAAATAAATATTGATATTGACCAATTTTTAAATTCTTTATAAGTATACATATGTACCATAACTTTTTTTTCATTATTTTTTACCACTCTTATAAGAATGCCCATACAATTTCTTACAGTGCACTCAATAAGCCGTAATAACTGTTTACTTTAAATGTGTTAGTGTTTTTCTTTATATGTATTGGTTTTTGCTCTTCCATAAGCAGTGTTTGGACATCCCTGTTTTACAGGAATCGAACAAAAATAAGCCCCTTGCAAACGCCACTTTTGTTCTACGCCGCCTATATGCGTGATGCGTGACACCAAACCAAACAGCCGCCGGCAAAATATCGGCTCCTTTGCTTTGTGAGATTGTAGGCAATTTAGTAGTCAGGTTCAAGGAGATACATAATAGTTTTTATAATTAAACGCTTATCATAACCTAGGGTAGCGATTGAACTAAAATGTTTCTATTTCTAAATCTCTATTAAATATCAGAATGTTAGAGGTCTTTTAACAAAACTTAATGTTCTGTTTACGAATAGTTTTTCTTTTGACTCACATGTTCTTGCCCTTACAGAAACGTGGTTAAACTCTTCAGTTTCTGACCATGAAATTTTATCTTCCAACTTTGTAGTATACAGGCTTGATCGCTCTGTCCGCCGTGGTGGAGGTGTCCTTATTGCTGTTGATGTAAAACTTTGTTCTAGCTTAGTTAAAGTAGATACTTCGTTGGACATTGAATTCATTTGTGTCAAAATAAGTTTGCATAACTCGTCATGTTTTATAACATGTTCGTACATTCCTCCTTCATCTACTACTGAAATTTATTTGCAACACTTGGCTGCAATTAACTATGTTCATTCGCTTTTACATAATCGCGACAATCTCTTAGTTTTAGGCGATTTTAACCTTCCAACTATTTCATGGGTTTCGTCACCTTCTTCTAACTCTGTTATTTCGTCCTCTTATAACGAATTCCTGGACGGCTTGCTCGATTTGCCATTACTGCAAATAAATGTCGTCCAAAACTGTTTAAATCGAATCCTTGATTTGGTTTTTGCCAATGATCCTGCTATTGTGTCAGTCTCCAGATCTTCCCCGTTATCTATTCCTGAGGATTCATATCACCCTACTTTGGATATTGAAATCCTTTTTAGTGCGCCTCAACCACATTTTTCTTCTCCTGCTATTGTCCGTCGCCGCTGTTTTCGTAAGGCTAATTTTACTATGTTAAACGAACTTTTAACCTCCACTGACTGGTCCCGCTTGATGAATTGTGATGACGTGAATGAAGCTGCATCATTTTTCTATGATACGCTAAACATTATATTTGATGCGTGTGTCCCTTCGACAAATGCTTGTTTTTCGCTCAAACCTCCCTGGTTTACTCGGAATTTGTCACATTTAAAAAATTTGAAATCTAGATATTACAAGAAATTTAAAATGACAGGCTCTAATCGTGATTTCTCTAATTATTCGTATGCTCGATCTGAATTTATCCTTTTAAACAGAAATTGCTATCAAAGTTATTTATCCCGTTGCCGTGAACAATTTTCTGGTGATCCGAAACAGTTCTTTAATTTTGTAAATTCTAAACGTAAATCTGATCTATTTCCTTCTACACTCATGTATAATGGTGTAGTAGCCTCTACTGACGCAGGTATATCTAACTTATTTGCTAGTTTTTTTCAATCTACTTACTCTTCAAAGTCTTACTCTCCTAATTCTTATCCTTTCAATATTTCGTCTGGTAGCGGTCTATATGTTCCATTTATTAGCAATGATGACCTCAATTCTGGTATTTGTTCGCTTAAAATGTCTTACTCGCCAGGCCCTGATAATGTTCCTACCTGTGTTATCAAAGCTTGTGCACTTGCGCTTCATGAACCCTTGCTGAAACTATTTAATTTGTCACTTGAATCGGCCTCTTTCCCTACCATTTGGAAATCGTCTTTTATTATCCCCCTTCACAAAAAGGGTAATAGATCCGATGTTTCCAATTATCGTGGCATCGCCAAATTGTCATCAATTCCCAAATTGTTTGAAAAAATTTTAGTGGCTCATTTGCAGCATCTTTGTAAGTCCCTTATTTCCCCGTGCCAGCATGGATTTATGAAAGGTCGATCGACCTCTACAAACCTTCTGGAGTTTACATCCTTTGCATTTAAAGGATTTTCAAATAAACTTCAAACAGATGTCATTTATACTGATTTTAGTAAGGCCTTTGACTCTGTTAATCACAAGCTCCTTCTTTTCAAGCTTGGGCTCTTAGGATTACCGACCAACTTTCTCAATTGGATTTCATCTTACCTTGCTGATAGAACCCAAAGAGTTATAGTTAGGTCTACTGTTTCCAAAATTGTTCAAGTATCTTCCGGTGTTCCGCAAGGTAGTCATCTAGGTCCTTTTTTTTTACCCTTTTTATAAATGATCTGCCAAATGTGGTAAATCATGCCCGTGTTCTTATGTTCGCTGACGATGTTAAACTTTGTTTCTCGTTTAATGATTTCACGTCACATCTTTTACGTCAAGATGATTTAAACTCTCTTTATAACTGGTGTACGGTTAACCATTTGAACTTAAACCTTTCCAAATGTATGTTTATGACATTTCATCGACACAAACCTCACTTGGTTAATTACTCCATAAATGGTTCTCTTTTGGTGCGTATCTCTTTATGTACTGATTTAGGTGTTACTTTTGAGCCTAAAATTACCTTCAACACCCATGTTTCTACAGTTGTGAATAAAGCTAGGTGTGTTTTAGGGTACATTAAACGCTGGTCAAAAGAATTTAATGATCCGTATACGACCAAGGTTCTTTATTCTGCTCTCGTTCGCCCAGGACTTGAGTACTGTTCCTGTGTTTGGTGCCCTCAATACAAAAAATATCAAGCACGAATTGAATCTGTTCAGAAAGAGTTACTCCTTTTTGCTCTACGAAGCTTAAATTGGGACCCCAATATCCGTTTGCCTCCTTATGCCAGTAGACTTCTTCTAATTGATCTACCTTCTTTGAAAAATCGTAGGATTGCCCTTAATGCTATTTTTTTGCATAAACTCATAACTGGTTCCATTGATTCCCCTTTCCTACTTCGGCAGCTTTTGTTTAACATTCCTAGACGCTCCTCTAGAAATTTTGTACCCTTATCCCTTAAGAGATGCACTACAAATTATGCTTCACATGAGCCTTTTAGAGTTTTATGTTCGAATTTTAATGACTTGGCGCGTATCCTCTCAAGTGAACTTTCGCCTTCCAGTTTGATAAGAGCTGTCTTGAACCACCTTGGCTCCAGTTAAAAATTCCCCCAACGGGCCGGAGTCCGATTATTTTCTGGATTGCTGCTTCTACTTGTTTGCTACTGACCACAATTGGCTGTGGGTAGGAGCATAGCTGGCCACCAGGCAAATAAAATTCCCCCAACGGGTCAGTGGCAAACTACCTAATAATAATTATATTATATTATACTATATATTTTAAAAATTTATTTATAAGTTTCTTTTTGTATTATCCTTTTTAAATTAACCTTTTTTTTTTTAATCACTGTGTTCATGCCAAAACGGCATGAGTGGGTTAAGCCTAGCTCCGTGCTTAGCTTCGCTCAAAGAGCGTAGGCTGCGCTTACTAAAAGAGCGTAAGCTGCGCAAGAGATGATCTCGACCCCGCTCATTCTGCTTTTCTAAGCTGAGCGCAATAGAATTAGTTCTCAATAACAATTTAATGTAAGCCATGGTATAATAAGTAAGGTAGAGTAAGCTTGCCTAACTCGGGGCCATAAATTTTGTGAGAGCAAAAAAATGCGAGAGAGAGAGAAGCAACGCACAAGCTGACGCATACACACTGACACTCGTTTATATATCTATGCATGCTTCAATTTGAACAAACCAAGTGCATAAGCTGAAACTAAATGAAAAACAGTGAATTTGTGAAAACAAATTTTATTTTTTCAATGAAAATATAATTATTATTAATTATTTGAACTGAAATACTATGACCCAAAATACATACAACAACAGCTCTTGCGTTTATATACATATGTACATACAAACATACAATAAAAAAACACGCGCAGCGACATCCGATACAACCTACCTCATAGACATTCGCAAGGAGAATGAAAAATATGGCCCCAGCAAAGAGAACGACGCGGCAATCTTACTCTACCTTACTTATTATACCATGAATGTAAGCACACCCGTGCACGCGCATTCCCCGACTTGCCATTTCTCTACATTAAACATACACTCACATAAACATACATTCTACAAATAACGACAATCCAACACATTCAACAACACCAACATCTCATTACTGGGCAAAGGTCACACAAACGGAACACTAAGAAGACAACTACATCCATACAAGAACCACCCAGGAATCCATCTAGCTTAACAAACTGATTATATTATATGTCCTAAAAAAAAAAAAAATAAAAAAAAAAATAAAAAAAAAAAAAATTAGTCTTTCCATGTTGCGGTGAACAGCATGGTCGTCTTCTTCTTCACTATCATCACTGCCGTTGTTTGGCTGTACGGCCACAGTTGCCAGCGACTCGTCTTCAACATTTAAAAACTTATTATAAGGATTGCAACCTGTATAATCATCATAATCAGCGGCATCACTAAATGCCTCTAGTATAAGCTGCTCATAGATCTGGCTTTTTTTACCCTTAAGAGCAAGATGTAAAGCCGTAGCACCATCGCCCAAAGTGCGTACCTCACAGGCGTTGAGACCCAGTTTGGAATAGCACTCGAGTAACCATTTAAGGCTCTCAGTTTTCTCACTTACAACGGCAGCATGCAATGCCGTGTAACCATTCCTGTCGTAAACGCTCAGTAGTTTCTCCATTTGGAGACGGTTTAAACTTTGCTCTGCATAGTGCATAAGATCAGTGCGTTCCTTATCCACAGCAATATGTAGAAAAGTGTTTCCGTCTATGTTTTGCATTCCCAGACTGTGTTTGGCACATTGGGACACAAGCCAAGCGCTATTCTCACTTTCATTTGGTAACGATATGGCTGGGGCCTTAAGCAGGGCCTGAATATGGAGCAGTGTACGATTTTGCTCATCTGTCAGCAGTGCGAGACGCTCGACGCAGGCATCTTTTAGTGCGTTGTCGTTAATGGAGTCAAACACTTGCCTTAGTAGACCCAGTTGACGCAATTTAAGGGCCTCATGGAAGATGCTGGTGTTGCTGTTGCGACGCCAAACCAAATAGACTAAAAAATATGTAAAATAAATATAAGATGATTCGTATACTCGTTGAATACATACGGTTGTCAATATTCACAAGTTTTCTCCAGACTGCATTTATGTGTCTGCCGGGTGTTGAATTTATAGCTCCTAGCAGCTCTTTCATTTGGTATAGACCTTGTTGCACCATGGCGAACTTATTCTGCTGGTTAAGGTCAATTTGCATCATGTTTTCAAAATTCTGATAGACTTCTCTAGTAGGCATATTATCGTTGTTAGCTTCGTTTGACAGATCTAAGTTGTTTTCCCATTTGTCCATATCGTTGCTGGTGTTGCTGGAGTTGCTGGTGTTGCTGTTGCGACGCCAACCCAAATAGACTAAAAAATATGTAAAATAAATAAATATAAGATGATTCGTATACTCGTTGAATACATACGGTTGTCATTATTCACAAGGTTTCTCCAGACTCCATTTATGTGTCTGCCGGGATCTTCTTGCAGATATTTCATTGGATTGAATGGACCTTCTTGCACACCTGCGTAGACATAATTAAAGTTACGGTCATTTTGCATCTTGTTTGCAAAACTCTGAAAGACTTTTTTAGTAGACATTTTATCGTTGTTAGCTTCGTTTGACAGATCTAAGTTGTTTTCCCATTTGTCCATATCGTTGCTGGTGTTGCTGGAGTTGCTGGAATTGCTGGTATTGCTGTTGCGACGACAACCCAAATAGACTAAAAAATATGTAAAATAAATAAATATAAGATGATTCGTATACTCGTTGAATACATACGGTTGTCATTATTCACAAGGTTTCTCCAGACTCCATTTATGTGTCTGCCGGGATCTTCTTGCAGATATTTCATTGGATTGAATGGACCTTCTTGCACACCTGCGTAGACATAATTAAAGTTACGGTCATTTTGCATCTTGTTTGCAAAACTCTGAAAGACTTTTTTAGTAGGCATATTATCGTTGTTAGCTTCGTTTGACAGATCTAAGTTGTCCATATCGATCTCATTTAAGGATGCCTCATTTGTATCATCAAATTCAAATTCTTCTGAATTATCGTTATACATTATTTGCCTTAATACTTTCGTGTTATATCTAACATAGACAATATCCACCTGCTGTATGTGTGTCGAGTTATTGTCGAGATAAAGCATTAATTGACAATTTATCGAAGTTTCGGCAGGGGTATAGGGACCTCCATACTTCGGCGCTTTGTAGACAAGCAAATTATGTACAGCCTTGTGCTTTTGCTGTTCTTCACTTTTTTCGGGTTCTAAAAGCTCAGACTCCCAACCGCTTCCAGTACTTGATTTGATCTTTATATTATAATCCTGTTTTACGTCGGTTAACAACAGATGTATATGGGTTTGTCCCTCAAATGGTATATGCGGATTACAGCACTTGTTTATAAAAAGTTTTGAATTTAAATTTGAAATTCCTTGGGAATATATGGTTTCGGCCATTTGAACACGAAATTGGCCCTGAATTTGATAAGCTGTAAAAGCCAGGTGCACCTAAAAAGAAATATTCTTAATTAACTTTGCTTTGTGATGACTTAATTATTATAATATTTATCATACATAAATATTAATGTATGTAGTCACGTATTTCTCTATCAATTGACAAAAAATTTCACATTAGATTTTACTTTTCGAACATTTTTCTAAGTTGATTAGCAGTGAAAGATCCCTTTTTATTCCATAGGAGACAAGTTTATATTAATTTGTTGATATCGGGATTGAAAAAAGCAAAAAGGTTTTAGATGAAAAAATGCGTTTGTTTGTGAAGGTACCAAACTTGGCGTTGGCAAGTTTTTTAAAGTTCCAGAGCACTGTTCCAAATTTTATTAAAAACTTTTGACTATGGCGTCAAAAATTCGTTTGCTTTTGTTTGTTTATGAAGATATCATAATATCGATGCAATAAGGAGCGGAGCTTAGAAGCGAATTACGCCTCTTGAGCTTTCGTTTTTTTTTTCAAAGTACTCGAAAAAATAAAATTTTGTTGCGATTTGTACGGACCAAAAAGTGTTTAAAATTTCACCGTTATTGCCTTTATCTTTTAGAGTTTGCTACGCATTTTGAGAATTTGTATACCAGAGTCTTAAGTTTCCTTTATAGATGTATTTTTGTAGTACTTACAGTTTCATGCTTTTTATGCATTTTTTTGGCTAATTCCACTTCTGGTATAGGAACCAAGCCTGGCATTAAATAAGGTCTCAATTCCGTAAAGCATTTTTCGATATCATTTACCTTGGTCTTCACTATGCAATGATCAGCCAATTCAAACTTGTACAATTTTTTTACAAAGTCATGGGTTACCATTTGGTTAGGACTGATAATAGAGTGATTATCACTCTTATGTGGTCTCAAAATGTTTGCTGAAACCATGAACTGACCATCATCTTTGTATTTTCTAACCAATTGGCATACAATTTGTATGAAATCATTATTCATATTGTTTAGCTTTACATATTCCAATTCGACGGCAGGCCATCTACCATTCTCACCCTTGAGGGGACCGCGTATGCCATCACTTAGGTATCGAAAATGATAACGATTTGTTGGTTGCGTAGTAATTTTTAGCCGTACAATTGGTTCTCCATTTTGCAAATTAAACCGTATAGTACGGTATGCGGTTTTAATTTTCCAACGAAAGAGCAAAGTTTGATGCGGCTCACTATCAATATGTTTCCATAACATCATGTCTTTCGCTTCAAAACTATTTTGGCAGATACGGCAGAATGCTTTTGATACATCGGTCTCATCTTTTTGAAAAATATTTCTTGTATGATAATTTCCCTGAAGCGTTTCCCAATTGATCATATTTGGTCCCCTTTCCATTTTATTTAGTTGAAAAATCGTGTACTATGTGCAATATGTGTTATTTATATCTATGATTCAATGAAAATATAGTATAAGTAAACATGCGTGCTGGAATTATTTGACTGCGCTACGTACCAAACACTTCACCTTATCGCGAAAGACTAAGCAAAAACGAAGAAAGCAAAAGAATAAATACGATCCAGAGAGTGAGCTAATGGGGATTCCCTTTATTATATGACTGCGCTACGTACCGAACACTTCCCTTATCACGACATTGTAGTGGCGCTTGTAGGCTACAAGTTGTAGCTCTCGGAATTTTTAATTTTTTTTTACTCTAAAACTATGCTAGACTATAGTACACTATACACAATAATCGTTAAGTTATTACGAAGTAGTTAAAGCAATTTTTTTTATTCAAATTGGAAACAATCATTTCGAATTATTTTTTTGTAAGGATATATAATAACGAATTAAGCTTTAATATTGTTTAGTTTTATTAACTTTCTTAGCCTAAAAGCATCGTATCGGTCTATGAGGGGTTATCGATTCTGGCAAAATAAGTAACAGAGCCAAATGTCAAAGAAAGTTTAAATGGAGGACCAGTAAATGGCTCTGTTAACAGTGCAAGTCGCATCAGGTCATCATTGGTCATGCTTTCTTTCCTTTACAACTATTGGTCGAAGGCACACGTTTTTTTTAAACGCTAAAACTTTATCTTTTTTTTAAAGAAAAAAAAAAATAAAAAAAAATAAAAATAAATCGCGGGTGCTCTGAAGAATTTTACATAAAAAGGGCAAAAAAAAAAAAATATCATCATTTTTATTTTATTTCTTTTTGCCAAGCCTTTTCAAATAGGTGAGTGGTTTTTTTTTGAAAGTTACATATAGGGTTTTCCTTGCCAATTTTCTGGGCCTGATTTTATTTCAGGCTTGGCACCTAGTCTCGAGCCATAATTATCGCTAACGACGTAACAGGGACAGACATAGAGGAACAGCTGCTAAAAAGAAAAAAACCAAAAAAATGCTCAAATATAAGAGCATATAACCAAAAGCTCATGCGCTGGATCAATGCCCCTTAAAAAAGTTCGTCGTTACAGCAGTTTACTTTGAAGTGCGCAATAGTCTTAACGTCGTCGCCTGATTGATTTGCGTCCGTATCAGCAGCAAGGCGCTTCTCTTCCCTCACCACCAGAAAACGCGGGAAAATATCGGTTTAAAGTGGGAAAAAGACAACAAACAAAAAAAAAAAAAAAAATATATTTTTTAATGGGTGGCATTTAAAAAAAAAAAAAAGAATTTGGTGCACGTAAAAAGCAACGTAACCTCAATCTCTTCTAAATTGTCAAACCAATTTGCTATAAACAAATAAAAAAAAGGGGTTCTTATCATAAAGCATTTAAAAAAAAAAAAAAATAAAATATATAATAATAATCATAATAATAGCGAGTTCAGCCTGAAGGCCTACGTAGCTCTGGCTACAAACCTTTTCATAAATTAGGATTAACTTCTATTTTATAATTATATAAATAAATAAATAAATAAATAAATAGCGAGTTAATTCATATGTAACTTATTTATAGTGATTTTTACATTATAATAATATTTTCTCTGTAGTTTATTTTGTTATTTTTGCATTCGCCTATTTGCGAGCGATGCTCTTTATTTTATTCTAAATCCGTTTGGTAATAAGGCAGAAGATGAGAGAGATGAGATGAGAAGCAAAAGCTCTGTTTTGTTGTTTTTTTTTTGGTGTGACTGCATAAAGTGTTTTTTTATATATATATTGAAGTTACAGCAAAAACTACCATGGAAGCGCTTTCATCGTTGGACTACCTAAATAACTTAATGTGAGTTTTTACAAAAAATACATATACTATATGATTTTTATAAACATTTTATGCACACTCTCTTACTACAATTCCCAAAATTTCTCATCGCTGCGAACATGATTAACATTTACGCATGGTGGAATAATAAGGTGATGTCGTGCGAACGCTCACTCTCTCGTTTAGAGCCCTTATCATCAGTGCAAAACTTGCTGTGAACGAGTATGGTTGGTTGGTCGCGGACGAAATTTTTAGCAGTCTGTGTTTTGTTTTCTAAACCCGAAACTTGTAATATAAAACCAAAGGCAATAGTTAACTTGTTAAAATTAGGCTATACAAAAGTTAATTATTATATTAAATATAAAACATATCTGAATTGTTCTTTGTTATTTATTTACAAACATCAACAAAATTTATATCTATCTCTTTCACATTCACGAAGCAATGGTAAGAGAGCTTTCCTAACAGAAAAGCTTTCGACCTCTCATTCGCACTCACACGCTACATACAATAAGGGATAGCTTTTACGGACGATACCACCTTATATTATTCCACCATGGTCCACGCATAATCTTTCAACGGTAAAAAAAGCTCCGAGAGAATTTTCGCCTCTGTCTATTTGGTGCTCTCTGTGCGTGTCTATTCGAAAGGCTCTGCAGCCGAGCCTCAGAGCTTCGGCAGCAGCGGCCGCAGTCGAAATATTTTGTTTGTAAAATCCCGAGTGCAAATGTTACTTGGATGCTTGTGCAAAAAGTACGCTGCTGCTAAGGCTCTGAATTTTGTCGCAGCTGCGAGCGTCGAGCTACGATCGGCTCTATTCGTTTTTGTCTTTTCGGCTGCGACTGCTACAGCAGATATTGAAAATTTACATTTTTGAAATTTAGAAAAGAAATTATAGTTTTAAATTTACAAGGAACATTCATATAAATATTGATACTTTAATATAAATAATATCTTGCAGTTATTAATTACAACGCACTCAGATTATTTGGGACCCTAATTAAATCTTAAGCCGAGTTTTCAAGCGGCAAGTTGCCCTTTTCGCCAAAAAAGTGGTTGGTGTGATTTTTGCATAATATTTTTTTTTTAATACAAATTATTGACAGTAAAATCTACCATTGGTACAATGCATATAAAAAACTTACCTGCTAAGTCCAGTGGGTATTGCCCGCTTCCGCAATCGGCCATTGCCTACCCACTTTGGCTCGAAATGCCTGCTGCACACTCGAGATTTTGTATTTATATTTGTTATATTAATATTTAAATTATTGCACCATATTTCTAGTGCACTTCTGTCTTTTGGGAATGTAAATAAATTGCTTCCCAAAAAATTGCAATTGTTTATAATGCACTTAACCATTTTTTTTTTTTTTTTTAATTTTCAATAACAAGTAGCACTGCACTTTTTAATGTCTATTACTTTTTAATAGAATTTACACTTGGCCACTTGTTGCTTTTTAGTTTTTTAATTTTAGTTTTGCACTCTTTATGGAATGCGCGTAAAATCAAAATGGTAATTAGGCTTGCCACCCTGTCCAAAAAATTGACGAAAGCAGCAAAAGCAGACAAAAAAAAAACATATAAACAACAATTTGCAACAATACAAACTCCTTTCTATGTATATTTATTATGTTTTTTATTGTTTAATAATTTTTTATTGTTGTATTAATATATATTTATTTATAATTTAGAGATACCTAAATTCAACATTTAGGGTATTCACGCTTTGTGAGCACTTGAGCACTTGAGCAGTTGAGCGCTTTTACAAAAACAAAATGTATGGGGAAATACAACCCTGCGTTTCAAGTCTCAACTGCTCAAGTGCTCAACCCAGACCCTAGTCTACTTTTTGCTGTGCACTTGAGCAGAAAGTGTTGCACAATATGGTAATTCGCTGGCTTCTCAGCACTGCACGCATTTGTCATTTTTTAGCCATTTCATGATATGAAAAGCAACGAGTTACCTTATACTCGCTAAAAAAAGAAGAGCGCCAAATTTAAAATAATCAAATTGTATTAGCGCAAGTAAAAAAGGTTGTGGCTTTTTTATGCGAAATTAAGTGATTTAGACATAATTACTTGTTGTTGGAGTAAACGCAAGTAGATGAGAATTGGAAAATGCTGGGGCTGTACTACGCTTAATATATGCTGGAACTGTTTTTCAGCCCGTTCTGGCGCCAGTCAATTGACTTAGGGATATCGAAGTGGTCACCGCGATGCGAGAGTATAATTGCATTTGCGTCCTCATGATAGTTGTCTAAAACTTCATCAATTTTTGCGTCGCCACGCAACCCCATTGTATCTGTATTATACAAAAGTTAGTTTTTCAACAATGAATTTGTTTTAGCAGACGAACCTTCAATAAAATAGATTTCATCTAAAGCCATTTGAGCAACAGCTTCAAGCAGCATAGACTTTACGCTCTGTCTTGGCATTTTTAAATATAAATTTTAACTATTGATAATTTGCAGCATTTTGCAAATGTAAACAAACACAAGAAGAGGAAGCACAAAATCAAATACGGTTTCTCTGCAATTATTTAATTTTCGCAGCAATAAAATAATACGAATCGATGTAATACATAGCTACTTTAGCTACAGGTTTAGTTAAAATAGATTTTATGCTTTGACTCGGCATTTTTAATTCAGGTTTTTTAATTTTAATGTAAATTGTACCAATTTACAAATGTAAACAAACTCTGGCAAGAAGCAGAAAAGTGCTCAACTCAACACAAAAAATCGACAGGAGGGATTCACGCTTTAGCCTGAGCACTTTCTGCTCAACTGCTCAAGTGCTCAAGTGCTCACAAAGCGTGAATACCCTAATTATTCCGTTAATTATCATTAGTTTTGAAATTAAGGCTGCCACCCTGGCCAAAAATAAAAACCAGCGTAAACAAACGCGCCAAAGCAACTGCAGAAAAACAACTTGAGGGTGTGGGAGGGGAAAAAAAATATATTTACCCCATAAAAAATTAAAAGCAAATTTTATTTAGTATGATTATTTATTTTATTTAAAAAAAATATATCAAATTCAATGCAAATAATCTATATTGTTCTTACTTATAAGTAAGTACATACACTCATATTCATTGTATATTCATTTATATTACAATTTAACAATGACTTAATGCCTATAATACAATTTTCAACACAACAACACAAAACAACTTGCAGTGTGGGAGGGAAAAAAAAAATTTACCCAATAAAAAATTAAAAGCAAATTTTATTTAGTGTGATTATTTATTTTATTTAAAAAAAATATATCAACTTCAATGCAATCTCATATAATAATAAACAAATAAATAATTATTATATTCAAAAACTCATCCGGCGCAACATCATCCTTGTGCTGCATTTATCAAACAATTGGCTTAATTGTATATAATATAATATAATA
This sequence comes from Chymomyza fuscimana, assembly GCA_949987675.1. Classification (NCBI taxonomy): domain Eukaryota; kingdom Metazoa; phylum Arthropoda; class Insecta; order Diptera; family Drosophilidae; genus Chymomyza; species Chymomyza fuscimana. Next base: position 2,695,056 of record OX465089.1, read on the forward strand.
TAATATAATAATAAACAAATAAACGATTCACTAAAAGAAAAAAAGAATATAAAAATATATGTTAAAATTTACATTTAAGGCCCCTACGCAGACACGAAAAATAAACAAAACTTCATATAAAAAAAACGCTCACAAACGTTTGGTCACAAACTGTTCTTGCAGGTGGTATGTAGACCAGTGTTGCTTGTTTTTTTGATGCCAGTAGTAAACCATAGATGGCGCACTCAGTAAAAACAGCTGTTCAGTTTTGCCGCCATAAACAAAATTTATGTGCAGCTAGTTATCTTGTACGCGAAATTTATGGCTGGTCGACAAAATAGTTTCGGATGGTTGGGAATGGATGAGAAAATAGCTATAATAGTAAAATAATGAATTTGTAACATTAATGTGCGTTTAAATACGTCTATGCAATTCGCCCACACTCAGCTCTCCGCATTAAATATAAGGTCACCCAAACACTCCGCTTTTTCCTGTGTATTGCCTCCTCTCGTCGCTTTTTTTCCTCATCCAACAATTCAATTGCAATGCATGTCATTATTATAGCATTGTTTACACAAAAAAGCATAAAATAAGAGTTGACGATAATTCATGTTTCTATGTTTTACTTCGCGCCTTTTGAAAATTAGCTATTTGTAAACAAAAATCAGCTGATTATCGATAATAATTCCGATAAAATGCACATTTTGTTACTAGAGACACACTATTCCTTTCGTGACCAAAATAAGTCTGTCTTTTTGCTAGGTAGCTGTTTTCGTGTCTGCGTAGGGGCCTTTAAATGAAAACTGTTTGCCATACTTACAATTCAAAAACTCATCCGGCGCAACATCGTCCTTGTGCTGCGTTTATTTAACAATTGGCTTAATTGTCGCTGTAAATTGCAGACTTTTAACTCGGCCGCAATTATAGGGTTTAGTTCGGCTTGGGTCCCGCCATTTAACTCCATTAACAATGACCTTTTTGCTGTACGGCGCGTACGTGAATTTGATTGCCCATTATGGGCATCCTCGTAAAATTTCAATTTATATTTTACAGATTTAATTTGCCGTCTAATTTTCTCTTCTATAGTCACGCGGCCGCCTCCCTCGACGACGGGACGCCGTGCCGTGGGAGGCAAGCGGCTGCCTTCCTCGACGACGGCATGAGAGCGCTCATCTCCATAATTATAAAAATGTGGTACAGTCGAGGCGGTGCCCGACAGTGGAATACCCTGTACCTTTTGTCTCGCAAACAATTTTTCCTGCATATTCCTTCTACGAACTTTCCAATTGGAATTTTTTTTGGTGAAATTCGATATTTATACCTATAAGTTCCCTAAATTTTTACCGATTTTGATGAAACTCGAATGTTACGTCAAAGAAGTTATTTAAAGTATACGGGGTAAGTTTCAAGTTGCTATGTTGAGGGGTGTGGGAGAAAACACGGTAAATCGATTGCGGGGGGTGGTGGGACCGCATCGATAAAATTTGGATGTGGATTTGTTCATTAGAGCCACATGAATGAGCTTACCAAAAATTGTGATTCTAGGTCACTTGTAACCATAATTACGAGGAGTCAAATATTGATGCACTTTATGGGCAAGGGGCAGTGAAATTTGTACATTTTTGACTATAACTTTTTCTGTATTTGTCCGATTTTGTTCATTTTTTACACATAGATGCATGTATCCACAACGCATCGCTCTTTTAAATTTCAGGTGAAAATACTAAACGGTGCGGCTAAAAACCGCGAAACTCTACTGCGGGGGAACGGGGGAAGATATTGACATGATTCAACAAACTTCATCTGCTTAGGAAATATGCGCACCAGCTGGTAAAGTTTCGTGTCTCTAGCTCTTATAGTCTCTGAGATCTAGGCGTTCATACGGACGGACGGACGGACGGACATGGCTCAATCGCTACCCGAGGTTATGATAAGCATTTTGGTATAAAGGACTTGGGGTCTGCCACTCCTCCTTCTGTCCGTTACATACATTGCACAAATCTAGTATACCCTTTGTACCTATAGGTACAGGGTATAAAAATGATATGACATCTGGAAAAAAAAAAAATTTTAATAAGTACAAAGCTTTATTTATTTCAATTTGCTAAAACACTTTAGCTATTAGTTTATAATTTAGTTACTTTAAATTGAGTTTATTCCAAAAAATTTTTAAGTACATATACAAGGTGGCGCAAAAGAAATCACCCTATTGGAAGATGCTCTCATTTTTTTAAATGGCCGCCAATATCAAATCTGTTTTGACATTTGTGGACTAGACAGATACAGAATACAAGTGAATAAGCCATGGAGCGATACACTCCCCAAGAACGCGGAATAATTGTGTCTATTTTTTTGCGTAACAATTCGTCTGTGGTGTTGGCGCAGCGCGAATTCCGTCGCCGATTTCCCGGCCGTCCGACACCAACTGCGCAAACACTGCGCCGTTTAGCCACTAATCTTGAAGAGTATGGGACCACACGAGACGTTGCCAAGAGTGGCCGGCCCCGGAGCGCCCGTTCTGCCGAAAATATCGCCGCTGTAGCCGAGGACGTCGAAGTGAGCCCCGAAACATCGACCAGACGACGTGCCACGCAATTGGGCCTCAGCCGGCGGTCCCTGCAACGAATTTTGGTGAAAGATTTGAACATGTTCCCCTACAAAGTTCAGTCCGTGCATCAGCTGCTGCCTGCCGACCGCCAAACGCGCGTAACTTATGCCCAAGCTATCCTCAATCTCGATACCGAAGTGGACGATTTTTCGACCAAAATCATAATGAGCGATGAGGCTCATTTTCACCTCAGCGGGTACGTGAACAAGCAAAATTATCGCTTCTGGGGAACCGAAAATCCGCGAGTGATGCACGAGGAGCCATTACCCCCGCTCAAAGTGACTGCGTGGTGCGCTGTTCACGCTGGAGGAGTCATCGGGCCATTTTTTTTCGAGAACGCCGCGGGTCAAACGACAACAGTGGACGGTACGCGCTATAGGGCAATGTTGACCGAGTTTTTTCTGCCCGAACTGGACGAATTAGGACTGGTGGACATATGGTTCCAACAGGACGGAGCAACAGCATACACTGCACGAGCCACAACCGACATTCTGAAGGCCGCGTTTCCGGGTCGCTTAATTTCGCGTTTTGGCGATTTGCACTGGCCCGCCAGATCGCCCGATTTAACGGTCCCGGACTTCTTTTTATGGGGTTTTTTGAAGTCCCGTGTTTACATCAACAAGCCTGAGACCTTGGAAGCCCTCAAGGAAAATATCCGACACGAATGCGAGAATTTATCGCCCGAAACTCTCGCCGAAGTGATGGAAAATGCCATAAAACGAGCCCGTATGGCAATCAATTGTGACGGCGCCCATTTGTCCGATATCATCTTCTCAACTTAACACAATTAATTCTAAAGGTCTAAATAAACATAATCAAAAAACAGAATCGAAGTTTTTCATTTAGAAAAAAAATAAGAGCCAAACAACATCGGATGACTTCTTTTGCGCCACCTTGTAGTAAAAAAAATTAGTTAAAAAAGATATAAACATGTACATACACATACTTATATACATATTCTATTAAACGTTAACACATTCATTTACAAGCATACGTACATATATGCATATGTATACTATATACTATAAAAGCCACCATTGCATAGGCCCAAAACGACGCCTAATTTTATATATAATATTTTATTGCTGAAATCAAGGATCAAGGATTTTATTGTGCCTTGCCTCATTTTAAAACCACTTGAAGTACATTAAAAAAAAATACTCACATTTTAATTTATTTTAAAACACTTTTTACACTTGTTGCTTGTTCTCCTTGTTCATGCAATGGCCGTCTATGCCTATTGCCTGGTCTAGTCGGATTTGACTATGAATTGAGCTGCAATGAAGACCCGCCATTATTTAAGCTGTACAAATGTCAAGGAGGCTTTGAAACATCATCATCATTGTACATGGAAGTTGAGCTACGTAAGATAACGAATTGTTTTGAACTCTTAGATGCTGCAATCGCCTCAAATAAACATAGGGAAATATTGGCAGAATACAAGCAATATGTGGACGAATCCAAAAATCAAGAAACCAAGCTGCTTAAGGAATTCATTCTACTCATTAATAGTAAAAATTCACGTGCAGTACAAGCACGCGTTAGAAGTAAAACTCTACGCTGTTTTTTTTTTTTTCTTTAGTTTAGCCGTCTTAACATTACTTTGCAGTTCGAACAGTGTCTTAACAATCAATTATGTATTATAATAATAATGAAAGTAAAGGAATTCTCGTTCCAGAGAGATATCTGATATATGTAATGTCAATTTTTGTTAAATGTATAGCTAAAAGATAGAACACGTCAAATTATAATTTCTATGCATATTTTATTTTTTCTGATGTAGCATTTTTACAGTTGTATATTAAAGGTGTTGGATTAACTAATATTTTTTAGTTAATTGTTTTTATATAAATGAAATGAAACGAACGTATTTCTAAACGTTATAAATTTTATTGTATTGTTGTTGTCACGCAACCGTGTAAGTTAGGTTACAGTGACGGCACATAACCTCACAACCGTATGTTTAGCAAAGACTAATTTGATCTTGGAACGCTGACGGCAATCCAAGGGCCGCAGCGCTGCCAAGAATCTTACATATTATAATACATAAAAATACATAAATAAATATATATAAATAGATAACTATTATATTGCAGTAACCAAAGAGATAAACAATTACACTAGTTTACACGAAAAATTAACCTTCGTGAAAAAGTGTTTTTTAGGGTGATTTGGGGTCGAGAAACACGAAAATGGAAACCTTTTTTTTATTTTTTTTTTTTTTTTATTTTTTCTTAAGCACCGTTTTCGAGATGTTTTCGAAAAACATGCTTTTGGGCTCTTATTTCAGTTATTCGTCAATATCTCGTGAGCCAAATTTTGTATCGACATAATAGATAACTAGATCGAAAGGTATTGATGTGCTCTTCACAGTGATATATAATTATGTACAGGTTAAGTACAAATTATAGAAGTTACAAGCAACCAAAATCGAAAAAACGTGTAATTTTTTACCATTTTTCAAAATTTTTTCAAAATTTTTTAATTACACAACAATTGCTTTACGTTGCATTATCTCGAGTGACAACGATTGAGGGACTTTTTATTGTAACAATGAGAGACAATGATTTTAAATTTTACCATGGAACAAGAGCTGTTACTTCAATGATTTATCTTCAAGATGAATTTAGCAGACTATTAACGACAAAGTTACAAACACAACATATGACTTTGATGGACTTTATTTCGAATAGACCAGGACTGTCTACATTATCTCTTAATTGTCAAAGCTTACGAAAGCATGCTCAGGATATATCCATTGACAAGATTGCTACAAAAGCGAATATTCTTATGCTTTCGGAGACATGGCTTAATAATGAAGAGCGTATTGACATAATGAAGAGCGTATTGACATACCGAATTTTGATTGGGTTGTACAATACAAACGTCAAAATGTAAGAGCTGGAGGAGTTGCCATTTACAAAAATAGTAATGAGGAAACATATGTTACTACGCCTATGGAATTTTGTTTAACTCTGCTATTGCTTTTTGCTTTTTGTACGATTTTTTTAGGCGCTCAGCGCAAAAAAAACGTTATGAATGTCATACTATTTGCACTGCTTAACTAACAAAACGTGACAGTGACTTCAAATTTGCAAACTTGTCAATGTAAAAAATATAAATAAAATACATATATATTGTATTTATATTTTATTATATTATTATATTACAACTGAAAATACAGTTAGCTCAATGTGTAGCTTCAAATATCTTTTAGCATCACTTTTACTTTTTAAGTAGTGCGAATAGAACAAAATCAATGGTAATTCCTCTGCGCTGAGCGCGAAAGAAAGCAGCATAAAAAGAAATAGAGAAAGAAAAAGAATTAGACAATGTAACTGTCGTGCAATGCTGCTTGGCTTTGTTGTTCGTGCAACTCTCACCTCCCCCGCACCAACTTCAACATCGTTCTTTGCGCAGCGCGATCTTATTTTGTAGCCAACCACCAAACAACACCAAGGCCACGGCCAAGGTATACTTATTTAAGGTAGCATACTCCCGCCGAAGGCTCTCAACGAAAGTTACCAATTTTTAGTTTCGTTGCGACTGCGCGTGAGTAGAGTTGTTTTCACGCATATTATTTTAATGTGTTTGCGTTCTCTCTCTATTTTTCTTGCTCTCAGTAAAATTGGTGACGACGCCGGCAGCATTACTCTACCTTAAATAAGTATACCTTGGGCCACGGCATTGCTGTGAGAGTAACAAAAAGTGAGAGAGAGAGAAGCAAGCAAAAATACAAGCTGGCACACAAGCTAATGGCAAACACTGGCACTTGTATGTATGCATGCATGTATGTCGCTGTGTTGTATTCACGCAATGCATACAAAAACAATTCTTTCGTTTGCCACATACACATGTGCTGCGTGCTTTAGCTAACTTTACAAAATTTCAAATTTACTCCCTACGAAAAGTCACAATGCCGCCTAAAAAGTTTGCTCTCTCAACAAGAAACGAAGTCATGACTCATGACCACGTCGCAATGCGAATGAGAATCAAAAGCAGCTAACGTTTTTTGGGTTAACAAAATTTCAAAGTTACTCCCATAGAAAAATGCCCAACAAATCCAAAAATGCATAACGCCGCCTAAAAAGTTTTACTTCAAAAATCACGTATAGTAGAGCTTGAGCGGCAGCTGGAGGAAGCAAAAAGACGATTAAACGGATGAATACATGATACATGAATATTGATGTCGGATGTAGAGCCTGAGGAAGGGGAAGAAGCTGAAATCAAAATTGTTGCCTTACTGCAAATGTTGCCTATTACTTTTACCTTTACTTTATTGAACAACTAGAATTCTTACGATTGTGTAAAAAAACTTATTGGATTCATATATTTATTATTTTATGTAAAATTTTGAAATAAGTTATTGGATATTAGTTGAAATAAAAAAACCAAAAACATAAAGTTATTTTTTAAAATAAAGCGTCTTAATTTTACATTAGGTTAGGTAGGTTAGGTAGTACCGGTTGACCCCTGGGGGGAGTCACACATAGACTAGGTAGTCCTTAGTGGTACCGGAAGGTGCGGCTGGTGTACAAAGCACGCTAGTCGTCAAGTATGTGCGTGTGCTTGGCAAACGCCAGAAGCCTTTGAGGTGCCCTATCGGCTGCCTCTTCCAGTGAGGTAAGCCATGGTTTTCCTAGATATTTGAGTCTCGATGTACAGAGGGCAGGGCAGCTGCATATGAGGTGCTCCAGAGTCTCTTTGACGTCTGTCTCCCTACATTTCCTGCATTCGTCGTTGTTGGTAATGCCTAGCTTCTTAGCGTGAGTTGCTGTCAGGCAATGACCAGTGAGTATGCCCACTAAAAGCCTACAATCTCTTCTTGGGAGTTGCAGAGTATACTGGGCTAATTTGCTGTTTATTCTCTTGCACATTGTGCGAACCGTTCTGCAGTTCGTTGTAGTGTACCACCTTCTATCAGATCTTACTACAGCGTCTTCTTCTTATCTGTGGTTGATTGTCCTTAGAGGAATCTTTAGATCCTCAAGTGACGGTTGACTCAATACGGCTCCTTCCTTTGCGAGCCTGTCAGCTGTTTCATTTCCTTCAATGCCCTGGTGGCTGGGTACCCAGAAGATGCACACCTCCTTCTGGGTGTTTAGTGCATCTAAAGCGTCCCTGCTTGCCAGTACACTTTTGGAATTCATGCTGAATGCTTGCATGGATCTGATTGCCGCTTGGCTGTCAACAAATATGTTAATTCGGTTCTGCTCTAGGGTGAGCGCTAGCTCTGCAGCCTTCTTTATGGCGAATACCTCCGCCTGGAAGATGCTACAGTGGTCCGGCAACTTGTAAGACACCTCCGTGGGTGGGTCGGAACACTATATTGCGGCCCCAACGCCGCACTCCATTTTGGAACCGTCCATGAAAATTTTTGTCGCTTGTTGGTCCATGCCGATTTTCCAGTCCTCTGGTCCCATTAGAGTGAGCGTTCTGGAGAAGTTGTTTACTGGGGTCATGTAGTCCGTGCTATTGTGTGTCACCCCTTCAACTTTGCTGTGCCCGTAGTTCGCTAGGGCCATGTTCCCTGCTGCACAAAGACGTTGCGCTGTCTTCTGCGCCAGTAGTTTGGCCTGTATGTCAAGGGGGTATACTCCAAGTATAGCTTCTAAGGCCTTGGTTGGAGTGGACCTTAGCGCCCCCGTTATGCACATCAGTGCACGTCGTTGCGTCCTCTCCATCATTCGTAGGTATGTGGTCTTCTCTGTGGCTTTCCACCATACCAGAACTCCGTAGAGTAGCACTGGCCGCACTACTGAGATGAAGATCTAATGCATAAGTCTTGGTGATAGACCCCACGTGCTACTCAGCATCTTCTGGGATGCATAAAGTGCATTTGTGGCTTTCTTCACCCTTTCCTCGACATTGGATTTCCAGCTCAGCTTGCTGTCCAATACTATTCCTAGATATTTCACGCTCATTGTTGGCTTGAGCGGAGTGCCGTTTATCGATGGCGGAGTCCAACGCGGTACCTTGTATCTCTTGGTGAAGAGAATTAGATCCGTCTTGTCCGCGTTAATACTGAGTCCGGCTTCTGTGGCCCACATCAGTATTTCCTTTAGCGTAATGTCCATGACCGAGCTGAGTGTCATGGGATATTTGCCCACGATAATTATGGCTATGTCATCCGCATAGGCAGTTATCCTTGGGGCCTTCCGTTTAAATCTATGTAGAATGTCGTTTACCACTAGATTCCACAGTAAGGGCGACAGTACTCCGCCTTGCGGCGTGCCTCTGTGCGCCTCTTTTGTCACTGTCGTGGTTCCCCATTCTGCTCTAATTCGTCTGCAGCTCAATAGGCTTTGTATCCAGGAGTTTATGGCCTCCTGGGGTACCTTGGGTCTTAGGCTTCGCATTATGGCTTCCGTAGAAACATTATTAAATGCACCTGAGATGTCTAGGAACGCTCCCATGGCGTATTCCTTGTGGTGTAGGGCTTTTTCTATGGTAGCTACTAAGGAGTGCAGCGCTGTTTCCACCGATTTCCCTTTTGTGTAGGCATGTTGGTTGTGTTCTACAAGTTGGCTCATGCCCTGCCTTATATGTAGATCCAGCAGTTTCTCAAGAGTTTTGAGCAGGAATGAGGTGAGGCTTATTGGCCTGTAATCCTTTGGCTGCATTTCCCTGCTTTTGGCAGGAACACAACTCGTGCTGTCCTCCAGGATTTGGGAACGTGTCCGTACCTCAAACATGCTTTGTATATGTTATTCAGCCATGGCGTAACCTTATCTTTGGACTTCTGCAGCATGGCCGGGATTACACCATCTAGGCCAGGGGATTTATAACTCGCGAAGGAGTCAAGGGCCCACTGGATTTTGTGTGTCGTAATAACGTCCCCAGGTACGTTAGCCTGTTGGCTGAAACGATTTGTTAGCGTGTCGGGAGTGAGGACGTCCGTGCAGCCGGGGAAGTGCTCGCTTAGCAGGGCGTCAGTCGCTTCCTTGCTGCTCTCTGCCCAGTGTCCGTCGTTCATTTTCAATTGACTCTGTATAACGGGTTGACTCGAGAGTAGCTTCCTGAGTCTTGCGGTTTCCTTAATCTTCTCCATGCCAGAGCAGAAGGATTTCCAGGAGCCTCTTTTAGCCAGCCGGACTTGTTTTTTAAAGTCACGGAGTCTTACCTTGTACTCGTCCCATACAGTATCATCATCCGCTTGTTTAGCCAGTTTGAAGATATCCTGTAGGTCGGTACGTTGTGCCTTCAGTCTTGGATTCCACCAGGGTGGCCTGTGTCTCCTTCTATTAACCGTCGTTTTGCACGAGTTATTGAACGCCTTCTTCAGATGATGGCAGAGTGTCTCAACGGACTTCTCGATGTCATCTGTCGAATTTATTATTGGTGGTGGTGGGAGTTTCCTTGCCACCTTGTCTTTAAACATCTCCCAGTTGGTGTTCCGGGGATTCTTGTACTCACTTTTAGTCACTACACACAAAAACCTCGCCTTAAATTGGATATACTTGTGGTCAGAGAAGGATTGTTTGCTAAGAACTTTCCACTCTGTGACCGCAGTGTTCATACCAAGCGAGAGAGTTAGGTCAATGACACTTGATGAGGTGGGGCCCACATATGGGGCCCCTGTATTAGCGATTCTTAAGTTATACCTTAGTATGAAATCTAGCAGTGACTTACCCCTCTCGTTGACGTCCCTGCATCCCCATATTGTGTGATGGGCGTTCGCGTCAGCGCCGATTAACAGGGGTTGCCTCTTCCGGCTCACCTCCTGGACCAGACGCTCCGTCTCCTCTGTAGGTGCCTCCCTATCGTGCGCCAGGTAGGAGGATGCCATTATAAGTGGCTCGTCCCTAAGGCCCTCGAGCGCTACCACCGTGAGATCGTCAGTGCTGTAATTAGACATTAGATAAGCATAGATGCCCTTTCTCACCAGAATTGCAGTTCTTGCTTTACTTACGGTTGTCGGGTAGAAAGTACTGTAGTTGTTTGACTTTAGTCCAGAGACCTTGTTACCCGATGCAATCCAAGGTTCCTGAACTAAAGCCACGTCGACGGACTCCTCATCCAGGGTTATAAGGAGCTCCGCCGACGCCAACATACATTTGTGGAGGTTTAGCTGAAGGACCCTCAGCTGCATGGCTGTGTTCTGGTTCCTCCTGCTCCGATGGGTCGACTACCAGGGTCGCATCACCATCGTCCTCCATGTCCTCGTTAAGTTCGAGGCTGTGAGCGGCTTCGGTTGTGGCTGCTACGCCAAGATCCTTCTCCACCTCTCCAGCCTCAAGCGTGTTGGTGTTATCGTCGTTGGGGTGGTGCTTTTTGAGGCGAAGGTAAACATTACCCACACCCCACGCCATCTTCCCGAACCTTGGGTACAGCAGATTTTCGGCCTGTTGATCTGGAGTACCATCTGCTGACCCTTGTCTTCCGGCTTTCCCACGTGCAGCACAACCCAGTCTTTGGTTGGCACATCTGGGTTTTGCCACTTTAGCAGTTTGAGAGCATGTTCCGTGGGCACGACTCTCGGGAAGAGTACCTTCGCCTTTGGTACCGACGGAATCATAGTTCTGTCGACTACCTCCAGGTTGGCCCCCTCCCAGGGAGCGTCCATCTTGGCCACAGTCTCGGTGACCCACTTCAGGGTGAGGTCATCCTTGCAACTCAATATCTTGACTCCACTGAGCCACCCCGCACCGTCGAACGTGGTAGGCTGAGCCTCTCGATCCTCCATCCTTTGGAATAAGGCATCCAGGAGCTTCAGCTCCACCACCTTCCACTGATCAGGTGTCATTTTGCCGTTTGGGTCGCTGCGGTCGATGAAGGCGACGATTAGGTGTCGTCGCGCCACATCGCTCGCCGTTACCCTTTTCGGCAGTGGCTTCTTCGTGGGTCCTTGTGGTCTTTGGCGCGGCCGCTTGCTCGCGGGCACATCCGCCTTGTCCTGGTCGGCTGAGCGCTGCCTTTTGGATAGCAGCAGCTCCTCGACCTTATTTGCGTACTGGCTTCTTGTAGCCTTCAACGCCGGCTTGCTCTCATAACACTTTCGGCCCTCCTTGATCTTTTGGTCGGCCCAGTCCAGCTTGTTTCTCTCCTCAGGGGTGAGATTTTTGCTGTCACCAAGCCGGGCTCGGATCTTTAGAGCGGCCTTATATTGAGCCTTAGCCGTTAGTCCATCCTTTGTCTTTTTAGGGCCATCCCTGCAGGGGAAGTGGACCCTTTGGCTGGGGAGCGCAGGAGTTCTTCCTCCGCCTCAGCACTAATTGAGCCATGTGGTTCGCCGTCTGAGTCTTCAAGGACTACAGAACCGCGCTACCGCGCATTCCACCGACGTTTGGGCTGACATCCCAGCCCGAGTTGCGTCCTTAAATGACTCCAGCGCGGGGGTTTTGGTTAATTTTGTTCGTGGGAACCACCCCATAGCATTTTATGCCTGCTGCCAGGCACCTCTGGCCATGGCTCCAACGCGGCAGCACCAGACTTGGGAATCCGGATACTGCTGCGCTGTTGCCTCAGCTAGACCGTGCACTGGCCCAAGCATCGAAGGGGGGACAAGTGCCTGACTCTGATGCTTGAGCCAGGACACCATCCATTGCCCAGCACCCTCGTGGAGGGTTCAGCCAGAGGATTTTCGCCAGCCAATTTCACATTTTACATAAGGAAAATACAATCACAAATTTTGACAAAGTAGACACTCCAAAATCGCTTAATATTTAAATAATTAATCTTAAAATATTTGTTGCATACTTTTGAGCATAAAAATATATCATGCTTTGTGGTTTGTGTCTAGGGTGTTTTTTATGACCAAAAGTTCGTAAATTCTGTTCTGTGGTTTGTGTCTAGGGTGTTTTTTATCACCAAAAGCTCGTCAATTCTACTCCCAGTACTTTTCCAGAAGTATCGATTCGTACACGTTCAGACAGTCGCACATGAGTACAATTACAATGATGCCAATAGGTGGCGCTGTTGCAATTTGTTTGTTAAGTCTATTTGAATAGATTTTTGTTCTATGACTGGTATTCTTAAGACATTAACAGTTTAAAACTGTTTGCATTTATATTTATATCAAGTCATAATTCATATGCTCACTTTACAATTATGACAGACAAGCGTCATTTGCCGCCATTTTGTGTTATAATTGCACAGTTTGTCACTAGATGGCCTCTGACGCGCCAATTGATAAATTTAAATTTTTGTTAGAGAATTTGAATGCAAAAAGCAGAACACAAAACAAAAACGATTCTGGCTGCCAAACGCCTGAACGATGAGGTAATCAGCATGCCGATAAAAAATACAAGCATTTAACTTGTGATAAGAAAAAAATAATACATTACTAATGGGACTAACATTAATATGCTAACGATAAGATTCCACTGCGTTATTTTACTATTTTCTATTTCCTTTAATAGATTTGTGGCATGTGGGCTTTTATTTGGCATGTCCAAAATGCGAAGTGATCATTGCCAACAATGAAGCAACTGCGACGCGTTTTCGTTAGCAGCGTTGGTTATCAGTGTGTCGATATATACGAGGGTTGCTTTTAAGTTTCGGTAAGAGTCAATACAAGAGTGTTCACAGTTAGTTCCAAATTTTTTTAATTTCAATTGAGTTACATACCAAACTTGGCTATAGCTGCATACACTGCATGTTTTGAAGACAGTTTTTGATGAGTAATGTTTGTTCTCTTCTTTTCAGTTGAAATTTAAAAGTCAACCCTCGTGTGACTGTTATCAGTGCGCCGATAAATAATAATACGTATATATGCCACAGCAGTTGGAGCAGCTATTTGGTAACAAAGCACTTGGCCAATAAGACGCTTATTTTTATGGCAGTGCTTCAGTACGCAAACGAAACGAATAGCGAACACATATCAGCGAAAAAATTGAAAATAACAAAAAATTTTGTTAGTAATTTCTACTTAGGTTATAATAAAAGTGTGCCACTATCGCGCGAGTTATCGAAGAAAAGAATAGGCAGACGTATTAAAATTGCAAAAAAAAAATCAAATCAGTAAAAAAAAAGCGTAAAATTAATTGCGGGCCAGTTACGTTAACTGTAACGACTCAGCGTCCGGTTCAGTTAGTTTTCCAACGGTGCTTGCTCAATATACACGCTTTAACGGTTAACTCAACGGTAACAACTCAAGCGGAAATCGCGCGCACGTGAACCGTTTAACGGGGTGTGTTTTTTTGTTGTAATTCTAATAGAACACCAAAATTGCAAAATGTACGGACGAACGGCGACAATTAAAAATTTCCAATCTCTGAAAATTGCGGTACTAGCAGCCGGCTGGCTAGGAGTGGTATGTAACGGTAAAAGTGTTATAGAGCTTCAACTTGTCTAAAAACCTAAATATAAATAGTATAGAAAGTAGAACAAGCTGACAAGTTGTTGCAACAGTATTCCGACCTCATTGATAATTCCGATAACAAAGACATCTGTACTTGCAGATATTTTTAGTGATAAGCTTTAGATTTTGGAGTACCTTCTTGAACTTACTTACCCTCGCACTTGCTTATACTGTGAATATACATATATCATTGGCAATTTGATCAGCTGCATTTAATCAATCAGTTTTTACGCGCTTGGCAGTCCATTGTCAGTGTCAATGCGTCAAGCAAAGACCCAAAAGAATTGACTCACGCGTATAAAAAAGGGTATACATAAAGCAGTTGTCGAATTTGATATACTCTTACGCATAAGTTAGTCAAGGTCAGTATTGCAGAAGATGTCCTATCTTCGTATGTTTGCAGTTTATTTTGTTGAACGGAATTCAAAAGATATTTGATTCCTAAAGGCCGATATGCAGTTCTAAAATTTACGGCCGTTACAGAAAAACTTTATATAAAAAAATAGTCACGAAAACGGCCAAAAAAAACAAAACACTGCCATTTAAAAATGGTTAACGTAAGATGGCGCCACTAGTTCACTAGATGTAGGCAGCACTGTTTGTTTTTTGTAAATATTGGCTGGTAGAAACAAATTATTGGGAAACATTTTTTACAAAGCCGTTTACTATTTATTATTTGTTATGAGCTGTTTATGAACCAACATAAACATAAACGCCTTCATATGAAAAATTTTAATAAATTGGCACACAACATTTCCAACGAATGTCGCGTTGATTACAAAAAATTATGCTAGATTAAGATATTGACGACAATTCATGTTGTATTTTATTAGTTTGCTATGCAAACGTTTTCTATTTGAAACAAAATCCAGCTGGTTGTACTATAGTATGACCATTTGCACCTCAACTTAAACTTCCACAGAAAAAACCAGAATCCGATAAAAAAATACCACTTTGCCTTATTTTGCAGACACTGGTCATTACGGCAGTTATATTGTGCAATGATTTACGGCCGTAACTTTTTGAACTGCATACCAGCCTAAACTTTGTATTTGAATAAAAATTGTTTATCTAAACATATTTATTAACATTTGTAAGTAGTAGGTATATAAACCTAATGCATGGGTTGCTCTGAAAACTCTCAATATTGCAAGATATTTAAAGTTTTCTTAACCACAGCCCAGCCCACAGAGTCAAGAATATAGTATGCAGTATACATTTATGTTGTAACTATTTAATTCAAGTATATATTTTGATGATGAGGATGAGAAGAACTTCAACTACAATAATACAGGGTTGTATTTCGATATCGATTGGTTGCAACAATATGTATCTGGAAAAATTAAGCGTGTAAAGAGGTCTACGCAGTTCAAAATATTACGCACGGAATGACAAAACTTCATATAAAAAAATGGGATATCCCAAATGGGATTTTTCGAACTGCGTATAGGCCTTAAGAACAAAAGTTTTTTATACCAAAATGATCAATAACCACTTTTGTTTTGAGCTTTGTCGTTTTTGGGAAAAATAGGTCATACTTTCGGGCACCGAAAGCACCACAAATAGCATTCTAGATATAAAGTATTATGAGTAGAGGCCACAGAGCAGTACTCTCCGATAACAACACTACTTTGTACAAGCGTCGGTCCATAAAATATTTTCATCATCATTTAAAAACAAAAAAATGTCATACAGTCGAGGCGGTGCCCGACACTGTAATACCCTGTACATATTTTCTCAAAAGAAAAATTTATTCCTGCATATTCCTTCTAACGACTTTCCAATTGGAATTTATTTTTTTTTGGTGAAATTTGATATTTACACCTATAAGTTCCCTAAATTTTTACCGATTTTGATGCAACTCGAAAGTTACGTCAAAAAAGTTATTTAAAGTATATGGGGTAAGTTTCAAGTTGTTATATTGAGGGGTGTGGGAGAAAACACGGTAAACCGATTGCGGGGGGTGGGGGGACCGCATCGTAAAACTTGGATGTGGATTTGTTCATTAGAGCCACATGAATCAGCTTACCAAATTGTGATTCTAGGTCACTTGTAACCATAATTACGTAGAGTCAAATATTGATGCAGTTTATAGGCAAGGGGTGGTGAAATTTGTACATTTTTGATTATAACTTTTGCTGTATCTAGCTCTTATAGTATCCGAGATCTAGGTGTGCATACAGACGGACAGACGGACAGATGGGCGGACGGACAGACGGACAGACGGACATGGCTCAATCGCTACCCGAGGTTATGATAAGCATTTTGGTATAAAGGATTTGGGGTCTCCTTCTGTCCGTTACATACATTGCACAAATCTAGTAAACCCTTTGTACCTATAGGTACAGGGTATAAAAACCAATGTGCGGTCACGGGAACCCCATAAAAAAATGAAGTTTTATTTGCTTGCCAAATAATGCAAGTTTCATTAAACATTTAAGCATAAAAATTTTTTCATTTAAAATTATTATAAAATATTCATTAAAGAAGAATTAGTATATGTAATTAGTAAATTGTTTAAACTATGTATAAACAGAATAATAACGTAAAATAACTGATTCACAAAATAATAAATTATGTACTTAATAAATAAATATTAAAAATTTGTTCGAACCTGGGACTCAAGACTTCTTTCAAGTTGGCCCCACTCAAAGTCACTCAACTCACTCTACAAACTCAAATACGTTCAAAACTTTCGGACACTCTCACAAAAAAAAATTACACTTTGTACAAGAGATAAAGCTCAGTGATATGTGTTGTTATTAAACAAACAATGATTACAGCCGATCGTTATTATTTTTATTATTTTCTGAAAATCCAACAATTGTCACATCTACAGGTGCAATCCATTATATGGATAGGCTTAACCGTTACCGGTATTGTTGCCTATAACTGTGACATCTACGTCACAGATATACTGACTTATGGCTCGATGATCAAGACCATCTTCTTTGACGTCTACTTCCATGGGAACTGCAGAATGTCTACCAGTGATTATCAGCAATATAATAGAACCATACTGGATAGTGTAAATACTGTTCTGGATCCCGACCAGATATTGATTTGGGACTGTGTTTATCTCGGCGTTGCAGTATGTTGGCTCATCGTATCTGTTGTGCTTTTGACATGTAAGTATATATGTATGTAGTATGTACAATTATATAGTAGAAGAATGTCGCAGTAGTAGCAATTTACACTGAGTCATAAATTAATGTGCCTAAAAGACGACGAAATTGGAATTTTGATATCTAGTTGTTGATATCAAATAAGTCTTTTTGACTCATTTTACAGTTCAAACAATGGAATGAGTAAATTACTAATTTTGTTGTGATCTGATATTAATATTTTAAAGAGATAAGACAAAAGCACCTTTGCCTGTTTTTTTTTTACTCATTGTGTAAATAGTTGCCTAAGACCTAGTTAAAGGAAAGATATAGGGTTAAGCAGAAGCGTCGAATTCCAAGTGTTTATACAGTAGGATCTATATTCTACGCAAAAAGTCCCTTTTTAATTCTGGACTCTCACCTTGCCCAGTCGGTATTACCAGCTTTTCGATGGTAGTCTTTTTACAGCAGTGACGTAAGAAATTCGTAAAGTATACGTCGCAGTGACGTATCGTTATCTTTTGTGCAAGTTTTAAGATTTCTAGTGTTATGAGTTTTAATAATAGCGAAAAATGCAAGGTCAGGTAGGTGTTTTATGAAATGTCATGGCATGGTTATAAATTCGTAACCCATTTATTATTCTAACATAAGGTATTCGAATAAAAAGCCCTTAAAACGGCAAAGCTTATTTAGAAGCACAAAATTCTACTTCAAAAATCTTGTAGTTGAAACTTATTCGATAAATGTTATTTTTTGTGGCTAAATAATATGATAGTAACCTAAGGTATTATAGAGAAACAGATTATTTTTTTATATGAGTCTTTGAACGAAGAAGATTGTATGAATGTATTAAAAATTAGCTAAAGAAAGTGTTTGAATTACGTCAATTTGTCAACGTTTTCTTCGACAATGTCCCTTAAGGACGTAAATACGTCAGCCAGACATATTTTTAAAAAAGTCCCAAACCACCTTTTAGAGAAAATTTGTCAGCTGTGCTCGGGAAAACCAAAAACCAAGCCTAACAATTTTGTTCGCATTCGTTTTTTGTCGATATATCCCTTGTTATTTTCGATAATTTCATATATTTACCTTATTTTTCCGATAAATTCTCATGTTGTGTTTTGATATAAACAGCCGAGGGTGGTCCGATAAGAACTTAGCCTACGAAGAAAAAACGAAAATTTTGCATTCGCTTCCACACGCGTTCAAAACAAAACTACGAGTCCGATTCCGAACATTCGGTTTCAAACCACATGAAAAATTTGGTTTGGTGAAATTGGGAGCACCAAACATTCGGGGCTTCAAAAACTAATCCGAATAAAATGTTCGGATTCATTTTCCAGAAGACATTTGTTTTGGCGCATCATGTCAGCTCCCTTTTGACATTAAAGGAGCTTAACATATAAATGAAAGCTTATTATGAACAGACAAGAGATAAAGAAATGGGTATGTACACTCAGAAAAATACTAGCATATAAAAAGAAAATATGTAGATAAATGCATTCAACGTTCTAAAACGTAGTATAACTAGAAGCTTGTTCTTGTTCTTGTTTTTTTTTTTTACCATTTAACACAATCGGTATTGTCATTAGTTTTGATATCTTTGTTTACACCTGTCCAATATTTGCTTAATTTGATTCATTGCTAATTATTTTTTTACCTTTGCAACATTTTCAGATGTGCACAAAGACCATGTGAAGCAAACGCTGGGCGTGATTTACACCTGGGCTTTCTTCATGCTTGCCATTTGTTGTATGGATGTGGCTCTGGGTGTAATCTTTGGCATTGACTACACACGTTTTTCGGATATGGCTTACACATACAATGCCAATTCGATTAATGTAGGTTTTGTGGATCCAAATGCGGTTCAGCTTGTAGCTGGCGCAGTGGTGGCTATTTCCATGATGATCATATCATTCAAAGGTTTCTTGCTGTGGCTTATAAACTTCAAGCTGCTCATCTATTTGGTAGTGTGTGCCATACGCATTGCCAATGATAAGGATAGGTCGGTAAGTATTTTCTAGAGGTATATCCCATAGATAGTATGATGATGATGATGTCAGTTTCAAATTAAGACTGCCGCTAAGAGCAATGAACACTTGCCAAAAATATTTCGTTAAATCAATTATTTTTTTTTTGCAAAACAAATATAAATTTAAAGACGACGACGACGACATGCCTAAACTTGGCACCAAATACATATGTACCGAACGCCTGGTAGCTGATAAGCGGGAGTCGTCGATAAATGGGTTTAGAGGGCGCTGATAAGCAATATTTGCGCTACTATGTTGTAACATATATACATACATATACATACATATACATACATATAGAATAGTAGCATCATAATACTTTTCAATGTCGTCATAGTCTAATTGAAACGTTGACTCTTATTTGCAGGATACACTGTTTATGCCGCGTAAGGATTCGGATGACATACTGACTACCAGGCCGCCCATACGCGCCTATGAGGAAGAAAAGTAAGTTATGCATATGAACACTGTGTGCGCAGTTTCTAATGAACCATTTCTTGCAACTTTCTTTAAAGAGTGGAAGTGCAGGCCTTTAACAATCAGGCCTTTGTGCCCGACAATCGCTCTATGGAAACCATAGAGGTTAACGAGGAGGCGATAGTGCGTGCCGCACACATGTCTATGGATGCCAATCTTATGGATCGTCGTTTCCGTAACATTGATTCTTTCCAACAATATCCAGCACCACAGAATCAGGGCAGCCGAGCAAATAATCGTCAATCGCAGGTTCCTGTGCAGGAGACGGTAGTTGTGGCCACTGCGGGCTTTCCGATGCCGGATTACTCACCTGCGACCAGCCCCAATGGCATATTACGCCATCATAAATATTGAAATAATTATAACAAAAGCAAAAGTATGTGGCGCCATTAAGATAAGCAGTAAAGCTACGCATATTAAAATTCTCAAATAAGTCGAGCGCCTTCCCAGTAATACCAACAAAAATTTTATACACCGTAATTCCCCATGCCAAGTAATTATTTAGTTCAAAGTTTGTTTTATCTGTGTGTTATGTGTTATGCATATTATTTTTATTTATTTATTAATTAATAACTATACAAATATGCAAATTGTAAATTAATAATATATTTATATTCTATTTACACACTGACAGTAAAACTGAAATTGTTTATTTTAAACGCCGATAAAGCCATTGCTGTCTGTTCTGTTGCTGATTATGCGCAGCCCCCAGCAATAATTTAATTGTGTTCGTACTAGCTCAACTATTAGAGTTGTTTAAAAGTATTAATTTAAACTTAGTAGCAGTAGCTATAAAAAAAATTGCTTAAAATTTGATTTAAATAAAATCTGCGCACATCTGTTTGGCCTACATGCCTACAAATGCTCATTGCTGTTTTACTAAGCATATGTTTATTTCTGCAAGCAAGTTGGCAGCGCCAAGCAAACTGCCAAACTGTAGTATCTCAGTTGTCGTACACAGTTCAGTAAAGTTCATTAAAAATTGTTAAACAAAATTGATAAGCATAAGCGCAGCGTGAAACATATATGTAAATATTTTTGAAACTACGGCTTATTCCACGAATTGACGTTAAACGTAAGGCGCGTGTTTTCATTTATCTCATTTGTGTTTGAGACGTGCACGCAGCGACACAGCAGCAGCCGGTAAATTTGCAGCAGTGAAAAAACAAATTAGTTTTACTTCAACATGGTTTTCATAACAAAGTTCGCACGTTTTGGTTTACAAGCTGCGCGCCAGATGCGTGCCACGCCTCTGTTGACACCCAAGTGGCGTAGTTTCCATGTAAGCCTCATGCTCGAAAAAGGTACATACTTTATGCAATCCCGCAGCAGTTTTGAAGCAATTGCAGTGCTTCCAAAACTGCTAATATTTGCACTTGTACTAAACACATTTTATTTTTGCAGAGCGTCGTTATACAGAAAAACACGAATGGGTTGAATTAATAGAAAATAACACAGCCATTGTGGGCATATCTAGCTATGCTCAAGAGGCGCTGGGCGATGTTGTTTTTGCACAGCTGCCCGAGCCGGGCACTGAGCTCACACAGGATGACGAATGTGGCGCTTTGGAGAGCGTTAAGGCAGCCAGTGAGGTATACTCACCGGTAAGCGGCAAAGTTACAGAGAAAAACAGCCAGGTGGAGGATACACCCGGACTGGTCAATCGCAGCTGCTATGAGAAAGGTAAGTCTTACAACTCTTGACATCTGCGTCGTTTTTTTTTTTCACTAAAGTGCTGATTATATTTTAGGCTGGCTCTTCAAGGTCACACTGAAGAACCCTGGCGAAGTGGAGAAACTTATGACTGAGGAGCAATACAAGTCGTTCCTGAGCAAGGCCGATGATCACTAGTTGGAAACTGCTATAATCACTAATATTGTAGATTTGTGCCTTAAGGAGACACTATCTGTTACTATACTTCATACGCACACACGCACACACACATTTACACACATCAATCTCATCCACCAAGTTGTTGTCGCATTTTGGATTTCGTTACGCTTTAAGAATAAACTATAAAGCCAAATATTACTTTTAAAACACACATACAAACGATACGAGACTGCTGATGACCTTTATAGACACTGTTTGCTCCCCCACGAAATGCTGCCTAGTGATAAGACAACTTAAGAGAGTATTTGGAAATTTTTAGCGCTCTCAAGTTATTGAGCTTATCAGTTGTATTTCACTCAACTCAAACTGAACCAAAAGCTACTGAGAGATCGGAACTGGAACCGGAATTGAATTCAACATTAACAAATAACTCAAACTGGAGAATTATTAGAAATGGAAATTATGTGCGATACTCCTGGTACATTTAGCTTTTGTAAAAAGTGTTTTTCATATTCAAAAATATGGAGACTAATAGCTGCATCTACAAATAGTTTTACCAAGGAAGTAAACCGTATTGGAATGGCTTCTCATATTTAAATATGTTCATGTGAGTAACGCTGTGTCTTAAGATTTGTGAATTTGTGATGTTAAATATTGAATTGAATCCATTTATGCATTATTTAAAATTTGCATTCGGCATATGAACCCTAAAATTGACTGCTAAGTTATTTACACCTAATTCTGTTTTTACACGGTAGATAAGTTCCAGAAAAAAACGTATGAAAAAAGCACGTAAAAAAAGCAGAAGCAAATCCTTAAGCTGCTATGATAATAAATTAGAAAGGGGTGTAGCAAAAGCAGCTTCCAGTCACAACAAACAGGAGACATGCAACACAATATACAAGATTCCGGCTAGGACATACAAAAAAAACTCACAAATGAACACATCCTCAATAAAACTGCGCCCCCTAGCTGTCCTTTATGCAATCTACCCAACCTTACAATAGAACATTTAACTCAAAACTGCCAAAACATTCGAACCATTTGTAATTCTTTAAACATACCACCCTTAAGTATACTTCTTAGAGACGCTTTGCAAAAAAACATAAGCCACTTTATATATCTAATGTCTAAAATAAATTTTGTCCATTAAATCTAAATTACTCTATGCACTAATTTAAAAAAAAAAACACATATTACTCAATGCATGTACATTAGGGTGGGTCAATTTTTTTCGGTATAAGGGCTCACTCGGATTTTGATTCTTTGGGTAATTCTAAGCAAATTTGCCCAAGAAACTATGGGTCTAAAATGAATTTCGAGTCGCCCACTTTTTCAAAATTTTCAAGAAAAAAAACCGAAAAAAATCAAAAACCAACACTAAAGCGCCCTCTGGCGGCACCCAAAATTAAAAATAAATGTCAATAATGAATTCCTCGACCCCAAAAACCCCCAAATTCACATTTGGCTAGAGAAAAAATATCGATTTTAGGCCTTTTCAATGAATTTCTAAGTCGATTTTTGAATATGTCGAAAAAAACCTATTTTGAAAAAGTGGGCGACTCGAAATTAATTTTAGACCCATAGTTTCTTGAGCAAATTTGCTTAGAATTATCCAAAGAATCAAAATCCGAGTGAGCCCCATAAGGTTTTTTCGGCCCCATACAAATTGACCCGCCCTAATGTACATATATATACGACCTTGCCTGAAGGCCTATCTTGCTCTGGCATAATACAATTTTTGTTTCCTAGAATTATAATAATAAATTAGAAAGGGGAGTTCGCTAACTGAATTTCTAAAAGATTGGGTTTATAAAAACATTTTTCTTTCAAATTTCTATCGAATAGCTTTTTTAATCGTGCTAAATCGAATAAAATTGTGTATTTTTTTTTTCTAAACCGTGTTATTTAAAAAAAAAAGACCATGTAAAAACCGAATTGGGCGTATTTAAAAGCGTTTGCACAGCTATTTATGTACAAGATGTCTTATGGGGGGAAAATTAAAATATTTGCATGTATAAAAATAATTATGACTTGACTATTTTGTCAGTCGCACCTAGGTTGAGCATGGGGATCTCTATAAGTCTCTAATAACTGTTCGAAGAGAATGGTATGTTTAGCTTTTGGGATATCCCATTTGGGATTTTTTTTTTTATATGAAGTTTTGTCATCCCGTCCGAAATTTTTCGAACTGCGTATGGACCTTTAGTTGAAATTATATTATATTATATTATATTATTATATATATTATATGCAAACGCAATAATAAGTATTAAAAAATCCCAAGATGGAAAATGTCCAATTATACTTTAAGGTGAAAAATTAGATTATGCTAGTACAAGTAAAGTAAAGGAACTTACATAAATTCACATTTAGCAATCTGACTATAATTTTGAAGACTCAATAGCACATCATCCATCGTACTTATGCATTTTTTTGTAAGCTCATAAATTGTTTAAGTTTTTACCCCTACGTCCTCTACCTACGCCACTGACAAAAGATAAACTAACTATAAATGAGACTATAACCGAAATTAACTTTGATTTTAATAACTCATACGTTAGGTAATAATTTAGTGCACACTCTAAAGATCAGGTTGTCAGAGCGTGGTACGTCCGTCTCGTCATGTCCATAACAAATTTCTTGCTTGCTTGGCGCACGACGCATCAGGTGATTACGGCTGATAAGAACCGTACACACCTACCGCCGGATTTGACAGCAACACGCCTTGAGATTCGACGTCTGTCGATTTGAAAAATTTAAACAGAGACTATGCCCATCACATTGCCAAAGTGTGGATGCTGATAAGGCAAAAGAACGTCCGATCAGCTGATATGCCCCAGTCAGTTCTTAAGGAGCGCAACTTTTTAAGCTCTCGTTTTTTTTTTTGCAAGCTTTACAGAGAGCAACCAGTGTGTTGGCAATGCTGTCGTCTAAAGCGACACCTATCGTTTCATAAGCGAAAAGCATGGCAACGCATCGACCAACGATTCATTACTCAAATTGAACTCAATTCGCGCGGGTCGAGAACGCGCAATAATTGTGCGCTAGTGAAAAATACAAAAACTTAATACACAAACGCGACTCAGTGATATAGTGTAATTGCTTAGCGCAAAGGACTATTTATAGTTATATAAATATTTTAAAATAAATATAAAGTTGCACACAAAGTAACACACATACAAAATGCCAGCGGAAAAATCAATATACGATCCTAATCCGGCTATAAGCCAAAATGCATACATATCTAGTTTTGAGGAATATAAGAAATTCTATCAAGAGTCCTTGGACAATCCCGAGGAGTTCTGGTCGCGCGTAGCCAAGCAATTTCATTGGGAGACTGCAGCGGACGCGCAGAAATTTCTGCAATACAACTTTGACATTTCAAAGGGACCCATTTCTATCAAATGGATGGAAGGTGCCTCGACCAATATATGTTACAATCTCTTGGATCGTAATGTACGCAATGGTCTGGGCGATGCCATTGCCTATTACTGGTAAGTAACTACACAAAGCAGCTTATATTGCGTAGGTCACATGAAAACAAAAGTTTTGCCACTACAAAGAGGAAGAGTAAAGGACACACTATTGATTTTTCTTGATATCTTTGTTACGAAACGTATTCCCAGACCCAGTCCACCCAACGCCCACTGCAATATTTACTGCGCACGCGGCTTGCATAGTAATAAAATCTGTTTGGCATTGGTTTTGTTGTGGGAAAAACAGCCCGTTTTGGGGTAGTGCTCCAGTTCAAGGGCAAGCTAAAGCTATAAGAGCTATACGTTCTAAGTTGGCTAATAAAAAGCGAAAATAATATGCAAACAAATGTTAATTGATTTTGTTTTGTCTGCTTTTAGAAGACTACAGTTTCAAAAGCATTGACATCAAACTGCTGCGTTGGGTCAATGCCACGAAATTCGTAAATAAAAGCAAACTAAGATATTTCAATGACCCTGATTTGTTGGCGTAGTAAAATATTGGCATAGTTTACAGTTCATAGTTCAATTATAAGCAATATTATTATAATAAATTAAAGTTTTTTGCCATTTTTGGGAAAATTTTAAATTTTTTAAATATTATTTATGATTTTCTACGGTATCTATGCAGCTGTTATAATAAATGACAGCTTGTTTAAATATTTGACACATTGTGTACCGCACCCAGCACATTTAAAAAAAATTCATTTGTAAACATTTTGCTAAAATCTTAACAAAAGCGTTAATCCAAACACTTGTAAACACTTTACGACTTTTATAGGCGCCAAGTGCGGAAAACTTTAGCACGTGGCTATTAGGGGCACGGATCTTGTATAGTATAAAGATATTTTAGCATTTTTCATATTACGTCAATGTTAATTGGGTATGGGTATGGGTATGGGTATGTATTGCAGATATAGTACATTGTTAATCATATACTCACTTCAACAGCTGTGCAATACTTAGTATAAGCTTGCCTTATGGTGTTTCTCAATTTAAAAATGCGCATATTTATTATATATATATTTTGTTTAATTTCGATTTTTGTGCAAAAGTTCACATTATCTGTGATTGTCATTTGCATGCGAATTGTTGTATAACAAATTTTTGGAAATGTTATCTGAGGTTATCCGTGCAGTTCAAACTATACAACGCGTTCAAAACAATACATAAATAGATTTATAAAAAAAATCATAAATTAAACAAACGTAGAAAAGAGTTTAAAATTAGAAATTGCAATTGTTGGAACATCTTCAGGCTCAACCAGACAGAATTTGCGCATTATCGGGGTGCGAGTATATAAGATAAGATAAGCATTGAGTTTACTAATTACAGTTGCTGACTGTTTAATTAATACTACTCGAACGTCCACTTGGTCTCAGCAAATAATGATCGGAATCGCATAGTAATCTTTTATTTTTAGTGAATTTATTGGCTTCAAAGAGATATTCCAGTTTTAGATAGCCCAACATTTCGTGTTGAATACATTTATAAAAAATTTACAACAATTTCTTTCCTTGCAATTCGCAAGTGGTTTGAATTCGGAAAAGTCGGTAAAATGAATACTTCGTGATCATTTTTGAAACCAATTTGCTAGAAAAAAAATGGATTGCTTGATACGCACTGCGCAACCCCAAACATGCCGGATATGGGTCATTCCTTTTTTAAAATTTAGAATACTTTGCCGCGTAATAATTGAATAAGAGGCAGATTTAGCAAAAATTTGAAACTTTAAGAATACTCTCATTTTCGTTTGAATTCCTCTTGTAACAAAACATTCGGTTTCAAACCACATGAAAAATTAGTTTCGGTTGAATTGGAAGCACCAAACACTCGGTTTCAAAATTAATCCGAATAAATTGTTTGGATTCGTTTTCCGGCGCACGGCCGATAATTTATCTTTTAATAACTGATTCTAGTTACAATTTTTGACTTTTTGGGGTCTACGCAGCACGAAATATTTCGCGCGGAATCGCAAAACTTCATTTATAAAAAAAATCCCATTTGGGATATCCCATTATACTACAGTTTAAAAAAAATTATGCAAGACCAGCGTTAAAGCGCTCGAACTTTTAATTTAATTTATAGTTAAGTGACGCGCTCAAAACAATTTCGTTATATATTTTGCATTTACTTATGTATGTATGTATGTCATCGTCGGCTGTCTGGCAATGAACGAAACGCACATGCAAATTAATTAGCGACAAAAGTTCAAATTATAATAGTTCCATCAATACTAGATACTTTTTGTTTTGTTATTGTTGTTGTGTAATAGACGCAGCTTCTTTTGAGCCGGTTAACAGTTTGAGCAGCACTGTGTGCAGAGAGAATAAACGGTTTGGGTCTAGCTGAAATCACGCGATCGCGATCGCTTGATCGCCTGATTACTCACAACCAATTAGAGAGCATTTCTACGCACACACACACACACACACACAAACACACGCACATGTACACACGTAACAAAATAGTGCTTAGCTGACACATACCTGAAGTTCAAAAGAAAGAGCCCAAAAACCAAAAACAAAACATCATTGGTATGTGTTTTGTTGTTGTTTTATGCTTATGTTTGCTTGTTTGTGCTTTTTGTTATCATTTTCGCAACTACGCGTCGTGTAGTCAAGTCGTTTCTTTTGAGGAGACAACCCAACTATGTATACCCAAAAATAACATGTTTGTAATAAAATATTTGCTACAATGGAAATGTACATAATATACCAAAATTTATATGTACATATGTATGTATGTTTGTCGGTTAGTCGGTCATCCACTAAGCGAAATGAGATTGTATAAAAACAGAGCTCTAAAGATTAGAAACTGTTTGCATACCTAAATAAATAATAAAATTTTTGTTTTGCTCAGTTACACCCAGTGAGATTTTTTGAAACACGAGAATTTTCGCTAAGTTACAGAGCTTTAAAGTTGAAATTTACAAGTGAAAAATCAAAAATCGCCAAAAAAATAAAATAAAAATAGCCAATTTCATTAAAAAAGAGCCAAAATATTTTGCCTCAATTATAAATTTAATTATATCACAAAATCGTACTTTATAACTTCAAATTATATTCTTAAACTATATTCATTTTAACATAAAAACAAAACAGTCTGCATTTAATATTTTCATGCAGATCTATACGTTTACAGTCTTTAGCAGAACACACTTAATAACTGTCCGTAAAACTGAGTCCTCCATCGCATTCCTTCAAGTAAAAGCATTTGTCCATTATGAAAAAAATCAACTTAACACGCTTGAACTCACAATTTTCAAATCGCCCGGGCTCGTTTTTGGAAAGTAATTTTCCAAATGTTCCCTAATGCAGCTTTTCCCACAAAAAATTTCAGACACAAAAACTAGAAGAGTAAGTTCGACTATATCTGGTTCTAATGGTGTGTACTAGTGCTGGAGAAACATCGATGTTGGCCAACATCAATGTTTTGTCGATATTTTTTAACTTAGATACACCGATGTTTCGATATATCGAAGTACATGTGGCGGCCATTTTTTGAATGCTTAAATTATTTCAGAGTGGGCCATCTGTTGGTTTGGATATACTACATATAAGTATTTTCAAATATTAAAATGGAATTAACAAACAAACCAAAAGAAAACTATATTTTCATAATATACATTTCAAAATTAATTACATTTCATAGAAAAATAAGCAAAGAAATAATAAATAAAAATTCAAAAGATAATACAGACCACAAAAAAAAGTGGTGTAAACTTTACATGTGACAGAGGCATCCCTTATGGATTTTGAGCTGCCGAATCCAAAGTCCAAAAAACTCCTTCACACATGGGTTATAAATCAAGATACTTTGGATATTATCTAAGAACCCTTGAATCGGGGTTTTATGGACTTCGGATTCAGCTGCCCAAAGTCTAGAAGGGTGAGCCTGTGAGTTATAACAAAAAAAAATTTTCTCTTCCAGCCAGAATTGCAGTCTCATAATCTTTAAACTAATTTGAGATCGATTCATTATGGTTATTAAATCAAAATCATGTCAACGTTTTTTGATTTAAGCAAAGTCCGCTTGTGGCTCACTAGATGGCCAGCCTTGGTAAATTTTAAAAGGTATTACCTTCCAGTAATTCAAAGGGCACATGCTTGAATCTAAGTTTTCGACATTAAAATATTGTTGAAGTGCCAAAATTCAGTCAACCCTACTATTTCGGATCTTTTGAGATTTGTTTTTTTCTAAAAAAGCGAAAAGTAATAGGATTTGGTCGATAATCGAAAATCGAAATAAAAATATCGATGATCGGAAAAAAGTAGAAATCATCGATGCATCGATATAACATCGATGTAACTTCCAGCACTAGTGTGTACCTACCCCTTTCAACAGCTGCAGACTTCTTCATAATCTACAACTACTAATCTTTTCATAAACAGTATACAAAATGTGAAATTTCAATTATATGCTTATATAAAAGAAAAAAAATTGTCATGCGATGTTTAGACTGTAGCTCTAAAACTGTAATCAGTACAGCTTGACTAGACACAATGGCTACACTTTAAAATGCTGCATAAACAAATCACATGAGCTTAGTTGCGAAATTAAATTCAGTTTAAAATATTTACAAAATGCTGCATTTTAATTTAAAATTTTTATTAGGGTATTTTTATATTTTTAAGATAAAGATGTATTTATGAGCACAGATTTCTTTGATTTTTGCAAGGTTTTAAAAATCAGTTCACAAAAATTGCCGCTCCTGGCGGTTAAAGTTTATTAGATAACTTTTTAACATGTTCTTTTATTGTTCCTGATTGATTTTATATGCTAGACTTTATGATTATTGTTGATTTTTGATAAGCTTTTAAAATCAGCTCATAACACGCCACGCGTCTGTCTATAGATGCAGTTTATCAGATGAGGTTAGCTGTTGTTTCTATGCAAAGTTTGATGTCTGGTCGCAAAATTGATAAGCAAAACTTTGGAGTGTGTTTTCGGAAATAAAATCATTTAGTAGTATTACTTAAGTACATAAATACAATCGCGCCATATTAGTCATTTTAAAAGGCACGCCACGCATAAAATGAGTTTTGACAAGCACTGAGCTCACACCCACTTATAAAAACACATGCTACCCAAACTGTAAGAGCTGATAAAGAGCGTAATATACAGCTAAGTTTTCTTTACCTTTTACCTTGGCCTTAGTGGCGTCTGGTTTGGCTGATAAAGAGAGAGAGTGGGCCGACTACAGTTTGAGACGCACTGTGCGTCATGGTCTAACTTTGCTATTGCGTTACATTTAATGTTTAGCGCGAATTTTCTATTTAGCGCATATTTCTTAAACGCGTATCTTTGATTAGTGTTTTGATATATTTTTATCAACTTACTAATTGTGTGTTTACGTGCTAAAGCAAATATTTCACAAGTGTTGTAAAATGTTGCACTGGCAGACAACACTGATGAGTCAGGGTGTCCATAAATGTCCAAATCTAGCACAAAGTCTGGTTTTAAGTAACCATAGTATACAAAAATAAATATAAACAATGAGCACGTCACAAGTTCTTGTTGTGATGAATGCTTTCTTTTATTGCAGATAAATCTTATCGGTCGTTTATATGACAATGTATTCGTATGTGTTTATATTGGTCATTTACCTAATGTATTATCTTGGCCAACTTGCATCAGCGTTGTAGCTAGGGTCTGTAGTCTAGACGTTTACCATTAGACCTTGTTTTGCTTTTGTGTCATAATTTATATTTTGCTCAATGATTGCAAGGTCGTAAATGTTTGTTATGTTTTTGTTTTTGATTTAAAGTTATCTATCAGTTAACTTGTCCTTCAAAGCGTCGAGAATTTATTTTATGGGTAACAAAATTCGATCACGAATTGGCCGCGTCACGTTTTTCACTTTCAATTAAATTGAATTTCCTTCCTAAGTCTTGTAAGTTTCTGTTTTTATACCCTGTACCTATAGGTACAAAGGGTATACTAGATTTGTGCAATGTATGTTACGGACAGAAGGAGGCGTGGCAGACCCCAAGTCCTTTATACCAAAATGCATATCATAACCTCGGGTAGCGATTGAGCCATGTCCGTCCGTCCGTCTGTCCGTCCGTATGAACGCCTAGATCTCGGAGACTATAAGAGCTAGAGACACGAAACTTTACCAGCTGGTGCGCATATTTCCTAAGCAGATGAAGTTTGTTGAATGATGTCAATATCTTCCCCCGTTACCCCGCAGTAGAGTTTCGCGGTTTTTAGCCACACCGTTCAGTATTTTAATCTGAAATTTAACAGAGCGATGCGTTGTAGTTACATGCATATATGTGTAAAAAATGAACAAAATCGGACAAATACAACAGAAGTTATAGTCAAAAATGTGCAAATTTCACCTCCCCTTGCCAATAAACTGCGTCAATATTTGACTCTACGCAATTATGGCTACAAGTGACCTAGAATCACAATTTTTGGTAAGCTCATTCATGTGGCTCTAATGAACAAATCCACATCCAAATTTTATCGATGCGGTCCCCCCACCCCCCGCAATCCATTTACCGTGTTTTCACCCACACCCCTCAACATACCAACTTGAAACTTACCCCGTATACTTTAAATAAGTTCTTTGTTGTAACATTCGAGTTTCATCAAAATGGGTAAAAATTTAGGGAACTTATAGGTATAAATATCGATTTTCACCAAAAAAAAATAAATTCCAATTGGAAAGTTCTTAGATGGAATATGCAGGAAAAATTTTTTTGACACAAAAGGTACAGGGTATTCCACTGTCGGGCACCGCCTCGACTGTACCACATTTTTTTTTTTGATTTATTGAAAGTTTGTTCAATATAATATATATATGTTGTATTTGTTTAAGCAAATGCTATATTTAGGCCAAGTTGTATCAAAGTTTACCCTAGAACAATGCGTATGCGTAATTTTTAGTTTAGAGTCTGAATATTTTTAATTGTAGGAGTCTATTCAGAAGAGTTTCAAAGTTCATATTAATTTTTAGAAAGTATTACTAAAATAAAAATATTTTTAAAAAATTTGAATCGCCGAAACAAATATTCTGAAGCTTTCCTAGATAAAACAGAAAACTGAAAGAGTATCCAAGATTAGGTTGCAAGTTGCAAATTATTCTCTCAATTAATTACGAAAACAAAGTAAACAAAGTGAGCATAAAAGCTGCCTCGGAAATAAGTTAAATAAAACACTTTCAGATACATTCTTACAGATACACACTGAATGAGTGTATGTATGTATTTGTAATTATTTATGTCGATTAGTGCACTTACTTAGTATAAATGCCGGGTATTGTGCCGGTTATTGCTTTGTTGCCCCGCTTGTTGTCAAGTTGGAAACAAAAGCACGCAAAAAACCGTGTAAAGGCAATGAAAATACAATAAGTATATAAAAAAAAGTAACTAAAAAAAGAAAAAGGTGCCGCCAACACAACGAACAGGTGCTCGATAAACCCAAGAGATATATATACGCTTTATATGCCAATTTCAATACCAAATTTCTGGCCAGCAATTAGAATGCTTTGCTAGCAATAATGGCCAAACACGTGCTAAACACGAGCGGAAGTTTCAATAGAGTGTACTAAGTGACAGCAATTTAATTAGTCAGTCAATGATGATTAGCTTAGCTGGGTGCTGTAATTATCGCAAATTATGAGACCCACTGCAATTATTCTATTATAGCAGCTATGTAGTACAATTTCCATATAAATTCATGCAATTTGTATTTGGTTTTTATTTGCAGGGAGGGCAACCACCCCGATGATTACTCGCGCGGTCTAACTTATCGCAAATTGCTGGAAGAGGTCTGTCGCTTTGCCAATGTATTGAAGGACCATGGCGTGCAGAAGGGTGACCGTGTATCGATTTATATGCCCATGATATTGGAGCTGCCCATAGCAATGTTAGCCTGTGCACGCATTGGTGCCGTACATTCCATAGTTTTTGCGGGCTTTTCGCCGGACTCGCTGGCGGAGCGTATGTTTGACTGCAAGGCCAAGGTGTTAATCACGGCCGACGGCGCTTGGCGCGGTGAGAAACCATTGTACCTGAAGGCTTTGTGCGATACAGCTTTGGAGAAGGCAGAGGAGCTGGGACATGCGGTGGAGAAGTGCATTGTAGTGTCGCATTTGAAGCGTGTAACACCTTGTCAGGAAAATCATGTGGAGCAGGATATACCCTGGACCGATGATCGTGATTATTGGTGGCATGAGGAAATGGAAGATAAGGAGCCAGCTTGCTATCCCGAATGGATGGATGCCGAGGATCCATTGTTTATGCTCTATACGAGTGGCTCTACAGGCAAGCCTAAGGGCGTGCTGCATACTACGGCCGGTTATTTGCTCTATGCCGCTACCACATTTAAAATTGTGTTTGACTACAAGCCTGGCGATGTTTTCTGGTGCACTGCCGATATTGGCTGGATTACAGGCCATACATATGTCGTCTACGGCCCACTGGCCAATGGCGCTACCTCAGTTATTGTAAGTAGCAAGCTATTTGTATTGGACTTTATAGACTCATACATATGCTTTTGCAGTTTGAGGGCACACCATTCTTTCCGGAGAATGATCGTTACTGGAACGTAATTGAAAAGTATAAGGTCTCACAGTTTTATACAGCTCCCACGGCTATACGCTCGCTAATGAAGTTTGGCGATCAACCCGTGCTAAAACATAATCTTTCCAGTCTAAAGTAAGTATTTTAAATAATGTCTTAAAAAGCTATAATTTAATAATTTCTCAACAAACTTGTTTAGAGTGCTTGGCAGCGTTGGCGAACCCATTAATCCAGAGGCTTGGCTTTGGTACTATCGCATCGTAGGCAAGGAGCAATGCTCTATTGTGGATACTTTTTGGCAAACAGAAACTGGCGGTCATGTTATTACGCCATTGCCAGGTGCTACGCCCATGAAACCAGGCTCAGCTGTGCGTATACATAATGCTTTGTGCTTAGCAAGCAACTCACTAAAAAATTATTATGCTTGCAGTCCTTTCCGTTCTTTGGTGTAAAACCCACATTGCTGGATGAATGCGGCCTTGAAGTCAAGGGTGAAGGTGAAGGCTATTTGGTTTTCTGCCGGCCTTGGCCTGGCATGATGAGAACCTTATACAACAATCATGAGCGTTTTGAGGACACATATTTCTCAAAGTTTCCGGGCTATTATTGCACTGGAGATGGTGAGCTTTTAAGTCTACGACAGCCAAATCAATAAGACTCTAATTGCATTTTTGTTTGTGACAGGTGCACGTCGTGATGCTGATGGCTATTTGTGGATTACGGGCCGCGTAGATGACATGTTAAATGTTTCTGGGCATCTTATGTCCACTGCTGAGGTAGAATCCGTATTGACCGAACATCCACGTGTGGCCGAATCAGCCGTAGTCTCACGGCCACATCCTGTTAAGGGTGAATGTTTGTATTGTTTCATAACACCCAACGAAAACGAGGTGTTTGATCAAAAACTCATTGCGGATCTAAAGAAATTGGTGCGTGAACGCATTGGACCCTTTGCCATGCCCGATGTGGTACAGAATGCGCCTGGCTTGCCCAAGACACGCTCTGGCAAGATTATGCGTCGTGTTTTGCGCAAAATTGCAGTCAATGATCGCAATGTGGGCGATACTTCAACATTGGCCGATGAACAAGTTGTAGAGCAGCTGTTTGCCAATCGTCCGCTGGAGACCAAGTAGAGCTGCAGTGTTCCCCAGTTACTAGCTGTAGTGAACTGTTGTCTAGTGTTTATTTTTCCCAAATCCATTATACAAACCAAGCCAATCTAATCTAATCTCATCTAAAAATCGCTTAGAGCTTAACAGAGTGGCTTGTTGTACGACGCTACGCATTTTTGTTAGAGCTTCATTTACAACATTTAGCTGTATATTATGTAAAAGTTTCAGTTTAGTTAGTTGTTGTAGTTGTTGCTCTAGCATTTAACGTTTTTCCAAAATATGTAAATCTCCCCCCCCTGGCTAATACTATAAGCTGCCCCAAAACTGTCTAGAAGCGTTCGAATTCGTCAAACACACAGAATAAGCAGAACAGCGAGATTTGGAGCTGTCCTGGTCTACGGCTTTAAGCTTTTATTTTTATTTTATTCTTAAGCCTGTGCGTAAGTAAAAAAATATTTTGCTCTGTATTTCGTTTTGAATTCGTTCTTACACTTAGTGTGAATGCGCTGAGTTAACGCACATTTTCCAGTTTCCATTTCTTTTTCTTGTATTGTAGTTTAGTTTAAGTTCTTGCTAATATTCTTTGTGATAAAAGATTTAATTGTATTGATTATGATTGTATGTACTATTTTTAGTAGAGCACTTACTATATAAACAAAATATATATACACGTTTCCAATAATATACACAAAAACACAATTGCTATTAGTTAAAGTTTTTATTTCAATTTATTTGTAGCGCTATTTGTTTAGTTAAAAAAAAAACACAAGTTTTAGCCTTATCCAGTACCGGAAGTCAACAACAACAACTTCAGCAAGTAAGTGCTAAACTTTCCGGTTTCACTTGCCTCCTTTTTTCTAACCTAATTGTTAGTTTGTAAGTTTGAGAACGATACATATCAGATATTGCTTATATACTAGTAGAAAATTCTTATACGATATACAAACTGTATGAACTATGGTCAGAAGAAGACTTCCTGCAACGAAACATATCATAAAGTTACTGCTGCAACTTAATATACCTATATATATATAGATATGTATTATATACTACTGTATTTATTATTGTATTGTACACCTATTATTATTGTTAGTATTATTGTTGTTATTTATGCAAAACTGAACGAGTCAAAGATTGAAAGTAATGCTGTGCTTGTCTAGAGCCAGAGCCAAGAGTTTCTTGCAAGGGCTGAGTGTAGAAAAATCGTTAGAAAAACATGCAAATTTATTTAGCCTATATAAAACAGGTATATACATCCATATACATATATTATATATATATTTATCGAAACATATTTGTGTAAAAATAAAGTTTATTGTGATTCAACGAAAAAGCACATAAACCTTCTCAGCTTCCAAATTGTATAAAACCTTAAAAGCGTTAAAAACCCTGTAAAAAAACTACAAAATTGTTTTTTCCGTAGGGATCCTAGTTCCTATCCAAAGGATTTCAAGAGAATATGGGAAGCTTTAGTAGCACGTAAACCTTCTCAGCTTCCAAATTGTATAAAACCTTAAAAGCTTTAAAAACCCTGTAAACACACTACAAAATTGTTATTTCTGTCGGGATCCAAGATCCAAGTCAAAGGATTTCAAGAGAATTCGGGAAGCACGTAAACATTCTCAAACTTTTAAATTTAAGCCTTTGAAATTTTTTTAAGATATGAATGGAGATTTCCAAATCTCATACACTATGTGAATTTTGACTAAGTAGTCAAAAACCAGTTTATCCATAGCTGAAGCGGACTATTGACGGGTGGCACTATTTCCGAACGATTTTCCGATTTTTTCAGGATTAACCAAGTAATTAATCTGACGAAAATGTTTCCAAAACCTAGTGATGATGAGTGAAAAAAAAAAAAAAACAAAGTAGGTTCAAGTATTTTGATACATAGTACATATTTGTAAAAAAATTCGTTTTATCCGAAATTTTTAGTTTGATAATATTATAATTTTTTTTCTATGATGTTGTCTATGCAGACTTTATTATTGCGAGTGCAAACCTTGAGATTATCTTATAAAACATGTAGGTTCAATAGGAATAAAAGCTCTGGCTGCATGAATAAATCCTCCAAAAGTGGGCAGTCCGAAGAACTCAACATAAACGAATGCTTTGAGTTCGGCTACGAAAGTGTGCGCAAGGCATCGGAATTATTAATGCAAGCCATTACGAAGGAGCGGAAGTATAGCACCGCAATGACTAGAAGGGATTTGTTTACCGAATGGGACATAAAGATAGAGAATATGCTCATATCGGATATTAAAGAGCACTATCCGACGCACAAGTAGGCAAAGGGTTTTTTTTTTGTTTCAAAACTTACTCCAACTACTATGCCTAGATTAATAGCGGAACAAAAGGAGCTAAATTTTGCGGGAAAGCCTCACACTTTTACAGATGCGCCAACATGGTTCATTGATCCTATAGATGGCACCATGAATTTTGTGCACGGTTTTCCTTATGCTTGTATCTCTGTTGGTTTTTGGTTACGCAAACAGCCGGAATTTGCTATTATATGGAATCCCTTGCTCGATCAGTGCTATACATCAAGACGTGGCCTCGGCTCCTTTATGAATGTTGTGCGCTTGAAGGTTAGCACACGGAAATCACTAAGCGAGGCGCTGGTAATGCACGAGCTGGGATCGGATTTGACCGAACGTGCCAAGATACTAGAAAATGTGGACAAGGTGACACGTGCTTCACATGCGTAAGTAGAGCAATGCGTTTGTGTTAAGGAGAGTGCATCGAGAGGCTAAAGGTTTTTTGACTTGATTTGGAGTGTTGGTTAGGTTTTAATTATGGTCTATATTATAAAGGCAGTCTATAAGAGTCGTATGAGTCTGTGAACAGGCCCGCAAAGAATTAGAGAATCAATTACCAACGCTGTAGAGAAAAAAGTGAGGACCCTCTGGTAACTTCTGGATCCAAGCTATTTCCCGAAGAACTCAAAAGGTCTTAATTAAGTACGATGCTCTTTAATTCCTTTAGTGCAGCGGTGGGCAAAACTACTAATGCAATTTTTATGCCTGTGTGCGTAAACAAAAAAGAGCTTTCGCAAAGATCGAGGTAAAATGGACAATCATTTTTTTTTCGGCATAGTTGTCATTAAATTCGACAATATCATCGAGTTTTATTCTTTCGTGTCTTGCCATGCGGCTCTGCTTGGCGTTCCATTGTAAAACTAGCTCACACGTACGAGACGAGCTTTTACGATAAAAAGCTCTTTTCTCGTACGTGTGAAAGCTCTTTGGCACGCGTGCCGTCTAAGTGCCCACCGCTGCTTTAGTGAATTAACAAAGTCTGTCTTCGAACTTCTTGTAAGCTTGAAAAGAAGATCTCTCCGCTTTGAGAGAAACTTATCGATTTATAGTAAACAATCGATACATTTTAATCAAAAAATCTTGGCCATATTGATAGATTCTCCTGTAATATTCTTCGATTAATCAGTCGGCTCTAGTATGCGCAGCTTGGGCACTACTGCCATGAATATGTGCATGGTGGCCCATGGGTTCGCCGATGCCTACTACAAGTTTGGTTGCCATGCTTGGGATGTAGCCGCCGCTAAGCTAATCGTCCAGGAGGCGGGTGGCGTAGTAATGGATCCCTCACTCAAGCCTTTAGATATAATGTCACGTCGTGTGCTGGCGGCATGTAATCAAAAAGTGGCAGAAGAATTATCCAAACTATTGATACAGTTGTACCCGAAGCCTCGAGATGATGAGTGTGCGCCAGCACGTGAACGAGAGAGGGCTGCAAAAGAGTGATATATGTAGTTCCAAAAGCCAATTATTATATTACGAATTTTGTCAAATTTAATGTGCTTTAGTTAAGAAATATATTACAAATATTTGTAAGATTAAGTTGTCGAATTTTCTTGCCAAGCTTGCATTGATTTTCTAAAAAAGATGCGGCAATCTGTTTGGTGCTGAACGAAGAACTGTCAGTTAAGGCGACAGAGTTGGCAAAAGAGATTCCAAATTTACTACGATATAACAACGATCGATAAGCGTGATCAGGGGTTGTGGCAGTGTCCAGTGTTGACTATCGACGGGCCTTAAAAGGCAACGGACCTATCCGTGGATTTACAAAAAAAGACAATCTGTCTTCCATGCATTTAAATCCAATACATTTATTTACCATGAATTCATACCAACTATTTTGTTTAAAAAAGTAAAAAAAAAATCATACTAGACTTGGAAATAAAATTCAAAATGGATCCATTTTAAATGTATTTAGTTATACATATAAAATAAAATTTTTCAAGGCATATAACTTGGTCGTTTTAAAAAACATGCGTCTTCGTGGTGGGCATTGAAACTTAAGTAGAGAGAATTCCTAAGATTGGCATTCATCATGGCCAATCGAGAAAAAAAAGACGATCAATCCAAAGAAGATTTACCACGTAATGCAGCAAGGGACTATGGCGTAGATGATGATAAGACAAACAGGGAAAGTGAGAGGATAGAGGAAGTACGAAGATCTCATGTACAACTTAT
Organism: Chymomyza fuscimana; assembly: GCA_949987675.1. Classification (NCBI taxonomy): domain Eukaryota; kingdom Metazoa; phylum Arthropoda; class Insecta; order Diptera; family Drosophilidae; genus Chymomyza; species Chymomyza fuscimana. The sequence continues at coordinate 2,734,007 of OX465089.1, forward strand.
AAACAATATGCAAAGAGAAGGATCAGTAGCTTCCCAAAAACGAGAATTGGAACAGCCAAGTAGATCCTCGAGCGTACAAAGGCCAAATAGTCAAGCACCAGAGGAACAAACAAGAAATACTCAAAGTGTATCAAATAGCCGGCCCCACTCTGAATATTTTAATCCAGCAAGAGGATATGGTTTAGAGGATCATAGAAGCACAAGAGAAGATCCTCGTGTATCGACTATAAAAAGTCCCTTGGAAACTTCCGGCGAAACAAATGTAAATCGTAATAGCCGAAAGCCCGAACAAGCGCGAACAGTGGAAGCACAAGTGCCGAATGAACTGCCAAGAGAAGTGCCAACAGATGTGCCCAGACCGGTAACGAGGGAACTGCCAAAAGAAGTGCAAACAGAAACGCCTAGAGAAGTGCCAAGACAAGTACCGAGTGAACTGCCAAGTGAAGTGCCAAGAGAGGGGCCGACAGAAGTGCCAAGACCGGTAACGAGGGAACTGCCAAAAGAAGTGCAAACAGAAGCGCCTAGAGAAGTGCCAAAAGAAGTGCCAAGACAGGCACCAAGTGAACTGCCAAGAGAAATGCCAAAGGAGTTGCCAAGAGAAGTGCCAAGAGAAGTACAGACTATGGACATAGCAGCTCCAGCTACGAGTACAAAGCCTACAAGGACCCAAGACTTGGATAAAAGCACTAATACCGACGTTACATTTGATCCCAGCAAAATATTTGCCAGCAAAATGACAAATACATCGGATTTCTCCTCTGAAGATGCGGTGCTTGACAATAATATATTGGATTTGAATCGCTGTTTTGAAATGGGCGTTTCAATAGTGAGGAGGGCGGGACTGGTAAGTTTTGACAAATTGTTTTCATTATCTTTATGTACAGCCTTGAACGCTTTTCATACAGTATGCACTGGAAGCCAATAAGGAAAGCTTGTTATATTATATCACCAAACAACACTCGCATGATTTACTTACTTCTACCGATACCGAGGTGGAGCATATGATTGTTAACTTTTTACAAAATGAGTTTCCCGATCATAAATTTATCGGCGAGGAGGCGATTTCAGGATCGGAGACGGGCGTTGTGGAGCTCACAAATGAGCCCACTTGGATTATTGATCCCATCGACGGTACCATGAATTTTATACATCACTTTCCATACTACTGTGTCTCTGTGGCTTTAATTGTCAACAAGGTAACAGTCATTGGCATTGTGTTCAATCCGGCCATGAACGAATTTTATTCTGCACGCCAAGGATCGGGTGCTTATTTGAATGGTGAACGCATACGCACGAGCGGTCAATCGGATCTCTCACAGTCCTTGGTACTTCAGGAATACAGCTCGGGCATGAACACTGCACGCGCTGAAGTGCTCATGCAGAACACCCAGCGGCTCATTAAGCAAGTCCATGCGTAAGTTGGCTGTACCAAGTAAACTTTTTAATAGCTGATATTATGCTTGTTTGTTTTAAAGACTGCGTTCCATTGGCTCCTCGGCTTTGGGTCTGGTCATGGTGGCTTCCGGTGTGGTCGATGCTTTTTACCACTTTGGTTTGCATGTATGGGATATGGCCGCAGCCATACTTATAGTGATCGAAGCTGGCGGCACAGTTATGGATCCCGCTGGTGATGAAATTGATATTATGTCGCGTCGTGTACTGGCGGCATCTACACTTGTACTGGCAGAGAACCTTTCCATTCAGCTAGCACAAAACTATCCGCAACCACGTGACGATCAATCAAAAGTAGATTATCCAAATGAGTATTCCGTGCAAATGGTCGATTTTAATATGCAGACAGATTTCTCGGAAGACAACTCTTCTATCGACGAGTCATTGCGAGGCGCATCCGCCAAACAGAATAAATCTCGTTTGGCTAAGTAAAGCATAATCTATAAATTAATACAAATGCCCGTCATGAAGTCGTTCGATCTAGGCCCAAGTTTTTGCTTAAAATAAAATTTAATGTAAAACAAAAGCGAGTTATGTTATTAGTTACTAGGGACCCATGCGGTCTTCTTTATTCAATTTAGATCATGCAGACCTTAAAGTTTTCAAAATCTTTAAACTATTGTCATGCCACAGTCGGTCCTGCCAGACCTGTATGCTGCTCTAATTCGCAACTGGAATGGGAACGTTGACAATGGCTCCTTTGATACAGTTCGTCTGTTCTTTCTGGCAGAACGCGGGTTCGGATACAATTGTGTCGGTCAGAATAATCGTAATCAAAGAAAGAGAGTTAGAAAGAAAATAAAATTTACTCTCCGCAAAAATTGGAAGCGCGGCGAGTGTGCCGCATTGTCATCTGGCGCGTTTTTCTGTGTATTTGTTTTTTTTTTTTTTTTTTTTTTTCAAAAATTTTGATTATAATATTGCTGCGTCTTCTCGGCATTATAAAGAAAATAATATTCTGATCACAACACACATGAATAAAATTGAAAAAACATATACATACATACATATGTAGGTATTTATTTCGATTAATCGTTCGAGGGTCCAAATGCATATTTTATTGCGTATATTACCTGTCGTATTTAAATATTATATTTATCCGGCTCGAACGACCGGATTTGTCATTTATTTTCCAAAGACTGTGTTGTATTTTCTTAATATTTTTATTAAGCTATAAAAAAATTAAATTGCGCTCCTTGAGCGTCAACCATTTACCACAGCAATTCAACAACAACAACCGAAGCCGTATTTCAGAATGGCGGGCATCCTAACTTATCGATACTTGGTCTATGTATCGATGCTTATCGCCAGTAACGATATATATCGATGTTTTATGCATCGATAATTTCATACATTTAGTTTGTGTCAGCTTAAATTTAAATGAACTTGAATATTGTTTTCATAATCTACAACTGGCCCACTTACGTCTTCTTGACTTTGTGAAATAATCAGGCGTGCTCCGGAATCAGAAATATCCAATCCGAACAATTTTATTCGGATTCGGTTTTGCGTGCTCCGGAATCAGTTTTGCACCTTTTAATAAGTACATGTTGTTTACATTTAATTTTCATTAATATATTGCTAGTTCTTTCTTATTTTGAATATTAAATAAAATAACACAATAATAGTATTACTTTAGCAACAAGACACGACTTAGCTATTTTTGTAAAAGGGACAAAAACAAAAGTTCGGTTTGGTTGTGCATGCTAATTTTTGGGTTGAGTTAGAAAAAAAATAATTTAAAATAATTGTCAATAAATATTCAACTTAAAGTTGGCATAAATAGAATCTAAGAATATCAAAGAATATTTAAAAAATTATTTCAATATAAAATGCGTTCTTTTTAATCCTATTTTGGCGATTCGTTTAAATTCCACATGCAACATACCATTCGGTTTCAAAGCACATGAAAAATTCGGATTGGTGGAAATGGGAGCACCAAACATTCGGTTTCAAAACGAATCCGCATAAATTAATCTGATTCGGATTCCGTAGCACGCCTGGATGTACATTTTTGTCGATTTTGTTCATTTTTGACACACAGATGCATGTAACGCTCTGATGAAAATATTAAAGGTTATAGCGGCACCTTTTAGTGCGTTGTCGTTAATGGAGTCAAAGACTTGCCTTAGTAGACTCAGTTGACGCAATTTAAGGGCCTCATGGAAGATGCTGGTGTTGCTGTTGCGACGCCAAACCAAATAGACTAAAAAATATGTAAAATAAATATAAGATGATTCGTATACTCGTTGAATACATACGGTTGTCAATATTCACAAGTTTTCTCCAGACTGCATTTATGTGTCTGCCGGGAGTTGAGTTTATAGCTCCTAGCAGCTCTTTCATTTCGTATAGACTTTGAACCAACATGTCGAAGCTATCCTTCTGATTAAGATCAATATCCATCGTGTTTGCAAAATTCTGATAGACTTCTGCAGCAGACATATTATTAGCTTTGTTTGACAGATCTAAGTTGTTTTCCGATTTGTCCATATCGATGTGATTTAAGAATGCCTCGTTTGAATCATCATACATTATTTGCCTTGATTCTTTCGTGATATATCTAACATAGACAATATCCACCGGCTGCTGTATGTGTGTCTAGTTATTGTCGAGATAAAGCATTAAATGACAATTAATCGAAGTTTCGGCAGGGGTATAGGGACCTCCCTCCATACTTCGGCGCCTTGTAGACAAGTACTTTATGTGCAGTCTTGAGCTCAGACTCCCAACCGCTTCCAGTACTTGATTTGATCACGACTTTGAACACGACTTCTGCCCTGAATTTGATAAGCTGTAAAAGCCAGGTGCACCTAAAAATAAATATTCTTAATTTATTTTGCTTTGTGATGACTTAAATATTATAATATTTATCATACATACATATTAATGTATGTATTCACGTATTCATTAGATTTTACTTTTCAAAAATCTTTCTAAGTTGATTAGCAGTGAAAGCCAGTTGCACCTATGCGTATTTTTACGCAAAGTTAACTTTATTTTCATATATGTATGTAGATCAGTGGTCGGCAAAATATATGTACATATGCATTTTTTTTTTGCGCTTGTATTGAACATTTTCTGCCGCTGTGACGTATTTCGACGCTGACGTCGCAAAGCAACAGACACGAAGTTGCTTGTTCATGACTTCGGCTCTTGCTTAGAGCTCTTGCTCTTAATTTTAATTTTGTCATAACCGCGACACCGAATTTTTGAAAAAATAGCAGTCGCGGTAATGTCAAAAATTTTTGTTATAAGCGCGACGTCCAAAAATTGAAAAATTTGCGTTCGCGCTTATAACGAAATTTTTTGACATTACCGCGACTGCTATTTTTTTAAAAATGCGGTGTCGCGCTTATGACAATTTATTTTGTTATTAGCGCGACAGCTAAATTTATAAAAATATCAAAATTTAAATTGGTAGTTCGGTGTACTGCCATAACCGCGCCTGCCATAACCGCGAACTATTTTTGTCATAAGCGCGAAACTGAGTTTTGTATGGGATTCGCGGTTATGACAAAAAAAAATGACAATACCACGAACGTCTTTTATTTTTGTCATAACCGCGAATTCGCGTTTGTGGCAGAACATTTCCTTAGCCCATTCGCTATTATTACAAACAAAAATGACATTACCGCGACAGCTGAAAAAATTATTTTTTGGTGTCGCGGTTATGACAATTTTTTTTGTTATAAGGGCGAACATTACAAATCACGTTTTCAAGTGTCGCGCTTATGGCAAAACAAATTGCCATTACCGCGTCACCAAAAAAATTGATTTTTATTTGTCGCGGTAATGTCATTTTTATTTGTTATAATAGCGAAACTTGAAAACAGTCAGAAAAATCGTGTTTGTGCATGTTTTTGCTTCTTCTCATTTGTTTATACTGCTCTCGACAATTTTGGCTGCTGCGACACTGGCCTTTTCACTCTAATGTATGAGTGTGAGTGACGCGCTGATATCTTCCCGAAGAAATAAAATTGAGAATCGAGAGCAGAAAAAGAAAATTTCAGGGCGTCACTCATACATTAGAGTTTAAATGGGGCGTGCGACACGTGCATACTGCATCGTTCGATCGTTTGACGGTCAGTGTGGCAACAGCTACGACTGTCGAGAGCAAACATAAGCAACGGTAAAGTCATACGATTGTGCACGTCGGTCAGTGTGAAAAGGCAACAATTATATTCAGCGGTGGGCACGAAAAATAACAGAAAGAGCACTTTTAAGCTATTGCATAGCTTCCCTGCAGTACTGATGGTGGCGATTGCAAGATTCGAACTACCTACTTGGATGGAATCACTTGGTAAGTATAATTTTTTTTAGTTTTGTATTTATCAACATTTGCTTTAATATGTTTAAATATTATCTTTCTAGATGCACTGGATCTGTAAAATCAAAAACCGGCGTAAAAAATGTAGCACCCATAGTAATAAATAATTTATGATTTAAGTTATTTATAAAATAAATTATTATTCAAAAAAATTTAAAGTATTTCAAATTGCTTTTATTTTGTGTGGCTCAGCAGCATAGGGAGCGAATTAAACAATTGGATAACCTTTGCTCTAGGCACCAAATGGGTCCCCATTTGCACTACCCACCACATGGATACCCATTTGGACTACCCATGAGGTAAACGATGTGGTGTCGCCGGTCCCCATGTCCTAGGACATTCTGTGCAAAAAACGAAATGAAGCATTACATTGGTGGTGGGTTGTAAGGTGGGTAGTGGTGGTCTGCTGGTGGGTGCCCATTTCAGCCATTCCGAACTAGTGCGCAGTACTGCAGGGTTCTTTCTTGGGCTTTGAGCGCGGCGACCGAATCAAGAAATTCCGTAACGAAAAAAAACCTAACACCCCACACACACACACGCACACGAGCACATAGCGCTGTACGCATAATTGCAGCGCAGTGGGCAAGCTAAAGAGATCGGCGCACATTGTTGGCAATGCTGTCGACGTCGCTGTTGACGTTAGTGTTGACCTTGGCTTTGGTTTCACGCTTTTCTGTGTGAGTTTTCGTACTCGCTGACAATTTTAATTGATTTGCTTGCTCTTGTTGTTGTTGTTTTTGCTGTTTTATAGGTATTGGCTGTAGTTGTTCTTGTTGTTGGTTTTAATGTTAACGCTGTATCGTTGTGTGGGTGTAAGTGTATAATATTCATCGCACTTTACTGGAGTACAGTGAAGAAGGGTCGCAAATACAAATGGTACAAATGGTAATAAATTTCCACTTATCATGGCTGGCGATTTCAACATCAACTTCGCTGATAAAAAATCAGAGCGGTTGACAACTTTTCTTTCGGAAAAATTGAATTTGAAAATGAATAATGATCCACAAGAATTCACAACAAAACATGGGACCACCATTGACGCGGTATTTTCCAGATATTTAGAGGATATCAAGTCTCAAACTTATGTTTCTTATTTCAGTTACCATAAACCTATAGTTTCAATGATAAAAATTCCTGAATAACATGTATTGTAAGACAATAAAAATATTTTAAACAATATTAACTTCTCTTTTATTCAATAAAAAAAAAAAATTTGTTTTCTTATCGGTCACCACTTTTTGAGCGAAAGAGTGTAACTTGAATTAATATCAAAGAAAAAAAATATAGCATACAGTTTGTCAATTAAACGTTTGCAAAATGAAAAAAAATCACACAAATTCAACTTTAACTTAAAAACTTATTAAGAAAAACTAACTTTTTTTAATTTTTTCTTTTGTAGTATTATTGAGCTAAGCATCAGCTACTAATATGTAAAAAAAAAATTTGAAAAATCGACATAAAAACTAAAGAAAAACAAGCAAAACCAAGAAGCAGCAAATATTGCGCTGTCAATTAAATGTTTGCAAAATGCGGACATAAGGCGAAAAGAGAACAGAAACAAGCTAACTGTAAATCAAATTCGAAACAAATGAACACCTGCGTCTTTTATATGCATTGCGTGATTGTGTATTTTCCTACGATCTTCCTATTTTGCTTTGAATATAGTAGTTTTGCTTGTTGTGCTCTGTTTAACAACTACCATTTCCAATATTACCCCTATATTTTGGATGTGGTGTAAGTAAGGCATCTGGGCAGGTCTATCAGTGATTTTTTTGTTATTATACGACAGCCAGATCCTGCACAGCAGCGATTTTTGTTTGGGGTCGATGTGCTGGTACTGATGTTTGTTTAGTTTGTTGTGGATTTGAGGATCAACAAACCCAAATTTCATCGCGCTCCTTGACTATTAGTGCTTTAAATTGTCTACATAATACTCCTCCGTCATTGCATCATTTGGACGTCGCGCTTATAACAAAAATTTTTGAATTTACCGCGACTGCTATTTTTTCAAAAATTCGGTGTCGCGGTTACGACAAAATTAAAATTAAGAGAGTCGCGCTTATTTCACTAATATTTCATAAGTCGCGCTTATGACAAAAATAGTTCGCGGTTATGGGAGGCGCGGTTATGTCAGGTAGCTCAATATTCGACTGTTTTCAAGTTTCGCTATTATAACAAACAAAAATGACATTACCGCGACAGCTGAAAAAATTATTTTTTGGTGTCGCGGTTATGACAATTTGTTTTGCCATAAGCGCGACACTTGAAAACGTGATTTGTATTATTCGCCCTTATAACAAAAAAAATTGTCATAACCGCGACACCAAAAAATAATTTTTTCAGCTGTCGCGGTAATGTCATTTTTGTTTGTTATAATAGCGAATGGGCTAAGGAAATGTTCTGCCACAAACGCGAATTCGCGGTTATGACAAAAATAAAAGACGTTCGCGGTATTGTCATTTTTTTTTGTCATAACCGCGAATCCCATACAAAACTCAGTTTCGCGCTTATGACAAAAATAGTTCGCGGTTATGGCAGGCGCGGTTATGGCAGTTCACCCTTTTGTGCTGTGTGGCAAAAAACACAAAATCACTTGATGTTTAGTTGTCTGCATGAGTAGATCGCTGCGCAAACTATTGAATTTAACTAGGGAAAAATGTTCAAAGAGGCTTGGCTTCGCAATAAATACATATATTGGCTTATCTCTTCAGTTCTTGCTTGCAGCTCTAAAATTTTTTCTAAACGTTCAGCTCCTTCTAATTTCTTAAACATATCATGCATTTTATAATAATGCCTTTCAATGTAATACAATTTACATTGTGAGGCAACATGATGGCAAATGACGCATTGCGCGTCGCCATCCATATTTTTAATGAAAAAAAAATTCTCCCACTATTTGAACATTTTTCCCTAGTTAAATTCAATAGTTTGCGCAACGATCTACTCATGCAGACAACTAAACATCAAGTGATTTTGTGTTTTTTGCCACACAGCACAAAAGCGACGGCAAACTAATGCTAGAGCGCTTTAGCGTTGAGAGAGCAAGCACGCTCTCTAAGCAAGAGCCGAAGTCATGCACAAGCAACTTCGTGTCTGTTGCTTTGCAACAAGAGCATGGCAACGCCAGAGAATTAGCTGAGAGTAGTTCAGTACAAAAATCACGCACACATGCATGTGTTTTGTGTACAACACAGTACGTGTGAACTTCAATCCCATGGGATTTGGCCGTGCCGACCACTGATGTAGATCAGCGGTGGGCAAAACTACTAATGCAATTTTTGTGCCTGTGTGCGTAAACAAAAAAGAGCTTTAGCAAAAACGGAGGTAAAATGGACAAATCATTTTTTTTTTGGCATAGTTGTCATTAAATTCGACAATATCATCGAGTTTTATTCTTTCGGGTCTTGCCATGCGGCTCTGCTTTGCGTTCCATTGTAAAACTAGCTCACACGTACGAGACGAGCTTTTACAGTAAAAAGCTCTTTTCTCGTACGTGTGAAAGCTCTTTGGCACGCGTGCCGTCTAAGTGCCCACCGCTGATGTAGATTGACTAGAGAGTCGATATGCCCGTGTCCGTCTCTGTCTGTTTCCCTGCCCGTCCGTATGAACGCCTTGACCTCAGAGATGGTAAGAGAACTTTCCTATTAGATTTCGTATTATTCCATAGGAGACAAGTTTATATTATTTTTTTGACATCGGGATCGAAGTTGTACATGAAAAAACTCGTTTGTTTTTGAAGGTACCAAATTTGGCGTTGGGAAATTTTTCAAGTTCCCAAGCATTGTTCCAAATTTTATTAAAATCTTTTAAGTGTGGCGCCCATAGGACCGATCGGTCTTAGGTAAAAAATTCGTTTGCTTTTGTTTGTTTATGAAGATATCATAATTTCGATGTAATAAAGAACAACGGCGCTTAGAAGCGAATTATGCCTCTTGAATTTTAGTGTTTTTTTTTTTTTTCGAAGTACTCCGTAATGCCCCTATACTAATAATTTCCCTGACTGACTATTTAGTCAGTCGCCCCGTGGCGGAGAATTGGGGATCTCTATTAATAGCTTTTCGAAGAGAACAGGGACTTACAGTTTATAGCCGAATCCGAACGGCGCACAGTGGTCGATTTGACCTATCTAGCGGAAGAAAAACTAAATTTTAAAATGTGAAAACCTGCATATTTTTGGTTTGCATACGATTGTCAAAACTTCAATGAGTCCATCGACATGTTTTTTATTATTGTACTCGCAATATTGGATCGCTGTGAGCTTTCAAACATAACATAGTTTGTTGCAGCAGGTCCACATCAAAATATTCCCGCGTTTTTTAATGTTAACAATTTTGGCTTGCAAATTGGAAAAAATTACTTTATTTCATTCTATTTTTGGGTTTTTAAATAGTTTGAGGTATGTATTTAAAAAAAGTTCATGCCTGTGTTTATTTGTTGTAAAGGTAAATCGTCGTGGAAGCTTGTAAAATTGCTGAACTTTTTTTGTAACATTTTCTTGACTTTCGTGGTGTGCATCTTTTAATGTAAGAATATGTAAGAACTAAATCTTTTTATTTTTGATAAAATGATTCGTTGTCTCTGAGAAATAATTAAATTTTCCTGCTACAACTTGCTACCTTGAATAATATATGATTTTTTTAGACACTATGTCGGTTTGTAGACGAACACTTTTTTTGGTATGGCATGCCGAAACTGTCCCAGCAAACAAATTTTTGGCAATTAAGAAATACATTTTCGAAGATCGACTAAAATGGAGGAAAAAGTGAGAACATTCAACTTACAATTGGTTGCAAAATGGAAAGAGTCTAAAAGGGATCGTGAAAGCTTCGAACACAACAACAAGGAATGGTTGAATGGAAATCTTGTACTTTTTAAGCATAATGTTCCAGTTGGCCAAGGGCGGCCAGCAAAGGACTTCGTAGAATGCAACACAAAACATAAGTCGGCTAGAGTGTCAGATTTAATCCAGACAAAAGCATGTGATGAGCTAATGAGGGCGCCACGCGTAAGCTTGTATAATGCTGGAACGCAGCGCTTCGCAAGTCGTTTCAATGCGATTTCACCAGAAAACAATTTTAAAATTTGTCGAATCTGGCCCACAACTGCCCATTCAATACACATCAGATGAAGCCTTAGCTTTTTACATTGATGGGGGTTTCACGAAGAAATCCTACAAACTTGTGCAAGCTGGTGCGAAAATTCGTAATGCCAATTTACCCACCTTACGAAGTCTTGTTATCTGCTAAAAAAAAAAAGGTGTTATCCAAATGTATTACAAGTAACTGAATCTTCTGCTGAGGTGCGTTTGCAACCGTTACTTGACCACACTGTTTCAAGGATTGTCGAAGGTAATCGTAATAGTTTTAGACATGTTGTAGATGAACAGAAAAATAAAGCCCTTACGGCCATTTATAAATGGGTATGTGACGGCAGTAGTGGCCATTCAATTGATCGTCAAAAGACAAGTTCAATTCGGGTCTTCAATTCTTTGGAAAAATGAATGTCCTTCTTCGATTCGCTAATGCAGGCCAATTAAAATAATTTTTCAAAAAGAGACGACAGATTTGGTTGATGCAGAGATAAATAATGTAAAGGCTCAAATTTCCACACTTACACCTACACAAATAACTTGACTGGTCCTGACCCTGACAAGATCATCGTCAATAAAAACAAAGGCGATATTCAAAAAAAGTTTAAGCTGCAAATGGCGTTGTTACTGGATTTTCCGACACCTGGGTCTGGAAATACAAACAATGGCAACACAGCTAGACTTTTTTTTTTGAAAACCCGGAGTTGTCCTCCAAAATAGCTGGCGTTAATGAAGGCCTTATCCGCAGACTTGGCGTAATCCTACGTGCTATGATTTCTGGCTACGAAATAAACTGTGAAGCGTTTCGTGCCTATGCCTACAGAACCGCAGAAGTTTTTGTCGCTGCTTACCCGTGGTTTTATATGCCTTCCTCACTGCACAGAATTTTAATTCATGGATCCGATATTATATCTGCTGTAGGTTTACCAATAGTTATACTATCTGAAGAAGCTTTAGAAGCGAGGAATAAAGATCCGCAATTCCGCAATTTCCGACTTAATATTTTATTTCATGAAGTAAGTTTGGTTTCGGAGAGGACATGGGTTGATATATTGCAGAGATATGACCAAAACCGATTTCGGGTTATATGGTAGCTATATGATATAGTGGTTCGATCCGGACCAAACTCGACACAAGTATGTGATTCCTTAAAATATTTTTAAATATCAGGTTTGGTTGAAGGTTCTTAACATTTTTCTAAATGTAAAATTTTATGAAGATAGGTTGATTATTTTAGAAGATATTTATTTTCTTCCGGCAGATGGGTCAAATCGACCACTGTGCGGCGGTATCTTGAATAAATAGAGATTTTCTTGGGCAAATAGCGTCTTTGCCAGTGCTAGGCAAATGCACCAGTGCTACTGCGGGGAATCGAACCGCCGACGATAAATACGATCCAGAGAGTGAGCTAATGGGGATTCCCTTTGCATTGCCTACGTGCTCAAGTGCAACTCAGTGGGAACTGTTTACAATTATTTGTTTAAAAATTTTGCACACATATTCTGTGAATATGCGTCCGAATTAAAAAAACTTAAATATTTTTTTTTTTTTTTTGCAAAATTAATAAAAATACATATATTTTTATGAGTTGCAGGTTTCTTATTTTATGATCGCCAATCCAGCTTGTTTAGCTAGAGATGTCTAAAAACTGGAAATGAAAATGTTTTAAAATTTCATAAAAAAATATGCATAACGTATAAGTTATTATAAGTATTTAATAAACTTAAATTGTAGGTAGTAAATGCTGATATGATTCATGGTTGCTGCTGAGTTGAAAATTTGCGCGAAAAATTAACTAATTAATTAATGTAGCTTCCATATGGGTGTTTCATAGGACCCCGTTCAGTTGTTGAGTTTGTGCATCTTTTTTCGCAGGTTTTCTGAAAGCAATAATTGCTTATTTTAGTAAATAAAAAGCACAAACCTAAACTATTTTATTTATTTTGTTTTAACACAAGTTGGCTAAAAAATCCGGTATATTGCTTAAGAACACCAAAAGTCTTTTGATTGCTAAATTAGATTACGATACCTTCATAAACAACCAAAAACAGACGAATTTTTAACCAAAAATGTTTGTTTGACCGATCGTTCCTATGGGAGCTATATGACATAGTCAACCGATTTTGATCAAATTTGGTACTGTGCTTAGGCACTCTTAAAAACTTCCAATTGCCGAATTTGGTTACGATATCTTCATAAACAAACGAAACAAAACGAATTTTGTTCAAAATACGTTTTTTCGACCGATCGGCCCTATGTGAGCTATATGATATAGTCAACCGATTTTGATAAAATTTGGCACAGTGCTTGGGAAGTCTAAAAAACTATTGATTGCCAAATTTGGTTACGATATCGGCATAAACAAATGAATTATCCATCTAAAACTTTTTGTTTTTCTTCGAGGTCCTCTGAAACACCCCTATGGGAGCTATATAATATAACACCGATATCAAAAAAATAAAATAAACTTGTCCCGCCTGACATAATAGCGCATCTAATCTGAAAATTTGGTTGCTCTAGCTCTTAGCATCTCTTACCATCTTGGTGCCACAGACATGATTCGTAATGGTTTTGAAATCTTTGACAACATTTTTTGAGATTTGATTAAATTCACCAATAAAACCTATATCATTCAAAGAAACTTTTTCTTATTTGGAAAGGTTATTCAATATCTGATTTATCAGTATCTTTATGTTTTGATAAATTTAGTGTTTTAATTCATGGTTTTCATTTTTACAAAATCTTTATTAAAATCTTTTGTAAATATGCCATTCTGTGTCAACGTTCAAAATCTTTTCAAGCTAAGGAGCTGCCACCTAATTGCTGTACTAAATAATAATAATTCGGAGTGCTTATTTTACCATATTAATAGATGCTTTTAATGTTAAATGAACTAAGTTAACTAAGTTGTCATTATGAAATGCGAAGAATTTAATGCACAGTTAAATAAATAAGTTCTGTGCACCTTTTTGTCCTAGTGTGGCAACGTACGGCGTGTTTGTGATAAATGTGAATGTCAATAATTAAATTTACAGTTCATAATCAAAAATTAAAACAAACGAGGAATAAAATTAAAAATGTAAGTAAAAGTTTATTTTAAGGCATCAATGACTAATAATCCCGCGATAGCCTGTTTAAAAATTATTTTCTATTTGCGTGCAAATTTTCAAATGTAAACAGACGAATTTTGCCATTCACAACGCTGATGACAGCTCTTGACCCGTAGGGTTGTCATACATACTCATTTATTGGGCGGGAGTATTATTCAAATTTTATTCATATTTATTCTGTACAAATAGAAAATAAAATGTTGCAAAACATTCTGAAAATTATCGTTTAATATAATAAAGAATAAACTTTCTTGGACCACTGTTAAAAAACATTTATTTAAGTAAGTGTCTGAATGTTCTAAAATATTTGTAGGAAAGTGGCAACCCTTTGCTGCCATTCTAGCAAAAGCGTAAACATTCGGAAGAATTAATTGTCCGAAAAATGAAATCTTTGTTATTTCTGTGGCACCCCGTATAACTTTCACACACAGATGCATGTAACTACGACTCGTCGCTCTGCTAAGTTTCAGATGAAAAGATTAGAAGATTAAAGGGTGTAGCTAAAAACCGCGAAAATCCGCTACCGGGGGAACGGGGAAAGATATTGACATGATTTAACAAACTTCATCTTCTGAGGAAATATGCGCATCAGCTGTTAAGGTTTCGTATCGCTAGCTCTTATAGTTTCCGAGATCTAGGTGTTCATACAGACGGACGGACGGACGGACAGACGGACTTGGCTCAATCGCTACCCGAGGTTATGATAAGCATTTTGGTATAACGGACTTGGGGTCTGCCACGCCTCCTTCTGTCCGTTACATATGTACATTGCAAAAATCTAGTATACCCTTTGTACAGGGTATAAAAAAGGCGTACTTTACAGAATTCTAAAGCTTAAAATTGAACAAAAAGCTTGGAGGCAACATTTTGCAAGAGTAACTTAAGTTTTGTTGAATTGAAACTAGGCTCGACGTGATATAATTTGCAAGCCAGCCAGTCTTTCCATGTTGCGGCGAACAGCATGGTCGTCTTCTTCTTCACTATCATCACTGCCGTTATTTGGCTGTACGGCCACAGTTGCCAGCGACTCGTCTTCAACATTTAAAAACTTATTATAAGGATTGCAACCTGCATAATCGTCATAATCAGCGGCATCACTAAATGCCTCGAGTATAAGCTGCTCATAGATCTGGCTTTTTTTACCCTTAAGAGCCAGATGTAAAGCCGTAGCACCATCGACCAAAGTGCGTACCTCACAGGCGTTGAGACCCAGTTTGGAATAGCACTCGACTAACCATTTAAGGCTCTCAGTTTTTTCACTTACAACGGCAGCATGCAATGCCGTGTAACCATTCCTGTCGTAAACGTTCAGTAGTTGCTCCATTTGGAGACGGTTTAAACTTTGCTCTGCATAGTGCATAAGATCAGTGCGTTCCTTATCCACAGCAATATGTAGAAAAGTGTTTCCGTCTATGTTTTGCATTCCCAGACTGTGTTTGGCACATTGGGACACAAGCCAAGCGTTATTCTGACTTTCAATTGGTAACGATATGGCTGGGGCCTTAAGCAGGGCCTGAATATGCAGCAGTGTACGATTTTGCTCATCTGGCAGCAGTGCGAGACGCTCGACGCAGGCATCTTTTAGTGCGTTGTCGTTAATGGAGTCAAACACTTGCCTTAGTAGACCCAGTTGACGCAATTTAAGGGCCTCATGGAAGATGCTGGTGTTGCTGTTGCGACGCCAAACCAAATAGACTAAAAAATATGTAAAATAAATATAAGATGATTCGTATACTCGTTGAATACATACGGTTGTCAATATTCACAAGTTTTCTCCAGACTGCATTTATGTGTCTGCCGGGAGTTGAGTTTATAGCTCCTAGCAGCTCTTTCATTTCGTATAGACCTTGTTGCACCATGGCGAAGTTATTCTGCTGGTTAAGGTCAATTTGCATCATGTTTTCAAAATTCTGATAGACTTCTCTAGTAGGCATATTATCGTTGTTAGCTTCGTTTGACAGATCTAAGTTGTCCATATCGATATCATTTAAGGATGCCTCATTTGTATCATCAAATTCAAATTCTTCTGAATTATCGTTATACATTATTTGCCTTAATACTTTCGTGTTATATCTAACATAGACAATATCCACCTGCTGTATGTGTGTCGAGTTATTGTCGAGATAAAGCATTAATTGACAATTTATCGAAGTTTCGGCAGGGGTATAGGGACCTCCATACTTCGGCGCTTTGTAGACAAGCAAATTATGTGCAGCCTTGTGCTTTTGCTGTTCTTCACTTTTTTCGGGTGCTAAAAGCTCAGACTCCCAACCGTTTCCAGTACTTGATTTGATCTTTATATTATAATCCTGTTTTACGTCGGTTAACAACAGATGTATATGGGTTTGTCCCTCAAATGGTATATGCGGATTACAGCACTTGTTTATAAAAAGTTTTGAATTTAAATTTGAAATTCCTTGGGAATATATCGTTTCGGCCATTTGAACACGAAATTCGCGCTGAATTTGATAAGCTGTAAAAGCCAGGTGCACCTAAAAAGAAATATTCTTAATTAACTTTGCTTTGTGATGACTTAAATATTATAATATTTATCATACATAAATATTAATGTATGTAGTCACGTATTTCTCTATCAATTGACAAAAAATTTCACATTAGATTTTACTTTTCGAACATTTTTCTAAGTTGATTAGCAGTGAAAGATCCCTTTTTATTCCATAGGAGACAAGTTTATATTAATTTGTTGATATCGGGATTGAAAAAAGCAAAAAGGTTTTAGATGAAAAAATGCGTTTGTTTGTGAAGGTACCAAACTTGGCGTTGGCAAGTTTTTTAAAGTTCCAGAGCACTGTTCCAAATTTTATTAAAAACTTTTGACTATGGCGTCAAAAATTCGTTTGCTTTTGTTTGTTTATGAAGATATCATAATATCGATGCAATAAGGAGCGGAGCTTAGAAGCGAATTACGCCTCTTGAGCTTTCGTTTTATTTTCAAAGTACTCGAAAAAATAAAATTTTGTTGCGATTTGTACGGACCAAAAAGTGTTTAAAATTTCACCGTTATTGCCTTTATCTTTTAGAGTTTGCTACGCATTTTGAGAATTTGTATACCAGAGTCTTAAGTTTCCTTTATAGATGTATTTTTGTAGTACTTACAGTTTCATGCTTTTTATGCATTTTTTTGGCTAATTCCACTTCTGGTATAGGAACCAAGCCTGGCATTAAATAAGGTCTCAATTCCGTAAAGCATTTTTCGATATCATTTACCTTGGTCTTCACTATGCAATGATCAGCCAATTCAAACTTGTACAATTTTCGAATCTTTTCATGGCATACCATTTGGTTAGGACTGATAATAGAGTGATTATCACTCTTATGTGGTCTCAAAATGTTTGCTGAAACCATGAACTGACCATCATCTTTGTATTTTCTAACCAATTGGCATACAATTTGTATGGGATCATTATTCATATTGTTTAGCTTTACATATTCCAATTCGACGGCAGGCCATCTACCATTCTCACCCTTGAGGGGACCGCGTATGCCATCACTTAGGTATCGAAAATGATAACGATTTGTTGGTTGCGTAGTAATTTTTAGCCGTACAATTGGTTCTCCATTTTGCAAATTAAACCGTATAGTACGGTATGCGGTTTTAATTTTCCAACGAAAGAGCAAAGTTTGATGCGGCTCACTATCAATATGGTTCCATAACATCGTGTCTTTCGCTTCAAAACTATTTTGGCAGATACGGCAGAATGCTTTTGATACATCGGTCTCATCTTTTTGAAAAATATTTTTTGTATGATAATTTCCCTGAAGCGTTTCCCAATTGATCATATTTGGTCCCCTTTCCATTTTATTTAGTTGAAAAATCGTGTACTATGTGCAATATGTGTTATTTATATCTATGATTCAATGAAAATATAGTATAAGTAAACACGCGTGCTGAAATTATTTGACTGCGCTACGTACCAAGCACTTCACCTTATCGCGAAAGACTAAGCAAAAACGAAGAAAGCAAAAGAATAAATACGATCCAGAGAGTGAGCTAATGGGGATTCCCTTTATTATATAACTGCGCTACGTACCGAACACTTCACCTTATCACGACATTGTAGTGGCGCTTGTAGGCTACAAGTTGTAGCTCTCGGAATTTTTAATTTTTTTTTACCCTAAAACTATGCTAGACTATAGTACACTATACACAATAATCGTTAAGTTATTACGAAGTAGTTAAAGCAATTTTTTTTATTCAAATTGGAAACAATCATTTCGAATTATTTTTTTGTAAGGATATATAATAACGAATTAAGCTTTAATATTGTTTAGTTTTATTAACTTTCCTAGCCTAAAAGCATCGTATCGGTCTATGAGGGGTTATCGATTCTGGCAAAATAAGTAACAGAGCCAAATGTCAAAGAAAGTTTAAATGGAGGACCAGTAAATGGCTCTGTTAACAGTGCAAGTCGCATCAGGTCATCATTGGTCATGCTTTCTTTCCTTTACAACTATTGGTCGAAGGCACACGTTTTTTTAAACGCTAAAACTTTATCTTTTTTTTAAAGAAAAAAAAAATAAAAAAAATAAAAATAAATCGCGGGTGCTCTGAAGAATTTTACATAAAAAGGGCAAAAAAAAAAAAAATATCATCATTTTTATTTTATTTCTTTTTGCCAAGCCTTTTCAAATAGGTGAGTGGTTTTTTTTTGAAAGTTACATATAGGGTTTTCCTTGCCAATTTTCTGGGCCTGATTTTATTTCAGGCTTGGCACCTAGTCTCGAGCCATAATTATCGCTAACGACGTAACAGGGACAGACATAGAGGAACAGCTGCTAAAAAGAAAAAAACCAAAAAAATGCTCAAATATAAGAGCATATAACCAAAAGCTCATGCGCTGGATCAATGCCCCTTAAAAAAGTTCGTCGTTACAGCAGTTTACTTTGAAGTGCGCAATAGTCTTAACGTCGTCGCCTGATTGATTTGCGTCCATATCAGCAGCAAGGCGCTTCTCTTCCCTCACGTCCAGAAAACGCGGGAAAATATCGGTTTAAAGTGGGAAAAAGACAACAAACAAAAAAAAAAAAAAATATATTTTTTAATGGGTGGCATTTAAAAAAAAAAAAAGAATTTGGTGCACGTAAAAAGCAACGTAACCTCAATCTCTTCTAAATTGTCAAACCAATTTGCTATAAACAAATAAAAAAAAGGGGTTCTTATTATAAAGCATTTAAAAAAAAAAAAAATAAAATATATAATAATAATCATAATAATAGCGAGTTCAGCCTGAAGGCCTACGTAGCTCTGGCTACAAACCTTTTTATAAATTAGGATTAACTTCTATTTTATAATTATATAAATAAATAAATAAATAAATAGCGAGTTAATTCATATGTAACTTATTTATAGTGATTTTTACATTATAATAATATTTTCTCTGTAGTTTATTTTGTTATTTTTGCATTCGCCTATTTGCGAGCGATGCTCTTTATTTTATTCTAAATCCGTTTGGTAATAAGGCAGAAGATGAGAGAGATGAGATGAGAAGCAAAAGCTCTGTTTTGTTGTTTTTTTTTTGGTGTGACTGCATAAAGTGTTTTTTTATATATATATTGAAGTTACAGCAAAAACTACCATGGAAGCGCTTTCATCGTTGGACTACCTAAATAACTTAATGTGAGTTTTTACAAAAAATACATATACTATATGATTTTTATAAACATTTTATGCACACTCTCTTACTGCAATTCCCAAAATTTCTCATCGCTGCGAACATGATTAACATTTACGCATGGTGGAATAATAAGGTGATGTCGTGCGAACGCTCACTCTCTCGTTTAGAGCCCTTATCATCAGTGCAAAACTTGCTGTGAACGAGTATGGTTGGTTGGTCGCGGACGAAATTTTTAGCAGTCTGTGTTTTGTTTTCTAAACACGAAACTTGTAATATAAAACCAAAGGCAATAGTTAACTTGTTAAAATTAGGCTATACAAAAATTAATTATTATATTAAATATAAAACATATCTAAATTGTTCTTTGTTATTTATTTACAAACATCAACAAAATATATAACTAACACATTCACGAAGCAATACTAAGACAGCTTTCCCACAGAAAAGCTTTTGGCCTCTTACTCCCACTCACACGCTACATACCATAAGGCATAGCTTTTACGGACGATACCACCTTATATTATTCCACCATGCGCATGCGTAGCTATCCGAGCTTTTAGTTATTTTCTCTTATATTCTTTTTTTTTGCGCTCTTATGCGTAAACGTTCTATAAATGGTCTTGACCTGCCTCAAGTTTCATTACGTCTCTAACAAAAGTAACGTAAGACAACTATTTAATTGGTAGTAATAAGTCGAACCTAATTCATCTTTTTTACATAATTACCAAGAGTTAATTATATTCGTTTATATTTATACCTAGCCAATTACATATTCGTACTTAATCCACTTGTATAAAACATTTAATGGTAATATTAAAAAAAAAAAAGTTTTGCCATTGATTTAAATTTTAAGCCATTCTATCCATACACATGCATTTTTAAATTATAATTTTCTTAATAAACTTGTTAAATATGATACCTGCTTAAACCTTTTTTGTCGTTTCCGAGACCATCATTTTGGGATCATAATTAATTTCTTTGGATCTGTTGATATCTGTTCACTGCGAGATACCTTTTTTATTCATATTTACTATCCTTTGGTCTGTCCGCATGCGAACTTTAATTTGTTATTATTGTAAAAGTGAGCAATTAGCACTGCAAAATTGTTACCATTTTATGGAACCTACCCCCAAAGACTGCCGCCCTGAGCCGGTGCCCCATCGCGTGCTTTGCTTGTAGCTACAGATCAATCAGCTCACCTCAGAGTACGTAATATGCTACAACATACTAAGCAAAAACGAAGAATGCAAAAGAATAAATACGATCCAGAGAGTGAGCTAATGGGGATTCCCTTTGCATTGCCTACGTGCTCAAGTGAAACTCAGCTGGAACTGTTTACAATTTTTTTGATAACTGCAAAAATAGGTTAAATAAATATGCTCTAACAGACAAAAGCTCAATAATTTTTTGTAAGCAGCTGTTTCGATATTTTTGATTTTAATTAGCTCGATAAGTTGCTGGCAAACGAGAACTTTTTCACATCGCTAGCTGCAAAACTAATTAGATATTTTTTGCATGATCGGGCAAACAAACAACTTAATTGTACTTTAATTATTAATTATTTACTTTTTTTGATAACATATGCGCGCTCGCAATAGCTCACAGACAAAAGCTCACTGATTTTTTGTAAACAGCAGTTTCGATAAATTGCTTGCAATCGAGAGCTTTTTCACATCGCTAGCTGCACAACTAATCAAATTAGATATTTTTTGCAAGCTCGCGCAAACAAACAACTTAATTGTACTTTATTCGTCAATAAAATAGTTTGGAAAAACACCAGTTCAGTAAGCGACAGCATGGGAGATAACGTGGATCTGGGCAAGTGCTTTGAAATTATCAATAATTTGGTCGCAGAAGCAGGTCTAGTAAGCGCAACATGTTATTTTTTTTTTCTGCGGTAATTCTTATTTTTGTGCACCCAACAGCTGATTGCACGCAACAATGAAACGCGCCAGGATTTTGTGTGTAAATCGGGTGACATTGACTTGGTAACACAAACGGATCAGGATGTGGAAAAGTTAATAATGAATGGCATTAAGCAGCAATTTCCCGATCATAAGTATGACAAAATTATGCAGTGCCGATTTTTATATACGCTTGCAGATGCCAACAGACATAAAATATATTGACAGATTAGTCAGACTGAAGTCTAGCGCTAATAAACAATCTGCAAGGGTATACGCGCTGATTTCATCGCTTTTTATTGTATATAGTTAAACAATTATGATGCGGCCTCTTTTGCAGATTTATAGGCGAGGAGGAGAGCAGCACTGGCGCTGGAGTCAATAAGCTAACCGATGCGCCCACTTGGATAATAGATCCCGTCGATGGCACAATGAATTTTGTGCATTCCTTTCCGCATTCCTGCATTTCGGTGGGCCTTAAAATTAATAAAGTCACCGAAATAGGCATCATCTATAATCCCATGCTGGAACAACGCTTTACGGCGCGTCGTGGCGAGGGCGCTTTTTATAATGGACGACGCATACAAGTTAGCGGGCAAAAGGATATAGGCAAAGCTTTGGTAACCAGCGAATTTGGCACTACACGTGATGAGGCCAAAATGCTTGTGGTCAATGAGAACTTTGCCAAAATGGCTAAGAAGGTGCACGGGTAAGTGCTCAAATATGCTATTCATATGGTAGTACTGGGTTTTAATATGTAGTTTGTACTAACAACAGCCTGCGCGTTCTGGGCTCTGCAGCACTTAATATGGCCATGGTAGCGTTGGGCGCTGCCGATGCCAACTACGAGTTTGGTATACATGCTTGGGATGTTTGTGCCGGTGATTTGATAGTGCGTGAAGCTGGCGGTGTGGTTATTGATCCCGCTGGTGGAGAATTCGACATTATGTCTCGACGTGTGCTGGCTGCTGCCACGCCAGAGCTGGCACAGGACATTGCCAAGCTATTGACACAGTTTCATCCACAGCCAAGAGACGATTAAGCGGCATCAGTGTAAAACATATAACAATCTAATAATCTTAACTAAGCCAAAAGCATTTTAACTTAACCAAAGTAATACAATGGCACCAAGGAATTGTTTCCTAATCGCTTTTGTGGTTTTGCATTCGAAATAAAATGTCGTGTCATGTACACACATTTAGTACATATACTATTTATGTAATTATTGTGCATATGATTATTAAATATATACAGATATGGCAGTTTTTATCAGTTTATTCGTTCAAAAACAATGAGACACATTTAGTATGTACTTGTTTACATACATATATGTAATAGTCTCGCCCAAACAGCTTTTTATTGTTTATTTGTAATTTGATTATAACTTGCGATGCTTTTAATTTTTGCTCATTTTTCAAGTTGTCCACTTTTGTTTATTAGTAAAGAGACGCACCAGACATAACAAATTTTTGCTCATTTTTCAAGTTGTCCACTTTTGTTTATTATTAAAGAGACACACCAGACATAACAAATATTTGTTAGAGAAGTTACTATAATTGAGTGAAGTTTCAAGTTCTGCCAAATTGTTTATATACTGCAGTGTACGCTTCCAAAGATCAAACAAAAAGTGTGGGTTTTATTTTTCGAACTGCGTATGGGCCTTAAGCAAAAACGGCAGGTACTACGTTAAGCATTTTTTTGGCAAACCCTTTTTGTTTGAGATTAGTCTAACAGCAAAATGGAAAAAATATATAGAGTCTTAGTTCTGCCGTCTTGTTATCCGTCTGTTATGCAGTCTGTCTAGCCCTATTTTCTTATATTGTTCTCTGCGCCTCTAGGGATTTTTTCTGAAATACCAAAGGATCTAGAAGCTCTAGTTTCTCGCTTCCATTCTGTTTTATTTTTTTATCTCTCATAGTGTGGCCCTACTCTCTTTTCTGTTTCGATCTTGAAACTGGACACGTTGAAGTTTGTATGTTATCTACATTTGTTTCAAAGCTGTACTAAATACCTGTCGCCTAAATCCGTGTATAAACCTTTTGACATGAGAATTTGAATTTTAATAAACATCTGCAATCTATTATCCAAAGCGTACAAAATAAGTTTTAAAATTTGAGAAACGTAAGATAATAATAGGGAGGTCCCTACATAATGTTGGAGGTACCAAAAAACTAAACCCAATCGTTTGTGTTTAGTATTATTTAAGGAAATGAGAAGGGAAAGGCTATTTTTTTTGCTTTTTTAAAATGCAAGAACTAGCAGGAACAACTTACGTTCACCATCTTTGGGTCAAACTAAACAGATATTTAGTTATGTGTAAAAGCTACAGTCACCAAAATTGGTATCCATACTATAATCATGAAAACTAAAACTATTAAAAATCTTTTTACTTTTTATTTAATCTTCGATTTTACACTACTATTTTTTCAAAAAATTTAAAATTTTCATAAGCGAGTATCTTTTTTGTGCTGTCCTCACGGAACAAAGTCGTGCTATGTTGGGTACCTAGACACTCAGGAGTGGATGTAACAGGAGTAACACGATTGCCGACTATCTAGCACGACAGGGTGCCTCCACCCTGACTACATCTCCTGCGACGTTTTGTGGTATTGGTTGGTCCACAATTAAGGCCATGGTAGACAAATGGGCTGCAGAAAATTTTCCTAATTATCTAGGCTACTAGAGGATTATCTTCTCGAATTATTTTTTCGCCAGCCCACGTTATTGAAGACTTTTTTTTTATTGAATAAATAGTAAAGCGACTTTGTTTTTGTAGAACATACATATACATATGCAGCTATATATATATACTTTATTTAAGTTTTATTCTTGTTATGGTTACGGTTTTTTGTTGATTTTTGCACTGTTTTTTGCTTTTGAGTAGAGAGTAGTAAGTCGTGATACTTAAGTTAGCAACGAGAGCGAGAGCATTTGTTTTAGGAAGTCGGCATTTTGTTTTTCAACATTTAGTATATAATTTTTATTACATATATGCTTTACTATATATTGTAAATTTTCTTTTGTAGCATGCATTTCATGTTTACTGTTTGTGGTTGAGTATTACTAAGGATTTCTTTAGTTATTTGTTTTTTACGTTTTTTTTTTGAAATATTTTTTTTTCTTTCTGTTTTTGTTTTTAATACCATTTAAAATTTGACACATTATTTAAAAATGTAATCAAAGCTACAGTAGGTAAAAAATTGTATCTATATAGGTATATGTATATATGTATATTTATAAAATTTAATTAATGAAAAATCTGTAGTTTTATTTTATAATAATAAGTATTTTAATGCTACATTCATAAGTTTTTATTTATGCGCACTGGTTTACAAAATTAACACTCTGATATTAATATATATTTATTTTATTTTATTTTGTTTTTAATTGTGCTGCTAGACATAAGGAATTCAGTTTTAAAATAAGCTGCAAAAACATTCAAGTTTTTTTTTGTGTATACAATTTACGAATTGGTCTAGGATTTGGAAACCTATAAGAATTTTTTAAGTTTACCAAAAGCACATTTACGGTCTAACTGATTAAGTTACTTATTAAAGTCGTTCTTTCCTTTAAGATATTGCAAATTGTTTTTTAAATAGTTTTTAGTTTTTCCTTATTTTTTTTTTCTCTAATTCAATAAGCAAAAGGTACACATGGAGCTTTATTAAGTTAGTTGCTTCAGCCATTAGCTCTACTCTTATATCATTTCATACTAATAAATTTAAAATTTCACAAAATTTTCTATATAAATTCAACAATTAATGAAAGGTTCTAGAGTTTTAAAGTTTTTGGGTTTTTGTGTTTTTTTTTTTGTTCTTTATACATAGATATTAATATAAGTGTTTATTTTAGGTTTTTCCATTTTTTATGTAAACTTAATACACAAATTTAGCACCAATCTATTCAAAAATTCATCAAACAATTTGATTGTTCCAAGTTATACAAATTAAGTTTATAATTTATGCATTATTTATAAAACGAAGCGCTTAATTTAATAATGTTATATAGTTTTAATATGATAGCTGAACACTTTTGAAATGAGAACTGCGGCCGGCCGACATTTTTAAAGCTCTTTCCAAAAAATAGTGGGAATAATGCTAATACAGGGAAAATTGCAAAAAAATTAAAATTGAATAAAGAAAAAGCTCAAAAGGAGCAGCAAGATTTGCGAATTGTGTGTTTTACAAAATAGGGGGAAATTTTATACATAAAAATTACACAGAGTCTGGAATAACAAAAGAAATTTTTATTAGTTTTTAAATATAGAGATATTCTTAAGACCATAAAAAGGTTATACATTTTTCAAAATGAGCTGTGCAGATTGATTTGGGAACCATCTGGATTTGAATAGAAATTGAAATTAAAGATGAAATAATGGTTTGTAATTGAAACAAATATTTGTTAGAAACGTTGCTGAAATTTCCAAATATTTGTTTAATTAGAAGGATTGCTTTTAAAAAAGAATAGAGTAGAGTAAGACAGCTTTAAAATTTGCTAAATCTTTAAAATAGATAGAAATAAGGAACATTCTCAGAAAGTAAGGAGGAGAAGTAAGTTATTGAAGTGGGTAATAGTTGAAAATTCTTATGTAACAATATTATTAATAGAAAGAGGTCTTATTTGAAATATAGTTGCTTGTAGAGACGCAAGCTATACGGAAAATAATAAAAATTTAAAATAAGTCTTTATTTGTAAGAAGGATAATATTTAATTTATGAAAATTTCCCCTTTTTAACATGCTTTTTTATATTTAAAACATGTTTTTTTGGAATTTGGCATATTTCAAAAGATTTTAAAATGTGGTTTAATGTTACTAGATATATGATTAATATAATTAATAAGAGGAATTGTCTCTTCAGGCCTTAACGCAGTTTGAAAAATTTCGCCCGGAATGACAAAACTTCAAATAAAAAAAAAAATCCCACTATTGTAACTTCATATAAAAAAAATTCCAATTAGTGGGATCTAGTTTTGTCATCCCGTGCGAAATTTTTCAAACTGCGTATGGGCCTTAAGTTGAAAATTGTATAAGGGGAAATTACTATTTACTGATACAAAAATAGGTCATTTTGGGTGAACTAATTGTTTTAGAACTTTTGAAAATAAAATGCTTAATCTTGCTTAACTTTTGAGTTCATGAATTAACAAAATTTCAGTATTTTAATTTTTTGTAATTGTATAATTTATAAAAGGGGGAAATTAATATTGCTCTGATATAAAAATGGGTAATTTTGAGGGAACTAATTATTTTAGAACTTTTGAAAATAAAATGCATAAACTTGCTTAATTTTTGAGTTCTTGACTAAAATTTCAGTATTTTAAATTTTTGTAAACTTTTATTATTTTTTTTTTTAAAATTTAACAAACTCAAAATAAATTAAAAAAATTTACTCAAAATTGAAAAGTCTAAATAATTGAGGTAAGAGTATTTTGGAAATTTTTTAAAATTGTATAATTTATAAAAGAGGGAAATTACTAACGCACTGTTATATAAATGGGTAATTTTAGAGGAAGTAATTATTTTAGAACTTTTGAAAATGAAATGCATAAAGTTGCATTCTTTTTGAGTGCTTGAATTAAAAAAATTTCAGTATTTTAATTTTTGTGTAAACTTTTTGTATTTTTTTAAATAGAAACTTAAACTCAAAATAAATTAAAAAAATTTACTCAAAATTGAAAAGTCAAAATAATTGAGTTAGGATTTCTTTTTGAGTTTTTTAGGCGATATATGAAAAAAAAATATTTGATATAGTTAAGCTTCAGAAATTTAAGTTATAATTTCTTGAAACAAAGTTTCAGTATTTTAATTTTTTGTAAAGTTTTAGTATTTTTTTTTAAATAAAACTCAAACTCAGAATAATTTAAAAAAATTTGCTCAAAATTGAAAAGTCGACATAATTGAGGTAAGAATATTTTAGAAAATTTTTTAGGCGATATATTGAAAAAAAAATATTTTAAATCGTTAGCTTCAGAAATTTTAGTGCTTGAAAATTGCCATAATTTCTTGAATTAACAAAATTTCAGTATGTATTTAAAATAAAACTCAAACTCAAACTAAATTAAAAAAATTTACTCAAAATTTAAAAGTCAAAAAAAAAAGATTTTTTAAAGTGTTAAGCTGCAGAAATTTTAGTGTTGTAAATTGTTTATAAAAGGCGTAAGACTTTTAAAAAGCAGTTTTTTTTTTTAAATTTTATAGACGTTAGAAAATATTTCATATTATAGAACTGTAGACAAGAATAAATTTTGGCTTTGCCTGCAAACTATATAGTGCATTGGCTTGGAAAGAGCATATAATAACTTATATCAAGTAAAAATAAAAACTAACAATTTTAATGATAAATTATAATTATAATTTATTTACACGCAGATACAATAAACGCATCATGATCAAATTTAAATGATATCAGTTAATATTTTAAAATATTTTGGGCAACTTAAAGTTTTTGTTTTTCTTATTTTTTTTTTATTTAAGCAAACACATTGGGTCTTTTTTGTTTAACTACGTAATTTTAAATGTAAATAGGGCTAGTTTTACATAAATGTATATTATTATATTTTTATGTATATATTTATAAGTATTTATAATAGTAATATTATAAAAACCAGTATTTTTCGAACTTTAACGCTCGCACTTCAGTCGAGTTAGAAAATGTGCCTATAATTCTTTTGCCATTTAGTAGTTTTTATATTTATATATTATATATGGGTTTTTTTTTTTAATTTTTCCGAGAACTGGCTGGATGGGCAATGAGTTGAAAAATGAAATAAATAAATTTATGTTGTTGTGCATGGATATGTTCAGCTGTTTGTGTGCTGCATTTTTAGTTAACGAATTCGATTAAAAATTTTCGAATTTCCTTTCGAGTTGCAAAGTATTTCTTAATACAAATCTAGCGCACAACTTGGCAACGAAAAATGTTTTGTTTTTTTTTTCAAAAATGTTACAAACGCTCTAGCATAACTTTAGTTAACCATATGGATAAGGACCGTTTGCACAATCCACAAATAAATGCTATTCGGAAGATAAACTTGAGTTAGATATATTGACGGATTGTGCAAACGGCTTTACATTTATACTTGTTTTAAATGTTGGGTAGATGAATTTGATGCTGTTGTTTTTGTTTGTTTTTGATTTTATATTTAGTTTTAATTACTAATTACTTAAACATTTAAATTGTATGTATAATATTTGTTGCTTGTTTTTCATTTGCTTTCTCTTGTTGCGTTAGAACGCTTCCGAGCTCTTAGAGCTCATCATCGGCCTTGGGTATGTCGAAGATCTCGGCAAAGAGCGGCGGCAAACGCAGCTTGGTCCAGTTCATTCGCAGCCAGTCTAGATGTGAGAAGTGTTTGGCGCCCAGAGAGCGCAGTTCGGGAATTTTAGCCTCCAGCGCTGGCATCAGTTGTAGCGCCTGCGTTGAACCGGCTCGCGAGCGTAAAATTTGCACGCGCAATGCCTCGGCAACAAGCTCGCGAGCACGCGCTATGACCTTGGGTTCGCTGAGTCCAGCTCTGTCGGAGGCTAACAAGACCATGGCCGAGAAGAGACCAATTTCTGTGTCACTTAGACCGTAGGCGTTCAGTGTGTTGGCGAAATTCAGCAAAGCATTGACAAAGTCCGTCTGTTTGGTTGTAGGGAAGAGAAATAGGTTTAAGAATTGGAACTGATTTGCAAACGTGCGATACATACATCGTAGAGTATCTCCAGCTGCTGGTGCGTCAGATAGGCGCCATCGTCCAGCGTCAGCGTCGTATCATTGATGAGGCGTGCCACATGCGTTAGCCAAACCTCGAAAAAGCCGAGCTTTATGAGTATCAGTTGGTCATCTTGTGTGAAATCACAGAAGCCAGGTACGCGTTTCGCAAACTCCACAATGCGTTGCACGCCGGGCGTTACGCGTGCCGAGAATTGTTGCCAGAGCCAGATTTTCTGAAATTCCAGATTCTCCGCTACTGTTGTGGCAATCTGTTTGGACAAGCGTTTGTGAGCGTTAATTTTGGAATAACTTGATTTTAAGATTTCATACAAAGGGCTTCTACCAAATCTCTTTTGGAAGATTTGTGTGTGTAAGCTATGGAATAGCTTGATTTTAAAATTCCGTAGTTTCTTCATTTGGATTGTATGTATATAAGAATTTTGAAACTTAGTTATTGAGCGGAATCTTTGTTTTTCAAAATCTTGTGACTGAGGTTTATTTTTCTGACTTCATATTCGTTCTCAGCGGCCTCAAAAACCCCCAAGTGAAAATTTTCAAGAGAAATTACACAGTAAAAAATTATTGTCTCAAAGGCTTAATGCAAATGCTAATGACGTCGAAGCGATAGCCATAACTTTGCGAAAAAATACGTATTTGATCTCTTGTACTCTGAAATTAAAGGGTAAGAGTGGCACTAAATGATGTAACTGAAGAGACAGAGCATAAACAATTTTTGCACCCTGTACATAACCTCAAAAGTAGGGAAAAACTCTGATTTCGGGTACATAACCTCAAATATCTCAAAATCCTGACGTGATGGGACAATTCTGACCCCGGACTCAGATTCTACGTAGCAAATTACTTCGGAAATAACCCTTAGCTTTCCAACAACCGACATGACCCCGGTTTTTGTAGACCTGTGTTATCGAATAAATGTGACCAGAGATAAAGAAAAAAATACAACATTATCATTTGGCATATACTAAAAAGGAAAAATAACAAGGATGTAAAAAAAACCTTACAGACTTACAGAATGGGATAATGCGTTCGGTTGTCGCATCTCAGGAGCACTCTGGCCACGGTACAATGCAAAGCGAACATCTGAACTCCTGCGTTTTTACAAAAACAGGACCAGTATGGTGGTAGGAGTTATAACGGGTCACTGCACCATAGGCCTAATAGCTGAGAGGACGCACGTTCCCCATCTCGACCTCTGCCGCAGCTGCGAAGATGAGGAGGAGACAGATAACATCCAATACCTGCTACGTGATTGCCCTCCGCTTCTTAGAAGACGAACATAGTTTCTGGGTAAACCATTCTTTGAAGATCTAGGCACTCTGGCAAACGTGCCAATAGCGGATCTGGCAACTTTTCTCGAATCCTCAAAATGGTTTTGCAAGGACTTAGGGGACTAGAAATGCCCTCTAGTTTTTAACACTCCTCTAACCCTACTCCGCATTTTCCATAATTCTTTCTTTCTTTTCACAATTAGAGCAACCTCATGGTCTCTGGGAGATCTCAATTATTGATTGAGCAGCCTTGCTGCTAGACTAAATATATACCCCATTTTATGTTTCACCAGATCGTACACACAATCTTCAAACCTTAGCAATTCCACTTTATACTTAAAAAAAACTTTTTACCTAACCGAAACGGTTGCTAGAACTTTTTGTACTGGAGTACAGATTTTCCAAATTGATAAAATTTCATTTCGGAAGATTTCACTAAGGGCTAATAAGCTCAGATAAATACTTACACCATTTTGTGGCACCGTCACTGGACGTCGCATTAGTTCGCGTGTCAGCTCCTCGGTATAGGAGCAGTTCAGGCGATGCGCTTGCGAGACGCACATAATCACATCATAGACAGTCAATTCATTGGCTGTGCCAGCGATACCATCGCAACCAACTTGTCCCACATCGGCGCCCATTTGTTGGCCGCCCACAACTACAACGCCCACGCCAACCCCTACACCGCTGGCACCTGTGGCATTGTTGTTGTTGTTGGCACTATTGCAACCGCCCAGCTCCGATGGCGATGATGCGATCGAACACATTTGTGGCGTTTGTGGTGTACTCGGTGTATTCACACGCACACTGCTCGCATGCGTTGTGGTATGAGCCGGTTGTTGCTGTTGTTGTTGTGGGTGTGCTTGCTGCTGATGATGTGCTTGCTGTGGTTGTTGCAGTTGTTGTTGCTGCAGCTGATGCTGATTAGAATTGGTATGCAAATTACTTGCGGACGTTTCGTCCACATTTAAAGGATTCAACGCCGTCGTCGTTGCCACGTTACAATTGTGGCTTGTGGTTGAGGATGCTGCCGCTGCTGTGGTTCCGCCACCGTTCAGCTCACGTGAACGTTTCGGTACGCGACCATAACGAACAGCTGTAATGCAGAAATTAGAAATTTAGTTAACGCACACTTGGCATAGTTTTTCACATTAATTAAGGATGTTCAAATGGACACTGAAACTTATTTTTTTGAAGTGACATGAGTATCAGGATTGGCGATTTAAATAACTCTCACAAGAGCATGAAATAGGTTTTATAATCTAGTTAAAAACAAGATGTTCGGCTTGGGCAGTCTAATAATTTGGGGGCGAAACCCGAAAACCCCCCGTGGATATGTTATGACATATATTTATAAAATATACAATATTAACTTAAATCATGTTTAAGTAATATTTATATTATTCTGAAGACAAATATGGAACAACTTGCTTGCGCCATCTAGCGACAACAACTATTGGCGCCATCAAGCGGCCACTACCTTGAAACAATTTCTAATTGAACTGTGATATTTTTTAAAGCTCTGCATATTGAGTATTTGAAAGATTTATTAATATAACGTTGCCGGATACCTAACAATTATTTGTTTTGTCTCTAGTATTCAATGTTTTTGCCTTTTAGCTTTCTTTTGTAGTACATATCCTGAAAAATTAGTCGATTTCTGCATTGCTGATTTCTTTGCAATGCTTTTAAAGTATTTTCAAGAAAATCGATGTAATTAACTTTCGAATAAAATTTGATTGAAAGTTTGCATTTTGGTTAAAAATCCTGTGGAATGGGATTTGTGAAACCTGACATAAAAACATAGTTCTCTAAAAGGTTTGGTTACTTTAACTTGATTTCTAGTGTCTTGAAATAGGAGTTGATTTTGAGATGTTCTGCTAACTGAGTATTTACTTTTCAAATTTAAATGCCATACTTGGCCCACAGACAAATTGAAGTTGGTTTGAAATACAGTGAAAAGAGATTTTGTCACCACATAGATTCGCGTTTTATTTATACAATTTACACAGCGCATGAAAAAAAATTCTATTGCATACTTTTGGGCGACGCCTTAAAATCCCAATTTATATGCTGCAATTATTTAAAAAATTTAATAACTTGGCTTTAATTAAAAATAGCTGAACACTTTAAATTTTATGCGCACAAAATACAAATTTTTATAAATAAATTATAAAAAAAAAAACCCTTTTCAATTTTGTGTCACAACACGTAATTATAGGCCATAAAATGGCTTAGTTTATTTTTTATGTTTTATTTTACTACACGCACATAAACACTTAAAATAACAACTAATAAAAATTAATAAAGCTCAAAGAAAAACGCTTTATTAATTTATAATGCAATTAAAAAATATATACCTAAAATATAAACTGGCACACACGCATAAATCTTTTCTATAAATTTCTTGACGCTTTTTTGTCAACAAAATATTTTGTATGCTATCTTTAATTTTAAATTGCCAACATTTTTGTTTTGCTCTCAACTAGAAAATTTGTACTAAAACAAAATTCGTTTTATTTTTTCTTTGTTTCATTTGAGAAAAATAAAACTGCCTTAATTATTTAGTTGGTAAAAATATATTTCAATTTATTTTGCTCTGACATTCTTATGAAATGTTCATTAGCCCTGAGGCTTGTTTTACAATGTTTCATAGAATGACAGACGGACTGGCAGACTGACTGGCCGGTCAGCCATCTGTCAACTTGGGACTTGCATTGATGCCAAACCGAAAATATAGGGAAATTATTTTACGGCAGCATCGAATTTTGAATACACTTTATATATCAGTTTGGTTACTCTCGTCTGTTTATCGAGCAATCGATTGCATCGTATGTAGGATATTTTTATGAAGTTTTGTATGGTTGTACGACAAGTCACAAAAAAATTGTAATTTTTCGAAAAACAACCGAGTTGTATAGAGTGGGTTTCTTTGTTAGTTGCATTTTTTTTTTTCGTATATTTTCCAACAAATTGGGCAACAAACAGCAAGAAGAAAAAAATTAAAGATGTATGGAAAAAAAAATTTTTCGGAATAAAATTCAAGCCGTATTTCAGAACCAACTATGTCAGCTTATATAGGTAGGGCCATCTGTTATTTTGTTTCTTAATTGCATTTTTTTCGTATATTTTCCAACAAAATTAGACAAATGTATATACCAAATGCAAGTTTGAAGCCACCCATTTGTGTATGAAAAATTATAACGCTCAAATGTACCAACCAGACCAAGGGTGGGTCATCTCCCTATATATTTATTCTTAAGGGGTAACACCCGTGTATTTTTTTTGTAGCTAAATTGGTAAACAATTATGTTAGAAATTATGTCCCAAAAAGATTTTTCAAAAAAAAAACCTTTGCCTGCACTTATAAGCGTCGGGCGCATGGTACCCAACCTAGCGGTCGTGCCAGTTTTAAAACTTTAAACGGGTTTTTCCCGAAACCACTTTTTTTCTAAGGGCTTCACGAATAACTCAGTCAATTTTTATCCAATTCTTTTGAAATTTTGACACAAAAATTACCTTAAAAACCCATGCTTAGCAACTATAAAAACAGATGGCCCACCCTATATTTATTCTTAAAAACACTTCTAAGCGGGCTAACCCCTTTCATTTGCTTTAAAATGGCTTGTTTTTCTATTCCTTAAAAAAGGAAATCTTAGCGTTACAGCAGTAGATATGAAGCTTTTAAGAAACTTCTGAACGTTTTTTTTTTTTAGTATATTTTCAAGGCTAGCAAAGATATTTTATCTACCGATTTTACTGGGTCATAATGCTGCTTAAGCAGATAACTAATCAAGGAAATGACGAAATGACCATTTTTGGGTGTTAAAACTTATATTAAGTACAGACACATTAACCATTTAATATCTATATGGTATATTCACGATTTAAGACTTGGCTTTCCATAATACTATGTCGCTTTGAAACGCTAAAGATAAGCTTATTGACTTTGTTTTTTTTTTTTTTTTTTTACTTAATGAGATTTCTATGGTCTGCCGTGCCTCATTGTAGGCACTACAATGACAAACCCAAAATTCTATAGACCCTTAACTAGGGTATTCAAATGCTGAAAAAGTTTCCATTTAACTTTGAAATTTCTTTTGTGCAAGCAAAACATATTTCATATTAATTAAAATCAAATTTGCCTCAAGCAGACGGCATCGATGATGTTGCTTTTGGAGATGGTTTTTTTTTTTATATGAAGACAGACTATGGCGACAACGTTGCTCCAGTGGGCTACTTTCAGCATTGGAGATGTCTGTGGCAGCCGCAGCAGCGACGTCACAACTACGCTCACTTTATCAGTGGGACATTGACCCACTGTGCTCAATATAAAAACGGAGGCAAGTGATTTTGTATCTTTTGTTGTTGTGTTGTTGTTTTTTGTTGGCTTTGTATCGTGTGTGTGTGTGTGTGTGTGTGTGTGACTCTTCTGTGTGGCTCTGGCCATAGCTGGCGGCGCTGCCAGAGTCAGTTTCAAAACAACAACAACAACAACCATAACAAAAATAGTCATAGTACTGTCTTTAAGTTGGCTGCAGTTGCTCTGTCGTCCATCAGTCAGTGCTCAGTTGCTGATGTCTGTCCATTTGTGCCGTCCATCGGACAGAGTCAGCATGCGTCAGCATTAAAATTGAAATGAAATTTATATGTTTCGGAAGTCCGCTTCCGTAGCACCAAATTTTATATACTCTTCAGTATTTAATTAGTTCTGTGTCTGCCTTATATAATCTATTAAGTCCAATTTTTATACCCTGTACCTATAGGTACAAAGGGTATACTAGGTTTGTGCAATGTATGTAACGGACAGAAGGAGGCGTGGCAGACCCCAAGTCCTTTATACCAAAATGCTTATCATAACCTCGGGTAGCGATTGAGCCATGTCCGTCCGTCCGTCCGTCCGTCCGTATGAACGCCTAGATCTCAGAGACTATAAGAGCTAGAGACACGAAACTTTACCAGCTGGTGCGCATATTTCCTAAGCAGATGAAGTTTGTTGAATCATGTCAATATCTTGCCCCGTTCCCCCGCAGTAGAGTTTCGCGGTTTTTAGCCACACCGTGTAATATTTTCATTTGAAATTTAACAGACCGATGCGTTGTGGATACATGCATCTATGTATAAAAAATGAACAAAATCGGACAAATACAACAGAAGTTATAGTCAAAAATGTGCAAATTTCACCTCCCCTTGCCAATAAACTGCGTCAATATTTGACTCTATGCAATTATGGCTACAAATGACCTAGAATCACAAGTTTTGGTAAGCTCATTCATGTGGCTCTAATGAACAAATCCACATCCAAATTTTATCGATGCGGTCCCCCCACCCCCCGCAATCGATTTACCGTGTTTTCTCCCACACCCCTCAACATACCAACTTGAAACTTACCCCATATACTTTAAATAACTTCTTTGACGTAACATTCGAGTTTCATCAAAATCGGTACAAATTTAGGGAACTTATAGGTATAAATATCGATTTTCACCAAAAAAAAAAATTCCAATTGGAAAGTTCTTAGATGGAATATGCAGGAAAAATTTTTTTGACACAAAAGGTACAGGGTATTCCACTGTCGGGCACCGCCTCGACTGTACCACATTTTTTTTATCTACTCGAGGTTCAGTTGAAATTTATTCGTGTTTTGTAAATATGCTGACATTGTACAAACCAGATAAGTTCCTTTCTTTCCGCACAGCCAGTTAAGTGAAATAATATCAGGCACAACTGATTAGGTGAAAAATATAGATCTATGCCTTATTAGCAGTAAACTTTTTAATTCGTTAATTAAGTTTTATCTATGAGTTCGAAAAAAGTCTAAGTCTGTAACTTTTAATTTGTTATAAATGCCAGAATCTCATGTGTTATATTATCAAATTAAGTAGAATTGCCAGGAACTTTAGAAGGGTTTTTTATAAAATATATAAAGTATTTATTTCATTGCTCATTTTGACTGATCTGGAGTCCATTTCCGACAGCGTTGTGCCCTGTAACCTTTATACCCGCAAGATATGTATTCCTGCATACATTATCTAGGAAACTTCAGTGTTAACGGTTAGAGAATGTGTCGTGAAGGACATTCCGCGAGTGCCACAAAAATCTCTTCTTTATGGGCACGGAACTCCAGCTATTACAGCGAAACGATAGTTTGTGAATATACAATATTTTGTGGTATAGAAAACTATTAAATCAAGAACTTACTGGACTCAAATTATTTTTGGAATAATTTATAAGCCGGCTTTAAATTTTGAACAAAAATTTATTTATGAAAAAGTAATATAATTAAAAAAAAAAAGTCCATCATTTTTAAAAAATGCTTTCAAAAAGCTTTCCCGAACCCATTTGCTAATTAGAAACATTCAGCTGTGCTCCTGAAAACGAAAAACTTTATTCGGATTCGTTTTCCTCTTGCAACAAAACATTCGGTTTCAAACCACATGAAAAATTCGTTTTGGTGAAATTGTGAGCACCAAACATTCGGATTCGTTTTCCGGAGCACAGCCGATTGTTTAATGATTCTATGTACCCTTTAGTTATTCGTTAGGGTATAAAAAGTGAAAGAAACTGTGTCTACATTGCACATACGCAGCGTAAGGCACAACTCTGCCGGAAAACTTTTTGTACACGCGACTTTAACAACAACAAAATAATATAGAAAAAAAGCGTCTAAAGCCGCATGCAAAGTGAAAGATGGCTATTAGTTGTTAACTTGTTGTTTTTTGTTATTGTTGTTGTTGGCGTTGTTTTTGTTGTGGTTAACACATTGACCCAAATATTTGCCATTGTTTTTGTTGCTTTTGTGCTTTGTTACTTTTGTATTGTAATGACCACAAATTATGGAGCTACATATGGATCAACAGGCCTTGTCACACACACACACACACACACTCACACAGTTTCTGTCCGCCACCACCAACCCCTGTCACTGTCTTTTAAATTAACAAAATGCGTTGTCTCTGGCGTTAATTGTCACAGCTCGTAAATTAATTATGACATAATAGTGGCGCATGGCTTTGCTAGTTAATATATAATACACCCATGCACACACACACACACACACACGCGCGGTATATGTATCTGAGTGCATTGTATAGATACATATTATTTATTATGACTTGTATCTGTATCTGTTACGATAGGCACACACCTTCATCTCTGTTAATTGTTCATGATGCTTTGCTCTGTTTATTTTAAGGTGGTTTCAATTAGCAGCTCATTGCCTCCACCTGGCGGCCAAATGTGGCACGATTTTTTCTGTTTATCTTGCTAAAGATTTTTCTTTCTTATTGTTTTCTGTTTCTTTCTTATTTGGTTTTCGTGCTATATTATAATCTCAAGGGTGTGGGAAACTACAGGCCGCCGGCAGCTGTTAGTCTTTGAAAAGTCGTTCAAATAAGGCTTTAAGTACAAGTTATGGAAATACCTGCTGAAAATTTGTTCGTTAAAAATAACGAAATACATAATTAGACACAATTCCTAGTCGTACTATACCTATTAAAGACATATTGGGCCAGTTCTTGAACAAGGAACTAGTTCACAGACATTCAAATATTCTTGCAATTTAATCTTACATAAATATTATCTATAGAACCAAATCCCTTGATTACATTCTCAATTGGCAAGCGCTCGTTTAAAAACCCGTCATCAAGTAGCCACCCACAAGCATAAGCATCATTAGTACCAGCATCATGCTCAGCATCGTCATCATCATCATCTGGAGCTGTACAGGTCAACATCACCCATCCATTATAAGCAGGCCAGGCACAAGTAGCATAAATAATATGGCCTCTGGTCTAAGCCTTAAGTTGTTCAGCTTGTTGTTGGGATTCGTTGCTATTGTTGATGTTGTTGTTGTTGTTGTTGCCTCTGCTGCTGCTAAAAGCATCTTAAGTGATTTAGTGCAGCCAAACGTTCAGTGCGTCCAAATGACATGGCCTGTCGTCAACAGCAGCAGAAGAAGCAGCAGCATCGGCAGCAAAAAGTCGTTTAAAGCGGCGCACAGTGGTCAACAGTTGTAGATTTATGTGTAAAAAACTACTAGCATTAATGCTTTGATTATAGCAGGATTTTGCACTATCCATACCTTTATAACAATCTCTTTTGTTATTTTATTGTACTCCATAAGCCGTTTATATAAAGAGTCTCTGCTATATGAGAAACTGGACATCTGGCAAAATAAACCATCTAATCGCTTAAGCTAGCTCTGCAATTATATTTCTCCGTTGATGCAGTTAATTTTTCATTCTTTCAAGCTCTTGAACTTTTCGCACAGAGTTTGTTCAAAAATGTTGCAAATTTTGATCCTTCGTGTAGATATATTTGGGTCGTACAGATACAGGAAGAATTTACATGCTGACTAATCATCGTAATGTTTCGAAGACTACGTCTTTCCTTTTTTTTTTTGGACAGTCTTGCAATAAAATTTCTTATTCTTTTACGAACTTCTCTATTCTGTTCATCGCTTTGATCTGTATGAGTGTTATGCAAAAATATATGGTTTTGTTTTGCAAAAAAAAATTCTAGTCTAAAAACAAAAAACTTTGACTACTAAAATTTTTTTCTGATTTACCTTATGCTTTTTTCAAAATTTGTTTTTTCCGCAAAGAGCTTTTTTCTAAATTCTAGATTCTATTTGAAATAATTATTATAACACTTATTTCTTAGAAACATATATAGTAAATAACTTCTGTTTGAGCTTTAAATGCGAGAATTGTGAGGCATTTGAAATTCCATGTCATATGAAAAAGACAAACATGTTAGCCATCAAGCTCACAATTACAGTCTCTGGCCGTATTTTAAAGTAAGTAAGTAAATTGTTTTACTGTGTTTGGGGCCTCATAGAATCTGAAGTTTGTAAACACGCTCCTACAAGCATGAGAAGTCTTCTATTCAAATAAACTTTTTTAATAAACTTTAGAATTGTATTGACAGCAAGCCTCGTCTCATCAAAGCTTTATTGGTTGGTGTTCAAAAATCGTGTTTCGTTGTAAAAAGGCCCTAATATATACATATATGTATATAAAATATATCACT
The DNA here is from genome assembly GCA_949987675.1 of Chymomyza fuscimana. Lineage (NCBI taxonomy): Eukaryota > Metazoa > Arthropoda > Insecta > Diptera > Drosophilidae > Chymomyza > Chymomyza fuscimana. The sequence goes on from OX465089.1 coordinate 2,773,550, forward strand.
ACTTTTTGAAAAATCATTGTTTATCCTAATAGTTTTAACGGGAAATATAATTTTCCAGCATATATAATATTTATATATGCTGAAATTATAATTTTGACCACTGTGCGGCGTTGCCTTTATCGCTGCTTTAGTTGTTGCCGCTGTCGCTGTCGCTGCTGTTACTGGTGTCGAGTGCCAAAAAGGATTTAGGTCACTGAAATTTGAAGCAGCAGCAGCGCAGCAGATTTGTCGGCAGAGGGAGAGGGAGAGCTAGAAGAGAGTCAGATTCAGATCGCAGCATCGCAGCATCGCAACGGTAATTGTGGCAGCAGTAGAATGCCATAAAGTGGCCAAATGTTGCCTACTTTAACTCTCCCCGTGCACAAGTGTGTGTGGGAAAGTATGTATGTGTATGTGTTTGTGTTAGTGTGACCGGGTGGCCATTAGCATGCCAGTAAAATGCCGTGGGTAGCTTATATTCACATGCATACAAACCAATGCTTATATAAACACATAGTTTATATGTATGTATGTATTTTTTTTTGGCTTTATCGTGTGCATGAATGGCTGACTGACTGTTGTTGTTGTTGTTGTTATTATAGTTGTTTGTTGTTTTTTGCTGACCTCGTTTGAGGTCGTTCATTCACCTGCCGCACTGCTGCACTTTATGCACTCACACTCGCACACACACACACACACAAATACACTTACACTTATTTATGTACAAATATGTATGTGTGTGTATATTATGTGCTTGTGTTTGTTTACCCAGTTACGAAATTGTCAAAAAAAAAAAATTGCTGCGGTTTTACTGGGTGAAAGTTTGTTGTTTATTTTGTTGACTGCTTTTGGCAATTCGGGCTGGCGAAAATCCTCTGGCTGAACCCTCCAAGAGGGTGCCGGCTGGGCAATGGACTGTGTACTGGCTCAAGCACCAGAGTCAGGCACTTGTCCCCCCTCGGTGCTTGGGCCAGTGCACGGTCTAGCTGAGGCAACGGCGCAGCAGTATCCGGATTACCAAGTCTGGTGCTGCTGCGTTGGAGCCATGGTCAGAGGTGCCTGGCAGCAGGCATAAAATGCTATGGGGAGGCTCCCAAGAATAAAATCAACCGAACCCCCGCTCTGGAGTCTACTACGGATTCAACTCGGGCTGGGATGTCAGCCCAAACGTCGGTGGAAAGCGTGACCGCTACCACCGGCGGGCACGGAGGGACTAACACCCCTCTGCGTGTCGCCAGCGGTCACACCACCTCTGTACTGGTTGGAGCAGGCCAGGACAGTTGTATAGCTACTGCCACAACATCAACAACAACCCGTGATGCCAAATTGTGGCGCAGTTCTGCGGTCCTAGAAGACTCAGACTGCGAACCAATAGGCTCAATAAGTGCTGAGGCGGAGGAAGAGCTCCTACGCTCCCCAGCCAAGGGTTCCACTCCCCTCTGCAGGGATGGGCCCAAGAAAAGCAAGGACGGCTTGAAAGCCAAAGCCCAGTATAAGGCCGCTCTGAAGATCAGAGCTCGGCTCAGTAATAGCAAGAATCTCACCGCTGAGGAGAGAAAGAAGCTAGACTGGGCCGAACAAAAGATCGAAGACGGCCGCAAATACTATGACAGTAGACCGGCAATGAAGGCCACTAGCAGCCAATTTGCTAACAAGGTCGAAGAGCTGTTGCTTACTAAAAGGCAGCGCTCGGCTGACCAAGATAAGGCGGATGTGCCCGTTTGTAAGCGGCCTTGCCATAAAACGGAGAAGCCACCAAGGAAGCCACGGCCGAAGAGGGAAACGGCGAGCGATGTGGCGCGACGACACTTGATCGTCGCCCTCATCGACCGCAGTGACCCTAACGGCAAAATGACTCCCGAGCAGTGGAAGGTGGTGGAGCTGAAGCTTCTGGATGCTCTCTTCCAGAGAATGGAGGATCCAGATGCTCAGCCTACCACCTTCGACGGAGCGGGGTGGCTGAACGGGGTCAAAATCCTGAGTTGTAAGGATGACCTCACCCTGAAGTGGCTAACCGACACCGTGTCCAAGATGGACGCTCCCTGGGAAGGGGCCAAGCTTGAGGTAGTCGACAGAACGCTGATTCCGTCGGTACCGAAGGCGAAGGTACTCTTCCCGAGAGTAGTCCCATCGGAACACGCTCTCAAGCTTCTAAAGTGGCAGAACCCCGACGTGCCAACCGAAGACTGGCTGGTACTGCACGAGGGCAAGCCGGAGGAAAAGGGTCAGCAGATGGTTCTCCAAATTAACAAGGAGGCCGAGAATCTGCTCTATCCGAGGTTCGGGAAAATGGCGTGGGGCGTTGGTAACGTGTACCTTCGCCTCAAAAAGCGCCACCCGAATGACGCAAACACGAACACGCTGGAGGCTGGTGAGGTCGAGAAAGACCTTGGCGTGGCAGCCATTACAGAAGCTGCCCACGGCCTCGAAATTGATGAGGACGCAGAGGACGATGGCGATACGACCCTAGTAGTCGCCCCATCGGAGTTGGAGGAGCCTTTACACAGCCATGCAGCTGAAGGTCCTGCAGCTCAACCTACATAAAAGCAAGTTGGCGTCGGCGGAGCTTCTCTTAACCTTGGAGGAGGGGTCCGTCGACGTGGCTCTAGTCCAGGAGCCTTGGATAGCCTCGGGAAACAAGGTCTCTGGACTAAAGTCAACCGACTATAATACTTTCTACCCGACAACAGTAAGTAAAGCAAGAACTGCAATTCTGGTAAGAAAGGGCATCTATGCTTATCTTATGTCTAATTACAGCACCGACGATCTCACGGTGGTAGCGCTCGAGGGTGCCGAGGATGAGCCACTCATAATGGCATCATGCTACTTGGCGCACGACAGGGAGGCACCAACAGAAGAGACGGAGCGTCTGGTCCAGGAGGTGAGCCGGAAGAGGCAACCCCTGGTAATCGGCGCCGACGCAAACGCCCATCATACAGTATGGGGATGCAGGGACGTCAACGAAAGAGGTGAGTCACTGCTAGACTGCATACTAAGGTACAACATAAGTATCTCCAACACAGGGGAGGAACCCACCTATGTGGGCCCTACCTCAGATAGTGTCATTGACCTTACTCTCTCGCTTGGTATGAACACTGCGGTCACAGAATGGAAAGTTCTCGGCAAAGACTCCTTCTCTGACCACAAGTACATCCAATTTAAGGCGAGGTTTCTGTGTAAAGTGACAAAAAGTGTTTACAAGAATCCCCGGAATGCAAACTGGGAGATGTTTAAAGACAAGGTGGCAAGGAAACTCCCACCACCACCAACAGTAAAATCCATAGACGACATCGAGAAGTCCGTGGAGACTCTCTGCCGTCATCTAAATAAGGCATTTAAAGACTCATGCAAAACAACAGTCAATAGAAGGAGACACAAGCCACCCTGGTGGAACCCAAGACTGAAGGAACAGCGTACCGACCTACAGGATATCTTCAAGCTGGCTAAACAAGCAGATGATGATATCGTATGGGATGAGTACAAGGTAAGGCTCCGGGACTTTAAAAAACAAGTCCGGCTAGCCAAAAGAAACTCCTGGAGATCCTTCTGCTCTGGCATAGAGAAGGTCAAGGATACTGCAAGACTCAGGAAGCTACTCTCGAGTCAACCCGCTATACAAAGTCAACTAAAAACGAATGACGGACATTGGACAGAAAGCAGCAAGGAAGCGACAGACGCCCTTCTAGGCGAGCACTTCCCCGGATGCACCGACGTCCTCACACCAGATACGCCCACAAGCCGTCCCAGCCAACGGATCGACGTACCTGGGGATATAATCACGCCTCACAAAATCCAGTGGGCTATTGACTCCTTTGAGAGCTTTAAATCCCCTGGCCTTGACGGTATAATTCCGGTCATGCTGCAGAGGACCAAAGACAAGGTCACGCCATGGCTGAATGTGATATTCAAAGCATGCCTGAGATACGGACATGTTCCTGTACCCTGGAGGACAGCACGGGTTGTGTTCCTGCCTAAAGCAGGGAAATGCAGTCACGTGCAGCCAAAGGATTACAGGCCAATAAGTCTCACCTCATTCCTGCTAAAAACTCTAGAGAAACTTCTTGATCTACATATAAGACAGGGCATGCACCATCTTGTAGAATCCAACCAGCACGCCTACACTAAAGGTAAATCGGTGGAAACAGCGCTGCATTCTATAGTAGCCACCATAGAAAAAGCCCTACATCACAAGGAATACGCCATGGGAGCGTTCCTGGATATCTCAGGTGCATTCAATAATGTATCTACGGAAGCTATACTGCGAAGCCTTAGAACCAAGGCACCCCATGAGGCCATATATCTCTGGATACAGAGCCAACTGAGCAACAGAAGGATAAGTGCTGAATGGGGAACCACGACAGTGACAAAAGAGGCGCACAGAGGCACGCCGCAAGGCGGAGTACTATCGCCCTTATTGTGGAATCTAGTGGTAAACGACATTCTACACAAATTCAAACGAAAGGCCCCAAGGATAACTGCCTATGCGGATGACATAGCCATAATTATCGTGGGCAAATGTCCTATGACGCTCAGCTCGATCATGGACATTACGCTAAAGGAAATACTGACGTGGGCCAAGGAAGCCGGACTCAGTATCAACGCGGACAAGACGGACCTAATTCTCTTCACCAAGAGATACAAGGTACCGCGATGGACTCCGCCCTCGATAAATGGCACTCTGCTCAAGCCCAGAATGAGCGTGAAATACCTAGGAATAGTACTGGACAGCAAGCTGAGCTGGAAACCCAATGTTGAAGAAAGGGTGAAGAAAGCCACCAATGCACTATACACATCGCAGAAGATGCTAAGTAGCACGTGGGGTCTATCACCAAGACTGATGCATTGGATCTTCATCTCAGTCGTGCGGCCAGTGCTACTCTACGGAGTTCTGGTATGGTGGAAAGCCACGGAAAAAACCACATACCTACGAATTATGGAAAAGACACAACGACGTGCACTGATGTGCATAACGGGGGCTTTAAGGTCCACTCCAACCAAGGCCTTAGAAGCAATACTAGGAGTACACCCACTAGACATCCAGGCCAAACTACTGGCGCAGAAGACAGCGCAACGTCTTTGCGCAGCAGGGAATATGGCCCTTGCGAATTACGGGCACAGCAAAGTTGTAGGGGTGACATCCAATAGCACAGACTATAGGACCCCAGTAACCAACTTCTCCAGAACACGCACTCTTATGGGACCAGAAGATTGGAAAATCGGCATGGACCAACAAGCGATAAAAATATTCACGGACGGATCCAAAATGGAGTCCGGCGTTGGGGCCGCGATATACTGCCTAGACCCACCCACGGAGAGGTCGTATAAGCTGCCGGACCACTGCAGCATCTTCCAGGCGGAAGTATTCGCCATAAAGAAGGCTGCAGAACTAGCGCTCACCTTAGAGCAGAACCGAATAAATATATTCGTAGACAGTCAAGCGGCAATCAGATCCATGCAAGCATACAGCATCAACTCCAAATGTGTTCTGGCAAGCAGGGACGCATTAGATGCACTAAACACCCAGAAGGAGGTGTGCATCTTCTGGGTTCCCAGCCACCAGGGCATTGATGGAAATGAAACAGCTGACAGGCTTGCAAAGGAAGGGGCCGAATCGACTCAACCGTCACTTGAGGATCTGGAGATTCCTCTAAGGACGATTAATCACAGGTCAGAAGAAGACGCTGCAGTCAGATCTGACAGAAGGTGGTACACCACAACGAACTGCAAGACGGCTCGCACAATGTGCAAGAAAACTAACAGCAAACTAGCCCAGTACGTTCTGCAACTTCCAAGAAGAGATTGTAGGCTTATAATGGGCATACTCACAGGTCACTGCCTGACAGCAACTCACGCTATGAAGCTGGGCATCACTAACAACGACGAGTGCAGGAAATGTAGGGAGACAGGCGTCAAAGAGACCCTGGAGCACCTCATCTGCCGATGCCCCGCCCTCTGTAAATCGAGATTAACATATCTAGGAAAACCGTGGCTCATCTCACTAGAAGAGGCAGCCGACAGGGCACCTCAAAAGCTTCTGGCGTTTGCCAAGCATACGCGAATACTTATCGACTAACGTGTAGTGTACACCAGACCTTTCCGGTACCACTAAGGACTATTTAGTCTATGTGTGACCCCCATGGGGTCTACCGGTACAACCTAACCTAACCTTTGGCAATTCGACCAAATTGTTAAATAAAGGGCGAAAAAGAAATGTTTTGGTTTTGGAACAGTGCCGAATTTTGTATAGTCTTACAGTTTATTATTATTATTATTACGGAAGTGATAAAATTAGTAACATCTCTAAGCCATTTAAGGTGGCGTTATAAAGATTTACGTACATGTTCTTAAAAGCTTTAATTCTAAGTTTGCCCAGAGTAGCCAGTTTAATTTTTTTTTGGGTAAACCTTAACAAGCTTGATCTTAAAGTAAGAATAAATGACTAAACGGCCATAATTGCTTGTTATGAGAGTATCTGCAGAATTTTTGTGTTAGCTAGCTACTTTTTGCTTTCTAATGGCTGATGTTACCCGAAATATGCTTAAGAAGCATTGGATTCCTATAATCTACGAAGCTGTGGCTGATATCTAAGTAGTTTTTAGACTAGAATTTGTAAAAAGTTAGTCTTAAAGTAAGAAAGGAATTCACCATTATTTTTATTTATCAAAATTAAGTATTTTAAAAATGGGTTGTCAATTCTTAAACTTGTCTGGACGTATGCTATGCAGCTCTGGTGGATGGCGAGCACATCCAACATCGAAATCCTTCAAAGAAATCAATCTGCAAGTCTAAGAAGGATTTTAGGCGCCCCTTGGTATGTAAGCAACCAAGGAATACGCCAAAACTTTAATTTTCCTTACATCAAAGATGAAATAAGCAAAACATCGCGAAGATATTTAGAGAGACTGTCAAACCATAAAAACTCACTGGCAATTAACCTACTAGACAATAGTCTGGACGTTAGACGAAATGATCAGGTTGGAGGGGGTGTCTATTTGGAATCGTTAGGCATTAACGAATCCTTCCGTTTACCAGATCATTGTAGTGTCTTTCAAGCAGAAGTCTTGGCTATCATGGAAAGTATTCGTATCATTAGGAATCGTGTTTTAACCGAAAGGGAAATTCAGATCTGTTCTGACAGTCAGGCTGCTTTAAAAGCACTACTATCAGTAAGGCTCACATCCAAAACAGTGATGGAATGTTATGAGCTTTTACTAGATGCTACAAATTTCTTCACCATGCTTTGGGTACCGGGGCACCGAGATATCGTGGGCAATTGCAAAGCAGATGAACTAGCTAGACGGGGTACAATGCTACCACTTCAGCCAAACATGGCCTTGATACCTATGCCGCTAGCGACGTGTAAATTTTTATTAGATAAGAACATCATTAAAGATGGCGTACGTTAAAGTCGGGCGCGGACGACTTTGGGATACCCTGTACCACTGCTTGCAATAAAATCCGGTAAATTGCTTAAGAACACCAAAAGACATTTGATTGCCAAATTAGATTATGATACCTTCATAAACAACCAACAACAGACGAATTTTTAATCAAAAACTTTTTTTCGACCGATCGGCCCTATGGGAGCTATGAGATATAGTCAACCGATTTTGATAAAATTTGGTACAGTGTTGAAGATCTCCAAAAAACTTCTGAATGCCAAATTTGGTTACAATATCTGCACAAACAAATGAAACACAACGAATATTGTGCAAAAAACGTTTTTTTGACCGATTGGTCCTATGGGAGCTATATGATATAGTCAACCGATTTTGATCAAATTTGGTATAGTGCTTGGGAACTCTAAAAAACTTCTTAATGCCAAATTTGGTTACAATATCTTCACAAACAAACGAAACACAACGAATTTTGTACAAAAAACAAATTTTCGACCGATCGATCCTATGGGACCTATATGATATAGTCAACCGATTTTGATAAAATTTGGTACAGTGCTGGGGGTTGCTAAAAAAACTTCCGATTGCCAAATTTGGTTATGATATCTTCATAAGCAAACGAATTTTGCTTTTTTTCGAGGTCCTCTGAAACACCCCTATGGGAGCTATATAATGTAGTGCCGATATCAAAAAAATAAAATAAACTTGTCTCCTATGGATTAATAAGGGATCTTATCTGAAAGTTTGGTTGCTCTAGCTCTTACCATCTCTGAGATCTAGGCGTTCATACGGACAGACGGTCAGACGGACAGACGGACATGTGTATATCGACTTCTCTAGTCACTCTGATCATACTTTAGGTAACTTTGGGGGGTCTCCGACTTCTCCTTCTGTACGTTACATACATTTTCGGCTTGCACAAACACAATATACCCTTTGTACCATACGGTACAGGGTATAATGATGCGAACTATAGATGGGAGCAAACTGGAATCTGTCTTATTAGTAGGAAAACTTGGCCGCAATGGAGCTTGAATAGAACCAAGCAACTTTTAAAACTTAACAGACTTGACATAAGAGCTGCGATAGGGGCTCTAACTGGACACTGTCGTATTGGTAGGCACGCCAATAGATTGGGAGTGCCTTATTTCGACTACTGTAGAAGCTGTCAGGAGGTAGAGGAAGAGGAAACAGTGGAGCATCTCCTGTGTGGATGCATCGCACTATGCAGGAGGAGACTGTACACACTGGGTTCCGAAACTATTGAAAATGTTACTGAATTCGCAGGAATCAAAATAAATAAGATTAATTCGTTCATCAAATCGGCAGGTTGGTTTAGAGAGGATACGGGAGAGTAGGGACTAGCTCAAGTGGCATCACAACGGGCCTTTTGCAGGATTAGGTGTGTCGGAAGACAAGCATTTTTACCTACCTTACCTACCTACCTAGACGAAATATATATAAACTCCAACGAGTAATAAGTATTTTTTTTTAAAGTTTTATAAAAACAAAATAAAATATGTATTTTTTTTGTAAACTTCGAAACCTACATTATGTTACACACACATTATAGAAATCTACGAACTAGCTAAGGCTTAAAGTGAGGAATTCATTAGATATTTCTGAAGTTTCCCGCCTTGGCTAGGGAATCCAGTATTCTACGACTTTTTGTATATTTTTTTTAATTTAAATTTTTTGAATCGCACAATTGGACATATATCTGGAACGGCTAAAATTGTTAGTTGCGTGCTAAATGTTTTTTTTTTTTTGTTGAGCTTGTAATATCAACAACAACTGCGACGGACTGCGATTAAGCCTCACGCAACTGAAACGCCCACAACATCTATTAGTACAGAAAAATGGCATAAGTGTATATGCAACAATAACAACAAAAACATCAACTACAACAATAGCAACAAAAGCAACAAAAATTGTGTCAAACAATTTGCGTAAAATTCATTTTTAGACCATTTCTTAAATAATCCTTCTACATCTATTTTTTTCTTACTACATTGTTCTGAAAGTTACATAATAATATAATAATATTGTTGTAATTCTTCAAATTACAAGATATAATTGTTTAATAGCCAAAGCATTTATTCGAATTTTTAAACTAATTTTCTGCCATGTGTGCTTCTCATTTATGGTTTCATAGGCCTTTGCCTTAATTCGGCCCTGGTTATTATTAAGTCTATTAAAATGTCAATTGCAGTGACTAGTAAGGAGTCAAGTTTTCTATTTACTTTGCATACACTTTAATTTTCAAAATATAACTTTAAAGTAGGGATTCAATCGCAAAGAGCTGGACAATTGTGCACATTTTGTCTGAAATCACAAACGAAAAGTTCTCGATCGAACCACATATCAAGTTCACAAAATTGCAAAACTGGACAATTTTCAACACAAGTCCAAAAGAAGCGGCAATGTGTGGCATGTGGTATGATCTGGCCATGAAACTGACAAATTACTTCGTTATTATCACAAGGCGGTTCGGGACCGGGAGCAGGACCGGGAACAGGACCGGGACCTGGATTCTCATTGTTACAATCCATGCGTGGACATGTGCCTTTTACACAAGCGTTTAGCTGCGCATCAAAGATTTCACCAATGGCACATTTAAGATGATGTATAGACTCATCACCGCATTGATAGTAGGCCGTGCAATCTTTACAATCCTTAACTAGCTGACCAACTGGTACATTCTCACAAACACAAAATCCTTCCTTGTTGGAACCACAGCTGTTTCGAGCCTCACCAGTCGTTATCACAACTAACACAAGCAGTGTTAGAGCTGAAAAGTATAAACTTTTAGAAATCCTCCAGAGAAACCAAATCCAATTTACCAAACTTCATATTGCCTTCAGTTGTCTAATGCGCTGATATTCTTTGAAAACTGAGTTTGTCTTAGTACAGGTTGGCCATTTATATCATTTTGAGAAACATAGATAGCGGGACTGAGATATGGGATACTCGGGTTTGTTGATATTGCTGTTGACCTGCGCTAGAATGCGCAAGAAACGCGCTGATCTTTCACAAATACATAGTTCTAATATCTATAATAATCTAGCAGGAAGTTTATAAGTTTTCAAGTATTCTTTGGAAAAACTAGAAACTATATTCTTCGCCACTTGAATAGGACACCCTGTATACTCTCTTTGCAATGGCGATATTTTTGAATGTTGTCTTTGGGTAAATATTCTTCTGTTTTAGTGAAAAATTGCAAATTCGGGAAAAATACGGTTTAATATTTTTATCCATTTTATGTTAGCATTCGTTCAAAATTTAGACGTCAATCGAGTAGGACATGATTTAGTTTGATCGATAGATAGATTTGCCACATTGCGACGTTTGGGAGCTAAGGGCAAAGAGCAAAACGAAAGATATGATATGAGAGTTTTTGGGACATAGGCATGTTGGGTGATTTGCTGGATGGAAATTCGTGAAGACGTAACTAAACGCAAACAAAAAACTTTTAGCGAAAAATTTTTTTTTCGACCAAAATTGTGATTTAGTAAAAATTGGAACTTTTGCATTTTTCGTACATGGTTCCATAACATCTACAGTTCCTTCCCGATTTTAAAGATCTTTGGCTCGAAAAGTTCGTAAAAGAATTCTCTTTCAGCTCAAAGCTTAAAAAATGTATTCTTAAAATAAAGCAAAACGAAAATTTGTAAGTTTGAAATAGGTCGAAAAAGAAATTTTTTTTTGACTTTGGGCTTGTAACTGCAATAATTTGGAACTTTCGCATTTTTCGTACATGGTTCCATATCATCTACAGTTCTTACCCGATTTTAAAGATCTTTGGCTCGAAAAGTTCGTAAAAAATTCTCTTTCAGCTCAAAGCTTAAAAAATTTATTCTTAAAATAAAGCAAACCGAAAATTTGTAATTTTGAAAAATGAAAATTTTTACTTTGGCATTTTTGGTAGATGGTTCCATAACATCTGCAGTTCTTACCCGATTTTGAAGATCTTAGGCTCGAAATGTTCGTAAAACAATTCTCTTTCAGCTCCAAGCTTAAAAAATTAATTGTTAATAAAAAGCAAACCAAAAATTTGCAATTTTGAAAAATGGTTGAAAATTTCACTTTTACAGACTTTGGTTGCTTGTAACTTCAATAATTTTTACTTAATCTGCACATCAATACCTTTCGATCTATTTGTCTCTAATGTCGACACAAAATTTTGTTCACCAGATATTGACGAATATCTAAAAAAAGTACCCAAAAACATGTTTTTTGAAAAAATCTCGAAAAATCTCGTCATTTTAGTGTTTTTCGATCCACAATTACCCTCAAAAATCTTTGCATTTTCAAGGTTCATTCGATGAACCTAAAATTTGTAAACTAGTGTTATCGAATGCGAAGGAAAAATTTTAAGGACCTTCAAATGCAAAAAAAAAAATAAGAGTCTTAATCGATAATAGTCAGTACATTAAGTGTTTATAGTAACATTTTGTTATCACTAAGTAAAAGAATGCAGTGTGCCTTATCTACTCAGTATTTATAGAGAATTAAAATTCTTTTACTACAAGAAAAAAACTGCTTAACAAATTACCTACTTGAAGTGCTATACTAACAAAAAATGTTAATCAAATTAGTAACAGCTTTTTTATAAACATAATTTATAACTGCAGTACCATGAACAGATTTTATAGGTAAGTACAAAACATAATATGTGTCAGATACGTAAAATGTTTTTTTAATAGTACCAAAGTTTAGATACAATATTTTTTTGTTGCTTGCCCAACTCTTTAATATCTAAGCCAATAAGTATTTTGCATAAGCCAAACAAATGCGATGAGCACGCATGACACAAATATGGTCCAAGCTCCCGGGTTGAATAAATAATTCGCAATATATACGCACAGTATGTATGTATAAGTGTCTGTATATAGTCGTAACCCAAATTGAACATGTATTTGTATTTGACATTAATATGCTCCACAGAAAATGTATTTCAATTTGCACAAAGACTTTTGTGTATCTTACAAATATATGCTAGCGCCAGAGTTTTATCTAGATAAATGTAACAATAAAGTCTTATAAATTACTTGACTCTAATCGCCTTATGCAGAGGCACGTGTGTATGCTGCCCTCTATTCTTGGAAATCATACAACGATGACACATATACCATTTTATAGACTAGACTGCCGGTTTTGGGGGTGGGCCAAAGCTACCTACAACGAATGCGTTAAATATCAGATAGTCAGACTCTCGAGACAGTGAATATGAATATAAAACCAGACTTTGAGTAGTGTGAAATCAAAAGGCAACAAAATGCGAAAATGCGCACAAACGCATATGCAAATTTTGAACTGACCTACTACCATAAAAATCGAAAAAACGCGAAGAAAAAACAAACCTGAAAAACGACACAAACACACAGATACAACACCTATACGTAAAGCTACTCAAAATTCAAATTGTGAAAAAAAAAAATGGCATGTAAGAAATTTATAAAATATCATATCGGGGGCGTTGAACGAGCAAGCGATCGTTTTTATGAAATCTAAACAGTAGATAAATGTTAGATCTTTGGTCAGCTATTAACATGTTCATTATGCCTTGTCCGCAGCCAAGTACTTAAGCCAAAGTGCGCCTTGGGTTTGGGCCGTATGACATGTAAATCAATTTAAGCGGCTTAACTCTTGCCTCATTGTCTTTTTTTTAAGTGCTTAAGTGTATGTGTGTGAAAAGTGGCATTGAAAAGAAAGGCTTTCTCTGCAGGGCTGCAAAGCATTAGAAATGTGTGCTTAAAAGAGCCAGAAACAGAATGGCTTTGAAGAATCTCAAGCTCTTACCATATTTTTAGCAAACATTAAGCCAATTTGATTGTTAATGATAAAATTCAAGGCATTAATACTAATTGCCAACAAAATTATTATTTTTACAAACAATAATATATGATTTATGGGTAAACGCTGTAATAATATATCATTAATCATGTATCTCAATAAGAAATTCATTATTTATTAAAAATATCACTTTAATTAATTTATATTGCAAGCAAATCAGTCTTAAATATAAATAAATTCATTCAAATGTTGCTGCTACAGTCAAAGCTTCCTATAACGAACAGCTCTACTACGATTTTTTTCAAGCACATGATTTGCTTAAAACCAATAATTTGTTTACTTTTTTTCAGCTCATTCTAGCGAACTGTTTGTCAACCCTGGTTGCTCATTATTCATAAGTAAAACACTTGAAGGTGTCAAAATGCTCGCGGCATAGATTTAAAAATGGCTTTTAAACTGTCGACTCTTAGCCTGACCCCCTTTGTCTCTTCCATGCAGCCGTCTTCCATTATGACCTCCCTCTCTACCTTGTTGACCATTGTTGTATTCATTTAACGGCAAACGTTGTAAATGCTTAAAAAAAATGTTATAGAGCGATGCTGCTGCTTCTTCTTTTTCTTACTAACTAAGCCAAAGCGACAAAAATAGTTTTTCATTTTATGATCCATTCATACATACGCTTAACAGCTATGCTTGGCCTGCTCACACACATAGCTGCACACACACACACACACATGCATAATTCACTTAAGCGCGCGTTCAACGAAGCGGGATGAATGACCTCAATTTGAATAGTTGGTCGTTTGCTATCTCACTCTGCCGCGTGTGTAAACTTTAAAGCTTTTGCTTGCTGCTGTTTAACGGCGGCTGCTGGGCAGCAACAACAACAAGTAAATGATTGTTAATAATCATCAACAGTATCATCATCATCATTATCATCAACGCCAACGTCATCATCATCATCATCATCATCATCATCAAAGTCGACTGACTTTTTGGGTGCCATATTTATACCCTTTAGTCGTAGAGTAAGCGAGCATATTAAAATTGTTTAAAATAGTTTGTAAAGATCGAAAGCTGAACATTTTTATTGCAAGTTTTACAAATAAAACTATTTAAAGTCATATTTGGGTTAAATATAATCATTATTTATTGTTAAATTGGTTCATAATAAGCTTAGTCATATGCCAACATAAAGACTTAACCAAATCAGTGAACTTGTACTAACAATAAAAAATTATTCCTGATCGAAGATGCCAGTATTTGAGATAAATTCACGTAATTTGCGGGGAGATTTGATTGCTGCTGCTGAGGCTCAGCGAATACTCAAAAATAATTATGTGAGATTGCTCTTAGTGAAAGAAAATGTCGTGAGTGATTTCTGTGCTTTAAAATCGGTGATTTTGACGTGAAGAACAAGCATAGCGGTGGGCCAGAGAGAGTTTTCGAAGACTAACGAATTTGAGGAAATGCTTGATGAAAACTCGTGCCAAACGCAAAAAGAAATGGCAATGTCATAGGAAGTTAATGAACAAGCGATTTGGAAACGCCTTGAAGCCAACGGAATGATTCAGAAACAAGTTAATTGGGTTCCGTACGAGTTGAAGTAGAGAGATGTTGAGCAGCGTTTCTTTACTTGTGAAAAGCTGCTTCAAACACACAATCGGAAAGGGTTTTTATATGGAATTGTGATCAGCGACGAAAAATGGGTTCAGTACGTTAATACTAAGCGCAAAAAATCATGGGGAATGCCTGGACATGTCTACACGTCGACGACCAGACCTAATATTTGGTCCAGTATACTATGAGCTTCTGAAACCGAGTACAACCATCACAGAAGATCGGTATCGAAAGCAATTGATACGTTTGAACCGAGTATTAAAGGAAAAACGGTCGCAGTACCGAGAAAGACACGACAAAGTCGTCCTTCAGCATGACAATGCTCGGCTTCATGTCGCCAGACCGGTCAAGTCGTATCGGGACACGCTTAAATGGAATGTCCTACCTCACCCGCCGTACTCTTCAGATATAGCTGTTTCGGATTAGCATGGATTTCGAT
Organism: Chymomyza fuscimana; assembly: GCA_949987675.1. Lineage (NCBI taxonomy): Eukaryota > Metazoa > Arthropoda > Insecta > Diptera > Drosophilidae > Chymomyza > Chymomyza fuscimana. The sequence goes on from OX465089.1 coordinate 2,788,781, forward strand.
CCATGGTACACAGTCTAGCTGATCAGAAATTCCACTCTTACGAAGAAGTCAAAAAATGGAGCGATTCGTGGATCGCTTCAAAAGATTCTGCGTTTTTTTGATGGTATCCTACAACTACCAGAAAAATGGGAGGAAGTAATCGTTAATGACGGACAGTACTTTCAATAATAAATACATATATGTATGTATTATCACTTTTTCACAATAAAGCCTCAAACTCTGCGAAAAACGGAGTAAGTTTCAAAGAAAAGAGCAGAGTGAAGTGTACGAGTAATTGATGGTCTGACTGTATTCTTGATCAGTGTAAATAATTCAGTCCATGATATCTCGGGGGTCATACGAGATAGAGCCACCAAATGTTTTATACGGGTTCTACTGTGTTTAAACAGATTTTTCTTTGTCCAAGGCCATTTTTACGCTGGCAATATAAAAAAAATAAATTATTTCCGAAATTTTAAATCTATATTTAAAATGCTAAGATTAACAGTCCGACGTTTGACTGTGTAGTCTCTTGATTATGAGAATATTGTATAGGGGTTTTTTGCTATAAAATTTAAATATTTTTTTCGTAACCAGCCGTATCCGACTACTTTATCAACAAGCTAATATGGTTAAAAAAAATGCTTATAAAGCACTTAACGTGTATATGGAATTCGGTCTTACCCGACTTTATTTTTTTTTATTTAAATCAACGCAACGCAGACGCCGTCACTCTTAACTTTATTCAGCTTTTTTATTGCATTCTCGAAAAAAAAAAAAATTATTCAAATGCTCTACAATTTTTGGTTACTGGTTAGTGCCTTTTCCACCTTCTTTCTGCCCCAATCTCTACTTGGTCGACGCTCACATAAAAGAGCGAGCGAGACCGAATTGAGGTTATAATTATAACTGCGCTTAGTGAGCGTTCTTTTTTTTTTTTTTTCTGTTTCTATGGGTCCAAGGAGTGGCAAATGCTGTTGGCGTCGTTTTTGTTTTTTTTATCAGTTTGACACAATTTTCTGGCTGCCTGCAACAACAAGTCGTTACTTGCCACCGTTTGTCAGATTTTATTTAGTGACACAATTTATACTACAACGCTCTATATAGAGCATATTTCCACTTTTTCTACTTTATTCTGTTGCTTGTTTAACTAGCTAATTAGATAAAACTAACTATGGGAGTTCATTTGTGGTGTTCATTCGTTTGTTGGAGCGGTTAGGTAGCGTGTTTTAGAGGTGTTGATGCAATTTTAAGGGGTGCTGAGCGCGTTGTGCTAGTTATGAGCTGCCCCGAGGGGTATTGGTGAAGTCGTATTGCATGCTGACAACAAAATTTAGTTGGAATCGCTTAAGTGTAACTTTGTTTGTTGTTGGGGGTGGAACTTTGGCATACTTTTGTATGAATAAGCAGAAAATTAAATCGGAATATCTAAATGCAAGAATTTCATTAAAAATAAAGAATTTCTTTAAAAAATATATAATCTCGACTTTCGTTAAATTTTTGACACTTGGTATGATATGTGAAGTTCGACTTCATTGGAGCTACACATCGTATAAACGCCTACTCTAAACCGATGTGTGTTGGAAGGAATTTGTCATCGGCAATTCATTCTGGTAACATTTCCGGCTCGATATAAAAAAGCTTGGCATTTGACTCAAAGGTTCTATGCATGCATTTTTTCAAACCAACTAAGCTTCTTTTGAGTGATTGTTAACTGGTTTACAAGAACACAGCAGAAACCCAATAAAGTTTGAGCTTGGTGTCTTTTTTCAAAGAATTATGTTCATATTCATATTATATCTGTCAAACATCTTATCATCTGACAGTATCTTATTGTCTTAGAGCTATACAATAACTTTCGATTATTTTATATGCCGCATGTTGTTTAAACAGCAATGAAATTTTGAGAGTCTTTCAGCTTCTAGATGATCTACAAAAGTAATTTTTTCACACTACCGAAAATAAAACTTTGCACGCTTTAAGCATACTAACAGCTGTGTCTGAACTTTATATAACACTTGAATTTTAACAGATTTAACAAATTAATGGAAGTAACAATAAAAATCGAATGCATTGCGCGCTCATTAAACGTTTTTTGAACCGGCCTAAAAAGCGTTTTACAATCGCATTAACGCAATATCATTTTAATGTAACGCTTTTAATGCCGACAAGACCAAAAAAGCATTTAAATTTTTTTTTTTGGTTTTTTTTTTTATTTAATTTAAACAGTGTTGTCATTGTTGTTGTTGTTGTGGTGTCCAATGAATCAATGCAACAATAATATACAAGCAAACAAAACCGCTTGAGATATAATTGTATACAAAAAGTATATAAAAAAAAAAAAAATGTTAATTTTAAAACTTTATTATAAAAGCAGCCAGCAATGAACTTTTTAATATTTAACACAAACAGATAAAATGCAAATATGTATCTGTATGAATTTTTGTTGGGCTTTTGGGCAATTTTTACAACCGGAAGCAATTCTAACTGTAAACAAGTTGCTTGAGCGATAAAGAGACGTGCAAACGAACAACCTGGCGTATGAGTAATACGTTGTTCTGGCGTTACGCAAAACTTTGAACTGTCGCAGTTGCCGCTTATCAAATATTTAGACTAAAATGTTGCCAAATTAAAGAGCACAGTTCTAAGACAGACGACAAAAATTTTTATAAATAAAACTAATGAAGAAAAAGAAAAAAAAATGTTTCGCGATGCTCCAATTTGATAAGCCCCAAGGCAGCGTCACATTCAATTAGCGAATTAAATGCCGCACATAGAGACAGCCCGACAAGCTTTTGTTTTTTTTTTTTGTTTTGTTTTTGTGGGCTATAAATGTTTCAATGAACTAGAAAAGCCTTTAAGAACCTCCCAACCACAACAACAACAATAACAATAGCCCAGACAAGTCCAATCAAGTCAAGTCAAGAAAAACAAAAACAAACACAATTAAATTAGCCAAAAGGCAGCAAATATTCACAGACAAGTCGAAACTAGCACGCGAAAAATACCAAAGAGCGGGAGTATACAGCGAGAGAGAGAGACACAACGCGAGAGCGCATGAGATCAATGAACGCATTGGCAGCTGTCGATTGGAGGTAGCATTCATTTGATTGATCGTTTATTAGAATGAACGGCAGCTGCTTTGGGGTTATGAACACACTTTTGATTGATTGAATTAATAAATAATACAAATTAACAGCAAAGCTTAGCTAAGCGCCAAGTAGACAAGATCAGTGAACGTACGTTAAGTAATTTGAAGGAGAGACGAGGAGAGAGAGTGGGAGCGTGCGCGCGCATCTTGGGCAGTGAATGAATTTAATAAGGTACAACTTTAGTTAACTTTTGATGATGATGATCAGCTTGTTGTTGTTGTTGTTGCTGGTCGTGTCTTCATTATAAGCACGCACGATCATTGACCGACCGACGACGTTTATGGCGTTGCCATGCTGCAAGCTGCGACCGTGGGCAAGTGATTTCTGCAGGAATCCCAAACGGCAGAGACTGCGGCACCCTGCCGGTGCGTTGAACTATAAACGTCGTCAACGATCTTGGCGATTTCCAGCATGCTTGTTGTTATTGTTGTCATCGCGTTTCATTCTTGACTTTATGCTGTTGTTGGGGGTTTTTCCACTCTCATAAAGAGTATATTTACTACAAGTGTAAGAGTGCAACAAAGATATATTACATACATACAGCTGGCACGCAGTTTATTTGTTAACCATACTCCATTTTACGGATTTGTATCCCAATAGCATTTGAATGAAAATAAGCGTGGAAGGATTGACCCCAAAGTAACCAATATCTGGCTAAAAAGTATGCTACTGTGTCCAAAAAGTAAAACCAATTTTTTTTCAAGAACTCTTCATTTATTCATTCAAATGTAATTCGTCGCCTTCAAAGTAATCCCCTCCGAACACAATACATTTATAACAAAGTTTTTCCCAATCGCGCGACGATTCACGTCAAATCTCTTTAATCTACTTAAAACGACCTGGAGTGGTCTTTTGAGTTAAGGGAATAGCCAGAAGTCGCACGTTGCTTAATCAGGTGAATACGGAGGTAGTGAAACAATAGGCGTTTCGTTTCTGACGAAAAAATCTGACAGAATCAAGTCTGTTTGCATGTTTTTCAAAAAATGCAGTGTTATCGGTACTAATCGAGATTTGATGCGTTTTGAGGCCTAAAACATCTTTTAAAATGAAATTGACGGATTCTTTTGAAATTCAAACATCATCACCAAGGTTACTTATTGAAAAGCAACGGTTTGCAAGCCACAAATTTTTAATTTCTTGGGGGCGTCATACCAAACATTAAGCATCTACACTGATCTTTTTTTCCAATCGACTTCCTTATGAATAATTCTTTTGCTTAAAAAAAAAAAAAACCAAGTGCATGTACTTGTCAGGCTGATCATTGTTCGTTTGATACATATCTAAAACCCTTCTTATCAAAGCTACGAATACTTGAGCTACGACTAAAAAGTACCCATTCCTTAGGCTGTAAGCACTTGGGCTGTTCACTTTGTCATGCATAAAGGCAAAAATACCCCATCTGGCTCTTCGGCTACATTGAAAAGGGTATACAATAGTGCCTTATAACGTGCACATTATGTTGTTTAGTATTTTTTTCCCTTACGTTTGGGGTAACGTCATTGTGGCCAGGCGTCATCAGCATTATTAGTCGTCGTAAGTTTAACAATATCATAATCAGCGCACACACACACACACACACACGCACTCGCACACGCACATATACAAAGTATTTTGTTGCCATTTTTGTTGTTGTTCTATGTCAGCAACAACAATTGCAAACTCTGGCCATTGCTGCAACGACCGCCATACTTTTTTTTTTTTTGGACAAGCTGAGCGCTTCTTTTGCTCTCTTATGCCGCTCGCTGTCTGGCACATTTTGACCCATACTTTGCCCCTGGGTACAAAGCACGATCAGCTGTGAGTGAGAGCATGCTTAAGTAAGTCTGTGCCGAGAGGTCGGTCGATCCCTTTAACATTTTGCGGTTTTGCTTGCTTTTGTTGCTGTTGTTGCTGTTTTCTTTGCTATCAATGCAGTTGCTGCTGCTGCTGCTTCACCCTTTGCAGTCGCCTGTCGCAGCGTCTCTCACTCCGCCGTCGCATCGCAGTGAGAGTCGCCGTTGTCGTCGTCGACGTCGCGTAAAGTGTCAATGCACTTGTTCTTTCTCTGTGTGAGAGTGTGTGTGTGTGTGTGTGTGCGTCTTCACGTGCGTTGCCTTTACTTTTGCACCTCCTGCTGCTTGTTGTTGTTGCTGCCCGTTCGCATCGTGACCATTCGCTGTTGTTCTTGTTCTTGTCGTTCAATCCTTTTTCTTTCCGTTTCTTTCAAGCACTGCTCACATGCGTCGCTTTTGCCAGCTCTTGCAACAACAACAACAGCCACGCAGACGTCGTCGTCGTCGTCTGCTGTGCGTTGAGTGTTTGACTGCGCCCCTCTCTCGTACCTCTTGCAGTCGCGTCGTCTGTTTTCGGTCGTTGGTCGTACGCTCGTTCGTTGGCTGCCTTTGCACTTTGGTGCATCCTTGTCTGGCGTTTGAACTTTTTTTTTTTTTTGTTTTGTTTGTTGTCGCTGCATGCGTCTGCGAGTTTATTAGTGCATGCGAGTGTGTGTGCGTGTGTATGCTGTGCAAGCGCCAGTGGCGTAGAAAGGGTAATGGTATTGGGGCATTAATTAGTTTGGGTTAGCACAAACTTATCATCGTCAATGTCATTATTTATAAGGTGACTTAAAAGCTTGAGAAATCTTTTAAAATTTAAAATTTTGAAGACATGAACGCTTTTGAGCAATGATATTGTAATCTAGGAAGTCCCTGCATCTCTTAATTTTAGTCTTAATAGACACAAAAGCATACTGCATAGATAAGAAAAAAGAACAGTCCTGATGTTTGAAGTACAGAAGGTTATTTTTGTTTGACGATGTTGCTTGTTGAATAAATATATATGCACGATTTTCAGCTCTCTTTAAGCATTGAAAAAGTAGTCGATAAGCATTAAAAAACTAGCGAATGTGAAAAAAGTCGAATATCAATATAAGAAACATTGCTGGTATTAAGGTCTGCTACAAGAGTAACATCTTCTCGTTTAAAATAAATTAAGATAGTGCAAAGAAAAAACTTGTTTTATTGCCACATAAAATATACTATATATGTTTATAATTATTTATTAAGACATTTGCCCACTCATTGCACCAACCTATCTACGCCACTGTTGTTAAGAATAAAAAAAAATGTTTGTTCTGCTCTCTGCAGGCGTCTGGCTTTGACTTTTGCTTTGGCTCCGCCATTTGACTCCATTTAAAGTTACTCTTTATTTTACAAATAAAATTAGCTTGGTTTTTGCCAACGCCAAGTGCAAGTGAAAATTACTAGGCAACATTTTCTTCAAGTATTGTTTGCTTTTATTTTTGAGTGGTTTTGTTAGCCTCTCCCCTCGTACTCTACAGCCAACTACGATGCACTCTAATCATTTTCTGCCTGCCGTTTGCTAATGAGCTGATTGCATTTAACGTTTATAGAAATTGTTGAACTTTGTAAAGAGAACACTTTGTTGGGTTAGTTAATCAACAAGTAGATTCCGAAACATGATCTTGTTAGTCTCTTTTTGAAAAAGATTAATATTTATAAAGGTCCTTAGCCATACTCTTCAGCTCTTAATAAATTGGAGCGGAGCTCTAATACTCCCCCATACATTATTAATATAAAAGACCGCTGGCCGAACAAAGCAAACAGGGAGCAGAGCCCCTTTATTTATGTTGGCTCATGAAATTGTACATATTTTAATTCAAATATTAATTAACTCTAAATGAACACTTAACGGTTATGTTCTTCGTTCTAGTCGACCCAGTGTTGTTGAGTCTATTAAAAACTTTTGTTGGACACGATGATGAAATTACAGTATACTTTGAAGTTATTGCTGTTAGTTCTTAGTTCTGCTTGTAATCATCTCAAAATGGGTTAAAAGCTTGGGCTTAAAGGCTACTTAAATTTGAATGGCACATAAAAAGAAATTGTCTTTAAGTTTAAATTGAAAATATTTTTACGCAAATCATCTCTTTTAAAGAGTTTGTTTATAGACGTTCTAAATGAAAATGTAGCATATGATGAAATTTCACAAATGTTCTCTCATAAAGTTTCAACTAAGGTATGGCAAATTTTTCATCTCAGAGTTTTGTTTCTTCTTAAAAATTGTTTAACAAAATCTCAACTAAGATATGCAGCTTAGTTATAACCAAATTTTTCATCTAAGAGTTTTTTTTCTTCTTAAAGATTTTCTAATAAAGTCTCAACTAAGGTTATGCGTTTTAGTTATATGTAATAAAAATTTTCATCTCAAAGTTTTGTTTCTACTCAGAGTTTCTCTAATAGAGTTATCTGGGTTGTAATCAAGTTTATTATCTTTTTTCTCTTAAAAATTTTCTAATTAAGTTTCAACTCAGTTATTCATTTTAGTCGTAACTAAATTTTCCAACTTAACTTTTTATTTCTTCCTAAAGATACACTCATAAAGTTTCAACCAAGATATGAATCTTAGTTGTAGCTATTTTATTGACATTGTCTTAGCGTTCTTTAAGCCAGACTTTTAACTGTTAGCTAAATGATGCCCCTGAACGACTGACTGACTATCTTTGGCTTGGCTTTTAGTTCTGTTCTGTTTAACGCGTTGAATGCATATGAATTGCGTCCAGTTTTGTATAGAAGAAACAAGCTACTTAGATTCGACCAGGGTCATCTCCATCAGCGGAGTGTTCTCTAGAGCTTTCATTAAACACAGATACACACATTTTTTTTGCACTTATTAAGTACAAAATAGTATCTATGCTTTTATGGCGTCTCTGGTGCTGCTGCCTTTGCGTCTGAAGTTTATTATCTTCTACTCTATAAAGCACTTCTTCAGTTTGTTGTCTACGGTTTCTGTGGTGCTGTGGTTATGGTCGCTGCACCTTGCCTCATTGCGGTTGTTGCTCGTGTGGCAACTTGGCTGGCATTTTTATTATTCTTTCAATTTAGAGGTCACTTTGCTGTCTCTCTCTCTCTCTCTATTGCTAGCTAAGTGTGTGTGTGTGTGTGTGTGCGTGTGTGTTACTAACTGCATTTTAAACGATATACGATTGTATCTAGATACATTCATGTGCGCTTTTGAGTATCTGTTGTTTTGAGTCTTGATTCTTGCGGTGCAACCAAGCATGGCGTTATATGTCTATCTGAAAATCAAAATGAAAACAGCAATACTGAAAAACTGAAAAACTTTTAGACTGAAAAAAAGTTTGCGGTATTCTTGGCACAAAAATGTCAATTATGATGAACTGCTAACTTCAAGTTTTTTTTTTTTTTTTGTCTTGATTGCTTTATATGCAACTTGTGCCACTTATTGTTGTTGTCTATCATAATTGCCGTAGAGTGAGGCTAATTTCGGTGCAACAACAAGTGTCAGACAATCAGTTAAGCAATACATAAGTGTGTGCATATATATATCTCGAAAATGCTTAATTATTTAGTTAATAGGTAGTAAAAGTTTCAAATTAGCTGCAGTTAAAAAACCGAGACATAAAAATTATGCATTACCAGTTTTTGTTATAGGTACAAAGGTGCTTTTAAGAAACACATAAAATAGGGTTCGGTGTCCTGCAGCTTGCATGCCCTTGTGTTACAATCGTTATATGTCCAAAAAGCCAAGTTATTATAATTGCTAAATTTAAAAAAAAAAAATGTTATAAAAAATTCATCACTACTTTTGGGCAGCATCGATTTTTTTTTTGCCAAACACTATTTTTTACAAACTTTGAGTATAAATCCATAAAAAAATGTTCATTATAAAAGTTTCCAATATATCATAAACATATATATAATAATTTTTCTGATTCTCTCAGTATAAGCTTAAACTTGAATATCTATATGGGTGAAATAAATCCCGCTGAGTTACTAACTTTTTATTTTTTGTATTTTTCACAATGAATTTCAAAGCATAAAAAGGCATTACACTTTTGTTTATTTTAAGGTGGAAAAAAAATTGTTCAAAAAAAATTTAAAAAAAATGTGTTAAATTTTTTTTCAAATTCAAAATCTTATCTTTCATGGAAAAAAAAATTGCGTCGATATCTTAATTTGTTTAGGAGATATGGCTTGTTAAAGACAAGTCTAAAAATGAAAGATCCAATATTCAGTTATCGATAACTCGATAAATAATCGGAATTTTTCTTGTAGCTCTAAAACATATGCCATCGAAATCGAAGAAGTCGACCAAAAATGTCCCGCTTCACATATTTTCGCCCATATGTAATAGCATATTTCGGGTAAGGTAATTACGTATGCGTAATTAAAAAATATAGTAAATAAAATATATATAAATATAGAAAAGTCTACTTAAATATTTATTTATCCATTTCAAAAATTAAAAATATTGTTAATCGACTAGTAAGTAGTTGATAAACTTGCAAACAAAATGTTGAAGTCATAGGCCTTTGAGCAATATGTAAAAATTAAGTATTCGCCACGTAATCCAACAATGGATACCGCATTAAATTTCAATTAATGTGCTCACTTTCTATTGACAGGAAATTAATTTAAATAAGTTTTCTTGTTAATCATAACTAAAAGTTGTTCCTAGCTAATGCACTAGCTTAAGCCATTGATATAACTAAGCGTGTTAAGTGTTCAAACTAACTTTCATTCGTGATAAGTTTATAAATACCTGCTTTATCTTTAACCCATATCAAATAGCTGACAGCTTTTAACAATCATTTAAACTTTGGAAGTGAAAAACTTTTGGGTCACAAAACTTTTGCCAAAACTATTTCTAAAAATAAAAAGCATCTAAAAAAAAAAGACCGAAACTGTTGTCAAAGATACTTAAGCGCTCATATATAGAAAAATGAATGACGGTTGACATATTCAAAAGGCCAAAACTCTTACACCCAAAAGCGGTTCGGTCATTAATGGCATGATACGCGCACACTATTAGGTTTATGTCTAGTTTGTTATTTATTTATTTATTTATTATGTTGGGTATAGCAGGAGACAACTCAAAACATAATAAAGTAAAAACACAATACAAAATGACAGAAGATACACAAACACATATACCAGCAAGCGCACTCACATAGATACTATATAAGCAGAGCGTATGAAATGAAAAGAAAACAGCGCAAATATGTAGGTCAATTTTGTAATAAAATAGATATGTATGTATGTGTCGCTATGTATATAAGCTATATGCCATATAATCCCATGTGTGTGTGTATATAATCATAAAATACATTTCCAAAGGCAACAAATCTAATAAAAACAATAACTACAACATGTAGTGCCCCAGAGCTATGGGAGAACAAGAACTTGAACTATTCTATTGAACTATTGGCTATTATATGATGGCAAGTCAGTTTGTCAGTTTATCTGTCAGTCAGTCTGTCCGTCATTCAATCAGTCAACGTTAGCCAGCTGGCTCTTTTGGCCATTAATCTATTTAGCTGTCTAATGTTATGTGGGCGCTTGGCCAAGTTTGTGTCAGCTTTGTAATCCTCTCCAGAAGCGTGCGACGTTAGAGATGATCATCTGATTTCAGGCAGCATTTAAATAATTGCTGCTTTTATCAGCATGATGATCATCTCACTCACACACACAAGTCTTAGCTGCAGAATTGAGTGAGTGACTAACTGGACTTATTCGCTCAGCTGTTTGACAGCAGCTTCTTCATCGTCATCTTCTGTTTGTGCTTGCTCTTTGGCTTTAACATTATTTCTTTGGTTTTGCTATGTGAACCAATTACTATGCGTGTGTGATTGTGTGTGTGTGTGTGCGGTAATTGCTGCTCAGCTGCTTGGCTGCTCTGCATAACTGTTAATGGGCGCTTGTCTCTGGATTAACGGTAATGCCGTTGTGTCTGAGTTAAGCTTTTTGCTCATTGAGCTTAAGACGCATACTCAGTGAGTGCCTCTCAAACTGTATATTAGTCTCTGTTGCTCTCAAACTGGATTTTGTTCAGCTAACAGGTGTCTGTCAAATGTTATTAGAGATCATAGAGGAATTTTTTGTTTTTTTCTACTTTTTAAGCGTGGGAATGCTAACTGAACAATCGCAGCAGGTAGCAACAGTCTGTAATCAAAAAAGAGATTTGGGAAAAATAGGAGATAACATTTTAAAAGTGAGCCAGAAATCTTGTTCAATCGATAACTCAGTTAAGCACAGCTTTTGATAGAAAGATTTTTTGAACGTTGCTATTTTTGACTTTAATGTAATTTTGTATTGAACAATACTTTGACATAGCTAAATTCAGGTTGTGGTCGTGGAATCCCGAAATCTGACATCTGCTAGATTTTTCTAATAAAAGCAAATAGAAATCGAATATCACCTATATTTATGTTGGCTAACTGAACTCAGCTGCTTATTTGCTTTGGGTAAAAAAAGTGTAGTCTTTCAACAGTTTCTACAACTAACAAAAAAAAAAAAAACACCCTATTCGCCCTCATAATTGGGTTGCTCATTCAGCTGTTGTCTCTTCCAAGTTTAAGCTATACATTCTCTTAAAAAAGTTTTCTTGGCTGCTAAAAAAAAATCCCACCCTATTACCCCTCTATTTGGCTTGCTTCTTCAACTGTTGTGTCTTCCATGTGTAAGCCATAGATTATGTAATTCTCAATAGAAAAGTTCAGGGTGTAGACGTGGGTACCCGAAATCAGACATCTACTAGATTTTTAGATTTGTGTTGACTAACTAAACTGAGCTGAAACACATTTGCTTTGCTGACAAAAAAACACCCTATTCATTCTCTAGTTGGGTTGCTTATTCAACTGTTGTGGCTTCCAAGTGTAAGCTATACATACTCTTAAAAAAGTTTTTTTGACTGGTCAAAAAAAAACCACCCTCTTGCTTGCTTCTTCAACTGTTGTGAGCTATAGATTGTCGAACTCTCAAGCAGAACTCCACCAAAAGTTGTTACAACTCGTTAAAAATTACCCTACACACGCACAATTGACCCTCACCCAACAGCTGTGCCTTCCAACTACGAGTTATCCATAATGTGACTCTCAAACTGTATCTCTAATTTTCCTACATAGTAGTATATATAGTATATACTCGCACATAGTACATAGTTACTGGAATGCTTGACTGCTGTTTTTTGCTGCTTATGCTGCTATTGTTTGTTGTCATTTGCTGTTGTTGTAGTTTGTTGTTGTTGTTTTTGTTGACTCTGCTGCCTTAGTTGAGTTTTTTAGTGTGCTAGTTTCTATTGTAGAGCTCTACATAGCTGACTTTACTATGTATGTACAATATGTATCTATGCATGTATGTATGTATGTATGTATGTATGAATGATGTACATATATATAGTGGCAGCAACCGACTATGGCGGATGATTTCATTGCTAGTCAGTCGCATAGCGCTTGAGATTTAATTGTTATTCATTTGGCTTGGTTTGTTCGTCATTCGTTTTTGTTTTGTTGTTGTTTTTGTTGCTGTTGTTGCTAGTTTTTAGTTGCTTGGCCAAACCTTGAACCGCACGCGTTCAGTTTATTGGCCGCTTTTTTACTACAAATACCGTTGCTGTTGCTTTTTGTTGTTGTTGATGGTTTTCTTTTTCGCATTGCTTTTTATTATGATTATGCATACACACACACACGCACACACACGCACACACACGCACACACAAAATAATACACACATATTTACATAAAGGGGGCAATTTTGGGTAAAAGGGCAAGCCAAGCAGCTGCCCGGCAGCAAAATATTGCGTATACGTCTTGTGTGCGTGCTTTGATGTGTTTTAGTTATGCGAATATATGCATATACCTATGTTGTGTATTTGTGTATGCTTTTGGGTGTGGGCAGGCCGCAGGTGAACTGTTAAAGACAGATAGCAACACATAAACACATACATACAAACATATGCTTTATGTACACTCACCCACACACACACACACTCACTTGATTGTTATTCATGCGGCTTTTGTGCCCTTGAGGGCGTTTTTGTGGCCAAAAAGATTTGCAAACTTAGCTTAGGCTTAAATTTGGCAGCTCCTTCAGGCTGTCTCTGCATGTATTTGTTTACCTAGCCTTAGCTAGCTAATGTGTTTCTTCTTGTTGTTGCTACTGCTATTGCATATAATTTATTTATTTATGTTTTCAATTTTGCTTTTGACTTGTTTTGTCGTTTAAATATTTTTATTTTTTTTTTTTTTTTTGTACAAGGACACATTTAATGTTAATGAACTCGTGCAATAGTCGAGGCAGTCACAAAGCACGCGCAGCTAAATATCTCACATAGTCAAGTGCATGTATCTAAGTAACTAAAATATATTTATATACACGTCTGTGTATATGTGTGTGTGTGTGCAAATTTGTCAACTATTTAATGCGACTTTTGTTATGAGACTCACTCATTTGTTTTTATAGCAATATACTGTGGGGCATAATTGTTGGGGTCTGATGTTTCCAATGTATAGAGTTTATCTGTTTAGTTAGGATAATGTTCTACTGTAGCGATGCTCAATACCAAAAAAACAAATCGAATCAAAGTATGGAGTATTCCAAAAAACTAGATACCGGTTCGATTCGATTCTCACAAAAAAAATCTATATCGAAGGTACCGGTAATAATAAATTGAGATAGGGTTGGGCACGCAGTGGTTCATTTTCTTTACGGTGTTCGCTCTATTATTTTTTACAAGACCCACAATCATAATGCAAGCTTGAAGTGACTTTTTTGCAAAAAAATTTCAAGCGCCAAATGTAAACCGAAATTTATCTCGATATAAGCAAATTGGTATCGGATCGACGATTAATCGAGAACCAAAATATCGGTATCGCATATTCAGTATCGACTTCGATATTCTCGATATTCGGATTCCTATGCAGTGGAATGTCTGATCTTTTTTTATTAGAATTACAATTCTTCTTCTTACGTATTTTTCAAAAAATCGAACTTAGTTGCACAACTTAAAATGATTTTGAGGAACCTAAGAATTTAGTCTGTTTGGAGATATGTTTGATATCCATTTAGGAAATTGTTTTTTGTAAATAGTAAAATCGGTTTCGGATATTCCCTTTTGCAAGATATTTATGCTTTCCGTTTTAAGTTTGGTTTAAAGGGGCTACTGCCACCCAAAGTGAATGCGTTGAATTTTAGTTAATTTTTATGCAAACCTGAAATATTCCCGATGACAAATTTCTTGAAGCTGCCATTTCTATATCATATCAGAAAATTTCTTTCCATCCCTAAAACATGCGCAAAGTTATTTCGGGCAGAATTTTGAAAATCAGAACTTAAAACCTCTAAAATTTCTAATGATCTCTAATGTAAGCTTACATTCGTTGTGCGTTTTAATCTAGAAAGCGATTAATTTAGTTTTTCTCTGATTTATGATCTCTCAGAGAGTATGGTATATACTACATTTTTAATTATGTTGCATATAAAAAAAAAAAGGAATAAAAGTTCTTATTGCATGTAAGAAATTATAACTTTTCTAAATAACTTTTTCTTCGTTTAATAGTTTTTTTTTTATGGCCATGTGTTGCTAGCCATTCGCCAGATCATTAAACTTGGCAAAGTTTTAAAAACCGTGGCTAAACTTTGCAATGTGTGGCTTAAATGCCAAACGACTAGACAAGAGTGGTAGCTTGTGCCTGGAATCACTAAGGTTGCACCTGTTCGGATAGATCTACATTGTTTGTTGCAGCTGTCCAGCGCTTTGAATTTGAAAAATGAGACACTGTCTCTTTGGCATTACGGCAGTGTTTGCTGGCAGCATTTTTATGTTTCCGGTTCTGATTAGAAGCCTGCGGCATGAAAGCGACAGGGTCCCCAGTAAATGCCTAACAAGAATGCAAATGCATTTGCAACAAGACTTGCAAGTGGGAAACGGGGTAACAAGGTGTCAGGGCAGCAACTGGACGGAGCTGGCAGGCCACACTACAAGCTGAAAAGCCAAAGCAAATCAATTGCCTTGAGGCAGACCAAGCAGCAGCAGCAACAAAAAAAAAGAGATACAAAAAAAAAAAACAGAACCAAATCAAAACACAACCAGTTTAGTTTCAGTCTTTTTACCTTTCGGACTCTCGAACCCTTTACTGCCAAGTCTCTCCCTCTTTACTTGCAATAATAATGAAAAATAAACCAGTTTTGGCAAAGTTGACTGCAAGAGTTTCAGTTTATAAAATGCAACAACAAGAACAACAATGAAATGCAAACAAAAAAACAAAAACAAACAGTGCTGGAAAAATTTGCAAAAATAGGAAGTAAATTGCACAGTGCGGGTGCAACAGCAACAACAACGAAAGCAATAACAACAACAACAACAACATCCAGACACTCTGAACTGGCAGGAAGTCCAAGTTGTCTTTGTATTGGTGTAAAGTCATTTTCAGGCGTACAATGAACCTGTACAAAGTAGCTACAGAATGTGAGAGCTGAGGGGCTTAAGAGATTTCAAAAACTAGAGAACACACCAAAGTTGTATTGAAAAGTAGAACAGTGATGAATATATAACAAAATCTGTCTTAGTTCAATGTATGCATAGGCTTGCGAAGGGCTCTGGACATCTAATTAAAAATGCCATATAATTTTGTAGAAAGAAATTTGATTATCAAAGGTTAAAATAATGCTGTGTGCAACTAACACTTGCTATTTAAGGAACCATCGAAGAAGCTTTGAAGACTCATGTTAGCTAAAACCTAATCCCAAGCGATATTAGGAAGAATTTCGCAATTCATACAAATGTAGAACTTTGGGACCAAACATAAATTTTTAGTTCGATTGTTAAAAAAAAAACACCCTGCACCAGGTCTGATATTAGATAAGATTAGGAAATCTTTCTACGGGAAACATGAGCTTCCATCATTAAAAGCTTGTCTTAAAGATTTACATTTCTTATCTTAAAACATTATTTTTTACTTGTGAATGCAACCTCTGGAAGATTTGCATGATTTGGGAATTTTCACGTTTTCTGCCATGGCCTTGCGATTACAATCGTATTGTTAAACCTAATATATTCCATTGGACGCTATATTTTTTTGCATGGAAACTAAATTTAATGTAGCACAAAAAAAAAAAAAGGCAAACACTTTCTTTCTCAGCAAATGGTTGAAATTCGCCAAAATTCAGCTGTGGTGTCTTAGATCAATGTCATAGATCATAGTCTTACGGAAGGTTCTACATTGGACAACTAATAAAAATCCAATTGAAGCTCGTAGGAAGAAACTTGATTATCAATGTAGGTTTCCAAAAGTGCTGAAAAAATGTTGGCTGTAATTTGGTGGCCGTATCAAAACTTTGTGCAACTAAAGAGATGAACACTTGCTATATAAGCAGCAATCGAAGAAGCTAGGAGCTAGTAGTAGGTACCTGAAATCTAATGCCAAACAAAAAAATGAAGAAATTCCTAACAACTTTGCGACCGTACACAAATTTTTAGTTCGATTGTTAAAAAAAAATACATTCACCATAATGAAATCTATTGATTGCTTCCATCACTAAAAACTTTGCTTAATGATTTTCTCTTCTTATCTTAAAACATTCTTTTTAACTTCTGCCAGAAATCTCTACAAGATATATAGCTCATTTTAATACTGAAAAAACGAGCTATTTCATTTAATGAGCTATTTTGCGCACATTTTGGGAATTTTTTCGCTTTCCACCATGATCTAAGTAAGTATTAAGACCACACTGACGTACTGAATCCAAATCGATGATTGTTTTCTAGCGCTCTTAAAACCTTAAAATCAGCTAACGAAAAGAGATCATCTTAAGATAAAGAAATGTCAACTTCTTTTTAGAATAAATCAAGCTTCAAAAAGAACGAAAATGTCGGGCTATTAATTATCAAGCAGTCTACTCAATACTCTTTTGAGTGTATCCTAAATTAGCCTCCTTCTTGGAGCAAAGGTCTCCAATACTCTTTCGAGTTTAGCGATTTTTTAAGCTCTGAGAAATCTTGTTGAGCGTTGAGCGAATTGGGCCAAATGCAAAGCCTAACTTTATATTAAAAAATCTCTTGACATTCGCTTTTTAAAGCCCATACAAGCTAATAAGCCAGAGCTTAAATGAAGGCACTATTTTCAACTCCTCCTTACCACATCGCAAATACAAAAAAAAGTTTAGACATTTTTATTCAATTGACATAATGCAAATTTCTACTTAAATTGACAGCTGTGCCAATTTTGTCTCAATTGGTACATTTAACACATTAAGTATACGCAGCGTTGCTGTAATTTTCCAAAAAAAAAAAAAGGCAAGACCTTCGTTTGGTAAACTCTTGCAAAATATTTTAGACTCAATTATTTATACATATGCAAGTGGGTGGGGGTGGCTGTAGGTGGTCTGTTACAAAGTTCAACCACATTCAAGACAAAACGTGCCCAAAAACTGACAGCAAATAAAGGGGCATAAAGAGCAGAAATAAAACGTGTAAAAGGCAAAAGAAAAAGGGAAACGTCAAATCCAAAAAAAAAAAAAAGAAGCAGGGCATACAAAAAAATAAAGAAAGAAATTTAATTTACCATTCAATGGCACTCAACGGTTATTGCTGCCTGCGCTGGAGATGCTCCTGGACGTATCCAAAAATAGGCGCTCAAAGTGCGTTCATTGCCTTTGCTTATTAATTTTAATGCCTGGACGGGCCTGACTTTGTTTTTTCTTTCGGGTTTTTTGGCTTTGCGCTGTTGTTGTTGTTGCTGTGGCCCGTGTTGATTTCAGAAACTTCACTTAAAAAAACTGAAACTTTGTTGTTTTACGGCTCCTCTCTTTTCGGTTGCTTTAATTTCACTGCTCTGCTTTTATATACATATATTTGGGTTGACTTTTTTTCACTGTCACTTACAGCACTACAACAAAAATAACAACAACAACAACAAGTTGAAACAAGGAAAACGTTAACCTTACTTGGCTTCTCTCTTGCTCTCTCTTTGCAGCTCGTTTTGGTTTTGAAATTCAAATCACATTGCCAAAAACGTTACAAAAAAAACAGTGAAGTAGTATTCAAAAGGAAGCAATTGTATGCAGGGGTAAGAGTTCGCGCGTGATTTTAGCCAAGTCTTACAATAGTTTTTTTTTTTTTTGTTTGTTTTGTATATTTTATTGAACTAAATTTTTTAACTAACGCCTACAAAATGTTGCATGCTTTTTGCATTTGGCAGTACACAAAACGCCGCACTCGTTCGTTTTTTCGTTTTTTTCGTAACGCGCGTTGAACTTTGTTTAAGCGAACGACGCGTACCGCGCGCTTTGAGCAACGAGAGACAACAGAAAACGACAGCGAAGCGTTCGCAACGAATAAGCGCAAACGATGTCGTTGGCGCAGTCGACGTCGCAGTTGTCGTCGTAAAGCTTTTACAGGCGGCAGCAGAAGAATACAAGAAGCAAAACAAAGAAGTGCAAAGATGAGAGAGCGCGCGCCAAACGCCAACTGCAAGTGAGAGAGAGAGTGCGCGTGCAAGAGAGCAAAAGCTTTTGCTGCAGTCACTGCTGACTGCGACTGCGGCAGCGCCATTGCACATTGAGTAACGCATGTAAAGGCAGCGCTGCAATTGCAGCAGCAGCAGCAGCAGCGGCAGCAGCAGACCAGGCCAGGGCAGGCCGCATTTTGGCCTTTGTGTGTATCTGTATCTTCAGCTGCATCCTAAAGTTGTCAAGCAAAATGTAAAAAAAAGCTGTTGAACCGGTGTTAGATGCATTTGCATTTGAAGCTGCTGCTGCCACTGCCGCTGCCGCCGTCGTCGCTGCGGCTGCTGCACATTTGGTAACGTGGCTGGCGGCACGTTTTACAATTTGCAACTTATAAAAGTAATAGAAAAAAAAATAAAAATTGACGTGCGCTTAGATGCAACAAAGATGGCGGCTTATGTGTGTTACATAAGCTTTGATTTAAGAGGCGCGTGTGTGTGTGTGTGTGTGTGTGCGGGTATTGCAACAAGGAAGTAACTTTTCGTGTCAGTTTCTTCGATTTGTTGCTTTTGCCTGTTTTCACTAAAATGCTTTTTTGATTAAGTTGCTCCTCGATGGCTTCAAGATACAATTTTTTTCTTTTCGTTTTGCTATCATGTTAGCGTGAATAAAAGGGAAAGCATAAAAAACTTAGACGGAAGGAAGCTGCATATGTAGTTTCACTGTTGCCTGTTACAGTTTTCCCATCAAATTGTTTTCACGCCTTACACTAAATCACCAAAAATGTAGCTTAACTGCGATTGACCCAAAAGATACAAAAGATTTTTCTGGCATAAGCTTTGTTGGCTTAAAAATAGGGAAAGGAATTTAGGCAGGAAATGTTAAGTGCATTGGAAAATTCGTCATTGTGGAGACTATACAGCGTTTCGAGGTACGAAATATTTAGGTTGAACTTTTTAGATATTTTGAGTCAAAAATCTTACTGAGAATGCCCAAATGCGAATCGAACCGACTTCTATTTTTTGCAGACTTTTGAATTAAGACTTTTCGGAATCCGAACATTTTATTCGGGTTCGATTTGAAACCGAATGTTTGGTGCTCCCAATTTCACTAAGCCGAGTTTTTCATGTGGTTTGAAACCGAATTTTTTGTTGCAAGAGAAATTAAAACGAATCGGCAAAATAGGTTTAAAAAAGTATGCCGTTTATACTCAAATAATTTAATAAGTATTCTTTGATATTCTAAGATTATATTTATGCCAACGTCAAGTTAGATATTGACTGACAACTATTTTTAAAAATTTTATTCTGACACCACCCAAAAAAATAATATTTTTAAAGAGAGACAAGACATACCTATAGGTTAAATTGCTTAAATTTGTTTAAAGTCAAACTCTAGAACAGTGTTGGGCAGTCTCTCAATTTACATAACTCGCGAGGCTATTGCACCAAAATCTGCCGCAGCGCAGTCGGCTCATGTACGGTCCAAGTGTGTAAAATCTCTCGCTCGTTTTTGCTTAATTGCGGTTCTTGCTCTCTCGTGCGCTTTTGCTTACTGCGCTGATTACTCACACAAAGAAATGTTTGTTGGTATGAGTTTTGCCCATCACTGCTCTAGAAGTAAGTTTTAGTTTAATTTGAAAAAGCTGGAGTCGCCGCTTCTCTCTTGGCTCAGCAACTCCTAACTTGCGCCATCTAGCGAAAAATAATCGTTGCAGCACCCTAGCTGCAAAAAATTATGTATTTATATGCGGCCACACTAAATAATAAATGATGACGATGACGACGACAAAAAACGTATACTAGACAAAAAATATTGCTCATGACTTAAATACATCGTTTTGATTTAATTTAAGTGCAATATGGCCAAGTTTTTTTTTTTGTGGCTGGGTTTTGAAGTTATCGCAATTAAAAGACAAATTGAAACCCACTAAAATTCCAGATAATTAGATTTTAAATTAAATTCATTTAAATAAATAAAAAACTCTTCTAACTCTAATTAATTTTTTCAAAACTTTGTTAATTTTATACATTGACTCATCTAAATTTGATAGTTTTTTATTTTTGGTTTAAATAGATATCTAATGAAGTCTTTCAGCAATATATTTTTATTTCATCACTTTCAATAGCTTCTCCGTTTTTTGGAAAAAAAACATATACTTCGCAAAAAATCACAATATCGATGTAAGAGGAGCGAATTCCTCAAAGACTCACAAAATATTCAAAAATTATCTAAATGAATTATAGAATTTCTTAATAATAGTTTTCGTAAAATTATTTAAAAAAATCAGCCAAATTTTTATTCTTCACTCAATCAGCCGTGCTCCAGAAAACGAAAAACCCAAAAGGAATCCGAACTATTTTATGCGAAATCGTTTTTGCGTGCTTCGGAAAAGATTTTCTTTGTGTAACTGGGGAACTCTGGAGCACTAAACATTCGGTTTCAAAACGAATCTGAATAAATTGTTCGGATTCCTTTTCCGGAGCACGGCCGAATATCTCACTTTTAACTCCACTTCGCTACTTTTTTGACTACATATTTCATTATGCACTTTTCCCATTTTCCTTAATTTAATAAATACTTACCTCCCCATATAATGGGACTCAATCTCAGTCTAAAATCAAGACAAGCAGCAATTAGTTGCTACAATCAGAGACCGTTAGTTGGAGCATATTAAATTTACATAGTCCCGCCCCCTCTTCCACCCACTCTCTCTTTGTTGTAAGCCTGCAACTAAAAGATTGTTGCAACAACAACTTGGCAACTAATTTGCAACACGCAACAATGCAAGGCAACTGGGGCGAAGTGTCTGCACGCGTCTCAAGTGCTGATTTCCTTTATGGAATTGCAAAGACCCTCAGCTCTGTAACTCCGAAAAGAAACATCTCGGAATATATCAGAACACAGAGGAGGAGCCCAGAGTTGCAACTGCAACTGCAACACACGGCATTGTGCATGGCAAGCACGTTTTAACACGCTGCCAGTTTTGATTTAATTTAGTAGAAATTACAAGAACTGGCAGCAGCATGCAAGTACACAGTGTATATTGTATCTTTTTTTATCGCTCTTATCGTACACTGAGAGAAATCGAAAGTTGTAATAGAATTCAAACTTTTGTAACGCTTTTAAAGCGTTTGTAGTAGTGTTATTTTCTTGCTAATCGTACACTGACAGAAATCAAAGCTTAACAACGCTATGCATAAAATTTTGAGTAAGAATAGTTTTAGGTTAGGTTAGAATAGTTTTAAAAAATAAATATTATTTTGAAGCTTAAATAAATTGAATAAAATGCAAATAATACTATGCAAATTAAAAACGAATTTATCGAAAATAAAAAAGGAAATATGCGAAGAAATCAACAAAAAAAATTTCGTTTTCCGTAGCATGCAAAAACGAGTCCAAATAAAATTTTGTGGTTTAATTTTTTCGTTTTCCGGAGCATGGATGAATATAAAAGTACAATTAAACTTTCAACAAATACTAACAAAAAACCATTAATGGAAAAATTAAATGCCAATATAATAAATAATTAAATAATAAAAATTAACTCTCAATATGTTATTACTTTTTAAAAACGAAGCAATATTTAAGTTTCGAACATTTTATAAAATCGTTTTTTGTAAATTCTTTGAAATCGAATAGATAGCGAAGTGCCACAAGCTGGGCTTGATTTGAAGCTGAAGAAAGGCTTAATATGTTTGCATTCAAAGCCTCCAAGTAGCATTAAACTAGCATTTAATAAGTTTGCTTTGAATTTTAGGAAAAAATTCAATCAATTTCGAATTAAATGGATTTTGAAAAATTCATGTTTTGGCAGAAAACTCGTCGAATTCGACAAGCAGCAGGCCCAAGCCGTTTAAAAAAAAAATAAAAAGATTTTTAATTAATTTAAATTTTAATTTTGGTTCATCCTAAGCAATCATAGTCAAGGTTATGGACTTTGCTTTAGGTTTATAAGGTACCGAAAACTACCCCAACGATTTCTAAAATTAATGATGTAGATCGATTTAAAGGTTAAAAAAAAAATGTTTCCCAAAATTTCCGATTTAAAACTTAACGTATTTTGGCTCAATTAAAAAAAAAACGTTTTTTTTACTTTTTATTTAACTTTTTAGTCACTGAATATTTTTGAACCAATTTTTTTTTTAATGTGTTGTCAATTTTCTATTTTAATTTTTTTTTTAACCCCTTTTTTTAAGGATGTATATTTTTGAATAAAAAAAAATATAAAATTTTTTAATTATTTTTTAAGTACTTATGTATATTTTTAAACCAATATTTTGTATCTAAGTTCTCAATTATTTTTATTTTTTTAACCCATTTTTGTAACACATTTAAAAAAAATATTGTTTTTTTTATTTTCTTTTAACATGTTTAATTACCATGCTAATTAACATGCTTAATTACCATTTTTTTTTAAACTCGTCTTTTTAAGCCATTTTTTTATGGTGTAAATATAACATAATTCGATTAAGTGCAACAATGTTAAAAAATTCTATAATGCAAAATTGTGGATCAGAGATATCGTAACGAAAATTGTTTTTTGTTTTTTAAATGCAAACATTTTTTTTTTAAAGATGTCAAAAATTATAACACATTTTTGTAATATTTAATAGAATTACATATTTCTTGTTTACATAATGGAAAAATTGATTTTAAAATATAAATAATAATAAATAATAAATATCAAAAAAAAAATGTAAAATATAATAATAAATATAAAAATGTTCGTACGTAACGTAAAAATCATTTTTTTTACGAACTTCAAATTAAATTTTTCTTATACACACACACACATATTTATATTTATATTAAAATGCCAGTTAATTAAAAGAGATTTTAAATCAGTCACAGTTTTGCTTGAAAAAGTTGTTCATTAGAAACGTGCAGCTTTCCATTATATTCGATTTTTTCTCTCAGTGCATATATATTTAACTTTGTTGTGCCCATGGGAAGTCATCGATCACGGCTGTAAAAAGGGACGCGTCGTCAAATTTGAAGTTGCAACCTCTGTGGCATCAACATTATTAAAAGCAGACAGAGGGACGGCTGGGACAGACAGAGGGACAGACACACACTCACTGAAGATGGGCCACAGATCAAGCAATTTAACATGCAACTTTGGCTGCAACTTCAACTTGATTAAGCAGTTAAATCAAAAGTGAGCAGCGGCAGCAGCAGCAGCAGCAGAGAAGCTTGACGTCAACGTCAACTGCAGCAGCGAGGTGTTTAACAAGCATCAACAAGTTGCCAAGCGTCGGTAACACTTGAGAGCACTTGAAAGGTCAACGCATTCTGTGGCTTAAGGGAAATGCCACACAGTAACAACAACAACAGCAACAGCAACATCGACAACAACAACAACTACAACTAACTGCAGCGGCATCGACTGATGGCGGCGGTTAACGAAGCGGCGTGTTAATTGAAGACAAGCAGGAAAACCGGCAAAAATAAAAGGTGGAAAAAAGTGAAAAAAAAAAAAAACGTTTACTTTGGTGCTCCAAAGTTCACATACTCTTGTGGTCCGAAGAATCCGATAACAATTCTGAAAACAATTCAGAACTAACTTTTTTAATAGACAAAAATGAAGTTCAGCTAGTGATATCCTTGAACTTATTTATAATCGGATATCGGAGCTAACACTGGACAACATGGTTGACAGAACTCCACTTAATTACCTTAGGCTAGCTAGACCGAACTCGTCAAAGAATTTTTGAAATTTGTAGGGTTTTTCGAAAATATAACCAAATACTATTTAAAAGTATCTTAAATTATAATTTTTGAGTCTTCGTTTACTTTACAAGAACGGAAACTTTTTGCAGTAAAGAAATTAATGACATGACCAAAAATATCATTCATTTACCATGGTCTCATTTTATGGCCCTCTTAAAAAGTTAGGCAATATATTATAATTGAAATTTCTTCAGTAAATGCAAAAAAATTTCAAAAGCTCTTTGTTAACTTTTTAATATTTACCTACAAAATGAGATAATTCTATTTCATCAATGTCTATTCCATATAAAATTAGAGAAATTTCTTATTATTTTTGATGTCATTTTAAAAACCATATTTTTATAATCGTATTAAGCATTCAAGTTAAACTCCAATATAATTTTTAAATATATTCATTCAATTTTTTATTCACTATGGTAATAAAGCAAAATGCCAGTTCTAACAATTAAAAAAAAAATAAAAATTGTAGTTTTTTTTTTTAAGATTAAGATATTTTAAAAATTGTATTTTTCTATATTAAAATAATTTAAAAAATTTTAATTTAAAACCCTATAATTAGAAATTAAAAAACTAACATAAAAAAATTTTTTTTTTTTTCCAATTTTGTTTACACAATAAAAAAGAAGGCAATAAAAGACAGCCGAACAAAAATAACAATAAGAAAATTATGTTTTTTTTTTTTTTAAAGTGACAGCTAAAAAAAATGTTTATTATGTAGGTTAATTGACTTAGATTAAAACAATGCTTAAAAATATCTAGTAGTTTACTTATAATGTAATAAAAAATTAAAGCTTTTAAATTAAGCACTAATGCGTTAAGTGTAAAAACTTAAATTTTAAGAACAATTTTTTTTTTTGGATAAATTTTTTGCTTTTTTCATTATTGCTTTACATTACTTGGATAATAAATGCTGACGAATGTTCATATTATAGTAGAAGATTCTGTTAGCAATTCTACGACTATAGAGCACAAAACTTCGAGTCTTTAAATTATTTCGTTTCATAAAGAACAACTGCGAATTGCAATTCGCAACTAACATACTAACAACGAGAAGAACATCTACCAAGGCAAAGCCGCCTGATACAATTAATATGCTCTTTTTAGGGTATTCCCAATAACTACGTCTAACGAGTAATCGAGTAAAACGAATAGATCTAAAGTCAAGTCGAGTCAATTGAACGCAAAAGCTTTGCGTTGGTCGTTCATTTTACTGTTCAAAATCAAATGCTTCACTGGTTCATGCGTTCACTTCATGGTTGTTGTTGTTGTTGTTGTCGTTTGTGTTGCATGTTGCATTGCATTGGTTGCTTCCTGCTTATGTTGCATGTTTGCCGCTGCTTATGGCAATTTGACTTAGGTTTAACGCCTTTGGTGCCACTGTGCGGCAGCTTGTTTAGCTTTGTTGTTGTTGTTGTTGCCTGCGGTTTTGCTTTGCTTGTTGGCAAAGTGCCGCCATCGCTTAAGACATTTGAAAATGTTTGAGGATGCGTGTAATTAAACAACATAAAATGCAACTTAATTTAAACAGACACACACACGCACACACACACAGGCTTGAATACACTGAAATTAAAATTGGGCAAGTTGTTTGTCTGCCAATTTATGTTGCGTTTAATTTGGTTTTTCATGCACACCGAACAGCAATAAAAAATAAAATTGCAAAAACAATAAAAATACTTTTATAACAAAAAAACGATTAAAAACATATAAGATATGCAGACTTCTGTATACCCTAACAGACATAACGAGCTGTGTATTTCATGAGATATAAATTATTATAAAATGCGAAAAAACATTCTTTAATATATTGGAGTTCTCTTCTCTTGGACTAATTATTTTTTTCTCCTGGGATCCCAACATAAAGAATAATTTTTTTTGAAAATCGTTCATCATGACATAAATAAAAACCCACCTCAACTAGTTCGGTAGGGGGTACAATACTATGCAATAAAATGTAATAATAGGCCGTACTCCGGGAAACGAAAATTTTTTTTCGAAAACGAACAAATTTTGTTCTTTTTCGTTTTTGCGTGCTCCCTTAGCTTAGTTTTGAGAAAAATATGACTAAAAATGTGGAATTGGGAGCTCGCAAAAACGAAAACGAACAAAATTTATTCGTTTTCGTTTTCCGGCGCACGGCCGAGTAATATATTTTATTGTATTGTTTTATAGTACCCCTTGTAGAACTAATTGAAGTGGGCTTTTCTAAGGGAAACATTTATGCAAGGCATGAACCATGTGCCATGAATTTATTTTGAGTAGTGCATGCTATTTTTTGGGTTGATTCAGAAAAAAATAATTAAATAATTTTCTGAATCAATAATTAACTTGAAATTTGCATAAATAGCATCTAAAAATATCAAAGACTATTTTAAAAATAATTTCAGTTTAAATTTGAGCCTATATTCTCAATTCGATGCAAGAAAAGTCGAATTGAAACCACGTAAAAAAATTTGTTTTGGTGAAATTGCATTATGTGGTTTCAAAAATATATTTTAATTCGGATTCGTTTATCGAAATATGGCCGAATATTTTATTTATTTTATTTTAATACTATTTATACTCAAAAAATTGAGATCGATAATGAATAAAAACATGAGTTGCATAGGATTGTAGCCTTTGAGAAAAAATTAACGATATGTTAAAAATTAGTATAACAGTGGTCGGCTATGGCCGATCTTTCAGAGAGTAGTTGAACAAAATTTGGGTTGCCCTAAAGGGGTGCTGGAAAAGGAGCTTTTTGAGCAATTCGGTTGGTGGGAATATGTAAAATAAGTAGTCGCTAAGTGTTTGGAGGCTGTTAAGAGTGTCAGCCAATTTTATTGCTTCATTAAAAGTGAAATAATTTTGAGATTTGGCAACCTTTGGTCATATTTTGAAAATTAACTCGTTCCATAGAGGAAAAATTCTGAAAAGTTTGATAAATCGCAAATACAATCAGGGGGCTCTGGATATGTCTCTCATCAGTTTTTCAGTTTATGGTTCAAATATGTTCTGCAACAGTTTTGAACATAAAATTAACCTTAACTCTGCACTTAACCTATGAACAGAGTGCGAAGAACTTAAGTAAATCATTTACAAAAGTGCTTCGATTTGTTGTATCAAATTTTTACTTAAGGATTACAATTTGGCTTAACTGGAGTAGATTTTGATTTGAAATAAAAAAGTACGATGTCAAAAATCGGATGAAATACTTTAGTTTTACATAGCTGTGAAACCAACGTTACCGGTTTCTTTAGTAAAGAGTTTTTCAACAGGACGTTTAGGATGTACCTATAGGAGCCATAATCTGAAGGCTTTCAAATATTTTGACGTATATATTTCTTTAACATTTATGTTAATTTATTATGGAAAGCTATACATTAAATCAGTGGTGGGCAGTCTCTCAATTTACATAACTCGCAAGGATAGGGCACCAAAATCTGCCGCAACGCAGTCGGCTCACGCACGGTCCAAGTGTGTGCAATATCTCTCTCGCTTTTGCTTGATTGCGGTTCTTGCTCTCTCGTGCGCTTTTGCTTACTGCGCTGCTTACTCACACAAAGAAATATTTAAATCATTAAATCAAAGTAGCCAAGTTATTAAATTACACAGCCACAGAAAAAAAAATGGTTGTGATCTGGGGACGAGTCACATGGTTTCTTAAATATTTCAACGCACTGAATCAGAATCCTTTAACACAATTGGTTGAAAGGGTTTAGGTTTATTCTTTCTTTTTTAAACGTTTTTTGGGTCGCTGAGTTCCAAACCGAAATGAAAGAGGCTTAGCACATTGGGTTTCTAAGGTAGACTCCAGAATAACTCGTACGAGTATATAGTATTTTTTTCGCGTTTGGGGCCCGTTCTGAAAGCGGATTCGAAATGCTGTAGTAGAAACACTTATAGTTTTCACAACTAGACTGCACATTATAAACGACAAAGTTAATGTACACTTTCCGATTGCGTACAAAACTCAACTGCACTAAACCAAAATGTCTTCCGGGTCGCATAAGACACAGTAGCAGCAGCAGCAGCGGCAGCGCCGTCAGCAGCAGCGGCAGTAACAGCGACGTCAACAAATGCGTCGACAGCGACGTCAACGACGCATGAAGTTGCAGTAAATGCAGTAATGCAGTAATGCAGTAATAAGAGAGTGAGAGCGTGCCATGCTGTTAGGGAGAGACGTTGGAAGAGCGACAGCAGCCTCGGGCTATTGCCAAGTTAATCAAGGCAACGGCACTGATAATGGCGCAGAATCGCGGAAGCGCAAGAAAATGCGTGCCAAACTGACTCAGAACTCAGAAGGAGTAAGCGAAAGTGAGACAGAGACAGACTGAGTCAGTGAGTGAGAGAGTGAGAGAGTGAGTGCGTGAGAGAGAGATGTAGACAAGGCGGGGGAATGATCGCTGAGCGTTCAATGAACTTAAGCGATGGCGGCGGGTGCATCCAACTATTATGGCATGCATATCGTCGTATCATAATCGTTTTATTTTTGCACTAGCTGCAACAACAACAACATCAGTGACAACAACAGTGACAATAGTGACAACTGCATTTTGTTTTGCTAATTTTATAAAAACTTCTTCATGGGGTTTGTTATTGCTGTTTATTTTGTTTACATATTCAAAACATTTTATTATATTTATTTAGTAAAAAAAAAAAAAATTGTATGCAGCGCACGTTAAGAACTCATACGGACTGGAATGGTATGGGCGGGCATACTGGGACAGACGGAATGACAGACAGAATCTTTCGGTGGGGTGGTCTGCAGTAAAACACACTGATTGACATTTAAAAGTCAATGTTCGTTCGCTTGTCGCCATTGTTGTCTGTTCTCTGCTGCTTCTTCTTCGACGTCGTCGTCTTCTCCTTCGTCATTGATTGTCTTGTTGTTGTTTTCGTTATTGTTGTTGTTGTTGACGTCACAGCGTTTGTTCTTTATGTTTTGTTGTTGCTGCTGCTGCTGCTGCTGCTGTGGGTAACGTGTGCGACATTTCTTTGTAATTTGTTGACTGATTTCTTTTTTATTTGTCATTAATTTGCTCATTTGGAAAAATGCGAGCGTGCAACATACATAAGTGAAAAACGAGAGGAAGGTGGAAAATGAAAAGAAGGCAAAGACTAATTATACTATATGTATGTATATGTTGCTTTTTTGAGTGTAAGTGGCTTATTGGCTGGATTGGTTTTGCAGCATTGTATTGGTTTTTATGCCCTTTTTTTTTATACTTTTCTTTTCAAAGATATTTTATTTACAAAATATCAGACAATATTTAAAAAAAAAAGCTCAAAGGAGTAGTAGATGACAAACTAGACTAATTGAGTAAAATATTTAACAAGTTTGTACATTATGGCCGCAAAACTTTGATTATTTTGTCGAGGTCTTTAACACTAGAATATTCGTTTAAAACTTGGTTTAAACCTGAAGAATTACTTCTACACTTCCTTCTCTTATTTGCCTCCACAGCACAAGCAAGCAAGTTTCGTATATAAATATTATTGAGTTATTAAGAAATAAGTAGGACAGTTATAGTCGTGACATCTCGACTATTAAATACCCTATACCCAACCTAGTTGCTTCTTGAAGTATTAGCTAAAAACAATTATTTTAAAATTTTATGAGGACTGCATTTACTTTGCACTTTACTTTATTTACCTATTTAAAGGCAATTCATGGTCATAG
Source organism: Chymomyza fuscimana (assembly GCA_949987675.1). NCBI lineage: Eukaryota > Metazoa > Arthropoda > Insecta > Diptera > Drosophilidae > Chymomyza > Chymomyza fuscimana. The sequence continues at coordinate 2,818,552 of OX465089.1, forward strand.
AATAATCTTTTTACTGTCAATTGTGATTATCGTCATACGTCGGAATTGCCAAATATTGAAAGTTTCAAAGTGTTATTGTTCAGAAAACGTGGCAAAGATACTTGAAAGCGGCAGTAACAAGATCCGACCGGGACGTGGATGGCCGAGAATAACATCCAAAACATATAACAGCTACAGCAAGTCAATTAGAATTCTGCACCGAATTTCTTTAAAGAAATCCCTTGCTACTTCAGATATATAAACAAAAACGACTGGCAGTTGCCAAAAAATATGAAATTTGGTCAAATGCTAAATGGAAATCTGTGTTAAGGTTCGACAAGTCAATATTTCACTTTTTTGGAAGTAATCAGTGCCAGTTCGTTGGTCGTATGAATATAAAACACGGTGATGGTTCTGTAATGGTTTGGGGTTGCTTTGGTATGATGCAGTTGGCCCACTCAAGAAATTTGATGAAAAACTGCCAAAAGATTCATATCATACAATTCATCAAAGACAATTCATTCCATCTGAAAATGACAGCTTTGGTGGGGTTCCCCCGTGGATCCGGAGCTGCGTGTCTATTAACAAGCATACGTCCGGTAGTTTGGGTAGATAAATGGATCTTCATGGTGGTAAGAGTAAGAGTACCCAAGCTGTACCAAGAGATGAGCTTTATCTGCCGGTAGATTCAGTTTGTTGATTCATGCCGATAGGAGAATTTTGAGGCCTTCCGTGCCAAATACAATATAAAATTTATTCTAATTTTTGGGACATTCTGGAAATTGGTATGTGTAGAGTATTTTATAGTCGTGTTGTACCGATTGTAACCGTCTCACTTGTTTAGAATTACGAAAGTGGAACAAAGAATGAAAAAGGCCGGTATGTACAAGTACAATTCTTGTATCAGGTGGCCCTGTATCATAATTTGTAGCTCAAGTGCCCTACAAATTGTTAAAGAGCTCTTCAAAATACGTATACGTAATTTTAAATACTCCTATACCGGTATATGCATGTTAGTCGAGAGAACAATAACGAGTTTTTTTTTCCTGTAGGAGGTACCTCGTAAACCCAAACGGCTCTCAACAATATTTTCACTGTAAAATGTACATCTGATTAATTTTTTTAAAGATATCCAAAATGAATTCAGAGTTGATTTTTAGCTGTTATCAGATTCATGGACCATTATTCCGTATGAACGCCAAGATCTTAAAAACAGTAAGAGCTAGAGGTAGATCATGACTGTTCTTATGGAACCAAAAAACCATTTTAAACATCAAAAGTCGCATGCAAAATCAAATTCTATATAATTGTGACAACAAAAGCAGCAAATTTTACTCATTATTTTTCTGAAATATCTCTTTGTGGCATAAACAGACAATCAACTCAATTGGCTTTATTTAAGGTACTAATAATTTCTTTTTGTCAACATTTTCGGTGATTTTTTGTACTTTTTTTTTATTCGTAATTTTTCAAGGTTGCTCATTAAGCTGGCAATGACATTTGGACAAAACTTTTGTAAATATTTGTTGTGCACACGGGGGCGTATGTGTAATATTCTGTATGAGTATTTAATTGTAGAAGCAAATTACGTATACGCCATGTGGAAATTTACTAAGCAGGCAAATGAACTTGGCCACTGACTCAACCAAAATACAAACAAAAGTTGCAACTGATGCAGAAACGTGCAAATTTCACAACAACAACAACAGCAACAACTACAACAAAGACACTGAACGTAAAAATCAGCGCACAAATTGGCAACAAAAAAAAATAAAAAATCAGATATGAAGCTAAAGCAACAACAATCATAAGATTATTCACGCATTTGCACAAAAAAAGAAAAACCAACAACAACAACAAAGAGGTAAACAAAATTAACTTTTAGCTTTTGGGCAACAATTGCAACATTTTGTGAATTTTATTTTTGCCTTGCAATGAACTTTATAGCTTCGAAGAATTTAGCATTTTGCACTAATGTTGTAGTTGTTGTTGTTGTTGTAGTTATTGGTGTTGTTGTTCTTGTACTTATTTTTGGTGCGAAGTTTTGCGGCACATTTATTTGTTCTGCTGTTGCCTCTTCTAGTGAATTTTGCAAGCGACAAAGTGTTAATTAAACAGCAAATAGACAAAGGCAACAACAACAAGCAACAACCACTAGCAACAACTCAAAACAAGCAACTTTGTTGTAATGGCACATAATTGTGCGCAAATTCGTTGCACTCAACTCTGTCGTCACCTTTGTTCAACGTTGCCGACGACGCGACGTTGACGTTGACGTCAACTTTGGCGCTGACGCTAACGTCGCTTCTACTTGCGCATGCGTAACACGGCTGCAGCACTAAACAAACCAACAACAACAATGACAACAACATATTCAGAACAATGACAAAGCAACACGGACGGCGCTCGATTGCATAAATTATCATATGCAATTAGTTGTCTGAGACAATAATGTTGCAACATGACGTAGACATGGGCCTGACCAGAAACGCACGTACAATAATAAAAGCAAAGCAACAACAACATAGATGTAACATGGGTGCAACATGTCTAGATTGCTTCCCAGTGATAATGTCGGATCAATCAAGAGCTACTAAAGATAGGATGTTAGAACTTGGCCCGCAGCTTTAAAGAGTTGCAAATTTTTACATCGAAAAGATCTTAAAGATAGTATGCATAAGATATTATAATAAAACAGACATTAATCGTCAAATGTTACCTGAAAGCATTTAATTACAACAGGTGCATTAAATTAAATTAACACTTTGGGATGTAAATTTATAACAATTGATTGGATGGCAATGTTCTCTTTCTTACAAATTAAGAAAGCGAGGTGGTTACAAGCGGATATTCTCTGTTCCGAAATTCTCTGGAGCTGCTTGTAGATTTGAAATAAACTTTAAATATTTAAGAAGTGTATTTAGAAAACGGCGATAGTAAGCAGTGGGACCAAACTTTTCGCTACACGGTCCTTTCTTAACCATAAGAAATTCAGATTAGGTAGTCTGTTAGGTAGTTTTGAGAATGCTTATACTCTGTTCCTGTAAGGGGAAAAGAGTGTGCAAGTCCAAAATGTATGTGGCATATAGAAGGAGACGTCGGAGACCTCCCAAAGATAACTTAAGTCGATATACACATGTCTGACTGTTCGTCTGTATGAAAGCATAGGAACCAAACTTTCGAGTTAGACCCTTATCCTGTCACGGTCCTTTGATTTTAGAGATATTATACCAAATTTGTCGATCTGAAGTTTTTTATAGTTCCCAGGCGCTGTATCTCATTTTATACTAATGGTTTGACTATTTCATAAAGGAAAAAGGTTTGAAAAAAAGTTTTTTGGAATCCAGAGGTTTCATGAAGTATCTTAGTGTTAAGTGTGTTTGCTGTGATGGTACAGGGTATCTTAAAGTCGTCTGCGCTCGACATTAAAGTCGTTCAACAATTCTTTTAATACGCCAAAAAAAATGTATCCAAAAAATTATTTAAAAACGTATAACTTCCGAAAATTTGAACTAATTTTTATGTATGTTGGAAAGTATCCCATCAGATGAAAGTAATAAAATGTGATACAGTCGGGGCGGTACTCGACCTCTTTTCTTGAAACAAATTTCCCTTGGATTTTTTTTTATTTGGTGCAAAAAGATATTTGTGCCTATAAGTTCCGTCTAGCTGGAGAAGCTACTTGAAACTGCCCCCTAATGACGCAGATTGAATGCATAGGGCAAAAAAAAAATATTTTTTTTAAATTTCAGTTCCTAAACTGAACACAAAAGAGGCAAAGCAAATTGCTACTCTTAATAACCAGATAGAACTACGAGATCTTCATACCCACAAGGGATGAATGGACAAATAACACAAATTGGGTGCAAGATTATGCCCAGAAACGGTATACAGATGGCTCCGAAACGAAAGAAGGAGTAGGTGCAGGGGTAGTCGGTCCCCGCTGCCAAATGCACATCTCTCTATGTAAAGACGCAACAATATTCGATGCTGAACTGTTTGCGATAAACTCTGCAATTCAGAAACTATTAAGCCGCAATGTGCAAAGAATAAAAATAAATATTCTAACTGATAGCCAAGCGGTACTTAAAGCCCTCAACAATTACAAATTTATATTCAAATCTGTTCTCGAATGCCATAGCAACCTAAAACTACTTGCGTCCCATAATAATAAGGTAAAACTTATTTGGGTGCCTGGGCACAAAGGTTTTGAAGGTAATGAAGCAGCAGATGCACAAGCCAGAAAAGGGGCGGAGCTTCTCTTCACAGGACCTAGCCCTCTGTATGGCTTCACAAAAAATGATATTACAAACATCATTTCAAAAAATACCAGAAAAGAGGCAAAAAACTACTGGGATAACCTTCAAGGGCTCCGTCACTCCAAAAAATTCCTTCAGTTCGACTCAAAAAAGGGGGCAGCAGCTTTAGAATTCAATAGAAGAGACCTACGCATCCTATGCGGTGCACTTACTGGCCAGTACCCATGTAGATAACACATGGCCAAGCTAGGTCTATCGGACAACTGCCCAGCGCTAACCAAACGCAGAGCAAAATTCTTTAACAGCTTTATACTGGATGAAGAGGACTACAAAACCCTACCACTAAAGGGTATAACTGCCTTCGCCAAAACATTAAACGACGATTAGTCATATAAGGGTGCACAAAAGACCTATATGTTGGTCGCAGTGCAGAAGGAAATTAATACCCTAAACCCTATTCACATCATACATCATCATCATACATAAACCCACATTTTCCAAAAAAAAAATATAAAATTTTTTTTTTTTTTGTATATGTTCCAATACATATGTCAATTAGCAATTTTTTTTTTTAAACTTTATTATTAGATTTTCCAAATGTTTGGTATTTGAAATTAATATTACGAGAGAATAAATTTTCTTCCCAACTCCTTGAGCTTCACCTTCCATCATGTCTATTTTTGAGGGAAGCAAAACCAACTTTTTACTTTTTAACTTTGTAGAACGTATCGATTATTTTTTTTAAGTACTCAAAATTTTTAAGTGGCAAGTATGAGTAGCTTACCTAAAAAATATTGCGCACTGAGACTGCCTTGTCTGGTACAAAAAAAAAAGGCACTCTAAGCCAAATTTTCATAATTTCATAAGATCGTTATAGGAGGTCCTCAAGGAAGTAGGGATTCTTCGGCGCTATGGTGCATTGCTGTTCTATAAAGTCATGTATTTGACTTCTTTCTTATGTTCCTGAGAAGATTGCAAGTTTTTCTGCCGATGTTTTGTTTACATTGTGATCATATCCGTCCTTATGGTCATGACTAGTTAAACCTATCTTGCATGTCCCTATTTTAAGCAGTTTGTTTAAAACTTCAAGGAGCAGCGAGCTAATCTCCATTTCTTAACTCAACTTGCATTGCTTGGGTTTTAAACAAATTTTCAGGAAATATACTAAAAAAAGCCGGCAATAAAATTGTTTTTCAATTTTTTCACCTAACCAAACATACTACCTATATCGGGCATAAATTTTGACCAAATTTAATAGCCACAACTAAGAATTACGCCTAATAGCCTTAATAGCATTCATTAATCAAAATGTCATATAATTTCTTTATAATCTTTTCTTGCGCCAAATTCCTTTCAACACCAAAGTTGAATGATCGCCTAACACGATTTTACTTTCACGAATTTTCACGCCTTTAGATTCGCAGCATTCCACGCTTTTCTTCACATTTTCATAAGAATATTTATCTGATCTTTTAAATTTCAACAAAGTTGAAACAATTGACGAAATGACAATAAACAAAGTCCAATGCACGAAATTTTAATGACATTTTTGAAATATCGCTACAAAAGAAATTTGTCGTGTTGAAACATTATTTTCATTTTAATTAGGTATTTAAAATGTGACTAAATGCGTTTCAGCTATAAAATATATAGTATGGTACATATGTATATATTTTTTGCCATACGGCACACCTCACCTCACATGTGTGTGTTTATGGTATTTACTTATATACTTATACGCACATAAAAAATAAATTTTAATGTGTAAACACTTTTTAAGATTTTCACACAAATTTTTGCAACAATTGGCCAGAAAAAAAGTTGAGCAAATAAAGTCAAAATTAGCCCAAAATTTGTTGGAACTCAAAAGCTGTGCAATAATTCTACAAAAATTTTAATAGTAATACAAAAAAATGATCTCTTAAGTTGTATCTTGTAGGCAATTTGTTAAATATTCAAAGTATTTGAGATTTTAACAGATTTTATCCCAGCGTGAATTTTTTGGTACTACATAAAGCAAGTACTCCGAATAACCAACCCCAATAAAGAGAAACAGCGTAAAAATATTCGAATAAACGTAGAATCCGTTTCAAGGCATACTGTGTTGGATTTCCGGATAGTTATTTTCTGACCTACATATCTAGATTATCAAAGTACTCCAAATAACCAACCCCAATAAAGAGAAACAGCGTAAAAAAATTCGAAAAATTATAGAATCCGCTTTAAGGCATACTACGTCGGATTTCCGAATAGTTGTTTTGCTACCCTACATATCGAGATTATCAAATATAATTTATCTGTGTGGAAAAACTAAAAATCTGTTGAAAGGGACTTGGGTTTGTTTTTCCCATTGCACAGTGATTGGAACTTCCGATTCGCTGAATTCAAAAATGTAGGCAAGACTTTAAAAGAGAGTCACCTAAAAACTAGCGAAAAAAATTTAAGACCGATTGTATCCTGCCCAGTGGTGGATCCACGAGGGGGGTTTTCGGATCCGGACTCCCCCCCCCCCCCCCCCCCCCCCGAATTTGGAAAAATGGGTTGACAGATTTCTAGAACATTTCCAAGCGAAAATCCCCCCCTAAGACCAAATCCTAGATCCGCGGCTGATCACGCCTTTAATTACCTCTACTATAATGGACAGACTTAGTGAGACTTTCGAAAAATATGGATTTTCCAAATCTTTCAATTATTTGAGAATTTAAGACAAATCGGAGATAAATAACTTTGAATGGAGTTGTTCCTAATACATAAAAGTCAGCAGGTAGTGGCAGAGTCTAAACTCATTTTTCTAGAAATCACGTTTTCGAAATCGTTGATCACTGTAACTCGAGGCTTAACCGATCAGTCTTTATACAAAGATGTAATACAATTGTCCTCAGTATGGATAAAGGATATTTTGTTTTTACGATTTTGTATACCCTGTACCGTATGGTACAAATGGTATATTGTGTTTGTGCAAGCCGAAAATGTATGTAACGTGCAGAAGGAGAAGTCGGAGACCCCCCAAAGTTACCTAAAGTATGATCAGAGTGACTAGAGAAGTCGATATACCCATGTCCGTCTGTCCGTCTGCCTAGATCTCAGAGATGGTAAGAGCTAGAGCAACCAAACTTTCAGATAAGATCCCTTATTAATCCATAGGAGACAAGTTTATTTTATTTTTTTGATATCGGGTCTACATTATATAGCTCCCATAGGGGTGTTTCAGAGGACCTCGAAAAAAAGCAAAAGTTTTAGATGGATAATTCGTTTGTTTATGAAGATATCATAACCACATTTGGTAATCGGAAGTTTTTTAGAAACCCCCAGCACTGTACCAAATTTTATCAAAATCGGTTGACTATATCATATAGGTCCCATAGGATCGATCGGTCGAAAATTTGTTTTTTGTACAAAATTCGTTGTGTTTCGTTTATTATTTATTTGTAAAGATATTGTAACCAAATTTGGCATTCAGAAGTTTTTTGGAGATGTTCAACACTGTACCAAATTTGATCAAAATCGGTTGACTATATTATATAGCTCCCATAGGGCCAATCGGTCAAAAAATCGCTTTTTGTACAAAATTTCTTGTGTTTGGTTTGTTTGTGAAGATATTGTAACCAAATTTGGCATTCAGAAGTTTTTTAGAGATCTTCAACACTGTACCAAATTTTATCAAAATCGGTTGACTGTATCATATAGCTCCCATAGGACCGATCGGTCAAAAAATCGTGTTTTGTACAAAATTCGTTGTGTTTCGTTTATTTGTAAAGATATTGCAACCAACTTTGGCATTCAGAAGTTTTTTAGAGATCTTCAACACTGTACCAAATTTGATCAAAATCGGTTGACTATATCATATAGCTCCCATAGGGCCGATCGGTCGAAAAAAAGTTTTTGATTAAAAATTCGTCTGTTTTTGGTTGTTTATGAAGGTATCATAATCTAATTTGGCAATCAAATGTCTTTTGGTGTTCGTAAGCAATTTACCGGATTTTATTGCAAGCAGTGGTACAGGGTATCCCAAAGTCGTCCGCGCCCGACTTTAACGTACGCCATCTTTTTTTTTTATATTCGAAAATATGAGAGATATTTTGGGCGAAAATTTTTCGAAAAATATAAATTTGTCCAGCCAGAGAGTTATGTCGTTAATAACGAGCCTTTTTCAGTGATCTCAAATTTGATGTATCCCATTCATTTCTCAATTTTTCGTCTTGAAAAATGTATAATATTTTTTTGAAATATCTAGTTAAGTATAATGTGTTAAAAGTTCGTCTACTTCTTAACTACTTAAAGCTGATTAGCTATGCACTCAAATTTTTCTGTTAACCTAATCTAGTTTGCATTTTGACAACGAAATAATGGTCCATCAAAAAGGTTTGCCAACACAAACAAACACACTTACATATTATATACATAGTACATATATACATATGTACAGTCAAGCATCCGCACAATGAACTGTTTTACAGGCCATTCTCATGCACACATACACACGCACACAAGCACACACCCACTGTAGAACTGTAGTCATGGATAAAAAAATGTGCCCAGAATGATTTCGCCCTTCCTCTTTTTTATTTTGTTTTTTTTTTGGCTTTTTATTGCAAAATAATAATAAATTTATATACAAAAAGAAGAAGCAGAACAATGGCCAAATACAATGGCACAGCGAGAGAATTTATTCGGCCTTATGGATGGTTTCGTTGCGCTTTAATGTGACCAAAACCAACAAAAACACAACGGTAACAAGAAACAAACAAACAAAAACAACAACAACCTGAAATAACAATACAAGAACAATTGTCAAAAAAAAAAAAACAAACAAAAAGAGACAGAGCCGACTTAAACCGCAGACAACAAATATTTCAAAGCAATTTGAGTTAGCAAAACCAACAAGAGACAAACAACAACAACTACAGTGAGCTACAAAACAATTCGCACTTAATAATACAACGAGAACAACAAGCGGGGCGGTCCAAAATTATAATACCCTTTGAAGAGTGTATATTGACTTTGCTTTGATTTTTGGTATAGCCAACAAGGATTCCAAAACTTTTAAAGAAAAGTCATTTTATGAAGGTTCTTTTATGTTATGTACGTAACTGCTTTGTTTGAGAGCTTTAGAAATCTTAGAGTGACCAGCTTAGTCCTTTAAACTTTTTGTAATCGTAATTTTTTGAAAATAACAAGCTCCTCAAGAAAGAAAGTAGAATACGCCATGAAATAAAATAACCTGGAATACATCTTAAGAGACGCTGGACTAGCTTAACCCATCGCTATTTTGAAAAACTTACCCCGAAATTATTATAAATGTTTTTCACAAAATATTTTGTATGTAGTATAATATATATAGGTCTATACATATAAATAAATTTGTGGTCCCATAGAATTTTAATGTCCGTTTCTAAATAAATTTTGAATTTTTATTTTTCGTTAATGCACTTCGTTAGCCAACCCCAGACCATACTACCTTTTTAATTTCAGGAGATTCCGACTATAATATCTGCTGTACTTTCAGTTCGTTCAATTGAGACTGCAATAAGAAAAAAAGCAACTACTTGGACACCTCATATTTTTCTGTGGTATTCCCAAAAGGAAGTGACCCAGCCACCCCCTCTTCGGCGGCCATCTTGGCTATGGCATTTTGAATTTTGAATTCTAGCCCCAGATTCGTGATCAGCGACCTCGAAAACCAATATTTCCATACCCAACTTGTGTTATAATACAAAAAGGATTTTTCTGTTTTCAGCGGCCATCTTGAGTACGCCATTTTGAAATTTTGAGATTCTAGCCCCAGATTCGTGTTCAGCGACCTCGAAAAACCATATTTGCATACCCAACTTGTGTTATAATATAAAATTTTTTTTTTTCGGCGGCCACCTTGGTTTTGCCATTTTGAAATTTTAAAACACTAACAATGTACTTATAATCAGCTACCTCAAAAGTATCTGAATAGCAATAATAGGGGTTTCAATAAAGTTTTTCTGAGAATAAGATTAAAAAATAGTGATTAATTTAAGTAGTTACTTTGCTTTGGCGGTCAATGTAGTTCCGCCTCTTTGAAATATGAAAAATCACGGAAAAAGACGAAGAAGACGAAAATTTTAAGCTCAAAATCGTTCGTTTATCTTAAAAATTGAAGATGATCGTGACAAGTTTTTTGTATTCTATCCGATATACCCACATAACATAGCTCCTTTCGTTACGTGACTATTTTTCTATTAATATTTATTTATTAATATAATATTATTTTTAACGCCTGAGAATCGAACATGGAGCTTACTTACTCATATATGTCAACCGGGTCGGGTGGGGCAAAGCCGACAGTGTGGGTAAATAAATAAATATATACCTGTATAGGTATATTTTATATAATTTTTTTTTATTCGCGTCGTTGTGAAAAACGACACAGTGGGGCAAATCCGACCTCTAAATGGCGGGGCCAACTAGACGTCCAGCTCGAACCAAAAATGCGTCAGCAAACTATTTCGTTAGCAAATCAAATAACTGTGATGACTTACTACATAGCTACTCAATCCAATCATGCCATATTGACATTCATTCAACTTTCATTTCGATTTATATGTTTTAAACATTACGATTTTTTAAATATATACATTTTGTTTTTTAAAACAATAACCTGATCTTTTGGTGTATAATCAAAAAACCAATTTTACTTTTTGGAAAAATGATCATATCACAAAAATTTATAATGGTCAGAAGAAATCAGTTTTTCTAAAAAGTTGCGAAAGTTAACTTTAATTTGGTATATCGGACGAGTTGATCAGAGTCAATTAAGCAATTTATGGCCAAAAACCAATTACTAGGTCGGATTTGCCCCACCTTACCCTACACACAGCATGCCCCCTTACGTTTCGCGATGATTTTTTTATTATTATTTATTTTGTAATTATAATTCTTTTAGCGATTTTTTGTATTCTATTCGATAAACTCACTTATGCACACACAGCATACCTTCTTTTCTGTAAGCGACGGAATGGAACTTCCTCCCAAAATTTTCCATATAATATGTAAATTTCTTCTCTTTTTCATGAATATTCGAAATTCTAATATCGAAAAATGGTTTGCGGAATCTGCTTAACCCGAACGATCCGGGCAGGGGACGGGTCCTCTTAACACTTTATAATTATGAAGTGAAAAATTTTGAGAAAACCTTATTACACATTACTTAGGAAAAACTTAATGATGGATTTCAGTCAGTTAAATAAAGAGTATACAAACGTCGATGTACTTAGGCCAAATGGTCGTTTAATGTTGTTGTTATGGTTTGTCGTTGTACTGTTGTGGCATGCTGACCCAGTTTACGCCACAGTTACAACAAGTCCTCTCTTGTTTTTGTTGTAGTTGGGGCTGGTTGAACGTGCGCAAGCGCAACGCAGCATTGGCCAAAGATTTTTTGTAATTTTGGGTCCAAGACAAGAGAGAGAGAGAGAGACCAAAAGAGAAGCATAGTAAAAAAGCGAGAGCAAGAGTACTTACTGCCACTGCCCTAGAACAAAACGCAAGATGACTAAACTGACGTTATTGAAAGACGGACAAACTGCGTGATTGACGACTGTCTGCAGAGCTGACTTGACATTTGATAGTTTGCTTTCAAATTGTTTACAATTTGAGCGTCAAACTGGCAATGAACGAATTTTTTTTTGACTAAAATTGCCTTCATGATTCTCTCTGATTCTGTGTTACTGTGTCGCCTTGGACACACTGCGGCTTTTGCCTCTTGGCGTCGTCTGTTCCCATTCCCAAGCCAGACTTGGTTTGGTTTTATATCGATATATATATTTTTTTTGTTTTTGTTTTAATTGGCAATAGCTTTACAGGCAAATAAACGTGTAACCAACATTTTAATTAGATTTTGAATAGTGGTCAGTGTGATTGACAATAAGGATGGTGCGGGCTGATAAACCAATAGCGCAAAAAGGAAGTGGAGGTAGACAATAGAACTAGAATTTTGTTTGCGCTAAATGCGTTAGTTTTTATAAAATAGTTTCCGCCAGTGCATTCGTTAGTAAATAACTGCCCAATAGTCTATAGATCTGGAAAAAAGCGCTGCTACGCTTTTATAAATCTCCATTAATAGATACAAATTCTAAGTATTTCTGTTTGTGTTTTTGATTTTTCCTAACATCCATACATTTTTGAACTACTTGCATACCTTTTTTGAATGCAGTCTTTGTTTTCAGTTTCCAAGTTTCTTATAGTAACTCGTGGCGTATACGTAATATATAAATTGCGTTTTTATTCTTTATCAATCTATACCTCCATATCTATATCTTTTTATGTCTATATCTATCTATATCTATCTATATCTATTTATATCTATCTATATCTATCTATATCTATTTATATCTATCGATATCTATCTATATCTATCTATATCTATTTATATCTATCTATATCTATTTATATCTATTTATATCTATCTATATCTATCTATATCTATCTATATCTATCTATATCTATCTATATCTATCTATATCTATCTATATCTATCTATATCTATCTATATCTATCTATATCTATCTATATCTATCTATATCTATCTATATCTATCTATATCTATCTATATCTATCTATATCTATCTATATCTATCTATATCTATCTATATCTATCCATATCTAAGAGATTTCAAGTTTAAAGAGCAAGTTCCTTGAAAAAAGCAAGAGAGCTTACAATAAAAATCGTGCATTACGTATACGCCATGAGTTACTATGTGGTATTTCGTAGCTGACCACAAAGATTTGATTAATGTAACCACAATTTTGGGTCAAAACAGAATTCAAAGCGGAGCCTCAGCTAAGCATTTGGAACGAAACAAAAAAAAACCTAAGCCAAACCAAACCAAAAAGCTGTAGGAATTGCAAGCAGCAACAATTTTGTATAGTGTGTTGTGTTTGTTGTTACCACAAAATGCCGCATGCCGGCATGTTGCTTGTTGTTTACACGAGCGTGCATGCATATGTGTAGCTGTGTGTGTGTGTGTGTGTGTGTGTGTGCTTTATGTTTGACCCAAATTCATTCGCACACAGTGACATGCAAAGCGTTGCTGCTGCTGCTGCAACATCCGAAATGCAATCTGCTTGCAACAGTCACAAACGGGGTTGGCAACAAAATAAAAAAAAAAAATAGAGTGACAGGGGCGTTGAGCAGAGGGGCTTACAGATAGGCTAACAGAGAGAAAGAGAGGAAGTACAACCGTACAGCTGTCATGACAGGCAACAGAAACTTTAACGCGTTTGCTTACTTATTGTTGTTATTGTTTTTGTTTTTTTTCTGACTGCTGCCAACAAAAGCTTGCAAATTAAATAAAAGCCACATGCCACGCCCACACAACAAACACATTTACACACACACACACACTCACAGACAAACGCATTAGGCTCACAACATAATTGCATTTATTTGCGTTAGGAAAATTACTTGCCAGTTGCAAATGACACACAGCAAGCAGAGATGAGAGGAAGAGGAAGACAAAGTGAGAGCATGAAAGTTGAGGCGGAGAGCGCGGGAGGCAAGTCTGTCAGCTGACCTAAAAATATGCTCAACTGCAGATGTTTTCGGCATCGTTTTAAGCCAAGTTAACAGCCATAAGCTAAGTGTTGCCAACTTAAAGTCTTAGTGCCAAAGTTTGAAATGCATTTAAGCAAATTCCACAAATGCCAAACTTAATTGGCAACAATCTCACGAATCTCTTTTCAACAAAACTCTAATTAAATAGACAGAGCACAGACAGACAGACAGACGGACAAAAAAAAAACAACACCAATCGAATGTAGCAAAATATCGGAAAGTTAGTCACGAAAAAGTCGAGCACAATTTTGTTAGTTGGCTAACGAACTTAGGAGTAGCCTATATTTTAAATGCCACGCCCATTAGCTACACTTAAGAACTGCCAACTTGGCTGGAAAAAATTTAAACTTAATTAAATTTTGGAAAACAGTTTTTGACTACACTGCAATAAGTTTTCTAGGGGCTGTGGTTAAACTTTTACCAATTATTTATCGAGTTATCGATAACTTAATATTTAGGTAGTCTTTTCTTTGACAAAGCATATCTTATAAACTAATAATTGTAAAAAAAAATTTAAAAAAGAAACTTTCGGTATTTTAAATTTCATATTATTAATATTTAAATTAATTTTTCAACTAAATTTTTATTATTGTTTATTAGTGTAGTTCGATAACTGTCCTTAATTTAACAAGCAAAATGTCTGTAATACTATTTTAAAAAAAGCCATGGTAATAGGAAGGGATAGTATTATGGGTTTTGAGGTTACGGAAGCTCTGGGTTCTTCTGATAGCTTCCAGAGTTAAGAAACCATTTTTTATGTTTTTGAGTGTTAAGCGGGGACCGAAAAAAAAAATTAAAAAATCGACAATTCCTTATTGTGCTGTAATAGTTCTAAAAAAGCATAAATTCGAGGAAACGGAATAAAGATACGACCTTGTATATATGTTCGTTCTGACATTTTATGACGAATTTTAGAAATGACCGCGTCTAAAGATATTGAAGGCCAAAGGCCGCGAAGATACCATTTCTCGCATTCGAATTTTTTACTTAGACCGCAGATATATAGTGTAAATTAGAAGTTATCATTACACAGATGCATAATAGGTATTATTACATTCTCTTTTCAAGATTCCAATATTCTTTATTTGATAGTGATAAAATTCAATAATTTGTCAATAAATATTGAACTTGAAGTTGGCATAAATAGAATTTAAGAATATCAAAGAATATTTACAAAATTAGTTCAATATAAAATTCATGCTTTTTAAAACCTATTTTGGCGATTCGTTTTAATTCCTTTTGCAACAAAACATTCGTTTTCAAACATGAAAAATTCGTTTTGGTGGAATTGGGAGCACCAGACATTCGTACGCTGGTTATAATCTGGACCTCCTGACTATAAAATCCCATATACTCTCCTTAATTTTTACAATGGTAACCCAATTGTAGTGAGCCTTTTAGATAAAAGGGCTTCAAATGAGGTCATTTTCGGCTAAGGAAGGATTTTGCGAAAAGTTTTAAAAGATTTAGGCATAAATAGTACAAAATTATTAAATATTTCTGATTTTAATGGAGTTTGCGTGGAGATTTAAAAAAAGTTTCGTAAAAAACATTGTGAAGATATACGATGAATACTATAAGGAAAAATGTAATACAGTCGAGGCGGTGTAATAACCTGTACCTTTTTTCTCAGAAAAAAATTTTATTTCTGCATATTTCTTCTAAGAACTCTCCAATTGCAGTTTATGTATTTTTTTTGGTACAGAACGATATGTATACCTATAAGTTCCGTACGTTTTTTTCGATTTTGATGAAAACCGAAAGTTACGCCAAAGAAGTTCATTTAAGTATACGGTATAAGTTCATATGTTGAGGGGTGTGGGAGAAAACAGGGTAAATTCATTGCGGGGGGTGGGGGGTTCGGATCGATAGAATTTGCAAGTGGATTTGTTGATTAGAGCCAGATGAATAAGCTTACCAAATTCTAGGTCACTTATTACCATAATTACGTAGAGTCAAATATTTATGTAGTTTATAAGGGGGGTGAAATTAATACTTTTTCGACCATAACTTTTGTTGTATTTGTCCGATTTTATTCATTTTTGTCACACAGGTGTAGCTAAAAAGCGCGAGATTCTACTAGGAGGGAACGGGGTAAGATATGGAAGTGATTCAACAAACTTCATCTGCTCAGGAAATATGCGCATCAGCTGTAAAGTCCTGTCTCTAGCTCTTATAGTCTCCGAAATCTAGGTGTTCATACAGACGGACAATCGCTACCCGAGGTTATGACAAGCAATTTGGTATAAAAGACTAGGGGTCTCCCACGCCTCTTTCCGTCCGTTACAGCCATTGCACAATTCTTGAAGGGTATAAATATCTTCATTTCGAAGTACAGCAAGCCTTACCTCTTACCAACCTCTTTTCTTCTGTCTTACATTTTAATCTCTTATTAAAGGTGTTCTTTCACAAAATATTATCCCAAATGTTCTTTAAGTAAAACCACTTAACGATGTTCTTCCGCTTAAGTTGGCTTACTCCTAGTCTGGTTTGGTCTTAAAACTCAAAACATTAAACCCAAGCTCTGTCTGTCTGTTTTTCAGCAACTTAATTACAGCATATCAAAAAAAAACACACCACACCCCCTTTACTCGAATAACTGTAAATTGTTGTTAACTGTTTGTGGCCTTAAAAATGTTTCCTGAATATCCACCCACAACAAACAGCAACAAACAACAACAAGAACAAACGCAGCAGACATTGAAACGAAATTAGTTTTTTTTTATGATTGTTGCAACAACAGACACAACAGCAATGGGAAAGTGCAACATGCGCAGCAGTTGTTGTTGTTGCCAAATGCAATTTATTTTATGTTGCACAATTAATTGCCCCAAAAAACAAAAAAAAAGCAGAAAAGCGCGAAATGCCATGCATAAAATAAACTCAAGTGAAGTGCAACAAAATCAAATCCGCGTGTTGCAAGTTGCTCTAAAGGGGGGTGTTGGTCCAAGCATACGGTACGAGTGCTGTGTGACAAGCAAAAGACATTTGTTGTTGTCACTTTTGCCGCTGTCTATTGCTGGCTTGCAACATTTATTAGCCTGGCCAGCAGTTGCAACAACATTTCGTCTTTGCGTGTCTCTTGTATCTAATGTTGAACAAACACTTCCTTAATTTCTGTTGGATTTAAAAAAAAAAAAAACACAAAAACAAGCCAACTTGCAACTCTTGATTGGCAATAGTGAGCTGGCCTCAGCTTGTGGCAGCCACAAAACGCCTACGCCAAAAATAAAAGCCAAGTTAACCAATTTAATGCAAGTCAGCCAAGTTGCAAGCCAAACGCTGCAGTCCGTCGTCTGTCAGTTGGTCCGTGCGTCAAACAACCCACACAATGCACATAGTACATAGCTTTGTATATATATGTAAGGATGTGTATGTACCACAAAATATATACCTACCTATGAGGCGTGCCGGTTTTTTTTTAATGATTGCCACAAATTTTAACAATTTTAATAGTTAACATTAATTAAGGGGTTAAAAAAATGGCTTGATTAACTTTTGGAAGGCGGCTTGGAGCAGCCAAAGTAAATAGCTAGTAAAAGATATTAATTGGAGACTATTTACACTATCATTAATCTCAAGGAGAGTTGTTGGTAGTTGGTAGTGCTAAAAGAAATTATTATATATCCTCCAAAGCTAAGCTAACTTTTTAAACTTTTCTTGCAAACTTATAGACCAAGTGGGACTCGGATAGCAAATAACTCTCTATGCACATATAATTATTTTCTATGACAAGTAAAGGGTCATCAATCTTGAGGTTTTTTTTTTTCAATAAGTTTATTTGATAAATCACGCGTGAGTACTGTCAAGTTGCCATGTGTCCCTACGCACATATAATTATTTTCTATGAAAAGTAAAGGGTCATCAATCTTGAGGGTTTTTTTCAATAAGGTTTTTTTGATAAGCCACCCGTGAGTACTGTCAAGTTGCCATTTCATTATACCCTGTACCGTATGGTAAAAAGGGTATATTGTGTTTGTGCAAGCCGAAAATGTATGTAACGTACAGAACTTTCAGATAAGATCCCTTATTAATCCATAGGAGACAAGTTTATTTTATTTTTTTGATATCGGGACTACATTATATAGCTCCCATAGGGGTGTTTCAGAAAACCTCGAAAAAAAAGCAAAAGTTTTAGATGGATAATTCGTTTGTTTATGAAGATATCATAACCAAACTTGGTAATCGGAAGTTTTTTAGAAACCCCCAGCACTGTACCAAATTTTATCAAAATCGGTTGACTATATCATATAGGTCCCATAGGATCGATCGGTCGAAAATTTGTTTTTGTACAAAATTCGTTGTGTTTCGTTTGTTTGTGAAGATATTGTAACCAAATTTGACATTAAGAAGTTTTTTAGAGTTCCCAAGCACTGTGCCAAATTTGATCAAAATCGGTTGACTATATCATATAGCTCCCATAGGGCCAATCGGTCAAAAAATCGCTTTTTGTACAAAATTTCTTGTGTTTCGTTTGTTTGTGAAGATATTGTAACCAAATTTGGCATTCAGAAGTTTTTTAGAGATCTTCAACACTGTACCAAATTTTATCAAAATCGGTTGACTATATCATATAGCTCCCATAGGGCCGATCGGTCGAAAAAAAGTTTTTGATTAAAAATTCGTCTGTTTTTGGTTGTTTATGAAGGTATCATAATCTAATTTGGCAATCAAATGTCTTTTGGTGTTCGTAAGCAATTTACCGGATTTTATTGCAAGCAGTGGTACAGGGTATCCCAAAGTCGTTCGCGCCCGACTTTTTTTTATTCAGTTTTCATAGCCATTTCAGCATGGAAAAACTTACACCCGAACAACGATACAAATCGAACAATTATATTACGAAAATTCGCGTTCTGTAAAGAATTTTTTTCCATTTTCGCCATAATCGACTGAGACCACTATTCGCTATAATCGACTGAGACCACTATTCGCCATATGGGCCGGTGGAATCATCGGTCCATATTTCTTCAAAAATGACGCTGGTCTGACCGCAACCGTCACTGGCACCATGATAACGAATTTTTTGCTACCTGAAATTGAAGCCCGAGATCTCGACGACATTTGGTTTCAACAAGACGGCGCTACTTGCCACATAGCCCGTGAAAAAATGGACATATTGAGGAACCAATTCGGTGAACAATTAATTTCACGCTCCGTACCGGTGAATTGGCCACCAAGATCGTGTGGTATCACATCGTTAGACTTTTTCCTTTGGGACGACGTGAAGTCTAAAGTGTTTTTGGATAATCCAGCTACGATTGAAGCATTAAAGGCAAACATTACACGTGTTATTCGCGACATACCGATATGCTCGAACGCGTCATCGAAAATTGGAACCTCCGTGCTACGGCGCAGTTGCGGCCAACATTTGAAAGGGATTATTTTTAAAAAAGTGAAAGGCAAGAACGGTTCTTTCTATTGATAATAAAGATTTTCCCATTCATTTGAAATTTTTGTTTTTTTTTTATTTACTAAAAAAAAACCTCAAGATTGATGACCCTTTATTAAAGAAATTGCGTCAACATTTTTAAGAGAAAACACAATCAAAAATTTTTAAGGTCTTGAACACTTTTCCGTTGTGGCCTATAAAATGATAGACTGCTCCCATAATATCTTATTAAATATTTAGCTTTATAAGGATTTAGCTGATAATTAAATATCTTTTTTACAAACAGAAATGCCAAGATTCTTCAAAGCTTAGTTGTAACCTCTTAAGCACATAATCATTATGTGAATCAATTCCTGCTTTGAGGCATAAAGCACCTCTAATCCCTTCCTGCAGTTAATAGTTAAAGTGCCCGACAGCCCAATGACATAATCTACAATCTACAAACGGCGCAAAGCTACATAATAAAGTTATCAACTGGCAAGAGACCACAACTGTCTATACATATATACTATTTATATATATTTGTATAAGTATATAGTAGTATATCGTAAGGTGCAGCTCTATTGCCATTCACTTTAGCTCACTTTTGCCTTTTATGCAACAATTTGCAATATTCGCTTGTTAAGACACTTGAGCAAAAGAGAAAAAACCAAGAAAAACACGAAAAAAAAAAAGAGTTGGAAAACGAAAAAAACTTTTCAAATTGGTACTCACAGTCGCGGCTCATGCCAGCCGAGAGACATTTCTTGAAGCGACAGTATTGACAGCGATTGCGATTTAATCGTATTACCAAACACTTGCCGTCTCTCAGGCAACGATATTCGATTTGTTTTTGTATGCTGCGACGAAAGAAGCCCTGTTTTGAGAGAGGAAGAGTAAGAGAGCAGGCAGTGATTAAAAGAGAGCTGTAAAAACATCAACGGGCAATTCTTTTACAAATCATACGAAATGGGGTACTCCCAATTTTTGCTTTTTAATTCTTTGTGGGAACGATTAGAACATGTTGCGGGATATTGACATTTATTTAAAATTTTAAAAACATTTTCTTGACGCTCCTTTTTGGTACTTTACTTTAATTCTTTATTTTAGAAATAATTCTTTTACTTAATATACAATGTCTGCTACATTTTCACTAAACGAAAACATCAAATAATAGTATTAAAGAAATTTTAATTTTTGCTTTTGAGTCACGTTTTTAATTTTTCCTTCTTTCTACAAATTTTGTTCTTTTAAAAAAAAAAAATCTCTATACAGAAACTAAATTTAGCAAAATTTTGTACAAAAATGCAGTATAGTCCCAATTCTGTGTTTACACGGTTGTGAAATAATACGGTCTAGAAATTTTGAAAGAATTTCATTCGATTTAGCGCGATTTTTTAATCTATTAAGCTATTTCATTGAATTGTTTAAGAAAAGTATTATTTTATTTTATTTATTGCTTAATTTCCTTAACATACAAATTTTTTTAAACTAGTATGTGGACAATAGTGTTGTAATATATAAAAAAAAACAGGAAAATGGGAGTAAAAAACCCATAATACCAAAACTACTTAAGACTAGCTAAACAATTGAAAGAAAAATATTTTTATTAAACTATTCTTTTATAAATTTAGTTAGGTAATTCCCCTTTCTAATTTATTTTCATAGCCACATTACACGGTTTTTTCGGAGCGTATCTACCGTGTAAAAACAGAATTTCGGGAAGTAAGGCAAATTTAAATTTAGATCACTTCAGAACTTTTTTACACTTTTTTTTTAACGTATCTACCGTCTAAAAACAGAATTTGGGGAAGTAAGGGAAATTTAAGTTTAGATCACTTCAGAACTTTTTTTACACGGTTTTTTTTAACGTATCTACCGTGTAAAAACAGAATTAGGTGTACATAAAAAAATTCTTTATAAGAAAATTTTGGGAAATTTCATTTTAGATCACTTCAGAACTTTTTTTACACGGTTTTTTTTAACGTACGTGTAAAAACAGAGTTAGGCGTACATAAAAAAATTATTTATAAGAAAATTTTGGGAAATAAGGGAAATTTCATTTTAGATCACTTCAGAACTTTTTTTACACGTTTTTTTTTAACGTATCTACCGTGTAAAAACAGAATTAGGTGTACATAAAAAAAATCTTTATAAGGAAATTTCGGGAAGTGAGGAAATTTGACTTTAGATCACTTCAGATATTTTTTTACACGGTTTTTTTTTAACATATCTACCGTGTAAAAACAGAATTAGGTGTACATAAAAAAAATTCTTTGTAAGGAAATATCGGGAAATAAGGGAAATTTTATTTCAGATCAATTCAATTCTTTTTTTACACGTTCTTTTTTTACACAGTTCTTTTGGAACGTATCTACCGTGAAAAAAATTTAAGTTTACATAAAAAAATTCTTTATAAGGAAATTTCGGGAAATAAGGGAATTTTCATTTTAGATCAGTTCAGATCTTTTTTTACACTTTTATTTTTTACACGATTTTTGTTGCAACGTATCTACCATGTAAAAACCGAATTAGGTGTACTTAAAAAAATTTGTATGTATAAGGAAATTTCATTTTAGAGAAATTTGACTGTACTTGTTACAATAAAAAATGACATATAATTTTATAAGAGCCTGTATAAATTGTGTATTAAGAACTTGAGCTTTTATAATTTTTGTTTTTTTTTGTAACTCTTTTTAAAAATCGTCCCATTAATATTTATAAAATCAGTATCAGCTGTAAAATTGTTTTGTCAAAAAAAGCTTTTATAATTTAAGACCTTTTTAAAAAAAATTATGTTTGTCATTCTAGATCCCGAAACACGTGCATACTAATCGAAAATGCTTGAATTAAAGTAAACCAATAAAAAAAAATTAAGTCGATTGGGTAAGTAAAACACAACTTATATTATTATTATTTTTTAAGATTTCTTATAAGATTTTAAATATTAGCAAAAAATTATTCTTATGTCACGAATATAGAAATATTTTTGCAAGCAAATTAAATTTCCGTTTTCAAAAAGTATTTTTACGGTTTGTAAAAGAATTACCCATATGTTGTTAAAATGCAAAAACTATTTTACGGCTTGTACAAGAATTACCCATAAGTTGTTAAAATGCAAAACTTACCTTGCAACCCTCGCAGGAGGTTACACCATAATGATAGCCCGATGCTTTGTCGCCGCAAACTTTACACGGCACAAAAGATTTCGAGGAGACTCCGTTGGAGTTGTTGTTGCTGGCGTTGCTATTGGTGCTGTTGTTGTTGTTGCTGGAGTCAGCTAGGCCAAAAGGCGGCTGTGGTTGTTGTTGTTGTTGCTGTTGTAAGTGTGACTGCAGTTGTTGCTGCTGCTGCTGCTGCTGCTGATGTTGCGATTGTTGCTCTATAAAGAGGAAGAGAGTGGCAGCTAGTTTAGTATATATGTATTGAGTTGCACTTCCTGCTTACTTTCACACACTCATACACACACACATACACCTTTATCGATTGCTTATGCAACTTTTATGACTTTGTTTGCACATTACGCATACGCAGCGCGGTACAGCTGTGAAATTTTCAAGTATTTCGGTTTTCTGCAATTTTCTTAATTAGCTTGCATTATACTTTATGTTTATCTTTTGCTTTAAATCTTTTTAAGGTGTTACTATAGTCTGTTTGGTCAATTAATGCTTAAACTATCAAAGAGGGCATATAAGATTAGATTGCGCAGCTTTTGTAATCTGTCTTTTGGGCTCAATTTCGGTCTAACTAAAAGTGCTCAAAAGTTTACAATTTTATGCTGTTTATGATCGATTTGATGCTTTTTAAATTACTTTAAGCCCAATTTACTATTTTTTAAGTATATTGTTATACACTCAACTTTGATCATCTGGTAAGCAAACACCAACTTGTTTCATTATTTGAATACACTGTACTCATTTGGTCAAAGAGTACCTAGAATATGTGCAATGTATGCAGAAGATACTTATATATGCCTTGTATAGCGCTTAAGTTAAGCCTGTCAGTTTGTTCGTTCGATCGGATGAAAAATTCGAAAGATATAGTCCAAAAAGTCTTAGTTCGTTTTAGCCGCATGTTCGGAGACAGAGAAGAAGACCTGTGGCTATGACCAGTTTCACTTGCATTTTATCAGACAACTCGGATCAACGGTTTACACTCTAACAAATTACCAACGATGTCTGTGATCGTATGCCTGGAACTACCACAGAGAGCAGTGGCCACCAAATTCGGTGGTAAGTCGCAATCCTGTTTACCCATTTCCTTGGGTACGCCTACAAGCATCAGTGTAGAATTTGTGGCAAATAATTTTTTTTTTTTATTATTCAGAAAAATGGCGTACCAAGTGCAACCTTCGACAAAATCAGCTTTGCCTATTTTCGATTTTCGAACCCAATAACTTTATGAATCTGACATTTTAGTGACCCGAACAGTGCTAATCGAAGCATTGCCCTAAAAATGTTATGATCTTGTTAAGATTTTAAAAATGGTCAAAAACTGTTACCACCCCTACGTGCAATCTATAACTAACTACGTCAACAAAAAATCAGTGTGGTACCGATTGTGTTCGAGTGCGTGAATGTATCGAGGTGAAACTTACACTATGAGATAGCCACACCTCATACGTTGTGCACAATATAAGTTTCACCCCGATACGTTCACGCATACGAACACAATCGGTACCACACTGATTTTTTTACTAAGTCATTAGGTTAAAAAAACAGAACAGTATCAAAGTAGCCATTCTCAACGTTTCTATTCCAGTTGCAAATCAGAGCAGCATGCAGCTCGCCGCTCTTCCAGAGTATTGTAAAGTCAGGCAGGAAATAAAGAATTGTACAGGGATTAGATAATAAAGACCGGGGGTTGGCGTTAGTAATATTAAATATCTCGCCAGAACAAAACCCTAAAGACTCTTGAGGCTATCCAGCTGATCATAGATCATGACAGTGTGAATCATATGCATATGGACTTGCCAAATTAAGAATGCAAAAATCTTAGCTTAAAAGATGGCGTACCTTAAAGTCGGGCTCGGACGACTTTGGGATACCCTGTACCACCAAATTGCAATCAAGTCCGATATATTGCTTACAAACTCCAAAAGATATTTCTTTGCCAAATAAACGAAACACAACGAATTTTGTTCAAAATACGTTTTTTTGACCGATTGTGTCCTATGGGAGCTATATGATATAGTCAACCAATTTTGATAAAATTTGGTACAGTTTTGAAGATCTCTAAAAAATTTCTGAATGCCAAATTTGGTTACAATATCTTTACAAACAAACGAAACACAACGAATTTTGTGCAAAAAACGTTTTTTTGACCGATTGGCCCTATGGGAGCTATATGATATAGTCAACCGATTTTGATCAAATTTGGTACAGTGCTTAAGAACTCTAAAAAACTTTTTAATGCCAATTTTGGTTACAATATCTTTACAAACAAACGGTTCACAACGAATTTTGTACAAAAAACAAATTTTCGACCGATCGATCCTATGGGAGCTATATGATATAGTCAACCGATTTTGATCAAATTTGGTATAATGCTTGGGAACTCTAAAAAACTTCTTAATGCCAAATGTGGTTACGGTATGTTCACAAATAAACGAAACACAACGAATTTTGTACAAAACACGATTTTTTGACCGATTGGTCCTATGGGAGCTATATGATATAGTCAACCGATTTTGATCAAATTTGGTATAGTGCTTGGGAACTCTAAAAAACTTCTTAATGCCAAATTTGGTTACAATATCTTCATAAACAAACGAAACACAACGAATTTTGTACAAAAAACAAATTTTCGACCGATCGATCCTATGGGACCTATATGATATAGTCAACCGATTTTGATAAAATTTGGTGCAGTGCTGGGGGTTTCTAAAAAACTTCCGATCGCCAAATTTGGTTATGATATCTTCATAAGCAGACGAATTATCCATCTAAAACTTTTGCTTTTTTTCGAGGTCCTCTGAAATACCCCTATGGGAGCTATATAATGTAGTCCCGATATCAAAAAAATAAAATAAACTTGTCTCCTATGGATAAATAACGGATCTTATCTGAAAGTTTGGTTGCTCTAGCTCTTACCATCTCTGAGATCTAGGCGTTCATACGGACAGACGGACAGACGGTCAGACGGTCAGACGGACAGACGGACATGGGTATATCGACTTCTCTAGTCACTCTGATCATACTTTAGGTAACTTTGGGAGGTCTCCGACTTCTCCTTCTGTACGTTACATACATTTTCGGCTTGCACAAACACAATATACCCTTTGTACCATACGGTACAGGGTATAAAAATTGGGACGAGATCAGCCTGTTGTGAGATGAGCATCAAAAAAGCCTTGTGTTTCCGCCCATTTAAAGGCCAATCGGATTTTAAATCTCGGCTAGAAAACACGAATATTGTTGTGCCTCATAGATAAACGAATTCTCCTTATTATTTTCGCATTTTGCACATTAATTTATAATATGAAACATATCAAGAGTTAATACCTATATAGTATATAATGACCAATTAAGTTTCAAGTACAAGTATTGGCTACATGCATTCTACATAGCAATAAAAGCTCAGATCGAGTTAATCTAAGATTACTAGCCAGATATCGATCGAAAATATAGTAAACATTATCTTTTCTGCCAACTGAAATTTCGATTGTATTAAAATTTTGAAGTTATTTTAGTGAGCCCAATCATTTTGCAAATTTTTAAATGGGACCAATCTAATATATAATTGGTACATACTTTGTATCAATGCATATCTGCTGCTACCAAAAGTTTCAACATCCCTTAGAAATGCCATAGAAAATATTTTGCCACAACAAAGAAAAATCACAAGAACAACAACATCCACAACAACAACTTGGTATTAAAGACCATCAAATGCAATAGGAAAAACTTAAAAGTGCATTGCACTTCGACGTCAGCGGCCGCTTGATGAGCGATAAGAAATACAACAAAAACAAAAAAAAAAAAAAGCCAAAATATACAAAAATCACGTATACGCCAACGCACCACCTACAACAACTAGCGTCGGCGCTGACTGCAGCGACTGCGATAGCGGCAGCGCAGTCGACGTTCAAGTCAGTCACGACGACGCGTCGCGCCATAAAACAAACAAAGCTGCAGCGCGCAGAGAAGTTAAGCATTGTTGTTGGAAAATTGCAACAACAAGAAGAAGTAGAGGAAGAAGAAGAGCAATAGGCGACCGCACTGTGGTGTTTTTTTTTTGTTTGTTTCTTGTTGTTGTTGTTGCTGTTAATGCCCAAAAAATTTGCAATGCAAATCAACTCTGCGCTTTGTGCTTCTTCTTGCCACTTTGCCATTTTATTTCAATTTGCCTTAATGTTTTGTTTGTTTCTTGGCTGCTTTGTTGTTGTCGTTGCTGTTGTTAAATGTTTATTTCTAATGCGAAAAACGAACTAAAAAGGCAAATGAACTAAGCGCGGAGTTTGAACTGTTGTTGTTGTTGTTGTTGTGGCAATTGGCGTTGCCACACCTAGTCAAGTGAAATGAAATTAATGTGCAGCTTGCACGCATCAAAGCACACTGAAAGCCTAACCAACAACAACAACAACTGCAACAAAAAAGTTAATAAAAACCGGCAACACTCCACAAGGAAATGGAGTTGTGATGTAACTGCGTGTGTGTGTGTGTGTGTGTGTGTTTCAGAGGCGCAGATTAGCTTTTTGCGATGGGGGCTTTTGACGTAGAATTAAAGTAAGGGATTTTTTTTTAAAAGCGTCCTTACTATATATTTATTTATTAGAGTAGAGTACTAGCGCTATATATATTTTATCCAAGAAAATAAAAGTAATTAAAATTGAGATATTTATTTACAATTTTAATGTTGGTCGAAAAGGTTTCTTTAAGATAGTTGGATGGATTATTTATATTAAAAAGCTAAATCTAATCGTCGCAAATTTGCCGTCCGCACTTTTTAAATAAAAGAACAAGAAATTAATGAATTGAATACAATTTTTCTGTTTGAAGGGAAATTCCATGGTATTCAGCCATCCCATCTTGCAGGCCAACAAATCGACCCATTTCATAAAATAATATTATTAATCAAATTTTCCTAGCTTAAGAAAATTATATGAATTATATATATCGGCGAAAATAAGTAAAGCGGGCCAATGTTTTTCTTTTTCTTGGATTTTTATGATCTCTACGTATGTTAAAGACAGGTGCGGATCTGGGATTTGATCTTGGCGGGGTTCTTCACTTCGAAGTGTATATAATTAATCAATATATCAAAACTTGCAAAAGACTTTCAACCCATTTTTCCAACTTTGGGGGGGTCTGGACCCGAAAACCCCCGTGGATTCGCCACTGGTTATAGAGCTAATAGGGAATAGTAACCACGTAAATTTTTATTGAAAATTTCGTTTATCGAGTTTTCGATAACAGAAAATGGGATTTTTAATTTTTAGACTTTTCTTTGACAAGCCATATCTTTCAAATCTCCTAAAGGAATAAAAATATCGACGCAAATTTTTTTTTCCCATGAATGATAAAATATTTAATTTGAAAAAATCGGTGTACGTCTTTATCCAACACGAGATATAGTATTCAGAGTACAACGCCTAAACAAGCATTTTTATTGAATTTCCGCACCAAAGCACTCTCCACTTTGCAAGCTCTATCTCAAGAACGGTTATCTGTAAAAATACCAAACAGTCAATAGAGTCATAAGAAAGGGGTCCCGAGAAAGGTTTGGTTTAATTTCGATTATGCTTGTTGACGTGTAACCAAAAATGAGACAGATTATGTTGAACACAAAATTCACTAATCGCTTTTTTAAAGTTTAATAAATTTTCACCATTATTTGGTGATTTGCCAAACCGTACTGAATAGACAAATGCCAGTTTACAGTTTGATATATAGTAGTTATCCTTATTGAAAAAACGAACAAGCTAAAAAAAAACAGATTTGGAAATACTTTTTCTCTTTTTCGAAACTTTCTTTTATTTCTTAGAAAATATTGCCAAAAAATTAGTAACAATTCTACAGAAAGAGACATCACAATATAATTTTTTTAACTGCTGTGATCTATAGTTATCTGTTTTTTTTTTGAATTCATGGGGATTATTTATTAATTAATCTTTTATATAAACTGTAAACAAAAGCTATAGGTATGCACAATCATAACTACTCTGCTTTTTTCTGGTATTGTAGATTTCTTCTATGTAGTGTCGTGTCATAATGTAAATTTTCTTCGTAAATGGATAAAATTAAAAAAAATATTTTTTATTATATTATATTATTTGCTATTATTGCTAGAACTACAATTAAATAGAATACTATAGTAATATAGTAAAAAATTGGTTAACTTACTAACTCATATTACGTGAATTATGTTTTTCGAATTTTTAGGTTTTGAGGTTGGGTTCGAAGTGCAACCCCCCTTAGCTACGCCACTGGTATTTGATATTAGCGTGTGTTAATGTGTATGTGTATGTGTGGCGTTACGCGTTTGTGAAATCGAAAATTGAAAATTTTCACCATCAAGACAAATGTCAATTGCAATTGCAGTTGTCGTCATTGTTGTTGTCGTTGTTGTTGTTGTCGTTGTTGTTGCGTCTGGAAAATGTCGTTGCGGAAATTCAAGTGGCTGACTGCCTGGTTTTTCATTTTCACGCCGCCTTCAAATGCAAATCACTTGACAGCAACTGAAAGTTGACAATTTGGTTGCTATTGTTGTCAGAGTGTTTGGGGTAGCTTGTTGGGTCTTTGGAAGCGGGTTGGGGAGCTGCTGTCGAGTCCAACTACTGCTGCTTGGCATTTCCGCATTTTGAAGACAGTCCAGACCCAAGTCATATTTCTATCGCTTTTTGCAGATGTTTTGTGTGCGCCTTTTGCTTTTTCTTTTTTTTGTAACTTAAGTAAGCATTGATAAAAGGCTATGACTGAGGGACTAGATGATAGAGTGTTGTTGTAATAGTATAGACAATGTTAATTGTTGTTTTTGTTATTATTGTTGTTCATTCGTCTGGATGTTGTCTTCAGCAGAGCAGAATGAAGGCAGCTCCAAAATTGATCTACAATCTATTTAAAACGTTTTTTATTTTGGCAGTAAGTTAATTTCTTAATTATGAGGAGTTAGTTCTACCTAGAGTAAAAAAAACAGTGCAAGAGGAGCTGATAAGGACATCCTGTAGATTTCAAGTTCCAGCTTGAAAATCCAGAAGACTTTTTCATCAACGACAGAAGTATCAGAAATTTCCGAAAGGAATGATGAATCAGTAGTATCCAAATACTTTGTCTGTGTTTGAGTATTTTTTACGAATATTTCAAATATTTTAACAACAGCACCGTCTTAATTTTTAATTTACTAAGAACTACATATTAAGATTTTCGAGCTAAATAGGTCTAAGGTCAAAACTTTCCGCTTTTGACTGTATTATTGTACAGCTACTTTAAAAACTTATTTCCAATCAAACAAATTATTGTTCAAAAAGTCTCATGTCTATCTAAACATAATTTTAAAAAAATATAGAGTCGGCCTGAGTAAATTTCGAAACCTCAAAAATTGATTAATAACACTAGTTTTCAAGTTTTAAAAAATTTTGGTATCCTCAACATGTTTTTGTCGTTTCCGATGACATGCTAAAACCGAAAATCCAGTCAATAAATTTTTTCGAGATATTGCGAAAAAAAACGTTTTTCGTAATTAGAAAAAAAAGTGCCTCTACTTAACGATAATTAATTAATGCGATAATTTTTTTACTTGAGTGTAGATAATTGAATTACCCATCGATTATATTTTGAACATATTTTTGTCAAACTTACGGTCGCTATTTATGAATTCATATGAAATTTTTCATAATTTTTTACCTATTTTCGCGTTCATCAAATACTTTTGGATCGTCTTGTGCAGGTATAAAGCAAACTTTTTGGGCGGTGCCGTTATTAAAATCGTGAGATGTTGCAAAAATGGCCACCCTAATATACACTGAGAAAAAAAGTTCGTACTTAAAACGCTACATTTCGAACTTGTTATCAAGCCAAGCAGGGATTTGTTAAAATAAAGTACTTGATTCTTAAATTAAATATGATAAATGGGATCTTAAGAATTTTATTACTGCTTTCAATATGCTTACATCAAGAATTCATTTTCTTCATTCTTTTTATATACGCAGCATGCTCGAATTTCCGCACGAAATGTCAAAACTTCATATAAAAAAAAAATTTCCTTTTTTTAGGAATTTTTGCATGCTGCGTATGGGCCTTAAGTAAACTATTTTTATTGAAAGTATTTTTTCACAGGATTGAACATTGTAAAATCTAGCTCGTTCGAACTTAATTTCAGCATGCGTTATTTTTCTCTGTGTATTGAGCTTTGCATAAATAATGTCACAATACGAAAAAGTGTCGCTTTATCTGAAATTCCAACGATCTTTGCTCGCTGAGGACTGAAGCACAAGTGAGTTTTATTGGTGTTCCACTAGTTGGAACAAATGGAAAGAGAAAAACGGGCATGTTCTCCTCGCTCTTTTCCAAAAACACAATATATCAGTGTCAAAAAATTACATAAAAATCTTCGTGGGACACCCGAAGTCGAAAAAGATCTTTTATAGGGTTTTTTGAAGTTATGT
Organism: Chymomyza fuscimana; assembly: GCA_949987675.1. Taxonomy (NCBI): domain Eukaryota; kingdom Metazoa; phylum Arthropoda; class Insecta; order Diptera; family Drosophilidae; genus Chymomyza; species Chymomyza fuscimana. The sequence continues at coordinate 2,849,343 of OX465089.1, forward strand.
CTTAACAAAGCTTCACAAAAAAAGAAATATTTGGAGAGAGGACAGAAGTCCAAAAAACACCAGCTCGTCAGGGCTTTGTCATAACCACAAAACACCCATTAAAAGAGGTATTTTGGAGGTTATCTCAGAACCCTGACGTGCTAGGATTTTTGAGACCTTGGATATAGATTCATCGTCCCCAAAAGCTTTATATAAAATAAATCATCGAAAACTACCATATGACTTGAAAAAAAAAGCTATCGGGTTTTTGTAGGTTATCTCAGAACCCTGACCTACGAGAATTCTTTGGAGCTTAGTCTCGGATTCAGTGGCTCAAAATCCCTGAGGTCCAAACAACTTTTTTTTTGTAGGCGTGTGTAATGGATGCATTTTGAAAACTACTCTAGAGGCAACTAGAAACAGATCTTCATATAATAGATAAAAAATACCTTTGTCTGTATTATTTGACTTTTTTTAACCCGTATCCTTATTTATTTTTCGAAAAAGATACAAATGTAGTATACGGATAAGAAACTGATTGTCTGCTATGCTCCTTTTGGGGTATAATCATGAGTTATTCCATATATCATAGTAAATCAAGTTTCCATATGTTCAGTTAAAAGGTTTTGCGATTCTATCTATTAGGCTGGAGTTAGATCTATGAGAGATTCAAAAGCTGTTATTCCCAGACATTAATGCTGCTCATAAACATGTACCTCGTAATGTATTAGAGGCAATGGGGGTAAAGCCTACAAGCTTTTGAATGGTATTTAATTTGCTTGCATCGTCCAGTTGCATACTATTGAATGTTGTACTAATTGCGGCAATTAAATCTTTTGTTGTTGCAATTTTAGTTTATGCCCCAAGGCGCCCGTAAATCCTTGGCAACATGTTGCCAATTAGCCAAACAATAAGATTTCTCCATTAATGACTAAGTAAGAACGTATTTTTATGATACAATGCGAAGTTATTACTAGAAAGTAATTTTTTATGGGTTTGAAATTTTTACAGTGTATTTACATTACAGATCTTTAGTACCTACTACCCATACTTCAGTTAAGTTTTAAAAATAGAAGGAAGTTAAAAAATTTTAACCACCCCTTTCAAGAAAATGCTGAAATTTCTTAAAATAGTTTTATGAGAAGTTTTCGATTTTAGTAAGCCCATTTCAATTTAGTGTAAAATCTTTATTCTCTTGGTGTTACTTGTTAATTTTTTTATAGGCTAAAATCTTTAGTTTTTTTTCAAAATTAAATAGAAAATCCTTTAAACAACGAACACTGCTACTATCTAACTTAGATATTTCACTCTTTCTCCGTTCTGAAGAATTTGCGTATATTTCTTATCCTCATTAGATGTTTTTATGCTTTCGCATGTCTGACTTTGAAAGTACATGGGACTTCCATGTGCATTGGAAAGTCTAAAAAGGAGGCTCCTTCATAGACGATTTACCTTCCTCCTCCAAATTAAAGTGTCTGTACTAGGTGTTATAGAAGACAGAACACTTGATATACTGTTATCTGTCTTGGTAGACTCTACTCTGCCTCCTATCTATTGACTTCTGTATAGAGAAAAAAGCAATGATCGCAAATAAGAGTTATGGGCTTGAAAAAAATCGAAGCCAAAAAAAATGTGTTGGATGAAAGTGCAAGCCACAGGGTATTATATTTTTCAGAAGACTATCCGACTTTTATTTTTAGTTTTTTTCAAAAAAATCAAGCGTAACTCTTATTTTATGACTTTAATAAAAATATTGAAATAACATTTAAATGCCAATTTTTATTTGAAAATTACAAAATAATTTTTGTTTCATTTTCTATAATAAAAATTGCAAAATAACTCTTTTTTTTGAAGTAAAAAATAAAAATTATGAAATAATATTTAAATATCAAGTTTTTAAATAAAAATTGGCATTTATATTATAAAATTTTAATTTTATTATAAAAAGTGAAAAATAAGAGTTATTTTGCAATCATTAAATTAAAAATTGGCCTTTGAATATTATTTCATGATTTTTATTTTCAAAGTCAAAAAATGCGAGTTATTATGCAATTTTGATGAAAAAAATTTCAAAAAAATAATTATTTGATAATTTTTATTCTAATAATTATAAGAGTTATGATCCCTGTAAAAAAGTGAAGCTTCCAGTCTATTCTTTTATCTAAAGAAATTGGGCTTCCTTGTATCATTACATTGTAAGGCAAGTTACAAGATACAGATAAACAAAAAATGTCTCCGAAATGCAGGCGTTCAGAAACACGGATGTAAACATTTAAAGAAAAACTTCCCTATGGGCTGCAAATATATTTATTTTTATTTCAAATTTCAAAATTAAGATTAAGTGACAGTTTTCTTGAAAACCCGAATAATGCAGGTAACCAAGGTTCCAGCAGCAAAGATTCTCTAGTAGATTATAAATTTTATTGGATAAGTTTCAAAAATTGCATTTAAATTTTTAAAAAAATTATAAACATTTCCTAATTTTAAAAATTTTCAATTAAAAGCACTTTAAAACCCAAAGACATATTAAATGTAGCCAAGCATTCAAACTTTAAAGTTTCCGCAAAAAGAAAAGCCATAGACAGGAAAAACTATGCAACAGGGCGCACTTGAGCTGGGTTAAAGAAAAGCGTGGCAGTTGCAATGCCAGCAACAACAACCACGACAACTGCTCAATTTGAATGCAACAACTTTCAATTGGTTAAGCTTTGTTGTTGTTGTAGTTGTTGTTGCAACTGAGTGTTATGCAACGAATGCAAATTTATTGAACATAATTCCCAACTGCGTTGGCAGTTGCAACTATAATAGCAACAAAAAAAAATAAAATAGGAAGAGAAATGCACCTTGGGGGCATCATAGTTGAATACCCTTTCAATCCGTACGATCGACACTCGTGAGGTTTACAACGGCGAAAGGAAATTTTTTTGAAGGAAACGAGTGGATTTCTTGCAATCCACTGGTGTACTATATATTTTTTTGTGCTGTGGAAAACGAAAAAACCAAACCGAAAATTTTTATTCGGATTCGTTTTTGTGTGCTCGGGAAAACGATTTTTTTTTTGTGAACGTTTCCTTTTTTATTTTCGATAAATTAGTATATTTCCCTTATTTTTCAAATTTTTAAATTACACCAAAATATGACTTTAGCAACAATATTTATTGAAAATAAACACGGCTTAGGAAAATTTTCTTTGTGTAACGCGGGAACCCTGTCGCACTTGTCGTCATGTGTTCGGAGCACCAAACATTCGATTTCACAACGAATCCAAATAAAATGTTCAGAGAGCAGGAGAGATTAAGTTACAGCGTATTAAATGAACTTAAAGTTTTTAACCAGAAGTTTCAGTATTTTAGGAAACACCCTCGTCTTAGCAACTGACAATGCTGGCACTTTAAATAGTAGCACATTTAATTTATTTTTAAACAGTGTTAAATTATGTGCTTATAGTCCCTTATTAATAACCTAAGATTTAAATAAATAAATTTAAAAAAATAGCATTTAGGACACAGTAGTTTCGAAACCAGACCACACTAAAACTTTTTTTTCTTTACCGTTCCGTTTATGCCGCAGATTTTTGCGAGATCTGCAGGACTCCCATCCTAATCCCATATCTATTACTTATAGAAATTCGTCAGACAAAAAACTATAAATATTGGTGATGATCGAAATAAGAAGAAATATAGTATGCTTCATAATTTAGACTGCCCAAAAAAAACTCAATTTATAGAGACCTCAAGTGAGCATAACCATTTGGAGGTTATGAGAGTCAATGAGAGTTATTTAGTGACAGATATCTATGAAAAGTTTTACATGCCTCTACCAGGACCCATAAACTGTTGTCCACTTCTGCTCGTGGAGCATAGGGCCTCTATGCAGGTCTACGAAGCGTGTGACCACTCCATCGCCATTTCCGCCGACCAATCTGAACCGGAACAGTTTCTTGTTGTGTATGGCTCCACACAGGATGCACTTAATGCACTTCTAATTTCCAATATTTTTCGGGCTTAACCCCGCTGATGATACTTTAAGAGCCTTTTCTTCACTCTATTCTACAAGATTTGATAATAAATCGTTATAGCCACTATAATCTATAGATTAGAGTATAAGCCAATGCGGAAGAGACACCGTCGCCACCAACACTAACAATGGCAACGGAGATGCCAACAAGATGAAAATGAAGACCAGGTCGTAATCTATGGACACATACAATACATACCTGACGACTTGCTTTTGTTCACATGCGCCTGATGCAATGAAGATGTTGCTGTTGCAGTTGTTGCTGCTGCTGTTGACGAAGATGATGATGAAGATGTTGCTGCTGCTGCTGCTGATGATGATGATGATGAAGAGGATGACGATGATGATGATGACGAGGCGGCGTTGTTATTGTTGCAGGCACTGGTCGAAGAAGTGACCGCTGATGAGGATGTATGACCGTGACCGTTGAGGAGCTGCTGTGGCTGCTGTTGCTGCCCGTTGTGGTTGATGTGCGTCCGCCCCCCAATGTTAAAATGGTCAGCGTGTGATGTCGTGCCGGCTGCTGTTGCTGCTGCTGCTGCTGCTGTACTGGATGAAACTGTAGCTGAGCCGCGTCCGCTGCTGCAGAGACTACCACTGCCGCTGCCGCTGCTGCACGGTGATGTTGTGGCAGAGCCTGAGTTGGAGCTGCACGCTGACGCTGTACCGAACTGATGCACACTGCTGATGGCGTACAGAGCACCTCCACCATTGCTCAAGGCAGCACAGCTCAAGTGTTGGTTAGCTGATGCTGCTGCAGTCGCTGTCAACGTCGAGGCTGCTGTAAGCTGCTGTTGCTGCTGACTGTAGTAGGCGTCACAGTGAAGCAATTGCAAGGGATCCGCTTCAATGGCACTCAGACAGTCGTCCAGCTGCTGATTGTTGTTTAGTGTCGACGTTGTTGTTGTAGTTGTTGCTGTATAGTTATCATCCAATTCCTCTGCGTTGTCGTCACACAGCGAATCCAGTGAACCGGGCTCACTATAGGCGCCTTGAGTTGATGAATCCTCCGGCGTATCAAAGAAATGAAAATTGAAATCGGAATTTGCATCAAAGCCAACGTCTGCTAATGGCAGCTCGTCCTCATCTGCCTCTGCCTCTGCCTCTTCCTGTTGCTGCTCCTCTTGCAGCTGCTGCTGTTCCTCAACTTGAGCAAGATGATTGCGTTTGTGATTGGTATTGGTATTGGTATTGTGCTGTTGCTCTGCTCCGGCCAGGCCGGTCTTGATGCATATGCTGCCGCCAACAACACTCTCTACAAGATTCGTACGGATTTGTGCCTGTGCCTGCTGCTCCAGCTCTATTTTGTACACATCCATGTTGTTGTTGTTGGCGTCGTCTCTTCATTGGCATCATCATCCATTATTGGCAACAACAACAACAACACAGCAAGCGTTGTCTGCATTTTTCTAATCTTTTATTTCCTACTTCCTTATGATTCCTATAAATGTGTTTTATTTTTTTTTTTTGGATGTGTCGTAATCTTTTCGGCACTTTTAAGTTCAGTTCAGTTCAGTTTAGTTTTAGTATTAACCTTGTCGAATTGTTAAAAGCTGTTTTAAGGGGCGGCACCAGTTACGACGGCAATTTAGGCATGGGCTACGGGCTTTGATCTTTGGATTGCCTAACATTGACTACTTTATCGTGCCATAGTCTGAATAAAACTTTTTATGCAGTTTCCCGTATGATTTGCCTACAAAGGAAGCCGACAACCCGATCCTTTAGCACATAAATCTTAAATTAGCTGCAGATTTTATTTTTGTCAAACTTTTAGTTTTTAATTTAATTCGTTTGAAGGCACATAAAAAGTGACCCCTTGCGGCTACCACTTGCCCCAGCAGACACTTCTGTTATTCAGCCGTAACTGTTACCAAGTTAGTCGAATTGGAGTGTGCTGTAATGCTGGTTAATTGAGCCGGTTGCACAAGCTCTAGTTCTAAGCAAGTAAAGTCAACTGATTGTATTTTGGCATTAGTGAAGAAAGCTTTTCTTTCATATCTTGAAATCATTATTTCTAATAATTTGGAGTTTTTCAAAAATAAATGCTTAAGAATTTGTTTGTCCTTCAAAATATGTGTTGTATTAAGACTCAGATGAAATCGGTTTTTATTAATTCTGAGATATCAACTAAAGATAAGAGCGATTAAAATAGATAAAGTCTTTCTAGTTTTTTTTTCTTCTAAAATACTTGACAGTCAATTTTTGCGCTTGAGTGACAATGTTGCTATATTCCATAAACGAATTTCTTGACAATAAGCCTAATAATTTCAAATCTTCAATTTTCAAGCAAATCGGTATTAAATTAAAATCTTAGATAGAAATTTAAGTACTTTTTCCTTTTTCTATCAAAACTGGTTGGCTATCACTCGAAGGGAGCTTTATTTGATTCAAATAGTCGAAAGTAAGCTAAAAAGGTTATTCGAATAATATCTTTTATCTTATAAAAGCAAAGAATCTTTAGACAGTCCTTAATTAAAATTTTAAAAAAATATATAAATATTTTGTAAAAAAAAAAACATATTAAAAAAAGTTCGGATCGAAGCTAGTCAGTTATTACCTTTAATGTTTTTGATTCATTTTGAAAATATAATTGATATTTTAAATAACCCCTTGACGTGCTGCTAAAGCGCACTATTCGTAGAAGAATCTGTGAGATATCAACCAAAACTATAAAGTAGTCTACCGATCCAAACTTCGTATTTTAGATTTAGTCTATTTCCATAAAAAATATTGTGAATACTATTTATGCAATATTTCTATTTTGCGCTACCAAGAACATTTAAGCTAAAAACCACTAAAACCAAATTTTCTTCAGAAATACGATTTCGATTGTATTCAATAGATTTAGCAATTGCAATCGAAATTCTTAGCTATATTCTGCAAAAAATTTTTAAGTCAAATAATTTAAATGCCAATAGAGCTGGAAATAAACATGTTATGTATAGTATATTCCATAGTTAACCCCATAAATTGCACTTAAGCTTTCACTTCAATTAGAGTTCTTTTAAGAAAAAAAGAAGCTAAAAACGCATCAAAGCATAATTTTCAATTCACTTCCGTGTTTGTTTCCTTCGGCGCACAGCAAAAACCATTGCAATAAGAAAATGTACACAGTTTTTCACACTGCAGGACACTAATTAATTGGATTAATAATTGAGACTTGGTGCGGGCGAAACAAACGCGCGAGTTTTATTCTTTTATTATTATTATTTTTTTTTGTTGCTAATAAGTGTTAATAAAAGATGGCAATGCACACACGATAACAAAAACACGATGACGCGGAAAAGCGGCAGGAAAATGTGTGCGATCGCGCGTACAGAACGAGACAAGATCCAAGCGCCAAGTTTGCAGCGCTCCAAATGCGAAACAGAAATTCAAACCAAACTGCAGAACCTTAGCGGCAATTCTGACGACGACGACGACGACGATGGCAATGGCGATGGAGTAGTACACAAGAAAAGAACAAGAATAAGACTTCCAAGTGTGTGTGTGTGTGTGTGTGGAAAGAGTAGGAAAATAGAATGTGCATGGAGCAGGAAAAACTATTTGTTTGTGTTGTTGTTGTCGTTGCAAGCTGCGTCTGATTCACTGGACGACAGCTGCGACGCCAACGTCAACGCCGACGACGCGACGATGGCAGCAGCGCACACCCAACGAGCGAGAGTCAATGTGCTCGAGCTCTTCTGTGCCTCTTGCTGTTGTTGTTGTTGTTATTTTCTATCTTTCTAATCTGCAAACCACAACAGCAACAACAACCACACGCACTAGGCCTGCACTCTCGCTGGCGCTGCATTTTGTTGTTTGTGTTTCTTCTTTATTTTGTTTTTGCACTTCTCCACTCAACTCCACAGAGTCATTCTTCTCTTGTTCCTGGTTGCTATTTTCAATTTCTATTGCCGTGGGCAGCAGCCAGGGCAGCGGCAAATGCACCTTCAAGTGCAATCGCACACTCTCTCAAGATCAATTTCACACACACTGTGACAAAGCTTGTCTGTGTGTGTCTGTGTGCGTGTGCCAGAGAGCGCAAACAGCACACTGCAAAACCGTTACATATTGCAGTCTGCTTTATGTGCTCAGAGAACCAAAGATAGAAAAGCGCGGGCGCTTAAGAGTTGAGTCAAAGAACCTTTGCAACTACTCTTGAGGTAGGCAATGGTATGCGTATGTGTGTGTGTTTGTGTTTGTGTGTATCTGTGTGAGCTATGAAATGCGGAAGTTAAAATGCTGCATGCAACCCAAAGTACTTAATAGAAAGTGCCAAACGAGTTGGCCAAAATACAGTTGATCTTTGCGAAAAACTTGAGGAACCCCACAGCAAAACCGCCAACAATCATATCAGCTGTGAAGTAGTAGCGGAACTAGTTCAAAAATTGTTGGCTCCAGACAAGTGCGGATCACTTCACTTCGAAGTGTGTATAAATATGTATCAGAGCTAACAAAAGACTGTCAACCTATTTTTTCAACTTTTTGGGTGTCCAGACCCGATCCAGTGGATCCGCCACTGGCTCCAGACAATATTTAAAGGGTCATTTTTACAATCGATGCTCAAATCACATGATCGAAGTGTTTACTCATTTAGAACTAGGTTTGGGATAATTTATAATAAGGTCTATCTCATTTCATTTTACGTTTAAGGCTACTAATCCACATATAAACAGTCCCCCGCGAAACGTATTTATTTTTGACACGTTCTACTAGGAATGTTTTAAAAGCTTACACTTTTGATAAAACTTTAGCTGCTAAAAAGTTCAATTTATTACGGGTACTCACACGTTTCCCTCAACCTGTTACACAAATTTTGGTTGCACTTAATGCACACTTTAAAACTTTAAGTACAGTGTATAAAAACGTAGTACTCCCAAAACCATCCATAGGTACCACCTTTGTGCAATGGTCGCTGATACACTCTAACAAAACGCTCTCCCACTCAAGTGCAGCCCAACCGTTATGCAAAAATGTGTGTAAAGAGTAGGTAAAAGAAAAATGCGAAAAATTGCCCAAGTGCTGTATGCAGTTTATTTTCATTTTTGCGTCGCACAATTTTCATGACGAATGCCTAACGCAAAAGGGAACCAACGAAAGTCAATGATCAGCAAGCGCAAGCGTCTAGTTTTACAACAACAACAACAACAACTAATACTAATGCAAATACAATAACAACAGCAACAACGGCAGCTAGCGAAAGCAAAAGAAACTGTAAATAAAATAGAAACAAACGGCAACTGCACGACGCCGACGACGAAGATGCCGTTTTGCCGATCCTACACGAAAGCGAAAAGTCTACGAAGATGATGACGATGATGATAATGAATGAAGATAATGACGTTATAATGATGGGCAAACGCCCGCCGACTCACGTCTCACAGTGGGCAAAATGACCAATTCATCGCAAATATATTAAAACTCAAATTTTTTAAGCTCTGCCGATATATTTCTGATTTGTTGTTAAATTTAAGAATTCTAAAATTAAATAATGAAGAAAAAAATTGCAACTGGCACTGGAATTGCATAATAAAGTCTTAAGCGAGAGCGCTATTTTGATGCGAGCTCAGAATACAAAAGTATTTTTTTTTTTTTATTACTGCTTAGACCTAAATCTGGTTACCGTGGACCTCCAAATAAACAAGCACGTTAGCCGATATAATAAGCGTCTAGCCAGACACACAAAACTACTCAATGATAACCCAGTAAAAAGATTAAAAAGACGATCATTGAAAAATTTATTTTTAATATGGGAGCCGGTTTGGCCTTATCCTTTTCAGACCATGATGCATCGTTTTTGCGGGTAGGTTCGGTTCCAATTATTTCCTCTCCTACCTAACGTTTCTTAGTAAGCCCAACATCCACAGATACACTGTACCATCACAAAAAACAAATAGATAAATTAAACGATTTCGAATATATTCGGTTTAGTGCTTAGCTACTCCAAACAACTTTTGAAAAGCAAAATCAGTTAGCTCCTACCATCTCTGAGATGTAAGGCGTCCATACAGACTTCTCTAGTCACACTTATCATAGTTTAGGAAACTTTGCGGAACTCCGACAGCCCCTTCTCCTTCTTTGTTTTTTCGTCCAATCCATCGATTGTTCTTTTTATTGTTAACATTTCTTTATTGCATTGTTTCGCTATTCGGTTAACCAATAGCAGTTGTGTCCTCAATTGCAAAAATATTAAAAATAGTAAAGTGAACGCATTTCAACTAAAAGAGTAATGCAGTTTTGTGTTAAAAATGAATTTAAATAGTTTAGTTTAGTTTAGAGATGCAGAATATTTTTACAATACTACATAAGATAAATGCAATACATATAGAAAAAAAATAAATTTTTAATTTTTGAAAATATAATAAAAAAATGATTTTTTAAGATTTTCTAAGTTAATTTTCGTAGCAAAAATTTCAAAATTGTTTCATCTATGAATTTTAATTAAAGAGTCATTCAAAAGTTTAAAAAAAAATATCGCATCCTCCAACCACACGAGCCATAGAAAGTTATTGCTTGTAAACATGTTGTTCTCTAAAATTAAACGCGAGTTTTGGTTTTTGACAGAAAAATAGAACGAGTCACGTTGTTTAACTCTTTATTTGTGACGTTTAAATTTGAGCTTTAAACCATATTTATTTTAAAGTTTTGTTAATTTTATAATTTGTTTATTGACATTTTGTTTTTTTAAAGAAGGCACATTGAAGATTTTATTGCTATTTTTTTATCGCTGCATTGTAAGCCATTCCACCCACTGTGCGCCTCCCCACAAAAGCAACAGCACGACAAACGTAACATGTTCGATTGCATTGCTTGATAAAACCTGATCTTCGCAAACACACATACACACATACACACGCACATATGAGCAGCAGCACGCACACTGTCAGTCAAGTCGCCATAAGACACGCGACGTCGACGACGACGACAGCGAACCAGGAAGAGAAAAATGAAAATGCCGCTGCTTTTGCAGCGACTGCGATTGTGTAATCGCTGTCTGTGTATTGGTGCGTGCGCTTGTAGGTGCGCGTATGTGTGTGTGTGTAAACAACTCTCACTCTGTTTGAAGCAGTGGCGTTTGCTTGAGCCCCTTTTTGCATTCTTGGCATTTTTTCTGCACCGACCATGCCCACTTTTTTTGTTGTTGTTGCTACTTCTACTGCTGTCTCGGCTCTCTTATCTTTTAGCTGTCGTTGTTGTTGTTGTTTTAATTCATTTCATCACTCATCAAAGTTCTTAAGGCAACCGCGCCTGTTGCTTCTCTACTGCTCTGCTACTTGCTGCGTTTGCTCTTTATTCGCATATTTTTATTTTTTTATTTATTTATTTATTTTTGCTATTGTTGGTGACGGTGGCGGTGACGGAGACGGAGACGGCGGCATCTAAGTTCAATGACTCGAAACTGCTAACCACGTCATGGACAACACAGAGATAGAACGAAGCAACAAAATCACACAATTGCTCTTAGTAGTTTATTTATTTATTTGTTTATTAATATGCCTTCTTGTTTACTTTTTGTTGTTGCTGCTGCTGCTGTTATTGTTATATACATATACATACATATATACATATGTAGTTCGTTTTGTTAGACGATTGATAGTGAAATAGTTGTAAACAAACCAAAGAGTAGCTTTTGGTGATAATCATATTGGAGAAATTTTAATGCTTTTGTTAAGGCTGTATGGAGTGAAGCTAGGAACACTAGGCGAATCTAACCCGGAGCAGTATTGGTCAGTTATGACTGACAGTCGCGAATTAAGAAATTTACGAAATTTATTTCCCAGCTTAACAATTAGCCAAACGTCACAATATGGATTTCCTTTTAATTTTTTTCGAAAGCTTTTAGTATAGATTTCGGTTTTCCTGGTTTGTCGCGGAAATGCTTAGTGGCTAAGTACATATATGTATGAGGTTTACCCACCAAAAGATTGCTTTTGTGTTGAAATTCGGTTGAAAGAGATTTACGTCACTTCTCTGATAGGACAGCATTCGTTTTCTGACTTTGACTTCTTGGTTTTAAAAACTTGCTTAGATAGGGCTTCCTGCCGCTCACTACTAGAGCCTTAAGTCGTCTAAAGGCCAACAGCCTTAGAAGTCGTTATGAAGATGATTTTAGATCTTACTTCATGTTTGTTATAATATCGGCAAAAAAAAAACAGCACAACGATAAAGCATTCCCTTTAATGGTCAGTTGAAGGAAGTCCCAAAGGTATTTACTGTAACTCTCAAATAATTTCGCAAAACGAAAACGAATAAACTTAAAATTTTTTGTTGTCGATAACTTCTCATACTTCTATATTACTCTTTTCGATAAAAATTAATTTTCCTTACATTGCACAGTGGTGCTAATGAAGTTTCTGGCGCTGCAAAATTAATAACATGAAAAGTATGGCACTTAGGTCGGCTGTCTACATTTTTATACCCTGTACCGTATGGTACAAAGGGTATATTGTGTTTGTGCAAGCCGAAAATGTATGTAACGTACAGAAGGAGAAGTCGGAGACCCCCCAAAGTTACCTAAAGTATGATCAGAGTGACTAGAGAAGTCGATATACCCATGTCCGTCTGTCCGTCTGACCGTCTGTCCGTATGAACGCCTAGATCTCAGAGATGGTAAGAGCTAGAGCAACCAAACTTTCAGATAAGATCCCTTATTAATCCATAGGAGACAAGTTTATTTTATTGTTTTGATATCGGGACTACATTATATAGCTCCCATAGGGGTGTTTCAGAGGACCTCGAAAAAAAGCAAAAGTTTTAGATGGATAATTCGTTTGCTTATGAAGATATCATAACCAAATTTGGCAATCGGAAGTTTTATAGAAACCCCCCGCACTGTACCAAATTTGATCAAAATCGGTTGACTATATCATATAGGTCCCATAGGATCGATCGGTCGAAAATTTGTTTTTTGTACAAAATTCGTTGTGTTTCGTTTGTTTGTGAAGATATTGTAACCAAATTTGGTATTAAGAAGTTTTTTAGAGTTCCCAAGCACTGTACCAAATTTGATCAAAATCGGTTGACTATATCATATAGCTCCATAGGACCAATCGGTCAAAAAATCGTGTTTTGTACAAAATTCGTTGTGTTTCGTTTGTTTGTGAAGATATTGTAACCAAATTTGGCATTCAGAAGTTTTTTTGAGATCTTCAACACTGTACCAAATTTGATCAAAATCGGTTGACTATATCATATAGCTCCCATAGGACCAATCGGTCAAATCGGTCGGTTTTATAATTATTTTTTTTAATTCCTTTCTTTTTATTTAATTTTTTTTTTTAATTCCTTTCTTTTTATTTAATTTTTTTTTTTAAATTACTATTTAATTTAACAAAAATTTAATAAATGTTTCATATTTCTTGTGAAAGCAATTGGTGTAGATTTTCGTCTAAACCAGTATTATTTTTGCAGAAACGTGATTTACTCTTTGATGTTGTTAAAAGGTCCGACGATATTAACAAACCATGAAACAAATCATGCCATCAAAGGATTAGACGATATTCGAATATTTTACCTTTTTTTTTTAAATTTAAAGTTTACTATACGAAATAGCTTGAACAAATTCTCGCACGTGTTACTACGAATGCAAACTTTGACAGCTCACAGCTGCATAAATTTGAAGAGTCATCCCAAAAATAAAAATACCAAAAAATCTAGTATTCTATTAGCTATCGAAAAACAATTTCAAAATTGACTTTTGCGCCGCTAGCATTCGTTAGCACCACTGTGCATTGTTGCCGCATCTGAACATTTTTCAATTACTTTATGTCGTTTCATTTTTAATTTTAATTTTTACCATAGTTTTTTGATTTAATATTAAAAATGATATTACTTTATTATACTGCTTTTAATCTTTATACAAAAAAAAACAAAGAAGGAGAAGCGGCCGTCGAAGATCAAAGTACACTAGAGAAGTTTGTATGAACGCCTTACATCTCAGAGATGGTAAGAGCTAACTAATTTTGGCATTCAACATTTTTTTTTGAGTAACTAAGCACTATACCGAATATATTCGAAATCGTTTAATTTAATTATTTTTTTTTTTGTGATGGTATCTGAATGGTATCTATGGTTCGTAGAAGTTTGTCAGAAAATATTGATTTTTTTGAACAATCGTAAAGTTTTAAAAAAGCTTACCAAAGCAAATTTAACGCGGTTTAGTATAAAATTTCAAAAATCCACGCAGTTCACGATTTACAGAAAAATTAATCTATATTGAACTACTTTTGAACGTTCGTCCGCAGCGTTCGTAAAAATTTTGAATATAGTTTACTCAACTTTTCAAAACAACTTAATGCTTAAAATTGTAGTAGGCAGGGAGCGAAACCCCCACTTTAAAAATATACAGCTTTAGTGCATAAAGTCTACATATATTTGTTGTCTTTTTTTTAACATTGTTCTCGTTTCTTGTGAATGCCAGCAACCTCAATAAAATTTCACGAATATAGTTTTTCTTTTGATACTTTTTTTTTCCTGGGTCATGATCTGTTTCTTGTCTTGCTGCCGTTGGCCTACTAGACATAAGCATGGTCAGGCGTAAGACTATAAATAACATGGCCAGGAAACTGCGTGCAAACCAAAAATAGTTTTTTTTAGTTTAGCTATGCCAATTTTTTTGGCAAAACCATAAGATACATTTATCTTAAGATACAATGTGTGCGTGTGTGGTTTGTGCACTTACCTAACAAGATGTCTGTGGAACCCGAACTGGAGCTGAGCGATGAGGTTTGACAATCGGGACTTTGTGGAGGCTCTCGCAAAGGGCTGCTTGGTGTGTTCGATGTTGCTGATGTGGGTGTTGTGGGCGTTTCGCTTTGTTTCAGCCCGAAATTGAAATAGCTTTCAATAGACAGTCTGGAGAAAAATTTATACAAATTAAAAGTTAATTGCAAAATTTAAAAATTAACTTACTGAACATGCAAGTATACTGTGAAAAAATTCGAGACTTCTTAACTTAGAAAGGTGAGTTTTATTTTATTTTTATACCCTGTACCTTGTGCAAGCCGAAAATGTATGTAACTTCCCGAAGGAGACATCGGAGCTCCCCCCTCCCCCAAAGTTGCCTACAGTATGATCAGGGTGTCAAGAGAAGACGATGTACCCATGTCTGTCTGTATGAACGTCTACATCTCAGAGATAATAAGAGCTAGTGCAAAACAATTTTCAGATTAGATGCGTTATTATGTCAGAGGAGACAAGGTTATTTTTAATATTTTTGATATAGGGGATATTTTATATAGCTCCATAGGGGTGTTTCAGAGGTCCTCAAAAATGCTTAAAAGTTTAAAATAGGTAATTCGTTTGTTTATAAAGATATCGTAACCAAATTTGGCACTCTGAAGTTTTTTATAGTTCCCAAGCACTGTACCAAATTTGAAAAAAATCGGTTGACTATATCATAGGACAGATCGGTAAAAAAAAACGTTTTTTTTGCACAAAATTCCTTGAATTTAGTTTATTTGTGAAGGTATCGTAACCAAAATTGGCAAATAAATATCTTTTGGCGGTACAGGGTATCCCAAAGTGGTTACGTAAAACATGATTTAGTCTAAAATAAATAGGTTCTTTAATTTACTAATATGCGTCTCTAGTCCGATGGGTGACCTTTATAAGCGACTCATTGGCCGGAGACTTAAAAGGAAATGCAAAAAAAATTAAAAATTTTTTCTAGTCAAACTTCCTTCTACATGGAACAGAATTCCGTTCGTTATATAGAAAATTTCTTATAAGGTTATCAACAAAATGAATATTGTAAAATGAAAGAAAAATTTCTGGAAAGAATTTAATTTTCAAGCAAAGAAAATGGCTAGTTTTTAGACAATATAAAAATTTGAGGAAATTCTCGCTCGAGACCTCAATATGTACTTAATCCCAATCCGCTCACCGAAGCTTGCTTCAAATTTCTGAGAATCACAGCCAAAACTTTTGTCTCAATAAAAGAAGTATTTTCTTTTAAGACTTATTTCCAGCAAAATTTCAATTGTTTCGTTCTAAATATTTTTCCAAGTGTAAAAAAAAAAAAATTTCACTGTCAATGTCACAGTTATTATTGTTAATGCAAGTCACGGCATTTTGAACCCTTCTACTTCGGGAACAAGAGCTAACCCTCCGCCTGGCTACATTTGCAGCTGATTTCCGCACTCCTTTGTAATAATCAATGTTTTGGCCTAAAGTCCTCTCTTCCAGCACGTTGTGCCTGCTTCCTATCTGTCTTTCACTTTCACACACAAATACGCTATAGAAATAATAAGCTATATTATATTGGCCATGTACATTTTGTGGCTCTGGCTTGCAAGTAATTGATTGGAAAAATGGCTATTCATGTTAAGTGCAGCACAGTTCATTCATTCACCCTAGCCAGACATGTCCTTCCCATAGCTTTCTTTCGTCCTGCCGTCTCGTGACACTGTTAAACCCCTTCCCATCCACAATGGCACATTTCTTAACTCAGTTTGGCTCGCAATTGACCATTTTCATAGTAGAGCACGGAATTTATTGAATATCAACGAGATTCAATAAGTGCACACACAGTTTAGTTTATAGATAAATATTGCGTAATATTTAAAGATTTGTACATCCTTTAAGTGAGGCCCTATGCTCCCGTGGGAGAGATAAAGGAAATGATGATGATAACTTTCTTAAAGTCTCTTTATCTTTTGCCTACTTTTTTCGAGTACTTTTAGATTTTTTGCTCCTTAAAGACCTTTTTAAACGTTGACCGCTTTCAGCAGGCGGACACAATAGCTTGCCAAATTAGCTCATCCCATCTAAAGTTGTGGGCATTAGACAAATCATGAATAAATCCTTTTCGGCCATAATAGTAACTTTCAAAAACCCTTAAAGCTCTATCGAGTAACGACTCCAAGCTCTTGGCCAACTTATACTTTTTGATGGTCTCCCTACGAACTATGCCTCGCTAAAAAAGGAATCTTATAAAGAAGTAACTAGTAGGTAGAAGAGAGGTACAAGTAGTTCGATAAATATGTTCCGTGAGTATAGTCAGGCCCGACGAGAGAAGCATCACAATGCTAGCACAAATCTACTCCAATATCTTAGCTATGTGAGCCAATGGAAACTTTTCTTTTTCAAATGATATATTTAAAACATAAACACAGTTAACAAAGTTTTCCCAAATCCAATTCAAACTGCTTTAGCAGCCAACAGCCTCTGTCTTTTGCCATATTACACATACGCCCTGTGTATCGACTCAGAACTAGTCAACTAGCTTTGCATCATCTTTTGCAGAGTCAAAAAAAAAAATAAAGAAAAGTAAATGGAAAAAAAAAAGACAACTTTAAATCAATAAATTTTGCATGGCGCAGCCGTTTTTGCGTCTCCTGTAGCCTCTCTAGAGGCCCCATTGCGCTGCAGTCCCCTCCCTAAGCAGTACATTCTCAAATATATATTTACAGCATTTGCCTTTGCCTTTGCTGTGCTTTATTGCATTTTATGTACATTGTATGTTGGCATTTTTCTTTTGCAACTGCTTCTGTTACTGTCAGGCCCAGGGAAGCCTTCTTCCTGCTCAGATACTACGTGATTTAGATACGTGTGTGTTTGTGTGTATCTGTGTGTGCCTCTTTGTGTCGTTCTTGTAGTTTGCTTTTACAATATTTCTAGGTTGTTATGCACTTCACACGAGTGCAGCCAGCCAGCATCCACTCGAATACGTGATGATGTACATATACATACATATACATATACATATATGTATATGCATCTCTCTGCCGCTGCCACTGCCCCACAATCCCGGATCTGTCTAATACTTATGTATATGGTTGTTGTTACAGTTGTTATTGTTCTTGTAGTTCTGTTGTCACAATATTTTCGCTTTTCAATGTGCTGCTCGAAAGCACAAGTGAAATATTTGCCCGTTCCACATCTTGACATTTTCCGGCATCTTATTTGGAAGGAAAAGCCGCTTGCATGTCTATTACCTTTAAGCAATTATTTGGTTTATGCAGACGAAATATGCAATGTTTCTAGTATTGTTTAAGATGTTCTAAAAAAAAATATTTAATTTTCATTTAAATTTATTTTTTTGATATTTTTTCGATTAATGTTAAAGAGTTTAACTTATTGCTATCTTATTCGCTGTGGGCTTGTAATTTAGATAGTAAAAACTGGAATTTTGAAATTTCACAGAAAAACATATTAACGTTGCCCTAGAAGTTTTCGTACTTTAGGATAACTTTAATTGCAATTTTCTAATCAAAGTATCTAGTTTAGGTTCATTAGGCTGCTCAATCAATAATTGAGATCACCCAGAGACCATGAGGTCCAGTACGCAAGAAATACGCAGAAGGGGAAAGGGGTTGAGGCGCATTAATAGGAGGGTCAAAAAATGATGAGCATTCCTAGTCACCTAAGTCCCTTTCCCTGCAGAACCATTTTGAGGATTCGACGCTATAGGCACAATTGCCAGACTGCTCAGCTCTTCAAAGAATGGTTTCCGCAGCAACTGGGTTAGTCTTCTGAGAAGCGCATCACATAGCAGGATGCCTTCTGTCTCATTCTCATCTAAGCAGCTGCGGCAGAGGTCGTGATGAGGAACGTGCAACCTCTCGGCCATAGGCCTTACAGAACGTCGTATTGAAAATTAGGAGGACGGCTAGAGCTTGCACGGAAAGAGAATGGGACACTGCGTCCGGTTATCGCATCTACCGGGCACTCTCTTCTTATATCCGTAACCTCAAAGTTAGCTAGCAATGCTGAATCGTTCCTGGCACACTCATACGCCTCCTCGTTACCAGGGACAGCGGAGTGTCCCGGTAGCCAAGAGAGGGTCATTGAGTGGTAGTAGAGCGGTTAAGCGCTACCACTCTGTTACGGATAAGTCAGAGCCCTGGTTCTATCGACAAGAATTAAAATAAAACATTTAGTGTCATGAGATATAACCATAAGATTGTTTTGAAGATCTCAAATGTGGTCACTTACAATTTCAAAGTCCACCCTTTCTTGGGATGAAAATTTAGATGTCGTGTAAAAATCAGTAAAATTGCAACTCATGAAGATATGTAAATAATTAAGCTAAAAATCTTTGGTGTGGTGGACTCTCAACCTCAGCATCTCCTCGGTTCCTATGATCTTAATATATATGTATATATATGTAATCCATTAAATTCCTACAATCAAGTTCCATTGAACTCTATCGGACGCTAGTTGCTTTGCTTCACTTCAACTCTCCGCATTTTCTTAATTATGGTACAACTTGTCTTTTCCAAGTATTTCGCGGGCGACCTGGTCACCCACTGCCTTGGGGATTAAAAGCCAAAATTATCTTTGCAATATCCGTAGACGGTTTCCTCCACGTGTGACCTAGCCATTTGAATTTTCTTCTGTGACAGGAGGTTGCCGGGCTCTAAGCCAGAGATGACTATTTGATATGTTGTTCGGCCAGAATACTCCCAATATGCACCGGAGACAACCGAATAGGTTCAGTAGAATCTGACAATTGGACAAGACTTCCTTAGGATACAAACTCAGGAAGCAGCTAAGCAAGATTATAGATGCGAATACATGTAGGTTCTGTGAGATTAAGTCGAAATCATCCCAACACATACTTAGAGAGTATAACGCTTTCGTAAGAAGAAGCACAAATCTCTTTGGCGGTCACAGAATCCTAATGCACGATGTCAGCCGACTAAAACCATAAAGCTTAACTCTGTAATCAGACTAGCTGCTTAGCTCTAGCGCTTGTAGGGAGCACAATAGATCCTAATGATGCAGTCTTCCACACACAATTACAAATGGTGGGTTAAAATTCTGTCATAATCAAAAAATGTTCCCAAACCCGTATAAAGGACACAAATTTCGAGTATCCAGCTCTTGTACGAACCCAAGTGCTTTTTTAAATCTGACTGAAATTGATTCTTTTCTGAAAATTTAAACCAAGATTTAGCCAAAAAGTGAGCTGCCAGTAAAACTCATCATTATAGTTTTGCACAGTCTGCGGCTGTCGTAGCTTATTGAATAAAACCGCTCTGGTCGGGCTTTAAAGCTGCGGCTGATCCAACAAAAACGCCCAGAAACAGTGGGTAAACTCATTTTTGCTCATCAAAGCCGAGACAGGCATTCTTTGTGTTGTGCGTGTGTGTGTGTGGGCGTGGGCGTGGATAGCCGGCAACAGCAACAACAACAATAGCATTACCAACAAATATCAGCAATGGCAGAACGCAGGCAAAGCAGAGGCTCAACTGCCACTTTTGTTCTTTGGAGAAGTAGGTTAGTGGCTCACCCGCTGCGGCGCAACGAAATGAATGATGGAGTAACTGCGGCGTTGGCTGCGGCGTCGCTGCTGCTGCTGCTCCTGCTCCTGTTATTGTTGTTGCTGATGAAAGTTTTTACAATTATGAGTTGCAAACTCATGCACACACACACACACACAGAGTGCTGTGGCAATTGTATGGTTAATTAAAAAAGCGAAAGCATAAAAAGCGAACGCGCTCAGGTGTGGTTATGATTATATGTACAAAATGGGGCACACACACACTCACACAGACACTATATGTGTGCATAGGAATTTATAAACTAACCTGCTTTTGCCGCTATTGGTATTAAGTTGATGCTGCTGCGAATGTGGATGCTCCTGCTGCTCATTGTTATTCAAACGCCTTGTGTTTGAATACTCCATGGATTGCCGGCCCTCAATGGGGCTGGCCCTTGCTGACCGCAAGTACTAAAATACATTTAAACAGCTGCTTTATGGCCCAGCTCACACACACAAATTGTTTTTAGAAATTATAATAGAGCGTTTGTTTCCTTTGTTACGCTATGAAGAA
Organism: Chymomyza fuscimana; assembly: GCA_949987675.1. Classification (NCBI taxonomy): domain Eukaryota; kingdom Metazoa; phylum Arthropoda; class Insecta; order Diptera; family Drosophilidae; genus Chymomyza; species Chymomyza fuscimana. Next base: position 2,870,102 of record OX465089.1, read on the forward strand.
CTTTTTACGCTGCGCCTAAAAGATGCCATAAAAATTTGTCACTTTCACTTTGCAGCCATTTCCGGCGGAAATGGCAGCGCTTAGTCCTTAGTGCTTATATTATCTAAAAATGTATGTGCACAATATGCAAAGCTTGGACTGTATTTACACGTTTTTCACTGCTTTGTTGTAGCGCAATTTTTATTTATTTTTTTTTTTTTTTTGTGTATAATTGTTTTGCTGAAATTTTAATAGTTTTAAACTATTTTTATTTTTTATTTTTTAGGCACGCTTAGGCCATTGCGGAAATGTTGTCGCTGTTGCAGTCATAACTGGCATATAACTATAAATCGGCTTTTGGACACAGCGTGTGCACCGTGCAACGTTTAGAGACCGAGCGAACAGCTTCTGTGCCCCGAAAAGCACGACGAAGAGACAACAATAACAGACGACACGACGACAGCGCAGCAAAATGCAGCAAAAAACTTTTGCTGCTTATTGTTTTTGTTGTTGCATTTTTTTTTTTTTTGTTTTTTTTTTAAAGCTGCAACGAGTCCCCAGGCTTGCCGACAGGACACACACTGTGGCAGCTGTGAGAGAGTGGGAGCAAAAATAGAAGAGAGCGGGATGCCAAAACAATCACATGGTGCAAGCTTGCCGCAGCAGCAACAACAATAACTACGTCTCATATATATATACCGTTGCCGCAAAAACATAAACAGAGAGTCAGAGCCGGCGCTGCAAAAAACATGTGAGAGCAGAAGCGAGAGAAAGAGAGAACGTGTTAAACATAATGCAACTGCAGCTATTTGTGAGCATTTAAAAAAAATGAAAGAACATTTTTTAAATGTTAACGTTTAAAATTTACCAAAGAGTGTAGTAAATAATAAGCAACGCATTTTTATTTTATATAGCTCAACTCTCTCTTTGCTCGTTTCTCACGCTCTCTCAGTGCGCTGCCCACGCTGCACACATCGCGTGCACAAAATGAAACCAGGTCAGGGCCGTTGTGCTCACTTGCTGCCTTGCTACAAACACTCGCACAAACTCACTCACGCAGAATCGCAGTCAAGAAGCTTTAAGCGACTTGAGCTTTTAAAAAGTTTTCTATGTTGTAAAAAGAATTCGGTACCACGGTATGCTTTGCCAGTACAGTGGAAACTTGATAATGCGAATATGTACAACTTTTAGATAAAATTCGCGGATAATTTGAAAATTAATTTTTTTTCATTGTTCATTTAAACAATCAACAGTAGTAGACTTGCAAAAACTTTTTTGTTTATTAATTTATTTTTGTTTGCAATGGAAAAGAAAAGTTGTAATAAATGTTAAAAATATAAGACAAGAGTTTAAGTCGGTTTTAACAGTTCTCCAAATCGATGTGGTAGCTTCAAAATATAAAGTATTTTTCATATTGCTAGAAAGCTTTCATGGCTATATCTTCGAGATGATGGACTCATTAACAAATTGTATTTTACTGCCGTAATGAATACAAAATTAACCCTCTAAGGCCCAATAGTGCCTTGAGGCACTTATCGTATTTTTGCAAATAATTAAAAAAGTAGAAGTTTTTATATCATTTGAATTTTTTTTGGCAGTTCCTAATAAACACACTAACTAAGTTATAAAAGATTTTAAAGCTCTCTTATAAAGGTACTTTTTTTTGATAAGCACAGCACATGTGTTTTGCGTTTAAAATACCATAACGAAAAATAACATCAGCATCTTTTGACGCTATAAAAGCTGTTCATCAATAAATAAATATAATAAATAAAATCATAGTCTAAAGATGGCGTACGTTAAAGTCGGGCGCGGACGACTTTGGGATACCCTGTACCACTGCTTGCAATCAAATCCGGTAAATTGCTTAAGAACACCAAAAGACATTTGATTGCCAAATTAGATTATGATACCTTCATAAACAGCCAAAAACAGACGAATTTTTAATCAAAAACCTTTTTTCGACCGATCGGTTTTATGGGAGCTATATGATATAGTCAACCGATTTTGATAAAATTTGGTAAAGTGTTGAAGATCTCTAAAAAACTTCTGAATGCCAAATTTGGTTACAATATCTTGACAAACAAACGAAACACAACCAATTTTGTACAAAAAGCGTATTTTTCGACCGACCGATCCTATGGGAGCTATATGATATAGTCAACCGATTTTGATCAAATTTGGTACAGTGCTTGGGAACTCTAAAAAACTTCTTAATGCCAAATGTGGTTACGGTATGTTCACAAATAAACGAAACACAACGAATATTGTACAAAACACGATTTTTTGACCGATTGGTCCTATGGGAGCTATATGATATAGTCAACCGATTTTGATCAAATTTGGTACAGTGCTTGGGAACTCTTAAAAACTTATAAATGCCAAATTTGGTTATAATATCTTCACAAACAAACGAAACGCAACGAATTTTGTACAAAAAACGATTTTTTGACCGATTGGTCCTATAGGAGCTATATGATATAGTCAACCGATTTTGATCAAATTTGGTACAGTGCTTGGGAACTCTAAAAAACTCCTTAACGCCAAATTTGGTTACAATATCTTCACAAACAAACGAAACACAACGAATTTTGTACATAAAACAAATTTTCGACCGATTGGTCCTATGGGAGCTATATGATATAGTCAACCGATTTTGATAAAATTTGGTACAGTGCTGGGGGTTTCTAAAAAACTTCCGATTGCCAAATTTGGTTATGATATCTTCATAAGCAAACGAATTATCCATCTAAAACTTTTGCTTTTTTTCGAGGTCCTCTGAATAAACTTGTCTCCTATGGATAAATAACGGATCTTATCTGAAAGTTTGGTTGCTCTAGCTCTTACCATCTCTGAGATCTAGGCGTTCATACGGACAGACGGACAGACGGTCAGACGGACAGACGGACATGGGTATATCGACTTCTCTAGTCACTCTGATCATACTTTAGGTAACTTTGGGGGGTCTCCGACTTCTCCTTCTGTACGTTACATACATTTTCGGCTTGCACAAACACAATATACCCTTTGTACCATACGGTACAGGGTATAAAAATTTCATAAGCCAATTATTCATGACTTGATCCTTAAGTAAATTTTTCAGATTTTCTAACCTTAACGAACAATCCTACATTATTTTAAAGGTAATTTTTTAATTTAGGAGCCGAAAAGTACCTTGGAATAAATTATTCGACCATTAGAGGGTTAACTTAAAACCTTATTCAACCTAAACTTAAAATTAAAAATGCTGTGAACAATTTCCATTTAAGTGGATGACTGTGTATTATTAAAAATAAAAGTACAAAAAAAATATATTGGATCAATTTTTTTATTTTTTTAACACCTCTATTATATGTATATTAATTGATTTTTATAAGTTTTTAATAAGAATGCTATGCTGAAAAAGTTTTAAGATTAGATACATTATTTTGTTTAATAAATGTAGTAAATTAAAAAAAACTATCAAAACCCGAAAGCAAAAGAGAGAAAAAACAACGATTTGTGAATATTTAAACTCCATTTAGAAAATATTCATATCTGTCTGTAAAATATCATAATTATATATATACTATATGTACTATGTTATTATGGCAAATAAAGCAATTAAATTAATATTATCTGTCATATATACATATTTTAAGTAAAATAATTGAATAAAAATTGCCTCTTCGTTTTTCTACGCAAAGTCTCTTTTATCATATTCTAAAAAATGAAATTATTTTCTCCAAACTAGCTATAATTTTTGCCCAAGACATCTGAGCTGATACAAGGCGAACAGAAATGCTGCACAAACAAATATTTTCGCACTAAAATTTATTTTCTACGCACGAAAAAAAAACTGTAGCATACTTTTAGTTACCAATATTTAATAAAATTGATATGCGCGCAAGCAGCTTTTGATCGGATGTAAAATCTGCTTGCTTATCATTTCTGTTCGCCTGGTAAAATAGTCAGCCAAGAAACTATGAAATTGTCGTGGCAAGCCAAAGCCAAAAAAAAAAAAAGATTCAAATTTTGTAAGAGTAAAAATGTAAGGAGTTTGGTTGGTGTTTATTAAAATTAAAAGCTTTTGCGTTCTTTGTTTTTTAAGAATTACAATTCCATTTTTATTGTACATAATTCGTTTTATAATTAGTAACAAATATTTGCATATAAATACGTACTTTTAAATCTTAATGGTTAATTTAAACTAAAAACATATATAAAAAAGTCGAGCACCGCTTCGAGAGCTAAAACATATTTTTAGATGAAACATACGCTGCTGCGCGTTTATATAAGAAAAGTTTATCGTGAAAAAATAAGAGCTTTAAGGCTATCGTAGAAAATTACCAACGAAAGGTCGATTTGCCGATATCCTGACCAGTTTTGTTGCACCCTAAACTGCTTGGGTTTTTCACAACTATATTTTCCGGATATAAACACAGCTTTAGATAAAACGAAACATAAATTCTAATAAGATTAAAAACGGGCAGTTTTTGTGTTTACACGACAATAAAATGAAAACTTTGCTGCAAATTTTGACGGCAATAGATTTCCAACATCCAGGCACTTGTGGTTCGGTTTCGGTTAGGTTCAGTTAGGTTTTGGTTTTTTTGTAAAAGTTAACACATTGTTGTTACAGTTAGTTGGCAAACATCGATCGAAATGCAGACTACCGGGCGCAGGAGTTATCCTGCAGCATTTCGGCTACTTAAATTTGTAGACAGGCACATTTTGGCTTTAAAAATTGTTGCGTTGTTGACGAAATTCCACAAATGATAAATAACTACGGCTAGCGTTTCATTTTCTCCAATATGGGCACAACCATATCAAACTTGGGTCGCTTGCCGGGGTCTTCATTCATACAAATGGATATTAACTTGGCCATGTGTGATGAAGTGCCGGGTGGAATTTTAACTCTCAATCCCTCCAAAGCAATTTTCATGCCACACTCCATGGGCGACCACTCAGCAAACGGCACCTCACGTGTTGTTAGCTCCCAGATGAGCACAGCAAAGCTCCACATATCGCAAGCTTCCCAGTTGCGATCCGCTGGCTTGCGTTGCAATGCCTCCGGCGACATCCAAGCTGGTTGATAGATGCGTCCTTTTTCCTGGAACGAAAACTTGGCATCGCCCATGTTAATGCGTGCCGTCAAGTCGTCATCTATCATCACATGATGGCTGTTCAAATGATAGGTCGGTATTATGCGTTCCAGTGAATGCAAAAAGGCCATGCCGCGTGCTATGTCCAAGGCAAAACGCACAGCTTGACTGGTGTCCACTACCACGCCAGTGGCGCCATGCAGCAAATTAAACAGCGAGGCACGTGGCATAAACTGTTGGAAGGCATATAAGTTAGGTCTGACGGCATTCAATAATAATGTAGACGTACCTGACTAATGACCACTAAATTAGGTGGCGAATTGCAGGCGCCTATGATGGGCAAAATATTGGGATGCGAGAATATGCGTAGCTTGGGAAACTCCTCATTGAAATCGCGAGAGTTGCGCGAGGTGCACTGGCGCACGGCAAGTATCTGCATTTAAAAACAATTGGTATTCAGTACGTGCATATTTGGTACTAAATGCAAGTAAATTTCAACTCACTTTTGCTATAACATCATTTTTCTGCCAACGTCCACGCCACGTTTCACCTGACGAGGTCACTGACAACTTTGTATGCAAATCCAAGTCGCCCATGCTGATGCCCTTAAAGCGCGACAGGGTAGCATCCCGAGAGCGCGTCTTCATGCCCAGCCAGCTTTGCTCCTTGAAGCTTATGACTTTCATTTCCTGACCGTTCTTCTCGGCCAAGTCCTGCATGCGTTTGCCCAAGCTAGCCTTGGCCTTGTCGACGGGCGTATGACCATCCTTGTTGGCAATGGTGACCAAGGCGCCTGCATTTAACAAATCTTCACAAATCATGTCATATCCCCAGAAGCAGGCATAATGAAGGGGTGTATTGCCGTGCTCATTGACGGCATTGACATCGGAACGCTCGCGGAGTAGCTGTATGGGATTTTAGTTGGTATTAAAGGACATCTGAAGCAAGTAGCTTTGTTATACACACCATTTGGACAACCTCGCGATGTCCGTGGGCGGCAGCCAAATGCAGCGGTATATCATCGCCCATATTGGTTGCATTGACGCGTGCACCACGCTGTAGCAGCGTTTCCACAAGTTTGGCATGACCCTCTTTGGCTACCCAATGCAGCGGACTGAAGCCATGATCATCGCTATGATTGGAAATGTAAAACATTAACATTAAAAATAAGTTCTTGTGTGGGGGCAGTTTTATGTTTTGTTTTGTTGTGTGTGTGTTTGCGTGAGTGTGTATGTGTGTGTTTACACAACTTAAGAATAATTATGACGTCACTTGAGCAGTTGCGTCGCTTTAGCTGCTGAGCAACATAAATGAGTAATTTGAATGTGTATAAAAAGGAAATTCCACAAAATTAATATGCGTATGTTTTATAACAATGATAAATTGCATTTATATATAGATTTCGCATATTTCATAAACGCTAATTTACCCTAGATTCATGTCATGCTCGGTTTCATCTAGCCAAAGGCGCACTTGTATCGAGTTGCCCTCACGGCACCAGTGAAATATATCCTCCATAGCTGCACTTTTCACAATTTAATTATACCCTGCTGCACTGTTTTAACAATAAATTACACTTAAATTACATTTACAAACGTTAAAATTGTATAAAATTGCAGCAGTTGTGTGTTGCAGTGCTCGAAACGTTAGTGATGGGCACAGGTTGTTAAGCAAGGCTGCCACTTATGCCAAATAAAATGTAGGCGTTGCCAATTGTTAATTTTTTCAAATATGTATGGCAGCTGTGCCGTGTGAATGGCAAAACTGTCAAGAAGCAGCTACAAAACGTGTGCCGCATTTTGTTACTATTGTTAATTAAAAATTTTAAGCAATATCAAAGCTAAACTTTGCTAAAAATGAAGCTAAGCACTTACAATTTTCTAACTTCAATGGCTATTAAAGGTGTCAAAGTGGGCTATCCGCTTAAACTGACGGTAAGTGCTGAACTACGCAGCGGCGTTGTCTATTGATTGTTTCACGGCGTATTGTTTATTTTTTATTAATTACTAGATTAACAAAAAAGATGTGGTGGAAAGTGAATTTAATCCCACTTTTGTCGAGCGCTTGTTGCCAAAGCTGGACTGGTCAGCGGTTTATAATGCTGCACAAGTGGTAAGTCGCAGCAGTTTGACTTTTATAAGAGTTTCAACTAAAAGCTCTCTTCTAAGGCGGAGTTGGCCGAAGACATACCCGCCGTGCAGCCCGAAAACATAGCCGATAATGAGCAACTGCTGCAGAAGTTGCATCATTTATTATTCGAAATTGATGTTTTAGAGGGTCAACTGGAATGTCCCGAAACCGGTCGCGTTTTTCCCATAACAGACGGCATACCCAATATGTTACTAAACGAAGATGAAGTCTAAACCAAGTCTCACATAAACATACAAAGCTTTTTGTACCATACACCAACCCATAAATGTTAGCAAAATATATTCTATATAAGTTAGTTTTAAAATATCAGTTTATTTTTGAGTTACAGAATTAAAAATTGTTAAGTACATAGAAGTTTGGATGGAATGTGTGTGTGTGTATTTTATACTTACAAGTCGCAAGAACATGTAGAGCAGAGCTTGATGTTTGACGACATATAAAAATATCTCTGGGATTATGTAAGTGTGCATTAGGTGCATGGCATTATATATGTTGCGTTTTTGGCACTAAAATAAGCAATAAAGTTGGGTTTCCAAATGTACAACTTGACAGTCTAGTTGCATTTGATGTTGGCGCTGTTGCTGCTGCCCTGAGCATAAATACTGCCTTTTGCTAGACCTGCTTTGGCGCCTTTGCAGAGATCGGAATTACGTCCAGTTGGCTTATAGCTGCGCTCTGCTAGTAAACTGGCATCAGCTCCACGAGCGGGTTGTTTGGTGGTTAGCGTTGTGTTGGGACCGTTCCAGGTGACATAATCGGCACTGTTTGTCAATTGGAAAGATTAAATAAATTAATCACACTGCCGAAGCTTTAATAAAATTAATTAGACTCGTTTGATTTATGAAACAATGTGGCACTGTTTCCACGATTCCAACATGATCATTAACTTACAGCAACAAGTTTTCATTAGCGCCCTTGCTTAACTGCGCATTTGGTCCAAGTGTTGACATGCGTTCAATAAGGGATTGAAATTCAGCCGATTCCGAATTAAGAAAACTATCCGATGTGGCGGCACATTGCACGTGTCTGTTGTAAAAGAAAAATCCACGTTAACAATAAATCGAAATAGCATAAAAAACATACAATGCAGGGACGGACACAAGACAGACTTAAAATTTATACTACAAAAAAAAAGAGAATTCCATGCCAAACGAAAGAAAATTAAAGCTGGTTTACAAAGTGACAACTTTCTACTACTTCGTACAACATGCTCCATAATTAATAACGATTACGATTTGGAAAAAAAAAAACCATGCTCCAACGGTTAAACGGTATACGGTTAAACGACAAGCGGGCATACTTCAGTGAATCGGTTTTGATGCGCCCGCGACTATCGGAGCTATGCGAGTTTCCAGACGAAAACGATGATGACGTCATTGAGGTTGTATAGGAGGAATAGGAGCTAGCATTGTAATTGCAATTAGAGCCATGCAGATAGCCATTGATGCTGTAGTTATTGTTGTTATTATTGTAATTGTTGCTAAACGAATTAAGACTGCCATTGCCCGATGAACGTGCTAAGATGCTTTTTGTGGTAAGACGTTCGTAGCGCCCCTCTTTTGGTGACTGTGTGGGTGAGGCATATGAATGAGTTGTGGTGGGGGTGGTGGCAGTTGATGAATTGCACGATGCAGTCGAAATGGGTGATAAAGTGGCATTACTCTTTTCGCCAGCTTCTGGTGTTTTGCCAACTGCCTCATTCTCTACTGTTGGTGAATTACTGAGTATGATCTGTGTGGTGGCCGTGGTGGGCGTGGTGACATTTATGGATGGCAATACATGACGCTTATGTGGCTTGTTGCAAGTTGTTGATGCTGTTGCTGTTTTTGTAGCTGGCGAGGTCTCAAGCACGATAGTCAATATGCTGTATGATGGGCACCATAGCAGTTTGCAGGCAAACAGAGAGGAACGCAAAGTAAACGTATAAGAGATTTTGTAATCGGAGTGGTTTCGTTTTTCAAAATTTGGCATAGGCAGCAACAAAAGGTTTTGCAAAGAAAATAGCAATAGTTAATTATGAATCAAATGAAAAACATAGCAGAAATGGATAGCTGAAGGGTTGGAGAGTTTTGGTGCGGGAGTCTTGATCTTAACATAAAGGTTTGCTTTATTTGTGTTTTTCTTTTGTGCACCACATAGCATAGACAGAGTTTAATACGCACCTCTCCGTGTTGTGTCCATCAACCTGCTCCACCTGAGCTTTTATTGCGGCCAAATCCTCCAACTGCGCATTGCCGTTTATTGTAGCACGCTTTTCTGCGCGCTGATCGTCTTCCTCTTGCACAATTTGCAAAATTTGTGTGGCACGATCCTCGGCATAATTTACCGATTCCAAAGCCATAAGTATTATGCGCTCGGCTATTTGAGGATAATTTAGCTTGAGCAAAACTTGCACTAAAGATTGATAGAATAAGTAAGAGCTATAATTATTTGTATAACAAAGAAAATTTCAATTTCTACTCACTGGCTATCTTCTCCTCTGCGGTATACTCCTTTGGTCTTAGAGGTATATGCTGCACAGCCTGAGCATTGGCTTCTGCATCCAACTGTGGTGGGCGGTTATTGGGCCGATGCGGTTGAACATCGCGTTTAGCATAACCCAAGGCCAACAACTTGTCCGAGGCGTACTGAACATTATTGTCGGCATTAGCCAATATGTCCAGCAGCAGTTCCTCGTCAGCCTTTGGAAAAATGTTCTTCATGTATCTGGTATATAAAGTAAAGTTTCATAAGTATTCTACTAAAGGCAACATTAAAAAAAAAAACAACAACAATGTCTAGCTTATAAAAGAGCCGCACCTCAATTTCATTTTGGGTGACGAATGGGGCTTGGGCGAGCTGCGCCATTGCTGCAACGGTGAGCCATGCAGCGGCACAGCGCCGCCAATAGCCATTCCAGTGCAACCAATGCCTCCATGACCAGCACTTTGCATGCTCATGAGACTACCAAAACGGCCGCCTGGCAAGGGACTAGCCGTACGAGAAGTACTACTCAAGGCGCCTCGGCTAGCGCCCATGTCCAGGCGACGCGTCGGTGGTGTCATATAAAAAGCAGAATTGCTGTGGAACAGATGACGCTGTGCTGGAGGCGTTACAAACGGACCGGGCATGGTCACAGGATGTTTTTCCACCTGCAGTGCGCTGATAACGACGGCCTCACGATTGTAATAGCTGAGCGTATGTTAGTTAAGCAGGTGTATTAAGGTGAGAGACATTGAGACACGCAGAAAAAGAGAGAATAAGAGAGCGGAACAGTGTGTGCACAAAGCGACAGGCAGCGTGTGAGAGTAAAAATTGTTTAGTTATAAATATTGACACACTTGGCGGTGTAGGGTTAAAATGAAGCCTTAATAACTAGTCATATTATTATTTACTTACCGCTTTAAGAGTAAACGTACATGATTCTCCCCCGCTGTGGGAAACATATTTTGTATCTTGGCAACAACGGCATCCGTATCTATTTGATTTGTAAAGGATGTCTCCTGTATGGTCGAACGACGCGACATGTTTGCACCCAAACGTGCGCGCTGAAAGGGCAAGGGTGAAGACATTTCCTGAAAAGTAGTTCATAATTAATACGTTATGACATAGAGTTGGTAAAAATAGTCATAAATGGCAAAGAGAACCTTAAACAAAATACAAAAGTATTTTCAGAAAATTACCGATCTCTTTTTTAAGATAAGTTATACAGTTCCAATATGGTTGTAGTCCCCTTCGTAACGGAGACGAAGTAGAGACAAAATTTGTTACATCGGGAAATGGGTTCTTTGCAATTTGCGACTCTTGGGCGAACAGAAAAGAAGCAGGACTATGTGTCTTCTGGTAAAATTCTCTATTCTTATTAGAGATGTTCATACGAACAGCCGGATATGGCTCAGGCCGCGACCCAATTTGATGCTGACCCTTTTAACATAAAAAATCATTGGTCTGTCACGATTGGTTCTGTCTGTTACATATATTGACGACCCCAATGCTATACAACATCGATTCATTTGGATATAGCGCAACCTTTCTTTAAAGGATACCACAGCACACTTGTCACAATGGCACCATGGTCCCCTATGACCGTATCACATATCAAATTCAGAAAATTTTTCGACATTTAACGAAAATCCTTGAGCTTACGGCCCAAAAATAACAACAAGGTCAAATTATTTCACACTGACTAACTTACCAAATGACCACGTGATGAGGCTGACAACAACGGACTGGAGGATGTGTTATGCAAGCTTGGCTGTAATTGATTCCGCTCCTGAAATGCGCGAACGGCCGTCAAATTGTTGCTCGGATAGACGTGATAGGGCGAACTGCCGTAGGACGACTGTCCTGGCTGCTGCTGTTGTGTCTGAGACTGAGCGACCATGTGCTATAAATACATACATATGTACAAGTCAAAGTCATTAACATGACAAAAACAACGACAAAAACAATGACACTGAAAAAAATCAATAATGCAGCTTACCTGCAAGGCAATCGACTCCGTGGAACAGCGTTCGTTTTGCAGCTGTTTGTAACGCGCACGCGGATCCTCCAGCTGCATGGCCTTGGTCAGATAGTTTATGTAATAGCTGCAATGACATGGAAAGCTATAAAAGTGCAAATCTAGCAGGGAGGCTAGGGTATGGGGGTTTGCCATTCTTATGGCCCATATTTGAAAGCTCTACAAGCTAGACGGGGTGGGTTGATTTGTTTCGACGTTTCCACAACTAAACTCTTACTCACCATTGAGGGTACTTGAGGCAAATTTGCAATCTTTTAAATGAAGCGCGTATGGTCAGGTAACGGAGACGACTATAAGCCCAAATAAAATAAAATCGTAAGACAGCAGCGGCCTAAACTCTGACACGTGTTAAGTAGCTGCCAAAGGCACAATCTGAGTGCGAAACACAGTGCTTGCCACATTTGACAGCCAATTGGCAGGAGTGCAGCGTAAGACAACCCGCAACCCTGTTGATGACTCGGCAGTGATTGCGTCTGGGTCGAGTGGCCACTTGAATTAACGTATGACAGCGAGTCCGGATTGTTGCTTGACAACGTTTGCTTAATTGCAGTCATAAAGCGCGCCAAATGTGCCACACTCTAAACTTGAAATGCTCTTAAAAGTAGTCCTTCACGCCCTGCCCCAACCATTCCACAGGCTAATGCTGGTTGTCTATTGTATAAAAGAGCTTCAGATGCGGAAGTGACACAATTAATGCGCTTGACACACATTTTATAAAGTTAAGAGTTATGCTAATGCTCCTCGAAACCTAATGCCCCTTACCTACTAAGTATGCAACAATGTTCTATGCCGAGACCTCGGTGAACCACAGATACTGAAAGAAGTATCAAGGTACTATCTGAGCAGCTACTTCGCAGCAATAATTCTTCGATCCTGCCATTCTAAATCCACCAGTAATGAAGTTATTACCTGACTAGCAAATCCATATAACAACATTATAGACTGAATTCCTACCTACTTGATAATTTAATTAATTTGCCAAATGGAGAACCAATTGTACGGCTAAAAATTACTTCGCAACCAACAAATCGTTATCATTTTCGATACCCAAGTGACGGCATACGCGGTCCCCTCAACGGTGAGAATAGTAAATGGCCTGCCGTCGAATTGGAATATGTAAAACTAAACAATATAAATAACGATCCCATACAAATTGTATGCCAATTGGTTAGAAAATACAAAGATGATCAGTTCATGGTTTCACCAAATATTTTGCGACTGCGTGAAAATGTAAATCACTCTATTATCACTACTAACCAAATGGTATGCCATGATAAGATTCGAAAATTGTACAAGTTTGAATTGGCTGATCATTGCATAGTGAAGACCAAGGTAAATTATATCGAAAAAATCTTTACGGAATTGAGACCTTATTTAATGCCAGGCTTGGTTCCTATACCAGAAGTGGAATTAGCCAAAAAAATGCATAAAAAGCATGAAACTGTAAGTACTACAAAAATACATCTATAAAGGAAACTTAAGACTCTGGTATACAAATTCTCAAAATGCGTAGCAAACTCTAAAAGATAAAGGCAATAACGGTGAAATTTTAAACACTTTTTGGTCCGTACAAATCGCAACAAAATTTTATTTTTTCGAGTACTTTGAAAATAAAACGAAAGCTCAAGAGGCGTAATTCGCTTCTAAGCTCCGCTCCTTATTTCATCGATATTATGATATCTTCATAAACAAGCAAAAGCAAACAAATTTTTGACGCCATAGTCAAAAGCTTTTAATAAAATTTGGAACAGTGCTCTGGAACTTTAAAAAACTTGCCAACGCCAAGTTTGGTACCTTCACAAACAAACGCATTTTTTCATCTAAAACCTTTTTGCTTTTTTTAATCCCGATATCAACAAAATAATATAAACTTGCATAGGTGCATAGGTGCTACTGGCTTTCACTGCTAATCAACTTAGAAAAATGTTCGAAAAGTAAAATCTAATGTGAAATTTTTTGTCAATTGATAGAGAAACACGTGACTACATACATTAATATTTATGTATGATAAATATTATAATAGTTAAGTCATCACAAAGCAAAGTTAATTAAGAATATTTCTTTTTAGGTGCACCTAGCTTTTACAGCTTATCAAATTCAGGACAGCAGTCGTTATCAAATGGCCGACACGATATACATATTCCCAAAGAATTTCAAATTTAAATTCAACACTTTCGATAATCAAGTGCTGCAATCCGCATATACCATTTGAAGGACAAACCCATATACATCTGTTGTTAAACGACGTAAAACAGGATTACAATATAAAGATCAAATCAAGTACTGGAAGCGGTTGGGAGTCTGAGCTTTTAGCACCCGAAAAAAGTGAAAAATATCTCAAAAGTGCACATAATGTACTTGTCTACAAGGCGCCGAAGTATGGAGGTCCCTATACCCCTGCCGAAACTTCGATAAATTGTCAATTAATGCTTTATCTCGACAATAACTCGACACATATACAGCAGGTGGATATTGTCTATGTTAGGCAAATAATGTATGATGATTCAATCGAGCCAATCTTAAATGAGATCGATATGGACGATTGTGAAAACAACTTAGATCTGTCAAACGTCTATCAAAATGATGGAAACATGATGCAAATTGCCCTTAATCAGCAGAATAACTTCGCCATAGTGCAACAAGGTCTATTCCAAATGAAAGAGCTGCTAGGAGCTATAAACTCAACTTCCGGCAGACACATAAATACAGTCTGGAGAAAACTTGTGAATATTGACAACAGTATGTATTCAACGAGTATACGAATCATCTTATATTTATATTACATATTTTTTAGTCTATTTGGCTTGGCTTCGCTACAGCAACACCAGCATCTTCCATGAGGTCCTTAAATTACGTCAACTGGGTCTACTAAGGCAAGTGTTTGACTCCATTAACGACAACGCACTAAAAGATGCCTGCGTCGAGAGTCTCGCACTGCTGCCAGATGAGCAAAATCGTACACTGCTCCATATTCAGGCCCTGCTTAAGGTCCCAGCCATATCGTTACCAAATGAAAGTGAGAATAACGATTGGCTTGTGTCCCAATGTGCCAAACACAGTCTGGGAATGCAAACCATAGACTTAAACACTTTTCTACATATTGCTGTGGATAAGGAACGCACTGATCTTATGGACTATGCAGAGCAAAGTTTAAGCCGTCTCCAAATGGAGCAACTACTGAACGTTTACGACAAGAATGGTTACACGGCATTGCATGCTGCCGTTGTAAGTGAAAAAACTGAGAGCCTTAAATGGTTAGTCGAGTGCTATTCCAAACTGGGTCTCAACGCCTGTGAGGTACGCACTTTGGTCGATGGTACTACGGCTTTACATCTTGCTCTTAAGGGTAAAAGTATCAGGATCCATGAGCTGCTTATAGTCGAGTATATAACCACTTAATGAGTGATGCCGCTGATTATTACGATTATGCAGGTTGCAATCATTATAAGGATTATAAGGAAGGAAAAAAAAATATATCTTGAAAATTAAAATCCATTTAATATGAATCTATCTATATACATATAATTATTATACCCTTTGTAAATTTGGTATAGGTAGTGTGACCATTCAATTTTTGAGCATTCGGGGACATTTGACTATTGAAAACGTGACATTTCGGGACATTTTGAAACCAAAAACGGGACGGTTTCGGGGACACTTTTTTTTTTATTAAAAAAACGTTTTGCGTTCAGAAAACATGAAATAAATGATTGTATTGTTAAAAAAAATGGGTGGAAAATAAGACTAAAGATGGCGTACAATAAACGCGTTTGCACTAAGCACGTTTTTATGGCCGAGCAGTCATATGGGGACTATATGATACAGTCAACAGATTTTGATCAAATTTGCTTGAGAATCCTAAAACACTTTCGAATATGAAGTTTGATTACGATATTTTCATAAACAAACGAAACAGCAAAGTTTGTACAAAAATAAATTTTTTGGCTAATCGGTCCTGTGGGGCTATATGATATAGTTAACCGACTTTGATCAAATTTGGTACAGTGTTTGGGAACTATAAAAAACTTCCGAGTGCCAAATTTGGTTACGATAACTTCATAAACAAACGAATTATCCATCTAAGACTTTTGGTTTTTTTCGAGGTCTTCTGAAACATTAAAAAATAAAATAAACTTGTCATCTGTAGGATATTAAGGGATCATATCTGAAAGTTAAGTTTCTCTAGGTCTTACCATCTCGGAGGTCTAGGCGTACATACAGACGGACATGGGTATATCGACTTCTCTAGTCACCCTGATCATACTTTTCATGCAACTATTGAGCTGTAATGCCATGTATTATATATAAATATATTTATACATACAGTGCTTTTCAAAACTATAGGACACCTTGAAATTTTATGTTCTATTGTAAATATCATTTTTTGTGGAGGTGATCCAGCAAAGCTTTTTCGCACAACAACTGTCTATTATTGGACCTTTCACATGATTTTTCGTAATAGGTTATTCATTGACATGTGACTTATTCTGCAATTTTAAGCGTTTCATAACTACAGGACAGTAGTCTTTTATAAGGAAATCAAGTGAAAGGATGGCATAAATATATTTTATTTTGAATCACTTTTTGAACGTTTTATGATAAAAAGCCGCAAGGTATGACTTTTAGTTTAGAGAAGAGAGATCACCGTATTATAGCCAATAACAACATAGGGCTTAATATGGTCAAAATTTATGAAAAACATATAAACCGATAACATAATTATGCTTGGGATTTCTTTAAAAACATTGAAAAAAAAATAAAAAAAATAAGTAAAAGATTTCGGAACGCTAAAAACGAACAATCTTAAAATTCATCATATTCTTCCGCTTCTTGCTCAGAGTCATTCATTAGTGGACCATAAAGTATCCAAGTGGCAAATCCTTAAGAAGTGCCCACGCAAGATAAATGTCAGCATGTCTGAATCTTGGACCATTACAGAAATACTCGCCATGATTTCGTTGTTGTAACTAATTTTTAATTGCCGTGCTTTTGCATAATTTTTTTTGTGCATGTTTTCTCAAAGATTTTCCTTATAAGGTTGATTGTTCTTATATTTTCCAATGAGAAAACATTGAGTTCGTGTAGTCCTGGTGGATATAATTACTATTGGAGGGATTTGGCAAAGGATTGAAAAAATTTTTTCTGACGAAATTTCAGAAGCGGCTTGGTGTTTGTGCGGGGCGCATAGGCCTTTAGACCCTCGACTTTCCACTAAACTCATCTTGAATGAGTAGCGGAGAATACTAACATATCTTTGCGAGCAGTTTGATACCATTCCATTGTAAAAATACGGCGAAACCCTAATATTTTAACAGGACAACGCCTCAATTCAAATAGATAAACATGCGAAAAAATTCTTGAGGGCAACTCTTACGGTCAGAAAGCCTGTGAGTTTTCATTTACTTTATTTTTTTTTTTATTTTTTTTTCAATGTTTTTAAAGAAGTTCCAAACATAATTATGATATCAGTTTATATGTTTTTCCATAAATTTTGACCATTCTAAGCCCCATGTCGTTGTTGGCTCTTATACGCTCTCTGTTGTCTAAGTCATACCTTGCGTCGTTTTATCATAAGACTATCAAAAAGTGATACAAAATTAAAATAAAATATAATTAAGCCATCCATACACGAAGCTGAATTTTTATTTTGATATAAAATAAAAAATTCAACGCATAAAATTCCGGGACATTTGGCTCAAAAACGGGACATTTTCAGGACAACGCTTCCGAAAACGGGACACATGGTCACACTAGGTATAGGGTATAAAAATGAAATGGATTTCATTATGGCTCGACCGATTTTCATTCTAAAAAAGCCATAATACACAAATTGAAAAAACTTAAATTTTTTTTCATACTTTTTTTCCGCCATATATAATACATAGATCAAATTTATACAATTTTAAAGGTCTCTGTTTTTAACAAAAGAATTGAAAATAAGGATTATAACAAAAGAAATTTTGAAACGGAAAAAAATTCAACACAGCGTACTATGTATCTAAATTCATATTTGTTTCTTTACCAACATTTGGACAGGACAATATCTGCCAGGTGCCAGGTAATATACACATACATATATATATACTATGGTGGGTCAATTAGTATGGAGGATTTATATAAGCAGCTTTGCCGAAGAAACCATAGGTCTATCTTGAATTTCGAGCCTGCAGATTTTTAAAAATACGTTTTTTCCCTATAACGACAAAAACATAACATTTTAAACCAAAACTTCATCTTTTTATGTATATATGGAGGGTTTTTGGGGTCAAAGAATTCATTTTTTGATTTTTATTTCTACTTATGATTGCCGCCATTGGGCGTTTCATGCATATTTTGCCATTTTTCGCATCTTTTTCGAAGCAACAATTGATAGCAAATGCCAGTTTTTCAAAATAATACAAAAAATTCTGTAGCATACTTTCAGTTGCTAGTTTAAAGTTATACATAGGTATTAATTTTTAGTCTTAAAAAAAAAAAATTATAGTTTAATAGAACTATCAAAAATGAATTCCTTAACCCCAAAAACCCCCCATATACATATAAAAAGATGAAATTTTGGCTTAAAATTTTATGTTTTTGTCGTTATAGGGAAAATACCTATTTTAAAAAATCTGCAGGCTCGAAATTCAAGATAGACCAATGGTTTCTTCGGCAAAGTTGCTTAGAATTGTCCGTAGAATACTCATAGGGGGCGCCACGAATTCGAAAAAAATAATAAATAATAATATATACATATGTAGTTACTATCTAGTATTATAAATCTTTCGATATATACTACTCTTTCCACAGCAGTACTAAAAACTTCAAAAAAAAGTCAAACCGGTTGACATTCTGTTCTATACCAAGTCTATACGGAAAGTTTAAAGCTTTCGATTTATTCATGCATAAATATGTACAGCAAGTACTTTATTGTTTCCATGTGTATTTCGCTTACCAGTTCCCCGTAGCTTGATCATATTTGCAATCCCAACCGGGCGGTAGTTTTTGATAGCCGCCATTACCATGTCCGCTTCCACTTGCATCACTCATTATTTTGTGTTTTTTTTTGCACTTTATTTGATTTCTTCTATTTTTATGAGCATTTAAAGTAAAATTTGCAGCTTGTTTATTTTTATTACTACGTCTCGAAAGCACCACCAAAAAAATGAAACCTTCAATTTATATACAAAAGCAGGGCTGACTGTTTGCCCTTGCTGCGCCCTGGTGGGGGTCGACGCAAGCTTTGTAGTTGTTTCTATGTTTCTGTATTGGCGTGTGTGTGTGTGTGTGTCGCTTGTTTTGGGGGTTGCCAACCACCGTCAGAGGCAATACAGTGAACCACTACTACAAGCAAAGTTATTTTTGTTTACAAAGCGATGCCGTATACAAAAACAAAAAAAAATATTAAACGAAATGCCGTTACTTTATATAGAGTTAGAGCTCCGCGCGCCGCTCCGACAACTTTTCGTGGCAAGCTTTTGACGTCTACTGAGCACTGAGCGTCGTCGACGCTCCAAACAATTACAATTACAATCAAGTTTTGTTTGAGATGCTGCGCCGTGAGCGCAAAGCTCGCATTGGAGAAGTTTGCGCCAAGTTTTTTCATATATGCGCCAGTGTTGGTAAGCTGGTAAAATATCTTGTATGTAACGGTATTTTCAAAGGAGTGTGCGCCTTGCGTGCTTCATATGAATTATTTCACAAAACTTTAGAGCGAGCAGCTTTTTATTTAAAAGTAGGATATTTGCTAAACAAAAGTAAATAGTGATAGATGGAGGCATCTCCTACCCCATAAATTACAAATGTATATATTCTTGATCAACACACATAACCTTGTCAATAGAGACATGTCTGTCTGTCTGTAGGTAGCATTTGGGAGACCATTTAAGAGCAAGAAAACTCAACCTGTACCAAAAAATACGCAGTCATCGATATATATATTATATACAAATTTGTTAATTCATGACGACATCTTGGCTGTTTCTATCCAAAATTTGGCAAGCTAAGTAGTATCAATTTTAGACCGGTTTACCAATTAATTGCACCAATTTTCCACTTTTTTTTTTTTTAAATAAAGCTAAAGTCAAATTATTAAACTTGATATGATATATATTTTTGTATACCCTGTACCCAGGGCCGTAAAGAGAAATGTACTGGCCCCTCTATTACACCTTTAGCTTGAATCGACAGTAATTACACCGGGCTTCTTTCGACAGTCCTGCCTGTACCACATGTAACATACTCCAAAGTTGCATAAAGTATGATCAGGGTGACTTAAGTCGATATACCCATGTCCGTCTGTCAGTCCGTCCGTATGATCGCCTAGATCTCAGAGATGGTTAGATGACAACCAAACTTACAGATTAGATACCTTATTATTATACGGGAGACAAGTTAATTTAATTTTTTTGATATAGCTCCCATAAGCGTGTTTCAAAGGACCTCGAAAAAAAATACCAAAAGTATTAGATGGACAATTCGTTTGTTTATAAAGATATCGTAACCAAATTTCGCATCCGAAAGTTTCTTATAGTTCCCAAGCAGTGTACCAAAATTGATCAAAATCTGTTGACCATATCATATAGCTCGCATAGGACCTAACGGTCAAAAAAACTGCAGATATCGTAACCAAATTTAGCAATCATATGTCTTTTGGAGTTCTTATGCAATATACTGGATTTAATAGCGACTGTAACGTACGCCATCTTTTTTAACTTAAAGCGGCTCTGCTGGGTCGGCCATGTTGTGCCTTCAAACGACGTAAGGGGGGGAAGTTTTTCATTTGTGTTAAACGGTCTAGGGCGGAGCTTAGAGGAGCGTATCAAATTAGACAGTGACCTGGGTTTTTAAGATCGATCAAGAGGCCCAAACTGACAGTATTAGGTACCAATAAGACCCTTGTGATGTCTGAAGTTCATTCACTTATTTCTGTGAAAAAAATAATTTTTTTTTGTGTATCTCTATTTTAGAGTTTTACCTCTGCTTACCCCCCGCACAGACGAATCAATAAATCGTGACAGTTTCTCTATAAGGTAGCCTTATACGGGACAGATACTTGTGAGAGTTTCATCGAATGGGAGCCGATTAAGGCTTTATGTAACGTGATAGATTACGCCGACAATTAAGATGTTTTTTGTCATAGTAAATCTGTGCATGAAGAATTGGAGTACGTTCCAATGAGCAAAGCTCAGTAGTTCAACCAATGAATACATTACATAATTCTGAACTTTGTATGCTTTGTGGCTCATGTCATATAAAGTATTTTTTAAAACAAAAAAATTGCTCAACAAAAGCAGCCTGTATAATATATTTACATTTAAGCAACTAGAAATTAGATATATATATTTTTTTTTTTGGCAAATTAACTAGTTTAGTGGTTTATTGATAAAACAAAATGTCAAAAAGCGAAGAGCCTACGGAGGGCAATCGTCCTCCCTCATACGCGAATATAAAGCGCATCACAGATGATTATCTGCAATTGATTGAGGAAGAGCTGGACAAGGAACCAGTAAAACCAAAAAAAACCAAAGCCCAGAAACGCAAAGAGCGTAAGGAGGCCAAACGCTTGCAAGACATAGAGGATAAAAAGCTTATTATGCGTGTAAGTACAAATGGCTAAAACAAAAAAAAAAAAAAAGAAAACAATGTGTGCAAATTTATAAAACAGGATAACTTAAGACGGGAGCTGGAGCTAGGCAAGCGCATGGAGCAGCGCGGCACAGATGAATGGGAGCAGATGTGTAAACAGATCAAGTTGACCGAGTTGCAAGAGGAGCTCTCACAGTGGGGTGAGCGTGCCGATCGCTTGATCAAAAACAAAAACGATCACATACACATGTTGCTGGATGATATGCAGCAGAACCATGAACTACAGATGCAGACGTTTAGTAAAACCGTCGAGATGATCGATCACATAACCGACTGCTTTAAGACATTGGTGGCTAGTGTCAAACAAATGTACGAGTCACAAGCTGAGGAAATAATACGTGATTTCCATAGGCGCATGCAGTTGCACATGGATGAAGTGGAACATATGCACAATCAAAGTGAGAATGTGGTACTTGCACTCAATCTAACAACTCGCGAGCAGCTGCGCACGGGCTACAAGATCTATGTGGAGAAACGCGATGATCGTATTAATACAGAGATTGAAAAGCGTTTTACCATACGCGATCAGATGGTGAACAAAATGGCATCAATGCATTCGCAGCTAATCGAGTTTGTCGATCTCTTGCGGAACACAGAGCTAGATGCGTTGAAGTATAAGCGCATACGCATGCTTACCGAGCGGCAGGAGGCGTTTATGGAAGACTCGCGTAAGCTGGGTGTGGAGGAAATCAAGCATCTTAATGCTATAAGTGCTTGGCATAAAGAAATAGTGCGTTTGGAGCTGGAAAATAATGCAGCCATCAATGATCTGCGCATGGAATACAAATATTTTTATCATCTACGCCAAAAAATTCAAGCCCAGAGTGAAGAAGATCGTATAATAACTAGGGATAAGCTACGTGTTCTTACAACCGAGGCCTTTAATTTAATTAAGGTGGGTCTTGGCATTGTACTTACTACTTAGCTGCCGCTTTACTAATCTCTGCTTAACTTCTTTTTTAGTTTTACGAGGATCTGGCAAAGAAAGGCAATCTACTGCTCGCGCTTTCACTCACCTGTCGCAAGTTGCAAACTCAAGAGGAGAAAATAGTGCTTGGTGGTGAAATAATTGATAATTATCCGGTTGACGAAAAGGATGAGAATTTTGTTATTGAATCGATTAATTTGAAAGAACATTTAGATATTTCCGAAAAGGACTTTCAGGCTCAAAACAAGCTCTTTAAACATTTTTGGCGTCGTCATGCCATGGTTTTGAAACAAAATCTTATGCTTGAGGAGGAAAAACATTGCCTTACCGAAGATAATAATCGTTATTGTCAGATCATTAAAGGCTTGAGCAAAACTTCCGAAGTGGAAGAGTTAAGAACTGCCATAAGTGTTAAGCCCTGTGAAGGTATGCCCAAGCCAGTTCTCTTTGATACAGCATGTCGTGATTATAGACCCAAGGCTGAATACGAGTCTTCATCCGATTTAAGTGAAATAACAATTGATGCCGATTTAATACCGGAGAATTTGCGATATAAGTTTGCAAAAAAGAAGAGAGCATCGGAAAACAAAATTTAATACCAATAATAAAGCTTTAAATGCGTTAAAAAGAAATTCGAGCGTATTAATATGAAGGGGTGCGACCCCAAGTTAATCTTGGGAATTTCGAATATAAAAAGCAGCGAGCTAGGCTTACAAAGCTAAGCACCCACAAAAAAAAAAACAATAACTATACGAGTGAAAACATGTTCACTTAAAGAAATATAGTCCCATAGACCAATAGACCATGTACATAGACCAAGCCATATAAGAGATAGAAATTGCTTTTTATTGTTGTTTGTGTATCATATAGTCTTAAGTAAGGCGTGCAAAAATAATTTGCAAAGAACACGTTTTCTTTCGATTAGTTCAAAACTAAGTTTAGAAAAAAAATGCATACGGAGTTTGTTCAGTTCGTTGCCTAGATGAAACCGAGTGGCTTAATCTTTAATTTTTCAGCCAGAGCTGCACAAGTCTTTAGCTGATTCTCCAGATATTGAATACCACCAGCTGCATTCACAGCCAGCATGTTCTGCGCTTCCTTGTCGCCAGCCAGCAACACTGGTTTAGTGGCATCAGTCTGTAGATACAAGCATATTGAAAGTAAATCTTTTATAGTATCTCATTATTAATAGCTACCGGTTCAGATCCACGTAAGCGTGCATTAAAATCGCTCATACGCTCCTCGAAATCTGGCGCATAGCAATTTGGATCCACGGCAATGAAAACCTGACCCAAATCCGCCGCTGAATTGGAGCCTACATGTGTCCACTTACGCACCTGCGTAGAGTATTTTGCGCCAGACATAACACCCGACATGATGTCCACCATGGCGCCTAGTCCATAACCCTTGTAGCCTGAGGTAAGCTCTGCACCGCCCAGCGGCATAAGGCAGCCCGTTTTAAAGCCCAACTCCGCATCATTGGTTACATTGCCTTCGGGATCCTGTGCCCAGCCATCGGGCAGTGCGGCGCCCTTGCGACGCTGTATCTCAATCTTGCCCACAGCCACAGCTGTAGTGGCCATATCCAAAAGGAACTTGTCACCATTAGCAGCCGGTGCACCCAGTGAAAGCGGATTGGTGCCCAAAGCAGCGGTCTTGGCGCGCGTGGGCGCCATCAGTGGCGAAGTATTGGTCATGGACATGCCTACCAGACCCTGGTCCATGGCACGTATGGCATACCAGCCCGCCATGCCATAATGATTCGAACCCTTGGCGCAGACCCAGCCCACGCCCACTTGTTTAGCTTTCTTGATGGCCAAATCCATGCAATAGTTGCCCACAACAGCGCCCAAGCCATTGCAGCCATCCACCCATGCTGTAGCTGGCGTTTCCTTAAGTATTTTAGGCTCGGCAGCACCATCTGTAGAGTTTATGGCCAAATCATTGATGTACATTTCCAGACGATTCATGCCATGACTAAAATGTCCACGATGGTCCGCAGCTACCAACAAATCTGCTTGTGCCTCAGCGTGAGCCTGCGGCACTTTGACAGCGCGAAAACAGTCTATCATAAAGCGACGTGACTCGGCTACAGCCACAAGTTGAGCAGGACTTGAAGACATGGTTCTGAGCGCTATCAAAAAAACAAAAAAAAAACCGCAAATATTATAAAATTCTGGAATGTTTTGCACTTGGAATAAAAGCTGAGCGTGTGCTTTAAGATACGCGGCGTATAAGCGACTGCGAATAGTTGGGTGCGGATTGTAGTCGGGCCTAACACTAAGTAGCTAGCGATAAAGTCGTCTACGAGCAGTGCCCAATAATTGTTAAAGCAAAAAACGATCGCACACACACAAACAGATACCATTAAATAAACAAAAAAAAAACAACAATATGTACTATATATGAGAGGGATTGATTGTGGCTCTATTGCCCATAAGGCAAGGGCAAGGGCAAGGGGTAGGCTTAAACCCGAAATTCCTCTTTTTTTTCTTCTTGGGTTTCTCTTGTTGATGTCAGAAAAGTTGAAATCTTATCAGCATAATTTGCTGCCGAACGCTATCTGGCATGTGCAGATTTATATAGTATATATGTCAAGAAATATGCATAAAACACATATGGCAAACACATACATATAATTAGTTATGCATACATAGAGCCGGCGTATATAAGGCAGAAAGTCAGACGATCAGCTGGCTTGCCGCGCGTGTTTAAAATATATATTGTTTGGAATACTCTTTCCCAAGTCGAGTGTTTTGCTACTTATACAGTGGATGCACTTTCATATTTCTGATTAGCGATCTAGTAATGGGCGCCGGCATGTCTACCAAACTATCTTATCTAAACTAGTTGCCCACTTTTAAAAGTTACTCCTAGTTGCATGTAAAGCTTAAATGGCTTTAATACAATAGAAAGAAATGGAATAGAAGAAATTTGGGTTAAACTATTCTCTAGTTTAAAAATTGCAAAAATAGGGTCACGTAATTTGGGTATGGCCCCTAAGCTACTGTGGCTTCGTCTTTTGGCATTACCATTTATAAGAAAAATTGCGAAATTTGCTTCTTGAGCGTTGCCAGCTTTGTTCACGTTTGATTAAGCATCGTCCCCTCCATTCCAAACATTATATGTACATATATACTATCCCGTAAGAGGAATTTTTAATTTTTATTTTTTTTTGGTGTATTAATAAGCTACCGCTGTTAAAAAGGAATATCAAAATTTGTAAAAGCGTAAACTGGTTTACACTATATTGAATAAAACGAAAAGAAAAATTTTTTAAAATTTTTCAATTTACGCTCGAAATAGAATTTTTTTTTTAAATATGCTGAAAATGACGAAAAATTGCATATGAATGGATAAATAGCAACCAAACCGTAAATTTGACAAAAATATATTCCAAGTAAAGGGCCATCAATCATGAGGTTTTTTTTAAAAAAAAAATTTCAAATGAATCGGAAAATCTTGCCATTCACTTTTTAAAAATAATTCCTTTCAAATGTTGGCTGCAACTGCACCGTAGCTCGCCCAAGCGGAGGTTCCAATTTACGATGATGCGTATAGCATCAGTTTACACGAAAAATGATATATAATATGTACAGATTAAGTAAAAATTATCAAAGTTATAGGCAACCAAAGTCGAAAAAAAGTGTAATATTTGACCATTTTTCAAAATTACACATTTTCGGTATGCTTTTTATTGACAAAAAAAAATTTTTAAAAATTATGTTAAGCTTTAAGCTGAAAGATAATTATTTTACGAACATTTCGAGTGTAAGATCTTCAAAACGGACGAGTTTTTCCATGATGAAATGGCAACGAAAACTGAATAAAAAACAGAAAAACCTTATTGAAAAAAAACCTCAAGATTGATGACCCTATATAATCGATAGATAATTCAATTATCTACAGTTTGTTAAAAAAAAAAATAATCAAAATCAGTTTAGTACAACCAGAGATATTTGCTTTTAGGTAGATACACTTTTTGTTTAATATCCAAAAGTAGTTTTTTCAAAATATCTCGAAATCTGTTCCATGAAAAAATGTTTGGACTTGCTTTTTCGGTTTTAGCGTGCCATTTTATTACAATCGTTTTTTATATGTACCACAAAATGTTTTGGAAAACTCTAGGTTTATTGTTAGTACTCTAGCTTTAGGAGCAATGCTTAATATTATAAATTAAAAGAAAACGTCCGCGACTTGACATTTACTTTTCAAACGTAATAATATCCCGTCAAATTCAAATTCTTTTCCGTCCCGACCACATCTCAACTCAATTTAAATGATGTCGCAATCAAAGCTTAACTTCTTAAAGGGTATTCAAACTTTGTGGACCAAAATAAAATATACGCCTTTTGTGTTTAGGGCGTTTTCTTGATTGCAATAACATTTACATTAAAGTATTTTGTGTGCCTCAAGTCGACTATGTACTTAATAATACATACATAAATTTATTTTTATTTATTTCTATGCACGATTTCCAGTTTTTTGTTTTGTGTGGGCTCCAAAGAGTCTCGTCTGCGTGTGGGTTGGGCACACTACGACGTCATTTCATTGTTAACAACCTTGAACTTCAACTGCACATAGATACTAATTATTATATAAGCACACAAAGTGATCAGCAATATTTTGTTGTCTCATATATTTAACACTTTAATAATTATTCATAAAAATATTGATTGATTTATTTGTATAAGCGCCGCCGGAATAAAAAAAAAAAAATGATGAGACTTTCTTTGACGCACTTTTCTTGATTAATGGATTAATTGAGACAATTTACAAGCACATTTATATAAAGTGTCAACTTCAATAGCTTTTTATTATTAAACGCTCAAGAGTCATGAATGATTATTTGTTAGCTTTATAAGAAAGTTTAACCTTTGGTATTTCACAAACAAGCAGTTTAACCCTTATAAAGACAAATGAATCAATAATAGGGTGTTCATTAGTGTAAAGTGTCTACAACTGTTGTTACACCAATCGATCATCTTGATTGTGTACGCAAATTTAATTTTTTTTAACTAAGAAAAAACAGATGATCAGTTTATTCTTCCGAAAATTCATGGTAGATAGATACAATGTGTGAAATCGATAACAAACTAGTAGGGACATGATCTTGGAAGAATTTATTCAGTATTTGTCCCTGAAAGTTTTTTAAACAATTTTTGGGACGAAAATATATTGCTTGAGTGCCGATCTGATTGTTGTTTACAAAAGCTGGCTTTTGAGGAACTAAAAAACCTTTGCTTATAGAGCTATTATGCCAACATTTTTCGTGCTTAACAAACACTCAATTCTAGGTGTCCCACTCGTTTTAGCCTTGAAGCGCAAAATAGTGAAAATGTCAAAGGAACATTTCAGGCATTATTTATAAAATACATTTTTTTGGTTTACACTACCATTCCTAATTATGATGATATACAATTAAGTTAACACCCTCTAAGCCTCATGGGAGTGTACATAGTTATAGTCATTTGTTTTAACAGCAATTTAATTAGTGATAGTAACACACCAGCCAGAATTTCACTTAGTAAATATGTATTTTCGAACTTCAAAAGGTTTACTTTAGTGGCTTATCTTATCAATTTAACCTAGTCAAAAACATGCTTCATATCAAAGCCAAGGTCTGCGCTGTAGTCACAACACTTATCAGCACATATACATAAGTGTTCTGGAAAAAGCTCAACATAAACTATTTTATATCTTTGTATATAAAAACCAAATAAACAAATTTCACACACTCTTCAGCTACAATTAGCCAGTCTGATTAACACCGTCAACAAACAAAAAAAAAAATAAAAACTAACACCTTTTTAATGATTATATGGAGATATGCGTAATTTGTCAGCGTATTAGAATAATAAGAATAAAATATAAAATATTATTAAGCTGCAATTGCAATTGAAAACAATTGAAAACTGGTTTATTTTTGTTTTGGCCTGACAACAAGTGGGTCGAAACTTTAATGCGCTTCCAATAAGGTAGTTCAAAATATTGTTAGTCATGCTTTCTGACTGGATATTTGTGGCAGATGCTAACAAGCTTTTAAAAAGTTAACGTTTAGTGTCGAATGACGAAGATCGAATACTCTAACATATGTGACATTTGACAAATGTCATCTATATAATATTCTTTCAATTTCAATTTTATTCACTAAATCTAAGACATTATGAATACATGTGGAGTTTAATTTTTAAATACAGAGTTCAGGCTAAATTAGTTACCTTTTCTACTGTGAAATTAAATTATAATGAATATATATAATAGATTTAGAGTAGTTAAAGGCGGGGAAAAAATTACAAAAAAACCCATGATTATGATGGACTTATTTAAATAATATTATATATTTCGAAATTTTCATTTTATTGAAAGTTTTTTTTTTTTTCATAAAGGCAGTTATCGATAACAACAAAATGCATAAAGGCCCCTACGCAGACACGAAAACAGCCACCTAGCAAAAAGACAGACTTATTTTGGTCACGAAAGGAACAGTGTGTAGGCCCCTACGCAGACACGAAAAATAAACAAAACTTCATTTAAAAAAAACGCTCACAAACGTTTGGTCAAAAACTGTTCTTGCAGGTGGTATGTAGACCAGTGTCGCTTGTTTTTTTGTTTTTTTTTTTCAGCAAAAACAGCTGTTCGGTTTTGGCGCCATAAACAAAACTTATTTATTTTGGACGCGAAATTTATGGTTGGTCGACAAAATCGTTGCGGATCGTTGGGTAAGGATGAGAAAATAGCTATAATAAGAAAATAATTCATTTGTAACATTAATGTGCGTTAAAATACGTCTATGCAATTCGTCTACACTCAGTTCTGCGCGTTAAATATGGGGTCACCCAAACACTCCGCCTTTCCCTGTGTATTGCCATCTGTCATCGCTTTTTTTCCTCATCCAACAATTCAATTGCAATGCCTTAAAGGTACAATGATCAAATGCTAGAAAATTCACAAATAATTTTACCATCAATAAAGAATACCCCAGTCCCCTGTAAACGAAAATTTAACCCTTTGACTTAAATGTACATATTTGTTTTTTTTTTTTTGGATAATAAGTAAATGATTTGACATAATTAAATTACATAACAGGATTGACTGAGATTCAACAAAATCAGCCAATATAAAATATGAAATATGTTTTAAGTAAATGTCTAGGATTAAAACTTGACCACATATATCAGAAATAAACGCAATATAGTAGTTTGAAGACAATGAGTTGCCCCTAATAAAGTTTGCCGCGCTCGACTTTAGCGTACGCCATTTTTTTTCCAAGAAATACACCCGTGCTCCGGAAAACGAAAAAAACAAAACGAACAATTTTATTCAGGTTCGCTTTTGCGTGCTCATCTACTCAAATTTCCCATACTCATTGTTAGCACAGCTTTAAACCTTCCGAGGGAAATTATACATATTTTATATATATATATACACATATACATATTTTATATATATATATACACATATACATATTCTATTCTTATTAAAAGGAAAATTTTTGTATGCAAGACATGAACATTTTTGTATGCAAAAAAGGAACCATATAAAAATTCGGTTAGAGTTGTGCATAATATTTTTTGGGTTAATTCAAAAAAAAAAAAAAAACAATATTTCAAAAATATTAATCAATAACTATCTACTCCAGTTTAAAATGAGTACCTATTTTGCCAATTCGTCTTAATTCCTCTTGCGGTTTCAAAACACATAAAAAATTCGTTTTGGTAAAATTGGGAGCACCAAACATTCGGTTTCAAAACGAATACGAATAATTGTTTTAAAATGCCCTTATGATAACACATGACATTAACCATTGTGGTTGCATCGACAACAGTTTTATGTAAAATGTATAGTTTTTAAAATCACTCTTGTTTTCACATTCTCTGCTTAAAAGAGTTCATGAAAAAAAAAATTTAAATTGTATACCAAACAGTCCTTATTACCTCTTTCGCCCGCTGCACAATGGTATGAAAAGCCTCTTTGGAAAAAATTCGGTTCTTGTCTTATATATTATTATATTTATATAAATAGTAATAAATATAAAAAATTCTAGACCCTTAAGGTCCCCATGTGGGATATCCCATTCGTGATTTTTTTTTTTATATGGTTTTGTCATTCCGTGGGAAATTTTTTTGCATTCTGCGTATAGGCCTTTAACCAAAAATTTATTTTATTTTATGAAATATTTTATATATTTAATTAAATCATCTAATTTGTAATGTAAAAGTTTCTTTTACTTCTTCACACTCAAGTCATGATTATACTAACAATGGTCGAAAAATTTTTTGTTATGTACTTTTCGGCTCCTACGTTCCAAAATTATCATTAAAATTATGTAGGATTGTTCGTTTTCCTCTAAGTTGAGAATTCAAGTCAAAAATAAGTCACTTATGAAATTTTTAGACTTTGATTTTATTTATAGTATTAAAAGAAGCGGATTTTATTTTTTGTTATGGTATTTTAAAAAACAATTTTTGCTCACAACTCGCAACGGCACAAAAAAAAACCGCAAAACACATGTGCTGTGCTTATCAAAGAAAAAGTATCTTTAAAAGCTTTGAAGAGCTTTCAAAAGTTTTATAACTTAGTGTTAATTAGCAACTGCCATAAAAAATTCAAATGATGTAAAAGCTTGTACTTTTTTAATTATTAGCGAAAATACATTAAGTATTAATATTGCGCATGATAGGTTTAAATATTTGCAAAAAGCGTTGGACTTTATGTAAGCTCATCATAAATTCTTTCAAATCAATAAGGTCATTTAAAAAAAAAACATTTGTGAATTCTTTAGTTTCAAGTATAATCAGCCGTTTATGGTGCATTGTTTTTAAGTAATTAACTGACCCGCCTCCCCAGCTGAGTGGGAGTATCAGCTGACAAAATACTTGGCTGTGTGACAAAAACACATTTGCTTTAATCAAAATATATAATAGTACTACGTAGTATATAGTGTGGGTGAAACATACTTATTTTCAAATACATATATACATTTTATGACTAAAAATTCGCAAGTTTATACCAAACCAAACGTCAAAATGCGCAACAGGGTTGTCAACTAGCTGTCAATTTGGCATATTTCAAAAAACCAAAAAAAAAAAAATACGTTGGGGCGAATAGGAAACGCAATTTTTACTGATAATAAAATAAATGCACGCGTAATTAGCATAATAAATAAATAAAGTTAAACTTACCGCCGATATTTGCATTTGTTTTTGGTTTAGAAGCGCGGCTTGTTGTTGCAGTTGTTGTGGCTGCCACTGCACTTTTATGCAATTGACGCCTACATTGTTGTTGTTGTTGTGCTTGTTGGCGCCTTTGAAGTGTTTGAATAGACCGCCAATGTACGTAACGCGTTGCGTTGGCGTTGATGTTGACGTTGACGTTAGCCGCACGACGTAACAAACAGCACAATGTCAAAGAAGTCATTGCAAATATGGCAAAATTAGTTGACAACTATTAACGTGAAAACAACTAACAACAACAACAACAAACTACGTAACGCAGCAGCAGGCAGTTAAAAAACAAACGTAACGGACGCCTCGTGCTACGTTCGGTCGCTGACAAACTGTCGACTGTCGGCTGTCGGACAATCGCAAGTTAAGCAACAAAGCTCGCTTCTCAGCACAGCAATGGGCAAACAGCTGATGACGTCGTTTTTGTTGTTTTTGTTGCTCTTTGGGCTAAGAGCGAGATTTTTCTAGCTTGCACTTTTTGTCTGTTTAGTTATTCTTAAATAGTTGCGCGTTTAAGCCAGAACGTTTTAGCTCGACGTTTGGCGTTTTAATATTTTATTTCGTTGCTAAACTTTGCACTTTTTTGGGAGATTTAGTGCCGTGTACAAATTGCCCAAGTAGTAGCAAGAGCGTGTTAAATGTTTATAGCGCGTTGTCGATTACTAACAACAACAACAACAACAAAAACACTACGTAAGCTGACACACACACAAATTATAAAAAATAAACTACTTTTCGCACAGTAATTTAGCAATTTATGTAATTTGCACAACAACAACTACAACAATGCGTTACAACCGCTGCAACAACAACACAGCAAACTTTTACGACGTCGTTGTTCGTCAAAGCGCTGCAATGAACTGCCTTGAACTGTTTCTGTCTGCGTTGCGCTATGGCACCATAGAATGTTTTTCTCGCGATTTTTCTTGTGAAAAGTGAAATTTAAATATAAAACATTTATATGATTTGCTCGCGCCATTTGCACGCACATGCGTAGTAGCAACTTTGCTTTACTTAACGCAAGCCAAATAAATAATAAACAAACTGAGCGCGCAGCACATAATATTAATGTGCGGCCTTAATAACACTTGTATGCGCTGTAATTTTATAAACATTGCTTTAAGTGCAAGTAACGCTGTAAAAAACGTTAAGATAATAAAAAAAAACACGCACTGTTTATAAACGTAAGCAAGTTTTTTAGCACGAATAAAATAAATTGGCCCTTGCTTTGGCGCAACATTTCTCGCAGTGTTGCATAGCGCGCCCTTTACAGTGCTGCCCATTGGTTGTTTAGTCAAGACATCAACCACCCACACATCAAATTGCTGCTTGCTACAAACAAATTGCGCGCCAATTTTTTCAAGTTCAAAAATAGTCTTTACATAAATTTGTTGTTGTCGCTGTTGCGCGTGCTTGCTTATTTATTTAACTAACCACTTTTAAATATACTTTGGTGTTTGCTCTGTACAGTAGACGCTTGCAAAATGAGATTTAATTAATTTGGCAAGAACTGCGTTGTTGCAAAATGAATAAATATATATTAGGCCTAGATCTGAAAAACGAATCCAAAAATTTTATTAGGATTCGTTTTGAAAGCGTATGTTTGCTGATCCCAATTCCACCATTTTTCATGTGATTTGAAACCGAATGTAATGTGCAAAAAGAATTGGCAAAATAGGTTTAAAAAATTACGCATTTTAAGGGATCTATTTGGGAAATCCCATTTGGGATTTTTTTTTTTTATATGAAGTTTTGTGATTCCGTGCGAAATATTTCGAACTGCGTATAGGCCTGAAATATTTTTATAGCCTGTAGCTTATAGTACAAAGGTTATATTAAGTTTGTGCAAGCCGAAAATGTATGTAACATACAGAAGGAGTCGTCGGAGACCCCCAAAGTTGTCTAAAATATGATCAGGATGACTAGAGAAGTGGATATAGCCATGTCTGTCTGTCAGTCCGTCTATATGAACGCCAAGATCTCAGAGATGGTAAGAGCTAGAGAAACCAAACTTTTAGATTATTTTATTTTAGCTCCCATAGGGGTGTTTTATAGGACCTCGGAAAAAAAAAGTTATAGATGGATAATTCGTTTCTTTATAAAGATGTCGTAACCTCGGACGTTTTTTAGAGTTCCCAAGCACAGTGCCAAATTTTATGAAAATCGGTTGACTATATCATAAGCCCCCTAGAACCGATCAGTCAAAAGAACGTGTTTGTTTCAAAATTCGTTGTGTTTATGAAGATATCGTAATCAAATTTGGTCTTTGGTAGTTTTTTTTAGGGTTTCCCAGCACTGTATCGGTTGACTATATCATTTAGCCCCCAGAGGACCGAACGGTCAAAAAAACGTGTTTGTTTGCGAAATTCGACTGTTTTTGTTTGTTAATGAAGTTCTTAAGCAATATATTGGATTTGATTGCAATGTGTTGGTACAGAGTATCCCAAAGTCATCCGCGCCCGACTTCAACGTACGCCATCTTTGTTAATATTTTTGTGAAAAAGCAGTCACAGTCACCAAAACCGATATGTTGAGTAACTAAAATTTTGTTTTTAGAACTTTATGCATATATAAACTCTTCTGTTCGAGATTCCAATTTCGTATGACTGCGATTTTTTTATTGTCGAATCGATAAACCGGGTGTTCGTTGAGATCCTAACGTCAGATTGTTTAGAAACGAAATAAAGGCCAGCTATTGGAAGCTGCTAAAATCTTAAAATTGGAATTGGACTTAGTTAAGCTTTACTCTAGATACTCACCGAAACCCTAAAAAATTAGCATCAGTCAGTTATCCTGAAGCCACTTTAACGTAAAAATGTATTATTTGTAAGGGAAATGGGGGAGAATGTTTTTTGGCGCTAAGCTACGAAACTAAAGGGTTTACCAATAAAAACGATAGGATTTGAAATTTAAATAAAACACATTAATTTTGCTCAAATATGGTGTGTATTATTTTTATTGGATTCTATTCTATGCCATTTATGATTTAAGCAACATATCGTTCAAATCACATGTTCAAGATGAAATGGCAAATCTTACTGAAAAAAACTGAAATGAGATGTGAAAAATCCAGCCACAAAGATGGCCGCCATGAGCTATCAAAATTCTATCATCCCCTATTGGTAAACTCTTAAGATAAGTTATCAACAAACTTTAACTACGTATACATAATAAAATTTTATTAGTTTTTTCAAAAATCAAGTTGCAAACTTTAAAGAGGATTAAAATTATACTGTTTTCGCAATTTACAAGAACTCGTTAAAGTGAGCATCTACTGTACAACGTATTATTGTTTGTGTTACTTTTTGCACCTGTTACTCAATTATATTTTAAGTCATTTTTAAATTTAAAAAATTAACCAAACGAAACAAATGGGAATTGTCATTATATTAGCTCATATATAGTTGGTATATACCGCTCTGGAATTTGTTTTGAAATGTCAACCTACGCGAAATAATCTATCTATAAATGCGATATGGGTTTATCGTTCTTTAACTTGTTTTAGGAGTACAAGCCTCCAATTAGCACAAAGATGTCCAAATTAAGTTTAGTTAGAAGCATTTTCAGTTAAGTTCAAAACAAATAAACAAAAAACACCTGTAGCTAGAGCTGCCCTGCGGCCCCTACCATGATATTGTAGGAATTTCTAAACCACAAAATAAACAAACAAGCGATAACACATACAAACACAAATACAGATACAGATACATACAAACATAAATGTCATCATCATGATAATCATCATTAACATGCACAGCAGCGTCGTCAGCGACAGCTCCAACTTGGGTTAGATGAAACATGACAGTTTTTGTTTTTTTGGGTATAGTAGAACCAACAATATGAGGCAACCCATCTGAATCAGTTAGTTGTCATCAATAAACGGAAAGTTCCCGATGGCTGCGCCACTGAAGAGCAAGCAAAATTTTGCCAAGACAGTTACCATATACATATGTGAGCAGGTTTAAGAGCGACAATAGTGACTATGAGATACGCTCTACCAGCTGCTATACATTTTTTATCATATTGTGAGCAAGGGGCAAACAAAAAAAAAATGCCATTATGGATCTTGAGCCATTAAAACCGAAACCGAGGTCCAGCAGAACCCCTGAGATAACTTTCGAAAACGCCATTTTCTTCGAGCTAAAGTTTTCAACAATGCTTTCAATTTTTTAGGTTACGACAGCCACGTCACAAGTAAAGCTCAGACCACTTTTTTTTATGAGACTGTGTAATATTTAATAACTTTGTTAACGATGATCCAAAAAATATATATACCTACATATATTGTATTTCGATGATATCAAAAAGTAAAAGTTTGGAAAAATTTTACTGATTTTAAGGAATGCGTAGCAGTGATGCCAAAAATAGGGAGACAACATAAGCTAGATTTGAAAAAAAAAACGTTGCTAAAAATCAAAATAAAAATTTTAAAAAAAGGCTAAATTTAAGAGGTCTTATATCCTCATATTCTACCGAAAAAAAAATAGAATATGCTTTTTTTCGCCGCTATGCTGATTCTGTTTATCGATTTCTATTTTTTCAGTTCCAAAATTAATGTTTTTTCCCAAATAAAAATTCCTTTGTTCACGAACAATATTTTCGACTGTAAAGAATTAAAACGATACGTGCAATGGTTATTGAGACAACTTGCTTTTGAAATATTCTCGTTTGAAGACATGAATAATCGGCCGCGCCCTGGAAACAGCATGTTTGCTGCTCCTAATTCCACCAAACCGAATTTTTCATGTGATTTGAAACCAAATGTTTTGTTGCAAGAGGAATTAAAACAAATCGGCAAAATCGGTTTAAAAACGTAATAATTTTATAGAAAAATCATTTTTTAAATATTCTTCGATATCCTTAGATTCTATTTATGCCAACTTCAAGTTGGATATTTACTGACAATTGTTTTTAATTAATCCCAACTGGGATATCCCAAATGGGACTTTTTTTTATATGAAGTTTTGTGATTCCGTGCGAAATATTTCGAACAAATATTTCTAATAAAAATAGCTAAATCGTGTTTAATTTCAATAAATATTGTTGTATTTTGCTTAAAAGATAGAATAATAAAGAACTAGCAATAATTTAATGATAACGAAATGTAAACAACAAATAGTAATAGTAAAAAGGGGCAGAGCTGCGGCAACCATGTCAGCTGTTTTGTATCATACAAAAATAATTTCGCGCCAACACAACATTACAATTTATCGGAAAGTTAAGGGAAATATACAAATATATCGAAAATAAAAAAAGGAAGTTATCGACAAAAAAATTCGTTTTCCGGAGCACGCAAAACCGAATCCGAATAAAATTGTTCGGTTTGGTTTTTTCGTTTTCCAGAGCAAGGCTGTATATAAGTTCTAGTGCGCAGATCCTAATGAAATGATAAAAATAATCTCAAGAGCATGTACTTTAGCAAAATTAGCACTTTCGGTAATTTGTTTGCACTTAGAACATTTTTGACGTAAGACACTAGTCTCTTAATATTATCGGACAATCTGAAATTAGACAGCTTATATTCAGCTTGTTCTTGTTTGCCTTATTAACTGCTTAAGAAATTGCATGCATCTATCCCAAATTTCTGGAGCCTGTTGCTGTGTGAGGAACTCACCTTTAAGAATGTCAATTTAGATATCCAGTGGTATAATCTCATCTTAGCTGTTTGCTTAAATGCGGACTGACCCAATGGCTTAATGTACGTGAAAGCGCTTACTTCTTTCGAAAAGAAATATAACCGTTTGGACATTTAATGACTATAGAGTATTGTATAATATCAACGATGAAGCGTCGTTTGCTGCTGGGCGCTTTCGCTTGGCACGCTCATCACATTCCAATGCAGAACGCCGGCACGGAATGGTCGATGATTGAATTGGGCGCTTGTACGAATTTTTCACATAAAACTCGTCACTAACGAATTCACATTCGGTTCGGTGTAAAAAACTAACTCGCATTAAAAAAAAGTAAATTAAAGCCCACACGTATAGAACTAACGCCTGTGGTAAAAAAAAAAAAACTGATTGAAAGTGGAAAAACAAAAACCTTAGCAAGTTTACGAAAAAAGCAAAAACTAATCAACTGTTGGTATCAATAACAAACTTATACATACACGTACACACACAGCTATATAGAGTAGCAGAGCGGAGACGCAGCGGCGACACAGTCTGAAGCGACCCCAGAGACAGCTGGCTAATATGCCACCCAAAACGTTCCGCTCGCTAATTGCTTTGTCTTCTCTGGCTTCCTCTTTTGCTTGTTAGAAGTTAGCAGTAAACAAAAACAACAACTTGTGAGCGCGCCGTGTTCTTGTTCTTATTGAGTGCAACCAAAAAAAACGAAAAAAAAAAAAAAATAAAGTATCCAAAAAACAAACAACTAACGTTTCCAAAATAGTTTCGCCGTGAAAGTTTCCATAATTGCACGTAAGTTTAAATTGGTTTTTGTTGGCATTGAAACGTCCCCCCAAAATGCTTAATCACAATTCTCGCATAATTTTCCCATAATTACAGTTACTTAAATCTGGCCAAAACAAAAACAAAAAATGGCCAACGTTAAGATTACCGAGTCAAAACTCGATTTGTTCCAAGTGCCCCAAAGCTATGCGCTCGCTCACGCCGTTGAGTCATCGTTCAGCGCTCTAAAGGGCACGCTGGCCTGGCAGTTTACTCTCATCTTTGGCGACGTTGATGATCTGCGTCAGCGTCGGGTGACGCGGGGCAACTGTGTGGTGTTGGAGCACAACTCGCGATTCGTTTATTATTTGGTGACAAAAGAGAATCTCTATGCCGCGAGCACATATGATGATGTTCAGTCGGCCTTGATTTGCATGCGGGAGCATATGGTAAGCATTCATCTAGAATATTATTATAATTTACAGTTTAAATTGATACACTTCCAAGAGGTATACTTTATTTGTCGTGTAGTTGGCACAAGACTCGTCTCATAGCATTTTATTATCTTTGATGTACAAGCTTAAAGCCACTTGCTTTTTTCAATAAAAAGTTGCAAAAGATTTTTGAATGTGCTTTTACATATTTATTTAGTTACTATATATTATAAAATGCATATAAAAATATTCCTTCTCAAGTCTTTAAGTGCAATTTCGAAATATCTATTACGCAGTTTTTATCCCAAAGTCAATCAATTCACAATGCGTGGCTTTAAATAATTAATAGACTCCGAAAAAGCCAAAATTTCGACAATAAAAGATTATAATAAAATGTCAAATAGCAAAGGAAATTGGTCGTAGCGAAGATGTGGTTAGAAATTTTCTAGGAAATCTCTAAAATTATTGCTAAAACTACATAACTGGCGATGATCGATGATCACAAGTGCCCAAAAGTGCCGATTCATCCAAAGTGCTGGCAACAGTTTTAAGTCTGCTTGTCAGTTAAAGGCCTGTACACAGTTGGAAATATTTCGCACGGGATACCCCAAATGGGATATTTTTTTTTTTATATGAAGTTTTGTGATTCCGTGCGAAATATTTCGAACTGCGTACAGGCCTTAGGAAGTGAAAATGATTTACTCGTTGGTTTTCGACGTGTTTAACAAACTTTAAGCGGTTTACAACACTGAAAATACAAAAAAAATAAATCGCAAGCCAATGCTGTCATAAGGCTCTTCAGAAATTCGCCTTGGACAACCTACGCTGGACAAATCAATGGTAAAAAATAATTTTTTTGGACGAAAAAAAGTTTAATTTACATTGCCCAGGCGGACTGTAGTCGGAACCATAGAGATTCTTATCGCGCCAGTCTGGTGGCGGATCGGTTGGGGTTATGAGTGCAATTGGGTACCTCAAAAAGATGCCATTATCATTAAATTCCACAAGAATGAATGCAAAACAGTACCAGCAAATGATTCGACCCTGTTTTTCAGCATTTGGTTTTTGTCCAAAAAAATTCAAATGGCTTTAACCTTTTTTCGCACCAAAAAGTCCCAAAAACCCAAAAAAAACTTGGAATTTTTTTTATATTTTCAAAATTTTTTTTTTTATACATTAAATAGTAGCTAAATAAATATATAAAAAGAAATCCAAAAATCTTTTGCAATTTTTCGAGTTTTATTGAAAATCTTTTAACCTTTTTTCGCGCACTGTAAATTGTTTGTCATTTAATGTTTGGCCACTTTGGTCAGTCACACTGTAAATATAACGCTTAGTAAAGCAAAATTTGAAATATCCCACAAATCAGCGCATTTTTCAATACATTTATGAATAATGAACGTAATATTATGTAGAAATTTGTGGCATACCACCCAATGTAAACATCAATTTTATTTACCTCCAATGGAAGTGTATACAATCTTTGACATTGACAAATTTTTATTTCTTTTTGACATCAATGCAACTCTTTTTAGCGCAATCATGAAATCACCAAAGTAGCCATGCCCAAAATTTGTTGTGGCAGGGATGGACTGGATTGGAAACAAATAAAACGCATTATGCAACAAGTTTTTTCGCAATGCGAGTGCAACGTTGACATCCTGATCTGTGACCACAACGATGTGGATGTAAGTGCACATAAAGAAAAAAAACCCAAAAGCAGGTATACTAACTACCACTTAATTTTCTTGCAATTCCAGCTGAGCAAGCCAAAATGTCAAATAACTGAAGCCAAAGGCAATCTATTTAGTGCACCAGACAATTTCGCCTTGGTGCACTCGGTCAGTGCGGATTTTGCCATGTGCAGCGGCATAAATTTGCAATTTAAATGTAAATTTGGTTCAACGGATGATCTGAAAAAGCAAAACAGGCATACTGGCAATGTAGCTGTGCTGGAGCAAGACGGACGTTATATATACAATCTGGTGACCAAGGAGCGCTCGCATGAGAAGTGCACATATACGGCATTGTACTATGCATTGCTGGCCATGCGCGAACACATGGTGAGTCATCGTTAGCTATATGTGTATACATGACTTTATAAAATGATCTATTGTAGCTTGAACACAATGTGCAAAAACTGGCCATACCACGCTTGGGTTGTGGCATAGATCGCTTAGATTGGCTGCGTGTGCGTAGCCTGTTGGAGCTGGTCTTCGCCGAGTACAGTGTGGACATTATTGCGTTCTTCTATGAACCGCCCAGTTTGGTAAAGGACACCTTTAATATAACCTGTCCCACCTGTCATCACATGAAAATCATGCGCATTCCACGCAGCACGCATTCATCGCGTCTGTCGCTCTACAAGGAGAAGAGTCCCTTTTGAGTGGTTCCACAACAACAACTAAAGGATTTAAGCCTAATTGTTTATACATTTTTTTATAACTTATTTAACAGTTCAAGTTAAAATTATTTGTGGAACTGAAGCGTGAACAACCAAAAAATTTGGAAGCAGTTGGGCATGAATTTTTGTTATGCCTGGCCAGCGCACAAAATGCACCATAACTTATATATTGTATATTATTATATGTATAGCATTTAAGGGAAATTTTATTATGTGAAAAAAAAGACATATTTTTGGGTATTTGTATTTATAACAATAAAAGACACGCCTCTAGGGGCATTAACACAATCGATTTTAAATGGGAACTCATTAAGAGCGAGATTTGGGCCAGTTTGCTCTGCACTGAAGCTGAAGCAAATTTTTTGCACAAGCTAGTCTTTGCTAAAAAATAAGTTCGGGTCTTATACGTTTGTTATTTAAATGAAAAAAAACTTAAAGTGGGCCTACAACTTTTCGTGAATGGGAGAGTCACCACGACCGAATATATTGCTGTGGAGATCCGCAGAAAACTATACGTATTCCAATTTATTTTTAAGCGCATGGGATATCATTTATATTTGTGCTTCGCGTCACTTAGATCTAAGCTGGCTATAGAAGCCTGAAAGCTAAATATTTTGAAATATTTTAAGACGTTTGTCACACTTGCTTAGCACATAAAATTTAATTATAATAACTTAAAATAAAAAATGTATTCTCCAAAACTTTTAGAACTACGCGAAGCATTCCGTCGCGCTTTTGTTTTAGGCATGGCAAACCAAAACAACTATCAAATTAAAGAAGTCGAAGGAGATTTGTTTTCAGCGCCCAAAAACTACTCGTTGGCGCATTGTGTGGGCGCCGACTTGGCCATGGCCGCTGGCATAGCAGTTAAATTCAAGCAAGTCTATGGCAAAGTTGATGAATTACGCGCACAAAAGGCTGCTACTGGTCAGGTGGCTGTGTTAAAGGATAATGAACGCTTTATATACTACTTAGTGACCAAG
This sequence comes from Chymomyza fuscimana, assembly GCA_949987675.1. NCBI lineage: Eukaryota > Metazoa > Arthropoda > Insecta > Diptera > Drosophilidae > Chymomyza > Chymomyza fuscimana. The sequence continues at coordinate 2,911,812 of OX465089.1, forward strand.
CCAAATAGTTGGGATACGCCCACTTATGATACGTTAAAAGCATCACTGCAAAATATGCGTGAACACATGGTAAGCCTAGCTGCAATAGCAAGCAGGAACAGCACTAAAGATTTATGCAACATATCGTTCATTACAGCGCCAAAATGGCATCAAACACTTGGCCATACCACGTATTGGCTGTGGCATAGACGGACTTGAATGGAACAAGGTTAATGATGTGCTGAAGCAGACATTCGGCGAGGACGATATGGAGCTTGTCGTCTACAATTTTGTGCCGCCAACAGCCTAATAGTTTAGTGTGCAAACAGTACCAGTACTTAAGTTAAGTTTGTGCCAATTTATTTTTGTGCATTTGGTACATAATTATAAACAACTAATTCAATAGCATCTGCTTGGAACAGTTCACAAAGCATGTCTTTTACTTTTGCCCAGTTAAGGCCATCAAGGCCACATCCTATGCGCGGCAATGCCAATTTGTTCACATTATGAGTTAGCTGCGTATATGAGTGTGTGAATGTGCATAATGATAGTTATTTCAAATAAAATGTACTTACCATATGCTGGCGCATGGCGCTTAAAGAGCTGTGCAGCGTCTGATAAGTAGGTTTGCCCCAGCTGCTCTGCTTGGTGATGAGATTGTAAATGTAGCGATCTTTGTGCTGCAAAATGGCCACTCCACCAGGTTGCACATTTTGCTGCTGTAGCTCAGCCAGCTGGCCAAACTTGCTGCTGTGATTAGGAACACATTAGTTAATGATTTGAAAAAGTTCAACAATTTAAAGACTTACCGAAACTTTACAGCTATGCCCTTGCCCATGCGCAAGTCTGCAGCCACGCAATGACACATGGAAAATTCATCATTAGCGCCAAATAAATCGCCATTAACTTCTATGAGTTTAAAAGCAGACATTGTTACGTTAAATCTTTAGTTCGAAAAGGTTTTTTTAGCTTTGATTTTATTGTTTTAAGTTTACACAAAGTTTTAAAATTTGATGAAAATATTGCGCGCTCTGCGTTTACGTGTGAATGGCAAACAAAAGCGCGGCCCAAGAACAGCTGTTAGTGCTGTACAATGAGTAAGAATTAGGTGTTGCAAGCATTTGCAATAATCGATAGCATTTGTTGTTGTTATCAATTTTGCTCAGCTGTTTTGACTATGTAACTAACTGCAGCAAAACATTGCTCCCCTTTATAAATGAGTTTTATTTTCAATTTTATTGGTTCGCTTATTCGAAGAATGTTAGAATTGCTGCAATTTAGTGGAGAAACTTTGACCAACACGCTAAGCGTTTATGTGAAAACAAACACAGGACGCACGTTATCGGTTAACTTGGAACCGCAGTGGGATATAAAAAATGTTAAACAAATTGTTGCACCGCAGCTTGGTCTGCAGCCTGATGAGGTTAAGATTATATTTGCCGGCAAGGAGTTAAGCGATGCCACTACCATAAGAGTAAACAAATACATGTATGGTATTCCCAAGCATTTAAATGTTTACGCGCTATATTTCTAGGAGTGTGATTTGGGCCAGCAAAGTATTTTGCATGCCATTCGTATGCGTCCTGCTACAGAACGCAAGCAGAAACCACAGACCACGCTCCTAGAAGAAGAGCCAATTATAGTAGCTGATGAGCCTTCAAAACCTTTAAATGAAACGCTACTTGACTTGCAGCTAGAAAGCGAAGAGCGCTTGAACATAACCGAAGAAGGTAAGTTCATGCAACAGGTGTTATTTGTTAGTTTAATAAATATTCCAATTTCAATTACAGAGCGTGCACGTGCCAAGGCGCACTTTTTTGTACACTGCGGTCAGTGTGATAAGTTGTGCAAGGGTAAATTGCGTGTACATTGTGCCATTTGCAAAGGCGGTGCCTTTACGGTGCATCGAGATCCCGAAAATTGGGATGATGTGCTCAAGCCGCGTCGCATACGTGGCCACTGTGAGAGTCTAGAGATTGCATGTGTTGACAATGCAGCAGGAGATCCACCCTATGCCGAGTTTTACTTCAAATGCGCAGAGCATATCTCGGGTGGTGAAAAGGACTTTGCTGCGCCGCTAAGCCTTATCAAAAATAACATAAAAGATGTGCCTTGTTTGGCCTGCACTGATATAAGGTGCGCAGCTGAAAATGTTTATAAAAATTGCTTTGTATCAATACTACTTATGTTTATCTAATCTTAGCGAAACCGTGCTGGTTTTTCCCTGCGCTTCACAGCACGTCACATGCATTGAATGCTTTTGCAACTATTGTCGTTCGCGTTTAAATGAACGTCAGTTCATGCCACACCCCGACTATGGATATACTTTAGCCTGTCCTGCAGGCTGTGAACACTCTTTCATAGAGGAAATACATCATTTCAAGTTACTCACACACGAAGAGTATGAGCGTTATCAGCGTTTTGCGACCGAGGAGTATGTGTTACAAGCTGGTGGCGTTCTTTGTCCACAGCCTGGCTGTGGCATGGGCTTGCTGGTAGAGCCTGAATGCCGTAAAGTAACCTGTCAGAATGGCTGTGGCTATGTGTTTTGCAGAAACTGTCTTCAGGGTTATCATATAGGCGAGTGCTTGCCCGAGGGTACAAATAACAGCGCAGAAAATTCCTGTGAATACGCAGTGGATCCCAATGTAAGTTTTGCACAACAGCGCGGCTGTGCTTGCACAATCATCAGCTATATTTTTATTTCAGCGCGCTGCTGAGGCACGTTGGGACGAGGCTAGCAATGTAACAATCAAAGTTTCCACGAAGCCGTGTCCCAAATGTCGCACACCCACGGAACGTGATGGTAAGTACATAACTTTTTTTTTTTATTATGCCAACTTTTATTACTTTACTCACTCTCTATTGTGTTGTCTCTACTTTTACATTGTTACATAGGTGGCTGCATGCACATGGTTTGTACACGCGCTGGCTGTGGCTTTGAATGGTGCTGGGTGTGTCAGACAGAATGGACGCGTGATTGCATGGGCGCGCACTGGTTTGGTTAGGCAACAGTTGTTAACAATATTTTAGATTTTTTTTTGAATTCCTTGCTCGTTGTATAGTTTTAAAAATTGTGAATTATATTAAGACTAAAAGTTGTATTGTTTAGCTAACCCCACGGCAATTATGTACACATTACTAAGCAAGTCGAACTATTTTGTAATTACGCTTAAATTGTTAATTGAAGAAAGTGTTTAAACCAGCCATATAAAGCTCATGATCTTATCGATTTGCATTTAATTAATATTGGGAATTCATAATATTTACATAAAAGCTATGAAAACCATTTCTTTTATCAAAACTGTATCGAAAGCTTTATTTGAGATCGATGTGCTATGACAATATTAAGCTTCGTTGAACTATGGGTCTCCATGTGGCGGCTGCATATGACTTTTTGTTTTAAACTTATAAATATTAAAATAAATTAAAAAGCTTTAAAGCCAATCATACATTGCTAATAAGAATGACGGATTAACAACACCCTGTATATTGTCTGCACAATCAATAACAAAAACACCCTTGACGCCTAACTCATGCATCCTACCCCACTAAACGCTATTGCGTGCGCACGCTTTGTTTACGTTTTTTTTTTTCCTCTTCATGCTTGTCCAATATTTTGAGGGTTTTCCGTTTTCCGCTTACAATCAGAAATATGCAAAACCGCACAACACGTGCAAGCATTGGACAGAGAGCGTAAGGTAGCAAGAGAGCGTCTGCGCGTAACGCTTCTAGAAGCTCTCCCAGATTTAATCAATATTATTGGCGCGTAAGGCTTTTACATGTGTGAGAGCTCGTGTGTGCGTGCAAGTGTGCGTTTGTGTTACTGTTTACGTTTCCGGTTTGGATTGCCAAGTTTTCTTTGTTGCTTGTCTCTGCTGTTCTCCGTCTTATCGGTCATCTAGTTGAAGACTCGTTCGTATGTACTACTATGACGTAGTGCGGCAAGTTCAGTGACCAATTAGTGTCGCTCTTTTCACGCTCTCCGGCTCAATAAATACCCCTAGCGAGCCCCAAAAAGTATGCTATACCGTTCGGTCAAGCCATTTCTAAATAAATGGAGCCTAAACGAAAAAAACATCAATACCGCCAACGCATACGCACTGAATAACGCTTGGGGGAAACAAATTTTCCGCCGCGTAAATTCCAACTTTGATTACTTTGATGCGCACTCGCTCAGCTTACAACGTGTAACGGTCCAATTTTATGCGCTCTGTTTTTGTTTGGTTTCTGTTTTGTGCTCTAATTCGTAAGCAAAGCAAGTGAAATATATTTCAAATAGCGTTCAAGTGAGCACGCGCTCTTCCCATGCATGCAAAATGCATTTTTCCCAGCTTGGCAAGTAACGCTCTCATAGCGCGAAAAGCTCGCTCCCGACGCGTCCAATGTGTGGGCAGGTTGCCCATCGAATCGGGTCACATAGCTTGTGGGTTCCCAGTGCAGCGCCGATTTTTTTATTTTGTGCTTTTCTTCTTCATTTTTGTGCTGCCGTCTTTTGCCAGTTTTTCTTGTTTTGTGTTTTTTGGTACACCGTTGACGCTTTTTCGGTGTATAAATGGTCGCACGCCAGCGTATCGCATTTCAGTCTATATCGGACTTTTGCGCGCTACACACGGCGTATACGCAACGTTTAATAGGAATTTAACGAAGCGACTGCCGCCACTCGCCTATGTGTGCGTGTGTGCGAGTGTGCGTGAGTTGGCATTTGTGTATGTGTGTTAAGAGCAGGCAGTAGAGGTTTTTGCATTCACAAGTTTTGAGTTCAAAACACCTTTTGATCATTTTACCGCTTGCGCTCGCTCTCCAATTTTTGAGAGAGTTTTTTGAATTTTTAGGATGTGCGTGTAAGACTTGCATATTTTGCGGTATTATGAAGTTTTGATAAAGTAAGGTTAGTTGGTGTACGATTTTCAATATAAGCGGCGCGTTGAGAGTCATCTTTGAACTTAGTAAAAAAGAAAAAAACAAACTAAAAATAAATAAGCAGAAATTCTTTAAGATAATTGTACCAAAATATAAACAAATAAAAGAACAAACTGTAATCAAATTTTTACAAGTGTTTAATACTTTTTTGTGTAACTTTTAAATTTGAGCCACATTTTTATAAAGGTAAGAACCAAAGAACAAATTTTCAATTCTTATATCGAATCTTGTCTGATAACAAAACAATTGTACAGTCGCGTGTACATTTCTCAAGGTTTTTAAGAAGCATTTAGAAAGGTTGAATTTTAAGAAGCAGCATGCTTTTTAAACTGTCAAATTAAAAGTTGGTATGGTTCGTTGACCGGTTCAGAACTTAGAAAAAAAAAACGGTAATGCCAAGCATAAAAAGTCATAATTTTTTTTCAATTTTAAGGCACTTCCAAGGCTCCTCCAAATATGTAATTTTATAACAAAAAGATTAGAAAATAAAGATTTCTCTCTCTACGTTCAAAACTAAATTATTGCAAAAAGTTTTCTACCCAAAAATAAAACTACATCTTTTCTTAAGCTTTGATGCCAAGCTTCTAAAGTTGCCTGTCCGTATAACCACAGCTTTTAAAAATATTAAATTAAGTAAACTCTTATCACTTGGACACATTGCACACAAATCCAATTTGAAACTACAAAAAAAAACTGTAGCATACTTTCAAGCGCTGTGCATATTTACCAACACTAGCTTAGCAACAGCATCAAGCATACGCAGTGTTTGACGGCTTGACAGCCTGTAATGAATACATATGTACATAGAAACTCAAAATAAAAACTGTTAAAATTCAGAGCGGTAAAAAAAGAGGAAAATTATGAAAAAAAAATCGCGAGCTAGCTCTTGACGCTCGGCTTGGCTGCTGGTTTTATTGATTTATATATACATACGTTACACTAGCCGGATAGCAGGAGGTTGTATGGATAGATGGTAGGTAGGTAGGTTGGTTGGTTGGCTGGCTGTTGCTATTACTGTTGTCGCAGTGTCCCAAAACGGCACAATACACACACTCTGGCAGAGGCGCGCGCATAGGCTAAAGCAGGGCGCTTACAAGGATGTATGTATGTATGCAGCAGCAGCATCGTCATTTACCTACTCAGGCTGCGTGCTCACTTCCGTTTCCTGCTGCATGCTGCTACTGCTGTTGTTCACTTGCAATGACAGCGCACGCCGTTTTGTCGCGCGTTTAATGGCATCCCAGCTCAAGAGAGCGAGTGTGGGCGAGAGCGAAAGCTGGATGCTGTGCCTGATTGCAGTCTCGCGCTTCTTATTCGGAGCTCATCAACGGTTTTATTTTGTGCCCAACTGATTGGGAAACCCCTTAGCCCAACACACGCACACACACACTCAAAAAGCTCGCTCTTTGCCGGCAACGCTCTTTTCCTTAAACTCTCGCTCTTGCTATCTGTCTCTCAGTAAGACTCTCAAGCTAGTGCGCTCTCTAGCGCTCTGGCAATGCGTGTTTACATTGATTATGTTATCCATTGCGCCCAGTGTTTGCCTTTGCAAATAGAGTTATACGCGTATGGGTGTGTGTGTGTGTGTGTGAGTGTCTTGTGTGACTTCTGTCTCTGCTGTCTCTCTGATTCTGCCATTGACTTGCTAATTTTGTTCAGCGAACAGCAGGACATTCATATCAACGTCAGTAACAGCAGTAGCAGCAGCCCAGGGATGCCAACTACCTACGGGCTGGCTGGTAGCTCTTACCCCCAACTATTCCAGTTAACTTCAATCAATAAACTTGCCTAGTTGGCCTCGGGCCCCACCTCAACGACTGCCAATTATTATCGTTATTTTGTTTTCAGTCATTCGCAAAATTTATTAATCAATAAACGCACACCCACAAACAACAGTGCTGCGTTTTCTCTATTCTGAGGGGACTACACTCGAAGAAAAGTCAATATAAAAAGCAGCTTAAACATAATGTTATCAGGCAAGTCTATCTTAGAGCGTTTGAGCTAAACTGCATATCCGACCGACGCATATTTCTTTGACGCTTAAATTTTTTTAAATTTCATCGTTCCTTGATGTAGCCTTTCAAATTATTTGATTGCAGGTGGGTTAGGCTTTGGAAGCTCCTAAAGCAGCTTGACAGAGTTAGGTCCAGTTCAACTTGAATGGCTTCTCAGTGCTTATGAGTTAGTGCAGTACTAAAAGGTAGCATATCATTAGCATCTTTTGCTACACTTCCTCCTTACTGATTTGGTCCACACACTTTTTCTCTCACTGCATACATATGTGTATTTGCCTGCGTGGGTGTTGCTTAGGTGTCCTAGAAGCTAAAACTGTTCCTATCGCTGTTGTTGTTCCTCTTCTTGGGACTATGTGAAAGACGTTGTTGCCTTTGGTGTATGTGTGCACATCTACATATGTGTGTGTGTGAGGGGCTTGTGCACATATTTGTGGCTCATTAACGGTTTTGCATATGTTCAACCAAATTGCATGTGGTTGCATTCATGCGGTCCTTGTCGATAAGGCGCTCCAACGTCGAGTAGTAGGTTGGTGGCTGCCTATGCCTGAGCCTCTTTGCCGAGTACTAAACAAACATAATTTTGCGCATGGCAGCCATAACAAGCAGGTGACGGCCACTTTGCCTAACATCTTTGGAGCATTCCCTGCATATTTGAGTGCTAAAACGCATATTGCATATTTGGCAGCGGTTCAAGTAGTGCGTATGTGTGTGTGTAAGTTCCTCATTAGCATAGTAAATTGATTGGATCGAAAGTTGGAAGTTTGTTGCCATATTTCATTGTGACATGCTTGTTGGCCATTAGTTTTACGTAATCTCTATACAAGTAGGCAAAAGGCCGCTGCATTTTAGGGTTGCGTAAAATCTGTTGGCGAAATTTAGCCTCTTTGGTCACCGAAATCGACGAGTTTTCCCATAGTGTAAGCGGGCATGGCTATGGCAATATATTATGCTTATTCTGCCTGCAGATCAGTGCTCAGTTTTCAACTAAAATGTCAAGTTCGTCCTATTCTACGGTTGTAAAACATCGAAGGCAACAGAGGCAACATTATCCCGGCTCCAAGTTTTCATAAATATAAATATTTATTTCTGGATGCGCACTGATCAACCACATTTAAATTACGATATACGGCAGCGTAAGTGGAATCGGATTGGACATATATTGCAACGACCTGATACCAGCATTGCAAGGCAAGCGCTTCGTTGGGACCCTGAAGGTAGCAGATGCTCAGGAGCCCCAGCTATGTCCTGGAGAGCTTCGGGCAGCCAATTATTCCTGGAACAACATTTACACAAATGTTCACAATAAAGTTTTAAGTTGATTGTTGAGGCTCTAGGCTCCACTTAGGAGAAAAGAAATAAATCATCATCAGAACAGTGGTCGGCACGGCCCACTCTCGCTTATATAGGGATTAGTGGGATCGACACACGTACAGTACACGTACACGTCACATGCACATGTGTGAGCAGCAACAGACACGAGACGGCTTGTGTCGAAGCGTTGTGACGTCACTGCACCACTCATACAAACGCAAGCTTAAATGTGAGCGTAGTTCGTACCGACACTGCTAGAGATATATTTCAAAAATCCTCAATACTCTTGTCCCTTTGCGTACAGATACTTGGTAGGGCTAATGGGATTACCTGTTCCAGGGGCTTGTTTAAATTCTGTGGTTTTGGTATGCTCGAAAAGTTTTATCCAAACCAAGACTGTACTCAACAATGAGCCACCTTAAGTCTAGGTTGTGCAGCCTTCAGCAGATTGTTTTCAACAGTAAAAACACTTATTAAAGTTTTCGTTTCATAATAGCAAACTTTGCCCACTCTACAACAACTTGACCAACAAAAAAAAAAAAGAAAACTTAATTGAACTCTATTTTTTGCTGGCATTGTTCACAACATGCTTACCAACTATTGAAGGAAACCCTACCAGAGCAGACATATTGTCCATCAAAAATTCAAAAGACTTAAGTGCAACATAATACAAAGTTCAAATACCAAATGTCAATTTACTGCTCAGTCATTTCATTGATAATAAACTTGTTCCTCTCTTTTTCAGTGCTTTCAGTGAATAAAAGAAAACCCAGACCTCTGAACTGGAAATACATACATTTATTGTGCGATGAAAGGAAAAAACTGCAAGTGTAGCGAAAATTGATTCATGGAAAAAAAAACGTCACTAAGTAAGCAATATATGTGAAACCGAATGGTCAGTAAACGTAGCTGGAATCCAAGAAACAGCTAAGCGCCAGCGAAGCGACAAGAGGATTTGCTGAGACCATATTACCATAAAAAAAAAACGGTGTTAAACGAAGGCGTAGCTGCTTAGTCCAAATAAAAAAAATCAATAATAGACACATGTAAAAGGATACTTTTGCCGGGCTGACAGCGACGACGACCACAGCGCACATTCGCAATATGTTCGGCCGTAGCGCAGGAGCAACAACAAGCGTCACAAGAGTCCCAACAATAACAAGAGCAACTGGCAGCACTTGGCTGTTGTTGTTGCTGCTGCATAAAAGCAGCCGCTTGAACCCAACCGCACACTAAGCCAAAAGGCAAACCAAATAAGTTGCAACCAATCTTTTACTGCACCCGATTTCTTCTTTAAGCTCATCATGGCAGACAGATACGCTGCCGCCAATGCGGCCAGCTTCTATGAGCAGCAGCAACGCCATCAACAACAACAACAGGTATTTCCATTGCCAATTTATACTTAACTTCTACGTCAGGTCATTCACCCAACAAACAAACGCCTTAGACTAGTACCCCAACCTGTCCGATTTGACCTAAGTGGCGAAAAAAGAATATGCTCCGAACTGTTCACACAGAGTCTGTGGAACACTCAAAAATCAACCAGTTGTCTATCAGTGCTGCACTGATGGCCTATACGCACTGATCTTCTCGGCTTACACACATTCCTATAAAGGATCGGGCATTAAACTCTCTACACACAGTCATTGAAGAGCTTTATGAGTCTCTCTAATAGATTCTTTCAAATTTAAGCTATCAAGGTTTTCAAGATCCGCGCTGGTTCAACACCGCTCAATAACTAGAACCAAGGTAGATTCAAATCCAAACTAGATGATCCTCAATTCTCTGATACATACTGTCATCCCTATGGGCCTGATTCCTCCTTTTATACTCTACTTATTCTTTTCATCCCTACTCAACAACAGCAACAAACACAATATGCAGCACAGCCGTATCGCACAGCTTACTCCGGATATGCACCTTATGGTTATGCGCCGCCGCAGCCTTATGGTCAGACATCGCACAGCAGCTATATGTCCAGCTATTATGCTGGACAGTATGATAATAGCAGCAGCGCCTATAGACGCTATGCCTCCTATGCTTCGCCACATTATAGTCAGCCGGGCGCTATGTTTACACCTGCTGGACAGCAGCTTATACCCTCCTCCGTGCTGCACTATCCGCCCAGGCAGAGTCCCTATGCTCAGCCTGTCCAACCCTCGCATTCCAGCTATGCCAGCGAGCCGTCATACGCTGGTACCCCCTATGCGCACGCCCATGCACATGCACGCGCTGCTGCAGCAGCTGCTTATCAGGCCAGCGCCAGCGCCAGCGCTTATCATCCACACTATGCACATAACAGCGCGCTGCTAACGTCGCAGCGCTCCATGACGCCTGCGCCAAATCGCACTGTGCTGCCGCCCAACTATTTGGAGCCGCTGCGTAGCTATGCGGATCAGCTGATGCCACCATTACGCACAAAGTCAGCGGAGTTGACGCCACCAGAGCCACTCAAGCCGGACCAAGAGCTGGAGGCACAAACACGGCCCAGCTCGCCGCCGCGCTTGACAACCTCGCCACCGCTCATAAGCGCCACAGGCACAGACAGCGGCATAAGCAATTGCAGCACCAGAGCGCGCAGCGACAGCAGTCAGAGTACTCCAGTTTATAGCAGCGAGTATCCGGTTAATATGTCAGTGGAGTCGGCTTCTTGTGTCTCATATCATTGTCCAGCAGATAGCAAAGACTATGAGGAGGAACAGTCAGAGGAGCGTGCTGCGACTGAATCGAACAGCGCTAAGCTGACCAGTGTTGGTAAGTAACATTTTAACTGATATTTACATAGTTTGCAATTAGGCGCACTGCTGTGGAAAATTTATGCAAACATATGTCAAATTGGATTATGTAAAAGGCAAAAAGTATGTAACTTGACTGTATATTAATGCCGCTTAGGCCAAAAAGCGGTGAAGTGTAATGGCACAGTGGGTTGGATGTTGGTTGTATGTATTAAAAAAAAAAACTGAGAAAGTGACAGAATTTAGTGCACACATTGTTGAGCGGCAAAAAAATTCTAGTCCAGCTATCTTTGCAACAGATTAAGTTTATTCGCCACTCCAAAAATATTAATTTTAATAATAATAATAATAGCTACAAAAAATACCCCTAACTTCACTAACAAGAGATATAGTGTAAACTGTCTGATTTTATCTGCTCTACTGTGTTGAACATTTACTTAAAAGTGATGCATCCGAACGTGAAACATTTAGCAGATTAGCATTTTGCCCACTGTCAAACTTTGTGCCACACGGCGTATACTTAATTTCGAATGCAAATTAATGCGAAAAAATGTCCATTTGCTTCGTCATCATTGTCGCTGTCGTCGTTGCCAACTGCCAACTGACAGTCTGTCAGATTTGAAGCTACTTTGCTGCCTTTCACACGCCTCTGTGCAACGGCTGCCCCTTTGGAGCTGCTCTAGTTTGCAGATGAGCTATTTTACAAGCACTCAGCCAATCAGGCATTGCTTAAATGCCGAAAGACTTCCGTTTCCTGTTAGCTTGACTTGGCATACAGGCAAAGTCAAGCGTAACGCCTACGTCATAAGGCCCTAAAAGACTTCAAAATTAGCTGTCTATTTATACACGCGATATATCATCCAAGAGAGCGGGCTAACTTTTGATGACTCGCCATTAGTTGTTACTTTTTTTTCCACACATATTTTTGGGCGCGATGTACTATACGGTGTGCGCAAATCAATAAGTTAGCTTTTTTAGCGTGCCAGAAAGTGTGAGTATGGAAGTGCGGGTGCGTGCAAGAGCTAGCAGGGGTAAACAGTAGTCGTATTTGCAAGGTGTAAAGTGAGAGCGCGCGCGTTACACTGAAGAGGCAGACAAACACACTCACACTTACACAGACGCTCACAACATATGACAGCTTTTTGAAATATTTCGTAATGTAAATGAACACACCAAGAGCTGCCTGGCCGTTATCAATGGGCGACAGCAGTAAATACATGCCCAGTTGGAACTGGCAGCAAAAAAAGAGTGTACGTAAAAAAAGACATGAAGTAAATACTTAAACTGCTATCAAAATAAATTAGCAAGTGGAGTTCCCTAACTAAATTTCTAAAAGATTAGGTTAACAAAAATATTTCAAAACCGTCTAAAAACACAATTACGTGTACTTGTATTTTCTAAGATAAAGCTACCTAGTTCTTAACTGACTTAAATAATTGAATGACATCAATTACACTCAATTCAATGTTATTACTTGGACGGTCTTTTATGTTTTTTGTTCAGCTTAGAAATTGAGCAGGGTTTACTGTTTACGGGAACTTACAATATTTTAAAGTGTAGTTTAAACTAACCAAAATTTTGTAAAGCAAGCTTTTCTTCATTAAAGACATGGTATCATTCTACTAAAGATGCAATCACTATTTTCCGACGCAATTTTTGTTTCTAATGAATATTCCCGAACAGCAGTTGTTACTTTTTGATCGAAATTGTTGGACCAACAATATATACAAATTTTAGCTTCTAAAAAAAAACTTTTCTAAAAGGGTCTAGCTGGATAAGGTACTAGATACTGCCCACAGCAATTATTGAAAAGTAATAGGGCAAAAAAATTTAAAGCGTTACGGCTTTTTTTTTAGTCTAAGTTGGCAACAGGGCTGTTTAAGAAAATCATTTTATTCTTAACACATTTTGGTACTGGAAATAGGCAAAAAAAAATTTTTTTTCGCCAAATTTCAATCTTTAAACTTAACGCGTTACGGCTTAATTTAAAAAAACGTGTTGTTCGATTTTATTTAATTGTGACTAAACTACTGAATATTTTGAACCAATTAATTAATAGTTAATAATTTTTTTTAAACAATGTTTTTTTTTAAAATTTAATACATTTTTGTAATACTTAATAAAACACATACTTCTTGTTTATATGATGAAAAAAATGAATTTACTTTGTTGGTAAATGTAAGAATGTTAACTTTGCTCAACAAACGTATGGGTTAACATTCAACACTAAAAATTAAACCAAATTAACCATACGCAATATAAGTAATTCTAAATTTCTAAAAAAAAATCCTTTGCAGTAGCCAGTTCCGATATGCCTACTGGGTGCCCACAAACTCTTAAGTGTGTATGTTTGCATGAAATGTCATCACAGCATGGACGAGTAAATGAACTTTACAGCGAGGCTTACGCTTGGTGGTTGTTGTTGTGCCTTGCTACTTGCCAACACTCACACAAACGCGCACAATCACATAGAATATACATATGTATGTACACATGTATTTCATGTAACCAAACCCAGTCATGGTGCAACGCCAACGCAAAAGCTAAAAATCAATGACAGTTCACATTGACGTTGGAAATTAGAAAAAAAAAAAATAAAAATTTATAGATAAATACAATACAAAATAAAATATCAAAACCGCAAATTTTTATGCGCTGCATACGTTCCGAGTCAGATTCAAGCTAAAGAGTAGCCTCTATTAGAGCATAACATTTGAATTGAGAGTTTAAGTTTAATATGTCACATGTCTATGCAAATGTCATGTCATGTAAACATTGCATTGCCTTTGGCTAATGCTAAGCAACGCATGCGCAGCGAGCAGCGCTTAAAAGTATGCTATGACTATTTGAATATGCTGCTCACGTAAACTGGCTCACAAACGGAAATGTCAAGTATGTGTGGCTGTGTGAGTGTGCTTGGCACGTTCAACAAGTGCAGGCATAGCTCATGCTCTCTTTGTTTTCGGTACGCGCTCTCTCTTTTGGCAAAGGCAACCCCCAAAACAAAAACGACAAAAATTTTGATAAGCGAAAATGAGCATTTGCATGTAAACTTTTGTGTTTGTGTGGGTATGTGTGTGTGGCTCTGTCCGGCCAACCTGTTTCGCAGGCAGGCTGTGGCCCAACCCACATACACACACACACACACTCATGGAGCTCAAGCTTCGCTTTTTAACCCTTGATTGCTTTGCACGCATGACAAAATAATTAAATGCCGCACACGACTGACCACAAAATTGGAGATTTTCGAAATGTAAGGCAAGTTCATTGATTTAACAGCGGTCATGCATTAATTATGCCATTAGTATTCCGTGGGAAATTTTCAAATTTCAAAGGGAAATTGTATTAATTGTCTTAGATATTGCGCTTAACCATCTATTGAAGATCATTTAATTGCACAAACTGAAGAGTCAATTTTAAATAGAAGTACATCAGCGGTTTTACAACTAAGTTTATGCTTCCTTTTGGCTAAAAATTCTAAAAAAAAATCAATTCACTAAGCAATTTTTAAATAATAGATCTTGGTCATGTTCTACAACAGCACAGATGTGTGAGATGTTACAAGGCTTTCATATATATATATGCTTAATAGATAGGTAGAAAAATCCAAAATCGTTTATTAAAGACAACATTTTATGGTACACCGTGTAAACATTTTTGGTAATAAAGCAACATCGTCTTGTTTCTCAAACTCACACAAAAGGCTAAATACATGTATAACATTTGGTGATTCAGCTTATGCGCTTCAGTTCCAATGAGTTCCCATATTCAATGAGCTTATAAATATGTAACCGATTATTGAATTTTGTTAAAGCAACTCAAACCCGCTTGAAAGAAAACAAAACTTCATATAAAAAAAAAAATAAATATCAAAATTCTTAGCGCAAAGAATTTTACTCTTTGGTACGCAGCTGCAGTGCTGCCTATTTTTTGAGCAACTGACATGTAGATGGCGCCAGCAAAGCATCAAGTCTTCTGTTTGCGCGCTAAAAACAAAACATTAATGTGCAGCAACTTATTTTGATGGCAGCAACAATGTCGCTTAGGCAAAATAGATGCACAAATTTTACTAAAGAGCAGAAAATTGCCCTGATAGTGTAGGACCACCCCATTATTTGAGACCTCACGCATAAGCTCTTGGCGTGTTTTTTTTTTTCCAACAAATAGGCAATATTTGCGAAATAAATACCAAGTAATGTTTTCATTTTTTTCCTTTTTATTATTTTGTACACTTGTAACAAATTTGAACAAACAGCTGATTTTTGGCTGGCGCCATCTATTGTTGGTTGCGCCATCTACATGTGAATTGACTAAATATGCGTGGTACTGTAGTAAGTAGCAGTTTTTTCTTTCACGACTTTTTACGAGAAACAGCAATTTCTAAAAAAATTATATATACCTAGAGAGGCACTGACCGACTCAGTTTACCAAAAATCCTCGACAAACCCGTGGTGAACAAGCATTTTTTGTATAGTATGTATGTAAAACTAGTGATATATAGAGTATTGATTTTCTAAAGTTGCTTTTGCTAGCTTGCCATTAAATTTCGTTAACACGCTGCTACCGTTTATTTATTTTTTTTAGTTACAGATGACATAAGCGTGACAACAGCGACGCCGGCATCGACGTCAACGTCACAATCACCAGCATTGCCCAATGATAAACCGGAAAGCGAGGTAAAGTGCGGCACACCAGCTACTTCTAATACGGCGGCTGTTGTCAAGCGTGCGGAAATCAATTTAGTTAAGCCCAAGGAGGTGTCCCAGGATGCTGTGCAGTCGCATGAACAGCAGCAGCAGCAGCCGGAGCAACAGACAGAGCCACAAACTAATCAAATGTCGGAAGCGGCAGACAGCGGGGTAAGTTTTTAGTAAAAGCCGCAATCAAATTAGCGTGCAAGTCAAATTGCAAATTGCAAATTAAAACTGCAGGCCAAATTTAATTGGAGCTGCGATAGGCAATAGGCTAAGGCAAGGTGTGGCATAAAAGTCTTGTCATCAAATGTTGGTATCCAGCAGATACATTGATTATGCCAGCATATTGTAGCGTCGCATTGAATTACGCACCAAATGGGTGGCAAAACCAGGGACAGCTTCATCATCAACCGCACAAAAAGCCCACGCTCAAATTAGGCCAAAAGGCGTGCGACCAGACCAGAACCCGTAGCCCGTAGTGCCCCCCCCTGCTACATATTTTTCTCGTCGTAGTAAACAGTAAATATAAAACGCACGAGCACGAGCTTGAGCTGATAATGACAGCCGAGTGTTGAGCGGGAAACTAGTAGTACAATGGACAGCCGTACAATCAAGATGCGCGAAATGCAAAGAAGAGAAGAACAAAATGCGAAATGCGTTTAGCTCCATCGACCGGCTTTACTTTAGCAGCGATGCCAAGTCATAAAAAGCTCTCAAATGTTGAGAGAGTGAGAGTGTGTAAGTGAGAGAGAGAGAGAGAGAGAGAAGTGGCATCAACAGAGACAGTGCAGAGACTCTGGCCGGAAGGCGTTAATACAGGGTGTCTTTACTAGTGGGTGCTATTGATTTTTTTTGGGGCATGCTGAACTTCACAAAGAGCGGCACAATAGCATGAGTATATGTGTGGGTGTGTGTGTGTGCGGCAGTTGGTAACATGAGCCCAAAAGCACGCGCCAACAAGCTGCTTCAACTACAGAGCACGCCATGTGGCAGAGGGTTGCAGCGGAGTCGTGGGGTACGGGTGCCACATTTCAAGTGCTCGGCACTTCAGCGTAACAACTTTTTTCATTTGGCCCGTTGAGTTGCTCGTTTCCATTACGTTTGTTTTAAAAACTAAATCGATTTTTTTCCGTACACTTCTTCAATTTGCAGAACAGCAGCAATTGGTCCCAACAACCACTACAACAACAGTCCGTATGGTGCCCCTCAAAACGTCGACCATGCACACCACCCGTTCCGCAAAATTCTCCAGTTGGTTATGGCAGCGCTTTGGCCGTTCCAGCCTCACACGCTCCACTGGGCTTAAGCCAGCCCAAAGCGCAAAATACCAAAAATTTGGGTCCAAAGAGTCGTAGTCGCATCATTGAATGCGATCTCATACCGAGCAAGAAATCAAAACGTAAAGCGAGTAAAACAAACAATGAGAGCAGTCTGGAGGCTGCTGAGTCCACCGTGCGTGAGCAAATAACCGTGAGTATGCAGGCTTAGAGATGGGCGAGTGATTTATCGAATGAAATTGCCTTAAAATCAAATTAGGCTCTAGTCATAAAGAATAATGTCATTAAGTTGGTCAATTTTCATTGACAATTGACATTAACGTAGGATTTCTGTTCGGATCTAGCTTTACGTTTGAATTTTTACAAACCTAGGAAGCTCTTTTGAAACTTTCATAAAGATAGCTAGATCAGTTTTTAAAACCATCATATCCAAAATTTTATGAGTTAAATTAAGTCAGCCAACTTCTACTGAATGAAATCAGCCATATCCCAACTGGCTGCCAAATTATAATCACATTTTGTAGATTTCAAACAAAGTTCGAAAGTTTTTGGTAATCTATAATTGAATTGAAAAAGTGGTCTGGAAAACAAGTTCGTGGGTAGTAGCTGCCCTGAGCCAACTCACTACGGCCCTGCTCCGTCACGCAGGCATCTCTAATGTGTTTTAACTCAGCGCTTGCTGATAACTGACACTGATGTCTGTTGTTTGCCTTTTGCAGGACATTAAACCGCTGCCGGGCTTTCAGCAGGCCTTTGGCTCTACCGAAATCGGACGTTTTTCGGAAACTTTTTTGCAAACGCCAGAGACAGCAGTGCTGGAACGCAGTGACTCGCATTTGGATGACTATGCCGCAGGAGCTTATCATGGCGGCTACTATGATGGCACGCTGTCCCCCCACTGGTCGCCCGCCACGTTTGACGAGCACAACAATTACAGCTACAACTACAACAACAACTACAATCACAATCAAATGGGACGCAATCGTCTGCGTACACAGGGCTACGGCATGCCGGACTACATGTCGTATGAGCGTTATGCGGCGGCCTATGGAGCGGGTAGAGCGCGTTATGGTGAAATACGCTGCAATGGCTATTAAAATTTTAAGCTAGTCTACGAAGCATCAAAGTTGTTAGTTTTGTAGAGTTTCTCACTAGTGCTGATAAGTGTATTCATATTCGTCCTTGTACTAGTCGTTGTCATTTGAAAATTCTCTGTGTGTGCCTTTTTCGGTCAAAAATTCAACATGCTCTCAATGCGTCTCAATGTATTGTTGGTATAGTTGTTCATTGATTGCATTCAAAATTCATAAATGAAAAAAATTAAAAGTAGTAAGAAAAAAATTAAAAGCGCTAAATGCGCAGCCAAAATATTTATAGTGTGAATTCATGTAAAATACTTATACATATATTATAAATGTTTAATAAGTAGTTGAATGTTTTTAATGACGGATTTTAAGCCAAAGTAATGTGTTTGTTAAAGCAGCGTTCCATTTGTACATAAGCAAAGATAAATTATTGATAAGCAAATGTTTAAATAAATCATTTCAGTCTACCATTTAAAAGCAACTTTTTAACATAAGTTTTTAAAGCACATAACAGTTTGAGAGCCTAGAGTCAAGGCACTGCTTGGCTGCAGTTTTAAAGCAATTGTCAACTGCTTGGAAAAGTAACAGTTGAAGTAGCAGCGTTTGTTTATTTACTTACTTTTAGTGCAAGCACACTTATTTTTAATACTTAACACATATTTAGTGTTTAACTAATTTAATAAATCAAGTATAATAATGTGTGCCATTGAAAACTTTTTAAAAAGTACATTTTAATTATAACTAAGTTACACTTAATTGCCATAAACTTGAGAGTAACGCAGCCTAGACACAAACCACCGCACTTATATTTATTACAAATTTTTACTTAACTTTGTGCCAACTTTTCGCGTAGTGTATTTTCCCAAGCGATGAGAAGTGTTTGGCAAACGGTTATAATAGAAAAAATAAATACTAAAAATGTCTGCATTACAACTTCTAGGCATTTTGAAGCTTTTATTTTAATGCCACTGAAGCTCTATTTCTAGAACTATTCAACTATTCAAATAACCGAATGTTTCAAAATTTAGCTGATATGAGGCACAGTCTCAGTTCTCAAGTTGAACATTTATAAAAAAAAGACAACTTTATTTGATAAAACTTTAAAAACCGACTTGCCTCCAGCGCTATCTAGTGGGTTTCTCTAAACGTGAAGAGTAGCTAAAATTCGGCATAGTCGAAAATAACTTTTTGTTCAGTTTTTTCCCCTTAAATTTAAGTGCCTTAAGTTTTGCGTTAAAAACATATTCAAATTTATACAAAATTTAAAACACCAACTTAAAAAAAAAATATATATATTTGTAACAACCGAACGAATTTGTTTTTTGTTTTGTAAAAAACAGTTCAGGTTTCAAATGGGCCCAAAAAAAAAAAAGAAGAAAAATTTAAATGCAAAATAAATAAATCAAAAGTAAAAACAAAAAAAAAATGTAATTTTATTCACATTTAAAATCTTACAACAAACAAACAAAAAACACATCGAGCAACATTCAAAAATGTTAAAATAAAATTTAAAAAATTAGCAAAAAATTTTTGTAAACTTCAAAATTTAATAATAAAAATCAAAAACTTTGTGTAAATTACTTACCCACAATAAAAAATTAAATTTTAGTGCTGACATTTTAAGTACACAATTAAACAGTTGTAGCTAAAAACAAAATAAGCAAACACACAAAATATCTTAAGTAATTAAGTCAAGTTTATAAAATGTGTAAATATTTGAAAAGTTAAAATTTTTGAGCAAATAAATTAAAACATTAGCCAAAAAAAGATGTTGAAAATAAAAGCAAGCAACTTATTTATTGTGGAAATGGGTTTTAAAAAGTGTAATTTTTTTTAAATTTTTTGCTTCGTAATTAAAAAACCTTTGCGTTTTATATATTGGGATTTTTTTTTTAACTGTTTTATTCGTTTAATTAATTTATAAATAGTATTATTACATAACCTAAAAGTTGTTTTTTGCTGTTCTTGCATTTATTTAAATTAATTACAAAAATAGTTCAGTTGTAAAATCAGCAGAATTTTATAATTAGCAATTAGTTTTTGTTTTGTTTGCAAGTTTTTAACTTTGCTTTGAAATAAATGAAAACGTAAATTAGCTTTTTAAAATATATTTATAAAAAACACTTTTGACTTGAGTTATGTTACTTTAGTTACGAATTTTACAAGGTTTTCCTTAAAAACTAAATGTAGAGAAAAGTCATTATTTAACAAATAGTTTTTGAATATAAATTATTTTATAAATAATTTTGAAAATAAAAATTACAAATAAAAAGCATGAAAAATAGTTAAGAACAGTAGTTATAGTATAGTGGGGCAGAGTTGGCTACAAGTTTTTGTTTATTTATTTTTTTTTTGTTTTACTTTTTGTTATATATATAAATAGTTAGTTTGTGTTTACGCATTTTAGAATTTGAATTGATCTTTGTCGACTTTTTTGAAACTATATTAGCGATTTTTTTTAGCCTGAATTCGGTTTTTTTTTTTTTTGTTTAAACAATTTTTAACGTATAGTATTAAACAATTACACAGTTATTGATCATCAGCGTGAATTACATTTTATAAATATTTTTAGTATATATATTTTAATTATATTATCAATTTGTTTTATATGTTTACTTTTTAATTTAAAGACGCCGCTCGCCGGCTGCCTCAGTGTCTTTCGAGTGACGTGCTTGTGTCTCTTTTGCCGCCCTAGTGTCTCTTTATTGCGTCTCGCGCTGCCGCCGCTCTCTTCTCTCCGGCAATCATGAGGAAGAAGCTGCCGAAGAGTTCTTGGTGGAACTGCCGCCACCGCTGGAATTTCGCTGTTTTTCAATATAAACATTCAGCAAGCGAACTTTGCTGGGATTTAGCACATTTAGCTTGGGTTTGACCTTTTCCTCTCCCAGCACTATGTATAGCTTGACAATGCAAAAGACCGCCGCTTTACGCACCATCGATTGCTGATCATCGGTGGAACGTGCCAAATTTGGAAATACAATGTCCAAATGCGCATCCGTAAAATCGCTGCCATGCCGCTCAGTTAGCTCCAACAGCATTTTAATTGCACACAGATTGGCAGGAAATGTGCCTGTGGCTATAACTGGATTAACTATGTTTATGGATAAGTCTAAAGGCAAAGCGGGCGCGATTCGTGGTATCATAACATCAATCTCACGTAGTGCCTCTTTGCTATGCTGATAGCAATTAATTATCTTAAGCAAGATCAGCTCCAAAAAGTTCATCCAATTGTGACGCATCTTTTCACTGCGCACAATCTTGCTAAGCACGTGCAGTGCCGCAATGAATACCTCCGTGTGCTCCGACTCCAGCATTTCGAGCAACATGCGCATAATAGAGCGAAAGTGTTTGTTAGGCAGCTCACAGTTGCCGCCGCGTATGCAGATGCCTAGATTGGTGAGTGTCGTTTGCAGCTGTTCCACGGGCTGATCCTTTTTGAGCGTTAGCGCCGTGCGCACAATCTCACTCTCGTGCACTTCTGGCGGCAGTATGAGCTCGCCATTTTCAGCGGTTCTATAGGTTATGTACACCTTGCCGCTGCCTCCATCCGAAGTTGTTGGTGGCGGCGTTTTGGCAGCA
The DNA here is from genome assembly GCA_949987675.1 of Chymomyza fuscimana. Lineage (NCBI taxonomy): Eukaryota > Metazoa > Arthropoda > Insecta > Diptera > Drosophilidae > Chymomyza > Chymomyza fuscimana. The sequence goes on from OX465089.1 coordinate 2,933,410, forward strand.
GTTCCCAGCTTGTGGTTAACTGTATGCTCGCCAAGTAGTTGCGCATCCAGACGCATGGTGGCACTCTCTGGCGTATTCGACTCTGTTGTATTGGCTGATGATTGCGTCTTGGAGTTGGAAGAAACCGAAGGGCACGAGTCTTGCTGCATTTGCTCATTGTACTGCAAATGCCCATTATAACCATTGGCTGCATTTACAGAACTGGCCAATGAGTGATATTGACGGGCTTGTATCATAGGCTCTGCGACTCCACCAAAACAATGCCTAATCTCCTCTGAGGTTTTATGTATATTATGCTGCACCTCCAGCTCATTGCCATAGAGCAGCTCCTGCTCCACGGAGGACTGACGCGAACGCGGACTAGTATTATAGTTGTGTGTTTGCAGCGAGGCAAATGGACCAACCGAGGGACTTTGCAGTGGCTTGGGACTGCTGCTGCTCAATGGTGAGCTGCTTGGCGAATTTGTGCCCGAATTGGTGCTCTGTCTACGAATGTGGGATTGTATGCACAAACGTGCCGAGTCCTGATAGCCCTTGGGCAGCCCGGATAGCAATTTTGTCATTTGCGGCGTATTTAGATTATATAGAGCCACCAGACAAGCGCGTGCTTGTGAGCGTAGCTCCATGGATTTCTGATCCGAAGCCATTTGGCTTAACTTTAAGACCGTTTTCTCACAGGCCGCGCTATGTTCGCTGGGGAAATCGCTGCTTTTACAATAGGTATTGGCCAAATCGGTGAGAAAACGCAGTATAGCTATACGTGTCTTGGTTGTGGGTGTTTGCGTGGCATCCGCCAATATGCGAAAGAGCTCCTTTAGCTGCAGCTCCGTGGGAAAGTATTCATTGACCACTTGCAGCGTTTTCCAAATCTTCCCATGCATTGAGTTGAGCAAATCCGTACCCAGTTTGTTGAACAAACGCGTCAGCAATATGAAAAGCCAGTCGTGCAAGTCTTGCGCATGCACCAGAATCAGCTCCGTGACAGTGTCCAAGAATAGCGAGTAGACCTTGGTGTGTGTGTCCATAAACATTTTCCTAAACATATCCAAGACACATTGCAGCTGCTGTGGCGTCAACTCCTTACCATCGGCCAGGTACTGCGTTAAACTAATGAGTCCATCCTTGCGCTCTGACCAATGTGTGCTGGCGCAATATTGTATTATGGTTTCTATATCATCAAAGGGTGCACGCTGGCTACTCCAGTCCAAACGAGTGCGTGAGCCGCTCAGCGAGTAATTAGAGTTGTTGCCTCTCGTATACGACGAGTCAAAGCTGCGCTCCGAACATACGGATGAAGCTTCGGAGTCTATGTCATCGGATTCGTCACGTGCCAGTAGTTTGCGTCCAATGCGCACACCACCCGATCGCATATAGTCGCCGGAAACATAATCCTGCGTCTGCTGTCCATCCACCGGCAAGAGGGCATCGCCAAGCGTGTGCTCTGCTTCGCGACTTTGCGCCAGAAGACGTGCAGCGGCCGAAGGACGAACGGGGTTGTTGCGCTCTGGAGTACGTCTGGCGCTAGCGCCGGTGGAGTATAGACTACGCTTCATTAAATTGCTTCCGCCGCCAGCACGCGTCGGACTGGTTTCACGTGAGCTGGCCGTGGAGCGTGGTATGCCAGAGGCCTTTTTGGGTATGGCGCCGGTAGCGCCCCTATAGTGATAGCCCAAGCCATATTGTTCTCTTAGCTTTGTGCTGGGTGAGGTGGAACGCGAGCCGGGTTGAGATTGTGACACACCAGAACGTCCTCGTGTGCGCGCAGTGGCTGTGATCCCTCCTGCAGGCGTTTGCTGCTGACTATTGGAGCCCAAACGTGGGCGCGGCAGAGAACCAGTGCTCGGAGTAGGCGCATTCGAATTGCTTACTGCTAGTGGCTTTTTTTGTCGCGAGTAGAGCGTATATTGTGCACGTGCTTTGGCTCTTTGCGCCGCTGCTGTATCCACAGCAGATATGCTGCGCATGCCGGCCGCAGGCTTTTGTAGTGTGCCTGGAGACCGTGCTATGCGTGAGACAGTACGTCTGGGCTCCAGGCTAAGTTGACTGCCACTGCTGCTACCGCCTCCCTCGCGCTCTCTTTCCAAAGCACGCTGTGCGGCTATGTCCAGTGAGCCGTAGATTTGATCACACAAATCTGGAAAATGTCGCCGGAAGGCCCAATAGGCACAGCGGGCATGGCGCCGCGCCTCGCTGTCTGCATCGCCAATACTTTTCTTTAAAGCATCCCGCAGAGCCACTGAGTTTCTTTCCAATGATTTAGTCTGCCATTCCTCAAACAACAAGACCAACATCTCACAGAGTGTGGCGCGTATATCCTTGGATTTGGATTGCATCAAAGTATCTGTTATAATGCGCAACAGTTTGGGCGCATGCGTATACTTAATGATATATTTTAGGGCCAGCGTCGAAGCAGAGGCTATAACCTTGGCGGAATTTTGCATCAATAGAATCAACTGCTCAAGTATAGACCAGCAAAAGGTATCCAATTTGTTTTGCAGCGTTTTGGATAAATAGGCTATTGTTATGCAGGCTTCGCGTATGACCTGAGAGCGCAGTTCCTCTTTGAGTATATCCAGAAATGAAAGCGAAAGCTCCTTCAGCTGCACGGTTATAAAGTTCGGCTGTGCTTGTATGTTGAGCAACAGCAAGGCGCGTATCTTTTTTAAAGCATCAATACGCTTCTCCCAGTCCGCATTCTTGTCGCTTATAATTTGCATAATTTGTTTGTAGATGTCATCCATATCCTTGGCATGAAAGATTGTCAGCTGCGGCACCATTTCAAAACTGGCCTCGAATATTTCCATGGTAACAGCGCCTGCATCTCCGGCTATATCATTTTGGCTACTGGGCTTCGGTCGCAACGTGGAGCTAGCTGATTGAAGCGTACGCTTCACTATTCTAGTGGGACGTTCGCGAACAGCAATGTTATCGCTCTCGTCGTGACCATAGCCATTTCCATTACCATTCTTAACCGCTGATTGTAACAGCAAACCCTCCAACTTGATCTGATCGAACTTTTGCTCGAGCACTGCCAGCTTAGAGGCAGGTAAGTCGTCCATTCGTCGTAGATCTGGTCTTAAACGATCACCCACATGCTTGTAAATCTCCACCAGCGTCTGTATGGCTGATTCGCGCACTGCGACCGTAGGATCGCCAAGTAGCGCGCCCACAGGCGGTATATAATTGCGCACGGTAAGCTGTTGGGTGCCATATTCATGTAGCGCATTGACTATGGTCTGCAGGAACTCCTCCCGTACCTTGGCATTCTTGTGCTTAAAGCAATTAACAGCGAGCTTATCGACCAACGCCTGTGGCGTCAGCACTTTGTGCTCCATCAGATCACGTAGCAGCAATTGCGCCTTCTCACGCACCGTGTCCCGACTATCTCCCAAACGATCGATAACATGCGGTAGTACTGTCGCTGTGTAGGCGTTAAAATCACTGCCCAAACGTTTGATCAACTCCGAGAAGGCTTCCAGTGATTTTTGTGCGATCTTAAAGTGACTGCCTGTTAGCCATGGCATTAGGTTGTCAATAAGGAAGCCCATATCTGTGCAGACAATCGAGTTTGTGTCATCGCTGAGGAATGTGACCAAATCTTCGGCTAGTTGCACTTTGACGCGCATATCCGCCTTGGGCATCAATTGGATGAAGCCATCCAAGTCATTTGGCTTGCGGTACGCCATTTTGTGAAGATTTTGTGTGTTTTCTGGCCTTAAAGAAGTGCTCTTGTTGGTATGTTAATTTGTTGAGGCAGCAGCTGCAATAAAAAATAAAAAACGATGGTATGAGTTTTAACGAAAATTCAATTAAATATTTATTGAGTTAAAAATGCGCATATTTAGAAAAACACACAGTAAAGATATTAAAAAGAAAAAAGGACTTTTAATTTCTGGTAGCCAATATCCCTGCAGATATATTTTTGGAACATTTTTGTTTTCCGTTGTAAAATGCAATCGACTTGGTTTGAATTAGGAATAAAACAATTAAACTTTCAGTACTGTTTTAACGTAATTTTCTATTGTTTGTATTACTAATCGAATTAAGAAATTATTTATAAAAGACGGTTTTTTTTTACCCAAAAGCAGCTTGAAATTTGGTCAATTTTAAAGGGCACAAAAATATTATAAAAGATTTAAAATATACAGAATTTCTCCAACAATTCAGCGACACTTAATTATCCGTACATAAAAACGATTACTTATTAATTTATTATGAAATTTAAAAAACCGAATTGTGTCGAAAAAATAAACCCTAGAATATATAGTCGTTAAAGTACTAAAACTAGTTTTCAAAAAAAAAAGATTTTTATGTTTTTTCAATAGCTTGAATGGAGTAAAATTTCGAGGCTAAACAGATATTTTTTTTTTGAATTTCAAGTTGGTTCGTGTTTATAAAATTGTAACTTGATTAGTTATTTCTAAAAATAATATAATAAATCTTAAGAGGATGCTGATACTTTGGCTTCCAAGTAGGAATCATAACAAACTTAAAGCAAATGCAAGTGTATGTTGTGCTCAGGTCAACAAATTTTAGCTAAAGCCTTTACAGACTGCGCGCGCGCTGTAAATGACATTAGAGCAAGAAGAAGCACAGCAGTTTGAACTGTTGCCATTCGCATGCAATATCAACAAAATAGCAACAATTTTTGTTTGTATGGGTATGCGAGCAAGGGCAGGGCTGTGCTATATTTTGGAACTACCATAGGGGCGGTAGGTAACAGTTGCTTGTAAAATGAAGTCAGTGTTGTATCTGTCTGCACGTGTGTGTGTGTGCAAAAGTAGGTGAATGGCTGCGGGGGTGGAGTAACGTGGCTGTTATGTGCACAAACATGAATCATCTCACCGCATTGAGCGTGACTACGCGTCGTCCAGTGGGTGGTGAAGGTGGTGGTGATGGGTGGGCGTTACATGTGTTGCCGGATTGCCATAAGAAATACAATGAAATATAGAATACAAAATATAAAGGCGACTCAGACAACGTGCCTTGGCTGCGTGAGACTTTTTTTGGCAATGCGGCTTGACATAAACGGTAAACGCCAGCAGCGCCAATTGAGCGACGACGACGTCAACGACGCAGTCGTCAAGCCGTCTATGGCAATGGCTGATGATATGCGTCGCTGCTGGCGTCGCAGTCGTAATTTGCGTGCTAGCAAGCAGAAATATTTATGAAAATATTACGTTACATATATAAAATGTTAAAATGAGATAATAGTTTAAAAAACTCAGCAGAAGAGAGCGAGAGCGCCAAAGAGAGTGCAAACTTCAATTGCTAAGCAACAAAAGCGACTTGTTTGCGTTTGACTTGCCATTGCCAGAGAGCAAATACTGAGAGAGCGTTAAGAGAGACAGCTACAAATTAACATTGCATACGCAATTTTCTATTTATAAAAAAAAAAATAACAATCAACAAAACAACTACAGCCGTAGAGGCAACGGTAATCAATGCCAAGTGAAGTAAATGAATGATGTAGTTTACCTATTGGGCGTTGTTTTTATTGTTTTACGAGGGTTGCCTTTTTTTTTATTTACGGAACAGATATTCCTTGTCTAGGATTCTAAATATTCAGAACGTTTTTACTTAAGAACTGCAATTTTTTTCGGTTTAAAGTACGCGTACATTGAACATGATTTGATACTAGTCAGATTTTAAAATTCAACAGTGAATGATGTCAGATGTCTTGCTACAAAACCACCGATGCTTCATAAAAAACGATCTAGCAAAATAGTCATCGGTATAATTTATCTAGAGGTTGAGGATTCCATCGACATTAGTTCCATCAGCAAATTTTTTTTTGCTTAAGATACTGCATTATACCCAAGATTACCACTTTAAAAAAAATAGTCTCAACTCTTGCGCAGTTCTCGACGAATCAGGAATATACATAAGTACGAGCATGAATCTCAGCTGTATGGGCTGTAAAAGTGAAATTCAACAAGAATGGTTCGGTCTATTCTGGAGTATTTGATGAATTGAGAAAATTGAACCGCCGAAGATGAAACACTCTTTTGATTGGAAATTCTTTTGTTTGCGGCAACTGTTTTAACTAGTAGCGTCATTGATGAAAAATGTTAGATTTTATTCTCTTTTTTTCGCATGTTAAGTTCCTAACAAAATGTATTTATTATTTATTTCTACATTGAACTGAAACTTCATAAAAATTGGTCTTTTAGAAGCTTTTATATAAAATAAATAAATTTAAAAATTTTACAAATCTATTGAACCTAATTTCTGGCACATACTATGTGTGATTTGTTGTAACCAGAGCCTTGAAAAACGAAAATAACTAATTTTAAACACTATTGTTAACAAAAATAAATGACATGTAGCTCGTAATACCTGTTTTAAGCAATCAAAACAAAATATAGAGAAAAGTAGAGAGATCTACAAGGGCATGCACACTTTGACGATACCAAATTGACGTTCCGGTATTTTTTGTAATTCCCAATCGGTTTTTTTTTTTTCTTTACAAACTTTATATCGTATTGCAACAAACAAAAGATAAGATTAGACACTACGAGATAACAAAAGTAGTAACAACCGACCATCTTGATACTATATGCATGGATGGTATACAAAAAAAAGCTGCAGCACCGCCGACTAAATAAATAAACTAAATGTTTGGTATGGAAAAATTCGCAGCTGCTGCTGTTGCGGCTGCGACGCTGGCGTTTGCGGCGGGGCTACTCACTGAAGGCTGAAGGCGAAGGCTATGGCTATTTATCAGTTTGGCAAACACAAAAATGTATACATGTGTATGTATTTTAAATGTCACAAGTGAAACGGAAGCTAAGAGCGACAAATTGCAAATACATACATACATGCGCACGATAAATGCGTGTCTTTGCCGATCTTAACACTTTGCGCACATTTATAGCTATGGGTTACGCATATTCAAAATATATACAAACATATACATACATACATATAAACGCATACTCACTTTATTCGCAAATCCGGCTGCGCCGACTTATGTTGCTGCTTCTGCTGCTTTGCGGAGAGCTGAACGCCAGTCTGCTGCTTTGTGAATGCGGCGTTTCTGCCGCTCTTGGGCTGCTCTTCTGCCGCCGCTGTCACACACTCCTCACTCGCTCACACACAATATTGTTTTGGGTTGGGCAGGCGGCGACGACAACGACGACGACGACGACAACAACAAAAACGACGTCGGCGTCAACACACAAACAACAACTGCTGCTGCTTGGCCCCTTTAGGCAATATCGAAAATTGATTTTCCAGTCGCAACTTTAACAAACAATTTAGAATGGTCACAAATATTTTAAAAAGAGAAACAATTTTTATTTTTCTTTTATTAGTTTAAGCACAGCCAATTAAACAATTGCCAAAAGAGATCACAGCTACGACTTGTTGTTGTTGTTTTATTTATTGTAGCCGTCAGTTTCACTTTGGCAAATTAAATGTCATTTCTTATTTTGTTTTGTTGTTGGTCTCTTTACCGTTATTGGTTAGTTGACGTCGACGTTAACGTTGCAGAGCTGCGGCCGCGCTGCCCAGCTCTACGCAAACTGCGGGTTCAACACAAATTCCAATGTCTTCACGTATACGTTGACGCTGTGTTATTTTTTTTCTTCTTTTTTTTGTACGGCGGGCGGCGGGCGAACTACGCTGCTGCGCCGCTGCTGCTGCTGGCTGCTTTCGTGAACTTTTTCTGTGACGCGCTCGCTGCTGCTGCTGCTTTTTTTTTTATTATTTCATTGGTTAGTTTTGCACTTGAATTTTGACCGCAAAGCGTTGGCGTTAGTTTAGCAAATATCACATTTTGATGTGTATTTAAGCTTGCTTTTATGTTTAGCGCTAATTTGCAGATAATATTTGCACTTTTTACTTAATTTTAATACCGAAATTGAGCAGCCCGTTGCGAAAAAAAATTACGCCTGCTTCTTCTTAGCTATGTGTGTCAGTGTGTGTGGAACTATTTTGGAGATGTACAGCAGCGCGATATGTATGTGCGCACAAGTTGGCAGCACTAGGTATTATCGATTGCGTACTGACAGAGCGTTGCCAGATGCGATAAAAACAGTGGTAGCACTGATTAGCGCGCATTTTTTGAATTTCAACAATTTCTATGGAATACAAAGTTCGATGGTAGATAGATAATACTGTGCAACTGATAAGAGTTTATTCATAATTACATCCGTCTGACTGTCAGTAAAGTGCTGTCCCAATTAATTGAAACAAATTTATAGCTTTTAATAGCATACACTGCGCAACAGCCAAATTGGTGCTTGAAAGATGACAATGATGACAGATGATGGCATTCTTTTTAATCTTTCTGTGCTAGTCTGTTTAATTACAAGTATTAAAAAGTTTAAAAAATTATTATTGGAAAGTGAATTTAATTAGTCCAATTATGTCCTGGGATCATTTTTTATGTAGAACTTTACAAACTTTTTCAAATATTTTTGATGAACTTAATTAATTTTAGATAGAGAAATATACAAATATATGAGACTACATAAGAAAAAAAAGTACCTATATAAAAAACTGCAAAATTCTTTCTTTCTTTGTAACCAACGAGCTCTTTCATTCACAATTGGAATCATCCATTCAACAATTTAGCTTTTACATAGTGTGTAGGTTATCAGAAGCAATAAATTTGTTTCAATTGATTGCGACGGGACGTCAGTTTGAATAAACTCTTATCAGTCGTCTGATAGAGTGCTGACTGCGACAGCTGTCTGTCGTCTGATAAGAGTGCTGACTGCGACAGCTGTCTGTCGCTGAATATACTATATTTAAACTTTAATCAACAATGTTTAAAGAGTCTCATATTACAAAATAAAAAAAATTAAACTGCAGAGCCACACGAAATTGTAATAAATTGACTCACTGGCGTAGAAATGGGGGATTTGGGGGAATGATAAACCCATGACGAAAAGAAAGTTAAGAAAGCAAGATGAAACGAAATGAAAGTCTCATTCTTCTTTACGTCCACATTTTGCTTAAAATAAAAAAATAAATGTAAAATATTGTACATTTATAATTTTTTTTAGTAAAGAAATCAATCAAATTTATATAAAATTTTATGAATTTAAAAAAAAAAATATATTCATATATATATATAAGGATGAATCTGTCTAAAAAAAAATTTGCTCCATTTAAAAGCGTGGGGCGCATGGGACTCTGCCGTGTGATCGGGCCACTTTTTTTCGAATGGCTTCATGAATAACTCAATCAATTTTTATCCGATCGATTTTTTTGACGAAATAAAATGTTCGGGTTGATTTTTCGTTTTCCGGAGCACGGCTGAAAATTTTTTTTACAACGTTTATAGGCGTTAAAATTTTAAGCCATTTAATTTTTTGATAAAAATGTAACAAGAGTAACACAATTTGAGAAATGCGAAAAAATAAGTTGAAGCTTATTTACAAAATATTAAAAACAATTTCGGTAGGGATAAATTTAAAAGCTCTCGAGATGCTGAATATCGTTTTGCTGTCAGTATAGAATTTTCTTGCAATCAAAAAGCGATTTAAATCAGTCCCCCATGCAAAAAACAACCAAAGCCACTGCATTGATTACATGATACTTTTATATGTATATATTTGATATTTATATATTGTATATTCTGTTTATTTATGTGGCATGTGGTATACGTAATTTTTGCTGCAGTCAGCTGCAATCTAAAGTAGTTGCTAACTCAACAATTCCATATGCTTTGTACTCAATTGAACTCAATAAATTTATGGCTTTAATGCAAAATGTTTGCTACAATTAAACTAAATGAAATCAGTCTTTGTTGACCTGATGCACAGCCTGTGCACGGCCAGATGGATCTTCCGGGCAGCCCCAATCCAAGCGCGGCACCCAACGCACTACAGTGCGTGCCGCCGCCTCACCCGGAAATTGTTGTTCAAATATGCTACGATAGTAGTATGCCTCCTTGGTGCTGGGCGTATTGAAAGGATACTTCTCTGCAGCTGCTGCAAACTCCTGGTCGCTAACATGTGCGGTGGCTACGCTGCGTATGCTGTCAATCCAAGCGTAGCCCACACCATCGGAGAACTGCTCTTTTTGTCGCCAGAGCACTGAATCCGGCAGATAGTCATCCGCAAAGGCAGCTCTTAGTATATGCTTCTCTATGCGATGCTGCTGCACGCCACCTAGCGCATTAAGTGACCCCGCCAGCTTGTCCTCCGGTCTGATGGACATAACATAGTTGACAAAAGCCGTGTCTAGAAAAGGCACACGCAGCTCTACGCCCTTGGCCATGCTGACTTTGTTGGCACGCAAGCAATCCGATAAATGCAACTGCTGCACACGCTTAACCAGCTCCTCATGAAATTCCAATGCATTGGGCGCCTTATGGAAGTATAAATAACCACCAAAGATTTCATCGGCGCCTTCACCAGACAATATCATCTTAATGCCTGTGCTTTTAATAAATCTGGTTAGCAGCAACATGGGCAAACTGCAGCGCACAGTCGTCACATCGTATGTCTCCAAATGATAGATAATATCACGTATGCCATCCAAGGCCTCATCAATTTCAAAGATCAGCTCTGTATGATCGCTGTCTATATATTTGGCCACATGACGCGCTGCCTCAAAGTCGGGCGCATTGCGCAGTCCCACAGAGAAAGTTTTCAAGCGATATAAAGTATCTCGCTCACGCATAATCTTGGTCGCTATGGCTGCTATCAAACTGGAGTCCACGCCGCCCGAGAGCAATGCGCCAAAGTGCACATCGCAGTGTAAGTGCGTGCGCACAGCGGACTCCAAGCTGCTGCGTAACATGCTCAAATTGCAGTCCAGGCTGGGTATCTGCTTAATCCAAGGCTGCTTGAAGTGTTGCCAACGTCGCAGTGCACCCACGCGTCCAAAACGCGCCTCTCCAGGCGTAAAAGTTTCTAGCTGCACGCAGCACTCTACCAGACACTTCATTTCGGAAGCTATCCACATATTGCCAAACTCATCCGTGCCCACATACATGGGTATGATGCCAAAGGGATCGCGTGCCAGCAGCACTTCCTTGGTGCGCTTGTCATACAGCGCAAAGGCATACATGCCTGTTATTTGCTGTAGAACCTCCACGCCATAATCCTGATAGAGTTCCAGTATAACATGGCAGTCACTTTTGGGCTTATAATAACCACGTCGCTTGGCAATGTCGGCCGACAGCTCCAAGTAGTTGTAGATTTCGCCATTGGCCACCAGCACCAAGTTGCCGTCAGTCGAAACAAAAGGTTGGTCGCCCATCTCCACGCCCACAACACGCAATCTTTCATGTACCATAGCAACGCCGTGCTTCTCTATGGTCTTTACGCCTGTGGAATCTGGACCACGATGTCGCTGCTTGCCGCTTTGCCTAAAGGCCAGCTCTCGCAAACTATGCCGGCTGCCCTTGTGCAGACGTGGCTTAATGGCCTCACCATCACTTGAGAATATTGCAAAAATGCCACACATTGTAATTACTTTTTTTTTTGATGCGTTTTACAAATTTTTTTAATGCACTCTTAACGCTCGTTAAGACACACGTTCCCGCTTTCAAGTTCAATTGCAAATAAATTTGCGTTAATAAAGTTTCCACTTATATACCTACTAGTTGACCGACTGAGCAACCCGTCGAGCGAGTAGCTCTCTGCCTCTCTACGTTGTTCGTTTGTCTTACTTTGCCGAGTGGCCATATTTCGTCATGCTATTCGTAGCTGGCTGGCACGCTTTTTATACACTAACAGAGAGTTCATTCGTTGCGCCAACACATGTAGCGCCTACCAAATTGTTTATATAAATTGGGGGCGTATTTTCTACTTAGTTATTTTCAATTTTGAGTCAAAAAACTATTATAGGTACTTGGGAAAAAAAGAAAATCATGTAAGGAATCCAAAAAAAAATGTTTAAGAAACTTATGAAGTAGTAAGGGTATTTTTTCCAAAAAATATTTTTAAAAAAAATGCTATTAGAACAATCAAATTAATAAGAGTATTTTTTAAAATCTTCTTCTATTAAAACAAAAGTTATTAGAATAAAGAAATATAGAAAATAAATAGATGCATTTATGTATAGTACAGTAAACGAAGAGTTTCATCTGGAAAAAAATACTTAATGGGTGAAACTTTCCAGGAGGCGAAACTTTCCTTTTTATCAAACTTAGAGTAATGAGGAAATTGTAAAAAATAAAATTATCTACCAAACAAGACTTAAATCAAGGTTGTAGGTTAATTGGTTCAAGCACAATGCCTGTTTAAAGTTAAAAGTTGGAAATGGTGTTTTTCGAATAATTTGCAAATATCTCAAAACAGGTAGGTTTTTTCGGAAATTTTACCCGTATATTTTGTTAAAGTAATTGAAATTATCTACAAAATGAGTCTTCTATCGCTTTCCTACGATAAACAGTTTCTGAGCAATCGAACAAAAAAGTTGCTCATAAGCGCCACTTTTCATCATTTTTACATACAAAATGCAGCTAAGCGTAAAGCAGAGGACAAAGCAGAGGACTGCTTGCTTTGGTGGGGTTTTTGTTCGAAATCAATACTTTAAGTTTGATAGAAAAAATGTGGTACAGTCGAGGCGGTGCCCGACAGTGGAATACCCTGTACCTTTTGTCTCGAAAAAATTTCGAAAAATCGCTACCCGAGGTTATGATAAGCATTTTGGTATAAAGGACTTGGGGTCTGCCACGCCTCCTTCTGTCCGTTACATACATTGCACAAATCTAGTATACCCTTTGTACCTATAGGTACAGGGTATAAAAAGATATCATGCCAAAACCGTACCAACATATATTGCCAGGAGGTGGTGCCACGTCCCATACCCTAAAATACGAAAACTCGGTTTTAGACTTAGAACAAGGTCCCTAACGATCCCTGAAAGTTTCAGCCATAAAGTATTTTTTTGAGCCTTCGTTTGCTGCACTACTACTATATGTACATACATATAAATATAACTAGTACACAAAAACAAAAAAAAATTATCCAAATGTCCTTAAGCTTCACATATATGATATTAGAATCAAACATACATACATTTTTAATTAATATTGTTATAGTAATTTAATCATAGTTGATTTAATTAATATTTAATATTTTTTGTTTTTTATAAACAGTGGCTGTTAGGAAAACAAACACACAGAGTTTTAAGTTGAAAGGGTATACAAACTTCGGCGCTTTAAAATCATTTTAAAATTTGTTTTCGTTTTTGTTTTTATTCAACATTCTGCTCGAACAGTCTCAGACGTACTCTCGCAGACGACAGCTGCATGCTTCTTCCAAGGTATACTTATTATTAAGTAGTTAGCATACTCCCGCCGAAGGTTCTCAACGAAAGTTAGCAATTATTAGTTTCGTTGCGCCTACGCGTGAGGAGGGTTGTTTTCACGCATATTATTTTAATATGTTTGCGTTCTCTCTCTCGCGCTTTTTCTTGTTCTCAGTAAAATTGGTGACGACGCCGGCAGCATTACTCTACCTTAAATAATTATACCTTGTGCTTCTTCAAACATACTACATATACAAACGTATGTGTCTGTCTCGTTTAGTTTTAGTTTATTTTGTGCTCTCTTTTATCAAAATTTTTTTTGCTACCGGTTCACAAAGTAATTGTTGTTAAGCTCTTTGCCAAAGCTTTCGCTCTCACACTCACACTCATCACTTGCTCTCATTTTCGATTTCTCACTTTTTATATGGGACAGCCGTTTTTGTGGGCGTGTTGGGCTTGCAAGACAATTTGCATGAACTTTGAATTATAATATTGAAATGATTTATTTTTAAAAAACAACAAACAGTTCAAGGTCAATTAAGTTCGCGTTTACCTTAAATTTTTGTAATATTTTTTTTATATTTTTTCTTAACAAAAAGGAAGAATACATTTTTTATGTACCGTCATATTTTTGCTAATAAAGTTTTTATTTCTATTATTTCTTATTATGTATATGATTCTGATGATTTTTATATCGATCACACACACTACCGGTCAAAAAAAGCTTGACATCTGATAAAAAACCCAATTTATCAACTTTAAGCACCTGTTTTAGATTCAATTGCACAATTTCCAAGATAACGTACATAACTGAAGCTCACCAGCATTTTGAAACACTTGTTCAATGAAAATTATGATAAAAATAATTAATAATAATATGGTAAATACACTCAAACACATTTTTCATCGAGTGCCGCACACAATCTTGGCATTCTTTCGACAAGTTTTATCTTCTTTTTTCTTGCTTAGATTTAGTTTCACGCTGATTAAAGACAGTTCCAGAGATCGGATCGATTACAATAGTTTACAAATTTATCGAAGTTACAGGCAACCAAAGTCGAAAAAATTCGTCTTCACGAATTTGCATGCAACAGTAGTCGTGGTTTTTCGTTCCTGGTTCCATAACATCTACAGTACCCCTCCGATTTCAAAGATCTTAGACTCGAAATGTTCGTAAAAGAATTCACTTTCTTACTTTCTTTCAGCTTAACATAATTTAAAAAAATTTTTTTTTTTGTTAATGAAAAACATACCGAAAATGTTTAATTTTGTAAATTGGTCAAAAATTACACTTTTTTGCGACTTTCGTTGCCTGTAACTACGAGAATTTTTACTTAATCTATACATATTATATATCACTGGAAAGAGCACGTCAATACCTTTATCTAATCGTCTTTCATGCCGATACAATTATAATAATTTTGTTGCCGAGATATTGAGGAAAAACTGAAAAAAGTGCCCAAAAACATGTTTTTCGAAAATATCTCGAAAACGGTGCTTGAGAAAAAAAAGGTTGCCATTTTCGTGTTTATCGAGCCCAAATTACCCTTAAAAACACTTTTTAGGAAGGTTCATTTTTCATGTAAACTAGTGCTGTTTGGTCGAAATCTTTTGACTTCTCGATCGAGTTTTTCCCAAATGATGATTTGCGGAAGATTTTCCGCTTTTTCTCAAAATGGCAATTTGAACCTGCTTTTCGACGAACAATTCTTTTTTTCTTGCCATTACCCTACTTTTCTATTCCCTTATTATTCAACTACAATGCATTGTACAAGAAATTGGTCGAAAAATTAATTTTTTCATCATCGGTCAAGTTTTTTTGACCGCCACTGTATAATATGTATTTTTACTTAATAATTATACTTTGCTTGCATATTTATATACTGTATCTAAGGGGTCAAGGTTATGCTAGATTTGTTTAATGTATGCAGCAGATAGAAGGAGGCGTGGCAGAGCATAAGTTCTTTATAACTACTATATACTTTTTTAGAGCAATGATCGTCCTTGTGTTCGCCTGTATTCTAGAGATTTCTGAGACCACAAGCGTTTAAGAAAAACTCATCAATATTGGTATGCATGCCTGACGAGAGGGGGGTGGGAAAGGGGGAATTCCCCACGGGCACGGAGTTTTCTCAGGGGCCTGGTGTAATTACTGTCGTACTGTCGTGATTCAAGCTAAAGGTGTAATTGAGGGGCCGGTACATTTTCCCCCCGGGCCCGGATTACGCCTAATAAACGATACGAACCCCACCATCCGAAATCGTTTTATCACCCACCAAAACTTCGATGTTTTAACTGAAAACATATTACAGTCCTCAAAAATTTAGATTTCAAAAAACATCAAGATCAAAAAAATATATTTTCGAATTGGAATCTCCTTGTATGGAGCATATATACCCAAATACTCAGAGAAAGCTGAAATATAATTTGAATACATACACGGTTTCCACTGTCCACTTTTAAATCTTATTAAAGCCAGTTGGAATTCGTAACGAAATTCGGAACAGGCCTTAATATGTTTTTTAAATGTCAGAAAAAAACTTTTTTTAAAAGAAAACAATTTATTAAATTTTATTAAAGAAAGCAGAGCCACAACCTAAAAAAAAAAACTATAGGTTAGACTTATGTTAAAAAACTGAAACAATAATTTATATGAATTAAGATAAATAGCCTCTTAAAAAAAGTGACTAATGATTTCACTAAAATGGAAAACTAACGATTGCAAAAATTAATGCCACTTTAAAGTAGCTAATTAGTAAACTACAATTAAGATTATCCATAAATTGAAATAAAAATAATAATAGAACAACTGGATATTCCATTTAAAAAGTTAATAACAACTTCATTACCACTAATCCGCTTTTCCGTTTTCCTTATTGTTTTTTCGATTGCGCTCATGTGCCTTTTGAGCACGTCCCGATGGATCTTCCGGACAACCCCAGTCCAAACGTGGAGCCCATTTTTCCACAGTCAGCGCAGCTGCTTTGCTTGCAAATCGCTGCTCAAAGAGGCAGCGATAATAGTAGGCCTCCTTGCTCTTGGGCGTATTTATGGGAAATCTTTGGTCCGCTTGCGCCAGTTGTGCATCACTCACATGACGCGCTACAAATTGCGGCAGAGCATCTATCAAATCGTAGCCCACGCCATCCGAAAACTGTTCCTTCTGACGCCAGAGCACGGCCTGCGGCAAATAGTTGTCCTCAAAAGCGCTACGCAGTATAAACTTTTCCATGCGCTTAAGCCGCCTGCACTGAAACTCATTCAAGGCACCCGGTATTTTGTCCTGCGGTCTTATAGCCATGATATAGTCAACAAAACTGGTATCCAGAAAGGGCACACGCAGCTCTAGACCCTTGGACATGGTTACCTTATTGGCACGTAGTATGTCCGAAACATGCAGCTGCTCGCAGCGTGTAACCGTCTCCCAATGGAACTGCTCGTAGTTTGGCGCATTGTGAAAGTAGAGATAACCACCAAAGATTTCATCAGCTCCTTCACCCGAAAGTATCATCTTTATGCCTGTGCTTTTGATGTATCTGGCCAGATAAAACATGGGCAGACTGCAGCGCACGGTGGCTATATCATAGGACTCCAGATGATAAATCAAATCGTGTAAACCATCTAGGCAATCCTCCACGCTAAATGTCACCTCTGTATGATCGCTGCCAATGTGCTGAGCCACTAGACGCGCATGCTCGAAATCCGGCGAACCAGGCATGCCTACGGAAAAGGTTTTTAGTTTATAGGCCGCATTTCGCTCGCGCATGATTCTGCTGGCTATAGCTGCTATCAAGCTGGAGTCCACGCCGCCGGAGAGCAGCGCGCCAAAGGGCACATCACATTGCAGATGCGAGCGCACTGCAGACTCCAATTTCAAGCGTAGTTGTTCCAAATCTACCGCTTGAGTGGGCACTTCGTGCAACCAACTGGGATTATAGTAGCGTTTAGGTTGCAGCTGTAGCGGTGTCCCAACCGCATAGTGACCGGGTGGAAAGATTTGTAGTTTTTCGCAGAATGCTACCAAACATTTCATTTCAGAGGCAAACCAAATGTTGCCCAGAGCATCCTCGCCCACATACAATGGCATTATACCAAAAGGATCCCGTGCCACCAAAATCTGCTGCTTACGCTGATCGTAGAGTATAAAGGCAAACATGCCTGTAATGTGCTTAAGCAGCTCCATGCCATACTCCTCATAGAGTTCTATGATCACATTGCAATCACTTTTGGGCTTGTAACCAGTTCGCTGCTTGGCTATCTGTGCAGTCAGCTCCACAAAGTTGTAGATCTCAGCATTAGCTATAAGCATGATTTGGCCATCCTGGGAGTACAACGGTTGGTGTCCTGTCTCCACACCTATCACTGAGAGTCTCTCATGTACCAGAACTACGCCGTGTTGCGACACCAAAGCTACGCCCGTATCGTCAGGACCACGATGACGCTGCTTGCCGCTCTGTCTATAGGCCAGTTCGCGGATGCTATATTGGCAGCCCCTATACGACTGCGGCTCAATGGGTTGAACATTGGGTGAGAATATGGCAAAGATGCCGCACATACTTGGAAACAGGGAGTTCTAAGAGTTCTGTAAGTAGGCATTGATAGATAAAGATATTGGCTTAGAAAACTTAGAAAGTGTCCAGGATAAAATATTACACTTAGTTTGTTATGCTGTGTTCTTAGAGGTTCTAGTTGGTTGTCAAGGATGGTTTTAAATGGCCTTATAATTTTTTTCTTCTAAGTTCTTCAAAATTTGGGAATATGTTGAAAAATTCTTAGAGTTTGTAGTGGTTGTCTAGTATGGTTAATAATGGCCTTATAATTTTTTTTCGTTCTAAATCCTTGAGAATTAGGAAATGTTTAAATATGCAAAGTCAAAATTAATTTCATAAAAAAATTCAAAATGAATGAAAATATTTTGTCTTTATTCCCTAATTTTTGTGAAATTTTATTAGCCAGGAATCAAAAATTTCAAATAAAACGCAACTGCACTTTGAACGAACTCCTTGAATAAAAACGGAAGCAAAAAGATTGTAACGTTTAGTTGTTCTGAAAATGTCTCGGAAGCCATTTTGTAGTTTTATTAAAAGGCATTTGAAAATCCGAACAAAACATGACACTATAGGGTGGAATCATGTCCGAAGGACTTCGAATATTTATAATTCTTACACAATTGAATTAGATTTAAAAACATTTTTACAACCATTTTGTTAATTATTTCAGTTCCATGATAAAATCGTGGAAAAGCTCGAATACATGAAGTGAACTTACATTAGGTTTCATTTCTGAAGTAAATATTAAAAATTACTTTTGCACACATATTTAATGTAAGTATAGTAAAAAATAAAATCTAAAAAAATTTTTGTAGATTTATTCTCATCTCATTGAAGTATTCCCTTAAGGAGTTACACCAGTGTAGAATCTTCAGAAAAACTTTTTTTTTTAGCTAAATTGGTAGATAATTATGTTAGAAATAATGTCCCAAAGTGATTTATCAAAAACAATAAATTTTCGCCATTTATAAGTTGGGGTTGGGTCAGTTTTAAAACTTTGAACGCGACTTTCTCGAAACCACTTTTTTCGAATGGCTTCACGAATAACTCAGTCAATCTTTATAACATTTTGTAGCAAACCACGTAGGTTTTTGTCAAAATAAAAAAAAAAAAACTTTTTATTTTACATCTTATTTTGCATGATTTTTTTCAACGAAAAAAACAATTTTTTTTAACGAAAAAACTAATTTTTTTTTAATCTTGTAATTTTTTTTTAATTGATATTTTTGAAAACGCCTACGTGGTTCACAGGCTTTTTGGTACATATAATTTTTTTTTTTAATTTTGAGATTGACTACGCCAAAAAGCTGCAGTCGTAGCTCTCTACAGGCGCCATTTTGTTTTTTATTAACGTTCTTTGAGGGTAAGACAATTTGCGGAAGATAAGTTTTTAACTGAAATAAAAATCCAACAACTTCAGTATGCTGTTTATTAGTCATATGACACAATGCTCTTGTTTTATATTTATTTAAGTATCCTTAAGCTTGTTCTGTCAATTTAGTGCTTTTAAATATAATCCTTAGAGCCGTTGTTTAAGCTCTAAACATTGCTTTTAAATTTAATTTGTTCACATTTCGTTCACTTTATTATTTAACAATTTTACTCACTCGACTTGCTTTTTAAACTAGTTAGAATTTTGCACAACGCACTGCTTTTATAGCAAGTTTTTGACAGACTCATTTAAATTTTGTGTTTGTTTTTTTTTTTTTTTTTTTTTTTTTGTTAATATATGCTGTTTATTGATTCACACTGATTTGAGGCATATTGCTTATAATTGGAAATAGATTTACATGCCGAAACTGCAGTAGGTAATTAATTAATTGCCAACACGTGAGAATTTATTTAATTTTTGATACAATTATACACAGCTAAATAAATATATAATAAATACATTAATACAAATGTTTGTTTTTTAACAAACCTATAAGAGTTAAACAAATAAAGTAGCTAAAGGCACGCAAAAATAGAATTTTTAATAAGTATGGA
Organism: Chymomyza fuscimana; assembly: GCA_949987675.1. Taxonomy (NCBI): domain Eukaryota; kingdom Metazoa; phylum Arthropoda; class Insecta; order Diptera; family Drosophilidae; genus Chymomyza; species Chymomyza fuscimana. The sequence goes on from OX465089.1 coordinate 2,953,164, forward strand.
CTTGACTTACTTCATAGGCATATTAGAGCGTCTAGCTAAAAATATAAAAATGTTTATTATTATTAATTAAATATGTATGCATATAAGCAAATAGGCAACAAAAATTAATTCTTAATATTAAAATGTTCAATTTAACAATTAGTTAAGATATAACAGCGCAAATAACCGAAATTTTAAACTGCAATAAACGAAAGCTTTTTTAACATAAAGCTTTTACTTAAAAGCTTATCGCAAAGAGCCAAATGTTAACTAACAGTAGTAAGGCATGTTAAAGTGGCGGCGCGGCTAAACTAACAGATGTTAGCGCCATAATAAAAAACACATTGGCATGTTAAATATGCGGTATGCGGTTTATCTGAATATGTTTTTGTAAGCAAATAAACCGCTTGCTCTGACATCTGACTAGCATAGTTATCGATTTCTGTAACCAATATCGATATTTAATCTAGCACACTAAATATGTTAGTGTGACACCAGCTAATGCAAACAGGTGCTTGCCACCAGTGGGGTTAAGCGTTTACACTTTTGATAAATGCTAAGCCAAGTGATAACAAACAAAAAAAAAAACGAAAACAGTAACTAAACAATTTTATTTAACTTTCCAGACACTTTAATTATGTGTCTAACACATAAAGCTTAGAAAAAATGATGTCACAAAGTAAAGATTTACAGCTACTGTTAATGCCCGATAGCGGGAACATCAGCGCCATTTTACTGTGCAGCGCTCCTGGGCTTCTGTATACACTAACAGAGGGCATATTTATTTTGTCATAAACTAAGCACCTAATGCATTTTATGCAATTTCTCCAATCAAAATTATTATTTTAGATGCTAGCTCACAAATGTATTGAAATTTTTGTATAACACTATAATTTTGATTTAAAGTTAATTTTTCTAATAATTTAAGGTTCAAATGTATTCACTAGTACCAAAATTTAAAATATTTAGGTAGACGTTGTTTTTGGCAGCGGTGTTTTTTTTCGACTTTGAGAAAAAAATGGATTTGTAACGAATTTTTTATGAAATCGTTTATTTAAAAATTTTATAAAAAAATAAGGAATATATAAGTACATAAAATGTGTTATATTATGTTATTTTTGTAAACTTACAAAAATACAATTTTTTGTGCAGCAAAGTTCAATTTATGTTAAATATGTATGACATTTGCTATTAAATAAATACAAAAAATGTATTTCGAATTAGGTTTATAGAAAATTAAAAGTCAAAAGTTCGGGTAAAAAAACGTGAATAATGTAAAAGATTTTTTAATAAACAACATTTTTTAAGCGACTCGAAGAAGATGTAACAGCAAAAATGACAAAATGGATTTTGAAGGAATTTTTTGAGAAATTGTTTGATTAAAAATTTTATAAAAAAATAAGGAATATAAAAATACAAAAAATATGTTACAATTTTTAAATTTACAAAAATTAAATTTTTTGTGCAGTAAAGTTCAATTTATATTAAATATATATGACTTACATTTTTTATTAAATATTTACAAAAATTTATTTCGAGTTAAGTTTCGAAAGTTTTAAAAAAAACGTAAATAATATAAAAGATTTTTTAATAATCAACATTTTTAAGCGATTCGAAGAAGATGTAACAAGAAAAATTACAAAATGGATTTTGAAGGAATTTTTTGAGATTTTGGTTGATTAAAAATTTTATAAAAAAATAAGAAATATAAAAATACAAAAAATATGTTACAATTTTTAAATTTACAAAAATTAAATTTTTTGTGTTTTTTTTTCAATTTATATTAAATATGTATGACATTTGCTATTAAATAAATACAAAAAATGTATTTCGAATTAGGTTTATAGAAAATTAAAAGTCAAAAGTTCGGTTAAAAAAGCGTAAATAATGTAAAAGATTTTTTAATAAACAACATTTTTTAAGCGATTCGAAGAAAATGTACCTGCAAAAATGACAAAATGGATTTGTAAGGAATTTTTTATGAAATTGTTTGACTAAAAATTTTACAATTTTTAAATTTACAAAATTAAATTTTTTCTAGTTGTATTAACGCAAACATCAATAGCTTTAATGAAAATGTAAATACTTAAAGGGAATAAAGCACAAATAAACAAATAAATAAATAAATAAAGTTGAATTTTTTTTTTTTTTTAAGATGTTTATTTATTTTAGACAGTATTATTTGATTACTATTATAAACATTAGTTACAAAATTTATTATTTAAAGCACTGACCCCGATGGGTACTCAAACTTTGGCATATAAAATTTATATTTTTAAAATTAATAATATATTAAATAGCTTATAATATTAAAATTAGCTTTAATGAAAATGTAAATACTTAAAGGGAATAAAGCACAAATAAACAAATAAATAAATAAATAAAGTTGAATTTTTTTTTATTTTTTTTTTAAAGGTGTTTGTTTTTTTAGACAGTATTATTTGATTACTATTATAAACATTAGTTACAAAATTTATTATTTAAAGCACTGACCCCGATGGGTACTCAAACTTTGGCATATAAAATTTACATTTTTAAAATTAATAATATATTAAATATATATTTATATTAAATATGTATGACTTACAAAAGTTATACAAAAATTAATTTCGAATTAATTGCAGATTATTAAAAGCAAAAAAGATGTTCGGGTAAAAAAACCTAAACAATATAAAAGATTTTTGAATAAACAAAATTTGTTTAATATATGTAAGTTTTGCTTAAAGCTAGCCATTAAAAATTACGGAGTTATATGTAAAAATCTTTTCATTATTTAAAGTTATTAAAATTTTAGGTGTATTTTATTGGGTGTCGTTGTGTAGTCAAGGAAAGTCAAAAACCTTTTTTTTTTTTTTTTTTTTGTTAAAAAATGTGTATATTTTATTAAACAATAATATAAAATTTGTGTACTACTACCTAAAAATGACAGCTTAAACAAATTGTAAGCCAAAAACCTTGGTAAAAAAAAAATAAATTTTTATATTTCATTGATTTTTAAATTAAATTTTCTAACTTTTCGAGATATAAGATTATCGATCATGTCAATAATTGCTTTTATATGTAACTATGGTAGTTAAATAAAATTTCAAAAATACGAGCTTAATTTGGAAATGGAGCCTTTACAGCTTAGAAATATTTTTTCTTTAGAAAACCTGTACTTGGAATCGTGATTACCTGAGTGTAGTCAACTTCCCTCCTTCCTTCTGTAGATATTTATACTTTTGGTTATTCAGAAATTGCTCCGTCTTAAAAGAGTTACTTAGTTTTAAAAAATTGACATATTGCTTTTTAAAATTTTTTGGTAGTACCCAGATTAAAGCAAAAAAAAAAGTTTAAGCTGCCTTAAATTCGAATAAGCCGACGTTTTACAGGTTATTAAACTGTCGGACCAATGTTGGAAAACACTACAAAAAAAAAATTCGTTAAAAATTCCACTCGAGCTATAACTGCCCTAAGTGCTCTGACTACGTTCGTCTGTGTAGAGTATTTAAGCTTTGACACGCTCAATTTAGCTTTTCTGTCTGTGTTTTTTGTTATTGTCTGCTTCTTCTGCTTCATTGTCGTTTTGCTTTGCTTTGCGCGCTTGTTGCTTCAAAGCAATCGTGTTTTGGCTTGCAATTCAGTTGCCGATGGAACGCGCTGCCGAACAGGCAGGAAGTTGCTTATTGCGTATACGGCGCGTGTGTCCCATACAATTGGCAAGAAAATGTGAGTAAAGCCGTTGGCTGAAGCTCAGGTTTAACGGTTTTTCGAGTGTGCCTTTGGGGCAAGGTGTTAAGTGTACGTAATTAGTACAACAAAATGTAATTAATTGTAAAGAAATTGAATTACTTCGTGGGCAACTAGCTAAAATTGTGCGTGAAATTTTTGAAATGCAAATTAATAAAAATTAATTGGTTTAAAAGTGTCAAAAAATAATTGACGTAAATTGCAGACTTCTGGTAAGTTAAGCCAACTTTTAAGTTACAATTAGTGACTACATTTAAGGCGTGCCAAAAAAGCGCACAACTTTTTTTTTATTACATGCACGATCGGTTTTGTTTTTTGGTAGTCTCTGCCATTAATTAAAAAGTTTTAGCTGCTGCTCAACTATTAATGCGTGAAATCTGACACGAAAGTGTCCTGCAAGTGAGGCATGCACTTGAAGTGGTTGTTGCAATCTCTTCTTGTAGTACAATAAATAATTTAGCCAGTTTGCTAGTTGGCCAGTAAATAGCTAGATAGATGAGCAACGCAAAGGAAAATCAATGCGCATTACTGCAGCCTCGCTGCGCCCCCTGATAAAAAAAAAAAAACGACGGAAAAACTGGAAAAAATATATTGAAAACACGCGCAGTTAGCGCTTCAAGTTGAAAATACAAAACGATTAAGTTATTTTGGATTTTTGGTGGTGGCTCAAAGGATTTGAACCCTTACACGAAAATAGGTAAGGGCTGGTCAGGAAAGTGTAACGCACCCAGTCAATTAATCAGCCCTTTTTGCTCTGTATTTTTGGCTGCTGCTATTTTTAGACTTAGACCTTAGTAGACCAAAAATTGGCTGCAAATTATTTGAACGTGACATAATTGACAAAAAAAAAAAAAAAAATGTAATTTCACCAAACGTTGGCTTTAATTAATGCACAGTGGTATAGGGTAGTAAATTAATGACGCTATTAAGTTAAGGTGCAAAAATGTTTATAATCTAGCTACTATTTTAATTGCCACATAAATGTATATCAATATTTGCATAAGAAATAAAAATGCTGTCTCTTCTGAATTATTTGAAATCTGATGGCTCATTGCAAAACTTCTTAGTCATGGTGAATTTAAAAAATAATTACCTACATGAGAATTGTTGATATTTAAAAGCATGATAATGATAAGTTCCAATTAGTACATTTTTAGACATTTTAGTGTTTGTCTTGTAGTCCATATAAAATATTAAAACTCTTAGGATTAAGTTAGATACTCTAAAAGTTTGCCTTTGAGATGAATGTTGGTTAAAGACATTTGTGGCAAACTTGGCGCATAATGCTTAAAAAACGAGTATTAAATGGATTGGATTATAAATATTTTGTTATTTGAGACAATGAAATTTCTGATTCTTAACATATTCATCTTTATGAAATTTAAAAAAAAATACTTGTATATTTAAAAATTTCAATTGTAGGTTACGATGAGTAATAGTATCTTAGAGTCTTATTAGACACACAAAGTCCAAACTCATAAGGACAAAATCTTTTTAAAAATTTGAATCGAAAAATAAAAAATGATTTTTTCTCAAAAAGAAGACTAATATAGGGTTACCAGATGGTCCGAGTGAAAAAAGCGGACATTCTAACGCTAAGAGTTTGTCATGGAAAATTGACAAGAAACACTCAGAAAAATCGCTCACAAAGAAATTTTTTATGATTTTAGGGGGGTTCTCTTGGGACAGAAAATATGATTATAAACTTCAAAAATTTTCAAAATGCGCTGAACTGCGGATTTATTTTCGTACTCTGATCCACTTTTATGGAAAATATACTTAAATACTTGGTAAAAGATATGAAAAAATGTATGACAAAAGTTGATCGGTCTAATCGAGAGAAAAAAGCTAACATTTCTGCAAAAAAGCGAACAAGCGAACACGAGACAGAAAAAGCGAACATGTTCGCTTAAAAGCGGACACATGGTAACCCTAGACTAATATCATATTGGGTTTTGAGTCCACGGCTGGTTATAAGCAGAATTTGAGTAATTCCCTTTAAACACTTTCTTGGGACACTGCTTGCTGTTCTACATTTTCAGAGGCTGTTGCAACTTGACTTATCCACTTAAGATCCGGAAACCCTTGAATGGGAAAAGGCTTTTATCTGACTATTTATTGGTTGCAAAAGAGCTCATGATTTTTGGGATTGTGATTTACTCATTCCTGATGCTGTATCGGAGACGAGATTTGGCTTTGTCAGCCTGTGGCCAAAAATCAGCAGCTTTTTTTCTTAACTACTATAAAGATCGCAGGATTTTTATGCTTTCTCAATTAAAAAAATACGATTTTCTTTAGATTATATACAGCATAGCTAGCCAAGACTAAGTATTCGGATTTTTATTCATGTTTAGCGAAAGCGAAGTTTTTGAATCTTAGAAACTTTTTATTGTAACCATTTTGACTTTAAAAATAAAAATTATAAAATAATATTTAAATGCCCATGTTTACTATAAAAATTTGAAAAAAAGAGTTATTTTGGAAAAATAATATTTAAATGCCAATTTTTATTTAAAAATTGCAAAATAAGTCTTTTTTTTCAATTTTTATAATAAAAATTGAATTTTTTTTAAAATTGTAATATAGCACTTTTTTTTCAAATTTTATAATAAAAATTGGCATTTTCAATTGCAAAATAACACTTTTTTTTAATTTTTATGCTAAAAATTCAAAATTCAAAAAAAAAAGATGGCGTACGTTAAAGTATGCTAACTTGAACGTTCGAGTATTTGAATTTTTCTTGTTTTAAGAAATTGGGATCGGGCGCGGACGACTTTGGGATACCCTGTACCAGCACATTGGAATCAAATCTGTTATATTGCTGACGAACTCCAAAAGAAATTTCTTTGCCTAATGTGGTAACGATATTTTTATAAACAAACCAAACAAATGTTGAATTTTGCACCAAACACATTTTTTTTGATCGATCGGTCCTACGGGAGCTATATGATATAGTCAGCCGATTTCGATCAAATTCGGTACAGTGTTGGGAAACTCTAAAAAACTTCCAAGTACCAAATCCTGATCATACTTTAGGTAACTTTGGGAGGTCTCCGACGACTCCTTCTATATGTAACATACATTTTCGGCTTGCACAAACTTAATAAGTATACCCTTTGTACCATACGGTACAGGGTATAAAGAGGGGGTTTGTACGTAAACTTGGGAAATCTCCTGCTAGAGGCTTAACTAAAAATATTGCTTCTGGAAGATAACATGGTTTTGCAAATACAGCTTCTGAGCAAAAAAAAAATCAAGTTTGGTCATTTTCTCAAACTCCCAACCGAGTTGTCCTTTTAAGCTTCCAGTTTTGTATTTAAAATATTCCGATCATTTTTGTGTATGCCTGCCCAAGGAAGTTATTAATGTGTTCCATACCTTTTAAATACAGCACATAATTATTAAGTACGTAGCACTTGTTTTCCATAGATTTCCGTTCTACGTATTGAAAACTGGCAGCTTTCACTTTTATTCCCAGAATGTCTCTTGCTTCAAGCGTAAAATTAACTTTTCTGCTTTATTGTCGTTTCGTATTTTTGGCATTTTTTTTTTTTGCTTTTTTTGTGTCTGCGACGTGACAATAATTTTACACAACTTGCCTTGTTAGTATATTATTTAGTTGTTGCTATTGTAATTCATTCATGCCATTTAATTTGTACATTAGCAACTTGGTTAGTTAGTTTGTCAAGGCAACAACAACAACAATAACCACACAACAACAAAAAAAGCATTCACTAATACAGCTGCACAAAAGTGTAGCCTACTTTTGAGCGCGAGCTCCGAATAAAACAAAAAGTTTTGGCAACAGCTTTTCGCCATTTTGCCTTTGCTTGACTTTTTAGCCATTTTCTTCTTTTTTGACGCCATTTGTCGCATTTACAAAGATTAATTGCTATGCATATGGGTGTGTGTGTGTGTGTTTGTCATAATTATGCATGTTTTGACACGCAAGCAAAAAGTCATTGACTTTTGTTGCTTCGACTGAAAGAAAACTGCTTTAACTGCAATCCCTAATTAGTAATTAGGCCTATTGAAGGATCATATACATGTAGCAATATATATATATAAATGTGTATGTAATGAAACATTCATTTATGAATCATTAGGCATACATAGAGTATAGGATAAGCCATTTAGTTAGACATTTTTGGAATTACTTAAGCCATTTTATGACATATTACGTTTATAAGTAAAATATCACGAACTTGCTTATATTGCAATACTAATATGACGTTTTTTAACTATCGTCTATTAATTTATTATAAATTTTTTTGTTGTATCTTCTGATTTGAACGTTTTTGCTTGGGGTAAAACTGGGTTGCTTAAACGAAGGTTTTTTTAAAACCAGCGGGTTTTGCCACCTGCTCGCTTTATTCGTGCAGCAAAATTTCAAATTTATTGAATCGTATTTGGTACTTTGTGAATTCTCATACAAAATCTCATAAAGATGCATACCAATATGGAAATCTTTCATCCATGATGCTTGATTTGATAAAGATTGTGGCAAATAACACTGTTAATCCCTGATCAAAATATTTGTTTAGGAATTTCGTCTATAAAAAATGTGATAAGCAGCCGTGCTTCGGAAAACGAGAAAACCAAACTGAAAAATTGTATTCGGATTCGTTTTTGCATGCCCCGGAAAACGAATTTTTTTTTTGCTGATAATTCACTATTTTCTTTTCGATAGATTCGTATATTTTCCTTATTTTCTCAATAAATTCTCTTGTTGTGTAGGCACGTTAATACATAACAGCTGACATGGTTGCCGGAGCTCTGCAACTTTTTATTACTAAATGTTGCTTACATTATATTTTTTTTTTTTTGTATTTATTTTGCAAAATTATCAAAAATACATATATTTTTATGAATTGCAGGTTTCTTATTTTATGATCGCCAATCCAGCTTGTTTAGTTAGAGATGTCTTAGGAGTGTTAAGGAGTCCTGTCAATCAGGAGGCCATCATTTGGTCCGCTTTTCTGTCGGTCTTCTTTTCGTTTTCTTTCAGTTCGGCGCTTGTTGGAGCAGATTTTTAAAACTTCTTTTTTTAAGCCTTTCTATAGGATTTTCATTTGGGAGCCCTTTTGCCAGCCTATTACGATGTCTTTTTAGCCTTTCGTTGTAGCGGCTTGTGTGCTTATTTATCTGGAGTTCGACGGTCTCCAGTCTGAGGTCGTGGTGCAAGGTCGAATTCCTTACATACCATTCACACCCAGTAATAAGGCGTAAGGCCCTGTTCTGAAGTGTCTGAATACGTGTGCGACTCGAGCGAGCCGCCATACCCCAGATCTGGATAGCGTATCTCCAGGTTGGAACCACTACCATTTTATATAAGGCTCTTTTGCATCGGAGAGGAAGACGGCTGCGGTGGTTCATGAGCCAGTTCATTTTAGACATCTTTAGCCGGCAGTTTTTGACTGTGCTCTCTATATGTTGTCTGAAAGTCAGTCTGCTATCAAGGGTAACTCCTAAGTATTTAGCTTGTTTTTGTAGTTTTAGTGGTTGATTGTCTAACCAGACAGCAGGTGATGATTTCTTTCTTAGGGTATATAGAACTGCCTGGCACTTAGTTGGATTCATGGAGATGTTCCACCTGTGAGCCCATCTCTCAAGTAGGTATAGGTACTCTTGAATTCCATCTGCTGCTTCGTACTCACAGGAGGCAGAGTGAAAAATTGCCAAGTCATCTGCGTATGTAGCTATCATTAGTTTTCCGTTCTTAACGGTTTCTGTGAGCTCCCTAGGTGTCGGGATATCCGCCGTGAATAAATTGTATAAAAGAGGGGCCAGGACGCTTCCCTGTGGTACGCCAGCTCTCATTTTCCTTTCCGTAGATATAGATTCTTTTATTTTAACATAAAATTTTCGGTCTTCTAGGTAGGTTTTTAATAGATGAAAAAAAGGAGCAGGAAGTATTTTTTTAATTTTAGACAGAAGACCAACTATCCAAACTCTGTCAAATGCTTGTTTGACGTCTACATATACTCCGTAGCAGTATTCCTTGTCGTCAAACGCCTGAAGGATGTGGTTCGTGACTCGGTGTATCTGCTCTATTGTGCCATGTCCTTCCCTGAATCCAAATTGATGATCAGGAAGTGTGTCGAAGTTTTCGGATATTCTTCTAGCAATCAGTCTTTCCCATACTTTAGACAGTGTGGGGAGGAGACTGATTGGTCTGTAAGATTCCGGGTCACTCTCCACTTTGCCGGGTTTGCGAATCATAGTTATCCATGCAATCTTCCATTGGGCAGGGAAATGTTGCGTCCTTAATATAGCATTGAATATCAATGTTATAAAAATAAGAGCTTTAGTTGGCATGGCTCTCAGTGTAGAATGGCATATTCTGTCATGGCCTGGAGCCTTGGCCTTTGGGAGCTTTTTAATTATGTTTTTAATTTCTTCAATCCGTATGGGTTTTATTGGAAGAGCTATTTGGAGTGGGTTGTTGAGCTCATTAAGAGTCTGGTCCAGATCCTCATCTGTGGCTAGGCTGAACGGAGTAAAGCGCTGTTCAAGGTGATTGGCAAATGTTTCTGCTTGTTCAAAGGCAGAGCGGCAATAGTTGCCATTATATTTTCATTAAAATATTGCTAGTTGTTTATTATTTTTTATATTACATAAAATTACATAAAAATATTGCTTTGGCAACAATATTTATTGAAATTAAACACGATTTAGCTATTTTTGTTACAAGCGAAATTTTCTTTTATGTAACGCGGCAACCCTGTCGTATTTATCGACATGTACGATACGCACTAGGGTGGCTATTTTTGTGAAAGTTTTCTTTTTACCTGCATATAGCGCCTGTAAAATTTAAAGCCGATCCGAATGTATTTGATGGACGCTAAAATAGGTCAAACGTCATAAAAAATGTTCATATGAATGCATAAATAGCGACCAATCCGTAAGTTTGACAAAAACATGTTGCAAATATAATCGATGGGTAATTCAATTATCTACAGTCAAGTAAAAAAATTATCGAAATCAGTTTAGTATAACCATAGATATTTGCTGTTAAGTAGAGGCACTTTTTTTTTTCTTATTTCGAAAAATGTTTTTTTCAAAATATCTCGAAGCCCGTTTCATGAAAAAAATTTTTGACTGCATTTTCGGTTTTAGCATGTCATTTTACTACAGAAACGACTAAAACATGTTAAGGATACCACATTTTTTTTTTTATTTGTAAACTGGTGTAATTAGTCAATTTAATCAATTTTAGAGCTTACCAAATTTATTCAGGCCGACTCCATATTTTTTTAAAATTATGTTTTGGTAGATAGGAGACTTTTTCAACCATAATTTGTTTGTATGGAAATAAGTTTTTAAAGTTTCTGTAAAACAATACAGTCAAAAACGGAAAAAGGTGAAAATTATGACCTTTGACCAATTTTAGCGACCATCAAATACATTCGGATCGCCTTTAAATTTTACAAGCGCTATATGCAGGTAAAAAGGAAACTTTTTAGGGGGTCGCATTATTGATATCGACGGTTTAAAAATCCTCCATACCAGCGGCGGCCACCCTAATACGCACACATACGCAAACAACAAAAAATTCGCTTTGCAAAACGCATTTTCGGGTTGAGTCAAAAAAAAAAAAAATAATTATAAATAATTTTCAATAAATATCTATATATTTATGTACTTATATTTAAAAATGATTTCTGTATAAAATGCGTACTTTTTTTTAAACCTATTTTGCCGATTCGTTTCAATTCCTCATGCAACAAAACATTCAGTTTCAAACAACATGAAAAATTCGTTTTGTTGAAATTGGGAGCAGCAAACATTCGATTTAAAAAACGAATCCGAATAAAAATGTTCGGATTCATTTTCCGGAGCACGGCCGAATAATAATAATTTATCAGGCGTCGAGTTTGGGATAAGGCATGTAGTTAAGAGTTTAAATCTACAATATAGAGTATATAGTAAGCGATATATTCATGATAGCTACAAAAAAAAATGTAGATTTCGGATCCATAGCCTCAAAGACCGCCATAAGTTGAGCTGCTTTTTTTAAGTAATCTATTAAAGCTGACGTGCTGGGACTCAGAGTCAGAATTAGCTATCCCAAAGCCATATAAAAAGCAGCGCCTAACAACCGGTTCCCGAAAAGATTCTGCTGTGGTATTTTAAGGTTATGTTACAACACAGCTGCAGAACAAATTTTTTTTGGGATTGCTGAGTCCGAAACCGAGGTAAAAAATCTGACGTGCTACGGGTTTTTTTGATCTCGGAATCTGATACAAAAACATATACAGAACAATGCTGGACAAGCGGTCTTGAGGTTAGGATAGAAAAACGATGAGTTGGACTAATTCTGATAGCGGATGCGGATTAGGTAGGTGGGTTAGGGCGGCAGTTGGGACTTAGCGTCCCAACTCACTTAGGCCAAGAATAGGTCCGTTGTGATACCGATAATGGGAGTAATCGATAAGGATATAGAATAGACAGGAAAAATTAGGGCAATAGGAAAAGGTCAGGACCATGTCTTTACGTGGGATTCGAACCCCCAACCTCTGGGATGATAGTCTAGTGCACTGCCGCTAGGCTATTGAGGCCGCCGGATGCGGATTAAGCGCGTCGAAATACATAAAACAAAATAGTTTTGTTTTTATATCATTTTGGCTGCTTTTTTTTTAAATTTGCACTATTTAAAATTGGTTTTTGCGCATTTTCATTTTTTAAGAGTTAATCGCGTTTTAGCATCAATATAAATATCAATAAAAAGTCAAAAAAAATCGTTCAATTTTACAAAGCGGAACTGTGTGAAATAAAGAATTAAATAAAGACAGAAACCAATTATGCTCATAAGCAATAAAAAATAAATAATTTTCCAATTTCCCAACTAACAGTAGAAATAAAAATTTCAACTTACTATGCACAATAAGCTTACCCATAAACATAGTAAATGATGAGCAAAGTTATTCTCGAAAAGTTGTGGGAAAAGGGCCCCAAAGGCAAAAAGGACATGAGTATGAGAACTATATTACATACATACATACATACATACATACATACTATTATATACTATGATTCAGTAAACAAATATTTGCTTAGACAATTTAAGTCGCGCCTTAACAAACAGTCTGCCACGTTTATAAGTAAGTACAGGCAAATCATCTATGACTATTGAGTAAAGGAAAAAAAGAAATGGAAAGCTCAGGGTCAGTTTATTGCTGCCTTGACATTGGAACACATACTATATACTATATGCACTATATGTACATCAGTACACAACTAGCCCCTTAGGCTTAGGTAAAAAAACATTATGTGCAAACTGCAATTATTTTTGTATTGAATCAATATGGTGCAACTGAAGGACATTCTCAGGACATTTGCTTTAAAAGCCAGCTGTCAATAGACAAGTCAATAACTGCTGCAAAGCTTAAAGTTATGAGAAAACAAACGTTATAAAAACTGAAAGCTGTTGAAGCGAATTAAACGAGATTATTAAATCAAAGCATAAAGTAAATACGAAGAAAAATAAAGTGAAATTAAAAGCATTTTTCTATAACAAAGAGAGGAGAAAGAAACCACGAATGGCATAGCATGGCTAAGATAAGTTTAAAACTCCATAAGAATAGAATTTTTTTATTTATAAAACATTATTATTAAAGTATGAAATGCATTAGACGTCTTTTGAAATAAATAAATTCTTTTACTTTCAACTCGCTTGGCTGGCTTGATGGCGATTGACAGTCCCAAATGAACAAATGACTATGGCTGCCCGGGAACAGGGAACAGTAGGGTAGGGAATAGATATTTTGTATTAGAGTAAGGGTTTTTTTTAATGCTCAGAGTAACAAAATGAAGTATCAGATGATATGACTAACAATTTCTTTCGATTTATGCACTAGGAACTGCAATATCTTTGATCAGAGGTAAATTTGCTCCCACGCGTTGTGCTTTATCTTATACGTCATATTGTTCTATCAACTTTCTCATAACATTTCATTTATAATTCACAACCTGTTTAATAAGTGTTTGTCTTAAGACGTACTATTGCCAACAGTTTTTAGTTTTACATTCTGTAGTCCTTATAAAGCTGTTTTGTTCTATTGTTTACTATAATTTTTTTTTACGAAGTAGAATAATAATTTTTTTTCTTTGCATACTCAATACTATATATTTATTTTATTTTAATTGTATTGTATTTTAATATAGGACTCAATATACAGTTCAGATTTGAAGCTAGCAGTACTCTCCCGGTCCTTCCAGTTCCAATTTATGTCATCGCATACGCGCATCAATTCGGATTCAATTTGCATCATTTTAATGCAGGACAGCCAGTTATACATATGTAGGTAGGCGCGGTAAAATTTTGATGATACAAAAGAGTTTGTGTTTTTTGTACTTAAATTTTTTGCAAAATAAGGCTAAAATCGCCTATGGCCTTTAAGTCTAAGCACGACATGTTGGCTAAGTAAACTTTTTGTAAGTGACGCGCGCTGCTAAGCAAGCTGATAACAATAAATTTTCAAGGTAGTTGGTTTTAATGGTGGATTTCATAGTTCAGTAATCATATGTCAAAATGTTCTTAAGAGCTATTAAGTTTCTAAATAACTGCAATCATACAGTTGTTAGATAGCAAAGTAAAGAGAGAGAGAGAGAGAGAGAGACTCAAGAGCAAAATTTTTACTTATTGCAGCTTATAATTCACAACCTGTTCAACCAGTGTTTGCCTTAAGACATACTACTGACAACAGTTTTTAGTTGTCTATTTTTGTAATACTTTTATAAAGCTGTTTTGTTCTATTGTTTATTGTATTTTTATTTTTATTAACGACAATAATTTATTTATTAAGTCAATGAATGAGCAAATAAATAAGTAGTAAAAATCTTTTGCCTTGTTTTAAGCTATTACGGCAGACGCCAAATATGCCAAACATTTCTTGATTAAATTTTTTGTACCAGAAGCTTTTTTTTTTAGAACGATTTCACATTAATTCCTCGAAAAATTACTAAAAAGGTCAACTAATAATAGTAGTATGTATTATAGTATAATATATAAGTAGTAGCTCATGTTTTTATACATAAAATTGACATTGAATTTTATACAGAGTTTAATCAAACAATTAAATGTAATTTACCATCAATTTGAAGAGCGCACTGACTCACAAAGAGACATGAGGAAAAAGTAGCAACCCACAAATTGGAACATTAACTTAATTAAGCGCCTTCTATGCGAACTCATAGATACGTCTCTCAATTGAACAACAAAGCAGCAACAACAACAGCAACAATATCTTTCAAGTAAAATTTAATATGTTCAGGCAGCTTATGTTAAAATTGCAAAGTAAATACATAAAAAGCAAAAGCAAACCTGTTAGCTCAAGTCTAGGCGGAGAGTGGAGCCAACAAAAAAAAAAAAGGAGCAAAAGAAACCATTTGGAAAAGATTGTGGCTGTTGCTACTGGGAGCGTTTACCTGGCAACTGGGAATGTGGAAAACTTTGCACGTGTCGCTAAGCAGCTCAGTGCGGGGGAAAAAAATAAGAAAGACTCTGATACTTGGGACAACTTTTTTGCATATGAAAATAGATGAAAAGTCTAAGAGTTGGAAAAGGTGGAAAACGCACAACAAAGAATATACTCAAATGTTTTGGGATTTAATTTCTAAGGCGAGTTGTGTTGTTAAGTTGCAACACAATTATGTGGTATAACAAAGGAGTTGACAAAATTGGAACCACACGACTATAGAATACTCTATATTGATTAAAATTAAAAATGGTGAATGAGAGACAAGCAGGGACAGAGCAAAAGCTCGGAACAAACAGCCAGATGAAATGAGGGAAATAGCATAGAGACGAACGCAAGTTTTTGATCCTGTTCCGGTGCGGGATCTGTGCTATCTCTATGAACTTAGAAAGGGTTAAGGACACAAAATTTAACGAAAAGATGCATAGCAGATACAGATGAATCAGATTGATATCTTATCCCGATTTTGGCATAAATTCAAAAAAATTCATAGAAACCAAATCGTTTTTTAATATTAAAATTTTATAGTCCATACCCTCAAAAATTATTGGTTTTAATGCAACACTGACATTTCGACAGCCCTTCAAAGTTAGATGTTCGATCAGCTGCGAATTGCAGCTAAAAAGTTGAGAAATTTTGTTTCACTTTGCGAGCTTGTTCACTTCCTTATTTTTATCAATAAGTAAATATTAATAATGGAAAATAAAGGTCTGGGTATGTGTTTGTTTATATTTGTTAATTTGTCTGTTAAATTATTATTGCAACATTGAAGAAGAAAGTGTAGACTTATTTATCTTATTTAGGTTTTTTGCGGCTTTTCCGGTATTTTGTATCTAAGGCTGAGTTTTGCTTTGCAGCGCTGCTAAATGATAAAAATCGAACGGCATCCGTTGTTTCACGCTGGATACACGAGAAACGAAAAAAAAAAAAAAATAAATGCAAAGATGAAAAACTTTGCCACTCAAATCTCGTAAAAGAAGCGGACGAATTATTTAGAAATAATAATTTTATGCAATTTTATTAAGGTTGTCGGCCTAAGGAACAAACCAAATTTGGAAGGCTCTAAAAGATAATTCATGCAAACTAAAGATCACAACGAGTCCATTTTAAAAGTATTATAAAGGGTCATCAATCTTGAGGTTTTTTTTTTAAATAAAAAAAACACAAAAATTTCAAATGAATCGAAAAATCTTTATTATCAATAGAAAGAACCGTTCTGGCCATTCACTTTTTAAAAATAATCCCTTTCAAATGTTGGCCGCAACTGCGCCGTAGCACGTCCAAGCGGAGATTTCAATTTTCGATGACGCGTTCGAGCATAATCGGCGGTATCTCGCGAATAACACGTGTAATGTTGGCCTCTAATGCTTTAATCGTAGCTGGATTATCCACAAACACTTTAGACTTTACGTAGCCCCAAAGGAAAAAGTCTAACGATGTGATACCACACGATCTTGGTGGCCAATTCACTGGTCCGGAGCGTGAAATTAATTGTTCACCGAATTCGTTTCTCAATATGTCCATTGTTTCACGGGCTGTGTGGCAAGTAGCAGCATCTTGTTGAAACCAAATGTCGTCGAGATCTCGGCCTTTAATTCTTTATCATGGTGCGACCTGCGTCATTTTTGAAGAAATATGGACCGATGATTCTACCGGCCCATAAATTACACGCTGGACGAGGTCTATTCGGTCTCAAATTTGTTGATGGTATGGCGAATAGTGGTCTCAGTAGGTCGATTATGGCGATTTGTAAACGTTGCTCGGGTGTAAGTTTTTCCATGATGAAATGGCAATGAAAACTGAATAAAAAACACATGGCAACTTGACAGTACTCACGCGTGGTTTATCAAAAAAACCTTATTGAAAAAAAACCTGAGCATTGATGATCCTTTAGAAATAAACGGAATTTTGAAATTTACACTGAAAATTTAGGTCCAAATAAATAGCATACCAGTTTTGAACCGAAGAGCTAAAGACAAATAAATTCCGTGTTTCCAAACTTGCCTGCTGCTCTGCAGCTGCTCTTACGATCGCAAAAAAATCTAAAAGGTATAAAATAATAAAGTGTTGATAAAAAATGTTAAAAGATATAGATATTTCAGTACGTATAAACAAGGCAGCAAATGTGGTATGTAGACTTATGTGAACACAATAAGCAAAAATGCTTGACCTTATGTCAAACATCCCATCCAGCGCAAACAAAAAGGTATTAAATATTTCACATCGGCAGTACCGATTGGGCATTGAACCTTTTTGAAAAATCTTTCCCATTCCTTACTAGATGCGAAAAACAAAAAATTGGTAAATACAAAACTTATATACCTCTTACCTATAGGGCACAGAGATAAAAATAAAAACATATTAGTACATAGTATACTTTCATGTACTTATGTAAATTGCATTTTTTTTTTGTGTTTTTGTTTTTGCTTTACGCTTTGGACAAGTTTTGTGGTCCGTTGTCCCCAAGCGTTAATAAACGCAATATTCGCGTCTAGGAACTTTGGCTGACCTAGTATGATGGCTCTTGTTTTTGTAGTAGTACTTATTGTTGTTGTTGTTAACATTTTGTACCAGTTTGTAGCACACTTTTTGGAGTTGTTGTTTTCTTTTTTTGTGTATTTTTGTTTACAAATTTATGTCTACCAAATTGCTGTCAAGGCTGTGCGCTCAAAAACACAATGCAAACAACCCAAACTTTTAGACAAAAAAAAAAAAAAAAACCAAATACCTTATATATAGTATGTATAGGTAAAAGTTTCATTGATTTGCAAAAGTTTTCATTTTCCATTTTGGCAGCTCTGCTCTGCCACGCCCTCCTTATCTAGCAGTCACTTAAGTCACCTTTAGTCTTGCAACCAGACATAAAACATCTTGCTCTGGCACTGCCCAAAGACAACAACAATGTAAACAAATTTATTACAAATAATAATATGTAAACATTAAAGTACAAAATATCTAATGCCAAGATATACTCCTGTACACATGTAGTCCATATATTTAGCGCTTTTGGCACATCAATATATAATTATATTTTGACTTGACTTGATAGCAGCCCATAAACTGATTGATTGAATCATTGAGCAGCAGCATTATGGCTAAAACAACAAATTATGTAGATATATATTGTATATTTACTATAAATATATATATATATATATATATAGACCGTATAACCATTGAGTACAAAGCGTGTAAAATTTGCCATTAGAAAAAACAATAAAAAAAAAACATAAAAAAAAAGACCAAATTTGGTACGACAAATTGTAGATACTCTTAAAAACTTATTTTGGGTTAGGTATAAAGAAATTTTGATGGGGATTGATTTATATGTAAAAATGTTACATTATTATTAATTTACAATCATTTTTTACGCTTCAAAAAAAATCCTATAATTTAGGCAAAAAAAAATGTCCCACGTTACACGACTTTGAGATACCCTGTACCGACCAAATTCTTTGTGTTGCTAAAGTACTCTAAACAATTGCCAAAGGTAACGAAAACTAATGATGCAGATCGATTCATAGGTAAAAAAAAAAACTGTCACAAGATTTGAGTTTTTAAACTTAACGCGTGTTGGCTTAAAAGCTTTTTTCGCAAACAAAAAGCTATTTTTTTCAAGATTAGTGATGGAAAGAACAAAAAAAATTATGTACAAATCGCTAGTACGTCCTATTATAAGCTATGGCTGCCCAATCTGTTTTAATATTTAGCCGTCTCACATGGAACGCATAGGGTCGTTTAAAAAAGCCTGCTTAATAGCTTGCACTACATGCTACAGGGACCCTAGAAGCAATTATGAGAAGTTCATAGCAAATAAGATATATTTAGACACCACCAAAATTAATCGAATTGACAATCATTTTATAAAACTTATTAAACAATATATTCATCAATGCACATCTGAACAAGAAAATAATCTCATCAAAACCTCATACGACACTAATGAGGAAGACCTTCTGAGAACCCGAGAAAACAGTTTCCCAACTTCAGAAGCGTTTATTGCTTTAGATAGTAGACGAGAATCCCTATATTCTATTATCAATACAGAAGGGCAACTGACAAAAAAAATCCATATTAACCAAGAACCAAATCTCAGATTTAGTACGAGTATCGCACAAAAAGATGCTATCCTAAACAACAACAAATTCTGGTGGTTGTAAATAAAGGGTCATCAATCTTGAGCTGTTTTTTTTTTATATGCAAAAAAACACAAAAATTTCAAATGAATCGGAAAATCTTTATTATCAATGGAAAGAACCATTCTTGCCTTTCACTTTTTTTGCGAGGTTCCAATTTTCGATGACGCCTTTGTTCATCAGCCCATATACGGTAATTTTGCTTGTTGACGTGTCCATTGAGCCAAGAATGGGCCTCATCGCTGAACAAAATTTTGGTTGAAAACAGTGGAAAACAGAACGTGAATTTTCGTAATATAATTGTACGATTTGTAAACGTTGTTCGGGTGTAAGTCTTTCCATGATGAAATGGCATTGAAAACTGAATAAAAAACACATGGCAACTTGACAATAATCACGCGTGATTTATCAAAAAAAAACCCTATTGAAAAAAACCCTCAAGATTGATAACCCTTTATAAAAGGAACCTGATTCCAACGTCTTCTATTTTATAAATTACAAATATAAACCCCATATTTTTGTATACCAATATATTTATACATTGTCTTCTGTTAATTGTCAGATATCATTAGAACTAGTAAATAATTGAACATAATTTAGTTTACTCGAAATCCACTATAGACACAGTATAATTAATAAAAGTCAATATCAAGTTTCTTGTTTATTAGAATTAAGGAAAACACTAAATATAAATAAATAAACAAATTAAAAAAAAAACAGTTTTGGCTTAATTTAAAAAAAAACGTGTTTTTCACATTTTATTTAATCATGACTACACTACTGAATATTTTTTAACCAATTTCTTTTTAATCTAATAATAATAGATAAAAACAAATATTCATTCATTTTTTAGCCAAAAACAAAAAATTATGTAATTTTCTTGATTTTTAAAGTATTTTCCTAAAATATGTCAACCTCCATTTTTTTTACACACGCCTTTTTATCCCACCTTAATATGGTGTAAATATAAATCAAATCGATTTGGTGCAACAAATAATAATATTGCCCAACATATAATTTTTCAATTACACTAGTTTACAGCAAAATGTATCCGCAACATGTTTTACTCGTTGCCATAGTAAAATGACACGCTAAAACCGAAAATGAAATCCAAAAATATTTTTATGGAACGCATTTCGAGATATTTCGAAAAAAACACTATCCCAATAAAAAAATGCGTTTCTCGACTTAAAAGCAAACATTTCTGGTTGTGCTAAACTAATTGATCGATCCTAGGGTTGACTATATTTTGATCAAATTTGGTGACGATAACTTTATAAACAAACGAATTATTTATCTAAAACTTTTGGTTTTGAAACAATTTGATATTTTTTCTCCGATTTTGATAAACAATCATTTTCTTAGTAATCGATCGAACATTACGAGCCATAAAAAAAACTATATTAAAAATTTTTTTTAAATTTTTAGATTTACGTTCGAAATAAAATTTTCTTCAAAAATTTTCTGAAAATGGCGAAAAATTTTATGAATGGATAAATAACGACCAAACCGTAAATTTGACAAAAAAAAAAACGCTCCAAATGTAATCGATGTAAAATTCAATTATCTACAGCTTAGTAAAAAAATGAAAACCAGAGATATTTGCTTTTAAGTAAAGACACTTTTTTTTTAATTTCGAAAAATGTTTTTTTCGAAATCCGTTCCATGAAAAAAATTTTTCCCTCAGCCTAGGGAAATGAGTAAAACATGTTGAGGATACCAAAAATTTTTTAAATTTGTAAACTAGTGTTAGTGGTATTAAATGATGCAATTAAAAAAAAAAAAAAATGTATGGGCTTACATTTAATACAAAAAAAATTAAACCAAATTAAGCATTTACCATAATCGACAAGAATAGATAGTAGGCAGAATAAAGAAGACTAAAAAGAAAGCAGGACATGAATTGGCCTTAAATTAATTTTGAAGACATTGGCTTAGTTGATGTTTTTAAGAAATTTCGACTAGATAGAACCCAAAATATAGATATAGGATTCATAGTAGAAACATAACAGATTATAGGATATCAGGGCTCCTTGTTGGGCTCACAATAGTCTTTATAAGCGCATATTAATCGAACTGGAGCACGTTAACATGATTTAAGAAAGTCTTCAAGTTAAGAGTAACAGAGCAAGTTACAATAAAAATATGAATAATTAAAGTTAAGAGTTAAAGTTTGGTTGCCGGGCCGAAAACTTTTGGATACGCGTTCAGGCCCTGAAAAAAACCTTCTTAACTTTCTCAAAGATTTCGATGTGCAACAAAATCTTCGTTTTCTCTCGGATTTTCTATAACTCGATTAAAGCTTTGCCTGTGCAAAAGTATTGCAGTGCAAAGTTCTTTATACCAACTTTTTTTGACTGAAGGAGCTGCAAACAGCTCTCTCTATACAAAACAAAACAAAAACGTTTACACTTGCATTATACTCTTTAATAAACCCTCTGTAAGGGTATAACCAATACACAGGTGGCTGAGTCAACGCAAACAAAAGAAAAAGCCAACTTAATTTTTATTGTTGGCCAACAAATAAACTGAAAATTTGTTAACTACCGTCAAATGATAAAAGAAATCTTTTTGCCAACGTCTAGTTAAACATGCAAAGAATTTGTAGCAAGCATACAGTATATAATGTACTTACTACAGATACTATCTATGTGTTTATGGCTATCTATGGTTGCGTTTTGTTTATCTTCTTAAATAGTTTTTATAGCCAGAGCTGAAGGGAGGCGGTGGAGGCTAACGTCAGTGCGACAATAAACCGAAACTTATTCACATGCTCGCGGCAAAATTTCAATTTTCAAACTAAGCTAAACAAAAAAAAAAAAACATCGTATAATAATAGGAGGGGGGTTTCGAGTGGTGCGGGGTAAAGCAGTTTGCATAATGTTTCTTTTACAGCTATTTGCTTGTAAACTGATAAAAAAAAAAAAATTCACTTTGTAACAGCGACCACAACAATAACAGAAACAAGATTCTCGACTCTATAAAAGATTCATTCTACGCACAAGAGTAAAAAAAAAAACAACAAACATAACAACTGAATGCAACTGCAACAAAAAGTATCTGAGGAAACTTGAACTTTCATTCAATTTAGTTGAATTTATTTAAGTTTAAGAATAGCAAAGAAGATAGCAAGCTATAAATAGAATACGATAATAAGCAAGACATTGTTGTTGTTGTTGAGGAATAAATAAATAAAATAAACATTCTCAAATTGTATAAAATGTTGTTATTGTAAATAGTTCCATAAAATAAAAAATCTTTTAGAGAAATTGAACTTTTATTGTTTAGTTAGTGGAAGTCCTAAGATTGGAGCCATTTGGGAGCTTCTAAGGGTTGCAGTAGTGCTGAAGAAACATCGATGCTGACCAAAATCGATGTTTTCGATATTTTTTAACTTCGATACATCGATGTTTCGATACATCAAAGTACATGTGGCGGCCATTTTTGGAATGCTTCAATTAATTCAGAGTTGTTCCTTTGGTTCTGTTATATATATAAGTATTTTCAAATAATAAAATGGAATTAACAAACAAACCAAGAGATAACTATATTTTCAAAAAATACATTTCAAAATTAATTACATTTCATAGAAAAAAAAGCAAAGTAATAATAAATAACAATCCAAAAGGTTATACAACGAAAGCAAAAGTTAATACAAGACACAAAAAAAAAGGGGTGTAGACTTAACAGGTGACAGAGGCATCCCTTATGGATTTTGAGCAGCCGATTTGGAAGTCCAGAAAAATCCTTCACATATGGGTTATGAGATAACCACCAAAAATCTCATACAACGAGATAATTGGATATTATCTAAGAACTTCGCCCAAAGTCTAAAGGGTGCCTCTGTCACATGTAAAGTTTACACCACTTTTTTTTGTGAGCCTGTGAGTTATACAAAAAAAATGTTCTGTTCCAGCCAGAATTGCAGTCTCATAATCTTTAAACTAGTTTGAGATCCATTCATTATGGTTATTAAATAAAATCATGTCATCGTTTTTGGATTTAAGCGAACTCCGCTTGTCTCTCACTAGATTGCCAGCTTTGCTAAACTTTAAAAAGTATTACCTTCCAGTAATTAATGCTTGAATCTAAGTTTTCGAAATTAAAATATTGTCGAAATCCAAAATTGGGTCAACCGTACTATTTCGAAACTTTTGAGATTTGTTTTTATACCCTGTACCGTATGGTACAAGGGGTATATTGTGTTTGTGCAAGCCGAAAATGTATGTAACGTACAGAAGGAGAAGTCGGAGACCCCCCAAAGTTACCTAAAGTGTGATCAGAGTGACTAGAGAAGTCGATATACCCATGTCCGTCTGTCCGTATGAACGCCTAGATCTCAGAGATGGTAAGAGCTACAGCAACCAAACTTTCAGATAAGATCCCTTATTAATCCATAGGAGACAAGTTTATTTTATTTTGTTGATATCGGGACTACATTATATAGTCCCATAGGGGTGTTTTAGAGGACCTCGAAAAAAAGCAAAAGTTTTAGATGGATAATTCGTTTGTTTATGAAGATATCATAACCAAATTTGGTAATCAAAATTTTTTTAGAAACCCCCATCACTGTATCAAATTTTATCAAAATCGGTTGACTGTATCATATAGGTCCCATAGGATCGAACGGTCGAAAATTTGTTTTTTGTACAAAATTCGTTGTGTTTCGTTTGTTTGTGAAGATATTGTAACCACATTTGACATTAAGAAGTTTTTTAGAGTTCCCAAGCACTGTACCAAATTTGATCAAAATCGGTTGACTATATCATATAGCTCCCATAGGGCCAATCGGTCAAAAAAACGCTTTTTGTACAAAATTTGTTGTGTTTCGTTTGTTTGTGAAGATATATTAACCAAATTTGGCATTCAGAAGTTTTTTAGAGATCTTCAACACTGTACCAAATTTTATCAAAATCGGTTGGCTATATCATACAGCTCCCATAGGGCCGATCGGTCGAAAAAAAGTTTTTGATTAAAAATTCGTCTGTTTTTGGTTGTTTATGAAGGTATCATAATCTAATTTGGCAATCAAATGTCTTTTGGTGTTCGTAAGCAATTTACCGGATTTTATTGCAAGCAGTGGTACAGGGTATCCCAAAGTCGTCCGCGCCCGACTTTAACGTACGCCATATTTTTTTCTAAAAAAGCAAAAAATGTCTGCGACGTGGAGGCCGTTGGTTGCCCATATATTGTCCGTAATAAAATTTGATCGATAATCGAAATAAAAGTATCGATGATGAAAATAAAAAAACATCGATGCATCGATATAACATCGATGTTACATCCAGCACTAGCTCGCAGTGCAATTTTTCTCTATAATATTATTATTAAAAGCTCGATGGTACGGCTGAGTTTTTTGTTTTAAGTTGTAAAAGAACTTTTACGAAAATTTTTGTTTCGAAAATAAAAGGATCCGTAGAAATATTCTGGATAAATTAGTATAAGGTTCTGACGATAGTTTTCTATGTAGAGCAATGAGAGTATGTTTGGGTATCTTAGTTCTAAAGGGTTTCAAAAACAAAACAGCTACGAAGGATTAGTTTTCTGGTAACATAAAATGGGAAATAAATTGTATTTTTTTATATGCATAAAAAACATTAAATAACATACTCCTATTATGAAAATCTGTTGCTAATTTTTTTTTTGTCGAAAACGTCACCCGTATCGATTTTGTGAAAAAAAAGTTCGAGCAAATGTATGTAACGGGCAGAAGTAGGAGTGGCAGACCCCCTAAAGTATATAAATTCTTGATCAGCATCAACAGCTGAGTCGATATAGCATTGTCTTGCTGGCTGGCTGTCTGTCTGTCTCGGAAACTATAAGAGCTATGCAGCTGAAATGCTACGAAAAGATGCGCATAATGGTCAGGCAGATGAAGTTTTTCGATTTATGTCGATATCTGGCCCCCTTCTCCCGTAGTAGAATTTCGCGATTTACACTCACTCTATTAAGACTATCTTATCCAAATTTGCAACAGTTATGCGCTGTGATTTTAAAAATAGTATGCCGCAAAAATGTTACTATTCGGATAAAAAAAAAATCAAAAGATATAAAGACCATTTAATATTCAAGTAATTACACTAGTTTACAAATTTTAAAAAAATTTGGTATCATCAACATGTTTTAGTCATTTCAGTAGTAAAATAGCGCTAGAACCGAAAATGCAGTCCAAAAATTTTTTCATGGAATGGATTTCGAGATACATATTTCGAAAAAAACATTTTTCGAAATTAAAAAAATGTGTACTTAAAAGCAAATATCTCTGGTTCTACCAAACTGATTTTGACAAACTTTTTTAAACTGTAGATAATTGAATTACCTTTCGATTATACTTGGAACATATTTTTGGCAAATTTACGGCTTGGACGCTATTTATGCATTCATATGAAATTTTTCCTCATTTTTAGCAAATTTTTGAAAAAATTCTATTGTGAACGGCAATTTAAAAATTTAAAAAAAAAATTTCATACAGTTTTTTTTATGGCTCGTAGAGTTTGATTGATTACAAAAAAAAAATGAGTGGAAATAACAGGAATTTTTATAAAAAGTGCAAAATATAAATTTGTTTTAAAAACCAAAATTTTTAGATTAATAATTTGTTTATTTATAAAGATATCGTTACCAAATTTGGCATTCAAAAGTCTTTTAGCGTTCTCAAGCTCTGCCCCAAATTTTATCAAAATCGGTCGACTATATCATATAGCACCCAAATCAAAACCAGTTAAGTACAACCAGAGATATTTGCTTTTAAGTAGTCACACTTGATTTTTAATTTCGAAAAGTGTTTTTTTCGAAATACATATCTCGAAATCCGTTCCATGAAAAATTTTTTGGATCATTTTCGGATTTAGCGTGCCATTTTACTACGGAAACGAGAAAAACATGTTGAGGAAACATTTTGCTGTAAACTAGTGTTATTATTGCTGCAACACATAGCTGCCTCTTTTATCACAACAACAGAACTAACTGCTGTTTTGGAGAGCTTCTTTTAAGTAGAGGTGTGGGTCAGTGAGCAAGACGCCCTGCTTAGTACTTTTCGCAGACAACATGAGTTCAAATCTCAACGATGACAAAATTTTCTTTAAAAACATTTGTTTTTTTAATTTTTGCTGTTATACTTTTAATATAATAATATTTTTATTTTTTTTTTATTAATTTAATCAAGATATTAAAAAAAAATGACGTTTTCAATGTGACATTAAATTGCAGTTGACTTGAGTTCATATTCTGTCGCGGGCAAAAATTTTTTTTATTATTAATAAAAAATTATATTCAAATAACCAATTTATTATTTTATATTTTTAATTTAATCAAGGTTGAAAAATAAAATAATGTGCATTAACCAGTTTCAGTGTTACAGTTTTGTTCGAAGATCTAAAAATAATATATAATAATAATAATAATAAATAATATATAATAATAATATATAATATAATAATAATAAAATAATAATAATATATAATAATAATATGTAGGCATTGTATATTTCATTGCAAATTTTGTTGGCGTTTCTTTAAGCCCCCTAGTTTTGTAATGAAAAAAACAAATTTTTTAAATCATTTTAATGGTTTTTTTTTTTTTAGTTTTATTAAAACAAATGTCAGAATATAACCAAATCAAAACAAAGTTTTTCTTTTTCGCAAAAATTTTTGGCATTTGTGTTTCCCTTCATTGCTCGACTAAAAAATAATTTGCTTGCCGTAAGACCGCATTACCAAAATTTTCTATTTATCTAACAATGTGTTTAAAAAATATTTGCGGCTTAGATAAAAAAAAAAACAAAAAAAAACTTTTTCAAATGCAAATAAAAAGCAAACGCAGCTTAAATCATAAACGTGAGTATATATTTACTTATTTATAGATACAATAGTCTACGTAGTTCTTAAAGCGTTTGCTTTTTATACCCTATACCTATTGTGTCAGGGGCTTATTAGATTTTTGGCAATATATGTAAAAGGCGTGACAGAACATAAGTTCTTTTATCATCAGCTCTGTTAGCAATTAAAACATGTACGACCATCTGTCCATACGCAACCTAAGCGTCATAGATCTTAAAAGCTGAAGAGAAACTTTCATCAAAGCATACACAGTTTCTCTTTGTAGAATTTCGCGATTCGTCGCAATTTTTTACAGTTATTAGTGTTGTTGCTAAGAATAGCATTCGTTTTTAAAATCTTCAAAATATACCGCAACAATATTATTTCATAAATAAGCAAACCCTCAAAAATTCTGTATCATGAGAGCCTTATAAGCAAAATAACGTTGACGTTTTCATAAAGCTATCCCTATCCTACGTTTACATATAGCCTTTGCTTATTGATGCAAAATATATCGCAAATGGTTAGTTGGGAAAATTGGCTGCAGGGTATCCAACTGTCCGGGGTAGGTTGGCCCGACTTATATTTTTATATTTACACAGTAGAAAAAAAACGTATATACAAAATAAAAGTATGCGGTCAAGATAAGAGCTTGACATAATTACCATGCATAATTGCAAACACACAGATACACACGTGCACACACACACTCATACTAATACTGCAAAAGTAGTAGTTTGTCATAGTGTAAATAAAAGGAAAGAGAAGGAGACTGTTCTATATACTAAATAAAGAAGAGCTAATAAGCGCGCGCAATTTTCATTAATTTTCGCCAAAAATGGAGCAAGGGAACTAAGAAAAAAAAAATGGAGTGTGTTGAAGGGATATTTGCGACTTAGGAATACCCTATATTTTCTTTTGCTTCTTACAGTCAGGTGGGACTTAGCTACTAACGTTTGATAGAATGTTGTTAGTCACCAGTGTGCAATTCAAAAGTAGGTACATTTTATTAGGCCAAAAATTTTAATTCTTATCATCAATATTCAAAAATAATATATTTAACGATAATCGTAGACAGATACATTCAGAAAAAAAACCGATCTAATTTCAAGTTCAACTTTGCTCAAAAAAAAAATATGCGAATTTTTC
This sequence comes from Chymomyza fuscimana, assembly GCA_949987675.1. NCBI lineage: Eukaryota > Metazoa > Arthropoda > Insecta > Diptera > Drosophilidae > Chymomyza > Chymomyza fuscimana. The sequence continues at coordinate 2,981,454 of OX465089.1, forward strand.
GTTCTCTATTATTCTTAAGGTAACAACTATAGTTTTTATACCCTGTACCGTATGGTACAAAGGGTATATGAAGTTTCTGCAAGCCGAAAATGTATGTAACACACAGAAGGAGACGTCGGAGACCCCCCCCAAATGATCAGGGTGACTAGAGAAGTCGATATACCCATGTCCGTCTGTCTGTATGAATGATCTCAGAGATGGTAAGAGCTAGAGCAACCAAATTTTCAGATTAGATTATTATATCAGGGGAGACAAGTTTATTTTATTTTTTTGATATCGGGGTTATATGTATTATATAGCTCCCATAAGGGTGTTTCAGAGGACCTCGAAAAAAACAAAAAGTCTTAGATGGATAATTCATTTGTTTGTGAAGATATCGTAACCAAATTTGGCAATCAATAGTTTTTTAGACTTCCCAAGCACTGTGCCAAATTTTATCAAAATCGGTTGACTATATCATATAGCTCACATAGGGCCGATCGGTCGAAAAAACGTATTTTGAACAAAATTCGTTTTGTTTCGTTTGTTTATGAAGATATCGTAACCAAATTCGGCAATTGGAAGTTTTTAAGAGTGCCTAAGCACAGTACCAAATTTGATCAAAATCGGTTGACTATATCATATAGCTCCGATCGGAACGATCGGTTAAAAAAACATTTTTGGTTAAAAATTCGTCTGTTTTTGGTTGTTTATGAAGGTATCGTAATCTAATTTGGCAATCAAATGTCTTTTGGTGTTCTAAAGCAATTTACCGGATTTTATTGCAAGCAGTGGTACAGGGTATCCCAAAGTCGTCCGCGCCCGACTTTAACGTACGTTATCTTTAAAGATAATTTTTCGATTTTTTCTCAAAAGAAACTTTCTGTGATAATATTATACATATTTTGAGCTCCAAAAATGTATTTTTCCAAAGTAATAAAGAACAAAATGGCGCCTGTAGAGAGCTACGAGTACATCATTAAAAATGAGTTGTTAAATAAATAGTTTTAATAATTTTGACAAAATCCTAAAATTAAGAATAAAATATTCGCAATCTCAGCATTAAGGCCTTTGATGAATTTTCAAAAAAAAAATTAAGATCTTTTAAAAGCCCTAAAATGTTGTTCCCAAGTCGTTTGACTTGCAAACGAATCGCCCGTATACTTAATGGGGTTTGAAAACGCTTTCTTTTCGGTGTAACAAATATTTGGCTCAAATTCATATACTATTTTATTATATGATAAAAAGGGTATATAAGGGAATAAAATAAAAGTGAATAGAGTGAAAGTGTGGGCTATATAGTAGGGCAGTAGAAAGTATAAAAAGTCACTGGACTACGAGAAATGCATACATTAGTCCAAATATAACCCTTAATACACATAATTCATTTATGTATGTAAGTTGTACGTCACACCCACAAACACGCACACAGACACACACACAAGCACACAAGCACACACCCACAAACAAGCACGCATACACTCACAGAGATCTAGCACTCATACCAACACAAGCTTGTTGCTTTTTGCTTAATCATAATTTAAGACGTCACTCAAAGTCAAATCAACTTAACATTGCAATTATTTCATCCTTCTACAGGAGCAAAAAGGATAATAAAGTTAAAGCTCAAGTTTAATTCAAGCCAAGGTTGAACAAGTATTCAAATAATTAGGTTGAAATAGTCGGTAACTCACTTCTCTTTTTGCTTTTTAGCTTGTGCAAAATTCTTGGAAGAGTGTTAGAACTTTGTTGTGTGCGAGAAATCGCTTGAAAAGTGCGAAAATTTTGTTTTCTGCGAAAGAATTATTTTCTTTTAGCTTAGCAAAAACTAATAGTATGTATACTGAGTGTATTACGATTAATGCTCTCATTCAATTCCTCTAAAGTAATAGTAAGGGAAAGTAAACGACTTGAAAAATAAGACTAACAAGCGTTAGTTTTTTGAGTTTGACTTCTTAAAGAAGAGAGTTTTTAAGCATCTTTTCAAAAACAGATCAAAATCCAGCAATCAGCTGAAGATATATGACGTATTAAAAATTGCGTCACGGTTGCTTTTTTCCTATTTTCGGTCACTGGAATTTTGGGTTCAGCCATCATCGCTACCAGAGAGCTCAAAAATAAATTTTCACTCAGCTAAGTTTATTTTAGCCTTCTAATAGAAAATGCAATTTTTAATCTAATCTGGAGCTAGTTTGCGAATTCCAAAATTTTTTTTTAAAAATCGTATATTTTAAATACTTTTTGCCAAGAGCGAAAAACTAGAATTAAACATTTTCAGCTTTGACAAAAAAAAATTTGTTAATTTTGAGAGAGTCGTTGATGCCTAAGCTTATAATATAAAATTCTATGCTTGAAGCTATCAATCACGCAACCCTCGTTTATTCATTAATGCACTTATTACATACACACACACACACACACACACACACATGCACTCACTTATATGTTTGTGTGAGTGTGCTGCAATTTAGAATTTTTCGCATTGCAACTTCATGTTGTTTATCACACGCGGCGTATGCGCAATGCGGCTAAATGCAGTGCCTTCATGCCTTGTTTATGTATTTGCCTGACTTTGTAATAGAATTTAATCACCTAACCATTAAATGAGTCATAAACCGCTTAGAGTCCTTTCGCAACTCGCTCTTTAAATATTTAAAATTTCATTTTGTACGCTGTGGGCTCTTAAGTAAATTCCTTTTTAATAGAACAATTTTTGCGCATTTATGATGAATTTTTTAAGCAAAAAGAATGTATATAAAATACCCTTAAATATTTAATGAAAAAATATGTTAAAAATGTGTATTAAGAAAGTTTTGTGGAATTTTAAAAATGCGACAAATATTTTTAATACAATTTGTTATAATTAAATCTGTGCAAAGGGGAAATTAGAAAATTGCTATTTATAACACAAAAGCTGGTAAATAAACTTAATTAACTGGTAACGCAAAAATGTTGGTTTTAGTTGTTGTTTGGTTAGCTAAAAGCTGCAAAGAGCACATAAACATGGCTATCATTACCAAGTCATGTATTATGCAGTCTAACTAATGGAACTGCACAAATGCACAGCAAACAAACATGCAACATTACAAAACTAACAATGCTCTTAGTATTTATGAGGGAGCAAGCAAATAAAAAATATGTAATAAAAATAAAACCCAGTTAAACAAAATGTGAGAAAGCTTTTTCAGTGTAATTTTAAATGCAGCGTAATGCCGTGATTATCCGCCATTTTGTTGCAGTTTTTGTTAAGTGAGAGAGCGCAGAACGAATAGGTGTAAATGAATATAAATGGCGTTTATGAGCGGACTTAAACAGTTACGATTAGTCGAATAGGGACACAAATGTGAAAAGAAGTGAGTCGGAGAGAGTAGTTTTAAATTAAGTGAGAAGTTTTAAAATCACAACTACGCCTTTATTTATAAAACCTATAAAGCATTTCTGTATTAAAAAACAATTTTTTATATTTTGTGCCCATGACTTTCGTAATCTTGAGACGATTTTGTTGGAATTAGTATTAGATTATAAATATGTCCTCGGGTAATGACTTTACATTCTCAAATTTTGTTTTTGTTTTGATTTTTACGAATAGGCTTGTGAGAAACAACCAAGCACATTTTTGATTATTAGGCTCACAGGAGCATTCATATTATATTTTGGGGACATAAGCTCAGATATATGTAACTAAATATACCTTAAATTCAATACTGAAGCACTGTGAAAACGATGGTAAGGCAAAATTTGTATGTTTTTCACTTCAATTTGAGGTCTTTTCTTGATATGACTATATTCAAACTCTATTCAATGCTGATTAATTTATTCTGAACTTTTAAGCCTCTTACGATATATTGACGCTTGATTGAGATTGCCATGCCTTACTGAACCGGTCAAAAGCGCACATCGAATTCAGAAACTAATGCCGAAGAAAAGTGCGCTTGAAAGTCAAAATTTTGCACATAAATTAATTTTGAAATAACTGGAAAATCTTTATATTAAAAACCATACCACTGTGATCAAATTGAAAGGTGTATTTTCTAATTCAAAATTCAAAATTTCTATCTTCAAAATTTTTATTTATTTATCTAAATCTATTTCATACCCTTCAAAGTAATCCGCATCCGCTGCAATACGCCTAGGCCTACGAATTTTCCAGTTATCATAGCACTTGGCAAAGTCCTCCTTCGGAATGGCCATCAGAGCCTTCTGCGATTTAGTTTTTATTATCTCAATCGAGTCAAAATGGTGTCCCCGGTCTCTTGAGTTTGCTATATAGCCAGAAGTCACACGGAGCCAAATAAGATGAATAAGCAGGTTGCGGAACGATATTTGTTGAATTTTTGGCGAAATTCTCACGAAGAACCAGTGCCGTCTGAGATGGCACCTCACAAAACGAAGTGTACCTCAAACATTAATGAATATTTTGACATGAAGCTTCGCAAGTTACAGAAAGAAACAAAATATCGATTGGAAAAACCCTGGAAGTTTCAATTAAAAATTTCCTTTCCACCTTTGAATTTGATCACAGTAAAAACACAAAACGAGGGAAATTTTATTTAAGCATGACATAAACATTTTTTATACAAGACATTGTAGTAGGAAATACAGATGATCTGTTAACATCAGCGTTTACTGATGTTAACTCGCTCTCATTATGTTAAGTAATGCTAAGCTAGGCTAAATGTGTATATACTTTAAGTGGGAGAGACATTCGATGTTAAGTGTTGATTCAGTTAAGACGTGTACGGCATTAAGAAATAAATAAATTGTTACGTTAACGACGCAATTGTGGTTTTGTTTTAAGATCGGTCACCTACCACAACATGAACCATACAAAAATTCGATTTGAGTTCTGCATGCTATTTTTTGGGTTGATTCAGAAAAAAAAAATTAAAAATATTTATCAATTGGCTTAAATAGAAACTAAGATTATCAAAAAATATTTAAAAAATTATTTCATTTTAAAATGCCTTCACTTTTCAACCTATTTGGCCAATTTGTTTTAATTCCTATAGCAGCAAAACATTCGGTTTCAAACCACATAAAAAATTCGTTTTGGTGAAATTGGAAGCACCAAACATTCGGTTTCCAAAAGAATCCTAATAAAGTACATACATCTGTTTTTCAGATTATTTAAAAATTGACAAATACAGCTTCTCCATGCAATTGACCAGCAGTGTATATACAGTGCGCGAAAAAAGGTTAAAGCCACTTGTTTTGTTCAATAAAACTCGAAATATTTCAAATATTTTTCGATGACTTTTTACATATTGATTTCGTAACTATTTTAACGTATATAAAAAATACATTTTTTTTTTAATATACATATGTAAACAATTTTTTTTAGGTTTTTTCGATATTTTGCGACTTTTTGGTTCGAAATAAGGTTAAAGCCACTTGACGTTTACTACATGAAAACCAATGTTATTTACATTTTTGTTTTTTGTGTTTCTCATATTTCGCCGTTATGCACCTTCTCGAGTCTGTAAGTGCAATTTCACAATATCTATTACGCAGTTGTTATCCAAAAATTGTTCAATCTACTATGTGTGCCCTTAAACAATTAACAGAGGCCGAGGAAGCCAAAATTTCCACACTAAAAGATTTCGAAAATTTTTTTTTGTTTATACGTTAAAATAGTTACTAAATACATACACATATTTAGTCATCCAAAAATATTTAAAATTTTTCGACTTTTATTGAGCTTATTTTTATATAGCTTAGGTACTATACGAAAATGATTTATTTGCGGGCTCAATAAAATGTGCTATTCGCACATGGGACTCATTAATTATGCTTTAAACGTATAAAATAAAACTTTCAGTTTGTATATAAATGAAACAAAACATTTTAAATTCGTTACAATACCAGTAATAAATTTTCATGGCATAAATCAAAACTCAGCCCAAAAGTATGCAACGATTTTTGAAAGCAGCTGCTCAATTTATTCATTATATGTATTCCAATTAAATTCAATGTAAGTGAATGCACGTTGCATGTAAAATATCTCAAATTGCATAGCTGCAAATGTTTAACCCTCAACTGCCACAGAATTTCTGATTATAGCCTTAAGTCGACGCTGTGCACCAAATAAAGCAGAAAAGTATGCCACTTGATGCTGTTAAATTAATTAAGCTGCAGATGGGCATAACAACAACAACAACAATAGCAAATTGCAGTACCAGAGCTACAACAACAACAACAACATCAGCAATACACAAAGTCAGTTTACTGTCCTTGGTCATTAATTTTCTTGTTTTTTTTTTTACAGTCAGTATAATTACTTGCCCGACAATCTTAATGTTCTGGGAAAAACAACAAGAGCTGCAATTGCAGGGCAACGTGCAAACAAAGTGCAAGCAACTTAAATGCAATTACTTTTATGCTTAACCCTATTTAAATGGTCACACTTAAGTCTGATATTTCGGAATTTTAAATTATATTAATTCCAAAAGTGGTTGAAATATGGTTTCGTAAATACGGGTTATCCTTCATCATATTTTTATTAAAAACGGTAACAAAATTGGTCTCAGCTTAATGCCTAAAAAATGTCAATTTCAGTTAGAGAGTTAGAAATCCCAATCCAATTTTTGGATAACCAAAAGAGGATTCGCTTCAATAATAGGAACTTTTATATGATTGGAACAAACACTTTTGGATCAATTTTTTTTGATCTGATATACAATGTTAATTACTTAAACTAAAGCCTTAATTTTTAATCTAAACAGTTTGGAAATAAATTTCAGCAATTAAGTTTTAGTTCTGTTTACAAAAAAATAAACTTAAATTGTTCTAGTGCGAAAAGCACTAAATACAAAAATTGTAGCATACTTTCCAGCGCATGCTTTCCAACTGTTTTGCCTTTGACCCGTGGACAATATTTTATTACTTTTTGGCTGTAAACAACATCAAACATATAAATCCAGAAGTTGTGAAAATAAAAATCGAAAATTGCACTATGCAGCTAAGAAAAAACAACTCAATTGAAATATAGTCATATATTCAGGTCGAGGGTCAGTCGGTAGCTCCGTGCTAAATATCAAATATAGTACACTCTCTCTGGGCATTATGTGGCATGCAACATACTACACATGTGTGAAAATGTGGTAACTCAAGTGCGACATAAGAGTGAGAAGTGAGAGGGCTGCTTTCCAGCACAAGCCAAGTGTCATAAATTTGTGTGTGTTTTTGAAAGGATATATGTAGGACGGGTAGAAATGTATATCAGAACGTATATGGGGAATAGGATACGAGTATGTGTTTATGCAGCAAATGAAGCTCATGTTGAGAGCATGACGCAAGCGAAACTGCTTCCGATTCTGTGGTTAATATGGCTTGCAACATTTTGCGGCTTTAAGCAATAAATTTAAAGTAGTAAACAAAGTGAAAGATTTATAATATGCAAATAAAATGGGATAGTATAAGGATAAAGTTTAATTGAAGCTCAAGTTTTGATTGCAAAGATCTTCGAATAAGGTAGTTCATTAAGAATGCTGAATTAAAAATTAGAATAAGAAGAATTATGACATATGGCTTAATAATTGTATGAGGATAAAAGTACATTTAGCAGCAATGTGTTTGAATGAATTTATTCGAGAAATCTTGGAGGGTTTGTATGAGTTTGTTCATACTGTCGATCAATAGTCCATGCCTAAGTCCTCCACTAGTATATGTGGGCGGTAAAAGCAAAAGTAGTTTTTATTGTAACGATCTTCGAATTAGGTGTCGAAAGTAAAAGTATTTAATAATAAAAGGCTTAAAAATTATTAAATTCATTTAGCAGCAATATGTTTTGATGACTTTAACCGAGAAGTCTTAGGCTTAAGATAAGACTCAGTAAACTACATGCTGGTCGCAGTGCAGGAGGATGCAAATGACTCATACCCTATTTACATCATCATCATCAAGACTCAGTGATCACGGCAAACGGCAATCTACGAGAGTCAAGTTTTAGCTGTTTAGTTGCCATTCGGAGAGTTGGAGCTGCTGCTCCTCTGCTTTGGACAACGCTTGTGTTCTTTCTTTTCTCTTTTGATAGCTGAATTTTTCGGAAGCACAGCTATCAAAATTTTCATGAGAAAATGTCTTTATTTTAGTTACATATCTGCAGTACAACAATGCCATAAATAAAAGTTATTTGATGGCAACCCTAAAATATTAACATGCAAGCATGTTCTGAACAAGTTGCTTACTCAAAAAAAATCACGAAATTTAACCCAACTCAAAAATAGAAAAACATGGCTTTGGTTGAGCGGAAAAATGTTAGAAAATATAAAAAAAGATGGCGTACGTTAAAGTCGGGCGCGGACGACTTTGGGATACCCTGTACCACCACATTGCAATCAAGTCCGATATATTGCTTACAAACTCCAAAAGATATTTCTTTGCCAAATAAACGAAACACAACGAATTTTGTGCAAAAAACGTTTTTTTGACCGATTGGCCCTATGGGAGCTATATAATATAGTCAACTGATTTTGATCAAATTTGGTATAGTGCTTGGGAACTCTAAAAAACTTCTTAATGCCAAATGTGGTTACAATATCTTCACAAACAAACGAAACACAACGAATTTTGTACAAAAAACAAATTTTCGACCGAACGATCCTATGGGACCTATATGATATAGTCAACCGATTTTGATAAAACTTGGTACAGTGCTGGGGGTTTTTAAAAAACTTCCGATTGCCAAAATTGGTTATGATATCTTCATAAGCAAACGAATTATCCATCTAAAACTTTTGCTTTTTTTCGAGGTCCTCTAAAACACCCCTATGGGAGCTATATAATGTAGTCCCGATATGAAAAAAATAAAATAAACTTGTCTCCTATGGATTAATAAGAGATCTTATCTGAAAGTTTGGTTGCTCTAGCTCTTACCATTTCTGAGATCTAGGCGTTCATACGGACAGACGGACAGACGGACATGGGTATATCGACTTCTCTAGTCACTCTGATCATACTTTAGGTAACTTTGGGGGGTCACCGACTTCTCCTTCTATACGTTACATACATTTTCGGCTTGCACAAACACAATATACCCTTTGTACCATACGGTACAGGGTATAAATATAAAAATAAATATTCAGCCGTGCTCCGGAAAACGGCTTGATCGTTTGATGTATATAAGCTATGTGACGTCACATTAACTTGAATATGGCGTCTTCAAGAAACGAATAAAAAAATTTTTCTTTTGCACATTTCGAAAATATATAGTTAGCATTGCTTCGGAAAACGAAAAAACCAAACCGAACAATTTTATTCGGATTCGTTTTTGCGTGCTCCGCAAAACGAATTTTTTTGTCGATAACGTCGCATATTTACCTTTTTATTTTCGATAAATTCATATATTTCCCTTATCTTTCCGATAAATTCTCTTGTTGTATAAAGCGGGAAACCTGTCGCACTTATCTGTCATGTGTTGTGCATGCTATTTTTTGGTTTGAGTCAAATTAAAAATAATTGTCAGTAACTAATCTAACTTGAAGTTTGCATAAATATAATCTAAGAATATCAAAGAATATTTAAAAAATTACTTCTGTATAAAATTCTTACTTTTTAAACCTATTTTGCCGATTCGTTTTGATTCCTCTGGCAACAAAACATTCGGTTTTAATCCACATAAAAAATTCGGTTTGGTGAAATTGGGAGCACCAAAAAAGAATCCGAATAAAATTTTTGGATTCGTTTTCCGGAGCACAGCCGATCATAAAGTACACTCAATTCTGTTTGTTCACGGTTTTGATATAACACAATCTAGAAAAATATTTTGTACACTATTTCGCTCGACTTAGCATGATTAAAAAAAGCTATTTATAACTTTATAACCAGCCTGAAGGTCTTTGTTGCTCCGGCTAAAAACCTATTTATAATGTGGAATCAATTTCTTTTCATAAATAAATATTTGATTGAAATCTAAAAAAAAAATATCATCTTTTAGAAATTTGGTTAGTAAATATCACTTTAAGTCTTTTTTAACACTGAAACGTATCTACCATTTTAGGCTGGATTGTAAAGCAGTTTACTTGCGTTAATCAAAAACGTAACGTAAACGCAATGAAGTCTATATAGGCGGTAAAAGTAACTAGATCGATCAAAAATCTGGTATCAATATAATGCTTGATATCATTATCAAATCCACCAAGTTTTAGCTCTGTGTAAGAATTTTTCTAGCCCAAGTTGGGGCAGCATGTCGGCTGTAGGGAGAAAATAAGTTCCATCCACAGATATTACGTATACGCAATGTAGTATAAAAAAATCAAAAATCTTGTAGCAACGCAATGCGTGCTATCAAGTTTTAGCGGCTGTCCTGAAGCATGTTTAAATTAATTTCCTTCGTCGATTTTTTTCCAAAAAATATCGAAAGCTAACGTTTTAAATGTCATGCAATTTATGCTGTTTGCTGAATTCCCATAAATTTAAGATATACTAGTACTATAAAAATTAAGAACAAAATGAAATATTTTCGCAAAAAAAATCACGCTGCTTAACTTAAGCAACAAATACAATAATTTTGTGGCACCAAAGTAAACTAGACAATTTCTGGTTAGTTAACGCTCCAATCACATACTTACTTATGTAGATAATATGTTTATATCATGTACAAGTGAGTTACAGTAGACGGAGGGGAACAACTGAAAACACTTGGCGTAATGTGCCACGCAAGCACCATAAAGTTCTACATTGTCAGGACATGGTGAAAGCAAAAAAAAAAACACCCACACATATATATACACATAAAGACTTAAAAGGGCAAAAGACTTACAATGCACAGTTGCATGCCACTTGAATGTGCACTCGTTTGTACTAACTTAAACCGAGGCAAGTTAAAGGACGAAGAAGAAGAAGAGGAAGAACAACAACAACAACAGGCATACTTGAACACTAGCCAACACTATATACAACAACAGGCAACAGGATGCATATAAATCATTTAAACGCCATAAAGCATGCTTACACATGGTTGACAGGAGTTAGGGGGTTTCTGGGGGCTCGAACATATCTTACACGGCCCTAATGCAACGCGTTGACACGGCAAATCCTAGGTCTATGAAAAATGTTGCTTATGCGTGAGGCATTTATGGATTTTCTTTTTCTTCTACTTCCTTTTCTCCTACCGCTGTTGCAACTTGCCAATGTTTGTTGTTGTTAAAATTACATTAACTAACGTTGTATGACATTAAATGAAGTTTTATGACTCAATTATAAACCGCTGGCAATAAGTCAGGTAGGCAACGGCAGCAGTCCCAACGACAACACTGCCAGAGTTGTAGCTGCTACCAACCATTAAACACAATTTCCGGGGCACTCTGGCAGCTGCTGGCCACAGACATTTTGCCACAAACAGCATCAACGAAATGACCAAGTTGCAGTCATAGATTGAATTTGACTTGACATTTGAATACACAGATTGTGTTAGCAGCCAGGAAGTGCAAAAAAAAAATGGAGTTCGGTGGAGCCGTAGTTCGACAGTGGAATACACTGCATCAAACGTAATTATTTGCAATAAATTTTGCTGCATACTGGCCTTTAAAAAAAAATACGTATACGCACCGTGGCCTTCTATGTGTGGTAAAGATAGCCGTGACCAGCTCAAAAAATATCTCGGACAATGTTATGCGTGCTAGGCCCTATGCTCCAGTGGGAGATATGGGAATTGATGAGGTTGTTGCGTGCTACCATTATCCAAGTTTGAGCTCTGTAAACGTATTTCTCAACTTTGTTTTCAAAAATTCTACATTTTATCCATATGTGCACTGCTACCAAATTAATCAAGAGACTTTTAACCAATATTGATAACTGCTTGTAAATATAATCTTCACTTACTTTTATTATAAAAAGATATCTCATAAGTGTTGTTAAATGCTTGCTAAAAATAAATTATATTTGCCGCCCAAAACAAATATTTAAAATAATGTCTTTTTGTTTAAAATTTGACATATATTAATTATGATATCCTTTGACAATATTTACAACAAAGTTTACATACCCTTTAAAAAGGGCATAAAATGTGCAAAAAAAAAAACAGCAAGTGACAAGTACGACGAATGCCAGTGTTCTGCGTGTGTGTGTGTGTGTGATTTTGTGTATGTGTGCAAGTTGTGTGGGTGTAAGTGCTGAAATGTTGAAGCAAAACGTTTGACATTTCTAGTGTTTGTTGTATACAGCTGCACACACAAACGCATACAAACTCAACAATACACACACCCACACACACAGACACAGACACAGAGTGAGTTTCTCTTGTTATATGGCCGCCTGTTTGACATTGCATTAAATGGCGTTTGGCGTTGGATTTTGTTGTTGTTGTTTTTGTTGTTTGCCTCACCAACGCGTTTTTCGCTCTTTCTCTCTTAGTCGTTTTGCTGCATGTCTGGCTTGCTATTGTTGTTTTTTACAGTTATTCGCACACACTTTTGCACTTGTCATATATTGCTTTATACCGCCATTGTTGTTATTGTTATTGGGTACGCTATTGTTGTTGTTGTTGTTGTTGTTGACATCGAGTGTATTAAAGGCAAAAGCAGCAGCTTCCACTTGAAATCTGTCAACTGCAACTATTTATTATTAAATTATTTACTAACCAGCGTTAAACGATATTAAATATAAATGACAGAGAGCAGAGAGAGAGAGTGCTTATATTTATGTAATTTAAGAAATTTTTATGTACTATAGGGTGGGCCAACTGTTGGTTTGTTTGTTAATTGCATTTTATTCGTATATTTTACAACAAAATTGGGCAAATTTGGTATTTAAATGCAAGTTTGAAACTACATATTTATATATGAAAAATAATATCGCCCAAAAAGGCCGCCCCGTACAAGCTCGTATACGAACATCGTATGACTTTTCGATGATTCTTTTTACGAAAACTCATCTTGGCTGGTTCTCTCATCCATTGAACGAATTAGCGTCGCTGAGCGGAAGAACTTCTAAAATAATCAACCTATCTTCATCAAATGCCGAGTTTGTTTCGCATCAGATGACTATATTATATAGCTACCATATATCCCGAAATCGGTTTTGGCCATATCTCCGCCAAACATCAACCATGTCTTTCAAATTTGGCATTAAAAAATGCCGAGTTTGGTTCGAATCGGGTGACTATATCATATAGCTGATATATCAATGCTGTAGCGCACCAGTGCAGTTGCAACCCAACATAGTGCCATATATCACATATCATATACATATATACATATATATCATATATTGTTTAAGGTGGCAAGTTGTAGAAGGAAAATTTAATTATTTCACAGAGATACCGAATCATTTTACCAAAAACAAAAATATTTCGACCGTTCGTATTCGGGCATAAAAAGATGCACATCACGAAAGTCAAGAAAGTGATACTAAAAAAGATCAGCACGATTACAATATATAAGCAAAGGCAACAAAACATTTTTTTTTTTATAAATACATGCCTCAAACTATTTAAAAACAAAAAATATTATGCGGTAAAATAATTTTTTTTTCAATTTGCAACCCAAATTTGCTTACATAGAAAAAAAGCTTGAAAAATTTAAGATTTAAGAATTTAAGAAAAAGCTCATAGCTAAGCGAATACCGATAATAAAATAATAAGAACCATATTGATAGACTCAATGACATTTTGATAATCGAACGCAAACAAAAAATTGACAGGTTTCACATTTTGAAATTTGGGTTTTCTTTCGCTAAATGGCTCAAATCGTGGTCGTCCGACCGAATTGAGTAGTTTCGAACTTAACATATGTCGAAGAGCATCCACTTTGAACGGATATGTTCCGAATTATGAGTGTATAACAACTAAACCAACAGATGGTCCACCCTATATATACACTTAGAGTAAAGAATATTTGAATTGGTAGCGCTCGGTCTTGGCCGCGGAAATTATCCTACGCCAGCGGTTTCTGTCCTGTGCTTACTGGCGTCTATTGGCAATCCCAAGGCTACGAAGATCCTCCGCCTCAGCAGTGGCGTGCGTCCCTGTCGTCGTCGACCTTCCAGTGATTTCCGCTCGAATACCTTTTTGGCTGGATCATTATCATCCATTCGTGCAACATAAACTAACGCTGTAGTTGTATGCGCTGGACTAGATCAGTGTCGCCGTATAGCTCATACAGCTCGTGGTTCATTCGAATACGAAAGTCCCCATCCATATTTAGCGGTGCAAAGATACTTTGGAGAATTTTTCATTCGAGAGTTCCTAAAATCGCCTTATCGTATGATGACAATGTCCATGCTTCAGCGCCATAGAGAAGCACGGGTATGATTAGGGATTTGTGAAGGATTATTTTCGTGTGTCGAGAGATGGCTTTACTCTTGAGTTCCTTACTTAGCCCAAAGTAACACCGGTTAGCAAGATTAATCGTTGTGTCGTTGATACTGGTTTTCAAGTACACGAAATCCTTTACAACTTCGAAGTTGAAGCTATCTATTCCACGTGGTGTCGTTTCCTTAGGTGGTGAGTGTCGACTTGCTTTTCAATGTTCTAAAAGTTATCTCTTTTCAGTTTTTTAATTGCAAGCATTTATAAAAAAAGAACTTCAGAAATCAATGAGAATTTTAGTACGAATTAATTGGTGCCCAAAACAATGTCAGATGCGTATTTAGGTTTTTGATAGAAATTTATGAGCACATAAGGTCACTTAATACGCATATTTATGCAGTAAACAGCAATTAAATTAATAAATACATGAGCCAATGACTATATATCCTTATTAATGCCCAATTTAGGGATCTAAATAAAAAATATATACAACAAAAAATAAAGCTAACAGACGTTCTGGTGTAACTTTCAGAAATTCCAAAATTTAGACGACCTCATCCTAAGACTTCACAAAGACACATGTTAGCATATTGATGAAGGCACAACGTATCTTTAAGTCATCGTTTCTTCTGCCCCAACATCTCACTTATTTTTGTACAGACTGAAGCTCTTACTTATAAGATTTTCTGATTATCTTTTATCTCTTTATAGAAACTGAAACAGTATCTTAATCTCACACGCACATCATGTTAACAGATCCGCCCCCCGTATTTACAGCTATGCCACCATTTTGTGTGGCATTACGCAAATCGACAACAGCTTAAAACGCTTTAAAGGCGTCAACAACAACAAAAACCACAGTAACAATTACAACAACAGTAAAACGCAAAGCCAGCAAATCTGTCAGCAAGTTTGTTGCTGGCTTCAGGCCCTCTGCCTTGGACCCTCTGCTTCAACTGCTGCTGCTCCTGGCAGTTAAAACTCGCAATTGACGAACGGTATAAAAACACGACAACAACAAATTTGTTTATATGCAAAAGAAAAAGAAGAAGAAGCAGCCGAAATAAGTAAAAGAAGAAGACGACGAATACGCGGAAAACGAGCGACTAAAAAACACAAAAACAAACACAATGAACACAGACGAAGAGGAGGAATGTGTTTGCTTAAGGTGAGCATAAAATGATGTCTATGTAGTTGCTGTGTGTGTGTGCGTGACTGTATTAGTGTGTCTGTGTGTGTGTGAGAGTGTTTTTATGTCTAGCTGAGCAATGATTTGGCAATTGCATTAACTCAATTTTTGGCCAAGTTTTGTAAAGTGACTTTAAGTCGTTAAAGCCAATATGCGCGAAATTTACTTAAAGGCTTAGTAAACAGCCAAAATGAGTGGCAATAAAGTGTGATGAATAAGTTTATCAATTTAGTGGAAAATGTTTTACAATAACATTTTTCAATGAAGTTTGCTATAAGGCTCTAACTCTTTAAAGAAGCTTAAAATCGCGTATGATTTAATTGCCACAAATTATTAGCTGTTGTAAGAACTTGTACGGTAAGACTTAAATTTAATAAAGTTAAAAAAAAACATTAAAAAACAAATTATCAGCCATGCTCCGGAAAACGAAAAACCAAACCGAACAATTTTATTCGGATTCGTTTTGGCGAGCACCGAAAAACGAATTTTGTTGTCAATATTTGCCATTTTATTTTTATCTTAATTATTTTTGTTACATGGGAAATTTTCTTTGAGTAACGCGGGAACCCTGTCGCACAAATCAGTCATGTGTTCGTGTATGATAAATGCCCATACACGAACACAAAAAAATTCCTTTTCGCTGCGCATGCTATTTTTTGGGTTGAGTCAGAAAAAAAATAATTAAAAATAATTGTCAATAAATATATAACTTTAAGTTGGCATAAATACAATTTAAGAATATCAAAGAATTTTTAAAAAAAATTTTCAGTATAAAATTCGTACTTTTTTAAACCTATTTTGACGATTCTTTTTAATTCCTCTTGTAAAAAAACATTCGGTTTCAAAACACATGAAAAATTCGGTTTGGTGGAATTGGGTGCATCAAACAATTGGTCTCAAACGAATCCGAATAAAATGTTCGGATTCGTTTCACGGAGCACGCATCTAATTTAAAAACTCAACAGCTCTATAGTTCGCAGTTTGAAAACTATCAAAAACGACAGAAACTTCCCAACATAGCTACTACTTGTTATGGTTAGATCTGTAGGTTGTCTTAAATTAAGGAGGAATCCTTTTTACAAATACTTACTGAGTGAGACACACTTGCCAGTCATAGAACCTTGATGCATGATGTCACCACACTAGATCCATCGCAGATAATTAAGTTTATCTCTGGAATTGAGCTAGCTAGGGAGCTCTAGAGCGAACAATAGATCCTGAAGGCTTTGAAAACGTGGGCAACGACTAAAAATGTTACAAAAACACAACGCGCGCTGATAAAAAATTCACAATATTTACAACTAGGGGCTTCCGACCCCAAGCGCTTCCCTAAATTTTTAAGAATTTGGGACTGCTACAGTTGCGCCAGCGCGACTTTAAAATACCCTGTACCAACGCTGTTCACGCAGTTTTTAAAGGATCTCCCTGGCAAATTAACCTCCACTTGTGAAAATTTCAGCTTCATAGCTCTTAAAGTCTCTGAGATCCTTTTGTTTATACGGAATGACGGACAGTCAGACATGGCTATTGATACTGATCAAGCAAATATATATTTTATGGGGTCTATACCTTTTGTACAGGGTATAATTAATTTTAATTAATTTTTTATATAGTAATAAATAAATGATAAATCGGGGCATCTAATAACATGTTTCTTATGCATCCAATAAATGTAGCAAAATGTTTAAAATGTATATTATCTTAAAAGCTACAAAAACGAAATAAAATATAATACACATTTTTTTATGTTTTTAAGAAAACTTTACATAAATTAAATTATAAAAAAACAAAAAAAATTTAAAAAAAAAAATTCTGAAGCACATAAATTTTAGTTTGCTCCAAAGAATATTTGGCATTTGGTTTAAAAAAAAAACGCCCCTATGCAGATGATGATCTGTTAGGAATCTAATACTCTCTGCTTTATTTTCTTCTTGTGTTTTTAATTTAGTCTAATAATAATTATTTGTTAATTACAGAAAGTTTCCATCATTTTTTGACGTGTCAAGGTACTTCTTGTGAACCATTTTTTTTACTCATAGGAAACACTAAAATCAATGTTTCTTTAATGTTGGTGTACTAAAGTCTATTTCTTTAAACTAAGTTATATCTTATAATAATATTTGGACCATTTTTAAAACAAGTAATCTTGGCCAAGACATGTACTGACAAGAGATTACATATCCAATATGGCTGCCAAAATGTTCATACTTGTCTGCAATGTTGACCAACACTGCAACTTGGAGTTATTCAATACTAGAAAACACTTATAACTGTTATCAATACGATTAAAGTTTTATCAAAAGTCCTCTGACTCTTATCTGAGTTTTATTAACGTGACAAACAATTTACGCATAAAAGTTAACTTAATTTAAAAGCTGCCTTTTAAGTCCTTTCAACTTTCATGGCGCTCATTAACTATAATATGTTTGACCTACATTTTTACAATTTATTCAATTGCGTATGTTTTGCACTTAAAAGTTTTACAAAATTTATTCGCATTAAAATAAATTTTGCAAATGTCAACATTTGGTCGTCAAAAACATTCAACAAAACAAGTCTGTAATAAATTATGCTTAATTATAAGCATTTAGATGGCAGAACACAGCCACATTCACTCCTATACACAACCACATTACACACACACACACACACACACACACACGCACACATACACACTAAAACAAGGACAACTAACGGCATTCGATGGCAGGATTTTGACAAGAAATGAAATATTATTTGCGTCTAGAATGACAGACAAAAGTCTTGTGAGTGGTAATGGCAAGCGGAAGAGCAACTGTCACATTTTCTTTGTTTCTCATCAAAACACCCTGGTCGGAATCAACTTTTTTTGTTGTAAAAAAAATTGTTTAATATTTCTGTTTTTTTTTAAAAATTCAAAAGAGAGGCTTAGTTTTAAACATAGAATGGCTTGAATATTGGCTGGAAAGTAAGTAGAAAAGTAAAGCTTTCTTGGAGTGTAGCTTGTCCGATTGAGAGAGATCAGAGAAAGAAAAATACAAATTCTAGTTTTGCAAATTTTAAATTCTACCGATATCTGATCAGATATTTTTGTAGAAAAGACTGTCGCGTTGTTTTTTGTCTGAGACAACGACATAAGACATGTGTTTAAATGTATCCTTAGATTAAATCTGAGAAAATGGCATCTGACCAGATAAACCGATAACCCAATGATAACGAGCTTAAAGATTAATCAGTTGCAGTTTTACAAAGTTTCTTCATTTCTAAATGGTCAAAATAATAATATAAATGGACTTTTTTTTTTGATAAGGTTTAAATAAAGATTTACCAATAAGTTTGAATAATTTTTATGATATAGCTAATCAAGCTGAATTGGCGATCAAAAATTAGAAAATTGCGATTCATTAAAATTTTTGTATTTTCGATTATTTGCATTTTAGAACAAATAAAAAAATAAAAAAAATATCTTGCATGTTCGAAGTTCGACATACTTTTTTTTGAAATGCCTTCCATGGCCTGTTTCAGTTTTTTTTGCAAAAATATCCATTCTGACCATAGTGCAGTCCATAGAGAGCAAGAGAAGCAGAACAGGGAAAGCATGTTGAGCAGTGCAGCTGAGCAGCAGCTGCTGTTTTTGCTTGTTTACAATAATCAATTAAGTAAGGCCAACACAGAGTCTAAATTGTTGTTGTCACTAGGGCATAGAAAAGCCAGCTGACTAAAGGCGCCAACAACTGCAACAAAAACATCATCATCAACAACAACAACAACTAAAAGTCCGGCTATTAAATGTCAATCTCATGTTTCAATTATGTTTTTTCTGTTGTGGTTGTTGTTATTGCTTTATTCTAAAAGGCGCCAAGAACAAAAACACGTTTATAACATGCTGTTACTTTGTAGAGTCAAGCAGCACAAATTGACAAGAAAAAAATGTATAAAAAAAACAACTTTTGCACTCATTATTCTAACATTAAAGGCTTTGATAACGTTTTATAATTTGTACAAAAGCTGTTGGCCTTAATTCCGTGAAAGCTTAAGAAAATTCCAAAAGTTGTTGAATTATTTAATAGCATTACAAATTTACAGCTTATTAATGCATTAATCGGTTCTCTAATTGACTAATGAATTGCTAATTGCTTTGCAGAAATAATAATTGCACACAAAAGTATGCAACACTTTTTTTGTTGCCATTTGCGTGAGAAATTACGCATACGCCGCGTATATAGCTAAGTACAAGTTGAACATTTGAAGACAACTAATTCAATTTGTCTCAAGGCTTGAATTTCGTAATACACTCGTTAACATGAAATGTATGGATTTTTAGAACAAGTTTAAGACATGTTTTTGCAATAAAATCCCACAAAGCTAATACAGTTTTTTTTTTATCTTAAAAGAAGTGTAATAAAAGATTTTTCTGTAATATGGTATAATTTTTAGTTTTAAGTTTAACAATTTTAGAATTTTATATTAAGCTGGATGGATTGTGAGTGCAGCAAATATGGTAATTTTAAATATTCAAAAGCTTTTGCCTACAAATAAATGTTATCAAATAATAATAAAAAGATAATTTTAATAAATAAAATAATAAAATTGGGTCCCTAGATGGTCATCCGTCAAATATAACTCCAGTTGCAATTGATAAAAATAATTTTATTTTTGAAAATTAAAATATTTATTAAAAAAATTATACCTTTAACTATATATTTCTATTATATAATTTGTATATCACTTTTCAGTTTTATTACAAAAATATAATGCATTTAAGTAAATATTTTATTGATAACATTTTAAAGTCAAAAAATGCAACACAATTTTCGAATAAAAATGTATTTTAAATTAGTTGTTTCTCGATTACTTTTTACCACTATATGTGTATAGTATATAGAGAAAAGTGGGGTGAATTCGGAAGTGGAGTTAATTCGGAACCCGGAAACGCATCCTAACGGATTTCTGAGTTGACATTTGACTATGACACCAATTTTCAAAAAAACGACATGACCGGCGCTAGTTTTTGATAAAACTCCGACTCGAGTACACGTGTTTTTCTGTTCAGTATAATTTTTCTAAAAAAATTTCTAACTTGAAAGTATTATTTCAAGTCTTTGTGTTGCTAAAATTTCAACATTTTCTCGAATAAAATCAAATGTAAGTATATCCATAATATATAGACTTAAAAAATGCCAAAGGGTTCGTTTCGATTTTTGCAAGCCACCAGCATGACTGCTCTGTTTCGAAAAGTCGATTTGGGGTAAATCCGGAAGTGTCGAAAAGAGACAAATAATTATTTTGAATATAATTTCAGCACGGATTTCGACTGTTTTTTGTATCAAAATGCCGAGAACTTTAAAAAAAAAGCGAAACAAATCGCCGTAAACCGGTTGGAAATGCTGAAGGCAGTGAAAATCGACAAAAGGAGCTCTTTCAGTCTATTTCCCACTTTTTTAAAAAAATATTTTTTCAGGCCATTTCACCAGGCAACAATTATTTTTATTTCACATTCATTTGTTTCAGTATATTACTCAATCTTTTTTGTACTAAAAGTAAAGAAATAAAATGTTTGCGATGAAATTTTATGGCGGTTTTTATAATTTTTGGCCACTTCCGGATTCACCCCAAAAAAAAACAAAAAACGCCAATGTAACATTTTTTGAACGGAGATCAATCTACCTGACAAAAAATTTTCGTATCGATCTGAAATTTTGACATAATGTAGCTTATTCAATGAACTGAACAAAACAACTTTTAATTTTAAAAAAAAAATTTTTTGTCGCTCTAAAAAAATTAATGAAAAAATCCTTCCGAATCCACCCCACTTTTCTCTATCTAGATGACAATTTAAACATCTCTTCGAGTAATTTTTATACCATGTACCGTATGGTACAAAGGGTATATTTAGTTTGTGCATGCCGAAAATGTATCTAACATACAGAAGGAGATGTCGGAGACCCCCCAAAGTTACTTAAAGTATGATCAGGGTGACTAGAGAAGTCGATATACCCATGTCCGTCTGTCTGTATGAACGCCTAGATCTCAGAGATGGTAAGAGCTAGAGCAACCAAATTTTCAGATTAGATGCGCTATTATGTCAGGGGAGACAAGTTTATTTTATTTTTCCGGTATCGGGGTTATATTATATAGCTCCCATAGGGGTGTTTCAGAGGACCTCGAAAAAAAACAAAAGTTTTATCGTAACCAAATTTGGCAATCAATAGTTTTTTAGAGTTCCCAAGCACTGTACCAAATTTGATCAAAATCAGTTGACTATATCATATAGCTCCCATAGGACCAATCGGTCAAAAAAACGTTTGTTGTACAAAATTCATTGTGTTTCGTTTGTTTGGGAAGATATTGTAACCAAATTTGGCAATCAGAAGTTTTTTAGAGTACCCAAGCACTGTACCAAATTTGATCAAAATCGGTCGACTATATCATATAGCTCCCGTAGAGCCGATTGATCAAAAACCCGTTTTTTGTACAAAATTTGTTGTGCTTCGTTTGTTTATGAAGATATCGTAACCAAATTCGGCAATCAATTGGCTTTTAGAGTGCTTAAGCAATATTTCGGACTTCATTGCAATTAGTGGTACAGGGTAGCACTAATTAAACTCTTTCGTTCTGCGGAAATCCGTCTCCAGATAACTACTTTAAAATCTTCTTCATTAAAGGTTTCTATACAACACAAAAAATAAAAAATACTGAACTAAAAAAGTTTGTATTTTCATAATTAAGTTTAATAATGCAGTTCTGAATTTAAAAACAAAATTTTCCTTCAAATGAAAAAAAAAATACCAAAAAAAGGGATTTTTTTTTGTATGAAGTTTTCACATTTCGTTCGAAATTTTTGCATGCTGCGTATGGGCCTTTAAATAGAAAATATTCCATTCCATTTGCTTAACCAAAAATTTGAAAATCAAAAATTTTTTTTATAAATTTGTATTTTTTTGTCTTCGGCTTGCACCAAATATTAGTCCAAAGTTTCAAAACTGCACAAAAATATGTTGGCTTGTGTAATTGAATAATATTTGGGCAAAAAAAATGGCTTAGTCATGCTGAGGAATTGTAAATATTTATTACATATTTTTTAGGCATTTTTGGTTAAATTAATTTTGCAATTCAAGCAGCTTCCAAGAATACAAAGGCAAACATCTTGTTATTGCTTGTTAAGTACACGTTTTGCCCTTTTGAGAAATTAGATAAGGTTGGACTCATCTTATCAAACCTACACTGCGAAAATAAAGCCAGTCTAAGCATACGAAAATTGTGCCAAAAATCCAAATACAAATTTTGAAGATAAAACTCATCTATCACTACTCATCTCATCTACCTCTAGAAAAATAAAGTCAGTTAACCAAAGTCAAAAAGTTTTTAAAAACTTAGTTAAATATTGGGGAATTAGTTTGCAGAGTTTTTATTTATTTATTTATTCAAACGGATTCAACAAAGCACAGTTGACATTAGATACTAAAAAGAACTAATGGAATGATGGAACAGTAAAAAAATATATATTAACTAATCCGCTTCTGTAGCCCGATGAGTGAACTTTTTAACGATATGTACCATATATGTATGTATATTTTGTCTAAAGCCCATTGGTACTTTTTATTTATCACTCATCGGAAGAATTCATCTCAACCATCGCTTAGTACTTTTGTAGTTGTTAAAATATTTGCGCCAATGTCAGCGTAAAAATTCCAAGAACAGCTTTGTCTTGATTTAAAAAGTACAAATTTTTTGGAACAAGAGACTTTAAAAACTTATGCTAAACTAGGCAAATAAATTGTCAGCTTAAAAAGTGCACCAAACCTAAAAATATAAGCCCAAAAATTCCCTACAAAATCCTTGACATTTATGCTAAATCCCTCGTTAACAGGTGGCGCTGCTGTAAATTGCAATTAAAAATGGCAACGTAGCTTAACTTTTAAACATTCTTTTTCCCAAAACGACTATTTAAGCAAGCCGCTTACTAAGCTTTTCGCCAACAACAAAAATGTCAAAATGTCCGCTTAATTTTATGTAAATTTTGCCTTTTGCTATGCAAATTTTAGCCTGGCCGAAAACACAAGGAATAAATTGTAAAGCAAAACAAAGCACTAAACAGCACAATTTAATAGATCAACATTCTGACTGCAGTATTAACTTTTCTATTTTAACAGCTTTTAGGTAAAACGCATTAAAAGTTTTTAACTTGCAACAAATTAATTAAGTTGCAAATAACATATAACAAGTAACATAAACAAACACAAGCATAATGTACGTGATTTTCCAGTCTTTGTAAAAAAACAACAAAATGTTACAGTGGTGGCAATAAAAACATGCAGAGTATACTATATAGCAGTGTAGCCACAGCTGGCGTATTGTCAATATGAAGCTCTATAGGTAACATTTTTGGAGTAGCTTTGAAAACGAACCGTCGTCTATTTTATATGGCTTATTGGTTGGTAGCTCCAACAATCAGTGTCATTGTTAAAGCCCACTTTTTTTATGAACATATTTTTACCCAAATCAGTAGCCGCAAATAAATAACTTTGATTTGTGTAAAAGTCAGCGTCAAAAACCACAACAACAAAAACAACAATGAGAACTCTGCAAAACATCAAAGTAAGTGTCAAAGAGTCTTTGCCTGAGCTTATGTTTTTGCGTTTATACACTTACAAAGGGTATGTGCATTAAGATCTTAGCTTTGAGACACTTGGGAAAAAGCGTCGCTGAAGTTTACAAATAGTGATTATAAAAAAGTGTGCTCTGCATAGATTTCGCGTTTACGTCTATTTTTTTTTTTTTTTTTT
This sequence comes from Chymomyza fuscimana, assembly GCA_949987675.1. NCBI lineage: Eukaryota > Metazoa > Arthropoda > Insecta > Diptera > Drosophilidae > Chymomyza > Chymomyza fuscimana. The sequence goes on from OX465089.1 coordinate 3,005,632, forward strand.
TTTTTAAAGTTTGCATATAATGTTACCTAGATGTACATAAGAAAAAAAATAAAAATAAAAACCAATTAATATTTACAGATATGCGGTTTTAAAACATTTGAACTTATTTATAGGAATCTTATAGGAAGGTCCCCTGGATGGTAGCTTTTCAGTCTTCTCTTTCTAGCTCTCAAGGTCAGCCGTCTCGCAAGCGCATTTGTATGTACTTCAAGGCGTTCGATGTACTTTTGAGCTTGTGAACGTCATACGCCAACTTCAGAGATTTTCAGGTCGCTTTCAATGTCCCTTGCTCTCATGTACCAAGGAGCATTGGAAATTCTTCTGATGATTTTGCTTTACGGCACTCTAATTTTGATAAAATTTATTTTAACCTTAGAGCTGTTCTTCCTCTTACCAACTGAATACTGTCATTTGGGGCACTCAGTGTATTTTGTATGAAAACTGGCTATATTTCATAGTAAATTTATCAAACCCCACAAATATTTCGGCAAATAGTCTTTGTATTTGAATGTTATTGATGTTTGCATATGTAATACACATTTACTTATAAATCTACACGCAGATACGTATATAATTAAATTTGAAATTCATTTCGGGCACTCAGTGCCCCAAGGACAGGACTAAAATGCGAATTTGACCGAAATCTGACTCTGATAAAATTATCTTAGTCTTCAGGAAAGATTCTTTAAATTTAAATTATTAGACGTACTCAACAAACGTTTTCATTTTTGCGTTCTTTAAATTTTTCGTTGTCGATATCTTCTGAAATATCTTTGAATCTCGAAAAATACACACTGTTGAAAATATTTTGCCAACTCGTTTTGATTGCTCTTGCAAATAAACATTTGGTTTCAATTAACATAAAAAATTCGTTTAAGCCAAATCCGAATATTTTATTTGTTTTTGTTTTCCGCATCACGACAGAATAGTTTTTTTTAGCTTTTTTTTTGCAACAAGCGCTTTCAAAAATAAGCCTTAAAACTCAGACTTGGCTCATTTTGATTTTTGAGTACACTTAGCTGCAAGTTCCGATCATTTTGGATCATTCTCATGAGTAACTTAAAATTAAAACGTAAAAATTTATATTTGCAAAACAGGTTTTCAAAAAAAAATTTATCTAAAAAATTAAAATTGGTTTTACATAAAAATCTTCCAAGAACCGAATTTTTTATTGAGATCGATTATTTGTATTTGAAGATATAGACAAAAATATAATTCTACCTAGGGTGAGTACTAAAAGTCGCGAAATCCTTTTACTCACCGAGCATTTTCACCCACAAATGGAATCATCCATCCTACAACAAAATGTGTTGTTCTAAAATGGAAAGTGCATATTTTTCATTAACACTTTTGGACAAAAAAAAAGATGGCGTATGTTAAAGTCGGGCGCGGACGACTTTGGGATACCCTGTACAACCACATTGCAATCAAGTCCGATATGTTGGTTACAAACTCCAAAAGATATTTCTCTGCCAAATAAACGAAGCACAATGACTTTTGTTCAAAATACGATTTTTTGAACGATTGGTCCTATGGGAGCTATATGATATAGTCAACCGATTTTGATAAAATTTGGTTCAGTGTTGAAGATCTCTAAAAAACTTCTGAATGCCAAATTTGGTTACAATATCTTCGTAAACAAACGAAATACAACAAATTTTGTACAAAAAGCGTTTTTTTGACCGATTGGTCCTATGGGAGCTATATGATATAGTCAACTGATTTTGATAAAATTTGGTACAGTGGGGAACTCTAAAAAACTTTTGAGTACCAAATTTGGTTACGATATCTTCATAAACAAACGAATTATTTATCTAAAACTTTTGGGGTTTTTCGAGGTCCTCTGAAACACCTCTATGGGAGCTATATAATATATCCCCGATATCCAAAATATAAAATAAACTTGCATCCCCTGACATAATAACGCATCGAATCTGAAAATTTGGTTGCTCTAGCGCTTACCATCTCTGAGATCTAGGCGTTCATACAGACAGACAGACGGACAGACGGACATGGGTATATCGACTTCTCTAGTCACTTTGGGGGGTCTCCGACGTCTCCTTCTGTATGTTACATACATTTTCGGCTTGCACAAACTTAGTATACCCTTTGTACCATACGGTACAGGGTATAAAAATCTTTTGTTAAATGGGACTCGGCAAATAAATCCATTTTTTTCATAATTATATTACCAACCTGTAATATATAATAAATTTTAAAGTGTTTTATATAAGTAGAGTATATACAAATTTTATAATCTAAATTTTTGTAATTGATCTGTAAGAGCGTAAACTCGTCGGCTTTGTGAAATTCGCATTTCCTGATCATTTTTTTCTGTGTGAATTGAAATTCACAAAAATCGCACTACTTCTTTTGCCACTTATTTTTTTTTGTTTCCTTTTTGTTTTGCTTTGTCCCGTTTGACTTTTTTTCCCCACTGCTTTGTTCTCTGTGTAATTTTTCTATTTTATGCTTTGCACAGCCTTTCAGATGCGCACCCATGTTGACCAATGTACAACATTAACCCAGATCCAAAAGGCACACGCAGACATACGTAAGGAATAGACAGACAGACGGACTGACTTAAGGACAGACTTACGGACAGACAAACAATTGGAAAGTAATAGTCCTTACATTGTTCCACTTGCTGTCGGCTTAAACCGCTTGCTCTTGCTGTCTATTTATGTTGTGCTCGTTTGGCAATTTCCTTTAACCAACTAAATGAATCAATAGAAACATATCCTGGTCCACTTACCCACTTCGCCTTATATATATGTATCTCGCTTTAATTCATCAGCGGTTAATTACCGGACAATGCTGATAAGTTAAGAAATTAATTGCTCACAGAGTTTGTGGCTGGCTTTGGAATGTTTTATAAACTCAAACTTAATTGCAAAGCGACAATAGATTAAAATGACCATGGATACTAAACACTACAACCACAAAAAAAAAAAGCGTTTATAAGAGATTAAAAAAGTTGAGAAAACTATTTAAAAAGAGAAAAAAAAGTGTTTTTTTTTTTTAAATTAGTTCATTGTTGTTTAAATAAATGAAAAATAGACAACGTAGTTAACCATATTTCTAAGCAAAGTATCGATACTTCTAGCGCGTGCTCAGAAGAGCGACGGAATAATCGAGAAATCCTTTTTTCCCTTCGATGTATGTTGATCAAAAATTGTTATCGAAATCATAAAGAAACATCGAATCGATGTATTGAATATTTCAAAAAACTATATACCGATTCGATTCTCAAAATAAAAATCGATATCGACAGAATAGGTATCGATTTTTTGACGTTTTTTTTTAAAGAAAGAATTAAACAAAATGGAGCTGATGGATTGCTCGACAAAGAAACCAACATATTTTTTATTTATCGCTTAGTTTAGGTGTTCACTCTGTTATTTTTTGCAAGCCAGACCCACAAATAGAATGCCAACTTGACTTGATAATCGCGTGGCAACCTTAAAGAGACTTTTTTGCAAAAAAAATTTCAACCGGCAAATGTAAAACGAAATTTAGTTCGATACCAATACTAATCGTGAACCAAAATATCGGTATGGACTATTCAGTATCGACTTGGATATTGTCGATATTCATAATACCTTATCGGTATTGCGCATCCCTAATAGCGATATCTTTTCGTTTCAACTACAATACTAATAGAGGTTTACAAGAAATCTGAAGTGAATTTTGTCAGTCAAAAACCTAGTTACAGAAAAGTGTGTGTCCCCGACTAACAATGGATCAATGACTTTCAATCGTATACCCTTGGATTGCACCTTTTTGGACATCCTATAAACTCGTAACGTATGACATCATTCATATTAACACTGCTCACTTCTTGACGTCTTTCCGATGCTTGAAAAAACATTATAGTATAGTTGCCTCACCTAGAAAAAATTGCACACTAGAATTTCTATAGATTAAAGTTTTAGGAACATTTATCTTAAATTCCATCAATCTTAGAAAAAAACTTTTAACACACGAAATGGAATTGCACGTTTTTTTTGTAATGGAAGATATGCTCAGAAGTTCATATGTTGGGCGGTAGAGGGCGCTAAACTTACTAAACAGCAATTTTTCGTATTTTAAACCACCCCCTTGCCTTACATGTCAACCAGACTGCTCAGACTTTGCATTCGGATCAACCTAAGCGAAGCACATGTTTTTGACAGGTCCCAAATAAAGCCTCCATCCATTCTCCACCGTGGATGACCTGCTGTAGATAGGATAGGCTCACTTAGTAACTTCCGGTTGCCTTGTCCCTCTACCAATAGTCAATCGGAAGTATGTCAACAAAATGTATCATATTCAACTTGAAAGTATATAAAGGCAGTACAATCATTGCCTCTAGGCAAAAAAGGTCAATCTTGATTGCAGCGGCTTCCATTAAAGCATTTGTGTGGTTCACACCCACACCCACTTTTTATGGGTCTAAATAAATATAATAAATAAATAGCTGCACAGGAAGTTACTTGTGATGAACTAAAGGCAGAGTTGGAGCAGCTAATCATAATTGGAATTACTTTGTTTCATAAAATGTTTATATTGTTATTTTTTAGAGATGTGTCGGAAAATTCTGGACGGCTTCGCCTTAAATTATATCGGTTTTTAAAGAGTTATCTGGAGCATATAAAATTGCTGCTACCATCATAAAATATAGGCTCAAAAAAAAATAAAATTTTTTTTAAAAGTAAGTGCCAGTTCTGTTTTCAATACTCACTTAGCTATTAATAAATGTCTCTTCAGTGTCAAAATTTTGACGTATGAATTTCAATCACTTGTAAGTAAGTAAAAGAAATGGATGACTCTACATGAAATCACTTGACAAATTCATCAATTTCAATCACTTGAAGAACCTCTCACAACGAATGCAAAGATTTACAATCCCCCCATAAACAATCTAAAAAAAAAGCTCATATGTTATGCTGAGCATATGGCATAAAAAACAAAACTTTAAGATAAAACTCAAATAAAAACATAAGCAATATAAAGATGCGTCAAATATTTAAACAAGTTCTATAAGCTGCCCACCGCCAGATGGTAAAGGAACCAATGGGTTGTATACTTAATAAATATAATAGGCAGCTTGCTAGACATGGTTGCTGCTGTTTACTTGTTGTGGTTGTTGCTGTTGGCCTTGTTGTGGTTTTTCGCAGTAACGATGCTACAATGATGATGTCTATATGTATATAGTATATATATAAACGAGATATATATATATATATTGTACATATATTGTACGTGCATGTCTATGGATTGCCCTAGACGCGCCTTTGGCTAAGCATAAATATGTCAAGTGTTAATTGCTGCCACTTAACGCACAGCACAAAACTCAAATACAACTAACAACACACGCGCACACACAGCTACTGGCACACACAGATACTTACATACACTGCGCTACAAAGGCGTGTAAATATGACTTTAATCTACTTAGCTAAGCAGCTGTTTTGTGGGGTTGACTGTGGCCGGGTTTTGTTGGGCGCTCAAGAGTTCAGAAGCCTCAATGTAAAAGTAAACAAACTGCTACACACACACGCCCTCACATAGATACACATACATACAGAGACTAAGTCAAGGCACTTGTTACACACCCAATAATATGCTTTAACAAGTTTCTTATGGCCATAAATTCAACAAGCCAACAAAAGCTCATAATAAAGGGCTGACAAGGGGTAGCAAGGACTTTGAAACTAGCCCCCAGCTGCGTGCTAGCATGTGTGTATGTGTGTGACAGCATGTACACTTAGAGAAAAAAAGGAGTAATGTGTGGGTCTGCAGAATAAATCTAGTTGAGTTTTCTCTAATTATATATAAAAATTTGCACCAAAAATTGATTGAAATCTTAAATATAATTTTAATGTTAAAAAATGTATGGCGCACTATTTTTTATTATTATTAATTTTGAATTTCTGAATATGCCTCGAGAATTTTTGAGTTACAAATGCATCAAATTTATCAGGCTACACTAAAAAAAAATCGATAGTTCTACTACGACTGTACTATTGAGTTACTGTGAAGCTACTAGTTCTGTAACCAGTTCTACTACGACTGCAAGATTGAGTTACTACTAAGCTACTAGCTCTACTGCGACTGTACTATTGAGTTACTGCGAAGCTACTAGTTCTGTAACCAGTTCTACTACGACTGCAAGATTGAGTTACTACTAAGCTACTAGCTCTACTGCGACTGTACTATTGAGTTACTGTGAAGCTACTAGTTCTGCAACCAGTTCTACTACGACTGCACAGCTGAGTTACTAATAAGCTACTAGTTCTACTGCGACTGTACTATTGAGTTACTGCGAAGCTACTAGTTCTGCAACCAGTTCTACTACGACTGCAAAATTGAGTTACTACTAAGCTACTAGTTCTACTGCGACTGTACTATTGAGTTACTGCGAAGCTACTAGTTCTGTAACCAGTTCTACTACGACTGCACAGCTGAGTTACTAATAAGCTACTAGTTCTACTACGACTGTACTATTGAGTTACTGTGAAGCTACTAGTTCTGCAAGCAGTTCTACTACGACTGCACAGCTGAGTTACTAATAAGCTACTAGTTCTACTGCGACTGTACTATTGAGTTACTGTGAAGCTACTAGTTCTGCAACCAGTTCTACTACGACTGCACAGCTGAGTTACTAATAAGCTACTAGTTCTACTGCGACTGTACTATTGAGTTACTGCGAAGCTACTAGTTCTGCAACCAGTTCTACTACGACTGCAAAATTGAGTTACTACTAAGCTACTAGCTCTACTGCGACTGTACTATTGAGTTACTGCGAAGCTACTAGTTCTGTAACCAGTTCTACTACGACTGCAAGATTGAGTTACTACTAAGCTACTAGCTCTACTGCGACTGTACTATTGAGTTACTGTGAAGCTACTAGTTCTGCAACCAGTTCTACTACGACTGCACAGCTGAGTTACTAATAAGCTACTAGTTCTACTGCGACTGTACTATTGAGTTACTGCGAAGCTACTAGTTCTGCAACCAGTTCTACTACGACTGCAAAATTGAGTTACTACTAAGCTACTAGTTCTACTGCGACTGTACTATTGAGTTACTGCGAAGCTACTAGTTCTGTAACCAGTTCTACTACGACTGCACAGCTGAGTTACTAATAAGCTACTAGTTCTACTACGACTGTACTATTGAGTTACTGTGAAGCTACTAGTTCTGCAACCAGTTCTACTAAGACTGCACAGCTGAGTTACTAATAAGCTACTAGTTCTACTGCGACTGTACTATTGAGTTACTGCGAAGCTACTAGTTCTGCAACCAGTTCTACTACGACTGCACAGCTGAGTTACTAATAAGCTACTAGTTCTACTACTACTGTACTATTGAGTTACTGTGAAGCTACTAGTTCTACAACTGCTTCTCCTACGACTGGGAAGCTATTACTACTATTATCTACTACAACTATAATACTAAGTTACTAGATCATTTACTAATACTACTACTTTAACGACCCCGTATTACCAAACTTTAAATGTTTAAGTTTTTGTTTCCTAAATACTCCAGCGGTTAACCTAGCGAAGCAACCCTCAATAAGGCGACTAAAAGAACCCTTCCCATTTTTTTTCTAAAAATAAAACATTGAAAAATAACAAATACTTTGAAAAAGATCAAGATTTGAGTAAATTAAAATGAATTTGTTATTATTTTGAAGCAGTCTCCATATAGACCACACTGTGAAAATAAGACGATCTTAAAACATTGAGATTGAATCTTGATTATTATTACAAAATTAGTCATCCGTCGCTGAATGAAAAATGGCGATTGTTTCCCGAAACGAATATGTAAATAATAAAAAAGCCGATCTTAAAACTGTAAAATTGAATTTTGAAGCCATTAGTCATCAACAAAAGTGTCGCTAAATAAAAGATGAGTTTCGTTCCAAAAACCACTACAGGCCGGAAAAATAACAAAAATAGTTAAAAATTAAACTCTTTCTATAAAAAAAAAAAAAAATTATGAAGAATACAAATTTTTTAAATTTTTGTTCAGTTTCTATAATCCATAAATAAAAAAAAACATAATACATAATAAAATCGGTATGTATGAGAAATTATTCGGTGTGCTCCGAAGAACGAACAAAAAAAAAAAAAAAAAAAAAAAAAACAATTTTATTCGGATTCGTATTTGCGTGCTCCCAAATCCGAATTTTTATTATTCACGATTATGCTATTCCTATTAAAAGGGAAATTTGTTTTAAGCAAGACCTAGCCCAGAAATATGAAATATTCGGTTTGAGCTGTGCATAATATTAAATTTTTTGGGTTGATTAAAAAAAAAATTATTAAAAATATTTATCAATACTACTTAACTTGAAATTGGCATAAATAACACTAGTTTACAAATTTAAGGGTCATCGAGTGAACCTTCCTAAAAAACTGTTTTTTAGGATAATTTGGGGTCGAGAAACACGAAAATGGCAACCTTTTTTTTCTTAAGCACCGTTTTCGAAATATTTTCGAAAAACATGTTTTTGGGCACTTTTTTCAGTTTTTCCTCAATATCTCGTGCATTTGTACTAAATCTGTACATATTATATATCACTGGAATGAGCACATCAATACCTTTTGATCTAATCGTATTTTATGTCGATACTATTTTGTTCACGAGATATTGAGGAAAAACTGAAAAAAGTGCCCAAAAACGACCCCAAATTACCCTAAAAAACTTTTTTAGGTATAACACTTAACCTTATAATTATTAGGCGCGCAACTAAGTTCTCGCTGTTTTTTTGATGAAAATGTAACTTTATTATAAAAAAATGGTTATCAATGACTCATTCAAAGTATTGCTCATCGCTAGCTACAACTTTTTCCCATCTTTCTGGCAGAGTTCGAATACCTTGACCAAGAATTTTTCCTCTTTGGGTTGCTGTAATGAATCCATTTTTCATCACCCGTCACGATGCGATGAAGAAAACTCTTCGTTCTTTGTCGCTGGAGCAGTTGTTCACAGGCGAAAAAACGACGCTCAACGTCCCTTGGTTTCAAATCATAAGGAACCCAAGTTCCTTGCTTTTGAATCATTCCCAACGCATGCAATCGCTTGGAAATGGCTTGGCGGGTAACTCCTAATGCTGAAGCCTAATGCTCTTCTTGCGTTTGGCACGAATCCTCATCGAGCAATGCCTCCAATTCAGCGTCTTCGAAGGTTTTGGGTCTTCCTTTACGTGGACGGTCGTCAACATCGAAATCACCGTCTTTGAAGCGACGGAACCAATCACGGCACGTTGTTTCGCTTGGAGCAGCATCTCCGTACACTTTTTGGAGCTCTCGATGCGCTTCAGCGCAAATAAAAAAAAATAAAAAAAAAACAACACTTTTTTAGGAAGGTTCATTTTTTGTGTAAACTAGTGTAATTAAAAAATTATTTCAGTTTAAAATGCGTACCTTTTCAACCTATTTTGCCATTTCGTTTTAATTCCTTTTACAACAAAACAATCGGTTTCAAATTACATAAAACATTCGTTCGGATTTGAATAAAATTTAAGAATATTAAAGAATATTTAAAAAATTATTTCAGTTTAAATACATGCACTTTGCCAATTCGATTTCAAATTACATAAAAAATTAGTTTTAGTGAAATTGGGAATACCAAACATACGGTTTCAATACGAATCCAAATAAAATGTACGGATTCACGGTGAACAATTCGCCAATTTTTGCGGCCTATTTCGAGTAGTTTAAAAGCAGATGAACGGTAAAATTTTTCAACTAAAATTTTATTTATTCCGTCTAAAAATGATTATTTTTATATTCAAAATAAATTGAATATCTCAACGTCTCGAGTAGTTTATTCTCTTGCTAGAATGAATAAAAAATACCACAAAAAAACAATAATAATAAAAGCGTAGTCAATTTTGTTCGTTGCTTTCCATTCGCCCTGATTTTCGTGCGATTTATTTTCTTTCAGTGTAGCATATGCAGGGTGGGCGTAGTACTTGACTAAGGGTAAGGGTGTGCGAGAGTATTCGTCTGGATACATGAACCCAGCAGACATGCCTTTGACATTTCACATCATATCAAAGGCTGACATATACACGCATACCTACAGGATATTTTATAAAAACAAAAAAATGTTTGCTGCCCAAAAAGAGAGAAAACAAAGAGATAAAATATTCGCCTACCTTTGGGTAGACAAGCTACAATAAGTACACCAACTACAACCAACATACATCATAGATAACAATGAACGCGCTTATCAGACATGTTGATCATATGCAACCCAAAAGTAGACACACACACATGGATACATATTCACACACAGATACACACACACACAAACACACATAGATACGCTGTAGCATAGTTGGCATTACTTTCATGTCTTTTTTTAGATTGTTATGGACGAGCTTTGTGTGCAATTGACAGTTATGACAGCCAATTTCTATTGTCATAAAAATGCATGTTAGTACGAGGATAATATCATATAACAATTTTCTAATAATGCATTTAATAGGAAACAAAATCTTATTATAGATACGGTTTTATGTATGTTTTTTATGAAGCAGTATGACAAAATTTTAATTTTTGAATTTTTAGTTAAAGTTTTGTGATATAATTTAATGTGATAAAACAACTTAATGGCTGTTGAATTTAAATAGTAAAAATGTTATTTGGTTAAAGGACTTGATGTTTATTAAATTAAATATATTGCGAAATTAGAGGATATATTTTTTTAGGCCCTTAGATATCTCTAAGATGCAGTCATATTTTTTGTACTTTAATTAAAATTTCCGTAAAAGAGTTAATCTATTTTTGTTTAACTTTACAATTTAATTATTCAATGTTTAAAATAACGTACATAAAATATATTTTTTTTAGAATGTTTTATTCGTAGACTTTTTTTATAAGATTTTACATATGTACGACAATGTACACTTTCAGAGCAGGCAGAGTACTGCGGCTGTGTGCGCAATCAATGTTCTGGCGCACTACTGTACGCGTTGGATATTGGTTCGGTACAGATCCCACCCTGGCGAGTGGTCTTCTATTTATTCAATATCAATCTCTTATATCTAAGTTACATAATAAACGCTGTCTTGTAAGCAGCAGCGTACTTAAAACTAGGTACATAAACAGTATATAAGAATGTCAAGTGCGCCGTCTAATCTTTATGGAAGCACAAGTGATATTTGACCTAGGATACATTATCGAATGCTCAGCAGTCGCAGTCCAATGCAGGCCGCCTATCCCTTGTTAATTTATGCGCCACATACACGACCCACACACATACATATGCAGGCCACTTGAGGCCTAATAAGAATAGTCATAAACTTATCCCATAATGTGCGCTGCAAGGGATCCGATGTAACGTCTCATGTTCATGTCTGAATAACATAAAAAATCTATAAAGTTTTTAACCATGTTCAATTCAAATGGTCTTATGGTCTTTTATGTTATTTCTAAGATTTAAAATTGTAAAGGGTTTAGCTTAAAAGCTTAAAACCAATATTATAGGGTGGGCCATATGTTGGTTTGGTTGCTAAACACTCATAATTCGGAACATAACCGTTCAAATTGCTTGCTCTTTGACATATGTCAAGTTCAAAACTACGTTGCGCCACAATTGAAGCCCACAGACCATTATCAGCGTCGCTTATTCGTTCAATGGATGGGAGAACGATGTTCGCATATGAGCGATACTATTTTTCATACATAAACGAGTAGTTTCAAACTTGCATTTGTTAGAAAATTTAGGAAAAAAAAAATACATACCAACAGATGGCCCGCCCTATATAATCATCATTGTTGGCCCTGCGATCCGTAACGAATCTTGGCCTCCTGTAGAATACGCTTCCATCTAGGTCTGTCTCTTGCTATCGACCTATATAATAATTTAATATTGTTATTTTATTATAATATTAAAATAAGCTATGAATACCGGTGGGACAAACTTGGGAAAATTAAAAAAGTCTAACGAGGATTATATTTGTTTTTAATTTACAGACTATGGGCTAAATTGTAAAATTTTTCGGAAAAAGGCGAGACATTCTTGTAAATGTAGATTTCATAAGGAAAGCACGCAAAAGATTTGAACAAGATTTTTGGCTTATGTGGCTATACCTACTTTTACCGTCCTTATAATGCTACATTACGTATACGTAATTTAAAAAAATACTTTTTACTTGTAGAGTAAGCAAGCGGTTTGATAAAGCCCCTTTTATTAAATAATTGGAATTATTATATCGCAGCACTGGCAAATATCCATAATGGCATTTTTCCTACAAGAACATTAACTTCTATCGAAAGGTGTGTAAGGTAGCATAAGAAATCTGAAAAAAACGTCAGATAAGATTTCAAAATATATCGTGATTTCGCATTCATCGAGTACCCAAAAAGTTCCTTTAGAACGGTTGCATTGAAATTTTCCAGCAGGGTTTTGTGTTGTACTCTGCGAGTGGCTTAAGGCCCACACCATACCATCACAACCGTACAAGTAGAGAAAATTTATTTGCTGCGCAACGAGCAGTGAGTGCTTCAGAGAGTATTTTTGTAATTTTTTGGTATTTTTTATTGCGCTAGTTTGGGTTGAAGTTCAAACGGTCACACTACAATCAGCTGCTGTTTGTTTACAAATGCTAAACGTTTGCAAGTGCTAAGTCAAACAAATACAAAACAATATGAAAAAAAAGTCAAATTCTATTCCTTGCATAAATTTTTGTAAAAAACGTGACAAAGTGACGTACATTTCTATAAAAATAATGAGTGCCATATTATATTTTTCTAATAACGATGAAAAGTAATTAACCCTCTAATGCCCTATAGTGCCTTGAGGCACTTATTGTATTTTTGCAAATAATTAAAAAAGTACAAGCTTTTACATCATTTTTGGCAGTTCCTAATATACACCATAATTAAGTTATAAAAGATTTGAAAGCTCTTCAAAGCTTTTAAAGGTATTTTTTTTTTTTTGGTAAGCACAGCACAGGTTTTTTTTGCGGTCAATAAAATTTGTTTTTTTAAATACCACAACAAAAATGAAGATCAGAATCTTTTAATACTATAAAAGCTGTTCATAAATAAATAAAATGTACGTCTAAAAATTTCATAAGCGACTGATTTTTCACTTAAATCCTTGAGTACCTTTTTAGGACTTCCTCATCTTACAGTTAAACGAACAAACCTACATAATTTTAAATGTAATTTTTGAATTTAGTACCCAAAAAGTACCTTAAAAAAAATTATTCGATTTTCAAAATGAGCATTAGAGGGTTAATTTAATACTTTGTTTGGATTATTGGTGCGCCAGCTACAATAACTAGTAAATGGCTTTGTAAAAAACGTTCGCAACCATTTTTTTTCCAACACAACTTTCTGCGTATTTTGATTTATATTTTTCCTGCAATCATAGGGCAACACTGTTTTTTGTTTGTTCTGTTACGGTTGTGTTATACGCTGCTGCGTATAGGTCTTTAAACACCATTGTGCCGACTGAGTGAGAAAAATTTTTGCTTAAGCCGTGTTGTTAGTATTTCCGAAAATGGTCCTGACGACATTTTGCTTACTAAAAGAAATGTACATCTACATTTACTCGGTAGATATGTTCCAGAAAAATCATGTAAAAAAGACTTGAAATAAATCCTTAAGCTGCTATAAAAATAAATTAAAAATGAGAATTCTCAACTAAATTTAAAAAATGTGATACAGTCGTGGCGGTGCCTGACAGTGTAATACCCTGTACCTTTTTTCTGCGAAAAATTTTATTGCTGCATATTCCTGCTAAGAACTTTCCAATTGGAATTTATTTTTTTTGTTAAAATTCGATATTTATACCAATAAATTCCGTAAATTTTAACCGATTTTGATAAAAATCAAAAGTTACGTCAAAAAAGTTATTTTAAGTGTATGGGCTAAGTTTCAAGTTGATATGTTGAGGGGTGTGGGAGAAAACACGGTAAATCGATTGCAAGGGGTGGGGGGTCCACATCTATAAAATTTGAATGTGCGTTTGTTTATTAGGGCCACATGAATAATCTTATCAAAATTGGTGATTGTAGGTCATTTTTTAACATAATTACGTAAAGACAAATATTGACTTAGTTTATTCGCAAGGGGGGGTGAAATTAGTACATTTTTGACTATAACTTCTGATGTATTTGTCCGATTTTGCTCGTTTTTGACACACAGATGCATATTATCACGACGCATCGCTGTGTTTTGAGTTTGAGATAAAAATATTAAACGGTATGGCTAAAAAGCGCGAAAATCTGCTGCGGGGGAACGGGGGAAGATATAGACATGATTCAACAAACTTCATCTTCTGAGGAAATATGCGCATCAGGTGGTAAAGTTTGGTGTCTCTAGACTATAAGACTCTGAAATCTAGGTGTTCATACAGACGGATGGACGGGCGGACGGACATAGCTCAATCGCTACCAGAGGTTATGATATAAAGGACTTGGGGTCTGCCACGCCTGCTTCTGTCCGTTACATACATTGCACAAATCTAGTATACCCTTTGTACCTATAGGTACAGGCTATAAAAAGATTAGGTTAATAAAAATATTTTTCTTTAATATTTCAACGCCAGAGCTTTTTTAATCGTGCTAAATCGTATGAAATTTTGGTAAAATAATTTTATTCTAGATCGTATTAATTTAAAAAAAATAAATTGCATGTGATGTACAAATCTTGTATCAGCGCTACAAATCAGTAGAGCATATCTGCTATCATAAAATCGCAACCAAAGAACCAGCTGGCGGCCCATATGAGCCCCTTTCCAGAGCAAAGCAAAAATTGATGAGCACCCATTACCGCCGCCACCACTGTTCCTAGTCGATAATCACAAATGATTATCGTTGCTCATCATCAAAGTCAATTACCATATCAGCAGCAGACCAAAACTCATGAAACTGACTAACTGATTTCACTTTTGTGGAGCAATATTACGCTCCCGAATAGCTCAACCATATTTCATATTATATTCCGGCTGCAGAGTTTTGGGTGTGCTCAGTTACCAAATGCCAGTTCAATGTGAAAGACGACGCTAAAACCGCGAGACAACAAATTAACAACCGCGGGCGGCAAAAAAAAAGATATATAACCCAATACAAAATTCTATGGGATATATAATATAGATAAATATATTTATGTGTACTACAAGTCAATAAATGCGGTTCAACTGACGTAGTCGAGTGTAATGCTAGCCGTAATCACTTAAGTGCTAAATGAATTCGTCATCGGTCATTTGAGTAGAGCTCAGAATACCAAATAATAAATAATAACAAAATAAAAAACAAACCATCTAGTCAAACAAACAACAAAGAAAACGCTTAAACGCATTTAAAGCGCGAAAAATTATTGTAAAACGCTTCAAAATCGTTGCCTAAAAAGCGATTTTCGTGCAACAGCTGCCAGATTTTAAATGTGGATCAATCATGGCCAGCAGATGTTGCTTCCAACGTGAATTTGCCAATTTATCGATTTATTTTCTTGAACATTGTTGCGCCATTATCAACCCATTTATATAAGTGATAATTATATTACGGCGTTTATCTCTCAGGCACAGTGGGAGAGATACAAAAGTATCTTTATCTCTCGTTGCATTTCGTGTATAATATTTTGGTTCGGCTTTTATTAGCTGGTGATAAACAAGCTCAATTGTTTGTTGTTTGTTGCCTGTGTGTCTACATTGTAGTATTTGTTTATCTTTGGGATTACTCATCCAAAGCTATCCAAGTACTGGCCGTTTGTCGCTTAAGCTTGGCAAATATTGTTCAAAGTAACTCAATTAAAATTCGTTACGAAATGGAAAATGTTGCTGAACTTTTTATGCGACAAAGCACGTGATATTTTTGGAAGTTTTTGTTAATAAAGGTGCGTACAAAACAAATTTCAACATTAAATCATAATCGGTTGCTAATTGAGGCGAAAAGAGTCTTTAATAATATTTGATTTCAGATAAGAATATTTCAGAGCGTCGTTTTCAGTAGTCGGGTTTTAGTTTTTTGAGCTCAAATGTGTTATTGAAATTATTTTGGGGCCATAATTTCGTAATAAAACGTTTTAAATACAGTAGGTCTATTAAGAATTAAACAGATTCTGGAAAAAAAAAAAATTTTAATTCCTTGTACTAAATTATTTTTAGTGAAATTATCACAACGAAGACGCGCGCAAAAACCAACAATACGCATACTCGGCCGTGCTTCGGAAAACAAATCAAAACATTTTATTCGAATTTGTTTTGAAACCGAATGTATGGTGCTTCCAATTTCACCAAAACGAATTTTGTATGTGTTTTGAACCGAACATGTTGTTGCCAGAGGAATTAAAACGAATCGGCAAAATAGGATTAAAAAAGTACGCATTTTATACGGAAATAATTTTTTGTAATATTCTTAGATTATATATATGACAACTTCAACTTAGATATTTATTGACAATTATTTTTCATTATTTTTTTTCTGACTCAACCCAAAAAATAGCATGCAAAACCCAAAACGAATTTTAGGCATACGTGTACATACACGAACACATTATTTATCAATAACTGATAAGTACAACAGGGTTCCCGCGTTACACAAAGAAAATTTCCCTTGTAACAAAAAAAAACTAAGTCGTGTATAATTTTAATGAATATTATTGTTGCCAAAGTAATATTTTTGTATAATTTTAAATAAAAGATAGAATAACAAAGTACTAGCTATATTTTCATGAAAATAAAATGTAAACAACATAATTAACAGAAAGGAACATTGCTGCGGCAACCATGTCAGCTGTTTTGTATCAAACAAAAATAATTTGGCGCCAACGCAACATGAGAATTTATTTAAAAAAATGTGGTACAGTCGAGGCGGTGCCCGACAGTGAAATACGCTGTACCTTTTGTCTCGAAAAAATTTTTCCTGCATATTCCTTCTAAGAACTTTCCAATTGGAATTTTTTTTTTTTTGGTGAAATTCGATATTTATAACTATAAGTTCCCTAAATTATTACCGATTTTGATGAAACTCAAATATTACGTCAAAGAATTTATTTAAAGTATATGGGGTAAGTTTCAAGTTGGTACTTAGAGGGGTGTGGGAGAAAACACGGTAAATCGATTGCAGGGGGTGGGGGGACCACATCGAAATTTGGATGTTGATTTGTTTATTAGAGCCACATGAATCAGCTTACCAAAAATTGTGATTTTTCGTCACTTGTAACCATAATTACGAGGAGTCAAATATTGACGCAGTTTAAAGGCACGGGGAGGTGAAATTTGTACATTTTTGACTATAACTTTTGCTGTATTTGTCCGATTTTGTTAATTTTTTACACACAGATGCATGTAACCACAACGCATCGCTCTGTTAAATTCAGATGATAATATTAAACGGTGTGGCTAAAAACCGCGAAACTCTACTGCGGGGGAACGGGGGAAGATATTGACATGATTCAACAAACTTCATCTTTCCAGGAAATATGCGCAGTTTCGTGTCTCTAGCTCTTATAATCTCCGAGATCTAGGCGTTCATACGGAAGGACGGACGGACGGACATGGCTCAATCGCTACCCGAGGTTATGATAAGCATTTTGGTATAAAGGACTTGGGGTCTGCCACGCCTCCTTCTGTCCGTTACATACATTGCACAAATCTAGTATACCCTTTGTACCTATAGGTACAGGGTATAAAAATAAGGCAAATAGACGAATTTATCGAAAATAAAAAAGGATATAAGCGAAGTATCGACAAAAAAATTCGTTTTCTGGAGCACGCAAAAACGAATCCGAATAAAATTGTTCGTTTTCCTTTTTCGGATCACGTATGATTATATATTGCATCTTCGAAACGTAGTAATGAAAAATTTTTGCCTTAATGTCCTCTTGGGCACGCCATACTCAAGTTATTGTGACGTCACATAGCCTATAACCATCAAACGATCAAGTCGCTTCTTAGGATACGTCATTTGCCAAGTTGTGACAAGCAGTTCAGAAGCTACGAGGAAACAGATGAACATACACATATACGTAACCCACTTTTTTTGTTCTTGCGTATTGTGGGATGAAAATTAGCTTAGAGCTCTAAATTATTTAACGTTTTTTTTTTTTGTTGTTGTAAGGTATACTTCCTTTGAACTATCAACCATAACAGCAATCATGCGTTATACGGATGGAGACGTCGAAGACCCCCAAAAGTTACTAAAAAAGTCGATATGCTCATGTCCATATGTCTGTCTGTCCGTATAAACGCCTAGATCTCAGATCTCTCTGGTAAGAGCTAGAGCAGTGATTGGCAAAATATACATATGCATTTTTTTTTGCGTTTGTATTGAATATTCTCTGCCGCAGTGACGTATTGCGAGGCTGACGTTGCAAAGCAACAGACACGAAGTTGCTTGTGCATGACTTCGGCTCTTGCTGAGAGAGCGTTCTGCGGTCACTGTTGCAAAATTAAAGCGCTCCAGCCGACAGGCTTACAAGGCAACAAGAGCCGAGGTCATGCACAAGCAACTTCGTGTCTGTTGCATTGCAACAAGAGCGCGGCAACACCAGAGAATATTTTAGTACAAAAATCACACACTAATGCATGCGTTTTGTGTACACAGTACGTGTGAACCATAGGCCCATGAACTAGAGCTAACTTTCAGATTAGATTCCTTATTATGTCAGGGGAGATAAGTTGATTTTATTATATTTATTTTGATATCGGGGTTATATGATACAGCTCCCATAGGGGTGTTTCAGAGTACTTCGAAAAAACCCAATGAATGAATTATGAAGAAACCGTAACCAAATTTTGCGTTCGGAGTGATCGATTGACTATATCATATAGCTCCCATAGGACAGATCGGTCAAAAAAACGTTTTTGGGGCAAATTTCGTCAGTTTTTTTTTTTTTGTTTATGAAAATATGGTAGCCAAATTTGGCAAACAATCATCTTTTGGAGTTCTTAAGCAATATACTGGATTTGATTGCAATATTGTGGAACAGGATATCCCAAAATCATCCGCGCCCGTCTTTAATGTACGCCATATTTATTCATATTCCTAAATCATATTAAAGGATAATGACAAAGCAAACCAAATATTGAAATTCAATACAAAATACACTTTATTTGTTTCTTGATATTGTTGTTATTGTAGTAATAATTAACGCATTGTTTAACACTAAACGCATATTGCATATTGTTGGTTGAAATTATGCTCAAGGTGAACTGACTCCAGGGACCAAATATAATAATAATTTAACACGTTCTAAGCAGGAAGTGAAATCCTTTAGGCAAACAATGAACTGCATAATAACTAATTTTTAAACAAAATACATAAACTATTCAATTTGAGTAAATAACAATTATTGCGCTTAAAAGCAAACTATACAATTATTTGTACTCAATTTTCAAAGTAAATAAAAATTGAATTTTGTACAAAAATAACAATTTAATTAATTATTATTTACAAACAAACAAAAAATTAATAAGAGCAAATATTACAATTAAGCATTTGATATAATAATAAAACTCATATTAAAGCCGAACAACGTGTAGTTTAAAAATTGTTTTTTCAAACATCATTTTAAAGGCAATTTAGAAAAGTTGACAAAACTTTACAAAATTCTTGAAAAAGCAGCAAAGATTTATAGCAGAGCTCGTTTAAAACGCAGCTTAGAAAGCGGAAAATCAAATGAGTTTTCTTCTGAAATGTGCACATCAAAGGTAATTTTTGTCGTAGCATTAAAAACTTGTACCACCTCATTCAATTACGCACTCAAAAAAATTTGCAAAATAAGAGATGCTGCTGAATTAACGAGACGAAACCACACTAGACTAGGTCCGCATAGATACTCTTGCCGAGGCAGCAATATTGAATTTCTCAAAAATTTTGTCTTGATAAAAATTTTTGCAGCAAAAAACAAAAATTTTTAAACAAAATGAAATATATTGTCAGTTTGGTTAGTTGGTATGAAATGTATGTTATTGGATCAGACACTAAAAAATGCGAAAAATCGTTTAAACTACACAAAAATATCTCTTAAAACATTAACTTGAAAAAGTTCTTACAGCTTTTTTTAGAAAAAGTTTGAAAAAAGTGGCCTCCGCCCCCTGCATAATTCAGACGCTAACCCCCTTTTATATTAATTTCGAGAGATACAAGAAGACGTGCCTGCCCGACTCTAAACTACTTTGTACCAACGCTGTTCACGTATTTTAAGAAGTCTCTTTTGGCCAAAGGGGTGTTTATTTGAAAGTTCCCAATCAATTAAGAAATTTTGCATTCACATTTGGGCAAGTTTTAACTTGCTATATAAAAAGGTTTTTGAGAAATTCGGACTGGGCAGTAATATCTCCACAAACTGAAAATAATTTTTATATTTTAGCTCATGAGTCTACACACCGGTTTTGTTGGCAAGATATCGAAATGAATCGAAAAATTTAATCTATCTGACTATTATCGTGCTTATCCATTTTTTGCAAAAATTTTAGCTTTTATTAAGCTTTAATAAATGAAGTTCACCTAACTCTGTTTTTATACAGTAGATACGTTCCAGAAAAAAACTTGTAAAAAAAACCGTGTAAAAAAAGACGTAAAGTAAATCCGTAAGCTGCTATGAAAATAAATTAGAAAGGAGAGTTCACCTACTAAATTTCTAAAAAAGCTTTGGTTAATAAAACTATTTTTCTTAAAAATTTTAGTCAAATATCTTTTTTAATCGTGCTAAATCGTTAGAAATTGTGTCAAAAAATTTTTTAAAAATTTTAAAATTGTTTAAAAAAACGCCGTTTAAAAACAAATTTGGGTGTATATATATTTAAGACAGTCTACTATTCAAATAGATTGAACATAAAAATAAAAAAAATAAAAATTTCAGATGAGTATATTTTCTTGTTTTGTACTTTTCAGGGCGTCATATTTAAATACATAGTCGAATTTTAGTTTTTTGAACTTATTTTTTTTTTTAATTTAAATAATTTTTTTTATTATTAAAGTCGCTTCACATTTTTTTTTGTTTTTTTGTCTACATAGGTAGAAAACGAATTTTTAAATTCTTTGTATTAAATAGTTTTGATTGAATTCATCAGAGCAAAGTTGGGAGCATATTGGGCTAATATTTCCGTAATGTGCTAATTAAGCCATTTCATTTGAGACGTAACACAACTTTATCATGACCTAATCTGCTCCTGAGGGCGAAATATTAATATAATTTAATGTGTCGAAGCATAGCCTATAACCAGCGGACAACCTAGACGTTTCAAACGATATCTTATTTGTCAAATTATGATAAGCGGCTAAGAAGTTACGAGGGAACAGATGAACATACATATGTCAACAACATAAACATTCATTTTGCTTCGCTATATTCGGATAAAAATGAGTTTAAAGACAATAGACTCTTGAAATTCGTAGTCTTCGTTTGCGGCTCGAAACAATGGATATATAAACAATAGATGTATAAACATTTGATATATACAGCATGCAGTAACAATTGTAAGACTTAGGGATACCAAATTTTCCCAAAGGATATTTTATGCGTCAAAAGTTACTTTTTCTCTGGTCTATGTTTTTTGGCAGCTCTCACAGAAGTAATGTTATTAGCTGACCAGCCAAATCCGATTATTTTATTCTGATTCGTTTTAAAACCGAATGTTTTAGTGCTCCCAATTTCATCAAACCGAATTTTTCATGTGGTTTGAAACCCAATGTTTTGTTGCAAGAGGAATTAAAACGTATCGGCAAAATAGGTACGCATTTTATACTGAAATAATTTTTTTAATATGCTTAGATTATATTTATGCCAACTTCAAGTTAGATATTTACTGACAATTATTTTAAAATATATTTTTTCTGACTCAACCCAAAAAATAACATGCAAAGCCTGTTCGTGCATGTGCACATATCATATACGAACACATGACGATAAAAGCGACGGTTTTAATTTATAATATTTATAGTTAACGTGATTTCTAATATACAAATTTAAGAGTTCAGGTTCTAAAACCTTTTCTACTTAGTTATAAAATTGTCGTGTAAAGTAATATTTTAGTGAAATTTTATTTAAAAGACAGAATAATAAAGAACTAGTAATATATTAATGAAAATAAAATGTAAATAACATATAGTTATAAAAAGATGCAGAGCTGCGGCAACCATGTCAGCTGTTTCGTTTCAAACAAAAATAATTTCGCGTCAACACAACAGGAGATTTTATCGGAACAATAAGGGAAATATACGAATTTATCGAAATTAACAAGGGAAATATCGACAAAAAAAAAATCGTTTTTCGGAGCACACAAACACAAATCCGAATAAAATTGTTCGTTTTGGCTTTTTCGATTTCCGGTGCACGGCTGATAGTAATAAAAGGTGAAGAGCTGCGGCAACCATGTCAGCTGTTTTTTATCAAACAAAAATATTTTCGCGCCAACACAATATGAGAATTTATCTAAAAGATGAGAGCAATTTACGAATTTCTCGAAAATAAAAGGGAAATATCAGTAAAAAAAATTCGTTATCCAGAGCCCGCAAAAACGAATCCGAATAAAATTGTTCGGTTTGGTTTTTTCGTTTTCCGGAGCACAGCTGAATAACGTACTTTCGCAAAATCCACGGAATCAATTTAAGTGCGAAAAGTACGTTTTTTGGGTACTCCAAAATGCACTCAAAGTTAAAACAAATATTTAACTATTTAGAAAAATGCCAAAATATGCAGTCAATCAGGACCTTGCCAGCTAGTTACTCGCTTTAAAGCCTAAATGATTGCCAGATTGCGATATTGAATTTGAATTTGTTGAAAATAATCGCAGGATAACTTTAAGAGTAAAATATAAAAGTAAAAGTATGAGCTTATGCAGCTGAGTGTACTGTACATTTTTGTTGTCTATTGTAATAGATAATAAAGCCCAAACAAAAACAATCTCAAAACCATATTAGGTGTCTTCAACAATATGTGCTTTACTGAATTGAGATACTTTATTATATACATACTTTAAACTTAATATATCATGTGCTTGAAAAATCCGTCTAAAGTAAATACGCCTGCTACAAGGGTATAAAATGGCAAAGAGTCGTATTAAATTTGTTTGTTGTCGTTGTTGTTTTTGTTGTTGCTTTGCTTACGGCTCGAAATCACAAACGAAAAAAAAAAAACCTAACCGTAAATGCCAGCATATACTCAACACAAACACAAACACAACATAAACATACACACAGACATAAAAGTTGTTCACTGCGATTTATTATTGGAATTTTATTGTGGAATGTTTTCTATGTTGATTTTGAGATTCGTGACAAATTTTGGGCTGCTCTTCTAGGTACATACATACATATGCATATGTTGTAGGAGCTGCGAGTTCTTATACATAATATGTGTACATACGTGTGTGTGTGTGTGGGTGGGTGGGTGCACTCATGTGTATTGGTGTCTGCTAATTTGAATAATGACAACGACAGCAGTGCGCCATTTTCTAGCTGTTGATTGTCATCTCCGACAAAATCTACGCCGCCGGAATTCTTGTTTCCGCTGCAGCATACAGCGGCCATGATTTGAATAACTCGCACGCCATTGCTGTATCCGGCCTGGTAACAAACATGGCGCGTGCCAGACTAGAAAATTGATATGCGCATATTGAAAGAAAATGGCGGCGCTTAGAAACCATTTTCGTTTTCATTAGCATTGATTTTATTTATTCGCGCCATGTCTGTGTGGGAATTGTGGCATTCAATTAGTCGTGACTAGGTTAGATGCATTCCAAGCTAGAGTAAAGACTTCAAGGCGCTTAAGTTTTAATACCAGCTTTTCACTTACAGAGCCAACGAGCAACACAACGAAATGGATGATGATAAGTTGGTCTCGGATGAGGTGCATCTGCGTCAGCTTAGCGCCACGCCTTACGCACTGAATGCCAAACGACGTGGCAGCAATTGTGCGACACATTCAGCGCCAGCTGAGCTACCTCAAGGCGCTGTTGACAGCAAGCAGCAGCAGCAGCAGCAGCCGCGAGAGGAACAGGAAGATGGCGTAGTGCTGCGGCACGCAGCAGATAAGGGCGTTATAGCCTTAGCACAACTGGACGACCTTAAGCTAGAAGGCGATGACGATGAGCTTACTGATGGCGATGGCGATGGCGGTGACATGGGTCTAAGTAATCCCGCAGTGCAGTCCACAAATGATGAGCAGATTACAGCCACAACAACAATAAACACAACAGCAACAACAACAACACCAACCACAACCACCACAACATCAATAGACATTGAGGTAAGTGAAATGGAGGAGCGGCACTTAGTGCTAATTAAAAGCTAAACTAAAATGCACAGCAGGAGTCGGCCACAACAACAACAACAGCAATAATGACAGCAACAACGACAACGCTCTCCAATACGACGGACATGTCGAAAATACCACGTCTGCCCGGCGACGGAGCCCAGATGGATGAGAACGGCGACCAGCCACCATCTCTGCGTGCATCGACCACATCAATTTTATCCAATTTGCGCAAGAAACAGCAGGCAATGCTGTCCACCGGAGTTCCTGCCAAGCAACAGACACCGCT
Source organism: Chymomyza fuscimana (assembly GCA_949987675.1). Lineage (NCBI taxonomy): Eukaryota > Metazoa > Arthropoda > Insecta > Diptera > Drosophilidae > Chymomyza > Chymomyza fuscimana. The sequence continues at coordinate 3,030,130 of OX465089.1, forward strand.
ACGGGTGCAATCCGTGCGCATTGTGGAGGCCAAACGCCTCTATGGTCCCAAGCGACGCACGGAAAGCTGCAGCATTTTTGGCAATAGCAATTTTGGTGAGATACACAAAAAAACACTTGCAGCTGTGACCAGGGCTGCACTTTGAAAGCGGTATCAGAAACCGGATAAATGTAGCCAAATAAAAGAAAATCCAAATCGTTTAAACACCAAAATGAGTTATCCCAATTCCTTTTGGTCTATGGCAGAAAAAAGTTTATTTCAAAAATCATTATCACTATTAACATTTGTGTCTTAGAAATCAGAGAAGGGCAATCCTTTCGAGAAATCGATATCTACTTCTATTTTTAGAATTTTAAAGACTCTTTACTTTGCAATCGCATTGTAATATACATCGGTTACAACTTAGAATTGGGTTATAGCCGATTGACATGTTTGGCTGTAATGTTAAAATATCGGTTTAATACGTTTTTTTGTTATCGTAAATTAATCGGCTTTATATTTTTTGTTTTAATTGTCTGCTTCAATTAATTGAGATACTGAAGGGATTTGGAAAAAAAAAAAATATTTCTTTATTTTTTTTTTGTTATAAATAGGAAATAAATTAACTTTTTTTCGAAAATTTTGAAATTAGTGCCATGTGTTAAAAGTTCAATAGCTCCATAGAAAATTTTTTTTTAAAATTTGAATTTTCAAAAGGGCTCAGTGCTTAAGAAGACACAAAACAGGTCAAAAAAATAGTACAAATTCAAAAAATCTTACATTTAAAAAAAAACAGTATTTTGAAATAATTATATTGTATAAGGGTTAACCCCTGTTTGGAGTATGGTTTTTTAAGCTCATTTTTCGATTTTGTTTTTCAAAGAAACTTTATTTTATAATCAAAATCTAAATAGGTGACGTTGTTATAAATATTTTGAGCTACAAAAATTATTTTTTTTTTAAGTAATAAAAAACAAAATGGCGCCTGTAGAGAGCTACGAGTACATGACTAATTTTCGGAGAGGCCTCCATTCATTGATCTGAAACATAAAAAAATGTTTCCTCTTAATCTTTATTTATTTATTTAAAAGCCAGAGCAACATAGGCCTTCTGGCTACCTCTTAATCTATGGACCAAAAGAAAGTGTACCATCTAAGGGCTTTCAAAAATATAAATTTTACAAAAATGGCATAAAAAAAAAATTTTTTTGTTCATCCAAAAAAATCTTGAAAAATAAGTTGTAAAATAAAAAGTTTTTATTATTTTGACACAATACTAAATGATGTTATAAAGACTGTGTGAAAATTTCATATCGGTCGTATAAAAATTGACTGTTATTCGAAAAAAAATGATTTCGAGAAAAACGCGTTCAAAGTTTTAAAATTGAACCAGCCGCGCGGCGAGGTGCCATGCGCCCGACGTTTATATAATAATCACTTTGGAACATCATTCCGTACATAATCGGCCACCTTGGAACTCTAGGAAATATATATATATAATTTAGCTCAAAAAACAAAATCAATTTTCTGAAGATTCTACACAGATGTTACCGTTTAATTTCTTTCCTTGTCAGAAGATGATCGAACCTCTTAAATTTTAGTCATGCTAGTTGACCCTAAATCGATTCTTGTTAACATTCCCAGAGATATAAAAAAAATTTATTCACTTGGAAAAAATCGGTCTGAAAAAAATTTTTTTTAGATTCAGGTTTCATAAATTGTTAAAATAAATTTTTAAAAAATTTAACTAATTAAAAAAATGCCGTTACTTTAATATGTAGTCTACAGTAAAAATTTTTTAAAAATAATTTTGTTTCAAATCAATTATTAAAAAAATCTCATAATTTGTTGTTCTGAAAAAAAAACTGATTAGATCAAAACCGATTAAAAATTTGCTGAGTTTGACTTTAAATTATTTCTGATTGATTCCCAATCGTTTGTCTTTTAAAAACTATATTTTTCAAAATGCTAGAATTCTATTACATCATTCAGTAAATCTGAAAAAATCACTATCTCCTATGTTTAAAAAAATCAATCCATCGAACCATTATAGTATTCAATAAATTTTCAAATTGAATATTGATAAATTTTTCTTTAATGACCTCAACGGAAGGAAGAACATCTTTCTATACAAATTAATAATACATTGTATCCATCTGCGCGTATTACTTTAAAAAAAAAAAACCAACACCTTGTCCAAATCCTACACGCAGTAACTCGAACCACAAGCTACACCAGTTTTGCATTGACCCCTGGCTTTGAGCCTAACCTACCTGTCATACTTAACTCTCAATCACTGCACTTCATCCGCACAGAACACGAGCTGGAAACGGGTCAAACAGCCTGCGTCAATGGACAACCGCAGCGACCTCTAAACAATGAAACCTATTCGGCTTTCAAGAGTGGCAATGTGGTCAAAGGCATATTGTGTCCCTCCCTCACCAACTCCTTTAAGCAGAGCTCACTGGAACGCAGCTACTTGACCTATACGCATAGACAACGTCAGAAATCTTTAATTATAGTGAATGTGGTGGACTTTGTGCTAAAGATAGTGCTTGGGCTGGTTTGGATGCTGCGTCATGGCAAAGGTTCGTCCCATTCGTCTGAGGAGTCGCTGACGGTAATTATTAAAATTTTAAGCGCAAAGTGCTGCCTACCACAAACACTTGACAAACTAAACAAATATTGCAGGATGTCACTTTGGCCACAGCCATCACTTGGTCGGTTTGCTGTGGCATAGCCAATATGGCCATTTGTTTTCTGGGCTATTGGCGTTGCTTTGCCAACAACTATTTGCACTGGGCTGCGGTCTGCACCTGGTTGCTCTTCAATATACAAGGTAGGCCTAATCCCCCGCCCTGCCTCAACCCAACTCTATAAATCATGCACGCCACATGCGCGCACCATCAAAAACTCAATGCTAAAAGCTAATCCTTTGCCTTTACGCCTCTTTGGAGTGGCTGTCATAAATGTTTTATTGCATTTTGCAGGTTTTGTAAGCAAGGGCGTTGGATTTGCGGATCGTGAGTACCTGGTCTGGTATATTTTGTTCGTTATATTTGTGCCCTATGCCATGTTGCCGCTGCCACTAAAATGGTGCGTTGTGGGAGGCACCATTACGGCCAGCTGTCATCTGGCCGTAATTACAATTATTAAACTGCAATACGGCGAGGTAAGTTTGCATAGTTTTAATGGGTTGATGGGTCTGTACACCCAGCTCTCGCTTGCAGATGCCCATTGATGCGGATTGCGTGCTATTTCAAATCTTTGCCAATTTCATACTCTATACGGCAATTAATGTGGCGGGCATGTATACTAAGTATCTGACAGATCGCGGACAACGTTTGGCTTTCATCGAAACACACAAGGCCATGGAGCATAAGAAGGAATCGGAGAAGGAACTGCAACGCACGCAGAAGCTTTTGGATTCAAGTAAGTAGGGGCAGTTACAAGAACTAGTTCTTTAATATAGCGAAATCTTGAAACTTGAAATTAGTTTTAAAATGGACTCACAAAAATATCTACCACGAGGTAATATGTGTTCCATCAGTCAGTTCACAATTAGGTCACCTGAATATATCAAAAGTATCTTAATATAGGAAAAGTGTTTGACAGGAATGGGTGCTAGGAAAAATTCGCGGAACTTGGTAACGCTGTCGAATTCCTTTTAGTGAAGTTTTGTGTTGGTATTCGAAATCTCCTCGTCCTTTTAAAAAGTCCGTTCGAGATAAAGGCGGGGCACATATGAAGAGACAGCTTAAGTTATCACAAGAAACGAAACGCGAGACATGGTCTACACTGAGAAAAAAAATCAAGTATTTTGTACTTGAAACTAGGAAATCTACACTTGATTTGGGTGCAAGGACGAAAGTCCTGAGAGGTAGAACTCCGATCTTATTGAAATTATTTCGATTTCAAGTCGGTAATTATTGAATAAAGAACTTGATTTCTTAAAAAATAAGAACGAAATGTTCTTGAAGTAAGTGTATAAATCTTGTTTCAAATACATTTTGAACTTGAATTAAGGTAACAAAATTCTTAATATGAGTATGAAATATTCTTAAAACAAGTTTTCAAAATTTTGATACAAAATATTTGCGTCTTGTATCAAGTTCATATTCACTCTTAAAGTGAAACTCTTAAAAAAAAAAATCTTGAATCAAGTTTAATCTCAATTTAAAAATGACAAATATGTGAACTTAAATGAAGAGTTTAAGATTTTGATCCAAAATATTGGAATCTTAAATGTACTATAAATAAAATGACATTTTCTCAAAGATTCTTTTTTTAAATACAACAGGATTTTTCTTGTTTTAAGCATATTTTTTCTTAACAATTTTTTCACTTATTATCAGTATTTTCCAATTTATTTAGAGGAAAAAAGTCTTGTTTAAGAATGGCTTCACAAGATTGTCAATTTGTAATTCAAGTGAAAACAGTCTTAATTTGAGACCGACTTTTTTTCTCAATGTAAGAACGCCGTGCATTACGCTTTACATTCACTGTAGTACCTTGGACAAGGAGGAGCCAGAGACGGTCTTCATTCTACTATGCCACTGACCCTTTCCTTAACCTAGCTGAGCAAATATTTTTTTCACTCAAACTATTGCTTGACAGGTAACGAAAGTACAGGGAAAAATTCAGAGGGTCCGTAGTCAGGCTATGGACCATTACGAAAAAGTTTTAGTTGAACCAAAAAGACTTCATTAACTGGGAGTCTTTTTGCATCTCTTAATGCTTAGTGCCATTATTTTGCTAGCCATAATAACCTGTAACAGGGTAAAGACCTAAGGAGTTTCTACCAACACCGCTGCTTCGAGCTCTACTCTATAAAATACAAGGACACTGTGCCCGCTAACTGAACGTTCCAAATACGCACAGTATACTCCTTTGCCTTCTTCCTCTAATATTGACAGTTTATGACTGAAGCAGCGAAACTCCTGATCGTAAACCCGCCTGACTTTATCTACTTTGTCGTAAAGGTCGTTGGATTCGTGGTTCAGTGCTCTAGACAACTAAAGATCCTATGAAGTATTTTTCTCAAAATGTTGCTGTTTCAACTGAACTGCCTCTTTTGTTGGCTATTCATACGGACAAGGCTCAATCGCTACCCAAGCATTTTTGTACAAAGAACGCCTTTTTCTGTTACACAAACCTGGTATACCCTTGAACCAAAGGGTACAGGAACACTGCACACTCAAATTCTACTCTGGCAACTTAGCTAGACGAAGCGCAGTGGGAGAAACGGCCTATCTGGCGGAACGAAAAGAAAAATATCAACTCTTAAAATTGTCACATTTTTTATTTCCCGCCTATTAATAAAAGCTTACTGAGGTGATCGATAATAGCCCTTAAGCTTTTTTCATGATATTTGGTCAGCTGTGAGCTTTCAAACAGAACATATGTTGCATCAGCTGGAAAACAAAAACTTTGCGGCGTTTATTAGTATTACAAGGTATGTAATATAAAAAAAATATATTTTGTGACCTACATATATGTGGTTTCGTAAGAAATTTCGTTAGATATTACCCATTGTTTTGACAAAAGTCAATACTGAATAAAAATTCAGCATCATTATTTCCAAATTCTATCGAAAAAACTAATATGACGCCCGCCGTTGCCTGTGGAAATTCTTTTTGTTTAAATCAATATGATGGAAATTTTTATTATTTTTTTTCGGTATGCGATTTTATAATTTATTTAAAAAAAAAAAAAATATTTTTAAATTTTTAAAAAAAAATTATTCAACAAAAAAAATTGTTGCCTATTTTTTTCCTTTACTATTTGGGGAAAAATAATCTTTTGAATACAGTTTTATTATTTTAGACGGTATTAATTTCGTTGCGCTAAATCGAACGTTTCTCCCACTGTGCAAAGGAGGCGTGCAAAAAATTGAAAAAATTCTGTTCAGGCTGGACTTACAAAAAGTCAAGTTTGTTTATTCCAGCTCTTATAATCTTTACGATCTAGGCGTTCATACAGATGGACAGATAGATAGACAGACCAATCTTAATCAATTTGTTGTGATCCAAGCCATACATATAACAATTAACTTTTGGGAGTCTGAGGCGTCTCCTTCTCTATTTTACATACATCATCACAAATAAACACCTTACCTTAAGTTAAAAAACAAAAAAAAAAAAAAAACATAAAAATATAAGAACTCTACTTAGTACATTCACTTATAGCCGCTTTATTTGAGCTAATTCAACTAAGTTGCTCAATAAACTCAATTAACCAAAGTACTGCTCTAACACGTTTAGCTTTTCATAGCTTGAGTACAAGTTATCCTTTTCACTCAAGCTGGCCACTCTCAAGACTCAGCTCTCGGCTCTCATCTGCATCTCCCAAGGCAATTCCTTGCAGCAGCTAATCAAAAGTACAGCTCAAAACAAACAAAATTCCCGCAGAGTCTAGACATGGCACACAGGTGAAAGATAGCATAAGATACAAGATAAATGGCAGGTAACAAAGGATAGCAAAATGCAGGTAACGATACCATTACCGTGCTGCTCGGAGAGTGCACTCAGACTGCCTGACTCTGGAGTGTTGACGTACAACAGTCTCATCAGTTAGTTTGAGTTGCTGAACCAATGCAGTTTGTTCCTTTAGCCGTATCTCAGTTATTTTTTTTGCTACTAAAGTGGTTTGATTTTTTTTTTTTTTGGTTTTTCGTTGTATCTTGACAGTTTTGCCCAATATTGTGAATAATCAAATACGCAGCGAAATGTACAAGGGCACTGATCCCACCGTGGAGACACAGTTCAATAAATTGTATGTCTATCCCATGGATAATGTTAGCATATTATTTGCAGATATCAAGGTAAAATATATATTAATGTCTGTTTATATAAACTATGTATGTATACTGATGTATGTATTGCGACCTCTTAGGGTTTCACCGAACTGGCCAGCAAAACCAGCGCACAGCAGTTGGTGAAAATTTTAAATGACCTTTTTGCGCGGTTTGATCGCATTGCCGAGGTAAGTGAAATGGAATGAAAAACAAAATTGTTTTTATTTATTAAAGTATTTGTAGTTTTATTTTCAATTAAATCAAAATTGTGCAACTGCAGGCAATCAATATGTTCATGACAAAGCACTGTGCCATTTTTTTTCCATGAATTTCAAATGGTCATGCTCTATAGCAAAAAAAAAAAAATAAAATAAAAATTATATACTATATATTTTTGTGCTCATTCATTGTCCTTTTGTACGCTGCCACTTGACAGGACAATCATTGCCTGCGTGTTAAACTACTCGGTGATTGTTACTACTGTGTGTCGCAATTCGAGAGCGACAACTGGAAAACTCGACCGGATCATGCAGTGTGCAGTGTGGAAACAGGACTGCACATGATAAAGGCCATTAAGGATGTGCGCTTGCACACGCACGTAAGTTGTCTTTTTGCATTGATAAAATTACTTAGCATACTTTCAGGCTGGCATAGGTTTTAGTTGCGTTCACACGACGTGATTTTCAAAAAGGCTTTTGTGTCAAACTACGAAATACTAAAAATACCAAAAAAGCAAAAGAGAGCAACATAAATAAGACTAGATGTAAAATGTCTTAAAATGCTTAAAGAAACTCACGATTTTAACAACGGATTCGCCTAAAAAGTTTCCTTTTTACCTGCATATAGCGCCTGTAAAACTTAAAGAAGATCCGAAAGATTTTTTGGGCGCGAAAATAGGTCAAAATATTTCAAAAAATTTCATATGAATGCATAAATGCGACCGAACCGTAAGTTTGACAAAAAAAATATTATCCAAAGCTAATCGCTAAGTGATTAAATTATATACAGTCAAGTAAAAAATAATCGAAGTCAGTATAGTACAAACAGAGAGTGTTGAGCTCAGTAGCTTTTTCAATAGCTTTAAATTAAAGAAAATTAAGAAATTGGAGAATTAAGAAATGCACTGATATGCACTGTATTTATGTTTATTTTGCCTTCTTGGCAGAACTTATAAAATATATAAATTGGTTTAATTAAGCACAAAAAGTTCCGAGATTATATTGCAGGCAGCTTCGAAATAGGCTGTGCAATTGATTATTATTAGTTGCGATATAAAAGTAACCGGCCAAGTCCGCAAATAGCCGTGCCGTTGGTATAGATAACGAAAAACGAACTGGTGCTTAGACCAATAAAAGTTAAACTAACTGTAGATCTTAATTAGTGATGGTAAAAACTAGTATAAGACGTATGACTAAATTAATTGTTTCTTAATTGATACAACATATCGATAATAACATGAAAAATACTAAAAATTATTAAGCTGCTGCTCCGAACAGAGAGATTTGCTGTTAAGTAGAGGCACTTTTTTTTTCTAATTTCGAAAAACGGTTTTTTCGCAATATCTCGAAACCCGTTTCATGAAAAAAAATTTTTGACTGTTTTTTCGGTTTTAGCATGCCATTTTACTACGATGTTCATAAAGAAGATTTTGGAATCAAAATTATAGCAATAGAGAGAACTTAACCGTAAATGATAACCAATATTTATCTATACAACACACATATAGTACAGGCCAAAAGTATAGATATCCTTAAAAAAATAGCATTTTAACGAAAAAAAATCACTATATCTGCTTTTTCTTGGAATATGTTATTGCGAATGGTACATGAACAAAATTATAATAATATCACTTAACGCTTTGATCACTGCGGCAAATATTCTGAGCATTTTTTGAGCGAGTTTGTAAAGTGTTTCCACTTGTATGTTTTGTCACATATCCTTGAGACACTGCCAAATATGAGTAAGGCTAGTTGGTCGCAGAACTCTCCCATGACAATCGAGCTTATTCCATAGAATCTCTATAGAATTGATGTCAGGCAACAAAGGAGGTCAATCCATGATCTTCAGCACGCCAAGGTCTTCTTTCTTTTTCAAATCGCCGGTACACAGTCCCGAAGTATGTTTCGGATAATTATCTTGTTGGAAAATGAATACGTGACCAATCAAATCAAAATGGAAAATGCTATGATAGGACTCTTTTGTCAGTTTTCCATCAATTTTCTAGAGTTGGCAGCCCTAAGCCACTACAGAATCACTGTCGCACTTCGGTAACTTACACAACAACAGCAACCTCAGCCAAACGAAAAATGGATCAAATGCCCATATTCTTACTATTTATATTATTTAGCCATAAACCTGATTATAGCATTATTAACGAATGTATAAAAAAACTTTTATATTACAAAAAACCGGATCAGCTTTTATAAAATAGCAAATACAATTATGAGTTGTATTCGGCTGAAGCGTTAATGATGGTCAGGGCTGAGTTATTATTAAGAACAATTTTGAAAATTGTATTTATTAAAATCAAATCTTCCAAAAACGGATACCAGTTATTGCTAACAATTGTATGCATAAGTTTAATCTCAATTTGCCGTTTTCACTATAAATCTCCTAACACATTTTTACTTTTCTGTTTTGTGACTATATGGTCACACTAAAAATTGCTGAAAGCTCTCTCACTACTTAATGTCAGCATTGGAAATCGAAAAAAAGCCACTCAGTCTTTAACGATTCTTCTATTTCATGCAACTTTAATAACAAATTAAAGCACATAGCAAAAAATAAATGTCTGAGCGTAGCTTAAAGGGCAAAATTGAAGCAGCCAACCAACATAGTTGAAAAATAACGATTTTTTTTTTTCAAAATTTAATGCCGCAAATTTTTAACTGTCAGCTGTTTTTCAGATTTTTTTCTACTTAACTGTCGCTTTATTTTTATTGCAATTTGTCGAGCTTGTTGTTGTTGCTGTTGTTATTGTTGTTGTTGCCTGACCCAATGTCAGCGACGTGTTGACAATTCATTTGTATGCAAATCTCTGCAGAGCAGAAGAGAGCAAAGCAGAGCAGAGCTAAAGGCACAACGCGACAGCTTGCATGCATACAAACGTACATATGTTTATGTACCAGTGTATATGTACGAGGGCGGATCAAGAAGTTAGTGACCTTAAAATTTAAAATCAGAAATACGCGCGAGTGCTAGACTTATCTATAGAAAGCTGTGGAACTTTAAACAAACACAAAAAGAGTTTTAAATGGCTTGACGAAGTTAGTTTCTGATTAAAACGAGGTTCAATATTTCCAAATTTTGTTGCAAACGGACAGACAGAGGAACAGGCGGAAGGACAAGTCGAAATCGACTTCTCTAGTCATCCTAATCATACTTTCGTAGGTAGCCCTCTAATGCCCGTTTTGAAAGTATTTGTTGGTCGAATAATTTTTTCCAAGGTTTTTTGACATAATATACTAGAAATGTATTATTAAAAAAAAAATAGTTTTTTGCTGAAGATTAGTCCACTAAAACATTATCAGAAGATGCCATTCTTCATTTATTTTATTTTTTTTTGGGAAGCTGTGTTATGAATTAGTTCTTATATAACCTTCAAGATTAAGAATTATTGAAAAAAATTCTTTATTTTTCGTGTAGCATTTAAAAACTAACAAAACGTATCAACCGAAAATGCTATTGAAATAAATCTACAAACTTATAGTTCTGCCCTCGTATTTTTGTTTGTGTGGGCTTAAATTTCGCAACACACTCAGCGATGGTGTCCAAACGACTGCAACAAATATAAACTGAGTTTTTTTTTTTATTGACGTTGCCGCAGTGGTCGACTAACGGGATTTTTGTGCCTCTTTTACGAAACAAAGTTTCGCATAATTGGCCACACTTCGCCAAGCGCTGTTTAATTGCTGCGTACTTGGACGGAGTGCCTATCAGGATGTCGACTGTCAGAGAGGCGGACAGATGGATAGACTGACGAATCGATGGACTGACGGACTCACTGACTGACTGACTGACTGACTGACTGGCAGACAGCCATTTGAACTGTCCAAATTGGTTGCATGTCAGTGGCAGTTGCAACGTGCCTCATGAATTGCAAATTATAGTGACCAAAGTGAGCCTGAAAGTATGCAACATTTTTCAGTTGCAGTTGAAGTTGCAATTGCAGTTGTTTTTGTTGCTTTTTTCGTGCGTGACTTGAATTTTTGTTAGCTTTAATTTACGCACTAACTAATTTTTTTGGTGCTTCCGTTCTAGGTGGACCTTAACATGCGGATCGGCATACATAGTGGTTCGGTGATGTGCGGCGTTTTGGGCAACAAGAAATGGCATTTTGATGTCTGGTCTAATGATGTTATCATTGCGAATCATATGGAATCTGGTGGAATACCCGGGTAAGCCAAATCCACGTGTATCTGTTACTAATGTTTGAGCCTCCAAGTGTATGTGTGTGTATGGGTGAGTGTGCTTTCCATGCAAATTAGTTGCGAAATTATGCACAAAAGCTCTTGGCATTTGCATGAACTTATCATGGAGCGTTTATTCCCAGCTAAAACTACGCATGGTTGGACATTTAAGTAGACGTTGGATTTAATGCAAATGGCAGAGCTTGTTGCAAATTATTCCATATTCATAAGCATATATTTTATGAGCAAATGCAAGCTGGCTCTAAAACGAAGTTATTTAAATTACGAATCAAAGCTCTAGTTTTGGCTCTAAGGCAAATGAGTGAACTAGCTCAAGCGACTTGTAAAAATGATTGAGAGGCGTTTAAGACAAGGGGGCTTTAAAGAACGCTCTACTAATATTTTTTTTTTTGAGTTAAGCATAAATTTTTAGAAAATACCAGAAAAATACTAGATTTTGTTTGTGCAACCAGGTAATTTTTTTGTAAATTTTTTGCCAAGTGTTAGGTTTGGCCGAAAGCAATAAGGCGCGGAAATGTGAATATCATTTTAAGCATACATTTTTAGAAAATACCAGAAAAATACTAGATGTCGTTGGTGCAACTAGGTTCTTAGCACTCGTTGGTAACTTTTTTTTGTAAATTTTTTTCCAAGTATCTAACTTAAGGCGCCAAAATGTCAAAACTCTTTTAATGGCTGATATCACAAAAAGTATTTGTTTTGGTATTTGCCGTCTACATTATTTTCACTTTCTTTTGCTGTATCGTTAAAATAATGTGGTACATAAAAATTAAATTAAAAAATCTCGCTTATTAAATAAACCGTAAACGGAAAATACTAAAAAAAAATTGTTTGTACTCAGCCATAAATAAGCGTATACTTCAATTTCCCCCTTTTTGGCAATGTACATTGGTTAGATAAACAAAAATACATAGAAAACGGAATTCTAAAAAGGTACGGTCTTACTAATTTAAAGCGCCAATAAACACAATATACCAAAAACACCAGCAAATTACTAAATAATTGTATAAAAATTCTGTTTTCTATTTATTTTTTGGAGGGAGCTAAATTCTAAAAGACGTTAAAACGGCAAACCCTAAAAATAGCTTGTAAGACTAACATAAAGTCAGCTGAACTTAAATCTTTGTAACTGGCTCAATAGCTGGAGCAGTGGTTCCAAAGTACCTAAGCAAAAAGAACATTGTTTAGTTGTACAGTTGCAACCATAAGAAAAGATTTGGTTCACTCAAAAATTAAACCAAAATACTCATTCCAGACGTTTAGGTTCAGAATGTCCAGATGTTAATTGCTTTAACTAGTAAAATAACCGAAGCACATTCTTTGACATTTTGATGGCATAATAACAGACCAGTTTCTTTGATTTTACCATCAAAAGAAACATAATAACAAGTCAACTACAACAACATCTTTAATAATATCGATTTACTCTAATTATTTTATATGAGAGGCCAAGAATCGAGTGAAAAGCTTCTAACGCATACTAGACATTCTTTTTTAATTTTTTTTTTTGGCAACAAGCCATAACCCACAAAATTTTTGCTGACTACAAATTTTGCAGCATTCAATCTTAGCCTAGTTGGCTACATTTATAATTGGCCAATTTGGGGCAAGTCCTCTTAGCTACAATTGCCAAAGTAATTTTTGCAATCCTGACACAAGCTTAGATACAAAATACAACGACGAGAAGAAAAACCACAATAGAAACTACAAATTCAATGCCTCTGAAAACAAAATACTCGAACCATGGCAGGCATGAAAAACCAACAGAATACAAAGGGAGTGGAGTACAGAGTGGAGGAGGTAGAAAAATAAAACAAAGCTCAATTTAATGCAAAATGCTTTGATGTAATTGTGGTTGGACCAACCATTGAGCTAGTCAAGCAATTATGACAGGCATATAGACCATGGCAACACGCCTCCTGCACCCCCCTTATACTACCAGACACACCCACTCTGGAAAAACCAAGACACACCCCACACAGTCAGGCAGCAAATGCATAGCAGCTACGCACAATCATAGAAAACGTATGCAAATATTTGAATTTAATTTTCGCCAACTACTTGCTCCTCCAACTACCCGCTCCACACTTCCTTCCGACTCTCTATAATAAACCACTTCACTTACAGACGCGTGCACATCTCGGAGGCCACATTAAAGTGTTTGAACGATGCCTATGAAGTGGAGCCCGGAAATGGCGGCAGTCGCGACAATCATCTCAAAATGCTAAATGTCAAAACCTACCTGATCAAACGCACCGAACCGCTGAGGTAAGCTTGTAGATGTACACTGAGAAAAAAGAGACCTACTTTTTTCTAGTATTTAAGCTATACAGTAATGTGTTCCAAAATTCTTCCAGAAAAAGTTTATAACAAATCTTTGGGATCTTACAATAACTAATTTTTGGGTGAAAAATTTACCGGAAAACCAGAAAATATCGCATTCAACCTTCCCAGTATTTCATTTGGCTGTAATCTACACAATTTTGAAAATTTCCATCACAATCGAAAACTATACCAAATAGTTGTCATAGGACCAACGCACAGTGGGCCCAGTTTGTCATATTTTGGCCAAAAATATGGCATTTCCATAATAATTTTTTTAGAGTGATGAAATTTTACACACACGTTCTACAAAGATTGAACTTCTTTGATTTTTTTAATATATAGATAATCCATAATTGGTTAGTTGTAGATATCTTAGACGGCACACAGCGGTGCACCCATCAGAAGGCCAAGAGTCAAGGCCAACATTTTTACCGGGCTTTTTTAGTTGGAGATTCAGTTCAGCAATTGTATCAGGTTTTTAATTTTGGGTCAAAATAACAAAAACGTTGCATCTCCATACGAAATTCTGCATTAAAATGCTAAAAAGCCACAATTTTGAAAATTTCCATCACAATCGGATACTATACCAAATAGTTGTCATAGGACCTATTGTCATATTTTGTCCAAAAATCGGGGATTTCCATAATAATTTTTTTAGAGTGATGAAATTTTACACACACAAAAATCTACAAAGAATGAGCATTTATTCTCATCAGTTTGAGCCTTCTCCGATTTTTTTAAGATATAGATAATCCAGACCAAAATTAAAAAAAAATTTTAATTTAAAATAAAAAAAAAAAAAAAGGGCACTGGAAATTGGACCACAGAGATAGATATGTGCTCCACATACATGTAAAAATTAGCCTATACCCAAAATATTGAATGGTTTTCGAGATACAGTCCCAAACAGTTTCAACGTTCGAAGCCAATTACAAAAAGACTAAACCACCAATCCATCTAATTTTCAAAAGTTATAATTTTCTTGGCCTGCTCTTTCAATTTCCCAAAAAAAATATTTTAAAATCCATATTATAATTATTACACTTTTTCAGAAAAATTGATAATTTTTTTTTAAATATTTTCTTTTTATATAATTGTTGTTAAAAAATTTTATAAAAAATCTTCCTATTTGCTATTGCGCTATATTCCAGACGATTTTTTTAAGTTTCTAAAAATGTGATTTGGTGCTTAATCTTTCTCCTCAGCTTCAAGCTATTGCGAATTTTATAAAGAAGAAAAAGTTCTCGATCTTCTCTCATCGGTCAATCATTTTATATAATCTTCGTTTAACAAATATGTCGCCTTTGGAAGCATACTTCGAAGCACTTCAAAACATAAAAAAAAAATGTTTTTATCCAACCGTAAAGCTCTCATAGAGAATTAAGCTTTCGTTTTTTTTTATATATATAGTAGTGTTCTAAATGACTTCACAATAGCAAGATCGCTAAAAATTTATTGAAGAGCGTGTTTTTTGGCATAGGAACTAAGACTTCTAACATCTCAAAATTATTTTCGCAACTACGTTATCTCCCAACTCCCCCCATTTCTCTCAGTGCTGTGTAAAGAAAACATTTGCTAAACCATTTTCCATTTACAATTATAGACCCAAGCGCCGCTTTGGCACACGCAGCAGCGCCCACTTGGCCGCCAGCAGCTCCGCCTTCAACAATAACGCCGCAGCCGCCGCCAGCATCGCCAGTGTTGCCCCCACGGCTGTGCCCAAATCAATTTCGGTTAGTGGCAGCGCCAATGATTGCGATGGCGTCAGCGTTGACGGCAGTTTGGAGTACGGGACGACAGTCGCGATGCCCCTACAGCCGGCACAGCTGTTGCAAAAAAAACAAAATGTATCCTTGAGTTCACTGCCCAATGTGGTCGAGGGCGTGCCCATGGATAGTAGACGTATGCGTAATGGTGGAGCCGGTGGTAGCATGGTTAATGCTAGTGCTGGACCACCTGCGGGTATGTCCACTGTATCGTCGCCTTCGGCTATGATGTCGGCGCCACTGGAGCAACAGCTAAGACCACGCAATGGCGCCAGTGTGCAAAATCTAACGGAGGTGGCCGATGGCAAGAGTTTGATTATAGAGGATGAGTCAACAACAGATTGGATACCGGAAATACCCTTTAAAAATGTAAGCACAATTCCGTGGCTTTGTTAATGGTGGAAATGAATTCAAAGAGTTTTTATTTGTATTATTGCAGCTTAATAGTCCAGAGGAAGGCTTGAATCGAGCTGATTCTATACTTGTGGATGCCAAACAGGATCATCGTGTGTCCGTTACCGTGTTGGATGAGGAGGTAAGCCTAAGCATTATATCGCAAAAAATTATATAATTTTGAAAAATTTCGAGAGTATTTGGCTAACAACTTTACTCCATATCTTAATTTTAAAACTTTTTGTTTCTTAAGTTTCATACCGTACTAAAAAATATGAAAACAATATTTAAAATTTTTTTCAAGATTTCAACTTTAATTTAAGTCTTGTGATTTCTTACATATTCTCGAATATAATTCTCTTGTGATATCATTTTTACTTACGATATGTCTCATATCCGAGCTCACTCGACCATTTACCAACAAATTCTTCTTGTTTTACATTTTACGTTCACTCCTTCCATGGATTAAATAAAAGATTCAAATTAACAAAAAAAATTCAACATTTTGACATTAACATCTAACTCTTTCCACAGATCGATGAATTTATAGAACAAAATATTCAAATTAATTCGAATAAACAAATACGACGTGAATATCTCAATCCCTGGACTTTAAAATTTAAAGACAAATGCCAGGAGCAAAAATTCTGCCAGCTGCGTGAGGATATGTTTCGGTGCGTATACGCAATCTTGCTATGTCATTTACCATTTATTTATATTCTATAGCATAATTAATGAACTGTACTTAATTAATTTTTGCTCTTTTTATTTAATTCATTCAGCTCGAATATGTTGTGTGTATTTGTCATTTGGATATTTATGGTGCTCTGTCAGGTCATAATTATACCGCGCTGTACACGTCTCATCATTTGTCTGGCAGTCGGTACCTTGGTGCTTACATTTTGCTGTGTCTTGGTCATGGCTGAGGAGTTTCCAGGTAAGTTGAAGAAGGCAAAGTTTTTGTTTCGGAAGCGAAAGAAAAATAAGTAAAATGTTTAATTTCCAAGCAGAAATACGAGAAGTATGTAAGGGGGAACAAACCTTTCTATCACTTAATTTGCTTCGGCCACTTACGTTTGTACGTGTAAAAAATAATATTGAAAGGTCTTGGGTGCTTTTTTGGTTTGTTGACAAGGGTAACTGTCCTATTAACTTCTAGGCTAATAAAACAGTCGGTGGAATAAATTCGCTAACTTAGCACTCCTAACGAAATTTGTTTGTTTATCATAAAAAATAATTGTTTATAAATATTTATAGTATAATCAATTTAATTTTGTTTACGTAAAATATTCACTTAATTAGGTTTCAAAAAAACTCATAAATATTATTTTGAGCACAAATATGCAAAACCTTGGTTACGCCATCTAGCGGCAAATCGTTTGTAACTTGATGTAACGTTCCACCTAGCGGCATAAAATAAAATATACGGCCACACCAATTTTGTCGGTTAATGTAATGCTCCACCTAGCGGCAAGAAATCAAGTATTTATATACATACGTGCACACTACACCGAAAAATAAATGATGACGATGGCGATAAAATACCAGGGAAGAATAAAAAGATCAATCAAAATCATCAAATGATCAATTACCCAAAAAATAGTAGGCCTGGAACTCGTTGGTGCAGCAGAATGTCGTTATTTTTATGCGCTACACATTCTAAATGGGTAGTCTGGAGCACAAAAATTTTACAAGCGGGTTGAACTCGTTTTGTCGTCTACGAAAGAAAAATCGACCTGCTTCATCACTCCTATCCTGAACTCCATTTTCTTTTCCAGGCTTGCCACGCTGTCTTAAGATTAATTCCGCCAAACTGGTGCATCAACGCCAACGTCGCACCTTATTCATTTGTGGCGTCATTATTTCCATGTGCATGCTTAGTGCCATTGGTCTGGTGCTGTGTCCCTCGTCCACATACAATGGCACTGGAGATGATGACAGATCTATCTTTAGAGCCTATATGGCTAATGGTACTGCGGCAGAAAAGGAACTAAAACTGAATGTATTTCTCTCGGCAACCATACATCATAATATTACCATCAATACTTCCACTGGAGTTATAACGCCATCTGGCGGCAACTTTGTGGATGCGCTGTTGCAGGAGAACTTTACGCATGCGCCCACCGATGAGCTAGTGCGTCAGACGCTGGCCAATGCACTGAACTTGACACAATCGCCGCTGCCCTTGGAGCACTTTGAGCAGTCACATCGGCCCTATATGATGACTAGCCATGGACACAGCGTTTCATTGAATAACTCCAGTTTCAGCTATGTGGATTTTCGACAGTACGGCGAAGCGCAGTGTGCTCATCCCGAGTATATTGTCTTCACCTGGGTACTGTGCTTGGTTAGCTTGGCCACAGCGCTGAAGCTTTACTATTTGGTGAAGGCCATCATGGCCCTGGGCATGGTGGGCTTCTATACGGCTATGATTGTGCTCAAGTTTAATACGGGCGAGAGCTTTAACGTGGACGACTTGTCGCGGCTGGGCATGCCCTTGGGCGTGCAAATGCTCATACTGTTGATATCCTTTTTGGTCATGGTTTGCTATCATGCGCGTCTGGTCGAGGTGAGCAAGAGACTTTTTGCTGTTTAATGCTTAGCACAATGCTTAAACTTTGCTTGCAGGTCACCTCGCGTCTGGACTTTATATGGAAGGAACAAGCAGAGCGTGAACTGACCAACATGAAATCCAATCGTGCGCTGAACGACACATTAATTAAGGTAAACCAAACGGTCTGAACCAGTCACAAATCCCCAACTTGCCCCAGCTGTCAGCTTGTCCATCATTAATTAAATGTCCATTATGCGCAGAACATTTTGCCGGACCATGTGGCCGCTTATTATCTGTCGGACGAGCACACGGACGAGCTTTATTCTAAGATGCATAATCTGTGCGGTGTTATGTTTGCCTCCATACCCAACTTTCAGGACTTTTACTCCGAGGACATTGACAATGGCAAGGCATGCATACGTATACTCAATGAGATTATCTGTAAGTCAATTAATTAAATGAACAAACACGCACAGCGCTAAAATTATGTCCCAACTCCGCTGCAGGCGACTTTGATGAATTGCTGGAGGAGCCGCGTTTCGCATCGGTGGAGAAAATCAAAACAGTGGGTGCTACCTATATGGCTGCGGCGGGTCTCAATGCCGAGCATTTGCGTGCACGTGGTGAAAGCTCCGAGGACAGCGTCTGTGATCTGGTGGAATTTGCCTTTGCCATGAAGCAAAAGCTGGAGGAGATCAATGGCGATGCCTTCAATAACTTTCAGCTACGTGTGGGCATATGCAGCGGACCGCTAGTTAGTGGTGTTATTGGTGCACGTAAGCCCGTCTATGATATATGGGGTAATACAGTGAATGTAGCCTCACGCATGGACTCAACGGGCGAGAACTGGCGTGTGCAGGTATCCGCTAATACTGCGGAGCTACTACGCAGCCGTGGCTACACTTGTATGGTAAGTTTGCACTAGATATAGTCTAAACTGATATATGTACTCCAAATGATTTGCTTTCGCAGAAACGCGGCGATGTCAATGTCAAGGGCAAGGGCATGATGACCACCTTCTATGTGCATCCCAAGGGCATTACGGAGAGTCAGCTTATATCGCCAGTGCGTCTGCCCGCTGGCATACCACTGGCACAGACACCGAATCTACAGCGTCAGACCTCACATCACGGTTCCTTCAGCGCTGTGGTATTTGGCATGTTGCAGGCTAGCAAGCGCAGCACCACCATAGCTGGAACTCGTAAGTATCTATAGTGGCTCTAAAAACGACTAACTTTTGAAAATCAAATTTATCTCTATCTCAGCTACTGGTACGCCCTCACCGCAAATTAGGCGTGGTCATCGTGGCAGCACTTTCAGCTCTGTACGGCTCTCACAAAAATCCACTACAGTGAATCCGGTTAGACGTAATACTACAAGAGTGCGTGGACGTTCCTATAGACAAAAGAAGGTAAGCCCAGCTCAAAATTCCATATAAATACCAAACTTTTTAACATGCTTGTTACTTCACAGAGTTCCTCGAACAATTCGATAGTTACACAAACTAGCGCCACCTACATGCCCTCATTTCGACGCATCGATCAGATTGAAACAACTATTTCCAAGAGCCATAACGACGCCTTATAGCCTATGCGCAGTAATTGGGTCTAAGCAAGCAGGAAATTAAGAAATGATCAAAAACTTGGAAGTAGAATTTATTTTTGGAACGATTTTATGGCACTATAGCTGCAAAGGTATAAGATCTACTACATAATACATAGTTAAATTAAACTAGCTGTAAACGGCACTGAAGCTACTTAGTAGATTTTTTTTTTAATTTTAAATCTATTAAAGTAGTAAATTTGCATTCAGCGCTGTTTTCGATTTCGATATTTTAAGCGTATTCGAAATACGGCGCAGACAGAATAAATTTTATCTCAGCACGGTTCTAGTCGTTTTGATGTAGTTAGCATACATATAAGTACATATATGAGTTTTTTAAGGACCAAAAATATATGTAGAAATCTATAAGATCTTTCGAAAGCTTTGATAAGGCACAAAATATGAATGTACAAAAAAAGTCCTATGAACAATATATGAGTAAAGTACGGTAAAGGTTCTATAATAGTTTTTCTAAGTGTTTAGACTAGTTACCATTATAGATAAATCTAGTTTCTTGCAACATTTCCCACAGAAAAAAACGTATCTAGCAAAAATGGCCAAGAATCAAAGTCATATTTTAAATTAAATATTATAATTAAGCCAGTTTAAAAACGGCATAAACTTTTAATTATAATTATAAGCTTAAACTTGGCGCATATCTTGCCCAAATGCATGTATGTATATGTATTTACATTTTTATTATTAAAAATTATTTTCATAAAAATATGCACCTAAATATCTGTATATAAAAAAATCTGAAAAAATTAAAAAAAAAAAAAAAAAGTCACACAAATAAGCTATAAATACAGTAACTTAAAGCCCCCACATGTAAAATATACTTTATGTCGTTTTTTGTGTAAAACAAAGAGTATTAATACAGCATCATAAAAAAAATATGTTAATAAATTACATAATGACACAAAAAAACAAAATTTTGTGTAGGCTTTTATGTCAAACAAAATTAAATTTATGTTATGCAGCATATTGCAATTAAATAAAAGTTAATCTTAAAAATAAATGTGATAAATTCAACACAAATCAAACTCTTAAAAAATTCAAAATGTCTTTTATTGTTAATCAGTTGACCAACAACAGAAAATGGGACCTTAATATCGGAAGCTAAAGAAATGCCTCACAATCCCATAAAGATTACCAAGAGCGAACAAAAAAACACATAAATTGCATTTAGGAAAATCTGTAAAAATATCCATAAATACGACTTTGTGATACACTATACACTTGGCAAAACTGAGAATTAAATTGATAATGACTCGCAGGGAATGCGTGAACAAAATCCAACTCCTGTCCTCCAATAACAGAGTCACACTCTGTTGGGTTCCTGGACATTCAGGAGTGGAAGGTAATTCGACAGCTGATGAGCTCGCAAGACTGGGCTCCTCTTCGCCCACCACTTGCCCCGCGCCCTTCTGTGGCATCAGCTGGTCGACAATGAAAACTATGGTCAACAAATGGGCCTTAAGTGAACATAGGAGATATTGGTTCTCTTTACCGAATTTAAGACAGGCAAAAGTGCTTGTCTCACCTTCGGATGCAAACCGAACTATAGGTCTTGGTAGAGCAGACCTAAGGTTCCTGGTAGCCTACTTGTCTGGGCACCATACTTTAAGTTATCACTTACAAAAAATGGGTCTATCGGACTCCTCAGAGTGCAGGCTTTGTTTTGAAGACGACGAGAAGACCAAACACATCTTGTGTGACTGTCCAGCAATAGTGTGGGACAGAGTCACACATTTGGGAGCTGAACGGATCACCCCGTTTCAGCTACGCCGAATCCCAACGAAAGACTTACTGCTCTTCATAAGGGAGGCAGATGGTCTTTTGTCCTAAAAGAATGGGTAAGGTACAATAGATCTTGAGGTCGCAGTGCCCACTCTCTGTTGTGAGAGAACCTAACTATTTAAAAAAAAAAAAAATGACCCGCAGCTTCTTTTGGAACTCACTAGGATCCCGTAACGATCCCATATCTACACAAAATAGTACTAAAGATAGCCAATTAGTCGACTGCAACTTTTGCTCTCACTTTCGATAATTTTAGGTGAAAATGAATTTCCCTTGCCTGACTAGACTTGGCGATTTGATTCAACTTACGTTTAGTAGCTTTAATAAGGTCAATGGAGCTCCATACAGGATTTTAAAGTAGGCATGTAAATAACACTGGCTTACCGCAAAATGTACCCTCAATATGTTTTAGTCTTTTTCATAGTAAACAAAAAATGCTAAAACCGAAAGTCAAAAAAATTTTTTATGGAACGGGTTTCGAGATATTTCGAAATAAGAAAAAAAGGGTCTACTTAAGGACCATACGCAGTTCGAAAAATTTCGCACGGAATGGCAAAACTTCATATTAAAAAAATACCATTTGGGATAAACCAAATGACAAAACTTCATTTAAAAAAAAAAATCCCATTTGGGATATTCCATTTAAGATTTTTTTTATATTAAGTTTTGTTATTCCGTGCGAAAATTTTCGAGCTGCGCATGGGCCTTTAACAGCAAAGATCTCTGTTTGTACTAAACTGATTTTGATATTAAACTGTAGATAGCAATTTTTGAGAAAAATTGTGTTTCGAACGTAAATTTAAAAAATTAAAAAAACAATTTTTCTTTTACAGTTTTATTCATGGCTCGTAAAGTCTAATCGATTACGAACAAAATGAGTGGTAGTTTATCAAAATCGGAGAAGAAATATTGAAATTAATTTTTTTGAAAACTACAAAAAGTCAATTTTTCTCATCTTCATGCAAAGTTTTTATTTTTGTACCCTGTACAAAGGGTATACTAAGTTAATTACAAGCTTATTGTATTTTTTAAGTATTTCCTAATTATTTTTTAAACGAAATAGATCACTGACTTTTATATTTGTAGCTTGTTTGATAGAAATAGAACTGTTCTCATTTTGCGCAAATGTATTTATTTATTTAAAAATGTACATTAAAAATTCTTTCATTCGTCCAAATAATTACAAAATAATATTTGATTAAATTCTCTGATATTTTTTTTCTTAAATTTTGGTTCTATATTTAAATATTAAATTATTTATAAACCATCTTATTATATGTATATCACGCTTTTGTTTAATCCATAATGTTATTGCGACATAGGTAAGGAAATTTTTTGACATCTTGGGAAAAATCCTTATTAATCAATCAATACAAGTCGATCAACATGTTAAGGCCTATACGCAATTCGAACGGAATGACAAAACTGGGATATTCCATTTGGAATTTTTTTTTATATGAAGTTTTGTCATTCCGTGCGAAATATTTCGAGCTGCGTATAGGCCTTTAACTTAAGGGAAATTCTTTAGGAAATCTTTAAGGAAATTTAGCCAAATTTTCAAACTCCGCTTAGTAAGGGATCGTACCCATACTATGTCACACCCCTCGGTGACCAATCGTAGTATATACCAAGATATTTAAATAAAAGCCACCAAAAGAAATATATTTAAATGACAAAAGTTTTAGATTCTTCTTCCAAGAGTATTTCAAATTTAAAATATTTCTGAATTAGTCAAATTTCCATTAAAAAATCTTTATTAATAATTATTTTTTAAATATTATTTAAATTAAGAAAAAGATAATTTTTGACTTCAATATACAATAAAAAAAAAATTAAAAAAATTTCCGTTTGCGGAACATCGCAAAATATTACGTTTCATACAACCTTATTGGCGTTTCTCACTTTAATTTAATAACTTTCGAATATTTATTTATTTTTGCACAAAATAAGATACAAATTGTTGCTAAGTTACAATGAAAATATAGTTATATCCAAAACATAAAAGGCTGACGTTGGAATATTTTTTTTTAATGATATTTTTTGGTCAGCTTAGACCTTTCTGCGGATATAGGAAATTCTTAAAATCATATTTTTAGAATAAAGATGCGTTTAAAATGAATTTTTTTGGAAAGAATGAATGATTTTTTTCAAAAGAAACTCGATTTATTTTTCAACAATAACAAGTTTTTCAGAAAAACACTACGCAGGTATTCCAAAATAATTTTGCTGGGCTTTTACTACTGATCATTTATCTACTTTTGTCTCTCTTACAGGGATATTTGCTCCAGCTTGAGATACAGCAAATGATGATGATGATGATGACAGGGATATTTGACTTAAAAAGTTACATATTTTTAAAAAATTTCGTTTGTTACGTATTTCTGAACATATGACTCATTTTTCAACGTTTTTGTAGCCTGTCACATAACTTCCCACAAAGTCGATATAGCCTTTGTTTTTTTTACCATATGCAGCTGCTGCAGACAGCGTTTAAAGAGACAAAATATTGACTTGAAACTCATCTAAATAAATGCAACCACAAAATGTTATTTTTATCATGGACCAGACAAAGTTGCAGCCGCAGCCAACTTCACTTGTCACCTATGCAAGGGGACGGGGCGACAAGACGGCAACGGTGACGCCGGGCAATGGACAGCTGGAGCCAAAGCACTTGACTAACAGCCACAACAACAACAACAACACACGCACGCACACGCACGCAATTTCTACTTCCCACGTTGGTTACGTTCCGTTGAGCGAAATGCAAATGACAGCGAACAAGAGAGGGAGAGACGCATGCGGAAGCAGCAACAAACGAAGAAGAGCGCACAACCACCAATACTAATGCACTTGTACTTATTGGTGGCGCTTCTAATGAATGGTCGGTCGGTCGGTCGGGTCTAGCAGTTGTGCGCTGATAAGACATTTTTATAGTGCGTGTGTGGTTTTGTTCTTGTTGTTGTTGTTGTTGTTGCTATGCGTAAAAATGAATGAATGAAGCAGACAATAAAAGACAGGGCGCGAATGATAAACAAAGCGCCGCACGCATGACGCCGACTCCGACGCCGACGCTAACGCCGCTGTCAGCAGCAACACTTTGTTCTTGTTGCTGTTGCCGTGTGAATGAATAAATTTCACAATTCACTGCCTTGTTTGTGTATTTTTTATGTACTAGTTTACTTATGTACCACACATTTGCTGTTGCTTCCTCTGCCTTCTTCTTCTTCTTCTTCTTCAATTGAGTGAACAACCGCCCACGTAAAATAGAATTGCGCTACAGCTGCAGTGTAAGGTATATGTATATGTACATATGTATGCAACATAAGCTCTTGACAAAGATGAAGATATTTGAAAATTGTTAGAAACAGCGCTCTATAAAAAGTGTTTTAAGACCTTATTACAGATTCAGATTTCGTAGAATTGTTGAGGCCCTATGCTTCACTAAGAAAGAAGAACGACAGTAGTAGTGTCTAAAGCAACTCTGGTATTGAAAAAAAAGCATGGAGGGGCTTACAAATTTTTTTGAATAAGTGCCTTTTTTTCGAAAATTTAAAATGCTGCAACTTAGTTGCTTACAGAAGATATGCCAATTTTTCTATTAGGTTATGGGCTCATCATCAAAAATTAATGTTTTGCTGCTTCTACAACTAAAAATTTGTATTGCCTTATTTTGCTTAGTTTTTGTAAAAAGCGAACATGCCAAGATTCTGGCTGATCCTAAGAAATAGTAATCATAACATGCTTAAGCACTACCATTAATGATAGATAAAACAGGATTTCGGGTAAATAACCTCAAATATCTCAAAATCCTGACGTGATGCACCAATTCTGACACCGGATTCGGATTCTACGCAGCAAATTACTTCGGAAATGACACAACCGACATGACCCCGATATTTGTAGACCTGTGTATCATAGTCAAGCATAGTCAAGGTAAAAGATAAATCATGCTAATTTATTTTTCTTAACAATGCAACTCTGCTTTAAATGGTAGCCGAAAAAGTAATGACTAACTTTATTTTTCATCCAAGCTATCAATTATGATTTGAATTAAATGCTGTTCTAAAATAATCAGCCCTGATCATCTTGCGGATTCATGTCAAAAATTGCCGAGCATTAGAGCTACCTTTCTTGCATTTCAGACCACACCCGATTTTTTAGCATAACATTCTGAAATCCCAGTAGACAGAGTAGACTAGAGTATCATTGATTTGACTTGTTAAAAGTACTTGCATCTGTTGCAACTAGTAAATACCCTGATTAATAATTTACGAAAACATTTCGGACTTACCTTGTCGCTTGATAAACGCACTTAGTGACGTCACATCATATTAGTACGTAGCGCATATGCAAGTCATTTATGCTCATTTTTTTTCCTCTCTGCTGCTCATTTTATTTCCGCCGCCGGCGGCGCCAGCTTTGCTGCTGGTGCATGCAATGACGCGCAACATGTGGCGCATTCGTAGTCGTTTTCAATTTCATTCATGAATTTCGGAAACAAAAACAAAACACTACTAAAACAGGGAAAATGGAAATACAGCGCATCGTTGACGCTGCTGTTTCTGTCGGCGTTATTGGCTGGCAATGAATGGGAAACACATGCCGCTGCCGCTGGACTAGCTACACGTTTAATTTAATTTAGTTTAGTTTTGACCGGTG
The DNA here is from genome assembly GCA_949987675.1 of Chymomyza fuscimana. Lineage (NCBI taxonomy): Eukaryota > Metazoa > Arthropoda > Insecta > Diptera > Drosophilidae > Chymomyza > Chymomyza fuscimana. Next base: position 3,056,433 of record OX465089.1, read on the forward strand.
TGGAAGACGCTTCGCGCATTTTAAAAAGTTTTAAACGCATTAAAATTACGTGCACTTGCACTTGACAAAAAACACGTAAGCTAAAACGACAACAACAACTAGGACGAAACACACGCAAATTTTGAAAGGCGGAAATATCACTACAGCAACTGTAACACGCACAAGAAAACACTGCTAACATTTAGTTAAAAAAACATTTAACTTAAAGTATAAATAAAAACAAACAATTTTAACGTTAAAAAAAAAAATTCGCGCACTCGCTTTAAAAACCGGAAAAAAAATTCCCATTTTGCAATGGCAAAAATTACACAAAGCAACTAGCTTAATGTCAGCGCAGCAGCTATCACTATCGTTATCGATACCTACTACCTACCTACTCGATACTTTGTGCGCAATCAAAACCAACACAACCGGCATTGCCATCAATCGAGTTTAATTTTCGTGCGAGCAAGTTGTGTACGCGTCGCGGCGCACGTTTGTAGTTTTTTTTAATTTCATTTGCACAAACGCCGTAGGTGTCTTTTACACAAGAAAATACACATATAATCGTATTTAATGCAAACGCACAAATATTTTTAAAGCCACAAGCATTTCTTTAGCAAGTGTTGCACATAGCAAGCAAGTGATGTTAAACGCATTTATATACAAAATTCAAGAAATTCTCAAACAACTAGCGGCTTAAAAAGCCAAAAAAAATCAAATCCATTGAGGCTCACAAAAAAAATTCTAATCTAAATGCAACACTGCGGCACAGCAACAACAAAATGCTGTTGAAAAAGAAACGCTATATGAACGAAGAGCAGGACGACGCTATAGACATTATGGCTGTTGTCGAGCCACCAAGTAGCAACAACAACAGAATCACCAACTTCAATGGCAATGTTAGTGGCAGCAGTTATGGATCCAACATGGCCGATACACGCGAAGTACGCATTGAGGAGCAATTAAAAGTGAAAATTGGTATGTAAATTAGTGCAAAACAAACGAAAATTAAGCGCAAACACTAAACAAAGTTAATGTGCTGCTTAAGTAATAGAAATTTCAACAAGTGTGTTGGTTTTAACAAGTGGAAAGTGTGTTGGAATGTTTGCGCGTCGTTTGCTATGGGTGCTTTGCAACAGAAAAGTGTTGAGCAAATTATGAAATTATATGAAACAAAGCATTCAAATTAAAGTTGCATAAAGCAAGTGACAAATACGAAAAACACATAGCATCTGTAATATAAAGTAATATTGTGTTTTTTGATTTCCCAAAAGATGCAACAAGAAATAAAAGCAACAACTAAGTTTTTAGCTGAAAATGCATTGTGTGTGAGGTAGCAACGTGCGGAGCTGCTTGCGCTCATTAACAAAAAATAAAAAATAAACTAATGCTGTCTCGTTTGCGCAAACGCATTGACAGTGTACGAGTCAAATCAAATGAGTGCGTGTGTGTGCATGATTTGTGCTGTGTTTTGCTTCGACTGTTTCCCGCCGCCTGTCTTTGCCCCGCGTGCGTGGTGGGTGCACTCGTTCGTCGTTGCGCTCTCTTCCCTTTTGTGTCCCCACCTAACAGTTTTACCGTTGACTGACTGAGAGAGCGCGCTTGATTCGATGTTAAAGTATATTGCCTCCCGCTGCCGCATGCAGCTCCCCTTTTTGTGAATGAATGAGTTTCTCGTTCGTGTGTGTGTGTGTGTGTGTGTGTGTGTGTGTGTGTGTGTGTGTGCGACGCTTCGGCGCATGTGTGTGGGTTTTTTCATGAATGGAATTCGAATTCAGTGTACTTTTCTCTGCTGCTGCCGCCTACCACACTCTTGTATTTTTTTTTTTTGCCCCTCATCAGTACCGTTCTTTACCAATACATACTCGAAATTTTTAGTGTTTTTTTTTTATGAATGATTATCACGACAGGCCCGTTCAAGTGTGCGATGTGTGTTGCTGATAACCTCGTTCTTGCCGTTTAATTTGCTTTTATTAAACAAAAACACAGCAACACACTCACGCACACTTGAAGCTCTTTTGATATGCGCCAATATCGAAAAGGTCAACGGCGCCGTTAACGCGTGCTTATGAATGGCAGACCCAATACATATGTATGTACACTGTATATACTCTATTTGATTCAAAGTTAAATTTTGTGTATACATGCCAATGAAATTTGTGTCTAAGATAAAGCCCAGTGTTAAATAGTCTACGTTTTTAAACGATTGTGTGGCAGCCCTTTAACTTAGTGTACTATGATGGTTAAAACAACTTTTTGTCGGAAACTATTCTTATAATATTTTATATTTATAAGGATCCATATACTTTTCTATTCGCTTGATAAAATTTTCATAAATAATTTACCACTTCCAAAACTAGTTCTTCTTTTATCATCAAAAATCTTTGACCTCACAATTTTTGATTTATATAGCTTTAGTTATAGCAGTTGAGTTTTTGGTGCTCCACAGTTCTATTTTTTTAGCTAACTTTTTTTAAATAGTTCTAGTAAATAGTTCTACAAAACCATGCAGTTTGCTTTCCGGCTTATTCCCTTTGACCAAAAATTCGACAGTAGCACTGATTAGTATTTATAAGAAATTAATATCTACTGTAGAACCTAAATTTCTGGCAAAGCAATGAATCAATTTTGAACATCTCGTTGGAAAAACGATTTAAGTTTATCGAAAGTTATTAAAAATAAAGCAGGAAAAGGCTTTCGTAAACAAGTACGGCTATTATATTAATAGTCAATCTTAAAGATATGCAAGTTTTTTGGCAACCTTAACTTCTTTAGAAAAATTTAAATAAACCTAATACTTCAGGCTGCAAATATTGAAATATATTATCCAAATGAGCTCTGTTAAGAGTCGCAAATATTTAGGTACATAAAAAAAAAAATTGATTACCAACATTATTCGAATTTTCGTCTCGTGACTTTTCGTAGTTCCATGAACATCTCTGATGCGTATGTATTCATACACAGGTTTGTATGAGCTTATATCTCTATCTACTTTAATAATTTGCGCTTATCTTTGCATGCGTTCACACAGGCACACTAATATGTGTGTGTATGTGAGTACCCGTTGGGGACAGTCAACTGTTTGTTGCGGTTATTTGGTGTACTTGAGTGGTTTTACATTTCCTGTATCGCCTTTTTTGTCATCCGCTTCTCTTAACCGCTTGTTCGTTCTTGTGAATGCGTGTGTGGCTGTATGTGTAAGAAACAAAATTATGAAAAATAAGCAGCAACAAAAAAAGGGTTGTCACTGTTGTGTTGTTGCGGTTACGTGTGGCCTCATTTGCCACCTCTGCTGCTCCCTTTCATACGTTTTTCATTCACACCTGCAAGTTACCAACAAAAAAAAAATGAAGAAGCAGCAGCCACTGCAAATAAACAACGTGATAAATACATTTTTAGCTCTTAATATTAATGCCCCAACTCGAAAACTTTTTTTGCTTTGCTTTGAATTTCATTTATCTACAACTTAACACAGTTTCAATCTTAAGATTTGCTTTGCTTTGCTTCGCTTGCCACAATAAATTATATGCAAAGCGTTTTGGTTGCAACAAGAAAAAAAAAAAGCAAAAACAACCACAACAAACATTGTAGCAGCTTTTGATTTCCGTTTCCCATCCACATGAGTTTCCTTTCTTTCATGCGGTTTTTTTGTTGTTGCTCTGGGTTCTTTTCATCTACCAGCTCCGTTTCCCGCTGTCTTTACTATCATCTGCTGCTACATGAAACTTTTGCTTTTGCTCATTTTTATTCGCCTCTGTCTCTGCTTCTTGGGCTTTGCTGTGGCTTTTAATTCTATGTCTTTTTCGTTCTTTTGCACGCTTCAATTGTTTTTCGCATGCGCATGTTTCTCTTTGCCTTTCGTCTGTCGTGCCGTCTTTCAGGAAACAGAGACATGCTGTAAGACGCATAACTCAACTCTTTGCTCAGCTGTCTACTGTCGTTCATATCTTTTACTTTTTGTGGGCTCTGCACTTTTTTCGTTGTTTGTTGTAGTTTTTAGTTTTCCATAGGCAGGCAAAAAAAAACCGAGAAAACTTTACAGTTTATTGTGATTACATAGATAGGTGTTGGGTTAGGTAGGCTCTCAAGAACGTGCTTTATGTTGCATTTGAATATGCGTATGTTTACTAGAGAGACCTTTGGTAATAATTCTGAGCACAGCGGTACTAGTTCAAGAATTTTCTTGCTGACTTAATAATATACACGTCTTTTTCAATGGGTGATCTTATACTTATACCAACTTCCTATCAACCGTTTTGACCAACTCTTCGGACCAGCCTTGGGCTAAACCGCTTGATAGCAACCCAGCCAGGTTGTATCTATATCTAAGCCTTCATCTATTTTTGGGCACTTCAGGGGCAGATTTATTGTATTTTTTGTCGCATGACAATAATAAGCTACGCCTTCTAAACTCCACTCGCCGGTGGACTCCAGGTAGTAACGGCAGAGCCTTGTTTGTCTGTACAAACACCTAGTTTGCAGAAAAAAGATTAGATTGCAATAATCCATTGAAATCATGAAGTCTTGAATCAACCAAAAAGATTTGGCTGCCGCCTAGTTGAAAGCTTTTAAATTCTATATGCGTCTAGAGTTCTGTCTTCATTCATTTCAAAATTAAATTGCAACTTTTGCATGCAAAAATGTTATGTGTACATACATATGTATGTATGTATGTACTATATTACAGAGAAGCACTCCCTTGTGCCTGGCCCCGTTGGATTAAGTTGGATCAAGTCTGTCTCTGGCGGCCCGTGTGTCTGCATATTATATTGTACATTTCTTGAGTTTCATATTTCCACTTCATTATGCTTGCATGCTTAATAATACTTCCACATCGTGCTCAGTTTCAATTACATTTACACATACAAAGTTTCGCTTTTTTCATGCATATATAAATTTTGTTGGTATTGAGCTTTCCATTTTGTTGCTGTGTTGCGATTTCTACACAAATGTTGACCGAATTAAGGCGTAATATTTTTCCACTTAATTAAAATGTTTAGCGCATAACCTAAATTTCGTTTTCTATATGGCAAAAGCTTATTTGGTTGCCATTGCCACATGGCCTAGCCTAGCCTAGCCTAGTGGAAATCGGAATTGGAATTGAAATTGTGTGTGTCTTGAAAGTCTGGCTGTAGACGTTGCAGTTTGGCATCAGCTGAGTCATGCAATGAGACTGCGTCAACTGAGCTGCTGTTTTGTGTGTATTACTCATGCAACTACTGGTTGTAAGTAGCTACAGAGAGATAGAGATACAGAGGGTAGCGCAAAAGATATTCAGAAATGAGATAACTATGCAATTTATGTTGAAAAATTATTGCATTTTACATGACACCAAAGTTGACAAAGTTGCCACTAAAATAAACGACGACCACACGCACGCACTTGATTCTGTTGAACTTGAAACATGACAAAGTTGCGCTGTTGTAAAGTTACACACTACTTCTACACTTACAACAAAAAAATACAAACATAGATATATGTTTTGTGGCAAAGCAATGACAACAACAATAAATAGTTTAACTTAAAAAGGCAATTAATTAAAAGCCGGTTGTGTCTCCAAGCATTGACCAACTTGTTGTTTGCTTGTTGTTTGTCTTGAAGTAACCTAAGCAAACCAAACCAAACCAACAACTAGTCAGTAAGTTGTTGAATGTTGTTGTTTGTTGTGTAGTATGTTGTCTCTAAAGGCAGTATGTGCTCTGTTCTAAAACTCTGACTTGTGCTTGTTGTTGACAATTAGTCTTGGCTTGAAGACTCAAGTCTACAATGTTGTCGGTTTAGTCTGGATTGACTTCTAAGTTATACTTTCTTAAGGAAAGTATATTCACTTTTTAATAAGAGGTGTTTAGTCTTTATAAAGTTTTCAACGCAGATGTCACATTAAGTGCTGTTTAGGGCATCCCTCAATGCAAAATATTTGCAACTTTATGCTGCTAAACCAAGGTGTGTTCACGAGCTTATGTTTGCAACACCTGCACAATCTATGCAGTTCAATCTATTTGAGACATATCAAGCCACTTTGAACATTTATGTAAGAGCATACAATCTTTGGCTCTATAAAGTTAGTTATCTTCTCTAGTTGTTCTAAGACATTTTTGTAGCATTTTGCTTTATTTTACACATTTCATGGCAACGTTGAAGAACAATTAAAATGGCATATTTTTTAATGAAAAAAAAAAAAAAAAAACCAGCCGTCCAACATACAATAATTAAGCAAAATGTTTTAACTTGGTGTGTTTTAGATTGTTGTTAGTGTTGCCTCTGGCGCTCTAAGGTCGCAGTTATATATTAGACATTGTGTTTGAAACACCTTTCCAAGTCTTTAACTTAACTTACCTTTCCTTGCCTCGCCCACAGTGCGTAAGTGTTGTTGTTCTTGCTGCTGCTGCTGCTACTACTTTTGGATAGCCATCACTTCCAGTGAACACACTCTCTTAATTTTATGTAATTAGCGAGCTTGTCTTTAAACGCTTTTAGGTATTGTAGTTGTAGTTGCTTTTATTTTCCTTATTCCCTTTATATAATTCAAGTAGTAGCAACTTAACGCTTGATAAAAAAAAAGTCGACAACAATGTCATCGAGCTGCAATTGACATTGCTGTTAATTAAGATTTGTCTTTTGCTGCCTATGCCCGCTGCACTTGATTATAGCCACAGAGAAACAGAGAGAGCAGCTATAAACAAATCAAGAAGATACCCCGACTGTGAGATACTCTCACTGAAGTGATAAAATATGCACCCGCCTTCACGTGCGCATCTTCTGGTAGGATATGCTAGCTATTTGTAAAAAAGTGATAGTTTTTCAAGAAATCGTTATTATATTTTATAAATTAATATTTTATACATCGTTGTAATCATGTTACCTCTATTCACCTGACTCATGACGGCTTTCCAATGAATATGTATATCTTCCCCTGCCAATGTTAAATTTTGGTCTGTCTTTCCCGTCATCTAGGAAATATAGAAAATTCCATACTATTCCTAATAGCTTATAGAATAAATAGAGATACCATCCAGCCAAAATATATACATATATACTTATAACTTGGAAGTTACCATTTTGAAAACTAGGATAGTTAGAAACAAGAGGCATTGTTCCATTTAAATCTTATCTGTGTGCTTTAAGATCCCCAAACTCATACGAGGGATATTTTCTTGTTTGACTCTTATTTCGTTCTTAATAAAGTTTTGTATAATAATTAACTTTAGGTCTAACGTATATCTTTCTGATCAGGCCAACAAAAAGAATCGAGTTAGCCACATCTCATAGTATATCGTAATGCAGGTAGAACATTGTAAAGTCGTCAATTTTAATATGCCAGAGTATGTAAATATCGGCGCCCGAAGATCGCTCTTCTATTATATATTTTTTTTAATGTTCTACTTGCTGCTTCTTTTTTTTCGAGTTTGTTGTCTTGTGACTTGAGGCTTGACCCCTTTGCCGCACTTTGATGTTTTTTTTTTTGTCTTCTACATCTTCTGTTTTTGTTACTGTTACTGGGGTCAGGCACTAAGGCAAGGCTCCCCCTTGAACTTCACGCTGTGTTGTTATTGTTTTATTACTTCCACTCGACGTCGTCGTCGTCATCATCGTCATCCACATCATGTAATTTGTAATTTAAAAGAAGAATAAAAAAAAAAAAAGAATGCTATACATATGTACATATATCTTTTATTACGTTAGGCATTATTAATTTTTACGCAATTATATGAGTTGGCTTGGTTTAGTTGGGTTTGTCTTGCCCTGCCTAGACCCGGCCCGTCTGTGTTTCATGTGTCGTTTTGGTTTGTGGTTTTTTAAGAGTTGTAAACGGGCGGAAATGTCAAGGAAAAGACTTTTTAAAACGCTGTGTTGATATGTAATGACTGGTAGTTAAAGATTTTAAAGTTTAGTTTATACTATTTTTGAATTCTAGGGTCGTGTGCGTGTGTGTAATGTATATGTGTAAGGTAGAGCAAGTGTTGAGTAATTGAAGCTGTGTTTTTCACTTGGCATTAACCCCTATGAAAGCTTTATTTTAACCCACACACGTACGGAAAGTTGTCACACAAACCGCAAAAGAATTATGTGGGCGTTTTATAAATGTCGTCTATTAAGTGTATATACTTGCTATATACTTATATAGTACATACATGGTTACAATAAATATACATTATATAAACACAAAGTGACGTTCAACGCCAGTTAACTTGTCTAATGAGCAGCAATTGTTGTCATTGTCGCTGGGGGCTTGATGTTGTTAACTGAACTTAATAGACGTCGTCTATTTCGGGGTATATCAAAAGCGTCGTGTCTAACGCGTCCATCAAAATTTGTTGTCACTGGCTTCCAAGTTAAACTAACTCAACTTGACTTGACTTGGCTAACATAATTGAAGGCCAACATAATGATGCTAAAAATGTACAATAATTTGGTATAATACACAAATAATTTGTTGTAGGCATTGTAGCGTAAATTAAATTGATCAACATAAGAGATAGTATAAGATGGAGACTAGAAAGTCAGCTTAGAAGCAGATTTTGCGTGAGAATAGCAAGAAAAATAAAAAACTGAAACCGAAAACGAGATTCCCATGAAATGTTAAACTGATTAAAAAGATAAAATATTTTGTAAAGAGAGGCTAAGTTCCCACTCTTATAAACACAATCTTTCTGACAACTGTAAAATAAAGTGCTGAAGACTGGGCGCATCTACCCCACATAAACAGCCTTTCTAGCTCTTTTAAGGAGTCGTTATTAGGAAAGATATTAAACACTACATAAAGTGTGTCACCATATATTGTCCAAATGAAGAATTCTTCTCACGTACTCGAACCAATGAAAACAAACCGTGTCAAAGATAAACAAATAACCTATTACCATATTAAACCGAGGAAAATGTGAATATAATGTTTTGAAGTTCAAGCAATCGTAAATACTACTAGGGACTTGCTACTTTACTGCTTGAATAGACTTTCTCAAACTGAATCATATATTCACATATAAGTTAAAGACTCGAAAATGATATTTGAAACTTTTACCATAATACTACAAGCACTATACGTATACGTAATGAAAAATAACCACAACCACAAGAAATAACAATGACAAGTCAAGTGTATGGCCGCAGTTCTTACTCATCAGCTCAGATAAAGCCGAGAGATGACTCTGCTTTGGCATTGATATAGACAATAGACATGCAAGCAAATGAAATTGATAAATAAAAGTGTACAGAATAATAACAGAAACAGAAAACATTGTGGAAATAAGAAGCGTCATTGTCAGATCAAGCAAAAATTATTCAACAAAATAACACGATCGATGACGCTGATGAAAAGCTATAAACACGCGAGAAGCCAAACAACAGACACACGAGAGCTATACGCTGTAGAGGAGTAGCCATAGGGTTAGCAGTAAGACCTGCCATATGGGAAGATGGACCGACAGACAGACATACAGAAAGGCAGCTAGCCATAAGAAGATCTCATATGGATGAGAAGAGGGCAACTTAATCAGACCGGAAATCGATCAGCACGTACACTTCAAGAGTAGATGGACAAAAGACGCACACGAAGCAGCAGGAGCCAAACAGGTTTTCATGCACTTTACTTAAAGGCAAATGAATAAAATGAGCAAATGCATCATTAATACAAAATAAGAAGAAAACAGAAAATTCTTATTGGATTCAGAGTAGTGCTAAGAAGTAAACCAAGTTGGGCCGAACCAGTTTCCTTTTGATTTGTTAATTACAAAAATGGTTACAAATATGTTTGGCCGACAATGATGATACATAAAAAAAAAATGAGACAAGGAAACTTGAGGTAACTTAAAGATGAAACGGAAAAAGGAAGTCATTGCAAGTTAAACGTTGCCTGTGATACAAAGGAAAGTTACTTTAAGCGTAATTGCCTTGATGAGTTGCTCAAAACACTTGGGGTAGCACAAACTAGTCAGTGAATGACGAAACATATGTTCCTTTTGCGTTGGGTGCATCCTTTAAAAATATAAGGATAATCTTCATCGAATTTTATAGTTGCTCATCTGTAAAGATGACGAGTGTATCAGTGCTCTTCCATTTGCCTATATTCGCGAAGATTGCGTCAATGCATGCATTATGCACTGACGAATGACTGTCGAATTGTAGTGCAGAGGTGGCAATTGACCCCCGCTAACACTGTCTACTGAAAAACCGCCTAAATAAAAGTCGTGATGATGGCATAAAACCGCCCTTGGATGCTAGAGTTACATTGAGGGCGGCAAATCTAAGACACCTTTTATATTTTACACACAAATCAACATAGAGTGCAAAAAACCAGAACAACAAACAGATTGTTCGTTTGCCACAGGAAGCTGACGTTTAGATCGACTCGAGCAGCAAACCCAGTCCAAGTCCAAGTCAGTCGATGTCTGTAAATCTTTCATCCGCTGCAAGCGCTGAAAAAATAAGAATTTATCTCTATTTCCGTTCTTTTGCATAAAAGTTGTTGCTGTTTTTTCTTCTTTTTTTTAGAATTTATTACACTGCGCCTCCGCAGACAGACAGACACACACACACACATACACTAACACAAACATATAGCTTGATATCTTGCTGCCGCTGCTTCCTTCTTTATTTTTATTATTTTTTCACTTTTTTTCTTTGCTCTTGAAGTAATCGCCTCATTAATTCGCGCCCGTTTCATGCTGCACTGAATTAATTTGCATATTCTGCAAAAAAAAAAAAAGAATGAAATGAAAATGAGTAAAAGAAAAGCAAAAGAGGCGACAACGATGACGATGACGGCGGCATAAAATTGAAATCTACTTACAAAGTCTTTAAATTTAATTTTTTTTTCTGCCTAGCCAAAGGCAGAGTCAGTCAGTCTATCATCTATCTGTGCGTATATGATGAGGTCTTCATTTGTGTCTAGTTGGGTGTCGCTATGTCTGTCTGTATGCAAAAGAAGGAAATCATGAAAATTGAAAGCATTTAATGAGTCTGTTGAAACACACAAGCCATGAAAGACCGGGTCTTGTGATACGTTCGTCTGCGCGCGTTATAAACAGAACTGAGGCACAGATCCGAACCGACCCGATGATGCTGGTGTGATTACCAAATTTGTTTCTAGGAGTTTTCCAAGAATACTTGTGCGTAGGCGGCTACTAAAATAATACAAATGTCAAATCGTGTAAATAGTATGAACCAAGTCGCCGGATATTTAAGAAAGTTGCATTGTGCTCGACTTTCAATATTTGTTTAAAAGGAATTCTAGAGTATATAGAACAACTGCAATTTTCGAAATTTACTGAGTATTACAAAATACCACAAATTAAAAAAACTTAACCAAGTACGTCATCGCGATTTTAAGTTGAAGCTATTCAGATGCAATCAAAAATCTTTCCAGATGTCTAAGATCCGATAGATTTTTGTTGATTAAATATATACACTACACTCTTTATACGTGATTAGTAGTACGTAAAGATACTTAAAAAATATATCCAAAAATTCCCGCAAGCAATTTTGGCTTCTTCCCCCCTCGCACATATTTCCACATTTTTACTTGGAATTCCTTGAGCAATCGGCTATCCATTCAGTAAAAACGCAATAAAACTGACTTAACTTCCGTTATAAGCTTATATACTCCAATCAAGCCGGCTAGCAACGTTGTATATAATATCTATCTATCAGTGTGTTTATATTTGTGCTGTGTGCTTGGAATATGTAAAACGATACGAACATATCAAGCCAAAGTTGTTTTTTTTTTACAAATACATGCACATATTTTGAAATGCAATGGCTAAGGTCAAACAAATATCGTACGATTTATTATACGGTAGCACTATAAGCTTATGTCAATGACTTATTGCTACAGTAGTAAACAAAAGTCTACGGGCGATCCTCATTTCTGCTCTTTTCTGAGCTTGACGAACGGTTTTGTCTTAAATCTGTTTTTAATATGTAAGCTAATGACATATAGTAAAAAAAAAAAACAAAACCTGCAAAAAATAGATTTCGAAGTTGATAGACGTTAATAGAGCTTATTTTCTTTCTTAGTACAAGCCTCATTTTTAGGTGGTGTACTCAATTGCCTTGGAGCATATATCAAACTTAAATCCTTTCACTTTATTTTGAGAAATGTTTTATTTTTTTTTTAAATATTAGTAATTAGATTTAATAGTCGAAATATTTGTACGTAGACTCATTGTACTCCACTGTAGTTTTCTTTTGTGCTTGCCACCTTTTGAGTCAGTGAATTCTTATAATTCCAATTCAATATGCAAATTTCATAGTCACAACATAAAATGTTCCAGCAAGGCTGACTAAATATAAATTCTAGGTATTTCTTTCTATATGTGCTACATATGAATAGTCGAAAGATTCCATTGATTACATCATTGTATAGGGTGGGCCGTCTGTTGGTTTGGTTGTTAAACACTCTTGAATGCTCTTCGACATATGTTAAGTTCAAAACTACTCAATTTTAGTCATGAATTGTTTAACAAGAGAACAATTCGTAAATGTGGTACAGACGTACTATGAAAATGGTCGTTGAAAAAGACAAAGATGAGGCCAGTGTCAGCGAGTCGCTGGGAACATCGACGCGCCTTCGTTTGCAAGAATTACACCTTGCTAGGACCACTTTGCATTAACACGCTTAAAAGATTCAAATGGCGCAACAATTGAAGCCCACGGATGATATGAGAACGACCACATGAGTTATCGTCAACGATACGATTTTCGCATACGGCCTGTAGATCCCGTATTGTATTTTGCATACATAAATGAGTAGTTTCAAACATTCACTAAAATATACGAATAAAATGTAATTAACAAACAAACCAACAGATGACCCACCCTGTATATTGGCCCACAAAAACCCATGTGACACATTCATTAATATAACCGGCCGGCAACAACAAACACAACAATAATCAGGCCAGACCAGCCGATGAGGCGCTAAGATGCGCAATAAAAAGAAATATATGTATATGTATTTAAAGAAGGAAGAATATTATATACATAAGTATATACAAATAAATTTAAAAAAACGTCACAAAAACGTAAAATATTTCGATTGCTACAAGTTTTGTGTGTTTGGCTTTGGAATTCCCCCCAAGGCAAGAGCTACAAAAGCAATAACAATAGCAACGAAAAAAAAAATGAAGACGAAACGGTGAGGAATACAACGGGGAAAAAAAGTATGTAAAGAGACAGCGGTAGCTAAGTTCATGAATGAAATTGGCTGCTAAGCAAAAGAGCGTAAAAGATAGGGAGAGAGGAATGCAAAAAATACTGTCAACGAGCTAGTGTGTGTGCGTGTTTCATTGAGAGAGGGGTTGACATTTGCATGCCAAAGCAAAAACACTTTTGATTTTTGTCATTTGATTTTGTTTTTTTTTTGTGTGCTGTTATTTATTTATTTTGTTGTTGCTGTCTTTGCGGCTTTCGATTTTATGGGGTTTTTTTTTTTTTTTTTGCATATAAAGTGTGCTTGTGACTTTACGTTTCATTCATGAAAAAAACGACGTTAACGTCTTTGTTATCATCAACTGTGTTTTGTTTTATTGTACTCGTTGTTTTTGCTGTTGTTTATTTTGTACTTTGCTTACTCATATTTGTGTATAAAGTGTTGAGAGTGAGAAGCAGCAACAAATGAGCGTTAAAAGTGCCATAGTTTTGCTACTCCGCACACAGTGCGTAATAAAAGATAGAGAACACTTTGGTTATTTAATGCCCCTATATTCAAAGGGATGAAGGCATCGTCCTTTTAGTCGGCACTTTTATCCTTAACAGTTCTTGTAGTTTAGTTTAGTGCACGAATACATATTGCAGCCAGTGTTGTGGATATACTATGCTTAACCCCCATTGATAAGACACAAGCAAAGAGCGAAGGTTCGGGAGGCGCCTTGAAAGCCACAAAGCCCAAGCAAAAAATAAAGAAATACAAATAGGCAGCTGTGTCAATAATAAGGCCAAAGAAGACGCGGCTGGCATTCCATTGAAAAATTCATACAAATACTAGCAAAAAAAAAACAAACAGAGAGAGGGAACACATACATAATGTGTATATAGCGAATACAATTGCATTACGCATTATTTGAGAGCTCGCTCTATTCATTCGTTGGCCAAAAAGAGAATTTCCGCTTGATTGCTTGCTAAAATTTTCTTTTATTAAGACCAAAGAGCAGCTGGGAAATGAAACAATTCGATCTTCTTGGGCCTCGCCCCTGCATCAGTTACCAGGTCTACTTGACTTGGCTATTAGCCTCATGTCAAGCTGTCTAACTGAGAGTAGAGCAATTGGCTTTAATTCTTGCAAATAGTCTGCGGCCCGGCCCCCACTACGTACGGCGGTAGTGTGTGTGTTGTGTTGTGTTGTCGATAATGCAATTTATCGATAGTTTTGCTAACTTGAATCACTTGGAGCTGGCAAAAGCAGACAGGAAGTCACGTTTCTGGCTGGGCAGCCATTTAAGGGCCAGCGGCGTAATTTCAAAGCAAGCAAAAAAACGTTCCGACAAAACGAAACGCTGAAATATGTTGGATAAATTGAATTTACATAATTTCTGAATATCTTATTTGTACTTGTACGATGTTGCAATAACTATGTACTATATATGTATGACCTTGTGCATGTGTCAAGGTCAGTATATCATACGTGTATGCTGAGAATACTGCCAAAAATTTGAACCCAATCAAAAGTTCACTAACCTCTACTTTTTAGCTGTCTCTTTTCGTGGTTTTGCTTTGTTTAATGAGAAATGCTCAAATGCTACTTGGCTACTTTAGTTTGCCGACTCAAATATTATTATAATAAAATGAGATTATAATTGCCAACTAATCTAATGCACATTTATTCCAATTCATTTCAGGCGAGGCAAAAAACCTGAGCAGTCGCAATGCAGCCAACACCAGCTGCAGCACGCAAGGCACACGCGATGTGTATTGCACCATTGCACTGGATCAGGAGGAGATCTGTCGCACACCCACCATTGAACGCACACTATCGCCTTTTTTTGGCGAAGAATATCAATTCAAAATACCGCGACGCTTTCGTTACCTGACCGTTTATGTGTGGGATCGTGATATGAAACAGGATAAACCTATTGGCAAGATAGCAATCAAGCGTGAGGAGCTGCACATGTACAATCACAAAGATCATTGGTTCTCACTGCGACCAGTTGACGCCGATTCGGAAGTGCAAGGTATGGCAAATATTGAGGTGCAATTTAAGGAAATAAATCCAATGCTAGAGAGCATAGAGCTAGGCCAGATTGCACTACCGCTTACCCACCACCCGCATCATCATCAGCTACATCAGCAGCGTGCAAATCAGAATGACTATAAGGAGAACCACGAACTGAGTAATATACAACGCGCAGCGGCAGCTGGCTTAGTTGGCGGCAGCCAATGCAACCCCAGTACGGCCGCCATGACGTTAAAGAGTCGAGCGGCTGGTCTGTTTGGACATGCACCACATCATCAACAGCATCCACAACAGCAGCAGCAGCGTCAAACACCATCAATGACCACATCATCTACTGACCAGCTTGCCAATTGGAAAAATGCGATAAGCACGAGCAATGCCAGAAATGTGAGTGTGGCCGTGCGTGTGTCCGCTTGTATTGATCTCGCAAAAAAACAGGGCACCTGTGATCCATTCGTAATGTTCACCGCGCACTATACCAATAAACAACAGATAACAAAACGCACCAAGCTGCGCAAAAAGACCGTCAATCCGGAATTCGATGAGGTTGTAAACTTTAATCTCTGCATAGATGCAGATGTTGGTAGCACTGCCACAACGGGCAGCAACAAGTCCGGTGGATCCAACACCGCTCTGGAAACATCGGCAAATAAAGCTTACGCGATTTATCCTTTGGGTGGCGCTGATCTCTGCGAGATTGTCGTCAGCGTTTGGCATGATGCACACATGGCGGAAAAAGTTTTTCTGGGCGAAGTGCGACTGCCTATGCTGAACAAACAGCAACAGCTATCCATACAAGCTGAAGCCTGGTATTACCTGCAACCGCGTACAGCTTCAAGCAATTGCCGCGTCCAAACCGCAACACCGCGTTCCTGTGCTACACCCCCAGGCACCAGACTAAGCGTGGACTCTACAATAGGCTCGCTACGTTTGAATTTAAACTATACCGCCGATCATGTGTTTCCGCTGGCCACCTACGACGATCTACTGAATCTGTTGCTTGAATCCGTAGATCAGCGACCCATTACGGTTTCCGCTGTGTCCATACTAGGCGAACTAGTATCAGGCAAGACAGAAGTCGCTCAACCCTTGGTGCGGCTGTTCACACACACGGAACGCATTGCGCCCATTATAAGAGCGCTAGCCGATCATGAAATATCAAATCTAACAGATCCCACCACCATATTTCGCGGCAACACGCTCGTATCCAAGATGATGGATGAGGCCATGCGATTATCTGGTCTGCCCTATTTACATGAAACATTGCGTCCTGTACTCTCACACATTGTAACCGAAAAGAAACCCTGCGAAATTGATCCATCAAAGGTTAAAGATCGTTCGGCTGTTGACACAAATCTGCACAATCTTATAGACTATGTGGAACGTGTTTTCGATGCAATCACAAAGAGTGCAGTACGTTGCCCCAAGGTGTTGTGCCAAATTTTTCACGATCTACGCGAATGCGCGGGCAAGCATTTTCCACGCAATCGTGAGGTGCGCTATTCGGTGGTCTCTGGTTTTATATTTTTGCGTTTCTTTGCGCCTGCCATACTGGGACCGAAATTGTTTGATTTGACCACAGAACGATTGGTAAGTGATATCGATTTGAAGTATGTATGTAGTATATGCAACAACAAAATATTTTGTTCTATTACTTAGGATGCACAAACAATTCGCACGCTAACGCTTATCTCCA
Source organism: Chymomyza fuscimana (assembly GCA_949987675.1). Taxonomy (NCBI): domain Eukaryota; kingdom Metazoa; phylum Arthropoda; class Insecta; order Diptera; family Drosophilidae; genus Chymomyza; species Chymomyza fuscimana. Next base: position 3,073,277 of record OX465089.1, read on the forward strand.
AGACGATACAATCGCTTGGAAATTTGGTCAGTTCGCGGTCATCGCAACAACCCTGCAAAGAAGAGTATACCGGAGAGCTATACAAAAAGTTCTGCACGGAAAAACATGTGCAGGCAGTTAAGCATTTTCTGGACGTTATTTCCACGCCAAATTCCTGTGAGGCACCGAATAGTCTGTTGCCTGCTGTGACGCAAGTGCCGCTAGAACCAGTATTACTGAAAGAGGGGTAAGTGGCAAGAAATTATGTACATGCTAGATATGTTATTACATAATACTCCAGTCCTATATTTTGCAAAGAAATTAGTTTCTTAACACAAGAAAAAACAAAAACTTGAATACCAACAAAAATTTTGTTTATTACGCTTTGTTTTTTCTTTTATTCTAATACCAAACTTTCTTTGTCTTTCTCTTCTTTTACGCGCGCGCGCTGCTTTTACAAACAAAAACAACAACAAAAAAATTACACACAAAAACCACATACATACATAAACTAAAAAAAAATCTCACACGCACACATATATAAATCATTTGCACAACACAAAATTATACTAACGTCTATAGAGAGGGGTAAGAGAAAATTTGCTTTTAATTTATAAACCGTTTTAGTTTTCTTTTTTTGAATTTATTTTTTTGTTTTTGGAATGCCGCCTTTATAATTAATTAATGTCTGCTATAAACTGACCAAAACCGTTATGACATTTTCACTTTTATTTTATTTTTTTATTTTTTTTTTTTTTTGCTTTTTCACAACATTAGCACGTTGACCAAATTTCCGCAAACCCGCAGTCGTTTTGGACGCCAGCCCAAGAAGAATCGATACTTTCGCCTGACCACGCAATCTTTGAGCTATGCCAAGTCAAAGGGCAAACAACCGTGTGATATACCACTTGAAGAAATTACAAGTGTCGAGCAATTGAACGATAAAAGCTTCAAAATGCAAAATTGTTTTAAGGTGAGTGCAAAAGATGGGTCGATTGATAAGATCGATTTAAAAAAGGCAGGGAGAAAAGCCTGTTTGATGTTTTTTGCCATAATCCTGCATGTTCTGCACTGAAAGTAATCTTGCAAAACTTGTACTCTCATCTCTAAAAAACGAGTATACGAAGAACTCATGTTTGGTATCTTTTACTGTACTAAGATGTGAATAGAACCCAAGGCCGCAATAAGTCAGATTGTCACACCTCCAGCACACTTTAACTACTTGATATACTCACTTCTAAGTTCATTTTTCATACAAGGTGTTCCAAAGCAATGTGCCTAGAACAGAAGCATAGGAAATTCTTCGCATCTTCAAAGTGAACCTGTCGAATAAGAAAATTCATCTGTTAGTTGTGGTCGCTCTGAGCTTAAGCTGTTTCAGGCCGTTTTGGCATAGGTAGGAAGGAATCAGTCCTTAGAGGACTTAGCGTTAAGCTTGTAGTTCGCAAAACAATTCTTCAAAATTAGGTCTATCGCGGAGACGGTCTCCGCCACTGCGCGTGGAACAGTATGTGCGTCCATGCGTCTGTCTGTCTGTCTCTACCGGAAACGCACAAGTTTACCACAAATGCATTTTACGCTGAGCCATTCCATGGCATGTTTATAAATAGGCGGCGGCTGCGCAGCCCACACAGCTGCAGTCTGTTTGTTGTTGTTTTCGCTGCTGCTGCAGTTAAATGCAAATTAGTTAAGGCTGCTGCACATGTGTGTGTGTGTGTAGTGTGTTTGAGTGGGCGGCTGTTGCAGTTAAAATTACATTTACGCTTATTAGTCAAAAGCTGTTAGTTGTTTGTGTTGAGCAACAAAAGTAGTTTCTGAGTTGCTTGCTGGCAATTATCGATGACAATTGCAAGTACTTATCGTTGACCATTTCATTCACACAGTTGGAAAGTAAAAGAAAAGCAGCAACAAATTGTAATTTAATTGCACAGTGCCGGCCAAAAAAAACTTTCACTTATTATATTTACATGAACCAACAATTATGTAGCGGGTGAGAAAAACAAAGGCTAAAAGTCAAAACAAAAGTTCTGCTGCAAATGACAACTTACGGCAATTAAAAATAATTAGTATTATTATGCAGATGAGCTTCCAGGCCGTTTGTTATTGTCTTGCGCACTTGCTGTGGACTTGCAACAAAAGAAGTATCTGCTCTTGTGTTGACGAAACTTGTACACTCTTTACAAGGCGAATTTATTCAAGTTTTTGGGTTACTGGGTTTCATTTACTTTGAAAGCAATTACATTCTTCTAGTAATTAGACATTGCGTAGTCCCTGGATAACTAGTAGGTATCCCTAAGTGAACTTACTCTAAATTCTTTTCACTTGTGCGCATAATTTATATTTACGCGTTGCAAACTTCTTGAGCAACGCATATTACTCGCATATTTATAACACAGAGCATAAAAAAGGGAAATTTCCAAACTATGCGCGCAAAGAAATCTATGTTATTGTTGCAAAAGAATTGTTACAAAGTCGATGTTGAGTTGGCTTTTGTTTTTTTTTTTTTTTTTTCGCCCGTCTTATGCGTGTGAATCTTCGCAATTGTTCCCAGCAAAGTTGCTGATAATAATGATGATGGTGTACTGTTGATGTTGATTTCTCTGCAATTGTTTCGCAATGCCATTTCAAAGAATATACTATGTAAATTTTAATTGCAATGGCAACAAAAAGTGAAAAGAATTCATGCAATTAATAATGCAATGCCACTTTCCCTTTACAGATTGCGCACAAAGATCGCTCGCTTATCGTACAAACCACAAATTGCGTAGAGGAACGCGAATGGTTCGATTTACTACACAAGATCTGTCTAATGAATGCCATACGCATGCAGTACTTCCATCCATCTGCGTTTATTAGTGGCTATTACAGTTGTTGTGGTCGCTCCGATGAGAATGCGCCCGGCTGTAAAAATGTTTCACCCAAGGAAATGGATTATTTCCAAATGGATTTGGTTACAGCATTGGATCCAGCGTTAGATTTGCAGCGCATTCACACGCTCATCATGGCCAATATGAGTTTGCTGGAAGCATTGCTCGATCCATTAGCCTATCATCAACACCTGCCGCAACAGCACAATCCACTGGGTCCTTTGGCCAGTTCATTGCAGCAACAATCACCGCAAGCGTATGCGGACTTTAAGAAGAATATAGAAAAGCTACGTGAAAAGGCCTATGCCATAGACAAGGATCATAGGGACTATAAGCAGGGTATAACACGTAAGCTTAAGTATGGCAGTCGGCAGGCACCGATAGGCGATGATAACTATTGGAATATGATGCGAGCAGCCGGCCAGCTTAACCTGCAACACCATCAGCAACAGCAGCATCAGCAGCAACAACAACAGCAGCAGCAGTTGCAACAGCAGCTACAGCCCGTTTTGCCACATTCACAAATGCAATACGTGCGCGCAAATCCTTATCAGGCTCAGCATCAAACGCATCAGGGCAACATGAACGCCTACCATATGCACAATATGCAGAATCAACAACAACGACTGCAACTGCAACACATTCAGCGCCACCAGCAACAGTTGAGTCATATCAATAACAACAACAATAACAGCGGAAATGCATCATCTTCGAGTCCCTCATCGACCGCATCCAGTGTGGCGGCCGTACCCACATCCGTGGTGGTAGCTGCAGCAGTATCGGGAGCACCCAGCAACGTGGCGAATGTTATGCCAAAACCTGCGCCAGCTATCTATTAACGTTCAAGAATATGCGTGTTTGCCATACCGAGAGCTATTGTTTTAATGCGGTGAATGCGTATAGGTCTAAGTGTTATACTGTCCAACTGTTATATAGTCTTGTTGTTTGGCGTTTTATAATTAACTGTTATTAACTACTTGTAAAACTGTGTGTGCTCTATGCCAAGGTTCTTAACTTCTGTGTATTTATAAGCATTTAAGCAATGCTATTGCCGTAAAGCGGTGAATGCGCCTAGCTCTAAGTGTTATACGAAACTATGTACTTTATAGAATGCATTAATTTCGCAACTGTTATACGATTGCGTGTACTTGAAGCTGGACAATATTGGCTCAGTTTCGTTGCTACATGTGTCCAATTTTGAAAAGTAGAAAATAAACAGAAGTATTTTTTTTGGCTTGGAACATATATAAAGTAGTGCACATTAGTTAAAGTAAAGAAAACTGTCATATATACGCAAACTTTAAATGAATTTACAAAGGCTAGCGTAGTTGGACTAAAACCTTAATAATAAGCATTTAAGAATATGTGTGCTTCTTAAACTACGGTGCATTAAGGGTACTACTGAAATTGCGCAAAAGTCCTAGCTGATTTACTGTCGAGCGCTTCTTAATGTCCAAAAATTTCTTAGCACTTTAAAATGTTTTATACTACTTGCATATAAACTAGTTAGACTGTAACCTATGGTGTTTGCTATACGGCGGTGCATAACTTCATGTTTTATACTTTGTATTGTTATTTTCTAAAAGCTTCTATCTGTTTTAATATACAAAATGTTTTTACAACAAACCTGTGCGTTTCCTAAAAAACTTCAATATTTCTTCCCTACACATTATAAACGAACTCTATATAGCCAAGACAACAACAACAGCAAGATGAAAGAAATCCGCTTTAGCTTAAACGTAAAGCTGAAAGTTTTATGTGCTAATTCTGAATGTTTAATTTTATTAAACTTTTTAAAAAAGAAAAAGTAATAAAGCCTTAGTCCTAAGATTTTTTTAATTACCAATTTTTTTATATACATATTTTATACAGTAACATTTATAAGCCTATTTATTATTATGTTTGTATGTGCTAAAATTATTTATAAACAAAACAAAAAACACAGGCATTATGTACAATTAAACTATATGAAATGAAATACATAACTTTCTACTTGTAATTTTAATATGTTTTTAAGTCGAAAACAACACACATACAAACACACACAAAATCAATGATAAAAACTGATAACTATTTAAGTTAATTTTTATTAAAGCTAGAGCTGTAAGTTGCATATACATACATAAAACACAAAAAGTAGTAAAATGAAATGTAAATATATATAATAATAAAAAAATCACACACACACACACACACACGCATACATATTATAAACGCATACACATCTATATATACGATTAATTACATATACCAGTTTTGTTAGGCGTAGTAAAATTTTAAATGTTTAGCAAGAAAAGTTGTAATTATAAGCGCAATATAAAAAATTAGCAAGTATGTGAATACATTTATTTTGTAGTAGAGTATAAAACTATTTATATACAGACACACGAAATACATATATATGTGTAAAACTAAAATATATATAATTATGTAAATTCTAAAGTATAAAGTAACAAAAAAGCAAATAATTCTAACAAATGTGAATGCTATTATACATGCGTATGTATATGTATGCATGTATAACACTTTTATAACTGTCATACAGCTATAGTTGATTTACACACGCTTTAGGCTTAGTTAAGCAGCACTTGAGAAATATTTCGGATGGATGAGAGATTGACCAAACAAAAATCATTGTTTAAACGATTTGGAATATATATATTTTTATGAAACTAGGAATTTCAAGTAATACAAAAATGCAACTGAAAGCTGGCATTATTTTGCGTTTGGAAGTATTTCTTGAGCGCTGTGTAACAAGCCTAGCAAAAACTTACTTATATATGTATTTAAAATTAAACGAATTACTTTACAAGCATTGTTAAGAACAAATTTACTTCCATTTTACATACATACATAAATATTTATTGAATGCATTTAATTTCTCATTTTAAATTTAAAAACAAAGTTTTGTTTTAGCTTCAATGATTTACTTCCACCGATATTTTTTCCAAAGCTCTTCCAATAATTATGCTTAAAACTAATATTTAAATACATTTAAATTGTTTCATTACTTTTTGCCATAATTAATTAATTTATTATCATTTGCTATAATTTTAAAAGTCTTCCGCTGCCGCGTTTTATTTGTTTATGCATTCCAATTTTATGTGCATTTCATTTGTTTAATTTGCTCGTTTTGAATTATAAATAAAAACAATTTGCTTATGTACATAAAACATACAATATAATATACTATTTGTTGTAATTGCAGTTAAGTTCATACTTATTTTTATTGCATTTAATTAAAACGTACTTTTAATTTTATATGCATATAATTAGTTTATTATGCACTTTTTGATAAGCTTAAATGTTATAGTTTAAGTTGTTGGTACAAAAAATCGAAAACATATATTTTTTTTAGTGAAAAAAACGTAAAAGTTGTAAAATAATAAAGGTTATCGCCAATGAATTCATTTTGTTTTATTGCTATATTTATTTTTAATTTTCAGTTTATAATTTTTTATTAATTTCAGTATGGTAAAATATTTAGTTTTATTCAAAAGTCGCCTATTTGGTACCTCATTCTCGTGCTTTAAAAAAAATCTGACGCCCTGTTGTGATATCTTAACAAAAAATTTTAATTATCAAATCGTTACAAATTTAAAAATGATAAAAATTCGTTTCGAATGCAGTATTTTAGTAGCGTACCTTGAAATTCTAAATAAATTCTAATAAAAAAACCAAAACAATACTTAATATTAGAGATCTTTTAAATGTGTGTTAGTTGATACATAATACATACATATATGCATACATTTATTTACATGTGTGTTAAAACTGTTGCGTAATTTTATTCAAATTGTGACAATTACTAACAGAAAAGCAATTTATTTCCAAAATACCAAAAGAACTTATATTTTCTATTAAGTTTAAAAATGCAAACCATTTAAAAATTTAATCCCAAGGATACAAAATTGAATCCCCCTAGCTTAAGTCTAGCCTGAATACGAATTGTAGTTGGTTTCAAAGCCCATTGCGAAACACTTGAGTACATCCCAAAAATAAACCCTATTTTTTGTAAACGAAAGAAACTTTTTATCCAACTTTTTCATATGAATAAATAGTTGCATATTTTTAACATAAACATTAAAAGTATTTTGTTTTACTTGTAGTGTATGAATGTGCTTCACGGAGCATAAGCGGATCCAACACTCCCAAAAACTTGTTAGACATATTTCGATAAAGGTGGACAGATAACATTATATATATGATCCTATGGCTTCGCGGGGGAGCAAAGGGCCGCAACGAGGTTCCTCCATTTCTCGCTGTCATGCGCCAACCTCTTGACAGATTCCTCCTCCAGGTCAGTGAGGGTTCCAGTCGATGGCGCTGCGGGTGATGTCGATTGTGTCTCTTCTTAGCACGTGCCCAAGCCAGCCCAATTTCCTTCAGGATTTCAAAGCGCATCGGTAACTTGTTGCAGCGAGTCCAAAGGTCAGCATTTGAGATTAGTATTAGAGTATTAGGCCAGAAAATTCTAAAAAATTTTCGGAGACAACGATTGATGAAAACGGTTTTCGATGTCTTCTCTTGAGCCACCATTAGCAGATATAATACTCCCAAAAATAGCAAAAGGAGTCCAAAGAACAAAACTTTATTTTCTTCATAAATTTTACCAGCTAAAGGCGGCCCATACGCAGTTCGAAATAAATAACTTCATACAAAAAAAAAATTCCATTTGGGATATTAAGAAAAAACAAACATATTTTTATACGTTTTTTCCATGATTAAAAATTAAACTGGAAGAAATATTATGTTTAAGAAAAAATCTTTATGCCATTTTGAGCCAGGATTTTAGCTATATCTATAACCTTTCCTGAATTCATCCACAAAATCAGAATTAAACAACAATTATGTTGATTGGGGGCTAAAAATGTATCAATATGTATATCTATCATATTCTCTAGTCAGCTTAAATAGCAAGTGTAATAAAAAAATGTTAGAAATAATTTTAATTTTTTATTTGAGCTGGCTTAAGGACATCCAAAAATTTCAGCGCTTACAGCTTTTTTATATGTACACTATTTTTTCCATGCCTTTATGATAATATTTTTATCAATTCGTTAATTTGCTTGTACGCAAGTAATAAAAACTAAAATTGTAATACGCTCAACACTAAGCACTTTTAAATTTTTCAAAATGGCGCACTCAGTGCCTTGAGCCGTTTTAAAGCTCGCCGTTGTCACTACAAAAATATCAGCTTGGCAAACTTATGCACACGTCGCGCTGTGACTGTCAAAACTGCCAAGAAGCAGCGGCTATTATCGCTTGCCAACGAGAAACAAAGCATAATTACGCGAAATGCATAAATTTAAACAATAAAACCAGTTGCTCTTAGTGCTTAAGTGTTTAAGGTATGCATGAAAAGTGCTAGCATATGTGTGTAAAGTAATTTAAAGTTAAAAAAGCAGCGCCTATTGATTGTAACGCCCACACTGCTGTTGTTTGCAAGTGCACTGTGACAATAGATAAGGGCGCGCGGCAAATAAGAAAACAGTAGCTGAAGCAACAACAATAAAGCAGCAGAAGCAATCAAGTGGCAACAATAATAACAACAACAAGGCGGCAGCAACGGCGCTGTAAACGGCAGCGGTCACTGTATGTGTGTGTGTGTGTGTGGCACACACAGCGAAATGCAAAAAGTTAATTAGCGTGAACAAAATCAAATCAGCCCCTGCACACACACCGGGGGGTTTGGTTGGTGCCAAAGGAGCGGCTGGCTTACACACCAACAAGCATGGAGTTTGCCGATCTAATAAAAACACCCAAGTTGGATGGTGTCTCCCTGCATTTGCACGACCATCTAAATGCAACAGTTGAGGGCACCCTTTGCATAACAGGCCATCATTTGTTGTTGAGCGCACGACAGGAAAACAGCCAGGAGTTATGGGTAGGAGGGATGCACTCAACTGTAAACACATGCCCATGTTAATTGAATTATAATCTATTGCTTTTAGCTGCTGCATAAGAACATTGACTGTGTGGAGAAGAAACCTTTTTTGCTGCAGAACATTGTGACCGGCGGCATTATAACACTTAAATGCAAGGATTTGCGTATTATCTCGCTAGAGATTAAGTATGCCAAAGAGTTTTTAAATGTGTCAGCCTCGCTGGAGGCACTGAGTACCATACAGAATGCCGAATTGGAGTATCCGTTTTTCTATAGGCCTATGTATGCCATACTAGAGGATGGCTATACCATGTTCAGGTGAGTTTGTGGCTTGGGGATGGTCAAGGTTTGTCTATTGGTTGCTGACAAAGACCATCTAGAACATGGCAACTATAATACTGACTAGGTTCATCATCATGCACTAGAAAGTAAAGTAAGCCGGCATATGTGAATATTTCAGCAGAATTCAATCGCCTATACCATAGACGGGATTATGATTTATATTCAATTCTGCGTAAACTTAACTATATCTGTCTCTGATTTATGGTTCAGCTCACGTTCTCAAAATCTTTGTATGTGCCCAAATAGATGCATTTTGAAAATCTTGCTTTTATAGTCGCAAATCTTATCAGCTTTTCATTACTAACCATTACTTTATCCCAAACAAAAGTCTTAATTATAAAAATTTTATTTGTTTTTCAACATTCGATAACAGACCCGAATTAGAGTTCGCCAAATTAATCAGCGGCGCCGCCTCCTCACCCAATGTGGCTTCAATAACAATTTGTACGCCTTCCACTTCCGTTGCGAGTGCTTCTGGCAGCCTTATCAGCATACCCCATCCACTGCAGAATGGGTTTACATTGGATGCAGCTGCCGCAATGACGGGGGGCAGTGTACCGCCCGCCTGTGAGTGGCGGATTACAAATGTCAATAAAGACTACAGCGTTTGTGCCACATATGGCGCAACGCTTGTAGTACCCAAAGCAATTACAGATGAACAGATTGCGCTCTCTGCCTCATTTCGGGATGGCGGACGTTTTCCGGTGCTTAGTTACAGACATGAAAATGGCGTAAGGCAAATAGGGGCGGCGCCTCCATAGTATTTATGAATTTTTATAATACTTATCTTACGCTTTGCAGGCCACACTCATGCGCAGCGCTCAGCCGCTATCAATACAGGGCATTAAACGTTGTCGTGCCGATGAGGCTATACTCAATTTGGTGCTGGGTCGCAGCAAAAAGGGTTTTATAGTGGACACCTGGGGTAAGGGCAAATCCAACACCGAAACGGATCAGCATTATTCACAATGGAAAAAGGTGAATCGTGCTATAGGCAATGTGAGCACGCCGGGCTCCATCTTGGATAGTTTTACCAAGCTGATTGAGGCGTGCAATGACATACATTGCAGCACGGATAAATGGCTTACGCGTTTGGAGAGCAGCGGTTGGCTGAGTTTGGTGCTTAACTCATTGAATGCTTCCTGCGTGGTGGCCCAGTGTCTTGATCAAGAGGGCAGTCCTGTGCTGGTGCATGGAGCTAAGGGTTTGGATTCTACATTGATTGTCACCTCGCTAGTGCAAATCATTTTAAATCCCGACTGCCGTACTGTGCGTGGGTAAGTTTTTTATGTTTAAAAATTTTAAGCAAAATATCAGTTGCTTAACTTTATCATTTTTGCAGCCTACAAGCTTTGATTGAACGCGAATGGATACAGGCGGGTCATCCGTTTGCCTCAAGGCATCGATATTCCTGCTATACTACGCATCAAATAAGAAACAAGAGTTGCGGCGCCACATTTGTACTATTCTTGGACTGCATCTATCAGTTGTACACGCAGTTTCCGTGTAGCTTTGAGTTTAGTTCTCAGCTACTAATAGTGCTCTTTGAGCATAGTTATTACTCTCAATATGGAACCTTTTTATGTGATTCAGAAAAGGAACGAAATGAGCTTGATGTGCATACGCGTACCACAAGCTTATGGTCGTATTTAAACCGACCTGATGTGCTGCAGAATTTATTGAATCCCTTGTACGAGCCCAATGCAAGTGTTATATGGCCTTCTGTGGCGCCTATCAGCTTGGAATTATGGAGTGGTGAGTCTTTAGATTAGTGCAAACTACCATTTGTAATTATTATTTGTTCAGAGCTCTATTTACGCTGGGTAATTGACCAGCGTAATGTGGAAACAACCATGGCACAAATACAGGATTTAGTCACACATGAAAAGGAGTTAAGAACTCAGGTATGTTTTAGGATATTGATAGTTTTAGATAATTTATGGGTTTTTTTTTACACTTCCAGGCCATCAAACTGCGCAAAAAGGCCTTGGAACTTAGCCACGAAGTTTTACAGCTAATGAAGCTTGAAAATGCATAATCGGCTACCTCGACGCGCGCGCTCTCTTGTTCTTCATTTTTATATTTATACATAAACCTAATACATATATACACTTATTTTTGATACTTTCGGTAGCTATTTGAAATAATATTTGATTTAGAAGTTATAACATAAGTCTCGTAAGTTCCATTTACAAAATATGCTGAAAAAACCTAAAACTGAACTAAAAACGTATTGGATATATCATGGATCTATTTTTGGATCCCCCAAACACGCACTCAATATTTTAAAAAGAGTCAATTTTACAAACTTTACATGTCTATAGATAAAAGTGTTGTAATTAAAAGCTCTCTCCATTGTAATTACGCTCTCTCTTAAAAAAAATATATAAAAAACTGCACTGCAACTATCAAGAACTTCAAATAGAAAATAACAATTTAAGTCAATTTTTGACGCATTTACTTATGTGAAATTCTGCATAGTTAAAGTCTTAAAATTTGCTAAAAAAAATTACTTAAGAATCATTAATTATACAAACAATTTTAATTGATGTTAAGCCTCAGATTAAACCTAGTATTGTTAAATTAAATTCAATTTGCCTTTTTAAAATTGGTATTAAAAAAGTTTGTATTTTGTAATCGATTGAATTGTAAACACTTAAGCTTCAAAAGCATTTAATTAATATAAAAAAATAAAACAAAAAATAAGGCGTATTTAAGCTGTGCATGCGTTTGTAAACATATATACATACTTTATACTAAATTTGTAATTATAAATGTGATCTTATTTCAAATCAGCAACAAAATTTTGTATGTAAATTAAATTTTTGTGCATATACATATATATTTATATTGCTATTGTATTTTGTGTGTATGTGTATGGTAATTTATGTCAAGTGCAATAAATATGAATTCATTTTGCAATTGCCAAACAAATATAAATGCGTATTTTTGAATTTTAGTTTTTGGCGCCAACAGTGCAATGCGATGCAAAAGTTGCCATTCACAATGCGTGTTAACAGCGACACCTGTTGAATGTTTTTTTTATTGCGCCTGCCATTTTTAAGGTAGCCTCTACACGACGCATTTTTAATTTAATAAATAAACTTTTTTCTTTTGCCGTTTTCTAAAAAGTAAATTATTTTATTTTTACTATACTCTTTGCTTTCACCATTGTTTTGCCTATTGTTTTGTATAATCTATTTTGTATAAATACGTATATAAAATTTTAATAAACTATTTGTCGATTGTACGTAATTCTTCATAATGATAACAAAATAAACTTTTAGGAAAACAAAATTGTATATAATGTTCTTCATAAAAATGCAAAGGACACTATGACTTTTGAAAGTGAAAAAAATTATTAAACAAAAACACTTGTTCGCTGAAACTGACGGCAATTGTTTCGCTTTGACAAAGAAAAAATATGCTTTTTAGTAGTAGCTGTCTTGAGTTTTGCACTTAGTGTCCACCCTCATCCTCTAAGAAAAAGAATTGACCAGATCGTTTTTGTTCTGTATCCTTGACCGAATTATTTTTGTTAATTCGCGGCCTAAAGTTATTGGGATCGCGACGGAACGTAATGCCGAGCAGTTCAAGGAAACGATTCATGCCATTAAGCAGTGATTGAGGTGAATAAGCTGTGGTCTTGATCGAGGGTTGACCTTCAATGACAATGACACGGTCTGCGAGGTAGGTGGCCATAATGAAATCGTGCTCCACAACAAAGCCAGTTTTTTTGGCGTGCAAAATGTAGCTGCAAACAATTTGAAATTATAAGTACATCAGCAAATTTGTAAATCCAATAATACGCACCGCTTGATAACCTTAGCCGCCACCAGACGCTGCTCCGAATCCAAATAGGCCGATGGCTCATCAATCAGATACACATCCGCCGGTTTGCCCAGGCACAGCACTAAGGCCACACGCTGCAACTCACCACCAGACAAGTTTTGCACCTCCTGATCTATAATTTCCTCGATTTTCATGGGTTTCATAACGTCAGCAATGAACTGCGGATGCACGTACGCATCACGTATCTTGTCGTGCAGTAAGTGGCGCACATGATTTTGATACTTGGGTGAAATCTTTTGAGGCTTGTACGAAATATTCAACATGGGCAGATCAACTTCACCATCCGGCTGCAGATTGCCAGCCAACATTCGTATGAATGTGGTCTTGCCCGTGCCGTTCTCACCGAGCAGCACCAGAATCTCCGAGTCACTGAAATGTCCCTGTTCCACGGTCAGCTCGAATTTACCCAACGTTTTAACCATGGCAGGGTAAACATAATGATTCATACGTTTTATTTCCTCCTCAGTCGCTGATTCGGATACCTTAAAGGTAAGTGATTCAGTGCGGAAGCGCATATTTTCTGTTGGCACAAAACCATCAAGGAATATGTTGATGCCTTCGCGCACAGAGAAGGGCATAGTAACGACACCGTAGCAGCCAGGCACACCATAAAGACAACAAATGAAATCGGATAAGTAGTCCAGCACAGACAAATCGTGCTCCACAACAATGATGAATCTATTGGTTGTAGAAAAGCAATTGATAAGAAGTAAACTTTTGCTTTGGAATAGCAAGGATGCCTGTCCTTACATTATCACTTACTTAGTAGGATGCAGCAGCGAGCGTATTGTCATGGCAGCATTCAAACGTTGCTTCACATCCAAGTACGATGATGGTTCATCGAACATGAAGATATCCCCATTTTGTATGCAAACCATGGCAATTGCAAAACGTTGCAACTCTCCACCAGACAATTGCGAAATCTCACGATCGCGTATATTCATCAAATCCAACATTCGGCATATATTTTGCTGCTCGCCACGCTCATCCTTCTTATCCAGAAGCTCACCCACAGCGCCGCGTACTGCTTTAGGAATTTGATCGACATACTGCGGCTTGACCAGAGCCTTTAAATTGTCCTCCAAAATCTTGGTAAAATAGTTTTGCAGTTCGGAGCCGCGGAAGTAACTAAGAATTTCTGTCCAATCAGGTGGATTGGCAAACTTGCCCAAATTTGGTTTTTGCTTGCCCGCAAGAATTTTTAATGCCGTAGACTTGCCAATACCGTTTTGGCCAACCAAACCAAGCACCTCGCCGGGACGCGGTATAGGCAGTCGATGCAGTTTAAAGGAATTTTTACTATACCTATGCGTTGTCTGTTTGTCCAAGTTGCTAGGCAAGTTGATTATTGTAATGGCCTCGAATGGACATTTCTGCAAGGGAACTGCATTAAGTAGATGTTGTTTAAGGTGAATGTAGCTGACTCACCTTGACACAGATACCGCAACCAATGCATAGCTCTTCGGACAATGACGCTATCTTCGATGTGGGTGTCACTTCTATGCAAAGTTTGCCCATGCGCACCACTGGACATGTCTTTTTGCACTCCTGGCGACAGCGCTTTGGCTTGCATTTATCATCGCTAACAATGGCAATACGCGTCTGCTTGTCCGTCTCCTCGTGGTCCTTCTTGCGCGACATGCTGCAAATTAAAGACACAATGCAAATTAATTTTGTGTACTGTATTTCCCCAGTGTCAACGTTGCAAAACGCAAACGCATGTCGCCGTCAAAACAAAAGCAGTGACGGGGGAGTACGAATGCTACTGCCAGCCAGAGCCAGCAGCATTGAAGAAAAGTATAACCTCAATTTTTTTTCAAAACAAATCATTTCACCACGTATTTGGCTACACTTTGGTATTTGTTGCATAAAATCAATTCTCTTAATTAAAATAATTGCAAGTTTTTATTGATATTTACCTGGTATTTGAGTGAAATTGTTTTTAAATAGGCAGAACACTCTTGCGTGTCAGCCAACAAGTTTCAAAAGGAGAGTACGCACGATACTACTCAAAAAAGGTGAGCAAGCAAACGATAATAGCTTGCCATCGATAGATCTTAAACGATGTTTTATTTAGTGACATTAAACTCTAATTTATTCAATGAAAACTTCAAAATAATCATGTACACACAATAATGCTTAATTGTAGAAATTAAAATTGGCAGCTTCATATGACAAAAAACATAAATGAAATGAAATAAATTTATCGTGCAATAATTTATTTGCAGCCTATCGATATTTAGCGTACACATATCGAAGTACTATTGTCTATGCAAAAACAATGATGACGTTTAACATTTGACACTAAAGTCACTTTAATTTTTGTAATTCCACGGATTTTTACACGTCGTAGGTTTGGTTTTCACTGTATAAAATGGTCGTTGCGGAAACAACAGCTGCCGAACAGGTGGAAAAAACTGATAATGCCCCAATGCTGGCTGAGCCCGTGAAAATATTCACCGTCGAAAGTAAGTACTAATGACAGCGCGACGCTGCTTAACCTAAAAATGTGTACACTGCATGTAAATTGCTTGCAATATTGTATTAAAACTTTCACTACTTGCACAGTACTGCACATGATAAAGGATGCACAACAACAGCATGGTCTGCGACATGGTGACTATCAACGCTACCGTGGCTATTGCACGCGTCGCATACGCCGTCTACGCAAAGCGCTCAAGTATCCCCAGGGCGACAAGCGTCACTTCAAGCGACGCGATGTTACACTATCCCAGCTGACGGGCAAAAAAGCGGATGAACGTTATATACATATACCGCTGATAAGCGCAGAGCGTGCCTGGGCCTATGCCATGCAACTGAAACAGGAGTCCAACACGGAGCCGCGCAAGCGTTTCCATTTGATTAATAAGCTGCGACGTGCTTGTTTTTATGCACTCCAGCTGCAGGACCTATGTAATGTAAGTTCTAGCATCAGTATAAGCTACGGATTTATTTGATTATTGTAAAACCTTTATAGACGGAAGCCTTTGATGCGCGCACCAAGTTGGAATGTGAAGCCTACGTGGCCTGGATGCATGGCAGCTTGCATTTTGAGCTGCAATTGTGGAAGTCTGCTGGGGAGCATTTAAAACGCGCCCAGGTTGTCTACGAAAATCTGGCCAAGGCTTTGCCCGATGATGATCAGGAGCTGTATCGCGCCAAAGTCAATGAATTTACACCGAATTTGCGTTATTGCGCGTATAACATTAGCGGCGGTGCTAGCGGTGGAAAAATTGACGAAATACTGGAGCTGCGTGCTCAGGGTGTGCTGGAAAATTTGGATGTGCTTGTAAGTCAAACGAAAACGGAGAGCAGCGAGGGACTGCAAACGATCGACTGGCGTGGCCGCAAGGTTACCGTACGACCAGAGAAAGTGCGTTTGTTCTTGCTTAGTGCACAGGAGCTAGACAAATCGCTGGCTAAGGCTACAAAAATTGATGCCAAGATTGAGCTGATTGAGCGCATTTTAATGGATTGCAAAGACGCCATACAAGCGGTGCGTGATGAGATAAAACAGGACCCGAAGCTGCGTTCTTTGACTACGGGACAGACTGTGTCTGGCGTACAATATTTGTTGGCCTATTTGAGCTATATACGGCATAGTCGTACTCTGCAACGCAATTTGTGCCTGGTGGACCAGGTAAGTGCATAAAATCATTGTGATGAACATAAATCAGCTAAAATCGTTTTGCCTTAGGCCCAGCTCAACTTTGTTGATCCCAATCAGCAGCCGAAAAATGTGGGCGAAGGCAAGCGCGTGCGCCCACAGGATTTGGCGCGTCTGTATGAGATTATTTTGCAAAATGTTACGGAAATGCAACAAATCACTGGCATGGAAGAGGATGCTCAATACCAAGCTGAGGTGTCCAATCTAGCGCTTACATTTAAGGCCTTCCGTTGTTACTACATTGCCCTAACGCTCATTGATATGAAAAAGTGGAAGGAAGCTGTTGCGCTATACGAACGCGCCTGCAACTATGCTAACGAAGCGCTCAAAGGTAACACCTGCTCAGAATTCCAACTGCAGTCAGAGCTCAAGAAGCTTGTATCCACCATTGATGGCTGCAAGTTCTCTGCACATGCTTATAGCGTGCTCGAAGATGACAATACCGAAGATGCCAGTTCGTCCACAAAAACGCAGAAGACTACGAAGCCGCTGTATGAGCGTCTATCACAATACAAAGAGGATCAGTCTTTGCACACAAAAACACCGAATGTCTTTAAGTTAACGCCCGACATGGAGCCTATACCCTGCAAGCCGCTCTTCTTCGATTTGGCCATGAACTATGTGGAGCTGCCCTCGCTTGAGGATAAACTGGAATCGCCAGGCAAAAAGGGTGCTTCCATCACCGGTTTTGTCAAAGGTTTTCTTGGCTGGGGCGGTGGCGGCAATAAGTGAAGTAGTGTACCCAAAACCTTTAATGGAATTCCAACCCGATGATGCTTTTATACATGGTCTATTTGCATGTTGTTTTTTATAAGTTTTTGTTTTGCTTTTATCTTCTGGCTTTCGTTATCAAATGAAGCAGAATGGTTTTTTTTGATACCTTATTTTTACATTAAAAAGTGAACAATTTTTCAGTAATAAAGGAGCGTAACGAAAATTAATAATATAACTTTTTAATGGCACACTTTGAAACTCAATTAAACTCAGAAGCGGATTCATAAAAAAACAAACAATTTTTGCAAGGGTATTTACGCTTTAGCATTTAATTCTGTGTATACTTAATACTATATTTACAAACCTATTCACAATAATCCATGCTGAGATAGCCATGCTCAAAAAACTCCAACGCCAGCTCACGTATGCGCAAATGATATTCTGCAGTCAGCTTTTGGGTGCACTTAATTTCTTTTCCGCTCAGATTAAGCTCACTTATCACATCAAGATTGGGTATGTTATTGGGATCAAAGGTAACGGCGGGCAATATCCACATGCAAATGGCTAGGCCATAATGTACATGCCTTACATAGTCCTCGCTCAAACGTTGTAGTGAAAAGTTCTCGCACAATTCGACCAAATACTGTTCTGCTGTTGTGTGCTTAAGCTGCTGCTCCAGCTCTTTGGCTAATGCCTCGGCATAGGCTGCCAGCAGCGTGTCCGTGTGCACATCCCTTAGCTGACGACGCGTACTCGTATAGATAAAGTGCAGGATATCAAAAATTGGCGAAGTGCGCCGCATCGCCTGCAGATCAAAAAATATGGCTTCCTCTGGCTGGGATCTGAACATAATGTTGTTAACCCACAAATCACCATGACATATAACGCTTAATGGCGAGCTGGAGGCGGTATTTATGCTGCACTGCAGCTGCTTGAACAAATTTGGTTGGAGTTTCTCAATTTGCTGTATGGGCTGTGTCAGACTGCCATCCGTGTTGGAGTCATGTAAACTGTCCAGCGCTTGCTGCACGGAGGTGTCCAAAATTTGTGAGTAAAAGTCTGCGGCATCCGGGCAGTAAACAATCTCACGCAGCTGATTGCATTGTTCGTTATAGTGCGCCAATTCTAAATGCTGGGCGGCCAATGAGGCGGCATGCAGTTGAGCCAGTTTCTGCATGAGATTATAAACGTTATTTATTAATTTCTTTACGTTAAAACTTTTATAACAACAAGGTGGCTCAAAGCTTATTTTAAAATTTAAAATTATTTAAATGATGCTACGAGCCACTATGCTTGTAATGTAATGGAACGAAATACACCGCAGTTCTCTGGTTAGCATACTTACCCTCATGACGAGCAGACAATGTCTGAGCTCCAAGCCGGCTAGCCGATTTTGCATGCGAAATCCCAGGGCTTTGAGGTCCTGCAACACTATGATGGGCTCACCATTGGCGCCGTGATCATTTGTAACGGCTATGTGACAGTCAGGAAAGAGCTGTTGTGAGGTATAGCGACGCAGCAGAGGCACCATATGACGATAGGCATTGATTTCATTGGAGAAGGCCTCCTCACAGCGATAGAGCTGGCGCCTTGAGAGGCTGGGAATTTGCCGTTTGATAATGACAGTACAAGTGCAGCTGGAGGCAGCTGCAAAAACAATAATAAACAAAATCAAAGAGAGCGTAGCGAGCGGGAGAGTATTGCCATCGTGCTCACAGTCAACAGTGCAAGCGCGCTCTCGGCTAGACTGAACAGCTGTTTTTTGTTTACCACGCGTAGTAAAATTTATGAATGAATCGCCTGTCTGTGTGAGTATGCGTGTGTGTGCGTGAGAGTCGTTGTGGCGCCTTTGTGTGTATGAGTGCGCGTTGACCTTTAGCGCAAATTTATATTACGTATACGTATGGGTGTAGTGCATTTAGAATGCATGGCACAAGGTCAATGCAGCAACAACAATAGCAACAAAAAAATAATAAAAAGAAAAAAATCAATAGACTAAATGCACTACACAGTTGTTTGCTTGTCATTTCTTTCAGCATTTTGCATATTTCATACTTTCTTTAGAAAAACATATCACTTGCCTGGCTCAACCTCCTCCTGGTCATAGATGCACACACGCTTCACCAAAGACATATAGTTATCACCGCTGCTGCTGCCCGCGCTGCATACAATGTGCGCTATGTTAAAGGACACCAAATTGTTCTGACTAAACAATTTGCGCAAATGCTCGACATTCTCTTCATATTGATTGCTATCGTTACGGCCAGCAGCACACTGGTTGGGTGTTTGCTCGGGGCCTTGGCTGTTGTTGGCGGCGGCCAATGCCATGGCTGTTGCGGTCGGCTTGGCTGAAGGTCCTGTCAGTATAGCTATTTCTGCATGGTTTGGCAGCCGCTGCATTGCACTTGCTAGCAGACACAACACAAACTAAATTTAATGTGAATTTTGCAGCTTAAATTGGGTTTTTGGCTTTTGCTGTTGCAGCATTTTGCCATTTGACATCGATTTTATTGGGTTTGGGTCATATTTATATTAATAACTTTTGTTGTGCACATGCAAAAATTTTATTTATTTTTTTTGTAGCATAGATTTGTTTGCATTTGTTTTATTTTGTTGCACTATATATATTTTTTTGTTGTTGTGTGTTTTTAGCGAAATTGTGCGAATGCTTCAGCAACAACAAACCGCCGACAACTAAACGAAATGAGCAAAAGTCTGAGCAGTCAGCGTGCATGCAGCTCACACACACACACCAATGCAATTAGTAGCACTCACACATACGCACAGCACATTGTTTGTTTTTCAGCGCCATCTAGCGTGCAGTGGCGCCATATGCCGAGCTGAGCATGAGTCAGTGAGCGCATTGAGAGCTAGTTTAGAGTACAAAATGCAGTTAGTTCCTGTAATGACAATTACAATAAAAAAAAGATGAAGGCAAACTTGACATGACAAGGTTCGCTCTCAGACTTTCACTCAACCTTTTGTGGGCCACATTGCGTATGCTTTATGTTTTATTTAAAGCCGGATGTTGCTCATACGTCGTGTTGCTTTTAAAATAGTTGCTTACATTGTGGCATAATTTTAAATGCTCTTGAAATTTAGTCCACTTACAGCAGTGTCTGACCTTAGTTATAAATTGTTTTATGTGTGTGAGGGGTTAAAAAATAAAAACAATTAAAAAGAGTCACTTGCATGTTGCACTCAAGAAATTTTGCTCAGCGATAATTTCGGATACTTTATGCAAGTCATCAAAATGTGGAGTGCTCTTTATCATTTTGTTATCTTTTTCAACATAGACAAATTTGT
Source organism: Chymomyza fuscimana (assembly GCA_949987675.1). Taxonomy (NCBI): domain Eukaryota; kingdom Metazoa; phylum Arthropoda; class Insecta; order Diptera; family Drosophilidae; genus Chymomyza; species Chymomyza fuscimana. Next base: position 3,093,891 of record OX465089.1, read on the forward strand.
TATTAATTTGGTACTTTTATTCGTCCTTTAGTTTAACTAAAAGAAACTATTTCTAATGCTTTGAAAGATAAATTAAAAAAAAAATTAAGAGTTTTATAGAGCTTACTGTTTTTTATTTTGAATTGGAAAGATATTCAAAGGTAATTTGCTTATTATTCAAGCTTTAACTGGTTCAGGCTTTTAATGTTGGGCTTTATTGCCGCAAAAGTCTCAAAGGATTATATTTTTTTGGCTTCAAATACATTAATTGTCAATATTATAGCCGAATGATTGAGCATCGTTTTGTAGCATAAGAAGGCATCTGCCAGTTTTTAATCTTATTTGCTGCTGTCTTAAAAATTTGTTGCATCTAGCTATAGGCGGATAAAAAACAAAAAAAAATTTTTCGAGTGACACTTGTTTTGCAATTTCATTAATTTACATTAGAAACAAAACTTGCGCAATCAAACTCTTTTTTTTTTTTAATAAATTACAAAGGTTCAAAAACCAAACTCATTAACGGCAGCTTAACAATAATGGCAACAAAATGACTATTAACACGACATGGCCAATTAATATAAAAGACAACAAATGACAGGCCACACCCTTAATGAAAACAAACAAAATGTTAACGCCAGCTTAAATATCAAACTAGCTAAGTATCTTATAGATACACCAATAGATAACAATTAATACAGCTAAGCCGAAAATCGAGCTAAAGTTCAAGGCGCGAATAAAATGTCTTTCAACCCGCCCAAATTGAGTTAACAAATTGCATTTGGCTATAACAGTCAGCACGCACAGCTGTGGCAGCTTCCGCATCAGCTGATCTCTGCAGTTGAATAACCCCACAACTATAATAAACAACTATTTGAGATTAGGGTCAAACATGTGCCAGCCAATAGTTGGCAACACATAATTCAAGGTCACTCGGCTTGATTGGCCATACTTTCAATTATTGTATCTCACAGTCTCAGATTCTAACAACGCCAACTTGTCAATCACATGAGATACAAATTGTATCTGTAGCTATTAGGTTTATACGATACTGCTGCGCAATTACGCACTCCGCTGTGACCTTTTTTGGCGGGCATTTTATGGCGCATGGGAAACTAAACGCACAAACTTCGAAACTAACCTCAGCGTATTTAATTGCAGGCAACAAGCTACGCGAACAACTACAACTATAAGTATAACAACTACTTGGCCTAGGCTAGCTGTAATTTTGGCTGCTGTTAATTAAACAATTATTAATTTTATACACACTAAAAATTTAATAAAAACTAAGCCAGTTCTTGTTTACTTTTGAGTTTTTGAGAGTTTCACTCAATGAGCTGAGTTTAACTCAAAGCGTTGCTATTGTTTATTGTTGCTGTTGTAGTTGTTGCTTTTGAGCCAAGCTTGTGGCATTCAACGGCAGACAAATAAAAGTTGAATGCGTTTCAATTCTATGATCAGTTACAAATTAAACGTCGCATGGTTATCGAGTTCGTTAGCAGTTATTTTTGAATTTACACTTAAACTGCCAGAGTTTATAATTCTCAATTTGTGGATTAATATCAAAGCAATTTCAATGTGAGTGAGCGTGGGTGTTTTGACTATGTAAAGATATCGTCTCTATAAATCTATATATGTATATGTGTTTGAATTAATAAAGTAATATGCGCTACTTATCAATAGATCCGTTGCTAAAACAATTCAACGTGGGCTGTCTTTTGGTTGTTAACTACAAAAGGCTTGTCAAGCAAAGAACCTTGACTTTGACTGGCACAAATTTTAAGCTAACACTTTATATTTAAATGCATATGCAAGCATGCATTTATGTAAATTTATAAATAATTTAATTAAAATTTTTTAATTATTCGGCATTGAATTAAAAGTGAATTTATATAAACATATTAGGTCGTGCTCCGGAAAACGAAAAAAACAAAACCGAATTTCTTGCTCTCGCCAGCTACTCATATTTCCCTTGCTCAGTGCTAGCATTAAACCTTTCGAGGGAAATTATTCACGTTATGCTATTTCTATTACAAGGGAAATTTTTTTCATGCAAGACATGAACTATTTAAGCATGACATGGACCATATAAAAATTCGGTTTGTGTTGTCCATGCTATTTTTTGGGTTGATTCAGAAAAAAATAATTAAAAATATCTATTTAACAAAAATATTTAACAATAACTATTTAACTTGAAATTTGCATTAATAGAATCTAAGAATATCAAAGAAACAAAACATGCGGTTTCAAACCACATAAAACATTCGTTTTAATAAAATTGGGAGCACCAAACATTCGGTTTCAAATCGAATCCGAATAAAATGTTCGGATTCGTTTTCCGGAGCACAGCCGATTACACTAGTTAACAAATTTTAGGGTTATCGAGTGAACCTTGAAAATTAAGTGGTTTTTAGAAAAATTTTGAGTCGAGAAACACGAAAATTATTTACATTCATTTTTTTTCTCAAGAACCAATTTGGAGATTTTTTCGAAAAACTGGTTTTTGGGTACTTTTTTAAGTTATTTGGCAATATCAACTGAAAGGTTAAAAGGTATTCATGTGCTCTTTACTCTGATGTACGATTACAAGCAAGTTACAAGCAACCAAAGTCGGAAGAAAGTGACATTTTCGACCATTTTTCAAAATTACAAATTATCAGTTTGCTTTTTATTAACAAGAAAAATTAAAAAGAATTTTTTTTTAATTTGAGCTGAACATTTCGAGACTAAGATCTTCAAAATCGCGTAAAAACGTCATACTTTACTTTATCTGCTCATATATTACTTATCAGCGTAAAGAGCACATAAATAAATACCTTTCGACCTTTTAGGGGATATGCACATGAATACCTTTCGATCTTTTCGTCTCTCGTGCCGATACAAAATTTTGTTCACAAGACGAATATCTGAAAAAAGTACCCAAAAACATGTTTTTCACAAAAAAATCTTTTATACGAAGGTTCATTTGTCGTGTTCTGGGCAGTTCAAATAAAGTCACTCGATTTAGCTTAAGGCCTTAAAATTTGTAGGCACACAATTTGTAATTGCGATCAAATCGTCCTTAAATAAATATATGAATAAAGTGTCGCGATTAATAAATGGACTTGATTAAATGCGTTGCTATGACCGCTAGTTACAATGATATATATTTAAATATTGACAATCAACGCATTTTATTAATTCAAAAACGAATTAAATATAATATAAAAATTGCATTCAATATTCTGCACTTCAAACATAATATTCAAGATTCTCAATAATAAATAAAAGATAATTAAATTATTTTGACAATCTATATAATTAAACAAATTAAAAAACTGAAAATAATAGCAATAGTAAGATGCAAATAATCATAATGATGAATTTTAAAAATTAATTCAATTCAATTCTATTTATTGCATCTTCATTTTGTTATACAAAGCTTAAAACTGAAACTACTTATATCTAATATTAAAAATTAATGAAACAACATTTTGCAACAGAACTCATTTGCACAGTGTATAGCTCACTAACACACTCTCATTTTTCGGCCGCTCTCGTTTTGCCCAGCTCTGTCCTCAATAGAGAAAGATATGCAAAGCCGGAAATGTCAGATTACTCTCTTTCTTACGCATCGCACGAAGGCGCCATTTTTAATTTATTAAGAGCATACTTTTTTGCTGTTGTCATGGCTTGTAATTCACAAGCAGTTTGCTCGGTTAATAAACTGCGGCATTAGTGAGAAAAGATCGTTGATAATCACGAAGGATTGTTTATTTGAATATTTTTGAACAAATTTTTTTTGAAACTAAAATATTAAAATTTTTTTTAATCAACACATTTTCTAAAAAAAAAAAAAAATTGTCTTTTTTTTTAAGTATGTTCCTTAAATATGTAAATCACCATTTTTTTTTTTAACGTTCTACATTTGGTGTGAGTAAGAATCAAATCAATTTGGTGGAACAATGTTAAGAATAAAAAATAAATTTTAATTTTTAAATTTTTTTTTCATTTTAAATGTATGGAAAAATGTTTTTTATATTATTATAAACTTTTATGATATTTAATAGAATACATACTTCTTGTTTATATAATGCAAACAATTTATCTGGGCCGTTGTGGCCCCTTTTATGATATCTCCAGTTAATTAGGCTGGATTGGCATCAATAATTTGAAAAACGCTAATCATAAAAATATACATTTTTTGTTTGTGAAGATATTGTAACCAAATTTGGCATTAAGAAGTTTTTTAGAAACCCCCAGCACTGTACCAAATTTTATTAAAATCGGTTGACTATAAGTCCCATAGGATCGATCGGTCGAAAATTTGTTTTTTGTACAAAATTCGTTGTGTTTCGTTTGTTTGTGAAGATATTGTAACCAAATTTGGCATTAAGAAGTTTTTTAGAATTCCCAAGCACTATACCAAATTTGATCAAAATCGGTTGACTATATCATATAGCTCCCATAGGATCGATCGGTCGATAAATCGTGTTTTGTACAAAATTCGTTGTGTTTCGTTTATTTGTGAAGATACCGTAACCACATTTGGCATTAAGAAGTTTTTTAGAGTTCCCAAGCAAGTTGTAGCAAATTTGATCAAAATCGGTTGACTATATCATATAGCTCCCATAGGATCGATCGGTCGAAAATTTGTTTTTTGTACAAAATTCGTTGTGTTTCGTTTGTTTGTGAAGATATTGTAACCAAATTTGGCATTAAGAAGTTTTTTAGAAACATCCAGCACTGTACCAAATTTTATCAAAATCGGTTGACTATATCATATAGGTCGCATAGGATCGATCGGTCAAAAAATCGTGTTTTGTACAAAATTCGTTGTGTTTCGTTTATTTGTGAAGATACCGTAACCACATTTGGCATTAAGAAGTTTTTTAGAGTTCCCAAGCAAGTTGTAGCAAATTTGATCAAAATCGGTTGACTATATCATATAGCTCCCATAGGATCGATCGGTCGAAAATTTGTTTTTTGTACAAAATTCGTTGTGTTCGTTTGTTTGTGAAGATATTGTAACCAAATTTGGCATTTATAAGGTTTTTAGAGTTCCCAAGCATATATAAATATAAATATACATTTCGGATTAATTGCAAAATAAAAAAAAAATAAGAAATGTTGCTCTATTTTGTAGGTAAATATAAAAATAACTTTTCTCAACAAACGTTTTTTTTAAATATTTGCATTAAATGATGCAATTTCAAAAAAAAAAAATGTATGGGGTTACATTCAACTAAAAAGATGGCGTACGTTAAAGTCGGGCGCGGACGACTTTGGGATACCCTGTACCACTGCTTGCAAGAAAATCCGGTAAATTGCTTAAGAAAACCAAAAGACAATTGATTGCCAAATTAGATTACGATACCTTCATAAACAACCAAAAACAGACGAATTTTGAACCAAAAATGTTTTTTCGACCGACCGTTCCTATAGGATATGATATATGATGTAGTCAACCGATTTTGACCAAATTTGCTTCAGTGCTTGGGAACTCTAAAAACCTTATAAATGCCAAATTTGGTTACAATATCTTCACAAACAAACGAACACAACGAATTTTGTACAAAAAACAAATTTTCGACCGATCGATCCTATGGGAGCTATATGATATAGTCAACCGATTTTGATCAAATTTGGTATAGTGCTTGGGAATTCTAAAAAACTTCTTAATGCCAAATTTGGTTACAATATCTTCACAAACAAACGAAACACAACGAATTTTGTACAAAAAACAAATTTTCGACCGATCGATCCTATGGGACTTATAGTCAACCGATTTTAATAAAATTTGGTACAGTGCTGGGGGTTTCTAAAAAACTTCTTAATGCCAAATTTGGTTACAATATCTTCACAAACAAACGAATTATCCATCTAAAACTTTTGCTTTTTTTCGAGGTCCTCTGAAACACCCCTATGGGAGCTATATAATGTAGTCCCGATATCAAAAAAATAAAATAAACTTGTCTCCTATGGATTAATAAGGGATCTTATCTGAAAGTTTGGTTGCTCTAGCTCTTACCATCTCTGAGATCTAGGTAGACGGACATGGGTATATCGTCTTCTCTAGTCACTCTGATCATACTTTAGGTAACTTTGGGGGGTCTCCGACTTCTCCTTCTGTACGTAACATACATTTTCGGCTTGCACAAACACAATATACCCTTTGTACCATACGGTACAGGGTATAAAAATTTAACCAAATTAAGCATTCGCAATGTAGGAAATTCTAAATTTTTTTCATGATTTATACTAATACAGTACGGGTAATAGCCCTCTCCGGCCATCTCTAACCGTTGAATATTTTTGAGCTTTTGTCAAATAGTTTACTCTACTGACGTGCCCAAGCTACAGACTAACTATAGATTATTAATGTCAAGTGTTTCCTTCCAAAAAACCCGAGCATAATATATAAAAAATTTAATTTCAGAGTTGGTCTTAAGCTAAATTAACGTCAAGAAAGATTTGACTGCATTGGATTCGCATAGAAAAAATGTTGCACTCAATTCGATCTGTTGTTTAGTGTTATCAATAAAAAAAAACTTAAATGTTTGCATTGCATGTTGTATGTAAAGTTCATGGATAAGCTTCTGTCACAAAATAGGCACAACAACAACAACAACAGAAACAGCAAACACAGCCACAAGCCGACACAACTTGGCCAACAACAATGGCTAAGACTTTGACTTTACTAAATATTAGCAGATAACTCAGTTTCCCACTCACAAAGCTTTGCAAAGTTTTTCTTATAAAAAAGCAAATTACAGTCACTTTGCTGCTGTAGTTTTTGTTGTTGTTTTTAAAGTGCTGCGATAATTGATTTTGCGTAAATAATTTATGACGCACACAACTGACAGCCAGATTAAAAGGCGCTAGGCGCAAGATCATTTAATAATTTAAAATGAACAGCCTAGAATTGTGTGGAGCAATTGTCAACCTGAATTGATAGCCATAAAGCATGATACGTATATATGTATAAACTTGTAAACTATTACTTTCAGATCATGTACGCCCGCCAAATGTGCTCCATACTTGTCTGCCTGCTGCTGCTAGTGAGCTGTGCTCAGGCGCAGTTCTTCTATCATCAAGGTCTGGGTAGTCTGACAGCTCCAGCTGCCATATATGAACCAAAAAATCCCTATGAGGGCTATGCCACAGCCGATGCACATCCTTCGGTAGTGCGCAATGCACATTGGGAGTCGGAGCTGCCTGCGGAGCTGTCAAAGAGCGCCAGATTCTATAATGATCCCATCATAGCCGCCAATCTGGCCAAGTCCACACTGCTGACGAACAGGGAAATGGCTGTGGTGCATCGTGAGGCAGATAAAATACCACGGGAGCAGGTCTTTAAGTTGTTCAAAAATGCGGGCTGGCTGAGCCGCAGATAGAGCTAAGAAAAAAAACCCAACTTAATGTAGAGCCATGAAAGCTCTTAAAGTTCCACTTGTTGTATTTTAGTTTTTAAGTTGTTAATAAAAAAAATGTTAACCAAAAGTTGATAAACTTTTTATTGACGCAAGTCCACACCATAGGACAATACAATATCACGCTCCAACAAGATTAATATAGCCAGAAACATCAAATAGAAGAGCACACTAAAGTAACCACAAAGACGCCGCATCATGAAATTTGTGGTTAAGCTGGTCAGTAATACGAATGTCATGCCAATCAATAGGAAAATGCCGCAGGTCTCGCCAAAGCTGCTCTCGAAGGGCTGTTAAAAGAGATGAACAACATCATTAGATTGTAGAGTACTACGTTTCATACTTTTCATGTAACGATGTTAAAAAAATAATGAATTTCTTTACCAAATTCTTCACACTTTAAAATCCAAATCGCTACGTGAAAAGTTTCAAATATCACACATTTTAAAGAATTTTAAGAACTTACAAAAACTGTTTTACTATCCGATATTAGGGTTTCTAATACCAAAGGCAGAGACAAGCCAGCAAATGTGCCTTATATTTAAAAAGAAGGATATTTATTATATACAAGTATACTGTATTTCGGTTTTAAATAATTTATGTAATCAAAATTTGAAAAAGCAACCTCATCTTTAAAAACAAAATATAAGTTTTCGACAGGTATAGAAAATTGTGTGTAACAACCTTCAATAGCGAATAGATAACACGGACGCGGACGACTTTGGGATACCTTATACAACCACATTGAAATTAATTTCGATATATTGCTTAAGAACTCCAAAAGATATTCGATTGAAATATTTGGTTACGATATTTTCTTAAACAAACATGAAACGGCGAATTTTGCACCAAAACTGTTTTTTGACCGGCCCGAACGTTCCGGCAGCTATATGATATAGTTATTCAATTTTGATCAAATTTGGTACAGTGCACTGTGGGCCCTGATTTTCATATTTTGGCCAAAACCCTGTCGTTACCATAATAATTTTTTTAGCGTGATGAAATTTTTTTCTGGGAAGATAAGATAAAGATAAACTAGACCGAAATCGGAAAAAATTAGAAAAAAAACACCAAAAAATTAAACCTAATTAAAAAAATAAATTTTAATTGGAATTGGACCATATTTCATACAGAGATACAGATCCACATGCATTAAAAAAATATACCCAAAATATTGAATGGCTTTGGAGCTATAGCCCCAAACAGTTTCAGCTTTCCAAGCCAATTAGAAAAAGATGACACAACCATCAATCTGGTTATTAAAAGTTATAATTGTTTTGGTATGCTCTTTTAATCTACGAAAAAAATTTTCAAAAATCCATGTTTAAATTTTTACGTTTTTTCGTCAAAATTGATAGTTTTTACATTTTTTGATTTGCATCTTTGTAAGTATGCTATAAAATTTTCAAATTTTTTTTGATTTTAGTAAAATTTTTGAAAAAATGGTTATTAAAGCATACTCTGAGTAAAATAATCAAGTATGTATTTCGTACTTAAAATAAGGAAATCCACACTTGATTTGGGTGCAAGCATGAAAATACTGAAATGTAGAATTTCGATCTAAGAAAGCTAAGAAATTCAAAAAATAGTAAGACCCCCAAGATCTATTTGAAAATTCAATACAAAATTCAATTTCCAAAAATCGGGAGGAATTACATTTTGTTGTAAAATATGTGAAGAAATTTATAAAATTTTTTTCGATCAAATATCGAGTGGTAGTCGGAGGTACCAACAAAATCTTTATAACTACTCGAATATATTTAAAACCAAAAAGTTTTTAAGCTCAATTTTATTTTTTCTCTGAAGTAATATTTATAAATAATAAAGTGAATGAAGATTTCGTAGCTACATGTATCATGGTTGATGCAGGTTTTTTTTTTTTCTGTAAATTATCGCGAAGCTCATAAAATACAAAATGTCAACTTTGATTGCCAATAACTTAAAAACCGCTAATTCTAATTTAATAATTTTTTTTCACAGGAAAGCTTAATATGTGTAAAATCATATTAAATTGTCATTTTGTCCAAATTTTGACTTTCTTCTGGGGTACTTTTGGCCAAAATCTGGATACGCGGGCCCATTGTGCAGTGCTGGGGAACTCTAAATAACTTTCGTAAGCCAAATTCGGAAATCTTCAAAAACAAACGAGTTATCCATCTAAAATTTTTATTTTTTTTCGTGGTCTACCCCTATGGAAGCTATACATATCATATGACCCCGATATCAAAAAAATCAAATAAACTTGTTTCCCCTGACATAATAAGGCATCTAATGTGAAAGTTTGGTTGCTCTAGCTCTCTGAGATCTAGGCGTTCATACGGACAGACAGAGGGGCATGGCTATATCGACTACTCTAGTCACCCTTATCATATTTTAGGTAAACTTTTTGTATGTTACATACTTTTTCGGCTTGCACAAATTTAATATACCCTTTGTACCGTAAGGTACAGGGTATAAAAAGTGGCGTGAGATTTACATGTCTCAGGTGTACACTTATGGATTTTGTGTCGCCGAGTCCAAGGTAAAAAAAGTGCGGAACTCAAGATTTCTGATATAACCTCAAAGAACCATTAAAACTAGGTACATATTTCAATCAATAAATATAAATACCTCTGACTCAGATTCAACGACCCCAAAATCATATAAAAACTTCACTAGACAACCGGTCTCGAAAAAAGTTTTCGGGCTTTTGATGCTTCCTTAGAAACTGGCTGTGCTGTTGTTTCGCGTTATAATACAGTCACAAAAAAAAAACAATTTTCGGGGTCGCTGTATCTGAATATAGGTTCCAAAAAACCCCAGCGCCTTAGGGTTTGGTATAACCTTCAAAACCCTCATTAAAAAAGGTATTTTTCATATTATCGGTTTTCGTACCTCCCATTCCAATTCAGCCCAAGAGCATAAAAAACTATACTTGAAAGCTATAAATCGAAAAAAACATATGGCATTTTGGAGCTTATCTCAGAACCGTGCCATGTTGAGGTTTTCTGGATTGCGGACTCGGATTCGGCGGCGCAAAATTCATATGGGTAGCCCTGTCATAGTAAAATTCACAACTCTTTTTTTTTGTCCTGCCCTGTCTAATATAAGTATTTTAGAAAAATGAGGGCAACGAAAGCCAGTGATTCATTTTATGAAAAATAAACTAAAGCAATTTTAAAAACTAGTTCGCGTCCAAACACTCAAGATTACGAACACACATTGAGTAAATTTTACCTACCGAATACTGGAGTTGCAAAACAACCTGCATAGGCCATGCGAGGTAATCCCTGTCGCGATAATGCTACACAGCTTATTAGGTCATTCATGCTAAGACTCCAGCAAGCCACAGTTGCCAACATCATGGGTTGGCTGATGCCTAAAACAGTGCCGATTGTAAAAAATATGGCCATAATTTCCGAAGATATATAAAAGATCAGCACAATGACGGTGAAAAATCCCACAAACGCCATAATCTGGAAATACAAGTAGATCATGATATGTCTAGACAACAAACTTAAGTCGGCGGGTTTACATAAAAACAAGGGGGCTTAGTATCAGTGCGTGTACGCCAGAATACAAAAAGTGACAGGATCAGTGAGACAACGAACAAGTAAAGTACTGAGGATACACCATGAATAACTTTTTGACGCACTATGAGAAGAGAAAAAAGAACTAGTTCAAAAGAGTCATTACAAAGTGGTACCACTGTACTCACAGAAAACAAAACCCAAAAACAGGGGCACAATGACAATCTGCAAACAGCATACCAATTTTGACCAGCCATCGTTGGGCTCCTCCATATTGACAACTGGCAGGAAGATACGTAACGTCACCTCCAGCGGTAGTTTAAGCAACATAAAGATCTTGACACAAAGATTGGCGCGATGATAATGCCTCTTATTAAATTTAACTGTGGTTGTCCAAAATTGTTTCATCAGATTTTCATTTTTCGGCCCGTAACGTAGAATTATTTTCATACTGCGTGCAACTGGCAGCATTCCCATTGATTGCAGCTGAACTAGATTACTCTCTGTTTCATCATTTTTAGATCTAGTCAATTTTTTCTTAAGATCTGCAAAAATACCATTTTAATAAATGTTTTAAAAAGCAGTGAATCGATGATATCTGCTCGATGCTATAATTTCTTACATCCAATCTTGATTTTTAGCAGACCTTGATCCAGTAAAGCAACCATGCAATGCAGTATGTAAAGACTGGCAACGCCCAGAGCTTCATATACATGTATGGCTTGACTACGTTTATGTATATAATCCATGGCTATTATAGTGAGAAAGAGAAATCCAAAATCGCGCAGAAAGTAAGAGGGCTGCATATAAAAAGGATGCACCAGTATGACCAAGCCGCCCACAAATAGGTGCAAAAATATAGCCTTGGATAGACATTGCAAATAGGCAAACTTGGATATTTCCATAACGCTTACAATGCTGACAAATATATCCGGGGAACCATTGGCTAAGGCTAAAATGGTAACACCAGCAGCATTCTCATTTAAGTTTAGAATATCGCTGATGCTTTTAAGTGTGGGACAAAAGCTGTGGAAGAGCCAGTTAGGAATACACGCAATGCATAGGGATTCTTGTTAACTAACTATTCACGTGTTGCCAAATTCATAAACCAGAATAGATAGAAGCAAAGCAAAGTTAAAACCAGTAAGCCACAAATTACGAAAAACCAATGGCTTGTATTAATACAATATATCAGCGCCAAATAGTTTATAAGATTCATATTATCCTTACAGTCCGGTGTTGTGCGTACAAACTGACAGCGATCCACTTTACTCAGGGAATTCACCATGGTACAGACTACGTTAATAGCGCTAAAATTGCCCATTTAAAGGATACCAAAACAAAAAATTACAAATACATAAAAACTTGGCATATGAATTGTTCAAGTTATGATTATAAAGTAAAACTTTACTAAGTGTACAAATAGCAGGAATCATTGAGGCAAGTTTTGTATAACAGCATTTACCACTACTTAAAACTATATATGTGTGTATATATATATATAGATCATTGTATATACAGCTCTGCACCATTGCCGGGAAAAGTGGCAAAGACTACATCATTAAAATCATTGGGTTGATAACGCTCCAAATGGTGCTGTGGCAATTGAGCATAGTAGTCGCGTTTAAGGACCTTTATATACTCGGCAGCATCGTCAACTGACTCGCACATGGCCACAATGCAGCCGCCCCATCTGGAATACAAGAAAGATACCGGTTAGAAAAATTATGATATACAGAATTTTGCGTAACACAGTAGATACCTCTGGATACTTTTAAGTTTGTTAGTAACCTAAACTTACCCAGCTCCAGTAATACGCGCACTGACACCTAACTTTGCAGATATACCAATCAAACGTTCCACATCCGGATGTGAACATTCATATAGCTCTTTTAGACTATGATGCGACTGGCGCATAAGCTCGCCAAGCTTACGCACATCCTGTTCATTAAAATGTTTTACTAGCTGCTCGCATATATGACGAAACTTGGCCACGCGTCCAGACTCTATTTCGAAAACAATTAAAGCATTTTAATTTGTAGTTGAACTACGAACCCAAAGCACTCACCTTGTATGACATGCAGCGCACGTTGTCTTAACTTAAATTGTTGCATATGCTGCGTGTTTGGTGTAAGGAACTGCGTCTCCAACTGCTGCTCGGTAATGCCCAGCTGCTGGCAGATATCTGCGCGCGTATAGCTAGACTTGGTTAAAACTTTGTCTATCAATTGCTCATAAGCAGCATTATCCAAATCACAAGCCTCCTCTAGATCAATGAATCTAATAAACTGCTGCCAGTTGGGTAAGTTCTTGTGCTTTGCTAGCCAGCGCGTGGCCAGGCGACATTCCACCACACGTTCATTGTAATCCGATGAGGCTGCTTTATTTTTCTCCGCCAAACTATTGGCGACCACAAAACATTTGCCAGTAGGCAATACAATGGGCGTGCCTTTTAATTTAGGATGAAACTCTATATGCTGTGCACAACCAGCCTTGCCTAAATAGGCAATAGCCTGATCCATGCCGCCACTTTCTGTGCCTATATAGCATTCACAGCTGGCTGAAATGGAGGCCAGCTCCTTGCGATTTAACGGCATGCCCTGCACATGAGCCGTGGCCAAAACTGCAGCGCTGACAAGAGCACTAGAACTGGATAATCCCGAAGCGGGCGGCACATTGCCACTTAATGCTATGCGCATGCCCAGTGGACGCCATTTGCTGCCAAGTGCCTCCTGAATGCCCTTAATGCCGCAAAGAAAATAGTTGTACCAAGCTGGACCGCCAGTTTTAGGCAGCACAATGCTTGATTAAGGAAAAATAGCTTATTAAATTGTTTACCAATATAACAGCTTAAGCAGCCAACTTACTTGATGGTCTTTAAATCACAATCAAAGTCATTGAATTTGCCATCTTCAAGATTGCGAAGTTGTAGATCAGTTTGATCGGGTGTGCGACCTACAGCTAGTATAATGCTTTGATCTATGGCCATGGGCAACACCGAGTAGCCACAGTAGTCAACATGCTCACCAATGATATTAACGCTGTAGTAATTAAATACGATATGGGATTATCAGGAATTGAGAAAAAGATTATAGCAAATAGTAGCAGGATTTTTTGAACTACATGGAATTAAATGCCATAAAAACTTGTTCACTTAATGGTCAAATGCTTGACTTTTCAGAGCACATAGTTGTGGATAACATATCCTTGACAGCAGCGCCGTAGACAGAAAATCCGGGCCTGGGGGTGAAAATTTGCCGGCCCCTCTATTTCACCTTTAGCTTAAATCACGACAGTAATAACAGCGGGCCCCTGAGAAAACTCCGGGCCCGGGGCAATCCCCCCTTTCCCACCCCCTCTAAAGTGACCACTTACCGCCCGGGAACGCGCACAAAAAACTCCGCCTCGGTTCCAAATTGCTCTTTGTAGAAGGAGCCCAGTTGTTGCAATCGCTTAAAGATTTTTGCCTGAACTGTCAAGCGCTGGACAGCTACATGTTCCTCACCTACAACTTGATTTATGCCATTGCCAATAGCAGCCATTTCGAACTGAAATACAACAAATTTAGCAATTAATTATAATAAGCATTCCCAGCTGAAGCAAATGTACTTAGTTCAGTGCACTGTAAACGTGTCCCAGCTTCAAAATGAATGTGAAACGTTTAATTGTCAACTCGTTAACACGAATATAGCGTCATAAAACAACAACAAGCACATACGTAAACAAATAATATAAGGTGTATTAGTACATTTATATGTTTGTATGTCGTAGGTGCAAATTGGAGCTTATCAGCTTTGACTACCTTATCACAAAGTCAAACGGACGATGGCACAAAATGCAACAACAACAACACTTATCTAAACATTCCGGCTTAAATGCAATATGTAATGCAACTTATATTTAACGTAAATTGATATTAATGCGTATTAAAAGGCTTAATTGAAGTAAAAGAATGCACAAATACTGATAAAGAGCAAGAATATCATTGCGCCGGCTCAAAAGCGAGAGAGTCAAACTGAGAACAGCTGATATGCTGCATTTTACAGTGTTGGGAAATGACTGCATTTAGTAGTGCGGCTAAAATGTGCGTTTTCTTTTAAACACAAACAAAATCTTAAACTGCATTAGCTTAAAGAATTTGTAATTGATTTAGATTCTTTTAAGTGTGAGATGTAACCATGTTTTTTTTTATGTAAATATCTTGTTTTTATAACAATTACCTTAAATATTTTAAACAAAAAGGTACCACTTTGTTATTAAGATATCACTTATTTTAGTTATCACAATTGCAGCAAGAATAAATTTTCCAGCTAGCTGTAGCCAAAGTTAGTCTTTAGTTACTAGATTTAACGCCTTGTTTTCGTTTTTATTAATTTAAAGCCACTGTTTGATGTTATCATATAAAGTTATTATATGTGTTTTGTGATTAAGAACAACACGAAGTGTTTGCTTTGACGTTCAGCGCGCAACTAAGAATCGTAACAATTTGGTTTCCGCTTTTGTTTAGTATTCATTATCAGAGACGCCGGAATAGTCACATTTTATAGTGCTCGTAACCAGAATCTTGAGTTTTGCTTACATTCTTCATTAGTATATTATACAAACACAAAGTGTTTGTTGTTATCAGTTGAAGTAGGTCACGCCGTCAGCATGCAACAAATCTTCACTTTCTTTGCCAATTGATATTTTATGCTACTTATAAAACTGGTTTTTGTATTAAATATGCATGATCATTTTACAAAGGCATTGATTCGAGTTGCATGCAAATGTGTTATGCTAAATATTTTAGCTATTCAAGTTTACACGACATAAAGCTCAGGTTCAGTCCCTTAGTTTTTGATTTTCAAACTAAGACTATGCGACTCGTAAGTGACCTGGGACATGAGTATTGAAAATGTTATTATATTTCTTAAGAGTCTTGGTGCATGATAATTTGCACTTAAGTGATATCGTTAGTGTAGCTGGCGTTAAGTAGCAATAGACTAGGTATCAACTGATTAGGATTGAAATATGTGTTCGATTGTGGCGAATCCCAGATGAGTGCGTTGTAAGAGCTTGACAATTATTTTCCAAGCCAACGATTTTCATAGCTCAACCCAAAAATGTACTTTTCCCTACAAAAACGAAACAAAATTTCGGGCTCTATACCAACGTAAAAATTGTGACCAGATGATCGAGGCTGGCGAAGAAGAAGCTGACAAAAAAATTCCTATTGATTCTTAAAAGTTAAATTTCATGAAAAATTTTTAAAACATTTTTGATAGCTCGTTGGTGAATAAAGCGTTTATGCAGAGAAAAATTAAGTTTTTCATTTTCCTTTTTTAATCATTGCCTGTTGGCTGTTACCAATTTAAAGTCTTCTTCCTTCGTTTTAATTTAAGGCTGCCAACTTGTCACAAAAGAAAAAGGCAACAATATATGTATAAAATACAAATTAAGTATTGACATATCACGAAAAATACGTTTTACAGCACTACCACACTGAACAGTGTAAGAAGTAAATTGTTTTTGTGTGTCATTGTTTTTGCAAGCGGTGGAAAATTATAAATTTTTGATATTTTAACTTAAAACAAATACTCCACTAATATGAGTGACATACAGACTTTGATGGACATGGGCTTTCCCAAGGATCGCGTGTAAGTTAGCCATTAACCATTATTTTTACTTCGCCGGCAGTTGCATTTTGATAAATTTTCGTACAATTTTCTGCCCAGTGAATACGCATTGCAGGTGACCAGTCACAAAGGCGTGGAAATAGCTATGGAATGGCTGTTGGCTCATGTGGATGAGCCCTTGCCCACACAACGCGAAGACGCTGGTGCAGTTACTGCTGCGCCCTCAGCAGCTGAGGATGACAGTGCACCTAGCAGCAGCGGGGCAGCTGATGATTCAGCTACAGCTGCAGCAGCTACAAGTGATGCGCCAGTGGCCCGATCGCTAAAATGCGACGACTGCGGCAAGGTGTTGAAAAATCAAACTGAGGTGGAATACCATGCAGCCAAGACAGGGCACAGTAACTTTTCCGAGTCAACTGAGGAGAAAAAAGCGCTGACTGAAGAAGAAAAAAAAGAGCAGTTGGCTTTGATTGAGGAAAAACTCAAACAAAAACGTGTGGAGCGTGAAGAGCGTGAGAAAGTTGAGGCTTTGGACCGCGAACGCAATCGCATACGCTCGGGCAAGGATATGACAGAAGCGCGTCGGCGCATGGAAGAAATTGAGATGAAGAAAATTATAGATCAACGCAAGCGCGAAAAGGAGGAAGAAAAATCCGCACGAGATCGTGTGCGCGTAATGATTGAAGCTGACAAGGCGGCGCGTAAGGCCAGGTAAGCTTTGGCATAAAAATTATGTTTTTATGTAACCAATTTGTTTGGTTTTGCTTATCTAGGGAACAAAAGGACTCGCCCAGCCAGCCAGCTGACGCCATGCCCTCAGTGAGTTCAACTACCACGGCCAGTTCACCCAGTAGCATTAAATCACCGCCGCGTGACTATACCGAGACGCGCATACAAGTACGCCTGCAGGATGGCTCCACACTCACGGAAACCTTCAATGTTAAGGAGCAACTCTCCGCGGTGCGCGTTTTTATACAAGTCAAAACTGGCATTGATACACCTTTTTCATTAATGACTACATTTCCGCGCAAAATCTTTGCCGAGGATGACTATGAAAAGCCGCTAGAGGTGCTAGGCTTAGTGCCATCTGCTGTTGTCATTATGACCAAAGCAACAGCGTAGGATGGATAATGGGCTTTGCAGTTGCATACCCCAAAAGCAAGAGGCTTGCTAAATAATTCACAAAACAGAGGGCGTTACCACTACAACAAACAAACCAACTAACTAACTAATTACATACATACTATATTTAATGGAAGTGCGTGTTATACCCAGTTGCACTCCCGACCATGTATTCCATGCGATACTGGTCTTTAAATTTACGATTTTATACGCTAAAATTAAAGGAAAGCAACATATAAAAATTGTAAACAATAATTCAAATGTTGGTTTATCGAAAAATTGGGTCGCCAAATTGTTTTGAGCCGCTGCATCTTTTCTATACAATTAATGAGAGAAGTATCGCCTATTAATCTTTTTGCGAAAATGTTTTATATTTGTATAAAAAGGGTAAAATTTTAAATGTGCACACAGCTTTTATAACTTAAGATGTAAATTTAAATACTATCCGCAGACTACATGAAGGGCTCTATGAAGGTTTTGATTTTTTTCACGCTACGCTCCGCTGGCCTGATGTTGAGATGTTGCCCAAATATGGTAAACTCCATGTTACCCACAGTCAGGCCAAAGACGCACTCGCTTTTGGGCACCGTGCGTATCTTGTGATCCTCACCCAGCAGCTTGAGCACGTTTTTTGTGTCCAGCACACAAATACCCGCAAGTCCAACTAGAGTCTGACATTTGGATTGCGTTACACGCAGTTTGGCGCCGTGTAGATCCATTTTAACAAGCTGCTTACTAAAATCTTCATAACGGCGCTCATGCAGCTGTGGCACTTGGCTGCCCTCCGGTAGATCCAGATGTTCACGTATGTAACCACGCCAGAGCTTGTGCAAGGGCAGTGCCTCTTCGTAACGCATTTGCTGTGTGGGCAGCGTGTTTAAGCCCAGTTTTGCGTATTCACGCCGCGTCAATATGTTGGATTTATGGGCGCGCCGCTTACGTGACTGTTGTTTTTTGCTTTTGCTGCCATGCAGCATAGTTATATGATCGGGAATAATATTGACCAGGCAGCGTTGATGTGGAACAACCAGATCTTGAATATATTCCTGCAGTTGCTCCATGTTGATTGCTTGGAATTCACAAAATGCAAAATGCGTGCAACAGCTGTAGTGGAACTAGTGTTTGAAGCGCCATCTGCAGGGCGCATGCTTAAGCGCCGCACAGCTGTTAGCACTGTCATTTGTTTGTACAATTTGAAACGGTTGGCAGCACCATAGTTAAACTAAAGGCGGCTGACGCTGTTAGTTAACAGAAAACTTAACAGAAGACGGTATGCAGAATGCCTAAGCTTTTAAGCTCTTTCCAGAAGACAAGACGGTATGGAGAATGGAGAATGCCTAAGCTTTTTTCAAAATTTTGAGAGCGAGAGAGTGTTTTGTAAGAGTTAAATAGAGAGTTGTGGAACTAGTGTTTGAAGCGCCATCTGCAGGGCGCATGCTTAAGCGCCGCACAGCTGTTAGCACTGCCATTTGTTTGTACAATTTGAAACAGTTGGCAGCAGCATCAGAGAGGGCGGCTGACGCTGTTAGTTAACAGAAAACAGGCTGTTAGTTTTGTTAACATTTTTCAAAGGCTGCTTGCTCTTTGAGTCTGTTTTCTCTCGACTTTCGTTTCGGACGCAGGGCAGCGCATTAAATTTGTAACAAAAGACGCCGCCGCGTGTGAAAATGCAAAAAAAGTTGCTAATACATATGGCAAAATCAGTGATAACAAGATAAAGCAATAAAATAAAAATTGTTTGCAAGAAACGTGACAAACAACACATAATTATTATTTAATAGAGATTGTCGCGTGTGCTGTTGTCACTGTATGTGTGTGCGCCACTAATAAAACACAAAAAGCAGCAAAAGCAAACAAAAAAGCAACAACAACAACAGCCAAATTCGTGAGACTCCGCTGCCGCTGCGCTGCTGCTGCATTTTTTAGTCGTCGCCGTCTTTGTCGTTTTTCCGTGCTTTATTAAACAAAAAGAAGCAAAAAAAGTTAATAATAATATTAAAACACGCTTGTTCGCTCGCTTACACCGCCGCGCTTTAGTTACATATACATATTTTGTGTTCAATTTGTAATTAAAATTTAAATTACAAAAATTCAACATTTGTACTGTTAGACAAGGCAGCATCCGCAATTGAAACATATTCCGGGCGTTTCTTGCTTTCCTCGTAATTTATTATCGTCGTTTAGCGTCTGTCCCCAAAACCGCCGACGTCGACGCCAACGCCGCAGCCGCCGACACCAATACAAACGCAAGGCACGCCGCACAGCACACACACGCACACAAATGCGGAAGACTCATCGTCATAGTCGAAATATTAATCAGTCGCCCCCCACCGTCGTTGTTGTTGTTGCACACAACTGTAAAGCATTGCTGCCACTGCTGTCGCTGCCGCTGCCAACGTCGCTGCTGTTTTGCGCATTTCTCTTTGCTAATTTTTAGAAATTGTGCATTTTTTAAAAGGTAATTTAAATTTTGTATATTGCACATCATTTTGCTCAGTGTAGCTTAAAAAAGTGTCAAGTGCGTCGCGTCGTCTCGCTTTGCAACGCCGCTGCTTGCTTTTTGTCGTTATTTGCCAAGCGAAAAAATTTAATCACAATTTTTTTTGTTTATATATTTAAATGGACTTGCAACTTCTGCATGTAAACATATCGCTCGAATGGGTTGGTTTTTTTTTTTTTATTATTTCGCTTTTCACTCGAGTTTTGAGCACATTTTCTGCAGCCAAGGGCAAAAAGCTCTCAGCACCCGCACAAGCTCACGCATACATGCGCACTCTTTTGGTACATTGTAATACGCCCAGCAAACATTTTACACTGCCAAAAATCGTTACATGGTTTGGTTTGGAAAAAAAGCTGATACACGGAGAAGTAATAATTTTGAATAATCACGATTCTTAAATTAAAAACAATATTTTTTGTAACGGAAAAAAATCAGAATTAGGTGGTATGTTGTTTGACGACCTCTCGAAATAAAAAGTGTCTAAAATACAACCAATTCCGTTTTTACACGTCCCTTTGGTCTAGAAAATTTTTTTCTTAGACAATTTCATTTGATTTAGCATGAAATATATTTTTATTAGCATAATCTTTTAGAAATTTAGTAAGGAAATTCCCCTTTCTAATTTATTTTCATGTCAGCTTAAGGATTTACTCTTTGTATTTTTTTAAACGGGTTTTTCTGGAACTAGGTGCACTTTTCACACCTTTTTTTATGAAAAAGATAAACTTTTTTTCCACAAAAGTCAATCTACTTATTAATACAATTTTATTGTAAGAACTATTTGTAAACATATTTAAAGTAACTTGTGTAAGTAAAAAAATATTTAAGGGCAGTTGTGATATCGGATATTGGAGTGCATAAAAATTGATTCAAGTTCAAGTAATGCTCCCAACCTGCGATTTCAAATGCATAGCCAAATCGACCAATCTATTTTTCATTTAACTCAAAATTCAAAAAATGATCTTAATTCTTCAGAAATATATAATCTGCAGTAAGAAAAATGTAGCAAATTTCTGATTTATGAGAATGCGAGCTTTCATAGTCATAACGAATAATAATAATAATTTGTGTTTTTTGTTTGACTTAACCTGTATCGATTGCTTCATGTGAACAAAGTTTTAGTAACATGGAACCAATCAAAAATAACATACACTTGAGAATGACTAAAAAAAAAATCTTATTGTCATCATCAGTCATCTTTTGTAACGTCGCATGTGCATATATAATACGGAACGCTTGCACCTTGAAATCTGTATGAGAAATTCATAAAATTTTTCTACACAAAACGCTTTGTTGTTTGTCAAATAATGAGTTTTGTGCACTGAAAACAAATTCAAGTTCATAATTATTTCGCTTAAGTTGCATACGTCAGAACTAGTATCATTCGTAAAATCATTCAGCGCTGCGATAATCTATCAAACAATAAAAGGCTTGACTATGACGGCAAATAATACAACAACCATAACAAGCTGATGAAAAAGATTTTTTTTCGTATTGCCATCAATGCAAAAAAAAAGACTGATTTTAAGTGTCAAGTTGGGAATCAACCCTAGTGGAACAACATATCAGAAAAGTCTAGACAGGAAAAATCTACACCTTAAGATATTTCTGTCTAATTGCCGGTGTGCCTTTGTGCCAAGTCACTTGGAATTTAGTTGAATGCACACCATTATATAACATATTTATTTCTATGCAATATAATATGAAGCCAAACTGCAAAATTTTCTAAATGTGTGTTTAGTAATGAAAACTGCTTCTTCACAAAATATATACATATATCAAATTATATCGCTGAAACTGCAGTTTTTACTACAGAAACTTTGCTTGAGATTTTCTGATAATATTGCTTGACGTTTACATTGTTGCAAGACGCTTACAAATTTGTTTGCTGGGTTATGCTGACGCCGCCCAGACTTTGCCAAATTTGAGCTTGTTCCTTACACACAGGAGAGATAAGTACTAAGGGTTTTGCTCTTTCTTGTTTTGTTTCTGCAAAAGTTTTTAATTTGTTCTCTTAAGCTTTGTTGTTTGAGCTCAAAATATGCTTACAATATTTGCAAGCAAAATATTTTGACAATTTCATATTAAAACAATATTTAATTAATTTTTTGCTTTGCTCTTTTTCTCCCTACAGCTGCGTTCTCATTGATAACAAAACAAACACAAGCCAAAAAAGTAAAAATAAATAAGTACGAAATTCTCGCTAATAAAATTCTTAGAAAAAAAATGTGCAAAATTAATTAAATTTTAAATCGTTATTATTAAAAAAAAGTGTGTGTTTTTACCGGTATCCAAAACGATTTAACTTGTGATTTTACAAAATATTGCAACAACTGCAACAAACAAACACAAAACAAATGGTTAACTATTGAATGGCGGCCATTAGTGGCCTCAAGCGGCATCCATTGAGCAATCAACACCATTTCTTCCACATCACCAACAAAGCCGCTACCACCACCAATACCGACAACAACATCACCACCACTACCAATATTAACAACGACAACAACAACATCCGCAAATCCACCACCATAACGCGTTACAACACGCAACAAACGCCAACAACAACAACTGCAACTTCAACACTACTGCAAAGCTCCAAAAGCAGCTGCCAAAATTCTTCAGCTGGTGCTTTGTGTCCATCAATGAGCGTTTCGATGTCTCTGGTACAGGGTGGAGCTGCCGGTGGTGCACCACAGGGTGCTAGCGCAATATTGGCCGCAGCGGCGCCATATTATCAACCTCCAGCGGTACCACAGGATGTACAACCGGATCGTCCAATCGGCTATGGAGCCTTTGGAGTTGTCTGGTAAGTTTTAATCCCAATATTTTTCAACTAAGAGACTATGTAGTAATTTGAAAGGCTGAAAGGAAGAGGGAAGGGACAAGGAATAGGAGAAGATTGTAATCAATAATGTGTCAGCTGTTTGTGAATATTGTTAATTAGGGCTTCCTCGCAGATAATGTTGTCGTAATGTTTCGAGACTTAAACTTTTTCCAGGGAACTCTCCGACTATTTTGTACCCTGAGTCATTCATTACTTTCTTCTGTGTCCGTGCGTTTTTTTTTTTTTTTCATTGGTGGATAATTACATTTCGTTGTCTTCATACCAAAAGGCTGGATTGATCACTCCCAACGATTACGGTTCTTGTGACTCTTTTTTTTTCGGACCATAAACATATACCATTTGTAAATTTAACTTGCAACAGGGTTCAATGCCTTTGGCACTCCTCCCACTTGGCATACTCAACAACTTGCCGACCTTTCATGTAGGCAGGCCTGGACTGACTAGCTGACTGGCGGATTGGCGGGCTGGTGGCCTGGTGGTCTGCTGCTCTTGCTGACTGACTGACTATACGTTGTGCCATTTTTACCCCTTTTATGTGGCTTGTCGTCAACGTTAACAAGAACAACATCAACATGAACGTCCTCGACGTTCTTTGTGCCTTTTGTATACAGCATTTTTGTACTTTCCAGCCAGCAACGGGTTGCGCCCAACATAGGGGATGATGACTTTTCTATGAATTTCCGTCGACTTTGCTCGCGGCTGTTGAGTCGCTTGGAAAATGTTTTCAAGCATAATATGCTTTTCCTCTTTGAATTTGCTTTTGATTTGCAGTTTGGTCAGTGAATTTTACATTTTACATTAATTGTTGCTTTAAAAACGTGTTTCATAGCAAAAATAATGCGCTTAATTATTTGTGTTTTTGAAAGTCTGTAGCGTTTGTAGTTTGGCAACAGCGCGCGCCGCCTTTTTTTGGCATTAAACTAAGCTAGTACCTGCCCAGCATAGCATACTACTGCCATACTACTATTTTCCACTACAAATTTCATTCACGTGTAAAACGGCATTTCCGGCTGTAATCAAACGTAAAAATAAAAAATGTAAAAAAAAAATAAAATAAAACGCAAGCAAAGCCCCAGACTAAAGAACAGAGAAGCCAGTGAAAAACTGGCACACGCTAAGTGACGGCAATCCGACGACGACGACGACGAGAGAGAGACGATGACTACTATGAAAAGCGCATAAAAGTAGGCAGAATGCAGAAAGCCAGCTCAGCACTAGGAAGTACAAGCGCATAAAGACGGTGTCGTTGAAGATGACAGGGCCTGCGAGAGGGAGAGAGTAAGGACAGGGGAACGACTATGCCACAAGTGTAGCCCTAAAGAATGAAAACGTCTAAAGCGCAAAGAGCCCAGGCCAGTTAGTCGGGCCAGTCGGTCTGGTAGACTTCAAATTGGAGCCAGCAAAATAAAATCGTTGATGTTGGATTGGCTTTAAAAGTAATCATCATGGCCTGCATTGAAAATAGGCGCATACAGTGGGTGGTGACGGGGACACGCTTAAAGAATTATTCATATAAATTGTAGATACCATTGTGTGCACCATATCTATAAAAATATACATTGACCACACTGAAATGCAATCAAGCGATTGCCAATGTTATTAGTTGAATTTGGGAAGACTATTACAAAGAACTTTTGTGCAATGTTGATTGTTTAGCATAAGTGTGAAAAATGGCAACAATGCATAAGCGTGATGTGTGGCTTGTCAGATCAAAAGGTCAATAGATTGACATCTGTTTTTGTTGGCAAAAAAAAAATGCGAGCTTCAGCTGTTGCGAAACAAGTTACTGTAGCGACATCTGGCGTGCAAAATAGAAGTGTCTCAAACATCTTGACAGACAATTTTTTAGCAAATTGCATTGTTTACATCTAAATGAAGTGTAGAAGCAGCAATAGAATGTAAACAATAAATTCACTGCAATGCATAATTACAACTACAGGTTGAAAACAGAAGTGGGTCTCATAAGATACAGACTCAAACTTGGCAGCAGAACAATTATTGGAATGGTACTCACATTTCCTATGCAAAAAAAAATTAATCTTAAAAGCATTGAGTGAGAGTATATAAATAAGTCTGGTTCCTGTAAACAGTAATGCAATATTTTATAAGTAAATAACTCTGTTAAACATATTGATCACCATATAATCGAAGCAACAGTGTGAAAATGGGCAACATAACACTTATTGACTTGGATTTCACGTTACCTGCGTTACAGAGTGAAAATTGGCAACAGCGCTGGGCTGATTTTCAAATTTCATGTTAACACTAATGTAACACATAATTAATATATTTTTCATAAAGTTGAGCTGAGGTAGTAAATAAAGTTGATTCCAAGAATTATTGGCGGTATTCAAGTTTATGGAAAGTTTAAAGAGAATTCGTCGTGCAGCTCTTACCAGTAAAAAATAGATAAATGCTCATAGCAATAAATAATGTAAACTCAACAAAAATACAGTAGTTCCAATAATACTGGTAGTTTAGTTGGAAAACTACCAAACTGACAATAATTTAGCTAACTATGAATTAATGGCATGCACAAAAAGCCAGAGTTGATAATAGGTTTGACATTAAAATGAAATGACACGGCATAATTCCCAACGTTTAGAGCTTTCTTATTGTTTCGCTGAAGTTGGGCAACAATTCCATTTCGAATTGATGCTTAACAAAGATTACTCAATTTATAATTTATTTCTTAGAAATATCGCCCATTTGGACACTTGACTAAAAGTAACAGCAACAACAACAACAACAACAACAAAAAACCAACCAATTAATCCTAGAACTTCTACGAATTTTTCTCACTGCATCTGAGCGCAGAAGACAAACTGAAATTCAAACACAAATACACACTCTCAACAAATAAAGAGGAAACCAAACAGCAACGAAAAATGCCAGTTCTACCTAATACTTGTCGTACTCAAAAAAAACCTATATATATACATATATATTACGAATAAAGAAGAAGAGTAGACAATATATTGGACACACTGTGCAGCCTCTGCCACTGCCTGTTGCGCAGACGCAAAATGCAGAAGAAATAAGTATGCTCAAGGCGTCCCAAAAGAGCCGCAAAAGACGATCGAACCAACCAAAAAAAAAAGAAAAAAATAAAAAAATCTATATGTATGTATGTAGGAACGGGCTTACTTTAAACTACCTGCAACTGGTTTTAGAAGCAGGCAAACAGACCGACATGGACGGACTGGGATAAAGTGTAAACCTTTGCCTGCATAAAACTCGCTGACTCTGAAAACGCTCTAGCCGTCTCCTCGCTGCGTTGGCTTCCTGCAAGAATTGCTGACTGCACTGGGCACTGGGCGGGCGCACTGGACAAGTTGCAAGGTGTCGTCAAAGATGACGACGACGACGACGAAGATCTTAGTTCGACGTTATCTGCGCCCAACTAGCTGACTAACCTGGCTTGTGTGTTCCTGTTATTTTTACTCTAAGCTTTTGCTTGGCTTTGATCAGGCGCAAATCCTGTGCTAATCTTAGCAACGAGTCCAATGGCCCTGGTCACATTAGTTTTGCATATAGATTCGGTTGGTGGGTCGGTTGGTCGGTCGGACATGCTATGTGTGTGATGTGTGAACCTAGCCCGCATGTTGCAACCAATTCACTGCAACTTGGCAAACACTGAGTTCACTACTACGACTACCCAAAGAGGGGAGCCCAGACGTAGCTGAGCTGGTCCGGGCAGGGTATTGAAGACAACGCGTTAATCGTCGTTACTGCAATGCCGTAGTAAGTGATTCTCTGACTCTCTGGCGCGCTGAACCACCAAAAAGTGAAGCAGTGCAAAGCACGTCTATAGTTCCATTTTCCATCCACTATTTTTGCTATAAGGCAAACAAAAACAAAAACATACTACAAACAAAAATCCATAGACGGCGGGAACAGCTGCTTCGACGGGTCGTCTCACTGATGCTGCACATAGTCGAAATTGTTGGTGGTGGTTGATGCTACCTTTTTGGTTGAACAACCTTCGGAGTTGTTGCTCGACTCTCGTCTGTTTTTAGTTGTATTTCACAGAAACACACAGACGTATACAAAAAAAAAAAAAAAAAAAAACAAAAACCCAGACGCTACGTTACAGGATATAAAGTGGATGTGGACTGTTTCTCATATAGTATGCAATATGCCGAACGTCCCGCATATGTTTATGTTTGGTTCCACCACGTTTTAAGAGCTCACCGAGTTCGTGGCAAACTAACGGAAACTTCCCCGTTTTTGGTGCTCTAGACGGACGACATTTTCATTGCATCCCTTGTTGCATTTTTAAAACGTTCACTCTGTAAAGTTTTTCCAAACGGCTACGACGAGTTTTCCTGCCTCGCTTGAATACACATAGTGCATATTACCGTTCCCATTCCCAATCCCATTTTCCTGTTTGACTTAAAAATTGTTCTGAATAATTATGCCGTATTTTCTGTTCTTCATTTGTCTGGCGGCTTATTGGTTCCTGCTTTCGCCCTTAAATTTCATGGGATTTCTTTTGTATGGAAAATTGGTTTATGAGTTTTTCAAATTTCCGCATTGAGCTTTTTGTTGTTTGTATATGTACTGACTTCCAAGGGTTTCGTTTTTTAGCTAAGCAATCTTTGCACTAATTATAAGAGCGCTGCTTTTCGTTTGAGCGCAAAATTTAATTGATGATTTGTGAGGTGGGCGGCTTTGGCGAAAATTTTCGTAGGAAGTGATTAATTAACATGCCTTTTGTTTAATTAGAAGTTGTGTGCGACAACTAATGAGTTAAATAATAGTAAATGGTACTAAGCCTGTGCTGTTGATGGTTTTTAATCAGTATATGGTTTTGCTTCCTATGCAAAGGATATACTAGCATCTTAATGACATACCTTATGTCTGATACCATTTATAATTCACAAGTGGTTTAAGCATTGAATAGTAGCTTTGGTATTGTTGCTAAATTTACTAGCTAATCTATCATTATTCTAAAGCGTTTTCTGCTTACTTGATAGATTTTTTGAAAGCTTCTTAATTTTTATAACCCAAGAAGATGCTTAGTCTGTCTGTGTTCTAGCTTACAGATATAGTAACCTGCTTGCTCAGGAACTCTTTTATTAATAGATGTCTAATTGTGCAGTTTTCAATGCCTCAAAAAAGCATGGAAGCCTTGAGTGATGTATTCTCCTGATAGTGTGCCTTTTTTTAAGATGTATCTTAATTATGTTGGTCCATTCGCTTTTTTCCAACTATGAGTAATAATTCAGAACCAGTTATATGTTTGAAGTGCGATTTGATGGTTCCTCTGACTTACAAGTATTAAAAGTACCCATCTTTAAAACTCCTTTCTAATTTGGTGAAACTTAAGCTGCACAAAACATTTTTAAGTACTTGTTGCATAATTTAACATATCCATCTTAGCTTTTCCAGCTCAAGCTCTCAAAAAATTATATCCATTCAATCTGAAACTTTTAGTTTCCATTATAGTAGAGTTTTCAAGTCTTTGCAATTAAGCTACAAAACGTTTATCTTGTAAATGCAGCTATTTACGCCCTTTTTTTAATTACTCGCAACTTATACAATATGCAGCTTGTACACATTATGTGCATAAAATCTTAATGAAATTTGGCAACAGCGCGCATTGAACTACACGTATCTAAAGTTTCTTGCTTTTCGTAATTTCAATGTTAAAAGTTTTCTTTACCCGCACTTTTGCTAAGCAATTTCTTCATGTATTTTGGGGGGCGTTTTTGGCAGGGCAGAACATTTTGCCAACCAATTCATATTACCAAAGTTACGCACGCAATTTTGGCTACAGCTTCATTGCGCCCGCACAACATAGATACAACACACACATACACACATATATACAGATATAACACACATAAAATACTGTGTTTGTAGTTGTAACAACATTCTTCATGTGAGTCACTAGTCCGGCCCCGGCCAAGCTTAGTTCACTTGAATTGTGTTCTACGGTTCAAGTGAAGCGCAAATGTATCTTTGAGGTTTATTTCGTACGTGTGTATTTGTGTGGCTTAGGTATCATGTAACAAAGTGTTGCAGACTCGGTATGTGCGTGTGTATCTGTCTACACTGGCATTTAAAATAATTTTCACTTGCTCACAAGTTGAATGCATTTATTGTGTATGTTTCTGATGCTGCTGCTGCTTTTTCTGAACGCCCAGTGTTGAAAATGTTTGAAAAAAAAATGAAAAATAATAGTCCACAAAGTGCCACCAACGAAAAAGCTTTAGCTACAGTCTGACACTCTGCAAGTTGCAACTTGCAACAACCAAAACCAAACCCAAACCCAAACCTAAACCAATTTCTACAGCATAATGCATTTTACACGCGCAGGTAACCTGGGGCAAGTGTTTCTGTGTGTGTGCCAAATAAATCATCGTATGTTGTACAATAACAAGAACAGTAACAGTGCGGGGAGCAGCATATGAAGAGAGATGCCACATGCCACACATGGCTCGTAAAGTATATTGGGAAAACTGAAATAGACAAGAGCGACAGCATTAGATGACGTAGAAGAAGCAGCGGCACCAGCAGCAGCAGCAGCGACAGAGGCAATAGGCAACTCTCAACTACTTGAACCCAACTTAATGAAGCCACTAATGCTGGGTTTACACTGCATCCATGGAATGGCACAAATGTGAAAAGTAACAGCTACGAATAGGTGATCGATGTGAATCGGTGTAGAAATCTGAACATTTAAGACTTTTTAGTCATTTGGATTTTGCCGCAAAATGTTTCGGGAATGCGATCGACCCGTGGTAGATTTATTGCTAAGCAAAGCAGGCCTGTTGGATAAAGTATGCAACTGTGAAAATTTTTTTGGGAAGTTTTTTTCACACCAAATGGTCGCAAGTGTGTAAACATAGTATGAAAAAGGGCATGCGTTTTGCTTGGTTAGTTCAACTTAGTTCAAACGCTACGTTTCATGCCACGAAAAACTAATTAAGTTTTGTGTCAAAAAATGTTTCTTATGGCTTGGAAAACTATTGGAAAATACTATATATTGTAGGTATTTGGAAAAAGTGATTTAGCTGCATGAGTTACGGCTTGTGTCGGTTGGTCGGTCGGGTGCTGCAACAAATACAATGCTAATTAAGCGCCAGCCAGTTCTCTGACAGGATCATATCATGTGGCTTTTTAGCAGCTGCTGTATGCAACACCAACAACAATTACAGCAACAACAACAACAACAGCAAGTCAAGCCGCATATTTAACACAATGCACAACTTTTCATCATCCATCGTTGGCTAGGTCGGGCTTGGCTTGGCCTGGTCTGGTCTGGTCTGGGCTGTTCTGGTCGGGTCTGGGTCTGGGTTTGGGCCCGGCACGATGCGGCACAAGTCAGTCAGCCGCAACGAGAAAATCGTGCGAGCGTTTAATGTAGTTGAAGTTGCAGCAGTTGAAGCATCTCTATGTGGCCTGTAGTTACTGCAGCTGCATCAGCTTGCAGCCATTGTCTGCGCTTCTGTTTTCCCCGCACACTACCTCCTGCCTTTTTAATGCTAAATGAGGGTTAAAAATGATGCCACAGCAGCGGCAGCGACGTCAATGAGCCAAGCTTCGCTCTCTGACTAGCCAAACTTGCAACTGTAAATGTAAGCTGGCATATGTCGAGTTGTATGCACATAGAGAGACGCAGAGAGAGAGCGTGAGTGAGAGCGGCAGGGTCGGGAGCATATTGACATTGCTATCTGCAATCTTTTGTATGCCAGAGTTTGACAATATTGCCACCCTTTTTATGGGTTTTACAGCTAGCATTTGTGATTTCCCAGAGATTTGCCAGATTGCCAAGTGTTGGCTACTTGTGTTTTCTCATTACAATTTAGTTGGTTTTTTTTCCCCTTTTTTTTGGGGGGGTTTTCTGGTTTTTTTTTTGCACTGTATGTTGAGCTCAATCTGTAGACAAAGTTTGTGAAAATTTTGCAATTTGCTTTGCTAATTGCTGTTGGTAGCAATTTGTTGATTGATTTTGACTGAAAAAAGTTGTAGATTTTGGAATTGGGGTGAAATTCATTTATACATAAGATAATATTATTATTGATTGTCATAGTTGATGTATGCTTTTAAAATGTAACAAAAATGTACCAAAAATCTCTTATTAAATTGTTTCGACAAAAGGATAACGTTTTAAAGTAAGAAATAAAAATTAGACAACACTGTATTTCTGATCAGTGGACAAAATTTGCAGGTAAATAAAAAAATCTTTTGTGTGAAATTTGACATCAGCGCCTGAAGTTAAATATTGTTATTAAATTAGATCCTAACTTAACTTTTTGATAATTAAAAGTAATTGTTATAAGCAAGACTAGACTAAATCATTTTTAGTTTGTTTCTTAATCTTTAAGACCTTTAAAATTTTCTTGTAAAGTCATATAAGGATATGATTATTGAAAACCATTTTTCGGCTTCTAAAGTATATCTGAATATATTTCTCTGATTGGTCTTTTAAGGCGTAAGGGTAGGGGTTTTCAAAAACCTCAATATTACAAAAATTTGGCATAAGTTTGAAAAAAAAAATGTTTTTTTTTACTGAATTTTTAGTAAAGCCACTCGAAAAAAAGTGGTTTTGGAAAAACCGAGTTTAAAGTTTTAAAACTGACCCGACCGCACGGCGAAGTGTCTTGCGCTCGTCGCCTATAAGTGATGAAAAAATTTTGTTTTTTGAACAATGACTTCGGGACATCATTTCTAACATAATAGTCCATTTATCTAAAAAAAGTCATAAATTGATTCAAATCTGTCAAAAAAAAAAAAACCAGAAACTGCAACAAGATTCAACTTCGTTTCAAATGTCAAAATCAATGTGTCACTTTTTATAAAGTTTATCGATAGTTCGAATATCGAAGCTGCATATTAGTGAAAAGCGGCAACAGCGCATTTATGCAATACGACTTGTAGTCCTCTGCTCCCAATGCAGTTTATAAATATTTACTCGACTCGCAGCTTAACATATTTCGCTTAGCCTCAATAATGACCACAATCAAATTTGCCGCATAGTCCGTTAAAATTCCTTAACCTGTCGCAATGGGACTCGAAACATGATGCCATCTCTGTTGCACTTGTGATTTGACTTCATCTGTTGCACACTTGCACACTCTAGCTGCATGTTGCTGCTAAACGCTTTTGACATTTCAATTAAAATTCTACAAAAGTCTCTACGCAGACAACACTCTTTAGCTATGGCGTCACTCTCTTAAAGTTAGCACAGAGATCCACTCCACTCCACTCCGTTCGTTTTGCTGCTGTTGTCGATGTCATTGTTAAATATTTGCCAAATGTATTTCGAATGATTCTTATTGCTGTTGGCGCCAGTGACTGGCACCCTAGAGTGGTTCCAACTCTGGTGTACCAGATCTCTTTGGCAATGTGCTGTCAACGTTATAATTAGACAGATGCGTTAATTGTGGCACTTTCAAATATTGTTGTTGTTGTTGTTCTGTTGTTGCTGCTCTAGTACTCCAAGTTGTCGTTGGAAACCTTTTTTATGGCCACTACTGCCACTGGAGTCACTGCTGTTGACTGTCATTGCACTTGCTCCACCAGATTTGAGTCATCCGCTGCAGCATGTAATTATAGCTGGCTGCTGCTCTATGGCCTAGCCCCTTCCTTATATGCAGTCAGTCGCTGGTACACACTCTGGCGCTTATCTGCAACGCCTGGTAATGTCTTATGACAAATGAGCAGACGCATTGCTTCACATGCCATTTTGCCATTTTCCATTTAGGTGTCGCTGTCATTGTTGTTGTTTTTGTTGTTGGCGTTGTCATTGTTAGGGGGGCGCCAGCTGGGCGCCGGGTGGAAATACACTTTAAGCTGCTGACATTTGTCTAGTTGAAATAGGCGCTGCAATATTGCAGCCAGAGAGATCGGCCAAACACAGAAGAGCTAGCAAAAGGATTTTCAGAGCCACACCCAATACCAATGTTAAGAATCACCTGATGGGCTACCTGGTTGACGCACGTATTTGTTGTTTCCAATGTGGTGTGGCTCAATGGAATGTTTCAACTTTCATGTCATGTTGCACATGTTGTGGCTTGTAGCTGTTTATACCCTTTATGCGGGGCATAGCAAGGACTCGCAACCGGTTTCATGCTACCTACAAGCAGTAAAAATCAGACTATGCAACTATGAGCAGAACATTAGGCTTTAGTCGAGCGCCGCACTCCAAGCCTAGTTCTGAAAAAAATATATCATCAAAGCGATGAAATTTGGCAACAGAGTGCAAAAATTTTTCTGATCTTGAATTTTCGCATTTAAGTGAAATTTGACAACACCTCTATTTCTTTACTTTACCTAAACCAGCAAATTCACATTGCAGCCTACCTTTTATATTACATCTAATGCACTTTTTCCTAAAGGCCTATACGCAGCACGAAATATTTCGCGCGGAATCGCAAAACTACTTCTGTTATTATGTTGCTTTAAGACAGGCTACTCAGTTACTCTTTGCGGAGCACGGTAAATCAAAATCAAAAAAATATTCGAATATTTCGTGCTGCGTAGACCCCTTAAACTGAAATTGGGCAACAGGGCTTTTGATTTACCGTGCTCCGCGAAGAGTAACTGAGTAGCCCGACTTAAAGCAACATAATAACAGATGAAACTCAAATACCCTTTTTTAAAGTAAACTTTTAGCAATTGTAAATTTACAAACAAGACTCCGAGATAAGCTATTCTCTCTGATTTCTCATCTATTATTCTGGACTTTCCTTTTAAATAATACACACTAAAGTGTATTTAAACTTCGTCTCTTTTATCTTGGTCTTCCTCTTATTACGTTTTATTAATGCGTATTTCATGTTTAAAAATAATTTCTGTTTCCTTTTTTTCTTGAAATTTTTGCATTTGAGTCAGCGCGTCCAGCAGCAAGGCGCACGTCATTGTCAACTGTCATTATTGATGTATGATCTTGATTTCCGTACAATGTAAAATAAAATGACAAAAGATTGAGCATCTCTACCTCGAACTCCATCTCTTGCCCCGAAACATACTGTGCGAGAGTGAGTGAGTGGGTTGGCTGCCACAAAAGCTTTGTGCGTCAGTTTCTGTTAACTTTGCCATGCAGTTGCATGCAGCATTGTGCGGCTGCTTTGTTGCCAATTTTCAATAAAGTTCAACTGTGAATTGTGTTGTCAGCGAACGGAAACGAATTGCAGCTTGGCTTTTTATATAAAGTTTGCAAATTACATATATTTACTACGTGCCACACAAATGCAAATTCAATGCAACTGATTATTTTTGAACACTTGTGACGTTACTTGAAATGATATAATAATTTTTTTCAAAAAACTTGCAATGAATAGCGTAAGGTTGAGAAGGACGTACGGCTGTTTTGTATATGGTTGATGTTTCCAATACCAGATGCTCCAATAACTGAGGGTTGTTGTTAAGTGCCTGAGCCTTAAGCTGCAGTATTTGTTAATTAATTTGAATCATGATCATAAATTTTCTTGCTCGATTTGTTGACTGTTTACCCAACCAAAATCAAATCCGGGAGCTTTTTTTGGGCTATAGACCTCAAGCTGAAACTCTTCAAAAGAGACCAATTGGAAAGGAATTTAAAATTTTAATAATTATTACATTTTTTTTTATTTTTTTTTTATGAGTCTTGGATGCGTCCAGTTTCACCAATAACATTACAGACTTTTGGCTTGAATTCCAAAATCTAGATTTTGCATTCGTTCAATATTCTATTCACTTGTGCAATAAATTTAAATTTAATTTTTTCGATTACTATATTTTTATTTTTGTTATAACTCTAATACTCGTTCGAATTCCGATTCCGACTGCTCGAAATGCCTAAGTGAACTCTATTGTCAATTATACAATCGAAATCCTAAACGCACAAAATGTAAAGCATTCCGAGTGCCTGCTTAGCTCATATTCTTCACAAAATATTCAAGGTTAAGCAGCTTCCAACCATCTTTTATTTATGAAATAACTTCAAGTTTTGATTTTTACTTTATTTTCTTAGTTTAAAAGCTATCCCATCCAATTTGCAGCACTTAAAAGAAAAACACTAAAACCTATGCTATTATGGATCTTTTATTAAGAATCTAAAGTTAAGATTAACATTACTTTATACATTAATTGCCGTTTTATTTATACACCCTTTTTAAGACCACGATTTAAAAATAAAAAGGCTTTTAAATAAATTTATTGACTATTTGAACAGTCGGAAAAAATTTGTCTGGCAATAAATTTTGCTGCTGGTTGCCCATGGATAATTTTTATTATCGAATGCAGTTTTCTGCCCAAGTTTCACTATCTTTACTTTATAATAACTACTAGTTAGTGTAGATACATTTATTATATATTAAATAAAATTAATTGAGAGTACCATTGTTGAATGTTTACGTGTGCAGCCAAATCAGTTTAATAGCACTTTCGAAAAAAATTGCAATCAGTGGCGGATCCACGGGGGGTTGTCGGGTTCGGACCCCCACCCAAAAGTTGTAAAAATTGGTTGACAGTTTTCTGCGACATGATATATGTATATACACTTTCCCCCAAGACCAAATCCTGGATCCGCAACTGATTGCAATAAATTAATTAGGAAAAAATTAAATCTCAAAAAAAAAAGAGTAGATTGGGGCTTCCTTAAAAATAAACTGCTGTCAAATATTTTCTAAGGAAATGGGAATAAAGTGTCGAGCAGAGCGCCTTGAAAAACAAAAACGCAAATTGGAAAATCAATATTCCTGGTGGTCCTATGGTGTGGTTTGACGGTAGCCAAATACTACCATCGATTAAGCCATTATTGCTGGCAAGGTAAAATAATAAAATTCCCAGGGTGTTGGACTAATAGTAGTAATAATAGGCAATAATTTGCATATAATTTAGCAATGTCAGGTAATTGTTGTGAAAATGCACCATTTTTAGAAAAATTGGGGAAACAAAATTAATGCCAGAATAATTGCAAGTATATCGCAAGATTCGCAATGCAATGCGAAGGTAAAACCTTGAGGTCCCTACAATTATCACCGCGGTAAATATGATAACGATATTCATTTGCGATAAGTATCTCATTAATTTGCAACACATTAAAAATCAATGAACTTTAGTAGCAGCTCAAAAAAAAAAAAAAACTCACAAATATGCGGCAGGTGCAAAATGTATTTCGCGCATAAATTCAAGACCCGAAACATGACAAAGACAGTCCCAAAAACAAAACAACAAAAAATCAACAAAGCAGATCGTAAGATATGATCCAAAAACTGCGCATGTTTGATGAACCGAAGATGTATCTTTGTGCCGTCTTTGTCTCTTTGTATGTCTCCTACACGCAACAAAGTGCACTCAAATTACAGCAGACAGGCAGCAGCTCAGGTACAATAGGATGTCGAAGGCTGGAACAGGATCAGTGCCTCAAGTGCCTGCCACATATGCTGGCTGCTTAGTCCTGCGTAGCACCTGAATGTATCTCTAAGTTTGCAGCTGTCGAGTAGGGGCTTAGTTGATGTTTCTCTTGTTGTTGTTGGTATTTTAGGTATACATTTTGTCGTGTATTGATTCAAGATGTCAAGGTGCGACATTGGCGCTGGCTTTATAGTGGGATCTCAGCAAGTTTGGCTGCAGCTATTAGTTTTTGGTCATTAAAAACGCCAACAACTTTTGGAACAGCTAGCAGATGGTCAGATAATAGCCAAAGGGGGGGCCCCAAACAAGCAGCGGGCGAGTGGGTTGATGTTCTGGCAGACATTGACCCTGAGGGAGCAGTGTGTGTGTGTGAGTATAAATGTTAAATATTGATGCAAGGTGGAGTTGCAGTTGAAGTTTTGTATCTTTAGCTGCGTTTCGTTCGGTTAGCCAATTTATTAACGAATTTTTCAACGACCATGTTGCCGGCTAGCTGGCAGAACACGCATGCGCAACGTTGACGTCGACAGCGACTTTGTCGACGACGACTTCGACGCAA
The DNA here is from genome assembly GCA_949987675.1 of Chymomyza fuscimana. Lineage (NCBI taxonomy): Eukaryota > Metazoa > Arthropoda > Insecta > Diptera > Drosophilidae > Chymomyza > Chymomyza fuscimana. The sequence continues at coordinate 3,130,782 of OX465089.1, forward strand.
CGTTCATTGCACCCAAAATAAAATAAGGTAAAAAAAAGAGCAAGGCAAAGCGAAGAATGAAAGAATGAAATTTTCGTTGTTTTTTTTATTGTTGTTGCGTTGTTTTTTTTTTTGCTGGGCCTGCCAGATACCAAGTCCAGAACCGGCTCATGCATATGGTTCCAGTACGTAGTATTAGTGTGGGGGCCGTCAAACGCCGACCGAACGGTTCAGGTTATGGTCATGCAAGGCGTTTGTTGTGCAGTTTACAGAATTGCCTTTATTGTTGTTCTGGTTGCAGTTGTTGTTGTTGTTGTGGTGTGCCTTGCGGGAGCTCTCCAACCTATCCCAAGTTGAGTTTTTGACACGCATCAGCCAATGCTGCGCAGTGGATGCTTTGTCCAGAGTGCCCCGGACTGGACCGGACCACAGATCCAACCAACGCGCTCCAACAGTCCAGCAGCTTCAAAGCTGTGTTTAAATATTTTTAATTGAACTCTTGCCTCCAGTCAGACGCTGCCTGTGGATGGTCAGAAAATAAACCAACAAGTAGGCTTTAAATTTGATGAACCAAAGTTTATATACCCTTGTTGTTTAAGATAAAAATTTGGTGGGTTTTTAGTTGTGGAAAATTTAAAGCCACACTCTCTCTATATAGAAGAATATGTGAATATTGAAAGAAATCTTCAAGTCTACTTTTTTTAAATAAACTTGTCTCTAAGCAAAATGTTTCGTACTTGGACATCCGAACAAATTTTGCGATTTCAACCATTACTTGAACACTAATGTATATAGCAAGAAATGTCAATTCTGCACAGAGTTAAGCTGGAATATGTCTCGAAGTTGTTATGTTCAGTGGCGGATTCACGAGGGGTTTTTGGGTTCGGACCCCCCCCCCCAAAGTTAGTAAAATGGTTGACAGCTTTTTTGCGAGTACTGATATATCGATATTCACTTCGAAGTGAAAAAACCACCCACCAGATCCTGAACCCGCGCTTGGTTATGTTTCACTCTGTTTGAGTTCAGTTCCAGTACAGAGTTTACTTTCTTCTCCGCTTTAATTTAAAACTATTTCGAATAACACCTCCTCTTCATAAACAACCAAAAAAGGGTACAGAAGACTTGCTGAACAAACTAATGTACCCCAATAAAAGGGTATAACAATTTAACTCTGTTTCTACAATGCCGGAAAATGTGCACAACAAACCGCAGGTGGAGGGCAAAAAGGCGGAGGTAAAGAAGGTATAACATTGCTGATTTTTCATGTGCTCTTGCGGTTATTGATTAGATGGATAACACATGAAGATGATGAGGCAAAGTGAGTAAGACGAGTGAGGCGAAGCTGTGGGGTGGGCAAGGGCAACAAAACATGTTGTACAGTTATAGCGTATAATTTGCCAAAAGTTGCCTCATTATATGGTCACTGACTGCACTTGACCACTCTGAGAGAATGAGACCAAGACCGAGACCGATACCGAGAGTGAGATTCAAGCTAATTAAATAGGTTGAGAGGTCATCAAATGAGTTCCCAAGCATGACTAATAATGATGAGTAATTGTGTAATATATTTCTAATGCTTTTTATTTGCTCTTTCTTATGTTTTGCAGGTAAGTTGCTAAACGAAATCATTATGTACTAAATAATATGTGGCAATCGAGTAAGTATGTAATAGACTGTTAAAAAGAGCTGGCTGCTGATTAAGCCCGCATCTTTAAGGTTGTAAAATGTTTTCTATTCTCTATACACAAGACATTAATTGCTGCTACACGAGAACATTATATATTGCTAATGCGCCTATATGAGCGAGCAGGATATAAAAAACTCAAGTTAGCAGCAAAACACGAAGTGAACATTAAAAATGTTCAATAAAAATGCAATATAAAGTTTTGTTCTAATGAACCTAAAAGTTGTAGAGAAAACTGACTAAAATCAAAAACACTTGAGTGTGGTGGGGACCAACGCATCTTTTTATAGATAGATATAAATGAAGATACCAAGTGCCAAAGTGTACAAGTGTTGAGGGAAAAATGCAGCGACATAAATACACAGTGGCGCATCAAATTTCACGCACATGTGAAAAGTGGCAACAATGCCTAAGGGAGGGGAGAGAGTGAGAGCGAGTATGGGGAAGTAGGCTTATAAGATAATTTCATTATAATGCTACTATAGCGGCAGAATGAGTCAAAACACAAGAATGTGCGCGTCCAGCCTGTCTAAAACTACTAATAATCCAACAGAGGTATGCTGTGCTACTATGTATAGTTGGCCAGGGAATGCAGTATATTTGTATAGAGCTGTAAAAATAGCAATGTTAATAATAAGAGGGTATAGAGTACAAACACAGACAGATACCCAAACACAAGCACACACATACTACAAGAAGATATAATAAACATAGGAAAAAAAGGAGCAGCCATTGAAATCAATAAAGTAATTTGAAACGCGGCAACGTTGCCTTTAACGTCAGTGCAGTTTGCTGCCTTATAACAATAATGATGATGATGATGATGTTGTTGTTGATGATAATGATGATGTAGTAAAAGGATAGCCAGCTAGGCATTGACCACAGGGCAATTTCTCTAATGGTAATATTATTTAGCTATAAAACAATATTGCATTGAAAAAACAAGTAGGAATACTTTTGGTTGGTAATGCACGTCTATAAGATACACTGTATACCGTCAACAGGACTGCAAACCAGTTTTGAAACGTACCGGTTGGAACGCAGGTATACGCTGCGCAAATATTATGGATGTATCTTTAAGATGCAATAATACAGTATTTATGCCTATCGCCTTTATCGCATAGTGTAAAAATATATGTAAGTTTCTTAGTGATGCATATCTTAAAGAAGAAATTTAGAATGTAACTTTGGGATACAATAGGTAGATCTGAACGATACGCTGTATATGTTGTCAAAGATGTACTAACATTATGTAAAGGCAGAGTGATCAGGGCTGTAATGCACTTTTGTTCAATCGAGATGTTACGTTCTTCAAATATAGTCTATAAGATTTGCTGTGCAGAATTCATCTTTGAGATACAATTAGTTTCTTATGTCCATGTTAAAGCTCTGTAGGACTGCATTCATTTTTAACTCCATTTAATTATACACTTTTTACTCAAATTTACTGTACAGAGCTCCGATCCTAGCCAGTGAAAGAGAGCACAATTGTTTGGTGTACGCAGTCTCAGGGAATATATGCGTGTGGTCTCTTTTAATCTATGAACAGCAAATAAATTGATGAGAACAGTAAAAATAAAGTGAGAGAAGCTGTGCAGAAAACGTAGACAAAGCGGGTGCGGCAAACTTGGCAAAGAGGTATTTGTCTTTTGGTATCTCTTAAATTCGATATCTCGCGCTCGTAGAAGTTTGTTTTTAATTATTCTCCATTCTCATTTTCATTCGCAAATACAAAATTCAAATTTGAACAATTTGAACCTTTTTGGAGGGCCTTTTCTTTGACTATGTATCTTTAGGATACTATCTGTATCTTATGCGCATAACTTTTGCAGATTTTGAGCGCATTAAAGCGCTCTCTAAGCGACATGCTTAAACCTTTTTGGAGGCCCTTTTTTATAAAAATTCGACCAAGTATCTTTAGGATACTATCTGTATCTTACGCGCATAACTTTTGCAGTTTTTTTTTTTACCAACTTAACGTTTTAAGCGTTCATTTTTGCGCTTGTTTTGTAGCAAAGGGTATACAAAGTTAGTGGGAAAAACACTGCTTGCTATTTTTAGGCGAGGCCAGGAATTTTCTCTACACTTACAATTTTATATTTTCTTTTTTGTATTTATTCTACGATCTATGCCAAGCCGAGTAAGAAGGACGTTAACAAGCGGTAGTTTTAATTAAAAAGCTTCAAGTGTGCATAAAAAGTTATATTGAAAACATACACAAACATATAGCCAGAGGTGCACACAGATACACACGAATGCACACACTCACTCACTCACACGCTCGTGACTTGTCTGTCTGTGTGTGTGTCTGCTTTCATGTGACGCAAATTGTCATAATAGTTGGGCTAAAATTAGTCTTACTTTCAAAGTTCTAAATGAGTTGTGGGGTTAGGTTGAACTACATAGTTGTTGTACTGCATTGTTGTTGTTGTTGTTGGTTTCTTTGTTGTACAATAGATACATGAGATATGAATGTGTCTGGTTACTTGTTAAATTTAAAAGCTCAATGAATGAAAGACTGCCCGACTCTCTCTCTATCTGACTGACTGACTCAACTGATGTTCTCAACTAATTTAGCTGACTTCTTTGACTCATCATCTGTTTTGACTTTTGACTTGGACCTTTATCACTTGTGGCACCCCTCAATTTCCGTTAGAGCTAATGCCTGGGTATATTTATTCAGCTGGTAATTATAGAGCAGCAGCTCTGCAAGAACGACGACGACGACAACAACCACACCAAATTTGTTTCATACTTTCAACTATGGGTATTTATATTTCTTGTTTATGTAGTTTCATATTAATTATACCTTATATTTTGATAACTAAGAAAAATTAATTAATTTTGAAAAAATGCGTATTCACAAAATAAGTTGAGTATCTATGTATCTTAAAAGCTTCAAAGAAGTTATAGATTGACAAATTAAATTATTTTCTCATTGAAAATGTTTTTAGACCAGCTTACCGCATCTATTCCCTTAATATTTCAAGAGTTCATAGTTTGATTGAAGTTAACATTCCTGCTTTTCCTAGAAATGCATATATATACATAAATAAAATATGTATTTGGCGGAATGTGCGAGCATATTTTATGACACTTGGGGATCTGGAAATTGTCAAAACGATTTTTGATGCCAGCAACAATGTTTTTTCCCTACTATTACCAATCTTAAAGTTTGATGACCTTCTACTTGAAAACTATTTCCGACTGAGTATAAGTATGTACAAGTATATACATATATATGTTTATATGTGACTTTATTTCTCCCCAGTCTATTTGACTTTGTTAGATATTGCTGTTAGCTGTGTAAACAAAACATAGCATGGTCTTTGTGTTGAGTGCTAAACAAAGGTTTTTCTGTGGTCTTTGAGTGCGCTCCTCTCAAGTAATTTGAGTTTGAGTAGCCTAAATAGACAAGACTTTGGTCATATTTCATGGTTTTCCGAGATAAGAATCTCTCATATAACATGAAAAACATTTTCAAGTAATTTTCTTTTTGGCAGCTCAATTTTCGATTGATTTTTCGATGCGTTTTATTATTATTTTGAGATTTTATTTCTGTTTCTCAGTTATGTTTACATTCGTCATGCTCGAATACAAATTTGTCATTAATTTAAAAAGAGTGATTGGTCTTGCCGACTTACAATCGAAAAATTAAATGAAATGAAAATTATATAAAAGAGCAGAACAAGCAAGCGATGCACAGTGGGATGAATAGGCAAAATGGCTTTGATAAATTAGTAACTTATAAAAGAAATTGTCATTTTAAATGTCCAATTTTTTGTTGATATTTTAAAAATTGAAATCGATTTGATGTTTTGTTTATTTAAAGTAATTTAAGAAGCAAAAAAAATAATTAGCAACTTGTTTCAAAAATTGTAAAAATAATTACAGTAATTTACAAATTTTAAAATTTTTTGGTGTTTGTTTATCAAAATCTGAGAAAATATATGAAAAAATAAAATCTTGAATCAAGATTTTTACATTCTTGATTCTAATACTTAAAATGAGAACAAAAAATCTGAAAATACTAAAAAATCTTGAAATAAAACTAAAAAATTCTTGAATTAAGAAATAAAATTCTTAAATCAAGAACAGCATTCTTAAGCTGACAACAAAAAAAGCTTGCGATCTTGAAATTAGGCCGTTTTTTTTTTCAGTTTATATATGGTATATGACTGCAGAACTCAATTTAATAAATAGTTTCGAAATACTGTCTCTGATTTAAGCAAATATTGTCGAGCTGTTAGAATGTGGACTTACACTAACAAACTTTAAATTTCCAGTTTTCTCTTTTCCTGGCGAATTTAAAAACACTTTAATGGATTTTTATGGGCTATTTATTTACTTTAACCAACTAATGAAATGGATAGATATCCACAATAGAATAGAATTTGTTATTTATTTAAAAGAAGTTACCTTATAAATAAAATGCCTTCAGCACGTCAGTGTTATATATATACACAAAAGCAGTTGGCTTAGGTGTTCAATTTGGAGTCTTGATGTGCTTGATTAAATAGATATTTTTGTGTAGACCCTTATCAGCATCCTTTAGTATTTTGATCTTCGGAGCTCATATCTTTCATCATATTTGCTATTATTTCCTGCTTTCAGAAAATTAAAAGTCTACTAAAAGTTTAGTCCAATTGTTCTAAATACACCAAATAACAAAACTTATTGAAATCACACTGAAGTCAAATTCATCCAAAATAAGCAAAAACATTGATGTATCGACAAAATTTTAAATTTGTCTTTATTGGCGCTACATTTATTATTTGGCCCACTGTGCCAACTATATGTGGACTACTTATGTGTCTCTGTCTGTGCCTTTGTCGCTGCCAGCCTATTAATGATTGTAATAACAACAACAACAAAAGCCACATTACACCAACAAAAAAAAAAACAACAAAACATAATCCCTTTTTTTTTCATGCTTGTAACCTGCTGTGCCGAACCCGAACCATATAGAACAATGTAATTCATTTTTTTTTATTTTGCTTTGTCTCAGGTTTATTTTTTTTTTCTTTCTATTTTATTTCTGGTATGAGATTGTGCCAAGACACGTTTTGCACGTTTTTAAATGTGTGTGTGTGTGTGGGGGGCGTGGCATTTGCAAAAATTGAAAATGCATTTGCCAATTTTTCTTTGGTCATTTTTGCTTTGAACATTTTCTCTTCGCTTTGTTTGAGCCGTTTTTCATGCTCCTCCTTCAGTTAATCCAGTTGCTCCGATAACTTTCAATTCCCTTACAATGAAACATTTTCAAACAATTTCAGTTGAAAATGTGCCAAATGCCGTTACACGTTTTTCGCATTCCCGCCCATTTCCACTGCGTTTCCGAGGACGTCTCAAACAGCTCATTTCGTTTTCAATTCCACTACTTGCCCTATCTCTCCAGTTACTTTTCACACTTTATATACGTAGGCACTTATAGTATATATTTTTTGCTGCATTTTCTCTAGAGAACTTTTGTTTCTTCTTCTTTTTTGGGACCAGAGCGCAAAGTTTTTTTGCGCGCTGCGCATTTCAATCAAAAATATATATGCTACTATATAGTATATAAGGATATGTATGCTTTGTTTTTTTTTTGCGCTTCTTGGTATTTTCTATGGATTTGTTTGACTTTTATGGTTTATTTTTCTTACTTTATACACACTGTGCTGTGGGCGTGGGCCAGTTCGTAGTAGGGCGTGGCTTTTGTTTTGCCGCGTTTTGTTTGTTGTTGTTGCTGCTGCTCGAAACTCATCATGAAAACTCATTAAACAAAGTACACTTCAACGCCAAAGCCACTGACGTGACGTCACACACACGCGCAAAGAATTGCACCTTACATACACGCGCACACCTTTATATGTATATGTATGGATATGTACTTACCACATTGTCTGTTTATTGTTTTTGTTTTGTATATTTTCTATTATATTGCGCTTTTCCATTCATGTAAGAGAGTTTTTTTACGTCGCTCTCTTCCACCCAACGCTCTAGTTTTTACAACAAGATGGAGCTGTTTGTCTGGCTGGATAAGTTTTTGGAACGTTTAACGTCAGCAAATTTATAGACTTGTGTTTATTTTGTTGTGTACTCACTTAAAAAATAGCATTTTGTTATGTGCTCAATATCTTGTGAGGGACGGTTAGTATTCTCCACACCTGGCAGGATTAATTAAAGAGCGACATTTTTCTCTCTAACTATTTCTGTCACATATGTTATGCAGTTGCTCAGCTAAGTTGACTCAGTTAGTGTGAACACCAAACTGAGTAATTTTTGTAGAGAATAGTTTGATTGGGACGGACGGAAGTCTAAAAACTAATCGCAATAATTAACTTTAATTTCATGTTGAACTAGTTTATGTAAGTCCGAAGTAGAAATTGATCGGTATATAAGCGTAGTAATTGTTACTGTCATTCCTATAGATGTATCTGTACAATATACCAATGAAATAAAAGGATTACTTAGGTCAGCTTTTGTTTTCTGTTTTGTCTGCGAAAGTTGCTCAGCTGCAGTAACATTTTGCTATCTTTCAACATCAAATTAATATATTCAATTAAAAATATACATTGTGCTATACAACATAATCGTCTAATTGCATTAAATAAACATATTTCGAATGAGTTTCCTTAATCCTTAACACGCTTTGAATGCAGTTGCGGCTAAATGGCTTTAATGCAAAAACAGTGCAAAAAACATAGCATACTTTTCAGCGCGGCTTAGTGGGAAATGCACGAGCCAACAAAAGAGACCAGGAAAAAAGACGGGTTGTTGTTATTGTTGTTGTTGCTGGTCTGCTGCTAAGAGTCTCCAAGTACCTATACAGACACATACAAACACACACACAAGTTCACACCAATACCAATGTTTTTCTGCCATGCGATTGTTGGCGCCTTTGTGTATGCTACAGTTTTGTAAGCAACATTGCTGTTGTTTTTCTAGAGTTGTTCTTGTTGCTGCTGCTGCTGCTGCTGGTGTCGTTGCAAACAAGGCGACGCGTGTGGCAGCCATATATACACACACACACTCAGACTCACACAAACACACAGTTTATAATGATACCTTGTAGGTGCAGCAAAAACTTTACAATAACTCATGTTGCAGAAAAGTTTTACGCTTAAAGTGCAAATGCAAATGCTGAACTTTTGTTGCATGTTCATGTTGCAAGCACATGTGCCAGTGCCACGCCTTATTTCTGCAAAATGTAAGCTGATTTTGTTGTTTCAATTACGCTTGGCAATGGAAAACTGTAAAGGTTTTTCCATTCATAGCAGCAAACTAAAGGAAAATCGCTTAAGTTTTTCATTTGCCTTTGCTTACACAGAGAGAAAATTTTTTAGTCAAAAAAATATTTATTTTTTTAATTGCAAGTTTCAGTTTATTTCGTCCATATGAATCCAATATAGCTTAAGTAGAGAGAGAGAGTTTTCGAAGATTCAGGATGCAAGAAGAAATGGCTATATCATTGGGAGTGACCCATCAAGCGATTTTGAAACGCTTTAAAGTCATCGGAATGATTCAGAAACAAGGAAATTGGCTTCCTTAGAATCCAGAATCGGAAGGGGATTGCACTACGACAATCCCAAGAATCATGGGGAATGCCTGGACATGCCACGGCGATACCGATTACTCACTGCGCTAAGGTTATGCTCTGTATTTGGTAGGATCAGCTCGGTGTCGTATAGCTTCTCATTGAGCTTCTGAAATCAGGTAAAATGCAATTGATGCGTTTGAGCTGAACATTGAAAGAAAAACGGTCACAGTTGCAAGAGAGACACAAGCAAGTTATCCTGTAGCATGACAATGCTTGGCCACATGTCGCCTGACCAGTCACGACATACCTGAACACGCTTAAATGCGATGTCCTACCTAACCTGCCGTACTCTGCAGATACCTTCGGATTGTCATTTGTTTGGATCCATGGCACACAGTCTAGCTGAGTAAAAATTCTACTATTATAAGAAAGTGAACAAATGGAGCGATTCGTGAATCGCCTCAAAAGATTCATCGCTTTATCGAAATGGTATACGACAACTCCCAGAAAGATGGGAAAATCTGTCGCTAACGACGAGTAGTACTTTCAATAATAAAAATATTTCCAGCCTCAAACATTGGGAAAAAACGTCGGCAGTTGTGTGCGCAGCAACAGACACGATGCCTGTGTCGACGCGTCGTGACGTCACTGCGCCACTCTCACAAACGCCAGCCAATGTGAGTGTATTTCATGCCGATCACTGAACTAATAGTTTCTTACTTCCAAGTACATGTGCCTGAATTGAACCCAAGATTTTCAATTTTTCTTTCAGTGTAGCCTTAAGTGTGTGTGTGCATATATACGTATTCCCCTGCCACATTCAAAGTAAAAATTATGTACATAAATTCTACGCTCGACTCGTAAACTTTTTGCGACATTCGTTTGGCTCTTTTCTAGGTTTTCTCGTTTTTGTTTTTCCATACATACATACATACATATATATATTTTCCACGCTCTTCGTTTTGCTTAGTCATTGTGCTGCTGCCGTTTGAACCGTTTTGCAGTGTAACGCCTTTGTTGGGTTTTCCTAACGGTGCTAACGCGTTATAACGTTTTTATTTTGCTATATTTTATTTTAAAATAAATTACTTAAACTTTACACAAAAGCAAATTTTCAACTTTTATTGTTGGTTTTAGTAAGGGGCGTGCCAGAAGGGTTGGATGGTAGCTACATATAAGTGTGGCACCTGCGCCAATGACTTGCTCTTCGATTTTTTTTTTTTGGGTTAAGAGGATTTTATTTTAGAAATTGCAATAAATCCAGAAGTGTCTTTAGACCGTGAAAATAATAATGTAAGAGAATGTTGGGAAATGTTCGATAGTACATACAGGCATATAAATAAGAGCTTTAGTTGGTTACAAGGCTTAAGTACCTCAAACGAAGTTCCTACTAATTTCTAAAAAACATTGAAAACATTTGAGAAAAATAGATTCAAGAATATGCGAATGTGCTGTATGACAGAGTATATTAGTTTTCAGACTTAAATAGAATCTAGCGCATAACCTCAATTTCAAGTAAATTTTTCATTACAAAATGCATTAAAAATAAACTTTTAAAGTCATAAATTCCACACATATAATTTCTCACAATGGAAAACAATAATTTATCTAGAACACTAATTTTGTCATTGTCATTGTAGGTCATTAAACTTTAAAGTGTCTCCGCCCTTTTGTACAAAGTGCGGCTCTTAGTTTATCCAATGTATAAACATTTTTATGTTCATATAACCCCAGAGAAACATCCAACAGCAACAACAACAACAACAAAGACGCACTGAATCCGTTGAAAGATGGTTCGTCTTGTGGAGGGTGGCACCAAAGCCATAAGCTTGAAAAACATTTTGCCAAACCAACTTGATTAAGATCATAATCGTTAAAATTACTTGAGCGCAACTATTTTATGAGCGAATTACTATTTTCTCGTTTCAAGTAAGTTTTTTTTTTATTTTTTTTTTCCTATGTATTTTTTATTGCCCGGCCAAGACGTTGTCGGGTCAATGCCACAAAACGAGGCGCTTGTAATTTAGTTATGGGCTTTATTTAAATTATTTATGCATCGTCTGTGTCTGTCTATGTGTCTCTGTCTCAGTGTGTGTGTGATTGTGTTTATCAAATGTAAGCAGCAAACGCTACCCTTCGTCCCAACGCCCACTTTGTGACGCAACTTGGCAGGCTTAAGCATTCGACCTGTAAGTTTTACAGCTACAAAGTCCCATTTCCCTTCGTAGTGCCACTCCTTGACTTTTACTTCGTCTCTGCTGCAGTCAGTCTGCATGGTTGCGAGAATTTATGTCGCTTGACTAGCTTGAGATTACCGGATACGTTGCCAACGATGAAACTGGGAACAAGGGGCGCCTGGGGAGCTAGCTCAACGCTGGTTCCGGCTTGACTTTTGTTGAGATTCCCAAGTCTATTGCACTATGGGAGAAGTTGCGGATATTACGCTCAAAAATGTATACGCCAAGAATACTTTAAAGGTTTACAGAAACTTGGAGTAGAAAAAATAGGCATAGAAATATTTGTTTTGTTTTGTTAAGGTGGTTATTACCTATATATACAATAGGTTTTTATTCATTTTGTTTTACCTGAATTTAGATTTTTTTTTTTTTTTTTTTTTTTGGCTATTTGGCCCACTGTGCCTCATCAACATCAACCTTGCCGCATAACCGAGTAGAACTGCAAACCAACTTGTTTTGTTTAATTTTAAGCGACGTTTTTGCCACATCCAAAATGCAAAGCAAAGCAAAAGTTTTTGCCGCAGCTAGAGCAAAAAAAGTAGCCTCCCCCGAGCGAATGTAACCCACAGCCCTGTCATGGGCCGTGGACCAAAGACTACCAGGATTATTTTTCGTATTTCGTATTTGGTGAAAATTGTGTGGCGGCAGATAACACAACGGAAAAGCACGCAATGCGGACAGAGAGAGAGCGAATGGCTTTGCAAAAAAAAGTGAATAAAGAAAAAAAAAATAAATGGAAAATAAAAGCAGAAGCTCCAAAGTGGAAAATATTTATTTCGTTGAAATATATTTTTGCACAGCGTTGTTTTTTTTTTGCTATTGTTGCGACAGCTGAGCGAAGTTGACAATGGGCGAGTTGGCAATTTTTATTTAATTTCTGCTTGCAAAACCTAAGGGGAAAAGCTACATTGTTTTTTGTTGCTATTTATGCCATGGCGAAAGGGTATATCTCATAGAGTATGAAGAATGTCAACGAAATTGTTATTTTGCAGACTGGTTACATGTGGTGCTACTTGATATGTGCTCTCCAAAGAGTAAATGTGACAATTGCGAGCACATGAACGACCCAAGGTAACATCTTCATAAGATTTTTTCTTGCCGTTAATTTCTTGGTTTTTACTCTTGGATTGACAGTGCAAAGGTTAAGCTTAGTCAATTCTTCAGAGCTGGACAATGTGTTGAGAAAATGTGAATATAGAATTTTATAATTATACCTCTTTAAATGATAGGGCTTTGAGAGGGTAATGCAAAGAACCATTTGGTGAAGTAGCTAAGGACGTGTAAGTTTTACAGCTTCAAAGTCCTACTCCTTGACTTTCGCTCTGTCTCTGCTTTCAAAATTGTTTATTAAAATCCATTGTTATCTCTTCATTCCCTATTCTTAATGTTAATATTTGGAATTAGGGCATACATTTTTGTACCTTAATTTATTACTGCAATAAAACAAAAATGTACGAGTATTTTTAAGAATTGTGACAAATAAAATAAAAACTTTTCAAATAAAATCTTGCAAGCTAAAAGTAAAATTTCTAGATTTTCACTAATTTTTCAATTATTTTTTAAACTTTATTAAGTGCTTATTAGTTTTACAAAACTGGAAAAAATTGCTTGCTTGAAAAAAATTTCTGTTTGGCAGCAACAAAATAAATTATAGCAGAGGAAGTTCGTGCTATTAAATAGAAGCATAAAAAACAAATGTTAAGAGAATTATTTGCCTTATAGTCTTAGATAACGCAGCTAAAAATGTAGTAGAAGCAGTAAAGCAGAGAAAGCTGTATTTATGTATTATTTATTATTATTATTATTTATTTATTGGGTGCACATGCAGAAGGAAATCAATACCTTACACCCTATTCACATCGTCATCATCATGTATTATTTATTTATTGTATTTTCAAAGCAACTGTTTTTCTATTTTATCTAAAATCCCACAAAAGGTTTCCAAATTCATTTCCAAAACATCTGCAAATTACTTGATTTTAAACCAAATGTGACGTCATACACATTATATACATCCCATAGTACATTGCCTATTTGACAGGGTCTACAAATTTCGACTTGCCCAACTCGGTTCCATTTTCTGTTTATTAACAAAAAAATATGTTGCTTTTTTTTTTTTTAGTTACTTGTTATGCAAACTTTTGGCATTGCGTAAATTTTGCAAAATTGATTTTCCGTTTTTATGCAAACCATTTTTTGGGTATTTATGCGATTTTTACAGTAGCTCGTTTGTTTGCGCAAAATATTAAAAAGTTTCAAAATATGGCAACATAATTGAAAAATGATGCATTATAACTTCCGGCTAATTAAAATATAAGCTAAGCTGACTAACAAATATTTATGGCATTTGAGACGAGCGCCAATTTTCATGTTAAACAGCAATTTGGAGCAAAACTAAAACGCTTAAAACTAGGCAACAAACACAAGCACACTCGAAAACGCGGGCAAACACGGCGTATGCGTAACACAAAATTAGCACTGGCCGGGCCAAAAATGCGCGTCATCAACACGAAAATGGCATAGAACAGGCGGGCAAAAACACACACACACACACACACGCAAGCAACTACTGCTGTGTGTGTGTGTATTGGGTGAATTGTTGGCGAGGGTTAGGCAGGGAGCTGGCACGACTCGTGTCGAGACAACACGACGGTGGCAATTGGCGGTAACGATGTTGATGGCGCTGATGCTGGCGCCGGCGGCTTGCAGTGTTTGAATCAGGGGCGGATAAAACCGGGGGAAGCACAAAATTTAACCGCTTATAACACCCTCAAAGCAGCCAGGGCAACTGCTACACACACACACACCCACACACAGATACACAACACACTCACGCAAGGACACGCATACAATTTTGCACCCTCACGGCGTCAGTTTTGGTGATGCTGAGTAGATTTTCGTGTCTGTGCGAGGGAGTATGGAAAAGTTTTCCACTCTATGTAAGTGTGCGTCTCTGTGTATATGTGTGTAAGTTTGGCATGTAACAAAATCGCTGCATAATGGCTGTCGGGGATCTGTTGAGCAGGAGCTGCCGGGTTCGGTTCGGTTTGGTTGCCTTTGTTGCCATTTCTCGTCGCAAAAATTCCCGGGCACACGAACGGAAGCAAAGGCAGCCAACACACAAAAAAAAAAAAAAAAATATACTAAAAGAAAAGAATGAAAAAAGGGAATAAAGCAATGCCAGGCTGCATAGTAGTAGTAAAAGCAAGGAACGATTTTCTTCGATTTCTTGCTCGGCGTCGTGCTTTTTATGCTCGTGCAGCACTTTGGCTATTTGGTTGCTTTTTGTTGTTGTTTTTCTTTTCTTTTTCTTCGCTTTGCCTTTACTGTTGTTGTTGTAGTTGTTGTCCTCGCATATTGTACTATGTATGTTATTCTTGCTTTTTTCGCTTGTGTTGTTTAGCTCATTTTGCTTTGACTCAATTTTGTGGTTGTTGTTGGCATTTTTAGTTGAGTGGTTGCCATAGCTTCAGTAAAAAGCATGCAAAATAACCAACAAAATTACGTTTAGGATTTTAAAAAATGTTCAATACATTTTTGGTTTTAAGCTGAGTTGGTGGCTTTTTTCTTCGATATTTTCCAAAAGTTAATTAGTTTTCCTGAAAATACTATGAGATTTGTGTCAATTAGATAAATAGATAGTACTCACATCATATATTATACCTTTGTAATGCTTCCCAATACGAACCAGCTGTTTAGGCTTGTAATATAAAAAAAAATTTTGTCTGGATCTATTAAAAAAAAATTTAAGAAATTTTGTAAACTCAGCCAAGTCGACTCATATAGTGTAAACACCAAACTGAGTTCAACACAAACAAAGCTAATAGGGCAATGACAATTTGTAGATATATCCCATTTTAAATTCATTTTCTCATTAATAAATGGATTTACAAAATTCATTTTTCATGTGATAAGCGTGTGTACAGTAAAATATTTTCTTTTATAAATATTTTGCCATAGCTTTGCTTTCAATACAACTCTTGTGCTCTGTAATCCTTATCAATACGAACCAGCTGTTTAGTCCTGTTATTTATGTAGCCAACAAAATGGCGGCTGTTGCCTGCCGTTAGGCGACGACGCAACGGCTGATTATCTAATTCCGCGCCATAAACGAATGCAAAATTGCATAAAACTAAAAATGCAAGTTCCGTAATGCATTTCATAAAGCCGGATAAAGTAGCAGCTACAGAGAGAGAGAGAGAGAGAGCTTACCTTAATTCAAAGGCAAACAGAGAGCCTGCAGGACAGAGCGCTCATCAACGGGCATTTAGGAGTAAAGAAAACAGCGGGTTTTGCGGTTAGCCAGTATCTCGTTGTCCAACTGTCCGAGTATCTGTCGCTTAGTTAGTCGCATGTCCTTCGTCATTTAAACGTGCTCATGCATATTTACAAAGGCTGCGCAGGCACTGCAGGCATCCAGGCGCCCAGGCCCCACCCTCTTGGCATATTTCATCTGCCTTTGGGAATCGTTGGGCTCAATCGCTCGGGTCCCGCGCTCTCTCTCTCTCTATCTCTCTGCCTCTCGCTGTAATGGTATTTGTGTGTGCATAAATTTCAGCGCATTTTAACCCAGACACAAACGCGCACACACACATACAAACATACGTACATTTATTTAAAAAATTTTCCTTGTTGATTTTTATTTATTTTATATTTGTTTTTTATTATACTCTTTGATTGTTTTGTTTGCCGGCTTTTGACTTTTTTCAACTTTGCATTGCCTTTTGGGAAAAATACGCTACACACACACACACACACACACACTCACATTCGACAACTTTAGTATATAATGTTTGTTTATTTTGTTTTTGTTATTTTTTTGTTTGCAATTGAATTGGTTTTGGCTGTCTGTCTACACTTGAGACCATTTTAAGTATTTGCCAACTTGTTTCCACAACAATTTTTTCGGTTAGTAATTGAGAAAATTCTTTGAATTTTTTTGCAGTTAAGTCCCAGTTGAGTGTATATACGTTTTTGGCTAGATGTTTGTGGGTCATAATTGGAGGTATGATTGAACCCGCATTGATATTAGAGCGTTAAAAGCATTTTCGATTGCTTAAAAAGGTAGTTTAGTAAAGAGTGAAATTCTTGATGGAATAACTTTTAACTTTTTTATTTTTGAGCCGGTTAGAACTTAACTACAACTTTTATATAAGTATTAGACTTTATTTAAGTTTAATAAAAGCATTTGATCGTCTAAAGCTTTTACTATATTTATGCCTAGGAACATTGTAGCCGCTTCTAGATAGATAGATAGTCAAAATTGTTGAGATATTTTGTTGAGCTGAACATTCTCGATTATTTGCATTTCGAAACGGAGCTTTAATCTTAACTCTAAACGCATTCGATTCAATAACACGAAATTTTTCATTCCAAATAACTTTCATATTGAGACGTGTTAAATGTCCTTCAGTTACCCTGTATGGCTTATCGATACCGAAAAAAGAAGAGATAAAGTATCTTGACTTGTACTTGCACTCATATGGAAAAAATGGTGTACGCTAGTGCCGGGCGTGGACGACTTTGAGATACGCTGTACCATTACATTGCAATAAAATTTCAATGTCAACCGCTATTGATATAATTTGGTACAATGCTGGGAAACTCAATAAACTGCTAAGTACAAAATTTGGTTACGACACGTTTTTTTGGCCGATAGGTTCTATATGGCTGTATGATATAGTCAACCGATTTTGATAAAATTTACGACATATTCATAATTATAATTATGTAATAATTATCTATCTTAAACTTTTGTTTTTTCGAAGTCCTCTGAAACACCCTTATGGGAGCTATATAATAAAACCCCGATAGCAAAAAAATTAAATAAACTTGTCTCCCGTATGATAACAATAGCTTATACCATCTCTGAGATCTAGGCGTTCATATAGACGGACATGGGTATCTCGATCATACTGATCATACTTAAGGTAACTTTTGGGGGTCTCCGACGTCTCCTTCGGCATGCACAAACTTAGTATACCCTTGTAAAACTCGATCTCAACTCAGCTTGAAAAATAAAATTCGTCGTTAAAAATCAATATTTCGAGCACAATAAATCCCAAGAGTCGCAGTGCAGTTTTCACCTTACAATTATTATCAATATTTCTTAAAAAAAAGAGTATGAAGATGGGTGATTCATCTATTGCATGGAATCTTAGCTCTTGTGGTTTCATGTACTATAATAGATTTACTTATTTTAACCATATATTTTATTTTTCTTTCTTTCTAGGTAAGTGCCGCGCCAACAATTTATCATTATATCATAAATATGGGTTCAGAGTGCTTCCGAACAATGTGTCATGGAACGCTGCTCTGCCAAAGATTGTAAGTAAAACCGCAAATGACCCACTCCACGCACACCCATGCGTGTGTGTCTCATTAAAACTACATATGTTAGCATGCTGTATACATATTTATATGTATATGAAAACCACAATAAAAGTTGAAAATTAATTTCAGTTGAGCGCCACATTTTGCTGTCGTTGACTTTTACGCGCTGCTGACGCAAAGCAGCGGCCATATAATATATACATATACTTATACACTTACTCTCTATATTAGCAGTATAGTGTATACTATGTACATAAATGGAGTTTCTCTTGGCTCCCCAACTATTTATCTATGCAAAGTAATCAGCTCTCATCCGGCATTTTAAATCCGCAAAATTTATATTGTTATTGTAATTGCAATGAAAATGTTAATATAGGCAGCTTTTCTCATACCAACCCCCCCACACACTTTTAATGTGGCTCTCCCCTGCCTTAACTGTATTAGACAAACAGAAATTAACTTTAACTCCAACTCACTCAAGTTTAATGTGCTTAACGCTCCAATGCCTTTGAACTCTTTGGCTAGAGCTGCACTTTGCACTAAAACTGACCAACTCATTTTTAAAAGATTCAGAGACTCTTAAGGTAGGGTTAGACGTGCAAATTATAAAGGTGTAGCAAAAAAAAAAAGCCTATTATATATAAAATAAGTATTTTTCAATCTATTCTATAATCAAGTGCCAAAACTGCGCCGTACATAGTAGTTGTACCTCAAAGGTGATGAAATCGATAAATATTCATGTATTGAAATTATTTGTTCGTAGATTATATCTAATTGGTTTACCTATCTTAACAATTCTCTTCAAAAGCTTAGCCTTTGAGCGAAACCTCAAATTTCTATCTGTAGCAATATGATTAGGGACAGATCTCTTCGTCCAAAGTGTTGTATACATAATTTTATTTTTGTTTCTTCCTTCTTGGAACATATGGTAGAATTTCTGTTTTTCGAGTAATCAGTTCAGTTTGAATTACTAATCCAGTCAAAAATTGGAATGCCCATTTTGTGGCCTTTTACGGCAAGCAGGGGAGGACTGAGGTGGATACCCCAAGTCCGCCACCCCGAGTGTATATTAAGCTGGCTCTTACCTATTAACTCAATGATGTGCTTGCTAATTTTAACGTTTTGTGATGAATTTTGACATCTTTCTGAGTCGTGTAAACATTTAACTCGTCTGACCGCAGCTTCAAAACACGCTTGTGCTTACTCCCTTTATTCGCGTTTTATCTTGGACTTGACTTTAAAGTCGGGTCACTCCACTCTATAGACAGACCAAGACGCAACAGCTTTAATTGTCGTTGACTGAACTTTCCCACTTTACCATCTTGTTAGATCTTTGCCTACAATGTTTGTGTTTTTTTTTTTTTTTTTTTTCTTATTTGGTGTATTATTATTGCTATTGGCGTAAATATTTTTTTTATTTGCTTATAAACAGCCTCTGCCTATAAGCATATAATATAAATTTTTAATTAGAGAGGTGTGTGCGCATTAAATTTTATTAGACATATATCACTGTAGTACATATATCACTGAGACTTCAGTTCGTAGCTCACTGACCTGTCCACTGACCACGTTCCTGATACATTGTTTGGCGTATGGTTGCCGTTTAAATTAATTTAATTAGTTGGCTGGTATTTAATATAGTATAGTTGAGAGTGAACAAAGTTCAAGAAACTGGAAATAATAAGAGTAAATATTTATAGACTGTTTGAACTCAGTATAATTGTGCTATGTATATTAATGTGAACGAATTAATAAACAGCCTCTAATTCTCTTTAATAAAAAGAAAATTACAAATTGGAGACTTTTCATTCGTAGATACTCAACAATCAAATCCAAGCCGCTCAAAAATTGTTCTGCCTGCTAACCTCAGCAGACCTGTCTGTCGAAATTTTGTACGACTTCGAATAGGACATACACAAGGCACACATGAATATCTATTATCTGGCGCTACCCTTCACTTACGATGTGGAAAGAATCTTACTATGGATCATCTTCTGGTTTCTTGTCCATATTTGCATTAGATCTACCTTCTTCGGCTCCCAGACCTCATCTGTATTATTAGAAACAGCCTCAGAATCCTACATTTTTAAAATATACAATTTAGTATAATCGGTTTTGAAGCCCATATTTCGAGCCGAAGGCCCGAGGCTAGTGCTCGTTAAATTACCATTAAGTTTAGTATTAAGTACTAGATTTAATTTGTTAGAAACAATTTTTTAAATAATTAATAGTGTGACCGTTAGTGGCACAAGACATATGAAGAATCTTTAAAATAGGCGTTGCGAGCTGTTTTTAAGGAAAATAAAGATTTGGGAGTGTACTAATAGGTCACTAATAGGAAGGTGTACTAATAGGAAAATTCACACATACCCTCAAAATTAAGATTTACTTTTAAACATGATCCTTCAACCAAGCGCTAGTAGTTCCCCTTGAGTTACTGCTAGTTCCGAACGATAATCTGTTGCTCAACAAATGTCCCGTGAGATACTCCCTCCTAGATTGCTTCAAAATCTTTTGGGCTTGGGTATTTAAAAGAAAATAAGTGGAGAATATATAATATGTTACGATTGAGCGGCAAGTCAAAACTGAACCCGGAACAGGGCTTATGCCACGAAACTAAAGTTTTGGAAATGTTTCTCAGCTATCACCTATTACTTATCGTATCTTACAGATACTTTGTTACATGAACCACGCATTTTTTTTTTGCTTTGTTATACACTCATAGCATTCATTATGTAACTCTCTTTAAAAGTTTCTATAAACAAAAAAAAAAAAATATTTAAATAAACTTGTTCTATAAAGTTGTAGGTAGTACATAACATATACATAAAAAAAAACTATTAAAAGCCACGCTTAACGAAGCAAAACATTTCAAATGCCAGTTTCAAAGAATCAACAATGCTGAATTTCACAATTACAAAGTATAAAGAAAAAATAATAATAATAAAAATAAATGTCTATAAAAAAAATAATATTGTTAGTTTGTGCGCGCATGTGTGCAGTTTGAAAGCGAAAATGCAATAAAAGCAAATAACAAAAAACAACAGACAGCAAACACAACGGTCAACAGACAGCTGTTGACAAGGCACACACACACATACGTACTCACACACACAAACACACTTTTTGTCATGTAGACAATCGTGTGTAATAGAAAATTATGTTTATGGACCCGATCTAGGGGAACTGTCCAAGTGCAGCTGATGATGAATCAGACGCGCCTTGGCCAAACAATAAGCGCATAATTGGCCAAACTTTGATAAAAACCGAATGTACCATAGAGCCGTAAACCGCAGAGTTGTTTTTTTCTCTCTTTCTTTTTAACGAGTTACAGTTTAGGGTTTTGAGCAAAGTGAACAGAGCAGTGGTTCCACTTTTTGAACTAATTTGAATGAAATGATCTTTTTAAGGAGCATACGGACTTGGATGTAGGGTATGGGCAAGTAGCCAAACACAAATGTGCTCTGGTGCCATTTAAAAAACTTACACAATGAACATTTTCACTGCTTTGAACGCATTTTAGGCAACCGATATATTCCTAAAGCTCTGTCAAAGTCAAATATAGAGTCATAAATCTCAGTTGAACACCAATGTTGTTGTTTTTTATTAAATAGTAGTAGACTATAGTCTCGTTCAAATCGAACCAACTTTTACTTGAGTTAAGCAACTGGTTCCATTGAACAAACTCATTTTCGACTAAAGTATAGCTTGAAGCTCAAAGATTTGACTTTGTTTTTTTTTTGGGGAGGAAAGAGTCATGTATGAACCGCTTGGAGAACTGTTTCGGTTAGGCCAACTGAAGTACTATAAAACATTGTTCTATTATTAGAACAAGGGCTTTGGTTCTGGTTCTTTGTTAACTGATTTAAGCTGGTCTTTTAAACAGTAGACTGGATTTCTATCAATCGATACTATAGTCTCGTTCAAATCGAACCAACTTTTACTCGCTTTAAACAACTGGTTCCATTGAACAAACTCATTTTCGACTAAAATTGTGTGAATTAAGAATCAAAAATTATATATAGTTTGAAGCACGAAGATTTGACTTTGGCTGCAACAACTTCTTCTTGTGCAACACAATGGAGACTTATTGTGAAATAAAGCTCTTTGCAATAATTAAAATGAACCAGTTTTTTAATTACAGTTGATCCGAATTGTACTTTTTCCTAGTGTTGTATTTAGAGCATACGATTTCCAACTGTCGCATTGAATTGGAAACCGGCTCTGATTGCACTTACAATTTGCTCTAAATAAATAAAGATTGTCTTGATTGCGTATTCAAGAACGTTCATTTTTGAGTCACTTTGCATTTCGTAACAGTTTCGTAGCCCTGGCATACACATGCACACAAACATATGCACAAGTATTATGTAGAACGCAAAAAGCTTTTAACATAAGCGTGTTAATGTGCTGATATGATGACCATGCAGCGGCTTTATCTCTAACCGAAATTTCAATATTTTTTCTTTGTATTTTTTGGGTCAAATGTCTGACTTGGCTTTTAGCCCATAAATAAGTTTTTCAATTGAGTTGGCGTTGTAGCTGGAGCTGGAGTTGACTTGTTTTGCATCTTGACAGCTGCCAAAGTGGCCCATTGACCAACAACAACAACCACAACAACAAAATCCATTCGACGCTTTAGCCGTAGCACTTTAAATGACGTTTTTGTTAAGGGTTCATTGCTTCTGCTTTTGTTCGTCGTGTTGCCGTTGCTGTCGTCATCATCGTCATCGGCTCCAAAGATTTTCATTTTCATTTCGAATCAATCAACGCCTTTACTTTAAGCTGCTAATTTGTTTGGCGGCAAACTCTGGAGATTAATGCCTTGGCATTCGTCAATTCATCAAATGGACTAAAAAGCAGTTTGTGTAATAAAAATGCAAAAGGCACAAGGTACGGGTTAATGTGTGTGTGTGGGTTAAGGGAAGGCGCTCTGTGTGGGGTTAATGTCTTGAGGCGGTTTCAACTTTTGTTTGGCATTTTTATCAGCGCTCGTTTTACATTTGTTGGCATTGCTGAAGGCAGTGACGTAGATAGCACTTTGTGATGGGGGCGAATGTGACATAACAATTGTTAGGATGATGAAGAATCTAAAAAATACATTTTCTAAAAAAATGTTTTCATCTGTTTAAGCCCAGCTCATAGCTAAGACTAGTCAAATGTATTGGCTTTTAGGATCGTCTTTACAAAGCAATTTTAAAGCCAGTATGGACCCATGCCTTGCAAATTTGTGGTACGGCAAGTACATCTAATATAGATATACTTCAAATACCAAATTTATACTTAGCCTTAGTTTCAAAAAAGGTTCTTGGGTTATTCGTATAAATTTTTGATATGATCGATAACTTGGTCTGGTTCTTAATCAATAATTTTAAATTTGCCACCAAATAAAAAAAAATTCGATTTTTGCAATCCGAATATATATATATGTATGTTACATAGAGAAGACATCGAAGTTACTTAAAGCATGGTCAGGGTGAACGGAGAAGTCGATATAGACACCGTAGCGCCTATATCTCAGATATGATAGGCGCTAGTGCAACCAAACTGTTGGACAATAACTCTTTTTATAATTTATTTATGTGTTTATTTAAAGGGGTTAGATACTAGAAAAATAACTTTTAGAGAGATAGAACAGTGAAAAAATATATATTAACTAATCTACGTCTCTAGTCCGATGGGTGAACTTTTTAAAGATATGCAATGAGTCACCTCATGAATTGGCCAGAAACTAGGATCATGCGGAGTAAAATTGGATCTACAAAGTTGCAAGGCTAAGAAGGCGAAAATTACGAGTTACTCTAGGATGCACTGTAAATGTAACTTGATTAAGAAGTTCCATAGAATCTACATGACCAAGTGGTAGTTAATCGCGAATAGCACTCCGTGGCATGTTCTGCGGTTACTTTAGGAATGCACCTTTTTAAGGATACGTCTGTCAGAATAAGGTGTCAGTCGGATATAAGGAATCCAATTTAAGCCACGAAGTGCAAAAAGTTGGAAATGCTTTTGCACCAATTCATTCTTGTCTTGATGAAGAAGGTACTGAGGATTCCAAACGTAGCAACAGTTTTCCAGAGAAATATAGAGAAGTTTGGTTGTATACAGGTCGTTAAACTCCTTAGACTTAACGCGAGGACCCCTCTAGCTTTTTTTAAAATGTTGCATATATGAATATCAAATTTAAGCTTATGGTCAAATGGAACACCAAGGTCAGGATGCGTTCTTAGAGAGAGGAGTTTCTAGAGTAGAACCAAACGATAAAATTTCATGATCTTTTATTTTGTCTTATTGAGACGGAGTAGATTGACATTATATCAAGTTTGTATGCTATCAAGATATATAGCTCCCATAGGGGAGCACGTTGAAAAAATCCAAAACTTTTAAATGCATAATTCACTTGTTTGTGAAAATATCGTAACGTTTGGCATTTGGAAGTTTTCCAGAGTTCTTATTTTTTGGGAAAAGTGCACATTAATTTTTTCATAGAGTTAATTAATCCCCCAATTACCCTAGCTATCGAAGCCACTGGTTATTGCTGCTTTTTGTCAACGTTGTTTGCAGTTCACGTTGCAGTCATCGTTGTTGCTGTTGTTGTTCTTATTGTTGTTGTTGCTGTTGAGTTGTCGTCTTGAAGTAGGTTAGTGGCACAAGTCGGAACACAGAGCAACGTGACGCTGACTGCTATGTTGTTGCAGTCGACGCAGCTGCAACTGCTACAACAACAACAACATTTTTAGCTTTTTGAATGCATTTGTATTTGTTGCATTTAATTTATTTACATTTATTTTATTTTTTGTTTTGAAGAAAAAAAAAAAAAAATCTTTTGCTTTGACATTTTTGATGCCTTTTTTGCTTACAGTTTTGTTTGCTGTCAAGCATTCTTTGTATTTGCTGTTTGTTTTGTGGTCATTGTTGTTGTTGTTGTCATTATTGTATCTGTTTGTTGTCATTATTTATTTGCCCAAGGCCGCGCTTTTATTGCTGTTGTTTGTTTCATTTACTCAAGCTCAAATAATTAGCTAATATTTATCTATGTCGTCAGACAGCTTTAAGGAACTCCTACTTCATACTCGACTTTTCAAGATGGCCAATTTGTTACACTGTCAGTTGAAAGTTTTCGGACGCTTGAAACATCTATTATAGGAAATTTTGTGCAAATACGCTAAAACTTTGGGTTTTCTTAGTTATCGTTTAGCGAAAAAGTTACTTTTGGGATAAGAATTTATCAGACCGGAGTTAAAAAAAACAACATGACAACGAGAAGATGATCATTCCAAAATTGAAAAAAGTATTGATCAAACACGGTTCCCAAATGAACTAAATGTTCAAATCGGGAGCTTTTTCGAAAATAGAGTTGACGTAGCATTGGTTTTTAAAAAACTTGGTCCTAGAAGAATAGTCTACAATTGTCAAGAACGACTTTTTTGATGAAATAAAAATGAGACTAAAGCTTAAATAACTGGCAAAAGAACATTCTTTTAAAAAGACATGCCCTCATTCTACAATAAAATCTTAACTGCACGAATACTTTTGAGCTGTAGTGTCTTTCGTATTGTTACTGTGGGTGTCGTTTGCTCAACTTGTTTTCTTTTAATTTTTGGCTCTTTAGGGTGCGGTTTATTTTTTGTTAGTTTTGCCAGTTTTTGAAAGTATTTGTTTAATTAAACTACAATTTCAATGCTTTGCGCTTTTTTTTTTTTATGCAATTAGCTTCTGATATGCATCAACTCTGCGTAGTTGTTATTGGTGTCGTTGTATTTGGTTTCCGTGTCTTTGTTAATTTGCATAAAATTGCATTGAACACCTTTCAGTAGGCGAGGTAAAGGCAGAGGCAGTTGGCTTTAATTAATTCAAGATTGCAAAATTTTGCTAATGGCTCAAGTGTTCATTGGTTGGCACATGAATTGCTTAATTAATTTATACATATAAGGAAATAAATTTAATTAAATTTTATGGCAAAAGTAAAATAATGATAACCATTTCACAATATTTTATATATGCCAATAAATTGGGTAGACGGTAGTTCGTGCTGTAACGAAAGCACTGCGGTGGCTCTCAAGCATATTTAAAGATTCATGGTTTAAGAATTAAAGAAAAAATATATATATATATCTATTGGAAGCATTATGCTAATGTGACGACACGGCATTATCTGAGGAATAAGAGTTAACATTATGTTCTGCTTGGCAATGTTTTCTTTGAACACAAAATTAAAGATTTAAAAACATTTGTTTTGAAGATTTAACCACGTTTGTATTAATTACTCCATTGCTCAAAATGGCTTCGTTTGAGATGTCCCCAAAATGTGAAGATTGGATTTTTTGGAGTGCAATCAGATTTCAAGATTTACTTTTCTGGATACCCCCACTCTTTATATACTATATTGTTCCATATTTCCAGAACTTACCATTTAAAAATTCTCTTTAAAAAAACGATGATAGCTTTTAAAATTATATTTATGCAGTAAAAACCTTAACCCTCCGTCGGACACCTGGTGCTGGCCAGACCTATTTCGTTTTTGACCGTTAATTCAAAGTATTTCTAATTTAGATATCGACTTGCGCTTCCAGGTAGCTTCCTAAAATTTTATTGGCTATCGATCCATGTATAGTAGAAATATCAAAAAGTCCTTAAAACAGACGAAAAAAAGGATTTGAAAAAGTTTACCCTCGGACGGACACATGATGCCTGGCTGGACCCCTATGTATTTGCATACATTTATATGGGAATTTACCTCATGTTTCGGATCAATTATATACCAACGAGGTATATTTTCTTAAATAAGCACCATTCTGTATCGATTTATCATATGTTGAGCTTCTTGCCTGAGGAAATAAATACTCGAAAAAGATTTGGATTTGGAAAAAACAAATCATACAAATATTATTTTAAAAAATTCACTTTTTTTGAGGCATTCAGATTTGCAAGATTTACTTCACTGGATAATATATACTGTTCCTTATTTACAAAACTTACCATTGAAAAATTATCTTTAAAAAAACGATGATACCTCCTAAATTATATTTATGCAGAAAAAACCTTAAAAAATTCAAATACCAAAAAAAATTTTTTTTTTAAATATTTACTTAAATCTTACAATATTAGATGAAAAAATTATCATTAATTCTTGTGAAGCTTTATTTCAATTAGAGCAACTCACTCGGTTCACCTTTGACTTTGTTTTTTTTTTTAAATTTCATGTGTATCTGTGTATCTGTGTGTGTGTGTCTGTAGTATCTGTGTGTGTGGGACTTTGTTGGCTTCTAGATTGTTTCGTTACTTGGCGGCAGTGCAATAAAGTAAGACAAACAAACAAACAGTAAATAAAAAGTACTAAAGAAAATATAAACACACAGATACACACACACACACACATACATGCAAGTCGGCCTGCTTACAAAGTGCACTGCGGCTGTCTGTGTATTTTGTAACTGTGTGAGCAAGTGTACGTGTGTGTGTAAGTGCATAAACATTTGCCTCTGCTGATGCTGCTGCCGCTGCTAGTGTTTTTCTTTTAGCTCAAGTTTTCTACGCTTTTCTTTTCTTAGTTATAATTTTTCCAACTTTTGACCCAGTTTATGCGCCGCCTGGCAACGCAATGCAGCGCCTCTCAGCTGCTCTAGCCACCACCACCTACCTCAGCCACTGTTTTTATCTCTGCTTTTTCTTACCTTTGTCTATGGCAATTTTAGCCTAAAAGTTCTTCTGGCTTATTTATCATGGCATAGAGACTGCAATTTCAATTAAACTTATCAGAACTTTGAATTGAATAAGATGATGACGAGGAAAAAGAAGTACAAAAAAAAAAACAACAACATTTAGCTGACAAGTAACTTGAAATGGCAAAGGCAAAAGCAAAAGCTTAAAAAATATAATAATATTTATTAAAATGATATAAGCCTGAACAACACATAACTAATGACAGCAACAACGACAACAACAAAAACAACAACCTACATACACTGAAAAAACATGTGCGCACGTTTTTATGTCATGTGCATAAATTTCAAACGAGCCATGAGTAAAAACATTTGTAGGTTTACGGAGCGGGACGAGTGACATCAAGGCAAACTGGCAATTGTATAGGAAATTCTTAGCAACAAGTAACATGCCTAGAACGAGTATGTAGCCATACAGATTTATTATGACAAGAAAAAACAAAAGTTTGGACTTTAAGTGTTGAACAGTGGCTTAAAATCAGTAGTGTCTATGCATCAGAAAAAGGCAAGAGAATGAACGTAAACTAGCTTGCAAATTTGTGGTCTCTGTTAAATTTCAAAATTTTATTTTATACTGTTTCCTATAAATGTGGCGCATGTGACGTCATAGTGAAGAGAGTTGAGTCAAAGCACATTCAGACAGCTTGTGTATAGCACAGAGGAGAAGCTTAGTTCAAAGCAGAAAAGAATAAAAGTATTATTCTTAGTATTGGCTGGATTTTATTAGAGGCGGAAGAAAACCAAATTGAAGCGCTTTCTATAAAAAGATATGAAAATGATTTGGTGACCCCCTCAGGTACTGCAATAATGAAAACCTTTAGCTAGTAGCAGATACAAAAGCATTTATATTTGAGAACATTTTTCAATAATAATAATATTTTAATTTTGATTATTTGGCTGACTAAAATTTTGTTAGCCGTTAGAGCTTATATGTGCTGTTAATTATAATTAATTATAATTTTCTAGTTTTGCGATAAACTTATTATATATGGTATCCCAAATAAAGTGGCTTTTGATTATTTTGTGAAATTCACACTCAATTATGTTTCTAAAATTTGAAAATAATTGGTTATGGTTATTGCTGTATTTCACAATTTCACGTCATTATAATAAATAGTATTTTAATAATAATAATAATAATTCTTAATCAGCTGAAAGTTTTCTATTTTTTATTTTTAGTTGAAAATTTGTACACGCCTCATAAAGCCTTTAAACATAATTTTTGTCTACTAATGTTGGTGTCATCTTGCTTAAGGGTTTTTTTTTAATTAGTCAGATTTTTAGGAGAAGTTGATTAGAGATGGTAAAGCATTTTAACTTCCGCCTTCTATTGGGTCTGTTCCTACGATATACGAAACTAAGCTCTCAGCCTATTATTGTATCTGCTGGAGAAAAATTAGATCTGCTCCTCTACGGTTCTCAGATTAAATTCGAAACCAATTCGTGACTTAGCAGCGTCACCTTAGATCAGAATACCATAACTAAATAAATTCAATTTTTGAAATCTATTTAAAGTGAGAAAAATCGGATCTAGTAGTGATCCGGATCACTGCACCTTAACTGTCAATGCGGCTTCTTAAAAATATTCACACTTTTCCTAAGGACTCTCAATCTAAACCAAGTATTATTGGAGAAATAAGAATAGGGATAATCTCTAATTGTGAAATTTAGTGGAGCTCCTGAAAATATGTAAGGTGATCGTATATCACTCCAACTCACTTCATATGTACCATTCTATTGTAAGTTTCCACCAGTGCTGAGACTGTTTTTAATTTATTCTTACCCAATTAGCTAAAAACTGAGCTTTTAATAATAGTATCTGCCAAGGGCTTGTTAATATAAGCATTCTGAGCTGAATTTTAATGTATCAATCTATTACCATAGCACATGGGACTAAAACAAATGATCTTTACACACATTGAAATTTATATAAAATCAAAATTTTATATAAAGTTTTAGTTTAGTTTTGAAGTTATGTGGAGAAGATTCCTTTCTCTTTGTGATAACATTTAACATTTTTGTCAATACAAAAAGCACGTGCTTAGAAACTTATCAACAAAAAGGCTTGATTAGCTTTGTCTCAACTCAAGCAACAAAATCCGTATCCGAATCCGCATCCAAGTCGAAAGTTAGCCAAGTGAGAACCGCCTGTAAATCTATTTATAACGAAGCACGTCAACGACATAAAAACTTTTAGCGAACATATGCAAAACTACGTCAAAACTATCCAACGGACAAAAGCCAACAACTTGGCTATCGTGAAGTGAGGGGTAGTGGAAGTTCTAGTGGAAGCAGTCCAACTCTTGGCTCATCTGTTTCGAGCCAATAATGTAAAATCGCATAACACTTGAAAGAAAAACTCTGGCAGAGAGACAGTAAGACAGTGGAACAGACAAAAGAGACGCATAAGCCACTCAAAAGTTGGCAGTCAATACAATGCGACGCTGACGTTGATGATGAGCTATATAAAGATGTGGTACGGAGCGGGGAAGTAGAGAGGATGTCACTGAAACTGCAGTCACTCCTGGAATCCGCTTGATATAACGACATTTGTCGTTATTGTCAATGTGCACACTCTCTGTCTTTGCTTACGTCAGTCACTCTGTCACTTACTCTCACGCTCTCTGTTTCGTACTCACTTATAGACTCAGTGCTGATAAGGCGCTTAACGTTCTGGCCAGGGTTGTCATGGTTAGCAGCAGGTGACAGCAATCAGCTGCTCAATTGATACCCACACATTATGTCGCACAGTGGCGCAAAATGATAAAAGTTTATGGCTAATAATTGGCAATTTTGTGTAACTGCGAGCGTCGTTAAAACGCGTCAATTCTTAATTTAACGTTTAAAAATAAATAATATTTGAATGCCCTTTGGCGATACTCTGGCATTTAACTTGGCTTAATGATAAGTTGTTGAACACATTTAAAGGGCGCCTTAAGTTAAATAAATTGTAGACTCAATCTATCATTAAAAAGCTATTATTTTAAATATTAATTTTTAATTGATTTTTGTTGCCACAGCGGCAGGTTTTTGTTTTGTTTTTTGTTTTTGTAATTTGTCAAAAGATTATGAGCATTAAATTATTATTTCGAGTCTTCTAAACATTTTGGATTTTTAATTTATTTTTGTGATACACTAATCCGGTCTAAAAGGTCAGCTGCGGGTTGCCACTCTTTTTTGTTGTTGCTATTGCGGTTCTGTCTGTTGTTAAACATAATTTATCTGTTTAAAAATTAGTTTTTTTTTTTTTTATACATATATTTCGAAGGGCAATCATACATAATAAGCGTTTTCATATTTTATGTGGATTTTTCCTTTTGTTTTGTACTTTGCGCAATTTTGTACGACCCTTTGAAACAAACAATGGTTAAGAACGGGTGTGTAAACTGGGGACTAATGTTTGTAATAGGCTTACAAGGGCAGGGCGCTTTTTGTTAAGCCCAAAGTGACAATTCAATCTTTTATTTAAAAGGTACTGCTATGCCATGGAGCATTGCATAGATCGTTTTAAAACTTTTATTTGCTACATTGTTGTAGATTTATAAGTCTTTATAAACATAAAACTCATAATAAATATTTAAGTAAAGTATCTAAATACGATCTATCAACCATAATCGAAATCACTCTTTCAAATCGTATCATCAAATGCAAAATTTTTTAAATATTTAAAAAAAAATTCCTGAAATCTATAAAGAATTACTTTTTGTTTTAAAAAAAAAAAAACAACCAAGAAGTCTTAATGACAAAACTATTTTCGGATTCAACCAACTTTAAAAATGTTTAGTATGTACATAGATGTTTTTTCTACCAACTGCTTTAAAATTTTTGATGATTTCAAGGTATAATTTAGACATACAATTTTTTAAAGTGTAGCGTAAACCGAATACAGTCAGAACTGGAATGAATGAAATTTTTATGTTTCCAAACCGTTAGCAATCTATAGGGTGGGCCATCTGTTGGTTTGGTTGCTAAATACTCATAGTTCGGAACATAGACGTCTAAAGTGTATGTCACATGATACACTATACGTCAAGTTCAAAACTACTCAATTTTAGTCATCGAAAGTTATGATGTTGGCATACGAGGTTCTAGAGCCAGCCATACATAAATGAGTAGTTTCAAACTTGCATTTGGTATATACAATTGCTAAATTTTGTTGGCCCACCCTATATTATAATCAAAGTTGCGTCAAATATCTTAAAATGGGTTTTCTTTGAGTTATATTTACAAAAATGAAGTTGGTGACAATCTGTAGCTTAGGACTACGGGCTTTAGAAGAATCATAATAAAAATTAAAAATTTTTTTTTTTTTTGTATTTAAACAACTTCTCTACTACTTTAATTTTCAAGAAAGTTGCCTAATTTAAGTACATACATAGGTTAGGTTAGGTTGATTAAGCCTAATTGTGGAAAAGAAGAAAGAAGTATGGAAAAAGGGTTGAAGAGGGGGAAAGGGGTACATTGCATACATCATTTTAGAAGATCTGTTCGTTGAAACCAGATTACTCACAATATTTTGATATTTTAAAAATACATTTTTCTATACAGTCAAAAATTTTTTATAACTAGAGGTGTGACAGAACTGTAGACAATGTTAAATTTTTAACAAATAATGGGTTGGGTTAGAAACTCTCGTCGTAGTTTCTTAACTTTCAAGACTATGTTCAAAATAGATACCCACGACCACGAAGGCCCAGAGGGTAAAATTCGCGCTATATATTTACTATTGACAAAGTCATCGGCTCTCTAGAGATAATTATCTCAAAAGAGTTATGTTTGTGTTTGGGGCCTTATAGATAGATATATCATACATATCGTCTTATTGCTTTGCCTCGTTGGTTTAAAATTGAAAGAAATATGAGGTAATTTAATTTCAATCCACTTTTCGCTGCCAAACCGGACTTTTGATCTTAACTTTTCAAGTTTTGCATCTGGTTTTTTAAAAACAATTCCTATAGCTTGCAAGTTTATAATGCATAGTTTTGCAAGCAAACTGGCCTGTAGGAGTTAAGTTCCTTAACCTGGTATTACAAGTTCCCCCACTTGGGTTTTTTTTTTTTGGCCCCTGTTTCTTTTAACACATTATCAGCAATCAAGACAAAAGCTTAGTCATTGCCGATCGTCAGACAACAGGCAACATTAACCCCTAGGTAACTACTTATTTCTATTTTTTTTATTTTTATATATTCTTTTTATATATTTTATATTTTTATATATATATATATGAAAGGCATATATATTTTTTTTTTGCTAGCTTTTGTTTTTGCTCAAGTGGGGCTGACTGTCATATTTTTGTGTTGTTGTTTCTGCTCCACTGCCCGGCTACATTTATTTCACTGCACCAGCCAAGTAGTCAGTCCGTCAGTCAGTCAGACCCGCCAGCCAGCCAGCCAGCCAGCCAGCCGTTTGTCAATTACCCTACAAACCTCAACTAGTACAGCAGCAACTGCAACAACAAACAGCTGATTGTCTTTCATAATCGCTGCTTGGAGCAGTTGGCATCGCTGGAGGTGTGCCCTGACTGCACTGCAACTGCCAGCAACTTGCAACTAACAACTGTGGCAACTGCTGCCATTCTGCTGACTCAATATGACGCCCCCAGTGCGCCCCTCCACTACCCGTCATCATTGTCGATTGTCGAAGTCGTCGTCGTCGTTGTCGTTGTCGTCATTGCTGCAGCTGCGCCAAAGTTCAAGTGTTGAGCATACTCTTTATACCCTATAATTTGTTGTGAGCAAGAGCATATTTCCAAATGCTATGTAATTAGTTGACTTGCCAATTTCAAGCGAATCTCTTAGAGAATTTAAGTGTTGTTGTTCTTGTGAGCCTAATAATAATCAAAATTTCCATGTTTAAGCATTGATTGAAGCTAAAAAATGCACGAAGATTTGGTAGGAATTTTGGACTAATAAAATTCCTGTACTTGAAACGATACGATTTGTGCAGTTTTCTAAGAACCGTCGAATTCATAATTTTGATGCAACTTGACCAGGAACAAGTATTTTCAAATATTCGGGAAATTGAAAATTTAGCTATTTTAAACAAATTTTTTTGTACTGTAAGGTATATCTCTTTTATTTATTAATATTTTTGAACAGCTCAATATGAAGACTTAATCGTTACGGGTAATTCAATGTTAATTTGATGAGATTGGCAATCTCAAAAGATTTCGAGATCATCTACAAAAAAAAAATCCTACTGCAGATGGGAGATATTTGTATCCAGAGGCCTAGGCTAGTTACAATTGGAGCGACTTTCCAGCTGAAACGAAGAAAATTCTTTTTTCATTTAATATCTGGTGAACTAGAGCATATCATCTGAGATGACAGTTTTAGAAGCAAGCTTAAAAAATTTCGGGAATATTTTTAAAAAGGAAACAGGCTTGTCCGGTAACTGTTTCTAGAGACTAATCGTACTTGCTTGTCCGAATTTGAGCCTCTAATAGTCTAGCCTATAATACGGACCTATAACTGCTGATCGCTTAGCTGCAAAGAAAGATTCGTTGACCCAAATCTTCTAGGATAGAGTTTCAAAAGCATCAAAGAGCTTGCTTTTTACGCTAAAATTCAGCTGAAAGCAATTTGCTGGCATACCAGCATAATCTTTATAGAGCATCTTCTAGTCGAAATTTCCGGATTCTGGCGTCTTACTTGTTTTGCGTAGTCGATGTTGTTGTTTTTATTTTTATTTTGCACCACACAATTTATTTTACCCACAAAAAAATAAAAGATAAAAAAAATCATAAAATGGTTGTGTGTAGTTATTTCTGAAGTAGTTGTTGTTGTTGTTGGTATTACTAGTGTCCTTTTGCAGGTGTGCTTCGTGTGAGATTTGCAGCAGTTGTTGTTGTTTTTCGCTGCTTCCGTTGTGGCGTCCCTCCCGCGGCTTCCCGGCTGTCATAATTACTTGCACTCCACATCATCTGCATATGGTAGGAGCCCAGAAATCGATGCACAGACATCGTCGTGCATTAAACGCACTTGGGACCTGAGCTTTGGTATATATAGTACATTTTTTTTTCATATTTCGTTTACCAACATTATTTTTCTCGCCCTCTGTCATAATCAGCAATGTTGAGAGCTTGTTCCTGTCTAGTAAGTATCTCATCATTATTGTTGTTGTTGTTGTTGTCGTCGTCGTCTTTGTGGTCAGCTCCTGTAAATTGCCACTAAAAGTGTTGAAGTGCAGCACTTGCTGTGTCATTGGGGCAACCAAGCAAGAGCTGTAGAAATAAGTTGAAAACGGGTAACTAAAGGGTTTTGTATTATAATATTCATATTAAATTATGCCTGGATCTCTGCCTGTGGCTTCCACAGTGCTCAAATTACATGCTGCCAGCTTTGGCTCTTCTTCGTCTGAAATTATCCTCTTAAGCGTTTTATAATACAGTGTGCACTAGAGGGAAATGCAGCTGTTAGGGGGTTACAAGTGTGCCCAGATTTTATGTTTAGTATAAGAATACAATTTTAATACTATATTGAAATTTTCTTTAAATATTGTAATTTTAAGAATAACAAATTAAAACCGACTCAATTTCTTTCCAACTTGTGAAAATAACAAATAAAAAAAAAAATACTAAATATAATAAAATACTTCATGAAGACTACTAATCAGTAGAATTTAATCTATTTAGTTTGCTTTGAGATTTTCAATAATTTTTAGCTCATAAACATGATTAGATGATTAATTAGTACCTGGGGTCATACTATATTATCTATAAGGCACATTGTGCAAAGATTATTGAAAAAATAGAATTTGTAAAATTTTTAAATTTCTTCAAATATATATATTGGAGACAACGTATCGCTCCTATTCGGAGCATAGGGCGGAATCTTTTAAAAATACTATACCTAAAATTTGTGCCTTTAAACAAGTTATACATATATAAATATTTTTTATTTTTTTATTTAGTTAAATATTAATTATAATAAAATAACAATACTATTACTAATAAAACAGTAGGGCAATATATAAATAAATAGAAAATAAGGATCCTTTAAAAGAAGTTTCTTTCGGCTCTGCCTCGTGCTCTTTCGTTTATGTTAACAAAAAATAATTAAAATACCAAGATATACTAAATAGTTACTAGCAATAATTAATTTTGCAAGAACTTAATTATTTATTGTACTTTCTTTGAGAGAATCTTCATGTTCCAATAGCGCCTAAATCTAGGCTTGACTGTAATTTTTTTGTTGCGTTTTTTGTTCTTCTATATTTATCTTCTCATAAGGACTGAACTGGACTGGACTGGACTGGATTGTATATTATGTCAGCGCTCAAGGCGGCATTTGTGTCTGCATTACTCTGCTTCCATTTTTTACAAGCATCTCCGCCTTAGACCAGTAATCTGTTAAGCCCAGCTAAATGTGTGCAATCAATAACAAGGCTTAAGAAGAAACCAACAAGCTGCAGCTCCCAAGATGGAGGAGTGGTTAAAATTGGCCATTGACAAATAGCTTAATTAAAATGCGCCGACGCCCCAATAAATATGCAACTGAAGCATGACAAAAACACAGAAATCCGAAATACTACACGCACATAGATAGATAATAATTGTCTATAATTTTAGTTAATTTATGGCAAATGCTTTCAGCAACATGCTGCTGCGTGTGTTGCAGCAACATGTTGAAAACTGGCTAGTTGCCGCATATGCAGCTCGCCCCATTTTGCCCAACAGCGTCAGTGTCATCATTGTCTTGATCATGATCGTGCTTGTAATCGAAACCGAACCGAATCATTGATTTCCTGCGCATTTCATGAGCTTCAAAAACGTAGACGACGACCAAGACGACGACTACGATGACGACGAAGACGCCAGCCAACGCATCGATTACATGCAACAAACAGTCGCTGCTTTGCCCCCATCTAGCACTCGACTCGAGGCGTCATCAGCGTCTTCGTCGTCTTGGTCTACCTCTTGATCAGCTTTTGCTGAACTGGTTCTCAGCTTCTGTGGCATTTCTGCTACATCATCTCCTCCTCGACAATGACTGCTGCTGGCTGGGGTCGTTCGTATCGAAACGCAGTGTTTAGTCTGGTTTTGTTTCACTTTTCTGACGCGCTTTTATTTTTTTTGTGTAAATATTTTTCGATACTCTTTAGAGGAGTATATAGGGTTTTTTGTAAAAATTTGTGAGGAAAAGATTGGGTTCACTGTCCTGACAAAATGAAGTAGTATTCCAAATTTTTATAGGGTATCTTCTAGTCTGAGTATCGTAATTCTTGCAACTTACTTGCTTCCTTTAAGCTTTTTTATTTTTATTTAATCGCAGCCGCGCTGCCGCTGCCAACGTCGCCGTCGTCGCACTAGTTGTTTCTACTTTTTTTTATATTTTTTTTTTTCTCACATATGCCATATGCTGGTTCTATGTTCATTTAGAGAGCGAGAGACATGGAAGTAAAACTAAATTCATTGAACTTTCGCATGAAAATGCTCTCAAGGTTATCAACTTTGCTGTCCGGTTCGCAATTCACGACAGCAGCAGCAGCGGCGGCGGCGGCAGCGACTGCGACGTCAACTTGGACTTGGACGACGGGTTGGTTGGTGGTTCTCTATGGTTTGGAGCTGTGCGGCGTACATTCAACTTGGCTCACTTGTTTTGGTCATTGCACGAAACGCCTGTCCAACAACTGCTGCCTGCTGCCTGTTGGCCTGGCAGTTAGCCTGATCCGATGACTTGGCCCGATCGAATACTGAGCTCTGTCCATTTTTGGTAACTGTTTAGATTTTAGTTGGTTTTATTTACTTTTTAAATGTGTTAAGGCTAAATTGTTGTCTGACAGTCTTATTTATTTGTTTTCAATCGCACTGAAGTTTATCAGAGTTTGTTTTGTTACTCACTTTCCTTTGAAATGCATATCAAGTGTGTGTGTGTGTTCAAGGTTTCAAACCAGTTCAGAACTTATTGGTTTAGAGCAGAGAGTTATATTACCAAAAATGTAAAGCGGATTAAGTTTTTTCTTTGAACGAAAATTATAAGTCCTAAATGTGTCGAAGAACTGTCGAAGCTGTTCTAGAAATATTTTTGGTGGGAGGTATCACCGCAATAACAAATGTTTGGCCTGATGAAATTAGTTGTATTATAATATCATACAAAGTTTAGTTGATATTTCGGAAAACTTTTGGAATAATTAATAACAGGATTGGAAAACTAAGATTTTTTTTTTAAGGTCAGATCTATGGAATGCCTCTAGGCTCAGCTTTAAGAACTGTCTAGATTTTAGTTCCAAGCGGGGTTTAATCGACACTTTTAAAATATTTTTATTCTACGGTTATCCGGGCACCAACTAGTTCGAGATTGTTAAATAGGATTCGGCGCAAAATGCTCGGATAATTATCTTTGATTAGGGCCTACTAATTTAGAGCCTAAAGAATTAAATTTATTTTAAAATTAAGTTGAGCTATTGGTT
Source organism: Chymomyza fuscimana (assembly GCA_949987675.1). Lineage (NCBI taxonomy): Eukaryota > Metazoa > Arthropoda > Insecta > Diptera > Drosophilidae > Chymomyza > Chymomyza fuscimana. The sequence continues at coordinate 3,168,669 of OX465089.1, forward strand.
GCGTTGGTTGTTTTCTCTCATTATCAAATCTTATTTGAAAGCCTCATAAGTACGATTTCCGTAAAGATACCTTGCTCCGAATATGGGTTTCATAGTTTCACTCGTAAGCTTTAATTTCAAATTCCATAAACCTCATTTCTTGGCTAGCCTTAAAGTATGGAGTTACATTACTTGAAATACATTTGATACGGCAAACAGTCACAAAATTTAAATACATGCCATATATTTTCATGCTATTCATTTGACCTGGCCATCAATAAGTAATTTTTCCCACATTCTCATATATATATACATGCACACAGACTCGTAAATACCACAAGTGCTGGAAAACGCCCCTACAACACTTGCCACACTTGCCACATATGCGTTGAACGCAATTTTTCTCACCCTCAAAACGCGTCGTCGTTCATTTGCCCATTTTGATTTGATTTAAGGCCGCACATTAAACGAAATGTTTTTTGGGAGAAGGGGGAAAACGTCAGAAGGGGTGATAGGCAGAGAGAGGCAAAAAGTCACACAGACAGCTTGTTGAATTTTACTGCATAATGTTGTTGTTATTATACCCTCGTAGGGGGTATATTGGAGCAGTACAGCCATAAATTGGATTAAATATAATTTTTTTTTATTTTCAAGCATTAAACCAAAGTCGAGTTGGTTCACCTGACAATCTGCTTTTATGAAAATAGCTTCGGAGTCTACAGTGGAGTTGTTTCAGTAATGATTTTTAACGCTGCTTTTTTTTAAATTTTTTTCTTAAATAACTACCAAGAAAAATACTAGATTCTGGTATTTTTTGTAAAAAGATCCTATGGGTTTGATTCGAATTTTGCAGGAATAAAAGTGTGACCAAAATTTGTATTTTTCTTTATTTCTGGAGGTGCCCTAAATCAAATACCAGGAACTAGTATTTTTTTTTTCCAAAGGCATGCTTACTTCTGAGTCTACAGTGGAGCTGTTTTAGTAATATTTTTTAACGTCTATGTCGATATTAGCGAAATGTAGCTTTCTGCTTTTTTTGTGCACATAACAAGCATGCAACCTTAGATGGGTTGGGAAAAAATACTAGGTTTTGGTATTTTTTGTAAAAAGATCATATATGATCGATACGAATTTTGCATAAATAAAAGTGTGACCAAAATAATTATTTTTCTTTATTTGTGGAGTGCCGTAAATCAAATACCAAGAACTCTGGTATATTTTGCCAAATTTTTGTTTACCGATAGTAATTTTTTTTTCTCTCTTTAAAGCCATTCAGAAAAGTAGAATTATAATTTCTTTTTTAAATTTTATTTTTTAATTGCTATGGCACTTTACTTTTGAGATGCATCTTTGTGTCGAACGTCTTGAATGCGAAAAATAATTTTAGTTTTTAGTTTTCTGAAACTCTTTTAGCCCACATATTGCGAAATATTCTGTGACGTAACATTACAATGCTACAGAAAATTTTTTTATAATAACAAGTATATTTGTAATCGTAAGTAAAAGGTATTTCAAATGCTGAATTTTGGTTTTTCGCTGTTTTTTTGGGTATATGTGTTTGTAGCTATTTACCAGAGGATATTCGGCATTTTTTAGCAATCATATATCAAAATATGGCCACATTAATAACTCAACAAATATATATAAAAGATATATATATATATTGTATATAAAGGAGTAGTAGTAATAGTAGAAGCAAGCGGGAGAGGAAGAGTCAGAGCTTTCACAACATTACCGGCTGAGTAATGCGTAAAATATTTAAAAAGCCTTTTATTAAAATAAATATAAATATTATTTATTAAAAGCAAATTTTGAACGCAAATATTTTTTGGGGCTCTGTCTGTCTGTCTGAGTGGCTTTGTTAGCGTTCTCGCTGCCGCTGGGCATTGCCCTGTAATTACTTGATTTGTTAGCTGGTTGCAACCAATTTTGGCCAATTTAAATGCATGGCATGTAAAGGGTACGGCTCTTAAATATTGGAACCTCTTGGGGCATACTATGGAGTGTACTTGCAACAGCAACGTGTCGTATTTGTTAACAAAAGTTTACGCTGTTAAACAGCATAATTACATGGCACAAGTGTCGAGAGTATGTAACTGACTGTATGTGTATCTGTGTGTAGTATTTGTAACTGTGTGTGTGTGCATACAAGTTTTGTCTAACTATTGCGTGTCAGTTGAATGTCGACGTCGACATCTAGTTGCAACTTGCTGCCTGTTTTCTGAACTAGTTAACTTACTATCTTGTGGAGTCTACCTGCTGTCTGCCTTTTCAGTTGTTCTTCTTGTTTAATTGTTGTCTTTGTTGTTGTCGTTGTTGCAATCATTGTTGTTGTTGTAGTTGTTAGCATTTGTTCCCAACCCTTTGATATTTTGTCGTTTTTTTGGTTTTTTGTTTTTTAGGAAATGCATTCAATCGATTTAAATGCCAGACATGTTGCGACTACATTTACGACTACCGAAAACTTATCGAAAAAAGAAAAACAATCCTACTATTTGGTTTTTAAAGCAATTCACGTAGCTGTCTCATAAACTCAAATGATTTATTGCTGCTTGTTGTTATTGTTGTTGTATACGACTTGGTTCCCATATATGAGGAAATACTTACGGGCTCTCTCTTTTCTTTGAGGCGCCGATACATTTGACGGCATTTAACCCCAGCAGTCTAATACGAAAATACTTGAAATAAATATTTTATTAAAAATTTGAAAATTGAATTTTGGAGGGTATCGAATCGTCATCTAAACTGTTGTACTCTAAAGAAATTGAAATTCAACAAACTTGGAAAAAAAACACAGAATTAAATAACTTAGATACTAAAATCGAATTTCTACCTTTACTCTAATTGACAGATAGTTATGAAATCTTTTAAAAAGGATTAAACGGATTATCTTTGACTGCAAGAATAAAAGGCATACATACCAGGCCTCATCTGGCTATAGTTAAATCGGAGAGTCGTCTTTTCTCTTAGACTAGTTTAAAAATATAAAATAGATTTTTCACATTTTCGTATGATAATACATTTCTTTATTTTTATTATTTAAAAAGGGTACGTTAATATTCACTTGAATCAACGTTAAAAAAAAAGAAACGAAAGATTCCTAATTGAACGTCAGCTTGGTTTTTCCTTTAACCATAACCTAAGCCATTATGCTAAGTAAAGTGTCTAGGTAATTAAAGGGAAATTCTTAATGCAATTGGTACCCAGGTAATTAAAGGGAAATTCGTAACGCAATTGAGCAGATGAGGGCTTCATTTGAAGTTGAACTACCTGAGCCGTCATGGATACTTTTTTTCACTTATTTCCTTCAACTTTTCAAAGTAGTATTTTTGTTTCTAGAGCTGCTGTGGCTGAAACGGCTCGAGTAAACAACCCCAAAAGCTATAGTCCAATTAGATGACCCAACCATTAAACCATTTTGTTTTTGCATATAGTTGTTTTTGTTCTATTGTATAGCAAAGTTAACTTCCGTTTTCCTTTGAGCTAGACAAACAATTTTACATTTAACATGCCTTTAAATGTGGCATCTACATTTTTGCTCTGGCATTTAATTTTATAATAGTTAAATTCAAATTTTATATACAATTTTATAGCAGTTAAATGCAGTTCCGTTTGGAAAATATTCCTCTCTGCGTAGTCTGGGCAGGATTGTTAAATGGTTTACAACATTTAGCGGAAATGCATAAAATGTATAATTATAGATATTACGTATACGTAAGATATCCCTATACATATATACACACACAAACTCTAAATGCTGATGTTGTAACGACGAGCAGTGGCAAGAACAACAAATAAGTGCAACACAGGAAGAGCCGGACACACACTCAGACACACACAAACACACACAGATACACACGTGTCAGTCATGTCTTTGGAATGGAAAAATGTGAAACGGTTGAGGCGTTGACCGACTTTGGTATGCTCTGCAAGATAGACTCAAGGAAAATATTTACTCGTGTAGGAGGTATTACGTGGTTTGTTTTTTTTCCAAAAAATAAGTCAACGTTGAGTTGTTCATTAGGTTTACATGAACATGTTCCGAATTTGGTGACTCTACCATATATAAGGTAGAGAAACCTTAAACCTTAAGAAGTACATACTTATTCGACCGTAGTTCAGACTTTTTTTTATTATTTATAAGGTGTACAAATTTTGATCAGGCAGTTTTTGTTTGTAGTAGTTGTAAATTGAGAATAGCTCCTTTGGTATAATGCGCAACTTTTCGCTAAATTTCCATCTTTAGATCTAAGGGTATCTAGGATATAGGTTTTACGTACGGACCCAGTTCGATCTCTATCATGATGATAAGTGTTTTAGTAGAAGAAACTTATAGCCTTTCATCTGCCTGTTACAAACTTTGCACAAATCTATAATACCCTTGACCCTATGGGTATAGGGTACAGGCTACAAAAATACCAGTTTTCACTTGACGTTGCAGCAGGAAAATGTGGCATGTTGTTGTTGTTGCTGTTGTTCATTTATTTAACTATTTATTTGGCTTTTGCTATGCTTCAGACAGAAAAAGAAGTACAGAAGAAGAAGTTTCTAACGCTTGCAGAAAAGTTATCTACAATCTATGTATTAAGGCGTAACGTGATTAAATTTAAATAGAGCGCGTTTATTTTGTACTAGACAGAGATTTTTGATTTCAGAGGGTTGCACTTTGCTGGCGAGCATAACTAGGCTTAATTTCAGAAATTAAAACTCATAGATAGTATTGTAGTTTTTAGTTCAGATTTAAGCATTTTAGTGGGCTACACTAGAAATAATTCAATTCTAAATAATCTAAAATTGAGGTGTTTTTAAATCCAATCAAGTTCATTTATGTCATTTTTAAATCGTGAATTTTTGTACACTTCTTTGGGATCAAAAAAAAAGAAACGAATCAATTTTAATTGTATTACCCTTTTTCTATATTTCTAAGATTAACAACTATAACGGACTTAGCATATTTCTAGCTTCCCAGCTATGTATGTAGTGAACAGAATTACTAATAGGAAAATCGGAAAAACCTCAGGAGGATGCTGAACTTTGTGCAGCTTAGGATTTTATCTTTGTATATTATTTGCTTATCATAAGACTAGGCCCAGCCCTACACTAGTCACTGAGCTGATGGATAATTTATCATCGCTTTTCGCAGAGATCTGAAATATGACAAAAATATTTGTACCTTCTATTTCGATTTCTACTTTAACAGTTTTCTGTATCAGTTCTAAAAATAATTTTAATAAAATTTTTATTATATATGTATTACTTTTAAAAAAAAAAAAACAAGGCTCAAAAACTAAAAAAAATAATTATTTTTTGTAATGCCAACTGTAATGAACTGACAACTTTTTTTTATGATCTGTAGAAGTTTTTGTTTGTGCCACTAGAATTCTTACCTTTCTTGGCTTGTTTTGCTTTTCCAAAAATTCTTCGTGATCGAACTTAAAGTTTTACGCTCAGTGTACCATACGACCAACTTTTTAAATTTTTTAAGGATTCTCTTCGCTCAGCTTGACGGGCCTGATCTGCATGCAAAACAATTTTATGTAACTTTAATTTTTTTTTATTAGTTTTTTGTTGCATTATTATCATATGTTTGTTCGTCATCAGAGGCATCAACGGCAGTTGATGCCTCTTCTTCTTGTTGCTTTTAGCCTGGGCTCTCTCTCTCTCTCTTTAATTTGTGTTTAACGGTACAATGTGGCAAAGATTTGATTTGAAGTTGCAGTTGCAAACAGTTATAATTGCATGGCAAACATAAAAAACGGTAGTTCAAGAGTTGGGAGAGTGTGTGTGTGTGTGTGGGTAGGGGCGTAGGGAAACGTGGGCAAAGGGGGCGCACTAGCAGATAAGAGAGCTCTGCGCATAACCTCGTCAAAACTAATCAGCAATCAGCAACAAGAACAACAACAACAACACTTATTATAATGATGATGATGATGATGATGAGGTTGTGCAGTGTGCATTGAGCTTGGGGCTTGGGGCATGGGGCATACACGCACACCTCTTGTGGTTAGCACGTGTGTGTATATGTGCATGTGTGGGTTGCGTGTGAGCTGCGCTGCAATGAAATTCAATCAAAATTTACTTTTGCTTGGGTAGTTCTCCATTTGGGTTGGGTTTTCGGATTCAGCGGAAACCAAGGCAAGCAGCAACGATTAATGACAGCAGCTACACACAACAAAAAAACAAAAAAAAGAGAAAAAAAATATACGCTGATGCTTAATTAACTTTTATTCAAATGAATTTGAATGAGTGTAAAATATTTTTCAAATGTTTCACGTATTTCAATTAATCATGAATAAAAGCGCTCTTATAAACAACAAACTTTTGAACAGATTCTAAAAATGTACAGTCAAAACGCCAATCTGGACAATTTATGTATTTGTATAATTGATGAGTATTTTCGCCAGTGTCCAGCTACAGACTGGCAATCTGCAACAAAAATATAATATAGGTAGGTATTTGTAATGCATTGTAGCTTCACTTAAGTCAATACATTAACAAAGGCCTTAATTATATTATCCCACAAAAAATGGACAAAATAAATCATTTCCTGGAAATTCCCGCTAGTTAAATCAAAAGATGGCAGAGTTCTTAATTTAATTAAATTATCGCTAAATTAAATTTTCATACCTTGAGCGGGATCTAAGACTACCGTAAAGTTGTAATTCTCTGAAAAAACTGCTCGATGCCTTCCGATCCTCTCTAGATATATGCCGAAGAAGGATTAAACAACAACTAAACAGTTACTTTTTAAACATCTTTGGGGATATCTTATTCGCCGTTTTTATACCCTGTACCGTATGGTACAAAGGGTATATTGTGTTTGTGCAAGCCGAAAATGTATGTAACGTACAGAAGGAGATGTCGGAGACCCCCCAAAGTTACCTAAAGTATGATCAGAGTGACTAGAGAAGTCGATATACCCATGTCCGTCTGTCCGTCTGTCCGTATGAACGCCTAGATCTCAGAGATGGTAAGAGCTAGAGCAACCAAACTTTCAGATAAGATCCCTTATTAATCCAAAGGAGACAAGTTTATTTTATTTTTTTGATATCGGGACTACATTATATAGCTCCCATAGGGGTATTTTGAACAAAATTCGTTGTGTTTCGTTTATTTGGCAAAGAAATATCTCGGACTTGATTGCAATTTGGTGGTACAGGGTATCCCAAAGTCGTCCGCGCCCGACTTTAACGTACGCCATCTTTTTTTTTAAATTGCTTCACTAATGAAGGGAAATGTAAAATTCTCTTCAATTCTCCGATATCACAATGATATGGAATTAGTGTGCTAGACTTATTATACAGTACCTCTCAGAAAGTTTAAGACCAGAGCTTCAAAAGTAGAAAAATTGGGAAAATATGTACAACTCAGTCTTATAAACAATATTATTTTATATGATTTGTATTTCAGCAAGATAATGATAACAAACATATGACAAAGTTGTGCAAAGGTTATTTAGATCTAAAAGACAAAGATGGCCACGTCAATCACCGGATCTCAATCCTATTGAATTTTTGAGAGATGAGCTGAATCGACGAGTGAGAAAAAAGTGCCCAACACACCAAAATCACTGTGGGAGATCCTGAAAAATGCATGGTAGATATGGTATGATAGAGAAACTATTGAAAAATTTTGTGCTAAAGACATTAAAAGCAAAGGTGGTTCTTTCGATGAGAAAGATGTTTAATTGTTTTTTCCGTTCTTAGTATGTATAGGATGTAACTGATTGTAATAAAAGGTTTTTTTTCTTTATAAAAGCAATGTTTCACACCGATACTGAGTATTTTTATTTTTTTTTTCTTGTATTTTTGCTATTTTGCACATATTTTATGATATTGATAGACTGGTTTAAACTTTCTGACGGTAGTGTAGTGCCTCCTTCGCCTGAACTAACAATCTTGCAGCTCGTGAACTTTTAAGACATATACATACAAAAGGACTCAGACTGAGTTCAATATGTTCATTACTAGTATGCTTTATCAGAGCTCGTAAAAAACTATCAAACCATTTTTCCCATGCGGTCGGGTCACGACCAAAACCGAACAAATAAAACACAAACTGTCACAAACTTAGCCGAACATTTTTTTCGTTTCGCTTTTCGGTTTTGTTCCGTGTTTTCGGCTGAGCAAAACAAACGTGTCTCTCTCTGAATAACACTTAATTAATTTACTTCGGCCTCGTTTCTGTGTACATGCACGAAGTAAAACACAGGCGACTCACACAGCCACGCACACATACGCAAAAGACACTTTTGCTGAAAGTCTCAGGCAAAAGTGTCTGTGAAAAACATAACCGAAATAGAACCGAAAAAATTGGTCTTGCTCTGAGCGGAACACTTTTGAACAAATACACAATTGAGTGTGCTTTGTCAATTGCTTTTCTCAATGAGTGTTTTTTCCGGACAATCTGAAAGTGTTCAGTTTTTTACGAGCTCTGTGCATTATAGCTTATAAATAATTATACAGGACACAAGTTTTGAGCAGGTTGATTATTTACAAATACTGGAGCCATGAAGCTACTTGAGCAGCTGTACAAAAGCTCAAAGCTGAAACCAAAGACCCTAAGAGTACGTAGTTAAAGGGCATAGTCCTACCTGGTGTACAGTAAAGATCCTGCGGAAAATTAGGCAATTTTTAATTTTTATTTTTGTGGTCTTTTCACTTTTGACTCCTCCTTCTTAAGAGGAAGAATATAATATCACTCAGATGAGTAGCAGAGCATCATTAAAGGAATCTTTTAACTGAAACAGGGTCCTTTAACCGACCGTTACCAAAGTAATTTTTTTCGACACGACTTTAAGTTTTGAGACCGAAATTTGTCTCGACTAGGAATCGAAACTGGGTTTATTTTATTTACATCTTAAGAAAATAATCGTTTGAAATCTTAATTTGTTTTTCCGCTTAGCTACACATTAGATCTTATCTCATGTTAATCTTAATATTAATTTTCGACATGTCCAATATTTTTCGTCGTCATCAGAAATATGTAGCACCTTTTGCAATACTTTTTTTTTGCATTTCGTAAATAAATTTCGTCACTTGTTCCTCCATTCATGGACTCCATCATGTCAACTTTCAATTTTGATTTTTTTTTTTTTTTTTTACCTACAATGTTTTTGCTCAGTTAACGGTGCAGTTAAAGCCATTATATATAGTTTATAGTGTATGTGTGTGTGTGTGACATGCTTAAAGAACCGGTTTAAGTATTTTATTAACTAAATGTTGTACATAAATTATGCAGTGCATATTGCATTCGCAATTGCCTTGAGTTAGTGAGCTTGGCTTTATAGACATAGATACATAGCTACGTACACATATGTTTATCCCAAAGCCGCCGACATAGTCAAGTACCAACAACAACAACAACAACTTGGCTAAGAGTTTGCGCCTTAATTTATGACACTTGGCTGCAATTTTGTGGCAAATAAAATGCATAATAGTATTAACTGTTTGCTTTGGTGCTGGTGTTTTTTCAGCTCAGCTCTTGACATCAAGTTTATACAAAAAATTTATGGATTAATCAAATGTGTTTATTTATATATTTTTTCTTGAATCTTTCTCTTTACAGGTAAGCGCCATAAATCGGTTTTTATTATTATGCAAATGTTCGCACCGAGTACTTGATGAAATGGCATCGTTTGGTATGATCTTATATACAGCTAGTTTTAAGTCTTTTTTTTTTTTTTTTTTTAATTGGCTAGGCCAATAAGTTGTTTTTATATGTGCTCTGGATTGAGATGCTCTATGGGAAAGTTGATTCTCCATGGCAGCCTCTATGGGAAAGTTGAGAAAAAAAATTACTTAAAAATGATAAAATTTATAAAAAATCTTGACAATTACTCAGAAATACAAGGAAATAGATGAGGCATATATTAGCACAAATACCCTTTGTACCTATAGGTAGAGTATATAAATATTGCTAGAATTAAAATGAATGAAAGATGAATAATTGTTTGAAAAAAATGTATATTTAGCAAGAGCAATAATTCAATTTATAAATTTATTTCAAATTATAAACAGAATACAAAAGAATTGTCATGACTTCAAGCACGTGAAAGGAATACTCTTTCTTCGGTTTGGATGCCAATCGAATGGCTTAGGCAGAACAATAACCCATTAAATTGTTGCTTATGAATGAACATCATATTTGTCGAAGCGCCCAAAATGGCGGAACTCTAGAACAAAAATTTCCCAGTTTTCAGAATAGTTTATATATAACATATAAAAATATAAATAGAGTCTCAGTTTAATGTGAGTATAAGCAAAGGACGCGCCGAACCTTTTTGAAAGAGTTACTTTATGAAGATTCCAGTGGGAATCAAATCAAAAACATTCTCGAAGTTGCATATACAAAAAGAAACACGAGCAGCAAACGGGTTTTCCGTTTATTTAAGCTCTCAAGATCAAGGAAATTGTCCGGAGCAGAACCAAAAACTTGTATATTAATTGTAAATGCCAATACGGCTCATGTTTGTTTTTCTTAAATTGATCATATGTTATTGTTATCTTATACGCATAAGTCACAATAGAACATATGTTATGTCAATAAGCTTTTTTCTATTGTAACGAAAGCTCCGCTGAGCTTTCTGTTAACGCAGTAGCCTAGCGCCTGCATATGGAATTACTCCTCACTTCTGTAACTACGATCGCCGTGGAATAAGCGTTTAAGCAAAAGCGCATCGTGTGTTTTTCAATTATATATTGAACAGAAATCTTTCATGAAAAATAATTTTTAGATTCTAAATATACGCTTGAAATCTTTAGAATGGTATAAAGATCGATTAGATAGAGCTTAATCGTAAGCTTGGAATCGAGGAACCCACGTGACACAGCTTATAGTAATATATAAAATACTTTTCATGTATAAAAAATAAAATGATTTTGATTAAATTGGGTCATAGAATATATTTTTATTATTGACCATTTTTGAAAATTGTAGTTTTAAGGCCCATACGCAGCACGAAATATTTCGCGCGGAATCGCAAAACTTCATATAAAAAAAAAAAGTCCCATTTGGGATATTTTTTTTATATGATGGTTTGTCATTCCGTGCGAAATATTTCGTGCTGCGTATAGTCCTTTAGAGAACAAAATGTACTAATGGGCGTGCCTAGATCGATCTGAAACTTTGTCAGAATTTTCTATGTTCTTCTGGTTTATGCCAAAATTTTGGCTTTTCCGGCCACTGTACCCGTTGTCATCACGTAACGAACTGTCCTTCGAAAAAATAATTTTTTTTTGAAGTCAATAAAGTTTAGATTATTGATATAACGCTGATTTCCTTACAGCTTTGCTCCAAAACACTTCAGCTTTTGGGTTACATGTTAAGTAACTTTCGAGTTATGAATGCCAAGTTCTTTTCCGCTCACGTGCAAAACGTTCAACCCCAATACAATTTGTTATAATTATATAAATACTTAGTAGGTATCAAGTGAAGAAAACACGTGAATCTTGGTGCTTCTATTTCATGGCTCTGTCGTCTTTGCAAAAAAAGTTTTCTTTTATTCATGTAACCTACTAGCTTCTTGGCTGGCTTCTGTTTGGGACTTGTTGGTTTGCTGCTTGTGGCATGCCACGCAGTTAGGCAACTGTGTCATCAGCTTGCTGGCAACAAGAAAAAACTTATAGATACATGAGCTTCATAGTTCGGGGGGGATACACACAAAGTGCACTCCTTCGTGTCATACTCATGCGATTATGTTGATGACAGCCGCAGTCAGGCAACAACAAAAACAACAAAGGTGTAAAGAGAAATATGTTGCAAAAGTAATATGAACAAGTAAAAGGAAAGCGTGAATGGAAAACGTAGAAAAATGTCAACATTTATACAAGGAAAAACAAGTGGACCGATTACAATGGGGCGGCCATGCCGACAATAATATGCACTGTACTTGCTAAAGGGTCTAGGCTGGATAAGGAACAAAAACTGTCTCCAATGAACTATAAAAGCTTATGATGATAATCGATTCATTAAATAAAAGAATTTTTTTAAATTAAATTAATTTATTTTAATTTTTTTTTTAATTTTTTATTTAATTGCGGCTGAATGTTTTTTATTTGAAGTTGTCAAAAAGGCTCTTTAAAAAATGTTTTTTCAATTATTCAAATTTTTTTTTTTTTTTTTTTTTAAATTATGAAATTATATACACTCCCCGAAATTCAATTAAGAACACTTGTTTTTATTTAAAAATATTACGTTTTGATTTATTTAAAAAGCATTTGTGGCTCAACAAATATTTTTAGCGTTACTTAATACCGATTCAACTAAAAAATTATCCTAAATAACCAAAAAAAAGGCTTGAAATTTCAAATAGTATAAAAAAATTGAATTTATACTGCGAAATTCAATTAAGAACACTTTCTAAAAAGGACCAAAAAATAAATGTTTTGTAAAAAAAGAAGGGAAAAATACTAAGTTAATGGTGAGTCCAGGCTCCCGACTTATTTATAACCTCGAAAATTCGGGTTGGCATCGAAAGAACCACCTTCTGAAAATCTGAAAGTGGGATTTGAGCCCATTCTTCGGTAACTGTCCTGCGCAGCTCCTGCACCATCTGAAATTTGTGTCCGCCAGCGAAGACGTGACGGGACAGGTTCCTCCCCCACATGTGCTCAATGGGCTTCAAGTCCGGCGATCGATGTTTTTGCTTTAAAACCAACCACAACTGGCCGTTGAGACGTGGATCGGAGCATTATCTTCCAAAAAAATAGGATTTTGGTGCAACTGCAACAAAAATTAAGGCCGATTTGGAGTTACCGGTTACTAGAGAATAGTAACCACGTAAATTTTTAATGCAAAATTCCGATTATTTATCGAGCTATCGATAACTGAATATTACATTTTATTTTTTTATTTTATTTTTTTTTGACAAGCCATATATATTAAACGAATAAAGCAAACCTTTGAAATTTTTTTCTATGAAATATAAAATTTTAATTAAAAGTGGAAGAAAAAATTTTTGACAAAAGATGTAAACAATTTTTGTTATTTTTAATAGAATATTTTATGGCTCTAATTTAACTTTCTTTGAGGAACGTTTTGCTGGTAAATAGTGAAAAACTGAAACTAAGAAAATTATTTATATTTTAGTCGCTACGAGTTTATTTACGAAGAGTCTTAAAGTAAACCGCATAAATTGAAAGTAAGTGTAGATCTATCATGCTCCTAGCTCCTTTGGTCTTCGAAAAAACAGGCAATGCGAGCAGACGGACAAACGGTCGACATGTCGAAATCGATTACTTTTCTCGTCCTGATCATATATCATGAATCATTTAAAATTTATATGCGCATGCCCATTACTTTTCAGGTGTTAGACACAAACATTTTTTTGCACAAACTTAATGGACCCTAGTGTCCGGATTACAGGGCACCACAAAGCAAAATCAACAACAAAAACAATACCAGAACAAACCAATCACAATTGCAACAAAGTTGACGTTGTAATTTCTTGTGTCTTTTGTTGTTGTTGTAGCTCTCTTTGTCAAGGTTACATTTTCAATTATAATGTGACCGAGTGTGTGTGGGTGGAAATCTCTTTGTGTGTGTGTGTGTGCTTGTCAACCTGAAAGTTTTCATACCCATTCTCAACTTTTCATCTTGCCTTAAGCATGCGTCAGAAAACGTGAGCAATTTTCAAGCTTTTCATTTGAATTTGCCATTTCAATGAAATTTTTTACGGTGTGTCTTTGTGTGTGTGTGTTCAGGATTGATGGGCTAATTTCGTATTCACTGTCAAGCTACCAAATAATTATTTTCAATTATTTAGTTAGTTAGTCGAGTCTGACGTTTTTTTTTTCGAACTGCATGTCATGTCAAAAACTTTTCAATGCCGTACTTTATAAGCAGCTGAGCTGTGGGCAGACTCTACAAACGTTCGAGCTTAAATTTGGAACTACAGTAGTTATAAAAGTTAAGCTGAAACTTTCTGAAGAAGAATCAACAATCAATTAACACTTGGATTTAAAAACTTTTTTTTTTTTTAGTGATACAACGTTATTTTATTAGATGACTGTTGGAATGATAATAAAAGTTTATTCTTCTCGATTTGAGTATGATAAATCTGCTTGCGAATAGATTGATCAGATGATATCAAGTTAGCCTTGTGATTATCAAGATGTTATAATAAGTCAATAAGTTCTACATCGTTCTTGGATGAGTTCTAGTGAAGGCTGTATAGTCTGGCTGTGAAACCGTCTCGAGATAATCTTGAAGCAACTTAGAAAGCATTTTTGGCCATACATTCATATCATGTGTATAACAGAATCCCTAAAACAAAAGTTACCCAAATTAGTGTCTCCTCCGTACGTCAGTAAATATCGAAGGTAACAAATTTCCAGCAGAAGTCACCTTTTCATTTTCTGTGTCGGGGCTTTAACAACTTTTTTTGCCTCTTGCACTTAGGGTATATATGTATATTAGGGCGGGTCAATTTGTATGGAGCCGAAAAAACCTTCTGGGGCCCACAGTGATTTTGATTCTTTGGGTGATTCTAAGCAACTTTTCCCAAGAAACTATGGGTCCAAAATGAATTTCGAGTCGCCCACTTTTTCAAAATAGGTTTTTTTTTTTCAAAATATTCAAAAATTGACTTAGACATTGCATCGAAAAAAAATGTCTAAAAATTATGTTAAACTTTAAGCTGAAAGAGAATTCTTTTACGAACATTTCGAGTCTAAGATCTTAAAAATCGGTTGAGAATTGTAGGTGTTATGAACGGAAAATCACGGGTACAGCTGCATACAAATTAGTGAAGACTTAAGTGAATGCAAATAAAAACATTTTTGTGAAATTTTTTTTTTTCGTATAAAAGTGTGACTCATTGAAAATTGGAACTTCCGTACATGGTTCCTTAACAATTCTTAACCAATTTTTAAGATCTTAGACTCAAAATGTTCGTAAAAGAATTCTCTTTCAGCTTAAAGCTTAACATAATTTTTAGACATTTTTTTTCGATGCAATGTCTAAGTCAATTTTTGAATATTTTGAAAAAAAAACCTATTTTGAAAAAGTGGGCGACTCGAAATTCATTTTGGACTTTTCTTGGGAAAAGTTGCTTAGAATGACCCAAAGAATCAAAATCACTGTGAGCCTTTATACCGAAAAAAATTGACCCGCCCTAATGTACATATATACATATATATCCCCAAATTAGTCCTGTACACTTTAAAATCGGTCTCCAAACGACGATATTAGCTTTAGGTCCTAGGCCCCATGTACAACCCTTTTTAGAGTCCATAATAGTCTAGGTTTAGCTCACTACCCTAACGCCAGACATAAATTTAAAAATGAAGCTATTATGATAATATAGTTCGTTTTGTGGTTCATTTTGAATGGGTTGTAATAAGTGGTGGATCCACGTTGGGATTTTTGGGTCCGGACCCGCCCCTAAAAGTTGGAAAAATGGTTTGACAGTTTTTTGCCACCTCTGATATACCCCCCGTAAGACCAAATCCTAGATACGCAACTGGTTTTAATCCTACCATATGTTTTTTAAGTGAATTTCAGCTTTCACCGTTTCTGTACCAAAGTTTTGCCTTGAACTAAATTTCTTAAAAATTATACTAAGTTTCTTGAATAATTTACTAACTCAAAAGTAACTTTTGTTCACTTGCTTAAGTATTTAATCTAGTCAAATCAAATTGACCTTAGTCTTCAATTTTTTTGTGCAGTGTAGTTACGTTATATGGATTGATTATATAAGATATCTCATGTTTTTGCTAAAAAGCGCGTTTCAAGCTGGGAACATGTGAAAAATAGTTCTAGCTACATTTTTTTTTAAGTGTTTGGTTGAGTTTCATATCTTCGAACGTGTTATATACTTAAGTAGTTTCAAAAAAACAACCGCATCCGCTTCAAATAGCACGTTAAAGTTTGTACATGATTTTGATGACATACATAAATTTAGCATAAAAATTTTATTTGTGTACAACTTTCAGCTCTGACCATGGGCACTACTAAAAAAATCAAGAAGCCATTTCTAAGGCAATACCTGAACGATAAGAGCCCTGAAATGGCTTCTACCCAAAGTTCAATGCACTTTGGGTCTTGGTGTGCACGTAAAAAACAAACAATCAAAACCAAATTAGTCATTTCAGTTTTGTTAGACAAATAATGTTGTCCCACAAATGCCAGATACAAACTACACTTTATACACAATCATATACTTATAACATTTGACGGTGGATAAGATAAGATACATTGTTTGCACTTGAGTTGCTGATGATGACGATGACCAAGTTAAATGATAGCTGTTAGTAATGACATGGCACAAATCTAAGCTAAAGCCCAAATATTGATTATATATAATGGGAATATATATGTATATATATAGACCGCGCACTTGAGTGCTGCAAAACGAGTGACAATGAACTTGCTGCCATTTCGTAAAGATTCGAAACATTTTCTTAGAAAGTAATCAGTCAGCAAATGTTTGGCAGGGTATTGAAACGAGAGCAATTTGGCAGCGACCTTCACTCGTAACACATCCACACGTCCACACATCCAGCCACCCACATGTCAATAACTTTGTTGGTATTATAAATTTTAAAAAGTATTAAACATAAATTTCTGAAAATTCACATAATATGCCACTACAATGGTATTAAGTTTATATAAAGTACATATGTACATGTTTCATACGGGGCTTTGTCATGGCAATTCTTACTCGTTAATTTTTTTTTGGTTTATTTTAAATTCTTTGGAAAATTTTGGATTGCAACTTGAAACGCATTAAAGGTTTTATTTTTCAATTTTTATTGTGCGTTTTTTTTTTTTTTTTTATTCTAGCAGAGATTTTAATGACTATAAAAGAAAATAATACTATTGGAATCGTTGGCTAAGAGTTTGTTTCAATACTTAATGGATAGAAATAATAGATAACTGGACTAAATTTCACAAAGCTCCGGAAAACGAAAAAACCAAACCGAACAATTTTATTCGGATTCGTTTTTGCGTGCTCCGGAAAACGAATTTTTTTGTTGTCGATATTTCTCTTTTTATTTTCGATAAATTCGTTTATTTCCCTTAGCTTTCCGATGAATTCTAATGCTGTGTGCTGTGTTGGCGCGATATTAATTTTGTTTAATGAAAAACAGCTGAAATGGTTGCCGTAGCTCTACAGCTTTCTATTACTATATGTTATTTACATTTTACGTAATAGAATAATTAATAATAAAATTACACAAAAATAAAACTATAGCAACAATATTTATTGAATTTAAACACGGTTTAGCTATTTTTGTGTAAAGGTCCATACGCAGTTCGAAAATTTTCTTTATACGAAGTTTTGTCATTCCGTGCGAAATCTTTCGAACTGCGTATGGGCCATAAAGCGGGAACCCGGTCGCACTAATTTATCGTCATGTGTTCGTGAAGGATATGTGCACATACACGAACACAAAAAAAGAATCGTTTGGGCTGTGTATGCTATTTTTTGGGTTGAGTCTGAAAAAAATAATTAAAAATAATTGTCAATAAATATATAACTTTTAGTATAATCAAAGAATATTTAAAAAAATGATTCCAGTATCAAAAGCGTATTTGCCGATTTTGGTGAAATTGGGAGCACCAAAAATTTGATTTTAAAACGAATTCGAAAAAAATGCTGGAATAAAATGTTCGGATTCGTTTTTCGGATCACGGCCGATTGTTTTTCCATAAGAAAAGACATAGTAAACAATATTCATCGTCGTGGATTTTTTGTACATTTTTCACCGCCTCATATGACTCTTATGACTTGTTAATCTTTATAATTTAATAGATAATTAGAAAAGGTAATTAAGCCGGAACTCTCTAGATTTAAAATTTGGAACTTCACTTCTTCGGAATATTTAAGATTAGGTGAATTAAATATTCAAAGATGCATTTTATTATTATTAATTTTTGTTATTAAAAAAAACAAATCAATAAATTATTCATGACATCACTGCCATGTGTTGCGCTTTAAGTCAAAACTGTTTGAGAAAGAGTTAGAGTAAATTAAATTTTTTTTTAAATTTGTGGATCCGAAGTTTATGGAATAGAGTTTTATCTAAGACATGCCTGCATTTTATAAAATCATCATGGCCAAGTGAATGCATCGTTGAAACGAGATAGCACTTAAGAAAAATTAGCTTCCTTATTCGTATCATCATGATGGATGTATGTGTCTTAAATTTATTGTTACTAAAAAAAAAAGTCCATTTCAATTTTTCATTTCATTTTCACACAACAGAAAAAAATCAATTAAAAGAGTATGCAAAGTTTGGAACGAGCAAGTTAGTTCCGCCTTATAGGTTTATGGCTGGCTTTTATGTGTTGTGTTTGTATTAAAAGGAGTCTGGTCTGGCTTGGGTGTAGGTTATCAGTATGGACCACCCAACAAGGAGAAAAATGTTTGATGCTCTGCATGCAAAAGCGCAAAAATGTGCTTCTTCAGTTTACGATTATTTTGTGTTTTTTATGCGTTTTTTGGTTTTTTTGGGCGAACTGATTTGATAGAAGAGAAAGAAGAAGAAGAATAGGCCAACATTGTCAATACTACACTTGACACAATTCTCGTCTGTTTTTAATAGTTTAAAAATAAAATGCTACAACAGCCAATAAAATGAAATGAAAAAAAAAAAAAAAAAAAAAAAATGGTGCTAACGCATAGCTAGCATAGTGTTTGTGTTGTTGTGATGCCTTGTCGTCATTGCTTTTTTTGGTAGGGTGCTGCTGTTGTTGGGGGGTTTTTTGAGGGGGTTTAGTGTGAACCGCGCATAAAATTAAAATTAGGCACAAACATGACAGTGCTAGCGACCACATGGCATGCCTTGCCGGGAGAGCATGCAAAGAGATGGTGTGAGAGAGTGCGTAGAGAGTGTGAGTGTGTTGGAGAGAGCGGCGAGCAGCGCAGGGCAGCCGCATTAAAGCAAGACATCGAGCAACTTGGGCAAGGTCATTAAACCACACAAAGGCAAAAAAAAAAGTTGCGGCTACGCAGACGTCGCGTCGGCGTCGGCGTCGGCAGCAACGGCGACCGCAGCAGCGATGTCAGCTTTGTGTTATTAGCTGCTGGCAGCGTCATCGCTCGTCACTTTGCTTGCTCAGCTGTTGTTGTTGTTGTTGTTGCCGCATTGATTTGTATATTACGTTGTGTGTGTGTTTTGCTTTTTATTTCCGCTTGCATTGCATTTTTTTCATCGTTTTTTTTCTCGTCACATTTGCAAACTGGAAATGTTGAATATTTAAGTTTTGAATTTTTTATTTGTAATTATTATTTTTTTTTTTCTTCTTGTATATAAAACACGCCCACCTTTAGTTTTGCCGCATGATTTGCATTTATTAAAATAAATATATGCATTTTTTATATTTCTCTTAATCACTTAAGGTAGTGTGCGTAGTAGTAGTAATACTAATACACTGCTCTGAAAAAGTTTCCGGGCACTTGGCTGCTAAATCTTTTATTTATTTAGCTGTTGGATTTTCTTGACTATTTTATATTTATTTATTTATGCCTTGACATGCAGTAACTAACTAGCTAACTAAAAAAATTGTATACATAATGTATGTCACTCCTGGTCGGAGCATAGGGCGGACTTGACTATTTTACAGATCTTCAAAAAGATAAATATGGCCTCGATATTGGGCTTGCTTACTATTCTATTGCAAGTAGTGAAGATGGTATTTTAGTCAGGAAAAGTGATTGCCTCATTGGACTGTAGTTCAGAGCTGCCCGAAGTATTGGCACGTTGGGCGTATATTGACAGATAGTAGGTGGGCTAGAGGCCCTATGCTCCACAAGGAGAAGAGGACTACAGTAAGTAAGTAAGTAAGGTGGTCTCTGTTAAATCCTCAAAAATATATTTTTTGGTTTTTAACACTCCATAGAGGCTGACGAGTAGGCAGGAAATATGACTCAGAAGATTGGATAAGGTCCGTTGTACCAACTATCCCGATATAGCATTTACTGTTTAGCCAGAAGGATGTCCCTTTTAGGCTGGCAAAGAATCTTAACGGTAGATTTCATTATAAAGGGCTATAATGCCAGTATAAATACAATATATGTAAGCAATTCAATGCACTAATCCTTAACAAAATCATCGTTCTAGATTAAATACGTTCAGAGTTGGTTCGACTTTCACTGCCACTCCCTTCCGGTTTCATTTGTGTCCTCACTTTCTACTCGTTAGTTAACATTGCTATTAACAGATTTTAGCACCTTTTCTCCTTTCTCTTCAGTAATTAATAACATAGGTGGTAGCTACAAAACCGATAATAATGGAATGATCTTGAAATTCACATTTGCGTTCTCTGACTCTACCACTCTGACTTTACCATTGCAATGAGAAAAATTATCAGGAATTTTCTGTTTTACGAAATTTTGACTGAATATATAAGAGATACGAAGGGTTGAAATTAATTTGAAACTTTTGGGGTTTTTTTTATTATTATCATTTCTTGTTTCAAAATTGATTTATTTCGTGAGTTATTTTTTGTTTCGTTGGTTTTGTACCATTTCACTTCTATATTTAAGCTTAACTCTTGATATTATCTAAGTAGAGTATCAGATAATCGCCATGTGAATACATTTAAAGCTCAAATAGAACATTCAACGTAAAATGATTAATGTTATTAAACGATATACAGATTAAGTAGCATTATTATGATATCCATAATTTACTCATATAACTAAAGGCAATCATTATAGTTTTGAATAAAGTACATTATTTTTTAATTGTTATGACCTTGATTCATTAATGGAAACATTCAGAAATCAAGAATTTGGTTAACAGCGCTAGAGCTTCCATAATTATGAGCACTTATTTTTATTTGCTAACGAGTATCATAATTTTTTCACAGTGTAGTTTAAAACTTATTTGTAGTGAGAAGAGAGTATTAAACATTTTAAAGTTTTATTTTACTTTGTTATTTAAAACGCTCGTTTTTTTTTTTTTTATTATTGTGACATTTTTCGCCGTAAAATTATTGTGTAGATTCATTTGTGTGGGAACAAAATTTAAAACGGCAGCAACTGGAAACGTGTTTCTGGTTTAATTTGCATAGATTATAGACATTATAGACTGGTGCAGCTTGTCTTCTAATACGATACATTATTAATGGCGTCTAAATTGAAAATCGATATCCACAACAGCTGTTTAGCATTTTGTTTTGTTTTTAAACGATTTTGAATTGATTAGTGAGTTAAGCAGAAATTTAGACTTTAGAAATTGGCGCTGAGTTCATGAGTCAAAAACGTTTAAAAACAATTCCAATGTCGATAGCTACAAATGAATCATTGAGCCCCAATGAATTCATGTTTTAATTAAGGGCAACAAAAGAATTAACATTTGATGTAGGTCGTGTAGGTCTGTGCCGGCAGAGCAACTGTCAGTCTGTATGCCGTAATCTACATGCTCCATATGTTTTAACTCACTGTCAGCGCTAAATGATTAATAAACATTTGGCTAATTATTTAAAAGCAATACATTTTTTAAATAACATAACGATTTTCTGTTTTTCCAACAATTAACACGACGAAATGAAGTCTGAAATGCTTAAAATTTTAAAATGTATTCGCTGTTTATAGTAAATATATTAGTGTTAATTGACCTGCATCTTGGTTTAAAAAGTGGCTTAAAGTGGGCGTATTGACCATGTAATCGAAACCACATGTTTTTTCAATTTAATAAATGAATTAAATATTTAAATGAGTAGCACGCATTGCAATAAGTTACAAAATTTCGTCGTAAGAGCAAAAAAAGATACGCATAAAAGCTGTGTCTAAGATTGAGTGTTTGCATATAAGGAAGTGTTTGTTTTGGCACGCCTACTTTTGAAAAAAAAATGTTTTATGCTATTGTACTCATAAAAACCAGTTTTAGTAATACTTTGAATTAGAAATAGAAAAAACGAACTGCTCTTTTAAGAAACAATACTTTTTATTGCCACTAATGGCATATAAATATGGTGCTATAAGTTAGATTGTTTTTATAGTCATTTTATAATAAACCAAAAAAATTAATACCATTCTCTGACATTTTTTAAAATTTTTTATAATTATTCTTAAATTTTTTAATAATATATAAGAGCAACTTACAGTATTTTTCTTATACTTAAAAAAAGAGAAGCAAGGGTTTGAAAGCTGTTTAAAAATTGTTTTTGCTGAAATCTTTATTTTAGCCAAATAAAAAAATAATTTAATTTTGTTCTTGTATTTTAATCAATAAATATTTTAGTACATTTTTTTTTTGCAAAAATAAATTCATGTTTTTTGATCACTTTAATATTTTTCAAAGAATTTTTACATACATATAAAATAGGTATTATTATTATATCATAGCAATTTACGAAGCAATACAAACTATCAAAATAAAATCTGGCTATTACACAATATGTTCCAACTCCCTATCTTCGCTTCAAGCTATTTGCAATACAGAAAACTCCTCCTACTACCCAAGTGCAATTAGAGAACTTCTAATGACACACCACCCAAAGTTTAAACTTTTATGGATCCCTGGCCACAAAGGCATCAAGGGAAATGAACTAGCTGATCAGAAAGCCAAATCCGCACCTAACTTTCCTCTGGTTTTATTTGTGCTTATTTGATTTATTGATTTAAATGGGGTACAACAAAGTGCAGTTGGCCTTAAATTATAAGAAAAGTTTAAAAGAAATATTTAAAATTAAACGAGGAAAATAGATAGATATAAACTAATCCGCGTCGCCAGCCCGGTGGGTGAACTTTTTAGCGATATGCACCGACTCACATCAGAAACTGGCCAGAGACTTGGATTTACAATAACCAAGTGGAAAAAGGAAGTTCAAATAAAATTTAAACATTAAATATATAAAAAAAAGCCAAAAGAGCATCAATGACGAAACAAGTGCCTCATAATACAGGATTGGTCATGGATGCTCGAAGAGGCAAGTCAAGATGACTTAGGATAGAACACGTGATAGAAGGAATAGACCGTTCAAAAGAGAGGAAATTAAAAAGGCTATTGTAATTAGAGCATAGAACTCGGAAAGGATCATGCAGAGCAAAATTTGATCTACAAAGTTGCAAGGCTAAGGGACGAAAATTACGAGTTACTCTAGCAGGTACAACAAAATTAACTTTATTAAGAAGTTCAGTAGAGTCAATAAGGCCGAGTAATAACTTATGCAAGAAGAGTACACCGTGGCATGTTCTACGGTTTTTTAAGGAGGGCAGCTTTATAAGGCGAAGTCTGTCGGAATATGGAGGCAGCCGGATAAGTGGATCCCAATTTAAGCCGCGAAGTGCGAAAAGGAGGAATTGCTTTTGAACAGACTCAATCCTGTCCTGATAAAGGTGGTATTGAGGGCTCCAAATGCAGGAACAATATTCCAAAATTGGACGGACGAGAGAAATGTAAAGAAGTTTGGTTGTGTAAGGATCGTTAAACTCTTTAGACCAACAAATCACACCCAATTACAACATAACAGACATTAACAAGACTATAAAAATTAACCTTTTAAAAATAAAACTTAACCGATCAAGCCAAACCTCTAGCTGGTTACAACTTATCAATAAAGACACTAGCCCCCCTTACACATTCATAAAAGATATTGATCACAAGTCTATCCCAAGAATAAGTAGATTACGTCTAGGCCATACCAAAATTACTCATGAACACTATTTTAACCCAAACATCTCTCACAACTGTATAAACTGTCAATCTAATACCCCAATCTCAATAAAACATCTACTGTTGGATTGTCAATCCCTTCTCCTTAAAAATGCACGTATTAAATTTTTTGGAATTGAAACACCACTCTCATTCCTAGTAAATCCAACAAATAAAAATATTATAAAAATAATAAATTTTCTAAAAGAAGCCAAATTATTTAATTTTATATTAAAAAAATTATATATTTAAAAAATTAAGTAATAATACACTTTGTGTTATTTTCTGTTAGAACACCCTATTCTACTCTAAAATAATTATGTAATATTTATAAAATACTCTATCTCTAAAACATAATCATAAGTCACCTTCACAACATCTTCATAATTTTATTGTTTAAACATACACGTATCACTATTATATCTAACACATAAATAACATAGCCAAAGGCCTTAGTAGCCAGCGCTATACCTTTATTCCTAAGCTAGGTTAGAAATTTATTTGTAATCTTGCTGTATATAATAATAATAATAATTATTATTATATTTCTTCCTATGTATTTATTAAATCAAAATTTGCAGCTTTTATTTATTGAATAACTACTTAATTATATTTGTTCAAATTCTTGCTATTTGTTTTTCGAACTCGAAAATAATGTTTCGCCCAAATTGTTTGTGAATCTCTCAGACCAAGTATTGGTTTTCCGAAATATAACCTCAAGAGGCGCACAAAAACCAACTTTATAAAAAAAACTTTGCTTCAAAAGTCAAAGTATCGGGAAAAGGCTTGTAAGTTGTCACAGCTTGTAAGTTGGCACATTGTTTTTAAAGAAATCGCAAAATAAACAAAATTATTTTTTGATTGCGCTCAAATCAAAATGAAAAATCAAGGAAAATATATGTGCCGGAACTGAAATTCAATGAACTTTCATAATCAAAAATGGTTTTCGGACATACAGTGAATAGAAAAATTTATTTCAATGCATTCCAAAATAGCTTCAAAAATGTAAGTTGCCATATTTTTTGGCTTGTAAGTTGGCACAATTGTTTTGCATTGCTTTATTATTTATATGACTTTTTTATTGCGTGGAATTATCATTGAATCTAATTTGAATTGTTTTGAGTGCATTTTTCTGCCATTTTCTGATATATTTTTTCAATAACGTAATTCGTAACAATTCATTTTTAGTATGGCGACCAAGAAAAACCGATCACAAAAAACCACAATTTTGACTTCTCTGGAAAGTTCAATTTTTCGTTTTTTTTTTTTAATTCAATTTAATGCTCAGTTAAATTTAAAATCAATAAATTTTCATAAATTTTAGCAATCATGCGTTTTAATTTCAGTTTTCTCAAATTTCAGCGATTTTTGCAGCTATGACAACATACAAGCCTTTTTTTTTTTTGGTGGGCGTTTTCAAGCTCTTTGGAAAATTGTCTGTAAAATGCTTATTTTTATATAATGCAAATGATTTGCTTATTGTCGATTATAGCTCTTTCTTTTCTCTTTCCAACGGTATATTTACATTGATGCCTATGTGTATGCAATGTCGAGATATAGCCAAAAAAGCCATGGTATGTCAACTTACAAGCCTTTCCCCTATATATACATTAGGGTGGGTCAATTTTTTTCGGTATAAGGGCTCACTCGGATTTTGATTCTTTGGGTAATTCTAAGCAAATTTGCCCAAGAAACTATGGGCCTAAAATGAATTTCGAGTCGCCCACTTTTTCAAAATTTTCAAGAAAAAAAACCGAAAAAAATCAAAAACCAACACTAGAGCGCCCTCTGGCGGCACCCAAAATTAAAAATAGATGTCAATAATGAATTCCTCGACCCCAAAAACCCCCAAATTCACATTTGGCTAGAGAAAAAATATCGATTTTAGGCCTTTTCAATGAATTTCTAAGTCGATTTTTGAATATGTCGAAAAAAACCTATTTTGAAAAAGTGGGCGACTCGAAATTCATTTTAGACCCATAGTTTCTTGAGCAAATTTGCTTAGAATTATCCAAAGAATCAAAATCCGAGTGAGCCCCATAAGGTTTTTTCGGCCCCATACAAATTGACCCGCCCTTATATACATATATAGAGCAAAAAGTATAAATCAGGACTCATATATATGTACAAGATTAAATGCTTAAACTGCGCCAAGGTAAATAAACACAAAATGACGATTTTACGGCTTACAGCTGCATATATATGTATGTATGTATATGGTTGTACATTGTATATATGTATGGTATTTATGTGAGTAATTTCGTTATTGAGTAATTAATATCAACAATAAACGTCCAAAGATTATGGCCAATACATTGAATATTCATGAATTGTTAAAACAACCAACGGGGCGTATGAAAATAAAATATTATATGTACATAAATGCAGTTATATTAAATATGAGCCGCATATTTGAAGCCAATTAAAGTGAATATCATAAAAATATTTTGAAATGTATCTGCCAATTTACTTGTTAAATACTTACTAGCTAATTTTATACATTATATAGAGTGGCATATTCTTTGCGCATATGTATATTATGTACAAATATGCAAATATTTGCAAAAATAAATAAATCAAAAAGAATACAATCTAGCTACTTATTGTATAAAATATAATTAAATAAATTGCAGATATTAATATGCATATTTCTTGCAAAATAAAATAAATTGATTTGAGGACTGATATAAAATTTAAATTAACAATGCAAGAAGAAGAGCAAAAGATATATAAGATATTTATAAAACAAGATAAACGAAAACTTTTAAATGAGAATATCGCTACGACTGTAATATACTCTACAGATTATGGTTAACGTGTAAACAGAAAATTCAGGATTAAACTTAATGCCCACCTAATGAAGTTAGCTTATCATCATAATGATATTTATTTACTTGTTGCTGATGGTCTGGAAAGGGCAGAGACTTATGAGGTGCTTCTTCTTGTTATTAGTTTACATCACAGGGCGGACTTGGATTTTTTTAATGATCATTTGGTTATGGTTAAGAGTACCTGCAAAGTGCACTTCAATCATTATAAGAAGAAATTCTTTTTTAGAGAAAACTCTCTGAAGTAAGTATTTGCTCTAAACAGGGCTGTGCTCGAAATCTCTATGCGGGTTTAGTCCATGCTTCATATCAGATGAGATAACTTGAAAAAAAAAAAAGGCTTATGATGGACTTAACATTTTTATACCCTGTACCTATAGGTACAAAGGGTATACTAGATTTGTGCAATGTATGTAACGGACAGAAGGAGGCGTGGCAGACCCCAAGTCCTTTATACCAAAATGCTTATCATAACCTCGGGTAGCGATTGAGCCACGTCCGTCCGTCCGTCCGTCCGTCCGTCTGTCCGTCCGTATGAACGCCTAGATCTCGGAGACTATAAGAGCTAGAGACACGGAACTTTACCTGCTGGTGCGCATATTTCCTAAGCAGATGAAGTTTGTTGAATCATGTCAATATCTTTCCCCGTTCCCCCGCAGTAGAGTTTCGCGGTTTTTAGCCACACCGTTTAATATTTTCATTTGAAATTAAACAGAGCGATGCGTTGTGGATACATGCATCTATGTGTAAAAAATGAACAAAATCGGACAAATATAGCAAAAGTTTTAGTCAAAAATGTTCAAATTTCACCACCCTTGCCTATAAACTGCGTCAATATTTGACTCCTCGTAATTATAGTTACAAGTGACCTAGAATCACAATTTTTGGTTAGCTAATTCATGTGGCTCTAAAAAACAAATCCACATCCAAATTTTATCGATGTGGTCCCCCCACCCCCCGCAATCGATTTACCGTGTTTTCTCCCACACCCCTCTACATACCAACTTGAAACTTACCCCATATACTTTAATTAAATTCTTTGACGTAATATTAGAGTTTCATCAAAATCGGTAAAAATTTAGCGAACTTATAGGTATAAATATCGAATTTCACCAAAAAAAAAAAAATCCAATTGGAAGGTTCTTAGAAGGAATATGCAGGAAAAATTTTTTCGAGACAAAAGGTACAGGGTATTCCACTGTCGGGCACCGCCTCGACTGTACCACATTTTTTTTTTTTTTTTTTTTGATGGTGGTTTAGCGATCAGAGTTACTTTTGAATTAATAAAGATTTGCATAACAGAGCAGTAGAGCCAGTTAGAGTATTAAAAAGTTTATGTAGCACTCTCAAAGATATGTCTAGCCAATTTTTAAGGACATATCTATTTGTTCTAAAAAGCTCACAAACGATTTTACAAGCCTATAAAAACACATTGAATTCTTCTGTTATTTGTTTTTATCTCTCCCATAGGTTTAACACAGAGTTTATATGACTCGTTTAGTCATTAAATGATTGCAGTGTATAAAAAGGCCAAGTTATTTCCTTTTAGCCAAGCCAAATTGTGTGTCGCTTAATCATTAAGCAGCTGTTGCTCATCAGTCGAAATGAGTCTGCCGCCGCCGTTGTTATTGTTGTTGTTTTCGTTGTCAGAGTATGCTGCATTCAATCATCAATCAAAATTTTGCTGTGCGTGCAACGGGCACAAAAACAAAGATGAAAAAAAATAAAAAAATTTCGAATAGTGTAGAGCTTTAATGATACCAACACAAAAAAAAAAAAAAAACATGGTCAAGCGCCTTCGGTCAAAATGCAAGGGACCTGGTGAAGGCAAAAATTACATGCCACCGTCAAGTTCAGATCCCGGACAGGCGCACACTATTTGTGTACTGATGATTTGCCTGCCAAGTGTGGGGTCGGGTTGGGTTACTGCTGCACTTTGGACTAATCCATCAGCAAATGAGGCAGCGCTCTGCTGTGCTTGCACTGCATCGCATCGCATGGAGCAGCAAACAGTGAAATGCAATCAGAGCGAAAATGAGAGAGGAAAAAATATGTACTTGGCCCTTTTGGCCTGAAGCTTCAGTTGTCGTCAACCATCTTGGTCTCTCTGCCGCTCGCTCTCTTCAGCACTTTCTGTGTTTCCTGCTTTTTGCAGCTTTTGCTGCATTTCAAGTGATTTTTACAATCTATCCCTTGACCGCCATTTTTATAGCATTTTCCACAGTTTGTACTTTGTTCTCATAGATGTTGTGCCCCCTCTGTCCATTATCGCCTCTTCTTTCTGCCACTCTACTGTTGACTTTCCCGCTCTCAGCATTTTGTCTGTTTGTGTGCGCTGATGTGCAAAGTTTTTATGATGCATTCGTGATTTTTTTTTAATGCAACGCAGCGGCCATTTTGATTTTAAAGACCGCTTGTCCTTGCTTTCAAGTGTTTGCTTTGGTCCTTTCGCATTTTTGTTTTACTTTAAAAAGTTTTTACTTTATGACCAAGTCTCTTACTTTTGCTACATTTTGATGGCCTGCAAATGATTGGCCTTATTTTATGCGTTGTTTTTCGGCTTAAACTTATATGAATTCAAGTTAATTGAAAAAGTTTAAATTAAACTAAAAATTAAAAAACAAATGAAATGTAAAAGGTAATGAATGACAGAAATTAAGGGAATTAAAAAATGTTAACAGCAAAATAAATACTAAAGATATATAAACTTTGGTGAAATGTATTTTAGCTGTCAACAAAAAATTAAAATTAAAGTTTTTACTATTGTAAATGTTGATGCAAAAGTTTAATAATACAAAAATATTAGTTTTTTTTTTATGTGCATTAAAATTGCCCCAAATCTGAATTCTTTTAAAGAATCTGTTGGTGACAAGAATTCAGGATAAATTTGTTAAACAGTTCCTGTATGTCGATTTATTGTCTGGATACTTAGGTTTTTATAAAAATATAGGAATTTAAAATTTCCTATTATTATTATTTTGTTTTTTGTATTTGCATTCTAAATTGCATTTGAATCAAACAAAATGCCGCAATATTAATTCTGCAATTTTTTATTTTAAGTTTTGAATTGCTAATAGAATTTTATTCTTAAATTAAATAATGTTAAGACGTTGGGAAATACATTTCATAAGCAAAACACATAACTTCTGCTTTTTATTTGAGACAATCGCAAATTTTGATCACGTCTTCATTGAAATCCGAAGAACACTGGTGCTGTTGCCTCTTAGTGTGTAAAAATTAAATTAAGAAAAACATATGCTTACAAAGTATTTATAAAAATTTAAAAAATTCTATTCTATAAATAAGTTGCATAAAAAGTAAAAAAAATAAAAAAAAAAAATTTACCAACTGGAGATGCGGGGCATCGATCCCCGTACCTCTCACATGCTAAGCGAGCGCTCTACCATCTGAGCTACATCCCCATATGACGGCGTTTGGTCAATGGCCCAAAGTAACCGTAAATTATGTTGACCAACATTATTTTCGATTAAACAAAACTATTTTTATATTATTCAACGATCGGCACATGCTGCAACTGATTAATATGCCGCCAACATGGTCGAAGTTGTCGACTCGGTCGATTTGTTTTGGCTAAAAATAATACACAACAAATTCCGTTGCTTGATTATGCATGAACTTGAAACTATAGCTATGTGAGGGAGGGAGGGAGGGAACAGGGTCGGTTTGAAACGTAAGTTATCTAGTACGCAGAGTATTTTGCGGATTATCTCAGCTGTACAGTTTATAATTGGTAATTTAATTGGACTTATAATTGGCAACTTGCAGCATATTGCAAAATGATGCAGCAGCTTGCAGTTGTTGTTGTTGTTGTGTCCTTGGAAAGTAACACTAGATGACGGTATTAAAGCACGGCCAAGTTATAACTCAACTTAATTGCAACTAATATGTTATTACAGTTGATTAAACCGAGGGGGGTGGAGCGTGCATCTAATACTGTTGGGCATCCCGTAGTGCATATTATAATATCATAGTGTCTGGAACGCGGCACTGGAGTCTGAAATTGGGTCACAAGTTGTCGGGCTTAGCAGCAGCAGTTAGTTAGTCGTTATGATGAAGGCGTCTACAATGATGATGGAACATGTTGAACGTGTTTTGGATGAAGCAGCCGCGGGTAGACGGCAGTCGACAATGCCAGCAGTGTTGGCAACTACCACTGCAACAGCTGTTGGCCATTTACTTTCCTTTGCCTTCATTTTTTGTTGGTTTTTTTTTTTTCTCCACTTACTTTTTCTCATTCTAAATTAACTTGGCTGCTGTGGCTGGCGACGTAGAGTCGTCTATTTGGGTCAGAACCAGAGTGTGCTACATCCTACATTGCATTGGCTTTGACGTCACCTTGTCGGCGTCGGCATAATCAAGTGTTTGATATCGAGGCAACCAACAACAGCAACAACAACTGTGGCAATTGTGGCAACTGTGGCAACTGTGGCAGCAGGCTGCGGCTAATTAAAGTTGAAGTTTTTGCTCTGTTTTGGCCTTTTTTTTTGTGTAGCTCCAACTGACGCAGCTAATTGTGCTTTAAGCCAACCACAACAGTTGTTTGATTCATACAAAAGCTTGGTAATAATTTTTTTATGCAACATACAACATTAAAAATATTTCGAAAATGTTTCAGCAGCTGTTGCAAACAAAACACAAAAAGGTGCTTAAATTTTGTTTCACAATATCGTAAATTCGCCGTCTGGGGCACATATTTTAGCTTGGAATTTTCTAAAATCAACAATAGGTATTTTGATTTTTATTTCTTAGTGTGTAGAACTTTATAAATACCCGATTTTAACTATGTATAGCTGCATTGGTGGAATTTAAAATTCAAGAAGAATTGAGGAACCTAGACATACTGTAATAGACAATCGTAAAATGGATGATAAATAAATAAATTATTGCCAGATTTAATATTTTTTTTTTTTCTCGAAAATGTTGATTTTTTATTTTCTTATGAATATTTTTTCAAGTGCTTATTTGATCTACTTATATCGAATTTCTGTAAAATGAGTTTTCTGTATAATGAACTAATTTTCGATATAAAGGGGTTTCCAATAAGAGATGTTATTTTGGTATTCAAAGAAAAATGCCATTTTTTGAAATAAATGATCGGGTGTATATTTCATAATAAAGAGGAAGGTATGCCGTTAAAAATTAAAAACAACATCAGCCAAATGGCCACCACGACCACGCTTACAGGATCATATCCTTTTCATGAAATTTTCCATAACCAAATCGCAAAGTGGCTGCCCTATGTCCTCGATAGCATCACGAATTCAATCTTTGAGTTCTTGAATCGACGCTGGGCTGTTGGCGTAGACCTTATCTTTCACGTGGCCCCAAAGGAAGAAGTTGCAAGGTGTTAAATCACAAGATCTCGGTGGCCAATTGTGATCACCTCTTCGAGAGATAACACGGTCCGGAAACTTTTCGCGTAAAAGAGCAATGGTTTCGTTGCTTGTGTGGCACGTAGCGCCGTCTTGTTGAAAGTAAACGTTGTCCAGATCAATACCATCCAACTCCGACCATAAAAATCAGTCAAGATGATTTTTCGATAAAATTCCGGATCATTTTCATGCATTTCAAGGACCCAATCAGCAAAGACACGACGTTGTTGATGATCGGCCGGCTTGAGTTCTTGTGTTAACTGAACTTTATAAGCCTTAAGACCCAAATCTTTATGCAAAATACGGTGTAGTGACGTTTGTGGAATGCCCAATTCCAAAGAACGGCGAGGAATGGACAAACCTGGGTTTTCTTCAACACTTTGGGCTGCTGCAGCAATATTCTCAGTTGTTCTTGAGCGACGTGCACGGGTTTTATTCTTCACATCACTAACTTGTCCCAACAGCTCGAATTTTTCCACCAATTTCTGTATTGCGGTCCGACAATGTGCTTCACGACGACCCAATAATGCTTTAGTTTTGCGAACTGTGACTGGAAGATTTTCACCATTTTTGTAATGAATTTTAATAATTTCAATGCGTTGTTGAAGCGTGTATCGTATCGTTCCATTTTTAGTAATGGCGTAGTTTCTAATTGTCAAATGTCAAATAATAAAAGCTTCAAAAGTGACAGGTACCGAAATACCGGTTGATTCAAAATAACACCTTGTTTGAAAACCCTTTATTCATATTATGGATTTTTTAGTGAATTTTCTAAGTGGAATTTGAATTAAAATCCAATTGTTAAGAACTATAAATTTGACTTGGTTTTCTGTATAATGAACTAAAATTCGAGATATTCATATTTTGAATTTTTTTTTTAAATTTTCTAAGTGGAATTTAAATAATATCCACCATCACGACATTTTTTCAATTCAATATCACCAACTTTATGTTCAGAAAAATATTTTTTTAAGAATTTGACTTAAAATTTAAAGTGCATAGGTCTAGAAAAAATAGATATATGTATATATATAAAAAATTTTGTTGACAATTGTTTAAATTCATGCTTAAAAAATAATTTTCTTAATTCAGTAATACTGGCGTAGAATGCAAAAATATGTTTCCTACTAGATTCTAGGGAATCACCTTTAACAGCCATGGCCCTATAAAAAAAAATTTATTTCATATCAAAAATTTCTATATGCAAATAGTTAGTTACTTAAATACTCATCCAAACTAATGCATAAGATTTCCTTAGTGCCGCTTATAAGAGTTTCTCATAACTCGTTAAGTAGTACTGCCGGGAATAAGCTTGTGTTATAGCTATTATGACTGATAATTACACAGAGTATTTTATACAACAATAAAAACAATGCCTGTGGAGTACCCTTATGTATATCCGAGAATTCAACAAGCTTTTATTTATTTACGAAATGACTTGTACAACATTTTGGCTTTTAATCTACGCTAATGAGCTGCTTATATAAATCAGAAATCGCTAAATGTAAGCGCATTGTTTTTTTGTTGTGCCTCACGGCGTATGCGTAATGCCATTAAATAATGAACCACTGACACATACAACATTTACACACATGCATAGACATGATTAATCACGTTACTAATCAATACAAATGTCACTCATGGTCGCTGACATTTTGTAGATTTGTGGCTACTGTCGCAAAAGTGTAGAAAAGTTACTCATACGCACAGTTGGTCGGTCGCACATGCGCCAAAATTCCAGTAGGCAAATCAAATCAACTGACATGCTGCACAAAGCCAGACCCCCTTACTCTCAACAAGCCTCTTAACCCCTATTGCCAATTAATAATGGTGTAAATTGACTAGCAACACCTGACTGAAAAACTAAAATAACGCGAAACTGCGCACAAAAATGGAAATATGCTGTGAAAATATTTCGCAGAGATTTGGCGCGAAATACGTGGAAGCAAAAATATTTGCACAATTGTTGTGCGCCTAAAATGTAGGAAAAATAAAATAAAAACTAGAGGCTTGAGTAGAAAAATGTGAAAGACTTGGGGCGGTAGCCGACAGTGGGATACACTGCAACCAGTGTGTAACTAGTTTCAAATTTACCATGAAGCTGGACTTCGGCATTATTTGTTCATTTTGAGAAAATTTCTAAAAATTGTTTGTGAAAATGTCAACTTTTTATTGTTCATTAGGCTCACACAAGTCTATATACCGAATTAATGAAATAAAGTGGAATATTGGTGAATCAACTCTTGTGGATAGACGGAGAGTAGAGCAACCTATGTTCTGCCACACCTTCTTCTGCTTGTTACATACATTGCACAAATCTGGTATAACCCCGTTCCAATGGGTGCAGGGTATAAAAATAAATTGCTATGGTCTGTCCAAGCGCCGCCACATTTTTTTCACACATTTTTTGAATTGTTGTGTTGTTGGTTGGCCTAGTCTATTTGCAAGATTGGCCGTTGTTGTTGGCCAAGTTGCGTTTGTCACATTTTGAAAAGTCCTACAACAACATCGTGTGCTCGTGTGTCCATTGTGTGTTTGCTGTTTCCCTTTATGGCATTTGATTTTTGCCCATTGTATTCATTATCAACATCTTTTTAGTTCATTTCCTACTGTCAATTTTTGCATTGTGGTTTGCACAATGCGCATGTCACAATGTGCCACAGCTGCCACGCCCCCCCCCCCCCAGAGAACTTCGCTAAGCACAAAATATAACCCACCTAGGTGTAACACCTACAACTTTGACACTAATTGGTCTCGCGTGTATGCCCAACTTTTATTGTTGTGCTAATTTCATTCACTTACATGCACCTTCTACGTCACACTTGTCAACTTTTACTTGTTTTCTCTCTCTTTTTTGTACCTCTACAACTATTATTACTTTTATATAGTTTTCGTATGATTCCTTATGTCAGCGCATATTTATTAAGGTCACTTGAGGGTTAATAAAACCCACGTATATACACTAGGTGGGTGGTATTATAGCCCAAATTCTATATTTAGCTCTAGTTTCAGCGGAAACGCATTGTGCGGCTATTTCCGTTTTGATTATAGAGTTATGGGTCAAGCGTTAGCCAAGTACATGACCCGGTTTCAATTTCTTGGCCCAGTTGGCTAGTTGTTTTTTTTTTTCGATTAATATTGTGTGCAAACAAATGAAGGAATATTCAAACAAGGCGTAAAGGATATATAATAAAAACGTTTGCTGGATAGCTTGCGTGTCTACTTTTGGAAATCGAGCACGACATTTGGAGTTTATATTGTATTGAAGCGCATGAGTA
Source organism: Chymomyza fuscimana (assembly GCA_949987675.1). NCBI lineage: Eukaryota > Metazoa > Arthropoda > Insecta > Diptera > Drosophilidae > Chymomyza > Chymomyza fuscimana. The sequence goes on from OX465089.1 coordinate 3,203,756, forward strand.
ATTGAAAAATGCTCAATTTTCCTTTATTATAATACTTATAGCTGGCATAGTTGTTTTACAATGCGTTTCTTAAAACGTGTTTAGAATTGTTAAGAAATTAATTAATTCAGTGACCGACTTACGAAGCAATAAAGATTTAAACTCTTATTTATAATTTATACTCAAAAAAAAAAAAATCAAACAGTCGGTTCTATTAGTTTTAAACAGCTGGCTGCTTTAATTTTATTTTACAACTCTTATAAAATGGTCTTTCTGCTTAAATCATATTAAAACTTGCATTTTAAAGAAAAATTTGTGAAAATAAGTTTGAGATGAAAATTTTCAAAAAAATAGGCGTATTTTTTAATTTTTATCTATGTCCTTAGACATTTATCTGTTAATGAGAATAAGTTGAATATATGCATCTATTAATGAAACCAATAAAGCAATCTAATCGAACAAGTCTCACAAATATAAGAGCTATGTTGGATTTCTAGTGGACCGGTTCCAGGCCAGATTTAATATTATTTTTAAAATCTTTTTTGGACAAATTGCCGTTTGCGAAGGTGTCTTTTGGCTGCAGCAACTAAGGCTGGGTCGATTAATATATAATCTTTTGCAAAATAGTTAAATATATTAAGGGGAGGTTCTTTCAAATTAAATCGAGAAAATCGATTTTTTTTTTTTTTACAAAAAATGAAAGCTACAAATTCGTAGAATATGTGTATGAAAGGATTTTTTGATGCGATCGATATTTATAGAAATATAGCGTTTTGAACGCACCTAAGTCGCTCGCACTGAAGGACGTTCTAAAAACTTTAAACGCGTTTTTCTCGGAACAATGTTTTTCGTTCGCATTTCAAGCATGGCTCTCGATCTATTGTTCCGATTCCCTTCATTTAAGCCATGTTTGAAAGGATATAATTTTTTGTATGCCTTATACTAACAATATACATGAAAAAGTGTTAAATTGTTATTTTTAAGCAAGGTCAAATCACAAAAAAAGTGAAAAAAAAAACAAATATTTTTTTCGACCGTCCACATTTTATTTAATTTTTCGTCAAAACTCATTATGATTTAGTATAAGGCATAGAGAATTTCATTTACTTCAATAAACAAGAAACATTTTTCATTTCGGTTCACTACAAGAGGCTGGAGATCTGAAATACGGGGACGATATTCTGCGGGCAGAGGCAGACAAGAGCCGCCATTTTTCAGCCGCCATTTTGAATTTCGTCGCGAAAAAAATTTCCAATTATTGTACAATAAAAATCGCATTTAACAATCAAAACAGGAAGTTTGTATGTCTTTTCATCATGGCACCAATAATTCCCAAACTTTGCCTTCTTTTTGGCCAAATTTGAAAGAACCTCCCCTTAAATACTGTAGCAATTTGAGTTCGGTCTGAGAACACTGATATTTCCTCGTTTAAAGTCTGAACCTGTAAATAGATACTTTTTTGTGTAGCTTGGATTATTTTCAAAACACCCTATAAAAGATCTTTTTCGAGCTCAGTTTTCCGAATAATAAAAATCACAAAAAATTAGGCACTTTAGAATTCTGAGATATCCGCCAAAATACTTCGTAAAATGTGTGTTTTTAAGGCTATATCAGAGCCCTGATATATTTATATTCGGAATCAGCGGCTCAAAATCCATATGAGTAGCCCTGTCATATTCCGATTTTTTGTAATGGTGTAATGAATGATTTTTAGTTGATCTGGCCACGTGCACTGTTACCCCATATAAGCCTACATTGCGTATACGTATTTTTTTTAAATCTCATCGTTTTTATTTGCACGCTCGAATTTTAATATTTTTCCCCACTCAATTCTTTATTTTTGCCCTCACCAGCAGCCATTTTTTTTTTCAGTTTAGTTAATGTTAAATTCCGTAATTTTAAAGCCAAATTCACCAGCTGATTGTTTATGAAAGCTTGCTAGCTTAGATTTTAGGGTTGTTATCTTTCATTTATGGAATTGTTGTACTTCTTAGAATGCATACCTTTCATGAAATAATAAGTCAAAGATTATCTCTGGAAAGTTTGTTATTTATTAAAAAAAAAAAAAAAACAGCCTGAAGGCCTACGTTGCTCTGGCTACAAACCTTTTATAACTTAGAATTAACTTCTACTTTATAATTATATAAATAAATAAATAAAATTAAATTTTTAAAAAAAGTTCGCAATTCAGCCCAATGTGTGGTAGTACCGCTTCTACAAAAATTTCGGCATGAATTTTGATATTTTTAATCAATTTTTAAATTATTAGACTTTCTATATTTTCATATTTCGAAACATAACTCCCATAAGAGTGAAAGTGTTAGAGCTGGTCTAGAATAACCTGCTTTTTCCTCCTCTTAACCCAAACCCAAACAGAACTCAAGTTATTGCCAAAACAACATATGACTAGAAACATATTTACACTATTATATAATTTATGAGATTTATATGCTTCCTGTTTAGTTAAACCTATATTTAGCTATACATATATACAAATATTTCTTTATTTCTTGCTGACAACATCAGCATCTTAAGTTCACATGTTTCTGCTAATTTATTTGGCACGACAAATTTTTCTCTTATTTCTCTCTTTGCTACACATGTACATAAAACTTTTTCGCATTAGTCAACCTCGCTGTCAGAGACTCAAGAGTCTCAGAGTCTCGGAGTCTCATGCAAATGTGCTGTGAAAATTGTCACAGACTTTTCAAATGTAAATTACATAAATAATATCAAAAATAAAACATTTTCTCTTTTGCCCTTCAAGCCGATTATGACATTAAGCGTAAAATGCCGCAAAGATTTTATATTATTATTATTATTCTTATTGTTATTGTATGGCTAAGCGTCAATCAAATTACAAAATGATATAATATGATAATCACATGCATTTCCATATTTTCCTACAAAAGCAAAAAGCAACAATATAGACGCATTGTATTGTCAAGAAAAACAGCAGACAAATGTTTATGCATATTTTAAATACCCCCAACCCTTAGTGTAGGTCCAGTTGTGTATACTCTATAAAAATTTTGTGTACGGTCGCTTGAACTGTTAAAGCATTTTGAGATATTTACTGAAGTGTATAAGTTGTTATATTTTTCACAGTTTTTCCCGATTTACTTTAAAAAATAAAAAAAGATATTTTGAGAAGAAAAAAAAAATTTTTTACATAATTTTTTTTTTTTGTAAAAGCAAGGAAAATTTTAATCAAAAAAAGACTTTTAGTAAGTTCATAAAAAAAAAGAAAAATAAGAATTTTATAAAAAAAAGGTATATCAATTCCTTCAGTAAGATCCAGATAGAATCTGTAGAAATGTTGGATATTTTTCGTATGGGTCAGCAAAAGCTGAATTTTTAGAGAAATTAACTTAAGGTAATAAAAAAAAAAGAATTTTCTTTTTTATATGACCCAGAAGGAACAATTGAAAATTTTGGATACCTTTTTAACCTCAGCAGAAATGACGACATTTCTTGTGGTAAATGGTGGAAATTCTCTTCTCATACAAAAGTTAGGACAAAAAGTCGGTAGGACAGAACTTCAAATTTGTTTCATATATATGAAGTTGTATGCTGTAAACTGCATCTTAAATTATTGTAAATATTGTATCCCATATATTATACTTACCTGCTGAAAACTCACAAACTTATTTAGACCATGAGATTTTACCACGAGTTGAACAAATAATTTTGTATACCCCGAAATCCGCTTTCTGACGAATTTCCCTAAAAATGTAATTTGTCCCAAAATGGTTACATTTCAAGCCCATTAAAGAGTGTCAAGAAGTGTCACATGTTTATACAATATTCAAAAAGTTACTTCATTATTATGATGTGGTACGCGATTAACATTAAAACAACGCTTGAGTGACATTTGATATTTTTATCATGTCACTGCCGCAACCCCCCGCATATTTTTTATGTGCGTGTTAAATGTAAAAATATTTCCCATGTCCGTTGCTAAATATCCTTCATAATGCGAAAACTACAGTATGACGTTGATAAATCACTTGATGTACATTTTATGTGTTGTAAAACGCGTTTAAAACTTATTTTATATGCGTTGTGTAAAAACGCATTTTTTTAAAATAATTTTTTTTAAAGATTTTGCGTGTAGTTTTCAATTAAATAAATTTTAATACAAATAAAATGCAAATGGTTGCTAAATTATAATTAATATTATTACAATAATTTTATTTTAATTTGCCTCGGCCTTTTAAGTGCACACAGTGCGTGCAAAAAGTATTTACCTATAAAAAGTTGCATATAAATATTTATATATGTGTATATAAAACTTGCATGTGGGTTATACATATATTATTTAAATGCAACTTTAAAATAATTGAATTTCATTTTAAAACAAAAAATTGCATAAATTATTTGCAATGTGCGTTTTGTAATTTTATGATAAAGAAAAACAAAAAAAAAAAAAACAAATGAGCTGGAATTTTTATTGTTTTAGATTGTGTGGGGAAATAGAATAATCCTATTGTTAAACAAGAAGCTAATGCATTGTGACGGATGAAAAAAAAATAAAAATTTCAATGTGAAAATGTATAATAATAAAATTTTGCCAGAGATACAGTATTTTTGATTTATTAGAAATTCTCAACTGACTTCTATTAAGGGTTTATATACACCTATGCACGAGAAAAAAGGGAATTTTTACGATTTTTTTTTGAGAAAAACAACACAACTTTTTTTTTTTAAAAAACTGAACGTCTATTTATTTATACATTTCATAAGGTCTTTCATGAATTTTTTCAAAAGACAATATTTATAACTGGAGTCACTAAAGCCATTGTGCCAAAACACAATTTTCCCGGATGACTCGCAGTTGCAGATAGCGCGCTATCAAAAGCTGCCAAATTGGTTCTACTGCTCAGATCTTTATGATTTTTTGGAAAAGATTCTCTAGGATGATATGTGCTTTCAGAAAATGCAAAAAATTCGTTTTTTTGGCCAACACAAGTGTATATAACCGCTTATAGAGAAACTTCTAAAAGATAACTAGGCTTTAGAATTATAAAAAAAAATTATAAAATTATGTAAAATTTGTATATTTATTATAATTATAAACACAAATACGCAGCAACTCACTTGCGCCATCTAGTGACAACCACTTGCTTGCGCCATCTGGCGGCTGCACTAACAAAGCAATAGTCTGCTCTCGTACAGAGACAGGAAGCTTCTTGCTGATTTTTTATGTTTGATGTTATTAAGAGATTTTATTCGCGTAAGTTTGGCTTATATTTTAAACAATAAAAGCTAGCTTTTGAAATTTATTTTAAAGAAATACAAATACCACGCTCAATCTCTATTGACGCTAACTAATTTGGCCTAAATTTGTTTTAAAAGCTATGACAATATTTCAATAGTTGTTTGTCTAAAGTGTTGAAAGACATTTTTAGGCTTAACTCCAGAAGAAAAGAAAATCAGTGCAGCAATTTATTTACTCAAAAACATTAAAAATTTAATTTATTCTTTAATGCACTTGCTCAGCTGTAAACATTAAGCCAACCAAAAACAAATCTTTTCCAAAATATTTAATTTATTTTAGGCAAGAAATTTATGCAGCTTTATACTCATAAATAAATGAAACATGTTAAATGGATTTACAGTCTATAATATAATTTATTAAAATTTCGCACTGTCACTTTTAAGCAAAGATATTTTTTTTTTTTTGTTCCATTATGCAAATGTCAATTTACGCCTGATTTAATTTAATACTGTGTTAAAAATGAAAACAATTTCATTTGCCTTTGCTGCTTAAGGCTGTCATAAATTTTATACAAATATTTATTGTATATATTTATATGAGTCTTATTGACAGCGACAGTACAATTTATTACATAATTAAGACAACAAAAAAAGGGTTGCTGTCAGCACAATGTATCTCAAACTTGTGCAGCTCATAGTTTTATTGTGTTTATGCTAGGCACATGGCTTATCTCGAAATTTGTCTAAGAGGCAGGGCAACATTGGCAACATCAACAGCTGCTGCTTATGGCTAAGAGCGTCATTGTCATAAGTTGTAACAGTAGCTTGTTATAACGTTATATACATAAATACATATAGTAAGTAGTATATGCTTATATATTGAATGAGAAACTTCATTCAAATCAAGGCACGCCCATTGTAGTGAGCTAAACTCATTGAAATTTATTGAGCAGGCTGAAGTGAGCGCGCAGAGCAGCACATAAAAGGCAACCTTGAGCTGTCAGCTGCCGGCCAAAATCTTAATAACCATTAACAGCACTGGCAAAGTCAGTGGGGGGGGGGGGGGGGGGGGGCATTATCCAGCCAGCGCCTTTGTTTGGGCTGCGGCCCCGGGCCAAACTGACACGCACACAGTTGCACTCTTTCCTTTGGTCAACAATTTGTGGCATAAATATGGTATTTTTGGGGGCACCACACGAGCACGACGAGTTTCGCACTTGGGCTTAAATCCCATTTTATTTTCAATTTGTCAGACGCTAAGCCGACAGCGAGATATACATATAAAAAGCCAAGAAAACTGCTTGCATATTAAATTATTAGTACACCATGTCGTATGAGTAACTTACTTGGGCGCCTGAGTAATTAAGTCATAAAGTAGCTTGAAGCTAGGTAAGCATCCGAACTAATGGAAACTTCTACGCAAAACAATGACACCTTGTCATATTTATGGCAGACACAATACACACACACACACACCTATATATATATTGCAACTTTACATATATGTGTCTATGTATACGTATACATTTGACGCTCAAAAGTCGACTACAGTTTTGTTTTGCTTGAGTTTCTTTTCTGTCTTGGCTTTGCGTCAAGCATGGCCTTGAGCTGACACGAACACATACAAACAGACATACACATATAAGATTTTTCTTTGTTTTGTGACTTTTATGCAAGATGTGTTACTTTTGATACTCTATCGAAAAACTTATTACTTTTTTGTAATTTTTGACGTAGAAAACTATTATAATGTTGTAAAAACTATTGTGCATGTAGAAGCCACAGCGGCACTGGAATAAAGCTCTTGAAGAATACAAATTAAGAAAACGGATTGAAAGGCTACTTGAACGCGAGACTGATAGACATGATAGATAAGAATTTGTAGAAGCCATCAGATGATGATAAAATAGAAGCAGATGATTGAAATTAAGCAGCTAACTGAGTCCAATTAAGTTGAATCAGGAAGAGATGATGAGATATAACTCTTTTTAAAAATGTAAATTTTTTTTTGTAATTGGCAATCTCCTGGTTTATTATTATCTATTTTATAAAAGAATGGACTCCACAGACTTTACTTCTAGACTCTATAACTTAATAGTAGGTGATTCAAATTTTTCAAGGAGATCTAATGTGTTCCATATTTTTAATGCGTGTAGCTTCTGTTATTGTCTAGAAGAGTTATAATTAAGTATATAAAATTTAAGCAGATGATTGGAAAAAAGCAGCTGACTGAATTCAATTTAGTTGAAACAGAAAGAGATGATGAAAGACAACTCTTTTTAATAATGTAGGTATAGGTGGAAATATTTTTTTTAAATTAAATTTTTGAGGATTTTTTTTGTTTGTTAATTCTCTCCCAGTCTAACAAACGGATATTGAATCTTATAATCTATTTTACGAAAGAATGGATTCCACAGACTCTACCTTCTAGACTCTATATGCTAATTGTAGGCGATTAAAATCGTATATGGAGATCTAATATATGAAATTTTTTGATGCGTCCAGCTTCTATTATTGCCTAGAAGACTTATAATTAAATAATTTGCATGCCGTTCTATTTATGTTTTCCTATGTCTTCTTACCTCAATCCTGACAAATGGAAGAAAGGTGCGCTTAAGAAATATTCTTCGAGTAGAAACTGTACCATTTATCGTAGTATTTCTATGAAGATGACAAAATGTAGATAATAGCAGATAAATTGAGTTGAGCAGCTGAGTTAACTAAATTAAATTCTAATGTAAGAAATCATTGATGAAGTTTTGTTTATTAAGTCTTTGTAGAGGACATATAAATAAATAAATGCGGATGATATAAATGAAGAGTAAAATAAACTCTTGTAGATAAGCTACAAAGCCATGATGAAACATAGGCAGATAATTAGAGTTTTTATTAAAGTATATGCAGAAAGATAAAAATTTGCTAAACCGAGCAGATGACGATAAAAGGCGGATGATGAATAAAGAGCAGCTATTGTTTTCATCTTTTCATGTGAAGTGTTGTCTTAAAATAGTATCTCAAAATGCATTTATCTGAGTAACACTTTTTGCAGTGTATGCTGAATTTGGTTAGCTAAAAGATAATATTTTCATTTTTTCATTCTGGTATTATAATACATATATATTTTCATGCCACACGTTGCCACATGTACTTTATTTCATTAGATTGGTAAGCATGTGTGCATGTGTATGTGTGTTTGTTTGTACATGTGTTAAGCTGTGTAGTTGTATAGGTGAAGCTGTGCAGCTTATGTAGAACAAGGTGCCCTTTGCTTACTGCCAACAACATGCGTCAAGTGCTCGGGCCCGTCTTTTGCTCTCACCTCTTGCACTTGGTTTAATTTTAACAAATTTGTTTTCAGACGCCACAAGAATTTCAGTGTCTTTTTATTTTTCGTATTTTTTTTTTTTTGGTTCGTTCATGCTTTTTCTTTTATTATTGTATATACATTTTTACGCATTTTTAATGAGGCAGCGAGAGCGGCACGTTAAACAAATTGCAACAGCAGCTACAACCGCCTTTTGGGCTAAAACTTTTTCGCTTTGTGTAGCTCTTGTGTGTGTGTGTGTGTGTGTGTGTGGGTGTAAAGAGAGAGAGAGACAGAGAGAGAAAAAAAAATACCTTGAACTTTGGCTAAGAGCAGAAATCAGCAAATAACTGGCATTTTCAACACGCATACGCCGCGTGCGCCAAGTAGCAGCAGCTCAGGTAAATTGCCAAAAAGCTTAGCCAGGTGTAAAATATAAATAGCCTAAAACGACTAAGCATGAAAAGGCAATGAATTAAAGGTAGAGATCCGCAAAAAGAATGGAGAAGCTGATGATGCGCTACTCTATTCTATTATATACGCCACTGGATGAATGGTTGAGGCTTTTAATTTTTTTTGCCTCTTGGCTATGTAATCTGTGATGCCATAAAAAAGCGATTTTTTCTCATTTTTTTTTTTCCTCTTTTCACTGCAGTAATCTCCAAAAGGTTAGACAACGTTTTCAGCAACAAACATTGTTGACCTTTAAGCCATAATTATATAAATAAGCGCATAATTAATATTAAGCAAAAGAAAACGGAAACAAGAGCTAAGAACCAAAGGCAACAGCTAACTACCAAGAGCCTTCTGGCCAAATGGACAATAGTCTGTCAGTCAGCCAGTCAGTCATTCACTCAGTTAACCAACATTCAAGGTAATAATCCTTTTTTGACCTTCAAGTCTAATAAAATGTAAGCTGCAGGGCAATTGAGTTACTCAAATAAGCGGGAATCGTCCAACTAAACGTCGCGTCGGTCAAGCTAAATTAAGTATGCCAAGCACACAGCGTGTGCTCGAGCATGCAAAATGGCCATACAGGGTGTTCAGCAGAGGCCTAATTATTGCTGAAGCACTTGTTTTCAACTCAAAATTTAACAAGAAAAAAGATGTGTGCTTGTATACCATTTGTTTAGAATAATGGAGTCTTACGTGGTTTACTTGAAAACATATTTTAATGTTTCAGATTGAAGGAGCCGTGGAGGTCACTCCGAAAATAAGTCATGTACTTGTAGCTCTCTACAGGCGCCATTTTGTTTTTTATTACTTTGGAAAAATTCATTTTTGTAGCTAAGAGTATATATAATCGTCACCTATTTGGATTTTGAGCATAGAATAAAGTTTCTTTGAAAAAAAAACCGAAAAATTATTCCTATGTCTAAAATGTCCTAAATGTCTCTCTGAGCAAGTTATCAGTTATCCAAATGTATTTCATATTCCATGAAACAAATCCTTCTACAATTATTTTTATTTTTTGACGTAATAGGAAAGAAGTAAGGGTTCCCATGAGATTTATTGGAAAATTTTAAACATCAATATGAATATTGGCCATTGGTACCTTTCTCTTAATATTATAAAAATCTGCATATCATTCAAATCAAGCATCTTCTAGAATTAATATTTGGGAGTGCTTACCCTTGTAAAATTCTTATCACTTTGAGAGGACCTCCGTACAAAAGTTGACTCAAAAATCGAAGAAATAATTTAAAATATTTTTACTTATTATTGGCATAATTTAAAAACATGTTGACTTAAATTAATGGTTGTAAGATAAAACTAAATAAAATGAGCTCATTCATGGCTAGCTTAGCACAGAAATTTGAAAGTGTGACGTAATAATTTCTGGTGACGTTGTTATTTAAATTAGTTCTTGTGTTCAAAACAGAAAAAGACACCCTGTTTGACTTAAATAAAAGGAGAAAGAGGTCTTATGCGAGAGATCAACATGAAGACCATGAGAGGAAATGCTGATGATGGAAAGATATTTATGAACAAATTTTGTTCTAAACAAATGGTTGTAAAATTAAAACAAATAAGGTGAGCTCATTCATGGCTAGCTTAGCACAGAAATTTGAAAGTGTGACGTAATAATTTCTGGTGACGTTGTGATTCGGTTTGATTTGATTCTTGTGTTCACAACAGAAAAAAGACACCCTGTTTGACGTAAAAAAAAAGAGAAAGAGGTCTTATGCGAGAGATCAACATGAAGACCATGAGAGGAAATGCTGATGACGGTCTTAAGTGTATTTGTTGTTCACAAAGGGCGCAAAAAAAAAAAAAACAAAAAAAAAACGCAGCATGCTTGTAGGCGTTTTTTTTTCTGCTTTATTCTTTGGTTTCCCTTGCTGACTGACCGGCTCTATTTTTGGTCCTGCTGCTTGGCATTGTTTGGACAAGAACAACAATGAAATGATTTCATTGTGCGCCCACATGCAACCATGGCCAGGGACATTGCCGCAGCAGCCATTTTCAAGGGCAACATGATTTATTTCGTAATGCGACTGGGCGCGCCTTAGCCTGGGAAAAAAACAAAAAAAAAACAAGTTAACAGTGTTGTCAAATGCACGGTGGAAAAACCCTGTCAAGTTGTCGCTCTCTCTCTCTCTCTCTCTCTCTCTCTCTCTCTCTCTCTCTCTCTCTCTCTCTCTCTCTCTCTCTCTCTCTCTCTCTCTCTCTCTCTCTCTCTCTATACCTCTCGTGCGCTTACTCACTGCTTTTGCCTACGTCAGCTGTTTGATGTAAGCATATGCTTGTGCAATTTAGACCAACGTTTTGGTAATTTTCCATTACATAAAGCAGTTAGCGATGGTGGAAAACCCTTGCATGTTTTTAGGCTTCTTGTGTCGCACTAGTCAAAGAGACACAAAGTTGCACAGATTTACTTAGATTTGCGTCAGCGCCACACGGTCGGGCGTACGTCATAATCAATCAACTTATGTGAGCCCACGTATTATTGCTGAAAAATTTTCAAAAACACATTTTACATAATTCGTTTAACGATGTTGACGGCGACGCCATTTTAATTAAACGCCTGGGCGTCAATGGCGTTGGAATTGGCGCCGCTGCCATCCATCGTCTGTGGCGCCCCAAAAATAATTACGCATAAAATTTGTTTATGCAAAACTTTGTGCCACAAAAATTTCATTTGAAACGCTTTGGCAACAAGCGCGAACAACGAAGATTACAAAAACAACAAGAGGATATTTTTGAAAACCGCGACCTTACCTTGACCTTTGCCGGGCACGTGCGCCGCCGCTTGGCAATATGGATTTTTTGTTGCATACGCTTAAAAGATTTACGCTTTTTCTTTTTTTTTTTTTTGAATTATAATAAGATTCGACTAAACTCCTTTTCTTTTCTGTCTCTCTTGTTACAGGTAAGCCTACTTTGCATGGATTACGCAAATCTGCAACAACAATGACAGTGATAACAACAACAAAGCTTATCAGATGCTGCTTTTTCGGGCTAAGTAGCTAAATATTTAACACACACACATACACATTTTAGCATAGTCTACTTTTGTGCGTTTTTGCACACTACAACAGCTTATATATGGTAATTAGTTGGCACTGCTCGGGTCTATCAAATCGCCTCATTTATAATGAGCAAATTTATTTTTGTTCTACACAGCTGTCAGCCATTTTGGTGGCAACTCTGGACAACGTTGCCTTAAATTATGCATAAATTTATGTCAATTTTGTGAAACAATTAAAAAAAAAAAAATTATATGAAATGTCGCTACGACATAAAATGACAAAAACACATCATTAAAATGGTAAGCGAGATTTTAACAGGAAACTTATCTGTTATCTGCATATCGAAAGTTTGGATACTCTATAAGTTGAGAAAGTTGAAGAAGCGCAAGAAAATTAATAATAAGATTAAGAATAATACTTGCGATAAAGTGATACAGAAAAATTTTTTTTTGTAGACAGCATATCTTACACTATGTCTTTGATTTATTCAGGACCATCATCTGTCTGTTCATTTTTGCTTTTCATACATGACATATTGCTCAAAAGGTTAACTTCTTCGCTTGCGTTCGATTTTTATATAAAAATTAAAATTGTTTTTTAGGGTAATTTTGGGTCGAAAAACACGAAAATGACATTCCTTTTTTTTTTTTTTTTTTTGCTCTCTAATGAACCGTTTTTGATATTTTTGCCAAAATATTTATAATATATACATACCTATATATAAATATTTTTTTGTGAATATCTCGTGAATAAAATGTTTTACCGACAGAAAATACCATTATATCGAAGGGTATTGATGTGGCCTTTACGGTGATATTTGAATTATTGAAGTTACAAGCAAACATTTTCGACCATTTTTCAAAATTACAAATTTCCAGTTTGCTTTTTATTAATAAGAAAATTTTTTTTTAAGCTTTGAGCTTTTACGAACATTTCAAAACTAAGATCTTAAGATGCTATGGAACCATGTACGAAAAATCGCGACTACTGCTGGATGCAATTTCGTGAAGACGTAACTGAAGGCAGACAAAAAACTTTGAGTGAATATTTTTTTGTTCGAACAAAAGTGTGTCCAAACCTTTCATCTTATACGGCACATCTATCTATCTATCTATCTATCTATCTATATATATATAACACAAGGCCGTTTTTTGTGACATCAAAGGCTCCTAGACGGATCGCGCGATTTCAACAAATGAGGTATCAATCGAAAGCTATTTACACCTAGATGTGCAATAAGGTGTTATTTTTTCGATTAAATCTATATTTTGGTTGATATCGCTAAAATAAAATTTCAATCATTGCTATAAAAAGTGCGAAAAGGAAGGCCGATTGAAATTACTATGCGTGGGAGTGAAAAGGTGCGCATATTTTTATTTGCAGTGAGCGTAATAAAGGCAAGCGTGTATGTGTAAGAAGCAAAGTTTGCTCTCTTTGGTTTCTCTTTGATCTTATTTTGCAATTGTGCATTGAAAACAATATCTGTGTCTTTTTTTTTTTTTTGTCAAACTTTCTCTTACAGGGCATTTTAGTTTCTGAAGCAAAATCAAAGTTCTTATTAGAAACTGACATCTGGCTATCCTACGACTGCAGATGTAAATTACGCGAACGTGTCGGCCAAGCGCTGCAGTTTTATTATAAATGTATCTGCAAAGCTATTTGTATATTATGCAATGAATTTTTTGGCGATTTTCGCCGCCGGGTTCACTAGTAGTATTTAATAAAAATTATTTAGAGGCTTTCGCAAAGTCCAATTGAAATAAAGAGAATTTCCGATGTCACAAAATTAATTTTATTTAAATTCCAGAAAGTACCAGTTTTAGTAGGGTGTGTGCTAGAGATATCTAAACGCTTGAAATTGAATTATAAAACTTTTAAAAAGTTCGTCGGTCAAAACCTTTTATAATAGATTCCTAACGCTTCCATAGACAGTTCTGATTATAATGGATTTTCCTTTAAAGTTAAATCGAACACACTATTCGGGTAAAAGAGATTTTTGAGACTATTCCAATATCCAAATAATCAATTAACATATTATATATTATATAATATAAAAAAGCAAAACAATGTTATTCAGGAATTGCGTATACGTACAGTATAAAAATGAACCACTCAGGTGGGGCCAAACTAGGATATCCCGGAACTTGAAATTTTGTTCGGTGACTATTTGTGGCTATATTAAGATAAGTCTAAGGTCAAATATTTTTGATGTCCTCCCATTTTATTTCGGTCCTGAAAGTATTAATAAAGGTACAGTTCTTAAATTTTTTTTGTGAACATAATAAATCAACGATCATAATTTTTTACCGATTCCATTGAAACAAACGCTCAACTCAACTATTGAGTGTAGGCAGTAAACATTTTATTCCCTTAACTGAAGCGACGCACAAACAAATATGATTTTAGTAACTCGTTTGATCCTCCACAGACTGCCTTGAAGTGTTACAAGCTTACTATCAAATCCATACTACATCAACTACTCTACATAAAGTAGAGTATAATGAATGACAGAAAAGCGAGCAAGCAGTCAAGGCAACCAAGTTGCCCATTCAATAGCTTTGGTTTTTTGCCACCACAAACTTGCCCCATTTGCCACTCCTTAGCCAGACTCTCTGCTCCCCTATGGGGCCGGCCTCCCTTTTTCACCGCACAACGTTGACAAAGCAAGAATGCCAGTCGCGTTTTTCTTTTTAATATTTCATGTAATGCCTTTGCAATTTGGCGCTGTTTTGTCATTTTTCATTTCAGCTTAAAGTAACGCTGTCGCACTCTCTCTCTCTCTCTCTCCTGGTTCTTGCCTATTTTTAGGCGCCAAAATTAATGTAAAATATGGCGTATGCTTTAAGCCTTAAAGCGCTTTACCACACACAAACGTTGCTCGTTATGGCCAAGGCTTAAGTGTATATATGTATATATGAGTGCGTGGTCTATTATGGAGCTAAGTAGCGCTTTTTCGTAGCATACTTTAGTGCGCTGTGTAATAAATACTTACAAAATGGCGCTACTTTAATAAACGTTTGTGCGTAGCTCACAATGTTAATTAGTTGCCTTGGTCACCAAGGTTACAACGCCTTAAAGTCAACTGGAATCAAAGCTACTTTACAATGCATTTCTAGGGCACTTGAAGCTGCATATTAAATTTTAATTATTCATAGTTGGGAAAAGTTGAGAAAAAACATTTGCATTCCAAGCACAAATGAAGTAAGACGTAATTTTTAAGCATGCGAATGGTCATACTATGGTCGGATGTCTGTGAACGAAAGCTTTTAGTCAAGTAAGCACGAATGGTGAGCAAGCATGCAAATGTTATTAAGCGTTCAAATAGTCACACTGTCGATATTAATAAGTCAGCGAATGGTCACACTGCGATCAAGTGGCTAAAATGTTCACAATGATTTTCAATGTTGCAGACGCGTCAAAACCTTAGACTTTTTGCTATTTATTATTCATAGTTCTTGGTCAACAGTTTGTTTAAAAGGCTCCCGGACAGGAAAAACCAAAAACAACTTTCTACAAGTATTATTTTTAGACATCTTTTACGAGTCGAGCACCATTGGACTATAAGTTTCTGTAGGAGTGTCTCAAAATTCTCTCTGAAGAGAAATTGTTGTCTTTTAGAAAAAGACAGGAATCAATGAGCGAACTGGCTGTAAATGAAATAAACAGACAAATTTAAGTTTTGATCTTTTTTTTTTTTTTTTTTTTTTTTGTTGAGCGATGGTGGGCTTCATAACACATTATTTATATTTTTTTATTTTAAAAGATCCATGTGAGAAGTTTTCATTTTAGCTACTTCAAGCACTTTTTACCCGACTACGGCGTACCAAAAAGGAGGGTTTTGTGTTTAATCTATATGTGTGTATGTTCATCTGTTCCCTGGTAACTTCTAAGCCACTTATCATAATTGGACAAATGAGGTATCGTTGAATGCATCTTGATGGTCTGCTGGTTATAGGCTAGGTCACAATAATTTAAATAAAAATGATGTCGTGCTGAAGCAATACATCACGGCTATCCTCTCGCCGCTATATATATATTCTTAAATACATTAAAATAAATAAGAGTAAAATGTTTGTTTTATAAACGAAGAATATTGAATAGTATGTACATAACTACTTCAGATGATAATATTTTCTTGTTTTATATTTGTCAGGTTATCATTTCCTGTAGTCGGGTTTTGGTTTTTTGTTTTAGTTTTGTGTAAAAAAAAATGTTTTTTTATAATCCAATTGCTCTTCAAGTAAGATAGGACACTGCGGGTAATAAAAGGTTTTTATTGAAGGATGAAGATGTTGTGCCACCGCCTACTTTTTAGGTCTGGAACTTACTAAACCGCTTTATGTACACAATATTTAATTTTCGACTCTTAAAAACCAAAACTTCGAAAACCCTTACTTAATTAATTTTTAGTTGATTTGTCCCACTGTAATCTGGTTTTTAAACTGCTTGGCAAAACTAGTGGCTTTCAGACGTTTTTGTAAAATGTTTCTAGTTTTCTATGCGCGTCTGACCAAGTTCTTTTTCAACGTTGTGACAAAAAAGTTTAGTTGTCGCTTCATTCAAGTGCATAATCAAAGCTGACGCGTTGCCATATTTTCATAACACGCCTACAAGTATGCAATCAAAATGGTTTTAATTGATTTTGACGCTGCTGCCAGCGCAGGAAGCGCCTCTAAAGTCAATGGCTTTCGATGGCGACACACTCAAATACAGGCAAAATGGATGCCAAGCCCATGTTCGCAAACACACACACACACAGACATACACACACACACACACACGGTCGTTTACAGTTCGTCGCACCCATACACATGCAAGTGTATGAGTATGTTGAAGCAAATTCTAAATTGCATAAATTTATTTCGCTCTTGCTGGCCGTCGCCAACATTGCACATAGATACACACACACACAGATACTCATAAATGCCACGCCTACCTGGGGGCCATTTGTAAAATTGATTAAGCGCATAAATTGAAGCAGACATTGCCTCGCCCTCGCGCTCGCCCTCGCCCTAGCCTAGCATACTTCTAGGCTTCTAGACTCAGATTGAATTTATGGCTAGCAGCTAAAGCATATATCATATTGAGAACTCTAACTTTTGCCCATCATTCTTTATGTTATTATTATACATAATAGCAAATATAACAACACATGCATATATCAGCTGATCATATCGCTCAGGCATATTTATGACACCAAAACAACAAAAATTCAATTAATTTTGAATTGTATCTATGCGTTATTTTGTTTTTTGTATCTACTATGTATCTACAAATGTTTCTCTCTCTGTATTTGGTCCCCTATGAGCGCCTACAAAGTTATTAGTCAATTAACTGTGCTGCGGCAACGAAATGTTGCAATTAACATTACTTGTTGTATAACACACACACACACGCACGCACATAGATACACAATATAATTATGCGTGTATAACAAAATACAACGCTCTCTATATCGCCCATATAATCAGCAATTGCGTTGGTATGGGTTAACACTAAGCATGTATAGGTATTTGTTGCATATATGTATATGTAGCTATATACATTTTGTCATAATTATACCAGCTGAAATGCATAGAACATGCCAAATTTGTGTAGTTTGGATTTAATAGTATGCTGACATTGCGTACAGGCGACATAAAATCTATAATTGGAATTGAATTGGTGAACGTGTCATCTGTTGAATGAGCTAATAGATGATCCCAACATTTCTGGAGTCAGCAATGTGTTCTTTGAATTGTTTACCAAAAAATTTTTATTTTGGCATCTATGTTAAAAGCAATTTTTGAGTACCATCGACTGGGTATCAATATTACTAAGTCTTCATCTTTCAACTTTTCTTCTGAAGCAGCCTCTAACAGCCACTGCCTATCGTACGCTTTCATCACTTCCTGGTTACTAGTGCATCCTCAGCCTGTTCCTTCCACTCTGTTCCTTCAAACTTAGACACGGTTGGCCTCTTCTTTTTCAGTCTTTCGCGGTCTTTCTTCTTAAGTCTCAGTAGGCAGCTTTCTTCCCAGCGCTTCCTCGGCCATGCCTTAAATTTGCTGATCATAATTGCTGGATGTTTATCCATTGCCCACACTGGCGCCAGTTGGAAACATCAAGCCTAGCCAGATGACTAGATATGTGATCTTTCCACCTCAGAGTGAGTCGCCCCCTTCCGCGCTTACCACCAGTGGGCACCGTTTCGAAGGATTTTTTCGCTGGAGCTTCGCCATCCATTCTCGACAGATGACCTAGCCAACGCAGTCGCTGCAATTTAATGCGCTTGACTATGCCTATGTCGTGCTAGAGCTCGTATAGCTCGTGGTTCCATCGTAAACGGTACTTACCGTCAACGCAATAGGGACCAAAGATCTTACGTAAAATTTTTGCGTACGCCAGCAGATGGATTTCTGCTAAGCGTACAATTTTTCGCATGATAGGATGTCAACTTGGCAGAAACCTCTTTTGGTATCCATTGTTATGAACGTATTGTAAAATTCTAACTTTTTCTCCGCAACTCCATTGCCTAGTGAGTTCACATTAGCATCTATAGAAGAGGGTGATTTCAGACTTCCATGCAGACATCTTTATTTGTTGTAGACGAAGTCCATGACACTGTCGGAAGTAAAATTTTCTTCGAGTGTATAACAATTTGGCAAACAAATAGTAGCAAAGACTCGGCCTATGTCTCGCTTGGTACGATCAACGACGTTTTCTTCCAATACACTCTGTCCTTTTGAAATACACCTTCAAACACAAACTTTAAGGGATCCTAGCATCTTGACTGCAATCTGGCCTGTATCATAAATGCGGAGAAGTCCTTTCCTTTTGCTCGTTGCAATCTTAACAATTTTGTAGGGACACATAAACTCAGTCAAGTCATTATACCGAGATTGTGGGTTTTCATTTGGTTTTCGAATGTCGTTCCAGGATTTGACGACTTTTGATTAAATGTATCCAGGGTTTACTTGCCTTAAGTCCGATACTGGTTTTTGTTTACGATAGAAGGAAGACAGATCCTTCAACGAGGTTTCAATTGAAGCTGTCGATTTGGTTTTCATATGTCGTTTCAGGATTTCACATAGTTTAAATGACGGTATCCATGTGAGGTACTTGCCATAAGCACCAATAGTTGCTTTTTACGATAGAAGGAAGACTACTAAAAGCGTAACATTAGTTTTAAAGTATTTCAAAGTTATAGGCTAGTTCGCAGTTCTTCCCGATATCCTATGAAATATATCAATGGAAAAGCAAATCTATTAAGCATGTCAACTAATCCAATTTTCTAAGCAAACTTAATGACTCCGCCAAAGAGAATATCGTACTTCTGACTAGAGCGGCGGAATTATAAAGAAGTGTCTTATAAAACCTACAGCTATTTGAATCTGCGATTTCCAACTTAGTTGTTTCTGCATTCTGAGAATATCATAAAACAAATTTACGACAAAGTGTTATAATTTTGTCGCCTGTACCAACAAAGACATTGGAATTGTTGATGCAGGCTGACAGTGACAGCAAAACAACGAGACAGTGTTGGAAAGGGCAGCATCAACACAAAACTGTCAGACAGACAGTCGGATAGACAGACACAATCAAAACGCAAACATCAAACAACAACAAAACAATACAAATTACTAATTTACACGCGAATGCGTTGCACAAATGTTGCATGTTGTTTAGCCTTTCGCACTCTCTTCCTCTCTGCTTGTATCTTTTGCTGTGTGGCATATATAGGCTGTCTCTTTTTTTTTTCGCAGCGGACAATGGACAGCATGCACTATACATATAAGTACATAATAAATACATATGTGCATAGGTATATACTTATAATGAGCAGTATTTATAGCTAAACGACAATTAGTAATTGAGCGCCATTTAAGCATTTTGTTTAATTATTGTTGCAAGTTGTTGCTGCAAACGCAACGCGCTGTAAAATGTAAATTCAAAAATTCATGCCACACCCATACAAGGTGCATAAAAATTGGATTTGCTGTGAATTTTTTGTAATAAAAATAAATATAAAGTATACGAGAGGCGGAAGAAGAAGACGACGATGACAAAGTTCAATGAACGTGGCAGCAATAGCAGTCAACAAGAGAGCTGGTTGGAACAGGGGGCTGGGGCAGGAAGTTCAGGCCTCAGGCCATGAATACTGGGTTGGCTAAGAGTTGGCCAGAGACGTGCGCAACGTTAGGGAGTGGCAAAGAGTTCGGTCTGTTGATGATGGCACAAGGTGATGAGTTATTCAAAACCATGTGCAAAGTGTCAGAAGAAATCAAATGAAATTAAGTAGGCGGCAGCGAAGCAGTGCAATGCATGATGAGTATAACAACGATGATGATAATGTTGAAGATGCTGTAGTGTATGATAAGCGAATTGGAATTAAGTTTGGGGGGCATGTGCTACAAATTTACAAACGAAGAGCAATCAAATTGTGCATAATTTCAAGTGAACCGAAATGATGAAAAAAAAAAATTCACTAATAATATTTATTGAAATCCATAAGTCAGACGCAACTGACCTCAGGCAAGGCGAGTGCTTCTTGGAATTATGCAGTTGTTGAAAGCAAAGCAGTTTACAGTTGCTGAAATCCGGTAGTAAAATGTCCTGCGGTTGGAACTGCATGAAAAAACCTTTTAAAAGTTGTTTTGTGGCATACTTTTAGGTGCGCTAGCTTGGTTTTAGATCTTTTGGCAATTCTTGCAAAATTTTTTGCATTTTAAGTGCACAAGTCGCTTGCATTTTGGCCTATCGAATGCCGCTTACTCTGCTAAAGGGTGATTTTTTTGTAGCAGGTATGTATTGGCATTTTATCATCGAAAGGCTAACAAATGAAAAATGTTTACAGAGCATAGAAATGGTCTGTATGGTCGAAATTCGTGAGTAAATTTTCATTTTTCTAAAAAGCACCCTATACTATATAGGTTGTTGACATAAGAGTTAATTCCAATCGCTTATTCTGTGCTGCAATTGTTTCTTGGATCGCTTCATAAGTTTTGTACGAGTTGTCTGCTCTCGATTGGAGAGAATCTCTCTTTCAAACCGATTCCGTTATTATTTTATAGCTACAGCATTATAAACGAAATAACGAAGCTTCGCTGGCACTCCGAGAAGAAACTTTTTTTTTGTCCATTATCCGGATCTTTGGCTATTATTTCCAGCTTCCAATTCGCAAACTCAAGGCGTTGTTTATGGTCACCTGTCATCTTAATCGTATTGGGATGTAGACCCAAGTCCAACCGCAAAATATGCCGTGTTAACTCTCTGACAAGGTCATTTCGCAACCAATCTCTGTCTGGTTGATGACTTAAGGTCCTAAAGAGTGTGCTCATGCTCAAACTGTTTCACTGTGAGATATCTTTGGTAACTTGGAAAAACAATTATTGAAATCTGATCACCCTATGCATGATTCGCTGTGCTCAATTCTTGGTTCATCAAAAAAACAGGAACATACCTTACATGTGAACGACCATCAGATTCGATTTGCTGCGAATTTGACATTCCTCTTGCCTCAACTGAGTAACTCAGATAGTGTTAACAGAGCTTGAGCGTTTTAGTGACATTGCAAACTGTATCCTATCCCTGGCAAGTGTAGGCAAGAAGCATTTGGCAAAACTTTTTTCCACTGTCAATTTTGAAGTTTTGGAATCTACTGCTTTTATTTTACTTTTTCCATTTCCATTTGCTAACCACGTTCCAAACGGACATTGCTGTCTGATTTGATTTTGCGCTGTCGTCATTCGCCATCTGCTTGAGCACTTGAGCACGAACTGCACACCTCAGCGCCTAATAGCAGACTGCAAAAAATAGAGTTGTAAAATGAAAAAAAAATGCACAGTACATATTGGAAACTACATAAAATGCAATTGGCAGGACGGTAAATGTAAACGACAAAAATTGGATTGAGTTTTGTGGCATCTTAAAAGGGAAAATCAAATGAACAAAGCGCTGCAATGCGCTCGAAAAGTAATTTAAAATTATTTCCCTTGAATCAATCAAAACTATGTAATACAATTTGCTATAGTTTTCACATCACTCTCATACAGTTTGAGCATTGAGAGAGCGACGAGCATTACAAATTAAGGTAACGACTCATCATCATTGATCATTTAAGATTTTCTATACTTGAGATACGTCAGAGTGCCAAAGTGTAGACCCTTTTGTTACCGCTAATTATCATTTAGTTATGGCACTTTTTATGCCCTACCAGTACGCAAAAGTGGAGCCCCTACAATTCCAATTCCAATGCACGTATCTGTTTAATCTGTTCCAGCGCTGCAATGTTGTGGCGGCGACTGTTGAGTGCCGTCAACGGAGGCTGCGTCTCCTTCATAGAGACACGCACATGATAAATGGATTTCCATTAACTGCCATTCAGAAAAAAACAAAAAAAAAAAAACATACAAGAAAACCATGAAAAAAGAATAAAACCAAGAAAAACAAAAGCCAAGAAAAACTATGGCACAGTAGAACATGTCTACCGCAGAGCAGTTAAAAAGATGAAAGGCGGACTTTAGGGGAAGCCTCAGCACACACACACACAGATACACATGCACACACAGATACATATACTCAAAACCAGACTCACATGCTGTGTGCATGGCTGTGCGTTTATCTGCAGGAACGTGCTTGCATTTGTCATCCATCATCAAGGCCAGCCCAAGCAATGGTATTCTACGCATCGTCATCATCATCATCATCAATGAAATAATTCCATGTTGTTGTTTTTTCCTTCAATACTCTTTGTTTGGTATTATAAGTTATGCCAAAAGGATTGGCAAGAATAAATTTTAATTTTTCTTTTTTAATTGTTTGTGCTGAACAAATTAGTTGGCACATTCTCTTATAGAATTTTTTGCTATTTTTTTATATTATCTATAATGGCCAAAAAGTTTTGGCTCCTAAATAAACGTCACCCGTTTCCACTTCTTGGTAAAAGAGCGCTCTGTTATGTAAAAGTGGCGCCAACTTGGAGGTATGCCATGCAAATCTGGGTTATGCATCATGAAGTCAGTCTGGAAAACGTAGATCTCCGAAATAACCAACATCCAAGCCGCTATTTAGTTAAAAAGCGTCCTGATGAACATCCCATAAAAAGAATATCCTACAAAAACATCAACAACCATGTCATGCAATTTAGTCAAAACTCTCAGGGCAGTTGAGTGCCATGAAGTCAGCCAAATCGCATGTTGTTCCAGTTCTCTAAACTGGATTGTTCGCATTAAAATGCACGAAATCTAAACCATAAAGAGGAAGATCTTCTAGAAATGAAACTAAGTAATGCAAGCTTCTTTGCTCTAAAAACGTCGTTACTTTAAGTTATCCCTAAATTAATCGGCCGCGCTATGGAAAACGAATCCGAAAATTTTATTTGGATTCGATTTTGAATTTGAATTTGCATCCAAAATTTTGTATATGTTTTCAAACCGAATGTTTTTTGCAAGAGGAATTAAAACGAATTGCCAAATTTTATTTTTTTTATATGAATACGCATTTTAAACTGAATAATTTTTTAAATATTCTTTGATATTTTGAGATGCTATTTATGTTAATTTCAAGTTAAATTCAATTTCAATTTCAAAGGTTTGCTTTATTGCCAAAAGAAGTATAAAATTTGCTTAAAACTAGCATTAATAGAAACAGAGATTGTATGCATTTTAAACTAAATAATTTTTTAAATATTCTTTCATATTTTCAGATACCTTTTTTTGTCAATTTCAAGTTAAATAGTTATTATAACTATTTTTTATTATTTTTTTTCTGAATAAACCCAAAAAATAGCAGGCACTATTCAAACCGAATTTTTATAAGGTCGATGTCTTGCATAAAATAATGTTCATATCTTGCATGAATCTGTCTTGGGTATAACAATTTCCCTTGTAATAACAATAGCATAGTCGTGGATAATTGCCTCGAAAGGTGTAGAGCTGTGCTAACAGAGTGTTAAGGGAAATATCAGGAAGCACGCAAAACGAATCCGTATAAAATTATTCGTTTTCGTTTTCCGGAGCACGGCCGAATATTAGCTATTTTTGAACACTTATAGTATTATTATTAGCTAGATAAATGGCATGCTCGAAATTTAAATAAATTCTCTTAAACCAGTTGCCTTTGTATTAAAAAATATCTGAAGTTAGCTTCGGTTTTTTTTTAAGGGCATATAAAATTCGTCAGCGAAGCTTAACTTACATACTACATAACTTCTATTTTTCTTACCCATCTCAACCTTTATTTTTTCTCAATTTTTCATTATATTGACTGTAAAATTTGTTTAACCCAATTTTAAAGGAAAAAAACCGAAAAAGTTATGGCATAATGTTGCCCCTTGCCAAAAAAATTCAAGTTGGGTAATTTGAAACCCAGACAAAGCGACGACCATGTTAGAAAAAAAAAGACAAGCATTTGATTTTCTTGATTTGATAGATGACCAGAAAATATTAATGTGTTAGCTATCTATCTATATTTGTATGCATCTGTGTGTATATATATAAAACTGCCACTGTGTGCGTGCGTGCCGGAAAAGCATGTTCGATTTTCTTTTGGATTTGACTTTGACATCAAGGTTTAAGTGGTTTTATGGCGCATTACTTATATTCATTCGTTTTCCTTTAAAGCATTTTCCCTCTCCAAAAGCTTTTAATGATTATTTAGCCAGCTAAAAGTTAGCTGAGATTTGTAAACTTAACGCCTGTCAGGGATTTTGGAGCTAGGATTTTCTAGATTAATTGTATAGATCAAGCAATTAGATAAGCTGACGAAAAATGTTTTAAATTTAAACTCACAACAAATTGCAGAGATTTGGAAATTAATGGAATTTTTCATGGAATTCGCTTTGCAGTCTTTGAATAAATACGTTTGATTTTACGTCGTTTTAAATTGGAATGAAAATTTTGATACTTAAAGTGCGTGTTACAATAGAAATCCGAGTTAACCTACGTTTTTAGGAAATGGGTTACTATCTACAAAAAAAAATGTTTCGGAGCAAAATTTTATGCTAATTTCATTTAGCAGTTAAAAAATTTGTTAAAATTCCCTTTTTTAATTTCTAGGATTTTATGGCTTTCGAAATACTTTTTCTCATGTACCTACAAACTTTTAATATTTTACAAACATTTCTGCAAAAAAAAAAAAGTATCTCCTTTTAATATCTTATTTTGTAGTGCAAAACTTTTGATTAGAAATAAATCAATTTGCTAAACGAACTAGGCTCATTAATCTTCTTTTATGAGCAATCCAGCCTTCTACTTTACTTAATTCAAATATTTGCTTAAATACAATTCGGTTTTCGTATAATGTCGATTTCACCAATGGCTCATTTATCTTTAACGTGACTGCCGAATAAACCTTACATTGATACTCGAATTATATATATACTAAGTATATATTTCTTAGAAATAAACAGCATTTGCTTAACTTTGCCCACATTTTGTAGAACTGTGAACTCATTAATTTTAATGAGCTCTCAAAATGACTTGTCACTTTTTATTTCAACTCTGCTTAAAGTTCTTTTGCTTCTATTCAGCTTTAAGATTTAGTTGAAGCAAGTGCCTTATGAGTATCTCGTAGAGTTAAGAGAGTTTTGGTTTTACGTAGCATCTCACCAAATCACTCTTGGAACTTTAATTAAGGCAGTTCCCACTCCACCCAAAATCGATTAATGCGCTGTGTCACTTAACTTCTTTGGAAGCACAATTTCGTCCAGACAACTTAGACACATTAGACATGCAAATGGCTGCCCTTGTATAACCATGGCATCCATCCACTAAACAAGTAACGCCCTAATGTATGCTATGCCAACAACAACAACAACAACAACCAA
This sequence comes from Chymomyza fuscimana, assembly GCA_949987675.1. Classification (NCBI taxonomy): domain Eukaryota; kingdom Metazoa; phylum Arthropoda; class Insecta; order Diptera; family Drosophilidae; genus Chymomyza; species Chymomyza fuscimana. The sequence continues at coordinate 3,229,539 of OX465089.1, forward strand.
GATGATATAAAAACATGCTGAGTCATAGCAATTCATGTGCCCCGCCAATTTGCCATAATTTCCATGCTTAACTGTCTTTGCAAGTTGACCAAGATTTACTGCAACAAACTTTACAGCTAGCCAAGATGCGTAACGAAACTTGAAAGAGATGGAATTCGTGAGCAACAGAGATGCAATAAGCCAAGATACTCGTCGGGGGGGGGTAAAAAGAAGAAGAAAAAAAACATCTAAATGAATGTTTGTACACACTGTACTGCGTAATATTGTGCAGAAAAACATGTCAGAAAATATTTTTGGTTTTTGCTGCAATGGCAAATGACCAGACATGGAGGCAGAGCGTGATAAAGAGAATGCGAGAGGCAAAGAGCGAGTGCCAGTGCGAGCGAGGGACTAAAACATGCGTCTGAAATGCGCGACAATGGCAATGGCGTCTCAGAAGACGCCGTGTTTCTTTTAGCTCGGCAAAAAATAAAGACAGTAAAAAAAAAAACACAGCAGACTGTTCAATGGCATCATAAAAATCTAATGTGCTCGGATCTAATAACAATCTTTGGAACGGGTCATGGCAGCGTGATGTATGCCACTAATGGAAAAGGCGTGGCGGGTAGACGACGAAATGCTGAAATAGGGTACAAAGCTACTTTAACGAAAACTACTGGTCCCAGTAGACAGTATTCCGTTCGTATTTCTTTAGGTGTGGCAGACCCGCTTCGAGTTTTGTCTATTCGTATATGCAAAAAAGATCACAGTGACTATAAGAGTTATAGAGCCTAAATTTTACCAAATGCTGCACTATATCAGACAGATGAAGTTTTTCAATTCATATTAATACCTTGACCAGTTTCTCAGTAGAGAATATATCGGTTTACACTCACTTTATGGGATCCAAATTTACCACAGTTACTCGCTATGTTTTTAAGAATAGTATGCAAAAAATCAGATAACAACTTTAAAAATTATAGCTAGCAATGGGTTAATTTTGATTCCTCTATCTCGTGAATTTTAAGAGAACCGCCATGGATCGGAGATATAGTCAAAAGTTAGTTAATTTAACACCGCTTTGCCTAGAAAATTCTTTAAAAACTACGTTAACTGCGTTGGTAAAGAGTATTTTACAGTCGAGCAGTGACGACTGTAGTATTCTCAAATTCTTATAAATAAAGCAAAGTTCTTGGAATGTCTCGAAATGAATATAAAAGTTCTTACGGAGCATGGCGAGCGAAGCACTCAGGGAGCAGAGCCCTCTAGTTTTTTTGTGCATATGTTTTGATACAATACAATACGTTGTCTTAAATTTCTTCAAGTGCAATATTTTTGATATGCTGAAAATGTGCTATATTAAATTTCACGGTATTCACACTTTGCTTCACATGCGTCAAATGGGAATCCCCAAAGCACGGTTCTCTAGTTAAGGACTTATATATATAGGAAGGAGATTCAAAAGAACTACCGATGGGAAATATCGCTATGGTAGCTATATAACATAATCCCGAAATCTAAAAAAATAATAAAAGCTTAGCTGCGGTAACATAATAAGCGATTTATTTTGAAAGTTTGTTTGCTCTAGATCTCTGTATCTTTTATTCCCTAGTTACCCCGATCATAATTTTACTTTAATTTTGGTGGTTCTCCGAAGTCTTCTTCTCCTTAAATATACTCTTCGTTCTAATGTACGGGGTATAAAAATCATACGAATATTTTAAATGCAAAAAAAATTTTCCATAAACTGAAAAAATATTCATGTTTTCTTTTTAAAATTCAAAATCAGGAATCGCATGATTTTATGGGGTTCAAAAAAAAACCAAACCGCAAAAAGGGATTTGGATGAAAGTGAAAGCAACTATAAATCATATTTTTGATAGCATTATCCAAAATAAGGATAAATTTTTATTTTTAATTATTACCAACGCAACACTTTTTTTTATTATTTTTGTTTAAAAATTGCTCATAACTCTTTTTTTTTTTCAATTTATATATTATAATAAAAATTGAAGAATAACTCTTTTTAAAATTTAAAAATAAAAATTATGATATAATTTTTAAATTCCAATTTTTATTAAAAAAATTTCCAAATAAGAGTTATTATGCAATTATGATGAAAAAATAATAATTATTTGATGATTTGTATTCAAAAAATTATAAGAGTTGGCATCCCTGGTCAAAATAAATGTCAAATGAGACTTGTCATTATTTTGCGAAAATTCGAATATCAAAAAACCGGTAAACCAACATTGAAAGCTCATTTTAATTTTAAGACATAATCATAGTAAATAAATCATAATTCAAATACCTTAAGTCTAAAGCCTTATATTTTCAAGAGTCTGTATAGGGATCTAAGCGGAATTGTCCTTTCCTATAATGCTATTCCTTCTCCCCTGCACAGCTTATCTAGTACTATTTAGAAATGTTTGAACTTTGAAGAGTTTGCAACAATTTTATACAAGTGTTGCACACACACGCAGACGCAGTTAGAGCTTATTTGTTTTTATATTTATGTTCTTAGCCATTTGTAGGCCTCTCATTTGGAGTGGCGCCACCTTCTCCATCGAAAAAAACAAAGGGCGCAAAAACCTTTGCTCCTTTCAATGTCGCTGCGGTCGCCTTTTTGTCTCGCCCAAGTTCATTGAACCGGTTCGACATTTGCTATTTGCCATTTGCCGTTTCTTTCTCGTGTCTCGTCTTTTGTTTTGAAGACACACGCACACACACACACAAATACACACACGCACAGACACAATAGAAGAATTTTTAGTGCCTTCTCTTGACAAAGCACTTTGGCTTATAATGCGTCACTTGACTCAACTTTGGCGCTCTTTCTATCGCACTTTGCTCTCAGCGCTTACCTAACTCTTTCAAGTATTGTTTGTCAACTTTTAATACTTTATTTTATAGCCTACTTTAAGGGTTAAAATAAGTGGCCACAAGTAAATAATTTCATATTTCTTACTCTCTATTAATTTTCTTTTTACAGGGCTGTGACAGATCCCCGGGATGGACGTCGTGTTGCACTAAAAAAGCTACCCAATGTGTTCCAATCGTTGGTCTCATCAAAGCGCGTTTTTCGCGAGCTGAAAATGCTTTGCTTTTTCAAGCATGAAAATGTAAGTACACTCAATCCATACCCCTCGCCGATTTGAACTCTGTTTTTTGGCCTTTTTGTAATGGTTATTAAAATGCCAAAATGCTTTTGTATTCATTTTTATGTAATAAAATTTAATTAAAACATGCAATTCGATTTTTTTTTGCTCGCCCAGTCTTTGGTATGCATAACTCACATATATTGGCATTTCTTTATGCGTTCTAGCCATATTACGTATACGCCACATTGCGCTGCCCGCACTTGCATTTTATCATTTATTTTTATAGGTTGTAGTATATATGTATTTACTTTTCATATTTATGGCTGAAAAAGCACAGGGCTGTGTAATATGTATTTTTATTTACTTTTGGCTTAAGCTTGTTTGTGGGCCATCATTTGTCATTAATTAAATGTTTATTATACATTAAAAATGGTTAAGGCATTAAAGGCAAGAATTTAAAAAGATGAACTATAGGCATAAAATTTAAAAGTGTTTTTTTGCGCATTTTTAAGTTTTTAAGAACCAACTAGATGCACTACAAATATTTCAAGTATTCTACAATGAAATCGAACTAATGAAGCTGCAAAAAACTAAACATTATTTGGTTGATTGTTCTGAGTTTTTGTCATTCCGGGCGAAATTTTTTTACATTCTGCGTATAGGCCTTAAGCTAAAAAACCTTTCAACAACTTCTTTTTAAGATCTCTTTTTAATTATTGTGAGAAAATTAGCAGACTCTCACCAAAGTAGGCTAAATTCTTCTCATCTGGCGGATTTGTGCTACTAATGGCTTCATTTAATAGTTAACTACTGATTGTATTAATTTGGCAAACCAAGATTCTTGAAATATCAACGTCATGAAATTGTTCGTCGCAAATATCAATTTTTGTTTCTTCTTAAGCTGAGAAGAGTCGAAAATTTATTATACAACTTAAGTATTTTGGTGATTTGGTTTTAATTCAGGGAAAGTTTTATTTTCATCTGCAATTGTTTTTATAACTCACTTAAGTGAAACTTTTAAGATAATACTTTCAGTAGCTTTAAAAATTGAAAGACTGAAAATTGAAGTTTTAATTAATTCCTTTACATATGCTACGATTAAATAAGCTTAACGCTAGATATTCAAATTTTCTTGAACTGTGTGCAACTTTGGCTGCCACGCCCACAAAACTGCGCCTACTTGGCCCACGGTCAGTGTAAAGTTGGGCGCATGCAAAATCTAAGGCACACAAATTTTATGCACATAAAGCGGACAGACAGACAAGCCGACAGACAACGAAAATGGAAATACTCGTAACAAAAGAAAATCGACTACAAACTACGTGCAACATTTTGTTGCATGTAAATTTGTTAACAGCGCATAAAAATAGAGCAATAAGAAAAAAAATCGTAGTATTTTTGAGCAAGCGGCTAACCACAAAGAACAAGCGCATAATAAATATTGACTCGTAAAAAATTAAAACTTACAAATAAAAAATTTATTAAAACGACACGTAAGTGTAGAGTTAAAATTTATTTTTTTTTTTCAATTTAAACTGCAATTTGCTTTATTTACATAACATATTTATAAACGGGAGCAGTTTAATAAGTCAGTGACTTATTGCATTAAATACATTTTTCTTTTATAATTATAAATAAAAATTTAATTTATCAACATAGTCTTTAAATTTTTTATTTCTTCCAAATAGTAGTATCACTCACCGAAAATTTTCGTAAAGGTTGTTCAAAATCGAATATGGTGACATGGAAATCGAAAATTTTGCATAAAATGAAAAAGACATATGAGATTAAGGCATCCCTGGACATTAATTCCATCAATAAAAACGTGCGTTGAGAAGAATATTTTTAAAATCCATAAATCCGATTCTTAATTGTTTTTCAATTATTAGACGCAGTATATAAATAGTGAGTCTCGGTGTATAATATAAAGGGTCATCAAAAATTTCAAATGAATCGGAAATCTTTGTTATTCGATGACGCGTTCGAGCAAAATCGGCGGTATCTCGCGAAACCAACGGGTAATGTTGGCCTCTAATGCTTCAATCGTAGCTGGATTATCTACAAACACTTTAGACGTCACCTTGCCCCAAAGGAGTAAGTGTAACGATCTTGGTTGCCAATTCACCGTTCCGGAGCGTGAAATTAATTGTTCACCGAATGGGTTCCTCAATATGTCCATTTTTTCAAGGGCTATGTGGCAAGTAGCGCCGTCTTGTTGAAACCAAATGTCGTTGAGATCTCGGGCTTCAATTTTAGGTATCAAATATTTCTTTATAATGTTGCGATAACGGTTGCTATTGACGGTTTTGGTCTGACCAGCGTCATTTTTGAATAAATATGGACCAATGATTCCAACGGCCCATAAACTACGCGCTGAACGAGGTCTATTCGGTCGAGTGTCATCCAATAATGAATATTGGGACTCAAATTTATTGAATTTAGGGCGAATAGTGGTGTCAGTAGGTCGATTATGGCGACCATAAAATGGCCTAAGCGCGCGAAAAACATTCTTTACAGAACGCGAATTTTCGTAATATAATTGTTCGATTTGTAAACGTTGTTCGGGTGTAAGTTTTTCCATGATGAAATGGCTATGAAAACTGAATAAAAAACACATGGCAACTTGACAGTACTCACGCGTGGTTTATCAAAACAACCTTATTGAAACAAAACCTCAAGATTGATGACCCTTTATAATCTACTGGTTCACTTACGAGGCACCTTATAAACTTTTATTCTGAACCCATTTAGTAGCTTTTTATGAATTTTAGATACGATTTCTGGCGTGACAACCTCTTTCGGCGAAGCTGAACGTTTGTTATACCCTGTGTTTGTAGAACCACAGCAAAACTTAGTATACCACCACTTAACTATTGAAATGGATGGTACAGATTCCCTATAAAATTTCTCAAGCCTTTTCTTCATTTCGATGATGGTTTTTTTTTTTTATCCAAAACCATTTTATTTTATTCGCGTTAATATTCTCAAGGTTGTCAACTCCAAATGGCTGTCTGAGCCACTATACTTGAAAACCAAAAAGTCACGAACTTATCAAACTACCCTCGCGTTTTGTACATTATTTTTTATACGCTCTGAGCACACGTGCAAGCAGCAGTGGGTCATATTTTTTATTTGTTTATCGATTGTACAACGATAATTTTTTTTGTGAACCATATTTGGCACATTTGACATTTTTATGGCCGTCAGCTAATGTAAATGTCAAAGCAATTGAGTTTGGAGATTTTAGTCTAAAAAACTGTGAAATGGTTGAACTTGTTTAGCCTGCAGCTACTACGACTATTTAGTTGGTTATGCGGGTATATTAAGCTAATGTTAAAAAAAACTAACTCAAAATCAAGGCTAGGCAGAATAAAGATGGAGTAAACATTCTAATTGTAACGTGGACTTGGGATGTAGGGCAAAAGTTTGTAGTTTAATGTCGGTCCAGTTACACATAAACTTTTAAGTGCACTGCTGCAACGGGGTAAACCATAAAAAAAAAGAAACTAAAGGAAACTAACTGTATGCCATTGTAGACCAAAGTTAGAAATCGATCTTTCAAAGAAGATTTGTGGCAGGATTTGATGACTGACATAAAACTGCAAATTGATGAGTTTTTTTAATGCAGTAAACGGCAAATGGCAACTTGGTTCAATACGCTCATATAAAACTTGAGCACTATTTTTTGACTGAGTTGTGTTCAATGATTTCCTGGTCAGCTGCAGTTGAACTAACTTTCGAGTGAAGTGACGAAAATTTTGAAGTTTTTTGATTTCGTAAAAGTTGCCAAGGCAAATCTGTACGGAACAGCCTTAAGGCTTTGTTAAGGAAAAACAGCCAAAGTTTCACTTTAGATAGAAGCTCATTTTCATGATATGAGAATTTTCATCATTATCAACTGTCAGTCTTTCAGAAGTATAAAATGTTTCGACTAACTCAAGCATGTTGTCGTTTACATTTAGCTGAGCCTCAACTGAGATTCTGTTGTTAGAGAAAAATTGAGATCATATTTCTCTTAAGTGTAGGTATATGGGGCGACCTCTTCGATTTTGTTGATTTTTACATATCTTACAAAACTGCTAGAGAATAGTAGAACCACGTGAATTTTTATTAAAAATGCCGATTATTTATCGAGTTATCGATAACTGTATATTGTTTTTTTTTATTTATAGACTTGTCTTTGACAAGCCATATCTCCTAAACGAATTAAGATATCGACGCAAACTTTTTTTTTCATGAAAGATAAAATTGATTGAATTTAAAAAAAAAAATAAAAATTATATACATATTTTTATAATTTTTTTAAAACAATTTTTAACAATTTTTTTTTTAATTTTAAAATTCAAAAGTGATTTAATATTTGTACTACTCTAAACCGTGGGCTGCTTCAAATGTCATCATGTCTTAAGTTATGGGTTTTTGCTATGGTTGAATCTTCAATCGGTTTGATTCGTTCAGCAACATTAGACAATTGAGTGTGGGTTTTCCTTATATGTAGCTAAAGGTATTTATTTTGTTTGTTTGTTTTTTTTTTTTCGTAGGTGTTGACATTCAAGCTGCTTAGATGCGCCTGTGAAAAACTGCAGCAACAATAATATGCAACAAATAAAGCAACACAACATACTTGAACATATGCAAATAAAAAAAATAATCAAATGCTGCATAATTTGTTTGTTTAAACATTTGCTGTCGTTGTTTTTGTTGTTTTTGTAAAGGCCTTGATATGTGATTCAACACAAAAAAGTCTCAATTGCACTACTATATAAAGCGAACACTTGCAAAAAGATAAACCAAAATGCAATAGAAAATATGGCAACGTGTCGTATGATTAATGCTTGCTGCCTTTCCTCAATTCAATTCTATGAAATATTGCAATATATTTTAGCACAAATCGTTGCAAAACTTTTTATATGCAATTGTTGTAGTTGTTTTGTTGTTACATCTTTCAATTGATGAAAAGCAGAAGATGCAACTACAAAAAGAAATAAAAATGAACTGCTTGCTACGTGGCATACATTTCAAAACGCATTTTACAAGCCTTTACTTTGATTTGCCTGCTTTTCATTGAACGAGAAAGTGTCTAGATTCTGAGAGTGTCTTACTTAACAGCCACACAGAGAGAAAAAACGAAGCAGACAGTCAAGTATTGAAAAAGTTCTAAATAAATAAATTGCATAAACATTTGATGCAGTAATTATGTTTTTTTCAATTTTTTTTTAATTTTTTGATTACATTTTTGTTGCGTTTTTAGGCATTTTCGGCAAATAATTTTGGTGATCCCAATTTCACTAAAATCTAATTTGAAATGAAATGAAAGACAGACATACTATTTTTGAGAGTATTGAAGTTTGTTTATATATTTTTAGAACAGCAGTTGATTTCTGAGGACATTTGAGTTATTTACACGTGATAAGATACTTTGTGATAAATTGCTGTTTGGGTTAGTCTCTTCAAAATTTTTGATAATTTCACTTATGTTTGCTCGTTTTTCTTGTATTAAGAAACTGTATTTTTCAGGAATCGCAACTCTTAAAATTTTTAGAATAAATTAATTAAATATTATTTTTTGATTTTATTCATCAAAATTGCATAATAAAACTTATTTTTCGACTTTAAAAATAAAAATTATGAAATAATTTTTCAATACCAATTTTTATTTAAAAATTGCCAAAAAAAAAATCAATTTTTATAATAAAAATTAACATTTAAATACTATCTCATAATTTTTATTTATTTAATTTGAAAAAAAGAGACGCTTTATTGACAAAAATTGTAAATAAAAGTTTATCCTTAATTCGGATAGTCCTTTGAAAAATATGAAACGCTGTGGCTTTCGCTTTCATCGAATGTACTTTTTCGCTTTGATTTTTTTCCACCCATTACTCATTTTTGGGTGCTAAGAAACTATATTTCTGTATAAAGTTTTTTCTCTCAGTGTATCTACGTGTAGTCTTATTTTTGGTTTGAATACAATTTTTTCATATCTCCTATCTTGCTCCATTTTTGAGTGCTAAGAAACTTTATTTCTGTATAAAGTTCTTTCTCTCGGTGTATCTACGTGTCACTTCCTTTCATCGCGCCTCTCTCTCCCGTCTGTCCCTCAGTCTGTCAGTGTAAATGATTGAGTTTGAATGCGCTGGCATCAATTGCATGCAAATTTTGTTATTATTTGCTTTTGGCTTGGAAAATGTTTGGCGCTGCAAATTGCAATTGAAATGTCAATTTCATTTTCTTGATGGATTCTATTTGCATGTCGTTGAAGAAAACTGAAGAAAATAATATGCATGAATGCCAGCCATGTGAAAATTTGTCTGTCAGACTGTCTGTCTGTCTGTCTGAAAATGCATTTAAGTGCAGGTTCAAGAAGACGCTATGGTGACAAATCCTAATTTAAACTTTTCAGCCTTTTTTTCCCCAGTGAAAACTCATTTCATTTTGACTCTAGCATCTGTTGCCATTATAATTCAATTGGGGCAGTTGAGAAAATGTTGTTAGAGCTATGATAACAACTGATAAGAAATTCGCTTAAGTTCTTTGCTCTTTAATGAGATATTAAAAAAAAAGTGTAACTAAAACTTGCTTACGTCTGTTTCGAATTTTGATTTCGATTGGTCGACATAGTACAAGCATTCATAGTGAAAATATCCTATATCCTATTCGAAATTTGACAGTTAATTTGAGTAAAACAAAATGTCTTTATTTTGTATTTTTAAGAAGCAGAAAAAAATTATGCTTATACAAATAATTAAAAAATCGTTTATTGAGCAATGTTAATATTTTTATATTTACCTACGAAATAAATACATATTTTTTCATCATATAAACAGGAACTATGTAATCTAATTAATATTATAAAATATCTTATGTAAAAAAACAAATTTTTTTTGATGAATTTTTTTAAGAATTTTTTTTTTTTTTTTAACATTGTTTCTCCATATCAATTTGATTCATTCCAAATAAAAAACGTATTGAAACAGGTGTTAAAAAAAAAAATAGTGATTAACATATTTAAGCAACATAATTAAAAAAATAAAAAAAGTTATATTTATTTTTAAGAAAATGAGTTTGTTCAAAAAAATGAAATATTTTTTTTTAAAGATCCCTATTGCCAACTTGTTAAAAAAAAATGGTTCAAAAATATGCAGTAGTTTAGTCACAATTAAACTAAAACGAAAAACAGTTTTTTTTTTTTTATTTAAGCCGTAACGCGTTAAGTTTAAATACTGAAATTTTGCGAAATTTTTTTTTATTTTGCCCTATGAATCGAACTGCATTATTACTTTTCGAAAATCGCTAGGGGTAGTTTCCAGTACCTTATCCAGCTAGACTCTTTGAAAAGGGTTTACGTCTCCGTAATAAGTTATTTTTTTTTTTTTGTCTTGAGAGAAATAAAGAGAAATTAAACACAAATTATGCAAAATGATAAAAGTTTTCTCAAGAAGCCTCTATAATTTTCCCATTTCTTAGTTGAAATTATTGAATCTCAGAAAAATGTTGTTTTTGTTGTGTCAAAAACGTCTTTCAATCGAATTTCAATCCAAAAACTTATCATCGTTTTCCCATAGAAGTATCCAACTTACGGCAAACTCTTCTCAAGATTTTTGGCACACTATTAACTACAAAAATTTAACACTAAAACTTAAGTCTAAGTTAACATAAAAAGCTTTTGGTACAAAAAAATAGAAACCTCAACGATCTACAGCAGTTTGTAAAGTATCTAAGAGCTCTTAAGCTTTCAACTAGCTACAACATTTTTTTATATAAAATATTTTTTAAGTTAGTCGGAAAACAATACAACAAAAAGTATTGTTAACGAACTCAACAACAGCTGGTACTCAACAGCAAAAATATTTTTTATCTAGAATTTAAGCTCCTAGAAAGAATTATAACAAGAATGAAAATGAAGTTGGCCAGCGAATGAGAGCTCCAGACACTTTTGCTTTTGTTTAAGACCTGTCTAAATTCGCTTGAAAGCAAAGTGGCTATAAGAAAAAAAAAAAAAAAAGCAAGAGACGACCACACAACTTTATCATTATGATACCAATATGCTCATTATGATGTTTCTGATGACGTTGTTGACGATGTTGTGTTTGTTGTCTATGTTGGTGTGGTACCAGGTAGCCAGTCAATGTAACAAAAGCGAGCGTTTTGTAGTAATCACAACAACAGCAACAACAATATTCCGAGTATGTGTTTTTTTTTTTTTTTTTTCTTAAACTCAAGTTAGTTTGAAGTTTTAGTTACGCTTCAACAAAGTTGTTTTGATGTAAATATGTACACAAAGACAAAGACACCAATCTTTGCCCATGCATTTTTCTACTAAATATGCTATGTATGGTATAAATATGGGTGAATATAAGCGAAGCTGGCCATTTTTTAAATAGATCGATCGCAGTCGATTTCAATTTTTTTTTCATATTTTTTTTTAGAGGTACTAGTCAACATCCCCAATGTATATCTTACTATTTTTTTGTTTAATATATTAGTTTTTGCTTGACCAAATTAGTCGAAATTTTACGCTAAAATTTCTTGTCAAATACATACTTTGAAAAATTTCATAAAACAAAATAATTTCTTAAAAAACAGGCAAACGGAAAATTTACAGAATAATTACTTATTTACCACACTTATTATTTTGCATTCTAAAGATTAATGCTTATTTGAAAGCGTAACAACCATAGCAAATTGTGTAAAATAAACATTATTTTACCAATTCAAGGAGGTGTCTATATTATTTTTTTCTTATTGAATTTAGAGTAAGGTGGGGCAAACCCGACCTCCCACTGTTTCTCAAAAACGCTTAGAACATTCAAGCCATTCTACATTTAGATGCTCAAACGACAAGAAATATATTTTTACGATTTTCAATTTAATATTTGAGAATATTTGATTACACATTTTTTCTTGTTAAATAAAGTGATTGAAAAAACCGGTAAGTGGCTTATATACATATAGTGCATGTATAGTATTGGTTAAAAATTTCGTATAATTTATTTTATACGCTTCGTCATGAGACATGACACAATGGGGCAAATCCGACCTATGAATGGTAAGGCCAACCAAACGTTCAGCTCGAATCAAAAATACGAAAGCAAGCTATTTGGACTGCAAATCAAATAACTCTGATTAGTTACTGAGCTATTAAATCCTCATCCTTTATTGACATTCATTCAACTTTCATTTCGATTTATTATATGGTCTAAATACGATTTTTTTTAAATAAACACATTCGGTTTTATAAAACAATAACATGCTCTTTTGATTTGTAATCGAAAAACAATTAAATTTAGTTCATAACTGTGCTAAATCAGCCAAAAAAAATAGGCGGTCGGGTTTACCCCACCATTTTTAAAAATGAGAAAAATGTACTTTTTTTTTGTAAATGGTCATATCTGACAAATTAATAATGTTTAGAAGAAATCAGTTGTTCTAGAAAGTTAGCTTTAGTTCGGTTTATTGGAGGAGTTGGTTCGATGTCAAATAAGCATTTTAAAGCTAAAACCAATTACTAATTCGGATTTGCCACACCTTAAAATAAAAAAAATGGTTAAATTCATCAAAATTATCGATAACTTCTTTTAAAGGAACTTCGCGAGCTAACAATGGCTAGTGTGTGAAAATCAACGGAATTGAAGAGAGACTATTCAAAAAGTCTCCCACTTCGCTTATTTTTGCCCATTTATATACCTATATATTTCTATATATAAAGGTACTTTTCATACATATACTCTTATGTATATTACTGCGTGTAGTTTTTACACGCTCAGTTTCACTTTAGCATGCAAACTTTTGTTTTTGGGTCTCACTTCAAGGCCAGAAACTCAGAGCAGAGAGGACTTTATAAAGCGCCAAGAGTTTGCATTTTTGGTAGCTATTAAAACAAAATGTCTGCAAAAGTTTTATATTTTATTTTAAATTTATCTTTTATTGTTTTTCTTGCGATTGCAGCAAAGCGAAATGTTAATTAGCTTGAGAGCAAAGTGAAACGCACGTGAGTCCAAATTGAAGCGCATGCGCGCAATATACAAGCTTGACTTATATTTGAATACTCTTCAGTTGTTGAAAAGTATGTAGCATTTTTTAAGATCTAAGTGACATATCTTTGAATATATGATTTTGTGCAAGTATTTGCGGATAAATTACGTAGATACCTATACCTATGTCAGAAGGAGAATTAAAGAGTCAAACCCCCCAAACATATAAAGTGCAGTTCGTTTTTCGATTTCGTTAATAATAGTATAAGAACTACTCTGTCATTTTGTTCAAATAACTTTCTAGAATTTTATCTGTGTACATGATATAAATTATGTGGAATACTGGCAACATCTTCTAAGAAAATTGTAGAAATTTTACTGTACTAAAAATCTATGTAACGGGCAGAAGGAAGCAGGGTAGACCCCATAAAGTATATATATTCTTGATCAGCGTCAACAGTTGAGTCGATATAGCCATGTCTGTCTGTCCGTATGATAGAAAGGATTTCAGAGACTATAAGCCACTCCAAACTTATTCATTTGTCAAATTAAATGTCTTTGCCGATAATAATGTATACTTAAACCAACAAAAGAAAATAATTAGATGGGTTTGGTATTTAAAACAAACCTTAACTTTGTTTTGATTTCAAGAGCGGACCCCCAATTTTTCACTTAAAAATTTTGATTTAAGGTCCTATTAGCAGAGTCTCATTCTGAAAGTGGTTCAAAGAATTTTTAAAAAATCCATTAACAAGAAGGCTCAGTGCAATAATCAGTTCTATAAGATCTATGGGTGTACCATATTTTATGTCGGTATATCAATATTGAATAACTTTATAAAAAAAATGCTTTATAATTTTTCTGAACCAGTTGTTAAATATAACATCTCTCAATTGGCTACCCCTATTGGGCCCTTTTTCGAGCGCTTTGGTCGATATAGTTAAGATTCCGGTAAGAATCTTTTTGGTTGAGCTCAATGGTCTGAGGCCGCACAAAAAGCAGGCCGAAAGGGTAAAATCTAGTCAGTTGATATCACCAATTTTTGCCATCACAAGTCTGGGAAATTTTCGTTGCATTGTCCAGTCGACCGTCCAAACCTTTTTCACCAATTTGTGGGCAGACATAATGAGCCAACATCGACTTTTCGCCTTCTCAAAGAAAATTTTTTGGAAAAAAAAAAGCTGAATTGAATCCAATACATAGTTAATTCAAAAAAATATATTTTGATATAAAAATATAAATTTAATTAAAAAAAATTAGTTTTTAAGACAATAATGAATGCACAACGGGCTCCACGGGGCAGATACAATCTTTGCTTCCGCGACCGCAAAAATTGCAGCCCTTGAAACTAGAGCTAAGATCAGATATAAAATAACCCCAAGAGCCAAAAGGGATATTTCCCTATAAGCTACTTACGTCTTTGAAGCCGCAAAGAGTATTGCGGCCGGCTTCATCATGATCAAACTTTGCGCACTTAACTCGTTTCTCTTCTTGTTACCTTCTGTTTTGGGGGGCTTTAATTTTTTTTTATTTTTTTTTTTGCTTTACGTAAGCTAAAATAAAACCGCAAGCGCAACAAATGCAGTCGGTAAATTACAACAAAGAAAACGTCATTGAAATATTACAAACATCAGAACCAAAGCAAAGTAAAAGAAATACAAAAAGCCAAAAAGCCAAAAAGCCAAAAAGCAAAAACAAAAGCTTCAACTTCAACCCCAATGAACAGCTGCAGGCTGCACACGCACACGCACACACATGCAACAAGATTTATATGCACAAACTATGTGGACTTTTTTTTGCGGTGCAGCAAACTTTGCCACTTAAGATGTCGACAATGGCTTAGCAACTTGGCGGCACTTTTTTTTTAATGTTGTCGTTGTTGCAGCTACGGCTGCTGTTATTGTTGTTGTTCTTGGTTTCCTTAGGTTCCTTTTTTTTTTTTGTGTGTGCTTAAAGTGCGCAAAATTGTTGAGCTGCTTTTTGCGGCTGCCTTTATGAGCGACGGAAGGACAGACAATGCGACTTGACTTAGCTGCCCAGCCGCCGCCAGGTAGCCCAACTAAACCAATTTCAAGTCCAACTAAGTATATTGCAACTTGCGACTTGGCAACATTGTTGCTGGCAACATTTTTGTCATGTTTTTTTTTTTTCGAACCGAAATGCTTTTGCGGTTTTTTGACCGCATCGAGCACTAAATAATTTGTGTAAAAAGTAATTTTCATTGTCTTTTGGGCTGTGAATTTATTGAAAAATGATTTCGATGTTCTTGAAATTCGATTGTATTTCAATAGCTTGTTTCATTTTTGTTAAGCACTATTAAGTCTTTTGACAGTTTCACTGACAATGAGTCACAGACAGCTTACCTTGTGAGAATGTAAGCTGATACAGTGAATATCGTTAATGATGAACATGTAAATAAGCTGATCAGTTTTGTGCATGATCCAATGCTTGGAAGGTTACGCAAGGCACAGATTCGTTCAATTTTTGTATGGTAGCTACTTGAAAAAGTGAACCAATTTGGATCACACAAATATATAGACCAATATAAAACACATAAAAAGATATAAATTAGAAAATATTTTTAAATTTATGTCAGTTGTATTTTATTTTAGACTAAACATTTATGTAAAGTCTGATCGAAATCGGTTCACCATTTCATATAGCTCCCATACAAAAATTGAACCAGTTTTTTGCGTCAGCTTGTATGGTTCATTGCATCATGAGTTTGTGCTGAGCTTAAAACTTGCCATTTGTTCTTATGAAGAAGTTCATAATGTGCCAACTTTCAAGTAGTTGGGTTTGATCATAGAGTCTAAAGGTTAGATTAATATCAGAATAGGGTTTTATCATGAGGCAAAAATGAAGCAAACGTAAGGGGCAACACATGTTGGATCATGGTTTTTTAAGATAATTTTTCGATTTTTATTTCAAAGAATCTTTATTTTATATGGAAAATCAAAATGGATGACGATATTATACACCAAAAACAAGTGAACCACGAAGGGGTTTTCAAAAATATTTATTTAATTAAAAAAAAAAAACGGCATGTATAAAAAAAAAAATTTTTTTTCATCTAAAATTGTGAAAAATAAGTTCTAAAATAAAAAGTTTGTATTATTTTGACAAATTCCCTACGTGGATCACTTTATAGAAAATGATATAAAGATTGTGTCAAAATTTCGAAAAAAGGGGTTTCGAGAAAACCGCGTTTAAATTTTTAAAACTGTCTCGACCGCACTTTATATTTTCTTACCTGTCAGTTTCTAGACTATTTATAGCCAACAATAATAGATGCATTTAATAGGTATCATAATATTTTATCTGTCATAAGAGTCAAAAAAGCACTTAAAAACAAATTGTCGCAATTATTATAAATTTTATGTTAGTTTTATATAATGAGGTAACATTGATTTCATTTTTCTATTTTACGCCTGAGTTCGTAAATCATGACATAACTTTGTTGTTTAATCTAGCATTGACAGATGTTCAGATAAGTCACGAAATCTTGAAAAATTTCAAAATCTCGAATTTTTCTCAAGTTTTCGAAAACCTTTAATTTTTTGTCGCTATATCTCTTTTACACATATGCAGGAATAAGTTTTCCTTGTTTGAAGTAACTACAAATTTCTGAAGAACATTTTTTTTATTTATTAAACTAAAAGGGTAATTTCTTAATAGATTGATTTTATCTGTTCATCTGTTGGACTCTGGAGTTTTTGGCTGAGAGTAGCTTCTAACATAATTGCAATAGGAGCTCTAGATTTTTACTTTAAGAGATGTCCCCCCGACTTAATCGTGTTGGATCACTTAGCCAAGTGCTCACTGTAGCTAACTTTGTTGAGTGCATGGAGACTGACTGACTGCATATATGTGGTATATCTGTCTGTCCGTCCGTCCTCAGTCGAATCTGTTCGTCTCTGGAAGTCATTCATTTGCCGTTCAACTTTGTGCCCCGTTGTTGTTGCTGTTAGATTTTTGATGTGATTGCGGCCACTGCCCTGGCCTGCCCTGCTCCATGATGGTTGACGACTGACCGACCAACCGAAAGAGAAGAGTTCCTTCATCATTTTGACCGCAAGCTAAATAAATCAGCGCTTGTCTCGGTTTTGGCCGCATGTCTCTTGACTGTTCCCTTTGTTGTAGATATTCATTTTTGTTTTTGGTTCTCTTGTGGCAATCGCCTTACTGTCCATCAAAGTGCAAAGCGACGCGTTTGTTTTTTATATAGACATCGTCGGTGGAGGGAGTTGTGGGTTTTGTTGCGCCTCCCTCAAGTTGTTGCACGGTGTCGTATACAGTGGCGTGTTTTATATCTGCAGCTAAACATCATCAGTGTTCATTGTTAAAGTTGTTGCTGTTGTTCCTTGGTTGGCTTTAACTGGCTTGCAGCGACAGTTAACATGCAACTAAATGGCGCATTTGATGCGTTGCTGGCAACACTTTTTTGTGCTATCCTCTTTATTTGTATGCATAATTTATTGGCCAAGTAGTTTAAAAATGTATGTAATAAACTAATAAGTGTATTTTCTATTATATAATTGCAGGTGCTTTCGGCCTTGGATATACTACAGCCCCCACATTTGGACTTTTTTCAGGAAATGTATCCTTTTTCGCAAAAAACAAACAAATATTGCCTTTCTTTTTCAGCTTATTTTTTTACTTTACATGGTTTCACCTTAACCTAACTCTTAAATAACTTCTTTAGCTATGTGATAACTGAACTGCTGCAATCAGATCTCCACAAAATTATTGTCTCGCCACAACATCTATCCGCCGATCATATTAAGGTCTTTCTCTATCAGATACTGCGCGGTCTCAAGTATCTGCACTCGGCGCGCATACTACATCGCGACATAAAGCCGGGTAATCTACTGGTCAACTCCAATTGCGTGCTCAAAATATGCGATTTTGGTCTAGCACGTGTGGAGGAGCCCGATCAGGCCAAACACATGACCCAGGAGGTGGTCACACAGTACTATCGTGCACCAGAGATTCTAATGGGTGCACGTCATTACTCGTCAGCGGTGGATGTCTGGTCAGTGGGTTGCATATTTGGTGAACTCCTGGGACGTCGCATACTGTTTCAGGCACAGAATCCGGTGCAACAGTTGGAGCTGATCACTGAGCTGCTGGGTACGCCCACCATGGAGGATATGCGGCATGCCTGTGAGGGCGCACGCACACACATGCTGCGTCGTGCACCAAAGGCGCCATCGTTTTCGGTGCTCTATACGCTCAGTTCGCATGCCACACACGAGGCGGTACATTTGTTGTGCCAGATGCTGGTGTTTGATCCGGTAAGTTGGGGTGAAAGGTAACAACTGGTTAGAGAATTGGTCTGAATTGACCGATCCCGAAATCTTTTCTTTGGTTTTTGGGTCAAAGGATCGACATAATAATAATAATAATTTCCCTGACTGACTATTTAGTCAGTCGCCCCTGGGAGGAGCATTGGGGATCTCTATTAATAGCTGTTCGAAGAGAACAGGGACCAACAGTTTATAGCCGAATCCGAACGGCGGTGTCTTAAATTAATAGGGACTTTCTTGGGCAAATAGCGTCTTTGAGCTAGCGATGCCAGTGCTACTGCGGGGATTCGAACCATCGACCTTCGGTTTGTAAAGCGAGTACGCTACCACTACGCCAGCGATCGACATAGATTTCCGATTATTTTCATTGCTTGAAACTCCTTAAGATGGAGCCTCTCAAGCGAATTTTTGGGGCATTTAATATTTATTCCTTTTACTTCTGTGAGAAGCATAGGGCCATAGGTTTCATTAATCAGAAGTTTTTAAAATGGGCAGTTGATTGGGCTTCCGCATTTGAGTCTCCTGCTGGGAATACCAGCTAGAGCATGCAGACAGGCCTCACGAGTTCTGGGTATTGGTTCCAGGATGGTTGGATTGAACCGCCCTTATTCGGTAGTTAGCAGTAACTTTCCAAGAAAAGCTAGAAGTGCGCCGTTGACCAATTATGGGTCCTCCGCCGACAATTCCTCATTGTACGCCTGCACACGCACGCAGCACCGACGGATATGAAGTTGCGAGCCTGACGAAGTGATTTGATAACGAAGTTTTATTCTCCGGGCTGTTGGTCCGCGGGAGGTACTCGATTTCCCTTCCACCACCCATATCTGGGAAGCTTTCGCTATCCGCCACCTGCGACGCGTCCTCTAGGAGTTACAGCCTCTCCCGAGGAGGTTTATGGTCAAGGGATTTTATTTTGGAAAAACTTTTTTACGGGGCAAGATCATTCAGACCCAGAGTTCAAAGCCGTGTTGCTTCTTGCTTGTACTTTCGCGGTAGCTTACGTCACTGTAAAGGTCTCTCTGGGCTCTTTCATGCCGAAGTTCTTCTAATGTGATATCAAGAATAAGTTAAGGGCCCGAGATGAACATACTCTCCTATGCTCCACCCAGAGTATCTCAGAATTATGCAATTTGCATCACATCATATTCATTCATAGAGGCACAAGTGATGAACCTTGTTCGCAGTAAATTCTTTACATTTCTTTGGATTGAGTCTTTCAATGCATTTTTGTCATCCACGAGATAAACCATAATACCAAACCATTGCCCCAAATTACTTGCCGTTTAGTTTTACTCAATCGAGCTGCCCTTTAATCGAATCTCTTCGTGTCTACAGGACAAGCGTATTTCGGTGACCGATGCACTGGCACATCCATACCTCGATGAGGGACGTCTTCGATATCATTCATGCATGTGCAAATGCTGTTTTACTACCTCGGCTGGCATGCGTCAGTATACGGCTGATTTTGAGCCTTCGGCTGGACAGCCATTCGATGATTTGTGGGAACGTAAGCTGACCTCGGTGCAGCAGGTCAAGGGTAAGTACCCCCCTACTGGCAATATGCTTCGATATCAACTTGACTTTATTATAAACTTATCTTGCAGAGGAAATGCACAAGTTTATTGCCGAGCAGCTGCAAACGGGTCGAGTACCACTTTGCATTAATCCACAGAGTGCGGCATTCAAGAGTTTCGCCAGGTAAGTTTTGTAAACTGCATGCAACATTGCAACATAACTTGAACCTTACCTGTTGTTCCAAAAAGAGTTATCCCATAAAAATCCCTATAGAAGACGTGTACCCAATTTGTTTTTTTTTTCCTTAAGAAATTTGTAACGCTTTTTGGTTTTATATGAAAAAATTTGAATGTACTATTATTGTATTTGAAAGATTTGAGAACTTTCCAATGCTTCCAGTCAGTCCCGTTGTCTCTTTGCCTTAGCTGCGCGCTCTCTTTTACCCACACTCTATCTATCGTATATTTTTCACGCTCTCTTGCTCCTACTATCTTTGTATTGTTATTGTTTTTGATTCTTTTTTATTTTACTTTTATTTTTGTATTAATTGTTTACTTTGTTAATTTTTGTTGAACCATAATATTAATCTTAAAAATTCTATTAAATTTAATTATATTTGCGTTGTTAAGCCAATGAGAATGAGAATATCTACTACTACTACCACTACCACTACTACTACTACCACAACTTGCACTGCTGCTCCTGCCGCGCGTCGCGTCGTCCTCGTCTACGAAAAACGTAAATCGTTACAGAAACCGTAACCGAAACATTTAACTCTCAGACTTTTAAAGAGTTTACAAGATACAACAGCCTCAGGCCTCAAGAAACCGAGAAGTCACAAAACTGCCATCACAGAACCAAGAACCAAGTATGAAGCGACAACTTGGCGCGCTCCCAACTCTCTCTTGACTTTTAGGTCTGTTGATAAACTAAAGCGACTAAATATTATCAATAAATATAATTTGTTTATATTTTTCTAACTCTTAATTTAATACCTAATGCAAAGTGTGTATAAAGAAACTCTGTTTTTTTTTTTTTTTTTAGTTGTACTTTCTATCTTTTTTGTTTAATTTTAAATGGGTATTTTGCTTATACATATTATACCATATATTTGTGTACATAAATGTTAAAAAAAAAAAGATAAAAACTTTTGTAATTGCATTCAACTGAATGTTTTTTTTACAAAAAATTGGCTCTAATTGTTACTTAACAAAAAATTCATTTAAAAAACGTCGAATTGGCTCTTGGCAATAAAAAAAATCAAAAAAAATTCTTTTATCATTGCTCATGCATAATTTTTAACTGCTCATAAATAATTTTGTGTTTATGTATATATATTTTTTATATTTATTATTACTTTTTAATAATGTGCTAAATTCACAGCAGCTTTTACACTATATATATGTATACATTTACGTACACACACATACACACTCACTTACATTATATATTTATTTATATAGCAGCACAAAATTCAATATTTTTTTTAAACATTAACATTCATGAAAAGCCATAAACCTAGCCCTCATATTAAAAAAAAAAATGGCGTTAAAAAGCTTTAAAAATATTTATATAAAAGCCAAAGAAAATAAGCTAAGCTACAGCTTCTGGACTTAAAGCCAAATAAAAGCCCCTACCAAATATTTTAAAACAACACACAAAAACCAAAAAAAAAAAATAAAAAATGTCAATTTATGTATTTTTTTTTTTTTTTTAAATCAAAGCCCTTTCAAAATTGCTTGAAAATATGTTCAACACAAAAAACAAAATTAAAAATTATCTTATATTATTTTTCAACCAAAATTAGCAAAACAAAACCCAGTGCAGCTGAGCAGCAGTGACAATAGCAAAAAAAAAAAGAAAAATATTTTTTGAGCGCTTAAAAACAAATCAAATGAATTTTTAAAAAATAAAATACTTTAAACATTTAAGTTTTGTAACTATTTTTAATACGTTTTTTAAAACTTTGCTTCAACTTTTTGTAGTTTTTGTGTTGATTTCATTGATATTGATTTTATTTTATATTTTTTTAAATCCTTTTTTTTTGTGTTCCCAAAAATTACTAATTTAAAAAACTTAGCTTTAAGGCATTAATGTACTAAAAATAAATGTTGTGGGCGCAAGGCTTTTGTGTACTATGTATATTGTGCTTTATGCTTACTACAAGCGCTTAAATAAAAAAAAAAAATATTGCATGTTGCTGTATGTAAGTTGAAACGAAC
Source organism: Chymomyza fuscimana (assembly GCA_949987675.1). NCBI lineage: Eukaryota > Metazoa > Arthropoda > Insecta > Diptera > Drosophilidae > Chymomyza > Chymomyza fuscimana. The sequence continues at coordinate 3,251,639 of OX465089.1, forward strand.
TAACTACTAAAACTAAATTCAAAACTTAAAAAATTTAAAAACAAATTTATTAATTTTATTGTTATAAATATATTCACAGCTCCACTGTGGCACATCCCTCAGAGTTGCCACCCTCGCCGCATCAATGGGAATGACGGCAAAATGAGGCGATTGCTGCCTAAAATATAAAAAGCAAACAAATACATAAAAAATTCGACTACAAAACACATTTATTAATGGAGAACGTAGTACATAAATAAATAAATATGTACTTATAAAAGAGCAACGCAAAGAGTGCGACGTGAATCAACCAAAACTCAACCAACTATAGAAAACTAGAACTAAGCTTAAAGAGAGAGAGAGAGAGAGAGAGCGCGTACAAGAGAGCAGGACGACTTTGTAAGCAGCAGCAGCAGCAACAACAACAACAAAAATTTTATGTTTTAAGTGCAAAAAGGAAGATGCAAAGAGAGAGAGAGACGAGCAACTCAAGTAACAACAACGATTAAATTTTAAGCGCGTTTCAAAGCTACACAAGAGAAAACTCTAAAGAGAGTAAACTTGAAAGCTCTTTTGTAGCCGTTGCAAATAAGCAGCAGAATTTAGCTTGTTTTAAAAGTTAAAAGCATTCCACCACCGAATAATATAAAAAAAACAAAAACAACAACAACAATGTAACTAGTAGACGAAATAGTACTAAATATATAAGCACTGATCAGATTAGAAGAACGTTTAACGATTGGGATATTCTAAAAAGCCCTCTTGAAAAGTTTTTTTTTTATATTGTCTTGTGCCTAGTCTGATTAGTGCTTTAAATATACATACAAAAACAACAACAAACATACACACAAAAAGTAACGTAACTCAACTGAAACTAGTCTAAAAAAAAATAAAACATGTAAACAACAAAAAGTAGTAACAAAAAAGGCGCAAGTTAAAAAAGAATATATTAAAAATAAAAAGTACGCATAAAGTTTGTAAGCGTAGCATGATTTGACAAAAACTAAATGTTATTTAAAGTGCTTAAATAAATATTGACGTACATTGGCAGAATACACAAAAAAAAAAATTTGGTACGAAAAAAACATTTTAAGAAAAAATTAAGGCCACGAAAATGTAAAAAATAAATATTAGCATTAAAAACTAAAAGAACTTATACAAAAACACATGTTGTATTTATGCCTACCAAATGCAAATTAACTATTAAACACTTTTATCATAAAACAAAAAACTTAATTATAATTATAAAATTCAAACACACGAAATTTGTTTGCCAAATTTACCTCAAAGCGAGCGTTAAACTTTTAAACTAGAAAACAAAAATTATGTCAAAATTTTTGGTACCTATATTAAAAAAAAAAAAAAAAATTAACTATGCATATATGTATTATTTGTCTAAAATGTAGCAAACAGCAAGAAAACAAAAAAAATTCAAACTCTTAACTATATGTAGCATGATTTTTGTTTTAAAAATTTTGCGCTTCAATTTTGAAACTGGTTTCTATGCATATGGCATATATATATTAATATATTTCTTATAATAATAATATATGCCACATTTATATATGATATAATTAAACTATATACTATATGTATTGTGTATATGTATTAACTGTATATGTGTATGTATAAAAAAAAAACGAAAAAAAAACACTGCAGCGTATATAAAAACAAAAAAAATGCAGTTGGCTTAAAAAACTTTTTCTCTATATACAAATGTAGAGAGAGAGTTGTTAACAAATTTATAATTATGCATATGGTTCCAATGCAGCAACAATTTAACTGTGGACTGATTATTAAACATAATATTATTATTTGTACTACTATTAGTTATGACAATTTTTTTTTTTAATTAGTTTCAAATGCGCCAATATTAAAACGAAAATTAATATTAGTTTTTAAATAAACTTTCGCTTAGTATCGTTTGCTCAAAAGGCTCTCTTTATGCGAAATTCAATTTAATGAGACATTAAGCAAACGACGCTAAAATTTGCTCATTTTTTATTATATAATAATTTAGCTCATTTCTTAGCACTTTCTCAGTCTTGCTTTTATTATTAGCATATAACATATTTTAATATTTTTTTATAACTAAGTTTTTATATACATATATATAAGTTGCACATAGCTGCATATGTAGTAAGCAAAACATATGTATGCAAAAAAAAAAACCAATATGTGGACGACACACTGCCCCCAGTGAATGTGTTAAGGCGTTCAGAGTGGCACACAGACACAGACAGAGATATATAAACAAAAAAGGGGCGTGATTGACTGCACATTTAGTAAGACTTTACTATCCAAGTTTTTCAAATATCGTATCGCCGTGTATGTGTGTGTGTGTGTGTGTGTGTGTCAACTCAATTTTGAGCGCCTTCTCACTTCAAACTAGTTTTTATTTTACTTTTATTTACCTTATTTACATACCATGTAGATATAGTTTAATTAACATTTTAACTAGAACAAACTACTTATTCAAGCGCTGCAGCAAAGAATTCTTTAGATCTTTAGATAACAATACCCTGTGCATACAGTACTGTTTCACTTGATTTGAAATAAGTTTTAACATTTCCAAAACCATAGTGCATAGTAGCAAAATATTGGAAAAATAAAAAGTAGCCTGGAATTTGAAATTCAAACCGATTCTTATGTGCTTTGGTTTTGCAGCTTTCAATATTGCATATAAACCTGATCTTAAAGATTTTTTATGAAACCAAGCGAATGCAGCCAAAACCCACTTTGATTAGATTTTGACGTACATAGAACTTGTGATTATAATATGTGTCTCAGCAAGAGATACCCTGCAGCAGGTGCGGATCCAGGATTTGGTATTAGTTAGGTCCACTCATTTTTCCAACAATTTTGGGGGATCCGGACCCCAAAAACCCTCGTGGACTCGCCTAGGTACCTCTTCAAAATTATCTTATTTAATCCAATTTTTGTACCATATGCTATGTTCAAGGCAACTAGTTTACAGGAGTAGGGAGCTGTTTTAACCAAATTTTCAACTTTTCTTCTTTTTATAAGGCGCACATCAGTCTACATAGCAAAATTTTTTTGATAAATAAATCAAAGTTAAATATTCTTGCAGTTTGTCTATAAATAATATGTTTTTCCCCAAGATCTTTTGAAGTTTTTATTCGTTCACATTATCAAATATCGACAGTTATCAGCTTACGGAGAAGCATACTCTTTATTTTTTGTTCAAATTTGTTCTCCAGCTCATATGGTCCCAAATCCGAAGTCAGACGTTACCTCAAAAAACCCCATAAAACCTTTTATTTTGGTGGATATCTCAAGAACCTTAAGTACTGCTTTTTCGGACGCAGCAATCCCAAAAACATATAAAAAAAAAATCATCGACAAACATTAGGACTCGAAGCTAGGCTCCATGTTCAACTGTACTGTTAATCAGTGCTGGAAAAACTGTTTATTTTTTGTTCAAATTTGTTCTTCAGCTCATATGGTCCCAAATCCGAAGTCAGACATAACCTCAAATCCCATAAAACGCGTTATTTTGGTGGATATCTTAACAAACTTACGTACTGAGGTTTATTTGGACCTCGAATTCGGATGCAGCGATCCCAAAAACGTATAAAAATCATCGACGAACATCAGGACTCGAAGTTAGGCCCCATGTTCAACTGTACTGGTAATCAGTGCTGGAAAAACATCGATGTTTTCAATGCTTTTAACTGCAAAAATCATCGGTGTATCGATATCTCGAAGTTTTTATTAATTTAAAGTTAATTTAAACTTCGATATATCGATACATCGATGTTTTCGATGCTTTTAACTGCAAAAATCATCGATGTATCGAAATTTAAATTATGAATGAATAAAAACTTCGATATATCGATACACCCATGTTTTCGATGCTTTTAACTGCAAAAATCACCGATGTAACGATATATCGAAGTTTTTATTCATTCATAATTTAAATTTCGATATATCGATACATCGATGTTTTTCAATTAAAAACATCGATGTTTGTCCAGCACTGCTGGTAATGAAATGAAATAGCTTGCTGATAGAGTTTATAGAGTCTTCTCTTTCTAATTATGTCTCGTAATAAGTGGAATATTTTTTTATTTTTGCAACAATACAAATTGAACATTTTTTTAAATGCGACATATTCCCGAATTAAACAAATATTCGTGTTCGGACAAACTTAGCCCAATCACTACCAGAGCTTGGTATTAGGTATGAAGAACCGTCTGCCACGCCTTCTTTGGTCTGTTACATGCACTGCGCAAAATTTATAATACTTTCGATCGACCCTATGGATACAGGGTAAAAATATTTTATTTATTGTGGCTCTTCAAAGAACGTGAAGCACAACGTTTTCGGTTTTGGATCACAAATCTTTACTTTCAAGCTACTCAAGTTAGAATCGGTTTAAAGGCTACTAAGCTTGTCTCAGATTTGCGAAACAACAGTTTTTAGAAATTTCATGTTTTTTGTCATTGAAATTAGTTTTAAAATGTTTGGTTATATAAAAATATCTTCCAGCTATGGAAGTTTTCGTATTTAAGGCGACAAAACGTGGTTTTTTAGTTTTTCCAAAAAAATATATAAAATATTCACAGGGTATACAAAACTAAAAACAAGCTGTTTATGCAAATTGTATATATATACTTATATATAAATACTTAAAATTTAGAACACTTAACGACTTGTTCATTGAATATAAAAAATAAACGAACCACACAACTTTAGCAAATAATTTTAAGACTGAGTTTTCTCATTTCCTTAAAAATAAATGATAAAAAAAAAAGTAAAATATAAAATATATATTGCAATATTCGAAATAAAAAAATTTTCAAAATGTATAACGAAAATAATAAACAATAAATTAATTGGCACTATACGAAAAGAAAATTCAACTAAACATGCATTGGTGTAACTTTGAATGTATTGTATCTTAAATGTTAAAGTAGAAAACATATTTGTACCTCTATTGAAATTGAAATTGTGTCTTAGTCGTAGTCAAAAATAAACAAGCTAAATATCGAAAGGGTATAAAACAAGTCTCGAAATTGACAAAAACGCAAAAGCAACTATATAAACATACACACACACACACACACACACACCCATATAAACACATACAGTCAAAATCTATAAACTTTCATAAAAAAAAATACTATGTGCTGTCTAGTTTTTAACAATTTTAAAATATATTATATATAAATAAATAAAATAATTTAGCGTACGCTTATAGTGAAAAGAAAAAAAAAAACAAAATAACAAATATGAATTCAAACTTTCACGGAGATCTCATAGCAAAAAGAAAGAAAAACAAAACAAAATGTAATGAAAAACTAAACAACAAAAGCAGCATATGCCAAGTGCATAAGAAATGTTAGGGGTGTTCACGCACAGCTCAGCAAGACATTTGCTTTTATGCACTTGCCGCATTGTTTTCATGCGATTTTCTTTGATTTTAACATTTAACATTATATAAAAAACAAATAAATGGCCTATACGGTAATAGTTGTACTATAACCATATATTGTATACACACACACACATATATATATATATATATATAAAAACATACAATTTCGTCACTGATTTTTCACTAAAAAACTTAACAAATTTTAATATAAAATATGCATAATTGTAAAATTCTCTTTTTAAAAATACATTTTTAAACACATACAAATCATACACATTAGTCTTAAGCAAACATCATAACTATTGTAATAAAAATATTAATTTAAAACATTTTTTTAAATAAATTCTGTTCGTTTTAAGCACCATGTATATAATAACAAAAACATTAAAGCCCCACCACTGTCATTATATGCATATATATATTAAATGCTATTAGTTATATGTATGTGCAAGAGCAGCAAAAACTATAACATGTAAAATATTTTGCACAAACTTTAAAATGCTAAACAAAAAGAAATTAAATGAAGTAAACTAAATATAATTAAATAAATAACGAATATAGCTATATATATTTGTCTTAAATTAATTTAATTTGACGCAAAAGTCGCTAGTTTTGATTTAGTTATACATAAGCTTAAAAAATGAATAAAAACTGATTTAGTATTTTAACTAAAAAGTACATTTCTTATACAGCTAATTGCAGCACTATGCTTAATATATATATAAATATATATATTAATTATATATTATAAATACAAACAACTATATATACAAGTTTATGTTTTATGGTAATGTTTATTTCATAATGGCTGCAAAATAAAATATGTCTAAGCTGTTTGTAAAAAAAAAAATACTACTTTGATTTCTTTTATTTTTTAGGGATTTTCTAGCCTTTTTTTAAAACTTGAAAAAAAAAATGTTTCAACTTGCCGTCTTAGAAAACACAAAACAAACCCAATGCATTTGCAATTAGAATTTATAGCTATAAATATGCATTTGTCAAGAACCACTTAAAGACAAGTTTAAAAAATATATATACACATAAATTGTATGTCTTGGAGCAAATTTTTGTATAGTTTTTTTTTTCTTTCAGCTATTAAGATGGTTTTAAGCTTGCAGAAAGCTAGCAATGGTAGAAAAAAGTGCAAATTTTAGCTCATGATAAGAATTTCTCAAGTGCTTCAAACAGCGATATAACTAATAAATTATTTTTTTAATTTGAGCTATGGGTAATTTTTTATTTTTTTTTTACCGCCCTATGCTCCAACAGGAGCGACAATTGAAATTATCTTCATGTATTTTTAATTATCAAGGGATAAAAAAAAATTTGTTTTCCATATTTGTTGCTTATTTTTGTTCCTACACTGTCAGACAGACTAACCATTTTTAACTTATTTTGAAATTTTTCAGCTATAATATAAATTTATAATTTTAAAAATTTTATACACAAATAGTGAATACAGGCATGCCAGACTGCGTACGCCATGCTTAAAGTCAGACGCGCAGTATGCTCTGGTCACACTATCTAAATTTAAGAGAGCAAAGCGCGCAAAGCAAAGAGAGTGCGCGTTGTTTAAAGAGCGAAAGATCAGGCAAGTTTGCAAATTATATGTAAGAGTGATTTTGTGAAGTTTTTATTTATACCTTGATATTTTTTTTTAAATTTTAAAATTAAGAGCTTTTATTTTTAACGTGTTATTTTGCTTTCTGCAAGTTTATAAGCGTTGAAAAGTGAATTCCAAAAAATAGAGTAATACATACTACACAACTAAGTATATATGGGTATTTATAATTGACAATATTTTCAGAAAGGTAAACCCAAAAATAGATATTTCTGCATGAGTACAGGTAACAAATGCATTATATAAGCAGATTCGCACATCATAAACTAAATATATAATAAATTGTGAACTACATAATACAAAATATACGCAAAAGGCAGCAGTTTTGGGCAGTTTTGGGCCAAAGCATAACTTCAATAATTTTGCTGCCTATAAAAAAAAAATACACTGGCGACTCTCTTAGAAGTACCCTTATAAATGTTTAAAATAAAAAAGTAATTAAAAAATTTTCTTAACAGAAAAAAATTGCGCTCAGGTTATGAATAAAACATGTAAAAACAAATACATTATGCTAACTAAAAACAATAAATATTAAATTAACAACTAAATAACGCATATATATGTATAAAAAAAAAATAAACTTTGTAGTGGCACAAACAAATTCATAAAGATTTTTTTTTAAATATACATTTAAATATACATAAATAAAAAAATATATACAAAGCATATATGCGCACATTAAACAAAAATAAAAAAATAAATTCAATAAAAAATTAAAAACATTGTAGAGACGTTTAACATGTTTAACAAAAGGCTGTTTGTAGAAATTGTGACACAGATTTTTTAATAATATCCCAAATAGATTTGTAATAAAACAAGTAAAGTTTAAAAATAATTGATTCGTATAGCTAAGCAGCAAAATATGAACATTAGTCGTATGGATTTAAATATTTAAACAATTGGCGCTTAAATAGTTGCTTGGCCAAGTTTCACTGTAGTTGCTGGTGTAAAAAAGTGTAACCAGATTTGTGTATATACAACACATATATACAAGCTATTTATTATATAAATATATACTATATATATACTCACTCGTATATAAACAAGTTTAACAATAACTGTCGTAAATTATATAGAAACTTTGTGATTGCTTCTCATTGATTGAGTCAAATGTAAAAGCCAGTGTGTATTTTTCTTATATAATAAAAAAAAAAAAAAGAATAAATTTGTAAAAAACAAAATACAAGCATATAGTAGGCCTAAAACATGCCCCAATAATACATAAACACATGCATAAAATATTTAAAACTAAATGTAGCGAACAAAATCAATGTAGTTAACAATACCATATAAAGAAATATACACTGAGAGAAAAAAAAGGTAAAAAACTCAAAGGGCAGAACTTCAAAGCTCTAGAGTTCAGGTAAAAAGCTAAAATTAATCATATGCTAAATGTTGTAAAAATATATAATATACGTATAGCGTTTATATACATACCTATATATATATACTTATACATATGTATGTGAAGCACTTGAACGCAACATAAGGCACTTACAGCGCCTATTTCTGGTTCCCTACCAATCATTTATTTCATCCATCCCTTGACTAAAGTAAACAATTTTGCATTGTTTAAACTGTATATATGTAATTATATTATATTATATGCCTATAAACATAACAACTAACTAGTAAACAATACTTTTTCGTATAGACACTGGTCCTGCGGCTTGCCGCATCAAAAAAATTGTACATTAAAATGAACAAGCATTTTTTCGCAAATAAAAAAAAAACGAATATAAATTTACAATAACATAATAATAAATATATACTAATAACCCTTGTATTACTAACAAAATATAAGCATTAGACTTACTAATATTATTATAACGTAAAAACGAAAAAGAAAAAAAAAAGTAAGAACACGAAAAAAACAGTAAAAAAAAATGCTTTCAAACTAAATAAAGTTCTTTGGAATTACAATGCAAAAAAACAAAAGATGCAAAAACAAAAATAAATGCGTTTTTTTATATAACTTTCGCAATTAGTTGGAGGGAGCACTGGGTGGGAACATTTGGAATTTTCGTTACTTTTCTGCAGCTGCAATTATTGTTTAGTAAGCAAAATGGCTGTGTTGTTTGAACTGCTTGACATTATTTCAACTGCTTGCCGTAAGCTGCTAGAGTACGCTAGATGGCGCCACACGTGCTGGAAATAAGCTCTACTTCTATGTATATGTTTAAAGAAATAACGAAATATGTAATTATTACAAACATTTTAATTTTAAGATTCTTTTTTTAGGATTTAAAATTTAAAAAAATCAACAGACACATACTTGCAGTTTTGTCTTATTTTAGATTGAAAAACTACAACTAATTTCATTTATTTTCATATTTTTTGTTTTTACTATTTTTAGCATAGTTTTTATTATTAAATTATCGATATTTAAAAAACAACTCGAATTGGGGGTACTAGATATATGTACCTAAAATCTAGATTTATTTTTTATTTATTTATTTTATTTAATTTTAAGGGGTACAACTAAGTTCAGTTGACCTTATATTATAAAAAAAAGTATAATTTATTTAGAAAAGAAAATAGAGCGACGGAATTGATATGAACTAATCCGCGTCTCTAGTCCGATGGATGAACTTTTTAATGATATGCACCAACTCACATCAAGAACTGGCCAGACACTTGGATTTACAACAGCGGTGGGCAAAACTACTAATGCAATTTTTGTGCCTGTGTGCGTAAACAAAAAAGAGCTTTCGCAAAAACCGAGATAAAATGGACAAATAATAATTTTTTTTGGCATAGTTGTCATTAAATTCGACAATATCATCGAGTTATATTCTTTCGTGTCTTGCCATGCGGCTCTGCTTTGCGTTCCATTGTAAAACTAGCTCACACGTACGAGACGAGCTTTTACGGTAAAAAGCTCTTTTCTCGTACGTGTGAAAGCTCTTTGGCACGCGTGCCGTCTAAGTGCCCACCGCTGATTTACAATATAAAAGTTGAAACAAGGAAGCAAGATAAAATTTAAACATTATATCACAAAAAGAGCCAATGGATCACCGTTGACCAAGTGGGTGACTCATAATATAGGATTGGTCAAGGATGCTCGAAGTGGCAAGTCAAGGTGACTTAAGATAGAAGAAGTGATAGATTGAATAGACCGTTCGAAAGAGAGGAAATTGTAAAAGTTATTATAGTTAGAGTATAAGACACGGAAAGGATCGTGCAAAGCATAATTAGATCTACAAAAATGTAAGGCTAAGGGTCGAAAATTACGAGTTACTAAGAAGTACATTGGAATCGATAAGACCGAGGCATGTACTGCGATGATTTAAGGAAGGAACCTTTATAAGGCGAAGTCTATCAGAATAAGCGGCAGTCGGATATTTGGGTCCCAGTTTAAGCCACGAAGTGCAAAAAGGAGAAATTGATTTTGTACGGACTCAATCATGTCCTGATAAAGGTGGTATTGAGGGCTCCAAACGCAGGAACACTATTCCAAAATTGGACGCTCAAGAGAAATATAAAGAAGTTTGGTTGTGTAAAGATTGTTAAACTCTTTAGATCAAAGCTTAATAAAAGCAAGAACACCTCTAGCTTTATTCACGATGTTGCAAATATGATTATTAAATTTAAGGTTATGATTAAACAAAACACCAAGGTCAGACACACTCTCGATGCGTTCTAAGGTAGAAGATTCTAAAGAGTAAGTAGCGAAATAAGGAGCAGAACGATAAAATGTCATAACGTTACATTTTGTCTTGTTGAGAAAGAGTTGGTTGATATTGCACCAAGATTGCATATTATCAAAATCATGCTGAAGAAGTAAGTACTTATTCTTATCGGAGTAGGACATACAGAGTTTAACATCATCCGCAAACATAAGAATGTGAGAAGATGAGATTACTTGAGGGAGATCATTTAAAAATAAGTTAAAAAGAAGAGGGCCTAGATGGCTACCTTTAGGTACCCCTGACGTGACATTAATTTCTGTAGATTCGCAAACTTTAAAAACTACCTTCCGTACTCGGTTGGATAAATAGTACGATATCAAATTTAAAAGACAAGAAGGAAACCCCAGACGAGACAGTTTAACAAGGAGAAGACTATGGTTTACCGAGTCAAATGCTTTGCTAAAGTCAGTATAAATCACATCAGTTTGCTTTTTTTCTGTAAAACCATGATTAATAAGAGATGAAAGTTCTAAAAGGTTAGTAAAAATGGACCGACGTTTTACAAACCCATGTTGGGAATCCGACATTAAAGAACGACAGTAGTGTTGCAATTGTGAAGTTTTTTTTTTTTTTTTTAAATAGTTAGGTTCTCTCACAACAGAGAGTGGGCACTGCGACCTCAAGATCTATTGTACCTTACCCATTCTTTTAGGACAAAAGACCATCTGCCTCCCTTATGAAGAGCAGTAAGTCTTTCGTTGGGATTCGGCGTAGCTGAAACGGGGTGATCCGTTCAGCTCCCAAATGTGTGACTCTGTCCCACACTATTGCTGGACAGTCACACAAGATGTGTTTGGTCGTCTCGTCGTCTTCAAAACAAAGCCTGCACTCTGAGGAGTCCGATAGACCCATTTTTTGTAAGTGATAACTTACAGTATGGTGCCCAGACAAGTAGGCTACCAGGAACCTTAGGTCTGCTCTACCAAGACCTATAGTTCGGTTTGCATCCGAAGGTGAGACAAGCACTTTTGCCTGTCTTAAATTCGGTAAAGAGAACCAATATCTCCTATGTTCACTTAAGGCCCATTTGTTGACCATAGTTTTCATTGTCGACCAGCTGATGCCACAGAAGGGCGCGGGGCAAGTGGTGGGCGAAGAGGAGCCCAGTCTTGCGAGCTCATCAGCTGTCGAATTACCTTCCACTCCTGAATGTCCAGGAACCCAACAGAGTGTGACTCTGTTATTGGAGGACAGGAGTTGGATTTTGTTCACGCATTCCCTAACCAGCTTGGAGGAGATTCTCCACGAGGACAATGCGCTGATAGCGGCCTGGCTATCTGTAAATATGTAAATGTTAGCACCCCTAGTACCTTTAAGGAGGATACTGTGGGCGCAGACCTCTAAGGCGTGAATCTCTGCTTGAAAGACACTGGGCCAGATACCCATTGCAATAGAGATTCTGGTGTTGGGTCCGACAACTCCAGCACCTACACCCTGTTCCGTCTTGGAACCATCCGTAAACCATTGCTGGCACCGGAGGTTACCACAGGGGTTGCCTTGAGTCCAAGTCTCGCGATTTGGAATGAGAGATCTAAATTTCCTATTATGGAGAAGTTCCGTGGACATATAATCTGATCTTGAGCAGATCGAAAGGCCAGGAAGAGAACATATAAGTGCAGCATGGCCTGTGTCACTCTCCACGAGTCCAGACGTGATCCGGATCCGCAGAAGACTTTGCATAGCTGACTTTTTGATATGTATGTGCAGTGGAGTCAGTCCGAGGACTGTCTCCATTACAGCTGTAGGACATGTACGCATTGCTCCCGACAGAGATAGGCATATCAGTCTTTGTAGCTTACTGCACTTTTTAATTGTTCCGCTTTGCTGCACCTTGGGCCACCACACAAGGGCTGCGTACGTGATAATAGGGCGGACCATCATACGGTACAACCAATCTATTATATTGGGTGTGAAACCCCAAGTGCTACCAAAGAATTTCCTGCAAGCCCATAAAGCTCGAGTGGCCTTTGAGAGCACTAACTCTAGGTGGGAGTTCCAGTTTAGCCGTTTATCCAGGACTATTCCTAGGTACTTAACCTGACTGGAGAACACCACCTCTGTTCCATTAATGGTCAGGTTCCTAAGACTCGTGTTGTATCTCTTCGTAAAGGGAACAACCACGGCTTTTTGGGGATTGATGCTAAGTCCTTCACTTAGGCACCAGTTAAGGGTTACTTGGAGGGCTTGTTCCATCACATCTGTGATGGTGATCTCGTATTTCCCTGTCACTATTATAGCTAGGTCGTCTGCGTAGCCGATGGCCTCATAACCAAGTCCCGACAGTTTGATTAGCAGTTCATCGATTACCAGGGACCATAGCAATGGAGATAACACACCCCCTTGTGGACAACCCTTTACAGCTCTTATGCTGACAGAGGTACCATTCAGGGTTGATGTTATATCTCTCTGACAAAGCATGGCCTCTATCCATGCAACAGTGTTACGGTCAATATCCCTACGAGCCAGCGCCCTGGATATAGAACCGTAGTTGGTATTGTCGAAAGCACCCTCAACATCTAGGAATGCGCACAAAGCTATGTTCCTGGATTCAAAGGCTTTTTCAATTTTTCTAACTAAGTGGTGTAAGGCAACCTCTGTTGACTTTCCTTTAACGTATGCAAACTGCGTCGAGTGCAATGGGATTGTACTGTGCAGTTTGTTTCTGATATGTAGGTCGAGAAGTCTCTCTACCGTCTTCAGAAGAAAAGAGGTAAGACTGATGGGTCTGTAAGATTTGGGCTTGTCAAGTGGCCTGTTTCCAGCCTTGGGGATGAAAACTACCCGCACCCTCCTCCAAGGACGGGGTATAAAGCCCCAATCGAAGCTTGCTCTAAACAGACGAATCAGAGGATGTAAGATGGTCTCCAGGCAATTCTGAAGAAGTGCTGGGAAGATCCCATCTCCTCCTGGCGCTTTAAAGGGATCGAATGAGTTTATCGCCCACCGAACCTTGTCAGCATCGAATATTTTGCCAGATGTTCTGGCAGCCCGTAGTATATTAGGTTCATAATCTTCGGATTGGGCAACTCCGTCACAAATGATCGAACCTGGAAAGTGAGTTTGGAGTAGAAGCTCCAGAGTTTCCTTTCGGTCTGTAGTGAAAGAGCCATCACTCTTACTTAGTAGACCAACCCCATTTGAAGGTTCTTTGGCCATAACTCGCTGGAGTCTAGCCGCTTCTGTGAGGTTTTGGACATTACTACAGAAATTCCTCCAGGTATCCCTTTTAGAATTCCTTATGTCTTTATTGTAGTCAGTGAGAGCAGCCTTGTACTCTTCCCACTGTTTTGTTTTCCTGGCTTTGTTGAAGAGTCTCCTTACTGTTTTCCTTTTAGCAGTTAGGTTGGCGTTCCACCACGGAACCTCACGTTTCGATCGGAAGGAACGCTCAACCGTGCTCTCATGGAAGGAGGAGACTAGCACATCTTCATGCTGACTTGCAGCCAGGTCAATCTCGTCAACCGAGTTGATATTTGAGACCAAAGAGTCAGCCCTATGCTCAACCAAGGTCTGAAAAAGTACCCAATTGGTTTTCTTTGGGTTAAAAACCCTCTGCTCTAACTCCGCCCGCCCCGGTAGATCAAACTTAATGTGCTGATGGTCTGAGAGAGTTGCCTCATTAGTAACCCTCCAGTTACTAATGAGATGGGACAGGGAGTTGCTAGCCAGAGTGAGGTCTAGAACCTCTTCTCTGATAGCGTTTATGAAGGTAGGTTTATTTCCTTTATTGATAATATCTAATTGACTACACAATAGATACTCTAAAAGGGACTCACCTCTGATATTGACGTCGCTGCTGCCCCAGATGGTATGGTGCGCGTTGGCGTCGCAGCCGATGACCAACTGTGTTTTTTGTTGTTTACAGTGGTCAACAAGCCGCCTGACCTCTGTCGGCGGAGCGTCTGCCGTGTCACCAGGAAAATAAGCTGCCGCCACAGCTATCTCCTTCGTGCCGCTCTCAGTAGCCACTTGTATCAGCGCGGCCACTAGATCTCTGGAGATGAAATTCGTTAATGGAAGATAATTGACACTATTGTCAATGAGCATCGCAGCGCGAGGCACATCCACTTGACGAAAATACAACAACTTACTTGTAGTGACGCTAAGTCCACGGACTTGGCCACCATTCGACCAAGGCTCCTGGATGAGAGCCAGGTCGATTTTGTTCTCGGCGAAGGTCCTGCACATGGTGGCTGACGCCCCTTTGGCGTGGTGCAGGTTCGCCTGGAGCACTTTAATGGCGCTCATGACTCTCCTTTATGGAGCGCTGCACGAGGCTGTTGAGCTTGCCTCGACGAGACCCATTGCCTCTAGCGCCCTTCGGCAGTTTTTCCGCTTTGGACACGATAGTCCGCGCGGTAGCAGCGCCCTTCCGTTGTCCTTGACTCGCATGCCCAGCAGCTTTGCTTGTCGAAGGACGCGGATCGTTGCCGGAGGGGGCAACAGCTACCTCCGTGGGGGTCGACGGCACAGGTGCCCTCACAGTGGCTACCACCGGCGTGGCAGTCACCTTCACAGGGGGTGTTGGGGCTGTTTTCCCAGCCTCCTGGCTTGCATCTGCTACCATCGGGGGCTCAGCAGCCTTGGGGCCAGCACCCCTGAGACTAAGCCTTACCTTCCCGAAATGGTAGTAGATAAGCCCATTCTGTTCCACCAGTTGTTGATAGGATGACCCATCAACCGCAAGGACGAGATGCAGAAGTTGACCTTGTGTCAACCTCTGTATTACTCGCCATTGCGAGGTGCAAACAGAATTTTGGGCACTAACAGCCGCCAAAACTCTCTCATTGGTCAAATCGATGCTGTTGGGGAAGTAGCCGCGAACCACATGGGAACGTGGAAACTCCTCCTCCGTCATCAACTTGATGTCAAGGGCAACTTTGCTTTTGATGTGGCAGAAGTTGCTCTTCACCCATGAGGCCGTGGAGTCGTTCGCACATATCAGCAAAACCCAGTTAGTGCGAAGGACACATCCTTCAAACTGGGGTTTCACCTCACCGACGTACTCCAGGGTGGCCTCAAGAATTGCACTTTTAATCCGTGCCATTTGCTCGGATGAAAGCGCTGCAGCATTAGAAATAAAGCCTAGCTTGACGCCTTTCACTACGCTGCTGTAGGGCATCTTATTGGACACCGCTTGGGTCCGCTTTTGCTTTTTTACCGCCGTGGGTGGCGATTTTTCATCCGATCGGCCCCTCTTGACCTGTGTCGCGGAGGGTGCCGATGAGATGGAAGCTAGAGCTTCTGCTCTGGAGAGACCCTTGTCAAGGGCTCTCTTCAGGAGTTTTTTCTCCCGGGACGACAGCTTCACAAACGAAGGCTGTTGATCCAGATTGAGGGTCTGGAGTGCGGCTCCGATGACGGTGCCTGAAGATTTCTGCGAGCCAACGCTAGCAGTTTCGTCTCCGTCAGAGACCAACGGTTCGTCCTCGGAGCTAGCGGCCATCACCTCGAGCTGCCGTTGTCTAACCATTAGTCCCCTCTGTTGACTTGGTACCGGTAGTTCCGGCTGTTCCATGTGAACAGGTTCCGGTGATAGCACCCGGTTCCCTGAAACGTGCCCATCAGCGCCGCTTAGGGGGGTTGTATTCTGCAGCACTTCAGCTGTAGCGGTACATGTAGGAGTCGCCGTGCAGGCTTCTCCCTGGGGTGATGCTTTTAGAGTGACATCAAACTCATCAGAATTGTTTAAATTAATATCCATACAATATGTTAAAAACACGGGTCATGAAGGTCACCCACGGGATTGCCCGAGATGCCGTGGGAAGTCAGCTATTTGAAACTGGAGGTTGACAGGTATCCAGAGTCCGCATACTAACGACCGAGCAACCCCTCGGCCATGCATCTATCGGCGTATGATGTTCCACCTTAGATTGGGGTAATTTTTTATGAAAGACTGTTCTTCTCTTCGCCCGACTACAATTAGTCAGCACCACATGGCAGAGACATGACCTTACCATGGGCCTGCTTCCAGCCGCCCTCACGGGGAGAGTATAGTCGCACTACCAGTAGTGTACCACAATTACGGCGCGTACCACCAGCGTGATTACACGTTATTCCCCTTGTGATACCTATTGGCTGACGGCCAAAAGTTGAAGTTGTGAAGTTACAATCCTTTCAAAAACTTTTGGAATTGATGAAAGCTTGGCAATACCGCGGTAGTTCGCAATGTTGGACTTGGAACCTTTTTTATGAATATGGATAATGAAGGATTCATTCCAGATGGCTAGATGGCCAGTAGGATTTCTGGATAAGATTTGAATGTGGTAGGTAATTCGTTATTTAAATACAGTGGTGCCACAGGAAACAATTTCTCTACAATTCCAAATCTCGTTGCTACAGACAAGGTTCGAGATGGTTTTAATATTTCTAACAAAAATTTCTCGAGATTTTATAAAATTCGCCAATAAAATCAATTTTATTCAAAGAAACTGTTACTTCGTTAAAAAGGTTATTCAATTTCTAAGCTATTTGTATCTGTATTACTCAATAAATCTAATTTTTTAATTCATAATTTTTATTTTTACAAAATCTCTACTAAAATCTCATGTAAATATGCCATTTTGTATCAATTTGCAAAATCGTCTCGAGCTAAGGAGTTGCCACCTAGTTGTGGTACTAAATAATAACATTTCGGAGTATTTAATTTTGCAGATTAATAAATGTCTTTGGTGATAAATTAAAGTTAAAAAATTATTATTTTTAATTTAACTAACTTTACCATTAAGAAGTGCGACGAATTAAGTCCACAGTAAGTATGTGCTGCGCACAATTTTTCGCTCAGGTGGCAACGTTCGCTATGTCAGTGATGTTTGTGAATGTCAATAACACTAGTTTACAAATTTAAGGGTCATCGAGTGAAATGGCAACCTTTTTTTTTTTTTTCTTAAGCACAGTTTTCGCGATATTTTTTTTATATTGAGGAATAACTGAAAAAAGTGCCCAAAAACATCTTTTTCGAAAATATCTCGAAAACGGTGCTTAAGAAAAAAAAAAAGATTGCCATTTTCGTGTTTCTCAACCCCAAATCACCCTAAAAAACACTTTTTTAGGAAGGTTCATTTTTCGTGTAAACTAGTGAAATTTAACAGTTAGTTGACAATTAAAAAGTTAATTCCCTAATAAGAATATAGATTGAGGAGAAAAAATCAAAAAAGCTTTCTGGAAGAAATTGTTAAAATTAAAAGAAAATCCAAAATTAAATGTAAGTGTAAACAAATGAAGAGAACCGATTGCTCGTAGGGTTGTCATTCAAGCTCACGTTTTCGGCGGGATAAATATTTCAATTTATTTATCAGAAATTGAAAGCGAAAAGTTGCAAAATATGCCACAAACTATTGAGTAATCTTATAATAAATTGACTTTCTTAAATGACTTAAAATTCATATAGTGAAATAAGTGTCAAAATATACTAAAATAATTTTTTGATAGTAGCAACTCTCTTCTGTCATTCGGAAACAATTGACCGAAATATAAAATCTACGAGATATCTGTGGCACTTACGGCTGGCTTTAGTAGCGATTTGGTTTCAAACCGTACCCAAAATCTCTAGAGATTTCTGTGGCACCCCAAATAAAAAATATTTGATCACATTTTCAGCCATTTTGTTGTGTAACTTTTTTATTTTCCAACCGACTTTGTCGTTTGAATTTCGATGGGCTGATCAAAAAAACTTGACCGATGAAAAAATTAATTTTTCAACTTTTTACTACTATTTAATGTTTTTTTTACATACATAATAAGATAAAAGAATAGGAGGAATAGGAGTGGAAAAACGGGCCCAAATTTCCATTTTGAGAAAAAACGGCAAATTCCCCGTAATCACTCGATTCGAACCCGATTGAATTGTTTTGGGAAGAACTCGATTGAGAAGTCAGAAAACTTCGACAAACAAATGAATCCTATCTCTGGTACTATATTCAATCAGCGTAGAGCAATATCAAAAAAAGAAAAGAGAAGAGAAGAGAGAAGAGACAACTTGTCGAAAGAATGACTGTGTGGGGTCAATCACTTATTAATTATTTTCAATTCTTTCATCATTTTCATTAAATATGTGATTCAAAAGTTTAGAAAAGCTTCAGTTATGCACATTCTCTTGGATTGAATCTGAATCTGAAACAGGAGTGAAAAGTTGCAAAATAGTTTTTTGCATCATCGGTCAAGTTTTTTTTACCGGCAGTGTAGGACTACTTGGAATCTTAAAATTTTTTTTTTTAACTTTAAGAAGCATTCATCCAATGAACCATATCAAAGTGGTTTTTGTTTCGTTGCTGAACTATTGATCATATCTGCGAACCAATTCATTTTATGCGACAAGTAAAAACAACAATCAGAATTAAGTTTTAAATTCTTGCTTGTATTTCAAGATATATATAAATATATTTTAAAAATAAATTTTGCCTTAAAAATTAAATGTTATGGCTATAAAAATGATTGACCCATTTATTTGAGTTGTTCGGGTAATATCAAACTTTATGCTTAAATATCGCTTAGCTTATATTTATAAAGGTTGGTTCTGAATCAGTCTCAAACGAAGAATCTAAAATGCTTTTCTCAATGGAACTTTTTCACCAGTAAAAAATACTTGAAAATTGCTTCAAAGTAGACACTCTGCGCAGCTAGTCTTTTACTCTTTCTTGCCATAGATGCTGTGACTCTTCTCCACAAAGATTTGTATGGAACGCTTGACATTCTGCTTGTGCGGTTCGGGCAGCTGCTCCAACTTGGGCAGTATCTTCATGAGAAAACGAAAGTCGGGTGATAGATTAATGTTGGTTTCTCCGTTTTGTGTTTCCTGCTGCTTTTGAGCTGCTTCATTGGCAGCAACGCCAACAGCTGCATCATCGCCATTGTTGTAGGCAATGGGCAGCGGCATAGGTTTGGGCATGACCGGCTCTCCAGCTGTAGACTTTGTTTTGATAAAATTCGTGAGATTCTTTTTGGGTGGTAGTGTTATGTGCGGCTTGACATTAGTGGCGCCAGCTCCATTGCTGTTGGCGTCCACAGCCACTTGGCTGGTTGTTACAGCGTTTTGTGGCACTTGCTGTTTGCCTTGCTTGTCCTGCATACAGTTAAGGATCTCGGGCAGAAATTTTTCCAAATTTTTTGTTAAATTCGCCTTGGGCTTGTCGGCGACAAAAACCAGCTTCTTGTTGGTGGTGCCATCCTGCTCCTCCTCCACCACGACAAACATTTTACGTTTCTGTGGTTGCTCTGATTCATCTTTGCCATTAGCTTCGCCCTTCTTTTCGGTTATTAAGTAGAGCTTGCGTTTTTTGTTCGCATGCTGATTTAGACCATTTTCCGGCAGCATTGTGGATATGGGCAAGTTGGACTCATAGTCGGAGCAAATGGATTGTACATCACTGGAAGCCGACGACGATATGGAGTGTGAACGTTGCGGCTGCTCTGGCAACTTTTTCGGCAGCTTTAGTTTTTTTGCAAGACTGCAGCTCTGTTGTAAGCAATTTATTTAAAATTAATAAAAATTGTTGTAGTTCTTAAGTTAATCGTGTTACTTACGTCGATCAGTTCTGTGGTCGTGCTCTCAACAATTGGCTTAGCTGTTGTGCTGCTGGGCAGCGCAGCGGAAGGAGTTGCAGTTGCAGCAACCGCTGTGACCTTGCCTACACGCATTGGCGTCATTTTGATGCGCGTCTTGGCCATTTCCTTGTGCTGGCTGAAATGTCTGAAGCAGATGCGTAGCTTTTGCAGTCCAAGTTGCTCCACCAGTGCGTCACTAACTCCAAAACGACGCAACCAATTGTTGCAGCTGCAAAGAGTATGTGCGTGTATGTGTTTTTGTTAGTATTTTTTTTTTAGCAAGCTTAGCTTTGGTAAGCACAAGTCGTGAAAAGCTTTCTAAATGTATGCATATAATTAAAATAAATGTCTGCTAAGCACTTTTTATATGTACATATGTATGTATGTAAACTCTTTAAATGCATGTCACACACATCACACCTTTTACCAATGGAGAGCAAATCTAATCGCAGCTCCACGTAACGATCACCACGACAGTTCTTTGTTTACTGAAAGCTGAAAGTGCAACGAAGTTTGGTTCTTTGCTTGGTCTCTTTTTTTTTTTGTTGCTTTTTTATGCGCTCTGGCGCTTTCCTGCAGCTTTAAAATTAGATCCCATTGACGCCGCTGCCGCCATAATGCTCTCTCGCACTCACACACGCACGCTCACGCGCACACACAAACAAAAGTTACAAGCTACTAAAAAGTTCTGGCTGTCGCAAAAAAAAAGCGCTTTTTATGCTCTTCCAACAAAATGTCGCTCTTTGCGTACTTTGCTTTGCTCTGTTATTGTTGTTGTTGTTGCTGGTGTCGGTGGCGGGCCAACGGAGCGGAAGTTTGTTGCATATCTTGCATTGTGCAGGGCGCTACTTGCAGCCTCTTGTTGTTTTTGTTGTCGCAAATGGCAGTGTCAGCTTTAACTTCCCGCCATGTTTATTTAGGTATATATATGTATGTACATATGTATATGTATTTGACAATTAGAGTGAGCCCAAAAGGTATTTTTATTAAGAGTTATCTTAATGACTTAATGCCACTCACGGCATGGTATAAGAAATAGTTATTATGTAGCTAAGCAAAGTAAAAAGCTCACATGATTTAAACGTTATGCTCTTTATGTAGTGTACTATAATACAACAACAATATTTTGTAAATAAAAATTAAGAGGCAAAGAGAAGGTTATTATCGGCGTCGGGTAAGCTACTTTTTGCGTTACAACCAAAATAACTTATATAGTATTTGTGGTCATGTTTTAGACAGAAGCCGTAGAAGTAATACTGAGGGTAAGTTAAGCTGTGTAGACTGAATAACTTTTAATAAACACAAAATGGCAAAGCTTTAGTCAGTTTTACTGTTAAAAAGCTAAACCTCAAAAGAAAAATTTTGGAGTAACAAACAGATAAGTATGCAAAGCATAAGAGGTGTGCTTAAAAAGTTTCGGTAAATTTTGTTATTAGGCCCACTCGTGAAGTCGTACGCCATTTTGCTTAAAGGCCTGTACGCAGTTCGAAATATTTCGCACGGAATGACAAAACTTTATATAAAAAAAAGTCCCAGTAAAGAATAAAAATGACGAAAATTTTCAAGTTCCTTTTGTGTTGCCATTAAGTCAAATCTCGTTAAAAGATGTTGCGAATGAAGTTTAAGTATCAATTGGTATAAACTACGTTACAAAATACTTTTCGATATTTGAAAATTTGATTCAATATTGTTGTTTTTTGTCTTAGAACGATATATATATAGTCAATTGGCACTATGAATTATGGTGAACAAAAAAAAATTATTTATATTTATTATTATATTCACCAGAGTTATTAATAGAATTTTTGTAAAAATTAAAATCATAAATTAAAACAATAGATTTATCAAATTATAGTCATATAGAAAAATCACAAATTTAATAACCTTTTAAAATAAGTAACAGTTTCTTTGAATAAAATTGGTTTTATTTGTGAATTTAATCAAATCTCGTGCAATTTTGTTAGAGATTTTAAAACATCACGAATCTTGTCTTGTGGCACCGAGAATTAAAATTTTAGAGAAATATACATACGAGAAATGGTTTTCTGTGGCATACCCGCAGTTTAAGCTCAAAATGAAAATTAGGAGAAAATAGTCACAACAGCATATGGAAATCTTAAAAAATGAGAATAATTTAATAAAATGATTTTAATAAATGAAGTAATATTTATTTAATCTAGCGTCGTTTTAAGTAACTGGCGAGTTCATCATACTAAAATTTCAGTTTAGCGCAGTGTACAGCATACATAATTGTTGTTCGGCACCCCCGCTCGGCTTTTCTTTGTTCGGGTGTTTTTGCAAGGCCTTTGCTGCCATTCTTGTGAAATCGTAAACATTCGGAAATAAATTTCCGAAAAATGAAATCTCGGTTTTTACTAGAGATTTGGTTTCAAACCGTATGCAAAATATCTAGAGATTTCTGGCGCAAATAAAAAATTGTTTTATTTTTTTTCTGGTGTAATTCGATATTTATACCCATAAGTTCTGTACAGTTTTACTGATTTTGATGAAAATCGAAAGTTACGTTAAAGAAGTTATTTAAAATATGGGGTAAGTTTCAAGTTCATATGTTGAGGGGTGTGGGAGAAAACACGGTAAATCGATTGGGGCGGTTGGGGGTTCCGCATCGATAAAATTTGGATGTGGATTTGTTCATTAGAGCCACATGAAACAGCTTACCAAAATTTACGATTCTAGGTCACTTGTTAGCACAATTTCGTAGAGTCAAATATTTTTGACTATAACTTTTGCTGTATTTGTCCGATTTTGTTCATTTTTGACACACAGATGCATGTAATCATGACGCATCGCAAATATTAAACGGTGTAGCTAAAAACCGCGAAACTCTACAACGCGGGAAAGGGGGAAGATATCCTATATGATTCAAGAAACTTCATCTTCTGAGAAAATATGCGCATCAGGTGGTAAAGCTTGGTGTCTTTAGCTCTTATAGTCTCTGAACTCTAGGTGTTCATACAGACGGACATGGCTCAATCGCTACTCGAGGTTATAATAAGCATTTTGGTACAAAGGACTTGGGGTCTGCCACGCCTCCTTCTGTCCGTTACATACATTGCACAAATCTAGTATACCCTTTGTACAGGGTATAAAAAGCCACCACACAATTACCAAAATAACATACTGCATTGAGGCATTAAAAAGAGATTTTTTCTTCTACAATATTTAGGGGTTAATATAATAACAACAACAACTATTTAATCTCTCTGTACATATTAACAACAATTTTGCCGCTGCTTTAAGGCCCACTCTAAAATCCATGGCTCTCCTGACTCCAGACAACAACAGCAGAACTTTTATTTTAGCAAAAAATAAAAGCAAAAACTTCACGGCCAATAGAGCGCGCGCCCATTGAGAGAGCGAGTTTGTGCGAGAGCTAAAAATAAATACGTGAGAGTGTGTGAGTGGAGTGGCACGCAGCTTCTTATGCTGCAACGTGCAACTTGCAATGAGACAGCAGACGCCAACTATGCTGCTTACGCCTACATAAACATAATTGCAATACAAATGCAATGAACTTTATTTATTTTGCCATGGCATTGAAATTTTTCTATGCAGTTAATGCGGGCGAAAATAAAAAAAGTTCAACAACCTTTTGACTTGCTGAGAGAAAAAAAGTCAAAGCTTTGGGCCAGGCAAAAAGAGCAAACCAGAAACAGTAACTTAGCCTGGCTTGGGGCAACATATTCTAGATATAATGAGTGTACATAGATATGTATATGTATATACGTCTCTGTCTCGATAGTTATGGCTCTGTTTATGTTTGTATTCGATTGGCATTTAGAATTTTTTTTTGTATTTTGATGCGCAACAAGTTACTACTGCAAAAGCTCAACCCCAATAAACTGGTTTAATGCAGATCAGCTTTAATTTCAAGTACTTACCGTTTCTCATCGTGCACTGGAAAACGACATAACTCCGATTTGTTGGCCTGACAGCCCAAAACACAAGTCCTGGTAAAGGGATGATCGCTACTATCCATGGTTGCTTGTGGATTTAATGATATGGTTTTGCTTATTTTAAGATCGCACATTTTGTTGGCCTTGACAGAAGGTTGCAAATTACTGGAAGAAAATAAGTTAAAAATTAAAGCACTGCTTACAACATGTGATATGTGGAGAGAGCGTCTTTTGTGCTATTTATTTACAATGCCGTGATGCCCATTAAAACAAACCAAAAAAGGTTGAAAGCTCGCTCAGCAACTGCAAGCAGCGAGCTTTTGCTAAGAACATCATGAGCGCGAGCGAGATAGTAAGTCGGTGTATTCAATGCAATAACAACAAAAAATAAAAGCTTTGCTAGCACAAATAAAAAAACCGCTGCTTGCTTGAAAATTGACTCCTGTTGTTGCAAGACAAAAAATGCTTGTGCATGTATTTACCTATGTATGTTGAGGCATGCATATGCACATAATTATAAGCTATTTATACTTACTACAATTTATTTGAGTTGCCACAAATTTGTGCAACGATCTTAAGCGGCTGCAAAGCTGCGCTTGTACTTGGGTTGAATAACCTGGTATACTAAGG
The DNA here is from genome assembly GCA_949987675.1 of Chymomyza fuscimana. NCBI lineage: Eukaryota > Metazoa > Arthropoda > Insecta > Diptera > Drosophilidae > Chymomyza > Chymomyza fuscimana. The sequence continues at coordinate 3,276,422 of OX465089.1, forward strand.
TACTAAGGAACCACACGCTGTTGGCTGTTGGCTGGACTGTTTGTGCTTTTATTCTCAGACGATTAACAACACTACACGACAAACGCTTGAAGAATTCTCAAAAGCTTAAGACGATTTTTATTTTGTTTACGGCAGCAATTTGATTCTTTACTCTTATTAAATATTTATTATAACTTTTATTATTTACTTGCCGCTTGCGCGCTGAGACAGCGAAGTCGCCCTAACTGCTGCACTAACGTTATCTCGACGACTGCCCAAAAGTTGCGCGTAGGAAAAGGTATTGAAAATGAAAAGCTCGACTGCACGCTCTTTTGGCTGCTCTTGCAAAGCTCTGCTGCTGTGCAAGCTTTAAGCTTGGTTTTTTGAGCATGTATGGTGTGCGTTACACTTTTGCTGCTTGGCGTTTGTTCAATATTGTGGCTGGTCGGCGGGGTTCAGGGTTCATGGTCTAAATTATAAAAGCTGCTGCAAAGAGATCTTTTTTGTTTAAAAGCTGTCACAAAAAGCTGGCGTTTGTATATAGTAGTAATAAGCATTTGTGCAACTTAATTAGGACTTTTATATGCAAGTCAGCTGTGAGCTTTTTAAAAAAATTTGCAGCTATAAAAATAAAGCATCTGTTGCTTTTTAAGACTTTTAATGTTTTTTAGCTGCTGTACTTAACATTTTTATAAAAGCTTATGCTGCAATAATTTTTAAACGCTGTCATTTTAATGCAAAATAATAGTTAATTTTAAAACAAGCTATCAAAAATTGCAGTCAACATAAAGCACACACACTTTTAATTAAAAAGTTAATTGAAATTTGCTAAAAGCATTTTACAGGTGTTTTAACATGCGTACAAGCGATTAATGCACTTATGCATACCTATAATTTATACATCAATAATAATTTGCTGCATGCAACAATAATTCTTTATTAAAAGCCAATCAAATGCCATAAATTTCAATAACTGCTCATTAAATATAAACAGCAAAAAAAAAAAAGATGAAATATTAAAATAAATTTTAAGATAAGGCGTTACATGTCGCATCATTCATAATTTAGAAAAACATTTTAACCACCATGCTTAAGGCGTCAGCATTAATTGTCTATTTAAGTTTTGTTTAACTAAGCCATCAAAATGTCTTTTTTTTTTAACAAAAAAGAAAAACATTTTATCACGCTTTTAAATAGTTGGGATTTTTATTTTATTTTTTTGCTCAGTTGTTTTTAAGTTGTTAGACATTGTCTGGGCAGTTAATTGCATTGTATGGCAGCAGCATAACTACAAATGGAGACGGCTTAATATTTGAAAGAAAAAAAAAAAACAAAACTCTGGACAAGAACTTATCATGGAGCCTCTAAAAAACAATTGAAAAAATACGTTACAGAAAAAAAAAATATGTGGGCTGTTTTACGTATTTATTTGCATTTTGTACCGACCGCGTTTGAAATCCGCAAGTCAGCATTTGATTGAATGAGTCAATATGACTGAGTGAATGATGCCAGACAGCGATAATTAACAAATGTCTAGGCATCATGCACATAATCATCCAATTGTGTGGGGTCTACTAGATTGAAGGCAGTTTATTGGGCCTAACGATTATGTGATTAGAATATTGACAATTAAGTAAGTGCAAGCGCAAATGGATTTAATCGTAATTTTTGATAACTCGGCTAGGGTAAGGTTTCTGGAACACTTTTGAAGTCTTTCAAAGAAAGTAATACATTTATGATAACAAAAGTGGACTTTGCTGAAAATGAGAAAAGTACTACAATAGACGCATACAAATTAGATCCGAATGGTTTGTCCAGAGCAAATGTCACAACGAATTTATATTTACTGAGACTTTTGATATTTTAAACAAAACACAAATTCGCTTTAGGTTTCAAAAATATATTATCCGCCTTTTGCGGTCTGATTATCACAATACACTTAAACCGAGCCCACACGCTCTCTATTTTATACAAAATAATATTTTTAGCAAAACAATATTTGGAAAAAACAAGGTTAAACTTAATCTAACAATGTTAACAATTTTCATTCTGGTAGCAAAACTTGGCGTGGCTCGTTCACGGAATCGTACAAAGTCCGACGCTACTAATTAAAAATATCCTAATTTTTGTCCTTCTTTACAGTTGTTTGAGACACTGACTTTGATGCTCTTCGCTAACTGAGACTCATCTCATTTTACTCACTGACCAAGACTCTCCCGATTTGGCTGGCTATCCACCTTATAATCCTGGAATTCCCGCCCAAACCTAAACACAGAAATCCACTCTGCTTATCTATCTATCTATTCCAGTGGTGGGCAAAACTTATACAAGCAAACATTTCTTTATGTGAGTAAACAGCGCAGTAAGCAGAAGCGCACGAGAGCAAGAACCGCAATCAAGCAAAAACAAGAGAGAGATTTTACCGTGCATGAGCCGACTGCGCTGCGGCAGATTTTGTTGCAATAGCCTCGCGAGTTATGTAAAATGAGAGACTGCCCACCACTGATCTATACTAATAGAAAAGAAAGAGTCCGCCGTACCTAACACTATCCCTATGACCTACTCTACACTTACACCTATGCACTAACACTAAACAATATTTAGCGCCAAGCTTAAAGGACGCTATACCTTAACTAGTGTTGGTGAGAGTAGACGCGCTTTCACCGCTACTCTCAAGCAGTCCAAGCAGTTTTCATACTGCCCTATTGGCAAAATAAGAAAACTGTTGTGAGGCGGAAACTTGCCTGCTCACAGGTTCCAAGGATAAAAAATCTATTTTCTAGAAAATTCTATCCAAACACTTTATTTTAACGGCAGCATAAAGTTATAACGAATATAATGAGCCCTTGTAACTTGCCTTTTTTTTAGGCACAAATCAAAATTCTCGTAGTTAGCTGCGTTTCCAAACTCTAGTAGATGTAGTCATTTTTTTTACCATGCAATCTGCATCAGGTTTTATTCACTGTTTTTAAAGAGGCCACCTTATGGCACGCCCGGAAAAAACGTTCTTTTTCAAGTTTTTACATTTATTTAAAGGTACTTCTGAACAATATTCCAAAAAACAAAAACGAAGTCAAAATTTTCCAAAATGGCGGACTGGGATGCCTCGCGACTGGAGAAGTTGAACGGCCTCCGTAATTTTCGTCTAAAATCAATGAAATTTATTTTGTTTTGTTCGGTACACTTATTTATTCTATATGAACCACTGAAAACTCAAAGACACTTGAATATTCACTGTTTTATTTTGTTCTTGTCAAAATTTACGATTTTTTGCAGCCAAATTGTTGCATAAAAAGTATGAAAAATTTGTAAAATCATTAAAATCTTTGCTTCATATAGAATGTTTGTTTATTATCAACCAAACAAAATTTATTTGAGGTCAATCGGTTGAAACTTTTTGTGTGGTTTTGAGAAAACGCGCTTTAAATTTTTTGTAAAATAAAATTAGACTAACAAAACTTACTGAAGCGCTCGTGCGCCGAGCCACTCTACCGACTGTATCTTTAGAAATATTCCGAATTTCGGGTTTTCATGAGGAGACTCCCTTAAAAGAAAGAGTCGAGATGTTGAAAAATAGAATCAGCTAGTCAGTTTTTTTTTTTAATTAAGAAAATAAAGAAGTTAGTTGAAACAAAGAGAAAATTTTGCCGGTTTGAGATCACAGCTAACAAAATTTTAACACAGTTCCATTAATATGGCAACGAATTTGTTTTATTCAATTTGGAGCCTCCTCTTCAATGATGAACGAAGTATTTTTTCCTTTTCACGGACTCATGACTTATCTAATATTGTTCATAAAATTTGAACTTAACTTATATTTAGCCTAATTTCATCAAATATATTAATATTTCTTTTTAAAAACAATCAAATAAATGCACCTGCAGAAGATCTCTCAGTTTAATTGGAAATGTTCTGTTCTACCACATTTGAAAAATAGTTTTTGTATGTATTTTTTTTTTTTTTTTTTTTTTTTTTTTTTTTTTTTTTTTTTGGCAATTTTGGCAATTATGGTTCTAATTTTTGCAATTTCTGTTTTTATTTTTATTTTAAGCATTCACTGTATTTAATGGAAAGAGTCGAGATGTTGAAATATGGTATCAGCTAGTCAGCTTTTTCAAATTAAGAAATTTTATGTTAAATGCCTGTACGCAGCATGAAAAATTACGCACGGAATGACAAAAATTCATATAAAAATAAAAATCCCATTTGGGATATCCCATTTGCACAGGCCTTAAGAAAAGAAAGAAGTTAGTTACGGTGGAGGCATCAAAAATGTAAGTAAATTCGTTATTTTGGCTAGTACATGCTGTTACCGGGTTACGGTCTATTATAGTGCAACTCATCAGGTGATTCTGAGCATATTATTCCGAAGCAGCAGTATAAAAAAGATGGCGTACGTTAAAGTCGGGCGCGGACGACTTTGGGATACCCTGTACCACCAAATTGCAATCAAGTCCGATATATTGCTTACAAACTCCAAAAGATATTTCTTTGCCAAATAAACGAAACACAACGAATTTTGTTCAAAATACGTTTTTTTGACCGATTGTGTCCTATGGGAGCTATATGATATAGTCAACCAATTTTGATAAAATTTGGTACAGTTTTGAAGATCTCTAAAAAATTTCTGAATGCCAAATTTGGTTACAATATCTTTACCAACAAACGAAACACAACGTATTTTGTGCAAAAAACGTTTTTTTGACCGATTGGCCCTATGGGAGCTATATGATATAGTAAACCGATTTTGATCAAATTTGGTACAGCACTTAAGAACTCTAAAAAACTTCTTAATGCCAATTTTGGTTACAATATCTTTACAAACAAACGATTCACAACGAATTTTATACAAAAAACAAATTTTCGACCGATCGATCCTATGGGAGCTATATGATATAGTCAACCGATTTTGATCAAATTTGGTATAATGCTTGGGAACTCTAAAAAACTTCTTAATGCCAAATGTGGTTACGGTATGTTCACAAATAAACGAAACACAACGAATTTTGTACAAAACACGATTTTTTGACCGATTGGTCCTATGGGAGCTATATGGTATAGTAAACCGATTTTGATCAAATTTGGTACAGCACTTAAGAACTCTAAAAAACTTCTTAATGCCAAATTTGGTTACAATATCTTGACAAACAAACGAAACACAACGAATTTTGTACAAAAAACTAATTTTCGACCGATCGATCCTATGGGACCTATATGATATAGTCAACCGATTTTGATAAAATTTGGTACAGTGCTGGGGGTTTCTAAAAACTTCCGATTGCTAAATTTGGTTATGATATCTTCATAAGCAAACGAATTATCCATCTAAAACTTTTGCTTTTTTTCGAGGTCCTCTGAAACACCCCTATGGGAGCTATATAATGTAGTCCCGATATCAACAAAATAAAATAAACTTGTCTCCTATGGATTAATAAGGGATCTTATCTGAAAGTTTGGTTGCTTTAGCTCTTACCATCTCTGAGATCTAGGCGTTCATACGGACAGACGGACAGACGGTCAGACGGACAGACGGACAGACGGACATGGGTATATCGACTTCTCTAGTCACTCTGATCATACTTTAGGTAACTTTGGGGGGTCTCCGACTTCTCCTTCTGTACGTTACATACATTTTCGGCTTGCACAAACACAATATACCCTTTGTACCATACGGTACAGGGTATAATTAAATACAGGCCAAAAAGGGCCATGAGTCAGAATCAAAAAATCTGTTTAAAAAGATGCTTAGTTCTTAGTTATTTTTACTTCTTTCTTCACTAAGCAATTTGGAGAATAAAATTTTCTATGTAAATTACATGTCACGCAAAAGTTCTTTATTTTGTTATTCTAAATTTTTAATTTAAAATTACATAAAATTTCTATTATGATTGACAAAGTTTGCTCAATCTTCATTAAATATAGATATTTCACATACTTGTCCCATAAAATAAAAAATTATTTTTTCAAAATAACGGAAAATAAAACAAATTAAATTGAAAGAAAAAAAAAAAAAAGAGCTGTATATAAAAGTGTCAGAAGTGGGATTCGAACCCACGCCTACAGAGTAGACTGCGACCTGAACGCAGCGCCTTAGACCACTCGGCCATCCTGACTGCTGATCAATATCTGACCAAATACACACTCAATAGCAGCATTTATATCAATCACAGTGCCCGATCGAACCCCTTGCTACTTGAAAAGCCTACGCTACTGTACAAGTGTTCGACAGCTCCAAGTTTTCTGTAGTTTCTCAATCACACTTGACACTTTGAACTTGGCAATGCCTACGCGAAAACATGAAAGATACAAAAACAAAAAACAAGTGGAAATGAAAAATTACATCTGATGCCCGGAGCTAAAGACAAATTACAATTCGTATGCAAAAGGTGTGTATAAAATTTGTACAATTAAGTTGGACACGAAAAACATGTAAAGCTGCATGCATAATAATAATAATAAAACTAATCGCAAGTGAAATAAAAACATAATCAAATTGAACAGCTAAAAATCAGGTCAAACCTATAGATCAAATAAATTGTATGCAGTTTTTACTTTTCAACATATACGTAATATTTGCAACTGTCACTTTTTATTTAAATTAATATTTATTATGCAACAAATGACAAGTCGCTAAACTTAAACTGTTTCTCATTCTAAGTGTGCCCCAAGATATGAACCGGACCCACCTACCGCAGCACACTATTGAACTCTAAAAATAATAAATAGGTTTTTTTGATTTTTCATATAAAATACGCATTTTATTTATGCAAAATGATTAAGTTATACAATAAAATGCATGGCTAGTTGCAATGTTGGCAAATGTCAAAGCTGCCAAGTAGCCAAATAGCCAAGTGGCCAATAGGCAATTGGCCAAATAGTCAAGTGGCGGCCATGTTGACATTTCACACGCTGTTTGCAGCCGGCCAACTGTCAATGTTGTTGATGTTGTTTTTTTTTTTGTGGCACGCACTTTCAGTGCATTTCAATTAGTTACTCCGTTTACGCTCTACTTTGACTCAAAAGCCTGGGGTCATATTGAAAAAAAAAACATACCTACTCTATTTAAATAAAACTTGGCTATAAACTTGATTGACTTTGGCTAACAGTTTGTAGAGCATAATAGAATATATGAATTTTAATGATTTCTATGGAATAATCGTACAAGCGTTGCGTTAGTCTGCTATGACTCAATAAATAAAAGACTAAGAATAAACAAATTTTAATCTATACTGTTTTTAGTAACCCTACTGAGAGATGAACAAAATGAGCAGTTTTTAGGTGAAAGCACTCATATTTTTGTTTAAAAAATGCGCAGCTTAGAACCCTAAAACCAAGTTAGTAGTTATGTGGAGCTTTAAGGTCAGTACGCAGCAACGCTGAAACGCCTAAAAGAAAACAAAACTTCTTCTTTTGGCACGCAGCTGTAGTGCTGCCCATTTTTGTGGAATTGACATGTAGATGGCGCCAGCAAAATCATCAGCTGTTCTGTTTGAGCGCTACTAACAAACCATTAACCCTCTAGTGTCCATTTTAAAAATATCTATTTAACAAAGGGCGAATAATTTTTTTTAAGGTACTTTTCGGCTCCCTAATTCAAAAATGACCTTTAAAATTATGTAGGATTGTTCGTTTACCTGTGAGGTGAGAAAATCTGAAAACCGCCTGAAAGAAAACAAGACTTCATATAAAAAAACTGTCAAAATTCTTAGCGCCAATGATTTTACTCATTGGTACGCAGTTCCAGTGCTGCTCATTTTTTGCGAAATTGACATATAGATGGCGCTGGCAAAAAGCTCAGCTTTTTTTTTGTGCGCTAAAAACAAAACATTAATGTGCTGGAACTTACTTTGATTAGTAGATACACAAATTTTACTAAGAGCAGAAAATTGTCGTTTAGGGATCATGTGGGGCTCCCACAACGCAAACAATGTCTTGAAAATATCCGAGGACATGTGAAAATTTTCCGAAAATGCTGCCGGATTCTGTACCATGGCTTTGAACTGACAATTTTCCATAAATGCGAATAATTGAATTGCAAAATTAATTCACTTTAAAATTCGTATGTCTACAAAATTTTACACACTCAGCTCTGCGTATTAAACATGAGTTTCGCAAATAACTAGGCAATAGTCATAATAAATATTGAGTAATATTTTCATATGGCAATTTATTTTTGCACTTTTTATTATTTTATACACTTACAACCAATTTGAACAAACAGCTGATTTTTATATTTACTTTTTTTTGGCGCCATCTTTTGTTAGTAGCGCCATCTACATGTCAATTGCCCAGACATGGGCTGCAGCACTTTTTTCTTTCAGGCAGTTTTACACTGCTGCGTACTAGCGTTAAGAATTTAAGTCAAAAATAATTAATTTTATTATGTGCAAAAATACATAAGTGCCTCAAGGCACTATGCGGCATTAGAGCAGAAACAATGCCACGTAGGCAAAATAGATGCACAAATTTTACTAAGGAGCAGAAAATTGCCCTGATTGAGGAAGTGGAGGACCACCCAATTATTTGGGACCTCACGCATAAATTTCATTTCCACGGAAATTCAAATACAACGGCTTGGGAGGAAATAGGACAAGTGAAAATTTTGTTTAAATGCTGCCGGATTTTGCAACATGGCTATGAAATGAAAATTTTCAGCGAAAAATTAAAAGAACTAAGGAACATACTTTAAAAAATAATAAGAAAATGCAATATTTTTGTTTAAGAAAATGTGTTGGTAAAAAAAGAGCGTAATTAAAACGTTAAATACATTAAATAGTTAATTGAAAAATAATAAAGATATAAATAAAAGTCTCTTTAGTGATTTAAAGGAAAAGAAAGTAAAGGAGTCAACAAACAAATACAGGTATTTACTTTAATTAAAAATTTTGAGTATAAAAAGAAAATTTCAAAATTTTTTACAAAAAACATTTGCAAAATCTTGTAAGAGCATTTATATTGTGACTTGCTTAATAGTTATTAAATGATATAGTATTTTTTTTAACATAAATAAATATATCGATTGTAGACTTTTGATAGTCACTTTAGTAAGATATATGTTAAACCCAGCGACAGACAACTACGTGAAACTGTCAAAAGTAAAGTTAATTAAATTTTACAATTTTTAGCAGCTTTTTTTTTCAACTTGTTAATGTTTAAATATTTTAATTAATTTACTTGTTAATATAACAGGCAGCAGTCATATGAGTTGACTTTTGATATGAAACAAATTCTAAGCTCAAGTTGCTTAGATGAGTTTTTTACGAGTACTTTGAATGGATGCCAATTGAGTTGAGTTCAAGTAGAGTCTGTTTAAATTCATTATGATTAATGAAGCTTGTTTGTTCTCTTAGATGACCTACAAAACCGAAAGACTCAGTATATGCGCCTTGTTTAATTCTAATAAATGCATAAGCCCACAGTCAAAACACCACAACAATACAAACTGTCGAAATAAAATTAGCAAATTGCCCAAATGTCAATTCAAGTCATCAATCAAAATTTATGCTACTGTCAGTTTGATACAAAAAAATCACAAAAAAAAATATAAAAAATGCACTGCTGTGCAATTTTTTTTTAATGGACTTTATTTATGTTGTGGGTGCAGTTAAAAAAAAAAGATTAACATGACAATAAAAACAACGGGGGGCCAAATGGGTCAACAAGAGTTTTGAAAAATAAAAAGATACAAAATTTGGCAAACTCCATTAAATTACTTAAAACCTACGATTTGTGAAAATATAGTATGCTAAGAAATCGTTCCTAAATGAAACAGGATTGTGCATGATTTGATTGAAAAATTTTCGAAAAATATTTCTGGCATAATAATAACAATATTATTGAGGAAAGCTGCACTGCGACCTGTAGGATCTATTGTGCGCCCTTCTAGCTAGAGCTCCCAATATCAGAGAAAAACTTAATTATTTGAGTTGGGTCTAGTCGGGTGATATCATACATCGATATTCTATGCCAGCCGAGGCAGCATTTCCTGCAAGTATATATAGGGAGGTTTCCTCCTCAGTTTCACAAAACCTGCAGGTGTTCGAGTTCACGATCCCAACTCAGGTATTTCCTGAGTCTGCAGTGTCCCCTCAGTAACCCACTTATTATCCTAAGGGAATTCTTGCCCAATTAGGCTAATTGGGATGTTTTCTTGAACCTTTTTAAGCTATAGGAACCGTGGAGTTGTTTGGCTTGTCGTAAGCCAACCGTTCCGATCCAGTCCATTTCTCGTCTGGACCTTTCCTGTGCCCTAGCAACTGTCTGGTGGTGTGTCTGCCAATGCCACAATAAGGTTCAGGCCCCAATATTCCACCATTTCTCGGCAGTTCATCAGCTGCTTCGTTCCCGGAAATATTCTTTTGTCTCGGGGTCCATCTAAGGGAGACTCTGTTCCATTGTCCTAGATGGTTGAGTTTGGCTCTGCTTTCCCAAACCAACTTTGAATTAATCTTCAAATCGGTCACCACATTGATCGCGGCTTGACTGTCTAATAGTATGACAATTTCCTATGTAGGTTGATGTCTACACCTCGACCTATGGCTCATAATTCTGCTTGAAATATGTTGGTATACCCAAAGCTTCTGACAGTCGCGTTCGCTTCTTTAGTCAGAGACCAGTCCGTATACACAATGGTGTGCCTTTTCATAGGATACAGGTGCGGCTCCAAGATTTGGTCTTGGGGGTTTCTTCACTTCGAAGTGTATATGTACATATATGCATATCAGAGCTCGCGAAACACTTTTTCCAACCTTTGGGGGGAAGTGGGTCCGGACCCGAAAAGCCCTCGTGGATCCGCCACTGATAGGATGCATCTCCTCAAACGTTGTCCAATTCTTTTTGTTAGTTATAATAGTACTAAAATTTCTTTCGAAGTAGTACACTGTGGTCATCCCATCTCTGGGTAAGAGAATTGAGGGGACTTCTTTTCCCAGTTCGCCAGCGTCTCTAGCACTTATTATGTGAGCCTTGCCAATTCCCTCGGCTGACATTCTTAGCAGTGCTGCTTTCATTTGGAGGCTTATAACGATATGGAGTTGTGTTAATTCCATAAGGACTTCAAATGCTGCTGTAGGACAGGCTCTCATACATATACAGGCTAGCTTCTGTAACTTCTTCATGTAATTTTGGATGGAGGTAACCTCTACCCGAACTTCCCATGCAATAGCTCCATAGGTAGGCATCGGCCTTATGACCATTAGGTATAGCCAGCGTATAATCTTGGGCGATGTTCCCCATGATTTCACAGCTATCCCTATACACGTGTATAAAGCATATGACCGAATTGCAATTGGCTTGAAATTAGCTTAAAAAATATATGTGACATTTCGACTTCCCGTTTTTAGGTTGAAATTGGGTTAAAAGAGATTTCTGCTATTTCATCTTTCTTTAATCAAAAATATCGTAGAAAATGAATTGGTGGCTTTCCTAATAAGATTTATCAAAATTTAACTTCCTCTGGAAGTTTTTTAATCAGTCAACACCCCATAAAACGAATTGGTGGCTTTCCTAATAAGATTTACCAAAAATTACCTTTGTCTTTGGTATCTTGGTATTCTTATTTATTTTATTTAAGTTCAGTTGACCTTATATTATAAAAAAAGTATAGTTTATTTAGAAAAGAAAATAAAGCGAGGGAATTGATATGAACTAATCCGCGTCTCTAGTCCGATGGATGAACTTTTTAATGATATGCACCAACTCACATCAAGAACTGGCCAGACACTTGGATTTACAATATAAAAGTTGAAACAAGGAAGCAAGATAAAAATTAAACATTATATCACAAAAAGAGCCAATGGATCACCGTTGACCAAGTGGGTGACTCATAATATAGGATTGGTCAAGGATGCTCGAAGTGGCAAGTCAAGGTGACTTAAGATAGAAGAAGTGATAGATTGTATAGACCGTTCGAAAGAGAGGAAATTGTAAAAGTTATTATAGTTAGAGTATAAGACACGGAAAGGATCGTGCAAAGCATAATTAGATCTACAAAATTGTAAGGCTAAGGGTCGAAAATTACGAGTTACTCTGGATGGTATGGCAAAAGTAACTTTGGCATGTACTGCGATGATTTAAGGAAGGCAACTTTATAAGGCGAAGTCTATCAGAATATGGCGGCAGTCGGATATTTGGGTCCCAGTTTAAGCCACGAAGTGCAAAAAGGAGAAATTGATTTTGTACGGACTCAATCATGTCCTGATAAAGGTGGTATTGAGGGCACCAAACGCAGGAACAATATTCCAAAATTGGACGGACAAGAGAAATATAAAGAAGTTTGGTTGGGCAAGGGTCGTTAAACTCTTTAGACCAACGCTTAATAAAAGCAAGCACACTTCTAGCTTTATTCACGATGTTGCAAATATGATTATTATTTATTTATTTATTTTCCCTAATATTATAAATGTTCATTTAATAACTAATTACAAAACATAGAGTTTAGCCTTTACAGCTTTACAACTATAATATTTACATTTTAAGCATTAAGTCAAAATATTTGTTATATAATATTAAATAATAAGGAAAAAGGGGAAAAAACTTTACAATATCGAAAAAAAAAGAAAGTAATTAAAGACTTACAACTAAATTACATACTAAGACTAGAAAAAGGCTAAGGACCATAAAGATCTGGATCATCACAAATAGTGTGGGATGTTAATGTTTTTAAATTAAATTTATTTATAGCCTGATAAATTTTGTCATCAATCATGCAAATATCTGCTTTTTTATGGAGTCGAGAAGTGGAGTAATAGAATGGAACATCAAACATCAGCATCATCATTTTTAGGATCTTATTCTGGATTCTTTGTAATTTAAGATATGATTATTAAATTTAAGGTGATGATTAAACAAAACACCAAGGTCAGACATACTCTCTATGCGTTCTAAGGTAGAAGACATAACACTAGTTAACAAATTTTAGGGTCATCGAGTGAACCTTAAAAATGAAGAGTTTTTTAGGGGAATTTTGGGTCGAGAAACAGGAAAATGACATTCATTTTTTTTCAAGATTCTTTCGAAAAACATGTTTTTGGGGACTGCTTTCAGTTATTCGTGAATATCCCGTGAACAAAATGTTTTGATCGATAGGTTTTGATGTGGCCTTTACGGTGATATACGATATGTGAAGATGAAAATTATTGAAGTTATAAGCAACCAAAATAGAAAAAAAGGTGATATTTTGGAAGATTTTTCAAAATGGTCCCATAGCATCTACCATTCTCACCCGATTTTGAAGATCTTAGGTTCGAAATGTTCGTAAAATAATTCTCTTTCAGCTTAAAGCTTAAAAAATTTTTCTTATTAATACAAAGCAAACTGAAAACTTGTAATTTAGGCAAAAAAATTCATTTCCGAATGCAAAAACGAAAAGTAAGGCTTGATAATTGAATGATAAAATCTGAAAAAAGTTGATTACTATTATTAATTTTGTAAATTTTTGCACAAAACTTTGTTTTGTTCTTCAACTTTGTCGAAGGCTATGTGTACAGGTATTTCGGAAATTGAAAGATTATATTAGCTTAAATAAAAAAACGTTGTAAATTCATAATTAAAAAATCATAATATCATAAAAAATTGTTTTCCACAGGTGTGTTTAAGCTGGGCTTTAATAGCTAATTTATTCTTCATAATTACAATTGTAATAAAAAGTAATAATTAAATGAAAACTTCATGATGAGACTCATAACCAGAATGTGATCTAACAATTAAATTAGTAATTTTTAAAAAAGGGAATTGATTTTTTTTGTTGTAAAGCTATAAATTGTATATTATTATAGTTATATAATTTTTCCTATCAGTTAAGAAAAATATTTGATATTTACACACTAAAACAGATACTTATTTATTTTTAGTCGTATTGAAAATTATTTTTTTTTGCTAAGAACAATTTAGTTATTGTATTCTGTTCTTACTCCAGACATAAAAATAATAATGATATGGGTGTACTAACGAATTTAAAATTAGTTTGCCAAAAGAAAAGTGAAAGCTGACTTTTTCATGTAAGCCACAAATTAATTTTATACATACTATACACCAGTGGTCGGCAAAATATACATATGCATTTTTTTTTTGCGTTTGTGTTGTATATTTTCTGCCGCTGTGACGTATTTCGACGCTGACGTCGCAAAGCAACAGACACGAAGTTGCTTGTGCATGACTTCGGCACTTGCTTAGAGAGCGTGCTTGCTTTTTTACTCTCACAAATGCTTGTGTACAGTTGGCTATAGCCAACTAAACATAAACTGATTTTGTGTTTTCTGCCCCATACTAATGTTGGAGCGCTTTAGTTTTGTGAGAGTAAAAAGCAAGCACGCTCTCTAACCAAGAGCCGAAGTCATGCACAAGCAACTTCGTGTCTGTTGCTTTGCAACAAGAGCGTGGCAACGCCAGAGAATTAGCTGAGAGAATTTCAGTATAAAAATCACGCACACATGCATGCGTTTTGTGTACAACACAGTACGTGTGAACCATAGGCCCATGGGATAGGGCCGTGCCGACCACTGCTATACACATACATGCACTATCGATAATCGTAAAAAAGATCCACAATAAATTTGGGTCGCTCTAAAATAGACATAAAAGAGATTATAATATGTTTGAAAAATGGGTTAATCGACTTATCATTTGTCATTTTGTATTTATTATATATACTAGTATAGTCGTTTCAGATTTATTTCATGATTATTTTGCAGCGTATAAACACTAAAATTTGGAGCAGCCCGACAGTGGGATACCCTGCCTCTATTTTCTGCAAAGAAGTAAAAATCTTTTTCAAATTTGTACAAGAGATGTTGAGAGTTGTGAACGTTAGCTGGACAAATTTTTTTCCTAGGTTGGTAAGCTCACATGAGTGCATATAAGTTTGTTTGCTGTAGCTTTTATAATACGAACATGTAAGTTTTGTTGCAGATGAAAAAGATCCTCAAGATCTATATAAATACCTAACTGATCATAATTCATAAAATTATTTCACTAACTTTAAAAAAAAGTCCCCATTTCTGTCGTTATCCATGCCCACAAACATCATGGCTATAACGACATTCTCAATGGCCATCTTGATTGAATGAATAACAAACTAAAAGCGGAATAAAGAAAAGTAAAAGTAGACAAAGACTTTATAGAATCCATTTATGGCATTCCATTTGTAGTCCCAAACGACTTGGTTCCAGCCCATTTTAATTTGCAGCTGTTTCAACTACAACAACAAAAAACACTCAATTTTATGCTTTAAAAGTTTTAGAACTTTAGAGTCAATGTGCTCTTTCAAGTTCAAAGTCGGAAAGTACGAAAACATAAGAAACAACAACAAATGGTGCCCGAAGTCTCCACAAATTAAAGATGCTTTGATTTTGTTTTTTTTGCAAAGATCATTAATCAATATTTGCATTTGTTTCAACGCAAAGTCGAGGCATTATGGACAAATTTGTATATAGCTAATTAACAGGTTTTGGTATCATTCTATTTTCCATATTTTTGTTTCCCCCATTATTTATGATTAAAGGCGTATACGTAATGTTATGTGTTTGAACGAGCGCCTAGTAAAATTTAATATAATCTGTAACGCTTGTTTTTAGCTAATATAAAATTAATGCAGCGTGCGATTTTCAATTTATATTATTTATATATTTTTTTTATATTTGTATTTTTGTTGCACGTGCAGCTGGAAAAGCTTTGTAAAGCGATCGAAACCGTTGTTGTTGTGTGTATGCGTGAGCTGCCCACGCTTTGTAGGCATTTTGACTGAGGCTTCTGTATCTGTGTGTCTGTATCTGTGTGTCTGTATCTGAGAGTGTGTAGCTGCAAGCGCTTTGCGCAAAGTGAAGAAGCCAAGGCAAATAAAAAGACAACAAATAAAAAACAAAACTTTATGGTCATACACCAATACAAACAATAAGCTTGACTGTATGTGTCGGTGAGTTTGTTTAAACAAACGCAATATTGTTTTGCTTGCTCAGTTACACTGGGCTACAAAGTTTGGGTTGGTTGGTCAACCAAATTTCGGTAGCAGCGATTACGTTGAAATTTTTGACTGCGTTGCGGAACAGGTAACATCGATCCAGTTTGGTTCTTAGAATTTTAAAGAATAAAAAAATGTACATACAATTTGAAACAGAATTAACAGGAAAATATATTTGCAGTAAATTTAACTATCTAACTCTAATAGACATTCAAATCAGAAGTTTTTTTTAAAGGTGTATTCTTTAACTCTTTCAAAATCAGAACACTCACAAAACACATACACACACACATACAAAATTAACAACTGAAATCCGGAAAAAAGGTATCTCTTATATTAAATTTAATATGTAAAAATTATGTGAATATAAAGTACTTTTAAAAAACTTAATAAGTAATAATAAAATAATAATGTAAGAATTAATATGTATTAGAAGTTTAGTAAACATAATATTTTTATACCCTGTACCGGTACAAAGCGTATTTTAAGTTTGTGCAAGCCGAAAATGTATGTAACATACAGAAGAAGACGTCGGAGACCCCCCAAAGTTACCTAAAGTATGATCAGTGTGACAAGAAAAGAAAAAAATCGATATACCGATGTCCGTCTGTCTGACCGTCCGTCCGTATGAACGGCTAGATCTCGGTGATGGAAAGAGCTAGAGAAACCAAACTTTCAGATTAGATCGCTTAATTTTCTACAGTAGACAAGTTTATTTTATTTTTAACATATATCGGTTTTTCAGAGGACCTTGAAAAAAAAAGAGTTTTAGATAATTCGTTTGTTTCAAATTCGGCATTCGAAAGTTTTTTGTAGTTCCCAAGCACTGTACCGAAGTTGATCTAAATCGGTTGACTTTATCATACAGCTTCTATAGAACCGAAGAAGATATCCTAACCAAATTTAGCAATAATACCAACAACAATACTAGTTAAAATCTGTAATTCTTATATAACACATTTATTTTAAGTTAGCTGAAGACCCTGACAACCATAGTCTTTTATTAATTTAATAATTTTATTAAATTGTTTCACAAAATCGTATCACCTATTTGTTATCAATCTAACCCCTTTTCTATAAAAATATAATATTTTCGATTTTAAATGTATGTAAAAAAACCAAAAATAGAAAAAATTTTAATTAGTTTTAAATTATTGGAAATATTTACCTAGTAAATAGTACATAAAATATTTTAATATTTAACGTGAATATTTGGAACTTTGCTTTAAAAAAAAAAATGTATCATTTTTAAGTGCGAAAGAAAGTCAACATGCGCATTCAAAAAATAACTACAGAAAAAGACTTGAAAAATTTAAACTTTTACTATTTTTTATTTTTTTTTTGCTTTAAACCAGAGATTGCAAATAAGAACTATGGGATTGAAAAAAATCAAAGCGAAAAAGTGCTTTGGATGAAAGTACAAGCATATTTTTGAAAGGACTATCCGAAATAAGGATACATTTTTATTTTTTAATTTTTATCAAAAAAATCAAGCGTAACTCTTATTTTTTGACTTTACAAATAAAAATTATATAATACAAAATTTAAATAATATTTAAATATCAATTTTTATTTAAAAATTTCAAAATAAGATGAACAAAATTATAATTATTTGTTGGATATTATTAAAAAAAATTATAAGAGTTGCAATCCCTGCTCTAAATTCAAAATCAAGTAAAATTAGTCTAAAATAAAATTATTAATTTACTCAAAAATACTTACCTCAGTATTTCCTCTCAGCTTCCAAGTTTCAATTAACCCGAAACACTTAAATACACAAAAACTTCGTTTTCAAGACGAACAGCGATTTTTCGAGTTAAAAAGCTTTGCTGTACAGTGTTCTTCTGTTCGCTCACTCACTCGTTCGCTCGCTCACTCACTTGGCCGCCGTCGCCGCCTGCTTGCCTCTTGCCTCTCACTTGTTTGAGTTGCTTTTGCCTTGCTTTGGCTTTGCTTCTGCAACGCGTCGCAGTAAACAGTTTAAAGCGCAACGCGTCGGTTTGTTTTAACGGAAAGTTACAGCGTATTTTCCAACGGGCTGCGGCTTTTTTTACGAGCGGCATTTAAAATATAAAATATATTATGGAAAAAATTAAAATAAAACTGCGTTAAAGGTGTAACTAATTTTTAAATAAATGTGCGTGAGTTTGTGTGCGGCATTTTGAGTTGAAGTGGAAAAAATTTCCAAGCAATTACGAAATCTTACAGAAAAAGTTTTTCTGTTAAATTTCTGTTAATTCATTTGGTTTTTTTTTGGCAAGCAGTGTTCCATGTGCGTGTGTCTAAAAATAAAGGAATACAAATAAAAATAAAAAAAAATAAAAGCATATGGCCGGCCAAATGGTCACATATACGAAAAGTCAACTTTCTGAATGATTGGGTTGATTGACTTGAAGGAATTTCAAGCAGTGCACAGCTTCCGCAGCTTATCAGCGGAGATTTCAGAGAAGCAGTGACTGGACTTGAAATTATATATGCATTTTTAAACACAGTGAAATAAGTAAGTTGCATATTAAATTGAAAAATTTTCTAGGAATTAGCTCACAATCTAAACTAATAAAATTGGATTTATTTGTTCCACATCTTCGCTTTGTTTGAATTCACGTCACATAAAAATCAACAAAAATGTACATAAAAATGTCCAACAAACATAAATATTTCGCACGAACTTGTTTATCACTTTGAAAGCGTTTGTTTTTTTGAAATTGTGAGAGTTGAACATACTATTCAACAATGTAATTTCTTAGTTCATAAAATTAAATTGAAATAAAAAATAAACATAAAACTAGTTTTCAGCATTGAGAACCAACGAAGTTAAAATACACTTTCGGATTTGTCTAATGCATATTAGAATTTTGATTTCGATTTGGGAAAATTTTAACAGATTTCTGTAATGCTAGAAAAAACAAAGCTGATTTAAGATAGTGTTACATAATTTTTTTAGGATTTAAAGCAAGATTTCGCTCGTCAAACTGTTATGTCAAAGAAGTCGTTAAAAATGGTACATATTATTGTATGCCTGGATATATTATAATTTCAGAAATCGTGTTTTCATCAAATACGACAAAATTTAGAAGTACAAATTGGTCCAAAAATACTTTAATAAGAGTTACATTGATAAATGAAATGTAAAAGAGATGATAATAGACAGAAAGAGCTCTCTCGAATATTCTTTGTTCAGGTTCTGTGAAAAGGTTTTAAAAAAAAAAACAAGATATTTTCTGAATTTCTTGAAAAAAAGCTTAAGGTTTTCAAAATCTAAAGATATTAACTTGAAATGTGCTTTTAGCTTTGATGGAGCTTCTGCACTGCTTTCTTTGTTTTCCTGTAAAATTTACTCGTTAAGGTTAATTCTAAAATTACAAATTTTTAGACCTTTTTTAAGCCTTATTTGATATGTCAACCAAAACATCTCTACAGAGAACATTATTTAATTAAAGTACAAAAATAAAACAAATTTTGTGTAGCAACTACAAACAAAAATTAACAAAAACTGTCAAATATGTTTAAATTGAACTATAATTATCTACGTCACAATGATGATTTGGTTTAAAATCAGGTTTTCTTTAGGTGATAAATTATAGACTTGCGCACAACTTGGCTTTAAAAGTAATTTGCTTAAAAATTTGAATCATACGATTATTTTGCGCAATTGCTTCAATGTGAGTTTACAATATCACTACAAAGGGTATAAAATGAAATTAATTCTATACAATCAGCATCATGTGTTAAAAAAAAAAAAATATTTTTTTTTTGGCTAAAATAACAAAGCCTCTGGTTTCTATCAAGTTAACCAACGCATATGACACCCACACTTGGCCACTACGCCGCAGCTGGAATCAAGCGCATAAAAAACACCATGCCGGAAAATCGTTAAACATATGCTGGCTTGTTTTCAACAAATAACAATTTATACACAATGACGATATGTTTTTCTTTTACTCTACGGAATTTGTTCTGTTTGAAGTTTTGCGCCAGATCTGGGCAATTTGCAAAATTTTCCTATTCGCTTGCAAATTTAATTGCGCATGATTGTAAAATAAACAAAAAAAATAAAATTAATTTAAAAAAAAAAATATCAAAATAAACTTTTGTCTTGTCAGAAGTGGGATTCGAACCCACGCCTACAGAGTAGACTGCGACCTGAACGCAGCGCCTTAGACCACTCGGCCATCCTGACTCTTGTCGCTTGTCGTACCAAAGCTGCTTTTGTGTTTAAGCAACCAGCTGTTGCTCATGTGTGCTATAAATAGACGCTTTATAGCAGCTGTGGCACAGTGTGTTCAGTGTCTTCCATGTTAATTAAATTATTTGTAGCTGAAATTAAAGCACGATTTTTTTTTATTGTACCTGCAAATTGTTTTAATTTTATTATTTCTTAATTACATTGTGCTGCACAATTAGAAGCGCCGACTGCGGAAATGCGCAAGCTTTGAAATTAAGTTATAATACTTGGCAATTTGTTTTATAGGGCGTAGGCAGCAATTACGAGAGTTGCTTGTATATATTTCGAGTAACGGACAAATTAAATCTAATATCTACAAAGCTGTTTTCACACTGAATCCATGTTTTTACTAATCGTGTAAACAATAAAAGCTTGCATATAGAAATGAACATGTAGTTCGCAGTCTCGTTAAATAGTCTTATTGAATCGTAAGCAATTTTTTGCCATTAATTTTTACAGATTTCAACGAATGGCGTTCTCTAAACAAAAATGTGGGGGTGTCTTTAGCTAGACTTAATATTGATAGTACTCAGAATTTATTCTTATGAATTTTTTAGTCAGTAGAGAATTCTGTGAAAATCGTCCAATATTAGATGTTCTTTCAGAAACTCGACCCAACTAAAATTGTGAGGTTGAGACATATCTGGGTCTTTGTTCTACCAGTGTACACCAAGAAAATTATTTTGGAAGTTGGCAACGCGCCATTTTTTTTTTTATCCCAAATCTAAAAAACAAATTGTAATCTCAACGTTTTGCGATGCCTAACCGCTTTCGATAAAAATTAATTGCTTTGTGTTCTCCTGCGAAATATAAAAATCGACCCTCGTATAAATTGGTTACATTAGTTTTTGTTTTTGTAACTACTTAGGCACCTCGAGCAATATTTAAACAAACGTTTAGGAGCAATTTTATGCCATAATAATAGCAAATTAAGAAGATTCGATCAGCTTTGTTCAAAGCCGCAAACAAATTTAATTTTTTTATTTATATAGATACAAATCATAACGACACAAGCTAAACGGATCTAAATATAAAGCTACTTAGACCCTGCCCACGAGTATTTCAAAAACAAATACAAAAAAAAAAAAAAATATCGAAAAGAAAAGAGGTCAATATGCCCCGTCTGCCCCGCCGCATTCTTTGTGGTTTTTGGTTTTGTTAGAACCCAAAAGCGGGGCGTTAACTTTATGCTTGGGAACTACTTAGAGGCCGATTGTCCAGCCCCCACACCCAGTGGAGCTCATTATAAGCGGCAGCCTTTGTTGTTGCTAGCTTTCATATTATTTATTATTTACTGTTTTTTTTTTTTTTTATGCATAAATTACTTTGTATGATTGTTAGAATTTGTGCTGCCTGTTCTGCTTGATTTGAAAATATTTTAATGAGTTTTTCACTGCAAATATTTTCAAATTTCAAAGAAAAATTGTGCTTGTTATATTTGGTTGCTATGGTACATTTATTTACTTGCAATTTTTGTGACTTTTATATGGCAGCTAAGACAATAGATACTTTTGTATCTTAAGAATAGCATAGCATTGTTTTTAAACATTATTTCAAGCATTTTTGGTACAGTTTTTGCGTATCTCCAAAGTGCACAACTCGTAATAATTTACGACGTAAATTTTGACTGCGCAAATTGGATGGGCATCTACTATTTATTTATCTTAGCAAAACGCGTGTAAATGTACGAAATGTTTTGGCATGCTGCAAATATTTTGAAAAAAAAAACCTTAAAAAAAAAATGGCCTTATAAACAAAGTACTATTCGTTTGCATTTATTATCTACAAAAATTATGAGCAAGACACATGATGATAGTACTCTATTTTTATATATATGTACTACTACATTCATTTATAATCATAGAAATAGGTCAAACTCAAGTCAAATAACAATTGCAAAAAAAAAAGACAAAATTAAAAAAGCAAAAATTATTGGCCACGCAATTTTTATTCATTAAAAACGCATCAAATGTTAGTTTATTGAATGAATCTAAAGATCTCTTATGAAATAACTATTAAAAGTCAAATACTTAAATACCTAAGCTATTAAAAGTTCATAAAGTAACAAATATAAATGTATCGATAGAGTATACATACAAAGTATGCATGAAAAGTTTGCAATTTCGCACGTATTCTCAAAAACACTTCTGATGAATCAATTTAAAAAAGTGATTTCATAATTATATAAAAAATATATTTCAAGTCGTTTTCGTCATCATTAATTTATCGGTTTAATGTGAACGCTAGATGGCGCAAGAAAGTTTTGGCATAGTTTGGTACACAGTAAAAACTAATTAAAGTTAATAAAGATAAGCGTTTTATAAATTATATCTTTGTGAAATAGATAATATAAATAAAACAATTATGAAATCGTACTAAAAACGTACCATATAGCTTCTTTTAAGAAATAGGGGTTCGAAAAACTTCGCACGGAATGACAAAACTTTATATAAAAAAAAAAATTTGTGATTGGGTCCACGATGGGCCTTAAACATAAAGTATTAAAAAAAAAGGATTTCCTTTAAAAGCTGTCAAGTCCACTTTGTCATTTATATTTACATCGAATCCTCTTCAAGACTTCAAGCTTCTCAGCTCTTTTTTACCTCAAAGTTTATGCTGGACTTTACCTTGTCTTTAGTGATACGAGCATGTGGCCAGGGGCTTGACTTAGCCCCAACATTCTTCCTATTCCGAAATCTTTAATGAAACTTATCCTTGCTTACGAGAACTGGCTCTAGATGCATACATTTTTTTTTAATATTTCATAGATCATAAATATCTGACAATAAAGTCTTATAATCTATTACTACAACGAGTACTTCAATACTGCTTGCAGCGATGACTTTTCACTTGGCCTTCCAGTATGCACTGGATGCCTCAGCTTCATTACCTTACCTTACCTTACCTTACCTTACCTTTTTTTACCGAACTTAAGCTACTTTTATTCTAATAACATCTGATTTCTAAACAAGTTTTGAAGTACAACTTATTCGGTTTTTTTAAAAGTTAAATACGTTCCACAAAAAGCCTTCTAAAAAAAGGAATGAAATAAATCCTTAAGCTAAAATAAATTAGAAAGGGGAAATCCCTAAGTTTTAAAAGATTTTTTTTTTTTCCCCCCTTTATTACTCTTCTTAGGGATTAGCGCCTCTATAAGAGCTCTTTCTCTTGTATTGGTTTCAGAAATCGTGTTTTTTCGTTCGATCCGGTGATTGGTCAGATGATTGCCAGCATCTAAAAGATTTGGTTAATAAAAATATTATAATAAAATTTAAAAATAGAACTGAGTGTACTGTACATTTTTCTACCACTGTCATTAGTTCGTCATAAACTATATATATTTAAAAATGTACAGCAAAACGTATTTGAATTTCCTCACTGCCGATCTCTAAGCGAATTAAAATCCACCTTATCAATCACTTCCGTAAATATTGTTACTCCCCTATATAAATAGGTACAAAATGTTAGGGCTGCACAGTGGTGCTAATGTAGTTTCTGGCGTAGCGAAATTAATAACTTGAAAAGTATGGCCTTAGGTCGGCTGTCTTAATTTTTTTGTATAGTAATAGAAAACATCCAATTATTATTTTTTTTTTTTAGTACTTACATATTTAAATTTAATTTTTAAAAATTTTTTTTTTTTTTATTTTCTCAAATTATTTTTTTTGGTTTAATATACAAAATTGAAACCAAAAATATTTTTTTTTAATTTTTTTAAAAATGACTAATTTAACAACAATTTAATAAATGTTTCATATTTCTGGTGAAAGCAGTTGTTGTACGTTTTCGTCTAATTCAGTAATATTTTTGAAGAACCGTGATTTACTCTTTGATGTTGTTAAAGGGTCCAACGATATTAACAAACCGTGAAACAAATCTTCCATAGCCGGAAGATGTATTTGAAGGCGTAAGAAAACCGAGTATTTTATCCATGCACTCTTCGCAATGCTTTTGAAAGTATGACGACGTTCCATTAGAACTTCGCCATTTTTGATGCAATTTCTTTGTAAAATTCGCCAATTGATTTTTAATTTTTTTGTGTTCATTTTTAGTGTACTTTTTTCTATCAATTATATATGAGTAAACTCATATTTTTCAATAGTTAAATTCTTTTTACTTTGAGTAATTTTCCCGTGGCAAACTTCAAAGAGCACTTGCTTTTGCACCGACATGATGTTCCCTAAAAAGCAAAATTATTTGAATACCGGCAAAAAGTGGCAGCTGATAATTGATAATTTACATTTATTATGGACAGTACTAACAAAAAAAACTAAGAATCAAGCTTGACCCAGCCGGCCTTATGTTACTTTTACTCTAAAGAAGTTTATAGTACATGAGAAAATAGAGTCTAACGAAAAGGGTTTTTAAAACAAGAATTATATTTTTTATTAAATACATGCCTTTAACCTTTTTTTCGAATCAAAAGATTAGACGATATTCGAATATTTTCCATTTTTTTTAAGTTTAAAGTTTACTATTCGAAATTGCTAGAACAAATTCTCGCACGTGTTACTACAAAAGCCAACTTTGACAGCTCACAACTGCGTGAATTATAAGTCATAAAAAAAAAAAAACACAAAAAATCTGCTGTTCTATTAGCTATAGTAAAAGTAAAGAATATCGGCTTAATTAGCAAGTTTCTAAATGGACTTTTGCGGCGCTGGGAATTTCAGTAGCACCACTGTGGGCTGCTTGGAAAAATACACTTACTGCAAAAAAAAAAAAAAACTGGAAACATAAAACTGACACAATTTTATTAATCAAAGCTAAGTAAATAAAGTTGCAATTTTCGTTGTCATTGTTTATAAACATATAGCTGACACAGTTTGTTTACGGCATACCAAACCAAACCATTGAGATCCAGGGCACTGGCTCAATGCCAAATTTAAGTGACGGATTTCAATACTATGGTAATTTCTTTTTTGCCGAGCTAGGTAAAAATTATTATTTTCAACATAAACAAAAATAAAATGTCGCATGGGTAGTTTTTGTTGTTTGCTTTTATCTTGTTGTTCCTTTGGGTTTTCTTTTTTTTTTTACTGTTTCTTATCAAAACAAACTGTCAATGTACGATAAATGCGAGCTGCATGTTCGATTAAACAGTTGTCGGTCGGTCTTTATAAATGATTAATTTAATTTGGAAACATAAAAAAGTCTGGTTACAAAGCTTTGCTAAGACCTTGACAAAATACTTTGCAGCAAGTTTAATGCAGTTAAAGGCCACTTTCAGTAAATTGTCTTGATTTCAAAAATTATGATTTTGATAAACATAAAAATGTAAAAGCTAATGAAATAAGATAAGATAAGCTAAAGCAAACCGTGTAGCCCCTGTAAGAAACAACATATAACTCAAGAAAAAAAATATTTAAATAACGTGAATTATATTTTAAAATTTTATTTGTTTAATTAAAATAAATTAAATCACATATATAATAATAAAAATAAATGTTTTTAAAAAAAAAAATATTAAAATAAATTTTTGTCTTGTCAGAAGTGGGATTCGAACCCACGCCTACAGAGTAGACTGCGACCTGAACGCAGCGCCTTAGACCACTCGGCCATCCTGACACATGCTACAAGTGTGTCAAAGTTCTCATATAAGAAACAGCAGCAAAAATATTATACTTTATCAAACTATACCTAGTCACTATGCATTAGTTGCATACAAAAGTTGTTTAAAATTAATTTTAAAAGCTTTTGGCAATAAATAAATTAATGATAATATATGCTATACATGTTTCGACATTGATATTAAAAGATTTTAAGTCTTTGCTTTTAATATTATTGCAATGGTTATGGTTCAAAGTCGTCTTCAAATATTTGATATGGTACTTGTGCTAGAAATCTATCAATTAGGTAATAGCAAGATTATATAGATTGATTTATAATCTTATTTTTGTACAATTAAACATAAAAAATTTAACATTAATTAAATAACATTTTTTTTAGATTTTTTTCCGGTAGCCTGCTTATGCTATTTGACTTTGCCACATGATCTAACGTTCTTAGCAGATCGTTGTATTTTTTATTTTTGAGTAATATATTTTTGCGTTACAAAAATTCACTCGACTTACTTTCCTAATCGTTCTCGGGAATTCATTATATAATCAATGAAAGAAGGTTATTCTGAAGAAAGCTGCCTTTATGACATCTTTGACAGTTTTCGATTTGGGAAGAGGCACAACTTCTCAACGGGAAAGTTCAAATAGCGCCTAACGCTTTGAAGACTGATCCAGTATGATATGGTACATGGGTATCATCCATAAACTACGTGACGCTGATTTTCGTCAAAATAGATTGTAACACAGTGACGGAATATTTTTGAAGATTTTCCATATGATCGTAACGCTTCGCCAGACACCCCCCCCACCACCTGGAGCGTCACGTAGTTTATGAATGATGCCATGGTAGATGCAAAAATGGTAGACCTACGCCACTTTCCGTATACATGTTAAAAAAAAAAAAAATAGAATATATGTTTTTGGCACACATTTAATGAATTTTATTTTGAAAATACAAGTTATAAAGAAAATTTGGCAGTTCAGTTTAGAAATTATAAATTATAATCAAAGCACGAAAGAGATCGAAAATGAATGCACGAGTTAGTCGGCTCTCCTTGAAAAACATAACATGGGCATGCAATATTTTCATAAAATTATTGGAACGCTCTAGAGTGCAATATTTAAGATTAACTACATTATTATCGACTAGCAGCAATCTAGCAATTTCTTGAAAAGCTTTTATAAAGTTGTGAAGTTCAATATTAATACCGCTCTCCTCAACATACAAATATTTTCGAAATATTTGTCGCTCATTATTTATAGTAATGTCACTATGCAGTAGCTCAGCCCAAGCCATTTGCGTATACGCATTGTGCATTTGCCGCTCCTTTAGCTCAATAGAATCACGTACAAAAAAAAAACTATTATATAATGTCTCCGTTTTCGGTGAGCTGGCCAATAAATTCAGCGCCGAATTCGTAAACGTATTGTTGCGACAAAGTATAAATCTTATTTTATAGTTTTGCAATTTGGGTATCTCCAATTTTAAAATATTTGCCAGAATATCGCAAAGAAATTGCGCGCGGCTTTTCATCTTGATGGTGTCCATTACATTCATATACAACACATAAAAATAGTATTGGCTAATTCCGCACAAGCCAACGATGAGCGAACTGTAGCGGCTGTAGAAGTGGCACTCATCAAAGCAGATGAAACAATCATTTTCGATCCATTTGCGACGTTTTACGAGCTCGTCTATGCGTTTTATGTACTTATTTTCTAGGTGCTTCTCCGTCAGATGTTGATTATTGAAGATTTCGATGCAGCGTAACTGATCTTCTTCATTTAACTGAACAAAGGATTTCAGCTTTTCCAAACAAAATTTCAGCTCTTTCATGGTGCGCCATAATATTTAAGCAGTTTAACAATTTAGATAGATTCTAAATAAATAGCTAGCTATGACTGCTCTAAATCTAATATTATATATATAGTAAATAATAATCAAATCTTTTGTGCGGCTTACGCTCCCTTGTTTTTTACAGCTCTGCTCTTTAACACAACCTTGATTCTCCTCCATACCATTAGCATAGGCAACTCTGGAATCTTTCTCTTTATATAATTTATAATACTGCTTTGGCTTTTATATAGCAAAGCTGACAGAGTTGTGTTCAGTTCATTCATAGCTGCCATGGGAAACATGAAACGCCAACAATGGAACTCAGTCTTAGTGGCTATCGTGAACAACGTGTGGCAAAGAGATTCTTTCTTGTCGCTTATGTCGCGAGCCAGGTTGTCATATGGCACACCCGGTTCTAATTTGTTCAGGTTCCAATAGACGCGTTTTTTAACTCTGTGATTAGGTGTGTGGTATACCTGGATCATATACCAATTAAAGTTCACTCCAATGGAGAAGTAATTGCGACAAACGGACTTGTACAAAGGCGTCATCAAAAGGCGTTTCATTTTCTTATTTCTCTTGGTCACAGCAGTCTAGGATATAGAGAAATTGTTTTAAAGTTGAGCTTTAGTTCAGAAGTTACTATTGAGTCAACAAATAAGTTTGAAGTGCTCTTTCCAGTACTACATTTGTGTATTTAAATATACGAAAAGCCTTGTATAGCAAACACATTACGTGTTTTCACTTTGTCGGGCATAAATGCATAATGGCAAAGGGGCAGTGTCCAACAACAACTTGCACTAAAAAATGGGTATTTATGCCCGACCCAGACCCTTGACTACGAAAGTTAGAGCAGTTGAAAACAGCTTATTGTTGTTGCTGACGTTCTTAGTCTAGCATTTTTGCATTTTTTTTTTTGGAGAAAAGGCCAATCTGGGCGCGGACGACTTTGGGATACCCTATACGTCTATAGCGATCAAATCAGGTATATTGTTTAAGAACTCCAAAACATATTTGGTTACCAAATTTAGTTACAATATTGTCATAAACAAACAAAAAACACAGGAATTCTGCACCAAAACACTTTTTTGACCGATCGATCCTTCAGGAGCTATATGATATAGTCAACCGTTTTTGATCAAATTTGGTACAGTGCTTAGAAACCCTAACAAACTTTTAAATTTGTTTATGATATCTTTAAAAATAAACGAATTATCGATCTAAAACTTTTGGTTTTTTTCGAGGTCCTCTGAAACACCCAGCTGTAAAATATATCTCTGATATCAAAAAATAAAATAAAGAGAGAATACTCCTATGGAATAATAAGGGATCTAAACTGAAAGTTTGGTTGCTCAAGCTCTCTTAGCATCTCCTGAAATAAAGTTTTCAGCGGAACAGTCGCTGATGTTGATAAATATAAATGTTTTGAGGGCGGGTATTGGGTGAACAATGTGACCTTGGCTAAGGTGATGGATGCAAACATAATCGGTATATACTTTGAAAAAAAAATTAATAAAAAAAAAGTTTCCCTATTTTGTTACTTTTACCTTTAGTACTTCGTGAAAAATATTCAGTTATTTTTATTATTTTAGACGGTATTAATTTCGTTCCGCTAAATCGACCATTTCTCCCACTGTGCTATGCCTCGTTGTTAGGGTTGCTCACGTCGTTAATCGGGTATTCTTGCCTTTATGCATTTACGCCCGACAAAGTGAACATATTATTAGTATTACCAGAGAAAATGTATTTATATTATCTTTGGTCAAAAAAACATGGATTGATCCAAATGAAGCAAAAATCAGCAAAACTGCTTGGTAGGCTCAACAGACAACATATTTTTTAGACTGTGCAAAACTTACGCGTTGTCTTTTTAGATTCCTTTTTTTCATTTCCAATAGGACTGCCATGTTGACTTGAGCTTGACACAAACATCCAATCTCGGGGCTGCCAACCTGAGCATTTATCATTCGCTTTAGGCCGTGTAGACACGCCTTAATGCAATTAATCTATAATGGTTAAATGTATATGATTAATGCCTTGACGATTTGTTTTCGTAATTGCATTTAATGTCAGTATTTTGCGTTTTTGAAGATTTAAGCGCACCGGTTCGCTAAGTTCAGCAAGATTGTTAAGTTCACTACAAAATCATTTGCATAATTGCAATTTATTGTAAATCCGTGTGCAAAAATGCCAGAAATTTAACTGTTTAAGGCAAAGTTGTGGCAAACAGAGGTCGGCAGCTTTTCAACAACGAAAATCGTTTAAGTGGCAAGTAAAATATTTGCGTTGCAATTTAGACAAAGGCAGCACTTCAAAAGAAATTAATCTGACAGTTGATATGCCAAGTACATAAACTTATATGTAAGGCGTAATAATTGCATGTCATTCTAAAATTTTGCAGCCCTAGTCAAATTATTTTTTTTGATATTTAGTTGACAATTGAACATGACACTTTCAATCATCGATGATATATCGATGTTAAGGTTGTAATGCGAACAATTTGATTGATTGAATTTGCAATAAGTGTAACTAATGTTCGATATTTGGGTCAGCAATGTTCTGTAATTTGATTAGAAATAAATATGTGTCGGGTTAGCGTCAATTTGTATGTCATCATTCATTCACATTTTACACAACTTTATTTCAATAACGCAATATAAACCCATTCTCGTACCATGGAAGACCTTATAATAAACTCTTATTGTTCATTGCCAAAAAGCAAGACCAAACGCATAATAGGGGCAAGCAGTGCAGCTCGCTTTTGTCCTACTCTAATGAACCTCTCTCAGTGAATCTATTCGCAAGTTCTCTCACTCTCTTTCTGCACTTGTTATTGCGCATAATGAACACCTGCAGAAGCTCTTTATTTTACAACAATGCCACATGAATCAATTGTTACACAAATACCATAAACCAGGTGCGGATCCTGAATTTGGTCTTCGGGGGCTCTTCACTTCGAATTTTATATATATCGGAGCTTACAAAAGACTGTCAACCCCCCTCACTTTCCGCCACTGCCATAAAGTGAAAAACAGCAGAGTAAAAAAATATAAGAACTAGGGTTTGGCGTACCACAAAGTAAAAAGATTTTTCGCATTATAGCCTACATAAGTCTACATACCGCTATTGGCGACTGGAAAGCTCCAGTAAAGAAGCTTAGAAACATATGTAAATAATGGTTAGCTTTATTGGGGCTTATTCATTTCGATTTTAATGAAATTCATCCCACAGATGGGTTTTCAAAAAAGGAAACTGTGTTTTGGTTAAAAAAATATGGAACATTTTTTTAGGGGAAAAGGCGGGCCAATACTATAAAGCTAAATGCATGTGATGCACTAGACCATAAGAATTGTCTTGTGGAAACATTTCCTGCTCCGAGCACTATTTGTATTGAAGAAACAGGCAATACGGTCAGAAAGGCGGCATGGCTAAATCGATTCCTTTTGGTTTTTCCATTTTTGATATTGCTTCAGAACTCCAAAAGATATTTCTATGCCAAATTTGGTTACGATATCTTCATAAAAAAAGATGGCGTACGTTAAAGTCGGGCGCGGACGACTTTGGGATACCCTGTACCACCACATTGCAAGCAAGTCCGATATATTGCTTACAAACTTCAAAAGATATTTCTTTGCCAAATAAACGAAACACAACGATTTTTAATGGATTGGACCTATTGGAGCTATATGATATAGTCAAGCGATTTTGATAAAATTTGGTACAGTGTTGAAGATCTCTAAAAAAACTTCCTAATGCCAAATTTGGTTACAATATCTTCACAAACAAACGAAACACTACAAATTTTGTACAAAAAGCGTTTTTTTTTGACCGATTGGTGCTATGGGAGCTATATGATATAGACAATCGATTTTGATAAAATTTGGTACAGTGTTGAAGATCTCTAAAACAACTTCCGAATGCCAAATTTGGTTACAATATCATGACAAACAAACGAAACACAACGAATTTTGTGCAAAAAATATATTCAACCGATTTTGATAAAATTTGGTAGTGGTTGGGAACTCTAAAAAACTTTTGAGTACCAAATTTGGTTACGATATCTTCATAAACAAACGAATTATTTATCTAAAACTTTTTGGGTTTTTCGAGGTCCTCTGAAACACCCCTATGGGAGCTATATAATATATCCCCGATATCCAAAGTATAAAATAAACTTGCATCCCCTGACATAATAACGCATCTAATCTGAAAATTTGGTTGCTCTAGCTCTTACCATCTCTGAGATCTAGGCGTTCATACAGACAGACAGACGGACATGGGTATATCGACTTCTCTAGTCACCCCGATCATACTTTGGGTAACTTTGGAGGGTCTCCGACGTCTTCTTCTGTATGTTACATACATTTTCGGCTTGCACAAACTTAAAATATCCTTTGTACCAGTGGCGGATCCACGGGGGTGGTTTTCGGTTCCGCACCCCCACAAAAGTTGGAAAAATGTGTTGAAAGTCTTTTGCGAGCTCTGATATACATATACTTCGAAGTGAAAAACCCCCGAAAGACCAAATCCTAGATCCGCACCTGCTTTGTACCATAAGTAACAGGGTATAAGAATCGACCCTTTCATGAAGCTGAGAAAAATTGACTTTTTATTTTCAAAAATTCCCGTTATTTCTATATTTTTTCTCCGATTTTGTTGAACAATTTTTCGTAACCGATTGGACTTTAAAAGCCATGAATAAAACTGTGTGTGAAATAGAATTTTTCTCAAAAATTTGCAGAAAATTACGAAAAATTTCATGTGAACGCATAAACAGCGACCAAACCGTAATTTTCACAAAAATGTGTTTTAAACTTATTAACTGGAAATTCGTTCTATTAAAATTTTTTTGGCTTCATTTTCGGTTTTAGCATGTGGTTTTACTAAAACATGTTGAGGATACATTTTGCTGTAAATAGAGCTATTTACAATGAAAAAAAAACATAATTTTCGATTTTGTGATGCATATCCTCGATTTCATAACTTTAAGAATTGTTAAAAAAAAAAAAATGAGGTCAACGATAAATAAATAATAGACACACTTTTTATTCATACACCCTAAACTTTCAAGTTTAATACACTTATTGCAACGGATCCATTTTTTTTAGACCTGACATATTCATTAACTATTTCAATATCAAAATTCGTATTTTACAGAGATGTTGGCATGTGTCAAAATGAGTATGGGAGGACTTAGGGGGGTTAGCCTGCGAAGCTCGCAGTTGGCGGAGCCCCCTATTTAAATGATATTGTAGGCTTTTGTACATGGTATTTGTGTTCGCCGAGTAGAAGTCTGTGATTCTTTACTTATATCCAAAGACACATATGTTGATAACAAAAGAAGGCATTTCTTGGCCAAATACTAAATTTAAAATTTCAAGTAAAATTCTATGGAATCCATGAAACCCACATATACATATACTGAAATCAAAATTCTTAAAACTCTAGTGCATAAACAAAAAACAACTATTAATAAGCATCAAAAATTAATCAGTCTAACGAATTTCCATTCATTGTTTTCAGAACTACCAACGCATCTTTATAATAACATTTATTATGGACTATACCAAAAAATCAACCTAATATATTACCAGTCAATTCTAAAAAACAATAAAATTGCACATATTCATGCTGAACGCAATTAGTGAAGTAAACTTTATAAACCCCATAGGCCCACGCATTAAACGTAAGAAACATTAAAGTATTTTTTTTTTTTGTATACCATTTGTTCTAAAATTGTTTTTTACCTTTTTCTTAATGGTTTATTACAGATTAAACACAAGACTAAATGGCATATGGCCAATTATGGCAAATCCCACGCAACTCACGAGATAAGTAAGCAACAACAACAGCAACAACTACAACTACAACAAACGATACTACTACTTGGTATCGTTTTCAAGCACTAAAGTCGTTGAACACGTAATGCTCAAGTTCAGAAACAATAAATATATATAATATATTAACCAAGTCAAACATAATATTAATAATAAATTACGCGTGGAATGAGAATAAAACACAAAAGTTGTTGTTGGCGTTTTGCTGCATTTTTGTAGAGCTCGAAAGCAAAGTGGGTCAGACAGTATGAAGAGGCACGTTCAAGTCCCGACATTTTTGTTGCATTGAAGGTGTGCAAATGCAATTTATAAAATTACAGACAGTCATAAACAAAAACAACAGCAGCAACAACAACAAATCAACGCCGTCGGCTTTTGTAATGTTTAAATTAGTGTTAAAATTAAAATCAGTGAACAACGAAAAATATGACGGCACAAAAAGTATTAAATATTTTGTAAGCTGCTTTTGTTTATGCTATAATTATGCAATTGATGTCTCGCGCCGTCGTTGAATGAAAGCCCATTAACAACAAAAAACAATAACAACAACAAAAAGTAAACAAAAAGACACAAGAGCCAAACAAATTCATTGATAAAATAAAAACAAAGGCAAGCAAAGCAATACAATAAAAACATTGCGTATACGCCACGCCAACGCGTGATCTGGCCAGCACGCGCTCTCTCTCTATCTCTCTCTCGTTCGCTGTCATTCCCGCTTAGTTCCCAGGCGCTCTCGCAAAGCTTGTAAACAAAATGAACTCACCACAGCTTGTCAATACGGCAGCGCAAGCTCACCACAGTGGCAAATTGGTCGAGACGCCGCCGCTGCCGCACAGCAGCAACAACAACAACAACACAAATCGCACACACTTGGAAGCAGCGACGTCGCCGTTGACGTCAACGCCAGCAGCGGCAAATAAATTTGCGCCTGCACGTAGGCTAGCCGCTAGGCAAACTTTGCGCTTGGCCATACCCAAGCAACAAAGCGATACATTTGGAGTTTTACACCAACAACAACAACAACAACTTCAGCAACCACAACAATCGTTATCGGGCATTTATCGTCACTCGCCATCGAATTTACCACCAGCGCCCATTATAAAGCGGCATGCAGCGCCTCCTCATAATACTGCCGCCAATAGTTTTATACCCAAGTCTGCTTCGCCCTTGGAATCACATAAATTACCCAATGTTACGCCCTCTAGCAGCAACACGCCCCTGCTCTATAATGGCAACAGCAGTGCAGCCAGTTCTTCCAATTTTTTGGGCGTACGCAAACCCAATCTAACGCTCAACTCCTCGGACATACGCAACAATAATGATCTATTTGCCTTTGCCAAGGATATGTCGCCGGCATTGGAGATAAATGGTTTGTACTGTCAAATCCTATATAATAATCATATATACAAAACGCAGATTACGAGCTTCAATTGCTTGATCATTTCCATGGAAGCTTTAGGCTAAATTATTTCGTCTTGATTAGTAAGCAGCTAGAAAAAACACTGAGCAAAAAATCGTGAGCTTTGCGCTCAGAAACGAGAATTTCGCGCTTAAATTGAGATTATAAGGTGTCAAGAGTACGCCAAGAGCAATTTTGCTATTATTAAGAGTAAAATGTCTTTTTCAAAATCGCTTTTTTGTAGACTTAAACTCTTTATTTGAGAATGTTTAGTATGTTTTTAAGGAGAGCGCTCTCAATAAAAGAATAATCGGCCGTGCTCCAGAAAACGGCATTCACCAAAACGAATTTTTTATGTGGTTTGAAACCGAATGTTTTATTGCAAGAGGAATTAAAACGAATCGGCAAAATTTATAACAACCCAAAAAATAGCATGCACAACCAAAAACGATTTTTTTTTGTGTTCGTGTATGTGCACATATCATACACGAACACATGACGATAAGTGCGGCAGGGTTCCCGCGTTACACAAATAAAATTTCCCTTGTAACAAAAATAGCTAAGTCGTGTTTAATTTCAATGAATATTGTTGCCAAAGTAATAGTTTTGTGTAATTTTATTTAAAAGACAAAATAACAAAAATATTATTTTAATGAAAATAAAATGCAAACAGAAATGTTTGCAGAGCTGCGGCAATCATTTCAGCTGTTTTGTATCAAACAAAAATAATTTCGCGCCAAACGCAACAAGAGAATTTATCGGAAAGATAAGGAAAATATAGGAATTTATCGAAAATAAAAAGGGAAATATCGACAAAAAAAACTAGTTCTCCGGAGCACGCAAAAATGAATCCGAATAAAATTTTTCGTTTTGGTTTTTTTTCGTTTTCCGGAGCACGGCTGATTATTTATTATTCGAATCCGAATAAAAGTGTTCGTTTTGGTTTTTTCGTTTTCCGGAGCACGGCCGAATGCTTAAATATTATCATTTCGTGCTCATTTCAAGAATGTTAGGTCTTAATAATGAGATTGAGAGTAATTTTGACTAGTAAACACATTTTTAACATATGGTTGACTTGCATAAGAAATAACATCTTACATCTTTCCATAAAACTAATAGTAAATAAATTCGGACAACCCGATAATCCCAACCCCAATAATCTTAAAACTGTAAGAAAAATATAATTATAATCTTCCTAACTAGTTAACAATCATTTTTTTTTTCCAAGTTTCGCTAATTTCATCTAAGCTTAGTTTAGAGCAAAATATGTTTACACGATTTTAATGGTATTGTATTTTCAGATCACTCGCCCATATTTTCAGACTTGGCCATATCTCCGGCCAATAGCAATAGCTCGCCAACGCATCATCAATTGGGCAGACTTTTCAGTCTAAGTCCTTCATCAATAAGAAGCTATGGCAATGTAAGTAACAAAACATTTTTAATTTATATCCACTTGATAATATTCTACCATAATTTGTAAATAAATTTAAAAAAAATCAAATTTGAGTTATAAAAAGCTAATATAATAATATAATAAAGAAATATTCCAAGAAAAAATTTAAATTGATAATAATTTGTTTAGAAAAAACAATAAATTTTTTATAACCAGCGTCATATTAATTATTACGATATTTTATGTTCTCATTTCGTTACTCAAAAAACTACGCTACTTTGTTAAAGTGAAGAAATAAACTTGAAAATCTTGCTTTAGGGCACATTTATCAAAGAGCGTGAATGCCTTAAATTATTTGTTCAAAAAGTCTTAAAAAATTTGTAATCATAACAAGGAATTTGGGAACAGCCCTTGCTGCCCAACTCGTTTATCAAATGCCTCACATCCATTCGCTGCTTATAAAAGTTACCCCAAAATAATGTGCGAAAATCAGATATCGACTAAAATATCCCAAACACACTCCCTAGTGCTAGTTAAAGTATATTTATAAGGCACTGCGCAAAAGGTCATGACTTTATTTAGTCCAAAACTATAGTCCAGTTTTACGCACACTCTCTCTCTCTCTCTCTGTAAGCCACTCCATTCTCTTACGACTGCTGTGCACGCCTTTCTCCATTTGTTTATGGCTAAATGTTGACCCAAAGCAAATCGCAAAGCTTTGCATATACAAACAGTCATCAAATCGTTCCATATAGCTACAACCACAACTATATAACTCACACCTCATTCAAAACTCTACAAAGTCGACACTCCCTGGGACTTTCACACACACACATAGTGTACCCACAAATGAAAGCCAATGCATAAAACCGGCTCGAGCGACCATATTTGCCAAACCAGCTGAAAGAGAGCCCTCCAGAACGTAAATATCTAGAAGTAGTAGAAATAACGTCAACTTAATTAATAAATAACATTTAGCACGTTTCGAAAGGTGAAAAGGGGTAGCAAAAGGGTAAAGGGAGCAAATTGCGAATAGGTAGCAACGGTAGAAATTACAGAAATAAGCCGGCAATAACATGTACAGTCAGAACGGAAAGTATTCGGACACTTTTGAAGATTAACAAAGAGTTGTCATAATAACATTTTTTTCGATGTTGATCCCAAATATTCATCCGATCTTGTTCAGAGACCGGATATCTTGAATTTGAGCTCCATTGGTAATTGCTTAAAAAAAACTTTGCTACAACAAAAAAGAATTCAAGCAGTAGATGATTGACCCGGAAATTAGCAATAATTTGATAAGAAGTATGAAAAGTCGAGGACCAAAATTCTTATGCCTAAAAGGTAAAATTCTAAAATTTTTAAACTTTTGTTTTTTTATCAAATATTTTTTTGATTTTTAAAGCAGGTGATGAAGATTTCTTTAAGGCCCATACGCAGTTCGAAAAATTTCGCACGGAATGACAAAACTACACATAAAAAAAATCCCATTTGGGGGTTTTTTTTTTTGTTATATGAAGTTTGTCATTCCGTGCGAAAATTTTCGGCCCTTAACAAAAAAAATTGTTATATGATATTTCGCTTAGTTCCAAAGTGTTTGAATAATTATTGACCTGACTGTGCATAGTTATAACCACATTATGAATATATAAGTATACACTAGTGGTGTATATGAATAATCGCTATTGGCTCGGACTTGAGTTTTGATTTTAACGACTATTTGCATGGCTCGTGCGCAGCTAAGACTTTTCGCGAAGATTAGGTTTAGATTACTCATCAAATACCCTACAGTAGCTGCAATGAAATTTGATTATTGAGATACTATATCCGACAGTTGAGCGCTACAAGCTGTGAAAACAAACCTTGGCATTATGACTTATGAGATGATT
This sequence comes from Chymomyza fuscimana, assembly GCA_949987675.1. Classification (NCBI taxonomy): domain Eukaryota; kingdom Metazoa; phylum Arthropoda; class Insecta; order Diptera; family Drosophilidae; genus Chymomyza; species Chymomyza fuscimana. The sequence goes on from OX465089.1 coordinate 3,314,500, forward strand.
AGCGGGCAAGTGCAAAAAAGCAGCTGAGCAAGACATGAATCAGCTAGAAATACCCCAAATGGTGTTTAACAAAAAATATTTACTATACAAGATAAGATACATTCGACCGGTGCCAAACATATATATGGGTGGGTTCCAGTCAAAAGTAGAATTCATATTCGCCTAAAACCAAGCATATGGTATCTTTTTGAGGAGTTTTGAGAGCACAAACAAAATGGAAATATAAACATGTGTTGTTTATAAATAATGAGCAGCATCAAATATATAATCTTTTCAAGTGGTTTTAGAGGAAATTTAAAAACAAAATATGGTTATTCAATTGCGAATTTTAAAAGGTTTTCGTTATTTTTTAGAACGTATCTATTAGTAATAAACGCAATAAGATGCCTTTCGTATAGTCTTCTGGACTTTTCGAATTCTCGTTTGTGCATATTATCACTTAGAGAAGTGCGCATAATCCATGCGAAAGTCAAGTTTGCCAATTTGCGAATTCTCTTGATTTTCCACTAGCAGAATTCGAAGGTTTACAGTCATTTTGCTCAATTTATTGACACAAAAAAAGCCGATAAGATAAAGACATTAAAAATGATGATACAAAATTTATTAACTCATTTATTAATTCGCTTACTACTCAGAAATTTAAAAAAAAATATTTAAAACAAAACGAACAATTTTATTCGGATTCGTTTTTGCGTGCGCTCAAATACGAATTTTTAGCTGTCGCCATCTACTCATATTTCCCTTGCTCATTGCTAGCACAGCTTTACACCTTTCGAGGGAAATTATCGTCAACTATGCTTTTCCTATTACAGGGGAAATTTTTTTTATGTTAAGGTCCATACGCAATTCGAAAAATTTTGTCTTTCCGTTCGAAAATTTTCGAACTGCGTATGGGCCTTAAGACATGATCATTTTTGTATGCAAGACATGGATCATATAAAAATTAGGTTTTGTTGTGCATGCTATTTTTTGGGTTGATTCAGAAAAAAAAGTTAAAGATATTTAACTTGAAATTGCCATAAATAGAATCTAAGAGTAGCAAAGAATATTTAAAAAAATAATTTCAGTTTAAAGTGCGTACACTTTTGAACCTATTTTGCCAATTCGTTTTAGTTCGGTTTGAAACCACATAAAAAATTCGCTTTGGTGAAGTTGAGAGCACCAAACATTCGCTTTCAATTTAATTTCTTTTTAATTTCTCTTGCAACAAAACATTCAGTTTCAAACATAAACATAAAAAATTAGTTTTGGCGAAGCCGGGAGCAGCAAACATTCGGTTTCAAAACGAATTCGAATAAAATGTTCGGATTCGTTTTCCGGATTTTTATATATGAACCAATTCCACATGTGAGCCCAATAAACGAAACTAAGTTGTTTGTTTGACCCAAATCTTTCATTTTTTTCAAAGCACTGTCGGCTTAAATGAGTTTCGAATAATTTCGAAATAGATTTTTACAACGAAAATTATTGTTAAGTTGTTGGAATTTTACTTAAATAATAATTGCCTTTCAAAGTGTGTTCGGACTGACTAAAAATAGTTACGGGTTCACCAAAGAACTAAAAGGGTAGAAAAAAATTTGAAATTTGGTTCGGTGTGAAAGTGAATTAAGATGAAATTTTATTAGGACATGCCGATGTCTGCAACTGCTAGACTGTAGCAAAATTTTAACTACGCATTAATTTTTAAAGATACAAAAATATCTTGTAGATTTTTTGTTTACTTCCGCTTAGATAACGTGTATTGACAAATTGCATAAATTTTAATATTTTTCAAACATTTTTTTGTTTTGCTGAAGTTTTCCAAATTTCCCTTATTTGGTAATTTCTGGTACTTTTTTTAATTTTTTAGAATCTGCATGTTTCACCGCTTACATATAGCTTCTCTCAGTGCTACCTCAACAATATTGTTTATTTAATTTGTTTGCTTGTAAGAAATTCTTTGAATATATATAAACATATGTAGCAACTTTTTTCCGGTTAAACACCTAAAGCACAATTCTTTCACCCAATTATTCAAAAAAGACTTTTTTTTGTTCAAATTTCTTGGAACTTTTGTAATGCTAATGAAGACTTAACTACGCTAAAATTTGTTTCTCTGGGAATTTGCATTAACTTGAGTTGTAGGCCATACAGAAATCGAAATACCCTATTCAATGCTCTTGACTATATGGTTCATGGTGCTCAACAAGCTCTTCACATCAGAACCGAAACAGAACTAAACAGCACTGAAGAACGTGAGTTGTCGTGTCGTTTGAGATTATTCGTATGATACTTGTTGTAGCAGCAAGTCCCGAGCATATTAATTTGCGGCATGTTTGTATTGCTTTTTTTTTGAACACTCTTCTTCTTCCATACACATATTGTATGTATATAGGTTTGTACGTTTGTATAAGCCCAGCGCTTTTTGAGAAATGACTTTTTGGCCATACTACTACTAACACGTTGGTTAGTTTGTGCTTTGCAGTTAACAGAGAGTCAAGAGTCGCAACAAACCGCAAATAAAAAAAAAAAACGAAAAAAAAAATCGATTAGTAGGGAAGCAAACACTCTTATATCGTGTACAATTGTAAACAAAAAAAATAAAAATAAAAATGTGTACGGGCTGTTGATGACGCTAAGTTTTTGGGCATTATAAAAAAGCACAGCGTACAAATGTACGAACAACCAGTGCCGGATTAAGGGCAGCGTGTAATATGGTAGCGTTCTATACAATCTTATATGATTTCATGCGTTGCCTACGTCACTGGTAATAACATTACCTAAATTAATTCAAATAAAACTGCTTGTTCTAATGCTGCTACTGTTTTGCGTTAAAATAAGAGCATACTACTCTAATAATTCTTTTCGGGATGTCCATAAATCTTTCAAAAACATTTTTTTTTTCGTCATTTTCGTCGTCACGATTTCTAAGTTGTCGAATACAGACAGAGCAAGAATTAAAGAAAAAGTAAGTGAGTAAACGACAGGTCCGCTTGAGGTAATTAGAGAGGTGCAAGGGAGCAGCAAAATGTCTTTGCTTTAGAAATCCTCCAAGCATCAAAAATCAATTAATTAATCTAGGCTATACTTCCAAAAAAAAACTTCTTAAAGACCATATAAGAGTAATAGCAACGTTTAGATTATTATTCTACAAAATAAATCAATTATTTTCAATATATGAACAAGAAGTATGTATTCTTTTAAATATTATAAAAATTTATTCTAATTTTTGACATCTTTTGACAAAAAATAAAGTTTTTTTACATGTTTATTTTTAAAAACATTAAGAAATTTTCGTTGTTCCACCAAATCGATTTGATTCTTATTCACACCAAATAAAGAACGCATAAAAACTTAAGGAACATATTTAAAAAAATAAGGAAATTCCATATTTTTTTTAAGAAAATGTGTTGCTTAAAAAAAAAAAAATTTTTTTAGAACTTAGATAAAAAAAAAAAATTGGTTCAGAAATATTCAGTAGTTTAGTCACAATTAAATTAAAAACCCTCCTCTTTTTAATTAAGCCGCAACGAGTTAAGTTTTAAAGCTGAAATCTTACGAAAAAATTTTGTTTCGAAATGTATCATTAGTTTCCAAAATCGCTAGGGGTATTTTACATTACCTTATCCAGCTAGACTCTTTAATTTTTGAAAAATTGTTTTTCGCTAGTGAAAGAGAAGACCAATGAGACACCTAAAAAAACAAAGATTGCTTTGATGAATTGATATAGAAAGTCAAAAATTGGTGAAGGAATTCACTAAATATGTAGAAGTTACTTTGGTAAACAAACTTCTCAAAATAAGAGCCTTTGCGAATTCAATTGCAATTTTTCTGTACAATCCGATTTTTAGCGCATTATTAGTCTCTTCTTCATTTCTCAGATATTCTTTACACCAAATCGAGTTTTGACAAATTTTAGCTTAAGCTTATAAAGAAACGTTTTAGGATTTCAAACTCGATTTGAAACTTTTGATAATACCAGGGGCGCTCTTTTGCCTAATTCGGTCGCCAGAGTCGCCCGTCGGCCCATGCCTTAATCCGGCCCTGCTCACACACACAAAAACATTTGCTTACTCACGCACACACATACAACAGCCACTTATAAACTGACAACTGTTTTTTTTTTTTTTTTTTTTGTATGGCATTTTCTGGTTTTCGAAAGAATTCCATTTTCAGTATTTGCTGAATTGAGATGCGCGCCGGTTCGTTCAATTTATGGTCATCGTCTGTCTCTCTGTGACTTACTGCTAAAAATAATAATCGCAATAAATAATAAATTTGTTAATTAAGACAAATTTACATATTTGATAATGCACAAGATATTAAGTTATAAACATCAACGTATCGCTTAAATTTACAAAGCTGGTAGCATGGGCAATCGTTTGAGTAGCTTGTGGTGTACAAAAACAACAACATTGCATATTAACGATAAAGAGCAACAACAACAGCAACAACAAACTAAAGATAATAGCATTAAAAATCATAATAATAAATCAAATAGCCGAAAAAAATCAAGTGTTAGTTTACACGGCGGTTTTGGCGCATTTCGTTTTGGCAGCTCGCGTCGTTTATCTTTAACAAATTGCGTTTCCAAAGATAAAAAGCCCACAACAATAATACAACAACAAAAAACAAGCCCCAAAAATCCCACAAATATTTCAACCATTGAACAAACCTACCAACAACTAGTAGCAGAGCAGCCCACCAGCACCAACAGCAACAACAACAACAACAACAATATGAAGTTTAACGCCCAACTGCCCAGTGTCAAGGTGAGTGCCCAAGTTCGTTCCAAGCCCCAAAAATCGAAAAAAAAAAAAAAAAGACCAACCTAACCGAACCGATCCGTAACGCATACATTTGTGGCAGCCAACTATGTTGGGTCAACTTATTTACTTCCTAGACATCGTCGAAGCCTCTGATTTGGTTTCTTTCCTTAATTTAAAGTAGTTAATAGCATTTGTTTTGGTTTCTATTATGATGGTATTTTTTGCAATAACAACAAGTGTCCATGCCATGACAATAACAATTATGTCATTTAAAACGTGTTTCTTTTTGTTATTTGTATCTTTTCTTGTTATTGTTTAGGCGCTCATTTTAATGCTAAAACAATAAGCGTGTTGTTGAGTATGCAAACAGTGGAGTAGTTGCCGGGGGCTAATCTAGTATTCTATTCGGGAAGGTAACTATTTTCGAAAAACTTAGCACATTTTTTTTCGCAAACAATTTTGGTGCATTTTTATAATAAGATTTCACAATCTATTTTGCATCCCTAGTTTCTATAGAGCTATTCTTTAGTTTTATTTTATTCGGCCGTGCTCTGGAAAACGAAAAAAACAGAACGAACTATTTTATTCGGATTCGTTTTTGCCCAAATCCGAATTTTTTTGCTGTCTCCATTTACTCATATTTCCTTTGCTCACAAAGGAAAGCTGTTAGCACAGCTTTACACCTTTTGAGGGAAATTATCCACGACTAAGCTATTCCTATTACAAGGGAAATTTTTGTTTATGCAAGACATAGACCATATAAAAATTCGGTTATTTTCTGGGTTGAGTCAGAAAAAAAATTATTAAAAATATTTATCAACGATTATTTAACTTCAAATCAGCATAAATAAAATCTAAGAATATCAAAGAATATTTAAAAAATTATTTCATACACTTTCAACCTATTATGCCAATTCGTTTTAATTTCTCTTGCAACAAAACATTTGATATCAAATTGGGTACACCAAACATTTGGTTTCAAAACCAATCCGAAAAAAAATGTACGGATTCGTTTTTCGGAGCACCACTCGGCTTATATAACTTGGCAGACCTTGACTCGAGCCTTCTATGTATAAGCAACATTTTATCGACATTCGAATATTCGATAAATGATATACCAAGTGACATTTTGCATTAGCTTTGACATTTAAAACAAAGAGTAATATTTGTTCAGTTTACAGTGGTTTTTTTTTTTTGGTATTATATTGAAACATTTTTTTAGGCCTTTTATCTTCGCATTGTGTTTAGTTAGACATCAAAAAAACGAACTAAATCGGAATAGATTTCTGGCCTTATAGGGAACATCGTTTCAGTTGCATAAAAATGCATTTTCATTATGAGAGTTTGCTGAATGATTCATGCCACTTAGTTTCTACAAATTCAACTTATTTTCCTTAAGAATTTATTGATTGTTTAACTGAAGCTTATCTAACCTTTTAAGCAGTTACAGAGAGCAGACTTTTCTGACTTTTCGATCGTGTTCTTTTCAAAACAATTCAATCGAATTCAAATCGGGGGATTAGCCGCTTTTTCTCCATAAGGCAATTCGGGCCCGCTTTACAACTAACAATGGTTTTTTGCTTGCCATTACCCTCGCATTCTATTCTCCTATTATTCAACTCCAAAGTATTTTAAAAAATATTAAGTTGCACATAAAACAGGAGAGAAATAAAACCAAAAAATTAATTTTTTTATCATCGGTCAAGTTTTTTTGACCTGCACTGTATATATAAGAATTTATAGAAAATACTCTACATGCTTAGAGTAATAGAAAAAGAAAAACCTTTTTTTTTATAAAATTTGTATATCTTTAAAGATTTAGGAGAAAAATTCAAGATTCTCTCAGCCAGAGATCAAAAACTCTTTAAGCTGATTGATTGAAAATCTGCCTAAAATGTATGAGCTCAAGATCACAATGCTTTTTTGGAACAAAATATGCGTATTTAATAATATCACATTCACCCCCATCGCAAAAATGTCACTAAGCCACTGCATATAAATAACTCGAAATTAAGCCTTAATTATTTGAATGTGACGTAGTTCACGTTCATGGCCATAGACAATTTGTATACACTGTTTGCTGGGAGTTCTATTGTTTTTTTGATAAGGTCATTTGGGTTATGTCATTTACATACATGCTGCATAATCAGCTGTTACCAAAAGTGAATTACGTGCAGGTCTGGCAATGCTGGTTTCGGGCTTAAATCGGTTTTCAGTGTCTGACAGCTGTTTTGATGTGAAGATTTATGGGAAACATTAAAATCTGGGCTAGCGTGTAATGCGGAAGTACATAAGCACAGGCTGAGGGGCGTGAAAAGTTTGGAGTTTTTGTACAATAGATTTATTCAAGATTTATGTAGGGGCTTAGAATAAGTTTTGAAAGCATAATCATATAACAACATAACATTGAGTAGTGATTACAGTGAAGCGGTTTTTATTGTTGCTGTTAAGAATGGGTTAAAGTATCTGATTGAAATTTTCTTCTATCCCAATCAAGCTGAAGGAAAACCTTCAAAGCCGTTTTCCATGGTTGCTCTCAAATATTAAATAACCGCAGCCTCGAAATTTAGATTACGAATTTTCTTATAATTTTGCTAGTGTTTGTAAAGTTCAACAAAAAAAAAAAATGATAAATTTTTAAGTAGAATGATTGCTGCTTCTGAGAAATATGTATCTGTTAATTGATTAAATCTGATTTTTATTATTTTGTGTAAATAAAGCTTTGCCAAAAGAAGAGCTGCAAATCATTATCAATCATTAACGTTACTATAAACAACAGCGTATTTTTTTTACTTGAGTTTTTAAAAAATAAGTTACAAATATCATTTTTTTGTTTTAGAGACGCCAATTACGCCAAATCGAAATAAATAAAAAACGAATTATTATTTTGTATTTCTTACACATATTTGTAATATTCAGAATTTTTATAAGAGTTCTTGAATAAGAATAACAAGAAATAGTTTAAATTCAAATAATTTCTTTTTATCTTAATGTTTCTATAGTTATTGTCTTAGTTTTTATAAGTAGTTCAAGAACATTAACTGCTTTAGGTTATTTTTTTTCCAATTTTTCTAACGAAATTATATCTTGTTATTGTTATATTTTAATAATTTTTAAATTTTTAATTAACTCTTCAGTTAAAAAGCTAGAATTCAGCTAAACTCTGTATATATTTTAAAAAATATCTTAATTTTTATCTTTAATTTTTTATCTGAACTTTTTTTATATTTTTATTGATAGTTCTCAATTTTTATTGAATTAAGAAATAAAAAAATTTAATGTAGAGAAATTTATTTTTTCCAATATATATATTTTCTCGAAAACCTTTTTTTGAATAGCGAGTTTTTGTTTTATTTTTTATTTATTTAAATAAATGTGTATATATAAAAGTTTTCTTAAGAGTACAAATTTTAGAACTATAAAATGTATTAAAACTGATTTTCAAGAACTACCATTTACATTTTTTTTAACATTTTGGTAAAAACAAAATCTGTTTGAATATGTAATACATAATATATGCATTATTTTATTGAACAATTATTTTTACACTGTCTCTATATACATTTTTCTTGGAATACAAACTTTTATTGGATATATTTAAGCTTTCTTTTTGATAGCATCTGAATCCATACACATATAAATTAAAATTTTTCAAAACTAAACCAGAGTATCTGTGTGCCTTACATATACTTTGAATAAAGCTAATTAGTAGTAAAAGTACTTAATGAAGCGTTACCATATACATGCCTATACATATGTCAGGCGTTCATGCCATATTATGGTTTGATCCCCCCCCCATCGCATGGAAATTCCCAAGTGCTTTAATGACCCACTTCCAATCACATGAGTCTAAATAAATACATATAACAATAAATCAAAAACTCATATTAAGCACGCTTTACATATTGTATATAGCTAAATGCCAAAGAGTGCTACAAAGTCAAGGAACTCCAGCTGTGGCAAGGAAAATCGCAGCCATTGAATGCCATAAAAATCAATTACGCATGAAAATTACAAAAAAAAAATAAATAATAAATTCAAGAGCGCATGCGCGGCTTTCAATAAAATATATGTATATAGCCCTTGGCTTGATGCGGACACGCCACAAAATGTTGCATATGAGTTATGGGTCTCAGAAGGCGCCCAGTTTATAAGCTAGGGCGCTGCCAGGTTTCAGAACGTCCCACTACCAACGGCTGTGACTACGTGAGAGCTTTGACGTAGTAGCTTTAGTTGTATCTGTTAGATACAAAGAAAGCTGATGACTCAGCGTGCAAACCTTTTGTCGACGTTGCTCTTGTAGCTTGATCGTGGCTGCAGCGTGTTGTGATTTGCGACTTGATACCGGGCAGCTCCCACATCCGTAATACTTGGCGATGACTCAGTCGCGTTTTAGGCGAAAGTCATTCATACATAGAGAGATACAAGATACAAAAAGCTTATAGTATAGAGCTGCACACATGTGCGCGCGCGAGCTATAAGATACAAGTACAGCAAGCTGGCGTAACTTATGCGCAAATCAAGTCCATAATTGAAGACACACTTTGGGCAATTCTTGGTATTGCTAGTGAGTCAGTCTTTGAGCCAGTTTTCGAATATATGACAATTTAAGGCAATCCACGCGCCTTTTATTTATGCTAAATTGTTAAATTAAATTGGTTTTAAACTAAAAGATACATACGGTAGCAAGTGTATCTTGCTGACACATTAGTGACTAATTTTTGGCGGTCTGACCTTATTTCGTAAGATATTTCAGAGATTTATATAGAAAAGCTAATGATGATGATGTATGGGCATGTTGAAAGCCAAACATTAAGAGAATATATAGCAAATTATATATGTATGTTAATTTTTGAAATTCTTGCGCATTTTGGCAATTGCATAATTATTAAATTTTATGAATTTGTTTATTATATTTGTTTGCGCTACAATAAAAATGGATACATTTTTAATACTAAAAAGATCAATTAATAAGGTGTGAGCAGTAAATAATTGAATGTATCTGTTGGTTTGTTTTTAAAGCTTTTTATAGTAGTTTAAAAATTGTGTATTGACTGATTAACTAACTAGCCTATAAATACCTATAATTATAGTTAGATTAGATTAGGTTTTTATGGATACGATGGGTCAGTCTTTTCCATTGTGTTGCGAGGAAGTGATCAGGAAGACAGGAGAGTTGAAAGCAAATAATATTGTTAAGTGTTTTACTTTGCAAAAAGTGAGCGCCCAAGGGCTGCACAGAGACGTAGAAAACATTTCAAGCAGCGCAAGCAATCCTCTTTTGATGGCTATAATATCTAGACAAACTATTCTTAAGAAAGTATCTTTTGATATTTTAAATTTGGAGCCAAAGTCTTGAATGCTTTAATGCTTGAGTTTACGAGATTTTCACTGATATTTTGAAGGGTTTTGGGGAATAACAATCTGCTTGGGTCGCAAAGATACAATGATGAATGTTGCCATCTTAAAAGCCATTTACAGCTTAAAATTTCTTTTATCTATGAAATATTTGAACATTTTATTTAGTCTCAACAGATTGCATTAAAATTTGCTAATTATTTGTTTATAATTTTCAATGCGTCTTATTAAAAACAAATAATTTACTTCCTACAGCTCAATTAAAAACAAAAAAAAAATTAATAAGCATAAATATTAATCAAAACGTAACGCATTTGATATGCCATCTAACAGAGACATAGCGAATTAAAGTTGACCTTCGACTTGGTCATAATGCGTTGGGTTCAATAACTTTGCAATATAGTATCTGAAAGATACTTTAACAGCAAGAATATGGCACAACTTGCAACTTGCTGGCGCTAAGACGCAGGCAGTTCAAGGCAGTTCTTGTTGTAATATGCACAAAAGAAAACTTAAAGATTTTCGGCACATGTTTATTGTGCTTTATTTTGAGCATATTCCGTTGGTATTTTTTATGTTTTTTTCTGCATACTTGCGGTTTCCTGGAAACATTAAAGATTTCTGCGCATTGAATGATACTGTAAACAAAAATAAAGTAATTAAAAAAAGTACAAAAAGCTAAGAAAACAGCGAAAAAAACACGTGTCGATTTCGTTTCAATCAATGGCAGGTTAAAGTCAACAGATTGCCTTTTTTTTATTTTTGAATTTTGCTTAGTTTTGCTTTGTTTGTTTATGTACCGTAGGCACAAAGTAAATAAAAGCAGTGCAAAAAAAAAAATAGAAGCAGCAAATATATTTATAGCTTATTATTGTGTTATTAAAGCTACAAGCGAATTACAAAGTTTGCTGCGAGTTATAAAGCTACAGATACAGATACAGATACATTTCGCGCCTTGGTCCTGACCAAAAACACAAAAAAATTCCATGCTAAAATTAAACAGCTTTTGTGTATACATACATAAATATGTACATAAAGCAAAAGCAAAAGCAAGAAAACTAAAAGCAATAATTGCATGTAAAAATAAAAACAGCAAATAAAAGAATAAATCCCCCTACAAAAATAATTGCATGGCAAAAGATACAAAGCGCCAAAGCAAATAAAAACAAAACAAACCGCAAGAGCGCGCAGACGTTACTCTCTCTCGAACCTCGCAGTGCACGCTCTCTCAAGTTGCGTCTCAATTCCAAGTCGTCGGCGTCGCGCGTTGCCAAGTTTCAGTCTTGTGTCGAACACGCAGCGATTAAGTACAGCTATCGAAGACAACGGCCGCATAGATAATAAATGTTTTAAAGTTTTAAACGCGTTTTGATCAGTTAATTTTTTGGAGATACTTAAATGAGATATCGTTTAAATATGTGTATAAACAAATGAAATTGCTGATAAAAAATGTTCTAAAAGTGAATGGTTGGTTGATTAAGTGCTTCAAAGGCGAAATATCAAACAAAGCCATAAATTTTGTGAAATTTATTTTAAGTTTGTGCTAAAATAAAACTTGACAACAAAAAAAAGATGTGGACAAAAAATATAAATAAAATTTCTAGAATTTGTCGTAATATGCGTGACGTGCCTGAGATATTTCATATATACATATTTTTTGTGTATAAAAAAATGCTAATATATGTACATATGACTGTATACTTTAGTTAAAGCAACTGTATCTTAAATGTAAATTATTAGAAAAATATTCAGAACTGTTCCGTATTTCGTTTGTTACAGTGGATACAGACATTGCCGAATCTAAAACGAAATCTGTACCAGCCCGGTTTATTCTTTATATCTTGCGCTTATAAGTACACTGTCTGTAATCGGCAGATGGGGGCTTGCCAGACCATAAATTTTGGTTACTAACACCTAAACCTCTCAGATTATTTGAGTCAGAGACACTATTACCAAAAATTAGCAATATGTCTACAATAACAAGATCATAAAATGTCTTAATTTTCTTAAAAACTGCAACAAAATTCAAGCTTTTTGTAGTATATTATTATATTAAATAAGTAAAACTTAGAAAAAAAAAAAAAAGAGTTTTGCCCCTTTTTCAAAACAAGAATCCGTGCAATCCGGGCATTAAACCGATTTATTTGATTCTTTTTCAAATGAAGTCTTGAATTAGATGCACTCATTTTCATAGTAGCTCTTTCTTCTAGCTATAATCGCTTATTTTATGGGTTTTGGGAAATATGAACTCGTTATCTGAACTTAGCTTTCCAGTAATCGGAATTATTTTATTCTATAAATAAATGAATTTGTATGCAAGCTGAGCTTTCTAGTAAACTCAATTATTTTATTATTCATGATCCCTCCCACTTTTCAGCATCTTCATTCTGTTGACTCAAGTACTAACAGTATGTGGTCTACTTCGTTTCTTTATGTCTAAAGTAAAACAACTACCAGCTATAAACTTCAAAAAGATATTTTCGAAACTATCTCAGCATAAAATATTAGGCCCACTGAAAGAATATAATTTAACCTTATTATATTTTGCTTGAACCCTCAAATAAAAATATCTGTCTTCTTATCATTCCGTCGGTTCACTTTGCAGCTTTCTGAGTGTGGTCTAACAAGTACATATGACAAACTTCAGATACATTTTAAGCCGTACTCAGCACAGAACACTTGGCTCAAGTGGAGGCCTTACTGATCAGCTTGACCAAACTTTTAATAAATAAGCATAGATACAAATGTATAAACTAAAGCTAAAAGAACTGTAACAGTAACAAAGCTCTTAAAATCAAAACATTTCAAAGCATAAATAAATTGTATAACAAAACCCAAAAGTTTGTCATCAAATTGAAAACCAGTTCGTTGATTACACAAAAGGCAAACAGTTAAATGTAATATATGAAAGAAAAAAAAAAAACCGCAAACGAGCTTGGAAAACTCGAACCAAAAAGCGATGGGCAACAAGTGTGTGTCAGTGTGTAAATGTGTATCTGTGTTTTTGTGTCTTTGTATCTTTATGTAGGCTGCAACTTGGCAGACATAAACGAGCTCAAGCACAGAAATCAATCATACGCCTAGGCAGCCTAAAGACTACAAACTAACAACTAAAACACAAAATGCAGTCAATAAACGCGTTTTGCATTCAAAACTAAGTCAAAAAGCAAACAAGCAGAAAAAAAACGGTTAACGCCTAGTATTGGCCAAACGGAAATTTATTAACCCGTTGTTGCCTTCAAGTCTTTAAGTGCAAACGGAAGTGGCAACAACAACAACAACACGTGGGTTGCACTTACAATATATACGTGGGCTTTGAACTTGTAAGAAAAAAAAAAATCGAGCTCAACTGTCAAGGCAATGCACAAATATCTGTATCTCTCTATCTACAGCACTCTAAATATTATATCTTGTAGATACATATAATATTTACAAACCAGTTCTCTGGTATTTTGAACATTTTTGTAAGGCTTTGTTAACGCGGCTTATTGTGCTCTTTTGTACGTCTCTGGAACGTTCATCCATTGTCAACGCATTACAAACGCTGCTCTTTCTTGGCTGCTTTCTTTCTTTTCTGGCCGCGGAAAAATCCCAACCAGATGCTAAATAATTGTTTATAGCAACAGTTTTTTTTTTTTGAGTAGCTTATTGTTGCCGAAATTCTAGGAATTCCAATTATTTAAACAAACACAAGCACATAATAATAATTTGCTTTACTTTAGCAAATATATACTCTTTTATTTTTATATGCTACTTAACTTTAATGCCCTTTTAATTTTGTTTAGAAGAACGCAAACGCAGTCTTATATAAAAAAAATTAATAACAGCAATTAAGTGCTCTTTAAATTTGGTTTAAAACGAAAAAATGTCTGAACATTTAGTAAAACAATTGTCATAAAAATAAATCCAATAAATACTACGAATTGTAAACCGATTTCGCTGTGAGAGTGTCAATAAAAATTGTGTTGTAAATCAAAAATAAAAAATGGTTGTCACATCAACCAGAAGCCCTTTGTTGGCGCACCAACAACAACCGACAAATGCAACAAGCAGTTCACATACAACGGGTCTGAGATCCCGACTGATATTTCCACGCTCACATTATCAGGTAAATTAAAAAAAATACAGACAACATTATAAAATATTTGTAGGAAAATGCTATATCGAGATAACAATTTTTGGCTATCCTCAACAGAATATTGCTACGGCTTTTTGACATAACCAGTTAAGTACATTATTTAACTTTTGTAGATATCGCAACAAAAGTCAATGCAAATGCGATACTATTTATATTTTGAAGCTTATATGAAAAGAGAAAACTTTTAAGTTCACCGAACTTAAAGGATAAATTTCGACAGATAGATAAATAAATATTGGCCTTATGTCTACCTCCCTCCCTCCCTCCCTCCCTCCCTCGAATAAAACAAAAACAAAAAAAAAATGTTTTGTTTTGGTACAAAAATTATTTGAATAGTTTTAGAATACTCGCATTTTTAAGTTTACAGCGTGGTGTCCTTAAAAAAAATATTTCAAATCTTCTTTTACTTTCTAGATAATTCTTCTTTTAACAAAACATTTTTCGAATAATTTTTATTTCTATAATAAAAGCAAGTTTTTTGTCTTATCAGCGACACTGATGCTACACTTTGTTTTTGTTTGAAAATACACTACGTAACAATTTTACAACAAAACAAGGGGATGGCGTAAGTTAAAGTCGGGCGCGGACGCTTTTGGGTTACCCTGTACCACTCTATAGCGATCAAATCTGGTATATTGCTTAAGAACTCCAAAAAAATATTTTTTTAACAAATTTAGTTACGATATTTTCAAAAACAAACAAAAAAAAAGTCGAATTTTGCACCAAACAGATTGGTCCTATGGGGGCTATATGATATAGTCAACAGATTTTGATCAATTTGGTACAATGCTGAGGAACGCTTAAAAATCAAATATCAAATACCAAATTTGGAATGATATCTTCATAAACACGAATTTTGCACCAAATACATTTTTTTGAGCGATCGGTCCAATGGGAGCTATATGATATAGTCAACCGATATTTATCAAATTTCCTTCCGAATTTCCGAACTTCCGAACGCCATATTTGGTTACGATATTTATAAGCAAGCAAATTATCTATCTAAAACTTCTGTTTTTTCTTCGGGGTCCTCTGAAACACCCTCTATGGGATGTATAAAATATATCACCGATATCAAAAAAATAAAATAAATTATCTCTTATGCAATAATCTAAAAGTTTGGTTGTTTTAGCTCTAACATCGCTGAGATCTAGGCGTTCATATGGACGGACATGGGTATATCGACTTCTCTAGTCACCCTGATCATACTTTTGGTAACTCTGGGGGGTCTCCGACGTCTCCTCTTGTATGTTATATATATTTTCGGCTTGCACAAACTTAATATACCCTTTGTATCATAAAGTACAGGGTATAACAACAAATATTAAAAATGTATGTACCTGTAACCTGAACAGGTCGAACTTTCGTTGTATAATCAGACAGGCTTGGACTCATTATTTCAAGGGCAGCCAGTAAGCTGAACTTCTCCCTCAAGTCGAAAGTTTTAAACTAAATGTAAAAATCGTTCAAGCAGCAGCTTAACTGCAGTTACTAACCATAGGTTTTTTTTTTTTTAACTTTACATTCAAAAAAAGAAGTATCTCATAATAGACACTAATGCATTTTTTCGCAATGGGTTGTTGGTAGTAATTTATTTAACTTCAGCATTTAAAATAAACTTAAGTAAACCAGTGGCGGATCCAAGAGGGGTTTCCGGATCCTCCCTTCAAAAGTTAGAAAAATAGGTTGACAGTCTTTTGCAGGCTCTGATATATATACACTTCGAAGTGAAGAACGCCCCCTAAGACCAAATCCTGGATCCGCGCCTGGACGGTACAAACTAATAAATACATTTTTTTCTACAAGTGTACAAGCATTACAATAACAACAAAATCAATGAACACACTGCTACAAAACAATCTGCAACAAAAAAACAGCTGTTAATTAAATTTTTAAAAATCATAACAAATATAAATATACTTATATTATATACAATTTGTAATATTAGAAAAACCGCAAAACAGTCATAAATATACACATAACAACAACAACAAATAGGGTTAACACTTAATAGCCGCGTACATTAACCCCGCGGCGCCGATGGGCATTAAAATTTACAGACGCATACCAAAGGCCTAAATAGCTGCTCTCGCTTTCACACTCACACACACACACACAGATACACAAATACATAAAAATGCGCACACACAGACACACATTCGCTTTATGATTATGTTTAATTGTTTGTCGCGTTGACCCTTTTGAACTAAAGCAGCAGACGATGCATTTAACGGCCGATTAATGGGCGCGAGCAGTGAATGTCAAACTGCGAGCGTAAGGCTCTCACCTAACTGTGCGATAATAATGCGTGAGAGCGCTGCTTATCAAACTGTCGTGCAATGCGCAATGCGCTCATTGAGCAGTGCATTCACAACTTTGGCTTAAGTTGTGCAGGCAGTGCAAGCCAAACTTTCAATTGAGTTTGCTAAGCAGTGCAGCTAAAACTGCCGCTTAAGCGCATAATGCGTGAGAGCTATGCATTTAAAATGCTGGCTTACTGTCGCAGCTAAGGTTATGCAAAGAACTTTGCCATTTATTTGTTCTCTTTGACGTCAGAGTTTTTAACTTGTTTACAAAACACATACAGACTTTGAACAAAATTGAGCGCAGAATATTTAAACGAAATAGTTTAGTTAGTAATTTTGTTAAGATAAGTTTAGTTATGACTGTACACTGAATTCGGCTTGACGTAAATACAATTTTGTTTTGTTTTCATTCATATAAGTTTTAAACAGTAGAGATTACTGTTAAACATAAGAGAAAATTGTTTAATTTTTAAGTTGCTTATAAAAGCGTAATTTTAAGCGTTGGGTTTAAAGAAGCGATGCATCGTCCTTATTATGTTTGAATATGTGTATCTCTTCCAATCCTAAGAATAACTGCATGTGCTGAGTTTAGCTAGATCTTTCGCTAACAAAAAAGCGATTAATAAAAATATTAACCTGGAGCTCAGAAAGTCTGTGCCACAAACCCTTAATGCTCACCAACTATTTGTGTCCTAAAAGTGTTCCTAAAAAATGCTACATATTAATTATATGCATTTTTTTATACATTTAATATTGCCACACGCCGCAAATGAATACATATTTGTATAAACAAAACTATAATTTAGGTGATTTTGTTTTGTATTCAAACACGTTTTGTTTTGATTACTTTGTACGCATTTGGTGGACTCTAATTTGCATATGTTTTGCCAACTATTGTATGTATATATTTTTATATGAATTGCATTAAAAAAAATGTATACAATAACCATAGCATTAATCTTAAAATCGTATTTGTTTAGGGTAATTCATTTTATGTGTGGGTTTTATTTTTATTTTTTGTTGTTTATAAACCACAAAGAAACCAATATACGTCAATAAAATTTATGCGTCCTATGCATGTCTGTGCGTAAGCCTGTGTCTTAGCAGTTAAATTTAAATACAAATTCCAAGTTTTTCCCCATTTTAAACTGCAGGAATATATTTTCGCCATATGCCGAATTGCACTTTTGACCTCGCCCAAGCAGCAGCTAAGTGCGCCAACGTTTAAGTGCCCTGTGCTATATATACACATACATATATACTAATTAATTTACTTTTCAAGTTATGTACAGTAGAAACACAAAGTTTGAATTTTTAATTTTCTTATTTATTTGAAAGCGGTTTTTGTGCCTATAATAATTTTTTTTAGCCTGAGTCAAGTTCGAGTCCACGAAAATAATTAAGTCAACAGATTTTGGAGTTTTTTTTTTTTGAAATGAGCAAAAAATTGTGAAATTTTATTACCTCTCTACCAGTATCATGTCTATTTTTGGGCAAGTTTGAGCGTTTGAGCTTTTAAAACCAGTTGACGTCAAAATAAATAAATAAATAATTAATTAAAAAATAATAAAATATGCCCACGCATAATCCAAATAGTCTACGTTCTAATTCCATGGAAATGACTATATTATACGCAGATAAACGACAAAGCATAAGATTTGTGCATCTTAATTTTAAAAAATTCCTTTTTGCGTGTTTCTACTGTATTTGTACAAAAATTTTCTATATGGTCTTGCGATCGCTTTGCTCATTTTCTTTTGCCTATTTGCAAAAGTGGCTCTGACTGCTCCCCGATGTTTTCTTTTTGTTGAGTAAATACACACACACACACACACACCAACACATTTTGCCTTTGTCTATATAAAACTATATAATTTGGTTTCCAGAACGTGCTTTGGCGTCGTTGACGTCAATGAAGGCGCCTTTTTATGGCGATCTATTTGTTTTTTTTTTTTTTTTAGTTTGTGTGGAACTTCCGAAATGGGTGGGGAGAAACCCCTTTCAATAGGGCGTTGCACAATGCAAAATACAATGTGCATTCCAGTTGCGCACTAAGAACAAGCCAAATGAGCTGAAAAAAGTGCTTTATTAGCGTTTATACAAAATTTTAATAGCTTTGGTATATTTATATAAATTTTTGGAAATAAAATTTATAATTCGTTGAACAGAGAAAACTTGTTTAGTTATCTATCTTTCTGCTTATTTAAGTAGTTATTCTTTAAACTTTAGGAAATTATAGAGTTGAAAATAACTATAGTTTTTCAGGACCAACATGTTTTTCTTTAAAAGCACCTTTAACCTGCTTTCTGTTTCTTAATAGTGCTAAAATTATGATAATAAATGGCCTTACTTTAAGTTCAGATCTTTCGATAAGTCGACTCCTGCGCTATGGACCTTAGAACAGTTTTGCATAAAATAATAATTCTTGTTATATAATAATAGGAACTAAGGCGATATTTTTGAAAATTTACATTTTTAGCCTTGATCACTGCGACACATATTTTTAGCATTCTTTGGAAGAGTTTGTGAAGTATTTCCACTACTATAACTTGCCACGTTTCCCTGAGACATTGTCATATATGAGGAAGGCTAAATGGTCACAGAAAAGCTCTATAGGATTGATATCAGGCGGTTGTGGCAGCGTATTCATAATCTTGGGCACACCAAGGCCTTTTTCTTTTTTAAATCGCCGGTACACAATCCCAAAGTATGTTTTAGATTATTATCTTGTTGAAAAATGAATGCCTGACCAAACTAATTACTTCCAGATGGAATAGTTTGTCGTTGAAGAATTCTATGATATGGATCATTTGTCAGTTTTCATCAACTTTCTTGAGTGGGACAATTCCATTTTCCAAAACATTAAAGAATCACCAACCATCGTATTTGATATTTGCCACGATATATTTGGATTTGAGCAGCTCATCTGTTTGAGGACCGTCGAACTGGAGCCGATTACATCCAAGACTGTGAAGTTGTGATTCGTCGGACCACAGCACAGATTATAATTTTTTGGCAAATGCCAGTCATTCTTGTTATATATCTGCCGTAACAAGGGATTTCTTTGCAACAATCCGCCGCCCGATCATTCTTTTTTCCTGCAATATCCGTTTGAGCGTATTCAAAGAAATTTGGCGCAGAATTCGAATTTAGCTTGGGAGGCGGATTTGGATCGGTGTGTCTTGAAGATCTTTAATAAGTCCACGTCCACGTCGGTTCTTGTTACTTCCGATTTAAGTATCTTTGATACGTTTTCTGAATACCGCTCTTTGAAACCTTCAATATTTTCGCGATATCGGAGTATGGCGACAATAGCAATTGACAGTAAAAAAAATACTTTATGAGCCTGAATTTTCTTTAAATAGGTAAATAAATTTCTATTTATATCAAAAAAAAAAAAATACAAAGCAATAGTATTTCATTATGAAACATGATTACAAAAATTAATTTTTTGTAAGGGTATCCATATTTTTGGCCTGTACTGTATGTATATCGTCGATAGTCAATTGTGTATAATTAATAAAGTATCGATAACAGAATAGATAAAAACAACTAAGCTTCAAGAACAGAGGCTCATAGCAGAGTATGAAAAATACACGTTCTGTGCATTCAATAAACTTAAAAGTCATTTAAAGTACATATTACACCAATAACAAGCTTTACGATATTGCTTTATTCCATGCGCCTGTAACATAAAAGTCAACCCTCGTTCAAAAGTAATGACTGACGGCTACTTATAAGCGCCCCAAACATTCACTTTCGTTTGCAAAACTCAAAGGCCTGTACTTGTATTAAACGCTTGTTATAATTTATGAATGAAATCAATTAAGATAAAATGTCGGCCAGAGGCTGTAGAAAAAAAAAAACCGGCATGACAGCTAAGCAACTAGTATCTGATATCTCTCAGATACAACAGTTTTAATTAAAAGCGTACTTTAAACGAAACGTCACTCATGTCAAGGAATAAAAAGCAAAGAAAAAAATGAGAGAACAAAATTTGAGCTGCATTAAAAATGAGCGAGCCGGCATTTAAACAACAACAATAACAAGACAACATTTCATAACAAAGAGCGCAAGCACGCTCAGAGAGCGCAACAAGTTGAAAAGCTTTGCGTTAGTGTTCAAAAGCGGCATAAACTAAAATGAACTAAAAGTCTCTTTGATTTTTTTGGTGTAAGTTGGCAGTTTTGTTGTTGTTCTAGTTGTTGTTGCTGCTGCCGTTGGTGTTGGCAAACACAAACAAGTTTTCCAAGTGGCGCGCTTTGTGCTGCTTTTTTTTTTGTATTCTTTGCTCAGTTTGTGTTTGTTGCTTCCGCGCGTCAGAACAGCTACCAAAAACTTGGCGCGTGTGTCAAAGACAGAGAGAGAGCAAGCGCAAAACGTGCGATTGTGTCGTTAAAAAAAATTGTTTTGTTGATAAACTGACAAAAACAACAGTCTAAAAATTTAAAGTGCAAAAATGCGACAGTGTTAAAAAACCAAAATAAATTACGAAAAGGTAAAAATAAAAATCCGGCCATGCTATCCATATTTATGTTGACCTTCTAGAACTTTTTTTCTTTGCTACTAGTAGAAAACTATAGAAAGAAAAGGCATTAAAAGCTAGCGTTGTTGTTGTTGTTGTCGAGCGTCATTAGATTGATCGCGTTGTTGTCTCTCTGATTAGCAAAATATGTTTAGGAAATGCTGGCTGGCTGGCTGGCTGGCACATGTGTGCTACAGATACAGCTATTATATAGCATGTATCTCATAGATACTTTTTGTGCGCTTCATGCTTGATTGCCGCCTTGTTTATGCTGTGATTGTGCTGCACTGCCAATTTAAATTTTTTTTTTTCTACAAATTTTGGCACTTTTACTCTTTGTGCACAAACACACACAGACAATCAATATCTAGAGAGCATGTGAAATACATGAGATACAATAAAATGCAAAACTTAACTCTAACCGGTTTTGTGAAATAATTATACAAACTCATAAAAAAAGGTACTTAAACATTTTGCCAAGTATAGGAACTTGCCAGTTGCCATTATTAAATATGTTGTTATGTTTATTTATGGCTTATCTTTGGCAAGTGTGGGCCGGCTTATCAAATAACCTTTTCAATTTCAAAGACAGCAGCGAGTCCAAGTGCTACACGAAATAAAACCTAACTAAAGTAACTACAATTAAACACACCCTGCTCACATAATTGCGCATGATATCTTAGGAATTGTTATTGCACATGGCATTGGCTAGAACGCTTCATAAACTGACCTGGCGATTTGGTAAGCAAACCACTGCGTAATATTTCTTAAGGGTTGAGCGTGTCTGAAACAGTAACGCATAGTTGAGGATTGTGTAGATACTGAGAATGCTGTGTGGTATGCTGCTTTTGGAGGCAACTGTATAAATCAATGTCTAAGTTTCAATAGTATCCTTGATTTTTATAAGCAAGGGTTGAAACGGCAAGTTTTGTGTCGCGTGAACACAAAATATAACTTTGTCGGTCAACATTTTCCAACACTAAAACCATCGATATCGAATTTGTGATCAATCAACTCAGAGCTTTAAGTGTGCTTTAAAAATAAATTTCTGCGGGCAAAGTATGTGATTGTCAGGTAATGATCAGCATATGCATCTTTGAAAGTAAAGCTCTGGATTATGTTGTAAAGTAAGTAAGTGCTTGGAACCATCATACAAAGCCACTAATCAACGCAAAGGTGTTGAAGCCCTTAGGCTAGCACAGCGTTATACTTCATAATTGTAAATCGAAAATTTCTAGAAAAATCACCATATTTTTAATTAATATATTTTGTAATAAATGTTTAGCAATAATTAAAAGTTTTATTAAGTGTTTGAAAACTTTAGGCCAACAGTGTCTAAGAAAATAAAAAGAAGAGATCTAACTTGGATAAATTTTAAAGTGTTGAAGTAATTGTGGGTACAAAAATCGAGCAAAGGTAATTAAAAGTATTGCGTGTTATTAATTTAGTTGGTACTAAAAGCGATTTTACTTTTTGTTTCTGTATTTATAAAGTTTATATTTAAATGTCGTATGACGACTACTTGGGATCGATTAATGTCTCGATTTAAATAGAAATAATAGCAGCTCAAAACGATTTCATTTTACATCAATCTGTACTTAAGTATCTTAACTCCCTTTTTATTTTTTGAGTGTATAAGCCAAATATTTAAAATAAAATTTTGTAGCTTGAAACTGCATTTGAAAACTTGTTTTAAATTGTGGCTACTGTTTACGAATTCAGCTACCGTATAAAAGCCATACATACTATTAAAAAGTCGCACAGTAATTAAAAAAATATAAATTTTAACTTTTTAGGGAAAATGTTTGAATCTTTCATAGTTATCAAAGCATAGATACTTTTTCTAAATTTTTGCTGCAAACCGCAAATGAAATTTTCTTTGACTGAAAATTGGCAGCCCAAATAATACGTCAAATTACAAATGCATTAAATTAATTTCAGCATAATGAGACACTTTTGAGATACAAACAAGATGCCACAACTCATTGCAACGAGGAGTGTAATTTTCAATGCCAAAGTGACAAAAATATAATTGCAGCATAAAAGTAGAAAGATAAACAACAGCTGTGTAGAAATAAACTCAAATTGTATTGCATTTTTTAAACAATAGATATAACAAAGCATGCCAATGACCTTGAACTTGTACTATGAGATGCACAGCACACAGAGCGCATAAGCAATTTTTGCTGCTATATACGATTATATAGTAGATGCAATATTTACATGTAGTAGTAGTACATAGTATCTATGTAAAACTGTTTGAGTAACTGTGCACAAGCCGAGACATAGTAGCTTGCGGCCCTTTTTCTTTAGAGCCGGAAATGCCAGCAAGTGGCATGTCATAATCCATTATATTGTGTATAGAGTTGATATTGAAACTGAAATTGAATCTTGCTTTGTAGTTCAAGTGCAAATGTAATTATTGAATAATGAGATACAAAGATTTTTACTTATAGGCCCACACAAATCGCAAGCCCCTTTGATTAGCTAATTTCATTTGCATTTTGCAATTGCCGCCCAACACAATAAATCTAGTTTATTTTGACTTATATAAATTTGTTTGGCGTCAACGCATTCAACGCCCCAAAAAGCTCGCAAAATAAAACTAATTAAACAATAATAAAATGCAAATAAAACAGTAAAGTATTTTATCTATGTGCAATTATTGTCACGAATACATTTAAAATCACTCAAGCGTTCTCTTATGTGCGAATTTTTTTTTCTATTTTTTTTTTTGTTTTGCTCGTGTATGCTAAAATGCTCAACTGACACTATGCCAAACCCCTACCATGTATCTGTGGTATCTTGTACAAAAAAATAAATATAAAGCTAGAATTATGTCAAAATTTGTATACCCTGATCATAGCTTGAAATTGTATCCGCTTCGCTTATGGACCAAATCAAAACCATTAATCCGACAGCTAGCAGGTAATTAAGAAACTTGACTCTTACTCGAGGCAAGCCAAAACTTGTTATTGTTGAAAACTTTATTAAGAAAGTAGACAGCAATTAAAATCACTTAGAAAAGCTGAAATTTTAGCAGTTAGCAGCCCTGCTCCCGAAAATCAAAAAACCAAACCGCACAATTTTATTCGGATTCGTTTTTGCATGCTCCGGAAAACGAATTGTTTTTACAAGGGAACCCTGTCGCACTTACACGAACATAAAACAAAATATTCGTTGTGGCTGTGCATGCTATTCTTTGGGTTGAGTTAAAAGAAAATAATTTAAAAAAATAAAAAAAATTTATTTAGGATTTATTCAGTACAAAATTTGAACTTTTCTAAACCTATTTTGTCGATTCGTTTAAATTCCTCTTGCAACAAAACATTCGGTTTCAAGTCACATGAAAAATTCGTTTTGATGAAATTGGGAGCACCAAACATTCGGTTTCAAAACGAATCCGAATAGTACAGTAAAAATAGGTTTTGAACTGGAAAAAATTGCCCACTGGAATTTCGCTTGCTTAAAGTTTTAAGGACCTCTCAAAAAGGTGACCTCGAATTTCGAGTTTTATACCCAGAAGTTCATATTGTGGTCAGTAGAGGGCGCCAAAGTTACGAAAATTAAGTTTTTCGTTGCCAATCGTTTTTAATCACACCCCCGCCATCATAGCGAAAAAAAAAGGTCGGGTGTGGTGAAAATGACGAAAAACTGTGTTTTAGTAATTTTGGCGCCCTGTACCGCCCAAAATATGAACTTCTGGGTATACCTTCCAATACAAATAAAACTCGAAATTCAATTTTGAACATTTTTTGACTTAAAAGTAATTTTGTACGACTAATAGAATTGGAGATAAATGGGCCGACACAAATGTCAAAATTACGCTAAAGCCTACGGGTGGGGGAGGTCACCTTTTTGGTTTTAGACTTTTTGGGAGGTCCTTAAAACATTAAGGCCCATACGCAGTTCAAAATATTTCGCACGGAATGACAAAACTTCATATAAAAAAAAGTCCCAAATGGGATATCTCAAATGGGATTTCTTTTTTATATGAAGTTTTGTCATTCCGAGCGAAATATTTCGAACTGCGTATAGGCTTTTAAGCAAAAAAAAATTTTTTCCAGGTCAAGCCTTCTAACTGTAGGTACTAGAATAAAATGTTCGGATTCGTTTTCGCAGACTCGTTAGAGGTTATCTATTAAGTGGTCTCAAATCACTGGCAGTGATTTATTTCAGAAATTTTAACCCAAATGCTCTACATAGAGAAAACGCTTAAAATTTTATTTTGATTTGACAAAAATCCAGTTTGTTTTAAAGTCTTTGTTGTATTCTTGATGCTGGTAAGTGGTCCATTAAAATTTAACTTCAAAAGCAAATATAAAATGCTTAAAATCAAACTTGATTTAGCCTTTTATGAGTTTTATAGTGTTGGCAATTTTTAAAACTCACATTTACTTAAGCTTTTTATTAGAAATATATATTAGTTGTTGTTTAAAACGCAAAGACTAGACTTAAAAAAGTCAAAAAGTGACTAATATGGTAATTTCGTTGCTGTAGATCTATCTGCAGATACTTTATGAGTTTTGGCAAACTTCTCAATAAAATTAAAATACTCCATTGGCAAAATCTATGGTAACTACATACATACACACTATAGTTGTTATGGCTAGTGACACACACACACACACACGTTTTTTTTTTATGTTAATTGATAATTTTATAACTTTTTAATGAAAGGCCAACAGATAAATTGAAACAAAAACCTTGAAATGGTTTTGTAGCTTTATTGGTATTTGAGATTTGTAAGTGAAAAAAACAATAAATTACTTGAAATTATAGTAAAAAAAAAAATCGTTAATTATGAAAAACTATATAAAGACATCTTAAAATTTATGCAAATTCGCATAGCTTTAAGCGACAGCTAAGATCTATGAGATTTATAGCACAGCTGATTTGTCAAAAAGGCCATAAAAGAAATTGTTAAATATTACTAAAACTGGTAGCTCAAAGCAAAAGTCGCATATCAGCGAGTAGTTTTCAGATTAATAACTACAAAAGCTGATATCAGTTATCAGTGACGTAGATAGCACTTTGAGCAGTGGGGTTCTTGCTGCTAACAGTCACAAACTTTCTGCACGATCTGAAGAGCACTTCTTATGAACCTATCAGCTGCCGTGTCAATTTCAATATTATAGAAAAGTCTGTCAAAAAACTCTTTTTATATTCCTTGATATAGAACACATTCAAATGAAAGCCATTGGTTCAAATACTTTTGAGATTCCAGCATTTTTTGAGGGGAACCGCACCATCTACCAAATTTAAATCGACCGTTTAAAAATTGTTAAAATCGTTTTGGACCCCTCTAGTTAACTAACTTTCAAAAACAAGTCAGCACTGAATTCACGTACGATTTTTTAAAAAATTCACACCTGATTCCAGGCTCGACTTTTCAAAGTCAATCAGCACTGAATTCATAGCTGTTTGTTACGCCTAAGGTTCAGGCCTGAAAGCCTAAGACATGCATGTTTTAAATTCAGTGACAAATGAATGCGTAGATTCATGGCTGGTACACAAAATTCAGGCATGATTTCATGACTAATTCAGGCCTGAACCGAACTGAAGGAAAGCTATTCTCATTGCTTCAAGTACTTTTGAGATTCCAGCATTTTTTTTTTTTACGTTTTGGACCCCTCTAATTAACTCAGTTTGCCTAAAATGAAATGCAAAAAATCAGTATCAAATATCACCAAGTAGGAAGGGAGTATAGAGTAAAAATTCATGCATATAAAAGTTACCACTTCAAGGAAAATAAGTTTCTCCAGCGGTTGCATTGTAGAATGCCCAATATCAATATAGCAAATAAGATGGTCCTATGCTGCGGAGTTTGAAATATCTTTGAAACACGAATCTAAGTTCTTGAACATCAAGAAAATTTCAGGTCAACATAAAAATGTTTTAATTGTTTCACTTTCGTAAGTTTATGCTGTGAGTTTAACCCATAAATGCGCCCTCCCCCTTCTACGCCACTGAGCAGTATTAATGGCAAAAATTAAAGTCAAGCAAATTTTTAATACCATTATATATGAATATTTTTATGTTTTTCCTGGAACTTAATGCTTAGCTTAAGAATGTGCCAAGAATTTTTATTGAACAAGTTGAGGCAGTTTGTTAATTGACCGATGTTGGACTGTGGGGTGGTCTTGTGGTTGCTCTTTGAGACAGTCAAAACAAACAATTAAATGCTCATAAAAATAGTATATAATAATATAAATACCAAGAAAACTAAAGTCAAAGACTGAACCGTAAAAGTCAGGTCACGTGTTTATGGAGTTAGTTAGGGGCGTGGGTAGCAAAGAGTTCAAGCACCTATTCATTAGCTTGGCATGCAAAACTGTTAAATGAATTTTATGTAAATAAAGTATGAAAACAAAAAAAATGCTATGGGTAGTTTAATTAGCCTGTGCTGGCCAAAAGGACAAGCTCAAAATGGCGTCCAAAAGGCGCCAGAACTATGAGCAAATCGCGTGCTAAAAACTACGCTAAAAGTGAAAATGCTAAAAGCAAAACGAACTGAAGGCCGCACCTTGTGGCATGTGCAAACGCGTGGCAACAGCCAAATGTTGGTCGAGAGTGCCATGAGTGCCACTGGGTGGCATAAATCCGGCTAAAATCAATAAAAAAAAAACAACAAACAAAACTTAAGCGCTGCTCAGACAATAAATTGCCAGTAAGCCAAAAACAGCCAGACAAATCAAATGATTCACCAAACGCGGCTTTAAAGATGTGTCTTTTACTTTAATGTTTTGGCACCAAATTGCGGCAATTCCAGAAATTTCTGTGCTACCAGGAACTGAGTAAGCTCAGGCTGTATAAGGCCGGGCCAAGTCTAAAACGGCTAAAATGTGTGGGCGTATGTTCAACACTTAAAAACAAAGATTTCACATTTTGTTGAAAACAAAACTTGAACTGATTTGCTGATTTGCATGCATCAATATTTGCACTATATCAAGTGTGCATTGGAATAAATAATTAAATTAAAATTACAAAAAAAAAAAAACAAAGTAAATACACAGTTGCCGCTAAGTCAACAAGTCATGTAAATGTCAAAACGCCAGCTGGCTGTCAAACTGTGTGCGCAAACTGTTTAGCATGCACTGCATGCTGCAACGTGTTGTGAATTATAAAATAATCATGCATAAATGGTATAATTTAAATGGTCTGGGAAACTCCCATGCACATATTTAGATAAATCTTTGATAAAAGCTCATTAGTCTTAGCCGCTTCTGAAAATTAATGAGATTGTAAAATGTTATTTTTAAATTCCAGCTAACAAATAGATCTTTCGAATATTATAATAATGTATTTTTGTAAAATCAACAAATTTAACACTTACTTCGCACTTCAAACACTCTGTGGCTTTCGAAACACAGTCTACTGCTTTGTTGCAATCTATAATAATAATTAAAAGTAATTATGAGTTCAGTGTTCAGTGGCGTTGATAATATCTTTACGAAAGGAGCTAGGAAAGTTCTCTTATGCATCATATAAAAAATCTTGTACGTGACATAATAACAAGTAGAAGAATTTTTTAAATTTTTAACACATTATATTAGGTTTACAACTTTGCGCAGTTTTCCGGTGAACGACTGTAGCGGCATGTTCTGGTACAAATACGTAGATTAAATTGGTTCAAAATTAGCTTAGTTATCTGCCAAAATAACGACATAACCATAAAGTACCATAACTTGTACTTTCATTAAAAATTTATCCCTTATCGAAGATGTCAGTGAGCCAAATTCTCGAGATTGCTCTTAGTGAAAGAAAATGTCGAGAGTGATTTCTGCGCTTAAAAATCTATGATTTTGACGTGGAGAACAAGCATAGCGGTGGGTCAGAGAGTTTTCGAAGACTCCGAATTGCTGAAATTGCTTGATGAAGACTCGTGACAAATGGCAATATCATAAGCAGTTATTCAATAAGCGATTTGACAACGCCTTAAAGCTATCGGAATGGTAGAGAGATGTTGAGCGCCGTTTCTTCACTAGCGAACAGCTGCTTCACACAACACACAAACGAAAGCGGTTTTCATATGGAATTGTGATCGGCCCACTACGCTAATCCCAAGCGCAAAAAACCGTCCACGTCGACGGCCAAACTTACTATGATAACGATCGAGTATACTATGAGCTTCTGAAACCGGGTGAAACCATTACAGCAGATCGGTATCGAACGTAATTGATGCGTTTGAGCCGAGCATTGAAGATAAAACGGTCACAGTACAAAGAGAGACACGACAAAGTCAGCCTCCAGCATGACAATGCTCAATGCTGTCAAGACGTACCTGGACAGGATTAATGGATGGGATGTCGTACCCACCCGCCGTACTCTCCAGATATTGCTGCTTCGAATTACCAGGGCTAGCTGTCAAAAAATGGATATTATCGCCTCAAAAGATTCCTCGCTTTGTCGAAATGGTATCCGACAACTACCAGAAATTGCTAATGACGGGCAGTACTTTCAATAATAAATATATTACCACTTTTTTACAACAAATCCTCAAATATTGGCAAAAAACGGTGGAAGCAAAGTTGTACACCTAATAATTTACCAAATCAGCTTATCCATGGCTCTACACATTTTAAACTCGATGAGAACAGCGTTTCCAAATATGCATCGTATTATTTTAACATCGCTTTACTAGAAAATCTGTGAAGTAAATGAAATGAGTACCCCACATGTGCCTTCCCTCTACGCCGCTGATTTAATTTATTAATACATTTTTAAAACATTAGGTAAAACAAACGCCTCTGGCTGTAAAGCCGCCTCTAATTGCAGTGTAGTTACTTAACAACCATATGCACACACACACACACACACACACACCTCATATTACAACTTTAATAACATTATTTACTTTTATAGACATTTATTAATACATACGTTTCCTTATGAGCTTCACCAGCGAACGTTTGTTAATCCAAAGATCAGTAGCACAGTTTGAAAGCCAACGGGCACAGTTTAGAAGCCAGCGGGTGCTGCGCTGACGCAAGCGAATTACAAAATTGCAAAATTTCAACGCACACTTTGTGCATTTGCACATAAAATTGATGATATCAAATCTAATTATGACAATTTGTCATGCATTACTTTAATTAAAACACTACAATGCGTATAAAATAAATAATAAATTTCAAAATTAAGAATCTAATTTACAAACGCGTACTTGGTATGCATCTATGTATATGTATATGTACTTATGTACATGTGCTTAAAGGCATTAAAGACATTAAGGCGCTGCTCATTTCACTTAACAAAAAATCACCTGCGCTCTTTGCTTATATTATTTATCAATTCAATAATAATTTATTACGAATTTTACTGTGCAATAATTAATTTTTGCTCAAATTACGAAAATTACGTCGCACGCGGACGAGTTATTACACTTTTTTGATTCCCATTTTCTCCTTCCCCTTGAAGCCTGACACATTGCTGCTTGATGGCTTACAAATACTCTTATTTGTTGTCTACCTTCTCCTTGTCAACATGACTTGAGCGTTAAATTCCTTTTTAACTGCTTTTTCCTAGATCTGTTAGTTGACATAAAGCTGAATACATTCTGCACAACATGCAAGCCCACTCTGACACAAGCTAATTAATTTATCACTCTACCACAGCTGTTGTGTGCATAGCCTATAAACAAAAACAAAGCCAAACAAACGCATTTAGTTAGTTTTGTATATGCATGTAATTTATTACATTGATTGTGATACACTATCGCTATATACACACACAAAATAATACATATATATATATAATATTTTTAAATTGACAATAAATGTTGCGTTGCACAGCAGCAGCAGCAGTGTAAATAATACTAATAATATATATATAAACAAATAAACTAACTTAAGCATATATGTAAATAACTTAAACGCACAGTTTTCAAGCTATTGTTTACAAGTACAAGTACATATATATAAAAAAGGAACATATAAGTAATAGAAGGCGCTTTTAGCGGCGCGGCAAGTACAAAAGATACAAGTATAAATACGCATAGAAATATATCACACATACACTATATTATTGTAACACATTTTAATTGTCTACGCTTTGATTTTGCGACCCACTTTGGTCGTTGCATATTTATGGCTATTATGGCCTGTAGTGCCGCCGCCTCCGCCATGTGAATTGTGGCCTTTGTGCTTGCCAATGCCATTGGGTTTTGTGCGTGTTTCAAAGAGCACATCAGAGTCTGTTTCTGACTCGGTGAGTGACATGCTGCGTGAATCTGCAGTGGTAAAAACACAAACATTCAATTACAATCGCACAAGTAACGTTTTACTGCACTTACAAGTGGCTGACTCCTCATCTTGCGCCCCAATCAAGGAATATTTTTGCACTTTTTGACGTATGCGTGGCTTTTTGGACTGGCGACAGGCGCAGGCGATGCCCCAAAATATGCCAGAAAGCAGCAAACAGACGGCAATAACGCCCACAAACACATAAAGTATAGACCAGTCTGTATGGAAAACATAAAGTTGTTAAACAGTATCATCTATAACTAATTAGTTTGCCACTTACCGCAATTGGCTTCATTCGAGCCAAAGAAGTAGTCGGCGGAAGGCATCCAAAAGGCCTCACAATTACAGGCACGAGTTGTAGGATTGCAAGTGCCATGACCGGAACAATTGTTCTGGCATACAGTGGTACGTATATCTACAAATAGTGCGCCCAATATGGAGACATCACGCTGTAGCTTGGCACGCAGCAGGCGCTCCACATACAATCCATTCACAGGTTTAGACTGACCATTGGCATCAGTGTCTGCCACATAGAATACCAAAACGGCAGCCTCTGTGTGCAAATCGGATTTCAGCTCGCGTATTTGTATTTTTTTATCATCGCCCAGCAGCAGCTGTAGCTTCTGCACTATGGAATCCAGTTCACTTTGTGATAAATAATTAATGCCCATGGGCAACGTGATTTGCACCAAAAACATATGCATGGGATCGGGATGCACATTAACGCTAACAGTATCTGAACTGGTTAGACCCTGTTCGTCGCTGACAGTTAACTTGTAGACGTAGCGACCATCCACCAAGTTGGTTAGCTGCAAAAATATTTAGAGCATGAGCGGAAAAACTTCCTGTAAGTAACTCTTGAAATTACTTACAATTATAACCGGCTGCTTGTCTGTGTCTCCAACAATGACCCCAGCTGCTAGACTGTTATCTTCGCGAGTCCATACATATTTAACCACAGCCAAATCGTCAGACGATTGTGAGCCATTTAAGTAGAGTGCTGTGGTAGGCAAGGTAATGCTAAAATCCCCGCCCGCATTAGCTATGGGCGCAGCATTGCGTTCTAAGAGATATTCAGAAAATAAATCAGATGACTTCAATTTGATTTCAACTCTTTTACTTACCCTGCACGATCTTGATCCATGTCGTGTCACTAGCCGTGTTATTATTCTCATCCGCCACAGTCAGCTGGAACTGGTAGAGACCCAACGTCAGCGAGGTGGCATTTGCTGTCTGTAATACACATATTCATCACTAATGAGATTAAGCTAAGACAGAATATTAGATTAGCTAGTTACCGTAGTATTTGAGTTGAGTATGACCGCATTATTGGGTCCGCTCAATTGTTTCCATTGACAGCTTTTAATGCCAATGTCATCCTTAGATTGCGAGCCATTTAGCAGCACCCAATTAACTGGCAGACTAATGGTCTATTGATGAGCAAACAAAAAAAAAGATTTATGGTTACTATTTTTGGGCTAACTATAACATTTTGGAAAACCTACTACATTGGAACCGGCTACAGCTACCGGCGGTGAATTTGTGGGTGGCTTAACAAACACATGAACCTTGGCTGCGCTGGATTGACCACTTCCATCGGTCACTTTTAATACAAACGTGTACATGCCCTCCTCCAAGTTCGAAAGCTGAGCGTAAGGTGTTCGCGTGTTTTGCATATCAACTGCTTTGGCCTCATCGCTGGCATCTTTAGTCCACTCCCAGGCTACAATCTCATGATCATCTGTGCTGGCAGTGCCATTTAAGGTGACATTATTGTTGGGCAAATAGAGTATTACTGCATCTCCAGCATTAGCCACAGGCGCATAGTCAGTTTCCTTGAGCACTTCTATGTGGGCCGTTGTAGAATTCGTTACATTGTTCGAATCGGTTACAGTCAGCTTGAAGGTGTAATTGCCCGGTGAGTTAAGGTCTGTAAGCTGCAGCGTGCTGACATCGGGTAGTTTTGGCTGATAGCCAAGTGGACCTAATATAACTTCCCAATGCCAGTTGATAATCTTATCGTCGTCGGTGCTTATGCTGCCATCAAGTATAGCATTTGTTGTGGGCTGGCGTATAATTTGTTCACTTGGCTTTATAATAACCTGCGGCGGCTGATTAATGCGCTTCTCGGGCAGCACCGTCACATTGGCAGTGGCCTCACCAAAGGTGCCATTATCGCCAGTCACAGTCACTTTAAATGTGTACAAACCTTCGGATAGATTGGATAGTTTCACTTTTGATTTACTTTGATCCGATATGGTGCCATTCATGGGCCCGCTGGGTTGCGTTATCAAAGTCCACAAATATTTGTATTTAGTGTTGCTTGTTTGCTCATCGGGCACGGTAAAGGCAGCCAAACTGACCTCTTGCTCTGGCAGGCGCACCTCTTTCGACATGATAGACACTACAATGTCTTTGTTCGAGTTCTCCGACTTGCTGCTGGCCAATTGTGACGTGGCAGCAGTTTCACCAGCAGTGCTGTCACTGCGTTCCTGCGGCGTGGTCTCCTCGTTGCTCAAATAGGCACTATAGGGCACTGGCAGCAGCACACATTTCTGCTGCTTATTGCGCACAAAGCCGTGTCGGCAGCTGCAGATGCCCGTAACAGCACTGGACTGCAGTGGCATGCATTGCTCCTGCGGCGGGCAGGGATTGTTTACATTACAGGTCATATATTTGGGATTAGTTTGTAGCTCAGCACCGCCAAAGTAGCTGAGATCATCGCTGTTCAGTACATCGCCTTCGTCAGGTTGTAGCAGCAGCTGCTTCATGCGCTTTTCAGCTAAGGGAAAGTCATCCTCATCATAGCTTGGGTTGTCCTAATTATAAAGATATCAAAATTTTAATGCTTTTTGACTTAATGGCGCACACTAACTAACCTGCTGCTGTCGCTGTAAATAGCTGGGACGTCTGGACTGCTTCCAAAAATTAAGCGCACCCTGTGCCGCTAGCTCATCATAGGGCAGTAGTTCCTCATTGTTTTTCGAAGCTTTGAGCAGCTTGGCCCAGCTAGCTGTCTCACCCACGGGACTGACCAAGACCATTTGCACTTTTTCATTATCCCGCACACGTTCCTTGGGCAAGCAAGCCTCATTGGTAACACAGCGTATATGATAGCATTTGCGCTTAAAGACCAGCACAACATTGCAGGCATTTGTTTGATTCTGTGACTTTTCGCAACATGCCTCTAGACAGCTCCACAAGTACGACTCCTCATCCAGCACATCTGAGCTCAGCAGCTCCGGCTTGTACTCCTCAAACACGCCTGCCTGCTGCTCGTCACGTGGTGTGGCATTCTCAAAAACATGCCGCAACATGCCTCCACACATGCCACCAGCTGCGGCAATGCCATTAGCTTTTTTGTCCTCGTTGTTCTGCTTTCCAGCAGCGCCCAAAAGTGCGTTTTGCGTTGTAACACCTATGACGTCGTCGGACCTGGCGTATGTTGCTGACGCCAGCAGCAAAAGCAGCAGCAAGTGCTGCGTACGTGTTGCCAAACGCTGCTTGTGCATTTCGTTTTATTAAAACACTTTCAACAAATCAATTAAGTTATGCGCTGCTTTTTCAAACGTTTTATACACACAATAGTCCTAAATTAAATGTAGAAAAAACTATTTTACTGCCATGGCTACGTTCTTTTTTCGCAGTCAGCACAAAACAACCACGAAAAAATTGCATCAGCTGTTGGCTGGTCGAACTGTGTTGTAAAAAGTGTTTTGTAAGAGTGTTGTAAAGCAGCGTGCTTACTACATTTTGAATATTAACAGAGCTTTGAGCTTTTGAACAGCAAGCAGCGCACAATGGAACCATACGCGTAGCAGCGCGGCGCGCGTTTTGTTTATATTTTTTTGCGTGCTTAAAATGTCGCGTTTAAATTTATGGTGCTACAACGGCAAAAAACAATAACAATTAAAAGTGTACGTAGCGTTTAATATTGTGATTTGCATAAAATTTAATTTAAATTGCAATACGTTGCGAAATTGCAAATATTGATTTTAAAACTGAAGTTTGCTGGCAACTGCCCACACACGCTGTACATAAGCTATACAGTATATAAATGGCTAGACATACATAAGTGGCAAGTAGACGCAGCCCACGCTTAACCAACCACACAACAAATTCAATTACAACAAAAGGTGCCACAAAAATAGCTCAGAACAACAAAATAGTTTCTTTTCTAGCAACTTTGTCTTTTGTCTAGGCAAATAAATCAATGCTTTAATGCAAATTAGAAAATATTTGCTGTCTACGATAACTATAAGAACTAAATAAAACTAAAACAAATTATCATATTTTACTTATTATAGAAACACATAAATCAAGCAAATTGCGCGCTGCAAAACTGTTTGCATTTTTCAACACTTTACACAGACAGTTTGAAAGCCTACCGTGGGCGTTTATTTTGGTTTTTTTTACCAAAAAACTTGTACATATGTATATGTATTTGATAATTTTATATAAAATGTACATATGTGCTTATTTTAGTAGCACTTTATGTTATCTAAAGCAGCAGTTAATTGATTATATGCCTAGGCAGCAAGGCGCCATAGCGCACAGTTTGACAGGCTTAGCAAACAGTTTTAGAGCAATGCGACTTGCTTGCTGAAAATATAAAATATACAATTTAATTGGGTTTTTTTTTCTGCTTATATGCCACAAATAAATCTTAACGAGTGACAATTGTAATATATGCATTTAAATATTTTATTTTATTTTTATGAAATTATATTTATTGCTGTATAATTAAGCAAATGTACAAAAGGTGCAACCAAAAATGCAAATCACGTAATGCCCACACGAGATTTTTTATTGAACATTTTATTTAGCCAAACATTTGAAGTGACATTAAATGCTGTTCAATTATTTGTTTATACGATAAATAAAATAAATAATTATTTACAGCCTAACAATTATGTGTGACAATTGTGTTTAAAGGGGGTGCGCCAAAAAATTGAAAGACCAGGTTGCCATATGAAGTAGACAAGAATATAAATCCAGACGAAACGCAGACTGGGTGAGGCTTAAGGTAACTCGTTGGTTTCTTTGATTAAAAAATGGTTTAGGAAAACCTTCCAACTGGATAGAGTTACATTAGCATACGGACTGGTATTACTTACAGACTAAGATGAGCATCAGGGACTCTTAACTACTGCAGTTTGTGTAAAATTAAGAAGAAATCCTTAGCCTCTATGCTGCACTTAGGAGTCGAGAATATATGTACAGTAGTAGTAGTAGAAGAAATTCTTCAAAGTTCTAACCAAAAGAAAGTTATCCTGAGCCTCTATGCTGCACTTAGGAGTCGAGAATATATGTACAGTAGTAGTAGTAGAAGAAATTCTTCAAAGTTCTAACCAAAAGAAAGTTATCCTGAGCCTCTATGCTGCACTTAGGAGTCAAGAATATATGTACAGTAGTAGTAGTAGAAGAAATTCTCCAACGTTCTAACCAAAAGAAAGTTATCCGTCTTAAACGGGCATAGCAACTTCGATGTGATCTATGTGACTCATGTGAAAATATCCAAAAATTTAAAAATCCAGGTTTGTGTCGGGAAGTGGAGTAGCATCCTTAGGGTCCCACTACAGTTAACCCACTGATATTATTTTTATTGGCTTAATCTTTTGCCTTAAATTTTAATTAAGTGGATAATTAGAGTCTAACGTCTGGTTGTACTGCGAAACCATGACCCAAAGCACCGAAACGTTCATATGACATGTCATACATATCTATTCGATAAGTTCGATTAATATGGGAAACCTTTTATGGGTAGATCCTATAACAAAAACCATTTTAAAGCCAAACCTTGTAAACGTTGCTCTTAATATTAAAATTTCAGCTTCAATGTCATCTTCTACGGAGAATCTGAAATGCGGCATAATTCCCAAAAATAATTATAATAAGTCGTTGAAAAACTTTTTGTGAAAACTCTTTTGAAGCAGTTCCTTTTTTCGCAGCTGAATTTCGTTACTAGATGTATATGGGAACTGATAGTGTGGTATGTAAAAGATTGGGTGAAGAATTTGATTTCTTCTAGGGGGGTCTAGGTTTTTGTCACGAAGTCAATATTCTCTAGGAAAATATATATATGTATATATATATAAGAGAGCAAAACATAAGCATCTACTATATTATTTTTAGGCGAAACATTATCTGAGATTTGGTCCGAAATAGTTATTGACGGCCACAACGCGATAGCGGAATATGTGCCTCCTGGAGAAGTGCTTTCGGAAATGACACATGTGTCGGACACCTGGTAGAGCCAAATGGCGTGAATTCGGAAGAATTTTTTCGTTTTTTTTTTTTTATTTGAAAGTTGTGTCGTTAGCTCCATTGTGTCAAAATTTAAGATCGATACGAACATTTTTTTTCAGCTAGATTGATCTCCGAGCAAAAAATGCCAAATTCGTGATTTTCGATTTTTTTACGGTGAATCCGGAAGTGTGCAGAAATGATAAAAACCGCCATAAAATGTAATCGCAAAAATTTAAAAAACCCTTTGTAATAATGTGAAAAAAAATAATTGTTGCCTAGTGAAATGGCAAAATGTTTTTTTAAAAAAAGAGGGAAATCGTCTGAAAGAGCACTTCTTTTGTCGTTTTTCACTGCTTTCAGCATTTCCAACAAATCATCAGAACTTGGAACCGGTTTTTGGGATTTTTTTCGCTTTTGGCTCTTTTGGACACTTGTGGATTCACCCCAAATCGAGCTTACGGATTCACCCCAAATCTTGCAAAAATCGAGACGAATGCTTTATGGATATACTTACATTTGATTTTACTTGAGAAAATGTTGAAATTTTAGCGCCACAAAAATTTAAAATAAAACTTTGAAGGTAACAATTTTTTAAAAAAAAATTATACTCAACAGAAAAACACGTGTTCTCGAGTTGGAGTATTATCAAAAAAACTAGCGTCGGCCATGACGTTCACTTGACATCTTTTCCAATGTCATAAAACTCTTTCCGTATACCAAACCCAAATGAAATTGGATCGGAAGTTTTTACATCGTTTCTTGTGCGGCAATCTATATCACTAATGCCGGATCTCTCATAGGGTAGAGAAATACCTAATGATGCCCATCAAGGGCAGGACGTGCTCAGTTTGTGGGCTTTATTTTTCATCAAAAAGTTCCATGAACAAACATAAAAAAAACGTGCATGGTGTTACAGTGGACGACGTGTCTCGTGTTCTCCCCAGGAGACCACAGGAGATCTTTTGTGTCGTCTAGGAAACCGTGGAGTGTTTAAAAAAGAGTATTAAGAAACTGCTGATGCTACCGCCACTGCGATCCACGATATATCCGTGTGGATTGATGCTGGGAACGTTGGGGAATAGAGGGAATAAAGTCGGTTCTATTGCTTCGAAGTTTCTCACGCTTCTTCTCTACCATATTAATTTGCTTAGGACTACATTATAAACTTTTCTAGTAGTGTATTTGACAACCATGGAAACTAAAATTAATAGTTCCAGCCTGGAAATGACTCTCGATTAGTTACAAAATGTATCTTACTTGGGAGTTATCTGCAAATAGTGAGTGCATTGTTAACACTGTGCAAAGATAACGCATTATGCAAAAGTAGAAACATGACGTAAATAGATTTTAAACACTTGGCCATTTATGCCCGTATATGGTTTTGCCTAAACTACTCATATTATATACACCTTACTATATTCATATTCTATGAATCAACAAACAAACCGCCGAGCCATAAAATTCATATTTCACACTGATAAGCGCAAATTTTTAACGTCTTATATACAATATACTATGTAATTAATACATTTACATTTTCTTGTATATTTTTAGATGACAGACTTTTCGGATAGTTCGCCTAGCAGTGTGCTGAGTCCAGCCACAACGCTAATAGAAAATTTCCACAAGAAGAATGGCGTGACAGGGACAGCAGCAACACCAGCTGCGACAGCAACAACAACAGCTGTTTCAACTATGCCCACAGCTGTTGCAATGAATGGAACAAGCGGCCCACTGTGCGCCAGCGCCAGCACGGGCAACAGTCTGGGTCGCCATCTTAATGCCAGTTCCAGCAGTAGTCTTAAGGAAACCTCACATCATCAGACATCCACATCACAGCAGGTAAACTATGCTAAGGGTTTGGAGTTGTCAGGGGGGCCAACTGTCAATTAGCACATAATTTACGAACGAAAACAAAACAAAACTTAGATAACAGCTGATAAGCACAATTGGTCAGTCTTCTAGAAATATGTACTTGAATGTAATATCTGGAACTTTTCGGAACTAAAAATGTTATCAACTTTTTTTTTAGCTTAGCCGCATAATGTGACTATTTTTAAACGATTACTTAAAGCCCAAGCAGCCAAGTTTGTTTGGCCTTTATTATTATAGACAAAAAACTTAAATGCATTAAAAATTGTTGATATGATTATATACAATTGATTAGATTGAAGCAGCCTGATAGACATGGCAATAACAACAAATAATTGGCGTCTTAGTGGCTGTTGTCTCTATGGCACTGTCTGTGAGTGTGTTTGTGGGTTAAATAAAGCCAATTAAATTGTTTATATGATTCGATTAGCTGTTCATTTCTATCAATTTATATACTCTATATACATATATATGCCGAATCAGCAACACGTGTCGTTTGGGTTTTTTTTTTTGTTGGCACTTTGTATAAAATTTCAGGCTAAATTCAAATTCTGATAAGATAAATTTTTCAGCGGGATTCACCTTCGCAATTTAAATTTTGAAGCTTTTTATGGAACTAGTAGAAAGAATACTTGCATCATTGCAATACCATTAAGGACAGTTCCCAATTTCAATTGCAGCTTCAATTTTTTGTATAAAAATCAGATTTCTTTTTGCTGTGTAATGTAGCTGATACAATATTTCTTGGTTTTCAGTGTGCCAAGGCTACACTTAAAGATGGCGTACGTTAAAGTCGGGCGCGGACGACTACCCTGTACCACTGCTTGCAATAAAATGCAGTAAATTGCTTAAGAACACCAAAAGACATTCAATTGCCAAATTAGATTACGATCGTTCCTATGGGAGGTATATGATATAGTCAACCGATTTTGATCAAATTTGGTATAGTGCTTGGGAACTCTAAAAAACTTCTTAATGCCAAATTTGGTTACAATATCTTCACAAACAAACGAAACAACGAATTTTGTACAAAAAATCCTATGGGACCTATATGATATAGTCAACCGATTTTGATAAAATTTGGTACAGTGCTGGGGGTTTCTAAAAAAACTTCCGATTGCCAAATTTGGTTATGATATCTTCATAAGTAAACGAATTATCCATCTAAAACTTTTGCTTTTTTTCGAGGTCCTCTGAAACACCCCTATGGGAGCAATATAATGTAGTCCCGATATCAAAAAAATAAAATATACTTGTCTCCTATGGATTAATAAGGGATCTTATCTGAAAGTTTGGTTGCTCTAGCTCTTACCATCTCTGAGATCTAGGCGTTCATTCGGACAGACGGACATGGGCATATCGACTTCTCTAGTCACCCTGATCATACTTTAGGTAACTTAGGGGGGTCTCCGACTTCTCCTTCTGTACGTTACATACATTTTCGGCTTGACAAACACAATATACCCTTTGTACCATACGGTACAGGGTATAAAAAGTTAAATAATTCATGTGGAACTGTTGGACTGCTTTCTGGGATTATATTTGGTGTCCCTAGTAGGTATGCTCGATACAGAAAAAATTGAATCAAAGTAATTCTTTAAAAAACTCGATAGCGATTAGATTCTCCAAAAAAGAAAAACGATATCGACAGTCTTAAAAATCGCATGGGCAACCATAAAGAGATTTTTTTGGAAAAACAATTTCAAGTGCCAAATGTAAAACGAAATTTAGATCGATATTGATATTAAGCGACGATAAATTCAGAACCAAAATATCGGTATCGAATATTCTCGATATTCAAAATACCGGATCGGTATCGCGCATCCTTAGTCTCTAGATTAGAACTAGGTGGGCTGTTTGACGGATATGCCTAGGCCGATGCTTTTTTTTCTTTTTTTTCAAGCCAGCTTATGTATGGCACAGTGGTTTGAAACGACTTTTTGCCTTTTTTTTTGGTTTTCCAGCATTTAAGATACCCATTATTTGACTTGTAATGATAGAAAAGAAATTTTCTTTTAAATTAGCAACACAATTATTGTAAGATTTTTAAAAAAAAAGCTTAACTTTATTCAGCAGTGCTTCCAAAAACGAAAAAACCAACCCGAACAATTTAATCGGATTCGTTTTTGCGTGCTCTGGAAAACGAATTTTTTGTTGATAGTTTCCCTTTTTATTTTTGATAAGTTTTATATTTCCCTTATTTTTTCCGATAAATGATTATTATTTATTATTTTTTTTGTTTACACGAACACAAAAAAAAATTCCTTTTACCTGTGCTTGCTACTTTTCGGTTTGAGTCAGAAAAAAAATATTTAAAAAAAATAAATGTCAGTAAATATTAAATTATTAATTATTATATATGGATTTCAAAGCTGTTAACAACAGACTGTGCACACTCAGAACCAGGGGAAAATTTTTCAATATAAGCTACATTAACATGCATGCCCCAACCGATGACAAAAGTGACCAAGATAAAGACGACTTCTACGACCTGCTTGAAAAAACTTACGAAGAATGCCCGAAACACGATATAAAGATTACAATCGGCGACGCGAATGCGAAAGTGGGGAAAGAAGAAATATACCACCGCATAGCAGGAAAGCATAGCCTGCATGAAATTAGCAACGAAAATGGCAAGAGGCTGGTGAATTTCGCTGCCTCTAAGGGCTTAATTATAGCCAGCACAATGCTACAAAGGAAAAACATCCATAAAGCAACATGGACATCTCCTGATGGCTTGACTCAAAACCATATTGACCATGTATTAATTGACTCGCGGCATGCATCTGATATCATGCAAGTTAGAACGTTCAGAGGGGCGAACATGGACTCGGACCATTTCTTAGTGGGGTCAAAAATAAGAGCAAGAATCTCCACAATGTTCAATCGAAACCAAAATGAGGAAAGGAAACGAAAGTTAAACATAGAGGCATTTACTGACATCTCAAAACAAGTAGAGTTCAAGCAGCGACTGGATGAAGAACTCAGTCGCGTACCGCTAAAAGACTACATCACAGAGGAGTGGAAATACCAAGCCGACACGATAATGGGTGTAGCGGCTAGGGTGATTGGCTTCGAACCTAAGAAAAGAAGAGAGGACTGGTTCGACGAAGAATGTAAAGAAGTCACTGATACAAAAAACGACGCATACAGGCAGATGATAAGTAAGCACCGAACTAGAGCATCTGTAGAAAAATATAAGCAACTAAGAAAATTTGAAAAGAAGCTGCACAGGAGAAAGAAAAAAGACTATATGGAACAAAAGTTTGAAGAAATACAAGAACTACATAGCCACAACAGAGCCAGAAATTTTTATAAATGCATAAAGAGCACGCAAGGCGTGACCGCGTTGCAGACTTCGTACATTAGAGACGCAGAGGGCAGACTTATCACTGAAAAGGAAGGCATACTAAAGCGATGGAAGGATTACTTTGATGCAATGCTGAATGAAGGCTTGGATGGTAACGGCACACCCCAAATTGAAGCAGAAGAATCAGCTGAAGGATACATCGACTCACCCACATTAGACGATGTAGTGGAGGCAATTGGGAAACCAAAAAAAACAATAAATCGGCTGGCATCGATGAGATACCCGCGGAAGTGATAAAAAATCTGTCAAATGGGGCTATAGCCCGCTTGCATGAGCTTATATGCAAAATTTGGGAGGAAGAGACAATTCCTGAACAATGGGAATCGGGAATAATCATCCCCATTCACAAAAAGGGAGACCGCCTCAACTGCAGCAACTATCGGGGAATATCACTGCTCAACGTAGCATACAAAATATTCTCCAGTATCCTAGCCAAAAAACTAACACCATATGTAGAATCCAGCGTAGGCAACTATCAGGCGAGTTTCCAGCAAGGAAAATCAACACTTGACCAAATCTTTGCAGTCCGACAGATACTTGAGAAAACTTGGGAATATAACATCACAACATTCCATTTATTTATCGACTTCAAGGCGGCATATGACAGCATTGACAGGTATGCGCTGTACGAAGCTATGCGAAAGTTTGATATCCCAACAAAACTACTAAACCTTGTGAGGTGCAGCATGAAAAGAATAAGAAATAAAGTGCGCATACGCGGATCTCACTCCGACGACTTCGAAGCTCGGAAGGGCCTACGACAAGGCGATGGGCTGTCTTGCGCTCTCTTCAACTTAGCACTCGAAAGCGCTGTCCGGGAATCTGGTATAAACACCAGAGGTAACATCCTCAACAAGTCGGTTCAATTACTTGCATACGCAGATGACATCGACCTTACTGCCAGATCAGTGACAGATCTACGAGAAAGCTTCCTGAAATTGGATGAAGCAGCTAAA
Organism: Chymomyza fuscimana; assembly: GCA_949987675.1. Classification (NCBI taxonomy): domain Eukaryota; kingdom Metazoa; phylum Arthropoda; class Insecta; order Diptera; family Drosophilidae; genus Chymomyza; species Chymomyza fuscimana. Next base: position 3,358,266 of record OX465089.1, read on the forward strand.
AAGGTCGGCCTTAGAGTCAATGAATCAAAGACAAAGCTAATGATGGTCACAAGAATGCAACGAGGACGAGACCAATTTGGCCCATCTTTTCAAGTTGGCCCGTACAATTTTGATGTGGTTAGAGAGTTCACATATCTGGGCTCAAAGGTTGATAGCGAGAATAATATATCGAAGGAAGTTGACAATAGATTACTACTTGCAAACAAATGCTACTTTAGCCTTTTCAAGCACCTAAAAAGTCAAGTGCTTAACTCTCAGACAAAAATTAGAATATATCAAACCCTTATCGCGCCAGTATTAACATATGGCAGTGAAACCTGGGCCTTAAATAAAAATGACATGGAAAAACTGAGAATATTTGAAAGAAGAGTGCTGCGCAAAATATATGGAGCAGTCAACGAAAGAGGGATCTGGCGAAACCGCTACAATGACGAGTTAATGGCGTTGTATAAAGAGTCAGATATTGTAACCAAAATACAAATCGAAAGGTTAAGACTTGCGGGCCACATCATAAGAGCGGACAGCGGTCATCCAGCACAAAATATACTATTCGCTAGATGTTATCAGAACCGCGCCAGAGGAAGGCCTAGGCTTAGATGGATCGATTGTGTAGATAATGACGCAGTAGAGCTAAACGTGAGAAACTGGAGGACGGTGGCGAAAAGAAAGGACGAATGGAGGCAAATACTAAAGCAGGCGAAGACCCAGCACGGGTTGTACGGCCAGCAATGATGATGAAATATTAAACTTAAAAAGAATATTTAAATAATTATTACTGTATAAAATTCGCCTTTTTTAAACCAATTTTGCCGATTCGTTTTAATTCCTCTTGCAACAAAAATTCGATTACAAAAGACAAAAAAAATTCGTTTTGGTGAAATTGGTTTCAAAAAGAATCCGAATAAAATGTTCGGACTCGTTTACCAGAGCACAGCCTATTAATAGTTTTGCCAATAAAATATTATAAAATTATTCAAATGTATGAAAAAAATAAAAAAATTTGGCGAACGTTAAATCGGGCAACTTAGTGTCCAAATACAATATATCCCGCATATAGTAATATAATTGTTGCACTAAAATAGCACTTAAATTAAAAATCAAATTCCCAAGAGTGAGAATCGAGTCTTGGTCTCTAGATTTCTCGACGTTAAGTTCTGAGCACAACACTCTGCTGAATGAATACCCTTTTATATAATTTTCCCTCCAAATCCATTCCAACTCCCGCCTTTAAATCGTACGACTATATTGATGTTTGGTATCAATCGAAAGATCTTTTTATTTTCCGCATACAAACTTAGCTCTAGCTTTGAATTCTCGAAACATATTATAGAACATTGAAATTATTTGGGGAGGCTGAAGAAAAAAAATAAACTTCTTCTGGCTGGTCACCTAAGCAGTCTAAAAGTCAAGTTTGGCTATCCTAGTTCTTAAAGCCTCCAAAATCTAGGCGTTTATACAGACGGTAACTTAGGGGGTCTCCGGCGTTACTTATATATGCGTAAACTTAATATATTCGTTACCTTAAGATACAAGGTATATAATGCAAAGAATTTTCCAACCATTGTGCACAAATCTAAAATACTCTTTATCCTCAGAATTCAGGGTATGGACATACAGATTAGAGCTTTAAAAATTGCATTTTTCCTACGCACATCCTTTGGTTATTTCTGTAAGCTACTCTGTGTGGACTTTGCACACCACAAATAATTTTTTGACTAAAACGCTACATCGAAGACATTTTCTTATCGAAGTGTTTAGTCCATCATAGTTCCTTTTTTGAGTAATATCCATTTGCAACAGTTTTCAGACCCATTTCAGATCCCCATACTAAGAACTCCTCCATTTCGATATAGTCATAGGGTTTCAACTCTCTAGAGTTTGCCAAATTTCTTCCAAACAAATACACACCTGTAAGACCTCACTGATTTGGTTTATCAGTTAGAGAGTCGCTCAGTTACTCAGCCAAGCAGCTTTATACACATATATACAATGTATAATATAGATTATTTCCGGCAGTGTAAAAAGAGATAAAAGTAAGTTTCATGAGGTGTCGCATTTATTTTTTTTTTATTTTATCTCTAAAAGGCTATGCGTTGACAAATACTTTGGTTTTTATTAAATCATTTGTTTTCAAAATAGAGCTGATGTTCAGCCAGAACTTTGCCATGGTCAGCTTTTAATTTTGATTTATAATTAATTACAATGTCAAATTTATGACATGAGAAACTAAAACAAACCAAAAAAATGATAAAATAAAAAGACACTAAAAATAATATATTCTGTAATGGGTGACACATTTCATTTTCAAATCCATAACAATAATAGTAAATAAAATTAGATGGGCTCCAGAGTTGCGCATCTCTTGCTCGCTTCCAAGTTTTGCTCTGGCGCGTGCTCTCTCTGTGTCTGTTTAAAGCAGGTGACTCACTTGCCGGCAAGAGTAGCGCCCAGCTGCCTCTGCTGGCAGAGGCACACTTTGTCATAGCTATGCCTATGACGTCGACACGTCGCGACGCCTACAGAATCTTTGGGTCAACCATATTTTATGGGCTCGTGCTCTTTTTTCGTTTTATGAGTATTTTAAGCACTCTTTAAAGTGAATTTTTTGCTATTTTTAAATCGGTTTTCGGAAGTATTTTGTTTTTTTCTAAAAAAGCTGGTAAATTTTAATTTTAACATTCTATGTAAAAAAAAATTGCGGAAATCTATTGCTGGAGACTGGGAGTAATAAAATAAATACACATTTTTTTTTTCACATTAGTTTACTTTCCGAATATTTATTGTATTTATTAATATTATTAGAGTAGCTTAAAAACTAAACTAATAAGGTAAGATGGTTATTTATAGCTCTGGCAGCATAGGCCTTGGGGTAAACTTTCCACATATGACTGTAAAGAGAATATTAAAAAGTATCCAAGTTATTTCAAATTTTTTGCTTTCCACAAACTTAAAATTATGTAACTCTTTAATATAAAGACACTTTTTATACGATAAAACTGAGACATCTCGTAAAAGTCATTTAGTCAGTCAAATGGAAGCTAAAAAAGTGTCATAGACCGTCTCTATAAAATTGTTATAGTTTATATATGCTTTCTTTCTTTAGGCCCATACGCAGCATGCAAAAATCATATAAAAAAAAATACCCCAAAAAAGGGAATTTTTTTTTATATGATGTTTTGACGTTTGGTGCGGAATTTTTGCATGCTGCGTATGGCCCTTTTATTATTATTTTTATTATTTCCTTTAGTCTTAAATGCACATTTGAAATCATTTGCAAAAACTTGTCTATTGCAGATTTCTGGGAATTTTTAGCTATAGCTCTCTAACGTATAAATGACAAGTGAAATTCTAAAGAAATATGTATTTTACAATTTTTTGCTTATATGTATGTATGTGCCTTGATATGATTTATTTTTCGCTAGAAATTTTAACAGCCTGCTTGTCAATACATAAGATATTGTATAACAGTCAGTTGCTTAAGTGCTTGAGAAAATTATTTTAAAATAATTATTTTCAATATAAGAAACCAAAGAAATTCCTCCGAAATGTGCTGCCACATAAAACTAGATAAATTATCTAAAAAAAAATGCAACAAATTAGCATATAAAACATAAATTAATATCAAATTATGGACACTAACTTAGCCTACTAATAGCGACAATAAATAAATAAAAAATAATACATAAGCGAGCACTTCAGCACATAGATAGGCATAGGCCTAACCCTGCGCCTTATCTCTGCGCTTAAACGCATATAATAAAAAAAAAAACGAATTAAAGCGCTAATCACAAAAGTAAACACACATTAAATAAAAACGAGACAATTAAAAATTTAAAAACTCCAAAACAAACTTCCAAGAAACTGTGCGAAATAAGCCTCAAAACGCCTCGAGTCACAAAACGTGATGATGCTAAAAACATCAATCGTATAAAAATATCCAAAACAAATAAAAAATTTAAATTGAACCGGCAGCATAAATAATAATTATAATAATAATAATAATCACACAATCGCGCAAAAGATAGAGATACTTTAAGTATAGATTATTGTTGTTGTTGTTGTTGTTTTGTCGCAGCTTATTTGCATTATGATTTCCTAGAATTTTAACGCTTAGCTCACAGCTCACAGCTCACTCAATACGCTCTCTCAGTATATGCTCATACTGCTCACACGTACACTCTCATCCACTCGAATAGGCACAAAGTTGTTTTAGTGCGAATATACATTTTGAGCTAATATAAATATACAAATAAAATATTTTTTTACTACTTAAAGCGTAACTTATGCGTTTAGGGTGTTCTCTTATATTAAGTGACAATTGATGTGATATATTTTTAATTTCGAATTTCATTGTTTTATCCTATCCCATGTGCCTATGATTGTATTAACCCTGCAGAAAAAAATTCAGTTCTGAACTGGTTCCCAATCACCCCTAACCTGAAACTGTGTGTCTGTCCCAAACCTAGTCTGATTGTATACTGCCTAACTAGTACGTTTAACACGGGGTTGTCATAGGCGAGCAACTAGTATTTTTGTATATGCTGTTCAACTAGTAGCAATCTGGTTTGGGTACATATGCAATAAAACTAGTTGCTTCCTTACTAGAATACAATAATTCGCTTGGGTATGTATTTTTTTTATGTATTTTCCTGAAAATAAATAACACAAGTAATTTCTCATGTATTCTATTGGAAACTGAAAAAAGACAAGTTATGAGTTGTGCAAAACAATTATTTATAATACATATTAAGCTGAAAATTAAAAATTCAATTTATGTTATAGGTACATTTTTGTGTATACCCAAATTTTTTCTCTATCCACAAAAATTAACATAATCAATCTCTTAGAGAGCGTGAGCATTGAGCGATACAAATTTAACAGTGAGAGCGCTCTCTTTTGCCGTATTTTCCTATCCTGCGACTGTTCTTTTTTTAACCATTCAAAAACTAGTTATGTTCAGAGTAGTTGAGGCCACTTATATGATACCGAATTCTTGCAGCGACGCTGAAGGTGCTAAGCAACAGGCACGATGTCTCCCATGAGCCGAAGTAATGCACCATTGACTTCGTGCCTGTTGCTTAGCAACGTTGTCACAATGCGTTGCTCCAGCAGAGATTATTTAATATAAAGACAAAACAACAATGCATAGGCACTGTTTTAAATAAATGAGAGGAAATTATTATCACCAAATTTTAATGAAATTGAGAACAGAAGGCAACAATTTTTGGTTTTAAATTTATTTTACTATTAAGAAGTTGTGCATAAGAGTGTTATATATTAAATTGAAAAAAAATTATTTATTTTTTATACCTAATAGAAAGTACATTGTCATTAAGGGGTGAGTGTGAAATCTATAGGCGGTGATTGTTTTAGACTAAATTAGAAATATATTACAGAATGTGTTGGCAAAGAAGCCTTCGTAATAGATTTTACACCTGTGTACTGTCTAAAACACTTTTATGGAAGCGTAAAATACCAGGGATTGCAATTCTTATAATTTTTTGAATAAAAAATAATAATTAATATTTTTAGATTATTTTCAGCAAAATTTTTCGACTTTATAAATAAAAATTATAATAAAAAAAAGTTAAATTATAATTTGTATTTATAAAGTCAAAAAATAAGAGTTACGCTAGATTTTTTTGATAAAAAATAAAAGTTTATCCTTATTTCCGCTAGTGCTTTCAAAAATATGAAAAATTTTATATATAGTGGCACTTTTTTCGCTTGGATTTTGTTCAACTCTAAAATTTTTATTTGCGATCCCTGAAAAAAAAACATAATGAATGAAAAACTTAGTGATCGAGCCATGATCGTTTGTTCATTCACATTACTCATGATTCATGTTGATATCAGACTTTATTCCACAGTAGTAGAATTTCGCAAACAACTCGTATAAAAGCTATTCAGTCAGAACTTGGCATAGTTACATAATCTTTTTACGCAAATGAATGCTATGATAAAAACTTAAAAAGTTATTGGCTGTCAGTTTCAGAACCATTAGACCATTAATAGATATTAATTTTTTTTGGGGCATATTGGTGCTCGGTAACTCAATGACGAAAACGTTTTAAGTGCTTGAATAAAAAGCACTTCCAAAAACTACTACCAACAATCGCAAAAAAATAGAATCTTTTAAAAAATATTTTATGTAATTTTTTTTAAATACAAATTAAACAATATGCTCTTTTTTAAAATAATTTTTAGCAGTACGCTTCTTCAAAAAGTATTCCCAGCAGAAATTTATTTCAAATAGTTGTTCCTATTCGAATGCACGCGACTGTAAATATGTCAGCGCCTATAGGCGATCACTTTAAGTTTAATCACAAAGACAATAGAAGCAGCGACGTCGACTGCGCGCTGAGCAGCGACGCGACGCCGGCAAAAGCTCTGCCCTGTTGTTGTGCTGAGCCATTTCTAAACGCTTTGCTCACTTTATTTTAGTTAACGAAACGAACGAAGCGAACGTCGCGCAAGGCAATAAACGAGAAGAAGCAGAAGAAGAAGCAAAAAAAAGAATTCCAACAACAAAAGTTGCCGGAATTGTGCAAAAATTAATTAAAAAATTGACAAAAATAATATATGTTTATTATAAAGTTTTTTTGTGCGTGCAATTTTTTTGATTTTTTGCCGCGTGTCGTCGAGTTCGTTGTAAAAAAAATTATTTAATAATTATAAATAAATATTATAAATTCAACGATTTTAAAACGAAAACGAACGAAAAAAAAAGCACAAAGTTTTTCTTTTTTTATATTTGAAAACGTTGCTGCTAATTAACGAATCATTAAACGAACTTTTTTGTGTTATCAGTATTTGCAACTACTAAAACACAACAAGCATAGAAACGACAACGAAAAGAACCAAAAAAAAAAAAAGAAGTACATAATAATAATAATAATAACGAAGAGCAAAAAGCGTTTGGAATTTTTTTTTGCAAAATACATTTTGTATATACATAAAAGTTTAGTTGTGTTCTGGCAGCGCGTGAATTAAAACGCGTGCTGCGAATATTTAAATAAATTTAAGCAAAAAAATAACAATAAAAATATACAAAATTAGAACACTGTTAAATGCATTACAAAAAATATTAAAACAATTAAGAATTATTTATGTACATATGTGTAAATGTGATTTGCTGATAAGCACAAACAAAGCAATAACCGGGCGTATGCGTAATATCAATTTGTATTTAAATATTCTAAAAGCTGAAAAAATTTGTAATATAAACAAACTAAAGGTAAAAACCTGCTAGGTTAGTAGTACATAGTTGGTTAATATATATGTATATATATATATGTACAACTGTTTAAAATGTAGCATAAAAGCATTTAATATGAACAAATGAGTAAATGACGCAGTGCTAAAAAATTGATATCTAATCTATACTTGGACATACCAAGTGCCAGAGCGCGCTCTTGGAAATTTACTAAAAAAAATTATAAAGAATTATTTTGTAAGCAAATAAATAGTTTTGTTTTTTTTATGGCATTTCAAATAAAACAAACTACATATTTGAGACGGCAAAATACGCTATGAACAACAAATTGTAATAAATTTTTCCATATAATAAGTTCTGTTCCATCGCCACGTTAAAGGCGGTGAAATTCGAAAAAATCGGATCTGCTTTTTTTCTTGGGGATAACACATCTCATTTTAATAGATTCAAAGCAGAGTTGAAATTCTAAAGCATGCTTGATCATTTAAATACTCAAAGCGCATTTTATTGTTTTTAAAATATGAAATCGTATGTCAGAACAGGTGTAAAAAATTATAGAAAGAGAACCGAAACGATCTGTGACAAAAGTGTTACGCTTAAAGCTACAGCTGTGTTGTACATGGCGTATGCGCAATAGTTCTAGCGAAAAGCGCTGCATGAGCAGATTGGCTTGCAAACTTGATCTATACACTACGAATTATTTGATATTAATATATTTTTTATTAATATTATTTATACATTTGCCTAAACTTAGAATAATGCTAACTTGTAGTGCATACTTGACGTATGCGCAATATATTTTTAGTGTAACAAAGGTTGCAACGATAGCGCAAAAAATTATACGGGTTCGGCTTAAAACTGCTTAGCTAATCTCGAAAATACTTTATGAGTCTTTTTATTGGACTTTTACTCATAACTTAATATACTCTTTAATAATATACTCTTTGTGTATACATGACGTATGCGCACTATTTCTAGTGTAAGAAGCTGCTTAACCAAAATGGACAACTTTTTATACAATAAACATAAAAAAAAAATTAAGCAGTGACAAAATTCGCCCACGCTATGCTCACCGTACTTTTCAATTTGGCAACATCTTCAACATTTTGGTATACCTGGCCAAAATTAGAATTGATTCGTAATGCTTTGAGATTTGTCAAATTTTAGTCTTCGTGGGCACTTGAATATACAAGTGCTGTTTGCATTGAACGAAATTTCAGGCAAGCAGCAACATAACTAGCCATAAACTTTATATTAGCTATCAGTGTTTTTTTTTTCGTTTTTATCAAAGACAAGTCAAGCAATCTATCAGACCAAAAAGCCGAAAAAAAAATAGTCAACCAAATATATAGTCACAAGTCAAAGGCACAAACAAATGGCTTATATGATATAGTTGTATACCTATAGAAGGCAATGTTAAGCGCTAACCATAAATGTTTTCAGAGATAGGGCATTGCAAACAGCGCCGCACTGTCACGATGAAATAATCTGTAAAAAAAAGAGTAAAGAATTTAAAATTTTAATTTATTTATTTAAGTTTGCGAGCTAGCAATGCAAGCTGTCTAATTTTGTCGGCTAATTGAAAATTGTATACACTTACCCAGAGTGTTGATTAACTTTGATTTGATAAACTTGGAACAAATAAAAACTTTATTGATAACTAGTGACGTAGCGAGCCAAGCACTAACTCTGCCATTTTTTTTTTGTAAATTTAGTTTTCTGTAAGAAAGCAACAGTCTACAAAATTTAAAATATATTGTCTAATATCTAAGGCACTTGCAACTTGTAAGAGTATTCAATATTCGACTAGCCTCAAGTAGTCAACTCCTCTTAATATTTCATTATCTCGCCAAGTGTAACACATTTCTGGCATACTTTTTGCCTGAGTCTGTGCCAAATTTAGCATAAGTTGGCATGCAAAATATTTTTATTACTATAGTATAAATGTTTGTTTTTATTTTATTATATTTTATTTTTATTTATTTTGCAGGTTGTTAACAGCAGCAGTAGCAGCAGCAGCACAACGACGCGTGTCGAAAAGAAGTCGCAACGTCTGCATCATATAACCTCCTCCTTATCATCCTCCTCTTCCACAACTCAGGCGTCTTCCTCCTCATCCACGTCATCCGATATGAAAGTGGCCGCTGTAAAGCGCGATCTCGACGATATTAAAAAGTCCATGTCCGAAATTAGTGATTTGGCAGTTGGACGCGTTACGGCGACGGGAACAGTAACCACACCTGCAGCAATAACCGGCACAATGTCCACAACAGCAGCCAAATCGGTACCAGCCATATCACTGAACCACTCCTCGCATCCCTCTATAGATGATCTCAAGGGTCTCAATAACAGCGATACAATATCGAAGCTTAAAAAGAAGTAAGTGGAAATCAATCTTTAGAACAGTGGTGGGCAAACCACATACAAACAAGCATTTCTTTTTTGTGAGTAAGCAGCGCAGTAAGCAAAAGCGCACGAGAGAGCAAGAACCGCAATCAAGTAAAAACAAGAGAGAGATTTGACACACTTGCACAGTGCATGAGCCGACTGCGCTGCTGCTGAAGTTTGTGCCCTATCCACGCTTGTTGTATAAATTGAGAGACTGCCCACCAGTTTAGAAAGTGTAGCCGATTTTGAGCAGGGCGAAAGGTATTTCGGTTATGATTCAGTTTATACTTCGGAGTCGGTAGGTTGGGATTTCACTTAAGTGAAACTTGTAGATACAGTAACCAAGAGTAATGCCATTAAGTTCGCGGAAACAAAATCGATTTTGAGATTTTTGAAAATTATAAATAATCAGCCGAAAAACGAATACAAACATTTTATACGGATTCGTTTTGAAACCGAATTTTTGGTGGTCCCAATTTCACCAAACCGAATTTTTCATGTGGTTTGAAACCGATTGTTGAAAAGTACGAATTTCATACTAAAATAATTTTTTAAACATTCTTAGATTATATTTATGGCAACTGAAAGTTAATAAAAAGCTGCAAAACTTGCATCAAACAAAAATAATTTCGTGCCTCAACAGAAGAATTTATCGCCAAAATAAGGGAAATATACGAATTTATCGAAAATAAAAAGGGAAGTTATGGACAAAAAATTCGTTTTCCGGAGCACGCCAAATCGAATCCGAATAAAATTTTTCGTTTTGGTTTTTTCGTTTTTGCGAAGCACGGCTGAATGACTCTAAATAGGATCATTCTTGCTAAATCCAACTTGCTGTTGAAAAAATTCTATTTGTTAGATATTTTAAGCAACGCATTTTTTTAGTTCACATACACTATAGTTTTGTATTGTTTCAAGATGACTTTATTGCGATGAGCAATATATCGAGACACCACATTTAAAGGGCTAAGGATTGGGAAGTTAGGCTTCAAAAAAAAATATGGTGCATAAAACCTAGCAGGAAAATTATGATCCCACAAAGCATACTTCAATAAAATTATCCGACATTTTAGGTAACACCTAAACAAAAAAATTTATTTCGTCAAAAAAAATCATGAAAAATGAGTTGTAAAATAAAAAGTTTTTATTATTTTGACAGAATCCTTCGTGGTTCACTAAAATATTATGTTATAAAGATTGAGTCAAAATTTCAAATCGATCGGATATAAATTGACTGAGTTGTTCGTGAAGCCATTCACAAAAAAAGTGGTTTCGAGAAAACCGCGTTTAAACTTTTTTTTGTTTTTTTTTGAAAAATCACTTCGGGACATTATTTCTAACATAATTTTCTACCAATTCAGCTAAAAAAAAATCGTTTTTTTTGAAGATTCTACACTGCTGTTACCCCTCAAATATAAAAATTCGGAAACTTTGGGAATACCAAATTCCAGACTCTAGTCACTTTTTACACTCCAAGCTTTTCCATATATAATAATTTTCAATCGATCTATCAAAGCGGATAAGATTTTTTAATAATCGCTTAGTTCTATAATTTTAAGAGTTTGAACATAAAAAAAGAATTGTTAGCGATTGCAATCCTCTAATACAATTAGAATTTGGCTACCTTTAAATAGTTGCTTCTTGAGAAAATTTTTTGCTCTTAAAAAAAAGTAAAAATTATTTACTATTTATTTATAATCATTGCAGAATGCGCGCTTCCTTTGAGAATTTGGTGGATGATGATGAGAGCAGATGCATTGTCACCACGCCCGATGGCGATGACGACACACACAATCACTTTAACAGCTGTCTGGACTTAACTCATCCCGCTGCCTCACAGTTGAGTAACAGCAGTGTTTTGAGTGGCTCGAATAAAACCATCGATACCATTAAATTCGAGGAGAAACGCATGAAATCCGAGTCCAAAACCAAGGTAGTCACAGATGGTTACAGTTCGGAACAGGCCACAAGTAATTCAGCGGAAATGAAACGCCTGCAAACCGGTGACATTGATTATAAAGAGGCTAAGGCTGCTTCAGCAATGCGAAATCGCATGGAAATGGATGGTGTCAAGACCGAAGAGAATGCAGCTGTCATAAAGGTGGGTGACAACCCTAGCATAACCAAAGCTAACAACCTGCTGCAAGTCTAGTCAATGAACCTAGGTTAATATTATCGTTGATTTGCTAAAACAAAAACAATATTAGGGCCAAAACAATGGAAAAGCTTCGAAAGCTCAGCATATGACGCACCCCCAAGTGATAAAAAAAAAAAACCCATAGTGTAACCCCTAGCAAATAGATTCAAAGTCAAGCATAGTTGGGTAGCTATGGGCCACTCCTTTCAGTTGAAGTTTGTCCGTCGGGTGCTTGAGTTGGCATGTTAAAGGCGCATAAGCCAAACGCGAGCTAAGTTTTTAATGGGTCCAAGGACCTCTAGAGTTGCCCATTGAGCAGTAATGAGAGTGCAAAAGTGGCGCCATTTTGAAAATCGATTTTCATATATGTGAAAAGTGCCTCAAGGCTGAAGCCCGCATTCCGGTGGCTGTTAGTTATGTGAAATGTTTCTAACCAAGTGCCTGCTCCATGGCAGCCAAAAATTTGCATGTCCATTGCAAAATATGGCCAGGACCAACAACAGCAAACGCTCCATGTTCAAGAAATTTCAGGTGTTAACATTATTCATTATCAAATATTTATTGGCTTGCCCTTAACAACATTTGTATTGGCCAGTGCGTTGAGCTTATCTAATCGTCTGGACTACATATAATAAAATAAAATATATAGTATGTAGTGAAATATTTGGTATTGTTAGAATTAGCATAAATGATTTTATGATGAGGTAATTGAAGGCTGTAAATGGAATCCTTCTAATTCTATTTTTGTCTATGTGGCTGATGAAATCGTTAAACGTTATTGCGTTTGTAATAAGCTGAGCAAAGGTTAAGAATTAAAAAATGTTTCGAAACTGAAGGATTTTGTAACAGAAATTGGCGTAGTTTTGCCTAGCTGCATTTTTCAGTCATTTGAGTTAATAGCCGCATATAACTAGTAAAAGTAAACATTTGCAAAGAAATTTTCATCTCCCGAAGTTCTTAAGGAACGAATTGAAATGGAAACACAAATCTGTATCGATTTGCGTGTTAAGAAGTTATTCTTATTCTCAACGTTACTTGGTACTGCTTGGTATACTTTAAATGTGTGCTAGAAAATTCTTTCCAAAGTAGACAATTTAAGCGGCCCAGCGGCAGTGCACTAGACTATCATCCCAGAGTTTGTGGGTTCGAAACCCACGTAAAGCATGGTCCTGCACTTTCCACTTTCCAATTTTCCTGTTCCCCTAATTTTTCCTGTCTATTCTATATCCTTATCACTTACTCCCATTATAGGTATCACAACGGTCCTATTCTTGACCTAAGTGAGTTGGGACGCTAAGTTCCAACTGCCGCCCTAACCTAACCTAAGACAATTTAAGGACCTAGTGTGCTTTTTGTGGGCCAAGAATTTGAAATGACAAAAATTGCTTAGCGACTTACGCATAAATGTCTCATAGAATCGCGTTCACTTGTGAAATATGACAAAATTAAGAATATCTTTTATAGGGTGGGCCATCTGTTTGGTTGGTTGTTAAACACTCATAGTTCGGAACATACCCGTTCAATGTGTATGCTCCTCGAAAGTTCAAAACTACTCAATTTTACTTGAGGCCAGTGCCGGGAACATCGACGCGCCATCGTTCGCAAGAATTTCACCTCGCTACGACCACTTTGCGTCGAATTTTGCTGGCGGAACTGCATTTACACGCTTACATGATTCAAATGACGCAACAATTGAAGACCACGGGCCATTATCAGCGTGGCTTATTAGTTCAATGGATAGAAAAACACTCAGATGAGTTTTCGTCAGAAAAAAAAACATACAACTGACCCATCACAAGATAAAGTGTTCAGAGTGGAACATGGAATTTTCGCATCAAAGCACTCCCTACTTTCCAAGCTCTATCTCACGAACGATTATCTGCGGAAGATTATGTTGTATTTTTTGTAAAACTTTTTAGAACAAAGCACGGGTAAAATGTTATTTTTAAAAAAACTTTTTTTATGACCTCTGGCCTTACATATCCGTAGACAGGGTCACATTCATTGTTACCTTTAAAATTGATCTTAAAATGTCAAGGCGAACATTCATTTCATGTTTGAATTTTTTGTCTTTTAATTACGAGGATTTATGCTTACAAGTCGGAGACCACTTTTGAATTTAAAAATTATTTTAAAAAAAATTTTTTTTTAATTAAAAAAAGAAAATCTTTAATTAAATAAATTTTTTTTTCTTAATACATTATTTTATCTATCATGGGAATAAAATGTTCATCCATATTTTTATTCGTTTAGGAGATAAGGCTTGTCAAAGAAAAGTCTAAAAACAAAAAATCCCATTTTTAATTATCGATAACTCGATAAATAATCGAAATTTTGTAATAAAATTTGATGTGTTTACTATTGGCTAGTAGGTCTACTTTTACATTTTCCCATTTTTGTACAACATGCAATTAACAAACAAACCAACAGATGGCCCACCCTATATTTCCAATGGTCAATTAATTAATTATATTAAAATAATTAAATTATAATAAATACTTCATTTTTTGTGGGCTATACATATATAAATATGATTCTAGTAAATATTAAAGGAAAAATGTTAAAATTTTTGATGTCTTTTGATTTTTTTATACAATTTCTAAAAAATTTTCGTTTTATTTTTTAACATTGATTTGATTAATAATTACACCACATAAAGAAGGTATGCAAAATAGTGTTTAATGACATATTAAAAACACAAACCACAACATTTTTTTTTTTGTAAAACGGGTTTTTATAATAAATACATTTTTTTAAAAAGCCTTATTGACAACTTAGATTCAAAAATATTTAGTAGCTTAGTCACAGTTAAATTAAAAGTATAAAAAAAGTTTCTTTTGAATTAAGCTATAAAGCGTCAAGTTTCAAAGGCAGATATTTTTCTTCAAAGTCTTCGAGTACCTAATCTGCATCTGCAGTTAATAAGTGGGCAGGCCCTAGCAATACGTTGCCAAACAATAGGAAAATTTTTTCCTCACAATTTCATTAACATATTTAAATTGGCAAAATTCCAGAATCAGACACGTTTTGTTCTATATGCAGCTGCTTTTGTTGTGCCTTAATAGTATCAAACTTAAGCACTTTCTAACCATTTTGATAATTTCGTATTTATTTTACATATTCAATACTTTAAGGCTTAAAAAATTTGCGTAAATTGCACGAACTAGCCAACTACTTGGACACAATACTTAGGAAACAGCAGGCAGTTCCAACGGACTAATCAGTTCTGAGAACACGCTCCATAGGCATTTTATTTCTCGTTTGATTTATGAAGATTCGTTTTGTATTTGTTTCATGATTTAATTTTACGCTCTGAAATTTTTGCTCCGTTCGCAGTCAAAGTTTGTTTTATTTTCGAATAAAATGTTTTTTTACTTTTAAATAAATTGGCGCTGAATAGCGCTGAGGCCCCTCAGTATCAGACAAACGAGCGCCGCGAGCGTTACGCTAAAGGCGAAAAAAACAAAATTTGTATTTTATATACATATATAATTTACATATATACGAAATTTGTATATATCTGTGTCGAGATATAGACATTGTCTATTTGCGCTATAAATGTAAACGACTTACTAATTACAACAATTGAACAGCTGTGCATACAAACAAGCAGCAACAAGAAGAATAAATTTAAGTGCCAAAATATCGCACCATACCAGAACATAATGCCTAGAACAAATCTGACCTTCTAGTCGAACACGACGGCTCGTTACTTTTTCGCAAATACTTGTCATTTAAAAAAATACATAACACTTGTCGCAAGAAAAGCAAAGCAACAAGTTTCGAAATTTCGAAAATAGATTTTCGACGAAATCATATGGCGAAATATTCGTTGTGATAACAGTGTGAAGGTGTACTTGACGAAAACAGATGATTATTAAAGGAATTCAAATTTCATAAGTAAAAACTATGGAAATGTGCGTTCAAAGTTAAACAAGTGGTAGCAGTATAACAGTTAAAATATAACAATTTAAAATAGTTTTGTTATTAAATTTTTTCTTAAGCAGAATCTTCTAGAATAATGTATAACAGTATAACAGTTCAAAGTCAGCAGTTTACTTCAAGCGTACAACACATTATAACAGTTTAATATTTAGGGTACAACAGTCTTCACATCTAATATTTTTTATATTTTTTAAATATAACAGATATAGCATAAAAGTTTCGTTATTGTATTTTAGACAGTATAACAGTTTAATGCACAATCCCTAAACCTAGAAGTACAATTGCGAAGAACTTTCGGAAACTGTAGAAATCTGTTAAGACGCGTCTTCTGCGGCTCTAAAATACTTAACGAAAGGAAAAAATACTAAAAAAAATATGGGCTATCGTATGAGACGTTATGTGAGATTGCGTCAATAAGAAATTTAAAAAATTTTAAAATTTTTTTTTGTGTATTTATCATGTTATCTTTGTTCGTTAACTTTTGTTTTGACAGAAGTGCATGCCTGTGTGTGCAATATGTTTCGTCAAGTTTCGTCAAGTACTCTTAATTGTGTTTAACCCCATGCACTTTACAGTTAAAAAAGACTGAAACCCATAAACAATTAAAACACAAGTAGTAAAAATTATTACAAATTCAATTTGTCGGTCAGTGTCATCGAAAAAAACACATAGACACACACGGATACACAACCCACATAGACGCTCTCTCCCAGCGTATATACAACGACGTCAGCGTCAACATCAACGTCAACGTCGGCGCAGCTAATTTGTGCGCTATTTTTATTCGAAACAAAATAAATAAACTGTGTATAGTATAACTCAGAAAACTTTGCACATTCTCGCCGTATTTTACTCGCATTTTGAAACCAAACGTCGAATTCTGCACAAAAACGCCGCGTCATCGACATCGTCTTCTGCCTGCTACGCTGCTGCCACATTTGACATTGAAATAGTTGCGCACTATACGGATTCGATATGTCCAATCAGCCGCCTTGGCCAGTGCGCAAGGGCATCTTTCGCTCAAGCGGCCAGTCCGATTTTGTGCCCAATCGTTCGCCTAGCCCTATTGTGGAGATGCCAATGTCACCGCCGCCTGTTAACACACCAATTAGCCGCCTGGCGCAGAGCTCGCCGTTCTCGCCACCCCCGCAACCTGTACAAGTTGTGGGCGGCACACCATTTACTACGGGCAGTGCTGCTGCTCAAACGCAAAGCAAGTGTAGCATGTCCCGCATGTCCAGCGCATCGGGTTCAACGGCTGCCTCTGCTGCGTGCTCCTCGGCGTCCTCCGCCTCTGCCTCCTCCTCTTCCTCGTCGCAGACCAGAGTACGTAAAAGTTCTAATCCGCCTTTACAGCCAACTAGCAACTGCCCACTGTCCCCACCACCGCCAACAACTACACAAGCGCCACCAAACAACAGCCACACTGCAGCCGCAACAAACACCACAACAACCACAAATCACAATAATAATAGTCACGCGTTAGTGCCACTGAAACATGTGCGTGAAATACCCATAGAAGTAGAACAAAACAAGGTATATCTGAGCGTATAACAGTTTTGTATAACAGTAAAACAGCTCACAAATCCAACTTTCGTTCATTCAATATAGATTACAAAAATAAATTGCATAACAGTAGGTATAACAGTTGATGTAACTGTTATATTGCAGCATGGACAATTTTACTTATTTATTTATTATATGTATTAAAATATATATTGAAACTAGACTTAGAAAGTCATATATAAGCGTATAACAGTTTTTTTTAACCATAGTTGTATAACAGTTTATACTAGTACCTAAAGACTTGCAGCATGTTTTTGTTTTAAAACTTTTGCAATTGATTTTTAACACTGTCACTAACTGTTATACATGTTCGTTGTATTCCAGGAAGCGCTTTCGTTGCGCACCGGCGACATTACCCAACAGGCCAGCAACAATGTTGCTGCCACCAGTATTAAAGTACAGAGCGACACCTTCTCCGCCGACAAAAAAGCCATATCTCAATCCCAGCAATCACAAACGATGACCTCCAATGGCATCATTAGCCAGGAGAAGCATATGTCCTCGGCCACACAGGCCAACTACTCGATGACGCACAAAGGTGTCTCCAGCACAGGCAGCAGCATGATCTCGTCCTCCTCGCAAATGTCTGCCACAAATGGCCAGCTCGTCAAGCTGAAAGATCTTAAGCTAGACGATCTCAAATCCCTGACAGCCGGCAGTGGACCACACGAAATCGAACAAGCCATCAACAAGTATTCAAATGTGCTTACAACCTGGGTGCATTCACTGCAGGATGATGGCAGCAGCAGCGCTGGCAATGAAAAGTCATTGTATTTGGATAAGATAAATGAGGTCATACGTCGTGCCTGGGAAGTGCCCACACATGGACACGAGCTGGGCTATTCGTTGTGTAACTCTTTGCGTCAAAGCGGCGGTTTGGATCTGCTCATGAAGAATTGTGTGCATACGGATCTACGTCTGCAGTTTTCCTCGGCACAGCTGCTGGAACAGTGTCTGACAAATGAGAATCGTGCACATGTTGTGGATAACGGCCTAGACAAGGTTGTCAATGTGGCCTGCGTCTGCACCAAAAAGTCGAATATGGAACATTCGCGTGTGGGCACCGGCATACTCGAACATCTCTTCAAGCATTCCGAGGGCACCTGCTCGGACGTTATTAAGCTAGGTGGTCTGGACGCTGTGCTGTTCGAGTGCCGCACCAGCGATGTGGAGACCTTGCGTCATTGTGCTAGTGCCTTAGCCAATTTGTCGTTATACGGCGGTGCTGAGAACCAGGAGACCATGATAGTGCGCAAGGTGCCCATGTGGCTGTTCCCGCTGGCCTTTCACAACGACGACAACATTAAGTACTACGCCTGCCTAGCCATAGCTGTGCTGGTGGCCAATAAGGAAATCGAAGCCGAAGTGCTCAAGTCCGGCTGCCTGGATCTAGTCGAGCCATTTGTCACCTCCCACGATCCCTCGAAGTTTGGCCGTTCGAATCTGGCGCATGTGCATGGCCAGAGCAAACAGTGGCTAAAGCGTCTGGTTCCCGTCTTAAGTTCGAATCGTGAGGAGGCGCGCAATTTGGCAGCCTTTCACTTTTGCATGGAGGCAGGCATCAAGCGGGAGCAGGGTAATACAGAAATCTTTCGTGATATAGGCGCCATTGAAGCGCTCAAAACCGTGGCCAGCTGTCCCAATGCTATTGCATCCAAGTTTGCCGCACAGGCGTTGCGTCTCATAGGCGAGACAGTGCCACACAAGCTGTCACAGCAAGTGCCACTTTGGTCTGTGGAGGATGTCGTGGAATGGGTCAAACAAATCAACTTTGGCGATTATAAAGAAAACTTTACCCTCTCCCAGGTGGATGGAGATCTGCTGCTCAAGCTTACACAGGAAAATCTGCGCGATGACATCGGCATATCCAATGGCATATTGCTGAAACGTTTCGAGCGTGAGCTGCAAAATCTTAAACGCATGGCTGACTATTCCTCAAAAGATACGGCCAAGATGCATTATTTTTTGTCCGAGCTGGGCCCTGACTATTGTACCTATACCTATGCTATGCTTAATGCTGGCATTGACAAGGGCGCCCTGCCGCATGTCAATGAAGATATGTTGATGACAGATTGTGGCATCAAGAACTCCATACACAGACTGCGCATACTGAATGCGGTTAAGAATTTGGAAAACTCGTTGCCCAGTTCTTCCGAGGAGAACATGGCAAAGACGCTGGATGTGTTTGTAAGCTATAGGCGCTCCAATGGCTCCCAGTTGGCCAGCTTGCTTAAGGTGCGTTCCGCTTTATTGTCTGTTCTAAGCGACAAAATTTAACCAAGTTTCTTGAACTTCAGGTGCACCTACAGCTGCGCGGCTTCTCTGTATTCATTGATGTGGAGCGTTTGGAGGCGGGCAAGTTTGACAACGGTCTCTTGAACAGTATTCGTCAGGCAAAGAACTTTGTCTTAGTATTAACGCCCGAAGCATTGCATCGTTGCATCAATGATGAGGAATGCAAGGATTGGGTGCATCGAGTAAGTGCAGCTCACATTTACTTAGCGAAATGCAAAATGTAACTGATTGTGTGTTCTTTGCAGGAAATTGTAGCCGCTCTGAATTCCAACTGCAACATCATACCCATTATGGATCAGCAATTTAATTGGCCAGAGGTGGAAAGTTTGCCCGAGGATATGCGCAGTGTAGCGCATTTTAATGGAGTCAGCTGGATACATGACTATCAGGACGCGTGCATCGATAAGCTCGAAAGGTATATAAAGCGGCGCGTCTAAGCAAATCTCTAAACCTTTATGTGGTTGGCAAACTGGCTAATCTGTGACTACTCCTTTACGTACATTCCCCCATATTCTTCTGATGGCGCAGATTTTTACGCGGTGAAAAGAATATCGATCGCATTATGGCTCTGGCGCCTGGTACGCCCGGCGCGGTGTCTTACCAAAGAATGCACAGCAATGACTCCGATTATCAGCAGAGCATAGGTGGCGGCGGTGGTGCTGGCGGCGGTGGTGGTGCTGGCAGCGTGGTGGATGGCCTGATTGGAACAAATGGCAGCGGACAAGGTGGGCCAACGTGTACTACTCCTACAACTCCTACAACTACAAATACAAACTCTAGCTCGAGTTCCAGTGTGGACTAGGCGCCACGCTGGGAGCTCTTAAATAATAAAACTTCGAATATTTGTTAAGACCTTCTACAGTCCCTCCCCACCTTCAAAATGACAGTTGCTGCTGCTCCGTGCTCCAGTCAAGCAATCGTTACAGTCAAAGCGGAGCAGCGCAACTCTCCAGTACACTCTCTTTCTCTCAGTCACTCTCTTTTACTTTATACTCCCATACCATCAAACACATACATACACATACATACCCTCACACATACTTACAAGCTACTTAATAATAATCAATTTAATTTTAATTGCAACTCGAAACAAAATTCACGAGCAGCTAATCACCAGGCAAATAGGTACCGGCAGTCTCCCTCTCCGGCGCGTCAGCGCGTCTTAGGCAACGGACACGGTGGCAGCAACAGTCAGCTGAGCGGCGGCGGCGTCTATGGACGTGGCGGCAGCGTTGGCAAGCGCTCCAACATCTTTACACCCTACCGAACACAGCAGGCGGCACTGCTGCACAAATCTGCGGCAGCCTCGGCCTCCATGCAAAACATGGCGCCGCTGGCGTACTTGCCACCACAGCCGCGTCGCAAATCGGCGGCGGGCTTTACGCAGAGCGCCAGCGTGGCTAATGGTTACAGATCGCAGAGTGTAGATGGTCTATTGGATCAGGCCGGCGGCAGCCAGAACAGTCTCAGCACCACAGATCAACGCATAGCTGCAGCAGCAGCGCTGGTAACAGCGGGCAGCACAGCTTTGACCAATGCCAGCTCGACGAGTACGCTGCAACCCGAAGTGGAGCAGAGCAATGAGAGCTGCCATGTGGAGCGGCGCGAAAAGCCAGCGCAGAGTCTGGCGCCGCCCAATGTGCAGCAGCATCGTAAGTCGCGCAGTCTGGATCACATATTGTCCAAGCAAACATTGGCTGCGCTTGTGGTGCCACCCGAGCCGACGGACGAGACGCAGAGCATGCAGAATCTGGCCATGCCTATGACGCCACAGCCACCGCGCAGAAAAACACCAGAGCGTGCAACAGGTACACGCGTGGGTAGTCGCCAGAGCCCGGAAGGTGTAAGCTCGACGGAGAGCGAGCGTGAGGATTCGGTGTCCATCAAATCGCAGGCTGTGCCAGCAACAGCGGCGAGTCAGCAGCGTGCCTCGGCGCATGTGCATCGTGGCAACAGTGTGAATAGCAGCAAGACGTCCAATTCCTCGCTGGGATCAAACAATAGCGCAAACAATAAGACCATCTTTAATCGCACGATGAAAAAAGTGCGTTCGCTGATGAAAAAGTAAGCACATAACAACGAAATACCCAAACAAAAACTATCGCTTCATATTACTCGCTACTCGTTACTTTCACTCGTTATTCATTAAGTGCGCTAGCTGTTCAAATAGTAGGCGTAGCAAGCAGTAACGAGTACATACCAAACAAACATACAATTGCTTCAAGCTATTCGCTACTCGTTACTTTCACTTGTTACTCGTTGCCCAACATAGTACATACTATCATTTTACTAGTTTTAGACTTGCATTTACCCAAAAGTGCCTCGAGCTCACTAAGTGCCTGTTGTT
Source organism: Chymomyza fuscimana (assembly GCA_949987675.1). NCBI lineage: Eukaryota > Metazoa > Arthropoda > Insecta > Diptera > Drosophilidae > Chymomyza > Chymomyza fuscimana. The sequence goes on from OX465089.1 coordinate 3,380,160, forward strand.
ACTCGTTACATTTAAACTGTGCCATTTTAACGCGAATCTCACTACCCACACATATACACATACTCACACACACACATACACACGTACATGCATTTAATAACTCATTTTGGGAACTACCTTCTGGTGCTGGTACTACTTAGCTTCTCTCTCTCTATTTTTATCTCTCGCCTGCTAACTCTGTTCACTCGTTGTTTCTACTCGTTATGCTTGGCCCAAAATTTTTACCTAGTCTGACGCGCCCAAAAATCAAAAATAAAAACAAACTATTTGCCTTGTGATTAGTTGCAATTATTTAGAATTAAAATTAAAAACACAAAAAACCAAGCGAATTTAAATTTCAAAAATCTATATGATATATAAATAACTAATTTATAAAATAATATTAACGACTGCATACCAATACAAACACACACACACACACACTTTAATATTAAAAGAAACAAAAATACAAATCTAAAATTATAAAATATATGCTACCAATATATTTATATTTAATTTTAATTGTGTTAAACATAAAAAAAAAAAATTGTAAATTTTTGTATTCAACGTTCTAGTAACCGTCCGAAGGCAAACAAATTTCTTTGTTCCAAAAAATTAAGTGGCTTGAAACGAAAATATTTAAGTGATATTTAAAATATAAATAACAAACAAAAACAAATATAAAAAAAAAACGAATTGCTGTAAAATATAAATTTTTTTTAAGGCATACTTCTTTTGAATGAGTTTTTGCAATATTAAACGTATATTTATTATATTTAAATAGCGCCTAAATTGAACTAGTGCCTAAAATTAAAAATTTAAAATAAAAAGCAAATTACTTAATAAAAATAAAATATGTGTATTGCTTTATCTGAGCCTCTTCCCCCAACTCATTCATCATCGCATGTTCATTTTATGTTTCTATGTCTTGTTTTTAACGTTTTGTTTTGTATTTTTATTTGTATGTTTTTTGTTTTTTTGTTTATCTGACAGTATTTATTAAACAATTAATTACTGACAATTTATTTTTTAATACTTTTTGTTTTTTTTTTTTAATATTATCTTGCATAAATTTTTTTCTCTTTATCTTTTTTTCTTGAATTCTATTTGTAGACCATAAAACCGAATTGGCTTCTCCAAAATGTACTCGTACTACTCGTTGTCATTCACTCGTTTGTGCCAGCTCCGAGTCGAATTCGATAAATCATTCGATCATACCACAACCCATCAAACGGTGACACCCTCCCAGCTGTCGTCTATCAGCAAAAACGTCCAACATTCATTGTTATTTATTATTTACAAAAAAAAAAAAAAAGAAAGAAGTCAAAAAATCCGAATAACAATTGCAACAAAATAAATGTATATATGTAAAGTGCTTTCTATGTAATAGCATAAGCTTAAAATTATTATTTTTTTTGGTTTTGATTTTGCCTAAATTTAATTTCTTATCAATGCTGCAGCAATGATCTGGAAGACGATGAACTATCGACCATTCTTTTGGCCAAGGCCACAGCGCCAAGTGCGGGACGCATGATATTCTGGTGACAAATCTTGCATAGATATACAAAATCTTCAAACGAATTTGCTAAATTTATTGTATAAATAAAACGAAATAATCACAAAGCGAACAAAAGGAATAATATTTAATTTTTTTTGTGGAAACTTCGAAAATTTTGCTTGGATCTACGTTAAATCTAAATGCTCTTACCAACCACTCCAACGCAATCTTTTTCTGGTGGGCAAAATTTCAGCAAAAATTCAAGTTAAGGACATAATCCCTTTCTTTTTGGAAATAATATCGTAATTGGGAGTTTTGCTTCACAATCGAAGTTAATCATCGGAGAGCATGAATATTGGGAAATCTGCTCTGGCTGATTTCCCGCTCATGGATCTATCTCAAGTGTATAAGTGGCGTCAGTGACGTCACACGCACTTGTGTACGCAGCAACAGACACGAGACGGCAATGCTGAATGAGCATTCGATATTTGGAATATCGAGAATATCGAAGTCGATACTGAATATTCGATAGCGATATTTTGAATATCGAAGTCCATACTGAATATTTGATACCGGTATTTTGGTACTCGATTAATCGTCGATCCGATACCAATTTGCTTAGTATCGGCATCGAGGTAAATTTCGTTTTACATTTGGCGCTTGAAATTTATTTTGCAAAAAGTTCCTTTATGGTGGTTGCCCATGCGATTTTCAGGTCTGGCTGGCATCACTGGCAAAAAATAACAGAGTGAACACCGTAATTAAAATGAACCACTGCGTGCCCCTCAATAAGCTATGCGAAAAAAATTTAAATAAGATAAAGTTTATATCATTCTCAGTTATAACGCCTTGTTATGAACATTAGAAAATTTTGTTTAATTTATTTTATTATTTATTTATTTGTGCTTTATTCCCTTTTAGTATTTACATTTTCATTAAAGCTAATGGTTCATTTTTATAATCATACAGAGTTTTGCATATGCTTTCAACTGAAATTTTTATAATTGTGTCATTTTTTGACTTTACATAAATGTATGTATTGATGTTTGCGTGATTAATATGAAATTTATAAGGAAAAAATGGGAAAAACCTTAATTTTATTTTGTTTAATTCTTTCTTTAAAAAAACGTCAAAAAGTCGATACCGATACTGTCGATATCGATTTCTTTTTTGGGGAATCGAATCGTATCGATATCGAGTTTTTTGGAATACTCAACGCTTCGATTAGATTTTTTATTTCCGGTATTGGCATTGCCAATTCTTGTGCTGAAGCGTTGTGACGTCACTGCGCTTCTCACACAAACGTCAGCTCAAATGTGAGCGTATTTTGTGACGACCAATGATCTAGAATCTTTGCAATCAATAAGAAATCCTCTCCTTAGATAGAAGAGTCTGCGAAATATAGTGTATAAAATAAAATAGTGTATACAAAAATCGGCTTGGACTCGAAGAAAATGTTGTTCATAAAACTAGTGGATTTTAATAAGAGATTAACTGGCATAATCTTCTTCTCATAAGCAAAATAGCGTTGGCGAGCTCTTTCGGTAGAGTATAATCGGATCTACAGCACACAGGGAACTAGGCTAGATATCAAAAGTATAAGAATATAAGGAAATATTTGTATAATCCTAGCGAGTATTCTAAATAACTCGGAAAGTAGGTGTTTAAGCTTAAATCCGCTGTTTTTAAGTCAAAAAAACACAAATTTATTCAAAGTACTTGCCCTTGCTAGCTACACATTTTTCCCATTCTTCCTTTTCTTCGAGGCAAACCAATTATGAAGCCATTTTCGGACGACTTTGAAAAAATTGAAGTGCTGTTCAGCGAAGGCGTGGAACATCGACGAAAACAGGTGCATCTCCCAGTTGAGTGTCTCGAAGTAGTTTCTGACCATTTTGACGTGAGCGATGGTGCGTTGTCGTGAGGGAAAATCAGCTTGTCATGTCTTTGTTGATAATCCGACCTTTTTTCACGCAGAGCACAGTGCAATTTGATCGGTTGTTGGTGGTAGCGGTGGGCATTGACAGTTTCACCAGGTTTCCACAACCCATAGTAGACGATACCCTGCTGATCCCACCAAACGCACAGTATCGTCTTCCGTCCAAAGCGATTTGGTCTTGCGGATCATGACATGAATCTAAAAAGTTGAAATAAAATTAAAGAGTTTGTAAAAATTTTAATTATGTGGTTCGAAAGTTAAAAAATTTCACACTTAACCAAATTCATCAAAAATTTAGACATTAGTCCGTAGACATATCCCAGATCAATAAAAATCTTTGAAAACTTGTTGAACGACGAACTTAATCAAGAACTTTAAAATTCAGTACAAAAATTATAGAAGTTTAAACTGTCCGCAAATTCTTGGCACAATCCCTAATTTTAACTAGTTGCATTTATACAATTTGGTTCAAATTTTTTAGATTTTCCTGATTTGTGGGTTTTTTTTGTTACAAACTTGAAGAAAACTTCAAAAACGTAGGTACTATTACAAATTTTGATGACGCAAATTTTATGCGTAGACAAAATTGTGTGCATATCTTTTAAAAATGTAACCATCGAGCTAGAGACGTGGATTAGTTCATGTTCATTTTTTCATTGTTTTATTTTTCAGTTCTCAAGCTTCAAACTTGAAATCTTTTCAAACTCTTACACACTTACAAATGAAGGCGTATCCAGGGGGGTTTTCGGGTCCAGACCCCTACAACAAAAGTTGGAAAAATGGGTTGACAGTCTTTGGCGAGCTCTGATATATATACGCTTCGAAAAGAATAACCCCCCTAAGACCAAATCCTGGATGCGCTCCTGAATTGAAGAGTTTGATTATACTTAGTAAGTTGTCATGTTTAGACAGTCTATCAAAGTATCTTTGCGATGCTTTCTAAGTTAATCTCTCACATAAATAAAATTTAAGTCTTCGTCGATCGGCAGTCCATTTTTGCTAGTACGCTAGTTCCTAAGTATGAAGGTATAATATAAAGGGTCATCAATCTTGAGTTTTTTTTTTAAAATCAATTTACCGGTCCGGAGCGTGAAATTAATTGTTCACCGAATTGGTTGTGTGGCAAGTAGCGCCGTCTTGTTGAAACCAAATGTCGTCAAGATCTCGGGCTTCAATTTCAGGTAGCAAACAATTCGTTATCATGGTGCGATAATGGTCGCCATTGACGGTTACGGTCTGACCATCTGACCGGCCCATAACCTACGCGCTGGACGTGGTCCAATAATGAATATTGGAACTCAAATTTGTTGATGGTATGGCGAATATTGGTCTCAGTACGTCGACTATGGCGACTAAAATGGACTAAGACATTCTTTACAGAACGCGAATTTTCGTAATATAATTGTTCGATTTGTAAACGTTGTTCGGGTGTAAGTTTTTCCATGATGAAATGGCAATGCGAACTGAATAAAAAATGCATGGCAACCTTATTGAAAAAAAACCTCAAGATTGATGACCCTTTATTTTAATTAATAAATAATGTAAATAAACTAACAGCAACAAATACAGTTTAAGCCACAAATATTTGAATGCCAACGTTTAAAATTAGTATATCCAGTTCTCATACATATCGTATATCGATAAGCATGTAAGCTTTTTAATATCAGTATTGGAAGCTTAGCACAAGCTAAAAGCTTTCGTTTTGCAGTGTTGAACAACAAACAAACTGCTGCCCAGAGCGCGTACTTTTAAGTAAAGTCTTTCTCTTTTCTGTAAATATTTTAACCCAAAGTAATTCAAATGTAAATAAATGTACACTGAAACGAGCCAATTAACACCTTTGAGTGATTATATGAATCACTTACAAACTGTTTTGTACTCCAGATAACTTTATAACCCATTTTAGTTGCTAACACAAAGCGTAAATATTGAAACATGCTTGTTGATGAACGACTCAATCAGAATCAACTCTTCATTCGTGAAGAGTTTTTGGTGGTGTACACTACGTGCTTAATATTTTTCATGTATTCCATAACGCTCTGCCTGCTGCTGTGTGGCCTATGGCCAATGTTCCAGGCTGCCTACGATGTGATAACTCCCGAACAGAATCTAACCGCTTTTTTGCATAGACGTCAAAAGCGTTATCAGCTAATATTTCAAAATGGCGGCAATATACGATTGGTGGTGGGACCTGTTATGCCCGTAGACCTGGCTGACAAAGGTCCGGCCTGGCGTGGTCTGCTCTACTTCTATACACTGCATTTTGGTATATATACGCTGCCTTCGGAGCCGCTGTATCCCTGGGATAAATGGGAGCAGATCTTTGAGCGTTCTTTAAAACAGCAAATAAGCAAATTGGATGCAACACATAAGGATGACACAAGATTATTGGCCTATACGGCGCTGGAGCACTACATGGACATTAGGCAGCAGCAGCAATCCTTTGGACGTCAGTGCCTGTTACGCGCCATTTGCGAGAATGCGCAGGTGCATCATCATGTGGGCATCATGGCCGAGTTGCTGCATGTGCTGCTAACGTAAGTTTTATGCAAATTTTATAGAAGCCATAACTTATAGCTTAGTTAATATTTTAAAGACCCGGCAAGACGAAGCTGAATGCGGCATATCATGAGGCGCATGAGGCGGGCTTAGCCGGCATTGATTGCCTCACACAATTTGCGGTTTGTCCACGTGGTCAGAGCATATTGGATGGTTTTGCAGTGGATTTCTAAAAATTTGATTAAATATGCGGCTTAGCTGGCTGAGTGACTGTTTAATCCAATGTGAATTGTAATTGCAAATACACTGCATAAAGTAATTTTCTTAATGTTTAATTTTCATTGCATACCTCAAGGCGCACGCAAACGCAAACACACAAAGCATTTAGTTTTAGTTGCTGGCCATAAGAGCAGAAAATCGTTTGCCAACTTGTGGACCTAAGGAATAAGTTTGTTAAGTGATTTCTGTTGTTTGATTTTTCCTTTAACGAGCTTCCAGCTTAAGATTTGCACTTGCATTTAAAGTTTACAACATTTCATTAATGGCTTCTGTGCAGCTCTTAACGCGACCGCCATTTTGTCAACAATGGCATCAATTAAATGAAAATGCAGCACAAACAACAACAACAGCAACGCTTCACTGAGCTGGTACTCCGTCTGGGCCTGAGTCTGAGTAGCTGTGAAAACAAGTTAAAGACAATAAATGCGTCTTAAGTGACACATTAGGCAGGAATTGCCAACCCACTGGCACCCCAAACCGTCGGCAGCCAAGTAGAACAATATAGGGTGTTTCAAATTGTGCGAAGGCAACTTCAAGAGGTTGCACAAGATCTGGTATGAAGGTTTTTCTCTTTTTTGCTGCTGATAGTTTAAATAACTTGTTATAAGTATTTATAATATAAAATCTAAAAAAAAGAGAACAATCTTTTTCTTATCTTTGGATAGCCTCTTTTTTAAATTAATTTTAAAGGGTACAACAATGTTTAGCTGACCTTAGAGAATAAAAGGATAAAATACTTTTTTAAAAAGAGAAGAAAAATGGAAAAATTGCTAGACGCTTCGATTTAAACTCGTTAGTGAACTTTTTTATTCATAGACAAAGATTTTGAAACTAGAAAGGAAGAGCAGAAGGCTGTAAGGAACACTCTATGACCAGCTGTCTGTGGACTCAAACTCCTAAGTGTTCAACACTTTTTAACAATTATTAAAATGACAAACGTTCAAATTTAAAATAGAACATCATACTAATATATTACCCTTTTTTTGACTCCCCTTAATTACTACCTAGCAATAATATTTGTTTTCAATCAAAGGCACCAACATAATTAATAGTTACAAATTACATAGATTTGTTCGGTAATTATCAATAAGTCTATTAAGTACGTAATAGAATTTGCTTCAACTAATTGGTTAATAAAAGTATAGAGTGACAGCTAACTTTAGTACGTCGAATATAAAATACTCTTATAATTTTTGCAAAGTTCCATTATTTTCAAATTTTGTTTTTGACACAACCTAAAATAATATCAAATACGATTAGAACTGTAGTTTTATTAAATTAAAAAAAAAAAAAAATAAAGCAAAATTTTAAAAGGCTGGATTTTAAAGTGAAACTTTTTTATAGAACTCAGACTCATAGATAAGCAGCCATACCTCTTCTAGTACGAAGATGGTAGTAAATGTAATATGCTCTGTGGAAGTATAAATTTCAACAGGCAGTTCAAAATTTGATTTGAAAATTTGTATAAAGTTTGACACGAAACTCATAAAATTGTTAAACATATATTAACAATCATTAAGTTACACTAGTCTACAAATTTTATGTAGCGCGACCTTCGTGTCAAAGAAATATTAGATTGGACGTAATCTAAAAAAAGTAATTTTTACACTTATTTGCTCATTCCGATATATATTGAGAGCTATATACCTATATGTATAGATAGTTCTTCAGAAAGTACTTGGAAAAGTAGCCGATATTTATTTGTTATCATAATCACGCATACAAAATGCAATGTTAAAAGCCGTGACTTGCGATAGATAATCATATTTTAAGAAAAGTCTCTCAATTTGGATCAGATTTGTTTTTTAGCCAAAAGATACAAATAGGATACAAGCTTATTTAAAGCTATAGCGACTAGATCTGAAGCTAAAAAAAAAAATATACATGGGGCAAAATGCACTACCCTGGAAATATTCAACCTGGATTACCGTCACGTCAGTAAGCGCGTTTCCGACTTTTTGTCCGACTTTATGCCGGCCGAAGTGACTGAGCAGCCGGAGCCAGATCCAAAGCCAGAGCCAGTTGAAGAAAATATAGATTCAGGCGATGAGAATGACGAGTTGGATGAAGCATTTTGCCGCCGAATTTGTGCATCCTCGGTGAACGGGTCAGAAGCGCAAGATGAGCCTGATTTTGATCGCACTCTCGACTCGATTCGCCCGTAACCGAAAGCTCAACGAAGGCCCAAACAAACTTTACACCGGGGTCGAAAAAGTCGCGTCACTGCCATCGTTGCCCACCCCGAGCCTATGGAAGCCCTGGCACAGGAGGAAAGTAGTAAACAAGCCAAAAAAACTTCATACGCACCGAAAAAGAAACGAGGCCCGCGTAAAATCACAAATTGAAGAAAATTTTAATTTTCTTGAAATTTTCAAAATAAAAGCTCATTATTCGAGGCACTTAGTGCAGCTAGAACTGAAAGTTGTTTGAGGCTAAGTTTTAGCCACATATGTGGGCTACAACATAGTGCCTACTGAAGATCCCCTAAGCCCTTTGGCTACCTCAAAAATGCAATAATATCAAAAGTGGCGCATTTTGACACACTCTCCCTTACAATATTTTTTATATGTTGCTTAGCTTGATCTGGTTCCAAATTGAAAAACAAATTTTGTCGCAGAGTGTTGCTAGTTGTCCCAGACATTGTGCCGCCACTATTTCCTTGTAGAGCTATAGAGAGAGAGAGAGTTTGCTGGGTGGAATAATATTATTCCCCAACTTACGACTAGTAACCCCGTAACCACAACTTTCCTTTGCTTTTATAAATGAAGAAATGTGGCAGCTCTGGTCTTTTTAGCGCGTTTCCAACACTGAATTTCAAATTGTAAACCAAAAACAGCTGTGACAGACCATCAAAAGTGAATACGATGAAATAAAATTTTTTGTGGATGGTGTTGCTTGCGCTATTTCCATATCGATAGTTGGTCACTGTCCTAGTAAAGCAAGGAGGACCGAAAATATATTTATTTTTAAAGGAAAAATCTTTGCTAATGTCATGCTGGTTCCTATAATTCTTGATATATTAAATTGACGAATTTTAATTTTAGTTGTAATACCGCATTCGATGGAACAACAAAGTGCATGAGCTCTATGACCGATATCGATATTGTCAAGTGGATGAAAAAGTTTTATCGAAAAATATATTCAGTGCGGATATTGTAGGAACCCGTCGAAGGGGTAGACTGTGCCGCCATTGGCAGCACCATGACGCACTAACTAGCTGCTGATGGTACCACGCAGTGAAGAAGACTTGCTCGAGGCAGAGATGCTTAGGGGGCAGCTCTATATCAGGCCGTAGACAGATAACGAGTTTTTATTGCCAGTTAAGGCAAAGAAGGATATGCCTCCTAAAGTATCTTATAAAACATAACAGGTATATCAATGGATTTCGCGCTAGATTTCAATAAGATATTCTTCAAAATATAAAACATAAGGAACTAAATGGCGGCCAGAGCTCAGGCGGAAAGAGAATGGGACAATGCGTTCGGTTGCCGCATCTCCCGAGCACTCTGGCCACAGTACAATCAAAAGCGAACATCTGAACTCCTGTGATTTGACAAGAACAGAACCAGGATGGTGGTTAGAGTTGGCAACGGGTCACTGCACCATAGGCCTTATGGCTGAGAGGTTGCACGTCCTCCATCACGACTTCTGCCGTAGCTGCGAAGATATGGAGGAGATAGAAAGCATCCAACACCTGCTATGTTATTACCCGGCACTTCTTAGGAAACGCACCCAGTTGCTGGGTAAACTATTCTTTGAAAATCTGGGCAGTCTGGCGAATGTGCCCATAGTGGAACTGGCTACTTTCATCGAATCCTCAAAATGGTTCTACAAGGTGAGAAAGTCAGGAAAGTAGGAATACCCACCAGCTTCGACTTTCGAACCTCTCAAGTTCACTCGCCCCTTTCCCATCACCCCTGTCCTTTTTCATGCTTCCTTTTCTATCTTCACAATTAGGCAACACAAAGGACCTTATTGTCTCCGGGTGATCTCGGTTTATTAACTGAGCAGCCTAACCTAAAAGACGGCTAAGTGTCAAATGTGTTTTCTTTTCCATTATATCTTCTCTCTTATTAATAAATATTTTCAGTGCCAGTGCGGTCTTTGGGTGAAACCAAGATGAAGCACGACCTATTTCTCAGATTCTTAAATTGAAATTGAAATCTTCACCCTCGATGTCGTAACGAAAAACGATGTCATCAAGGAGAATCAGGGAAGAATTTTTTCTTTCTAACCGATGGTACTTTATTTGAAGTAAGCCATTCTAAAGTATAGACCAGTATTTCTAGAAGCATTGTGGCTCCTTAGCATTGGCTACAATACTTATATTATTATCTAATTACATGTTCTAGGAACTTTTTAAAGATGTTAACATGGTGAAGCAGATTACCATGCAGCTTCTGCACAAGGATTTTAGATAAAGATTCTTCGGAAAGAGAAGTGTTCAATGCGGCTGTTGAAGGCAGACATTGAAGGGGTACAGACCGAACCTCCGCTGAATGGACCAAGGACGTCTTCTTAGGCAATAGCTTATTTTTATCATTTAAGAAGCCGATTTAGTCATAGTCCTATATGTCTAATCCTTCTTAAATCTTTTCGTACTTTGGCTAAGCAAACTCTGCGGGCTGACGTTAGCCAAGACAGACATTTAGCTAATGGCTGTCCAAAAGGTACAAAAACTGTAGACAGAAACTTAAAATCGAATAGTTTTTATTCAAAGCAATAAATTATTTCCCAGTAATCTATAAGGCGTTGTACATTTAAACAGGTACGTAATAATATACGTAGCTAATTGAGCCGTTTTACGTTACGTTGCTTAAGAACCTGTTTAAAGATTAATATCTAATTACACGTAAAACTAATTGTTTTGTATCAGCCTTTGCCAGTAGTAAGTAATTAAATCGTTGGTTAAATTGGTTGAAAAGATTGACCTTTCTATAAAACTATCATTTCCACAGAAGCCGTGGACAGAACAAGTTCTACTTTTTCCTAATAATATAGAACCAAAGAATGTTGAAACTTTGTAAATTGCAAGAGAGTTTGCTGCTGTTCTTGGGGCACTCCATTATACCCAAAGATGAAGCAAAGTTTAATATCAGAAATATATTCCTGGTTGTTATATTAGTAACGTCGTATCCAATACTTTCGTTTGCCTTTGATAACACCGACGATGTGAAGGCACTTACCGCCTGTCTGAGCATATTTTTTACCACTTCATTGACTCTACAGAAAACCTTAACTTATCTGTTTCATCGTAAGAATATAGGTCGCCTGGTGGAAGTATTCAGTGAAATGTATCAAAAAAGTAGGGTTAAGTAATAACAAAAATATCAGACTTTCTTTTAGATTTACAAATTTCTTACAGAACTGGACAGCCACACAGATAATTATTTGGCGGCTGCAAACAAGTGGGCTAACTGGCTGGGACGTGCCTATTTCTATTCCTGTTCAAGCACTGCAGCCTACATTCTACTGAGTCCCATAATTGATTATATAATAGCCACTATAAGGCATACCGAGTATAATCTTGTGCTGCCCGAGCCTATGAAGTATATATATAGTTCATAATAATCTGCTAAAGTCACTAAAAAACTCTTTTTCTATTACAGATTTCATTTTTTCGACTACCTGTCCAGTCCGGGCTACGAGCTAGCCTATGTTTTTACCGTGTTTTCCATGAGTTCCGTTGTGGTCTATGCTTCAGCCATCGATGGTATATTTATCACCTTAGCTTTTAATTTACGTGCCCACTTTCAGGAACTGCAACATGACATAAGGATGCTCAACTATCATCAAACGCAAGAAAAAGTGGACAGACAACTTATTGATATTGTCAGACAACATGTGTTTCTATTGAAGATGACCGAACAATTGCGTCGTATGTATTGGCCTATTGTGTTTGCTCAGTTTTCGGTAACATCTCTAGATCTTGGAGTAATTCTCTATCAAATTACCACGGTCCGACACAGATCATACTTTAAAAACTTTTTCAACTTTAATTTCTTTATTATTCCTGCAGAACTTGAATTCTGTAATGTCCCAGATTTCCTACATTTCCTTTTTGGTTTCGGTGATGCTTCAATTGTTTATCTACTGCTACGGTGGAGAATTGATCAAGATCGAGGTAGTTTAACAGATTCATTTGCTGGTTTTCTAGGCACTAAAATGATGTCTTTTGCAGGGCCTAAATATTGACAAGGCAATACAATCTTCCAATTGGTATGATGCAACCCCAAAACAACGTCGCAGTTTATTGCTGATAATGATGCGCTCTCAACGCGACATACTCATGAAAGCTGGCATCTATGAGGCTTCTCTAGCCAATTATATGACGGTAAGTGATCGATCGATTAGTGTCTTATTTATCGATTTATCGATTTATGTAATTTTAGGTTTGTAGAGCCGCCTTGTCCTTCATTGCCCTCATTCAGTCTGTAGCCTAATTGAAAAATATATACAGGAATGTTTGTTTTTTACATTAATCCGATCATCTGAATTTTTAATTTTTGGGCCTTACTTTACCTTTTTTTTTTTGACTTCCTATCCTTAACTCTACAGGGAGAACTCGCTTATGTCAAACGTCCTGTAAGGTGCCTGCCTGCTTCGTAAGAGGTATCTAGGAAGTGATCCATGGTTCTTTTTCCAGCTGATGCTTGCCATGGTCTACCCGTTTGTCGTCTTTCTTTCCAGCACCTTTCTGCGTGGATCGGTTCATCTAATCCACGTCGTGAAGACTGTGTATATATAGCAAGGTCACTTTCACACTTTTACAAATTTGAAGTTGTTGCAGTTAGAGACCATCATCATTTCTACAACCTCGCACAGTATCAAAAGATTGAGAGAGCTGCTCTTTCATCTATAATCCGCTGCGTTTATCACGCATTGTTCTTCTGGTATAAGCTAACTTGATGACCATAAAATTTGAACTTTGAACTAAAGTACCCACATAGGTTCATATAAAGTTTGCCTTGTGCTCAGCACCTTATGAATCACCCTGTACTTGCGGTGCTTGTTGGCTGCTTACCTTTGCTTTGTATGTACAGCTAATTCAAAAGCGATTATCACAAAGCCGTTGGGGAGAGAGCGAGGGATGGCGCTAGAGAGCTACCCCGCAAGCAAATGCATAAGAGCAAGCAGGGTTGACAAAGTGCACAATTTTGCGGTATTTGAACTTGTGCACAAGGTGTGTCAGTACACAGGGTGTGTCAGTGCTCAGATGTCCGTGTCTGCATGAGTGTATACTCAGGAAAACCAATGCAACTCAGGCAGCAAAAACAACAGCATTATGAATGCTCCTTAGCTTAGTTTATTTGCGTCTTATGCATAACTCATCAATCAAAACAGAGTTTAATCAATCAATCAATGAATCCGTTTCGACAATCAAATACTCATCCAAAATGTTGTTGCCACGTGGACACTTGGCATACAGTTGCAAGCAATTAGCACCCGCCTTGCCGGCCTCATAGGCATCATGATAAACCATATCCAAGTCGGCCTTTCCAGGTCTGTCAGCGAGATTAAAGATACGAAACAGATAATGCAGTTAATACTTTGCCAATGATTGAGTTGTACAGAGAGAGAGAGAGAGAGAGCTACATACGTTAGTACAATGTTGAGTATTTCCGAGAGTAGGCCCACATGATGCTGCACTTGAGCATTCTCACAAATCGAACGCAACAGACACTGGCGTCCAAAGCTCAAAACACTGCCCGCACTTCTTGATATATACTGCTCCAAGGCAGTGTAGGCAAAGAGTCGCGTATCGTCCGCATAAAGTAATCCGCCGGATGCAGTATGTCGCTCAATATTCCGCTGTTGTTGTTTCAGCGAACGCGCAAAGATGGTCTCCCATTTGTCCCAGGGCCAGGTGGGCGTGGTGGGCATGCTAAACTGAAAACCCTGCAGCGTATAGGAGCAGACCAGCGAACGCCAAGAGACAGGATCCTCCAGCGGCACAGGCATCGAAGGTCCTACGCTGAACTTAAGCGAACCGCTGGTGTCAAAGATAAGCCAACGTTTCTGGCGGTGTTGCAGAAAAGCCGTCAGATTCTGATTGCCTTGAACCAACAGGGCCAACAGTGTTACAACTGTGGCCAGCTGCACTGAACCAGAAAGCGCCATAACTGACCAACGTTTGGTAAGTGACTAAGTTGCAATCGAAATTCAAGTAAGACATCAAGTAAAGTTCTGGTTCAAGATGATAAGCGGAAATTTTGAAGTCTAAAGCTTTAATTTGTTCAATCAATTAGCGAGTCATGGAGTGAGTACAACGATGAAAATTAGTTTCAATTTTCTATTTGCACACGTGAGCACAAAAAATTGAACTCGTATCAACAACAAACAACAAAGGAAAGAATGGATGAATAAAAACGAAAAAAAAGTGTTGAGTGGGTGAACCTTTTTCATACCCTATGCCCAAGGGGTAAAAAGTATATTGAGGGAGAAACCTAAGAAGAAACTACAATTTAGGTGTCTGCTGGACTGTCCATTCTTCTGCCGGAAAGCTGAAAATTTTAAGTGCCATTCGATTGTAATACTTTGAAGTAGAGATGGCATTGGCAAAGAATGTTCTTTTTCGACGCAGATTTGTGCAGGTTGCGCCGTTTTTATCTAAATTTTGAACAACTAGGTCAAGGTCAATATTGAATATTAGTGTAAACAAATTTGTTTGCAACATATAGAAGGCAACTTGAATGACCCCAAAAGCTACATTCAAAAGATCTCTATTTTTCGAAGATAAAATAAGATAACTTCATCTTAATAACATCTACTTGGAAGTCAAGAGTATATCATAGTCGTGTTGTCTCGACCGTAGCAGTCTCCTTTTTTTTTGTATTGTTAGGTGCTCGGAAATGAAAATCTAAATGGTTTAGTCCACAATTTGCCTGACTTGCTTTTGTGAGCTTCGCTATTTTTGGCAGCCACAGAATAATCAACAAAAAAGAAAGGCAGAAAATAAAAAATGTACTCAAAAAGAGGAAAAAAGGTTTCTAAACCCATGCGTGACCTGGGCAACGGGCAATGGGAATCCGACTAGGCCAGATTTGCAGCCAGAGATTAAATGGCAGCTTTGAAGTGCTGCAAGCTACCGGGCCACTTATAAGCCCATTAAGCAGCAAAACACAATGGCTCCGAAATGAAAATGAAATGTTTTGCAAATTATTTAGCCAAATAAATATATACAATATGTATGTGTGAGTGTGTGCGTGTGTGTGTCAGTGTGTGTGTGTGTGTGAGAGGAAACTGTTTTGCTGTAGATAATATCCTTTTGTGCTATAGTTTGTAGAGTTGTTGCTGCTGTGATTTGTCGACGTGGCCGGAAATGAAAAGCAAACAACAACAACAACACCAACGACGATGACGACAACCAAGAAGACGGCTCTGGTAGAATTGTAGACAAATAAATTTGCTTAAATAACAACAAACAAGCCGGGCAAACGGCTCAGACCGCAAACTCGACAACACACGCAAACTGTTACTAAAATATACACATAACACTGAAAAAAATAGTCGAGCATAATACAGAAACTGAGTAGTCTAGGCCTAAGTCAAACACTATTATTTTTAAAGTGTTATATTTTCTCTATATTATATAACAGATTTTTGATGACGCCATCTTGGACCGGCACTACCGTTTATTATTTGATTTTCTGTTTAGTGTAGACGCCAGAACTCGCAAGCAAGTTATAATAGCTAATTTGAATAAAATTGTATATTTTTTGGTGTGGTAAGCGAAGCAAGTAAGTGGCGAAGCCCCCTAGTATATTAAAAAAAAATATTTGGCCATGCTGCGTTTTCAATTTCACCAAAAACGAATTTTTTATTCGGTTTGAAACCGAATGTTTGAAAAGTACGAATTTTATACTGAAATAATTTTTTGAATATTCTTTGATATTTTTAGATTATATTTATGCCAACTTCAAGTTAGACATTTTTTGATAATTCTTTTTTAATTATTTTTTCCTGATTTAACCCTGAAAATAGCATGCATAACCCAAACACATGACTGATTAGTGCGACAGGGTTGCCGCGTTACACAAAGAAAATTTCGTATTCCGGAGCACGCATAAACGAATCCGAATAAAAGTGTTCGGTTTTGTTTTTTTGTTTTCCGGAGCGCGGCTGATTATTATGATTTCAAAAACCTCATTAGCCGCTTGATACTTCAAGTTAAGGAACCAGTTAAGCTGCAAGCCTTCAAAAATTTCTTACGAATTTCGGCTGTCTAATTTGAAGAATCTGAGATTTGAGAGAATCTGGTTCCTGTTCGAGCGAACAACTTAACCTCGGCTAACTTTCAGCCGATATAGGTTTTAAAAGTTGACTCCAAAGAAATAGACAATATTTTAAGTATACTAGGAAGAATAATCTGAATTAAATTAAATAAAATTAATTCACTTACAATAATAATTCAATTATTTTTATTTCACCTCATATTTATATATTTAATCAAAAATAATATTTAAGAAGTGTCTAATGTCGAATGAAAATAATAAAAAATGTACGTCATTTTGATAAATTAAATGCAAATTAAAAATAAATGTTTCCAAGTTTTCTTTAAAGTTTAAAAAAACATTTTTTTTTTTGTAGCAAAATTCGTTGATAATTTCGTTCATACAAAAATGTTTCTAGTAGTTAGCAATAAGAACAAAATACAGTTTTTTTTCATCAAGTTTAAGCTTAAAAACTTAATTTTTCAGAATTTTTTTTTTTCGTTTTTGTTCCGTTCACAGTCCGGACAGTCCGGTTCTGTATTTTAATTTTGATTCCGACTGGCCAAAATGTATTGTTTTATCGACCTATCGAAATAAAAACGATTTCGATATTTTTTCTGTCTAATACATTTTTCACCTTTGTTATATGAAGATTTGATATATAACACTAGTTTACAAATTTAAGGTTCATCGAGTCAACCTGAGTAACATGTTTTTTGAAAAAAAAACTCGAAAACAGTGCTTAGGAAAAAAAAAGTTTATCATTTTCGTGTTTCTCGACCCAAAATTACCCTAAAAAACACTTTTTTACGAAGGTTCATTTGTCGTGAAAACTAGTGTAATTTATTTTTATAAAAGTTTTATTTAAATTTCAATAATGAAAATTCATGAGGCTTAGTTTGCCCTTCCAATTTTTCTCAGTGCACCTGAACTTGTCATGACTGACAAAAGCACAATGAGCACACCCAAAGTGCAAGCAGTTAGCTACCGCTCTGCCCGTTGCGGCTGTCCCCTCTCTCATCTGCCACTTCTTACATTCATTTCCGCTTTGGGCCAAAGTAAGCAACTTACACGAAACGCAACGCAAATAAATTCGTGTTGACAATTTGAATGATTTATGCGTGCGTACCAATCTTATATACACTTGGGAGATGTATCCATTGATGGGGCAAAGAGGTTGCTTTTTTTTTTTTTTTAGTATACCCTGCCACATCAATGCGGTTGAACTTTTGGAATATACTTTGACGCTTCAGATGAACAGCATAAAGAGTGTGCATTTTATGTCTACCACATAAATAAGTGGCAAGATCAACAATTTAAAAGTTTATTTGTCAAAGTTTTTAGACGAACTGTGAAATACGCTCTAGTGAATTATAAGAAACTAACGAGCAAATATTCGTAAAATGAACCAGTTTTTCAGATTTGGAACCACCATTTTTTTTTTTAAGTACTGTACTTTAGACGTTCCATATTTTTACATTGTATCTAAGGTATCAGGGGTATTTAAAATTTGTTTATTTTAACAAAAGTTTATGAAAACCAATCTTTTTTGGATACCTGCAGTATAAGCTGAGTTCGACTAGTTATATTTTGTTGGGTTCTTCCAAAAACTAGAATATGCTTCAAATAGCTTAGTCGACTGGTTTCTATTGCTGCATTTGATTTTCGATTTTTTACTTACTATTCGACAAATATAGTTCTTGTAGTTTTTTTACAACCTCAGCTTATTCTCGTACTCAGATCATTCGCAACCCTAACTTTTGTGTGTTTTTTACCTTTTGATGGCATTTAGCGTTTTTTCAATTTCCACTGTATTTTAACCACAGTTAGCAATTTTTACAAGTTTTAGCCAAAACTTAATTTTGCTTGGTCCACAATTAGAAGTTAAAAAAAAACAACGCAAGATTCCTTTCTACGTACGACAACATTCTCTGGCAGCTACAAACTCAAATAGTTCCCGCTGCCAACATTTTTCAAACTGTCACACAACTATTGGCCAGTCAGCTTGTTGCCCAAGATACACACACACACACATATACACAAAAGTGGCCCCAACTTGGGCGCAACGAAGCCCAAAACCCTAACCTTAATATAAAGTGAGCTACTGGCAGCAAGAGCTAGCACACAAACTGTATATAATATTTATTATGTTGGCATAATAAATTGCAACATGGGGCAGATTCATTTTCGCACTTGCGGACATTTTTCATTTTGGTAACAGCAGCTGTTTTTGTGGCTCTGTCTCTTACACTGTGTGTGTGTGTGTGTGTGTGTGCGTATGTGTGTGCAAGCCAGTGTATGAGTGGAAGTGTTTGAGCGTGAAAGACGCGTTCGCCTGGCGCCAGGACGAGCATTTCACTGTCCTCTCTCTATGCTCTTCACTGGCTGCTGATGAACGCGCTGATGCTAGGTTTACACTGCTCCACGATGCGACATTTATTTTGCGATTTTGCATACAATTTTTTTATTTCGAATTTAATAGTGAATGATTTGAACGATGTACAATCCTGCATCTAATTAGGGTGCATAATTTCAAGTACCGGCAGCAGCTCAAAAGATATCGAAAATCGAATTGGATAGTCCACACCCTAAGAAAACTCCCAAACAACATTGCTAGACAGGCCATTGATTGGAATCCGCAGGGCAGCCGCAGAAGAGGTTGTCTGGCGCACACTTGGAGAAGACAACTTGAGAAAGACGTAGAAAAATATGGAAAGAGTCGGAGTGAAATCAAAAGCTTGTCATTAGATAGAACTAGATTTAAGAATTTTGTTGTAGCCCTATGCTTCTCACAGGAGTAATAAGAATAAATATATAATAGTGAATGATAGTGCTGGGTGAGTACAGTAAAAACATAATAAGATTCTATTGTGTATAAAAAGTTGTTAAATATAATAAATACAAGATCTAAATAAAAAATATGGAAAACTTAATAGAGGTTTCTTACTTGTCTTTCAAACGATATCTGACTCAAAGATGTGACCACAATATTAGACAAAAATATAAGACTACTCAAGAATAAGAAGAACCTTAAGAAAAGTTTCGTCTCAAAAAGCCAAATTTTAATAAAATGCGACACGTATAAATGGAAATAAGTGTTGAAAAAGGAGCATTAAACATTTATAAAAAAATGTTTTACAACTTGAAGAAAAACGAATGTGTTGCAAGTCTTTCTGATTATTTCAAAGTGCTTATGTTATTATATTACTTACTAAAAAAAACAATAATATACAATGTCAATTCACGAGCTATTTACACTAAAATGTGCTTCATGAAACTTGTAGCTAAATTGTGACATTCTGTGACGCAGTGTAAACCTAGCATAAGAGCATATAAAGAAATAGAAAAAAAAACTTGTTGCAGCCTTGCAGGCGCACATTGCAACATTATGTTGGAAGCAACCAATGTGTGCCAGTGTGTGTGTGTGTATGTGTCTATGTGCCACATGGTAAAGAAATTTAATAAACCTTGTCCCATTTTGTGCTCATTAGTGTCATGATAAATTTTAGAGCCACCGCTCAGGTGCGACTATGGCAACTATGTACTACGACGACTACCTACAGAAATGGAAATGTGTGCCAACAACAACAACAGGCAGCATAACAAAAACAACAAAAACCGCGAGCAAAGTCCACGGCAAAGGCAAAGTTCAAAGGCCAGAGGCGCCTCTAACTGTTGCATGGCCAGTGGCAATAAATTTGCACAAATTGCAGCGGCAAATGCGACAAGTTGCTTTGATTTTGCCGCCCCATTTTTATGGCTTTTTAATGTGCTGTTGACAACCCTGTGAGTTGGGGGCACTCGATTTTCATGCCGCAGGCACACACACAGACACGTAGGTATATATTGTAGAGGATACATCCAAATGCATAAATCCAAGCGATAATCTCATTGTATTTACAGGCGCTTCTTTGAGTTGCGATTTCGAGGTTTTTGTATAGGTACCCTTTAGGTAGGGGTCCATCAACCATATTGTGAACTTGAAATATGTACTACTAGAATGAGATTTAGAAGAGTTAAATATATTTTGAATAGGTAGTTTTTACCATTGGTTTAAATTAAGAGATAGAGTAAGTTCCCAACTCCACTGGACCAAAAACACATTCTTACATCTTTGCAGCACCATAATTTGCCATTCACATGGAAGCACAGCACAGCTGTGAACTCAATTTTTTGTGACAAGCGCGTCTCTACCTTGTTGCCACACAAACTTTTTAAAGATGATCTAATCATTAAAACGAGAAAAAAAAGTTTTTTTTATTTAAACTATGTGTGCTAAAATTAAAAATTAATAGGCTGAAGTGAACTCCCACTTTTTTACAAAAAATTTTTTTTTTCATCATAATGTACCACATTAGTTAGGTAGATTGGTATAAAAAAGCTGCGCATTTTAAAAAATTTTAACAAAAAAAAAACTAAAGAAATCTTCGGGATTGGAAGGAAAAGATTTTGGAGACGAGCGGAGTGAGCGGTATTTTTCATATCTCCCAAAATAAATGGCGAAACTCGCAGCTAATGCTGAGACCCGAAAGTTTATTTTATATGATTATTACATTTTTGAAACGAATTCTGGAGATCTGATAATAGACTTACCTACACGTTTAAATTTTTTTGCCATCAAAATTTTAATAATTGAATAAATAGCAAAGTAATTAATGTACATAAGTTTGCTTTTCAACAATTTGTATTTTAAGTAATACTTTTTATGAGAGGACAGTTTGATTAGTCTGTGACAATTTTTATTTTTTAATCAAAAAAAATAATTTATTTTTTAGGCCAGTACGCAGCAACGCAATAAGCCCCGAAAGAAAGCAAACTTGATACAAAAAAAAAAAAAACGCTATCAAAATTCTTAGGGCAAATAATTTTGCTCTTTGGTACGTAGTCCTGTTGATCACCAGTGCTGCCCATTTTTTTTAGTTGGCACATGACATGTAGGTGGCGCCAGCAGCCATGAACTTTTGTTTTAGTGCTAAAATCCCTACAGCCACAGCCACCTTCGTACAATATATTTCCATAGATTTTAACGACTATTTCTACGGAACTCAAAAAACCACCAGAGTCCCCATAGTATTTCGTATGCACTTCTTTTGTTTTGGTGATCGTTTTTTTACGCCAAAAATACTGCCTAACCAGCTCCTGAAAATCACTTTTTGCCATTCTCGTTTTTATTCTCGAGATTATCTACTTCAACGGCTGTCCGACGCGACTGACAAGAATCTGGGATTATTTTCGTTCTACCTCTGCTCGAGAAAAAAAATGATCATGGATTTCGCTTATTTTGGGTCTATCTCTTCTAGTTTTGAGGTTGACAAGAATCTGGGATGATTTTCGATGTAGCTCTACCCGTTTAGAAGTTATGTGCATCTAAAGTTGAGAAAAAAAGTGATCATGGATTTCGTTTATTTGGGCTCTATCGCTTTTGTGTGCTGCTTAAAATTTGATAGAAGTGTATTACCAGTTAGTACTTAAGAGAAGCAGTGTTGCATTCAAAGATACTTAGCGAGAAATTCAAAAAGCTATGGGCTTATCAGCTGACACTTCCTTATAATATAAAAAAAACTCAAGACAAGATGGGATACTTTTTGTCATTCGTAGGAGGGTCGAAATGCCTTCGAACTTTAACTAAAGTCGGGAACTCTTGTAACTATAATCATTACTTTCGTTTCGAATGCAAGAGTTGGCCGGCTTAAGAGAACTTCGTATTCACTTGTTATTTGAATTTTTTGAAATTTGAAATCCACGTTCGAAATTGATTTTTATCAAAACACTTCAAGTTCTCTATATTAACTCTACAACATATCCATAATAAGTCATCAATGGATTTGAAAGTGTACATAAACTTTGCTTCGTCCAAGTTAGTTTCTGTTTCTATTTCTGGTTTTATTTTATATTTACCACAAAGGCACAGACAGGAACACTTTGTCCTTGTTGTTGTTATGGTTGATGTTGTCAACAAAGTTTTTCGCAGACAATATGTGCGACGCTATAACTGTGTGTCCGCCTGTCAGTCTGTCTGTTTCTCGGTCTCTCTGACTGCTTATCCGTCTGTCTAGCTGTCAGTCTGTACACTCATCCGTCCGTCCGTCCGTCCGTCTGTCTGTCAGTGTGTCGTGCTGCTGAGCTAGTAGCTGCCATGGATGCAGCTACTTTTATAGCTGATGTTATTACTTTTTTTGCACGCTCTTTTTTTTGCAGACTTCCGAGGGACAGGGGGTTGCCAATGTTGGCGTTGACATTTAAAGCGCCATGAATATGCAAAACTTTTACACTTGCTTTTTATGCACAAATATATGAATCTAACTGCAACAACAATTGCAGCAAAAACAACAATAGTTTTTGTGCGCTATTAGTCGCTAGCCGCGACATCGCCAACTGGCAACAGAAGTTTTCAATGTGGCTTATACTCACTGCTTGGCCCATGCCACAAAACTCACTGCAAGCTGGCAACGCCTCAAACCGCCCCAACATAATAATTCTTCAATAATAATCGCCACAGGCAACAGCAAAACGTTTGCTGCTTTTTGCTGCACGAAAAAAAAGGAAACATGAAAAGCGAGCAGGAAAAAGGGGGAAAGCAAAAACTTTAGCCATTGCAGCTATAAAATAAACACTCACTCACTTTGCCACAACTCCTTTTGGCATATCCTGTGACTGCTGTTGTTTCTCTTTTTGCTCTTATACTACTCTCTTTGTTGTTGTTGTTGTTATTGTTGTTGCAGTCGCATTGGCTGCGGTTGAAGTTTTTGCTGTGGCAGAGTTTGCACGTTCAGCAAAATTTGTTTGCATTTCCAATGCTGAATTAAATTATTGCTTCCTCTTGGTGCGTCTGGCAACACTTTTCTATCGCTGCAACGTTGCCAGTGCGGTTTTTTATAGTTCTTGCCGCAGCGACATTATCATTGGGTTTGGTTTGTTATTTGAATGCTGTGGCGTAGTACCAGACAGCAGCAGGATGGGATGTGTTAGGCAGAGGCTGCCGCCGCCTCTACAATAATATCGAACTTTATATTTTAGTTTAGTAAGTTGGCTTAAGCTTTTATGTAAAAATTAAAACCATATTTCTTAGATTAGAGAAATTTGCTGGCCATAAATTTGTTCAGCTATGAAATAGTTCCACAAGTTTTTCGAATGTGATTTATTCACTTTTAAAACAGTCGTTAATTTCTATGCACTTACTCAAAAGTATTAAATTTATTGCGTGTGAATTTATGCGCACTCAAAATATTCGATAGCATCTAGTTAATTATTTAATTTAAAAAAAAAAAATGTTTTGGTAATTCCAACTGTTTACAGCCTGCACTGCAGTGCAAAATTTTTAATATGTGGGCATGATTTTAACACTTACCTTAAAAAAAACATGTATTTTAAGTCGTGCGTTACTGACCTTGGTGTACCCTTTGCTCAATCTGGTGTTCATGGATAATATTTTCAAAATTTCATTATTTGTTAAGTTACGATAAGAGAATTTTTTAAATAAAACGCAGCGTGTTAAACTCGTGTTTTTCTCGAGAAGGTTATACAGCCAGTTGGATTGTATGTGAGGTCGTTGTATAAAATTTTATATACTTAGTTGTATGACAAACAAAAATGTTTAAATTTTCCGATAGACAGCCAAAATGTACAGTCAGTCGCATCGTGTATGGCTTTAAAATAAACAACATATATTCAGCCGTGCTCCGGAAAACGAAAAACCAGATCGAAAAATTTTATTCGCATTCGTCTTTGCGTGCTTCGGAAAACAAATTTTGGGTCGATAACTTCTCTTTTTATTTTCGATAAATTTGTATATATTCCTTATCTTTCCGATAAATTCTCATGTTGTGTTGGCGAGTGTTGTTTACATTTAATGTTCATTAAAATATTGCTAATTCTTTACTATCACAAAAATATTACTTTAGCAACAATTTTTATTGAAATTAAACACGAATTAGCAGTTTTTGTAACAAAGCAAATTTTCTTTATGTAACCCGGGAACCCTGTCGCACTTATTGTCATGTGTTCGTGTATGATATGATACACGAACACAAAAATTCGTTTTGGCTGTGCATGTTATTTTTTGGGTTGAGACAGAAAAAAAATAATTAAAAATAATTGTCAATAATTATATAATTTTAAGTTGGCTTAAATATAATCTAAGAATATCAAAAAATATTTAAAAAATTATTTCAGTATTAAATACGTACTTTTTTAAGCCTATTTTGCCGATTCGTTTTGAATTCCTCTTGCATAAAAAGAATTTGGTTTCAAACCAAATGAAAAATTCGGTTTGGTGAAATTTAGTGCAAAACAAATCCAAAAAAAATATTTCGGATTCGTTTGCAGAGCACGGCCGTTTGTTTGATGTTAAAAACAATTAGGGTATTCACGCTTTGTGTTGACTTGAGGACTTGAGGACTAAGTCAACAGGCCAAAGCGTGAATCCCTCCTGTTGACTATATGAGTTGACTTGTTGACTTTTCTTCTTCTTCCTGTTTTTGTTTACATTTGTAAATTGGTACAAAATGGATTAAAATTCAAAAGGTTGAATTAAAAATGCCAAGTCGAATAGTAAAATCAGTACCTGCAGAATCTGTGGCTGAAGTAGCTGTAGATTACTCAGAGTTTTATTATTTTATTGCTGCGAAAATGAAATAATTGCAGAAAAACCGTATTTAAGTTTGTGCTTGTTCTTCCATGTGTTTGTTTACTTTTATAAATTGCTGCAAATAGTCATTAAAATAAAAATTTTGATTTAAAAATGCCAAGACTGAGTGTAAAGTCTACTTTGATTGAAGCTGTTGCTAAAGTGGCTTTGGCTGAAATTAATTTTATTGAAGGCTCGTCTGCTAAAACAAATTCATTGCAGACATACTAAATTTTTGTTTAATACAGACACAATGGGGTTGCATTTTCCAATTCGCATCTATTTTTACTCTTTTACTTGCGTTAACTCCAACAACAAGTATTTATGTCTAATTCACTTAATTTTGCATAAAAAAGCCACAACCTTTTTTAATTGCGCTAGTACAATTTGATTATTTTTAATTTGGCGCTCTTCTTTTTTTAGCGAGTATAAGGTAACTCGTTGCTTTTCATATCATGGCTAAAAAATGACAAATGCGAGCAGTGCTGAAAATGCAGTGAATTATAAAATTGTGCAACACTTTCTCAAAAAGTCAACAGCAAAAAGTAGACTAGGGTCTGGGTTGAGGAAAATTTGAGTTATGAGTTGAAACACAGGGTTGTATTTTGCCATACATTTTGTTTTTGTAAAAGTCCTCAAGTCCTCAAGTCAACACAAAGCGTGAATACCCTAAATATTTGCTTTGGGATTATGATCATCATCATGTTTGAATTCTGGGTGCCTGGATCTTATGGCTTCCGAGCTCTCAGCGTTCATACACGCGAACTGATATGTCCATAAGAAATCGTTTTCAAAGCAAATCCACGTGGAATTTTTGTTTGGGCAAAACTTCCTGCTGCGTTTTACGTTTGTATTTGAACAAACTTATGTCCCTTTTTGCTCTATGAATAAAGGGTATACAAACTCATCAAGTAAAAAACACCATGAAACCGCCTGAAAAAAATTGTTCTTAACTTCATTGGAGTTGTCTTGCATTTTTTGCTGACCAACGCTTGTTTTTCGCTTTGAATATATTCATAAAATTTTTCACTGCGTTTTTTGCAAATAATTTTCTTTTGCATCTTTGCCAAATAACATTAAAAACGAATTCTAAAAGAAGCCGCAACAATTTTTGTATCGTTTCTATAAAAAAGTCCGCCATTTTATACCTCTCTTGAAGCGCATACACTAAGAAAAAAAAAAAAGTTTTTAGCAATAATTAAATAAATATATATTTAAATATTCAATTAGCCGAAAGTATTAGTAGTTATGGCTGTCATTCTCCCTAAAGCTATGAACAAATGTAGAATAAATAAAAATATATTCAATATTATAAGCGAAAAGATGCGGAATAATTTTTGTAAGGTAATTTAGAGATATGGTACGATAAACCCGATTTTTTTTTACACTTTTGTTCATTTCAATGCATTATTCAATCTTTTTTTTTTTACCAAAAATAAAGAAATAAATTGTTTGCGATAAAATTTTATGGCGTTTTTTTATACTTTTTGAACACTTTCGGATTCACCCCAAAAAAATCTAAAATTACGAATTTGGCATTTTTTGCTCCACGGTCAATCTACCTGACAAAAAAATCTTTGTATCGATTCTTAATTTTGACACAATGGAGCTAATTCAATGCCCTGAACAACACAACTTTCAATATAGAAAAAACAATTTTTTTTTGTCACTCCAAAAAATCTACGAAAAAATTATTTAGAATTCTCCCCACTTGCCTCTACATATAAATTAGCTGCTGAGGACAAAAATCCAATTCTCCAATTTCAGGAAAATCAGTTTTCAAAATCAGTATCAAGTTTCGAAAAATATCAAAAAAATCTTGTGAAATTTTGTAAAAATTAATGGGTACTGATTCTGAAAACTGATTTTCAACATTTGCTATTTGCATTTCAGTTGCCTCGTAATCGTCCTAATTCGCTCAAAAAGTAAAAAAAATAATAATTTGGGCATGAGTCCTGTTGTAAATTGTCCAAATAAATTCATAAACCAGTTTTGGGAACTAGAGTAATAAACGTTCTACAAAAACGATCCTAACTTTATATTTGTTTCTACCTTATTCAGAAACTTGTAGTTGCTGAAATATTAAAGAGAATGAAATTTTTCGAAAAAGCTGTAAAACAATCAGAAGTGGCCAATATTTGAATCAAAGAAACTATATTCAGTGCTCCTAAGCCCCTAATCCAACTGGTACCAAAATCTTGCGATTTATCGGTGGATGTGAATTTTCAGTCAAAAGTTTTTAGCCGCAGAAGACATCTAAAAAATCGAATGTAATAAATCCGTCCTAATATACTAGCCGTTCAATATGTTGCCCAAACTAATCTACCTTTTTCGCTCAGTGTATAAATTCACTTGCAGAGTTGCCACCTTTCCTTACCCAATGCGTGTAATAAATTATGCAGAGTCGGTGGAAAAAAAAAACTAACACGACTAAAGGTAATGGCCTAGCTGTCGCCTTGTAAAAGCAGCTCAGCAGCTCGTGTTGGCCTATCCAGATCTGCTCCTTCATCTTGCTGTTATCCTTCGCATCCTTAACGGCTGCCCTTTTGGCACCAAGAGTCAGGCCCATGCAGCTGCAGGGGGCATGTGTAGGTTAAATATGTTTTTGTTATTTATGCAAATTCGTTTTGTTGCCACTGCGTTGGCGTTGCTAACACTCTCGTTGCTTTCCGCTTCCACGCCCCTCTCTCGTCTCGTCCCACGCGGCACACTTTGGCCAACATTCTGACTTTTGCTGGTTGCCGGCAGACAGTTTTTAGCGCCTTTGTTGTAAGTCATGCCCTAAGAAGAAGAAGATGAAGAGGAACAAGTAGAAGATGAAGACGAAGAGAAGAAGCAAGGACCAAGTCAGCGACAAACCGGCAACTTTGCTAACCTGTTGGAATTTTTTACCCTGACGATGCGCGCTTCTCGCTTGTTTATGTTCCGACACTTGTGCAAGGAGTACGTATACACTACATGCAGCTGATAGTCCTTTGGTTACATTTAGTAATTTGTGATTGCTTTAGGGACTAAATTTGGGGCTAGATTTCTGACTCTATCTGAAATATTTTCTGTTTTTTAGAGGTTCCATTCTAGATCACGACTGCCTACAACAAAACTGATCTGATCAAATTAAATAAATAATTTAGTAAAATTAATTTTTTTTGTAATTAAAATTTTGTAGAGTAAAGATTACGATGAAAATTGCTGTTAAGTTTAGGGTTAGGAGACTAGAAAATGAATTTCTTCAATAGTTGGGTTTTTTTTTTTTACTTTGCCTATATGATTTTTGCTAGGAAACTGTTTTAAAAATAATAAATAAATTTTGTAGTTTTGATACTTAAAAAGCTCTTTGGTCTTATACAACTTATTCTTCTTCTCCCAAACCCTTGTTTACCTCTTTTCGGACTCGCTCATGCTCCTCCTGAGGTGTGGGTATGCGATCTCAGCATTTTTCTGCAGGCATTCCGATTCTGGATCATGTCATCGCTGAGACCCATTCGTTGCTGATGTTTTTGCATTTGACCCATCCACGTATTTTTCGGTCTGCCTGCCCTACGGCCGTTAACTGGAACAACGGTAAGTATTGCCTTCTTCGCGGAGTTCTCCGGCGGTCGCCTTTGAACATGGCAATACCAACGCATCTGACCTACTTTGAGCGTCTCAGTGATAGGCTTTTTAACAAACAGGCTGCCTCGGATGTGTTTGCTCTTAATGTGATCAAGCTTGGTCACACCCGCCGTCATCCTTAGCATTTTCATCTCAGTCGCAGATAATTTACTCTCGTACGTTTTGTACATCGTCCAACATTCGGACGCATACAAGAGTGCGGGTCTAACGACTGTCGCGTACAGCTTGCCTTTCAATTTCCGTGGCATTTTCTTGTCACAGAAAACGCTAGAGTTTTCTCGCCACTTCATCCACCCATCATTATACATTATACAACTTATTCTTTGAGATATAATATTGAAGTTCTTCTAATAGTTTTTGATAAATTTCTATTTGTTCTCAACTTTAGTACACACAGTACTGGAACGTTGAAATCATGAATATGCAGCTGTGCTCCTTATGATGTGTTCCTTATGATGTGTGGAAGGTTCTTGGCATAATCTCATGGGGCATTTGAAAGGTTTTGGAATATGCTAGTCGCCGAAATTGACAAAAAATTGAAAATTAAAAAAAAAAAAACTACAAAAAAGGGCTGCTTTAGGATACTTTGATGCGTAGATTACGAAAATGCAATAAATATTATGATTCAACATATCTATATTGGCCATCGGTATTATCAACAAAAAGCACGAGAATAAAAATTTTGTCAAACAAATAATAAAATAATTAATTTTTTTTAATCAAAGTCAATTTCGTATTGAGCATTTAATTTATTTTATTATTCTTGGGCATAGCAAAGCACCCCGGGTACCATCTAGTATTTTATATTTTTTTTTTATGTTTGGTGCTGCCAAATTTCACCAAAACGATTTTCTTATGTGAAAGCAAATCGAATTGTCAAAATAGGTTCAAAAGTGCACGTAAATTAAACTGTAATAATTTTTTTTTATACTTTTTGATATTCTTAGATTCTCTTTAGGCCAATTTCGAGTTCAATATTAAAATAAGTATATTAAATTATTTTTTTTATGAATCAATCCATAAATTGGCTTGAACAACTTAAAACGAATTTTAAGCATAAGTTAACATGGTTCGTGTCTTGCATAAAAAAAGTTCATGTCTTGCATATAAAAATGTTCCTTGCAGATTTGGGAGCACGCCAAAACGAAAACGAGCAAAATTTATTCGTTTTCGTTTTATGGAGCATTTACACTGAACGCCCTTCATTTATTGCATTCTTAATTCAAATATACTTATTTAAAAATAAAATTAAGGAAATTATCACAATTAGATTTCTCTATTTTAGGCAATCTCAAGTTAAAGTTTTATAATTTCTTAATGCTTTAACATTTTTGCAAATTTCCAGTCTGCATTTAAAATAGTTTTTTTTTTATT
Source organism: Chymomyza fuscimana (assembly GCA_949987675.1). Classification (NCBI taxonomy): domain Eukaryota; kingdom Metazoa; phylum Arthropoda; class Insecta; order Diptera; family Drosophilidae; genus Chymomyza; species Chymomyza fuscimana. The sequence goes on from OX465089.1 coordinate 3,410,180, forward strand.
GGCAAAAGTCATGCGAGAAGCTTAGAAATCTACGAGCGTATACTAATTATAATTTAGTAAATTTGGAATATCAGAATTTCCAAGTTTATCATAAAAAAAGATTTAGAAAGAATCGATGCTCTTCTTTCGTTTTTTTATAAATTAAGAAATTAAATTAAAAAAATTGGAATTTTTAACTGTAGACTGTACTTTTTGGTATGGTGTTGCAAAGTTTAAGAAAATTGAATCGTGTAATATTATTATTGTAGTTATAAACTACATATAAAGTTTAAAAAAATATCAGAAACTTGACATGCTGTATCCTAAAATGCCCAAAAAATTATTTAAATTTTGTTCTGTTTGACAAAGGCGTTCACATTTCTCGAGATTTCTTGCATAAAAAGCCATGCTTTCGATTATTTTCTTAGAATTATGGAAATTATATTGACACGGAAAGAGCATGTCAACTTTGACTTCCCCTTTATCACTTGCAACATATATGTATTTGCTATATATAGATATATTCCCCCTTTTTTGCCTTACTATTTTTATGCTACAAAAAAAAAAAAATGTTTATGCAAATTTTGTAGTCAAACAGCAGCGCAATTTCTTGCTCATTTTTAAGAAAAACAACAAAATAAAAAAAAACAAAAAACGAAGTCAACAAAGTTGCAAGTTTGACAGGGTTGTCAACTATATACATATATATGAAGGGTGCCCTGGCACTCGGCAACCTTTACATATTTAATGTGCAACAATAGTTTTGAATAATGAATGCAATTGCCAGCCTTCATTTTGGACATTTGACTAACCTTGTTTATAAGCTGACATATTATATATTTCATGTTGCATACACCCCGGGGCACATTCAATACTTGACACTTGTGGCCCCTGGTATGCATTGACAGCTTCAGTCAAAGTTTGTCCTCGAGGTAAGTTTATTAGGTTTTTATGCCATCATTTTTTATAATGTGCAAAAAGGGTCCTGCTACCTAAGGCCCTGACCTAAGGCTTCAATTTATCCTTGCTACATTTTGCTGAAGCTAACATAGTTGACATATTAAATAGCCAGCTTTTGGGTTGAATTAGCTAAAGCCAATGGGTTGCAAGTGAGTCCTGGCCAAAGAACACTTGACGAAAAATTTAATTAAATTTTTGGGTTGCATATTTATGCCACACTGATGTGGCATGAAGTGTTTGCTCTGGCATACCAGGATATGCTCTATAACTACTATATACTATATGCTGTTGTTTGTGTTGTGTTTTGTGGTCGAGTGCTAGGCACATACATATATATATGTATATATACTACTTGTATGCAAACACATGGGAGACAATTATCAAATGTGGCTCAAATCGAGATTAAATTGGAAATGTGTGTTTAGCAATCAACAGAGATTTTCTGCTTTGCTGATAATTATAATTATGAAGCGATTCAAATTTTTTCCCAACGTTATTGATAAAGATGGCTTACGTTAAGTTCGGCGCGGACGACTTTGGGATAACCTGTACCACTACATTGCAATTAAATCCGGTATATTGCTTCAAAACTCCCAAAGACCTTTGATTTGCAAATTTATTTACGATATCTTCATATATAAACTAAAACAGACGATTTTTGCGCCATTAACGTTTTTTTTAACCGATCGGGCCTATGGGAGCTATATGATATGGTCAACCGATTTTGATCAAATTTGGCACACTGCTTGGGAGCTGCATTTGGTTACTAAATATCCATCTAAAACTTTTGTTTTATTTTCTAGATCCTCTGAATCACCTCTGTGGGAGATAAATAATATAACCCCGATATCAAAAAAAAAATAATAATCTTTTCTTCCCTGACATAATAACGCATCTAATCTGAGATCTCTGAGATCACGGACGGACGGACGGACAGACAAACAGACGACAGACAGACGGACATCGGTATATCGACTTCTCTAGTCACTCTGATCGTACTTTAGGTAACTTTGGGGGATCTCCGACGTCTCCTTCTGTATGATACATACATTTTCGGCGTGCACAAACTTAATATAGAGGCAAGTGGGGTGAACTCGGAAGTGGGGTGAATCACGAAAAGCACCCTAACGGATTTCTAATCTGACATTTGAGTATGAAACCAAGTGTCTAATAAATGTCATGACTGGCGCTATTTTTGATACTCCGACTCGAAAAAATTTTTTGTCTCTCCAAAAAATCTAAGAAAAAATTTTCCCGAATCCACCCCACTTGCCTCTAATCTAAAAAAAAAAAATTTTCATTGATATTAAAAAAAATTAATTTTTCAAAATTAAGTAAGAACACTTTTTTTTCCTTCCTAGTGATCTATTGATTCGCTTATAGTTTCTTTTAGTAGATGGATAAAAATATTATTACTTTGGAAAATATGGGTTCGTCGGATTGATGTATTGTCAAACCCTTATTAAACCAAATTTTTAGATACGATTATTTGCATTGATGAATTTATCTGATATCTTTTTTATGACATGACTTTCAAACATATTTTTCATGGGCAAGCTTAATTTGAAGCACACAAGCCTACTAAGGTCCCTATATAATCCAATTCTTTTATAAGTTATCTTTTCAAAATAAATCAATAGATATTGTTGGATTAACTAATATTTTTTAGCTAATTGTTTTTAAATAATTTAAATAAAACGAACGTGTTTAAAAACGTTATAATTATTTATTTTATAAAGACGTCACGGCAAGTGTTAACAATTGACTTGAACACGCGACGCTAGAGAGAAATGCAACCGTATGCTTATATAGGTTAGCAAAGACTAATTAAACAGATCTTGGAACGCTGACGGCAAAGCAAGGGCCGCAGCGCTGCCAAGAATCGTACATAGCATAAAAAGGGAATTGATAACTAACTATTGCAGTAACCAAAGAGATAAACATTTATGCATATTGGAAGTTAAGAGTAATTAGCTACATAGTTTAAGAGTTTATGTTATGTTTGTACTATTTTATTGGGAAGCTGCTGCTCCCGACATACTCCCCCCGTTGGAAGCTTGTGTTTCAACCTCATCAGTAAGGGGCAGCAGGCACAGCTTATTTATGGCTCTTCGAGTGTTGCCCACTGCGGTCTTCAGCTCTGCGACACGGCACTCACCATCTCGACCAGGTATGAGTGAGACTACTCTGGCCAGGGGCCACCGCATAGGCGGCAAGTTTTCGTCCTTGACCAGCACTACATCGTTGACCTTCAGTCGTCGATCAGGACTACGCCACTTGCACCGCTGCTGTAGAAGAGTGAGGTACTCCTCGCGCCATCGTGCCCAGAAAACTTGCTGCAACTGAGTGACACGTTGCCAGCCATCCAAACGATTGTAGTTGAGTTTCGTCAAATCTGGCTCGATGAAGGTTGTCTGTGGCCCACCGAAGAGCAAATGAGCTGGAGTTAAAACATCTAAATCTTCTGGATTTTCTGAAAGTAAGAGCAATGGACGAGAGTTAATTATCGCAGTTATTTGGCATACTAGGGTGCGAAGCTCATCAAAGGTGAGAATTGAGCAGCCAACAGAGCGGATAAAATGATGCTTGGCTGTCTTCACGGCTGCCTCCCATAATCCTCCAAAATGCGGTGAGCGAGGTGGAATGAATTGCCAGTCAATGCTATCAGTAAGGCAAAACCGATGAACTGCTTCCATATGAGAGTCGCTAAGCAAGAGTGCCTTAAGGTCTGACAGTTCATTTTTTGCTCCAACAAAATTCGTAGCGTTGTCGGACCACAATTGGCTAGGTTTCCCGCGAGTCGCGATGAATCTTTTGAGAGCGCTTAGGAATGATGCAGTAGTTAAGTCCTTGACAAGTTCCATATGTACTGCCTTGCTCGTAAAGCAGATGAATATGCATATGTAGCATTTGAGAGGGGGCCTTGTTCGGACTTCGGATTTGTAAAAGAACGGCCCACAGTAGTCAACACCAGACACAGCAAATGCACGAACACCTAGTAGACGTTCCTTGGGAAGACTTGCCATAATCGGTTCCAGAAAGCTTGGCTTGGCTTTGAAGCATGTGATGCATTTCTTGAGAGCTCCTGAGATAGTCCGTAGACCACCAATTGGCCAATATTGAAGACGAATTTTAGCCAATAGTGCACGCGGGCCTGTATGTAGGTTTGTCTTATGAAGATGTGCAATGAGAGCCAGTGCGATTGGATGACGACGTGGCAATATAATCGGGTGACGAGATTCATATGGAAGAGTTGAATTCGAAAGCCGCCCACCAACTCGTATGAGACCAAAGTCGTCAATAAATGGTGCAAGAGATGCAATAGCGCTAGACTTTCGGACGTAGCCGTTGGATCGAAGTTCTCTAACATCATCACGTAGATTGGCTAGCTGAATAGCTCGCATAAGTAGCAATGTGCCATGATGGACATCGGTTGTGTTGAGTCCATGATGCCTTATGCGTTTAATGAACTTGTAGATATATGCAAATATGCGCTGCATTGAGACAAATGAGTTTAAATACTTGCATCCAGTAGAAATGTCGACATGTGGAGATTGGACCAATAACACACTTTTGCGCAGTTCTAGTGTTGGCACATCTGGGCGTATACGTGTTGGCCATGCATCATGATTGCCAATCAGGTATGGAGGGCCATGAAACCACATTTCGGATTGGGCAAGAAATTCTGGAAATGCGCCTCTCGAAAGAATGTCAGCAGGATTTAAAGCAGTAGGAACATGATGCCATTCCATATCGGCGGTCAGCTCCTGTATAGATGTGACACGATTTGCCACAAACACGTTAAACTTGTAAGGCTCATCGTGAATCCAAGAAAGTGCCACGGATGAATCCGACCAGCAGTGGAACTGGCCTACGAATATGCCCAACTTTCGGATTTCATTTATGAGCTTAGCAAGCAACACAGCACCACACAACTCGAGCTTTGGTATTGATTGGGTCTTCAGAGGCGCAACTCTCGATTTCGAGCACAACAGATGGCTTTTTGATGCATGATTTTTGGACACCACGTAAATGCAGGCACCATAAGCTTCCTCGCTAGCATCACAAAATCCATGTATTTCATAATGTGCTTTGGCGTCGAGGACGAATCTCGGAAACGAAATGCGCTGAACACCTTGAAAGCTGCTGCATAGCTCCTGCCAAGCGGTGCTTCGAGACAGAGGCAAACTCTCATCCCACGTCAGCTTATCCTTGCAGAGCTGTTGGAGAAATATCTTTGATTTAGTTATGACTGGACCAAGAAGACCAAGGGGGTCGTAGAATCTTGCTATGGTTGCTAAGACTGAGCGTCTGCAAGGCTTGGAGCATGACTCTAAGGATGAAAACGAAAACAAAAGTTGATCCGAAGCAGGATCCCAAGCTAAACCAAGAGTTTTTGTTATGTCGCTACCATCGTCGAATTTGAGAAACTTTTCCTTGTCGTCCTCAGCAACGCCCTTAAGCACTTCTGGATGACTTGAGCACCATTTTCGAAGTCTGAAGTTGCCTTTGGAAAGTATGTCAGCAGTCTGATGCATTTTATTTATGGTTTCTTGCACTGAATTGCCTCCAGAAATAAAATCATCTACGTAAAAGTCTTGCTGCACGGCAACTGAGCCCACAGGAAAAGAATCTCTTTCGTCAATAGCCAGCTGGTGCATCGTGCGAACAGATAAAAATGAAGCAGCCTTGGTTCCATAAGTCACAGTATCCAATTTGTAGACATTCACATCTTTATCGGGTGCGTCGCGCCACAAAATGCATTGATAATAGCTATCTGGGGATGCAACTTTGACGCAGCGATACATTTTGCAAATATCACCTGTGAGAGCAAATTGGTAAGAGCGGAAACGAAGTAAAATGTGGAAGAGTTTGGGCTGTATGACAGGCCCTGCCATCATCACCTCGTTAAGAGAATAGCCAGAAGAAGTCGCAGCAGAGCCATCAAAAACAACACGAAGCTTTGTTGTAGTGCTATCCTCCTTTAATACGCAATGGTGAGGCAAAAAATACTTGCAGTTACGAACCAACTCAGGACTAACAAGCGACATGTGGTTAAGATCTAAGTATTCTTTGATAAAGGATGAATATAGATTTTTAAGATTTGGTTGGCGCTGTAGTTTGCGTTCCAAATTGAGAAATCGCCGATAGGCTTGCGTGAATGACTCTCCTAGAGATGCAGCGCTGGATTTCAGCGGCAATCGGACTTCGTATTCACCAGATGAGAGGCGTACAAAGTTTTTGCAGAAATGATCCTCGCAGTCTTGTTCTTCCTTGCTTAATTTTGCTACAGCTTGATCGCAGCTCTCTAGTTCCCAAAATCGGCGAACTAAGTCATCAAGACGGACATCCATCTCGGCATTGTAATTTTCTTTATCACTTTGTGCGGTTAAAAGTGCAGTGTTTCTTGATCCATCACTGCCACCTGTAACGACCCAACCAAGACGAGTCTTCTGAATTAGTGGAAAGCCTGGAGCGAGCTTGATCTGACCAATGCATAGTAGATCGTAAAATAGGCTAGCACCAATAAGAAGGTCTACGCGCTGTGGCATGTTGAACGCAGGATCGGCTAACTGAACGTTTGCAGGTATATTCCAATCTGCAGTATCAATAGGGAAGCTAGGCTGATTATGAGTGATGGTTTGAGTAATAACAGCTCGCAAGTTTGATGTATACTCCGAAACTCGTGACTGCATACAAATGTTGACAGTTGAGCCCTCAGTAGGGACGCGCGTGTCACCAAGACCGGAAACTGTAGTTGCTGAGCGCGTTCTCTTTAATTGTAACTTATGAGCGAAGCGAGAAGTTACAAGATGCAGTTGTGAGCCTCCATCTAATATGGCTCGGCAAGGAACTAGAGAGCCAGACCGATTTTTTACGAGAATGACTGCAGTAGCTAAAAGCACAACATCAGGTTGAAGAACTTGAGCGGCTAGAGAGGTGGATGAGTGAGGAATAGAAGGAACTTGCGAAGATGATGAAGAAACTGGTGATTGTTGAGATGGAACATGCTGTGTATCGAAATGAAGAAGAGTGTGGTGTTTACTGCCACATTTTCGACAACGTCCTGAGCTACATGAATCTGAACTATGCCCTTTCTTTAGGCAGTTAATGCAGAGAGCCAGTTTTTTCGCCTCTTTGAAACGTAAAGCAGGGGATAAATTTGTAAATTTGCTGCAGGAGTAAATTCCGTGGCCAGTAGTGTCACAGAATGCACAGCAAGTTTGGTTAGTTTGTGCAGTAACAAAAGTTTTTCTATTCGAGTTAGTAATGGCTTTTCCCACCTGAGTGCTAGGCGCGTGAGAGGCCATAGCATGCTGCACGCTCTCCAACCTTTCACAACGTCTCTCCAAGTATTCGAAAAAGTCCTCAGCAGACGGAATTTTATCCTGAGATGCATTCTCCTCCCAGTTAGTTTGCGTTGCAGAATCCAATTTTTGTAGCAGCAGATATATAAGCATGCAGCCCGAAATTTGTTTTGAGTCGCCCAAAGTTTTCAGGGCTCGCATGTGCGCATTCACTTTATCTGAGAAATCCCGAAGTTTTGCAGCCGATGTTGAATCCACTCTCTTTAGCCCAAGTATCTCCTTGATGTGTGCCTGAAAAACAAGACGCTTATTATTAAAACGTCGACTTAAAATGTCTAGCGCCACACGATAATTGGCACTACAAATTTCCAATGATCGAACCGCTTCCAACGCCGAGCCAGCAAGACATGAGCGAAGATGCTGTAACTTCGCGATGTCATCCAAACTTTCATCCTTGTCGATCACAGAATTAAACATGGCAAAGAAATCCGCATACTCTGTGTATCCTCCAGAAAATGTAGGTAGTTTCAGCTCTGGAAGAGTTCTATGTGCACGGATAGATGTGGCATTGCGCTGCTCCAAGCTATCATCATGACGTAGTGTTGATGATGGTGGCAACGTAGAATGACGATTCTCAAGTTGCACTCTTAGTCGAGATTTTAAAGAAAGTAGTAAATCATCAAAATTATCACGCAAGTCACTACCGATTTCATTATAATCAAGCTCCTCTAAGCTGTTGTGAGCCATGTTAAATGAGTCTTGAAATTGTTCGATAAATTCCAGGCGCACATTTAATTCGGCAGAGCAAAGCTCTTGGATTTGGTCAGCAGATAGAGAAGCGTCCAGTTTTTTCACACTCCGATAGATAGCCTCAGATTTTCTTTTCAAAAACTGAGCACTTTTCGCAAGTGACTCACTATTTGTAGGCATCACAACACTTTCTAAATCACTTGGCATGATTTACCAAATTTAAATGTTTTATGTTTTGCGATTTTAGTTTATATGTATTTTATGCACTCGACAACCCTAAATTGCAATAGAGCTGTGCACTGAGTAACTGTTTTATATTTTAAGCGCGAATAAAGCGGTACAAGTGTGAAAGAGAAATGCAAGAATATGTGCAAAATGAATGTTTAAGACAACTAATAAGTGTCACTGAACCCAAATGCAAAAACAAAAAGACGACACGGCAAGTGTTAGAAATATAACTTGAACACGCGGTCAAATAAGTATTTAATGCACTTTAATATACGTTAGTTAGCGATGTTGCAGCTTACTTGTATAGTATATGCACATATAAAACTTGCAAAATGGGATTAATTTGCTTTGCACACTTTTTTAATTTAAGCAAAATTAGGGACCACTCTAATGCACTTTTACGCGACGACTATGTTTTTTAGTTTTACTTTGTGCTGCTCTTCCCGCACGTTTAGCACAACTGTATGTAAATTTTAACAAATCTCGCCGGGGCCTCCAAATGTTGGATTAACTAATATTTTTTAGCTAATTGTTTTTAAATAATTTAAATAAAACGAACGTGTTTAAAAACGTTATAATTATTTATTTTATAAAGACGTCACGGCAAGTGTTAACAATTGACTTGAACACGCGACGCTAGAGAGAAATGCAACCGTATGCTTATATAGGTTAGCAAAGACTAATTAAACAGATCTTGGAACGCTGACGGCAAAGCAAGGGCCGCAGCGCTGCCAAGAATCGTACATAGCATAAAAAGGGAATTGATAACTAACTATTGCAGTAACCAAAGAGATAAACATTTATGCATATTGGAAGTTAAGAGTAATTAGCTACATAGTTTAAGAGTTTATGTTATGTTTGTACTATTTTATTGGGAAGCTGCTGCTCCCGACAGATATTGTTAATAAAAAATTATACAAACATTCTCTGTTTAATTCAACAGTTTTCATTTTGTTGCCCAGTGTATTATAAGATTCATATGATAATCCATCCCTTAATCTTTAATTCAGAATAAGCCTTTTTATTGCACTCTCAAACAATTTCTTACCAAAAACTGCTCCATTTTCATGCCTAACTTAATATTCATATACCAAGCAACCGCATCGTCCGTTTATCACACACACCTACACACTCACTAACACACTCAATCAGACACACACACTCTCTGTCATAACAAGGAACTATCCTACTAGCCTAGTGGAAATAATGTGAAAGAGTCAAACTGGAGCCCATGTCATGAACTACTTTCGACAACGGCCAGGACAAGGTTTCCGTTTTCCCCAAGTATAAGTTACGGGTGTTGTTCTTGTTGCTGTGAGTTTTGCAGTGTGCGTGAGTTAATTTATTTAAATCTCACTTGTAATTCATATTTTAGAGGCAACGTTGGTCGCATAATAAGCAACAAGCCGGAGCAAGTCAAAGCAATGTGAGCCAACTAACTCGTAATAATAGTAAGCCAGACCCGGGCAGCCGGATCCGTACTCGACCCGAATAGTGTGCACAAGTCAATGCAGTCAGGACCCCAAAAAAAAACTAGGAGACCTAGCTGCGTCTGCTAGTTATTATATATGTATGTATGAGCCTGCAGCTCGACCTTTGGCTTGCCTCAATGCCCGCCTCTGCTCAGGCTCACTCTGCCAGTGTCTGTGCATATTTGAGACATAAATTTTGCAAATTTGCCCAAGTGCTACGTGTCCTTGTTTTTGCTGATGTTGTTTTTGTTATTGTTGTGGGTACTCAGTAGGTGCTACTGCTTCTGGTTTTGCTAATTTTCATATTGCTGGGTGTAAATTTGCAGATAAGTAGCATTAGTTGGGCCTTCTATATACCTACTAAATTCATATACATATATACATATTTGAGCTGGCTTGTTGGACTATTATGTACTTAACGAGTGTTTATTAGCATTTTAATTACCTTTTGGCGCGTGAAAGCAGCGCACATAAGTCAACCTGCAGCGCCATTTTGTTTGCACGTGAGTATCTGTGTCTATAGCTGAGTGTGCGTGTATGTGTGTGTGTGTGTAGCACAGCATTCGGCCCAAATCATCATCACCCGAGGGACTATGGCATTGCAAAACTTTAATTATGTTTTTAAAGTTTAATGAGCAGTAGCTCTAACAACGCTGTCAAATATTTGCTTTGAATATTAAAATATTTTCTATCAAATACACAAATACATAGAACTATAAAGCTGTACAATACATACAAACAGCTCATAGATACACACATACATATATGCACGTACCAAGAGCAGTTGCAAAATATTAGCTTATGTTAATCAAAGAAAACATCATTAAAGTATAAAAATTATGACAACGAAAACGAAATACTCTTCGGACTTAGAAGGGGGGCGAAAAAAAAATGGCGACTTTTTAAACATTTTTTTTTGGCCATAATCGAATATAATTGTAATTAGCTGGTAAAAACTACGTTGTAATAATTAATTATCATTATTAATTTTTTAGTAAATGTTTTTGGGAACTCGAAAATCGATTTCCGTTGATTTTTTTTAACTGATCTTGCGTAGAGCTTAATTATCGAAAATTCATCCAAACTCTTTAAGACAAAACAAAAGCTTCCATGAAAACCACGTAATGACTGAACAATAACTAACCTGATTAAAAAAAATACTGTGGATTATTTAAAAAAAAATTTGCTGCATCTTGAAGCTTGAAGCTTAATCGATAGAGCGCTACCTATCGACAGAATACCAGAAGATATGGCTTATTTGCATAAAATTTAAAATTATTAATAAAAGAATTTTTTGAGCATAAGTTATTAAATTAATATAATTTAATAAAATGCATTTAATTATAATATATTAATAATTAATTTTATCAACCTTTCAGTTGAAAAGCTAGAATTATGGCTAAGTTCTGTATATATTTTGCCTGTATAAAAATTAAAAAAATAATGCCATGGAAATAAAATTAAATTAAGTTCATTAATTATAATAATAAAAAAAAAAATTTTATAATAATAATGAAATCTTTACAAAACAAAAGTTTAAAATTATAGTTGTAAATTTTGCAAAATATAGTTTTTAAAAAAAAGTTGTTTGCTACTTGTGTTTCTTGTTCGATTTAAAAAATGATTGAATTAATAAAAAAGGCAAAATAAGAAAGCTAACTAAAAAAAAAGATTTAGGTAGGTAGGTAGGTAGACGTGGTTGCCTTACGACACACCTAGGCCTGTAAAAGGCCCGTTGTGATGCCACTTGGGATAGTCTCTCTACTCCCCTGGATCCTCTCTGAACCAACCTGTCGATTTAATAAACGAATTAATCCTATTTATCCTGATTTCTGCTAATTCAGTAACGTTTTCAATAAGTTCGGAACCCAGTGTGTTCAGTCTTCTCCTGCATAGTGCCATGCATCCACACAGGAGATGCTCCACTGTTTCCTCCTCTTCTACTTCCTGACAACTTCTGCAGTAGTCAAAATGAGGCACCCCCAATCTGCTAGCGTGCCTACCAATGAGACAGTGACCAGTAAGAACCCCTATCGTTGCTCTTACGTCCTGTCTGCTTAGTTTTAGGAGCTGCTTGGTTCTGTTTAAGCTCCATTGTGGCCAGGTTTTCCTGCTAGTTAGACAGGTTCCAGTTTGAACCCATCTGTGATTCGCATCATTAGTGATATTTCTATCGATTAACAGTTTGCACGTTGCTAGGGGCATAGGTATCATCGCCTTGTTAGACTGAAGTGATAACGTTGTGCCCCGCCTAGCTAACTCATCTGCCCTGCAATTGCCCTCAATATCTCGATGCCCGGGTACCCAGAGCAGATTAATGGTAAAGAATTTTGCAGCATCTAGTAGAAGCTCATTACATTCCATCACTGTTTTGGATGTGAGCCTTCCTGATTGTAAAGCTTTAAGAGCGGCCTGACTGTCAGAGTATATGTGAATTTCTCTGTCGGATAGCACGCGCTTTTTAATGATGTTAATACTTTCCATTATAGCTATGACTTCTGCTTGAAAAACACTGCAGTGATCTGGTAAACGGAAGGATTCGTTAATGCCCAACGGTTGCGAATAGACACCCCCTCCCACCTGATCATTGAGTTTGGATCCATCCGTAAAAATGGTGATTCTGCTGTTACAGTCTAGTATACCATTGTCCCAATCCTCACGAGATGGGAATCTTACACTGAATGGTTTGTCTAAGATTAACTCAGTAGAGTTAGAAAAGTCAGTGGTACTGGGAATCTGCGGAAAATGACTTAGAATAGCCGAATGTCCTCTAGAACTAATGGCTAGGTTCGAAGATTCTCTTAGCCTTAGGGCCGATTTCGCTGCTAGCTGTTTGCTATACAGGTCTAACGGCAATAGATGCAACATTACGTTTAATGCTGCTGTTGGGGTCGTTCTGAGGGCCCCGCTGATACTTAAGCTGGCCGCCCTCTGAATAGAGTTCATGCATTTCAATGCACTATTTTTGTTAAGCACCGGCCACCATACTAGAACTCCGTAAGTTAGGATTGGCCTCACTATCGCTGTGTATATCCAGTGAACAACTTGGGGTTTAAGACCCCATTTTGCTCCTACTGCTCTTTTGCATGAGTAAAGGGCTATCGCCGCTTTCTTTACTCTATCTTCAACATTTAGGTTCCAAAGTAGCTTCCTGTCTAAAATCAGTCCTAGGTAGCGAGCTTTGTCACTAAATGTTAAAGCGATTCCATTTAAAATCAGAGGCCTAACCTCCGGTAATTTGTGCTTCCTTGTGAACATAATAAGTTCTGTTTTGCTGGCGTTCACACCTAATCCACATGACTTTGACCACTGATCAACCTCATTCAGTAGCCTTTGCATAATTTCGCAGAGGGTGTTCGGAAATTTTCCCCTTACGATGATAGCAACATCATCCGCATAGGCAACAACTTTATGTCTACTCTCTTCCAGGCTCCGCAGGAGTTTGTTCATCGCTAGAACCCACAAGAGAGGAGATAGGACCCCTCCTTGAGGGGTACCCCTTGTGACAGATCTGCGCACCTTCGAAAAAAAAGATTTAAGAAACACTAAAATTTTTTCTTGCTTTTTCTTGAAATCTTTAAAATTGTAAAATATTTTATTTGGCTACACTGTGTTACTTATATTTTTTAATTAAACGTGAAGTTTTCTTATTAGATTTAGAATAAAAGAAATTTGATTGAATTGGATTCAAATATGTAAATAAAAAATACAAGTTTAATAGAGAGAAAACTTTATAAATCGCGTCGTTGTTCTAGATTCATTTTTGAATGAAAATAAAAAGTTTTCCAAATTAAAATTTCTAGTATTGTATATAAAAAAATTCGCATTTTTTTGTTGCAGAAAATTTTTAAATTTTTTAGACTTTAGTTGGATTTTCTTAAATAAAAGGATGCGCGTTCGTTAATGCGTATTAAATTCGGCAAAATCATTTTTATCGTTTGCAATTAAAATATTAACGTTTTAAAATCAGATTTCAAAATTCGGTTGGCCAAACTTGCTTTGAGTGCAAAATAATTTTTTTTTGGGACTATATATACTATATAAACAAATTAATTGCTTGTTTTTGTTATAGCTCATAGAGCAGGCATTGTTATTTATGCACAGCCAATTTTTTTATCGTTAATTAAAAAATCAATCAGTTTTAATAAATCAACGAGAGAGAGAGAGCTGCATAAATTCAATTTGACATTTTCAGATTGCGCAATTGTTTGCGCTGAGCTATGGTACAGTTTCCAATAGATTTTAAAGTGCTTAAATTTGCATAGAGTATGCATTAAAATAAAAAAAAATAAAATATATATAACGCGCCATGACGCAAACACTACAAAAAACTAATTGGAAGAGCAAAAACTACGCAGCGGCCAATGCTAAAGGCGTGGGAGACGAAGGATGGCTTCAAAAGGCTGGGGCTGGTGAGAGTGTTGCGGGGTCGGTCGGGGGCATGTTGAGATGCAGCTGGCGGGGAGCGGCCGCTTGTTAAAAGTTCATTACACTCATAGAATGCTTGTAAAGCGAGATGATAAATTAATCTACAGTGTGCAACGAAGCGCGCTATTGAGTGGGACGCGCAAACAGCAACAGCGAGAGAGAGGGGTAGTGCATGGGATAGAGCATGATAGAGCAGATGAAGAGAGCGAGCCGGAGAGCGTAGTGGCTTGTTAAGAGGGAGCGACAGAGAGAGCGCGCCTATAAATGACGAGTTTAATTTGTATGCAAACAAGTTGGCGACGACGACTGAGCCATGAACCAAACACGGACCTACAGTAATTACACACGCACACACACACACACACACACACACACACACATATACACTTTTAAAGAATGCAACACTCACTCACACACGCACACACGCGCACAGTTAGTGGCGCATGATGGCTGCTAACTGTTTCCGCCAGATGGTGAGTGACATACGAATGCAAGTAATAAAGCATTACTTTAGTTTAGAGCACACTCTAAAACCCAATCCTCCTGAAATATGGCGTCTATGTGGTCAGGATGTATTAAAGCGGTGCTCAGAAAATCTAAAGCGTTTTGGTTTAAAATGAAATATAATTAAGTTGTGCTCGGTTTTCAAGAGTTATTTGTGGAATTCTTTTTCAGGAGCGATAAAATTTGGTAAAAATGTCGCCTGAAGGGTGTTAATGTTGTGATTTCTTATAAAATACCAAATTATTCAAATGAGCTAAACTAAAAAACTAATACATTGTTGTATTATGTATTAGAAATTCGGGATAAATTTTGTTAAAAAAATGGGCCTTGTCAGAGTGGTGACGTAAGGCTGAAAGTTCCAGCCACAATACATCATGTTTTTTAAAACTATTCGAAAAGATGGCGTACGTAAAGTCGGGTGCAGACGACTTTGGGATACCCTGTACCACCATATTGCAATTAAATCCGAAATATCGCTTAACAACTCCAAAAGATATTTTATTGGCCAAGTTTGGTTACGATATTATAAGCAAACAAAAATAAACAGTGGAATTTTGCACCAAACACTTTTTTTCGACCGATCAGCCCTATGGGAGCTATATGATATAGTCAACCGATTTTGATAAAATTTGGTACAGTGTTGAAGATCTCTAAAAAACTTTTGAATGCCAAATTTGGTTACAATATCTTCACAAACAAACGAAACACAGGAAATTTTGTAAAAAAATCGTTTTTTTGACCGATCTGCCCTATGGGAGCTATATGATATAGTCAACCGATTTTGATCAAATTTGGTACAGTGCTGGGGGTTTCGAAAAAATTTCCGATTACCAAATTTGGTTATGATATCTTCATAAACAACCGAATTATCCATCTAAAACTTTTGCTTTTTTTCGAAGTCCTCTGAAACACCCCTATGGGAGCTATATAATGTAGTCCCGATATCAAAAAAATAAAACAAACTTGTCTCCTATGGATTAATAAGGGATCTTATCTGAAAGTTTGGTTGCTCTAGCTCTTACCATCTCTGAGATCTAGGCGTTCATACGGACAGACGGACAGACGGACATGGGTATATCGACTTCTCTAGTCACTCTGATCATACTTTAGGTAACTTTGGGGGGTCTCCGACTTCTCCTTCTGTACGTTACATACATTTTCGGCTTGCACAAACACAATATACCCTTTGTACCATACGGTACAGGGTATAAAAAGGTGGAAGTTCCAGCCACAATACATCATTTTTTTTAAAACTATTCGAAAAAAGGAAACAATTTTGTATTTGATTTGCATCAAAAAATTAAGTATTCGGCCGTGCTTCGGAAAACGAATCCGAATATTATTACCGTAACGAATTTTTTATGTGCTTTGAAACCGAATGTTTTGCTGCAAGAGCAATTAAAACAAATAGGCAAAATAGGTTTACAAAAGTACAAGTTTTATACTGAAATAATTTTTTAACTCTTTTCGGACCGAATTAAAATGGGGCGACTTAAAAAATATTTGACCTCAGAATTATCTTAGTATAGCCACAAATAGTCCCAGAAAAAAAATTCAAGGTCCTGGGTGTCCCAGTTTGGCCGCACCGAAATGTTTCCTATAGAACTTTAGAAAAATCCTGATACAAAACTAAACAACTTTTGTTCATAAACATTTTTTTTATTTATTAATTTATCTTTTTTAAAGCATTTTTTGGGCACTCGATGTATTAAAAAAAAAAAACTGTACAACTAAATATTAAAAACAAATACATGCATTATGCTGTATATAGAAATTCACAAAATAAAACAGACCAATGCAAAGCCCCTTATCCCCTTATCAACAATGGAACTAAACTAAAAATCAGTTGTGGAAAACAAAGGGTGTTTTTTTTTTATAGGTGTGTTCAGCTAAAATAAAATAATGGAATTTCACATTTTCAAAATGAAAATTGGCTTTATTAGAAAGATAAAAATCTGTTTCCATAAAATATGATCTGAATCTTCAGCAAAAGATGCCCGGTATTGTTAACCATTTCTAGGGGCCGTTGTGGCCCCTTTAATGATATCTCCAGTTAATCAGGCTGGATTGGTAATCAATTATTTGAAAGCTGCGATTCATCAAAATGTATGTATTTTAAATTTTATTTTATTTTTATTGCATTAAAAAAAAATAAAATTAATTGCATTAAAAAAAAAAATAAAATTAGAAAGATAAATTTATGCTGATATAGTTTGAGTATAATTTGGGGAATGTGAGCACTGCGGCTCTAACAGATTAAGCGCATTTCTTCTCTTGGAAGCAGAACCTCCTTATGGCTTCGAGAGCATTTAAAGTGTATTCGTTTTGGCGACTTGTATCAAAGAAAAGTGACCTACAAGGGTGGCGAAAAACATACCCTTTCGCATTATCAATTAATTGTGCGCTCTTGTTCGCTCCAACTGGTATCTGATAAATGTGTGCACTGATAACAATCAGTTCTGACGAACTCGATTATGACTTATTGCCTTAAAAAATATTTTGGCAAAATACAAAAGCTGTTAGTTGCACTTGACTAGTGGATCAGCAAAGTTGTTATAAAGCCCAAAATATATACGAACATGCCAAACGAAAAAGATGCGCCGGAGCAGCCACCGCCATATAACTTACCAGTTCAGAATTTTACAACACAAGGCTTTCCGCCATTAGATTATCCACCAAACTACGAAGAATCAGAAGGCTCTCCAGCGCAGACTTATGAGCCACCAATACGACGACAGCTTGATATAATTATTGTGACTCAAAGCCCAAGTCCTCAGGAAAGGAATAAGCCGCAGTCCAAAGCCGTTTGTTCAGGTAGGTAAAAGCAAAGAATATAGAACTACTAGTTCTATTCTATAGTTCTAACCAATCGTTTTTTATTGTCTTACAGCCGGCCTTATATTTCTATCTGGTGGTATGAACATAGCCTGGAGTATTGGTTTTCGCAACATTGAAGTTTCCTCAGTACACGTGACTATTTGCTGGTTTATTGGTGCCATCATTGGAGCATTCTGTAGCGGCTTGTTGGCTTATAAATGGCCGAAAAAGTACTTACTGGTAAGTAATACAGCCAGTGTGACCATATGCTATTTTCGGTACATACATCGTCCTCTTGCAGCTATGCAGTTCGTTGCTGGTAATTATTGGCGGAGTTGTTTTGGCCTCCACTCGTTGTAATGAACTGGTCATACTTGGAGCACTTTATTTGGATGGCTTTGCCAATGGCCTGATTTTTGCTCCTATAATAGCATTAATTGGTGAAGTTTCAGTGTCCTATATGCGCGGTTTTATCGCCAGCTTTTTCGGACAATTCTGCTGTGGAACGGGTGTACTTCTGCAGATAATGTATTCCTCCTATTGGACATCTACAGAATTTGAAGCTGAGCAACTGCATGGCATACTTAGCGCCTGCTTCGGATTTGTTGCATTGTTAATGTGCAAATTTTGGACCATCGAATCACCGGTTATAATGCTAGCTAATGGCCAGGAAGAAGAAGCTGCTGCTACTCTTTGCCATCTACAGAGTCCCGGCACGCTAACACCTGACACCTTCGGGCAACTGGCGGAGCACAGGATCTATTTGGACCAAAACAGGGACCTCTCGGTAAGGCAAAGCATTTGCCAGGCCTTGCCCGCTCTACTGCGTATTGGCTTCTTACGTGCTCTCGACTCTTTGAGTATATCGTATATGGTAGTCCATGCTCTGAGCACAAGTACAGTATACGCACATTATGATGATCACTGGCCATATTTTGCGTTTGTCTTTGCTCGTTGGTTTGGTCAGATGATAGTCGTCTTAATCGTAGAATCCTCAGGCAGGAAGGCGCTTACGTTAGTTGGACTTGGAGTGTGCGCTGGACTAGCCTCTGGCATTGCTATTGAATTTTGTGGAAGTTTGGAAATGGGAAATTTTCGAAACAGATTTGACATTGCTGTAGGTCTGTTGATAGCCTTTCAAATTTTTTCTGGAATATCCGCCACTAGCGCCTACCTCTCCGAATGCTATCCACTTGTAGTTAAGCCGCACTTTATCGCCTTTACCTATATAATCGAAATGTTGGTGTTTATAATTGTAAATGCATCTTTAGTTCTTACAAACATAACAGCCAACCAAATGGCTGAATATTTTTTTATACTGACAGGGCTTTATATTTTTGGATTCCTGATGGGTATTTTCTGCTTGCCAGAGACCAAAAGAACGACGTTAAGTCAGGCGCAAGATAAATTTAAAAGTTTTCGTAACAAAGGTTGAGTAAATGTTTAATGAAATTTAATAATAAATAAAATTAAATTATTTGCCCAAAAAAAAAAAAATATTTGTTCAAAATGTATTTTTTTGTATATAACACTACGTCTAAAAATTAAAAAAAAAAATAAAATGCTTTTAAAAAAAAACAGTATGTAAAACGTTAGTTCGTTGCAAACCATGATACAACAATAAGAGGGGTCACGCAACGCGCAGGTCCGTTATTCGTGTCTCTCCCAAAAGAGAGCGGGTTCACTTTTTGTATGGTAGCTATGTGAAATAGTGGACCAATATTGATCAAACTTCACATAAATATAAAGACTGCCACTAAATTAAACTGACACAAATTTGGTTGCGATATTCCGAAAAACATAAAAGTTTTACCTTGTATATATTTCCTTGTATGAGAATAGCATCCTCACGTTTAAACAGTTAAATGGTAAGTTTCAATCCAAATGGAGTTGTGCATGAGTAAATTAAAAGCAAAGTTCCAGAACGCAAGGGATTTCCTTACTTGAGCATAGCTTTCGCGGGTTTCAGAAAAGAGTATTTCGAAATTCGAGTTTCCTATAGACTACATAAGTAGTGGTTATACAGTTTTTCCGAGTCAAGTTACATTAAATAATTAAATTGAGTGAAACTTTCGGGCTTTAATAGGATACGTACAAATATCTAACTAATTTTTAGATAGAATATATAGACAGACGATAAATAATCTATAAAAGTGATTTTGAGTAGGGTAACACTGTTGTGTTTAATGCTAGAAGGAAGTTTTTGCGTTTAGCCCAAGCAATGGGGTCAGAGCTTAATAAGTTGCCCAATGTACTGTATTAAAAAAAGAAGAAGATGTGACAGATCAAAATTTACTTTTATATTATCATTTAAAAAAAAAAAAATTCAAATAAACAACAACAGAACTTTGCAATAGAGGAGTGTTAAAATAGTTTTTGGGAATGGAATCTGAAAACAACGTTCAAAAGAAGGTACAATAATACAGAGCCAAGAAACAACTTAAAAAGAGAATAAGCAATTTAACAATTATAGAAACAAACCTCTCTTCAGTAAGTCTAAGTCTCTCTCTTTTCCATTATCTCTTAAGTTTTGGTAGATCCCAAAGTTCGTTTTAGTTTCAACTCACAACAAAGCATAAATTAACTCCGAATTTTTTTACTTTCAGCAATTCAGTTCTCTGCTTTTATTCACTGGTGGCCTTGTTCTTGCCATCCTGCCCAGCAGTATCTCAGCCTTATTAGCAGCTCGTTACCTCGACGGCTTGGCCAACGGACTTAGCTTTGCGGCCACGCTTGCTTTGATTGGAGAATTGTCTGACCAGAAGATGCGCGGATATTTAGCCTCTCGCACTGAGCATATGGCCTATATGTTGGGCATCCTTCTACAAATCATCAATCAATGCTGGTCAGATAATGAAAACAGCGCTAGTCTTGTGCAGGGTCTATGCAGCTGCTCTTTCGGATTTGCAGCATTTCTAATGGCCACACTGTGCAGTGTAGAGTCACCCGTCGTACTACTTTCCAAGGGCCAGGAACAGCTGGCTATTGATGCAATAAATCGTCTGCAGCTGCAACATTCTAGCAGCAGTCAAGAAGAGCTGGAGCAGCATAGAAACTACTTGTCGCACAGTGAATCGTTGAGACTGACTGAAAATTGGCAACATGCCTATCCGGCATTAATATGCCTCTCTCTGCTGCGTGCTCTCTATGCGCTCAGCTTTTGCATGCTTCTATCCTTTGCTCTCACTGTGATCAGCACCAATGCCTATGGCTTCAACTCTTCACCAGCCGTGATCTTTGCTCTCATGCGCCTTATTGGCAGCTGCTCTGCCGTTTTTGCTGTGGATACAGCGGGCCGTAAGTTTACGCTGCATCTGGGTCTGCTGCTCTGCTGCGGCTTGACCTTTGGCATTGGCCAAAAATTCAGCGCGGAGCGTGTCACAGTATTTGATACCAAGCAGGCTCTGTGGCTACTGTGGGGCTATCAGTTTCTGGCCGGTATATGCTTTGCACTCACTTCGGCCTATCTTTCTGAGGCATTTCCATTTGCCATTAAACGATATTGTATATGCTTGGTTTATATTCTGGAGCAGCTGCTGCAACTGCTTATCTGCCTCTTGGATGTGCAACTAGATGCCATTGAAATATACTTTTTTACTTTGAGTGGTCTGCTTGCAGCGGCTTTTCTACTGGGTTTTTGGTTTTTGCCAGAAACCAAAGCGTTAACACTGCAAGAAGCTGAAAGAAAATTTCAGCATTTTTTGCAAAACTAAAAAAGTATTTCTCTCCAAATGACACTCAAAGACTTATTTAAATTATGTAAAATATAAGTGTTGCCATAAATTATTTGCATTATTATATTTGTTTAAATTTTATTTCAAACTATTTTTTAACAAATTATAAAATAAATGAAAAAAACTAATTCTAGTTGTCTAGAAGTGTATATTCGTTTTTAAATATTTTATTTGGAATTGTTGAACCAAAGACCAAATATATTTTCATCGATAACTTGCATGTCCTTGAAATACATATTGCTAGCATATTTGACATGGCGACCAAGAATATGCTTTTATATGGTGAAGAGCAATAATTTATGAAAATGAGACAAACTTTTTATGGATCATGCAATACTTTTTGGGCTTAACCCAACACGGTGAAGAGCAATAATTTATGAAAATGAGACAAACTTTTTATGGATCATGCAATACTTTTTGGGCTTAACCCAACACGAAATACTTTCACAAGCCTTGAAATTAAAATTCAAATATCAACGTGACTTTGATAATAAGGCTTAGAATATTTTTTCAGGCTTCAGATTAGTTCTGCAACGAAAAGTAATTTATTTTTAAAATGAGTTATATGTCGCGGCAACAGCGTCTACTATAAATAATACTTTTTGTATCGCTCGAATGAGTGTTGAAAATGAAGACTGACTACAGAAATGATCCTGTTAATTGGTGATCAATTATTTGAAAAACTGCGATTCATTAAAATATATGTATTTTTGATCATTTGAATTAAAAAAAACAGAAAATTTTTTTTAATGAATTCACATCTCTTTGGTGTCTGGAAATGATTCGAATTTTTCAGCCATATGCATCTTTATCATCTTGTAAGACTTTGAAAGTTTTAGGTTTTTCAACACTCGTATCTGGAAGCAAATGACATGAATTTTCAGTCATATTGATCTTCATATTGTAAGATTTTGAAAATATGAAATTAAATTAATTTTTGTTAAAGGCCCATAATATAAAAAAAAATTTCCCACAAAAGGGAATTCCAAAAAAAGGGAATTTTTTTTTATATTAAGTTTTGATTAAAGGGCCATACGCAGCATGCAAAAATTCCGCACCTAACGTCAAAACTTCATATAAAAAAAAATTCCCTTTTTTGGGATATTTTTTTTTATATGAAGTTTTGACGTTTGGTGCGGTGTTTTTGCGTGCTGCGCATGGGCCTTAATATAAAAAAAATATCCCAATAAAGGGAATTTTTTTTTATATTAAGTTTTGACATTTCGTGCGGAATTTTTGCATGCTGCGTATGGCCCTTAATGGAAATAACAATCTGTCAATTACCAATCCTAATAATATGCTTTGATCATTCTTTTTTTCTGGGTTTGCTAGGATTTACCATAAGAAAATGAGGCTAAGTAGGCTCTATATACTCATAATCGCTTTAGCCAACCAACAATAGACTCAAAATCACTTAAGAGCATTTTTTTTTTTTAAAAATTATAATGCAGCCGAGCTTTTGTCTAATTTATAGCCCGAAGTAAAAATAAAGTATAATTGGAGAAATCATTTTTTATATAATTTTAAAGTAGAAATTTAAATTATAAATAACTTGTAGCCAGTGCAATTTAGGTCTTCAGGCTAATTTATTAATTGAGTTTAAAACCCTCACGGCAACGAATTCCTTTAGCCCCAGCCATGACTACCAATTTTGGTTAATTAAATTTAAAGTAAATCAGCGCAGATAAGTGTTACCATTAATTGGCATCCAAATACACGCGCATAAATAACAACTTGCGTAGAATCTTCATCATATTACTTGGCGCCTAGTCTTTGTTAGATCTAATTACATTGTGTTTACGCCGCGTATGCGAAATATTTTTGTTATGCTCCAAAGGCGTTTGCCTAATTAAAATGTTGCAAGCATAGAATGTTATGCTACGTTTGGAGCCACACAATTAGCATAAACTCAAGCAGTTAATTAGCGTAATAATCACGTTACATTCAAATACAAAATACAAAACGAAATTGGATTGCGTTCCACACAATTCGCAATATAAAGCAAAATAATATAGAATGCTGTATGAGTGTGTGTGTGTGAGTATGGAGTAGAGCGACGTAAAAGTCAAAAGGAAAAGTTGAAAGGACGAAAAGGAAATAGCAACTATTGGTGTCTTAATTAGCGTGCGTGTTCAATTACAATTGCCAGTTGAGTGTAGTGGGCACAGGGGTGAGAGCATGGGTGTGGGTCCTGATAATAAGCCATTATCAGCTGCCGTTGCTTGAATTTATTTGCAGGCAAAACTTGAGCGTTTACCAACACACACACACACACACACGCTCAACTCAAACTCATTGAACAACACTCATGAATTTCAAATAATGTCGAACACTTTGACTTTGACTTCCTTCGCCGTGCAATGCAATGCGGTGAAGTGGATGGAACAGCATCTGGGGCAGCGGTAGAAGGAGCAGCAAGGTCTTTGATAATAGCACTAACGGCACAAACTGGCTTGTGGCTTACTCCTTGTTATTGTAGTTGTTGCTGTTGATTTTATTGTTCTTGCTCTTGTTGCTGTTGTTGTTGTTGTTGTTGCTGGCTGCTTGGTGTCGTGATTCCAGTGATGCCTGGCATGCCAAAATCCAATGAAAAACGTTTAGTTTGCTCTCCTTCTGTCTGAGCGAGTGTGTGTGTGTGTGTGTGTGTGTATCTGTGTGTGGGTATAAGAAATTCGCAAAGAAAACAAGCAATGAAATCGCATAACTAACAATGAATTCCAAACTTGAAGCTACTTGAACACACAGGACGTGGCCGTCGTTCGCTTGTCTCTAAATTCCACACAATTCTTTTTATGCACTTTCAAAGAGTATATTGAATTTCACCAAAGATAAGGGAAAAGAAGGACATCGAAAGGTTTCAAAGAAAAACCTTCGATAGCTGATATTAAAAATAGTATTGGTAACAACTGAGCTAAGAGAAACAAAAAAGGTTAGAATGGGTTGCAGGTTGCACATTTGCATTCTTTGACTGTAAATCGATCTAAACAGATGAAGTCATAATGTCTAAAATTTGTGTAGTGGTAATACGGACAGCTGCGAGATGATGTCAAAAGCGAAGGTATATATGAGTTGAACAGGAAATAATAATTAAAATGGGACCTCAGCAATAATTTTAAAAACGAATAAAAAGCTGCAAAGATGGAGCCCATGATGGTGGAGCAAGTATTAAAGTTACTAAATTTTTATTGAAACGGAGTTGCTGGCACATTCGAAAAAAAAAAATTTACCCAAAAATATATATGTAATTTGTATGGAGCCGAAAAAACGTTCTGGGGCTCACAGTGATTTTGATTCTTTGGGTTATTCTAAACAACTTTGCCCAAGATACTATGGGTCTAAAATTAATTTCGAGTCGCCCACTTTTTCAAAATACATATTTTTTTTTTTCGAAATATTCAAAAATCGACTTAGACATTGCATAATTTTTTTTCAATGCAATGTTTAAGTCGATTTTTGAATTTTTGAAAAGAAAAAAACTTTTTTGAAAAAGTGAGCGACTCGAAATTAATTTTAGACCCATAGTTTCTTGGGCAAAATCACTGTAAGCCCCAGAACGTTTTTTCGGATGCATACAAATTGACCCGCCCTAATGTACCTTCATATAAAAAAAAAGCCAAATTCACTAAAAAAAGAGACAAAATTATTTTTCGAAAATTTTATTATATCGTAATCTAAAAATTAGAGTTCGAAAATAGTGTGTACCTCAAAGAGTATTTTCGAACGTTTGTTGACGCAACATATTCAAAATTTTTTATTATTTTTATATACAGCTAGATTATAATTAGAACTAGGGGGCTCTGCACCCTGCGTGCTTCGCACGCCAACCCTCGTCTTTTTTCTACACTTCAAATCATACTGATTATAATGTTCTATGTATATCTCTTTACTTCCATTATTTACTTTCTATATATATATTTTAAAATACTCTTTACCATCCCAAGTCGCTCCTCGAATTCATAAAAATTAAAACAACAAACCTTAATCGCTATATTACTTTAAATTTATTTTAATAAACGAAAATCAAATAATAATGGGTTAGAGTTGAGGCACCTTTTGATATAAGATATTTTTGGTTTTGCTATTAGGCGCAAGAACAAATAAAGCGGATGGTTTGCCGACTCGTGAGCATGCCACATACAATTGACCATGAGAAAAGCATTCATTTTCTAAGTTCAGCCCACAAACACTCAAGGATTGGCCTTGTGATTTGTTAATCGTCATGGCGAATCGGAAATTGGTTTCTTTTAAACTCAAAGGGGACATCCGTTGGTATCATCGGAATTCTCGGAATCAGAACTTCCTCACCTTCAAATTTTCCTATGAGTATCGTCGCGTGAATCAAATTCATCATCATTTTTCTAACCACCAAACGTGTTCCATTACATAGTTTTGGTTGATTTATATTTCGAAGCAAGATGATTACCGCGCCATCCTTTAGTTTTAAATTGTGCGCTGGTAAGCCTGGCATATCCAAGGAGTTTAAAAATTCAGTTGGATATTTGGTGGCTTCGTCTTCGTTTATAACACAGCCAATAGATTTGAATGAATATGAAGCTTCAATCATCTACATCTTTATTTTTAGCCGCCAAAATTACTCGCTCACTCAACCATTCGTTATTTTTATGGTTAGCAACTATGTTCGGGAATACTTTGCTGATGAGCTCTTCTTTCGATGAGACAAAAGTGCAAAAATTCTGAGGAAATGAAATCAATCCCCTCGATTCATCGACAGGAACACGGCCATTACCAAGAGTCAGCAATTTCTTTGAAAAATCTTGTGCAGATGAATCGTTCAGCAAAGCAACTCTCATATTTGCTGTTAGCTGCGGTAAAGGCGAGCCTCCATATTAGTAAAAGAATCTCAGAGACTATAAAAGCTATAGAGCTGAATTCTTACCAAAAGATGCGCATAATTGTGACGCAGATAAAGATTTTCGATTTATGTCGATATCTGACCCCCAGCCTCCATAAGAGGTTTTCGCGGCTTACTTTTTTATATATGATTTTTTTCCAAAATTTTATGCGTTACTCTGTTAACCAGTGCGGCGACGAATCCAACAAACCATAGATCATCAAAATGGTGTAACTAACATAACTTTTAACTCTCTTTTATGTATATAGATTTTAAATCTAACTTAAAATACGTAATACCAACTGGCATCTAAGTAATTAAAAATTATTATTATCCTCTTGACTTTATCTGTGTGCTCTCTAAATGGACTGTGCAATTTTATCATTCCAGGATCCCAAAACTTTTGGCTTAACATATTTTAAATACCTTAGTTTTGGTATAAATTGTAATATCCACATCAGACGACGACATTCGAAAGAAAAAATTCCCAAAAAGCGTTCAACTCATTTTTGATGAAACATCTTAACTGTTTCTAATGAAATTAAAATTTACGACGAACTAAACAAATTTGAAATTTTAAAAAAAAGTAAAAAATCTTATGAGCGAATGCCTTTTTTTTTAGTTTGAGTATAAAAATTTCATAAAAGAAGTAATATAATGGCTACCCTGAAGTTTTGATAAGCATGCAAACTCTATTCAGCAAGCAGCTGGTTACTTTGGGAAAAAAAAGCTTAGCTACAAAGTAAAAAGGCATGGTGAGCTAAAAAATTAAAATATGAAATGAAAAAAAGATAATTTAACGTAATATAAATTACTACGTCAAGTTACTATCGTACTATATACAAATCTTGCTTAAACTTATAAACTAGAATTTTTTTTTTTCTTCCAATAATCAAGAATTATAATTTAAAAGAAATTACGTATACGCATTGTGCCTTTATATGGCCAGTAATCAATATCAATCATCAATATAGTTGTATTAATATTATTAATTTTTAAAATGTTAATTTTATATGCCAAAGTTTGAGTACTCATCGGGGTCAATGCTTTAAATAATAAGTTTTGTAACTTGTGTTTATAATGGTCTGTAAATAAATTTCTGTAAAATAAATAAACATCTTTAAAAAAAAAAAATCAGCTGTTCGGAAGTAATTCTTGACTTATTGCCAAAAATGTAGCTAATATTTTGCTCATTTTAATTTATTTTAGTTGGAATTTGACTTAAGCAGGCATTGAAAATTTATAGGATAGGACCTCTTTGCTAATCTGATGCGCTGGTGCCTTTATGTCAAAAATTCGATCTATCCAAGCAATTGATTTATCCAAAACCCACCAAACGCAATATTTCAACGTAATGATTTCAAATCTGCGCAAGCAAATAAAAAATATAATTGAAAAAATTTGAATAATAAATAAATACAATACAAAAAATAAAACCTATTAAGTATAGCTTACAAGGGTATGCCATATTCTGTTATCCTGATTCAATCTTCTGGTATCTTTTGTCCTATTCAATTCTTTTTTGCTTGGCTTGTGGCAGACAACTTGTGTGTGTGGTTGTATGTATGTGACTTAATACACTGAGCGAAATGCTTTACTGTTTGAGAAACAGAAATTGCTGCAAGTGAAGCGTTCAACTGAGATTGGCCAAGTGCATCATTTAAAGCATTTCAATTGCTCTGCTAGCCAAAGCTGGCATCAACTTTCCAGGGATTTCGTACCCGAAACCAAGACATATACATATCTTTTATACATTTATATATGTGCATGAATGTATAACTTGACGCGT
This sequence comes from Chymomyza fuscimana, assembly GCA_949987675.1. Classification (NCBI taxonomy): domain Eukaryota; kingdom Metazoa; phylum Arthropoda; class Insecta; order Diptera; family Drosophilidae; genus Chymomyza; species Chymomyza fuscimana. Next base: position 3,438,001 of record OX465089.1, read on the forward strand.
ATTCTCTGGACACGCTTCATTCTTATGCTGTTTGTGTATTAAGCTGCTGCTCGTGCTAAAGTCGAAGCTGGCAAAGATTTCCTTCATGCTATGCGTCCTGACTTTGACTTGCACGTGAATTCTTTGCATTTGACGCTCTGTGCGTGTAAGCTGTCCTGGTTGCCTGGATTCTCTTGAATTCCTTGGTTGCCTTAGCTGCCTTGGCTGGCTTAGTTTACTTTTGGGGCGAATAGTTGATTTGTGCACCATTCTGGAATTTTAAGAGGGATTTTTTATTGTTGATTGTGACGGGCAAGCAGACATTTGGCTCAAAAGCAATGCAGCAAAGCGTTTTTTATGGCATTAAATAAAAAAGCCAGCTATGCTGGGGCTATTATTTTATTTTATTGTGAATTATATAAAATGGAATATTTCAATTAGTTGAGTTCAAAAATAAAAGCCAATAAAAGTTGTTAAAAAAAAGGTTTTTTTTTGAAGAGTTAATCTGGTGACAGAGGAGATATATTGGCAACCCTTCACTTTTTGCTCATCACTCAGGACTCTTGCTACAAACTTGGCGCATGGCGAAATCTTTGGCGATCATTTTTTTGTTTGCTACCTTATTTCGATGAGCTTCAGCCCCTTTCGGAACAGCTTATGCCACTGGAACACAGTTAAGCCGTCCTTAATCCCTCTGCAGTATATAATGACGTAGCCATGCTCTTGATATCCTTCTTCTTGGATTAATAAAATTTAAAAAAATTTCACAGAAATCGACGTACTTACATACTTTCCGATTATTCGCAGATTGCGGTTTTTTTTTTTGGTTGTAATTATTGGTTTCTTGGGATCAACACGATCCTTGGAATCATTGTACAACAAGTGACACACATCTATTTACTATATATATAGCATCTAAAACCCTACATTGTTCCGCTCCTCAGCGTCACTAAGATTTTTATTTCGAGCTTTTTTACCTTTATCTTAAAATTAAATTTGACACAGAGAGTGCTCCAGAGTTGTTGATCGCAAGCCCCTTATACAGATCTGGGCAAATGGAGAGCGGTCTGCCGTACCAAAATGCACGAACAAAAAGGGCTCGTTTGGGCTATGGGCTGCCCAGCTCTGCCCTTATACCATTTTACCTTTCTCTCTACCTAATGCTTGTCAGACTTTGCACACAGTACACGAGCTGATGAGAGTGAAAAAATAAGCTCAGTCGTCAAGAAGCTTTCATCGCAGAATGTTTGCATCGGTTTGCCTCGCATATATATAATATATGTATTATCCACCATTAGCGAATATTTTTTGATATATTTAACTTGACCAATATAAAAACACAATTTTTAAAACTTAAATATTTATTGCTCAATACTAATAATACATTAATTAAAAAAAATATCATAAATTATTTCCCTTTACACGCTCACAGCCAAAGCCAATTGACTGCGTCTGGCTTTCGTATGAGAGCGTGAACGTGAGCGACCGTGGGAACGACCGCGTGAGTGCCCACGAGAGCGTCCACGAGAGCGACCACGAGAGTGAGAGCGATCGCGCTTTCTGTCCGCTCGTTGATGACGTCGTGACTCTCGCTCTCTCAGCGGTTCATTCTCTGTTTCTTCGCTGCTAGAACTGGAGCTGCTATTCTGGCGCTCTCTGTGAGATCGATGACGTAGCCGAGAGCTGCACTCAGTTGAGTTTTGTTGTTGCTGCAATTGCTTCAAGACATCTTTCAGCATTTTTTGTGCTTCATTGGCCTGGCTTATAAATTTGGTCAGCTCCTCAGCAGATAGTTCACTATTGTTTGACATTTTATTAACTGATAACAATTTACACTTCTTGTATATAAAACTTACTTCTACGCTCTGCTGCTGTGTTCAACGCTGACTGCTAACTGATAACAATTTTTGTATTTTCGCTGCTTTTATTGCTCTCTGAAAACGTTTTACAAACGCAAACGAGTTTCGTAAACGTTTGGATACAGTTGTTTTGATACGTTTATGATAAACGTTTGGTGAGCTGGGTGTTGACTCATGCTGCCATAAATAACTTTGCATGCAAATGCTTTTTAGTTTTAATATAGACAGAGAATATGAAAACATTTTAACATCAACAAGGCTAGGTAGGGGCATGAAGAGAAAACAAATTGCGAATTATTAAATACCTTACAAATGTTGTAAGATAAATGATACCCAATAAATCGAAAACAATATAACAATTATTATAACAATTTGTGTAAGTAGGTCAGCTTATCGTCAGTCGACGAATTATCAAACATCGAATGTAAAATACATATATATGGGTCATGCTCTGTCAACCAGCCATCCGCTCCCCACCACACTTAAATTTTTAATATAAATGAAAGTTTTGGGTTTTAAATTTTCGTCTTCTCGTCTACTTTTTAAATGGTGAATTTTTGATATTTCAAAATGGCGCAGCTATAATGGCCGCCAAAGCAAAGTATTATTCTTATTCTCAGAAAAAAATGATTGCCAACCCTGTTATATGCTATTACGATGCTTTTGAGGTAGCCGATTATAAGTTTCTCAAAATGGCGAATCCAAGATGGTCGCCAAAAACAGAAAAATCATTTTTGTATTATAAAAAAAGTTTGGTATGCAAATATGAGTTTTCGAGGTCGCTAATCAAGAATCTGGTTTCGAACTATAACCATAAAAATGATTTTTTAGCTTTTTGGTGGCCATCTTAGTTCCGCAATTTTTTAATTTTGAAAAACTAGCTGATTTGATAGAAAATTACCCATACATAAAAAATTTGTTTGATATACATCCAATTCTGTTTTTACACGGTAGATACGGTTCACAAAAAAACGTGTAAAAAGAGACATGAACTAAATCCTGAAGCTGTTATGAAAATAAATTCGAAAATGAAATTCTCTAACTAAATTTCTAAAAGCTTTGGCTAACAAAATATTTTTATTTAAAATTTCAATCAAATAGCTTAATGATTAAGAAATCTTTCTAAATCGAATAAAATTATTAAAAAAATTTTCTACTAGACCGTGTAAAACCGTGTATTTTTATTTGAAATTTTTTCTCTCAATTTATATTGTTCTAGGTTTATTTCATAATATTGTTAATAATTTGCTCTTTCAAAGACGGCCAATGAGGTATTTAGATGCAAATAATAAAGATAAGTAGTAGCATAAGTTTTTGTCAACATACGTATACTTGATTTTTCAAAGAAATTGTTATGATAGTACATTAAGCTTTTTAAGCACTTCAGCAGGGGCTCAAAAGACCTGAGTAGCTTTTTTTTAACGTGTGCCATAAAGTTTTGTAGGTAAACTTTTGACATTCTTATTTATTATTAGCCGTAATATATAAAGTTATGCAGTATATTGAATCAGTTGGGAATATGTGAAGCTTGCGTAAAAACAGACATTAATGAATTTTTCAGATTTCACCTAATATATAATGATTTTAGATATTATATATAAGTTTTTATGAGTTTATAGAAAATGGTTAATGCATGTGGTCATAGTGCAAAAGAAAAAAAATGTTAAGTGCTCAAAAAATGTTGTAGAAATAGAAAAAAAAATGTTTGCGAGAAATCAACCGAATATTCCGAATATTGATTTTGCATTTATTTAATCAAAAATTGTTATAAATAGTTATAAATCTTAATAAATTTTTAGCATTCTCGCTTTGGTTTGGAGTGCCATTTAGTGGTTAGGTAGGGCAGTATTGAAATATTGATTTACATATTTATTTGAGCACATACTTTTTTGGAAACTTTGTTTAATGAAAATTCGAATGGTGTGCAATAAAGCATTGTATAAAATTTTATTATATAAAAGCACTTCTCATAGGTCATGGTAACGAAAAGAGCTAAAATAGGGCAAATAGCCTTAGTAATAAAAAAAAAGTGTAAAATATGAAAAATTTAAAGCAAAAATTATTAAAGTTTTCTGAGTAGTTTTTGAGATTTTTAATATTTCGAGAGACTATTTAAAATAAGTTTTTTTTTATCCTAAAAATGATTATTTTGAGGCCCAAATGATTTAAATGTATATATTTTTTATAAATTAATGTGTCACCCATTAAAAAAGAATTATTCAAAAATATTTTGTCGTATACGTAATGCGACTTGTTAAATATTATTTTCTGCCTCTTTTCTAAAGCAAAGGGTATGACTTCTTTAAGAATCTATGATTTCCGAACCAATGGTCGGATCTAAAACATTTTTGGTTCTTTAATCGACTCTATTATTTGATGAACCTCAAAGCGAACTTGAAAGTTATTGGCTCGCATTCAAAATTTCAGAATTAATGTGTCTTGAAATCAGCGCCTGTCCTTAAAAAAGCAGCATTTGTTGTACATTAGTCCTTCGGACATTCTTTTAAAATTGAAGACATGTCCTGTCTTTAATATAACTAAAACTTTTGACCAAAGCATTATAGCTTTAAAGGAATTTCGAACAAGTGCACAAACAGTTTTGTTCTAATTTCTTGCCATATGATTAAGACATGCTCAAATACATATGCTACTATATGTATATAAATATTTGCATGCATGTGTGAGCATGTACATACAAGTGACTTGGCCTAAATCAATAAACCTGCATATACATAATTACATTTGCAAATAATACTATTTACGAAATGCATACAAGAAATTTGTTTTTGTTTTGCCAGAGCGCTCACCCATACACGTACATGCATATATGTTTAGGTACATGTGTGCGTGTGTGTGTGTGCGCTCATTGTAAAGCGCACAGAAGCAAGTGGCAAACATTGGCCCCAAAAACGAATGAATGTTTTGCATACTTTTGCGGGCAAGCGTTGTGCTCTTGACTTGGATTTCAAGTGCATGCAGATGCAGTCGAAATGCGTTCGCCATTGTGTGCTCCATTGTTGTTGGTGCTCTCTTTATGTTGTATATGTGTATGTATTTTTTTTTTCATACTCAATTTTTTTTTTGTTGGTATGGAACAATGCCGCAGACTGCACATGACAGCATTTCATGTTGTTGTCATTGTTAGTGTTGTTGCTTTTGTGTTTTGCATACATTTTACTGCTGTTTTGCATTTGGTGCTCGTTGTTGTTGTCGTTTTTGTTATTGTTGTTGTTGTTGTTGTTTGTTTACGGTTAGATGCCGCCTCAGGCAATTGTGCGTTACATGACAGCACTACAAACAAGTCAACATAATTTGTATGTATTAGAAACGTTGGTGATAATCACCGCTAATGCGAAATGGCAAAAATGTTGTAGCTGCATGTGTAAGTGTGTGTGTGTGTGTGTGCATAATTTAAGAAGAGAGCCGGCTAAGATGATGAAAAAAGACGGCTTATCAACACCTCTAATCAAGACACCGCCAGCGATTTGACTTGCAGCAGACCGAAATGAAGCATAAAGCCAGGCAAGCAAATAAATAAGCTGGTGAGGCATCAACAACAACAACAGTAACAACAACAACACCAGGAGTCCTAACAACAACACCAGTTACTACACAACAAGCAAATAAGCAGAATAAATATATATATAGAGAAAAAAATCAACAGCAAGTCAAAGAACACGAAGAGAGCAATCCCGGTGTGTGATGCATCGACATTTTGATGCCCTTTTTTTTGTAAGAACAATAAGCGTTATAATAAAAGTGTTTTTTTTTTGATCCCTTTTGTTCCAACTAGAAGCCTAATTTACTGCACTAACTAAAAGCAATTTTTCCAATAAATAAATTTCTTTTAGAGCTTTACTAAAAATACGGTTCTAAAAAATTATTTGTTTGCGACAAGTTTTCCCAAAAATTTACGAATATATTTTTTTCAAACACTCTTCTTATGTACTTCAAACCCCACCAGATATTTTTGGAGAACGACTTTTTACATCTTTTCGAGATCGTATGCTCCACCGTAGATATGTTCCAGAAAAAGCGTGTAAAAAAATATAAAGTATATCCTTAAGCTGCTATAAAATTAAATTAGAAAGAGAAATTCGCTAACTACAATTCTAAAAGATTAGGTTGATAAAAATATATTTCTTCTCAATTTTAAACAAATTGCTTTTTCTGATCGTGTTAAATCGCCTGAAATTGTGTAAAAAATGTTTTTTCTTGACCATTTTATTTCAAAACTGTGTAAAAACTGAACCGGGTGTATAATTTTTTTTTTAATAAAGTGTCACCCATTAAAAAAAAATTATTCAAAAATATTTTGTCGTATACGTAATGCGACTTATTAAAGCAGGCTAAGGTTTCTTAAGAAGTCTTTTTGAACGCCCTTTTTTAAAATTTTGAGATCAGTAAACTAAGCTCTGCAGTAAAAGCGAAAGGGTCCTAAATTAATTTGAAAACATCCCAGCCTGCATCCCATAATTAGTATAATCTTTTTATTGCATTCGCATGAACCAATTTTCCGAATAAAGAGTCATATTTTGTGCTTAATATGTTTAAATAAAATAAAGTCACTGTCTATATCAGGCCTACATGGCGGATGATTTATTAATTGGAAGTTTTGTGCACTCAAAAATTCTTACGTTCTTCTTTGTGTCAGATGTCGCATTGCATCAAACTTCAAACTACGATTATCTTATGCTTTCAATTGTTTCGTGAACACCTTTTATGGGATTTGGCTTAACTTTGAAGACCCTCCAAGTCTTCTGGGTCTCACTCCTTGTAAAACCATTTTGAGGATTCGATGAAAGTGGACAAGACCGTGCGTTTCCTAAGAAGTGCCGGCTGTTGGATACTTTCAATCTCCTCCCCATCTCCGCAGCTATGGCAGAAGTCGTGATGAGGTACGTGGAACCTCTCAGCCATTAGGCATATAGTGCAGTGCTCCGTTAAAACTCAAACTAAACTAAAAGATGTTCACTTGTGTACCGTGGCCAGAGTACTCGGAAGATGCAACAACCGGACACAGTGTCCCATTTTTTTTTCGCCTGAGCTCTGGCCGTCCCCCTAATTTGCGATACGACGTCCTGCAAGGGTCTTTTTATATACGTAACCGAAAGGTTAGCTGGCAGTGCTGTACCATTCCTGTCACAATCATCCGCTTGCTCGTTACCAGGAACACCTGATTGCGCCGGCACCAAACAGAGGGTGATTGAGTGGTAGTGGATACAGTGCCCGGAGTCTCAAAAGGTGCCCATTGGATCCAGGTTCAATATTACTTGCAGGTTCGCCTGAGGTGTGGATCGCAAGCATCCAGTGATACCAAGTAAGATCACACTTTATCATCATTTAATAATCATGCTTTAAAACAGTTGGAAGGTATTATTTAAATTCGTTTTTGCACCCATCTTCTTCCACTAAAGTAATGATTTAATTTCAATATTTTAAAACGCAAACTTTTCTCAACTTGACGGTAATAATTTGTAAGAATCATAAAAAATCTACATTGCCTTCTTCTTCTTGAACTAAATCTATGCATAGTCAAAATACTACCAGTAAGGGTATCAAAAGTTAAAAAATAAAATAATTCCACAACAACGGCAGGCAGGAATGGAAATAAGCAGGCTGAAAACTTCAAGAAAATCAGCGACTTGTTGGCAAGGCGTTTACTTTTTTTCGCTTTATATTTTTTTATGATTCGCCAACTCCAAGACATACGGCAAGGTCTGGCGTGCTCTCTGCTCCTTGGGCGGACAGACACGATTATACGACGTTTACATACATATAGAGGGAGCTCTGGCTGCGAGCAATCTTTGAAAACTGCCTGGCAGCACCTTCAAGTTAAAAAGTCTGAAGCGAAAATTCTAATAAATGTAAAAGAAATTGTATGAGGTTATGCCTCGACACTGGCGCAGCAAAAGAATTTCATCCAAGCCAAACCAATGGAAAATGAAAACTAAACGAGTTTCCGGCGAACTCCCCGCGCCGCTGTCAGCCGACAGCAAATTGGCAACGCACTGCGAGTTTGTTCGGGGTGTTAAAATATGTCTGTTAAGATGTAGCCTGCAAAAATTGCTGAGCAAATGGATATCGTTTTAATTTTTTTAAATTACATTCAACGCGTTGAGTTGTGGGAAAGTTGTTAATCGGTGGGGAGCAGGTGGTAGCTAGCAATTTAAAGAACTTGAATTAAGTTTTGACATGTATGTAGATTGCGTATACGCCATGTGCATGGGCTTTGCATGCCACCTGACTAACTTTACATAATGGCTGCTGATTAGTGCGTACTGACCTAAGCCCCTTGGTTAGTAGTAAACAGCAGCAACAACAACAACAACAACAACAAGAGTTCAAAGAGAGTTGTGGAGAGAGAGAGAGAGTGGGGGCGAGAGACTGATAAAGAGAGGGTCTGCTAACCACACAGACCAAAGTTAATAGCAACCCAAATGTTGGGTGGCAACAATGTGCAAATGATGCATGCATACACACGCATACGCACACGGACACAAAGTAGGCCTCAAAATATATAATGACCAGTACACATAGACATATATATGCTGCACATGCTGCAACCATGTGTGTGTGTGTGTGCTGCATGTATTTGCATATACAACTACATAATGGCAAATTGTTCGTGTATCTGTATCAGTGTGTGGCTGCGTGTGTGTGCGTGTGCGTAGTTTACGCAAATTCATGTCTCTGTACGCACATGAGCCCGGCCGTACGAATCAATAATGATGACCTGAATACGGCATGCGGCAGATTAACTGCATACTACGCCCCAAAATATGGCAATGGCGGCCATTGCAGCTGCGCTTATTATGCTGCGCCAATGGCCGCCATTTTGTAACGAAAAACCCGTTAGCTGTTGTGTTTCAATTTGCTGCTGCTGAAGTTCTAGCCAGTCTTTCATTTTCGGTTCTCTTGTTATTGTTGTATGCCGGCACTTACAAGTTTTAGTGCACTATTTGGCGGCTGATTGTACAAAGCGGCTGCAGGAGAAAAAAAAAAAAAAAAAAGGCAGAAAAAGAAAAAAGTAGCAATTGGTTACTCCTTGGGCTCTCAGATGTAAGGGTGCCTGTTCCGGCCAGTTCATCAAGCACCTGTGCTACGCGTTTTACTACAAAAGAACTTATATAGGCGGTTACGTAGGTGTGTGTTGTTATGTGTATGCCTTGTATGTGAGTGTGTGGCATATTTATTGGCGCACTTATATACTACATATACATACAGTGCGTGCGTGTATGCAGCATATGTGTGTGCTCAGCTGCTGCTGCTTCATTGTGGGTCATTCCCGTGCAACGTTTTTATGCTTTTTTTTTCCAAGTTACATGGCGGCCACAGCAGCTCGCAATACCTAGCAGATCCCGAACCAGAACCAGAAGCAGAAGCAGGCGCATTTCCATTTGCATTTGGTCAGTGTGCACATGAAATCCGCTTTTCTCATGTACATACAGACACACATAGCAATCACATACAGGCTGTCTGCTCGGACTTCTTTCATGTTTAAATGTGTGTCCGCATGCATTGCGTATACGTCGTGTGGCCCACTGAGGGACGCCCGCGTCTGTCGGTTTTCATTACTCATACAAATACACTCACACTCACACACAGCATATGTATCTTTTTATGTGCTTATATGGCACACATGTAACGGCTGGAAAAAAAGGTAGCAAACACAAAAATCGTAAACGAAAAAATAAAAATTGTAAAATATATATTTTTATTTAATGGCAGACCAGGGCTACACACTTTATCAGCTTATCTGAAAAGTATTCAGCACATAAATTGATTAAACTAGGTCAGTAGCAACTTTATTTTGAAAATTGCAGAAAATATTCTATTTTATTTATTAAGTTTTAGAAAATTAATTTTTAAAATTAGTTTAGTTTAGAAATAAAAAATTACGCATACGTATATAGATAAACGTGTTTCAGCCGTAACCGAAGCAATAGTTTAGTAACTTTTAATATAAAAATATTTTCTATAGTTCAATTTTTAAACAGATCTGTCAGAATCGTGAATAATGAAAATGAAATTCGAAAACAACTATGAAGTGTTGTACTATTGCTATCATATAGAGCTATCATATAGAGAAAATTAAAAACTTTACAAAAGAAGTAAATAATGTTATACTCGTATCTAAAATTTTTTCTGAGCATAAAGTTTTAATACAATTTTGAGTACTATTCTTTTTTAAATAAATAGATTTATACTTGTAAATATGTTTATAAAAACATCATAAGTGGTTTTCTAATTTTTCGATTACAATACGTCATACAAAAACGTCATAAAAAATAAAATGGGAATTCAAAACAATAATGTCGGCCTCTCGAATTTCTTGCGATTCTAAGGTATGCGATTTGAGCAATGAATAAATTTGTCTTATCTATAATGAGTATAAAATGAATTAAAGAATTTCTACGCATATTTAGGCATTTATACCCTTTTATTCAAAAATGGAATCAGCTTTACTCATGATATACACGATGCGTCTGTCTGTACAACTTGGTAATTTATCGAGCAGGTTGTACAGCCGTTTGGATCGTATGTGAGGCCGTTGTTTCGAAATTTTGTATAGTTGTACGAAAAATCAAAATGTGTGTTCAAAATATCGTATAGCGTATAGCGTATGGCTTGGGTAATATCTTTACCCTCAATACGTCAGTATTATTATAAATTCTTCTGAGAATATTGAAAACTGAGAGAGCCTGCACTATGGATTTTTTGAACACTTTTTTTGGCATAAACTCTAAAAACTAAGATATTTTCACCAAATTTGGTACTTTATCATATTTTGAGCCCTCAAGACGATCTATCAAGTTTTACCCGGCTTGGCTCAATATTTCTTATAGCTGCCAAATAACTGATCTGGCCGATTTTGAGATTTTTTTTTTTGGTTTTTTAAGCTATTGAGTAGAAATTCGATTTGTACACATATTTTGAGCTACTTAGAAGACTTTCCAAATTTGGTTTTGTTTAGAGCACTCTAAGACCAGAGAGAAAATCTATATTAATTCAAGACACTGCCGTTCGGACTCGGCTATAATCTGTGGGTCCCTGTTCGCTTTGAACAGTTATTACTAGAGATCCGCATGCCCCACCATGGGGCAACTGAGAAAATAGAAAAGTCAGGGAATTATTGTTGCTATTACGACCAGAGTAGTCGAATTATGAAACTATTTAAACTTGATTAGATTTTTTTGTATTAGTTCTTTTTCAGTTAGTGATAGATGAAAAATTTTTATAAATTTTAAAATGACAAATACCAGCTGCAAAGTGAATGATTTGAAGGCCATTTCTATTTAACAGTATGGCCTATTTGAGTTCCCTGCCTCATATCCTGTTCCCACTGGTTTGGCATTACTATTGGACTGACCTTAGCAACAACCGCAGCAACTTTTTTTTCTACTATTCCACATGATTATGGCACATACCACAAGGTACGCCATACGGATCAGGGGTATGGCGACTTCCACGAATAGATAACGTATTTAGACCTTTTTAAATAAGACCTTTTGCCTTGTCACTGGATGCATGATCTGAAAATGGAAAACGTTGACCTTCAAATCAACAAACATATTAGCAAAAGGGCTCCTAGAAACTCGTGCAATCATCTTTTCATAAAAATAATTAAATTCAAGACAACGCAAAAAGACCGACTTAGAAAAGAAATAAAATAGGTCTTGAGATAGATAACTTCCGGCGACCTGTCATATATGGTTCCAGCTACTCGTCCTGGATTAGCGATCTCATACAACTAGGCAATAGCAATCCATTAAAATAAATGTTTTTTTTCTTGTTACAAGTTAGCTTTGATAACAGCCCTAAGTTATTGAGTTTTGGCTAAAAATTTTAGCTTGTAATACCCCAATAAAAATCTTTTGAGTCATGCCTGTCTATTCGTTTTGCATGTTTTTCGAAAATCGAAGGAACACAAAATTTTTGTCACAATTTCAATTCAGTTTTTCGATATTGTTCTCTACTTAAGCTCAAAAGAATTGTAAGGCTAACTTCCACAAGTTTTAAACGTAATATCATCATCAGACCTAGAACTTTCTTTTTATTATTTCTCCTCTGTGGCTATAGATTTGAAAAAATTTGGTTGATACGAAAAATGTAAAAATTTGAACATCTTACTCCAGGTAGCAACTAAATATATTTTATTTGCATATCTTTTTGTGTCGAAACTGAAGTCATCAGAACCATGTATACACAAAATCCTTTTATTTTTCAGGAATGACACCCTGCAATTATTTTTAACTATTTTTCAACCAGCAAGTAAAAAAATTAACCAAAGACACGGGATTGGGCCCGTCACTATATAGTGAAAAACTTCTAAGCTTTTTAATTAAAGATTAGTTGTTTCCAGGGGATAATATAGGCGTTAAAATAAGCTTCTTCAAAGGGTTAAAAAAAATGAAAAGTTACACTTTTCTGTTTTTGAATGCTGGCAACTATGTCAGGAGCCAGTCAGATGTTTTCTTTTCACTTCAAAAAGAACACTAGAGTTAAGACAAGCTGACGTTCTGTCTAAAATTTTGAGCAAGTTCTTTGTTTTTGTAGAAAATTATGTCAAAAAAAGTCAGAAGACTTTAAGATACAGGTTATAAAAACTTTTTTTTGTAATTTAATAAAAATAGTATATTGTATGTGTTTTATTTTATTTGAAAAATTATTTTTTTTTACAAAAAGTATCACACCAAAGAATAACCCCGCCCTAGCCGGTCCCAAGCCCGGTTGGGAGAGGAGGAGGGAACAGGGAGTAAGAAAAGCTGATCCCTCTAGTCCTTTAAGCCCATCTTTCATTGACTCAAAGCTATATGCACAACAAATTATGGACAAAAAAGAAAGTGGATATGAGTCTCCACGGGATAACCGATCAAGGTCGAACAATCCCTTTGCTTCGGCAGGCGCAGCCAAGTTCAAGCTTTAGCATATCGATGACCGAAATCGAAAAATCCTAGAGGCCCTATGCTCCACTAGGAGAGAAGGATGACAGTAGTAGTAGTATCACATCAAAATAAATAAATTCTGCCGGTATCGAAGTGAGCGATATAAATTCAAAAAAGTACTAAGTGTCTGGTCTCTAAAAATAATTGTTTTTAAGTTATATTCCAAAGCAAGTGGAAGTGACATGAAGTCTGTGATGACTATAAAGGGCATATACTAGTCGTTATATTTCGAGAGTAATCCGGCGACATGTTTCGTTTGAGCCAACAAACGATTGTAAAGCATTTTTAAAGCAATTGTCTTGCAGTACCAGGGACAACAGAGTGTCTCATGGTAAGCTCCTCTGCTGATCCTTTACCCAACAAGAGAAACATAAATCCTTAAACTAATGACTTAGTTTGGCTTGCTATCTTTTGGTCTTTTGGAGATACTTTGCGAAAGTGCATCAGTCAGCCCTGTAGTTTGTTTCTTCTTTTTTTTTTTATTGTGGTTCATGTTTGCACACAAATATCATGAGTGTTTTATTTTATTTATGCTTTTCATTTTTTTTTCTTGTTATTGATTGTTGTTGTTTTTGTTTTTGTTGGCATTTTTGCAGTGCGTTGCCACAGTTGAATTTTATTTATTGTGCAATACTACATCAATGTATGCAGCCATATATGCGTGTGTGTGAGTGTGTGTGTGTGAGTGTATCTGTGTATGTCATGTGCGAGTCGTGTGTATTTTGCATTTACGCCTGTTCCAATTTATTTATACTTTGTATGTGTGCGTTCATTTATTTGTTATGTGCATACGTCTAAATATATAAAAAGATGTATACATACATATCATATATATATATATATATGTAGCGTACTCAACAAATTGTTGTTGTTGTTTGCATTCGACATTTTTATTGGGCGTTGGCCGCTTATCGATTGATTTTCAAGTGTGTCCTCTTCAATACAATTGCAATACTCATGTATAATTCTTTTTTTCTCTTATTAATTGTTTATTGGTTCGTCCTTTGTGCAATGCAATTAAAATTATACGCAGCTATATAATTAAAGCATACTATTACTTGTTTATTAGGTAGTTTGCGCGATACTTTGCTATTTCTTGATGAAAATTATATTCGTACGGCATGCCAAAAAGCCAATGCTTGAGTGTAAGTGTGTGTGTGTGTGTGTGTGTGGCAAGAAACAAAATGTTGTATTTAGTTGCCTCAGGGGGCAAGCGGGTCTTCACAAATACTAATACTAAGTGGGCAAGTCAAAAGAATGAAAGACGCATTGAGAGCTGGCATAAAACTTTTGCCAGGCTTATCTAAAATTACACTACAGCAGCAGCAAATAGGCCAAAAAGAGATAACAAGTGCACGAGGAAGTGAGTAAGAGAAAGAGAGGGAGAGAAAGAGGCTCAAAGATAGGCGAACAGCATTATGGCCAACATGTGAACGCACGCAGCAAGATTAGAAAATATTAAGGTCAACAGGTTAGTGTGTCCCCAAAGGACTCGATGCTCTACTCTGTACTCTGTAGTCTGCACTATACTCAACTCGTCTCACATTCGCTTTGGCTGCAAAAACAGTTTCAAATTTCACAACGCAGCCTTTTGAAACGGGTTTTGGGGTGCCAACACTTTTGAAAGCAACACGGCCTCACAATGCCTCCATATGTATGGATGGTTGGATCTCTATGAATGTGTCTAAATGTGTAGTTTATGCGTGAATAAGATTGAGATGTTGTCAAATTCTGGGAATGTGAGTGCTTTTATCTCATCATTTTGAACTTACTCAACTATTTTAAAGCTGGATTTTATGAAACAACTGATTGACTTTTATACATCTTAGTCCTTTGATGCATAGCAAATTATCATCTGATACAAACTTTTTTTTTGTTTTTTAATTTTGAAACTCATAAATCATAATCAGATGACATATAACATTGGATTTGAATGAAATTATTAAATTTTGTATCTTTTCATAACAGATTCTTAAAATAAAGTCGAGAAATGCGTGAACATACACTAATCTAAATAAATATATTCATAGCGTATACGTAATTTTTTTTTTTAAATTTCATAATTTTTTGCTTTGGTATAAAGTTCAGAGCTGAATCTTAATATATTTGATAGTGATAATACGCATTTGCACAATACTTTTACCGCCCATGTAAGGCTTCCTTGCGTATACGTAATTTTTTGTAAAAGTCAAAATTTTTGATTGCACATGGAATAAAGTCGAGAAATGTCTGAACAGAGATCTTGATATATTACTTAACAATAAGCAGTTGCGCAATACTTTTAACACCCATCTAAAAATACATGGCGTATACGTAACTTTTTTTTAAGTTTTACAATTTTGTATTGCACGTGGAATAAAGTGTAAGCCTGCATTGCGTATACGTAATTTGTTAAAAGTGTCTTATTTTTATTGCCCATAATTTAAAAAAAAATATTTTGTATACTATTATAATACAGTTGGCGGAGCAATATATATTATTTAAATTTAAATAAAGGTTAGTTTGCATTTGCACTTTTACAGCCCAAGTAAGTCTAAATTGCGTATACGTAATTTTTAAAAAAATTTTGTCCATTCAAAATATTGGAAAAAATCATTTTTTATACTATTATTATACAGTTGGCTGAGTTATATATATTATTGAAATATTAATAAAGTTTGGTTTTTTATTATTGCAGTCGATTTTTTTAATAAAGCAAGAAAAATTATGTATTTTTTTAGTCATGAACGTTTGCTTGATCAACGCATGTGTTTTCGTAAGCAATTAGTTTCATAATGCAGTGTGAAATAGCTTCCAAACTGCTTCTGTTATCGAGCCGCTTGACAAAAACCTACAAATGCACAGAGTATGGACCAGTTTGAACACAAAACACATTTATAGGAATATTCTGATACGATTGCTTACGTGCTTTGAAAAAATAAAGTTCAAAAAAACTTATGCTTACCTTTCATGTTTAAAATTCATATCAAATAATTATGTGACATTTAATTTTATTTAACAAAAGCATACAACAATTTTTCGCCTTTCAGCCTGGTAATCCAACAATGAATGGGTGCAGATGTAAAACTATAGAAATAAAGATTACTGATATGGAACAAAAAAGGCATAAGAGGCCCCTAAAAGTGAACTAGTCAGATGCAGGCATACTTACCATCATATTGAGCCTGAGGCACATTTTTAACATCTTAAAGATCTTCCAAAGATCAGTGTATGCGATTGGTTACCGGGTCTAGAGACAATCGCCGGTGTAAAAGGAAAGTCCATAACTAACGAATATCCATACACAAGTATCTCAATGCTGAGATCGCATACCCACACCTCAGGAGGACCATAAGCGAGTCCGAAAAGAGGTAAACAATGGTTTGTGTTTGGGAGAAGAAGAATGGAACAAAAAAGGCAAAGAGTTTTAAAAACTGCTGAAAGATGATCCCAATGAGCACACAGTAAGATTGAAATTTACGCAGATTTTTACAGAAAAAATATTTTGTATTGAACAAAATAGTGTGTCGTCATGGGAACTTTACCCAACAAATTCCCATTTTTCATACCTATAGCCACCTCTCAGGAATACATTGAAAGAAAATCGTGTTTTGGAAATTGTAAACATCACGCATAAACACAGTGCAAGCGTATGCGAGTCTCTGTGTGTGTGTGTGTGTTCATTTTGATTACTGCCTAATTTCGTGCGGCAAATGTAACATGGCGCATACTTAACAGTTTTGCTCTCTCCCGCTACAGTTTCCTTTTAACTAAAATGTCTGTGTGTGTGCGGATGTGCGGGTATCGCTTTAGCTTGAGTGAATGCCGACACTCTGAAACTCCCTTATGTACATGTGTGCGAATGCGTGTCTGTGTTGATGATGATGACGACTATGTCGACAAGGACGCCGACATTTCAGCAACACTTGTCGCAAAATGACGCATTAAGCAACGTGCGTGGTATATAAAGTCACTGAGCAGCCATTGCAAGCAACTCTCCCTAATTCTCTGACGAACTTAGGGACTAACTGACTAACTGATTGAGGTTACTGTTTCTCCAGCTAGCTGGTAAAATTTTGGAAATTTTTTCTATCTAATGAAGATCACTTAATGTTAGTGGCACACTTGAGAAAATTAGTTAAGTTAGCCAAGTGTTGTTTCTAGAAGTTTTTTATGGTAATCTTTAGGGATTGGCAACACTGTTGACTGTACAGGGTAATTCATTTTGGTACACGGTCTAAATTGATCTATAAAAAATAGAGTTTGTTGCGTTAAGCTGGTTGTAGCCCTTGCTGAAAAAAAATTGAATTTTATTTAAATACAAGCAAAAAATCTGTATTTTTTTGCTTCACTAATCAAAAACAAAAAAGTGGTGTAACATTACATGGCAATTAAGCCATAAGGATTTTAAGTCCCTAAATCCTATTACGATTTTGAAAAAAAAGTGTTTCTTCTTTATTTATTATATAAAGAATAAAAATATTATTCGCTTAATTTATAGTAAAAGTAGGAAGCCGTTTATTATTGACGTTATAAGCTATAGCTCAATATAAATAATTAAGTTCGCTGTGATTATTAGTACAAGTTTTGCACAAGACAAATTGCTCGTAGATCGGACAAAGTCTTGGCTTGATGATAGGTTAATTGAGTGTGCGTTTACAATGTAAATGTAAATTGCCTTCATGGCTTAACATAGCAACTTAAAACTAACATGACGTATTATGTTATTTAACAGTGTACCTTCAATGTATTATCTCTTATGTATGCTAATGATAATGATGTAATTTTACAAGCGTTGCGTGACCAATATATTGGCTAATATATTACCAGAAAACACATTTTTGATCATGTCCTTGTTACTTTTAAAATTAAAATGTTAAAACTATCATTTATAGTAAGTTTGAAGTTATTGACTTTTCATTACGAGGAGTTATGCTTATTGGTTACTATTGCAAGACGGCGACCATTAGAGATGCCATCACTAAAATAACCATATGTTCACTATCTATCACTTATAGAGTGAACCAATTATTTTTCGCAGTGCATTCAAGCGCAAAAATGTGTGCATTTTTATTTTTGTGAAAATGGCAGATAAAATTCACATTTTTATTTGAAAACAAAAAATATTTATTACACAATACTAGATATGTCCTGGCAACTAAAATTCTACCTATTCTATCAGCTATCGATAACTCATTGAAATCACACATGCGTAAAAATGATCACAATCGAAGATATCGACTCAAAAAGTAATCCGCAATACTTATTTTTGCCCATATGTGAATATAGGTATAAGGTAAGGTGGGCCAAACCAGACCTCCCTCTGTTTCTCAAAAACGGCAATACAATATCGTGTAGCATTAAGAATAACCAAAATGGTACCATGATAGTTGTCTGTCAGTCTACATTTACATGCTCAAACAACAAGAAGTATATTTTTACGTTTTTCAATTTAATTTTTGTTAATATTTTATTACACATTTTTTCTTGTTATAAAAAAAGATGCCAAAACAACGTTTAGTGGCGTATATACTATAAACATAGACATATAGTGCATGTATATTGTTGGTTGGACACAGTGGGGCAAATCCGACCTCTAAATGTTGGGGCCAGCTCGAACCAAAAATAAGCCAGCTAGCTATTATATTTGTAAAGCAAATCACAAGACTCTGTTTAGTTAATTAGCTATTCAATCCAATCATCCTATATTGACATTCATTCAATTTTTATTGCGATTTATATGTTCTACACAAAACGATTTTTTTAACCCTTTCATGCACGTTTTTTGCACAGGACAGCTAGAATTTTTTTTACGGTTGTTTTTTACTATATTGTGGTCAAATAACAAAATGAAATCAAATTTTTAAAAATTTAGTCACTCCTATAATGTCAATTGACTTTTTATCTTTCTGGCACTATCGCTTCAGAGTCCAAATTACATTTTCCCAAACGATTGCTACGAACTGTTCCAGTTGCCGAAATTCCTTTTTCTTTTAAAGCTTTTAACAAATGTATCGATGTGAACCAATTCCGATGAGCTGGTATATCCTTTACCAAGTGAATAACTATATCAGACGAAATGCCTAAACCATAATTAGGGCAAGTTCCTTCTCCTACGTACATGGCGAAGTTATATATTATACCAGACTTTCCACATCTTGTAAACATTTTAAAAACCCATTTGTGCGACTTCTTTGGGTTGTATTGTTTAAATTGTTGTCGTCCTCGAAAAGGTATAGTTTGCTCATCTACGCAGTTATGTTGCTCTGGAGGAATCTTTAGACAATTTTTGCGGAAGCCTTCTAAAATGGGCCTAATCTTATGTAACTTATCATATTTATTATTTTCGCTCTCTGAGCTCATGATCACAGAAACAACCCTTGCGTATATTTCTTGTTGGCCCACTGATTTTCGGTGTACACAAAATACTCTGTTAATGCACGATGTTGTATACATACAACATATCAATTTTACGTTGTATTAATACTATGTGCATTAAATTCACCTGTTTCTTGTTATAATTCGCTTTTTTATAAAGTATTTAAGCAGTAAAAAAATTACCAATGCTCTGGTGTATTGTTAAGTTAATAATTTTATGATCTAAAAGTTGGATTTTTTCGCTGCTCAAAAAAAGTCCGACTCAAGTCAATAAAAACCAAAATATGACACTCTAACTCTAAAAAATCGGGCTAAATAATAATGCAAAGTTAAACTCAGGAGATCCAAGTTTCGTTTCTTTTTTAATTCACCAAAAAATTCGCAGTAGTTTAGAAGATATACGCTTCCAAAGTGGAATGTTGTACAGAAACAACAAGTGCATGAAAGGGTTAAATGAATACATTTAGTTTTTTAAAGCAATAACATGCTCTTTTGTTTTATAATCGAAAAACAATTAAATTAGTTCATATCTGTGCTAAATTAGACACAAAATAGGCGGTCGGGTTTGCCCCACCATTTTTGAAAATGACAAAAATTTACTATTTTGAAAAACTGTCATATCTGAAAAATTAATGATGACCAGAATAAATCAGTAGTTTTAGAAAGTTGCGGCAAGCGTTAGCTTTAATTTGATATATCGCGCGAGTTGATCCGATGTCCAATAAGCATTTTATAGCCAAAAACAATTACTAGGTCGGATTTGCCGCACCTTACCCTACACAAACTTTTCATTTTAGCAAAATGTTTCTAGATTTCTAGCCCCTTACTTTTTTGCAGTGCATCCACAGAGCATTTACAAAGGCATTTAACCGCTATGCGGTACTGCATACAGACACAAATACACTTATATGTACATACACATGGAAACCACTTTTGCAAATGTTAGTATAATTTTAGGCACGGTTGCGTTAGCGTCCGTGTATTTCGTAACTATGTATGTGTTCCTATGTGTAGGTGTGTGTGTGTGGAAGGACGTGGAAGCTGCGCTTGTTGTAAGCATAACTCAACGAGTCAATGACTTCTTGGTGTCGGTGATGTGCTTTAATATTAACAACAACGGCAGTTGGTAGTGGCTAACACATACACGCAAACTCACATATGTATGTATATGAGCATGCATTGGTATTAAGGGTTGCCACATTGAGCAACTTTGTAGAGCTGCTCATCAAACTGACTGCCACTTAACCAATACAAACACACGAATACACATACTGCACTTGTACAAATACATTTGCAAATGAACACGTTTCTCTTACTCAACGTTTGTTTGTGGCATATGAAAGCAGCATACATATGTGTGCATATACATATATGTGTATGTGTTGGTATTATAAGCTGATATATGTGTCAACAGCGAAACAGTTTTTATTTTTCCGAAATTGTCCAATGAATACTTATGCTTATTAATGATTTTTTATTAATGCCTTTGCATTTACTGATTGAGCATGCAAATTGGAGTGTACGAAAAGAGAAAGAGCAAGGGTACAAGAATTGGCCAAAAGCAATTATACAACACTATAATCAGGTCACAGTTTGCCACAGCGGACACAGAGTCTGTGTCAAATAAATCAGCAAATTAAAATTGCGCCTCGCTGTATGCAACACAATTTTGCATAATTGAATAAAGCGTAACTGAAACGTGATAAATAATCATCTTTCAGCGCAAGCAGCATCAAACGGATCATCGGGGACATTTTTGCATTAAATTGATTAAATATATACGTTCCATGTATGTATGTATATAAGCTATGAATATGTGTATGTACATACAAGATATAAGCAGTTAACAGGCAACGAGTGCGTGCAGCAACAACAAAATAAATAACAATGTTGTATTAACTGCGCCGATGTTAATATACACTAACACTACTACTACTATTACTACTGTAGTCCTCTTCTACTTGTGGAGCATAGGGCCTCTATCTAACTAACACTAGTTTTAGGGAAGAATTCTATAGAACGTTTGGAATCGGAAATAGAGAATTTTAGTTAAAACTGAAACAGCACAGACACGTAATGTAGTAGAAGATCTATTATATATAAATAAATATGTACATTATGGTGGGTCAAATTTGTTCGGTACAAAGGCTCTTCGCCAATTTTATTATATGGGTCTAGAACCATAGAACCAAAATCGCTAAGAGAGCTTGAAGATTTTTACACATGTACACAGGTACATGCATAAACATTCACAAGAAAGTATATATAAAAACAGATTGCAATGCACATTTAATCTTAACATCCGGACTGTTCCATATTTGACCAGAAAGGTTTCTACCAAGAGAGATGAGTTTATTAGATCCTATAGCGTGACAATGAATTCAAGTCTAGCCTAAGCGTGCGAGCCCTAGCCATGTAGCCGATCTAAGCTTATCTACAAGTATAAGTCTATTAGTGTACATATACTAAAAAGGAAAGACAAGACAATATGCACAAAAATGCTTAAAGCAACGTAAATAAACTAAGTTTTGAGATCAACCTTCATTACCTGTTCCATAAGCCAATTTCTAAGTAAATAAGCATCTTTGTATTTACTTCCACCACAAAACTCTATAAGGCTCTGAAGCAAATTAGTGCAGTCAAGGACGCTTGAAACAGCGAAAACCAAAAACTCAGGATGTGCAAAATAGTTAATTTTAGAAAAACTTCATAACAAAAGAACATTTTGTTCCATAGTCATCTACCTAGTAATACGCCAATCCATATTACACAAAGTCTGAAAAATAAATACTTTAGATTTAGGGATTTAGGATACTTTTTTCTACTTCTTGTTGTTTTTCTATACAATTTGGCAGAGGTTTGCTTATTCTAATTTTAATTATTCTATTATGTTAAAAATAAATAATAAATATGAAAAAATTGCATTCAGCAATGCATTGAAAATTCAAAAACAAACCAAAAAATATTATAGTACGTGACGAGTCATAAATATGTATCAGTACAAATTCACCTCATCTATTTTATCCATTGGCATTATCCTCACATATGTCATCTAATTTTTCATATACTTTTTGCAAGTGTATTAAAAGCAGCGACAGCATCCGCAGCCGCAGCGGCAGCAAAAATTATCAACTTGGACCAAAAATCCGTCGAGACTCATAAAAATGTGCCACTTAGCAGCACCAACAGCAACATCAACTACAACAACAACAACAACTCACGCACATTGCGGCATAATGTGGCAACAACACACACACACACACACACACACAGACACGCACGTATTCACACATAGATACACTAACACAGTAGCAAATTTGTATGGAAATGTTGTTGCGGTGCGTTTTGGTTTGCGGCGCCCGCGCTAAAAGTGAAGCCGACCGCACAGGCTGCCACGCTCTCGCTCTCGCTCTCTCCCGCTCTCGACAACCAACATTGCCAACAAAAGTAAAATAATTTAAGAGTACATTAAAGTTGTCAGCCGGCTCTTGGCATGGTGAGCATGCGCTCTTTGCCGCAAAATGGCGGCCAAGCATTGCATAGGCCGACTACTAGAGAGAGCAAAAGCGCGCGAGAGAGCCACGCTAAGAGAGTGAGTCGGCATTTTGGTAGCTGCAGTTTGCCGCCTTGTCGCTGCTGCTGCTGCTGCTATGTATAAATGTCAAGTGTAATGTCACAATCAGCAGCAATCAAATACGTAAACACATACACATGCACAGATGTCATGGCATGTACACACGTACACAGATGTACGCATACAAATGCATGCACTAGAAGTGGCAATATATGTGTAAGTCTGTGCACGATTGTATGTGTGAGTGCATTGTACAGGAAATGAAAATGCAGGCAGCCAAGACGCCATACTAACAAATAAATAAATAAATACGCGCGAAGCAAATTTTTTGACTTGCTTAAGAGTTTGACAAACATTTAAAAAATTCTCTACTCTATATAAAATAAAAAAGTTATAAACATTTATACAATTTGTTTTGTTTGTTTGCACTCTTTATGTGCGTTAGGATTTTAATGCATATATAGTATATTTTTGCTCTTGCAGAATAAAATACTTTGAACTTTAGAATTTTTGAGCACTTTTAAATATTTATAGCATTGAATTATTTTATTTGCTTTCTATTTTCAACAAAAATTTTACTTTATTTATTTGTATTTATATTACTGAATTTCTTGCTTCATAGCCTGGTATCAATTGGGTCAAGGGTGTACTTGATTTGTGCAATATAGGAGATGGACAGGCCATAGGTTTCTCTTAGAAAAATGTTAGGCGAAAGCTCGAGTAGCGATTAGGCCATATTCTTTAATTAAAGTATTGAATGCATCAAACATTTTATTTGATTAAAAAAATCTAAATTTTTCTCATGAGACTAATAAACTAATTAAAGTTTAAAAAATTGTTAACCAACGAGAACATAAATATTGTGGCTTGGGCTTGACAAATTTTTTAAATTTTCTTACGAAATGAACATGAAAAATGAAGATACACTACTTTAAAAGTTTAGAAAGAAGAAAATTGTAAATTTTTAGTTTAAAGTTTCGCAACAGTTCTTCAGTGATTTATCAGCAAACTATGGCTTTCCACAGACCCTTTTTCATGCATTTTAAACTGTGTATTTAAATTTGGAAAGTTTGTTAAAATATTTATTCAAAATATTTCAATATTTCATTTGTATTTTTCTTAACAATGCAATAAGCTTAATACGATTATTGCATACATATTTCTTTCAAATAATAAAAATTTGCATGAATGCACAAAGCTGAAAATAATAGTCGGTTTGTTTAGTGCTTTATTTTGCTTTATTCATATTTGGCGCTAATATTATAATCCCTTCATTCATTCATTTATTTATTCATTCATTGTGGCCATAATTCAAAACAGCTTGAGTTTAATATAAATTCCTTTGCCAAGGTAATCATTTGTTTTGGCTTGTTCAGAAACTTTGGCTTATTCAATCTAGCCAGAACTTTTGGACTTGGCACAAAATGGCTTTTAAGCAGTGAAGAGAAGTTATTATGTGAATTTATGTTCGCAGCTTTTGTCTTGGCCAAAGCAACTAACTGAAAATTTTGATATAAAAGTTTTGAGCCAACAAAAAGCCAAGAAAACGAGTAAAATATGAATAGCCAAAAACATAAACTACTCGAAAAAAATAAAGAAAAATATGAAGGGGTACAACAAAAAAAGACGGAATTTAACCAGCCAAGTTGGTGAAGTGGACCAGAGCGCTGCTGCGGGTCAACCTCAAGTCTTGTGCTTAAGTTTTGAGCGGGCAAAGTGTTATTAGTTTTTGCGGTTCCTGCTTGTAAAATGTTTTTCTTTTCGCCATTTTAGTGCCTTTAGAGAGCTGTGCTCTAAAGTTTGGCAGCAAACAAAAAAAAAAAAAAAAAAAAAACATAGGCAGTATGAATAACAAAAGAGAGCGAAATAATTAAAAATATATAATAACTAGTTGCTCTTGGTTATAAACTTGAATATAATAACGCACAAAATGGCGGGCTTATATGCCAAGCCAAGTATCATGAAATGGGAGTTATTGCCTGAGATAGAACGAGTTCAAGTCAAGGCTAAGTTTATGGTCTTGAATTTTTCGAGCAGTTCAAAATGTATTTGCATTTAAAAAAAAAAAAATATGCAAGACTCTAAAAAGTTAAGGCTTTGGTGTGCACTTAATTAAACTTTTAATAAATTTTAAAACTTTTAAAATTATTGCATACTTTTCGGGGTAGAACTTTATTAACCATTTTTTTATTAGCCAAAGTTATTTTTTTATGATTTAAGTATACGATCTAGCCAAACTGAATTTTTAATATACCTAATAGTAAGTTAAAGTTGAGAACTGGCTTAAGCGACTTTACAGTCTATACTATTTGCTGGTACTTTATAACTCTTTAAGTTTTATGTCGCTTTAATCATTTTCTGTTTTGAATATGTCGCAGTAGGCAAGATTGACTGAAAGAAGTCTATTTAATGAGTCATCTCAAGCTTATCAAATTTGTCGATACTTATCAAAGCTAGGTTGCAGTGACCCAATTAAAAATTTTTTTCTTCAAAAAAAGGTTATTTAATTGCCTTATAGTACCTTATATACCTGAAATTGAAGCCCGAGATTTCGACGACATTTGGTTTCAACAAGACGGCGCTACTTGCCACACAGACCGTGATACAATGGACATACTGAGGAACCAATTCGGTGAACGATTAATTTCACGCTCCGGACCGGTGAATCGTGTGATCGTTAGACTTTTTCCTTTGGGTCTACGTGAAGTCTAAAGGGTTTGTGGAATAGCCAGCTACGATTGAAGCATTAGAGGCCAAAATTACCCGTGTTATTCGCGAGATACCGCCGATTATGCTCGAACGCGTCATCGAAAATTGGAACCTCGGAGCAGTTGCGGCCAACATTTGAAAGGGATTATTTTTAAAAAGTGAATGGCAAGAACGGTTCTTTCTATTGATAATAAAGATTTTCCGATTCATTTGAAATTTTTGGGTTTTTTTTTATTTAAAAAAACAAAAACCTCAAGATTGATGACCCTTTATAAATCCATATCTTTAGTATTGTATCTTTGTTGTAGTAACATAGCTCGTAAGCTGTTAAATGAATGTAACTACTAAGATCATCGGCTCCTGTTAATGCTTATATTATGCTCATGTTACGCTCATGTTATGCTCTTTGCACAATTATGTTATACTGTAACTGTAAGTTGCTCAGCATTAAAATGTCACTCTTGAAATTATCATAAAATTTTATAGACGTGTGCTCTTTTTCGCTCCTGTTTCGGTCCACTCAAATATTTAAATATTAATTGCATTGAGCTAAAAAGCTAATTACACTCAATTTGTCCATAAAATTGAGTATTGTTCATAAACAGGGTGCGCCATCTTTGAATAGCTTTGACTTTTATCAACCATTTGACTTGAGTGAATATGTTTTCAAAACGTAATTTCAGTAAAATTTTAACCATGAATTGCTTTTTACCAAAATAATGCGTCGAAAAAGTGACGCTGTATATTGAAAAAAATTTTGATTTTTGGATTCAACATTTAATAACAGACGTATCCATTTTTAAGCTGTGTAGCGTCGTTGAAAAGTAAAATTAAAAATTTTTTTTTTTTTAAATAAAAACACCAAAATCTATAGTAATTGGTCTGGCCTTTGCGCTGAAACAATCTTTGAGCTATTTTCTTTAGAGAATGGGAATCGATATCGGTGAATGTTGATTCATTATGTTTGCCCACAAACGTCTTAAAAAGGTCTGCTTGGTTACTACTAGTCTCAAAACGACGACCAACTCAGCGAAAATTTCCTAAAAATGAGATATCAAAAAATGGCGACATTGGCTGGTCATGCAGATCTCCAGATTTGACAACTACGGCGTTATTTTTGTGCGGCTATTTGAAAAGCAAAATGTTCGCCATCAAACCTTAGACCATTAGAGATCGTGAATTTGAATTCGTGCTAAAATTATAGCTACACCGCCCGAGATGCTCGAAAGTGTAATGAAAAAAGCAGCAAAAATGGCATGTTTTGAAATGATATTGATGATATTCTTAAAAATTCATTCCAAATAAATTTTAAAAAATAAACATAACACAATTCTAAGAGTTACAAAAAGAAAGATGATAAAAAATTGAAATAAAAAAAATTCTTTTTTTTTTTAAATTTAATATTTAAAATTCTTTTTTTTTTTTAAATTTAATATTTAAAATTCTTTTTTTTTTTAAATTTAAGATTTTATCTATCATGGAAAAAAAAAGTCGAGGCAATATCTTTATTCGCTTAGAAGATATGGCTTGTCAAAGAATATTCTCAAAATGAAAAACCCAATTTTCAGTTATCGATAACTCGATAAATAAACGGAATTTTGCAATAAAATTTGACGTGGTTACTATTGGCTAGTAGCTCTACCAAATCTGTAAAAGTCATCAAAATCGGAGAACGGAAAAGTGGCCCGCTTCACTTATTTTCGCCGATATACATTAGATGGCGCATAGTTGAACTGTTTTTTTTTTTTATTCTAAAATGTATATCATCATCAAGGCTAGAGATTAAGCTTTGCCCGTTTGTCCTTCATAGGACACTAAAATTTACTGCAGGATGGATCATGTTATTTACCCCTTCACGGTATACGCCTACAGTGCTCAAAACTTCGATGCACAATTTGCCTTTAATAAAAGATTCATATTTTTGCTAAATTTCTATATTGTAGCACATAGTAAATAGTTTTAAATACATTTCAGTTTTCCATAACTGTACAGTTTTATTACATTATATACTTAACCGCTTATGTATACTCTCGCTAACAAATTTCATATAATTTTTGTAAATTTTTTTCATAATTTCTTTGGCACTTTGTTTTAAGCTGTTTAGATTTTGGGTTTTTGGAACTTGTTACCAAGCCGCACACACACACACACACACATTCACGTGGTCTGCATGTTTGTGTGCAGTATATTTGTGTGTATGTGCAGTATGTGTCCGTCATGTAGGGCTGTCTTTTTTATCTCTCACTTTGCCCGCTGCGCCTTGTGGGTTGTGTTGGCCACAGTTGTATGCAGGAGACAAATTCTAGATGCGACCAGGCGAAAATATGTGGGTAGTACCAATTCAAGTTGAGTGGCATATCTGGTTGACACACACACTTACACACATATATACATATATATATATATATACATGGTGTGAAAATCCTTTGTGGCCTGTCGCAGTAAAAAGTATGATAAAGTAAAGTGTTGTAAAACGCAGCGCCACAGTTTGCAATTGTTTTTGTGTGTTTGTTTTTTTTTTGCAGCACTTTCAATTTGCCTGAAAGTATGCTAAGAAATGTTGCCAAGCATTTGTTTAAATTTGAAAAACGGAAACTTAAACACACAAATACATACATACATTTGCACATAACACACACGCAAAGCAATTACTGAGCAAATGCAGCGCATCAACGACACTGACTATAACAACTACCCCTCACTTAGGGCAACTCCTAATGGCACACAGTCAGCGCACTCCCGCCCCCGCCCCCGCATCTACACTCCTCAGCAAATGCTTATGTGCAGCGCAATTATAAGCGTTTTTCGCTAGAAAACATTTCAGCAGCTAGAAAAATGAAAATAGGGTTGACTTGGCCAAAGCGGCATCTAGTAACTTGTTGTAGTAGGGTTGCCAAGCCGCTTTTGCCTATTCCGGTTTTATGCTTACAGTTACAGTTTTGCCTTCCTTTCTACTATTTTCTAGAGTTTCTTCTATTTTTTTATTTTTAATAATTTCTGAGCGTAATAATAAAGCTGAAATGACTGTGTGTGACTTGACTTGGCTTCTGTTTTTGCTTTTCCTTTCACGCAAACACACAGTCTACACTTTAGGGGCTTGAATACCAACGCCTTGTTGGCTGCGTCAACTTTATGAATACTCTAAGACTTGGAGGATACACTGCGTTGGCAAATAGGTTGTCACATTTTGGATCAAAATATTCGGTTTCGATAACTTATTCTGCGCCTCTTATGAAATTCCAGCTTATTTGTCGTAAAACGCATTCCTTGTCATATCAGTGGCATATTATGACAAATTAATATTTTTTTAGTAAAACATTATACACGTCACCGGAAATGAGCCTTTAGTAGCTTCAATGGCGTTTTGGACATATTTCATGGCACATGTTTACAATTTACCTGTTTACTTAAAATACTTAATTCTGCATCGACCGTCATATCAACAATCTCCAAGGTGTAAAATGTAGTCATGTATAAAAAATCAATAAGAAGAGATACGCAAATTTATGATATGAACAAAATGTTGAGCCTTTTATGCTAATATGCCGCCATAAAGTGACACAATAATATGCAGACTATATGTGACAGCAATCTTTTTTTGATATAGGTATACATCCCCTTCGATACAAAGAACATTCAATGCCAACATCAATTCAATTATATTAAATTTATGATATATCTATTTAGTGGTTTTAGTTTGGTCCATTCTTAGTCTCCGCCCAATGTATTTCGCCAGCTATCTGTCAAATTTTGAGAAATAAACGAAGCAAGACTCTGCAATTTTTTTCTACACCATGTGTATAGCTAAAATAAATTTTTAAACGAATTTTGGATTTTTCTGATTTTTGTACAAAAAAAAGTTTAAATGAGCCACTGTAGGTCGTCCTCGTCATCATTTTTTATTGTGTTTATTGTGGCCGCTAGATGGCGCAAACACTTCCTTGAGTTAAAATTTTAGATAAAAAAAAAATTAAAAAAAAGGACAGCGGCAGGTGTGGCTGAGCAATGCTAGCAGGAGCAAGGCCCCCTAAAATAAAAATTATATTTTAGGCCTTTAACTGGCAGATCGTGTTTTTTGAAAGAAAGTTTTTGTCTATTATAATATGTAGATTCCTGTCCGTCCTGTTTAGAAAAATGAAAGCATGGATGGAAGATGATTGGGTAAGAAATCTTTGAGAACTTTTTGTGTTAAGAGTCATTTGCTTTAACTGGCTTTAGTCTTGAGAAAATTACATTTTAATGACATATACAGCATACACCGAAATTGGGACTAATTTCAAAAAATTTTGATATATAGAGAAACAGTGAACATCATAGCTACATAGCCCGGGCACCATGTTTTAAGTATCAATTCCGCCATTTTGCTGTTGTCGTCTCCTCAGCCACTTTCTGTTGGTCATATTAAATTTTTAAACCAAGAATTTAAATTTTTGACTCCCAAAAAACTTTATGGAGGTAAAAGTGTGTTTAAACTTCGTTGTGACAACTTTAATAATATATTTTTTAATATTGCTGTTGTTGTTGGAAAAGTTAAAGTATTTTCTCTTTGTAGTGAGTGAACTGAAGCTGGGATGGTTTGCTGGGTTGGTTTGCTGGGTTGGTTTGCTGCTTGGCTGCTTGACTGGTTGGCTCTAGCATGACGCGTCTGGGGAGTCTAAGCTGTGGCATTTGCGCTTTATACTTCCGTTACGTTGAGCGCCACTAAAGTAATACCAAAGCCAACTCCGACTCCGTCTCCAACTCCAACTCCAACTCTAGCGTCAAGTACAACAAAAGGGGGGGAAAAGAGAAAAGCCAGTGCCAGCAACGCTTAAGTTATTGTTCCCCCAAGTGCGTGGCCGACTGCGACGTTGAAGACATTTATATTGGCCATAAAATATATTTTTATATATCATATGTGATGCAGGCACTCCCCTACGCATACAAAACGTAGAGCTCTAGAAAATTGCACACTAAACTTTAGACGCTAGAGTCCAGAAACGAAAAATTCAATGTGTTTTAAATTCAGACAGGTTCAATAAACTGTGTTGCGAATATTTGCTGAAAATATTTATAAGGCAAGATTATGAATTATTAAAATTAAATTATTGATTGTGTTAAAGCTGCAAATGTATTAACCGTGTTAGAGTATGGCGTATATATATCAATCAATTGACTTTTGCATAGATTTTCATGCATAGGACTTAGTGCTAGACGGAAATCAAACAATTTATCTAGTAAAAGCATAGAACAACTACATATTTTCGAAAACCTTGGACTATGCTCAGCTTAATTAAAATGGATTTGCAGAAAATTGTAAAAATGCCCTTTCTTGCTACACAATAAAATTATGTTAAAAATGTCACCAAAATGCTTTAATAACTATGAGTACTAACTCGTCTATTGCATTTATTTATTGCCTGTTTTTGGCGCTTCTGCTGCTCGTTTGCTTTTGTACTAAAGACCTACTGAAATTCGATATTTTATTGAATGAGCTTCCTTTAATAGGATAATAATCCAAACACAGCCAGCAATTATGCAGTTATTTGTATAGCAATTGCAGTGTATAAATTTTGAAGATTTATTATTGGGGTCGTGCATGCAATCAAATCAATAGTTCCTTTTATAGGCAATACCCACCCACCAACACGCACACATTTACACACACACACGAATGCATTTGAAAGGGAAATATAAATCGAAGCAATGTACCGAAAATGGCTATACGGCGCTCGGACAGAGCAAAGCCAACGCCCTGCATAGAAATTTCAATGCAGCATCAACAGAGTGGACCACACGGCGTATGAATGACCGACCACATTGCGAATGAGTGCTTTTGACTCGCTCTTGGCCTGCATGCTCACTCTCCGACAAACACACACACACACATATGCACATGCACAGCAAATCAATGTGCGTGAGAGTTTGCTTATTTGTATGTAGTAGTATTGTATTAGCCAACATAATAGCCAGCGCAACAACAGCAACAACAAGAACTACAAAAGCCTGTGGAATTTTGCATTTGCTCTAGTTGTTGTTGCCGTATGCTTGTTTGCTTGCATTGGTCATAACGCGGGCACACACACACACACATATACACACACGAGCACACATTACAACTGCAACTGCGTTGCAGCTCTTCCGCTTCCGTTTTAGAGCCTCGTTCCGTTGTTGCTTGCACCATTTTGTTGTTTATTGTTGTTTTTATTGTTGCAGCTACAATCCAATTTTCGTTGCTGTTCTATGTTTTTGACACTAACAAAGTGGTTACGGCTTTTGCTTTGCCATTTCTCACTTCAGCAACCGCAAAAGCACCCGCTCCCTCTCTCTCTCTCTCTCTTCAGCAGTCTTCCCACTCCGCCCTGCCCCTAACACACTTAACATGCAGCAATTTACAAATGTGTGTCAAAATCTGCACACGTTGTGCTGCCGTCTAGAAGCTGCTCCACATTGCCAGAGAGCTTAGATACATCTTGTTCTCCCTCGCCTTCTTAAACCTGAGCTTTAATCAAAATGCCTGCCAGGCGACCATTTTCATTGACGAGGTCAATTTTTAAACAAAGCAAATGCTCGTTGCTATAACACTTGAACGTCAATGTCAGCAGCAGCAACAACATCATAATCATCGTTTTGCAGCAAAGTCATTACGAGAAATATATACAAATATACATATGTCAATTATATATATGTCAGTTACACACAAACACAATCAAAAGCCTATTGTATTAATTTCATATATGTACTTGTTATTCAGAATTGGGCCAGAAATCTTTTGACGGTTTTTCCTTCACAATTTGAATAAAATCAATGGGCTCAAAGAGCTTGTGATTGATTTTCAAAATGATTCTGAAAAATCCAGTTTTTTTTTTAGTCAATTAATTATAATGAGCATTAATGTATACTCTGAAATCTGCTCAAAGAGTGATTATTATTTTATACTGTTTATTTTTTTTTTTTCTTAAATGGGAGGGCAGACAATTTATTTATCCTATACTAACAACTTGCTATTGCTTTAAAATAGTAGAAGTTGGTGTGGTGGCTTAAATACTGAATTTTGGCTTGAACTTGAAAGGAGAACCGTAATATCCTTTAGTCTCCATTTCGTTAAACGCCACAATTTTTCCATTTTGAAAATAACAGCCTTACAGCAAATATTTAAATTTACCTTGACCCAGAAACAACACCCATAACTTACTTGGTGGCTAATTTTGTTGGATGCACAAAATATTTCGATGTTTGAACTAACAATAGTTAAAGTGTAGTATAGAAAGATGAAGGGTTAACACCTTTGTGGAGCATGGTTTTTAAAGTAATTTTTTAATTTATTTTTCAAAGAAACTTTACTTTATATTCCAAATCCAAATATGTAACGATATTATGT
This sequence comes from Chymomyza fuscimana, assembly GCA_949987675.1. Lineage (NCBI taxonomy): Eukaryota > Metazoa > Arthropoda > Insecta > Diptera > Drosophilidae > Chymomyza > Chymomyza fuscimana. The sequence continues at coordinate 3,470,788 of OX465089.1, forward strand.
ATATTTTGAGCTACAGAATTGAATTTTTCAAAGTAATGTAAAACAACATGGCGCCTGCAGAGAGCTAAGAGTACATGAACAATTTTCGAAGAGGTCTCCACGGCTGCAGCTTTTTGACTGCAAAAAAAAAAAAAACATTTTCTTAATCTATGGATCAAAAGCAAGTGATCCACGTAGGGGTTTTCAAAAGTAACAATTTAAAGAAAAAAAAATGCCATAAATCTAAAAAAAAAAATTTTTTCTTCAAAAAAATGAGTTCTACAATAAAAAGATTGTGTTAAAATTTTATATGATTATTTTTCGTCATTTTGTGAGGTTCCAAGTTGTTTGACTTACAGCTGCCATCTTATATTTGTATATCCTATATATAAATTTTAAGCAAAATATTCGACATAACAAACTAAATAGTTTTACATTTATTTTCTTACTTAACAAAAAGGCTATAAAAATATTATAGAAAACTTTTTAAAAAATACTTAAATAAATTGCGTAGCAAGTTTTAATCACATTTTGCTTTTGAGGTTTAGAATTAAGTTTATGTTGCAGTTCCATTTGCCAACAAATCAGTTTCGATTTGTTTTAATGACCAGTACTTAATAATTTGCAACAAAACAAGTTTATATGGCCAACATAAGTGCCAGCCATATCTTTTTATGAGCTCAACTTGACTGCAGCGTTTAAGTTTTTATAGTTAATTGCAGAGATTGGAAGTTTTCTTGTGTCGATTTTGGTTTGGAGGGGATTGCACAACAATGTTGCTACACTTGTTGATGTTTTTTTATTGCCAATGCAGACGGAAAATGCAATTTGTTGCAGCAGTGTGTACACACTTATGTGCAGTGTATATATAAGTACTTGTATATATTTCAGTGCATACTTTGCGGCGCAAAAGTTTATTAAGCCGCCATTACATAAATTTGTTATTTCAATTAAGTTTAGCCTTGCCACAACTGAGGTTTGCTGCCAACGCCTGCCACACAAGTCGTGCCCCGAGATTTGCGCATTTACATAAACCTCGAAGCTGCAAATGTAAATGCCATAAGAGCGACGTAATAGTGCACCAAAATGTGGCAGACTTTGCTGGTGGTAGAGAAGTAGGAGCAGGCGGTGCAGCTGCTTGTAAGTAGCAAGCTCAAGTCACTTGTTGCTGCCCCAAAAAGTCTTGCATACGCTTAGGCGCTTCACCGATGCTCTTGTTGCACAGCGTCGACCCTTTTCTGTAACTTTTCGACATGAAATTCACTTAGACTGTCGTTGCTGTCATGCTGCTCCGGCTTGTCTTGGCATTTGTAGCTCTTGGGCACTCACACACACACACATATATGAGCTTATATATAAATACATATATACGGTACAATATATATACATTGGCTTATGTACAGCTAGTCGCATTTGTCGCTTGTCGCAGTGCAGACTGTCAGATATGCAGCGTCTTGCATGCAAATACAATTTGGCTGCTTGTTAGCTTCACTGGCAAATCCTTCGAAAACAATAAGATGGAGACTTTGCCATGTCACTGCGACCATTTGAAATGAGCTTAGGCAGCGGTTTCCGCTGTCGTTCTCTGTCGCCTAAGCTGCAGCTCGCACTCCTAAGTAGCAGCATCTTTTTCTAGCTGTTGCTGTTGATTTGGTTTAGCTCTTTTGTCTTGTCAGTTCTTGTAACCCACTGGGATCTAATAAGCGTTTTATGTACTCAAATTTAAACATATGTATGTTGCAGTAAAGCATATTTTAAGTTTTAAGCTAAAATTAAAGGATTTATACTACAATGGACTCTGCCTAAGTTAAGAAGCTGTTAAATTCAAAGTTTCTTATAAATACTAGTTATTATTACTAGTAGCGCTACTATGGCTTTTAATAGCTGTCTAGCCTGATCCAACGAAGTGCCTTAATATGGCAAACTCTTCGAAAGGCATCCGTTTTAACCGACGACTTCTAAATTACTGCCAAAATGGAGTTTAGTCAGGAGTGAGCCAGAAATCTCTGTGTGGATCCATCGGTTAAAAGATTTATGTACAATAATTTCTCATGCTTCTGTATTTGATACATTTTGTTTATGCGCTCGGAAGTTCATACTACTACTACTTATATGCTTGATTCCTAAGTGGAGCATAGAGCCTACTAAGTTCATCATTATCAGCATCAATTCCTTTTGTCCCGCATGGAACATAGGGCCTCTACTAAGTTCATACTTGATTGAAATTCGGTTGAAAATGATTTTCATAACATCAGCTACTTTGGCAGTATCCTTAATGTAATAAGAACAAGTGAACATTAAACAGAAACCCGAGCCAACTATTCCCGATTCGGTGGTGATATTATCGAAACCAATAAGCTTTAAAAAACAATTCATAGTGCCACGTAGGAAGTTGTTATTTGAGAAGTAGAATTGCTCCTTTATCTAGTGAAACCTAAGGATAGTAAGCTTTTTGGTTGAACAAAAAAAGCTCAAAAGAAATAAATTGTGAAGATCCAAGGGGGAAACAATTATAAATATTTACTTCATAAAGCATGGTTGGTACAGAATCATCTTTAGGAATGTGGTCCAAAGTTTCGTGCATTAGTAAGTGGACTACAGTGGCGGATCCACGGAGTCCATACCTCCCCCCAGAGTTGGAAAAATGGGTTGACAGTTTTTTGCGAGCTCTGATATATATATATGATATATATTTGGAGGTCAAAGATGGAAAATATGATAGACTACTGTTTATTGTGTAGTGTCCTGTAGGCTCCACATGCCAACTATGTATTCCAGTGAAGGAAGCTGCCGTACCACTCTAAATTAGCTTCTGCGGAAACACACACTCGAAGAATCTAGCCAATTTCATCAGAGAGAAGTGACTTTCCCTATGGCGACCAAAGCAATTTCGGTGCAGTGCTGCGTAGGAATAAAGAAGAGGAATAAGGCTATTACGTTTCTTTCCACTCTTTGCAGTTTCTACAGACGCAGTGATAATTAAGGTACTTTAGAGGAGCTTACTATCCTCAGGGCTGTCCTGAGAAAGTACAGGCTAGATGGTGAACATTATCTGGCCCTAAGCGCACTCCTATTCTTGAAGAATTGAGATATTTAATGCTATTTTCTAATCTAAGGTTGGTTAGAAGCTAAACTTACTCCCAAGCACCATTCTGCTTACCAGCTCCATCCCTACCCAATCGTTATTATCCAGTACAACTGACAGTCTTCTTTGCTGGCACAAAAACATTTGTTTCTAGGGTTAGCCGCCTATTTTTATTAGTCTCTCAAGACGTAAATTTCTAAGCAAGCTTTTCGTAAGCTTTGTTATAGAGCTCTGTACTATTTCGCATTAAGGCCCAGATGCAAAGCTGCAACTTATTTTGGTTACAAAGCGAACAATGTGTCTATAGAAATATAATGTGCAATTTATATTTGTGGTTTTTTCGAAATATCTCGAAATCCGCTCCAAGAAACGATTTTGTCTACCTGCCATAATTTTCGCTACCAAAATAAGTTGCTTGTACACATTAGTTTTGTTTGTGGGGGCAAGACAGCATAGCTATTGTTTTGCTGGCGCCATCTACGGTTAACGTCTGGCATCAAGAAATAAAAAAACAAACAACACTGTTGCTGCGTACCACTTGATAAAAAAGTTTGTGACCAAACGTTTGGCTGCATTTTTTATATGAAGTTTGGCTTATTATTCGTGTATGGGACTTTAACTGCTTTTAAAATAAACAAAAGAATTCTAACGCTTACTAAGATCATTAATCGAGACCAGATGGTCACACTAAAAAAAAAACAAAAACCTGAGTTCTGTAGAGCTCTCGCTTATTTTACTGCAATCTATCTCAAAGTAAATAATAATTTTAAGTTAACATAACTTTATATATTAATTCAAAAAATGGTTCCATGTAACTTACATACATTCCACACCCCACATAACATAACAAATTTGATTTGTTTATTTAAATCGAGACGAGGTCGAAGGGCATTCCCTGTAGTCTTGAAATTTCACGCTAGCGGCTCTCATTCGTTATATCATATTTAAGAGAGAGACCCAAATAAGTTTGATTAAAACGCAACTCACTTTCCTTCGAACTCCATTCCGAGCACAGCAGCTCTTAAGTGTTACAAGCGTATTTTACTCCCAATTCCTGGAACATTCCATGCGTACAGTGCTCATAACTCGAATGCAATTAGAAATATTTTGTGCCATAAACAACATTTGTTGGCTGTTTTTTGTATTTTAATTAAATTACAACAAGCCAAAACCGTTAATTTCCTTTACTTCTCTTTGAGCAATAAAATATAAAGGAAACAGCTGACGTTTTTCGGCTGCTTTCCTTTTTACTGTTGCATACTTTGCGGCTACATGCTGTTAATTAGAAGCAACTTTTTCCTGTGGCTTTAATGTTTGGGGCAACACTTTAGCAACACCATCAACAGTCTTAGCAATCCTGAGCAGTCAGTCTCTCACAGGATCTCTCTCGCTCTCTTAGGAGCTGAGTTGGCACGCATGCTGAATATTTAATGGATTTTGACAGCCTAATCCATTGAAGCCAGAACCAGTCTCTGGATTTTCCTGCTTTATTTCATTTTTTTTCAGGACTTTTGTTGTCGTTGTTGTGGTTGTTGGCTTATGCTTGGAATTTTAAGCATAATTTGGCGCATATTTGGCCACTGTATTATTTAAGCATTAACGTTCAATTGCCTCATACATTTATCGTGCAGCCAGAATCCAAAACGTTTCTTCAGTTTGTTCTTTTTCTATACTCTTTAGATGGGAGTGAGTATATTCAGTTGGTAAAGAAATATGTTTGGTTTTTAAAGTGCTTATGTTGTTTACTTTATGTTCTAAGCAGTTTAGAGTACCTTCACTGGGAAGAATGTGGTGCGGTGTCTTCGTAAGCTCATGTTACGATATTTTCACTTTATTTACTGATCCCTTCAAGCGACTCAAAAATTAATTAATTTAAAAGAAAAGAATTCTTAAATATGAATTGTATTTTTTTGTACACTTGTAGCAAAATTTAATTCAAAATAATTGCTAATTACGACATTATGTGAAAAACTTTAATTTTCGTACCATATGGTACAAAGAGTATATTTGTGCCAGCCGAAAACTTTCATAATAGATCCCTTATTATTCTGCGGGAGACAAGTTTATTTTATTTTTTTCATATCGGCGTTATATTTTTCAGCTCCCATAGGGGTGTTTTAGAGGACCTCGAAAAAAACTAAACATTTTAGATGGAAAATTCGTTTGGTTATGAAGACATCGTTACGAAATTTGGCATTCGGAAGTTTTTTAAAGCTCCGATGCACGGTACCAAATTTGATGAAGCTCTAATAGCAAGGACCGTTTATGGTGCAAAATTCGTCTGTTTTTTATTTGTTTATGAAAATATCCTTACCAAATTTAGCAATCATATGTCTTTTGAAGTTCTTCAGCAATGTATCGGATTTAATTGCAATGTGGTGGGTGGTACAGGGTATACCAAAGTCGTCCGCACCCGACGTACGCCATCTTTCTATTTAGATTTTACGGTACACTAGACTTTGCGCGGTATAAATATAGATATTTCTATCTGTAATTAAAAATAAGTTTCTTCGTCGAAGCTTCCCAGTTTTCAAGATCAAAATCAGCGGAACATAGTAGCTTATAAATTCAAAATTTTTTTTTTATCCCAATAAATCAATAATCAAAATCAACTATTTAACTATCTAACATTCCATTGGAAATCGAAATCGGTAACTCCCATCGGGCTGAGAAAAATTTAACGCAAAAAGTTTTACAATAGCTTTACGAATAAATTTAAAGTTTCTATGCATACTTTGAGAAAAATTTTGATACTTTACTAATTGATTACGGTACGAGGTACGACTGATTGCTAGTAAAAAACAATCAAGTAAGTTATAGAGCCAAAAATTGTATGCATAATTTTCAAAAATATGGTATATTTACTCTGACTGTTTAGCTGGAGTTATTTTAGACGGTTGAGTGTCGTGTACAGTTGTGAACCAATTCTTTTGTAACTCACCGCGTTAAATTTCTGTTTTAAAGTAGTCTTCGTCAGTAGCATGGTGTAATAATAAGGTGATGCCATCCCTTATCGTCAGTGCAAAATTTACTGGCAACGAGTATGGTTGGTTACCAAAAACAAAAAATGATGGGCAATCGCAAACTTATTAAAATAAACTATAATAACATAAATTATTAATTATAAAACATCACCTTTTAACATCACCAACGAATGGGTCTCAGCGACGACATGATCCAGGATCGGAATGCCTGCAGACAAACGCTGAGATCGCATACCCACACCTCAGGAGGAGCATAAGTGAATCCGAAAAGAGGTAAACAAGGGTTTGGGAGAAGAAGAATTAATTATAAAACTTATTTATTTACAAACGTCAACAAAAGTATAAGTATCTATGCCATTCTCATTCACAAAGCAATGCCAGGACAGCTTTCCTAAGAGAGAAGCTTTTGATCTCTAACTCGCACTCACACGCTACATACAATAAGGGTCAGCATTTACAGACGACACCACCTTATATTATTCCACCATGGTCGTAAGTAGTACCAGGCAGACAAGCACAATCGCTTACTCACTCAGACACAGCCGAACGCATGCAGAAGTCGCGGTGTGCTGTCTGTTGAGAGAGTAAACATGAGCTCAGTTGTCAACTTGCTCTCACCGTAGCATGTTCACATCGCTTTGCGTTCGAATGCTTCTCCAACTAGTTTACATTTCTTATGCGTTCTGCTTCAAACGTCGCTCTTTTTTGTACGCCTTACAGAGTATAAGGAAATCACTAAAACCGAATTTCCCCGATTTCATTTTGGTATTCTTTCGAGCTGTGCGTGCACGCGCCTTGGCATGCGGCAGGCAGCCTGGCTGTGTGTGTGTGTTTGGACCCAGACCCAGACCCAGACAGACTGTAAGCTGAAAGAAGTCGGCAAGCAAAAGGTAATTCAATATCTTAATATCCGCATAGATCAAGTGCAGGTACGTGCAGGTTTGCACAGCTTGACTTGGAGCGTCTTGTTAGGGCTTCTGTCTTGGCCCAAGTTGAGGCGGCGTGACTTGGCCTGACTTGGGTTGGCTTGGCATTCCGTGGGAGTTATGTAGACAGATATGTATCCTGGCATGTCAGGGCATAACTTTGGCATGGCTGATTAGAGACGCTTTGCATTTCTTTCTTGTCGAAACAGTATCGCTTGATTAGCTGCCAGCAGATATTCAGGATTCTGGGAGCAAGTGCTTTAAGTTGACTCCCTGCTCACTTGTTTTGTTATTGGGCAGTTGTTTGCGGTTATGCCCCAAAAGTTGTGTGCGGTTATTATTATTTTTTTGGTGTATTTTTTTATTGTTTGGCATTTGTGTGCTTCCACAGAAATCTCGTCGAAACTTTTGCAATAAAACTAAAAGTTTCAACGTTTATTGTCGCCAACTTGAAAGTTTAAACAATGCTGCCGAGCGCAGTTCATGAGCCGTAATTTTTGTTGTTTTTTTTTGGCTTAGGGGCTAAGGGGTTCTATGTGGGATCCCTTGCGGCGGCAGTCTTATATTGTATGGTAGGGCTATGCCAAGAGTTGACAGCATAATTAAAAGGCAAAGTCAAAGCGTTTTACTGGGGTTGAAAAAGTTCATAAAATTTTAGTTTTTTTTTTTTTTTTTTCAAACTGGGTAATTTCAGACGTCTGTGTGTCCCTGTGACCGCAGCAATTAAAACAAAAATTAATTATAAAAGATAAACAGTCATAAACTATAAAAAAATAAATTACAAAAATTCGTTAAAAAACTTTTAAGTTTTTACATAAATAAAATATGGCATATGGGGGGTTTTTTTTATGCAACATTTAGATATTTAAAATGCAGATATTTCTGGTGCTGACATTTTTATTGACCCAGATGCAATTGGCCTTAAGTGGGTGTGGCAGTTGGGCGGAAATTCAATGGCAATGGAAGTTGCTGCATATACATACACTTGTATTTTATATGGTATATATGCCAATAATATGCCATGTTTGCTTATATATAATTTAAAGTTTTTTTTTTTTTTTAAATTGCTACTAAATAAAATTACAAAAAAATTTAAATTTTTTTTATTTGCTGTTTGCAGCTGCGTTTTGTGTAAATAAGCGCAGCAGCAGCAATTCATTTAAAATGTAATATCACATATACACAGTTTCACATACACAAATACACACATATACTGTATGTACTGTGTACATAACACACGCCATATACTTTGTACATATGGTACACGTATTTATTTATTTATTTATTTATAGGAACTGTATGCTAATAGTTTAAAACTACAGCTACAGGGAGAGACAGCCATAGCTACTGAGGCTTTCGGCTGATATACAGTTATATTTAGTACAAGTCTTATAACTACAATATTATATTTGTTGTTCTTAATGTATAACAGTGTATGCTTTTTTATATATACCTATATATATAATACATATTTATTTATCCTTATATTTACAAGTAAGAAAAAAACTAACTAAATGCGATTTACAGAAGGTGAATTATATTAGCTGTTTTTAAAAATTTAAGAATTTCGGATAGGTTATTTGGGGATGGGTCGGAAAGTAGTGAAGTGAAGTTAGGAGCAGTGCAGTGGGTTCGAGAATTCTGAAAGGAAGGGCAGGCGTTAAGGATATGGTCAATACTAATGGTGGTATTTAGGTTGCAAAAGTGGCATTTATCGTTTGCGTTTCTCTATTTAGGTTGCAAAAGTGGCATTTATCGTTTGCGTTTCTCTGAAAACGATGTTCGTGGGTTAGTCTTGTGTGACCAAGACGAAGCCTTACTATTTTAGTTTGTTCTTTTCGGGGAATGTGTTTTAAGTCTATTTTCTTGAGGTAGTGATCCGTATTGCTTTGGGTGCATGCAAGAGATTTATGCCAACTTGATGTAAGTTGATATAAATTCGTGTTAGAATTATTGAAGGTTTGGCTAATGTATCTATTAATGTCTTTGCGATTTAGATTTATCGTTGTGAATGATGGTGATGTTGTTGCTCTTTTGGCTGCCTCATCAGCTAACTCATTTCCTCGTATGCCAACATGACTAGGGACCCAAAGGATTTTAATTTTTGGGTAGTGTTTTATTAGTAGTTCCCTAATTTTTTCTGCGTAAACAGAACAGTTGCTTATATTTATTATCGAATCAATTGCTGACAACGAATCAGAGCATATGCACGTTTTTCCACGATTTTTAAGGGCTATTTGTATGGCTTCTAGTATGGCTATTATTTCTGCTGAATATACTGAAGAATAACTTGGCAATATTGAAAATTTAATAACCGTGTCATCTTTTGTAATAGAGTATCCAGTTACGCCTTTGTTTAAGGATCCATCTGTGTACAGAAAGGAATATTTTTCAAGTTTATGCTTGGTTGCTGCAAATTCTCTTTTATAAATATCGTTATTGGTACACGTATTTGTTTTACTGCAAAGCTGTCAGTCAACAAAAACTAATTTTTTTTATTTTTTAATTGTTGTTTTTTTTTTTTTTTTTTTTTATCGATTGCATTTTTTATTTGATGAGAATGTAGCTAAAAATTTGTAGCTTTTATGTATATATCTAGTTGTATACAAATCCACTTTAATGCTGAGCTTTGGCTGCGTACTCAACTATCTGGCGAATGCTTTATTAAAAGTTTAAAAATAGTTTCAAATATTTGATTGATCGGTTTTTTAAAAAACAAAATAAGAAATTGGTTTTATTAGTGAAACAAAATTTAAATTTTTTTGCATTTTTGTTTACTATAAGCATAAAAATAGCTTTGCCCAAACAGAGAGTATTTCATTTTAGCTGAAACTCAGGGCCAGTACGCTTATATACTTATCGGGTATTACACATACGAAGTATGCTATAAATATTCAAGAGGACTTTCTTTCTTAACCCTAGGAGTTCCGATTAGGTTACTGGAGGTTTTTTGCATTTTCAAGGCCTTTGAAATTTCAGTTTGACACTTGATCATTTGCTTAACTTACCAATCCCCTTAAACAAACCCAATAAATTCAAAGATAGTAGAAAAATCAATTAACCAAAATATCTTCAAAGACGATAGCGGATAGATTGCACCTTATTGGTCTTATAATATAAGCACTTACAACCCAAATCTAATCTAATCTTATAGCGTAACCTATCACAATAAGAGAATTATCTAGTTACATAATATAATAATATAATTTATTCTCCATAGGGAGAAATCAAAAGCTGTTGATTCTTAGCTGGTATAGTCGGCAGCTGCTGCTTGCTGCAGCGCCAACTCATCCTCCAAGCGCTGTTGCTCCCGCTCCGCCTCCAGCTGCTTGGGATCCGGAATAAAGCCCAAGAGCTTGTATTTTTCCATTATGCGCTGCTGCAGCTGCGGCTGATAGCGCCAAATGTTGTCATCCACCACGGGATTCAGCAGACGTGTTTTATTGTCCGGCTCACGATAGTGCTGCATTTGTGCAAACTCAATGGGTACTACCTTGGCTGGACAGCACACCTTATCCGTCCAGTGTATGGCAAAATGATTGTGCAAGCCCACGGCATACTGCGTAGAATGCAGACACTTTGCGGCAGCGGTTCGATCACAGTGTTCCGCAACACGCTCCACATGCTGCAGCATATAGAAATAGGAGGGCAAATGCGGAAAGTAGCGGGGACGCTCGGGATAGCGTGGATAATATACATTGCGAAAGCAGTAGCTAACCCAGCTGGTGCATTTGGCTGAGGTAACGTTCTTATAGTCCCGCACTACGTTGGCAACCTTCACTAGTTGCGCCCAGTTGGTTATATTGCCCAGCGGCATAATGATCTCATCAATGTCAAAGACGCCCACATAGTCAAACTTATAGAGATTGCGGTAGAAGCAATCGTTGTAGGGAATCATCTCGTTGAGTATACGATTGAAATAATTTTCTTGCAGGGCATAGTGAGAGAAATGCGGCGGAGCATGCGGCTCTCCACGTCCCATGGAGAGCGGACGCAGCTCTATAAAGTCCGGATTGGTCTCCATGTAATGCTGCAGCACTAGCGTCATATTTGCATGCATCTGGGCCTTATAAAAGGTAATCTTTTCGGCGCCCAGCAGACGCATCATCTCTAGCCACTCGATGAGGCGCCAGGACATGTCGGAGTAGGGAAAATCCATGCTCTTTACGCAAATGGCAAAACGTGGAGCGGTTTTGTTAGCCAACTCGTCAGGCGGTTCGTAGACGACGCGCAACAGATTGCTGGCCCTGGCACAGCGCTCTTGCACCAGTGAGACCATTATGGGCACCTGCTGCTTTAGCTCACCCTCAGGCAGCGCACAAGAGATCAGTATGGGATAGTAGAAACTCGGCGGCTTGCCCCAATTCCAGATAATCTTGTGCTCATGTACGGGCACTATGGCTGGCTCCTCTTCGGATTCGAACCATAGTTGGCAAAAGGTCGTGCCAAAGAATGCCTCGTTCCAGCGACCCTCATTGACCATGGCCAACAAACGCACTAGTGGAGCTCGCGACACCGTCGGCCTTTTATCGTAGTAAGCACCAAAAATATAATAGTTAAGTCCGCCCAATCTGGCCACCTGCCAGTAGTCATTGTGGAACTCTATATTTGCGAAATTCGGCGCTGGTGCACATTCCAGTTTATGTTGAGAAGCGTTAAGTTGTTGCAGTTCGTCCAGTGGAAATGAGGGTAGTTCTTCACGCATCCAGGCAAGACGCTGCTCCATAGATGGCGCTGTTCGCATATACCAAACCCATTTAGGCATTAAGAAAACCAGTTCGCTGAAGTTATTCACTTACCTTCACGCCTGTCAATTAAAATTATATCATGGTTAAGAAGATCATGCTCTCGCATAGCTCGCGATACTATATCATGATCATTGCTGTACCAGTAGAGCAAGATGATCAAATACAAGTTAAAGACTATAATTATAAAGAGTATTGCACATTTACGCGCGGGAAACGCGACCATCGTGCGTAAGTACTTAGTTTCTAATGAGCTCGAGGTTCTGCCAACACTACCAATGATACCGCCATTGGGAACTACCATAGTAACTCACTTTTGCAAACATTAGACATATTTCTAAAAATGAAACTTTGTTTTAGGTTTTTCCATTTGAACAGTTGTTCTAACCTAATGACGATCAATTGACGCTCTTGTTGTTGTTGTTTTCTCTAAATATCATGCGCTCTCTTTGTTTTGAAGTTTTGAAGCTCATTAAGATTAGACTTCAATTGACGAAATCTTTAATTGCCCTGATAGCACGCACTAAATAGTTGTAGTAAAGAGTCTGTTCCAGTTTTTAGAAATTGGAGAAATTGTTTTGTTTTTAAGTCTTAGTAGTTTCAAGTAGGACGAGGTATGCTTCGGGAATTGGTATCAGGAATGGTTACCAGCTGGGTTTTAAAAAAAAACTGCGGATACTCTATTCATATGAAAGCGATATTCTCTAACATTTTTTTTTTTTTAATATTTTTGTCATAGAAATTTCACATCTTTGGGAAAATTGTCTGGTATGATGACGTTACATCTGGCCTACAGAACACACAGAGTTTATGTCCATTGCAATGATGATGCAATGATGTAAGCGGCCTGTAAAAGTGTAGGATGGCTAAAAAAACAGCGAACCATTTAGGGTAGAGATAATTTCCAAAATCCCTCTTTTTATGGGGTCTTTTAAAGCTGTGTCAGAACTCTGTCATGCTGAATTTTGTTAGAGTTCCGCTTCCGCTTTAAAAAAAACTTTAGAAATTACTCAAATAATTATAAAAGAAACAAGTTAAGATTTAAATACTACGAGAAATTCGGAACAATCCACTAATTGGGTTTTAATTGCTGAACAATAGTTGACTTACTAAGCTCTTCAAAAATATAAACATGAAATTCAATTAAGATTAGTAAGCTCTTATCAAAAGTCATATTAAAACTATGATATCATAAGCGTCATAAGCGATAAGATCTGATTGATGTGTCAAACGCTTTCAATTTCTTTCCAATTTCATATTTTTTATCACTTTGGTTAGAGATAACACTCTAATACCAATTGCCTATCACATACATTTATAGAGCAGTCATGAAGTACAATATCTACACAGCTGTTGAGCTACCAATATACCCCCCCATGCAGTAGACTTGAAGTTCAATATTTACGCAGTTGCTGACTTAGATAAACCAACACACATTATGCTCCAATTTTGGAAAAACTTCAATTTTTTGATAACAACCAACGTTAATAATTAAAAATAAGATTGCATTTTGGCAAGTTACTTTTGATCACCTTGCCAGATTGAAATACACTATATCGAACATTTATGTCTCTTCGAGCGCCACTCTGTTAGTGTCTAGTCTAGCAGTCTGGTATTATTAAAAGATATTCGGAGCATAATAGAGCGTAGCGTAGAGAACCCAGATTAAGCTTTTCGATCCATTTCAACATCTTGCCCCTTTCCTCTTTAGTAAAATAGTGCGGCTTAGACGCACATTTTAAAGCCACGAGCACGAAATACGGCACAAGTTTACACCTTATTGTTATAAATATTATTGTTTGGTTTGGCAGCCAACTAAGTCAACAATTATGAACCAGATCTTTTACAAAAGCGGCACTACTCTGCTTACGTCTGAACACTAAAATAGCTGTCTAATTCTGTTATTAAGCAGCATTACTCTGCTTAGAGAGAGTATATTTATATTTAGTGTGTTTATTTGGTCGGGCAGAAATGCAGAATTGCTCAACAAAAAACTAAAAAAAATGTGGTACAGTCCAGGCGGTGCCTGACAGTGGAATACCCTGTACCTTTTGTGTCAAAAAAATTTTTCCTGCATATTCCATCTAAGAACTTTCCAATTGGAATTTATTTTTTTCTTGGTGCAAAACGATATTTATACCTATAAGTTCCGTAAATTTGTACCGATTTTCATGAAAATCGAAAGTTTCGTCAAAAAAGCTATTTTAATTATATTGGGTAAGTTTCAAGTTGATATGTTAAGGGGTGTGGGAGAAAACACGGTAAATCGATTGCGGGGGTGGGGGGACCGCATCGATAAAATTTGGATGTGGATTTGTTCATTAGAGCCACATGAATGAGCTTACCAAAATTCCAAAAGTGATTCTAGGTCACTTGTAGCCATAATTGCGTAGAGTCAAATATTGACGCAGTTTATTGGCAAGGGGAGGTGAAATTTGCACATTTTTGACTATAACTTCTGTTGTATTTGTCCGATTTTGTTCATTTTTTACACATAGATGCATGTATCCACAACGCATCGCTCTGTTAAATTTCAAATGAAAATATTAAACGGTGTGGCTAAAAAAATCTACAGCGGGGGAACGGGGAAAGATATTGACATGATTCAACAAACTTCATCTGCTTAGGAAATATGCGCACCAGCAGGTAAAGTTCCGTGTCTCTAGCTCTTATAGTCTCCGAGATCTAGGCGTTCATACGGACGGACGGACGGACGGACATGGCCCAATCGCTACCCGAGGTTATGATAAGCATTTTGGTATAAAGGACTTGGGGTCTGCCACGCCTCCTTCTGTCCGTTACATACATTGCACAAATCTAGTATACCCTTTGTACCTATAGGTACAGGGTATAAATATTGACAACGAAAAGTATTTTACTGGGGTCTAATACTGTGTTGAAAATAGCTTTGTCTTTTAAATAGTGTTGCAAAACGCATCAGTGTATCTAATAGTGTGTATATATTTTCTTTATTTTTTTGATTTATCGGTTGATTGCCAATAAATAAATATACAAAAAAAAAAATAATTTTTTTTTTGATATTTTGTAGTAATACAAAACTAATCATATGTTAACAAACATTTTTTTTTTAATAGTTCAGTTTGTTCTTTATTTACAAAACTTAATTTTTTGGCTTTTATACCATAATTTTTTTTCTGACAAAAAATTGTATTTACGAAAACAAAGTATGCTGATTGTTGTTACTCTAATTCTTTGTCTGGCACTTCTGAATTTCTGCCTCTCTAATCGTTCATTATTCTGGTACTAATTTTTTTTTTTTTAATGAAAGTAAAGGGTATACTAAAGTTGGTATGTCCCAATTGCAACAGGTATCACTATTTTTTAATCAATTTTTTTTTTCAATTTCGCCAAATTTTAGACGTTTCGCAAATAAAAAGTTTCGTTCCCTTGACAGCTATTGTTCAGTGCTCGATTGTCTTATGATAATGCACATTCTTCGGATAGGAATACTTTTTGTTAGCGCTTACTGCTCAGTAAAGACAAATAATAAATATTGATACAAACTTAAACACGTTTAACATATATTTGCGATCTTGCACACGACTTCTTATTACTTTTTTTAATTATAAGCGATATAATGAGAGTTTGTTATTTAGTGTATTATTACTACCAAAGTTCACACAAATGTATAGACCAAAACTAATCACAGCTGACATAAATTTGGTCAATATTGTAAAAAATGCAAAAAAAATTTCTTGCATCTATTTATGTGTTTATCTGCTTTATAATAGGCTACACATTTGTGGAAGTTGATCGAAATCGGTGCAGCATTTGATATAGCTACCATGCAAAAATTTAACCTATGCACCAATGACGAACCTGTGCATTGCTTTACCTTTTAATGAGTCTGGCCACAATTTCTGCTAGGCTGCCAACTTGCTCCATCGCGATGCCAGCTTTGTAGTTAGCTATTGCTAACCTTGCTAAAAATTTGTGAACTTTAAAAATAAACGAAAAACTACACTTCTAGTTAAACTCCAACTAGATCGAAAACTGATCTAGGCCAAAAGAGGGATATAAGAACGTGATCCTGAATATTAATGCTGCCAATTCTGTATTTTTATTTTTGCTCCCTTTTATTCGAAACATAATTCAATAACTTCCGTTTTTGTGGATATTTTGTATTAGTTGCTTTCAAATTGTCTGTCAATTATATGCAATTAAATCGTACACAATTGTATATGGTTGGAGCATTTTTCATTTCCGCTGGGCACAGACACACACACACACACACACATATATAGACACAACTACAAAGCAGAAATACTCAAAATGGCGGCTGTTTTATGTGTACACAAAAACGGAAATTAATATCATTTTTATTTATTGTTATGGAAAATTAGATTTATTTGCACAAAACAACAGAATTTTACATTTTTGTGACTCGGCTTACTTATATGCGTATGTGAATGTATAGTATATATACATGTATATTGGTTGGTATGTATATAGTACATACTTAGTATATATATAGAAATATGCTGTGTGGAATTGTCGCAGTGCGTCTGTCATTTAATTTGGTTTTATATTCGTTTGGAGTGCAATGAACTTGCAAATCGTGTGACAGTTGATAAGCATATTATTATATTGTAGAAGAGCCACCACAGTAAAGATGATGATGATGACAATGATGAAGATGATGATGATTATGTTGAAGCGCAGCTGCACACAAAAGCCCAAAAGTACATAAAAGACATACAAAGCTTAAAAGAGTGTGAGTGAAGGGAGAGAAGGGCATAGCTGAGGAGAGCAAGAGCGAGTGCACGCAAGAGAGTGTGAGTGAGAGATAGTGAATGAATGACAAAACTTTTTTGATATATTTTGCAAACAAAATGCCAATAGCAAATTGACAACAGGCTGGGCAGGCTGGCTGGCCACAAGGCTTGGACAAGGCATTGGCCAAGATAAACTGACAGATTGAAGTACAAACAGTTCACACACACACACATACACTAATACAAATACACTCACACACAAACACACACTTAAAGAGAAAAAAAGTCACAGAAAGCAGACAGGACTTTGCTGCATTGTCAGAGATGGCTAAGATGGCTTAAGAAAAAAAAAATACAGAATTGAGATAACTTCGTTTTGCTGAAGTTTAAATACACTAATAAAAATAAAATTTTTTATATTAAAAAAAATTAATTTATATAAAAAAAAAAGTTGTATTTTTATATCTTTTCATTTATATTTATGATTGTTTATTAGTGTGAGCTACAAACGGTCTCTTTAAAGAGTATATCGAAAAATCCTTATGAATAAGATTGCTTTTTTATAATTATATTACATTTTTTACAGAAGTTATTTTTTTCCATTGAAGTGAGTTTTAAAGTCTTAGTTTTCTTTAGTAGCACTATTTAGTGGTTCGAATATTCTCTGTCAAAAATGAAGTGTGAGGAGGTGCTGGTTAGACAGAGAATGACCCATATACATGTTTTTTTAAGTTAGGTTAGATTTGAACAGCGAAGACCTGCCGCACTTTGAAGGCGATGCATCCTGTCGCAATATATCTACCTACATTCATAGTATCTCTAACAAAGCGTAAACAATTTTTTTTCAAATGGTATTTTTGGACGGATAGTATCTCGGCCATGTTAGTCAAAAAGTCAGTTTTTTTAGCTCTTACTTAAATTTAGTTGAAAAATGTATTTGGCTTATTAAATGTTTGTACCAATAACAACAATAAATGTTTTGACAGCTTGATGATCAAGTTGAACGGATATATCAGAAGAATCGATATCTTCACGAATTTTCTTTTATTGTATATTATGCATAAAAGCAAACATAGTTAAGATATTTTCTTTCAGTTCAGATTCTTTATAAGACATTTTCACTGTGTGGAATGGATGACGTGGATACAGTTTTGTATTTTAGGAAGACTATCTGAACATTTATTTTTTATTTTGAATAGCTGCCTTATTTTTACTGGACACCAATATATATATAGGGTAAGGTGGGGCAAGTCCGATCTAGTAATTGGTTTTGGATATTCTTATTTGACATTGGATCAACTCGTCTAATATACCAAATTAAAGCTAACGCTTTGTCTCAACTTTCTTGAAATACTGATTTCTGACCATTATTAATTTTTGTGAGTTGACCATTTTTCAATAAAGTCAACTTTTGTCATTTTCAAAAATGGTGGGGTAAACCCGACCGCCCATTTTTTTTGGCTGATTTAGGATTATTATTATTATTATTATTTTTACAAAACGGAATATATTTAAAAGAAATCGTAATGTTTAGAACATATGTATACAACGAAATGAAAGTTGAATGAATGTCACTAAGGGTAGATTAGATTGAATAGCTAAGTAACTAAGCAGAGTTATTTGATCTGTCCAAATAGCTTGTCGGCATATTTTTGGTTAAAGGTAGACGTCTGGTTGACCCCATCGTTTAGAGATCGGATTTGCCCCAGGCAGTCATTTTTCATGACGACGCGAATAAAAAAAAAATAATACAAAATGCACTATATAGGTCTATGTTCATAGTATTTATATAAGTCACTTACCATTTTTTTTTCGATCACTTTATTTAACAAGAATGTGTAATCAAAGATTCATAAAAATTAAATTGAAAATCGTAAAAAAATACTTCTTTTTTTTTGAGCATCTAAATGTAGACTGACAGACAACTGTCATGCTACCATTTTGGTAATTTTTAATGCTCTAGACGATAGCACTAATAGAAACTCGCGCAGTATTGCCGTTTTTGAGAAAGAGTGGGAGGTCGGGTTTACCCACACTATCGGGGCTGCCCCACCTTACCCTATTTTTTTTATGCAAGCTTAGAAAGAAACTCTAAGAATGCAGAATCATATAGATAATATGAGAAAAAAGTAAAAAGAAAATTTAGGCTAAAAATATAACCCTAAAGATTCTGAGATTCGGGTACTTAAGTTGAAGTCTTAAAACCTAAAACTTTCATAAAGCTTGGCAAAAAAGGCAACATTTGTAAGGCTCTTAAATCAAAACCATTGATATTTCTTAGCTAAATCATGAATTACGCAATTAAGAACAACTTTAATTATTCAGGCGCTTCCTTCCATCTTTACAGCAAAGAACGCTCTTAGAGTTGCAAAACTTTTCAGAGAATCGTATTCAGAGCTATAAACTGCTAATTGCAACCTTACTCCGAAAATTCAAATAAAAGGTAGTAAAATAATTTGTGCTGATTACCATCATCATCATCAATACCTATATCTCCCAATAGAGCATATGACCTCCTTATTATCATAATAATATTTAAAGCTAGAAGTCTTAAGAAATTCTCATTCTAGCACCTCGCCAGCCTATGAGATGGCTAAGCATCAGGAATTACATTTCTATTGACTTAGAGGTAATATTAAGAGCATAGGCAAAAAAAAATATTTAAACATGAAATGGATTTAAAATGGGATATTAAAGATACCCTATCTGTGAGCTGGTCAGTCAGCGAATTATGCTAAAAGCAGCAACAGCATCACCTCCCCCCTCTAAGTTCTTTGACCAACTTGGCTGGAATTGAAAACAAAAAGTAATACAATAATATGAAGCTTATATACAACGCCCGATTGGATAATAGAGAATATACTAAGTTCAACCAGAACTGATTCCATTGGAGCAGCGTAAAGTAGAGTGAAGCGGAACCTTTGGGCTACTTGAATGCCAACTAGTCGTCGTGGCTCATTGTCTTGTGCCTTGGTCTGAGCCAACAAACCAAGCTACTGTCTGTCCATGCGCCCATCCCTCCGTTTGTTTGAATGTCTCATTTTGTTTATCTTGCCTTTGCCTTGGCAACTTTCGCCTAAACAAGAAACACAACTAAAACAAGTGCAACAATAACTGTTACAACAAAGAGAAACCGTAGAAGATGTGAGCTAGAGAGAAGAGAGGCAAAAAAAAGAAGGCAAAGAATTTGAGCATACATTAGGGCGTGTTGAAGCGCATTGAAATGTGTATTGGGATTTGTTTACAATGCAAAAACTTTTCCAACATTCGCTTAGCCCTGGCCCATAGCTAGGGCCAAGTTTCTATAAAAGTTGGCAACTTAAGCGCTGCAAGGACTAAAGACGCAGCTTTGGCTTAGTTGGCATTTATTAGATGCAGCACAACTCTCTGCACTGAAGTTTCCTTTGGGATCAGGGGCATAAGTTTTTCAACTTGCCGCAACATTTCGCTTTGCGGTTGTCAACGTCATTCAAGTTATTGTCATCGTTGTTGCATTGTTATTGTTGTTGTTGTAGTTGTTGCATTACATAATTTATTTAAAACATATTTTTAAGGCGCACTAAAGATATAAAGTTTTGAAGCAAACTAGCTAGCAACAAGTGCATGGAAGTTCCGGTAAAGTTTGCTACAGTTTCTGTTTAGCAATTAGTAATGAACATGATGGAACTTAAGAAATTATATGGAGTAAAAAAATGGTTGTATTTGCTAGGGGGGCTTCGCAACCTGCTCGCTTTAACTATGAATAAATTAGATTTTTATTATAGTGAATAAAAATTTGCAATAACTTGCTTGCGCCATCTAGCGGTTGCATTAAACAGCAAAATAAATGATGATGCGTATGGCAACGATGATGACGTCAATAAAATGAAGAGATATAAACATTTTTCTTTTTCAGCAATGTAATTAGTTCATCAGCATATTGATGATTGTATCGTGATTTTGATTTTCTAATGTGACGAAAGTAACTTTAGCTCAATAGCCGAAAGCCTTAATTGCTAGTGCTATTATATTTTATGTTAATTATTAGTTTTTAACTATTATCAGCATTGTAAATAAATAAATAAATATCTTTAACTCAGCTCTACCTGGAAGGAATTTGTGGGCGCCTATATTCTGTACAGCGTCTATACTCATTAATCATTATCTGTTTAACTCAAAAGAGATTAAATTTGGACAAATTCAATCAACTCATTAAATGCCCAAAAGTCTCAAATTCGAGAGCTTCCTCAAAAATTTAAAGGACACTGCAAACAGATCCCATGGCCCTAAATCAAATAGTAAGTTTTTGTATATAGTAGTTCTATACCATAATTTGAATTTTTCGCAAAAATTAATTTTAAGTCAAGAAACTAAATAGTTTTCCAAAAATTTTGGACTTAAGAAAATTCAAATTGTTAAAAATTTATCATAGGAATGTCCTCTTGTGTTGAAAACAAGATTAATCGGCCGTGCTCCGGAAAACAAATCCGAACATTTCATTCGAATTAAACGAATTTTTTGTTGTGTTCGCGTATGTGCACATATCATACACGAACACATGACGAAAAATACGATAGGGCTCCCACGTTACACAAAGAAAAATTTCCCTTGTAGCAAAAATAGCTAAGTCGTGTTTAAAAGGTGCAGAGCTGTGGCAACCATGCCAGCTGTTTTGTATCAAACAAGAGAATTTATCGGAAAAATATGGGAAATATACGAATTTATCGAAAGTAAAAAGGGAAATATCGACAAAAAATTCGTCTTGCGAAGCACGCAAAAACGAATCCGAATAAAATTGTTCGGTTTGGTTTTTTCGTTTTCCAGATACATATTTGGGCTCATATCGTTGAAGTTTTTGGAGCATTTGAATATTGTAAATATATTTTTTTGTTTTTGAACAGTATCTAACATCCGAGTCAAAACTTTAATTTTCGAGATATCTTAGCGGCCACTATCTCAAGAACCTCATTGAGATCGAACATCAAGTACCAATGAATTGACAATATGGAAAGTGCACCCTGTACAAAACCCACAAAAGTAGGAAAAAACTATGTTTTTCGGCTACATAACCTCAAATATCTCAAAATCCTGACGTGATGGGCCAATTCTGATCCCGGATTCGGATTCTACGCAGCAAATGTCTTTGGAAATGACCCTTAGCTTTCCAACAACTAAACCATGTTGAGCTGTGTAATCAGCTTCTGTAGCTCTTCGTGGAATTCGACGTATTTTCTCAAAGAGAGAGTTGCCAAAGATCACCAAATGTTGTACAGAATCAATGCTGCCGAGTATATGTCCATCAAGTTGTTCTCAATACTAAGTCCTTGTAGTTTACACATATTTAAACCAAAATCACTCCGAAAGTTTACCTTAGTCTTAAAAGTCAAAAAAAAGAAATCCAAAAATGCTGATAAATATAAATTGAGTAGCTTGCGTTGATGCTGACTCGTTATGCCTTATCGAAAACTTTAACAAATAAGTTTGGAAATTGTCATGCTCATACAATAATGGCCAAACTATTGCCAAATGGTTGCAGCTCAAAAGTCAATTTGCCTTTTTGCCGTCAGCTAATATCCTGTCGCCGGTTTGGTCTAATTCTCCTTTTACGCTTCCTAACCATATCGTTCATTTATCTATACTGTTAAAATGTGTTTTGTTTAGATTTTTAATTGGTTTTTGCCCAAAGCTGCCACTTCGATTTTAACTGCTTTTTTTTTTGGCATTTTTGTTGGTATTAGCCACAAAACTATGGCAATTTGCAGCTGATAGCTGTAAGCTAATTGAAGTTTTGTTAATTTTAAGCGCACTAATTGCCACGAGAGCTTGTCATCAAGCAACGTATACGTAATATATTTTGATAATGAGTTTTTATGGCCATTTGTTAGCAAAACAATTTCCGCTTTTGCATATTATTCTCAATGTTTTGTTTTTTTCCGAATTATATTTTTGTTTTGTTGCACGAAATGTTGCATAGTGTTTAGATAAAATAATAGTGCACCCTTGGGGCTTGGCTTGGTAATAGACACCTGAAATGGCACAAACTACAACAATAATAATAACAACAAGTCGAGTGACTAACTGACGAGATTAATTAAGCAAGACAAACAAAAGGTTTTACACATCGCACGGGCATGCAGAGACACGCACAAACGTGCGCACCACACATTGAGATATATCGATAAACTTTGATTTGTTGTTGTAGTTTTTGCTGTTGTTATTGTTGCTGTTGTTGTTGTTGGCTGACAGCAGGCATTGTGTCTATGCCTGTTGGCATTTTTATTGACTAGGACACATTAATTACTCAATGACATTGTAATCTAATGTAAGCATTGCCTGAAACCTCCCTGTAGTTACAAATGTTGTTGTTGTTATTATTGTTGTTGCTGTTGTTCATATGATGTGCTTACAGGGCCGGATTAAAAAATCTGAAGGCCCAAGTTGCGGCTTAGATGTTGGGCCCTAGCACAATTGCACAAAGAGTTAATGCAATATCTTTCATGAGACATATTTATATATTTTTATCGATATACATTAGGGCGGGTCAATTTGTATGGGGCCGAAAAAACCTTATGGGGCTCACTCGGATTTTGATTCTTTGGGTAATTCTAAGCAAATTTGCCCAAGAAACTATGGGTCTAAAATGAATTTCGAGTCGCCCACTTTTTCAAAATAGGTTTTTTTTTTCGAAATATTCAAAATTCGACTTAGACAATGCATTGAAAAAAAATTTCTAAAAATTTTGTTAAGCTTTAAGCTGAAAGAGAATTCATTTACGAACATTTCGAGTCTAAGATCTTAAAAATCGGTTGAGAATTGTAGGTGTTATGAACGAAAAATAACGGCTACAGCTGCATACAAACTCGTGAAGACGTAAGTGAATGCAAATAAAAAAATTTTTGTGAAAATTTTTTTTTCATATAAAATTGTGATTGAGTGAAGATTGGAACTTCCGTACATGGTTACATAACATCTACAATTCTCAACCGATTTTTAAGATCTTAGACTCGAAATGTTCGTAAATGAATTCTCTTTCAGCTTAAAGCTTAACATAATTTTTAGAAATTTTTTTCAATGCAATGTCTAAGTCGTTTTTTGAATATTTCGAAAAAAAAAACCTATTTTGAAAAAGTGGGCGACTCGAAATTCATTTTAGACCCATAGTTTCTTGGGCAAATTTGCTTAGAATTACCCAAAGAATCAAAATCCGAGTGAGCCCTTACACCGAAAAAAATTGACCCACCCTAATATACATACATTCTATAATGAATTGATGCTACTGAAACGATCCTTTTTTGGATTTACAAAAAATATTAATAAAAATCGTTGCAATCGAGAATATTTAGATGAATATTTCTATCTACTTTTAAATAAGACCATTCGCTTCTGCATTTTTTGACAAAACTTTTATGAAAATTCAAAAATTTCTTCTTTTTTTTATTGGTATGTGGCTACATCTGGGCCACGTAGCCTAGTGTTAATCTGGCCCTGTGTGTATATATATATATGCCTGTATGTGCTGTCTGCAAGTCAAAGTTTGCCTCTGAATCTGACTGTAAATCTTTGTTCTTGTCGATATTGCGCATACGCCACCGTCAATCAGTCTTGCCAAGTGCTTGGCATATTAACATTGTTATGTGAACTCTATCTTTACATAGTATGTATGTAAGTGTGTGTACTATATTAATTGAGTGATTATATATCAAATTAAATGGCAACAGTGAGTACACTTTGCAAGTATAACTAAAGTTAAAGTTACAGGAAAATATTCCAACTTAAATATTAAAGCTGCTTAGGTTTGATTGCTAAATGTAATGGAAAAATAATGCATAGAAGACAAGCTTTTAAGAGTGTTTTAAGAAAGATTGGGAAGTTAAGGTGAAGAGAAAGAGAGGCAGTGCGGTAGACCATAAGTTTTTTCTTCTGCTTCTTCGTTCATCTTTGTCAACACATAGGTAGACATCGCAGATTTTAATAGCTCGGTAAACCATTTCTAATGGTTCCTGTTTTCTAAGCAACAAGAAGTGAATAAAATTATTTAGAGATGATACTATCTATACTTCTCTAATGTGGTTAATTATTTTATCTTAAATACCAAGGCTGTAACTTTTCTATGCCATCAAAAGGTATAGTAGAATTAAGAATGGCTGAAGTATAAAGAATAAGGTTTTCAACACAAAATAAGAGCAAAAATAGTCGAGGCACAAAAAATTTTCCATTATAATTATACAGTCATAAGACGGGAATGAATATACAGGGTGGGCCATCTGTTGGTTTGTTTGTTACTTGGGCAAATGTATATACCAAACGTAACATCTCGGCTGGCTCTACAGGCCCATATGCGAATATCGTAATTTTCGATAACTTTTTGACAAAAACTCATCTGGCTGTTCTCCCATCCATTGAACGAATAAGCGACGCTGATAATGGTCCGTGGGCTTTAATTGTTGCGTCATTTGAATTTTGTAAGCGTGTAAATGCAAATCCACATGAGAAATTCGACGCAAAGTGCTCCTAGCAAGTTACAATTCTTGCGAACAATGGCGCGTCGATATTCCCCGCGAATCGTCGACACTGGCGTCACCCAAAATTAAGTAGTTTTGAACTTGACATATGTCGAAGAGCATCCACTTTGGGCGGGTATGTTCCGAAACTTGAGTGTTTAATAAACAAACCAACAGATGGCCCACCCTATATATATAACTAATAAACAAAACTTACCAAGCGAAAAACGTTCCTGCTTCAAATTGAGTCTAGTCAAATACCAAGAGCAACTGTTAATCATAACCAGAGATGAAAACAAGTCTGAGCTATATCAGCTGCAGTTAATTTTACTGCAAAACTTGAACGCCCAAAGTCTCCAGGTGACACCTGAAGTTGTTGGGACCACAATGCTCATAAAATAAAAACTTTGAGCATTTCATGCAGCACATTTGTCTCATTTACACAGCGCACTGTGTAAATATGTACTTGGGTGGGTGTGTGTGTGTGTGTGTTGGTGTGTGCGACAAGTGGCAGGGCTCTGGGTTCTGGATTCTGGGTCTCATATTACGCAGCGGCACGCATTTAAAATCCAAATTAAATATTTCCGCATGAAACTCAAATCTTACAACAGATTAAATAACCTACGAAGCAGCAAAGAGCGGTGACGGCGCCGACGCCGACGACGTCGTCGTTAGCGTTGGCGTCGGAGTCGACGTCGTTGACGTTGACGTATGCGGGTGGCAAGCTGCCACGGCTGTTGGGCGTTTGGGTAAAAGTCAAAATGGCAGTCAGTGTAAATGAAAATGGCGACGACGAAGTCAGGGCAAAGGTACCAAATAAATTGCGACAAATGGGTTGTGCTGAGCGGCAAAAAGAGAGGGAGGGAGGGACAGTGGGAGCGCAAGTAAGACAAGCAATGCATATATGCAAAAGAGTGTGTGTGTTTGTGTAATTGGCATGCCAGAGCAGGCTGCAGCGCTTTGTGGCGCGAGAGAGAGAATGCCAACGTTTTAATGCTCATTCTCAGCGCTGTTGTTGTCACCATGTGTTAAAATTTTTTTTGTCATTTAACAAAATTTAACATTGTCAGCTTTGCGCACGGTAATTGTGTTGTTATTTGTTGTTCTCACTGTCTGCCATTTGCTTCCTCTCTCTGAAACTTGGTCCTTAAAAACTCATCAGCAAGGGCCAGCTAGGTATGTGTGTGTATGTATCTGTGTGTCTACTTTTGTATGACGTGCGTTTTATGAATGAATTTAGTTGCCTTTTATAGCAAACCTGCAAAAAATCATTTTGCTTCCCTCCTAGCCACTCTGCATATCTCTCAACGTGGTCCATTACTAGTATGTTTACTGTACTGCCAAAGGGACCATAACCAATGTTTATTGGGAACTATTAGCTTTATGAGTAGTTTTATACTAGTTCGATGCGTATAGTTACGAACAACTTATGGTGCATACGGCATGCACTAGTCATTTTCGTACTGGTAGCAAACTGGTGCAATGGTCACTTTAGCGAAAGGTGAGACCTGAGCAGCAAAGAATTTGTACCTTAGTGTATGCCCATAATCTTTCAACTTCCGAGAGCAGACACAGGTGAAAAGTTAACAAACTTTTAGAACCCTTCAGGTATAACAAAAAATATTTAAAAATAAATTTAGCAAGCACAAGTAAGAGCAAATTAGGGGGATGGCCAGAGCTCAGTCGAAAAGAGAATGGAATACTGCGTCCGGTTGTCGCATCTCCGGAGCACTCTGGCTACGGTACAATCCAAAGGGAACATCTGAACTCCGGCGTGGTGGAAGTTGTAATGGGGCACTGCGCTATAGGCCATATGGCTGAGAGGTTGCACGTTCCCCATCACGACTTCTGCCGCAGCTGCGGAGTGGAGGAGGGGACAGAAAGCATCCAACATCTGCTATGTGATTGCCCGGCGCTTCTTAGTAGACGAACCCAGCTTCTGGGCAAACCATTCTTTGAAGGCCACTTTTGTCCAATCCTCAAAATGGTTCTGAAAGAAAAGGGACTTAGATGACTAGGAATGCCCACCAGTTTTTGACCTTCGGAATAATTCTCCTCTACCCCTTCCCCCCTTCTTCAAGCTCCTTTCTTCCATTCCGCGATTTAGCACCCTACCTAACTTATCACTCGTCCTTTGTACTCACCTCACAACTACTCTTTTTTGAACCTGTCCGCTACTACTTATGCTGAAGTTAGTTAAAATAATGCTTGCATACAAATATCCATTATCACTCACTCTCTATCCAACTCCAACTCTCACTATTTCTCTATCTGCTCATTCTATCTCATTTTGCTGTCCACTCAGTGTCAGCAAAGGGGCCAAAATGTAAAATGACAATAAAGCGAACACCATGGAAAACTTTGTCCTTGCTGTCTAGTTCCTGGCCATGATGTGGCTGACTTTCTGCTCCTGCAACTGTCACTAGCTCGCTCATTGCTTACAGTTACAACTTTTACCAAATCTCTGCCTCTGCGTCTCGCTCTCTCTATCTATCTTCGCTTTACTTTTGTGGCGTAAAGTGAAAATCATTTGCACGGTAAAACGTTTTTCGGTAAACTTGGCTTGACTTAGATTGTGGAATATAAAATAAAATTACCAACAAATTGAAAATTGCATCCTGCGTGCAAATGTTGCTTGGTCCGGGGAGTGGGTGACAGGAGCACCTTAGTGGGGCTATATATGTATAGGCAAGTGGCAGTGGTACCACGGCAATCGTGTACACGAAAACTTTTCTATTTTATAGCCAAGGATTATGCTATGAATATAAAATCTTGTAAAATTACATAAACACACACACACACACACACATAGAGATATATACACTCATGTATGTAGAGTTAGTATAAGTTGCGGCAGTGCAATTGCAATGGGCGTGGCATGCAGGGGCGTGCGTGCTAGTGCGTGATAGGGACTATGCAATATAGTTTGATTACACTGAAAGAAAAAATTATGATTGTTTTGCTTTCACAATTTATATGAAACAAACTTGATTTTGTATAAAAATAAGGTCACACTAATTAATTTAAGTTTAAAGTAGACAAAATATTTGTTTAGTTGGAAATAGGGTATTGGTAAATCAGGTAAAAGCTTTTGTCTCATCTAATTGGAAATGGTCGCTGCGATCTTTGATTACTATTCAAGCTTTCGATTCTCAGACATGCCTCATTGTAGGAGGCTGGGTCAGGATTAGAACCCTGTACTCAATTAGTTCATGTTTGCCCACCAAGAAGAACATTTTTTTTTCAATTATTTTGGGTTTCATACCATTTTATTATTTTTAAAATTTATTCCCTCTGCTAAAAAAGTATCAGATAGGAAAGAGAGTTAAATGAAGTACTTTTAATTTAGATCGCAAATTTTAGACATTTCGAACAAGGAAATAACATAAACGTTTGAAGTACCTCTACAACAAAGAAGTAAAAAGGCCAGGCAACCACATTTGCATCATGGTCTGAGGATGGGGATTGTTGAACTATGTCAGAGCAGCAGATTGCCCAGTGGTCTCGCTTCAATCTCATCCTATGAGTAACTTGAACATTTCCGTAACCCCCTCAAGGGAAGTGCCCAGAATAAGGCTCTATTAGATAGGATACTTGATGAACTGTTTTTTGTCCTGAGTAGACTCTACTCCTGTCATCTACCTATTTCCTTCGGGCTTAGGTGGAAAAATGTGAAACTATCAAAGTATTCTTAGTTTGAAGCTTCTTTCAAAAGCTGAAGAGAACTCGCCAAATTTTATCCGAATCTTTGATTGTTTAGAAAAAATTCTTTAAAAATATTGAAAATTCGTTGCCTTAATAATTTTTTAAATTAAAGCGAAGTAGAGATTTTACTCTGCCTCCTATCTGTTCCTTTCTGGAGAAGGCATACAAATATGAAATTATCATATTTCTTCATGTATGGAGCTTCTTTCAAAAGCTGAAGAGAACTCAAAACTCTTCTTCGAAAACTGGATTAGAGTAATTCAAAAACAATAGCTTAATGAGTCCTATAATAGATGAAAGATCTTTACAAAATTTAAAAGCTAGCTTAAGTCAGGCAATACGTTGAATAGACCAGGCAGCTGCATCCACCTGTTAAATGTCCATCAAATTCGAAATATGGATTCAACACCTTACAAAAAGCTGGTGTTGAGTTCCCTTGACCGCACTTGGCCCAGAGCTTTTCGTGTTCCGTGTTCTTTGCTCCATGTTCAGTGTTGAGTGCTCAGTGTAAGTTTTCAAATTTGCTGCAATTTAAGCAACTTACTTGCAGTTTTTGCAGCTGCCAGAAGCGCAATCATAACCCAACACCTAAGCACGTCAACAGCAGACTGCAGCAGGGAGCTGCCAACCTGGCTACTGACTGGTAAGTAGTAAGTAGTAAAGGCAAAGGGCAGGGGTAGGGCTGCTGCTGGTGTGCCCTCATCAACGGCAACAACTTGAAAACTAACGCTATTTAGTGTGAAGCGAGCGAAAAGTTTTTGCAGCTACAAGTAAAACTAAAATTTGCCAGATCATTGCTTCCGTTACGTGCAAGGATTCAGTGAAGCGTCTGAAAAAGAAAGCAGCAGGAGTAGCAAGCAGCAGAAGCTGGAGCAGCGTCCGCCAAGGGACTTTTGCCTGACACGGATTGCCGGTTGCTGTGCTGCATACATAAGCGTCATCTAGCGACAAGTGCAAGAAATCACACCAGGGCACTCACTACTCCCTCCCAACTGGCTGCTGTCTATTTGCTGCCCTGTGCTCACTAACTTTGTGCACTCTCTCTCCCGCTCTACCGCTCTCTGTTGCTAACAAGTAAGCTGTAATGTTATTATGCATATGCAGTTGTTGTTGTAGGTAGTTGTTGTCACCAGGCAAAAAAAAAACTTCATTGTTGGCAACTTTTTGTTGGCACTCTTGGCTGCTTGGCTGACAATGGCCAACATGTTTTGTTCCTGTTTTTGTTTTTGCCTCTAAGCCTTTTTAACATATGTACGGCATGCAATAGAATGTAAAAATTGCCGTCAAAGTTTTGTGCAAATTAAATGTTAATTAAATTGTTTAGCAGCTGGAAAAAATTACTGTGAATAGAATTTGCAAACAGCATGTTAACAATTTTAACGCTATTTCTACCCAACGACCGCTGGAGGTCAAAAAGCTGTTGCTTTGTAGATGTCTCTTTTAAACTTTCTCTTTAAGGAACTTGTCTGTTGCTTGGAAGAGATATAATCTATAAAACAGGAGCAACTAGTAGTGCATAGTGAAGCAGTCTGTTGATCACCAAGTTACGGCTATTCAATTCCAATGTCAAATCAACCCTGTTCTACGGATGCGAAACGTGGAAAAGCACGGCAAGTATACAATCACGCATCCAAGTTTTTATCAACAAATGTCTCCGTCTTATATTGAAGATTTGGTGGCCAGAGCGTATCTCGAACTAAGTCCTTTGGGAGCGTACTCAACACACACAAGCAGTGGTAGAAATTAAGCGAAGAAAGTGGAAATGGCCACACTATGCGAAAACCGTCGATGGAACCCGCAAGGCTGTCGCCGCCCAGGGGCTCCAGCACGTACCTGGCGCCGAACCATCGACCGTGAACTGCAAGATGCCGGATACTCCTGGAGTGAAATTAATAGCGAAGCGTCAAACAGAGTCAGATTTCGTAGGATTGTTGAGGCTCTATGTTCCACTAGGAGAGAAGGACGACAGTAGTAGTGGTAGTCTGTTGATCTGGTCTGGATGTGCTTTCAAGATTCTAATAAAAATGCATGGCATACTCCAAAGAAAGTCTTAGTATTGATATAAAGAATCATGTTTCAAAAATTTGTTTTCCTCAAGACATTTTTTTGGTCGTTAAATGTTTCTATTGATAAATGCATCAAGATATGCAAAAATTTGCAGTGTAGGTATATCCGTCTATAAATATAAATAAATATCTCGATCTCGGTGACTATGTGAGTTAAGAAATACCAAGTTTTTACTATAAGATGCGCATTATCTTTGAAAAGTTTCTCTCCTTTGACTATATATTTATTCCTTTTACTCCATAGTGAAGCATAGAGCTGCAACAAAATTCTTAAATCTACATCAGTCCGATGACATCCTTTTAATTTAATTCCAGTTTGTTTCACTCGCTTCAATTTCTTTCCCTAACTGCCTTCTCCATGAGCGCGCTGGACGCCCCCTTCTGTGTGATCCTTGAGGGTTCCATTCGATGGTTTGCCTTGTGATGTCTTGCGGTTCCATTTTCTCTTCGTTATATTTATCTTAATAGGACTTTGTTTTGTTAGGGCCCACAGTATGCGTCTAAGGCATCGATTCAAAAGGGCTTGAATTTTCTAGGGGCCGCAAAGCTGCATTCCAGGTTTCGCACCTGCGTAGTAGTATTTTGGTGCCGCACGATAAAGATAAGGAGTTCCAGATGTTTTTAAGTTGCCTAAAAGTTTGCTGCGATTTCTTGATCCTATATTCAATGTCTTCAGCACAGCCGCCAGAGGTCGAGATGATACATCCTAGGTAGCAAAAATGTTCTACGTCCACTATTGGTGTTGAGTTTAGAAGGAAAGGACGGGTGTTGACTGTGTTTATGCGCATGGCCTTGGTTTTAGAGAAATTGATGCTAAGTCCCACTTTAGATGCCAGCGTCGATATTGATTCAAGTTTTCGTGCCATGTTATCGGAAGATGCAAATATCGTCAGCGTAGTCCAGGTCGTTTAAAAAGCCGTGAAGTCCCCATGTAATACCCCTTTGATTTTGAAGAGCTCGATTTGGGGCAACATCATGAACAATGTTGAAAAGTGTTGGGGAGAGTGGGCAACCTTGTCGTACTCCAGTTTTTATGCTTATTGGTTTGCTTAATTGTCCTTCGTGCAAAAAATCGCACTATAAACGCTTTTAAAGATTAGGTTCTTTTTCATTTAAAAAAACTTTCTAAAAAAATATTTACTTTTCTAAATAATTATGGGGTGTTGTTAATTTTTATGAGCTAAATATAAATATACGTAGTATGTTTCAGATTTTCTGGTAAGGATTAAAACGCAAAAACATATATATGGGCCATTCTCTGGCACGCCCCCTCATACTTCAATTTTTAAGATAAATGAACGTTTTTGGGTTTCAAATTTTCGTCATCTCGTCTACTAAAAAGTTTTTTTTAAAGCTGTATGGTGATTTTTATGATGCAAAATGGCGGAGCTTCAATGGCCGCCAAAGCAAAATTTAATCACTATTTTTAATCTTATTCTATAGTATCTTAGCTGATTATAAGTACCTTATAAGTTTTTCAAAATGGCGAATCCAAAATGGACGCCGAAAATAGAAAAATCATTTTTGTATTATAACACAAGTTGCTTATGCAAATATTGCTTCTCGGTCGCTGATTACGAATCTGGGGTTAGAATTTCAAACTGGCAGACCTAAGATGGCACGCGGAGAGTGAAAAACATTCATTTATCTTAAAAATAAAAGTGTGAGGAGGTATACATATATATTATATATATATTTTTTTGTTTTTTCTTTTTTATCCATTGATTATAATTTTTGAAACAAAGATTTTTATATCACACTTTTATGGCAATGATTGATGATGCAACCCCAAAATTTGGTTTGATTCGTTTCCCAGTTGCATTACGCAAATTTTCACTTGATTCATCTCAAATTCATTCTTATAGCTTTAATTTTTTCAAGACTGTATTTGGCATATTTTGGCTCAATGCTTCCTCAAAATCTCAACTGATTGACACACCTCCTTTTAGCATTGTAATAAATTTGGTAATCTAATTTTTTTTTATATCATTTCCAAGAATTGCTTTTAAATTGAATTACAATTTTTCTCATACACATATTGCAAATTATATAAATATATTATTAATGTTGATTGATAAGCTTTTTATCAAATTTTTTATTATAACAACTGTATTCCGACTCATCTTTTATGCTTTGTTGCTAATTTTCTTATTTAAAATAAACCACAAAAAAAATAAATTTTTTTTTGAGCTATTTAGTGCTTTGAACGATTGTTTGGAGCTCTTTGAAACTAAAATTAAACATAATTTCTGCACGAATTGCCACTTGGCAGAGTTCAGAGCAGAGTGGAGCCTATGCAGTGATGCCGACTTGGTACTTGAGCGAAAATTACTTGCCCCTGCTCCACTGGCTCACCCTGCCTCCATTGGTGGCAGCTTACAAAGGCATGCAGTGAGGCGCATTAAGGCAGAGAACCAAGCGGCAGAGAACTGAGCGCCAAGCAAATGAAATAAACGTTAAAGCCAAGTCAGTCAGGCAGTCATCCAACGAGTCAGTCAGGGAGAGTCCGGGAGTGGAGCCCAGTCATTGAGGCACTACAAAACTGCAATGAATGGTTAATCAAGCAACCAACTTGAACAGCTTTTGGCTTCATTTTCAGTTGCACAGAGCTGCCGTAGCTGCGACGCAGCGGTTTTGGAGCTGGTTTGGAGCAACGGGTGAGTCCAGAGCTTGCTGCAACTTGAGTAGTTAAATACTAAAGGCGTTGGGTTGGGGGGGCTGCTGCTTAACGGTAGTAAAGTATATAATGTGTAAAATGCATAAACAAAAGTAAGCGCTAAATAGGCCGAGTGCAAAAAGACATATACGAATGCAATGAAAAGGTTGCTCTGCTTCTTTTTTTCCAACTAGGTTGGCAAGGGTGGCAGGTGGACTAGGCTGAGCTACAACTAAGGGTAGCTGCAGTTCTTTGTGGTAGTTGGAAACGCATTGAAACTTAATCGATGCGGATATTGAATACGGGGCATTAGAAGGGCCGCAAGTGCAGCTCTTGTGTTCCATTCATTTGGTAGGGTCAAGACAATTAAGCAACAATCGAGTGTAAGTATATTGAAAGGAGTTTGGATTGATATGTGGCTGTTTGCGAGGATTAGGCTTGAGATACACTCTTTTTTTTGAGGAGTAGTATGTAGACATAGGCATATTGACTGTGGTTTATTTTAAAAGGTTTAGGATCTAGTAGGAATGATAAGCTATTTAAATAATGGCAATGCAAAATATTCCTTGAGGTTTGTGAGAATATGTTAGAGAATGAGTCGGACAAGGGCACGACCCTTTGTTTTCTTGATACTGGGCTTTAATTCGAGATTTCGAGAATTTTAAAGAGTTTGTTCGAAATATAACAAATATTGTGTACTAAAAGGCAAGAAATTTTATTGGAATATCCTAAGAATAAACAAACGTTTTTAATATAGCGTCGCTTCTTAAAACTTTAAATTATAGTCAATAACAAAAAATTGTATTTTTCATAGGACTTTATTTTTCAAATGTCACAAGTACTAAGTTTCGAAAAAGCTTGGGAAGAAATCTCAATTTTTTCGTATTCTTTCGAAGTTTTGAAGTTCCAAAAAAGGTTTTAATAAAATTCCTAAACGAATTGGTAACAAATGGGTTTTAATTACTTTAAATTTAGTTCATAACGTCAACCGTGATGCGCAATTGTCTCATTAGGAGTTCAGTATTAAAATTTGATTTTCAACAGTTACAAAAAGTAAAAACTTTAATATATTTATGTAATTTGTAAATAATAATATCTTTTAAATTATTAAATCATCAAAATGTACTTACTTAAAAAATAAATATATTCATTTTTTTCTTGGCGATTTAATGAACTTTGTTTGCATGTTAAATCTACGCTGATGATTAAAACTTCAGCTTTTCAATACAGATCCTTAAAAAAAATATGAAAAAAGCCAGCGGTTTCGCAATTCCTGGAAGCACATTTAAAATGTCAGAAAAAAGTAATAAATAGCGTAAAACTCTGGCCACACACAGCCACAGCTGACAGTTTTACTACATGGAAAATGAATTTGAGCGTTTTTATTATTATTTTTCTTCTTTTTTTTTTGCCATGCTCGCGTAGCTTAAATACGTAGTTTCTATTAAATATCAGAAATGTTCATGCTATCGCCGTGCACACGTCGTATACGTAATATCAGATTACAGTGAACAGGGAGGGCTTAAAGCATGCAGCAAAATAAACAAAACAAAATAACAAAACAACAAAGGTAAATAGCAGTAGCAGTATCAGAAGTAGAAGAAGAAGCAGCAGCAGCATCGGAGAAGAGTGGCATTGGTAGAGTGAAATAAGAAGATGTGGCAGCACTTTAAATTCGATGTTCAAAAACGAATGTAGAATACTCTGCATTAGTTTTTTAAGTAACAGGTTTATGTATGCCAGAAGGTTTAAAAAAATAAATAATAAAAAATTTAAACGGGTTGACAAATGCGGCTATAACCGATGCTATTTTTTCTTTTTTCTTAAATACTTATTGTTTTAATTAAATTCAATTTACTTCACGGTTTTAATTTATAATATTTACAGAGTACGTGAATTCTAATATAGAACATTTAAGAGTTCAGGTTCTAATAACCTAACTAGTTATAATATTTAATGACTTTGGGAAATTTACAAGAATAGGATAAGATAATAGAAAAATATACAAAAAGCAACTAAAGAAATAATTATTTTAATACATTCAAATTGTAAAGAATTTGTATAAAGAATTTGAAAAAAAAATAAACAAATACATTTTTCTGAAATTATTCAATTATTTTTTAGAAACTTTCCTACTTTTTATACTATATGACTAATTAATTACTTAAATCGAAACAACAAAAGTCAGAAAACTTTAAACGGGTTTGGCTGCCTTTTGATTTGAGACCATTAAAAAATCATTGGCCAACAGTTCGTATGATAGATTTCCAATTCAAGTATTTTAACAGAAAAAAAGTTGATAATTTAATCAGTTATGTTGAATTTCTTGACTTGAAAGTGCTTTTCCAGTTAGGAAAACCAGACCAAAATTTAAAAATTCCGCTTCAGATGGGTCACACCAACATTTCCGGAGTTATAACAACGGAGAGCTTAGTAGAAACCTTGAGCTGTTTTGTATTTTTTTGAAAGTCGTTCTTAGCAGTTTTAAATTTTGAATGACTTGGAAATATTCAAGAATATATTGAGATAGTTAACTGCTTTGCTTGCAGGGCATTAAATTGAATGCTTAAGAAGGGCAGGCCCTAACAGGGCTTAAATTATTTACGACCATAAGAATTCGGTTATTCGGCTTCTATGGAACCATGTTAGATAAAATAAAAATTTTGTTCTGAGCATAGGATGAGAAATTATTTTATTTATTTTTTTTGATTCATATTGTCACATAAGGGTTTCGATATAAACGGGTTCAAAAAAATATGATCGCTGTTTAATGCAATATAATCGAGGCGAGATAATCGTTTTGAGAAATAAACATACTCCCAAGCGTTTACAAGGTAACCCTTGAAGGTATGCAACAATATTTTTCAAAATTTTATTCGCGGAAAACTCATTATATATTTTTGGATTCTAAATGACCATTTTATAAGATCAATATATTAATGTGACCTCAATTTTTGGGTGTGCTATATTTTATATAATTAAACTTTTAATTATTTTAAAAATTGAAATTTTTTTTTCTTTTGTTTGTTTGTTTTTTTTACTGTGTAATAGTAAAGGCAGCTTAATCAAATTATAAGAACTTTTAATTAAATTTATCTGGTTATTCATATAAGAAGAAACAAATCGTAACCATGCTTCTTAAGTAGCTTTGCTGTTATCTCCAGCATACAATTATTTGCATTTTTCGATTTTCGAGGTTATGTCAAAAGATCAACATAATGGCGTAAAAGAGACTTCGGTTTCCAGTTTCAGCGGTCCCAGAGACATAAAATAAGGATGGCCTCAACTGCGTCTCAGAAATCTTTTTTTTTTGTTGGATGGTTGTATAGTAAGTTAAGTAATAATTACGGCACTGAAACTTGCGGACAATCCTCAAGCTTAGTACGTCTCTCAGAAATCCTAAAAAATAGTTTATTGTCTTTAAATTTATTAATTTTTTGTGCTGAAGTTCGCTTAAAGGACACACGTCCTAGAGCTGGTATATTTTGTGACTTGATAAATTAGTTTAAAACTGTAACTCGATTAAATCAAAAGCCACCGTAAGCCATCTATTCGGGCCATAGCTAAATGGATTTCGACTCGCGTTGTAAAACTTTTTATATTGGTTTAAATGCATGCTATGGATTCTATACTGGTTCCTACAAATTCCTCTACAATCCATTAATACTATTGTATTCTCTACCTGAAGAGTATATACCATTTATATAGTATATGTATATACATTAAAAAAAAGAGTGCAACAAACAAAAAGCGCGCATAAAATAAAATGGAAATTACACATACTACAAAAACTCACAAATACATGGAAAAGGCAGTCTACGTAGTGCGCGTCGGTTCGTTGTAGAAGTTGAAACTTGGACTGGCGGCGGATGAAGGTGCTTACGCTTTTTTAATTACCTCGTTTAAGGCTGGGGCGTTACTATGTCCATGTAAGTTGCTTCTATGTGTGTGTGTGTTTTTGTGAGAGTGTTGTCTGTGTGTGTGTGTGTGTGTTGGTGTGTTGGTGTTTGCGCGCTTGCTTTTATCAACTCGTTTGGCCGTGTGTTTTACTCACTCGCAGACATTGCCATAAGTTTTAATTAAAATTACTTTGCCGCTGCCACAGTCATTGCAGTTGCTTGTTGTTGTTGTTGCTTTTTAGTTGTTGTTGTTGTTGTCTCTGCTCTTGCGTTGGTCTCTACTTTCTGCTTACTGATGGTTGATGCCCGAGTATTTTTTTTTTTTTTTTTTTGTATTGTTTGTTTTTGTTTTGTGCCGTTTGCTTTTTGTTATTTGCTTGTTGCCCGTTTGCATCGCTTTTACTCAGTTTTGCATGCAAGCGTGTGAGTGAGTGAGTTTTTGAGTGTTTGTGTGAATTTGCTTTTTTTCGACTCTCTTGCTGTTGCTCTTGCTGTTGTTGTTGTTGTTGCGCATAGGCTGCTGCTGGCGCCTGCATTTTGTTTTTGCGGTCTGACTGCAAGCACTGACATTGCCAATGCCAACAGCAGCAACAACAACAACTACAATCAAACAAACCAACAACTATAACAACAGCTACAACAACAACAGTAACAATAGCTGCGCATGACGCAGCATTATTTTTGCAACTTTACAGACAATAGCTGCTGGCTTTTAGTGCATACTTTCAGGCTGATTTTAATATTGTGCGATAATACACACATTTTTGTTGCAAACTTCAGGCGTGTTCCACAAATCATTATTTGGATTTAAAATTTTTTTAATACTTATATGATTTTTAAAGAGTTTTTAAAAAGGACTTTGAATGACCAGCATTGTTAAAAGGAAAATATGTTGATCGCGACATAATCATCTTCAGATAATCGTTCTTGAGATAGAGCTTGGATATGCGGAAATTCCATAAAAATGCGTCTTTTGGCATTGCACTCTGAACACTTTATTTCGTAATGGGTCTGTTGTATGAAATAATATAGTGCAACGATTTTGTAGAGAATTTTAAGTTCTAAAACCTTTTAGAACAAAAATCGATTTTTGTGACCTTTGACATTAAGTATATGGAGACGGTTTTGATTGATCTTAAAATGTCAAAACGAACATTCATGTTAAGTTTGAACCTTTTATCTTTTAATTCCGCGGAGTTAAGCTTATTTGTCATTTTTCGAGGTAATGGCGACCATGCGCGGTGCTGTCACTAAGATAAGCATAACTTTTACATACTATAATTCTAGGAGTTACTAACTTTTTTTTTTTGTTTTTTCGCAGTGAACCCTATTCTTTTAAAGTGGGAGATCACTTTTGAATTTTAAAATTAAAAAAAAAAGATTAAAAAAATTTAAAAAAAAAATATTTTTTTCTTTATATTTTATTTACAATCTGTCTTCAGAAATTTAAATTTAGCAAATAATAATTAATAAAATGAAAGTATAATAGCAAGTTTCCACTAAAACCTACTACTTTTTTTTTTTTTTTTTTTTGTAGTTATTTTGCAAAATTATCAAAAATACATATATTTTTATGAATTGCAGGTTTCTTATTTTATGATCGCCAATCCATCTTGTTTAGCTAGGAAAAACCTACTATTGTATAAAAAAAAAAAAATATTTCAATATTTTATCTTTCATGGAAAAAATATTTGCGTCAATATCCTTATTCGTTTGTTCGATATGGCTTGTCAAAGTCTAAGAAAAAAAAAAATCAAATATTCAGTTATCGATAACTCGTTAAATAATCAGAATTTTGAAATAAAAATGTACGTATTCTCTAGTTGCTCTATCACACATATATATAAAAATCTTCAAAATCGAAGAGGTCGATGAAAAAAGTTGCCCGCTTCACTCATTTTCACCGATGTAGTTATATAGTATTTGTTTTCAGTGTACTTTGAAGAGCTACAAGAACTTTTTCTGTTGCTTATTTTGACCTAATCGGGTTTCAGGAAAAGCAGACGTTTTGTTTGTATATCGCGTACATTTTTGGAAGGCAAGAGCTAGAGACCCCAAAACAATTGGCAATGACTATACATAATATTCTACGATAAATGCTTTAAGTCAAAAGTAAATGAGAAAGCAATTATTTATGTATCAATTTTAGATATTTTAAAAACCGCAAATATATAACAATTTTTGTACCCCTTTCGTGGGATTAGAAGACGTAGTTCAAGTTTTAATAAGAATATACCCAAGGTGTAAAGGCTTTTTAAATTCAAGTGTAGGACATAGATCGAAATAAAAACGTTTTGGAAATATAGTAAGATACCTTGAGACAAACATTAAAAAAAAACCAATTATTTTTGATAAACTTACAAATTAATGGAGTGGAGCACGTGGAGCCATACTTTGAGGTTGGAAGGCTTAAAAAGCTTAAGTTGGCCTAGGCCAGTCACCAACTTTATAAATAAATATAGTTTAAGTATATAAACTTGTAATGTCAAAATGAAAACTATAACTTGCTTATAGCTTAGTCGGATCTACAAAAAATTTAATTTGGCACGGCTTAAAAAGACAATCTTCGGAGTGTCAATTGATTCTGTTATGAAGCATAGCAACACCCACTGAACCGTATTCGAACCACCATTACCAAAGCAAAAAAAAAAAGCAACAATGTATTCCAATTTGTTTGACATGTGATGCATCAGTGAATTTGGGAATACACTCGATATTCACACGTCTGCAGCAATAAGTGAGTGAGTTGTGAGTGTAAAGTAGTCGGTTATGCCAGCCAACTAAAATACTTATGACAATTCAATGCCAACATCAACATTGGCCATCATTCAAACAATCAGCAGACTGTGAAACAGTCCATATGGAAGAGTTGAAACAAGAGCGGCAGCAGAACTTGGGGGGAGTTGGGGCTATTGTTGGCCGTCGGTTGTTGGTTGTTGGTAGTTGGCATTGGATGTTGCTCGTGCTCCTGCTCCTGCTCCTGCTAAATGCGCATTTCAACGCTCGCTTGCAGGCGCCGCATGATGTCCTTTGTGTCACTGTGTGTCTGAGTATCTGTATATGTGCTCCATGGGCCACGTAATCGCAATCGTGCGCGGCGCAAAGGACTATTTGCCACATGCTGATAAGCAGACATAATCATAAAAAATGTATGAGCTGCCGTTTTGCCCAGCGACAGCAGCGGGCAGCAAGAGAGGGGCAGAGACTCTGAAAGAGAGAGAGCTGGCGGCAGAGAGAGAGTTAAAGTGGCAGTCATAATAAAATGTGCAAAATAAAACGAAACGACGGCAGCGAAAAGAAAAAAAAAATGCCCAAAAAGGGAAGTGAAGAGCAACACAAGAAAGATGTCAACCAAGAGAGAACGGAAGTAAGCCAAAAGCGGCAGCGGAAACGTTGCACAATTTTGCGGCGACAACGCGCCAGGCATAATGAAGTCAAAGTTGGGCAACTAACCATGACTCTATCTCCCTATCTCTCCCTTTGCCACTCTTCTCTGTCAGTCTTTATTATTATATCAGTTTATTTGCTTTAATATGAGTATTTTCCTGTGTTGGTGTGGGCATATATGTGTGTGTGTGTGTGCGTGTGTGTGTGTGGTATATATACATATATATTATTTTTTCAATTTTGTTTGGCAGCGTTTAACAAAAGGCTTGAACGTTTGGCTAATGAGCAAAAGGTTATTTTTGGCCATTTTGCCAGAGAATCGTTTTATGTTGTGTTAAAATTAAGACCATTTTTCGGAATGTTGCTTCAAGGCACTTTGAAGGTGTGAGGGTGTGAATCAATGGGGGAGTTAAAGAGGAATTTAAGACAACTTTGCGCCAAGTCGCTGTTTAAAAGCAAGTTGGTGATAACTATTGCAAAAATTTAAAAAAGTTGCACTTTGCTTTTGCAATGCTTTTATTTAAATACAGATTATAGCTTTTTTGTTTTAAGGGTCTTCGTCTTACGCAGACTAAACAAAAAAATAAATTTTAGCAAGGTTCTATACGAAGTAAACTGTTTGTAAACACGAATTATGTAGCTTTGTGACCAATAATTTGTTAGTTTGGTTAGCTGTGGGGATCCTACCTTCATATTATATCAATAATCAGACGGCTGCGAGCCTTAGATAGCTTTTTGACAGATCTTACTTTCGGCAATCTGCTGATTCATGATATATATTTACACACTTAAAAATCCGTATTAATTTCTATACAATCAATTAATCAAAACTTGATCGCTGAACCATAGTCAAAGGTTCTATCTTATAGAGCCCGTAGTAAAGCAAATATCTGTGAAGCACAACCTTTTCAACTTTGTACTGGGAATGGCATTGACGTCACCCCTTGTCAATCTGTTCTGGTTATAGTTTTATAGTTAAACGATCTTTCGTCCCTAGTATTTCACTTTTTAGCTTGTAAGTTGCCACACATCTATTCTAATTTTTTTCCATTGCTTTGTTATTTATACTAATTTGAATAGTTTTTAGTGCATTTTTCTGCCATTTTCGGATATATTTTTTCAATATTTTCTATAATGCCGGTCGTACACTAGGCTTTCAACGCACGCATTCGACTCTCAACTCATTCAACGCTAATGTACGAGGCATTCAATCTCATTCAATCAACGCGTTTAATGCGTTGCGAGCCCATCATTCAACGCGTTGATCAACAAGTGTACGGCTAGTGGACGCGCTCGAGTTGAACGTTGAATAGTGTTGAGCAACGCGTTGAACATTAATGTGCTACACATAAACTCATCAACGAGTTGCTCAAATTTGATTGGTCAATTTCGAGTTTGTGTGCATTGCTTGAAGTGTGCGTGCGTCCAGTTGAATGTGTGCGTTAATGCCGGTCGTACACTAGGCTTTCAACGCACGCATTCGACTCTCAACTCATTCAACGCTAATGTACGAGGCATTCAATCTCATTCAATCAACGCGAAAATGTCTGTGGAATTGGGTGAAAATACTGAGGTGCAAACCGTGCAAGTTGTGTCGACAAATGAATTAATATTCGATTTAATAACGGCTGTTGAAGAAAGAGAAATAATTTGGAATGTAAAAAGCAGCCAGTACAAAAACCAAGATGGACGAGAACATGCATGGAGCGCCATCGCGATAAAAATAAATGTGACGAAGCAGGCAGCAAATAATAAATGAAGACTGTTGCGCAGCACAAAATTTTAAAAAAATGACACAGCATTGGAGAGTGCCTGCAGAATTTATCGACTTCAGAAGCGAATATATTTCGTTGAAAAAACTGCTTTCGTCGCGATTCAAAAACATTTCGTCCACCCAGAATCGTTTACGCTTTTTTTCGCTCTGGCGTCGACGTTAAGCGTCCGCTAAAATTATTATTGCGGCAGCGACTTTTCTCTTTCGTTCAGCGGAAATCATTTTTTGAATGAATTTACATTAACAGTTTATATACATTCGAAGCTACCAGTTGTCAAGTGCGTTGACCGAGTTGGTCAACACTCAATGCTTCGTCTAGTGTACGAGGTTATCATCGCGAACTCAAGTTGATCAACTAGGTGGACGAGGTCTCTCAACAATTGAATGAGTTGACCAACTAGGTGGACGAGGTATCTCAACAATTGAATGAGTTGATCAACTAGGTGGACGAGGCTCGCAACGCGTTCAACGCATTCATGTTCAATTTCAAGTCTGAACGCGTTGATCAACGCAAAAATTGACAAGTAACGCACTAGTGTACGAGCCCATAATTTTGTTTATTCAATTGGAGAATGTGAAAGCAAATTGCGTGCGTGCGTTGAAAGCCTAGTGTACGACCGGCATAACAATTCATTTTTAGTATGCCTACCAAGAAAAACCGATCACAAAAAACCACAATTTTGACTTCTCTGGAAAGTTAAATTTTTTTTGTTTTTTTTTAAATTCAATTTAATGTTCAAATTTAAAATCAATAAATTTTAGCAATCATGAGTTTTTATTTCAGTTTTCTCAAATTTTCAGCGATTTTTTGTGACAACTTACAAGACTTTTTTTTTTTGGTGGTCGTTTTCAAGCTTATTTTTATAAATTTCAAATGATTTGCTTATTGTGAGTTATAGCTCTTTCTTTTCTCTTTCCAACGTTATATTTACTTGATGCCTATGTGTAATCATAGCTAAAAAAGCTAGGGTGTGTCAACTTACAAGCCTTTCCCCTT
This sequence comes from Chymomyza fuscimana, assembly GCA_949987675.1. Classification (NCBI taxonomy): domain Eukaryota; kingdom Metazoa; phylum Arthropoda; class Insecta; order Diptera; family Drosophilidae; genus Chymomyza; species Chymomyza fuscimana. Next base: position 3,514,207 of record OX465089.1, read on the forward strand.
TACATGTTTGTAGAACTGTTCCCAAGCAAAGATGAAACATCTCATTGCAATTAAAAGACGAGTTTCTGAGTGGGGACTTAGGAATTAAGCTGGCTTTGAAAACTGTTATTCGCTCTGCCCCACTTCTGGTGGGCTAAGTGCGCCTATCAAATTCTTTTTCTGCGTGGAACAAGTTTTTTAATCGGTGGTTCAAAACTCTAGGTATAGTATATTCGAAAGAAACACGTGTTTATAAATAAAATATTTAAGGAAAATACTTAAAAAAAAAATAAGAAATTTTCATATTTTTTTTTAAGAAAATGTTTTGGTTAAAAAAAAATTAAATAAATAATATATTTTTTTTTATTTTATAGCCGTATTGCCAACTTACATTAAAAAAAAATTGGGTCAAAAATATTTAGTAGTTTAGTCACAATTAAATGAAATCGAAAAACTAGTTTTTTTCAAATTAAGACGCAACGCAATAAGATTAAAAACTGAAATTTTGTTAAAAATTTTGTTTTTTGCCCTATGCATTGAACTGCATCATTAGTTGTCAAAAATCGCTGGTGGCAGTTTCCAGTACCTTCTCCAGCTAGACCCTTTATTTGTTTTACCAGTTCCATTAATAGGTTACAAACTTGACTATAACTTTGTTTCTCCTTTTTTAAAAACATTTGCCATTTAGGCTCCACTATCTGCTACGAATAACAAATGGATTATTGCTTTGGCCCGCTCTCCATATTAATGCGCAGCAAAACCATTAAATTAGGGTTCCAGCCGATTAGTTTTCAAATCGCTTTGGAAAAAACATCCTAAACATAAAGTACAAGTCAGAACTGCTGTTCATGATCAATATAGATGATAAAACTTTGACCAAAATGAAAATGACTAGAAAATTGAAATATTTATTTAATACAAGTCATATGGTAACAAAAAAAAAAAACCAAAGAAAATCAAAAAAATAGCATCAATGCCTACCAAAAAAAAAGAAAAGAAGAGAATGTAATAGATGCCAACATTATGCTATGGTTAGTCCGGATATTTTTTTTATTTTTGCCTCAATTTTTTTCTTATGCTTATATATACGTATATATATTTTTTTTTTTGGCATACACGAAGCGACAACATTCATGGCCTTTGGCATTAAGAACCTTCATAAATTTCAGAGCAGCAAGTGTTGGAGTGTCTGTGTGTGTGTATCTGTGTGTGTATCTGTGTGTGTTGATGTGCATTAATGTTTGTGTGCTCCTTTTTTATGGGTAGCTGCGCTGATGAAGACAACGATGAAGGCGACAGCCAAGTCTGGGTTTGATTGATACTTGATGAAGCAGCAGCAGCAGCAAAATGTGCGGGCTGATTGTTGTTATTGTTGTTGTTGTTGTTGTTGCCATAAGCAACACAATTTAATAATAGATTCATTACACACCCACATATACATGCACTGTATGCATGGATGTATCTGTGTGAATGAATGCCTGTCAACAGGGAATGATATAGCAAGTGGGTAAGAGAGAGAGACAGAGAGTGAGAGAGCGAGCGGGATGAGGGAAAGCATATAACACAGCATTTTCCATGACATTAGGGCCAAAGTATCATGCGTATCATTATGCCAACAAAAAATAAGTGTCTATATACATAGACATACAATATAATAAATTGAATATATTTTCATCAGTAACAGCAACAACAACATAACAGCGCACATATACATACATATGTACATATGCATGTATTTGTATCTATACATATGCATAAACAGCCACAACAACAGCTAAAATAACAAACTTCAATGACAACATCGTGTTAACAAATGACAATAATGGAAACAACAACTATCCCCAACAACAACAACAACAACGACAAACCAACTATGACCCCCCAAAGCGACAAATGATGTGATAGACACAAATGACTTGATAATAACAATAAAAAAACAAATCGGGCGAGGAATGTTTATTAAGTTTGCTGCAAATTGGATAAAATATAAATTTAATTAAACATTGAGTAATTGTTTATAGCGGATAAAGTGGCAAAAAGATTTAAATCAAATTAGCCAATTTTTTATTAAAATGCTAGCTAAGTTGCTGATGCCTTCCTCCAAAAATAGTTGTCCTATCATCCAGTGGAAACATGTTGCTTACTCCTGCAACAAGCTGTTTTTCTTTGTACCCATAATTTGGATTAATTTTAACTGATTTTGGCTTTTAAGAAGATCTGTGGTAAGTTTAAGCAGTCAGGGGTTCCGGTGCTGCCAGCTTCACAAGCTTAGCCCGCACTACCTTCAACACGAATGTGCTGTGTATTTAACCCATTCGAAATTATTGTCTAACAATGGTCTAATAATTTTGTATAAGATACTTTTCAGCTCCTAAATTCAAAAACTACCTTTTAAATTATGTAGATTGTAAGGTGAGAAAATCTGAAATAAGTAGCTGATGAAATTTTTAGACTTCGATTTTATTTGAACAGTATAAATATAAGAAGTATAGTATAAGAAGATTCTGATCTTATTATTTGATATGGTATTTTAAAAAACAATTTTTGCTGACAACTCGCAAACGCACCAAAAAACTACAAAAAAAAGTACCTTTAAAAGCATTGAAAAGCTTTCAAATCTTTTACAACTTATTGTGTTTATTTATTTATTTATTAATTTAAGTATATTATACAATAGTATACTAAGAAACTAGAGTACTAGAAACAATGGCGAACGATTCGAGTTATTTGAGGCATTCACGCCTTGTGTTGATTTGAGGAGTTGAGGACTTTTCAACTCTCAACTCTCAACTCAACTTTTCCTCAACCCAGACCCTAGTCTACTTTTTCGCTGTTGAGTTCTTGAGAATTTGGTTTGAATTTTTTTGTTGTAGCTTACGCAAATAAAAGAGAAAAAGTAGATGCAAATTGGAATATGGTAAGGCTGTACTAGGCTTAATGTATGCTGAAACTGTTGCCAGTCAATGGACTTCGGGATGTGGAAGTGGACACCACGATGCGAGAGTATAATTGCATTCATGTCCTCATGATAATTATCTAGAACTTTATAAATTTGTGCGTAGCCACGCAACCCCATTGTCACCAATTCAAGATTTTAAATTTTAATGCAATTTGTACCAAGTTAAAAACGTAAACAAACTCTGGAAAGAAGCAGAAAAGTCAACAACCTAACTCATAAACTCAACAGGAGGGATTCACGCTTTGTCCTGTTGACTTTTTCCTCAACTCCTCAACTCAACACAAAGCGTGAATACCTCAATTGTGTTTATTAGGAACCAAAAAAAAAATTCATGTGATGTAAAAAATTTTTTTTTATTATTTGCAAAAATACAATAAATGCCTCAAGGCAATATTGGGCATTAGAGGGTTAAGTCAATCGTCGTTTCCTACAGATTGATGATTCAGTGCCTTAGTGGCTTTACTTCTTTTATTTAATATCCAAAAAGAGCACATGTGCCAAGTCGATTAGATACAAAAAAATGGCTTCAAATTTCAACCCACCACTTCCCTCCATTCAATTAACCAGAAATATGAAAACTTTTTCCTAACTTTTTTCCTGATGAAAAAACAAATTCTTCCCTCACATACTTTGGTCTGCCATTTTTTCCACTTGTGGACAGAACTATCCACAATTCCTCCTTAAGCTCTTACCCTTTGGTCTCATCATCATCATTTCCTGCGTCTCCTATTGGAGCATTGGGCCTCAAACTTTACCCTTTAGTCTAGTCAATAAAAACATAAAACATAGCCCCTTAAAAGTAAAATACATATTTCTCCAATCGCAACTGTTTAAGGCCGAATTATAAAAACTCTGTCCCGAGTATTCTTCCTGTTTTGGGCGAAATTCTTCAATAACATATGATTAATCGACAGTAGTGTAGCTTAATCCAGAAAAGTGCGGCATTGTTAAGTTCTTTATTAAAACTAAGTAAGACGAGTTTAAGTAAAAGTTTTTTTTCCTTTCCAATCTATTAACAAAAAAAAATGGGGTTTACCTATAATAAAATTCATTTCGAAGACCTCGCAGAAACCAAGTAAGATTCACAAAGTCTATTCCAAAATAATCAATACGACAAAAGAGATTAGAGTTTGCTCTCTGTCTATGCGCCTTTCTGTACTTTTGTCCAATATATTGAGAATATATAGTATTTCAAATATTTTCAAATTCGATAAAGACCACACTTTCGGGTTAAGAAGTTCGAAACTTTTATGCCAAAACTACCGAAAAACGATTTTTGACTGGAATAGTGAAATATTGACATATCACGCTTAGTCTTCATCATAAAAGTTAGAAAGTTGAATCTTTACCCAAAATCCAAAATGGGTTTAGAACCAACTTTTTAAAAATTTTTACAAAACCTGAACTTTACGCTTACCTCTTAATGTAATGTTGGATCAATAATAATACTATATCCTATACAGCTATAGGATCTATTGAAAAACTACTTTTAGCTATGTCTGGATTGTATATTTTAAGGCATGGCTGAAATCCTCGATGTTCTGAGTGCAAAAAGGAAAACTTAGGACCTTATTGGATCTTTTACAAATCTTGAAATCTTTATTCTCAAAGTTCTTAGCTCACAGAGTTCATACAGACAGACGCTAAACTTCACGCAAGTTTCTTAAAGCTCAAATTTTTATTATTTTTACTATTAATTGTATTCTAATACATACTAGTACAAACCAAGTAAGCATTTCTTTCTTTTTTAAGATAGCTCATTTATTCTATGATGTTTAAGTGCAGCACACTCAAGCAGCTCCAAACTCTTTATAACTCTTTGCTTAACTCATGAAACTCCCCTCGTATATTTACTCCAGTCTGCCATCTATCAATTCGTCAGCAGCTATAAACACACATGCTTATACACATACAACCATATACTCGTTTATACATAAATATATTTTATTATAATAACAACACATTTGTTTTGTTTACATATTAGCTACTTAATACATTCGTATTAAATCTGAACACATATATGTATACATATATATGCATATCAATATCCTTCAGTTACCAAGCAAAATGCGAGGCGACAAGGCGCTAACATTTTTGAAGTTTATTTGACAGACTAACCATGAAAATAGCAAATGAGACAAGAGAAAAACCGGAAAATTCCAAAGTCAAGCCAACTTTTTAACACCATGCTTCTGGCTTAGTTGTTTTTGTTGTAATGGGGATGTGCTTGCTGTGAAGGAAGCTTATTATCTCAGCCAGTCAGGCTGTCAGGGATCGGGTACATCGACCCTAGACTTGTTGTTTTATATGCAGCCCTTTTTGACGCGCCTTTTGCGGTTGCAAACTTTCAATAAAGTTTTCCAACGTCGAGCATAAAATTTTCATGCGTTACGTTGAGTTTCTTTCTACGTAATATTTTATTTATTTTTATTTCAGTTTTTTTCTCCTCTGTGTTCTTTCATTTTCTCCGCATTTGCTGTGTGTTTCTAATCAATTCCAAATCATTTAACACACGCATGAGCTGTCGGCTGCCATTTGGTGTAAGTCCTATGTGTGTGTGTGTGAGTGTGTGTTGTGATGACTTTAAGTAATTTCTGAGTAAGCCTCTTTAAATGAAAGCTGTACTAGAGATGCGTCGTGAGTGTCACGAAAAACATCGTGAGCATAGTGGTAAAAAGTTGAAGGTCAAGTTCCAAAATTGAAATTGGATATTGGAAAAAATAAAAGTACCATAAACCAAATCTTTTAAAAGAACATAAAAATCGAAACTGAGCTCAAAAATTGTGTTTCTGAAAAATTATGGCGTAGATAAGTGGAATATAATAATAAATAATTGGCTGAATAAGGCATTTCAAAAATGTTTTGAATAAATGTAAGATAAAATGGGCGCGATGAATTTGGAATACCTTGTTCCAACACAACAAACAAATACATGAATGTATTGATTTCGATCAAATTCGGTTCTTCTGAATTCCAAATTTAGTTTCCTTATCTTCATTTATAAACGAATGATGATCTTAAGCCATTTGGGGGTTATATAATATTACGCAGATATCAAAAAAATAAAATAAACGTATTTTCCGTGAGAAAATGAATGTTTTTTTCAGAAAATAAACCAGAAAATGAATAAGCTTTTTTGAATTAAATATTTTCAAAGAACAAATTGTCTCAATTAAGTTATTTGTCTAAAACAGGTGTGAATTAAAATTTATGAATTATTTAATTAATAAAAAAGGTAAATTTATAATTCTTTCAAATCATTTGGGAAATGTGAAACCTTTAAACAAAAATACCAAGTAGCAAGGATAAGTTAAGGCCCGTCGAGAGAGGGGAAATGGGGGGGAATGTCGTAGTAAAATTTTCTGAAATTTTTTATTTTTTATTTTTTTGTCGCACTATTTATTGTGGAAAAGATTTTTTTCTATTCAAATATATAAACTTACAATTTCAAGAAATATTCAAAAATATGCTACCTACAATCAAGCGATAAAGAATAATTATCAGATCAAAAAATTGACGAAAATTACATCGCACGTTTTGTAATAGAGGGGCCGGTACCTTTTCTCCCCCGTCCCGGATTTTCTCTCTACGGCCCTGGATAAGTTTGTTTGTAAATGGCTATTTATTGTATTTATTTTAAAGTAAGTTTAAGTTTAACAATTTGCTTTATTTTTATAATATGTGTGTTTTGCTTCAAGCTAGCCACTAAAATTAACAGAGTTGATATAAAAATCTTTTCACTGTTTGTTTGAGTTTTAAAACTGAGGGTGTCTTACAAAAAAAATAAGTGCCGATGTATATTGCGAATAGGAAGTAAATAAATATATGACTCAAAACTTTTGACCTATTTGGTTTTTCGATCTATTTGGGTATCACGTTGTTGACTCAAAGGGAAAATCCCAAAAAAATAGAGCATTTTTCGGCAATCGGCCTTTAAGATTGCTACGAATTTCAGATCGCAACAATCTGTTCTCGGAACCAGTAGTGGAATCGGGAGCAAAGCGTAATGGCTTGGCACCAAAATGGCTTATAAAATATATTAAAAGGTCTCCAATAAACAATACATCGTATACAAATTTCCTTAAATTTTCCGTGAGTAGCATAGTAAGCAACTTATTAGTCACGCGCACATCTCTAAGCTAGACTTTTGTTTTTTTTGTTTGTGTGTATGTGTGTGGCAAGCAAATTGTGGGCAATAAATCAAGGCGCCAACAAGAAGCAAGGGGTGTGGCCGGACGTGGGCGTGACAAGTCACAAAAGCAGAGCAAAAATAGTGGCTAACTGCTTGCTTGACTTCTACGACAAGAGCTGTGACTAATTATTTCTAATTAATGCTGCTCATTTTCACTGTTATTTGCGCCCTTGGAAACATGGCAGGTAGTTGCATGCATCCATCGATATGCCGACAGAATAACCGAAAACTTATTTTAATAAAATCATAAAATGTTGGCCCTCGTCGACACATAAAAGCCATTTGTGGTCTCTGTTGGCACAGAAAAAAAGGGCAAGATTGTAATACAGCAGCCATAATAAAAAAAAAAAAAGTCGCCCGGGTTTGCCCCAGTCAATGTCAAGCAGCACTTTGGTATGCCACAAGGCATCGGAAAATGGATGCCATATGGATGCCACTGATGAAAAAGTGGACAACGGCAGCATACATTTATGTCGCACATGTGCGTTGGATGTCGCACGACTTGCCACTTGGCCACATTTCGAAATGTAATTTAAGTGGCGTAAATTATGATCAAGAGTTTTGTGGTGTGGGCTAAGATCCGGCTGAAAACAATGGACGTGCATAGGGTTGGTTTGGGCCATACTAGCTGCTTGCTTCTTCAGTGCTTTGTCATTGTCGCAGGTCGCACACACATGTGACCCCAAGTATGGGGCTACATACTTATCCCCCCCGCCCTAGCGATATTACCAACTTTTTGAAAGCAATTTCATGGCAGCACAAAATATGACAACACACAATTCCGGCCATATAAAATGTAATTTCAGTTAACAGAAATTATAAACTGCCGGACATTTACTTTTTTCTTTTCTCTTATTTTTTCACTGGCCAACACAATTTTCCACACTTGGCTGAGCTTATTTACTTTGTGTTTTCCCCCGCAAACTCTTACAATATGGGTGAGTATTAGTTTATTGTCTGCCTGCAGCTTTTCCTTAAAAATACTTGCTTTTCTTGGTTGATACACTTGCAACGAGCTTATTTTCTTTGTCAGAAAAGCTTGCGCGATAGATGGTAGGGATGTCTCAAAAAATTAGGAAGAATTTGAGTGTGTACTCACAAGCGATAAACTTGGGTTGCAACCCCCTGGAGTCCTGAAATTCCGGATTACCAAAGAAAACATCAGACTCTTTGAAAAGTATTCTAGTTTTAAAGTAGTCCAAAATTAAGCTTAAAATTCTGAGAAAAGAAGACTTTCGAAGACTGACCTTAGGATTATTTTAATCATCATAATGCAGAGAAATGTTGTTCGCTTTCTTAAACAAAATCTATTATAACCTCATCATTGACAGCTATTAATCCTGACTGAATTCTCGAAACAAAAACTATGAAAACTATTCATTATTTGGCATGCGAGAAGTATATCGAAATAAAAGCACAATCTTTTTAGTTCGTTATGTTTTCAAAATTGATCAATCTTCGAATTTATTTTTATAAATGCTATTTTCTAAACTTACTGTTTATTAAAAAAGCGTTTTCAGCTGTTATCGACCTCGTCATCATTTATTATTTCTGTTTAGGGTGACCGCTAGATGGCGGCAACCAAAAAATCTCGTTTTGAGAAGTTTTGTACCGATGACACAAGCATACTGTCACCTAAAACGCAATAATCTCGCTTCCAAAGTTCCAAAGGATGTATCTTTTGAACGCCTATAGCCACATATAGGTGGCGCCACCACAAACGTCCCTATTGACAAAGTCCTGTTTACTTTGAGACAGACTGTATATATGGCCAAAAATCTATTTTTGGGTTCTTTGGCTGGATTCTTTAACTTTTTAATATAAGCGTTGCAGGACTTGTAGATTAAAAAAAAAAAAAGCTCTACCAAAAACATTTTAATTTTTAAGTTTTTCTACATCTGCGTTGTCCTCTAAGAGTATTTAAACTTAGCTGCTCAAGAGTAAGTTTTTCTTTAGACTAGTTCGTTTCCTTATATTTTTTTTTTTTATTTTGTGTTACTTAGCTTTGCTTCGAAGTAAAACGCAATTCAGCACGTTCGCTTTGTTCATCATAAATGTTCATAAATAAGTTGATTAGTTCTTTATGTGGTTTGTAAAAGCGACATTTTTTCTGGAGTGCCTCGGAGTGGAACCGGAGCAGGTTCAGTCCTTGCTGCGTAATTGAAAATGGTACTTAGAGTATGATTATGATTATTCTGCGCTTTTTTGTGTGGCCTTTATGAGCGAATACAATAATGTACATACGAATTGTGAATTGGAGATGAGCAGAATGACAATGATATACACTCGGTGCACACCATATTAGAGTCCTGAAATGTGTACTAAAGTTAAGTTCGTATAAGGAGTCACACTTTTATGGGAGTTGTGTTTTTTTTTTCTTTGTCCTTCACTTTTCCTTCAATTTTAATTTAGAAAAGCCCGAAGCTGTTCGCAAGACGATAGGTATCGACAATAGGAACTTTCTTCGAAATTCTCACGATGCAGACGACATTTTGTACTAGTTGAACTGACAGCAACGATGAAAACAGTCGTTTTTCAATATTTTTTATGATCAAGGAAAAGTCGACTACTATATGATATTTATATTAATTAGATATGAACTCTTTAAGTTTTGTTTTCCTTTTTGCTAAAAATGAGACGGATCCATTGACCAAAACAGGTTGCTTAACTTGGGGCCGTTGCTAGCCACTGGCTTGAATGATATTCTACTAAGGGTCTAAAACAGCCGACTGGGAATCAGCCAATTCGCAGAAGACATAATGCTATCCCAAAAAGGTGAAAATTTTTAATCGGTAAAAACCAGGAATAAGGCACATCTTAATAGCTCTGAAAACTGAAAAATGTATCTTAATTCATAAAGAAATTCAAATTTGAAAATTATGGAATTCTAATTTGAAAGCAATGAAAAGGAAATAATTAAATCGCCCTTGTAATTTGTTTAAATTATTCGAATTGCTCAAAAACGTTTTTTTAAGAAGAAATTTAATAAACAAATACACTACTGTAAGGACCTCTGGTTTGTCCAGGACAACGGCTTTATAATTCGAATTTATTTATAATACGCTGAGACTTTCGATATTTCAAGCAAAACACGAATTTGCTTTAAGTTTTAAAAATAATATTATCCGCCCTTTTGCGGTCTATTTATCACAATACACTTAAGTCGAGCCCGCACGCTCTCATTTTACACAAAATAATTTTTTTAGCAAAAAAAAATATTACTTAAAAAAATTTATAAAATTAGTTGCCTTTTGGTATAGCAGAAAGCCATACATCCATTTTTAATTTAAGATATAAAATTTTTCCCTTTTGATTGTCGGTACTTATAAATTTTTAGCAGTTATCAATTAAAAATAATATAACATTTCTACAGTAATGGATTCACGGGGGTGATTTTCCCCCACCCTTCCCTCAAAAGTTGAAAAATGGGTTGATCACTTTCTTTTCGACTTCTTATGAAGCCCAGCCAGTACCTGTAACATTTATTATTTTTTCACTCCTTAAGATAGGACAGGCAATACAGACAAATGGATAGTTTAGATAAGCTCTCTTAGAGAAAAATGAGTTGCAGCATAGCCCACATTTCTATTCTTTCAACCTCTGAATTCCAGCCCAAGGTTTGTGTTAAGAAATAGTCGGTAGTCTTGACTCGGCCCACTAAACCCGCAACTATCTATTCTTAGTAAATAATTGACACAACAGACTTAAAGCAATAAATTTTTTTACCTTGTGCGTACATAAGTTGCCAAAAAATTATTAATTTTTTTATTTAGTTGCCAAGAGCTTTTTCAATTTTATTTTGCTGCAATAAAAAAAAAACTGTCTAAAAATCTTCTCCAAAACAAACCTAGTCTTTAGAATAACTTTAGTTCAATTTGTGCGTAGTTTTAAAGCGCCTTTGGTTTACAGTCCTTTGCCAAGTTAGTACAACCAAAACTTGGAAGGAAAACTTTTGGATGCTCTGGAACTTTATATGCTCAAGAACTACTTGGCAAATTGTTTGCTATTTGCCATTTCCTTTGGATAAACAGCAAACGATTTCAATGTAATTTATTTTTTATATACATATGTTATGTGTTAAAATATTGTATTTGATTGCACTCGTATATATACATAGTTGACATAATGTAGTACATACTGACTGAAAGAGTTGGACACATTGTTGCAGCTGGCATAGTGACTTTTGGAGTACCTTGGTGCTCCTCTACAAAAGATTATGATATTTGTTGTTCATTCGCTGTAAATGCATTTTGCATAATTTGTTTGTGCACTGAGGTGTATGTGATGTCATAGTCATCATAGACGACTACATCAGCAGCCCCCTTCCCATTCCCATTCCCATTCCCATCCACATTCATTTGTCATCCTCATCAGCATCAGCATGTTCCATGTGGATAGGGATTGCCTCTGTGTGTCTCCCATGTGTGTGTGTGTGTGTGTGTGCATGCGTGCGTGTGTTTGTGGACAAGTCAAACAGCAACCCTTGCCTCGCCTTTGCACTCTCACTTTAATTTGTGTGCCAAACCCAATGCTGATTTCTCTTAACATGCATCCATCCATCTGTGAGTGTGCGTGCGTATCTGTGTGTGCATGTTGATGACGCGCCCCAAACAATGTCATGCCGCCTTTGTAAGCTCGCGTGTTACATGCAAATGCGATTCTTGTGCTTCCTCTGCTTGTTTGCATCCTTCCAGCTTCTTTTGTTTTTGATACCCCTCGTTTTTCAATAGCATCCATGCCCTACGGCCTAGGGGCCAAGAGTGCGCGCAAATAAATATTGTAATGATGTATGTGATTTCTTTTGTGTGTTGTTTGTGTTCTTTGCATGGTTTCTTGTCATACACATAAGTTGGTGGGGTTGGGGTGTTAGGTGTTCCTGGAAGCTTGTTCTGTACTCTATGTCCATAAAATGGATTATAGAGTGTATTGCATTTGAAAAAGTGTGTTTGGATTAGTTGAAGTGGAAGTGTATATACTTTAGAAGGTTTTGGATCTTAAGACAAGAAGAGCTGGATTTAGAACGTATAACTCTGATTTGTTCCTATAAAGTGTTGAAGTTGCGGAGCCTGAATTATGGAAAAAGTCAAAAGCTATGTGAAACAAGAAACAAGCTTCAGACACGAAATCGCACTTCACAAATTTTTCAAGGATATTCAAATATATTCAAAAATATTAAATCTCAAATGTTTTTTAGCATCTCCTAGAACCAGGTGCGAATTCAGTATTTGGTTTAAAGGGGGGTTCCTCACTTCGAAGTGTATATATATCGGAGTACGCAACTTTTGAGGGGGTTCCGGTCCAGAAAAAATCCCCGTGCATCCGTCACTGCCAATATCCTAGAAGCTAAGTGTGTATGCACTTTGCCTTTATTCAATATGGCATTATCTGCTACAAATAACTTATTATAGTATTTGGCAGTTACACAGGTAAAATTGAAAAAATTGTATTTTTAAGAAACCCTTTGATCCTTAATTTCAAAATCTTGTATACGATGTCAAAATCATCTGTCCTACCAAGTTTGAAGTTATTTTCTTTCTATTCCACAATAAATTCAAGCGCATAAAATGTAATTGATCCTATTATTGAGAGAAGTTGAAATCACATATTTCTAATTTTTTTTTATTTTTTTTTTTATAAATTCAGAATGCATATAAAAATGATTGAAATGTGCGAAAAAAAAAAATAAAAATAAATTTAAAATTTTATATTTTATAAAAAATCTTTTTTATCAAATTTTATATTTTATAGATGATGTCAGATGTCTTCAGTCATTTAAGAGATATGGCTTGTCAAAAAAGTCTAAATACAAAATTTAAATATTCAGTTATCGATAACTCTATATATAATCGGAATTTTGTAATAAAAATTAACGTGATTAATATTGAAAATGGTGCATTGGTAACTGTACCACTTTTTTGGTGGTTTGGTTGTTATGACATTTATGTGTGTTTAACAACCAAACCAACAGATGGCGCAGCCTATATTTTCGACATTGACATCATTGGCTCTAACATACGCGCAGTAAGCGGAGCTTTCTCGAAAATTTAAAAATTTTGAAAAACATGGGCTTGGCGGTAAGCATGGACAAGACGAAAAACTTCCTATCTACAAGTAAGGGCACAACGCCACGTGGCTTAGATAGTTACAACCTCGAAGTTGTTAAGGATTTCGTCTACTTGGGAACAAACATCAATGATACAAAAAACGACGTCTGCAAGGAGATGCGTCGCCGGATAATTCTTTCAAACTTTGGGCTCAGTATGGAGTTCAAGAATAGAGCCCTCTCTCAACATACAAAAATAAACCTGTATAGATCCCTTATCATACCCGTTCTTCTTTATGGCGCTGAAGCATGAACATTGTCAACATCCGTTTAGGGCTTTCAAGAGAAAAATCCTTCGATGAATCTTTGGACCTACAAATGTGGATGGTGATTTCCGTATTCGAATGAAACATGAGCTGTATGAGTGACCTAGTGAGAAGCATACAATTAAAATGTCTGCGCTATCTTGGACACGTCATTCGCATGGATGAGAATGCTCCGGCTAAAAGGGTATTCGAACGAAAGTCACTGGAAGGATGTCGGCCACAGGGACGGCCGTCTCAGCGATGGGAAGTATCTTCGCAGCCATGGGATCACCAATTGGCGCTGGTAGGCACAAGATAGGAACCGCTGTCGAGGGATAATCTTCGCGGCCAAGACCGACAACCGGCTAAATAAATAGATACAAACAATCCAATGGAAAAAACCTGGGATAAACAAACTGTTGGTTGGTTGATTAGCAAAAAAAAAAGTTAAGAGCAATTCTCTTAAGTCTGTCACAAAACTCTCACTATATCCAAATCAAAAGTCTCAAGTACATATGGCTTCGATTCAAGGAACCCTGTCCTTGTACAAACTGAGCACAGAGCATCTTCTAGTCAGGTACATAAAAACATGTCGCTACCGCCTCCTTTGTCAGCCAAGTCAATACAATTGTCTGGGTTGAAGTGTTTTTTTTTCTTTTTTTTTTGGCTATCAGTATATTGAAATCTTTTTAGCTCATATACCCAGGTAGATTGCTCAAGCTCAAGCATGCTTGAGTATTTTGCAACATGCGCTTCAGTGCAACATTTTGAAAAGCGAAAGAGTACCTATATGTTTTTTTTTTTTAATGGTTGACATTAATGAAGTAACAACAACTTGGCAAAGTCATTAACAGAAATGTTGAAATGCATTAAGCTTCAACAGAAAAAAAATCAATAAACAATCAAAATGTTGCAGAAAAACCTCAAGGCTGCAATTATGTTGGCGACTGCAAGCTATCAAAGGACACATTCATTTAGAAAGTTGCAAAAAAAATAAGAAAAAATGTTGCAGCCAAAGTGGCAAGTGCACTTTTCAAGTGCAGCGGAAAACGGCGGTTTTTCGTATATGAGTCAGTCATGTAAAAAGTTAAAGAGGCTTGAAACGGGAACACTTTAAATTGCCGCATGAAAAAAATATGCACTTGTATATGCAAGTGTGTGTGTGTGTGTGTGTACACCAATTAAGTGCAATGCACGCGGACAACGCCCAAAAAAGTATGCTACAAAATGCTTGTTGGCCATGTCAATGACAAAAACATTTCGCCTAGGCGAAATGTGAGCGAGTGTAAAACGCGTAAAAATGAAAATCAATAGTACGGAGTAAAAAAAGAAGAAACAAAAAATGAAATATTCCATATATGTATTGTATGTACATATATGTGGATATATACGTGAAGTGCCATATATGGTACAATTATTCATATACGAGGGCAGCGACGCCGCAGCGCGGTTGGCCAGCTCTGTCAACAGCGACAGCGGCCGAGCAGAGCAGCAGCTGCAATTGCAATTGGACCAATGCATTTGTTTGAGGTGCGAGTGTGTGAGAGTGTGATTGTGTTTGTGTGTGAGTTGGCTGACACTGAAACAAATGGTAAAAAAAATTTGTATATGTTTTGCTCTCATTTTTTTATTTATACAGCCGAGCTCTCTTTTCGTAAAATTACAGCTGGTTTTAAATAAAGAATATTCTTCGATAAAATGAGTCCGCAAGAAAGCCGAATTTCCGAAATCTTTATTGGATTTAATATGAAAATTTCTTATCGAATTTCATGGGCTGGTTGAAAATCTATAGAATTTGGTACTGAGTTGTGTGAAAAAATATAATTTAAGAAATCAAATTTTTATAAGTAAATAGAAATTCGAAATTTTCGGCATCGCGTGATTTTAATATAATATATTTTTTGCTTTTACCTATTATATAAAATAAATGTCAATAAATGCACTTCTTGTACTGCACACAAAAACACTGAACAATAGAGCTTCAAATTTTCACAACATGATCTTTTTCTTATGGAATTTTTGATTTATTGAATTATTTACTCCATTGTATTATAAAATAAATAAAAAGAGAAATAAATTAATCCTAATTTTTTTCTATATTACATTTTTGTAGGTTTTCATAGAATTATTATCACAAAAAAATTCTTTTGAATTTATAGGTACTTATGGGTAAAATTTTCGTATTCTTAAATGAAGCTACGAACAGGCGTCGCGCATTCTTTGGTTAAACTCAATTTTTCAAACTCAAATAGCCTTCGGTATCGGATATACTTATATGTATGGGTCAACCGATACCCAAACCGATACTAATGCTGTTAGTGGGCCAGCTATAGCGCTATAGCATCGATTAATGAAAATTTTTTTTTTTTATATTTAAAAAATAGTAGAAAAATCGAATATATTGATAAAACCGAATAATCCAAATTTTAGTAGCGTTGTTGTAATTTCTTAAAAAAGTTTTTTAATAAGACAATATAAGAGTTTATTAATAAATGTAGAATATCATAGCACAAAACATTGTTTGTGGAGATTCTGGTGCCAAATTCCGATACTGCGAGAATGGGGGAAAAATGGCTGCTGCCATATTTTGTGATGAGCTTTAAGTAACATTTGATCAGTAGACGTACAATTTATTCCAAGTTCATTTTGTTGTGCCACAAAAGTCAAATGTCAGCGACAAACGTAAGAAATATTAAGAAAAAGAGCTTTATAAATAAGGCTCTTCAAAGACATTTATCCTGACTAGATTGCAAGAAAGGAGCCGTGATCTGCTGCCATCAGTATTGGGACTGTTGACTGCCTTCTATCTATTTCATACTGGTTAAGGAAAAAATTGTGGAAAAAATCAATTATTATTATAAGATTGCAAAGAACATAATATAAGATAAATTTTAGACATTTTCTTGTCATCTTTAGAAATCAATTTTGCATCTTCACCATTGACTTTTTCGCTCAGTGTATGCGCTTGTTTGTGCGTGAAATTGGGTGGCTGGCAGGCTGGTCAGCTGCGTGTTATGCAAAGGCAGCAGGAGCAATAACAACAATAATAATGACTATGACAAGTCCACAACAGGAACAGCAACAACAACGCCGCCTTTGTTGCTTTCGTTGTTGTTGTCGTTGTTGTGCGACACAAACACGGGAAACGGAAACGGCCATGTTGACGTCAGTCAGTGTGCAAATGTTGACCTACATAGAACGAAACAGGCGCATAAATGCCAACAACAACAATAGAAACAAAAACAACAGCAACAGCAACAGCAACAACAACAACAACAACGACAACACCAACTTGGCAACTTGCAACTGCAACATGCCACTGAGATAAGTCCAATGCAAATGGCCATGCCTAGATCTCTCTTGCTCTCTGTGTGTCCAGTTGTTGCTAGTTTACCAGCTGCCAACGCATTGTTGGAATTATATACATAGTTGCAGTTATTGTTTTTAATATATAACAATAATAATTGTTATGAAGATTTATAAAATTGGGTTGACAACAGCCCCAAAGCAATATTAGTGGTATTCATTTCAAGAACCCATGAGAACCCAGGTCTAAGCTTAATTTGACAGTTGTGCATTAAACGAGAGATAGTAAGATATGCATGCATATCAGTAATGAAGTTAGTACAACGGGGATAATTTTCAGAACCAACAGATACGTATGTGAACCCGGAAAAGGAATTTTTTTTAGTAAAATATTAATATGTTAGTTACTTTGTATATCTTAGTCAAGTTTCGTTATAATACTTTTTAAATATATTCAAAATTTAATTTCATTTTCTTGGTTCGATTAAGAAACTAGTACGATAAATATTATGACGACACTACGACATATTCATAACATTTTTCTGTCATAATATGATGGGTATGTTAAAATTAATAAATTATACCAATAGAATATCCAATGCCGATATGGCAACGCGTATGAATTTCCTGACGAAATTAAAAAAATTTTTTATTTTCATAATTTTTTGATATTTTGGGGAAAAAAACCTGAGTATAAAAGACAGTCATTAGAAAATCTTAGATTTAATAATATGACATTCGAATTTGTATTATGACCATGCGGCTGAACCCTTAACATAACAGATAGTCATATTTCGGAAAATCTTTCCGAATCTTTTATTCGGATACGTTTTGAAACCACATGATTGGTGCTTCGAGAATTCAAAATTTTTGACTGAGCATTTTAAGTACTATGTGCGTCATAAAAAGAATCGCAGAGTCAATATAACGCTGTGGTGGCATACAAATTAAGGCCATTTATGGACATTACAAACGGAAACATGTATACAATGTGAAATTAGTGCCTTGTATTCGTAAAATTAAATCCATTATCGATTTCTGAACTATCGGAAAAAAGACCAAAAATTTGCATTGATCAGTATTAGTATCGATGAATACCCTTTTTTGTTCGTCCATATGAACACCTTAATTTTAGAGATCATTACAGCTGGGGACACCAAATTTTTGCTAAAGTTTTCATCATTTATCCGGACCATAGACTTCCGATATCACGTGATTTGCTATTTTTACTGACCCCAACTACTTTCGAGGCAATACCATTTCACAGATGGCATATAATGCCTAATAATTTAATTTCTCAAATTACATTTTCGCCATTTGGCATTTCAATTGTACCTTTCCAACATTTTGGTCGCTTTGCTTTTAGCCCTCATACTAACTGATCCCAAATAGGCCTAAAAGTGCCAAGGCAATGTTGCCGCTGCTGTTCTTCCTGCTGTTACTATCACAATGCACACAGCCTGACAGTGTTTAATGATGACAGAAAGGAAGAGCAGTGTGTGTGTGTGTGTGTGTGTGACAGAGAGCATTTATGCTAGCTGCCCAGAGAGGAAGAGAGTCAAGGTTTTGTTGTTGCCGTTGATGTTGGCTACGTGTAGACACGCACAAGCAGCAGACGCATGCAACCAACTGCCAGCAAAAGAGCTAAACGCCAAAACTGGCAGCTGCCTGGTGAACCCCAACAGTTGGGCCTCGAGTCCTTTCCAGAGTCAGTGGCAGCCAGTGAGACGAGTAACCAACAAACAAACAACTGACACGGTGCTTGAGCCTTGAAACGGCAGGGTTTCGGATGGGGGCTTGTTAAGGACAATTCGTGCAGCATAGAAAGGGGGCGGGGTAAAGAAGTAGGCGTTTTGCTGCTCTAACGTTTGTTGCCACAAAACTCAATGAGTCAATGACTTTTTGGTGTCGTCGTCGTTGATGCGCGCCGCCTCGTTGTCATTAGTAACAACGGCAGCAACACCGTAACACACACTCATACACACGCACGCTCACACGGACACACGTACGCACACACACGTACGCACATGGATGTACCTCATATGTTGATTATGTTTATAAGTCAGCTGATTTTGCGATAATATATTACGATATGCCGAAAAGGGTTGATGAAGGTACAAATAGCCATTAAAATTATTTCAAGATACATATCCAAACATTACAATCATCTTTCGATTTATGAACCAAGAAAAAAAATTTCGAAATTTATTAATGCTTAAAATCGTGTATACAAAAACTAAAATATGTTTTTAAAATTTCGAACTACTGTATTATGTATTGTATTATAGCAGATAAATTAAAAAGTATGAAACAGTGAACGTCTATTTGAAGGTGGGGAATACTATATCGGTGTATTGTTGGGCTCTGTCGGATACAATCGAAGTGGTCAGAATTCACTTTCTCTTAATAATGACAAAAGCTCTTTTTCAGAACATGGTTATAAGAATACCTAAAAGGTATATAAGATAGGTTAATTTTCTTCAGATTTGAGGCGTACAAGGTGGGCTTGCAATATGATAAAAGGTGACATCGATAATTACTTTTCAAGTGTCTAAGACATTTTCTCTGGGAAATAGCGATATTTGTAAAAAAAACACAAAAATGTTGTGAGTTCTTAAGGTTACCAATTTTTGTGATTGGGGACATTTGGGTAAGCTAGACTATTTTACTTTTGAGAAAAAATAAAATAATGAAAATTAATTAGTGTGGTTTTGCCCTAATGTAAAATATAAGTCTCATCTCTGGAGAAAAATAAACGGTTAGTGTTATCGTTTTAAAATCTGTTTCAAAGTTATTCACATACACGAATCCAAGTAAGGGGTAGTCATTGTTGGGATCAAACAACTTTTTTTTGTATACGGTGCATGAAATTGAGTTGAAGGGTTGCATTCATTGCGAATAATGGATAATAGTTCTCTTAGTTTGTGTCAACAGTACCAAGAACTATTTATTATTATCATCGCAGAGTTATATATCGATTATAAACCAATTCATTCACATGTATAAGTCCATAAAAAATACATACATACACATACAAATGTTTATATCTACACGTCTACACAAACAAATTCAAAAACTGTATAAATTAACTTTTGCCGTATCATCTCAAGATGTGTCAACAGTTATTTATTTGCCATTTTGGCATGGCTTGAAAATAATTGCAAATGTCTGGCAATACTGTTGAATGATAAATGCTTAAAAATAATTTATACATTTCAAGATTTTTAAGAGAATAAACTATCAGCTCTCACGATAGTAGACATCATAATTTACTCACGAATTTTGTCACGATAAGGTTCTTATAAACGTAGTTATAAATACTTCCAGACACGTTGCTGTTATTTTCAAACGGCGCCAAATGCTTGGAAGCTCATGTTCTCGTTATTGCTGTTGTTGTTATTTGGTCGGTTTGGCGCACTTTGTTGGCCATGTGGGAAATAAGCGAATATCTGCATGTGTGCGTGTGTGTGTGTGTGTGTAGCTCTGTATGTGTGTGTGACCACGTATATATGTAGGTTTCACTTACCAACAAACAACAGAAATAAATTTGGCAAACAAACACGTTTGGGCTTGTTATGTTTTATTGTTGTTGTAGTGGTTGCTGTTCTTGTTGTCCTTGGAGCTAATGTATGCCAAAGTATGTCAACAGCAGTCGCTTATTCGGCTCCCATTGTTTTTGGCTGCGGTTTGTTTGCCGCATTTTAGACGTGTTTTAACATGCTCACGCGCACAAATTAGCTTGATGTTGGCCACGCGAAGTGTGCTGGGGGGCGGTTTGGGGTTGCTGGGAAATTATATGCAGCATACTTGTAGGGTCTGCGTCTGCAATTATAAAATTTTGGCACCTTTACACCTGTGCCTTTTTGTGGCTGCTACAGTTCAGTTTTCATTTATCATTTTTTGTTTGGTCTCAAATTAATTTCCCCAGACGCACATTAAACAAGTGCGCCAAAGAGCATATAAGAAAATTTGTAACATCCTGAAAATTTATGCAGAGACAGTGCTATGTAGTAGCTACTATTTGAGCCTTGATAAAAGTGTAAAATTGTTTGTGTAATTCAAGTGAATTATGTAAATATATTGAAGCTGTTGAAATGTGCATGGAATATTACGCTTATGCTTAATATATGCGGCCAAGTTAATTTTGGCCAACAGCAGATGGATACTGTCAGTGGCGTAGTTAGCTGTTTGCAATAGTAGGGGATAAGGCATTTTTCTTCGAAAGTTTAGTGAGCAACATTTTTGGTCAGTTGATAACGCGAATTCTGGAACCATCGAGACGGCCTATTGGGTTATTGCTACAAAGTCGACACAAAGTCATGGCATTACAGAGGTGATGAAGAGGTGTTGAGGACGATAGTACAAAATGCTGTAAGGTTTCTTGGTTTTGGAATTTTCTTGTAGAGTAACAGCTTGTATCTTGTACGACCTATTCAGCTTATTTAGAATTCACAACAGCAGCTATGATAAAATCTATATATATATCGTTAATATATGGAGGTTTGGATCCCTTTAGCCACGCCACTGCATGTTATTAACAAAATGTGAGTTTGACTACGCACATAAAAACTAAGTCACTTGATATGCGACCAACTGGCCAGCACGTGCGTGAGTCGCACGAAGCATAGAGAGACAAGGATAGGCATAGACAGCTAGACAGATTGTGGAGCATGGAGCTGCAAATAATTGATACATTAAACAATGAGCCAGCCGTCAGATACAGTTACAGTAGCGCTGCTGATGAGTCCAGTAAACACAGCTGGCCTGCTTCCGTCCTTAACCACAGACAACAAAACGCAATATGGACACACTGCGCCTGCGTCGGCGCCAGTGCTGCCAATTACTGCCGGCTAACGAAACACCACAGCAAAGCGTAGAGCGCAAAAATCATGACCATGGCTTGGCCCAACTGCAAGCAGTTGAGTCAGTTGCTGTTCGAGGCTCGCAGGATACGCACGGCTTAAGCGCTTGGAAAAAGAAAATGCTGGCCCAGGCGCTGAACTTCGTTTGAACGACGTTATAAGTGTGCGAGCGTGTGAGTGTGCGTGTGTGTGCGTGAGTGAGAGTGCGGCCAAGCAAGAGCGCAAGCTAAGAGCGCGTAAGCTTAGCTTAAGAGCGCCAAATGTTTACATGCCATATTCGCAGGCAGTGCTATAGAAAATCGTGCAGTTTTGTTTGGTCCGTGCAAGCGTTAAGTTGTCTAGGCGCAAAAAATATCTTATAATCAAATGCGTCGGTATAGTCGTGTGTACGTGAGAGACGGCTTTGAAGCCGGTCGCTAACAGGCGCTGCCAAATAACAAATATCTTATGAAATCAAAAGAAATCAAAAGCATTTAAATCAAAAGCAACAACAAATTTATAATAAATATTAACGAGCGAAAAGTGCAAAGAATTTTTTAGCAAAACCAAAAATAAACAAAAATGTGCCAAAAATTTTAATTTAAAGCAAAATTATGTTAAATAAAAGCTCAGTTAAAAAATGAAATTCTACAAAAGCCACGCTCAAAAATATTAAAGCTCATATAAAATATAGCAAAAAAAAAAAAAAGCGCAAAACATCAAAATATTTCATAAAAATCGCATTTAATTCTAAAAATTTAAGACGAAAGTAAGGCAGCAATAAAGTTCACTAATAACAAAGCGATAAAAAAAAGAACGCTTAATATCAAAAATGAAAGCCGCAAGTTAAAAAAAATTGAAATCATTTTAAATCTCGCCACAAAAATCAACTCAATTCAAACAAAAGTCACAAATCTTCTAAGCATAAACAAAAATCGTCTGCTCCATAATCATCTGCGAAAAGTAAATCAAAACAGAGAAAAACATGTGGATTAGTAGCCGCCTTTTTGTGATTTGTTTGCTGCTCACTTTCGGTACGTCTACAGTGCTCTATAAATAAATATGTATATAAGTCGACTTCTATGTGTTTATATATGCTTAGGTCTCATACTCTACGCTCTTTTACGGTGCTCGTTCAAGACTCTTAAGCCCTTTCTTGGCTTGGCTTGGCTTGTTATGGTTGTGCCTCTTTGCTATGTAAACATTTTGATTTGCCGCAAAGTATGCTACGAATTGCGTCGGATTTCTTAACGTTTTCTTTTTTTTCTTTTGGCCAACAGCTGTCGGCATATTTTTGTTTTGGCCAAGCTTATTATGCTATATGCATAAAAGTAAATCTCACTAGATTTGGCGGCTTTGCTTGCGATTTTGATAAAAATGAAAATGCTGTGAGTTTGTTTGTAAGAGCAGTTCCATAGGTGTTTGCTTTTATTAGGCATTATAATTTATAGCCCTGGCTGTGTTGGCCACATAAGTGCAAATGACTTTTGGCTGAAAGTGTCTAACGCACTACAAAAAGAACAAATACAACAAAAAGTAAAACTAAAGCCAGCAGCCAGTGGCGTAGTTTGCTATTTTAAAAGGGGCTGTAGTAGTAGTTCTTTAAAAAAATAAGTGGAAATGTTATTGATACTAATGTTTACATAATTTTGATTAGAGAGCAGATTAATTAAAAATATCAAACTTAAAAACTTGAAAATCTTAATCTGTCAAGAGACAATTTATTCTGTGAAAGTCTTTATTACCATTAGAGTAGCTTGTATTCTCAGAAACAATAACGTCTGGACTATACACAGCTCTTTAGGGATTATAGGGGTTTATAAACTAATAAAGTCTTCAACCTTTGTAACTTGGTGAAAAATAGTTGACCTGCAGTAGGGTATTTTTTATGAAAAACAAAAGTTTTGATGCAGAATTTATCATCTCCACAATTTTTTATGATTTTTTGCATTTAATTTAATTTTTGTTTTTTTAAGAATCATAAATTACAGAATTGCATTCATTATTTTTTACTAAACTTTGTTCAAATTCTTCGTGAAAATCTATGCCGTGGTCTATTGCTTGTAGTTAATATTATTGAACTATAAGTTGAAATGACTATTAAGGTCATATATTTTGTAGAAGTGTTTAAAGTTATACGAAATTAGTAGAGTTTTTAATTAGGTATATCTTTGAAACAAGTTACCACAGGTGATAAAACTTCAGTGTTTTAAAGTTATGTGAAATTATTGATCTTTTCAGTATAAATATCTTTTTGTAGCAAGGATTACTGTAATTACTGATCTACGAATATTAACGAGACGCATACTTAATTATTTCAAATTTTAGGCTGCAAAATTTTTAATTGAAAAAAAATTGATAAAGGGAATTAGAGATTCTTTTTATTTCAAGAAACTTCATTTGCTTATATATAAACTTGGGTCTCGCTGTGTCTTGTGATTTTCGAGATCTTAAGTTTCATAGTGACGACTCAGATGTTTGTGCAAAATTAATTTGAAACATACTTTTTATGACCCAAAATGCAAAAAGAAAGCGTCTCACTGGTACACCTGGTGTAGGTTTAAAACACCTTTTTACTCAATGAGTAATGAATATTAATAAAGAAAGTTTCTACATAATATATTTAATGTAGTGGCAGATAGATGCACTATGATCCCATCCCCATGTCTACGCCACTGGGCATATAACTTGGCATATGAAATGCGTTATGTCAAGCTCAAGCAGCGCTCCCTCAATTTATATGCTGTCAATACACACACAGACACACACACACACACACACAGACACATTGCGTGTGTCCAATCTAATGAAATGTGTCAGTAGCAGCAACAGCTTCAACAACCACAACAACAAACACCAAAACAACAACATCAACAACAACAACAACAACCAGCATCAATGGCGTTTATGCATGAAATTTCATATTTTCCAATTTTCATTGCCGGCCTCTACGTCTGCCATTTTGCATTTGATGTTTATGTCTCTCTTTTTCCGCTTTGGCTCTCTCTTTTACTCATTGTGCTATAAAAAAATTACAAATATGGCGTATAGATTTTCCATATATATATATTTTATTATTTTGCGGCCTCGTTTGAGCAAATGGAAAATATGCAAATGAATTTTCTGATCCAATGCATGGCAAGCGGAAGTTTCTTCTTCTTTATGCTCTCTTCTTTTTTTCATTTAAGCTTGCCCTTATTCACTTTTGGATGAAAGCCTAAACAATTATTTGGCATTTCAATACTCTTTCGGTTTATACATTGAGTATACCATGATGTTGGCTGAACTTAGTCCATCCATTCCACACAAACGCAAATAAGTTTTATCTATTTTTCAAAAACATTTTATTTATTCAGAAAATAATCTAAGGTCAACTGTACTTTGTTGTACCCTTTAAATAAATAAAATAATTATTAAAAAAAAAAAATCATCAAATAATTTTTTTTTTATTTCTTTTTCAGTTTTAGAAATAGAGTCAAAAGTTTCTTTTTTTAAATTTCAAACTTAAAATATTTATTTTTTACAAGCTTAAAAATCTGACTTAAATGTAAATTTTGATATGTAAAATATTTTTATTATTTTTTCTCTAAAAAAGGCAATAAAATAGTATAAGCTGTCCAAAATATTTTTCGAAAGTCCACTGAAAGTTAATGTGGATTTAGGTTAATCTTACTAAGCTTGTAAAAAAACTATAATAATATTTTAGAAACAATTCATAAAATCGAAAAAAAAAAACGAAAAAAGTTATCAACTTTCTTTTTTGTTTATTAATTTATTATGAACTGGTGTGATGATTGGGATGGCTCCAATAAATTCTTCATAAAGCCTAAAAATGATTTTTTAACCAACAATGCTTGTTTTCAAAAATCTTTTTGAAGGATAGATCCTAGAAGGTGCTTAGCCTTTTTTTTTTAGAACAATCCATTTAAATATTGTACCCTGTTTTTCTAAAATGCGAAAGTCTTGAAAACCGTAAAATAAAATAAGATAACTCATGAAGAGTTACTTTTTGATTATACTAGGATGCATTTTCTGTCAAAACTAGGTGTTCCTCGTACATATGGTTTTTGAGCGTTGTATTTCGGTAAAGGATAATTTTGAGTAGCAACTATAAAAAAGATATCCATCTTAATTTAGGTTTTTATCTTGCCATTGCTTTCCTTAGCATAAAATATTCAAGTCAAACTTCTTTATATTTGTAAATTTATTCTTTTAGTTTCTCAGTTGTAAAGATAGAATATCTAAGATCGGATTTAATACATAAAGCTAGCTTTAAGCAATATTCTTATTTTAAGGGATCGACAAAACTTCATATTAAAAAAAATATATAAATATAAATTTTTTTTATACGAAGTTTTTTTTTTTTTTTTTTGTAGGCCTCTATTGGAAAATACAGTAAATTGTAAATTTATAAAAACTATATAAGGAACAACTTTAATAGACAACCTTAACCTTAATTACTTTACCTGAGCAAAAAGATCTTATTCTAAAGTCAGAAAAAGAAAAAATATTTAATTTTTGTTTTCTTTATAATGCATGTCTAAGGGTAACCTATATGCAGAAAAGTTTTTATAATTTCTGGTAGGTTATAGGGAACTAGTTTATATATAATAATAATAAATTATGCTTTCAACAAAAAAAAAATAATAATAATTTATTGTTTGTAAAATGCAAACTATTTTTATATATATGTATAAATATATTTTTTAAAATTTTTTGTTTTGAAAAAATGCGTAAACAGGACCATTAAATTCGATCTATGAAATGTATCTTATTTTTGTATACTCAATATTTTTTTTAAATATTATTACTCATATGAACTTTATGGCTTTTAATGCAATTTCATTTATTTAATGAACAAAACGTACTAGATTTAACTCAACCGGATAATCAAAAAAAATGTTAGCTGAAACTAGCTATGAATATTTTGCACTTATTTTAACCCTAACCTTAGTAATGAACCTCATTATTTAAATATAAAACATTTTTTATATTTTAGACACAATTATAAGACTGCAGACTTTTCTAAAGCATTATATTAAAAATAAAATAATCTTGTTATTTCAAAATTCAAAAGATAAAGCGAAGTTTATTTTTGTTAAAGAAAGCTTTTTTTTTAAAGTATATTTATGATTCAAAATCTAGAGAAAAGAAAAATTATAAAGTTATTGCTTCTATAGACGGAAGCAATTATGTATCTATGTACCACTATTTATTATAATGTCAATAGTCTTTGGACAATTATATTTCAGTATTAGATCATTAAAAAATATAAAGGTAATACTTTATTCAAAAAGGAAAAATTCCAATCACTTTTTTTTAATTAAAATTTAATAAATAAAAAATTCACTTATAAAAAATAGTATAAGCTTGCAACCGTGCTTAAGAAATTTTAGTTTTTAATGATTTTTAACCCCCAATATTTTAGTTAAAGGTATAAAAAAATTATTGTTTTTGAGGGTCACTCAAAAAGGCGCTGGAAACCAAAACTAAGCATTCGCTAGTTTCAAATCTTCCAATTAAATCTTGCTCCAATTTTCTGATATTTTTGGTTCTATTTCCAACACCCACTCTTCTGTAAGGGTATTCAGAATTTAATTCTTAATAACTCCATCATCTAATTTCGATTCCTTATACGATTTTCATTTAAATAATCAAACAACAGCAAAAAGCTCTTAGAGATTTTCCAAAATTTTGTCAGTAAACTTTTGATTTTGATTGATTATGTTGGTAATCCTTTATGACAGGCGAATAAAATTTTCTTACCAAATTAATGAAGTAACTTCTTAAATAAAAATAAACATAAAATAAATGCTCAACTTGAACTGCCAGCTGGCAGTGCAAACAGTAAAAATGTTTTTACTTAACAAATACAAATAGTAAACAATTTTGCAGCTTTATTTCCGCTCTTATATACAATCTGTTATATACATATATTTTTTTGTAAAACAATTTTCGCTAACAAATGCTTATAGCAATTTATTTTTGTATTTTTTTTCATCTTTTGCTTGTTGGCCTTAAAGTCTGCTAGGGGCTAGTTGAAAAACATATTTTTTCTGTTAAGTTATTTACAATTATTATTGTTGTTGCTGTTTTTCTTGGCTGTTTTTTTTGAAAAGCGCATTGGTGTCTGTGTTCGCTTAAAGTTCTTTCAAGTTATTTTTCAAGTTGCCAAGGACAGTTACAGACACACTGCCAGCCAACTA
Organism: Chymomyza fuscimana; assembly: GCA_949987675.1. NCBI lineage: Eukaryota > Metazoa > Arthropoda > Insecta > Diptera > Drosophilidae > Chymomyza > Chymomyza fuscimana. The sequence goes on from OX465089.1 coordinate 3,542,038, forward strand.
GTTCCGATTTAAGTCCTAGCCACTCTGCATGCCTATCATTACTGGTAAGCTTATTATAGGGAAAACTGGTATATCATGAATGCTGTTGCAACTATATAGCAACTAGAATCAGAATTGTTCTGAAACTTCAAGCATTCGAAAGGATTGTGATTTTCAGCGTAGTACACAACTAGTGCGTCTTCCATAGAGCCCGCTTTTTATTCGGACCATAGAACCAAAATTGGCAGTCAGGGTGTGTGTGAAATGCATTACTAATTTTCATATCGGTAGCTAAAATTTCGAGGATAGTATAACATTAAAGAAAAAAGTTATTTTTAATATAATATCTTTGAATTTCCCTTAATTTTGTAGCAGGAAAAAAATTCTAGTTTTTCAATTGATTAATTAATAAAAAATAATACAAAACAAGAATAGCCTTAAACCAAACCGATAAGGGTTTTATCTCTTGCATATGTATTTATGATTGAAATGATACCAAGTCAATTCTGATCAGACCGGTAAAAAATATATTCGACTAATTCTTTGGAATGGTTAATAAATAAACAACAATACATTATGGCGTACGTTAAAGTCGGGCGGTCGTCCTCAACGAAAGAATACCCTATACCACTGCACTGCAATCAAATCCGCTATATTGCCTAAGAACATAAACAAACAAAAAACAATCAATTTTTTTCGCCAAAAGCGTTTTTTTGACCCATCGGAGCTATATAATATAACCCCGATATTAAAAAAATAAAACTTAAATAAATGTAGGATCTAATCTGAAAGTTTGGATGCTCTAGCTCTTACCATGAAGACAGACAGATGGACAGACGAACACGTTTAAATCGACTTCTCTAGTCACGCTGATCATACTTTCGGTATCTTTGGGGAGTCTCCGACGACTCCTTCTGTATGTTACACACATTTTCGGCTTGCATAAACTTAATACACCCTTTGTACCATTTTGGAAATTTGTATACTTTGTACCAAGGGTAACACAGAGAAGGTGACCTTGAAGTCCCACCAAAGTTACCTCCAACGTGGTCTGGAGGACAAAAAAAAAAATGATCTAGATATGCCAGTTCGTCTGTCTGAAAGCCTTGGAGTGTAGGCTAACCAAACATAACATTTGGACTTTTTACACGAGCAGCCACATCAAGCCAAAATAATTTCAAAGCGTTAGGATCAGCAAAATCAGACCATAAAAAGCGGAGATATTCACATTATAGTATTTTAGAGGTGGGAATTCGAATTGCCTCCGTGGCTGCCCTACTATATAAAGGAAGCTCCGTTGGTTAATGGTCGGCCTCAAACTTCCTAAGTCTAGGAATCAAGGTTCGTTTTCTAGTGTAGTCAATTTTTTATTTTATTTTTTATTTTTAATCTTATATGCATACTTTTAACATATATAAGTATGTGTATAATAAGTTGCCTTAGAATGTGATGGTAAAGAGTTTCTCAAAGGCGGCGTTCTTAGCTTTTCAGAAAAAAAATAAAAAAAAAATGTTTAGGCACTTCTCTTAGAAGAGCATTTAAGCGAACATAAGTTACTTGTGAGTAAAATTTTTTCTGCAACTCCATTTTATTCAACCAGTCCGTCACCACTTAAGTTTCAACTAGTTTACAAAGCTACTACTTAACAAATATTCTTACAGTTTCTATTTGCGCGCTTTGCTGTATCTCTCTCTGTGTGTGTGAGTATCTGTGTGAGTGCGCGCCATTTCCTTTGCTTGTCTTTGGCGCATAAAAATTGAATTTCCTGTATTTTGGCTGATTGCGCACAGGCTTCTTGTCCAAGCATTTCCGTTTTTGGGTGTTACAGGATCGTATGGTATTTTGTCAGATTATGTTCCGGTAAAACTTGTTTAAACTGTGCCACATTTAAGTGTATTAGTTTTACTTAGTGTCTGTTTGGCGCAAAGGTTCAGCTTTCTTATTATACTTAATGGCAACGCCAACGTAAAAGTGTCAGGAATTTCGTACTTACTTTATTTTTGGTATTTTTTTTAATACTTTGGCCGCACTGCATTACATTTTATGCCAGACCATGACTTGACTTGCCATTATAAAGATAATGTCTGCAGTGTCATAAATACAAAAATGCACGTAACACTCAGCAGCAACAACAACAATAACAACAGCAACACCAGTAACAACAACAACAACACAAACACATGCCTAAAGGCTAAGAAATAATTTTAAAAAGTGCCAAAAGGGCATAATCCAAAATGTCTCGACTCGCTGCCAAGCAACCCCTCAAGACAAAACCCAACCACCCAAAGCAAAAAATGAAAAAAAAATATGTACTCACACATTTCAGAAGAAGACGAAGGAGCAGCAGAAGAAGTAGAAGCAGAAATGTACTCGTAAATGAAATACAAAAACGAGCGGAAATGCGAACCAAGTTATCATAGTCTGAGGTTTTGGCTGAGTGCAGGTGCTGCAATGGGAGCAACGAGCTGGGAAACCATTTATAGGGTGGTTAGGCTGACATATTGAATGCCCTTTTTCTTTTTTGCTCCAACAAGGATTAAAGATGTGCTGAAATTACTTGAGCACTTGATTAATTTTGGTAAAGTGCTGAGGTTTGGTAGTTGAAGATTTGCTGTTAAAATGGGAGCACCTAATTAATTGGCTGGGCTAGTTGAGAAATTTAGTTCCGCAGAAATACACTGCAAAATATAATGGAGGATTGTATAAAGGTTCTATTGGAAATTGGGTATAGATACAATTGAGTTCTTGACAAATCATTATTTGTTGTCTTTTGCGTTGGGATAATATTCACTTAGAATGCAGTTTTCATATAGAAAAAAAAGACAAATTTTGTTGGTAGAATCTAGGTTGAAAAAAGCTTAGTAGTTCCAAATATAAAAGAAGTCCTTCATTTTAGCAGTCACCCTTCCCTTTTTGAGTTTCCTCTTACTTTTAAAAACCAATATTTTTGGAAACTCAATTCTCCACAATGAAATATAGCAAAAATTTTGATGATCAAAATTGTATGAATGAATAAAGCCAAAAACGCCAATTTGTTAAATTTGAAGAAAATTATATATTTTTATATTAATGTCTTAGAACTTCAATATTTTGGCTCAAAAATCAATCAAGTCAATAATTCATATTGTGAAAGAAAATAGCGGACTCCGCCCACTGCGTGCTTCGTAAATCAATTCACATAAGTCATTTTACATTCATTTTGAGACATTCCGAGTACTTCCCTTAATTTCTAGGAATTTGAGAATCCTACAGTCATGCCTGTCCGACTCTAAAATAACGTGTACCAAAGCAGTGCTCGCAGTTTTTGAAAGATCTTCTTCAGAAAGTGCTGTTTATTTGAAAGTGCCCAAACGACCAAATAGTTTTTACTTACGGATGGCAATAAAAATGGAAGATATTAAATTTTGTAATTTTCTACATAAAAATGTTTTTGAATAATTGGTAAAAAAAACCTTTTTCTTTCCCACGGGGTCCCCTGAGGAGTAATAATTTTTATATTCTAGACCATATGCGTCTACACACCAGTTTTGGTGACCTTAGCTTGTCAAAATAATCATATTTTTAAATATAACTATTCAAGTTTTCATCCGATTGTAAATTTTGGAGCCCATAAGCTAAGGATGTCCTACTCGATCAGAAAGTTAAACATTTTCAGATGTTGATATCTTATGTTAGACTTGAAAAAAGCCTTAGAGAAAAATGTCAAAAATATAACAATGACATTGGGCCGTGCTCCGCGCGAATCTGAACATTTTATTCGGATTCGTTTTGACACCGAATATTTGGTGCTTCCAATTTCACCAAACCGAATTTTTCATGTGGTTTGAAACCGAATTTTTTGTTACAAGAGGAATTAAAACGAATCGTCGAAATATGGTAGGTTTATAAAAGTTCGAATTTTATACTGACATAATTTTTTTAATATTATTTGATATTCTTAGATTATATTTATGCCAACTTTAGGTTTTATATTTATTGACAATTATTTTTAATTATTTTGTTCTGACTTCAACTTAAAACGAATTTTTTATCATTTTGTATCAAACAAGGGATATATTCGAATTTATTGAAAATAAAATTGCGACAAAAAAATTCTTTTCCCGGAGCACTCAAAAACGAAACCGCATAAGCAGGGCTCCCTTTCTTAAGAACTGCTTCAGAATAATATTTGTCATATGCATTAGTAGAGTCTTATGTGTGCTTAATACTCAAAAATATGTTGATATTTTGTATTTTGAACACCATGTTTTCAATAATAAAGAATACACTTGCTGGCGAGCTTAGTACGGCATAACATTTAGTTCAGAGAGATTTTCAAATAGAATGTTAAGAATAATTTTAAATATGAAGCATCACTATATAATTGAACTCCCCAGTTGAATCAATACTAAAATGGACAGTACTAGAACTATATTATGTTGCTCAGAAAATTTATTTTTCAAACTATACTGTTTAACATGATAGAACGATTTGGCCTCTACTTTTAGCTAACTTAATGAATTCATTGGGATTTTGTATAATTTTAACTAAGCTCTTGTTCTTATTATAAAAGATATTACTGTTCCCAGTCACCCAGTATCAGCAAGAGAAACATAAATGAAATTAAATTAAATTAATTCTCATTAACATGATATATTTGTCAAATCTAAATTTCGTGTCGCCCGGGCTTCAAGACTATATTTTAAAATTGATTATTTGAAAAAAGTTTACCCTTCAGTCATAAAATAAGAATTTTCCCTTTAAGACAATATGATTTATTAAACTTTTAAGCCTATTTGGAAATGTAGCGCAGATTCTAAAAAAAGAAAAATTCTAAGTGAATATGTTGAATTCGTCGTTTGAACCACAAGAATAGGCTACAGACTCAGCTGAAGAATCCTCGCACACACACACACAACGCTTGCAGCGTAGACTTTTGTTTTACAGGAAAGAACACAGAAAAAAAGGAACAAGTGGATGTACACACACACACACACACACACACACCCAACACCCACACACATCTAGGAACACACATGACAGCTCTGAGGCACATAAAATACACAAACGCCCTGACCGCCAGTAGCTCTACTTTCCAGCCCACCCAAAAAAAAAAGGAGAGAGAAAAAAAGTGCCAAGCATACTCAAGACATACTTGCAATAATTTTATGGCCTGGCGGAACACTGAAACAGAGGCGTATCCAGCGGAGGCACAGGAGCGCAGACCGAAACCGAGTCCTGAAATCAGTGGGGAAAAAAATGAAATAGAACACAAAACCAGAAAGAAGTAACATAAAAATCCGTGCTTGAAGTAAAACAAAAAGAGCCAGGCCCAAACAAACTGAATAATAAAAAAAAAAACAAACAGCAAAAAGAAAAAGAAATATAAAAAATGCAAAAAAAGAAAATACAAAAGCAAAAAGAACAAAAACACAAAAAACAACTCTAATTGCAGACACAATAGCTTGTTGGGGGCGTGCAGAGGGGCGTGTGCCATACAGCGGTCGAGAACGAGTTGCAAGGATTTGCACAACGCCGCAGGACACTCAGCTTGGGTGGCAGACACTGCCAGGCGCATTCATGTGGAATATGAAGCGAAATGTCAATTTGAGCAAAATTATATAGATATGCATATATGTACACTCGTTTATACATGCTTGCATACTATATATAAAGATATACTTGTGCAGATACTATATAAAGAGCTACTACTTCAGCTGAGGCTCAAGACATAAATGTTATTCTAATTTAAGATAAGCAAAAATCTGTTTACACGTCGAGAGCAAGAACACAAAAAAAAATACAAAAAAAAATACATATAAAAATAAAAGTAGAAACGAAATGGCTTAAAAAATTTATGGCTTTTTTTTGAAAAAAATAAAGGGTTTTGTTATGGGTGTACTTGAGTGTGGCCGTAAAAATATTTATGCATATGCTTATAAAACCTTAACCAATCCACAAGACCCTGAGAAGCACAAGATTTTTATGTGGCCTAAAGATATTGGCATAACTTTATAAGTCCAAGCAAAATAGTGCTTTAAAGTGTAGTGTAGAATATTTACTTTAGACAACCCACTTAACTTCCTAAGAACTATGTCCTTTTTACGTCCTGTAAAAATTGAAAGTGTATGCGAGTATAGAGTATAACTAAGAGCATGATATTTGTGACAGACAGGATCTTTCCAAAAATGCAAAATCTTAATTTGGAACTTAGAAAACTTTAGGAGCAGAAGTTTTTGTTAGATTTTCTTGAACCTATTCAGATCATAAAAACCGAGGAGCTGCTTGGAACGTTACAAGCCAGACGTGCTAATCCAGTTCTGGTTTCGAATTCTCGTGGGATATGGTTTGTCAAAGAAATGTCAAGTGAGTGTTCAGTTAGCGATAAATATGTAAATAATCAAAATCTAAAACAAAAGTATGAGTTGAATATTGGCAGGTAACTGTTTAAAGTATGTAAAAGCCTTCAAAATCGAAAAAATACGCACATTTTTGAATCGCAAACTTACTCTATAATGTATTATGGAATTAACTTCCCAAGCTGGCAAAATGATTTATATGTTGAAAATATCCTATTGCCCACTATTTTTCATATTTAATAATTACTTATTTAATTACACTAGTTTAGATATTTTAAAAAAATTTGGTATCCTCAACATGTTTTAGTCATTTCTGTAGTTAAAATAGCATGCTAAAACCGAAAATGCAGTAACCAAATTTTTTCATGGAAAGGATTTCGAGATGTTTCGTAAAAAAACATTTTTCGAAATTAAAAAAAAGTCTAATTACTTAAAGACAAAAAATGTTTCTTAAATTTTTAAATTTACGTTCGAAATAGATTTTTTTTCAAAACTTTGCTAAAAATTACGAAAAATTTCATATGAATGGATAAATAACGACCAAACCGTAAATTTTGCAAAAATATGTTCCAAATATAATCGATGGGTAACTCAATGATCTACAGTTTAGTAAAAAATAATCAAAATCAGTTTAGTACAACCAGAGATATTCGCTTTTAGGTTAGGTTAGGTTGAACCGGTTGACCCCTGGGGGGAGTCACACATAGACTACATACTCCTTAGTGGAACCGGAGGATGCGGCTGGTGTACATTACACGTTAGTTGTCAATTATGCGCGTGTGCTTGGCGAACGTTAGAAGCCTTTGAGGTGCCCTTTCGGCAGCCTCTTCCAGTGAGGTAAGCCAGGGTTTTCCTAGGTACTTAAGTCTCGATGTGCATAGGGCGGGGCAGCGGCAGATGAGGTGCTCCAGAGTCTCTTTGACATCTGTCTCCCTACACTTCCTGCATTCGTCGCTGTTGGTAACGCCTAGCTTCTTGGCGTGAGCTGCGGTCTTCTTCTGCTCGGTGGTTAATCGTCCTTAATGGAATCTTTAGATCCTCAAGTGACGGTTGTCTTGATTCGGCCCCTTCCTTTGCGAGCCTGTCAGCTATTTCATTTCCCTCAATGCCCTGGTGGCTGGGAACCCAAAAGATGGACACCTCCTTCTGGGTGCTTAGTTCATCTAGTGTGTCCCTGCTTGCCAGTACACTTTTGGAATTGATGCTGAAAAGCCTATCATGGATTTGATCGCCGCTTGACTATCAACAAATATGTTTGTTCGGCTCTGCTCTAGGGTAAGCGCCAGTTCTGCAGCCTTCTTTATGGCGAATACCTCCACCTGGAAGATGCTGCAGTGGTCCGGTAGCTTGAAAGATACCTCTATGGGTGGGTCTATACAGTATACCGCGGCCCCAACGCCTGATTCCATTTTGGATCCGTCTGTGAAAATTTTTATGGCTCGTTGGTCCATACCAATTGTCCAGTCATCAGATCCCATTAGAGTGAGTGTTCTGAAGAAGTTGCTTACTGGGGTCGTATAGTCAGTGCTATTGGGTGTTACCCCTGCCACTTTGCTGTGCCCGTAGTTCGCAAGGGCCATATTACCTGCTGCACAGAGACATTGCGCTGTTTTCTGTGCTAGAAGTCTGGCCTGAATGTCTAGGGGGTGGACTCCAAGTATTGCTTCTAGGGCCTTGGTTGGAGTGGATCTCAAAGCCCCCGTTATGCACATCAGTGCACGTCGTTGGGTCAGTTTTTGCTTTTAAGTAGAGACACTTTTTTTTTAATTCCCAAAAATGTTTTTTTCGAAATATCTCGAAATCCGTTCCTTGAAAAAATTTCGCTTTTAGCGTGCCATTTTACTACGGAAACGAGTAAAACATGTTGAGGATACACTTTGCTGTAAACTAGTGTTATTTAATTATCGGCAACAATTAGTAAAGCGGGCCATTTTTTAGGTCGCTGTGTTCGATTTTTTTACCAATGTACTTGCCAATTAAACATATACATTTTGTTTGAAAAAATACAATTTTTTATCGAGTTATCGATATTTGAATATTTTGAAATTTTTTAAATGTTTACTTTACAACATACCTATCCAAAGTGGATACTCTTCGAAGTCATGGAAATTACGATGTTCGCATACGGGCCTGTAGAGCCTGCCGCGGCGACCATTTATGCGATATTATTTTTCATACATAAACGAGTTTCAAACTTGCATTTGATAAATACATTTGCCCCAATTTTGTTGGAAATATACGAATAAAATGCAATTAACAAACAAATCAACAGATGGCCCACCCTATATAATAGATAGGGACATGCGGATCGATTCTCCAGCATATTTTTAAGTCAAATCTATCGTCGATAAGTATATTTTCTCGCACGATCATCACCAAAAATCGAAAGATATAAAAATGTATTATTTATATGTAGTTTTTTGATTTAAAACGGTTTATCTTAAGCGAGTTTTTTCGAGAATTTAAATGTTACCTGCATTATACGGGTTATCAAAACGCAACTGTTTCTCAAAATTAAAAAAGTTTTCTAGAGACTTGAGAGCGAATTCATAGTCAACCTCTTTGTGGGATCCCTTATGAATTTTTTTTTTAACAAAATATGTGTATATAATGAACACCATTTAAAGCTATTTCTTGCGCTAAAATATTTTTTATAAATCCTCAGCTAATTTGCTCTACCATTTCACTTTTAACCCAAAACAGATGCCGTCTTCACGGAACCCTTTGAAACAGAACAACGTGGTCCCGGCTTTGTTATGGAACCGCCCGGTCGCGTGGAATTCTCCAATTCATCCGGCGGCTGGCTAGATTGCTCCGCCTCGGGCACTCCACAGCCGACGATCGACTGGGTAAATTCGGATGGCACCTCTGTTACGGACATGACAGGCGTGCGTCGAGTGCTCCGCAATGGCACCCTGGTGCTGCTGCCATTCGATGCAGCAAACTACCATCAGGACATACACAATACGATCTATCGCTGCATAGCGAGCAACTCCGTGGGACGCATTGTGTCCCGGGATGTGCAAGTGCGGGCGGGTAGGTTGCGCTTGAGTACTTTATGAAATATGAGGAATACTTATATCTATTTTTATGCTGCGTTGCAGTTGTGGGACAAGCGTACAAAGTGGATGTCGAGGTATTATCTGCCTCGCGTGGCTGCACCGCCATTTTGCGCTGCGTTGTTCCAACGTTTGTCAAGGAATTGGTGCGAGTGGTCTCCTGGGTTCATGAACCCGCTATCTACATCTATCCATCACTGCAAGGCGGTAAGTAGCAAGTGGCAAGTGGCAGGCGGCAGAGAGAGACTGCTTCTGCTGACGACTAGGCGGTTGTCTCTTACTGTCTGTCTGGCGAATGTCCTGTCGTCCTGCCATCCTGCAGCCAACAAAGTGCATTGTTTTGTTTGTAGTATTTGTCACACATGTGTTTGTATTTGTGTGTGCGTGTGTGTGAGTATCTGTGTGCGTGCATGTATGCTTTGATGCATAATTAACATTGTCCTTTAGCAATTTGAGACCCGGCTTTGGCTTAAATTATGCTCAGAGCACTTTCGGGCTTTTGCATTTTTAAAGCTCTTTAAACTTTACGCCCTCTACTACTTGACTTTCTACTTTGCAGATGGCAAGTTCCATTTACTGCCCACAGGCGAGCTGCTCATTCATAATCTGCAGGAGAGCGATGAGTCCCAGTCGTTCCGTTGCCGTAGCATGCATCGTCTCACCCGTACCGTCGTAGTCAGTTCTCCAACGCGTTTGCGCATCAACAGTGAGTAATCCGATAAACGATTTTTGGTTCCTCCTTTTTTTTTTTCGACATCTTTTTGCTCCTGTTCTCAATTTGTTCCAGCAGACTTATCCAAACTTTCAACACTAGTTGTCACTTGGTTTTTTTTTTTAAGTTTTAATGTTTGTTAAAGTTAAGTTAAGTATTTGCGAATTCGCAGTCGAACTGGGTAAATGTGCAAGATGTTTGGATTACACTAGCATACATTATTTCAACTAGCCGCAAAAATTATTTACATAAAGATAAAGGGTTCAAAAGTTTGACATTTTTTTAAACAACTCTCGCAAGTTGTAACGAGAATATAGGACTTTCTCACATTTTTATCAAATACCATACCACTTGTTCCATTACTCTCAAATGGCCTTTTCTTCTAAAAAAAAAGGCAACGTTCAAAATAATAGATTTTATTCCAAAATCCAGAGGAAATTTTAAGCGTGAAATTTTTTTTCCAAATTCGTTTGTTTTTTAAAAACATAAAAAAATATACGCAATGCTAGCTTTAAAAATTTTCTATGCAAAATCAAAAATATTTTATTTTTGGCTTTTGTGATTTTGACTGGATGAAATAAACGATCATAATCCCACTCTGATTTCGGATTATTTTCATTATTTTCCATTATAAGGAAAACTTTTAAAAATATAATGCAATTTCACCAAACCGAATTTTTCATGTGGTTTCAAGCCGAATGTTTTGTTGCAAGAGGAATTAAACGAATCGGTAAAATAGGTTTAAATAATTTAATTTAAATATGCTTTGATATTCTTTAATTTAAAGTTATATATTTATTGACAATAATTTTTATTATTATATCCTGTACCGTATGGTACAAAGGGTATATTGTGTTTGTGCAAGCCGAAAATGTATGTAACGTACAGAAGGAGAAGTCGGAGACCCTCCAAAGTTACCTAAAGTATGATCAGAGTGACTAGAGAAGTCGATATACCCATGTCCGTCTGTCCGTCTGTCCGTATGAACGCCTAGATCTCAGAGATGGTAAGAGCTAGAGCAACGAAACTTTCAGATAAGATCCCTTATTAATCCATAGGAGACAAGTTTATTTTATTTTTTTGATATCGGGACTACATTATATAGCTCCCATAGGGGTGTTTCAGAGGACCTCGAAAAAAAGCAAAAGTTTTAGATGGATAATTCGTTTGCTTATGAAGATATCATAACCAAATTTGGCAATCGGAAGTTTTTTAGAAACCCCCAGCACTGCACCAAATTTTATCAAAATCGGTTGACTATATCATATAGGTCCCATAGGATCGATCGGTCGAAAATTTGTTTTTTGTACAAAATTCGTTGTTTTTCGTTTATTTGTGAACATACCGTAACCACATTTGGCATTAAGAAGTTTTTTAGAGTTCCCAAACACTGCACCAAATTTGATCAAAATCAGTTGACTATATCATATAGCTCCCATAGGACCAATCGGTCAAATAATCGTGTTTTTTACAAAATTCGTTGTGTTTCGTTTATTTGTGAACATACCGTAACCACATTTGGCGTTAAAAAGTTTTTCAGAGTTCCCAAGCACTATACCAAATTTGATCAAAATCAGTTGACTATATTATATAGCTCCCATAGGGCCAATCGGTCAAAAAAACGTTTTTTGCACAAAATTCGTTGTGTTTCGTTTGTTTGTGCAGATATTGTAACCAAATTTGGCATTCAGAAGTTTTTGGAGATCTTCAACACTGTACCAAATTTTATCAAAATCGGTTGACTATATCTCATAGCTCCTATAGGGCCGATCGGTCGAAAAAAAGTTTTTGATTAAAAATTCGTCTGTTTTTGGTTGTTTATGAAGGTATCATAATCTAATTTGGCAATCAAATGTCTTTTGGTGTTCGTAAGCAATTTACCGGATTTTATTGCAAGCAGTGGTACAGGGTATCCCAAAGTCGTCCGCGCCCGACTTTAACGTACGCCATCTTTTTTTTTCTGACTCAACTAAAAAAATAGAAAGCACAGTCAAAATTAATTTATTTTTTTTTCGTTTATGTGGACGTATCTTACACGAACACATGACACATATTTATTGTTCTCGATAACTTCTCACATTCCCCTTACTGTTTTTTCGATAAATTCGATCATTTTATATGATTAACATATTAATTGAAATATTTATTAATTATTTACTTTAATAAATGTACGCAATATTAATAGCTTTTACAACAATATTTGTTAAACAAAGCACAATTTTTTTTTTTTTTATAACTAGGCAAATTTTTTTTTAGAACTTATCAACCCTGTCACACCTATCAGTTATCGATATAGTGTGTGTGCAGTGAGCGTATGCCAAAAATTTGTTTTGAGTTGTGGTTGTTTTTTTTTGGTTTGAATCAGAAAACAAATTATTAAAAATAATTATCAATAAAAATCATTCTTGAAATTATGACCTAAGAATATAAAAGTATATTTAAAAAATAATTGAAATCAAAACGAATCCGAAGCTCGGCTCGGATTATGATTCCTTCCTAGTTATTAAATATCTTACTTTAAATTGGTATAAATATAATTTAAGAATGTTAAACAATATTATTTAAAAAGTATATCAGCTCGTTTACGTACACCTCGATCCTATTTTGCTAATTCACAAAAAACTCGTTTTAGTGAAATTGGGTGCAAAAAAACAAGTGAAATCAAAACGAATCCGAATATTTTTGGTCCTTTTCGTTTTTCGGAGCCATCTGATAAAAAGTTTTAATTCTTTAGCATTTTTGCATTTCTTACCATAAATTTTATGTTAATTATGTATTGTTATTTTAATTCTAGTATTTACGAAAACCGAAACAATCTTTAAATAAAGTAATTCCACTAATCGACATATTTCTATACAGCACATCGCGGCATCGTCTCGCCCAGTGTGGTGGAGCACACAGCACATGTTCAGGTGTCCCAGGATGAGGGTGCGGTGCTTTTGTGCGTTGCCCAAGGCTGCCCTTCTCCCGAATACAGGTGTGTATCAAACAAAATCGATTCTTGACGAAATCGTTAGGCCCACATGCCGCCAAAGATAAAAGATAGACGGCAGGGGCAGAGAAAGAGTTGGCGACATTTTTAGCACACATTCCGAACTTTTGACGTTGACAGCTGGTTGAGTGACTGGCTAAGTGTCTGTCTGTCTATCCATTAGTTATTAGTGCCAGCTGCATGTGTGTGTGTGCAGTGTGTGTGTGAAAGCTTTTGCTTTTGTCTGTGTTAATTGGAACGCACACAAGCAGTAGCACACACACACACATACACACTTGTTTGTTGTATCGTTTATAGTTGCAAAGCAAACAAATAAACATTGACTGTGTGGCGCATTAATTTTATGAAATGTGTCGAAAGAGTTGCCAGCTGCTTGACAAGCGTCTCAAATGCATTAAATATGTTTGCCCAACTAGCTGACACTCTCTCACACAGATACTCACACACACAGACGCACACAAACAGTAACACCTTAAACCACTTGCTTTGTGTAGCAAAAATCGTTTATGCGTGCCATATTCCGAAAATACTTCAAAGTAGAGTATCTTCAGCAACGGAAAGCCTTTGTATAATAACTTAAGTGCTATGATCTAGTTTCAGAACCAATTTAATGTTGGGGTATAAATGTCACGATATACAAACTTAATAATTGAAGTAACATGATGAAGAGTGTCCATTTATTGGCGTGACTCCCCGAAATACTTCAAATGCTTACAAGTCATTACTTTAGGTTTTAAATTTGATAACAAGAGATATCTGCAACATTGCTCTAAGGTTAAAATGCAGTTAAAAGATATTTTTAGATTCTTATGCAGCATAGTTCAAATAGCATAAAGCTCTGCTTTAAGCCTCCAATTGAACTAATTGAATATAATTTATGTATGTCGTCAAAGAGTAAGCCCCAAGAACCCTTTCCACTTTTCAACGCTGAATATTTTGGGACACTTCAAATTTGAGATTGCACCATGAAAAAGTGAAATATTCGTGGATTGAATTTTGTCAATTTAAAAAAAAAAGAAAAAAACCGAAAAAAATCAAAACAAATACACAAAAGTGCCCTATGGCGGTGCTCAAACTTAAAAATTTATATCATAAATAGTTTCCTCGACTCCAAAAACCCTCCATACATATTTGGCTAACGAAAAAATAACGTTTTTTGCCCTTATGTCAAATTCGATTTTTAAATATTTTGAAAAAAACACATATCGAAAAATTGGGCAACTCGAAATTCGTTTTAGACCTTTAGTTTCTTAGAATGACCCAGACCCCATATGTTTCTTTAGTGGATGGTATCTAATTCACTAATATTTTTGTGTTTTGTAAAATTCTCACAAAATTCAGTAATCGTCACCTTTTAAAAATAAAAAGCTAATATTAGCAAAAATCTTGTTTTCAGGTGGTTAAATTTCTTATTTTATTCGTCACCTTTCACAAGAAGAGTCACAATTTAAAAACCCAGAGTACCCAGAATTAAGCAAAAAAAAAAATGTATCTTTAAGATACAAAGCCACAAAAAAGAATTTGTGGGAAAAAGATGTATAGAGAAATGCAGGCATACTAAAAGATTTTAATAAATATATGTTCAGACAGCTCATCTTTTATGATGTATTCAAAAATGTGGCCCTTTTTAGGCCATTTAAAAGCACAATACGTGTAGCTGGAAATAGTTGTTTAAATTAAAACTTTACGTTATTCAACTTTCAAGTAACCTGACAAAGTATAGCAACTTCCAACCTGATTTTTCCCAGATTACAGATTACCTTTAAGAATTCCTCTACTTTTCACGCTAATAAAGCTGTCGTATAAACGTAGGATTTTTTGTTCCTGCAGGTCTTTGCTCTAATTGAAACGTGAGCTGAGCTAATGTAATTTTGCAAAAAGTTTTAACGATGTCTGTGGAGCTGCTACTGTTTTTACCACATAAAGCTACGCATTCATAAATGCGGTTATAATAGACCACAAATGTTGTATGCTATGCATACTATGTATATGGCGGCATACAGCGCGTATGTGTTATGCATTTAATATGATGTATACGCCATGTTGAGCAGACATTAAAGTCTTCTTGCAACAGCAGCAGAGCCAACAAATAAAGACAAAAGCATAGGTAATGATGTGTGTAGTCGTAAATCTGCTGATGTGTCTGAGGGGATTGAGAAAGAGAATGAGACAAGGCAACGGAGAAAGGGAAAATCGCACACACAAACACACACATATATACATAATTACGCTTTGATAAGCAGACAAATAATAAAAACTTTTGCCAGGGTTGGGGCCAGCGCTTGGCATGACGTAAAGCAGCAAAACAAAAGAATCTATTGCTGTATAGAGCAGATAGGAAGCAAAAAGAAAAAAAAAAAAAAATTGTTGCCATTTCATAATTAATGCAGCAGAGAGACAGCAAAACATCAGGGACTGAGATAGAGACAAAAAAAAAATAAAAAATACAAATCCCAAAGAGAAACAGCGGCAAATGTATTGAGGCGGCTGACTTATAACCAGACAAAGTACTGAGAGTCCATCATCATCAGTCCTTGAACTCATTAACCCTCCAACTCTTTACCCTACAGCTGGTATACACACAATGGACCTGGACCCATGCCCGTACTAAGTGGTCCACGCGTGCGCCTACTGGGACCTATACTAGCCATTGAGGCCGTCACCGGCGAGGACTCTGGCATTTACAAGTGCACCGCCAGCAATGTGGGCGGTGAGGCCAGTGCCGAGTTGCGTCTCACCGTGGCCACGCCAATACAAGTGGAAATTTCACCAAATGTGCTGAGCGTGCACATGGGTGGCTCCGCCGAGTTCCGCTGTCAGGTCACGAGCAATGGCAGTCCCGTGGGCATGCAGAACATACTCTGGTACAAGGATGGACGACAGCTGCCCTCGTCGGGCCGCGTGGAGGATACGCTGGTGGTATCACGTGTGAATCGTGAGAATCGCGGCATGTATCAATGTGTGGTTAGACGTCCAGAGGGTGATACCTTCCAGGCCACCGCTGAGCTGCAGCTGGGCGGTAAGCATGCAATAAATGTTTTAAAGCAAATTAATATGAAATATTAAATGAATTTGGTTTTGCACTGCATTTTTGTGGCTTCATTTTTTATCGTTCGTTTCGCCTTTTTCCATTTTAATAGATGCCCCGCCTATGCTGATATACAGCTTTATTGAGCAGACACTGCAGCCGGGTCCACCAGTGAGTCTAAAATGCTCCGCAGCCGGGAATCCTACGCCGCACATTTCATGGACATTGGACGGATTTCCGCTACCAGCAAACGGAAGGTAATTGAACTTGTTGAAAAGCGACGGCGAAAAGCGACGCGACGTTCTACGGCCCACAAAATGAAGCCAAGCGCAGTCAGCCAGATTGCCAGGGCGTTGCATGTCTCTATGGGTGTGTGCTTATGGGTGTGTGTGTGTGTGTGCGTGTAAATATGCAGCTGTATGCGCGCCGGAGAGTTTTGTAAAAGCTAAAGCGTGGCAATGGCAACGCTGCAGGCGCCCGAGGCAGTCCCTCCATTTGGCAATGCTGCCCCCCACAGGCATTGCATTTTTATTTTCATTATTTTGGATTTTATACTCTTGCAGAGAGTACATTTATTTAATATGAGTGAGATAATTGAGGTACTGAGAATGGTTGCTTAGCTTTAAAGCAAATTCAATTGCTAGATTAAGAGAATTACGAAAATGTATTCCCAAATCAGAATACAACTGAAATTTCAGGTCTTGATAACCTTCTGTAATGTATATTTTTTTGGTCTTTGTGACTTCATTTGTATTATACCTATATTCGTTTTTGAATATGAAATTTCGCTTAAATTTCGAGCATTCGTTCATATTAAGACAGTACCTTAATGTTGCTTATAATTCTGAGACAAGCGCAAGTGAGACAACCTTAAAATAAAATTGATTTATCCTCATTTTTAAAAATCCAAAGTAGAGAATTAAAATAAAATTCAACTGAAAATTGAAAAATTGAAATAATAAATATCTATAAATTGTCACCTTTTCCAAAAAGAGTATTTGATTGTCGTTGCGCTCTCTCTGTAAGCTTTTCATTTTTCTCAATTTTTTTTTTATTTTTTGCGTGTTTATTTTTTTACTGCCTGTGAAATTTATCTGCATTGGTTGTGGTTGCCGCTTGCATTTGTTGCTGTCGTTGTGTTTGTTTTCTGCACTGTATGTGTGTGCGGCCATTTTGTTCTCTTTTGCATTTGGCTTTTAAAAACATAGCACACAGCACACATTTACATATACACACACATACACACATAGAAATGGTCATGGCTATGCCGACTGCCAACTGCGACGCTGACGTTGCCGGTGGCTGCGTTGACGACTGCGGACGTTACTGCGCCTACTGCGTCGCGTCGCCTCGCTGGCAGCAGCGGCGTCAGCCGCGACGTCGACGTCGACTGCTTCAACGTTCATTCACTTGTTCGAGCCTCTTAAAACTTGCCGTCTGTCGCCATTTGCATTTGCCTTTGCCTTTGGCTTTGCATGCTGCATTTGGAATTGCGCATTTGTGTGTGTGCGTGTGCGTGTGTGTGTATTTGTATTTGTTAATTAAGCCATGCAAGTCTGTTGCCATGTTGTTGTTGCTGCTGCTACCTCCTTCTTGTTGCATGCAGCTTTCAAGTCAAGCCAGATTATTTGCTCATTTGATTTGGTTTTAATATGGCCCTAGCTTTAATGACATTGACATTCGAAGCGTCGTTTGCCACATGCCACGCCCATGTTGCAATTAACTGTCCTGCAATCAAATAGTTGTGGCCGTTAAAAAACAAATAAACTGCCACAAAGCACTGCGATTGATTGCCAATGCCACAGACAACAACGACACGACAACTACAACGACAACTAATTTTTATTCTCTGTCATTGCATTGAATGAATTGTTGCATTAGTGTTAGTGTGTATCCGTGTGTAGTTTATTTGCAGCAAAGTTCATTTGCAGCTGCCACTAATTGTTTGAGTTACGTCTGTAATGATTTGCAAGTCAAAGTTACTTGTTTGATTTTTTTTCTTTTCTACTTTATACACTTTGCAAACGAGTATCTTAAATAAAGAGAAGCGCATTAATTCGATTAGATAAATGTTTTTAGATTATTTTCTATAAGCATATAGACTGACGAGAAGATGGCAAATTTCTTGCTCAAAAACAAAAATTGATGCTTATTTCAGAAAAGACTTAGTAAAATCTTTCAATGAGAATTTTATTATTTGTTTTTTAAATTACCAACTTTAAGGTATTTTTTTTTAGCCGAATGTGCTTTTTATTTTAATCACCTATCTTCCGGTATTCAATTTTGGTTTTAACCAGGGATCGCAACTCTTATAATTGTAAGAATAAAAATCATCAAATAACTATGATTTTTAGACTTTAAAAACTTTGATTTAAATGCCAATTTTTATTTAAAAATAGCAAAATAACACTTATTTTTCAATAACTCTTATTTTTATATTATAATTCTTGTTTTTATTTTTTTTATTTTTATATAAATAATAAAGAACTCCTTTTTTCCATTTTTATAATAAATATTAAATATTTGAATATTATTTCATAATTTTTATTTTATTTATTTTATGTAAAAAATTAAGAGATACGTTTGATTTTTTTTCATAAAAATTAAACATAAAAGTTCATCTTTAATAATTTCACCTTGATTTTTTTTCAACACCATAAGTCTTATTTGCGATCTCTGGTTTTAACCCAGATTAGCTTCTGAGTTACTAATTTTTCAAGATTCAGTAAAGCTTAAAGAAGACTTTTTTGTAGTTATGCTTATTTGAAAATCGAGCTTCGGAAGATCTAGTTTTTGAACGTAAATTGATATATTTTCTTAAAACATTTTTTTTTTTTAAATTAACTCGTATGCTTTTTTCTTTCTATTTTTTGATGCATAATAATTTTTTGCATAATTTTATCAACAAATATTTATTAAAAAAAAAATCGATTGAAAAATATTTTTCAGTTCAGGACCTCTTTGCTCAATAATATTCAGTAGAATTCCCAAAAATGTAGCAGTTCCAGCCGTTTTATAATCACCAAAATTCATCGATTAAAGTGTATATCAATTTCGACTAGTCGGAAATATCGAACTAGTATTATTTTCCGTTTTTATTTACATTTCTCGCTGTTTATGCAAAACAAGCAAAGACAGGGCACGGTCAGTTGGCATAGTACATAGCAGGCATTTAGGCGCTGGCCAGGGTTGTCGTTCGCGCTGGGCTAGGGCTAGGGTTGCCGGCTTGCCAGACTCAACAAAGCAGCTGCATCCGTGCGCCGGCTGTTTGTGTGCACAATATTTTAATTAAAACTTATGCAATATGTCGAGTGGACAATGTAGCTCACAAAAAATTTACGCTAAATAAAAAACGACAACACTTGACTTTAAGCCGGAAAGAAAAACAGCGCAAATTTATGCACTTTTAAAAAAGAATATTCCTCTTTTATTATGCAAGTTAAAGTTGCCTCTAATGAATTCATGGCTGTTACATAATATTTTTCATAAAGTTTTTACCACTTTTGCACTACAACGACAAGTGGCTGGCCATTTTTTTGCTGTCAGATTTTTTAAAAGTACAAGTATCTTTGAAGTAGCAGTCAGTTTACTGACCGCAAGTTAAGTCAGGCAAAAATTGATTACCGAAAATACTGAGGCGTTTGCAAATTTGTTTAGAACTTGTGCAGACATGCAGAGTTGCCCGCTGGCCATAATTTAAAAGTTATTTGAGCAACACAATTTTGACACTTGTCGCTTTGGGGCAACCTAATTTTCCAGCAAAACCTGCTGAAATGAAATGAAAATTTTGCATAAATTTTGTTGAGCTCTTTTAAGTGGCTTACATTATTCAGTTTAAAGCAATATTAAGTTGGTAAGTGTATTTATTTAATACACACACACACTCACTTACGCACACAATTTCACACTTACACAGATACACACACACAAGTGTAGACGCCTGCGGGCGGAAATTAAATGATTGCGCGCACGAAGTAACAGTAACTCAACACCGAAACTCTCATTTTACGCCATTTTGAAAAGTTTGTCTGCTCCTTGGCACAAGTTTTATATTCCTATGGCTTAAATCCACATATCATATATGGTATATATAAGTATTGTATTTGGGATGTGTGCAATTTTGGCAGCAAATAGGCGTTAAATGAGAGTTGGCTTAACTCGAGATATTTGAAATATGGATAAAAATATACTGTATAAAGTTTAGGGCTTAGAAAAATATGCCAAAATTAGTTCTTTCCACTAGAGCTGTTAATTTGATTTTTAGCTTTTAATATAAAGTTAGGAAGCTGGTTTGGTATTACGAGACTAATCTACAACCAAGATCTGGCATGAGTTTATTTAGATAATGTATCTAGTTCTAAACAACAATAAACATTCGCTAGACATAAATTAAAAGAAAATGGTAGTAGGTACTTCCAACACGGGCTTGTAAAACGTCGGTCCATTTCTACTAACCTTTTAGAACTTTCGTCGCTTATCTAGTCACTTATACTGACTTTAGTAAGGTGTTTGCTTCAGTAAGCCATTGTCTTCTTCCCACGTTTTGGGGTTTCCGTCTTATCTTTTAAATTGGATCCCGTCGTATTTATCTAACCGTGTGCAGAATATAGCTTTTGCAAATCCAAAGTAATTAAGGTCACATCAGGAGTAACTCAAGGTAGCCTTCTAGGACTCATAGTTTTTTATTTTTATTTATTACTGATCTCCCACAAGTTATCTCATTTTCTCCCATTCTTATGTATGCGTTGGTCTAAAGAGTGTAATGACCCTTGAACAAAAAAATTTCTTCAAATTTCTCTCGGTCGGCCAATTTTAGAGTAATGTTCGTGCGCTTGGAGCCCTCAACACCTTCTTCCTTAATACAGGATTGAGTCGGTTTGTCCACTTGGATAACAAAAATAATTTCCTCGCTACGCGGCTTTAAAATCGACCTTTACGATTATATTCAGTAATATATGAAAGATGTCGCCTTACATATTGCGTTTATTTTACCAGATTCAAATGATACTTGCACCAAGATAGTTCAGGTGAATGAAAGATAGAAATTGAGAAGAAAATTATCCACTTGAAAAAGCAAGTTGCTCTAAGTTGTCAAAAGAAGTGAGATTTTGAGAAGACATAAACTAGTTTTTTTATGGAGGACAAGATACAATGGTGAGGAAATTAGAAGAATATTCGACAGATGTTTTTGAAATCTTATTTGAAAATGAAGTAGCAAAGAGTATCGTTTGACAAGCCCTTCATCTAGAGCAAATATCCTTATCTTTTTATTGAACTAAAATGAGTTGAAGACTTTAGCAACTCTAGCGTATATGTTTAGGGAAATGGGTGAAGATACACAGTTCCATTTGTATCTTATAACATGTCATGCAATAGATTTAAAGAAACACAAAAATACTATTATTATTGGGTGTACATGCCCATGTTTAAGGCTCTATTTTGAAAAAGTAGTAATATATTTATTATTGCAAGTACTGAGCCTCGTTAGCGACTACATTTTGCCATCTTTCTGGTAGTTGTAGGATACCATTTTGAAAAAAAACGATGCATCCACGAATCGCTCTATTTTTTGACTTCTTCATAAGAGTAAAATTTCTGGGCTGCTAGACTGTGTCCCAAGGATCCAAACCCATAGTAATCCGAAGCAGCAATTTCTGGGAGAGTACGGCGGGTGAGGTAGGATATCCCATTTAATCCTGTATAGGTATGTCTTGACCGGTCTGGCGACATTTGTCCGAGCATTGTCATGCTGGAGGCTGACTTTGATGTGTCTGTCTCGGGATATATGTGTATAAATTGCTTTCGATACCGATCTCCTGTGATGGTTTCACTCGGTTTCAGAAGCTCATAGTACACTCCACCGAGCTGGTCACACCAAATACAGAGCATAATCTTAGCGTCTTGAATATAAGGTCTGGCAAGCGACGTGGAGGTATGTCCACATGGTTTTTTGCGCTTGGGATTAACGTAGTGGACCCATTTTTCGCGCCGATCACAATTTCATATAAAAACTCCTTCCGGTTGTGTGTTTGAAGCAGCTGTTCACAAGTAACGAAACGCTGCTTCAACTCGTAAGGAACCCAATTTCCTTGTTTCTGATGACTTTAAGGTATTTAAAATAAATAGCTTCTAAATAGCTTGTTGATTACCTATCTATCATATTGCCATTTCTTTTAGCGTTTGGCACGAGTTTTCATCAAGCAATTCCTCCAATACGGAGTCTTCGAAAACTGTCTCTGGCCAACCGCTATGCTTGTTCTCCACGTCAAACTCATCGATTTCAAAGCGTTCTTTCACTATGGGGTACCTCAGTTTAAGTATTTTTGAGTATTCGATGAGCCTCAGCCGCAGTTTTCTTTAAATTGTAGCAGAAAATCAAAACTAGCTCCAGTCGTCCGCTGAAAGACGGCGGAAGCAAAGTTGTACCCTAATATATATATATTTAATTTGAACAACAATTAGCTTCGAAACGACAGATTGCAAAATTAAGGACATTGAAAATGTTGATAACCATTTTTTGAAAAGTTTTCAAAATCTCTCGTATCTGACATAAGAAACTTAATCATTTTTGGCTTTCATAGTTCGTGGATTTTAATAGAACACTCTATGCAGCATTTTTAGGAATTCCCAAAGTCATGTTTGGGGCAACAAAAGTTGATACCACATTTTGGAAATGGTAGCAAATTTATATTAATCTTTGTGCGAATTTGTACAATAAATTGTTCGTAAAACAATTTCCCCACTTTATTTACGATGTTTATTTATTTATTTATTAATTTCCGTCCAATCGAAAGTTGTTGCCAAACCCCAAACAACTTAACGCCTTACTTAAACTGTCAAGAGCAAACTCGATTCGCACAAATTGAAATTCATAATTTTGTAAGTTTGTTGCAAAGTTTTGTGATGTTTTTGGTTGCAGGTTTTCGGTTGGAAGTTAAGCCACAAATACCCAGGAACACACACACACATACGTTAAACACACTCCCAAAATCCGCGCCAGCCTTTTAGCTTTTTATGGTAGCTGCAAAGCGTTTTATGGCGCCATCAGTGTGTGCGTGGGTGTGTGTGTGTATCTGTGTGTGGCTTTGTGTAACTGTATGTGTGTGCTACTAAACCCTTTGCAATCAGCACTTGCTGCACATTGAAACTTTTGGCCATGCCGTTTAAGCCAAATCCAAGTTGCATGCTTTCCTTTTTTTGGCGGATGTGTGCAACTTTGTTGCAATTTTGTCCTTTGTTTCCATGTGCTCAAGTGCTGCAATTGCCTGTATCTGTAACTGTGTGAGTTTCATTTTCATTTAACAAGTACAGTTGCAGTTGCTGTTGTAGTTGTGCATGTTTTTACAAGCGCCGTGTGCTCGGGATTCTACTGGGTGCACATTTTATGTACTTGGCTCGGCATCTTTGGGACAACTTGTCTTGGCCACTTTCTGGGGAAATCAGCGCAATTGGCCAACTTGCAGTTGCACTAAGCCATGAGTGAGTAAGTTTATGAATGCATGAGCTCCTTGCTTGGGCAAAAGTTAATTAAAATTTTAATTACTTACTTCGTACTTAGGAGAGTATAAGAACTTCTATTTGTGGTCCGACTAATGCCAATTGAAAAGTTCGAGTGCTGCGCAACTAATGAGGCAATCGTTCTACTCTTATAAGCCAAGCAATCGTTACAATAAAAACCACACAAAGCGGCTGCATGTGTCTTTGACTGCCACATGGCGTATACATAACAATGTTTGCTGTAATTAATGTCTATGCCAATAAGATGTAGCAAAATAATGGGAAAAAACCGACAGACAGCAAAGCTTAATGCCAGCTTGAGCACTCATGAAATCCTTTTTTCATTATTTGTACACACACACACATATACAAAGACACATACGCACACGCACAATCAGCCATATACACTGAGAGAAAAATGCGATAAACTGCATGCCTTTTGCTCAAGTTTTGTTTTTGTGTCGACTTCTTGTTATCCCAGAAGCTAGCTGATTTACATATAAGATCTACCTAAAAAATATCAAAGTGAAAAAAATCCTATTAAAGTTTTAATCTACTCTCGGGGCACTATCATCCACTACTGTACTCTTGTCACATAATCATTTTAGACTTGGTTTTATTTCTAACTAATATTTTTTGTCACTGTGTATAAATACTTGACTTAGCCCGCGCATAACTTGGAATTTTATGTGTATTTGTATGTGTAAGTACTTGTGTGTGTGTGTGTGTGTGTGTGTGTGTTGGCAACGCATTAAGCCGCAGCAAAGTAGTTTGGTTGCTTCTGCTTTATTTATGGCACACTGAAGTCAGCTTTTGCCGTAATTAAAACGTACATGGGCGTGGCACATCGGCCCCCTCTGCCAACTAACTGCCTGTAACTATGTGTGAGTGTTGCTCATGTCTGTGTGTGTCTGTGTTTGTCAAAGTGACATTGAATCTTAGCTAAGCGCAGCTTTCTGACATGCAAAAACTTGCACTCAACTGACAGCCTTCATTACAAACTAAATAATGCACGAGCTGCATGTTACGTATGCGCCCTGTTGTGCCAAAAACAAATGAATTGTAAATTGTAAAAAGAGAAGATAGTGTTTTTTGTATTCTGCAATGAAACGAAGCTCAAATACTCTTGCTGATTTCTAAACTGTGCTAGAAAGTGTGACAAAGTAGACATTTTAAATAAAAAAGTAATTGTTTCTAGGATAGTAGAAAATATTCGTATTCTTGTCAATTCAACTATTTTAATTTTTTCGACATTTTTTTAAATTCTGCAAAGGAATTAAAACATCGTTAAACAGCATTTTCGGAATTCGGAACTCATATTTTATATAGTAGTAAATAGATAACTTCGTATGAATGAGCGCTAAGTAAACCGAATTACTTTTATCAATTTTTTCCTCTATCTATATGTACTTGGCTTTAACGACGGCACATACATATGTGTTTAGCCTGGCTCTGATTATACCTATATACAAATTGTCCAGATACTGCTTAAATTGAACTTCTCGTCGGATAAAAAGAATTAAAATTACAGTAGTCTTCTAAAGTAATGCATATAAGAAATCATATCTTATCACATTACTTTTGTGTATAAATAAAACTATATCTTATTATATTATTATTGACTATTATAATTAGTAAAATATTTTTATACTTGATCTTTAGAAATCTCAGAGTATTTAAAAAAATATACTACAAGTTAACATTTCAATTTCCATCGAACCAACCTACAGCCATAATCTATGCACTTGGTAACGTACATCGTTTCCTACCTCATGTACCCTCTATAGGGCTAAATCGAAAAATGAGAACCAAACGAATGTGAAAAAAGGAAACAAAAAAAAAAAAAACGGTGATGAGCAAAACAAAATATAAAGCTGTTGCAAAAAAAGATTTGCCTGGCTTTTGGATGTTATTTGGGTCAGCTGCATATCAAATGTGCCTAACTGTAATATCTCTATGCAGTGTTAGGTGTCAGTGTGTCTGTATGTGTGAGTGAGTGTTGGTGTCAGTGTGTCTGTATGTGTGAGTGAGTGAGTGTGTGTGCATGTCAGCTCGTTAATATTTGCAGCAGGTCAGGCCATTGCGTATGCATTGTATAAGGTCGCTGTTGCAATTCAAATTTGAGCCCTTCAAAAAAAGTTATTATAAATAAAAAAAAAAAATACTAGATATAAATCGTATGGTAAAAAATTAGAAACTTATGCTCGTTTTGAAAAAAATTGTATTTTAATGGAAATAAAAAAAATTGGTTCGTTCTTGAGTGGCTTAATGTTATCCCAACTTTTGGATATGTTTCTGAATGTAATGCTTCGGTATAGATTATAAAAATGTTTAACTAAACAGCTGCAGGCCTGTGCTAGAAACCTCTTTTATATTAAATTTAACACGACTGGAATACTTTGTTGTTCTATATATATTTTAGGCTAAATTTGAACATAAAAACATTGTGTCTTTTTTAGATCTATAAAAAGGTTTGACTTATTGTTCTTCGATCGTGTTCAAGAGATTTTTAATAAAAAAAAAAAAAAAATGTTTGAGAATAATGTTACCCATGAGACATTGCCATCAAGTACGAGCGGGGATTTCTTAAAACACTCCTAAAGTCTCCCAGGCACTTAATAATTATCCTAGACAGCGTCTACTATCCTCAATATATTAATCAAGAAAATTTTAAAAACAAAACCAATATTGTAAAAAAAAAAACTGCTTTGCCCATACGTAGATATGAAATCGGTAGAATTATTGTTGAAATATATATGGGGTGGGCCATCTGTTGGTTTGTTTGTTAATTGCATTTTATTCGTACATTTTTCAACAAATCTGGACATATGTCCAAACCAAATACAAATACCAAATACAATTTTGAAACTACTCATTTGTGTATGAAAAATAATATCGCAGAAATGGCCGCCGCGGCTGGCTCTACAGGCTCGTTGACTTTTTTTTTTTTGACAAAAACTCATCTGGCTTTTCTTGCATCCATTGAACGCTGATAATGGTGCGTAGGCTTCAATTGTTGCATCATTTGAATCTCGACGCAAAGTGGTCCTAGCAAGGTCGATGTTCCCGGCGACGCGTCGACACTGGCCTCAACTATGTTTTTTTTCACAGATCGACCATTTTCATAGTACGCCTATACCAATTTAACGAGTTGTTCGGTTGTTAAACGTTATATGAATAAAATTGAGTAGTTTTGAACTTGACATACCTATATGTCGAAGAGCATCCACTTTGGATATGTTCCAAATTACAGATGGCCCACACTTTACTTCTTATAACTAAGTCTCTCTATTTAAGAATTTTTGCGAAACAAGCAATTATACAGAGTTGCGCAAATTTTTACAAACCCCCTTTAACGCTTATAATACCCCTACTCTGATAGTTTAAAAGCTAAAGCCCATTTTAATAGAATATTTCACATTAAGTATACGCCGCTTGTAACAAATGTTACAGATGACATTTCTACTTACATATCGTATACGAATATTAACGTTAGTTTCCATTTGCTTTTTTTTTTTGTCTTTTTGCAGATTTATGATTGGACAATATATCACCGTGCATGGCGATGTAATTAGTCATGTTAACATAAGCCATGTCATGGTCGAGGATGGTGGAGAATATGCCTGCATTGCCGAGAACCGAGCGGGTAAAGTGCAACATGCGGCTCGCTTGAATATTTATGGTATGTCATACAAGCACACAAACACACAAACACACAAAGATACATACATACCGTAATGCATATAGAGACACATGTGCTGCTACTTTACACATACACTTAAATGTTTTTCATGTTGTTTCTAGAGTTTTTCTGGTTTTTTCTGCCTTGGCTGCCTACTTTTGCTCGATTGTGTTTTACAGCACATTTACCATGTTGCCATGGCATTCTTTTTCTTTTACTTTTTTATATATATTCTTTTTTGCTTTTCATTTTGTTTGTTTCTTTCTACTTGTTTGAGTCGTCGCTGAAGTGTTGCATGTACCTTGTTCAACATGCAGCGGAATTGTAGCTGCAACTGCAGTGCTTTATTTTTTTTTCTTATTTTTTTTGGATGTTTTCTTTTTTTTTTAATAGAAGAAATCAAATATTTTTGTGTCGCTAAGCAAACAAAATGGCGTTGCTGTGCACCAGGCAACGCTACAGCCAAAAAAAAATTAAAAAAATGAGCTGGTTGGAGTCTGAATATATTGACTATAAAATACACTGCACTTAAGACTATTTGCTGCATCTTAGTACAATTGGTTTGCAGATTTCATTTATCTTTCGTTCAGCTTTCTTCTTAAACAAACTTTTGCATGGACTGGGTGCTGACATACTCAAAATTTTTGAAGAAATTATATCTTTTGGAGGTACTGTTTCTAGGTGCGATTCTCCATTCGAATTTGACGACTAGTTTATGCTAATTTTAAGGCTGTTCAATTTAAAAAATATTATGATACTAATATTGGGTGCTTTAGGGTTTTATTATTTTGTGTTCGGCATTATTTATCCTGCCAATTAATCGTGATTAGACTTACTACTGAACACTGCTTTCAAATTAATTGATAAAAAAACTATAGTCGAAGTTAACAATATACCACAACAATTTTATCGGAGCATACTTAAGTCTATGACCCAACGATCATTTTATATTAAAGGCTAATTTTACTCTTATTTATTTTTGTAATATATAAAACTTTATGATAAGAAGCTACAAAGCATTTGTAAAATACCATAAAACTAAGCAGTTAATGTAGCTTGTGGACCGATAACCTCCAGTTTGCTACTAAAGCAATGTATAATTGGTGGATTTGAAGCATAAATCATTTTTCTTCATTATGTATAACTTTGTTTATCGAAAAAAAAAAAAATATTTTGTACTTCTGCGTAACACTTTTGTTTTTAAATGAAATTTTAAAAACACCCGATATTTTGTCTTTGAAAACAGACTAGAGGGACGATGCACATCGATTTTTTTTTGTGGTTACCTACCTGTTTCTTTTTAAGTTCAAATACAACATTTTCTTGTACTAACCTCATATACTCCTTAGTAGGGTGTAAAAATAAAACTACTAGGCACCAACAAAAAAAAAAGAAAATGGAATCAGGTAAAGCCAGTGCGGCTTAAACATTTTGCAAACCCACGCGCGAAAGCACACACACTCACACACACACTTTTACACACTCACACACAGACACACTGATTACGCTGATGGTAATGGCGGTGATTACAAAATCTAGCTTTTTGCCTTCTCTTGGTAACCCCCCCTATGCCCCTCTGCCATAAGCATGCAAAACTCAAGCTCACGTATGCATATTATGCGCGGTTGTCTCGCGGGCTCCTGTGACATGCTAAAAATTATGCATATTTTGCAGAAAACCCAGCAACAGCAAAAACAACAACAACACCAACAAACAACAACAACAACTAACAGAGACAACTTTGGCAACGTTTGGCAGCATTTGCTGCATTGTTTCCTTCCGCATTCTACGGCGCCCCAAAAGTGTTTTGGCGGCTAGTCCCACAGTCAACCAGAATCAGGCAAAGTCAGGCACAACCAGACACCGGCAGAATCCTAGACTAGCAGACATGGCAGGAATTTTTCTTTTTAACACTCTATGCCAAGCGGCATATTAACTTTGCGGTGTTGTTGGTAAAATGTATATAGTTTTTATAGTTTTTTTGTTTTGCGCATAGTTCGCATAACACAGCTCTACAAAAAAAAATTTATAGGTACTTTTTAGCAGACCATTTTTCTTATATCGCTAAATCCGAATCCGAAATCAGCTTAACTGCAACACGGCAGGGGTATTGATTGTGGGAATATGGACATTTCTAAACATTTCCAAGTGAGTCCTTAAAAGTATGCTATATATTTTTTCAAAATCTGTATAATTCAAGGAAATTACTTTTAAACTTAAAGTTTGGTTCACCGACATTCCATGATATGTGTCAAATGCCGGAATTCCCAAAGATCATAAGTTTTGCTTTGTATTTGAAGAAGTCAGCAAATTTTGCAATAGGTACCTACTTAGAAAGTTTATTAGAGCGTAGTAATAATCTAGCCTAAAATTTAATGGATAATAGTCAAACTTTTATAAGACTTAAAAGATTTCATGTCCATGATTTATCAAACAGATTTTAATTCAAAATTTACTTTTCCTGACTACGTATGATATTGTTATAAATACCAATTCGTTCTTGTCCTGTTATTGTTTAATTAATGTCATATAAAAAAAGTTTTTTTTTCGGCTACTTACTAATTATTTTTTTGAAATAAGTTCTCATTATAAGAACGTACTCATAGAAATAAAGGGGCTTTTTTAGTGGAAAAATACTTTTATTTTCTCGCATAAAATACTTTACAGAACAACATATTTTTTTAGGGTCTTTCGAAAGACTGACCATGTGCTCGGACTCAGACACCCCAAAAACGTACGCTTAACTTGGTCTGCTCAAACTAAGTCCTATTTTTTTTTTGTGTAGCTGTGCGAATACTTTAATTTAGTCAAAGCTTATTTCTTGAAATGCAAAAATCCATTGACAAAAATATTTCAGGAAAGACTAAATTAAGAAAATTAAAATTTTTCATGATATGTAATTACTCTTTTTTTAAATAAAAAAAAATTAATAATACAAAATTTTTGTGAAAAAAAAACTAGTGTTATGGGCTAATATTCCGATACTGATAAAAATAGTTCCAGTTCCAAAATATCTTTGCTGAAAATTTAAATGGCAGTACTGCAGATATACTTTGATTAAAATAATTAAACTTTGATTTTTAAAACGTTAAAAATTAAATTCAAATAGAAAATCCACGTAGCCCTATCCCAACTTGGAGGTAAACCATCCAGTTCTAGGATATGGCTGCTCACTCGAATCGCTTACGTATCCAAACTTTTCAAAATAAGAACTTGCGTCCTATTACTAAGTCCTATTAGTACGTAAGAAATTCAACCTTGCACCATGACCTCGGTCTGGAAACCGTTGAACTCCAGATCAATAAACGTAATAGCCGGTACAATGAAAAACTTAAAAGGCACCGTAATAGGCTGACAAAAGCGCTCCCCAATGAGATTTCCATTACAAGGCACAAAAAAGAAGTTTCAAAGTACTGATACAACATGCTCTGAACTCAATCACCACCAAAAGCAGTACTTCTGATGGGTACACGGCCATGTCCTTTCCGTCACCATCTCCAGGTAACCAGTCTGGATTGGCGATCATAAATAGGAAAACTGCAATTTATATTAAAATTATTTGCATTATAAAATATAATAAAATTTTTAATTTAAAAAAAAAAAAATTTATTTTTCAAAAAAAAATATTTAAAATTTTTAAAAAAAATATATAATTTTTTTTTTAACAAGTTTTTCCTTTGCCTTTCTTTGCTTTTTTTTTTGAAAATGGCGAAAAATGTAAAACGAAAAGTAGAAAAATTTACGTCTGATACAAAAAATCACCAAAAAAAGTGTAAGGTCTAGAAAATTTGTATACTGATCATATTAACAAGAAGGGAAAGCAAAAGCGGAAGTCATAGACTAGGTTAGGCTTGAATCGAATTGGTGACACCAAAAGAGTATCCAACTTGTACTCTACCAGAAACTATTTCCGCTGGCTTTTTTTTTATAGCTGCAGGATATGCATATTATATTGTGCGCGTTGCATCCTGTTTGCTTGTTTTGTATATATTGTTGTTGCTCTTGTTATTTTTTTTTTTTGTTAAGTTTTTCCGCTATTATTATTAAACCAACGACATCATGCAATATGCGCAGAAATCTGTTAAGCATCTTTTTGGGCACATTTTTAAATTCTGCTTATCGCAATTTCAGGTCTACCCTATATACGCCTAATACCCAAGGTAACCGCCGTCTCGGGAGAAACACTTAATCTGAAGTGTCCCGTCGCCGGATATCCCATCGAACAGGTACACTGGGAGCGAGCCGGACGCGAGCTGCCGGATGATACACGCCATCGTGCCCAGCCAGATGGCTCACTGACCATTACGAATGTCCAGAAAAGTGCGGATTCGGGTGTTTATACCTGCTGGGCGCGAAATAAACAGGGTCACAGTGCGCGACGCAGCGGTGATGTGACGGTCATAGGTTAGTATGCAGGGATTACTTTTTGTTGGGTTTTTCTTTTGGCCCCTTTTGCAGATTTCCTTTGGAGCAGCACGCTGAAAATGACATCAACCAAAACAAAACAAAAAAAAAAAAACACGAGTGAAGTGAAGTGAAG
Organism: Chymomyza fuscimana; assembly: GCA_949987675.1. NCBI lineage: Eukaryota > Metazoa > Arthropoda > Insecta > Diptera > Drosophilidae > Chymomyza > Chymomyza fuscimana. Next base: position 3,573,865 of record OX465089.1, read on the forward strand.
CGTAACGAAGTGAAAATTACATTTTAATTATTAACAGCGAACTAAGTAGTTTTGTGTGTATACAAAAACAAGGCTTTAATTTGTATTTCTGTTTTGGTCTTTTTTTTTATTAACGTTTGTTGTTTTTTGTAATTAAATATGCGCAATAATCCAAGCTTAAAAGTTTTTTAAATTAAAAAGATAAAAAAGTTACACGAGCAGAGTGTGTAGAGCAGAGAGGACGGTATCAAGTTGGCATTTGTCAGGTCTAAATTTGACTAACAAAGTTGGCTAAAACCCCTTTTTTTTCAATTTAATTTTATGTATTGTTTTCTGGCTCTTTTTTATAGCACATTAGTGTTAATGAATTCCGTGTCCTGTTGCCGTTTACTGAGCAGCCCTAATGAAGCGCAAAGCGCTGATTAAATTTTCATATTTTATGCAACTTGGGTGACCCTTTTTTTTTGCCTAACATTTTACTGCAATCAGAGTAACTCCAAAATGGACTCTAATCTCTATATAGATAGATGTATTCGCTGTCATGGCAAAAAAAATGCGAATTCTTTTTTTTGAATTTATATTAATTGTGAGATTTTGGAATCAATGTCGAATATGTTCCAGCGGTACCACAGAGGCTCTCTAGCTAGTCTTCTCATGCGAGGCAATCGTATTGAATCATTTGCGCTCTCTAGCATCTTTGTCCATACGCCCAATATATAAGGCTGCGGTACCAATACGGACCTTGACCTCTCCAGTCTCCAATCTCTTTGACTCTCTTTCAATAGAAACAAAATTCGGACCCCAATAATGTCAATAATATCACTGGACGTTTTTCTAAACAATTGTCACATTTCCGAACTCTCCGGATATAATAATATTAGTGGGGTATGCTGCAATGCGATGCGTAGGATCTATTGTGTTCCCTTCTAGCCCTATAGCTCCTCAACTAGCCCAATATCACCAATAAGCTTAATTATTTGAGATGGGTCTAGTCGGGTGATGCAATATATTGGTACTCTATGCCCGCCGAGTTGGAGTTCACGATACCAATAGTATTCAGGTGTTTCCTGAGTCTGCAATGTCCCGTCAGTAACCCAGTTAGTATCCTAAGGGAATTCTTGCTCAACCAACTTTAAATTGATTGTCTGACAGTATGGCAATGTCTCTGTCTCTATATTTCCTCTCTAGGTTGATTTCTACACATCGACCTATGGCACATACTTCTTCCTGAAATATACTGGTGTATATACCCAGAGCTTCTGACAGTCGTGTTCTTGGTCCAGCGACTCCATTCTTTGGTCAGAGACCCCTGTTTCTATCAAAAGAGACGAAGAATCTATACCTACTTTATGAGTACTTCATCTCCATCGAAGATCATCCTACGGGTTTGATAACAATTGAAACTTAGCAACCATAAGTGTAGATCGTCACGTCAAGGATTTCCTACCAAGACTTCTTTCTTTTGGCTTTACTTTCTTCTCCAACATTATATTGAAAACGTCCTTTACTTCCCATCATAAGGTAAGCAGTAACGTTTCTTGCTAGATTGCTCTGCATTCCAGAGAAACTAAGAGAGTGCAAATATTTATCACAGAAAAGGTTTACTCCTCTGACGTAGATGGTCTTACTTGATTTCGGTTTTCCACCCCAGCTTAAAGTTTATTCTTGTTACTGAATCCACGTGAATATGACCTGACTAATAGAAGGTTTGGATATATTCCTATAGATAACTTCTCAGTTGGGATTGTACTTCAATGATTCTATAATTCACGTTGAATTCGACTTTCCTCCATCAGCCATAGTTGATATTTGACTCTTCTTCTTTCATTATACGCTTTAGTTTGTATTTCCTTGTCTCAAAAGCTTTAAAAAATTAAAATTTTATTTCCCAATTTGGCCAATGATCTACGATCATTTTTTTTTGGCGTGGCCCTCTGCTCACTCTGCTGCTGCTTTTTAATTTGCTTTGATTTTGCTTTTTAATCCGCACCCCACGACAACTTACAGTTCCACCGAAGCTAAGTCCCTTTCAAACATCCATACTGCAACTGAATATGGGAGATCGCGCCTCACTTACCTGTTCGGTGGTCAAGGGTGACTTGCCACTCACGATAAACTGGCGCAAGGACAACAGTCCCATCGATCCGGCACAGCACATGTCCGTAAAGCAAGTGGATCAGTATAATAGCATATTGGTCATCGAGAATCTGAACAGCGATCATACGGGCAACTATTCCTGTGTGGTGCGCAATTTGGCAGCCGAGGTGGAGAACTCCCAGGCGCTTTTGGTCAATGGTAAACAAATGCAATGAACACAAGAGTGGCTCCAAATCCGTATATCATATATTGTTTTTGTTCTTGAGTAGTATCGTTTTTGTATGCACTTTTCAATGTAGTCAAACACTAGCACTTAAGAGGTGCGTGTACTGTCCATAATAGAACTCTGTAAATAATATAAAACCATTATATATACATATTAATTATTATGTAATTATGTTTCAAAAATGGCATTAGTTTTTACTATCGAAATTCACTTTAAGCAACTCTTTCGACTCAATCTTTTTGGAATGTTTGTAAAAAAAAGTACATACTCGAATATTTAGTAGAATTTTTCCCAAACCAAATATTGTAAGTTATACGTATGTATTTAACAAAACTGCGAAGGTTTATAATAATTATATTACAATCTAACAAAATTCAGTCAACAGCTTCAACGTGGGATTCTTACACCAGGCAACTCGCGCAAGTTCTGCCAACTTGTTACCAGCCCTGTTAAACATTCTGAATGCTCTTTCATTTACAGTGCCGCCCACTATAGAACCATTTGCCTTTCAAGATGGCCTCGCCGAGGGCATGCGCACACGCACGGTGTGCGGTGTTTCTAGGGGGGATGCACCTCTCAAGCTCACCTGGCTAAAGGATGGTGCAGCGTTGCCAGATCTGCTGGGCGTCAATGTTACCATGCTAGATCAGTATAGTTCTTTACTGAGCATAACCTCATTATCGGCTACGCATTCCGGGGAGTATACTTGCGTGGCCAAGAATCCGGCAGCTGAGATCACATACACAGCGTTGTTGCAGGTCAAAGGTAGCGTAATATGGGTTGCAACACCCTCTGAGGAACACACCTATACACACAACCACACACCTATACACACTTATACATTAACTGAACTTCACTGCGTTTTAAAGTCCCCTTTCAAAAAAAAAAAAAAAAACAAAAAACAACTTTTTGCTTTCTCTGCTGCCAATTGAACTAATAATATATATATAAGAAATAACAGCTTCTTAATGGTTTTTAGTTTTCTTTTTTTTTTTATAACTTTTTTTAGTTCAAGTGTTTTACATGTAAAATGATTTTTGATGCTTTCCAGCTAGGCAAGCTCTACTGTAACTGAACGTTGCCTATAAACTTTCGCTTCTCAAAATGGTGCTTTGATTTTGATTGTCTCACCTTAAACTCAGATATAAAAAAAAAAAAAAAAAAACAAAACGTTGATTATGCTTAAACAGTACTAAACAACCTGTCCTGCTTAAAATCGTTAAGAACTAACCTTCTACATATAAAATACATAACAAAAAATATATATAAAAAAAAAAACAAAACTGTATCCCTACTATCCCCTAAGTCGCTTTGGCACGCTGTGGGTTTTTTGGCAACAGTTTCACCAGGTAACCTCTAAAACTGCACTGCTTTTTATGCGCTTCGTAAATCAAAATATTAATTATGAATAGTTTAAGCGTATTTAATACATATAAGAATTAATTTTTAAGTTGCTTAACTTTATTTTCAGTAGAAGCGATGAAGCAAGCACGGCTAGCCGTGTTTTTTATATGTGACTTTTAAAAGTAAGGAAAATATCAAAAAGTTGCTATGAATAGGGTGACCATATTCAAAAAATTTCTGTTTGGTTGCTCTAGCTCTTACCATCTCTAAGATCAAGGTGTTTATACGGACGGATAGACGCCCAGACAGACAGATGGACAGACGGACATCGGTACAACGACTTCTTTGGTCACCCTGATCATAGTTAATAATTCCCGCAGTAGAGACGAAAATTTTGAGTACACCTAATTTTACATTTAAAAGCTTCAGTTGAGATCACTTTACTTCACTTTAAGGCAACGTTCAGCGCTCACGAGTCACGAGTCATCACGAGTTCTACCCTACTCATAGAAGAGAGAGTTTTGCGTTTAAGCTCAATTGACACCAATGTTTGTTTTTCAGCTTCAAATCTCTGCTTTGTGAGAAGAGCTCTATACCTCAAATTGTCACCTCTTGAATGTTTTGCCTTCCGAAACAATTTAATGATATACCAACATTATACTATATTGGGTCCTTAATTCATTTAGTTTCCCAAAGAAAGTACTCAAAATAAGGACAAAAATAATAAGTTCCGTCGGTCTATGCTAATCCTTAAAGCTTTGCTTAAAAACCGTAATTTAACCGCTCAACTTTTAAAAGAAACATTAAGAAAAACGAAAAAAAAAAAAAAGAAGACGCTTTGAATTTTTTTTTTTGCTGTACTTGTATTTATAATTTTGATATATAGGCACATAAATAAGAAACATAAGCTGCCTTAATATTAATTTGCTTTTTTCGCTTACTCTTTTAATTTTTCTTATTTTTGCTGCTACACTTGTGAAAGTGATTTTTCTTCATTCATTTTTTCGCTGCTTCCATTTTTGGGTTGTACTCATTTTTGACTTGCAGCTTCAAACTGTTGTTGCGCTGTCCCCAGAATGAACATGAGAATGAGTGCATGAATGAATGAGTGAGTGTGTGAGTGAGTGTATGAATGAATGAATAAATGGCTGAGCTAAATGTGCTGTGCTTAATTAACAAAAATGCGAGCACGGCAGCGGGTGAGAGAGCGGGTGAGGGAGCGCGAGAGACAAAAGTCGCAGAGTGTGAGAGCTTAAAATAAAATAAACAACAACAAATCCCAAGAAGACGCAAATAAACACGCGCTGCTTATGCTTCAAATTGGCTGCTGCTTCTGCTGCTCTGCTTTTGCTTTTGCTTTTACTTTGTCTTTTGATTTTGTTTTTGCTTTGCTATTGGTACTCGTTGCTGTATGTATGTATGTATGTGTCTAGGCGCTAACTAATACATATATATCTAACAACTTTGTTTGTGTGTGTGTGTGTCTTTGTGCATTTCTTATGCAGCAGTCAACATGCAGCATTATAAACATATATTTTTGTATATAGCTAAAAATGAAAAAAAAAAAAAAAAAAAAATGCTAAAATATAAGCAAATAAAATTAAAATAATTTATTAAAAGCTTCGCAGTATTTGCTAATGTAGTTGTATTTATTTATATCACTTTTTTTAATGTATAGGCATGTGGCAAACAAAATGGCCAGCAGCAAAGTATGCTACATTTATTTGTAGAGCGCATGCAATTAGTGCCATATTTATTTTTGAATACTCTACATGTACTATAGCTTAAAGTGTCATGCAATTTTTGGAAGCTAATGTCTATAAAACCATGTCCGTCATTAAAACCAGGACAGCAGATTAAGGCTATCAATAGGAAGAGAAGAAGAGTCCCTATCTGAAATATATTTTAAGTGTTTATACTACTCTGTAAGAAATCACACTATGAACAAGATCTGGGATTTTTGAAAGACTCATCTTTGTCCAAAAACTTTTGATAGAGAGTATAAGTCCGTACTGTCGTTAGATTGGAAGAAATTCGCGTCTTTTAAAATATGTGTTTAAGGTGGATATTCGAGTGGGGGAAGCACAAAGTTATGGGTTCCAAAGTTTCCATTTCATTTCCGGCAATTTCTTTACGTGTAGAGTATACGCACTGTGGCGCCCCAAATCATGTTTGGGTTATTTTTGTGTCTTGGCAGTTTTTTGCTGTTTTTTTTTTAGCTTTTGTGGCATGCATGTTTGTTGTTGTTGCTGGCTGCATGCATTTACTGCAACTTGAGCCATATTTTTTTTGCTTTTTATGAGCTCAAACTAGTTGTTAGCTGCATGTGCTTAGAAATAATTAAAATCAAAAATAAAACTAATAAACACTTAATTTTTTATTTGAATTTACTTATGATTTGCTTGCTCTCTGCTCTGTTCTTACTCTAAACATTCATGTTGGCTATAATTTAGTATTATTTCAAATTATTTTTTGATTATATAATTAAAATTTAAATTGCAATTACCCAGGCGGCTGTTGTGTGCAAAGATTTTTTTGTTTTTGGCCTGGCCCGTACCACAAGAGAGCCAAACAAATTGTTTTTAAGCTAGTTGCGTCTACTAACCAATGCGCTGCTGTAACTTTTCCTGTACTACCCCCCCGCTTTATAGAGTATACCCAAAAACCCACAAAATACAACAAAAACAAATCCACAAAATGCTTTTTAATTAATGTTGTTAACTTCAATTACAATACTTGACATTTATTTTGCTGAACGTTGGCATAAACAAAAGCGACCGAAATAAACGGCAAAAATTGATGTGAAAATTTTATTGTTTACTTAATTTATGAAAATGCAATTTTCCAATTGTGCTGCTTTTAATTGTTGGTCGCTTTTGGGCCAAAACTTTTTTTCACTACTCAAACTAATTATAAACGCATATTTTAATTTTAGCTGCAGCAAAATTGTGCGTTTGCATAATAATTTACAAATTGTACATGTATAATTAATACACAACACATATATATTTATAATATATATATAAAAATATAAAGATTTTTAGTTGCGAATTTTTGTGCTTTTTTTTGCAAAAAATTTACAGCGCTTTATGCATGCATTTGTTATATAATTTATGCGCCTCGTGCAAACACTCCCTCACACACACATTTACACACACAATCAGATAACCGTGTTGTATAACAAGCAACAAAAAGCACAATAACAACAACAACAACAACAACAACAACAACACACAGCGTAGGCTTGGGGCGCATTAAAATAAAGGCGCAAAAAACCTGCCATAAAATAAACATGCAAAAATTAAAAATGGATTCAATTAAAAAATAAAATGAAAAAGAAAAAAAACGAAAACGAAAGCAGAAAATCCTTGCACAACAACATTAATTAATTTGCATTCATGTTTCAGTATTTATTTTTTTTTGTGACAACATAATTAAATGGGTTTAAAAAATGAAGAAAATTGTAAAAATAAAATAAAAGCATCAACGTTGTTTTAAAACATTTTATTTAATTTCAATTTTTGACTAAGTTGCATAAAATCCAGTTTATTTTTAAAAACAATATTTTTAATCCTTGCAAATTAAGTACAATCCTTTGTATATTAGTTAAAAGTTGCTCTTTTTCTACCAACTACCTTTACTATATGCCAACATGTTGTTAATAAACCAAAAAAAAATGTATTATTTGCCGTTTTTTACTTTTGTCGGTAAATAATTTAATTAATTTAAATTTATGTAAGCAACTTTTCCACTTTTCCTCTTACTATATACAAAATCTTTTGGCTATATGTCGCTTAGAGTTTTCCCTTATTTAAATATTTTCGATGCTCTCTGCACAAGTTTAATTTAATGCATTACTCATACGCCCCTTAGTGCCACCACGTTGGATTGTGGAACCAGCCGAAGTCTATGTGGAACGTAATCATCATGCAATGATCCACTGTCAGGCACATGGTGTGCCCACGCCCAGCATAGTCTGGAAAAAGGCCACAGGCAGCAAAGTGGGCGAGTACGAGGAGGTGCGCGAAAGACCCTTTACCAAGATACTGGCCAATGGTACGCTGCTGCTGCAGCATGTTAAGGAAGATCGCGAGGGCTTCTATATGTGTCAGGCGAACAATGGCATTGGTACGGGCATTGGCAAGGTTATACAGCTGACGGTTAGATGTAAGTAATCCATTAATTGCAGTCCACTGGGAGTGGCTTGTGCCTAGCAATCAAATTAAAATGCAAATAAACAATATTTACAGCTCCGCCATATTTCTCATCCACATCGGGCTTGGTGACGGTGAAAAAGGGTGACTCAGCGCTGCTGCAATGTTTTGTGCATGGTGACAGACCCATAACGGTGGTTTGGATGCGTTCCGGCAAGAATACTTTAAATCCATCATTGAATTACAAGTAAGTGCAAATGCATTGCTGTCGACTTGTTCTTTTATGCCTGCTCCCTATAGAATCTTAGTGAAGCAGGAGACCAAAGATGATGGCACCTCCGCAGAGCTGCAAATTCGTACGGTGGATGCCTCAGACAGTGGGCCGTATTTCTGCAGAGCCACCAATAAAGTGGGCAGTGATCAGCAGCTGGTGCAGCTGCAGGTACAGGAGCCACCACAGCCGCCAAGCGTGCTAGAGGCAGCTATGATATCTAGTCGTTCGGTGAATCTCAAATGGCAGCCCAAGTCACTAAGCACAGCAGATGTAGCCAAATACATTGTAGAGTACCGCGAGGCGGACCGTAAGTTGCAGCAGTTTAACCCCCCACCACAGCATAACTATAGTTTCTTACTTTCCGCAGCACTCTTCATTGAGCAGTGGCAGCACTTGGATATCAAGGATCCGCCCAGCTTTAATGCACTCATCGAGAACCTTAAACCCGCCACTCGCTATGCTTTTCGTGTTATTGCAGAGGGCACAGCTGGACGCAGTGCACCCAGTCAGGAGCTGATTGTGCGCACAGAGCCACAACGTCCTGCCGGACCTCCACTAAACCTCTCAGCACGTCCACTTTCTTCTACAGAGCTGCTAATCAGCTGGGTTGCTCCCTTACCGGAGATGCGCCATGGTGACATACAGGGCTATAATGTAGGCTATAAGCTGGCCAGCGCAGGTAACACTGTCTATAACTTTACCTCGGTTTCGGGTGATGGCGAGGGTGGCACTGGAGAGCTGCTGCTCAGTGGGCTACAGAAATTCGCACGCTATAATGTTGTTGTGCAGGCTTTCAATCAGGTTGGACCCGGTCCGCTCTCGGAGCCCACCTCAGCGCAGACCATGGAAGATGGTAAGTGCACACTTTTCTGCTTATTCAAAGCTTACTCACTATTCGTATTTTCGCTGCAGTGCCCAGTCGCCCGCCAGAGGATGTACGCTGTGCTGCCTTGAACTCACAATCGCTACAAATCTCTTGGCAGCCACCACCCATTTATCACACCAATGGCCTGTTGCAAGGCTATAAACTAATCTTTGAGCCCATTGTTGATGACATAATGCCCAACAAAGATGAGGTAGAGTCTCGTAAATCCATTGGCTTGACCATAGTGCTCACTGGCCTACGCAAGTACACCAACTATAGCATACAGGTGCTAGCACACACGCGCATGGGTGATGGCTCTTTGTCCAATGCGCTTTATTGCCATACCGAGGAGGATGCACCTGAGGCGCCGGCTGATATCAAGGTGGTGGTTAGCTCACCGCAGTCACTGTACATTTCCTGGCTGCCGCCACTTGAACCCAATGGCGTTATAACAAAGTACAGTCTGTATACGCGTGTGGTCAATGGTCGGGAGGAGCTGAACAATGAGAAGCGCAGCTTGCCCTTCCAACAGGCCTACTATGAGGCCAAGAACCTGCATCCGCACATGGAGTACCAGTTTTGGGTAACAGCCTCCACACGTGTGGGTGAGGGTAAAAGCTCTAGAGTGGCATCCCAGATCACTGCAAACCGTGTGCCGGCGCGTATTATATCTTTTGGTGGGCCAGTGGTGCGTCCCTGGCGTTCTACAGTTACCTTGCCCTGCACTGCTGTGGGCAAACCCAAGCGTGAGTGGTTCAAAGCTGATGTAGCCTTACGTCAGGGTGGTCTGCACAACTCACAACTGCTGGACAGTGGCGATCTGATCATATCCAGCTTGCAGGTGGCAGACAGTGGCAACTACAGCTGCCAGGTGGACAATGGACTCGGCACGGATCGTCTTACACACATGCTGCTCGTGCAGGTGCCACCCTCAGCTCCTGTCTTATATGTGACCAGTGCTACCTCGAGCAGCATTTTGATGCACTGGAAATGCGGCTTTACAGGCAATGCTCCGATCACTGGTTATACGCTGTTCTATCGTCGCTCCACAGGCAATACGGATGAGATGCAGTTGTCCAGACATGCCTCCAGTCACGAGCTAAAGGGTCTAGTTTGTGGCAGCACCTATCAGATACATTTGAATGCACACAACAAAGTGGGCAGCTCTCCGTCAAGCATTACGCTGCATGTGCGTACCCAGGGTCAAGCTCCTGGCATGCCTGCTATGACTAGTCTATTGGCACCCAACTCCACATCTGTTATGCTAAGACTGCATTCCTGGCCAGATAATGGCTGTCCATTATTGTACTTTGTGCTGCAGTATCGCGCAGTAACCGACGATAGTGATCGCGATTGGATTTTGGGTAGGTTTTCCAGACGTGCAGTTGAACCCATAAAGACTTAAATCACTTTCTGTTTCTTGCAGTTTCCAATGCCTTGAAACCCCAAAGACGTGTGGTTATCTCCAATCTACAACCTGCAACACTCTACCAACTACGCATGGAAGCGCACAATGTGGCTGGCGTCTCCCAAGCCGAGTTTAGCTTTGTGACCTTGACCAAGGATGGAGATCCGCCACCACCTGAAATAGTACAACGCGGTCAACGTGGTCCTAGCGTATTTTATGGCAATGTCAATCTATTGATACCCACTATAGCGGCTGTTTCCGGCATGGTCTGCACCATAACCATGGTCATCGTCTGCTATAGACATAGTGAGTACCAGTTGAACACATACTAGAACTACGTTGACAAGACGATTTTTTTTTTTGCAGAACAAAGCAATCACTTACAAAAGGAATCACTTGAGAATCGTGCCAACTCTGAGGCGGCACAACGTGAACGTTATTATGCCACCATACACAAGGTTTCCATGCAGAATAATGACAAAATTCCGGGTAAGTGCCGCAGGTCATGCTTGTCTCGGTCGCTCACTAAAGCTTGGAGCACTTTACAGAAACCTCCGAGGACATATCGCCATATGCCACCTTTCAGCTGTCGGAGGCTGGCAACATGTCCCAGCCACACCATGGGGGACCAGCCAATACCCTATTGCATTCGTTCATGTACCACGAGCGTGCTCTAGCCGAGGGCTGCTCATCGCCACCACCAGCTGCGGTATTAAAACCAACCACCACCCATCACCACCACCACAACCAACGTCCACAAAAGACAATTCATAATTATTATCAGACCTCACCGTTTCATAATATCGTGCGTTTGTTTGTTTATTCATTTCTTTGATTTTAGCTCTATAGCCTACCCATTGAGGGGGTTTGTTTTGTCTTAGTGTTATTTATCACTACGTGCTTTTTATGTTGTATGCTCTCCTTTCTATAGTGTCTTATTATTTTGGACTTTTGAGTTCCATTTAAAAGCAATGCCATTTGTTAAAGACGTCTCCTGCTAGTAAGAGGCGTGCTTCAAGTGTCACTTACTTTATTTTTATTTTTACATTGAAAGCGTTTCATCCCTAAGCGCTTTTGTAGTCTATGGTCCGATATTTGACAAAGCTTTACTAATTCGAGCTCTTTCATGTGCAGTCAAAGAATCGTCGACGTCACTCAAGAAAGACCGAGCCCGAAAGCGAGGAATCCGAGTCGGATCAGGATCAACTGACCTCCAGTCGCACAGAGTCTTCCAACCAGCATGAGGGCAAAATCAAGCACAGTAAGTATTCATTTTCAACACAGTCGGATCTGGTAGTAGTGTAAAAGAAATCTCTAAAGGCAATTCGGCAGATTAGGAACACTAGGAACACTACTAGGTTCGACTAAACTTGTTTCTAGCTGCTTTTTAGTTATACAATACCACGTAGCTGGCATAAAAAATTAAATGACTGCTCTCTTTATGTTATTGTTTTATTTCTACCTCTTTCAGACTCTAGACTTATACAACACTTTCCAAATCACAATATATCGATAACATATCTGTAGTAGCAACAATTTATACACGATTTTTAAACACAAGACCAAAAAGCATACAAAACCAAAGAGACTCGAATTAAATTTTTTTTTTTAAGTCAGGGCAATATGTAAACTATGTTAAGTTTTTTCTAAACTAGTTTTAAGTGTTGATAAATGTATTTTGTGTAGCCCTCATTAAATGTACAACTCCAAAAATCTCTATCTTCCCAACTCTCTCTCTCTTCCTTTCTTTCTCTTTCGTTAAAAAAAAAATAAAAACGCAGGCATCATATACCATGGAGCACAATCAAGCACATCCTCCGATCTGTCACCAATGTCCGAACAAAAATCATTGCCACGACGCGGTCGCTCCAGGTATCATCATCAGCAATATCAGTTTTCCACCAATACAACACCGCGTCACCACAATAGTAGCAAAAATACAACCACAAATACAGCAACCACTACAACAACCACAACAAATAATTCGAGCAAAATTCTATCGCCGCGTAATGGCAACGGCTGCGTAGCCGGTAATCTGAAACCCATATCGAGCACGTTCAAATCACAAGACTCCATACAATGTCACATACCCACATTGGTCAAGTCACCGTCAATAACCACACAACAACAGAAACAATACCACAAACAACAACAGCTACAACAACAACAACAACAAACGAATAGCAACAACCCGCCCCATAGCATCAGTAGTAGTCTCAAGCAACAGCAACCCCTTTTGATAACCCCCAAGCTCCATGCACATCAGCTGGCCAACAATCAGAGCGCTGCACTAGAGTCGCATGCCAATGGCCAGGAGCTGCTCGGTTTGATCGATGGCAGCTGCAATAGTAGCCCCCTAGCCACAGTTGTACCCGTCACTTGCATGCCACCCTCTTCACAATTTCGACCCATACCCCATAAGTCTATAATGCCCACGCATGATGGCGGTCTCTTGAATCCCTCGACAGCTTTGTTGTCGTCCAAGTTCTTTACAGCGCCTACGCTGCCCAAATAGGATACGGCCAACGGGGGGAGTGAATTCGCTGATAATAGTCGGGGGTGCAGTAGCTTTGGCTATGATAGTGGTGAGATATCCTGCACCTACATGGATCCCATAGATCAGACATGAGATTTGGCGTACGGTGAGGTATGTGGACCCGAGGGCGCTCGTTAGCGGCTAAACAACCAACAACCACATAGCACCACATAAGCTCACCAACAACAATCACTTAACACTTGACACATGTTTGAGAGCGTGGTTGCCTACCAAAACAATATCAAACTCTGGACACTCTTCTATTTCCCCCCCCACTCAACAAACTGGCTGTACACGCAGGGCTGGCATATTGCGTACGCTGCATCCCTTACAGCTGCAGGCCGAATGCAATGTGGTGCCTGGCTCGGGTGCCGCTGGTGCCTTTCATCATCAGCTGGCTAGCAATGAGCCGGAACTGGGCGAACGCATAGAACTGGCCGAAGTGGAGTGTGATGTGGATACCATAAAGAAGTTGAAATTAGGCACCAGATCCACACTTTGGTCACGTCCGGCTTCAACCACTTCACAGCTGCAGCAGGAACAACGTCAGCCACAGCCAGCACACACAAAACGAGCCCACTCCAAGTCACCGCAGCCGCAACAACAGCAACCACTACAACAACAGCGCCAACAACAACATTCACCCGCTCCAGGCCAGAAATTGCTTAGCGAAAAATCGGATTATTCGATATCAGTGTGAGACATTGGTAAGATCTGATCGAATGAGATCAGACCTTTGCCACAAAAAACCAAGCATTATAAGCTATAAGGTATACATATATAGGAACTAGCTGGGCCCTTTTTTTTTATATACTACTTATATACACGTATATGTATAGTGTATGACGTATGTTGACCTTTTTGTACAATTTTGTAATGAAACATTTGTTACTACCTATCCACTTACTTCCAAGTAATGCCCCCGGAAAACCCCATAACTTCCAAGACACAATTAAAAACTTTTCGGACAATCAATATCAAAATTATTGCACATCCAAACATGATACATAAACATCCCATAATAACCATCCCACATGATTAGTACATAATATTTTAAAACTAACGATATGTGTGCATGTACAGGCATGTCTCCACAAAACCCAGGTCAGTTATCGAACTTCCAAGTATTGTATATACAATTGATATACGGATATATTATATGCTAAATACTTAAAGTATTGTATATGTATGACAAAAAACTATCGAACTATCGAACTATCGACTACTATGGATGATACTAACTTGTCTTATAAAGCATATGCTGAAGTTTTGTATGTAGAAAGGTTGTATGTGTGGTTAAATGGCATATGATTTATATAAGTACTATATAAAGTATCTAACTTTTTGTAACCCTAACAAACATGGAATTTAAATTATAAATTTAAACTAAAAAACAAAAAAATATATAAGAACTCAAATATATGCTGTGTACAAATTTAAATTTATGTCTTAAAAATATTTAAACTTACTTGATTAATAATGTTTGCAATTATTGCTCATTTATGTACATATATATATATATACGCTATTTAGTTGTTAGCAAAAACTTAAATATTTTGTATATAAAAAAAAAATAAAACATATAAAAATGACTGAAACAAACAAACATAAATACATTAAAATAAAAAAAAAACAAAAATAAAATAAACAAAAATCAATGAAAATGTTAACTAAATGTATTTGATATAGCTGATATATAGTACACAAACAACAAAATATTATATATAGTATATAAAAAAAAACAGTCATGCATATATACATAACTCTGATATGATATGGCAACATATAAACCAAGTAATTAGCGTTTCCATTACAATAAAATGTCGTTCGTCAAGTTGTAGATAAATGTTTTTAAAAATATATATAAAATAAAATTTAAAAAAAAAAATAGCAATCAAATAGCAAGTCATAATCAAATTCTTTGACATATTTATTGTAAGTTTAAGAGCATTTCTAGACTCGAAACAGTCGCTATTTATTGGATGGAACAACAACAACAACAACAGCAAACTACAAATTACATTTAAAATTAACTACATAATACTTAGCTGTATTTTAAACTAGCCTAAAATATAAAAAAAAATTGAATTTAGCAATAGAGTTTAAAAAAAAACAACTAAGTTTAAAATATTGCAGAGATCAAAACCGTTTCGGAAACCATGTGCCAAAATTTGTTTTTAGATAAAAACAGAGTATTAAACTAGTCTATACAAAATACAATAAAGCAAGAGCAAAAATTTTAAAATTAAGCAGCATTCAGTAAATTAAAAACAGCTATAAAAGAAATTTAAAAAAATATTGAGCAGCAGTTTATCAAAATTTTTTGTTTATAAATTTACTTAAATTTTTAATTAAAATTTATTTGCTGCAACTTAAATTTGATAAAAGCCAGACGACAAATACATTATAGTTATATATTAAAGATTTATTAAAAAAAATGCAGCACTTTTTATTTATTTTATAATAAACATTTATTTTTGCATATAAAAATGGTTTTTAAATTTAACATCGAATTTTACGAATTTATTAAAGAAAACGCTGCCAAGTTACACAGGCAATAATCACAAAAAAAATATATATAAATCAAGTCTAAATAAAAAATAAAATCAAAAGACAAAAAATGCAAAACAATTTTTAATAAATATTGCAATTAATATACAATCAAATCAATGCAAGACAACAAACGACAACAACAACAAAAACAAAATATTAAAAAAAAAACACCAAAATTTTATGTTTAACAAAAATAATTAGCACAAAACTACAAATAAAACTATTAATGTAAAAAAAAAATATATTAAAAAATATTACAAAAAAAATTTAAATGAGTTTTATTGTTTAAGAAAATTTTCCACAAATATTTCGTTCACAAAACAAGTAGGGACCCTGTTATTATTACATCCAAAGGGTACAAAGGATATTTTGAGTATTATAATAGTTTTAATTGTTAAAACTAGCAAAAATATTTTAAAACAATAATTTATTTTTTAACATATGAGTTTAAGGCCGAAGTTTTTTTTTAATTTATTATTTTAACAAAATTCTTAATTTTTAAATTTATAAATTTTTTAAAAACTTTGACTTCTTCTCGCTTTGACCAGCTGTCCACACTTTTGTCTTTTATTTTACTTACTTTTAATTAAATTTTTTTTATAATCTATTTATTTTATATATATTCATATATACATATAATTGATATGTATTTATATTATATTTTTTAGCGCCATCTGGGGGCGAAGACTAATTTATATAATAAAGAGTTTGAAAAAAATAATTAGGGCAGCATAAAAAAATTAAATTCTTATATTTTAAAATATTCCATAAAAATTCTATCCGCATATTCGTTATCAGCGACCCCGAAAACTCACTTTTGCATACCCAACTTATGTTATAGTCACAAAAATGATTCTTCTGTTTTCGTTTGAAATCCGGGATTCGCCATTTTGAAATTTTAAAAAAACTTATAAGATACTTATCATCAGCTACCTTTAAAATATCTGAATAACATATAAGAGGGGTTGCATTAATGTTTTTCTGAGAATAAGAACAAAAATATAGATTATATTGCGCAATTACTTTGCTTTGGCGGCCATTGTAGCTCCGCCATTTTAAAATATTAAAAATCACCATACGGCTTGAAAAAGTAGACGAGAAGTCGAAAACTGTTGGCAGATTTGACATATATGTTTAAAAAAAACTTTCAGGAGTCAAGTCCTTTCTACAAAAGTCAATTTTAAATATTTAATTTTTGAAGAAATAATAACAATATAACTTTCTGTCCGATTTAAGCAATCCTTGAATTAAAATTCTTCGGACAACAAAATTAGAAAATTTTTGGAATTAAAAAATTTTAGTTTCAAAATCTGATTCCCCCGTATTAATTAAATTTAAATACTTTCCAAAATAATGGCCTTGGAGCAAATAACTGGTGTGTGTAAGCTGCCATTTATGAAGCGTCATGATGCAGTACTCTTGGAGCAAGAGTCGCATAGAATCAAGTGTGCCACATGCAACTTTTTGAATCCCTACTGCCTAATGGCGCCACCATTTGAAAATGTACTCATTCTTGCTGCCAATTCCTTAACCATGTTATTAACCCACTGTTCCCTTAGCCCGCCGAAAACTTGCCCAAAATTATAAACTATTGCCAAGTGCCACTGGATTTTGATCATGGTACCACTACGCTTGGTTTCAAGTACCAGGGCGGCATTATTCTATGTGCCGATTCGCGAGCTACTTCCGGTGACTATGTTGGTTCACAGCACATGAGAAAAATTATCGAACTCACGGACTATATGTTGGGCACTGTGGCTGGAGGCGCCGCCGATTGCATGTACTGGGATCGTGTTTTGACCAAGGAGTGTCGTCTCCATGAGTTGCGTTATCAAAAGCGTCTCTCGGTTACCGCAAGTGCGCGTATTATGGCCAATATTTCGTGCGAGTATCGGAACATGGGTTTGTCTATGGGCATGATGCTGGCGGGCTATGATTACGATGAACCAAAGCTGATCTATGTGGACTCGGAAGGAGACCGCAACTCGCTCACCTTATATGCAGTGGGTAGTGGAGCTTTATGCGCTTTGGGACTTCTGGACACGAGCTACAAATGGGATTTGTCTGACACAGAGGCCTATGACTTGGCACGTCGTTGTATTTACCATGCCACATGCACAGATGCCTACTCCGGGGGCATTGTGCGCTTGTACCATCTTAAAAAGGAGGGTTGGAAGGTGATCTCTAATACGGACTGCTTGGATTTGCATAAGCTCTATGCCAAGGAGAAAGAAGAGGGTAAAATCTGGGACACAATCAAACGCGTCATTGACTTTAAACTGTTTTTCCGGACTTACTAATGGATGGCTTTCCGAATAAAATTTTTATATTCAAAATTTATGGTAGTTTTGTCAAAAATCTTAAACAAATTTGAATTGATAAATTGAAATGGGTGTTGAATAAATCGAGATTTAAAAAAAAATGTATAACCCCTCTCGTCGGGCCTGGGTTTAACACAGTAGGTACATACCAATATTCGATAAATCAACAAATAATAAATAAATGTGCAAAAATACAAAATCTCTTATATAAAACATACTAAAAAATGGTAATAATAATGGTAATAAGTGATAACGATGGGAGTAAATATAAAAGGAAGCAATAGTCTCCCTATAATACAAACGATCCTTTTCAAAATAGTGTGTATGCTTTGCCCAACAGACTTTTGTTTAATATTTGATTATATTACTTACTTTTGATTTAATTTAATTTTTTATAATTTATTTATTTTCATATAGTAATTGGTATGTATATACATACATATATTATTGAAGGCTAATAAAGAGTTCAAAAAAAATTATGTGCTTAATATATAAAAAATGAGTTTTCACGAGTCCAGTCATTTCCACAACGTATATAAGTAAGAAAGTATCTAAGTAATCCTTTTTTTATTCATTTCTTGAACCAAAAAATACTTTGCCTTCAAAAGTTTAGAGAAAGACCTGATATTTTATAGACTAATAGAACGTTCACGTTCATATTGAAATATGCCATGAAAGTTTGACATTTTATATTATCATTTAATGAGTATTTGGTATATTAATTAAGTTTATAAGTTTATTATAATTACATATATTTTCAATATCAAAACCAAATTTGCATAAAAAAAAATTGATTTTTATTTTTTGGTTTTTTTTTACATTCTTTGTTTCCTTTATCCAAAAAAAAAAAAAAAAACAAAAATCATCAATTCACTGCGAAAATCAAAAAACCTTACAATCGTGATAAATATTACTGCGGAAATGAAATTTTATGCAAAAAAAAAAAGAAATTTAAATATCTGTATTTGTATTGACCTATCAATCAGCCTGTCAAATATTCGGTTATCGATAACTTGTTATTTTTTTAAATTCATCAAAATTTAAAAGCAACAAAACTTTTAACAAAGTGATTTGCTTCACTTATTTTCAACCATAATTATGTGTTTAAAAAAAATAAATTATTCAGCTGTTCCGGAAAACGAATTTTTAAACGATAATTTCGCATACATCCCTTTTTATTTTCGATAAATTCGTATATTTTTACTTTATTTTTCCGATAAATTCTTCTGTTGTGTTGGCGCAAAATTACTTTTGTTTGATACAAAACAGCTGACATGGTTGCTGCAGCTCTGCAGCTTTCTTGTTTACATTTAATTTTCTTTAAATTATTGCTAGTTCTTTTTTATTCTATATTTTAAATAAAATTACACAAAAATATTACTTTAGCAACAAAATTTATTAAAATTAAACACAACTTAACTAATTTTGTTACAATGGAAATTTTCTTTGTGTAACGCGGCAACCCTGTCGCACCAATATTCGTTTTGGCTGTACATGTTATTTTTTGGGTTGAGTCAGAACAAAAATAATTAAAAATAATTGTCAATAAATATATAACTTTAAGATGGCATAAATCTAATCTAAGAATATCAAAGAATATTTAAAAAATTATTTCAGTATTTGAAACCTACATTGCCGATTCGTTTTAATTCCTCTTGCAACAAAACATTCGGTTTCAAATCACATAACAAATTCTTTTTGTTGAAATAGGATCGGTTTCAAAACGAATCCGAATAAGATGTTCGGATTCGTTGTAAGCTGCACGGCCGAAAAAAAGTAATCTCGATTTCACTCAAAATCGTATTTCTAATTTTTAATTTGTCTGAACATCGTTTTTCATGCACTTTTAGCATTCCAGTCTGTTAAAGCTTTACAAATTTTAACACTTACTTGTTAAAATAATAAATAGCTTAAAAGTAATAAATAATATTCGGTAAACATCTAGCGCTGAAAATTTTCCTAGACTATAAAAAAACAGTGCTAATAAGTTGTGTTTTATTTTAGTACTTTTCCAAGATTTTATATCATTACTCTAAAAAGTTGGCAACCCTGCTGTGTGGGAGCGTGAACGAGAGCGGGAACGACCACGAGAGCGGCAACGAGAGCGATCGCGAAAGCGACAACGACAGCCTGAACGTGAACGTTCACGTTTGCGATCACTGTGGGAATGTTTTGCTATGTGCCGTCGCGTCATCACTGGTTCCAGCTCCACAGCAATTAGTTCACAATCGTTTTCGCTGCTGTCGCTGGAGCTAAGACGCAAGTCATTCCGTTGATGACGATAATGATGTTGCCCATTACGAGCCTTGGCGCTCACTTTATTTGATTTCCGTTTATCCAAGTTTGCCATGTGCTTAGGTTCTGCTGCATTTTGCGTCTGCTGTCGCGTCAATTGTTTCAGCACATCCGCCAACATTTGCTGAGCAATGCTCGCCTTCCTTATCAGCTTTTCCAGCTGCCGATTATCTTGATTCGGCAATGTCATGTCCTCCAAATCCAAGCCTGGTCGCGGCTGCTGTCCGCTGCAGCTTTCGCATATTTTCGGTGGACCTGACGAAGCATTTGCAACATCTTCATTGGGCTGCTCACGTATCGCGTTATCAGCTTGCGACATCTCTGCACAAATTTATTTAGCTCACTTACTTTGGAAACGTCTCTCCCACTGTTCGCTCGTAACTGTTGAACACACAAAATGGAACTGATAACATTTCCATAGCAGCAGACCGGTTTTATAGGCGCCGTCAAACGATTCGCGGCGTTTGGAGCGATAAACGTTTTGTTTGGATTACGCTCGGCACACTCTGGGAAACGTTTGATGACGCTTCAGTTCTAGCTGCCAAGACATTTTTGTGCGCTGAGCGAGTGCTAATGACCTAATGACTCAGTGGCTTTAGATAGCAACAACTTTTTATATGGAAAATTGAGGTAAGCCCCAAACAATGTGTATTTATTTGTTTTAGTATGTAAGCTACGTGCGCGATTGTTAAGAGAAAAAAAGTTTTGTTATGTTCAGGTTTTTATAAATAAATAAAAATTAAAAATAAATAAATCTGTATATATGAGCTGCTAAAGAAAAGAAGAAGAGGAGAGGGCCACAACTGCCATTTAGATAGGCTACTTTCAGTGACCTTGGGAGTGAGCACTTGGGGCTGAAGACTTTAAGATACCCTTAACCGTCACATTGCATTCATATTCGGCATATTGATGAAGTACTCCATAGCCAAAATTGGTAACGGTATCTTCATAAAGTTATGGGGTTGAAAAAAATCAAATCGAAAAAAAGGTGCTTTGGATGAAAGTGCAAGTCACTGAAAGGACTACCCGAAATAAGTACCTATAAATTTTTATTTTTAATTTTTGCCAAAATATATAATATTTAAATGCCAATTTTTATTTCACAATTTTTGTTTTAAAGTCTAAAAATAAGAGATGATTAAAATTAAAAAATAATAATAATTTGATGATTTTTATTTTAACCCTCCGTTTGGCACATGGGTCCAGCCAAACCCTTTTCATTTTAAATTGTATTTTTAACACACTTCTAATTGAGCAATCATCTTGCAATTTTCTGACTTTTCCTAAATATTTATTTACTCTCATTTAAAAAAAAATTGAATATCCTTCCATTACGAGGATGGCTATAAGGATTTATATTTTAATATACTTTGGCTTGGCACATGGGTCCAGCCAGACCCCTATATATTTCCATACAAATGTTTGGGATTTTTCGATTTTGGACGTGCATTCACGGTCATTTATATCACGCACAGGTATAAATTTTGCATTACTTCTTTTACTCAATGCCTTTCGCATATGTTCAATTATATCTACAGGTAAAAAAAAAATCCCCAAAAAAAAAGAATTATGGCCTAAAAACGATTTTTTGAGCGATCGACCTATAGGTGTATATAGTATAACCAACCGACACTGATAAAATGTGGTGCAATGGTTCTCAAGAACTCTAAGAAATTTCCCTACGCCAAAGGTCAGTATATCTTCATAAACCAGATATAAGACAGAAAATCATTAATTTCTGCGTGGATTATGCATTTCCTTTTTGCTTTCACAACAAATTCTTGTAAAAGCTTAGGGATTTTTTTTTTTTTTGGTTGTTGTGTGGAGAAAATGCCTAAGGCATTTACTAACAGCGTCCCGAAAGTGAAAGCCCGTCTTGCACAGGCTAAAACCTCCACCCCTTGTTTTTGGACTTTATCTACATCTGGGAAGCTATTGAGCTGAGTCGTTACATCAGGGGGTAGGGTCTCTCTTCATTGTTTATTAATCATCCATCGAGGCCTCGCTTTTCTTCGGTAGTCGCAGTTCTGGATTCTCATCGATTTTCTTTTGTTGCTCGGTTGTCAAAATCTCGCTTTTTTGTTTTCAGAACTTTTTCGGCAAACTTGGTTATGGTGTTCCAGTTTTCTAAAAGCTTAGGGATTGAAACACATGACGCGGTACGTGGCTCTTTGTCTCCATTACCATTAAAACAACGTTGAATGATAAGAAATTCCGTCCTTGTGTGAGTGCCGTCTCTTTAGCATCACCTTTTTGATCTTGTATATATACATCAGTACGTTCCTTGAATGTGTCCAACGTTCCTGTACTCCTTTCAAACTCCTTTCAATTCCTTCTCAATGCACCAGCACATTCTTTCGCCCAGACAAATTTAAATTTTTGTCTCACAAGTCTCTTATCCAGTACAGCATTCCTTTACCGAAGAGACAGTTTCAAAATCTTCTGCTTTAAGTGCTTAATTCGTGTACGTTGTTCCTTATGTTGAGGTACGACTGTATTTTGCACATTCTGAATATCCCAAGTAGCAACAACCTACGCTAGACGGTTTGTGAACTCGCTAAGGTAATATTAGGCTTTTTTTAAATTAGTTTATTTTCAATATCCTTTTCTTTCTTTTTCCCGAGCGACAAAAGTCCTGACAAAATTTGGTACATTTAATATATTTAGGAAAAAGTAAACAAAATGTCCAATTGTTAAACTGCGTTACCGTTAGCATGAAAAAATGCAACGAAATAATTTCCCTTGGTAAGTGTCTAGGCTAGAACATTAGAACTGCTTGCTTTAAATGCTTTTTAAATTAACCTGTTACAACATGTTGCAATGTTATCAATTTGAATGTTATATAGCAACTACAACAACCAAGGTGTGAAAATTTGCTGTATGGGTGCAAAAACTAGCTAAGTCTCAGCAAAATAGGTCTAAGAAATTTCCCCAAAAAAATAGTAAAATAAACGAATTCATAGACAAATAAATTTCAAATGTGCTTTGAAAAGTTCAAATTTTTTGCATTTTTTTCTTTTGACCAAATGGAATTTTTATAAGAAATTCTAAAATAATTGGTTTGTCAACTGGAAAATAGCGCACGCCTCGGTAACACTTGAGAAACATCATCAATCACGAAACTGACTATGAACACATACTAACACACGCACTACACACAAACACACACACACACACACACTACTTGTTAGTGTCATGACATCAACAACAACAATAATAATAACAACAACACTTAATACTTGATATAGAAAAATCCTTAGACAGTGGATTTCCCTTAGCTTTGGCTCAGAAAAAAGAGAAAAAGAAGAAAATTCTTTAAAAAATATAACAAAAAATGTCAATAAGTTGAAGACAGCTAAAAATCTCAATAAGGCTAAGACGCAAAAGGGTTGCATTTTGTCTTGACAAATTTCATTTATCAAAAGAAACACACAAATCGTAACAAATAACAAAAATATCAGACGAAAAAAAAATAAATAAAAGGTGAAGGCGACTAAGCTTGAACTGAATGAAAACAGATTTGAAATCTTGTGGAAACCATTTTACTTTTTTACTTTTCTTTTTTCCACCAATATGTCAACTAATTAAAATGCAAAACAGCAACAAGGACGATGAGAAACCCGTCAAGAGCCCAAAAACCCGTGTAAACCCATGCTTTTGACCAGACCGCGTTTTTGGGTATTTTTTTTTGTGGAAATTTTTATTAAATAACAATTTTTGACACAAGATTTTTTTTTTTATAGCCAGTGGGTATGCAAACAAAATATATTTTTAGTATATATGTGTTTTGAGGCTATGAAAAAGTTTTAAGGCCTGTATGCAGCATGAACAATTTTGCACGTAATGACAAAACTTTATATAAAAAAAATTCCATTTGGGATATCCCAGGCCTTTAGATAGTAAAAATAAAAAAATGTATTTATATTGTTGGGGGAAAGCTGCACTGCGATCCTTCGGATCTATTGTGCTCCCTTCAAGCCCTAGATCTCCTCAACTAGCCAAATATCTGTGACTTTGATTATTTGAGATGGTTCTAGTCGGGTAATATCATTTATACGAAAAAGCTAAGCATAAATACATTTTTTTAAATAAACAATAAAAATATTTTAAAATAAATATAAATAAAAGAGTTTTGTTTAATTATTACTATTACTTTAATTTAATTTTTTGCATGCTGTGTATGGGCCTTACATGAAGAAACATAAGCAATCGGCCGTGCTCCGCAAAACGAATCCGTACATTTTATTCGGATTCGTTTTGAAATCGAATCTTTGCTGCTCCCAATTTCGACAAACCGAATTTTTTATGTGGTTTGAAAACGAATGTTTTGTTGCAAGATCAATTAAAACGAATAGGCAAATAGGTTTAAAAAATTATGCATTTTATACAGAAATAAATTTTAAATATTCTTTGATATGCTTAGATTATATTTATGCCAACCTATGCATACATACTTTTTAACAATAATTTTTAATTATTTTTTTTTTTCTGACTCAACCCAAAAAATAACATGCACAGCCAAAACGAATTTTTTTTTGTTTTCGTGTATGTAAATAAATGTAAAATTATTTCGCGCCAACACAACAGGAGAGTTTATCAGAAAAATAAGGTAAATATACGAATTTATCGAAAATAATAAGGAAAATATCGAAAAAAAAATTCGTTTTCCGGAGCACGCAAATCGAATCCGCATAAAATTGTCCGGTTTGGTTTTTTCGTTTTTCGGAGCACTGTTGATTGTTCATGTATTTCAAAGCTATTGCTAATATTTTTTTATTCACACTACATCTTGAACTAACTTTTGGTTTTAAGAAATTCTATATATTGAGCCACCCTAATTAATTTTTAGGTCTCAAAAAAAAGTTTTGAAAGCGCTACTTGTTTACAACTTGCATTAAGTTAATCAATTCAAATAATACCCCAAATAGCAATACATATTTAGTCAAAATTTTTAAAAGCTTATTTTTGAGAAGCTGTTAGTTTTCAATATATGGGATAGAGTAGTACATAAAGTGCATAGGTGTATATTAGGGTGGCCATTTTTACAACATCTCACGATTTTAATAACGGATTCGCCTAAAAAGTTTTCTTTGTGCCTACATATAGCGCCAGTAAAAATTAAAGACGATCCGAAAGTATTTGATGGGCTCGAAAATAGGTCAAAAAATTACGAAAAATTTCATATGAATGCATAATTAGCAGCCAAACCGTAAGTTTGACAAAAATATGTTCCAAAAATAGTCGATGGGTAATTCAATTATCGACAGTCAAGTAATAAGTTATCGAACTCAATTTAGTACAACCAGAGATATTTGCTGTTCTTTTTTTATAATTTCGAAAAACGTTTTTATCGCAATGTCTCCAAACCCGTTTCATGAAAAATATTTTTGACTGTATATTCGGTTTTAGGATGTCATTCTTTACGGAAACGACTAAAAACTGAAAAAAAGCCTCTCGAGGTTCATTCAGGCCGTCGGATGGATGTGACTTTTAAATCATATAGGATACCTCCTGAGTGGGGGAAGGATGGTGTATGGTCCACACCCAATGGTAACACAATGGGCCTATTCGTGGCCTAAGTGAGTTGGGACGCCAATTAATCAATTTTAGAGCTTTTGAACCATAATTTGTTTGATTTGAAATCATTTTTAAAGTTGATGTAGAACAATACCGTCAAAAGCGGAAAAAGTGAAAATTATGACCTTTGACCTATTTTCGCGCACATCAAATACTTTCGGATCGTCTTTAAATTTTACATATAGATATGCAGGTTAAAAGGAAACGGCGGCCACCCTAGTATATATAGTATCTACATATGCTCTACTTGGTGAGCTGGCTTAGCCAAACCTTTTTATAACCCAAAAAGATATAGAATATAACATATATGTATATAGCTTGTTATGAGTGTGTGTCTGTGTATCTGTGTTTGTGTCTAGATTTTTTATTTTTTTTTTCGAGACGTTCAATTCAGTTCAGTTGAATTCGCAAACAATTTTCATTTTCTTTGAGGCCAAAAGCGGTTTTTATATTGGCTCAAACGAACTAGCCTGGATTTACAATTGTGTGGGTAGCTGCGCGTGTGTGTGTGTGTGTTTGTGAAGTCCTTTTTGGCTTGGACAGTTGTGTACACACACACACACACACTCACACACGTGACCATAAATGCGTCTTTTATTTGTCTGTTTGGTCAGTCGCAAAGTTTGTTGTGCTCTTTGTACTTGTTGTTGTTGTTGTTGTTTTGTGCATTTCTTTTTGTCGACACTTTCATCTAGAATTTGTGTATTTCAGTCATGTAACGGTAAAAATTGTTTGCATATTGTTTTCTGGCCATTGTGATTTCCTTTGGGCCATCGTTGTATCTGTATCTCGCTTCCACTCACTACTATAAATGCAAAACGTGTGCAACATTGAATAAAGCAAATGAAGCGAACATCATCATAATAATGATGATAATACCGATGATGATAATGATGATGATGGTGATGATGGTGATTATGGTGTTGGTGATGTGGCATACATCCATTCCTTTCACTTTTCGTGCACCTTGTATGGCATGCAGTGGCTTTCATTAAACAAATTAAAATAAAATATGTTACAGCATGTTGTAAATGTTCAGGGACTCGAAATAAGTTGGAACCAGGCAGCATAGTTCGCTGATAGATTAATAAAATAAATGTATTAAAAATCGCTATACAGCGTTGGGAAATGATTTAAATTGTTTGCTGGGGTCACAAACATATAAGCGTATTATTATAGCCTTTTCAGTTTTGTAGGATATTGAGTATTTAGGGCAAATATCTGACCATTACGTACCACTGTCGGGCATCGCCTCGACTGTACCACATTTTTTTCTTGTTATAATTGCATCAAGCTTTAAAAAAAAAAAAAAAAATTTTAGGGGGAAATAGCCAACAGAGGCATTCTTGTATGCCTCCGCCGAGCGGTTGTCGTCACATGCGATGGTTTTCACAGTGCCGAGATGCCAGCCGGCGTCGCTACAGAGAGGTGGAGGTCCTCCACTATTCTCCATGTCTTCCAGGAAGCGATCCTGCAGCCCATTTTCCACACCTGCCCACAAGTTTCGAGGGATAAGACCATCCTTCTTGCCCTTGTCTAGGACACCCAGGAGGATCTTATCCTTCGTGACCTCGGCGAAGGAGCGGTTAAGGGGCTGCGGTCGCGTCCGTTTCGGCGGCGGTGCAGATTCCTCTGCAGACCTTTGCCGCTTAACCTTGGCTTTAGGTTTTCCTGGGGATGATGGCTGAAAGCCCGG
Organism: Chymomyza fuscimana; assembly: GCA_949987675.1. Taxonomy (NCBI): domain Eukaryota; kingdom Metazoa; phylum Arthropoda; class Insecta; order Diptera; family Drosophilidae; genus Chymomyza; species Chymomyza fuscimana. The sequence continues at coordinate 3,601,190 of OX465089.1, forward strand.
CAGGATTGTTTTGGCCCAATCGACCAGTCTCTTACCCTCCGGTGATTGCTCCGGAGTGGTAAGATTTCTTTGGAGAATCTCTCCAGGCCGTCTCCTGTCTTGGTAGGACGGTTTGGTTGGTGGTGGCATCCTAGGAGTAGCCGGCTCTGAAGAGTTAGCTGCCTCCCCCGCCTTGGACGTAGAAGCGAAACTGGCTTGTTTCGTGCTGGCATCCAAGGATGGGTTGGACTGCCTTCCCCCAGAATCTAGGGAAGACGGTGGGTTTGCCGTCTTACCCTTACCGGCACAGTCCGGGATGGGAAGGACACCTACCGGTTCCTTCCTCACCGTGCTTAAAGCTTGTTGCGGGAGCTTCGTCCCTTCCGTATTTTGGCGAGTTACGTTCTCATTTTGTTTGTTGTTTTTGTTTTTATTTAATTTATGCATAAGTTGGACCCACGAGAAGTCGGGAAGGGGTGAGTCACCCGCGACATAGCCCGGGTACCGTAGGAAGCCATTTATTAAAACTGGAGGTCGGCAGGTATCCAGAGTCCGCAAAGTAATGACTGAGACCCCCTCAGCCATGCATCCATCGGCCTTTGCTGTTCCACCTTAGATTGGGGTAATTTTAGCGAGTTGTCTTCTCTCGCCCGAACTACCATTCGTCAGCACCCATGGCAGAGACATGACCGTACCATGGGCCTGCTTCCAGCCGCCCCCACGAGGAGGATGTAATCGCACTTCCAGAAGTGTGTCACAATTACGGCGCGTACCACCGAGGTGGTTACACGTGAATCCCCTTGTGACACCAACTGGCTGACGGCCAAGATTTTCATAAAGTTGTGAACAAATTGTATCGAAAGTAGTGCAATCTTTTTTTTGGTGTCAGAATTAAGATTTTTTAAATTTAGCCCGAATTAAACTGCCGAAGAATATTATACATGAATATAAATTTAAAAAAGAGAGCTCAACTATTAATAAAATTTGGTGTCCCTTTTTTGAGAACTATGTACAAACAAGGTTAAATGTAATTAAATAGGTGAACAATATTTACTTAAAAAACTATGCAAACAAATCCAGTTTAATTTCTATTCTTATACGATTGTAATGATTCAACGAAAAGAACTAGTTCCATATCGGCAATTTGGGAAACAGCCCAGTTCTTTAAGAGGTAACACTTGTGTGAAGCATGGTTTTTAAGGCAATATTTTTCGCTATGTTTTATTTAGTGTTGGTATTTTAGATGGATCACTAAAACATAATTCAGGGCTCTCACGATTCTAAGAGAACATCGTCTGGAACTTTTAAGAGCCGCAAGTAGCAGATTCAACAGTGGTTAGAAGAAGAAAGCGAGGACGACTTCAGCGCTCTTAACGATGAAGGCGATGATCCGAATTTTCAGCCAGAAAGTAAACTTTTTGATGTGGACGAAATTTCAAGTGAAAAATCAGATCATGAATCTACCCCAGAGCGACAAACCACCACTGAAGAAGCGCGTCAAGGAACGTCAAGCGAATTATCTGAATATTTCAACTATGGTATTAAAATACTACATTTATTATGAGAAAAATTTTATTATGAAAGAAAAATGTCAGTACCAACTCAGTCCGTTTTAAGACTTGTGAAAGTTGTTGAAAACTCAAATCGAAAAATCACGGCTGACAATTGGATTAGCTCTACTTATGGAAATATTCCTGAAAAATGGGTTGACCTACTTAGGTACATTAAAAAAAAATAAAGCTGAGATACCGTCCTGTTTCTTACCGAGCAAACACAGAGAAGTGAATTGTTGCCTGTATGGCCTCCAGTGCTCCAAGCCACTGTGTGAGACCTGCCAAAACAAGCTTTAACTTTTTATTTAACCATTGAATATATATCTTTTTTTTTTAAGGCTGATTACTTTAAGTTTGAACTTTAATTAATGCAATGTTTGTTTAAAAAATTACAATATGGAATATATTTCTGAGTTTTTCTATAGGAAAAATTTGTGTCATGTCAATAAATAGTGTTTAACATGAAATGTAGTTTTGAATATTATAGTTTTTATAGCTAATAATAAGTTTAATGGTGTAAACTAAAAATAAAAATCATTTCTGAAGGTATTCAAAACGGAACTTGACCAATATAAGCTTGCAAAATGGTGTCTGGTTTACTACCACGTCAGTAGAATTGTGAAAATTAGGTCACGTCAGTCGCAGAAGGTTAAAGAAACTTTATTCAAAATCCTAATAGCTGACAATATTATGCATATTTTGAGCTACAAAAATTAAATTATTATTACAAAGTAATAAAAAACAAAATGCCTGAAGAGAGCTTTGAGTACATGACTAATTTTCGGAGAGGCCTCCACGGCTGCAGCTTTTTGACGTCGCTGTTGATCTGAAACATAAAGAAATTTTGTCCTCTTAATCTATAATTAACCAAAAGCATAAGTGTTGAGTGGTGTCTCGCCCACGGCACCTACGCGGTCCACTTATGACAAGTCTTCGGGTACAGTTAAGTTTGAAGGGAACTGAAATCTTTATTTCTTCATTAATTTTTACATATTTCATTATTTTACATTATTTTACTTACACTTATGGTTTGCCTGCGCCTCCTTGACTGCAGTCAATCAAGTTCTCTCACTAACTGATTTGAGCGGGTCACAGGTCACATGCTTGACTGCAGAAGCTATTGCAGTAGCTGCTACAGTCCAGCATGTGGCTGCCTCAAGCCGCATTTCGTGCAGGTGCGAGCGAGACAAACACACAGTGTATAAGATCCGTTACTGGAAGTGCGACTGACAAGCACCCCAGTAGGAATTATTGGAACAGTCGGCGCGTTGCGGAATATTGAAATTTTGCGACGCAACAATAAGTTTAACAAAAAAACTGGTTTTTTTCTTCCAAAAATCATGAAAAAGCTAAAGCTGTGCTATTATTTCTAACAGTTAAGATATTCACTTTGTATTTTGAGAGTCAAAGTTCACCAGAGTGCTCAGAAGATGTGACAGTCGGAAATAAACTCAGTCAATATGTTCATTAAAAAAATTCGTTGTTTACCAAATTTTATTTGTATACTCCTCAATTCAAAAATTATCATTAATAATAGGTAATAGTTTATTTAGTAAATTATAGATATGAGTGTTAAAATTTTATTTATCATAACAATCTACTTTGAATTATCAGTAAAAAAGTCTTAACAGTAGAGAGAAAATTTTTTTTAATTATTATTTTTTTTTTTATTTTAACAATTAATATTATTATATCGAGCACTAGCTACTGGGGCCTTCGACTCAGTACATTTTTTATACCCTGTACAAAGGGTATACTAGATTTGTGCAATGTATGTAACGGACAGAAGGAGGCGTAGTAGACCCCAAGTCCTTTATATCAAAATGCTTATCATAACATTGGGTAGCGATTGAGCCATGTCCGTCTGTCTGTCCGTCCGTCCGTATGAACGCCTAGAACTCGGAGACTATAAGGGCTAGAGATATGAAACTTTACCAGCTGGTGCGCATATTTCCTGAGAAGATGAAGTTTGTTGAATCATTTCAATATCTTTATTTCGTTTTTTAGCTACACCGTTTAATATTTTAATTTGGAACTTAACAGAGCGATACGTCATAGTAACATGCATCTGTGTGTAAAAAAAACGGACAAATACAACAAAACCCCTCAACATAACAATTTGAAACTTACCTATATACTTTAAATAATTTCTTTGACGTAACTTTCGATTTTCATCAAAATCGGTGAAAATTTATGAAACTTATAGGTATAAATATCGAATTTCACCAAAAAAAAATAAATTACAAAAGTTCTTAGAAGGAATAGAAGGTAAAATTTTTTCGAGTCAAAAGGTATTCCACTGTCGGCCACCGCCTCGACTGTACCACATTTTTTATTTAAAGCAACGGCCCATTTAGGTCTAACGAATACTCAATATTAATTTTGCACTGCAGCCCTGGTGCTGTCTGTGGAATAATTCAATTTGCAGCAAATTTTAAAGCAAAAATTCTATATGTATATGTATTTAGAATTCAAGTTGGGACTACGGACCCAGGACTCTGAAACTGTAAGCAATGTAGCATGGTGTTGCTCCTGTGGCTGTACAACGTTTGATCAAACAATTTGGGCTTCTGCAGTTGTTATTGTTGTGCACTGACGTTGTTGTTGTTGTTGTTGTTATGTTGAGTTGTTGTTGTTTCAGGACTAGCCATACTCAAATTAATGGCTGCGTTATCCATAAGTTATGCAGCTGAATATTGAGCATATATGCGTGCATGTAAATGTGTTAGTGTGTTTGTATCTGTGAGTATGTGTATCTGCATATGTGTATGTCGGTCGCTGCTTGGCATTTATAGCAATTATCACACACATGCCACAGTCTACGAATACGTACCACAGACGAATGGAAAGGAGCGGGTGAAGCAGGGTGACAAAGAGAGACACATCGTTGACCATCAAGTTATTTCGGAAGAGGGATTCAGAATATATAGCATTACTAATGGTAAATTTTCACACGGCTGCTTAAGCAAATGTCGCACAAGAGAATGGCAGAGGGCATATTAGTTGCTCCACATCTTCTATCGCTGTATATGGGCTATCTACACTGATCGGTAAATGTTTCCAGACACTTGAAAGATAAAGTTAACTAAATTAATCAAGCTCGTCTAAACTTTCAACTGCAATAAGCGGAGTAATGGGGGGACTCATAACATTGCAGTGAAGAACTATTTGATGATGACTCTTCATAGAAAATAAGTTTTTGAAATTTTGGCAATTAGAGCTGGAATTTTTTTTGGAGTTTGCGAAACGTTGATGAATTTAGTAGTGCTTTTTAGTTAAATGTTGAAGTCTGCAAAATGAGTTAGTTCGAACGTAACTTTGGAAAACTCTGTATACCTTGAGGTTTTCTTGTTTTAACTATAGAGCTACTTTTACTTGGGACAACTAACGACAAAAAAATTTGCTTCGGTAGAACCCTAATGTGAAAAAAAATATGCCCTAAACAGTCATGAATCGTTAAAAACACCTAAAGCTATCGTCACTATCATATGGTGAAATGCGTCGAGTGAAGTGTAGGATTTTAATGAAAATACACAAGCGAGTCAAATTTGGAGATAAATGACGTTTCTAAAGATATAATTAATGGAGATGTAAATTTATCTTAGTCAGCTTTTGAGTCTGACATACGGGAGCTCATGCGGCAGTTCCACTTTGATATATTTGTTGTCTCCAGATAATTTATCTCCTCAAACATCTTTACCAAAAAAGCGCACACGTCCGTCATCCACTTAGAAGCCAGGAAGATCTCTGCGGAGCCTGACAATATCATAAACATAATAAAAGCTATAGCTATTTTTATATGTTTTGGTAATTTTTATACATGACTTGCACGGCTTGTTTACTTGCGATCCCGTGGTATCGAGTTCCGAGCTAAAAGCTGTCCGTGGATAGTGATCCAAGGAGAAAACCTAGAGGATCTCTACGGAATTCTGTGCTAACGTATCTGGTGTTCCTTATTAGCTTAGAAAGCTAATAAATCTGACTGTATCTGTAAGTCCACCTACTTAGGCGCAAAATCTTTTGGAAACGATTTATATGATACCAAAATTTTACGATTTTTAAAATCCGAAAGAGTATTTACTGACATGTAATATCAATATGAGTGGCGAAGATCTCATGGATGAACTTATTGGAAGGTACCAAATTTCACTGAAGGCCAAGACGCGCACAAACCGCTTATTCCACCATTTGCTCCTACATTTATTCCTACATATTATTTAATTGACTCAATATTAGGTTTACGCCTATATTGTGAGCCTATGATGCCAGCCCAAAACGCTAGAACAGCCACGAATAGCAAAGGAAAACAGGCTATTCATTACAAAAACTTATTTGCCGAATGGAAACTTTCGTTTTGGCGCAAGTGGACATTTTTCACGATTTTTAACACGTTTCGCTAAAAAAATTATGAAAGTTTCTGGCTCCCAGTCTGATGAAAAATTTTTTTTTTTTAATTTGTATTTTTTTTTTTTACCTATGCAAACACAAAAACATTTTTTTCTAAAAAAAAATTTGGGATTCTGAAGGTTAAGAAGCAGTTCAAGCTGCACCTGTGTCTGTTCAGCGTAATCCAGAGGACAAGGATAATGCTTTCTGAGATGACGATTAATCGCTTATCGTTTCAAAACAGTTAGCTTGGAGTTAGACTTTGGAATTAGCCTCTTGCAGTCATTGGCTAGTAGCATAGTGCATTCTGGGCCGGGAAAACATTTAACTGCATCGATTGCTCAAGCGTCTGAAAACTTTTGACCTCTAGTGTTTGTGTCTCTTTGTTGCATATCACACAAATGAAATCTGTGTCTGTGTTGCATAAACAAACATCCAGCCAAATAGAGAGAGAGTCCATACACACACACACACACACACACACACACACACACACATACATATATATATTTACATTAAGTGCGGTCATAAATCAGTTTCATTCAATTCACTTAAGACCATTTTAGGTGCTAATTTTGGAAGCAACTTTCTAGCAGCTGATTGGCTTCTGCCCAATGCCTTACGGTTGTTTATACAATAACTCATGCACGTGTCTGTGTGTGTGTGTAGAGTGTCTCCATCTGTGTGTTAGTATGTGTGGTAAGCTGGACACTAAGTCACTGGAATGGATCTGGCCTGAGTGCTGCCACAGCAGTGAGTATGTGCTCCATAAATATGTCCTTAATATTTACCGCTTGCTCCAGCTATCTTACTTCGTCTCTTCCTTATGCCAAATGACTTTTAAATTTTATTGCAGTGTACGGCGCAACACCAAAACAAAAAAAAAAAAACAGTTTAAAAAAATACGAGGAAGCGCAAACAATGTCAAAAAATATGAGGACATTGCTGGCAAGGACATCGTGCCATGGCAAGCGGTAGAGCAAGAGAAGTGTGAAGGACATACACGTCGACGTCGTTGAATACGTGAAGTAATGCATAAAGTTGACAAGCGGAAAACCCACACGCACGCACACAGTGGGTGAGAGAGCCAGAGAGTGTGAGAGAGGGGGGCACACAGCAACACATGTATATACGTCTAAGTGTCACACGCACACACACATACAACACGCAAGCAGTGGGCTCTTTAACAAAATGGCTGCCAAGCTCTTGAGTTATCGTGTTGTTGTTGTTGTTGTTGTTGCTCACAATTTATCCATTAATGCGCTCCAACATTGATTGCACAAAAAATTGAATCCTAAGCACATATTTACATTTGATTATTTGTTGCATGCAATTTATTTACGAAATATTAGATCATATGATCTTTTGGAACGCCTCAGTGCGTAGGTAAATAAAAAATATACAATATATTGCAGATTATAGCAGCATAATTGTAAACCAAAATTTTAAAATTTATTTGAAATATTTAGTCTGTGAAAAAATAAGTAATTTTTTGTCATGCTATATAAGCTAGAGGCTTAAAAATTAATCAACTTGGCTTAAACAAAGTTTTTCTTTTATATTCAAAACTAAGCATCTTTATAAAGGAATTTTTTGATTTTCATATTTATTAATATTATATTCATTAATAATTTAAATATATTGTAGCCACTAGAGCTTAAGAGAGAGTATAAGCTATATTTATTAATAAAAATAAAGTTTAGTATTCAATTATATTAAGTTTGATTGAATACATTTTGCTGGTGAAAGTAAAAGAAATTTACATATAATATATAACATTGGCACCGAGAATTAGAATTGAAGAGAAGTTTGACAGAAATGGCTTTCTGTGGCACCCTGTATATAATTCTTTTGGCTAGAAGCCAGTTCAAATCTGGGCCAGTCCTGCCTTTTTTATATATATTTTATTCTACTATTTTTGAAAAATATTAAAAGCGAATTCTACTTTTTTGGCTGTATTAATATGCATTTTTTTTAAAACAAACAAAGCAAGAAGAAATCAATTAATTTTAAATTATATTTTTTTTATACATATATAAAATACATAAAGTGAAATTTTAATTGACAGTTCTCAAAGACGTATTGAAAATAATATTGCTTAAAAATACGTCACTGTGTTTTTGCCACAGTATTGAATATATGTTTGCCTACAGACCTATATTTATATATATATTATATGCTCCACAAGTAAGGTATGTATTTGGTGGCAATATTTATTTGGCTTGCCACATGCTGCGCTCAGCCAGTTAAAGATGCTGCCGCAGATATGTAAATGCCTTAATTTTATAGCTGTGCTACGGATACTCCATGAAATCTGTTCGAAATTTGGTTACTTCAGTTACTTTTGGCCACTTCCGTCAGCTGCTTTCGTGTTTGAGGTCTCCGAAATACGCCTTGCATGTTCAGACGTGTTTAAAAGCAAGCAGTGCGGTTCCACCAAAACCAAAAACAAGAGCAGTATAAAATTTATAAAAAAAAAGGAATTACTTTCTTTACTCACAAAAAGGATGCAGCAAAGGGTTTCATGTTGCCTGCTGCCGCAAAACGAAAAACAAAGCGAAAACAAAAGCGAAAGATAGTGGGGAAAATTGTTTCGCGAATTTCGAAGCCAAAATGCACTTAAAATGCAAAAAACTGGCATATAATGTTTTGGGTTAGTTTGACAGAGATGGTACGTGCTGTGACTTTTAAACGATATTTATAGTTATAGAATTCTAAATCAACAAATCAAACAATTTTTAGCTTAGGTGAAACTAAAAAAAAATTTAAAATTTAAGCGACACCTAAAAAAAAAAACATTGTAAATAAATTAATTATAGTGCTTGAAACAACAACGATGTTTAATTTTTTTCAAACATCAATTTTTTTATTTCGATATAACACCCAAATCCTTTAAAATTAAAAAAGCTTATATAAATAAATAATAGGTACATACGTATTTATTACAAGCTAAGAGCTTACATATAAAATCCCATTTTCATTGAACATCGGTATTTTCAGCACTAACAAATTATGTGCAAAAATCAAATTCAATAATAAATAAAGGAAAAAAAAATAAAATTAAAGCAAACAATATAAAAAGTTTAAAACTAAATAAACTGCTTTTACATTCCCTAAGCTATGACTTTTGAGAAGTAAGGAGTACAGCAGCTGTCCATTTTGCGATAACTACTCATATCGTTTCGATAGTTACAAACAATCGATAGGGTTAATAGCACTTGACTAGCGCATTAATTGGCATTGTCGAAAGATTACTTAATATTACAAAAAAAAAATTAACATTTAAAAAAGAAAAAAAATCTATCGATTCATATCGAATCGATTCATACGAATTCGTACTTTTTTATCACCAATTTTATATAGCTCAGAACATAATATAAAATAACTAATAAGAGATATTATCTGAGCCAAGCGAATTCTAAGATAAGAACAGTCTTAGGATACAGAATGGTCTACAGCTTAAAAAATAAACGATTTTTGAACTGGAAACTCAGACTTATTTGAGAATGACTCCTAGGAAAAAAAATTACTCGCTGTCAAGGGCTTAATTTCTAGATGAAACCCATTCCAGTTAATGAGCTTTACGTCATACTCAGGTTTGGCTGTGCCTCATAGATTCAAAAAACAATTTAACCGTAGGATGTGCAAAAACCTGGGAGGCGGTAAGTGGTACTACTGGGCCTCGCGAGGCCCATAAGCCATAGTCAGCTGTCCTTACGATTTTCGTCCAGCTAAGTATCCCATCGAAAGCTGCTATTGGGTAGAAGTATTGTATGATAGTATAACTGTGTGTGGGTGTCTTTAATAGGCTGGTATCTGGGGGTTGGAATGCCTTAGAAAGTGAAATTACTGTTTCTGTGTGGCACTAGTCAACTTTTGACTAATTTTTTAACATAAATTAATAGTGAGGTATATAATGATTGAAGTAATGGTGGCTGTTGAATTGCTTTGTGCTGAATTTATGATTCTTCAGTAGCACAGCCATGGCACAGAGAAATTTTCTTCACAGAGCCTTGTGAAGGCACATGAATTTTATACATTTTTCACACGATCGCTACAGATTTAATGCCGTACGAGCCGGTCGCGTGTTTCCGTTGTTAAAGCGAATCTAACGTAAGATTAGCTTGAAGCGGTTGAAGGACATCGTGGCCTTGTAAATGTTATGGTGGTACGGTTTTCAAAGTTCTTTAGCTGGCTGTGTATAATAATAATCCGAAGAACGCATACATCTCAGTCTCGTTTGTTTCTGTCGAAACTCTTACAGTCGAGCCAGGATGGGCAATATTCCAATCGCGCATGATGCTTGATGCCTTGCGGTTTATTTCGCGAACAATCAAATCATCCATCTCTGGAGTAAAAAATTGTTTGAATATGTTAATTGGGCTGGCAAAATATTGCTGAATAACTTGTGTGAGGCCACTTCTGGCAACAACTGGAACATAGTGCGCGTGCGGGCGGTATCTGGCTGGTGGATTTTCCATCCGAATAACGCCACTTTTGGATGCGTAAAATTCGTCAATGGGCAATTGTGAATCGTTCGCAGCATCCGCCTACCGAAACATTCATCTCAATGTTCAACTCTTCTTCTTCAGCATCCGACGCCACTTCACCAGACGGGATATAGTCCTCATCAGCATCATCGTCACCTCCGAATGGATCGTCTTCTTCATTCTCGATATTCTCGCTCGCAAAAAATGCGGCAAGTCTGTCCTCAGTGATCTGCTGCCGGTCTGTCGGCAGCCTAGAAAACCGTTGACGCCTATTTAGGACCATATCAAGGTCTTCCCACACTTCTTCACTTATTCCCGTAATTTCAAAGCAAAAAACCGAAGAGCTCAAAAAGAAACAACACAAACGATGCTTACCCGATCAATGCTAAAAGTAAACTGCATAGATCTCACCAAAAGCTCATATGAAACTAGCGAACATGTTTTGTCTTGCAGCTTACATACATTTCCCATACATCAAACGTGCGGGCCTCGTGAGGCCCAGTATCTACACTTAGCACCTTCATACATAAACAGATTAGGTTTGTTCTACGAAATCAATGCAAACAATCTATAGATGGTTTCGTTGCGTCTAGAAAACATGAGCGGTAGTTGGCATAAAATATTTCGGCGCTCAGGGCCAAGAAAAAATTTTGGCGACTACTCAAAGTCAAAATGGGCCTCGAAAAGCCCAGTCGCACATCCTAGGGTTAAAGCGTTGCAACTTTCTCTTCAACTTTATAATACTCTATTCTACTTTAAGAGCATAACAATGCAAAGAACACGTAAGCCAAAGTTGCACTTGCAAAAGAGTTCACTTCTTTTTTTTCTTTGTTTCTTAATGGGCACAGGGGGGGCGTTATGGGGTATCGGGTAGGGCTCTGACGTGCTGATTTTGTAAACATGTCAGCGTAACTTTTACCGAGTTGCTTCGTCAACTTGTTTTTTTGTTTTTGCATTGGAGAGACTTCCGTTGCAAGTTTAGTCAAATAGCGGTAAGTATATACTATATGTATATATATAGTTATCATTGTTGTTGCTGTTGTTGTTGTTCCAGACATTATCAATACCCCACATTTGACTTATTTACAATGTCTTTCAACAGCGCCAAACTTCGTGCGCCATAGCGGAAGTGAATTGTTTGTGTCAGCTTTGTCGTCTTCCATCTGTGTGTGTGTGTGTGTGTGTGAGTGTGTCAGTTTAAGAGTGTGTGTGTTGATGTGTCATTGTGTGCGTGAAAATCGCGTTTCAAATTGTCAGTCAATAGTAGACAACACGCTAAGACAGATATATATACAGTCAGACTAAAAATTATTCGCACACTTTGTAAATTCTTTGTAATATTTCCACAATATGTTTTACTTTAAACTAGCTAAAAAATTTTACAGAATTAAATATTATAATTTTTCAACTGAAAAATTGCATTTAGCTTATGAATAAATATTGTAAGGAAAGTGTCCTCATATAGCCTCATATAGGAAAGGTCAAAAAAAAAATGTATATATGCATATATAGTACAGTAAATCTATAGTTTTATCTGGAAAAAAATACTTAATGGATCAGGGATCGTTAGAGACCTTGTTCTAAGTCTAAAACCGAGTTTTCGTATTTGTGGGTGGGGGATTTATTTCATCGATTGCTGGAAAACTATTAATCGTAGAAAAGTGATGGAGGACTCATTTTGTAGATAATTTCAATGACTTTAAAAAAATTAATGGGCAAAATTTCCGAAAAAACCTACCTGTTTTGAGATATTTCCAAATTATTCGAAAAACACCAAACACCGTTTTTCAACTTTCAACTTTAAAAAGGCATTGTGCTTGAACCAATTAACCTACAACCATGGTTTAAGTCTTGTTTGATAGATAATCTTATTTGCAACAATATTGACCTTTAAGCCATGAATCTAAGTTTGATAGAAAAAAAGATTTCATGCAAAAACCGTAGCACCATATATTGTCAGGACGCCCTCACCGACAAATACGAAAACTCGGTTTTAGACATAGAAGAAGAACCCTAACGATCCCTGAAAGTTTCATCCATTAACAAAATTCATATTTGTAATATTAAAAAAAAAAAATTTATAATAAAAAAAAATAACCAGCCGATCTCCGGAAAACGGAAAAACCAAACCGAATTGTATTCGAATTCGTTTGTGCGTGCTTCGGAAAAATATTTTTTTTTTTTCGATATTTCCCTTTTTATTTTCGATAAACTCGTATATTTCCCTTATTTTTCCGATAAATTCTGCTGTTGACATGGTTGCCGCAGCTCAACAACCTTCATTAAAATGTTACTATTGTAGCTCTTTATTATTCTATTTTTTAAATAAAATTACACAACAATATTACTCTAGCCACAATATTTAGCTATTTTTGTAACAAGGGAAATTTTCTTTGTGTAACTCGGGAACCCTGTCGCACTTATGTTATGTATGATTCATACACGAACCCAAGAAAAAATTAGTTTGGCTATGTGTGCTATTTTTTGTGATAAGTCAGAAAAAAAAATAATTAAAAATAATTGTCATTAAATATCTAACTTGAAGCTGGCTTACATATAATCTAAGAATATCAAAGAATATTTAAAAAATTATTTCAGTATAAAATGCGTACTTTTTTAAGCCTATTTTGCCGATTCGTTTCAATTCCGCTTGCAACAAGTCATTCGGTTTGAAACACATGAAAAATTCGGTTTGGTGATATTGGGAGCACCAAACATTCGTTTTCCGGAGCGCGGTCGAATATATTTTTATTGCTGAAAGGGCTGCCTTTGACTTTTATAAATCTTTTTAACGACTTTTTCTGTGTTTAATGTTAAATGGAATTCTTCTATAAGACTAAAGCGATTTCTTTTAGCTGCTAACCATTCTTGAAGAAATATAAATTTTAATGTTGTTATGGCTAGAACATATTTAATTATAAAAATGCAACGAAAAAAAATTTGTTCTTTTATTTAAAGGTGTGCGAATAATGTATGGTTTGACTGTACATATATGTTTGCCATATACACGTCGTATACAAGCTAATATATTTGTTTTTTTGTTGCTCCACCCTCTTAACTTTAAATTTTATTAAATCTGTCGCCAATGTCGTTCCCGCCCTACTTTTCGTTGACCATAAAAATAATGAAATATTTAAAAAAATAAAATAATTCGTATACATATGAAAAATTCATACAAAATATAATACATAAATGTATGCAACAGTTAATTAGCGCACTGTGATTTTTAATGGCGTTAATTGCATGCCATAAATGATACTCATACTTCTTGTTTATATATAAAAAAATAAAATAAAAAAAGTGAAAATAAAAGAGTGAAAAAATTAATTAGCAACAGTTGCACGAACGCGTATTAAAGTTCAAATAAAATGCGGAAAAAATGCAATACAGCTTAACAAGCAAGCAAAATGGCGACAAAAAAAATGCATCATATTATTATTATTCCTCATATGCAGGTTTCATTATGAATTCTTTACTTACAGAAGGTTAAATCCCGAAAAATTTACAGCAATTATATACGCCATTGTGATGACAGCATTCCATGACAATAAGGTCAGTCCGGGGAAGGGTTTATGTATAATTGAGTTCATAATAAAATCATTTGCATGGATCTGTTTCAGAGCTGGCACAATGTGCTTCAGAGTTCCTAGAAGCAACTACACAATAATCATTTCAAATAAGAAATTATATCATAAATAACAAAATTAGACAGCACATACTACTTCTGAGGATGATTATTCTAAAACCAAGACTGAATCCAAATGTTCTATCAAGAGGGCCACCAACAAATAAATCCAGATCAATCAAAACAAAAACCTCAGATTTACATCGCACAAACAGATGCTTGCAGTTGTGGTGGTTGTAAATGAAACTTTCGCTGGTCTTCAAAATCTTTTAATTTATAAATCCAAAATAAACAACTGTTTCTGGTACTTCATGAAGAACTTCAATTTCCCCCACGAAAAACTCCACAACATTTTTTTGCCGACACCGGTTTTTCACAATGTTTTTGATATGTTTCAAGGTTTGCTGTATCCGAATCCTAACTCAAAAGAATCTCAGCTTATCTGAGAGGTTTTTAGAAGGTTATCTCAGGATTCGTGGGTGTTGGGGTTTTTAAGACTTAGACTTTAGATTCGGACTCAACTGCTCAAAGTCCATATGGGTATGCCACATGTAAAGTTCTTACGACTTTTTAATTAGAATTAAGGAAAATGTAATACTTCATAGATACAAATAAGCGAATTAAAAAAAAAAAAATTATAAAAATATGGTAATGTTGAGGTGGGATGGATTCCTCGTTGTATATTGTGTGTAGTTGTCTTCCCGCGCCCTCTGTATGTTCTAAGTCCAGTAAGTCCGTTGCTGTTCAAAAAATTTTGTGATAGTTTAGGTAGCTATAATGTAGATTTTTTTTGAAATTAAGAAATTTGATTAGATTATCGCTTAGTAAAAAAATTATTTCTTTTTATGGTACTTTTTAATATTATTACTTTGAGGTTTTTTTTTTTTTTTCAACTGCGTAATTAATATAATAATAATATAAATAGTATACATAGAAAGTGAAGTAAGTAGAGTTGTGGATCTGTCGTTTAAGCTAATTTTCGACGCTGAACATTTTGGGCTAATAAAAATTTGGACTGCAATACGAGAAAGTCAAATATTTCTCAATTTTCCCAAGAAATTCGTAATTTTTCTCGAAAAAGAAGCGAAAAAATGGCAAAATATGCATGAAACGCCCTCTGGCGTTAAATATCAAAAATTAATTTCTTGACCCCCCAAACCCCACCACAAATAAAAAGATGACAAGTTTTGGTTTAAAAATCCAAATGTTGAATTAAAATGTTACATTTTGTCGTTATTGGAAAAAAACCTAATTTTAAAAATCTGCAGGCTCGAAATCAAGATAGACCTATTGTTTCTTCGGTAAAGTTGCTTAGAATACTCCTCGACTTTTTCGGCATCTTACAAATTGACCCACCCTAATATATTGTAAATGTATTAGTGTACTAAATGTACGCTGTAGGCCAAACTAATAATTTGTTTTTAAAATTTTTGTTTAAATATTCTTAATAATTGACAGTTTTTTATAAGTAAGTCGTTACAACGTATTGCCAAAATTTTTGCTTAAAATATTTTTTTTATGTTAATTTTTGTTTAATTGATTAACAGCCGTCTGTTCTCTATATAAAGACGTTATACAAAAAGCGGCCTAATCATTTTGCTCTAAATGTAGCAACAGCTTATATGATATAATAAAAATTTAAAAGTTTTTTGTATATATGTAGAAATTCAGGCAGTTTGACTTAATTTCAAGTTTAGAGAGCAGTTTGTTAAATTGTTAATAGAACTGAGACTATCATAACTACAAAAGTTGCTCTCCGTTGCCGGAATAGATGCGTTTCTGTCTCTGGCTTAAAAGTGCACAGGACAAAGTTTACCAACAGGAAGTGACAGTTGATTTAACACGCACACTAAAGCACCAAGCCACAATCTCACATAGATATACACACACACATACAGGAACCGAGTCTGCTGCACCTGTCATCAAAACTTGCATAAGTCATGAAAATGTGTGCATGAGTTTGTGTGTGTCTCTTAAATATATTAGACGGCGGTTTTTTTTATTAAATTAAAGTATTTTGCATTTCATTGTTTAATTCAGTGTGATGATAGTCAGTCTTAGAAGAATGCACCAAATGAACTGCGGCACGCTCGGTTTGTCATGCAAATTTTTGGTAAATGAGAGAAAAGCGCTGAGCTATGGCTGAGAGAAGAGCCAAAATATTTTAATGAAAATTCAAAAACAGAAAATTGGATATCCAACAAGAAAGTCTGGATATTAATTTTTATTTTGCGGAATCTCAAAGAGTTGGTCAAGGTATGAATAGCCTAAAAGTGGCTTTTTTTTTAGTAATTTGTTCATTTCTGGTATCTATTGAGTAAAGGGTACACAACACCTCAGATAGTATAAAGAACTAGATCTTAGGAACAATAAAAGCCAGAGTTACCAAATTATGCCAAAAGTTGTGGATTTTCGATCGATTCCTGTCGATATTTTTAGTTATTTCTTTTCCCTTTGATACACCTCTTGGATGCTTAGGGACTCTACAAGAGCCTTTCATCTGACTCTATTTGGCACAGTTTGTTTTGCAGTGTCCCAACTGATGTTGTTTTGTGACAATTCTTGGAGAGCTGTGCGCCGCCAGGTTGATTTTGGTCGACCTGCTTCATTGGGGGTTCAATTCTAAAGCCATTCTGACTAGAGGTGGGATACTATCGATGGTTTTGTTCAATATATCGATAGTATACTGTTGTATGTGAAAAACCAAATATCGCTGCCGCATTAGTCTTAATCAGCGGTGGGCAAAACTACTAATGCAATTTTTGTGCCTGTGTGCGTAAACAAAAAAGAGCTTTCGCAAAAACCGAGGTAAAATGGACAAATAATTTTTTGTTTTTGTCATAGTTGTCATTAAATTCGACAATATCATCGAGTTTTATTCTTTTGTGTCTTGCCATGCGGCTCTGCTTTGCGTTCCATTGTAAAACTAGCTCACACGTACGAGACGAGCTTTTACGGTAAAAAGCTCTTTTCTCGTACGTGTGAAAGCTCTTTGGCACGCGTGCCGTCTAAGTGCCCACCGCTGGTCTTAATGATTGTCATAGAGGTCCAGCCTTTCAGGATAGTAGACGAATTTGGCTTCCCATATTTCGAATTTCATAGAATTCGTGTTCCAAAAAACAGAAAAGAAAATCTCTAAGAATAAGGTAGCAGTAATAATAATTTTCACTTCGAAGTATATATACTATATTTCAGAGCTCGCAAAAAACTGTCAACCCAACTTCTGAATGCGAGGGTCCGGACCCGAAAACCCCCGTGGATCCGCCACTGTTTCCTAAATATACTCCTTGTGAGAAACAAAGTGTTCCAACTTCAGCTCACATATATACAAATTATTTGTCTTCGCTTTCCAATCAACTTGCCAGATCTACTTTCGAAGTCGGCAGGCAAAACTTTACTCAGAATTAATGGATGACTGAAGACGACTTAAAAGAAAATTTTAATTAATTTGTTTTTGGGAAAACTGCGTGCGTGTCTCTACTGTTTCACTTTTCATCTCATAAAATGTAGAAAATCTCATATTTAAACAACTTTATTTGTATGCGTCTAAGCAAATACCTTCAGAGATACAAGAATTATTTAGTATTAGAAAGCACTAAATCTAAAAAGACGTTCTACACATTTTGTCATTAAATTTGCAGCTGACTGCAGTGGAAACGCTGACAAATGTCAGACTGCAAACAAACAAAAAAAAAAATTACTCAAATGAGAGCTCGAGTAAAAGTTGTCTTGAATTTTTGATAAAGTTGAAGCTGCATGTCACAGATAAAATAGCAAAAAAAAAATATATACATATATAAATAAAATATAAATAAAGTGCAGAAAAACGAAACTCAGTCAAACCGAGCTGAAAAATGTTGCCAGTTGGTTTGCAATTTATGTGACCAAAAAACCGAAACCAGGAAAAAAATAAAACTTTATAGGCTTGTTAGTAAAGTTTTTGGCTTAAAGGCCGCTGCTGGCTTGTATGACACTTGCTACAACAGTAACAACAACAACGTCAGCAACAACAGCAACAATTTCGAGTCATCACCAGGGACAACATAACAACAACAACTACAATAACCAAACGAAAACGTGTCAATTTACGTGTTTTGTTAGCCAGTTCCTGTTCTCCATATTTTTGTAATTTTTTTTATTCCTTTTTTTTATTGTTATGGCGCTAAAGAAAAAAAAAATGACAATTTTGTGCATTAATTTATTTTTCTTTTTGTAGATGGCAGCAGTGAAGAAATCAAATTACTTCTACACGAAATAAACTTTGAGTTTATAAAAGCTTCTTTGCTAAAATATTTATGACTTAAAGCCGGATACAAAACGAAAATGATTTATTTATCTAGCTCTGCTATTGTAATCTGTCCCCTAACTGGATAACGTGCACTTTAGTACTTGGAACCACATGCAGTTTAATTTATTTTATTATATAGGTACTATACTATATATACCGCCAAAATTGCGTAAAAGCTTGGAATTATATGAGGTGTATTTTAGGGGGCTTCGCCTACTGCTCCTTACGTTTTCCAGGCGCACTCTGTTCTTTTTCTACTACTAATAATAATAAATTTTCAGCCTGAAGGCCTACGTTACTCTGGCTACAAACCTCTTATAACTTAGAATTAACTTCTACTTTATAATAATATAAATAATTAAATAAATAATAAATTATTATTGTTGACACACAAATATGCAATAAATTGCTTGCGCCATCTAGCGACAAAAACTATAACATTTTGTTACTTGATTCAATGCTCAAATACCGAAAAATAAATAATGACAATCACAAAGCCACACAAAGGTGGGAAATAGAAAAAAAAAATACGGTCACACTATACATAATGGCAATCACAAAGCCACACAGTGGTAGAAATTAAGTAAAATTTCAAAGTGTAAATTAGAGACAACATTTTTTTGTCGGAGATAAGGCTAAGATCGTTTTCTGGCTGTATGATAGTGTATTCCGATTCGGACCTAACTCGCGATATATGTATATATAGTTGCCAAAAGAATATTTCAAAATTTAATTGCGGATGGATGGCCAAAACCGATTTCGGCTTCCTTTTCAAACAAAACCTGTCAACTAGATTTATCTAGGTACATCAAATATTTCAAAATTTATGAATTGATGGATTGATTATTTAAAATGATTTCGGAGCAAGGGGCTTTGACGCCTGCTCACTCCGCTCATTTCTAATATTATCCCTTCAGTTTTGTTCAGGCCTGCATAAGTCATGAAATCATGTTTGAATTTTCCGTACCAGCCATGAATTTAACACATGCATGTCCTACGCTTTCAGGCCTGAACCTTAGCCGTAGCAATCAGCAAAGGTCATGCTTGACATCATGGATGAATTTTTTTAAAAATCGGACATGATTGCAGTGCTGATTTTTTATAAAAGTCAGGTCTGAAATCACAGGTGCGTAATTAATACACTGAAATAAAATTACTTCATACATATAAAAAAAATAATGTTATTAATTAATTATAATTAAAAATTAAAACTCCACATTCTTAGTACCTTTAAAACTATTTTGTAAAGAAAATATAATACATTAAATTTTTCAGGCCTGAACGAGCGAACTGCAGGGATTATTTAAAATAAAAATCCTATGTTTATTTGTTTACGAATTTCAAAGAATATTTATGGAAACTGGTGCACACACTCAACAATGAGTAAAAATTTCAATTTCCAAATTATTTGTTTATTTTGAAAACAGAATTAACTTCATATGGGGTTTTGATATTTTTTTCCCCGCCCCTTATGACTCTTATGCCATTATATCGGTATATTCGTTAAAATTTAATAGCTCAGTAGAAATTAATTTAGCCTGAGCTCTTTATTTTAAGAACATTAATAAAGATGCCTAATATTTAGTGAATAAAATTGAATTGAATTGAATTGAATTGAATTAACTTCACTATCTAACCTAAACTACAGAAATGCGTCATCCAAAAGTCTCAAGATAATAAATCAAAACTCTTAAAAATTAATTTAATGCCGTAAACCAAAAAATTTACTACCCGGACCTCAAGCTCATTAAAGCTCACAAGTGTTAACGCCTTGAGATAAAAGTTCTTCAGCAAAATACTCATCCTTTAAGCGCACTGCTTGGCGTTGCCTTACTCTCAAAATTTATGTGAGAAAAAACCCCTTTTCAGCTTTTTTATGCTCACTTATTTATTTTCACTTTTATTATATATAATGTAAGACTAGAAACGATTTAGGTGGCTCACTTCCATTTTTTTTTACTTTTTTTATGGCAATTTGACGCCATTTTATTGTTGAGACTGAAGCCGCAATTGCGGTACATTTCGTTGTTGTCTTTTTGCAGTCATAAATTCCATGATTTTGGCCATTTTGTGGACATGGCTCTAAGCTGGAACTTGAAACTGGTCTTGGAACTGGACCTGGACTTGGCATGGCATTTAATTTCTTGACTTTTTTTTTTGCACTTTATGGCCCTATATACTACACATAAATTATGCTTCCCATTTACCCTTATGGGAAAGTTTATTTCTTTGTGTGCGAATGATGGACTGTGGATCTGGAACAGGTTTTTCAATTTGTTTCCACAACAGCAATAATAACAAAAAAACAACAACAATGCAAAGGAGAAGCAGCAGCAAAATATTCCAAGTGCAGCCAGCAGTCAAAGTTATAGCCAAAGTAACTAGCGGTAAAAGCCACCAGCTGTTCTCTGTGCATGTGTGGGTGTGTGTGTATGAGTGTATGAGTGTATGAGTGTGTGCGTGTAGCGGAAAAAAAATGGCAAACGCAAATGTCGCCATATCCCAATGGCAATCGATGAAAATTTATAGAAAAATGCGCACAAATAAAATTTTACGTTTCTTTGCTCTTTTTGCTCGCTCTCATTCATTCATGTGCAACGCAGTGCTTAAACTTTTGCTCCATCTCGTTTTGGCTTTAGATTGTGTATGCGTGTGTGAGTGTGTGTGTGACTTTTCTTGCATATGAACCAAGGTTGAAAATCTTAAAAATTATGTTCTTAGTTTTGGTTCACAGTCATGCATAGACTGCTCTGGTTTCGTTCATAAAATACCAAAGCAAGTTGGAATTTAAAAATCGAATGTGACCAACTCGAACAAGAGTTATCTCAACATCAAAGCGTTTATTAATGAGGCGTCATTAATGTATCATGATGAAAACTATTAAGTCATTAATTTTGGTATTGATTTGGTACGTGTGTTAAATTGAAAACAACAACAAGTGAGTCGGTTGAGTACTGAACCACCCAACTGTAGCATACACTGCTTTCTACACGGGCTATTGAAGAGAAAAAAAATTGTATAAATAGGTTTCGTGAGTCTATAAATCTTTGAGGATTTTAGCAATACATTTGCCAATATATTAGATAAAGTAAAAAGTTCCGTTTTCCGACGTTTTTTCGCTTTACTTCGACGATGAAATTAACACTTTTAGGACTATCCGATTTGGATCAAATATGCCCCGTTTTTTTAAATAACTTTTGTTCGTTTTGAAGTCAATTTTATAATTCCCCCATTGAAGGAATCCTCTTCCCTATCGGTAAAAAAAAACCTGAACAACACATTTTCACAAGCCTCTCTAAAAGCCTTTTCTTAAGCATCAGAAATGGTTAAAAGGTGGTTTAGGGGCGATAGAACATCCCATCCAAACTCTCGGAACTTCTGAAACGTTATTAAAGATGTGTGCGGCCCCCTTCTGTTGACCAATCTGGCATCAATCTGATTAGTTGTTAACAATATTGGTCCGCATTGAGTGTTTGGCCCTATGGGAGCAGTTCGTAGTGGATGATTCCCATGCAGCAAAACCTTCTTGGTCGTTAATCCGGGCTTGGCGATCGTTTAAGCCCATTTCCCACGCTTGGACCACGATCTTTTTCGACTCTTGTTCTCGCATATGACAAAAAGGTTTCTTTTGCGAAAATTCGTTTACCACCCATAATAATAATATTATTGGGAAAAGCTATACTGCGACCCATAGGATCTATTGCGCTCCCTTCTAATCCTAGAGCTGCTCAACTAGCTCAATATCTGCAACAAACTTAATTATTTGAGATGGGTCTAGTCGGGTGATATCATGTATCGATAATCTGTGCCCGCCGAGGAAGGATGTCTTTCTTCTGGCAAGGGCGTCACACTCTGCAAATATATGTAGGAAGGTTTCCTTCCCAAATTCACAAAACCTGCATGTGTTCGAGTACCAATTGTACTCAGGTGTTTCCTAAGTCTGCAATGTTCCGTCAGTAACCCAGTAAGTATCCTTAGTGAATTCTTAACCAGTTGGGATATTTTTTTGAACCTATGTATTCAAGTTATAGTAGCCGAGTAGTTACTTGGCTTGCCGTAAGCCAGCCGTGCCGGTTCAGTCAATTTCTCGTCTGAACCTTTTCTCTTCGCTTAGCAGCTGTCTGGTGGTGTGTCATCCATACGTCGAGCTTCTTCTTGAGACCAACCATATGTATATGGTTCCAAATGATTTTCTGGCTAATCTTTAGTTCCTGGGCAATAGAATAAATGCTCACATGCCGGCTCGCTGATTTCCATGATTTTGTCAACATTTTCGACAATTGGCTTACCAAAAGTGGCCCATCTTTGACGTCCACATTACCAGCACTGAATCGTTGGAACCACAGATTTGTTGTTGTATTCGATACTGCATTGGCTCCATAAACAGCACAAATTTGTTTGGTGACCTTTTCACTTTGGTTGTAGTAGTGCTGAAGAATGTATAGAATTTTTTCTTTTTTACCTCCATTTTGAAACACTGTAGTACAAAACTGGCTATACTAAAAAAATTGACTCCGACCTTTTTTTAAGCGCTATCTAAAGCCATCTAGCGAAAACCACAGGAAAACTTTTACTTTACCCAATATTTGAGGTTTTCAATTTTTTACACTCAAAAATATTAGAGGAATTTCCGGCCGACCCAGACTCTTGATTACGAAAAGTATGGCATTCTCCACAAAAAGTGTTATAGCTTGCGTCAATATCTGTTAGTGTGACCATATTTTAAATATTCTGTTTACTTTTTTACTTTTACTTTACCCAATATTTGAGGTTTTCACTTTTTTATACTAAAAAGGGGAATTTACGGCCGACTCTTGACTTCGAAAAGTATGACATTCTCCACAAAAAATGTTATAAATGGCGTCAGTATCTGTTAGTGTGACCATATTTTAAATATTCTGTTTGGTATTTAGCTGCCTACAAAACTATACTAGACAGCAAAAAGTATGGCATTCTTATATCTTATATCTTATATCGCCAAATTTTTAGGTGCTTGAAGAGAAATCGCTGTGATCTGGTCACACTTATTGCCGAATTTAAAGTTACATTTGGAGTAGCGCTGGGCACTTAGACGGCAGCTTTCACACGTACGAGAAGAAAGCTTTCGATCGTAAAAGCTTAACACGTACACATGCAAAGCAGAAGCAAATGAAAAAAAATTTTGAACTACGCAAATTTGAATGACAGAATATTGATACTTCTTCATACTCAAGTACAGGAATTTTTTTTGAAATTTGCATTTCACTTATGAAGTTTTAAATCGATTTACACAGAAACCACAAAAATGCTAGTTAAGGGTCTTGCATTTTTGAAAAATAATAATTCTGAAAAATATTCCAAATTTTCAATGTTTTGTGCCAATAAAAACAAAATTTGTCCCATTGTACCTCAGTCGTTGCGAAAGCTATTTGTTAAACAGGCACATAAAATTGCATTAGTAGTTTTTCCCATCGCTGATCTAGAGAAATCGCTGAACGAACTAGTTCCGTTCTGAGCCCTGCTTTTGCAGTCTTGGTATGCAGCGTTTTCATCTTGTTGCCTCTTTCGTTGAATGCTGTTTTGCTCGTCATCATCTTTTAGTTGAAAACCGATTTACTTTTTGCATTTGAATTGCAATTGTATTGTGACTGTCAGCCCGTGGGCTAAAAGGGGGTATCCCCACACGCACACACACACACACATGTGCAAAAAGGCAAAGGCAATGTCATAGCTGTTAATGTTTACGATTGTCGTTTTCAATTTAAGTTAATTGAAATGGCAGAAAGGCAAAAGACACACAAACACAGTAGATGCAAAATTCACTTTGCCCGACGTTTAAATTCTTACACTTTTGTCTGGATCTATATTTATTTTTTTTATTACAATTTTTAGCTCAAAGTAAACTTCTAATGTTTTTGCTGCTATTTTTTTTGTATTTTACATTTCAGTTGCAGCTGTTTGGCCATTTTCAAGTTTGCTTTGAAGCTGCTTCTAAAAAAGTGTTGCAAAAAGCACTGCAACTGCCTTGTACTTAGTTTATGCTCTTTGCACCAAAAAGTATGCAGCAGTGTTGCATAACTTTTTTTTTTTTGCTTGTTTTTATTTGTTTGTATGTTGCATTTTTTTGAGTTTATTTCATGAAATTAAGCACTGCCACACCCATAAACACACACACACACACCCACACACACGCTAGCCTTCACTCACACATCAGTCTGTGTTTGTATTAAGAAGCTAGCTTACTGCACATTTGAGTTTATAATTATAAAACTTGTTTTTCCCAGGTTATTATACAAAATTAACCAGCGCACATTACAAACTTTCTAGCCCCCGGTTCTGTTGGTGTGAACACCCCCCCATCACGCCCCCAAAAAACCATAAGCACTGCCTTAGCGCCAGTCGCAGTTTCAGCCGCAGTTCTGCCGCCGCCGCTGCCGCTGCATAATTAGTTTAATTGGCTTTAAGTTCCCGACCAGGGAACCATGGCAACAACTTTGGGAGGGGTGGGATTTCAATGTTCATAGGCATTTTAATGCAACTTTGGTTGGACGTTGAACAAAATTCAAATAAAACTTGTTTAATGTGTTTTAATGTTTAACTTATGTTGTCTTTTTTTTTTTTCATAAGTTTACGCCAATTTATTTGCGGTCTTTTAGCATTTACTTTTTGCCATATTTTAGAAAAATAAGTACATTGCTTCCAGCACTAATCAGTAAGATACACTAACATCAGGCCTATTTTGTTAAGTTCTTTATAAATAAATATAAATTGCATTTTAAAAAATTTATGAAATATTCCAAAAGTAAATGTATAAATTAACTTAATTTGGACTTAACTGGTTATGCCGGTAAGACATATAGCATAGCGTAATCCAAAGTAAAATTTTAAAACAATATTAACAAAGGGTCTAACTGGATAAGGTACTGGAAACTGCCCCAAGCGATTTTTGAAAACTAATAATGCAGTTCGATGCATATGGCAAAAAAAAACATTTTTACGCAAAATTTCAAAAAACGTGTTTTTTGTTTTTATTTAATTGCGGCTAAACTACTAAATATTTTTGTACCAATTTTTTTTTTAATCTAAGTTGGCAACAGGGCTGTTTAAAAAAAAATAAATAAACAACACATTTTCTTAAAAAAAAAAATAAAAAAATTATAATTAAATTAAAAAAGAAAATTTTTTTCACATTTTTTAAAAAAAAAAACATAAATTTTTTTTTAACATTGTTCTACCAAATCGATTTGATTCATATTACACCAAAAAAAGAACGTATAAAAAGTCGTGTTTTAAAAAAAATGGTGATTGACATATTTAAAAATCATACTTAAATATAAATAAGAAATTTTCTTAATTTTCTTTAAAATGTGTGAAAAATATGTTCTTTTTTTTGTATAAAGATGGCAGAAATTATAATTTTTTTTTTCTGTTCTTTAAGCATATAGGGTATATTAAGTTAGTAAAAAAAAAAATTTTGTTGTAACACTTTAAGGGGTAACACCTGTGTAGAGTCTTCAGAAAATGGATTTTAGCTTAATTGGTAGACAAATATGTTAGAAATAATGTGCCGACGTGATTTAAAAAAAAAAAAATTTTCAATAATATAATTTTTTTTACAACTAATTTTTCATTATTTTTTTTTAAGAAAAAAACATTTTTTTTTTAGCTTCTGCCATTTTTTTTTAAATTTATATTTTTGAAAACCCCTTTGTGGTTGACTTGGTCTATAGATTATGAGGAATTTTTTCTTTTTTTTTCAGATCAATGGCGACGTCGAAAAGCTGCAGCCAGGGAGGCCTCTCCGAAAACTAGTCATGTACTCGAAGCTCTCTAAAGGCGCCATTTTGTTTTTTAATACTTTGGAAAAATTAAAATAAAAAAATTTCTTTGAAAAAAAATCCACACAGATGTTACACCTTAAAGGAAGCAAGAAAGGCCACAAAACTGTTATAGCAAAACGATCAGGACAACAAAAGGAATCGATTTCCGTCTGTCTGGCTGTCCGTATTGTCTGTTTCTGAAAGACCAAAAGACTTAGGGAAATAAAATTGTAATACTTTTTCTATTATTCCGTGTTCGAAAGCCCATTTGTGGAGGGAAATTATATTGCAATCGGTTGGGAACTTCGCGAGTTATAGATTAAAATCATTAAAAATAATTTTTTGGGAAATTGTTTCTAAAAAAAAACTACAATCACCAAAATTGGTATGTAGACTGCTGTGTGTTAGAATATATAAAAGCCTTTTATACTTTTTATTGATGCCTGACATAATAACTAATAATAATAATAACTAATAACTATTTTTCGCTACATAACACCAAGTCTTCTCCCGTACAAAGTTAAAACTCATGAGCCACAAAATTAAGCAAAATACAGAATATTGTACAGTCGAATTGTCCCAACTGTTAACGTCGCCTGAGGGACGCAGCATGCAGGTGGCGGAGCCCGCTAGTTGTTTTGCTGGATTTGGCTATTTTTAATACAAGCTAATCTTTTTTAATGCTAATAATGCAATATAATGCACAATTATTCGAATCTATTATAAAATTTTTCACAAAACTATTTACAAGTATATCTCATGAAAGTTTTCTGCGATAGTTCGTATTTACTAAATAATATTTTGTCGTAGAGCCATTAGAATTTGATGGACTCTTATGAATTTTAAGCCTCTCGTTTTATTATCTTATTTATTCATTTTATATGGTAAGCTGAAGGCCGCTGATTCTACGGATTAAAGTTAATCTTTGTTTCTTATAATTTTAATTATTAATAATTTTATATGGAGTTAAAAAAATGATACTTAAATGAAATGAAGTGGTTACTGAAAGAATGCATTGATAATAAAAAAAAATTAACTGAAAATGGAAGAAATTATAAAGAAATGAGTCTATACAAAAGGAGGAGTATTTAAGCTACCACCTCTGAGCTGCTAGTTAAAGTGTTCCTGTTGGGGTAACTTTCCACCTTACTTTACCCAAACTTCCGGTCTCAACAAGTTACCTAGACATCTAGACGTTTTTTTCTGATGGCACAGCAACTGACAGTAAGAGAAACTAATTGAATATTTAAATTTCTTGGAAGGAGACTTTGTCATAAAAAAGAAAATGTTAGGAGCTCATTATACACAGAAAGCTGTTAACTTTTTTGCGATTTTTCGTGCCATTGCCGGAAGTGCGAAAAAAATATAAAGACTAAAGATAACTAAGTACTTGCTTAGCATTATACTTATAACCATAATAACGAGAACGTGAGCAGTGATAGGAAGTATCTTGGCCAATAAGCTTTGGGTGTTGCATAATAAAGTTGCGGTGCGTTGGAATGTCAGTATTGGGTCAACTTTTTCTCAGCTGCAGAAGTTCTGACAAAAATTATTAACTGGGCTAAGCGGTCTAGCAGAAAACGCTTCATAGCTATGAACTCCGCAATAAGAGCTTCACAATAAGCAAATGACCTCGATTAGAACTGTCCAAGGGCAAGGAATGGTCTGTCATATAGGTACATATTTGTATTTAAAAAAAGCCTTACCAACGTATACTCCATCGATACCGATATTTTGGTTCTCGATTAATCGTCGATCCGATACCAATTAGCTTAGTGAACATCGCAAGTAAAATGAACTACTGCGTGCCCCCGCTGCAATAAACTATGCAAAAAGTAAAAAATTAACTAAGCAAAACTTTGATGTCGTCCTAAATTTCAAATTATAGCTGCTATCTCAATTTAATATGAACATTTTGCTTAGTTTTTTCTTTAAAATAACGTCAAAAACTCGATGCCGAGACTGTCGATATCGATATTTTTGGGAGAAATAAATCATATCGGTATCGAGGTTTTTGAAATACTCAATACCTCGATTCGATTGTTTTTCGGTATCGAGCATCCATAGAAGGAAGTCAATGTGTCTCAAAAAGTCGATACCGATACTTTCGATTTAGATTTTTTTCGGGAGAATAAAATCGTTTGGTGTCAAGTTTTCAAAATACTCAATACCGAACATCCCTAGAAGGACGTCAATTTGTCTCAAAAAACGTTAAAAAGTCGATACAGATACTGTCGATTTCGATTTTTTTTTTTTGGAAGAATCAAAGCGAAAGGGTATCGAGTCTTTTTTAAATACTTAATACTTTGATTTGATTGATTTTTTTGGTATGGAGCATCGCTATAAGGAAAACAATGTGTCTCAAACAATTGAAATCAAATAATAACTTCAAAAAAAGTCTAAAAAAAAATTACAACTCTTTAAACCAAAACCTTTAAAGCGCTTAAGAGTTGCTTAAGTATTGGAAGTTGATAGCCCCCATTAGTCGAATTATCCTCCAAATAGCTGTGGCAACACTTTGTACTGCCTTTTAGCCTTTAAGCAACTGCAACAAGCAGCCACTGACCATGGTCAACACTTATCTACTTTGTGCATGCTAATTTGGCCCGATCTCTTAACCACAGCAACCGACCACTTCGAACTGTCACTGAGCTCCACATAGGAACGGATGCGGCTGCTTGTGTCGCGGTTGATGTGGAGCCAACCACAGGTTGCTTACCATGTGGAAAGCTGCTTTGGGCAGCCACTTCCACTTTCAAATCGAAATATTTGCTAGGGTAAACGAAATGCACAAACGGCAGCTACGCAGTGCCCCATGCAACCACTTCAGTAATGCCAAAGGACGAAAGAAAAAAAAAAGTCAGTAAAAGGGAAATAGTTGCAGATGACGCTGCTGTAAAATCGAAAATATTGCATGTCAATACGTAGCTATATATACATATGTACATCTTTATTTCGGTTTTGGCAATGCGGTATTTTTTTCAAACATATTTTTTTTTTTTTTGTTGCTTTAGCGTTGCAGAGTGAGCACAAAAATTTTCCACATCATTAGAGGCAACGCACTCCAGTGAGTGTGCAGGGAGTTACTAGCTAGTCAAACAAAAACACGGACAGCCCAAAGCCAACCAAAGAGCCAAGTTTTTGGGACTTGGAACAACAAATTGGCTGATATGGGCTAGTGCGTGTGTGAGTGTTTGTGTGTGTGTTGCGTAGTTATTCATCATACACGCACACTCACACATATGCAGCCTTGGTCATATTAATCAACTTGATTTCTGTTTTTGCTCAGCCTTCTTTACTATACACACGTATGTGTGTGTGTGTGTGCGTCCATTTTGTAAACTGTGCGCTCAAAAACGCGTTAAACCCTGATATACAAATTTACAAAGCGCCATATGTGTATGTGTCCGCCATGTTTGTGAAGGTATGTATGTGTGTGTGTGTGCTAGTGTGAGTGCCTTTGACTTGACATGAATGAGAGTAAAAGCTCTGTACGCCGGCTGATGTCGTCGTGCGTAAGCTGCAAAAAACGAGATTGTTTACACAACAGCTGGAGACATAACGGTACATTTGCAAGCTGCTTTCCAGTGGAAAGCTTTGCGGTACTAAAATAGTGAGAACAGAGCGTGAGGAAAAAGTTTATGGCAAAAAGCTCTCGCAGAGCAAGCTAATGCTTGTGCAGAATTTCAAGCTTTTTCCGTTGCATGAGTTTAAAAGCATTTTATTTGGGAGCTTTTAAAGTAATTCAACGGAAAAAGCTGTTGAAAGCATTCTAATATACTGTGTATTAAAAAAATGCTTTTTCTTACTATTAAGAATTAATTTTGTCGGAGTTTGAATAGATTTACGTATACTAGTGGAAATTATGGGATACGTCATCCAACCCGGAAAGTTTGCAGTCAATGACCCGATTGTTGATCTTGAAAGACGGCTTCCGAACGTGATATCGTGAGTATTAGCGTTCGTTGTCAGCAAACAATATCTACCATAAATCTATGTCTATAATACTAAAACTGTTCTTAAAATTTATTATAAAAGATTTCATTTAGGAATTATCGTAAGAAATATTGTTTAAATTTTATCTATTATTATTTTATTGAGTTAGCTCGGTCGTTATAAATAGTTTGTAAGGTAGCTTTTGTAAGTTTTTTGTATATACATTTTTTTTTTGTTTTTCGAAGTGGTTTTTTTGTAATTTTTCTCCAGAACTAATAATAAATGTTATATAATCTCGACTGAGGCCCTTTGCTCCTCAAGGAGATAAAGGAACTAACAACAACAATTTCGACTACCAATATTATGAGAATAATGTTAATATTTCAGTAGAAAAGTTATTAAAAGCCTAAACTCTTGATATTAGCATATTATAAGGCATACAATCATCAACCTGAATATTTACTGCTAATATTGCTTTATCGATATTTTTGTGATCTCTATTCACTTTTTTATGCATGTTGAGTCGCTCCAAATAGACGAAATTCTCATCTGTTGCTGTAAATAATAAAATCGCTTACCGGATGGGGTATGTTTTGGACAAGAGCAATTTTCTTCGTAGTTCATGCGGAATCCCAAGAACGGCTTCTAAATGAGCTTATTAAAAAAAAAATCGTATTTTAGCCAAAGAAAATTCTTAGCTTATACTCTTAAGTCAGCTGATGATAAAATTTGCAGATTTCCAAACTAAAAAGACTCAAATAATATTTAATGCTTTTAAAACAACTAAAATATATAATTAAGCATAAAAATAATACTAGGCGGTAAATTAAGGAACAGTTTTGAACTTAATTAGACATTCGTAGAGCGTCAGCTGCCGCGTCTCGGGCATAAACATAAAGACCAGCAAACCCAGCGCAAAGCTAAGCCCACCAAAGCTAAAGAAAAAAACGGAAACGCTGAGGCCACGCTCAAAGGACAGCGCCATAAGACCCAACTGCAGCGCCTGTTCGCAAATGAGCACCAGTGCCAGACACTTGGCCTTGTGCATGACACTAAAGGCTTCCGCGGAATAGACCAAAGCCGGCACAGCCACGCCCAGTGACGCAACAAGTTCAAAGACCAGCATTAGCAGCGCAATGGCCTGCAAATTGATGTCAAAGTAGGTCTTCCTGACAGACTCCAGATGCTCAAAGACGCCACCCACCATGCAAATGACAATGCCCGAGACAAAGAGTGAAACCCAGCACAGTTTGCGTCTGCCCTGCCAGTCCACAAGCAGTGAGCCGCCAATGCTGCCCAGCAGACCACAGAAGCCCAGCCAGTACAAGCAGTTCATATCGCACTCAAAGCCATACCAGCTGACCACCAGAAAGGCGCGATTAAAGGGCAAGGACACCGCCAGCTGAGCAAAGCAGCGCAGCAGCAGCACCTTGCAGAACGGCAACAGATGCCGCAGCCCACGCAGCCAGCGCGAGTCCTGCCGCAGCTCACTGCCACCAAAGGCAGCGCCCAAGTCGCGAGCGGCATGCAACTGGCGGCAATCCTCACGCAGACGCAGCAGCTCCTGTGACTGTCCATGTAGCTGCTTCAATGTCTCATTCACAGCCATCTCACGCTGCTGGCGTAGCAGCAGCAGTGGCGACTCCAGGCGATGTGCCAGCGCCAATATGACCGCGGTCAGACCCAAGGCAGCCAGCAGCATGCCATGCACCTGGTCTATATGCAGCGTATGACCGCGTTCCACTGGCTCCAGCGCATACCAGAAGCGCGTATACAGCACCTGCACACAAACGCCCAGCCAGAGAAAGATGCGCTCACAGCTGAGCAGCATGCCACGTATGCTCTTGTGTGCCACTTCCGAGGCCGTAACCAGTGCCTGCACCTGTGTCAATCCATAGGCGGCGCCCACGCTGACGCTGCTGTAGCAAGCAGTGCTGAAGAGACGCGGCAGCGTTATGCTGAGTATGCCAGCGATTAGCAACAAAAAGCCCGAGGAGGTCTGCAAGTTTTCAAAGGTTGGTGAGGAGAAGTGGAGTTAGTGATAAGGCTAATGGCAAGTTTATCTAGCCGATAAATTGCGCACTTACGTAGGCCACATTCTTGCTCAGGCGTTGTACAAAATGGGCGGCCAGGAGAGCACCCAGGGCGGCGCCTATGAACCAGCTCATCATCAGATTATGCGTATTGTTGTTGTTGAGAAATTTACCAGCGGGTGTGTCAAATATGGACCAGGCCAGGCGCAATCCACTCGCCACAAATACAATGGAGGCTGTTCGAACAAAAGTTAAACGCATAATTAAGACACTAAAGTTGCTTAATCTGGACTAAATTATATGCCATGGGCCATGGGACATTCAGTACTCTTTGTGTGCAGCAAAAACAATGGAAGTTGGCCTTTTAAAGAGCCAAGAAGAAGTTTTTACATTTAAGTCGATTTAAAAGTTAGAATAGAGGATTCGATGTTTGGTATTTTACATGGATTAAGCTGAGCTTAGCCTAGAGCCTTTAAAGCGCTACGAGAATACCTTCTTAAAGTTTTTAGTACAAGAAAATAGTTTTGCTTATCCCCAAAGTGTACCATACATGGAAGCAGCTTAATGGTTTATTACACACAGATTAGATACAGATATTTTGGTGAATAATAATACTTCCGCAGTTGGTAACCGCTGGCATTTAAACCAATAATAAATAAACAAAATATTCCACAAGATAAAACTTTTTTTATCTTCCTTATTGCCTATATCTCTGTGTCATGTTTCAATGGATAAGTTAAATTGGTCTGCCCAGTTCTTCTGATCTTCAACATTGTGTTGTTCATACCAACGGACAGATACTTATGTTTTAACCCTGACGATACAACGAAAGAGCCGAATATGACAGAACTATTATGATTTAGACCCATTTAGATTGTAAGGCATATGGGAACATTTTTCAAACCATCTGGTAGATAGAGAAACAGACCAACTAGCACCCAGACACACGCAGTTGTTTGCTGGGAATCTCTTTCAAGTTAAGTTCAAGCGAACTGGCATTTGTTGATATGCCGTAAATATTATCTGGAGCTTTAAAAATTAACAATGAAATGCTTTGTTACGTTTAGACTCTTCCACTGCAACTGGGACTAGGCTGCTTGGGAAGCTACTAAGCAGTGCGGAGAATAGATACACTGCATACTTATTTCCTTTTACCCTTTAGACACTGCCTGTTGGAGTGCATGGTGCATGTGCATAGATATTGCACTGCTTGGCGTTGTGCAATTAATTAAGAATGCACCCAATTCTGATTTTACACGGTTTTGAAATAACAGCGTCTAAACAAAATTTTTTTTTACAATTTCATTCGAATTAGTACGAAATAAATAAATTATTTGATTGAAAGTAAAAAAAAAAATTTTTTTTTTTAAGCTAATCTTTTGGGAATTTAGTTAGGGAGTTCCCCTTTCTAATTTATTTTCATAGCAGCTAAGAATTAGATGTACTTCACTTTTGACTTTTGATTTTTTATTTTGAGGGGTTATAATTTTTAAAGAGTAGTCTTGCACTGCCTTAAATGTATCTCACATTTTTGGACAAACTTTAAAACGTCTCTTTCGTTCATAAACATTATTTTGTTGCATGCACTGAATCCATAGAGCACAGAGTGCAAAATTCGGCAGACTTTTACCTGCGGCCATGGCCTGAAATTGTAGACGATAGCGCCACATGAGTCGCAGCCAGGGCAATTTGCCCTCCTCCTCAATAGTTGGCAGCTGCGGCATTAATTCAATTAAACTTTACTTATTTTATGCTTTATATTAAGAAAAACTCTTTAGGCAATTGCTTCAAACTCGCTTTTCGCTTTTCACTTAGTTTATTTAATAATTTCTTTTCGAAAATCTCTTTCACTTTGGCGTTGAACTTTTCACATTTTGGTCAGCACTTGCCGGTCGAACGGTGCAAAACTGTTTGAGTTTGCAATATTGATAAACACCAAACCGCACACAGAAGTTCTCTAAGTGCTCGCCAGCGATAAGATAAATGTACAGAAACTCACACACACTCACTCACAAAATTATAGATACAACGCGAGTTTACTTTTGTACTTATCAATATTATTATTGGATAAAAATAAATTAATTAAATTTGAATAGCAAGCTTCACATAGTTTGGACGCGAAATGAACGAGGCAGCAACTACAACCCAACTGGAAGCTAAAAATAATAATAAACATTTATAGTATATGTATGTATAACAAAAAAAGTAAATTAGGGTGATAAGCAATGGACAGGAGAAGCATTATCTAGCCCAGCCCAGTCAACAAGTCACTCAAAAAAGTTTCAAGTTTTATTTATTTTCAGCCAATTAAGGCTAATAAATGACTAGATTTTTGATTTGAATTTTATTGCAGGTTTTTCCAAAATCAGTGCATACTTTTAGATGTTGACAAAAAAATATGGTTTTCATGTTTTTAGATTCACTCATTTTTTGTGATTTTATTCAGATTGGGTCAAGTGCGTTTTTGTTAAAGGAAAATCTTTTAAACAAACCTGGCGTACGTTAAAGTCGGCCGCAGACGACTTTGGGATACCCTGTATCTGTATATGTTGCTTAAGAACTCCACAAGATATTTATTTGACAAATTTGGTTACTATAGTTTTATAAACAATCAAAAAACGGAAACTTGGAAATTGTAAAAAACGAATGGTTACGATATCTTTATAAACAAACGAATTATCCATCTAAAACATTTGGTTTTTTCGAGGTCATCTGAAACACCCCGATGGGAGCTATATAATATAGCCCCTCCCGTCGAATAATAAGAGATCTAATATGAAAGTTTGGTTGCTCTAGCTCTTACCATCTCTGAGATCTAGGCGTTCATACAGACAGACGGACGGACGGACCTGGGCATATCGACTTCTCTTATCAACCTGACCATACTTTACGTAACTTTGGGGGGTCTCCGACATCTAATTCTGTATGTTGCATACATTTTCGCCTTGCACAAACCTAATATACCCTTTGTACCATAATTTACAGGGTATAAAAAGTATCCAGTAATGAACTGTATCAGGCTTTAAGGTTTTTAACCCTTATTTAAAGCCAGAAATGCAGCATGGTCAAGTCTCGTTGTTATACAGTCTCTTTTAGTGTTTGTTTTCATACCCTGTACTTTAGGTTCAAAAACATTTTGTGTGTAAAACATAAATGGGAACGTATAACACCCCACAGCCTCTATACCGATAAAAAAGTTCATCTAGGCATATCTCTCCATTCACATGTTGGTTCATATTGCCTGCTTCTCGAAGACCAAAAGCACTGAGATATGACAGTTTGTCAAGAAGGGAAAATCGGAGAACCAGAAAATTTACTAAATCATATTGCACCAATAGGAACGTAACCAAATTTGAAAAGTTTTGTAGAAAATGTAATCATATTGGGTTCACGATATCAGTCTTCGCTGATTATACCGCTCCATACAGCTGCAGTATCATCCTGGCAAATCTACAAAATTTCTACCAATGGAAAATAAAATTAATTGCCAAAAAAATGCGCTAAAAACTTTAAATACGTTGGGTTAACCTTGGATAAAAAACTAATCTTAGTAATACAATAAATAAAATAAATAGAAATCTATCTATCTACAGAAAACCCCGTCTTTCAACAAAGAACAAACTGCTTAAGGGAGTAAGGGAAATATGAGTAACATATAGTATATAGTGACAGCAAAAACGAAAAGTGACAAAATTTATTTCAATGCCGTATATTTTTATACAGCTGTGAAATATTGGGAAACAGTGCTCTCAGTCAACAGCAACGTAAATTTAACTATATAATACCAAAGTGACTGTCATGGAAATAAAATTAAATTTAAATAATCGGCCGTGCTGCGGAAAACGAAAAAATCAAACCGAACAATTTTATTCGGATTTGTCTTTGCGTGCTACGGAAAAAGAGTTTCTTTTTCGATATTTCTCTTTTTATTTTTGATAAATTCGAATATTTCCCTTATTTTTCCGTTAATTTCCCATGTCGTGTTGGGGCAAAATTATTTTTATTTGATACAAAACAGCTGACATGGTTGCCGCAGCTTTGCAAGTTTTTATTACGATACGTTGTTTACATTTTAATTTCATTAAAATATTGCTAGTTCTTTATTATTCTTTATATTAAATAAAATTACATAAAAATGGTTCTTTAGCAACAATATTTATTGAAATTAAACACGACTTAGCTATTTTTGTTACAAGGGAAATTTTCTATCCTGTCGCACTTGTGGTCATGTGTTAGTGTATGATACGTGAACATTCACGAACACATAACAACAATTCATTTTGGAGTGTGCATGCTCTCTTTTGGGTTGAGTCAGAAAAAAAATAATTAAAAATAATTGTCAGTAAATATATAACTTTAAGTTGGCATAAATATAATCTAAGAATGTTTAAAAAATTATTTCATTACAAAAATGGTGCTTTTTCAAACCTATTTTACCGATTCCATTTAATTCGTCTTGCAACAAAACATACGGTTTCAAATCACATGAAAAATTCGGTTTGGTGAAATTGGGTGCAGCAAACATTCGGTTTCAAAACGAATCCGATTAAAATGCACGGCCAAATTTTTATTTTTAATCAAAATGGTGTTTTCCATAAAAGCCCTTAAAATCAATCGATTGTTTGAATAATAGTTTAAAGTGCATGTTTACAGGGTATCTCAAAGTCGTCCATGTCCAGCTGTCATGTTCGCCATATAATTTCACGGCTAACTGCCACATACATCGATTTAAATTAGAAGAAGCACTTAAATCATTCCAACGTTTTATTGAGAAAGCTAAACTTACCAATCTTTAGACCAGACCGTATAAATTGGGCAAAGAACAGCATATTATATTCGGTTTGTCTCAATTCTAAGCAGCCAATCGTCTTAGCCTATTTACCAAAAAACCTTGTTGCTTTCTGAATTGCCGGTCATATATATTATTTTTATAACGTTTAATTTATCTTTGAACCGAGAAAATTATAAAATAAAAATCCCCGCGTGCTGTGCATATTGTTCACACACTGAAGTTTGGCAACAATTCCAAATAAAATATTTAAGAACGAACTTACACTTCTAGACAACTAGAATTCGTTTTTTTCATTTATTTTATAATTTGTTAAAAAATAGTTTGAAATAAAATTTAAACAAATATAATAATGCAAATAATTTATGGCAACTCTTATATTTTACATAATTTAAATAAGTCTTTGAGTGTCATTTGGAGAGAAATACTTTTTTAGTTTTGCAAAAAATGCTGAAAATTTCTTTCAGCTTCTTGCAGTGTTAGCGCTTTGGTTTCTGGCAAAAACCAAAAACCCAGTAGAAAAGCCGCTGCAAGCAGACCACTCAAAGTAAAAAAGTATATTTCAATGGCATCTAGTTGCACATCCAAGAGGCAGATTAGCAGTTGCAGCAACTGCTCCAGAATATAAACCAAGCATATACAATATCGTTTAATGGCAAATGGAAATGCCTCAGAAAGATAGGCCGAAGTAGGTGCAAAGCATATACCGGCCAGAAACTGATAGCCCCACAGTAGCCACAGAGCCTGCTTGGTATCAAACACTGTGACACGCTCAGCGCTGAATTTTTGGCCAATGCCAAAGGTCAAACCGCAGCAGAGCAGCAGACCCAGAAGCAGCGTAAACTTACGGCCCGCTGTATCCACAGCAAAAACGGCGGAGCAGCTGCCAATAAGGCGCATGAGAGCAAAGATCACGGCTGGTGAAGAGTTGAAGCCATAGGCATTGGTGCTGATCACTGTGAGAGCAAAGGATAGAAGCATGCAAAAGCTGAGCGCATAGAGAGCACGCAGCAGAGAGAGGCATATTAATGCCGGATAGGCATGTTGCCAATTTTCAGTCAGTCTCAACGATTCACTGTGCGACAAGTAGTTTCTATGCTGCTCCAGCTCTTCTTGACTGCTGCTAGAATGTTGCAGCTGCAGGCGATTTATTGCATCAATAGCCAGCTGTTCCTGGCCCTTGGAAAGTAGTACGACGGGTGACTCTACACTGCACAGTGTGGCCATTAGAAATGCTGCAAATCCGAAAGAGCAGCTGCAT
Source organism: Chymomyza fuscimana (assembly GCA_949987675.1). Lineage (NCBI taxonomy): Eukaryota > Metazoa > Arthropoda > Insecta > Diptera > Drosophilidae > Chymomyza > Chymomyza fuscimana. Next base: position 3,639,329 of record OX465089.1, read on the forward strand.
AGACCCTGCACACGACTAGCGCTGTTTTCATTATCTGACCAGCATTGATTGATGATTTGTAGAAGGATGCCCCACATATAGGCCATATGCTCAGTGCGAGAGGCTAAATATCCGCGCATCTTCTGGTCAGACAATTCTCCAATCAAAGCAAGCGTGGCCGCAAAGCTAAGTCCATTGGCCAAGCCGTCGAGGTAACGAGCTGCTAATAAGGCTGGGATACTGCTGGGCAGGATGGCAAGAACAAGGCCACCAGTGAATAAAAGCAGAGCACTAAATTGCTGAAAGTAAAAAAATTCGGAGTTAATTTATGCTTTGTCGGGAGGTAAACCTAAAATGAACTTAAGCCAACCTTAAAGTGCACAAAATGATATGGGATCTACACAACATAAGAGATGAAGGAAAAGAGAGAGACTGACACTGACTAAAGAGAGATTTGTTTTTAGAATAGGTAAATTGTTTATTTTCATCTTAACATGCTTCTTAACTCTGTATTGCTGTAGCTTCTTTGAAGATAAAAAAATTAGTATCCCTTTGGTTTCGGTTTTAAATTAAAAATAAAAACAAACAAAATATTATAATAACGAAAACAAAACGTTGCTTTTGAACCCTTTTTTTAAGTGTATTCCCTGAAAATATTTCAACACTCCTCCATTGTAAAGTTAGACTTGGTACCGCAGGATTCTCTATTATTTTAGTTTTAACCCGACGACGGCGAAACAAAATGGAGGGTTATGTATTTGGCCTGTGTGCATATATGTATGTATGTTCATTAGGGTGGCCGCCGCTGCTATGGAGGATTTTTAAACCGTGGACATCAAAACCGCCACGCCCTAAAAAGTTTCCTTTTTACCTGCATATAGCGACTGTAAAATTTAAAATCGATCCGAATGTATTTGATAGTCGCGGGAATAGGTCAAAGGTCATAACTTGCACTTTTTCCGTTTTTGACTGTATGTTTCTACATAAACTTTAAAAACTTATTTCCAAACAAACAAATTATGGTTCAAAAAGTCTCATATCTACCAAAACATAATTTTAAAAAAATATAGAGTCGGCCTAAATAAATTTGGTAAGCTCTAAAATTGATTAAATTGACTAATTACACCTGTTTACAAATAAAAATAAATGTTTGTATCCTTAACATTTTTGAAACGTTTCTGTAGTAAAATGACATGCTAAAACCGAAAATGCAGTCAAAATTTTTTTTCATGAAACGGGCTTCGAGATACTTTGAAAAAACCATTTTTCGAAATTAACAAAAAAAAAAAAAAAGTGCCCTTACTTAATAGTAAATATCTCTGGTTATACTAAAGTGATTTCGATAATTTTTATTCTCGACTGTAGATAATGAATGAATTACCCATTGATTATATTTGGAACATGTTTTTGTCAAACTTACGGTTTGGTCGCTATTTAAGCATTCATATGAAACTTTTTTATGACCTTTGACCTATTCCCGCGCCCATCAAATACATTCGGATCGCCTTTAAATTTTCCAGGCGCTATATGCAGGTAAAGAGGAAACTTTTAAGGGGGTTGTGTTATTATAATCGTGATATGTTGCAAAAATGGCCACCCTAATGTTCATCTGTTCCCTCATAACTTCATAACGGTTTATCATAATTTGACAAATGAGGTATCGTTGGAGGCTTCGCGATCGTCCGCTGGTTATAAACTATATGGCGTCACTTTTAATTAAGTATATAGTTTCCTTATTCGCCCTAAAATAATACATTCAAACAATAGTAAGTGATCATAAACATATTCTTTGATCAAAGTTATCTAAAGTATGTTCAAAGTGACTGCAGAAGTCGATATACCTATATCCGTCTGTCCATCTGTCACTCTGTCTGTCCGTCTGTCTGTGTGAACGCCTAGATCTCAGCTATGGTAAGAGCTAGAGCAACCAAATTCTCAGATTATATCAGTTATTATGTCAGGGAAGACAAGTTTATTTGCTGTTTTTGATATAGGGGTAATATAGCTTCCATAGGGGTGTTTCAGAGGACCTCGAAAAAAAAAACAATTTTTAGATGGATTACTCGTTTGTTTATGAAGATATCGTACCCAAATATAGCATTCGAAAGTTTTTTAAAGTTCCCAAGCACTTCACGAAATTTGATAAAAATCGATTGACTATATCAGATATTGGTCCGATTGGTCAAAAAATTGTTTAGTGCGAAATTCGACTATATTTTGTTTGTTTATAAAAAATATCGTAACTAAATGTGGCAAACATTTTTTTTTGAGTACTTAAGCAATACATCGGATTTGATTGTAATGTGTTGGCACAGAGTATCCCCAAGTCGTCCGCGTCCGACTTAAACGCAAAAACTTTCCTTCTAGTACAAAGCACTACTGATTATTTATCACCTATCTATACATAATATATACTAAGTTAGATATTTGTAAGTTTGAATCGGAAAAACTATATAACCTTTTACTCGAATTTCGAAATACTGATTTCTGAATTCACAATTAGCAGGCAAGCACAACATTTGTCAGAGACTGAATGTCTCGAAATATAATTTTGAATATAATCAGGCACAACTCCATTTGGATTGAAACTCACCATCAGCTGTTTAAATGTGATGATACGCTGTACTAACAGGCTGAGTCCTGCACCCACAATGGCTGCAATAAACCAGCTTATACGCAAATGAGTTGTCATCAAGGCAACGGCTAAGATATTACCAAATCCTAGACCCCAGGATACATTCATGCCGCCGGAGAGGAATATAAACATAGCTGCAAGAGATATATATGATATACTATGATGTTAAGAATTCAAGCAAAGTACTTACGTGCGCCCACGGCACGGACTACGATGGAAAAGTGTGTATTGTAGCAGCCATTGCTGGATGGTCTTTGGGTGGCACCCAGCAATGGTGTTCGGCTAGTGGCTTCCACGGGTATGGATGTTACGCTCTCCGCTGTGTTCTGCAGCATTGTTATGCTGCTTCTCGGACCCACAAATTGAAACTAACTAGCTCCGTAGGAATTGTGATTGAGCTCATCCATAAAAACTAATCTTATCTCATTGATTGATAATATAGTGTATGGTGCATTGATATAATGCAAAAAGTGGCAACAAAACACCAAAGTGCTGATAAGATTTGTTTTCATTGCTCAATATTTACTCTAGGTTTGGCTATTTACACTCGTTTTTCTTGTCATTTGTTTGATCTAAAGTGCGTTATGAGTGTAAATAATCAGGTAACACACTGAAACACAAGAGAGTCAGGTAGTTTGGGAGAACGCACTGAACATATATGAGTAATAGACAAATAGAACCAATTTTTGCATACTCTTTTTTTTTAAATGCGTTTTATTTTAATTTTTAATATTTAGAAATTATTAAATACGTATTATTAAATTTCATTAAACATTTACTCAAGCTTTGTTAAGAAAACTTTTAAATTTATCTTGCGCCTGACTTAACGTCGTTCTTTTGGTCTCTGGCAAACAGAAAATACCCATCAGGAATCCAAAAATATAAAGCCCTGCTAGTATAAAAAAATAATCAGACATTTGGTTGGCTGTTATGCTTGTAAGAACTAAAGATGCATTTACAATAATAAAGAGCAACATTTCGATTATATAGGTAAAGGCGATAAAGTGCGGCTTAACTACAAGTGGATAGCATTCAGAGAGATAGGCGCTAGTGGCGGATATTCCAGCAAAAATTTGAAAGGCGATCAACAGACCTACAGCAATGTCAAATCTGTTTCGAAAATTTCCCATTTCCAAACTTCCACAAAATCCAATAGCAACACCAGAGGCTAGTCCAGCGCACACTCCAAGTCCAACTAATGTAAGCGCCTTTCTGCCTGAGGATTCTACGATTAAGACGACTATCATCTGACCAATCCAACGAGCAAAGGCAAACGCAAAATATGTCCAGTGATCATCATAATGTGCGTATACTGTACTTGTGCTCAGAGCATGGATTACCATATACGATATACTCAAAGAGTCGAGAGCACGTAAGAAGCCAATACGCAGTAGAGCGGGCAAGGCCTGGCAAATGCTTTGCCTTATCGAGAGGTTCATATTTTGCTCCAAATAGAGCTTGTGTTCCTCCAGTTGCTCGAAGGTGTCAGATGTTAGCGTGCCGGGACTCTGTAGATGGCAAAGAGTAGCAGCAGCTTCTTCTTCCTGGCCATTAGCTAGCATTATAACCGGTGACTCGATGGTCCAAAATTTGCACATTAACAATGCAACAAATCCGAAGCAGGCGCTAAGTATGCCATGCAGTTGCTCAGCTTCAAATTCTGTAGATGTCCAATAGGAGGAATAAATTATCTGCAGAAGTACACCCGTTCCACAGCAGAATTGTCCGAAAAGCTAGCGATAAAACCTCGCATATAGGACACTGAAACTTCACCAATTAATGCTATTATAGGAGCAAAAATCAGGCCATTGGCAAAGCCATCCAAATAAAGTGCTCCAAGTATGACCAGTTCATTACAACGAGTGGAGGCCAAAACAACTCCGCCAATAATTACCAGCAATGAACTGCACAGCTGCAAGAGGACGATGGATATACCGAAAATAGCATATGGTCACACTGGCAGTATTACTTACCAGTAAGTACTTTTTCGGCCATTTATAAGCCAACAAGCCGCTACAGAATGCTCCAATGATGGCACCAAGAAACCAGCAAATAGTCACGTGTACTGAGGAAACTTCAATGTTGCGAAAACCAATACTCCAGGCTATGTTCATACCACCAGATAGAAATATAAGGCCGGCTGTAAGACAATAAAAATAGATTGGTTAGAACTGATTAAATATTTCACTTCAATAATAATAATCCGATAAGCGAAAGAATTGCAACTTGGTTAGGTTACTATCATGTTTATAATGAAACCAATTTCTGAACTCAACAAAAAGCAATTTAACAAAAGAAAAAGAAAGTGTAAGACCTTATAAACTTCACAACAAAATATTCAGAATGACAAAAGAAGTCGATTTGGTCATGTCTATCTGTCTGTTCTTCCGACTGTTCATACTCTGAAAAACAGAAAAAGAAAAAAGAGCGAGAAGAAGAATCCTTCAAGTTTCGTCTCTTAGACTAGTTTTTCAATTAGAAGCAATTTTTTATTTTTTTTTTGAAAATCGGTTTTAAACTAGGGAAGTTATAGACCAAAATGATCTAATTACGCTTTGCCAGAGAACTCATGCAAAAAAAGCTATTGGCAAAACTGTTTATGAAAAGGCTAAAGGCACTATATAAAATGTGTTGGCAACACTGTTGATACTTAATAGGAACAATAAAACACCTCCACACTGCACTATGGCGTAGTGTAAACCTAGCATCAAGCTTTTTATATTATTATTCACATATAGCTTATAGTAATAAGAAGTATTTATTTTAAAATCAACTCAGTAGTAGCTTTTACCTACCTGAACAAACGGCTTTGGACTGCGGCTTATTCCTTTCCTGAGGACTCGGGGCTTGAGTCACAATAATTACATCAAGCTGTCGTCGTATTGGTGGCTCATAAGTCTGCGCTGGAGAGCCTTCTGATTCTTCGTAGTTTGGTGGATAATCTAATGGTGGAAAGGCTTGTGTTGTAAAATTTTGAACTGGTAAGTTATATGGCGGTGGCTGCTCAGGCACATCTTTTTCGTTTAGCATATTGGTATATATATTTTTGGCTTTATAACAACTTTGCTGATCCACTAAATAAGTGCAACTAACAGCTTTTGTATTTGGCCAAAATATATTTTAAGCCAATTGGCCATAAACGAGTTCGTCAGAACTTATTGTTATCAGTGCACACATTTATCAGATACAAGTTGGAGCGAACAAGAGCGCACAATAAATTGGTAATGCTAAAGGGTATACGGAGGTTCTGCTTCCAAGAGAGGAAATTTTTTTTATTTTTATCTATCATTGAGACGTTTGTGCGACTGAGGTGTTTGCCGTCCAGAATCCCGCGCCAGACTTGGCTGCTGATCCGCCTCATATAGGCCACCAAATCCTACTAACTATTGCGCAGCTAACTTTTCGCTGTTTATCAATAGATGGCGTTAGCAGTAAGAGCTGGTCGATTTTGACATATCCAAAATGTCATGAACCAAGCTTAGACATATGATAAACAAACCGCTTTGAAACATTACTTTTACTACTACTATTTTGGCCATTACAACCGGTTATCGGTCTTGGCCGAGGAAATTATCCAACGCCAGCGGTTTCACTCCTGTGCTCGCTGGCGCCAATTCGTAGTCCCAAGGCGACGAAGATCCTCCGTTGCCTGATCTTCCCATAGCAGAGGCGGGCGTCCCTATCGTCGGCGACCTTGCTGTGATTTTCACTCGAATACCTTTTTGGTTGGAGCATTATAATCCATTAGTGCTAGATGGCCTAACCAGCGCTGTTGTATGTAGTTGTATGCGCCGGACTAGGTCAGGGTCGCCATATAGCTTTTACAGCTCGTGGGTTACTCGAATACGGAAGTCACCATCCATATGTAATATATACTTTTGGTTGTGTCAAATTGTCTAATTGTGTGCCAAACAATCGTCATTTTCGGGAAGAGTTGATTTTCTTCGTCCGTTCGAAGAAAACGGACCAAAAAATGGACGGAGAGGCTGCTCTAATCGAAACAACATGCTGTGATTGGTTCCTTCGCTTCAAAGACGGTGATTTCGATGATGACGACCGTCCACGTGAAGGAAGGCCCGAAACCTTCGAAGACGCTAAATTGGAGGCATTGCTAGATGAGGATTCGTGTCAAATGCAAGAAGAGCTTGCTTCAGCATTAGGAGTTACATGTCAAGCCATTACCAGGCGATTGCAGGCGTTGGGAATCATTCAAAACTTGGGTTCCTTATGAGTTAAAGCCCAGAGACGTTGGGAGAAGAAAAAGTGATTCTACTGCATGACAATGCTCGGCTTCACGTTGCCAAGCCTTTTAAAACGCTCAATTGGGACATCCAACCCCATAGTCCATATTTCCTAGATTTTGCGCTGTCCGACTATTACTTGTTCCGTTCGATGGCACATGGTCTGGCTGATCCGCAGTTCCATTCATATAAAGACATCACAAAATGGCTTGATTTGTGGATAGCCTCAAAAGACGAACACTTCTACCATCAAGGTATTCGAACTCTGCCCGAAAGTTGGGAAAAAGTTGTAGTTGTAGCTGGCGATGGGCAATTATTTGAATGATTCATTGGTTACCATTTTTTTACAATAAAGTTACATTTTCATCAAAAAACAACAAGAGCTGTCCATCCATCTATCCTAATTGATAAGAGTTCGCCGCCCCTGTGCTATCCCTATCACCTTCTCTACACTCCTACGTATACACTTATACAAAGATAGACGGTATTTCCCTAAGGGCCCCTAAGAACGCTAAATAAATGCATGGAACATTGTTGTCTACTCAGAGAAATCTTCTCATACAGCATAAGAAGCTGAAGGCATATTTACCTTATTCAAATCAAAACATGCTATACATTTAAACAACACGGACTGATCCTTGGGAGATTGCTCAAATGGCATCATCATGTACGGCTAAAAGAGTCAAACAAATTGAAGACTGATACTGAATGGAAGGGTAATTGGAAAAATTCAAGGCCATTCAAAAACAGTTATGGTCCTACTGCAACTGGATAGGGACCCACATAGAACGGATTGTAGAGGGAAGTGTTGCAATTCGCTCCAGGGTCCATTTTGAAGAATGCGCTTTGACTTTAAGCAACGATGAATTTTGCTTGTGTGTTCTACAAATGTCGAAGTAAAACTAAATTTAGCTCGAGCTACTAATTCCATCTATTATTTGCATTATAATTATCCAAAAGCTCCAAAGCAAAGTTCCTAGAATGACAGTTGGGGCTCATCTTCTGACTGCAATTCAAGAAATAGCTTTAGGTAGCCGGGAATAGTTTCATTCAACTTCAGACTCTAGATCACTAGACCCTTCTGCGTCTTCTGTTTTCATGCGATCACGATCTTTCTTTTTGTCCCATACTCTCGCCCATAGAGCGCTTTGGTAGATTCTGTCTTTTTTAATCGAGAGATAACCTTATCCAACAGTTTGCTTCATAAAAAGATCTTTAGTTGTTTTTTTAAAAGAAAAATATTTGGTTTTTATTAAAAATATCTTTGGTTTAAGTGGTTCACATAGTACATAGTTTGATTTTTCAAAAACCCTTGCTTACAAAACCGCGGAATTTATCTTGAGACTGGCGTAATGTGGTTTTCTTAGTTTCCGGCAGACAGAAGATAAACAATATAAAACCCACCAAATAAAGTGCACTCATAACGTAAAAGTATGCGGCCGTATCGTTGACAGAAGGTTGAGTTGCACCTATGATAATGAATACCAGCATTTCGATTATGAAGGTAAACCCGATGAAGTGCTGCTTGACTCCTAGTGGATAGCACTCGGATACATATGCTGATGTGGGTGTGAGTCCCAGAGCGGCGGATGCTTGAAAGATGCACAAAAGCGCCACAGCCGTGCTTAGTTTTTCCATATACCCATAGCCGTAGACCAAATCCCAAACGGACAACCCGTCAAATTGAGAACCAATGCCAGCGGCCAATCCAGCACTCACAACAAGTCCAATTAAGGTTAGAGCCTTTCGGCCAGCGGATTCCACGAGAAAGACGCAGATGAAACTACCAAACCAGCGACAGAGCGCAAATACAAGGTATAGCCAATAACCATTCCTGGTAAATACAGCACAAAGTACGAAGGTCTGCGCTATGGCATAGGATATGCTCATGGCGTTAAGAGCACGCAAGAATCCAATACGCAGCAAAGCGGGCAGCGCCTGCATAATGGCTTGGATAGCCGAAAGATCCTTGTTCTGCGCCAAATAAAGCTTGTGCTCCGCCAGTTGTTCATATATTTCTGTGCTCATGGTGCCAGGACGCTGTAGACGTCGCAGAGTTGCAGTTGCCTCTTGCTCCTGGCCATTGGCTAGCATTATAACCGGCGATTCGATAGTCAGAATTGCGGACATGATCATTGCCAGCAGGCCGTACACTGCGCTCAATACGCCATGCAATTGCAGAGGTCCAAAGGTTCCGTAAGAACTGTTCGTCCAAGAGGAGGTGTAGACAATCTGTAGAAATATGCCCAAACCAAATAACATTTGCTCCGTGGAAGTAGTGATAAGACCACGCATATAGGGTACTGAAACTTCACCAGCTAATGCCATTATAGGAGCAAATACCAGGCCATTGGCGATACCATCCAAGTATAGCGCTGCAAATATAGCCTGTGCATTCATATAGGTGGTGGCAAGGATTATGCCGCCAATAGTGACCAGAAGTGAGGAGAAAAGCTGAAAGGGTTACAAATTGTAACTGAAGTATAGTTCAGTATTTTTTTTAGAACATACCACTATAAATTTCTTTGGTATTTTGTTGGCCAGAAAGCCGCTTATGAAAGCTCCGATGATGGCTCCAATAAACCAGCAAACCGACATGTGTATTGAGGAAACTACTATGCTGCGAAAACCAACACTCCAGGCTATGTTCATACCGCCTGAAATAAACAACAGGCCGGCTGTAATGAAAGAAAATAAAAATATTATTAGTTTAAAATTCATTTTATATAAAGTTATTATCAGGAGATTTGTAGGAAGAATTTTGTTGCCCTAAGAAGCTTTTAAACCGACTGCTACTTAATACTTCTGACTTTCCGTGCTGTATCTCAAGATTTGTGATCCGTAGAAGATATGTTGGAAAATAATTTTTTTTTTTTATGATTTCAAAATTTGAATACTACCTTAATCAAAAATTTACCGGAATCATCACCGTGTGGCGCTCTGAGTCACCTGATTTGATGTCTCTTTTTTTATTAAATTGCCACATCTGCCATTGACAGATCCAGGTAGTATATACAAGGTAATTGTCCGATTTTTGGATGTTTAACCTTAGAAACTTTAGAATTTAGAATTTTAGAGAATTTTTGTAATACGCGTATGTTTATATTTTCTTTGCGTATAAAGGGTGATTTTTTTTAGCGATCAAGCAACTTTTTTTTTCTTTGTGCATAAAGGGTGATTCTTTTAGCGATCAAGTTTATTTTATTAACTTTGCGTATAAAGGGTCTTTTTTTAAATGGTCAAATTTATTTGCCATTTAATTTATCATGAATAGACTAACGACTTGAATAACTTTAAGGAGAAATGGATACCGCTCCAATTGCATGAAAAAGTGGTCAAAAAGTGGACTTTCGGAATGCGCTTCACCTGATACAGCCATAGTTGCCACTTTCCCGAAATCATACTCAAAAAATATCAGCATAAATGTATCTTTCTAATTAAGAGAATTTTAATTTCGAAAATGCGTATGTAATTCCATTTTTCTAATTCAGCGCAATATTTTAAACCCAGAAAAAAGCACCCATTTTTTCCACAACTGATTTAAGTTAAGTTAGGCTGTGCATCTGGAGTCGGAATGCCTACTAAAAGGGAAAGCAAGTAAAATGGATGTGGGTGAGTGGGAGGAGAAGTACACTCGGATTTTCAATAAAAATACTACAATGTATATTTACATATTATACCACTAAGAATTTTACTTCATAACAAAATTTCGTAATATTTGCTCTTGGGGTTCCCAGGAAACTGGTATCACTCACATCACCATATGAGTCATGTACACTATATAATATCATATATTTAAAAAAAATAAAATTTTTTTTATAAGAGAAGGCGTCAAAAGTTACCTAAATAATTCGAAAACCTTCCACTGCGTACTCATAACTATGATTAGGAGTCCATATAAATATAGCCGAGTTGACTCATCTAACCATGCTGAACATTTTTGGAATACAGTCTTTTGGTCTGCCACGCCTACTTTTAGCTGTTACAAAGAGCGCCCAACTAATATTATTTTTGACTCAACCGGTTGGGATTATAAGTGATGAGTTTTGCGTTGCGATTATGTTTATCACTACTCCAAGGTTAGTCTGGGACTTACAATTCTGTCAACGTTTGTCTAAAAGGTGGTCTGGTTGTAACAATATCTAATTAATTTGTTTCGGGAATGTGATCGTTGGAAAATCCAATGCTGTCATTTCTTATCTTATCAGTTATTTTTAACACACGTGTATCTGCTAGCAGCTTAGGATCTAAAAAAAAAAAAAACCACCTTTGTTGCGTTTGCCTACCTGAGCCTACGGCATTGGATTGTGGCTTGTTCCTTTGGTTGCGACTATACCAGCCACCTTGAGCCACAACTATAACCTGTGGCTGTTGTGGTGCTGCTGTTGGCGGTGGTGGTGGTGGTGGTGCTGGATAAGTCTGTGCTGGGTAGCTCTGTGCTGGATAGCCCTGTGGAGGAGGGTAAGCTTGCGGTGGATAACCTTGTGGTGGATAGTTCGAGTTTGTTGGTGGCGCCGATGTGAAGCCATACGCTGGTGGCTGCTCCGGCATATATTTATCGTTTTGCATGTTGACTAAACTATGTCGTATATTCTTATTATTAGAATTATTTTCGACCAGTCCAGAACTTTACTGGCCCGCTTTTCGGTAACAACTAAAGGCAGAGTTTGTTGGCGAAAACAAATTTTAAGCCTATTAGCAATAATCGGGTTCGAAAGGTACGCTTATCAGTTGCACTGATAAGATTTGAAATGCACAAGCGCATGTCCAAAAGACCAAGTTTGATAAGATTTATCGGTGCTAGCAAACCAAAATACGATTGTGGCTGATACTTTATTTGTACAAAACAAATGTATGGTCAATTGGTAGTAATGTTGAGGTTTTTGGTTTCGAGCTAGATTAAGGCATTTGAAATAGTATGTGATATTTTTGCCCAGCTACTACTACTTCAACTTGGTAAGTGGTAGAAATCAGTTCCACAATTGTAGATCCCCGACTCGGACAGCTGTTGGCCATAAAAATATGTTTATATAGCTGCTATTAGGAAGCAAACGTTTAGATACTCTCGCTTTTTATTGACCAAAAATAGAGTATATTAACTATATTTAGAGGCAGCAAATTGACCCTAGTGATATATTTCTTTGTAGTACTCTTAAACCTCGATTAATAATCTTATAATTATGCCAAAAAAATTAAATAAATTGTATTTGAGGTCTACTGCGTCATCATTTATTTTTGTGTGACCGCTAGATGGCGCAAGCAAGTAATTGCATTTATGTGTTCTCAATAACAAAATTAAAAATTGGAAGCGAAGCCGCTTAGTTGGTATAATTTTTTATTTTACTTAAGGTTTTGATAGCATATACATTTTACTATAGGTAAACGATTTAGCTTTCTGTATATATGGTTTTATTAATTATTATTATCCATTTAACATTAAATCAAGTAATTAGCTAAGAATCGGTTTACCAGAAAATATTTGTTGGATTTTTTATTCCGCGTATTCCTTTGTATTGCTGCAATTGGTTGCTAGTTGACCATCTAGCCTTTATGATTTACCCCAACTTTATTTATTTCGTTACAAACTGCAAGCCTCAGCTAATATACTCTTTGCGCTGTTACTTTCAGCTTTATTATCTGCTCTATTGCTTTGCTTCGCTGGAAACTGACTCACTCTTCCATAGACACGATAAGCTAAATGAAGCTCAACTGCGTCATATAAAATTGTTTTTATTATGGCCACTTAAAAATCCTTATTAAACCATTTGCGAAACTTTTCCTGTGCCTCCGTTAGCGTTATTAACTTGGTTTCCGGCAAACAAAAGATGCCCAGCAAAAAGAAGACCATGGACAGTCCACCCATAACATAAAAATAAACGGCAATACCTTTCAAAGTGGGCCAGTAACTACAAAAGATCATGCGCGTAATCAGCTCCACCGCGTAGACCAGCGCCACAAAAAAGGGCTTGACGGATAAAGGAAACGCCTCCGTAATATAAACCGAGGATGTGGTGTGTGCCAGACCGGCAAAGAACTGAAAAGAGAAGAGCATGGCTAGCGCTGAGATCATGTGCGGCGAACCAAAGTCCTCGCAGTCAAAGAGCAGTGCAAAGGTAATGGCAAAGGCGCCGCAGGTGAGCGCACCAAAGAGCGTAGGCTTCTTGCGTCCCGTGGAATCCATGAGAAATATTACGCAAAAGGAGCCACACCAGCGCAGACCACCAAAGATGACATATGGCCAGGTATGAAAGTTCTGCGTTACCTCTATGGCTGTCTCATACAAGGCGCTCCACATGACCATGGACAAACTCAAAGCATTGAGCATGCGATGAGCACAAAGCTTGATCAGGGCAATCAGACCATGTCGTAGTGCTTGTGGTAAGCTCAGTTCGCGGTTTGCGGCCACATAACGCTTATGCTCGTCCAGCTGCAAAAAGGTCTCGCTGGTTACCATATAGGGTCGCTGCAGATAACGCAAAGCCTGCATAGCGTTTTGTTCGCTGCTGCGTAGCAATAGATAGACAGGAGACTCTACGCATAAAGTGCAGGCCAAACCCAGCGCCGTAATGCCATAGACCAGACTCAGCACGCCATGCACCTGGTCGGCCACTATGCACTCGTTCCACTGATTCCGCCACAGCGCCGTATAGAGCAGCTGCAGCAGTATGCCGGTATTGCAGCTTAGTTGTTCCACAGAGGCGCTTAACAGACCTCTCATGCTATGCACCGATAGCTCTCCGGCACTGCACAGACTGGGCACAAAAACTAAACCATTGGCAAAACCATCCAGATAACGTGCCACTATAATGGCCTCAGCATGCTCCGGCAGCGCTAGGTAGAGTATGCCACAAGTAAGCACCAAACTGGAGCACAGAATCTGAAAAATTGGCTTATCAAGTAAATCCCAACACTCCTAACACAACTCACATAGACTGGTCTCTGAGGCGTCCGATGTGTTAGCAATGCACCAATCAGCGTGCCCACCAAAGCTGCACCATACCAACAAATCTGCATGTGCGTCGTAAACTGCTGACTGTGCATTGAGTGTGTGGCGAATCCTGCGCCCCAAGCGATGCTCATGCCACCCGAGATGAATATAAGCGATGCAGCGCCCAGTGCATTCCATTGCGGCTGGTTCTTGCGGCTGCGGCTTAGCCAGCTCTGCTCCTGGCTGTAGCTCTCACTTGTCGATGGTGCAAACTTCTGCGCTGTCATGGCTGTATGACGGTAGCCGGATTATCTGCAGCGTCTGAACTGTAACCAAATGGTGCTCCATATATTTATGGTATAAACCATTTAAAGCTTTTGCATTTATATTAATTACTCGCTTATCAGGCCATAATATCAGATTTAGACCCTGTTTTGGTATTTATATGTCAATTTATATCGGGCTATATATCTGCAGCAGCAAAATCAATATTCACAAATTAAGAGTTTTAATTAATACATGCAAGTTTTTTGCCATAAATCGTTATCAATATGGCAAAAGCTGGGAAAGGCCGGCAATAGTTTGGATAAGGATTTGACAACCCTGACGACTATTGAATGTTGTGCGTGCGTACCTTGGGTTTGCGATTTTTTTGGAAAAAAGTGTTAGTGCGGTTAAAGTAAATTTGAACAATTTTTTTAGTCGAAACATCAGCCGTGCAGATAAAAAAATAATTAAAAATAATTGTCAAAGAATATTTATGCGTACTTTCTTAAACCTATTTAACCGATGCGTTTTAATTCCTCTTGCAACCAAACATTCGGTTACAAATCACATGCGAAATTCGTTTTGGTGAAATTGGGAGCACCAAACATTCGGTTTCGAAACGAATTTGTAATGTGGGATTGCTGGCAGATTCTATAGAACCCTTTGGAAGTATTCACTTAATTGTTCCTTTTTTTTCAAGAGTTATTTATTACAACCATACCTTGGTTCATGTGCCATATAATATTTAAATTCTGTTGAGATATTTACTATTTATTTCACTATTTCTTTCACTATTTATGCAATTCCAGCAATTCATTCACCAAAAAAAATATTTAACACAAGCTTTAAAAAAAAAAAAAATTATTCGCCATATTTGAGTGCTCGTCAATGGTTTTTATTCTCTGTACATTGCTATTGGCAACAACAAAGTTGCCTGCATTGCGGTAGATAAAGAACCCTCAGCTCCCTGGAACACAACTCCCCTCCTTCCCATTGACCAACTTCAATTCAACTATTTGCTATCGAATTGAGCCTTTTGAAGTGTTGCCATCGTTAGATTGGCAATTGAAGTTGGACTTGCGCTTGTTTATGTTTGATATTAGAGCCGCTTCATAAGCCAAGTACATGAAGTTGTGGGCAAGGGCTAAGTAGGGTCTCTATGGATCCATGCATGTTACCAAATGCTTAGACATATACATAAAATACACTGGCACACACACGCCTTTTAACATTTTTTGGGGGTAAAGTGAAAATGTGTAGTAAAGAAAGTGGAAAATGGCGCAGAAACTTTTATCGCAGGTGCTTTTTCCTGCCACTAGCCCCAAAAGCATGCGATTTCCGCCTACACATACACTCTACACACACACACACACACACACACACACATACACTCACGCGGAAGGAAGGATGTGCCAAAAACGGTGAAAAGCAACCATGCGACCGAGCGGCCATCGGATAGACAAACGTCGGTCGTTGTAGAACTTTTCCACTTGCAACTAAGTTCGCGATAATGTTTGACTATGTGTGCACATGCCACACAGCCACGCCCTACGATCACCGCCCACACTACGTTGCATTACTACTCTGAACTTAACCAGTTGCGGATAGGTTTAAAACAGTATAGTTCGTGGTAGAGAAATGTGCTTTCAAATTTCCTTGCATGAACTAGTTGCGAACAGGTACAAAAAAGACCAGTTGCTCTCTGAGTTTCGTTTATTGTTAGTGGAGAGTGAAACATTTCGGGTACAGACAAAAATGTATGACAATAAATATGGTGTGACAAAAAATATCAGCTCAGCGTCGAAAATAAGGTAAGATACGAGGGAAATGCTGTGCAAGCATATGGAATATAAAAACCTATAAAGACACTAATATATAACTCTTAAAACATAGCAGGTGCTCCTTAGAAGATCCCGAATACATAAATGAGGAAATAAGGAAAACATTTCAAAGATAGGGTACTTGTATTTTAGACTTTCTTACCATGCCAATATAACGGATATAAACTTATTAGAGGACTAGTATGGACGTTAAACGTCTAAAAATATTTTTATTTGGACTTTTGGGAAATAATATTATTATATATTGATGCGACTCACTGGAGAAAAATTACGTTTATTAAATATTAGATAAATATAATTATAAAACAAAATTTAAAAATTAAGTAAATATGTTTTTTTTCTCTAAATTGGTATGTGATATACATACATATATGTATATGATTTAATAATTTTTCTTTAGAGCAAAAATATAAATACTTAAAAGAACATAATAATTTTATTTAATTGTAGAGTAAGTTGGGGCAAATCCGACCTAGTAATTGGTTTTGGCTATAGAATGTTTATTTGACATCGGATCTACTCGTCCGATATACCAAATTAAAGCTAACGCTTTGTCGCAGCCTTCTAGAACTACTAACTTCTGCTGGCCATTATTTATTGTTAAGCTACGACCAATTTTCAAAATAAGATATTTTTGTAATTTTAAAAAAATGGTGGTTATTTAAAAAAAACATAATGTTTAGAACATAAAAATCGAATTGAAGGTTGAATAAATGTCAATACAGGATGATTGCTTTGCATAGCTAAGTAGCTAATAAGAGTTATTGATTCCAAATAGCTTGCTGGCGTCTTTTTGGTATGAGCTCGCTTAGTGTTGGCGTTTTTGAGAAACAGTGGGAGGTCGGATTTGCCCCACCTTACTTACCCTAAATAAAACTTAATGTTCAAAATACATTTTTATTAAGCTTTATTTTTAAAAATTTTTTAAAATTGACTGTAAATGAATAAAATTAGTATAAATGAAAACATTATTATTATTATTTATTATTGTAACTTAGAAATAAATTCTAGGAAACAAAGTATTTAAAGCCAGAGCAACATAGACCTTCAGGCTGGATAGTATTTATACAATACATTGAGTAATATGTGTTACTTTTTTTTTTCTAAATAAAAATATAAATTTTATAAAATAATGTAAACAAGATTTTGTTTTATGGCGGAATACACTAGTTTGCAACCAGTACGAATACACACCCAAGCGTTACTAGTAACATGCTTTCATATAGTAGTCCAATATGAAAACATACTAGTTACATACTAGTTACAAGCTTGAGTCGGTTGAGAACCAATTTGGAACTACAATTTCATCCTTCAGGGAGTGTTTGTGTGTGTGTTTGTGTATCTGTGTGGGGCGTTAAAATAAATTTAATTTTATCGCTACATAAATACAGACTCACAAGTGCGGCAATCGAGTGACTTTGCTTTTGCACGCGTTTTAGCCAAAAAGTTGCCTACTCGACATACACACACCAACTCACCCACACACACACACACACACACTCGTACACACAAATCGAGTTGCCAAGTGACACTTCCGGTTTTTAGTTTCTGTGAGAAAGTCCATTTTTATTTACCGTCTGTGTGCGCTACAGCCCATAAATATTGCCAACTGTCTTTTAGTGCCTGACTTCCTGGCATGACTTGGCAGCCAGGGCTTTAAGCAACTAAAACCAAAGATAACAATTAGAGTAGGATGCACTTCAGACAGCTAACAAGTAGATCAATAGAATTTGTTAAATTAGATAGTTTCGTATACTTGGATAAATAAGGAAAAAGCACTTGTTAGATGGTACGTTATTCCAAAATATATTATTTGTTATACGCGTTACCTTAAATTTCAATATGTCAAAGTCCTCAAAATATGCAACTAAGCATCCATATTAGTTTGAGAAGCTTTCACTTTTTCCGCGAAACACTTTCACTAAAATTATGCAAAGCTTCCGCAAATAAATGCCATTGCATCATAAAGTAAACGAATAAAAAATGAGCTTCAAAATACTTCAAATGATTTCATATATATTTTCCGTTCAATGGCATTTGTGTAATGTTGCAAAAAAAAAAGCCTGCAAAAGTTGCGGAAAAATATGCAATATGGAATGTATCAAACATATTTGTATAAAGAATTTCATTTTTTTTTGTTGTTGCAAAAAACCATGGCAGCTCTGTAAATAAAGTCTAAAGCAGAGAAAAGGCAACGCTCATTACATTTAATGACGTTGTCGCGGCTGACTGTCATATTTTATGTTGTAACACATGGCCACGTGGCGTATACGGAATTTTTTGTGTAACGCATACGCCGCGTGTGCATAATTTACAATGCATATTATAACAATGATGGCGGCGGCGTCGCTGTCGCTGCTGCTTCCGACGTCAATGTGCAGCGTGATGCCGTTACTTAGGCCCCATACTCGCACAAACGCACACACATACGTTTACATAGCAAGCAACATTTTTATACACTGTACTTGAAGGCATAAGGGCATTATAGTTTTGTGCAATGTATGCTGCAGCCTGAAGAGGGCGTGGGTAGATATGAGTTCTTTTAATCAAAATCATATCGGATTAAGTCTGAGCTGCTTCAGTCTGTTCATATTCACACTTAGCTTGTGGAGATTACAATAGCTAGAGGCTACAAAAATTAAAATAACAATTAATATAATTAAAGTATAGGCCAAAAATAGAGTGCAGAGTATTCTCTTGTCGATACTCCGTTCTCTCAATTTCTCACATTTTTTTAATTGTTATAGCGCTTGCTGCAAATGACTTTCTTGCGCTTATTTGTTGTTATTGTTATATACATACTTATATATCATTTTTGTCCATTTCTTAAAGCCATGTGCCACATTTATTTGACATTTTGACATGCTGCACAACTGCAGTTATTAAATCAGTTGCAAAAACTTAACGTATCGACTTTAGGGAACCCATAATAAATCCAAAGTTAATGTACCGCAATAATAGAGTTTTAGCCGCTTGACGCGATATAGATTCGGGCAAGTTTTATCGAATAAACATTAAACGCTTAAATAATGGCCATTAGCTCTTGGCCCTTGGTTTGAGCCTTGACCTTGACATATGTAAATTTCGATTGAGTTGGCAGCCCTCCCGAAGGCAAACTAAGTTATTAAGTTACGCATACGCCCCGTGTTTGTCAAGTAAGAGATTCACATAAATTTATGCAGTTAAGGTGGCAAGGGTGAGCAAAGCAAATGGTAGCAGGGGGTGGAGAGCAACGTCAATAAGAAGCAGCAGCGCAGGAAGCACTTACAACAAATCCTGATTAACTTCAAACAATGTCGCAGCGCATAAAGCAAAAACAAATGTGCCTACTTTCTGCACAAAAAAGCAAGGCAGACAAAAGCATTTCACTGGTAT
Organism: Chymomyza fuscimana; assembly: GCA_949987675.1. Classification (NCBI taxonomy): domain Eukaryota; kingdom Metazoa; phylum Arthropoda; class Insecta; order Diptera; family Drosophilidae; genus Chymomyza; species Chymomyza fuscimana. The sequence continues at coordinate 3,658,595 of OX465089.1, forward strand.
TAGTATTTGTGTAGGATTCGAATAAGTGTGTGTGTGTGTGTGTGTGTGAGTGCGTAGTCAGTGGCGTAGAGAGAGGTCTGCATACCTACAGCCCCCAGCGATTTTTGAAAAGTAATGATGCAGTTCGATGCAAAATGGGAAAAAAAAAATTTTGCCCAAATTTCAGTTTTTAAACTTAAGGCGTTGCGGCTTAATTTAAAAAAACGTGTTTTTCGTTTTAAGTTTATTGTAACTAAACTACTGAATAGTTGCGAGCCATTTTTTTTTTTTATCTTTGTTGGCTATTTAAAAAAAAATATTTAATTTATTTTTAACTAACACATTTTCTTAAAAAAAAAATAAGAAAATTTTATATTTCTTATCTACATATTCCTTAAATATGTTAATCACTATTTTTTTTTTTAAACACTTATTTTTATACGATCTTTGTTTGGTGTGAAATCGATTTGAAGGAACAATGTTAAAATAAATTTAAACAAAAATTTGTTTATGTTTTTTTGCAAAAATTTTAATACATTTTTATAATATTTAATAGAATACATCTTTTAAAACTAAAGGATGACTGTTCTGGGGTAGTCTGCTCTATATGCAATAAACTAACTAATAAACTAATAACATAAAATTTCAATTATGGATTTTCTTAGATTGCATAAAATTTTAAAATATTAAAAAAAAATTTATTATGACTAGTGCACTAAAATTCGAATTTTTTTTAGTATTTTCGAAATTATATGAATTTGCTGCCGCAAACATTTTTAATTTTTTGAGATGTTCATTTGCCGATTTCAGACAGTCAAATTTTTCGGCTTAGAATAGATTATAATTTTTAGGTAAAATATATATAATATCATCATTAATATAAATTAATGCTAGTTCTTAAATTTTTTTATTTTTTTTTATTTTGAAATTTGTTGTTTTTTTTAAATTTTTTTTAAAGCCTAAAAATCATTTTAGCGGAAACGATTTTACGATTTTTTTTGCAGATTATCATAATATCGTGATGCCAGCCATAGGGAATATTTCAAACAAATCTCAAAATATCTTCAGAATGTTTTGTTTTAAGTATGGAACTCATTGAAACTTTATCCATTTCTCAAACTTGTTTTTGTACTTTTTCTAGGAAAATTATAATTTCAGGTCATATCATTAATAGATCATTAATTAACTCAAGTATCTTGGAAGAAGATCGATACTTTCGTATTAACAGCAGAAACTCTGTGGTCCGGCACCTTTGCATAAAAAGTCAATTTCTTTCTGATGATGTCAATATCTTCAAAAAATATCTTTTTTTTCAGATTTAAGTCCCTAATTAAATCATAGGAAGTAAGTTGTGTTCATTTTTTAGATCATCTGTAACTTGTTGAATTGACCTAATTTCGAGCAATAAGGCCCATACGCAGTTCGAAAAATCTCGCACGGATTAACAAAACTTCATATAAGAAAAAAAATCCCATTTCGGATATCCCGTTTGGGATTTTTTTTTTTATATGAAGTAAAGTGCTAAAATTCCATTTAGTACAATTTCCCTTTGTACTGGTTTTGTATAGGTTAGGGGCCGTACCCAAAATACGTGACCCAAATTTTGCACTTATTGACCCTCCCCCCCAGCGTGACCAACCGTAGTGTAAAAATGTGGACCATTTTGACCAAGCGTGGTATTTTCACCTCTCCACTAAACGGGTCACGTAATTTGGGTATGGCCCCCCGGTTCAGCTACTTAATAATTTTTGGGAAAATTTAGAAAAAATAATACAAGTTGTAAGCATGTGTAGTGTTTATACAAAAATAGTTGGATTGTTTGTTGAATTTAATTCCAAGTTATTAGCCCCTCTAATCGAAAAAGTTATCTACGCCTTTGGTGCATGTCTTCTTGTGTGTATTTGTGCGTGCGCTTTTAATGCGTGCCAATAAATTTCAGCGACATTTGTACCTTTTTAAGCCCACCCAAAAGAAAGCCAAGCTAAGAAAGAAAAAAAAAAAAACACACAAAAGAAGGCAAAGAGAAACAATGGGCGTGCCTGTATATACATATATATGTTGTATAAGGCGTGTTTACTATTTTCTCTTTTGGTTATTTATTTTTATTTTAGCTTTTTCTTTGCCAGCCATTTTCTTGTTGCCTTTGTTTTTGTTGTACTTATTGTTTTGCCTTTTGAAACTACTTTGCACATTTCCCGCACCGAGGTCTTCCATTGAGGCATCGTCACGAGTCTGCAATTTTCGGCAGCCACGAGCGAAGATTGCTAAAAAATGGCATCAATTCATTCAAAATGGCGCCCATACTACTAAAAACTTGTCAAAGAGAATTCTAAAAGCAAATCAAAGAAAAAATTCGCAATGATATAGAATGTTGTATGCTCTTACTAAATTTTTGAAATAGGATTTATTTATACCCAAGGTTTTAAGCTCATTATGAGGTTGGCGTTCTTACGGGGTAACCCTTACCATTTCCTTAGTCAGGCCAGGCCTTCTCTTTAAATTTCTGCTACGAAAATCGTTCATGAGATTCTGCTGTATTTTTTTTAATTTCAACAGACTCCATTTGATATTCTAAAATCCCATTCCCAATTATTGCTAGTTAGTTTTTCGAAATCCGTTTAATCATCAAAAATTGCAAGTATTAAATTATTCAAACACCCTGACATGAACTCAAAGTGGGTTAGGCATATGGTACCTACTTTTGAGAATATATTTTGCTGCAGCGAAAATTATGACCTAGATACACCACAACTAAAATATAATATCCGGTGAGATCTTTTTATCATTTCCAGCTGCATGGCATTATGGCTATCCATCCAAAGAGGGTGTCAAGAAGCAGTATGCTTTTCTTGATATAAAAATATTATTTATTTAGTGACTTTTCATTTTTCCTGGAACACTTATTTTCAAAAAATTTCTATAAATGGTATTCGGGATACTTTATATGCGATTGTAAAATTTAGAAAAAGTTGGCTTATATTTACTATTCATATGCGAGTCTTTTTTTTCAGTAATGACATAATTATAATTATCTCAAAATGTTACATCAAGTTTAATATTTAATGCTATAATTATCTATGATTTAGATTGATTTATTTCATAGCAATATATATGAAATTGTTGAGAAAATGTTTTTTTGTGTGCTTTGACTAACTATAATTTTTAAGGCTCTCCAAAGTCAAGCCCTACTTCTTAGATAAAGTTCAAAATTGACACGTTTCTGAATTTTGTATGGTACTCTTAACATTAAAAATAAATAAATATCTTATGTTTTTAGGGAGTTATATATCCAAGCAAATTTTAATATGATTTTCGAAAATATTTGTTGTTCTCGAACCACTGAAAACTATCAAACCTAAAATTTCATTACATCACGTGTATGAAAAAATAAATCAAAAAATTTTATGTAAAGATTATAACAAAAGAGTTTTAAAAACTGATTTTAAAATCTGTTTATTTCTGATTCAAGATAAAAGAAAGACATTTAAAAAAAAATCTTTAAAGTTTTTCTCTTTTTTGAAAAATAAATCCGTCGTTTAACGATCGGGACTAGATTTAAAAATTTGTATATGATTTATAAAGCAGTGCAGTTTACTTCAGCTAATTAACTCAACTCTAGTAAGGGTATAGCACAGATGTAGGGATAAAAGCCTGGATCAAAAAGCCTTGAGCCTTACCAGAGGCTGCCGAGAATACAGGTAACTATTGTTGCTCTTGTTGTTGTAAGTTCTGTTGGCCTGGTCTGTTGTACTCTCTGGCTGAAAGTCGGTCGTGCAAGTGATTTGTTTTGCTTCGTTTGGCAACAAATCAGAAGATAAACGACATCGATTGCGGCTAACGACATCGCTCGACACACACACACGCACAAGGTTCAAGGCCCCCAAAGCAACAAAAGCAGCCTCAAGTTTTAGGAGGTACAGCGCAATGCTGGGCAAGGGTTGTCAGGCTGATCCGAACATTTGAAGCACAAAGCCTGAGGCGAGAGCCAAAGCCAACAAAGTGCCATCAAATGCGCCTGGTGACGTGTCGTAATAAATGTCATGGCTTTTAGCCCGAGGGCTGTGGAAATTATGGGCGCCATATATAACCCAAATAAGCAACACTAGGCCCCCAGGTGCCAGTGGCTCCAACTAACCGGTGCGTGAACATGCAATTAAAATTGCATTATGTGAATGTCAACAACTGTTTTCTTGTTTTTCCTTAAATACTCGTATATTGTTTTATTTTTTTTTTTTCGTTTCTCCTTTTTTTCGGAGGGAGGGGTCTTGTTTTTTTTATTAATATTAATCCCCTCTGTGAGCGAAACGATTCTCATTTGCCTTTGCTTGTATTTAATTATGCGCGTCAAGTGTTTTTTGGCATGAGTTGCCCCACTGTGCACAGCAGGCTCTCGATTTACAAATAATTCAAAACAATCTAGTTATAAAGAAAAACATACAGTAATTGACCATTGACCGCATACGAAATGAGACAACAGAAGTAAATAATATATATATACAGTCATGGACAAAACTGAGAGGACAGGTTCAATAATAAAACTAAATTCTTAGTATTTTGTTCGATTTGTATTATTTTGTCTTATTGTTGGGATTATTTATTGCAAAATAATGTTAGTAAACGCTTTAAAAATAAAATGGTTAAATATTTTGGGATATGTTGGTTTTTTCTAAAATGCGGTCATTTTTGGCTGGACAAAATTGAGAGGACACTACACATTTTTGTTAGACAAAAACATGGAATGTCTCAGATTTTAGTATTTTTAGTATTTTGTGCTTCCACCGCGTGCCTTTATGACAGCAGAAAGTCGCCGCTGCATACTTTCGACCAATTTGTTTAACAAATCTGGCTGAAGTCATTCCAGCCAGTTCGAAGATTTGCGAAGTACGTTTCTCTATTCGTGCGACAAATAGGGGGTACTTTGGAGTCAAATGCGGCCCATAAATTTTCAATTGGATTCAAATCAGGGCTTTGGGCTGGCCATTCGAGCATATTGATTCAAAATTTTTGTAAGTATCGCTTGACAATGCCGGCCGTATGATCGCCAATGCCCATTTTTTCCACCGATTCAATAAGATTGTTTTCAAGAATTCGAATATAATGTGGAGCATTGATAATTTCAATAATTTTATGCAAGTTGGCGACACCAGACCATGAAAAATAACCCCAGACCATGATACAGGCGTCTCCGAATTTCACTGTTTTCGTTGTGTGTTTATCCAACAACGCTTCACCGACTTTTCTCCACACCTTTCGACGTTCCTTCTTACCAATGAGCTCAAATTTGCTCTCATTACTCCCAACAACCGTTTTCCAAAAGGACAATGGCTTTTCGATATGTTCTTTTGCAAATTCCAATCGCTTATTTTTCTTCTTCGCTGATATCATTGGTTTTTTGATAGACACCCATTAGTGAAACCTTCTACATGTACTCTACGACGAATTGTTTTGGTGGAAACATTCAAATTGAGTTAGTCCTGGATTTCCGAGCTCGAATTATTCAATTTCAATTTGGTTTTGTCGAACAATTAGCGTATCTTCTCGCATGGTTGTGGCACGCTTGCGACCGTAGCCCGGCAAATTACTGAGTTGGTGCGATTCTGTAAATTTTTTACACATTTTTTCAACTCAAGTTTTTGAAACCGAGAATTTTCAGCGATTTTTCGTAAACTTAACCCGTTTTAACGATCTTCAATAATTAATTGTCGCATTTTTGAGGGCACTTCTTTTCGGCCGCCCATCGTGACAATTTGTATGCGCAAGCTGATTTCACGAACAATAGAGAATGCTAAAAACTAGTTGTTTATAAAAAAAATAAAGGTAACGCGAATAGCAAGCGCAAACGAATCGAAAAAAAGAACAACAATATCAAAACATTAAAAATAAACGCACTGTCCTCTCAATTTTGTCCAGCTCAAAAATACCGTTTTGGAATTAACGGGCCACAAAATCAACAAATCCGAATATATTCAGACAAATGATTTCAAAAAATCTTAGTTCACATTGCATTCTAATAAACAGCTCCAATATTGGAACATGAAATATAAACAGATCGGTTTAACTAAGGGTTATATATTTTTTTAAAAGCTGTCCTCTCAATTTTGTCCATGACTGTATGTAAACCATATTTATATATATATATTTGTATATACCCACAGAGGGTGTTCTAATTTGATGTATTTTATGAGTTATGATGAGAATTTGTTTATTAGGTGATTAAATATTAGGGTGGCTCGAAATCACTTTAGTATAACCAGAGATTTTTGCTGTTAAGTAGAGGCACTTTTTTTTTCTAATTTCGAAAAATGTTTTTTTAAAATATACCCGTTTCAGCAAAAAAATGATTGACTGCATTTTCGGTTTTAGCATGTCATTATACTGCAGAATTGACTAAAACATGTTAAGGATACCAAATTTTTTTTATTTGTAATCGGCTGTAATTAGTCAATTTAATCAATTTTAGAGCTTACCAAATTTATTCAGGTCGACTCTATATTTTTTAAAATTATGTTTTGATAGATATGAGACTTTTTGAACCATAATTTGTTTGATTGGAATTAAGTTTTAAAGTTTATGTAGAACAATACAGTCAAAAACGGAAAAAGTTAAAAGTATGACCTTTGACCTATTTTAGGAACCATCAAACACATTCGGATCGCCTTTAAATTTTATAGGCGCTATATGCAGGTATAAAGGAAACTTTTTAGTGGGTGGCTTTATCGATATCAACGGTTTAAAAATCCTCTATACCAGCGGCGGCCACCCTAGAATGAATAAATGTGGTTAATGTTGAATGAAAATTTGGAATTATTATTTATATTTATTTATCATAATTAAGAAGCAGCAAGTCATCTGAAGTCTATGCTGTACAATTTGTGCATTCTAAAATGTTAAAGGCCGTTAAAGATTTCTTACGCTGCTATAATTTCTTGGTTGGAACTCATGAGGGTCTACGGCGCTGTTCTTCTCAAAACTTTATTAACTACTAAATCATTTTAACTGAGGCATCCAGCAGATTCCTTTTCAAGGAATTTGTAGTGTGCATCAATTTTCGAACCATTTTTTGGAGTGGGAAGGCTTTTGGTGCTGGTTGATACTGCTAGTTAGGTATAGTAAAAGCTTGAAAAGATTTTAGAGCCAACTTTTTGATAATGTTTTTCTTAGGTACTCCATATGTTTGCCTATATATTTGTTTGCATTTTAATGCAACGCTCATGAACAAGACTTCATTGGGCATTGCCAGTTCGGATTAAGTTTCTTTTTTCTTCTATGTACTTTTATGATGTGGCCATAATCTTTTATTCATCAAGGGGGCTGGACTTGCTTTGGGAAAATGAAAGTCAACACTGCCAAGTGTCGCTCCGTGTCATGCAGTCTTAGGTGACCTAATAGGAGCCTTGACATCCTGTTGCATAAGTTGGGCTCTCTACATATATATTCTGTCGTTTTTTTGTGGGTCAGAAAAAAAAAAAATGAAAATACCAGTGTATTTTTGGGTATGTATGTATATTATATAGGTTTATATTAAACATATGTCAGTAGTGAACTCATATAAACTATAAGCTACACTTTAGAAAATAAAGTGTAAAATAATAAATATTTAGAAAACGATGATTGAAATATTAGCGTCAATAAAAGAAATTTAGTTGGATTGAAATTATAAAATTTTTACGAATTTTGTAGAATTAGTTTGGCTATAAAATTAGTTATTAAAAATACTTATTATTCTAAAATTATTTCAGCTATATTTTTTCAAAATGTTAATACTATCTGCAGAAATTTTTTTGCATATCAGCTCTCAAATTATAGGTACCATAAAATTTAAAAAAAAAAAATATTATTATTTATTTATTTGTGCTATATTCCCTTTAAAAAATAAAATTATATAAATGTTAATTTATGATAATGAAGAAAATATAAACAAAAAAAATATTTAAAGGTCAAACTCCGTCATATCCGGCAACCCCCTCACATTTAAATTTCTTAGATAAATGAATATTTTTGGGCTTAAAATTTAAGTCTTCTCGTCTACTTTTCAAAGACGTATCGTGATTTTTGATATTTTAAAATGGCGGTGCTACAATGGCTGCCAAAGCAAAGTAACTCCATAATTGAATCACTATTTTTAATATTATTGCAAATAAAGATGCTTATTGTTTTTCAAAACTTAAAAATGGCGAATCCAAGATGGCCACCGAAAAGAGAAAAATCATTTTTGTGATTATAACTCACGTTGGGTATGCAAATATGGCTTTTCGGGGCTATTTATCACAAATCTGCGACTAGAATTTCAAAATGGCGGATCCAAAATGGCAGGAGTAGAGTAACATAATTTTATATTTTATGTTTGGTGCAACACATTGCTTGGCTGCCAAAGCTAAAAACTCAATTCAGATCAGAGCTTCTACAACTATTAAAAAAGGAAAATCTTTATCTAAAAGTCTAATAATATTTTAACTGAAAATAATAGACGAATTACATCTGGTAGAAAAGATTTTGTTCCTTTTAATATTGATGGTGAACGTGTACGTTAGCAGAAACATTTTTCTATTTTGAAATTTGTCGCACTTGTACAGCTTGGCTTAAATGAAGTAAAAGTCCTTTCAGAAAATCAACATAATTTGCTTTGATAAGAAATATCACAAAAAGATAAGAAGTAAACTAAACAGCAGATGCCTATCTGAAATTTCTGAGGGTTATGGACTTCATGGAATGAATTTCGAGATATTTCGAAAAAAACACTTTTCGAAATTAAAAAAAAAGTGTATCTACTTAAAAGCAAATATCTCAGGTTCTATTAAACTGATTTTCAATATTTAATTATTAACCTTTAGATAATGGAATTACCTATCGATTATGCTTGGAGCATATTTTTGTCAAATTTACGGCTTGGACGCTATTTATGCATTTTTTTTAATTTCGAAAAGTGTTTTTTTTGAAATATCTCGAAATCCGTTCCATGAAAAAAGTTTTGGACTTCATTTTCGGACTTAGCGTGCCATTTTACTAAGGAAATAAGTAAAACATGTTGATGATACATTTTGCTGTAAACTAGTGGAATCATCAAAAAATTTTCAAATGAAAATGTTCAATGTATGCTGATAATTAATCAAATACAAAAATACAAGTTTTAAAATATGAATACATGCAACTTATCTTTCTATATAACTTGATGGATCCGCCATTTGGAAAGTTTGAAATTCTAAGCCCAGATTCGTGATCAACTGATTTGACAGAAAATGACGCATAAACATTTTTAATTGGATTATTAATCATATTATTAGAAAAATTTAAAACTATTGTTAACAATAGGAATAATTGTAGATTAATATATAAAAAGATTAGTATATAAAATCAAAGAAATAATTATTCGTTATACCCTGCCCAGAAAGTTTATCATGATGGAACGATAACTTCAAAAGATATTCAAAAAGGGCCGCATATTTAAGACAGCTTTTCTTAAAACCTTCAACATTAAATGCTCGAAATTTTCGTTAAAACCATTTTAAATAAAATCCTCGCTAAAACCCATAAGGACAAAATTTATTTTAATAAATTCAACTACAAGTTCAGACTCGTTAAAAAAATCATGAAATATGCCTGCTACAAAACACGCTGTCTCTAAAACTTTATTGTGTACAACAGGGCGTATGATGTAGGTAGCAGCAATTAACAAGGCTAAAACTGTAGACAAACTTTATTGACACGACATGACAGTTTAATGCATAATTTTCCCACGCTGTGCCAGACAACAACAATTAGTTCATATTTTATTTAGCTCTATAAATTTATTTACAAACGTCTTCTTTTATTTTTAATTTTTTATTGCCTGCGTTGTCATGGCAAATATAGCCAAAAAAGGGCAAATGAAATCATTTTCTAAACTTAATTGCATGAATTGCTATTAGACAAGCTAATAATAGTTTTCGTTTTCATTTTGTCTGGTTGTTTTTTTATTTTATTTTTGTTAACAAACACAAATTAAGCTTTCAAATAGAATGAAGCTGTTGACTGTTTGGTTGAAATTGTTTACTTTGCTGGCTACTAATTTTCAGTGCTGTTGTTATGCAAATCAACGCAATGAAAGAAAATCAATTAACTTGAATAAACACGCCAACACACAGATCTGGCACACGGGCACTATGCAGGACACGGCAATAGGGCAACTAACCAACAACAATTACAACCAAAATAACAACAAAAATAACAACAATTGGGGGCTTTGTAAAAATCCCAGCTGCAAATGAGTCGTCCTAGATGCGTTTGTTCCCAACTCTATAGAGATATATATATATACTTGTGTGTACTTTGGACTTTGTGTGATTGAATGGAACGATTGAATTTAATTAAAGCTGCTTTGATCGAATCTTTGGTTTATAGCCCGAAATTCCGTGTCTTGTGCATTTAGTTAGATTCGGTCGAGCCTTCCATGGAGAATGCATGACAAGTAGCGAGTAAAGAGCTATTAGAGCCTGTAAACGTCAGACACACATACACTCACTAACACTTATACGAGTGCACGCTGATACACACACACATATATGAGTGTATGTGCAAGAACGCATTATGTCGAAACGAACTTTAGATACTCTGCCAAATGAACTTATTTGAACTCAAAGCATTAAAATCATCTTTGCTCTTTTAACTTATTTTTTCAACTCTGACAGATTTTATGCGGAAAGCGAAGAGCTAAGCTTAAGAGTTAGGAAGAGATTTATACGCTATAAATTGACGGATATGCGACATAGTTCGAAAATAAACGATTTGCTCTAAACAAAATGGCGACTCACATGTGATTTTCATGGCTTCTCTTCATTGTGGGGTAATACTACGTGGTGGTAAAGCTGAGGGAAAACGAGAGTAGGTATTGGGCTTAAATAAATTGTATAAGAACAAGAACATCACAATATATAAAATATGATTCTATATTATAATTCATAAATATTTCTCAACTGTTTTTATACCCTGTACCATATGGTACAAAGGGTGTATTGTGTTTGTGCAAGCCGAAAATGTATGTAACGTACAGAAGGAGAAGTCGGAGACCCCCCAAAGATACCTAAAGTATGATCAGAGTGACTAGAGAAGTCGATATACCCATGTCCGTCTGTCCGTCTGTCCGTATGAACGCCTAGATCTCAGAGATGGTAAGAGCTAGAGCAACCAAACTTTCAGACAAGATCCCTTATTAATCCATAGGAGACACGTTTATTTTATTTTTTTGATATCGGGACTACATTATATAGCTCCCATAGGGGTGTTTCAGAGGACCTCGAAAAAAAGCAAAAGTTTTAGATGGATAATTCGTTTGCTTATGAAGATACCGTAACCACATTTGGCATTAAGAAGTTTTTTAGAGTTCCCAAGCACTGTAGCAAATTGGATCAAAATCGGTTGACTATACCATATAGGTCCCATAGGACCAATCGGTCAAAAAAACGTATTTTGAACAAAATTCGTTTTGTTTCGTTTATTTGGCAAAGAAATATCTTTTGGAGTTTGTAAGCAATATATCGGACTTGATTGCAATGTGGTGGTACAGGGTATCTCAAAGTCGTCCACGCCCGACTTTAACGTACGCCATCTTTAAGTCTGGTTTTCGTTGCCACTTTAATAATTAGAATTAGAAGCTCAAAATATATTCGTTTTAAAACCAAATGTTTCATTGCACCAAAACGAATTTTCCATGTGGTTTGAAACCGAATGTTTTATTGCAAGAGGAATTAAAACGAATTGGCAAAATAGGTTTAAAAGTGTTCGCATTTTAACACTATTTCTATCACGAGCTGTCAAAAGACACCTTTCATATTTTAATTTAACATTATTTTTTACTTTAAAAATTTGTTTTCACTTTATTTATTATTTTATTTATTTATATAATTATAAAATAGAAGTTAATCCTAATTTATAAAAAGGTTTGTAGCCAGAGCAACGTAGGCCTTCAGGCTGGTTGAAAAAATTGTTATACATTATATTCTTATTGTATTATTGTTATACTATACATTATGTGCTTATATTAAGTCTAGATGTGAGTTTTATGAAGTTCTTTATATTTACGGTGTTGGTTTTACTCTGCGAGTATTTCTATAGGACTTGGAATTTGTAAGGAGGTGCATAGGTTGAGGATAAAGTGGCAATGCTTAAGGAGGTGCTCCATATTAAGGGTACATGTGTTACAATATGGACAGATCGGCTGCGGTGTTTTGTTGAGTAAGTGCTCGTGTGTGAATTTTGTATGACCCAGGCGGAAGCTCGTGTATATAATGGCGTCTTTTCTATTAATGGTTATTGGCATTTGTATTGGCTTACGGGATGGATTTATATTTTTGTAGTGATGAGTGTAGTCGGCCCAGATCTTTTTTAGAGATAGTTTGCTTGTTGTGTTGATCATGTTGTTTAGGTCATTCTTGTTGAAAGTATTATGGAGTACGAGTGGGGATGATGTAGCGGTTCTTGCTGCTGTATCCGCTAGCTCATTTCCCTTAATTCCTGCGTGTCCTGGTGTCCACATAAGTTTAAGTTTTCTTTTATTTGCGGCAATGATGTCCCTGATTTAGCTTATGGTGGGTTGGGTATTGTTTATGTTACTGACTGCGAGAAGTGTTGATAGCGAATTGGTACATATGATATATTTTGTTATTTTGGTTGAGCTTGCTAGTTCAACCGCTACGAGGATGGCTTCCGCTTCCGCTGTAAATATAGACGTGTATGTAGGTGTTATCGCTGATTTTAGAATTTTGTTTTCCTCGGTGACAACGCTGAAGGCTGTTACGGTGTCTGTTTTTGAGCCATCGGTAAAAAGATATTTCCAAGTGGAGAAGTTAGATCTTATGCTGTTAAAGGTTCTAAGGTACATATCATTAGGGGTTGTGTCCTTTTTGTACCGTGAAAGTTCAAGTATAATGGAGCTACTATCGAAATGCCATGGTGGCACCTTTTGCTTGTACTTTCGGTTGGGCGATATTATGACATTATGTTCTGCAGCTTTATTGATAATGAGTTGTAGGGTTGATGGTATACGAAGTTCTGTTTTAAGGTTGAGTTGGTTGGTAAGTGTTGTTTTTAAAGATGAATCGGTTGCGTTTATGAGTCTGCTTATTTGTCTGCCGATGCTCCATTCAAATCTGGTGTTTAGATCAGGGAGTCCGGCTTCTGTGAGGATGTTGATGATGGGGGTTGTACGAAAAGCACCTAGAGCTAGTCTGATGGAGGAGTGGTAAGGAGTGGATAATTTGTTTTTATTGGCTTTGTTTGTTTTACACACATACACACAGAGGCCGTACTCTATTTTAGACAAAATTGTTGCTTTGGCTATATTAACGAGAGAATTTGTGTTACATTTCAAATTGTTTCTACTTAAACATTTAAGAATATTTAGTCTAGTGTTTAATGAATTAATTAATATTTTAATACGTTCAGTCCAATTGTGCTTTTTATCAAAAATTAATCCTAATATTTTAAGATATTCTTTCTTAGGTATAATTGTATTATTTATCATTATATCTATATTTGTACATTTGTGTTTTTTACATATGTGTAGATGCGATGATTTTTCTTTTGAAATTTTTGTGCCTGTGAATTGGCACCATTGCTCTATTTTTACAAATAAATTGTGAATTTGTGCGTTGTATCCCTCTTTTGGGTTGAACATAAGGCATAGATCGTCTGCATACATTGTGTGTGTGAAGAACCTATTTTGGTTTATTATGTGGCTTAGCTTGTTGAAGGCTATTAGAAAGAGAGTCACTTCCCTAGAAAGTGTGTTATTAACTTTAACTTTGAATTTTCTGTTGCTAAGATAGCTACGGATGTAATTAATTATTTTTGGACCACTCCTGCAGCTGTTGTATAATACAATGTAGTCCACTCTGTCAAAAGCTTTTTCCATATCAATAGATAGAGCAGATACATGGTTTCTTGTGGAGATGTTTTTGCAAATGTAGTTATCTATTATTAAGAGAGGGTCTGTTGTGCACCTGTTTGTTTTATATGCATATTGGTTTTGGGATAAAAGATTTTTTTCACTTTTCGTACAATTAAATGTTGCTAGAATAAAATTTTTCCGATTAATGATTTAACGAAAAAAATAATGTTAGGTAAAAATTTGAAAGTTGCCTCTTGGTAGAAATAGTGTTAACCTGAAATAATTTTTTAAATATTATTTCATATTTTCTAATCTATTCAGAATTCTATTGCTTCCAATTTCAAGTTATACAGTTACTGACAAATATTTTTATTTATTTTTTTTCTGAATTATAAAAAAAAAAAATCTCAAAAAATCCCGAAAAATAGCTTGCACAACTCAAACTACATTTTTATATGGTTAATATCTTGCATAAACAAATTTCCCTTGTAATAAAAATAGAAAAGTCATAGATAATTTCCCTCGAAAGTTGAAGAGGAAATATAAGTAGATGACGATAGCAAAAAGTATGGAATTGGGAGCACACAAAAATGAATCCGAATAAATTGGTTCGTTTTCGTTTCTTGTTGTAAACATAAACTTAATTTGGCTAAATATAAACATAAAAAAAAATAATAATTATTTTCAATTTGGGCTTATAAATTATAAATTTGCTTTTAAAATTTAACCGAATCCGCAATACAGTTTGCTTTAATACGAAGCCATTATATTGCTCTGATAGCCATGAGTTTCCGTTTCCCAGTCTTAATATGTATGGGTCAATATATTCTTCTTATTTTTAAAAATAATTTAAATAACATTTGCGGCAAAAGTTTATACGCAAAAAAAAAAATAATAAAAAAAAAATTGGTTGAATTGATTGTTTTAACCGCTTAAATGAAATCTTTGAAAATGAAAAACGATTATTATTAAAAACGGCTCAAGTATAGGAGTTTCGTAAAATGCCCATCAATCAGAATATAATACTCTCACAAATTAAGAGGTTGTGACAACGAGTTTCTAATATTATGTATTTTAAGAAACTTTGCCCAAGAAACTATAGATCTAAAACGAGTTTCGATTCGCCCAATTTTTCAAAACAGGTTTTTTTTCAAAATATTTAAAAAAAAACATTTTCTCTAGGCAAATGTGTATTTTGGGTTTTTGGTACGAGGAATCAATTTTTGATATCTTCTTTTAAGTTTCAGGGTCGCCAGAGGGCGCTTTTGTGTATTTTTTTTTTTTATTTTTTCTTTTTTTTTTTTTTTTTTAAATTAACAAAATGTGGCGAAAATTAACGAATATGATTTCACTTTTTCATGATGCAATCCCAAATACATGCATAAATTTTCTTCAATTAAAGAAAAAAAAAGATTTTTTTAATACAATGCATATGTTTTCCGGCTCTGTTATTTAAGTGGATATTACCTATAATATATAAGAAACTATATTATAAAATATAAATAAAAAGATGGCCTTCGTTAAAGTCGCTCACGGACGACTTTGGGATACAACTAGTACACAGCACATTGCAATTATATCCGGTATGTTGCTTAAGACCTAAAAACACATTTGATTGCCATATTTGGTTATGATATCTTCATAAACAAAAATAAAACAGACGAATTCTGTCAAAATTAAAAGATTAAAAATTCCTGTAGAATAATTTAACACCACGGTATTCTCTGCCTGGCGTAAGAGGCCCCTAAAAGAGAACTAGTCAGATGCAGGCATACTTCCGATCACATTGAGCCTGAGGCACATTTTTAACATCTTAAAGATCTTCCAAAGATCAGTGTATGCGATTGGTTACCGGGTCTGGAGACAACCGCCGGTGTAAAAGGAAAGTCCATAGCTAACGAATACCATACACAAGTGCCAAAAACCTCACCTTTTTAACATCAACAACGAATGGGTCTCAGCGACGACATGATCCAGGATCGGAATGCCTGCAGACGAATGCTGAGATCGCATACCCACAACTCAGGAGGAGCATAAGCGAGTCCGAAAAGAGGTAAACAAGGGTTTGGGTTTGGGAGAAGAAGAAAACAGACAAATTTTCTACAAAAAACGATTTTTTTTTCTTGTGTCCGAGGCTATATGAATAGTCAAGCGATTTTCACCAAATTTAAACTCAAAAAACTTTCGAATGCCAAATTTGGTTGCGATATCTTCATAAACAAACGCATTAGACATCCAAAACTTTTGTTTTTTTTTTTTTGAGGTCCTATGAAAGACACCCATGGGAGCTATATAATATAAACCCAAAATCCAAACATAAAGTAAAGTCTGCTATGGAATAATAAGGGATCTAATCTGAAAGTTTGATTGCTCTAGCTCCAGAGCTCGCAAAAAACGCTCAACACTTTCAGAGTGTCCGAAAAAAACCGCTCTCTTACGAACACTATGAGAGAAGCTATTGACAAAACACTTTCAATTGTGTTTTAGCTCAAAACTGTTCGGCTCAGACCAAGACCAATTTTTTCGCTTCCCTTTTGGTTGTGTTTTTCGCGGACACTTTTGCTTGAGACTTTTAGCAAAAGTGTCTTTTGTATACATATGTATGCGTGCTTGGGCGAGTCGCCTGTATTTTACTTCGTGCATGTTACAGACACAAGCTGTCGCACAGGCGACTTACACAACCACGCATACACACGCAAAAGACACTTTTCGCGGAAACTTTTTGCGAAACGGTCTTTTGCCGAGGGTTTTTTAGTGAGCGATCGCTCAAAGTGTTTTCGTGAGAGAGACACATTTGTTTTGCTCAACCGAAAACACTGACCAGAACCGAAAAGTGAAACGCGAAAAGTGTTCGGCTCAGTGAGAGACCGTTTTTGTTTTATTTTTTCTGTTTTGTTCGTGAGCCGACCGCATTGGATAAATGGGTTGACAGTTTTCTGCGAGCTCTGTCTAGCTCTTACCAGCTCTGAGATCTAGGCGTTTATTCGGACAGACAGATGGACAATGATCCACCGCTGCCTGATCCCATTGCCATAAAAAGCTTTAATATTTTTTTTTGAGCTAGCTTATTCAATTCTTTATTTACCCTATTATTCATATACTGTATATATACCATGTACAATTACATATTTCTATGTACTTTTTTAAAATTATATTTTTAAGAAAAAATGAGTAAGGAAAAGCCTTAAAGCAAACATTAATATAATGGCAGCTGAGACTCGTTGCAAACTACTATACAAAGTTAACATAACTTCGGAAAGTGTATACAATTATGTATGTTTTGGTATTTACCATTTGCTTAATGTAAGTGAAACTGAAATACCCACGCACACACATAAACTATGTATATATACATATATCAAATTCCATATAGTATATGTGGAATGACTGTCATGTGCTTTATGCTTAGCCAAATATTCATGATTGTAGTTAAGCAGAACAATTATGATTGATTTATGCATGTTTAGGGCTATGTGCGTGCCTCGTGCCTTATGCCTCATGCCACTTGGCACTTGCCCCAAGCGCCCCACAAACCTTCCGGTCAGGGTCTTACAATTATGGCACGGTCGCAACTATGCTAGTGCTTGGGTTTATTTGATGCTCTGCGAGCTTAAACTTCCTTTGGTTGTTGCGACTTTTATGCGATATGAAACTAAGCCATTTTAGCTTGGTCATAAAAATTATTATGAGTCCTAGTTAGGCCTTGGGATATGTGCAAAACACAAAGCAAATAAGAAACTTTAAGTGTGCACACACACACACATGCAGAGATACTGATCCGAGGGTTGGCGGAAAGGGTTATAATTCAAAGTTAGTCATTATAAGTGCGTGTATATCTTAGCAGAAGCATAACATTTAATTAGATTACTCATACGCCGCGTTAACCCAAACTCAACGGCTCTTAAAGTCAGCCAGCTCATTTGCATACCATCAAGTTGTTGTGTGTGTGTGTGCTTGTTGTTTGTTGTATATGTGTGTTTTTTAAACAGGTTTCAAGACATGGTGTTAACACATAAGCCTTTATTGTCTTAACTTTTTTTTTTGGTTTATTGTTTATGCAAATGAGCTACTTAACTGAGGCGCATATAGAACACATTAAGCAGCAGCTCAACAAATTGCCGCACTACACTTAGTTAACACTTAACACAACTTTTCAGATTAATTTGCCATATGCCACGCTTAGCTGCTGCTGCTCCCATGCATTTCTATGTCATCTGTCAAAAAGTGCACGTACACGCAGTTTCCTACTCATCTCGAATCCTGACATTCCTCGGAATCTCGGAACCTGCGCGCTGGTGCTTGGTGTATTGCCTTGAACGATTTGCAGCTCATTAGCAACCACAGGCACGACACATGTCCAAACTGCTAAACGACGAGCTCTAAATCACAGACTTGAAACACACACGAATACAACTTGACTTGGCAGCCCATTGCCCGCTTCAATTAGTCAACAATTACCAGTGACATTCCCGACTGGTTAGCTCTAGAGATGGCCAAAACGTGGCATAACTCATTTTGGGTTCTATTAACGACTTGAGCTTGGGACAAGCTGCATCCATCTTGACGAAATGCTGATAAGTGTAGCTTTCTGGGTCAGATGGGTTGGCAATTTAATGCAGTTTAAACTGGCATAAGCTAATTTTTTGACAAGACGAAACGGCTGGCAAACTAATCCTACTCTTATTATTCCAGTTCGAACTGAACTCTCAACCAGAGCTTAAAGCTCACATAATAAAGAATGTTAAAGCTTGAGCTTTCCATTCAAAATTTAAAAAGAGCTTTACTAAGACTTTAAAGCAAACTCTTTATTTCTTAAAATATCAAAATCTAGGCTTACAGTTCTAAAAAGAGTTTGCGCTTTTTAGAAATAAGCCTTGATACCGATCAGGCGTTCAGTAACTCAGAAATAGACTAGACTTAAACAAGTGGATAGATATTATTTCAAGAACTCGAAAGAAAAAAAAAATTTTAACCAATATTTTGTGTTTGTTTACCGCGAAGAGCGCAACTAAAAAGTTTTTACTAAAAATTGAGGCAGCTGTAGTTACTTACATACGTTCTTCTGAGCTAAAACCCTGCTTCAAATGAATCCTTGTGACTAACACGAAATTCCTAAAGTTTGCAGGCATCGTACTATGGATGTTCTGATAACCTTCAAAGATTTTACAAAATATTGGATATTTTATCGCAAACCGATTAATATAAACGATCATGAATAAAAATCTTGAGTAAAAAATTATTATAAAAAGCAAATCGTTCGGCTGGTTGATAGACAAATATTTTCGTATAACTTTAAGAGATAACAACAGTGTAGAATCTTCAGAAAATCAATTAATTTATTTTAGCTAAATTTGTGACCAATTAATGTAGAAATAATAGCCCAAAGTGAATTTAAAAAAAAAAGTTTCGCCCAGGGGAGTAGTGCAAGTTTTAGAGCTTTAAGCGCGTTTTTCTCGAAACCATCTTTTCGAATTGCTTCAGAATAACTCAGTCAATTTTTATCCGATCGATTTGAAATTTTGACACAATCTTTATAATAACATTTTCTAATGAACCACGTAGGACTTTTTCAAAATAATAAAAACTTTTTATTTTACAACTCATAGGTCATAATTTTTTTTGACGAAAAAATTTTTTTTCAAACTTATGCCATTTTTTTTAAAATCTATTTTTTTGAAAACCCCTTTGTTTTTGGTACATGGACTAAGAGGAAACCTTGTTTTTATGTTTCAGATCAATGGCGACGTCAAAAAGCTGCAGCCGTAGAGGCCTCTCCGAAAATTAGTCATGTACTCGTTTCTCTCTACAGGCGCCATATTGTTTTTTATTACTTTGGAATAATTAATTTTTGTAGCCCCAAATATGTATAATATCGTCATCTAGTTGGATTTTGAATATAACATAAAGTTTTGTTGAAGAAAATCGAAAAATTACCTGAAAAACCATGCCCCACACATGTGTTACCCCTTAATCGATAAAAACTAACTATAGGTTGGGCCATTTGTTGGTTTGGTTGTTAAACACTCATAATTCGAAATATATTCGTCCAAAGTGGATGCTCCTTTATATATGTCAAGTTAAAAACTACTCAATTTTAGTCTTGGATCGTTTAACAATAACAACGCACAACGCGTAAAAGTGGTACTGACGTACTATGAAAATGGTCAATGAGTCGACGAGAACATCGACGCGCCAGAGTTCGCAAGAATTACGCCTTGCTAGGATCACTTTGTGTCGAATTTCTCATGCAAATCTTCATTTACATATTTACAAGATTCAAACAACGCTTATTCGTTCAATGGATAGCAGAACAGCCAGATGAGTTTTGGTTAAAAAAAAAAATCATCAAAAATTACGCATACGGGCCTGTATAATAAAATGCAATTAACAAACAAACCAACAGATGGACAACCCTATATATTTAATTTTCCAAAACACCAAACAAAAGACAGTATTAAAATTGAACTACTAACTGCGGAGCGAATGAACTTTCTCATAAACCACGAACTCAGCTGAACTTCAGCTACGTTTAAACGACAACATGACTTTACAAAAGTTTTGATATTTTATCAACCAACTTACTATCTTATATAACTAAGCTCGTGAAAACGACATTAAAGGTCATGGCCATCCAACTAACTTTGCTGTGACCCTTTGCCGTACTTTAAAACATTCAAGCTAGTTTATGAGCTATCACGACTTTTATACCCGACGATCGTATCACGTGCTCATCTCTCATTTCGACTAGGCCATTGCCGGGTCATGTGGCTGGCATGCAAGTTGCTTTGCATGGTGGAACGCCAAAAGAATGACAACGAGGTGAGCCCGAGCACTCTCAGGTTCATTCAGGTTTTGTGTACATTCCGCCTAATGGCTTATGAGTAGTCACGTGCGGGCACAACAACAACGATAACTACAGCGAGATGCTCTACTATCGGACGCCCTTAGTCGAAGCGGAGTCCCTGCACTAAGCCTTATAATGAAGTGCGCTCTGGCAATGACAACCACCAGGACAACAACAACAACTACAACGGCAACAGCAACAAGAACTTGGAGCTGCAAGCCGCAAATTTGAATAATTATACAAAATTAAAAGTGTTGCCTAGTTGACTGCCAAGGGTTGCCAACATGCCGGCTTAGCGTGGTGGTCTACGTTGGTCTAGGATGGTGCAGGACACAGCGTATTTACAAGTTGAGCTGTCTAGGATGCGGCTGAGTTTAAACTTTTCCCAGCCAGCTTTGGAGTCGTTAATAAAGTCAAGTGAATGCGCTTAATCAACACATATGGCTGGCAGGTGTGTGAGTGCATGTGTGTGTGTGTGTGTGTGTGAGGGAGTGGTATTTGTGGTAGCGTGTTTGAGTGTGTGTGTGTGTGTGTGTGTGTGTGTGTGTGCATGAGAGAGTGTGTGTCAGTGTATCTGTCAAAGGAGCTCGTTGGCTTGGCTTTTCACCTACATTATTTTTTCGCTCTCGTTTTTATTTTTTTCAAATTACGCTGTGCAAAATTAATTAAATTTTCAGCTTTTTTTTCGTTGCTGCTGTGAAAAATGTTGTTGCCGCTGTTCATAACTTTCATGAAAAGACTGTTAAGCTTTTTAAAAACAAATTCATCATGGCTTTATTCAAGACTGTTTTTATATGAAAACATATAAACACCAAATAAATAAAAGTTGCCAAGCCAAGGCATACCAGGTCAAAGACATATATACGAGCATTTAAATTCGTTATCTTTTGAAATGCATATATCTTTATTAGCTATGTGTGGCCACAAAATGGTTAGTATGCAAGTAGTACACAGATTTTAATTTGCTTAACAACGAAAAGAGCACCAACTGTGAATACGCTTAGTATCTCTCTCTCTTATGTGGGTAAAAATATTTTAAATTGTTTACATGTTTATGCCAAACGGTTTTGGATTACTAGTCTACTACTAAATCTGGAAGTAGGGTATTAGTTTGTGGTATTGCCTTTTTTGCTATGGAAATTAGAAAAAAATTTAAATCAGTATTTCCTTTCGTGCAACATATTTATATGATCAGAGTTGCTTCAAAATTTTGCACTCGATATTAAATGTTTTTTTTTTTTAATTTTTTGACATTTTTATTTAAGTCTTGCGCAAAATTGCTGATGCCCCATGGTATATCCGTAATCGCAGCCTTCACAAGGATCTAGGCATTCCTTTTGTGGGTGACTTGTTAAATAAACTAAGCGACCGATACGCGGATCTCTGACAATCCCACCCGAATTCTCTTGCTTGCGCCCTGGCCGGTCACAAACCGCGAAGACGCCTGCAACGTCTCCACTAGAGGTCTGCATGGCTACATTCACTTCTATTCACATAGTACTATACAGTACTATGTGGTACTCACAAATGCCGTACTCAAAAATTTACAGTACCCCATTTTTGCAGTACCCACAGAAAAAATGTATACTACTATAGAATACATGTCAACAGTGAATATTTATGTATGCTGTCTTTTTAACATAAGCATAGGCAAAGTGTTATGAATACACTGAGTAGCATGGAATGCAAAAAAAACAAAGCCGGCGCAATGAACATTGGCTTAGACAGTTAAATTGACATTAATTTGATCTGTTTTAGAGCTAAAAAATTAGGTGTTGGTTTATTTGTTTGCGTTTATATACTTTTATTTTTTTTTTTTCTAATTATATGAATTTTTTTCTTTAAAACATATTGCAAATAAATAAAGCAAATAATAATGTGTAACCATCATTTTTTTTTTAAATAAATCTATTACTTTAATTGAAGCAAAAAATTTGTTAAATAATATTTATTCAAATATTAAAAAATTATGTGTTAAACCAAAGAACACACAACATAAAACGCATTTCTGTTTTTTTTTTGCACGCTGTAAGAATCGTTGAACAGATTGAAAGCCGATACAAATGTACCCTTTTTCGCATTTTATACATACAATTCTTAGCGTGAATGTAAACACGACTAACAAGTGTCATAGCAGTTACCTTACTTCGAAAGGGTATACATTTTCCCGTTTACACTGCTCAAGCACGCAAGCCACCCCAATTTGACAAAGAAAATATTTATGCTTTCTCGCTCATGCCTGCTGCATTTACTATGTCATTTATTTAATTTTATCTCTTTCACTACGCTCACGATCGCTGCTCTGTCGCTCTCTGCTCTCTGCTCTTTTTCATTTTTTCAAACGTATTTTACTAGAGTATAGTAGAGTACACTACTGTAGTACACCATAAAAGTACTCTACTCACAATTTTGGAACCCATGTTTGTGTGTGTACACCATTCACTTACATTCATTCAAATGGGTACCAAAAAATATGCATATGTTTTAAGGCTGAGCTATTCATTCGCCGTTTTGAATGCATTCATGCAGACCTCTAGTCTCCACCCATGTGACCTCAAAAGTCGTCATATAATCTAAATCGCTAATATAGCTCGTGCTTCAAATTTATATATTATGATAAAATGTTTAAAGATGTATGAATCTCGCTGTCCTGTGCTCTCTCAGATTAAAGGCATTTAAATATTTAGTAGATTGAGTCGAATCTATTGGTAAATTTTGTTTTTGTAAATATTGTGTAAATTGTAATTGCCAATAAAAAAATAAATATCAAAAAAAAAAACATTTTTATTTGGTAACTTAATTGGTAAAAGCAGGCTTTCAAAAATGGGTTTTTAACTATATGCATACAAAATCTGCAAGAAGAATTTAATTCAAAGAAATTCGTAAAAAAAAATATATTATTTAAATCAGTGACCGCAAATAAGAGTTATGGGGATAAAAAAATCAAAGCGAAAAAGTGGTTTATATGAAAGTGCAATATTTAATTTTTTTTAAGTGACCTTTCGAAAAAAAAAAAATTTTATTTTTAATTTTTTAAAATTTTAAATTAATATTTTGTATTAAAAAATCAAATTTAACTCTTATTTTTTGCCATGAAAATAATAAACATCAAATAATATTTAAATATCAATTTTTATTAAAAAATCGCAACATAACTCGTATTTTTCAATTTTTATTATAAAAGTTAACGATAAAAATTTTCGGGCAATTTTTATTCAAAAATTTTAAAAGAAGAGTCCCTCTGTAATTTTTATTATAAAAATCAAAAATAAAAGTTATGGCATAATTTTTATTTTACAAATTGAAAATAAAAATTGAATTTAAATATCTTTTGAACCAAGGAGCGCACAATAATGGTTATCGCATTTATATGATGTACGCTTCAATACCTTTTTGTCGATGCCTTCCATGTCCTTGAAGCATCACTATTAAGGATTCCACAAAATAACAAATAAATTTGAAGCATCTTTAGACGTCCACTTCATAACCTTTTTTTTCATCGATGCCTTATTAAATTTTAAATAAAAGCCTATCTTAAGCGTACTGACTGATAAATAATACTTACTGCATAGTATGCAGTATCGTGTAAGGTTAAATTTCAACAAATTTCTAATTTGAGCTTAACAGATTTTAGAATTTTGTTGTATTTTTGCTTCAAACTATCTTGGCATTGAGCACTCAACAAAATATTCGCGCGCAAGGAAACATGCTCGTAGCCAGCCATTGTATAATAATATAAGATAGAGCAAATATGAGTTTATGAGAGGCATACATTTTGGAATAGTTAAAATAGTGAGAGAGAGTGAGAAGCCAGTAAAAGTACCTGCTGTTGCACACAGATGAACACAAGCTGATGCATTCGCACTGACACTTTTTTAAATAGATAATAAAAAATAAAAACATGCATTATTTGTCTTTGTGTCATACTCACGCAATACATACAACAACAATTCGCAACGAGCCTGAAACTTATGCCTCTCTCTGTCGAAAAGGGACAAAAACGAAAGAACGAGCACTCGAGCGACATCACTTTCCAACATGCACTAAACGAAGATCTTTCGCTTTCAAGTCAGTGCCGACGCGAACTTCGAGCCGAGAACGTCGCTAATTGTGTTTTGAGGCGTAGTATATAATTTTCTTACGCGAAAGTCTAAATAATTTTTAAAAGTCAATTTAAATCGTGCTCTGCAGCTATTTATATAATATTTGTTTTTTTTTTTCAAGCTCGATCAACAACAACAATACTTAAGTTGCTGCGTTTTTTTGTGTAAACAAAATAAATAAGAGCGCAGAGAGCTCTGCAACTGCGCAGCCGCTGCACACTCAGCAAACGCAAGGGAAGCTGTGGGTTTGTTACATTGCTAACTCAGTGCCTGACAAAAGTCTGAGTGATGTGCTAGAGCAAGGCTTATGCCAAGCGGGGTTTGTGTATTAAATAAGCGCAGCTTTATTTTGGTGAGCGCCAAGATTTAGCTGAAATTCAAATCGTTTTTGTTTGTCAATTTAATTATTTTAATTTTATAACGCAACACAAATAATTTTTATTTTTTTATGTTTGTTTATTTGCAATTATGCTATAAAATTCAAAATTATTAATATGATTGGCTGTGCTGCAATGATACTAAGCAAACTTAGTTTTAGCTTAGCATCTATGAGCAAGATCTAGTACCTGTAGAATATCGCTTCAGTCTTCTAATGTTTGCGCTATTATCTAATATATTTAGAGCTAATAGGTTTTCATGGAAATTCAGTTTTTTAATTTCTTTAGTTACATAACATATGTTGAGGTCTTTGTGTATTTCAAAATAACAAACGTACCAAAGTACCCTGAAAATATTTCTGATTGTGCTTGATTAGTATCTTTGAAGTATCTCGATATTTGGGGTACTTGTCGTACTACAAAGTTGCAAGGCATAAGTCCATACTGGCTTTAAAATTACCTTGCTGAGATCGAGAAACACACAAATTTGTTAATATTATCTTCATACATGCATATGTGCGTATATTTATTGTTTTAGTTTAAATCCTTTTTGACAATTGGTAGTAAGTGATGATATGAGAATTAAACTGCAGTATTACACCCAAAGTTTGATGCTATAATTAATTAATATTAAATATTAAGCTTTTAATAGCCAACGGACTTGTCGATTTATTTTAAAAATAAATGAAGCATAAGCAGACTTGTTCCCTTGAGGCGGAAATAAATTTGTTTATATTATAATACCAAATTAAATTTATTTGACATTTAATTTTAAATTGTTTAACGGCGTTCACATGAAAAATATTTTTATTAATTACCAAATATTTTCAAATAAAGGACGTTGTCCATTTAAAAAAAAAAAAAATAAGTGAAAAGAAAGCACTAAAGAAAATCGCGGTATTTGGTACGGCCAATGAGAAAAATCTTACACTTTTATTAATAAGAGATAAAATTAGTAAGTCGGTAAGTTTACAATATTTTTCTGTTACCAATATTTCAAATATGCTTGATTTTAAAATTTCTCAAATATTATTTAAAAGTTTATTTTCAAAAAAAAAGATAACACTTATAATTAGACTTTAATTATTAAAAAATATGGTACGCGTACTTTTCGAGCTAAGAGTAGTAGTAAAAATTAAAACGTCTCTTTGCAAAGAGTAAATAATAAACTTGTATATTATATGCATAAATACTAAGTGCATTTATTTATGACCCACTTTTCATATTGCGTGCCTAAAAAATTATTTAATAAACTTGTCTATAAAAGCAACAAGGACACACTTACACACCTACACACACACACACTCATTGACACAGCCATATTGCAAATGGTTGACATGAACCTCAATTGAACGAACAGTAAAAAAGTGCTGCCAAAGCTTACAAAAGACAGGGATGATATTAAAAAAATACACGTTGCCAAAAACAAAAAATCAATTGTTTCGAACAGACGCGCTGTATAGCATACGAAACGATTAAAGGGATAAGGGAAAGATACTGTCTATAGGTAAAAGAGATGGCTGCTTGTTTTTGCTGCCGGAGTCGTTGGATTTTTTGCAGGTCCAGCAGTTTTTGTGCCGTGCCAATTTGACGGGTTTTGTTTTGCTTTTGGCTGCCAAAAAGCTTACAATGGATTTTTATTTGATTGTAAAAATATAAGAAATAAAAAATTGGGCAACAAAAAAGAAAACGCAATAAGTACGAATGGATACCATTTGAATAGTCCAATGGGAAATCTACTGACAATGGGAATTAACTAGAGCTTGCTTTTGTGCTTAGGGACATAACAAAAATATATATTTTAGCCAGTTTAAAGATATTTTTCGCAGAAAGCTATCAAACAAGTTATTAGGTTTATTCGATTGCAAGAGATTGCTAGCAAATCTATCAAATATCATTAAATATGCTTTTATTTATTTATTTATATTATGCATGAGATTTGGCACAAGTAATTTTGCTTTCTTCAAAAAAATATGGCCGACAACAAAAGCATAGCAGCAACAACAAAAGTCATGCTCCTGCTCACTTCTGGGGCAGCAAATCTGCTAAAAGGACTTAGTGCAGCAGACCCGAACGCTTTATTGTCTCAACGGGTAGACGCCACATTGTTGCCATTCATGAGCTGGAAGACCCTGTCTGCATAAAGTGTGTGTTTATGGTAGACAAGTGTATCTCTCGCAGATGTGTGTTCCATTTTGTGTTCGTTGCTTTTTCGGATTCTGGCACGTGCATTGAACCCAGCAAATTAAAAACAGCATAAATAATGTTTCCAGTGAAACAAAACCAGCAAAGAGCAAACAAAAAGAAAATTAGATAGGCCAAGTTATTGCTGAGCATTATGTAGAAAAAACAAAAATATATATATTTTTAATTTACCCCAGAGGTTGGGTAAAATGTATTTAGGGATAACATCTCGAATGCCTGACCACCACAAAAAATGTTTGTTATGAAATATTTTTATAATTAAAAAATGCAAAAGAAATGGGCATTTGATTGAAAATTATTAAAAGATAAGCAAACACATCAGCAGAAGTGCTCTTAGAATTCTTTAAGATTTTATGAAAGTAACATTTATGTATTAAATTTAAATTTTGTGTCTAGGCAATATTTAAGATAGATTTCAATTTCAATTTCAATTTATATTCACTAAATCTTAGTCATTATGAATACATTTGGAGTTTAATTTTTAATTCTACTGAGCAATTAAATTATAATGAATATATATAATAGATTTAGAGTCATAAGCGGCGGGGAAAAAATTAAAAAAAAACCACTGAATACTAAAACTAAATATTTAATAATAAATTTTTAGCTTTTAGATAGATTTAAAATATTCATGATTAGCCAAAGATTGGCAGTTCTAGCCGGTGAGCTAATATAAAATCTCGGAATTTTGAAGAGAGCGTCCTATCTGGTCGAGTTTTTTGACTTAAAGCTATTTTTTTTTTTTGTATACTGATTCAAAAATGATTTTTGTTCCAATAATTGTTTTGAAAGTTATGTAAATGGGCTAAAAAAAATGTAAGACACTTGGCCCAAAATGCTAAAATGAGGCAGCAATTAATAAATATTTATTTATTCAATTTATTTATTAATTTTTTATTTCATATAGATTGAAATAGAAGTATGCATTTTGTTTACTAATAATTTTATTAGTTTTTATAGCAATTCTTTTTTAAGAATATTATTAGATTTTGTTTTGATTTCTGTATGCTTTTGAATAAATTGTTTTATTATAAAATCCCTTTTTTTTTTAATAAAAACTTTTCGTATAAGATTCCTGTATAAGATTTAATAGCAACTAAGTTTCAAAAAAAGCTAAAGTTAATAAGATTATTCTTTAGATTTATAGGCAAAGTTATTAAATTACAAGACAATTATAATGCATATATGAATAAATAAATATAAATATATTCAAAAGAATTTTTTATATTTTATTATATTTGCGTTATTTATTTTTTTTCTAACATTTTAAATACATTTTAAGCTGAACATATAACACTAGTTTACACGAAAAATTTACCTACCTAAAAAAGGGTCTTTTAGGGGAATTTGGTGTCGAGAAACACGAAAATGGCAAGCTGTTTTTTTTCTTAAGCACCGTTTTCGGTATATTTTCGAAAAACATATGTTTGGGCACTTTTTTGCACTTATTCGTCAATATCTCGTGAACAAAATATTGCATCGACATGAAAGATGATTAGATCGAAAGGTATTGATGTGCTCTTTATATAAAGATCGTAAAAGTTTCTTTCAACTTAAAGCTTAACATATTTGTAGGAAGGTTCACTCGATGACCCTTAAATTTGTAACCTAGTATATTATGTATATTTAAAAAATTTTTCATTGTCTTTATTTTATGCATTTTTTATTTACAAATGCAAGCTCTTTCAGTGAAATATGTACAATATTTTAAATGTAAAATAATACAAGTATATATATATTTATATACAGGCTAGTGATGAGCGATACTGTGAATTTTCAGTCACAGCGACAGCTGTGACTGTGACAAAAAAATATCAGTGACAAAAGGACGTGACAGTGACACCGAGTACATAATAAAATTTTTACTAAAGAATATCGCGGATTTTTATTATGCTTTTAAAAACAAAAAAATTATAAAATTTATAGTTTATAAAAAATTAATATCTTACAGCTTTGGGTAATTCACACGTTGGATGCGTCCTCTGAATATACTTTGATAAATTGAAGATCCTATTAACTGTTACAAAATACGCGCCAAGTATTTCAGTACCAATTGCATCTTGCAATATTTGCAAGGCAAAATTATCATCTAAAACACTCAATAATTTCCAAATTTCACGTTTCTTTCTATCCATGTTATTATTTATTTATTATTAGTATTTTTTTATTACTATTATGTACTCACAAAAATTTTAAATGCACTTGTCTTTTCAACGACTAGGCACTTACTTTGCATGTGATCCATCTTCATATTTCAACAAATACCTCAAAACTATTGTATTCATTAATACTAGCCACATATTTTGTAACCGTTCATAATATAATATACAAAATGCAAAATACGCGCCAAGTATTTACCTGCAGTATTAACTCTTGTAATATTTTATTACTATTGGTACGGAAATACTTGGCGCGTATTTTGGAACAGTTCATATACCCACGAGTATTTTGTCACCGTGGGTTGTGACTGTGACAAAATACTCGCGCAATGACAAAATACTCTCGTATCAGTGACAAGTATTTTGTCGCCGTGACAAGTATTTTGTCGCCGTGACAAGTATTTTGTCGCCGTGACAAAATACTTGTCACTGATACGACTCGTTACATTTTGTCGCCGTGACAAAATACTTGTCACTGATACGACTCGTTACATTAAAATACTTGTGACAAATCACAGGTACGTAAATATTGCTCATCACTAATACAGGCTTTAAAAAGTTATTTCATTTATTACTTTTCGTTTTGACGCTCTCTCAATTTCACCTTTTTTACTATCGATAACTTCTCAAATTTCGCTTGTCATTCGCGATGCAATAGTTTGTACATCTGTTTATCGAGCAGATTGTAGCATCATGTGTGGGATCGTCGTATGAAATGTTTTATGGTTGTACGAAAACGAAAATCGAATAGTGTATGTATGACTCTTTTTGATAAATTCTCATATTTCCCATCAACATTATGGCCACTGCTTTGAACTTTTCGATTGCTTCATATTGTTTAGATTCTAATTGGATTAAAATATTGCAAGTGTTTTATTATTAGCAACAATATTTATTAAATTAATTTCGATGTAGCAATTTTTATTACAAGGGAAATTTTTCAGTTATCGATATGGCAATGTGTGGGTGGATGTGAA
This sequence comes from Chymomyza fuscimana, assembly GCA_949987675.1. Taxonomy (NCBI): domain Eukaryota; kingdom Metazoa; phylum Arthropoda; class Insecta; order Diptera; family Drosophilidae; genus Chymomyza; species Chymomyza fuscimana. The sequence goes on from OX465089.1 coordinate 3,689,100, forward strand.
CGTATGGCAAAAATTAGTTTTGAGTTGTTTCATTTTTGTGTTGATTCAGAAAAAAAAATTAAAATCAAAAAAAAAAAAAAAATTGTATTATATTTTAAAGGAAGAAAATGTGTATAAAAAAAAACCTTAAAGCAACAAAAATTTATTTAAAAATACAAATTTTACTTGAAACATTAATAATATCGAATATCAAAAAATATTTAAAAAATTATTTTGCGAATTCGTTTTGATTTCTCTTGCAACTAAGCAGTCGGACTCAAACTACATAAGAAATTCGTTTTTGGTGAAATCGTGAGCATCAAACATGTGAAATCAAAACGAATGCGAATATATTATTCATTTTTGTTTTCCGGAACACGGCTGAAAAATCAAAACTCAATTCTCTAATAATAAATAAAAATATTTTTGTCAAGAACGGGTTATATGAAAAGAGAAAGTATATTCGAGTTTTATGAGCTTATCTTAAATTTTCCTTCAGACTTTGTCAACGTTGGTGCCAATGTTAGGTCTGAATTTCTGAAGCAGCGACCTCGTATGATATAAAACGCGAAAGTTTTCAGAGCCGCAAAAAAAGTCTAGACAAAAAGTAATTTTGATATTATCTTAGTAAAATTCCAATGGCTTAAATATGTCTGTCATGATTTATACTCGACGAGAGTCACAATTTTGATATATTTATCTGCTGCTGTTCCAAGTTCATTTAATTTAGGGCCTCTTCCTGGAGCCCAAATATTTTTTTAAAATATTACGCATATAGTGTATGGTAACCCAATTGGTAATTGCAAAACTATTTGAATGAATTGAAAAATATTATTCCAAAGGCATATCTTGCAGCTGACGATGTAGTAAATTCTGAAGGTACCAAAAAAAAAAAAATATATATATGTATATATATATGTAGTATATAATGTAAGCTAAACAGGCGTTTCATAATTTACGCTTCTTCATTTTGAATGCCACAATGTGTGGTCGTCCCAGCAGAGGAGCAGAGTGGTGGTAGACAAAGGAGTAAAGGACGCTGCTTGTTGCCACACCTGAGGCAAGCTTGTTTTTGGCATACTCACGTGCTGCGTCGGTGCGCTGTCTTTCTCTCCATGTGGCACGTAAATTTTGGCTAACGATGCACTTTGCTGTGAAAATTTGCTCATGCCACAATCAAGTGCAATTCATTTTATGCCACGTCAGCACTGTGGACGTAGTAGCTGTGGCAAAGGGGCAAGGTCTGCCGGCGACCGCATTACTTGAAGCCGTTGACAATTGGTAGACCCAGCAAGCTGGGTGCGACTGTAGGAGCACCTCTAGTGGGAGACGGCAATTTTGATGGAGTCAGTTGTTACTCTTGGCTTGAATTCATTTCCCGCCTTAGTTTTGAAATGAATAATTTTTCATTTCTTGTAGCTGGCTTCATTTTTCTTTGCCTCGTTTTTATTTTTTTTTTTTTTGTGTGTGTTGGGGCGCAAGTCAAGTAAATAATTTATTTTTATAAATTCCAGAGCAGGATTAACACTAAAATATGCAAATGTTTCAGTTCAGGCGTCAGTCAGGCGTTACAAAAGGGTCAAGCTTCAAGTGCTGCCAAGGCTTAAAGCCAAACAAAAAAGGTTGCTCCTTTAGTTTTGGCTTCTGTGTAGGCAGCCTTTGTTAAGTCAAGTGTGGAGAGGGATATTGGCTGTTAAGGGTGCGTCGGGGGTTGTCCAGGGTTCTTAGGGTGTTGTGCATTTTTAAAAACCTGTCAGTCAAGCGGATTAGCAGCCCAAACAGTGTTAAGCTTATTTATTTAGTTAAAATGGCTGCAAGTTTTTTGTGCTCATTATTTTACTTCTGTCTTTTTATTGCATATATTTAGATGCTGTTGTTGTAGTTGCTATAGACCAGAAAATAGATAAAAGGTTGTTTGACATTTATGTGAGATTTGGCAACTTGCAAAAGAAGGTCTTATAGGTGCGTATCAGTTTAGATGGCCTAAACGGAGACCCTTTTTTTAACTATATCTGCTAGAAAAAGAGCTAAGGGATTAGTTTTTCATTTGCTAACAGAGTAAAATGTTTGCGCTACAATTAAATGCAATTTTTATCATGTTGCTAAGGCAAAATGTTCCTAGATAATATGCCATTACTTTTTGCAAAATTTCAGAGCACCAAAAATATTTAATTGAAATTTAATTGTAGTTCTCTTTGGTTTTAACATATAAAAAAAAAAATTAAATCAGCCGTGCTCCGGAAAACGAAAAAACCAAACCAAATAATATTTTTCGGATTCGTTTTTGCGCGCTCCGGAATACGAATTTTTTTTGTCGTTATTACCCTTTTTACTTTCGGTGAATTCGTATATTTCCCTTATTTTTAAGAAATTATTTGAATAATATTTAAAAAAATTATTTCAGTATAAAATGCGTACTTTTTTAAACCTATTTTGCCGATTCGTTTTAATTCCCCATGCACCCAAACATTCGGTTTCAAACCACATGAAAAATTCGTTTTGGTTAAATTGGGAGCATCAAACATTCGGTTTCAAAACAAATCCGAATAATATGTTCGGATTCGTTTTCTGGTGCACGGCCGAATATAAATTTTTAAAAATTAACACGGGATGTTGCATTGTTTTGATCCCAAACATCTTTAATGGATCAACCCAAGAACCAATACAGGTTCTGAATTTTAGATAATACAGTGAGGGAATTTCTAAATCTGCAGCCTTTTCCTCAACTTCAAGACTTTGGAAGGTTCTTATATGACTGTATGCTTTTTTTTTCGAAGAATTCTTTCCAAAGTCTCTGCATCTTTAAGCAATTTGCAACAATTTGTTACTGGAATACTTTTCTATTTTTTTCGAGCTGACAAACTGAATTGAGTCTGGACCATGCCTTTGAGCTAGCTACGGAATGAAATAAATTTTACGGCTTTTTGACAACTCACATATCATCTCAAACACACACACACATGTACACACCCATCCTTACACAGCCGCACTCACACTGACAAATAGATACCCACACCCATACATACAAATTGCTTGCTGGCGTTGACAATTATTGAGCTGACAAATGTTGCCAGTTGCTTGATGCATGAAAATGGGTTTTCATAAATGTATATGTATGTCTGTGTGTGTGTGTGTGGGTTGGGACTGAGTTCAAGGCCAGGGGTCTGAGGCAGTGTAAGGAACTGAGTGTCTGTTGTATGTTATTTTTATTGCCTGCCAGAGCAACTGCTAACTAACGACGATGATACCGAAAACGAGAATTCAAACGATTTCAAAGTTATATCTGTTTTTCAGCAAAATTTTAAAAGTATCGTTGTTATACCCTGTAACGAATATACAAAGGCATAACACTAGTTTACACCAAATATGAACCTTCGTAAAAAAGTATTTTTTAGGGTAATTTTGGTTCGAGAAACACGAAAGTGACAATCCTTTTTTTTCTTAAGCTTCTTTTTCGAGATTTTTTCAAAAAACATGTTTTTGGGCACTTTTTTCAGTTATTCGTTAATATCTCGTGTCATGTATCGACATGAAAGACGATTATATCGATATGTACAGATTAAGTAAAAATTATTGAAGTTACAAGCAAGGATCACTCGATGGCCCTTAAATTTGTAAACTAGTGTAGCAGGTTCATGCAAATGTATGCCAGCGGCAGAAGGAAGCCTCTCTAATCCTACAAAAAACTATAAATATTCTTGATCAGCATGAATAATCAAGTCAATATAGCCATGTCTTTCTGTCAGCGCATGAAATTATCTTCATACTATTCCTTTTGAGTTTCGTAGACTATAAAAGCTTTAGAATACAAAATATTATATTAAATATAAAAAAAAATCTGATGAAAATCTAAAGATATAAATAAAAATGTATTATTTTTAGAACACCTTTCCTATCAACCCATTACCCAACCAACTGCACTTAAGAGCTACCATAATCAGAATCTAAAATAAAAAAATTATTTTTACTTTCTGCGTATATCACCCCCCAGTAAGTTCAGAGTACATACTAGTCGGTATGTCCCGACTGTAATCTTCCGACTAGATTTTATTGTCGCAACTCTCCTGCTTTGCATATTGACATATGTTCAAGAGTGCAACAGAGCACGCTGACAACAAGTTCTCTGATTGCGTTAAATTAGACATCAACTTGGTGCAACATTGATGCGAAATCTCTCTCTCTGTGTATGTGTGTGTGTGTGTGGGATTGTGTGTTGGAAAGCGTGCCAAAACCAACAGCAATGACATTGTAAAGGAGCAGACTATCTTGGAATACCAAAACTGTCAAACTCCATACTCAGAAATTAAGGTGCACCAATGGATTCCCTTAGTTTGGTATGAAAGAACTTCGAAGTATTTGTCTAGTAATTTTTTGAAGGTAGTGTTATGGGAAAAACTAAATTACTAAAAATTGTATTAATGTATTACCGTAAGGGAGATCTTTAATTAAATTTATACGTATTTTTATCAATCTGGGAACCAATTATTTTTCTGCATTCATATGTTATGAAAACATTTATGTCAAAGAAAAGAACTAAAGCATAGTTTTGATGTGTATATGTGATTTGTCCGCGAGTCACCAGAATTGAGTGCCGGCTTTTGGAAATCTTTTGTCGTATATTTTGTACTTCATCAACTGGGAGTTAGTATTAGGTAGTAGTATTATTACTAACATAAGTTAGTATTTTGAGTATACAACATGACTTTGACTTAAAATACAACGCTGCAATATCGTTCGCTACCGTTTATCGATAACATCATCAGACAATTTGAATGGTTTTTAAAATACTTTCTATGCCACTTTGACTAACTTTGTTCATGCTTTTGAACTACTTAAAAAAATCTTAAAAATTTTCTTGCATTTTCTTCTGGCAAGCCACATTTTGCTATCGATAACGATTCCTGCAAACACAAACGAGTCATTCACAACTAATATTTCATACTTAAACATTACAATTACCTTTGTAATTATTTAAGCACAAATTAACTTTATAAATACTAACACATTTTCTACTAAGGTAAAAATGAGTTAACAAAAGAATCGAAGACTCCAATAAAAGTAAGATATTTTTGTTAGATATTTACTTACTGGAATCTGCTAGGGCTCAGAGAGCTTAAAAAAAAAAAAACCCAAATGTATTGGAGCATTACAAAAATTTTCTCATTGCAATCTACAAAATATTGATCAATCTTAACCAATTATGGAGCTTTCTGAGAGCAATCCGAGAAACTAACGCCACTCCCCTTTAGATAAAGTCCAAACACTATTATCAAACGAATATAGCCACTTGATGACTTTTCTGCCAACAACAACAAAAACAACTTGCAGACATAGCACATGTCAGTATATCGGCGCCTTAGAAAAACACAAAGTGCAGTCTGCAACATTTAGTGGGCGTGGCAGTTGTGGATGTTGTTGCAAAACTATCTCATGTCCTTATGTAAGTTGCACGCTGTTCGCGCTGTTGCAAACTACAGCGTCTGGTCACGCCCCGCACACACACACACACACTAACCTACAACAACAACAAGGTTGGCCACCATTTTCTCTGCTTGTAACTTGACTCGAGAGAAGGGGTCGCCATTCATCAGCTGACTTGACGCTGTTTCCTATCAGCAGCCTGGAATCGCATTTGCCATCGACATGGACTTGGACATGAAAAGGGACATGGTTGGGAACATGGATATAAACACGACTATAGACACTAAGTAGCAGTAGTTGTTGTTGCTGTTGCAGTCGTTGGACACGCATGCCAATATACCATATGTACAAGTATATACTTATATGTATAGTACATATGTACTATCGGCATTATCTTGAATGCGTCACTTATAAAGCAAACAATGCGGCCGAGTCATCAGTCAGCTCTAATGTATGCTACAATTCTATGCTTTTCCAACACTATCTGGCACAGATCTACAAGAGCCGAGTCGCAGAGATATCCAGCCAGAGTAGTACTTAATGCTAACTGCATGCTAAGATGTTTGTTCGGCATATCTAATGCAAATCTTTTGCCTTGAGGCTAAGGACTACATGAGTAACTAATTCTCTATATATATATGGTAGGTACATATTTTTATACACTACATCAAAGTGAAAGAAATTTCCATCTTGTCGAAAGAAGTAGAAGAAGAAGCAGAAGCCGAAGAGGTGCGTTCTATGAAAAAAAAAAAACCAGAAATAAAAAATTGTGTGTAAAAAAGTTTTACAAAATGTTTGGGCGCGTTTTACCTGAAATTCAAAATGAAAATTTTTTTCGCCCAGCCATCAACAAATATAAAACTTTGCCTGTTTATAAATGTTTATTTAGCGAAAGGAAAAAATAAAGAATAAAATAAATAAAAAAGAAAAGAAACAAAAAAAAAAAAAAAGCAATGCTAAAAAGGTAACAAAGCAACAACAATAACACTTACAATAATAACAACAACAACAACTTCGAAGCAGTTGGGCAACTTTTTTCGTTGTTGTTATTTGTCTTGTGTTTTTTTTTTTTGCTTTCGACCATTTGTTTTGCACCTTTACCTTTCTATCCGCTATAAAAACAAGAATATTAACTATCAAAGGGATTGTGATTTGGAAGAGAAGATTGGTTCTTATAACTGCTTCTTCGCATCTTACTAGCAATAATTATTTGAAGTTAAGATTATTTTTTTTTAAAGAAATCGATTTTATCCTTTCAAGATTTGGAAGAAAAATATATTTTTCGGGAAAACACAAAATTTTCCATTAAAATCTATACAAAAATGTTACGCAAAAATTTTTTGATATTTTTTTTTTCTAATTTTCATTATTTAAATAAAAATGTTAAACCATCTAAAGTCATGGTGACGAAAATTAATTTTTTTAAGCAAAAAAAAACTCAGAAATTTCAATTTAAATATTATTTATCTATAGAAATTCGTACTACAAAATATATTTTAAGTATTTTATATAGTCAAAAAAAAAATTCTCTCGCTTAAAAGTGTTGAACAAAATTGAAAAAAAAAAAAAATTAAACAAGGATTTTTAGCAGCCTCTTTTTTCCTGGCTTAAGTCTAAAAAAAGTGTATTTAAAAAAATTATTTCATAAACAAAAATTTAATGAGATAAGTAAAATCGAAAATATCGTATTTTAAGTATATGTTCTTTTCAGTATTTTATTTATTCTCAATGATTAGAAATATAAATTGTGAGGTCTAACATGCGGAATTTAAATTGGGCTTCTAGCTTTTTCTACTCAGATTGTGAACAAAAACAGATAAAATATTTTTTGAGAGGCACAAACTGCTTAGAATTAAGTTTAAGTTTTTTTTTTAAGTTAGCTATGAATTTTTCAAGTATATGTTCTTTATTCGGTTTTTGCCAATTTCTTTAAAATCTTTCAATCAATGCAGTTCCAAAAAAATATTTGTTTTTCCAAAATCCTGAAACACGTGAAAATAGATAGGGAGATAGATAGATTTTGGAAAACGTAAAATTTTCGTTTTTCTAAATCCTTTTGATATTTAAAGAACCATTAGTAATATTTTTTTTTAATTTTCTCTACTTTTTTAGTAAAAATCACTTTTTAAATGAAAATTAAATATATTAACTACGAAGCATCGTTTTATGCATAAAAAAATATTTTTTTATGCAGCTGGACTCCATTTTCTTGTGAAGCTATAAGCGGAATATAGGAATCAAAAAAAAAATAAAAAAATAATACCTACATTTAAATAAAAATTTAAAAATTAATGCAGACAACTGAAAGCAAGCCAATTACACCAGATTGCCCCCAATTCTTTCGAAAGAGCATGCACAATTTGCTGAGTCAAAGATTTTAGCCTTTTTTCCCATTTTTTTTTTATTTTTTTTAATGCGTAGCTTTTCAACAAATAATTTTGCTACTTAGACGAATTCTTCTATTTGTGTATCAACGTTTTTTATTTGCTGACAGGTGTAAAATTGTTGGAGCTTAGGAACAACTTGTATTTTTTTTGCTTTTATTTTGTGCGCAGCTTGTGTATCTTTAAGTTCTTCGACATTTGTGAGAAACTTTTGCACTTTATTGCTTTATAGCAGAGACAATAAATGTTGCTTTTTGTTATTGTTCGTTCGACAGATTTCGTTAGATAATGAGAGGAAGACGACAAAAGTAACAAAAAGTAATTAGTTTAATAGTTGTCAATTAGTTTAATTTGGTAGTGGAAGCAATAAATACTACAATTTATATGTAACACGTATACGCAGCGTCTGACACACTTACTTTGCTCTACATTTGTTTATGCTAATATTAAGTATACGTCGCGTTGAAGTTGTGTTATAATATTTGAGTTTTAGCCATTAATATCTGTGCTGCTTGTTTTTGCACTTAGCAACATTAGTCAAATAACTATCCAACTATCCAACTATCGAACTATCGAAGTCTCGCAGCAATACTTTATGCTTTTTGAAGCAGTTTTTGAGTGAACATATTTGCCATAATAAATAATATTTGCTGCCAGATGCATAGCATTTTTGCCGAGCAAAGTTTGCCATATTTTCTGATGTGCAAAATCCATACGAATATTTTTCACACACACACACACACACACAAACACACTCACCCAGTCTGCCAAGCAATTTCAACGTGTTTATTTTGGCATGCACGTGCATGTTGTATTTGCTTTTTTTTTCATTTCTCTCCATTTTGAAAATTCTTGCGCTGCTTCTTTCCGTTTCCTGTGGAAAATGTTTTTGATAAACATGCAAGCGTTGAGTGTCTGGCACTGTTTGTGCAATTTGATTGCACAAAACATGCTTGTGCAGGCGGCAAAATGAAATTTCAAGAGTGAGTGCTACAAAATGGCCGCTGCGCTTATAAGTATGCTATAGATTTGCTTTGACTGCTTAGTATTATGGCATTATCTGCTTAAAATCACATAAATTTTGCCATAACAAATTGTTATCCAATGAAGAGCTACGAGAAGGACTATGATAATAAAAATAAACCAAATTATAAGCTGAGCGCATAACTTGCATAAGACAGAAGCAATGAAAAGCAAAAGGAAGCGAGGAAGAAGCAAAAGCGCCCAGAAGACCAGCATCGAGTTAGTGCAAAGTGTAGTCAAAGACGCAGCTAGGGACTTGGCAGCGGAAGGCGGCAGCGAACAATTGAACTGAAATAATATAATAAAATTAAATTCATTATAAATTGCGTGCACAACAAGCAGCGCAGTAGCAGCGCAGCAGCAGAGGCGCAGCTAAGGAGCAACCAAAAGCAAAGCTGCGTTATGTTTATTTATACCTAACGAACAAATAAGAAAAGGAGTAAATGAAACCAAAAGGAAATGAAAATATGAAATTACATTTTAAAAGCATCATAATTCAACGTAAACACTGCGCAGACACTAGAAGTTAGAGTAAAACCAAGTCTAATAAGATGAGGGACACCGAATTTGGAATGCCCCGAAGCCTTAAAAATTTGCTGATATAAACTCGATTATAGTTTTGTGCCACTTTTGAGCTTTTCAGTTTGATATTGGCGGAGGGGAAAACTGTTTAAGTATTGAAAAAAGTAAAATTTTTAGTAAATTATAAAAGAAACTTTTGTACGAAACTGTCATAATATGGCTTTACCAAAAAATCAAGGTTTTAGATTTTCAATATATCAAGAAAAATTTGCAAAATATTATAGCATACATTCAGGGGCAGAATCGAAAATTTTTGGGAGTCTGTAGACTGCACATTTTCATGTTTATAATTAAGGTGGATTTAGATTATAGTTGCAGAACTAGCTCTGGAGGTCGATTGACCAATACAATTTAAATTCTAGTTTGTTAGTATTAAAGTAAAACGTATTTGTGAAATTTGTTTTATATGTAGGGGAAAGGCTTGTAAGTTGACACAGGTTGTAGTTAGCACACCTGGTCGATTTTGATGTTGCAGCAATGAAAACAGAAAAATTCCACCTGTCTTCGATGGCAAATACATCGCAAATAATTTGGATGTGTTTTTGATGCGAACAGACTCAAAAACGCAGAGTGTGTAATATAAAAATAGTTTTTAAAGAAATCGGAAAATAAAAATATTATTTTTGATTGCGCTCGATCAAATCAAAATGAAAAATTAAGAAAAATATATGTGCCAGTTCCAGCACATATATTCAATGAACTTTCATAATCCATAATGGTTTTCGGACATACAGTGAATAGACAAATTTTTTTCAATGCATTCCAAAATGTCTTCAAAAACGTAAGTTGTCACAGCTTTTGGCTTGTAAGTTGTCATACAACTATTGTCATATTTTTACAGTGCTATGTTATTTATATGACTTTTTTATTGTCATTGAAACTAATTTGATTTGTTTTTAGTGCATTTATCTGCCATTTTCGGATAGATTTTTTCAATATTTCCGTAACAACTCATTTTTAGGATGGCGACCAAGAAAAACCGATCACAAAAAACCACAATTTTTCTTGTTTTTCTAAATTCAATTTAATGCTCAGTTAAATTTAAAATCAATAAATTTTCATAAGTTTTAGCAATCTTGCGTTTTTATTTGGTGGTCGTTTTCAAGCTCTTTTTAAAATTGTCTGTAAAATATTTATTTTTATAAATTTCACTAGATTTGGTTACTGCAGGTTATAGCTCTTTCTTTTCTCTTTCCAATGGTATGTTTACATCGATGCCTATGTGTATTCATTGTCGAGATATAGCTAAAAAAGCTAAGGTGTGTCAACTTACAAGTATTACTACCCTACTGTTTAATATGTTTTGCTTCATTGACTGTCTTTTTGTAAGTGATTTGTGTTAAGTTTACATTTTATGTTAGGACTATGTTACATGTTAACCTTAACATTTAAGTGTTGCAGATGGCGATTGACGATTATGTTGTATGTAATATCAATTAGCTTTTAACAGACTTTAAGTTTTACATCATCGTAACATTTGCATATTCTGTTAAAATTTACAATTCTGCTCCAACTAGGAGCCTAATTCGTACACTGACTATAGCGGATTTATTAAATTTAAGAGAGCCAATTTTTCGGTTTTGATCACTTGCAAACCATTGCTGCAAATTGCAAAATATTAAATGAACACTGAATATAAAGAAAGATGCCAAAGATTGAATTATTCCATTCATTATTGCCAACCAAATATATTTTATATTCTTGAAGTGTAAAACTAAAACTCATTTGGCAATTATAGCTGCATAGAGAGCATTAGAATTTCAAATTATTGCTGCAATTAAGTAGACTATGTGGTTAATATGCTAAGTAGCAAGTATCAATGAAAATCCTGCGCAATAACTAAGCCACAAATAGCTAACATGAAATCAAACATTATATTTGCAAATAATTGTTAAGAGCATTTCTTAAGGCATTGAAGCATTCGAAATAAGAAGCAATTTCTGGCATATAAATTTCCATAGAAAGCTTTTGAGATAGCTAATATTTACTTCAACTAAGAGCAATTTAAATTACTTAAGTAATTGTTGCTGGCATATCATAAGCTCTTGAAATTTCATACTAAGTGGCTAAAGTTTTCAATATTGTGTTTTTAGTTTCTCATAATGTAAGCCAAAATTCACATAAATAGTTGCAGCTTAGGCTAAGCCCTATGTTTGGGTTGTATCTTTTGGTGTGTGAGGTATTAATTTAAATAGTTGCCAGATTAAGTGGGCTTAGTAGATGCAGGGAGGAGACGAGTTTTATTTAAAGTCACAAATTCACTTAATCTTTAAACAAAATATACAGTTTTCCCATCAAAACACATTAATATTGTGCGTTGAGCTGCGATCCCAGAAGTCGCTTCATCGGCAGTACATTAAACCCATTTACGGAGTTAAAAAAAAAAATGTCGGTCCCCCAATGGGCCACCCAAGTAGTATGTTCGTTTTCTAAGAATTGTTGTATAGTCACAAAGTAGGAGCTCGATGCTTTATATCTCTTCCTCCGTTTTATAGCTACAAAAGAAATCATCGATCTATTTTGCAGTACCATAGTATGCTGAGATTCTGATTTTTCCAAAGTAGTAGGATGGGGTTGTTTGGTATTGGTCCGGGTTTCATTAAAAACGCGAATGTTGGTGATAGCACTCATCCATTGGGTAACTATAAGGTCTATCTTGCCTAATTTTATATCCTTCATTTTCGAGCGTTTTAGCATTGCAAAATACTTCCAATGTGCTTTAAAATTCAATAAAAATTACAAGCAACACATGCAGCTTTGAAATTAAGTAAAATATATATTTACTTTTAATTTAAATTTCTTGTTTACAACAACAAGTTGAAAAAATATTTGCATTAACTCTTGGCATTTTGGCTAATCCATATGACAGGCATTAAAACACAAACATCCATACCATATACATTTTTGAGTATATAAGCTTTTTTATGACATACATCAAAGTAAATGTGCAGAAATTTAAGCCATAAATGCTTTTTAGCTTTTAATTACTTTTGGCTTCACTGCGTAAACATGTATGGTATATACAAATACACACACAGACGCACAAACACAGACGCCTTTTTGTCTGTGTATCAATACACAAGCTTATGCATAACCTACAGCTTTGCTTAGGCAATTACGCATACGCCCCATGGTGCGGCTTGGCATTAGTCGCTCTCAATTTCAAATCAAATCAAATCGAATCAATCAATGTTTACTTATATGTCTGCCTGTCTGTCTGGACGTCCTACGTCTGATTGCCTAAATAACTCTCTATTGCCATTTTTGTTAGGCTAAACATCATATATACATATATGTTTATTGTTGTTGTTATCAAACTATTTGCTTGTTTATTTATGTATAAACACATGTCTGTCTGCCCGTCTGTCTTGTATGTATTTGTTTTGTCTGCCAATATACGTATTTAGGTTAATTTACATATTAAATAAATTCATTGGGTAAACGTTAGAAGCCAAATAAAATATAAATGTCAATGCCAAATACAGTTATATGATACCTACAAATTAATGGCGACATTTCAAAAACCTTTTTAACACGCCAAAACAAAAAATCAAAATGAAAGGGACGAAAAATTGAGGCAACAAAAATAATAATGAAGCAAGAAAAAAATAAAAATAAAAAAAAATGTGCTCGCAAATTTGCGCGCCATAAAAATCAATATGTAAATGTCCGAAAAGTTTGCTTGTTTGTGTGTACAACTGTATGTGTGTGCGAATACGCGTGCAAAGCGACAATGTTGAAATATAAATCTCTCTGTCAACAATGGCCAGAGGCATTGGCAGGGCAGCGCAGCAGCAGCGCAGCAGCCATCAAACTGAGCTGTACTCAACATTGACCGCAGCATAAATACAGTAAATATACACACACACACACACATACCCACACCCACACATAATCTGGTATGTATGTACTGTAAAACCTCATTAAACAGTTAAATCTTTGACAGCATTCCCATAGTCCGCCGACGATGAGTTTTTGCAATACCCGCTGACTGACTGATTGACCAATGTCAGCTGTTCGCAATTTTTTTTTTTATCTACCCTACTACCCTAACGTAGGAGGACATATTGATTTTTGCATAGAGTTTGTAGCGATAAAACTAAGTCAACAATTGTTGGCCACAACGATTAATGTTATACTACATCGCTTACAATCGATAGGTCCAAATCGGTAAAGTCGATAGGCATTATTAAGACGTCTGCTTTTAATTTTTTTTTCAGATTTATTGTTTCGGGTAAACTGCTTCCAAGCTTGTTTACAAATAGTTGATCATATTATTGTTTAAACTATCAGTTTTCTTAATAACGTAGACTCTTTTGAAATTTAGGAACCTGGTATAAAAAAATGATCAAGCGTTGATTATGTATTTTGATAAAAGCCTGCCTAGGGATTGGAATAGCTTATGGGTACTCCTAGTATTCTAAATATCTCAATTTAAGCTGTTACTATTGTAAGAGGCCCCTAAAAGAGAACTAGTCAGATGCAGGCATACTTACCATCACATTGAGCCTGAGGCACATTTTCATCATCTTAAAGATCTTCCAAAGATCAGTGTATGCGATTGGTTACCGGGTCTGGAGACAACCGCCGGTGTAAAAGGAAAGTCCATAACTAACAAATATCCATACACAAGTGCCAAAAACCTCACCTTTTTAACATCAGCAACGAAACGGGTCTCAGCGACGACATGATCCAGGAACGGATTATGCCTGCAGACGAATGCTGAGATTGCATACCCACACCTCAGGAGGAGCATAAGCGAGTCCAAAAAGAGGTAAACAAGGGTTTGGGAGAAGAAGAAGACTATTGTTAGAAATAATAGCACAGCTTTAGTTATTCGGTTGACTAATATACATTATATACAACTGCAGATGGCAATTGACAATATCTGTACAACAGAGTGAGAGAGTTATTAACAGCGATAGCTCTCATTTCTGTTGTGGTACATTTTAACATTAACATTATTGACATGCAAAAGATTGAAAAGTTGTCGAGCAAAATTCCTTATTTAAAATTGTATAAAATAATATTTTCGAATATAATATGAATCTAATAGAAGGAATATAATTTTACATGTTGGCTGGTACTTCACCTACTATTTTGGTAGTCCATGGAGACTTTGCAGTGTTAAGTTTTTTTATAGTTCTGTACCTAGATTTTCCTATTCTATTTATCTTGACCAATAGTAAAATAAGTAATAAAGTAAAAATGTTAACTAGCTGTTAGCTGTCTAGACTTATTCATAACTCTTGTTAATTAAAAATGTTTCTTAGTATTGCTTGCTTTCGCCGATGGAGTTGAAATTCGAGCACAGTCGATCATGAGTTCCAATAATTACAACTATAGCTTGTGGGTTTATATGTATGTAAGTATTTGCTTGTTACAGTGTCCGTATGTTTGCATGATGCAAAGAATTTTACAAGGTGACGCAAAGAAGTGCGCGAAATGGCGGCTCCGGGTTCACTTTTTGTATGGTAGCTACATGAAATAGTGGACCAATTTTGATCAAACTTCACACAAATGTAAAGACTTATACTAAATTAAACTGACAAATATTTGTTTGCGATATTTTAAAAAACAAAAAAGTTTTTCTAGTAATAACTATTCTCATACAAAACATTTGTTTGGCAGCAGCTGCCAGCAGCAGTTTGTATTGAACTAAGATATAAATGTTAATTTACAGATGCAGGCATAAGCAAATGTAAAGGAACATTTGTATGTTAATTCATTATAGCATGCTGCTCTCAGCTGGTGCCATACAAACAAGGAAATATATACAAGAAAAAACTTTATTGTTTTTTTGAATATCGCAACCAAATTTATGTCAGTTTAATTTAGTGTCAGTCTTTATATTTGTGTGAAGTTTGATCAATATTGGTGCACTATTTCACATAGCTACCATACAAAAAGTGAACCCGCTCTCTTTTGGGAGAGACTTGAATAACGGACCTGCGCGTTGCGTGATCTTCTTATTGTTGGATCATGCAGTGTCCGTATGTTTGTGAGTGCAATTAAAAAGAGAGCTTAATGCCGGCTTGTATTGAGTTTTTATGACAGTCGTGGTAAGTCTCTCAAAATTTGCATAACACGCATGGATAAGGTGTAAGTGTGACAATTTTCTCTCTCGTTTGAGGTTGATCTTCGATCTTGCGCTCTTGCACGCTCTTGCTTACTGCGCTGCTTACTACACAATGAAATGTTTGTTTGTATGAGTTTATGAGCTTATGTTGTTTACAGTAGTGCATTTGAATAACATTTATGTTAAGCCTAGTATTAATGTTTAAGTGCTTAACAGTGATGCTTAGTTTAGACTATTTATGCTATGTTTGCATGTTTTTAATTTAACTTATACATAGTAAACTGTTTGGCTCCAACAGCTAGTTTAAAGCAAAGCTGTTATTTTGATAAAATTCATGTGAAGATTTCGTAAGAAATGGAGAAAGTTTTATTTTACTCTGAAATTTGTATTATAAGTCTGTAGAGCATATTTTTTGCAGTGTATGCACGCTACGCCTTTGAAACATTCACTTTATTTCAATTTATTTTGTATTTTTTCATCACTTAAACGTTGAAATATGACGAGGAATGAAAAAAAAACAACCCGAAAAAAACAACAATAATATTAATAAAATGTGAAAAATTAAAAAAGCAATTAAGCGTGAGAAATGCGAGTTGTTAAATAAGGCAGCGCTGGAATGTATGCTACAGTACATAAATATATATTGTATTTATTGACCAAGCAAATGCCTGCATCATGACAGTAAATGGAAATCTCCTTGAATCGAATCTGCAAGTTTCTGATTGTCACGATGTGGGTGAGTGGACGTATTTCAGGGCTAGACAAAGTAATTTATGCAAAGTAATGCCGTGCCAGCTCAAAGGTTGCTTTCAATTTGTGCAAGACACTCGAGTACCAACGAATTGGATTGGATTGGATACATCCTCACACACACACACACATACACATACTCCCCGGTGTAGTAGTAGAGCCACTTGCTTATAGCCAAATTGATTTATGTATATTTTTAGCAGGCAAAAGTTTTAAAACGAGTTGCGTGCCAAACGCAAATATCAAAAATCGACATTGAGGCGTGGTCGTAAAACCGCTCCAAAATTATAGCTCTCAGTTTGCGCGTGAATTGTAATAAATTTAGAAGACTCTACGCCATGCAACATACACGCGCACACCAACACACTCAAATGCACACAGTTTGACCTGACCGTCCTTATAAGTAAAGTTTGTGCAAGGATTATTCGTCTAGTCAAAGGTTGTTAGCAGCTGGCCAGGCTTAAACCAAATAACCCAACAATGGCGCAAAAAAAATCTCAAAATGTTAAAGGTGCAAACAAGCGGAAAAAGAAATAAATGCAATACTGGAAAGTAAAAGAATTCGACCTTGAAATGCACTTTACGTAAAACTTATATATGAGAAAATTTGTTGCTCTTTAACCTTTAGTGAGAATACTTTCTAAATTATTCTGCCTGAGTTGCGTTTCCTTAGAACAAGGTTGCAAATTAAGCAAAAAGTTAAAATATATTTTAAATATTTGTTTTTTAGTTTAGCTTAAGATGTATCGGATGAAATTTTTTTTTTGCTGGACCCAGAAAAGTTAAAAAAAAAAGAATGAAAATTAGATGCTACTATTAGACCCGGCCAATTATGTCCTGCCATAAATAGCTTTGGTTTGTCTGTATAGACAATTGCTGCTTGCTATATCGATACTACGATAGACGATTTATAACTATCGGCGCAAAATGATAAGTCAGCGTTAAATACAAAGACTTGGCTTGGGAGCTTGTACTGCTTAGAATGTGTGCACATATTCGTTTAAATTATTGTAATAAAACATTGTTAAATATATAATTAATATATTGTTATAAACTTATACATTTTTTTGAGCACTCCAATAGTTAGAAGTAGGCGCTCGAGAAAAAAAAAATTAACGATTCAAATTATTTAATTTTAAAAAACTTTCTTTTACAAAATAAATTTAATGTTGTACGACGTATTTAAAATGAATTTCAAAAATTTAATTTAATTACAAAATTATATAAAAAAAATTTCTATATATATAATTCCATATATGTATTTCCTTAAACCAGCTCAAAATTTCTCTTCTAAGCCTCAAAGTATCGCTTAGAAACTTGGCTTTGATATAATATTTTTCTAAGAAAAATAGTTCAGATTATTCATCCTATAATCATATATCGAGATATTATTTTTTATTAAAATATTTAATTCGCAAAAATGTGAAGCAAAGCTTTAGTAAAAGTAAAAATATCTTTTTATGTATTTCACCTGAGTAGAGTATGAAAAACAACTTGGCTAAGTTGTATAAAAAGAAGTTTCGGACGACTTAGCACGCAATCCATTGAGGGAGGCTTAAAGGTTAAGCATTATAATTTGGTGCAACCTTTTTTTTATTTCTCTCATTATTGTTGCTGTTGCCCTAGCTTTTGCTTTAGTGCAATTTTTCACAAGTGTAAAAGTTAAAAATAGTTTAAAAAGTTTGCCCCCAAACCTAGACATATATAGTATAATATACTATATACTTTATTGTACCGTGAGCGACCCGAGCAATTGAATTAAATTAGCGAGCTCCAAGGCAAATTCCAGTAATTGGCTCCCACTGCTATTTAAAGAGAATGCAAATTGCAAAATTATATCTAATTTCGTAGTTTAAAGTAAAAACGGGGGCGGGAGAGAGACAGTGAGTGTAAAAATGGAGCAACAGCTCTGGGCCTGCCAGGATACTAATTTATGGGCTCAGTGCAAATAAATTTTTGCCATTGTAGTATATCAGTTATTTATTGTAAAATAGTTTTAGCAATGTTTCGTTTTTCCAATGTTTCGGGCACTGCACTCGAAAATTTGTTAGATCGATAGAGCGCAATTATGAGCAAAAAGCGGGTCCAAGTGGGGTTAAGCCATTGGACGCTTCTGTATTTAATAATTCCCACATTTATTTATGCCATTTGCTGTGGTAATTTTTTTGTTATTGCCAACGAGTCAGACAAGTAAAAGCCGTCGCTTTGGATTTGTAAATGCCAGCTATTGAATTCCAAAACGCCGGATTCTAGAGCGTCCCCGTCTCCCAATGCTACTAGGTGTAGTAGTAGGTGCACACTGTGGTACGGGCAACCAGGGGTTAAGCAGGCATTTGGCGTGCCAAACAAAAATATTTAACACTTGTGCCATAAACAATTGTCAGGCGAGACGCAGCGAGGCAAGGCGTTGGGACAGCCGGATACGGAACCGGCTGTTGATGGTGGGCCAATATTGAATGGAGCTGGGTGCGGGGGTTTTTGTGTTTGGAAACCTGCTCTAGTTAGCACAACAAAAGAGCAGGCTAAAATAATAATAATAATAAAACAATAATAACGCAAGCTTTTAGGATAAATCTTAAAGCTTACCCAGGTCTTTAAGGAGCACACGAAGGACTTGGCATAAAGCAGCTGACGCCTGCTTTTTATTACAATATGTTACGCCAAGTGTTGGACTTGTAATTAAATTGTATAATTTTATGACCCTAATACAGGCAATGACTTATTCAGAGTGTAAATTTTTCTCATTTTATTTATGAGCTGCCCCATGTGCAGAAGAAGAAATAGTTTGTGAATAGGATAGTGAGAAGTTTTGGAGACGTTAATAAAATTTAGGATATATGTTTTTATTCTTTGTCATTGTATTTGAAGGCCAAAAATTTTCTTGGTTTTTTGTGTCATCTTTGGCCAGATGCAGGCGCAGATCCAGGTTTTGGTTTTAGATGGGTTTTTTTTCACTTCCAAGTGAACAATAGTTAACAGCTATTATAGGGTGGGCCATCTGTTGGTTTGTTTGTTAATTGCATTTTATCGTAGTTTTTCCAACATAATTGGGCAAATGTATATACCAAATGCAAGTTTGAAACTACTCATTTATGTATGAAAAATAATTGTGCTACAGGCTGATGACTTTTTCCAATAAAACAGGTCCAATGGCTGTAATTTCGACCCGAATATTGTTCTGCAGCTCGAGTATTGTTGCTGGCTTATTGGAATACACTTTGGCCTTCAAAAACTCAAAAAAAAAATAGTCCAACGCTAATAATGGTATGTTCCGAATTATGGCTGTTTAACAACCAGACCAACAGATGGCCCACCCTGTAGAATAAGAAACTTGAGGCCCTGGAGCATTGATATTTAATCTAAGAATCGGACTCCGCCCATGCGTTGCTTGTTTATTGCCAATAAATATAAAGACTATCACAAAATTTTTGTGATCTTCGAAGAAATGGCTGTGAACAGACAGAAAGCCTTGGAAAATTTCTGGTTAATTTTTGATACCAATTGGTAATGTCTCCTTTTTAAATATTCCATAATAAATACAACCAATTAAATTGTTATCTATAGACATTCTGCCCCGTTTATAGTCAATACCTCATTATAAATAAAATTTTATTATGTCTTAACTTAGAGCCTCGGTTTATTAATGAGTTCATTTTACACCAAACCACTTGGCAGTTACTTTATAAATGACATTAAAAGATTTCTAATTTTAAGTTCATTTGAATATATTCGACAAATACTTAATTGACAGTCAATTGGTTCCCACGGTACTAAAGGCAAAAAGGTTTAATGTACCTTCAAACGGAAGACTAAACATGCATAGACTTAATATTGTTGTAATCGTTTATTTAATTATGACTTTTATTTGACATTGGCATGGTTTCTACCTAGACGATAATTAATTTTTGAACATGTGCTAGTTAAAATAAACCCAACAAACACTATTTATTTTCTGCTCAAGCTATCTTCGCTAGGAATGGTGGGAAAAGTCTTTAAAGTCACACATTTATTTTTAATTTATTAATTTATATCAATTTTGTTTAATATATATAACTATATATAATTTAATTTAATATATAAAATAATATATTTTAGAGCAAGAGTACTTGCAACAATGGCCTCGATTTTAATACTATAAATAAAAAGATTTCATATTAGATTTTATCTAGACTTAAGATGTTCATATATCTGAATATATATGGAATTATTTGTATTAAAATAAAGGGCATCTAATCCTTTTAAATAAGGGCAGATGTCCATCAAGTGTTCGATAAAGAAGGGTTTACAGACTCATCTGACCCTACAAAACGCCGGGTAGTTAGCCCGAGAGTCATCCTGGTTAAGCGCTTTGTGTTTGTGGTGGAATGTGGACCAGTCTGCAATGTATTTTAGTTTCAAGATCTGTTTGAAATGCCTTTTCAAGTCTTTATCTTCTCGAGGATTGAAAGTTATAGTGGGAGCTCTGGTCGTGGAATTTGAAGCAGCATCAGAGTTTTTATAGCACATTATGCCCTAATGGCTTGGTATCCCAAAGTATAATAATAATAATAAATATAATAAAAGATGATAAATACAAAAATTGCTTTATTTAGCTTAAATTCATATTGCGTATACGTAATTTTTTGGTAGAAACCTACTAGCATTGTATTTATCAATCATTCAAAAAGTGCCAGAAATTAATTCAACGGTTTTTATAAATAGTAATTAAAATATTCATAAATGCGTATTTTTTGTACACAGTCATAAGTCCCGAACCTTAAAGTTATATTAATTAGAAACGGCATAGAAAATGTTTTGCATAAATTCATATTTGATGCATTGGAATTTTTCCTTTACCACAAAATCATTTGAAATGCTAATTATTTTCAAATGAACCTCAGTTCTGGAATTCGATGAATTTCTGTTAACCTTAGGATGTGCGGCTGGGCTTTTCGAGGCCCATTTTGACTTTGAGTAGTTGCCAAAATTTTTTCTTGGCCCTGAGCGCCGAAATATTTTATGCCAACTACCGCTCATGTTTTCAAGACGTAACGAAACCATCTATAGATTATTTGCATTGATTTCGTAGAACAAACCTGATCTGTTTATGCATGAAGGTGCTAAGTGTACCTACTGGGCCTCACGAGGCCCGCACGTTTGATGTATGGGAAATGTATGTAAGCTGCAAGACAAAACATGTTCGCTAGTTTCATATGAGCTTTTGGTGAGATCTATGCAGTTTACTTTTAGCATTGATCGGGTAAGCATCGTTTGTGTTGTTTCTTTTTGCGCTCTTCGGTTTTTTGCTTTGAAATAACGGGATTAAGTGAAGAAGTGTGGGAAGACCTTGATATGGTCCTAAATAGGCGTCAACGGTTTTCTAGGCTGCCGACTGACCGGTAGCAGCTCACTGAGGACAGACTTGCCACATTTTTTTCGAGCGAGAATATCGAGGATGAAGAAGACGATCCATTCGGACGTGACGATGATGCTGATGAGGACTACATCCCGTCTGGTGAAGCGGCGTCGGATGCTGAAGAAGAAGAGTTGAACATTGAGACGAATGTTTCGGTAGGCGGATGCTGCGAACGATTCACAATTGCCCATTGTCGAAAAAAACTCCAAAACTGGCGTTATTTGGATGAAAAATCCACCAGCCAGATACCGCCCGCACGCGCACTATGTTCCAGTTGTTGCCAGATGTGGCCTCACACAAGTTATGCAGCAATATTTTGCCAGCGCAATTAACATATTCAAACAATTTTTTACTCCAGAGATGGTTGATTTGATTGTTCGCGAAATAAACCGCAAGGCATCAAGCATCATGCGCGATTGGAATATTGCCCATCCTGGCTCGACTGTAAGAGTTTCGACAGAAACAAACGAGACTGAGATGTATGCGTTCTTCGGATTATTATTATACACAGCCAGCTAAAGAACTTTGGAAACCGTACCACCATAACATCTACATAGCCACGATGTCCTTCAACCTCTTCAAGCTAATCTTACGTTACATTCGCTTTGACAACGAAAACACGCGACCGGCTCGTACGGCATTAAATCTGTAGCGATCGTGTGAAAAATGTAAAAAATTCATGTGCCTTGAACAAGGCTCTGTGAAGAAAATTTCTCTGTGCCATGGCTGTTCTACTGAAGAATCATAAATTCAGCACAAAGCAATTCAACAGTCACCATTACTTCAATCATTATATACCTCACTATTAATTTGTGTTAATAAATTAGTCAAAAGTTGACTAGTGCCACACAGAAACCGTAATTTAACTTTCTAAGGCATTCCAACCCCCCACCCTCTTAAGATACCAGCCTATTAAAGACACCCACACACAGTTATACTATCATGCAATACTTCTACCCAATAGCAGCTTTCGATGGGATACTTAGCTGGACGAAAATCGTAAGGACAGCTGACTATGGCTTATGGGCCTCGCGAGGCCCAGTAGTACCACTTACCGCCACTTAATAGAAAAAATGATATAAAATATTACATTTCAACCAAATGCGCAAAAATATTTCGACTTGCTGTGATTTGAACCCCCTGGTTGCAATTATTTAGCAAAAATAAGTAAACTGGTTTAAGACGCGCCATGTCGACTAAAATATGCTCTATACCCTCGACTGATCTCTATTGAACTTTCATTCCCATATTTTGATTTCGATATACTTTTCGTTTTAAAGAGTTTTGGGTATATCCACAAAATTTTAAAAATCATTTTATTTAAAGTTCTGACCGTTTTGCATATATCTCTTAAAGCTTTATAGTGTACAAAAAAAGATCACAAGTTTTGAAAAATTAGCTTGAGTTGTTTTCTATCGAAAAAATTATGAGTACAGGTAGGATACAAAATTTCCATATCGATATCTCCTTATAAAAATTATTCCTAAAAATTTTGTAAATATGAATCTGAATGCTTTTTAAAAATTAAATTTTTAAGAAAATTGTTTTTAACATTTGATATGATCTGCACAAAAAGTTTTTAAAAATTTCTCATATTTTTTGATTATTAGCTTTTATTTTCCGAAAGAGGTACAGAAAGTTCTTGGTCGATGTTTAAAATATGAAAAATGTTGAAATAAAACAAAACAATTATATCAGGCAAAAATCGGCTTGATATTTACCATAATATGTTTGAAAAACTGCTAAAGATTGGTTCGGCTTAGGGAAAGGCGGATAGGGCTAAATTAATTGCTTTGAGTATAGAGTATAAAAATGTAAACTTATTCCAATTACATAGGAACATTTCGCATTTGTTTACTCTTTTTTTTTAAGTGGTGCAAATAAATATTTGCACATGCACGATTAAATTTTTAAAATTTATATGCATATGTACAGAATATATATGCATTTTTTATGTACTCTGAAACGTAGCGATAATTTTTTTCAATAAAAACTTACTGAGGTTATTCGATGTGTTAAAATTTAAGAGTGTTTTTTACGCTTATACAAATAAAATTATTAATATGCGGATAACTCAATGAAAGTCAGCAAACGGTAGTGAAAATGAAATGCATTCGGAAAACATTTTTATTGTTTAAATATTTTTATTTAAAATGATTCTATATTTAAATTGTTTGACGCAATGCATTGAACAATGTCAAAACAAATGTTTACTGCTGTACCATAATAAAACTTTACGCCGTAAAATGCCTGCAGGCTCAATCAGGGCTCCATTGGAAGTGTTCTGAATATCGTTTTTCGGTTTATTTTGGCTAATCGAAATTGTGGAAATTATTCGATTGACTTTATGAAATCGTTTTGCCTTCAATTTTATTGGAAATCTGAAAAAAAAATCATGTTCATCTTTGCCATGATCTAAACCTTGTTTATGCATAAAATAACTAAAGATACCGATGATTATCTGCTGGCTTTAAGAATTACAAAAAATTTTATGACTTAATACATTTATTTTTAACAAAAAAATCTCAGTGCCTGCAAACTCTATATAATAGTACTTTTAAATATGTTAATTTTAAGAAAAATAATAAAATTAAAATTGCATTGAATAAATATTTTGCATTTTTAAACGCTAACGAAACTCGGAACACTGTCGCATGTGAATTACGCATACGCAGCGTGTGCTACGTGCTGCAAACAAAAACAGTGCATAAAAACTGCAGCCATTATTTTGCCGTTTAAAAAGAAAATAAATTAAAAATATCGCCATAAACTGTAAATGCTTTATATTTATTATTTACCACTATATATCTGCATATCTGCATATATACATATATATTTATTTATATATTTTGCGTGTGGCAGCAAAAGCAGAGCATTTTTTAAATGTTTTCAGCGATAAGCCAAAAATGGTACAGAAAATGTTTTGCTTACAGCGCTTGAAAACGCATTAAACTGCAACTTCATGATCATTTTTCTAGCCAAAAAGAAAACAAAATAAAATGAAAGTGGCAGAAGCAGCAAAAGAAAGAAAAGGTCAAAGTAAAACAAGGTGCTTAAGATAGCACAAAAGAAAAATCAAACAAAAGGCGACAAAGCGACAGCACAAAGAAAATGAACTAAGCTTAGCCTCAGCTTGAAACAAGGCGCAGAGATTTCGCGCTAAGATGACGACAATAAAAATGAGAGAGCAAAATAGGGCGCAGAGAAAGTAGGTGGGGGCTGGCTTAAGCATAAAATGCAGCTTTGCTGCTGGCAGCGCTCATTACGTAATTAATTATACGCCAATGGACGAAATGTGTTTGTCTGAGAGCGAGAGTAAAAGCCAACTGTCTCTTTTTAAGCACACAAAATGGCAACTATCTTTATGTAACTGTATCTGTGTGTGTGTGTGTGCCAGTTTTGGCCAAAAAAGAAGTCAGAGCAAAAACAAAAATAAGCGAAAACCGCAAACATAATGAGATAATCTGTACAAATGGCGCATACATTGCACAGAGCACGCAGTAAAGGACTGCCAACAATAACAACAACAACAACAACTACAACAAATACTTGTAGAGCAGTTATAACACCAACCAAAAAAACAAATTTAATTTGCTTACGAATAATCGAGCATGAACTACTTTTAAATACCCTTTTTTCGAAAATAGTTTGAAATGCAATTTCCAATTGATAAACCAGCCAATAATGATCAAAATTTGTTGGCTGTGCTTTAAACTCATCAACAACAGACTTTAAAAGTTAAAATGGAAAATGTTTATTGAGCAATGTTAATATTTTTATATTTACCTACAAAATATCTACATTTTTTTATCATACAAGCAAATACAAATTCTATTAAAAATTATAAAAATGTATTACAATTTTTGATATCTTTTGACTTAAAAAAAAAATTTATCAACATTTTTTAAAAAAACTTAAAAAAATTTTCGTTTATTTTTTTAGCATTGTTTCTCTAAATCGATTTGATAAGTATTCACACCAATGAAAAAACGTTAAAAAACAGGAGATTAAAAATAAATTGATTTTTTTTTTTTTATTTATTTTTTTAAACACTAGTTAATCATATTACATTAAAAAATATTTAAATAGTCCCAAGTGGGCGCTCAAGAAATACAGTATCCATTATTTCAATAATGAAAAAAACAAAAAAAAAAAATTGGTCATTGACATATTAGGGAACAAACTTCAAAAAAAAAAAATTACATTTTCCAATTTTTTTTTTTAAGAAAATGTGTTGGCTAACAAAAATTAAATATTTTTTTTTTAAGAAAATGTGTTGGCTAAAAAAAATTTTAATATTTTTTTTTTAAAAGCCCTGTTGACAACTTAGATAAAAAAATATTGGTTCAAAAATATTCAGTTGCTTAGTCACAATTAAATAAAAACGAAAAACACGTTTTTTTAAATTAAGCCGTAACGCGTTAAGTTTAAAAACTGAAATTTTGCGAAATACTTTTTTTTTGCCCTATAAATCGATATGCATCAATAATTTTCAAAAGTCGCATGGGGCAGTTTCCAGTACCTTATCCAGCTAGACACTTTGAATTTAAAATTTAGATTTTTTGTTGGTACCATTTATTTTATTTTACTTGCCAGAAAACTTTATTTAAGATTTTAAAATTTTTGTTTTTAGTTTTACATTTTTTAATTGCAATCAAGCTAAAACTGAGCGGTCACAATTGTTAAGGAATGATTTCTTAAAACTTTTGAATTTTGGCTTGGGACTGAGTAGAATCTTTGGAGTAGTCTTCTGTTATAAATATAATCTCTTTCTTTAAAATACAATATAAAGACTGTCCTGTCAAAAAATGTCAACTCCAATACAAACCACTTATGAACCTTTCTTAGTTTATGCAGAACTTAAATAAAAATAAATATTATACACTTTTTTTTTAATTTAGTTACATTTGTTAGAATGAGAAGGTTGCCTGTAAAAAAATAAATTGAAGGAACATTAAGTCAAGAATAAAACAAATACAAGAAAATGAATCGTTTATTTGTAAACGAGCTATTTTTGCTCAACTTCTTCACTTCGGGACATCATTTCTAACATAATTAGAAGAAGATTCTGAAGATTATATTTTTCTAAACTTTGTATTTATTTTTTTGGTCTTCGCGATCTTAACGTTTTGAAGGGCAATCAGAATTGTTTATATCGATTCTAGTTTTTGTCATGCAAATTGAAAATGCTCGCTTCATACTGTCACATTCATTTCATTGAACTTAATATAACCCTCTGCGATATGAGTAAAGGGTATAGCTACAACAATAATATTCAAAGAAGTATGCAGCCTGAACTTTTGGCTTTAATGGAAATGTGCGCTGTTTTTAATTAGCAAAACCAAAAAGCGAAAGCATATAAAAAACTCACACACACACATACACATAGACGCACACTCACACACACCCAGTGATAAAAGAAAAGACACAAAAAAAATGGCGCAGACATGCAGCATGGTGCAAATGCAACACTTTATATGCATTTTCTTTTAAATTTTATTTTTTTATTATGTATTTTGCGGCGCAGCGAAAGTGCAAGCACACTAACACACACACACATAGATACACACAGACACACACACACATAGGAGTCCGGAAATTTAGGTTGGCACGGATGTGCGCCACCTCGCTGTCATTGTGAGAGTGTAAGTGTGTGTAACTTTGTGTATATATTAGTATGTATGTTTGTATATGACTATAACTCGTAATTAGAGTGGAAAAAAACACGCAATTACCATTATGTATGCCGAATTTCTTTTTACGACACACAGATACATACACACACTCACATACAAAGAATCAGAGACACAAATGCCCAACAACAACAACAACAAAATAACAACAAAGCCAAAAGTTAGAGCATCGCAGCCGTTAGCCTGACCCCAATTTATTTTAAATCCAAGCCGTTTAGCTTAAAAGCACGTTCCACGGCCCAAACATACCAAATATTTTTTTTTTATTTTTAAGAACTACATTTTATGGGTAGAATTTTCATTGCATTTAAAACTATAACTTGACTTAAGCTTTATAGTCAATACATTTAGGATACTTTATTTCTAGATAATACTATTTTCGCGAATGAATGTTTTTAATGTTGGATATTAGTATATTAAAAGCTTTCTTCATTTTTATCGTTTTCCTTAGGAAGTCTTTCGTTTTTGTCTATACCCTTCAAAAGACTTATTCGATAATAAAAGGCAAATGGGCTCAATAGCCTTATCTTTGCATCAATCTTATGTATAACTAAAAAATTTTTTTAAATTTTTTACAAAAGTGTCTTGTTCATTACGTTCAGCTAGGTTAAAAAAAAATACTAAAAAGTACATAAATACAAAAAAGTCACTCTGAACGCAAAATTCTTCTTAACTACCAAGGTATCATTCACAATTGAAATTATCCCACAACAATGCCAAAAATTTTTCTCAGTGCAATTCAATAGCTTAAATACTTTTATGGAAGATGCACAACTTGTGTCTCTAAGCAAATTCACAACTCAAAGAACAGATAAGTTTTTGAGTAGAATCTACATCAGGTCATTGCAACCAAATGATCTCTTGCAATAAAAGTTATTGTATAAGTTAAGATTCTTCTGGCCATAAATATACTGGTCTTTCCATATTTAGTATGTCCCTTATCAAATAATGTGTTCCTAATGGAATACCCGGCCGTGCTCAAGAGCACGAATCCGAATATTTTATTCGGATTCGTTTTGAAACCGAATGCTTAGAGCTCCAATTTCACCAAACCGAATTTTTCATGTGGTTTGAAACCGAATGTATCGACTATGCCAAAATAGGTTTTAAAAAATACTCATTTTATACTGAAATAATTTTTCAATTATATTCTTTGATATTTTTAGATTACGCCAACTTAAAGTTTTATACATATATCATATATGACTCAACCCAAAAAATAGCATGCTCTGCCAAAAGGAATTTTTTTTTGTATTCGTCTATGCACACATATCCTCAATTTTGAATTGTTTCCTCTTGATTGTTGCTTATTTATGGAGCACTTTAATTTTATTATTTCGCATCTAATACAATGGCTCTCAAGTGGCAAATATATTTTGAATTTTAGCTGACGCTGCTTTTAGAAACAAATGCCATATAAGTATTTATTAAACAAGCATTCCATTAATTTTCGCATCCGGTAGCCATTTTGGCTCACACACACTCAAACAATAATAATATTTATATGAGCGCGCCTGAAACTATGCAACATTATTTGGCAAGAAAATTTGTTTGTCAAACTCAACTTAAGTGCCATAAATTTATGTTTAGCTGATGAATTTAGTTGTTGCAAGCTGATTTCTGTCAACTAGGCTGCATTAGTGTCTCTAGTGCTCTAAGCCATGTTCAAGGTCAAGTCGTAGCTGTGTGTATCTGTGTATCTGTGTGTGTGCTGTAAGTATCTGTGTCTGTTTGTCGCTCAATTGTCACAATTTCCATTGTGCAGCTGCTCAACTTGTCTGAACTCAGTTGCTAGCACTTATATACATTTTGACTTGACAGTTGAGCGTATGGCTTTGCTCTCCTGTTTCCACTGCAACAACAACAACAATGACTCTAAAAATGCTTCCAGCCAAAGGCAGCCTCCGAACTGCCAACCACCCGAAAGATGTTACCAAGTAAATCGCACACAAAATCCACCGCAACTATTTTTGGGTCGCTTGCTCTGCAATAAAAGTGTCCAGCATGTACATATATATATTGTATGTATATAAATGTGGCGCACACACACACACACACTCAGTTATTTGGCATATGTGCATCTGTATTTGTGTGTGTGTGTGTGTGTGCGTGTGAGTATCTGTATGTTTGTGGCTGACTGGACGCAGCTGTGGCTTAAATTCTAACACGCTGGACCCAAAACGAGCTTAGGTACTTAGAGTCTGGCCACAATGGAGCAATGTGCGCGACGATCTCTTTCTGTCTCTGCATCCCTAGCTATCTTCCTATCACCCACCCTCTCCCTGCTTCTCTCACAAGACTGACAATTTTTGGTCGTCTGAATTGCTTGGCGTAGTTATTGTTGTTGCTCTAGTTGTCGTCGTCTGTGTAACAAAACATTTGAGTGGTAGACAGGGACACAGGGAGACAGGGAGACCGAGACCCTATGGCATCTATATTGTGACCCCCTTGGCCAACCCCTTGGCCACACTTGCCACCGCTGCTTAGCAGTTTTTGCGGCTTTTGCGGTTGCAAGTATAATATGTCAGCTAAAGTTTTTAGCTTGCAGGGTAATAAAATTGCTTTGAGGGCTTTGCGGTTGCAGTGGCACCAGCGGCAACAACAACAATAACAACAACAACTCCAATACGAACAACTACAACAAACCCAACTGCAACTAGAAGAAAGACATAAGCATATGCTTATAATACTCTTTAAGCATATATTATCGAATATTCAGAAAGTTGGGACTGACTTTTTATGAAGTCGTTTTTTTTTTTTTTAAGTAAGAATTTACACTGAATTGTATTCTCAACAGTTTCTAAAGATAGATAATTTTTTTCCCCAATATTCAGAATAGTATCTTCTATGTACAAAACGAATTTCCATCTTTTAGATTAGCCGGGGCAAATTTAAAGGCTGACTTTGTCGTGCACTAATGCTTAAAGGTAAGAATATCGAAGTAACAGGGTGGACAAACTTAGCAAAGAGGTAAAAAGGTAAAAGTGCCCGACTGAAAAATTGAGCTACAACAATCATTTATTTTCAAGTATCATATTGTTTGGTTTGGTTTTGTTAAGAAAAGTTTGAAGTTGTGAGAAAAAATTTTGCACATTTCTTACAACAATATATAAGCTTTTAATCTTTAACTGCTAACCAAAATTTGTGCAAAAAAATATGGTAGATATTGTCACCGTCTTAGATATTGGCTATTTTTCTTAAAATTTTTTGGGTAAGAATGCCCCACTTTTCATAATCAAGTGTCCAGGTCGGCCGTAAATTCGATTTTTTTCAGCGTACATTAGTGCTGGAGAAACATCGATGTTGGCCAACATCGATGTTTTCGATATTTTTAACTTCGATATATCGATGTTTCGATACATCGAAGTACATATGGCGGCCATTTTTTGAATGCTTAAATTAATTCAGAGTGGGCCATCTGTTGGTTTGGTTATATAATTATTTTCGAATAATAAAATGAAATTAAATATAAATCCTGAAAACAGCCCAGATACACTTGGGCACAAGGAGGCCCTTTGTGATGCCACAGGTAGCGCTGGCCACGAGCTGACCAGAGATTCCCTTATATCTTGTGTATACTGGAATCGCTGGTCAGCACATGGTCCGCTCTGAGAGGACCGGCACGACTATCCCATAGTAACCGAATTATTGCTGAACCAGCCTGAAAGTTCAATGAACCTGGTTATTTCTCTGGGACAGAGGTTGGAGAGGTCTGTGAGGCTGGTCAGAAAAGGGGACCCAAGGGTCCTTAGTCTCCTTCTTGCTAGGGAGGGGCATTGACACATAAGGTGGAAGACGGTTTCCTCCTCCTCTTCGGATCTGCAGCCGCGGCAGAAATCGTTGGAGGGGGCGCGCATTCTTTCGGCATGCCTACCCATAAGACAATGTCCTGTAAGAATAGACACAGTGGTCGATAGGGATTTGCGGTTCAACGTGAGCAACTTCCGAGTCTTGTTGCTGTCGATATTTGGCCAGGTGAGTCTTGAAATGCGACAAGAATCCTCATTAGCCCAGGCATTACGGGCAATTGCCAGATACTTCTGTTTAATGGCCAGTTTGACTGTGGCCTGGGGAGTACCGATGTCTATATCGTTATAGACAACGGGAAGGAGGGTGCCCAACAAACCAAGAGATAACTATATTTTCAAAATATACATTTCAAAATTAATAACATTTCATAGAATAATAAGCAAAGAAATAATAAATAACAATCCAAAAGGTTATACAAAGAAAGCAAAAGATAATACAGGCCACAAAAAAAAAGTTGTGCAAACTTAAAAGGTGACAGAGGCATCCCTTAAGGATTTTGAGCAGCTAAATCCGAAGTCCAAAAAACTACTTCACACATGGACACCACCAAAAAATCCCATAAATCGAGATAATTTGATATTATCTAAGATTCCTTGGATCGGGGTTTTTTGGACTTCGGATTCAGCTGCGCAAAGTTTTTTAGGGGTGCCTCTGTCAAATGTAAAGTTTACACCACTTTCTCTGTTAGCCTGTGAGTTATAACCAAAAAATGATCTGTTCCAGCCAGGATTGCAGTCTCATAATCTTTAAACTTATTTAAAATCCATTCATTATGATTATTAAATAAAATCATGTCAACATTTTCTGATTTAAGCGAACTCCGCTTGTCGCTCACGAGATTTGCCAGTAATTCAACGGTCACATGTTTGAATCTCAGTTTTCGACATTAAAATATTGTCGCAGTGCCAAAATGGCGTCAAACCTACTATTTCGGATCTTTTGAGAATAGTTTTAGTGTCTGCGACGTAGATGCCGTTGATTGCCGATATTTTGTACGTAATGGGATTCGGTCGATAATCGAAAATCGAAATAAAAATATCGATGATCGGAAAAAAATAAAAAACATCAATGCATCGATATAACATCGATCTTACTTCCAGCACTAGCGTACATTGTACTTAGCTTTTTTACCATTGTGTATTTATGCCCGATAAGGCGAACACCCCAGTTTTTCATTTGGTCCTTTATGGGATAACACCTGTGTAGAATCTTCAAAAAATGTTTTTTTTTTGTTAGTTAAATTGGTAGACAATTATATTAGAAATAATGTCACGAAGTGATTTAAAAAAAAAAAAAACATATACCATTTTGGTCCATTGATAAAAAGAAAATAGTTTTTTTTTATGTTTCAGATCAATGTCGACGTCAAAAAGCTGCAGCCGTGAAGGCCTCTCCGTAAATTAGTCATATACTCGTAGCTCTTTACCGGCGCCATTTTGTTTTTTATTACTTTGGAAAAATTACTTTTTGTAGCTCAAAATATGTTAAACATCGGCACCTATTTGGATTTTGAATATAAAATAAAGTTTCTTTGAAAAAACAATTGAAAACTGACTTTAAAAAACCATGCTCCACACAGGTGTTACCCCTTACTCGTGAAAGCTAGAAAATTTGACTTTTTATGCCCTTTCAAAAATTCCCTTAATTCTTTATTTTTCCCGATTTTCATGAACTTATTTGTTTTCTATTAAGATTTTAGAGTTAAGGCCCATATGCAGTTCGAAAAATTTCGCATTCGGGATATCCCATTTGGTATTTTTATTTTTATATGAAGTTTTGTCATTCCGTGCGAAAATTTTCGAACTGCATATGGGCTTTTAAGTCTAAAATCTAATATAATTTTTTTTAATATTTTCCAAAATTAATGAAAATGTGAAAGAATTTGAAAGGAATGT
This sequence comes from Chymomyza fuscimana, assembly GCA_949987675.1. Taxonomy (NCBI): domain Eukaryota; kingdom Metazoa; phylum Arthropoda; class Insecta; order Diptera; family Drosophilidae; genus Chymomyza; species Chymomyza fuscimana. Next base: position 3,722,111 of record OX465089.1, read on the forward strand.
AAATTAACTTATCATAATCATAATCTTACGAAAAAACTCAATAAAAAATATCTGGTAGTATGTTTAAGCTTTAAGCTGGTAATAATTAACTTATTTGCTGATAAATCCGGCTTATTGGGCTAATACTTCCGAACATAACAATTTCCTTAGCTACTTCAAATAATACCATGGGCTAGGGGGCTGAAAAGAGCGCAAGATGAAATGAAAGTGTTTGCTAAAAATAATTTTCTTTTTGGGAAGCTTTCGATATTGCATGAGTTGTCAAATTATTTTTGCATATACAGTAGTTATGGTTTTTTTTTTCAAACAAGTTTTATAAAACGATTAATAGATACATTACACAATAAATCAAAAATGTAAAAAACAAAGTTGTAGCTTCAATGGTAAACAGTGATCATCTAAGGGTTAAGCAATGTTTCATCTGCAGCCATAAATAATTTAGCTCTCTTCTAAGATAAGTTTAACTTTGTCATAAAAATCATCATGATGCATCATCTTACTACCTAATAAGTTACAAACTCTTATCTTTAGCCATAAATAACTATTTGACAATCAAATGCTTTATGTATAGGTATATTATATATCCAGTCACATAAATCATGTTTTGGGTTTGTCTGTACTTCAGAGTATTAGAATGGCATCACTCAAATAGTAAACTATCTATGACTTCGCATATGCTAAAAATTCAATGCAAATCTGCTTTTGAACAGTGTAGACGCTTTATCTGGTCGTATATACTACTTTGATGCTTTTTTAATATATAATTCGATTTTGCATTTTCACAAGTTATGGTCAACTTATGTACATTGTTCGCCTTTCGATTTACATGCAACATAATGGTGGAAATAGATTTTGCTTGGGGTTAAGCAGCATTTTATGCATGACGTAGTACTTGGAGCCAACAGTGCCTGCAATAATTATGCTAATTCAGCAAAAAGTTTGCTACTGTTGTGTTAGTATTGCACAAAATTATGAAATCGAAAAAGTTTCCAATCAGCAAGTTGAAGTGAAACTTCAGTTCAACAAAAAGTTCAACTCATTTTGCAGCTAGTCAAGTGGCCCTGAGCTGACTTGATTGCAATAAAAGCTGCTTCATATTCTCTTATTATTACTACTTTTAATTTGGTTTTTAATATTACTTATATTGAATAACTTAACCCAAATAGCGCAGAACTGTGTGCAGACTTGACATAGCACTTGACCTAAAGTTTGTTGCAGATAATGAGTTCGTTTGTTGGAGGGGTGCCTGTGTAGGGGCGCACTGGTAACCAGCTGGCTTGATTAATTGATTGATTAGGCGTAATTAATGATAATTTGTGCCTAGTTTTTATGCTCCCCACTCCCCTATATAGACTTGGAATACATTTTTTTTTCTGCTGCGTAATCGCATGACGAAAATCTTTGCTGGCATAATTTCTTAATATCATGTTGTCAAGTTCTTGCTGCCATAAACAAGTCATAGAACCCCATTGATGTGGCCACTTCATTACACACTAAAGGAGTGTGTGTGTGTGTGTTTTTGTTAGTGTTGCCAAACACCATTAAAATTGAGTGCAAAATTATGCATTGAATTTACTTGTACTTTGGCCTGGCTTCGGCTTTTGTCCTACTTCTGCTGACTCTGATCATATCGCCAGTGTTATAAAACAGCTAATAGCACGTCAAGCATACAACACCAGGGTGTCTGAGTCGCACATTGGCGTCCCCACGTTATAAACAACACTGACTTAACACTGTACACGACCTGGACAACAGCGACAGAGGCTAACGATAACGACAACGACAACAATACCAACAACAATGCCTCCTCTTAACAATATTCACAATGTGTCATATAATATGTACACTACTATGTATTTGAATAGAAACAGTGATTAGAAAGGTTTGCATATTGAAAAGATCTCGTTTAGCATCCTAATTTGTTTCGCTATAATTACCCGATTTCATTTTCGGATATTATTTATAAAGACAAGTCGTCATTAAGTTGTGTGAAGAATTGCATCTATAAACTACAAATATTTTTAAGAGTAAACAGTCAACGAAGGCTCAAAAAAGACGTTTATACCAAGTTTCATCATTTTCACATACAAAATGCAGCTAAGCGAACAAAGAGACAAAGCAGAGGACTGCTTGCTTTGTCGACTGCTTGCTTTGGTGTTTGCGAGCGACTTTTTTGTTCGATTGCTGGAAAACTATTAATCATAGAAAAGTGATGGAGGACTCATTTTATAGATAATTTCAATTACTTTAACAAAATATATGGATATAATTTCCGAAAAAAACCTAACTGTTATGAGAGATATGTGCAAATTATTCGAAAAACACCAAACACCATTTCCAACTTTGAACTTTAAACATGCATTGTGCTTAAACCAAATAACCTACCAGCTTGATTTAAGTCTTGTTTGATAGATCATTTTATTTGATAGAAAAAACGATATCATGCAAAAACCATAGCAACATTTATTGTCAGGGGGCGGTGCCACGCCCCCTACCCACAAAAACGATTCCTGAAAGTTTCATCCATTAAGTATTTTTTTCCAGATGAAACTCTTCGTTTACTGTACTAAAACTAAATTTAGGAAAAAAGAGTGTAGAAAGTTTTGGCACACAACCTTTAAAAAACAGATCAAATCTTTACATCTTTTTTTGCCATTTTTTTAAAATCTACTATCAAATTTTTTTTTTAAAATAATCCAATTTAAATGTGAAAGTGAAGCACTTTGATAAATAAAATAAAAATATTTTTAAGCGCATTCAAGCTGTAAAACGAAATTTAAGAAAAACGGCGTGTTGAAATTTTGGCCAAACAACCTTTTAAATAGCTTAAAGTAAGAAAAAAAATCGATTGAGAAATATTTATTTATTTATTTATTTATTTGAGGGGTACAACTACGTACAGTTGACCTTATATTATAAAAAAGTACATATAATTTATTTAGAAAAGAAAATAGAGCGAGGGAATTAATACGAACTAATCCGCGTCTCTAGCCCGATGGGTGAACTTTTTAATGATATGCACCAACTCACATCAAGAACTGGCCAGAAACTTGGATTTACAATATTAAAGTTGAAAAAAGGAAGCAAGATATACCCAATAGATTCTCACGGTTCTTGATTTGTGTGGTTTTTCCTATTTTTTTAAGACTGTTTTGTAAAGTCTTTCGCATATCTTAAAAATCCACACAAAGTCTTGTGAATTTTAGAATCGATTCAAACCAAGTATTTAGGTAAGCATCTGTTCGTGTTTTTAGCTTGCTTACACGAATCTGTAAAAATGTTGACCCATATTATTGAATATTTTCTGTACAAATAGTTTTGCACAGATACGCTAATTTTTAATCTTATTTTGGCAATGGGGCAATAGCAACACTGCTTGAACTGCTTGGTGAGTGTACCGGTGAGAGTGTATCTATTCTCACCAATACTTGTAAAAATATAGCGGCCTTAGGTTTGGTGCGCTGTTTATTGTTTGGTATTAGTGCGTAGGGTGCTAGTAGTAGCGCGTAGGTGTGAGTGTAGATAAGCTGAGTGCCGTTTAGGCTTTATTAGTGTTGGCTTTGGCGATCGAGACCTACAGTGCTTCTCAAAACTATAGTACACCTTCAAGTTTTATGTTCAATTGTAAATATCTCTTTTTGTGATATTTTTTTTTTTGTGTGTTTTTAAACCTTTGCATTATTGCTTCACACGATTTTTCGTAATAGGTTATTCATTGATCTGCAACTTTTTCTGCAATTTTAAGCGTTTCATAAGGAAATTAAGTGTGAGGATGGCATGAGAATATTTTTTTTTTTAATTTTAAATCACTTTTTGTTTATTTTATGATAAAACGCCGCAAGCTATGGCTTTTGAAATTTGGACGGCAAAAGGCCAAAAATATATATTTTAATATGAAACCAAAACGTTTTATTCTTTTAAAATGTCAATAGTCTCAGCGGCTATAAATTCGCTGTGACCTAAATCCGGGACAGAGCTGAATTATTCCAGCCTTTGTTCTGAATAAAACCAGACTTTCGTTGCAGTACAAAGCTTGCGATATAAGTAGATAAAAAGCTCTCAAAAAGTTTGTAGATTTATTCAAAGCATATTTATAAAATACCAAAAACTCAATTTTAGATTTAAAAGACCAAAATATTTCATTTCTATTTTGAGAAAGACTAGCTCTATTTATACAAATAAGAAATTCAAATAGTTTTGCAAATCAAACAAAAGTTTTTGTATTTATTTCGATATCATGCCTTGTTTGGAGGTCATGCCAATTTGCAATCCTATTTAGAATAATACTGATTGCTTTTTTGTTTTTGGTAGGAAAGCAAAGAATTTATATACTTCAACTTTAATCTAAATAAAGTTTTTAACTAAAGAATTTTCTCTTTTTATTTATAGATGAATTAAAATTGGGTAAGTTTTTATAAATAATTACATAATTTGTCGTCATAATATAAGCTTTAAGACAACCGTTTATTAAAGAAAAAATATATAAGAAAGAAGGAAACAGTTGTAATAAAAGCAAGCTGGCATGTCACAAAAAGCTCAACCTGTTTTGGCTTCAACATATTCAAAAATAGAAGCAGTTTTATTTAAACATGTCATAAACTTAACTTTTTCTATAAAAAGTGTATTAAAGGCGTGATTCCTTAATTGAGTCGAATAGTTTTCAAATTTCAAAGTGCGTAAATAAATAAGGCACAAACAAATTGCGTGTCGCTTGACAACCGCCCAAAATTGAGTTCTGTGCCGCCTTTAAATTTTTAAGTAACTTGAATGTTTTTCAAAACGTACTTAGTTTGAGCTGTCATCTGTAACAACTTTTGTATGTATCTATTCCAATGGACTTTGGTGTATATATGCATTCGTAAGAGCACTAAAGAATTTTGTGGCATGTACTCTGCATAAACTAAAGTCTTACACTTAAAAATAAATATTTGTTCTCATGTGATTTTAGTTCTATTATGCAAAACAAGCTATTTCGAATCAGGTAAAAGTTTCCAAAGAGCCTCTGAAAATTGGCTAAGCGTATACAGCATATTTTTAGCACAAAGTGCAGCATTGCTTTAAGCCAAAAAAAACACAAAATTTTCAGAATAGAAATAAATATTAAAAATAAATATAAAAAATGTGTTTGCAAATGGAAATTATAATGCAATTCATTTAGAGCACTGCGCCTGGCTCTTGCCAAAGTCCTTGGTGCATAATTTCTGTTAACGCTTATTTAAATGGCGCCTGTGCGCGCCAAAGATTAAACGGCATTCAAGTCGAAAGCAAAAGCAATAAAAAAGCAAAAACACCAAGAGAAGAAGTGAGACACAGAGTGAGAGAGAGAAACCAAAGCCACAAAAGACGCACAATAAACGACAATGTAAAAGCTAAAAGCACACAGAATTTTGCTTTCTTCCTGCGTTTTACCAGGGCCTTAACTGCGTTGGCTTTTTAATTTAGTATAAGCAGGGCACAACAACTACAACAACAAAAACAACAAGTGGGCCAACTACAGCTGGGAATTGCCGACTAAAATATGTTCTTTTTAGCCGTTTGAAACCTACACCTTATACATTTTATTTTCCACTATTTTTCTCTGGATATAGTAATTTTTGCTATTAGTATTTTGAGAAACATAAATCTAGCAACAAATCGTGAAGCTCTTGACGCTTTTTAATTTTTTGAAGAATTGGGTGTTGGAAGATATACCTTACTCAGTCGCAAAGGATAAGAAACATCAATCCCTTTTGCAAAGTTCCTTGTTGTAGAAAGGCAAACACAGAATTTTTTGTATGCTAATTCCTTTTGAGAAAGAGTATTATCTACATCTCCAATTTCCAAAGATTCAAATCACAATTTTAGAAGTGTTTAAGAAAATCGAAATTTTCGTTTTTACTAAAATATTTATGACTTTTTGAAATTGCATCTTAAGAATTTTGGTATCAGCTATTGAGAAAATGGTTCTTGTTGCATATATTATTTGGATTCCTTATTATTTTATTATAACATATTACTCTCATCTTCATAACTGGAGAAATAATAAAATAATCTTTAAGGTTTCTATGTAGTCTTTAATTTGCTAAGTTGGTCGAATCGATTAATTACAAATCAAGATATCCCTCTAAGCTTATAAGGAGATCTATTTAAAAAAAAAAAAATTCTATACCAAATTTTTTTTAAATTTATTTTTAATTTTTTAAACATTGAATAAATGGAACTAAAAAATTATAGCATAGGGTAAAGTCGGGCAAATCCGACAGTTTGGATGAACCCGACAGTGTGGGTGAACCCGACAGTGTGGGTAAACCCGACCTCCCACTGTTTTTACAAAACGGCAATACTAAGCGAGCTCTTATTAGTGTTATCGTGAAGAGCATTGAAAACAACCAAAATGGTAGCATGTCAGTCAGTCTACATTTAGATGCGCAATCGATAAGAAGTATATTTTTACGAAATTCAATACTTACATAAAGTCATCGAAAAAATCGATAAGTGGCTTATATACCATACACATAGACCTATATACTGCATATATAGTATTGGTTGGAAATTTCGTATAATTCAGTGGGGCAAGCCCGACCTATGCATAGTAGGGCGAACCAGACGTCCAGCTCGAACCAACAATAGCTACTCAATCCAATCATCCTTTATTGACATGCATTCAACTTTCATTTCGATTTATATGTTCTAAACATTTAGATTTTTTTTAATCAATACATTCAGTTTTGCAAAACAATAACGTGCGCTTTTAATTTATAAACATAAAACTTTTAAATTTAGATCATATCTGCGCTAAATCAGCCAAAAAAAAAATAGGCGGTCGGGTTTACCCCAACATTTTTGAAAATTACAAAAATTTACTTTTTTTGAAAAATGGTGATATCTCAAAAATTAATAATTTTCAGAAGAAATCGGCAGTTCTAGAAAATTGTGTTAGCTTTAATTTGGTATATCGGATGAGTTGATCCGAAGTCAAATAAGCATTTTTTTAGCCAAAATCAATTACTAGATCGGATTTGCACCACCTTACCCTACGCCCTACGTAATGATAAAATATATTGCTACTAGTAGCTTTGGTCCTCGCAAAAACTAAGAGGAAGACCTTCGAAAATGCAGTTCCTGATAATGCTGTTATATACTTAGTCATTTCTTCATTTTTTCGATTATGCTATAGCTAACACTCGGATATAGAGTATAATAACAATAACAGCAACAACAAATTTCCAAACTTTATTTTGGCGCACTTTGTTATACTTTGCTTACCCGGCGTATGCGCAATTTTTCAACGAAGCCAACTAGCTATCTATCTATAGTAAGATTTTAAGACAACCTTCAGATGACGATGACGATGACTTATTTATGCCAAATTAGCAGGACAACTAAATGAGAGCGCACGAATGAGAGGCGGAGCGAGGCAGAGCATAACAATTTATCTTGCTCATCAACAGCCAGGTAACTGTTAACTAGCAAAAAGTTTCTCCAAGAGAATTTTCTTGCCCCGCCCTTTGCTGCTTACAAGTGCTTTGCAATTATTACACTGCCCAAAAGTATGCTATAGTTGTTAGTTTTGTTGTTTTTCTCGTCTTAGTGTGTATTTATGTTGTGCACACTCAACACTTTTGAGCTTTTTGGGCAAAGATTTACATTTTCAATTGTTGTTTATTTGGGTAAAGATAAAACTTGCACTGAATGCCAAAATTTTTGATGTCGGTTGTGTAAAACACAGCTCATTAGAAAGTTATACTTAAAACTTGAGCTCTTATAGTTTTTTAGGTGACGTAGCTTTGGGGTTAAGCAGTAGGCAAGGTAGTGCAATGTTTGTCACAAGTAAAAGCAAAGGCAGATGGTGCGCATTATTCGTAGGTGACGTTAAATGTTTCATTGATGAAAAAAGTCTCGTGTGAGCTTTATAAACAATAAAACGATGACTTCTTAACAAAACACCCCTAGTAGCCCACCTAACTGCGTGAAATATTTTACAACTAAAATCTGAACAGAGCCATGCTCAATAAATTATTTTTTTAAGACCATTTGGTTCAGTTCTAATAACATTTAAAAAAGCTTAAAGTCAATAACTGCAAAAGTTATTTCTGAAAATCTCCTAAGAGCAATGAAAAAAATTTATAGTTGTTATTTCAACTACATCAAAATAAAACAACTTTTTGTCAAGACGTTAACTTCAAACGTGTTTCAACTACATTATTGCCCCATTTCGAACCCATTTGTCAAATTCTTTTGAATTCACAAATAAATTCACAAACTAAACCATGTTGTGAAGAATCTAAAGCATGCAATGGTTTTTTTTTTTTTCCATACACCAATTCAAACACCAATTGTTTGGGTCTTATCGTATAAGCTCACAAAATTTGCATCCTTTCGACTTGTTATTTTTTCTACGCTCTTAGGCTTAATGGCATTGTAAGCTCAAGCATTTTATTTTGTTTCTTATAGCAACAATAACAACAACAACAACAACGAGAAGTACAAGAACAACACTTGGAAAATAACATTCAGTTTGAGTATGGACCAAAGTTTCGAATTTTTTGAGAGCCATTTGAGTTTTACACATGGCATTTGTGGCATTAGGCATACAAATTGACATGTTATGCTAAAAATGAATTGCGTAATTTGATGGGATTTCTCAGGAAACAACAGTAACAACAACTATAACTATACATATGTATGTATAAGCATATATGTATGTACATATATAAGGATAAATGCAATAAGCAATGAGTAAAGTTTGCTCTTAGGATTTGTGCATGTTTTTCGGCTGTTGAATGTGTCTGATATATAACCCAATGATTATGTTGGTTTTTGTTAGATTGCCACATAAGCTGTTGCCAGGGTTGCCAAACTTTTATTTTTCGCAAAATGCCAGAGCAGCCAAAATATATGGAATTATGTCAATGCAAAATAATCAATAATGCTTCTAATTTATTTTTAATTAAAATTTCATGAAAAACAAAGTTTTGTTTGAATAAATTATTTGTGTTTATGCTTAGTATAAATTAAAAATTTTTTAAATTTAAAAAGTGGTTGATGTATGCTATATTTTTAATAAGGGATATTTTGATATTTTCAAGCAGTTTTCCGACAGAGGATTTCCGTGTTAATTTTCTCTAAAAGTTGCTAATACAGTATTAGTAATACTTATAAAAATCCTAAGTACAGGGCTTTGACAAAAGTCTAAATTTTAAATATGTATGTAATATACATATATGTACCTATAATTATGATTTTCTATATTAGCACACTGTGATCTTTACCTTTAAAAGGTTATATTTGATTTTGATAATTTTCAAAGCCCCATTCTCGCATATTTTATAGGAAGAAATGAAGATATATATGGATATAACGATTTTAATGCTAACAGTCAATATATTTGGCAAGACACTCTTGGTCTAAAAATATACAAATACATATATAACATTCAAGGTTTTATGAGCAAATTTTATAATAAATTTTGTTTTTGTTTTTTACCCGGTACTAAAAAGTACAAAGGTTGCAATTTTATTTAGATTTTTCTCTTTATATTTTGCTATATATATTGTTGACAGCGGACCCATAAGGCAAGGGATAGGCTTAAACCCGAAATTTCTCCTTTTTTTCTTCTTGGGTTTCTAATGTTGATGTCAGAGAAGTTAAAATATTATCAGCATAATTTGCTGCCGAATGCTATCTGGCATGTGCAGATATAGTATATATGTAAAGAAATATGCATAAAATATGGCAAACACATTTACAATCAAATTATATTCAATTTATTGTGAACACAAATAAACGTAACTTGCTGGCGCCATCTAGCTGCCAAGAGCTTGCTTACGCCATCTAGCGGCTACACTTAAGGCAGAAAAAATTGAAGGAGAAACACGAGTGTGAAATGAAAAAATGTTTAAGGGTTTAACTTTTAAAGGACAGTTGAGCAAATGTTTAAATTCACACTAACAAAAATTCTATATAAATTTAGAATAGCCTAGCCTAAGAATTTTTTCCATAACCAGTTTGGCCTATTATGGCTGTACCAGTTGGCTAAATTTTATCTATTAATAAAAAAAAATTGGATCAGTGATAAAAAGAATTGATATTAGCAAATCAATAATATTAAAAAAACACCACTAAACTGGCTGCATATTTCCAAAATTCGCATAAATTTTGACTAAACTGATTTTCAAAAATTTGTGGTTTTCGAGTAGTTAACATAAGTTTACAAATTTTAGGGTCATCGAGTGAAAATAAAAAGTATTTAGGGTAATTTTGGGCCAAGAAGCACGAAAATGAAATTCCTTTTTTTTTTAACCCTAGACCTGTGCTTGGGGCACTCAGAGCCCCGTAGTGCATTTTGTACTTTCGCCAAGCAAAGGTGTAGAGTTAAGAACCGTTTTCGAGATTTTTTGAAAAACATTTTTTGGCTACTTTTTTGAAAAGACATGAAAGACGAATAGATCGATAGGTTTTGATGTGTTCTTTATGGTGACATACGATATGTGCAGATTAGTAAAAATTATTGAAGTTACAAGCAACCAAATTCGAAAAAAATGTCACTTTTGACCATTTTTCAAAATTACAAATGACACTAGTTTACACGAAAAATTAACCTTCCTAAAAAGGTATTTTTAAGGGTAATTTGGGGTCGAGAAACACGAAAATGGCAAACCTTTTTTATTTAACATGCACAGTTTTTGGATTCTTTTTTCACTTATTCCTCAATATCTCGGAATATAAAATCAACAGTCCCTGTCCGATTTCGAAGATCTTAGACTCGAAATGTTCGTAAAAGAATTCCCTTTCACGCTAAAGCTTTTCTCGTTAATAAAAAGCACACCAAAGGTTTTTAATTTTGAAAAATGTTCGAAAATTACACTTGTTTTTGACTTTGGTTGCCTGTAACCTCGATAATTTTTACTTAATCTGTACATATTATATATCACTGGAAAGAGCACATCAATACCTTTCGATCTAATCGCCTTTCATGTCAATAAAATGCAAAAGTTTACATTTTTATTCAATCACACTTTTGGTCGAAAAAAAAAATTTAACGCTCAAAGTTTTTCGTTTGCGTTCAGTTAGGTCTTTACGAATTTCCCTCCAGCAGTAATCACCCATCATGTCTTTGTCCCAAAAAAACCCTCATTCGCTTTCAATAGCTGCTTGCTCTTTGCTCTCAGCTGCCAAATTTGATGGAAAAATGTCGCAATGATTGTGTAGAAAATGCCTTTTCAGTGACGTAATGCATTATAATTGGCCTTTACTTATGTTTCAAAAGAAATGGACTTAAAAAAGAATTAAAAGCTTAGATGCCATAGAAATGCTTTGAATGAATAGTTTCAAAAAAAAATTCCACAAAATCTGCATTCTTATAAATCAGCGATGATATCGCTGTAATCGTGACAAAACCCTGGCAACCCTGACGTGGCATGCCTCTATGCATATCTGTTGGTTGTAATGTGCGTGCGTGTGTGTGAGTGTGTGTGTGTGTTTGTGTGCATGTGTTGCCACTTTGCTGCACTAAATTGCATTTAATTCAGAGATTTGCGTTGTATTTTCTTTTTTTTTGCCCTGTTCTGTTGCCTGCCTGCAACTACTTTGTTGTTGTAGCAGTTGTTGCAGTTGTTGTAGCTGTTTTTGTTGCATGGCCTTCACCTAAATAGAAGCAACGGGTTTGACTGTGCATAGAAGTGTTGGTGTGCTGCTGTGTGTGTGCTTGCTTTAAATTTATGTGTAAGCACAATGCTTACACACACACATGCCCTCACTCACACAGATACTTACACTTACAAGCTCCCAAAATCTCACACATGCTCAGCACAGCGCTGTGCGGCAAACAAAACAAAATTTTTGCATATATTTACTTGGTATATATGTATATAAATTTTTTTTTTTTCTGAGCGCGCTTTAAATTCAACAACAAAATGTTGAAAAGAATTGAAAGTAGATGCAGGGGGAAAAAAAAAAAATAAAACACAATCGTTTGTATAATTTTTGTTGAATTTTTATGATTTTCCTATTATGAAAATGAAAATGTTGGCAGTGCTGGAAAACCTTGAAAACATTTTTACGTGCTTCCTTTTTATGACGGCGCGTAATTTTGTGTTTTATCCAACTCAAGATAGATCAAAAAATTTAACTGCTTAATTAAGTTAAATTATGTCAGAACTGCAAATGAAAGCGAAAGTTTAGCTCTGTGTGCCGTCAAAAGTGGCTAAAACTTGTTCGCTGGATTTCTTGCACCAGTTTTTCGTTTCTTTCATTTTTTTTTTTTGTGTTTACGACTTGGTTCGCTGTCAGCACCAAAGTGGCTCGCTGTTTCCCCCCTTTGGTGCGCTGTTTGGTGTAACTCCAAGGCTTGTTTGCATTGAGTTGACATTTCTTGCATGCAAAACACGAGCAAAGTTGCCACACTTTTTTTTTTTTCGTTTCTTGCCACTTGCTCGGCAAAGCGCTTAAAAACTTTTGTCTACACCCCCCACGCTGCGCTCTCATACGCTAAAGACAGCGAACAGACGTCGACTGACAACGGCTGACTGAGTTTGGATTGGAACTTCTTTGGATGGGTTTTGGTGGGGATCGGTGTATTATCTGTAATGCCAAAAACTTGCTGCTGCCTGTGGCCCCGCTGCGTTCTGACAAGATTTGCATAAAATTAAGGATTATTGTAACAGGATTCGATAAATTTGCGTGAAATATTCCACTCAATGTGCATATTGATGACTAAATCCTTTGACACCTTTTGGCCTTTTGTTAAGCGCCCCAAATATAGCTCATTGTGTTTATTTTCAATTTGATTAACAAACGCGATAACTACCTAACAGTTATGTAGCTTAAAATTGTGCCTCTGGTTGGCATTATGTGCTAATTCCTTGAAATGAATTAATGGCCAACAAGGTCGAGTCAAGTCATTCCCTACACTTTGGCCAATGCAATAAATCAGTTGCAATAATGCCCATTCAGTTTGATTATTCAATTGCAAAATTCTGACAGCATGCCATTTCAAGGAAATGCACCCACACGCACACACGCACACAATCAAATAGAAAATTATATATATGTATAATATATATGTATCACCATAGGAATGCATACCAAATGCAGGATAAAGCGACCGACCGACCACACTGCTCTGTTTCCCCATTAGAGATGGTAGCGTGAGAAGAATTTTGTTGTAGCACAATTGAGACTATAAAAGTTTTTGTGTAAGATCTTTTTCTCTTGTAGAGAAGATATATCTCAAAAAAAAAGTAATAACCAGAGATGCTGTATCAATTGTTATATTTTTTCAAGAGCTTCGAAACAGCTGTTTTAATTTATTTCCGGCTACATCTATATCAATAACACCATTAACACCACACTTTTAACTATACAACCATCATTAGATATAGACTATTATCATATGGTATTTGAAAACCTACAATATAAAGTTTTATAAATTCAATTTAAAATTTTAATTTGTACCACCCACCACATTGCAATTAAATCCGAAATATTTCTTAAGAACTCCAAAGGGTATTTTCATAAACCAACAAAACTCAACGAATTTTGTACAAAAAATGTTTTTTTGACCGATCAGCTATGGGAGCTGTATGATATAGTCAACCGATTTTGATGAAATATGGTACAGTGCTTGGAAACTATAACTTTCGAATGCCAAATTTGGCTACGATATCTTCATAAACCAACGAATTATTCATCTGAAACTTTTGGTTTTTTCGAAAAAAAAAACACTCTGAAACAACCCTACGGGAGTTATATAATATAACGCCGATGTCAAAAAATAAAATAAACAAGGAATTCAATCTGAAAGTTTGGTTTCTTTAGCTCTTACCATCTCTGAGATCTAGGCGTTCGAACGTGCGGACAGACAGACAGAACATTTTAAAATTTTATATCATATGTTAATTTTAGTTTTCTATATAATAAATAGCAATAAAAGTAAGCACAAATTGTAAGAAAGTAAAATACTTTTAGGGAAAATCCATTTAATGCTGACAATAACTTTTAATTTGAGTGCATCTGACATGAATCTACAAAAAATATGTATAATTCGCTTTTAAATAAAATTCTAAGAAAAAAGAAGAAGTGATATGATGTGATATTTTAGCTTACAAAGTAACGAGTTCTAAGTATTAAAATTATAACAAAATTTTTTATAGCACCGGATTTTTATATAATTTTAGAACAATTTTTAAGAATTTTTAATATATGATTATAAAATCTTAAAAGTTTTGGACAAAGGTGGTAAGGTACTATGATACGCTCAAATATTTCATTATTTGGAACTAAAAATAACAAACATAAAACTTAAATGAACTTCTTCAAAGCCCATTCTTTTCGTATTTTGTACACATTTTAAAGCCGTAAACGATTCTCAAAAACAATTTTTCCAAACATAAATCAAAAAAAAGTTATTATCATCCTAGGGCTCCGCCGACTCGTTAACAGTGTTTGCATGGACAAAAAAAATCCAGGGCTATGGTTTTGCATAAAGGCTGTTAAAGGAAAAAGTAATCCTGAGTTTCCGTTCGAAGGTCTAAGTAAAAGAAGCGCCTGCTTCCTTTGACATTTGGAAGCAAAAAAGGCGTGCCCGAGGTAATTGTGACGTGATTTAATAGCTATCCAGCAAGAGGAATAAGCTATGAACTTTTGTGGAAGTCTAATATCGTTGCTTCATTTCATTCATATTATTAGATTAAACTTGCAACAATTTGCTGAGTATTTTAGTGTACTCAACTCAATGAGTTTTACTACAAGATTTTCACACTCACGATCAACTCACGCGCCCATTACTATGCGATATGCGTTGATAATGACATATTAAATGCAAAACGTTTACATAATTGAATGCCCGATAACAATAGACCACAAATGCATAGCTAGCCTAGTGCACTTTCGATGTGTCTATTTGTATTTCCGTGTCTGTATGAAGGGCTTTCAGTGTGCCCGCCCATTCCTGTGCATTTTATGCCGCCGATTTACAGACCAAAGAATTTACTTAGCACCACAAATTTATCGGTCAAACAAAGCAGCCAGCAACAATAAAATTTTACCCTCACTTGTAAAATCTCTATTAAATATAAATTATTTATACAAAACCGCAAAATATGGCATGGCACTCACGTAGTAGGCCATAAATTTTAACAACTGACTTTGTGCCCTCTGGCTATATGCTCGACTCGACTCGACTTGGACTCGACCAGGCCAGAACCGAACACGACCTGTGGCCAGGGGCTAAAGCAATTTTTGTTTGTTTAGCTTCAACAGGTGGCGCTTTTGTTGCTGTTCTTCTAGCTGTCGCTGTTGCTTAAGGCGTGCAGCCTCAGAGCCATGACTGTCCGTTGCTCTAAGGTCGAGTAGGTCGCTGAGTACATCTGTCCCTTGGTCGGTTGCCGTGTCTGTTCCCTGTTGTTTAATGCATGGCACTTCACATGCTACGCTCCAACAATAAATCACAAAGAAAAGAATATAAACCACAGCATAAAATGAAACAAAAATGTTTTCTCTGGTTTTGCATTAAAATTTACAACCTGCTAAACAAGGCCGTATACGGCCAAAAGCAACAAACCCAACGAAAACCCAAAGAAACCAACAAACCCAACAGCAACACGCGAATTTTCTTATATGAATAATTATGCATAAATTTAACATTTATCTTCTTTGTTGCTTCTGAACTATGACTCCGTTGACTCTACTAAGTTAGGAAAACTCGTCGCCATGGCAGTCCGTCCGGCGCTGAAACCAATTACACAAATCAGTTGGCCAAGAACTTGCACACTGACGGACAATTACCAACAAACTTGAGAAAAATTGAGAATGTGCACTTGGAAAAAGTGTTGCCTGATTACATAAAGTTACTTCTCTAATTAGGGGATGTCAGCCTGTGAAGTTGATTCCTTTGGCAGGTTGCTCACATCTGGTCACACTAGGCATTTAATTTGATCATTAAGTCAAGTATACGTTGAAAGATTATTAAATTAATAAACATGTCTGAAAATAGTTTATCGTGAGCATATCAAAACTCTTTTGAGAAGTCATCTTTTCGACTCTGGATCTCGTTATGGATTTGGAAAAAATTTAATGTTACATTTTTTTTTAAATTTTTTTATGGATTAAGTTTTTGCAGACAACATTTTGTTGCGCTTATGTAAACATTTCAATCGGATTCTCGTCTTGACTCTAGAACTATTTCGTTTCTGGAAAAAAATGTTTTCTTTCTGATGTTTGTTCAGTGTCCTTTTCTAGCAATCATTTTTCTTTTAGTGTAGCGTGTGTATGAATCAAGCTCAATTAAGTTATTAGATTGGGGTTTGTGTTTTCTCTGGAATACTTACTAAATTATTTACGTCTTCAAATGATGTAATAATTTAATTGTAATAATTGATTGTGACATAGTTATTTCCATGGCAGAAACCAATGGAATACTAAAACTAAAATGTTCCAACCACAACTTGCGAAACTTTAAGACTTGGACTGCTTGAGAATGGTTGGCCTGAAAATGGTCTCTGGGACCAAATGCATATGTTTTATATAGCGTTAGCCGCAGAACAACGGACAAATTCAAAGCCGAAATTACGAGTTCTACCCAGAGCTCGTCAAAAAGGTCGACCGTTTTGCGTTGTCCAAAAATAACTCTTATTTACTGAGTTTTTGAGCAATGTCTCAGAGAGCAACCGTTCACATTGCTCTTTTAATAAATCGGTCTGCGCTCAACGAATAACCGATATTTTGTTTTACCTTTGCTCTGGTTATTCGCCAACCGTTTGGTCGCGAGAGAAAAAATAAAGGTCTTTTGCGTTTGTATGCGTGTATGTGAGTGAGGCGTCTGTTTGGGCTTGTTAGTAACATATGTTTTTCAAGGCACGGGCAGACTTTAAAGCGTTATAACTTGGAAACTACTAGAGATACTAACACGATTTAAAAACCAGTCTTGTGTACTTTTTTGAGATCTACAATATTTTGATACACACCAAAAGCGAAAAATGGCAAGGGGGTGGGTAAAAATACGAAAAACTGCGTTGTTTTAAATTTGGCGCCATCTACTGCTGAAAATATGAACTTCTGGGTATACCTTCCAATACAAATAAAACTCAAAATTCAATTTTCATAATTTTTTGTCTTGAATGTTTTTTTGTACGACTTATACAATTCGAGATAAATGGGCCGACACAAAAAGTGCAGCATTCTCAACAAAGCAAATTAAAACGTAAAAGACCGTTTGCGCTGACATTTATTTTTTCGGTTGGTCTGCTGATGCTTATGTGCGAGCGCTCAATCAGTTCGCTCTCAATAAGATGTTATTGAAAGAGCGTAACAAGAATTGCTCAACTGTTAACACTCAGCTGAAAACCGAAATAAAGCGAAGCGAAGTGTTATGCTCAGAGAGAGAGCAAGCGTGCATGGTTTTTTCGGTTATGGTTGCGAGTAGACCGCAAAGGAAAAAACGGTCGACCGTTATTTACGAGCTCTGGTTCTACCTCATCCGCTAAGCGTACCAACTACTCTTCGCTTCCCTCTCAAAATACCACAGCTAAGTATTACTTCTCATGGGGTAGTGGTTATGAAGGACATAGCTAAGATTCTCATCGATGAATTAAATTGTTGCTCTGGCGATCAGCGCACCGAAAGGATTGTTTAATTTAAATGTCCAACGACTCTTTGATTATAAATGGCCTCCCAAAGCAAAAGCTTAGTTGTTCCCGTTCAGCAGAGAGTCTTGGAAAGATAAGAAATATTCGGCGTCTTCAGTGGCCTGTGTATAGTATGCACAAAACGGTCCGTCACATGCTTCAACTTATACAAATAGGATTAAAAGAAGCCACGTCCTAAAAGTAATTGTTTTAAATAGAAGTCTGTTCCTACTCACCCATGACCGGGTGTCCGGAATCAGTCTTCTTATCCCTGTTTCGTTGGGGAAAGCTCTCTATCTCAGTACCTTGCTAACTCTCTACCATGATACCTCTCTACCCCTCTACCACTCGATAAACGTTTTAGCGGGGTACAGCAATTCTCAAGGATCGCATGGTATCATCACCAAAGATCTGCGTTACTTTAGAGTTATTTGGTTTTTTTTTTAACGACAACCAACATATGAGAAACACTTAGAGATTTTGGCTTACAAGCAGCTGTGAATATATGGATGTGTGTCTCTGAGTCAAGATTCCAAATTATTGAAAAAAATAGGTCACATGCATAAGAATTTTCTTTCTATACATTTGACAATAAATAGACTTTTGTTATAAGTTTTTACCTTGAATAGTTTAATTATATTTTAATGGTATCAAATAGTCTTGGAAAGAAAACTCATAGGATCTCACCTTATCATGGCTTTCACGGGAACAGAGTAGCTCACTAGCTTCCTTTCTTTACGAGGCATTTCTATTTACTTCACCGAGGTTTTACCCACAGTCTGACTTTTATTGTGTTGTATTTCATATCTTTCATGATATTCTGCAATCAAAAAGACTTTCACATGGAACTAATCAATCAATCACAAATGTATATACTTATAGCGCTTTGTTTTTAGATTCAAATCAATGCTGTTACAGCCATTTTACGTCTCTGGATATCAAATGTTAATATTATGGTATTCAAATCAATCAAAAGACCAATAACTGATTCAGAAAATGGTATACAGTTGACAGCTGTTTTTGAAGTACATTAAGAACGATGGAGTAAGGTAGAAATTTGCCAAGAACCCTAGCTATAAAGCTTTGTGAAGCTGCTGGTTAGTTCAGTTGAAGACAATACACAGCAGTATGAAGTTCAATCTGTATTTCCACTTAATTTGTCTGACTCTGATACTGGCTGAAGTATTGTGTCAATCGACGCATCATAATGAAACAGTGTTGGGAAATGATGCTGTTCTGCTACCAGGACCTAAGAATCCCTACTGCCAGCCACAGTTGTGCCACAGAGGCAGAAAGCATGTGTCCTGTGAAAAGTACACACATGTGAGTGTCGCAATTTCTTTAGTTTCCTCGAATAACTTAGATGTTGCTTCCTAGCAGAATTTCCACAGATCGTGTCAGCCAAATAGCACGCATTTGGTCAACCTTACCGAATTTGCCGACACCTTCTTGAAGGGTCACAACGAGCGTCGTAATAGAGTGGCCAGCGGCAAGAACACCTCACTGCCACGTGCTGCACGCATGGTGGTTATGAGCTGGAGTGATGAGCTGGCCACACTGGCCGGATACAATGTGCGCATGTGTCAGGCGAAGCACGATGAATGCCGCAATACGCACAACTTTATGAATTCCGGACAGAATGTCATTGTATTCAACATGACACGTCAACTGGAGGATAGTGTGTTGACCAAGCTGTATCCGGAGCTCATAGCCATTGGAGTGCGTGCCTGGTGGAGTGAGCACAAAAATATGACAACGGCTGATGTGGAAAGCTATCCCTGCGAAAGAAAGAAGCAGCAGTGAGTGTCTTACCGGCTCATGCAACCTTATAGGTATATAATATTATTTCTTGCAGACTCTATCGCCATTTTGCAGTGATGGCAGTGGAAAATAATACCCATGTGGGTTGTGCTGGAGTGCGCTATACTGTCAAGAACATTACCTTCTTCAAGATAACCTGCAACTATGCCGGCGACTATACATGTCGCAAGCCCATCTATCATATGCAGAGCACAGACTGCACCACTGGTCACAACAAGAAATACAAATCGCTCTGCTCCAAAAAGGAAATATATGCCCAAAATTCGCTCTCTATATAATTTGACCCTAAGCCTAATGTAATTTTAAAAGCCATTCATGTCCTTTTAACCAGAAACTATTTATCCCATTTGCGCAAATATTGCACAATAAATATTGCGCGTAACAATACGTGCGTACCCAAATGCAATCATTATGCATTCACAATTCATATGGCACAATATCAAAATGGAATTTCTGCCAATTTCCTGCACATTGGACAAATGGCGTCGTTGTCGTCGCTGGCTTCCCGGGTTTGCGCCCAGGAAATGGGCTAAAAATGGCGCCAATGCAATTACCTGCACAAAAAGCATCGGGCACGCAACAATATGACAAAAATGTTTATCCATGTGAAGGACGCGTTCCGTGAGTTTTGTATCGTAGCAAGCGGAATAGTATCTTATAGATATATGTAGCTAAAGTAGTGCGGAGGATAAGTTTAAAGTGCTGAGATTGTATTTGGTGAAAAGTGGATGGATGAATTTGGTGACTTTGTGTTAGCTTTGGTTCAGTGGACATACGGGACATTCAAAGGGGTTAAGGCCACCAACCCCACATCATTTTAACAGAATCTTAGCTTTTACTGTGGCTTGTAGCTTTCAGCTTTTGGTTTACCTCTGGACCTGCTTGAAAACTTATCAATGAGGTGCTTGGAGTTTCATTACAATGCTTTCTTGCTGATTTAGCTGTAAGCGGAAACGTTTTACTTAGAATCACATTTTGATGAAAGATTGGGTGAGAATCAGGTAAGCTCAGGTTATGTATTGCGTTAAAGCAACGCTATGTGATGTAGTTTTCTTGCGTCATATTACGCCTCGTTATCTTACGTTCAACCACGTAACGTTACGCTGCGTCACATCGTGTTTTGTTACGTAACGTTGTCTTATGTCGTTTGCTTTACGTCATGTTTACTTAAGTTACGTCACTCTAGGTCGCGTTGTGTTATGTTGTGTTGTGTCTTGTTGCTTCACGTTACGTCTAGTTATCTTACATTGCATCATTGAATTATGTCACGTAACGTCGTGTACGTTACGTTGTGGTATGATACGTCACATTGTCACGTTACGTCGCTTGCGTTACATTGTATTATGATACGTCAATCATTCTTCACACTTTGCTTACATTACGTCACAATGTCTCATGTTGCGTTTTCTTGGTGCGTTACATTAGATCGCGTAACGTTACATTCCATCACGTAATGTCAGGCTGTGTTATAATGCGTTTTATCACGTCATGGTACTTCACGTTGCGTTTGGTTACATAGCATTATGTCATGTTATGTACCACCTTACCTTAAATTACGTCACACCTAAGTCACCCTAATTCTAACGTCATGTTATACTTAGATGATGTTTGGCTAATTTCAAGGCTATACCTCTTTAATACCCTTGCATAACTTTGAACCCGAGATTTGAGTTAAGTTTTGAAAAAGAACGTTCAAAAAATTCCTACTGAATATACAAAACAACACGCTTTCTTGAAAAACGCACGTTTTACAGCTAAAGTCTTCAAAATAGAACATCCGACAAAATACACCCTGTATTTTCCTAACTTTCCTCAAAGCACTTCTAGGCCAATGAGGCTTAAGACTTAAGAAAAAAATGTCTTCCTACACAGCTTGGTATCGGATCGTCGATATATCGAGACGCAAAATATTGTTATCGTGCATTCAGTATCAACACCGCTAGATTCGATTTTCGAAGTATCGGATCGATATTGCACAGCCCGGATTAAATTTATAATAATGGAGGCCAATTTGTAACGTTTCTTTATTATGGTGAAGGAAGGGAGAAGGAGTTTCGAAACTATTATGAAAGATATAAGGTGAGTCATCTGTTGGTATAAGTGTCAACTAAATTAGACAAATGTGTATACCAATGCAAGTTTGAAAAATATTTATATTTCATTTATGTATGCAAAATAATATAGGCCCGTCGACACGTTGACCATTTTCTTAGTATGCCTGTACCACTTTTACGCGTTGTACTTTTTTTTACCAACCAAACAAACAGATGGCCCACCCTGTATAATGCTTGCAGAAAAAGGTGCATACCATATGCTTTAAACCTTCTCCGTTGGTTCTTGCAGACTCCCAGACGGACATGTAGACGAAGGACATAGCAAGGAAAACACTTTCGCAATTTATCCTTCATTTTAGCAAAAAACTTAAATGTGTTAATCGATTAGGACTGTTCTTATACAAGCTGTTTTTTCTTTCCTTCCTTGCAACTTAATCGACGCAGTTTATTTACACCGTTGTCAAGTATTTTTCATTCTTTTTCTCTAGGGCTTAATAGAGCAGCCAATTATTCCACACATGCTCTCGCTATTGGCCAAGTTTGTAATGTTCAGTCAGTTGTAGAAGAGTTAACAGGTCATAATAATAAGTACATACTTATGGTGTATGGCTTAGAAATAGTACATGGTTTATATTGTATATAGAAAAACTTTCATTTTTTTCTATAACCAACTGGATTACAAAATGTGGCTTGCTTGTTGTTGTTGTACGCTGCAGATTATTAAGCAACTGCTATTTAAACCAAGAGCTCATCAAGTCTAACCATCAAATAGCTCTCATTGAAAGCCCAGAGAGAGCGAGAGTGTGTGTGTGTGTGTGCGTGTGCAGCTCATTAATTTCACCGTTTGAGCACACTGCATATGCAGTGGAAATGTTCTCCAAAACATTCTCACACCCACTTTCCGCTCCCTCTCACAATTTTTCTCGGTCCATCAGTTTGAGATTGGAACTTTACGACAGTCAGCAGCTTGCAGTTGGCTTATAAAGTTGGTTATGCTATGCCACAAAATGCTCTGGCAATCCGATTAAGCATCTAGCACATTTCCATTTTCCTGCATTTTCCACATTTTCCACATTTTCCACATTATTTCCATTTCCATTTCATTATTTTATGCGACTTCATTAGATTGAAATTGAGACTGAGAGCAAAAAAAATAAACCAAGAAAAAATTGACATCGAGATGGAAAAACGAGAGATTTGTGAAAACAAAAAGCAAATGTTAAGCGTGACTTTCTAATCGCCTTTGCTTGGGTGTATCAACTTGGGTATCCTCTGGACTAGCTCTGCGTGGAGCTTTACTTGCAATCAAGGATTACACATTTGTATGAACTCTTCAGAGTAGTGTCGTTGTGTGTGTGTGTGTGTGTGTGTGTGCAACACCTGACGAAAGTTTTTACTTGAATCAGTTACGTGAATCTTAGGTGTTAGTTTTTAAAGTTTTTTTTGAGCTTCCAATTGAGAGCAAGAGTTTGATAAACACATTTTGTGTAACATATGTTTGAATATCCTTTCAAAATTAAAGCGCTGCTTTTAAATATTTATTTGATAATATATTACAGAATTTCCTTAAATTTACTAAATTCACTTTTCTTTTAATTTTTAACCAAATTCAATATATTTTTTGGAAAATTTATTTAGTTCTTTGAACAACTTTTTACTATCTATTTATTTGGTATGGCAGTTAAATTCTTAATTTTTCCAAAGCTTTCCCAGTACATAATTGTAAATTAACGAACATTTTTTTCTTGGTTATATGTTGTTTATATGAAGCCCAGCTTTTGTAAATTTCCCTAATCAAACTTTTTGTAGCGATTAATTAAAAAATTCGTAGAAGGTTGAATCATAAAAAATGTTGCTATCATTACAAAAAAAATTGATAGCCTTGAAAATTTCTCCTTTAAAGTCAATATGCTGCCTGTAAGAGTATTTAGGAGTAGCAACAGGCGTTAAGGAGAAACTGTGACACTTTTGGCAACAGTGTATGCCTGTTATATATTTTTACTCTCGCTTTTATTGCAAAAGCAGAAAATTTTATTTTAGCCAACAGTTTAAGCCAGTTTGGCTGCTTTTCTTTTTTGAACAATATAAACTTGCACAATTTGTTTGGTTTTGGTTTAGTTTCAGGTTCAGATTTTGGCCACAGAGCAGTTTAAACGTTTTAAGTTTAATTTTTTTTGGTTTTGTTTGGCCTGTGTAATAAAATGAATGCTGTTTTTTAGCAGTTTAGAAAAAGTTATGACGTCACACAAACAAACTTATGCGTGTGTGTGTGCGTATATTTATGCTGAAACAGCTGTTGGCCATATTACTCATACGCCATGCGGCACTTTTCGTTGCACATAAATATCTATTAGTGGCTTAAAGGTTGAACTGCACTGGCCAAGTGAAGATTTACGAGCACTTTGCCAAAGCTCTGATAATGGCGCATTAGAGTTCTACCAAAATGTATCTATGTAATACGGTGTGTGTGCAACTGTGTGTGCGTGAGATATTTAAAGCTGTTTGGCAAGTGTCACAAATACATAGAAACTGAAACTGCGCGCTTATTGAAGTCCATAAAGTGCAAGGAAAACCCTCAAGGAAAAACATTGTGAAAACCAAAACCCAAACCCAAAACCAAAACCCAGCCCAAATCCCAAAACCAAAGTCATTATCATTGTCAGCACGTAAAGCTGCATCTACTGCATGCTTTTCCTTTGTGTTTGTATAAGTGCTTGTATGTGTTAGGATAGGAATCTTTGTATTTTTTTGCCCACTTTTCCAGCTTTTATGCATGTTCTCACGCTGAGTTCAAACTGCTCGAAGAGTTATTCAGGTCGAAGTGAAACAAAAAAAAAAGGCGTTTACTAGCCAAAAAAAAAAAAAAAAATAGCAGAAAGACAGCTAGAAAATGCTCTTAGCCCGCGTCGGTTACTTTGGTCTTCGTTTATTTCCTTATTTTATTTTTATGAGCAACTTTATAATGGAGCACACGGTTTACGTTTATTAGCATACTCTTCGTCTTCTTCTTCCTCTTGGCGTATTGGTCGAAGCTCTCAAGGTGCGTTTAATGGCGGCATCTAGTTGCTCGTTACCAAGGCACTTTATGACTTCATTCAAAAGTATTTATGTGTGTGCTTACTCACTCATCTATAGATACACACACACACTCACACACACATAGATACATACGTCCCGTGGCCATTTTTATCGTTGGTGTTGGCATTGAGCGCCAATTGATTTGCCATAAAAGCGTCAGCTGGAAATGTGTCAGCTTAGCTGCAAGTGTGTGTGTGTGTGTGTGGTGTGCGCCGCCTTGAAGGCAAAAATTTAATGAAATTTATGCAGTCTGCACTGCGGCACACACACACACACACATGCACCAATTACACCCTGTGTTCAGACAACAAGTGCAAGTTTCACCTGTTACAATGCTTCGCCATTTTGTATTTCTCCGTAATACTTATACCTTAACTTTGGTCATGAAATATGCAACATTAAGGAGAACAAGCAGCTAGAGACCAAATAATGAATATCTTCTACGTCAACAAAAACCAATTGGCGAGGAGTAACCTTTGCTTGGCTCAAGAATAACAAAAATCGCATGTACCAAGGAAATAAAAAAGTGTAAAAATTCGGTAAGTTCTATAATACAGGAAGTACATGCTGACAATGGAAAGAGAAGATTCTAGGAATATCTGTTTGAAGAACCTAGAACTTAAAATTCTCCTTAAAATGGTCGGCACGGCCCTGTCTTACTTATATAGGGATTAGACTCACGTACACTACAAGTACACGTCACATGAACTTGTGTGCGTAGCAACAGACACGAAGCCGCTTTGACGATGCCTATGTGGACGCGACGTGACGTCACTGCGCCACTGACACAAACGCAAGCTAAAATGTGAGTGCCGACCACTGATCTATATCGTCTACTAATAAACCTTTTTGCCAAACTTAATCGGTATCTGCTTTCATCTTCCGGCATCTGAACTCTAAAGGTTCTCGCCATACTCTTAAACCTTTTTACCTTAAAATTTAAGGCACAAAAATTTATATTAAAGAAAAATATTCTTTCACATACTAGCTGCGATACGTTATTTGCTCTTTAGTCTTATGTGAGTCTAATGAACAAAACATTCTGTAGCATTTTTTGATGCAAGCCGAAACTGTTCACGAAAAGTTGACCTTTCAACTTAACAAAATCTATGACGCAATCCTTCGTAAGTGTATCTAAGCTATCTTGCAACAAAGTTGCCAGTTGTCGCTGTTGCTCGTTTTGACCCAGTTCCAAGGCCAGACATTGCAGCTTGTTGGCCATTTTCAGTTAGCCGCTTGTCGCTTGAACTCGCTTTCAATTTGGTTTTGATGTTTATGAACACTTTGAGAGTATCGCATATAAGCAAGAAGCTTTTGTTTTGGCCGGCTTATGGTTATTGCATGAGTTTAAGTGTGTGCGTGTGTATGTGTTGCCTGATTGTTAGTTAAAACTGCGCCATTTTGTGCATTGAGCTGCCAACACTCAAAATGGAGTTCACGTTATTGCAGCAGTTTTTGCGTCTGTGTGTGTATGTGTGTGTGTGTAGACAGTGCCAAGTAACAGCTTAAACATGGCCAAGATGTGCCCAACTAGATAGTACAATACACACAATTGAACAAATCCTGCAGCGAAGCAAACTAGTTAGGAACTAGTTCATTTAAGGGTGTGTTTAGACTGTAATAAAAACCAAAATTGGTCTCGATCTATTAGAATTGAAACAAGTGTTTTACTTTTGTTTAGTTGTGTCTAAATTGTTTCAATTCAATTTCAGGCTGGTTTGCAACTTGTGTATTTTGGCATGAATGACACAAGTGAAATGGGAATTTCCTTTTTTAGTAAATAAATATTTAAGTACACAATTTAAACAAATTGTAAGTGGCAAACCTATAAAAAATAATCTTGTCTCAATTATACTAAAAGGCCATCATCTGCTTTGATAAAAATATTTTGAAAAACTCTATCAGCTCCATAACAAGTAAAGATATCTGATGAAACTGTTTTTAATTTTAAACAAAAATAAATGCATTGTTATTGCAGATTGGGAAAATAAAAGCTATGCCTTCCAGGCGTTCGGAAAAACCGCCCAACATTTTTTCTTCAATGTGCTATTTTTTTGTGACGAAATTGTAACACTATATTGTAATATAAAGCCATCAATAAATACATAAATTCGTAAAAGTGTACTTTTAATTGAAAAAAAAAAAAAAAATAAAATATTTAACTGCCATTTAAGTTATTGTTGAAGTGGAAGCTCTTTGCGTTCTTTCCCAAACAAATAAATTGAAACTCTTGCTTATTTTTAACAATTTGCAAAGAAAAGCTTATTTTCTGAGTTATTTCATCTTCTAAAACTATAGAATCTTTAAGAAACGAGAAACGATCAATTGAATCATTGCCTATTTCTTTTTTTCTTTTTTAAGTCTCTTAATTTTAAATGTTACTAAACTAAACTGAACTAAACGGAACTAAACTGAACTAAACTGAACTAAACTGAACTAAACTGAACTAAACTGAACTAAACTGAACTAAACTGAACTAAACTGAACTAAACTGAACTAAACTGAACTAAACTGAACTAAACTGAACTAAACTGAACTAAACTGAACTAAACTGAACTAAACTGAACTAAACTGAACTAAACTGAACTAAACTGAACTAAACTGAACTAAACTGAACTAAACTGAACTAAACTGAACTAAACTGAACTAAACTGAACTAAACTGAACTAAACTGAACTAAACTGAACTAAACTGAACTAAACTGAACTAAACTGAACTAAACTGAACTAAACTGAACTAAACTGAACTAAACTGAACTAAACTGAACTAAACTGAACTAAACTGAACTAAACTGAACTAAACTGAACTAAACTGAACTAAACTGAACTAAACTGAACTAAACTGAACTAAACTGAACTAAACTGAACTAAACTGAACTAAACTAAACTGAACTACACTGAATTGAATTAAATTGAAAGGGATTGAATTGAAGTCATTGAAATGAATTGAACTACCAAAAAGCTAAGAGTTTGGTTCTCTGCGGCAGTTTTAAAATACATTAAAAAATTTTACAGTTTGATTTAATAAGTTATTATAAAAAAAAAAAAAGTATATCTCGAAAAAGTTCCGATCTCGTTTTCTCCGCCTTCTCCATCATATTTCCCATCAGCTGCTTACATAAAAAGGCTGTAAAATATGGGATCAGTAAGCCCCAAGTTTGCGCTGTATATTATTTGCTAAGTTCATTTTTCAAGCTTTTATTTATTTATTTATAAACTGCTTCTAGCTTAGCGCTATTGTTATAATGTATAATACAATTTTTACTAAATAATTAAGATTTAAATCATGTAATTTTTCAACATAACATTTTTGTGCTCTTCAAAAACTTTTTACTTGCCAAAACATATGCAAATATTTTTTAAAAACAAGTTACTATTAATACTCTCTCAAAAGAGCAGCAAGAGTTGGCAGTGAGAGCGCTGTATAAATTCTCAGCACAACATCACTCTTATCACTCGACTAGTCTTTTTTTTACCAGTTCGCAACTACTTATCTTGAAACTAGTACCAACTTGTTCTGCTTTTGCACATTATTATATTAATGCATACATGTGTGTGTGTGTGTGTGTGAAGTTGTTACATTTTTTTATTGAAAAAGAACGAAAAAAAAACCTTAAATTTGTTCATGAATTTCCACTTTTATTTGTAGCTGGTAAACTTTTTATGGTTTTCCAGTTTATATGCCACGTTCTTAGCCGCAATTTGCCGAGCCAATGGCAAAAACAAACAGCTGCTGAAAAGTCTGGGCCAAGTTGGTTTGCTACTAGCGTCATATCAGGCGATTAGATTGGCAACAGGGGCTTAGAGGTGTCTGCTCTGCTCACTTATTCACTGGGCTCTCTTGGTGCTGCGGCCAAACGGGAAGGAAGCTTTTCTAAATGCGAAATGATAAATGCATTTTTAATGGAGCCCAGAAACAGGGCCAGAGGAGCTGACAGGCAAAACGGTTGAGTTTAACAAACAACTTCCTTGCCGAGTTGAGAATCGCTGGGAATCCTGTCTTGGGCACAAGGACAAGCGAGAATGCGAGCAAGTTCGTTGCCGTCGCCTAAGGATGTGAAAACGAGCGCTGAATTTAAGGGGCGTTGCTCGACTTATTTCCACTGTCTGTCCGTCTGCCTTTTCTTCGCAGATGATTAAGCTAATGTTTTACACTTTGGGCTGTGCTCGGTTTAAACTCTTTACAACACATTTCATTTAATTAACCAATACAACGACAACAACAAATGCTTTATTACACATATACATATAAATTTTAATTAACAAACAAATTTGGTGAAAACAAAACGCTTAGCTTTTGGTTTATAATACATACTCTTCATAAGAGTATGCTGAAATTTAAAATAGCTTGATGTGCCCACAAAGTAAGAAGAAGTTGAAATCTATTTTAAGCATTACATACAGAATTACATGATTTTAATGAATTTTGTTAATTGAGTATTCTTGAAAAAATATAGGGTTGTTGTTTATTCGGATCTCCAATTCTCTTTTCATTAATTTTGTAACGCTTTATGGAATTGAATAATCCTTAATTAAAATAAAAAATTTTATAGAGTTACCTTGCTCTGTTAAGTATCAAATCGGACGATTTAATGTCACTTAATTCTACAAACTTCTTTTGAAGATCGACTTTGAGCATGATATGTAAAAATTTTGGATCCGTAGCTATTGTGCTGTCCGAGATCAAGCTGTTCATATTAACGAACGAACGGATAGAAGGACATGGCTCAATTGCTTCCAAAAAATATTATTAAAAGTATTATGATATAAAGAACTTATGGTCTATTAAGCCTTCTCCTTTATCTACCTACATACATTAACCCCTTGGGTATAGGGGCATTAACCCCAAAGAAGATCTAAAGAAAAAAACTTACTTTGAACGATAAGAACAAAGTTATGAGTTCAACGCCATTTTAGCTTTTCGTAGCTGGAAGTTTTGGGAATCCTATTCAAAAAAAAGTCATTGATGGCTAGGACCCCCCAAAGATTTTGTAGTGGGTCATATTTCTGATATTTAGAAGAGGCTGTACAGGTTGCATTGGAGATGTAGAAGAAATACTTTTTTTCTAGCGTTAAATGGCGCCCTTGGAAGTCTGTCGGATATGACGTTCCTTTTAAGCGCGAAAACAATTGCAAAGTTGTTGATCCATTCTTCAAGTTCCAAATCTTTTTTTTTTTTTTTAAATGCCAAATTTTTTGATTGGAATTGCCCTTTTATTTTTCTTTATAAAAAGCCAGATCCGGACATATAGGGTAGTAGTCATAACTACATGACGATACCAAAATCAACAAAACTCCTTATATAAATTATAATAGTATTTTAGGAAGTGTATTAGCCATGAAGGTAGCTTTAAGAATATACTATAATCATTTCCGCTTCGAAATTAATTTGCTTTTTGGGTTTTTTTTTTTCTTTTGTTTTGTTTATTATTATTTTTATTTTTTCTCTCTTGTTTTGTTTATCTGCTTGATCTGACTTACAAATGGCTTACACGTGTTTAATAAATCGTTGACCATTGCCTCCAGGTCTTAACACTTTTCGCTCTTTTTTCGGCTTTGTGTCTTTTCATTTCTTTTTGGCCAAACAATAAGAGCAATTATTTTACATTTGGCCTTTGTTTAAATGTGTCTGTGTGTGTGTGTTTATGTATGTATGGGTTTTGCAATCAATGCTTAATGCATGCAGCATAAAATGCTTGAATGCTTTTGGTTTGCTGAATGGTTCTTTTCATTCAATTCATTTGGTTTACTCTAGCTATATATACATATATATATAGAGTTATAAGCCTCTTCTCATTTTTTTTATTTTTTTTTTTCATTTTAACCAATTTCAATTTAATCAATATTCCAGGCACACGCCGTACAAACATTTAATATGAATAAAATGCCGGCCAGCCAAAATGCTGCTAAACAAAAACTAAGCGCCAAACGCACACACAGACACACACTCACGCACACATTTACACATAGGCCGTGTACGTGAGCGCCTAAAAGCATGCCACACAAATTGAAAATAAACGCTACGCAATGCACAAACAAAAAAACAAAAACAAAAGCAAAATACAAAAAAAAAACACAGCAACTACAACAACAACAACATAGACCTGACCATTTTAATTTAGTAAATTTTTATGAAGCCAGCAATATTTTGTATAAATTTACTCAAAAACCTTCATAGAATTTTTGGTTGATATACACTGCAGCCGAAGGGTCAAGGATATTATAGATTTTTATTGTATATGAACTATTGTATTGGGTTTTTTTTTTTTTTTTTTTTTTTTTTTTTAGAGGTGTTCGGAGAGAAAAATTTCGAAAATACACTGCAGTTATTGTTGCAGTAGTGTGGGATTCTAACCCACAAAAAACCTTTCACCTCTTTTCTTCGAGCCCTTTTTTAATTTACCCTTACGGAGCCACCGTTCAGTATTACATCGTAAAGGTCGAGCTGAGCCTTATTGGCTCCTACCTAATTTGTGATCCGCTGCTATCAAGAATTTCGCAGTCTTTCTATTCTTCTCTGCTCCTTCATTATTTTTGCACACACTTCTTTGACCTTATCCCAATTTTTAAGGTCGGCTAGCATAAAACCTACAATGTTATCCGGAGTTACGGAATTCCCTACACACGTATTTAAATATTGCCTATCTGATGCATAGTGAGGACAGTGGAAAAATATGTGTTCTGCCGTTTCCTGATCCTCATTGCACAGGAAACAGGTGCCCACCGAGTCATTACCGTACTTGTGTAAGTACTGCCGAAAACACCCATGACCTGTTAAAAATTGAGTCAGGTAGTGATCTACCTGACCATATTCTCTACTTGTCCATGCTTCAATATTGTTTATCAGTCTGTATGTCCATCTACCCTTTCTTGCTACATCCCATCTATTCTGCCATGCTTCCATATATGTATTTAGGTCCGGTTGTCTGTCCGAATTTTTTCTACTCACGTATTGCGCCTTGTACATATCTGCCATCAAGTCTGCTGGCATGATACCTGCAATGACCTCCGCTGCCTCGGCAGAAACTGTCCGGAATGCGCTGGATATGCGCAGTGCACTTATCCTTAGCACCGATTTGTAGCTTTGGGCGAATGATTTTTTCTTTAGCGCTTCAGCCCAGATGGGGGCCGCATACATCAATATTGAAGTCGTCACAAGCGAAAAGAGCACACGCACGTTTTGCTTTGGTCCTCCAATGTTTGGCATTATTCTTGATAGGGTTGCCTGCACCCTTGCTGCTTTTCCACATGCTGCTGCTATGTGCGCCTTAAAATTGAGTCTCGCATCGATCGTTATGCCAAGGTATTTAAGTACTGGGCTTGTTCGTATATTGTGACCGTCTATACACAATGTTGTATCCTCCAATAGTTTTCTGCTAGTGACAAGTACTGCTTCAGTTTTTTCCCCTGCCAGTTTCAGGCCATGTGCTGTCAGCCACTCCTTAATTTTTGATGTAGCGGTTCTACTTGCTTCCTTTATGCCGGATATATGTTTGGCCACAACTAGGACCGCTATGTCATCTGCGTATCCAATTATTTTAGTTTCGTCCTGGAAAGGCAGCCTCAGCACTCCATCGTAGACAATGTTCCATAGTAGGGGCCCAAGTACTGAACCCTGCGGCACTCCTCCTGTTATCTTATACGTTTTTTGGCCTTCATCCGTGTCATAAAAAAGTGAGCGATCTCTAAGATAACTACCAACCAGTTTGAAAAGGTATGGTGGTATGTCCAGGTTGCGGAGAGCTTCCATTACGTGATGCCAGCCCACCGAATTAAAAGCATTTTTCACATCCAGCGTAATAATGGCGCAGTACTCTTTCTTTCCTCCCCTCCATCTTGTTCCCTCTATTGCCTTTTCAGCTATCATCTGCACCTCATGAATAGCATCTACAGTCGACCTATTTTTTCTGAACCCATATTGCTTTTCAGATAGTCCTCCAGTATTTTCAACAAATTCGCACAACCTTCTTGCTATTAGCTTTTCCAAAATTTTCCCCATTGTGTCGATCATACAAAGCGGTCTGTACGAGCTTGGTTCTCCAGGCGGTTTGTTTCCTTTTGATAAGAGAACGAGCCGCTGCCTCTTCCAAATCTCTGGAAAAATACCTTCTTGTACACAACCTGTGTATACTGTCGAGAAGATACCAGCGCTGCTTATAACTGCCAACTTAAGTGCCTTGTTTGGAATACCATCCAATCCTGGTGCTTTTTTATTTCCAAAAGTTTTAACCACGTTTATTACATCCGCTTCCGTGATTATTTCGTTGTAGACTGTCCTATTTATCTGCATATCTGACTGCTGGCTCGGCTGCGATCGTTGGCTTGGAAAAAGTGTCTCCACGATGTCTTTAAGTAGCAAGGGACAACTTGGGGGATTCATCCTGTTCCCTCTTATCCTTTTCATGACCATTTTATAGGCCCCATCCCATGGGTTTTCATTTGCTTGCTCACATAATGTTTTAAAGTACGACTTCTTACTAGTTTTTATAAGCTTCTTCAGATGCCGTCTCATATCTTTATATGTATTTAGTAGCATTTGTCTTCGTCGTTCTTCTCTGTTCCTCTGTAGTTGTCGTCTAGCTTTAAAGCATTTACTCCTGGCGTCCTGTATTCCTTGATTCCACCAGTACGCTTGATTTCTGTTAGTAACAGCATGTTTTCTTACCATGGCCGCATCGCAGGCACTGGTCACTAACTCAACTAGCGCCGTAGCACGTGCTTCCAAATTATCAGCTTGTGAAAAGCAGTTTTGCGCTCCCTCTTTGACCATGTAGCTAAGGACATCCTCATCCAGTGTTGATTCTTTCCATCCTTTCGTATTTCGAACTCGTACTTTGTCCATACTAGTTCTTCCTTTTATCTGCATAATGATCGCATTATGATCACTGTGGGTATATCTTTCGCTGACGTGCCAGGACATGTGTCGGCTTATGCTGCTGCTAGCAAAGGTAATGTCCACTATCGAGGTTCTTCCATTTTTCTCAAACGTCTCTTTTCCTCCAGTATTTAGTAATACGACATCCATTGTCGCCACAACTGCATTAACTGCGTGTCCTCTTGCGTTGGTTATTCTGCTTCCCCATTCGACTGCCCATGCATTAAAATCTCCTCCAATAACTTTTGGTTGCTTGCTTGTTGCGCTGGTGATTATGTTGTCCAATGCTCTCCCGTAGTCTTCCGGAGCCAAGCTTGGGGGAAGGTAGCAACTATAGAAATGTACCCCTCCTACCTTGGCCCTTGTAAAATAGGGCTCCGTGACGAGAGGCCTGTCGTCGAAAGATCGCTGGCCACATATCCAAATTGCTGCCTTTCCCGTTGTGTCACTTATCCAGCTTGAATAGTCTGGGTTTCTATATTGTTCGCTGATCAGGGCTACGTCAATATTTTCCTCAAAGATTATTTGCGTCAGAAGGTCCTGTGCTGCCTCACAATGGTTAAGATTAATTTGAATAATCTTCATTTTGTGTTGTGTTTAAGCGCGTCTTGGTGCGCCAGGCAGTTCTTGCTGCCTGCAATATGTTTTGTGTCTTCTCTTCTTTCATCCTTACATATTGCGCAGCAGGCATCGTTACTGCACTCCTTTATTTTGTGTCCCTGCTGCCCACACTTTATGCAGCTATTGCTTCTGTCATTGTTTGTGCAGGTTCTTGCCATATGTCCATAGTGCCAGCATTTAAAGCACTTGAGCATGTCTGTTTTGAGCTTTACTCTGCACCTTACCCACCCAATCTTAACGACTGCTTGTCTTAACAATTTGTTTGCCACTTCGATTGGTACCTTCACTAAAGCTGATTGTGTTCCGCCAAAGGAACTTCTAATTGATTTTACACAATTTTCGCTCAGGTTAAAATTGCTGCCATCTAGTTCATCCTTTATTGCCCTTTGTATGTGTTCAGCTGTTGTTACTTCATCCATATCTCGAATTTCAATAGTGACTTCCTTGGTCAAAGTTCTTGCTGAGGCACATGTTCCGAGAGCCTTGTTAACTGCTTGCTCAAAGATTTGTGGTGTGGCGTCCGGCTTGTTTTTCAACTGTAGGAGAATTTCACCTTTCATCGTCTTTCTGATTTTTGTAACATTTTCTCCTAGCTGTTTAAGTGTTTCATTTTCTTTAAGAGACCTCAAAATATCTGCGTAGGATATATCTCCGGTTTTCGTTAACACAATTGCGTCAGGTCTACTGCTTAATTTTTTGGATTTTGTCTTGTTGCGCACTACCTTTGACCATTGTGTCGCTTCCAGTTCTTTTTGCTGCACGAAGGAGCTTTGCTCTGCCATTTTGTCGTCTGGTTTGTCGCCATGCAAATCTTCAATATTCTGTGACGGCGCTACATGTCGACCCTTTTTGGGAGGCGTATTTCGTGCGCCAACACCACTCTCTCTTGCTCTTTTAGGAGTTTCTGAGACTGTCCTAAGACGGTCTTCATTGTTAGTCATTTTCTTTGCGATAGCTGCGCATAAATATTTCATTCTGTTGAATGTGTCCTTCATGTTTTGATTAATATGTCGGACATTCTTCTCATTGACTGCTTCTACAACCCCATTTATTAGGCCACTCAAAATCTGGATATCCGATTGAGGAAGTGCCTGTATTGTTTTGACTGCGTCCTGCGTTTTTCGTGGTGACTTCGTCTCTACTGCCTCTTGCGGCTTCGGACCTGCTATGGGTGATCTGGCCACTTTGCCGCTCTTCTTAAAGGCTTCAGTTATATTTTCGTGGTTGCTCATCCTGTTTATTTATTTATTTTTTTGTTTAAAAAAAAAAAAAAAAAAAAAAAAAAAAAAAAAAAAAAAAAAAAAACTTCGGGACTGTGTGGGGTACGAACCCACGCCTACTGCTTATGGATCCGGCTGCTTACACTCTGACCTATTTTCACTCGGCGAAGCTGACTTGCTAAGTACACACTTGGGTTGCACAGGTTTTTATGCGAATATTATGCGTTTAATCTTGCGGGACTCAGAAAGCGCAGTTACTTCAAGTAGGTTTTAGGTGGAACAGACCGGCTACCAGTCGATGGCGCAGTGGAATGAAGCCAGCTCAATACCCCTAGGGTCACTGGTTCGATTCCCGGTGGCACCTCTAAGTTTTTTCACGCGTTTTTCTCACTTTCACTCACTTTGGATCACAACCACGCTTGTGGATTTGTCCATGATCTTCTATAGGGAGCTAAGTCGCGACGCGTGGGCTACAAGTTTCAGGTCAACGATCACGACGCGCGTGCTCCAAGGTGGAGGACAACGATCGTGGAGCACCCGTCCAGCGGAGCGCCCAAACTGTTATCGGCCAGCGGGGCCTCAATCGTCAAATGTCAAAAGTTCGTGTATAGAAAAAAAAATAACTATCCGACACAGAAAATTCACGTCTGCTCTGCACAAAGGTCTAGAATGATCTATTGTATTGGGTATCAATACAGCTTTGTCTATAGGAACTTTTGGATCTTACATTTTATAAGACTTGAAAATACTAAATTTAAGCAATAGATTGATTTTATACCATACTATAGAATGTTTGCTAACTATATCGAATAAAAACAGCAGCAATGCACCTTATCTATGTAGATTTTGATCCGTTGAGTCCAAATCCGAGTTCAAAAATACTCCAACATCCTAAACAAACTCCAAAAGCCCTATGCAATTATTTTTCCGATTTATGGTGTTCAACAAAGTTTTCACATATTTTTTTGGGGTCACTGAATCCGAATCTGAGGCAAATAACACCTCTCAAGTCAGAATTCTGTGATAACCTCCAAAATACCTATTTTTTCAGGTTAGACCTCGAATTCGGCTTTATCGTAGTAACTATAATCTGACCTACGAACTTTAAAAAATTCCTACAAACTTATTTTTCGAGGCCGGTTGTCCGACGATGATTTTTTTTGTATTATATCAAAAAAAAAAACAACACGTTAGATTTCTGAGGTAGCCTCCAAATTAACTCATTTGAAGGGGTTTTTTGCAATTATTTCAGAACTCTTGGCCCTGTCTCTTGTAAAGTTCACACCTCTTTTTTTTGTGGGCCTATGTAATTGATCTGTCATCACTAATCTATGTATCTTCTTCGGTATTTCGTTCTTATCAAAGTTGTTTCTCCAAGGAAGAATATAAACATCCCGAATGGTAATTTTCAGCCCCTTTGATTGAAACGCTACAAGATTTAAAAGTTTTACCAAATACATTGAGATTACCCCATATTAGTAGCAGGACTGAATTTCTGAAGCTCCAACCGCCCCTGTGGTGGGCGGCCAAGTAAGCTTGCTAGTGAAGAGGCTTCTGATGAAGGCCAGTCACCAGCGGATAAGAGGTTTAAGAGATAAGAGATTAAGCTCGCCGATTTTCGTGAGCTTTTATTAAGAAGTGTCATCGCGATCCATGATATATATATATTATCTCAAAATCGGAAAACCGCGCCGGAGACCCTGATTCTAAACGCTTACAAGTATACTGTCATGAACAGCTCTAAGGATGGTTGAAAATGTGTTCTAAGTAGCACGGGGTGGCTACGTTGTCTCACCCCTCTAAAAACGAAATCTGGCATCTCCGAACTCTTTCCTCTTTTCTGGCAGCAGCCTGGGTGTGAAACCCTTATACTTGATTTTATACTCTCTTCCCAAATGGTTAGGGTAAAAAAGATACAGATTAAGAATCCGCCAAGTTTATTTCAAAATGATTTAGAACTCAACTTTGCTTTTCCACTTTTCTCTTTGCAAGCCAGTCAGCCGCTGGGAAATATTTAATCAGAAAATGCAGAAAGTCCTCTAGCTATACTCTGTACTAAAAGTACAAAGGTTATAATAAGTTCGTGCAAAAGTATGTAACGGGCAGAAGGAGGCGTGGCAGACCCCATAAAGTAGGTATATATATTCTTGTTTTTTAATTGTACACAGCTCATTTATATATCCTTCCTTTTTTTTCAATAGAGCTTATATTTTTAAGGTCTTATACTTGACCTTTTATATCTATAGTACAAAATTTAAAATTAATTATCTTCAATATAAGAAAAATTCCTGGAGTTAAAAACTAAATTTCTATAAACCAACTTTGTATTAATCGGTTCGACTGGTTCGAATTAAATTCAATAGAGCGTAGTAATATATTAAAGGTACAGGGTATCAAAAAGTCGAGCTATCCAAACATACTAGTCTATCACCCATTTGTTTGGCTAAAAATAATGCAAATGAGAAACTGCGGCCAGGTGATTTGGCTCAATTCAAATTGTTGAGATGTAATAGGGCCTTCAATATGGAAAATGGCCAACAATCTCTTAGAAACAGCTAGAACAATAGTTGCTTGGTTGCCAAGGACAGCAGACAATCAATTCATAATATCTGCTTGCAATGGCTCTCCAGCCCTGGCAACAATTCTTGAAATTTATTAGTAAGCGAATAGCGTAAAAAGAGAAAAGTAGTGAAAAGCTGTGAGAAGGAGAGCGAATAAATTACGTAGACATTGAAATGACTGCAGCATTAACTAACAGTATAAGCGCAAAGTGGAATGAAATGAGCAAGTTGAAAAGGAATAAAGGATGTAAAATTAAAAGGAGTGCAGAGAGTGAATGGAAGGGATGTTGAAGGAACCGCTAAAGTGAGCAGGGAATTGAAATAAAACTGAGAATTGCGAAGATGGAAAATGCAATATAATTGCGGAATACCTTTTTTTAAAGGAATGTGGGTTAAGCCAAATAACTGTGGTGCATATTTATAAACATTCTATGCATTAAAATCTTAAACTATAAAAGTAGGAAGAGGGCGCCGCTTGTGGCTAGCGAAAAAAGTTTGCCGAACGCAATTTTATTGTGTAGTTTGAATTGTATTGAATTGATGATGCCAAAAGTCTCGATGGAATTGTAATCGATAAAAGATATTATTACTTCCGGAAATATAATATATCGACCAGGCCTGACTTAGCTCTACTTGGAAGAAACATGAGTTACTTAGAGCAACTCTTTAACAGTATACAGAATTCAGCAAAAAAATTGTGTCTTATAGTAAACGAAGAAAAATCTAAATACTATATGGTAGTCTCAAGAAGTAACAGTCGAAGGCAACCAAGAAATATGCAAAGTGATGGGTTAAACTTACAAGACGTCAGCAATTTTAAATATCTGGGAGTCTTAATATTCAATGGTAACATATAATAGCATTAGACCAATTGCAACTTACGGCTCAGAAATATGGGCAATGAGCGTATCAGATGGATGCATAGAATGTATGAAACCCGCACTCAGAGTATCATAGTGGACTATGTGCCTATTGCCATGAGACATAAAGGGCGCCCAAGATAGCGTCCAATAGTTAACATAAGAGAAGATATTCCATGAATGGAAGCGGTCAACTGGAGAAAATTGGTTGTAACGCTATTGAAGAAGAGAAAATGAAGTTCGAATTGTATTTCTTTTATTGCAATCAAAAATATTTCCAAAAATACCAGAAAAATACCGAAACGAGAAACCGAAAAATAATCATTCGTCATTTGTGAGAGTAGCTTTAATAGAATAATTGTAACAGAATGCTTTTGTATGGAATGGTTAGAGGGGCTGTTGAAAAGTTTTGACTCCTGTTAATTTTAAGCGGCTCTTCTGTGTTTCGACTTTTTTTCCTAAAAAAAACTTTTCATTTCGTGGAGCTTGTGCCAAGTTTTAGT
This sequence comes from Chymomyza fuscimana, assembly GCA_949987675.1. Classification (NCBI taxonomy): domain Eukaryota; kingdom Metazoa; phylum Arthropoda; class Insecta; order Diptera; family Drosophilidae; genus Chymomyza; species Chymomyza fuscimana. Next base: position 3,761,306 of record OX465089.1, read on the forward strand.
TTTGTTAATTAGACTTAACTAAGAGAATTTTTTTTGGATTTTATTTTCCACGCAAAATACTAAAGGTTCATCAATCTTGAGGTTTTTTTTTTAAAAATAAAAAAAACACAAAAATTTCTAATGAATCGGAAAACCTTTATTATCAATAGAAAGAACCGTTCATGCCATTCACTTTTTAAAAATAATAAGCGCAACTGCGCCGTAGCTCGTCCAAGTGGAGGTTCCAATTTTATAATCGGCGGTATCTCGCGAATAACACGGGTAATGTTGGCCTCTAATGCTTGAATCGTAGCTGGATTGTCCACAAACACTTTAGACTTCACGTAGCCCGAAAGGAAAAAGTCTAACGGTATGATATCACACGATCTTCACCGAATTGGTTCCTCAATATATCCATTGTTTCACGGGCTGTGTGGCAAGTAGAGCCGTCTTGTTGAAATCAAATGTCGTCGAGATCTCGGGCTTCAATTTCAGGTAGCAAATAATTCGTTATCATGGTGCGATAACGGTCGCCATAGACGGTTACGGTCTGACCAGCGTCATTTTTTGAGGAAGTATGTACCGATGATTCCACCAGTCCATAAACTACGCGCTGGATGAGGTCTATTCGGTCGAGTGTCATCCAATATGTTGATAGTATGGCAAATAGTGGTCTCAGTAGGTCGATTATGGCGACCATAAAGTAGCCTAAGCGCGCGAAAAACATTCTTCACAGAATGCGAATTTTCGTAATATAATTGTACGATTTGTAAACTATGTTCGGGTGAAAGTTTTTCCCTGATGAAATGGCAATGAGAACTGAAAAAAAACACATGGCACCTTGACAGTACTCACGCGTGTTTTATCAGAAAAAACCTTCTTGAATAAAAAACCTCAAGATTGATGACCCTTAACATAATATATTTACAAATATTTAATTTCGGTATATTTCTTTCCGTTCTAAGTCTAGGGTGGGAGGGAGCTAGAAAACTAACACGCCACCCTCCCACAAATACGAAAACTCGGTTTTAGACTTAGAAAATCCCTGAAAGTTTCAACAACTAAATACTTTTTTCCAGCTGAAACTTTTCGTTTACTGTACTAGATTGATGTTCATGGCTTTCGATTTATTCAGTGTAAGTATATCCGCACTTTTAGTTCGGAAATTTATTTTTTCTTAAATTTCACTGAAAACTGCTCTTAAAAACAGGGTTTACTTACATTGAAGATATTCCAATAGCAATTTTAAATCAAATGTTTACTTTTTAGTATTACGCACTTTTATAAGCTGTCTCTCAATTTTTTTCTTTAATAATAAAATAAATATACGCATCTTCGAAGTAGTTGGAATGTAAATAGAATATTATTTTTAAATAGTATTTCGCAATTTTAAGCTCTTTTTTAAGAATATATAATAATTTTAATTATTCGTTTTCTTATTACATGCAATTTTTAATTTGGAATTTCTCATCTTACTTTATTTCATTTTTATGCTTACTTAAACAAATTTATTAGCCATTCGATTCATTTCGAGCATGGACTATAAAAAGGCAATTAAATAATGCACTTATATAGCCCGCGGCTTTTGTCTTTGTGCGCTCCAATTGTTTACTTATCTGCAATAAAACATAGCTAATAATATTGTAAGTAACAAAAAAAGAAAAACGAAAAACAAAGCAAAAAACAATCTATAATATTTGCAGATACTGTCATACTCCATGGTTCTGAACAAAAGAATAATGCAGTGCAGCGAATAATATGACACTCATAACTAGCGTCGCATTGGTGTTGATGTTGATAGTTGTTTTTATTGTTATTGCTGTTGTTTTAGGAGGATGTATTGTTCTAAAATGTACCACCATTCGCACCTATTTGTGGCACCTTTCAGATTTGCCTGTCTGCCATTTTTTTTTTTTTTGCGTGTGTGTGTAGTCAACTTTTGCACAATAACAACAATAGGCATTACAAAAGCAGCCTGCTGCACAATGCACAACCTGCTCAATTGGAAAAGAATGGTGGAGAGATACAGACAGGGCCGGGCCGGTGGGACCAAAGCCCGGGGCGTCCACAAGTCGAAAAAATAAGTTTGAATTTTTCATGAAGTTTGATGGTAGACATGTTGCCAACACCACTCGACACATTTCGAGAGTATTACCAAAAATTGCATTGGAATATTGTGAAACAAAAATTACTTCTACTAAAAACCTTAACGAATCACCTTGGAAAATTCCCAATAGAATCGGTAGAAATTATTTATACCGCTTTATCAAAGAGAATAAATGGCGTTCTACGTACCATTAATGATGGTTCCTAATTGGCGCAGCAAAATGTTATTTTGAAAACTCAAAATTAAAGAAAATTGAGAAACTACGTGAGAAAATTCAAATGTACAGCTTAATCTTCTCTCACACTAGTAAAAAAACGATTTCAGAGAAGATCTTCTCACTGTAGTACATATTTCTCACTCTATTTAGAAGATATTTTCACAACTTTTAAAAGTCGAAAATTAGAATCGATGTAGTTAGTAATCTTAACAGTTGCTACTGTATATCGTGTTATAAAATTTTGAATCCAATATTTCGGAGGTTAAGGCCTATACGCAGAATGCAAAATAATTTCTCACGGAATGACAAAACCATATAAAAAAAAAAATTAAATTTAATTATTTGACAAAAATATATACGCATCGATAATTCAAGAAATCGCATTTAATTACATCTATGAACTATTTTCATAGAGCCACCATACTGTCACCGCCCCTTGGGCCGGTACAAAAACAATTCCGGCCCTGGACATAGACTCATACACATACAGATACATGCATGGCCAGACAATAAGTGCAATGGCTGCGATTCAAACAAAGCCTCAAAACAAGTCAGCTAATGTTGCACTTTGTTTTGTTATTCTCTTCGTCTTCGTCTGAGACAAAGAATGAATTTGTTATAAGGAAATATGCGGCTATTTGTGCTTATTTTTTATTCCTTACTTATTTTTGTATTCTGGCTTAGCTTCTCAGGATCTACTCTGGTATAAAAGATATTTATGTTAAGCGCGTTTATTCAATAAATTTTTGGGGCACGTGTGTTTCGGCAATTTTTTTTAGTGAAAGTTATAAACAGTTACCGAGAGGTAGGTTGCAAGAAAGTAAAAACATTCAGAATGAAAGTCTGAGAAATGTGCAACATGCATTGCTCTTTTTTATTGCCCCACCAAAAATGAACTAAATTTTTTTTGTTTTCGACCTAGGGATACTCTGTCTGAATGGGACTAAAATTGCAAGAGGCAAAAAATTCCGGGTATTGTTTAAAACGTTGTAAAAAAAAATATTTGAATACTATATTTTTGATGGCGCTTAATCCGAGTGCGAAGTTCTTTAGGTTTTCGACATTACCTCAAAAAAATGAAAAATTTGGTAAATAATTTGTTGTCTGGTTTCCCACAAACAAACTTTCTTAACTTTAATTTCGACTAATTATTCGGAAGTATTTTTAACATATATATAGAACTGTCTCTTTGTGAGGGGCAGAAAAAAGAAAGAAGCAACGAAGGCTTTGCAGCTCCTGCAAAATTCGTAGCATACCTTCAGGCGCCGCTTCAGCCAAAACTGGGGAATGTTTAATGTTGAGGGGAAACAAAACTCGCACCTGCAATTTTTGTATTTAAGCTATTTTATTGTACTTAATTAAAAAAGGTTTTTTTTTTAAATCGAAAAAATTTAATTGTTTGGCTTTGTATAAATATGTAAAATTACATATTATTTAGGGGTGGGAATAATATTTCAAAATATTTCATTATTTGTAATTTATTTGTTTTTTATAAAGTTGAGAAACATGTTTCCAGCGACCTGGAACTGGCCGAAACTGCTTGTTACATATTCTAACAAAAAAGTAATATACCTTTTCAGCCATTTAATGGCTTCAGTGTAGAAAATCGTAAAATATAGAAGAAATTTCAAATGAGGTTAACGCGTGTTCCTAACGACATAGACGATAATGGCGACGACCATGGTGATGATGACGACGAAGACGACGACGACGACGACAATGATGAGGGTGATGAGTTCGTCGAAGGACGCTCAGCCAAAGGAGCTCAGCCATGGCAGAGGGTCTACGACATTATAAATCTTTTTGGCAAGCATTTGCAAGTGGCAGCTCGAATTCAGGTTAGTGCAAATGTTCTCTTCAAACGCATTTGATACGGTTACAATGTTTTTTCTTCCTGCTTAGGACTTACAGCAAGTCAATTTAAACGCTTTTAATGAGCAGTCCAAATCGTCAACAGCTGCTGCTGCTGCTGCTGCTGCTGCTGCTGCTGCTTGACTTTAAAACTGCTTCGTTCCACACGCTACAAAGTGACACTTGGTCACACTGTGCACAGTGTGCTCTAGTTCTGGGCAAGCAGTAGAAAGGGAGCTGTAGCAGTTTCGTTATCAGAACTTTGACAAGTGCGTCAGTTGCCCGACTCAAAGGAATTATTTGCCTTGTTGTCTTTCATGTCATTTATTATCCGTTGCCTTGACTTGGCCTTTGCTTTTGGCCTGGCCAATGCCTTCCTGCTCAATCGTTAGACATTTCCGCTTGCTCAGTGTGACCAGGTTCGGTCATTGTGTGAGTGTGTGGGAGCTACAACAAAAACTACAACCAGCTCTAGTTGGCTCTATTCATATGGACTAGTAGCCAAGTAATTTGTGGGTCAAATTGAATTGGTATTGTGCTAGCGAAAATTGATTGAAACATTTGCGTAAATTTATGTCCTTGAAATGTTTGTACGAATCGCCGAGCTTGACCGCTGCCGTTATCTGAAACTGCCAAGGACTACAGCAACACCAGCAACAGCCAGGACACTGAAGACGACGGCTTGTGTTTGTTTAGCACTTTTTCATGCCTCTGCATTATTTATTGGATTAGACTTATATGAGCACACAAACACCGAGCCTCACACACACACACACACACTTAAAGAGTAAAATACAAGCAAGTTTATAGGAAATTGGCTCCTTAGGGAGACTTTGCACACGTGCCCTGTGTTTGTGTTTGTGCACATTCAACTTGTTGGCCAAAAACGGATTAGGGTCAATGTAATGTAATACTGGATATATTTTTATGCCTCTCACATGTTCGTAAATGGTATATAGGGTTTGAAATGCAATTTGTTACTAACAGAAGCAGGACTACAACGTAACGAGATGTCTGCTCTCTGTCTGCCTCTGTGTCCTTCTATATGTCCAATGCCCCTTAGTTGGTTTGCTAACTAATGCATACCTAATAACTTAGGGTTTCCCTATGAGCTTAAAGTTTCAGATTTTAAACAAAAAAACAAAAAATCTTAATTTAGTTGAATAGGACGCATTAATTGGCTAACTCAACTTGTTAAAATTGAGTTTTAATTGGCAAGAAAATGAAAATTGATGAAAATAATACCTTCGTCATTTCCGAATGTTTATTTAATTTAAATAGTAGGTATTTTATATTGTAAAAAACACTATACAATATAATTTCTAAGCTCCTGACCCTTTGAGTATTCAAAATTTAAGCTATTTACTATTGTACTAATTTTTTATAGCTTTCGTGGGCAAAGAAATTAAATTTAACTACGAAAAGTTTAGTGAGTTTATTTCCCTGTCATCTAGTGCCATCGAAACTATAAAAGTCAGAGAGACATAAAAAAGACATTTTAAGCTTGAGCCCAACTTAATTTTCTTTGGGAAATACAAAAAATTTTAAACACAATAACAAAATCTTAATTTATAAAAACGGTGAAATAATACCCATTAAATTATGCATCCACAAAATGTATCTTAAAAATATATATCATGAAGTTGCTTTATAGCGTAAATATCAAAAAGAGATTAAATCTGTACGAATCTTAAGCTTATATATATAGAACTTGTAACTGATGCTTATAAAAAAGATAAAAAAATTGCTATTACCTTAGCTTAGACTTAGCCATACAGTATTTTAAATTATTGTGCTGAAAATCACTATAGCTCTATTTGCGTTCTTGGAACTTTTGGAAAGCTTGAATTTATCGCTATACCCTGCATTGTATCAAAACGTACAGTGTATTCAGCGAACAGCATCGCCAAGTTTTTCAAAGTTTTTTCTTCGCCTGTTTTATTTGACTTGAGCTGCTTTGAGCCATTTGAGCCTCGTCTTTTGGTCTTTATCAAATTTTCATCGCTGGCTGTTAAAGTTTGTTTTGGCCGCACATTGAAAAAGGTCTAAATCAAATTTGCACTTTAATATGCGTTGACCTTGAATTGTCAGCTGCGCGAAAACTAACACACTCAGGCTGACAAGCATAAGCGTGTCATAAATACATGTATATAATATAGTATATAAAATACATACATCATAAATTTATATGGAAAAAAAAAACTGTCAGCTGGCGGCAACGATGCGCAACAAGTTGCTCTGTTGCTACTTCTGCTTCTTCTTCTTGTTCTTGTTCTTGATGCTTTGCTTTTTAACGCAATCTGTGTGTGTGTGTGTGTGTGTTAAATCAGCGAAACATGACGGCGACAACAGCAACAACAGTAATAACAACAGTGACAAAGTGTGTTGCAATGGCGGCCGCCATGTTTGCCTTACCTTCAGATAAACCAAAAAAAAAAACAAACATGGCGTCGCATAAGGTGTTTTATGTGTGTAGCTGTAGCATATGTTTTGCGTGTGTGTGTGTGTGTGTGTGTGTGTAACCATAATGAAGCCAATGTCATGCTTGAGCATATTTTAATTTCAAAATGGCGCTGGCTGCACAAGCGCTACAAATGTCAGCAGCTATATAGGTGTTTGTGTGTGTGTTCAAAGAGAGCGTTTGTATAGGTGTAACCTCAAAAACACGCTCATTAAAATAGTTTTAATTTCTTTAAGTGGTTCTTTATCACATTTTGTACTTTACACAAACACATACATGGCGCATACGTAATATGCGTTGATCTATTGCAGGCAGGATTTATCTTAAATTTATGCAGAACTCATAATTACATTGCACAACAGCAACAGAGCATTGCAATAATAATGACAACAACAATTTTCAATTAGAAATTGCCAGACAAGTCACACAAAGATAAAGATACATTGCCTATTGCAGCTGCAGATACATATAACGAGACACAGAAATACAGATACCAAGTCTTTGCACTACCCTGATTTAACAAGGCCTATCAAGTTGTTCATGTTTTGCATGCATATGTGTATGTATATGCGTATATGTATCTGTGTGCTGTTATCATTGTCAATGTAAAACAAGCCGCTTAACACACAGCGAGAAAGAGATACAGATAGCTGAGACAAAAACAGCTGATATATGGAAGGAAGGCAACATTTGCTTTGCATTGTTTCATTTGCTAAACAAAAGCTTGTTTTCTTGTATCTTTTCGTATTGCCAGCTGCAAGTGTATGTGTGTGTGTGGGTGTATCTGTCTCTGTGTGTGTGCGTGTATAAGTTTGTTGTCTCTATGTATTTGCTATCTTTGCACATTTGCCTAAGGCATGCCTGGAGCTTGCATGTCTCTAGTTATAGCTATAGTATCTTTTTGTGTATGTAAGTGTGGGTGTATCTGTGTGCGCACAAGTTACTCTTGTTTGTTGTCACTTGTCTGCGCACTGATTGTTTGCATAAATTAGCATAATTAAGCCAAGTTAAGCCGAAAGCTGATTCAAGTCAAGCCAAAGTTAAGGTAACTTGCCTGAAGTAAATATTACATTCGGTCTAAGTTCTTACTCTTAAACCCTTCTCACATCCTTTTAATAGCAACTCAATTGAAGTTCATCCGCGTGTCAATCTTACTTTTATTTTGCGGCTTGTTGTCTGTCACTAGACATTTTCATATCTGGAAACAATGTCAAAAAGAAAACGAAAAAACTTCATCAACAACATTGTTCAACATTTTATTTTGTGGGCCCAACCTTTTTTCATTGTTCTCATTCGCGTTTACCTTTGCCGTCGTTCGTGATTTTAAGTTTGTCATGTTACAATGGCCAAAAATTGCTTAAATGTGGAGAAGCTTTGAGGCACCGAACTGAAGATACTCTTACGGGACAGTGGAAAATTTCTACAAAACATTGGGAACATTAATCAAGAACTAAAATAAACCAAAAGACTTAATTGAAACGATCACGTCATATAGATCTCATTTGTAGCTGTTCGTCATTTTTTAAGATACATTTTTTCTGATACGATGGCATTAGATATACCAAAATATATCATTTTCAATAAGCTAAGACAATTGAATTTAGACACAAATTTGTACATTAAATTAATCAATGTAATAGAACTGATGAAGCTGCATTTTTTTTTAAAAAAAGTCTAATTTTGAAATCGGAGTCAACATTCAACATTATATATTATAAAACAAACTTTAAAGACTTGCTTGGCTTGGCTTCCTAGCATAGATCGGTTCCAAGGCCGCCACTTTTTTCGAAATAGAATTCAAGGAATTTTTTAGCTAAGATTTTAGGTAATCGAAAAAAACAAAATTTTTTTCGAATTCTTATTTGCGTGCTCCGGAACACGAATTTTTTGTTGTCGATAACTTTGAATATTTCTCTTTTTATTTTCGATAAATTGGTCTATTTCGCATATTTTTTTCGATAAATTCTCATGTTGTAGAGCGAAATTAATTTTTTTTGATAAAAAACAGCTAACGAGCTTCAACATGGTTGTCGCAGCTCGGCCTCTTTACCTTATATTGTTTACATTTTATTTTCATTTAAATATTCGGCAAAAATAAGTGAAGTGGGCTACTTTTTTCCTCGTCCTCTTTGATTTTGATGATTTTTACATATGTGGTAGAGCTACTTGCCAATAGTTACTACGCCAACTTTTATTGCAAAACTCCGATTATTTATCGAGTTATCGATAGCTGAAAATTGGCTTTTTCATTTTTAGACTTTTCTTTGACAAGCCATATCTCCTAAACGAATAAAGATAAACTTCTTTTTCCATGATAGATAAATTATTGAATCTAAAAAAATTTTTTTTTTATTATTTTTTATTTTGATTTAAAATTGTTTTTTTTTTAATTTATAATTCAAAAGTGGTCTTCCATTTTTTTGCGAAAAACAAAAAATAATATTGAAGAAGTTATGCTTATTTTAGTGTTGGAACCTTTCTAGCGAATTCTACGCTCTAAAACTTTTTAGAACATTTAAAAAAAATTTGAAGCACGGGTAAAATGTTTTTTTCAAAAAAAACAGATTTTTGTGACCTTGTTTTGCAGTGAATTTACACGCATAAAATGGCATTAACACATTTTTTTTTTAAGTGGGAGATCACTTTAGAATTTTAAAATTAAAAAAAAATTATTTTAAAAAATTTTAAAAATATTTAAAAAAAAAAAAATGTTCTGCCGAAATTGAAAACACCAAAAAAAATTACTTACAATAGTTCAGATTTTCGATTCCGACTCTTCAATGCTCTATATATAGCATAACTAAAGGACCCTCTGTGCGGGTATGTTCATTCAGGACACAATGCAAAAGTGGAAAGTAATGAAAAGGCACGACGCGTTTACGCAATCGTCGCACATCTTTGACCCCTCTTTAACTTCTGCTACCCCCGCCACACCGCACTTGACATCTTTTGTTAGCCTTTTGGGCCATTTATTTTCATTTGTATGCGTTACTGGCTGCCATTATTTGGCTTTAATTGCTGCATGCCCAACCCGATGTCTACTTGTTATGGCACCAACTCATTGCTGTTGTTTTTGTTTTTTTTATTTTTAATTTTTATATTTTTATGCAATAATTGCTTTGTACGTGTTTTAATTAAAAATAAAAGAGCTTGAGTTGCACATGAATAAATAAAATATGAGAAAAAAAAGGTTGCTTTGTCGCTGCGATGTCGATTGTTTTACAATGCGTTGCAGAATTAACAAATGAATTAAGTTATTACGTACTGTAAATATGATTATATAAGTATATAGCTATGTATATACAACAAAAAAACCGTATAATTATGTCGTGTGGGTCAGTTCAAGACGGGGCCAAGGTTGTCTCCAATCAAAAAGCAACTTGTAAATGTCAAAAAAAAATATCAACTACTTAATTTCTTTGGCGCAAAAGCAAATACACAAACAAAGACATGCAAAAACAAAGCAGCAAAACAAAGGCAAGGCATACGTGTTGCCTGCTTTTAGGCGCACAAGCGTAACACAAATACACACACACACACACACACACACACACAGATACACACTCATAGATACTGTATGTAATTAGCTGCGCACCTTTAACGTCATGGCAGTCAGGCAGTAATAAATAAATTAACATAAAACACACACAAATTAATGAATAAATGAATGACTGAATGATTGAATGAGTGAATGTGCAAATGAATAAAATGAATGCATAAATGATTGCCAGACAATTGGACAGTACAAGTCATAAATAATTTCATTCAATACACGATTATGGGCAAACTCATCTTGGCCTTAATCGAAGCAACTAGAGACAGATTCTTTCAAGCGCAGACATCTTCTAGCCCCCCACCACGCGCATTGGCCAACTGTCGATCAATGTCAATTAGTAGCCTTGGTAAAAAGTATTTTGGTTAGTGCCCCGTCCGGTCTATTGTTAACAATAACAAAAAGCAAAAAATAATTCTCTGATTTGGCCATGGAAATTCACAGCAAATCAATCAGTCAGCAACAGCTACAGCCCCAAACAGCAGCTGCTGCCATTCATGATTTATTAAAAGAAAAGAATAGAATAAAAAAAAAATATGAAAAAAATCACCTCCATAACGGAATAAAAATAATATAAATAGAAAGAAATTGAAATTTAAAAAAAGTAAAATAAAATTAGAGTCTGAGCTGGAGCTTAGCTGCTACTAAGCCTATGAATAGGTCTTTGGAATTGATTTAAGCCAGAAATTGAGATTGTTAAATTTTTTCGAAAAACAAGTTGATAGCAATCTTTGTTGCTCTCGGGTAAATAAATTTAAACTTTTCAACATTATACCTTGGCAAATATGCATTATGGAAATGGTTATGGCATTCATTATGTATAGCAGGCAGTGGCGGAGCTGGAAACAGCAAACCCCGGAACCGAGAAAGAAGTTTTATAACTTCCTTCTTGTATGTTATTCGGATTATAAAATCCTTTGGCGTAAGCTCGTTTGTATCTCTCCATCCTAGAGTCCTGCTATTGTTCAATAGATTTACGCAATAAACGGGGCAGACAGAAGGAAGGTTAAACTCAGCCAACAGTGGGATACCCTTTAGTCATTTTATCAAGGAAATTTAAGAAGCGTTAAATGTCATAATTTTTTGTTTATACGGCTCACTCGAGGCCCTATGCTCCACTAGGAGCCAAGAATAGCAGAAGAAGATGGCTCACATGAGATACATAGATACAATTATCAACCGAAAGTCGAATTTCGCAGAAATAATTTGCTTCCAAAATTAATTTATTATTTTATGTAGGTTAGGTTAGGTTGTACCGGTAGACCCCGTGGGGGTCACACATAGACTAAATAGTCCTAAGTGGTACCGGAAAGGTCTGGTGTACACTACACGTTAGTAGATAAGTATTCGCGTAAGCTTGGCAAACGCCAGAAGCTTTTGAGGTGCCCTGTCGGCTGCCTCTTCCAGTGAGGTGAGCCATGGTTTTCCTAGATATGTTAATCTCGATGTACAAAGGGCGGGGCATCGGCAGATGAGGTGCTCCAGGGTCTCTTTGACGCCTGTCTTCCTACATTTCCTGCACTCGTCGTTGTTGGTGATGCCCAGCTTCATAGCGTGAGTTGCTGTCAGGCAGTGACCTGTGAGTATGCCCATTATAAGCCTACAATCTCTTCTTGGAAGTTGCAGAATGTACTGGGCTAGTTTACTGTTTGTTCGTTGTGGTGTACCACCTTCTGTCAGATCTGACTATAGCGTCTTCTTCTGACCTGTGATTAATCGTCCTCAAGTGACGGTTGAGTGGACTCGGCCCCTTCCTTTGCGAGCCTGTCAGCTGTTTCATTTCCATCAATGCCCTGGTGGCTGGGAACCCAGAAGATGCACACCTTCTTCTGGGTGTTTAGTGCATCTAATGCGTCCCTGCTTGCCAGAACACTTTTGGAGTTGATGCTGTATGCTTGCATGGATCTGATTGCCGCTTGACTGTCTACGAATATATTTATTCGGTTCTGCTCTAGGGTGAGCGCTAGTTCTGCAGCCTTCTTTATAGCGAGTACCTCCGCCTGGAAGATGCTGCAGTGATCCGGCAGCTTATAAGACCTCTCCGTGGGTGGGTCTAAGCAGTATATCGCGGCCCCAACGCCGGACTCCATTTTGGATTTATCGAGGGCGGAGTCCATCGCGGTACCTTGTATCTCTTGGTGAAGAGAATTAGGTCCGTCTTGTCCGCGTTGATACTAAGTCCGGCTTCCTTGGCCCACGTCAGTATTTCCGTTAGCATAATGTCCATGATCGAGCTGAGCGTCATAGGACATTTGCCCACGATAATTATGGCTATGTCATCCGCATAGGCAGTTATCCTTATGGCCTTCCGTTTGAATTTATGTAGAATTTGATTTTATGTATATGTAAACAGTTTTCAACCGATCTTGATCCGCATAGCTCATATAATGTGGATACAGGCGGTGAAGAAAAATAAGCTAGAAACCAAAGTAAATCGAAAATCTTGAACTGCGAACGGATAATTTTGATCCTTAAGTCTTTGAACTTACCAAGCCGATATTGATCTTTTTTATACTTATAATAAATTATAGTCTGCTAAGACACTTTTTTACCTATTATATACTAAACTATTTGAAACTATCTACTATTTGAAACTATCTATCTACATCAACTATTCGATGTAGCTTAATGGGTATAATGATTGCAATCGATTTGTATGAATATGAATATATCATATGCGCTCGTTCGTATGGATACCTACAACCGGTCACCACTTGAACTAGAATCAAAATTTTTAAGGGGTAAGATCAGTGTGGAGCATGGTTTTCGGAGTTAATTTTTCGATTTTTTTTTTCAAAGAAACTTTACTCTATATTCAAAATCCAAATAGGTAAGGATATTATACATATTTTGAGCTACAAAATTTAATTTTTTCAAAATAATAAAAAACAAAATGGCGCCTGTAGAGAGCTACGGGTACATCGCTAATTTTCGGAGAGGCCTTAATGGCTGCAGCTTTTTGACGTCGCCATTGATCTGAAATATAATTATATTTCTATAGAGCAAAAGCAAATAAACCTCATAGAAGCTTTTAAAAATATCAAATTTAAAAAAATAGTGGGATTTTGTTTTTATATGAAGTTTTGTCATTCCGTGCGAAATTTTTGAATGCTGCGTATGGGCCTTTAAAAAAAATCTTAAAAATGAGTCTAAAATAAAAAGTTTTTATTATTTTCACAAAGATTGTGTCAAAATTTCACATCCATCAGATAAAAATTGACTGAGTTATTCGTGATGCCATTCGAAAAAAAGTGATTTCGAGAAAAACGCGTTTAAAGTTTTAAAACTGTCCCGACTGCAAGGCGGGGAGTCAATTGCCCAAAGCTTATAGTGAGGGAAAATTTTTTAATACGAAAATAACTTCAAATATTATTTCTAACAAAATTGTCTACCAATTTAGCTACAAAAAAAAAATAGATTTTCTGAAGATTCTTCACTGGTGTTACCCCTTAAGCAAATTTGGTTTACAGGCATACCGTCAAGTACTTTAACCTATACGCTGTTGTTATAAACATAAAGACGTAGAAAATAAAACGCGTAGTATCTCCGCAACGAAGTTATTCATACAGACCTTTATATCGACATCGTAAAAAAGTGATTTCAGGAAAACTGGAGAAAAACCAAGTAAAACTCGTCTCGGATACAAATTCTCTTGCAAGATCTCTAAACCGAGTTTGCAACCTCGACTGCAAGAAATTGAAAAACAAAATCTTTCTATTTTGATTTTGCACAAAAGCCAGCATTTTTTAATTTTGCATCTACCTGGTTGCCAACAGATTTCAAACCTATTAAGCAGACCTGATCCCCCTTGTACAATACATTTCCTAGAAAAGGAATAATCTTTACTCCCCGAAGCAAACGAGCTCTAAATATTTGAGCTGGGGGCTTCTTGGTCTGCTCTCATTTCAGATTAAGTATATAGTATTTTACCTAATACTTTTCAGCCACTGTTCGTACCCTGTTTTCTACGCCACTGTCATAATAGTATATAAAAGTTATCAAGCAAAAGCAAAAGTAAAAGTAAATTGCCTACAGCCTTCACATTGATGATGAACGCCGTAGTCGTACTTAACTTGGCTTCAAACTTTGTTGCTCAAGTAAGCAGAGAGAGGGAGCGCGGAGATGAGAGAGAACGAGAGAGCGTTACCCAAGTACCGTTCGTTTCTAACGTTACCATTATGCCAATTGAAAGCGTAACTCGAGGCAGTGGGTTAGTTTCTTGCCGCATTTCTTTGCGTTCAATTCGTAACTGAAACCATCATTCATTGTAACTGTAAATTTCAATTAAACATAATTTATGTCAAAATTTGCAGAAAAGTATTTGCATAATTTATGACAGCATCTACACGTCACATTTCGCACTACGCCATCCATAAATAAAAGTTACTTACTTACTTAAGTACTTGTAAAGACGCCGCTCTTCAACTCGCAACTATACGGTAATAATTAACAACAAAATGGCGACGTAGGCAATTTTACAGTTATACGAATACAATAAATACAACGCTGCGAAAAACTTGTCATGAATTTGCAATTTACTTTGTTTGGACAGTTCGTTGTCAGCGAAATGCTGTTAAATTTTTTCTGCATTCTTTTGCTGACACTAATTAAAAGTGATTTTAATTGATTTGCGGTTGGAGATATTTTTTTGGTGAGCAGGGAACGGGTAACGCTTGAGGTCAAAATTTGTAAACAGTTTTACAAACACTCTGCATGACAAATTTGTAAATATGTATTGAAAACAGCTGTCAAACAGAAAAAAAAACTGCGATTAAAAAAGTATACAGGTAGTTCTCGATTAATAAAAAAGTTTGATTCGGTTTTTTTTTTTTCAATATAAAATTTTTATACCCTGTACCTATAGGTACAAAGGGTATACTAGATTTGTGCAATGTATGTAACGGACAGAAGGAGGCGTGGCAGACCCCAAGTCCTTTATACCAAAATGCTTATCATAACCTCGGGTAGCGATTGAGCCATGTCCGTCCGTCCGTCCGTCCGTCCGTCCGTCCGTCCGTCCGTCTGTCCGTCCGTATGAACGCCTAGATCTCAGAGACTATAAGAGCTAGAGACACGAAACTTTACCAGCTGGTGCGCATATTTCCTAAGCAGATGAAGTTTGTTGAATCATGTCAATATCTTACCCCGTTCCCCCGCAGTAGAGTTTCGCGGTTTTTAGCCACACCGTTTAGTATTTTCACCTGAAATTTAAAAGAGCGATGCGTTGTAGTTGCATGCATCTATGTGTAAAAAATGAACAAAATCGGACAAAAACATCAGAAGTTATAGTCAAAATGTGCAAATTTCACCTCCCCTTGCCAATAAACTGCGTCAATATTTGACTCTACGCAATTATGGCTACAAGTGACCTTGAATCACAATTTTTGGTAAGCTCATTCATGTGGCTCTAATGAACAAATCCACATCCAAATTTTATCGATGCGGTCCCCCCACCCCCCGCAATCCATTTACCGTGTTTTCTCCCAAACCCCTGAACATACCAACTTGAAACTTACCCCGTATACTTTTAATAAATTCTTTGTTGTAACATTCGAGTTTCATCAAAATGGGTAAAAATTTAGGGAACTTATAGGTATAAATATCGATTTTCACCAAAAAAAATAAATTCCAATTGGAAAGTTCTTAGATGGAATATGCAGGAAAAATTTTTTTGCACAAAAGGTACAGGGTATTCCACTGTCGGGCACCGCCTCGACTGTACCACATTTTTTTTTATTTATTTGATAAGTACAATTTAACTTTATAACTAAAGGTAACTTGAAATGATTTTGTTGAATTTATTTGATTTAGAATAGTGGTGGGCAGTCTTTCAGGGTACAGGGTGCAAAATTCTGCAAGTGAGTCAAATCTCGTTCTCGTTTTGCCCGCCACTGATTAAGAATGTGAATTTTCTCAAATAAAAAATACTTCTTCTATATAGTAATTCAGATTTTAGCATATGCTCATTAAAAGTCTATATAAAATCAAATTTCCGGTTTACTTGAAAGTGAACTCAAAAGTTTGACTTAGGCCGGTTTTTAATATTTTTTATACTTAATCTTAAAAAATGTAGACTCCCAAATCTCGCAGTCTATTCGGTTATATGATAATGCTGCAGATCATGCATGAGATTTCAAGAACCATACGAATGTAAAGTCACAGTTAAATTAGGGTATAATTTATGTTTTCTTCAATTCTTTATATAGGGTGTTGTTTACGGTGGATTTTGGATATATAGTTGGATTCAATAGTTTTTCGGAGCCGTACATTTAAATTAAAATTGTAGCTTATAAATATTATGACGTCATACGTTACGCAATCCCATCTTTAATACTGATTTCTTGACTTTCCTAACACGAATCTGTTTTACACGACATCATCCTGTAGCTTTAAATTCGTGTTTAACGAGGCCTACCTGCTTAAGTATATACTTACGTGCGCTTGTATATAAGTACAACCACTACAACAACAACTACTGTCAGTGACAACTGGCATGTAATATATAATGCAATTGTAAATTGTTGCTCATATATTATTGCATTTCTTTATATATAAAAACACAATAAATATTAATAAGTTGCATGTGTACGTATATGTAATTAATGTAATGTAATTTATGGCTGCACATTGATCAGCTGAGTGGTTTGTATATAACTCATAGTCACACATAAATCACAATAACACTGAATGCAATTCTTTTACTATATATAGTACATATATGTACAACCTATATATAAGTATGAAAATGCTGACTAGCGTTTATTTTTTATATAGTTAATTGCATTGATATTAATTTGTTACGTTTGATTGCATTTCTTGGCATTTAAATAAGTTAAATCAATTTATTTTTAACTTAATAATAAATGTTTTAACATTTTGGATTTTATTTGAATAAACTACATAACCTGAAAGCATTCGCCCTTCTGTAGAGGAACTAACAATTTTTTAAAAATCTGCTATAAAATCAACTATTTTTGTGATGTTCCGTAATTCAATTAAATATTATATTTAAACGATTATAAAAAAATTTTTCAATAATTTTTTTAGTGCATTTATTTTTACCTTTAATTAGCAAAAGGTTGCTGCGCTCACCAACCATACGCATGATTTTAGTTTTTAAATTTTTTAAAATTAAGTTTCTAAATTTTATTATACAAAATATGAGCTTGTTTTATTCTTAAATATTATTATTATAATATTGTGAACATAAATATGCAATTTGCATACGATATAGAGCAACGGTTTCTTGCTTGCGTCATCTTGTGCCGCCACTAAAAAAAAAAAAAAAAAATTATTTAAAAAAAAAATTAAAATATTCTACTTAAATTTAAAAAATAAAAAAAAATATTTCTCAAATTGTTATATTAAAAAAAAGTATTTTTTTTTTGCATAAGGCAACCTTTATTATTAGAATTGGGTGTAAAGATGTACTGAGACCCAAGTGGATCTACAGTACCCCCTTCACTGCTGAGAGCTCACCCAAAAGTCCAATGGCCATCATATATTCCAGTATTTTGTTTGGACTTAGGGTAACAACGATCTCTGGTGAGAAAACGTACATGCCTAGGAGCTTGTTTCTTTTGTTTTCACATAGTAGATGCACTGAAGTCTCTTCCTCCATGCTTCAGAAGCGACATAGTCCACTGTCCGATATTGCAATTTTATTTGAGTGGCTGCGGAGCCTACAGTGTCATCACGCTATTTTTCCCGTAGGTTATGATGAGTTTGAACCTCTTACGGTTGTATTTAGAGAAGAGGATTTTTAACTGCTTAAGTCCCGGTATCTGTGCCCAGCGAAGCAACCATTTGTTTTCTTCCTCCATTCTTAGTAAGTCCCGTACCACGTGGTTACCAATCCCACAGTAAGGTTCAGGTCCGATTAGCGGTGGCCAGCTCATTTACAGGCATATTGTTATGTCCTGGAACCCATCTAATCGTCAACTTATTCCTGACACCTAATTTGTCCAGTGCAGTTCTCACTTCTTTGACCAGCCTTGATGTGATCTTGGCTCTGCTAAATGGCTTTATCTCTGCTTGACTGTCAGACAGTATGGAGATATCCTTGTCGTGGTAGTTCTTTTGCAGATTGAATTCTGCACACCTTCCAATAGCAGAGACTTCAGCTTGGAAAATGCTGGCGTGTCTGCCTAGTGATTCGAGATATTTTGTCCTGGGTCCTACTACACCCAGGCCACTTCCTTCATCGGTGAGGGATCCGTCTGTGTACCACTTTATTGTTTGCGGTTTCATTGGGTGAACTGCCGTAAGAGATATCCAGGCCTCTTTCGTGCTGAGTTTGATATCAAAGTTCTGATTGAACTTGAACACAGCTAGCATTTCATGCCTTGGTTGCAGAAGCACGGGTATGTCCTGAAGACTGAAATCAACTCCTTCCCTCCCAATTCTTATTAACGTGGCTTTCTGCTGCATATCGACAACAATATGTAGCGGTGTAACCTCCATTAATATTTCTAGGGCCGCAGTAGGGCAGGTGCGGATTGCTCCTGTCATACATATGCAGGCCATTCTTTGCAGTTTCTGCATTTTAGCCTTGGTCGTGCTAAGGCGCACCCTACTGCCTCAGGCTATTGCCCCATATGTTAGCATGGGTCTGATAACCATGAGGTAAAGCCCCATGATTTCCCGGCTATGCTTCTTCTTCACTTACTTATCGTGTTATCTACATGGGTCCAGAAGTTAAGCTTGGAGTCAAAGGTCACTCCAAGATACTTGACTTCATCCTTTGTTCCTATGCTGCATCCTGATAGGGTTATATTTCTCATCCTTCTAAGTTTATACCTCCTTGTGTAGGATACTATGACTGTCTTGGCAGGGTTGAGACTTAGTCCTGCCTTTTTACACCAGTCATAGGTTTCCTTGAGACCTAGCTGGACTATGTCGCAGAGTGTTTTCTCATACTTGCCTCTGGCTATAATCAATTTAAAAAATAAAATAAAATATTTAAAAAGTTTGTATATTAAAAAAGTATTTTTTCGCATTAAGCAACCTTTAAGATCAATAAAAAAATTATATAATAATTATCGTAAACTTTTAATAAAATTTGCGCCAAAGACTATAAAAAATGTTTCTTGATTTTCATTTTTCAACAATCAGTTTCAAGCTTTTAACTTTTTCAAAATTTCGCAAATCTTCAAATTAAATAGGATAAATTTACTTAAAAATCGAATTATTATATAAAGAAGGGTTTTTGTAAACTTACTTAATCTTTATTAAATAAATAAATATAAAGATGGGTAGTATTATATATTTTGGGGTATTTTGATTCTACAAGTGATCAGCGTCTCCCTCTTTGTAAGCTTTTAAAATAAGCTTAAAATCAACTTTTCAAGCATGGAACTTTTCAAAAATTATAAACTTTAAATATTTTATTCCAAAAGTGGCAAACCAATGGAGTAGGCATGAAAATACATTTGTATTTAATTTCATAATAGAGTTAAATATTTAATCTAGCATTGTCCGTAAAATACAAAAAAGAGCTCCTTTGCTCTCAATTCAAATTAAAATATTATCAAAAACAGAATATGATAAAGTCGAAATGAATTGAAACAATGAGAATTTCATATTTATACATTTAAATAAAATTTAAATTTAAAAAAGATTTAATCTGCTGTTAGATTCAGATAGTATTAATTTAAATTTTAAAATATGCTGTCATAACAATATGTGGGCGTGACAGTTACAAAGTTGGACATTTAATCGGAGCTTTGCATCAGCTCAAAAATGCTTAAATAAAATAAAAATAACATTTATAGAAATTCGTTTCGGCTACGCATTTAATTAATAACTTAATGCACGTGTACAAATTGTAAAAGTCAACGAATTTAATAAGCTTAATGTGCTCCTGTCAGCAGCGAGATACACATAGATACACACACAGATACTCCCACACAAACACACTCTCACAAAGACAATTGAAAAGACAAAAAACAAACAGCAAGTGGCATTTATGTAGCCAACTTAGATGAATTTCCCAAGATATGTGGGCCACTCCCAGAACCCTTTCCATACCCCCAAAACACACACACACACACACACACACACACATACATCTAATGTCTACTTTTGCCATTAATTATAATTTTTAATTATCTTACAAGGCTAGAACAAACTCACACACATATACAGTCGGACCAAAAATTATTCGTACACTTGGAAATTTTAGAGTAAAAAGTTAAGTGTGTGTGTGTAGCTTTTGAAAATCATCTATCCGTTTTTTTTATATTTATATTTTTTATAAATAAAGGCAAAAATTCTCTATTTACCAAAAAAAATTATTCGGACACTTGTTAAATAATAATTCACTTTGTAAGAAAAACAGGAGTGATTAGACTTTAAAGCCTATTAAGGCCTCTCTTGGCCCTTTTTTCATCTACTTTACACAAAGTCTTCTAACAGAGAGCTTATAGAGATTTTAACTAAAAAATTTAAGTGTCCGAAAAATGTTCAGCCTCACTGTACTTTATAGACCAAATGCTGTACAATAAAAATGACTAAAATTCTACTACTTTTTTCAGTGTTGCTTTTGTTTTTGTTGTTATTGTGGGACTGTCTCTGCGTTTGTTTCGTATTACGAACGCATGGGACTCCTGACACGCGATTAATAAAGCCAGCCGCCATATTGTTGTGGGTGGGTGCCGGGCTAACTGTCGGATCCGTCAGCAAGTGAAAGGTATTTAGTCACGCGGAAAGAAAATGTTTACATTTATTATACGCAGCACGGCAGTTCCGACCAAAGACACGGACGGACGAACTTGAACGCAACTGACTCTGCATTCCCTATAAGGATTAGCAGGCGCTCTCTGCTACCTAAGTGTGTATGCGTGTGTGTGTGTGTGTGTGAGAGAGTGCGTTTGTGTGTGTGTGCCGAATTAGTTGTTTACGTGCGAATGTGAAATTTTCATTTGTGTTACATGTCCCACATTTATACGGACATTGCCCGCACACTTGCTCCCTTTATCCTAAAAGGATTATGAATAAAATACAAAAACAAAAAACAGCAAATAGAAAGTCAGTGTGCAAAAAGCTTAGAAGACTAGAAGATATGCTACTACAACTTCCGCTTGTGATTTGACATTTTTTTTTGTTGTACGGAATTCAGTTGACATTTGTGGGTTGGTTTGGTTTTTGTATGCTTAGAACCAGTAGAGTGTATTAAATGTGGGATACTTTCGACTATAATTCGTAAAGAACTAAAAACTAAAGCAAAGTTTTATTTAACATATAAACAGAATTTATTAGTTTTTAGTAGTTGAGAGTTAAAGTTGCATTTGCCAGTATTTATCGCTAGATGGCGCCAGCATGTTGACAATAATATAAACATTATATGAAAATACTTTTAGGCATTAAGAAAAAATACCTTTTAGTAAAAAACTTTATAATATTGGTAAATCTCAAATATTTATTAGAATGTTAAAAATTCAGTCGATATGTAATTTTTTTAGTTTCCATCATTTTTTGTAATATAACAATACACAATTATCCTTAGGATTGCAGATTTTAGATTTATATTTCTGAGCTAATTTTCTTGAAAACTGTATCTGACCAGTATAGCTTTGAAAAAATATTTTACTGCTTGAAGTATAATGGAAAAATTTCTTCAGATTTAATAAAATTATTTTTTTTTAATTTTTAATGTTCAATCAAAATCAATTTAAAAAAAAAAATTAAATACTTGATTGGTAATCATCATGCAACTCTTGCATTTATTTATAAAAAAAATTAACTTTTCTTGAGCCGACTTTTTCAACTTTTTTTTCCAAAACGTTAAAAAAAATAAAAATTTTTAATTGTAAAAATTTTAATTTTTAAAGCAATTCGTCACAGTTTTTTTTATATCATAAACATACCTTTGCATTTACACTTCTGCCTACCACCCTCATATTTTATAAAAAAATAATATATATTAAAAATTTTTTTTGTAAAAACCAGCAACTTGGATTAAAAAAATAAAACCTATTCAGCTGAGCGGTATTGTGTTCGCAAAAACATATGCAGCGGCCTAGTTTTAAGAGATCCATTTCAATGATTTTTCCTTTGCTACGGAAATATATGAATAATCGAAATTTTGCTAAAAGATTCGCTTATGTAAGTATCATCAAAACTGAAGAAATCGATTTAAAATGTGCTCTGCTTCAGTTTTTTTGCCCTCACCACATCTTTGTAATTGTTGTTATAAAAAAATTATAATTCTCTATTTTAAGAAAGTTAATTAAAAAATTGAGTTTGTTTTACAAAATACAAATTAATTTAAAAAATTAAATTTAATTAGAAACTAATTATAAATAATAATAAATTAAAAAATTTTAAATTTTCTTTAATAAATCAAAATTTAATTTAAAAAATAATTTTTTATTAATTTTAAAATAAAAATTAAAATTAGAATTTTTATTAAAAAAAAAATAATTTTTAGAAAATACCCAGTTTTTATTTATAAGCAGATTAATTTTTTTTTCTGCCTAAATGGCTTAAAATATTTTAATCTTAAAACCATTATGCCATTTCAATGAAATTTTTATATAAATTGTAAATTTGTAAATTTTTTGTTAAAAAAAAAATAAAGCCATATTAACATATTTTATTTGTTGTTTTGCTTAAGAACTCTGTGCAACTTTTTATAAAAAATATTGTAACCCAGTATGCTCAAGGCTATTCGAATACGGCCTTGATGCTTTAATTTACTTAAAGATAACATTCCACATCAGGAAAAATTATTGTTAGCTCTAGAAAATCCGTTCTTGACATACATTTTTCCTTTTTTGAATATTCATTGTGATAAATTCTTGATTTATTGCTCAATGTGTAACTAAACTTGTGTAAAAAGCAACTCATGGCTTTCCGCTTTAAGGCGAGCCCCAGCGATTGGTATTCATAATTCAATGCCAAGTTACTTTCACGTGTTCAAGCTGCTGTTACAAACCCTACCACAAAGTCAAGAAGCCCATTTTGAAAAGTTTTCTTTTCTGAGTAGGGGGCATAAAAAACTGCGCTTTGGCTAGAACAATGGTAATGGCAATGGCGATGGCGCCATTGTCTCCCCCCGTTGAGGGAAATCTATCAAATTGCTTTGACTTGACGAAGTGAGTTTACTCACAAAACAGTTTTGTGTCACTTAATACCAACGCTTTGTTAATGCCTCAACTTGAACGCACTTAAGGCATTCATTTTTTGAAGGTCATGGGAAAATATTTGGCAGCCTTTTACCAGCTAATGGAAAATTGTATTAAATTTTTGTTCCGTATTCAATGGAGATAGTCACCACCACATGCTTTGGTTTTTAGCTAATTAAGCCAAAAATTTTAGTACATTTTGAAACTGCGTTGAAGCGTTAAATGGAAAAAGTTATGGTCAAAACTCTTTTAGCTGATAAATAAAAACTGCACAGCATATGAATTTTTTAACAAGTTTATAATGTAAATTGGGCGAAAATGCCATAAATGCATTATTCCAGCGGGTTTGAACTATATGGCACATAATTTGCTACATTTTTAGCTTTATCACATACTTTCCAACACTCGAACAATACTAAACTAAAAATTGCAAACATTATTTACTAACTTTTATAATTTGGCAGTTGCTCATTAAAACAGAATGAAATATTCGATCATAAAATTGCATTTTAATTAATAAACTAACTAGCAAATTGCGGCAATACATAAAAAAAATAATAATAATAATTATTGTTTTATTTAAATCAATTCAAAGCGTTTTGCGTAATTGTGCAAATTATTTTTCGCATAATTAGTGCAGTGTATTTATTTATTATACGCCCCGTTGGCGTTTTTGCTACAAAAATAAGAGTTTGAAAATGAGTTTATTATCAAAAATAAACCATTGTAATAATGTGTATTTGTGGTTGTGTGTGTGTTTGGGTTTATGTTTAGGAATGTGTGTGTTTGAGCAAATCCAATAAAAATCACACCAAATTCAATGTTGCGTGCATGACAAGCCGCTAAAATGTCATGCCGTCATCAAAATGCTGAAAAGGCAACAGAAAAAGCTAATAAAAAAATGAAATAAAACAAGTAGCCTTATTTAAGTAGCGAAAGACCGACTATGAGATACACTTTACAACTCGCAAGATAATAGTATTCTTATACTCTGATTTGAAATTTAATTTAAAATGAAAATATTTATTTAATTATTTAAAGCAATTTTTTTCAATTGCTTACATTTTAATTACATTTTTTATTTTTGCCTGAAGGCCTATGTTGCTCTGGACTTAATTACTTTGTTTCCTAGAATTAATTTCTAATTTACAATAATAATAATTTAATTTTTCACTTAATTTGTAATTTAATTTTTCACTTTATTTTTAATTTAATTTGTAGTTTGATTTGTAATTTAATTTTTGATTAATATTAAATTTAATTTTTGAAATAAATTTTTAATATAATTTTTAATTTATTTTTAATTTAATTTTTCACTTAATTTTTCATTTAATTTTAAATTAAATTTTTAATGTAATATACAAAATATTTTTTATCTTAATGTGCATTTTAAATTTTTTAGTATTTTCTTTTCTTTAATTTGTAATTTAATTTATATCTTAATTAATATTTTAATTTAATTTTTAGTTTAATTTTTAAAATAATTTTTAATTTAATTATTAATTTAATTTTTCATATAATTACTAACTTAAATTTTAATTTCATTTTTGATTTAACTTTTAACTTAATTTTTAATTAAATTTTTGAAAGTATTTTCTATCTTAATGTGCAATTTAAATTTTTTAATATTTTATTTATTTAATGCGTATTATAATTTTTGTGATAGAGTTAAGCGTACTTTGGTTTCGGATTTAGGAATTTTAATTACATTTACAAAATAAATTATAAAGGGGCTACGCCGTACCAGCTTTTAAATATTTCCACCAGTTGCTGCACTATCCGATGTAATGTACCCCATATGCGCAAAGTGCAGGGTATAAAAATACATATACAATACACAAAATATAAATAAAAATAATAATAGATAGACTGGCAGACAGAGCAGCTATTCGGACATATTTTACTCGCTTTTTACATCATTTACACGCACGAACAAGAAGCACAAATACACTGATAGATACAGATAGATTTAGGGAGCGTGAGTGCGAGTGAGTGGCAGATATTATGCCAAAACGAGAGAGGGTTACAGTTATGCAGAGAGCCCTATGCATAGAATGGCAAAAATATTTTATATGTATGAGTGCATATAAAGTGAAAACATTTACACATGTTTGATTTATGGGTCAAGTGTGTGATAAAACTACAAAAGCAGCAAAGCACACACACACACGCATACACACTCTTGATACACACTGATACAACGACGGCACGAGATGAGTTTAAGCCAACATGGCATAAATATATGTAACAACAAAAACAACAACAAGTTGGCGGCTCTGACAAAATCAGAGTAAATCATGAAAAGCACGAAAGAAAAGCCAGCGAAAGTAAGTAAGAAGAAAAAAAAAATCAAAACGAATATTTCAAGCAACAAAATTATGCAGTCACAAGGATGTCACGAAGGATGTGCGAAAAGTCACACAACTTAAGAGCTGTTGTTGTTGTTGTGTGGGTTACGAGCGCATAAAAGTATGCAATAAAACACGCTTAACGCAATACACACACAAACGCACAAGGATATGCAACACTCTCACACACACACACCCTTACATAACGCTCTCATATTGCTTGCCATAAAAATGTATTTAAGCAAAGTGGACACCAAACTGGACATATCGTATAGCCGGACAGGGATTCAAGGGACAGGACAAGCCGAGGCCCTGGGGCCAGAGGAGGCACAGCTTAAATGACATTAAATACATGAACATGAGAGCAAGGACACACACACACACATATGTAAAATAATTGTATTGTAATTTGTATTGTGTGTGTGCAAGTGAGTAAAAGTCAGTGGCGTAGGTGGAGGGGGTGTCAAAAAATAATAAAAATTATTCAAAGTTTAATGTTATTTTTATGTTGTTATACACGAGCTAGGGCCACGAAATCTGATATGTAGCAAAGGTCGAGCAGAGTTCAAAGTACATAACCCTCGCCAAAAGTTAGTACACTGTCATAAGGACTAAAAACTTGATAAAGTATGCCTTGTCTTAATGCCTTTTGAATTAAGCTTCGAAAAACTTAATAAATATATAAATATCTGCTCTTGAGATTGCATCAGACGAAATGCCTTAGGCTGCAAAGTCGATTTATTTCATAAAACAAAGTTATTTCAAAGTTGTTCACCTCCGCAAAACGCAATATTTGAAACCCAATCTTATGCGTTACGAATGATTTTTTCTAAATGAAGGCAGACTCTAAAAGATTAATTTTTTACTTTATAAATGCAAAAACATACATTTTTTTTGAGTTATTTTTATTAAAACAAATAAGTCCCAATTTAAAATTACATTACTCAAAATTTAAGCCAACAATCTTTTTACTATCGATTTTAAAATGGTCGTAGTCAATTAGACGAGGGATAACAATAGTGTAACAAAACGACGCTGTTTTGACGATATTATAATATCAATAAAAATGGTCGTAGTCAATTAGACGAGGGATAACATTGGTGTAACAAAATGAATATCAATATGAGTTATTATAATATATTAAAGGACAAATGATTACAACACAAAAAAAGACGCTTGCTTCAAGTTATTTAACTTCCTCATCGGACTAAAAGTTTTGTAAATAAATTCCCTCCTAAAAGTAAGTCTTGCAAAAACAATATAAGCACCACTCCCCTCTCGCAAAAAGCTAACTGGGCCACTGCCAAGATTGATAGAACGAAGGAGAGCGCGTGCTGTTCTCAAAGCGAAAGTGAGCAAGTTAACTTGACAATTTGCTGCAACAATAAATGCACATGAAATCCACTTACGAAAAAGAAATTCATTTAAATTATAAAATACAAAATGTGATAAACAATTTACATGCAAATTTGCAAATTGTTTTTCGAGTTGAACCATTTTAAATGTTTTCCATTCTATTTGTCTGTCTTTATTTTTTTTTTTTGTGTGTGCTAAAAATTTGCCTCAAAATTTATTACTACAAAATGCCGCAAAAATTCCATTTGCCCAGAGACCTCCAAAGCGCCCCCAAAGAATAGGCTGACCAAAAATTTGAAATGACAAATTGCATTAAAGCAACAACAAATGACAGCAACGACCACAAAAACGGCAACAAAAATGTAACCAGCATAATTTTTGGCATACACTGCAAGAAAAATTTACTTATTTTAATATATGGTCGAGCTATAACAAAAAATCAACAAAGTACGCTTTCTGAACTAAAATTTAATTTAAAAAAAATTAAAAGTTGGCAAAGAGTTGATAACCATCAAAATAAATGTCATGAATTATTTTTGACTTCTTCATAACCGTCAAAATAAATGACATGAATTATTTTTAACTTTTCCGTTTATGTATGAATTAAGTATTATGAATACTTTAAAAAAAGACATTAAAAAAAACTTGTGAATAAATATTGCTTTGAACAATCAAACGAGAGTTATTGACTGCACTTGTAGATCTTGAAATGGTGCAAAAAAATAAAGTGTCCATTATTTTTTTCCGATTTTCTATTAGACGAAAAGCTATTTATGTCTTCGTGTTCATCGTCATCATTTATTTTACTGTTTAGTGTGATCGTATAATACTTATTCAGGCGTGCTCCGGAATCCGAATCAGAATAATTTATGCGGATTCGTTTTGAATCCGAATGTTTGGTGCTCCCATTTCCACCAATCCGAATTTTTTATGTGCTTTGAAACCGACTGCTTTGTTGCAAGTGGAATTAAAACGAATCGTCAAAATAGTATTAAAAAACCACAAATTTTATATTGAAGTCATTTTTTATATATGCCTTGATATTCTTAGATTCTATTTATGCTAACTTTAATTTGCATATTAGCTGCTAACTATTTTTAATAATTTTTTTCCTGACACAACCCAAAAATAGCATATACAAGCCAAACCGAATTTTCGTTTTGTTGGTGCATGTGTGTGTATCAAACATGCAAAAATTTCCCTTGTAACAAAAGTAGTTAAATCGTGTTTAAATTTAATAAGCATTGTTGCTAAATTAATATTTTTGTGTAATTTTATTTAAAAAAATAAAATAATAAAGAACTAGCAATATATTAATGAAAATTAAATCTAAACAACATGTACTAATAAAAAGGTGCAAAACTGCGGCAGCCTTGTCAGCTGTTTTGTATCAAACAAAAGACATTTCGCGCCAAGAAACACAATGTAGGTGCATATTTAATCACAAGAATTTAATGCTAAAAAATATACAAATAAACATTACAATATATAGGACATGATTCCTTCATTTTTTTACGCCTACTTTTAGCTTTAAAACAAGCCATTGAGAAAATAAATTACATTTTTGCAATGTTTACAAATTCTTAACAAAAGGCAGTCAGCTGGTTAAACTACACCATATGTCAATTTATCGAAAAAAGTGAGGGAAATTTACGCATTTATCGAGAATAAAAAAGGAAATTATCGACAAAAAATTCTGATTCCGGAGCACGCAAAACCGAATCCGAATAAAATTGTTCGGATTGAATTTTTCTGATTCCGGAGCACGCCTGATTATTTTTTTTGTCGCGAGGTTGAATATCAGTGATTGCCGCTAGATGGCGCAAGCAAGCTGTTGCATGTTTGTGTTCGTAATAATTTAAAAATTATCAAGATATAATAAAAGTCAATATATTAGGTTAGGTTTTTTTTAATAAAACGAAATTTCATAAAATATGCGGACATATATATAAATATTCATGAGGTCGAAAAAAATGTAGCATTAAAGTTGAACAGAAAAGGTCTACAAAAAAACCTTGACGTGTGAAAAAATCGCCAATTTCTCTAAGTGTATACGACAGCCATTTATGAGCACAGCAAACCAACACAAATTCGTGTATGTAACACGCAACAAGACAATGACTCCAAAAACAACCTCAGCCACATCGTAGCTGCACCTAATCCAAAATCATAGCTAGACTTTATATGGCCCTAGAACTATGTACTATGTATGTGGCGCTGGACGCAAACAAACACATATGCAAAATGTCATCTGGCTTTGTCAACATGCTTATGCTATGTACATAAGTATTGTACATAGTACCAAAAACACGCATGTGTGGTCACATTTGGCGATACGCTATATGCATATTACTACCAAAAGCGGATATTATGTCTCAATACGACTTGCGAAACTTTTATTTAAAATTAATTTCATGCAAATAAAATATTTTTGTTGATTACACTGAGACAATTTATGTGGAAAATAATAATACCAATTTTTAATAAATTAAAATCTTAAACGAAAATAAAAATTCATTTTTATAAATAAATAAGATAGGTTAGGTTAGGGCGGCAGTCTGGAGCTCACGTCCCAACTCACTTAGGCCAAAGAGTAGGCCCGTTGTGATACCGCAGTGGTGGACCTTTCACCACCCTTCCCCACTCAGAATGTTCTCTATGTGTACCAAAGTCACAGCCATCTGCTGAAAAATATCGATTACGGCTAGACGTTCCAAATACCAATTACCTAAATATATATATTCATTAGTGCTCTGCGGAAAACGAATAAACCAAACCGAACAATTTTATTCCTATTCGTTTTTGCGTGCTTCGGAACTCGAATTTTTTGTCCATATTTCCCTTTTTATTTTTGATAAATTCGTATATTTCCCTTATTTTAAACATAAATTTTCCTGTTGTGTTGCGCCGAAATTATTTTTTTTGATACAGCTCTGCAGATTTCTACCACTATATTTTGTTCCCTTTCATTTTCATTAAAATATTGCTATTTCTTTATTATCCTATCTTTTAAATAAAATTAAACAAAAAAATTACTTTGCCAACCATATTTATTGAAATTAATCACGACTTAGCTATTTTTATTACAATGGAAATT
The DNA here is from genome assembly GCA_949987675.1 of Chymomyza fuscimana. Classification (NCBI taxonomy): domain Eukaryota; kingdom Metazoa; phylum Arthropoda; class Insecta; order Diptera; family Drosophilidae; genus Chymomyza; species Chymomyza fuscimana. The sequence continues at coordinate 3,791,402 of OX465089.1, forward strand.
TTTTTTGTGTAACGCGGGAACCCTGTCGCGCTTATCGGTCATGTGTTCGTGTATGATACGTGCATTTACGCGAACACATAAAAAAATTCGTTTTGGCTGTTGATGCTTTTTTTGGGTTGAGTGAGAAAAAAATAAGTTACAAATATATAACTTTAAGATGACATAAATATAATCTTAGAATATCAAAGAATTTTAAAAAAATATTTCATTATAAAATTTGTACTTTTTTTTCCTCTTGCAAAAAAACATTCGGTTTCAAAGCGCATGAAAAATTCGTTTTGATGAAATTGGGAGCATCAAACATTCGGTTTTAAAACGAATCCGAATAAAATGTTCGTATTAGTTTTACGGAGCACAGCCGAGTATTATTTACGATAAATATCAAGTACTTAAAATGTCTGTTGTTAAGCATTATGACTACTGATTCCGCTAAAAGACATTTTTTATGGACAGAGTGAAAGCTGACCTTGTCCAAAAATGGGACTGAGCAAAAGTCAATTTCACGCCATAGTCCATATTTTTATTATTATCTGCACTATGGAACGTAAATCTCAAGCTGTATATCGTTTACGTGCAATAAATTAAATTATTCATCTTCGGTTTTACCATTTAATCAATTAGAATCATGTGAAAAGATTTACACTTATTTAATGCGCTGTCAATAAATTATGTAGTGGATTTTTGAGTGCACACAGATACTCACTCATACATAGTTGCGCATTCATTCACTTTCACGTCACAAATAAAAGTAACATTTGAGACCCCAAAAGTTATGTTCTGCAATTTGGGTACGTTATTTGGAATTCCTTTTTATAAGACGCTTGATTTATGTTCAATGTGTGCGAGGCTCAAAAAAGCATCAAAAAGACATATAGAATCTCATACAGAGAGATACATGCCCCACCCCCCAAACCGAATCACATAGATACAAGCACGAACACATGCAAACATTCGTAATATCATAAAGTAGGAGTCAGTAAGGCGTGGGGAGTGACTGGGCGAAGCCCTTTGGCCTTGTACCTGCTACAGACTCAATAAATTTTGCCAAATAAGCGAAAAGTGCAAATAAATAAAAATCAAATTCAAATCATATTTCTACATTAAAGGCAGCAGAACATGCAACCATACAATAATAAGCATAAAATCATATGCTATATGGTATATAGGGTAGAAAGTAAGATGAAGGTGGGGTAGAGGAGGCAGTAGGTCTTGTCAGTCGGTTGTCTCTTCTCACATAAAATACAAATGGTGTCAGCCGTATACCAAAAATTCCATGCCAAATTGCCTTTATTTTTATACCCTATAATATGGGTACATTAGTAGATTTAAGTTTGAAGAACATTTTTTGAGTAAACCCCACCACCTTTATGAGCCATATCCCTTCTTCCATCTCTACGCATTACTGTTTCCCAAAGATCATAGCATCTAGCATCTAGGAGCATGAAATTTTGAACCACCTTGTCTTTTGCATTCAATCTTTTATTATTGGTCTCCTTTTGCAGATCGAACCAAATCTTTTATTTTTCAACATCCGTTCGATAGTTCGCATTTTGTTACTACTGGTTTGAAACTTCGGAATTTTTAGTAAAAATTCTAAAATTTGTAATCTTTTCGCCTAGAAGCCCCACTAAAAGCAATATATTTCAAAATAATATTCTAAAGTAGCTACAGTCACCAAAATCGTTCCATAGACACTAAAGATCAAAATTAAAATATTTCTTAATTTTTTGGAGATATCACTCCCATTCCTACGCTAGATTTTTTCACCATATACTACCAAATCTTTCTATATAATAAATTCGTCAGAGGTCTCACATTATTTAAGGCTACAAATTACATTACAATCGTTTAGAAATTTCGGGTTGAAAAAATCGTATGAAGTTTAAAGGAATTATTGAATTTACAGTGTATACAAAAGTCGGCATGTCCCTATTGCAATCGTCTCACATTTTTTTTGTTCTTGTCTCTTTGCTGTTTGTCAAAGGTAAATTGTGGCATACTTTTAGGCGGCACAGAGCTAGGATGCGAACGGTAGGGGGGACTCTGGAGAGCGACAAGACAAAAATGCGGAAACAAAGAAATTACTTTGTCAAATAAAAATGTCACAGGCATGATAATTTATTTTAGCTTTTGCCAATTGCCAGCCACATTTTATACCAAATTCCTCAAGTATTTTCCATTGGTACCATTGCCAAATATCTGAAGCGTCTTTAAGTGGAACATACACGTGGCAATAAAGTTGGTATGAAGCTATGCCACGAGCTACTATCTTTAATTAAAAGAAAATTTAGCCAATTTAGGTGACAATATAAATGCACTCAGAATGTTTTTGGGTTTTTTGAAGTACTAAGATATGTTTTCAACATTTGACACAATTAATTATTTGTATGTTAAGAGATCTACTAAGCCCCTGTCCAGACTTGGAGCTTCCCACCAAACGTCTTATATAAAGATTTTATGTCCGTTAAAGTGATGAGGTCTAGTTCCAGCTGGAGTTAAATCCTCTTACACAAAATTTAGAGGCAATCTGTGATTTCCAAACATACTCAGGTGTCTCTCCGGAAAGCAAAGCCGGCTAGACAGATAGAATCTACAATTAATCGCGACCTCACTTTTTCACTTAAAAGTTGATTTACAATTCATGGTCTCCTGCAAGTTTTCCAGCTACTTCCTTTTCGTGTTTCAGTGTGTAGCCAGGAGCTCATCTAATGCAGGTGTTATTCCATTTAGCTAGATAATCAAATATTACTCGATTTCCCGAACCAATTTTGAAGTTTTGATTGGGTTTTGGCATTGCTTTGTTAGTATCCTAGATTAGGTTCCTTGTTGGAGCAAATGGTCTCAGGTTTCTGTTACAGTATCATTGTCAAACATAAACATATATTCTGAACCTTCAGATCCGATGTGGATGCCGCCGAAGCGGGCGTATTTACCATTGTTATAGTCATTTTTGAATCCACGTTTCTTTTTTCAATGATGTGGTTTAACAGATTCTGGACAGTAAGTTCTAAGCTTAAGCCGCTCCCAAAATGGAGAACAGAAGCAGTTGCAGCCGCTCACTGTGAGAGAGTAAAATGTTACTCGTAAAATGTTACGAGTAATGTTAAAGAACCAAACAGACGCTGCTAGTGTTGTGAATATTGTGGATTGTTGGTGGCTCCGATGCTCACCGTCGACCTTACCGGCTTTGGAGACCCTACCAGAAGCCAGGATCCTTGCATTCACTGAGCGCCTTCACCTCGACAAGTCCGAAATCCTTAAAGGGATGCTTTAATACAGCCACAAAAAACAAAAAAAAAAGTGTCTTGATCTGGAGACGAGGCATAAGTTTTCTTATGCATTTTGACACGCTGAATACGAATACGCTAACAGAATTGACCCAACGCGTCTAGGTTCTATTCTAAACTCATAAAAGCCCACAAAATTGTTTTTCGAGACCAACAGTCCAGCGATGTTTTCTATACATTTTTGGGATCGTTAAATTCAAATCTAAGGTGAAAAAATCCCAGCACATCTGGTTTGAAACATGTTGTAGTATGGTTTCTTGAGAATACGGCACATCCCTGAAGTGCTGTGGTTTTTGAAACTCGGATTCAGATTCATCGATCCAAATAAGCCCTAGCATGTTAGGTTTCCGAGACAACCTTCAAAATACCTATTTTATGGGGGTTTTTATATCAGCGGATTCTGCAACAGAAAACGTGCTTTGAGCTCAGGATCCACACAAGTAATTTTTTTTTAGTGTGGCTTTGTAATATGTCAGCTTGGAAGATGCTGTTGTTTACGTCTCAAGATTCGGGTAGTCGCATTCGAACCCAAGTGCACAAGAATTTGTATATATACCAGGGGAGGCCCCGTTGGCTTCGCACGCCAAACCCCAAAATAGATCGTCCAGACCATAATATCCCCTGTACATTTCTTTTTTTCTATAATGTTCATTCCATTGCATACATGAATGCTATAGTCGGTCCGGCCCGACTTTAAAATACCCTGCACTTACGAATGTATGCTTTATAATAGCCATAATTTTGTTTATGAGAGCGTATTTTAAAACTCTATAAGTCTCATCATGACAATAAGTTATGTTCTAGCTGTTATGTCTTGAGGGGCACTATGCTTTCGCAAGCAAATTGGTGTATTGTACCTTATCTTGATCAATTCCAATTTCCTATAAATGAAAAAAATTTATCTATTCTACAGAGTTCTATTAAAGTTACTTATTTCAGAAAAGCAGAGAGAGAGAATAGCAACAACGGCAGCATACACCGTTCGTGTTTACCATGTATTTTGTGGTTGTAATTCCCCCTTTCATGATGCATTTTAATGTTTCGTATGAGTGTTCACCTGCATGATTTCGATGTATCGAGGTGAAACTTATATTGTGCACACCGTATGAGGTGTGGCTATCACATAGTATAAGTTTCACCTCGATACGTTCAAGCATAGTAACACAATCGGTACCACACCGATTTTTTGTTAACGTTATAATTAGTAGAATAGTTTTTTTTAAAGAATGCATTGAAACGCCTCCTGACATAATGGAAATCCAGGAGAGTGTTGGGTATATAAGAGCTGGACTAGCTTGACTATAATCCGCCAAATCATTTTTTTTCTTTAAAATTAAATCACGTCGCGTATACTTACTTCAGTTCCCGCCTTTAATTTTTATTTTCACATTAAAGCTTTTTTGGCGATAGAATTTCGAATTGAACCTATTTGATCAAAATTTAATTTTGTATCCATAACAACTTTATTGACATATACTTTGTCAGGGCCATAGAGAGAAAATACGGGCCCGGGGTAAAAATGTACCGGCCCCTCTATTACACCTTCAGCTTGATTCAAGACAGTAGAGAGAGAACTCCGGGCCCTGGGGCAATCCCTCCTCTCCCACCCCCCTCTCGAAAGGCCAGTACTTTGTACATATATCTATCTATCTATATATTTAAGCCAAGTGCATTAAAGCAAACTAAGTGAAACTATATTTGATCAGGAAGTTCAACTGTCTAGTATAAAAGTTGAAGTATTTTGCTCAGCACTTCAAGATTTATTTTCACAGAGCATCTACCGGTCTAGAATATCCGTTTGCGATTTCCTTAAAGTTCACTTGTCATATGCGTCAAATTTGCCATGTGACAGCTAAAGGAACTTGTTTCTGGGGAGTTGAAACTTTACGCCTTATATACGTTGCGTTCTTTTGCTTTCCAGACGATTCGTCTTGACGGCAAATGGCGGCCACGTTGTTACTAAATGTTACGGGTGGGGGTCATGCAGGGGTACAAAAACAGAAAGAAGCTTCTTGGGCTATTAAACTTTTTGGCATGATATTGTCGTTATTTGGCTTACATTGCCTTTGCGTACTGCAGGCAGCTGCAGAAAAAAAAAAAATATATATATACTTGTCATATAATAAACTTTTATGTTAACGGCTTTTGATGTCTTACCGTTGTCTCAGAAACACACAGACACACCCACGCACACATGGCCTAGATAGACGGTCACACTGACATTTTATACGCATTCTTTTCTTTTGTCAAACATTTTGTGGAATATCTTACAGTTTTCCTTTTGCTGTTTCCTCTCTCTGTCTCTTATGTTTCTGGCGTTCTCTTTTGGTTTGCTTTTGCGGCTTTATTAGGCTGAAAAATGAAAATCTTAGCAACTACCGCAGCAACTTGCATTGCCATGACTTGGCGGTAGGTTTGTGTGTCCATAGGGTCTATTGTGCGGCACAGGGGGCTTCTCTGCCCCCAAGCTTGGTGAAAACTGTTAGGCAAACATTAAAATGCTCAGGGTAAATGCATGAATTCCAATGGCAGAGTAGCAGAAAAAAAAAAAGAAAATAATATTTGCATAAATCTTTTAGCGCAGCGTGTGATGAGGATTTTTGGTGCGTTGAGGGCCTTGAGCTGGGAGCAGCTAGCTGGGAGTAGTGGGGTTCAGTAGTACTCCAGCCTGGCCTGCATTTTGTCGGTTTTTGTTTACGCACTCATATGAGTATGAGTTTTTGTTGTTGTTGTTGTTGTTGTCAGCGTGTTTGTGTATATAATTTATTATAACTTTTTGTATTGTACCTACCATAAAGTGCTTAAAATTTATGTGCAAAAGTTTTGGATGCTTGCCAGCAAAAAGTTCAATTTTGCTCCAGAGTTAAAAAGGCAGCTTATTTTTATTTACTTTGTTAAATAACTAAAACTTTATTTAAATGTATCATTTTTTTTTTTGCTTTCTTTTTATATTTATATTTATGTTTATATTTATTAAATACTAACGCTTGTTAACGCTGCCCAGCTAGCGCTAAACTTAAAGATTAATTTATTTTTTAATTTTATTTCAATAATCGTCTTAAATTAATGTAATTTTTTTATTTGTTTTAAACAAAAACTTTCCTTTCATATGCATAGTTTTATGTATTTGGTTTTTTAAAATTTTATTGTTTGCTGCCTGGCTTTTTTTATGTTTTATAGTTATACATTATTTAACTTAACACTTTTACAATTTTGGTGGCATTTTTTAACAGAGTTTTGTTTTTATGACACCACATTTATTTACGTTTATTTATGTATATGTTATATTTTTTTATTAAACATTTATAGAAATGTTATGACTAATTTTATATGCATAAATGTAGGTTTTATTGTTTATATTAATTTGTTTGTCTGTATGTTTGCGTTCATTTAAAATTAACAATTTTAATACAGCGGCTTTTAACTATGTTTATTTAATACCCTGTAACTTGTTTGTGAAATAAAGGGCATATTGATTTTGTAGAGTAACAAAAAAAGGTCTATACTAGAAAAATTTTTGTCTGTACCTTTGCCTATATTTCTCACTGTTTATCTCTCTGTGTTTATCTGTTTATATAAGTTTCAATCTGTTTCCTGTGTTCTTATGTCTCACTTTTGCTGGGACTGACAGTTTGTCATTCTCTGTAATCTTCTTTAGCATTCTAAGAGTCGCTTGTGGCGCCATCTATTAGTGAGCGGGAAAGCTAAGTTGTTCACAGACTTCCTAAAAATTTCTTAAATTCGATCCACTCTAAGCAGACTTATGGTCAGCTTTTATCATCGGTATAGAATTGAGTACATAACCAAGATCCCATAACACGCTATAATTTATGCTTTGTTATTCTTTCACAAAATTATTTCAATCGATAGAAAAAGTCGTCCAATTTGTTGATCGAACATATCAAAAATGTGCATAAGTTTTACAAAATCTCTATATAAGCATTTTAGAATCTTCAACTTATACCATTTTACCGAACATACCGACTAAAGAACAAGAAAATTATTTTTTTTATAATCCAAAAAGAATTATTCAGAATTTAAAAAAGAAGAAAAAAATATTTACGTATTATTCCTAATATAATTCTGTAACCGTATATGTGAGGCCAAGCCAAGCTCTCTTTGTGAGACGTTCAAAAAAGTGCAATGTTTACGAAGAAGTCAATCTATCGGATCAAGTCATTAATAAACCCTTTAAATCGACATATATCGATTTTTGTGACTTTTATCTCTTTAATAATATATCTGTTCACCAAAAATAAATTCTGTTCAAACTTTTTTGAAAAATATCCCAAATCTTCTGAACCAAGCTTTCTTTTTTTCAGTCAGAACTTTTAAACCAAAGGGAACTATTTCGGATGAAGCAAATTTCTTTCTTTTCTCATATAACACCTCAAGGCCCGACTGTCTTGGGTCAGTCTGTATATGAGTTAGTATCTCAATTCTCAGAAATATCTCTTAAGTTAATAAGCCCATTATTCTTTAGTACAGTATACAGGGTATCGTCAAGTCGATAGAGTCCGACTTTGCAACTTAATTGTTTGTACACATAGTATAAGTATATAGCCTATATGCATTATATTTGTATATGCGTATGTGTAATTTTATTTACAATTTTGATCAGTTAAATGCCGGTCATGCATATAGCCATAACTTTTAATAGTTCTACTGGCCATAATAGTGGCCAAAACCACATGAATTTTCAATGTGACACATTTAACGACAACGCGAAAATCCAAAACAGGGAGAAACTTCGGAAGTAAGTCTATATACATATATATATATATAGAGCAATGGACTAACTAACTAGAACTGGGTGTATTATCGATTTTGTTTGGGGGGTGGGGACTTGGGCAAAACTCATACTCGAAATGTTTTACAGAAACAACTAGTAGACTTGACTTGGCAACTTTTAGAATGTACTGTATGCAAATATGTAAATGTATCTATCCAAGTATCTTAGTATCTATTTGCGGTTTATGTTGTTGACAGTCACAAAAGTGACTTGCAAGTAGTTGCTATGACTGCAAACCGGACATACAGAAAACATGACTCCAGAAGGACCGGAAAAGGAGCAATGAACTGTATATAGCAAAGTTGAATAAAATGACTTGAAAAAATTTTTTGTTAAACAATGACACTCGAAGGCAAGAACAACAAGTGCGGTATATAGAAGATACAACAAAAAGGTTAATTAAATTGAAAACTAGCGTAAATCAATTAAATTTGATGTTAGTTTAGAAACTTGGCTATAAATGACGCTTAGTCATGATGAAAATTGGAAAAAAATAAGACTGGGGAAAAAGCTTGAGAGAGATGTGAATGGAAAGTATTTGGCCAATAGAAGTGGCAGTATGAAAAGCAGGGAGTGTAAATACAAAAATAAAATTTTTTGCGAATTTTTAGGACACTTTTGAAAAACTTCTAACAGCTCCACGCCTTAATTTGCAGTTGATTTGATATTTGCTCTCAAAAAAGAAATAATTTCAAATTATATTTGCATAAATTTGATAAATAAGCTAATTTTAGTATCTTTTAGTTACTTTTTTTAAACAGAATTTCAGGTGTAAGGCGGAATTTCGAATTTTTTGTTTTTATTTAACTCCGTAGGTTAGTTTGTATATGAACCTTATATCAAATATGTAAGAAGCATATTTTAAGAAAACATCTTAGAATTGTGTAAAACTCTAAAATAAATACAGAAATACATAAAACAAATTTTCATAAATAAATAAAATAAATTATTATCTTTCGGATAGGTTAAAACAAAACAAAAATTTAATCTTTGGCTTAAATATAAAAAATAATTTACGAAAAATTGTATTTAAATATTAAAGAAATTTTTCAAAAATGTATTTTTGTATAAAGCATTTAATCCTCTAATGCCCAATTTGAAATTATTTGTTTAACCATGTTCGAACATTTTTTTCTAAGGTACTTTTCGGCTCCTAAATTCAAGAATTAACTTTAAAATTATATACAATTCGTTCGTTTTACCTATAAGGTGACAAAATCTGAAAAAATGATTTTATTTTTTATTTATGAACAGGTTTAAAATCATTGAAAGTATTGGGCATTAGAGGGTTAATCAATCATTTTCTTGTTACAAATTTTTGTGCAGATCTCTCTAACGTTTGCAGACCGACTTGGATACAAATAGATAACAGATTCCCATCCCCACAATATTTCACATCAATATCGATAAAATACTTCGCAAAGTTTTCAAAACGAGATTGAGAAAAAACTTTTGCGGTTGTTTACCAAATTATTTAATCTCCCTGACCTTACCCACATGGCGTTGACCTTTTGAATAAAAATAATATTGGGACATAAGTGTTTTCTGTTTATTATTCTCTGAACTTAGGTGAAATTGTTTTAATTTTTTTGTTTTATTAATTTAAATATATTATACAATAATATACTTAAGAAAAACAGAGTACTAGATACAGTGGCCTACGACACGAAATTGGGTTTTAAACAGTCATTGGTTTGAAATCAGGCATATTCTCAAAAAAATGATAGTGCCTACTGTAGAGATATTGAAAAATAAGGAATGTGTGCCGGCAGTAACTAAAAAAATTAGCAATTAAGCGATCCTTGGGAATATGTTTTTGTTATATTTGGATAGGCCGTCGTTGCCAACTGTTATTAAGAATATTAGCTGGAAATGCCTATAAAGCTAAAAAATGAAAAGCGTGGAAAGCCTTAAAATGATTCGATAGTTCAATAATTAAAAATTTAAAAATAATGATATAATTTTGCAAAGTGAATTTTTTCAACACTTTTAGGTTTACTTGTGTAATTTTAGGGAAATATTTTGTACTTTTTTTGGGAAATTCAGTTCCAACTTTTGATTTTGACTTTTAGTTTTGCATAAGCGTTTAAACAATTACTTGGGTAATTTAAGGGAATTTGTAGGCCTTTTTTTTGGGGGGAAATTCAGTTCAAACTTTCGATTTGCGTAGCGTAGCGAAAAAAGTAAAAACGAACAGAACCCCAAAAAAGGCAAGCTATTTTTGGTTCGAACATGCTTTACTAAAAAAAAGAACGCCAAAAAAAATGTTCATAAAAAAGAAGAAATTTGCAACGTTTTTTTTAAAGAACTTGGTTCTTATAGAAATTGTAAAAAAGTGTAGTTAGAATGCATTCAGAGAGTTTTACTAACTATTTACAAGTCTTATAAACTAATAGGCTATACATATTTAATATACTTCGTATATATAGAAACAGGTTTTAGGTTTTTTTTAAATGTACTTATAAATACAAATACATTACAAAAAAAAAAAAATAAACCCTTTTGAGCTATGTACACGTTTTTAGATTGCACTTATGTACAAATATCTTAGTTAATAATGCTACAAGCCCGTATTTTAATAGATTTACATTTTTAGTCATTGTCACTTGAACGAAAAGAGAAGGTATGGACTCTAAAGACGATTCTTTTTCAAATCAAACAGATATCAATAATTAATCCTTATGCAATTTTTTGAAGGAAATTTTTTTTATTGATATTGTATGAAAATTTATATTTAATGATAGCTGACGTAAGCACAAAAAAAAATTTTTTCATCCCGAATTCAAAACAAGTTCTTCTAAGAATTTTCCAAAAAATTAAAATTACCGTTTTTTTTTTGGAATCCAAAAGAATTGCCCATATATTTATATATTTTTTTTTACTTAGTATTTAATATAGTTTCAATATCGTATATACTTTTCCTTATGTAAACTGCAACATTTCTAGTACATCTTATATACAATACATATATGCATATGCTCTAAATTATACACGCACTTAAATACAATAAAAATTATATAGTTTATATAATAGCACAACAACAACAACACGCTCTATATAAACCCCATTATTATATAGTTTTATGCTCTTAGAGGCTTTTGCAAGCTTTTTGTTGTTGTTGTTGCACACTTTAGTGTAGCCAACTTTTTGGGGCGTATCTACGACTACTTACGCAAATGTATCTGTATCTGTATCTGTAACTGCATCTGTGACTGCATCTGTGACTGCATCTGTTGGCTGCATTGGCGGTGGCTTTGTACGTGGGGCACTCCTAACTAAAGTGGGATCCCAACATGCTGCAGCGTTAATTTATCACCGTGCAGCCGTATTGACATGGTCCAACATTTGTCGCTGCTTCTGCTGCTGCTGCAACGTGGTTGCAACTTCAGCAACTGCCGCTGACGCTGTTTGCCTTTGCTTGGTTTGCTTCTGCGTCAGTGAACGCGAACTCGAACGCACACCCGGTCCCTGCCCGGTTGCAGGTCCGGCTCCGGGTTCAGGTCCATGTCCGTAACCAGAGCTCAGCAGCAGCGTGCAGCAGGCCTCAAACAATACAAATGCAGCGACCATTGTGCTAATTACTTTGACTGCAGGCGTTGCATGCTCCGTGTGGCAGGCAATGGCAATGGCTGCCGGTGCCGCATTCGTTTGCATGGCCTCGGGTCGCTCTCCTGTAAAAAAACAAACAACAAAAAAAATATGTGGAAATGAAAAAAATGTCGACTAGGGCGTAGGGGAGAGCAGAGAAAAATGTTCACAGACATGGCATAAATGAGTTACAATTTGTTGAGGTGCCCCACTCGTTCGAGGGCAAGCATCGCACTTTATATACAAAATATTTATACACTGTAGCTATGGGATCAGGGATATGTGCAATGTATGTAACGCGCAGCAGTTGGCCGCGGTGGAACGTCAGAGCCAAAATGCTTGCCATAAGCTCGGCTAGCATTGATCCATGTTCGCTTGTTTGTCCGTATGACCAACTGGATCTCAGAGGCCATAAAGGCAGGGGGCACAAAATTTTCCCAATAGATGCGCATGATGGTGATATCTAAATATAAATCTATAGAAGGTACCTAGTAACTACCTACACATAAATTGCATTTTTAGCACCGCATGAAAAACTTAAATGATACATGTATATTAGGGTGGCTCAATTTGTAAGGGTCCGAAAAAACGTTCTGGGCTTCTTCGCGACTTTGATTCTTTGCGTCATTCTAAGAAACTTTGCCCAAGAAACTATAGATCTAAAATGAATTGTGAGTCGCCCAATTTTTCAAAATATTTTTTTGAAATTTTTTTCAATTTTCAAAACAAATAACGGAAAAAAGGTCCAAATAATACACAAAAGCGCCATCAGGCTTCGCTCAAAATTATAAATAGCTGTCAAAAATGGATTTCTCGACCCAAAAACCCCCATATATACATTTGGCTAGAGACCATATAACGTTTTTTGCCCTTATGAATGCAATATACATACATCCAAATGCGCTTGCGAGGCGGCTGACCTTGAGAGCTAGAAAGAGAAAACTTAAAAGGTGCCATCCAGGGGACCTTCCTATGAGATTCCTATAAATAAGCTCAAATATTTTAAAACGGCATATAAATATGTATATATTCCTGTAAATATTGTTTTTTTCAGTATGTAGAACCCTTTGATTATAATTGGTTTTTATTTTCATTTTTCTTATGTACATTTAGGTTAAGCTACCAAAAGGAACTAGTTTAATTACATTAAATACGAACATTTTTAAAAAAAACAAAATTAATGCAATATCGATTTTTATGTCGATTTTTGAATAATTTGAAAAAAAAACAATTTTGAAAAATTTTTTTTTGGGCGTCTCGAACTTCGTTTCTGGGGCAAAGTTTCTTAGAATGGCCCATAGAATCAAAATCGCAAAGAGCCTTTTAAACAAAAAAATTGACCCACCCTAATGTATATAGTATGAGGCCATATGCTACTCAAGGAATGGAAGAAGAATGTATATAGTATATACCTACACATATTTCAATTCTAGTCCCCATTATTTGATTAATGAAGAAACTAGAGCCACCCTATTCAGCATGTTGACTCACGTGAGCCTATTAAATAAATTAATGCCGACGTTTTTATAAAGCTTAACCATAAGCCCACTTTGCAATTATTATTATAATTATTTTATTCAAAAACTGGCTGTAGGGTATGCCACAGTCGACCAACCGTCAATTCTCTATATATATAGTAGGTATATATTTTTACTGTGTGGCATATTGTTTTTGTTGCAAAAGTTTCGTTGTTATTGTTGTTGCCTTTTGCGTGGTCTTTCTTGTACCCTGAGTATTATGGCAACATTATATAAAGTTCAAAAATGCATAAAGTTTGTCGAGGCATGAAAAATTGCACAACATTTGCCACAACATTGCGGCACTCCTTTTTTGCTCCTCTCCTTAGTTTTCTGTCTCTTCGACTCCAACCAAGAACAGTTCGTCAAATGTCTGTGCTCCAACCGCAAAACGCATCAGAAAGTAAGAGGTCAAGTTGTTGGATATGTCTGTATGCAACATATCAGACAACATACACATACTATTGCATTGTGGTACTTGCCACAGGGATGCCAACTGTTTGAAAATTTTCGAGTAAACTAGAATCGTTTGTTACTTAAGTAAGTGCCAAGCGTTTTGCGGTTGTCAATGTATTTTTTTGATTAAAAAATTTTAAATAATTTAGTTGGATTTTTGGATTGTTGGAACGCCACTTACTCGTAGTTACTTAATAGTACCTAACAAATTATAAATAGTAAACGGTTTTGTAAAAAATGTTTAGCAACGATTTTGTCTATCAACAATTTGTTACTCTAGTAATAAAATGCTTGCAATTTTAATTTGGCGCCATCTAGTAGATTTGAGCTGGCGCCATCTTACGTTAAGAATCGGCTAAATCAACAACAAAACAATGTTGTTTTGCTATTAAAGGGTCATACGCAGCATGCAAAAATTCAACACCAAACGTCAAAACTTCATATAAAAAAAAATTCCCTTTTTTGGGATATTTTTTTTATATGAAGTTTTGACGTTTGGTGCGGAATGTTTGCGTGCTATGGGCCTTAAAGGGCCATTCGCAGCATGCAAAAATTCCACACCAAACGTCAAAACTTCATATAAAAAAAAATTTCCTCTTGTTGGGAATTTTGGTTTGGATTAAATTAATTTCCGAACTTAGAAAGAAGAGTTTTTAATCAATTGTTTTCAACAAATAGAAATACATAAATTATGTTAAGGACTTTTTCGAATTACGTTTCCGACTAGTTCAAAAAAACGGAACCAGACAAATTTTTCCAGTTTTAATATTATAAACTAGTTTGCATAGTATTGCTATGGGCCTTAAAGGGCCGTTCGCAGCATGCAAAAATTCCACACCAAACGTCAAAACTTCATATACATATATAAAAAAAAAATTCCCTCTTGTTGGGAATTTTGGTTTGGATTAAATTAATTTCCGAACTTAGAAAGAAGAGTTTTTAATCAATTGTTTGCATAGTATTCTACCCTTAACTAAAGTGGTTCGCAATATTTACAAACCAGAGCGTGCCGAACCCATTGTGCTTTTTCTCCATCCCTTTGAAAACTAAATAAAATATACAAATTTATGTATATATTTTTAAGACCACATATTGGTTTGTTGTCGACTAGATGAAAGCATTTGCATTCGGTCCCTGGGCCAAAGTTAATTTGTTTAGCTGACTTCTTGGTTCGAAGTTTATTTGTTGATTTGCTAACAAATTTTCTTCGAGCAATTTTTCTCAACTCTTATTGAAACAACAAAAACATACAACCACATCAACCATAACAACAAAAAAAACAACAACAAAAAGGAAAACTCTTTTACTTACCCTGCAGGACATGTACACGTATGCTTGCTATTTCCGTATTGGAAGGATAGCAGGAATATTTGCCCGAATGCAATAGATCCGCATCGTATATGAGTAGAATGGATTTAGTTTCCTCAGATTTGATGGTTTTAAATTTTAAACGTCCTCCCGATGTCTCCTCGCTCAGCACCTGCAGAAAACAAGAGCATTTATATATGTAGGTGCGTATGTGCAAACTTTTTTTATTGGAAATGTTTAAGGAATTCGAGTGAAAAGCAAATTCCAGGATTTGACAGCAGCATCAACTAACACACGTGCCAGGCTGTCAGGACAACGTATGGACTAAATGCAAAAACATGTTTTCCCATAATCATAAAAGCCTCTAAAATTAAATTCGTTGCGTATACGCAGCGTGTACCAAAAATAAGAAACACACAGCAAAAGCCCCGAAACAAAACAAATGCGACGCGCGAAAAGCTCATAAAAGTTAAAAACGTTTATCCTGCAGCGATTTATTGACAATGTGAAGGATGTGGGCGGACTCAGACAGCCCCTACTTGGGTTTTTAGCACATTTTCGTTATATCAAAAATTTTCACATTGACATTGAGTTTTTTTTTTTTCGTTTCTTTTTGTAACTTTTGGGGGAAACTCAATTATTGCAAGATAATTTGGCACACACAACAACAACAAGAAAATTACTGCAAATTGACTTTTAGCAAAATTGATTTTTTTTTGTGCTTTGTGTTTTTGTTGTTGTTGTTGGTACTTGAGCAACGAACCACTTACCTTATCCTGATGATACCAAAAAATGTGTGTCGGTGGCTCGGGGCTAAATTTAATAATGCATGTTAGATTTATTGTGCTGCCTCTGTCCACATAAAGATCTGGTCCACCCAGTATGGTAGCTGTCGGCACTGTGAGCAAGTAGAAGATTTAGAGACAATTAGACAATGTTTGGCAGCTGCGTGTTTTTTTGGTGATAAAGAAGATTTTGTTATAAAGATTAGATTATTAAAAGCTTTTGATTGGGAGCAGTACTTGGCTGTTGTTCAAGCAAATGAGGTCAATTTTTTTCAAAGTGCTTTCTGCTGTAAATGTGCGAACGAGGAAGGAAACGATGATTATTTACCCATGGTGGGTACGGAGGGGTATGTCTATCTATATGTTCTATTGCTTTAAATAGAAGTAGCAGTATTGGTAGATTTGCCTTAATTGCATTTTGTTGGGACAGACCACCCTAATCTCTAATGATACTCGAGTAAAATTGTAAGCAACTTGAAGCTATCCGTTCAAGTTTTTACCCAAATATTTTGATACTGTTTGGCTTACTGTTTGCAGTAACTGAATCAACAAAAGTTATGCAATCACCTACAATAGTGATAGTGTAGTCCATCCATATGTTATCCGGCCCAAGAGCTGAGTATCTTTCAATGCTGAATTTTTTTGTTTTGGACTCTGCCTCAAAAGTCTGCTAAGCTTGAGTATTTTACAAATCGAATTTGTATGCCTTTCCCACCAAAGGAATCCTTGAATCGTTTCTGGGCCTGCACCACCGTCCAAATTGATTTAGCCAATTTGCAACCTTGCAACTGCAAAGGAATTCCTCACATTAGCTGCAATAACAATGCTATAAGTGGAGCAACAACAAGCTTGCCAATAGATATATGAGCTCATCAATTACGTCCCTATCAACAGAGTTGCCAACAGCAATTCCCAAAATGGGTCAGCCGGAGGAGAAATATGACCAGAATTTGGTGTGTAGCAGGAAACTGCCGCTGATTGCGAAATACTTTGTGGTACTATGGAACTATACCAAGAAGCAATCGCAAGCTCGTCCACACCAGGCTCAACTATTATAGTTCCAAAACGCATTTAATGCAAAGCTCTGTGAGAAGAGTGACACAAATAAAAAATTTTAAAGTTACTCTCAAGTGTTGGGAATTTTTTGCGGCAACATCGTGAAAATCAAAAAAAAATTAGAAATAAATTAATTATTCTTTCAAATTCAATTTTTGGCTTTTTTATGCAACTTTTAAATCGATTTTAAAATATTTTTAAGAAATACCTATTTTCAAAAGTAGGAATCTGAAATTGTATTTAGAACTAAGGGTTCTTGAGATAAGTTTCTTTGGCGCAAAAAATTAAACACGCCTAATTTGGTTACGATATCTTTGCAAACAAACGAAAAATAATGAATAATGGGCAACAAATTTTTTTGACCAATAGGTCCTATGGGAGCTATATAATATAGGAAACCGATTTGAATCAAATTTGGTACAGTGATTGAGAATTCTAAAAAACTTCCGACTGCGAAATTTGGTTCCGATATCTTTGCAGACAAATGAAACACAACGAGTTTTGTCCAAAAAACGTTTTTTTGACCGATCGGTCCTATGGGAGCTATATGATATAGGAAACCGATTTTGGTACAGAGATTTGGAGCTCTAAAGAACTTCCGACTGCCAAATTTGGTTGGGATATCTTCACAAACAAACGAAACACAACGAATTATTTATCTAAAACTTTTGGGGTTTTTCAAGGTCCTCTGAAACAACCCTATGGGAGCTATATATATTATATCCCCGATATCAAAAATATAAAATAAACTTGCATCCTCTGATATAATAACGCATCTAATCTGAAAATTTGGTTGCTCTAGCTCTTACCATCTCTGAGATCTAGGCGTTCATACAGACGGACAGACGGACATGGGTATATCGACTTCTCTAGTCACCCCGATCATAATTTGGGTAACTTTGGGGGGTCTCCGACGTCTCCTTCTTTACCCTTTGTACCATATGGTACAGGGTATAAAAAAATGGCGTACGTTAAAGACGGACGCGGGCGACTTTGGGACACCCTGTACCACCACATTGCAATTAATTTCTTTAGTTGGCTTAAGAATTGCAAATGACATTTATTTGCCAAATTTGGTTACCATATCATCATAAACAATCAAAAAACAATCAAATTTTGTCCCAAAAAACGTCCTGATAAAATTTAGTACAAATAGTAAAACTTGAGAAGGCCAAATTTGGTCACGATATCTTCATAAACAAACGAACCACAACGAATTTTTGTACAAAAAATGTTTTTTTACCGATCGGTACTTGGGAACTCTAAAAAACTTCCGAAAGCCAAATTTTGTTACGATATCTTCATCTAAAACTTTTGTTTTTTTTCGAGGTCCGCTGAAACACCCATATGGAAGCTCTATCTTGTAACCGCGATATCTAGGCGTTCATACGAACAGACACACTGACGGACATGGGTATATCGACTTTTCTAGTCACTCTGATCATACTTTGGGAGGTCTCCCACGTCTCCTTCTGCATGTTACATGCATTTTCCGTTTGCACAAAATTAATATTTCCTTTCAACCATAACTTACAGGGTATAACCAAAAAAAAAAAAAATTAAATACGCTCTTATTATTTTTAACTTTGTTTCTCCAGATAGTCTTTGTGTACCAAATAACTTGCGCACTTAAGGAAAAAAAATTTTCTTTGAATTCTATTTTGGATAGCATCCCAATAATAAAAGTCAAAGTGCCTATGAGTTATGAAGCACTGAACCGCACCAGACAAAACCTTCCACTCCTTAGCGTAACTAGAGTCAAGCCCCAGCGGTTTGTATCTGTTCAATTTCTAATAGCCCGAAACCACTTGCTGCTCCAGTTCTTCAACTCATCTCTCGTTTGGATTACAAAATGCAAAACCTGTTCATTATAACAGCATTATTTCTGCCTTGGCTCTGTCCAGACAAGATGGCCATTGATTTTGCAATATAAGAGTTTGCCCCATGTTGCTTGCAACAATAGCCAGCTTAACAGAAGTTGAATATGCAACACACAAGCTATTCATGTGTCCAATGCCTAGCAAATCTTTGCCAGCAGCTGCTATCGACATCCAGAGCTGGTCCACATACGACTGTTCAAGGATTACCTTGTGAAAATGAACAATGAGTACCAGCAAAAAGATGAGCAGCATATGGCAGAGTCCAGAGTAGTTAAGATTTATGCACGGCGTTGCTAGCATCGTTTGAGACATCTGTGTTGCCAGTAGTGTTTTGTACAGTGGTTGGTTCATAAGTGGGTCAAAGAGCTGCCACATGATGATGTGTGGCACCATTGTGGTGCTAACGAAATGGTGCAAATGCTAACCATGCAGTGCTTTGCAGCGGAATGAGATTAGCCCTCGCTAATAGTTAGTCCGCTCTGCGTGGATCCAATTACCAGCTAGCACTATGCAAATTTCTGCAAGCCAAAAATGCGTTTGGACGCTTGTTAAACCAAAAATTAATTTGGATACCGATAACGAAGCTGAAAATTCATTTTTGGGCTTTGAACAGCTGTGAATTTTGATGCGATTGAGAATTTTAGAACATGAGCATTTATTTTCAAAACTTAATTTTGTTACTCTCCAAAAAGGTAACTTCATCGAATTTAATTCACTTGAAAAAACTTAAAAATTAAAACGATGCTTGGAAGCAATCAGTGAAGACCCCCTATATTTTTTATTTGGCTTAAGAGTCCTTGTTCCCTCGTTCTCGACTTTTATGCCTTAAAATAAATCTACCCTTTCTTTACATTATTAATTCTCAGCATAGAAATCGGTGAATCTAGAACAGTTTTACAAGTATCTTGGTTCTATGTAATTAAATTTAAGTAACTGCAAAACCCAAATGGAAGTTAATAAAAATGGAAAAACAAAATTATGTACATATGGCAACACTTGTGTGGCAGCTTTAGCAATTTGCGTTTACCCAAAAGCCAAAAAAAAAAAAAACACTAGAAAAGTGAGAAACCCCACAAAAATAAGTTGGTAAAATGTAGTTGGAAAGCAATTTGTTAGTCATGAGTCAGAAAAGCGGTAGCTTTAGCCAAGAAACCGAGAGCCACGGGAGCAACTTCAACATGCAGTGGCAAACACTTGACTGCCATACAGCAAAGAGTGCAAAAAATGACACGAAAAATGTTATAAAATATTAAAAAAAATAAAATACAAACATATCTTTATGCACACACACGCACACAAATGCAAACATGCCATGTGCAAGTTTGTGCATGTCTCTTTGCGCTGTTAGTCAAGTGGCAACTCTGGCAACTCTGGCAACTCTGGCAACCCTTGAGGCAGTTAAACTTTGTTAAGGCAGCATGTACAAAAGTAAGTAATTTTTTGAATGAAGTTTCAAAATCTACGAGTACTTTGAATATTCTAATGCTGTACCAACCAGCTACTGTCTGTATGGGACCAAACATGCCCGCAAATTCATCGTCACTCGATTGATAAACACGATCCGAGCTGATATAGAAGGCATCGTCGTTATAGTATTGCTGCATCAGATTGCTCGTCTCGGGATCAATAAGATCTAAAATAAAATAAAAAATAAAAAAATCATAATAAACATATAAAAAAAAACCAAAAATATATATGAAAAAACAGACTGATCCGTAAATAAAGTTTAAATTAAATAATTATAAGAAAATGATAACATTTGGCCAGCTTTAAGGATCTCCTGGCTACAAACATTTTATAATAGTATATTATAGAGTTAATTTCTGCTTTACATTTACGTAAATAAAATAAAAATATAATATTTGGTGTTAGTCGTCATCGTTTATTTTTAAAAAAACACGATTTTGGGATACAAATTTTTAATAAATATGAAAACTTAAGATTTCGATATAAAAAACATGTAAAGGGTGTTTTTTTAATATGGTCCGGATTTCCGAAAGGAATACTTACATCACAAAAACAACTTCAAATCTTTGAGATTTTTAATCAAAATCAGTGTTCTGTTATAAGAACTTATGGAGCTCTTTGTAAAATTTATGGACCGAATAATCGTCCATCAGAACGTGCTATTTGTCGTGTTCTTGATCATATTCGAGCTCATTTGACATCGGACCACCAAACAGAATGAGAACAGCACGGTCCGAAGAAAATATCGCTGTTGTAGAGACCAAATTTATCGATTCGCAACGTGTTACCCCCAATGGTGATCGATTCAGAGCGATGATCAACGAATATTTGTTTCCAAATTCGAAGAGTTCTGGTTTCAACAGGATGGTGCTACGTGCCATAGGGCGACCGCAACCATTGATTTACTGAAAACTCAATTCGGTGACAAGGTTATTTAAAGAAATGGGCCCACCAACTGGCCGTCGCGGTCGTGTGATTTGACCCCTTTAGATTATTTTCTTTGGGGACACGTCAAGTCGTTGGTTTATGCAGACAAGCCAGCATATATTGACGACTTGGAAACCAACATTGAACGAGTGATTACTGAAATACGGCCCCAAATGCGACAGGATGGGCTTCGTAATCAAATATTAAATGATAAGAAATTATCTTTCTAATAGAACCATATATGGGATCATTACCTTAATTTTTCTGTGTTTTATTTAAGTTTAAAATCCGGACGCGCTTAAAAAAACACCCTTTATATGGCTGTTTATAAAAGATTTATTATTCTGATAGTCTTCTGAGTTCTGTTGAAATTTTACTAATGTCAAAGTCGTTGAATATGAGAGGAGCTCAGGGGTTTTTTTTCAGATGATTTAAGGACCGTTTAAAGTCTTCGATCGATTACCAATTTGAAACCCTTCACATACACAAGTTGACTAGAGCAACCATTTATAGTGCGTGTTCTGATGTAAGCCTAATAAGCAAAGCAGTTTGCCGAAAAGCCTACTAAATCATCATAAGTTTACGATTACGTGTGTATAAACATATTGATGGAAAATTTGGAACTGATAAATTCCTTTTTTTTTTTGTGGAAGAGGTCATTGGCTACGATTGTGGATCACAGAACCAACTGGGCTTCTTTTTTTTTATGTCCCTAATAGTGTCATCTGTCGAGCACAACTCCTAATAAATTTGTGAATATAATTAAGAAATTGACGAGGGTAAGACACCGGAGACCTTAGGAGCACTGACTGCTTTGGTGTATGTTTGTGGCAAAGCTGGCGGGACCGGACAGTGCTGCCCAGCAAAGTATTTTTAAGACTGTTTTCTTGGCTGAAAATTTCTAAATGCTCTTTAAGGCTTAAGTTTTCTTTATATATTGCTCCGATTTGCTATCGCTGCTAAATAAGTGCCATGCAACCATATGCCATGCTAGCTTCATGTTAACCTGACTGATGGGCGTCCCATTAATAACTTTGTTTTTTTGGATGCAGCCTTTGCTCCCAGATATCTGCGCTGCAGAACTCGTTGTTCCGCCAATGCAGTAATTGGCGTCAACTTGTTAAGAGATTTCGAATAGATTTCAACGGCAAGCCGAGGCTGACCAACACAACTCGCTTACTGAAAAATGTTGTTTGTTGTTCTCTCCAGTCCTATCCTGGAGAAAAAGTTAAAGAAGTATCGCCTTGTGAAGGGTTATGGTACGAAATAGAAGAGTGAAAAAGAAGCAAAGGCCAATTAGGGATCTGTTTTGTCCAAATTGTGTTTTTAGGTCGTGGTAAATAAGAGGAAGCAACAAAAATGCAGCTTAGTGGAAGCTGCGCTGAGGTACATCAACAAAAATCAACAGCAACTTTAGCTCAATTTTTTTTTTTTCTAATTTTTCTCAGATTTGTTTTCTTCTAATTAAAGTACCCTTACTTCATACACTTGATATTTATTTATCCCATTGGATTAATGGGTGACGGACATCCCAGTTACATTTTAATATCACAATGTAAGATGTATATTAGGATATTGATTTCAATCCTAAGTCTACTGTTCATATTAATGTTTAATATTTTGCCAACTGCACTAAAAACCTATACAAATATAAATCTTGTATATTTCTTTGCGAACTCTATACAAAACTTAAATATTCATATTTAAGCTACTTTGAGTATCTTTAGAAAACTTACGCTTCAGTTTGCTGTCAGTTTTTCATATATACATATAGGTATAAGAAAATAAACCAGTAAAAATATATAAAAAGTACTCCAAACAGCGCCATTTTATATTGTTGCGAGATTTGTGAGTGTGCATAATTTACACGCTGCAAATTGCATGAATATGCAAATAATAAAATACGCCTCTTTTGTACTATATGTACATGTCTCTATTTGTTTGTATGTGGGTGTCTGTTTTTGTATCTGTTTCTGTTTGTTTGTTTGATGGTTGTGTTGTTTTTTTTTGTATACTATATGTGCCTGCATATTCAGCTCAAAATATTACGTATACGCCTTGTGCTATCATTGACTCCCACGCAGCGTTTCAACGGATGTTAAAATATGCAGACCAACTGATGGCCCGATATGCGGCTGACACAGTTTTTAGCTCAGCACCAGCTCAGTGCCGCCCTGCCAACAGTGTCTGTCATAAATACTCACCCACAATGTTCAAGTTGACCGAGAAACTTCGCACCGGCTGCGTGGAAATTTGGCATTCGTATACGCCGGCATCGCGCTGCTGGGCCCATTTGATTTGCAAAGTCCACTCATCGATATCACGATGATAGGAGGTCTGAAAGCGCTGATCCGTGGTGTATGTGTAGGTGCCCACTGTGAGTATGTGCAGGTCACGATGTCTGATCCAGGCCACCTGCAAAAGTTTCAAATGTATGCCGTATTAAATACCAGCTATAAAGTGCAACTATTTTTTATTTTTTTTTTGCATTGTATTCAGTGTACAGTGCCCTCCAAATAAAACATATTCAATTTGCATTTTGATAAAGTTATAGTGTATAAAAATAGAGCAAAACTTATGATAATTTGACAAAGCCATCTAGCTTGAAATTTATGCAGCGACCATTGCCCATTGCTCAGCGCCCAGCGCCCATTGCCTGTCGCATCAAATCTAAATTTTAAATAACTTAAAATTAGTGTGCGGAACGCATGACAGAGCCGGAAAACGATATTTCCGTTTTTTTCCACTCTCGACATGCTGCACTTCCGCCCTTCTCTCAGCCGCTGGCTAAACTCACTAAACTAAGCAAAACTATATTTTAGCAAATTTTGCCATTTCTTTTTTTTTATTATTTTTTATCTGTGTTTCCTTTTATTTTTTTTTTTTTTTTATTTTCGGTTTCTGTTTTGTGCACTTGGCAAGTTGAGCAGAGGGCCCGCAACTCTAAGCCTTGTTTATGCTCCGTGCCACCAAATGTCCAACCAATGCGGCTCACATACACACACACACACACATATACTAAAGTTGGGAGAGACTGCGTCAAAAGCGGGGTCTCATGCCCCGGCCATCCATCCATCTGTGGAGTTCAGTTGCCCGTCCCACCGTCTCTCCGTCCGTCTGTCCGTCTGTCTGTCTAATATTGCAATAACGAAAAATGCGGCTGGCACATGGCACAAAACTTTTTTTGGCTATACACATACAGTGTAAAAAATAAAAGATACCCCAAAATTAGATTCGACTACCGAAAGTTCAGATACTCTTTTGGCGAAAACCTATGCGATGAATCGTCTTAAGCATAACTTCAATACTGTATTGTAACTTTCTCATGCGCTTAAAGAAAGATTCGGTTTCAGGAATCCAATCGTTTAAATTTTTATAGCCTGACTTTAGATTTAAAAAGAAATATATATTTTCTTTATTAAAAATTTTAAAACAATTTTAATGTTAGCCCTTATGTTTCTTAATCTACAATAAAAAAAAAATTATTAGAGATGGGATCGTGTCGAAAGCGCCGTGAGTCACGAACAAATTTGTGATTCATAATTTTTGAACTAAAAACTATTCATATAATATTAATTAGAATGATTAATGCCAAATAAAGTTGTGAGACTCTAATAAGTAAAAAAAAATAACATTGTATAGCTGATTAAAGATTTTTTAATCACATATGAAGAAACAGCGGATAAAATTAATTTTGTATTTTCCCCAATGGGTATAGGCAAAACCTTACATAACTAGAAGAAAGGTGAATCGCATTCTCGGCAACATTAAATAAAAAATAAAATAAAAATATTTAATTTTGATGCACAATTTATTTTGATGTTAAAAATACTTGATAAAGTTGAGTGGCATAGTTTTTTCCTCATAAATCTAAATGCATTAGAATAAAAACATTTCAGATAAGATAAATTTAAGTAATTCCAGCAAGACATACCTATTTCGCTAGTTTACACAAAAAATTAACCTGCGTATAAAAGTGTTTTTTAAGGTAATTGTGGGTCGTGACACGAAAATTACAATCTTTTTATTTTTCTTAAGAACCGTTTTCGAGATTTTTTCGAAAAACATGTTTTTGGGTACTTTTATCAGTTATTCCTGAATATCTGGGTAAAAAAAAAAATTAACATAATTTACGTACTTCTCAACCCAAAATTACCTTAAAAACCTCTTCATTTTCAAGGTTTACTCGATGACCCTAAACTAGTGTTATCTGTCTCGTGACGGTCGTGACGGTATCGAATATCTTTTCCCATTACCATGTTTCAACATATAAAAGAGAATCTTTTTCTAGGAGTCGTTGATCTGAAACCGCAAGTGCATTTGACCCCATAGGCATAAGCTCAAAAAATTAAGGAATACATTAATGCTTTTATCTTAGCGTAAACAAATCTCAATAAAAATATAGTATGGTATCTTTGTGAGAAGTTGAAAAAAGTATTCATTTATAAAATTATATTTAATTTTCCAAATATTGTATTACACCTTCAAGCATCATTGCCTTATAAATGCTTTGGAAAAATGTGTATAATTTCAAAAGCGATTTACTCGAAAAAGCTGTACCAAAAATATATGGGCCAAAAAACTGAAGCGGACCACTTTTTTGGTACTTCGATTTTAATGATTTTTACATATGTGATAGGGCTTTTAGACATTAGTAAGCACTTATATTTATGTTGCAAAATTTCGATTATTTATCGAGCTATCGATAACTGAATATTGGATTTTTAAATTTTAGACTTTTGTTTGATAAGCCATATCTTTTAAACGAATAAAGATATTGACGCAATTTTCCCCATGATAGATAAAAAAATGAATTTAAAAAAAAAATATTTTTTTTTATTTTTCGACTAAGAAAGTGGACGGCTTCACTTATTTTCGCCCATATAAATAATAAACATGAAGTGGTCTGATATTTTTTTATTTTTTTAGATTTTTGTTAAAAAGAATAAATAAGTTTGCTTAGACTTTTTTTTTATTTTAAGAAAGGAACAGCAAGTTTGATTTCTTAATTTAAATACAATTTTTGTTTTTAAGATAAGAATTTTTAGTTGTTGTTAAATACTGCTATATACAATAATATTATTTTTTTGTTTTTTTTTTAGGAAATTCTACTACAAGAGAATTCTCCAATAATATTTTAGAACCTATTTATAAAAAAAACCTAGAATAAATTTTTTAGCTAAACAAATTACAAAATGGCTGCCAAATGACTGTTCTTGGTTCTTGCGATAAACTATTTGCTAGTTGTAGTTTTTGCAGTGTATAAAAAAGCAAAATCTTTGCCAACATAAATTTACCGTTGGCCAAAATGGCCAAAAACGAGCCACGCCAGTTGCCAGTTAACTAGCAAAAAACAAAAGCAACAACAGAAAGTAACAAGCGCAAAACGGACGAGCCAACTACCGTATATGAGCAACCAAAATGAATGCCCTGCGTGTGTTCAGTCTATATGTTTATCTATTTATGTGTGAGTGAGTCAATGTGTGTCTGTCTGTGTGAGTATCTGTGTGTGCAGTTTACTGATTGCGGAAGCGGATTTGGTTATGTGGAAAGCTATGACCAGCCCTAGCATAGTTGAAACTTTATATACAACTTTTTTTCTTGCAGCCCACTCCTAACTTCGCGTCCTTGTTTTACTCTTTATCACACACCTTCTCTATCTGTCTCTCTTACGCTCTCTTACAATGTGTTTGTATTGTGTAGGGTGCTCAGTAAGCGCGCTAAATCGTTTAACGTAATCAACGTGTCGACATTTATAACTTTAAGTGCTGCAAACACCTGCAAAAGTTCTCAGCCATATGTGCAGTTAACCCCTGCGGCATTGCAATCGAACAAACACCAAGCACACAAACACAGATACAGATACACACACGAACACACAACCCAAAGGACTAAGCAACATGTTGTGCTGCATAAACACAGTTCAGAACAGACCAGACCAACAGACTAGCAACAACAACGCAGAGAAACCCCAACACAAACTCCAAAAACTAAAGCTCCAATTCGTACCAACTTCAGCTTGGCCACATTGAGCCGGAAAAGCTTGTAGCGTGAAAACCCGAAAATGTGTTACGAATGCGTACAAATATTTCCGCATTGTGTTCGTCACTCCAACACCAGTGTTCTACATGTTGGCAACTCTGCGACTGTATCTGTAAGATACATTTGCAAGTGTGATTGTAACTGTATGCGTGTGTGTGTGTGTGTTTGTGTCTGTGTGCTATTTGCAGCCATTAAGGCGCACTGCAGCACAAAATTAAAAAAAAAGAGAAGTGTATCAATCAGAGCGCTGCCTGACAGTGGGATACACTGCACCGAATTTTTCCAATAAATGTAAAAATTTTGGATTGATATGTTGGGGATTCGAGACGTATTCAAGCGAGTGGGTAAGTGGGGAAAGGAGAGCGGGAGTATTTTTAAAAAAATAAATTTTGCCTTGTTTGTAAAGCTCACAAGGGTCTACATAACGAATTTGGGGATCACAAAAAGTGAAGGGCCGCTCTGAGGTATCAGCTGGGAAGACTCTCAAGAGGAATTGGGACAGGGTAAAGACATGATTTGAGAAAAGTATGGTTGCTACTTAGGTGTATGTTGGGTAGAGAAACTCACTAAAGATGATATGAGTAGGTAACTTTAATTAGAGGGCTTTTGCAAATACATGAGTAATTAAATTTACCTATTTGTATATTCTTAGGTTTGTCTTACAACTGCAAAAAGGATATAAGTTAGATTTCAATATTATTCACTGTTCGGGATTCCTTGATACAAACAGGTAATGAGAAAATATGTATTTATTTTTCTTTTTGCAGAAACATCTTAAAAAATTTTAACATTAAGTTTGAGGTGAGTGGCCACTCCCACTTTTTTCGTCAACCTCTTCGATTTTCATGATTTTCACATATTTTATAGATCTACTAGAGAATATTAAACACGTAGATTTTTATTGAAAAATTCCGATTATTTATCGCATAGTGCTACAATATATCCGCTTCATTTACTATAAAAAACTCAAGTTCTGCCACGCCTCCTTGAAACCTGTTACATACATCATACAAATCTCGTACACCACCGACTTAGTAGGTAAAGGGTATAGGAAAGAAAAAATGGTTGTTAAAAACGCAAGTAAAACGAAACGACTGTTAAATCACATCAATTTAAAGAGCGCATGTCAGGGGACGGATATTGAGTTGCATATCTCATAAATACACGCTGATGATGTTCCAGACCGAGTCGCGTGACAGGCATAGTAGCTGGCCAAGAGACTGACTGACTGACTGACAGACTGACTGGCTGACTCACGGAATGCCTGGGTGACTTACTGAATGATGGATGGATGGACTGTTGTGCTGATACTACACTGATGCAGCAGCTTCGGCAGCCATTTTCTTTTTGATTTGTGTTAAAAAATGTACATGTTTGTATGTATATCAGCTGGTTAAAGATACATATTACATAAGAGACAATTTTAAGTTCATTTTACAGTCATTTTTCTCCAGTAATTTGTCAACTGTCTTCAGATTCTTCCTCTTTACATATTGCAATTGTGGTTAAGCAAGGCTTCTCTGTCATCTGGATATTGAAGGCTGTCCATTTATAGAGTAAAGTGTGCTGAAGTATAATTCTGTCTTACTTATTAATCCTGTCGAAAATTCGACTTTAATATTTGTTCATACTGAGTGACAAAAAATTGTTGGTCTCTGAGCCATGACCGTCTATTCTTTTAGTGCTCGTATGGACAAATGGATCTTGGAGTTTATAAGTTTTTACGTTCTGTTAGTATCTATCCATCCCCAGGGGCAAATTTTGTTAATATCAAATGGGATCTTCGGAAATTTTTACTACGCAGTACTGATCCATACATTTCGATAGTTCTTAATAGCAATTTTTTTGCTTCTAGATGTATCGCCGATCGGATCCCATTTTGTCTAGAACTGTTTATTTACTTTTGTTATATGGGAGTCGCCATTAATACGAATTTACTTACTTACATTTTATTCCAAAAATAGTTTGGGGCGCCCACTAATTTTGCCTCAGAAGCTATTTAATTAAGTTTTTAATATTTATTTTCGGAAACAAATTAATTATTTTCTGGAGTATTACCAATAATCCAAACGCCGGACGTAATTTTTGAACCACAGTCTATTTTTTAAATTTGGATATATCAAGTGGAAAAATCTAACTCTTTGACAAGCTGCATTGTACATTTTTTTCGTTTCGTTTTTAACACATCAAAGAACTTAAATTCTTAAAATACAAAAAAATTCCATTTTTTTTTAAGGAAACAACAAACACCAAGAAGTGACTCTTTGCTTGTATGTGTATGTGTGTATGCGTGTGTGGGTGTATCAAACTTTTCTGACTTTCATAAACGACTTAAAGTTGACTGGAAACAAACTTTGCCATACAATCAAAGTACATACATATGTATATAGTACATTGCATGACATATGACATATCCGACATACATATGTTCGCCATTTTGTCTTGCAACAGTTAGTCAGTTTTAGTTGGTCAACTAAGCACCGTAACTCAGTTGTACTGTTATGCAGTTAAGGCTCGTTATACCGTTATTTTCGGTTGAATTTTTCGGCTCTGTTTAGTTGCTCTTCAACTGGTAACTGAAATGAAAATGATGCCAATAACACGCACAAAAGTAGGCAACAAAAAAGGCCAAACAGCAAATGCCACATGCCAATGGCCGGCCGCCATATTGTTGTCCCTATTGTCGCTGTTGTCCTTGTTGTCCATATCCATGTTCATGTTCATATAATGTAGTTGGCTTGTTCATTGTTTTAACGTCACGTATTACATAATAAACTGCTGCGAATGGGCCAACAAATTTAATAACAACTTCCATTACTAATAAACACAGGCCACGTCTGCAAAAGTCACACATGTTCGGACTGTGGGCGTTATCAGTGGGGTCTTGAGTTTTAGGTCTCGACGCATATATCTAATTCATGGAACGCTTATTATAAACATTTGGCACTTGTGGACGGCCCCATGACATGGCCAGAACAGAGACAATAAGTCGCTAAATCTCGCAGTTTGTCTACCCATGTCTGTCTGGAAGTTCTTTGCCGTGCCGGCTGGTCTAACATTTGCTATATTTTGTTTATTAAATCCAAATAAAAATAAACATTATTAAAAGAACGCCCACAGCAAGGCCTACAAGCAAAAAAAAAAATAAACTGAAACAACAAATAGCCAAACCAACAAGGCCAACAATTTTGCGGTTAATTTCGCTGGCAATCATATCTTTACATGTAAGTACAGTGTTTACTCGATGTGGTGAACTTGTTGTAGCCAAGGCTCCACGGCATGTCTATGAAGCGATTTATGTGACATTGAATCGATTTTTTATGCTTTAATTAATAATTTTGAACGGGACTGTACCAGTCACATTGAGTTGTGCAACGTAAGGCCTTTCTTTACAAGGCCTGATCAATTAGAATCTTTTATTTTTCAGAGAAAACAATTGATATAAAGAAATTATATAAAATCCAAAAAAAAAAAAAAAAAATGGCAAACATTTGCCTAAAAGATTTTCAAAAATAGTTCAAGTATAACAAAGACTTTGTGGTCTTAGTGTCTTTTGATTGAAAGAATAAAACATGCTTTCTATGAGATATCTTCAAAAGAAAGTGATGACTGACTATTTCAAGATACTCCTCAGATTAGCATTAAAAAAATGCTTCAAGTGTACAATGATGGAATAGATTAGGTTCTAAATTTTATTTTCACTCTTGGTTTTTGTTAATTTTGCATATGTTTTGTTGTCCTTCTAGAAGAAGAAATCATGTTTATTCAAAATTTTAACAGTGGTACCTTTCCTCGATCACCGTCTGCTGGGTACCTGGTCACTCTGGAATACCTGATAATGAGGGGGCAGACGAGTGCGCTAGGAAAGCGTCAGCGCTACCTATGGCCCTCCCGGTTACGGATATAGTAAGACCTCCGGAGAATCTAGTATCAGAGATCACAAAGATAGTCAGATCTGAGGCAGAACGACAATGGGCCACTATGTCCGGTTGTCACATATCCCTACGCCATAGGCCTTTTGGCTGAGTGGATGCACGTTCCCCACAATGTATTCTGCCGCAGCTACGGTGATGAAGAAGAGATAGAAAGCATACAACACCTGTTGTGCGACTGCCCTGCACTTCTAAAGAAACGCACCCAGTATCTGAGAAAGCCCGTCTTTGGAGACCTGGGCAGTCTGGCAAATCTACCCATACCGGATTTGGCTCTTTTTATCGAGTCCTCAAAATGGTTTGGCAAGAAGAATGATTAGGCGGAATTTGGCACCCACTGGCTGTTTTACCTACCATACACCCAGCATTTATGCTCTCCTCCCCATACCAGGGGTCTCTCGGCCTTGTGCCGAGCTGCCTAGCTAACCTTACCTAACTTTTCTCGATTTTTTCGATTATAGACCCCATTCAAGAATAACCATGCTTTTAATTTCGTCTCAAAACAAAGTAAGGGTCTCTACCACATGCTAGACTGATTTCCAAGCCTTCTCCCCGCATCCTTTGGATTTTGTGCCCTTGAACGACTTCCGCTATCGATTTCTCTTATTGCCAACTTGATAGGAAGATATATTTATACTCTTTGCGATTTTCTTACCACTCAATTCTAACCTATGGAAAATTGGCTACTCTCTCTTCGTTTCAAATATAGCTTTTTTGCTCTCTCAGAAATACGTTAACACCAAGGCATATTCCAAAATTATGCGCCATAGAGCGAGAGTTAAGAAAATAGTTCCAAAATTTCCCCCAAGAGGAAGCAAAAAAATATAAATAATATTTCCTCGCAATTTCCACTTAATCGATTAGCTACTGTACACACACACACACTTTGTTGTATTAATATATATAGTAACTTTGTCCATTGTACTTACCGTCTTGTTGCCAAGATGCTTGACGCGGCAGCCCAAATATGCGGATTTGCCCACCAGGGATGTAATATTCCTTGGCATCGTCACATCAAAATATGGCTCATTCCATTTATGTCCATGTGGATAATGTAATGGCGGCAGATGTGTGGGCTTTGGATCTACATTATTGTGATTGTTGTTGTTATTTACAGATTGCCTCTGGTAGCACATTGTAAGGCCTGTAAGATAGACGAAGGGAGTAGGAAGCGTAAGTAAGAGTAGATAAGAAGGCGGCATGTACAAGATTTATCTATAAGATAAAAACAAAAGCAACTTTTTATTGTCAGATTTGGAGCCTTGAATTGCGTCCTTTTTTTGGCGGAAGTTTGTGTTTGCTGTTTTTTTTTTTTTGAGCTTAATGGCGGCGCCATGGCCGCAAGTGTCGCGACAATTGCACAAAAACAAATTGAAATATATTTGCGCTCACAAATGTATAGCCCAGCTGGAAGAGAGTTGGGCTTGGAACTTGTACCTTAAGTGCCTAAAAGTCTTGCCCGGAGTGCGCCTAACAAATTGTGTATTAATATGGCAGCCAGCTGCTTATCAGGCGCCCCAAAATGACGCACCTACAACAAATGTCAGCACACTCGCACACAAGTGACTGCTTAAGTGCTGCAGCACACATAAACACACATACACATACATGTACATTATATATTAATGTATAAGTGTTGCCAAAATGACACGAAAGAAAAATGAAACGAAACTGGAAATGTGCAAAATAAAAATAAAAATAATAATAAAAAAAATGCCAAGAACTACTTCTACTACTACAAACACACCTGAACATGTTGTAGTTTAATTAAAACGATGACACAACGCACACATACCCAACTAATGCACATTGACACACATGTGCACACAGATACACACACACATACACTCGCACACATGCCAAACTGTCAACGTAATGCCGCTATGTCATTTGTTGCGCCATTTTTGTTCCTTTTTTTGTTTTTGTTTTTATAACCCTTGCAGAGCGTATTAACTTTATTATGGAGTTTGTATGGAGAAAACAACTAGATTTTGGACAATTTGAGAGAGACATCAAAATTTGTGAGTCTGTTTAAGGAATTTTTATTGGCTAGCTATTAAAGATATATAGCCATGTTTTTGGCTGGCTATAATGACCACAATTCTCAGAGCCAACATATAAAATTGACTATAAAAAGTGACCACTAAGTGACCAGTTTGATGTAGCTATACGATGCCAAATAATGATGGTTATTGCTTAAAGAAAAACAAAATATTTAGTACATAAACATAACTAAAATTTGGTACAGTTTTCCACAAGCATGACTGTACTAAAAAGCCAGGTACAGTCACTAGATTATATATTTTAATAAAGGAATAAGCTATATTTTAGCTCGATTTATGAAAATTTGGCATATTTGCCGGTACTTGATTGGAATGTATATAAAGCCATATCAGTTTTTCAAGCTGTATTTATTTAAAAAGCTCAGACAAAGCAACGGATTGCTCTTGTAAAGCTTCCTACTCTACAGCAAGAATCTAACTCATAAACTCATAGTCTCAAAAATTTGTCATACTAGGGGTTTTAAGTACATTAAGTCAGCCTTGAATAGCTTTCTGATCCTAAAGTAAATCAAAAAAAGTTAAAACTTTTTCTTTTTAAATCCAAGGCTTAGATGAGTCTACTTGCTAAATTTGGTGAAATGTACACATTAGCAAAAACTATAAATATTATTACAGAGACTAGAAAAGGGAACACGAAATTTTCAAAAAAACCACAATATTTTTTGCGTTTTCTTTTTTTCAGCTAAAATAATTTAAATATCCTTAAAAAAAAAGAAAATAATAAGAAAATATTTAATCAAAGTTAATATCTTAAAAAAAAAAAAAAATTAGATCTGGTTTTGTCGAACTGTGAATTTTTGTGAATTTTGACCATTTTTGAGAAAAGTTGAAATCACTTTTGAAAATAAAGATAAAAAATTAATTTTTTTTTTCTTTCAAAAAGAATATTTTTAACATTAAAAAAAAAAAATTTGTACATTTAAAATTATTTTAAGGTAAAAAAAAAATTTTTTTAAACTCAGTTTTTTATTTAATTCAAAATTTTATCTTTTATTGAAAAAATACGTCTTATCAAAAAAAAAACGTATAAAAAGACTCGATATATTCAGTTATCGATAACTCCATAAATAATCGAAGTTATCAAAAAAAAAAAAAAAATACTTGGCTTGTAATGGCATCCAAATCAAAGAGGTCGACATAAAAAGTGGCTGGCTAAACTTATTTTTACCGATATATACTTCATATAACATTTTGTGGTACTTATACGATTTTGTTTATATCTGACAATATTATTAAACAGAACAGCTGTTTGTGGGAAAAAATTTATTTCTATAATGTTTTTCAATTCATGTATGTTAGTTGTACCTACAAAATTATCTTATTTAAGATTAAACTTAAACTTTTATTTATAATCTATCTATAATCTACAATCTAGGTATTTGTATTTTCAAGTCATGTTTAAAAAAAAGCATAAAAGTTCGCGATCCTTGTAGATAACAAATTGGGCCACCCTAAAATAAAAGAGCTCACTGTGCTCTGCCCTAATCCTTAAATACCAAACATTTGTGTTAACATGAGTCAAAAAAAAGAAAACTTTAAAATTTATTATTCGATAATTTGTGCCAGAACATTAAAAAGCGTATCCAAAATTCGTTGTTGTACCTTCTTAAACCTATTGCGTTTTTTCGCTCGGTTCTTTTATGTAAGTCTAACTAAAATTGTGAAAATGGCAAACTGCTTGTACCCCGGCTCAAGTGTTCAAGCTCTATGCTCTCTAAATGTTGTAGTAATTGTTGTTGTTGTAAGTCCCGCGCGATTCATTTGTATGTAGGGTGCTCGCAGGCTAATTAGTATATAACTCAACGCAAGTACGGCAACTCTGCCCTACTATGACTTTGTCGAAAAGGGTCATACAGACTGACAAGGGTTAACATGAATGTGTGTTTGGGGGGGAGTAACCCAAACTGCACTAAACTAACTTTTTTCATGCCCATTGCAAGTTTTGGTGGGGACTTTGCTTCACTCAACTCCGCGCTTCGGAAAACGTTAATAAAGTTACGGAAATTATTTGGTGGATGCTGCAAGCAGAGCGCTAATTCAATTGAGAGCTTCAAGTTTTGTGGCAAATTGCATTGCTGGCCAAAAGAATTTTGTTGTACGTCTATTTTTTTTGCAAGTTGGCAATTGAGAGGTTTCTGCTTAAGGTTCTACTGGTCAAACGATTTAGCCTGGACACAGTGCAATCAATTTCCAAGCAAAAGGAGAGCGCAAGTGAGAGGGCAAGTGAGAGGGCGTGCAATGGCAGACAGAGAACGAGCATGTTTATTTAAGCAGCCAAAGTGTCGTTTAGCCAAGTTCTCCATGAATTGCCAGCAGCGCTGGCAGTAAATTCCATAAAACTTCAAGAGTGCCAGCCCCGAAGCACTACAAGCGCCTTTGACAGGATTAAAATATGCATAGGCAGGCAGGCAGGCAAACTGTAGACTCTGCCTGGTCAGAGCAAATTGATGCAGGGGGGAGGGCAACGAGAGAGAGAGAAATGAATAGAGAAATACATTTCAAGGCAGAGTACACAATAAACAAATGTTCATGTGCATTGCTTTTATATGACTGTAAATAGCTGCAGCTTTACAAATACACGCACATAGCGAGTATCTATGTGAGTGGATGTAAGAGGTCTATCAATGGGCGGCTGTCAGAGGCTCATCATCAACAAGCCGCCGAGAGGTGTGGTGTGTGGTGCAACACGACCAGCTGATTCATTTTGCTTTTATATCTCTTGCACAGAGTCGGGAAACCATATCTATGCGCACTGCTTTCATTACAGTGCCGCACAAAAGTATGCTATGAAAACCAAAAATTGATTTGAGCTGTTTAAGGGAAAATCAAAATTGAAACTGAAATGAAATGAAATCATCATAGACCAAAATGAGATCTCACTTTGCCAAATGCTTTGAAATTGGAACAAAAACGTGATTTGTGCAAAAATTTAAGCGCGCTTTGTGGCTGTATTAATTACAGGAATAGACCTCCAAAGAAAAGTGGAAAAACGACCGGCTAACTTGCCATAATTTGAAAATCAAATAAATTTAATTTGTGAGTCTATGCGGCACTAGAGAATATCTTTATTGAAGAGCAAAAAAACAACTTCCATTAAACTTCACGTCAATTAGAATCCGTCAGTGAACGTACCAGTCAAATCTATCTATATTCAGTACAATCTCTTGAAAAGACTTAATAAGAGCTATCTCAAAATGCAACTTAAACGGTAGAATAAGGTAGTACTGGCTTAATGTTCTCTCAAATCTTAAGTCCATATTGCTATATGAAAGTAATTAAATACTTCAAAAACACAATCCGTACCAAAACCTTTAAAGCAATTTATATCAGCTTAAATCCATGAAAACTCCACAATCGGCCGTTATATGTTTTCACTTCAATCCATTTAACAAAACAACACACAAATTTGACCTTCCAAACGATATTTATGATAGAATATGCGATTAAATTAAATGCAATGACAAACAGCAACAATATACCATTAAAGCAACTAAACAAAAGATTATACAGGCGCGCGGCGTATACGTAATGTAAGCATAACCCCAAACTAAGAGTATAAAGAAAATTAATTTGGCTATAAATCAATTAAATGCGCTGTCAAAATGTATGGAAGTTTGCTTCCATATATATAAATACATACACACATACATACTAGTATATGTA
Source organism: Chymomyza fuscimana (assembly GCA_949987675.1). NCBI lineage: Eukaryota > Metazoa > Arthropoda > Insecta > Diptera > Drosophilidae > Chymomyza > Chymomyza fuscimana. Next base: position 3,828,165 of record OX465089.1, read on the forward strand.
TAAAACAGCAGCGTATAATTTATATTTGTATGGCGGCATATTACGCATACGACACGTGCAACCAATTCAGCAAGTCATAGAGCAAGGGCCGCAAGAAGAGAGGAAATATAGAGTGTATGGTTAGGGGTTGTGTGGGAGAGAGGCGGAGATGTCAGAGGAGGCGAGTGACAATTTATGATTGATTCGCTTTGCGGCATAGCGACCACAACAACAACAACAACAGCAAGCAACAGCCAACAGCCAACAACCAACAATTGTTCATTTGCATATGGCTGTTGTTGTTGTTTTTGGTGCATGTTGTTGCTATGTTGGCGTATATTGTTGCTGTTGTTGTTGTTGTTGCGGTAACGGCTATCGTGCTGCCATTTCGAGCTTCCTGTGTTTTGCTAATGAACGACGGTCGAACGGTGCACAGAGTTCGGTATGTAATGAATCATTTAAAGGATGCTATATGGGAACTGTAAAGTCTGTGGGTCAAAGGCTTTATATAGTGCCTATAGGAAAAGGGCGGAAGGAAAGGGACGTTCGCTTATTTTACGCAAAATTAGAACGGCATCCGCAGTAGACAACTAACGACAAAACAATTGCCCATGACAAGGCAATGTACCTTGAGAGCATGAGCTGGCAACACTGTCCTGTCACAAGGATGAGGCTTAGGGTTGATGCCATTAAATGAAAATATATAAAAACGAAATCGGAACGCTTACCCAAGACATAATGCTTGGTCATTAACGGCTCACTAGCTATATAAAGGTAGCTAATACAAGGTTATATATTTATTAACAATGAACAGCTTGGGGAAGGCAGGCTCGGGAACCAAAAATGAAAGAAGTTTCGTTAAAAGACGATAGTTGTATAGTAAATAATTGTGACACGTGTGTTTCATTAGGCGTAGCTAGTGCGGAAAACTTTCTATTATGTCTGTTAAAGATTTTGAAGATAAATCGAAGTTGTGTTTGTACCGTAGTTTTCAGTATATAAATCCAATTATATAATAATTAGACTAAAACAATTAATTGATTTGAGTTTCTGAGAAGAATCTTATTTTAATGTGCTTTTTATTTTCTTCTATTATTATTATTATTCTTATGGAATCAAACAAAATGTTTTCGAACCGCACAGTGCACAATAGGCCCTCGTGGCCAGATTTTGGCCAAAAGTCCTCCAGATGATATTCAAAATTTGGACAAAATGATATTTTAATATAATTTAAGATATATTAAGGTATCCTGTGCAAATTAAATTATTAAATTATAATTAGTGGTTTTAAGTTATTGGCGCTTAAGTTATTATCGCTTTCGCGATAATTTACAGACAAAAAAACCTGCATGTAACATGATACATGTAGCTACAAAATCTTTATTCACTTTATTATTTATGAATATTACTTCAGAGAAAAAATAAAATTGAGCTTAAAAACTTTTTGGTTTCAAATATATTCGAATAGTTATAAAGATTTTGTTGGTTTTTCTATCATTTGGCTACTTTGCTTTAAGGGTACCTCCGACTACCACTCGATATTTAATTAAATTTCTTCACATGTTTTACAACAAAATGTAGTTCCTCCCGGCGTTTGGAAATTGCTTTTTGTATCTAAAAAATGAATTTTAAAAATTGACCCCCAGGAAATTTTACTAATTTTTGACCCTTTCACGCACTAAGTATTGTTTAGTGTGTAGCGATATGTTTTTGTGTCAATATTGGATTATAACCTTGTACTTATCGGTTGATTACCAATAAAAAAATTGAATGGATTTTTGAAATTTTTTTTCGGAAATTAAAAGAGCGTGCCAAAAAAATTGGCTTGGAAAGCTGAAACTGTTTGGGTCTATAACTCCAAAACCATTCAATATTTTGAGTTTAGACTATTTTATCAATGTATGTGGAGCTTATATTCACCTCTTTGTGAAATATTTTGCAATTACAACTAACTTTTTTTTTTTAATATTTTAAAATTTTTTTTTGGTTTTTTTTAAATTTTTTCGAATTTTGGTATAGATTATCTATATCTTAAAAAAATCTGAGGAGGCTCAAACTTCCCCGAAAAATAGTACAATTCTTTTCGAACACGTGTGTAAAATTTCATAACTCTAAAAAAATTATTATGGAAATGCCAGATTTTTGGCCAAAATATGACAATCTGGGCCCAAGTTCCTGGCGCCGAAAAATTAATAACTTGAGAAGCATGGCACTTAGGTGGGCAGTGGGCAAATTTGTTTGGTATAGTAATAGAAAACGCCAAATTTTTAATATTTTTTTTTTGTTTTAATATAAAAATTTTTTTTGAATTATTTTTTTTTATTTAATTTTTTTTCTGTTTAATTTTTTTTTTTTTGCTCAAAGTGATTTGTGTTGGTTTTTTTTTAATTTTTTAAAAATGACTATTTAATTTAATAAAAATGTAATAAATGTTTCATATTTCTGGTGAAAGCAGTTGTTGTACGTTTTCGTCTAAAACAAACCGTGAAACAAATCTTCCATAGCCGGACAATCGGTATTTGTATTTGAAGGCGTAGCTATAACGAGAATTTCTTCCAGCTATTCTTCGCAACGAATTTTGACAGCTCACAACTGTGTGAAATTGAAGAGTCATCAAATAAAAATACCAAAAAATCCGCTTAATTTTCTAAATTGACTTTTGTGGCGCTAGGAACTTCATAAGCACCACTGTGGAACCCTACAAAATTTGTTATTTTATTTAAATTTAAGACCATTGCATTTCCTAACACTATCTGAGTCTCTTTCAAACAAAGTGCTCCCAAGTTCATTTAGTAGAAATTGCAACAAAATCAAGCCAAAGCTATTAAGGGTACATACAATATATTTTAAAATCTTCTCGTGCATAAATCAGAAAACTGTCTTTCCATCACTGACAAGGTCCCTGCCAGAAACAAGAAAAGACACTCCCCTTCAATAGCATAAAAAAACATAAGTAAAGCAAAAAAAAAAAAAACAAAGCTTTTAGCTATTTTTCATGGAAAACGTTACCTCAATTAAAGATAAGTATCAAAGTGCATAATAATCAAAAGGCAGCCGGGCGAGCAATGAGTAAAGCCACTAACTAGATGCGCCACAGACACGCAGCAGTGGCAAGAGCAGGCATTTGAGGCGGCAGATGGACTCGAGCGTGCAGAGAACAAAATGGCGGCCAGGGTTGCTTTTTAAACTACTGTTAGCCAAGAGCAGCCTTGTCAAAATGATTGTCTTACATGCAAGTTACACGTTGGCTTTAACGTTAACGTTACCGGTAACGTTGTTGGCATACCTGACGTATGCGCAATTTTTTATGTAACACATATGCAAGACTGTGTGTGTGTTTGTGTGTGTTTTTAACAGACGGAAACAAAAGCAACAACAAAGTTAAGAGTAAACGAAACTTGAGCGAAAATTGCGCCAATTTTCACTGCAAATTTTTTGCACAATGCAGTCCAACAACAACAACCAGGAGCATAAGTAATCCCTGTCAGTACGCCTCTTGGTCATTGCTTGTTAACACACCCAAAGGGAGTTATTAATGTTTGGCGTGCCTTATTTACAGCTCCGAGACCGGGAAGAATACACCCAGAGAATGTCGATAGCAATGCACAGTTTCCCCCCCGTCCGTCCACATAACTTTGGCATGCTTTACGAGTCCCAGAACAGATGGAGGCAACAACAACTGTCAGCGAGTTGATTTAAATTTGCAGTAGTTAATTTTTAACCCAATTTTACTTGGTTTTATTTTATGTGCCGCCCTTTTAGTGTTGCAACTTTTATGTAGCTCCCGAAATGTTTGAGCCATATTGCAATAAAGCAGTAAAGCTTTAAGTCGAAGCTCTTGGGGCTTGGGGTCTGTGATTTGACTTCAATTTGGCTGCGATTTGTTCTGATTTGACTTGCTTTCTATTTCCTGACTTTTCAACTTCAATTTCTTGTCATACTTCCTATTTCATTTGCAAATCAAATTGTTATGGTATTTGTGCTTGAATCTATGTGGAACTACAACAATGCGCCGTGACTTGGATGGAAATATGCTTAAGAAAATTGTTAGTACAGTAGAAATGTTCAAGAGTGCATATAATACATGTATATAAATGTATGTATATAAGTTTGTCATTTCAAATGATTATAATCCGGCTTTGAATTTGCATAACCATTTTGAAGAAACTTGTTCTATTTTATACGCTATTTCCATAAAAAATTTAAAAGGGTAACTTAGGTTTAAGATAATGTATGCTGTATAAAAAAAGTCAAACAAGTTAATGTTAAACGTTGTCGTTTAAGTAATTGTCTAAAATGATGTCATCTTTCAGAAGATGACGCATTGAGCTTGAAGATGTTGTTATTAGCTATCACCATGTGAAGCTAAAATATTAAGATGACAATATGAGTAATGTTTTAAACAAAGAATCTGTTTTTGGCCATTAGGTACTGGTTACACAGCCAAACTTATTAATAAGATCGTTTTCAACAATAGAATTGGACCGTAAGACCCAAATAATAAACTTTTTAACTAGCCTTGTTATTCAATGATCCTATATCGTTTTTTAAGGAGATGATGTGTTAAGAAGCTAATACAAGATAATTCATTAAAAGATGATGAAGAATAAGAGCTTGTTATTATACCTAACACAGAAGATGACAACATTTTTAAGAAATTTTCTGTTGTGTTTGAAGAATGCATATAGATTTTTATCCTACATCGTTTTTTAAGGAGATGACGTGTTAAAAAGCTAATACACGATAATTCATTAAAAGATGATGGGAAATAATAGCTTGTTATAATACAGAAGATGATAAAATATTTAAGAAAATTTCTGTCGTGTTTGACGAATGCCTATAGATTCTAAATTTTGGCTCTATTTTTTCGATTTTAACAATGATTTTTATCAACTTTAGCAGACTGGACTTAGAAAATACATTGAGAACACTTCTTACCTATTAAAGTACGTAAAGTAAGATGAAGATGATGTGTTTAAGGAATTAAAATTATGATTGAAATCAATTATATAAAAATTCAAATTTTTTTTTGAATTGCTATTATTTAAATAATAAGTCTTTTGACCTTTTGTTAACTTCATAGCTGCAGTATCTCGATTATCGCATCCCCATTCCCTAACTAAAGATTTGTATTGTAACATCATCTCTTAATAAAGAGATGATATAATTTTTTAAAAAATAATTATTTTTTAGCGAAAGTCCATTACTTTAAAATTTTCCACAATTTAAGGAAAAAAATTCACTTTTATTTTTATTAATGATTATCAACTCTAATGCTTTAACTTCAGCAGATGATGCATTTAGACATACAAAATATGTTGAGTATACATCTCTCCAATAAAGTGAGCAAATAACGATAAAGATGATGTACTTAAAGAATTAAAATTATGTTAGAAATAAATTATATAAAAATGTATACTAATTATTTTTTAATTGCTCGGTTATGATTAAATTATAAGTCTTTAGATCACTTCATAGCTGCAGTATCTCGTTTATCGCAAACCCATATCTTAACTCAAGATTTGTATTGTAACATCATCTCTTAATAGAATTCAAGATAAGCAACTTACTTATGCAGATGCATTGGATACATTAATTATAACTTTTATTTTACTTACTTGTTTTTCACGCATTATTCAAAACTTCTATATCTTACTTATACTACATTATCTGCGCAAAAAAACCTCAAAAACCTATAATCTTTCTATAACTGACTTTGATTTCTTAGAAGATGACGCTTGTGCTACTGAAGTATTGTGATAAAAAGCTAATGAAAGAAACTTCATTAAAAGATGACATAAATTTGAAAAGAGATGATATAATTTTTAATAACTATTTTTTAGCGAAAGTCCATTACATTATTTTTTTTTATTTTTATTAATGATTATCAACTCTTATGCTTTAAAATCAGCAGATGATGCATTTAGACATACAAAATATGTTGAGTATACATCTACCCAAATAAATTTGGCAAATAACGAAGATGACGTACTTAAAGAATTAAAATTATGTTAGAAATAAATTAAATAAAAATGTATACTAATTATTTTTTAATTGCTCGGCTATGATTAAATTATAAGTCTTTAGGTCACTTCATAGCTGCAGTATCTCGTTTATCGCATACCTATATCTTAACTCAAGATTTGTATTTTAACATCATCTCTATCAATCTATTCAAGATAAGCAAATGCTAGATCAACAGATTCGCTAATAAGTATCAAATGCATTAATAAATACTTTTATTAGTCTCGAGTTGATTTTTATGCATTATTTAAAACTTTTATATCTTACTTATACTACATCATCTCCGCAAAAAACCGCAAAAACCTATCATCTTTGTTTAAGCAGTCTATTAAACAACAGCTGCATACAAATGTGACTTATTATTTACTAAATACATAGCTAGTTGCATACATGTATTATGTACTTAACTTGTTGTTACCAAGAACAACGCAATTTAATGATAGCCTTTGATTTCATATGTTTACAGTGTATTTATAGATAATAATAACCTTTGTACAATTTTCTTTTATTGTGACATTTTCAATTTACCTATTTACATATGGAAAATCTTGGTTTGTTTATTGATTTGATTTTTGTGCTTATTAAAATTATGACAATAATTTCAATTACAGTTATACAAATTTACAAATATCCGTTACAATAATTCAAAGCTATATTTACGGTTAACTGGTTCCAGCCAGAAGTTACTACAAATTGTAAACATTGTTGGTTCAATTTTATTGCAAGTTTTATAGTTTATTATGTCAAAGAAAAATCAATAAATAGTAGAAGAGTCGAAAGAAAAAGAGTTGTTCGCATTTTTCCAAGAAAAATTATATTTCTCATATTTAGCTTATATAAAATGCATAATTGCCTGTTGCAGGCGTGTCCAACAATCTATGCATTGTCTGTCATGTATATAACTAGTATATTATATATTAGTGGCATGTAAAATGGACAGCTCGAACGAGTTGCTCGTGTTTGAACCATGTAAATAAAATACCAGGCGCCATAGCCAGGAAACTGAAGTCTTTTAAATTGCGTTCGGCCACCCTTACCCCGAACCCACTCTATAGGGTCTAAAATAATCCCTGCCTTATATGCGCTTCATTGCATGCAAATAGCTTTTGATGTGCTGCTCTTTTTCTAGCCTTTTATTAATGTGCATTTGTCGTCATGTTTATTTAAGAAATTATTTCAACTATGTCAAAGAAGGCGTGGCACTGGCTCTCTGGCATGGCAAATAAAGGCGTTTCCTTTGGAAGGTTTGCATGAAAAACACTAATTAGATTTTATAATTATGCTCGCATGACTGCAGCTAAATGCGAGAGACGAGTGGAGGAGTGATAGAGGAAGGGGCAACAGACTGCTAGAAAGTTAAATCGTTCTTAATTAATATGAAGAAATTATCTTGTATGCAGAAATTCGAAACCACAGCGATTTTCGAAAAGAGACTTCCCGAAGCTATTTCTTCTCAAAATTTGAAAGTGCTTAAAAGCCAACGACAAGTGTTGTTAGTTCCTTTATCTCCTTGAGGAGCATAGGGCCAGGTCTGTCTCTTTATAAATGCAATCTTACACTCTTATAAGTAAGTTCCCTATTGCTAATACAAAAGGTCAACAAATTTATGATTATTAGGCTTACACGAGTGCACACATTTTTTAAGACTTGCACTACCTTCATAAAGTTTAAGACCAGCGCTTCAAAAGAAGAAAATTTAGAAAAATAAGTTCAATTCAGTGTAATAAACAAAATTTTAAATAATATGAGTAGTTCATATTACCCCTGCGACAAATTCGCAGCATTTCGTATTTCAGCAAGATAATGATCCCAAAAATACGTTAAAGTTTTGCAAAGCTTATTTAGATCGAAGAGAAAAAGATGGATCAATCATTTCATCTCAATCCTATCGAACTTTTGTGGAACGAGCTGAATCGACAAGCAAGAAAAAAGTGTTCAACTTCACAAAAATCACTGTGAGAGATCCTGAAAGATGCGCGGTAAACAATTCATGGAGAAACTTTTTAAAAATTTAATGCTAGAATGCCTCGACATGCTGAAGACGAAAAAGATACTTTTCTTTTCCGTTCTCATTATGTATAGGATGTAACTGATTGTAATAAAAGATTTTTTCATTAAAAGAGCAATTATTCACACCGACATTTTTTTTTGTTTTTGTGTTTTTGCTATTTTGCACATATTTCATGATGATGATAGACTGGTCTTAAACTTTCTTACGTAGTTATTTTTCTAGGGTAGCTACGCTTGAACATCTCGATGAATAACACTAAATCGCACCACATTCGCAACCGAAAAGCCTAATTCCGTCATCTTGTACGTCACCTGATACCTCGCCACATACCTGCCCACATACCTCACCTCATACCACCCCACATAACTGAACTCATACCCGACTCATACCTCACCACATACCTGACCACATACCTCACCGCATACACCACCTCTTTCCTCACCACGTACTTATCCCCGTACCTCACCCCATAACTCACCTAATAACTCACCTCATACCTCACCTCATACCTCTCCTCATACCTCATCTCTTACCACACCTCATACCTCACCTAATAACTCACCTCATACCTCACCTCATACCTCTTTTCATACCACATCTCTTACCTCACCTCATACCTCACCTCATACCTTATCTCATACCTCACCTCATACCTCACCTAATAACTCACCTCATACCTCACCACATACCATACCTCATACATCTCCATATACCTCACCTCATACCTCCCCACATACCTCGCCTCATACATCAACTCATATAACGCATCTTACTTCTTTCCACACCTCACCTTTTAACATACCACATTACTGACCATGGTCTGAACAAAAACGACACTGAAAATTTGATCTGTTTAGGGCTATATAGAGTATTTATTTGCTATCATCTTGGGCAGACTCCAAGTCAAACTTAAAATGAGAACAGTAGTACGAGAAGAGATCTCCCCACGATATATTGAAAGGCTTGAGTCCCACGTCCAAAATTTAATTTCCTATAAAATATATATTAATTGTGTTCTCTCCAAATAAATTAAATACTTTTAAGAAAAGATTGGATCGCAATTGCAACTTGTTTGTATATTGTGTATGTAGGTAAAAATAAAAAAAATATTCGTTACTATACTCCTAAACGGATAAATATTTAATATATATGTATTGGAAAATGACTTTAGGGTGACCGTGCTAATAATTTGAGCCGCTAAAATTTTCAAAGGGATAAACGAGAGAAGCGGCTTAAATTTCAATTTATTTTTATGTTTTGAAATTGTTTTTTATAAATTTTTTTTTTTTCTAAAGCAATAATGTTTTTTTGAAAAATCCTTTACCATTTGCAGTAGCCTTTGACCCTTTGTGTACTTGGTTAATTTATTTATATTATATTTAAAAGCACATTTATCTCCTCTACTCTTCGCTACTTTGATTCTATTTAAAAAAAAAATACGCATCTATCGTTCTAAATATATCGACGTATAGTACTTGCATATAAAATATTTGTTCATTGCACTCAAATTTTGAACCTCAATAGAAACCACTCCGGGCTGTACCACTTGTTGTTTTGGTTTATGGTTCTGATTTGTTTTTTTTTTATTTCTTTTTGTGCTTCAAGCGTCCAAACATAATTCAATTAACGCCCCGTCAATGCAACAATACACACACACATCAGCAAACACACACATGTGCATAGCTCTTGTACAAATTTATATGTAGTATATAAGTATGTGTGCATATATGTAATAGCCATTTGGCCTGACACGCAAATGGCCGGAAAGTGGCGCTTTAAAAAAGTTATTTTTTGCAATTTCCGCCGTTTGTTGCAAAAAAACAGAAGAAGAGAGAAGAGAGCCAAATAGAAAAACATCAAACAAAAAGTATGTACATATGTGTATATACACACGTACATATGTATTTTGAGTGAACGTGTAAATATTTTAGTTGTTCTTATGTGATGCTTGAAATGTTTGCAAATTTGCCTTTTTAATTGGATTTGTTATATGAATATTTGGTAACTAATTTATTGAAGTGCATTGAGTTGAATTAAAATACTCGTACTTAAAATGCATTGGCCCCTAACAATGTGTTTATTAGATGTCTAAGCCAAACTTACTTGACTCAAATGATTGATGAGCAATTTGGGTTTAAATAGTTTATTTTGCGTACCAACAAAGAGCTAAGGCCTCTAGGGTCGGTGCCTGCCAGATATAGCCTTCAACTACAATAATAACAATCCAACTATTATATAAGCTACTTGGTCATTTTATTCCAGGCCACATAATAGTCAATGACTTTGTTTTGATTGTCCGACAAAGACAGTAAAAATTTAATGATGATTGCTCCAGAACTTAAGGCGCCACAAAATTTTTAGTAAGCTAAATACTAAAAAAAAAGATAAAGAAGTTGAATACACCTTTGTAGAAAACAAAATTTATTTTTTGTCTTATAAATATATCTTAATTTAAGAGTCACCCTTAGGGCCAGTTAATAATAAATCAGTAAAAATAGATTACAAATAGATTGCAACTTGAGACTTAAAACTTATATAAGACAGCTTAGACTTTTATAAGCCTTGAAATATTCAAATTTCTACACAATTAAATCTATATTTATAAACAGCTTATATACTTTTGAAATACAGTATTTGCATTATTTTTGTTTTTAGTTTTGTCCTTGCTAGCATGCCATAAGTCTATGTATTTTAATGTATATAACAGCAACATTTTCTTTTTTCATTTCAGCCAAAATGTCTCTATGTGTATGTATCTGACAAGGTAGGCAAATCGGCTTTATTTATTAACAGATTATTCCAAGTGCGCCCTACCATTATCCCCCCCACACACTTCTGACATCAAAACATTTGTAATTTAGCACGTCTCACAATTGTCCTAGAATTTTATTTCCCACTCAAGAAGCACCTAATGGAGGCCCCAATATTGCCGCTTAGTTCAAGCATTTGCAGTTCATTACAATTACAAATACTACTTGGCTAAGAACTGCCAAAATTGACCATCATATTTGAGCCCACACAAAATGCCGCACACACACACAAACACACGCATATACATATATACTCAGCCATACCCACATAAACAGCTGGCTGAGTATATAAATGAAACAGTAAAACTTAATATGCTGTTTATGCCAAGACCTAATGATAACTGCCAGACGCGCTTTGTTTTTGTGCTTTATGTAGTAGTAGCAGTAGTAGTATTAGTGGCGTATCTGTGAGCTTGTCTTGTATCTGTATCTGTACCAGTGTGCGTGTGTGCATTTGTGTATGTCGCTGAGGATTAATAAACTAACTTGGCGCTAATGAACTGAACGTTAGGCTCAAGAGTGAGCCCAAATGAACTAAACTTCAAATGAGCGGACATCACAAGAACAACAACAAGGACAATAAGCACCAAGAATAACAACAATAACAACAAAGCAACAAATACTAGCAAAAAAAAAAAGAAGAAGAAACTTATATGTGTTTGGCTAGCTTAGAAGCCCATTTGACATTTTGTGCATATGGTACACAGTCCTTGCCACTTGAATAGCTCACTTGAATTTTTAGTGCTCAAAACTCTAGTAAATAGTTTCATGTGAGCCTAACAAGCAAAAACGTATTGACTTTTTGCTAAACAACGGCTAACCCTAGGCACGTATCAACAACAGCTGACAAAACTTAGCGCGAATATTATAAAGACATACTGTCTGTATCTTTAGATAGATAGATATACCAATAAAAATGTTTGAAAAAAACCTGTGCTCGCTCCTGAGGAGCTACTAGCCATAAAGCTCTATAATCTGTTAATTTTCAGAAATATAATAAAATCATTATTTCGGAAAATTCTATTCTATTGAACATAGAGATTCTACGAGAGGCAGATCGACCTACTTAGTAAGTATATGTTAAAAGAATTCATGCTGAATATGACAGAACATTAGGGATGGGCATCGCGTACTCGAATATCGATATTCAGTATCGATGTGTATCGGATGAAACCGATGTAAAAAATCGATATATCGACCAAACAATTTGTATGAATGATATCAGTTTTAAAATAATAAGTCATACATAAATTCAGATACATACAAATAACCAGTTTAGCTGGATTTCTTACAATTATTCCAAAAGGCTGGTTTTTAGTTTAAATTAGAAAGGCTCCAAAGAATCATCTACACAAGCCAAAGGCCGATTCCGTTCGTGGGTTATTATTCTCCCTGCAAGGGAAAATGGTAGCTCCGAGGTAACAGATGTCGCAACAGCCGGAACAAATATCCTTGCTTGTTTGTAAAGATTCAAGAATTGTGTCGACAGGGGCTCCCATATGGTTATTGTATTGAAGTCCAGCGGAGACTGTTGGCGTGAAAAAAAAATTTCATCTCCGTTCTCGCAATACTTTTTGGATCTTCCGTATCTAAATGCAATACAGGATTGCTCATGGCAACAATGTGCTTTCCCAAAAATAATTTTTCTGATGAAATGGTAATGTGCAGCGACTTAGCCAGACTGTTGTTTCCCGACGTCTCCAATTTTTTCCCCGATGCAGTCAAATCTTTTTCTATGCCCAAAGTGGCCATTCCACCTTGCACGCTTAGTTTTGGCGCCGAATTCGTAAATATCGTCAGTATCGGATGAAAATATCGATATCGGATATATCGTCGAACATGGATATCGATACAAAATAGTCGACTTCCAAAGAAAGAATATCGATATTCCGATATATCGATACACTATCGCCCATCCCTACAGAACATACAGATGTTTGAATCCATCTTGCTTTTCTTGCTTAAGTGTTTCCGAAGGACCCAGTCGGTGAATTCTCTTCTAATTGGGAGATTTTCATGAACCTATTTTAATTTAAGAAACCGAGTAGTTGCTTGTTTGGCTGCGTTTCATCTGTATCTCTCCTCTTTGCTTAGCTCGTAGAAGTTCAGTCCCTATTAAAACTTACGCAGCATAGTATCTCGGTATCTTATAAGCTAACTTGTTCCAGCGTATGATTGCGATGTTTAAAGATTCTTTTAAAAATAAAATTTATTAAATAAACTTTAAGAATGAAATCACCTAACACTAGTTTACAAATTTAAGGGTCATCGAGTGAACCTTCGTAAAAAAGTGTTTTTTAGGGTAATTTTGGGTCGAGAACACGAAAATGGCAAACTTTTTTTTTCTTAAGCACCGTTTTCGAGATTTCAGTTATTCGTCAATATCTCGTGAACAAAATTTTGTATCGACATGAAAGACAATTAGATCGAAAGGTATTGAAGTGGTCTTTACTAATATATGCTCTTTAGTGATATATAATTACGTAGAGATTTAATAAAAATTATTAAAGTTACAAGCAACCAAAGTCGAAAAAAAGTTTAATTTTTGACCATTTTTCAATATCACAAATTTTCAGTTTGCTTTTTATTAACGAAAAAAAATTTAAAAAAAAATGATATTTAGCATTGTGCTAAAAGAGAATCCTTTAACGAAAATTTCGAGTCTAAGATCTTTAAAATCGGGTAAGAATTGTAGATGTTAGGGAACCATTTTACGAAGATTCATTTTTCTTGTAAACTAGTGTAATTTATGAACTTTGTTTTTTTTTAATGAGTGGATCAATTTTAGTAAAGGAGTTATGAAAAACATTTGATATAAATCTTACAATATATTAAAAGTGTAAAATTGTTTAAAGGTCTAGCTGGTTAAGAAGCAAAAAAGTGTAATTTTTTTAAAATTAATAGAGCAGAAACTTTTATTAAATAAAAATTTTACTGCTAATTTAAGTTTTTAAAAAACTTAAACTAAAAAAAAATGGCGTTCTTTTCACTTTATATAAATATTTCGACTACCGAAAACTTTTTTTAATTTTTTTTTAATATTTATAGCTTTTAAAAATTAATTGCATTTTTTTAATTTTTAAAATTAACGCGTTAAAGCTCAAAAAAAAGGGGGTTCTTTTCACTTTATATGACTATTTCGACCACCGAAAACTTTTTCTTAATTTTTTTTTTAATATTTATAGCTTTTAAAAATTAGTTGCCTTTTTTTAATTTTTAAAATTAACGCGTTACCGCTCAATTATAAAAAAATAGCGTCCTTTTCACTTTATAGGACTATTTTTTTTTTACATTTCTTTTTTCAAATTTCTATTAAATTTTATATTTGCTCATTTTATTTTAAGATTGTTAATATCATTTATATATTGAATTTTTAAACGCAAATTTCTGTTTATTATTTTAAGATTGTTTTCTCAAGTAAAAGGTCTGTTAATCTTATACATTATTTTGTGCATAAAATGTAAATATTTACTTAAAAATATTTTTTTCATTAGTTTCGAGTACATGGTCTTTTAGACCTAAAGATTTTGAGTATGCTTTATATTCAACTGACGTGGAGTGTTAACATATATGTCATAGATGTATATAGGTATATACATATACATATGTATATATTACATAGTATATAAGTGCTAGCTAGCAAACAAAAACTGGCTTTTCATGTTTCTTTGTTTTAGTGCTCTAGTGCGTGAATGTGTGTATGTGCGTGTGTGTATGTGTATGTGTTTGCGGGTCATAAGAAAAAAAAAGGCACGTAAAAAATAATGAAGAATAATAACTTAAAGCGTGGAGCTATAAAATAAATGAGCGGCGCCCATAAACAAACACATATAAACTCTGCCAAATATGTGCCAAAAAATATACATAAGCCACACACACACACATACACACACACACACACACAGATTGACAGCTCTTATATGTCAAACTATTTGACTAAGCTGCATAGAAGACAAGCCATATCCTTTATATAAATGTTTCTTTTAGCCTTTTGATTTTTTTATACTCTTTACTTACGTTAACATCTATATAAGTTTGTAAGGGATTAGTGACGTCACTCTGCCAAATCACATAAATTATACCCAAAAAGATGTCAGTCAAAAAGTAGATTTATTAGATTAGATGCATGTATTTTTATCCACTTTCTTGAGAAGCGTGGTTGTCATTGGCAAAAAAAAAACAAAATAAAATATATAATATATATATCTAAGTTATCGAGCAGAAAGTTAGCTAAAGCTCGTTTTCCCAAGTTGCGTTTGGATAAGTCAGAAAAAAATAAATGATTCAGTCATTTCGCTTGTTTAAATTATTAAAAAAAAAAAAGGACAATTTATGCAATAAATACGACAACAAGGTCACTGAGTCAAAGTACCCGAAATATTCTTAGATGTGCTTAGGTATATAAAAATGTGTTTTTATATAAGACGTATATTTATAAGATATTGTAATGTACATTTGATATAACACTTTTAGATCAGAGCCCACAAAAATTTGACAACAAATAGCTCTTTAATGTTGTTCTAGATATAAAATACTATTTGCATTCGTATTATATTTTAAAATATAAAATTTCGATTCGCTATTAAAATTTCTGTTAAATAAAAATAAATAAATTTAAATAAAATTTTTTTTAAAACAAATGTTAGTTTTTGTAAAGTTAAAATATTGTTTAAGTTTGTTTGTAGGCATAAAAAATCACGAAAATAAGAAATGCTTCGTACAAATTTTCTTATATTCAGAATAGTAGTTTGAAAAGTTCCAAGAATAAGCCATCAAAATGCATTTTCATTTCCACTGCAAATTTCACCATGAACGAAAAATTTCAGCAATGGCAACTCTTATAATTTTTTTAAATAAAAATCAAATAATTATTATTTTTTTACTTTTTTCGTCAAAATTGCATAACTCTTAAAAAAAAATAAAATTTATGAAATTTAAAAATTGCAAAATAATAAATAATAAAAATGTATCCTTATTTCGGATAGTCCTTTCACAAATATGATATATAGTGGCTTGCACTTTCATCCAAAGCACTTTTTAAAAATTGCAAAATAAGAGCTATAGTTTTTATTTTGATTTTGGATAAAAATTAAAAATAAAAAATTAATTCTTATTTCGAAGAGTCATTTCAAAAATATGATATAAAGTGGCTTGCACTTTCATACAAAGCGCTTTTTTCGCTTTGATTTTTTTTAACCCCATAACTCTTATTAGCGCACCCTGAAAAATTTAAAGTTAAATATAAATATGTTCTAACTGCTTTTTTTTAAGAAAAATTGTAATTATCGATTGTTCAATTAAAGATTTTTAGGCCTTACAACTAAGGCCTTAAGCTCCAACCGTAGTTAAAGGAAATACTATATCTTACTATTGTAAGAAGGCGAAAAATCTGCCTTCACTTCAAAAAGTTTATATAAAACGCTCAGATTTTTTTTTAATAATTTTTTACCATTTTAACATATTAAAAATATGCATTACAGTTATTAAGATTTCAGCACAAATTGCAGAGATTTCCTCGAGTTTCAAACCGAAAATATTAATAAAAAATTGTTAATAGACAATTAAGTAACGTCACGCCATTTAATATTGCGCCAGATACTAAGTCTTGCTAAATTATTATTATCTTAAACTATGCTAAAAAAATTGTATAGCTAGAGACTTGCCCAAGAACTAGAAGTTGGCGAGCTTGCAATACAAGTCAAGACGCACATATTTTTTGTAACGTAACGCCATGCATAATTTTGCTTATACTTTTAATCGATAAGGCCGCCTGTTGTGATTTTGTTATTTAAGCTACTAAAATTGTTGGCCATATTTTGCCTCGTACCAACGTAACGTCACGCTAAAAAGGCTATAGAAAACAGAGGTCTGGAATAGACAGCAGTGAATATTCATAGCTTAATTAATGAGAATATTTTTCATCATTTTAGATCCACTATAAATTTCAAGCACAAGACCCATTTTTATCGAGGTGCATACTTAGGCTAAAAGAAGAGTATCTCAACTGCGTTATCTTATATTTAAAATCGTTTGCCTTTTTATTTTTATTTGTTTTTATATGTAGGCAATGACTGCTTCAACAAATTGTTTGACATTTGTCGCTCATTTGAGCCCTGGCCAACTTGGCTCTGATGATTTGAGCCACCAAAAGCGAAACTTGACACACACACACACAAAACTTACATTAGCCCTTTTTACAGGCGCCCTGGGATATATGGCGGTGGGCATAACAAGTTGCACAGAAGCGTCGCCATTTTGTCAACATATTAGCATGGGCCCAACACAAAATACATATAATCAAATATAATATAATATATATAATACGTATGCATATAATGCCATACTATACAATTTGTTGGGACATTGGGACGGACATTGCTGTGGCACATCTTTAATGTGGCCAAGTGCCGCTTTGGGGAATATGTGCTCGGAAAATTTGTCTTGGTATATAAATCAAATGCTTCAACTGACTGAAAGCTTGTTTCATTTTATTGGACTTGTTGAAATTTGTTCGCCACGCCAATTTGTTTGCAGCTATTTTTGGGATCTACTTATTTGGATGTTTTTGGATATACGCCTTATGGCATACAAATGTCATCAAATGGTTTACATTTTCATTTTTTTTTTTTTTGGAGCTCAGAGAAAATTTCATAAATCAAAAGTTTTTCCTGGCTTTGCGTATTATAAATTTTCTTTTGCAGTTGGCCAACAAAGTTTTGATTGCCTTTTTATACTGCTATATTTGACATTTACAAAATGAAATGGCCAAAAACAAGTTCAAATGTTTGACAAAATACATACAAATACAAATACACACACATACTTGGAAGTTGTGGAAACTCACTTTTCATTTTGCATAACTTTTTGAAAATAATAATAATTAAAATCGTTTTTACTTTGATTGTTGACACATTTGAATGCTCATTAAACATTAAAATAGCGCAAATTTCAAGTCATGCCATAACAAAAATTTTAGATCTCATAAATCATGCATACCAAAGTATGCACAAATGTTTACTCTGCTCACACTCTATACACTTGTTTGTAGAATTTGGGTTATGTGGGTGAATAGCAGAGCGCTGCACGCTGTTTATAATTTATGCATGTTTTCAGCCCTAATGTATTAAGTTGATTTAATTTTGACTACAACTAAATCTAACTATGGGGCCCTTTGCTCTTTCCATAGAGCACGGTTTGTTGTGTTTTACATAATAAATCTTAGAGCTTGCAATTAAAAATACATTAACATTTTTAAGCAGATAGCGACACGCTTGATTTTAATACGATTATAATTACAATATTATTTGTAAGCTATCCCTAGAGTCGTGTAACTTGAGCTCTCCAACTTTAAGCTAAAATAAAAATGACAATTGGGGTATTCACGCTTGCTTTTTAGTTGAGAAGTTGGTAAGTTGAGTATTTTTGCAACAAAATAAGTTTAACCCTCAAGTGTTGCAAAATACGCTGTTTGCGGCTGAATTTCTGAATTTTTTTTTATAAAAGGCGGCAAAAAAGTAAAGAGTGAATTTGATTTAAGGTAATTAAACAAGCACTTAAGGCTTATGAATTTTTTTTACTAAATAGAGTAGGGTGTCCGGCGCTGCTATGGAGGATTTTTAAACCGTCTATATCAATAAGGCCACTTCTTAAAAAGTTTCCTTTTTACCTGCATATAGCGCCTGTCAAATTTAAAGGCGATCCGAATGTATTTGATGGTTCCTAAAATAGGTCAAAGGTCATAATATTCACTTTTTCCGTTTTTGACTGTATTGTTCTAGATACACTTTAAAAACTTATTTCCAAACAAACAAATTATGGTTCAAAAAGTCGCATATCTATCAAAACATATTTTTAAAAAAATATAGAGTCGGCCTGAATAAATTAGGTGAGCTCTTAAATTGACTAATTACACCAGTTTACAAATAAAAAAAAAATTTGGTATCCTTAACATGTTATAGTCGTTACTGTAGTAAAATGACATGCTAAAATCGAAAATGCAGTCAAAAATTTTTTTCATGAAACGGGCTTCGAGATATTTTGAAAAAACCAATTTTCGAAATAAGAAACAAAAAAAAAGTGCCTCTTCTTAACAGCAAATATCTCTAGTTGTACTGAACAGATTTCGATAATTTTTTTACTTGACTGTAGATAATTGAATTACCCATCGATTATATTTGGAACATGTTCTTGTCAAACTTACGGTTTGGTCGCTATTTATGCATTCATATGAACATTTTTTATGACCTTTGACCTATTTTAGCGTCCGTCAAACACATTTGGATCGCCTTAAAATTTTACATGCGCTATATGCAGGTAAAAAGGAAACTTTTTAGGGAATGCGATTATTAAAATCATGAGATGTTGCAAAATGGCCACCCTAAAATAGAGCTTTTATAATTTTAAGCGGCGCCAAAACGGCGGAGTGGCAAAGAAGCAGCACCAACTCAACAGATAAACTAACAAAAAGGGCGTTCACGCTTTAGCAAGTTGAGTTTTTGTGCAACTTTCAATGCTTTAACTCAATAACAACCATGAATACCTCAAAAAAATATTTTTCCTTAAACTTTTTCTGCCCAAATGACGTCAGTCCACCTAATCATAATTAAAAGTTAGTTTGCAATAAAATTTGTATTTTTAGCTTAATCGTCCAAAGAGCTTCAAACTTTTTAAATTTCGTTGCTAAAGTGTATTGCGACGTCAACTCTACTTTAAAGCTATTTTATAATAATTTATGCATAGAAACTTAATACGCTGTGGGGCATTCAAATAACTTTTAGCAGAGTATTTTAGCTACGTCTTGACCTATATAGCATTTATTCCCCCATTTGTTTTAATTTGTTACGTATTTTATTTAAATTTAATGGATGGCCGAAATTTGTGTCAACAATATAAATACGCAGCTTATTTAATGAAATATGTTTATAAATAGCACATCTTTAGAAATAAGAAATATACGTAGTGAAAATATAAAACGACAAAAAAATTCACAACTTAATTAGTAAAAATGCGTCAAAAATTTCAAACATTTAGTATATAATTACTTAAAACAAATGCATACATAGGTAATAGCTAAATATGTATAAATAGTGCTATATAGTATATGGCTAGCTATATAAGTGTCTATACTTGTTTTATTTATTTTTTGTCACATAATTTCAGTCAAAAGCTTTTAAGCAAACACACACACGCATGCATACAACTTGTAAATATGTACGTAGTTGAGGTATATATAAAAATAAATATAGGTATATGCAGTGTGTATGTATGTGTGTTTATATAGTTGTGGCCTTTGGCGTGTCTTGGACCTGGACGCATTTAATTTAGCCATAATTGATGTAGACGCCATTAGGGACGTCTATTAATTATGTGTGAATGTGAAACGCGTCATTATTGTCTTTGTTTTTGTTGCTGTTGCTGTTGCTGTTGTTGTTGTTGTTGGGGGTGATAAAAAAAATTTTGCTGACAAAAAGCAAATCTAAATTTAAGCGCCATTTTTTTCTATTTTCTGGCAATCTCGGCTGCTGCTCTGCAATTTTAATGAGCCTGAGATTTTTTGGGCCAGTCTAAAAAATGGCGCTGATTGAAGCAACAACAACAACATGCACAGCGCAGACGTTGAAGATGGACACTATAAATAAAATAAGCTAAAGAGCCAGCACAAAAGCAACAACAAAAGCAAAAACAAAACTGCGGCAAGCAGTCAACAAGCAACAACATTATTAATAGGCACTTAAAAGAAAAAAAGGTGAGGCAAAGCGAGACAACAAGCGAGCAACAGAGTGAGCTAGATAAATGCTTAGGGGCTGTTGGGCAGGGCTCTCATAGCCGCGGATTATGCCAGGGCTACGACTCCTGGGGCGTTGATGGAGACACGTTTTTACATTTTGTATATTGATGTTAAAATTAGATGCCAACGTGTCAACCATGGTAGTGGGTGGGGTGGCAACTCTGTGTGCCGCGGGTAATAGGTAAAAACACGTATCATATTTTAGTCACCAGACAGATGCACACACACACATGGTGTGTGCGTGTGTGCTCATCATGACCAAGATGAGATGATGAGCTTTGCTGATGCTGTTGGCAATGCTGATGGTTATGGTGATGGTAATGGTAATGTGAATGCTGCTGCTGCTGCTGATGGTTATGCTGATGGGCAGAAGAAGCCATGTCTACTACGAGTTTTATGCAGGTGGCCAGCCACAAAACAGCACCCGACCCCACGCCACACGTGGAAGCTGTCACAACACTTACATAGAGACATGTCTGTCGTCCAGGCGATGATATATCGACTCAACGCCTTGTGACACAAATCAACATGTTAAATAGACTGTCACTAAATGTGCGCAACAGATTTGTAAAAAATGTATTTTTTAAATGGAAATACAATTTTTGAAAGGGTTTAAAAAGAAAATTTATCTGAAAACAAGAGCTAGCTAAATATTTTTTATAGTTTCACATCAAACTTAACGCGTAATAAATTTTCTAAGCAATATATCATTATATTATAGAAAAGAGGAATTTACTAGAATATAATTGATTTGAAAGAAGCTAGTATAAATCTCATAAAAAAGATCGTAAAATCGATCGGAAAATGTCGACCAACTGTAAAGAAGCGTGTTGAGTATAGTGCGACGCTCAAAGGCGCTTTATCTACTCAGGCCTTTAGAATAGAATTCAAATTGAATGGAAAGTGATCTGAAATATTATTATCTTAAGGCCCAAAAAAATGAAAAACTTCGAAAAATTCCGATTAAAAATGTTTGACGACAGGTCGCAGACAACAAAACAAAACAGTGTTGTATTTTAATTTTAAAAATGCCTAACGTTAGATGGCGCCACTACTTTACTAGGTGTGGTAACACTAACAACAGCTGTTGCGCGTTGGCTCGAATTAATATACAATACATATATGCAGAATTTTTTTATTCGAAATGGCAGGCAGAAGAAAACGGTGTGAATTATTTCCAAGAGATCAAAAAATAGCGCTTATAAAAGCAGTAGAAGCTCACCCAGTGTTATGGGACTTAACACACAAAATGCACTTTAATGCATTGGTGATGAAAAGTGCGCGGGAGGAATTTGCTAAAATATTAAATAAAGATGGTTTTTTTTTGCAGCCAACCTTTTTACAATTAGGTAGGCAGTCATACACGCATTGTTTACATTTAGTAATGTTAACAATACTTGATACAAATCCATGTTTGTTTTATTTAATTCTTTGTCTCAGTTTTTGTAAACATAAAGCAGCTGATTATAATGTGAGTGTGGCCACATTAATCCAAAGTATCGGAAAAAAATATCGATGTATACCGCAAAAAAAACGATAGCTCGATTAAAAATGGCACTTTGTCTTACTTAGTACACACTGGTGGCTCCAATAATATGAAAAAAATTCCATATGGTAATTTTCATGCTGCGTAGACCCCTTTAGTTAAAAATTATGGAAATTTAAACCCTATATACGCGAAAGCAACTTGTTTATAAAACGACATATGAACAAGCTATCGTCATAGAGGCTGGTATAAAAAAGTTTCAGATAGATCCAGCTTGCTTATTTTTAAAGATAATCGTGATTTCTTGAAATTTCTTTTAAATATTAAGCTTCTCATATTTTGCTATGAATTGTATTCCAAAGTCAAAATAACATTCGATAAAACATAACTTAATACAACTCAAGCATTTGATCCAGGGCTAGATTCAAAAAAGAGGTGGAGATATAATAATTTTTATACTTGATACCACGTTTGCCAAACTTGGCGATTTGGCTCCAAAACTGGTGATTTTTTGCCTCTTGGCGACCTGGCGAATGATTGACTTTAGTCAAAAAAGTTGCAATTACACTAGTTTACAAATTTAAGTATCATCGAGTGAAACTTCGTACAAAAGTTATATTGAGGAATAACTGAAAAAAGTGCCCAAAAACATGTTTTTTGAAAAAATCTCGAAAGCGGTGCTTAAGAAAAAAAAAAAAGGTTGTCATTTTCGAGTTTCTCGACCCAAAATTAACCTAAAAAACACTTCTTTACGAAAGTTAATTTTTCGTGTAAGCCAGTGTTATTTATCGGTCACCACTAATAGTTATCGTAACCGCAGCGAAACGTATAGAAACGCAACTCTGTAAACAAACCTAAGCCTATCGCTAATTAAAAGAATATTGTTTTTCAATAAACGAGTTCTGGTGGTTTTAAATATTTTAAGTTAAAGCGTGTGAAATTGATTTCGTTTCTTTTCATTGCTTTTCAAATTTGAGGACCTACGATTATTCCTGCCTTAACTTTTAGCTTGCTTAATTTGGTGAGCTCGTGTTTTAAGTTGTCGATTTAAACATCGTTTCCATTTTTTAAAATTACTTTAAGTCTTTTTTTGTAAACGTAATCACCATTCTAAATGAAAATTCTTTTAATTTTGGTGAAATCTTGAGATTTGGCGTACTCATGGTGATGAATTGAACTGTTGATGTTGAATGCTTCCGAGTTTCATGAAAAAGGCTCATTTGGAAAGCAGTGACTACTATATAACAGAGCAGTCTAAACTACAAGAGTTTGGAAAAAACACTTCAAAAAAAATCTTAAATTTTTACTAAAAATTCAATAGATCAGCCATTTTGTATCATAAAAAGACGACAATATGCTCAATAACATGCCAACTTTTCAAGTATTTAAGAGTTTTGCAAAAATATTTCATGAGATTTGCATTGAAAATCTAAAAAAAATTTTGTGATTTTCAAGGTTTGGGCACACATTTTCGACCGTAGTTTTTTCTTAAAGCTAAACTACTCTACTTTTAATGAAAATATTTAAGTGTCAATACTACAGAACTAGAAGTTCGAACCATATGTATTAGCCGTTGACAAAATTTTTTCAGTGTACATTTTTTGCAATTAACTCGATAAAAACTAAGTTAAGAAATAAACTTGAATTTAATTCAGTTTGTAATAGTTTAAATTATGTGTGGTCTGCTAAAATCTGTAAAAATGTATAAAAATATTGAATACTGTCCGTTTTGTTTTTATATTGAAATAAATATTTGAAATATATTTTGTTATTTTAGAAATGTAGTGTAGAAACATAATTTGAAGTCATGAAATGCGATTTTCTGATATAATTAAATATATTACTGAAGTAAAATATTGCGGCGTTTTTTCCATGGAATTGTGATTTTTGATTATTTCAAGTGGCAACAGTGTTTGATACAGCATTTAATTTTATTCTCACTTTATCTCAAGTGTTACTTTTCATTAGATCGTTCACTGATGCCGCACACATATCAAATGACTCTTTCAAGGACTTTTCGTGGTGGTCTCCGTATGATTCAAGTTGACATATTGTTCTTCAGCTTTACACAAGGCTGGATATGTGTTATCATAGCCACTCTGGCAGTTAATGCTCTTGGTCTGATATATGGGTTGTCCTGGTATATAATTTCCGGCATAATTGCAGGCCAAATAAAAATGATGCACTGCATCCTTAGAAAATTTCATAACAGCGCAGCCTATGTGTGTGTTGTTGTGCCTTGCCATAATGGCAAAATTTTGCAATAGACTAAAAAAACGAGCATTAATTGGGAGATACCTCTGTTGAGCTCAGTTTGAAACTTACTTGCCCGATCTGTTAGTAGGAAAATGCTCCAGAAAAGGCAGCTTAACATGCTCCCATTGCTTCCACCAGCCCTCAATAGACTCCTTAAGTAGCTCCTCATCTGTTCTGTTTGCATCAGTTGTATTAAGCATAGCCAGAATTTGACCAGAATTGTGAAACTCTTCGGTATTATGACACTGATCAGCTGCCAGCTTGCACTGCTTTACGTTCAGTTCGGCCAGTGTTGCCAACTCATCGTTCCACTGCAGTGTGGCCATACGCTCGGGTGCTGGAAAATCGTAAAGCTTGCCCGAGGCCAGCTGATTGCGTAGGGTATTATGCTCTCTGAGTATTGTGGTGTGAAGTTCACTCAGATTCAACAGCTGAGCATCGTGTGGACAATATTTGCCCAGATTCTAGGTAAAGTGTAGGCATTTTTTTTTTTTTGATTAATTTGTTTGTTGCTTTCTCTGTAATCACTCACGCCATTGTTTTTACAGCCAATATGTTTTTTTCCTCTGGGACACAATGCTGGTTGACAATATTTGCTATGGGTATTACCAGTTTGGAAGTCCGCCAGCAACAGCTGCACACAAATGGCCAAGAAACAAATCCAAGTGAGCTGCATGACTGCCATTTGAATTGTGGATGGGACAGTGTAGGCACTGGGGCTTATATAGCAACAATTATACTTGGATACACGAAGAACGTGTCTTGCCATTTCAGCCACGTTAAGTCTGCTTATCATTGTCTTGACAACTGTTTTGCTTATACTCTATGCATAAGATGCCTCTGGGTTTTGGGATCATATTCGTACGAAGTTGAAAGAAAGAGTCACTGCTTGGGTCTAAACGGATTAGTATTATATATTTCAGTGGTTTCAGATCTAGATAGAATACGGTGCTCAATTATAACATATATCTTCTGGATTTTTAAGATTTTGGATTTATAAATTTTCAGCTTCTATTCCTCGTAAACAATTAAGGGTTCATAATTTTTTATTTTTTATGATTTTTCATATTTTTTAAAAGTACATTTTTTGTCAAAATTAAATTTATTTATTTTAAATCTATTTATTTCAAAATGTGATCATTGTTTCAATAAAATACTCACCAAAAATAAAAATATATAAACAAATAAAAAAAAATTCTTTTGATAGAATTTTTAAATGATTCTGTGGTAAGGACTCTAAAGGAACTACTATTAGAAGTAAATTATGACAATTAGCTAAATCTTGAATGAATTAGCTATGAACTTTTATTTTGGAATAATAAGAAATATTTATAAAGTACAATAATAATTATTAAATCAAATTTTTTTTTTTTTTTCAAATTGTGAGATCTAATATGAGGAAAATAATAAGTTCGGGCTTCTAGAATTTTTAATAAATTATGTGAACAAAAATTAATAAAATATTTTCAAAGGGCAAAAAATTAACAAAAATAAAGCACACAAAAATTAATAACTAGCTTAAAAAAATCAGATTTTATTTTTAAGAAAAACGTATTTGAGTAAAAAAAAAAAAAATTTTTTTAAGTCTTTCTTTGCACATTTAAAAAATACAGATACTTTTATTAAATGCAAGAAGACATCAAAAAAATATTTTGTACATAAAAATTTGTCTTCTCTTATTTCTAAATCATGTTATTTATTTATTTTAAATGTTATCA
This sequence comes from Chymomyza fuscimana, assembly GCA_949987675.1. Classification (NCBI taxonomy): domain Eukaryota; kingdom Metazoa; phylum Arthropoda; class Insecta; order Diptera; family Drosophilidae; genus Chymomyza; species Chymomyza fuscimana. Next base: position 3,854,236 of record OX465089.1, read on the forward strand.
TACAATTGAAATCTTTAAAAAAAAATCCGGTATTTTCTTTAACCTTAACAGGCCTCTTTCTACAGTTTGTACACATTTTCATAGCAAAAACCAGATTTTTTTTTTTTTATAAATAATTTTTATTTTTAAAAAATCCTTTGTAATTTGTAAATTTTTTGCCATCTCCCTATTAGTATATATATAGTATAGTATATTTTCACTTTTACCCAGCTGAAAATAGGAAAACAAATAATTACGTTTAAAAGAAACCGATAGATATCCGCCTTTACAATAAACTTTGAAAAGTTATCGATACAAACGCAAGAGCATCTGTTATTCGTTGAGCATCGACTATATCATTACAAATTGTTTGTTTTCCTATGATTGTCCACAAAAACAGCTGGAACGCATTTGGCCTTGCTTTATAAACTAGGCAAAAAGTAAAAAAGAAAAAAGTATACAAAAGAGACACAAAGAAAAAGCATCGAAAAAAAGTTAAGAAGAAAGAGAATAATAAAAGAGCGTCGTAATCTCTATGTTATTGGTTAAAATGCCATGCTACTGTTCCTTCAATAGAAAGGCCAAGGCATGCCAGGATACAAACACACACACACACACACACACACGTACACACAGACACAGACCTTGCCTTGACTTGGCGCACTTGACACTTTTTCCTATGCCCACAAAAAATAATAAACACACACACACACACAAAAAGGCTAGAAAAAATAATCCTTAAAAAACGAGGAATTCAAAACCGTAAAGTGAAATTCTTTTCATGCTGCAATTTAAAGCACAAAAAACTGGAGAAAGGGGAAAAATTACATCTAGAAATCTCAACTGCAATTCATGAAAGACCAGAAAAGCTTGAAAACTAAAAAAAAAAAATTGCTTTTTTTTATTTTTTTTTTTTTTTGTATAAAAAGTGGAAAATAGCTGAAGCTGCATGTCCTTGTCGTTCATTTTCTACCTCAATTGAAATAGTTTTGCCGCCTGTTTCCAGGCCACATTTTTTCACTTTCATTCCACTTTATCTGGGGGCGGGGGCTGTTTTTCGCACAATCTCTTTTCTTCTATAATGCGCTGCACTCCGCTCCTCTCCACCATAGTCTCGTTTACTCATTCGCTTTTGATTGCATACAACTAATGGCCATGACAATAAGTACCAAAGTAAGCCAGAAACAAACTCTAGCCTGGAATCTTTAGTTCTAGAAAAAAAAAACAAAATGCAACTTTATTCCTGCCAGCTGTTTTCTTTATGACGCTGACAACAACAACAACAAGAACTATGCTCTGGACTTTGGCCAACAACCTGCTCATTATCGTTGTTGTTATGGTCTTTGTTGTTGTTGCAGCCAATTTCATTCTCTGCTTTATTGTCATTTAGCAGCACGACAAAAAGCAAAGTAAAATAAAATCAAATCAAATAAAATAAAATAAATTTAAAAATAAAAAAAAATATAGAAATAAAAATAAAGTTAAACGAAACACTTGCAGCTTATTGCAGCTGCGTGCATTGTCAACGTGTTCATGGCTTTTCCAAGTTTTCCATTGTTCTATCTTGTCATTGAGGAAGAGTAGTTCAAACTTAGAAAGAAGTTTGTGACGCTGTTAAGGTAGAACCCCCACTCATAAGTTCTAATCTGCAGCATTGTGGGCACCGTGTCCGTTTCTGTCCAAGATTCAAAGTTTTTTAAAATTTTTTTTAATATATTCTAACATATGAGTTACTACTCAAAAAGAAATATAAAAAGTGTAGAAAGTCTCGAACCACACTCCGTAAATTGGACTTCTGCATATATACCTGATCTATAGTAAAAATATTTATCTATAGCAGATCTCCGCTCATGATTTTGATGATGAACTTACTTTAGCATTTTTTATGTTTTAAGAGAGTCTGTAACTGTGCGAAAAAAAAAAAATACTCAAGCTATGATTGTGGGAAGTGTCCTGAGGGTTGATTTCACCAAAAGTTCGAAGTTCCTCAAGGTTTTTAACATTCTCTGCTACTCAAAAAGAACTCAAGAAGGAAATAAAATTTTAACCCTACACCATAAATTTAATATTTATATAAGACCACAACTTTGCAATTAAAACATTTGATCTGATGTTATAAACTCTATTTTTTAATGCCAATCTTACTCTCATATTTTTAGAATTAGGACTAGAACTAAAACCTAGACATAAAGAATACAGGTTCCTGGGATTCCGTCTACCCAAAAAATTTCGAATTTCTTTTTCGTTTTGAACGTGTCATATCCAAAATTTATTCACTTCAGTTTATTGCTGATCTCATAATACGTTTCCTCTAGATTTTTATTCTGATCATTCTTTCACATTTATAAATAATTTAAGTGTCTCTCCACGCGGAAAAATCAATAATTCAAATACAGACGGACATTTTCTATAAGTTACTGCAATATTCTTAGGTCTTACTTAGAGATCAAATCCCGAATGTTGAAATCCGCAAAGATCGTTTCTATTTATGATCCTGACAGGTGATCAGGGTTACCGCGTACTGCGTCCACTTGGTATCTTATTCTAAGCTCCCTCTAAAGTTGATGACCCCACAATGTCTTAAGAATCTCCAGTAAAAATGTTTTTTAATAACTGAGATCTGAAACATATTTTTTAAGCCCACTCGTGTTAATCGAGCCTCGAGCTCAGAAGGAACAGAAGGGCGACAATATTTTGCACGAAAGGCTCTTTGAGTACCAACAAAACTTCTCGAATTTCGATAGAAAATTTGGACAATTTGCAAAAGTTGTGGCAACGTGAAGGCCCATACATGCAAAAATTCCGCACGAAATGTTCAAAAATTGAATTTTTTTGATGTCAAAAATCCATCCACAAAGATGGCCGCCATCACTATTGGTAAACTCTTTACAGTGTGAACCAAATTATAGGTACAGCCTTATTTTCGGGCCTACATTTTTGCCTCTAAATTCACGTTGAACTTAATTTTTACAGAATAGTTGTTCTCCGCAAATTTGATGAGCCTGTGGCAAGTTTGGCTATTATGGCAGTTTTTGTTAAAAATGGCGTCACTCAAATTAAGTGGCAATAGCAGAAAATATGCATTTGTAAGGATAAATCTCTTAAGTATTGTTTTTGTTGAGATTATTATGAAAATCAATAGAAAACAGAATTCCGACGTATTTTAAAACTATTTTGATTATTATTATGATTATTCAGGGTAGCGGAAGTTTTCCCATGCTATCTTAATGGCTGTCTCGTGCTTAGCAAGTAGTGAACTGGAGAACTATCATACCGCAACTATTCCCAATTGTGAAGCCACTGAAGTACCAGAACTTTTGATCTCATCTGCGTAATGCTTCACAGAGCCCTGAAGCGCGAAATTTTGTCTAAAATTGTAACAATTAATCCTAAATTCGTACTTAATTTTATGACCCGGAATAAAAAGCGTATTCATACATCGTCCATCGTCCATCGTCGTACAGCAAACATTTGCTTGTATATTTTGTTTTGTTTTTCTTATTATTGTTGTTCCGGCGAGTTTTCCCATTTAGCGCGCATTAAGTTAACTTGCATTGCTTTTCATTTAATTGGATTTTCTTCTTTAGCAGGACATTTTATGTTCGGCTGCCTAATAATTGCAACTTGTAATTATTTTGCAGGATTAGAGCTGAGCACGGCGTAGCAGCTGCATTTAGGTTTTGCGACAATGCCAAGACAACTTGACAACCTTGAGCTATGTTCCAGTCTTGGCTTAGGGTGCGGCAAAGAGCGGGTTTGCACAAGCAGCTCCCACAACCCCCAAGTGCGCAAAATGTCAATTTCAATTTCAGTTTCGTGTATATTTGAATAGTGTTATAAATAGAGCAACAAAAATACTCGTAAATACACAAACCAGAAAGTGCTAGGACTTCAGCACTCCCCTGTGACCACGCCCAAAGGATTGACGCACACACACTTATACACACTGAAACTGACACACTCAAAATCAATTCAATTTAATTTCCTCGAAAAGCGAAAGCGTCCTTCGAGTTTGGTTTTCTTTTGATTGGCGGCAGCAATTGGCAGAGCGAATGGCAACTTACTCAATATTTTCCAACACTACATTTATACATATACACGAACACTGTATGGTTATGCGTGTGTGTGTGTTATGTCGCAACGGAAATTGAAATTCACACACATTTACAACACATACTCAGACACGAACCAACACATGGCCATAATGCGGCTGCAGCGTTGCCAGCATTTTCAAACATTTATTTGCATTGCTTCTCTATTCTTCTGATTTTCTTTTTTGCAGCTTTGTACGCCAAATGTGAGAATATAAAATAAAGCTAAAAAAATCAGCAAAACGCGACTAAATGCAAGCAAAAAATGGAGTAAGAGTAAAGTATTTAAATGTATGCAAAAATGATTTTAAGCTTTGTACACTGGAAAAAATAATTGACTTAAAAGTGAGCACAATTTTTAGTCGACAATATTTTTTAAGCGTAGCAGCGGAATTTTAAGGAAGAACATAATGATGGGTAATTAAGTGTTGAGAGAGTGAGAGATTTCTAACATTGTCTTGCAAAAAAATAAGTTTTTCAACTTTCCAAATTATTTAAACAAATAGTATTTTTCAAGATACTAGGATAATAGGATTTTTGAAAGTCTTAAAAAATTGTATATAAAAAATTTAAAGATTTAAAAAAAATCTTCAAAAAGGCTGCTTCTTTCAGAAGATGGTATCATATATAAAAGCGTTTTAGAGTATGCTGCCGTTTTATTTGAATCGAATGCAACAGATATCGTTATTTCAAGAATATTTTTTTGCAGAAGCAATGTTTGTAAATAATCGATAACATTAGCTATTAATTGCTTATAAGCAAAATACACTTGCACAATTGCACTCTTTAAAGAGGCAATGTGTAATAATATTGTTAGATGAAAATATTTTGTCTGTTAAATATAAGTTTTTTATTGAATTACGCTAATAAACGATCAAAAATCAAAATTTTGCATGAAACATTTAAAATATATTTTTCTTCATTTATACTTTTTCAGAAATTTTCTTATAAAGCAGATAAATGGCTTAATAAGCCAAATTCTTACTAAGACTGATAAAAGTGCTGAGAATAAAATAAAAAGTGTCGTTTGGGACTTGGTTATTTGAAAGAAATTTTAAATATTTGAATTTTAAGCTCAAACCTTACTTACCACTGAACATAGTTGAGCATAAGAATTAAAGGAATTTCGAAACATATTTTCGCATTTAAGAGGAGTAAGTAAATAAAAAAAGTGTGCCTTTAATTGTAGAAAAATTTTGTTAAGAAGAATAGTATATGGTATAGGCTGTAGACCGCGAGCACATTTCTTCACATAATAATTAAGGTTTTACCTCTCTTTACTCAAAATAGCTTCAAAAAATAATAGCTGAAGCTCTTCACATAAATAATGTAGTAATGCTATAAAAAAGTAAATTAATAGTGTAATTAAAAATCATGTAATCCAAGAGCTGCTGTTCTCTCTCCATTTTGAATTAAATCGTTTTAGCTATGCTTTGAGTGACGTCACAAGTATAGCAGTAGCCATACGCTTCCATACGTATTTCTATCTTATTATAAAGATACTATTTATAACAATTTAATATTATATTAGTACAGTAAAAATAGAACAAATAGCGCTTGACCTAAAAAAAATTGCACCCTGGAATTTCTCTGGCTAAATGTTTTAAGGACCATCCAACAAGTCTAAAACCAAACAGGTGACCTCGCCCCGTAGGGTTTACCCAGTCGTACAAAAAACACACGAAATGTTCAAAATTGAATTTAGCATATTTTTTTTTTTTGTAATTAAAGGTATACTCAGAAGTTCGTATTTTGGACCAGTTTTTCGGATTTTTAAACATTTTTTCCAGTTCAAAATCAATTTTAACTGTACTCTATAAATTTTGTGCAAACATTTTTCTCACAGTGTAGCTTCCATTCCTAAGCAGTATGTGCGTGTGTCAATAAAACAATGGCATTGTGGCAGCCATTGCCCGATAGCACCCTTCGCTGTCTAAATCTTTATCCTATCTCCATCTCTGATTTTTTTATCTCCATTGCTTGTCACTTAAAATTTCCGATTCAATTCGTTGGCTATGCAAAAGTTGGCAGCACGTTCAAGTCCATGTCGAAGCTCTTAACGTTGACTGGATTGGAGGTTATGTCACGCATTATTAACACACGCTGCTCCCTACAACTCTGTGTGTGTGTGTGTCTGTCCCCATTGTCACTCCCGCTTCTCTGTCCGTCTGTCTCTCCTTCCTTCCATCTGTCTGTATGTCTGTCTGTGCAACGCATTCGTATTTAAAGAGCTTTGACATATTCGTTCAGTCGCTTTAGAAGCTCTTCAGTTGACTCTGTGCGGTTCGTGAGTTGATTGCTAAATGCATTGAAATTTCAATGTCATGCATCGCTTGTTTGCACCACTGTGCGTATGTGAGTGTATCTGCTTGCACACATTTATGACCAGCACATGTCGCAATGTGAGGTCTCTCAAAGCAGAGATTTGTTTGCCTTGCCAAGTTTGCAGCCAGCGTGGGGCATAAATACATCCTTTTTTTTCTTTTTCATTTTTAATCATATTCCACCATGTATACATATTTACTTTGTTTCTTTTGCCTGAGTTTATGCAATGTGCTTTTTTTTTTGTTGTTTTTGTTACCAACTCTTGCACTCTCAGTAATGAATAAAATTGTTCCATGCTTTTAAGCAGCTGTTTTAAAGAAGAGCTCGCTTTGAAGCACAAAAGTCAAAGAGCTCAAAAACCTCATTAAATTGCTTTCTAAACGAAGCCTAACAGCCTAAATCCAGTGTGTTCTTTAAATAGCTTTGAACATAATTCTAGTCAAATTTTGAGGCTAAGGCCATTTACAAAACCCAAGGGAACGTTTAATAGTCATTTTTTTGTAAGGAGAAACTTTTTTAAGCTAATTATCTGTTTCTCGCGATAAAAAGCGTGGCGAATTTTTTTTGCACTTAAAAATCAATTAACCTAGCAAAAACTTGGACAAACTTTTTAAAGCAGCTATAAGCTTGACGCTCTTCTAGAGGTGCAGCAATAACATTTTTTTTTATTTTTAATTGATTCAGAATTTAATGGTAAATATGACATGGTCACACTAGAACATCTGCAAGTAAATAGTAGCTCTCTGAAAACGACAAAAGAAATAATCTTAGCTTAATTTTTAAATCATTATTGAATAATTTTTTGCAAATTATTCAAGTATGTTTGAATATTAAATATGGCTCAAATTTTTATTGTTTTAAAAATACAATTATAAACGAATTTTTTCAAAAAACTTGCTTCTTTTCATTTAATGCGGCTTATATCGAACGATATGAACAACTTGCTGGCGCCATCTAGCGGTCATATTAAACCGAAAAATAATTGATGGCGATACTGAACTTTTTTGTTATTTTTATTTAAAAGAGTGCACCTATATTAATTTACTTGCATTTTTAAAACGCAAATACCCAAGGTCTTGTATAATAAGGTTACTTATTGAGCATATTGTATAAATGAAACTGCTTTTTCTTAACTTTTTTCCAGATGTATGTATATACTTGCTAGACAAAATCTAATATAATATATTTTTAATCATATTATTAAAAGTCGTGTCGTAGGCCATTGTTGCTAGTAATAAACGATTACAACAATATAACGTCTATGCATATTTTCTCATCCATTTCAAAGCACATTAAAAATTTTGGCCTTTCCAAATCCGAACATTTTAAGCGGATTCGTTTTGAAACCGAATGTTTGGTGCTCCAATTTCACCAAAACGAATAGTTCAAGTGGTTTGAAACCGAATATTTCGATGCAGGAGGAATTAAAACGAAACGGCAAAATAGGTTTAAAAAAGTACAAATTTTATACTGAAATAATTTTTTAAATATTCTTTGATATTCTTAGATTATATTTACGCCAACTTTAAGTTGCATATTTATTGACAATTATTTAATTTTAAATAAAAAAAATAAAAAGAGAAATATCGACAAAAAAATTCGATTTCCGTAGCACGCAAAAACGAATCCGAAAAAAATTGTTCGATTTGGTTTTTTCGTTTTCCGAAGCACGACTGAGTAACTCTCTTAATCATGAGTTGCAGCTTTAGAATGTTTTTAATCAAAATTTTGATTGAACATTCAAATATGCTCTGTTCAAAGCTATAGCTTCCTCTTCTTATCTCTTCATCTCTGTGGTTCAAAAAGTTGTCTTTCACCATTTCTCTCAAAAGTCAGCTATAATAATTCCAAGTGCCGCAAAACTGTCTACAAACTGAGATATATCGATCACGCCTATTGATAAACATTGATTGCCTGCATTATGAGGCAGACTAAGCCTAAGTGTTTCCACCTTTAGTTCAAGGTGTCATTTGTCAAACGACACTTGGCAAAGTATTTGCCGCGCAGCAGTAAAATCAATATGTTCGCTTGGAGGTAGTAGCATGCCACAGTTCCACTCCCTTGACTCAACTTAAATTGTCTCAGACGCCCCAGTTTGGTCTCCGCCATCAGGCAGCCATCAAGTAGTTGCCACCTTGTTGCCTTGTCAGCGTTACGCCCCTTTCGCCAGAAAAAGACAATGCCTAAAGTCTGGCAATGTGGCAAGCTGGCTCGATATGCAACACTAGAAGAGACAGCCGCTGACACGCAACACGGCAGATGCTTCATGTCTACTACAAGTACTTTTCATTTTCTGATTTTCCCCACTTGTTGTTGTTGTTTTTGTTGTTTGATTGTAAGGAAATGCTGCAAAAGTTGATTTCTTGCAAACTGATTTTGTGATTCGAGCAGAATATCAACAACTTGTTTGTTTTAGGGATACCATGCGATACCCTCCTCGTTGTCAACGTCTCGGTATCCATCTACGTCACTGCTGTAGCAGCAGCTCATTAAATACGCTTTGACATTTGTGCTTCATGCTTAACGCAACTCTGTGCCTCATCCGACCCACTGCTTGTCGCGTTCAGCCCATCACATTTGCTTATCTCACTTAGACGGAAAGCAGCCATCCATGGCAGCAGCAGACAGAACGAACGACATTCCGCGCGGATTGCCACAGGTTGGGGGTGCCGTACCACATATGGGGGCAAGATTGTGGCTGGCGCTGATTTGGCGCAACGAGAACCGCAGTTTATGCTACATTTCAACATTTATTGTATGCTCGGAATTTGGCAGCATTAAACACAAACATAAACAAGCCACGTAATTAGCAACTGCCTCACTGAGCTCTCTGGGTCTTACGGCTCTATATCTTTGGGGTTTATTTTATATGTACTATAAAAATATAACGCACAAAAACACACAAAAAAATTTTGTTAATAAAATTTTTTATGGATGCAGAATTTTATAAATAAAATCTGAAAATCTGAGAACAAAACGTTGAAACATTTTGCATAAAATGTTAACTTCAAGTTGACATTTTCCCTGAGGCAAGACGTAATTGTTATGTTGATTGCAAATTTTTATAATCCAACAACAACAATGGCAACAACAACCAAAAAAACAAGCCCGACAACAAAAACGGCGACAACTCCGCACAGTGCCAACTGGGGAGCAACCCTAAAAGTAACAAGTTAAAGCGATAACAATGAATGATCTTGACTAACAGATACACTTTAGGGTGCTTTTTTTGGTGTTAATTAATGTGTTTTGAGAAGCATAAAACGCAGTTCTAGCCAGAAATGAGTTCTTGAAAAGCAAGAAAAGGAAATAGGACCCAAAAATGTTTTAAATATTTAATCCAGAAATGTGCACAAAAAGAAAGAATTATTTCAAAATAGCAAAAAAAAAAAAAAATTTAAATAGCTTCCTCTTTATGCTTCTGGACAACGGGCCGTCATTTAAGGTCGAGTTAAATATAAAATATTTTGTTTTACTTCTTGAGGCCTATACGCAGTTCGAAATATTTCCACGGAATGACAAAACTTCATATAAAAAAAAATACCATTTGGGATATCCCATCGAAATAAAAATCTTTCGATTCCTATAAAATCTCCAAGATTAGTTGTGTTGCTATCGGCGTGCTCATCGTCATCATTTATTTTTCTGTTTAGATTTTAGGTCATAGTTATCTTGGTACAGTTGGAAATTTCTCTCTCATACAATATTAAAATATTTTTTCTCAAGAGCAGCCGCTGGGCAAATCAGGGCAAGTGCCAAAATCACTATTTCTCAAAAAAAAAAACTTTGGTGATTTTAAATGTTATTCAAAACGACTGTCAGGAATTCTAACAAGATATCGATATTTGTAGTCGTGGAAAAAATCGCGAATTATTGATTGTTGCCTTCCCTTTTTTAGGCAGTTAAAATAAATTCAACTCTCGGTTAGTATTTTACCTATGTATGATCAATTTGTAGTGTTTTTTTATGCGTAAATTTATATTTTCTTCTGGAATAAAACCAGGCTTTGTTATTGATTTCTACTACTTGCACTAAGTTTTCTCTCTCTCTACTTATTTCCATAAAAACATATAACAAACTACTCAGGAAAAAGTTTTAACATAGTTATTACGAATTTTTTTTAAGTACACTGTATTTTTGATCTTATATTTCATTATAACAAATTTTGAATAAACGAACCAATTTCTGCTATGGGAAGAAAGTTCAACTGCATTTATTTCAAATCTTTTCATTTTTTCCTAATGAAAAGACACTTTATAAGAGAGCATATATTTCTAGTACTTATTTTCCAAAAAAAAAAAAACATATTTTCTAAAATAAATATAACTTAATAGAAGAGCATATATTTTTTTTAGTACTTATTTTCAAAAAAAATCGTAGTTTCTAAAATAAATAAAACTAACGATGCTTTTTAATGGGATTAAAATTTATACAGAACTTTAGAGCTTAATTTTTAGCCAACTACTTTGAGGTTCTATACCTTTTGAGGAAACATCGACTCTTTTAAACGGCCTATTCATCTTTAAATTTTTCAAATTTTCAAAATAACCCATAGCAGGCGCATATATCTTTTTTACAATCGATTAAATAAACAAAAATAAGATAGCTTATAGATATGGATGCAAAGAATTTTGCAAAGAAGTACGCTTATGCATGCATAGAAAACTGGTTCACTTTTTGTATGACAGCTATATGAAATAGTGGTCCAATTTTGATCAAACTTTACACAAATGCTTAAACTAAAAAAAAACAACAGCTGGCATAAATTTAGTCATAATATTTTAAAAAATAAAAAAAAATTTTAACATGTATTTATATATATAGGTGAAAATAAGTGAAACGCACAATTTTTCCCCCGACCTTCTCCGCCAATAGTAACCAGGCCAAATTTTATTGCAAAATTCCGATTATTTATCGAGTTATCGATAACTGAAAATAAGGTTTTTCTTTTTTAGACTATTCTTTGACAAACCATATCTTCTAAACAAATAAAGATATTGACGCGATTTTTTTTTCCATGTTAGATAAAATATTAAATAAAAAAAAAAAAATTATATGTATTTTTAAGATTTTGTTTTTTTAATTTTTTATCATTTTTAGTTTTTAATTTAAAAATTCAAAAGTGATCTCCCACTTTTAAAAAAAAACGTGTTAATGTCATTTTATGCGTGTAAGTTCACTACGAAAAACAAAAAAATAAAAAGTTGGTAACTCTTAGAATTGTAGAAGTTATGCTTATCTTAGTGATGGCACCTCGCATAATTTCCTCGGAATTGAAAGATAAAAGTGTCAAACTTTACATGAATGTTCATTTTGACATTTTATCACTTATAAAATTTATTGCAAATGTAATTTAGGTTTAAAATAATTTTTTTCTGAGTAAAAAGTAACAAATATTTAACAGACAAGAGATGTCCTTGAAAGCAAAACGTACAATCACAACTATTAGTGATAGCCTGTTATTATGTTGACTGAATGCAGTGTATGGAACAGGAACCCGAACAACAACAGCAGGAAGAACAATGACGACGCACTTTTGACATGCAAATTTTATGCATTTTTCCATGTCACATTGGGGTCTTGTAGCACTGCTACGGATTTTGGGCTACGACAGGGTTTATGTAAAAACAACATGATGTTGCAACATTTCAACACTGCATACTTTGATGCAGTTTTTTGTGTTGCAGTTGCAGTTGCGTTGATTTCGTGTGTTACCCCAATGCAGGGATAATTAATATAATTTCGCTTTTCATACGCATAAATTAAACAATGCCAGTGCGTGACTTTTAACGAGTTGCCCTTTTGGTATTTTGTACCAAGAAGAAGAGAGGGGGAGCAAAAAATTGCTGCAATTTTAGTTGTAATTTTTCACACTTTTGACAGAGAAGAAATTGAAAAAGGAAACCCTATGCGAGTATGCATGCGAGTGTGTGGAGCTCCAAAAGCGGCAAGCGTGGAAACTAATTAAGAAAATATTTGTAAAGCACTCGAATGGCAAAATAGTTTGCCGCATTTAAAGTTTACATGGCTTAAAAGGCTGACGCAAGAAGGGGTTGAGAGGAAAGGTTTGGAAAACCAGGCTGTAGTGGTTATGGGATGTGGCCAAGCTGTGTCTCTCTCTCTGCCGCTCTCTGTGTGTGTGTGTGTGTGTGGCACAGTCTTGAGCGCGCGTCAAGCACAATAAATTCTCAGCAATTGTGTGGCAAGTTGCAGCCAGCTCGGCTGCTCATGCAGCTTCTCCTGCTGCTGGCCGCTTCAACTCATTCGCATTACTGCCACTTGGCTGTGCTTGGGCTGCTCTTGGCCAAGAGCCGAGCCTCAAGTATGCCGTATACACGGCAGCGGAAGCTACCAAGAGCAGCAACAAAATCTTGTGCTTAAATGTGTAGTCTGCTTCAAGGCTTCTTGCAACACCCGCCGCTTTAACCCTCCTCCAACCACTCGACCACTTGCCTAGGCACGCGTGCCAGCCACGAATTGGGTCAGCTGGGGGTGGCAAATTGCAAATGGCGGCTATGGGATGTCTGCGGCAAGCTTTACATTGCTACATGCAATTGTAGATTTTTCTTAAGTTTTTCCCTTCCGCCACATGAAAAGCCATTGCCGGCTGCTGACCGGTAGCGTGTGAATCTCCATGCGAGCATCCAAGGCAAATGCACTAAGCGTGTACGAGGGCAGGCTGATAAGTAAGCGGCAAGAGATGAAAAACTTTGTAGCAAAGCACTTAACACAACTGTCCATCATATATCCTGTCAAGAATCTTGAGATCCTCAAAGTTTTTTTCAGCAAGCCAGTACATCCAAATTATAGTGTCAACTGTAGTCCACATTCAAATAATTTGTTTATTTTTAATTACCTTTTCTCTCTCAACTCCACTCCTTGCTACAAGGCCAACAATCAGCTGACAAGAAAGCTTAGAAAAAATAAACATAATTTGTGGTAGCGCGGTTAATAACTTTTAGACTGCCCTCGTATACAGACCAAATAAACGTTGTTTGGCTTAAATTAAAATTTGTTTCAAAATCTTATTGTTGTTGTTGCTTTGATGGTAGCTTAACAATTTTTTCCTCAAAAGCGTGAATACTTTGAATTTTAAAGCTCTTCTTTGATAAATTTGAGTTTATGGCCTAGGCTTAAGTATACGGTTTCTGGGAAATGAAAAGTCGTTAATGCCAAAGATATCAAATTTAACCAAGCTTTTAGCCAATTAAAATTGCATTCCCAAACAATTTTCTCATTTTGCTTTCATCTTAAACATGTAGATGCACTGATTCTTTGCGAAAATTTTCGACCAATTTTTGTACCAAATTGTTCCACAAAGTTACTAATGTAGTGGATATTCCGTAAAAACTTTGTTCAAATTTTCCGATTGAACTAATGTGCAAAATTTTTTCATGTGTATAAACTTTTTTCGCTTTATATTTCGTAAATTTAAATCAAAAAAAAATAAATTGTATAATTGTTCAATAATTTTTTTAAAAAAAAAAAATAAATTTATTTCATTCGAAAATATTTGTTCTGTTTCTTAGCATTTTATTTTTCACATGAAATAATGATTTTAAAATAAACAAAAACTAATTTAAACAAAAAATATAATGTAAATAAAAAATTAATAATTTAAAAAAAAAAATTAAAAATACAATTTTATTTTTAATATTTTTTACTGAAAATGTCAAAGGAACGATTCCTTAAACATCTATCGTTGCAATTTAAAAGAGAAGATCTGATCACTTTTAGCTTGCCTTAGTATAATGGAATGACCATAGTAGTTGAAATATAGTTGAAATATTATTAAATGCTCAAGTAAAAATTTAAGCTTATATCTCGGGTCTTCCGGACATGTAAACCCCAACAAGAAAACTATAACACTGAAAGTTACACAAAGTACATCGTTCGTCATTTTGACTACGTTTATTTTTTCACTACAACAAAAAAATCTTTCGTTCTGCGCTGCTGACACAATAAAGCAATCCAAAGCGAGGAAAATGTCATGGTTGCTGGCTCCCAGAAATAAGCTTTCCTTATTTAATAAAGTTTCGATCTACAAATCTATTTTAAGCCCTATATGGAAGTACGCGCTTCAAGCTGACGGAATTGCAGCGAAATCGAACTTAAATAAAATCAGAGTTGTCCAGAGCAAAATATTAAGAAATTTGTGCGGTGCTCCCTGGTACATGCGTACTAGGGATATAGAAAAAGATTTGAGGGTGCCTAAAATTGGGGACGTTATCCAATTGCAGGCCAAAAAGTATTTAGACACAATAAAAGTATGAAAAAAGTGAAAAAGAAAAGTGCGCGACTTTGATTTGTCGAGTGATGTCGAACCAATGTTAAAATTAATAATTTATTTCAAGGGATATTTGATATATATATTTTGCGGTGGGTCCGGACCCGAAAATCCGCCACTTTTACCAACTATGTATAAGAATTTTCCCAAAAGTCTTACATATTTTGGGCTTTTGAACAAAGATGACCCTGTAATAGCGAAAATAAGACATTCGAAATTTCCAGTGTACATGTCTAGTGTAAAATATATGTAAAATATTATTCCACTGATAAATAAACATTTACTGTGCTTTGAAGAGTATTCCAAAATCTAAGCTTACCAAAATGCCATACAAAAAAAGGTTTCCCAGTCAGCTTGGAGCTTTATTCCCCAAATTGCAAAATTATAAACTTTGTGCTGTCGACTAGCTGAATTTAATGATATGCAGACATACGTAGTATATATGTATATATGTATATAGATACATTTACATCTAAACATAAACCAAACGAGAGCCACAGAAACAACAGCAACAAAATAATCCAAAACATGGCCAAAAACAAAACTGTTGGGGCGTGACAATGCGTAGGAGGCCAAAAGCTGCCGCATCTAGGGCGTCAATGTAAACAGACTCCATGGTCTCCACAGTCGCAACAGCTGCCACATGCCACATGCAGCGCCGCAAAAATTAATATTTGTGTTAATAAAGGCCGCGGCGGTTGATAACAACCGTTAGAAGAGCTAAAGAGAGGTATGTGGTGCGGGTCTAGGGGGGAGCTATGTAGGGATGTTGCCAGCAGCTGTGCGGTCGTAAGTGTTTACATTTCATGTTTAGATCTAAGGTTAAAGCGGTTGCAATGTATTGGTGTGTAACTGGTATAAGTGTGTGTGTGTGGGTGTGTAGGTGTGTTAAACACAGCGAAAAGATAAAAGCGAAACGTGCCAAAAAGCAAACGATTAAAAAAATAAAAACGAATAAAAAAAACAAATAAGCCAAAAAGTAGAAGCTGCAACTTTAACTGACAGCAGCTCGAAAAGCTCTGCCGAGCTAGAAGCAGAGAAATGGAGAACGCTGAGAGTGAGAGAGAATCGAAACTCCGGATGCTGCAAACAATTCAATTAAAAAGTTCCGCTTTTTTATTCTCTCTAGGATTTCTGTTCCTAGGCGCTGACGTCTCAATTTTTTTACGCGCGGCAAAAGCCAAAAGCAATAAGTAAAAGGAATGCAAAGAAGCGCGTGCAAAAAACAACGGAGAACAACAAAAAAGAAAAATAAAACATAGAGTATGAGAAGAGACAGTGGCGAAGAAATGCTGCAAATGGTGCAAAATTGCAAATGAGCTGCCATTAATCAAGTGGGTAATGAAAATGTATCGATAAATTATCGAATAAGCAGCGACAAATTGTTGCATACATCAATAAGCAACCAATTGAGTTTTAACTTAAAGTCAAAATGTTTATTAACCAAGTTTGCTAAGAGAAAAGAAAACTTTTAAAGTATTTTGTAGCAAAGTAAGCTAAAACAGATGCTTTATGAGATTTTCCCTAGGCGCACACAACGATTTATAATGGACAATTTAGTTAATTACGCTCATAGAACAGAGAGATAAAGTGTACCCCTGTGAGCTTTTTTTTATGCTTTTACAAAGTACTTTTCCAACAAAACCAGTTGGCTATGAAATTGCTTTGAAGATTGGACAATGTTGTGTAGATCTGGTAATTTGTTAAGTACCTTAATATTATTATTAGGCTGACTAAAAATTTATTGAAAAAATACAAACTCTGTGTGGGTTTAAATACCCATGTCGCAAAACTTTGTACCCCTGAAATGGCTTGATCTGGAGACCCTAATTGTATGAGCTAATAAGAACTGGTTGATGAGCCGAACTAGAATGTAGTAGTAGTAAAAAAGAGGAAGAAATACGTTGAGCGCGCAAAACAAAAGCGAAAACTTTCCAATATTAAAGTGAAAATATATTATATTCTGTCACAGCCCATATACATAGTTACTATTACTTAAGAGTGAAATATTTTATTATTTATTTTATTTTTATTTTATTATAAAATTTTATTTTGAAATCCATCTTACTAGCGTCATCGCTCGTCCAAATGACGACGAGCGTTTTTAAAACCATATGACAAATATTTTAACATAATTAAGATGACTCCTTATCATTTTAGTGTGCTGAAAGCATCGCAGCTAAATTGTTAAGTGAAGAAATTATTTGTCAATCTTCTTCTTAATAACAAAAAAAAAAAAACTTGTTTTTGGCACACTATTCATCAAAATTCCCGTTTTTTTTCTTTAAATTAACTTAAAAAGAAAAAAATTTTTAAAGATGTAATATTATAAACAAGGCAGAGACAGAAACGTTAATTTTAAGCTCCCAACATAGACTTTCTGGCAGAAGAACAAATGATACAAATCACAATGCTGTTACATTTTCAGAGCTTGTAGATGTATCAATTGAAAGTATAATTTGAATATCCGCTGTTTAATATTATAATAATGAGCCTAATCCTTAGGTCTATATGATCAGTATACATTTTTTTTTTTTTTCATAAAAAGCTTCTGTCCTGCTTGACAAAAGACATATTTAAAAATCTAAAATCCTAAAATCGATCTCCAAGTCAACGTTATTGTGACTCAAGGCAGAGCAATTGCTTAATTTTTGCATTATTTAATGACAAAAGCTGTACACAATCAACAAAATATGACAACAATTTACATTTGAGACCACAAGAAAACTATAACACTAAAAGTAACACAAAGTACATCGTTCGTCATTTTGACTACGTTTATTTTTTCACTACAACAAAAAAAAATGACGTTCTGCGCTGCTCGTTAATCACAAGAGACAATAAAAGTATGAAAAAATTTAAAAGAAGAAAACGCGACTTTCTTTTGTCGAGTGATGTCGATCCAATGTTAAAATTAATAATTTTTTTCAGCACAAAGTTTGGCCTTTTTTTATTGCTATTTCTGTTGTTGTTAATGTATAAGTGTTCAACACTTATTTTTTTTATAAAAAAAAAAAATTATTTTTGACATTATTTTCAAAAAAATTCTGCTGTTTTTAGGACAGCCTGACAGCTATAAAGTAGATCCTAGACTTTAATAAATTTGAATTTGCAAGCCACGAGCTTTATTAATTTGACTACCCTGTACTCAACATTTGTGTTAATCATTTCCAAAATATTGCCTTTCTTAACTCGAGAATGCTGTCAAATAATTTGATTTTTAGCAATATTGCATAAAACATATTTGATGAGACATAAGAAAAATGTCTTCACTTTATCGCAATTGGAAATGATTTCGAAATATTGCAGTTAGTGTAAAAAATGATTGAACATTAAATCTACATATTTTTTTTGGTAATATGAAAATATAATTTGCTGTACCTCTAATAAACTGACTACAGGCTTATCCTAACAAAACCGATCAATAATTAGCAATATTCTCTCTCCAAACACCTACTCCCGAGAAGCAAAACATTTATAAATGAACCATATTATATTGATTAGCGATACACACTACATAATTAATAGTCATTAAGCGCACTCGCCCGGCAATTAATTATAAATGAAAACGCTTAATTATCGTATATTTATTTTTATATTTTACATGTTCCCATTAATATAATGAAATTCGATGTAGTACATTAGGGTGAGTCAATTTGTTTTCGGTATCTCGGCTCTTCGCGACTTTGGGTGATTTTTTATCTTAATTTAATGACAAGTTTCTTGGGAAAAGTTTCTTAGAATGACCCATAGAATAAAAATCGCGTAGAGACCCAGAACGTTTTCTTTAGCCCCATACAAATGGACCCACCCTATATTACATATATGTATACATATTTGTGAGCAGTTTCTTTAGGTTTTCTTCCACTGTGATCCACGGCAACGTTGCTCTTTGCCGCTCACTCACTTTGCAGCTCTGTTTCTCTGACAGCCTGACTGACTTCTGGTTGCATTCCTCCATTGCTGCAACTTGCTGTTCGTTTTTTTTTCCAACTTGGAGGCGCCACATTGGCATTGACGTGAATTAAAACTTTACACCATTATCGAATGGGAATGCATTTTCTTTAGGATGCCTCCTGAAGCCCTTTAGTGCTCTACAATAACATTTTCCTACAGTGGTTGTTGTTGCTACTGCTTAGCAATGAATAAATGCAATTAAGTTGATGTCGATAGGAGCTTACAGTGGCTTGGTTGGATGAATGGATGGCTGCATGAATGGATGGATGGTTGCTTGGTTCCTCGCCTCTGCTCACTGATTGTCTGACAATCAACAACATGAATAACAACAAAAAGCGGCAACGTGTTCGGGATTGAAGTGCTCAAGTGCAGTGCGGAATGCGGAAATGGAATCCATTTCAAGTTTAACACATGAAACCAAGTGCCAAATGAAATATGTCAAATGATAGCTAATAAGTATGCTATAGAATTTTGCAAGCGTTTGTGTGTGTGTATGTATGTGTGTGTGTGTGCACTTAATTAAGTTAATTTTGAAAATGCCCGCATGCATATAAGCTTAATATTTTAGCTGTTAATTAAGCGCTTGCCAAGAGCAGTAACTTAACAAGCCCAGCTGCCATCCCAGCCCACAGCCACGCCCATCGTCCCAGCATATATAGTTCACAGTAAACTTTAGCAGGCTTGTAACTAAAAGCTGCCAAGTCACGAAAACTTTTGCCAACACACATTTACATGTAGAAAAAAAAAAATGGCGAACGTTGTGGCCGTATCCAGCGGATGTTGAGATACCCTACTGTATTCAGAGTAGGTCTTTGAAGGATCTTCTTTGGGACTAGCGTTAATAACTTCCCTTGCTAATGTTTTGCTAAGATATTATATATTACTAGAGGTATGTACTTCAAGGTTGATTGTTGGATTGCGCTCAGGCTCATCGTGATTTGTGTAGAACCTTCTTCAACTGAAAATTTATAGTTTACAATTAGACTTTCTCCATCTAGGCTATCATGAACTCCTAATACGCAGAAGCGATAAAGAAAATCTTAGGCTTATTAAGGCCGAGTTTTACTAAACATGAACTTTGCATAATGAGCGACTTAGTGGCCAGGAAAGCATCATCATTGGCAAGTTTCTTCAATAGTTTCTAGTTTTTCTTTCAGTTTTATTCAAAGCTTCGCAATCCAAGTACTCTACATTGTTAGAATTTGCTTTCTCGCATAGAACCGCTTCTGGACCTACGCTCCAACCGGAGTTAAGGGAAATAATATACAGTGAAACCTGGTTAAATGGGACCTGGATAAGTGAGAAACCTCTATTATTGAGAGTTTCTATGAGGTCCCGGTTCTTTTTCAATCAATTACCTCTGTTAATGGGACTTTTTGAACCTGGTTAAATGAGGATTGAACTCTAAGACTTTTTCGATGCCTACCTCTATAATTGAGACTCTGTAGCTCAATTACCTGTATAAGTGAGACAAATTAATCAGATTTTAACTCTTTTTGACATGTTTGTTTACATCAGTGGTCGGCACAAAATATGCACACACATTTTTTTTTGCGTTACTCTGGCGTTGCTCTACGTTGCTAAGCAACAGCGGGCTTATTCTACAAGTGTCTACCGGATAAAACATTTACGTTCAAAGGTCAGCCTTGCCATGGTGGTAAATTGAGTAAAGATCGAGTCACTGTACTTGTAAGTGCGAATATGTCTGGAACTGAAAAACTGCCACTTCTTTTAATTGGAAAATCTAAGATACCAAGATGCTTCAAGGGTATTAAAACGTTGCCTGTTAATTATAAAAACAATAAAAAGGCCTGGATCACTTCTGAATTATTTGCAGATTGGTTAAAAAAAGTGAACGCCGATATGAGGGCCCAAAAACGAAAAATCATTATGTTTGTCGACAACTGTACAGCTCACAACAATATGCCCAAATTAGACTATGTTACATTATTGTACTTACCCGCCAATACCACAAGTAAATTGCAGCCCATGGATCAGGGTATCATCAACAACTTTAAGGTTTATTACAGGAAGGAAGTTGTTCAGTATGTTCTGAAATCTATAGAAGAGGATAAAAGCCCAGAAATCAACATCCTCCAGGCCATGAGATTTGCAAGAAAAGCTTGGTTTTCTGTTAGCAAAACCACAATTAGTAATTGCTTCAAAAAAGCTGGATTCAAAGTGACGAATGTATCTGAACCTGAGAGCCTACAAGAGGAGCTAGAAATCTGTGCAACGTTTCCAGAATGGGATAGAATATTTACCACATGTAGGAATGACTTAAATGAGCAGCAGGCGACTTTCCAGGATTTCGTTTCTATGGATGATAATGTACTCATTTCAGAAGAGCTCAATGATGATGACATAGTTGCTATGTATTCTTTGGACACAGAAGAAGATGAAGAAGACTGTGAAGAGACTCCAGTAAAAATTTCAAAGCGTGAGGCAATGAAAGCTTTAGAAACTTTACACAAGTATTTCGAAACGTCAAATATTGATAATTCTATTATTTTTGATCAAATTTATTCTATTGAGAGACAGGTTTCAGCAACTAGCAATCAAGTACAAACAAACATAACCGATTACTTTAAGTCATAAACTTTACCGTATTGTTTTTTTTTTCGACGCAGAACATTATGTACATATGTACATTCATACCTACATTAAATTAATAACACCAAAAATACGCATTTTTATAAATATTTCCACCTCTACAAATGGAATAACGGCACATTTCGACCTCTGTAAGCGGGGGCCTCTATAAATGAGACAACTATAATTTTAAACCTGCTTAATTGGAAAACTGGATTATTGAGAACCCTCAATAATTGGTAAATATGTCTTGGTCCCTTGGGTTCCCAATTAACCAGGTTTCACTGTATATTTATATGTATAGAACCGCTTATGGTCTCATATAGCATGCCCCAAGGAAATTTAAAAGCCTTAACTTACCTTAATTTACCTATAGTTTGATTGTAGGGAAATTAAAGGAATTTTCGGAAAATTGTGCAAGTTGGAAAGTATAGCACATTTGGACTCAATTGAAGCTTCATAAGCTTAGGGAGGCTTCGTATGGAATATGACGTTCCTTACTCTTATGATATACGAGATATTAGATTATCGATTTGGTATATATTTACTTTTCTATTTTTTAAGCAGTGGCGGATACCCCACAATTTGAAAAAATGGGTTGACAGTTTTTTGCGAGGTACTGTATACACTTTGCGGTGAAAAAAACCCCTGTTTTCAAAGTTCCGAACTTAATTTCTTCGCCCTGTTACATAAATTGTCACAAACTTTATGTACCCTACAACTTTATCAGTTACTGGTATAAAAACCAGCATTAAACAAACTTGAGCAACATTGTTGACCGTGTGCAGTGCAGTTGACTCAAAGCTGGCGTTGAAGCTGACGTCGACGCCACCGCTGTCGCTGACGTCACAGCTGAGCGTGTTTCAGTGCAGTTTGCACATTTACCTTAGCAACTGTCAACAAAACTTGTTCAAGTTTTGCAATAATTTGAGCTACTGAGCAAATTTTTAGCATAGAAAAAGTCTGTAGTATAGTGTATAAGAGTAGGACAGCTGGCTACGGCAATGCAGGCTTCAATTTTAGGTTGGCAAGTGTAGACCAAATGGGCGTTGCGGGCAACCGTCAAAGTGTCTTCATAATGGCTTTTGGTTTTCCACACTCTTACACATACGGCCACACAATATAAGCGAAAACAAAGACACACACATACCATACACACACAGAGATACTCACACATACAATGTTGCAGACAAAGCAAGGAAATTTGCGGTTACAAGTTAATTTATCATTTTCTTGAGTAATTGAAATTTCAACAGAGCAACCGAGCAACCAAGCAATCAATGTAAGCTGTCCAAGCAGTCAACTAAGCCAGGGCTACAAAATGCTGCCAAAATGAACCAGATCTTAGTTGAACCGAGCAGCTTCGGTTTAGTGTCAATGTAAAGAAGATGGGAAACTTTACAGGAACAGAAATCCCATAATGGACATGGTTACAGGGTATTCCTTTGTCGCACACTGCTCATAAATTCAAAAATCAACTTGGCTGTAACTTAACATCAAACGATATGATGACGCCTAAAATATTTTTTAAGCCCTTCCCAGTTGGGAAAACCCTGAACTGGAATTTAGGTAATTGGCCAAATCGTTAAGAGCCCGAAGCACTGTGTATGCCATTCCTGGAAATCCCTAGTAGAATTCAAGGCTGATAAGTTTGAAAATTTAATTACATCGTTTCCAAGAAGCAGTTAAGTAACTTGCAAAGTAAGCCAATTCCAAAAATTAACTATCAACTAAAACTTCAATTGACTTTAGTGTGGGCACTTTCAAACCCATGCCAAAAAGTTGACAAACACAACCAAATAGCTTTTGTGATTCCCGCGTCACTCATCCAATTCGAATCCAAAATATTTGGTATCCCTAAAATCGAAAAAAAAGACAAAAAAAAGCAAAAACGCAGGCATGCCACCATCCAACCATGCAATACATTAGATGTTCTGACACATTTTGTTTCGAACTTAATGTATATGAAAATACATAAAAAATTTATATGCACATATTTACATTTTGATGTATGGCTGGAACTTAAGACACCGTAGAGAGAGGGAAAGTGAGAAATTGAACTTGCATTTGACTGTGTGGGTGCCAAAGGTCCCGAGCATATGCATAAGTGATATGCAAAAAAAAAAAATGCTAAAAAGGAGACAAATAAAAAGGCTTGTCCCAAAGAAGAAAAAGGTTTCCTAAAAGGATTTAGGCTGGGAATTCAAAGTAAAGTATAGGCCAGCCGCAAGCTCATTCAATGGCATGAAAATCGATTGGGTATTACATTGGGTTCGATGGCTTTTCATTTTTACACCAACTCACACACGCACAAACACACACAGATACACAGATACACAAAGTATATAAGCATATTCAGATATATTTTTATTTTGGTATTTGTGCATAGCTTAGACCCTAGTTAAGCTAGCTGTCGTTTATGCTTCAATGCACAAATGATTTATATATATATATATGTATGGTATACAGCGGCATATGGCAGCCATTTTGGTTATAACCCTACGCTATTGACAGGGACTTAGAGGCACAAGGGGGCAACAAATCGCAACATGAAAAGTATTCTTGCCTCACATTGACACAAAAATGCAATCAGTTGACCATAAACATTGAGCCAAATTCAAAATCATTTTAGCGTAAGAATAAAAATTATCGCTTGTTTTGGGGTCAGCAACAATAACAACAACAGTGTGACCAGGTGCTACAATTATATAAGCCCAAACAAAGAGCAGGGCTGTTGAAGAATTTCTAAATAAGCATATTTTAAATACTTTTAAAAACACGCCCCAAACATAAATAACAAATTAAAATTGATAACTCTGGCAGGCAAGAGTCAAGTGAATTTCCCTTTTTACTTATACACATATTCCTTTGCATAGACGATGAAGCATTTTTATTATTTTTTTTTTGTTTTTTATGAATGTGTTTTTTTTTTTTTTGCCAGTTGTTATGAATTTTGTAACATCCATTTTACAATGCTCTGCCTTAAGTGTAGGGTATATGTGCATTTTAAATCAAGTTTGTAGAATCAGATTAGGTGGGAGAGCTAAGATACATATATATCTACGCTTGCTAGAAAGTCAAGTAACATGTTTTCAAAAATAATCGCTTACCAATTTTATTATTGCCCTATGCTCCACTAAGAGTAACAAAACATAAGAAGAAGAAGAATTTTATCGATAAAAAAGGACAACTTTGGCTTGGAAGACTTTGAAAAGAGTCGATACATTCTATTGAGATGTTTTCATTTGAAGCTAATTCGACTTAAATGTAAAGTCATAGTATATACATATTTCTTTCAAAATCGAGCTACATTTTTCTGACTATAAGAACTAGACAGAGAAAGATATTTAAGTGGTGTCCAAACTTAAGATAATTGAATTTAAAGCTTTCTTTCTTAGCGCAATCAAGAGTGTCACTTCCGAAGATGAACTCCTCTATCCTGACTTCGAGAACAAGTCATTTCCAAAAAGGTTAAATTCAGCTTAGATAAGATCTTAAAAATAAATTTTCGAGTTTTTAAATTTAAGCACAAGACATACCAAAAAAGTTCGATTGTATTTTGATTAGCTATAGCTGTCTTATGCAATTTTATCCAGAGAATTACTTTCGATAATGGACTCCTTTTCCTGACTTGGTGAACAAAGTCATACCTAAGAAGTTCGCTTGGGCTTGGAACAGATAAGAAAAACCAATTTAAAGGCAATTGGAGTTAAAGCTTTCTTCTTAAATTTAATCCAGAGCGTTACTTGATGATGGATTCTCTTTTACCGACTTTGCGAAAAAGTTCATCCCAAAAAAGTTAGATTTGAGTGTATCAAATTTCATTTAAATTGTATTTTCTGAAAAGTTCTGTGAATATGGTAAAAAAAACCTTGCCTCTTGATCTGTCCCTTGAGCAGAGGATTAAGGCAACCACTTTTTTGCTACAGTTTTCTGAATTTTAATAAGTGTTTCAGGCAGTAGCGAATCCACGAGTGGTTTTCGGGTTCGGACTATACCCCCTAAAGTTGGAAAAATGGGCTGACAGTTTGTTGCGACCGCTTATATATATGTATACACTTCGAAATGAAAAACCATCCTATGACCAAATCCTGGATGCGCTCCTGGTTTCCGGTCTTCTGGCCATTTTTAATTTGTAGCCCTTTACTTAAAAAAGTAACAAATTTCTATAAAGAGTATATGAAATTCGGCGATTTGAAAGTAACCTTGCTGATATTATTTTTTACTGCCTGTTATTTTGTCTTCTCTTTGGCCATGACAGACGCAACAAACACAACAACAACAGTAACAACAATAACAACGACAACAAGAGCAACAACCATAAAGATTAGAAGAACGACGCCAACACATCCGTAAACAATTTGTTCATGCCCTTTTCTGGTATTTTGTTGTTGTTGTTGTTGTTGTTGTTGTGTATATATTTTTTTTACTCTCTGTGGTCTTTGTATTTATTTGAATGTAAAGCTTTTGATAAGCGAAATAAAGAAATGAACAGTGAAATTGAAAATAGACGAGGGCAGCATATGTATGTGTAAGTGTATCTGTGCGAGTATCTGTGTGAGTATCTGTGTATGGTAAGTGAAATTGTGAATTGGCCAGCGAAATGTTCGCTAGCATTTTGAGACACGATTTGAAATTGTTGTTGGTCGACGCCTCAAAGTGAAATGTCAATTCTCTTCAAGGATTCTGAATTTGTTTGTCATTTAATTATGTATGCACAAAAGCAAGACTCTGCATATGTGTGTATTTACATGCTTATGTGCTTACCAAAGGGGCTTCGCGCCCTGCACGCTGCACGTGAGTTTGGTTTACGACGTGTGTGGGTTTCTGACAGATTCGCGGGCTTCACTCGGCTGGTTGACAGGCGCCTCTTGCTCATTGACACGTGTGAAATGTTTGACGTGTTTACTTTGAATTTACGCAATGCAAAGCAAAGTCAAATCGAAGTGAAGTGAAGCTCAGGAAGAGTAGCAACAACAACCAACTACAACAACAGCCCGCACACTTACAACAACAAGGATAAATAAGGAAAGTAACAGGATTTGCGCATGATGATTTTCGTGCGGAAATCTCGAGTAGATGATGCAAAATAAACAGGATAACCAGGATAAACTGTCATTGGATTTACACTAAATTTCAATTAAATTTAGTCAAATTTTGAACTATAAGAGTGCTAATAAGTTGACAGCAACAGCAATAACAACAAAAGTAACAAATATACAACAGAATATACACTAAAAACAATTGCCAGGATAACAAATCTCAGCCCAAAAGACCAAAAAAAAAAACACAGAGAGAGCAAAAACTTTATAAACAAAATTTATGCTCAAAATGAAGCCACTTCCTGCACGTTCTTGTAATGCTAAACAGCAACAACAATAACAAGTGAAATAAAGGCACGACAAAGAAAGGACACCCAAAGTACAGGAATAGGGAGGAAAAGGCGTCTGGGAACGAGCAGGAGAACGAGAACAAGCAAAAAGCGACCGAGTTGAGCTCAAGTCGAGTCGAGTTGAGTTCAGTTGAGCCAAGTTGAGTTGGGCCGGATTTGCTGGCTGGATTTAAAATGGAAATTATTCCAGAAAACCAATTCACTTTATTACTTTGGGGCATAAGCAGCAGCAGCAACAGCAACAGCAACAAAAGCAACAACAACTACAACAAACGATCATAAAAATTAATGCAATAAAAAACGCATGTAAAAAAAACAATAAAAATAAAGAAACAATAAAGGCGACTTTTTTTCTGCAAGTGTTTGCGTGAGTGTGTCCTTAGAGGTGTTTAAGGTGAACTGAAGCGCTGTCGTACCTGAGCCAAGCCCAAGAGAGTTCCCGCCATAAGTGAGGGCAACAATTAAGAATCCTTCACAGGGATTTTGTTTTATAAACACTTATATTTTATACAACTTAAAAGCTTATTTTCTTTGCTTTTCATCGAAAACCAATGTGTGTCAAATTTTGATTCAATTACAGTTTATTTTTATTTTTTTGTGGAATAAATTAATTAGCGTCAAAAAAAATACTTAGTTTTTATTACTGGGGTGCGCAGTTTTTCAAGCAAATTCAACACTGCATATGTGTATTCGATTTTTTTTTTATAGTACTGGCGGTAATACAATTTTATGTTGCAATTTTTATTGCGCTCGAGAATTTTATAACTAAATTGAATTTTGCGATTTCTATCACTTGGTGGCATAAGAAAACGATTTTATGCAGTTGGATGTGGATTATAAGCGCAACAAAAAGAAAACGGCTTTGCCAACACGATTTTCATTACCTCAAGTTACATTGAGCAGGGACGGGAAAAATTTGATTTAATAGTTTCTTTAAAAAAAAATCATTCTTGAGTAGTTCTAAATATATCTTGGTCACAAGAATTCATAGCCAGATTTTGGCCAAAAGTCTCCCAGAAGAAAGTCCAAATTTGGACAAAATGACAATTTAATATGATTTTACACATATTAAGGTATCCTGTGCAAATTAAATTATTAAATTATAATTAGTGGATTTTAAGTTATTGGCAATCAAAGTTGATATTTTGTATTTTATGAGCTTGCGCGATAATTTACAGAAAAAAAAAAGCTGCATTTACCATAATACATATAGCTACGAAATCTTCATTCACTTTATTATTTATAAATATTACTTAAGGAAAAAAATAAAATTGAGCTTAAAAACTTTTTGGTTTTAAATATATTCGAGTAGTTATAAAGATTTTGTTGGTGTTTTTTTATCATTTGGCTACTTTGCTTTAAGGGTCCTCCGACTACCACTCGATATTTGATCGAAAAAAATTTTATAAATATCTTCACATGTTTTAAAACAAAATTTAATTCCTTGCGATTTTCGGAAATTGAATTTTGTATCTAAAAGTTTAATTTTAAAAATTAACCGCCAGGAAATTTTACTATTTTTTGAATTTCTTAGCTGCCTAAAAGTACACTTTAATAACCATTTTTTCAAAAGTTGTACTTAAATGTAAAAAAATGTACCATTTGATAATTTATTTGCATACTTACAAAAATGCAAATCAAAAAAAGAAAAAATTCTCAATTTACGAAAAAAATTTTTTTTGGTTTTTTAAATTTTTTCCAATTTTGGTCTAGATTATCTATATCTTAAAAAAATTTGAGGAGGCTCAAACTTCCCAAAATAAATAGTTTAATCCTTTAAATAAAAATTGTAAAATTTCATCACTCTAAAAAAATTATTATGGAAATGTCAGATTTTTGGCCAAAATATGACAATCTGGGCTGTGTGCGCATTTTAAACTGAAATAAGTTTTATTTATTTTCTTTCATATTCTTAGATTCTATTTATGCCAATTTCAAGTTAAATAGTTGTTGATAAATATTTTTAATTAATTTTTTTCTGAATCAACTCAAAAAGCAGCATACACAACTCAACCCGAATTTTTATATGGTCCATGTCTTGTCATATGGTTCTTGTCCTATATTCAAAAAAATTTCCCTTATAATAAGAATATCATAGTGCATAATTTCCCTCCAAAATTGTAGAGTTGTGCTTATAAAGACTAAAGGAAATATGAGTAGACAGCCAAAAATGTGGATTTGTTAACACGCAAAACAAATCCGAATCGTTCGTTTTCGTTTTTCACGGCTGATTGATATAAATTTATTCGAAGTCTGATCATCTCACAATCTTCACCTTAGTTGCTAGATAAGTCTTTTGACCAAAGGAAATTTGTATTTTTTTTTTTTTTCAATATTAATATATGATTATAAATGTATCTTAATCACCTTACGCGATTTTAGAATAAAAGTAGACCATAGTTATGTTAGTAAGTTTATTTTTTAAGGTTCATATATATTCAGCAGGCTAATTAAGGACCTAATAAACGTCCTTAGCCGTCAAGGCATAAATAAGTTCAATCGACTTTGACATTGGAGCTATACTCATTTTGAATGTCACTTTAACTCAGATATAGAAAATTCATTCAACCCGAATGAGGTCAACCCTACAGCAGGGTTGTCAGTCACAACAACTATATCAGCAATTTAATAAACTTTATGTCAAAGTTGTTGCATCGAACTTTTCTAGACTTTCAAGTTTCTTTCATTAACTATTTCTAAACTTTGCGAAAAATTATGCTTGTGATAGGTAAATGGATAGCTCTATATACCTCTATATACCTAATCAGCATTTTGAGTAAGCTTGTTGTCCGACACAGACATTCGCACACCATGAAATGACTTTATATACCCGTTGGGAGTACCTACTCGAGTATAATATTAATATATGCCTTAAAATTTTTATGACTACAGGGCAATACAATAAAGTTAACATAAAATGCGGCTTAAGTGCCCGGAATGACTTAATGTGCCTGCTCTGCTCTGCTCTGCTACTCAGTTTCCTGTGCTACTTATTCCACATCATAGAGTCCTGGCACGCTGCTGACAACCATCAACAGATGGCGACACCTTTCAATTATGTCTACAGTGTTATTTACGAGCAACAAATTTGACGTTAAATTATTTAAGAATGTCTCAAAAGCCTTGTAACAGTTAAACTTAAGAGAGAGCAAAAAAAAAAAAAAAAGGAAAAGGACTCCCCAACAAATAGTCTGAACATTGTCATATGATACATAATGGCAACTGGCGACCGCATTTGTGCTTGGGCTTACTGCGGTTGACATTGGCCATGTTGGCGACATGGTTTCGGTGACAAACTTTGCGGGTGGTGGTGGGATCGTGGGGCTTTGCGAAAGGGTATAGAAAAGGAATGCATAGCTCGCGGCAAGGACACGCCGCATGCACAGACATAAATCAGGATTTCATAGCATGCCACAAATGTTTTTAAAAGGATTCGCAGTGACACAAAAAGAGAACCTGCAAAAAAGAAAAGGGAACAGCCGGCACCAGGAGCGGATTAAGGCTTGGGCGCAGAGGCAGCCATCATAAAGAGAACAGTGTATTTATAATGCATTTCAGGGGTCTTTGGGCCGCCGCATGTTTTAATGCGGCCCTGGACAGCACCAAGCCCACAATATAAACAATCAGCAAGGATATGCTGTAATGTTTGGGGTTAAGGTGTATGTTCTGCGGTCCAAGGGTCTCACTCAAACTGCATTTAATGCAACTTTAAGCTGAAAAAAACCGAGTGAAAACCGAATTTATGAGGTACTTACTTGTCAGGCAGCAGAGCAGCGTCAATAGGGTCAACATTTTGTTGTTTTGCGCCAAGTGGCGCCCCAAAAAAAGTACAACAAAATTTTATGTGTTTGAGTTTCACTTTTTTACTTTCGATTTCGTTTGCGTTTTGTTTGACTTTTTTGTTATCGATTTATGTATATTTTTATTGTTTAGCTGGAGATTTAAAATGCGGCCATTTTGTGCTTAACACTGTAACTGCAAAATGATTTCAACAATTTAAGCTTTTATTTGTTGTTGTGATTGTTGTTGTTGGTGTTGTTGTTGTTGTTGCCACTGCCATCGTTTTTCATTTAAGGCAACTGCAACTGGCCATGAATTAAGTATACGCAATGACATTTAAAACACTTAATACCATTTGCAGACAATTTAATCCTTTAACATTGCAGCGTCGGCCATTTTGCGAAGGTTATGCGGCAGCAGCAGCCATTTTAAATATTTATTTGTTATTGTTGTAGTTGTTGTTGTTGTTGCTGTTTCCATTGTTTTTGTAGCTGTCATTGGTCTGGTATTTTCTTTGGGTTTTATACTTTTTTGCCGCTTTTTGTGGCAGTTGCAAAATTGAATAATTTTGTATACTGGGGGGCTGTTCCGGAATTCGTTGCAGCTTAAATAGTACAAATTTTGAATATTATTTAGTGCCGACTGCAGTATACGCTCATAGTTTGTTAGAACTATCGATTATTCGATATTTCCTTTATGCAAGTATGCGATAAGAAAATCGTATCGTTTGAACTAATATTCAATTTTCATGGGTAAAGCAGCCCTTGTGCCAACTTATGTCTTTATATTTTTAAAACTAAGAGTCAAGAGAGCGTAGGAATAGAGACAGAAAAATCTTATACAATCGAAATATTTAAGGGAATAAGGATTACAAAATTAGAATCTAGAATTAGCTTCAAAAATAAAATTCTGTTAAACGAATTTTGTTACCATGGCGATTAAAGATTCTAATATCTATATATATACATATATCTATTATAGATATATATATATATATATATATATATTAGTTAATAACTTTTTTTCTTTCATAAAGAGTAAAACAAAAAGTTTGATTTAAGTCGAAATTCAGAACTGCAATCTATTTCGATTCCACTTGGTTGCTCGGAATCAAAATCCCAAACCGAACTGCCTCTTTTTGTTAGCAATTGAAATTGGCTGATTTATGGTTTGAATTCATATTTGTCTATTATTTTAAAGCAAAAATATTTGAGTTATGAAATATATTTTTAATAAATTGCATACATACACACTTTAATATTTGCGCTTTTGATAAATTTTTCAATTACCAATACTTTGATGGCAAAGCACTTATAAGGTAAAATAAATATACCTGACTCAATTTATATTTTTAACTAAGTGCTTTTAAATTGGGCTTTATTTAAAGTTTGTCTTTAATTTGTAGCACTCGTTTTTTTAGCACAGCTATGAAAACATTTTGATTTAAAATAAATGAAAAATTATTTTGTCCAATGCAAATTTAAGTGGCCAAATCGTTATAAAAACGTTTGTTTTTATTTCAACGAAAAATGTTCTTTGTTATTTTCGATTTTTAATAAATTCATCTTTGTGAAACAAGAATTTTATGCATAAATCTGATTTTGTATGCAAAATGTTGTGCCACTGCCAAAGAGCTGCAGCTGTAGCACAACTTGCTCAAGATAGAATAGAAAATTTATGAATAAAAAGATTTAAGACAAGTTTACAGATGGAATTTAACGCAGTTGCAATACATAGTATTAGTACATATATGAATTTATATACATACTATACATATAAGCTGCGTTTTAAAGTTGTCAGAAATTTCATTATTGAACAAGTATATATGACTTAGTTAGCTGGCAACTTAAATTCTTCCTAATTGCTTGTCAGGCCAAATTTTATTTATTTTTAAATTTAAAATTTTTTGGTAGAACGTTATTTGAATACCAATTAATTAATATACTTTACATACGCTTTTGCTTAAAAGAAACAACTTTGTTAAAATATTGAAGCTCAGAAAATTGTCAATTACTAAATCATTTGTTTATTGAGATATTTAAAATTATTTAAAAATTTAAAAATACTGATGCTGACCATTGTGCAGCAAACAACAAACCAAATTTTATGCTTCTCTTTTATAAAATTTTGTCAGGCAATTACAAAAGCACGTTTTAAAGGCGCTTTAACTTTATACTTTTGAAACTATCAAAAAAAATGGTTTAATCATGATTGAAATTTTTTTTCATATTTCTCTTTTTATATAATTGCATAATTGCACAAAAACTCCGATTTCGCTACATGTGCAGATTACAAAAAATGGCACGTTCAAAAAGCGCTTAAACTCTTTGGTAGCTTAAAAAACATATATTTTCACAACATCATAATAAAAAATTACGCACATTAAAGTCGTTCGCGTCTGACTTTGAGTAACCCTGAACCATCACATTTTAAGGCCACATATTGCCTACATATACATATATATATAGGGTGGGCCATCTGTTGGTTTGTATGGTAACTCCCACGAACTTAATGGCGTTACTCTTGGTTACTTTAATTTAACCGATATCCTAAACTATAATAGATCTTTAAGTAACGACACTGAAGTATAGGGTGGGCCATCTGTTGGTTTGATTGCTAATTGCATTTTATTCGTATATTTTCCAACAAAATTGGACCAAATGCAAACTTGAAACTACTCATTTATGTATGAAAAATCATGGCCTCCGCGGCTGGTTGTACAGGCCCGTATGCGAACATCGGAATTTTCGATGACCTTTTTTTTGACGAAAACTCATCTGACTGTTCTTCCATCCATTAAACGAATAACCAACGCTAATAATGGTCCGTGTGCTTCAATTGTTGCGTCATTTGAATCTTGTTAGCTACGCAAAGTGATCCTAGCAAGGTATAATTCTTTCATAGTACGCCTCAACCATATTTACGAGTTGAGTAGTTTGAACTAAATATATGTCGAAGAGCAATCATTTGGAACGAATTATGAGTGTTTAACAATCAAACCAACAGATGGCCCACCCTATATAAAATTATGCATTTAATAGCAATAGAAAAAAGCACTAAAAAAAATATAAAAAAATTTTAAAAATTGCTTCGTCTAGGAGTGGAACCATAGTCCTTAGGCGTCGTGACGTTAAGTTTTGAGGCCAACACTTAACCAACTGAGCTCTAAAATACCATATTTTGAATATTTCCGGTGATTCTGTACCAATTTTAATAATCGTAAACATAAATCGAAAGAGTTTTTTATTTCCCACATGTGGCCCATGCAAACTATAGTCGTAATTTTTAAAATTATTTGGTTGTGGCAGGGGGCGCGGCAGATGCAAAAAAAAAGAAATGGTCGTGACTTAACTGCTTACCTAAGGAGTCCAAGTCACCATTTTTTGGTTATTCTAGTTTTTATAGTTTCAGACAGGTGCGGATCCAGGATTTGGTATCGAAGTATATAGTATATATCCGGGCTCGCAAAAGACTATCAACTCACCCCCTTGGAGTAGCCACTGTTCTCAGAGATCTAGACGTTCAGACATACGAATAGAAAAACAGATGGATATTCGGATGGAAGCACATGTCAATATTAATTTCTTTTGCACTCCTGATCATAATGGAGGTAACTTTGGGAATCTCTGATATCTACTTTTCTATGTTAAATATATTTGCACAAATTAAATGTACCCCTTACCTTTGCTACAAGTTATAAATATATCGAAAACTAATTGGAAGCTTAGATACTTATATGAGATTGGTTTACGTCAACACTAGACTCTACCAAAAACTAGTTTTTTTTGTTAATTAAATATTTTTCTAAGCAGTGTAAAGTATTAAAACTTGGGCACTCCACGTAGCTCTTGTTACTTTTAATTAGTTCAATTTGTAGGTCAATATTTCAGGCAGAATTTTTTGTAATTCAAATTTTATTTGTTCTAACCCGAAGAAAGCAAAAAACAAAGTTCACAACTATTCCAATTAGTATGCTATATTATTTATAACCATATGACCATATTAATATTATCCCCTGACCTTTAGCTCAAACCTCAGATACAGCCAATCCTATCGATACCAAAATGTTAATAGTTTCCAAAAAAAAAACAGCTGCACGTTTCACGCCTGACACATAGCCACTATCCAAATATATCCAAATATAAGCAAGTATATTTAGTTATGTACTATAACCAAAAGTATATATTTAAAATAGGCGTGTATATAGACAGTCTGTGCTTTGTCTATATGAAGTAACAATCAATTTGATGGGCCCCCCCGCCCAAATACGCAAGACTCAAACTTGTATTATATGAAACACTATTCAATGTATCCACTAAACCATAGCCCATAATTTGTTTGCCAGTTGTCATAGTTCTATATATTATCACACGCAAATGTATTAGACTATAAAGAAAATGTGCCAGAACTTTGGCTTATTAACTACGTGGAAAATTAATTAAAACGTAATTAATAGCAAATTTGCAGCCCTAATTGTCGTACAACTAATTATCACTACAAACTAGCCCCAAAGCAGGCGGAAACTTCAGATACAAGGCTTCAATCTACTCCAAGGTACAATGACTGACAGCAGGCGCACCCGGAGCATTAGAGGAGCAACAACCGAGTCTAAGGTTCCTAGTCCTAGTCCTAGCTCCTTAGGGGCCACTTGTCAATCTTGCTACAGTGGATGGATGCTACTGCCGCTTCCGTAAATGAATTACAAGAAACTGTAGAGTGGTGGAGAGAGCAACAGAGCTGCGTCAGCAGCTGTCTATCTTTAGTAGTAAAAAAGTATCTGTGAGACTGGGCGCTTGTGTGTGCGTGTGTGAAGCTGTTCTAAAAGTGTTAACGCTCTCAACTCCTTTTGTATAGCCACTACGTGTGTGTGTGGGTGGGTGTGTGTAACTATATTAGTGCCTTGTGCGAGGTGCTCAGTAATTGCAGCCTTAGGCAATGAAAGCTTAAGTATATATATCTTGACATAGTCTTTTTCACCATAAAAGTGTATCTTAGGGATACTAGAAAGTGTGTGCGTATTTTTATAGTCGCATCGGAATATTCTGGTTCTTTTTTTTTTTGACGCAATGAAGTAGGCATGACATGATTTTGAAGTGAATCTTTGTAGGCTTCAATGAATAGAGGAAAGACACTCGTTTAACTTGACTAACTAGACAGGCTTATTTTTGATCTCAGCTTTTTAACGAACGTCGACCTAAATCAATTTAGCCTAGAAGTCTCAGCTGTGATCTATATTTTTAGTACACTGGCTCCTACAGATGGCCCACCCTATATTATTTTGTTTTCTAGCAGTTAAGGCATCAAATTAAGGTCGCCGTAAAATATTTTTGTGAAGAGAATACATTTTTACAAAATCTAAACTAATTGCTCCAATCTAAGAAAACCTTGACATGTTCAAAAATATTCTCGCGATTAAGCTAAGCCACTGGTCAAGAATGATTCTTAAATACTCTTTTGTGAAAGCTAAATAATTGAAGATAATTTTAATTTTAATTACGTAAAGCTTGAATATTTTTTTTTTTTTCGGTAATTCTACTGAACACTAATTTGATCGAAATTCCGCTGCACCTTATGGGAGTTTTCAGTTTATAAAATGTTTTATATTGCCAATATGTCTTCTATAATGACGGTTTTTAAACTGTTGCTGGTCGGTACTTGTTGGTATACTATGCATACTCTCAGACAGCTTTCATGCTAGGCGAAAGTTTTCCCAACTCTCGTGGGTCTTAAAAATCTTTGCACAATGGCGATCATCTCCATGAAAAAAAAACCAGGATCTCATTATTAAGTACACTAATTCTCTACTGCATTTCTGCACACCAAAGAATTACAGGAGAAGAAGTGACTGACAAGCTGGCTTTAATAGTTAGGGCCTGAACCGAACAAACCTACAAGGAGACGATGGGTGGAAATATATCAGTAGAAGACGCGTTCAAATTCTGTACATGAAGCGTATCGAAAGAGCTCCATAAATAGACTGATGAAGATCTGTCCTTTTATTTACTTATTTGAAGAATTATGAAGTAGAAATTAATTCTGAATTATAAAGGGTTTATAGCCAGAGCAACGTAGGCCTTCAGGCTGAGATCTGTTCTGTTTGGGCTAATCACAGATCATAATGCATATGCACAGCTTTTGGCCAGA
Source organism: Chymomyza fuscimana (assembly GCA_949987675.1). Classification (NCBI taxonomy): domain Eukaryota; kingdom Metazoa; phylum Arthropoda; class Insecta; order Diptera; family Drosophilidae; genus Chymomyza; species Chymomyza fuscimana. Next base: position 3,890,783 of record OX465089.1, read on the forward strand.
ATTGATTTCTATGTGACTTAAAGTGAACGCGAACTTTCAGAGCAACTCATAGTCGGCATAACCTTCCATTTAGTATAAAGGCTGTAATTGAAGACGTTCCTTGTTAATAACCTGTCATTGTAATAACTGTCATTGGATACCCGCCAATTAGCCAACACCAACATCCCAATGATATTTGACAGTTTGTAAACTTCAGGCAGTTAACTCTATTGACGCACTTTGTGCAAACATTCAATGCATTCAAGTTAATGATTGTTTTAGGCTATAATTGTGGCAACAGCAGCATGTACAACAATACACGCACATACATATATATATAGATATGTATCTACTACATCTATATAAAGAAAACTAATGTCTTAACTTGGCCAACTTTTATTTTTTTGGCTAGAGATAAAACGGCAAAAGTGCGCGAATTTCTTTTCGCTTACTTTCATTTAAGTTTTCTGTTGATATTTCGAGGCAAATAAACTTTTTCGGGAGTTGCACAATAAACAGCTGGAAAGTTTTTATATTTCACTTGTTTTATCAGACAACTTGCAACGAGTGCATGTCACACAACAGTGGCGTAGTATGGCTTTTGCAATGGCGGTGTCGGTATGTACCACTTTTGTATACCATACATAAATCTTTGGTGAGTTTTTAGAATTTTTGAAAAATTTTATATAAGTTGTAAATTGCTTGATATGTAGCTGATGTGCTTATACAAAGGGTCATCAAACTTGGCAGTACACCCGCGTGGTTTATCAAAAAAAACTTTATTACAAAAAAAAACCCTCAAGATTGATGACCCTTTACAATATTTTTTTTGATGTCGAGCCTAAAAAAACATTACAATCTTTGACACTTTAGTCTCAATAAGTCAGTAAGAGATTAAATATTCTGCAGGATATTTAGCTATTATTTTGATTCAAAGCATATATTATATTATATTTTTGGAATAAAGGGAACCTATATATATGATGTACGTATATCTTAAGAGCATAACCGTCTTATTTCCCAAATATTATTTTCGCTTCTTCTAAATATAATTAAACAAAAATAAAAAAAGATTAAGTCTAAGCCATCTCTTAAGAAACCAGACCTAAGTGCAACAGAAATTGATTGATATAGTTAGTTTAAAAGTGTTTTGCTCATTTTGAAACCTTTAATTAGTAAGTCTTCCTGAGCATAAAAAAAAAACTACTCAATACTTATCATATCTAAAAAAAGGTTTTCCAATTTTACTTAATTTGTTTTATAAGACGGGGAAAGTTCGAAAATGTCAAATTTTTTTATTTTGTACTCTGTAATTGCAAAAAAGTTACGAAATTATAATAGTATTATGAAAAAAAAATTTATTAATAATGGATTTCCCCAAAAAATACAATCACAAAAGCCTTTCCGAAATCAAAAAATCATATCATTCTTGAAACTGACATACTCCAAAATTTAAAATCCTTTAAAAATTTGTAGAGAACATTTTTTCTGTCATATATTAATTTATTATTATTTATTAATATTATTTTATTTAATCTCATAAAGATGTTCTGGCTTATATACCCCCTTATCGCCCCCTTGTCTATGACACTGTCCTTACAAAAAACAACAACAACAAGTTGTTACAAGCAACACAAAGAACAATAACTGCATTAACAGCAAGTTGGCCAAAAATGTTTGTTAGTTTTCTTTTGCTTTTAGTGAAGAACAAATAAGCCTTAGTTTTGGCTGATTTATGCATTGCGCATACGCCACGTATGCCAAGTTCGCAAAGCGCCAAACATTTTTCACACTTATATTTTTTATTTTTTGTTTGTACAATTTTCATAAAGTCAAAATATTAAATTTCATACAAATATGTGTTTATGTTGAAATTTGTACACAAATTGTTTTGACGCGTTATTCCATTTTGTTTTCAAATTGTAGATCAAAGACAACAATGACAACAGTAGCAACAACAACAACAACAACAACAGCAATTGGCATTCAATTTAGCTTTTAAATTTGTTCACTTTTGAGGCCATTATGTTCTATATAGCATGCATATATCGTACTATATAGTAAATGCTTATTTATTTATTTCCAATAGTCACAACACACAGTGATAGCCAAAAATAAAACAACTTAATTTGCTGCCGCTCATTAGCACATTAGGGCCAACAAAATGGGCGTAATTCTACGTTATTGTTGTGGGCGTGTGCTCACAGTGCTGTCGACAAGTTTATGGCCAACAAAAATATTAGAATTAGAATAATCACTAGTTGTTGTTGTGCTCATAAAATATTCGCGTGTTACCAACATTCGCAACAACAACAACATTAACAACAACAACAAAGACATTGTAGGCAGTGGGGGAAAATCTATTGCACGTTTTCAATTTGTTTTGGCAGCAGCCGGCAATGAGGCTTTTCCTGCATATTCACACGTTCAAATTTACGAGCTCACCTCGCATCCGCACCCACGAAAAACACACGGAAAACACTCCAACACACACACGCACAAACTTTTCTTTCTTTGCTTTACTTTTTTTTTATATTTTATTTTATTATTATTTTTTTCAACTTTTAGTTGTTGTTATTCTAGTTGACTTTGCCACAACACGCATCTGCATTTCACTCGAGGTAGTGTTTTGTGTAGCACCTAGAAAACCGAGCACAGAATATCTTTGCTTGGGCCACAGTTCGACGAGACGCTCCTTCACCGTCCGCATACAACGTGCATCCTCGTTGCTTGTCGCGCTGTAACTGAAACTGAAACAAGCCTTGCACTTAACAGTCAGTCCAGTCCAGACCAGACCAGAGACCAGACCAGTCCATAGACCCATCCAGTAGGGGCAAGAGCAAGAGCAAGAGCAGAGCAGCCTTCCTCTTCATTATCAGCCAGACTCGACTCGTTGGCAGCCAATGTATGTTGTGTTGTCGTTGTCGCCGTCGTTTATGTTGCCTTCGTGTGGCTGTCTTCGTGTCGTCTGCTTGCACACGAACGCATCTGAATTCGCCGCGCTCTTTTTGTCCATGTTCGTGCTGCATGCTCTTGGGAATTCGCTCACTCACTCTTTGGTTGTTTCTCTTTAATTAACTTGGGCAGACAAAATTGAATATTATGCTAATGAAAATCAAATCAACTAAGCGAGGTAGGTAGGTACTTATAGTAGTCGAGGATCATCAACAGAAAACGATATGGAGAGGAATTTTAATACGATTGAATATGATTGTAATATATAAAAGGCACCGTATTTATTGAAAACGATATACTTAAGCGTTAATAATTTATAGATCAACGCTGTCAAATTATTATTAGTTATTATTACCAAAGATTTAGTCCCAGAATTGTATAAAATTAGCTGGTACGTGCAAAAAAAGCCACAATTATTAAAAAAAAAAAAAAAGTGAGTAAAAAAAATTCCTTCACCTGAAATTGCTCAAGATATAGGGTGGGCCAACTGTTGGTTTGGTTGTTAGGCACTCATAATTCGGAACATACCCGGCCATCGTTCGCAAGAATTACAGCATGCTAGGACTTCTTAGCGTCGAATTTTGCGCTTACAAGATTCGAATGACGCAACACCCTATATTTTGAAGGCATTTTATTATTGTTATTAAATTTTAAGAAAAACGGAAGATACGGCAAAAGTTTGGTCATCTGACTTAAATTATGTTTTAAATTTGAGCCATTTCCGACTTTAGGCACTTTTCTTCAAGAAACTATATTTTTACGTGGGGAATCGATTAATAAAGATTATTTTTATGGATCCTTTTAAAGGAAAATAATTTTTTGCTGCGAAAAAAGTGGGTTGGTCTGAAAAATAAAAATAAAGCTTTGAAATACTCAAAAATTCACTACTTTTTAAAAATTGTGTAAATACACAAGATTTTTTTTCGAAAATTCATTTTTAAAAGCTTTGATAAAAAAAAATATGAAAAGGATATTTTGTTAAAACACAAAAACATATTTAAAAAAAAAATAGTAATCTTGTTTTTCATTCAGTGCAATCCATATCGTACTGATTTTTTGTGTTCAAATTTACCAAAATCAAAAATAAAAAAAAAATCTATATAATTACTTTGAACTTAAATAACATTTTTCAATTCGCATCAATCTTTTGTACAAATGAATATGAGCGCATTTTTAAATACAAAATGATGAAATTATGGCACTCAAACAAGAGGTGTCATAAGACACCATTAAAATTTTAACTTAACATTATTTTATTAGTTTAATCATTTATCTAAATTTTTGTTTGACTTTACATATTAAAGAAACGTAAATGCCAAAACTAAGAGTATAATGTTAAGCTAAAATTTGAAAGATGTCACCTGTCGATAGAAATAGTGTTAAGCAACCAAAATAAATCCTTTTTTGTAATCAATGACGAATGAATGTTTTATACAGAATGGGAAAAATAATTTTCACAAAATTTTAGTGAAAGTAAGATGACCCTATTTTACGCAGACTTGTAGTCAAAATAAATTAAATTAAAATTATACAAATTCATTAAAATAAATTTGCGATGACTAATTTTAAACGGATTATTGTTTAGTTAATTTTTCTTTTTTTTTTTGGCTTAAATGTATTCTGCTGCTTTATGCCATGAGGAAAATGAGCTCTAAAAAATAAAAAATTATGATAAGGCAATTTTCAGTGCTCTACCGAACTTGCTCATTAAATTTCATTATAACAATGTAAGATAAAATAAGTAATTTTTAACATCAATAAGAGTTAAGCTTGCTTATAAGCAATCGATTTCTTTTATCTAAAGACTCCAAGACTTAAAACGGGAAGTTCCCATAAAATTTGTACGATTTTTTAATTTTTACTAGCTTTCTGTCAATGTGGCATCACTAAAAATGTACCATTGAGCTATTAAAATGCCACAACAGTCAGCTTTTAATCGACAGACAACTAACTGTCATTAAGTGCTTCACATAGCTTCTTAATTTACCGCTACATTGCTTCAAGTTCGTCAACATTTTCAAAAGTTTCGGCTGCTTGCAACAACCTGCCCCAACTATATATTAGTTCAGCTCGCAGAAAAAAGCAAACAAAGAGAACACTTGCAACACTGAAAGAGCGCGTCTGCGCAAAATACTGTATCTCTCGCGCTCTCGCGGCGAATTGAGCATAAAAATAAGAACAAACTGAGCGAAAAGATATTTCAATAAAATATACTACGAGTTAGCATAAAAAGAGCTAATGACAATATAAATCCGCATTGTGTATGTAAATTTGAACCAGAATGCGATGGGAGCTGCAGCCGGCGGCAATGCCAGGAGCAGTTATGGCCAGCACAGACGAACAAACGAACAAATGGACGGACCGATGGACGGGTGGACGGACTTACGGAAAGACAGATAGATGGACGGTGGGACAGAGGGACAGACGTACGGGCGTTGTTATCGCTGAAGCGAAAAGCAGTAATTAGCGTAAATTGACTTGGTAAAAAAGCGCAAGTGCCAGAAATCCGCAAAACCAAGCTCCAAGCATAGACCTACCAGGATAGACAGGGTTCCGCCCGCCCAAACTTGGCCACAACATGCTCAGCACATTGCCACTTGGTTTTATGTTGTTGTAGAAGCTTTATATGAGGCAGTGGCGTTGATAAGAGGGTTCTAGGAAATCAAACATGAGCAAACTACGAGAAATACAAATCTTGAGCGACATTATGAACTATTTTGCAGAGAACAACTAATGATGTAAAAAACTTTTTTTTTAATCAAGTAAAAAATTGTTTTATCTATGTAACTTTAAAAACTTTTTAATGATCAAGTCATTAATTCAACAAGATATTAACTGAAAGTCCTCCATAAGATGCACGATAATGTTGACCAATTCTTGGTCATCTGATGGCTTTTGTGGCCCTTTTTATGATATCTCCAGCTAATCAGGCTGGATTGGCGATCAAAAATTAGAAAACTGAGAAACAATAAAATTTAAGTATTTTTGATTATTTGTATTATACAAAAAATTTTTTTTAAAACAGTTTTTAATGACTCGTTTCAACCACACTATCCATCATATATTAAAATATTTTTATTATCTTTAAATGTTCGCAATCGTGATAAATATGAAAAGGATTTATTTAATTATTCTTTTTATTTTAAAATATATGTTCGGAATAAAATCATTAATAACAGAGTTAATAGATAGACTAGACAGACTGGTATTCAGAATAGCTATATTTGAGTAGAATAGAGATTCAAATAACATCTAAGTGAAAAAAAAAATGGATTCAGAAAATTTTGCTCACTGATACGCAGCTTTGTTAGCAAACAGTGCTTTCCAATTTATATGGACAGTTGTCATCTAGATGGCGCCAGCAGTAACATCATCGGTTCCATTTTATTAAACCGGGAAAATAAATGCACAAACTTTACAGAAATTACATCTGGCCATGTAAGCCGTTTAGGGATCAAGTGGGGCTCCAAAAACCCTAAGAAAGTGTTCAAAACATCCAAGGACTGTATGGAAATTTTCAGAAAAGACAGCAGGAATCTGTACCATGGCCTCGAATTGAAAATTTTCGGCGAAATGTAAATATTTGAATTGCAATATTATTTTACATTAAAATACGTATGTGTCTGCAAAACCTTTCACACTCAGCTCTGCATATTAAGTATGGATTCAGCCAGATACTCCTCTTTTTCCTGCGTCTTACCTGCTAATGGCAACTTTTTGTCAGCCAATAATTTCGCAAACAGCTACGTTATCATGATATTGTTTGCAAAATAAATCGCAAGTAAAACACTTTGTTGAGTATTCATTTTTTTCTAACACATTTACCAAACAAAATAGGTGTTGATACTGCTGGCGCCATCTAGCTATCAATTGCTCAAAAAATGGGCAGCACTGCTTGCTCACAAAATAAGTTGCAGTCGTACTGGCCTTTTAGTATAACAGAAGCTATATTTCTGGATCGTTCATTCTCTAAATACCTTATGTACAGAAAATTCAACTTTATTTACTAATTTTAGTTAGCACAAATTGTGCTGCTGGTTTTTGTACCACAAAGCAGAATTTAACAAAGAATTAAGTACCAAATTAAATAGCTTCGTATATAGGCCCTCCATTGCAAAAAGCTATCTACGTCACTGGCTTAAAAAAAAACCCAGCCACATTGTTGCCATATTGTTGCTGTTGCCTTAGCTTAGTATGTGGCAATTAGTTGTGTCACTTTTGTGGCTAACCGCGAACCATTTTCAATGAACCAACTTTGGTTTTCGCAACGCCTTTAAGCAGACTACACTATATAGCTACGACAGCAGGTAAATAAACTGTTTTCAACTGCTTAGCCCGATTATCAAAATTGGTTAAGAGCTTAGTCAACTAATTAACAAGTTGATTAATTTGCGCTCAAATGACAAGCCAAATTAATACCTACTCTAAGACAGTTGCTTACAAGAAGCTGCGCACAACTTGACCTTGGGCCTTGTATATTTTCATAGTTTTCATAGTTTTAAGCAGAGTTTTAATCACTTTGACCAAAAGAGATTTTTGGCACATTTTCAATGAGTTGCATTTGCCCTCAAAAGTTGTCTAAAGTTATTTTGACAGCAACTTTTTACTATATAGTATATGTATGTATGTATTATGTGTTTGCCACATGTCGAATGGAATAAAGCGTGCAACACATAGCATACACACACACATATGTACATATATACATATACGCATGCTTACACACAAATGGCCAGTAAACTAATGAGAACCATGTGTTAGAACTTCAAGTTTAGAATTTGCCCCCAAAACCCGAATAAGTTAGGTAAAACTTTTCGCTTTTATTTAACCCTGGAAGGTCATCGTTCGTCGTTTCGACGACGCTTGTTTACATAATGCTATTTTATCTCTTTTTCTTTGTTTATTTTGTGCTGATTTTTCGTACAGCGCCAGTCGCTGTTGTGCTTTTGCTGTGTGCAGTTGGTAGGCTTCATACTCTTCGTGTAAGTATTTATTTTTATTAATTTATTTTTTATGCGTAGTCGAAGCGACGAGCGATGAACTTTGCGCAAGTTTTGCAAAGTTTTTTTCTAAAGTTTTTTAAATTCGTGCAGTTATAAAAAAGATGAGTGCCAATAAATGTTATACCGACGAAGAAATTGAAAAATTTCTTGAAGCATGTGACGGTTATGATGTGCGATAGTGGCACGAATTACATGGTTGACGCTTTGCCATACTTCGGAAAGGGCTCAAACAAAACAAACCTTCCTCTTGGTGAGTACTACGTCAAGGAATTAACTAAAACTGTACATGGCTCAAATAGAAACGTAACTATGGACAACTGGTTTACGTCAATCCCACTTGCTAAAGCACTTTTATGCGAACCATATAAGCTAACAATTGTTGGAACTCTCCGTTCTAATAAGAAAGAAATTCCGAGTGAAATGAAAAATACAAAGGGTCGGAAATGTAATACGGCAATGTTTTGCTACGACAATGAACTCACACTTCTGTCATATAAACCGGATAAACAGAGCAAAGTAATATATTTATTGTCATCTTGTAATGAAGAAGGAGCAACAAATCCTAAATCAAACAAGCCTTACATGATCGAATTCTACAACAAAACAAAAGGGGGTGTAGACACTTTTGACCAAATGTGTAGTACCATGAGCTGTTCACGTAAAACGAACAGATGGCCAATGTGCTATTTTTTTGGTATGCTAAATATGGCTTTTATAAACAGCTATGTTATCTACTGCCATAATATATTTCAAATAAATAAAAAACCGCTCAGTCGCCCAGCGTTCATGAAAAAATTGCATTCTTCTTTTACTAAAAGTCATTTGGCAGATAGACTAGAAGTACCGGTATTGTCGACGTCACTGCGATGTAATATCGAAAAATTAATTCCAGTGGATAAGAATGCCGAAAATCGTGAAATAAATATAAAAAAACGTAAAATTTGCGCTATTTGTCCCTCTGCAAAGCGACGGATGACAAAATCATCCTGCGCAAAATGTCAAAAAAGTCTCTGTGGGGAGCACAAAATAGAGCTTTGTGCCTCTTGTACAAAATGAAAACTTTTTTTGTTGAAAATATGTTCCTTTTAGGTTTTATTATTACTTTTAAGAAAAACAAAAACGATTTATTGAATAATATGTAGCCAAGCTTACTTTTTGTTATGTTTTTGTATTAATGTTTTGTTTGTGAAGCCAAATGAAGAAAGGCTGTGAGATTTTTATTTATTATTAAAAAACAACTTAAAAACGACATGATATTGTTTTATTTGAAAAATATATAAACAAAATAATATAAAAATAACAACTTTTGTGGGTTTTGATACATAAGGATATTTCAACACGACTTTTAATAATGCCGTCGTCGAATCGACGAACGATGATCTTTACGTTATAAAAATAACGATGATCTTCCAGGGTTAAGCAACAAAGCAACACAAATAAAATGACACAAAACTGTGCAATGAATTTTAAATACACTTAAGTGCTTTTTTCAAGTCAACAGATAAAGAATTTTTGGGAACAAAATGCATATTCATGGCTGTTCCAAAATTCGACTTGGATTTGACGACTCAACAAGTCAGTTGTAGTAGTCTAAACAGTGCACAATGGGGTAAATTGCCAAATATTTGGAAAAAAAAGTCAAGAAATGAGACTTGGTCGAATTGATGATGATAGCACGCATAACACTTGTACACGATATTTGAACGGTGTGGCAAAGCCCCATATGTGCACATTGCGTATACGTATTTTTTTTTTTTTAAGCCTCGTAATTCTTGATTGCCAGCTTGAAAACTCAAAAAAAATAAGGTTTTTTATGTTCAAACTTAACTATTACATTTTTTCACAATAGTTATTAATATTGTTATAATTTAGCTGGCCTATAAATATATATTGGCGAAAATAAGTGAATCGGGCCATTTTATCTTGACCTCTTCGATTTTGATGATTTTTACATATGGGCATTTCCACAGAAATGTCAACCAGGGTCAAAAAATACAATGTTAAGAAAAGAGGGATTTTTTTTAACATTGTAAATCAAAAATGTGTTAAATTTGATAAGACATTGATTTTACAGCTTTTCTTATTTATTTGCATAAATAATTGGCCTGAAAACTGAAGATATTTAGGTTTTTCTTGTTTTTACTACTTTTTGAGTGATTTTCAGTCTAATTTGTTAAGGTTTCTCATTTACTTTTTCCGTTTCACACTTCTCTTGAATTATTACTTTTTGTACACATAAACATTTATATTTTCTTATTATTAATGTAAATACAAGAATTTTTAAAAATTACTTGAAGAAATTCATAAAACTAAAGAGGTGGAAAAATATGTTGCGTACTGAATGGTCACGTACTTAATCAGACTTAAGCTTATAAAAAAAAACTAGTAAATACATTTTAACAAAATAAAGTGTAAAAGAAAGCTACAATATTTCACATTGGTTAAAAATTAATTGCTTTTAAATATTTTTTTATTATTTCGAAGATTTTTACATTTTTGTGGATGCAGACGCAAAACGACTTCTATTTTTGTCGTGTACTAAATCGCAGGTTTATTGCCAAAATATTGGAAACGATAAATTAACAGATCCTACCTTTTGCACTACATATACAGCTACAAATAAGAGTATCAAAAAATAAACACAAGAAAAAAAATATTATATTTTCTTTACTCTTTTTCACTTTAAAGGCTTACGAATGTCGCGTACTGCAATCCTGGAAATGCCCATTGTGGTAGAGCTACGCAAAAATAAAAAAAAAATTATTTTAATATTTTTTTTTTTTAAATCTTGCGTCAATATCTTTATACGATTAGGAGATGTGGCTTGTCAAAGAAAAGTCCAAAAATTAAAAAATTAAATTTTCAGTTATCGATAACTGTATAAATAATCGGAATTTTGCAATAAGATTTGTCGTGGTTACTATTGGCTAGTACCTCTACCACATATATAAAAATCATCAAAATCGAAGAAGTCGAGGAAAAAAGTGGCCCGGTTCACTTATTTTCGCCGATATATTTTTTTAAGTAAAAGTTGGTTATTTGGCAGCGAAAAAGGTGTTTACCAAATTAGCGATTAAAATATTACATTTTTATGTTATCCACGTTGCGTTTTTTCACGCTGTTCAAGATCTTCTTAAATCGTTTTGTTGTCGGGCCACACAATAAACAGGATGGCCCGACTCAACCAATGCTTTCCCTAGATACCAAAGAATGTACAGAGCATGAGAAAATTTGGCTAAAAAATGTTAATGATATGTTTAAGTACATTTAAGTTTCAAAGAACATTTGCATAATTATATGTATTGGAAGAAATTAGAACATAGAACATGTATTTTTTATTAATTTTTCTATTTCTAAGGACAACAAAAAAAAAACAGTTTGCAATAAAATAAACTCAGCGATTACTTCATAATATTATCTTTATTTTTCATATTTTTTTTATTTTTTCCGTCAACCTGAAGTTATATTTTTCCATATAAAAGTTAAGTTAAAGTATCAAGCTTTGCATTGCTTTCACAAAAAGTTTGTTGATCTGATTTTGCAAGCTTATATAAATTTCAGGGTTGTCAGCGCATATTTGTAGAATTATTGTACTCCAGGAATGTACTTTACAAAAATGTAACTAAAATAAAAATATTCGCCCAAGAAAATGAAATGAAAATATGTTCAACAATTTGACAATTTCGCCCACTGTGCAGTGTAGTCATTTTGTGTTATCGGCATTAAAATCCATCTCTATTCTCATTTACTAATATAGGCCGAGTCTACATCGTGATCCACCATATAAGCTATTCATCCTTCCATTCTGGGATGCAGAAATATAAAATTATAAAAATTTCCAATGCTATCTCAAAAGTTTAAAAAAAATGCATAACAATTATTTCAAGAGAAGCAATAAAAATATATTTCATTTCTTTTAACCAAGCTTCTACTTCAACAGTCATTTTGGAGCTCGAATGACGCTCTCTTTTTGTTTTAACTCTAGTTTTAAGAGATCACCAAAACAGCAAAAGCAGTTGGAACCATTTATAACGAGTTCACTGGAACCAGCCTATCCCTAGGCCAACCCTCTTCTAAGTGAGTCTTCTTGCGTTATTTTGCTTTTTTTGCTTCTTTTATAAACTTTTTGATTATCACCCACTATCAGGCCCGACGAGAGGGGAGGGGAGTATTCTCAGGGGCCCGGTGTAATTACTGTCATACTGTCGCGATTCAAGCTAAATTTGTAATGGAGGGGACCGTACATTTTCCCTCCGGGCCCGTATATTCTGTCTATGGCCCTGCCCACAATAATATTATTTTTTAGGGTCGTTTATAAAGAATAATAATAAATCTAGTTCTCCAATGGTGGATGCGAACAACACTTTATTCTTCGGATTTCGCAACAGCATTGGTCATTGGTGTCGAAATCAATGCGAACTTCTGAAGTTTCCAGCAATACCAGGGTTATATGGTTTCAAAATTTTTAAAATTATCTGAAGGCCGATAGACCTAGCTCCCTAGCATGCTGGCATGAAGATAGATATCATATGCATAGTTAAGATGATACAGAGTCAATTTTCATGATGAATGAATAAAATATTTTTCAATATCCCTTTTCTTCAAAATGAACGTTTTATGCGCTCACCCAACCAAAAGCGGCAAAAAAAAAAAGAGACTAAAATTCCTTTCGAAGCATAACTTTGCGAATTATGTAATTCGCAGCATTAAGTGTTTACGCTTATTTATGTGAAATATTTATGGAAGTATATTTATGAGCATTCTGCACAGTTTCTAGCAGTCTGAAGATACTCCAGCTAGATAAAAAACTTATAAGATTTATATTTTTCATATTTTTTTCTCATTTTTAATTTATGAAATTTTTGTTTGCCATTTTACTCTCAGCTTGCTTTGCAAATAGAAACACTTTTGCTGGCAACGCAATCAACTTCGTTTTGGAATTAAAAGAGCTAACCATAGTTTATTTTTGTTATTCTATTTTATTTTATTTTTTTGTTAATTTTTGTCTTGCTGACGCATTGTTGCATATTCAACAAAAACAATTGCAGACCAACAAAGTAATAACAAATGTAAATTTCTCGCCTAGGAATTTGAAGCTGGGTGAAAATGTTATTATTTTTTTTTAAGTCCAAGCCAAAAATGTAAATTAGTTTTTCCAAGGCGCTGGCAATTGAATTGGCTTAAATTTGTTGCATAGAAATTTTAGTTAAACAAACTTTTATGCAAGATTAAATCGAATTAAGGCAAAGGCAGCCAGAGAGAGGTAGCGGACGAGAGAGAGAGAGTGAGAGAGAGTCGACTACATATGACAATGGCCGTCGATATAATCAAGAGCATATTGCAAAAAGAAGAAGAATCAAAAAAATTAAAGTGGCAAAGTGTGTCATATGTGGGAGTAAAGACGAGCAAGGGAGAGCACTGATGAGTTCACTTCAGTGAGCAAATGAAACGATATTGTTGTCAATTTAGGTGCAACAAAGAAGAGCAACAACAACAAAAACAACAACGAAAATAGCAACAATGGCAGTGTCAGTGTTGAGTAGCAGTAGAAAAGGTGAGAGGTGTAGAAAGATGAGCAGCAGGAGCACTCGATGCAGACAAGACAAAACAAACAGCATGCACGACAGACAGACAGGAAGACAGTCAGAGAGGCGGAAAGGCAGAGAGTGAGTGTGCGAGAGCGGGTCATACTTAGGAAGGACAAGAGATAAACTGAAAAGGCTCATAACAACAAAGGCAAACAGCAACAAATTGCATGTCCCCTGCATGTCCGTGCATGTGCGTTCCTGTCACCAAAGACTGCAACTGCAACAACATTTTTGTACTCATATTTACTTTGTTGCAATTGTTGTTGTTGTTGTTGTTAGTTCTCTTTAAATTGGCTCCAGCTATTGCAACTGTAATGAAAACTGCAAGCGGCCTCTGACACAAATATCGAACTAATACATATGTATGTAGTATCTCCATCACAATCTTACGCACACAGATGGTCACACTGGCGCAGAGACAGAGTGTGAGAGACAGAGACCAGATGATGAACCAAGTACAGTTGTTGTCTTACCTTTGTTTATTTATGCCCTGCAGCTGGTAACTGTAAATTGTCAACTGTAAACCGTAAGCCCTAAGCTACAAACGCATATGTATATGTAAGCATATACGTACAGTGAGAACAGAAGTTATGCGCACAGCTTTGAAATTTTAATAAATTGGGGACGGAGAAAGAATTTAAAATCGAGTGGGATGAACGGCTTTTTTTTAAGACTACAAAATTTACGTGAATCCAGAAATCACTGCCGGTTCTCGAACAAAGCGTTTATAAGATTTTTAAAAATTAATTTTGGATGTTCTTCTTTCAAAATTACGCAAGTAATGTCTGCGTAATAGGGGAATTAGAAAGAATTGGAAATCGGACAGTATGGGTGGATATTTTGTATGACTCCGAAATTTACGTGAATGCAGAAATTACTGCCGTTACCCGAACTTTTGTTTTTCATAAGCTTTTCAAAAATTCAAGCTTTCTTAGCAAATTTTATATAATACAATATTTTTGAATTTAATCAATACTAAAAAATGATTTTCTTTAACTATGTAGCATCCGCCTTATATATAGAAAATAAGTCAGTAAATAACACTAGTTTACAAATTTAAGGGTCATCGAGTGAGCCTTCGCAAAAAAGTATTTTTAAGGGTAATTTTGGGTCGAGAAACACGAAAATTACATTCATTTTCGAGATTTTTTCAAAAATATGTTTTTGGGCACTTTTTTCAGTTATTCGTCAATATCTCGTGAACAAAATTTTGTATCGACATGAAAATTAGATCGAAAGGTATGGATGTGCTCTTTACGGTGATATACGATATGTCAGATTAAGTGACATTATCGACCATTTTTCAAAATTACAAATTTTCAGATTGCTTTTTATTAACGAGAAAAAATTGTTAAAAACTTTCTTAAGCTTTAGGCTGAGAAAATTTTTAAATTTTGAAAATGTTTCAATTAAAATGCAGTATAATATAAATTACATTATTAAAAAAATGTCACTTTTGCGGCTTTACTATTTATTTACTAATAGTGATAACTTTTTATTACATTCATTTTTAAAAAAGTTGTTAAAAATATTTCAAACTGCCGGATGGGATTTTTATTTCCACATCCCACATTCTATTCTGTGCTACTGTCAAGCGAATGAAATCTATATATATCCGGGTTTGAACCCCACTAATATTTGATTAAAGGAAAAGTAAGGAAGCAACAAGCAGCATCCAAAGAACAATTTGAAACAGCCGTAACTATTGTGTAGCGAAGGATTGGCACAAATAATACTACAAACTATTGAATCTAAGTTATGAGAAGTCATTGGGAGAAGAGTCCTACCCAGGTGCGGATCCAGGATTCAGAGGGGTTATTCACTTCAAAGTGTATTATATATCACAGCTCACAAAGTACTGTCAACCCATTTTTCCAACTTTTGAGGGTTCGGAACAGAAAACCCCAACATGGAGCGGCCACTGGTCCTACCAAATATCAAAAATCAAATATTCACTTAATTTTGTAAGAAATGTTCAGTTTTTATAACTAAGTAAATTTTTTATTTTTGCTTTGTATTTACTTGCCAAATTAAATTTCAGATATTTTGTATTCTCAAATCATTTCTTATAGTTAAAATAGTTTGCACAAGCAAAATCTATATCACAGTCGTACTCTCAAATATAGACAAATAAACTTAAAACTTTAAAGTTGTGCGAATAATTTGTATTTTCACTGTATACATCCAAGCTTCAATATGTCATCAAAGGGTGTGGACACTAATCTTTAAGCTCCCTGAGCTCATTTTAGTTGTGCAGTGTTCATATACTTATATACATACTTATGTAAAGAGAGAAGTCTTTCATCTTAGGCAGCAAATAAATTTATTAAATTGCAACTTCCAAGAATAATCTACTTTCAATCTACACTCTTTTATTTGTCAATAAAGTTATCTTATTTTCTATTTTTCAATAGAATTTCATTTTAATACATAACAAGGATATCAAGGATATCAAATTTTGTTTCGAACTTTTCGAGATATGTATGTGTAAAAATGCAAATTTGATTTGAGGATACAGTTCGGGTTTATGGGTAAAAGTAACGAACTTTTTTTTATTAAATATATATTAGGACAGAAGTCACCGAAAAAAGTACCCTATATTCCATTTCACTAACTCAACGTTAATCAGTCGTTTTAATTATGACATTGCAAAGCTGATAAGCGCACTGTGGGAAAAAAGCTTATTGTAGGAATTAAATTTTAGAATGAATAAAATTAAATATTTTTTATTTTTTATAATATAACTTTAAGGCTCAACAAAAGACCTTTAAACATACTATGCAGCTACTACTTACTCACCCAATTTTTGAAAAAAAAAAAACTTTTATGCATTATTTATTATTTTAACGAATTTTCATGATCATGAAAAGCTTCGATAAATAATATCAATAAACAATGTTCACAGCTTCCACACAAGCTTCCAATTATATAACGCATTTCCCATAAATCGGATTTATAAAATAAAAGTTTTCGGATATAAGTTTTTAAATTGAAATCGGGCAAGCGTTGAAAACATGGTTTTTATGTACTGCAGTCTCATTATTTTTGTACCATACAGCTATGGGTTAAGGGGTAAAAATGCATACTAAGGTTTCCTCATTATACCCTGTAGCTATAGGTACAAAGGGTATACAAGATTTGTGAAATGTATTTAACGGACAGAAGGAGCTGGACCAGACTCCGAGTCTTTTATACCAAAATGCTTATCATAACCACGGGTAGCGATTGAGCCATTTCCATATGTCCGTCTGTCTGTCCGTCTGTCTGTCCGTCCGTCCGTCCGTTTGTATGAACACCTAGATTTCGGAGACTATAAGATCTAGAGATACGAACCAGCTGATGCGAATATTTGCTCAGAAGATCAAGTCAATATCTTTCCCCGTTCCCCCCTGGTAGAATTTCGATTTTTGACTACACCGTTAAAAATTTTGATCTGAAACTTATCAGAGCGATGCGTCACAGTTGCATGCATCTGTGTGTCAAAAATGAACAAAATCGGACAAATACAACAGAAGTTATAGACAAAAATGTACTAATTTCACCACCCCCTTGCCAATAAACTGCATAATATTTGACTCTACGTAGTAACAGTAAAAAATGAGCTGGAATCACCAGTTTTGATAAGAGTATTCATGTGGCTTTAATAAACAAACACCCATCTAAGTTTTATCGATGCAGACCCCCCACCCTCCGCAAACGATTTCCCGTGTTTTCTCCCACACCCCACAACATATTCACTTGAAACTCACCCTATATACTTTGAACCATTTCTTTGAGGTAACTTTTGATTTTCTTCAAAATCGGTTGAAATTTAGAGACCCATAGGAATAAAATCGTTCAGTACCAACACAAAAAAAAAAATTCCAATTGGAAAGTTCTTAGAAGGAGTATGCAGGAGAGATTTTTTTTCGATTGTATCACATTTTTTTATTCATTAACTAAATAGAGACACCAAATTCTGGTGAGTCTAATCCACAACGAATTGTTGATGTTTTCACAAAAAATTATCGTAGGAGTGAGCAAAAACTTTTTTTTTTGGAAAAGTTTGCGCATCCTTGTTCTATCATTTGGCATGTTCCATAAAGTTTCAACATAAATTTTCGCTCGCAGCCGAAAACTTCATTGCTTAAAGCACAAAAGTCATTTATAAAAGAAAATAAATTAAAGACTGCTTCTTGCTTTCTATATTGGCGCAATTTTGGATTAAAGTTAAAATTCGGTAGATCTCGAAACTAAGTATCTGCATGTTAAAATTTGTTATTTGTGGAAGCTGCTTGCAGTTATTAAAAATCTAGAAAATAAATATAGTATCTTAATGGCTTATACCGATTTGTTCTAAATCAAAAATTTCTCTCTCTCTCTCTCAACTTTAATGCTTGAAATCCTACATTAAAACATTTTCTCTTTTTTTTAATTATGATTATGGACTTTTCTATTTATTGTAGTAGAAATAAATTAAATAAATAAATAAATTAAGAATTTAAATTTAAGCTAAAGTGTTGCAGCAGCTGTCTGTGTTGCCTGCCATACGAAGGACTTTCCACTTGGCTTGGAAAATCTTTTTAATTCTGTCAATTTGCAATCACGGTCAGAAATTACAATTGAAAATTGACTTAAAGTCGAACAACTTCAACGCCCTGAGGCGTGAATAAAGATTCGGCAGCCAATTTGAGTTTCTCATTGACCAATTTGGCAATTTTCGGTGTGCGCCGCCAGACAAATTCCCTTGTGCGGTCATGGTTGTCCTTGCTCTCCACCTCCACCTGGCCATCAAAAAAAAACAAAAAACGAAATGGTAGTAAATGTAAACAGTTAAAACCAAAAGAAAACACAGAGAGCAAAAAAAAAAAAACACTTTAGCTGTGAATTACCTGTTTTGGCTGTTGCACCTTGATGGACATCAATGTTGCCCGATCATTGACCACACTGAACTTGATGCGTCCGATCATTTCGTTGGTTCTGGCTGTGGCGCTTTTGACACTGCGTACACTGCCCCTTTTGAAGGACTTTTCGACGCGTAAAATCAAAGGACCTAGCGTGAATTTGGCCTTAATGGTCGAGTTGCGTCCTTCTGCATCACTGAGCACTTTTACGTTGCCAACGCGCTTCAATGAGGCCAACCCGGAGAGGCTGCCCTCGGCTTTTTGTAACTTTTCGACATATTTGCCGGAGGAGGCAGGCTGATTGTAGTTGTTGTTGTTGCTGTTGTTGCTCGCTTTCAGTTTGGACGCCTTTTTCGTGTTGTTGTTGTTGTTGGAGTTGTTGTTGCTGCGGTTGCCGCTGGACTTCTTGTGGCTGCCGGACGCTTTGACAGCGGCCTTGTCATCACTGTCGAACACGGTGCGCACTTCCGGCGTGGCAGCAGCCGTAGCATCAGAACCCGCCGCAGCCGCCAACGCCGCTGTTGCAGCAGCCTCAGCTGCTGCTGGTTGCTGCTGTTGTTGTTGTTGTTGTTGCTGCTGTTCAAGCGCTTTGATGCTTTGCTGCTGCTCCAACTGTAATTGCGTCAATTGCTCTTGCAACTTGCTCTGTATTAGCGCCTCAGTCACTTCAGCTCCTGCTCCATTGGCATCCGCCTCACTATTGGCACGTGGCTCGGATTTTGTGTTCTTGCTGCAAAAGGATTGAATTTCAATTTGCATTGCTGCATTTGCTCTCTCTCTATGGGTGGAATTTAGAGCACCTGCCACTTACAGTTTCTTGTTGCCGCTCTTGGGCTTGTTGCCACCTGCCTTGTTGCCCTTGGTAGCTAGCTTTTGGCCCTTGTTAGCTGTTGCATAACCCGCTGGTTTGCCGCCTGCCGTAGGCAGGGCCGAACGTCCGGCCAAACGCACCACAAATGGATCATAATTATCGGAGACGATGCGATTGATGCGTGAGAATATGGCATCGATAAAGTGATTATGTCGCGCTTGATAGCCATCCATGTCGATAACATTATTTTTCAGATCACCTGCAGGTCAGCCATTTTGTATGCGTGTATGTGTGTGTGTGTGTGTGCGTGTGCGTGTATGGTATATAGGAAAAATGTACTGTTATTAAACTTGTCATCATGAGCTGCGTTTATCGAATTCATCGCTAACTGAGAGCAATAACTGAAGTGTATGTGTGTGTGTGAGTGTATGCATGTGTTTGGGAGAGGGAGTGAGTTAATTTCCTTTGCAGATGCGACTAATTACAAGTGTGTGTGTGTGTGTGTGCGTGTGCCAGTACGAGAGAGCGAGTGAGTACATTAGTGACTATGTGTGTGTGAATTTGCAGCATTTAATGAGCATGTATACGAGTATAGCGAATGGCAAAGCATTTCACATGCCCGGATTACCAAAAAAAAAAAGGTTTCTTTCGATGTACTGCATGAGAATAAAAAATTGCGCTAGCTAAAAGAAGTCATACGACTTTTGAATGCTCTATAGTGCAGTTTTTTATCTAAAGCTTATAAAGAAGATATTATGCTCTTCAGAAATAGTTTAAGCTGAGTCTACGCTTTTGAGCTTTTAACTAAAAGCTTTAAGAGACTTTTGCTATACAGTTGTATAAGTCTTCATCTCAATATGCAAAAGAGCTCTTCTCTAAGACTTGTGTGGTTCTAATTTTTAGTCAAGTAAAATTAGAAAAAGTAATTGAATAAGCCACTCAACTTAAAAATATAATCTCTTATGCAATTAGTTCTGAAAAACTATGCAACAAATTGCCTGTTCGACGATTTTTGTATACTCTATAGATGTTGAAATTTTTCATCTAAGGCCATTTAAGATGATATTATGTTCTTCAGAAATAGCCTAATAGACTCAGCTAGTCTGCGCTTTTCAGCTTTTAAGTAAAAGCTTTAAGAGGCTTTTGGTACATTTTTAAATAAGCCTTCACCTCTTCTCTTTTCATTTTTTTTTTTTTGTCTACCTATATCGTATAGAAAATGTAAAAAATCACTTCTCTACTCTTTGTCACACAAAATTAAGAAAAGAAATTGAATAAGCCATAAAATCAATTCCAAAAAAAAATCCCTTATGAAAATAATTCTGAAAAACTACGCAAAAAATTGTTCAAAATTAAAAAAAAAATAATATTTAAGTTAACAAGTACTTGATTTTAAGTCTACGAAATATTATCTAGTCAATATAGAGACATTTGCAATGATTTAATATGCTTGTCAAAATAGTGAGAAAATAAAAAGTGGCAATACCCAATTTTGTTTTTACAAGGTTTTGAAAAAACACGGTCAAGAAAAAACATTTTTTTCATAATTTTATTCCATTTAGCACGATTAAAAAAAAAGGTATTTGATTATAATTTTAAAGAAAAATATTTTTGTTAAACTTAGCTTTTAGAGAATGACTTAATGAGTTAGGGAATTCCGCTTCTTCATGTCTTTTTTAACACGTTTTTTTCTGTAACGTATCTACGGTGTAAAAACAGAATTAGGTGTATAAATTAAAAAAAAATTTTTTTGTTGAAATACAAAATTTAGAAATAATGGATTCTCTTATGTTTTTCTGACTTGAAGACTAACATTTTATCATAAAACATTCGAAAAACTAAAACTTTTTGACAATAATCAATTAAGTTTCTCAGATGAAAAGTTCAGAAGAAATTCTACAAGAAAATTAAATTTCACGTTCTTACACCGAAATAAGTAAGTTTAAGTGCTTAAGTTTTAGACTTAGCTTTCAAGATCATGTCTTTAGTTCCTCAAACATTTTACTGGTGAAAAATTTTGGTTACCAAGCGCTTTGAAAATTTGTCGCCTTGAGATATTTTGTATACCTTAAATTTTATTGCTTAAAAGTTTTTTACTTCAGTGCAACCTTAGCCGCTTAAAGAAGCGCCTAATTGAATTGAAAACTTTTGTGTCTTTATTACAAGCGTCATCTGAAACTTATAACAACCCTTTGGACACAAAAAAGAGTATAAAAAGAAGCATTGGCATTGAAGGAAACGCTTATTCTCACAGTTTATTGAAATAATGAGCTACTAATGTCTTTTTTGCATGTTCGCTTTACTTGTTAAGCATGCTCCCAAAGGCACATACCTATATACATATAAGTATATAGACAATTACAACCCACACATTATAGTATATAGAGCGCTTTGGTTAGTTAAAGCTTATGGCATCAACTTTGTCCTTTTGTTTTAGTTAATTGAGCAAATTTATGCAAGTCGAATGCGCCCGGCATTTGACATATTTAAAATAGATAATTGCGGCTTTTTATATACGCCGATGAGCTTTTATGTATGTTTATATAAGAGGCGGGCAAACTAATTACAGGTGAAATAGAGAAGCAGAGAGAGAGTGAGAGATGATGATAATTAAAGCAGTGCATGTATAATGTAATCAGTGCGAGCAATAGACTGGACAATACGTTTAATTATAGCACATTTAAAATGTCAACCGGCCAAACCCAATGAGATATAAAGAGATGATTGATAATTGCACATATTTAGACATCATCTCATATCATCTTACATTAATACACGTATAAGCTACAAGTACTAAAGCTTATATGATATTAAGGCATCATCTCACATCATCTTACATCATCTGACACCAAAATTCAATACTACACATAAATTGACGCTTGAAAGTATGCTACAGTTTTGCGTTAATAAAATAAAACACATTGTTTGTTTATATTCAATTGATTTAACCAAAAAATTGTTGATACAAAAATTTAATTTAAATTTATTTAAGCAAAATTTTTGTGTCTCTGTGTGAGTGTCAGTGTGCTTGCTGCTGTCGTTGTTCTCTTTACAATAAATACAAATAATAAATAATAAATAAATAAATAAATAATAAATTACAAAATTATACGACCTAAACGCAAAGTTCAACAATTTGTGCGCTTTAACTACTTTCACTTAATCTTTTTTTTTTTTTTGAATTCGTGCTGCCTTTCAAGCGTTCAACTTTTTTTATTTTTTATTTTTAGTTACAATTTATTTTTTAAATGCTGTTGTCATTTTTTTTTTTTTAATTTACAATAAATTTTGTGCGTTAATTACGTTGACATAAAAAGTGAAAATTAAATAAATTTTTAAAAAGCCAGTGTTGTAAAGCCAATAATTTATGTAATGTGAGAGAGAAAGAGCGAAAAGGCGAAAGAGAGTGCGAAAGACAGACAGAGCGAAAGAGAGAGACAGTGAATGCGCTACAAATGTGCTTTGAGTTTGTTTACATAATGATACATAAATTAAGTTGCGTTTTGTTTTTCTTTTAGTTTTTTGTGGACAGTAAATAAATTAATTACATGGTAAATGTGTGAAATAAAGTAGAGCATTATAATTAAAAAATAAATAAATTACACTAAGAGCATAAACAATTATTGAACAAATTTTAACATTTTATATAAATTAAAGATTTGTGTTTTGTTTTTGAGGCGCCGCACGAACTGCAATGCAAACTTGTTTTTTGTTGCAACTCCTGCGGCGCGCATGGCCTATTGCATAATTTTTTTTTGTTTTTTTTATGTAGGTATATTATTTATCAACAATTTATGCTTCATCTTCATTCTTGTTTTTTTTTTTTGTTGCATTTTTGCTTACTTTTTTACTGCTTCCAGTGTTGCATTTGTGTTCAAGTTAAATTGTCGTGAAATTTCGTGTGAAAAAAATACAGTCCGTGCAAATTGTAAACAACTGGGGGTAAAGTGTGCAGGGGCTTGAAATTGTTGTTGTTGTATGCTTTAGAGTGCAGTTGTAAAGTTTTTGTGTGTGTGTTTTTTTTTTTTGCCCGTTTTTAAGTTTTCTCAACATTGCAGATAGTCTGACTAGCACCAAACTCTCATAATCATCATCTCTTTTGAAGATTTATAATAGTTGTAAAAATAAATAATATTTTATTTTTTTTTGCTTAAATATTGCTGCATTTTGGTTTTTTGTGTATGTTGAAATAAATTACACAAAACAAAAATATTTTGTAAACTAGTAAATTGAACTAAATTCAATAAGAAATAAATACAATAAATAAAATTAGTTTTTGTTTTTGTTCTTTCTTTTTTTCTCAGTGCAGGCAAAGATTTATGCATTGTTGTTGTTGTTGTTGTTGTTGTTGTTGGTCCTGGGTCAGACATTTTGGGTACGGAAATTTGAGTTAGACATAGACAGACGTAAGTGCAACAATAACAAATAAAGTAGAGTATATAGAAACCAATATGAACACACCCCGAAGATTTTGGCTGCAGACTGGACCGCCGCCAAGTCTTTTTGTTGTCTTCGTTATTGTTGTTGTTGTTGTTGGTCTGAACGTCTTTTGATTGTCCCTGTCTAGTATTTATTATGCAATTACTTTAGTTATATATATGTATGTTTGTATGTAGTATGTACGACATTAATGCTTGAGCTCTTTTTTGCTCTTCTTGGAAGCAGTTGTTGATTTTTTGGCTTTGGTTGTTTTTGTTGCTGTTGTTGACTTGGACTCACGTGCTTGGCGTCTGGCCTCGATGACGTCATCGCCAATAATATCATCATCATCGTCTTCATCATCGTCATCAGCCTCGTCATCATCGTCACCTGTTAGCGCACCTGTAATTTCATCGACTCCATCATCAATATCATCATCACCATCATCTTCATCGTCATCATAGTCATCGTCTGCGTCGTCGTCGGCGTCATCCGCATCAGCGTCATCTGTGGGCTTGGGCTTGGCTTTGGGTTTAGTGATCACGCCCTCACCCACAGTCTGACTTTGACTTGGATTGACTAAGTTGTTTGTTATTGTATTTGTACTAAGTGGTTGTTGTTTAGTGTTTGTTGTTGTTGTTGTTGTTATGATTGCTGATGATGATTGACTTTGTGGCTGATTTGTTTGTTGTGTTACTTGTTGTTGTTGTTTTAATATTTGTTGGTCATTTAGCAGTTGCTGTTGTTGTTGTTCTTGTTGCAGTTGCTGTTGTTGTTGTTGTAAATTGGTGCTACTTAAACTATTGGCTACATGAGTGCTACCACTAATACCATCTACAAGTGCATCTTCATCGTAAAAAACATTTTGTTCACCTTCGTTGTTATTGTTGGCGCTGCTTGCAGCACTTTGTCCACTTGCCACAGGCGCTATATCATCTGCCACACTTGCTGCCGCTTGTTCCACAGCATTGCCGCTTTCCGCTGGCAGATCCACGCCATCCGAAATGCCCGAGTTGGCAGCACTGGCAGCAGCTGGTGCAATTTCATCTATGGGCTGAGCAGGCGCAGCAGCTACGCTTTGTTGTACTGCACTGGCCGCGGGTGCTGCCTCATCATCATCGTCTTCGTCGTCGTCATCTATTTGCAAATATTGTTGCGTTTAAGTGAAAGTTTTACCAAAAGCTTACTGCTTATCATACCGCCCAGTATGTCATCAAACAGTCTGTCCAAATAGTCATCATCGTCATCATCTTCCTCATCATCATCGCTGGCAGCGGCTACAGGCGCTGCCTGACCTTGTGGCGTATCATCTTCCTCCTCATCATCGTCCTCTTCGTCGTCATCATCTGAAAGCCCCGAAAGTAAAATAACTGTGTGTGTGTTTTTCGTACCAAAAAGAGAGCACAAAATGGCGTTAATATCAATGAATATGCAAATGGCGTAATACAGTCAATCGATTGATAGCTTGGTGCCCGATGCCCTTTGCCGTATGCCGGCTGACTGGCATCCAAAAAGTGTGTGCACTGGCCATTTAAGTGTGCGGCCATTTTGATTTTTGCCCAGCGTGCAGAGTTACTTTGAATTGCATTAGTTTTGAGAGTGGTTCAAGAAGTAGAAGTAATAGTTGTGCGTGCTTTGGAATTTAGCATTTTTGCAATTTGGTGCTCTAACTATTAACTATGCGTTCGCCAACACCTACCATCATCATCATCAACCAAATCGCCTAGATCTGGCTCGTCATCATCGTCGTCTTCATCATCGTCATCTTCATCATCTTCGCTGGCTGGCGCCACTGCAGGTGCCACCTCATTTGCTGCCTGTTGACGTGCAACGGCACGTGAGTCACGCGTTGATAGCACAGGTGATGCCTCAATTTGTAGCAACAGTGCACTTAGCACGCACAGCAGAATCACGAATTTCATTTTTGGTCTGTTTTAGTTTGTTGTTGTTGTTGTTGTTATTGGTTATTTTTTTTTGTGGTATATTGCAATACCGTCTGAAAATAATAATAATAAAAAAGAATTGAGATTAAGAATTTTGTGGACTGAATTTTAATAAAATAGTTTTAAGCAAAAGCATGCAATGTCAATTTGAACGGCTTGTTTCTTTGAAACTGTCAAGAGATGTTAAGTATTTTTTGAGTATATTTTTCGTTAAAGTATAGTGTTGGTAAAAGATGAAATTTTATCTGCTGCAGTATTATGGTATTGCATCAATAAATGAAGATGAAAGCGGCCCAATTCTTGAGATAATAAGATCTGTTAAAACAAGATGACTGGTCTGACTATTTGCTGTCTTAAAAAAGACGTTCAAAAGATACATGAAGAAGAAAAAGGTTAAAGGCGATTCATAGAAAATATTATATTTTTAAGATGAACCTTGAAAAGATGAACTATAATTTTTTTTGCAACTCTAAAGTCTAAAGATGAACAACATGATACCTACACTTTGTATACAGTTTTGGATAATAATGCTTGTTGAGAATAGTCGATGTTACGTATTTTTGTTAGTGTTGTTGATTGCTAGTAAAAGATGACATATTAGCTGCTGCTGTATTATGGTATTGCATCAATAAATGAAGATGAAAGCAGCCCAATTCTTGAGATGATAAGATCTTTCAAAAAAAGATGACAGTTGAACATTGCCTAACTTGACACATGACGTTTGAAAGATAGATGCAGAAGAAATATAGGTTAAATACGATGCATACAACTTTTATCAAGAAATATTTTGAAGTTGCAAACTTTGGATAGATGAACTTTTACTTTTTTTATAATACTAACAAGCTTATAGATGAATGTGAAGGGTTTTGATAGCTCATGGCGGCCATCTTTGTGGATGGATTTTTGACATCTCATGTCAGTTGTTTTCAGGTTAAGGGTTAAGGTTTGCCTTTTCATTTGGAAATTATCAAAATTTTCTTTCAAAATTCGAGAAGTTTTGTTGCTACTCAAAGAGCCTTTCGTGCAAAATATTGTCATCATTCTGCTCTTTCTTCATAGCCTGCTCAAAAATTTCGAATCATTTCCCTAATAAAGTGGATGACTCTAATTTGGATAATAACGCTTTATAGCTCGTAGAAGCGTTTTCTTGCAAAACTTTTTCTTATGTCTTTTTTAGCAATTTTATAAGGCGATCTTATATTTTGTCTATTACTTCGGTCACACTGTGGCGATGAACAAGATCTTGTTGTAAAGTCGAGTAAATGCCCCAAGTTCAGTTTGCAGATAATCAATTTTTTTTGTAGAACTCATATAGTTAAGTTGTAATATTATTGTTTGTTTAAAAATTTTGTTAGATTGCCAACTTTATCTTCTTCGTCACTATGAGACAAGTGTGCCCAAAATTTTAGGCAAAAATATGAAACTAACTGAGAAAAGATGACAAAAAAAAGTTGAACCTTCGAACACAAAATATTTTTATGTATCTATTGTTTTCCTCTGAGCACAAGCATACACAACTGGGAACATTAGCCCATCAAATAGACTGTTATCCAGTGCCTATCTCTGGATTTTGTTTGATTGTAAGGTATTCCAAAATGCTCAAGACGGTTTTATTTTGAGTCCTTGAAAAAACGACGTTCAAAAGCTTACAGAATATCAAATAAGTTTCCGGTATTGAAATTCGACAGAAACAAGACACATTTGATAAAGAAACGAATTCTTCGCTGCTTACAAAGCAGTTGTAAAAGTTTTGACTTTGTTGCAGCTACCAACACCAATGAACTTATTAAGCAGCCCTCGTTGCTACATACTTATATCAACAGCTGTCAAAAATATCTGCAAAAATACTCAGAAAAAAAATGGCAGCGTTTTACCGTTTCATGAGTACAGTGTTGAAAAGGGAAACCAGCATATAAAGTCATACGCAGAACTTTTACTTTTTTGCTTTGACCCATTTATCGCAACGCCTTGGAAAAAAAAACAAGTGCAACACTTTCTTTTTCATGCCAAAAAAAAATTGGAAGATATAATCCCAAAAAAAAAAAAAAAAATAAACTTGAAGTCACATAAATTACATATTTATTGAAAAGTCAACTGAAAACTGTTAAAAAAAAAAAACTGCCAGACAACAAAGTAAGCAAAAGAAAGCAAAAGAAATGCAACTCTGTGTGTTGGTAAGTGTGTGTGTGTGCCTTAGTGTGTGTAAACATGTTTTTCGAAATGCGCTTCAAAGTTGCTATACATCTATATATACATATGTATGTACGTCGTACTGTCCACATGTGTCCACAATTTGTTGGCACTTGACACACAGTTGCAACAACAACAAAAGGCAACGCCTTTTGGACAGCTTCAGGCGCCACAGTGGCAGGTAAAACGTTGGCCAAGTTGTTGTTGTTGTCGGCTTTTAGTCATGACAATCAGCATGACCAACAGCCAAAAGCTATAACAAACAACCGCAGTAATTGTTGCTACAGTTGTTGTTGTTGTTGTTGCTGTTGCAGTTGTAGTATTTGTTGCGGTTGCTTTAGTTGTTGCTGTTGTTGTTGCTGTTGTCCCACTGTCAAGTGCGGCTGCGGGGCAGCCAACAAGCGCTGCCAAGTGAAAGCGACGCCGACGTCAACGTCAACAGTGCTGCCAACGTTTAAAACTTGTTCACAGCCTCATCAAAGCCTTGTTAGTATTAGTGTATCTGTATCTTTAACTGTGTCTGCATTTGTATCTTTTGCGTCGTTGTCTTATTGAACAAAAAAGTGAGTAAAACGTTTTGGAAACGAGTTCAGTGTGTGATAAGCTTGACAAAGTGAAAACCCCATGACCTACTGTCCAGTCCACTCGTTGGCACTGATAAGCAACAGTTTTGATTCCCTTAGCATCACAAGGTCTAGTCTAAGTGTTAGCCAAGTTAATTGCTTTTTTGCAGCCATCCGCCCCCCGCTTCTTTACATATGGCAACTCAAGTTGTTTAATTAAAAGTTTTTCAACGCGTTTTTCTCAGCAGCTCTTATTAAAAGCTATGCCCCAGGCACACAATAGTTGAGTTGAGTTGAGCTGAGTTGAGTTGAGCTGGGTTCTTGCCAGTCACTCAACTCTATAGATAATATGTCAGAGTAGACTCGTATAGGTAGGTACATGTCACCTGGTGCTAGGCAACCAAATATGGCCCGAAGCCACAGTGGAGCAAAGTGGTTCAAGAAACTGATAATGAAATGCATAAATTTAAAAGTTTTTTTATACTTATGTTGTATGCACTGGCTTAAGGTGACTAACAAACAGTGCAGAAAAACAAGAGATGCATCTTATCCAACAAATTAATCTTCATAAAAAAGTTGCCATTTTGTAGTTGATGAAAAAGTTATAAAGTTTTAAGGCTTTGTTAAATTTTGGTAAAATTTTAGGACTTAAAATATACCACATATGGTAGTTAAGCAAAGTTTGGCCAAATAGAACTGATTCTTAAACGAGAAACTCTTAATAATAATATTAATTAAATTATTTGTACTCTATAATTTTCTGTAACCTGATGTCGACGCCTCCTTCCTTCAATGTTTCAAGTTACAATCTAAGAAATTAGCAAAGAGTTTTCTTTTGTTATTATCCATCTCTAAGTAAAATATTAAGAAGCTCACTTGGATTCAGTGAAAATTTGAGCTTCTTTAGCCTCAGGCTATACTTAGAACGACATATGCATACATACATCCTTGCCAACACAACATATTAACATAGAATTTTGAAAGAAAACTAGCAGTAAAAATATTTTTCCAGCCACTACTTTAAAAGCGCAACAAAATCTTGTTGGAATTTAATTATGTATCCTTAAATATTTAACAAATGTTAAACAGATTTTTGGAATCAGACGGAGTGCTAGGAGCTTGCTCCACCTCTGTCACGGGTTGGCCCGGTATTGCAGTATCCCTAAATATCGAAGAAACAGAATTAATAATAGTCGAGCCATGCGACGCTTAGAACCATTTTTAAACACTTAAATAATCTTTAGGGCCGTTTTCTTCTGTTCCTTGTTTTTAAATCTACATGAATTAAGTCAATTTGGATTTCTCTTCTTCGTGAATTGGTAACTTGCTAGATTTTAAATCAATTAACCTTATTATTATTGACCTGAAATCAATAAAGTTAACACGACAGCATTGCTATCCTTAAATATATAAACACATGTGGCAACACTGAATAATAAACAGCTGCTTTAATTCGAAACTTTACTATACAAAATGTAGTGAGTAATACAGTCTGGCCACATTTCCAGCCTTTTTTCCGTTTTTCCGTATTTATCGAGTTGCGCCACATTTGTGAGCTTTAAATTCGCGCACTTGAGAGAGCATAGATTTAAAAACCATCCAGATTTCGGTCTAAGCAAAAAAAGGAACATGAGAAAACAGCCCAACGTCAAAAATTGCGAATTAAAATTCGGTATAAAAGATGGCATACGTTAAAGTCGGGCGCGGATGGAAATTTAGTACAGTGCTGCGAAACTCTAAAAGACTTCAAAATGCCTAATTTGGTTTCGATATCTTTAAAAACAAACAAGTTGTGATTTAAAAACGTTTTTTTGACCGATCGGTCCTCTGCGGCTATACGACATAAACATATTCTTTCAAATTCGGTGCAGTGCTTGGGAATTCTAAGAAACTTCTGAATGCTAAATCCGGTTACGATATCTTCATAAATAAACGAAATACAACGAGTTTTCGGTCCTATGGAGAGTATATGATCTTGGGAACTCTAAAATTCTTTCGAATGCCAAATTTGATTACCAAATCTTCAAAAACAAACGCATTATCCATCTAAATCTTTTGGTACTTAGAGGTCTTCTGAAACACCCCATATAACCCCTATATCAAAAAATAAAATAAACTTGTCTCCACTGATATAATAAGGTATTTATAATAAAAGTTTGGCTGCTCTTTTTCTTACCATCTCTGCGATCTAGGCGTTCATACGGACAGACAGACGGACATTCTGCATATCGACTTATCTAGCCACCCTGATCATACTTTAGGTAACTTTGGGGGTTCTGCGGCGTCTCCTTCTGTATGTTTTCTGTATTTCTCTTGAAAATTTTCACTTGTGAGTTTTTGAACGAATATGAAGGCAGAAAAATAAACCCCCAAGCGAAAATTTTCAAGAGAAATTACACAGTAAAAAATTATTTTCTCAAAGGCTTGATACAAATGCTAATGACGTCGAAATTTGCGAAAAAAAATCGTATTTGATCACTGGAACTCTTAAATTAAAGGGTAAGAGTGGTACTAAGTGATGTAACTGGAGAGACGAACCACAAAAATTTTTTAGACCCTGTACATAATCTCAAAAGTAGTTAAAAACGCCATTTTTCAGGTACATAACCTCAAGTATTTCAACATCCTGATGTGATGGGCCAATTCGGACCCCGGATTCGGATTCTATGCAGCAAATTACTTCGGAATTGACCCTTAGCTTTCCAACAACTAAGCCATGTTGACCTGTATAGTTAATTATTATTACGAATAATTTTATTTTATTAGTTCGATTGATTTTTTATTGAAAAAATTATGCTTCCTACAATAATTATGGTATAATAAAAGCTTTCTCACAATTTTTGCAACCCTCAGTTCCATTAGCTAACAATTTTTGCCACACCCAATTCACTTTGCGCCCATTGTACATATCTAAAAACTAATATTTAAGCCATACTTTCGATGTACTCATACGAATATATATATAAGTAAACCGAATGTACTTGTAAACTGTACTTATTAAAGTCTAGCAAAATTGCATTTACCTTTCATGCACACCGTTATCTTACCTAACAGAACTTTTTACGCGCTACATAAGCAGCAACAACAACAACAATGGGCACAAGCGGTGCATTCTTAAGGAACAACAACAACGACAACAACAACAATGGAAAAAGTTCTTCTTAAGGCGATGCTTACCACTTGAAGCTATTGGTACTAACTCATATGGAACGTTGCACCCACAACAAAACCATATTTTAAGGCGCATAAAAAGTACAGCTGGCATCAGTAAGAGTGTGTGTGTGTGTTTGTGTGTGTCATTGAAAGTATCTGTGTGCATTTTGCATTAATATTCATGCGATTGTATGTGTTTGCCTTGCACTTGCAAGACAGCTAGCAAAAATTGCTTAAGCCGACACTTATACACATACCAAGTTGCACACATAGATACACCCACACACACGTGTCACGTGTCGTCTGTGGATTATTAAAGCGCCTGCTGCTACCGCTGCTGCACACTTTCCTCACCCCATTGCTATCTCTCGTCGTCTGTCATATCAGCATCATATCAATAAATATGCAGGCCGCACAAAAGGCCACAGATCCAAGCATCTTCTAGCCAGGAAGACGCACACACACACACACACACACATCCATCTATTGGAAGCATCTCCCTGTAGACTGTAGACCCCATTCGCACTCATTTGCATTTCAGCGCACATTGAGCCAAGTTCTTTGTTTAAACTTGGCTCATATGTTGTTGGTTGGTTACGTTGTCATAACGGCTGTCTCTCTCTCTCTCTGCCGCTCTCTCTACAATGCCACTGCCACTGCCACTGCTGCGGCTGTTGCAGTTAATTTTCCAAGACAATGGCAAAATATGCAACAAAAGCAACAAAAACGTAAAGCAAAGTAGAAAAATAAGCTTTACACGTGCCGCTTGAACTGCCACGCCCCATGCCAAATACATGCAACACCAACAACAACAGACACACTAACACTCATACCAGAGATGCGACAGCCAAGACAGCTCGGAAAATTCCCTGCTAGTTTGTCCGTCTGTCTGTCTGTCCATCCGTCTGTCTGTCTGTCTTTTTCATACGGTTTCCTCGGGCACTTGGTCTTACACTCTCCACTTCACTTGTCTCTCTCTATCTCCATCTCTTCGGCTTTCCCTGTGTCTCTTACTATTCCACAATGCACTTGCACGTACTCTGAATTAAGGTGTTATCGTCAGGGACACCTGGCTGCCATCAGCAGTCAACAACATCGACAACAACAAATGCAACTACAACAAATTGGAAAGCTAAGCAGTGAAAATTGGACTAGGAGATACCCTTAGATATTCTAAGGCAGTCTTTGTGGGGTGAGATGATCAGTCTTTAATTGAGTTCTGGTAGAAAATCTTTCTCACAAAAGCTTTCATGATGGATGAATATCTCACAAAGATATTTCTGGAAAAAGTTGGGTATGGCTTTGTGGCAAACTTTTACTGCAAGATATTTCTGGGTAACCCTAGTTTACAATTTTAAAATAGTATTAAGACAGTTTTTTCATCTGAACTCTCGGCAAACAAGTTTTTGCAATCATGTCATAGGTATTTCCGATCTTAAGGAACTGACTCACAATATTAGTCAGGTAAAATTTTAAGAATAATCTTAGGCGATTCTTTGAAAAAAAGTGTGACTTGAAAAAGCATTCATTTTAAGTCTCAAAAAGTATACAGCATAGTATGATTCATATTTAGGTGATTTTCTGATATTATTATTATTTCTTATTTGTAGGACAAAGACAAAAATACGTAAATTTTTTGAAAGCTTAGTAAAATATTTAATAATCGAATAAGAAATTCATGATATATCTCCAATAATGATGCTTCTTTTTCTGCCCTTATGTGTTTGAATACCAAATACTATAAAAATAATATATTTTCAATATTTTTTTTTAAAATTTCAAACAATGGTACATCGGCCATCAGATTGAAAATCGCTTCAAAGAAATATCTAAGGCAGTGGCGTACCCTGATTTGATCTTGGGGGGGTTTCACTTCGAAGTTTATATATTGCATATCAGAGCTCGCAAAAAACTGTCAAAACATTTTCCCAATTTTAGGCAGCTCGACCGTACGCAAAGTCCGATTGGAGCTCAGGGAACGACGCCACAAAAACAAAATTTTTTCCTTTAATAAAACACGTTTAGAAAGTAATAAAAAGGGTATTTTAAAAAAATTTAACATTGGATATTGGACATTTTAAAACACTGATACTTAAGTTAGCTTTAGTTGGTAATAACCACGTCATTCCGGGTGATAAAAGTAATATTTCAACAAGTTAGATCACACTTTGTCAGCTCTTTTTTGTTTAAAGATTATATTGAAAAAATTAAAGAGGTCGCTTCCTACAGAACATTTTCAAATTTTTCGTCTTTGGTTTGGTTTGTATTGAGCCACTATACACTTTAGTTAGGGGGTATAAAAATTAGACTAAATGGCAAAAAAAAATGCAAATGCAAATCTCTAATTATTGTTGTAGTTGTTTTTGTAATTTTGTTATACAGTTGACACGCAAAAGCAATCCGAATACAGATGGTCACATATGACTTGGCTTTGTCTTACTCTGGTTTTTAATAAAATGAGAAACTCGCGAATTAAGAAAATATTTACATTAAATTGGATTTCGCAATCTTCTGATCAGTTACTATATTTTTGCTTTTTTCCAAACTCGAAACTATCTATCTAATTAAAAAATAGACAAAATGCTTAGGTCGGGAGCCGAAAAGCCCCCCTGGATCCGCCACTGATCTAACGCTTAGCCACAAAAAAAAAAAAATAATCGAAGCTGTTTCAAATTTCGATTTCCAATACACTACAATATCACTTTTGATAATTCCAAACATTGTAGAATGTTGAAAAATTTGTGTTAACCTTCTATTTGACATTTATAGAGTATAAAAATATGGCTGACAGTATTAACTACTACTGTTAGACACAAAGTTGTTCATGAAGTTGCTCAGAGTTGGGGGGGTTCTGTCATAGAGTAGAGGACTAACTGAGAGACAGCAGTAAAATGTAATTTTTGACTAACTTGCAAGTTTATAACTAATGTGTCATATATTTTGTTTTTCCCGCTACGAAAACATTTTCCTGCATTTTTTTTTTCATCGATGGGATTTTTGGTGCAACTGACTAAATGAAGTGTTGGTCAACAACAAAAAGAATCGGAAAGAAAAATGTTAGCAGCTGCCAATGGCAATGTCTAAGCTCTTAGTTATTGTCGATTGTGGTCTGGCACTCAAATTTCCAAGATACACGCGCACACACAGATACTAGTTGTGGGTTTGTTGTGTAGTGGTAAGAGGATGGTATATTTTTGTTAATAGCTTGTCCTTTCTTTAAGTGCTTGCTGCTGCTGCTGCTGCTGTTGTAGAGAGAACAACACTTGAAAATTTCTTGCTGCTGTTTTTGTTGTTGTTCTTCTTACTGCCAGTTATTTCACTTCCTTTTATTGCTGCTGTTTTGCTTTTGTTTTTAGTTTTTGTTTTGGCAGCAAAGTGCAAACCATGTAAACTACAGCTACAACTACAACTAGTTTTTGGTGGGAAGCTTCTGAAGCGGGCCTAGAACTCTCTCACACATACACACACACATACATAACACTTAAATTAACTGCTACTGCGTGTGTGTGTGCATCTTTGAGTGTGTATGTAGGTCAGTTCAGAAGAACTCGAAACCTGAGAGAGCTGAGATTACTCAACTACTGCTAGCTGCTGCCGCTGCCGCTGCCTGACCGCAAGCCTCCAAAAGAGTTGCCCCAAACGGTTGCAACAGTACAAACACATAAAAATGGTTCTAGAGCAGTCACGCACACACACTCACATACACAGACAGCTTAAGAACTAGATACAATTTATGGGCTATGGCTAAAAAATCAATTAAAAGTTTTTATGGATACTTTTAAACGTTTTTGTTAACTTTTTGTCTTTTTTTTGGCGGCTTTCGAATTGCTTTCTTTTTTTTTTGTAGAATTTCGTATAGAATTTCTTTTCAAATTTTGCTTTATGGGTCAACAATGTGCGGCTTGTTTTGCATGTCAATTAATTTTCTTTATCACATAAAACACACACACTTGCACATGAAGTACATAGATGAAATGCCACGCACTTATTTAAAACAAAAACTTTTCAATAAACTTTGTTTACACTTGCTGTACTTGTAAATTAATCCTTTTTTGTGCAATTATAATCCAGTTGAGCTAACCTTTTAATCCTTGTTAGACCCAAGTCGTATGCGTTATTACATATATGTACATATGTATGTAACTTGTAACCGGTCAAAATGTGCTACCAAAACGTAAACCGTAGCGCTCGAGTCGCTGTACCGCTTAAGACTGTCGCTGTTGAAACTTTTCTCTGACGTTTTTTAGCTCACAGAGCCAAAAGATCTTTAATCGTCTTTCTTTGACGTCGACGTTCTGACTGACTTTCTTTTTTCGCTTTGGTTTCTTTTACTTGCTTTATTTATTTTTGTTTTACCTGTTTCTGGTTCGACTGAGTGAGTTGTAGCTTGCTTGCCTCTTGAGAGTAACTAGCAGAGTAGTAGTCAGT
Organism: Chymomyza fuscimana; assembly: GCA_949987675.1. NCBI lineage: Eukaryota > Metazoa > Arthropoda > Insecta > Diptera > Drosophilidae > Chymomyza > Chymomyza fuscimana. The sequence continues at coordinate 3,926,698 of OX465089.1, forward strand.
AAGTAGTTTGTAAGTAGTGGGCAATTCTTACACCGCCGCGCACACAACTGTCTCGCACCACTGAATGTCTGCAACTGATCGTGGCTTTAGTCTTTAGTTACCAGCAGAGTTGTCTGTCCCATAGACAACGTTTCATTTCATTTCGTTTCTTTTCATCGATTTCTGTCGAACTTTTTTGCCTTGCTTTTCACAAATTGAGCGTAACGTTGCGCATGCGTACGAGAGCGCCTCTCTCTCGCTCGTTCTCTCGCATACACAAACTCTCTTTGGTAATCAATATGTAAAGCTCGCGTTCCTATGGGAAAGTATTTGGCACGGCTTTGTTTACAGTTAGAAGCTGTGCGTAAAACGGGCCGGCAGTAGGGTGGTTAAGGAATGCTCTTTAAATTTTGGCTCAAGGCACACCCTAACCCCATTTGGTGCCATATTAGCTTTCGCTTATCAATGACAGAGTCATTGCAGCTATGTCATGTAATTTGCAGCATAAAGATGGTTGTAAAATTTATTCATTATAACGATAATTATAATCGAAAATATTTTAATTTATACATAAACTTTAGAAAAACCGAATTTTTTTGGATAGAAATTTAAAATACTTCAACTTTTTTGAAGTATAGAAAAATTTAAAACGATTTTACTCAGTAATAAAAAATTCAGACAAGATATATGCAGTTGGGGTTATAAAAACAAACTTATTGAGCTAGCTAGGAATTTTATTTTTAGTAGCTGAGCTCTGTTTATATGGGTTATCTCCGAAATTTTGGTTACCAAAATAAAGGTACGTTGTTTGAGGACACCGAATCTTTTTTTTTAAGATATAATATTTATTTATTTAATTTTTTTTAAAACTTTAGCTACAGAGAGGAGGGCTTTCTGCTGAAAAAAAAAGGTAATAGTTGGCTTTGATCATCTAAAAAAGCTGATGTGACTTTACTTTAAATTTTATCACAGTTTTCATATCACAAATTTCATTAACCTCTATTTTTTCTTCGAATTTTAATGTTTTCGTACACTGAGTAAAAAAATCAAGTATTTCGTATTTAAAACGCTACATCTCGTATTTGTTATCAAGCCAAACCAATGATTTTTCAAAATGAAGTACTTGATTCTTTCTTACTCCTTTCAAGATGCTTTATGCTTACATCAAGAATATTCTTCTTATATTAAGTAAACTATTCTTATTGCAAGTATTTTTTCACAAGATTGAAAATTCTAAAATCTAGCTCATTCGAAATTAATTCTTGCATGCATTATTTTTCTCTGTGTATGCTACATAAGAATATGACATACCTGCATATAATATTTTGACCTTAGAAGCTTAAGTTTGCTGTATAGACAGACATTCACTTCAAAATAATCATAAATACGGAAAAATATATCATCATTTCAAAATAAAACTTAAAAAAATTTAAATAAAAAAAGAATTAAAAAAAAATTATTCTTCACGAACTTCATGTTATATGTAGAATATATGCGTTCACAATTCAAGGTTTTCTTTCAAGCTTATCACAACCTTAGCAAGTGTATCAAAAATCGAACATCTTGAATTATGCATATCTTTCGCTTTTTTTTTGCTTTTATTAAAAGCCACCTGTAGAAAAGTGCTAATTTCTTGCATATATTACAAGGCACCTTCTTCATATACATATCTATATATGAGTATGTACATAAGTAAATATTATGTACCTCACACATATCACTTACGTACTAAATGCGCAAAGTGAAATCGCAATTATTGAGCACTTTGATTGTAGCCAAAAAAAAAGTAAGTGAAATAAAAATAAACAAAAAAGAGAAGTAAATACAAAAATAAAGTTGAAAGAAAGACGAAAAAAGAAGCAGTCAGGCCATGAAATAATGTAATTAATTTCTTTGAGCGCAGTCAACATTTCATTTTCAATGTCCGGGACAGTTCAGTTTGCAGTTGGACTGTTCATTGCAGTTATTAAACTTGGCCAACACACACACACACACACACACACACACACGCCCATATGCACACCTTGACAATGGGAAAATGGCCAGTAAGAGAGTCAGCTTGCTAGCCAAAGCTTTCCCACAGATAAACGTGAAAAACTCTAGCAGCGCAGCCGGCAGCGCTGCCAACAGCAGCAGCGGCAGCAGCAAATATAACTACAACTACAACAGTAAAACGTGTTCTACTCGTTTAGCGCTTCTTTTTTATTCCACACATCTTTTTAATTTTGTATACCCTATACTCATAGAATAAAGGACTATATTGAGTTCGTCCAAATGTATGTAACACAGAATTTTAAGCATTTGTTCCCATAAAGTATATGAACCATTTTTTAGATCCGTAAAGCTATTCTGAGTTCATCCAAACATATGGAACTGAGAGATCCAAGCATTTCCGACCCCATATTGTATATGAACCATTTTTTAGATACATTTTTGAATGATTCCTACAATTATAATATTATAGGTCTTTATGAAAAAAAAACGGTCGAAATAAATAATAATAAATTCCGAATTATAGATAAATGAATTTTTCGTCAGATTTATTTAACAACTTATATTTATATAATTTAGAAAACATTCTTTTTTCCAAATTTAAAAAAGGTTTTCTCGAGTTAACTTGAAATTGTCTAACTTCTATACGAAGATAACCCCAAATATAATATAGTCAACTTGCTATGACTATTCTTTGTGACATTTTATGAAATGTCTCAAGAGATTCAAAAAGGTCAAAGGTCTTGAAGTCCTTTTTTTGTAAATAATAGAGTAACTATAGAGTATCTTGAGTTCTCAAAATTCAGATTTGTAGAAAATCAGGTATAAAGTAAATATTATAACTCCAAGACTATACAAGAATCGAATTTTACATACTTATTTATTGAAGTAAAACTATTTAGGCGGCATTGTGACTTTCGAAGGAGTAACTTTGAGATTCTGTTAAGGTGAGCAAAAAGTGTTAGAAAGAAACGAGAACAGGGAAGAAGAAGGCGCGGTGGAGAAGGAAAGTCGCAATGGAACGAGAACGACATAGAAGAAGGCGCGGGGGAGGAAGAAAGTCGTAAAGGAAAGCGAACGGCGTAGAAGAAGGAAAGAAGTTTTACTTCAAACGCGTGCTTGTACAGCACGTTCTTTTTATTAATTAGAAATCATCCTACCAAGTTTCTAAACGATTATGTTAGATATAATAAAGATATCGAGTTAACAGTAAGATTCTTTCCTTTTTTCTTTCCTTGAACCATGAAGGGAACAAACAAATGCAAAAGAAAACACCTAAATTTGGAGTGCAGGGTATACCGAAAACGGTCATGTACGATTGCAATGTAAGCAATTTTTTTTTTTTTTTTTTGCTCACTCTTTACTGAGTTTAGTTGAGCAAAAGTTGTTTTTACTGTAGTAGCTGCTCAGTGGACTTAAACTTTCTTCGTAACTTGTTGTTGTTATTGAATCGTATTTTCAAGACACGCACACTCATGCACACACATGCTTAAACATGTCAGCCGTAAGTAAGTCTCTAAGTATTTCTGTTAACAGGTCAGTGGAGTTTTCTCAACTTCAAAAAAATTAACACACAAACACACACAGCTACGCACACACATACACACACACACATACAGACACTGACAGAATGTTACGAAATTTTATGTAATATGCCAAAAAACAAAAACAACAAGGCAAAGAAACTAAAAAAAAAACTTCATTGTGCGCATTTTAGCCAAACTTTCTTTCAAGGCAACATTTTCCGCTTCGACCAAAATTAGAGCCACGTTAAGCAAAATGTGCAAGAATCAGAACAGCAGCAGCAACCGGCAGAACCCGAAATCTTTGCCAGCGCCTTGGCCAAGTTCAAAAACCATATAATTTAGCATTTTAATGGCTTAATACACTTTGACAGCAGCGACAGCAACGCTGTCAAGAGGCCAACTCTAGCGCCAAACATGGCCAAAACAAACGCAGAGCCAACTTAATGCTGAGTGTTGAAGTTTAAGCCAAGTTGCCAAGGGGGTCACTCAGGTGGCAAAGGTTGCATGCAAAATGAGCGGAAAAACTAAACGCAAACAAAGAAACACACACACACACACACGCACGCATACACAAGCCAGTGACGTAGATAGTTTGTGTACCCATTTCACTTAGAAGACTAAAGAGGAGGCAGTTTGGAGATATTTTCGATCTTAACAGCAGACGAAATGTCGCGACCGAGGTATCAGAAAATGAGTTTAACCAGATGTCCTTAACAAAATAATTTTTCTCCTGGACACTCCTGGACACTAATAATCCTTTCACACTTTCAACTCAATGAGACCAGCAGTTGTCCCTTGGGTAAGAAAATGTGGCACGAAACTTTAAAACTATGAGGTGCCGAAAATCTTTTTTCAAATTTATTAAATTCGTCCATCGAGATTTTTTTTACAATTCTCAAGTTCCAAAAAGACTCTTGTATTGACTATAGAGTTTTTGTCAAGATCAAAATTCAGGTGGATTTGAAATCCATGCAGATTTTTTTGTGTTTGGTTTTATCAAGTGTGCGGGCATAAAGTTTACGAAACTGACAAAGTTGACTACTTAATAAATATAAAATAAGTTGGCAGTCTTGCGAAAAATGTGGCCAACAACAGCTGCATATTGTTCAGCGTTGCCACATGTGTCTAGGCATCTTCAGGTTGGCAATGCTGCTAGCGTAAGTCAAATTGAAAGAACTGCATTGAGATGAAATCGAAATATCGAAATATCTTGAACCCAAAAAATATCATATACCGAGTGCCTGGTTAGAAAAAGGATTTTCCTATATTATAGATATTATAGAAATATCCAACCCTAGCATAACTATCTTAATTAGTTGGGGCGGAAATTGTAATAATAATAATAATTATCCCCTTATCTACGCCACTGACTCACACACTCACCCACACACACACACACACTCACAACAAAACTTTGTTTTTCTTATGCTTAATCAAATCTGCGTGTTGTTGTTGCGGTTCTTTTATAAATATTTTCATAAACAAATCACTGAGGCATATTGTGGCTACTCTCGCGAGTTCTCTTTTGCTCCATTTGACTAATTAATTTGCCACCCAATCGACCCATTATAATACCGCTTTCCCCTTTTCCCAAACCTTCCGAACTTGGCTAAAACAGACAAGTTTAGTTACTGGTCTTAGCAAAGTTTTTCCGATGCTTATTAATTTTCTGTGTATGACGCTTTGCTTGCTTTGTTACTTATGAAGAGCACTCTGAAATTTCGTTGTTAATGGAACTGCCGAGCAGTTCTTTATTTGGTATCTTCTAGATACTCTAACATTTGAACAGCATGCCTACACTTCAGTTGCAGTTAAATTAGCCAAAGTTGATTATGGATTTCGACAGAAAATTAATTAACTTGAGAAGCGCCGGAAAAGGTTTTTATGTTAGAGATAATAGGTAACTAATTTGATTGAAGTGCACGTAAATGAGTCTAGAGAGATTGAGATACGACTAAAAATCAATAAAAATAAGACTGAATGCTTTTGTAAAGCAAAAAATCCACTAGCAAACAATAGATTGATTCATATGGCCGGGGATTAGACAGCATCATAGAAAGCGAATTTAACATTAATCTTTTTTTTTCAAATAAATAGCTTAGTTCAGTTCTAGTAACCTACGTTTGTTAAAACTGTCAAAAAATATCAGTGACGTCATATGCCAATGTGTTGGTTCACTTTTAAAGAAAGATTGCTTGATCAAGATCGTAAAAAGAACTGTAACATTATCAAAAATAGAGCAGATCTTAGAATAAGATGAATAAATGTAGGTTTAGATGACAATGAGCAATACGTTCAGCTCCGTCTAGGTAGGAAATGACCCCTCCGACACCTTTGCTACCAAACGAGGTCTCAGACAAGGCGACTCGCTCTCTTGTACGCTCTTCAATCTCCGAATGGAGAGCATTATAAGAAAGGCTAATGTGCATCGGACGGGCATAATATTAACCAACAGATGTGTTTAACTTTTTGGATACGCCGATGACATTGACATTATCGGACGCAACAAGCGTGACGTCACAATGCTAAAGTGGGCCGAGCGGTAAACGAGGCCAAGACCAAATTTATGGTTTGCTCCACTAGAGAATCGCGGCGTCTTGATTCTCAGCTGACTGCAGGGAGTTATAGCTTTGAGTCTGCCAAGGAATTTGTCTTTGTCATCCTGGAGATCAAGCGAAGAATAACACTTGCCAAAAGATGCTACTTTGGGCTCAGCTAGCAAATGAACAGTAGAGCCCTCTCTCGACAGACAAAACTGACACTCTACAGGATACTCATCCTTCCAGTCGGATGGAGCGGCTCTAGGGGTGTTCGAGAGAAAGCTTCTTCGCAAGATATTCGGTCCCGTTTACGTTGGCGATAATTCTTGTGCTCGATGGAAGGATGAGCTGTATGAGCTATAGGGCAGTATTGACGAAATGAAGGGAATAAGCATTCAGCGACTTCGCTGGCTGGGTCAAGCAGTCCAATGGATGCGAAACTCCAGCTCTTAGCTTGTCCGATGCGGTAGTTGGCGATTAGCGGAGAAGGGGATGACCCTTGGTGTTATTAACTTGTGCAGGCGCGCGCAATGCAGAAGTGCCAGGAGGGAAATGAAGAAGATGAGATTTAATATTGTCGAAAGACAGAGGTCCCTGTAAAGGAACATGAGTGAAACTTGCTTTGGAAATGTTGTACCCATGACGTTGCGGTTATTCCAGATCTGTGCAATGTATGTAATCGGAAAAAGAATTCTGGAAGACCATAAGTTTCTGATGCAAATACGATCAGCATTGTATTGAGTTTCAATAGCATAAAGTACTTCTCTTCGTATGTAAACTATCCATCAAGGACACCATAGGATATATAACATCTTTAGCAACAGGTGCAGTTTATTGAATTGTATTCTTATCTGAGGGCTATAGGTGTAGAAGAATTTCAGAGCTTATAAAATTTTCTACTAATAATTCCTAAACTTGAGCACCCCGCTTACTGTGCTGCAGGTATAAGTAAGTAAGCGACCGGAAATGCCAGATTGGAAACTGATAAGAAATCTTCGCAACAAATACTCACTAACTGTAATGCTCTAGCCCAGTGGTGGGCAAAACTCATACAAACAAACATTTCATTGTGTGAGTAAGCAGCGCAGTAAGCAAAAGCGCACGAGAGAGCAAGAACCGCAATCAAGCAAAAACGAGAGAGAAATTTCACACACTTGGACCGTGCGTGAGCCGACTGCGCTGCTGCAGATTTTGTGCCCTATCATAGCGAGCTATGTAAATTGAGAGACGGCCCACCACTGCTCTAGCCAAGAGAAGAACATCCCACTCTGGCGTGCATCGTATCTCGATGTTACTCGGCTCAACCCAACCCGAAATAATGAATTTTATGTCCTTAGGGTTGCAATGAAGTCTTCCATATTAATTTTATTACTACTGTAAATAATCAAAATCGAAAGAAAGCTTTAAAATACAACAGCTATAATAATTTCATTACAGATTAATTTTTCTTCAGAGGCACTGCAGCAAAACTTCACTATTTGTATTATAGAATTATATATATGGATTCTCATGTGAGTATAATAAACAAAACGTCATTAACTTTTTCAAATCAATTGCCCAATTCATTTGACTTCATAACCTTTTGCCTCACGAGTTCTTGGCCAAGGAGTCAAAATATTCAAGTTTTGTAAAATATTATTTAGGTTGAAAGTATTCCAAATGGATTACAAATAACCTTGTAAACCTGGTTGCACCTGTTACAAATGTACATTTGTAAATATATACCAAACATGCTTATGCATCTTCGGTATATAAGCCAAGTTTTGCGCATAAGGTAAACCAGGTAATAAGAATAGCATATAACCAGGTAATTGCCAGAGCCAAAAAAGCCAAAGTCACTCAAAGTAGTTGAAGCACAAATTTAGAAAACTTTTTGAGGGCACTTTCATTTAACTTTTTTTTCTCACTTTTGCATATATGTACATATGTATGTAGTTACGTATGTACGTAGGTACATATATTTACAGTACTGTAACTGGTATGTACATACCTATAATAAAATATTTGTATTGAAATTTCTGGGCTGGTCGTTGGTCGACTTGTCTTGTTGCTCGTCATCGTCATTGTGAAGCGTTGTAAGTTCGCGTTTTGAATGCAAAATGAGTGACTCGTTTGGAATGGACAGGGAAGCGAAGCTCCAGAAACTGGGAACAGGAAGGCGCTGCGTAGTGCTCAATGGGCACTCGACTGTGCTGAACTCTCGTTGTCGTTGACCACAATCAAAACTCTCTCAAAAAAAAAAAAAAACTCACTTATAATTCAATGCTTTTGGTACGTGAATGAATTCAGTCAAAAAAAAAAAACAAAAGGAAATATTTCGACTTGTATATAAGGCACAACTAATGCAGCATATTTTGTATATGTATATCTATATAGCTAGAAAAATTGAATGTAATGTGCAAAATGAAATTCAACAATAAGCCAAGAGCCAAGTTATAGCCAACAAAGCCAAAGCTCAGTCCCAGACACTTAGCCCTCTAGCCAAAAATGGCGAATGCTTTTGCGGCTTACCTCGTTGTTGTTGTCGTTGTTTTTGTTGTTGTACTTTACTTTAAACAAAATGAAATTGCGTGCACGCATTTAGCATATAATCAAATGACAGCAACAACAAAAGATACTCACAACTACAACAAACAAACAAACAAAAAACAAAAGCTCTGGTCACACACGAAAAATTTGTCGGTCACACTTCCACTAGTGCATTATATGCTGTTCACACTAAGCTTACATTCGTTTCTGCATCCATTAAAATGAAAAAGGCTAAATAAAAATGTATTTTTAATCAAACCAATCGATACCTTAAATTAATTCGATTGGCAATTTATAGAACTAAAATATTGAAAATATATTTTTTAGTAATGGAATTTTCAGTTTGAAGTGAATTAGTGTTTTTGCTTTTGTTCAAAAATATTTATTTTAGTATACAAATTAAGTATTAAAAAATCAAGGCTGTGCCCGACTATAGAGTTTTCCAGACCTCTTTTACCAAAAAAAAAAAAAAATCAATCTGGTTTTGCTTATTAGGGCCACATGAGGCTAGCTCGTGTTTCAAAACAATTATATTAAGTTGAATTTTGAAGCATTTTATAAGTAAAGGATTTGAAATTGGCGAATTTTTGACTTTACCTTTTGTTGTATTTATTTGACTCTGTTAACAGGTGCATAATAACCACGACTCATAGATCTGTCAAGTTCAAAATTTTTTATTTTTTTATCTTGCTGCTGTGATGTCCAAAATCTAGGTGTTCATACAGATGATCAGCTGGACATAGCCCCATCGCTACTAGAGGTAATGGTTTTGATATAAAGCAATTAGCACAAGCCGCATATAGCCTAGACCCCATGGATACGAGATATAGTTATTTCTCGTTATGTAGGGCATTACTATAGCCCGTAATCGAAAACTCGTTTAAACTTTATAAATACTCACTTTTGTTTTATTTTTGATCTATTATTCTAAATTTTTAAACTAGTTTTTCATAGTTATTCTTAACTTTATTTTAAACACGTCTCCAAAGATAAGATTAGGTTAAAAGAATGCATTTTTTACAGGGGTCAAAGTTGGTCCGCCATTTGTTAGAACTGACTGCAGGCCGTTTTTTATTAATTTTTGGGATGCTTTTGGTATTCCGAGAACATCTAAGCATATTAGTTTATTCGTAGATCTCCCGTATAGATGGTGAAATATGGGAATTCTGATCTTATTTTTCATGTAGCCATTTTAATTATTTAAATCTTTCTCTTAGATATTCTTCGTTGTTATGGTAAGGTACTAATATATACTTGGCTTCACAATCTATAAAATTTTTTATTTTTTAGTCCCCTGATAAGATTGAAAATGTATATAGAGATTAATGAAAAATTTAAATATAAAAATGAAATTGACAACCTGACCAAAGACATAAAAACATTTGATGACATAAATCGTTTTATAGATGCGAATCGACCTTATTTTACGAATCAAGATCAAGATCGAATCATAAAGAAACATACAAACATATTTATATATGTGGGTGCAAATATCTAACTATCGTTATCGATAAATTACGAATGTGATGACAAATCGATTTCCGCGGAAACCAAAGATTCTTATTTTTAGACCCTGAACTTTTTCCATAGTTCACAATCTTCTATTGGCACAAATTTTTAAATATTTATTTGTCAGTAACAAAAATTTTATTTATCGATTAGAATCTTTATTTGAAAGAAAAGATAAAAAATATATCAATTCATTGATAACACAATAGTAGGTTTCGATGGAAACTTGCTGTTATATTTATATTGTATTAATTATTATTTAGTAAATTTACTTATTGTCTAATAAAGACAGAATGTAAATAAAATGTAAAAAAAAAAAAAAAAAAATTGATAGAGTACTTGAATTTTAGTTTAAAGATATTATTATTATGGAGGTTACGTAGGACCTGCAACCGAGTGTGGGTAAACGTCTGCCCTTTTTTTTTTAATTTCCCTATAACAACCTTTATTTTGACAGTACAATAGGCGAATGCTTTTGACAAGATATTTTTTAAGCAAACTTTTTTGGGCAAACAAAAGTTTGTGCTAAACATTTGCGCAAAGTTTTTGGCATAATTTTTGCACGTCTGACCGTGCCTTAACAAAAGCCGCTTTGAAAATCGATTAGTTGGAAAGCCGCACATTTTATTGACAGTTTGTTGGCTGAGTAAATGGTTGAATGTACGGATTGATGGTAGGCTTTTTGGGGTTTTCTATTGGGCTGTCGTTTTTGGCGCGTGTCGAACTGAGTGCGTGAAAAGCAAAACGAAAATTCACGAAAAATCATCGACAGTTATTCTGCACACAATGGCTGCCTTTGTGCATAATCATGTTCCATACACACACCTACACATATACACACACATGTATATACATACTTTTCCATGCATGGAAAAAGTTTCCATATGGCAACAATTTGGCATTTCCCTTGCAAAGAAAAGCGAACTTTTTTGGTTGTTGTTGCCGTATTTCACTTTTGTTTTAGTTTTCGTTCATCTCGGAACTGCAAAAAGCCAAATTAAAATACAACTAATTAGTTTCATTTAATTGTCAGCGTAAATGTCCTGTATAAGGTGTCTTTAATGAACCTTTAACAAAATAACATAAGATTTAATGGATACTAACCAAATTGAAAGTAAGGGCTTAACTTGGGGATTTGGAAATCTTTGGCAATTTTGCAAGATATTTATGTTAAGCTTGTGGAACATGTGCGCTATTGTCTTAAATGGAGCATAGATATTTTTTGGAGCATGAGCAAGGTGTTGGTAATAGAGTTCAAGTCTTTAAGTAAAAGCAAAGAGAACAATTTTTTGCTAGAATATGGTGAGTTGGCTGAGTTGATTGAGCCACATCTTGGGGATTTTATAGAATTTTTTTAAAATAAAATGCAGTTGCAGATCCACGATTTCGTTTTAGGAGGGGGTTCTTCACTTCAAAGTGAATATAGAAAAAACTGTCAACCAATTTTTACAACTTTTGGGGGAGTCCGGACCACTGATGAAATAAAACTCTTACTGTAGGAACATGCCTTAAAATTAAAAAATCAAAAAAGCATTTATTTAATCAACGCATTTATAGTGAAGGTTGATTAGTTACTATATTGAATAGCTCAAAGATACGAAAAATTATTTTATTTAATTTCAATATCCTAAAGAAGAACAGTGGTAAAATTGAGGATACGCTTTAAAATACGTCATGTGATATATTATAATAAAAATGTGGGATGTATAAGCTAAACTCGGTAAATGATTTTACCTGAGTAACACCAAAAAGAGTGTCATGGAAATAAAATTAAATTAAATTGAATTAATTCAAGCTATATAGCGTTAAAAAAAATTCACCCATCGGAATTGATTTTTTTTAATTTACTAAATTTAAAAATTTAAATTTATTTGTATATATCTATTTAGTAGCATTGATTTAAGAAATAAGGTTGATCGTAACCTTTTAAAATATATCTGCGAAAATAAGTGCAGCGGGCCACCATTCTGCTCGATCTCTTCGATTTTGATGATTTTTAGACCCTGTACCGTATGGTACAAAGGGTATATTGTGTTTGTGCAAGCCGAAAATGTATGTAACGTACAGAAGGAGAAGTCGGAGACCCCCCAAAGTTACCTAAAGTATGATCAGAGTGACTAGAGAAGTCGATATACCCATGTCCGTCTGTCCGTCTGTCCGTATGAACGCCTAGATCTCAGAGATGGTAAGAGCTAGAGCAACCAAACTTTCAGATAAGATCCCTTATTAATCCATAGGAGACAAGTTTATTTTATTTTTTTGATATCGGGACTACATTATATAGCTCCCATAGGGGTGTTTCAGAGGACCTCGAAAAAAAGCAAAAGTTTTAGATGGATAACAAATTTGGTAATCGGAAGAAACCCCCAGCAAATTTTATCAAAATCGGTTGACTATATCATATAGGTCCCATAGGATCAATCGGTCGAAAATTTGTTTTTTGTACAAAATTCGTTGTGTTTCGTTTGTTTGTGAAGATATTGTAACCAAATTTGGCATTCAGAAGTTTTTTAGAGATCTTCAACACTGTACCAAATTTTATCAAAATCGGTTGACTATATCATATAGCTCCCATAGGGCCGATCAGTCGAAAAAAAGTTTTTGATTAAAAATTCGTCTGTTTTGGTTTTCTATGAAGGTATCATAATCTAATTTGGCAATCAAATGTCTTTTGGTGTTCTTAAGCAATTTACCGGATTTGATGGCAAGCAGTGGTACAGGGTATCCCAAAGTCGTCCGCGCCCGACTTTAACGTACGCCATCTTTACATATGGGATCATCCATAAACTACGAGAAGCTCCACGGGGTTGGTTGGGAAGCGTCACGATCATATAGAAAATCCTAAAAAATATTCCATCATTGTGTCACAAGGGGAGGTGGGGGGGGGGTCTATTTTGACGAAAATCAGCGTTATGTAGTTTATGGATGATCCCTATGTGGTAGAGCTACTAGCCAATAGTAAAAATTCTGATTATGTATCGAGCTATCGATAATTGAAAATTGGATGGCCATATCACCCAAACGAATAAAGATATCGACGCAAAATTTTTTCCATAATACATTTTTTTTTAATTAAAAACAACATTTTTATATTTTTTTTAAAGTTTATTAATAATTTTTTTTTAATTTTAAAATTCAAAATTGATATCCCACTTTTTTTCTAACGCTCTCATTTCCATGTTTCTCAGTTTCAAATTTAATTAATTAATATCTATTGCAAGTCAAGTTCTTTTACACTTTTTATATAATACAATAATTACAATACTATATAGCTATGTCAACGATTACATCATCCAAGTGTAATCTATTTCCAAAACAGAAACTTATTTACGATTTACTTAATGAATCATTTTCTTATATACTACTTAAAACAGTAAATATAATATATAGAGTTATTTGTGATTTCTTTCTTTGTCCAATAAAAGTAAATCATTTCAATAAAGCTTTACAGTTTTCGGCAATGACTGAATTGAATGAAAATCGTGCAATTCGTATGCCATTTAAATCGAGGTCTGACTGTAAATGGCTTAATTGTGTCACCGTGAAATGAATATGCAAGGCCTGTAGACAGAACGCGTTCAAGACCTTTTGCGGGCAAAACTTATTCAGGTGGCAGCCACGCCCAGTTTTGGCTTTCAATTAGCGAAAGTCTGTTACAAGTCAAGAGCCTCTGTACAGGTTGCCAACGCTCGTTATTGTAAGCATGCCAATTGTATTTGCATTTGTCATTGATATGCATGGGAAGTGTGGCTGCCAAAAACCGAAACCAGACCCAAAGCGAACTAAAGTCATTCTTTGACTAGAAATTTTGAAAAGAAAAAGTCGTAAAGTCGATAAAACCCAAAAACCCAAAAAAAAACTTTTTACACTTGGCGTTGTCGTCATCGACGACATAGTACACCAAGTCGTTTGACTATTTTTACTTTCAATCTTTGTGCAAGACAAAGGCCCCCGGTATGCTCCATAACCAAAGACCAATACCGGTAAGCAATAAAAAAAAAAAAAAAAAAAACGCTTAACAAAGCCTATCAATAAAGAAGAAGCACAAAAAAAAAAAAAAACTAAAGAGCCGAAACAAGTTGAAGCTTAACTGAAACGCGAGCAACCGCAGCACAGGAAGGGAAAGCTGCAAACGTGATATTTTGGATGCTACATGTGTGAGTGAGTGTGAGTGTGTGTGTGCGTTGGTGTGGTTCATGCAAGCATGTTTGTGTGTGTGTTGAGTATGAGCTGGTAATTGTATTGGTGTGAGGCTCGTTTTACAGCTTCAAAGAAAAGCAAAAGTCTGCGACGTCAAAGCTACAGCTACAGCTGCAAAGCCAAAACCGACAACAACAACAGCAACGAACATTATGGCCAGAAATTGACATTCTTTGGCAGCCACGCCACACACTCACACACACTCACATGTGAAGAAACCAAAAGCAACAACAACAACAAAAAATCCCAAAACTGGCTGGCGGCACTTTCTCTTTCTTTCACTGACGTTGACGCTGTCACGGCCGATAACGGCAATGCCCAACAACAACAACAACACCAGCAGCAAAGAGAGACTAACTACAACAACAACAATAACAGCAACAGCAATAACAAACAGGAGAAGCTGACACAAAAAAAGGGAAGCACCAAAATCATTGGCAAGCATCAACAACAAATAAAAATAATAAAAAAAAGTAAATAGACCAATTGCCATTGTTGTTGTTGTTATTTTTGTTTTTGTTGCTTATTTTTATTACTGCCTGCAGCCTAAGCAATTTATAATTTATTTGTGCCTTTGACACGCACACATACGCACTCGGTCACATCGACACACACGCACACACTTACAAAAAGCTAGCCACTGTACACTGGGAAAAAATATATGTAAGTTCTTTTGTTTACCTTGACTCCAGACTTTGCGCTCTACTTAAAAAAAACAGCAGCATCGATTTAGTTTTTCTTTTATTTATAACTAGGGGCTCCGCCTCCTGCGCGCATTACACACCAACCAACTGGAATTTTTGTACTTCTCTTGCGATTCCTCGTTCTTCTTCAGTGGATTGATTCGCAATGTTCCGAAGCCCAATTGATTACGGCTTTATTGAGAAAGATTCGATCTTCTTCGTCGTGGCATTGTTACTAATAATATTCGCACAATAAGACTTAATAATAACACTCACACTAAACAGACCAATCGACGGGTATATTTCATATTCTTTTTCTTAAAAAAAAATCACAGACAACATAAAATAAAAAATATTTATAGATTCTATTTTGACAGTGTTGTCATTTGTTCTATATATTTTTGGTTACATTTCGATTCGTGCATTTTCTTTGTGATTAGTTATCTTTCTTAACTACTCCTTTTAATGTGAATTTTTCCGATATTTTAATAGCTATTCTGCTAGTCGGGGCGGAGACGAATCCAACCAACTATAGATCATTAAAATCCGTCCAGCATTTCTTGTGTTATAATGGGTGTAAGTAACACAAATTGGTTATACCCTGTACCAAAGGTATTATAAGTTCGTGCAAATGTATGTAACGAGCAGAAGGAGGCGTGACAGACCCTTTAAAGTATACATATTCAGCCATGTCTGTCTGTACGTGTGAGTAAAAGGATCTCAGAGACTATAAGAGCTATGGATCTGAAATTTTACCAAAAGATGCGCATAACTGTCACGCAGATGAAGATTTTGATATCTGGATATCTGGCCCCCTCCCACCGTAAGAGTGCGCGGTTTACTTCTTTTTATGTGAATTTTTCCGATGTTTTGATAGTTATTCTGTTAACCAAGGCGGAGACGAATCCAAAAAAACCTGGGATCATCAAAATCTGTTCAGCCTTTATTGAGTTATGAATGGTGTAACTAACACAACTTTATTATATATATATATAGACTAGAGTCCTGCGTTTAGTTTATTTGTTTATCAACAATTATGTCCCTTCTATTATCGCTTTTTGGGATTAGCCACTACAGTGAGAAGAGTTTTCTTTAGCACATGCGTCAAGTTATAAGTCGATTTAATGCCAAAAAAAAAAGATGCTCCCCAAGCAACCCTCGACTCGTCATTTCCTCTTTTTAGTGGCTAAGTTTTGGGAGAATTAATTCCACAGAACCTATATGTGTTACAATCCGTCATGTTAATTTTGATGAGATGTTTTCCGGCCTACACTGTACTGTATACTATATACTGGTTCAGCTGGGCTATTTTCTTGAACCTATTCGAATGATAGGAACAGAGGAATTATTTGGCTTGCCGTAGAGCAGACGATCTAGTTCGAAAGATCCTTCTCTTAGCAGCTGTTTGGTTTTTTGTCTGCCAATGCCACAGAAGTGTTTCGCCACCGTTCTCCCCAGCTTCTTATGTTCTGGTGTCCATCTAGCATTGCGTTTAGCCACACATATTAAAACGTAAAATAAGTCGTTTCAAAATTTCAAAGCGTTTCAAATTTCGGGCATCGGGAAAACGTACAAACTCCCCACAAATTTTTATATACAATTTATGGAGAAAAACAGATTTTGATATTCTTAATAAAACACGCTTAGCACAAATTTCATTACCTATTATTAAAACAGTTAATGATTTACAAATATTTATAAGATCAAAAATAGAATTCTATTCGAAAGGGATCCTCTCGTCCTAATTCCGGCCATATTGCAAGGTTTTTGTCATATTACTTGTTGACGAGTGCGCCCACTTCACACCAGTTTGCGTAAATGTCTTCAGCGAATAAAAGAGAGCAAAGAGTTGCTAAATAAAAAAAAAAAACCCACAAATATTAGATAGGATCAGTATTGCAGAATGTGGGTATTGGCTGTGTCTAAACTATCACAGCTGATAACTCCGATAAAACGTAACATGGTACCTCAATCTCCAAAGTATATTGTAGAACATTTTTTTATTTCTTTTTATTTTTTTTTTGATATTTGTTTATTTGTAATCTGTCCGAATTTGAATTTAAAAAAGCCAGTTATGAGGTATCGTCCGATTTAACACTCTTTTTCTCTTTATGCAAAAGATGACGAAAAAATTTTCCTATGGGATCATCCAGTCAACGATTATTGCTTTTAAAATCGCTAAGAATAAGATTCTTACTTCGTAAAATCGCAATAACATTTTAAGACGAATGGTCCCAGAAAATATTTTGTAATAATATAGAACCAGTTAACTTTTAAAAAAATTTCCAAATTTTAATTCTCAAAAGAATGAATATGTATCAAGAGTGAACTTATGAGTCGCTCAAAATATTCGAGGCAATATTAACATGCTTCAAAAAATTGTGGACTAATTTCAGACAAGTTGACAAAGTCATAAAATAAATTTTGTTTATATTTCATAAAAGCTCTACTCTTTAACTATTTGATTTCTCGCAGTGTATGCACATAGCTATGTATGTGTAAGTGCTGTTATAGCAATTGTTAGCATTCACTTTATATTTTATATTGGTTATTGTATAAAGAAATGTTTTTATTAACTACCAGACAGCAGCAACAGAGACGTCAACTGCACAGTCGCTGCAGACGTCAGCAGCGACTGCGACTCTCGACGCATTGTGACTCTTGAGTCTTGACATTGTGATAATTGACACTTTAAGGCACTCGAGATGACTTGCAACGAGGCGTGGCACAATAGGCTCTCATAATTGCCATGTTTATGATCATAAAATTTTCTCAAATTGAAGTGTCAGCAGAAGCTCTTGGCTTAAATAGGCGTTGGCCCACCCTACAAGAATAAGTGGGCTCAAATCAATGTCATATCAGTGTCATCTCGCAGTGTTGTCTGCGTAATCTACAGCATATGCAAAACAAGTGAAATTAAATTTGAAATTTAAACGAAATTAGTGCAGATTGCCTATTGCATAGTTTATTGCTTCGATTAGTTTTAATGCAAAATTTTTTTTATAATAAACCCTCAATCAATTCGCATGAATTGGTCGAATTAAATCACTGAATCATCACTATCCGCAAATTAAGCACAAATCCGTAGCAGCTTTCAGTGGAATTTAAAAAATTTCATAGCATTCCAAGCATGACTAATTTGTTTAAAAATTCCAACGAAATCTGCATTTAGTCACTTTTGATAATAAAGGGTCATCAATCTTGAGGGTTTTTTTTAAAAATAAAAAAAAAACGCAAAAATTTCCAACGAATCGGAAAATCTCTATTATCAATAGAAAGAACCGTTATTGCCATTTTCAAATGTTGGCCGCAACTGCGCCGTAGCTCTTCCGAGCGGAGGTTCCAATTTTCGGTGACGCGTTCGAGCATAATCGGCGGTATATCGCAAATCACACGGGAAATGTTGGCCTCTAATGCTTCAATCGTATCTGGATTATCCACAAACACTTTAGACTTCACGTAGCCCCATAGGAAAATGTCTAACGGTGTGATATTACAAGATCTTGGTGACCAATTCACCGATGCGGAGCGTGAAATTAATTGTTCACCGAATTGGTTCCTCAATATGTCCATTATTTCACGGGCTGTGTGGCAAGTAGCGCCGTCTTGTTGAAACCAAATGTCGTCGAGATCTCGGGCTCCAATTTCAGGTAGCAAATAATTCGTTATCATGGTGCGATGGTCGCCATTGACGGTTACGGTCTGACCAGCGTCATGTTTGAAGAAACTACGCGCTGGACGAGGTCTATTCGGTCGAGTGTCATCCAATAATGAATATTGGGTCTCAAATTTGTTGATGCTATGGCGAATAGTGGTCTCTGTAGGTCGATTATGGCGACCACAAAATGGTCTAAGCGCGCGAAAAACAGAACGCGAATTTCCATAATATATTTGTACGATTTGTAAACGTTGTTCGGGTGTAAGTTTTTCCGTGATGCAATAGCAATGAAAACTGAATAAAAAACACATCACAACTTGACAGTACTCCCTCGTGGTTTAGCAAAAAAAACCTTATTGAAATAAAAAACCTCAAGATTGATGACCCTTTATAATCTATTTCGAATGCTTATTTTTCGTTTTTGTTTATGTTTACGTTTTAATTTATGCTTTTTCTTGTAATTTACATGAAATTAAAATGCTGGGTTGTTTTTTTTTAATCCTTCAACATGGCAACAAAATTCAAGCAACATATAAGTTTTATCAATAATAAAACACCTACACAAATACACACACTCACGCACACCCAGCCAGATGATATTCCCATTGCGCTTATCAAATTCAATCATAAAATTTAATAAATATGTAAATTTTTAGCGTGTAAAATTACATGAAAATTTTATTTTTGGTTGTTATGCTTTTTTATTACTGTTATGTTGTTGTTGTACAGTAGCTGTTGTTGTTTTCCACATATCGTTATATAATACAGTGCGGATTACACACTTACAAATTGTTCATACGCAAATGTGTTGAAAATTAAATAAACTTTTGAATTAATTTGTATTTATTAAAAAAAAAAATTGATTAATTTTTTTATTTATGAAAATTTAGATCAGTCGAAGCCGTATCCGACAATGGGATACTTTGCAGCCGTTTTAACCAGAAACCAGTTTTTATCTGCGACCAATTTTGTATCGCTCCATTGTGCACATGTGCCGGGTTGTCTTGGGAAAAAGTCAACCATTTTTTATTTATCAGGCTCACATGAGTCTAAATTAAGATGCAAAACGCGATATTAATAAGCTTAGGATCCAAGAAGTTTGCTTTCAAACTGCTTATTGTAGCTAAAAAATTTAAAGACGATCCCAAATCTATATCTAAATAATATAAGCCGATCTGAAAAAATTGCAAGGCACCTAAATACAGGCCCACAAAAAAAAATTATATGTATTTTACATAGGACAGAGCTTTCTTTGAGGTTATTTCAGAACACTTGGGTACTGAACATTTTTCGACCTCGGACTCGGATATTTTTATTCGCCTTCGTTACTCTTCTTGGTAGCTTAGGGCCTCGTTTTGGCGCAGTTTGTTTTGCAGTGTCCCATCTGATGTTGTTTTGGGACAATTCTTGGAGTGCTGTGCGACGCCAGGTTGATTCTGGTCGGCTTACTCGCCTGCTTTCTGGGGGGTTTCATTCCAAAGCTGCGGCTTAAAATCCATATGGGTAGCCCTGTCTTATGTAAAGTACCCACCATTTTTTTTGTGAGCTATTTTTATAAGCTAAGAAAGTTTTTGACATGAAGTATATAATTAAAATTCTCGTAGCTCCTAAGTGGAGCATAGGGCCGAGACAAATAAATTTTGGCATAAAGTAATGTTCCAAAAATCATATTCTTCTATTCTTATATGCCCAAACTGATTCATTCCACAACTTGATCTAAATCATTTATAATCTTTTGCCCCTTGCGCTGGTTACAATAATTTCGACTAACACTGTACGCAGTACAACACGACGTATGCGTAATTTACTATTCAATCAACTTTGATTTGCTTGATTATTGTTTTTATTGCTTGTTTAATATTTTTAGCTAAGCATACCACCATGTATAATTAAAAAGGATATTTTTTGATTTGCTTTTAATTGATATATGCATATTATATTTCTATATAGTATATATGTATTAATAGTAATGTATACATGTATAATTTGTTAGTTAAGTCATTACACGCCTAACTTGTTTTGTTTTTACTAATATATAAAATCATTAAAAAACTAAAAATAAAAACCATTGTGTTAATTGCATGTACATGGTAAAAGTCTTTATTATTATATACATACTACTAAACGTGAGCTGTTATATATATTATATTTAATGGCTGACTAATTTATTTCACACGATGTTTGTATAAATTGTGAATTGCGCAATGAATTTTGAAGCCAGAAAATCACTTTCTTGGCTTGAATTATGCAAGCCAAATCGTTTAACACATTTAATTAAAAGCACTTTCTTTTAGCACGCACACACAGATACACACACACACAGTTACACATGCATAGAAAGAAACACACTAATACTTATATAATAAGTGTTGGCGTGTGCCAGGCATTAAATAATGTCGTTTGAATTAACACCGATGAAAAATAATATAAGAAAAAAAAAAGAGCAACAAAAAATGTATTATAGCCATTTTCATTAGCCAAATCTTGTAGCTTACTTTTGGGCGGCGCATTAAAATCACTCGTGCTTGGCTTTTGTTATGTTTTGCGCAGCCCCCAGTCTTACATTACACAGTGAGAAAAAACTATGAAAGTTGTACTTAAATATTATTCCTTCAAATATAAGTATAAGTAAGTTACTACAAAATGTGAGTAAGGCTCACCCTAAAATATTCAATAAGCGATTATGGTTTTTTAAAAATTTGGATGGATCTGATAACAAGAAATAAGAAAGTCTGTTATGAGATAACTTGTTATGCCCTTGACTATTTTGCTTATGTGGGTACTTGGTAGTTTTTCAAACATTTTTTCGAGAACTGAAAAAGGTGTAAATTATAATTTAAAAAAAAAATTAACATTTTGTCGAATTGTTTGATTTCTAATGGTTAAGGGGAATAAAGGTGAAGTCAAAATGTGGGCAACCCAACAATTTCCATCCCTTTTAAAGCAGTGGTCGGCATAAAGTCAACTCACATTTCAGCTTGCGTTTGTGTGAGTGGCACAGTGACGTCACGGCGGCCTCGTGTCAGTTGCAGCGCACCATTAATCCCTATATACGTGAGATAGGGAATTGCCGACCTCTACTCTAAAGTAACCAAAAAAAATACCAAATCGGTGTAAACATATCTATATGACTACTAGGAACTACTTTTCTCTCAATATTTTTTGAGAGAAGACACGGACAATATCACCTTGGATCTTCAAAAAAAGGTGGAAAATGGGCGAAAATAATTGAAGCGGGCCACTTTTTTGTTCGACCTCTTCGTTTTCGATGTTGTTTACATATGTTATAGAGCTACTAGAGAATGTTTGCTAAGTAAATTTTTATTGAAAAATTCCGATTACTTATCGATTTATCGATAACTGAATATTGGATTTTTCATTTTTAGACTTGTCTTCGACAAGCCATATTTCCCAAAAAAAATAAAGATATCGATGCAAATTTTTTTTCCTGAAAGACACACTTTTGAACTTGAAATTTTTTTTTTTACTTTTTTCAATAATTTTTTTATTTTAAAATTCAACAATGATTTCCCACTTTAAAAAAAAAAGTGTGCCATTTATGCGTATAAGTTCACTTTGAAAATGAAAAAAATAAAAAGTTAGTAACTCCTAGAATTGTGAAAGTTATGCTTATCTTAGTGATGACACCTCGCTCGTTTGCCATAGTAAACAGTACCTCGAAGAATTACAAATAAGTATAACTCCTCGGAATTAAAAGATAATAAGGTATAAACTAAAAGTAACAAAAATATGGCCACGTCTCCAAGGTCAAAGGTCACAAAATTCAGTTTTTCGAAAATGTTCTAAAAAGTTTTAGGGCGCTAAATTCTCTAATCGGTACAAGACAGTACATCATACAACCGACCCATCACGAGATATAGTCTTCTGAGTGCAACGTGTGAAGTGCGTCTTTTTATGGAATTTCAGCAACAAAGCAACTCCCACTATAACATATGTAAAAGTCATCCAAATCGAAGAGGTCGACCAAAAAAGTGACCCGCTTCACTTACTTTCGCCAATAAAAATTTTTTGTTTTTTTTTCTCTCAGTGTATTCACTTAACTTGCTGTGCACGTTAATAAGGCAAATATTTGCACTGACAATCAGGCCAGCAAAACTTTTGGGGATTCTGCTCAACGCTGCAGTGGACAGACAGCTCAACGCCCTGCCGCTTCAGCTCTCCCAGCCACTCTTATGGGCTCTCTCCTGCTACCACTCCCACTCTCGAAATTATGAACGCATCCAAGAAATTCACAGGTAACAATTAACCCAACGTTTCGACCAAATTTTGTTCGCCTGGCTTTGACTTTGACTTGACAGACAACAGGCAAGTTTAACATCCTGGCCACATTACGCAAAGTGTTTACTTGTATCTGTTTGAGTCCCTGCCGCCCTCTCTCTCACTCACACTCTCTCACAGTTCTCTCTCTGCACCACTCCGTGTGTGCTTGACAAGCTGTCTGAAGCTTGAATTTGCATGTTTGCTGGCTTCTCACTCCCTGGCGCTTCATCTGTATCAGGTGCTGCACATGTTCAGCTTATTTGTTGACTAGGTTTATGTCTTTTATTTCAGCAGGGTTCTCCCGTTTTTTGTTTTTTTTTTGCGGGCGTTTTCACACGCTGCGCATTTAATTTGCATTCGAAATTACGCTCAATGCGTTACCACTGAGCTGCCTAACTAGGGAAATTGTCCTGCTCTCTAGTCTGCTTCTACTATGTTGGCCTGTCCTGACCTGCCCTGACTTGACTGGCCTATCATCATCATGCGGACAACCAAAAGCCTTGCCTTGTTCCTGTGTGTGTTTGTGTGTGTGTTCTTATAATTGGATGTCTACCATTTTGTTCGTATTGCATTTCCATTACGGGGCAGACATTTGAGCTACGTTTTTACCTTGCTCATTTTCATACTCTTCAGGAAGTAAATAGCATAAGTGCATTTTTAACAAGCTTTGTACCTTGGCAAGGATACTAAAAAGGCAAAGCTTTAATATTTAAGGGCGTCTGCTGGAAATATACCCTATACTATTTTACTATTGAACTTGGCGCTCTATCAGTGAAGTGACCCAGTATTCCTTCAATCGATTTCATATATGATTCGATTTCAGAGGATGCCAGAGCACTGCTTAGGGAAGCCCCTTAACTACTCAAAGAATGAGATATAAAGTCTGTAGGATGAATTTTGGTTGCGATTTCTGTTACTAAATTACCTAAACGGTTACAGTTTCTCACCTCCTTGCCGTACCAAAACATCGGTTACTGATAATTATTTCTTACAAATCTAGAAAATATGAGATTTAAGATTTTGCGGCTGACAACGTCAGTGTCACCGTAAAGCTCATGGTTCATTCGAATACGGAAATCACCATCCCATCCACATTTGTCAATCCGAAGATTCGTCGAAGCACTTTTCTCTCGAAGGCCCCTAATGTTGCCTTATCGAATGTTGACAATGTCTATGCTTCAGCGCCATAAAGAAGCACGGGTATGGTAAGGGATTATTTTTGTATATCGAGAGCGGGCTCTAACCCTGAACTCCTTACCGAGCCCAAAGTAACACCGGTTTGAAAGACTTATCCGGAACTTCAAAGTTATAACTATCTAAGCCAAATGGCGTTGTCTCCTTACTTGTAGATAGGAAGTATTTCGTCTTACCGCCAAGCCCATATTTTTCGACTCTTTTTCCATTTTCAAGAGTGCTAACCTAGTAGAATGGCACTCTTATAAAATAACATGCCTGACCTATTGACAACGGGCAATGTATGGAATGGATTCCAACAAAAGATTGAGAAAGTCAGATGATAGTGTATCACCCTGCCTGAAACCTCGCATGGTATCGAAGAGGTTCGGAAAGGTGTCTTTCCTATTAAGAGGGAACTGCAAGAGTTTTTAAACGTCATCATACAAAGCCGAACTAGCTTTGCGGGAATACCAAGCTCAGACATGGCTGCGAAGAACTTTATTCTATCAGGCGTGCCGAAAGCAGCTTTGAAGTAGAGTCTTCTCCAGGGCAACACTTTATGAGGCAACCTGCGTTTATTAAAAATTGGAATCATTTTCCTTTGCTCTCCACAAAAAATTGGAGGTAACTTTTGCAATTTTATATATTCAGAAAAACTTTGAATTCTTTTACAGGGACTCTAGTCTTTTGCCATTGATTTAAGAGAAGATTATCAAAATATCTAGTCCCATTATGAAGCTCTTTGATTCCTTCTCAGTCACAAATTTCTTTGCCAAAATCTAAAGCGTATTTGAGCTTCATCGTTATCTAGAGAAAAACCTTGCTTGCTGTTTCTTTAATTTTCCCTGAATTTTGTTTGCCTACTTTTTTGTGCATACACAAGTAGGTTGGTTGGTAGGTAGGTAGTTGGTTGTAAGGGGGGGACGTGGTAACGAAATCAATGCAGCTCAGCTCCGCTTTTGCGCAGCAAATTGCTGCAAAATCAAATGTCAAATACACATTTGGTTGACCCAGACCAAGAGTCAAGACCCCGGATACCCAGGCAGGGAGTCATACTAACAGGCGCGGTCTGCGTACCGAGTCGTTGACATTGTGTCACTGGCAGTGGCAGTGTATCCGTGCCCCATGTCCCCTGTTCTTGTGGTGTATGTTACCTGCTTTACGACTGTATGGGTCCGTGTTTTGCGCTCAGTCAATTGTGCCTTCGGCCAAGTTAAGCGCATACATGAATGAAATCTTTAAGGATTTGGAGCAGAGCCAGTTCTATAGTATAGTTGTTGCTGACACCGTTGACCGGCGTCTTGGACGCAAATTCGATTTGGCTGCATTTTCATTTTTTATTTCTCGATTTCAATTCAATTTTCCTGTCGTTTAAGCATAGGTAAACAATAATTAGATGTGCTTTAGCTTGATCCTGTCATACGTTTACGATATTACTTGGCCCAAACACACACCACACACAAACTCAAATTAAACTAGTGAACTGTAGTCTCAAGTGCAGTTTAAGCCCCAATATGTCCTGCTTTAAGCCCCTTACCCCACAGCCTTACCCATACCCATACCAACAACTTCTCTGGGCTATTGCGGTTTTGGGCTTTTGTGCCATTTGTGGATTTTGGTCAGCGCATCGATTTGGCCAAAGTGCACAATCAGTAAAATTAAATTAGATTTGTGTCGGCCAAAGCTAAAAGCTTCAGTCAAAGCCGCCCAGCAGCAGCATTGCTTGGCCTGGTCATACTTGCGGTCATGTCTTTCAGTCAAAGAAACCATGCCGCCCCCCTCCTGCCACTGCAGCACCACTGGTCAGTCCTTATGTTTTGTACTCGCAGCATTCCATGCCACTCTCTCGACGGGATTGTAGCTATAAACTTTTGATATTTTATGACTTTGAGCTGAACTTGCGCTTCAGGCTTGCCATACACTGCCTGACACTGCCAAGGAGCTAATGTTTTTTTAAACGTCGCCGTTGGCAGCTGCCAAGCATCCCAATTGCTGCCCTTTGTTGTTATTGTGCCCATTGTAGTTGTTGTTGCCGCAATCGCACCATGGTGGGCAATGAGATTTTGTGGTCATGAAATCGTTTAGGGAAACGATATTTAATATAAATTTTGGATTAGTGCCATGCCAATCGATAAATTGCTGGAATTTATATTATCGTTATATAATAGAGTATGCAGCAAATTATGTTGCATGTTTATTTATATAATCAGCATTTAGACTGTAACAAAATATCGATAGCATATTCGATTTTGCTCGCGAATTTTAAATTGTTTATTTAAAATCGATAAATTGTTGAAAAATCTTAACATTTTGACTTTGAATTTTTTCACTGTCAAGTAAAGTTAGTTTTATATTCAAAGTTTGACTTTGATTTAAAAAAAAAAGTAATCGCTTTGATAATCGTTAGTACCTACCAAATTTGAGATCGGCATATTGATAAGCACATTATTGATTATGACTCTAACTAAATTAAAGATAATATTCCATATAATCCGATTCCCTTAATAAACAAAAGTTAACTCTCGACTTTTTTATAAGTTAATGGTCAAATTATAGTTGTACAAAAATTCAAATTCGTAACAATAATGGAACTTTGCAAGTTTTATGCTTTTCGGGGCTACTTTGGTAAATCCGCGCTAGAAAAGCTAAAATGTTTGCTTGATTCGAAATTATTAACCTAAAGCTAGCATTACACCAAGCAAATATTTGCTCAAAATCTTTCAAATATTTGCTCAAATATTTTATTGTCAATGTGATGAACAAATACTTGAGCCAAACCTTTGGCAAAATTTATTTGGCCACGTGTTTGCCAAATAGAATTTCGAGCAAATATTTGCTACGTTTAATGCTAGCCTAAAATGTACCGTGTCGTAGTACTATAATAGTTATTTCGATTTTTTTATCGATAAATTTATTTGTTGATTTAGATTACATTTTTAAATACGACTTTTAGATGATTTAAGCGCATTTATTTTAACTGGCGTCATACCTATAAATATATTTCCCATATAAGCCTTTTTATGCTTTAGGTTTATCATATACATAGTTCTTTTACAGTGTCAGAAATATTTTTATTCAAAAAATTTGTCATATAACGACGTTATTATATTATATTTTGCCAGAAAATAATTGGGTCACATTTTGTAAGCTTAATGGCATATTTTATTAAATTTAATCTGGGATTTATTTTAAAAAATTATCCTCGCATAAACTAATACTTGCTGCCATGTGGCTAATAAAATATGACAAAGGAGTAAAGGAATAAGATGGCCGCCAAAAACCTAAAAAATCATTCTTAGGTCTGCCGCTTTGTAATTTTGAAATTATAACGCCAGATTCGTAATTAGCGACCCCGAAAACCCATATTTGCATACCCAACACGAACTTTAAACACAAAAATGAAAACACATCTTGGGTCCGCCATTTTGAAATTTTGAAAAACTAGCAAGTCTGAATAGCATATAAAACGGATTGCAATAATGTTTTTCTGAGAATAAGATTAAAAATAGTGATTAAACTATTGAGTTACTTCGCTTTGGCGGCCATTTTGAAATATCCAAAATCACCATTAAAATTAAAGTGTGAGTAGGGGGTAGCTGGTTTGACAGAGAATGACCCATATGTAAAAATTCGACTACAAAATTAAGCCTAAACTGATTTCGAAAAATTTTACTCCGAAATCGCTAACGACTCCAGCGGAATGGAAAAATAGACTCCGTTCGTCGAACAATTTTTTTTAAGCAACATTCAGCCAATAAAACCAAGTAACTTTAACCATAGATTTATCTATTTACCTAAGATAAAATATTTGACTTACCATTAGTCCAAGTCTAGTCGTGAATCAATCAAATGCTGTTAAATTTTTTGCCCAGTCTATTTCCATTTGGATTCCACTGTGCATTCAACGTTCCTTATGGAATTGAGCAATTGCATGGAAACGCAATTATTGTGTGTACTCAGTGCTCCATAATTATTATTGATCGTATTTCAATTTGGTTGAACATATCGTTTTATAAATTTTTTATGCCGCGCTTACAATAATCTCCACTTGCCACCAAGATAGGGATGTCCCCGCTGGAACAAAACCTCCCCGGAAACCTTAACTGCTGCCGTTGCGCCTTCACGCTCTTTGTTGATGATTTTTCAAATGCGCTTAATGACATTGCGTTCGGGATTGGGTTCGGGTTTGGGTTCGGGTTTGGGTTTGGGTTTGTCATTTGTCAGAGAACCCAAGCCGGCTGAAGTCTTCCGCTGTACCTCTACCCTCCGCTACCCGCACGTTTTTGCTGTCTCTTTCAGCTGGCGGATTGTTTATTTAAACGCTTTCGCTGTTGCGTGTGATTGAGCTTAATGCATATGAAATGGTAATTACGCATACGCCGCATTGTGCACCGAACGTAGGAAGCTGCTCCACTTATTGCTTATTGCTGTTCATTTATCTTATTAATAGTCATTTATCCATTTCTGCTTTTCTCCGCTTATTTTGTTGCCGCTCTGTTTTCTTGGTGAAATTGACAAGTGCTTGCCCCTACCCCCGCACGTCCACTCCCCACGCCACTACCAACAAAGCGACAATTTATCAAGCACAAAAAATATATTAAAAAAAAAGAGCATGAAATTCTTGGCCAATTGTGGCAAGTTTATTGTGAACATGGCCCAAAGAGCAGCTGCATTTGTCATTTTCTTAATAAACTTTTTGGTCAGCAAAAGTTTGATGGATCGGGGCCTATCAGTTTATCATATATGGCATATTTTTTAACCACTTTGCGTCTAGACATTGTAATTGTGCCACACACTGACCAATGTCAATCTCAGTTGAATTGTCTTTTGTTGGCCAGGTCAGCTGCCAGCTCATGTTGAGTAAGTTTTTTGTTCCCCTTGGTGCTGTGTGATGTTTTGTGGTAAGTGAATTTGATTTGGTCTAATAAATCACTTGATGCGGCTGCTTTGCATTGGCTTTTAAATCACAAGGTGTCACTCAGTCTTTCACTACTGACAAATACATGCACTGAAAGAAACGTTCTACAATAGAGAAATTACTTAAAAAGCTTTGGAAGTTGTTTGTGAATTTGAAGCTTAAGGATAATGTCTAAGCTTTAATCAATCGGTCAAATTTGCAAAATTCCACACAAATAATTTTTTACAATATCAGTAACTTTTACAATAAAAAAAAACTGGTTCGAATCCAGGTATTCAATTAATTTGGCGATTTGAGCTGCAAAACTAAACGAACTGACTTAAAAACGAAATGCCATTTCCATTTTCCAAAACTACAAAATTTTTTTTATTTATATGCAAATGAGAAAAAAAAATAGAATAAAAATAAATATATAATTGCACTAATTTTTATAAAAAAAAAAACTTTTTCTGCATACAATATTTAAAAAAAAAACAATTGCACCAAAGCTATGATAATTTCCACCTTGGAATAAATGCCCAAATTTTTGGAAAAAAATCGGAAATTATTTTCTTAAAGTAGATCCTGGAGTACAACAATTACATAAATAAAAATAATGTGATGGCAACCCTGAAATTTGTATAAGCTTGCAAGCTCTGATCAACAAGCAGCTGGTTGCTCACCCACAAAAAGCACGAAACTTAACAATAAAAAAAAAAAAATGGCTTCGGGTAGATGGAAAAATTTAAGAATTTATGGAAATTATGATGATTATGATAATCGCTTAATATTTTTAGAATCCATTTAATGTAAATTCTTTATTCTTATTATTATTCTTAGAAACAAAAAAATTATCGGAAATAAAAGATTTAGGCAATTGACGCCACCAAGTTAAAAGACTTTCGAGTCCCTTTTGGCTGGCATTAGTTAACTCGCTATATTGAGAAAATTCTACCAAAGAAATAACATTTATTCAAATAAATAAACATTATTACGCCAACTATATTATAATATTAGAATTAACTTAACAATATTTATGGTGGACTTTAGTTAATAAAAGATGGCTACGTTAAAGTCGGGCGCGAACGACTTTCGGATGTACCACTGCTTGCAATAAAATCCAGTATACTGCTTAAGAACACCAAAAGTCATTTGATTGCCAAATTAGGTTACAATACCTTCATAAACAACCAAAAACAGACAAATTTTGAACCAAAAATGTTTTTTTGACCGATCTGCCCTATGGGAGCTATATGATATAGTCAACCGATTTCAATCAAATTTGGTACAGAAAATATAAAAAACTTCCAAGTGCCAAATTTGGTAACGATAACTTCATAAACAAACGAAATACAACTATTTTTCTGCAAAAAACGTTTTTTTGACCGATCTGCGCTATGAAAGCTATATGATATAGTTTGTTTTTTTCGAGGTCCTCTGAAACACCCCTATGGGAGCTATATAATATAGCCCCGGTATCAAAAAAATATAATAAAATTGTCTCCCGTAGGATAATTACGGATCTGATATGAAAATTTGGTTGCTCTAGCTCTTACTATCTCTCAGATCTAGGCGTTCATACAGACGGACATGGGTATATCGACTTCTCTAGTCACCCCGATCATACTTTGGGTAATTTTGGGGGATTTCCGACGTCTCCTTCTGTATATTACATACATTTTCGGCTTGCACAAACTTAATATACCCATTGTACCATACGGTACAGGGTATAACAAAATTACGACACTTTTGAGTAGAAAAATACGTATACGCGACGTAGCCTTACATGGATAGTGGCGGAGTAGCCAGATCGATTTGAAACTTGGTGTGAATGTTAAAGCTCTGTACAAGGACTTTTCAATTTTACTCCAAAATTTTGGATTTTGACCCATTGTGCATAGGGCTCCAACAACACAAGAAATCTTATAAATACAATAGTGGACATTCAAAACTTTTCATACTGTTATAAAATTTATAAATTTGGAACTTCCGTTAAGTTTTTATTGAAAAATTGAAATATATCAATACAGGTGAGTTATAAAATTCTGAAAATATATGCAACTTTACTGATCGTAGCGTGCTTGATTGAGTTAGAGAAGGTGGAAAGGAGCTTCAGCTTTAAATTTATTTTGTGGTGTGACCCATAAGCTACAAAATACCAGAATGTGCAGCGTTCAAAATACTATGAGCATCAGAAGAGTCAGAAAATATGTTTAAGTGATGGATTATTGTAAGAGGACGACACAACGTGCATTTAGACGAAAAGCCAGAATGAAGAAAAAAATCGGTATCCTGAGTTTTCTGATGCTCGCAGTAGTTTGGACTTTGCTATATTTTATATATTTAAATTAAATCAATTCAAAAATTAATTACAACCATTTTCCTTCCATCCTTTCTAGAAACTCACAACAGACGCCCACCAATGCGTCATATACACATCCTCGGTAGCATTTTTCCATGTTTTCGATTTGATGAGAAAATAGGAACCTTTTCCGAACAAAAGTGAAAAATTTTATATTTGACAAAAGGTAAAGGTAAGATTTTTTGTTGTTTAAGTTTAAAGGTAATATAACAACAACTGGAAATATTGGCAATAAAGTGAGTCACTTTTTTCAATCCTAAAAATTTTGCATACTAAAATAAGTGTTGGGGATACAAGTATTTTGTTTATATACAAACTTATCTATTCCTAGTTAATTTTGCATAGCATAATTTTTCTCAGTGTAGCGTACACAATATGCTCACATAGCGCTTTGACAAGGGTCGCGCTTATATGTATGCTACATAATACACATATTCTTTTCTTGTTTGCTAGCATTTTCCTTTGCTTCACTCTGCTTCACTTACTAAGCAGTCTTACACACACACACACACATACTCACAATGGGGTCAACAAGAACATCAAATTGTTTGCTTGTTTATTTATTTATTTATTTGACCAACACTGGCACTTGTCACAAAGCAAAGGCAAAAATGCCGCACAGCTTGATTTATATATATTTACATGTCAGCCATGCTTTTCCTCTACTTTTTTTTTACGAATTGTTGGGGTTGTTGTTTTTCTTAATGTTGTTGTTGCTGTTGTTTCTGAAGTCCAAGTTAAACATATTTCGACCAATTAGACCTGCGCAACTTTTGATGCAGCAATAAATCTAAGGCAAAAGTAATAAAAAGTAAAAGAAAGCCAAAAGAAATCCCAAGTTCCAGTCTTGCGTATGGGCATGTATATAGTTATCGTTATCGGCATCGCCATCGCCATCGCCATTACCAACGCCATCGCCATCGCATTTCCGGTAAAGTCAAAGTCGTTAATTAAAAAGTTTTTAACAAGTTAATTGAAATAGATCTCGATTGGAGTTTTTATTGATATTTTGTGCCGACGTTTGCCGTTTGTTGCTTTTTGCTGCACGTTCAACATGCTGCAAATGAAACTATATAATTAGTTCAGTTGCAGCTCTTAACACACAGTTCACTACAGTTTTGTTTTGCACAGTTCTGTTTAGTTAGTTAGTCGAGTGCAATGCAAAGTTTGACTTTTTTCCTTTTACTTTATTTTTGAAGTGCGCGTTGAAACGTTTAAGCCCAAAATGGTTCACGCTGTTTGCCAACAACTTCAAAAAAAAAAATACAACAAAACAGAGAGCAGCAGAGGGTACAGCATTTATGGCCAAAAACTGCTTGGTAACAAGTTAACACATTATGAGTTTGGCCTTGGCTGGCAGCTGGCCAATACATTTGACATTTGGACAGCTGCTACATAAATTAAAAAATAAAAAACAATAACATAAATAAAAAATAAAGCAAAAATAAAACAACAAAAAAATAGTGTTACCCTTTGCTACCTAAATAAATAACTACTGAAAAAATAAATATGTATTTAATAGCATATATTGACCAGAGGCCATATGAAATAGCATATATAGTATTAAGGGGCACACACGCCTGCAGCTTGCTTGGCCCAAACATAAATAAAAAAATAAATAAATAAAAGTTACAAAAAAAAAAAAATAACAACAAACTTTTGTCAAAGCCGGGCATAAAGTGCCCCAAGTGATGCTATAGTATTCCCGTATCCTGGCAGTCCTGGCCTGGCACCCTTTCAGATAACGTACCCTGGCCCTTTTTTTTTTTTGGTGCTGCTGAGCCTGCAGCTAGAAAAGCCATTCAAATGGCCAAGTGGCATGTGGCAAGTGGCAAGCATGAAGTTTGCAAGTGTAAGGACTATGCTGGCTGGCAATCGCTTGCCAATATCGAAATCAATAATGATTTTGGCCCTTGCCGACTTAAACTTAAAATGAAAATTATGCGCACAAAATGACCGGCAATGCTCGACAGCCATTTTGTATGTTCATAACGGTACGGCTAACGGTATTGTACAACTGTAGCAATGGCGGACAAAGCATTGTCGGCTGCTATCAAAGTAAAGTGTTTTCTTTTTTGCCAACTTTTCGCAACAACTTTTTGGGGCCAGACGCAGCTGTGGCGCGTGTTTGTTATTGTTATAGTAAATAGTATACACTGTCGTGAGAGCAAGCTATATTAGCTAGATATTGTGGAGCATCCACAAATGGTTGTTTTGGGAGCAATGGGCTAACAAATTAACCACAATCTATCGATTAATCGTAGAGCAATTAACGATAAAGGAAATAGGAATAAGTAGTAAGCTATATTAGAATTTGTTACTAAAGTTAGATAGTTATGTATAGGAAGAAATGTATGTGAATTAAGAACTGTTTATTTTTGACCTTTAAGAAAGATAAGAGGGAATTACACTGAGCAACATATTCTTACTTATGGCTGTGGATAAGGTTTCCGCCATAATCAACAAGTCAGTTTTTTTTTTAAAATGAGCTTGGGCGAATTTTAGTTAACTAGTCTACTCTTATTTAAAAAAAAAATATTCGAATTTGAATATCTCGAAAAAGTAACAGTTGTGTATAATAAGTCTTATCTTCCAGGCATAACCAGTTAATACCATAATAATACCATGTATTTCAATGCTGATATTTAATTTTTGGTAAATGTGGCAGATTATTTCTGACGAATTTTCAAAAATAATTGGCCAATCCGATGCCACTGTAAAAAGTGCCATTAAATAACTTTACAAAACCAAACCACTCGGTTGATTTTTTTGCCTCCCTTTTTTATTACGCTTGGGAGCTTAAGGCCTCTACAAGACCCTTCCTTCTGAGTATTTCCTTCTCTTGTATGGGTTTCAGTAATCGTGTATTTTTGTTCGATCCGCTGATTGGCCAGATGCGACTTATGCCAGTGATGGGGCTGCCACCTAACGCCAAGTGGCCGTGACGTCCCTTGGTGATGGGGCGACCATCAAAGCTCCCAGGGGAAAAAGCTTACCTTACTGGGTTAGCACACTTTTGCTCGCCGCGCCATCTATTGGCAAGGATGAGAACCAAGATGACAACGGTTTGTGTCCTTGCTGATCACATTGAGCTTGATCGAGCTTGTTTTGTTCTTTCTTGCAAAGATGTGTGCTCGTGATGCAAAGAATTTTACAAGGTGCCGCAAACAAGTGCACGAATTTGGCTGCGCAGAAAACATGGCGGATCGGGCTCACTCTTAGTATGGTAGCTATGTGAAATAGTGGTCCAATTTTGATCAAACTTCACACAAATGTAAAAACTGACACTAAATTAAACTGACATAAATTTTGGTTGCGATATTTTAAAAAACAAAAAAGTCTCTCGTTTCTTTTTTTCGCATTGCGTGAGCTTCTTATTGTTGGTTCATGATGCTTGCTGGTGGAATAGCGGGGTTGAGGTGCGTTTACCAAAGGTATGAAATATTGGGAAAAAGGGAGTGCAACATGCCAACGACTAAACCACCGAGGCCACCACTTGGGTGATTATTTTTTTATTTTTCTGGACTTTGTAAGTTAAATACAGACATGTATGAATCCATCTTCACAGCATAACCTGCTAATTATATTTATATCAACTTTCCAGTAAATGTTCGCAATATGAGTCTTGAAAAGCTTTGATAATTTTATCATGTAATATACCTAAGCTAAACGATAGAAGTGATATCGATTGAACATTTTATTTCGTTTTCGAAAACTTAAAGATGGTTTAGTAAAAAACCAAAGACATGTAAATTTTATTCTGCTCATTTAAAAAGGATTAGTCTAATCAAGACGAAAATGAACTTAAGCGTTGCGCAAATGCCTTCTTAATGGACTCAAAAGCAAACTCAAAAAGTTCAAAGCCAAGCCTATTCGTATATCTTGGTAGCTTTTTCTTGGTCATTTGCATGGGAAAAATTGAAAGATTTATTTGGTCATTGGAGTACTATTGTAATGTCTTTGCTATCTATTTAGAAACACCAATATAGTCCACATTTGGAGATACCTCTTTTTCTTGCAGTGTATTAAGTTGTCAGTAGAGATGTTATTTTTATCAACCACCTTCAATTCTTGCGTAATTATCACATTTAAAGTTCCTCAACTGAAAGCGACAGCTGTCAGTAAGTTCACAACTTTTCGCCTTTTTAATTCATTTTCGCCTTTTCCGTTGTAAAGGTTTTTTGTAATTAAGTTGGCTCAAACATTTTTTAATATTTATTTAAAAATTACAAAATTAAAGTGGAGCCATAAGATTAAGATCCTTTAGGTACAACTTAAATTTAGATCCGTATGGGAACATAAGTTAATAAATTAATTTTTTTAAATATTCTTTGATATTCTTAGTTTCTATTTATGACAATTTCAAGTTAAATAGTTATTGATAAATACATATTTCTTTTCTTTTTTTTTTTCAATTCAACCCAAAAAAAAAAGCATGCGCAACCAAACTGTATTTTTATATGGTCCATGTTTTGCATACAAAAATACCCTTATAATGAGAATAGCATAGTCGTGGATAATTTCCCCCGAAAGGTGTAAAGCTGTGCTTACAATGATCAAGGGAAATATGAGTTAATGGCGATAGCAAAAAATTCTGACTTGGCAGCAGGCAAAAACGAATCCGAATAAAATTGTTCGATTTGTTCTTTTCGTTTTCCAGAGCCAGGCCGAATATTTTTGTTTTAACAAAAAAAAAAATAAAAACTTGGAAATTGTCTTGAGCACAAAAAGGCACAAGGAACGAACATTACGTTTGAAAGCCAGCCACTAGAAATTAGCAGCCAGAGATTAGGCATTCCCTCACAGCTAGCACATTAAAATTTTGAGTTAAGCTTAATTTATTATTAATGCATATTAACATTATATTGCCAAAAAACATATTTAAATAACTTAAGGTTAGTGTACTTATACATTACTTTATAATTAATCGATATAAATAAATAAGATTATTTAATTTCATAGAGCATACACAATTCGGTTTCTGCAGTAAAAAACTTGGTCTTCTTCTTATTTACTATAACTGCTGTTGGCCCGCCGGCTTATTGGCCCTAGTTGTGAAGCAGCAAACAGCTTGTGGCTGTATAATACATATATATATATATATATATTTATATAGTATATATTAAGCGTAAACTGAAAGCTGGAAAAACTTTAAACTGATATTTCAATGAGTTTTCCTTTCAATTTCGTTGTGGTCGCTGTGCCAACGATGCACTTTTAACCTGTGGCACTCCCGAGGGAAATCCTTTGGCCCAGCACTTGCTGCTGTTAGCTGTTTGGCCAAGTTGCCAGTAACGTCTGCAGCAACAACAACAACAACAACTGCCATAAAAACTGCAACTTTAACCACTAGTAGAACCAACTAAAATCGATTGGTTTTTAAAGTTTATGGCTATGGTCAGAATATGACCGCAACTATTTCAATTCGCTTTCAGCTTTATTAGCAATTAAATTTATTCAATTGCCGGCCCAGAGGCAATTCCAATGCAAAGCTAAACCGCGCGCTAATTTGGCTAAAACTCTCACTCACACACACACTCATACACACTTGGCCAAATGGCAGTGCAATAATGTGCATTTTATACAGAGATGTGTTTATTGTTTTAATAGTGCAACAAGAGTTGCCACAATCCGACGGCATTGCCCCAAAATGTATGCTAAACTTTTTGCCATGTTTTGCAACAGATGTGCGAGTGTGTGGGTGAACAGCTGCGCTTATGTCTGTGTGTGTGTGTGTGTGTGTGTGTCTCGTTGTGCATGTTTAATGCAACTAATCAACATTAGGCCACGTTTAGGCCACGCACACAACGATAGCGGTTTGGAGATAAAAAGAGAGCGGCAGAGCTGAAGCGAGAAAGAGAGAGATACAACGACAAAGAGAGACAGACAAACGATTATTGTAGCTTTGGGTCAACCGCCTCTGACTCACGCATAAACACTCATACGCACACAGTTTGACGTCCATGCTGGGTTTACACCGTCTCACAGCGCACAGTTCAGTGTAAACAGCCAACGATTATTTATTTTTTTTATATATATTGTAGGTATATAATTCGAATAATCAAAAAATGGATCGCCAATTCATCTTAACTTATTTCACATATCATTTCAATTTATCTCTCTGTGGCTTCTTCTGCTCATAAATTTATTATTTTTTGGAAAAATTACAGTTTTTCCAGCATAATTTGTAGTCAGGCATAAGGTGTTCAAACTACAGCCAATCTCTTATTTTCAAGTACAAATGTAGCTAAAATTTTATGAAATAAATTTTAAAAAATCACAGGACTAGTGACACGTTACTTTCTATTGAAATCCCTTTCGACACGGATGGTTTTTTTTTTTTTTTATTTGATTGATATTATGTATGTATATATAATACAAGATATCGCTCCTATTCAGAGCATAGGGCAACAATGTTCAAATTCGAATAAAATTTTCAAAATTTAAAGAAAAATTTATAGATTTCCGACTTGCTTTTCTACAAACTGGTCTAATAATTTATTTTTTTCGTTAAATATTTCCAATTTCCAACATACTATAAATACAAAATTTGGAGTAAATAACTAAAAATTTTTTTTGTACATTGCTGCTAATAATCATGTTAAACAATTTCGAATTTAGTTTGTACTAATAGTCCTTCGATGAAGTGAAGCATGTATATATGTACATATTACTTTTCTCTTAGGACTTTAGAAACTAAATTAGATTTACAAAGAGTTTCAAATATAATAACAACATAATAAAAAGAGAAAAAAAATTACTTAACTATTTTGCTAACCTAGTTGCTGTAGTTGGTTCATTGAAGTGCAAACGAGACCTAGTTCTTGCTCTCGAACTTGTCGCTTATTTATTTTTTTCGAATATCTGGTACCAACGACATGTTGCCACAATGTATTAGTTTGCGCCTTCACAATGTTGTGACAGTGTCGGTGTAAACATAGCATGTTAAATACTCGCACAGCAGCAGCTGCTGCCGCCGCATTTACATTATTTTATTTGCAACTAACACACACGCTTACTCACACATATTTAGCATATATGTATATGAATTGATATATATATGTATATATATAGTTTAACAGATAAACAAATACATTCACACTTGCGCATAAGTGTGTAACAATGTTCTGTTATATCACGTTTTTATTAACAAAAATTATGTTGTGTACCCGATTTGCACAGTCAGCATCGTGCACATAAATATTCATCAATTATATATATACTACTACATACAGTAGTATATATGTTGTCTCTATTAGCCAAGTGCGGAATTAGACATCATTGTTTGCCACAACAATTCATTTGTTAATTAAGTTTTCCATGCGCTGTTTGCTTTCTCCTTCATGATGTGGCATATTATTTAATAAAAAAGTTCTTGAACTGAATTTCCACGAAAAAATATCTTAAATTAATTAGTTAAGCTTCGGAAATTTCAAAACGGTCAAAATATTTTGAAAAATATTATTGGAAATCTGGTTATAAGGATGTACAGTATGTATTCAAGCATTTATTTTTGGCGCTTTAAAATTTTATTTGGGCGCTTTTCTTTTGGTCAAATACATATTTTTATTTGCACTAACTAACCACATGGTGCAGGATATAAATTTCACAGATTTATTGTACGTGAGGTATAATTGTTTGCGTCGTTTTCTTTTTCATAAGAGGGCAATAATTTAAAGATTAGCTTTTAAGTATGGTTTAACTAAAAGGAAGAGGTTTAAAGGACATGACAAGACTTATGTAAGTTGCCACGACAAGTGCAATAAATAAATGGATAGTGAAAAAAATTTTATTACTAAGCTTACTTGGAAGCTAAAAAGGTTTAATAACTTTTTCGTTTATCAAACTAATAAAATTATTTGCAGCTAATAGAAGTTATTAATACGCTTCATGTAAAGGTTTGAATTTAATTTATTGATGAAAGTGGGTCAATAACATATTAACGGAAATAATTTTCATAATGAAATTAACCAACTCCCTTTTAAACTCTGTACCTACCTTTTACAAAGGGTATACTAGATTTGTGCATGGAGGCGTGGCATACCTCAAGTTTTTTATACCAAAATGCTTATCATAACCTCGGGTAGCGTCTGTATGAACACCTAGATCTGTATGAAGAGCTAGAGATACAACTTTATCAGACGATTTGTTGAATTATGTCAATATCTTACCCCGTTCCCCCTAGTAGAATTTCGCACTTTTTTCATTGTTTTAATCTGAATCGAAAGTTATAGTCAAAAATGTACAAATTTCACACCCTCTTGCCAATAAACTGCATCAATATTTGACTCTACGTAATTATGGTAAAAAATTACCTAGAATCACAATTTTTTGTAAGATTATTATAGAAATTTTATCGATGTATGCCCCTACCTACATATACTTTCAATAGCTTCTTTGACGTAACTTTCGATTATCATCAAAATCTGTAGAAATTTGAGGAATATAACTATCATTTCGCACAAAAAATCCAATTGGAAAGTTCTTAGAAGGAATATTAGTACAGTAAAGGAAGGCTCAAAAAAGACGTTTAATGGAAATAAAAACTTAATAGATGAAACTTTCAGGAATCGTTAAGGACCTTGTTCTAAGTCTAAAACCGAGTTTTCATATTTGTGGTAACGGGGCGTGGCACTGCATTCTTGCAATATATGTTGGTTCGGTTTTTGCATGATATCTTTTTTTCTATCAAATTTAAAGTCATGAGCTATTTTGTTAAAGTAATTGAAATTATCTACAAAATGAGTCCTCCATCAATTTTCTACGATTTACAGTTTTTCAGCAATCGAACAAATAAGTCGTTCGCAAACGCCAATTTTCATCATATTTACATACAAAATGCAGCTAAGCTAACAGAAAGAGTCAACTGCTTGCTTTGTCGACTGCTTGCTTTGGTGTCGCGCACGTAGGCAGCGTAGTACAAGACTCATTTTGTAGATAATTTCAATTACTTTAACAAAATATAAGGGTAAAATTTCCGAAAAAAACTACCTGTTTTGAGATATTTGCAAATTATTCGAAAAACATCAAACACCATTTCCAACTTTTAACTCGTTTTTAGACTTAGAATAAGGTCCCTAACGATCCCTGACAGTTTCATCCATTAAACATATTTTTCAGATGAAACTCTTCGTTTACTGTAATATATGCAGAAATATAATTTTTTTCCAAAAAATGGTACAGGGTATTACACTGTCGGACACCGCCGCGACTGTATCACATTTTTTATTTTTATTAAAACTAATTATAGTTATTTACGCTTAACATATTAACAACAAATTAAGCCCTTAATAATCAAATTAAGCTCAATTTTCATAAATACTTATTAAGGAAATTAATATATATTTACAACAAATAATTGTGTTTGCTGTAATTTTTTGTCCAAAATGCACCAGACCAGCACTAGTCCTCTACATATAAATCAACTACAAGTATGAAAAATTATACGCAAATCAAGGACAATTTACAGTGCATACCCCTGTCAATAACATTTTCACCAGTATCTTTAATATTTCACATTGGTTTTGCGGCCTTCAAAAATGGCAATTAAAATGGCGCTACTGGAGCTTATGTCCTGACAAATTATTGCATAAACTGCGCTGTCCATGGTTATTTCGCAATAAGCCAGTTAATTTTGGCAAATTATGTGGAACTTAACACAATTATTAAATATTGTTAAAGTAAACTGAAATTGATAGTAGCGGCTTATGATGAACGACTAGAACCACATTGACCGCAAAGACCACTCAAAGGCCATTGTTTAAGAACCACTAATTTGTACTCAAATCCCAACCGGGAAGCAGCTGGAAAACCCAAATGCAATCTCTTGTATGCATAATTTATTGACCGCTAATGCAAATTGAATTGTGTGCTGGCCACGTCTTGTTGGGCTGTTGATTAAAGACCCCGTTGCTACACTCCATACTGCAACATATTATGTTGCATGCCACTAGTGCGCTCTCAGTTCAAGGACTTGTCTACTCAGCTGGCGCACCTCAAAGACGTCCATGTAATTTTGCTATTAAAAATCATTAGCCAGGCATTTTCCGACAACGAAATATGAGCGCTCCTTCACTCTCTCTCTTGCACTTTCTCTCTCTGTCTCCAATTTAACGGTAGCTGCCAATATTGTGGAGCATATTTGCAACACGGTTAATGCTACCTCTGGTTTCTGGTTGCCAAGGCGAAAGAGCAACATTCAGCCAGCTGCATAATTGCTGTGCAATTTTTGGGCCAGATACCGCAGCTGAAAACCTTGTAGCACATTCTGTGGCACTCTCCAGTTATGCTGTGGCACAAGTTGTTGCAACTTGATGTGTGGGCTCTAGTTTTTGACATTAACCAAAGTAACTTTGTTCCTCGCATAGCTGAAAATTGAAAAACTTTCCAACTAATGCAAACATTTGCAAATGTTGAACAACTCGGTTTGCATTAGCATAGAGTTGCCACCTTGAAAAAAAAAACAAAAGCTCTTTAGCAATGAGCTGGGTGCTCCAAAATGTATTGCAACCTTGTCTATAATGGAATAACAGTTGACATCATGATTGGCAGCGTCGTTGTTCATTATGGAGCGACCTTCACATGCTTTAAAACTACAAAGTTAAAGAGTTCCCAAAGACTTGGATACATTTTCAACGGCAAACTAAACTATAGGTAATACAAAAGACAGGAACAATGAGAATTATTAAGCGGAAGCCTGCGATGGCAGCGACCGCATCCATGTCGAGAAAACGTTCGGAAAACACTAAAGCTCAGTCAACGAAGCTATTTGGTAATGAGTAGGCTGCCCTAAAATGTATTCCGATCTTGGCTATAATTAAATTATAATCGGCACCATGACAAACGATGTCGGAGTCCACTGGGGAGTAACCATTAGTACAGCGCCAATCTATCATTACAATAATACTCTAAAGAATTCACCAAAATTTCGATATATTTCCCAAGTAGACGACAACAACGATGAGAGCTTCAGCCAGTTGGAAAATCCTTAAAAGGCTCATCCAACTTGGCGGTCTTGCTTAAAAAATAAATTTTTTTGGAACTGAGGTACCAAAAACGTTACCTAATTTTAGCTCGGTTGATTTTGATCAAATTGGGTACAGCGCTTGGGAACTCAAATAATCTTCCGAATTCCATATTTTGGTACGATATCTTCAAAAACTAACGAAATATGCATCTACAAATTTGGTTATTTTCGAGGTCCTTGATCTAGGCGTTCATACGGACAGACAGACCGACGGACATGAATATATCGACTTCTCTAGTCACCCTGATCAAATTTTAGGTAACTTTTGGGGGGTCTTCGACGTCTCCTTCTGTATGTTCCATACATTTTCGGCTTGCATAAACTTAATATACCCTTTGTACTAGAAGGTACAGGGTATAACTAGGAGATAAGCTTCTGGGCTACTTGACTCCTCCTGCATCAGCTGTGTGCATGTCCTGTGCAATATTGGACATGGGGCTTGACGTAGTCATTCATTGTGTTTCCAAAGCCTTACAACATGCATGAGCATAAATGGCAGGTCACCTAAGAAAACATCAGAACTCTCTGTACGCAGAACATTGTCAAGAATCTGTTCAAGAACCAATTTTGCAACTACTATGGACAGCTGTGACTGACAGTACAGAAATGAGGGATTTTCTAAAAACAATACAGAGATGGCCAACGCTGGTGTTGAGTGGTGAGAAATAAACAAGCTGGAACTGATTAGCAGCAGCAAAATGATGGGAACGCCAAAAATAGAGCTATTTTTGTTTATCCACTTTCTAGTAAGATCTATGGCTACTGCCTACAGTGACGGAGAGGCAGGTGCAGGTGGGCGTACCTAAGAAACACGCCTCGAAGCAGTAGTGGATGCACGGGGGAGTTTTCAGGTCGCCCCCCCCCCCCCCACAGTCTTTTGCGAGCTCTGATATACATACATATATATACTTCCCCCCTAAGACCAAATCCTGGATCTGCTCCTACCTCGAAGCCTATGTGCCTACTGCACTGTCTCAGGTGATGCAGGGACTGAAACTTGATGCCAAACGAATCGTGATGCAGTGTATTTCATGCAACTCATCGGACACAGATGCTACAAGATCTTATGGTTTGAGTTAAACCATGTGAGGCATCTGTTCGAGCAGCACTATGCTCATTTAGAGCTCTCTGGGGATGAACTCGTAAAGGTTAATTAATATTTGACGAATTTTATAAAAGCTTAAAAGCATTTAACAAACTCAATTTAATTTGATTGTAAACCGCATTTGCCAGCATTTATTTTAAAATATACCACAACAAAAATATACCACAACAATAACTACATCATTTATTTCACTCAAATCGTTAAATGTATTTATTTAAATCTAATTAGAATGCATAAAATTTATTTAAATTTGTTTGTAAATTGCAGAGTATTTTTAAAGCATAAATGTATACTTTAAATATTGTATTATGCTTGTTTGATACATCACCTTTCTAAACATATAATAACTATATAACAAAAATTGTAAAATTTTGCACTAAAATTTTGTTAATAATATAATGATGCATTCAGAACTACTTTTTGCCAAACAAAAATATATGTGTAAGTACTATATAAATTAATCTATTTTAGATTAACAAAAATTGGGTCGGAAAAATGAAAATTTTTTTTTAGCATTAGTCTTTCAAAAATCTTGAAACAAGTAAAAAACAGATAAACTTAAAAAAATCGGCATATAAAGGAATTTAAAAAATATATATTGGGGTAAGGTGGGGCAAATCCGACCTAGTAATTGTTTTTGGCTATAAAATGCTTATTTGACATCG
Source organism: Chymomyza fuscimana (assembly GCA_949987675.1). Taxonomy (NCBI): domain Eukaryota; kingdom Metazoa; phylum Arthropoda; class Insecta; order Diptera; family Drosophilidae; genus Chymomyza; species Chymomyza fuscimana. The sequence continues at coordinate 3,970,826 of OX465089.1, forward strand.
GATCAATTGTGCGTTTGCTTTGCCGCAACTTTTTTCGGACCATTATTGATTTTTGAGATACGAACATTTATCAAAAAAGTAAATTTGTGTCAATTTCAAAAATGGTGGGGTAAATCCGACCGCCTATTTTTTGGACAGATATGATCTAAATTGAAGCTAACGCATTGCCGCAACTTTTTTCTGGCCATTATTAATTTTTGAGATACGAACATTTATCATAAAAGTCAATTTTTGTCATTTTCAAAAACGGTGGGGTAAACCCGACCGCCTATTTTTTGGCTGATTTAGCACAGATATGAGCTAAATTTAAAGATTTTTCGACTGAATGTATTTATTTAAAAAAATCCATAATGTTTAGAACATATGGTATAAATCGAAATGAAAGTTGAATGAATGTCAATAAAGGATGATTGGTTTGAAGAGCCAAGTAACTTACAAAGTTATTTGATTTGCTGTTAATTTTTGTTTCGAGCTGGACGTCTGGTTGGCCACACCATTTAGGGGTCGTGTTTGCCCCACTATGTCATTTAAATTTCCAACCAATGCTATAAATACACTATATAGGTCTATGTTAATAGTATATAAGCCCTTTTTTTCGATCACTTTATTTAACAAGAAAAAATGTGTAATTAAATATTCACAAAATTTTATATTGAAAATTGTAAAATTACTTCTTGTCATTTGAGCATCTAAATGTTGACTGACAGACAACTGTCATGTTACCATTTTGGTTATTTTTAATGCTCTACACGACAAGACTAATATGAGCACGCTCAGTATTGCCGTTTTTGTGAAACAGTCGGAGGTCGGGTTTACCCACACTGTCGGATGCAAAAAACGAGTAATTTCCTGCAAAGATAATATATAGATGTAACATTTTGCTTCATGAATATTTTGTTAAGACTTGTTACAAAATCTGCAGCGAGTGACCTACCTGCAGCACAACCCGATTACTTTGTGTGGTTGGAAACGTTACCCACAATTGCCATGGGAGATAGCTTCTAATGAAAGCTATGAAAACTATGCCAAACCAAAAATATATTTTACCTTTGTTTTATTGCCCTTAAAAGTAATTAAAGCTTATGAAGCTAGACTTTAATTTAAAATTGACAGGCTTTCGGTGTGGCCCCAAATGTTTAAGTGTTTTCGACTGCATTTGGCAAGTTGAAAATGTTGAAAATGTTGGGAAATTTGCTCAAGTTGTATTTAGGGTGACCACAACAAAATTTAAATTTCAAATATCAAGCATACGACAGGTAGTCGTTCTTGTAGTAGTCTTCTACACACACACAATATGCTATGTCCATTGTTTGCACAGTGTCCAACTAACACACCAAAATTGATGACCATAATGTCTTTGACAGCACAAAGCGTCATTTTATTTGATGAGGGTTCAATATTCAACACGCCATTCGGAAGTTGTCTATGCGTGTGTGTGTGTGTCGGTGTATCTATGTGTGTAGTACACTTGTTGCTATACGTACACCCACACACACACGCACAAGGTCTACTGTGTCACTTTGGATATCAAACTGTGCAAACAAAAGTCAGGCAAAAGTTTGTTTCTAAATTAATTGAAAGGACTTCATCGCTCCTTTTCACTCGTTCTCTTTCTTGCCTGCTATCCTTCGTCCTGCTGCTATTGGACCACAAAAATTCATAAGAAAATTGAAAGCAATGCAAATGGGAATTGCCTCACATCAGCTTACAAATTGTTTACCCTAAAACTATTTCTTCGTCTACTTCTTCTTCTTTTTTAAGTAAAGTCCCAAAATGTTTCAACAAATATAATTAAATCGATTTAAATTTCAAAAAATTTAATGTAACAAGCTATCCGAAGCGCTCTAGTCAACCCGTTAAAAGTTCCCTGAGTTACTTACTGCCTAGCCAAGCTCCATTATTGTACAACCCATAAAGTTGGCACGTAAAAACTTTTATTGTTCCTGTTAAGGAACTGTGCCAAACCCAGCCAGTTGCCAGGCAGCCAGCCAGCCAACTCTGTTCCAGACCTCAGCAGGCATTATATTCCTTCTTTTTTTTTTTCTTTTGTATGTCACTACTGTAATTGCCAGCACTGTATGCACAACGCCCTTTTGTCCGCTCTAGAGTGCGACGCTTTTGTCACCTGGTTTCTGTGCGAGCACAAGAGTCTGGGTGAGTGTGTATGAATACCACGGTTGAAATACTTGTTCTGGCTTTCAATGCTATCCAATTGCATGAATATGATGAAGTTGAACTACTTATTTGCATATGCAGAGAATGCATTCGGAATATACCCATTCAGGTACACTCATATACAGATACACTTGCATCAGATACAGGCGACAAAGAATTGAAATTTAAAAGTGATGTAGTCTAGATTATATTGCTCGGCTTAGAAGATCGGGTATAAAGATGCTGAACTAAATGAGGAATGAACTAATTTGAGGAAGTCCACCTTGTTCACGACCTGAGTCTGGAGACTGTTTAGCTAACAATTACCTAGTGTATATTAAACGTCTGACCCTGACTATGGGTTTCGTGAGATATGGCCCTGGATGTTCTGTTACCTATTCTGGGTCTTCAATACTACCCGTCGCCGTTGACTCGCAGGTGCTTTCTCCACAACGTGAAAACAAAGGTAGATAGTTAGCCAACTACGTGGTCCTTTCAGCAGAGGCACGGTCAATACTTTCACCGGGCTCCCATAAAATTTGCTTTGAGAAGCTTACTTACTGGAGCTTCTTCCTCTATGCGCACAATATTACCGAGCCAGCAAAGCCGCTGAATATTCATCCTTGACTATGACAATGACCACGGAGTACAACTTCAAAAAGAGCTTTAGCACTAGTATGAGTAGCAAGAGCAAATGAACCACCTTAGAGGAGATACATCCTATGAAAAGACACGTCCTATGTTGTATACGGACGGGTCTTTAACGAAAGAAGGCACCGGTTTGGGAGTCGAGGTACCAAGAACGCGACTGTCAGAATCACTGGGAAATCACTGATAGGTTGGCAAGAGACGGTGCTGTCAAATCATTAACCTGAACCATTTTGAGGTATTGGCCGCCACACCACTAAACAGCTACTACGAGAAGAGGAGAGATTCAGACGATGCTCGCACTGGATTAACACGACTGGTTTAAGACAATCGAAGCAGCTCCTCGGCTCCTATAATCTGAATAGGTTCAAGAAAATCTCCCGCTTGGGCAAGAATTCTCTAAGAATACTTACTGGGCTACTTATGGGACACTGCAGACTCAGGAAACACCTGAGCATGATGCGCATCGTAGACTCTAACACCTGTAGGTTCTGTGAAATTAGGGAGGAATCCTCCCAACACATACTTGCCGAGTGCGACGCTCTTGCCAGAAGAAGGGCATCCCTCCTCGAAGATCACACATTCTCGATGCGCGAAGGAGCACAATAGATCCCATGGGTCGTCGTGGAACTCATGAAGATTGTCGAACCCGCGAGTGCATTAGTCATCACCAACGAGTAAAATGTCAAAAATCTTATGGTGAACTTTCCTCTTAGACACGGCAAGAATATTTGCATCAGGCTAGGGAATATTCTTAGCGGGGTATCTAAAAACTGATTGGGATCACTAGAAGAATCGTTATTTGTGTGGTTTATGTAAGAGACAGCCGGTGGTATGGTAAACAATACCAAAATATCTATAATAACCTCAGGTAGCGACTCAGACAGATGGGCGGCCGCATGAGCAGCTGGATCTCAGAGAGATGAGCTTTTTTCTATGCATATGAAGTTTATCAGTTTTGCCGTAAAAATCTATCTAGATCCCATCCAATACAGTAGATAGATTCATATAAGCCAAGGCATGTCGACATTTTCACAAAACATCTGCCATATCCCTTGAGCTTTTAATTTGAATAGAGTAGCTTACTGCGATCATCGGCTCGACCAAAACATTCACGTGTCTTTCTTCTCTTAATTTCTTAATTGTCACCAATGAATCACGATTTTCACGAACCAGCTTTTTGCAGCTTGAACACTTTTGTCACCTGCACAATTTATTTATTTATTCATTAAGTGAAAGTCCTGGAATTGCTGCTGCTTTGCAAGGATATATAGCTGCACATACAATGCATGAGCAACTTTTTCGCACTCTCAGGCAAATCGAAAATTTTATTAAAAATTCTTACGCTAAATTAAATTCACTTCTCCCAAGTGCCCAAGGGAGCAGCAATGGATGATAATGCTCTAGCAATCAACTCCATTCAGATTGTCCGCATTCAATGCGAATGCCACATTCAGTGGCACATCCTCGTCATAGTCCAACTGCTTTCGCTTAAGTGGTGTTAAGTATTTGAGAATGAATCTCTGCTCTGTTGGCCGCTTTCAGCTTACAGCTTTTATTGTTCTACGACAGTTGGCCAAATACTTTGGCACGCAAAAACTTTTTGCCCATGGTCATTCAATTGTCTGTGATTTACGAACAAAGTATTTGCTTCCTTAGAACAGGGTGCGCCACCAACCCCAACCCCAACGCCACAACCCACCCACTCGCTAAGACGCAAAGAAAACTTCAAAAGTGTTTAGCTATATTGATTTATTGTCCAGTGCCAGTAGTCCACTTGAAGCTCAAATCTGCTCATATCGTTCGACTATGCCATGCGCGTGCACTGCTGCCAAATCCTTGACACATTCCGCTACAGGCGTGACCACACAGAGCGGCTTCCGGCCGGTATAGTAGGCACTGGCCGTGCTGGCATAGGCCACCTTGCGTGCGTTCAGCCAGGCTGTCAACTCATCCAAACAGGCGCACTGCCAGGGATTACCCTCAATGCTGATGTGACGCAACTGCTGCAGACTGTTGTTCTTTAGCTGTGGCATGAAAGTCAGCCGATTATTATTCAGCTCCAGAGCCGTCAGCTGTTCAAAGGTGTGCCACACATCGCTATCGATTTCCGGCAGCCAGTTTTCAGCCAAACTGAGCCACTGCAGTCGACGCAGTGGGGCAAACATGCGTATATCAAGTGAGGTCAGTTTGTTGCGCCGCAAATTGAGTTGTTGCAGCAGTGGCAACGAGGAGAACGCCAATGGATGCAGCTGTTCTATGCTATTGATGCTTAAATCCAGTTGGGTCAACTTCCGCAGCAATACATTGCCAAAGATATCGGCAGTCAGGGATTTGATACTATTGCGGCTTAAGTCAAGGCGCTCCAGCTGAGTCAAATTGACAAAGACATTGTCCGGCAGTTTTTTGATTTTGTTCTCCTGCAGCTGCAAATCCCTCAAAGACATAAGGCCATAAAATGCATTAGCGCCTATTCTGCTTATGCTATTAGAACGTAGTATAAGCGTCTCCAGCTGCAATAGGTTACTAAAAACATAGTCCATAATCACTTTAACATTATTGGAGCTATAGTCGAACAACTGCAGCGGCGGGAACTTCTGCGAACCCAGAAAAAGCTCACTTTTGATATCGTATATATTATTATTGGACACATTGAGCGCGCGTAGTTCCGGTAAGGCGTAGAAAATGCCCTGATCCAGCACCTCCAGCCAGTTGCTATGCAGTTGTAGTTCTTGAAGTAGCGGCAAGCCCTGCAAGTAACACCAAGGAAACTGCAAAACCCCAAAGTTATATTAGCATAAAAAAACTCGCTCATAATACTTGACCCACATCTCTCACGTTGTTGTTGCTTATGCTCAGATAACGCAAGCTATCGCTGTCACCTATAGAAACATTCACCTGCTCGTTGGTGTTAAGATCTAGAAACTCCAAGTTTTTTAAGCTCTTAAAAGCATGCAGCTCCACTTCAGCTATTAAATTGTTGGAAAAATTGGCATATTTCAAATTTGGCAGCTGCTTCAACAGATTCTTGTCCAAAGCCTGTATATCATTAAAGCTAGCATCCAAATTGAGCAGCTGCGAGTTGCCTAAAAAGTGTTTCCCAAGCAGTTCCTCCAGCTGGCAGTGTGTTATATTAAGTTCTTGCAATGCGGTAAAGTACCGGAAGCCCTTGTTGCCTAAGGCAAGACCACGCGACTGCGACAAGTCCAAGCGACGCAATTTGGCCAAAAGAGGCAGGCTTTTGGCTAAAACAAAGCGATAATTATATTATATTTTTTTGAGGAGGCCTTGAAGTTAAAACACTGAACTGCTAACCATCATCATGTACACTCTCAATGCCCAAATGAGCATTAACTATCTGCACGCTCTGCCAATCATTTTGCACATAATTGTTTAATATTTCGAAGCTATCAATTTCGCGACAGATATAGTTTTTCCCAGTAAGCAGCTCACATTCCTGTACATCCTTGGCGTACAATTCACAGAAAAAAAAACTGAGTAGCAGCACCAACACATTCTGCATCTTGGAAATGACTAAAGTCGCAGTTTAATCTGCAACATTTAATGTTTATTTTTAAAATGAAACTTGTTTTGTTTTTTAAAGGAAAGCCATAAAAGCCGGTTTCCATAACAGCAGCAGACAAGCAGCTTGTTCTGAAACTGCTTTATGAACAACGCACTGCTTGATGGGGCGCCATCTATGTGACGTAAATGTAATGCAGTACACTAACGTAGTGCATATTGATATGAATGTAATTTTTGTTCAACGACATGTCAACAGCAAATTAGGAAACTTATTCATCATACTCTACATATTAAGATTATCACAAAAAAAATAATTAAAAAAAATCTCTTGTGTACGCACCAAATTTGGTGCTGTAACTAGTTTATTAATGAAAAAAGTCAAAAATTGTTGTAGTTTATAGAGCAGGGTGTCTAAAATGTATACTCTTTTTCTATATAATTTTCATTTAAACTTAATATTACAATTTTTCTAAATTATTTTGTATTTATTTTTTTAAATTGTTACAAAATGCCCCGAAATGAAACCACGCCAAACGAAGCACGTTAAAGATGATGGCCCCAACGTAAAACGACTCTGATATCTTCTGCTAAACAGGCTGGATTGACGATTTAAAAATAAGACAACTGCAATTAATAAAAATAAATGTATTTTTTGAAAAGTTTGCACAAATAGATAAAGAAAAAATTGTCCTAAAGCCTTCCATAGTGTGGGTTTTAACCTAGATTTTCTGCTGCGGCTTCACGGGTTTAGATATATATGTATATGTCTGAAACGCTACTGGAGTTGATTTTAATAAATTTGTTTCGAACATCGTCACGAACACATTTCGTCATCTGTCACGCCCCATCGCCTTGAAACCTACAACAATTGTTGAGCCATTTTTATTGCTTAAGGTCTACAGAACTGATTTGGTTCGACCTCTAATTCAACCCTGGCCTGGTTCACATTTCATTAAAATTTGTAAACTCACAATATCACTATCTATTAATATTACCTCTTTCTTCTATTTACAGCCTTTACTGCACATGTTGAACTTGCTCCGGTGGCCATATATAGAGGGTGAGCCATCTGTAGGTTTGATTGTTCAACACTCATAATTCGGAGCATAGCCGTCCAAAATGGATTCTCCTCGACATACATATGTCAAGTTCAAAACTACTCAATTTCAGTCATGGATCGTTTAACACCGGAACAACAGACGTACCATGAAGATGGTCGTTCTGTGAAAAAAAAAATTGATGTGGCAAGTGTCGACGAGTCGCCGGAAACATCGACGCGCCATCTTTAGCAAGATTTCCACCTTGCTAGGACCAGTTTGCGTCGAATTTTGCATGCGGATCAGCATTTACACGCTTAAAAGATTCAAATGGCGCAACAATTGAAGCCCACGGACCATTATCAGTGTCGCTTATTCTTTGAATGGATGGGAGAACAGCCAGATGAGTTTTCGTCAAAAAAAGTCATCGAAAATTACGATGGCCTATTGGGCGATATTATTTTTTATAGATAAATGAGTACACCTAATTCTGTTTTTAAGTAGATACGTTTCAGAAAAAAACGTTTTAAGAAAAGCCATGTAAAAAAGACATGAAGTAAATCCCTAAGCTGCTATGAAAATAAATTAGAAAGGGGAGTTCTCTAACCATAAATCTAAAAGATAACGTTACTAAAATTATTTTTCTTTAAAATTTCAATCAAATAGCTTTTTTTAATCGTGCAAAATCGGCTGAAATTGTGTACAAAATTTTTTTTCGAGACCGTGTAAAAACAGAATTGGGTGTACTTTCAAACCCTATATAAGTAATACAAAAATGTTTTACAAAATAATGCCTAACTAAAACACTGCAAAAAAAAACTAAAAATTCTCTTCAAACGCTATTACAGAGCTAATTTAAATAATCAATTACACTAGTTTACAAATTTTAAAAAATGTTGGTATCCTCAACATGTTTTAGTCATTTCCGTAGTAAAATGGCACGCTAAATCCGAAAATGAAGTCCAAAAATTTGTTCATTTTCGGATTTCGAGATAAATATGCTGAAAATTACGAAAAATTTCATATGAATGGATTAATAACGACCAAACCATTGACTTGACAAAAATATGTTCCAAGTATATTCGATAGGTAATTCAATTATCTACAGGTTGGCAAAATAACCAAAATCAGTTTAATACAACCAGAGATATATGCTTTTAAGTAGACACACTTTTTTAATTTCGAAAAACTTCATTTTTGGATTTAGCGTGGCATTTTACTACGGAAACAAGTAAAACATGTTAAGGATACATTTTGCTGTAAACTAGTGTTATTAATTCAACATACAAATTAATTAAAGGTAGGACAAAAGACCGACTTAAAAGAAGGTCAAACCTGACCTGTAAATTGGTTACCTCCAGTGCCCCGTCCTGAATTGACGATCTCATACAACTAGACAATTACAATCTATAAAAATAAATATGTAATAAAATATTAAGCAATACAATTATAATGAATTAAATATAAAAACCTATAATTTGATTAAGCGCCTTCTCTAGGTAGTAGTTAACAAATTTTATACTATTGTTTAATAAAAAAAAAATAAAAATAAATGTTATTTCGAATAAATTATACAATAAATTTAAAAAAGAAAAGTTGTAGCGATTTATTTCTTCTGTCACTATTGGATTATAACCTTATGTACTTATCGGTTCATTGCCAATAAATAAATATATAAAATCAAAAAAACTGAAAAAAAAAAAAGTACGTTAACTGGGTTGAGCAGTTTTGGAAAAAGACTATCTGGAAAATTCCATTTGCGTCAAAATGGTTCCATATAAGCAACTAGCTGAACTACCAGGCGAACAGAAACGCATAGCAGCAAAATATTTTAAAAAGTGTATTGGATAAACAAAAATGACTGCACATTACTTACTTCCAAGCTTTTAAAAATCTCGTCACGTATTTTTCGATTTTTCGCCTACAATGAATTGGCTGAACTACCAGGCGAACAGAAACCAGTAGTAGCTTGATTGTTTACATTTGGATTGCATTTTGCAGCAAGCACCAAAAAGTGCGGCATACTTTTAGTTACCAATTTTTTGCTTCCAGAATTGGTAACTAAAAGTATGCCGCACTTTTTTTTATTTGCAATCCAAATGTAAACAATCAAGCTACTACTGGTTTCTGTTCGCCTGATAGCTCAGCCAATTCATTGTAGGCGAAAAATCGAAAAATACATGACGACCGACAGCTTGGAAGTAATGTGGGAACATTTTTGTTTATTTTAAATAAATGTATTTGTTTTTTTCTTTGTTTTAGCTTTTATTTGCCATAGTGTTTTCGCGTCTAATTAAGAAATACAAGCATATCAAATAAAAATCTGTTTTATTATTTATGATTTAATACAGAAAAATAAATACATACGTGGCTGTTTATAAATGATTGACAAAATATACATTTTATATATATATACTTAAGCTTGTACATAACTTTTTTATATTAAGACACTTTATATAGCTGAAGTACTTAGTTCCCGGTAGTTTTGTAGAAGATTTACGTTAATAACAACAATTCGTAGTTGAACAAACATTTAAAAGCTGTGCTTTTTACAAATACATTGTCAAATTAATAGCTTTGAACCTTAAATAATTTAAGAGTACAATTGCAATATAGGGCTATGCCTATAATGGATGTCCATACCGTCGCACTGTACTAATTCAAATCGAAACTGATCTGCGCTTAATAAATAATAATAACTAAAATAATAATATATATTTAAAATTAATATGCTTGTTGCAAGCTTTCGTTTGTTTTTTGAAATTGTCTAAATTTTTGTATGCAAAGAGTTAAGGATCCGTAGCTTTGGCCATTAGGGACTAGTATGCGATAGTTCACAGAGCTGCGTAGTAATATGTTTGATTTTTTATAATTTCCATATAATTTAAGATTTTCTTAGTTTTTGTTGAATTAGAGGTTTTGCTCTTTGAAGCTCCAAAAACAAGTTGCCAAATATTGCACATAGCTTAAAACATGCCCGGACGATCAGTTTCAGCATTTGCGGATTTTTCAAAGAACATGGCATCCTGCAATTAAAAACAAAATTAAGTTACTAAGTGTTAGGTATAAGATAAGGACAAAAGCACAAGAGTTTCTGGAAAGGGGCTAGCTTAAGGAAGACGGCGCAAAATACAACTTTTTGGCGTATACCTCAGAGCCACAATCTGCGACGCAGACGTTTCATAATTTTAAAACGATAAAATTTAACGCTATATAACTAAGCATTAAAGCGATTATTAGAATAGTTGGAGTGCTTAAACATGATTGGTTGCTTACAATTAGAAAAGTGGCGCCCAGCAGCACTGCCTTCATGCGCACATCCAAGTCCATTGGAAACGAAATGCCAAAGAAGTCCGCATCTGTAAAAACTTCACGCGCAAAACCAGACCATTGTTTAGATATTTTGCCCACTTTTTCGCCAGTAAGTGAAACCACCTGCAGGAAATTTGAAAAAAGCTTACTAGAGATACAAAACAAATAGTTTGCATTGCAACTTACATTAAACTCCACATCGCCGCAGAGCGAGAAGGTGCAGAAGGGACCCTCAATGCGCAGCACAGTGTCACCAATATGATTATTAATGCGAAATGAGGGCGAGCAAATGGACCACTCCTGCTCCACGGTGCCAATAACATTGCCAGGTGGCGCAGAGATCTCCATGGACTGCAAACAGCAGGGAAAACAGCAAGCAGAGCAGGCCAATGGACGGTGCATGTGTATGACCTCTTGTTGATAATTATCGAAAATTTTCATATCGAATGGTCGCGCCGGACCACACATATTACGTGTACAGCAATCATTATCCTCCACCGCATAGTAGACCTTTTGACCTAGCGCATTTTTGATTGAGAATTTATTATTGGTCTCGAAACCGGTAACAACCTCCAATAGCTCGACTTTTTGCTTAACTAAAAGCTGGTCTATAGTCGTAAGGTACTCCAAGCCGCGCGGACAATTCGGAATGCCTGCTGGTATACTCATCCAATCGCCTGTAAATAAGTAAAAGAATTAATCCTGGTAGCCCACGCCCACGACATAAGTGTTGATTAGTGTGTCAATTGGTCAATGTCATCAACAATTGACCAGCGTATGAGCATGCTCAATTGAGGGCTTGACATAAGACCGGGGCATTGTGCTTTGTCTGCCGTTTATCGTATGTGTGTGTATGTGTAGTCTTTGTCTGCCACTTTATACAAATATATATACACATATACATATATCTAATCGGCGCATGGCCTTTGAAAAGATAAAGTTTATGGTTCTAATTTCATCATAAAGCGTTATGTAAAATGTAAGCCCACCCCACTCACCGTCTATCCTCATCGCTTAAAAAGAATTCGTAACCTTTTCTTTTTGCAGACTTATTCAAACGCATGGAGCGTCGAAATTTCTTGGGCAGCGGCTTATTGGCCTCGCGACAGACCAGCTGCTTCAGCGTCTGCGATTTGTTGCAGAAATTATTGTATTTGCTGTACAGTGTATGCCAGATTAGACGCAGCATTCTTGCACTACGTCCCTGGTCAGCGCCCTTGGCATCAGCAGCATCACCTTGTGCCCCATTCAGATCCACAGTGGAAACGTAATTTGATACATCGGCCCCCACCGCCACTTGGTGCTCGTTTGAAGCTGCTGTGGCGGCAACTGGCTTGGCTGGCATTGTGCACTGATTCGATAAATCCGACACGACTGTGCGCCAAGTGCGAACTGCGGTCGATGCTGCGCCGAAATGTACTGAAACATTGGTCCAACGCAAGGCACACAAGTTGATGTACGTACGTACGATTGTTGTACGACGGAAAATCAACATAGTCAAACGAACCATTTTTAAACGGCTCTTTGTATTACATTTTATTGGTTCAATTAAAGCAAACGCGACGCGATTTGATAAGAACATTGAAGCTGCAGGCCTTTGGTTGGTAAACAATAATAAGATGATCGTAAATCTCTGGTTAACTGTCCAGAGATAGTAGTAGAAGAGCTTGAGCATGTTCAAAACATTAATTAGCGTCTCTGGAGCGCCGAAATGAGAGACATGCTTAACACGTTTGTGCCTGTTTGTTTAGACACAGCCGAAATGTTTGATTTGATCTAATCTAAGGCAAAGACTGTGCGGCTTTGTTCTATGCCGCCTCAAAACTGGGTCAAAACTGCACAGACTTTTGTAAACCTTAAAAGCCATGACTGTTTCATTATCACAGTGCCAGTGCATTGACTTGGGAAGCAGCTCAAGCTGCGCACACACACACACATATGCGTGCTTATCAAGCCAAGATAACTCACCGACTGGCTGCGCTGCTGGCATGCCAGGCTGTGTTATAATCGGTTGCTGAGGTCCTTGTGCGCCAGGCGCAAACATGCCGCCACCTCCATAGTGCTGCTGTGGTCCTCCATAGTGCTGCGGCGGTGGCCCTGGATGTTGTCCGCCCATATAAGGCGGTTGTCCAGCACCATAGGGCGGTGCTTCTCCATAGGGCGGCATTTGTGGTACTGGCGCGTATCCACCGGGTTGCTGTCCTGGCACAAAGCCCTGCAAAATACAAATGCTATAAGTTTAAAAGATAGCGTGTGACTAATTCTACTTTGCTGGAGTTCTGTGAAATACGTATCGAAACAGGCTATAATTACGCGCTAATCTTGTCAAGTGTTTGTCATTACATTAATGGCTGCGCTTCACGCTTGCATTGCTTGTAGTCTTTGACGTCATTGTTGTGGTCATTGGACACGTTGTTTTGCTTATCAAGAGCTACGCCCCATAATTTGCTTCATTTTTATGCTTTATGCTTGGCAATTTTATCTAAATTCCAATGCTAAATAAATACCTAAATGTACATACATATGTATATATACACACACAGCTATACACTCACTATGTATAAATAAACGCCACTCTTTTGCTTAATAAGTGACTTGCCTTATATGACGTCATAGTCCAACATTAGGCACGCAAACGCCCCCAACTCAAGTTTTTCTTTACTCAACACTACTTACATAGTGGCCTGGCTGTGGTCCTGTTTGTTGCCCTGGTGGAAAATAAGGCGCATTATGTGCTCCCTCAGCAGGTGGAGCATTTGGTTGGTAGTAACCAGCGCCAAAGCCCGGTGGCACATAGCCCCCCTGATTAACGTTGTTCATTGTTGTTGTCTTTGTTTCTGTTGTGCGTTGTTGTTGTTGTTGTTGCTGTTGTGGCGTGGAAGCACTATTAACTGGTGCACGCCTTAAACGAAGCCAGTTAATGTTGTCCACTAAGCGCAAAAATTAAATGCCTATATTACTGTTTAGTAAATAAACTAAATTTAATTAAAATAAACTTAGCTGGCAAACGATTGCAGCTGCTTTAGCGATAACGATAAGCGCAGAACTGGCAGTGCTGTGAAGCGCATTTAAATATGGTGCTGCAAAACGTGCAACAGCAGTGTCTACTTAAATTGCCGCTAGATGGCGCTTACTGCAAGTTATTTAAATTGTGAGCAAAAGATGGCGCCAAAAAGCTGTCATATAACAAATAACACTAGGTTATAACATTTCTCACCCATAATGCCCACTAAGATGATTCTTATACCATTAAATAATAAAATTAGAGCCAAATAACATACAATAATAATTTTGATGCTGAAAAAAATCTGCCTTAATGACAAAATTTTAAAAGTATAGCTTAATTATATATAAATAAATTTTTTGATTGTTGATAAGATTATTTATCTAACTCTGTGAATTTAAATGTCTTGCTTTAAGTAAAACACATATATTATAATAATTTTGCAATTTGCTTTTTGCTTTATTTGCCAGTAAAATAATAATATTGCTTAAAGCTAGCTTTTAATAATAGCTCAGAGTTTAGATATATTATCTCTACATCTGAGAAATTACACAATAAATATATATATAAATATAAAGGAGTTTGACTCAAATATTTAATGCTAAGGAAAATTGGCAATATATTATAATAAAAATAAAGCAAAATGTTAACTTAACTTAATTTATTTGAACATAAGAACTTTTTGTTTAAGATATTTTTTAGCCGAAACTATGAGGCTTTTAAAACTGTTCGTATTCTTTGTATGGTGTGTGTAAAATTCGCCGCTTTTTTATGAATAACTTCGACTGTTTTCTCAAAATTCTTCGTTTGCGTTCAGTAACGACTTCACGAATTTGTATGCAGCAGTAGTCGTGCTTTTCGTTCATGGTTCCATAACATCTACAGTTCCTATCCGATTTCAAAGATCTTGGGCTCGAAGCGTTCGTAAAAATTTTTTTCTCGTTAAGGCCTTTATCCTAAATGGGATTTTTTTTTTTATATGACGTTTTGCGATTCCACGCGAAATATTTCGTGCTGCGTAGACCCCTTTAATAAAAAGCAAACCAAAAATTTGTAATTTTGAAAAATGGCCGAAAATTTTTGTCGACTTTGGTTGCCTGTAATTTCAATAATTTTCGCTTAATCAATACATATCGTACATCACCGTAAAGAGCACATCAACACCTTCTTTCATGTCGATACAAAATTTTGATCGCGAGATATTGACGAATAACTGAAAAAAGTGCCAAAAAACATGTTTTTCGAAAAAATCTCGAGAACGCACAGTGGGAGAAATGGCCAATCTAGCTCCGTTTTATTCAAATTTCAAAATAAAAATTGGCTCAAATATCGTTTTGTATTCGATTCCTAATATACCCGATAGGCCAAAAAAACTTTTTATTTTCTTTTTCTCTCAATATTCGCACAGCTGTAAAGCTTCAAACACAACATATGTTCCACCAGCTGCAGCCAACTGCTTTCCCGCCAATTGCGACTATTACATTTCAATTATACTTTTTATTAACAAATAAAGTTAAAGGTATGTATTTATTAAAAAAATAAGTGTTAAAAATGACCATTAAAATTATCTAGTGTTTTTCGTTTACCTGTACCACGAGAAAATCAGAAAAAGGTTCTTAAGGATTTAAGTCAAAAATAAGTCGCTTATGAAATTTTTATACTTTGATTTTATTAATTTATTTATTTATGAACCGCTTTTATAGAACTAAAAGATTCTGATCTTTTTTTTTCTTATGGTATTTTAAAAAACAATTTTTTTTGACAACTCGCAATCGCAAAAAACACATGTGTTGTACTTATAAAAAAAGGTAACTTTAAAAGCTTTAAAGAGCTTTCATATATTTTATAACTTAGCTAGTGTGTTTTTAAGAGCTGCCAAAAAAAATTTAAATGATGTAAAGTCTTGTGCTTTTCTAATTATTTGCAAAAATACAAAAAGGGGCTCAAGGCACTATTGTGCATTGGAGGGTTAACTTAATCTGCAACATTTTCACGAAACGATACATAGATGGCGGTAGCAATTTTTAAACAATTTATATATAAATGATCAAAAATGTTGCCAACACAAATAGAAAATTGCATGAAAAATAAATCAACGCTAGATGGCACTAACAAAGTCTCGTGTCGAAATATGAGCACTAGATGGCGCTAATAACAATTTCCCTCACAAGCTAAAAAGCTAAATTCTAAAACGAATTGCTAATTATTTTAATTCTATATAACAAAGTTATAGCGTAAATTTAAAGAAATTTGCTTTAAAGCATTATTCCCATTGCGTTTGAGCATTTTATAAATGACATTATGCTTTTTAACAGCGCCATTTTTGTTGGTTTTTTAAGCTTAAAAATAAAACACATAAGGCACAACCCACATTTTTTTGTAATGCGCAAAATACGCTGTGAACACGCTTGAGGGTGAGAGTTTTCGGGGGTGTGAGCAAGTCAGCGCGTGCCATTGGCATGAGGCAGGGTATAAAAAATGGCGGTTTCCGGCAAAAAAAAATACAAAAAAAAAAATTGGCAGGGTGGGTGTTTTTTTTTTTTACCTCACTTTGTATGCATGGATGTATGTGTGTCTGTGTGTGTGTGAGAGAGCGCAAAAATGGGAAAAAATGTTGAAAAAAAAAAAATCACAAGCAAAATTCACCCTGTGGCATTTATACACGGACAACGAGGAGGAAACCGACAGAGCGTCACACTAACAGCGCAATTACCAATACAATTGCAATACGCAATGGCAATGGAGAAATCATCATCATCATTGCCATAGTCCTTGTCCTTCTTCTTAGACGCTCTCTTTCTATCTTGCTCCCTCTCTTCACCCTCATCTACTTCCACGTGTTCGCTGTTGTTTCTGTCGTTTTGCTTTAGATTTCCGTTGCCGGGTCTAAAATGAACCCTCGTTAGGTCAGAGCAGATGAAGTAGCAATGGCAATGGCAACAGAAAAAAAAAGTAAGTTGTAGTTGCTTCTAGCATTGCTTTCTACACGTAGAAAGAGGCGTAGACGGGAGGGATGTGAGATTTCGACTATTCTTCATGATATCTATATTCATAAATCTCCTTAAAATGTTTAAAAAAAAGCGTACGTCATCATCAATTTTTTTCTGATCCCTCTCGCACGCAAAGTTTTTGATATTTTTTTTAAGTCTTGCATATTGCACCTATAGTATGCTGCTTATGAGAAGAAAATGGACGGGATGAGAACGTTTTATCTTTCAAATTTATTTTTATAAGATTGCAAGATTTTACAAATTCGTACAAAAAAAACCTAACCATTGTATGCGTAATTTAGTCCAAACACAATTAATTGTTTATTTAGAAACTTTTTTTCAGGAACAGTTTTCAGGTTATTTAAATCTCTATCGAAGATTGGAAAATGTTGAAAGAAATAAAAAAAACTTGATATTAAAAATGGCGTATTAGGATCGGCAAAAATAAGTTATACGTTTTCATTATAATTTTTTTCACATGCTTGGGTTAAATAAGCTTAATCCTTTTCTATCTGCGCCACTGGCATATACACACACAACCACACATTAACACACACACACACAACCACACACATACCGACAAACAAATGAGTCCTTAATGCGCCATGCCGTAAAGCGCGTTTTCTCCTGTTTGTATGTTTCCCAGCTTAGCACATTCAATTAGTTTCCATTGCTTTTGCATGGCAACAGCAACAACATATACATGCATACAAAGAAAAAAAAAAAAAATTTGCGGTTGGTAACCAACACAAAAGCCTGCGCCTAGTCATCCACGTGTTGGCCCAAGCCCCCTCCCAATTGCAACAACCAAATCCCAATCCTAACCCCAGCGCCGCTTTCATTGCCAACTCTTTCGCTTTTGGCCACGCTTCAGTGCAGATAAAACTCGAAAAATCAGGCAGGCGGCAAACATACTGCAGCAACAACAACCACAACAACAACAATTGCCCGTCAATACTCATTGTCCTGGCCAACTCCCCAGGGCCTTGACATGTGGGTGCTAAAGCTCATTAGATGGCACATTGACTCTTTAAACCTTTTAAGCCATGTCTCTACAAATTTGGCATGCTCCAGACGGACTTTTATTTATGCCCCAACTCCAACTAATTTATGTGTCTTGTCTGTGTGTCCTTTCTTGAAAGCAAAAGTGGCCATCAGTTCACATCGCGCACATAAATCAAGTTTTTCGTAGCGAAGTCAGTTGCTATCTAATGTGTCCATTGTGGCTGATCGATCGTCAGTTTATAGCCGACAGTTTAGGCCAAAAACATCTGCCTTCTAAGGCAAAAGAATTGATGGGCCCAAACCGATAAGTGAGCCCAGTCACTTGCTTTTGGCGCGTGGTCAAATGATTTATGTAAGCGGAATGGATACCGCAGGAGCCAGTTGCTCTTGGGCTTACTTTGGACATTGAATGCGCTTAGATAATAGTTAAGGTCTACGAGAAAGTTTAAGGATTATAACTTAAAAAAATGTGGGCGTATGTGTTGTCTAGTATAAACAACTCAGTAGACGTAAAGATGTAGACCATGTATGATCCTACCTCTTTTCTCTGTCGAGAAAAATCAATTCAATCTGTTGTTAATTTTTTTTCCAGTAAACTTTGTGGGGTACCATATTTCTTATATGTACATGTTAGATCCATAATTTTTTTGCACTTACTTTGGGTACGTACTATCCAATATTTTTTTTCCTTCCATGGGTTCCTCACAAAAAGCTGCGGCACTGTGGCCAAAGATCCTTTGTACCGCAAACGTACTATCCATACCTATATCTAAAGTTCTATTTGCCGCTGGTATATTCCATTGAACTCCTCCTAATCTGCTGAAAAGAATTTGATGCTTTTTTCTATGTGCGCGGAAGAGTCTTTGGAAGGTTATTTCTTTAAGCCTGGAGCTGTCATATTTAGTTCCCAAATAAATTTTACGTGGCTGCCGATAGAAGCGAGCAGGTGGCGGAACCCTCTACTTAAAATAAAATATGTAAAGTTTAATTTTTTGCAGTTGGCGTTTGATGTAGATAAACATATATCAAAGTTAATAATTTACAACTCACTCAGGACCCACATATGGGTGCCAACAATATTGTTTCTACTGAGCACCTATTTTTTTTTTTTTTTGGAAATGTAACTCTTACTTCACTTGAGAAAGGGAAAAATGGATTTTAACCAGTTCGCCGTAAAATTAAAGGCAGCCGTATAAATAGTTGTTATTTCTTGCAACACTTTTGCAATGTCGCGACGGTGTGAACGCGCTATAGATCGTTCAAGTCCCACGCGCATAAGAACATATTGTCCCCAAACCAGAATCTAGTTCGAGCCTACAAAGAAGCAAGTGGTCACATTTCTGGCTCCAATCAAAGCTCGTTGGGTCAGTGAGTTGTAAAGCGTGGGAAAAACAACAAAATGTGTCAATGTGAAGGACAGAGCTAAAAATTGCAACAACAATTAACCAGATGGCAATGAACTGAACGTGTGTGAATATATGTGAGGGAGTGTGTGCGTGTGAGCCCCCATCAGTATCGGAGCCCAAATATAAGGACAGGAAATGCATGCCATCACGCACACTCACACATACACAAAAAGGGCATACAATGAACATATGACAACAACACCTGCTATTATGTGCATAAGGAACTTTGCCTTGATGTTGGTCAGGGTTTTCATTTATTTTTTATGCCCTATAAAGGGAATATGGATGGGGTAACATAAACTCGTCACGACGTTTGCAACGTAGGACGTTTATAAGCAGGAGCGGATCTAGGATTTGGTCTTGGCGGAGGGTTCTTCACTTCGAAGTGTATATGTATCAGAGCTCGCAAAAAACTTTCAACCCATTTTTGCAACTTTTTGGGGGGGAGAGGTCCGGACCCGAAAACTCACCCGTGGATCCGTCACTGTTTATAAGGTTTTCTTCACAAAAGAATGTTTAGATGCCCATTTCATCAGGTGTATGTAAATCAGTAGGTAAGTTCAGAAAAATACACGGCACAACGTTTTTCGCAATAAAAGTAATTATTAAATAAAGAATAGGGGGCTTACTGGGGGATAGGGAAAATATAAAAATTTCCATTTTTATGGAGCTTACAGGAATCTTTATACAACATTTTTGGGCACTAGCTTTTTTATAAGTACAACAAAATGGAGTATTGTGACAGGGATAGGACTAAAATCGATACATTTCTCTCCATATTTTTAAAAGTGATCATCCAAAGAAAATGGTAAGATGTCGACAAGAATCGACAAACATCAACTGTTTATTTTTATTAAGCCTTGCTCGGCGTCAAAAGATTATTAGTCTCCATTGCCTTCTTCGTAGAGCGATCTCCCTGAGCTCGATGATATTACCATATCGCCTGCTGCCACGTTCCACGCTGGTGTTAATCTCGCTCAGGACTGATAGTCTTCAGGTAATTTTCGGGTGGCCTCTGCGTCTATTGCCTTGCGGGTTGTATTGCAAGGACATATAGTTGATGTCGTTCGGTGGTTTGCGCAATGTGTGTCTTACGAAGACATCGGGTGACATAGCTGCGTATTTTCTGCCGTACTTGTTCTGTTATGAACCACGTTTCGCAGCCATAAAGGAGCACGAACAAGACACAAGATTTAAAGATCGAGATTTTGGTTCAGATACTATAACAATTCGATGACCACATCTTGTTTAGTTGTGTAAAGGCACTGATCACCTGTTAGGATGTTATATATCTAACTCTTATGGCCTTTGAGATGTTGGTGTTCGTACGGACAGAAATTGTATAAATCTTTTATAGCCTTGAACCTATGGGTAAAAATATGACAATATCAATAAGAAGGAAGTTTCTTAGGGCCTGCTAAGCTTCCAAAGAATTGTTATACCTTAAAAAACTATCAGAAAGAACAGGTAATGAACTAATTATAGCGTAAGGTAGGCCATGAGATCTATAAATATCCATACATAGATATCGCTATTTCAAAACTGAATAGAAATTTAATGAAAATCTAAAAAAGAAATAGTTTCTTTCAAAGTCTATATTAGTACACTAAACAAATTCTGTGGTATGATCTGAGCACCTTGTCCTAAGACAAGTCCCTTATGCTTAGAGGGATCCCTATATCAGTCCATAAAAGCCAGAGTAATAGCAATATCAAGGGAATAAGGACCAGTGGCGGATCCAAGTGGGAGATAATCGGGCCCGGACTCCCCCCCCGCCCTATTTGACAAATGGGTTGATAGTTTTTTGCGACATCTGATATATATGTACCCCCCTACGGCCTTATATCGGCATTTCCTTACAGTTCTGAAGAGTATTTGTACAACGGCGCGTTCAAAGATTCCCCAGTTTCGTGATTCTGATTTGGTTAGGCGTGTTGGAACTTCTTAAAGACCAGTTGGGTTATTCGGCACAGTGCTAAACTTATTTCGTTTTTTTAGTCCAATTACTTAATTACGCAGGGCTCTTGACACTTGTCGCTGTCTAGGAGGAAGGACAACAAAAAAAAGGCAAAAAAAAGGTCAAACCGGGTGCAAAAACTGGGTCAACCTATGTGAACGGGTTAAAGGAATCTTAATGAGTTTATATACTAGAGTAGTACGTATATATCCTTTTCCGCTTTGGAGTAGCCTTCGTTCGTTTTTCTAATTAAAAGCACAATGACCCAAAGCGACCCTTGGAAGCCGTTAATGAGTCCGACACGCACAGTGTGTGTGTGAACGAGTTGAGTTGGTGTGCGTGGGGGCGCCAAGCAATTAATTATCAAGTTTGAACTTGAACTTGCAATTCGCGTGAAAATTGTTTAGCTTTTAAAGTTTATGCCAAGTAAGATATTATTGATTTTAGCGTTCCATGGTGTGTATCTGTGTGACTCGCAGTGTATGTGTGTGTGTGTGCCCAGTCTGGCCGCCACATGTCACGGGCAAAGATTTAAATCAAAACCGACAGGGCAAGTTTGGTTCACTACAGTTTGTTGGGCTTGTTAGGGTTTGAGTTGGTCTGCTTTTTTATTTATATTTTTTTTTATGCTTTTTCAGTTTTTTAACCCTTTTATTTTGCGCGCTGCTTTGTCCTTCACTCAACCCTAACGCGGACTTTGGCCAAGGATGCTGCTGGTCCGCCGCTGGTAATTGCTTATTTAAGCGCGCACGTTCGTCCTTTTACGGGATGGGTTCGAGAACAAAGCCAAAGCCGTGTGTAATTATTGGTAGGACGCAACGGGCGACGGCGGGTAGGCTTGAGGTGGGTCTGAGTAGCCAGTCAGTAATCCCAGCCAGTAGTCATTGAAAGCTATGTAGCATCCTGGCAGCTGTCTAGCGTTCTGACCAACGTAAATGAACACAACCCAGGTACATGTACCCTACACACACCATATACCATGCGTGCATATTAAAAAATGTTTTAAAATAAAACTTTGACATTGGGTACTACACTACACTGCTCTACATTTTTTTTCGTACGTGTATGCTTATCTGGACAGAAGACAGGGGTTAAGCGCAGGGGCAGACAGTAAAACTCTTTTGTTGTTCATTGAACTGTAAGGTCCACGAGTTTTGGGTTTTAATTTGGGATGAGCAAACGTTTTAGTCAGTAGTCTATGGCAGCTGTTGTTATCTATGGACAGGGTATAGGTCAGTTTTGGGTTTGATCAATGGCCCTGAACTCGGCTCTTTTGGGTTTTACAGACTAGCGCGTTTGGTTTGCTGATAGGCCTTAAAGCCTTAGCTATGATATGCAGCCAGATGCTTATCTGGAGCCACCCAGGCTGGTCAAAGGAACAAGTCAACACTTGGCAAACAACTTTGTGTTTAACAACTCAATAACCATAATAACAATAAC
Source organism: Chymomyza fuscimana (assembly GCA_949987675.1). NCBI lineage: Eukaryota > Metazoa > Arthropoda > Insecta > Diptera > Drosophilidae > Chymomyza > Chymomyza fuscimana. The sequence continues at coordinate 3,993,304 of OX465089.1, forward strand.
AGAAAAAGTCGCTTAGGAATTGACCAGCGCCATGGCTATAAATTATAAGCCAGCAGGCCGCAACAAGTTTTCCCAGCTTTGGAGACTTGACTCTTAACTATTACGCTCCGCTAGAGTTTTGTGGGCATGAACAAACATGCAAAAAACATGTTGCAACATTTTTCAATTTTAATGACACTAAATGAAGGTAAGAACGACACTGAGACGACGGCGACGACGGCATAGAACCTCTATGCAGCTTGGGTGGAAAAAATGACACAAGAAATAACAGAAATTATTGTCAATTAATTACAATAGTTGGTCAGGCAGCAGGTCGGAGCAGTCTTGGTACTTGGTAGGCAGCCTTTAAACGCGCTGGCTTTGACGCTTTTGACAGACGGTAGGAGTTGCCTATGAAAAGCGTGTATGCAAGTTGTCAGCCTCAGGTGGCAGCTACAGTCACAGGGACGTAGTGGCTGCTATTGCCAAAGGGGGCTGGCATAAGCTTAAGCGTGGATGGTGAGGTGTAGCCAGATAAGCCGAAACGTATCCTCAAACGAATTTGCTTTTTTCAAATCATTTTGCGTACATTAGTTTTCTTTTAAGACAAGGGAACTCCGCGCCCTGCTTGCTTTGCTCGAGAGTCCCAGCTTCGTAATCCTTTTAATGTATCGCCAGATATTCTTCTTTCTGATTTTGGTTCCACTTTCTTTTTCTGATCGAGTTAAGCTTTTTAATCTTTTACATCTACTTTTCTTTTCAGATTTATCTTCTATACATTGTTTTCAAATTACGCATCGCTTTTATTTTGATTTTTGTTTTTGTCGCTTGTTCAGCAACACGATGAGACCGCGCCGTGTTCCATACTTGTTCACCAGGGGGCACCAAGAGAAAAGGAATTTTAAATTATCCGCGACGTAACAAGAAAAAGTGAAGAAGAAGGAAATCAGTTCCGTCCAACCATCCAATAGTAATATACTATGACATAATGTATAATACTTATACACTAGTCATCATCATCATCATTGGTCGTTATAGCCCTGGTCGTGCCTTGACTGCCTCCAGCTTCCGCCTCCAGACATCACTATCCTTGGACAAAATTCTCCAATATTGCTCCGATTTTTCTTGGGTCTTCATCAGCTGAATCTAACCATCGCAAACTTGGTCTACCTCTCTTTCTTCTTCTAGCTTGTTCAGTTGTTAAGATTTTCCGCTGAGTGCTATTTTATAAATATGCATACTTATACACTCTTAAACTTTGTAATTCAGAATACGATTTTTTAAGGTGGCCTGTTTTTAAACAAATATTCTTCCGAAGCTGAAAACTTTTTAAACTAATATTTAAACCCATGATAGAAAGAATTTTATAAGTGAGACTACTGCTTGGACTGCTTGGTGAGCGTAGCGGTGAAGGCGCGTAGTTGTGCGTAGGTTAATGGCATTAGTGCATGGGTGTAAGTGTAGAGTAGGTGATATGGAAAGTGTTAGGTAAGGCGGACTCTTTCTTTTCTATTAGCATAAATAAGCAGAGTGCAGTTTAGGATTTCTTAGTATAAGTTTGGGCAGGAATTTCAGGATTTGTCGGCGATCAAGGCCAATATAAGGCGGATCGCCAGCCAAATCGAATCAAATGTGTTGGTCAGTGAGTGAAAAGCGGAAAGTCTTGGTCAGATAGTGAAATGAGATGAGTCCCAGTGAGTGAGCGCAAATTTAAAGGCGTTACGCGTAAAGTAATATAAAAAACAATTGTATAAATAAGGGCGATAATCATAGTACATTAATAGTAAGTAATAGTACCGTACATAGTACGACGTTTTTGAGCCTTCGTTTACTGTACTATCAGGATACTTTAAATTAGTAGCGCACCGGGTGCGTCCGCGTCGGAGTTAGATCGCAAAAAGTCAGGAAATATATTTTTAAAACTTAAAGCAAATTCGTGTTTTGTTTGAAAAATCAAAAGTCTCAGCGAATATAAATTCGTTGTGACATTTAACCTGGGCATAGCTGAGTTATCCCAGACGTTGCTCTGGAAAACAAGAGTTCGAAAAAACTGGTTCAACTTTTGTATGGCAGCTATATAAGATAGTGGACCAATTTTGATCAAACTCCACTATTTCATATAGCAACAGTACAAAAATTGAAAAACCTCTATTTCAGAGAGATACAAATAGAGGACCTGCGCTACCTTGCTTTACCGTCCAATTATTGGATCATGACTAAAATCTATTTACGACCAGATCCAAGCAGATTTTAAGTGTTTCAATCTTTCATTTTTTGAAATCACAAAAGGCAACCAAACATTCTCTAAAATAAGGTCTACCGAAGGGAATACCTGTAATATTTCTTAGAGTTACAGATTTCAGTGTTGTGGGTAATCGCCGTCCTCCACAGCGTGTGTTGAGCAGACTGCAACTTGGTAATAGGTTGTTCTGGCCTGTCTCTCAAGTGGAAGAATGGGACCTGACTACACCACTGTCTTTTGCACTTGCTTAAAGTGTTGCCACGCTGTCGCAAGTTAAACGTCTCAAAACGTTGTCGTTGGGCATTCCTAGCCTTATGCTAGGTGCACGCCCAATAACTGCCAGTCAAATACCAATAAAACTAATAATAATGAATTTTAATGTCGCACATTAACAATTCTTGCATTTTAATTGTCCAAGTTGCCGACTATTGAACAAAAAGCCAATCACAAGACCATAGACCATAGACCATAGACCCGGCAATGGACCAGGTTCAACTATTCCTCGAACCCGTCTCTGCTGGCTGTGTGGGTTGTGCATGCTACATAAATTGCTGTTGATATGATTTAGTGACATGGAACAATGCACTGGTATTTATGGCAAGATCTGCATATATGCATACATATGTATATATACTACCCATGCTACAATATATAATATTTAAGCGGATTATGTCAGAATATTACAATTTCAGTTGTAAATAAAAAACTAATTTTTCATTATATCGTACAAAATTTGTCAGCGCTAAACTAAATACATAATAAAAAAAAAAAAAAATCCAAAAATAAATATCTTAAAAAAAGAAAAACATAGCTGCACTCTGAAATTAGAATGCAAAATTTAATTAGTGCACAAATAAACCGAAATGCACTCAAAAAGTCTCCAACTGGGCAAAGGGGGCGTTATGGCAGCAATCGATAAGAGCTGGAACTGGAAAAAGTGGGCGTTACTATGACTGGCGACCACCAGCCAGATACTTGGACAGACCCAGTCTCTTTCGTTTGACTATTGATGGTCATTTGTTGGTCCCCCTCACTTTTATTGCTCTTCGTTTTGACTTTGCTTTTAGCTGCAGTTGCATTTTCATTACGAAATCTGCTCAATCATTGTCAACGATAAACAAATTTTTATTACGTTACGTTGCATATTTTTCATGTGCCGTACATTTGGCAGTTGGAAGAGACTTAAAGATACTTACATCGAGCCAAGATAAGGCCTTGAGACTCTAAAAACTAATGGCTTTGACTAAGAAAGGCATTTATTAGACACTTTGCATGCCAGCAGGTGGCAAAATACTTGTTCAAGACCGCCGAAATACCCTACTGTTAGTCTGGCATTTTTTTTTTTTTGAAAAATTACATAAAATTTTTTATTAATTTGACTTAATGTTCAGAAAGACCATTTTAGAAAAAGAAAGGGGCGCTGGTATTCACAAACGACTAGATTTTTAGAGTTTTCTTTTCTACTGCCTCTTAGCTAAACAAGTGAATGGCACCTGTAGAAGCCTTAAGAAAGTTTTGGGAAATTTTCGGGATATTTTTGGGAATTTTTTGGGAAGTTTTTGGATAATTTTTGTAATAACTACAGAGAGCTTAATGCGAGGCGAGTGCTTACTGTGTTCTTTTGACAACTCAAGAGCCTACTCTATAGCCAAAATTCCCCTGAACCTCGGTACCGAATATTTTACCTTTTGAAGAACGTCCATTATAATTACATTTAAAGTAAGCCAGCAGATGACTGAATGCCTACTTTTACGATTACCTAAAGTTCTTGCTTAAAGATGGTAGTCATAGGCTTTTGTAGAATCATCTCTTTCTCTTTTTTTTCAGACACTAACAGACTTTTGGTTTTCCGATCTCTTCATATCTAAAGGGGCAGCTTTATCCCAGATCATTGCTTTGATTGTTTGAATTTGTTACTCAGTCTTCGTAGATTGTCTTATCGCAGACCTACCTCCCTTTTCCAACCGTCGTAAGCCATGTCATCAAATCTGGATTGGCACCGAAGATACTGAATTTATTGAAAAACATGGAAAAACACTGCATTGATTCTTTGAGATTTTTTTCACCGTTTTGAGTAGATTGAAGAGATTTAACGTGAATCGAAGCGCACTATAGAGGCCATCCTGACCAATTAGGGAAATCTTTGGTATAAGTACATTTTGTCCGAAGGGGATTACTTTTAAGGCGACAAAATACATTTAGATTAATAAAGGAAGCGTTCTTGAAAAAAAATATTGGTCTTACTATTTGGACACAGTAGTAATTGATTACTTCTTTAAACCTATTCTTTAAGAACAATCATTCAGTTGTAAAGCTAACATTTTTTTAATGATTAAAAATTGTAAATTAGTCATACAAATAAAATTGGATTGAATTGCATTAAATAAGTAAAGGATCTTTAAAAGTTAATAGCAACTAACAAAAACTATGTACGTTCAATCGCCCGTTTTTGGGACGTTGTACAGGGTGGGCCATCTGTTGGTTTGGTTGTTTAACACTCATAACTCGGAACATACCTGTCTAAAGTGGATGCTCTTCCACATAGGTCAAGTTCAAAACTACTTAATTTTAGTCATGTCGACGGGACCTACCTGATGCACTATTTGCCTCCACGCGTCCCTGCTTTGTGCTCGCCTACTCCAATTGATAATTCCAAGTCAGTCACTTGGTTTCGCCAACGTATCCGAGGCCGACCTCTCCTTCGTTGTTCGCCAACTACCGCGTCGAATACCTTACGAGCGGATGTTTCCTTCTCCATACGTGCGACGTGACCCAGCCAGCGAAGTCGCAAGCCACTTATTCGCCTTATCACGTCAATGTCGATGCAAAGCTCATATAGCTCATTATTCCATCGAATACGGAAGGTACCGCCAACGCAAACAGGCCCGAAGATTTTGCGTAGAATGTTTCTCTCAAAAACCTCAAGAGTAGCTGCATTCAGCACCATATAGAAGCACTGTAAGGATGAGCGTCTGTCGAGAGAGAGCTCTGCTATTAATTTGCCTACTGAGCCCAAAGTAGCACCTGTTGGCAAGAGTTTTCCGTCGCTTTGAAACGGTCAAGGAGTTTATATACCTTGGCTGTGCACTTGCCAACAACAATAATGTCATCCTGGAGATTAAGCGACGGATATCATGCAATTAACAAACAAAATAACAGATGGCCCATCCTATATTTCATGTTTTCCCTATATAAGTTACTCAGCTGATCTGGTTGTAAATTTTAATATTTTTAGAAAGTTATATTTTCTCTGTACGCGTTTTTGCCTAAAGCTACTGTTTTAACCGCGCACTCCTGAGTGTCAAATTTTCAGCTGAGTTTGTCGTTTAGACCTAACTCAGTTTTGAACCTTTTCTTTTACATAAAAATAAAGTTTTTTAAACTACTAATATCCGACATAGATGTCTTCTTCAATGATCACAGCTCTGCCCAATAACTTTTTCAGAGATCGTTTCCAAAACGCATCCAAGCACTTGCCTTAGCGAAGCAAACCTTTTAGCATCCAACTTAGCTCTTTTATTCCCACTTAAGTTTTCATAAGTCTTATATGCGCCGGCGCTACAAGAAATGGGTGGATCTTCATTAGCGTTGAAATGGTTTTCCCATTTATAGTCCTCGACAAGTTATGGCCAAATCGATGGATAGCAGAGAGGCCGTTCAATACTCAGCCCACCAAAGGAGACAGATCGAATTGCGTAATATCGTAATTTGTGTTTGGGGCGTGCTGCAAATCGAATTATGAATGAGCACTTGCCAGTCTAAAATAAATCGAAGCGTTTTAGACCAGTATTTTATGAAGTCGTAAATAGTTATATACATGGATCGATTTGATAGCTGAAAGCACTCGAGAAATTGCTGTAATTTATATTTGGTAGAGTCAAAGACTGGCTAGATGCAAAGCAGCTGCTGAAGTTACTTTTCAGTCAGATAGCTGTCGTATGTAATTAAAAAACACGCTCTCACAGATGCACACACACACACGCACACTAATTAACTACAAGTCTGGGGCTCCAAAAGTGCAGAATATTTCTTTACCTTTCAACCAAAGGCAAGCTTTAAGCATGCTTATAATGTTGCAGCTCCCCCACTTGAGGCAATGCCGCAGTTTGTCAACAGACGTCCCCAAAGAGTCGCAAAAGGTCGTCAGGGGGGCAGATGGGAGGGAGGTTCTTGAAAGGCATACGAAATGAAAAGAAATTGCCACTGTCTGTTGAGCGTAAAGAGTAAGCGGCAAGAAAGTAGTGCACAAAAGAGAGAAAACGCGAAGGAAACGCAACCATCTGCACGAATTGTAATTGAAAAGATTTCCCTTGAAGGAATTACAGAAACGGCTGTAGGATCCGGGACCCCCAACAACTTGTCTGTGTCGAGCTGGGAAATTTAATAAGGAAACCCCGGCGAGTTTATATTGTACTTTGTGTGAAAAATAATAGTTTTTGTGTTGCTTTAATGCTGGCAGCGGATTTGCCCAAAGCCCAAAGTGGCATAAACTTGTGGCCTGCGGTGTTGGAAAAACGCTTTCATTAAGTAGAAAACATTTCCAGCACTACCAAAAGCCAAAAATATTTGCTTAATTAAGAAATTTTATAAAAATATTAAGTGAAAATTCAACAGTTTGAATCATTTTTTTTTTACAGTTCGTTGCGGTTTTGCGGAATGAAAATGCTGAAAATGGCAAAAGAAAAGCAAGTCATACGATTTTTTTTTTTTTTAATTAAATGCATTGCTTGCTTTTGATAGGACAGTTGGTCAGGGATCTGGACAGATGAGATTGTAGGATTAGGCTTCATAATTTCTCAATACAGCGCTTTCGAAGTACAAAAAACTATTCGAAGGAACTCTTGGACAATACCAGGGCCAACTATTTCTATGTATAAATAAAAGTTTGTTATGCTCTGGTCACACTTATAGTATGTGGGTAGTTGTCATTACGGAGTTTTCTTTGGCAATGTACGAATTATTATATCAAATTTTACTTTTTTCGAAAATTTCTTATGATCCTTGCGAGATGCTTGTGCCAGAGTGACCGTCGCAGTCAACAGTACTTCTTTCAAAAGGCATAAGACATAAGGAAATTTAAAGTATTTTTACCTTTTTATTGGGACCAGTGTTTTAAAGCGTCTTTTGCCATTACATTTTTTTTTTTTAAATAAAATATATTTTTTGTGATAGAAAAATATTGAATTGGTTTAAGTTTACCTTAATCTGAGATGAATTGACTTTGCTTTGTATCCTAATAGTAACACCTGTGTAAAATCTTCAGAAAATCAATTTTTTTTTTTTAGCTAGATTGGTAGACAATTAGGTTAGAAATAATGTACCGAAGTAATTTTTCAAAAAAAAAAGCCGGCTCAGTTTTAAAACTTCAAACGCGTTTTTCTTGAAATCACTTTTTGTCGAATAGCTTCACGAATAACTCAGTCAATCTTCAACTGATTGTTTTGAAATTTTGACACAATGTTTATAACATAATTTTCTAGTGAACCACGTAAGGTTTTGTCAAAATAATAAAAACTTTTTATTTTACAATATGATATTTTTGACGAAGACAAATTTTTTTTTCAAACTTATGACATTTTTTTTTAAATTTATATTTTTGAAAATCTTTACGTGGTTCACATGTGTTTGGTCCGTAGAAAGAGGAAAACCTTTCTTTACGTTTCAGATCAATGGTGACGTCAAAAAGCTGCAGCAGTGGAGGCCTCTCCGTAAATTAGTCATGTACTCATAGCTCTCTACAGGCGCCAATTTATTTTTATTACTTTGGAAAAATTAATTTTTTTAGCTCAAAATATGTATAATATCGTTTCCTATTTGGATTTTGAACATAATATAAAGTTACTTTGAAAAAAAAAATCGAAAAATTACCTTAAATGCTTAGGCTCCACACAGGTGTTAGCCCTTAATGCAGTCAACATAATTAATTCAAAGAGACATACAGATTTGGGGATTTTTAAAAGAATACGTTTAAAGGCAATACAAAATTTGGTATTTTTTGTTTTTTATTTCCTTTTTAAGGGAACTCTTTTATTTTTTAACCATTTTTGTAAATAAACTTTTCTTTGTGGTTTCTTTTAATTTTTTTCTTTTGAACACAACTACTTTCAGGTCCCAAGAATTTGGTATTTTTTTAGTATTTTTACGAAGCGTGCCATTATTTCGCAGGTGAGGTATTCTTAAGCTGTTTTTCAAGTTCTATTGTCTATCTAACTATCATAGAGAGTTTTTTGAGTGAACTCAATTTTTTAAGTTTTTTTTTTTTTATCTATTTATTTATTGGCAATCAACCGATAAGTACATGGTTACAATCCCATATTAACACAAAAATAAATCGCTACACACTAAACAGAGTAAAATAAATTAAGGTAATTTTTTTTTTTAATACATTTTTTTAAAATTAATATTTTCCTCAACTTTACGAACAAAAATAATAATAATTTATTTTTAATAATTTAAAAAAGTGACAGCATTTGGTATTTTTAAGTATTTCTACTAAGACAAAAAGTGGATTAAAAAAACTTAAAATTCAATTGCGAACATTTAAAGCCGCCAAAAAAAAAACCGTCCGGCATATGGTACAAATGGTGTAAAGAAGAACTAATTCTCACAAATTGATTAATTTTAACTATTAAGCAGTTAATGCAGCCCTGGTAGCAATAATAAAAAAAAAAATGGAACTGTAAAAAATGCTGGTTAAAGAGACTAACGGTTGTATAGTTACCATAGCAGTACTGTACTTTTTTTTTTTTTTGCTGTGTTTTACATATTTCCACTGACTGAAACGAACCTCTTCTGGTACGTTTTGCGTTTTGCGGCATTTTTATTTTCAGCAATGCAATAGAAAAGCGTCTGCCAGCAGTGCCACAAAAGGTTGCAGCAGCAGCATTGGAGTCGTTGGTGGCAACCACAAAAACGTAGAAATAAAAGCTGCACAAAAAGTAGTAGAAAAAAACAGTAGAAGAGCAAGAAAAAGGCTGTAAATGAACTCAGGTGGGAAATTAAAGTATTAAAATAATTATATTGCACACTGCACTTGAGGAGAAAAATATTCGGTAGGGTTGTATCCACGTTACAATGCAATTATGAGCAGCAAATTAGTGTGGTCTATGAAAGTCAGCAACCCTCAGGGGAGGAAATTAAAGACTAATTGCAGTATCAATCAATTTCAATGGAACGCGCCAATCAACAATCGATGCCGTTTAGCTATCAACCACAAATCGATCGAAAATCAACACTTACACATACACACACAAATGCACACACACACAGCTACACACACACACTTACACTAGCAGCCAACAAAAAATGAGCATTGATCTTTGTGTTTGGGCAAAAAAAATAGTGTGAGGGGTGAGTCCAACCCCTAGTTAAATGATTGCTACCCGTCAGATTTTTTTCGTCTATTGTTGCTTTAGAAAAAAAGGTTAATAGGCTTAATTTTTTATTGTTGCAGTTCAACTTTTATTTATTGTAAAATTTGCTCAAGCACTTCAAACTGACAATTTTTTTTCTATGTTTTCTGAAGGGTCTCTGACTTTGCTTTATTGACTTGTTAGCACAACGTCAAAATCTCATTTGTGTGTCAATAAAATTTGCAAAAAAAAAAAAAGAAAAAAAAAAACTATGCAGTCAGAGTCAATTTTTTGTGGTTTTTTTTTGTCGTTGAGGGTTGAGTTAGATGTTTAGCCTGGCAGCCATTTGGCTTGATTGATGAGTGCCACAATGATGATGAGCTAGAAGATTAATGCAGTTTTAAGTAAGTGATAAAGCCCTCTCTGCCTGCTGAGGCAGTTGCTGTACCAAATATTTCAATTAGTTTATTAAAATCTAATTCAGGTTTGTATAATATATTGTTAATTTTTTACAAATTAATTACGAGAGAGTTTGGACCACTGCTCGTTACGCTCCTGAGAGATGAACAGATGACGTAGACAACAATGACGCCAAAAAGCTTTTGTATATAAGAGAGCGTTAAAAAATTCGTATACCTCTTTGCAATAAAAAATTCTACTATTTATTGTTTTTTAACAAGCCAATTCTACATAAATTTATGCTATGATTGGTTAAGTAGTTAATACAAATTAAAAGTGTTACTAATGAGATGTTACTATGCTCCACTGGGAATTACAGGAAATAATCATCATCACTAATGAGATATTTATAGCTGTAGCTAATCAAGTAGTTATTTATTATTTATTATTATTTATTTAAAAAAAAAAAACAAAATTTTGTGTTTGAACGTTGTCTTAACTAATAAAATCTAAAATATAGCACTAAAAGATTGATTAATGTTGATTTGTGGAATTTAAGCATTCAATCAAGGAACTACATATGCGATTCAGAACAAGAAGATTATGAATCCTTAATCCACATTTTAAGGAAGGTCAAAAGAAATGTTTGGTGCTCCCAATTCCACCAAAATGAAATTTACATATGGTTTGCAAACAAATATTTTGTTGCAAGAGGAATTAAAACGAATCGCCAAAAAAGGTTTAAAAAAATAAGCATTTTATGCTGAAATAATTTTTTACATATTCTTTGTTATTCTTAGATTGTATTCATACTAACTAAAAGTTATTTATTTATTGACAATAATTATTGATTATTTTTTTTCTGACTCAACCCAAAAAATAGTATTCACAAGCCAAAACGAATTTTGTTGTGTTTGGGTATGTACACGTATCATACACAAACACATGACCGATAAGTGCAACAGGGTTCCCGCGTTACACAAAGAAAATTTCCCTTGTAACAAAAATAGCTAAGTCGTGTTTAATTTCAATAAATATAATTGCTAAAGTAATATTTTTGTGTAATTTTATTTAACAATAAAGAACTAGCAATATTTTAATGAAAATTAAATGTAAACAATATATAGTAATAGAAAGGTGCTGAGCTGCGGCAACCATGTCAGCTGTCTTGTATCAAACAAAAATAATTTCGCGCCAACACAACATGAGAATTTATCGGAGAAATAAGGAAAAAATAAGAATTTGTCGAAAATAAAACGGGAAATATCGACAAAAAAATTCGTTTTTCGGAGCACACAAAAACGAATCCGAACAAAATTGTTCTCTTTGGTTTTTTCGTTTTCCAAAGCACGTCTGATTGTGATATATTAAATTAGTGATAAGCGAATCGATTGCATTGGATGGCTTTCAAAATTTACGTTTTTTGATGTAGGAAGACCTCTCGCGGAAGATCATTTTCAATACAATAATTAAATATTTTTACGGTTCTCATGAATTTCTGTAACTTAGAGATAAATTCGGTATTAACTGGGGAAAAGCTGTCTATCGATTCGTGGTGCACTACTAGTAATAAGTAATCTTTCAATTGACTTGAAACTATAAATATATTTGAATTTTTTATTTTTTTTATTAATTTATTTAAGGAGTACAAGTAAGCTCAGGTGACTTTATACTATAAAAATAGTATAATTATGAGTAATAAAAAAAGAGCGAGGAAATATATATGAACTAATCCGCGTCTCTAGCCCGATGGGTGAACTTTTAAAGATATGCACCGATTCACATAGAAGAAGAACTGGCCAGACATTAGGGTTTACAATAAAAAAGTTGAAAACAAGGAAGTAAGATAAAAATTAAAAAGTAAACTTTTTAATGATATGCACCGATTCACATAAAGAACTGGCCAGACATTAGGACTTACAATAAAAAAGTTGAAAACAAGGAAGTAAGATAAAAATTAAATATTATATCACAAAAAGAGCCAAAAGATCACCGTTGACCAAGTGGGTGACTCATAATATAGGATTGGTCAAGGATGCTCGAAGTGGCAAGTCAAGACGACTTAAGATAGGAGTGACAGATTGAATAGACCGTTCAGAAGAGAGGAAATTGTAAAGGTTATTATAGTTAGAGCATAACTAGCTAACTAACTATGAGCGTCACAAATAAAATAATATTTTGAAAATTGAATTTAAGGCCCCGCTTTTAAAGCTTAAAAAATGTTGTATGATTTAGTTTTTATACCCTTTTTTTGAAGGTACAGCTTATCCTCCTTTTAAATAGACTTTGGGTAGTTGTGGACTCTTTTAGTACAAATAATTGTGGGTCCTATTGTCAGCCCTAATTCCAAATATGATTCTCCCATGGCTGAATGGCTATATTTATTTATTTATTTATTTATTTATTTGAGGGGTACAACTACGTACAGTTGACATTATATTATAAAAAAGTACATATAAATTATTTAGAAAAGAAAATAGAGCGAGGGAATTGATATGAACTAATCCGCGTCTCTAGCCCGATGGGTGAACTTTTTAATGATATGCACCAACTCACATCAAGAACTGGCCAGAAACTTGGATTTACAATATTAAAGGTGAAAAGAGGAAGCAAGATAAAAATTAAACATTATATCGCAAAAAAAGCCAATGGATCACCATTGACCAAGTGGGTGACTCATAATATAGGATTGGTCAAGGATGCTCGAAGTGGCAAGTCAAGGTGACTTAAGATAGAAGAAGTGATAGATTGAATAGACCGTTCGAAAGAGAGGAAATTGTAAAAGTTATTATAGTTAGAGCATAAGACACGGAAAGGGTCGTGCAAAGCATAATTAGATCTACAAAATTGTAAGGCTAAGGGTCGAAAATTACGAGTTACTCTGGATGGTATGGCAAAAGTAACTTTGCTAAGGAGTACATTGGAATCGATAAGACCGAGTAACAGTTTATGCAAGAATAACACGCCGTGGCATGTTCTGCGATGATTTAAGGAAGGCAATTTTATAAGGCGAAGTCTATCAGAATATGGCGGCAGTCGGATATTTGGGTCCCAGTTTAAGCCACGAAGTGCAAAAAGGAGAAATTGCTTTTGTACGGACTCAATCATGTCCTGATAAAGGACATATGATACAACTTTATAAAATTTGTTTTTCTGACAACATGCCATTCTACAGCTAGCTTTAGCTTCAACGCCAGTTGTCTCCAATATTTCCAGCATATTTAGCTGTTTGCCAACTCAACTCACATATGGTTCAAACCAAAATCCAGACATCCCCCCTCACACACACTACACTCGAACAGACACAACAAATTTAGCATATTATACGTTATGGCTTACCTACTCATTTTATGTACTGAATATTTTTTTAAAAAACAAGTCACAATTTATAACGCAAAACGCATCCGACAGCTTGTCAGTAACAATGCGCTTTTAAGCTAACAAGCGTGTGCAAAATGAAATCCTAGAATCCTGAAAAGAAATATAAATAAAAAATTAAAAAAAAAGAACAACAACAAAACAAGCGAAAAGCCATTTACATTAAAATTTATAGAGCATGAACTGTGCGCTTTTTTAATTTCATTTCATTTCTAGATAGCGTCATCTTTTTTTTTTTTGCACCCCGGAGCCCAACAAAAACCAAAAGCTGAAAAAAACTGTTACAGTTTGACTATAAAATTACAAATTTTTTATAGAACCTGAAAAAAAGGAGAACCTTTTTGTTGTGTTATGTGCCTGACCAAGTAAGAATATGTCAGCATGTGATTTCCATGACCAAAATGAGAGAAAAAAAAAAGAAAAAAAAACTCTATTTTAATAAAATAAAAAAAAAATGCGCCGGAAATTATGTGCGTACTGCGCTGCTGGCAGCGACGCTAACGTCAGTTAAAAGAAAATAAAACCTAACGACCCATGTGCCGCAGAGTAGTCGTAAGTACTCACAGAACTCAGTACTCAGTACTCACATTATTATTATTATTTTTTTTGCTATATTTTGTGTTTTTTTTTGTTATTGTGCCACACTATTTTAATTCTCTGACTCGCTCTGCTTTTGGCTGAAACGAACAATTGAATTATTTTTGTACTTTAACGCACGAATTCGGCGAGGGGTGGGACTCTGCCCATTAACGCAGCGCCACCCCACAAAGTTGTATGTATCTGTATGTATGTGTATGTGTGTGTATGCTGATCATCACCAGGCTACAACAACAACAACAACAACAGCATCCTCATCATCACCATGGTGTCAGGCAGCATACTAAAAAAAATGACGTAAAAAATGCTATAACAAAAAAATTTGTATCAAAAGTTGTACGACGTGACTGCGAGCTGGTTTTTTTTTTTTTTGGGAATTTTTTTTTCAATTTTTATTATAATTTTTTTTTTTTTTTTCTTTTTTTTGTGTTGTTACAAATTTTTAGACGGCTTGATTTGAATGTCAGATAAAGTCAAATGGATTTCAGCGTAAATTAAGTTGCCCCGTTTGCTCTACTATGCTGAGTGCTACGTGAGGCTACCAAGGGGCTTTCCAAATGAATTTTCATTTTTTTCCCAACAGCAAGTTTTGCGATAGCATTTGATTTTTGAAACGTTAGGTTGGAGCTGTCGAAAATATTAGAGGGCTCAAAGCTCTATAACTACGTTCAGTAAATATTTATGTGCTACGCAGTCAAGCTTTTAGTTTGAGCTGGCGGGCTGCAGAAAGTCTAGACGAAAGTTATAAAAGTAATAGATTTGTTTTTAGTAACATCTGAAAGAAGATGTTGGAATATCTACATGTGTTCCTCAGAAGCTCTTTATTAATTTCACATTAATTCTTCGTCGAATTGACTAATTCCACCGTAGTGGAATTTCTGCAAAGTTTGTCATTGGACTGACTGTACTTCTGCAAGGACGAGCGGTCAAATGATCGTCGATTTTTTGATACCGATTGTGCGTAGAAAGCGCATGCGGAACTTTAGGCTCAATTTATTGCGGTCATTCTTCTCCAAAACGCTCTTCCGACTAAACACCAACAAAGTTTTTTTTTTGTGGGGCTATTTTGAGTCTAAAGTGTATATACAACAGACTTTAGCTCAAATAAAGACAAATATCGAATATGAAATATCGGCCATACCTCATAGATGGGAGAGCAAGTGGTAGGTTCAATGGGTCAGCAAGCACAAGTTCGACATTTTTCGGCTTTTTAAGCTTCCTGTAAGTACAAAAAAACAGACTTTAGCTTAAATTAAGACAAATAACAAATATGAAATATCCGACATACCTCATAGATGGGAACCTCGCTATGGCCTTCATTGGATCAGGTAGCACAAGTCCCACACTTTTCGGATCCTTAAACTTCCAAACCTATATCAACAAAAAAAAAAAAACATATATATCGACGTATTAAGAGCAACTCTCAAGACCATTTTGTTATGTGTTAGCAAAAAAAAATTAAAAACAAAACCGTGATTAAATGTAGCTCCGTGGATCAAAGTAAATGTGTGTATAATATATGTATAATCTTTTCTTTACAATTTTATTCCAAAATCAAATGGGTCACATGTAGATGGGTCATTCTGTACATAATTACACAAACTATGATGGCTACAAAAGGTTAAAGATAGTGACACTTTGCATATGATACCGGACCACGCCTGGCTACCATACATTTATTTGTTTAAAAAAGTTTTTACGTTGAAATGTATAATGTATTGGAATTGCTTCAAATAACACTAGTATACAAATTTAAGGGTCATCGAGTGAACCTTCCTAAAAAAGTGTTTCTTAGGGTAATTGGGGTCGAGAAGCACGAAAAAGGCTACCTTTTTTTTTTTAAGCACCGTTTTCGAGATATTTTCGAAAAACATGTTTTTGGGCACTTATTTCAGGTATTCGTCAATATCTCGTGAACAAACTTTTAGACTTTAGATCGAAAGGTATTGATGTGCCTTTACAGTGATATATATTTATGTATAGATTAATTAAAAATTATAGAAGTTACAAGTAACCATAGTCGAAAAAAAAGGATTTTTTTGACCATTTTTCAAAAATACAAATTTTTGGTTTGCTTTTTATCATCGAAAAAAATTTTAAAAATTATGTTATGCTTTGGGCTGAAGGAGAATTTTTTTACGAACATTTCAAGTCTAAGATCTTCGATGTTCGAAATCGGATAGGAACTGTAGATGTTATGTGTTAATTTTTCATGTAAAGTAGTGTAATTTTTAAAATAGTTTCAATTGGAAACTTGCTAACTTACATATATTTTATTAATTATTGTTTAGTAAATTTACTTATTATAATATAATTTATTTACTTATAATAAATATGTAAAAAAAAAAAAAAAAAACAATGGTTTCAAAATAGTTTTTATGAAGATGCAATATTGGAAATCATATAGGTTACTGTCATTAATGTTTCCAAAACTAAAACTATCAACGCTTACAACAAGCCATTTTAATCAATAGTACACCTCTGGAAGACGTACAATCCTTCCTCTACCTTGGCTGCATAATCTCTAGGACTGGAGGCAGCGCAGAGAACATTGAAAACCGCATCACAAAACCCCATCAACTGTTTGGACAGCTTAGGAACATATGGTGGGGTCCCTGCTTTCCAGCGAAACAAGAATTAGAATTTTCAACTGTAACGTTATGTCCACACTCCTATCTGAACATCCTCAAGCGCAACTGGAATTGGATCGGCCATGCACTTAGAAAAGATCATAGCGACATTGCGAGACAAACCATTGATTGGAACCCTCAAGGCAGTCGCCGTTGGAGTGAAGTCAAAAGATGGCCATTAAACCGAATTGCATTTAAAAATTGTGTTGTAGCACTGTGCTCCTCACAGTAGTAAAAGGAATAAATATATATATATACTGTGATTAATAAATCTAAGCTCTTCGTCAAAGCTTAAGAACGACAGTTTCCTCAACACAAGTCAAAACTAAGGCTCTCTTTCCAATTTTTGAACACTTGCACAATTTTTTGCAAATCATTAAGCACGTGGTTTGTTAAGATCAGATTACATTTTATTGCTCACAAAATCACTTTTTATGAATTTCGCGTTCTATATTCTATTTTTTTTTAGCCTGTTTTTTTTTAAGAATTTAACATTGTAGAAGCTACAGTTATTTTAGTGAACAAAATGCGTTCTAGTGCTCTAAGTGTTGATATTAGTCTCAAGACTGCACAATAGTTCCGTTACTCCAAAATATTTGGTTGAGCCGTTTCTAGCAGTAATGGGCCCAACGTGGGGCCGCTTAGCATTGCTTGTGCTACCTACATGACTCAGCATGCCTAGTATAAATGCAACTTAATCCTATAGCTACAATCACTTTCAGAATATTTTTGATATTTCTATCTGCCATCCCTCTTTGTAAATTATGAAAATGTGATTTGAAAGAAAAATATTTTTTATATAAATACTTATCGAGTTCATTTCGGCATAGTTTTTCTAACTCTATTTCTTTGGATGGCTATCAATCAACTGCCGCTCAGAGTAACATGCGTTTGCAGCACATCTTGAGTTTATGCAACTGATGCCATCATCTGCGCTGATAAAGTTTTGCATTCAAAGGGTAAACCGAATAAACCAACCAGTTTAACCGGTTTCAAATGCCATGCCCATTAGAAATATTGTGGTCTAATTTTTTTTTGTATCAACATATTTGGCGCATATGTATAATTTAAAGCAGCTGTGCATAGAGCTACCATCAAAAAAAAAAAAAAAAAAAACGAAAAATCTCAAAATTACATCCAAGTTTCAGGTAAAATTTCAATTAAAATTGTGAAATTTGTTTAAAAGGGTTGCGGGACAGCAGTTGTAGCAAAAGCAACAACAAAAACAGTAGCATGAAAAGACGCGCAAAGGATGCTGCAATCAGAGGAGCGATAGTCCAACCAATCGACCGACCCAACGTATAGAGCACCCCAGCAAAGGTAGACCCTCGGCACAAAACGATCGCCACTTTTGGTGGCACACGGTGAGAGAACGAACAATCACCCTTTTATTGGGACTGACTGTCGTTGACAAATATTATATGCCAGTTCTAATGCCGTATTATCCTACTGTTTTGTATGTCCTGTGAAGTGACACACCGCTTTATATGGCCGTATGCTACGCCTTTATAATGCTGCTTTAGTTTTTCCTTACATTTCTTTATTGTGTGTTGTGTCTAATTTGAATATTCTACGTGCTGCCTGCCACAGATTCCCACGATTTATGTTTATGATTGCTAGCAAACAATATCTTAGCTACAGCTTCTTAACCCGTGTCAAACTCTAACCGAAATTCTTATGCAAATTTTTTGTGTTTTTTTGTTGAACTCTTTGGAACGCTATTTCGATACAGGTTACTTTTAATATATTCAAATCTTTTGTATAAGGCGGCGCACTCATAATTGTTGAAAATTATTTACACGCTTTTAATTGGCATTCAAGTGCTTTCGATCAAAGGCTGCAATGTCCTGCTGTGCGTAAAGCTCATTAGAGTTGCTGAAAAAGCTTACAACGGTAATCATTATAATGAGAACTGTAATAAAAACGTTATGGCAACAACAACAACAACAGCAACTATGAATCATAATTAATAATTTTATTTCGTTTTGAGCTGCGTTTGGTTTACAGTTGCAATGAATGAATGATAAGCAAAAGCAAAGCTCAGCAATATGCAGACAGTTACGAATTGCACGAACACACACGCACACACAGACACGATATGTGTATGTACATACATATGTGAGTGTGTGGGCTGAGGTAAAGGCAGAAACCACAGCAAAAAAAAAGTAATTATGCCGACTAAGAGCTTCATCAGACATCCTATTATGCAGCATGCACTCGACAAATGCATCCACACACACACACACAGATACATACACTCACACACACGACGACGTTCGCTCACATGCTCACTCACACATGTGCAAGTTTAAAACAAAAGCCGCCTGAGCTACCTTTGTACTGCCAACAACAACTACAACGACAACAGCGGAGCAACATCAACAGCAGCAAAAACAGTCGCCGACGCACAGTGGGCCAAATCTAAAAATATTTGAGAATTTTGCGATTAGTATTAGGCGATTCTTTGATAAAATACGATCTTCAAAAGAAAAACAATTTGTAAGTAGTATTTATACTTGACCATTTAGTGGGCCCGAGTGACCAGATGCCTCTGTTACAGGGCTAACTACAGCCATATTTCACACTATCCTTCGTAAAGCTGTTAGATTTCGTCGTTCAATTAAATAATTAAAGATCCTTCTCAGTACTTTGCTTTCAAACACTTCAAAAGTTTTTGGACGGGCTTACCATCCTCAATACCATGCGAAAAGATGGTAAACATTAGTGCATTATGTATATTGACTAGGGTGACGCTCTCGGTTAGCATTTTCATGATTATTTATTAGAATAGTGGTATCAGGGGAGAAACCCTCTCGTAGATTGGCACTTTGACGTGGTGAGGGGGCTCAGTAGGCGCAATGAATCTAAGAGCGATGCCGGCGGTAGCAAAGCTACTGGTAGGGCCACCCATGCCGGTTAGATCGAGGAGGAGTCTTGAAGCTAAGATCAATCCACAACAAATCAAATCCTGGTGCCTTTTTGGGAGCCGAATTCTTCTCCAGGTTAGAGGCGGCCTGCACTTATATATATTATTCCCATCACTCATTGATCTCTCTAAAGACGTCAGATTAACAAGGAGTCAAACCACAACGAAAATTTTTTCCCAAGGAGTACCCAGCAACAGCCGGCAAATCCCCCTCCTTCGGCAGCCAGCACAGAGTTTTTGAAGGTGCTAATTTCAAGTTATAATGACAACCTGATGAATGTAACCGATCAGGCTCTATGCTCCACTTAGGAGAAAAGAAATAAATCATCATCAACAGGGGAGACAAATTTCTTGCCAACATTAAAGTCCTTATTTAAATATAAAATTGACTGTATGTAGGATGCCAGTCCACAAGTTACCAGACTCCGTATCGGGCAAACTTATGTTACCCACAGCCACCTCCTCAAAGGAAAACTCGCTCCAGCCTGTGGAACATGCAACGAACCTTCATTAACAATCAGCCATATAATCACCGACTGCCCCAATCCCAACTTTTGGAGAGCTGCCTTGCGACAGCGGCCTTCGGAAACACTCTCAAACCCGACGACAGTCAATATTATCGCTAAAAAAAAACTTCATCAAAAATACAGGACACAGTAATATGAAATTGTTTGTCCTCTAAGTGAGCTGAAAGCCATGCAGCTAGTGCTCTTAAATTTGTAGTAGCTTAAGAATTTATTGTTAACCTTCTGCTTAATAAATAAAAAGAAAATAAAAAAAATTTTAAATTTTTTTTTAGTTATTCGTCTATGTCTCGAGAACAAAATTTTTATCGATATGACAAAAGATAGATGATGATTAGATCGAAAGGTATTGATACGCTTTTTACGGTGATATACGATATGCACAGATTGGGTAAAAAATAATTAAGTTACAAGCAACTAAAGTTGAAAAAAGTGTAATTTTCGACCATTTTTCAAAATTACAAATTTTCAGTTTAAAATTTACAAAATTATGTTTCTCGACCCAAAATTACCCTAAAAACACTTTTTTACGAAGGTTCACTCAATGGCCCTTAAATTTGAAAACTAGTGTAATCAATAGTTTTTACTATTATGGGAATGTTAATAAAAATTTTCTAAATTGCCTATTTTTTTTCTTTAGAAAAGACAAAATAAAATTGCCGTTTTGATAACACTCCAATCAAATGGAATAATTCATACTCGTACCTCGACAGAATTTCTTCCAATACTCTTCTAAGTTTAGTTCGAATTCAAAAAGATGAATTTGATTTTTTTGCGAATGAGGAAATCAAATTTAAAATAACGTATTTATTTGCGAAAACAATTATGATCAATAGCCTATGATAAAACAATAATATTAAAAGTTTTTTGGAAATTTTTAAAGTTTAGTATATTTTTTTGACATATTATATAAGAAATCAAATTAAAGTAAAGTCGCATTTTTTGCATGATTTTAGGAAAATCGACGGATTAATGACAAAGTGTTGGGATGAGTTAGATATTACAGACATGGTTGAAAGATTTATTGAAAATTTAAAACAAGACTTATTTTGTAAGTTCTATGCAATTAGGAAGTATAGTTTTCAATTACACATAGGTAGAAAGTCTCATTTATTATTTTAAATATAAAACAAAAATTTGAATACTATATATTTTATTTTTTTTCAATATTGGCAGATTATTAAATAAATAAAAAATTTGCGTTACATTTTAATTGAGTCCCAACCACTGTGCCATGTTTGCCATCAACGCTGCCGCCATCATCATAAATGTTTGCATATGAAGTGCAATGCGCGTTTGCTGGAATGGGATGGGCATTGTTGGTTGGGTGGGATCTGTTGCCCACACGCTCCACACACACACACACACACATGTGAGCAAAAAGCACTTGAGTTGAGTTGAGCCAACGTTGGATTACAAAATGCAGCATGCATTGAATTTGCAAGCAGAGCTGAGAGTTCTACGTCCGCTCCCGATGCCGCTCTGCATGCCGCTGTTGCCACTGATGCCTTTAACTCTTACCACGCACATTTCGCAACAAATAATGATGCACTTGAAAAATGTTTTGGAGTGTGTGTGTGTGTGTGTGTGCACCGCAACAACAGCAGCAAAAAATCATTAAAAAACGCCTAGAAGCCCGTTGGAAAGTCTCGTAACTCCCAGAACTTGTTTGCAGCTCTGCTGCATTATTAGAGCCGCTCTCACTCTCTTTTGTTCGCTCGCTCGCTTGTTTGCTCCTTGCTGACATCCATGCCATTAATATTTCATTTAACGCTGCAATTGTCCCGAGAGGAATATGCTAGCAGTCCGGGCAACAACTACATCAACACCCCCACCCCCGCCCATACCCACACCCACACACACCTATACCAAGTAACTTTTCCCCACTTGGCCCCGCTCGTAAATAGCCTTAAAATGTTTAATTCATTTTATGCGATTTCATTCAGCGCCAGTTTTAATTATGAGCATGGCTAGAAGAAGCAGAATTCCGCTTGAAGTGCCCCCCAACCTGCGC
Source organism: Chymomyza fuscimana (assembly GCA_949987675.1). Classification (NCBI taxonomy): domain Eukaryota; kingdom Metazoa; phylum Arthropoda; class Insecta; order Diptera; family Drosophilidae; genus Chymomyza; species Chymomyza fuscimana. The sequence continues at coordinate 4,015,345 of OX465089.1, forward strand.
TCTGGCAACACCATGCAACCAACATTCATGGCAGACGACGATACGGCAACGTTGGCTGCGCTGCTGCCAGTCAACTGACTTGTTTAATTTGTGCATAAGTTTCATTTACTTTGGGGCGACATAATCTTCAGTTACTTACTCTAACTCTGGCTTTCTATCTCTCTCGCTGCCTCTCTACCCTGCTTGGTCCTCGTTCCTTTGCTTTGGCCCAGCGGCTATGGCGTCGGCATCAGCGGCTAATGCTATTGCAGCTCCTTTTCATCGAGGCAGTAGTGAGTGTTTTTATACCCTGTACCCAAAGAGTTAAGGGCTACATTAAGCAAATGCGGAACAGTTGTGTGAGTAAAACAGATTAGTCCTTACAAAGTATATTTCTTAGATTTATTTGAACTCAAAATTGTAGTTCCAGCAACAGATTTTTAATATTTCAAGCTATTACTTAAGTCTTCCCCATCTGTTGAGATTTTGAGGCTGTAGTGTGCTCCCTAGTCGGATTGTCTCCACTCAAGCCACTCGTTCTTGTTGTTGTCATTGTTGTACCTAGGCAGAGGCTTTTTCTTTCTAACTCACTCTCTTCGTAGAACTGTCTCAATGGCCTTGCCAGACTGGCTAGCTGGTTGACTGACTGACTGGATGACGTCATGATTGTCATTTGGTCCTGTGATTATGCTCTTGATGTTTGCATAGAGCTGAATTTTAATTAGAAGTAAATATTTAAACCATTATGCTGATAATAATGTTGCTATATACTAAGTGTACTACTAATGGCTAGCTAAATGGGCGTGGCAGTTGTATTAAATTAATATCAGCAATGAATTGAAATAAATAAAATAAAATTTTAAAACAATTTAAGAGCAAATGCTATAAATTGAACACTTTGAAATAGGTATATACATATTTGTTTTATTAATATCATAATTAAAAAAATCATATGTACATGTTATTGAAAAGTTATGCAAACGGTACGCCAATTAATTAATTATTTAGTCAACTTAATTAATAAAAATGTAATGCAAAAAGTATTTAAAATAAATAGCTAACAAATTTCATGTATGGAAGATGAAACTGGAATACTCTATGTGGAAAAGTTTAAAAAATAATTTTCTTTTTTTAATTTAGTAAGAATTTGTATGGATATTTTTACTCTGAACACAAAAAAAATTAATCAAAGTACTTGCCCTCACTCCTCCTCGGGGATTGTGACCTTGTCGCTGTGAGGGGGCTTAGTAGAAGCAAGGAACCGGAGAGCGATGCCGGTGGTAGCGTAGGGCCACCCATGCCGGTAAGGTCGAGGGGAAGCTCTGAAACTTACAACAATCCACAACAATCATAGCGTCTGACCTCAGAGTAAGCGGCTACAAACAGCGTCGGTCTTGGAGCAAGCGGCTGAATCTTTTAAATGCGAGTCTGGTCGCTTAACCAGCAGCCCTGGTACCAGAATCGGAATCCAGAATCCATCCATCCTAAATAAACCTGATTGACTAGACCGAAGAAAACAAAAGAAAAAACGGACTTATAAATTGATAACGACATTTAGCAGGAAAAAAGGATTACGAGTTGAAACATGGAATTCCGCCCTATGCTCCACTTAGGAACTAAGCGAAAATATATTTTTTGTACTTGCCCTCGCTAGCTACACATATATCCCATCTCTCGGGCAATTTGTGGCTACCCCGCCAAAAAAAATTCCTTCTCTTTCGAGGCAAACCACTCATCAAGCCATTTTCGGACGTCTTCGTAAGAATCGAAGTGCTGCTCAACGTGGTGCATTATCGTGGAGAAAAATCAGCTTGATAACCCGGTCTTTTTTCACACAGAGCACGGTGAAATTTGCTCAGTTGTTGGTGGGCATTGACAGTTTCACCAGGTTTCAACTTCTCACAGTAGACGGTACCCTGCTGATCCCACCAAAGGCACAGCATCCTCTTACGTCCGAAGCGATTTGGTCTTACGGAAGCTGTTGTTGGTTGTCGGGGATAATACCCATAATTTTTTGCGTTTAGGATACTCGAAATATACGACTTTCTTTTTTGTCTGGCGAGCAAGTTCGCTCCATCTGCCTATCGTTCAATTCCAATCTTTTAAACTATTTCCATGGCACGTAGACGCATGGATAAGCCTGGTTAAGTAACACCCAATTGCTCGGAAAGCATATTTTTCGATTGCGTATCGTCCTCGTTCAAAAGAACCTGCAATTGATGGTCCTCTAGCTTCTTGGGCCGATTTTCACGTAATGTGCACTGTGTCCATGGTACCTTAATTATTTATTCTTCTATTTTTATCCATATTATAAATATTTCATCTTCAAGAGATATGACCGATACTTTGACAGATGCATATATTCTTATCTCAGTTTACCGATTCATACTGTTCATAGGCGGGCTGTTGTAATGATTACACAGGTCTACAAATACCGGGGTCATGTCAGTTGTTGGAAAGCTAAGGGTAATTTCCGAAGTAATTTGCTGCGTAGAATCCGAATCCGGGGTCAGAGTTGGCCCCGTCACGTCAGGATATGTACCCGAAAAACGTAGTTTTTTCTACGTTTGAGGTTGTGTACATTTTGCAAAAAAGAGATCAATTACTATTTTTCGCAAAGTTATGGCTATTCGAAGTTACACCGTTTTTCGGGTACATAACCTCAAATATCTCAAAATTCAGACGTGATGGGCCAATTCTGACCCCAAATTCGGATTCTACGCAGCAAATTACTTCGGAAATGACCCTTAGCTTTCCAACAACTAAACCATGTTGACCTGTGTTATTGGATCAATGGTCATGACATTGCTTCAGTATGTTTTTTTTCCTTTATTTGGCTCACACAAATCGGTAGCACTTGATCACATATATTATTATCTACAATATGTGAAACAGTCCTGATATCCATACATTGTGATCGATATTTTTGAAAAATTTGAACTGCTTGTTACGATATTTATACTAAGGAGTAACGATTTAGATTTTTATACTATGGAAATTCTACTATTGTGCATCGTATTTGAATGAGTTCAGATATTTATTTATTTATTTATACACTGTATGCTTAAAGTTAAAAACTAAAGCTACAGAGAGGAGGACAGCCATAGCTACTATCGGCTGAGTTCAGATATCAATTTGATTCGAAAGAAGTACCTCTGATGTGGTCATTTGGAAATTTTTAAAAACTGCATGATTGGGTCTTCGAGATCAAGAGTTCTGTCGGGATGAGGATCTATGTAGATGATGCTATAGGACATTCTTCAAATTTAGATAATAAGACTTGCTTTACATATTAGAAAAAATTTCAAGCTAAGACCGCACAGGAAGACTGGTTCATAAAATTTATTTGATTTTATTTAAATATTAACTATAATACAATAACAATACTATAACTAATAAAAGAGTAGGGCAAGGAGTAACAAGACCTTAGACCAGGGCTATTGAAATATTTTCCACAAAGCCCCACAATGGAAAGTGTACAAAATGTATCCCCAAATTGTTATTTAAACACAACACATTCATTTGAATATTATATTATATGATCATGGTCAATAAATAATTATGTTTTGTAATTGCAAAGATTTACATAAAAAGAGCTTACATAAATTTGCTAAAATAATTTCAATTAATAATCATAAATTTCCGTGGGCAATTAATGCGCTTGGCGGCTCGCTAAACCAAATTAAACAACTTAATTAAAATAAATGAAATATACGAAAAAATAAATGTTTATACAAAAAAAAAAAGCGAGAGAAAATAATAAGCAGTTATTTGTTTTAAAAATTTGTAAAGCCCATACAAAATATAAATAATATATATACTATGTATGTACTATGTATATTTTAATTACAAAACATTGGCTGGCTTGGCTTCAATTAAAAGTTTCAACAACATTCATCAAACCGTTTCAATGAGTGTCGATAACAGTCCTTGCAAAAAGTATGTGTACACAATAAATAAAAGAAGAAAAACAAAAAAAAAGAAAAGTTCATCGATCGCATAAAAATGAAAACTTTTTTGTGTAAAGAATATACAAATGGAAAAAAATAATTTCATTTGTCGTTGGCGGAGCTGGACGGGATTCAGCTGGACAGTACTTATTACAATTGCTGTTGTTGTTGTTGTTTGCTTTGGCTGCCTCTATGCTGATTATGTATATTTGCATGCTAAAGCAGTTGTCCCTGGTATTCCTCCCGCCCTTAGCATGCCATGCCCATTACTGCACGTTGTCCTTGTGGTGGCAAAGCAGTCACGGAGTGTGTCGCCTCTTGAAAGTAATGGCCAAAACGAAAGCAGCTCCACGCTCGACGTTCTCCTTGTTAACGTAATTTCCATAAAACATTTTGTTACTTATTTATCTTAATTAAAATAAATTTACATTTTTCTAATTTCACGACAGTGGCGACTAGTCAGCCGCATCCAACGCCCATCCCTGGGGCCGTGTCGCGCATTAGAGAGCGACATTTTCTTAACAAGCCAAAAGGACATTTACCAGACTGTGGCGTTGGTCTTGGGGTCTAGGGGACACTGTGCAGCACTCTGTGCACTGTGTCCTGCGAACGCGACCAAAAAGAAAAGCGCACGGAACGAAACGTTGAAAAGAAACTAAAAAGCGACAAAGGTTGTGCGAGGCAAAAGACACAACAAATAAAGCAAAAGCAAAGCAAAAAACAAAAAAAAAAAATACGTAATGGAAAGTTGGGCTGCGCACTGCTTGGATCTCATTAGCGTTACGGGCGGGGTCTGTAGAGGGCGCTTACTTGGAACTGCCCTGCCAGGACGTCTTTTGAGGCAGCCTGCTCCTTGTTGTTGTTGTTGTTGGCGCTGCTATGTTGCCATATAAGTGGCACTGCATAGCCCGCAGTCCAGCAAGGACAAAAAAGGAAAAAAATGTTATGGGGGAAAAAAAAAATTAAAGAGCAGTGCGGTCCAATGAAGAAAAGCATAAAATTAAAAGCTGATGAGCGTAAATGTTGAGCGAAGTAAGAAGATTTTTTTATTCGGAGCATTTTGTGTAGCTTGGTCCTGCGTTGAAGCAGTACAGGGACACGAATTGTTTGTTAAACAAAAGAAAATGCGTCTTGAAATATGAGCCCTGGGTTGGGGGTAAACATTTTAACGCCAAAAGCTGGGCAGGTAATGATGGGTGGCTTAGAAGGACGCAGCTTAACGTGAGCATAAAACTGAAAAATATAGATGTTGAGGAAAAAAATGAATCTTTAAGTACGCTAATGTTTATGCCGGCTAAGCAGGAAATCATCTGTGAAATAATAGATTTGATGTAAAGATGATGCACAGATTTCATAAGCTCATCTAAAACCTAAAAACTATAATGTGACAGTACACTGGTATAAAATTGGTAACTCGAATGGGCACAATTGTTCCTAAGATTTAAAAATATTTTATTTTTTTGGTAAGATCATTATTCATTAAAATCAACCTAAATATTATATATCTAAAAAGCTCGAAAATCAAGCGTAAATATCTCATTTTTATTACTCGAAGGCCCGAGTAGCCAATGCTTTACAAACTTGCTAGTTATAGCAATATATACAAACTATAATTTGCATTATAAATAAATAAACTATCTTATTTTTAAATTGTTTTGTGCACAATTTTATTTTATTAAAATTATCAAAGCAAGAATGTTTACCTATCGTGTTTTTTTCCACCATAGAAAAATTTTAAATTTTTTTAAGTTTAATACGTTCTAAAGCGGCTAAAGCATAAAATCTTTGTTCAGAACCAAAACAAATTTGTACTCGCCCCAGAAGTGGGATTTTCGGGAAACATACACAGCATTACAATCATTTTAAAAACAATAAGCTCCAGAAATTTCTGAAGTTCGATTCGTTAGTTCAATTCCTCGTCTTGCTGAAGTTCAAGTTAAAGAAACTGGACCTTTGAACCAATATTATGTCTCAATTCAAATTTTCATTTAACTTTTATCAATAATTTTAAACTAAAAACAGGAGACTCTGCCCCCTGCTTGCTTTGTACGTCAATCACCTGGGCATGGCTTCAGTCAGGACATCCAGATTATACTATACCCTATACTTTTCTTAATTTCTACACTGTTCAATCGATTTTGGGGCAAATGAACTTTACGGCTTTTGATGAATCAGCTTTTTTGTGGATCATCTGCATATTTGGTTATAACAACAGAATTTCCTGACCGATTTAAAAAAATCTCTGTGTGATGGGTTATGGTAAATGGAAGGTCCTTCTTAAATTGCGTGGAACTCAGTTTCGTTATACTCCAAAAGTGAAAGGAATTTCCGTATTATGGCATAAGTCTACATATTAATTTTGATAACAGGTGTTTTTAGCGGAGCTTCTTCTTTTTTGCCTATAACTCGGGAAGTTCTCAACCGATTCTAATATAATAAATTTTGCACTAACTGATGGATTTTCAGAAGTTCAAGGTCGAAAAATGCCGCAGGTAATCGCGAAATTCTATTAGTAGAAAGGTCGCCAATTTATAAAAGGAGAATTAAATGCAAATAAAGTACTAAAGAATCAGGTATTAGGGACAGATGGACGGAAATGCAGATAGACGAAAATGGCTTAACCGTTTCTTTTGCCGTCCTAATCATTTTGGTATAAAGGTGGTGGATTCTTACTGGCTTAGATGTTACATGCAAAAATTTGCTGCAATAAGTTAATATACCCTATATAAAAGGTCAAAACGATCTTCTAGAAATTGATTTTTTTTTAAATTACAAAATACTTATGTCTTGAATCAAAACCTAAATGGGAAAAAAGTCTGACAGCTTAGGACAAGGGGCGGCAATCTATGACCCGCGAGTCACTGAATGTCCCATTTGATCATTTTTAAGGTCCCATTTTAGCTACGAAAAGAAAGTATATTATGAAATAAAAAAAAATCTGATCCAAATGTCTTTTAATACTCGCTTTTGGGTTAAAAAGCCAAAAAAAAAGTTGTCGACATCTGTTTCAAAGTTCTGTTCGTTCGATACGTTGTACCGCTTTTAAGCAATCGGTATCGATAAATTTTGCAGCTCTGGTTAATACTTTGATAATGGTAGGTGACTTTGTCGGCCAAATCTGGCCTACCTGAAAACGCCAACTAAATGTGGTACAGAAGAAGTCGACTTATTGGAGTCATATACTTCTTCTAAAGGGTTATCAATCTTAAGGTTACTTATAAGACGATATTTTATCAAAAAGTCCATTGATTCTGTTTTTAGCATAGTTACAAAGATAACTCCGAAACTAGTCCAAGTGTATTTTTTTTAAGTTTAGATATTCGTTTAAAAATCGCCCAAAGTCGATTGAAATCCGATCGAAAGCTATAATACGATAGTAAAACTTTCAATAAATTCACTATTTCAACTTTATTCTGTATTAGACGTATTTTCTGCTTTCCCAGCAACTACACGGAAATTCTTGAGAAAGCGATTCTTAAACAAAGTACAGTTGCGCAGCTTAAAGCTAATGCTAGAGATTAGCTATTTGACCTTTCCAAGTAGCATCGTATTTATTATGTACTTAGCCTAGAGCGCTAAAATCATCTCGAGAATATAAAAATAGAAGAGCGAAAAAAAAAACTACAAATCAAAAATCAATACCGTAGATAACGCCATTTTGTATGCTGCATCAAATGAGAATGAGACAATAAATATATATGTGAGCATGTATGTGTGTATGTGTGTAACAAGAAATGTTAGAAAGAAGCAGGAAAAAAAAACAACAACAAAACGCCCGCGATGAGGGAACATTTTGCTCGGCAAAGTAGTTTAAGGAGGAGTCAAGCCCAGTCGTGCGGGCAGTATACGAAGTAAGAATGGCAAAGCAGAAAAAAATCAGCAAGTGGGATAGAAAAAAAAAGGGAAATAAATTCAAAGCAAACGAGACTAAAATTATAAAAATTGCCCTCCATGGTGAGAGCAACAACGAGGGAGTGTGGGCTGTGGCAGTGGCAGCAACGCGATTCCAATACGGGACATCAACGTCAACGAGGGTGGCACAAACCGACAAACCAACACACACACACACACACACACACACACACACACACACAGTCACCAATACAGAGCTGCAGGGGTGGTATATAATGTGGACCCAGTTCGTCACTGCCGTTGGCTTGTATAGAGCGCATTACGTTCAGACGCAGAGTAGTAGCCATGTATATGGCCGATGTTTGTATATAGGAATATAGCCAGCTGTATATACAAAAAAAAAAAAAGCCATAGCCTGGCATGGCCCGCAGCGTCAATGGACCAAAATAATAACGACTAACGGCCTGTTAAGGGAAAAATGCAGCAAAGCAAATGACTGGACCTGGACGGGAAGCTGAGTTCCATGGCTTGCTGCTGGAGGTTGGTTGGTGGCCAAGGTTTTTTAAGTGGTCGCGCGTGACGTGCTGCCATTCGGGGGCGGGTGGGGTTGCCGCTGACGTAGTATTTGAACAGAATGACGCTGGGTCGTGGCGCCATTATTGCCTGGGATTTTGATCGGCAGCTCCTGGTTTTTTATTTCACTTATTTGTACACAAAACTCTTGTTACTAGCTGCCATTATGATTTTGAAAAGCCATAACCAGAAGGCAGCGAGTCACAGCACAGCGCCAGGCAACAGCTCCAGGACTAGTGCCATCAACGTCATTGCTGTTTTGCTTTAACTACAACATCCAAACCCCACCCCACCCTGATTCAAAAAAAAAAAAAAAAACTGTGAAATTTTATAATAAGCATTTTTTGTGCTTCCAGCTCTGCCGCTGCAGATTATTGTCGATGATTGTGATTGCGTTTTATGTTCCTCGAAATATTGCCTTTTTTTTTGTTTTTCTTTTGCCTCAATTTTATTATGTAAGCTAACGAAGCGTTCCTTATGCGCTCCAACTAGGGGGTCTCTGCTCACAAACACCTTTAACATTTTTTTTTATGTCTTCTCTTTATTGTTTGATATGTTTGTTGCTTACAGCAACAACAGCTCCTTGCTGTTACTTTTGACGTCACAAAAAAAAAAAAAAAATTATTGTGCTGTAGTCCTTTGGCTTTTGTGCTTGTTCTGATGCTATTGGTTTCAATTAAAGCTTATTAATTTTTAATGCGATTTTTAATTAAATACGCTACTTCTATTAAGCATGGCAGCAAAGTGTCTTCGAGTGTGTGCGTAGACGTCAAATTTATGCACTGCCTTTTCCAACACTTAATTCTGGTAGTAAGTAGTTCGAAGCAGCGCAAAGAATTGATACGACATGCTGATGACCTGTTCAAAAATACTCTTTGCTTATAATCAAAACTCAATTTTCTCGGTCGTGTGTCAGAAATCTCTCTCCAACGATTTTTCCAATCAAAAACCATTCTTGGTATAAAAATTAAAATCTTTTTGTATTTAGTTTAGTTCTAATTGTGTAGGATCGTGCTGGGTTCCTAAATAAGGAATTCTTCAATTTGAGTCCAAACTTTTTAATTGTCCTTGTTTATGTTTTGCCAAGGTTGTCCTAACGTTTTTTCGTTGCTCTCACTTATGCTAAATGTTCTTTGCGCAATTTTATGTGGAACTTTGGGCTAAGATGATCTGATCAATCTATCTAGTTTTGGAGAATTGTGCTGGCTTTTTAAATAAAGAATTCTTCGACTTAAGTCCAAACTTATTTTGTCCTTGTTTATGTTTGGCTAAGATTGTCCTAAAATTTTGTCTATACTTTGCTCTCACTTATGCTAAATATTCTTTGCTCAATTTTATATGGAACTTTGAGCTAATATAATCTGATCAATCTATCATTATATACAACTTCTGTGACGAAAACTTTCGATCGACAAAGGCAAAACCGTCTAGAGATTTCTGTCACACCTTTTTGACTACTCACCTTCATATAGGTTACCAGAGATATGGGCGGAAAAGTAGGCGGCCTTATGGATGCGGGCTTCTGACTACGCATAATCAATAACTGCAGCATTTTGCGGTAACCTTTGCTGCATTGAAACCATGGTTGATTATAGGCAGCGTCACCTACGTTTAAGCTCTATAAATAAAACCATGATTATCTTATGAAGCAATTAACAAAAAAGGTGCCACCAACCGCTGCAATGAGCTCGTCTCCATAGTAGCATACCAGAAAGACTTGCACCATAGAAGTCATTAGGAATATGCAGTAGATTAGAATGACCTCCAAACTGGATTCGGTTACTTGAAAGGCTATAAAACAAATCTGCATGGATGCTGTTAGGAAGTTCAAAAGCAGCGAAAAACTGAAAATGCTATTCACATGTTCGCATAGGCTGTCGGGAGAGGGAGAGGAGAGTCGTAGCGGAAGAAAAATTTAGTTAGAGACTTTATAAACATAAAACTGTCTAATGAGTAGTTATGTCTTTTTTTAGTGAGATAATTTAAGAGAAAAATGTAAGTGGTTGTTGTTAAGATGTGCCGAACTTTTTTTTTTCAGAAGATGAAGTGTATTTGGTCTTGTCTTCTGGTATAAAGTCTCAGATTTTAATGCAACCTCATGAACTGTTCTCTTAACATATATGTAATTTTTGTTGGTATTGATATTTGCATTAGGCAAGAAAATTTTTTAAATTTTGTTGAGTTCCATAAAAAGTCTTTGAGCACGGCTTTCGAATTTTTTTTTGGATTTAAGCAATGCTCCAATAAATTAAGAATTAATTTAACATGAAAAAATTAAAAATTTCAGATATTACAAATGTCTACTTTTGCTTAATTTTTGTTGGTAAAGATATTTCAATAAATTTTTTTAATAAAATCATTTAATGCAAATATTTAAAAAATTGCAATTTTTTAATTTGCAACTACAAAATTTAACATAATTAATAATAATATAAGCACTGAACATTTTTTCTACAAAATCTTAAAAAAAAAATATATTATAATTTTGACGTCTTTTGACAAAAAAACAATTTTTTTTTATACAATTAGAAAAACAAAAATTATAAAAAAAAAATGTTACGTAAAAAGAAATTTTTTTAAACAGCCTTATAAGATACAAAAAAAAACAGGGACCGTATCTAGCTAATATTTAAAATAAAAATAATTATTATTATTTTTTTTTTTCATGTGATAAATGCAATATATAAAAACATATTTGAATTTTTGAGTTTTTGCAATAAAAGAAGAAAAAAAAACAATATTATTTTTTGATTCTTTTCATTAAAATTGAAAAATAACTCTTATTTCTTAACATAAAAATAAAAATCATGATGTAATTGTTATATATAAATTTGTACTAAAAAAGCGGTAACTAGCTCTTATTTTTCAATTTTTATAATAAAAAAAGTGGCTTCAAAAATGCTTAGACTCAACCGTCGCCATAACAATTGTAAGGATAATAATTTATTATTAAATACCTAGTTTAGTCATAGAATAAGTCCTAGATATAGGTCTATCATAATCATGGGTTTTTTTGTAATTTTTTCCCCGCCTTTAACTACTCTAAATCTATTATATATATTCATTATAATTTAATTTCACAGTAGAAAAGGTAACTAATTTAGCCTGAACTCTGTATTTAAAAATTAAACTCCACATGTATTTATAATGTCTTAGATTTAGTGAATAAAATTGAAATTGAAAATTGAAAAATGCTTAGACAGAATTAAATTTAAAATTATTTTTGATCCTCTTAACTAAAAGTCAAGAAACTTTTAAGATAAATCATATTCGATCTTGTAGAGAAAAATATTTTTTTTTTTTTTATTTATAAAAGAAAATGATTTTGTTTTATATTTTGAGGCTTTATCGCAAGCTCTTTAAATTTGAACTATGTTTGGTACCGGTTAAAAAATATTTCTGGCTTACGCGTCTCTGAAATCTTATTGTAATGTTTTAAATATTTTAAAAACGTTAAAAAATTTCAACATATGAATTGGTTGTAGAATTATTTTTTTTTTCGTACGAAATTCTATTTTGCGCGCCACATAAAGAAATTTCCGGAATTGTAAAGAAAATGGTTGGTAACGAATTCTTTTACACCTACAATCTCTCATATTTTTTGAAGATCTATGTTCAAAAATTCTTCACTGATAAAAAAAATCGGCTTGAATTCAAGATTTTTGGTCATAAAATCGTGACCATGGTCACGAAAGTATCACCAGCTTTTTTTGTTGTCAATTTTAGAATGCTTTTCTTGATTTATGCCTTTGTTTCTTAATTCAAAAATTTTAGTCTTAATTCAAGATTTTTTGGTCTCATTTTAAGAATTAAAATCAAGAAGGAAAAAACCTTGATTAAAGATTTTATTTTTTTTTTTTGAGTGTAAAACCTTTACTGTGACCTGAACACTGCTCAAAAACTGTCTTTTAAAATTTCAAGCCAAAAACTCACTTTAAGCACTTGGTATGATAGCGTATTATTGAGATCAAAAATTCCATGTTCTCCTGATCGTGCCCGACCTTACAGGGGTGGGCTTGCAGCTGTATGGATATATAGTTGAAGTGCATGCAAATCTGCGTGATGACCACAATGAGCAACAAATCCGCACAGAGAAAAGCCACACCTGCCAAGTACGCACCATGCGCAATATCCCAGTAGGTTAGCCAGTAGACCCAGTTCTTGGAGGTGGCATCATAGGGAAACCATATAAGAAATCCGAAATTTCTATCGAACGTATCGTAGCCCAGAAAGTTATATTTGATGGTGGCCTTGAAAGCCGGATAGAAGGAGAAGGTGGTGGTATAAGCCAGGCACAGAAATGTAAAGATTTTCATCACACGCTTCATGGTGCGCTCAAAGTCGGCTAATTTATAGGCTCTCTGCGCAACCAAAGTTTTGGGATGCATCTGCTCCAGTTCATCCAACAACTCTATAAGCGTATTCTTGTATATGACCAGAGCTCCCTGCTTAAAGTCCGCTACCATAGAGAAACCCATACAGGGTGCTACAGCTATGGCCAGTTTTACGGTGGAAAAATCCTGCAGCGATTTGTAGAAAAATATTATTTCGCCCATATAGAGCAAGTTAAAGTTGATGAAGCCCACGTAGAGATAGATTTTGAGCAACAGCGAAGTCCAGCGATTGGTAGAGCGATGTGCATAGAGATCCTCTCCAATGGTGCGATAGAAAGTAACTGGCACTCTCATAATATCCTCAAAGCTGCGCACAGCTGGCACGACCAACTTATCCATATTGTTGCAAGGAATGTTTAAAAGTAACTAAGCTAAGCGTCTTTGCTACAACGCCTTAAATGCCTGGGTGCGAGGTGGGCGTGACCAGTCAAGTTTTGTGTCCTATCATTTTACTTAAGGTGTTAATAATCGGGCTTAAACTTTTGTATAACTCGAAATGCGTAGCCATATAATTAAAAGGGTAAAACTTTTCAAAACAGCTGTTGGGTATCCATAGAACAATTTTGTGTAGGCTGTAGCCTCAGCTGGAACGCGGGCTTCTACACTGTAAAAAAATAGACCTAGTCTACGCACTAAAGTTTTGAACTTTTCAAATTGAAAAAAATTTTAATGCATATTTATAATTGATTTTTTTCAAAAAGTACTTACCCAATAATAATTAGGGTATTCACGCTTGAATTAAGTTGAGAACTTTTGCAATTATGAAATGAGTTTCTAGTTTTAACTTGACTTTTCCTCAACCCAGCCATTCAGCCGTGCTTCGGAAAACTTGAGTCAGAAAAAAATAATTGTCAGTAAATATCTAGCTTGAAGTTGGCATAAATATAATCTAAGAATATCAAAGAATATTTATAAAAATTCAAATTCAAAAGAATCTCTGAAAATGCTAAAAATAACAAAATTCTTACATTTAAAAAATTTTGTGGAATTACACCGAGATGCGTGAAAATCTTTTCAAGTCTTCGTAAATGCCGTAATTGTGGAAACATTTTCGAAAAATATCATAAAGAGAGTTGTCATGGCAAGAAATGGATTACTATATACCACAGATAAAATAATCAGCCGTGCTCCTAAAAACGTAAAAACCAAAACGAACAATTTTATTCGGAACAGTTTTTGTTTTTATTTCAGCATAATATATGCGCTTTTTTAAACCTATTTTCGATTCCTTAAATCATACTTTTTTAATGACCTATCCCAGCTCTCGGAAAAGAGTCCAAGAAGCCTCTCTAGGTACATTCAGGCCGCCGGATGGGCGTGATTTCATAGATCATACAGGGGACCTCCTGAGTGGGGGAAGGGTGGTGTAAGGCCCACACAGCGGTATCACAACGGGCCAATTCCCTGGCCTAAGTGAGTTGGAACGTTACGTCCCGACTGCTGATCTAAACCTAAACCTATTTTGCCGATTCGTTTTAATTTCTCTTGCAACAAAACATTCGGTTTCAAACCGCATGAAAAATTCGTTTTGGCGAAAACGAATCCGAATAAAATGTTAAGTTCTGCAAAAATGGTGTAGTGGACTAACGAGCTAAATTTAAAATTTTCGGCAAAGAAAAAGCATAAACTGAACTGTTGAACTAACAAAAAGGGCGTTCACGCTTTAGCCAGTTGAGTTTCTGCCCAACTTTACAACTTCTCAAGCCAACAGTCAACCGTGAATACCCCAAATATATATAATAAAGTTTACAATTTTTACTGCCGTTCAGTGGCGGATCTACGGGGGGTTTTCAGTTCCGGACCCGCCCCAAAAGTTGGTAAAATGGGTTGACAGTTTTTTGCGAGCTCTGATATACATACATATATACACTTCGAAGAAGGCCACTGCTGCATTTTCGTGACCATTCTTCTCAAAATCTAAGTTTCTTACAAGTTCTAAAAATGATCTATAAAACACTTTCGACCGTCGTTATGCGCGCTTAGAATGTCCATCTTAGTTTCCACCTGTTTGTTGAAAGAGGCACCTAAACTAAAATGTCAGGATCTGTATCCAAACTTAAAAAAAAGATTTCTAGAGAAACAGAAATCCTACTCCTTGGAAGTAAAGTGATAAAACTGTTCGAAATATTCCGTACAACTTGCTTAGAAATATTTTCGTACAGTCTAACAAACAACAGCGAAAATTTCTCCAAGTGTACTTTTACATTCAGCATAGTTTTGGTGTTGCCTTTGGCAAACTTGGCTGCCAGTACTACGTGACCAAGCATATTGGCTGTAATAAAAACGAAAAGCGAAAAAAAAAAAAACAGCTCTTGGCCCGCTTTCATAAAACATCGCTCGAGTGCCAATGAATAGATTTTAGCCTGGTCAAAAGTAGTTATGGCCATTGTTGTTGTTGTTGCTGACATTTTCATTATGCTGAATGTGTTGAATGAATTGAAAATAATTTTGCTTGTTATCCTGCCTGCTGCCAAGCAGCTCCCTCCACCAGCGTCGAGCACAAATTGAGCGAAAAATAACTAATAAAGTCGGACGTTGTCGGTCTCCATTGGTCGTTTGTAGCCATTAGACGTGCATAAAATTCAAGCCGGGTCTCGGCACTCGGGTCTCAAGATTACGGTCTATTTGCAGTGCACGTGCAAAGCGCAGTGCAAGTTGGCCGGAAAAAAATGGCAGCTCAAATTGAAATGCTGCTGCCACAATGGGTAATTTTCATTTCAATTTAACATTTCTATGCGCCAACTGCCAATTTTTTTCTAGCTCTGCCATTATTATAGCCTGCAGTTTTTTTTTTGTATTTTTTTTTATATTTTTTGCTCATTTGGAAATTGAAAACTTTTGGCTTGAAGAGAGATTTGTGCGCAAAAGTTTTTTGCCTGCCAGCTGCGTATGACCAGAAAAAAAAGCAAAAATAAAAATGAAAATGAAAAAAAGTTTGCTACATGCAAATTCCAAACATATTAAAAACCTTGTTGGCATTTGTGGGCAAAATTCTTTGGACACACTTATATGCAGTGTATCCTATAGATTTGTTACAAAAAATAAAAAGATGCAAAGAAATAAAAAGTTTGCCATGTAAATTATTCAATAAACCCAAAACTGACTAAAACAACAACAACAATTACCTAAGGGCCAAACAAAAGCGAGTTGAACTTTTTTTAATGGGCATTTTTCATGTCAAGTTTTCAATGTTCAATGTTTTCAATGTTCTATTAATTAGCACAGCTGCCGTGTACAACACACAAACACATAAAGCTACACATATATATATACTTGGTAAATACTCACTCGCCTTTATATAAACAGCACCCTTAAAAACTCAAGCACTCAAGTTTTGAGCAACACTCAGATTGCTCCTGCTAAAAACGCTCCAAATTGAGTTCAACTGAGTAGCTCAAAAAGGGGTAAGACTTGAGTTTATCCTGCTTGAGCGTAACTCAGTGAACGATGTTTTACGTGCTATGTTATGCGATGTTTGCGATATTGTCGCTGTTTGCGATGTTACCCCAGCGTACACTGCCCCTGCGATGTTTTTGCGACTATTAAGCAAACATCGCACGAGTGTTCACTCTAGCTGAGAACAGTTGAGTGTTGCTGCTAGATGGCGCTAGAGTGTCGCGCAGGATAAAACTCTTACGGGATGCTGTGCTTAATAGCTGCTACAAGAAGTTGCAACTAAACGCCGCTAGCTGGCGCTTTTCAAAATTTACAATACACCTAATTCTGTTAGTACAAAAAGACATGAAGTAAATCCTTAAGTTGCTATGAAAATTAATTAGAAATAGAAATTCCCTAACTAAATTGCTAAAAGATTAGTTTCATCCAAATGCGCTTGCAAGGCGGCTGACCTTGAGAGCTAGAAAGAGAAGACGTAAAAGGTGCCATCCAGGGGACCTTCCTTTGCGATTCCTATAAATAAGTTTAAACGTTTTAAAAGCACATATAAATATTTTCGTATGTAGAACCCTTAGATTATAATTGGTTTTTATTGCATTTTTTTTAATGTACATCTAGGTTAAGCTGCCAAGATTGGTAGTAGGGAACTAGTTTAATTACATGATATACAACCTTTTTTATAATAAAAAAAAAAAAAAAGATTAGTTTAATAAAAATATTTTTCTTTGAAATTTCAAGCAAATAGCTTTTTTTAATCGTGCTAAGTCGAATGAAATTGTGGAACAATTTTTATACCCTGTACCCTATGGTACAAAGCGTATATTAAGTTTGTGCAAGCCGCAAATAATTGTAACATACAGAAGGAGTCGTCGGAGACCCCCGAAAGTTACCTAAAATATGATCCGAGATACTAGAGAAGTCGCTATACCCATGTCCGTCTGTCTGTCTGTCTGTATGAACGCCTAGGTCTCAGAGATGGTAAGTTCTAGAGCAACCAAACTTTTAGATTAGATGCGTTATTATGTCAGGGGAGACAAAATATCGGGTACATTTTATATAGATCCCATAGGGGTGTTTCAGAGGACCTTGAAAAACTTCAAAAGTTTAAGATAAATTGGGCACTCTGAAGTTTTTTAGAATTCCCAAGAACTGTGCAAAATTTTATAAAAATCGGTGAACTATATCATATAGCCCCATAGGACTGATCGGTCAAAAAACGTGTTTGTTGCAAAATTCGACTGTTTTTTGTTTGTTTATGCAAATATCGCAACCAAATTTGGCAAATAAAATATATTTTGGAGTTCTTAAGCAATGTATCGGATTTAATTGCAATGTGGCGGTACAGGGTATCCCAAAATCGTCCGCGCCCGACTTTAACGTACGCCATCTTTTTTCTAGACCGTGTTATTTTAAAACCGTGTAAAATGAGGCGGTGTAAAACAAAATTGGGTGTATTTACTTCTTTAATAATTGTGTAAATTTTTCGGCGGTACACAAATGCTAGATTCATAATATAAAAAAACCAAGAAAAATTAAATATTTTTATAAAGAGGTTTAAATAATAGCAACTTATTAAATACTACTTTTTAATATTCTATTTTATTTATAACGCATAGAGGCACCGCTTTCCGTTTTTGTATTTTATATTATAATAACAAAATATTAATTTCCGTCATTTCTCTGAACATTCAGGAAGAGAAATAGTTCACAATATCATCAATTCGATCAATTCATTCACTACCTTCAACGAAAAGCATTTAATGTTCCATATATTAAGGAATATTTTTTTTGAACGTGGGAATTTGAAAATCTTTCTAAGAAATATGGTTATCTACATCTGCAAGTATAAAGGTGAAAAAAAATGCAATATGCCGATAATTTTTAGCGATTTATTTTATTTTATGATAACATCCAACCCATGTTTCAACAGTGAAAAAAATGAAAATTAAAAACTATAAAAAATTTAATTCATCCTAAAAAATGTTCAATTGTAACATCTTTGTCTTTAAAAGTAAACTTTAGACAGTTGTTTAGGATACAGGATATGTTATGGTCGAGATTTCACAAAATATAAAATATCATCAAATATTTTATTCTTGTGAAACTTATTAATTTTATATAGGTGTGGAAACTGTAAAGACAGTTGCATTTTGGCGTGATGTTACGTTTCTACAATAAAATATTAAATTAAAAATTTTTTAATAGAATGGTAGCAATTTATTTTGTAGCACTATGTTAGTTAAAATTAAAAGAATCGGTCTTCTTGAATAAAAGACACAAGCTAAACTAATCATGGCGTTACGTTACAAAAAATAAAATAAAATAGCAACATATTTCCACAACTCACATGAATAAATAAACAAAAACAGACACATCTAAGCTTATTAAGAAAAAAGAATTTCTACTGCTTGCTCTGGAAATAAGTATATTATATTAACCAGGGCCGTCGAAAAAAAAGTAGGGGCCCGTTGGAGTTTATTCAACGGTCTCTAAGCGCACTACTTTTTTCCCAAGAAATTAAATAATTCGAGAGTTTCAAATTTCTTTTCAATTTCGTATGATTTATGTAGTAGTTCGTACAGACTCGTATCTTTCAGTAGCGGCTACGTAGTTTCGGTACCCCTCCCCTTTCAGCCTTATGGCACTAAGAAGCTGATGTGTCACCCTGTATTTTGCATACTTTATATATTTCTTGCCACATCATTTGTCAGCTATGGCCATGTCTGGCTAGTTGTGCCTCAACCCGTAATCCCCCATACCGCAAATCCCTTATTTTAACCCATTTGGCGCGTTTTGAATGAGCTCTGCACTTAAGCGCAGATTTTAATTACTTTCCGGCCGACTGCCTAAGGACGGAAAACCAACAAAGATTATGCTTAGACCCAGGGTAAGGGTTTGCTTTGAGGCATGCAACATTTTCTCTTTTTTTTTTTTCTTTTTTGTAGCATTTTCAAGAATGCAGTTATCATCGGGCTAGCGGGCCTGCCATTTAAATTAGCCGCCTACAACAACTACCTAGCACAACATACCCCTCCTCCGCCCAGCACTGCTACTCGCCCCTCCAATCCAGCTATGTGTACTCAGTGCTTTTGTCACATGCGAGCGTACGCGCCTCAAGTGCAGCATTATGTATTCATGGCAGTCGTTCAAGTGAGTTGAGTGGGAGGCGCTAGAGGGTGTCACGCAGGGGATGCGGCCTAAAAGAAAAGCTACATTGCATTCTTCTCTACGCTGCTCCTCTCTTGTGGCACGTATGTGTGGCAGTTGGGGGTCACATGCTAAGCACTTGAGCGAAATTGTATACAAAAAAAAAATACGAGAAAAAAATTGAGAAAACAAAAAATCCATAGAGAAAGGAATGAAAGGCAAAGAAAAGCTGGCAAGTGCACTTAGCAGCGTATAAAGAGTGTAGCCGCCCCCCCACAGTTGACATTGCCATATAAATATCTTATGGCAGACACACACACACATACTCACACACAACCCCACACACACACAATTTATACGCATGTGTGTGACAGGCAATTGCTTCAGGGGGTTGTTTTTCCTTGGCCATAAAAATTCGCACATGCCCAAGACGACACACAATGGCCGGGACCGGCAAAGAGACTGCAGTCGGGACAGACTATTATACATAGCACTGGTACTGGGCGGCAGTCTGGCCAAAGTGGTTGCGGCCTGTTTTTGCAACCCTGCTGCAATTTTCAAATGGCCTAAACGCTTAAGGCGCTGCAAACTTCTCTTTTGCCGCCTCAAGTCCTGCAATTATACAGAGCTAAAATACAACATGACAAGTAGCAGTAGCTAGTAGTCGGCTCTCTGGCTTTTGTTATCCTGCCACCGCCACCGCCACCAACATCTACATCTACATCAACGTTGGCATTGTGTAATCACAAACATGCTACAAAGGCCAAAAACAGGCTCAACTTAATGACTTGGCAACATGTTGCCCGCCTGCAACGTCCTGACCAAGAGAGACCATTTGAAGCACCTGTGCTGCATTTTTATTGCATCCTGCTAGTTGCTACTAGCATGTATAAACAGCCAGCTATTGCCAAACAACAATGTTGTCTTTGTCTAGGCCTAGTCCATGTCAGCGTCCGCGTCCGCTTTCGAGCTTCCAGCTGTCGCTACCCCCAGCTCTAGCTCTTGTTAGCCAACTGCTGATCTTGACGGCTAATTGTCCAAGACAAAAGCTAACAATGTCCAGCTGCAGCTTGGGCTGATTATGCAGCTAAGCCCAAAGCTGCCAGCAAATTTGTCAGAGTCAAATACATGTTACCCCCCCCATCAACACACACATACAGACACAGCGCTTAAAGGTGTTGCGCGCTGTACTATGGAACGAATTACACATTTTGTGCACAAAAACCCATTTTTCGCAGACACAATTTATGACAAGTATAAAATTTATAAAAATTGGGAAATTAGGAAAAACTGCAACAGTTACCAAAATCTATCTTTATTTAAGGCGCTTGAATAAATTATATACCGAATTCGGCTTAACAAATACATTGTGCCCAAAAAAATTCCACAAGTTAAAGAACACACATAAGAAAAAATTAATTTGATTTTACATCATTTTTTTTTTATAAAATTTTAATCCCTGTCGTATCCAGCCTGTCGAAATCGTTACATAGTAATCTATCGTCACAAAGATCTTAACTACGTCAGAGTTCAGGTTCTTTGACAGGAGTGCAGGGTTCTCCTAAAAAGGTTAACTGAATAGAGATTACATTTTGGGCAAATTTAAGTCGATAATTTTAATATTAAATTAAATTTTAAAAAAAATGCAATAATTTCGGTTAATAACACTAGTTAACAAATTTAAAAAAATTTTGGTATCCTCAATATCTTTTAGTTGGTAAAATGGCATTCTAAAACCGAAAATGAAGTCAAAATTTTGTTTCAAGAAACGGATTTCAAGATATTTTGAAAAAAAAAATTTCCCGTTATTTCTACATGAACAATTACATGTTTTTTTTCATAATCGATAGGACTTTATGAGGCATAAATAAAACTGTATGAAAATATTTTTTGAATTTTTTAAATTTACGTTCAAAATATAATTTTTCTCATAAATTTGCAGAAAATTACAAAAATATGTTACAAACATAATCGATGAGTAATTCAATTATGGACAGTTTCGTTATAAAATTATCAAAGCAGTTTAGTAAAATAAGAGATATTTACTTTTAAGTAGAGCCACTTTTTTTCAAATTTCTAAAAATGTTTTTTTTCGAAATATCACGAAATCCGTTCCATGAAAAAATTAAACATGTTGTGGATAAATTTTGCTTGTAAACTAGTGTAATTAGTCAGATCAGATTTTGCCACACCTTGTCTAGGAATAAATAAAGCGTAAGCTCTAATTGATATCATTTATTATATCCACTTGCTGTAGGACCAATAATAATATAATTTCAATATACTATAGGATAAGGTATACCCAAATTTTGAATAGTCTTAATATTAATTAGAAAACTAATGTTGATGGAATTCTTTCCATCTATAAATTCATAAAATATCTTTGACAAATATATTAACGAATAATAAGTCTAGCTTAAAATTATTTCTACATAGACTTTGTAAAAAAATTAAGTTTAATTTTTTTTCAACTAAAATAATCTTTTGTCCCATAGTGCGTGCACTGTCATTGCGTATTGTAGTTGTGCCATCGTTTACCATATTGGATGCTAACAATGACAATCGTCTTCGTCTTCTTCACAATTCGTTGTTGTCAATGCTGTCATTGTTGTTGTTGTTGTTGTTGTTGCTACTGATTGTTGTTGTTGTTGTTGTTGCACAGTGTCCACCAGAAGGAGCAAGTCACGCATGCGCCGTTGTCAGCAACACTTCGACGTTGTCGCCGTTGTGGAAGACATTGTCGCTTGTTCGCTGTCAGATCCATTTTTGGGCAAATAACTTGCTTAAAACAACCGTTATGTGCGGCATACAAAGTCAGCCGGTAACTGCCGTTACCCGCTTGGCTCTCTTCCGACGCGACGCCTTGAGAACTATCCGTTTAAAGAGTTGTCATTCAGTTGTCTTGGACCACCGTCGGCGTTGTCGTCTGCAAATTGTTTGCCTCGCTATTATCCAGGGGCATCAATCTCCCAAGCAATTGACAGTTGACTCACACACTCCCTCGCCTCCTCCCCGTTAAGAGCCTCGGTATCTGTGGACTTTTATGGCAAGATGAAATTATTTACTCACCTGCGTTGCCGTTTCGTCGTTCGCATCGATGCAATTGTCAACGCGGGAATTGGCATCGCTTGAAAGTCTTCAGATGCAACTTTGGAGCTTGGATTTTATGGCGATTTGATTTGTTAGAGATTTCAGTAAATTGCATAGATGCCAAGCATTGTCTTGACTTAGTTGGATACCCTTTTGAAGAGATTAATCAGCTAGCTAATATGCTTAGATATAGATTGCAATTAAAAGAGACTTTTGTGACATTGCCGGAACACTGGCTAGACGAAGAAATTCTCTCTTGAA
Organism: Chymomyza fuscimana; assembly: GCA_949987675.1. Lineage (NCBI taxonomy): Eukaryota > Metazoa > Arthropoda > Insecta > Diptera > Drosophilidae > Chymomyza > Chymomyza fuscimana. Next base: position 4,037,987 of record OX465089.1, read on the forward strand.
GGTGGCTTGGTTTTCGTTTTAAATGCGTTTGAGTCTTCCGAAAGAGACAAAAAAATGAGCAAATGGACGTGGAACGGGCAGAGCTTTCGATATTTTTGGGAACTTAATAGGACACAGATGTAGACTATTTAAACTGTATTTGCTTCCTGATCTTCACTTTTTTTTGGAATATTAGCAATTAGTGGAGTAAAACCCTTAAACGAATCGTGATTAGCAATTCTTGTTCCGGTTTTTAAAAGTTTAGATTAATTTGAAAATGTTCTGATTTTAAAAATCATGACTGGGAATGCAACCTTGGTCCCTGTTGCTAAACGTCGCGATGTTAAGACTAAGAAACTGCCTCTTGGAGGTTGCTAGGTTTTCGATTAAATTTGTGAGTTTGGGAAACCTTTCTGGACTTTTTTGAAAATTGAGCTAGCTATTTCACCAAAGTCTTAGCTTGGGGAATTGTGTGAATTGAGGTCTAAGTCTTGAACAAAACCTGATTACCAATTTCTGCTTTGAAATTAATAAAAAACCGAATATAAAAAAAATAAAACAAAAAAATTGCTTTGTCTGGGAATAGAACCCTGCTCCCCAGACGTCGCGAAGTTAGATTTTAAGGCGAGGAAGTCCCTCTAAAATATTATATTGTAGATATATTCGTTGATTATGTTCCTATTTGAATGATCTAGGATATTAATCGAAAGAATTTTGTATTTGCTAACAGCTTTAACTTTAAAATTGTGTGAAATATGTGGGGGTGAAAGCGTGTGTGGCAAAAGAAAAAAGGACCTTGACCTGGCTCGTCACAAAAGCAGCCCAAATGTCAAGTTTGGTTATCCTAGCTCTTATAGTCTGCTAGATATAGGCGTTCAGACACACGGAAGGGTAGACGGCGGCATCTTTGGGGTTCTCCGATTTCTCCTTCTCTACGTTTCATACATTTATACACACTTAACTTTAGTACAGGATATAAAAACAGCTAATACTCGTAAAACGTATCATTAGCCACCGCCTGATATAAAATAAAATACAAAACATCTCTTCTGTTTTTGTGTACTAAGCATTTCGCGGCTTACCTTTAATCAAATTTTTCTATTTTTGAGCTGATTGGCAGCACTTATTGAAAAGCACTAAAAATTTGCTGTGCGCTTCATTAGAGCCATCTTACTTTAAGCTGCATATTAATAGTCTGTAACAAAAGCTGGAAAAAAAGAAAAACTTTGCTAGCCATAAACAATAACAACAATGCAGCTGTGCTGAAGCGCCATCAAAAACCCAACGCTACTTTCTGACATATCAATGAAAAACTCAGGAAAGATACAAAAAAAAAACGAAAAAAAAACACGTAAACCCCATCGAGCCGGCTTGGCATTGCGTTTCCGCAGTTTTTGACGCGGTTTTTCCATAGCTTACAGTGCCGGGTTTTTTTTTGTGTAGTGTTGCCAGCCATACTAAAAAAAAAAGTAGTATGGAAAGGAATTCAGCGAAATACTCGTATATAAGAGCAAGAAAAGTTTTGCCATTTTTAATTACAGCGCTGAAAAGCGCCAAAAAACACAAAAAAAAAAAACAGAAATTGTAGCGCAGTTTGCTTTAATTACCGCAAAGAGCAGCGAGAGCTCCCGAATGGGATGCGATTTTTGAAGCCACGGTCGCTGATGAGGCGCACTTTGATGAAGGAATCGGCAGACTGGGACTTGGGCAGAGTCAACGCCAGCGGTGGCCGCGACGCTCACGTTGACGTCAACGTCAGCGACGGCGCAATTATGGCCAACATGGAAATAAAGAAGAGCGAAAATAATACATCAAGGTACCAACGGCTACAACAAAAACAAGTGGGCCGGTTGGAGTAGGGATATTCCGACTAGAATGTACCCTTTATGTTCCAGAATTTCAAGATCGGATAAGATCGCTTGTTTTGATTGGATCTAATGGTATTTGGTGGTCCTGCCTATAGCTCCCGAAGTTCCCGACTGATTTTAAGTTGCGGATAGGTAATTGATGAATATTACTAATTAAGATATAATCGATTAATCATCGTTTAAAAAAAGGAAGTTGGTTACAAAAAACTTCTCTTAGATGAAGGCTCATATCGATAAAATGAATGCAAACGAAGAACTAGAGCATAAGTTGAACTTTCAGGAAGAGTTTTATGATCTCATCCCTCTTGAACGACTTTGGCTAAATCGATTTCTTTTGTCATCCTGAAAATTTCCGTATCTAGTCTCTTTGACGTTTTCTAATGGGAAACCTTCTATACACTAACCCAATACATCCCTGCATCCAAAGTACAGGGTACCTGTTGGAAAATTTATTTTTTGATGGTTTTGATTCTTAGGCCTACTTGAGAAAGATTACGCACCAAATTAGTTGATTCTACATCGTATATAGTCCAATTTGGATGCGGTTTATATACAAAGGGGCGTGAAACGAATGTATTTTTATTGGAACTTATATTGTATATAGTATGTCTGATTAGGGATGGGCGATAGTGTATCGATATATCGGAATATCGAAATTGTTTCTTTGGCAGTCGACTATTTTGTATCGATATCCATGTTTTCCTCGATACTGACGATATTTCGGCGCCAAAACTAAGCGTGCTAGGTGGAATGGCCACTTTGGGCACTTGTCTGTGTATGTAATAGAAAAAGATTTGACTGCATAGAGGAAAAAATTGGAGACGTCGGGAAACAACATTTTAGCAAAGTCGCTGCACACAACCATTTCATCAGAAAATTCATTTTGGAGAAAGCATATTGTTGCCGTCAGCAATAGATACGGAAGATCAAAAAATTATTGCGAGAACGGAGATGAAAGCTTTTTTTCCCGCCAACAGTCTCCGCTGGACACCAATCCACTAACCATATGGGAGGCCCTGTCGACACAATTCCCGAATCTTTACAAACTAGCAAGGATATTTGTTCCGGCTGTTGCGACGTCTGTTCACTCGGAGCGACCATTTTCCCTTGCAGGGAGAATAATGACCCACGAAAGGAACCGGCTTTCGCTAGAACATTTATCGCAAAGAATATTTTTGGCAAGTGTCGACGATTCTGTCTGAATTTATGTATAACTTAATGTTTTAAAACTGTTATTATTCATACTAATTTTTTGGGCGATATATCGAGATATCGATATTGTTTGGTCGATATATCGATATTAAACATCGGATATTCGAGTACGCGATACCTATCCCTATGTCTGATATTGCACAGCTAAAGGTTCTGCAGGGGGAAGGGGGAGCAGATATTAACTTAAAAAAGGCGGCTCTTGGTAAAATTCTGTATCCCTAGGTCTTATAGCCTCTAAGATCCAGGGCTCAATCGCTATGATCTGCCACATCTCCTTCTCTACATATCTATTATACCCTTGACCCTATAGAGTACAGAATGTATCAACAACTCCATTTTGTTGCTGTTGCTTGGTTGGTTGCATAGCAAGTGGAAATGCGTTCAAGCGTGCAACAAACAGCAACAACAACAACAATAACCGCAACAGTGCCGGCTGCACTTTGGCTGCGTGCAAAAAACAAGACAACAACAGCAACAACAACAAACATTTGGCAGGCATATATATTGGTACTGGTTGCTGCCCCCTAACTTGCTCCGCCTACGCTCTGCAGCCATAATGGTCTCTCACTACAATATGCTCTTTAATTTCGAAAAAAAAAAAAAAAACGAATAAAATATGAAATAAAAGTGTTCAAAATAAACAAACTGAAAATCATTTCAGCGTTATAATTACAAAAACCAAAGAGCATATACAATACGATATAAATATATTTTTATTTTTTGAAAGTAAATGAAAGAGTAAAAATAAAAAAAAAAATTTGGAAAATATCATAGCTGCAGTCTGCAGTACTGACGCCAGCCAGACAGTCTGAAGCTTCTCATAATTATGCTGACAAGATTTTTTTCAGCCTCAATGCCATGGAAATGAAATGTCATTAATATAGCGACCATTAAAATCGACGCCAAGCGGAAATGCCGCCTGCTTTAGCAGCAGATTTGCCTGATTTTGTGTCCGGGAGGGGGCTACTGAGGTCTGGGGACCCCAGTCGCCACTCTCTTTTTTGTGCCACAGCGTTGCACTCTGAATGGGCTTCATTAGTGCGGTTTATTGAAACGTGAGCGCAATGAGATGCCAATGCATTGGCATAGATACAAAGATACATAGATAGATAGATACTTAGAGTATCTATGTACCTGTATAGTAGATAGATTTGAATAGATTTGCAAGTCTCTTGTGTGTCTATGCCTAAGTGTTTCGCTCATTGTGAACTACAATTGGTAAAAATTAGTAACCAAAAGTTGAAGTGGCCTCATTCAGTTGCTGAAGTAGCCAAGATTTGGCCAAATTGAGTAATTGATGCCAATTCTGTTGAATGCCAAACAAATTCAAAAACTTTTGCTGCTTGATATCTTTAGGCCTTACTTTTTGCCAGTTGGGTTAATGTAATAACCTAGTGTATAGTTAAAGGTAGATACTTACCTTAGGAGCTGATCCGAAAATTGTTTTACAAAGTTCGTTTTTTCAAAGTTATTCGTCATCTACCGTCATCATCATCGTTTCGGCTATCAAAATTAAAATAAAATAAATTAGATAATAGAAATTCGATCCTTTAATAATGTTTTGACTTTGATCGTATCTATATATGAGAGATGCCATTAATAAGCATTTTTATACCCTGTACCGTATGGTACAAAGGGTATATTAAGTTAGTGCAAGACGCAAATGTATGTAACATACAGAAGGAGACGTCGGAGACCCCCCAAAGTTACTTAAAGTATGATCAAGGTGACTAGAGAAGTCGATATACCCATGTCCGTCTGTCCGTTTGTCTGTATGAACGCCTAGATCTCAGAGATGGTAAGAGCTAGAGCAATTTTCAGATTAGATGCGCTATTATGTCAGGGGAGACAAGTTTATTTTATTTTTTTGATATCGGGGTTATATTATATAGCTCCCATAGGGGTGTTTCAGAGGACCTCGAGAAAAACAAAAAGTTTTATATGGATAATTCGGTTGTTTATGAAGATATACGTAACCAAATTTGGCACTTAATAGTTTTTTAGAGTTCCCAAGCACTGTACCAAATTTGATCAAAATCGGTTGACTATATCATATAGCTCCCATAGGGCCAATCGGTCAAAAAATCGATTTTTGTAGAAAATTTTTTGTGTTTCGTTTGTTTGTGAAGATATTGTAACTAAATTTGACATTCAAATGTTTTTTAGAGATCTTCAACACTGTACCAAATTTGATCAAAATCGGTTGACTATATTATATAGCTCCCATAGGGCCAATCGGTCGAAAAAAAGTTGTTGATTAAAAATTCGTCTGTTTTTGGTTGTTTATCATAATCTAATTTGGCAATCAAATGTCTTTTGGTGTTCTTAAGCAATTTACCGGATTTTATTGCAAGCAGTGGTACAGGGTATCCCAAAGTCGTCCGCGCCCGACTTTAACGTACGCCATCTTTTTTTATATATAACAGGGATAAATAAAAATTTAATTCACAGACTGTGAGTTACTATATTACGAACTACGACTTCTGGATATTTCCGACTAAACCACATTTAAAAAACTTTCTTAAAAAATACTAGACTTAAAAGGTGCCATCTGGAGGACCTACTTATGAGAATCCTCTAAATAATTGTAAAAATCATATGTGTTAATATGTATACATATATCTTTCTAAATATTGTTTAATTTTATTTAGAGTTATGGGTTTCTGTCTTCTTTTTTCATTATCTACATCTAGATTTAGCTGCCTAGACCGTTCATAGAGAGATAGTTTAGTTATAAAAAATTTGGTTTAACAAAAAAAAACTCAGTGGCGGATCCACAGGGGAGTTTTCGAGTCCGGAACACACCCTCCCAAAAAAGAAATTGAAAAAAAGGGTTGAAAGTCTTTTGTGAGTTCTTATATATGTATATACACTTCGAAGTGAAGATCCCCCTTAGACCAAATAATAGATCAGCCCTTGACAAAAATGCTATGTAAGACTTAAACAAGGAAATAAAAAATTTCTGTGCCGATTTAAAAAAAATTACTTTTAGGTTCTTCTCGCATTTTTTTAAATACTAGGCCGTGCTCCGGAAAACGAATTCGAATGTTTCGTTTCGAAACCGAATGTTTGGTGCACCGAATTTCACCAAAAGAATTTTTCATGTGGTTTGAAACCGAATGTTTTATTGCAAGAGCAACTAAAACGAATTGGCAAAATATGTTTAAAAAAGTACGAATTTTATACTGAAATAATTTTTTAAATATTCTTTGATATTCTTAGATTTTATTTATGCCAACTTAAAGTTCTATATTTATTGACATTTGTCACAGCCAAAACATTTTATACACGAACACATGACAATTATTTTTAAATATTTTGCGACAGGGTTCCCGCGTTACACAAACAAAATTTCCCTTGTATTAAAAAAAGCTAAGTCGTCTTAAATTTCAATAAATATTGTTGTTAAAGTAATATTTTCGTTTAATTTTATTTAATATAAGGAATAATAAAGGATTAACAATATTTTAGTGAAAATTAAATGCAAACAACGTATAGTAATAAAAAAATGCAAAACTGCGGCAACCATGTCAACTGTTTTGCATTAAAGGCCTATACGCAGCTCGAAATATTTCGCACGGAATGACAAAACTTCATATAAAAAAAAAGTCCCAAATGGCATTTTTGTTTTTATATGAAATTTTGTCAGTCCCAAATGGGATTTTTGTTTTTATATGAAATTTTGTCATTCCGTGCGAAATATTTCGAACTGCGTAGACCCCTTAAACAAAAAAAATTTCGCTACAACACATTTATCAACAATTTATCGGAAAAATAAGGTAAACATACGAAAATAAAAAGGGAAATATCGACAAAAAAAATTCGTTTTGCGGAGCACGCAAAAACGAATCCGAATAAAATTGTTTGGTTTGGTTTTTTCGTTTTCCATGGCAAAGCCGATTATATTTTTTTGTCAAAAAAAAAAATAAAATTTTTTTTTTTGTTTCACATACTTTATTGAATAAAGTTTATTCCTTTACTTTTTCTACTACTCCCAATAAAATTTTCTTTTTAATATATATACAGTTTTGTTATTTTAGATGGTATTAGTTTCATTCCACTAGATTAGTCGTTTCTCCCACTGTGCGTGTGTCTGTCTGTATGGACAAAAGGATCTCAGAAACTATTATTAATCCCCAGTAGATGACTCACACTATAATAGCTAGCCTGCTTGACAAATAAATACGCACATCCTATAAATATGTAAAGCTGTAAGTTTCTTTTAAGAACATTTTAATTTTTAATTAAGTTTTCTTTGGATTAAGATTTTTAATACTTAAAGAGCAAACATATTTCATGCTGCGTAACAAGTGCTTCGTTTTTTTTGGTCTTTTTTCATTCATAATAAATCCACTATATTTCCATTTCCTTGTTGTCGTACATTTGTCTGGTTGTCATCAATTTTTTACGCTGGTTTTTTAATGCGCCAGGGCTCCATCAATTTTAATTACCGATAAACGCCCTTTAATTTCAACAACCGTCATTTGCAAGATGTGCTGAAATAATTTGACTTAATTTTTCATTAACAAGTTACTTGGTTTTTTTTTTTTTTAGCTATAGAAGTACATAATATTTTTACTGCTTTCTTCGAGTCGGTTGTCTGGGTTATAAGCCGCTTAGGGGTAGTCCTTTCGATGTTACTTTTTCTTTTTTTTTTTGCTTCATTTATTCTTTTGCCACTGACTGCAATTAATCATACGCCCCAATAAACTTGCTACCATAAAGTTGTCTTTCTTCTTATTTATTTATCTTTCTTTGGCTTTTGGCAAATGTAAACAAAATGCACGCCCAGGCGCCGCATCTGTTGCAGACAAATGATGGCCAATGGGCAACCAGGGACGGGACCGCAGGGAACCAGCACCACTGTGTTGCCCATACCCTAATCCCCCTTCAGTTGCATGTCTTTCTTTTTGGCAACAAAAGTAAAATTAAATTTTGAGTAAGTGCGTCGGGGTTTTTGGCTTTTTGGCCAGATAGCACTGGCCAGCATGTTGTGACATGGCCCAATGCAGTGCATGTCCAAATTTATGGCCAAGAGAGTGACCAAAGGGCGTTGGCAAAAGTTCAGCAAATGGTAAAGAACACATATACTACATGAGACTTGGCCACATTGTTGCTCAGTGTTTATTGTTGTTGTTGTTATAGTTTTAACAGACAAGTTGTTAAAATAAATAATTAGATTTCAAATATGAACTTAAAGTTTTAACGTAGTTTATTATTTACCTACATTATCGTTGTTGGAATTTACTATTTAAATGCTCTTAAAGAGAGTACATAAATTTACGTAAAAACTTATTTTCTCTTCTGACGTAAGCCCAAATGGGAACAAAAAAATACTAACCTACAAAAAGACTATAACTATAATTAAAAGGACGCCATAGTTTTTAATTTTTCTAGCCAATAGTAAAATATGCCCAAAAGAAATAAAAATTAGTTTGGTTTGCTTTATAGTTCAGTAGACGAAGAGTTTCAGCTGGAAAAAAACACTTAGTTGGTTGAAACTTTCATGGTTTGTTTGGGACCCTGTCCTAAGTCTAAAACCGAGGGCGTGGTAACCCCCCTGGCAATATACGTTGGTACGTTTTTTGCGTAATATATTTTTTTCTATTAAACTTAGAGTTATGGTTGTTGCCAATAAAATTATCTATCAAATAAAACTTAGGTCAAGGTCGGGACTTTGTTCATTTAAAAGTGGAAATGGTTTTTGCTGTTTTTTGAATAATTTGCAAATATCTTTAAACCGGTAGGTTTTTTTTGGAAATTTCACCCATATATTTCGTTAACGTTTTTAAAATTATCTACTAAATTAGTGCTGTATAACTTTTCTATGATAAATAGTTTTCGAGCAACCGAACAAAAAAGTTGCTCATAAGCGCCACTTTTTGTACTGCGTGGTCTGAGCAAGCAGTCGGCAAAGCAAGCAGTCCTCTACTTTGTCACCTTTGTTTATTTCGACCCTACATGATTAAACACTTTTCCAACACTAGTTGCAATTATTCAACGAATTTAGATCAAAAGAATAAAATCATTCAAAAAGCTGATTCATCTGTTATAGTGCATCAAAAATCCTTAACTTAACGAATAAGACTACAAGTTCGCTGGACTCCCTTGGCCAGTTTTATGTGGTGTTAATTGATATGACTCTGTCTGAGATGTCTTAAAGTTAATGACTCCTAAAATAAATATCGTTACTTGCAATTATGGCTTGTTAGTCGTTAAAAAGCATACATAAAACCGATAACTGGAGGGCAACATGATGTGTACTGGCTAAAGTATTTCCCTAATCATCTGAAATTTGGAAATTCTTTGTCCCCGCGCCAGCTCCTTTGAGGTAGCAGCCAGTTCTGGCTAAAGTCTTTACAGCTTATAAACTGTTTTTGCAAACTTTTTTTGTTGCAACTGCAACATGCAGTTCATTTTGCGGCAAAAGTAAAAAAGTTTAGCTAACAAGCTGCAAGCCGCTTGTGGCTGCCACAGCAAATCGGCGTAGAAAAACGCCAAACGGTTGCAAACTTTTCCAAAGCCGACTTGGCTTTTGTTCCCTCCGTTTTTTTTTTTTTGTCTGAATTTCGAAGTGGGTACATTCACTGCTTAATAAAATATAACATACATTAGGGTTAAGGGGAGAATTTGGACGTCTCTATGAGGTACTTTTTCCCTGACCACCATGCCATAAAACAACATACCATCTTTTGGCAGACGAGTATTATTTATTCTCTAAGAATCGAAGGATATGGCTTTGGATTTACGAAATCGAGACATATAAGCATCTACACGGGTATCTTGATAGATACAAATATTATGAGCTTGCGGCAATACGATCGATGATAGTTGCTGAATGTTAAAAAAGGGATCTAGATGTACTGGACTAGGACTTCATGACAGGGCTAGCCAATGCACGTAACTGCAGAATGCTCGCTAGTAAGAGAGTCTCTGGAAGGCATAGAACCCAGATACTGTTATAAGTTTATCAACTGAAATTATTTTTGCATGATTTTTAAAAATTCTAAAAAAGTTAATTTAAAAATTTTTATCCAAAGTGACGAATAAATGGAAACATATTTTCAATATTGATTAAAGATCTGGCAGGCTGTAACTCCAGTAGAAATGAGCATAGTAATCGTCACAATACTGGCTGCAAAATAATAGGGGGTACTGCTTCCTGCGAGCTTAGCTTCCTTACCTTCGAGCACCTTGGATAATTTTATTTTACTGTGAGATTGTTCTTTCGATAAATTTCTAGGGAGCTCATTTTTGCATTTAAATTTTTTTTTTTGGTAATTTTTAAAATCTTTCAAATTTTGTTTCCCACAACATTGTTTTTTCTTTTCTGAAACTTCCTTCCTTTCTAGGTTGAACACAGAAAAATCTTTGTCGATAAAGAAATAATTTGCACTTTCAAATTTTATTTATATTGATTGGACACACAGAAGCACAATCAATTCTGCAATTTTTGTATTATTAATAAAATTTGAATGTCTCAAATAAAGAACAAATTTTATGTGACATTCTAGCAATTTTTTATTTTTTGTGAATTTTTTAATGTCCCAAGACAGGGTTAGTTTTGATTTTTTTAAACTGAACGTAATCCATATTAAGAAAAATCCGCTCCACTCAAAAAATGCTTAAGCGATAAAAGGCTCAGTACAAGACGCCTCTAAACATAGTTTCGATTTTTACTTCTATAGAGTATGCAGCCCTCGTCAGTACAAAGTCGCAAAGTTTCTTCAGCTTTTGATTGTTTTAAGCTGTCATAGCGTGAAAAACTTTTCAGTAAAAGTTTTCTAGTTGTCCAGTCAATGCAACGTTTGAATATTTATAGACTGCACTGGAAGAAGAAGTTAAATGATGATTCTGCTGGCGCCGAGCAGGCCCTACCTAAGGTGTTAAGGTAACAGGAGGCAGCTGTCTTGGACTTGGTAGCGTCATAAAAATTTTCACACGCCCAACAAGCTGATGTCATAAAATTTGCATAAGTTTTTCAAAAAAAAAAAAAAAAAAACAAAGAATCTAAACAACAATGGAAAATAAAAGTGCTACATGTATCTGCTACAATGACAAAGAGTTATATGGAAATTATGCAAATGCATGCGTCAGAGCAGGACCCGGGTTAAACCCTGGGATCCGATCTGTTGTGGCAGCAGGGCTGCCATGATATCTGCGATATCAGCGTTGTTCAATAAAACCAATAGGGGCTGGGGTAGAAATACTTAAACGGCTGCTGTTGCAAGTCTCGTGTTGCATGCAATGCAATCGCAACTTAATTGCAACATTCCAACAGAGTTGCCCTTTGCATGCCGTGTCCAAAATCCAACACACAAACAACAAAGGCGACAACCCACAGCAGCTTGTTTTGTTTGTTGTGGCAACAGTCAGTGTGTGCGTCTCTTTTGTGTGGCAAGTTAATAGCAGAGTGCTGCCCCTAACTAACTCTCTCTCACTCTCACTCTCTCTCTAGCTCGCTCCCTCCCTGACTTACACTTAAGCTGTCTCTTTTGTTAGTTTTGCAGCCCTTGTGCAATGCTTTGTTTGCCAAAATTGATTGGCAATTGGCAATAATCAATGGATCAAGTGCTAATTTGTATTGTCAGTTTGCCAGTTTGTCAGTTTGCCAGTCTAACAGTTATTGTTTACTTAAGTCTTACAGGGGTTGATCCCCGCCGCTTAAATTGTGGGCTGTTTTTAACGCTATAATTAGGGTATTATTGCAAAAACATGCAAATGTTTGAAGGCATGCGATTATAGAGAGTATTAAAACATTTAAGAGTTTTTTTTTTCGATTGCCAGATGATGCTGTCTTTTGAAATATCTTTAGTATTTTGATGTGTGTTGGAAGAGTTTGGAATAGATCTAAAAGGGATCGAGTGATATGGACATCGTTAGCGGAACACTTGCGGCTTAAAGAGAGGCTTTAAAGAGAAGCTTCCAGGGTGAACCTGGTGGTGGTAAATGAAAGCAAGACCAAATATATGCTTTCTTTAGGTAAAGGGACGGGGCGTTCAAACCATCATATTGCGAACGACAACTAAGCTTTGGATAATGTCAAAGACTTTGTCTATCGTGTCAAAACCGTCACATTAATCCACAATGTCAGCATGAACCTGACGGGGAGAATCACTCTTACCAATCGATGATAGAAACTGAGGAGCAATTATCATATCAAACTTTGTACTTGAAGAAAAAGTATGAGATTTGGGTTACATTAATATTACGGATCCCCTCGGGGATCGCCATCTTGACGTGGTCATGGGACTTAGTAGTTACAATGAGTTCTAGAGCTATGCCGGCGGTAGCATAGCTACTGCTGGGGCCACCCTTGCCGGTAAGGTCTAGAAGGCGTAATGAAGCAAAGAGCGGTCTACAACCTGGCGTCTGTACTCAGAATGAGCGGCTGCAAAAGGCGTCTGTGCATCATGTTAGGGGCGGCTTTTACAAAAGTGTCTAACCTTGAGCTTATAACTCATTGTCAGAGTTTTGCTCTAACTCCATATTTCTACGAACAACATGGGTGTAAAAATAAAAATAACCAGTCTCCAAGTGGTACCCGGAAAATTACGGTTAATCCACCTACTTCGGCAGTTTGCACAGCGGATTTGGACATTTTATGGCGGAGATTCAGTTCATATCATGCTGAATCAGGTTTTTAAAACTACTTTTTTGAGACTTTTTATGGGATTCTCATTAGGCAGCCCTTTTGTAAGCCTATTACGGTGACTTTTGAGTCTTTCATTGTAGGTCGGTTTCCAGGTTGAGATCATGAGGCAAGGTCAAATTTCTTACGTACCAATCACAATTAGGGTACGTAAGCGATACAAGCAAGCTGCCGTACCCCAGATGTAGATGGCGTACCTCCAAGTTGGCGCCACTATAACGTTGTGTAACTCTCTTTTGCAACGTAAAGAAAGAGGGCTTCGAGGATATATAAGCCAGAATATTTTGGCTGATTTAAGACGACACCCTCGATATAAATTTCAGCCTCCTGTTCAGGGTGATCCCAAGATAATCGGCCTCATTTTGCAGGGTTAGTGAATAATTTTCTATCCAAACACCTAGCTCTCAAGCAGATGGATGTATTCCTGAAACTCATCCATGTTACGAATTATTTCCAAATATATTGAATATTTGTTCTTCTTACGACGAATTCCTCTATAACGAATTTTTTATAAAACAAACCAAAAAATTTGCAATAGGAAAGTTCGTTGGGATATGATTTGAAGGGTCGAATTTTTTATAAGTCGTAGCCCCAGAGACTAATTTAAGTGGAACGATCTTGGTATATATGGAAATAACTCGCTCGGGAAACTTTTTCTGCAACAGCTGTAGATGCTGCTATGGATTACTGTTTTCTGAAACGTGAAGGTTTAAGATGACGCCCATGTTATAAAAATTTGTATCCATTTCTAATTGCTGCTAAAAATGACACCCTAAAAAGAAAAATTAGCCATCAAAATTGGATATCTCTTGAAACACCCTGTATATAAAGCTGACAGTGCAAATACACAAAACATAAATGTCGAATATAGAGCACGTTATATCTTATAGCCCAGCTGTATTCGCTTCAAAATCGTATCTTAAAAACTGTGTTAAAAAATACTCAATTAATCTGCTACATTTAATGTGCAACTTCAAATAATAAACTCTTACATCAACTAAAAATCTTCGCTTTGCTCCAGAGAGTATCTACCGTTTCCACTAACCTACTTGTCAAAGTCTGTAACTTAAAGCTGCTTTTCACACCTATACAACACTGTCCTGGGACAAGGATACTCACGCGCACACAGTGTCAACAAAAACAACAACAAGCTGAAGTGAAACTTTTGCCAAACAAACCCACAATTATTTAGTTTAAAACGCCGGTTCAGTATGCTCTGTGCGAAAAGTTAATTAAAAAGTTTTCCAACACTTTGGGTGTCCTTGCTGTGCGCCTGTTAACGCCAACTGCGAATTCTGCCGTCTGCCAAGAGTAGTCCAAAGCTATGTACGAGCGGCAAAGTTAAGAGCGCAACGTGTTAATTATATTAGAGCTCTAGCGAACTTTGACCCAAATGAGCGCACACTTTGCGGTCAACACTTTCGCAACGAGGTCAAGGCGGCAACTCTCTTGACTACGCCCATTCCTCTGCAGCCCCTGCAGCTTTTTCCAATGTCGCGCCAAGATTTGGCCCAAGTTTTGCGCGAGTTTTCTTTCAACGCGTTAATAACTTTTTTTTTTTGCTCTGCGCTTTCGGAAAATGCGACCCAGGATGGTAATTTCTTGACTATGGCTGGCCTGGCTTGGGTATAGTGGGCTGAGGATTTCGGGTGGTTGGTGTCGGTTTTTTGGGTCGCTCTCTTAGTCTGGCCGCTGTCGTGCGACAGTAAAAATGATGCGGCGGCTAATTAGGTTTTGGCTCTTGCGGAGTATTTGTGTCTGGACGCTGCTTGAGAGTGTTGGCTGCGTGACGTCACCAATTTGGGTTCAGCCAACGCGTAGTTGTTGTTTGCGTAATTTGGTATGAAATTAAATTGGTTTGGTATTGTTGTTGTTGTTGATTTTTTTATGATACTTGGGCCACAGTTTATAATGAGTTTTTGTTTTTATTTTGGTTTGGATCTCTTTTGGGTTCAACTAATTTGCATTTAAGTAAATTGGTCAAGGCCAAGGACAATGCAGACAACTCAAGTTCAGGGTCAAAGTCATTTGTTTTCAAGTTATTTAGCATTTCGGGATGAAAAATTTAATGAGTGACATGGGCCGGAAAGCAGCCAAAAGGTTTGGAATAAAATTTAAAGTTAGGTAGTTGGCATATTTGTCTTTAAAAGTTTACTTTTAAAGTCTTTAAGCCGACAGAATGTTCAACAACTCTATAAGGGGATATTTTATGTTTGGCTTGACTGTAACTGAGTAAGAAAGTTTTTATTGGGACTATCCCACTCATTTTAAATTTATTTTGTTTTAGACCTTCTGGTAATTGTTACTAGATAAAATTTTTACTAGTTGCTTTTATTTAAGCCGCTTAGTTGTAAATAAAATTTATTACTTATTAAACTTTAAACGAAATACTTATTATTCAAAATAAAACATAATATAATGAAGTAATATTTTTTCTTACCCTTTTTGTAATTAACTTAATTGTATAGTAATTTTAAGAAACACAAACTAATAAATGAGTTATTAACTTTGATGAGTTTGAGATAACCACAAATAAAATTTATTACTTCTTTCTCTGGAGCTTAAGCATTTTAAATTTATTTTTATAGTCAAATTCTTAACAGGGCAATAAACTTGAGAGGTTTACAGCCCTTACTCACATATGCTCTATGTTTAATCTGTCTTATAAAGTTATGTTCTTGTCTTTGAAATGCTATTGGATTAAAGGAATTTTACCTACCCTACAACTTTTCTGAATTCCATACATACACAGAGCAAAATTTGGGTAAAAAAAACTCAGTAACAATTTGTTAACAAATGTTGAGAAGAAGCCGATGGGACAACTGAAAGACAGATGACGTATTATTATACGCTTTGTACATTTATTTTTCTAGACCTTTTATAAGCACTAATTTATTAAATCTTTGAGTACAGAGTGGGCAACACCTATTAAGGAGCTTATGGACAGGTGCCACTTCACAGGTGTTTAATTAAATAATATATTCTTTCTAAACAAACAAATAAGTTTTTATTTACGTATACATTTTTTTAGTTTTCAATTGAGGTATTCACGGTTGCTGTTGAGTTCACGAGCTGAAAAGTTGCGCAAAAAATCAGCTCGTTAGAGCGTGAACACACTTTTTGCTGAGTTTGTGCTTCTTTGAGTACAGCACGGACAACACCTATTAAGTAGCTAATGGACAGGTGCCGCTTGACAGGTGTTTAATCAAATAATATATTCTGTCCATACAAGCAAATAATTTTTTTTTACGATTAAATTTTTGTAGTTTTCAATTGAGGTATTCACGGTTGCTGTTGAGATTACGAGTTGAAAACTTGCGCAAAAACTCAACTCGGTAAAGCGTGAACGCCCTTTTTGCTGAGTTTGTGCTTCTTTACTGATTTTGTTTACAATTGTACATTTTAAATTTGGCTCGTTCGGATCCCACATCGTTTTGGCAAGATTTATTGCTTCAAATCAAGTTAAATTTATTATACTATAACTTACATTGTTTACCTTTTTTGCTGATTTTTAAAAACTAAAAAATTTGAAATACATTGTTTTGTTGAAGATGGCGAGTTATTCTCCTGGTCTGCGTTGAGGAAAAGTAGAGTTGAAACTCAACCCTGTACATTGTGTTGTTGCAAAAGTTCTCAACTTTTCAACTCCTAAGCTCAAAAGAATAAATAATAAATAATAATTTCCCTGACTGACTATTCAGTCACCGACCTACAGTTTATAGCCGAATCCGAACGGCGGTGCCTTGAATTAATAAAGACTTTCTTGGGCAAATGGCGTCTTTGAGCTAGCGATGCCAGTGTTAGGCAAAAACTCAAAAGCAAGCGTGAATACCCTTAATCAAATTATTAAATCTTTCAGCTTTATTGTTGCTACACAAGGTTCTGGCAGACTGTGATGCAGTGAGACTTAAAATGTAATTTTTTGCTTGCAGACACATATCATGTCAAAGAAAAGATTAACCGAAATCTGCAGCGATTTAATTTTCATTAATTTCGAGACTAGGCAGAGCTCGAAAGACATAAGTTATAGCCGAAGAAGCCAACCTACATTTATGTGTATTATTGGGGATTGCAATAATAAATTTAAAAAAAATTCAGAAACACAATTTGACAGATTCAAATTATCTGGTTAAATTATTTTAGTTTTCTATGTACTTTGATATTTTTACTATGAGTAAATTTATTTATTTTAATATTTTTTTTCAGTGTAAACTTATTTTTGGCATTTTGCATATTTCTACACTCACCTCGCAAAAAGATATAATACGTTAAAATCTCATAGAAAATGCGCACAAGTTTCCGCCCATCAATTCTTATTTTAAGATTTTCCTACTTGTTTCTTTGTTGTTCTAATTGTTGTTGTACTATTTCCAAATCAACGGCAGACAAAAATCTTTTATTCAAATTTTATTTGATTGCTTTGCGATCTTGGAAGTTGTGTGTGTGTGTGTGTGTGTGTGTGTGTGTTTGTGTATTTGTGTATACACAGTACACATTCTAGAGGATACGAGAGAGAGCGCACATTTATTTGTATGAGAAATCAGCATGGAGTACAGAAAATATTATTTCGACGACAACAACTTAGGGTTATTGTTCAATTTAAACATGCAGACGACTTTTTCTGGCAGTTGGCAACGCTGGCAAAGTGGGAAAAGTGCGCGCCAGCAACAACAATGGCAACAACTACAAGTCCACAAAGTACAGCACGTTGACAATGACAACAAAAACGACAAGGACGAAAAGGACACTGCCAGAGCGGCCAGTCACTTGCAGCAGCAGCCAAGCAGTTCATGGACAAATTTGGCGAGTAAATACATATAGTTTTTTTCGCTGCATACTTTAAGGGGTTGCACAGCGGCAAATTATATCAAATTGCATTTGCTGCAACTACAACAAAGCAAACAAAAAAAAAAACAACATTAAACTCTTTAACCACCAGAACTCGTAATACTTTATTATTAAATTTTTCACATTAACGTTAACGGCCAACTACGTCAGTCAAGCACATCGTCAACGGCGGCAAAAAAAAAAACAAAAAAAAACAAAATCTAGATAAATATAGCAGATATTTGCCAGGGCCAACCAACCCATTGAAGGCTACCTAGACAACCGGACGACAGTGGGACATCCGCCAGCCAGTCAACCAGTCAGCCATGGTTCCATTTTGTGCAAACATTTTTGCACAAACTGTGCAAAGGAGTGAGTGGGTGAGAAGCGTACACAGTGGCGGCTTGTGTGGCGCCTCCACATATAAGCAGGCTTCCAGGCAGCCAGTCAGTCGTCTATAAATTATATCCGTTCCAAATTGAAATGCGCGTTAAAATGCAGTTAACTTGGCCAACGTTTCCCAGTTCTACGCCTTGGCCAGCTCTCTGCCTCTCTACTAGCTACTAGCACATTATGTGTATAGTATAATGTTTTCCTTTTGCTTTTCTTTTTTACAGTTTTATGCACAACATAAAAATAGAAAATGGTTTTAAATGTTGTCCACATTAGAGACCCACTACTGCATTTAAGCACTGCTTTGCTCAAAAAAAAATAGAAAAGAAAAGGTTACGACAGTTCTTTGAGATGGCTTGAAAAATCGTCATGATTTGCTTTGGAAAAAGTGGCGACAATTTTCGTATGACTTTAATAAAAATATAAAAAAATAAAAATCCTTATTCTGGATTTCGATTCGACCACACATGGCAACCTAGTGTTGCCTCTAAGCTCACGCTCTCAAAACTTTAACAAACACAAAGGGTTAGAGTCACAATTATGACAGTGACTTAAAATAAACACACACCCTGGTTTATATCAACACCCTTCAAAAGAAAACCCTACTCTTATGGCTTTCAGGTGTTAAGCCATTGAGCTGTGAATGCGCTTTATGCATAACGCCTGATTAAGTCTGGACATACATTTTGATCTATTTTTAAAGAGATTTAAGTTTAAGCAAATTTTGTTAAAAGCAAAAACCACACAAAACGCCAAGAACTATGCAACGCTTCAGTGCAAATGTTGAAAAGCTGGTGGAGGAAAACTTAATCCTGCACTATTGGGTCCAAAAGAAAACGCTTGCAATTTGGGCTGAAACCTTTTACGCACAGGCAGTGGCAAACTTTGAGGTTAAGTTTGAGGCTGCAAAAGAAAAACAAACATGGCGGCGTATCTTGTAAATACATTTGCAAAAATAAATGCGAAAATTAGAAAAGCGGCAAATAACATGTACACACCGATACATTTATAGAGAGAAAATGCATGGTATACGACTAACAAAAGCTGTGCGAAAACACATAAAGAAAATTTTCCCATTTTATATGGAGAAAATGGTAAAAACACACACACACACACACACACGCATACACATGCAGCGAAGCAGCCACCACCAACCAACACATGTGTATTGCTTTAATAGAAAATTGCAAAAGTTTTGCAAAAGAAAATGCCTTGCCAGTCAGCCAGTCAGCGAGTTAGACAGACAGACACAACAGACAGACAGACTTATAGACAGAGCACGGCCCGACGACAAGCAACCAACCCAACCAGCCAAGCCAGCTAGCCAGCCAAGCGAGGAACCAACCCAAAACACGGCAAACTCCGTTTGAAATTGAAAAGAATGTGCAAAAGTAGCAAGCCAAAATGGAAGCGAGATGCGAATGTGGATGAGCATGACGATAAAATTGTGCACAAAAAGAGGATGAGCAGGCACAGGCACAGGAGCTGTAGCTGTAGCTGGAGCTGGAGCAGGAGGATATACGAAAACTTGATTGTGGATGTGTGCCTGGATCTGGGGTTGGCAAGAAAGCCAAAGTAAGCATGAAATAAACCCTCGTTGTCTGCAATATAAAAAGTAAAACGAGAGAAAAAAGTTGAACAGAAAAATAGGAAAAACGAAATAAGAGAAGACAGTGGAGAGTGGCGTGCAGAGAGAAGCAAGAAGAGCGCAACACGCAGCAAAACTCTATGAAGATTTACCGGTTTTAACATTGCCAGTCAGCAGTTCCTTTGCCTCAGTGTGTGTGCGTGAGCGTGTGACTGTGTGTGTGTGTTTGTGTGTTCATGTTTATGGGCACTTGGGGGGTCTGTGTCGCGTCTGGAATTATTATGCGGGGCGCATGTTCTACTATGTAGTATGCTATGTACTTGGGCCCTGAGCCCCATGCTCAGCTTCCTGTGCGCCCTGCCATTTCGTCATGCATATCAGGCAAAGTCAACTCTCTGCTCGCTCTCGCACACACGCACCAACCTGCTCTTCAGCTTTCGCTCTCTCCACTATTTCTATCACATCTAGCACATTGGTTGGAGATCAGCTTTCTTGCCTAAAGTTTATAAAAACATATTTTTTTTGAATTCTAAAAATATTAAGTTAAGTCTTAAAATATTGGTATGTTGGTTTGTTTGGTAATTCCCCCGAACTTAATTGCGTTACTCTTGGTTACTGTATCCACAACTTTCATTTAACCGATATCCCAACCTGTAATAGATATTTAAGTACCGACTCCAAAGTATAGGGTAGGCCGTCTGTTGGTTTGTTTGTTAATTGCATTTTACTCGTATATTTTCCAACAAAATTGAGCGAATGTTTATACCAAATGCAAGTTTGAAACTACTCATTTATGTATGAAAAATAATATCGCACAAACGGCCGCTGTGGCTGGCTCTATACATCTATATAATTTTCGATGACTTTTTTTCTGACAAAAAATCATCTGGCTGTTCTCCCATTCATTGAACGAATACGCGACGCTGATAATGGTTCGTGGGCTTCAATTGTTGCGTCATTTGAACCTTGTAAGCATGTAAATGCAGATCCGCTTGCAAAATTCGACACAAAGTGATCCTAGGTGTAATTTTTGCGAACAATAGCGCGTCGATTTTCTCGGCGACTCGTTGACACTACTTTCATAGTCCAGAGCACTTTTACGCGTTTTCGGGTTTTAAGCGAACCATGAATAAAATTGAGTAGTTTTGAACTTGACTTACATATATCGAATAGCTTTGGATGGGGTTGTTTCAAATAATGAGTGTTTAACAATCAAACCAACAGTTGGCACACCCTATACTATCAACCCAAAAATTTTTTTAATTTACATTTAAAAAAAAGTTTAGTTTTGGAAGTAGTTGAATTTTTTTAATACTGAATTATACAAGGGTACAAGGTATCAAAGCGAAAGGGCCTTAAAGAGATTGCGATATTTCATAGATCAAAATATGTAAGTGCAAACAGATTAACCATATTTGTTAATAGTCCAACCAAATTTTACTTTATTTAATTCTTGCACGATTAGATTTAGCAGTCAAGCTATCAATTTTAAAAAGAGTGTAATTGGAGTAAGTAGTAAGAAATGATTATAAAAGTGCAATAGGAAATATAACTTGAAGATATCAAAAAAAAGTATAATCCTTTTTTTGAATAAGAATGTGAAAATTTAAATATTTTGGTGAGAGAACTGTTCCAAGACACACACATGAGGTACTTAGATTACAAATTCTAAAAGCTTCAGTTTTTATCATAAGTGTATTAAAGAAATCGCATTTATTTATTTTAACGGGGTACTATATTGAAAAATAGAACGAGAAAAAAATATAGTTATGAACTAATCCGCGTCACTAGTCCGGTGGATGGAATTTTTTAACGATATGCAGCGACTCACATCAAAAACTGGCCAAAAACTAGGATTTACAATAACCAAGTGGAAAAAAGGAAGTTCAAATAAAAATTGAACATTATATTACCAACAAAAAAAACCCAAAGAGCAAAGTTGACCAATTAGGTACCTCAAGAATGCTCGAAGAGGCAAGTCAAGATGACTTAGGATGTCAGGTTATAGCGGTAGGGGGCTTAAAAAAAATCCAGCACACTTAGACCTAGACTGGCCCATTGTGATACCGCACGAATCTCTATTTAAACCCATTATCCATATTATTTGCCAGATAAAAGGGTCGTCAAAAATGTTTTCAGGTCAATTGGCTCAACAGATCCATTTTATAAGGGCTCCCTTTCAAAAAAAGGAAATATCAACAAATGCGAGACCACTTCTACAAGAATACATTAAATTTCGCAGCTAAATATTAAGGATCTAAGAATTAGGAGGAATATTTTATAGATTTATATGGTAATGATTTACCAAAAACTTGCTTTCTTTTTTTTTAATGAAAATGTTTATGAAACAAAACAAAATTTCTATATGTTTGGAACACAAGAGATCGTTGAAATCGTGACCCAATCAAAATATTATATAAACCATATTTAACTGCCAAAAATGTTGTTTATTATATTTCAACAGTATAGCCGTATTCATTGAATTTATTACCAAAAAAATTAAGTTTTGTACCACGGTGCAGCGCATGCACTGCTTATCGAATCTGTTGTAGTTGGTGTCTTTGCGCTTTTGTCGCTGCGGTTCAGGAGAGCGGCGTAGGCCGCTACTCACACTCTCACTCAGTGACACAGGTGCAGAACCCTTTCTCACCACTCACCACATGTTGAGTTTTGAGCTGTGGGGCAATGCCATTAACACGCCAACTATCATAGTGACTGTTAGCTGTCATTGTCGTTAGCACGCTAACGCGTACATTAAAACAAAAAATACGAATAATATATTCCCACAAATTTAATTTATCATAGAATCATAATACAATGTGCTAATTACTGGGCTGTAGGTAGAGTTTTTTGCATCTGTAGCTTTAGCTTCCATGCCATTTGCTCATATATCTTATGCCATGACGTTCTAATCTATGCAACTGGTTGTGCATTTGTGATGACCGATTTATGACGATAGAGCATAATTAGGGCTGGGCCCTTTTCGATAGCTGGAACACGGCTTGCATGCAAATAGTACAACTAGATATGGCAATTTAATCAGACGCTAAACTGCATAGGCAAGTAGTTCATATCCAGGCATGGGCATAGGCATAAAGCTATGGCCGAGAAGTTAAACATGGTCAAGTGCGTGTAACTGGGCCATAAACAATGCCAACTGCACTGAGCGAGTTAATTTAGGCGTACTCTCGTGTTTCTAGTCGGTCATTACAATGGAAACTCATTAAATAATTTTTTAATGTATCAAGTTGTAAGTTGAGTGCAATTATTGAAAAACTATGTTTAGTATTTAAGTATTTTTTTTTTTAGCTTGTAACGCTTGTAGAATTTAAACGAGAAATCTATAATTTCATTAATTGTTGTAGCAAAAGTAAACGCAATATGTGTGGGCTTTTTTTAGAAGAGCAAGGTGTACGTGAACGAACCCCTACGGAGGGTTTATTTAAGTTTGTAATGAATTTTAGATTATTATGTTGGACAGCAACTTGATGAGTAAATGAGAGTGTTAATTAATGGTAATTGCGCAAAAAATGAGCTTGCTTGAGCTATTAATTAATAAGATGCTTTTGTAAACTACCTTTTACAATGGGCAGGCAAAGGGACGATCTGGAAAAATTTATAATTGATAAAGAACGAAATTAAAGTTTATAAGCATAATGCTAGATACTAGGGAAACACAAACCTTTAAGTAATTTAAGCCCTAAGCGAATAATTTGTCATCAATATTGGATTATAAGCACTATATTAACTATATATTTGTTGAGGGTAAGAACTTAGCAAAACTATTAGGCTTTTAAAGATGCAGTTCTAATGGTAGGATCTATTGGAATTTTGCTGATAATAAAATATTTAACAACATGCACAAACCACATTATTTTTGGAAAGTACCAACATTTTTAGGAAAATCCGTGACAATTTTATGACATTTGATATATACTTCACAAGTCAGATTTCTTTTAGTGACGCTACATTTCGACTTTAAGGCAATTTCGTGTGTGGATTTATCATGGCTTTTTGATGAGAAAAACGCCGTTTAAGCCATAGTTCCACAGCATCTACATTTCTTACCAGATTTTGGAGAACTTAGGCTCAAAATGTTTGTAAATGAACTATCATTCAACCTAAAGCTTCACATAGTTTTTAAAAAATTTTCTCGTTAATAAAAAGCAAACAAATTTGCAATTTTGAAAACCCGTCGAAAATGACTTTTTTCGACTTTGGTTGCTTGTAACTTTACTAATTTTTAATTTCAATACCTTTCGATCTAATCGTCGTCTATCTTTCGACTGGTCGATAAAAAATTTTTTGTTTACGAGATATTGACGAATATCTGAAAAAAATGCCTAAAAACACGTTTTTCAAAAAAAACACGAAAATGTGCATAAGAAAAAAACTTAATGTAATTTTTCGTGTTTCTCGAACTAAAAATACCCTAAAAAAACTTTTATACGAAGGTTCACTCGATGAACCTTAAATTTGTAAACTAGTGTCATCAAAAAAGTTCACAAAATCGTTTTAACGAACCGAAAAATTCAGTTGAACGATTTAGCTAATACTCTAAAGATATCAAAGGATCTTTTAGACTTCATTTTGCGCATGAAAAATTTGTTTTCAAAGTGGGTGCCGCGCTTGCTCACAGTGAACCAAAAACAGCATCATGTCAATCTTTGCAAAATCGGCGAAACATGCTTCGATTTGCTTCCGCAACCAACTTATTTTTCAGATTTGACCCACAGCGACTGTTACCTGTTTGCAAGCCCTAAAAAAAAGGCCCGCTGGAGAGAGATCTGCCTCGAATAACAAAGTGATGCCATAAAAGTTGCCAATTCTGAGGGCCCTGACAAATCCATCGTCCAAAAAGGTATTTGAATGTTAGCGATACCGTTTCCCAGATTATCTCGCTCTCGAAGGAAACTATGTTGATGAATAAAGTAAAACTTTGTAAAAAAACAAATGTTTTTATAAGTTATCCTACGGACTTATCAGCCAATGAATGAAGATTTGCAAGCTAGGTTAGAAATTTATTTGTAATCTTGCTCAATATAATAATAATAATAATAAAAGATGGCGTACGTTAAAGTCGGGCGCGGACGACTTTGGGATACACTGTACCACTGCTTGCAACAAAATCCGGTAAATTGCTTACGAACACCAAAAGACATTTGATTGCCAAATTAGATTATGATACCTTCATAAACAACCAAAAACTGACGAATTTTTAATCAAAAACTTTTTTTCGACCGATCGGCCCTATGGGAGCTATATGATATAGTCAACCGATTTTGATCAAATTTGATACAGTGTTGAACATCTCCAAAAAACTTCTGAATGCCAAATTTAGTTACAATATCTTCACAAACAAACGAAACACAACGAATTTTGTACAAAACACGATTTTTTGACCGATTGGTCCTATGGGAGCTATATGATATACTCAACCGATTTTGGTCAAATTCGGTACAGTGCTTGGGAACTCTAAAAAACTTCTTAATGTCAAATTTGGTTACAATATCTTCACAAACGAACGAAACACAACGAATTTTGTACAACCGATTTTGATAAAATTTGGTACAGTGATGGGGGTTTCTAAAAAAAAGATTACCAAATTTGGTTATGATATCTTCATAAACAAACGAATTATCCATCTAAAACGTTTGCTTTTTTTCGAGGTCCTCTGAAACACCCCTATGGGAGCTATATAATGTAGTCCCGATATCAAAAAAATAAAATAAACTTGTCTCCTATGGATTAATAAGGGATCTTATCTGAAAGTTTGGTTGCTCTAGCTCTTACCATCTCTGAGATCTAGGCGTTCATACGGACAGACGGACATGGGTATATCGACTTCTTTAGTCACCCTGATCATACTTTAGGTAACTTAGGGGGGTCTCCGACTTCTCCTTCTGTACGTTACATACATTTTCGGCTTGCACAAACACAATATACCCTTTGTACCATACTGTACCGGGTATAAAAATTGACAGTTAGTTCGAAATTAAAAAATTAATAGCCTAATATGAATTTAGTTTGAGGGGAAAAAGACAAAAAAGCGTTTGGGAAGAAATTATTAAAATCGAAAGAAAATTCAAAATTAAATTTGGCGAATTTATCAGAAATTGGAAGCAAAAAGTTTGCAAAATATGCAACAAGTTATTGACAAATATCATAATAAATTAACTTTTTTAAATAAGTCTTAAAGTTCATATATTTAAATGTCTAAATGTACTAAAATAATTTTTTAATAGTAGCAACTCTTTTTTACCATTCTCGTAAAAGTCTAAACATTCGGAAACAATTGTCTGAAAAACTAAATCTCTGAGATTATTGTAGCAACTACGGTTTTTAATAGAGATTTGGTTTCAAACCATACCCAAAATCTCTAGAGATTTCCAGATTATCTTTGTTATTGCTTTGAAGTCTCATTTTATTATTAAAAAAACCTATATATACTTTTTACAAATTATATTTTTTTTCAAATTAGTAATACATTACACATAATTTAAAGATAACAGAAAGCAAAAGTTTCTATTGGAGATTTTTAAGCCCAAAGTTCATTTGCAAAAACTGGTACAGTCGACTGTTAAAAATCTACAAAAAATGGTGTAGAATATAAAAGCAAGTTAAACTCTGACTTTTTTATCTCTAGAAACCTGCAGCAAAGATCATGACATATTTGGAAGATTAAAAGCCCAGAGAGAAGAAGAGGTTTTAACCTGGGTTTTGCGGATAATTGATGGTACTGTTTCAACGCATCCTCTGCCTAAATTTACATAAAATAATAATTTTTAAGATGTTTATGAATATGCATATAACTTTTCTTTTAAGCATTAATGTAAGCTTTATATACATAAGTTAATTGTGCCACTCAACAGTTGCAACTTTTAGGACAAAGTCCTTGTAAACGAACTAACCTTCAGATTGTCAAGTATATGGCATCAAGTCCATTTCCTTTCCCATTATCAATGGGTAATTTGTTTGTAATCCAACAGGTCTCTTAACACTAGATACCCCAAGGCATTTGGCATTAACTTGTAACTCAATGTGGTTTTTGTTTTTTTTTTTTTTTCCTTGAAACTATCTTGGTATATAAATTAAAACGAGTTTTTTTAACATATTAATAAAATATATAAAGTGCGCTTATAAACAGCGCGAATATAATGTATATAAATTATACGCAAATTCAATTAAAGCCGCGATAAGTTCACAGAGTAGCTCTGCGCCTAGATAAGCCCGTTCTCTTATCAGCTGCTCGATCTGTGGTCAGTTGCAGCCTGGCGCGCGCAGTTGCCACAACGTGGCTGTTGCAGCTGCTGCAGTTGGCTTTCGCTTTCGCCTGGCCAGCTTTAGGGATTTAAGTAGTAATTTAATATTTATGCACGTGTGGGAAACGAGCTGCATGCGTAATTTAATAAAGATAGACGGGGCAATGAACACGTCGAAAGGTAAGTGGCAAGTGGCAAATGGTAAGTGGCAAGTGTCGACTATAGCCACTATATTTAGTGAGCAACAGCCAGTGGCGGCTAGCGACTGTCTGTCTAGGCTGTATTCAGGATATTTGCTAAAACGCCTTCTGGCCATTAAAATTTTTAAGACAAAACTAGCTGCCACAGCGGCACTAAAAGCTAAATTTGCAATAAAATTTTCAACTGAATTGTTAATTAAAATAGTTATTGTAGCCACTACGACTACTCCAGGTTGCAGCTCAACTCACGACCGCATCCCTGAGGCGCATCACGTTTATGGCAAATATTTTGAAAGGTTTCCTTTTTTCGCACCGCCGCAGCTGCCATTCGGGTGCTACCTGAACGCGTCTCTATCAAAGTAATGACACTGACTTACATAAAATGAGATGATATTTCTTTCTTTCGTCAACTTTACTGCTTCTCATATTTTTCGTGGAACTGACCAAAAGTATAAAAAGTCAGCTTGCAAAAATACAATCGCACCTAAAGTGTGGAAATTATAATAAATTTTAAATTTTCGCTCGCTTTTGTTTTATTTTATACACTTTGAAAAAGGAGCATATTAAATTTGTGGTATGCCTTAAAATAAATTACAGTGTATTGATGTTTGCTAGTATAAAATCAGAAATCATTGGAATGATCGTTACTACTAGATATGGATGGCATCGTGAAAGCAAATACGTAACTTGTTCTGCCCGTCTCAAATCTGGCATTCACAACTTCAGACTTTTACAAAATTTATCCCAGCCGAAATTAGTCTCTTTAATGGTATAGTAAAAAGCTTTCAGTTTTCAAAAATAAATGCAGATTTTGGAAAAATGTATTTGATGCAAAATTCTAATGTGATCAAAAAAAGAACCAAAAAAGACAATTTTGAACCAGCTAAAATCGTTCGTTGGTTGTTTATCGAAGAATTAATTATTATTTATTATTATTATTAATGGGTATAAAGATGTACTGCGACCCAAATGGTTCTATTGTACCCCCGCTTCGCGGCTCAGAGCTCTCCCAACAGTCCAATGGCCTGCATATATTCCAGTATTTTGATTGGACTTAGGGTAACAACGATCTCCGGTGGGAGAACGTACATGCCCAGAAACTTGTTTCTTTTGCTGATGAGGGCCATGCATTCACATAGTAAATGTATTGAAGTTTCTTCCTCCATGCTACAGAAGCGACATAGTCCACTATCCGCTATGCCAATTTTATTTAAGTGGCTGCGGAGCCTACAATGTCCCGTAAAGAGGCCCGTCAGGATCCTCACGGTATTTTTCCCGTGAGTTATCATGAGTTTGAACCTCTTGCGGTTGTAGTTAGAGAGAAGGGCTTTTGCCTGCTTAAGTCCTGGTGTCTGTACCTAGTGAAGCAGCCGTTTATTTTCCTCCTTCATTCTCAACAGGTCCCGTACCACGTGGTTACCAATCCCACAGTATGGTTCGGATCCGTCTAGCGGTGTTGCTGCTCCGGTCCTTGCTTGTCTATCTGCCAGCTCGTTTCCAGGTATATTGTTATGTCCTGGAACCCATCTAATCGTGAGCGTATTCCTAGCACCTAATTTGTCTAGTGCAGTTCTCACTTCTTTGACCAGCCTAGATGTAATCTTGGCTCTACTTAATGCCCTTATCGCTGCTTGACTGTCCGACAGGATGGTCGGAGAATTAAAACACGCACGTTGAAATTTTTTGTAAAGCCTGCTCGATAAACAGCCAAGTACAAACGGTCGCATCATGTATGGCTTGGCTTATTGTTTTTTGAAGATACTGCAGTTCTAATACTCGCTATAAAGGTGTTGTAAAAATGGAAACTCTCTTACAGGGGTGTCAAAGAAAACAATTTATCATAAATTTCTCTACAATTGCAATTCTCGGTGCCACGGACACACCTTCGAGACGGTTTGCTCGAGATTTGATAAAATTCACCAATAAAAATAATTTTCTTCAAAGAAACTGTTAGGTGTTTATTTAAAAACAGCGAGGACAAAAAAATTAAATTTCGGGTTTTTTAATTTAGCATATTAAGCTATATCTTTGGTGTTCAATTTAAGATACAAAATTTTAATTTAAATTGACTTATTTATCATATGAAAATATTCGAACATTTTATTCGGATTCGTTTTGAAACCGAATGTTGGGTGGACCCAATTTAACCGAACCAAATTCATTAAAACGAAATGGCAAAATTGGTTTAAAAAAGTACGCTTTTTAAAGTGAAATAATTTTTAAATATGCTTTGATATACTTAGATTATATTTATGCCAACTTAAAGTATATATTTATTGACAATTATTTTGAATTATTTTTTTTCTGACAACTCAAAAAAGAACATGCACAGCAAAAAATATAATTTTTTTTGTGTTCGTGTATGTGCACATTTTATACACGAACACATGACGATAAGTGCGACAGGGTTCCCGCTTTACACTGAGAAAATTTCGCTTGCAACATAAATGGCTAGGTTGTGTTTAATTTCAATAAATATTGTTGCTAAAGTAATATTTTTGTGTGATTTTATTTATAAGATGGAATAATAAAGAAATGTTTTTCGTTTTCCGGAGTACGGCTGAGTGTAACAAATTTGATTCGAATTTGTATATTTTATTTGTTTGTTATGATGCTGTGGGGTATTACAAAGTTGACCGCGCATGACTTAAACATTCGTTTTTTAAATTTTATTCCTTTGAAAGAACAGATTGATAAAAAGAGCTTGTTAAGTCTTGCAATAATTTTAAAAATTTAATAATTAAAAAAAATAATGCGTTTTATAGATAAAGAAAAAATTTAAAATATGTAGAAAAACAAAAATTTTTTTTTTTTTTTTTTTTTTTTTTTTTTTTTTTTGGATTTTACGTGTTTTTTTTTATCTATATAAAACGCTGATTTTCTTTTTTTGTTTTTTTTTCATCTTCACCCCTTGTTATATAAATTGGCACTTCATCACATCTTGCCACCACCTTCTTTTCTTAACACCTTCTTCACATATGTATCACATTACCACAATTAATTGTAAGTAAGTAACACCGAACTAATCTGCGTTCGAACCTAGGGCATTTGAAAGAAACACCTACTAGGATTTTTATGTGTTACGGTTCGCATCTCAGTGATGAGCACCACGACCCCACAAATCTGGTTACTGATAACTTCATACTTAAGCCTACATAAGTACTCGTCAATCAAAAGCAATTACTTTAGTTTTTCGTTACCAGCCAAACATGGTTACTTTAACGTACATAAGTACTCGTTTAAAAAGCAACTTTAAAATGTAACTGAAAAAAATTGAAACCAATTATGTATGTGCATGCAAAAAAAAATCATCAGTTATTGTCATTTTAAAATTTAAATCACAAAGACTAGTACGCAGCCTCGTAAAAAGTCGTGAAAGAAAAAAGTGCTACTTAAAAAAAAAAATTGTATGGATAGAGTTTGTGACCAAAAAGTGCTGCACATGTCTGGGCAATTGGCAGGTAGATGGCGCTACTAACAATAGATGGCGCCATAAAGTAAATATATTTAACAATCAAACGCATTGATTACCAATAATAACTTATATTGTTTATTAATATTAAATAGTACAATGAAATGAAGCGTCGAAGTGTATTGAATTTAGGCGCGAGACGAGAGAGACATAGCGATGATAGATGCTTCGATAAAGGCTCATGCCGATGCAACAAAACGAAGAATTTATCGCACTATCACCTATCGGCAATACGGCTTCGGTGTTGCCACATATAAAAATCAGCTGTTTGTTCAAATTGGTTACGAGTGTATAAAATAATAAAAACTGCAAAAATGAATCCCCAAATGGAAAAATTACTTCGTAATTGTTATTATTATTGCCATTATTGGCTGCGTATTTGCGAAATTGTTAAAAAAAAACACGCCAAGACCAGGCAAAACTCATAAAAAAAGGAAGTAAACTTATGTTTAATACAAACTTATGTTTTGTACAAATTTTGAAGTGAAATAATATTGCAATTCAATTATTCACATTTTGCGGAAAATTATCAGTTCAAAGCCATGGTACAGAATCCGGCAGCATTTTCAGAAAATTTTCACATGTCCTCGGATGTTTTCACTACATTGTTTGTAACTAAAAATTTTAATCAGACTTAGTTCAAAGTTCAAACATGATGGAATAGCAGTTTGAAGAGGAAAAGTGCAAAGCAGCGTTTTGGAAGAAATTTTTAAAATCAACAGAGAAATTATAATTAAATATGAACCAATACGTTTGCTGCTATCAGCTAATGACTACTGATGGCTCGTAGGGTTAGGCGGAAGAAATATTCAAATTGATTTATTTAAATTTGATAAATATGCTACCATTTAGGTTAGCTTGACTAGGCTGCTCAATCATTAATTGAGATCACCCAGAGATGCTTTGAGATGCCTAATTATAGAAATAAAGTAAGGAGTTTGAAGAAGGTGGGATGGGAGGATTATTTCGATTGCCAAAGGCTGGTGGGCATTCTTAGTCGCCTAAGTCCCTTTCCTTGCAGAACCATTTTGTGGATTCGACAAAAGTGGCCAGATCCTCGTTAGGCACATTTGCCAGACTGCCCAGGTTTCCAAAGAATGGTTTACACAGAAACTGGGTTCGTCGTCCTGGTACTGTTTTTGTGAAAACGCAGTAGTTTAGATGCTCGCTTTGGATTGTACCGTGGCCAGAGTGCTCGGGAGATGCGACAACCGGACGCAATTTCATCCTGAGCTCTGACTAATCCAATAATGTACTAACTTTTTTAATCACTCTTAAAAATCATGTAATTAAATTAGTATCTAAATGTATTAAAATTATTTTTGAACAGTAGCAACTCTTGTCTACTATTCTCGTAAAAACGTAAACATTCGGAATCAATTGTCCGAATCTTAGCTACTTAGGAGACTAAAAAAAATTTTTTAAATACTAATGTTTATTATTGTAATAAAACGATCTTAATAAAAAATACAAAAAATCAATTGGCCGAAAAATGAAATCTATGAGATTTCGGTGGCACCTACGGTTTTTGCTAGAGTTTTGGTTTCAAACCGTACTCAAAATCTTTAGAAATTTCTGTACCACCTCACCCTCCTTCAAAAAAGCAAATTTGTAACTATTTTCTTATTTTTAGCTTATTACAAATAAAATCTTTTTTGATGCGATATTTCGTCTTCTGGCTCCAAAGAATCTTTAGAAAATAATCAACGATATCGGAAAAATTTTAATTGTGATAATTCACCATGGTTCATTATTGCCATTAGAGTACTTTTGTATAAGCAGAAACTAGAAAAAATATTGTCTACCATATTTCTTCAGATCCGTAGCTTGTAGCAGAGAGTTTTCTGAACTGATTACTAGCTTTTTATTTAGTTTGTGCAAGCCGAAAATATATGTAACGTACAGAAGAAGACATCGGAAAACCCCAAAGTAACCCAAAGTATGCTTGATTGTTTACGAAGATATCGTAATCAATTCTGGCAGTCGAAAGTTTTTTATAGTTCCTAAGTACTTTACCAAATTTTATCAAAGTCGTTTGACTATATCATATAGCTCCCATAGGACCAATCGGTTAGAGAAACGTGTTTGGTGCAAAATTCGTTGTGATTCGTGTGTGAATGAAGATATCGTAACCAAATTTGGTATTTGGCAGCTTTTTAGAGTTCCCCTGCAATTTACAAAATTTAATCGAAATCGGTAGACTATATTATATGGCACCTATTGGAAATATCGGTCAAAAAAACGGTTTTTTCGACTGTTTTTTTTTTTTTTGTTTATGAAAATATTGTAACCAAATTTGCCAAATAAATATCTTTTGGAGTTCTTAAGCAATATAGCGGATTTGATTGCTTGGTACAGTGTATCCCAAAGTCGCCTGCACCCCGACTTTAACGCCATCTTTTCTCTAACTTTTTTGAGCATTGTGATAAAATGAATTCTTCGGAGTACCTTTTAGTAAGCAGACTCTAGACAGAATAGAACATTGTATTCGGTCCCTCTTTAACTTAAGCATTCTGTCTAGCATATTCTTTCGTTTGTAGATTCGATGCATTTAGAACAGGATTTATTGTGAACTGATTACTAGTTCTTATCTATATATAGTATAGTTTTATTTCAGCTTAAGGGTGTTCCATAGTTGGATTTCTAGACTTTTGCATTAATTCTTTGTTTTGTTTTTATTTTTGATGGACCCTATAATTATAAAAGCCAGACACCTCGCGAAAAATTGTTCATGCTGCTATTGACAGTTTGATGGATGAATTGCCGACGCGTGTTTAACATTTTTAAGCCGAAATAAATGACGGCATGACAATTTGCATAATTTGAGGCATTGAAATAGCCGCTTTTGACCAATTTTTTTTAGCTAGAAATGTACAAAGCAGTACAGTGTGGTAGTAGTGTTGTAGTGTGGCTGCTGCGGGTGGCGCATGGCTCAAAGTCTGGTCACACTGCTCGCATGCTATGCATAATATACCGTTGTTCATTATATGCAAAAAACAATAAATTTCATAAATGATCAAACACTTTAAATAAAGTGCACTGAAAGCGCTGCAAATTGGCAATTGGCCAAGGCAGCGATTGCCGCTGTGTTGCCATTAATTGGACGACATAATTGCAGTGTGTTGTGGCTCATAATAATGGGCCAAGGCGGTAATTGTCTGGAAAACACGTTTCGCAGCCAAGCCAAGAGAGCAGTGTAAGCCGAAGCAGCGTGGTCTCAACTCCGGTAGTCCGGCAATTGGAATTTGTAGCGAAATTTGGCAAAAGCTTCAGAACCAACTTGTTTTGGCTTATAATTATGGGTTATTTTTGATGCACATTTTTTTTTCGGCGCAGCATGTCTGCAATTATCGATGGTCTTTCGTTTAAGAGTGTGTGTCCTGACTAATTTATTGTCTTTAGCTTGCCCTTAATCCCAGTGTAATATAATATAAGCATTAATCATTTTTAAATACTGACCATGTAAGGAGTCAAGCGTGCACTGCATTTATGGCCTGTTAATATGCGGTTTAGTTTTAATGAGCGCATTTCTTTCAGTGTTGTATTTTATTTAAAGGGTTGCCAAGTACTCTCGACTTGGCAAAAAATAAAAGATACTTCAGTGGGGTCTGCGGCAATTGTAAATTAAAATACTTGTGTTCATGGCGACTACTCAAGTTGTTTGCTCATCATCAGAGCGAGGGTTGCCATTGTGCTACAGCTGCTCACGCCCACGCTGGCAACACTGAAAGATTGTTGCCATTATAAATATTTATTTTATGTTTCTTTTCATGCTATGGCAGTTTGGTTATGTCAACGCTAAAAACAGTTAAATGGACTGTGCTGTTTATAGCCATTAGGGTATTTCTTTTTTTTCGAGCGCTGCTAATAAGCCTGATGAATTATGTTGCAAGCTTAGCTGGGAGTCAGCAACATGTGTGTTTGTTGGACTCCAAAAAGAAAAAAATGCCCGTTTTTTAAGCTAAGCTACATATAACAAATTGGCATACGCCGGAACTTGCACAGGACACAGAAACGCCAGTCAGCAAACACATGAAATATTTGCGTACCAAAAAAAAAAAAAAAACACTTATATACTATACTATTATATATACATATATTTATATAAAGCAGAAGCAAAAGAAAACTCAACAAGCAGTGCTTAAAGTGCTGCTACACAGATATTGTGCACAATTACAGCACCCCCTCCCTTACTAGCTTCAGTGCCCGCCCGCATCAACGTCGCAGTACCTTATCCAAGCGGAAAAGAATTATTACGTTGAATTTTCGAAAAAGCAAAAGGAATTTTCATTTTTTGATAACGCTTCATGCTGTCGCAAGCAACGCACTAAGACAACGTGGCACCACAAACAGTGGCGTGGCATACACTGCCCGTCCAGGGATTTGTGGCATTGGACACACCACTGGACCTGTGCCCTGCTCACGTGCATATGACAGTGGAGTAAACAATTTCAGCAGATAACTGCTACAAAACAGCAGAAGCTGCCACAAGACGATACAACAAAAAACTAAGAACTTGCGTAAATATATATAAAATGAGGGTGGACGCCATGGGCGCTGGGATCTCTAAGACATGGCTGGTTTGTAGTTATAAGTACGCAGCGCTCGACCACACTCAGACGGCGTGGGGGGATTTTATGGGTACATCCATAAATTTTGCACGCCTTTAGTAGGTGTGTGCCACGTGGCCAGCTTGAGCGCTGTCATTGTTGGGGCTTGAAACATATTTGTAGGCAAGCAAACAACTGCGCATATACACATATTTATTGATTTTTTTAGATTTCGTTTTTATTATAAAAATTAAAGATTTCGAATATTGAAGGACTTTCTTCAATGACGTCATCTTCCGTGCAGAGCGCTTCAAACCTCATCGTCAACGTCAACCTTTTCTTTGTAGTCATCTGCAGCAATAGAATTTTCATCTGGTCATAATAAAATTTAAGATTTTAAATAGACTTTCTTCAATGACGTCATCTTCTGTGCAGAGCTCTTCAAACCTCATCTTCAACGTCAACCTTTTCTTTGTTGTCATCTGCAGCCATAGAACTGTCATCTTTTTGGTTTTCTACAGCGTCATCTTCTAAAGTTACACTTTTTAAAATCTCATTCAGTGTAGCCTTACTCTCTCCAAGCTTATCTTCTTCAGCGCCAGTTTTTACATTTTTACTCTCCACCACGTCCTCCTCTTCTGAGTCAGCAAATTCAAAACTCAAAAAGTCCTTAATAGTTAAGCTTAAAAATTCAAAGCCTGCCGCACTATTGTCATCGAAACTATTTTTCTTATCTTTAGTGTCAGCCTCAAAAAAATTGTAGTCTTTGACAAATTCATAATTTTCCATAATATCTTCTAAAGTGCATTTCTTCGCTGCGATCTTTTTCATTGCGCCGTTTTCCATAGTCATATTCTCTACAAAGTTATCACTCCAGAGCTCTTCCGTTGCTTGCTCCAAATCTATTTGATTTTCAATCGATTCTTCTTTTGTTGCATTGTCATCCAAAAGATCAATTTCTTCGTCAGATTGGTAAACATTAATGTTACCTTCCACGCAGCTCTTGAGTTTCAATATATCCAATAATTGCACCCATTCGCTAAACTCCGCGCTTTTATGGCCATTGTTTGATAACTTCAGCTGGGAGCTATCCAGTTGGTCCACACAACACGCCAGCAATAGATTCCTACGTGTTACACGCAGCTTTACGAAGGGAAAATCCAAGCTTCTATAACTTCTAACCAATACATTTTGGGACGAATCATCACAATTGGTTTTTCTTTTTGGTTTTCCAGACTTATCTTGTGGAGCCGACTCTTTTTCAGTCGTTTGTGCACCTAAATAGTTCTTTAGCAAGATTTCAAAATCCCAAACACTCAGCTGACAATCCTGACCAGCCGCCACAAAGAGATTGTTATCTATACAGAATTCCAGGCTGTTGATTCTGTCAGTATGATGCGACAAGCACTTGACCATTTTCTCAGTAACTGTATCCCAAACAATGATATAAGTATCGGCTGAGCCCGAAACCAAGAAGCGTCCACATCTGGAATACGCTACAGCTGTGATTTTACCCTTATGACCTAGAAAAACGCGCACCTGCTTGGAATCCAGTACGTCCCAGATGCGCACTGTGCAATCCTCGGAACCAGAGGCCACGTAATGACTATTCGGATGAAACACGCAGCAGCTAACACTGGCAAGATGTCCGGAGAAAACCCTTATAGCCTGTCTATTGTCCTGCGTCCAAATACGTACGGTGCAATCATCCGAGCTTGTGGCAAAGTAGTAACCTCTAGGAGCATAGCATATACAGTGTATGGGAGCACAGTGACCCAAATAAATCACCACGCAGCTCCAGGAAAGCAAGCACCAACAGCGCACAGAGCGATCCTCCGAGCAGGATAAGACAAAACGATCATCGAGTGCAAAGGCGCAGCTGTAGACCGGACCCAGATGACCAGTAAGCGTGCGGCGTACTCGCCGCTTTGTAGGATCCAACATATTTTTGTCCACGCCAGCAACCAAAGTATTCAGTTTACGTAGCAGATTGGCGGGCTTGAGCTGGTGAAGCTTGACGGGCGTCAACGAAAAGACATACAACTTGGAAGTATCGGTGCCTATGCCCAGCATGGTAAAGTTCTCGGAAAACACGGCGCAAAGCACCACCTCATGACTTTGTGCTGCCTGCACACTGTATAGATAGATCGAGGGCAAGTGTATACGGTTCAGGAACACACGATGACGCTCATCGTTCTTGCGACGCACCAAGTCTGTGCGCTTAAGCGACGATGTGAAAAGACGATTTCCAGGCGGAAAATTCTCATTACTCGGATTGTGCTTGGATTGGGCCCTGCGGCAGACATTGGGTCTACGAATATCTTTTCTATACAGCGGCATAGGTGGTGCATAGAGTACGCGACAAAGTGGCTTCGTAGCTGGACGAGGATGTTGCTTCGGTTCGCCACTGCTGTCAAAGGTTTTAAAGCAAATGTTCATGAAAAAGTTTTCTTGTTGTGCGTCGGGCCAATCATTGATGTAGAGTACGAGCGCATCATGAGCCTCTTGGGATATTAACAACTCCATCTTTTCGTTCCCGAGCACAATTCGCTTTGCTCTTTTCGGTATGGAGCGTGAAAATCTGAAATCTTTCAGTTTTTCTAGCCGCTCTTTATAGGAATTGTCAAACATATGTCCGTAGGCATCAAAATAAGATTTAGCCTTTTGATGTTCATTGATTGCTATCATCTTGAAGTAGACCAGCATAAAAATTGGATACAGTAGTTGATAAAATTCATACTTGAAATTATTGGGAGCCTTGTGGATAAGCACGGCAAGGGAGCGCACAATTTTTTCGTAATCTTTTATTATCTGCATGTTTTCTAGTGCATGATTAGGTAAGGCAGTGTCTGCAACATCTATGTCACTGTGATCTTCATAAAAATCATCTTGATCTTGAAATTCTGAGCTCCAAGGCTGCTCGGGTTCAGTTTTGTTTTTGGGAGAATGTAGTTTATCATCCCCGAACTCGTTGGTTGTCAGGCCCTTGGATATTTCTTCCAAACAAGTGTCTTCGCGCTCTGTAGTTGAATTTTCAATTTTTAGAGCTACATCACTTGCGTCAACTTTTTCCGTACTTTCCAATTCAAGTTCGTCGGTAGAACTGTCAGGCGTATCATAATTTTCTTCTGCTGCACTGAGACTACTGTCTGTATCAGCGTCCAAATTTTGCTGCCTAGCCTCATCGTCATCATCATTTTCGGAACTAGTTCCAACTGTTCTTACGATGTTTGGATATCTTTTAGATGATTCTGATGATGAAGACTGTGAAGCTTCTTCTTCATCCGATGACGTATTGTATTGTTCTCCTTTGGTTCTCCCTTGAATGCTTTCAGTTGATTTTTTGGTAATGGGTGACATTTTTGAGTCGTCTAATGTTAATAATTCGGCAAGTAAACTAGTCAATTCGTTGGGTGATTTTGTGACAGCTTCTTCGGAACTTTGTGTCTGGGAAGTTGAAGCCAAAATATTGGTTTGAGCTGTCACCGTTTCAGATTTATTAGGTGTTTTAGGCAAAGATGTTGTTTCCGGAAGAAGATAACGATTTTCGGATCCTTTAAATGCTTTGTGTGATTCAAATAATGTATCTTGTAAAACTGGAGCTTTGGTAATTGATTGTAGTGGTGTTTTAGAAGTTCCTGATATATTAATAGGTGAAACTATTGGTTTGCGAACTAGTTCTTGTGAACCTATTGTTTCGGGTGGTGATATGTTGGCTATTTGTGATTTTATGGGTGATAATCGAAAGCTGTTCAAATTAAGTATTTCTGTTATATCCGGCATTTGAATTTGATCCGTTGAATTAGCTTTTTTGATTGTATTCTCAGAAGAACTATCGCAATGGTTCATTGTTTTCCTAGCCAAGTAAATACATTTATAATGAAAACATATTTCTAAATCAAATAAAAATTAAACTACCTCTTTAGAGATGTCCTTTCCGCTGCAGAAAATAGAGCTTGTTGGACTGAAAATGCGCTCTGGTCCAGACGAGCTGGTTTAAAAGGTTTTGTTTCCAATTGAACAGTACAACTTGAGTTTTTTTGATCTACAAATATTATAGTTTAGTTCACGTTTGTGATATATATTCGCTTTGTGGATGTCTTCACGAATTGGAGACGTTGACAATTGTCAAGATACCCGATAATCGATATACATATATAACTCACAACTTTTGTTCTCCAGTTTTGAAGCATCTTCCTTATCTAGTTGATTTATCGTCTGTTCTATCTGATATTTTGGATAAGCAGTGTCCTTATCGCCACTAATGCCTGGAATCTTTGCTGTCATTATTTTATCGCTCTTTACCTCATTTTCGTTGAACTCATTCGAATTATCGCTTCCATCATGTTTAAAGTAGCTACTAAAGACGCCCATTTCCTCGTAGATAGACTCACTTTCGGAAGATGTAGCCTCGTTGAGCTCGACAAAAGCTATAGAAATATAGCCCATTTAAATATTACTCAATACACGCGCAAAAAAAACTTCAACTCGTACCTTCATTTGTAAGATTTTCATCACATTTGCGGAATTCTTGAATTTTTGAAGCAGCTTCCTTTCTTGCCTAAAGTGCCAAATTAAATATAAAATAATTATGTAATTTAAACTTTTTTACAATACAACCATTCCTTGAGATAAATAATTTAGCCCAAAGACTATACAAATACTTAAACCTGCACATAAACAATAAAAACAAACTATAGTAGGCCATGAAATTTCTGTAAGACATTAAAATTAATTATGTCAGAATAAATTTTCGTTTAATTTGAAGCCCGTTGCCAAAGTTGGTATTGTAGGAAGGTGCAGAACATAATTAACCACGTCAGTATGAGGACAATATTACAATCGACTTTTTACTTTGGGAAGTGTTCGTCTAAGCGGTCTACTCTGCTCGTTTTCCGCTTCGGGCATGCTTGACTGTGTCTTTGTCCAAGAATGAAAAATCTAAATCACTGTTCCAAGGTGTCTTTGTCGATTTGGCATTTAGTGCCTACCAAATTTTTATCAGGAAATGTTAAAATTTTTCAAGGAGCATACCCCAACTTGCTTGGTATCCTCAGTTTCTTTAGCACACTCTTGATTTTCTTCCATGATAGAACGTTTTTACTTTGCACAAACAAAAACCACTTTATTTTTTAACTTTTTCCTGTCTTTATGACTGTTCGGTTTATCAATTTTAGGTAGAATAAAATCGCAGTCGAATTTTTTTCTCAGATGACAGTTGTCATGGAAAAAAGTGTTCACCTATCTGTAAAAAATGAATTATTTGCATCAGTGTGTACATATAAAATGAGAATTGCATCGAATTCAGTAATTTAAGTATGTTGTTATCGAAACTATCTAAATTATTATTTTTAATAATCGCTTAAAATAAAGGCGTTTTTTTTAAGTGTGGGTACACTGAGAAAAAGGTTAGGTGTCAACCACCTACGTACTGAAAATGTGAATTTTTTTTTTAAAACTGTGTGTTGCCATTATTCTCTTCGTACAAAATTAGGTTTGTAATTAGAATTAAGACACTGACATAAATTGGAAATATTATTGTCATCTCTTTGCACCCCAAAATTATGCTGAAAAGCAAGTGCTATGTTAAATTTTAAATTAAGAATATTTATTACTACTTATTTGTTGAACTTTAAAAGGTTCCACGAATACCTAAATTCATATTTTTCTTTTTAATAAAAAATAAAACAAAATCACTTAAAAATAAGTTAGTTCCAAACAGTTTCAGTTCGTGTTCTAAGGGTACTCACTTATCTGTGGTTATTAGGGTATTCAGGCTTGAGGAATTGAAAAGTTGAGGACTTACTTAAGTATTTAACCCAAAGTATTGCAAAATACGCTGTTTGCAACATTTCCAACACTGCAACATTTTGGAATTTTTAACCATTTTTAGATGTTAAGAGCAACGAGTTACCTACCCTGTAAGCAGCTAAATAATAATAGAATCAATCCAATTAAAAGAGAGAGTCTTGCTCATTTTATGTACCAAAGTAACAATTCACAAAGAAAGAAGAAGCAAAAACTCAACTAACCAAACGGTATTCACGTTTCAATCTGTTGAACTTTTGCGAAATTTTCCAACTCATCAAATGCTCCTGAATACCCTAAATATAAAAACCAAATTTGCAGCTATTTTAAAATTTTCTTACTCCAACTTCATGAGTAACTAAAAGATATTCTTCAGAATTTAAAATATATACTATAGGGTAAGTCCATGTGAATAAAAATGTACTTTCCACAAGTTGCATGATAAAGAAAGGTATTTCAGCTTCGGTTTGCCTACATAATTTTTTTGTACTTTTTTTTGGTTGGTTGCAGACACATCCTGATGCAATGCAGCCGTCTCCGCCAGTTTTAAACAAAATGCTGGCACAGCTTTGTGCGTGCCACAAGGGCTTGATTTTGGGTAGGGGTAGTGCAGGCAGTCAACGCGTAGGTAAAAAAAAAAAAAATTAATTTACATAACCAATATTCAACGGATTCGTTTCGCGTTGGTTCCCATGCTTAAAGCAGCTTTGGTTTTTCATACCCTTGCAAGGGGTACTTCGGGGTACAAAGCTCGTTCCACAAAACAATTTGTTTTAAAACTTCATTCAATCCGTTTTATAAAAAAAAATTTATCTTTTAGTAAACTAAAGACATTTTTAAATTGATTTCAAGCTGTTTATGGTTTAAAAAATATACAAAAATCAAATAAATTGCATGTTGAAATAGATCCTTTGCATGGCAATTCTGGCCAGTTCCATATCAATCAGCTTTTGCGTGGCCATGCATTGTTTTATAATGAAATTAGTCTATTTATTCATGCAAATAATATAGTGTCAATTAAATAAACGCAAAAAATCGCAAATAAAATGTACGAAATTAGGGTATAATAAATTCGACCATTTACAGCATTAAAAATGCTGTATCCCATATTTTCTTTTTTTCTTTGGAATACGTTGATGATTTGCAGTACTTGTTAGTGCCAGGTTTATATGCTGGCGGTCTGACTCTCCTCTATCTATCTCTAGTTATTTCTCGCTGCTTCTGTCAGCCTATATCATCGTTTTTTTTTTTTACTTGCAGACAATATGTTCTGTTGCACATATAAAAAAAAAACAAAAAAAAAATTAAAAGCAAAAATTTGAAAAACAGAATAGACAACCCGTACAATATTGCGTTTTCTGGCAGGGATTTCTTTCTGCATACTGTTTAATTATTTATTTATGATATATGGCACTAAAAAATGCAATTGATTGCTGCTGGAAACAATATTAAATGAAAGTTTTTGTATGCCACTTTATGAGTTTTTCATAAAAAAAACCATAATTTCTAATAAAAAAATTTAATATAATATTTTGCATTATTTGTTTTTGTATTTATAGTTAGGTTTTGCGGTTTAATTTTGTGGATCCAAATAAATCAGAACAGCTAAAATTATAAAAATCAAACATTTACTTTCCTATGACATAAGAATCATTATTTTTGCAAATTATATTAATTAAAACGTGTGCGATTATTTTTTACTAGCTAAAATACCATGTTTGTAGTAAAAAAACCAAGATCCGTTGGGCCAATTGTGACAGCGGATACGGATTCAGTCGAAATACCTACATAAAAAATTTGTGGCTATTTAAATAAAAAGTAGGTAACGAAACTTGCGACGAAGTATTTTTTTCTGTCTCCCCCACTTCTCTTACCAAATAATTTTAATATTTTTTTTATTTTAATTTTTTCACAAAAGCTACAACCCTAAACCACTTTACATCAATGCTAAATTTAAAAATAAATTTTTTTTTTTTAGGGAAAAGCCTACTT
This sequence comes from Chymomyza fuscimana, assembly GCA_949987675.1. Classification (NCBI taxonomy): domain Eukaryota; kingdom Metazoa; phylum Arthropoda; class Insecta; order Diptera; family Drosophilidae; genus Chymomyza; species Chymomyza fuscimana. The sequence goes on from OX465089.1 coordinate 4,080,790, forward strand.
CATTGTTTATAAGGACGAACGTACATGACTGTATTTACTGACTATATTGGAGCTAACTTTAGGGGCTCTTCAGAATATCTTTAAACTTAATGGAGGGTTTATAAAATAAAATAAAATAAGTTTGAAAAATATTTCAGCATTTCCATGATTTCAACATTTATATGAAAATGTTGAAATATTTTCTTGCAAAAAGAGATGCCAAGTTGACCAAAATTGGTCGGCAATGAAGCTTTAAGAATTGAGAGGTTAGCCGAAAAATCTTTAAATATTAGGCTAAAAACATATTTCCTTAAATACTTTTTTTAATTATAACACAGCGGCTGAAAAGTCCGTACGATGATATATAGATGACGTCACACTCGCTGTACTAGCATTATTTTTGGAAAGTACCAACATTTTTAGGAAAACCCGTGACAATATTATGACAATCTGATGCATAGTTCACAATTTAGATTGGTTTTAGTGACTTTACTTTTGCGACTTTAAAGCAATTTCGTGTGTGGATTTATTATTGCTTTTTGATGAGAAAAACAAGTCAAATTGAAAAAAGTGCTTAAGAAAAAAAAGAGGTTGACATTTTCGTGTTTCTCGGTCCCAAATTACCCTAAAAAACACTTTTTTAGGAAGGTTCACTCGATGACCCTTAAATTTGTAAACTAGTGTAATGAACCACGCACTGAGCGCTCAAAATTGGTGGTTCAATCGGAAAATATCAAAAAAGTTCACAAAATCGTTTTAACGAACCGAAAAGTTCAGTTGAAGGATATAGCCAACACACTAAAGATATCAAAGGATCTTTTAGACTTAATTTTCACAGTGGACCAAACACAGCATCATGTCGATCTATGCAAAATTGCCGAATTATACTTTGATTTGCTTCCACAATCACCTTATTCTTCGGATTTGGCCCACAGCGACTGTTACCTGTTAGCAAACAGGCGAAAAAAGTTGCCTATTCTGAGGGCCTCGACAAGTCCATCTACCAAAAAGGTATTTGAATGTCATTTCCCAGATTATATCACTCTCGAAGAAAACTATGTTGATGCATAAAGTAAAATTTTGCAAAAAAAAAAAATGTTTTTGTAAGTTATCCTACCTTACCTTGAAATGCTTCATACAATAAGACACTTAAGTTTTCGGATATTGTAATTTAAACTGCCCGCGCTGAATACTTTCTAGCAATTTTGGTTTTTTTAAGTTGGCAGGACTAGTTTATTTACGGCAGCCGTTGAAATCAGTCTACCTCAGTAGTGTTTTGAGAATTTTACAATGGAGAAAAATATCGAACAAAGAATTTGTATCAAATTTTGTGTTTTTAAACAAATTTCATGTGCGGAGTCGTTGCGAATATTGGAAAAGGCTTATGGTGAATCTGTTTTGTCGAAAACCCAAGCTACGACTGGTACAAAGCCTTTAAGGATGGTCGAGAGACCGTCGAAGACATGCCTCGTTTCGGACATCCTTCGACGTCTACCACTGACGATAACATTAAAAAAGTGAAAGAAATCGTAATCGAAAAGCGTCAGCGAGCTGTAATTGTGAATGATTATAAGGCCAAAAACTCATTCAACATCTTCGATCAATCAGCGTATTCGCCGGATTTGGCACCAAGTGACTTTTTTTTGTTTCCAAAACTCCGTGGAATCCGTTTCGACACAATTGAGGCCATAAAAGAAAATTCACTGAGGATGCTGGAAGACATCCCGGCCAACGCCTACAAGGCATGTTTTAATGATTGGAAGAGGTGGCATATGTGTATCGCTTCAAAAGGGGCATATTTTGAAGGAGACAAAGTAAATATCGATGAAGATTACAAATTTTGCGTTTTTTCAAAAAATTCCGGAAACTTAAGTGTCTTAATGTATATTAATAAACAAAAATCGTAAATCACAAACTTTCATTGTAAATGAAGAATCTCAAGGGATTTTTGTTGAGTTTCATGCCCTTTATATATAATAAGTATCTTTCATGTTAAAATGCACATTTTAAATAGCTTCAAAGTGCAATTAATATAATACTATACTGTTGTAGTACTTACTAGGTATATCTATGTCGGAAATTCAAGAACTGTCATTAAATTTTCGAACAATTAGAATAAAACCACTGAACAATGCAGGCAAACAAAGTCTCATTATTTACAACAATTGACAGCAACAACAAAACACTTGAAAATGAAATGCAGCTATAAATAAATCAATGCGAATATACACACACACAGACACTCACAGATACACACATGCATAGAGTCATTATGCAACTGCAAAATAATCCATTGTAAAGTGTCGAAAAACTGCAATTGAAATGCAAATCAATGCAAATCGATACTTGAATCATCATCAGCGGTAGCTGCAACAACAACAACAACAACGAGCCATGAATGATTCATGCAACGCACGCGAGCAATATTCAAATGCAAATTCAAATGCAAATGCCACAAATACAAAAAAAAAAAAACTGAAACATACATAATATAATTTTGCAAGCTTAGGAGACTAGGGCTGGCCGGGGAACACCCCTTCTACGCCGTCAATCAAATCGCAACAATCAAATCAAAATAAATGCAACAAAAGTGCAGCCAAAACAAACACACACAATACAACAATGAGCAAAAAAGTGAAAGCGGTAAACTTTTCGCACTTCCGGTTAACTGTCAGCGGGATGCCAGTGTTGCCAAACTGTTGCTAATTTGATTAGAGAGTTTACGGGGCGTAGCGCAAAAACTGCAAACGTCGGCGCGCCGTTGTGGGGGGAGGGGCGCTCGCTGTTGTTGGCGCTGATTTTGTTTTGAGCTGCCAACTTATGCAAATTTTGTTGGGCCTGTGATTTATGTTGCTGGGCAAGTTGAGTCGCAGTTGAGACGAAAAATTCAATTTAGCTGTAGAAACTATAGTTGGACAGAGCGCGCTCAGTTCCTTTTTTTTCACACACTTTTGAAAATTGCGCTTTTGTGTATATTTGGTGTTCCAAAGTGTATTCAAATTCAATCATATCCTGTCATATGCTGTATGCTTTATAGCGACAACCCTTTTTCTTTTTACCTGGTTCTTCGTTGCTAACTTCCTCAACTTGTCTGGATCCATTGTCATGCTAATTAGCATTAGGCAAGCAACGTGTGAGTTTCCATCCAGGCAGCAAATTTGAAGGAACTACAAACGAATCTGGAGCAAGACTTGACAGCTTAGTTTGGTTTCACGCGTTGCTCAGCGAGGAGCTAGTTTTCTTACTAGAGGGAGAGAGTTCTGTCGCAGGAACCGGGAAGTGAATACCGAGCGAGTGTTCCGTGTAATTAACTATGAAAACTACGCAAAAGTGAAATTTTTTGAATAATATGTGACCCAATTTGTACTATCCAATATTATTAATAGTTCTTTAAATTAAATATTACTGACGCTCTTAGACAGAGCATACGGCGGAAACGATATTTCTCTAGTTAGTTCTATTTGAAGCTGTTCTTCGTATTTCTTGCCACTATCCATATTGTCGATATTCAACATGTCTCAATCTTATCCAAAACATCCGCGGTCGCTCAGGTCTATGAATATCTTGCGGATTCCGTATGAAATCCTTTTTGGCCACACTTGAATCTTGTTTGCAAAGCGTATCCCTCGTGACTTTCATCTCATTATTTCTTTCGACTATCCAGTATTTCTTCGACTTTAAAGTAATCCCTCCACGTTGTGATATAGTTAAAATGGCGTTTATTGTAATCTCCAAAATAATAGCCATCAGCTTTTCTTTTTAATCAAGTCAAGAAGAGCATTTCATTGAGTTTATAGTAAGTCGGGTACAGTAAATCGGGCACCTTCCTGAAGTCGGTGACAGCACTGAATCTTCCCATGCCATCTACTTCGGATCAGTTAGGTATACTTGCTGGGACTGGAGATAGTTCTGTTAATTTTTTACAATTTTCCCGGAGAGAGAAGATTGGAAGCTGAAAACTGCTTTTAAAAGAACCTAGCAGACGATCTACACTGATGGTTCAAAGACGGAAGAAGGCACAGGAGCAGGCGTCTTCTCTGAAGAGCTTGCGACGCAGCTTTCTTTCCGCCTTCCCAACTGGTGCAGCGTTTTTCAGGCCGAGATTTATGCAATCTGGCAAGCGGCAAGACTTGTTGACACCCTTGATGAAAGTCCAAGGAACGTTTTAATTCTTGTCGATAACCACAAAAAGTAAACTTGTCCATAACACAGCGCTAAACCATATCCACTATAGCTGAATCACCCTCTCTGGGGTACACCTTCCGGTGTCCCTGGTAACGAGGAGGCGGATGAGTGTGCCAGAAACGGTTAAGCATTGCTAGGCAACCTTGCAGTTACAGATATAGCAAGACCCTTACTGGACGTCGAATTGCAAATTAGGAGGACGGCCAGACCTCAGGCGGAAAGAGAATGGGACTCTATGTCCGATTGTCGCATCTCCCGAGAACTCTGGCCATGGTACAATCCAAAGCGAACAGCTGAACTCATGAGTTTCGTTCTTTGAAGACCTGGGCAATCTGGCGAAGGTGCCTATGGCGGATCTGACTACTTTTGTTGAATCCTCAAAATGGTTCGGCAATAGGAGAGACTTAGGCGACTAGAAATGCCAAATAGTTCTTGATCCTCCTTTATTCCTTTCCCCTTCTTATAATCCTTTTCTCAATTAGGCATCATAATGGACCACATGGTCTCTGGGTGATCTCAGTTATAGATTGAGCTGCCTATTTAACCTTACCTAAACTAAATCGGTTTTAGGTTTAGAAAACTTATTTTATAAACGAACTTAAACTTCCATCTTGAACATCTTATTAGGTGCTACTCTTCGTTTCATTGTTGGATGGCGTAAGAAATAACTCCGGCAAGTTTAGACGACAAAAAATATCTATTTGGAATCGATAACGCTTAAAAATATTTCAAAACGTAAAAATGGGGAAAAAATACCAAAACGGTATTAAATTGATTCGATTTGAGGAATACACAGTTTGTTCGATTTGAAGACTCAACTTTTTTTTTTGTCTTTATTACTTCTCTTTGGAGCTTTGGTCCTCTGCAAAAGCTCTTTCTCTCGTATTGGTTCCGGTTTCTGGGCAAGACTCCATTTAGGAACCCAGAACAAAGTATGGTATGTCTGAAAAAAACTGCATCCCAAAAACGAAGCACACAATGATATCTTTTCTTTTCAACTATTTTTAATATATCTTTCAATATAAATAATTGCTGCAACTAACTTTTTTTTAACAAAAGTTAAATGTATGGCTATACTTACGCTCCCTAGATTTATACTTTCTGGAAATGCTAGATAAAAGATTTTTGCAGCTTTCTAAGCGATGTCCATACCTAATGAAACGTTTTTTTTTATTATATTGACATTCCTAAAAATAAAAACGTGTACGAAACATTACGCACAAAAGGCTTTGTCTAGTCAAGTAAAATACTTACTTACTTGAAAGAAAATCCTACTACTCAACATACTCAAATTGGAAAGCAAACCAAAAGTGAAAAATAATAAGAATAAAACAAATATTTCCAAAGCACAAAAAATCCTGCCAGCTAAGGAAAAACAAAAAAAAAAATGTAAACATAAGAAAAGAAAAAACAAAAAAAAAAATTATAACGGCCTATAACGCAATTTAACACCAATTACAATATCCGTTACATCTAATTATTATAAGCGCGCCCAGAAGGAAGCCGGCCACTCGTCCAGGACTAAATTAAAGAAAAACACTAAAAACAAAATACACGTCTACCCGGCAACCGCAAGAAAATACAAGCTACGGGCAATCTGGCAACCAGGAACGTAAGGACATAGAACACGGCACACGGGACAAAGGACGTCTATGGGCAGCTGGCAAAACTGACAGTGGGCGCCATTTGTGGTTGCCAAGACATTAACAATGGCAACTACAACAAGCACAAATGGCGCTCATAAAACAACAGACCAGAACAGCCATGAAATATGGTCGGGAAGGAGACAGCAGAAACAGGACATTCCTGTTGCTAGTGTTGCATAGTGGGCGTTAGGTTGGACTTTTTTTTTTATTTTTTTTTATTTTAGTGGCAAAACATTTCTTAATTTTCAACAATTTACGCTGAAAGCTTTCAACGCTCAAATGACGAACGCGCACATGGGCCGTACGGCTACAACCCTGGTATGCTAGCACTCCCCGCCTACTTTAACTAGACTACTGAAGGTACGAGGGTTGCATTTGATATTTCGCAAATACAGAACAAAAAAAAAAAAAAACCAATCCCCATGAAGATCAAATGAGTTAGCTCCAAAGCATATGTCGACAGCTTCTTTATGCTTTGAAAACCCTAAAAGGATCAAGCGACGTTTCAACCATCAACATCAATTATTTTACTGATGGCTTTCTTAGGTCAACCCCATCGAATCCTCCATCGAAGTAATCCTTGTTATTTATGGTATTTTGATCATTTTTATGTTGGCCCTCTTTCTGGTTGTGCTAACTACTTTTAATGGATTTGCATTCCGAGTCAACACACAGATCCAAACTTTTTTTCCCGTCCTGATTTTTACTACAATTCGACAAGATCCACTTTTTGGGCTAACGTGGAACTCTGCGACGTGAACTAATAAATAATTCTACACTGGGATCCTTCAGAGTTGTCTCAGTCTTACAATAAGTCATTATAGTATTTATTTCTTGACAAGCTATGTTCTTCACAATTCGCAACTTCTGGTCGGAGCATAGGCCTGAATTTCCGTTTCTTGAGTAAGGGGTTCTTCCGGTCGGGTTACTAGCCCCACGCAACAGGTCTGTGGGGCGACCGTGGCTACTTCAGTGTGGAGAAAAAATGCATATTTATAACGAACCACTTGATCCAAGACAGATATCCGCTCGCAGCCGAACCTGATCTGCATTTGGATGTGGGATGTGTTTCCTCCGCCGCTCTTCTAGCGACATTTTCCACTTTTTTTTTTATAACGGAGTGGGCCTTATCCGGCTTTTGTGGCCTGCGGGTGGTATTTGATTTCCCTTCTACGACCCATGTCTGGGAGGCTTTCCTCTATCCGCCACCTTGTTGACGCGACTTTTAGCGATTACAAGCTCCTTCGTGGGCTGATGAGTCGAACGACAATCTTAAAATATGTGTTCACGCATAATATTGATGGTTACTAAAGAGTTTCGCAAAATTTGTTGGAATCCTGGGCTTTCAGTGGTGCTTCATCTAAGTAAATCGAATCAAGTTAATCAAAACACATATTTCCAGTTAAATATTAGAACTAAAAAGTTCTGACAGTTGAGTTATAAAATCTCAAACTTTACTAAACTGGTGCACACTGCCAACACTTGCACTGTCTATGCCCGAAACATTAAAGTCAACCCTCGCAGCGTCAGGGTGACGATGATCTAACGCCATTATTTCCGTGGCAAACGACAGGCAGTTGTTAATGGGGCTTACCACTTAAGCGCGACGGCATAAAATAAACACAAGGAAACCTTAGACGCCAGCCAGTTGTGCAGAGCCAGGAGTGTTGTCCAGTTTCCCTTTGCCCGCCAGCGCCGTTACGGATGTCCGGGCAAATTAATTAACATGGCGCGCGCAGGTTTCCTTGCTGAGTTTTTCTTCTTTTTTTACGCTTTTCCTTACGGCTTCTTGTCTTTTGGCGGTTTGCGTGCGCTTAATTGTGGGCGTTGTGTGTGTTCGTGTGTGCGTGGAGCTCTTGGTATTTGAACAATTAAAAACCGTTTAAAGTTGCAGGGCTTGGTCAAGTTGTAGGCATTAGCCGTAGTTGACACTATTAAACTTGGCCAAGACGTTGCACGCTATGATTGGACATACGCGTCACGTTACGACATCCGTTTGACACCTTTTGTGTCATTTTGCCGTGAACAGGAAATGAGCTGGAACGTACGTGAGCGAAATATTTGTGATTGTGGCAAAACTTGAGAAATTGTCTACTTGACGGTTTGTCACAGTAAGCGCTGTAACTTATTTAAAGCTGTATACCTAACTGGGTTTATTAAGCCGCAGTGGGCCAGTCCAAGCTGTTTAAAATTCCAAAATTGTGTACTCGCTCAATTTCCTTGAGTCACAAAGTAATTACCCAAACAACTGATTTGACACAAAATTTTTACCGAGGGGAGTGCGTCAGTCCTGCCGGAATAATTAGTGTCCATTGAACACGAAGTTGGCGGAGCAAACGTGCCAAAAATAATGCCTTGTGGCAAGGACACACAACAGGCAACGGCAGCAGCAGCAGCAGTAGCAGCAAGTATTTGGCCTCGAGCTGAGTCTGTGTCTGTGTCTTGGGCTCGTTCACGGGCTTCTCGGCATAATTGCAATTAAAATGTGCGGCAGCAACATTCCATGAAGTGCAAACACTTTGGGGCAACACATTGTACAAATTAAAATATAATTAGAGATAAACAAGCAAAACTGCCGCTGCCAATTAGAGCATTGCAACACATAGACAGCAGCGCCGCCTAGCGGACAGCGTTTTGGCGCTCACGCACTTTCCACTGGAATTGAATGGAATTAGCAGGCGGCCTGACTGCGCTGCTTTGCGCTGCTCTGCCCAACTCAACCCCTAGCTGCTGTTAATGTTGTGTGCGAGCGAGCGCGGCGACATGAGGCTGTCACAGTCGCTGCTGCTGCTGTCAGACAAAAGCTGGCTGCTAAGGCGCTCTACCTGGCAAACTGGAAAACTAACAAGCGCGTGTGTGTGCGCTGGTGTGTGTGTGCGGCTAATGCAGCTTCTTTAATATTGTTGCTATCTTTGTCGTTGTTGTTGCTGTTGTTGCTGTCGTTGTTGCCTTGGCTACTTTAAGCCGAGCTGCTGCTGTTGCTACTAGGCTTTCATATTAAGTATACGCCGCATTTGGCTCATGTTCATGTGAGCGAAGCTGCGTCCATTCAAGCGTGAGGCCCGCGAGGGTCGTTTTATATACATATACATATATATTTTTTTTTAGCTGCTTAGGCCACACCTTCCACGGGGGTGACTGAAATTTTTCGTCATTTTTTATGCACACACATACATACATACATACAGATTGTGTGTGCGTTTTTTTTTTGTAGCGTGTGCGTGTGCCGCAGCCGCGTTTTCGATAAATTTTTTTGCCTCAAAATGCGTATACTACAAAATTTGTGAAATAAAAAAAAAAACAGCTTAGGGGCGGCAAAGCTGCGCCACGTTAAGGAAATCTGCTTTATGAAATGTCAAAACTTCAAAGAAAATTTAAGTTAAATGCAAGAAAATGAGAAAATATACACTTGAGTGCGTATGAAATATTTGCCACTGTATGTGTGGGCTGCTTTTCCTGCTTCTTGCTGTTGTTTGTTTTTTTTTTTTTTTTGCGCCAGTTTTTCCATTGTACTGCACGTCGTTAGGCTTGTCCTTGTTGTTGTTGTTGTTTTTGTTGCTGCTGCTGCTGCTGTTTGAACTGTTGTTGATAGCCTTTATTAGTTGTTGGCCCGGCTTAGGAGCTTTTGCTTTAGTCTCCTTCTTCTACTGCTGCCGCCTGTCTTGGCCAGTAAAATTGGTGTGGGAATACGCGTACATTGTGTAAATAAGTTTGTTGTTTTTTTACTTTGCTCTCTCTTTTAGTCGTACACAATTTTATTAAAAAAATTTATATTAAATCAATTGCTTGCAACGGTAAATGAGCAGGGGTACATAAGGTCACATAAACGAGGGGTGGGTGTCTGATGTGCTCAGGCATAAACTGTTTTGAAAGGCGGTTGGAGAGAACTGGCAGCGGGCTTATACTAAATGAAGTGGTATCTATTATCTAAGAACAACCTTTAAAACTACAAATGAAAGAGCCTAGTCCTATTTCCGAATTACTTATTTTGGGGTTATGATGGCAATTGACGATCGTAGAAGCAGTTCACATGGTGTCAGGAGCAATCCAGGTGTGTTCCTCAAACCCATCCCGTGCTAAAACTAAACTTTTAATCAATATAAAACAATTAAATACAGTAAATAATAAATTATTAAGTTTGAGCCATTAATATGTCAATATTTTGACAGTTCTTTTGAAGACTTTGCAATGAAAAGGACTGCTAAGCAGCTACTTCCCATAGTACTAAGTTAGTTTAGTCTAGTAAGGTTTTAGTAACCATGGTCGAATCAGCCTCGTCGCAGTTTTGTAAAATTATTTCCATCGTGCGCTTTTGTGTTCGATTTTGTGGAGCGGATATCACAAAACCGAACTATAGATGGAACTGGCTAACTTACTTGGTATTTTTTGCCATCTTTCTCGCATTCGGCTGCACAGGCTATACCATTTACGTGGGAGTAATAATAGACAAGAACTGGACAGTCATATTGCAGGTCTCAGCCATGTTTGCATCAGGATTACAGGGCCTCTCAAAACTCGTAGCGGTCTTGAGTAATGTGTCTACTGTAACCAACATACAGAGATTCTATCAGGATATTTACCAAGAATATGAAAGCAAAGGTGCTGCCTATAGAGATTGCTTGTATAAGCGCTGTAGGATTACCTGGCGCTTAATCGTGACCTTTATGTGGATCGTTATAATCGCTATGAGTCTCGTGATAGCCTTACCCATGTTTTATTTAATCATAAAAAAAGAAAAGTTATTGGTTATGCAATTCTTGATACCTTTTATAGATTATACCACTGAATTTGGATATTTTTTATTACTCGGTATTCATATAATATGCGTTTTGTTTGGTGGCTTTGGCAACTTTGGCGGAGATATGTATCTGGTTGTTTTTATTATGAACCTACAATTACTGAAAGATCTGGCTCGGGTCAAAATAGATGAATTAAATAAGGTCGTCGTTCAGAAGAATTCGCATAAGAAAATGCAAGCCTTGTTGTGGGACTTGTTGGCTTGGCATCAGAATTATATCAGGTGAGTATTAATCATATCATGTCCAACTTTTAACACTCTTTTTTTTACACAAGTAATCCAACTAAAAGAAATAAATTGCAACCTATTGTATATTTGCTTTAACTGGTAAGAGTTTATAGTTCGATTCCTAGTATACATTATTTTTGCCATAGTGTCTTGCGTCGCACGGAAAAAATCTTTAAAATGACTATGTTTGTGCAACTCTTTACATCTTGCGGAGGAATTTTGTGCTCAATATCCTGTATTTTCTTAGGCGTTTGGCCGGCAGCTCCTGTATATTTGATATACAGTTTCATAGGACTTTATACTTTTTGTGGTCTGGGCACGGTGGTGGAAAATTCGGTAGGTCTTAAAAATTTTTGTATACGCCATTTTTATAATTTTCTCATCTACAGAATGACGAATTTGCTAATGAGATTTACTCAAATTGTCTTTGGTACGAATTGCCCGTAAAGGAAGAGAAGCTTATTATATTGATGTTGGCCAAAGCTCAGAAAGAAGCGGCGTTGACCGCTGCCGACGTCATGCCCTTATCCATGAAGACGGCCATGTCACTGACCAAGGGCATCTACAGCTTTAGCATGTTGTTGTTAACCTATTTGAAGTGAACATGTGACAAAGAAAGTTTTATTTAAAAACTAAAATTTTGACTCAGTGTTTTACGCAATCATATGCCTTTGATTAAAACTTTAAAATTATATAATATATACATAATATATATAAAAAGAAGTTAAAGTTTGTAAGAAGCAAATATAGTTGCCTTATTAATTAATTAAATTAATTTGTTTTATTGAGTGAATAAAAAATGTATAAAAATCATTTTGTGCTCTTTTTAGATATATGAACGGTATGGAGAAATAGTTCTGATATTGATTCGACACAGAACTGAAGTTAATTAAAAATGTACGATGAATTCGTTTGCGCCGACTTTAAGATACCCTCTACTGTCACAACAAACAAATAATGTTTGAGCCCCAAATTTTGAAATCAACATCATCATTTGAAAAAAAAATTAGTTCAGTGCTTGGGTCAGAACGCCAAATATTAATTTCGAAGGGCGCTTTGCTGGTTATCATTAAACATAGGGACTAAATATAAAAAAAAAAATGTTTCTTTTAAATGTGCTTGTGACTTAATAAAATCTTCGAACTCCGAATTTGTTTCTATGAAGGCTACCGATTTTGATAAAATTACGTATACTGCTTGGGAACTTTTTAAAAAACCTACTTTAGCCAAAGGGTCTAGCTGAATAAGGTATTGAGAAATGCCCACAACGATTTTTAAAATCTAACGATGCAGATCGATCGATTCATAAGCAAAAAAAAAAATCACAAAATTTCAGTTTCTAAATTTAACGCGTTTTGGCAATAAAGAAACGAATAATGCCCTTAAATTTGATGTCATTTTTTTTTTGAGGTACTACATAATACCCTTATGGGACTTATTTAATAAAACCTCGATATCGTAAAAATAAAACAAGCCTGTTTCTCGTGATATAATAGTGGGATCTTATCCGAAAATTTCGTAGCTTTAGCTTTGGATTAAATTCTTTTGTCCACCTGACCATACTGGAGGTAACTTTGGTGGGCCATGTTACATGCATAATATTGAAATTTTAAGAGTTGCCAAACTACTTCCACGTTCTGTGTCCTGGTTTGCCGTTTATATTGTCATCAGGTGTAAGTAGAGTGAATAAAGCTAGGTCCCCCATACTTTAAACAGGATTCTGCGTGAGGTTTGGGACACATCATATAATAGGCATCTTTCAAGGCGTCCTCAAGTGCATATTCCCCTAAAGTTGATGACCCCCATAAAAATATAAAGGACTATGATTTAAGGATATGCACTTAGAATATCCGTACCATCAATGGGAATGAAGGTACAAATAATTTCAGAAAAGGTCAAGATTTTCAAGTTCTATTGCAGCTAGCATGCGGAGAGGGGTTTTTTTTTTGTGAGTATTTATTGTCACTAGGTTTATCTGAAAAGGACCAAATGTTAGAAGAGTGTCCACTTGCGTTAGGCATCTTCATCCGATATTCTTCTGTATTCACAACTTTTGTAGCGTATAATCAATCAAAGTATCTTTTAAAATAGAATACAACTTTGTCAATCCGAAATGGATTGCCATTATACCCTACCTTTATTTTCTCTTTTTATCTTTAATTGCTCAATAACCACTTGGTACCAATTATTGGAATTAAAAATTTATACCCTAGCACAAGAATTATTAAATTGTCATTTTTTTTATGACTTACGGTTAGACTAGGGTATAAATAGGGCCACCTATGTGACACTTTAATTAGAAAGAGCAAGTTACGCGTTCCTACTACGAGTTTTATGAAAAAATGGTCGAATCCGCTGCTACGAGATTTTGCAAAATGATTACCCTTGTGCGCTTTTGTGTGCGTTTTGTTGGAGTGGATGTTACCGACCCCAATTATAAGATGAACTGGCAAACTATGCTTTCTATTGTGCTTACTTTTTTCTTTTACGGATGTACAATCTACACCATGTATGTGGGCGTAGTGGTGAACGACGACTGGACAGTCATACTACAGGCTCTAGCCATGGTTGGATCTTGTGTGCAGGGTATGACAAAACTCCTCGCGGTTGAAGGACATACAGCAATCATAACCCGCATACAGTGGGAATATATCGAGACTTATCAGGAATACGAGAGCAAAGGTGGCGCCTATACCGAGTATTTGCATAAACGCTGTCAGATAACCTGGCGATTAATCATGGCCTTTAAATGGCTTTACATTATCGGAGTATCTTTCGTCGTAGGCCTTCCCATTACATATGGTATTGTTTTTAAGCAAAAGATGCTCGTAATGCAGTTCCTGGTGCCTGGCCTGGATCATTCCACCTTTTTGGGTTACATATTGTTGCTAAGTGTTCATACATTGTGCGTATGCTTAGGAGCCTTTGGAAACTTTGGCGGAGATATGTATCTGTTTGTATTTATTACTAATTTACCATTGCTAAAGGATATATTTCATGTGAAGATTTTGGAGTTTAATGAGCTTATCGCTCAAAAGGAATCCCACAAGGAAATTCATAGGGTTTTGTGGAGCTTGTTGGCCTGGCATCAGCATTATATTAGGTGAGTAGTAGTTTTGTCAACTACTTTGGTTCTTGTTATATCTTTGTCATGTCTTCCACAGTGTCTTGCGTCGCACGGAGCAAATCTTCAAGGTTACCTTATTTGTTCAAATGCTCACAGGCACTGTTGGAATTCTATGCACAATATCCTGCATATTTTTAGGCGTTTGGCTTGCTGCTCCTGTATATTTAGTATATTCCTTCATACTGGTCTATACTTTTTGTGGTCTAGGCACCATTGTGGAAACATCCGTAAGCTATACAGCTAAAATGTTTTGGCTTAAGGCCTATACGCGGTTGGTAATATTTCGCACGGAATGACAACACTTCATATAAAAAAAAAAAATATCCCAAATGGGATATCCCAAAGGGGATTTTCTTTTTATATGAAGTTTTGCGATTCCGTGAGAAATATTTCGTACTGCGTCGACCCATTTATACGAATATTTTTTAAATATCCTTTGCTTTACAGAATGAGGAATTCGCCGATGAGATTTATGCACATTGTCTCTGGTACGAGCTGCCCGTTAAGGAACAAAAGCTTTTTATATTAATGCTGGCCAAAGCTCAAAATGAGTTGGCATTGACTGCGGCCAACGTTATGCCCATGTCCATGCAGACCGCCATGCAGTTGACCAAGGGTATCTATAGCTTTAGCATGATGTTGATAAGGTTTTTGAAGTGAAACGGATGTATACAATGGAACACATACTTAACATTTTTATTCAATTCAATGTAGATTCCCATAGTTACACTCTCTTGAAGTTAATTGCGTAGTCCATATTTTCAATTTTAAACCTTAAAAATAGATTAGAAGGCCATGCTTAATGGTTGTATACAAGGAATGCTTTTACGAGAGTGATCAATTCTCTCCGATTAAAAAATTTTTTATTAAGAATTAGATTTCCCAAAATATTTCTGTTTGGCAAATTTGGTTTGGATATCTTCAAAACCAAATTCGAGTTAATTTCTCGTCTCTCACACCTTAAAAGTATTATTTCACCTCAAACCCCATATATAGTACACAATTTCTTTAAAAGCGCTAGAAATGGAAAATAATAAATAATGCATAACTAAACACTTGGCACTGGTTTTAGTGAGTTAAACGCAAGTCTCAAGGGAACTGTGGAAATATTGACATGGTAATCAATTGGCCGAACCACCCGTTAGGAATCTTCATCCGATATTCTTCTGTATTCACAATTTAATCATAGTATCTTTTGAAATAGAATACAATCCGAAATGGATTGCCACCACACCCAGGCTTTTTTTTCTCTTTTTATCTTTAATTGCTCAATAACCACTTGGTTCCAATTATTGGAATTAAAAATTTATACCCTAGCACAAGAATTATTAAATTGTCATTTTTTTATGACTTACGGTTGGACTAGGGTATAAATAGGGCCACCTATGTGACACTTTAATTAGAAAGAGCAAGTTACGCGTTCTTAGTACGAGTTTTATGAAAAAATGGTCGAATCCGCTGCTACGCGATTTTGCAGAATGATTACCCTTGTGCGCTTTTGTGTCGGTTTTGTTGGAGTGGATGTTACCAACCCCAATTATAAGATGAACTGGCAAACTATGATTACTATTGTGCTTACTTTTTTCTTTTACGGATGTACAATCTACACCATGTATGTGGGCGTAGTGGTGAACGACGACTGGACAGTCATACTACAGGCTCTAGCCATGGTTGGATCTTGTGTGCAGGGTATGACAAAACTCATCGCGGTTGAAGGTCATGGAGAAACCATAACCCGTATACAGTGGGAATATATCGAGACTTATCAGGAATACGAGAGCAAAGGTGGCGCCTATAGCGAGTGTTTGCATAAACGCTGTCAGATAACCTGGCGATTAATCATGGCCTTTAAATGGATTTACATAATCGGAGTATCTATCGTCGTATGCCTTCCCCTTTTTTATTATGTTGTTTTTAAGCAAAAGTTGCTCGTAATGCAATTCCTGGTGCCTGGCCTGGATCATACCACCGATTTGGGTCACATATTGTTGCTAAGTATTCATATATTGTGCGTATGTGTAGGTGGCTTTGGAAACTTTGGCGGAGATATGTATCTGTTTGTATTTATTACCAATGTACCTTTGCTAAAGGACATATTTCATGTGAAGGTTATGGAGTTTAATGAGCTTATCGCTCAAAAGGAATCCCACAAGGAAATACATAGGTTATTGTGGAACTTGTTGGCTTGGCATCAGCATTATATTAGGTGAGTAGTAGTTTTGTCGACTACTTTGGTTCTTGTTATATCTTTGTCATGTCTTCCACAGTGTCTTGCGTCGCACGGAGCAAATCTTCAAGGTTACCTTATTTGTTCAAATGCTCACAGGCACTGTTGGAATTCTATGCACAATATCCTGCATATTTTTAGGCGTTTGGCTTGCTGCTCCTGTATATTTAGTATATTCCTTCATACTGGTCTATACTTTTTGTGGTCTAGGCACCATTGTGGAAACATCCGTAAGCTATACAGCTAAAATGTTTTGGCTTAAGGCCTATACGCGGTTCATATAAAAAAAAAAAATATCCCAAATGGGATATCCCAAAGGGGATTTTATTTTTATATGAAGTTTTGCGATTCCGTGAGAAATATTTCGTACTGCGTAGACCCCTTTATACGAATATTTTTTTAAATATCCTTTGCTTTACAGAATGACGAATTCGCCGATGAGATTTATGCACATTGTCTCTGGTACGAGCTGCCCGTTAAGGAACAAAAGCTTTTTATATTAATGCTGGCCAAAGCTCAAAATGAGTTGGCATTGACTGCGGCCAACGTTATGCCCATGTCCATGCAGACCGCCATGCAGTTGACCAAGGGTATCTATAGCTTTAGCATGATGTTGATAAGGTTTTTGAAGTGAAACGGATGGATACAATGGAACACATACTTAACATTTTTATTCAATTCAATGTAGATTCCCATAGTTACACGCTCTTGAAGTTAATTGCGTAGTCCATATTTTCAATCTTAAACCTTAAAAATAGATTAGAAGGCAATGGTTGTATACAAGGAATGCTTTTAAAAGAATTTAAATCAGACAATTTCTCAATTCTTTGATTTTGAGATTTGGGTTGGATATCTTCAAAAGTCAATTCGATTTAATTTCTCGTTTCTCACGCCTTAAAAGTATTCCTTCACCTCAAACCACACTTATTTGCATAATTGCTTTATAGCGCTAGAAATGGAAAATAATAAATAATGCAAAACTAAACACTTGGCACTGTTTTTAGTTAAACGCAAGTCTCAAGGGAACTGTGGAAATATTGACATGGTAATTAGTCCTATTATAATGTCAATATTTTGAAAGTTCGCATAAGTCTGGCGTCCGGCGTATAAATAAGAGCGCATTGACGCCATTTTCTTTAGAAATACCAAGTTACGCGTTTGTTCCAATTCCGAGTTTCATAAAAAATGGTCGAATCAGCAAGTTTGCGATTTTCCAAGATAATTTCCATTGTGCGCTATTCCGTGAGGTTTTGTGGAGCGGATGTGTCTAAGCCCAACTTTAGAATGAATTGGGTTACTTACTTGGTTATTTTTGCCATGTTTCTTGCCTTTAGCTGCGGAGTTTACACCGTGTATATGCATGTGGTAGTCAATAAGAGCTGGGCATTGATACTGCAGACTGTAGCAATGATTGCTTCAGGATTACAGGGACTGTCGAAATTCGTCGCAGTTTTGAGCAATGGCCAATCCGTAACCAGCATACAGCATAGTTTTATGAGCATTTACCAGGAATATGAGAACAAGGGTGGCACCTATACAGATTATCTGTACAATCGCTGTAGGATTACCTGGAAATTAATTGTGTTCTTTATGTGGGTGTATGGCCTAGTTATTGTTGGAGTGTTGTTCTTTCCAATGCTGCATCTGTTTGTTTTTAAGGAAAAGTTGCTAGTCCTGCAATTTCTAGTGCCTGGCATAGACGAAACTACCCATGTGGGTTATATTATGTTGTTTTGCATTCATATAATGTGTTTGAGTTTTGGAGGCATTGGAAACTTTGGCGGAGATATGTATCTTTTTCTATTTGTTACCAATGTGCCTTTGCTAGCCGATATATTTCGAGTTAAAATGCAGGAGTTTAATCAGGTAGTCCTGGAAGAGAACTCTGATAAGAAAAGGCGCACCATGCTGTGGGAATTGTTGGCCTGGCATCAGAGTTATGTGAGGTTAGTTTGAACAATCAAAAAAAAATACTTTTCATAGACATTGAAAAACTAGTATTTTTTAGTATTATGTATTACAACCCTATAATTACTTAGCATCTTGCGTCGAACGCAGGAAATCTTCAATATTACCATGTTTGTTCAACTCTTCACATCTTGTGGAGGAATACTGAGCTCCATTATTTGCATTTTCATTGGCGTTTGGCCAGCAGCTCCTGTATATTTGGTATATTCCTTCGTTCTGCTCTATACATTTTGTGCTCTCGGTACAATAGTGGAAAATTCTGTAAGTTTTCATTTTTTATTTTATTTGTACTTACTATATAAAGAGTTTTCTTCTCTATAGAATGGAAAATTTGCTGATGTTATTTATTCGAATTGCGTTTGGTACGAGCTGCCAGTTGTGGAGGAGAAGCTTATTATAATAATGCTGGCCAAGGCTCAAAAAGAAAAGGCACTAAACGCAGCTGGCGTCATGCCTTTATCCATGGAGACGGCCATGGTTCTGACCAAGGGAATATATAGCTTTACGATGATGATGCTTACATACCTCAAGTGAAGAGGCCTTAAAGTCCATCAGTAACTTCTTTTTAAAATATATAGTTTGACACGGTAGTATGTACTTGAATGTCTTAATACCATATGCTAATCAAATAAAAACGAGTAAATATTGTCAGATATCGACATAAATCGAAAAACTTCATCTGCGTGACTATTATGCGCATCTTTTGGTAAAATTTCAGCTCCATAGCTCTTACAGTCTCTGAGATCCTGGTCAGATTTTGATAATCTATGATTGGTTGGAATCGTCTCTGCTCCGAATTGCAGAATATTTTATTTTTTTACATATTTTATGTTGTCTGTGATTTTTCTTAAGAAATATAAATATAAAGGTCATCCGTCCATTTGTGCGAGTTTTATTATTAAATACTATTGTGCGAGTATTATTATTAAAAATGTCACGACGCAGAAGATCAAATCTTTCTCAACAATATATATATTATTTACTTTAACTCCGGTTGGAGCCTAGGGCCAGAATAAAAGTGTAGAGGTCGTTCCGATTTTTTGCGAGTTGTGATAAGCTATTCCAGTTAGTATGAGACTCTTTCCACCATACGTCGCCATGAGGTTTTTGGACGACCGCAGTTTCTCTTTGTTTATGCGAATAAATATGTCTTCAGCAGTACCTCCTGTGGCGGTTATTTTGCTCCCAAGATAGCAGAAATCTGATTTGCGAGATAACTCTTTCCCGTATACAGTCAATCGAATAGATTCTGAGTCTTTGTTGCCGGAGATGAATTCGGTTTTGCCTACGTTAATTTTTAGGCCGACCTCGCACGCACACTCTGCAATCTTATGAAGAGCCAGCTCTTCAAGATGTTCAAGAAAATTTCAAGGCACACCGTGTTTGCCCGTTCAGTATTCAGTACATCGTCCAAAACAATGAGAAAGAGCAGCGGTGACATGAGACAGCCTTGCTTTACACCAGTTCTTTGATGAATTGAGTCCGGTGTTTATGAGCTTTTCGGGAATACCTCGGGAATATAGCGAGTTCCAGATATAGTTACGATCTTGGGCGTTGTTTGTCCGCGGCAAAGCTGCTGCCGCGTACTGATACTCCCAACGGTCGGTCCTGTGACGTTTGCAGCTTCGTGGCCTTTTTTTCCAATGACCACATCGAACTCGACAGCTTTCCCATCGCCAACAGAGCGATATGCTTTTTTGGGATTATTCTTTGCAACTGCGGTCTTATGTACGAAAAGATCTTCATCAATGTTTGATGAACCCATAACAATTTTTTACATGGAACCACTTGACGGTTCCAGAGACTCTCATCGTCATTGGTTTCTTGAGTGGTGGTGCTTCTTGATCATACATGAACACTCTCCCAGAGGGCAAAGACTGTTCTTGTCGAAAGTTCTGTTGGCGTTTACCATTGCCGTTTTCGTGACGAGGTGATATGTCGCTTCCAGGACGAGTGTATCTTTGCTCTTTTGGGTAAGACAGTTGAGACCCGCTCTATTTGCTTCCCCATGTTGCAAAGTATTGTGTCTACCCTTACATTGCCGACACCTCAGACCACTTTTACAATCCCTCGCAAT
Source organism: Chymomyza fuscimana (assembly GCA_949987675.1). Lineage (NCBI taxonomy): Eukaryota > Metazoa > Arthropoda > Insecta > Diptera > Drosophilidae > Chymomyza > Chymomyza fuscimana. The sequence continues at coordinate 4,101,025 of OX465089.1, forward strand.
ATGCTTGCCGAAGCAGACGTAGCAGAGGCGTTGTTTTGTAATAAAACACGTCACGTCACAAAATAATCTTCGACGTGCAATAAGAAATACTTCAATAAGATTGCACATTTGATTACAACTCGCATCCTTTCGTCCGTGTCGGGATGCAGAAGTTAGGCGACAAGAGCAAGTTTTCAACACTATACTTAGAAAGCAGCACAGAGAAGACATAGACTTTACGATTGTAGAGAAGAAACACCATGCTGCAGAGTTAAGAACTGCAGAGCAGGAGCGTAATATATTGCGCAGATCGCGGAGCAGACAGGTTGAAGGCGTTAGGCGAGAAGAGCAAGTAACGAATACTATGCAAAGAAGACTGCTCAGAGAATATTTAGATTTCATTTTTACAGAGCAGGATCGTGAAACATTTCGTAGATAAAAAAACAGACAGGTAGGAACATGTTAAGCCCAGCGAGTACGTCAAAATAGGTGCAATAGGGCAAATCGTTTAGCATAGAAATCACAATACTATAATGGAATAGTTAAACAGCGACCAGATAAGGTTTGCTTTTGCTTTAAAGGCTTGATGCTCCCTCATCAAATAGAAAGAAGAAGTAGGGTATATACTGAAACTCATGTGCTTAGCCCAGATATCCTTCTTCTGGCAGATCTGCAGATCATGCAATGGGATGAACATTATGGAAATTAAGAATTGAACAGGGTATATAATAGAGTGGATGATCTGAATTAAATAAAGAAGATCGTACGGTGGTTGGCGTGAGAAGCACGCTAGGAGCCCCCTAGTTTAATATAATGGAGATAATATCTGGAAGAAAACAGTTTTACCATAAAGAAGTTTACGTGGAACTTGATAACATTATTATTAATTTTTTATTTAATCTCTTATTACGTCATTCCGAATGTGATAGGGAGGTACTTCAGTTCTCCTTAAAACTTTCACGTGGAGCTTCTTAAAGTTACATACTATTCCCCCAAAGCTTATTGAAGTACAATATTTGAAATATCTTTGTCACTCCAGCCATCATTGGGAGAATAGTGTAAAGTAACAAAGTGACGCCACTCCAAAGTGTCTTTGCATTCATCTTCATGTTCGTTATTTTCCCAGGAATGAATGCTTAAAAAGACGCAGATCTCCAATTGAAAGACCTGGTCTTATTTTCCAGTTCCATATGCTTTGGAGTTCACTTTGACGCATGCGAATTCCTTATCTTGTTGGCCTTTAGAGCACTCCAGGTGTGTTTCTTCAAAACCAACCTTCTAATCAATATCAGACAATTAAATACAATTAATAATAATAAATAATTATTATGTCCGTCTCATTAATACGTTGATATTTTGACAGCTCCTTGATGACTTGACGATGGAACAGCCAGCTAAGGAGCTACCTTCTTCAGTACAAGAAGTGCGTTAGTCAAGTCCGGTCTTTACAACAATGGTCGAATCAGCCTCGTCGCGATTTTGTAAAATTATTTCCATCGTGCGATTTTGTGTTGGATTTTGTGGCGTGGATATAACCAAACCGAATTATAGATGGAACTGGCTAACTTACTTGGTAGCTTTTGCCATATTTATCGCACTCGGCTGCACAGTTTATACTATTTATGTGGGAGTAATAATAAACAAAAACTGGACAATCATATTGCAAGCCTCAGCCTTGGTTGCAACAGCATTACAGGGCCTCTCAAAACTCGTTGCGGTCGTGACTAATGTATCTACTATGACCAGCATACAGAGATTGTATCAGGATATTTACCAGGAATATGAAGACAAGGGTGTTGCGTATAGAGAATGCTTGTATAAGCGCTGTAGGATTACCTGGCGCTTAATCGTGGCCTTTATGTGGGTCTATATCATCGCTATGAGTCTAATGGTAGCCTTACCCATGTTTTATTTAATCATTAAAAAAGAAAAGATATTGGTACTGCAATTCTTGGTACCAGGAATTGATTATAATACCGATTTTGGTTATTTTTTATTACTCGGTATTCATATAATGTGCTTATTGTTTGGTGGCCTTGGTAATTTTGGAGTTGATATGTATCTGTTTGTATTTATTACGAATCTACCATTACTGAAGGATCTGGCTCGGGTCAAAATAGATGAATTAAATAAGGTCGTTGTTCAGAGAAATTCCCAGAAGGAAATGCGTACGTTATTGTGGGACTTGTTGGCCTGGCATCAGAACTATGTCAGGTGAGTGTAACTCATATTATATCTAAATCTAAACACTCTTTAACTCAAGGAATCGAAATAAATAAATAAAGTTTATGCTTCAATTCGCAATTTATATCATATTTCCCATAGCGTCTTACGTCGCACGGAGGAAATCTTTAAGATGACTATGTTTGTGCAGCTCTTTACATGTTGTGGAGGAATTTTGTGCACAATTTCGTGTATTTTCTTACGCGTTTGGCCGGCAGCTCCTGTATATTTGATATACTGTTTTATAGGGCTTTACACTTTTTGTGGTCTGGGCACGGCAGTGGAGAATTCGGTAAGTCTCAAAAGTTTTTTGTTTATACTATTTTTTTTTTTAATTTTTACATCTACAGAATGACGAATTCGCTGATGAGATTTATTCGAATTGTCTTTGGTACGAATTGCCCGTAAAGGAAGAGAAGCTTATTATATTGATGTTGGCCAAAGCTCAGCAAGAAGCGGCGTTGACTGCAGCCGACATCATGCCCTTGTCAATGGAGACGGCCATGTCTTTAACCAAGGGGATCTATAGCTATACCATGATGTTGCTTACATACCTCGAGTGAAGAGGCCTTACAATCAAACAAGAAATTTTTATGTCAAATGAAGAATTGAAAAGTATTAGCAGTAGCGTTTATCGCTATTTTATCAATTTATATTGTTTGTCACGGTAGTATATATTCGTAGTTCTAAACATCATATGTAGATCACCTATTAATGAGTCAATAAAACAAAAGAAAGTCAATCAATTGTTAATTTATATAAAATTTTGTTTTATGGAATAATGTGAAGGGATAGGATAGTTCATTTATAATTTGTTATAAAGGTCTTACATACCAGTTCTTTAAATACAAGAAGAAAGAATAAAGAAGAAAGAAGAAAGAAGAAAGAAGAAAGAAGAAAGAAGAAAGAAGAAAGAGGAAAGAGGAAAGAAGAAAGAAGAAAGAAGAAAGAAGAAAGAAAGAAGAAAGAAGAAAGAAGAAAGAAGAAAGAAGAAAGAAGAAAGAAGAAAGAAGAAAGAAGAAAGAAGAAAGAAGAAAGAAGAAAGAAGAAAGAAGAAAGAAGAAAGAAGAAAGAAGAAAGAAGAAAGAAGAAAGAAGAAAGAAGAAAGAAGAAAGAAGAAAGAAGAAAGAAGAAAGAAGCAAGAAGAAAGAAGAAAGAAGAAAGAAGAAAGAAGCAAGAAGAAAGAAGAAAGAAGAAAGAAGAAAGAAGAAAGAAGAAAGAAGAAAGAAGAAAGAAGAAAGAAGAAAGAAGAAAGAAGAAAGAAGAAAGAAGAAAGAAGAAAGAAGAAAGAAGAAAGAAGAAAGAAGAAAGAAGAAAGGTGAAAGAAGAAAGAAGAAAGAAGAAAGAAGAAAGAAGAAAGAAGAAAGAAGAAAGAATAAAGAAGAAAGAAGAAAGAAGAAAGAAGAAAGAAGAAAGAAGAAAGACGAAAGAAGCTGATTAGTAGTATATATATATATACACCCATACCTCGCTTTACGGCCTAGATACGTTCCACGAAACTTGGCCGTAAAGCGAAAAGCCGTATAAGGAATCAACTATTCTAATACAAATTCATACAAATTCAATGGGATCGGTTCCAAATTTGTTAAATATGTAACATGGTTTATCATTCAAAATGCATTTTATCTTTATACCCTGTACCGTATGGTACAAAGGGTATATTGTGTTTGTGCAAGCCGAAAATGTATGTAACGTACAGAAGGAGAAGTCGGAGACCCCCCAAAGTTACCTAAAGTATGATCAGAGTGACTAGAGAAGTCGATATACCCATGTCCGTCTGTCCGTATGAACGCCTAGATCTCAGAGATGGTAAGAGCTAGAGCAACCAAACTTTCAGATAAGATCCCTTATTAATCCATTGGAGACAAGTTTATTTTATTTTTTTGATATCGGGACTACATTAAATAGCTCCCAGGGGTGTTTCAGAGGACCTCGAAAAAAAGCAAAAGTTTTAGATGGATAATTCGTTTGCCTATGAAGATATTATAACCAAATTTGGCAATCGGAAAATTCGTTGTGTTTCGTTTATTTGTGAAGATACCGTAACCACATTTGGCATTAAGAAGTTTTTTAGAGTTCCCAAGCACTGTAGCAAATTTGATCAAAATCGGTTGACTATATCATATAGCTGCCATAGGGCCGATCGGGCAAAAAACCTGTTGTGCACAAAATTCGTTGCGTTTCGTTTGTTTGCAATTTTTGCAAAAGACATCTTTTGGAATTCTTAAGCAATATACCGGACTTAAATGCAGTGCGGTGGTACAGGGTATCCCAAAGTCGTCTGCGCCCGACTTTAACGTACGCCATCTTTTTATTTAATTTAAATCAAAAATACATATATAACAAGTACATAAATTTGTACATAAAATAATAACAGACTCCAAAAACCTAATAACACTAGTTTACACGAAAAATGAACCTTCCTAAAAAAGTGTTTTTAGGGTAATTTGGGGTCGAGAAACACGAAAATGGCAACCTTTTTAACATGCTTTTATTAGCTTCACCTGTATGTATGTATGTGACAAAATCTTTCAGCTAAATTTTCACCAATTTCAAGAAGTCTGATCATCTTGAAAATTTGCACAGAGGTCAAAGACTGATGACAATACAATTATTTAATAACTTTGTTCTAATGTCCTGACTAGGATCATCAGGATTCAAAAAATAAAATGTACACTAAAAGTAGGGAACAGTTTTTCAAATTAAGTAGTAGGCTTGTTGACAAAAATCCATGTTTGTTTTTAGTCTTAAAATAAAAGATGGCGTACGTTAAAGTCGGGCGCAGACGACTTTGGGATACCCTGTACCACCACACTGCATTTACATAAGTCCGGTATATTGCTTAAGAATTCCAAAAGACATCTGATTGCAAAAATTGCAAACAAACGAAATGCAACGAATTTTGTGCACAACAGGTTTTTTGCCCGATCGGCCCTATGGCAGCTATATGATATATGCGGGAATTGAAGGTCAGCGGTCGACACGCAGTGGCCACAGTTTTATGTTATGCCCAGAACATTTGCAGAACAGCTCAAATGTTGGTAAGCATAAATGTTAAGTGCAGAAGTAAAGGCTGCGCAGCAAATGCTCTCAGTGTGTGATCTCGCAAGCTGCGCATCGGACGTATTTTATTAAGTGATGTTTCATATTGTTTTGCGCTTATTATAATAAACTAAATTGAACGCTTTATTTTATCTTTAAATACATGTAAAGTGCTTATAATAATAAACAATCAGGAAAACATATACCATCAAGTAGTGTTTTTCCCACATATAGTCAACCGATTTTGATCAAATTTGCTACAGTGCTTGGGAACTCTAAAAAACTTCTTAACGCCAAATGTGGTTACGGTATCTTCACAAACAAACGAAACACAACGAATTTTGTACAAAACACGATTTTTTGACCGATTGGTCCTATTGGAGCTATATGATATAGTCAACCGATTTTGATCAAATTTGGTACAGTGCTTGGGAACTCTAAAAAACTTCTTAATGCCAACTTTGGTTACAATATCTTCACAAACAAACGAAACAAGACGAATTTTGTACAAAAAACAAATTTTCGACCGATCGATCCTATGGGACCTATATGATATAGTCAACCGATTTTGATAAAATTTGGTACAGTTCTGGGGGTTTCTAAAAAACTTCTGATTGCCAAATTTGGTTATAATATCTTCATAAGCAAACGAATTATCCATCTAAAACTTTTGCTTTTTTTCGAGGTCCTCTGAAACACCCCTGGGAGCTATTTAATGTAGTCCCGATATCAAAAAAATAAAATAAACTTGTCTCCAATGGATCAATAAGGGATCTTATCTGAAAGTTTGGTTGCTCTAGCTCTTACCATCTCTGAGATCTAGGCGTTCATACGGACAGACGGACATGGGTATATCGACTTCTCTAGTCACTCTGATCATACTTTAGGTAACTTTGGGGGGTCTCCGACTTCTCCTTCTGTACGTTACATACATTTTCGGCTTGCACAAACACAATATACCCTTTGTACCATACGGTACAGGGTATAAAAATTATAGTTTAAAAAAACTAAAAAAACACGCTTAAATAGTAAACCGAACTAAAAAGTAGAAAGCAAAAGAAAATTCCCACAATCAATTACGACTAATTAATTTGGAATAAGATTAAATTGATCATCCTTGATGTTATAGTTTTTCCAAAATGTTTTAATTGAAGATTTGCCATCGGTTTCCCTTATAAATTGTCGGAAAGTTCGGCGTAGGTAATATGCCTTACATTTACACCAAGTAGCTAAGTTAAGCGTTCTTTAGACACCTTACCTTATATCTACATGTTATATATCGACATCGAAAAAAAGTTTTTTTTGCCGTTATAGCGAAACATTTTAGGCCGTAAATCGAAAGCGTGCCTTAATTGAAGAGGGCCGTTATAGCGAAATGCCGTATAAAGAGCGGCCGTATAGCGAGGTATGGGTGTATTGTATTTGTTGAAATTCGGGAAGCTTTACGTGTAACAAAATATAGACTATTTTTAAAAATTCTCTCGCTGAGTTTCCGTTATTGGAAGACCCACATTTGGCAGCAGAATCGGGTAGATGATGGTCGAGAGTTTTTCCAAATTATGTTTCTACAATTTACCTCATCTGGCCTTGTTAGCAGTTGCAGTGGGACATACGTCGTAACAAATAAGTTAGAGTCTTCCAAGCTATTATTTTCCACCTGCTCTTTATACTCTCTGTGTCCCGACCTGCCATCAAACCCCATTTTCCAATTAATGTTAGCTCATCATCAATTTCATCAATAACTTCGCTCTGTAAATCTATAATCCGTGTATCTGCATGATTTAACAAGCTTTGAAGTTCCACTAGACTCAGTAATAGTTGTGATGTCACGGTGACTTTTTGCTTTCTCTTTAACGCCACTCAAAAGTGTCTTTGATTCACCGATCTATTCATCTTCATATTCGCTAGTTTATAAGGAATCCATTATACCAACAAAAGACTTGCAAACCTAACTACTTACTATTCGGCACGAATGCTTAAAGAGATACCAATTGAATGACCTGGTCTTATTTTCCAGTTCCATATGCTTTGGAGTTCACTTTGACGCATGCGAATTCCTTATATTGTTGACCACTGGAGCACTCCAGGTGTGCTTCTTCATTCCCAAACCATGCTAAAACCAACCTTCTAATCAATATCAAACACTTAAATACAATTATAAATAAATTATTAAGTCTGAGCCATTAAAATGCCAATATTTTGACAGTTCCATGACGACTTTGCAATGAAAAGGCCGGATAAGGAGCTACTTCCCGTAGTACCAAGTTAGATTAGTCTAGTACAGTTTTAGTAACAATGGTCGAATCAGCCTCGTCGCGATTTTGTAAAATTATTTCCATTGTGCGTTTTTGTGCTCGGTTTTGTGGAGCGGATGTTACAAAACCGAACTATAGATGGAACTGGCTGACTTACTTGGTATTTTTTGCCATATTTACCGCACTCGGCTGCACAGTCTATACCATTTATGTGGGAGTAATAATAAACAAAAACTGGACAATCATATTGCAAGCCTCAACCTTGGTTGCAACAGCATTACAGGGTGTCTCAAAACTCGTTGCGGCCTTGAGTAATGTGTCTACTATAACCAGCATACAGAGATTCTATCAGGATATTTACCAGGAATATGAAGACAAGGGTGTTGCCTATAGAGATTGCTTGTATAAGCGCTGTAGGATTACCTGGCGCTTAATCATGTTCTTCATGTGGGTCTATTTTATTACCATGTCACTCATGGTGGCCTTTCCTATGTTCTTTTTGATCATTAAAAATGAGAAGTTTCTGGTACTGCAATTCTTGGTGCCTGGAATAGATTATACCACTGAAGTTGGATATTTTTTATTACTCGGTATTCATATAATGTGCTTATTGTTTGGTGGCCTGGGCAATTTTGGCGGAGATATGTATCTGTTTGTATTTATTACAAATCTACCATTACTAAAGGATTTGGTTCGGGTCAAAATATTTGAATTTAATAAGGTCGTTGTTCAGAAAGATTCCCATAAGGAAATACGTACGTTATTGTGGGACTTGTTGGCTTGGCATCAGAACTATATCAGGTGAGTGTAACTAATATCATATCTAAATCTAAACACTCTTTAACTCAAGGAATCGAAATAAATAAATAAACTTTATGCGTCAATTCGCAATTTATACCATATTTCCCGTAGCGTCTTACGTCGCACGGAGGAAATCTTTAAGATGACTATGTTTGTGCAGCTCTTTACATGTTGCGGAGGAATTTTGTGCACAATTTCGTGTATTTTCTTACGCGTTTGGCCGGCAGCCCCTGTATATTTGATATACTGTTTTATAGGGCTTTACACTTTTTGTGGTCTGGGCACGGCAGTGGAGAATTCGGTAAGTCTCAAAATTTTTTTGTTTACACTATTTTTATAATTTTCTCATCTACAGAATGACGAATTTGCTAATGAGATTTACTCGAATTGTCTTTGGTACGAATTGCCCGTAAAGGAAGAGAAGCTTATTATATTGATGTTGGCCAAAGCTCAGCAAGAAGCGGCGTTGACCGCTGCCGACGTCATGCCCTTATCCATGAAGACTGCCATGTCACTGACCAAGGGCATCTACAGCTTTAGCATGTTGCTGTTAACCTATTTGAAGTAAACATGTGACAAAGAAAGTCTTATTTATACTAAAATTTTGACTCAGTTTTTTACGCAATCAAATGGCTTTGATTTAAACTTTAAAAGGATATATTTATATACTAGTAATAATGCGATTTCTCAAAAATTAATTCAAGTTTGTAACAAACAAATATAGTTGCCTTAAAATGTAGTTGGTTTTATTGATGAGTCAATAAAAAATGTATAACAGCTTATTTATTTTCTTATTAGAGATTATTCGATTTCAAACATTATTATTTTTTTTTTTTGGGGTTTTGCATCATTTTCTCCCTATACCTTAAAATGGATTCTGAGTAGTATTTGGGAAACACCATATAAAAAGGATCTGCCTAGGCTTAGGGATGATTGGGGGAGAGTACACTAGGCAAAGTGTCTGATTGCATTTTAACCTGGCGAATGCCAGCACGATCCAGGACCCTTCTTTTCTCAAGCCGACACACTACTTCCTCTTGGTTCTTTCTGGATTGTCGTTCAACACCTGTTCTATGGGTTCCTAACACTTTAATTAGGTTGTGGCGTAGGACTTGAGATCCACCCATGTAAAAAATCAACTTCAATGAAAGGTGCAAGAAAAGCCTCGATGGTATTGACTACCATGGCAAACTTTTAAAAGACAACGATTTGAGAGTATGCATATGGAAAGTACGATCCTTCTACAGACCGGCTGCTAATCAACAATTAGCGGATGCCCTCGATAAATGCAGGGCCGACATTGCCGCTATTCAGGAAATGCAATCCATAGGACAGGGTTGCCCCAAGAAGAAAAACGGTGACAAGTATAAGTCACAGCTGTCATTCAGAGCGACATGACATCTCTCACCTCGTGCCAATAAACGAGAGGCTGGCTTTGATCCGAATAACGAAAAGATTCTTCAACATCAAGATAAAGATGACGTGGCGAAGGATACCGTTTATGCGGAACTCGAGCATGCTTGTGGCCGCTCTCACATTAAGATCGCATGAGATTACTTCGGGTAATGGTCTCAGATTAATTGACTTTGCTGCTGCGCACAATGTGGTAGTTAGTAGTACCAGATTTCGTCATCTTAACAGGCTGTCACCTAATCGATTGACTCGTTATCAAATCGATCATTTTGTGATCGATGCAAAGCATGCGTCTAGCATACTCGACATGCGAACTTTTAGGGGTCCCAATATCGACTCCCATCACTACCTTGCTGCAGCTAAGGTTTGCACACGACCGGATGTGTACTCCACTCGCTGACCAGCTCAGTCAGCCATCTCCAATCCTTGAAAATATAAGCGCTCGCTCTTTACAAGCTACGGCGGAGGAAGTTCTTGGGTTTCAGTGTCCGCCACCAAGGAAGCCATGGTACGGCGAGGAGTGCCAAGAAGTTTCAGCTGCAAAAGACACAGCTTATCACAGAACCCTGCAAGCTGGAGCTACGCGAGCTGTGTATACAAAATACAAGGATAGGAGAAGAGAGGGTAAACGCCTTTTTAGACGCAAGAAACGGAAGCGTGAAAGGCGAGACTGTGAAAAGGTGGAAAAGACGCTCTGAACTTTTACAAACGGGTCAAGTGTTTGACCCAGGGTTACAAGACCAGAGCGTTTGCCTGCAAAGATGACGTCGGAAATCGGGTCACGGATGTAGAAAACGTACTGAGATTATGGAGGGACCACTTCTCAAGACTTTTGGCAGATGGATATGAATCCGTCCTCCGGGAAGATGCTCCATTAACCCCAATCAAATGCACCAGCTCCCAGCCATAATGAGGTCACAGTTGCAATCCAGCGACTTAAGAACAATAGCTCCAGGCTCTGACGGACTGCCTGCAGAATTGTTCAAGGCTGGTGGCGATGAACTGGCAAAGTACATGCACCAACACTTCTGCAAGATATGGCTTATACAATGCATGCCCGCAGAATGGAATCTGAGTACGATCTGTCCTATCCTGAAGAAGAGTGATGCCACATTACGCGCCAATTACAATGGTTATAGTCTTCTTCCCATCGCTCACAAGGTTCTCTCGAGCGTACTGTGTGAAAGATTGAAATCACTTGCCGAAACACTGATTGGGCCTTATCAGTGTGGTTTCGGACCTGATAAATTCACCATCGACCAGCGCTTCAAACTGCGCAAATTCTGGAGAAGACCAATGAAAATCAGATCGACACATACAACCTTTTTGTCAACTACAATGCTGCTTTTGATAGTCCACTGCAAGATCGCCTGTATGCCGCCAGGGCTGAACTTGGTGTCCCTGCAAAGTTAACACGACTTTGCAGAACGACGATGAGCAATACATTCAGCTCCGTCAAGGTAGGAAATGACCTCTTCGACACCTTTCATACCAAACGAGGTCTCAGACAAGGCTGATGTGCATCAGACGGGCACAATATTAACAAACAGATGTGTCCAACTCCTTCGATACGCATTAAACCCCATATATAGTACACAATTTCTTTATAGCGCTAGAAATGGAAAATAATAAATAATGCATAACTAAACACTTGGCACTGGTTTTAGTTAAACGCAAGTCTCAAGGGAACTGTGCAAATATTGACATGATAATTAGTCCTATTATAATGTCAATATTTTGAAAGTTCGCATAAGTCCGGCCAAGATAATTTCCATTGTGCGCTATTCCGTGAGGTTTTGTGGATCGGATGTTTCTAAGCCCAACTTTAGAATGAATTGGGTTACTTACTTGGTTATTTTTGCCATGTTTCTTGCCTTTAGCTGCGGAGTTTACACCGTGTATATGCATGTGGTAGTCAATAAGAGCTGGGCATTGATACTGCAGACTGTAGCAATGATTGCTTCAGGATTACAGGGACTGTCGAAATTCGTCGCAGTTTTGAGCAATGGCCAATCCGTAACCAGCATACAGCATAGTTTTATGAGCATTTACCAGGAATATGAGAACAAGGGTGGCACCTATACAGATTATCTGTACAATCGCTGTAGGATTACCTGGAAATTAATTGTGTTCTTTATGTGGGTGTATGGCCTAGTTATTGTTGGAGTGTTGTTCTTTCCAATGCTGCATCTGTTTGTTTTTAAGGAAAAGTTGCTAGTCCTGCAATTTCTAGTGCCTGGCATAGACGAAACTACCCATGTGGGTTATATTATGTTGTTTTGCATTCATATAAAGTGTTTGAGTTTTGGAGGCATTGGAAACTTTGGCGGAGATATGTATCTTTTTCTATTTGTTACCAATGTGCCTTTGCTAGCCGATATATTTCGAGTTAAAATGCAGGAGTTTAATCAGGTAGTCCTGGAAGAGAACTCTGATAAGAAAAGGCGCACCATGCTGTGGGAATTGTTGGCCTGGCATCAGAGTTATGTGAGGTTAGTTTGAACAATCAAAAAAAAATACTTTTCATAGACATTGAAAAACTAGTATTTTTTAGTATTATGTATTACAACCCTATAATTCCTTAGCATCTTGCGTCGAACGCACGAAATCTTCAATATTACCATGTTTGTTCAACTCTTCACATCTTGTGGAGGAATACTGAGCTCCATTATTTGCATTTTCATTGGCGTTTGGCCAGCAGCTCCTGTATATTTGGTATATTCCTTCGTTCTGCTCTATACATTTTGTGCTCTCGGTACAATAGTGGAAAATTCTGTAAGTTTTCATTTTTTATTTTATTTGTACTTACTATATAAAGAGTTTTCTTCTCTATAGAATGGAAAATTTGCTGATGTTATTTATTCGAATTGCGTTTGGTACGAGCTGCCAGTTGTGGAGGAGAAGCTTATTATAATAATGCTGGCCAAGGCTCAAAAAGAAAAGGCACTAAACGCAGCTGGCGTCATGCCTTTATCCATGGAGACGGCCATGGTTCTGACCAAGGGAATATATAGCTTTACGATGATGATGCTTACATACCTCAAGTGAAGAGGCCTTAAAGTCCATCAGTAACTTCTTTTTAAAATATATAGTTTGACACGGTAGTATGTACTTGAATGTCTTAATACCATATGCTAATCAAATAAAAACGAGTAAATATTGTCAGATATCGACATAAATCGAAAAACTTCATCTGCGTGACTATTATGCGCATCTTTTGGTAAAATTTCAGCTCCATAGCTCTTACAGTCTCTGAGATCCTGGTCAGATTTTGATAATCTATGATTGGTTGGAATCGTCTCTGCTCCGAATTGCAGAATATTTTATTTTTTTACATGTTTTATGTTGTCTGTGATTTTTTTTAAGAAATATAAATATAAAGGTCATCCGTCCATTTGTGCAAGTTTTATTATTAAATACTATTGTGCGAGTATTATTATTAAAAATGTCACGACGAAGAAGATCGAATCTTTCTCAACAATATATATATTATTTACTTTAACTCCGGTTGGAGCCTAGGGCCAGAATAAAAGTGTAGAGGTCGTTCCGATTTTTTGCGAGTTGTGATAAGCTATTCCAGTTAGTATGAGACTCTTTCATGGCGGCATCCACCATACGTCGCCATGAGGTTTTTGGACGACCGCAGTTTCTCTTTGTTTATGCGAATAATTATGTCTTCAGCAGTACCTCCTGTGGCGGTTATTTTGCTCCCAAGATAGCAGAAATCTGATTTGCGAGATAACTCTTTCCCGTATACAGTCAATCGAATAGATTCTGAGTCTTTGTTGCCGGAGATGAATTCGGTTTTGCCTACGTTAATTTTTAGGCCGACCTCGCACGCACACTCTGCAATCTTATCAAAATTTATCTGCAAATCCGATTTCTTTAATGCTAAAAGCGCAATATCATCCACATAAGCCAGCTCTTCAAGATGTTCAAGAAAATTTCAAGGCACACCGTGTTTGCCCGTTCAGTATTCAGTACATCGTCCAAAACAATGAGAAAGAGCAGCGGTGACATGAGACAGCCTTGCTTTACACCAGTTCTTTGATGAATTGAGTCCGGTGTTTATGAGCTTTTCGGGAATACCTCGGGAATATAGCGAGTTCCAGATATAGTTACGATCGATACTATCGAAGGCGGTGCTGAAGCCGTAATCAATTACGCTTCGGAACATTGCGAATCCAGCCACTGAAGAAGAACAACAAATTCCATGAGAAGAGCGCCACGTTGGTATGGCCCGACTGTACAAGAATGTAATGTTATTGTACTGCCACTTTGTGCGCAATAGATGTTGCATTTGAAAGTGATAACTAAGTGGGAAGAGCGCTGCTCACCAACCTTACTTCGATGCAAAACCTCAGCACCTTATCATCGTTTATTTGTGGTCGATCGTTGCTATCAGATCTGCCACCGCCGAGATAATAGCACTGTATTTTCTTTCTCCAGGGGCGTCTTGGGCGTTGTTTGTCCGCGGCAAAGCTGCTGCCGCGTACTGATACTCCCAACGGTCGGTCCTGTGACGTTTGCAGCTTCGTGGCCTTTTTTTCCAATGACAACATCGAACTCGACAGCTTTCCCATCGCCAACAGAGCGATATGCTTTTTTGGGATTATTCTTTGCAACTGCGGTCTTATGTACGAAAAGATCTTCATCAATGTTTGATGAACCCATAACCATTTTTTACATAGAACCACTTGACGGTTCCAGAGACTCTCATCGTCATTGGTTTCTTGAGTGGTGGTGCTTCTTGATCATGCATGAACACTCTCCCAGAAGGCAAAGACTGTTCTTGTCGAAAGTTCTGTTGGCGTTTACCATTGCCGTTTTCGTGACGAGGTGATATGACGCTTCCAGGACGAGTGTATCTTTGCTCTTTTGGGTAAGACAGTTGAGACCCGCTCTATTTGCTTCCCCATGTTGCAAAGTATTGTGTCTACCCTTACATTGCCGACACCTCAGACCACTTTTACAATCCCTCGCAATATGCTTGCCGAAGCAGACGTAGCAGAGGCGTTGTTTTGTAATAAAACACGTCACGTCACAAAATAATCTTCGACGTGCAATAAGAAATACTTCAATAAGATTGCACATTTGATTACAACTCGCATCCTTTCGTCCGTGTCGGGATGCAGAAGTTAGGCGACAAGAGCAAGTTTTCAACACTATACTTAGAAAGCAGCACAGAGAAGACATAGAGTTTACGATTGTAGAGAAGAAACACCATGCTGCAGAGTTAAGAACTGCAGAGCAGGAGCGTAATATATTGCGCAGATCGCGGAGCAGACAGGTTGAAGGTGTTAGGCGAGAAGAGCAAGTAACGAATACTATGCAAAGAAGACTGCTCAGAGAATATTTAGATTTCATTTTTACAGAGCGAAACATTTCGAAGATAGAAAAACAGACAGGTAGGAACATGTTAAGCCCAGCGAGTACGTCAAAATAGGTGCAATAGGGCAAATCGTTTAGCATAGAAATCACAATACTATAATGGAATAGTTAAACAGCGACCAGATAAGGTTTGCTTTTGCTTTAAAGGCTTGATGCTCCCTCATCAAATAGAAAGAATAAGTAGGGTATGTACTGAAACTCATGTGCTTAGCCCAGATATCCTTCTTCTGGCTGATCTGCAGATCATGCAATGGAGAGAACATTATGGAAATAAAGAATTGAATAGGGTATATAATAGAGTGGATGATCTGAATTAATCAAAGAAGATCGTACGGTGGTTGGCGTGAGAAGCACGCTGGGGGTGCAGCCCTCAGTTTATTATAATGGAGATAATAAATGGAAGGAAAAAGTTTTACCATAAAGAAGTTTACGTCGGACTTAATAACAAAAATGTAGCGCAAGATGATTCGGAAGATTTCATTTTTTGTTTAATCTCTTATTACGCCATTCCGAATGTGATAGGGAGGGACTTCAGTTCTCCTTGAAACTTTAACGTGGAGCTTCTTAAAGTTACATACCATTCCCCCAAAGCTTATTGAAGTACAATATTTGAAATATCTTTGTCACTCCAGCCATCATTGGGAGAATAATGTAAAGTAACAAAGTGACGCCACTCCAAAGTGTCTTTGCATTCATCTTCATGTTCGTTATTTTACCAGGAAAGAATGCTTAAAGAGACGCAGATCTCCAACTGAAAGACCTGGTCTTATTTTCCAGTTCCATATGCTTTGGAGTGCACTTTGACGCATGCGAATGCCTTATCTTGTTGGCCTTTGGAGCACTCCAGGTGTGTTTCTTCAAAACCAACCTTCTAATCAATATCAGACAATTAAATACAATTAATAATAATAAATAATTATTATGTCCGTCTCATTAATACGTTGATATTTTGACAGTTCCTTGATGACTTGACGATGGAACAGCCAGCTAAGGAGCTACCTTCTTCAGTACAAGAAGTGCGTTAGTCAAGTCCGGTCTTTACAACAATGGTCGAATCAGCCACGTCGCGATTTTGTAAAATTATTTCCATCGTTCGCTTTTGTGTTCGATTTTGTGGAGCGGATATCACAAAACCGAACTATAGATGGAACTGGCTAACTTACTTGGTATTTTTTGCCATATTTATCGCACTCGGCTGCACAGTCTATACCATTTATGTGGGAGTAATAATAAACAAAAACTGGACAATCATATTGCAAGCCTCAGCCTTGGTTGCAACAGCATTGCAGGGTGTCTCAAAACTCTTTGCGGTCTTGACTAATGTGTCCAATATCGCCAGCATACAGAAATTCTATCAGGATATTTACCAGGAATATGAAGACAAGGGTGTTGCCTATAGAGAATGCTTGTATAGGCGCTGTAGGATTACCTGGCGCTTAATCATGTTCTTCATGTGGGTCTATATTATTGGCATGTCACTCATGGTGGCCTTTCCTATGTTCTATTTGATCTTTAAAAAAGAGAAGTTTCTGGTACTGCAATTCTTGGTGCCTGGAATAGATTATACCACTGAAGTTGGATATTTTTTATTACTCGGTATTCATATAATGTGCTTATTGTTTGGTGGCCTGGGCAATTTTGGCATAGATATGTATCTGTTTGTATTTATTTCGAATCTACCATTACTGAAGGATCTGGCTCGGGTCAAAATAGATGAATTAAATAAGGTCGTTGTTCAGAGAAATTCCCAGAAGGAAATGCGTACGTTGTTGTGGGACTTGTTGGCCTGGCATCAGAACTATATCAGGTAAGTGTAACTCATATCATATCTAAATCTAAACACTCATTAACTCAAGGTATCGAAATAAATAAATAAACTTTATGCTTAACTCAAGGTATCGAAATAAATAAATAAACTTTATGCTTCAATTCGCAATTTATACCTTATTTCCCGTAGTGTCTTACGTCGCACGGAGAAAATCTTTAAGACGACTTTGTTTGTGCAGCTCTTTACATGTTGTGGAGGAATTTTGTGCACGATTTCGTGTATTTTCTTACGCGTTTGGCCGGCAGCCCCTGTATATTTGATATACTGTTTTATAGGGCTTTATACTTTTTGTGGTCTGGGCACGGCAGTGGAGAATTCGGTAAGTATGAAAATTTTTTTGTTTATACCATTTTTTTAATTTTCACATCTACAGAATGACGAATTCGCTGATGAGATTTATTCGAATTGTCTTTGGTACGAATTGCCCGTAAAGGAAGAGAAGCTTATTATATTGATGTTGGCCAAAGCTCAGCAAGAAGCGGCCTTGACTGCAGCCGACATCATGCCCTTGTCCATGGAGACGGCCATGTCACTGACCAAGGGGATCTATAGCTATACGATGATGTTGCTTACATACCTCGAGTGAAGAGGCCTTACAATCAAACAAGAAATTTTTTATGTCAAATGGAGAATTGAAAAGTATTAGTAGTAGCGTTTATCGATATATGTCACGGTAGTATATATTCGTAGTTCTAAACATCATATGTAGATCACATATTAATGAGTCAATAAATCAAAAGAAAGTCAATCAATTGTTAATTTATATTAAGTTTTGTTTTATCGAATAATGTGAAGGGATAGCTCATTTATAATTTGATATAACGGTCTTAAATACCAGTTCTTTAAATACAAGAAGAAAGAAGAAAGAAGAAAGAAGAAAGAAGAAAGAAGAAAGAAGAAAGAAGAAAGAAGAAAGAAGAAAGAAGAAAGAAGAAAGAAGAAAGAAGAAAGAAGAAAGAAGAAAGAAGAAAGAAGAATGAAGAAAGAAGAAAGAAGCAAGAAGAAAGAAGAAAGAAGAAAGAAGAAAGAAGCAAGAAGCAAGAAGAAAGAAGAAAGAAGAAAGAAGAAAGAAGAAAGAAGAAAGAAGAAAGAAGAAAGAAGAAAGAAGAAAGAAGAAAGAAGAAAGAAGAAAGAAGAAAGAAGAAAGAAGAAAGAAGAAAGAAGAAAGAAGAAAGATGAAAGAAGAAAGAAGCGCATTAGTAGTATATATATATATGTCGGAGATTAACAAGTATAAACGTAGACAAGTATGTTGGGATTGATAAACATGTAAACTAACATAGTGATGTTACTGAGAAATAAAGTTAACATGATTGTAACAATGTTAATAGTTAAGCGCTGCTGGGTGTAGAGTATTTCGCTAGCTGAGCGTGGCACACTGTGAGAGGATTGTAGAGTGAGAGAATAGTAAGAAACAAGGATAGATGCAGAAAGAGGTAAATTGAGTGACATGTGGAATAGTGAGTGATGCGGCTCTATAGCCTATGCGCGCATTTGGCAGTCAGTGATTTTCAGTTTTAAAAGTGGACTTCTGCATAGTACAATCACACAGTGCGACTCGCTGCGTTTAATGATATAACATGGCCGACGCTAATTTAGTTGAGCCATCTCCAACATATATATTGTATTTGTTGAAATTCGGGAAGCTTTACGTGTAGCAAAATATAGACTATTTTTAAAAATTCTCTCGCTGAGTTTCCGTTATTGGAAGACCCACATTTGGCAGCAGAATCGGGTAGATGATGGTCGAGAGTTTTTCCAAATTATGTTTCTACAATTTACCTCATCTGGCCTTGTTAGCAGTTGCAGTGGGACATACGTCGTAACGAATAAGTTGGAGTCTTCCAAGTTATTATTTTCCACCTGCTGTTTATACTCTCTGTGTCCCGACCTGCCCTCAAACCCCATTTTCCAATTAATGTTAGCTCATCATCAATTTCATCAATAACTTCGCTCTGTAAATCTATAATCCGTGTATCTGCATGATTTAACAAGCTTTGAAGTTCCACTTCGGCACTAGACTCAACTTTTGCTTTCTCTTTAAAAATATTGTCATAGCAGGGCAAAAAGTCGGCCTGAATATTTGAGTTTATGAAACTCCTTCTTAAAGTCTACTGATGCTTTGTTAAGTTAGGATCTGTTATAAGAGCTATTACGGCAGTAGGCTTTGCTTGCGAAATCGATGGCTCCTGTTTTTGGCTATCGAAACGTAAATCATTTTCTGTGGACTCATTAATTTCCGATAGTTCTGCAATTCGACGTCGCTTTGATCTTCTCGAACACATTGTAAAGCTTATTCTATTATGTCCTCGATCTTTAGCTGATTCTGACGAACTGATGGAAATCAACTAATTTTCGACAAACCAATCAGAGTATGTCTGACCAAGTACATTCCCATAATTTGGAGAATAATGTAAAATAACAAAATCTTCATATTCGTTAGTTTATAAGGAATCCATTATACCAACAAAAGACTTGCAAACCTAACTACTATTCGGCACGAATGCTTAAAGAGATACCAATTGAAAGACCTGGTCTTCTTTTCCAGTTCCATATGCTTTGGAGTTCACTTTGACGCATGCGAATTCCTTAAATTGTTGACCACTGGAGCACTCCAGGTGTGCTTCTTCATTCCCAAACCATGCTAAAACCAACCTTCTAATCAATATCAAACACTTAAATACAATTATAAATAAATTATTGAGTCTGAGCCATTAAAATGTCAATATTTTGACAGTTCCATGACGACTTTGCGATGAATAGGCCGGATAAGGAGCTACTTCCCGTAGTACCAAGTTAGATTAGTCTAGTACAGTTTTAGTAACAATGGTCGAATCAGCCTCGTCGCAGTTTTGTAAAATTATTTCCATCGTGCGTTTTTGTGTTCGATTTTGTGGAGCGGATATCACAAAACCGAACTATAGATGGAACTGGCTGACTTACTTGGTATTTTTTGCCATATTTATCGCACTCGGCTGCACAGTCTATACCATTTATGTGGGAGTAATAATAAACAAAAACTGGACAATCATATTGCAAGCCTCAGCCTTGGTTGCAACAGCATTGCAGGGTGTCTCAAAACTCTTTGCGGTCTTGACTAATGTGTCCAATATCGCCAGCATACAGAAATTCTATCAGGATATTTACCAGGAATATGAAGACAAGGGTGTTGCCTATAGAGAATGCTTGTATAGGCGCTGTAGGATTACCTGGCGCTTAATAATGTTCTTCATGTGGGTCTATATAATTGGCATGTCACTCATGGTGGCCTTTCCTATGTTCTACTTGATCTTTAAAAAAGAGAAGTTTCTGGTACTGCAATTCTTGGTGCCTGGAATAGATTATACCACTGAAGTTGGATATTTTTTATTACTCGGTATTCATATAATGTGCTTATTGTTTGGTGGCCTGGGCAATTTTGGAGGAGATATGTATCTGTTTGTGTTTATTACGAATCTACCATTACTGAAGGATTTGGTTCGGATCAAAATATTTGAATTTAATAAGGTCGTTGTTCAGAAAGATTCCCATAAGGAAATACGTACGTTGTTCTGGGACTTGTTGGCTTGGCATCAGAACTATATCAGGTAAGTGTAACTCGTATCATATCTAAATCTAAACACTCTTTAACGCAAGAAATCGAAATAAATAAATACTATTATTGGCAAAAGTTTATGCTTCAATTCGCAATTTATACCATATTTTCCGTAGTGTCTTACGTCGCACGGAGAAAATCTTTAAGACGACTTTGTTTGTGCAGCTCTTTTCATGTTGTGGAGGAATTTTGTGCACAATTTCGTGTATTTTCTTACGCGTTTGGCCGGCAGCCCCTGTATATTTGATATACTGTTTTATAGGGCTTTATACTTTTTGTGGTCTGGGCACGGCAGTGGAGAATTCGGTAAGTCTCAAAAGTTTTTTGTTTATACATACTATTTTTATAATTTTCTCATCTACAGAATAACGAATTTGCTAATGAGATTTACTCGAATTGTCTTTGGTACGAATTGCCCGTAAAGGAAGAGAAGCTTATTATATTGATGTTGGCCAAAGCTCAAAAAGAAAAGGCACTAAACGCAGCTGGCGTCATGCCTTTATCCATGAAGACGGCCATGTCACTGACCAAGGGTATCTACAGCTTTAGCATGTTGTTGCTTACATACCTCGAGTGAAGAGGCCTTACAATCAAACAAGAAATTGTTGATGTCAAATAGAGAATTGAAAAGTATTAGCAGCAGAGTTTATCGCTATTTTATCAATTTATACCCGGTAGTATATATTCGTAGTTCTAAACATCATATGAGTCAATAAAAAAAATAAAGTCAATCAATTGTGAATTTTTATTAAAGTTTGTTTTATCGAATAATGTGAACGGATAATTCAGTTATAATTTGATATAAAGGTTTTAAATACCAGCAGGAAGGAAGAAGAAGAAGAAAGACGAAAGAAGAAAGACGATAGAACTTTTTTAAAAAGTATCAAAGCGATATTTTGCCGGAACTTTTGTGCATATTGAACAACAGGAATTAGAGTACACCCTGGCCTCTCCTTTTTATCAACAATTAAGAATAGTGATAAAGTGTCGTGCATCCTGTCACAATGTCGAGCCCCTAACTAAGCTACAATCCAATCTAATTGGTCTTAAGAAACACGCGTCCTTGAAAATTGCCATTTGCTTGTAAGCTTCCCACGCAAATAACTGTGAAAATTAGTGTTGGGTAATTTGTTTATTTTTTTTCTGGCTTCGATAATTATTTACTAGTGTAGATGCGGCTCATGGACGCAGCCGGATGAGATTACCACCCGAATAAGGGGACCAGTAGAGAAACAAACATGAAGGCATGATGCCGGAAGTATCTGGAGTACGTAAAGAATCGTGTGAGTAGTTTGTTAGATTCCAAAGTTGTTTGATTGCCCGTGAAAAACTTGTGTATCTGATCAACTATAATATTCCTAAATAATAACAAAATGCTCGAGCCAATGTCGGTTCTTCAATGACGAATTCGTAATTTCCTTCATGCTTCAAATTGACTTCGATAAAGGATAAACCAACTTGAAATATTTAATTATTTCATGAGATGACAAAACTTTAAATTGCCGTTTAAGTCTGATGGGATAACAAAGTTATAGAAATTGACTTTTTTTTGGAAATAAGCTATCTTTTATGATCTATATTAGATTTCCAATATATAATGGCATAAGCTACAGGTACTGGGTCTTATAAAAAGTTTAAGCCTACTTTTAGAATATATTTGGTTTTTCGGATATTTCTTATAGATTCGTTCGCATCAAAGGATTATACGAATCGTATTAGTGGAATACACAGCAACAACTTCTATTGATATGCTGATGGGATTTCTAGAAAATAGGATATAGGTTTCGGATCAATCGGACCTTATTAGGTTAGGTTAGGTTATGGCGGCAGTTGGGACTGAACGTGCCAACTCACATGGGCCAAGAATAGGCCCGTTGTGATACCGCTATTTGGACATTTCACCACTCTTCCGCACTCAGAGATCTCCTATATGAGATGAGTCACTGCCATCCGGCGGCCTGAATAAACCTTAGTAGGCATTTTGAGCTCTGCTCCGAGAGCTGAGATAGGTCATCAAAGAAGTGTGACTTTAGAAAGCGGAACCTTGTATTGCACAGTCCAGTGGCAGAGAAGGTGCTCCACTGTCTCCAGCTCCTCCTCATCGCCACAGCTCCTGCAGAAATCATGGGGAGCGTCAAGCCTGGATGCATGGATTCCCACCAGCCAGTGTCCGGTAATAGCACGGATAACGGTCGAGCATTGTGCTTTGTTAAGACAGCAAAGTTCCTTAGTTCTTTTCCTGCAGTATGTTGGCCATGTTTGCCGAGAGATCCTGCACGTACTCGATGTCCGTTTCCACGTTTGGTTTGCAAAGAGAGCGAAATAGTTTCGTATTCTCAGTTTACAGCTGGCCCTCCTTGTCTTGAAGGAGGATGCTGTTAGTTCCTTGTCTAGCCAGTTCATATGCAATACAGTTGCCCCCGATATCCCTATGTGCTGGGACCCATATGAGGTTGATTGAAAACTGTTCAGCCACCTCCTCCAGAGACGAGCGGCAGTTGTTCTCTGACTTCATGCACAATGTCAACGAAGCGAGGGACTTAATAGCCGCCTGGCTATCCGAGTAGATACAGATATTCTTATTTCGTACTCATTGAATAGCGTGAAATTTCAGAATTGGAAAGCGCCTGGTAATCTCCACTTGCTAGACGAGTTCTTCGAAATACCTAGAAGTTTTAAAATTATCCTACTTGTCTCGTGAGGCCCTTTGCTCCCACCAAGAACCTAATCTAGGACCCTGGTCTAGTAATTTTTGGTTTGCTGAAGTGCTCCTAGCGCGGTTTGGCCAGCAGTCACGGCTTACTTGTGTTGCTTAGTTGGATTGTAATGGGAATATGGTCTAGGCTCTGAGGTAATTGAGGCCCTATGTCCCACAAGGGACTACAGGAATTAAGAGAGAGAGAGAGCGAGAGAGAGAGAGACTGAGGTAAATAGAAGAATCGGTTATGAAGTCATGAATCACTAATTCGGTATTAAACTTTCCTATTGGAATTCGATTGTTGTCTCATCTATTCGGGTTAACTCTGGCGCAAGTCAGTCGCAGTTCTCTAAGTCCGGTCTATAGTCTCATAATGTTGGTGATACAAGTGCCTCGATCTATTTAACAATTGTTTATACGCCATAACGATAGAGTATTAAAGATTTGTGTAATGTTTAAGACAGGCAGAAGAAGACTTGGAAGACCGTAAGTTCATATTGTTCAAATGCTTAGCAATGCCTCAGAATGCGGATGAGCTTTGTCCATCCTTCCGTTCGACAGTATAAGCACCAAGATCCCAGACACTAAATTTACTAGAGAGAGGTCCATACCCTATCCCCGTAGCTCTGTATCCCACTGACGTCTGTCGCCACAACTAATTCGCATTAATAAATTTACCAGAGAGAGGTCCATACCCTATTCCCGTAGCTCTATAAGCCGTTTTCTATGAAAAGATACTCAACTTTTTTTTGGAAAAATTGCGTGCAGGGTATCCCACTGACGCACATTGCCTCCACTGATTCACATTAATAATTTTTTTTGCTATTATTTTATTAAGCTTTTGTCTAATGAACTTGCCGCAAAAAATTTAATAAACATCAAAATTTTGCTGGCGTCTGGCATTTGGTTGTATGAAAAATAGTAAAAAGTGCGCTGGTAAGTTGTAAAAATTGTCTTTTAATGCTACGAAAATCCAACAGATTGCCACGTAGTGCTAATAAAATAAAGTTATGCTCAGGCATAAAAAAAAAAAAAAAATATATATGTGTATGCATAAATGTATATAAAAAGCGCCAACGTAAGGCAAAGAAAATTGTGAGAAATAGTGTGCGGTTTTTCCTTATATTGAGGCAAAAAAAAAAAAAAATGGAAAATGAAAAAAGTGACATAAAAAATAAAGTACTCGGTGTGTGCCCGGCATTTGGTAAACGCATCATTAATCAAATGTCCGACGCTTAAGCAGCGTTATTCATCATTGTTTCCGTAGCTGGGAGGGTAGCTTCCAATTCCAGGGGCAGACGCCATCTTTGGTGTTGGCTTCGTTGTATGCGGCAGGTTTATTGTGCATGGCGTTGCCATATCGTAAAACATAAAAATGAGATCAGACTGCATTATGAGTTTTAATGAGAGTTGTCAGGCCAGCAGAGGAGTTGTATATCTGCCTATAGTACTTCTATAAAGATACTCAATCAATTCGCTATTTAGGTGTCCCAACATTGCGTAACTATAAAAAAATAAATTTTTAATTTTGAAAAATTAACTTAAAAAAAAAGCTCACTACTTACAACAAGTATGCAAGCGGTTCTAAAACCAAGTTCATGTTGTTTTTAAACAATTTTGAAATAGGTCTGTTGTAAGACTAAATATGGTGCAAATAAAATCCGCTTTTTAAACTTGAAGCCGTAATCCAATTTTCTCATTTGGCAAAGTTGAACTAATTTAAATGAACCACAAACTATAAACAAATTAAAGCGTTACCCCAACAGTAGCTAGTGACGTAGATAGCTTTGCTGTTGAATGGCTGAATAGGGGTAGGGATAAAAAGATAAATGGAAAAACGTCACGTTTATGCTATTTTGCGAAAATACATTTGAGACTATGTAAAATCAAAATTATGGCCAAGGTTATTGTCGAGTGTGACCAATTTTTGGAAATTCTGAAATATATGATTCAAGCCATCCATTCGAACTGTCGCTTTTAAAATATTATTGTATGTTGAGATTATTTACGAGACTTATGGCATATAAACTTAAACTGAAGCTGAGAAGAGGAAGTAGGCGTGTCAGAAGAACACAAAAAATTAATTTGAACTGACTAGCCACCTAAGTAGTCCAAATGTCAAGTTTGGTTATCCAATCAATTTCAGAATCAAATTGGAAGCAACTTTGGGAGATCTTTGATGTCTCCATCTCTATATAATATATATTTGCACAAACTTAATACACCCCTTACCTTTGGTAACTGGGATAAAGATTTAGCAATCGTTCAGTTCATTATGAACTAGTACAAATTCAAAAAATAAGTCACTGAAAATAGTGCCCAAAAACATGTTTTTCGAAAATATCTCGAAAACGGTTCTAAAGAAAAAAAAAAAATGTAATTTTCGTGTTTCTCGAAAACTCGTTTTCCGGAGCACGCAAAAACGAATCCGAATAAAATTCTTTGGTTTGGTTTTTTCGTTTTCCGCAGCATGGCTGATGGTCTAATATTTTAGAAATGTATAATTTTTGTTTCTCGCTGCTAGCTGGACGACAGTTCATAGACAGTTAGCCACAAATTGATGAAATTTTAACTAACTTCAAATTTATATTTAAAAAAAAAAAAAAAACTGCCATGACTGTGTGTGGCATTTGCTGCAGACCAAGAAACTTGCCCCAAAATCACCCTAATGGCGCATATCAATTTGGCTAAGCACTGTCATGATGGTTTTGTGCGTTTTTTGGGCATATTTTTCTTTCTTTTGGGAAACTGTTTTAAATGTCAGCTACGAAAACTTGTTTTGTGGTAAAGCAAAAAAAAAGTAGATTTTGTCATCATAAATCAAGCTTATTTTTCACTAAATCATGGGAATACGCGACAATATTTCGTGGCTCATTGTCAGGCTGTACCAATGTCAAATCATCTAATGGAGATTCTAGATTAGGGCACAAGTGTGTAAGAGAGTGTGTGTGTGAGTGTGTTTGGAATTGTTGTTGTCAGTGTTATCAAAACAACAACATCATCATGGAGTGTTCTAATGTTGCTTTAGCACCCCTTGAAGTGTCAGTTACATATTGTCGACAACGGATGCTAAACAAAACTTTGCATTAAAAAACCAGGAAAAACACGAAGGATACAAAAAAAATAAAGTGAAAAAAAAGGTTGCAGCCGCCAAAAAATATTTGACGAAATTTGCATACGCAGCGGCAGCTGAACAGGATGCTATGGTTTTTTTTTTATTTTTTTGTGGGACTGTTATTTTTTTTTTTTTTTTTGTGAGGTTGTCTATGCAGGAAGTGTGCATTGAAAGGTTGAAAATAGAGAATAATAAAAAATGCGTATTTTTGAAAAATAAAAGCAAAGCAGTTCTACAAAAAATGTTGCTATTAATTGGCCAGTCAGAGGCAGCAGGAAAATCTATGGCAATGCATTTTCCGGCAGTCAGTCTCCGAAACAATCGGGATACGATTATACCTCAACAGATGTTATTTGTATCTCTGGTAAAGTTTGCATGTGTCTGAGGTGTAAAAGGTGCTTCAAGCTTATGCAACTTCCAAAAAGTCGCAAATGTTTACTCGAACATAGGAGAACAGTCCTCGAAACGATTACGCGCCATGCTTTGATACTATTGATTAATTTTTATAGAATTCGATTATTTTTTACACTCTGCTCTGTATAATTTCTATAAAGCTATTGTGATTGTAATCGTAACAAGAAATAATGGAAATCTGAAGAACCTTCCGATTAAATCAAGTGGTTTAGCAAGTACTGTACGAAATGCAGAAATAAATCTCTTCATATTCAAACAGCACTAGACACGCTTAGATTTTCAAAACTTTGCAAAAAATCTTCGTCGAATCTTATAGTTTTTCAAAGATAATATTATCATCTCAGGACTCTCATGAACCAATGCTTTCTAAGCTATTTAAGGAGTAACATCTGTGTAGAATCTTCAGAAAATCGTTTTTTTATAGCTAAATTGGTAGACAATTATATTAGAAATGATGAACGGAAATGATTTTCGGGTGAAGTGAAGTCGGGCCAGTTTTAAAACTTTAAACGCGTTTTCTCGAAACCCCCTTTTTTCGAATGGCTTCATGAATAACCAATCAATATCCAATTAATTTTTGTAGCTCCAAATACGTATAATATCGCCACCTATTTAAATTTTGAATATAAAATAGTGTTTTTTAGAGAAAAAAAATCGAAAAATGACCTTAGAAAACCATTCTCCACACAGGTGTTACGCCTTATTATAGATACTACAATAAAAGTGAAGAAAGTATGATAATCTACGCAAAAAAATAACAATATTTTAGGACGTGGCTTAAATTAATTAGTTCAATTCTTCTTCTTCTTGCTATCCTCTTCTCCCAGTATATATATATGTCCTTTATTTTGCTAGAAGTTACTGGTAATAAATAAATAATAACAATAACTTAATCAAAAACGTTCAAAGTGAACATAGGGCATCGACAATCTCTTTCCATCTTCCTCTGTTTCTTCTCCCAGTGGAGCAATTAAAACTTAAAAATTTTGCAGTAGTTACTTTAAAAAAAAGAAAATCCATATTCTATGTTAGAGTTGTCAAGTCAGTATATTTTCTTGAAAATCTTCTTCAAAGGTATTGTAAGATTTTTAGTAGTAAAATTGGTTTTCGAATCGATATGTACCTGATAACGAGAGGGCGGACGAGTTTGCCAGGGACAGATCAGCACTACCTGTTACCCTTGCTCTCACGAATATAAAAAGACCGCTTCAGGATGTCATATCGGAAATTATCGAGACAATCAGTCAGTGGCGGATCCACGGGAGGTTTTCGGATTCGGATCCCCCCCAAAAGTTGGCCAAATGGGTTGGCAGTTTTATGCGAGCTCTGATATATATACTTCGAAGTGCAAGAAGTGTTCAAGACCAAATCCTGTATCCGAGCCTGCAGTCAGAAAGAGATTGGGACAATGCGACCAGTTGTCATATCTCCAAAGCACTCTGGCCAAGGTATAATTCAAAGCGAACTAAGCTCATACGAGCAGGACCAGGTGGCAGGTGCAGTGACGGGGTTCACTGCACCATAGGCCTAATAGTTGAGATGATGCATGTTCCCTATCACGACTTCTATTGTAGCTGCGGAGATAAGGAGGAGATTGAGACAACATCTGATATGTGACTGCTCTGCGCTTCTTAGGAAACGCACCAAATTCCGAAGAAAACCCTGCTTCGAAGATCTGGGCAGTCTAGCAAATCTACCCATAGTGGATCCGGCCCCTTTCTTTGCATTCTCCAAATGGTTTAGCAAGTAGAGAGATTCAGGAGAATAGGAACGCCCATCGGCTTTGACACCCAACCTTTATAGCTACCACGCCACTCACCAGCTACCCCACCCTCTACATCCCTTTAGGCTTTTTCTTCCTTTGGGTAAATTAGGCATCAAAATGGATCACATGGGTGATCTGGGTAATCTCGGCATAGACTGAGCAGCCTAACTAAGCTTACTCTCACAATAAAAGCAGACAAAATTATAGTTAATTAATGAAAAGTCTATCTAATACTTTATATCTTTAAGATATGCTAAATTCTTCTAGCGCATCTAAATCTCTTATTTCTGAGCATATGCTCTCTCTGTGCTCACCACGTAACCTCCCATATTTTTGATACCACATCAGCATTAGCCTTTCCGTAAATTTGTCTAAAATGATATGCAAATTAAAAATGAATTTGTGATTAACCCTAGAAGCACAACAAAAACTGAGAAACAACTTCAAAAAAGATTCAATTACACATACTGTCGCTGCCCTTCCAGTCTGCTGCTGTCCCAGACTCCAGTGCGGGCCACAGTCGAGCGGGAACCCTTCGACTGGTTCGGCTCAGTTTTCAAGTTTTCACATCACGTCGACGTGTTTAAGTACGCATCATTTGCTGTTTGTTGTAATTTAATTGGTTTGGCTTTTAATTTTGGAGCAGGTAGAGCAGCAGCAGCAGTGGAAGGATCTACCACCGGAGGCCGGATTGCCAATGAGGCAACTAATTTATGCGGCTTGGCCAGATGAGTTTGTCTTGCAAAGGGTTGGTGGCTTCTTGGAGTACTTTTACTTTTGCTGCTGCTGCTGCTGCTGCACGTGCGAACATTTCCGTTCCACGAACGGCTTTTTATTAATTATTATTCTAATTAATAAGAAGCAGTAGAAGCAGCAGAGGAAGGAACAAGAAGATCTCTACAAAATAAAGAGGCAAACAGCCTGCATATATGCAATTTGCATATGAGTGACACAACAGGACATTTGCTTCCTGTCACGACGCAGGCTACGTCCTGCCATGTCCCGGCACAAAAGCGAACGAGAGGCACGTTTTGAGCATACTTGAGCCTTGCCAGGAACTGTATTCTTTTCATATTTATTATTTTTACTTGTCAGACGTTTCGTTTTCTCAGCGTCATGCATAATGCATATATATTTAAAGTAAGGCCCGTGAGAAACTCTAAAAATGTCATCTATGTACGTCTGAGGTTTGCAACACTTAGTGGCGCAGCTGCTGCTGCTGCAACTCAACATCATTTTGCCATTCGCAAATCCCTGAGCTAGCAACAGGTTATTGGCATATCAACCCACACTTGAACGATTTGCAAATCAAACGTTGCCGCCCTGTCAATTTGCCAACCCCTGGGGTTAATCGATTGTTGCTATTGCAAATAATGCCCTGTCAATGGAGTGAAAGTCATCAAAAGTCACCCCTGCGCTTTATTTGCCAATCGCATTGATCGGTTCCAAGGATTTGCCAAATTGCCGGCATCAAATGTCAAATCAATTAGCTTGCAAAATTCGGCATAGCTCTTAGGGTCTTACGTAAGACCCCTCTCAACTCTTACCCTCTCAGATGTTTGTTTTTTCTGTTTTTGTGCTGCTGCATGTCATTATCATTGTCATGTTTGCTAATTCCTTTTGTTGTCCTGTTTGTTGCCTTTTTATTTGCCTATTTTGGCAAATTCACTTTCACCCAAATCCGATTGCGGCTTTCTTTCTTTTGTCGTCGGGTTTCTAACCCCGTTTAGAGTGTGCCAATTTCTTTCTTCTGTGTCATTCCCCTAATTATGATGTGTTTTTGACAATTTGGAAAGTGACTTTTGCGGGTAGAGAAAACAAAAAGCAAAAACTTACCTATTTTTTTTAGCGGCTTTCTTAATGCGGCAGTGTAAATTTTGCAAAAGCTGTCAAAAATAATAAAAAGAAATTAATTCGTATTTAAGTGAACAGTATGGTACAGCTAGACATTTAATTAAAAATATAGGTTTAATAAAAGTGTCAATGAAAATAGCAAGTAACAAACTTCATAGATGTATCTATCTATGTTAATTCGATGTCATCTTTTGGATTTAGCCATCATTGTCTGCATATCTGTTAGCGGTACACTAAGCCAGGCTCTTGTGAGTCTAATGCTTAAAACTTTGATGACCTTTTGTCTATACGAACAAAACTGATCGAATTTATTGCTATATGTATAACAGTTTTTCGTCCGTCCTCTGATTACAAATAGAAAAATAAGAGAGATGAAGAATTCAAAAAGAGGAATAAAAATTGACTACAAAAGAGAGAGAGACAGATCGAATTGTAAAGAAAAGAAAACGAAAGTGGGAGAACAGAAAATAAAATAAGTCGACAGCGGTGAAGAACGCGTACCAGATGTTGGGGAGCAAAACGAACAGCCCACGTTAGAGGTGGGATACTATCGATAGTGCCACAACTAGATAATTTACACTTCGACAGTTAAAACTATCGATACTATGGATAGTACTATAGAACTAAGTGAAATATGGCACAAAAAAATGTGGGGCACATTCATAAAATAAATACCATAGAGCAAGTGGGGCAAATTCTAATATTTACAAAAAAGAGTATTTCACAATTTTTAACAGACACGTTTTTCATGACATTGTAAATAAGAGATCCTTTTAAAATTTTATCTTAAAAAACCAAAACCACTAAAATTCACTTAATTCAAAAATTAACAATGACAAAAAAATTATCTTTCAAGTATCGACTTTTTTTTGTGGCAGTAGATTCAGTAGAAGTGGCATAAAGATTTGTTGACTAAGTTTTGTAGTCCAACACAGGTAGAATAATTTTAAGTTACATTATTCAATTGTTTATACTAACCTTCCAAAAGCTCAATTGATTTGCATCTTTGACTAAATTTTGACTAGCAAAATAATATGGCATGTAAAATATTGCAATATTTTATAAAATTCGAAAGCCAAAGTCGTCTACTATCCGGAAAGGCAATATGTGGCAATCGCGGCATCGATTTTTGGTTTTTTATGCGAAGAATTTTTTTGAAAAATTTAACTTACTTGAATAATTTTGTATGGTTCCCATCGGATTTGGTGACTCTAAAACCGTCGGATGGTCAAAAAGGTTCGACGTGTTACCACTGGTCTTGTATTCTTTTTGACAAGTTGTCAATTTTTTGTCCTTTGATTTGTCAAAAAAGATTTTTACATACAAAAGTATACTATATATATATCGAACAAAACCATCGATAGTATCCGTAAAATTAAACTATCGATACTATCGATAGTGCCATCGAGTATCCCTCTAGGCTGGACGTCTGTGGCAATCATTAAGGCTAATTTTCATAAAAATTTGACTTACTCAAATAATTTTTTATGGTCCCCACCGTAGCCTCGGATGATCAAAAAGGTCTGGGTTTTTGCTCTTTTTGACATTTTCGGCACTTTGCTAATTTTTTGTTCGTTGATTTTTCAAAAAAGTTCCAGACGTCTGAAGCAATTTAATATTCGTTGACTTTAAAAAATAATTAAGCATACCTGTTAACCGCTCTAAGTATTTATCCATTATTACTCCTACCTTTGAAAAACCAGCCGATACTATCGATAGTCCCATCGATAATATCCCGTCACTAGCCGCAGATATAAATATCTGCTTTATTAAGTTCTCTCGCTAATGAGGCCCTTCTCGACAACATTTTTCAGTTCAGTGTGCCAGCTAGATGGCGCTAGCAATATTTGACCGCTAGATGGCGCAGGCAATTAATGGCATTGTTATGTTGACAATAATATAAATACATTCATTACAATTTAATTTCACAGTAGAAAAGGTAACTAATTTAGCCTGAACTCTGTATTTAAAAATTAAACTCCACATGTATTCATAATGTCTAAGTTTTAGTGAATAAAATTGAAATTGAAATATAAATACATTCAGTTTAAAAGTAATTCTCCTTTCGTTAGACAAAAAAACGATTATCCAGAGCTAAGTTAGTATTACGTAGTCGGTAGGACTACTTCATTTAAAATGTCTTTACCGCCGTAAGAAGCACACATTTTTTTTGAGATTATGTCTCGAATATTTATGCAATCAAAAGTATTTGCAAAAATATTTTTTTCACATAAAAATTCAACTCGATTGCTTAACAATTTTTGTGTGTGTATTTTTCTGTTATAAAATTTTTGTTGTCTTCGTTGTCGTCGTTATTGTTGTTGTTGGGTTGTTGTTATTTTTACCTTCAATAAAATTCATAAAAATTCACCACAAAACAATTTCTTTTATGGGCATTTTATGCTCGTGCTCTCTGTACCCCAAAAACAGAAAAAAATGGAAAAAAAAAACCCGCCACAACATTTGCTTGAGCTCAACGAAATTGGTTTTTAAAAATATTCCACATTTCAATCTCGCTACCTATCTCACTCTTACGCCCTCAGACCCATATCGTGCAGCTCACTCTCTATACATTTATCTGTTTTTCTGTCTCTGTGCTCTGTGTGTGCGTAGGTTGCTACCTTGCTACGTTGCTGCTGGATTCTGTTCCAGGAGTTCGAATCCAGCATAGAGGCCGCAATTTTGCTGTGTCTCCACAAATAACAATCAAAATATCTTGCCGTTGCCCTTGGTGCTACGTAATCTCTGGGGCGCCTCACTGGGATAAGCGACGTTTCCCTGAAATTGCCTGGACCTGGCTGTCATGGAAATTACAGGTGCCTAATGCAAATTTGTGGGCCAGTTGTGTTCTTTGTATTGGTTAAGCAGTTGCTTTTAAACTTAAATAAAAATATTTATTTTTAAAGTTAAGCTTTAGCTTTGTTTTTGTTGTCTGACTATTTATTTAATATGCATTGAATTTGGTTGTCAGTTAAAACTTCGATTTGCTGCAATCGATTTCGACAACTTTACTTGGCTTGACTTCAACTTACAATTAGACCAGGAACCAGAATCTGGCATAAGCCAACAACCAACAACAACAACAACAACCAAGCGACATGGCTGATTGTCATCATTCAGCTTGAAAAACAGATTTGCCTCCAATCAACGTGCACTTAATTTCGTTTATTTGATTGGATTTGTGTTTACATGGCTGCTCCAACGCAACTCAGACACACACACACACACACACACACGCACATACCTATATACACACATACATATTAATGTATATAGTGTATGTACTCTCTATATACTTGCGTAGAGCGGGAAAGACAGTTCGTTTGAGTTTTTGGTTGCTCGGCAAAATTAGAAAATCAAATCAGTTTTGCCTGGCCGACTGTCTTTGCCTCAAAGAGGGGCATCGTTTATGCAACCAAATTTATGAATATTGAAAATTAAATAGAATTTTTTTTTTCATTTGCAACTGCGGCAGTAAATTTCTCAGCCTAACATTTGTAAGTACTTGCAGCACAGACATGTATAAACATGCATGAAGTAGACAAAGAAATAAAACAAGAGCGCAGCTCAACTTTCACAACACCGACTTGAAAATACGCTTTAAAGGACCATAATTTGAGAACTTACCAAACAAAGCTTAAAATCTATTGCACAGACTCTGTACACTGAGAAAAAAAAAACTGTCGGGTCAAGTATTGGTTCTGTAGCTGCACAAATGCATTGCGACAACTCATGAGCTGAATTAGATCCACATTAGCTCGGAATGTATTCTGTTTTAATGCCGGATTATTTTTCATTTCCAAGCTCCTATACGTCTTTAGGAAATAACTAAGTTTTAACTATTATTTTTTGAAACTCATCAACAAGCTTTATTTCAGCTCCATCTGTTCAGAATATTAATATATTCTTTATTTAGATAACAAGAAAAAATAAATTATATTGGGTCATCAATCTTGAGGTTTTTTTTTTTTAAATGCAAAAAAGCACAAAAATTTCAAATGAATCGGAATATATTTATTATCAATAGAAAGAACGGTACTTGCCACTCAGCTTTCAAATGTTGGCCGCAACAGCGCCGTAGCTCGTCCAAGCGTAGGTTCGAATTTTCGATGACGCGTTCAAGTATAATCGGCGGTATCTCGCGAATAACACGGGTAATGTTTGCCTCTAATGCTTCAATCGTAGCTGGATTATCCACAAATACTTAAGACTTAACGTAGCCCCAAAGGAAAAAGTCTAACAGTGTGATATCACACGATCTTGATGGCCAATTCACCAGTCCGGAGCGTGAAATTAATTGTTCACCGAATTGGTTCCTCAACATATCCATTCGGGCTGTGTGGTAAGTAGCGCCGTCTTGTTGAAACCAAATGTCGTCGAGATCTCGGGCTTCAATTTCAGGTAGCAAATTATTTGTTATCATGGTGCGATAACAGTCGCCATTGATGGTTACGGTCTGACCAGCGTCATTTTTGCAGAAATATGGACCGATGATTCCACCTTCCCATAAACTACGCGCTGGACGAGATCTATTCGGTCGAGTGTCATCCAATAATGAATATTGGGTCTCAAATTTGTTGATGGTATGGCGAATAGTGGTCTCAGTAGGTCGATTATGGCGAAAATGAAAAAAATTCTTTACAGAACGTGAATTTTCGTAATATAATTGTACGATTTATAAACGTTGTTCGGTTGTAAGTCTTTCCATGATGGCAATGCAAACTGAATTAAAAACACATGGCAACTTGACAGTACTCACTCACGAGTGATTTATCAAAAAAACCCTATTGAAAAAAAACCTCAAGCTTGATGACCCTTTACAAGCAATGCTTCGTCGTAGTCGCAAATTATTTACTACTACTGTTGTTTGCGCATAGTCCTTGAAGCTATTGTTACCCTTCAAGCTTAGAACCAACACAAATCGAAATTTCGCAAAATTTTAACGAAATTGTATTCGAATAATAAATACTGAATAAGAAGATTGTAACCCAGTCTGAAGGCCTAC
The DNA here is from genome assembly GCA_949987675.1 of Chymomyza fuscimana. Classification (NCBI taxonomy): domain Eukaryota; kingdom Metazoa; phylum Arthropoda; class Insecta; order Diptera; family Drosophilidae; genus Chymomyza; species Chymomyza fuscimana. Next base: position 4,136,403 of record OX465089.1, read on the forward strand.
GTTGCTCTGGCTACAAACCGTTTTATAACTTAGAATTAACTTCTACTTTATAATTATATAAATAAATAAATAATAAATAAATAGATTGTAACCAAACGTTATCTGAACTTTACAATCCCTACACAATTTCCTCACAATACCTTTATGCTTTACAAAACTCTTGACAAACTTTTCATGCTATGCCTCATGTGCAGTGTATAACAACACCAAAAAAAAAAAAAAAAAAAAAAAAAAAAACAAACACTACCCCAAACAAAACTTGCCACCCTCAAGAGCGCAAAAAAAAAAAAACAGAAAAAAATGGTAGCACGGAAATGGTGCGCACTTTTTTTTTTCGACCATTTCATTTTTCCAATGATGGATTTTCGAAATTTTAATGGTTGCTCGCGGATGAGCAGGCGCTGAAGAGCAGCAAAGTCTTCGTGGTGCGCTCAGAGACGGCAACGGAGTCGGAGTCAGAGTCAGAGTCGTAGTCGTCTGCTGTAGTCAGGGGTGCAACTGTGGGTGGGTGGCTGTTTTTTTTGTTGGTTTTTTTTTGTGCCTCTTTTTCTTCATTTCCTTTGTTTGGCGGCCATTGAGGGTAAAAGCAAGGACAGCAGAGAGTAGCAAAAAAAATACAAAAAAAAAAGCTGTACTATGTGTGTAAGTTAAGGGATGGAATCGATATTTGTTTTCTATATATCGACAACGTCACAGCCAGCCACCCACAAGGACTAAGCGCGTCGTCGACCTAATCTAAGGCGACTCGTATCTCACGGGGCACACTGCAGATGTGTGTGTGTGTGTGTGTATTTATGGAACGCATGATGTTTACCGTTTGTGCGATAGCTTTACGGCCTAGCAACAGCCACCCCCACTGGGAGCACAACCCCCTCAACACCCCATCCCCACAACCCAATCAATATGCACAAATGATAATTTTTAATGGCTTCCCAATGCTGCTGCTGTTTGTTGTTGTTGTTGCTGCTGTCCGCTGATTTGGCCATATTTGATTTCTGCCGCGCCTTGTGCAAACTTAATTTTAATATTCTTCGAGACGCTGCACTAAATACAAATTTAATTTCCCCGAGCAAAACTTTTCCTTCGCATAAGAAAACTCTCAGTTAATACCTGGCATATGCTGCTGTTTTTGGTTCTGGCCTGGTGTGTCTTGTGTCTTCTTCATCGACTTGGCCTGATATTTAAATGCTAATTGCTTTTTAATACTGTAATTTTGCTACGACGACGTCGTTGAGCTTATTGCGGATTAATTTTACAAGCTAATTTCTTATGTAAATGCCTCTTCTTGCCACCAAGGTGTTGCATGTTTTTTCTACTAGTGGGTTTTAAGCTTTTTTTTGGCTTTTGTTTCAGTGTCTTGTTTTTGGAAGACATTTGGCTGGCTGGCTGGGCTGAGTGGGTTGCCATTACCATTACCCAAACTGTGCCGTCCCCCCACGACAACAGGTAAGTCTTGTAAAAATGCTAATTCGAAGGCGTTTGGTGTAATTAGAAGGCAATTTAAGTTATTATAAATATTTCAGAATGAGCTTAAGTGTCTTGTGGTTGGGTTTTGGAAGCAGTATGGGAACTTTGATGTGCCAGTAGGGCGTGTGCCTTGCTTAACGACGCTTTGATAAGCTATGTTGGAGCTTAGATTTATAGGGGATTAGTACATTCGATTGCGTATTTGAATTTTTGGCGCAGACTTCGCGGAGACAAAGACAGCGGAATGAAATTGGTTTCATATCTATAGCTATAAAAGGGTATCTGTAAAATTTAAGCTAACAAGCAGATTATTTTGTATTTTTAATGCATTTTCCTAAGATAAGAAATTCACGAATATCAAATAATGGGCAGTAGTAAAAAATAATAGATATTGTTGAGGAAAGCTGCACTGCGACCCTTAGGATCTATTGTGCTCCCTTCAAGCCCTAGAGCCGCTCGACCAGACCAATATCTGTGACAAACTTAATTATTTGAGATGGCTCTAGTCGGGTGACATCATGCTTCGACATACTATGCGCGCCGTAAAGGCATTTCCTTTTTCTGGCAAGGGCATCACACGCTGCAAGTATGTGCTGGGAGGTTTCCTCCTCAGTTTCACAAAACCACAGGTGTTTCCTGAGTCTACAATGTCCCGTCAGTAGCCCAGTTAGTATGCTAAGCGAATTCTTGCCCAGCTGGGATATCTTCTTGAACCTTTTCGATTTGTTGGAACCAAGAAGTTGCTTGGGGGGTTGTCGTAAGCCCTCCTTGTCGTTCCAGTCAATTTCCCGACTGGACCTTTCTTCATCTCTTAGCAGCTGTCTGGTAGTATATCTGCGCATGCCATAGTAAGGTTCAGGCCCTATAAGTTGTGGTTGTCCAGCACCATTCCTCGCCACCACTCCTTCATAGGAATGTTCTTGTGTCCCGGGATTCATCTAAGGGAGACTCTGTTCAATTGCCCTAGATGGTTCAGTTTGGCTCTTGTTTTCCAGACCAACATCGAGTTAATTATCAAGCCAGCCACCGCATTAGTCGCGGCTTGACTGTCTCGCAGTATTGCAATGTCTCTGTGTTTATATTTCCTATCAAAATTGATGTCTACACATTGGCCTATGGCACATACCTCTGCTTGAAATCTCCTGGTGTATATAACCAGGGCTTCTGACAGTCGGGTTCTTGATCCCGCTACTCCCAGTCCAGTTCCTTCTTTAGACCCTTCCGTATACCACACGATAGTGTGCCTTTTCATAGGATGTATCTCCTCTAAAGTTGTTCAATTCTTTTTGTTCCTCATAATAGTACTAAAATTTCTTTCGAAGTAGTAATCATCTCATCTCTGGGTAAGAGTATCGAGCAGTTTTGCATTCATTTGAAGCCTTATGACGGTATTTTTTTTTTTTTTTTTTTTTTTTTGCGTTTTATTTACAATCTGTCTTTATTAGACAATAAGTAAATTTACTAAAATAATTAATACAATATATATATATATATATATATTAATATATTAAGTGAAGTTGATTCCATAAGGACTTCCAATATGGGCAATAGTAAAGCAAGCACTATTTAAACTGTTGAACACCTTAGATCCAAACTGTAATACTTTTCTAAGCTGGGATATAATTGCTTTTTAAGGTGCCTATGATCTACTACTACTACTATTTTGGCCATTACAACCGGTTATCGGTCTTGGCCGCGGAAATTATCCTACGCCAGCTGTTTCTGTCCTGTGCTTGCTGGCGCCAATTGGCAATCCCAAGGCTACGAAGATCCTCCGTTGCCTGATCTTCCCATCGCAGAGACGGGCGTCCCTGTCGTTATCGACCTTCTAGTGATTTCCGCTTGAATACCTTTTTGGCTGGAGCATTATCATCCAGAAGTTGTAGTTGTATGCGCCGAACCAGATCAGTGCATAGCTTATACAGCTCGTGGTTCATTCGAATACGAAAATCACCATCCACATTTATCAATCCAAAGAAACGTCGGAGGATTTTCTCTCTCTTGTATGATCTACAAATCTGAAAACGACATCAGCCATCTCTATAAACCATCTCTACAAGATCTCGAAGGAGGTTAAGAAAAAATCGCTGTTCCGTCAGGTTACCAAAGGATCACTTCAAACCCATTGATAAATTCGGTGTTTTTAGAAATTCAGAACGAGAGATTTGTGATAGAGGGCGTAAAGCATGAGTTCAGAGTACAGGGAAAGAGGTCATCTTTTACGGAACTTTTCATTTGCTTGTCGATGAAGAGTCTATCGATATTATTGTTTGTACTAAGCAAGATGTTTTCGTAGAACCAATCTCCATTTTATACAACTCAAAGTATAATATATGGTTTTTTTTTTAAGTAGAGATACAGTACACAATTTTCCGAGCTATCTCACTTTATGCAAAGTATATATTTTTTTTAATAAACCATATACTTTTATCTTTAAACCTACTTGAGCACACGTAACTTAAGTTACTTAAGTTACTACACAAAGTATTTAACATAATGACGTATACAAAAAATTCATATATTGCTTATTCTATCCTTGAATCTAGAATTTCACAAAAAAAAAGGAAAAAATCTATATGCTATCTATTTCAGTCAGCAAACAACAAAAACTCAATCCATTAAATGTCGCTGAGCATAAAAGTGAAATCGTATCCATGCTAATTTCCAACCATCATTCAAAACAACTAGGAAACCAACTGACAGACCAGCAGCATAAGGACAACACTCTATCTATAGCCATACATTGACACAGCGACAGAGGCAGGCACAGGACTCGGGACACAGGACTCAAAGACCGACAGATGCACGGCATATTAATCTCAAACAAACAGATAGCGAACAATTTCCTATCACACACACACAGACACACACACAGACCCACAGTCTAAAAAACAAAATCTCACTATAAAATCCTTTTTTGCTGCCTCGTTTAATGCTAAATTATATCCCTATGCAAATAAGTTTTTTTCATTTGATTTTTTCATTAAATCATGACGATTTGACAGAAAATGTTGAGCATAAAAAAAAAAAACTAAAAAGAGAAGCGGCGGAGGGAATAAAAAAAAACAAAAAAAACGCTGAAATCTGTATACGGGCACTATGCAAAGAAAGGGTTGTCTAACCTTCACAATTTGCCCCTGGGGTCATAGGGGTAGCAATGCCATAGACAGCGCAATCGGGGAACGTTTAATGTTTGTTTGGATTGACTGGTCTTTAGTTTGCTTGGGGCAACTACCGCCGGCAAGCGAAACCAAATTTTTGATCCAACTAAATGATAGAGTTTAAATGGAATTGGATAAGAGAGTTGTCAGATTCGTTAAATTTACATTTTGGCAGTTTTTTGGAACAGGTTTTTTGACTAGGACTTTGTCGGTGGCAACTTAATAAGTGGGATAAATCATTTACGCCATACTAGAAATATTTTTATTTCTAATCATTTTATTGCTAAGTTTTATTTAATTTCTATATCTTATTTAAGTCTAGATAAATGGTCCTCGTCAAATCGACGACGAAAATTTTTAAAAACATTTTTTTTCTCGCTTGTGCTTTGTCTTTCGTGTTCTTTTCCGATATAGCTCTAGTCGTCGCTAACTATACCATGTACAAGTACCTAAGACAATTAATTATATGTAATACATTTTTTTTTATAGATCTCACTGAACGTTAATTTTGAGTATGCAGATTATTTGAGACACCCTTTTTGTCCGTCTTTCACAAAAAAACCTTCCTTGTTAGGTTAAATCCAGGTTTCAAGTTTTACTTTCCATAGAAAAAAATTATATGTGCATAGAGAGTTATTAGCTTTCTGAGTTCCACTTGGTCTATAAGGTCGCAAGAAAAGTTTTTAATAAATACAAAAGAAATAATTTCAAATTAAAAAAGGGAATTATTTTTTGAGAAGATATCACAATAGTCCAATATGCTTGGTGGTACTGACCAGTAGGACGTAGAGCAGGGTAGGATTAAACGGATGCTTGAATCTGGGTTAAAAGTGGTCAAAACTGTTGTTATTTCAATTAGCCGTAAAATTTTTAAAAAATGTTGATACTTATTACATGATGACTTTCAAAAGGACTTGGCTGGAATTAATCATTATTGTTACTAAACTGCATGTAGTGTAAAAAAGTGAGTTGGATTGAATCCTATACTACAACATTCAATAATTGCTAAAATTTTTTATAAATAGGGTCCAAAGAACACTAAAACTAAACTTAATGGAAAACGTCTAATTCGGATGATATCAGAATCATCTATCTAACAAGAATTACAAGACTTAAGGTATAATTTTAACATATCTTAAGAACGAATCAATTTCGGAAAATCCGTCATAACATAGTCTGTGGAGTGGCCGACGACGAACTTGGACCTAAATGTAATGGAGAATATCTTAGAGATGCCATCTATAAACATATTTTGTTATCATAACTAGAAGTGACTTTAAAAAAGACCTAAAAAATGTCTTTGTAATGGATTAAGCCCAAAATTCACTTTTCCAACGTATAAAATTCTGGTTGACTTACTTGCTTTATCTAATTTGTTTTTAACTTTAAGATTAAAATGAGCATAAAATTTGTACGAGATGACGAAAATGAAGAATTATCGTCTTGAAAATGAAGTGAAGTGGAAGGAGGAGAGCTGCATTTTAGAAAAAGGCAAAGTAACAATAAATATTCAAAAATAAAAGAGCTGTAATTCGAAGGAAGCTGTCGTTACATTTGATCAAATAAGTTCTCTCAGAACAAAAGCCATTTAATCGGAATCCATTAGTGAATGAGACATCTGAAAAATTGGCTCAAAAAAAATAATGTTGATTTATAACGCAGGTCTACAAATACTGGGGTCATGCCAGTTGTGGGAAAGCTAAGGGTCATTTCCGAAGTAATTTGCTGCGTAGAATCCGAAGAGATATTTGAGGTTATGTAAATGAAAAACGGCGTTTTTTCCTATTTTTGAGGTTATGTACAGGGTGCCATAACAGCCATCTTAAATTAAAGGGCAAGAGTGGTACTAAATGATGTAACTGGAGAGATAGACAGATTTTTTTGCAGCCTGTACATAACCTCAAAAGAAGGAAAAAACGCCGTTTTTCGGCTACATAACCTCAATTATCTCAGACGCGATGGGCCAATTCTGACACCTGATTCGGATTCTAAGCAGCAAATTACTTCGGAAATGAACCTTAGCTTTCCAACAACTAAACCATGTTGACCTGTGTAATATTTAGAATGTGGTTGACCAAACTTAAAAACAATATTTGCAGGCGGCTCTCACAATCTCCTTTCTTTTACGGTTTTATGAATTTCTGTTTAAAATTCGGATGGAATTCGATATTTGGAATGGAAAATTGAGGCGGATGTATGAAAAATTCATTTCGATTATTACAAAGTAATAAACAGCCCTATGCTCCAGTGGGAGATATAGGAAATGATGCTGATTACTCATATCAGGCAAAAAAGAAAAACAAGTTGAGAAATGATTTCGCATAAATAATCTTCCGATAACCCCTAGTTTCAATCAGAAACCTTCATGTACTAGCTGATTAGATTGTCTTATTAGAGTTTGTTTCTAAGGCGTATATTCGTTGCGCTTCGCACTTACCAACCATACCCGTTTTTCACGCCCCTTTTTATCACTTCACTTCCAATATCTATTGATCTTCCAATCGTTTGCATGCAACCCCTAAAAGCAGTACAGCACAAAACGCCACCTAACGTCGACATTAGCGTTTTTTCAATGACTCTCAAACTGTCCTACAGCTAGATATAATTAGGTATACATATAGGGCAAATATAGGGTCCATTATTACACTAAACTACAAAGTCATTAATGAAAAATAAACAGCAACAAGTTACTTTAACGGCAAACTATGTTCTCGGTATTGTAATTTGTATGTGCCACAGAGTGTGGAGTGTGCAGCAGGAGCGGGAACTGGCCATCTATAATAAGGCTAAAAGTGCAGCCTACCTCATTGTGATCTGGCAGTCACTTCACTTCCAATGAAATGCAGTTAACTTGCCGCGCCCAAAACGCAAACCCGGAGTCGATCAATGACACAACTTGTAAGTGTTGGGTCTGGGTCTGGGTCTGGCTTTGGGACTGGGTCTGGGTATGGGTCTGGGTCTGTGTCTACTCCCCGAACTGGCTGGCTGGCTGGCTGGCTGGCGTCGGTTGTTGCACAATGTTGCCGCATCGTGCAATTAACACAAGTGCCCAACGATGTGCCCCAGCTTGTTGTCCTTCGCATATTCTCGCGGTTTGGGAAGTCGTTGCTGCCTTTTGTCGTACTTAATATTTGAGGCGTGCGTCCGAAAGAGCACTACCTGTCATTAAAATAATGCATATATGTACATCTGAGGTACTTCAGCATGTGGGCCGCGGCGGCAGTGCAAGCTGCCAGGGTACAAGGGCATGCGGGTTAGCTAGGTGTTTATTAACAGATCGTTTGCCCAGCGTCGTCTTTCTCGAGTGCACTGGGTCTGGGTCTGTGCCTCAGGACTTTAACCCTCGTGCTATCGGCAGGGCTTTATCAAGCGACAGTTCGTGCAGAAAATCAAGCCAAGTGTTGCACTTGGCAACTCTTTTGCATATGCAAAATATGTTTAAAAAATAATTATAATAACATAAATTATGTTATATGAAAGCCTATTAAAAGTTAGGCCCCCCTTTATGAGCAGCTCAAAACTATTATTAACAGTTGTTGGCTGACATAATAGCCCAAAGGGGTTTGGCTAGCAAATGGCCAAGTGTGGCCCAGTGTGGCCCAGTTTACATGGCCAAGTTGCAGCTTTTAGCCTGATTGCCATCTTTATGAAGACATAACACGACGCTCACGCACGAACAACATCAGAGCTGCCAGAGTTGCATTGTGTGCTACATATTTTTTAATACATTGTAATTAGAAGTTTGCTCCAAGTGCGGGTCTACATATAAGGGCAATGCATTTTATGACTTTGACTGGTAATTTGTTGCAAGTTTATTGCAATTTGCCTCTGACATGAAATACAATGCTGAGTTTCTTGAACGAAAAAAAAATACTTGTTCTCAGTTTCGACCAAAATGAACGAGTTAAAGTTTTTTGTTAAATTTGTAATTTTCTGACGCAGCAGAATATGCATTTGTAAAGTCATATTTATTTGGGCTAATTATGATCCAAAAATTTTGTGGTATTAAAATAAGTATAAAACTTTTAGACGTTCTGCCTAACAAATTCATAATTTCTCACCTATTTTTAAAGCATTTTTTCGGCAGTAAATCCAAAAAAATAAATTATTCGGAACGTTTTTTAAACTCAGTTTTTAGCACTCAGTTTCTTGCCTTAACTAGTCCATAGCTCCGTTCGCTTATGGTTCATTTTCTTGACATACTTAATAAAAATAATATATTTTTTACTTTTAATTTAAAAATTGATATTTAAGCAGTGTTACATAATCAGAAGAAACCAAGTCGAAAAATTTTACTCGGATTCGTTTTCGCGTGCTACGGAAATCTAATTTTTTTTTGTCGATATATCGCTACTTTCGAAAAATTCGTATATTTCCCTCATTGTTCCGAATATATTATAACATTGCAAGTTCCTTATTATTTTAGCTATTAAATAAAATTACACAAAAATATTACTTTAGCAACAATATTTATTAAAATTAAACACAACTTAGCTATTTTTGTTACAAGGGAAATTTTCTTTGTCTAAAGGCCTATACGCAGTTCGAAATATTTCGCACGGAATGAAAAAACTTCATATAAAAAAAAAGTCCCAAATGGGATATCCCAAATCGACAGAGTTCCCACGTTAAAGCCTATACGCAGTTCGAAATAAAAAAATAAAAACGAAAAATTCGTTTTGGATGTACGTGTTATTTTTTGGGTTGAATCAGAAAAAAATAATTGTTAATAAATTTATAATTTTAAGTTCGCATAAATTTTATCTAAGTATATCAAAGAATATTTCAAAAATTATTTCAATATAAAATTCGTACTTTTTTTTTAATCTATGTTGCCGATTCGTTTTAATTCCTCTTGCAACAAAACATTCGGTTTCAAACCATATGAAAAATTCAGTTTGGTGAAATTGGGTGCACCAAACATTCGGTTTCAAAACGAATCCAAATAAAATGTTGGGATTCGTTTTGCGGTGCATGGCCGAATTTTGATGGAAAAAGCTAAATAATTTGCAGCCTTTTTAAACTAAATTTGTAGTTCTCGGTTCCTAGGCAATATTTCGTTTTGTTTATGGTTCACTTTCTTGACTTAGTTGATAAAATATTTTTTTTAATTTCATTTCAAAAATTGATGTTTAACCATTATTACGTAATATTTAATTTTATGTTAATTTTTAATTAATTTAGAAAAAAATAATAATTATTTCATGATTAAAAAATTAAAAATTATAAGATTTAAGTTCCCTACGAAAAATATCAAGAATTAATTCACTGAGAAAACTTCAATCTCCATTGTAACTCGGAAATCATCTTATAACAAAAATGCTTGCATTCCCCGGTTAATATTTTAATTAGGAAAAATTTCTGTCTTAAGGCCTTTACGCAGTACGAATATCCCATTTGAGATATTTTTTTTTATATGAAGTTTTGTCATTCCGTGCGAAATATTTCGTACTCCGTAGACCCCTTTAAGGGGTAACACCAGTTTGGAGAATGGTTTTTTAAGTAATTTTTCTATTTTTTTTTAAAAGTAACTTTATTTTATATTCAAAATCCAAAAAGGTGCCAATATTAAACATATTTTGATCTACAAAAATTAATTTTTCCAAAGTAAAACAAAAAAAAATATTTTTTTCGTAAAAAAAATCTTGAAAAATTAGACGTAAAATTTTTTTTTTTTTATTTTGAGAAAATCACCATGATTTTGTCAAAATTTCAAATCGAGCGGAAAAAAATTGACGTCAGCTATTCGAAAAAAAATGTTTTCGAGAAAACTTGTTTAAAGTTTTGAAATTGGTTATAGTTGAGTAAACATTTTTTTTTTAAAAAATCACCTCGAGACATAATTTCTAACATAGTAATTGTCTACCAATTTAGCTAAAAACAAAAATCGTTTTTCTGAAGATTCTACACAGGTGTTACCACGTAAAAAATTCCATCCCGTTTCCATGTCTTAAAATTTAATTATTAAAAAATATCTCACGTGGCTATATTTTTAGAGATGCGGAGACTAAAGCCGGAAAAGCAGTAGTGGATTTAAAGAAAAGTTATATAATTTGGATCTATGAGCTCGAAAACGTTTTTTGCGTTCGAATCCAAAAGAATCTCAACGAATAAATTTTAATATTTATTACCAAGGTAGTTAGGACGAAGTCTAGCTTAAATATAAGAAAATATTGTCAACTGTCAGTTCCAAACTTTGATTCCGCTTATTTGTACTACCATCTCTGAAAGAAATCATTAAATTTTTTGTCCAAATCGCTTTAAGGAACATACCTTCTATGTGTAATTCAATTCCAAAAACCATTTTTTCGCATTTACTTTGCTTTCAACACTTGCGACCCCCTAATATATTATATGCATGCGATATCTTCGCACATCTTTTCAAGAACTTGCTGCAGTTCGCTCTGGAAACCGGCTTGCTTTAAACCAAAAGTACTTTCACTTTATGTGGAGCCCCAGAGTGGTTTCTCATCAGCTTTGAGCCACTGCTGATGAATGTATTGCATTTTATGTTCCATTCAAAATAATTACCTTTAATTTGATGTGTATCAATGTGGAGATCACGAACATGAGATCACTTTGACCGCCGGTGTGTCGCCACTTGGCCTGATCCATATGTCTTATAAGGCTGCGCTGGAACAGTTTGCCATTTGCTCACTGTTTGCTTAACGGTGCGAATCCTAACGCCACCATCATCAGTACGATCATTGACCGAGCAGTGGCTGGCTGATTGAGGGTTTCCATGTTCGGATCGCCTGATGCGAGTGGCACGCAAAGTGCCGCATGTTTACAATGGCGATTATCCCGTTGGCCTTTTGTTTGGCCTGCACCCTGAATGCCATAAAAAGGAGATAATTTGTTGGGTAAAGCAAGCAGGCAACAGGCAACAAGCCAAAGCTCTCGATTGAACGCCGATCGTGGTTTTAGTTTACGGCTTAAACTGCATACCAACGTAGTATAAGTTGACTGTTTGTTTTTAGGTGAAGGTGATGGCGCTGTTGATGGTGATGTCGATGTTGCTGTTGATGGGCTACAACGACCCCTGAAAGCGGCCTGAATGCGCCCGATCGTTAACGCAAATTAACGAGCCATCATCAAATCGAAGCCAAGTCTTAAGCCAAGCCCTCGACGACGACATGGCATTGAGCAGGCATCGAAAGAGAATTAAGAACGTTTATTTTAAAATTAATGTGCAACTTGGCGCAAAATGTGGTAGCAGCTGCAACCTGCAGCACAACGCTCAACTTGCGGTATTCTCATTAACCATTAAAATTACAAGAGGCCTTAGCCCGCCGCTAACCGCTAACCAAGTTGATCGACTGGTTGTTGGCCCAGTCTGTAACTATGCCCGGCATTTACAACATAATTCATCGGCCAGCTCTTCTGGGCGACAGGATGCGAACTGCGCTCGAGTTGCGCTTTATAATTATGAATCGGCATTCGTACAACTTCTTGGCTTTTTATTAATTGCTTTTTAATATTTTCAGTTTGGCATATGAAATTACTCAGAAATATATTATTGTCAATTTTTTTTAATTTTTGCATCATGGCATCTTGTTAAAATTTATTGAAATAAATTTTTTCATTATCAAGTTTTACATAGTTGCGCGTTGTCAGTATTTCAAAAAGCTAATTGTTAATTATTTTTTGTTCAACTGTTGGCAAACAACAGCTGAAAATTTAAACAAGTTGCTAAAAATGTTGCCAATGGATACCTTTGGGTACACGAATTCCAATAAAAAATAAATTTTGTAGGCTTTTAAAAATATGTTTGTTTATTAATTATTAATTATTGTCTGTTTTAAAAGTTACTAAATTTAACGCAAAAAATGATTATTAAAAATATGTTAAAATATTTAAAAATATTTAAAAATATAACTTTATATTTCTTCTATGCGCTTTCAAATGCCGCACTGCTTTGGTACTGCAGCATCCTTGCACTGCTTTATTTTTCATTTGTGGCTTGAGTTTCATCAGCACGACAATAGATGGCGCAGCTGTGCCTTAGAAATCTTTTTGGTGGTTGCCCTTCAGCGTTTACGTTTTGTGCTTCATATTTAGCAAACAAATATGTTCAAGTTATGTATAATTAAGTATATGAGCCATCATTTAATTATAGTTAATGTTATTTATGGTATTTTGACTGGGACTACTATCAGACATATTTTATTTAAATGACTTATTCTTCTTAATTGGCTTTCAGCTTACGGCCTAACGTAGAGGATTCTCTTTAGACGCCGCTGCTTTGCGCACGCCTTCTTCTTTCCGTGATACCAAAAATAGTTTGTGCGCCCATTACCTGGTACTTTCTACGTAGGCACGGTGTCTCCCTTTGGAGCTGCTTCATCTGGACTTGTATCCGCTTGACTGTATCAATGTCGTCGTCAAGCTATCAGGGCTGAAGTTCTATATTCTAACTTAATTAGAAGAAAATTACAGACAAATAGGTTGTAAGTCTAGTTTTCGATTGTTGTAAAAACCTTGGGCCTTACTCTTGACCTTGACATGACCTCGCAGTGTCGAAACAAATCATTTATTGAGATACTCCTAAATTATTATTTTGCTAGGCGATGCAATACATTTCGAGAATTTTGTATAGCCGGTAGCATACCAAAAAAAAAAATATTTGTATTTATGAATATTTTTATTTTTATTGTTTATACTCAATTTTTTATTGTTTAAGGCCCGTAAGCAGTTCGAAAATTGTCCCAAATGGGATTTTTTTTTTATATGAAGTTTTGTCATTCCGTGCGAAAATTTTCGAGCTGCGTATAGGCCTTTATATTAAATTTTATAAATTCTATTATTATTTTGAATTTTATTATTTTTATTATATTTAATAATAAATAATCGGACCTGAACCATACTGTGGGATTGGTAACCATGTGGTACGGGACCTACTGAAAACGGAGGAGGAAAACAAACGGCTGCTTCACTGGGCACTGATAGCAGGACTTATGCAATCAAAACTCTCCTCTCTAAACCCAACCTTAAGAGGTTCAAACTCATGATAACCTACCGGAAAAATACCGTGAGGATCCTGACCGGCCTCTTGATGGGACACTGTAGGCATAGTCCATTGTTGGCATAGTGGACAGTGGACTATGTCGCTTCTGTAACATGGAGGAAGAGACTTCAGTGCATCTACTATGTGAATGCATGGCACTCGCCAGCAAAAGAAACAAGCTTCTGGGCATGTAAGTTCTCCCACCGGAGATCGTTGTTACCCTAAGTTCAAACAAGATACTGGTATATATTATTTAATTATAATAATAATTATTAAATTTTTTATATTTATCATCGGCGAAAATAAGTGAAGCGGTCCACTTTTTTCGATTTTGATGATTTTTACATATTGTTACAGAACCATTTCCCTTACTTATAAGCTTGATCACATCAAATAGGTGACGCGTCATGACGTTAAGGTAAATAAGAAGATTGGAAAGAGAATTAAAGAACTACGAGTAGAGATGTAAATTATCAATAAGTCAATCGAAAAACAATTTTTGACTAAAATTATAGCTATTAAAATTCCGATTACTTACCGAGTTATCGGTAACTGAAAAATGGAGTTTTTAGTTTTATACTTTTCTTTGAGAAGCCATATCTCCTAAAAGAATAAAGATATCGACACATGATCGCAGCGAATTTACACCAGTGGTCGGCACGGCCCTATCCCATGGGCCTACGGTCCACTCGTACTGTGTTATACACAAAAGGCATGCATGTGTGTGTGATTTTTGTACTGAAATAGTCTCTGAAAATACTCTGTCTTTGCGACGCTGTGAGAGTAAAAAACGTCAACGTCGCAATACGTCGCTGCGGCAGAGAATATTCAATACAAAGGGAAAAAAATGCATATGTATTTTTTGCCGACCACTGATTTACACGCATAAAATGGCATTAACACTTTTTTTTAAAGTGGGAAATCACTTTTGAGTTTTAAAATTAAAAAAAAAATTGTTAAAAAATACACAAAAAAAAAAAATTTTAATTTTTTCTTTCAAGTTCAATATTTTGTCATTCTTGGGAAAATAAAAAATTTGCGTCGACAATTTCATTTACACATTCACTAAAAACTTGAAATTTCTCTCAGTGCACCAACCCAGCCGCTTTGTCTACTAATTAAACAAAAGAAAGGAACCTTTTCGATTTCACACCTTGCAACGAACTGTTGCAAATTCTCATTGTCATCTTTGAAAATGAAAAATTTGCATAATTTTTGCGCATGTGCAAAATATAAAAACCAGAAGAGTTCAAAATATTAATTTTCACAGTATGAGTTTTACGGCCCGATATTCAAATGCAAATTACGACAACAATGATAACAAAAGCGGCGACATTTGATCGTTTTTTTTTTTTAGTCCTGTGTGCCTTATTTTGCGTGTTCTGTGCGGATCGACGATCAATGAGGCAAACTTTTCCTTTTGCGCAGCATTTTGCATATAAATCATTTTCTTTTAGCTGCAACCCTGTCAAGGAATTTGCCTGTGACAAAAGTGAAAGGTTAAGTTTCCAATTTCAAGGCACTAATTTACATACGGCAGGACATGGCAAAGAAAAAAAAAAAACTGCAACCCTTTTATTTTGCGTGTGTACAAATGAAGTAATTCAATTATTGCGTTTGGTGTTTCTGCTGGGAAAGTTAAGCCAAGATTTCGAATACAAAAATGTTGCCGAAAAGTTTCATGATTTGCATTCAAACGTTCCAAGTCCTTTAAATGAGTGTGTGTGTGTGTAGTCATACATTTATATGTATTACTCTGCCCATTCCAGGACTCTTTGTACATGCGAGTCCTAAAAAGCAGCGGCTGACAGACTGACGAACTGAGTGACTCACGGTCTGCCTTAGATGGTTTGAATGCTTGGCTGACTGTTAACATGATTTATTGAATGTGGAAGACAGGATCCGACACAAAGTTCAGGCCACATTTGAAAGCAAGATAGCAACAGCAAGAACAAGTGGCAACTTACAATCGGGATATACCGACTTTGATATAATCTGCAAAAAAAAAAAAAGGGAAAATGCATAATGTCGAAAAACAATGGTCGGGATCTTTTAGAAAATAGCAGCTAAGCATCACAGTTTCAGACGTCAGCAATCTTTTGAGCTAGAGCCAGTCTGGATAGCCTGTTTCAGAGTTCTAAAAGGCGATCTATACCTTAAAACAGGATTTATACAAGGTTCACTTTTTCTTAACCTAAAAATATTCGTACTTATTTGAAGAACGGTTTCACAAGATTCTGAATTCTTAATTCAAGTGAAAACAGTCTTAATTTTAGACCGACTTTTTTTTCTCAATGTACATTCCACTAATTAGAAACAAAACTAATCTATAAAATTTACTTGGTAGCTATTTCATTGAAATTGTAGTAAATTCATTTGTATCGAAGCTCATTCCCGATAACCTGCACTCGTTGTTGCTTGGGCTTCACATACAAAAAGGATTCGATCTCAGAAAATTATTTTAAAATTTTTACACAGTTTTTTATAGCAGTCTAGTCTATTTTCACCTGTTCCCACAACTGTCATGTTCCTTGAATAGTCAGTGTTCCAAGCTGCATTAAAGTAAATCTAAAAAAGCAAAAGGAATAGTTGGCAAAGAACAGCAGAAAACGTGAAAAGAAATACACTTGTGGTTGCTCAGAATAAGGTTGCGCCATGAGTGCAAACCTAAGAGAATCTTTAGTAAGAGTATTATAACTCTACTCAAGTCGCCGAAAGTGCTCAACTACACGTGTGCCAAATTCATTTCCATGCAAAAGTGAGCTAAGGCGCTTTCTATATGTGAGTGTATATGCGTGTTTGTGTGTGTGTATGGAGTTTGCTAAAGGATAACAACAACAAGGACAGCTAATACACAATTTGCATATATTTATCCATCAAATTGATGGATGCTACTGCACACACGCATACACACACACACACACACAAGGGCAGGACTCGCAGGCAAGTCGACGTGGCGTTGTTGCTTTGACACGTCGCAATACCCCAAAAGGATAATGACAAAGACAGCAAAGCAGCATCAGGAGCAGCCACGACAATGACATACACAAACACACACGCACAAACAGATACACACACAATCGCCTGCCAAGCGTGAGCAATTTACGGGGCGTTGGAAAAAAGGGCAACAGGAAACCGTCGGTAGTCATGGTGTCTCTTTTTGTGGAATGGGGCTTAAGAACTTGGAGCTGCTCAGTGCTGTGACGTAGAGAGGGGTAACCTGCGCATCCTTTAAGTTTCCTTTACGCCTAGGTACCAACACTTCAATCGTACAATTCTCAATGTTCGACAAAAGACGACGATGTTTTGGGGGCTGACGACTAGAACGACGAAGATGCCATGAGAAAATTACATTTTCTCCGGAAAAGCACTCAACCCGAAGACATTTTCCGTTGGCAGTGGTAACAGCCACAAGGTTTGTGTATGTATGTGCGAGTAGTTGTGTGTGTGGTAGTCGCTTCGTGTGCCAAGCAAGCGACAAATACACTGAAAGCAAAAATAGAGCGAGATCTTCAGCTAAGTCAATAAACTCAAAATAGGACTTGGAAAGTTTTTGAAAAATTGTTATGAAAAGACTCTCCGGTATCATTAATGTTTTCAAAACAGTTTTTATGTGGGTCGAGACTTTGAAGTTCTTGAGAAATATTGTATTTATAGAAGGTTTTGGAAAGGTGTCATATAGTTTTGAGTGGAATTTGGGAATGATGATAAGCTGTTTAAAGCTACAATGGGAAGGTTTAGAGCAGGTGCGGATCCAGAATTTGGTCTTAAGGGAGCTTCACTTCGAAGTGTATATAAATCAGAGCTCGCGAAAGACTATCAACCCATTTTTCCAACTTTTGGGGGGTCAGGGCTCGAAAACCTCTCATGGATCCGCCACTGTTTTAGAGTTAAAGACTGTTAGGCATAAAGCTCTTCCATGTTTTTTTTTTTTTTTTTTGAATATATCTGCCGAAGTTTTTATTTTCTTTAACAACAAAAAATTATATCAGTATAAAGCAATTATAAATATTCGATACGGTCATTTAATTAACAAAAATTAAATGCAGAAACAGAAAGTTTTTAATATAAAAAATATAATACAGCGAAGAACATTTTTTTTTATCAAAAATAATGGGAGGCATTCATTTCTTTGAAAAAAAGAATTGCTTTTAAGCGTATAATAAAAACAACAAATATAAAATGTGAGAAAAATATTTATATATTTTTTTCAATTTTTTATATCATAATTTTCTTTTATTTCAAAATTATACATCATCAGTCGTAAGTCAAGTTAGTATCAAAACAACCTTTACCTTAAATTCCCTCTTAATAAAGAGTAAAGCGAAAATTCTGTTTCTCTCAGTGTATAAACAAACATTCACATGCTTTTGTATTTTTGCATGCGCCGCCAATTCTCTGAGTGTGTACTCGTTTGTGTTTGTCTGTGTGTGTGCGTGTGCTTTATATCCTTTCGCCGCTGTTGCCTGATAACAAAATTTTCTATTTTATCTCATAAAAATATATGTATTATATGTGTATACATAAGCACAAAACACTTTTTTGCAAGCTTTTACATACGGTATGCTTATAGCATATACATACATACATACATATATCTATGTAAATAAGTATGCATATATATCTATGTTTTTATGTTGCTATTCGCAAAACGCTTTCCACGTTATTTTTTTTTTTTGTTTTCTTTGGGGTGTTTTACTGAATATACACACACACATGCAGACGCACATGCATATATTTATCTCGCAGAGGCTCGTTTGGCAACAATCGATATTTCATATTCGCGCAATTTAGCGCAAAGATAAAGCGCCTTATGTGCTTTTTATAAGCACTTATTATTTATATACCAAGTATCGTTTTAAATCAAGTTGAAGCAAAGTTTTATTGCATACTTCAAGGCGCCTTGTTGTTAATTTCTGCTTTTCTTTAATGAACAGCTGTTCGCCAGCTACTACTGCCTTACGAATGTGCCGACAAAAATAAAGAAAGCGCAAAAAACAAATCGGGCAAAAATTAAAAAGCCAACAACAACAACTTCATCATCAGCTGTTGCTGTGGCACGAAGTCTGGCATCAGTGGCATTAGTGGCAAGGCCAGTGCGAGTAAGAGACGTGGGTGAAATGAACGAAATGAAAATGAAAAGCGGCAAAGAATGGGTAGAGCAGCAAAAACAGGCGCAAATGAAAATGAGCGCCAAGTTGTGCACGTGTTGACTTAGTTTTCCTTAAGAGGCTGGTGGAAGAGAGCATTTTCCTGAAAATGGGGTTTTTGGTAGCTTGCTTTTGGGTTAATTGAAAACATGGAGGAAAAAGAGTAGAAACGATTGTAGACTTGTTAGCAAAGTTGTAACACTATTCAACTGTACGAAGATAGAGCTAGTCAAACTTTGCAGTTGGAATATGAAAAACCAAAGATGAGGTACTGCTTAGAACAGTGAGATGATCCCTAATAAAAGCTCTTGCTTACAATATTTATATATTCCTCTACTTTATATTCACATTATTTTCACAAAAAGTCGCTCAATCAATTTATAAAAATGTTGAAGTAAATTATTTTAAAAGTATAATTCATACCAGCAAAAATTAATTAATAATTTTTTCATTGATACGGTTAAAAAAATACATTGAAGAATATTATATAAAAAATCACAGCTTATAAAGTAAGCTTAAGCGAGTTTTTCTTAAAAAGCTGTAAACTCAATACAAAAACAACCGCCCTAAGCTTTCAAAACTTCAAAATTTCAAGTGAAAACAATGCTCAGATGTCTATACGGAATCTCTTTAAACCTTCAATGTTCTAATCACAAATTCCAATATGCAAAGCAGCCCAAAATCAAGACCCACTTTCAGACGCTCTTAATCCCAGTGCTGACACACAGATACTCACAGATACACACACAAACACACAGACAGACTGTCTGCCACAACACAATTAAAACGAACAACAACAAAAATGTTAGCACCCACAGTTGATGCGATTGTGGCTGCCCTTGCTGCCCCCGCTGCCGCTGCTGCTGTTGTGGCACGTCGTTGCTCGGCATTCTCGTGTCCTTGAACTAGAAACCCGTTTAATTTAACTGTTGCTTAATTGCTGATAACGACAAGAGGGACGCAGTGGCAGGCAGCGGGAGTACACAGACGCAATACGAGCAGTACAACGACGTTGGTTACGTCATTAAAATTTTTGCTGCCTGCGCCAACGTCCTTGCCCTTGCTGCGCTGCTGGAAAACTTCATTTTGGGTAATTTTCGGTAGTACTTCGTTCCTTTGTTTCTCATTTGCTCAAACACACACACACACACACCAACACGTTCATTCATTACGCTCTGGCGTGGTAAGAGCCCTCACTGTGTTAATTTCTACGTGCCAATGCCAAAGCATGCCGATGAGCAATTATGCAAACGCAACGAAATGGAATGGAACAGGCTAGCAGCTTGCTTGTGGTGGTAGCTCACACTGAACGCAGGCAGGCAGGCGTCGCAGCTTCAGGCTGCAGGAGTGAATGCAAGGCAACTATGCAGCAGGCGCTGCTGTGCCTGCAAGTAAAAGAGAGAAAAAGCGTGTGTGTGTAGTGCGTGCGGCAGGCAGCAATGTAACGGCGCATGCGCTCTGGACGCCGCCTTATTTTTGCTTTACGTTTTGCTGTATACATGTGGCCGTGTCTGTGTAGTACTACTCACTTCCCCTGACGAAGCAGCGTGTACAGCACTAAAGCTGAATAATGGTGGCTGTTGCTGCGTCAACGCTGACGTCGACGTTGGCAGCAGCACAGTGGCCGCGGGCTTGCAAATAAAAAAAAAGTAGTAGAAAGGCAAGGAATAAAATTTGCATGCGCCCAAAATCGGGTTAACTATATGTGTGGCAGGGCCCGGGCTGTGGCATGGTTGCAGCTTGGTAAGCGAGGGGTGTAGTGGGGTCAGCAGCAAAGTAGAGCGGCAGGGTGGGTAGTTGAGCAGCGTCGGCGCTTCAACAATATTGCTGTATTTTTGAAATTCCAATTTGCATATTATGATGTGCGTCGTTTGGTTCTACGGTGCTTCAGTGCTGTCGTCGTACTGACGTTTTGCTTTGACTGGCTAACTGTCAGACTGACTGACTGGCTGACTGGCTGAGTGACTGAATGACTGACTGCCTGGCAGAGACCCTCTCTCAGCTTGTTCTTGCAATTTTCACATTTTATAGCACTTGCTATTGATGATATATTGCCTGCGAGTTGGCAGTCGTTTTGACAGCAGCGCCTTGAAGCAGACAATGTTTGCTAGTTGGCAGCAGTTTAATTGTAAATCCTTATCACTGGCAATAGAGAAATGTCTTTAGTAACAACACTCAAGTAACTCCTTAGTCCCACTTGGAACCACCAGTTGCCTTTGGGGTTATTCACCTTTTCATTAACTAATGAGTGCGCCAGACCAAAGCAGCGACCAAAAGAAAAGCAGCGCAACAAAATAAGCAAAACAATAACTTCCAGAGGCCAACAAGAGCGCGCGCGTCACCTTGACCTTGAAACCCACATTTAAAATAATTCACTCGTTAGCGAGTAACAACAACATCATTATTATCATCATCAACAGCAGCAGCAAGCAGCTTGCTCATCATCATTATCATGCCCAGGCAGCAGCGCTGCAACAGCAGCCGGCGGAAAGGCAAAGTAAAAACACAGAGACACAGAGCCATTATCTCATCAACGAAAATGAAAATGAAAATGAGCGCCGCGAAAAACCGCCACCCACCCACACACACACACACACACACACACACACACACACACAGAGACACACCTCACCTACAGCAACGGCAGCAGTAGCACAGTAGCAGTAGCAGAGGCCACCCTTAATGACGCTCTGCCGCCGTAACTTCATCAGCTGCGAATGCTCTCATTATCATTTATTCATTTTCATTTCATTCATTCCCCCATTCATTTGGCGCTCTCTTGTGGCTTGCGCTTGGGTCGCAGCAGCCGCGACGCCAGCCAAAACAAACTAACGAACGCGGCCCGATGCCGCGACGCGACGAGACCGCCGCCGAGTGAGTGGGTTGAAGTAAATTTTTAATGGGCGAATGAAATTATAACGCGGCTCCACTCACTAACTGCCGCTCCCGCTCCCGGTGCCGCTACCGCTCCAGCTGCCTTTTGGAAATAAATGAAATGAAACAAGCGAGCGCAGCATCCAGAGAGTGGGTTCAGTACGTAGCCCCCACCCATTGCTGACTAACTAGGAAAAGCGCGCGCTTGGCTCATTTTCACAGTGCATAGAAGTCAACGCGGCGGCGTCTGTGGCATGCGGCATGTGGCAGCCAGTGCCGACTGTTGCGCCAATTTTAATGCAACAGTTTTTGGCGCACTCATTTCCGCTATGCGTTGTTTGTTGGTGCACAGTTTTTTTTGTTTTTTTTTTTAGAGACGTCACTGGTAGAAAGTGAAAGTCAATGTGAAATTAATAGAGCGTTAAAAGAGAACAAGTGGCATGCAGATTAGCAAGGCTCCAAATTTTACTGTCTGGATACAGTCCCCAAAGAAAAGACTATTTTATACATAATTCGGCTGTGATCTCTTAGAGATAAGCAGACTAGATTTGTATATTATATTTAGGATATATGTAAGCAGCTATCTTAGTTTATCAAAACAGTTTGCATTTGAGAACTAAGGTATAGCAAGTAGTCGATTTGATTTGCCGGCTCCTTTATTCTTTATATAGTTTATCTTTCAGAATAAAAATTTTATTTTAATTCCAGTTTAGGTCAGTCTCCTTAAGTTACAGCAACCTCATAATTTTGATAGCATTTGTATGCTTAATTGTTTAGCTGTCTTCATATCTTGCCATATGTCGCCATGAAAGCCCATCAGATACAATTTGCTATGGTATACCCCATAATGACAATATCAATAACTTACAATCTACCACACATACACACACACACACACACGCGACCAACAATACTTGCAACTCTTTTGTGTGTCCTTTTGTGGCATGTAGCATGCTACAATGAAAACTAACTGCCAAATGAAAATGTGCCTCAATGTTGTTCATTTCTTTGCATGAAAGGAGCAAAAAAACCCAAATTTGGACAGCAGTTACAGGAGCAGAGTGACCCTTTTGGTCTGGTCGCTTATTGGACATGATTCTATAGAAGAACTACATTGAGATTTCCCCAAGCTGAAGAAAATGAAAGAAAAAGCATTCGAGTGCAATAGCCATTGATTCGAAGTGACCTTTTGATGCCCTTGCCATGGCTACATGTACTAAGTATATAGAAAAAAACGTTTCTTTTATAAATTTAGATAAAAATTTGTTATGAGTAAATAAACGAAATTTTCTTATGGATGGAATTCATTTTATTTATTTATTTTTATTTCAAAAGGATAACGATCAAGCAGTCCTTTGGAGACGGTGCTTAAAGCTCGCGTTTATTCTGTATATATTAGACTTAATAGTACGTAGGTACGTAGTCTAAAGTAAATAAGGAAAAACCTAAAACGACTTAAATTGCGAATAAAATATTCTTAATGAATTGGTAGATCGACAAATCTGTAGAAGCTGTCGGTTTTAAGTTGAGAGCCGGCATGACATTTTTAGGAAATTGGATTCTATTTATCCGAAAAATTGAAATTCAAATTAAATATGTTTCACTTAAGACACTAAGGAATAGAGAATCGACTTAAAAAAACAAAAAATACTTTTTAATCCAAGTACGGAAAGAAACAACAAAAATTATTACAAAATAATTGCAGCATATACGGCCGAACTCCGGAAAACGAATCCGAACATTTTATGCGGATTTGTTTAGAAAACGAATGTTTGGTGCATCCGATTTCACCAAATCGAAGTTTTCATTTGTTTTGAAGCCGAATTTACGGCCGTGCTCCGGAAAACGAGTACGAACATTCTATGCGGATTTGTTTTGAAAACGAATGTTATGTGCTTCCAATTTCAGCAAACCGAAGTTTTACTGTGTTTCGAAGCCGAATGCTTTGTTGCAAGAGGAATTAAAACGAAACGTCAAAATAGGTATAAAAATGTAAAAATTTTATACTGAAATAATTAGTTAAATATTTTTTGATATTCTTAGATTATATTTATTATATTGTATTTATAATTTGTATATTAAGGCCCATACGCAGCATGCAAAAATTTCGCACAAAATGTCAAAACTTCATAAAAAAAAATTCCCTTTTTTTGGGATTTTTGCTATGGTATCGATATACCCCAAAGCATTCCCTTTTTTCGGTTTTTTTTTTTTGTATATGAAGTTTTGACATTTTGTGCGAAATTTTTGCATGCTGCGTATGGGCCTAAACACACATAATTTTACGCCAGGACAACGGGAGAATTTATGGGATAAATAAAATTGTAATATACAAATTTATCGAAAATACAAAGGGAAATATCGACAAAAAAAATCGTTTTCCGGAGCACGCAAAAACGAATACGAATAAAATTTTTCGAGTTGGATTTTTTCGTTTTTCGGAGCACGGCTGATAAATTTAAAGCTCAATATTGACCTACATAAAAATTTAAGTGCGATTATATTATATTATATTATATATCAGGAATTATAATTAGGTAAGGATTGTTTTTTTTACTGTATATATTGAAAAGTTAAGATTCGCAAAGAATTAAATTAAAAAAGAAGCTTCGTTTTGTAAAGGGTATTTAAGCTGCAAAACGAAATCTCATTTGGATCTTTTGAAGCTGCATTGGCTGTGCTTCTAATGCTCTGACTTTTGGCAAAGATTTTGATTAGAATCGATACGCCTGACTGCCTATGAATGGGGGACAAAGTTTGCAATCAAAAAGCATATACATATATATTACGTATACACAGAGTGTGTTTGCATGTGTCTGTTGTCAATATAAATAATACTATTTTATATGGCTGATATGATATTAATGCCTAATGGTTTTTTATTACGCATGCCCTTTTGGTTGTTAACTGTAAATGAGATTAAAGAGCGGCAACTCTAAATGAAAAGCTTTTTGACTGCCAACCAACAAAAAAAAAAAAACAGCCAGAAAAAAGAGTCACAAGGAAAATGGCAAATTTCCAGTACATTAACATGGGCGACGGCAATGGCAGTCGATAAGAGTGAAAAGCAGTGTGGGTAGTGCGGACGGGGTTGGGGTTGGTTCTACATGTGTGACATATCACATGACATTTTTGCGTTGTATGTTTTCAAAGAGTTTTTTTTTTGCGTTGCTTTGCTTTCATTTTTAGCTGAATTTTTGCTGCACGAAATTGAATAAAACAACCTGAAATGACAAACGAACAAGCTGAGACACTAGTAAGGGCATGGGTTGACAACCCTGGCGTTGGGGGAAGCTTGAGTGTGAGTGTGCGTGCGTGTGTGTGTGTTGCACGTGTGCACCCGTAATTTTCCATTTGTGAAGTTTTTCCCTTTGCTTTATTTTCTTTTTTTTTTTTTTGGTAGATTTTTCACGCTTCCGGCAGGAGTAACATTGATGAAGCTGCAGTTGTCGTTGTTGTTGTTGTTGTTGGTTGCCACAACTTGACAGACAGTCAGATAGAGCCAGAAAACAACAACAACAACAACAACAACACGGCACCCTAACAAGCTCTGTGTGTATGCGTGTGTGTGAGGGTGTCAATTTGCAAAGAAAAAAAATGTTTACGCGTTGAGCGTGTGGCATGCAAAAATCGAAGTTGAAAAATAAATGCGAGACAACTCCCGGGAACTGTTTGTTTATGCGGCCTATAGAGCTGGTACATGTGTGTGTGTGTGCGAAAATAAAAATGGCTGCCAACAAAAATTGCGTATGTGTAATAAGATATTTTAGTGACTTATGTCACAGCGCGTGCAAATCCATCAAATGCGCCCACACACACACACACACACTCTCACACACATACACACACACACACACATTTTAGTGAAATGTCGCTTACTTGTAATGGGATCACAAACGCACTTCAATTTCATTTGTGACGCTTTACGCGCACACACTCAGATACACACACAGATACACACACAGATATACACACACAGCAGTCCGCGTATCAATCACAAATTAATGAGATGTGAGTGCCGCACGCATCGCATCAACTTCCTTGGGCCCTACTTTAGATACCCATTTCCTCTTCTTTTTCTTTTTGCCAATTTCTTGCGCTTCCTTATGCTCTGCTTTTTAGCTGTCACTTTGTTACTTCTACAATTTCAGTTCTCTGCGCTTTTAGCTCACTTTTTTTTGCATGCTTCACATGCAAATGCTATTTCTCAGTTGAAATTACACAATTCATCACATTTCATTACATTTCAGTCAATCAGTCAGTCAGTCAGCCAGTCAGTCATTCAACTCAATCATTTGCTCTGCTCTGTCCTTTTGTCCAATTTGCTAGCTAAAAAAAAAAGGTAATGGCCTTTTGGTAATACCAATAAACATTGTGTATAAAAACTATACTCTCTGTAATTGAGTATAATTTTATGTTGTAATAAAAATAATTAAATTTACGGCACTTGACATTAAATACAAATTAGCGTGAAATTGGCTAATCAGTCTTGGTAATAGATATTGGTAGTAAAATTTGTCTACTAATTGTCACTTAAAAGGCAAGAGGTATATTAGGTACTTAATGCAAAAGTTGGTTTTAAGTTAAAAAAAAAAACCATCAAAATCTCATAATATCGATTTCTCAAAGTCTGTGTATGGTAATTTGTATATTTTTTATATAGACATAACTTTTAAAAATATAATAATACAGGTATATAATAAAACGGAAAACGAATTCGAACATTTCATCAGGATTCATTTTGAAACCGAATGTTCGGTGCTCCCAATTTCACCAAACCGAATTTTTCATGTGGTTTGAAACCGAATGTTTTGTTGCAAGCGCAATTAAAACGAATCGGCAAAATAGGATTAAAAAAATACAAATTTTTAACTGAAATAATTTTTTAAATATTTTTTTATATTCTTTGATTATATTTATGTCAAGTTAAAGTTATGTATTTCTAGACACGAACACATGACCTATTGGTGCGACAGGGTTCCCGCGTTACACAAAGAAAATTTCCCTTGTAACAAAAATAGCCAAGTCGTACCTATTTAAATTCAATAAATATTGTTGCCAAGGTAATTTTTTAGTGAAATTTTATTTAAAAGATAGAATAACAAAGACCAAGCAATATTTTAATGAAAATAAAATGTTAAAAACATATAGCTACAACATGACAATTTATCGAAGAAATAAGGGAAATATACGATATTATCGAAAATAAAAAGGGGAAAAAAAATTCGTTTTTCGTAGCACGCACAATCGAATTCGAATAAAATTGTTCGGTTTGATCTTTTCGTTTTCGGAGCACGGCTGTATGTTTTTTTAAAAGATGTATCGTTATTTATATATTTATTATATTGACCTTTGTTTCTAAATGGGATATCCCAAGTGGGATTTTTTTTTTTATATGAAGTTTTGTCATTACGTGCGAAATTTTTCGAACTGCGTGCCTTAAAATAAAAATTTTGTGTTTTACGCCTGATTCTGCTGACTACGACTGGGAATTACAACGATTTAAAATTATTAAAAGAAACAATTATTCATTAGGCAACAAAAATAATTCTCGATAGATTTTTTTGGTAAATATCCTACTATTCTAAAACTATATGTTATCATTTTATAGTATTTGAAGCTTAAAATTAAGCACAATTTTTTATCAGAAAAGAAATTAAAAAAAAATATCGTTAACAAATTAAAAATTTAAAAAAAAAAATTTGTTTTTAATTTTATTTAAAATTACGGCTTAGTTACTTTTTACGTAAAAAGCTAAAAAGGCATTACCAAAAGTAAAGATATTACGAATTCAATGAGTTTTGTAACGAGATTTTGGAATGCTTAGTCTTAAGGACATCAATTAGCCCAAAGAGATTACTACTGGCTGTCTTTGGGAAATATCGTGAACAGAAACGTAGCGAGAAGTTAATTTGGGGGAATTCTGCTGTGGATCATAAAACATACCTAGAGAACAAATAATTAAAAAAAGAATTTTTTATAAAAAAAAATTATTTCGAATTTATTAGGGATTTTAATGTTTTGCCATCTGCAGTCTCATCCAAAGATTTATCAGCGCATATCTGATCCATATGTCGTTAGATAATGCAATTGCTAAGAGAAAGAGCATATAGGTTCGATTGCACACCCATTAAGGTGGCCCTTTTTGTAATTAGTCAATTTAATCAATTTTAGAGCTTAGCAAAATCATGCAGTCCGGCTCAATATTTATTTAAAATTATTTTTAGAGAGACATAAGACTGTTTGAATTATGAACTTTGACCTATTTTAGTGTCCATCAAATACTTTCGGATCGCCTTGAAATTTTACAGGCGGTATATGCTGGTAAAAAGGAAACTTTTTAGGTGGGGTTATTGATATCAATGGTTTAAAAATCTGTCATGCCAACGGCGGCCACTCTAATACCTTCTTGTGACTCACATTTTCCGTAAGAAAAAATTTCTGACCCCCTAAGTCCTAAAGACAGATTCTGATTCATTCATTGGGTGCCGATTATCTAAGAAATGTAACCAGCATTATAAAATTAGAGAATTTTTTAAGACCAGCTTAATGCTCTTTTTCAATATTGTTGAACACTTTTTATTTTCGGATATAATTAATAAAACTGACTTGTTTCCCAATTCTACAATTTTACTACTACTTGTAGTTTCGATATGGATCTTTTCTACTACCACAATCCAAATCGGAAGTATGCCTCACTATATAGTATTTATATGCGCACAAAACTTTCCATATACCTAATGCGCAAAGCTCGAATTAGTTCAAAAGATTTAGATCAAGGTCATTCCTCCAAAACTCGCCAAAGATCTAATGCCAATCTTGAGTTTACTCCCATTCTCATGCTCCACCCAATACTGTTCATCTTTCTTTAGCAACTCAGCAATTTGCCATCAGGTTGAACGCTAACCCCCCCCGCCAAAAAAAAGAAAAGATGACGAAGAAAAAAGTATCCTAGTCACAAATTGCACAGCGTCATAAAATGCAAGAATTTCAATTGTCTGCAATTTGTGTGTCCTAGGAACTCCTTGGCCAAACCACAACAGACCCATTTTTATAGCTGCTTACAGTTGCTAACCGTTGGCCAAGTCCTGATGCCAACCCCGCCGAGCACTCCGCCAGCCTTAGTTGGTGCTACTCTGCTGGTATCTGGTCCGTGTTCCTTTGGACTAACTTGGCTGAAAAGCAAAGTATTAGAAATACAATAAAGTGAAGTCAAAGTGAAAAGTTTTACGCATGCTGGCGAACAAAGAAATGGCGCAAAAACTGCACACAAAAATAAATAAAAGAAAAGATGATGGGGCTAGAGCCGACAGTGGGATACCCTTATGTGTAATACAAAGTTATTTATGCAAAAACAATATGTACAATGTATGTGTAATTGTTAGAAAGTAGCATACAAAGAGATGTTCTCAATTTAGTGCGAGAATCCAGTTGTTGTTGCCGTTTTCTGGACTGATGTCCGGTAAGGGCATAGGCAAGTGATACCATACTAAGTCACAAAAAAAAAGGAAAATAAATAATATGATTTTTGAAGATATTTTTAAGAAATAAGATGACTACGGAATTTGTGTAAAATTTAAACTCAAATACCTAGATTTTAATTTAAGTTAAAAATATGTGAAAAAAATGAAAAATTTATATCATAATTTAATGACCCAAAATAAATGAATTTATAAATAAAATGTAAAAAAAAAAATTGAATCTGTCGAATTTGACTTTGAAAAACTTCAAATATTTAACTTATAAAGGGTCATCAATCTTGAGGGTTTTTTTTCAATTAGGTTTTTTTGATAAGCCACGCGGGAGTATTGTCAAGTTGCCATGTGTTTTTTATTCAGTTTTCATTGCCATTGCCATCATGGAAAAACTTACACCCGAACAACGTTTACAAATCGTAAAATTATATTACGAAAACTCACGTTCTATAAAGAATGTTTTTCGCGTGCTTAGGCCATTTTGTGGTCGCCATAATCGACCTACTGAGACCTCAATTCGCCTTACCATCAACAAATTTGAGACCCAATATTCATTATTGAATGATACTCGACCGAATAGACCTCATGCAGGGCGTAGTTTATGGGCCGGTGGAATCATGGGTACATATTTCTTCAAAAATAGCGCTGGTCAGACCGTAACCGTCAATGGCGACCGTTATCGCACCATGATAACGAATTATTTGCTACCTGAAATTGAAGCCCGAGATCTCGACGACATTTGGTTTCAACAAGACGGCGCTACTTGCCACACAGCCCGAATGGACATATTGAGGAACCAATTCGGTGAACAATTCATTTCACGCTCTGGAACGTTGAATTTGCCACCAATATCGTATGATATCACGCTGTTAAAATTTTTCCTTTGGGGCTACGTGAAGTCTAAAGTGTTTGTGGATAATCCAGAGGCCAATATTACCCGTGTTATTCGCGAGATACCGCCGATTATAAAATTGGACGAGCTACGGCGCAGTTGCGGCCAACATTTGAAAAGGATTATTTTTAAAAAGTGAATGGCAAGAATGCTTCTTTCTAATAATAATAAAGAATTTCCGATTCATTTGAAATTTGTTTTTTTTATTTAAAAAAAAAAACCTCAAGATTGAAGACCCTTTTTTTATAACTGCCCCCAGCCATTTTGGAAAAGTAATGATGCAGTTCGATTCATAAGTCAAAACATTTTTTTTTTCGCAAAATTCAGTTAACACGTCACGGTTTAATTAAAAAAAAAAAACATGTTTTTCATTTTTATTTAATTGTGACTAAACTACTGAATATTTTTGAAGCAATTTTTTTATTAATCTGAGTTGGCAAAACGGCTTTTAAAAAATATTTAAATTTTTTTAGCCCACATTTTCTTAAAACGTATTGAATTTTCTTATTTTTGAAGTAAAACTTTATAGGCGGCATTGTGACTTTCGAAAGGAGTAACTTTAAGATTCTGTTAAGGTGAGCAAAAAGTGTTAGAAAGGAATGAGAACGACGTAGAAGATGGCGCGAGGGAGGAGGAAAGTCGTACTCCCGAAGTGGACGTAAGGGAGGCGCTAAGGCACTACAGTTTAGGCAGCTTATGGCTCGGTAGAGTAATGTTTTTTTCAAAATTAAAATTTTTAAGTCAAAGTAAAAAGTTATTGCACCAATAAATTAGGACTCAAATAGTATATAAAAAAAAAAAAAAAATTTTAATTTTTATTAAGAAAATTAAATGTTTAACAGTGTTGCTTGCCATTTTAGCTTTTCTTGAAAATATTTTTATTTTTCCTAAGGATCTGAGCATTATAGCTATCAAAAGTACGTCACCTCCAAGCGCGTGAAGTCAGCAACATTACATTAAACCAGAGTATCTCTAAACACATTTTTCTTTTTAAATTGCCTATAAAATCTCAAATATCAAAATCTTGTTCTTAAATGAAGGGATTTTGAAAAAAAATTTTCGGTCTGAACTTAGTTAGACCTCCAAAAATTGATTTTTTTGCGCAAAAATTTTTATTAATTCAAATCCTTTGCTCACGAACAGAATTAGGATATAAACGAAAAAAAGTATTTGCAAAGATCTGAGCATTAGAAACTCTGTTATAGCTATCAAAAGCACGCCACCTGCAAGCGCGTGACGTCAGCAACATTAAACCAGAGTATCTCTAAATATATTTTTCTTTTTAATTACCTATAAAATCTCAAAATCTTGTCCTTAAATGAAGAAATTTTGAAAATTTTCGTTCTTTCTGAACAGAATTCTAAAACCTATATGAATTGATTTTTTTGCGTAAAAATTTGTATTAATACAAATCCATTACGAAGAGAGTTACGATATAAACAAAAAAAAGTTTTTGTTTCATGATTTCAGATGAATGATTTTCCATAAATTATGCTCGCCGCTTAGGATGTGTGGAAAAAGGTGTTTTCGTACAACGGATCTTTTATCTGAGGGTAATAGGAACCTATTATTGAAAAAATATTAAGAAAAAAAACTTGAAAATTCACTTATTTTACGGAGATTAAGTGCATGTAACACCTTAAGTTCACGCTTTGTTTAGCATATTTGTTTATCATTCCGGGCGAAATATTTCGTGCTGCGTAGACCCTTTAATTTAGCAACATTTCTTTCAAATCTATCTTATTTTGACTGCCGACTTCTGGCAACCCTAGTGTTTAGGCCTGATGAACTTATTTGGAAAATACAGATCGATGGCAGGGTCCTCGAGTAGATAAGAAATTTGACAATAACTCAGTTTTGAAAAAAAAAATAATGGACTTAGTTGATGTGATGTCTAAAGTGATTTGGGTCTAAGTTGCGTCTACCAAAAATATCCCACTTTTGAAAAAAATAAAGTTATGCGAGAACTGATTAGTCAAGACTCAGCTTAAAATGTGGGACATTCTTTTTGTGTCTGTTGCATATTTTCCGATAAATCTGCTATATCCTTTAGCTTTCGATTACAGAGTATAAAGAGCGGTATAGAGAAAGGGGAAAACTTTGCTGTTTGCAAAGTTTTCTGGCGCCCTGCGTCAACTACCTTTTGGCCACAAAAGCGCTACCACAAACAACTTTGTTTGCAGTAAGAGAGTGTGTGTCCGTGTGTGTGTGTGTCCGTATCCATGTGTGTGTGTGTTTGAGACGCGGCTTAAAAACTTTTAACAATGCACAAAGCAGCAAAGTGATTTCTTTCATATTATTAACTTCAGTTGAGAGCATGTGCTGCCAACCTCTTACAATATATAGTACATATGCATATGCATGAAAGTGGCTTCTGGCTTCTTCTGGCTTGTGGCTTCTTCACATACACATATGAAAGAGTGCTGCCAGCTTAAATATTTCAAGTGCTGCCCAGCAAGACGCCATTGTAGTCGGGGCGGGCATGTCCACGCCCAAAGCTCACACGGCATATCCAGAGTTGTAGAATTTATGGCAAATTTAATCTGTAGCCCATGATCATGCTGGTCATCCATGGCCACGGTCCGTGTCAGCCGCTCCAAAGGGACACGCTTGCGTGACTTTAAAAAATATTCGTTTGATGTGCGCGTATTTGCATATAACAAATTAAATTTTTTTTTATTGAAAATTGTTTAGCTAGAAATCTTGTTGTAGTTTCTTATGGCCAAACAACCAACACGTTCGAGTTTCACGCACAAACTGAATCAAAAGTGCTGCGAGTTCACTCTGACTGTCAGTAGTAGTTGCTACATTGTCAGTCATGCAAATCGCTATAAATTTTAATTTATGCAACTGCAACACAATTAACCCGCTGTGAGGATCAGTACCCTGGAAAAAGGCAAAGGGGTTGCTTGCTACCTGGACGCAGCCGCAGGCTCAGCTTCCGTTTAAGGCGTTAACGCAGGCGCATAAATTATCCGCTAGATAATACCCCCTTCGTGTCTGTGTCACTGCCTAGTCACGTAAGGCCCACATCAATCGTTCCTGCCAGAGACAGCAACAAAATTTGAATGTCCAGGAGTTGGAAGAGCTATATGCAAGTTTTGCTACTCTTCCTCTACCAAAACGTTTGATGCGGCTTAACAGCTGACAAATTTTTCCTACATAAGTCCTGCTATTGATTGATGAGCAGGCGTTTGTTTGGGTATTATGAAAGATATTTTATTGAGCTTAAGTTGCATATCCTGCTGTTTAGTCCTGCTAGAAGTTAAACAGCATTTGTTTTCACAACAAATTGTTCTTTGCTTTCGGCCTTTGTGAACAATAAAGTTCCATTGATGTATTATAACTTTCCTTGACACTTTTCTTGTTGTTTTTTTTTAAAGAATTTTAGTCAAGTTCTATCAAAATAGAACAGGTTTTGAAATGATTATTTTTTATTTTTATTTTAGGTCATGAGATCAATTCTGGTCCTGGAATAATGTGTTATGATTAAAATTCAGGAAATAAAAAGAATTTGCTTCTAGTTTTGATATTTTTCTTTAGTCTTACAACTCATTGAAAGAATATACTCATGCCTTAAGTTTTACGTCTTTCAAAACTTACTATTAGAATATGAACAGTCCTTAAAAATTAGACATAGAAAATATTATCTTAGAAAATATAAAAAAACAAACTAAAAAAAAAAAAAATTTTTTTTCTGAGCATTTTACGCTTCAAGCTTAGTATATAAATATAAATACGTTAGACATATCATGAATATTTTTATATTTTTATAAATTAAAAAAAAATTTAAATTAAAAAAATATTTTTATAAATTTAAATTATCTAAAACATTTACTTTTAAATTAAATTTATTTAAAAAAAAAGTTAGGTATATATAATAGTATTTTTTTTTAAATTAAAATTATTTTAATTGTAAAACTTTTTTAATTGGCGTTAATAATATACTTCTTAATAGCAATAAAAGGAGAGAAGCAAATTTTTCGTTTTATTCAAATATTTATATCTACAAATTTAATAAAACTACCTAAGCCACTGGCGCATCCACGTTGGGTGTCGAGTCCGGAGCGCCCCAAAAGTTCGAAATGGGTTGACAGTTTTTTTTTATTTATTTTCATATTTCTGTGAAATTAAATTATTATGTTTTAAAACAAAAAAAAAAATTTTTTAAATATTTTAAAAAACTAAAATTATTAAAAGCAATCATTTTTAAATTAACTTAAATTCATATTTTTATATATTATTTTTTAATTAATTTTAATTTTACAATTTGCTTTATTTGCTAAAATAATATAAAAATATTGCTTAAGGCTAGCTTAACATAGGTTTTAGATATTCTATTGCTAAAACTGCGAAATTTAAAAAAATAAATTTATAAGTATAAAGGCGTTAAACTCGAAAATTTAATGTTAAGGAAAACGCTGGCAAGAAAAAAAATAAACTTTAATTATGATGAAAAAAAATCTTTTTTATGTATTAAAAAAAAAATTTTTTTTAAGTAGAAATTTGTTCTGAGTTTTTGAAGCTTCAAGATTGTTTTTGTATAAAATAAAATCTAAAAAAAAAATTTTAATTTTTTTTATAATTAATATAATATGTATTTGTTATATAGTGCTGGACAAAAAATAAACCATAAATACGGAATTATTATACGATTTTTGAATGGGAAAAGAGGAAGATAGAATTTATGCTTAAAAATAAAAAAAAAATCATTTTTATAGCTTTAGCTTACTTTAAGTAATTGGGAGAATTTTCAAAAAATTTCAAGACATTTTTTTTAAAATAATGTTATTTAGCTTCGCCAGATCAGTTTTATAGATTTTTAAATATGGGCGAAAAAAAGTGAAGAAAAAATCCGATTACTTTTAAGTTATCGATAACTAAATATTGGATTTTTCATTTTTAGACTTGTCTTTGGCAAGCCATATCTCCCAAAAAAAATAAAGATATGGAAGCAAATTTTTTTTTTTCCATGAAAGATAAAATTTTTAATTTGAAATAGAAAATTTTGTACACATTTTTTTACATTTTTAATTTTTTATTTTTCTAATTTTACATTTTAAATATCTCATACACTTGCAATTAGTAGTGTTTAATAAATTGAATTGAAATATTTCTCTTTGAAGTAAAAACTCACTGCTGTGTGCTTTAACATCATAATATTGGGATAAAACTAAGGAAGAATTAATTTGTTATTTATTAATATTTCAGTTTGTAGCACTTGTATGAGAAATAGATATGGCACTCTGTACCAACCGGTGCTGTGTATGATAAAAACCCTTTTAAAATAATACTACAAAAAAAAAACTACACAAAAAAATCGCTCCTGTTTTTATTTCCTCTGCAGTCCTTTCTTTAAATCAATTATTTTTAAGCAAAGATTTTCAATTTTTTAACTATTATTTTTTATGCTTACTAAAGTTCTTTGCCAAAAAAGCAATATTTAAACTTACTTTAAGTAAGTTTTGCACTTTCTAAGCTTTAAACCATTTTCCACTTCCAATTTCATGCCATCATCAGCATCATCATCATCATCATCATCATCATCGGCATGCTTAACCCATTAAATCTCTGACATAAAAATATATTACCATTTAAAACTTTTTGGAACAACACCAACAAATGTGTGTGTTGTAAAATGCGCACATGAGCTGAAAGAAATAATATCAGCGCATAAATCAACAATTTTTATGCAATTCCATAGATAACATAACAAAACCTTCGATCCCAACCCCAAACCCGAAACCCTTTGATGGCTGCTCCCTTTAAACATATGCCAGCCCATTAACATAGAAAAGTATGTTATGAATATTCATAGTTTGATTTTGAATTTTTTTTTTTGCGTTTTCTCTCTGGGGCATTGTTTAAAATCGGCGTAACGTAAATTAAAAGCCAAATTTATAATAATGCCGGAGAGCAGCGATAGACAAAGGCAACCGCACCCTTTAACCCCTTAAGCCACCTATGTGCGCCTTCATAGCTTTATCCTTTAAATGTGCGCAAACCACTTCCACTTTTACTATGTGCAAATCGGCAATAAATCGCCCAGGACACAATAGACAAACAAAGGGACTTCAAGTGCGCCTGCGCGCATCCTTTTTGTCTATGGTCCTGTACCATGTATGTTTGTTGGTTTTTACTTGTTGTCAAGGGTTAAACTCATGCAGAGTTTTGGGTTCCTGACTTTTACTCGATCGCTACCCACAGACAGTGAGCTCGAGTGGAGGTTTTGTTCGAATTCCTTTTTATGGGTTGCACTTAATTAGACTTTTATAGAGAGCAAACAAAAATTTCACTTCACATTTCATGCTCAAATTGTTGATGTGGGCCTAGCTATCATATCATCTGCATATTAGCCATATGTAGATCAGTTGGGGTTCTAATTAAAACGCATGCCAAAAAATATTTTTTATTTCGTTTATTATTTTTTTAAATTTTATTTTAAGGAAGCCTTTATTCAAATAAATATATTTTATTGTGATTTAAACATCAAATAAGCTAGATTGGATATTTTCCTTCTATGTTAAGCTATCGCATGGTTCTTAATATTAACTTAATCATATTTCCTGCTTAAAATAATCTAAACCAAAATCAATTAGCTCAAGCAACTTTTTAATAAACAACTCTCTTATTTTTAACTATCTTCTAGATGGGACTTTCTGGAAAGCAGCCAATATTCGTGGACTTTACCTTAGGCCAACTCTGCTTACCGTGTGAGCCTCCTGAATATTTTACCAAGAACCATTTGAAAGATTTTTTAATTAACCCTCAAATGCCCAATAGTTCCTTGAGTCACTTATTGTATTTTTGCAAATAATTAAAAAAGTACCAGCTTTTATATCAATTGAATTTTTTTTGGCAGTCCTTAAGGACCTTTTCCGATTTTCAATCCTACATCATTTTAAAGGTAATTTTTGAATTTAGAAGCCGTTAAAGTATCTGTAAAAAATTTTTTTCGAACATTGTTAAACATATATTATCAAAATTGGCATTAGAGGGTTAAACCATTTTTCTATGTTATAGTTGTTTTTAGGTTAGACTGGAGCTGGTTGCTGAAAACGAATTCTCTTTTCATATGTATTACACTTACTTTTGTAGTAGGCTCCACTACCAACAGATACTATGGTTTATAAGAACTCTTACAAAGCTTACACCTACACATTGTTTATGAGAACCAACGTAAAGCTTAAGCGCGGACACCAACCTTACGAGCTTTCACACAAGCACACGCTCAGACTGCATACACAAAAGATCAAGGAGTTAGTCTATGATTGCTCGTGGTCTGAAGCAGTGTGTTTTGTGTGCGCGTGATTAAATTGTAAAACAATAGACAATAGATATTTGAATAAAACCAAACAATAAACTCGCCTCCTAAACTTTTTACCAAGTCCTAAGACTTCTTCTTCTTCTTGCTTTCACCAAATATTGAATAGTTTTTCAGCTCTTTTGATAGATCTTAGCAGATTGTTATTCCTAGCGCTGAATAAAATTTAAAAAATAAATTTAAAAATTTACATAACACTCGTGGATACGGCCGCAGCGCAGTCGACACACGAACATGTGTAAGTGTGACAATTTTCTCTCTCGTTTATGCTTGATTGTCGATCTTGCGCTCTTATGCGCTCTTGCTTACTGCGCTGCTTACTCATACAAAGGAAAGTTTGTTAGTTTTGCTCATCTCTGATCAAATGGATGGCAAAGTAAAGGCGCAGTTTTATGATCAAAGCGAGTTATGCCTTCCAGATATATCTTCTAAAGCTTAAAAAATCATTTGCATCACATTTTAGTTTATCGAACATCGGGCACCAAAATACAGATAGTAAATGATAGCAAGAAAAACATTTCATATTATGGAGAAACCAACACTGCTTTGCTGATTTTCTTCTAAAAAGTACTAATAATTGTTTACGGTACACTGCTGTTTCTAAACTTTTCCCATAAACATCTCATCACTAAGAACTTTTCCAATAAAATATTTAAGATTTATTTATTTATGTGAATTCAAAAATAAATACCCATACATTTTAATGAGTTCGCTTTATCTGATAAAATAAGTTCAACATCAAGAATAATCAGCCGTGCTCCGGAAAACGAAGAAATCAAACCGAACAATTTTATTTGGATGCGTTTTTGCGTGCTGCGGAAAACGAATTATTTCGTCGATATTTCCCTCATTTTTTCGATAAATCCTCATGTAGTGTTGTTTGACACAAATCAACTGACATGGTTACCGCAGCTCTGCAGCTTTCTATTACGATATGTTGCTTACATTTTATTTTCGTTAAAATATTGCTAGTTCTTTATTATACTTTATATTAAATTTATTGAAATTTAACACGACTTAGCTATTTTTGATACATGGGAAATTTTCTTTGTGTAACGCGGGAACCCTGTCGCATTTATCGTCATGTGTTCGTGTAAGATGCACTTACACGAACACAAAAAAAATCGTTGTGCATGCTATTTTTTGAGTTGTCAGAAAAAAAATAATTAAAAATAACTGTCAATAAATATATAACTTTAAGTGGGCATAATTATAATCTAAGAATATCAAAGATTATTTAAAAATTTTTATCAAAACAAAATGCAGATAGGAAGGCACACGAGTAGATACAGTGACTCAGACTCAGGTGTCACAGCAGTGAACTTGCCAGGAGTCTACTTCCCTCTAGGCCTCTTAGCCGGCTTAAAAAACAAGGATTCGCTGACGATTCTCCACCCTCTTTTTACGAAGTTTGGCTTTTTGAATTGTTATTTCTGTTATTGTTTAGGTATATTCTGTGTACGGATTCAAAACTTATTTTTTGTTTATAATAAAAAAAAAACAAAAAGTATAAAATGAGTAGTAAAGCTATTTTGCCGTTACGTCATAATTCCTCTTGGAACAAAACATTTGGTTTCAAACCACATGAAAAATTGGGTTTGGTGAAATTGGAAGCATCAAACATTCGTTTTCAAAACAAATCCGCGTAAAATGTTCGGATTCGTTTTGCGGAGCATGGCCGAATTTTCATTTTTATGAGAATAGGTGGAGAAGCCTAAATAGAGTCTGCCTAGAACAGTTCAAGGGTATTTATGATTTTGCCGCCTAGGCGTCAAATATAGAAATATTAAAAAAAAGTTTTTTTACAGAAAATAAATGCTATCATAAAATAGTAATAGTTCTTAAAAATTATAACTCTTAAATGTCAAAAGGTTTTGAACCCCCTCAGTTCAAACTTAGCCATATCTGAGATTTTCGTATGTTATTTACTTACTCTTAAAATATTATAAAAACTCTACTTTTGTATCGAAGCTGCTATTAATTTGATTTTTTTGTAAGTTAAAGAGTATTCAAATTTTTTTTTGCGAAATAATTATGCTTCTCAAGAAAACCTTATACTTGACTGCCTTTTATCTTTTTTTTTTTTCAAATGCTACATTTGGGCAATGTCCTTGAAAACTTTCTGCAAGTGAAAGTAAAACTTTCTTTAAGAACTAAAATGGCAACAGAAAGAACAAAAAAAAAATGGCTGCTAATGACACACAAGAGTTAAGAACAATGAAAACAAAAGCGGAAGCGGAAACAACAAC
The DNA here is from genome assembly GCA_949987675.1 of Chymomyza fuscimana. Classification (NCBI taxonomy): domain Eukaryota; kingdom Metazoa; phylum Arthropoda; class Insecta; order Diptera; family Drosophilidae; genus Chymomyza; species Chymomyza fuscimana. The sequence continues at coordinate 4,176,002 of OX465089.1, forward strand.
AAAACCTAAGCAAGCCACTTGCAAGCAGCTGACGCTCTCTCTCTATGTGTGTGTGTATGACTCTGCTAACAACAACAAAAATTAAGCAACAAGATGGCGTTAAGCCGACTTTAGCAGCGCAGTCGCTGCGCTGCCCGCCCACAGTGAACGTTTTCCGCCTGCAGTACGTGAAAATGAAAATGTTGCGCACAAACTTTTTTTCGTTTTGATTTTTTTTTTGTTTGCTGCTTGACTCATTTTCATTTGCGCTAGCTCGCTCTCGCTGTCTGTATGTGTGTGTGTGTGTGTATGTGTTTGTGTGGGTGTTTGTGTTTTGGCAATTAATTAAAACTTTGTTGGGGTTGGTTATGGTCCTGGCTCTGTCTCTCGGTGTGTTTGTGTGTGAGTGTTGCTGTCTGTGTGTGCTTGTCTGGGCGAAAATGATGTCAAAGTATTTGAGCTGCTTGCTGTGCTTTTTTTTTTTTTTTGCTGTCTGGCTTGTTTAAGGGAATTCCCCAATTATTCGTTGTCGGCAGCGTCCTCGACATCGTTCATTTATTCTCAACTTAATTTGTTTTTACTTTCAAATGGCGCTCATTGCTTGTGTGTGTGTGTGTGTGAAACTGGAACTGTTTCTTTGGTCTGAGCAGGGTGGCTTGGCTGGCTGGCAATGAAATGTGCAACTTGTTGCTGCTGCTGTTGCCTGTGTGTCCTTGCATGTTAATGAAATCAATTATGACAACAACTTGTGGCATGTCATTTGTTTGGCCGTGTCTACCAAATTAAATGCTCAAAAAAAAAAAACCAAAAAAATCGACTGCCACAATTTGTCAAGCACATCTTACACACGCGCTCTGTATAGCCTTTGTATCCTGGGCAACGCATCCTGCCTCAAGTGCCACGTTCCTTTGCTGTAGTTCCTTATTTTTTTTTTTTGTGGCAACAATTTTTCAATAAACGACAGGCATATTCAATTTAAAGAACAGTTCCCGCATAGCTTTAGCTACAGCTGGAATTGCTCTGATGATGGCATTTAAAATTCATGCAGCCCACGCAGCGGCTCCAGCACCAGGCCGGAGACCAGGCAGCAGCTGTCACTCGCGCAACTTGACGATGTCTTTCACATATGCAGATGATGTTGCCTTGGAAATATAAAATAAACACGCATCCTGTGCGACATTCAATTCAACATTCCATTGGATGCGTCTTCTCCCTATCCATCTATATATACCTAACAGTACCTACCCCTTTTACCTTTTTGTTTTGCCTTTTTGGAGTGTAAGCGAGAGGATACATGAATGTCTCGTTGTCGTTTGATTTTTATTCATTTCTCGCATAACAATGACGCTTATTATGAATTCTTTGTGATTTCGCGTGCTTTTTTTTTTGCCCACTTCTTTTCATATTTTCAATATCTTTTCTTCTCTTTTTCATTTCAATCGCTGCATAATAAAACAGGTATATCTGGTAACCGTCGTCACACACTCACACACACACACCCACACACACACACTCGCACACACATGACACTGATTGTTATTCAAATGTGATTCTTATGTTGTATGTACTGGTAAATTTTTTTGTATTTTTTATTATTTGATTGTATTCTCATATTCTCTGCTCCTTGAAATCCTTTGGCAATAATTTTTGAAGGCCTTTGTTTTTGTTGTTGTTGTTGTTTGTGTATTGTTTGTTTTACATTTTTAATGCAAGAATAATGATTAATGTTGTTGCAATTGTATAAGGATGGATGTATTTATGTATATGTTGCCCCAACTTAGATTAGCAGTATGAGTACATGTGTGTGTGTGTGTGTGGGTGTATATATGTGTGGTACGTTGTTTGACAGTTTGTAGCTAATAAGGTCATGACCTTCTGATGTGACAGCAGCTTGACTTTATGACCTTTCACAATTCAACTCAATTAAATTAATAATATTGTAAATCCCTTTACTTTTTATTTTACACTTAAAAATAGGACGATTAATGTCATCATATCATTTATTTACACATACAATAGGATTTTGACAAAACTGTACCAAATATTATAACTCTTTTATATTAAAACTAAGAGAAGTAACGGAATCCATTTTACTTTTGAGAAAGAGAATCTATTATGAGCTTTCAGTGAGCAAAAAATTGCACTGATAATAATTTTTTTTTAAAATCGGCAAAATACCTAAATTCGGTCAACTTGTTCGAAATGAAAAAGTCACAAAATATAATGCCGGTTATCCAGCGGAATACCTTATCAGACAAACCAAAACTTATTCTATAAATAATACAGCCGGTTCCGGCAGAACACGCAAAAGGATGCTATAGAGCACGGCAGTAAACTAAGAAAAATTTTGAAAGATGCCTTAAATACACCAAAAGCTTTATCAATTGAATTCAATAAACAGCATTAGACATTAATTTGTAGAAAATAAGATAGTAGACAATAAAAAGAGGCCAGTTTTACTAACTTTGTAGCTCGTACAATTCTTTTGTTTTATCAAAGAATAAGCTTAAAAAGTTAACATTTGCTAAATAGTATAAAAACAAGGCACGATCGTTTTGGGAACACAAATTATGAATTTATAAAGCTCCTTTGAATATCCTAGACCGAAAAAATAAAGTTTATTGAAGGTAATTAACGAATGTTTGGGAAAAAAACCAATGCCTGTATGGGTGCGTGTAACTCATGGTGGAGGCTCGTTATCTTATCTATATTTAAGCTTCATTTGCTTGGACGATTTAGTACCAATTGATAGCATAATGAATAAAGCCAAATATTTACACATCCTAAATGACCGGGATTCTACTTCCGGTTGCAGAGTCATTGGACAATCCTTTATTATGGTACAGGATAATGCTTCATGCCACAATGTCCATATGATCAAATTTTTGGAGAGTAGTCAGCACATTTAATTGGCTATCTCAAAGCTTGTATCTTAACAGAATAGATTTTTTTTTAAGATCGTGAGAAGAGACAATTGTTGAAGAAAAAAGGCCTTGGTAAGATATTTTACAGGAAGCATAGGACAAATTTGGTAAAATCAGTTACTGAATTTTTGCAAAAGGTCTCTGACGTCAAAGGAAGGCTTACTTTTTATTATTCATTTTATTTAATCTAAAGTTACAGCTTTTTCTCTTCATCTGTCAAACTATTTTGTTTTGTCAAAATACTTTTGTCCACTAACATTTATGAAAAATCGTTCTAATTTTCTAAACTATAATATTAACAATAGTAGACTTATGCGTTTTGAGGAGCTTAATTTATCATTATTTTTAAAAAAAAATTTATTAAAAGCTATATAATTAATAAATCATAAGAAATTTCCAAATCAGTTTCTTTTTACTTATGTCAAAATACTTTTGGGCACTATTTTATATATATAATCAAATCATCAAATCTTATAATCATTCATAAGGTCAACTGACAAGCATTATACAATAAAAAAAAAAAGTGGAACGAAATCTTAAATATTCTTTCATATTAATCAATTTATATTTTGAAATCGAACCTCAGATGCAACTTACTTAGTACATGAAAATTTTCATGTTTTCTAAATTTAAATAATTTAATATCTCTTAAAGAGAGTTAAACCGTTTCGGTTAGTTTAATCTTTTTAATATACTACATCTGTAGTAAGAATCTAATAAAAGTTCCATTTTTGATGTTATATCATCAACCTTAAATAAATAATTAATATTTTTGAAGTTTTTTTACTAAAAATACTACGAAGATTTGAAACATACATAGTGCCGTATTTAAGGGGAGGCCAGCCACGGCACCCTGATCTCCACCACATGGGGGGCCACCACCAGTCGAAATTAAACTTTGGGTATTTTTGAACTTCTTTTAAAATTTGAAATCCGTCCAATCGAACGTTTTTTGACTCTCATACCTAACTGCGGCAGTTCTTAAATATTTAGAAGACATATTAGACGATTACTACTACTACTACTACAGTTGTCCTCTTCTCCTCGTGGAGCATAGGGCCTCTACCATAGATCTAAACCTAACTCTATTAGATGCTTCGCGGCATATATCGTTCCAATTATAATTTGCATTTTTGAGTTCTCTGTCTATAGTTCTGCGCCAAGTTTGTGCTGGTGCGCCAGGCCTTCTAGATTCTTGGGGGTTCCACCTGAGTGCTGCTCTTGCAATATGGTTTGTAGGTCTACAAGTCCGACGTCCGCTCCTAACCGCACCTAACTTGGTGAACAGACGCTAGAGATGTGGATTGCATTTAGCTTCCGTATTCACCTTCGACCTTACCGGCAAGGGAGGCCCTACCAGTAGCTTCGCTAAGAGTATATACCTTGAAGAGTTTGAGTAAGACTCGTTGTTCATGCGACGCCGAAGCAGTCAAAGCTTTTGCTCATGGTTTTCATCCAATTTCAGAAGCCATGTCTGAAATTAGCATCGACGAAGAACAAAAAGTTATTGTGAGAAATGAAGCTTTGGGACGGGACTTCTTCGAAACATGGATTGTCTAGAAACTGCTATTAACACATGTTTCTGACATGAGATTCTTGGCAGATTTGATGCAGCTAGCAAATACTTGCAAAGTTCAACGATGGTTCTTAGTACAGCTGTCAAATCATTGACGTTATTGAAATCTTTTTCAGATTCTATCAGGAATTCGTTTGCAATGTATGCGGAACAAGGAAAGAGATTGCCAAAAACGAATCAGTATGATACAGATTCGAGGACTAAAAAACCAAACGTACGTCTTCAAGCACTCGATTACGGGAAAACTCCATCTCTGAAGATGTCACCTTTTCTTCCAGTCATAGACTCTATCAGTGTTGCACTATCAGAGCGAATATCAGCATATAAAGTCCTTCACGAAAGATTTGGATTCTTGGCTGAGCTCACGGAAATCACGCATGTAACGATAATTGTGAAACTCAAGAATCTCATTAATTGCTACACAGATGACATAGAACCATACCTAAGTACTGAGTTGATGCATCTTGCCGAGTCTATTGAAATATTTTTGTATCGCATCATATCACAACTTTCGTTAATGCGGAGATAATACACCGCCTTTACTTATCCATGATGGTTACTATTTGCAGTTGAGAAAGATCCTTTTCGAAAATGAAACTGATCAAAAACAGATTGCGAACGAGTATGGGACAGAATCGTATGGCCAGTCTTATAGCCTTAAGTATCGAAAGCGATTTACTTCGAAGCTTATCTATTGACAACCATATTAACATTTTTGCATCAAAGAAATCGCAAAAAGTTTTCATGTCTTAATAAAGGGACATCAATCTTGAGGTTTTTTTTTCAATAAGGTTTTTTTGATAAACCACGCGTGAGTTTTCATTGCCATTTCATCACCATTATTGGATGACACTCGACCGATTAAACCTCGTCCAGCGTTTAGTTTATGGGCTTGTGGAATCAGCGGTCCATATTTCTTCAAAAATGACGCTGGTCAGACGGCACTACTTGCCACACAGCCCGTGAAACGATGGGCATATTGAGAAACCAATTCGGTGAACAATTATTTTGACGCTCCGGACCGGTGAATTAGCCACCAAGATCGTGTGATATCACACCGTTTGACTTTTTCCTTTGGGCTTCGGGGCTCCGTGAAGTCAAAAGTGTTTGTGGATAATCCAGCTACGATTGAAGCATTAGAGGCCAACATTACTCGTGTTATTCGTGAGATACCGCCGATTCTGCTCGAAAGCGTCATCGAAAATTGGAACCTCCGCTTGGACGAGGGAACATTTGAAAGGGATTAGTTTTAAAAAGTGAATGGCAAGAACGGTTCTTTCTATTGATAATAAAGATTTTCCAATTCATTTCAAATTTTTGTGTTTTTTTTTTTATTTAAAAAATCTTCAAGATTGATGACCCTTTGTGTACAATCAAATATGAACTTCTGTGCCCAAACGAGGGCTGCAGACTCCAGTTATCTCATGAGCGGCTTGTTTCATTTCCACATATTCTCAAATTGCAGCTCTTTCCAATTTTTTTGTTCCGTCTTTGATTCTTATGCCATCTTTGATCAAATTTTTGCCTACACATGATGTGCCTTTTATTTTATGATGCATTTTGTTAGATGTCGCCGTAAGGCTATTTGTCACAACGAAGCCGTAATCATCTATAAAAACAAAATTGATGACGCATTCTGATGGCTGCCATAAGAAAATGTTAACAATTTCCCCATAACACAAAAAAAAAAAGAAAAAATAAAAATAAGGAAAATGGAACATTTAAAGTGTTTGTTGCTGTTGAGAGCTCGTGAAATTCGCGTCGATTAAACCTTTTTTTATGTCGCTGTGTGCGTGTGTGTGTGTGTGTGTGTGTCTGGATATGGGTTTGGAATCTTTTGTCGAGAGTTGTCCAAGTTGTTGGCTGGCATTGGCGGCTGTCATCAAAAAATATTGTATTGTTATTATTTTATTTTTATGTGCCCGCTGTCGACCCTTGCGTTGAGCTGTTATTTGCATAAGGATGTGTTTTTTTTTTTTTTGTTGCGCGCGTTCTGGCAAGGACCAGCCGGGACTAACAAAAGCGTTTTGCCTTTTATTCTCTGCTTCCCGCGTTTCGTTTGCTTACTACGAATTGTAAATTTTTATGTGACTGTGTAGGGAGTTTTTGTGGGTGTAACGCTTGCCGCTCCAACTCCATAAACTCCCTGCTCTGCTCTCTTCTTGGACAGCTACGAGCAAGCAATCACACACATTGTAATTGAACACACACGCTCGAACGCATTTTGTTTAGATTTCATTTTTTCGGCTCATTCTTTTTTCTCGTTTTTTTTTCTTCTTATTTTTTGGGCATTGGCTTGCCTCTTGTTGTCCCCTGCCCCATTCCATGCTTGTCATCATGTTTTTAGCTGGTTTACAGCTTTCGTCTTGGGCGGTTCTGTGCTCCTTTAGACGCTTCTTTTTATACTCTTACGTAAAGTACAGTTGGCTTAAGCTGCTTTTAACGCAAGAATGGGAACAATGGAAATGGAACCACATGTAAACTGTCATAGGAACAAACGAATGAAACTTAATTTTAGTCTGTAGTAAGTTAACAGCAATAATGGTTGGGCTTGTATATAAGACTTTGTTGTAATAACGTTGCTGTAGAAAGTGCTCGAGGATTTGAATTATCTGATAAAATATTTTTCAGCCATATCATTGTGACGTAGATATATGAGGTGCTACCTGTCTATCTATCGGCCTACACCAATGAGGGTTTTAGAAAATGATAGACCGGTAATGTGTACCCCTACATTCTAACCACTCCATGTTTTTGTGTTATTCCAGGATATCTCAGTGCGTGCAGTCAGCTCTATTGATTTCGTTAATCCGATTTTTTTGTGATTCCTGTAATCGTCTACTCAGAGTGCTTGGGACTCATCGCATAAAATGCCTGCCTGAATATAGAAAAAGACCGGTATTCATGACCCGACAAGGAAACGAAAAATTAATCCGCTTCAGGGTGCTATTAGTATTACACGACCTATTCACCATTAACCATAAGACATAGATACGGCCACAACATCAGTTTTGATGACTACAATTTTGAAGTAGCCGAAAACTTGCAATTCCTCGGGAACGTAAATACAGACTATAATCCCCTCTCGGGGATCGTCAACGTGACGTGGTAAGCGGGCTCAGTAGCCTGTAAGGTCCACGAGGAGCAGTGAAGCGAAGAGCGATCCACAACGTAGAGAGTTGTCCGGACTGACTTGGAGCTTATAAATCACTGTCAAAACTTTGCTCCTTCACATATTTCTTGGTAAAACCGAGGAAAAAACTCAACCGTTCACAGTTCACCGTTCAGTTGTCAGAGCAATCACCGGTCACTGGCTTGTCGGAGCATATGCGACCAGAATGAATGCTCCGAGCAATGACTTCTGCAAAAGCTGCAGAGACGAGGAAGAAGTAGAAACAGTAGAGCACTTCTTCTGCTCCTGTGAAACTCTTTGTAGACGCAGGAAAAAGTACCTGGGAAATTATTTCCTCAACAACCTAGAGGAGCTAGGTTCTATCCTTCCGAAAATGATAGCAAGCTATATTGAGCAACAGGCTGGGATTCCCTTTAAGAACACATACCTGGAGAAGGGGGTTTAAATTGAGATCCTATGCGGTATCACAAAGGGCCAGTCTAGGCCTAAGTGTGCTGGCTTAGACTGCCAGCTACCGCTATAACCTAACCTAACCTAACCTAACCGAAACCCGAGGAATACTCAATATCCAAGTGGTACCCGTGTTCCTGCGGCTAACCCACCTGCATCGGCAGCACGACGGATTTGGAGATGCAAACTCCATTTTTAAGAAACCACATTAGATGACCCTAAGCTCAACTAGGCGTAATAGTAAGAAGAATAATAACATTCATAAAAACAAACCGATTACGATGGGCTGGCCACCTAATTAGACAAAACGATAGCTATCCTTCAAAACGAATAATGCTTGGACAGTGTGCAGGTAACCAAAGAAGAGGTCGACCGAAGATGGTTGGATAGGGTCGATCAAGATGCGGAGGACTTTGGACTTGAATGTTGGAGAACACAAGCCCGAGATCACGACGAATGGGCGCGAAAACTACAAGCGGGCAATGACCCGACTAGGGTTGTCTCGCCAATGATGATGATGATGATTAACCATTCATAATCCTTTATAGAAATCCACATCTAAACATTATGTTACTCCAAGATGTCTCAGGGAGTACAGTCAACCCCATTGATATAAGTCTTTGCTACTTGTAGAGTTCCTCAACAATGGGACTCAGTAGTTATAAGACTAGTATATGTTATATTTGGCAGACAGTTTGGAATACCACTAATACTACTAGGTCCATAACTTCAGCCTACTACCCAGTGTAAGTAAACTTGGGCGCCTCAATCCAAGTGCCGGGTTCTGGATCTACTTGGCTTTTACTTGTTCAGTTCTCGACATAAAATGTAAAACAGAATTTCATTTTCGGCAGGAATGCTTTGCTTATGTAGATGTGTGAGAGAGTGTGAGTGTGTGTGTGGTTGGTTTTGTTGTTTGTTGTTGGTGTTATTATTATTATTGTTGTTGTTGTTGTTATTGGGAATGCTACAACATTGTTGAAGCATGTAATATCCTGCCCAAGGATAAGGGTTGCAAATACACGCACGCATATCGGGGCGTCATGTATAAGTGAGTGTGTGTGTGTATTTTGGTTGTTGTTCTTGTTGTTGTTGTTGACGATTTCTGCTTCGTTCGTTATATTCTTATTTTCAACATTTTCTTGCTTGTTTTTTTTTTTTTTTTCGTTTATCTTGTTCTTCTTTTCATACGAATTTAGTTTATTGGTTTTATGTATATGTGGGAGGAGCTGTTGCTGCCTCATATATGCATGTACATACATATATGCTCTCATATGTGTGTGTGTGTGTGTGTGTACGAGTGTGACCGTTTTTTGGGGTGATTGATTGGCATTACGAAGCTAGCTCGTGCGTTGTTGCCATTTACATACACATTTCATTTATGCAAATACTTTCAATTCATATTCCAAATATCTTTGCCGAATTACAATAAATATTTTGCAACAACAAAAACAATGTGTGTGTGTGTGTGTGTGTGTCTTTGACAAGCTTACATTATAATAGATACATTCGCATTCGTTAAGCATTTTCGCAGTTAATTTCCCTTTAAGATTTGCACCAGTTAGATATGCATAACGATAGCCATCTATCTGTCGGTCTGTCCGTCTGTCTGGCTGTCAGTCAGTATGCTGTCTCACTCACACTTACAGACAGCTTCTCTCCCACTCCCACTCACTCTATTGACTTTATGAATGTTTTTGCTTAATTTCCTGTTAAGCCATTTTCAATATTTTGTAAGCAGCCTAACAAAATGGCAAGCCAGTTAGTAAAAGGCGTGGCAGTTGCTACAATGAACGACTGAACGAATGAATGATAATTAAAGTAAGGTCTGTCTGTCCGTACATCTGTCAGTCAGTTTGTAGTCCGGTAGTGAGACATTCGCTCAAGTGGCACACAGTTTATGCATGAAGAGACATGCTTATGAGTTGATTTATATCCAGTTAAAGTTATTGGCTTTAAAGTTAACGCCCACAATTTGTATTCAAATTGGAATTAAGCTTTAAATTAACATTTCACATACAAAAACACATACTAATGTAGGTACAGTAGACGCTGGCAAACAGCGATATATGAAAATTGAAGTCATCTTTTTTGGGGGCAAATAATAATAATAAATTTCTTGGAAAAATTATTGGCACATACATATGTTATTAAATGCCTAAGAAGTTATTTTGAAAATAATTTTTTCGATTTAAAAATATTTTCTCAAATATCTCTACAACAGCCAAGAAATATTAAAATATTTTTCAAAATACGATTTTACTTTTGGGAATGAATTTTTGCCAACTGAAATTTGCCAGGTTGTCGGATATTCTACGTACTGGACCCAAACGCAAAATTAGACAAGTCTTATATGAATAATACCTAATACTTTCAGCCAACACCAAATTCCTGACAAAGTTATTCAATAATATTTATTAAAAATATCAAAATTTTTATAATTATTTCCACAACTTAGAACCAACGTCACCTACTTTAAAATTCAACTCTATCCAAGCATTTCCACTAGCGAGTATCTACTGTCTTAGCATATGCTTTCAATGTATGCCGCTCTAAACATCAAACAGCCATAAGGCAACACACGGCGTATACGTAATATATGTAATGTGTATGTTACGGAACCACAGCTTGGTTTTATGCATGCCTGGCCATAGTCAGAGCTTGAAAAGTATCTTAAAGGATGCATAAAGATAGATATGAAGTTTAGCATTAGCTATTTGAATTTTTTTCTATTTCTGGCTGCACTGGCAATCCATAGCTGCAATCAGTTGAAGCTTCAGCCTAAAACGAAGCTATCTGGCATCGTTGTTATACCTAAAAGGTAATGACTGACAGATGAAGTGAGTGATATGGGGGATGGAGTGAGGGGGTATTGGCGGGGTGCCACAGCTATCGACAGCAAAAGGAAATTAATGTTCCTTTTTGGGTTGTTGCTGTTTGTTGCCGCCTGTCGCTGACGTTTGCATAAGTGTTTCTGAGTGTGTGTGTGTGTGTATCTGTGTGTCGGAACGTAGGTATAGCTGTGTGTGTGAGATTAATGATACTAAAAACCCAATTTGCCTGTACTACATACTTCATATGCTGACTAAGCTGTTAAGGCTTGCCATTGTGGCCTCTGCTGATTAGCTCTGCTCGAAGTCATTAGCCATCTTGGAATTTTCATTATGAAATGCCAAAGTCAAGCAGACGAGTTCATAAAGTGTTTCACATTTTTTTTTTGTTTGTCGTTTTTTCACAAATCGGCAACTACCAAACACACACACACACACACACACACACTCCCACACATACATTTATTTGATGTGTGTTGAAGCTGACTGCACAAATTGTAATAAAAAAATTTTTTCTAGTCAAAAAAGTAAAGGAAAATGTATAATATGTAACTTCAAAATGCCTTTATAATATAGTTGAAAATATTCATACAGGCAACAATAATAAGTACAACAAAAACAGCTACTGGAAGATACAACAAACGGAGAAGTAATCAGTAAAAGTTAAGCAACGCTTTTTGAATGCTCTTTAAAAACTATCGATAAATTTGGAAATGGAATAAATGTATTTTTTAGTTTATCGACTTGGCTGTCGTGCTATCGAGCAGTATGTACAACCGATTGTAACGTGTGTGGGTTGGTTGCAGTGGCGCATCCATGGGGGGTTTTCGGTTTCGGACCCGCCAAGTTGGAAGAATGGGTTGACAGTCTTTTGCGAGCTCAGATATTAATACACTTCGTAGTTAAGAACTCCCCTTAAGTCCAAATCCTGGATCTGTACCCGGTTGGTTGTATGACATATTGTATGGTTAGTACTAGTCGCATTGGCTTGTGTGAGGGCGAAAGGTTTTGGAAAATACTTTTAAGAATGACATTCAAGGCCGGTTTTCATTAATTTTCAAATTTTTTTAATGAAGCAAAATATTTTTTTGTCAGTGGATTTTATAAATTTTATTGATATAGAATATTTACTTTCAAATTGAAGAAATAGTTTGAGCGGAAATTGGACTAATGGAAGAGTTTAGTCTTTGATGACGTCAGAGTTGTGAATAAAGTTATCGTACACAATTTTTTATGATTTACTTTTTATAAATTTTTTAATTTTGAAGTTCCAAGCTACTAGCAATAAGAAAATGTAATTCTGTTTGATAATGCTGCTTAAGCTCCAAATTAGGGACAACCCCAAAGGAAATCTAAGAATTTGATTTTATACAAGATTCACAAAAATTAACAAAAAGTTGAAAAATTTGAGGAGATATTTGTTGGCATTTAAAAAAAAAGTATCTGCATATCTTCTTTTGAAACAGTTTCAGTTCGAACCTGCTTTTGCTAGCCATACACGATGCGACAGATTGTACAATTTGGTTGTTTATCGAAAAATTAAAAGATTTTGATTTTTCATACAACCATATAAGTTTTCACACACGATAAAATCGCATATAAAGGGTGTTTTTCTTAGAGTTACACAAATTTAAATCATAATAAAACAAAGAAATATATTTTTAATATCAATGAAACGGGCTTTATTGGATAGAAAATTTTATGACATTAATGTCTAAATATGATTTCGGTCATGTGGCCGGCACGGCAGGCGCGTATAAGGCGCAATCTAGAAGACCAATTTTCATAAACTTTCCGCAGCATTTACGGCCGTATTTGGTTTAGCAACGTAGACAAGTGACAGTAATTTTCTGTGAATGTAATGGTGTTTCGAGCTTGTGGATTTTCTTCACTCCAAATGCGATAATTTTGCTTATTTACTTACCCATTCAAACAAAAAATTGACTTCATCGGAGAACAAAATTTTGAATAAGTTTGACGAACGGAACCATTATTTTGATACAAAATTTCGACAATTTGCAAGCGTTGCTCTGGTGTAAGTCTATCCATAATGAAATGTCAAACCAAACTCAACAAAGTAGTGTTGCCAACTCAAAGTTGTGAACCTCTGAAAAAAAAGCTGTACAACCAGCTCTATAAACAGCCAAGTTGTACAACCAGTCGCATCATGTATGGCTTGGGTTAGAATTGTTCAAAACAAAAAAAAAGTATATCGATAGAATAGTAACTTATCGCAAAATTATCGATAACTTTTTTATATCATTTCAGGTTCTATATTTAACATGTAACATCTTTTGTCGAAGATGTTGCATATGAAGTTCCTAATTTTTTAACAGATTTTTAAAATAAAAACTAAAATCCAACGAAGCAAGTATTGACTCAGAACTTTCTTCAATTAAGGCGAACTACGATTCAGCCAAGAAACTTCTTTCGAGCTAACTAAGCGCTTGTCTACTTTAGATTCCAGAGAAGAAACGCTCTTCAGATTTTTCAAATCTCGAATAAAAGCTCTATATACTTTTATACATAATATTAAATTCAAACAATTTTCTACTCAATAGTGTATATAAGTATTTTGCATCTTGTTAGTATTAAAGTTGTTTACTTCTATGCCTTCATAATAACTTAAAGAAGAGTCCCCCGGCAAGGGTATGGAGAACAACTAAAAGTCTACTACTACAACAAGCTCTTATTTTTTACATTCATACGTTTGCTAGTCGAAGAAAAGGATCTTATAATAAATTCCACTACAGCCAACAAGATGACGAAGAGCGGATGACGATGATTGAGATGATGATGTTGCTGATGATGATGATGATGGGAATGTTGTCAAGCTTTGGCTGTATGTCTTGCTGTGCGTACGTGAGTGTGTGTGTGTGTGTGTGCGTAGTAGTTTTTTGCCAAATTGTTGTATGCAAATGTTGCCAGGGTTGCCATATAAAGTGTGTGTCTATGTGTGTGTTTGTGTGTGTTTCTGTGTGTGTGTGTTTTGTAGTTTCATTAGGATTACAGTTAGCTTACTGTAACTGTCGGCTGCTTTAGCTTCATCTTGCTTTCTCTCACTCCGCACACTCTCCCCACACCCTCTGCCGCTCAGTTGCTTTCACAGATTTTGATGGCTGCCAGGCTTATTAAGTTATAACGCATGAGAATTGTAAGCAGCAACAAAATAACAACTATAAAGTTTTGAAGAAATAAAAATTTGCTGCTTATAAAAGTCGGTAACTATGTGTACACACAGATACTCACACACACACATACATTCGCATAACAAAGGCTTTGGCAATAAGCATAACATGGGCATGAACCAAGTCAAATCACAACGCTTGCAAAGTTAAACCTACCCGCAGACCCTAGAACTCTACTTCCCTAGCCCCTAGCCCCTAGACTCACTCTCCACCCCTAGCTCTATTGGCCTTTACATTCAAGTTGCAGCTGATCCATAAAAAAATATATTGCATGCAAAACACAACACAAAAGCACGACTCGAGTACTACTGCTACTTATGACTAGTTCTGCCAGTGTTGTAGAAGCTCGTAAAAAAATACAAAAATATTGCGGCAGCGGGTCGAGTACAGGAAAAGTTTACAATTTTAGTAGTTAGTTTAGTTCCATAGTCGAGGCCAAGATTGGCTCTTGCCCAGTTGAGCTGCTGAGCTGAGTTGAGGAAAAAAACAAAATACAAAATAATTCTTGTGGAAAGCAAAGCAAATCAAATGTGGAAAATAAACTCAATACATGAAAAATGCTTTGAATTTAAGCTCGCAAATTGGAGTTATATATAATTTAATGGCCACACTTTGACATTTGCACTAAACTTTAAGATCTCTATACGTGGTATAGTTTTAAAGAGTTTTTTATTATGCGGAAGGATTAGTAATATTATTACTTATTATTACTTATTATTATTAACCCCCACAATGAAAATTAGTGACGATGAATTATAATTGATATTATTTTTGTTATAAATTAACAATCATATGTTGCTGCTTTAAAAATAGTTTTAAAACGTATAGGGTGGGCCATCTGTTAGTTTGTTTGTTAATTGCATTTTATTTGTATATTTTGCAACAAAATAGGCCAAATGTATATACCAAATGCAAGTTTGAAACTACTCATTTATGTATGATGATTTATGGCTCTACAGGCCCGTATGCGAGCAACCCAATTTTCGATGACTTTTTATTAACGAAAACTCATCTGGCTGTTCTCTCATCGATTGAAGCGATGCTGATAATGGTCCGTGGGCTTCAATTGTTGCGTCCTTTGAATCTTGTAAAATTTGACTCAAAGTGGTCCTAGCAAAATGTAATTCTTGGGAACTGTAATGCGCCCACGTTCCCGGCGACTCGTCAACACTGGCCTTAACTATTATTTTTTCTCAGTAATACGACTGAACCAATTTTAGGCGTTGTTTGGTTGTTAAACGATGACTAAAATTAAGTAGTTTTGAACTTGACATATGTCAAAGAGCATCAACTTTGGACGTGTATTTTCCGAATTATTAGTAAAGCAACAGATGGCCCACCCTGTACTTACACAATTTGAAGGAAATCTAAAGTTTTCTTTTTGTGTAAAAACAGATTTGTTGAAATAGTTAATAATTCTAAAGGACTGCTACTAATCATTCTGATTCTGTTGCACTTAACTTCATGGCAAGAGTATCTCGAATTCCTTGCTTGCTAATTTGAAAAGTGTGATCTTATTCAGGGGATAGTATTTTGGATTGCTTTAAAGCGACTAAACGCTAAAGTCTTTTAAAAAAGAAAAGAACCTTTCTGAAGCTACAATTTGAAAATCAAAACAATCAGTGACCACAAGACAGCTGGAAACTAGAACTGTCCTTCATCTTATCCGTCCTTGTAGAGTATTGAATTTGAAATTCTTCTGGAGCACTCAGAGCCCCAAGGACAGGTCTAGGGTTAATTGTTGCCAATTTTACTACCAAGTGTAATTATTATAATTTATGACCTGATACGATGCCTTATGCAAACAAATTCTGGATCTCTGTAAAAATTGAAAGAATTTAATTTTAAAGGAGATTTAGTATTATATAATTTTAAAGCGCATGAAATATTAAGAGTTGGGAGAGTGTACAATTCGTAAGGATTTTTTAGCTGCTTGTAGAATTCATAAAATACTGCATAGTTGTTAGAGGTAGTCCAAAAGAAAGTTTAGAGACCTATTTGTTATTAGCCGGTAGTCTTTGCTTTGAACAAATCGCAGATCCTCAAGCAAGCTAAAAGGATGGATTTGGGGCCAGTTTAAAAGCTTCATCAGGCGTTGCATTGTTGCAGAACAAATTAACACAAGCATTTTGTGATGGTTAATAATAAAAATCGAAACTATATTTCTGGAGTTTGAAATTTCAAAGCTTTTCACACAAATTTTTACTTTTCTGCCAAATGTTCATCCCGTCATCAGAACTAACCAACTTTCACGCATTTTATCCTTCAGCATTATCCAAAACTTCTTCCATTGTATGTGTATTATATACTCAGCCACCCGTAGATAACCTTAAATTCCGCCCACCAATCAACGTAGTCAAATGTCGAGCTCTTAAAGCTTCAACTCTTTGCTGCCTGCCCCTGTTTATTATGTATGGATTGTGTTCGTCATCGATTTGAGTCCAGCAGCTGGCACCCTTCATTGTTGTTTTTGTTGTTGTTGTCGTTGTTGCTACTGTAGTAGTTGCTGCTGCTGTTGTTGTTGTTGTGGCACTGACTGTTATGCAGCATTTTACATTTTTACTTCGTTAACTTTATTTCCGCTACAAAACGAAAAAAAAATTGACAATTTAAACGCCCGCAGCGATATTGACAAAGAGCACAAGAGAAGCAGCGAGAGAGCGTGAGAGAGTGGGTGAGTGGCAGACTGGCAAAGAGAGGAAGCACAATTGCATATAATATTTACACAACTTTAAGTTAAGTTTTTAAATATTTACATGATCTAAATATTTGGCAACTCAACATACAAAGTTAAACAGAAGCAAAGAAAAGAATGGAAGCCAAAAAGAAAAAAAAAAAAACGAGAAAAATATGCGAAATTCAATTTACGCCAAACAAAATCATAATCCATCTATCATTCATCAACAGCAGCAGCAGCAGCAGCAGCAGCGACAACGGAACCAACGGCAGCAAGGATTCCAAACACTTGGCTCAAATGTCTGCGGAAGGAACTTCATAGATACGCATTCAGCGCGTTATCTCTAGCACTAGGTGTGTGTGGGTGAGTGAGTGTGTGAGTGTGTGTGTGAGTGTAAGTATCTAGTACTTGCTTGCTTTTGTATCTCCAGCTTTTATAACCGTAACTTTTGAAGTTAAAGGGTATATTAAGTTCGCGCAAATAAATGCAACAGAGAGTAGGGAACATGCCCGATCCCATGAAGTATACGCCAGGTGCTGACCAAATCGTCATAGCGTGTGTCTTTAAAGCTAGCCAAGGAAAGCAGAATTTTTATAAAATTATAAATATATATAATGTGTAAAAATTATATGTCTGTTTAATGAAATCGATATTAGTCGAGAAAGTAGCCAAGAAAGTACTTAGGTCATACCCCATTGACAATGAACTGAATCAATATTCAGTCCAAATAAGTTTACTATAAATAAATTTACCTCATTAAAAAAAATTTTAATTTTTGGGACATGGCGGATACGAATAATGCACATCTTTTGATACAATTTTTTCGGTTTTCAAATTAATTGAAGCTATAGTCCAGTGAAATCCAAAGTAAAAGATGAGGAATATATAGAGCCATGCTCCTTAGAACAAAAAAACAAAACCGAACCATTTTATTCGGATTCGTTTTTGCGTGCTACGAAAAAATAATTTTTTTGTCGATATTTCCCTTTTAACTTTCGATAACTTCGTATATTTCTCTTATTTTCACGATAAATTCTCATATTGTGTTTGCGCGAAATTATTTTACGAGGGAAATTTTCTTTGTGTAACGCGGGAACCCTGTCCAATCGGTCATGTGTTCGTGCATGATACGTGCACTTACCCAAACACAAAAAAATTCGTTTTGGGTTGTTCATGCTATGCTTTGGGTTGAGTCAGAAAAAAAATAATTCAAAATAATTGTCAGTAAATATCTAATTTGAAGTTGACATATAGAAAATATAATCTAAGAATATCAAAGAATATTTAAAAAATTATTTTATTATCGATACCTACTTTTTCAAACCTATTTTGCCGTTTCGTTTTAATTCCCCTTGCAACAAAACATTCGGTTTCAAACCATATGAAAAATTCGTTTTGGTGAAACCGGGAGCACCAAACATTCGGTTTCGAAACGAATCCGAATAAAATGTACGGAATCGTTTTCCGGATCACGACCGAATATTCCACTTTCAGGCTTTTCCCAGTTCCCAGCAATAAAAAAGTTTGCTATAATTAAATTTCCCTCATTTGTTGGTAAATATTTAAAATTTTTTAGTAATTGCTTATACGGATAATGCGCATCTTTTGGTAAAATTGTACGTTTTGAAATCGATTGAAGCTTTATTTAGTCCACTCAAAATTAAAGGCCCGTACCAAAAAAGGGATTTTTTTTTTTGTATGAAGTTTTTACATTTCGTGCGAAATTTTTGCATGCTGCGTATGGGCCTTAAGCAAAAAATAAATCCAAAGTAAAAACTGAGTAAAATTGTAGATTTCGAAACCTTTACATGAATTTTTCGCAAAAATGAATAATTTTGGATGTAAGTCGAAAAAAAATCCTGTTCGTCGCTTTTTTCAAGCTGGTCACAACATCCAGAGTTCCGCAACTTTGATTTTAATAATACCTCTCTAAGCTTCCCGCTCAGATAGACCAACAACAATTATATTTTTATTATTTTACTATGTGAACTTAATAAACCAAACAATGTCCACCGCTTGTCGACACATTACAAACTAGACTCCAAAATCGAAAACCGCCTCAACTAGTTAACAGTGTGCCCCCGCGTACCCCGCAAGAAACGTGTATATCGTAGTCGGTTACGCTCGACTCTACGGCACACAATTTTCCTTAACATATTTTGTTACGCTTGTAAAGCTGTAGTCCCTAGCGTATAAGCATTTCGCAGCTCAGACGCTGCTCAGTTGTTACGCTCTCGCGGCCTTTGCTTTGTGGCGCCACTTGATTGTAAAGCCCCAACCTCACCCCATCCAAAAAAAAAGTACAAAAAAATGACGCAAAAAAGCTGCTAAAATGCGTGTCTGTTAGTTGTTGATAAGCACGGAAAAATTTTACGGCAACTATTGATGGTTAATGAATTTTTGCCGCACGCAGTGCGTCTTAAAGCCAGCCAGGACTTGAAGTGTGGCAGTTTTGGACGCTCGCTTGAAGCGCCACAAAACTGTGGTGTGTTTTGCTTGAAACAATAAAAGAAATTATGGTGGAACACGCTTGCAGGGGTAACATTTTCACTGCGTTTTCCAACACACACACACACACACTTGAGGTTAGAGACACTCTGGGTGACGCCTGGAAGCAGGCTGCAGTTTTTTTTTGTACACTGCCTACCCGCAGGAGAAATGCAAAAAAGAAAAGCACCTGAGGGTAGCTCACTCTGAGCAGCGTGAGAGCATAAGAGCGCGGGAGAGTGCGCCTGCGCAGTGCTTGAACTTGATGGCCATTGCGACGCTTTTGTGGACAGCGCTGCCAGCCACTTGACGCGCTGCCAACGCCATTTGGGGGTGGCATGCGCTATAGTGCTGTCTGCTTGACTGCTTCCAGTGACGTCAACGTCAACGTCGCCGTCTCAGTCGCAGTCGCAATCGCCTTCGAACGCACAAAAACAAACCTCGGGCTGCCAAGTTGTGGGCAGTAGCAGTCGGGCCTTACGCCCGGCTGGTGCGCCGCGTAAATGTTCAGATCACTGGGTAGTACTTAGACGGTACGGCGTATCTATAAGACAGCCAAAAGCGTCAGACACGTTTTAAGCGTAAAACGGCGCTATGTCCTACGCAGCCGTCAAACTTTCTTTGACGTTTCTTCGCGGCGACGACGTCGCTGTCGCTGCCAGTAGCTCTGCCGCTACTGAGCCACGACTCCATTGAACGCCTTGTGATTACATACTCCAAAAATTTCGTGTGTGATAAGAAAGCGAAAAGCGACAAAAACTCAACTTAACTGTAAAACGCCAAAGTATTTTGAGTATTTCAAGCCCAAGTTGAAATCATTCCTTAACGTGACGCGTATCCGTGCGGTTGTGTGCTATAAAAATAAAAAAAAACGTTACGTGCTCTCTCTACCAGAACTTAACACTAAGACTAAGCAAAGACTTGGTCAACTTTTTAAAAGTACTCTCTCTGTACGAATTTGATTGTAACAAATTCTTATTAAATGCAGTAAGTTTTAAAAATAAAAAAAAATTAAGACTGAGTGAATGTTGTGTCAAGTCATGACTGTTATGTGTTTAAAAGTGTTGGCAAAATACAAAAAAATTAAAAACTTTTAAAAGCTAAAAAAAATATGTATTAAAAAAAAACTAGCGTTTGTAGTAAATTTTTAGAAAGTTAATACATAAATTTACAAATTCAATTAGCTAGCCGTAATTAAAAAAGTTTTAAGTTAAATACTTTTAAGTTTTTAAATAAAAATTATAATTTCTGTGAAAGGGTTTTTTATATTGTCATTAAATAATATTTTCGTTGTCCCAAACTCTGCACAAAAATTTATTTCTAGTTACCACCAAAAATTTACTCCGCACTTTCCAAAAAAAAAAAAAAAATAGGTTTATATTTTTTTGAGCAGAGATTAATGAATTAATTCAGTTCAACTCACGTAGGGATATAATTTTATGATTTTGTCATAATCTGCTAATTAAAGGTAACAAGTCAATGTAAAAATTTTGCAATTTTAAGCACAATAACGAAGTTTAAGAAAATAATTGCAATTCAGATTAAAAAAAAAATAAACTTCTCTTACTAAAAAATGTTTCTTGTAATTTAAAATATAAATTTATGAAACTTAATAACTTATTCCGAGTGTCATCTGCATTTGATTTAAAGCATTAATGTGATATGTTATAATAAATTGCTGAATAGCTTATACAGAAGATTCACGAAATGGAATGAAATTTTTAATTTAAAACATTTTCATAACGTCGTTCTAGTATAGTGTTAATTTTTTGGTGTAAGAGTGGCCTCTTTGAAAAAAAATTTTATCGGAGTACAATATTTTTCATTATAGTTATACTTAAATTTTGAGCGTATCTTGAAAGCGTTCGTTATTGTTTACAAAATACATTTTTTTTAATATTTTCAATAATTATAATTATTTTTTAAGCTTTACTTGTATTTTTGAGTAAATTTTATAAAGGTTGCGCCATTTTTCAGGTCGGTATTGAAAAATTAAAAATCTTTGTCAAGTCTTCCTCCGTGTTGTTTTTTTGCAGCACTCCAGAAAATTATTAACTTATAATAAATCGTTGCCATAACAAAAAAATATACCATATCGTATAATCAGATCCTTAAACTAATTCGGTTTAGTTTTGCGCTACTTTTAAAAATTCTGATGTAAAAATAAAAATGACTGAAGTTTCTAAAGTTCTGATGATTTTTTGCTAGCAGCACTTCCAAAAATTAAAGCTTATAAATAATTTTTTTCGTTTACCTCACACAACATATACACCATATCATATAGTTAGATTATTAGACTCATTCTGTTCAGTTAAGCGTTAATTTAAAAATTTTGGATATCAAAATAAAAATTACTGAGGTTTCCGAGGTACTGATGATTAACTTAAAATAATTTTTTCGTTTCCATTACAAAACAAATACACCAATCCATTTAGTTAGATCATTTCAAAATTTTATTAATGTCGAAATAAAAATGCCTATTTCTGATCTGAGCCTTTATGAGAACAAAGAGACCGAAAGTAATTAATTGGGATTGTTTTTAAAATCCAGTATTTTAAAAATGTTTTCATATTGGAACTATTTTTTTGTGAAACACAATTTGCAATTTTACATTTTGTGATCAAGCAAGTTTACGTCACAAGTTTTTTTTGTTTTACCGCGAATAGGATGTTTTTTTCACATTATATATCAGCGGTTACACTTAGTACATTATTTTAGGAATTGTATCATCACACATATTACTGCATACTTCCATTTTGTTAAATTTAATTATTTCTACTAACAACATGAACACATCCGCACACATCGAAGCATCGCGCCAAAATAACTTTGCTCTCGAAAGTTGAAATCAAAACAAGAAACCTTTGCGATTAAAATGCCTGTAAACAACAAAAAGAGACGAAAAAAAAGGACAAGCTCAAAAACAGCCGGCAAATAATTGCATAAATTAAAATCTTAATTATGCACAGAGAGATGTTACACACACACACAGACACAATGCTTGCTCTCACAAATACGTAAGCACCACTTACTCACTACACACATTTGTGACGTCACTAAATGAGCGTCAGCGGTACAAAATGAAAAATGAAACACAGCAGCGCTGCATGAAAATTAAACATGAGGAGAAATTTGTTGCGGAAATGAAGCCAAAGCAAAAACACGAACAACAACAACAACAGCAAAAAAAAACACAGAAAGAAATGCAAAAAGGCGACGGCAAAATTAATGAGCAACATCAGAGCCAGGAACTTGAATGCTGGCGCTGCTGCTGCTGCTGCCGGCGTCGCAGTCGCTCATTACGCGGCTGACAACGTTGTCCTGGCGCGTCCTTGGCCGTGATTTGGCGGCTTTCATTTTCGAAATGCCGGCTGAGAGACATTCCATTCATTAACATAATTTTAATTTGGGTTAGTGAGACAACTTCGCAGTCAGTATACGCGTACTCGTACTCGCGCGTACTCAGCCGCATCCGCATCCGCATATCCTTGTTGTGCGGCAGTTCGTTGAACTTGGGACAAAGCATGCAGGAAGCAGATGGCTTTGAGTATCAGTCAGCATCAGAATGCTTAAACGTGATTTTTTTTCCTAAGGCATTTCATTTCGTTTTTTTTTTTTTTTTTAATTTTATGTTAATGAGCTTCAGGCAGGCAGACTTTCCGTTAGCTACCCCTTTCACTTTCCCTCAGAAACAGGCTCGTTTTTTTTTTGTTTATGCAAATGAGCTTTATTTATTAGACAGCCTGCTACCTGAGGGGCACACATTTTTTTGGACTGCCTACCCAGCTGTCTGCTCTACTCAAAATAGTTTGAGATTTAATTGCGAATTTTGGGTACAGCTAATTTGCATAAATTGTTTTGTTAGTTTGCAATTTAGCGAGTTTTATGCAAATTCAAGTGCATTATTTGCAAATCATGTTCTCTGGCAACGCCAACTGCTGTCAATTGGGTATTTGCAAAAAAGTGCCTAGGCGAGTGTTTGAGTGCTTGTTCTAAACATGTCAAAGACATGCCAACTTGTTAAGGGGCTTTTGCTCATATGGTGGAAGGGTGGCTAACCAGTCGAGAGGGGTTTGTAGTTGAGCTTAGCATTATGTTAGCTGGAAGACTTTTCATATTTGAGAACACTAATAATTTTTTTTTTATAATATAATAACTTTTTTGAAGCTATGACAGTTTATAAAAATCACAATATTCCTGTCTTTTGGGAAAAGTATCTTAACAAAAATTAAATTTAAAAAAATATAAAAAGACAGAGAGCTCTCCGTTTTTCACTTTATTTACTTATAAAATTTATAATTTATTTTTAATATTATTAAACTATTTGAACAAACACACCATAGTGATAGATACGAAATTCCCTTGTCAAAAATAAGAAAAGTTGTTCATTGGCTCACAGTCACTTTCCAGTGTGACCATGCTTTTTTTCAGTAGCATTCCACACATTGATCCACGTCTCTTTTAATGGGATTTTTTTGTTTGGGCAAATCGCTTGTAGTAATCTATATGAATTTAAGATCGCCACAAATCCTTATATTTTTATATACTATACATAGCCTACTCTTTTTCTATATTTTTTACTAACCAAACCCAATGCCTTAACTTAAATAGTTTATATCTAAGTTTCTGACCATTTTTTGTTATAACTTCAAAAATTGAACCATAAAACAAAATTTTGTACATCTGTTACTCCACTTGTTCGTATATCTCTGCACCCCCTCGCAGCTGCTGATTAATCTCTTACCCGTAACTTTGCTAGTTATTCATTTTTATGCTTTTGTCATCATAGAAAAACTCTGCTTCTTGCTGCTTATCTTCAATCCATTTCAAGCTACATATCTTTTTAGAAGCATTTAAGATATCCATCAAAGCCATTTATAATAGCTATAGACAAATCTTAAGCGTTATAACCGCCAACTAAAGTGGAAATTGCGTTTACTCCCCACTCACAGTCAACCCCCACAATTTTCACAGCCATTTTCTTTTGGCTTCTACAAATTTGTTGCCATTTCACATACGCACATTCATATATGTGGAAATACACACAAAAATATTTTCTTTTTTGCTAGATACATGAGCAAATGTTTGATGGTTGCTGTACAAATACAAACAAGCGTACACACATAGATACACACACGCACACACACACTTACAATGGAGAGGGTGATTGCGCGAACAAAGCAGCGACAACGACAACGACAACGAAAAAGTGAGGGTGTTTCGGGTGGTTTTACCTCCATGTCTCTGTTTGTGTTGGCAGGGGGGGTCTTTGGCATATTGGCATGTGCAAAAAAATCCAAATATTGTATATGGTTGGCATGCGCTGCTTCCATGTCGTCTGCTTTGTGTAAGCGTAATCCTTTTTGCTCAACAAGCAAAAGAGAAATAAAAGCGAAAATCAAAAAGGAAAAACTTCATCGTGGGGCGCCAGTGCTTAGATGCTCTTTGTTGGCAATCAAAATACTTATATATATATATATTACAAATTTTAAGAAATATTTATATGTAAATATGTCTAATGCATAAATTGGTATTTCCCATTTATTTCCAGTTTTTAGATCATAAGGATCTTAATTATGGGATGGGTTATCAATAAGTCTTCTAGATAATGGAAATTTTAATAGGCTTCTTAAGCAAGTTCATATGCTAGATTTTTCTGATAGATTTTCAGAATTCAGCTTGTTATTTTTATTTTTATTAAGTTTGTTGAAACTCAATCAATTCAGTTATGAACGTATTATATGATAAAACATTTGTTTATTATCCGAGGACAGATTAAAAATTGAATAAAATTTGTTAATATATTTCCGCGTATTAAATTATAATTTTTACGGAAAATATTTGTCTTATTTAAAAATATATATGTTACTAGAATGTACAAAACGTTAGTTTATAAAATTCATAAAAGTAATAAAAATAATAATTTCCCTGACTTGACAATTTTTGCAAGTCGCCCCTAAGTTGACCGAAATCGGAATATGCCACATTTAGCTAAAAAAAAATCGCAAAAGTCCTGAAAACTTTGTTTCCGAACTTAAATATTGGAAAAATAATTGAACTGGCGCTTTCTAGTCTTATCTAAAAGAAATTCAAAACAATTATGAAAATAACCAACAATTACATAACGTGTGTTGCCATTAGGGATTAGGGAACAAAAAAAAAATAATATTTGCAAAAAGATTGCTCTTAAAGCTTCCGATCTTTGTAATTGCTAATAGTATTTATTAATGCAGAGAAATCTAGGGTTTACGAAGGCCAACCAATTTTAATCCTGAAGCACATTTTTTGGAAGTATGGACTCTGAGGAAAACTGTGGGTTTTCAGGGTTTTCAGGAAAATTATAATATATTCAAAATTTCTAATTTTGTCTAACATACCTATATTACAATTATATTATATATAACAAACGTGCGTTCCTCGAACTATTGTTGCGTTCGTTTAAAAATATTGCGATCCCAAAGAACTATTCTAAAATTTGCTCTTCTTCTTCTTAACTGGTCAATACAATCCTAATGGGTCTCAGCCTGGTTAATAGGCTACACATTGAAAACTCAAAGCATACAACTTATGCGATGAATTCCTTACTCAAAATACTTCACTTGGAGCAAATAGTCCAACTCAGAGACCAAGAGTAAGAGCATAACTGCGTGAGTGAAGTGACTGCTTTGCTCGCTGTCATTGTCGTCCTTGTTGCTCTTTGAAATGTCAAACTGTCTCGTATTCTGAAATGAATTGAATTCATGCAGCTCTCACTGTCCCACTCCCTCTCTCTTCATGCTCTTTGTGCTGTCTTTGGTTTTGTGCGTATATTTTAGTGTGACCAAACTCAGCGTTAGAGCGTACAGTGTTCGTTTTGACAGTTTTGAGTTGTATTTTTGATATTCTTTATAGTCTGAGTTTGTTTCTATGTCTTTCTTTGTCAGGTGCTGACTGCATATCAAAACCGATGCTCAAATATTTTTACTTGGTTTATTCGCAACTTGCAAATGTTGCTAGCTTGTCTGCTGTCAGTTACTCAGCTATTCGAAATATTTGCTTGGATAAACACACACACACAGATACACACACACACACAAGCACATCTACAAGCTACAGTCAAAGTCAACAATGCAATGCACACTGGCAAATCAATTTGCTTATAAAGGATTTTTCCTTTTTTTTTTTTTCGGAAATCGGCAAAATCCTTTAACAAGGGCCACGCGCGATTATGCAAATTAAAGCAGTTCCTCTATAAATTCTATTTTATGTATTTGTTGTTCTTGTTTTTTGCCGAACCCAATTCAATAACAGTGAACACACACGTGTGTGTGTGTGTGTGAGTGTTATTTTTTTTGCCATGTTAGATTTCCAATTTGCATAATTTTTTTGCAAACGTTTTCCAGCACTCTCGCTCCCGTTCTAACACTTGCATTTTATGTCACCTAAGTACAAATTTTATATTAGTTTGGTTCCTTTTCTGGTTCAGTTCGGTTCGGTTCCTTTCGACTCTAGTGTTTTGCAATGTAAGTTTGTATTTTTTTTTTGTTTTTTTAGATATGTGCAGCAGTTTGCAATATGCAAATTAACTTCAAGTTGCGTTTTGCATTTATTGAAATAAGCTGCGTAGGGTTGTTGCTGTTGATTTTTTTTTTTTTTGCCACAGGGTTGCAAAGCAGTGAGGGTTGCATGCAGAGCGATAAGCAAATTGCGTTAGCAAAAAAGTGTCAATTGATATTGATTTTTGCTGCTTGGACTGCGGTAGAACTAGATAACTTATAGTTTTAGCTTAAAACTTAAAAAGGGGGGAAAAAAATCGGAGCTAAAAATATGTATATTTTTAAAGTTATTGAATTTCCAATATCTGTTATTTATATTTTCAGTACCTTTCTATTCTTCTGCATTTATTCTGCTGTGCTTCGAAAAACGAATCCGAAAATTTTATTCGGATTCGTTTTGAAATCGAATGTTTGGTGCTTTCAATTTCACCAAAACGAATTTTTCATGCGGTTTGAAACCGAATGTTTTGTTGCAAGAGGAACTAAAACGAATCGTCAAAATAGGTTTAAAAGAGTACGCATTTTATACTGAAATTGAATTAGATTGTATTTATGCCAACTTCAAGATAGTTATTTACTGACAATTACTTATAATTATTTTTTTTTTTTAACTGAGCCCCAAAAATAGCATTCAACGAATTTTTCATACACGAACACATGACCGATAAGTGCTACAGGGTTCCCGTATTACACAAAGAAAATTTCCCTTGTAACAAAAATAGCTAAGTCGTGTTTAATTTCCATAAATATATTGTAACTAAAGTAATATTTTTGTGTAATTTTATTTAAAAAATAGAATAATAAAGAACTAGCAATATTTCATCAGCTATGTCAGCTGTTTTATACCAAACGAAAATAATTTCGCGTCAACACAACATGAGAATTTATCGGAAAAAATAAGGGAAATATGTGAATTTATCGAAAATAAAAAGGGAAATATCGACACAAAATTTCGTTTTTCGTAGCACACAAAAATTAATCAGAATAAAAACTGCTTAATTTTAAAAATTGCTGTTTAATTTGTATTTTAAAAAATTTCGATTAATTTACACTTTGGGTCTTTATTAAAGATTTCATTTAAAAAATTTCCGCAACAATTTAATTTTTAAAATTTTGGTAAATTTCTGCTTAATGTTAAAAATTGCAGTTTAATTTGTATTTTAAAGAATTCGATTAATGTACGCTTGGGGTTTTATTGAAGATTTCATAAAAAAAATTTCCGCAAAAATTTAATTTTTAAAATTTCAAAATTTTTAAAAATTGCAGCTTAATTTGTATTTTAAAGAATTCGATTAATTTAAGTTTGGGGCTTTATTGAAGATTTCATTTAAAAAATTTCCGCAAAAAATTAATTTTTCAAATATAAAAATTTTATTATTACTTTAACTTTAAAATTTAACTTAATTTAACTTAAAAAAATATAAAAATAAAAATAAGGCTTTCATAAGAATTTAACATACGATGTTTTACAAAATATTTAAAACTTTCTTTTTTGTGAGGGTTGCCACCCATATGAACTCTTGATTTTGTATGTACTTAAAAAATTTATTTCTGATCTTTAGTGTTGTTAAACTGCAAAAAATTTCAATTTGTTTTAGAACATATAAAAGTATCCACTTTTATTGCACCCTACTACATTTTACGCTCCCTTATTCTCTTTCTTTCAACGCCTTTATTTCTAGCTCTCTGCAAAATATTAAGCATAAAATATATAACCCATTTCAAAATGCCTCCATCATGACCTCGCTCTGGGCACAAATAGCTATAGAGCTTGGAGTCTGAGGCAGAGGTGCCAGAGTTTAGTGCTTTGCGACTGCTGCTGGCGCGGCGTTGCCAAATCTGGACACATTTTGGCAGATTTACTGCATATTGGTCTGGTGTCAAAAGCAGCCAAAAATTGCGCGAGTTTTCGCTCGGTTTGCTCGTTTGGCTTGTCTCTCGCGTACTCAAGTGCGTTGCCGGTCCCAGCTCTACCCGAAACTTAACCAAATCCCACCCAGAAAGCAACTACAACTGGCTTATATTATTTGCCTGGTACTGCTGCTGTTGCTGTTTTTGGCAGCTGGCAGTTGAGACTCAGCTACAGCCATGTTATGTTGGCCATTGAGAATTTATTTCCATCATTAGTTTTGGCACTTGAAGGCAAAATACATAAAAATGTGATTTATAAAGCGGCTCTCTGTTAATTTCTACACATATCCCGAGCAAAGCGTAGATTTCTGCAGCTTCTTTCTTTGTGGCAACAAAATCAATCTAAAATATTAATACGCACTGTGGGGAAACAAATCAAGCGCATGCAAAAAAAGGCACAGACACAAACGCAACTTGGAAAATTTGTTTTGCTCGCGCTTTTAGCATAATAAAGAAATGAAAAAAAAAAAATGAAAAAAATGGAAAAAAAAATTGGAAAAATGAGTGCGGCACTTTGGGGAAAACTCAATGATGGCGCTTTTGACTGTCAAGAGCTGAAGGTAGCTCATATAGATGTCAGTCGTACATACATACATATGTATGCACAACAAACTTTATTTTTATGCACTGAGAGAAAATAAAAGCCAATGCAAAAATATATACGTTCGTCGTCGTTTGGACGAAGGTTGACATTAGCGTTACTAAATTAATTTTTGTTTAAGAAGCGTTTGCTTTTTTTGTAATAGCTTTTTTCAAAGCAAAGAAGAAAAGCGCTGGAAGCTACTTTAATGATTTTCAATGCAGTCTTTAACTCAAAAAAATCTATAATCGACGATAATATTGAGAAAATTTTGAATTTTAACAGCGCAGTTCCGATTTGTAGATAATAATAATGCCCATCAATCTTACCTAAGATTAAATATTCGATTTTCGTTACAGTTTGATACTGAAGTTTTCATGTAGAGCTGAACCTATTCAAATTTGTACAGTGTACAAAATGCTTTTTTATCCAATACTCCCTCACACACACACACACACACACAGTTAGAACGATAAAAGGCAAAAGAGCTGGAGGAGACATCATCGAATATGCATTATTTTGACATTAGCATAATTTACTGTACGGCAAAATGTCGCGCATCGCAACTTATTTGAAAAGCCAGCCACCGAGCAGAGTTTGAGCCGCAACAGCCCCAAACAGCGTTAGTATACATCCCATATCTCTATGTACGAGTATATAGTCAGACCCATCCATCCGTCCATCCGTCCATCCATCCACATCCATCTAAGCAGGCTGACTGTAGAGTTGACTGTCTGTCATTGGCACTCTGTCGTTTTGCCTTGTAACAAATAGGATTCCATCATAATAATGTCTTGAGCGTACTGAGCCACAGTCTACATACAATCTAAATATATATCCTGTGACAAATACGACAGGATTCGCAATTGCGAATATTTCAAACTCAAACACACGACACCCGTTGCCATTGCCAATGCCATTGCTGCTTAAGCTGCTCTTGGCCAGAGACGCGTGGGGTTCGCTTTGGGTTTTCGGGCTCTGTGCCATGGTTCAATGCTTAAGGATTTGCCTTTAGCTTTTTCCACAGCAGCAGCAGCAGCAGCAGCACCAACAAAATTGATGACTATAGTGCGTGATGTCATTTGCATGACAGTTGCGCATCAAGCAGTCAGCTTCTAAAAAGTAATGCTCTATGTATGTATCTATGTGCTGCTTATATACCATTAAATTCTTATACATATATGTACAGAGTTAGAGGCGAGCTGCCAAATGAGCTAAAACAAAAATTCGTTGCCTACATTTAGGCGCAAACATATGAGCTATATATATATACTTTGTGGGAGTGTCTGTCTAGGCATGTTTTCAATTAAATTTTAAATCACTTTTGTTTGATATTTGATATCAAAGTCAAAAGTATTCTCAATATAATGATTTTCCAATGTTCTAGCCCCTGCAAAGTGACATCCTCCAGACTACTTAACAATATTGTTAGCTTCAAATCATTTGTAATCAAAACAGGTGTCAGTTAAATCAAAGCAATGCGCAGCAATCATACGCACTGTTATCCAATTAAGCGCTTTAATTTGTTTTGAGGCTGTTATAAGATAATTTAGTCTAGATAAAAATCAAGATGGCACAT
Source organism: Chymomyza fuscimana (assembly GCA_949987675.1). Lineage (NCBI taxonomy): Eukaryota > Metazoa > Arthropoda > Insecta > Diptera > Drosophilidae > Chymomyza > Chymomyza fuscimana. The sequence goes on from OX465089.1 coordinate 4,206,852, forward strand.
TTTAGCATTAAGTTACTGACGCTACGAGAATTTCTTTAAGCGTTTATAAAGTTAATTTAATTTTTTTCAAAAATCGAATATATTTTAATCGATTATGAACTTAAGAGCAATCAATCGTTTTGCCATATATGTCTATGAGAAAAAATGCAGTTGAGGTGATCAAAAATATAACCCACAGAATTTTATCGATTTTCTGACTTTTTTGAAAAATTTAATATAAAGTAATTTTTTAGTATAAAATTATTGAGCTGAGCACTTTTCTATATAAAAATTAAAAATCGACTTTATTTATTTACAATAAATTTCAATTTATAAAAAATAATTTAAGTTTACATTAGAACTGCTTTCAAAGCTGAGAGACTATTTTTCTAGAGCCTACGGCTCTCAAGAATAACGCATGACGTCACAATAGAAAGGAGACACATTTAAAGTAAGAAGAAGTGGAATTAGCACCAATATACCCGTAAAGAGAGTTCGGACGGATCTGGTCCAAAGATTATGTATCTAGACATTATTGGGCTTTAAGCAGAAAGTACTATTTATTGTTCTTTATTAAAAAGTTTTTTCCTTAGATCCTTCTGCGAATATAATGCCTCTATGATTCTTAATAATAAGTTCACCTCAGTTTTTATTGCCATTTCATCATGGAAAAACTTACAACCTTACAACGTTTACAAATCGTACAATTATATTACGTAAATTCGCGTTCTGTAAAGAATGTTTTATGGTCGCCATAATTGACTTACTGAGACCACTATTCGCCATAGCATCAACAAATTTAAGACCCAATATTCATTAGTAGATGAAACTCGACTGAATAGACCTCGTCCAGCGCATAGTTTATGGGCCGGTGGAATCATCGGTCCATAAAGTGATTATTTTTAAAAAGTTAATGGCAAGAACGGTTCTTTCTATTGATAGTAAAGATTTTCCGATTCATTTGAAATTGTTGTTTTATTTTTTTATTTAAAAAAAAAACCTCAAGATTGATGACCCTTTACATTTTTTTTTGGTTTAGAAAAACATGAAAAAATATCCCATCGACTAAATAAACTAAATTTTCTCAGTGACTTAGAAATTCTAAATTTTAAATTTTTCAACAATAAGAGTATATGGAAAGCCCCTATAATAAAAGACGAAAAATGTGAATAAATGTAATTTTTATTGCTAAAGTATGCGTACATTCAAATTTTAATTTCTTAAAACATTTTTATAAGTTTTAAAAAATTACAAGAAACATCTTAAAGACATAAATAAATATATTCATTTAAGACAACTTTTACAAAATGACAAACTTTAGCTTGCTATAAAATAAAAGAAATCCTTTTACAAAAACCACCATACAATTCAAATGCTATATGTATAACATATCAAGCATACGCCCCGTGCTACCAATGTCAACAGCAACCGCACTCCCGCTGTTAGACCGACTGACCACATTGCCACCCCCCCCATAAAATAAGATATAATTTCAAAGCCATCTATGCCGTCTGCTGCAATGGCAGACATTAAACAAACCGGCAAAAGTTCTTGACCTAGAAACAAAAGGCATAAATGATGACGACACCAACACCAACAGCAACAGCAACAACGACGACGTCACCAAGAGGCAAAAAAAATAAAATAATCACAATCTCAAGGCAGACAACGCACAAGCAGGAAAAAAACAAAAAAAACTCAACTGTAGACCAAACAAAAATTAAAATTAAAACAAGGACAAAAAATAAGCACACACCCCCGCCCGACTCCACAGCACAGTCAGGGCAATCCCAGACAGCCAAGAGCAGAGGCGAGTAGCGAGCGGAGACTGCGAGACCCGGCAGCTCTGTGCCAGACCAAACCAGACCAAAAACTGGGTTAATAAGCAAGCAGACGAAGTGCATAATCAACAAGAGGCAGCTGCCTCCCGTGTCTCCCGCGCTCTGTCCTCCGCCAGAGCAGTGCTCTCGTTCTACATGCCACTTGCCCCACAGAGAGTCTGTGGGTGCGAAAAACGCAAACTTTACTCATTTTCATTTAGCCGAGCAGCAGGCAAAGTCGAGTCCTGGAGAACTTTGTCGTTGGAAGCTGCAAGCAAATGTCTGTGTGTGTCTCTCTGTGTGTGTGTGTGTGTGTGTGTGTGTGTGCAACGACTCCTTGCTGTTTTTAATTTCATTGCAAGAAAATGAACGGCAGCCAAGGCGCAAGGCGCAAGGACGCAAGGACGCCTTGCCAGCCAACCAGCCGTAGGAGTCACCGCAGCCAAGGAAATGCCAAGAAAAAAAAAAAAAACAAAAAATATGCTATATACGAAAACAAACCAAAGCAAAGCGAAAATGAAGGCAAAGACACTGCCAGCCAAAGTCTGTGCGCCAAGTTGAAGGTTCTCCCAGCCCCAAACCCTGCCACCCTAGCACCACCCCTGACTTTGCTAAATTAGCCGCGCGCCGCGCGACATTAAAAAGTTTGCTGCCACCAAAAGAGAGTAGAAGAAAGAAAAGCGGAAAATTTGCTGCGGCACGTTGAGCGCTGATGAAAAGTGAAATTAAAATGAGCAAAAGAAAAACTGTAAGAAGAAAAAAAAAATGAAATAAACTTTTTTCAGAGAGCGAAAATAAAAGCAAGCCGGCAAATTAGGTAGACAGGCAAAATGAGTGAGAGCTGAAGGGAGGGGGGGTTGCTACAACGTTGATGTCGACGACGAATTAAATGAGCAAAACAAATGAATGAAAAGCAATAAGAGCAAGACAAAGTTTATTAGCCTGTTGCTGTTGGCATGATACGTATACGTAATGAGTTGGGTTGAACAAATTGCACAAAAGGGTTTTTAAATACGAAACAAAAGCGAGGAAAAATCGTATGTAATAGGAAAAGTTTATTGTAAACTTTTATGTTCAAAAAAAAAAAAAATGTTACGAATTTTTGTTATTTTTGAAGAATTTTGATTTGGCATAAATGGAAAGGTCTAATTTTAATTTATGAGATATTTGCATATAAAAAATGTAAGGAATACATTCTGTGTTGAATGGTTGAATACCCTACTTAAGGATATCGTATGGATAAAAAAAATTTTGGTTGAGAATAACACGAATATCCTATAAGATAAAATCATTTCTAAATTTTAAGTTTTTTTTAAATTAAATTTAAAAAAAAAATTCAAAAATCTTTGAAGCTTTTTTTGAAAAAAATGTCTAAAAACTGACTTTTTATTATATTCTTGGCTTAAATTGTATCTAGTCGTCTTAAATTTATGAATAAATTTAAATTTATTTATCAATATTTTAAGGATATCGTATGTATAAAAAAAATTTTGGTTTAGAATAACACAAAAATCATATAAAATATAATCGTTTCTAAATTTTTAGTTTTTATTAAATTAAATTTAAAAAGAAAATTCAAGAATCTTTAAAGCTTTTTTTGAAAAATTATACATAATAATTCTTTAATTTATATATATGTCTATACAAATACATATTTCAATAATTTTTCTTCTTAATTATTTTTAGCAATCTCTGATTGACATTCATCTTATGTGATTACACTAGCTAACAAATTTTAGGCTAATCGAATGAACCTTGAAAATGAAAAGTTTTTTTAGGGTAATTTTGGGTCGCGGCACACGAAAATTACATTCAAATTTTTTTGTTAAGAACCATTTTCGAGATTTTTTCGAAAAATATGTTTTTGGGTACTTTTTCAGTTCTTCGTCAATATCTCGTGACAAAATTTTGTAACGAAATGAGATCGAAATATATTGATGAGCTCTTTACGTATACAATCATTACGACGTTTTTCCTTCAAATTTGGGAGCCAAGAGCAACGGGCAAGGCATAAGATTTCATCAGGATCTTGCAGCAATTGAAAGCGATATGAGGGTTTTTGGGACAAAGGCATGGTGGAAGACTACTGCTCGATGCAAATTCGTGAAGACGTAACTAAATGCAAACGAAAAACTTTGAGTGAAACATTTTTTTTTCGACCAAAAATGTGATTGAGTGTAAATTGTAACTTTCGCATTTTTCGTACATGGTTCCATAACATCTACAGTTCTTACCCGATTTTGAAGATCTTAGGCTCCAAATGCTCGCAAAAAAATTCTTTTTCAGGTTAAAGCCTAAAAAATTAAAAAAAAATGTTTCTTGTTAATCAACAGCAACCGAAAATTGGTCGAATTTTGTTCACGAGATATTGACGAATAACTTAAAAAAGTACACAAAAACCAGTTTTTTGAAAAAATCTCGAAATCGGTTTTTTAGAAAATTAAAAAAAAAAATGAATGCAATTTTTGTGTTTTTCGACTCAAAACCAGACTAAAATCATTTTTATACGAAGTTTCATTTTTCATGTATACTAGTGTTAGCAATGACTCTATTACACTTTTTTTATATTTTTATTGCTTTTAAATTAATTTTTTCTCATTTTATTTTTCAAGCTATTCATAATGACATATAAACCAAAACCGGCAGACAACAAATTTGTATCTTAAGTAAATCGCTAATCCAAATTTGGTGCTCCAATAATTTTTCAATTTGTCTCCTAAAAACTGACAATTGGCGCTTAAATATTTTGCAGCATGTAGTCAATATATCAATGTTCATTTGGCAAGCAACATTTCAAAATTCCACAAGAAACCCAAAGAAGCAAAAACAACAAATTGAGTCGAAATTGATTTCGCTCATTAAGCCGAAACAGGCAAAAACACTTACAAATTACCAAATGACGATAGTTAAATTAACCGTTGCTTTTTATCTGACATGTAAATATGTCTATATGTGTGTGTGAGTGTATGTACATATGTGCGTAAGTATCTGTATGTGTTTGCTGAAGAAGCAGAAAAACTGGAGTTAGACTGCAACAAAAAAAAAATGGCAACAACAACAACAAATTGTTCAACACAAAACCACGTCAAACGGTTAACATAAACTGGGCTTTAATTTATTGGCAGTCAAGCAGCCAAACAGGCGCTGGAAAATGCAGTCAGTTCAAGAAAAAAAAAAAAAAGCCGACTCTTGAATGCGACTAAAAATAAATTGAATAAAATGTAAAATTTTGCATGATCAGAATTGGTCGAAATGTGGATGAGCTAAATCGAAGAAAGTATGAAAAAAATACTAGCAACGAAATTATACTATCCAGAATTTTTTGATACAAGATCGTGCTAAAACGAGAAAAATATTATTTTCATCTTATACCTAAATCTTATATCGGTTACCAGTTGGGATCCACTTTTTTTTTTACCAATGAGATGCTTTAGTTCCGCTTTGAGATGTCCTCTGAAACAAAGTTTAAGTTTTTTTTTAATGTATTTGAAATTATCTACAAAATAAGTCTACTATTATTTTGAGACTTAGATCAGGTTCTCAAATAAACCTTTGAAGTTTCATCAATAATTTTTGAGCTTTCGTTTACTGCACTAAATAAGCTTTAAAAAGTTGAGCTTTTTAAGAGCTTTCGGATTTTTTTTTTGAGAAACAGTTTATAGCACAGTAAAACGAAGGCTCAAAAAAGACGTTTAATGGAAAAAAATACTTAATGGATGAAACTTTTGGGATCGTTAGGGACCTTGTTCTAAGTCTAAAACCGAGTTTTCGTATTTGTGGGTAGGGGTCGTGCCACCGCCCTTTGGCAATATATGCTGGTACGATTTTTGCATTATATCTTTTTTTCTATCTAGATAATTTCAATTACTTTAATAAAATATACGGGTAAAATTTCCGAAAAACCCTACCAGTTTTGGGATATGTATTTGCAAATTATTCGACAAAAGAAATAAAATTGTAATTTATTTATAACAACCGCACATCATTTAAAACAAAAAAAAATAACATCTTTCGATCTAAAAAAAGCTTAATTATATGCTGTAAAAATTTAAAGAAATATTACATTATATTGTATTGAAATATTCAAATTAGAAATAATTCTCAAAAATATTAAATAGAGTGAACCAGTTTGGCCAGTTTTCTAAATTCCTTCGCTTATCTTAAGCTGGGTATTCACTTGGATACCAAATTATGTTGGAAAGATCATGTCCGTACAGTTTCATTGAGCTACTCGAATATAACTAGGAAAATGAAGCGTTTTTTAAGAGGCAGTGGCAAGCTTTCTATTGACAACTAAGCACTACTCTCTAAAAACTTTGTAGTGCCCATATGCAGATATGGCTTCCAGGTGTGCGGCTCTGCAGCGAGAGCAGAATAGGACTTTACGGAAATTAATTATTCTCCGTGGTATTTAGAAAAAAAAAAAATCAGCTTTAGCCGAAATAATTTATATTAATTAATCAATATTTTAAATAAATATATCTCTGAGAAAACTTTAATTTCGAATTCCAAAAGATTATATGGTAAAGCTTTTTACTATTTTTCTTGCTTCTTTTCGTTTAAAGTTTTGAAACTTTTAATGACTTTCATATTTTTTTTTTTTATAATGTACAATTACATTATTAAGACTCCCTCTGGCGACCAATTTTGAATCTTAGCGTAGCGTTAGATTAACTTTTTTGCCAAACCGTTTAGGTCTTTAAAAAAGCGAGCAGGGGGCAGAGCCCTATAGTTACTAAAATAATATGAATATTTGTTTTTCCGAAGTTTTTATCCCACAAACCTACATATCATACCGCATATCTGGCTTTTTCGAGATAGCTAGAGTTCTTACTAAATTGAAATCCCAGCTCTGGCTGCTCTCTCTTCAGAAACCTTTAAGGCTCGCAAAATGTAGCGCACCTTGTAGTAACAACAACTACTACAACAAAAACAACTTCTTAAGACATTTTTTTACCTGCTTTTTCAATTCCATAAAGCCAAAGGTAATGCAATACATCTGAGTCCAAGTACAAACATACCAACATGTAGATAGAAATTGATGTGGCACAAAAAAAAAAAAAAAGTTTGACTTGGTAATTAAACAGGTTTCAAATTAACATTAAATGAAATTAAATAAATAAAAGAGGGGCGGAGGGGAGACTGTATGCTAAGTTGCAAGTTACATTGGAGCATGAGACAGAGGGACGCTTGGACAGATGGACAGAGTTGGCCGGGCTGTAAACATGTTTCGATGCTGCACAAAATTAGCGGCTTGTAGACGTTGGCATGCGTGTGTGTGCGTGTTGATGCAACATGTTGCCTGGCAGAACGCAGACGCTTATAGATAAATTTCTGTCAAAATTGCTGATTGACTTCATTAATAAAGTTGCGCGCCGCACAAGCCCTGGACTTGCCACACCAGCAGTCATCTCGTTCTTGCAACAGCTGCTTGCAGTTGCCACTGACAGCTGTTGAAATGCCAAGAAGAGGCAAGTGTTTGGCTGCAAATTAATAGCAAACTTGCAACAAACTACGAGCAGCCGTTCTCGTATCTACTGCAACTACTCGCCAGCATGCAGCTTGTGCCGTCTGACAGTGGCACGATTGATAAGCTGCGTGCTGCGTGGCCATGTAGCATGTCCAAATGTTGCCACAACATGTTGCCGCCTTGGCGGCTCACTCAGACCCAAAATCCAGTCAGCCAAACTGGTTGCAAAATCAGTGCGAATATTTATGTTGAACTGCTGGAATTTTAATGTGACGCCGCCGATGATGATGCCGACGACGCTGTGGCCAGAGTACGATATTCAATAAGGAAGTGTTGCTTGCCTCTGCGTCTTGGTCAATGGCCAATTCGTATGTGTAAGTTGGCTTAAACGGCGCTGCTGTTAAATGCCGTTTAATTGCCAATGTATGCAGAAAACCGTTTGCTTTTAATTGCTCAACTTGGCCGGAAGGAGCCGCAAAACTCAAATCAAGTCAATTGAATATGGCGTTGCCAACAACAAAAAATTAAACGAAAAAAAATTACTACTTATAAATGCCAGGCAGATAACTCAATAAATGTACAGATTAGTTACAAGCGTAATCAATCAGCGTCAAAATGCCAGTTCCAGCAAAATTGTCAGCAATAATTACAACAACAACAACATCAGGAGTAATACTAACAACATCAACAAACATTTGTATGACTTTATAAACTGAAGACGTACCCATTAAGCATTTATGCAGTCGCCAAGATCGCGATCATACGAAAATATTTTGCGTTTTATCTTAAGGGCGGACGTAGGATGAGCAGCTGAAGAAGAAGAAGAAAAAAGTTCTAACATGAGTTAACCTAACAAGTCAATGAACTTTATACATTAACTTCTCTAAAAATTATTTTTTTTACAAGAGATTTCCGACAGAGGCTTACGTTATCCAACAAAAAATAAGGAAATTAAGGTTTAATAATATGAGATTTGTTGAGCAAGCATCCATATCAGAATCTTATTTCTCCTAAGACACAGTCAACGTTATATTTTCGATTTGCTTTTAATAAGGAATAAAGACATTATATTTTTATACCCTGTCCCATATGGTACAAATGGTATATTAAGTTTGTGCAAGCGGAAAATGTATGTCACATTCAGAAGGAGACGTCGCGACGCGTCGGAGACTTCCAAAGTTACCTTAAGTATAACCAGGGTGACTAGAGAAGTCGATATACTCATGCCCATTTGTCAATCTATCTGTCTATATGAACGCCTAGATCTCAGAGGTGTTAAGAGCTAGAGCAACCAAACTTTCAGATTAGATCCCTTATTATTCCATAGGAGACAAGTTTATTTTATTTTTTTGAATATCGCGGTTATATTATATAGCTCCCATAGGGGTGTTTCAGAGGACCTCGAAAAAAACCAAAAGTTTTAAATATATAATATATTTGTTTATGAAGATATCGTAAGCAAATTTGGCGTTCAAACTAAATTTTATGAAAATCGGTTGACTATATTATATAGCCCCCATAGCACCGATCGGTCAAAAAAACCTGTCGGGTGCGAAAATCGATGTGTTTCCTTTGTTATGAAGATATTGTAACCAAATTTGGCGTTTGCTAGTTTTTTATAGTTCCTCAGTACCTACTGTACCAAATATGATCAAAGTTTGTTGACTTTATTATATAGCCCCATAGGACCAATCGGTCAAAAAAATGTTTTTGGATCAATATTCTATTGTTCTTAAGCAATATATAGGATTTGATTGCAATGCGGTGTTACAGGCTATCTCAACGTCGTAAGCGCCCGAGTTTAACGTACGCCATCTTTTTATTACATTTTTTACAAATTTCATTACGTAGACAAAAATTTGATTAAAGCAACCCTGAAGCTTATACAGATATTCAAGCTTAAAAAAACCATAATTTTATTTACATTGATAAATCGTTCAATCTTAGAAATTCAAATAAAAATACAAATCCAAGTTATAGGGGGTCTAACTCTTTATCGAGTTCCTTGAGGGTTCCATGTCATGTTACGGTCAACTTTTCTAAGCGTGTGGCCTATCCAGTTCCATTTTCGCCGTTTTATTTCCTTTCATATTTGTAAGCAATTAGATTTGGCCAGTCAACTTATCTACTCAAGGTCTCCCAACACTTAAAAATAAGATCAGCCGAGAAACAAACCAAATAAGTCCATTCTTTCGGGCATAATCAGTTAACTTTATTATTCTTAAAAAAAAAATCATCCAATCAATCAATTCATCATCAATCCAAATTTCAACTCATCTCATTTTTGTACCCAAAAACTTTATTTCAATATGAGATACATCTGAAGTAGGTGCGGATCCAGGATTTGGTCTTGGGGGTGTTTTCACTTCGACGTGTATATATATCAGAGCTCGCTTCAGGGGGGGTCCGGACCCGAAAACCCCCCGTGGATGCGCCACTGATCTGAAGTATCCGTCAACTGTTTTCAGATTCTAAGCGAACATCGCAATCGCATCCTTGCTTTCCATCTTTCCATTTATTTTCTTCAACTAGAACCTAATATATATGGCTATTATAATAGCTTTCCAAGTTTGACATGATTTTTCACTAGTAGAGAGTGCTTGGAAATGTTAGCACACAGAAATACTTAAATCGTAAATCCCCAGAAGAACTTAGCTATATCATGATATACGACTTATAAACCTCATGCCAGACATATGCCTTTCTTTTCCATTGCCTTTGAATGTCCAGCCTAAACTCATTCGCATTCATTCATATATACAATATATAATATGTTAGTATATACAGCATATCCCACTGTGTCCATAACTGAAATTGCATTCATGTGTTAGTGTGTGTATGCGAGTATCTGTGTGTGTATATCTCTCTCTATAAATTTATAAGCAGCTTTTGCTGTCTGTGTCTACTTCTCTGCATCTGTGTGAGCTCGTAATTTGGTTGCCTTTCACAAAAGACATTTGATGTGAACGCTCAGCGCTGCTTTGACAACATGGACATATAAACATGGACATGAACGTGGATGTGGACGTGGCACGTCAACAGCTTCTCCTTTGCCTCTTTGCTGTCTCACACTGTCATATGTCTGCTCACATGTGTCGTGCATTTGTTATGAGTGTTCCAACTTGGTTTTTTTTTTTTTTGACTTTTGCTTTGGCTTTGGCTTACTGCTTGACTTGGCCCAGATGAGCCAAATAAATTTTAGTGTCCAGCGAAAGGTAAGAAAATTATAAAAAACCAAATTGTCATGCTCTTATGTTGCAATAAAATTCAACATGTTAATAATAACTATAATGATCATAATGGCCATAATGAAAATGTTTACAAATCGCAGACATCAAGCAACTTGCTTATGTATGGCAATAAATGTTATCTTCAATGGAAGATCCGAAGAGAGCTTATTCGCTGAGTGCTGCAGTTGGTAAGGTGCTGAAGTCAGCTCTTTGACTTACAGCTGCAAAGTTATCGATTTTTGGTAATGTGTATTTAACTTTGAGTATCGATAACAATATTGTTTCATGCAGGTTTGAGTCATCTTAGGCTCGAGATTTGCTCTCAATTATTCTTCTCTTCTTGAGGAAAAGAGATGCAGTGAGCGAAATTTTCGGCAGATATTTTGGACGTGACTGTACCTATGACCACCCGATGAGAGTTCGAAAGTTTCTAGGTAAAAATGTTATTTTAGAGATATTAGATTATATTGGAAAGAAAGTAACTCTAGTGCCAAATTCGGATATGATTATACTATATACTTCATCTTTAAAGCGAGCTTGCTTTATCGATTAATTCCAAGCTTAAAAGTTACGCTAAGTGAAACCATTAAAAGCTGCTAGATGTTAGATAGGAATGACTTAAAAACAATACCAGAAACCTGTATATTTTTTTGGTTCGATAGTTGAATACTCGTCCCGTACCAACTAGCTCAACTGCATTTTAGAAACTATGCCAACAATCATAAAATTTACTGGGACAATACAGATGCCACTCTATACCTGAGGGCTAACGATTTCATTTAGACTCACTAAAATAATAATTACAGCCATAATATCGTATTACATATGTTATTCCTTATTATCGCGAAATAGTTATCGTAAACCGATTTTATGCCATACTCTATAAACCGCAAAAAAAAAAAGCCCAGGGCTGCAATAACAAAACCATAAAAAAAATACAAAATAATTGAGCCAAGACTATCTTAGACAAGAAAATTAAGACTATTTCGTATTTGTTGTTGGTTTGCAATTTTCAATTTATAGGCCACAAAGTTTTTGTTGGCCCAGAATGCGGTTGACTGACAGTTAAATTTCAAATTTCAATAATAACCAAAACGCTCGCTATACCAAGGCAAAGCCTCTCAAGCGGCCTGGGGGAAAAGTCCATCAAAATTTCATTGCACGTTTCAAGTCAAGAGGGCGTTGCACATTTGCTGCGCTGGGCGTGGCATGTGGCATGTGCATCAAATTTTTATGGCTTGCATTTTTTGATACATTTTAATTTACTAGCGGTAGTTAATTAATTTTCATTTTAGCTCCTATCTTCACTTTTTTGTGTTGTTTTTATTTTCAATTAAACTTTTTGGTTATTTAATTAATTTCTGGTTAAGTGAATAATTTTCAGCAAATGGTGGGGAGTGTTCAGATGTTGTCTGTTGGCCAAAACGGAGCTCAATCAAAATGATTGATGCAACGGGTGGTATGTGTTTGAAAAGATTTTGAGTGTGATATTCGGTGTAAATGGCAAGAAAGATGGACAGTTTTTTAAAACTAGTACGAAATCTTTTCTCCATCCTCATATTGAACCTAGCTGGTATGATATATAAAATACTTATCTTAAAAAAATAATAATGATACTGTCATTTTTTAGAATTCTACGAAGAAATATTCTTTTGATACTTTCAAAAACAAACAATAAAAAATGTTGCACTTTTAGCTTTAACTTTAATAAAGAATTAATAAAAGTTAACGTGGCTTACTGAGCTTAAATGTTTGCTGAATATGCGTTATATAAAAATTTTAAGAAACTGCAGAAACTACTAAGAACGTTTTTTTGTCGCCGACGTGCTCATCGTCATCATTTACAAATATATAATATATCCCTTTCTGTCTGTAGGAATAGCAAAATAAAGCAGGAATGAGTTTTGTTGAGCATAGGAAGCAGGGGGTGGAAGCCCCCTCAAAGAATTATAAAAAAAAAAAATACTGAACTTTTAGGTATTTTCGAATTATAAAAATTCTAATCAAGTAAAGCTTGAGAAAAATTAAATTTTTTATAAGAATATCTTTTCTTTATTAAATAAGAAAGTTTTTTTGTCTCCGTCGTGCTCATCGTCATCATTTATTTTTCAGCTTCAATCTTTTCGATAAAATAGCAAATATGCTCCCTTCTCTCTAAAGAAAGAGCAAAACAAACCAGTAATGAGGATTGTTGAGCAAGCAGGGAGTGGAGGCCCCATTAAATATTTATAAAATAAAAAAATAAAAATCTATTGAACTTTAAGGTATTCTCGTTTTATAAACTTTCTAAGCAAATGCAGCTTGAGAAAAAATAAATTTTTAATAAAAAACTCTTCTCTATTAAATAAGGTTTTTTTTTGTCGCCGTTGTGCTCATCGTCATCATTTATTTTTGTTCTTCAATTTTTCTACATCGTCATCATAAAATAGCAAATATGCTCCCTTTTCTCTATAGAAAGAGCAAAACAAAGCAGGAATAAGAATTGTTAAGCATAGCAAGCAGGGGTGGAGACCCCTCAACTATTTACAAAAAAAAAAACTTTTCAACTTTTAGGTATTTTATGAGGGCAGAACTATTATATACCTTAACTTAAACTTGGCCCAGCTAGACTTCATATATTTTGCTATCTTTTCCCCCGGAACATCGGGACACTCACATCAGAGTATCGGAAGTATATGCTAGTTATCGACAGCATAGCTTATTCGCGGATTTTGTAGTATTATCACTATTTTGTCTTTATTCGAATACATGGTACGAGTATGATTTGGTAAAGTCTGCCTAATTATTGTGTTATCGATTACTCGATAATTTATCGAACTTTTCCAAAACTATTTTACGAGTTAACAGTGGCTGAGATCGATCAAAGTAGTCAGCCTCATATTTTTTCACTCACCTATAAAAATGATAAGTCTGCTGCCTCATAGTATAATCGATATTACAATCAAACACTTTCAAATTTCAACACTGATTGAATTATAGCTCTATTTGAAAGACAATTTGCGTACCTGCTTGAACCATTTCTTTCCATTCACATCCCATCTCAAGAGCAAACTAAATTCTTCACTTTTCCGTCTGTGCCTGCGGCAGCTTTTATAAGGCACTCTATTCCACCTGCAAAACCCGCACATCTGGAACTGCCACACTTAACCCACTTACGACCAAGCCAAGTTATGATCCCATCAAGTGCACCAATGGCACAGCTCATAAACCAAGACGGCTAATCATGATCAACATTAGCGTTTGGTTAAACCAAACGTCAACACTTTAAGACAAGCGATAAAAATTGTCCATACGACGAGCAGTTGAAGTTCCCAACAGCTGTGCCCCAAAACCCAGCAGCAACAACAACAACAACAATGAAGTGGATGCAGTTGGTAGCGATTTATGTGCAAGTCTTGTTTAGGAGTTTTTGGCTTGGAATTGCGCTTTGTATGCAAAACTCTGTCAATCAAAGGCTTTCGACTGCCGTCAATGCTAATCAGTTAAGAGAGGAAAACAGTTTATGAACTGCATTCGATTTGCTTTGGAACAATGAATAGTACGAATGTTATGAATGGAATGAATGCAAATGTATGGCAGTGAGTGGATATGTTTTGTTAGATTTGTTTCTAAGCAAAGCTTTAATAATTTGTGTAGGATACAGTATATCCAACTCCTATACAGAGAAAAACCGAGATGTTTCGAAATTTGAGTTTTGTTTTTCCATATTTGTCTCAAAATATTTAAAAAGTCTTGTTCGCAAATCAACTCACTAAACTATTTCAATTAAATCCGGTAAAAAGCCACATAGTCAGTGTTGCGCCAAAAAACTCTTTCAAATAAATTGTAGGTTAGTTAAGGTTAGGGTGATTAGGCAGCTCAATCAATAATTGAGATCACCCAGAGACCATGCGGTCCATTGTGATGCCTAATTGTGTAAGGGAAGAAAACAGTATGAAAGAGTCAGGAAGGGGGGAAGAGGTAGAGGATAATTATTTCGAGGCTCAAAGCTGATGGGCATTCCTAGTCATCTAAGTACCTTCCCTTGCAGAACCATTTTGAGAATTCGACAAAAGTGGCCATGGGCACATAAGCCAGACCAACCTTTAAAGCCCAAAACCCTTAACAACAACCTTAAAGAGTGGTTTACCCAGAAACTGGGTTCACATAGCAGGTGTTGGATGCTTTCTTGCATCCTCTCGGACATTAGGCCTATGGTGCTGTGCCCCATTACCTCTCCTACCACCATCCTTGTCCTGTTCTTATGAAAAGGCAGGAGTTCAGATGTTCGCTTTGGATTATACCGTGGCCAGAGTGCTCGGGAGATGCGACAACCGAACGCAGTGTCCCATTCTCTTTCCACCTGAGCTCTGGCTGTGCCCCTAATTTGCAATACGACGTCCTGTAGTGGTCTTTTTATATCCGTAACCGCAAGGTTAGCTGGAAGTGCTGAACCAGGGACACGGAAGCACCCTGGTACCCATCAGAGGCTGATTGGGTGGTGATGGATACGGTTAAGCACTAGCACCGTGTTACGGATAAGTTTACTCTTTGTGGTAAAAGATGTCAGAGCCTAGCTATCGATAAGAATTAAAACGTGTCTCGGACTTTCGTCCAAGGTATCAAGAAGTCTAGCCGATTGCCATATTGCATATATCTCGGATTAAAAAAAAGCTACAACAGTCGGGAAGGCAGAATGAAAGCTTCGTCGTAAGCTCTTCAGAGAAGATGCCTGCCACTGTGCCTTCATACGTCTTCGAACCATCAGTGTAGAGCGTTAGCTCTTTCCCTTTAAATGGATTAAAAAAAAAAATTTTTAACTCAACAAGAATCTATTCAACAAAAAAGTAATCTGTCAGTTTTCCACAAATATCTCCAAGAACGCCGAATTCATTTTGTATCGAGCTTTTCACTTCCAATCCAAACGCTCCCCTTTTTTCTCTCAGTGTATTAGCCACAAAATCATTTGCACAAACACACATGTCACACAGAAAATGAGAAAAGGAAAAATTCAAATGAAAAGCGCTTTGGTGAAAAATGCGCACACAGCAGGTAGCTGACGTGTCGTAAAGCGTTTGAAGTGTCTGAGACATCAAAATTGATTTATGTCCCCAACAGATGACAGAATCTGAATCTGAATCCGAATCCGTATCAAAATCAAACCTTAGTACTAAAATTTGGTTTTTGGTCTAAAAACAATTTGAGTGAACGATTTTCACTTAAGACTTGGCATTTTCATGCTGGCAGCAAATGCAAATTGGCCAACAGAGCTGAGTTGAGGCTTATGTAGTACTAGCAAGTATGTATATACTATATAATGTATCTAACAGATACGTGTACAAACAACTAGCAAGTTGCAAACAAATGCATTTATTTTGCATATAATTGAATTGATAATTCGTTTTTGTTGTTGTTGTTGGTTGCAGCCATTGTTGTAGCTGTGCTCTGTTGTGGGCGTTAATTCAACTGTCAGGCGGCAACTCTGGCCAAAAGAGTTGTTACGCGCCTTTTTCAAATGTCAACTTGTTCAGTTCTGTCAGATAAATCAATCAACTTGATTAGTTTTATTTATTTGTTTTTGTTTTAGTTTCAGCTGTTGTTTTTATTGTAGTAATTAGCCGAGTGCACTCAGCGGGTGTGACAACTCTGTACACAAACTTGCAAATCGTTGCAACCCAGTCAAGAGTTGAGTCTTTGAAATATCTTTGCAGTTAAGACTTTTAACAGGCGGCTGTAAAATTATGTAGCTAATTCAAGGTAAAGCTTTTCGGATTGTTTTTATTTTATGTGTGTGAGTGTGTGTGTGTGTGTGTGTTACCAGAACTGTCAAGACTGTCAACAATTTACGAGCTTGTCTTGTAATTCGCATATTGTTTGGCTTTTGAATTTAGTGTGAGAGAATTTTCGCAAAAAAAAAAAGCCAAAGCCAATAAGTGCCTTGGCGTCTAAAGCATTTTGAAAATTGGCAAACACTTGCTAGCCCAAAAAAAAAAAAGAGAGGAAAAACATGTAACTATCTATCGATAAATAGATACATATATATATATATATATATGTATATGCTTGGGAGTAATTTTTTTTTTTGGCTAATGCCTGAGTATATTTACAGACAGACGGCTAATGTGCAAACATAAAGTTTTAAGACCTTCTTAACATAGAAGCTTCCGCTATTGTCTGCGCGTTTTTTGGTCTATTCCAGACATTTAAAGCATGAGTCAGCTGCGTATTTGTGCTAAGGATTTGAGACTGCTTTATTAAAAAGTTATTGGATATATTAACAAAAAATGGCTATAATCTCTTAAAAGTTTTCCAATTGCAGCTTAACAAAAAGGCATAGCCAATAACTGATAAGGTAAGCAAAGATACATTTTTAAAAGCTGCTTTAAGTGTAAAATATCTTTAAGATACTCGTACCAAACAAGCGAAGTCTTTTTACCATTAGCGAGGTATAGAGTTCCTACGTGCCAATTGCAAAAATCGTAGGAACTTAATACCGTGCTCTTGGAGGACTATCGAACAACAAAGTGAAAGTGAATAAAAAGTGAAAGTGACTGTAATAATTAAGAAAATAATAATAATATAAAAACTTTCTGTAAATAAAAAATTGTGCAAAATTCTGGTGAATAGTTTGCTGATTAAGTTAACGTAAGTTCTATCGCAGCTTAAACTAAATCATGTGAGCCTAATCAACAACATAAAGTTTACTTTTTTCACAAACCACCATGCATTTGACTCGACTAACGTAAACCTTTTTATATGGGTATCTAATTAAAAAAAAATAATTTTTAAATAATTATTTTTTAGGCCGAATTTCGTGAAGAACTTTTTTTTTTTTAATATATAATTAATAATTATATTTATATAATTCCGTTCCGTAAACGGTTCTCTCCTTGAAATCTTTTAAAAAGATGACGCAAACAGGCAAAGTGTCTTCAAGCAGATCTTTCTTATAAAATATTATTTTTACAGTGTTTTTGAACCTATAAAAGTCTTTTCAGTTTTATTTTCAAATCTAAATATCTATCTTTTAGGGTCGATCAAGCGAAGCATTATTTACCACATAACTGTCTATAATTGAACCTTTTGTTATGTCGTTAATAAAAAAAAAAAAAAAAAAAAAAAAAATACTTTGCATTATTGCTTTACAACATTTTTCGTTATCGTCCCTTTTCTGCGATTATAACCGTTAAAAATATATCCATGAAGTTTTTTGTGTGTCTACTCCCAATAATTAGGGCATTATACTGCTTTTTTTAATTTTAGGGAGTTTCCCTATTTTCACCTAACAAAGGTATCAAGCTACTCTCCAAGATAAGTGGGAATTAATTGAAGGCCAAGCCTAAGCCAGAGGCTTAGAGGAATATTGAGTACTGTATATTTTCTATAAAAACTTTTTGTTCCAAAGGAAAAGCAGAGATCTATGTTACGGATAGTACTTCTTTTTATATTATGCTTATTAGGAGCATAAAATCACTCTCTGTATCGAACCATTCCTAACTTATCGGAAGATACAAAAATATTCAAAAAATGCCGGCACTGCTTGTTGAACTGCATTTATGCAAATCCTACTGCTTGGTGCACGTTTGTTGAACATGAAGACTAAGGGTTAGTGATACTATATTATATATATTATATATATCAAAAATAAAAACCGGTGAACCAAAATGCATTTTTAGAGCTCAGTTTTAGAAATTTAAAAGGAAAACACACGATTTAGGTTTTTGCGAACTTAAAGTATTTCAAACTTCAAGATTCGATACATATCAGGACATCCAGTTGGCGATAACAGGCCATTAATTTCTTACAATGTTATCGATTCAGTTGCTCCCAACCAGGTGCGGATCCAGGATTAGTTCATGGGACGGGGTTTTTCACTTCAAAGTGTACATAAATAAGAGCTCGCAAAAAAGTGTGAACCGTGGGGTTTTCGAACCCGAAAACCCCCACGGATCCGCCGCTGGACCCAACCGAAAAACTATAAACCTACCAAAACTTGACTGTTTTCAGATCATAAGGTACTGGTACTGAAATGGTAAACACAATATACATAGTACGTGATGTGTTCTGTGTGAAAAAGATTCGAAAGGGGGTTTCCATTCATGACTTGAAATCATCAAGAAATATGTCATGACAAAAAGGGCTGACCAAAGACAGTCCTGGAGATTTGTCAAACCAAAAGGGATGCGACACTTTAATCTTAACATTCTAACCTTAAACTTCTAATCACTCTGGACTTTAGGATAAATGTGTGAAGATTCTGTAATTTAGGAGTCTTAGTTGTAGGTCCCAACAATATTATGCTCATATGGGATCGTAAATCAGCCTCTGAAGTATTTATGTCCTCAAAAAGTGCTTCTATGCCTACATAGTTCCTGAATTTTACATGCCATCAGAAATAAGCCATTACATGTCGTGCAAGCGAAAGCTCTTGGATTGTAGAAGGCCCACCAAAGGTTTTTTAAATTATGACCAGGTGTTTACTTTTATTGTTTAGGATTCAGGCCATCTTGTCGCGTAATAAAAAAAGTGATTCGCAAAAATGGTTTCGGTGACTAAGAATACCTTTAGACACGCAGCACTTAGTTTAATATTTAAGAATCTCCGCCCTGTAGAAATCAGAAGAAAGATACTAGACTTGATTTTAATAATAAGAGTAAAGGAAATAGCGCAAAACCATATAATATTTTTTTTAAGTACGTAGTTGCAATCAAAAAGGGTTATCGTACACCAAATTATAACTTAATGCACAATTTAACTGGTCTAAGTATAAATTATGTGGCTTATTAAGTTTTTAATTGGCAAAAAATATGCTCCATTAAAAATAATAAAACCATTTTTATGTATGGCTGAGTTGCAACGTAACTATATAATTATAAAACTAGTTTACACAAAAAATTAACCTTCGTTAAAAGTGTTTTTTACAAAATTATAAAAAAAAATTGACGAATAACCTAAAAAAGTGCCCAAAAACATATTTTTCGAAAAAACCTCGAAAACGGTGCTTAGAAAAAAAAAATGAATTTCATTTTCGACCCAAAATTACCCTAAAAACACTTTTTTAAGGTTTACTCGATGACGCTTAAATTTGTAAACTAGTGTAATAGTTGCCATTTATTAAAGCTGCACATTTTTAATATATAAAGGTCAATAAATACTCCGGAGAGCACCAACCAAGTCACAAATAAGTTTTTCTTGGTTTTGTGCAACTATCAATCAGACCATAGTATTCAAAAACGTATAAATATATCGAAAATGTTCCAACTTCACGATCCCTCTCTCCGTATGCATATTCATATGGTCGAAAAAATGTGGTACAGTCGAGGCGTTGCCCGACATGGGAATACCATGTACCTTTTGTCTCGAAAAAATGTTTCGTGCATATTCCTTCTAAGAACTTTCCGGTTGGAATTTATAAGTTCCCTAAATTTTTACCGATTTTGATGAAACTCGAATGTTACGTCAAAGTGGGAGGCAAGGGGAGGTGAAACGTGTACATTTTTGGCTATAACTTTTATTACATTTGTCCGATTTTGTTCATTTTTTACACATAGATGCATGTAACCACAACGCATCGCTCTGTTAAATTTCAGATGAAAATGTTAAACGGTGTGGCTAAAAACCGCGAAACTCTACTCCGGAGAAACGGGGGAACATGATTCAACAAACTTTATCTTCTGAAGAAATATGCGCACCAGCTGGTAAAGTCTTGTGTCTCTAGCTCTTATAGTCGCCGAGATCTAGGCGTTCATACGGACGGACGGTAAGAGACGGACATGGCTCAATCGCTACGCGAGGTTATGATAAGCATATTGGTATAAAGGACTTGGGGTCTGCCACGCCTCCTTCTGTCCGTTACATACATTGCACAAATCTAGTATACCCTTTGTACCTATAGGTACAGGGTATAAAAAGTATTTACAGACTCCAAAGATTCCAATAATCAAAACTGTGCTGAACTTTACTATCTAGTACTTTTTTTTACTTTGTACCCATAGGGCATGAAAATCTTCGTAACTAATGGGTGCACCAATAGGGATGATAGGATTTTGATAGCTCATGGCGGCCATGTCATCTGCTTTCATTAAGGTTGTTGTTTAAATTTCAAATCCTATCGTTCTTATTGATAAACCCTTTAGATCTTGTAGATCCCAAATACTAGACACAAAATTTAACCAATTTTCCAGTAGTTCCTGTAAAATATAAAATTGAACAAGACAATGATCAAAGACTCCCTTGTCTAAGCCCTTGGTATCAGATAACAACACCAAAGCATACATCGATTCTTTCTATCCCTATTACTTTGGTCAACCTCAAACAAAGAGCGGACAAATTACAAAAAACATCTTACAACAGTCGCAAATGCAAGTTCAACAACCTTTGCCACATCTTAGAGTGGCACAAAAGACCCTTAGGCCAACGTTCCGTACCCTTATGCAACCCCTTCAACCCAACGACTGACTCCTATCGTCATACTTTATCTACTGGCATTTGCATTACAGCGTTTAATTGCGATTCCCGGCGAAGGATGCGTTTCACGCACCCGTTGCATAATTGATAACGGTTCATTTGTTGCGTTCGAGTGAGCTGCGGATTTTTTTTTTCCACATATCAACTTGATTAACGGTAAGGTAAGCCCAAGGGTTAGCGGCATATTTTTTACAGTTTGTGAATAACGCATAAAAAAAAAAAAAACAAATACAAAATATGCCGTTCGATTTTTGATGAGTTGCATCAATGAAGCGTAAAGTTATGAATATGCAGATGGTTGGGCTAGGATGGGTTGCAAATTCTTGCAACAGAGTAGGGAGTGCAGATGGGGATAGTTAGAATAGTATAATGTTATTTATGAGGTGACTTACCTGAAGAGTAGGGTCTTTGATTTCCATATGGTTCTGAAAGTAATAAAGAAAACGTGGTATAGTTATGCAGGCATCAAAGTGTAACACTGTAGTAACTTAGAATAACTTTATATGTTTAATTTAAAAAATAAAAAAATCCTTAAAATATCCAGATATCGGTTTTCATATATATTTAGATTAGACTCTCACCTTACTCTTTTTTGCGAGTCTATTAAATTTGTTACTTTGGATTGTTTATTAGCTCTATCAAGTCAACTTTTTAATCATAAAGTTAAATAATATATATGAAAACCGATATCTGGATATTTTGAGGATTTTTTATTTATTTATTTATTTGAGGGGTACAACTACGTACAGTTGACCTTATATTATAAAAAAGTACATATAATTTATTTAGAAAAGAAAATAGAGCGAGGGTATTGATATGAACTAATCCGCGTCTCTAGCCCGATGGGTGAACTTTTTAATGATATGCACCAACTCACATCAAGAACTGGCCAGAAACTTGGATTTACAATATTAAGGTTAAAAAAAGGAAGCAAGATAAAAATTAAACATTATATCGCAAAAAGAGCCGTTGACCAAGTGGGTGACTCATAATATAGGATTGGTCAAGGATGCTCGAAGTGGCAAGTCAAGGTGACTTAAGATAGAAGAAGTGATAGATTGAATAGACCGTTCGAAAGAGAGGAAATTGTAAAAGTTATTATAGTTAGAGCATAAGACACGGAATGGATCGTGCAAAGCATAATTAGATCTACAAAATTGTAAGGCTAAGGGTCGAAAATTACGAGTTACTCTGGATGGTATGACCAAAGTAACTTTGTTAAGAAGTACATTGGAATCGATAAGACCGAGTAACAGTTTATGCAAGAATAACACGCCGTGACATGTTCTGGGATGATTTAAGGAAGGCAACTTTATAAGGCGAAGTCTATCAGAATATGGTGGCAGTCGGATATTTGGGTCCCAGTTTAAGCCACGAAGTGCAAAAAGGAGAAATTGCTTTTGTACGGACTCAATCATGTCCTGATAAAGGTGGTATTGAGGGCTCCAAACGCAGGAACAATATTCCAAAATTGGACGGACAAGAGAAATATAAAGAAGTTTGGTTGTGTAAGGGTCGTTAAACTCTTTAGACCAACGCTTAATAAAAGCAAGAACACCTCTAGCCTTATTCACGATGTTGCAAATATGGTTATTAAATTTAAGGTTATGATCAAACAAAACACCAAGGTCAGACACACTCTCGATGCGTTCTAAGGTAGAAGATTCTAAAGAGTAAGTAGCCAAATAAGGAGCAGAACGATAAAATGTCATAACTTTACATTTTGTCTTGTTGAGAAAGAGTTGGTTGATATTGCACCAAGATTGCATGTTATCAAAATCATGCTGAAGAAGTAGGTACATATTATTATCGGAGTAGGACATTCAGAGTTTAACATCATCCGCATACATAAGAATGTGAGAAGATGAGATTACCTGAGGGAGATCATTTAAAAATAAGTTAAAAAGAAGAGGGCCTAGATGGCTACCTTGAGGTACCCCTGACGTGACCATAATTTCTGTAGATTCGCAGCCTTTAAAAACTACCTTCTGGACTCGGTTGGATAAATAGGACGATATCCAATTTAAAAGACAAGACGGAAACCCCAGACGAGACAGTTTAACAAGTAGAAGACTATGGTTTACCGAGTCAAATGCTTTACTAAAGTCAGTATAAATGACATCAGTTTGTTTTTTTTCCGTAAAACCAAGATTAATAAGAGACGAAAGTTCTAAAAGGTTAGTAGAAGTGGACCGACGTTTTACAAACCCATGTTGGGAATCCGACATTAAAGAACGACTGTAGTGTTGCAATTGTGAAGTTACAATCCTTTCAAAAACTTTTAATGGTTCTGTTCAAATAAAAAAAAAAAAGGTGAGGGCACTATTTATTTCAATTAAAGAAATAAAATCATATATAGTAATAAGGTATTATGTATTTGAAATAGCTTGGAACTTAAAATTTTTGCTGTTATAGCTAAAGACTAAAGATAATTTTGTATACTTTGTGATATTATGGATACAAAATCGGTAGCACTGCGAATCCACAAAAATCATCTCTTCAATTTTAAGTGATTCCAAGTGCTATATCATGTTAAGATTTTCCAATCGAGTTTTAGTTAAAATCTAAATGTACCCTAAAGTTAATGATCTCTCAGGTGGCATGTGATCACGTCTATCTGCTGACGTCACTAAAAATGTGAATTTATAACATTAAAATATATTACGACTAAGTGTTTATTTATTTAATAGACGCTGAATATCTTATAGTTGGTATGTACATAACTATTTAAATTGAGAAGTTTTTTTGTTTTTTACTTTTTATAGCAAGATTTTTGAATAGATGGGTTGTAGTTTTTTGAACAAACTTTTTTTTATTTGAATCATTTTGGCTTTGTAGGTTCGTAGCAAAGTTTTTAAAAAACCTTCTTTTTTTAGATTGTATATTTTTCTACGTCCCTGGGTATAAGCTTACAATCTAGAAGAATTTTGCATTTGGTAGATTTTCTTTAAAGATTATATTAAATTTAGCGAAAAATCACAACCTTTTTTTTGGAATTTGAGAATATAGTTAAGTGTGGAAATATATTTTGATTGCATCTATAACACCAAAGCAACGAGCAAAATTAAATAAAACATACATTTTTGAAACGTGCTAATTATGCCCTTTTTTATACCCAACACAGAATCATTAGTAAATTTTTTTTAGATCATGACTCTATGATCTCTAGCGGGCGCCATATGCAATTTGATGTGACGCTACATAGTCTATAACCAGCAGACCATTAATACGCTTGCAAGGATACCTCGTTTGTTAAATTATCATAAGCGGTTCAGAAGCTAGGAGGGAGCAGATGAACACAGATGCATGCATACATACAGATCGAACACATAACCCTCTTTATTGCTTCGCCGTAGTAAGGTAAAAAGGAATTGATTTTATTTTCGATGGAAGAAAATACAGGAGCTGCCAATTCCGAGATATATAAACAGTACGGCAAATCTGTTCCATCATATATAACAATTAAATGTGATCCTCATCATTCTATATAAAGTAGTTGCTGCAAAGGTCCCACTCGATCCCACCCATAGAAAAAAAGATACTAACGCAAAAATCTAATATTAGCTTAGCTTTTTCTGTTAGTCATCTTGGAAAACTGGCCCAGTGATAACCATATCTTTTTTTATAAGAAAAAAAGGTACGTCGGAAAAATTGTATTCGAACAAAGGGGTTAAAAGTGAGTTTAAAGACCAATTTTGGTTTTCACTAGAGATGGATGTCTGGATGTCAATATAAGAAGATTTTTTCATTCATTCATTTCGTAATTCCGAGAAGACAATTGATTAGAGAGGATACATTATTTACAACGATGAGTTTCGCTCGAACTGACCATAGATTCCGAAACCAAGTGTCTTATAGATAGAAACCAATGACCGAACCATTTCTACTTATTAAGCGCTTGATCTAGGTACATCCAAAACAAGACACGAACAGAACCCAACAAAAAATTATTATTTAGTAAAAATGTAATTCTTGCAAAATTTTTATTTTTTCCATCTTTGTTCTATATAATTTTCAAGCATTTACATTTAAGCATAACACCTTAATGTTCTAGATAAAGTGTCATTTTTCTTTTTCAAACCATTTATTTTGGATAAAACCAATTATTTTTTATTAATACTTTGAACTCGTTTTAAGATTCATTATTTTTAATTTTTAACTGCAAGAAAAATGTTAATTATAAAAACAAACATTTTTATCAAAAGCTTTGATTCAAAACAAAACCTTAAAGATGATGTTAAGATATGCTATCCATTGTTATCCCTTTTTGAAATGCTTTTTCCCTTGAAATCTTGTACTCCCCTTGTATCTATAGTTATTTTTCTATTTCTTGAATACTCGCATCACGCTGCAGCTTTGTCCACTTTCTAAATACTTTGCACCACTGTGCGACATATTTAGCCAAGTTTCGCACCTTATCTAATGCATTTCAAATATCATAAAACACAATTATATTCCGCCAGGATAAATAAATTTAACTATGCGCAGCGTAACCGCCAGATGTCGCCACATGCCAATAAATTTCAAGTGTAACAAAAAACGCACTAAAAACTGTTCCATGGGGTTGCAATTAAATTGCAAGACTGCACCCCAACGAGATGGCGTAGAAAAATCCTTAATTCTCAGCTGGAATTCCTGTTGCTTCCCAATGCCAATTCGGAATTTAAACCAGGAGCAATGCACATTCAAATCAATTAACGTCCAATGATTTTGCAAATTTTGTGCGCGATTTTAATGAAAAGCCAGAGAGATAGATGCAGAGTGAGGAGAGCCTGAGGGCAGCGGGTGACTATTGAATGTTTATTGGATTTGGCATAAAATAAACAGGCGCCTGAGCTTTGACAGCAGCTACGCCAATCGATGTGACTGTGGATCTGGAATCTGGTAACTGGTGTCTGCTGTCTGGGGTTTGGGGCTTGGGACTGGGCAAACATTCATTCGCATGGGGCCCACATGCTGCGCTTTTGTATTCCATTAAGCTCACTCCGACGACATCTCTGGACCTGGTTGTTGCTTGTTTTTGATGTTGTTATTGTTGTTGTTGTTGTCGAGTTGTTTGGTTATTTGCTTGGGTTTCATCTTGAAGTCTCGGGGTCTCGTCTCGGTGACTGCCCAGCGTGTAATCTTTGCTGTATTTTCTGGTTTCTGGTCTGTCTCTATGGTGCATCAATTATGTAAATTTGTACTAAAGCAATTACAAACAGTTTTTTTTTTTTAAATTAAAATTGCAAACTGTAGGAGTCAGTTAGAAAAGCATTAGAAGAAGTAGAAGCGCTTTGAACACTTTGGCACTTTTATGACCAAGACTGGCCATTGATAAAGATTAATTGTTTTATTAAATTGAAATTAACATTTATTTCGATTAAGTTGACTCATTTTATTAGAGGTTAAAGCCAAATAAATTTCAAGTTAATATTGACATCGATTCAGAGGGAGACATGAACTTTAAAAAATTATAGAATATTATAAATAATCGAAATTTGTTTGATAAGGAGCCATTTTGGAACAAAGTTTAGAGCATGGATCTGATATTATTTTTTGCCCGCTGTTTACAAAAAAAAACCTCTGTTTCCGAAAGGCCTTTAATTCAGTTAGATAAAAAGTTAAACATATAAATGTCTTATTTTTAATTCTTTAAACAATATAGACTTTAAAAAATATTAATTGTTCTTTGATTTTCTATTTTTGCCTTACTCAACACTGTGAATCTCAATCATTCGTCAGTTAATTTCGTATATTAGATCTCACAATGTATATTTCTAATTTTAGAGCATAAATAAATATAATAAATAAAAAAAAAACAGTTAATTTAATTATTTTTTGTAAATCAATAAATATAAATAACAAATTGTGGGCCTATTCAAAAAACCTTAATTTCTTATCTTTCTTAAGATAAAAGAATTATTTTTTCATACAATGGTTAAATTACAGAATAAAGCTAACAAAGATGAATTAGTAGCCTAAATAAATTTAAAAAAAAAATTTGTTGAGCCCTTAAAATAACGTCTGTATATAAAAAAAATATATCGAATATGTATATCACTTATGTTGTACTTTTAATAAATTTTATAAATTTTTTTTAAGCTAAGAAAAAAAACCTAACCGTTTCGTTATTATATTTGAAAATTTTTGTTTATACTTCAATTAAAATTTCCTAAACTTTGAAGTTAATTGAAGAATTTTTGAAAATATAATAATTTTTTCATTAAAATTAAAATTTCAATTCTTAAATAATAAAACAACATTAAAAAAATAAATCAAAAACTAGCATTATTTATTTCGGTAATATTTTAAAAAAAAAAAAGCTAACCCGTATAAAGAAATAAATTGAATATTTGGTATATAAGTTGACATTTTTAGCAAAATTGTTTTAAACAATAGTTATATATTAAAATATACAACAAATTATACAACAAATGTTCTTCATGTGGTTTATGTATATTTTTCCACAATCTTTTATATCATAATCCCATTAAAATTAAACTAAATTTTCCGAAGTCACATAATATTATAACTAAGTAGAAAAGGTTATGAGAACCTGAACTGTAAATATTATAAACTAAAATCGTTAATATATTAAAAAAAAAAAATCAAATGTTTCTAAACTACGTCGAGCTTATGATGGACTTTAACTTCGCCATAAATTTCCTAAATTTTCAAATACTACTCTTTAAAATACTCAAGCAAAATATTATTTTTAAATTATTAAAAGAATTGACGAAAATATAAAAGCTTTGCCTACTAATTGAATTAAATTTTTTACCATTTTGCAGTTCAAAAAATTTTAAAGTAAAAAATTAAATATTTCTAAAATTTGCTGAATAAGTTTTATTTCTTATTTTATACCAAGAGATTTTTAAATAAAAGAGCACCTTACCCATTAAATCAAAAAGTAAATTAAATATGCCTTAGTTTAAGTAAGCAAAGTAATTATAAATTATATATTTATTATGAATTATTTATTTATAATATACCTATATTTATTACAAATTATATATGTATTACTCTAATATTTTTAAATGAATATTTCTAAGCTGCATAAAGAATTAAATCAAATATTTGCGTAATTAGTTTTTAACTTTAGCGCAGACACACACCGCAAAAATCACAGTCTAGCCGAGGCACACTCTATGCGATGTTCTCTAATGCATCGCAGGACCTGGGAACAGTCCAAATAGCAAACATAGACAAAGCGGAGACACATAGCATTAACATAGCAGCAAACTATTACCCCTCACAGTTTGAGTCAAAATATCGCACTCACTTGTGCGACTCACACACTCAACGCGCATTACTCACTCATATTCTCATGCCTTTACAAAATCACTCAATGAGCGTAGACGCCGCAAACATCGCACGAAAAGTAGGCGGAGCAACGCATCACTTGCTGGCGATGTTTTGTTGCAGCAAACATCGCATATTTATTTTATTTAATGAACAAAACATCGCATTGCCCCTTTGGCTGTCTTTGACTCAGCCGAGTGCGCGTTTTGAGTGACTTTGTGTGTGTTTTTTTTTTTGCTTTGAGTGTCAATTAGACGCGTTGGCTTGCGGCGTTAGTTTTAACCTTTCCTCCCCTGGCATGCCATGCCACACAACCCTTTCTATGCGATACACTCGAAAACCCAAAAACCCCATAACCCTTAAGAGTTGACACTTTTCCAGCCGCTGACCACATGCTCTCCCGAGTCCAAAGGGTCGCAGCAGTTGCTGTGGACGTACAACTCAGAAGTGTTTGAAACTGCTTTGTGACGCATTTTCCAGCGAGTTGTTGTTGTGCGTTTTATTTGTGAACCGCTTCCTGCTCTAACCCTTCGCTTGCCAAGAGACCGACTGACAGACGACTAACACGCTCAACCCTTTAACTCTGCGCCCAAAATCGAACAAGTTTTGAGCGTGGCGGCAAACAACAACAACAGAGACAACAACAACAACAAGAATCGCACGCAGCTTTTGCTTTTGTCTTTGTTTTTGTTGTATTTTTTCTCAAGTGTTGGTCAATTTGATGCGTTTTTCCGCGTACGCTTTTCAACCTTACAACAGTTTGCGGGCAACACGCCGAGGCGCCGCGTCTACGCAAGAAGCCCCCAAATAAAAACAAAAACAAAAAGAGTTAAAGCCGTCGCCAACGCCAAGGTTATTTAATGGCTATAAAAACCTCTTTATAGGGTTCATGTTTATATACTATATATATATATGTATATGTGTGTGCGTGTGTACGTGTGTGCGTGTTTATATTATGGAAAATTTATTGTATTAAAATTGGAAAACTGTTTTCATTGAGTGCCTTACTTTAATTACTGCTATTAAATGTAAGAGAAATTAAAATGTAAATATCTTTGGGAACATAAAAGATAATACAAAATGGCTGCTGTAAAATTTATTTAAAATTCAAAAAGCGCCTCGAAACAAATATGTCCAACTTGTTTTCAATGGATTTATGATAAATTTAAAAAAAAATAAATGCTTGTTTATGAAGGTAGGTAATAGAATTTAATGATATTTAATTTTATGCCAAAGTGTGGGTATATATGTAAGTATATGTATGTATGTATATGCTATATATGCTTAATAGACAATGGGTGATGATAAACAATTTAAGTAAATATTAATTTTTGTAAGGAAATATGTTATGCCTAGCTACAAATATAATAATATAATCAACATTTTAAGCCAATTTTATGATATTTGATATATTTAATAATAAAATGTTTTTCAATAAAAATTTTTAACTTTGTATAAATAGGGTTATTTATTTACATTTTTTTGATCTGATAAGGTGAACTCTTAATTATGTGTATAATACATATATGAATTTGTGATAGTTAAAAATAAAAAAAAAAATAAAAAATTTATGTGCGACTTAGCTCAAATACATTTTTATGGAATTAGATATTTTGGTAAGAGAAAAATAATTTCTTCGGACAAACTCATATAGATAAATATAGAAAAAATGTTCTTAAAGCAACTGAAACCAACTAGAATAGATATGCTGTAAAGGTTTTGATAACAAGCATATGTATATATATGGTATATATGTGTGTATATGTGTGTATATAGAAGAAGGGGGAGACCATCTAACACCTGGAGAAGCACGGTGCAAGCAGAGGCTCAGCAGGCCGGTTGCACCTGGCGCAATATAGCAATGGATAAACCAAATTTTAATATATTTGTAAAGACCCTATGCTACAAATAGGAGCTCAAGAAAATAAATATGTATGTATATTAGAATCATATGCATTGGCAAACATTTTGAAAATACTTTCCATACAATTTTACAAAAACTTGTATTTTAAAAAATATAGCGAACTTACTATAACAGTTGATTGAACCTTTTTTTAACAAAAACTTTTATTCTAAAAATGGAAATATGAATAAAAACTCAGCTTAAATAAAAATTATAAAATAATACTAGTTTACAAGTTTAAGGTTCAACATGTTTTTCGAAAATATCTCGAAAAAGCTGCTTACGAAAAAAAAGGTTGCCATTTTCGTATTTTTCGACCCAAAATTACCCTATAAACACTTTTTTAGGAAGGTTCATTTTTCGTGTAAGCTAGTGTAACTTTTTGAAACTACCAGCAGTTTTCAGTAGCAAGGAATTGCTTCAACGAATCTTTAAGGAACCTTGTTGTATACTTTTTTCATTCTTGTACCATGTCATAGTCATATACGTTTTAGAGGATTTACCAACACTAAAACTAAAAAATAGCGTTATTCGACTGGTTCTAGAAATTTCTACTTTTTTATAAAAAAAAAAAAATGATATATAATATTAAGATACTTATAGACACGTTCTTAAATATTTTTTTCGCAGCGTTTAAGAAACCCAGTTCCATCACATTATAAAAAAAAAGTTTCATTAGGGTGGGTCAATTTGTGTAGAGCCAAAAAAGTCGATTCGCGGTGCCCCCTAGGAGTATTCTATGGACAATTCTAAGCAACTTTGCCGAAGAAACCATAGGTCCATCTTGAATTTCGAGCCTGCAGATTTTTAAAAATAGGTTTTTTCCCTATAACGACAAAATGTAAATTTTTAATTCAACATTTGGCTTTTTAAACCAAAACTTGTCATCTTTTTATGAGTATATGGGGGTTTTTGGTTGTCAAGGAATTCATTTTTGATGTTTATTATTACTTATGAGTGCCGCCAGAGGGCGCTTCAAACGTTTTTTTTTTTTTATTTTTTCGCTTCTTTTTCGAGAAAAATTACGAATTTCTTGGGAAAATTGAGAAATATTTGACTTTCTCGTATTGCAATCCAAATTTTGCGTTGAAAATTTGATTAAACAGCCTGTTTAAAAAAAAAAAAAAAATGGATTTAAAAAAATCGACCAAAAGAACAAAGCATATTTTTTTTTCTTTACAAATTCAACTTAAACAATAATAACATATGTGAAAACTAAAGAAAAAAGAATTTGGTAATGGAATAGAAGCGACAAGGAGTTATGTTTGAAAGTCTTTCTTGCTATCAAGTCTAGGATATTTCGCACGGCTTTCTGTTGTCGACAAAAAAATTGACCCACCCTAATGTATATGCATTACGTTTGTATGTGATTGATAGTAATATAAAACAGCAAAAAAAAAAATAAAAAATAAATAAAAAAATGCCCTTAAACCGGAAGCGAAACTTGGCCCTAGAAGTTTGTTACACAACAAAGGCGAGTTCTCTCCTCTATAATATCGTAAAATTCTCCACTATTTCGGACTAGAGACGCGTATAAGTTCATATCCATTTTTTTTTTTTACTCGCTCAATTTTTTAAAATTTTATATTATTCTTTTTTTCTTATAATTTAAGGTCCACCGTGCTTTGTTGTACCCTTTAAATTAAATAAATAAATAAAATAAAATTTTTGGTACGATTTAAGCGATCCTGGACCTTAATATTTTACCCATACAAAGTTCAGCTGTGACTTTAAAATTTTTAATTGTTTGGGAAGCAACGGGGCGTGACCTGCCTCCTTATATAAAGAGTTCAAATCCCAAGTTTAGTTAAGCTAGCTCTTATAGTCTGCAAGATTTGAGAGTTCAGACAAACGAACGAGCACAATGTAATATATACCTTGGTACAGAATTTAAAATACTTTCGCGTTCAAACTAACTTTATTTATATTATTCACTATTTTAAATACAATTACAAATTTTAAGCAATAAATTAACGTAATATTTTTTAAGAGTTAAAAATCTTTAAAATTTTTCATAAAAAAGGTTTTACCTAATTTACTGAATTTTATGCTTAAAATAAAATGCCATAATTTGTAATATTTTTTTTAATTTTTATAAACACAAAAAAATATAAAAAGTTTATGTTAATTTCAACTTAAAATTTTAACTCAAACCTAACTTGTTTATTCATATCGTAAATAATTTACTAGCTTAGTCGCTCTTTACTAAATATATTTCAAATAACGCCCACCAAAAAAATCAACAAAAATTTTCCATTTCAAAAGATATGACTATTAAATTGTAGGCTTAGATTAAAAATAAAAATGCAATTTATGGAGCTGCAAACGATTTAAGTTACGTAATACAATTAAAAATTTAAATGCAACAATCTACAACAATGCTTACGAGTTCTGTAAACCAATTTTTCATACGAAGTATTGAGTTTCAGCACGTTTTAATTAAGCCATGTTAGTAACTAAGCCAAATAAAATTCGGACCAAATAAATAAGCATCAAATGGTTTTGAATTACATTAAGACTGCAAATATTTACGATATAACAAAAATTTGCTTTTTATGTCTCAATATTATGGGATTAATGAAAATTTCATTGCCTGCTGGCTAAAATGGAAAATAAATCAAATATAAAAATCTTTCATTAAAACTGTAATAAAATCAAAAAAATGTTTCTAAGGCTATAAACAAAAAACTTAATTTTTCACAAGCTCGTAAAGTTTAAAAATAAACGAATTTGATTTATAAAATTATGTTTAGCTGGCTTTATGCCATATGATTAATTGGCTTAAAACACACACATGTGTTGGTAATAGAGCGGCTGGCAGAGAGTGTGAGTGTCATGCACAAGCCAAAATGCCTGCAGGCTAAGTTTACCAACACTTGCGACATGTGAGTAACCCCCAAACGCTAGGCAACACTGAGAGAAAACCAGGGCAACTTGAAAGAGTCGGCTAAATAAAAACTTTTATATTTAGTAAGCGAAGAAAGGATATATGTATTTTGTATGGATAGTATATGTATATATTAGGGTGGCTCAATTTTTTTTCGCTGTATAAGCTCTGAGCGATTCTGTTTCTATGGGTCCTTCTAAGAAAATTTTTTTCGAAAAAGGTTTTTTTTAAAATATTTAAAAATTGAAATAGACATTGCATTCATAAGGCCAAACAATTTTTTATTTTTTTTCTGTTCTTGGGGTCGAGGAATCAATTTTTGACATCAATTTTTGCTTTTTAGCGCCGCCAGAGGGCGCTGGTATGTATATTTTGATATTTTTTTTACGTTTTTTTGGATGGGTGGGAATTTTGAGGTGTTGCCATTTACGACATACTTACATAAATTATATTCAATTTAAGACAAAAAATTAATTTTTTTTATTTACTCCAAACTATTTCGAAAAATTGGGTTACTCCAAATTCGCTTTAGACCTATAGTTTCTAGGGCAAAGTTTCTTAGAATAATCCATAGAATCAAAAATCGCTGAGAGCCCCAGAACGTTATTTTAGTCCCATACAAATTGACCCACCCTAGTATGTATTTCTATGTAAATATATTTAATAACAGTTTATATATTATACAAAATAGCATAAAAGCTTAGCGTGTAGGCATTAAAAAGCAATATACAATATTTTTTATTTTTCATTAAAATTATTGAATCGTTATAAAAAAATTTTAATAGAGAAATAATTCCGAATCTTGGCAATTTATACAGTTAAGTACATATTTTGGTTCTCAGGAATGAACCAGTAAAGAAATCCATTAAAATCTTTTAGTTTAAAAACAAGAATTTTTAGACCAGTTTAAAATACATATAAGTATAGAAAAATATGAATATATATAGTTTTCCTTGAAAAAATACGCAGTTCGAAAAATTTCGCACGAAATTAAAAATATAAAAAAAAATCTCAAATGGGATATCCCAAAGTTTTCGAACTGCGTATGGGCCTTTAGTTATTAGATGTTTTTTTACTTTGTCGATTGCACGTAAATATTCTACTATATAGAAAAACTGTTAAATATCTAATTAATTCGTGCGCCATTAATGTCACTTCGAGATATCAATATCAAAAAATATTCTGAGCCGTTTCTTTTATTTTAACAACCGCTCAAAAACAAAAAAATTCCTACTCAGAATGAGTTGAAACACCAAAGGCAGTCCAAGAAATTAAGTTCTTAATTTCGGCAATATTTTCTAGGTTCTAAAAAAATAACCAAAATACGTTTTAAAATTGTGTTAAGAATCAGTAACTTTCTAAGCAAAATTATTCCAAAAAATACTGCCCTGATAGTAAAAAAAAGCTTGATCCTTTTTTAAGTCTGATATTAGTCCAGCTGCTGAGATAATATCAATTGAGTGAACAAGGCTTGAACAGCTTGAAATATAGTAGAAGTCCTTATTTATTTTAGATTTTAAAGAACTCAACATAGAAATTTTTTTTTGTGTATTTTCCAAAGGACTGTTTTGTATAGAAATAAAGCAAGTTTGTCAAAATTAATTGCCTGAATATTTATTTGCTGTGCCTATGTGTGCCCATAAGGACAATATACATATACATATATTCACAAATAAATACAGGCTAAAAATTTACATAAGTGTTTTCACAAGTGTTGAAGTAGCTGTGTTCGTGTGTGTGCGTTGTTGTTGTTGGTTTTATTGCTATTGTAGTTGCCACACGCAATCACTTGCTAAAATGCACACAATTACAATTTCAAAATGGCGTCAAAAGTGCAACAAAATGCCGCTGTATATAATACTCGCTCACACACACACACACACGCGACCAATTAATGCGCAAAAACTGCAGCCGCAACAGCAACAAAAACAACAACAACAACAACAAATTGCAAAAACAAAAGTAATATAAAAATAGTAAACAGCAGCAAAGAGCGTCAGAGCAATAAGTTTGTAGCGTTTATTTACTGGGGTGAGTTTTTTTTAGTTCTGTTTAAGGTAGTAAGTGCAGTGCATAAGTTGCTGCTTAGGGGTTGTTGTTACCCGGTTTGGCTAGTTGCTTGGTTTGTTGCCATGTGCGTGTGTGTGTGTGTGTGTGTGTTGCACTCACACCTTGCCACAAGGCCAGTCCAAGTGTTCCCGTTTGTGGCTCACTCAAAAAGTGAGTTCAATTATGGCTGCTGTCGTTACAACTACTAGACTAAAAGCTAACGAGTTTTAGCGGCGCCGCAGCAGCAGAAACGCAGTGCGGAGGAAGAAGCAAAAAACAAAAAAAAAGCGCATGGCATAAAACATGGAAAAACTCATCGAACCGTTAATAAGCATTTAATTACTCATTCGCACACACACACACACACATGCACACAAAGAGAGCGTGCGTTGTTCGCTGCGACGCCGACTGCAGCAGCGGCTGGCGCTGCTCCAATGCTTTACCTTCACACACACACACGCACGCACACCAGCGCGCGCGCAGACGCTTGTCTTGGCAAAAAAAAATAAAAATAAAAATAAATAAAAGTGGGCGGAGTTTTTTTTTTCTTCCCACTTGGCAAAAGTTCTATGTACAATTTTTTTTGCCATATTTTTTTATAGCGCTTTGTTGTTGTTGTTATCGTTGTTATCGTTGCTGCCGGCCCTGCGCTCGCGCTCGCTGACTCTCTCTCTACCGCTCGGCCGCTCTCTCAACTGCCGCCTGCTCTCGCGCTGCCCACGCGCCACGCGCGCTACTTGGCAAATTGTAGCCATATTGGATTTTTACCATTTTTTTTTCTTCTTCTTTGCGCTTGCTTTTCATTTTTATTTTTCCGCTTTCGACTCAAATGACGGCGCTTTGCCATGTTTTTGTGGGGTTGGGGTTGGTTTGTGTCTTTGCTGTTGTTGTTGTAGTCACCCTCATTTGAGGCAAGTACTTTTTTTTTTTGCGCGCCTTTTTTTTTTTCTTTTTTGTTACATTCTAGCATTTGTTTTTTTTTTTTGAGCTTGCACATAAATTTTATATAAAAAGTTTATATATATGCATGCATTGACAGACGTATTGGTGTTGAACTTTATATACACATATATTTATGTAAATGTTTTGTATTGGTATTGGTTTAGCTGTCTTGTTGCTAGGTGTATTTCAATTTTTTTTCTGTCTTGCTGCCTATGTGCGAGTATGTATGTGTGTATATATATATACAAATTTTTGCGGCGCCTTTATTTGTGGCTTTGATTTAGTTGCTGTTGCTGTTGCTGTTGCCAAGTGTAATAGTGTGTCTGGGTGTGTGTGTGTGTGTGTGTTTGTTGCATGTTTTACTCTGTTTGGCCATATCCGACTACACCTCAGCAGTTATATGTCGCCAGTGTTTAACGTCTGCTTTCTACTGCCAAACAGTTTCCGTTTGTTTTGTTGCCTGCTTTTACTTTAGCCTATGTTTTGCTTTGGCGCTCGCTTTTCATAAGCCGCAGAGAGTAAGAACTCAAAATGAGTAAGTTTATGTATGCATACATAGAACATATGGATACATTGAAAGTTAAGAAAACTTTAATTTTAAATATAAAGGAGATGGGCTCAAATGGGAAAGTAACAATAAGGAATCGCATTTTATGCTATAATTATAACCGCTTTTATATCAACCATATGTTTTTACTATGTCCTTATACATTTTGAACGCCTTGAGCAAAAAAAAACACTGCATCCTTTTAAAAAAAAAAATACATTTTTTTTATCATGTTCATTTTTTTTTTTTAATTTTGAAGATTCTGAAAAGGTTTTAGAAGCGAAATTTTACAACATATACGTTTTAGACGTCTTGAACAAAAAAATACACTAAATTCTTTTTTTTACAAAAAATTGTTTCTTTTTTTAATCATATCAATTTTTTTTCATTTTTGTTGATTGTTAAATTTTTTTAGAAATTAATTTTTGTAAAATATACAAAATGAACAATCATAAAATTCGAATTTATGAACCGATTTAAAAAAAGCAATTTTGAATGCATTTTTTCTTTTTTTTATCTTGTCAAATTTTTTTATTTTTGCAGATTTTTCAAAGTTTTTAGAAATTAATTTTTGCAAAATATACAAAATGACCGATCATAGAATTTCAATTTAGGAGATCGAATTGCCGATAAATTTTACAAACTCGAACTGTTGAGCTTTTATGAAGCGATGTCTTTATAATATTTGCAAAAATTTAATAGTACCGCGCTGACGTCATAATTATATATTATATATGACAGTTTTACTATACTTTATACCTGGCTAACGACAAGTTCTCTTCTATTAAAACTATTCTCGTAGATGATCTAAAACGTGATATTAAGAAATTTACTTAACAAAGTACGAGATTTGTGAAAGATTTTAAATAGTTCTCCGAAAAAAATCATATATGGTTGAGCCTTGCACAGTTAGCTCCAGAATAGAAGAATATTTCAAAAATATTAGATATTTCCCATACCAATAAAATTTTATTTAAAAATAGTTTGTGTCCCAAAAAGTTAAATTTTGTTTCTATTTCTTTGTGTGCAAAAAATGTAGCAGCTAATATTACGTCGATAAGATCCTTTACAAAAGTCTACACCGTTGATGCTCGAGAGAGCATGGTTGTCCCTGCTAATATTATTTTTACACGCAAACCGACTAGTCCACAATTATCTAGAATTTTTTGGCCAGCACTGCAAACCACATTATTGTGAATTATTTCTGGTTAGTTCGCCATGCTTGCCTTGGCTTTCTGGACTAGCGCTTACCCTTTGGGTAAACTAATCTTATGGAGCCTTGATACAGAAAAAAACATTGCCTGGTATCGTGTTTACTGGACATGGTAAGTGATCATGCTTTAAACCCTTTGGTTGACTTAATTTGTTTGTTTATTGTTTATAACTTTATTTGGTTTTGACCCTCTTTGTGTGAACTGTTTCGAGCTGTTTCGGACTTTGCATTATTTTTTCGAAGTATAAAAAAGCTGTAATAAGCTGAGCAAAAATTTTTAAAAATACTAATTTTTCATAAGGAATTTTTTTTTTTAGTAGAGTGTTGCCCTACATAGTAAATAAAATACTTTTTATAGAATTTTCCGTTTTGAAAGAAATTCAATAACTCCAAATAATAAATTCGCAATAAAAATATTATCTTTTGTCCAACCTATACCATTTTTTGGTGAAAGCGTTTTTTTTTTTTTTGACTAGGATGGAAGCTTCGAAGTGAAATGAACTTAGAAGTTGTTAGGCGAAGCGATTTTTTAGAATATTGCATTTTGACGGCAAAGGGTACCGAATTCAGTGGCGGATCCACAGGGGGTTTTAGTGTCCCCCCAAAGTTGGAAAAATTGATTGACAGTTTTTTGTGAGCTATAATATACATACACTTCGAAGTGGCAAACCTCCCCTATGCCCAAATCCTGGATCCGCGCCTGATAAGACTACTACCCTAATCAAAGGGGTATATAGTATTAATTGAATCTAATATCAAAGAGGCTCTGAAAATAAATTTAGTTTCTTAAAATCATCAATATTGGATTATAACCAAATTTGCATCGGTTGATTGCCAACAAATAAAAAAAAAGTTTCCCAAAATGGTTAAAAAGTCCGGTTTTTATAAAAATATTTGTTTTTTTTGTAGCTACCTTGGGCACATATTTATGCTGACTCCAAAAATTGATTTCGCTAGTCGATTTCGAACACTCGAAATGGAAATAAAATTCAGGAATTGTCTTGTTTGTAAAAATTTCTACGTTCCTATTCGAGTTAAATCTTTTTTCAGAATTTAACGAAGAAAAAAAGAAAGTTCAAATAAGAAATTTTATGAACAACTTATCTGTCTTTGCCTAACTTTTAAAATTGATCGTATTTCGAGGCAGTTCTGAGTTAAAAATTTTAATAAGAGTATTTGTCATGCTCAAAAACTAGTTGTTACATATAAAAGAGATTTTTCAAGATTTACCTCATTTTTTGTATAGATAAAAGACATTGTTATAAGACTCATATACTCTTCCACCCAAGTATCCAAGTTTTACAATCTGCAAGCGTATACAAACTTCGGCTTTCAAAGCTGCCTTACGTTTGTCAAACTTTCAAGAACTTTTTAGCATTTTTTTGTTGTTTTTTTTTTTGAGTCTAGGGGTGCATGTTTGCCCAACTTCATATCAAGCATACGCCAATTTGCTCCATTTTTAAAAGCTGACATGTAAACATTAACATGCACACTCACACCGCACTACGCACACCCTTCACCCTACTCCAGCCACAATCACACTCACACTCACACACCACACACACACTTGTAGCTTGCAACACACACAAAAAAAAAAAACCAAAAAAAATCGCTTTGTTTTTTGCTGCAACGCAACAGTTTCCCCGCATTTTGAGTCAAAATTGTAAAGCGCTCAAAATAAAAATTGAGCGCAAAATACAAAAATTTTCATTAGAAGGGAAAAAAGCGCTGCTCCATTTTTATTTTGCAAATGCTTTGAGTGTGCGTGTGTGTGTGTGTGTGATTTACATATAATTTTTTTTTGGCGGTTTGTGCGCACAACCACCAACAACAACGTGCCGCACCCGCACCCGACCACCCGTTCGGACCAGGGCCATGGCCAATGCCAGCACCCACCACCCACCCCTGTTTTAAGAAGCTTTGCCAACGCTGACCGCGCTGCCAGCGTTGCTGTCGCGTCAATTTGTTTTTGTTTTGTCGTTGTTTCACGCAGCTTCGCAGGCTCCGTGGTTTATCCTGCCGCCTGGCCTTGTGCAGTATCACAACAGCAGCCGCTGTTGCCAGTACAAGTCGCAGCGCGACAAATAAATCTTAGTCAGCATTAGAGGCAGCAGCAACACATCAGGCCGGGCTAACCGGGTTCAGAGTCAAGTCTGGAACTGGCAAGTGACACTTGCAACAGCAGCAGCAGCAAACAGCAACAACAACAGCGGAACGACGTCGACGACTATGCAACTTGAAATTGATTTATGGCGCAAATTTTATTGTCTGGCCAACTGGCTAGCTGGTTGGTTGGTTGGTTGGCTGGTTGGTCGTTTGGAACTTGGCCAACTTGTTAGCTGCTAACTGTAAAAAGTGCGTATGTGTTGCAGTTAGGTTGTTGTTGTTATTGTCGTTGGTTGTCTGTGCGCGTGTTGTTGTTGTGGTTGTTGCTGTTGCAGTTGCTGCACTGACATTGACTTTAACGCCACGCGCAATTTATGCAGTTCAGTTCGGTTTTTAATACCAAAAAAAAAAAAAAACAAATCTCAAAAAAACATCAAAAACACAGTGCAACATATCAAAATATTAATAAATTATAAAAATAAAAATGTTTTGGAAAATATTTCCTTAAGTCAACAACTTTCGTTTGTAACTTTTTAAAAAACTCAAAAATTCTAATTTATGGCTATAAATGTATTTCAAAAGTGAAAAAGAGTGCAAGGCAGTCCTATACAAGTAAGTTTTAAAAGCTTTAAACTATAAAAATGTAACTTTATTTTATTATCATTATTTGGGATTATCCTTTAAAGCATATGAGCAAACATTTTGGTATTTGAATATTTTGAGTGCTTTAAAGTTTATTAAGACCAGCTAGAAATTTAAGAGAGAAACTTAATTAGTCGGCAATAAATGGTAGGAAGAAAAAAATTTCCGCACTTTCTTTCATGTAGTTCCTTTTTGATGATGATGTAGATAAGTCAACCTTGGGTCTGTTTTTCGTATATTGCTATAGAAGTCAGAAGCCAAAGTTTACAGAAAGCGCTCAAATTTTGAGTGAGTACTTATATCAGTCCGGCCAAAAAAATGTATGCATATGTCACTCGTGGTTCATCTTATATACGCGGTCCCATTCATATACATACTGATCAAAATATACCAAGGATACTATTTAAACCGATATTTTTCTAACCAAAGCACCTTTCGAACTTGACCGAACAGAATTTTGGCTATATGTCATCCGTGGTTCATCTCATTTGGGTCATCTCATGTGGGAAGTCTCGTTTAAATATTCAGCAATCAAAATATACCCAGGATATATTTAAACCGACATTTTCATAGCCAAAGCACTTTTCAAAGCCATTTGGTATATTATTCTCGAGTAATCTTAAAAAAATCTTTCTAACCAGGAAACTTTACTGCCAATTTGTAGACAATAGTCTGATAAGATTTTATAGTCGATGATTTCAATGGTGTGAAAAGATTTTATATTTTGTATCTTTAAGATACATTTGTTTAATATGGACTTTTAGCAACTAGTACGCATGAGATTATTCTTTAAAATGATTGTCATTCGTTATTATATTCAAACATAATCAATAAAATTAATGAGCAGAGTAGCGTTTTCCAATTTAGCATTTTTCGAAAGAACGTCTATTGAAAAAATCTAAAAACTACTTCAATTTTGTATTACCTATATAGATCACAATCTCTATAGTCACTTAAATTAAAAAGTAATTACAAAATTAACGCTCATTGAGATTTTTACAGATAGTATATAGTAATCATGATATCATGGCAACCATTTTTTCTTATTTGGAAGACCTTTGTTTGTTTGAAAGGCTTGGGTTTGCATCTCAGGCCATCGGGTTTTCAAATATTTATTTTTTTCTATAATAATAATGTTAATTTAACGAGCACTATCTACTGGGGCCTTCAATTCGTCAAATATTTATAATGCCACTTTGGTAAAAGTCAAAGTTTTTTTCGAAAAACCATTTTTTTTTTTTCAATTATATTCATTTACAATGTATCCCTTAGACATTAAGTAAATGTTTTGGAAATTAGAATTTAACAAGAGAAATAGTTAAAATCCAAAGAGTAATAACTATTGCTTTTTTAAGTGCTGTAAGCTCCATTTGAATATGGTAGATCAAAGACATGATTGCGTTTTAATCTTTGTGTTGTATCACTATCATCCAAAAGAAAAAAAAACCATTTATGTTCGTAATTATTTTTCAAATTTAAAATTTTTAAACACCATTTAAAAATGAGCTGTCATTTGAATTAAAATATATTTATAAGAGTTTTTGATTGTTTCTGATTGATTTTCTAATTATTCACGACAAATCGTTAAATTCAGGGAACTTTTTATTTTTTTGGAATTTTTGAAATTATGTAACCCAATGTGTTGTAGTAAATGTAAAAATCGAAACAGAACTATTTATGCCAGTTCTGGATATTGATTCTTAAAGCGCAAAACTTTGCTTTATTTTTTGCTGATAGTAGACTTTAGGACTTACTTAATAGCTTGCTTGATCCTGAAACATAAAAAAGGGAAATGAGAAGCTTTAAGTTTTTTCGCCAATTGTGTTTCCGAAGTTTATGAAAACCTAAACAGTTCTAAACAGAAAAACAAAAGTTTAAAAAATATACAGCAAACTGAAATATATCTCCAATATATATACACAACTATATAGGCCTGTTAATTTCTGATACTTTTAAAAATTCAAATATTTTAAACAATTTTTTTTGATAATTTCAAACGAGTATTACAAAAAATAATGGTGCACATTAAAGATGGGAGCGGACGCCTTAGAGAGTCTGTACCATCAGATTATAAGGCAATTAGGTGCCGATCTAGGATTTCGTCTTCGGGGGTTATTCACTTCGAAGTATATATATATCAGAG
The DNA here is from genome assembly GCA_949987675.1 of Chymomyza fuscimana. NCBI lineage: Eukaryota > Metazoa > Arthropoda > Insecta > Diptera > Drosophilidae > Chymomyza > Chymomyza fuscimana. Next base: position 4,249,513 of record OX465089.1, read on the forward strand.
CTCGCAAAAGAATTTCAACCCATTTTTCCAACTTTTAAGGGGGTCCGGACCCGAAAACCACCCTCGTGGATCCGCCACTGTAGGCAACTGATTATCGACATATAAATACATATTTTTTAATAATAATTTAAAAGAACACTGAAAATAAAAAATTTATAAAAAGGAAAGGTTCGAATGGGAATCGAATTTTGGTCCCTAGACGCCGCAACGTTAAGTTTTGCGAGCAACACTCAAGTAGCTGAGACGTTTTGAATTCCCATCTCTAAAAGATATTGCGATTTTCTCCGCTATTTTTGGTCTGATTATAATATTCCTGGATATTAATCGAAAGTGTTTTTGACTTCCCATATTTTGCCCATACAAACTAAAGCTGCGACTTAAAAATTATAGAAAATAGGGCTTTAAAATTACTTTCTGGGGGTGGAAGGGGGAGTGTCCGAAACTGGATCTGTCTGGTCACAAAAGGTGTCCAAAAATTGATTGTCCTAGCTCTTATAAACTCCATGATCCAAGCATTTAGACAGACTTCTAGATCAACTTCTTTTGTCCTCCCAACTATATTGGAAGCAGGCGCGGATCCAGGATTTGCTCATAGGGCGGATTCTCACTACAAAGTGTATATGTATATATCAGAGGTTGCACTGTCCATCCATTTTTTCAACTTTTGCCTCGAGGATCCACCACTGATTGGAAGTAACTTGAGGTCTCCTGCTCTATATTACTTACATTTACACAAACTTAGTGCACCCCTTGCCTTACCTTTAAGACAGGGTATAAGCAGCCATCAAGTAGTCACTTCTGTTTGAAGAACGTCCTAAATCGTGCCTCTACCGAAATTCAATTTCGTCTTCGACAGCTCGAAATAGTTATATAACCTGAATTTTAAAATCTATCAACCGATCAAGCGATATAAAAATTTGTCTCTTAAAATTTCATCTATATAAATATTTATATTATTTTATACAGCATTCATAAATGAAAAAATTGCACTTTAAATATTAACATTTGTGTTGCTGTGTTTCGCATACAGCAAAGTCAATATTAAGCCAAAAACCCTTTTAATTTCTTAATGGAAATTGTCTGAGCACCTGAGCGCCAAGTAAAATAAATATTAAAAAAAAAAAATACAAGTAAAAAATCAGTGAGAATTTTATTTATTACACGACTGGCTTTTAATTTTTTGCACTTTTATTTGCACACGGTCCACAGAACGACTATCAAAATGAAATTGGTTTTTTTTTTCTCCTGCTGTTGTACATACGGCCTCAATATTGATATTTCATCAGTGGGCAGCAACAACCCGTCAAAAGCCAGAACGGAAAGTTTATTTTAAGCTGAAAGTAATGCAAAAAAAAAGAAAAAAAAGTAATCGACATCGACACCATTATTGCGTGTCCAGATGAGGAGAGCAGGATGTGTGGTGTATGTAAAGCGCATTACTGCAGTATGCAGCCGCTTATCATGGACTACTTAAAAAACCCGCCCCACTCTCACACAGCAACGTCAATTGAGCGGCAGCAGCTACTCAAACCCTGCTCCAAGTCCCAGCTCCAGACCCAGGCGCAGCTCGAGGCCCGGCCGTCAATCAGTTCGCTTACTTTTGCATGACTCGGCAGTTTCGTGTGGTTTGCTTGTGTGTGGGTAAGAAGTGGGGGAGCGGGGTTTGGTTGCAACATGACATGGTCAATCTCGGCGCTTGCTGCTGATTCAGGAATTGGAGCTTTTACCAGGCGGCAATGAAATGTTTCATCATTAACAATAACAACAAAGGCAGCACAATAAAAGAATACAACGATAAAGTTGAAAGAAGAAAAGTGTTGAAAAACGCTGAAAGGCAAAAATTTGAGAAAAATCAAATCTGGCAAAATTTTAAAGATGATGCATTCAAATTTGCCGAAGTAATTGAGGTTTCTGGTTTCAAGTTGGGAAAGTTTTGATGCTTAAAAAAATACTTCCACTAAATAATTATTTTTAATTTTGATTAAATTTTGAGAGCCTAATTTCACTTTAGTCTAAGTTAGATAAAATTCTGTAGCCTATTTATGAGATCTATCGAATTGATATCCAAATTTTTTTTGCTAGAAAACGTTAGTATTTATGTCTCAACCTTTAGCTTAATTCTTTTAAAAGTACTTTAGTATTTATGTCTCAACCTTTAGCTTTATGCTTGAGATTTTTTTTAAAAGGAAATTTTTTTCAGTTTCTTGAAATTTTAAGCTAATCAAAGATTTTGAGCCATATGCATCAAATTGTCAAAAATTTTACAAAATTAGTTAGTATTTATGTCTCAACCTTTAGCTTTATTCTTGAGATTTTTTTTAAAACGAAATTTTTTTCAGTTTCTTGAAATTTTAAGCTAATCAAAGATTTTGAGCCATATGCATCAAATTGTCAAAAATTTTACAAAATGGATGACATTAAAAAATGTGATTGTCTATATTGATATTTCGATACAAAATTTTTCTAAAAATATAGAAGAGGAAATATTCAGCTTTAAAGGGTAAGGTGGCGCAAATCCGTCCTAGCAATTGGTTTTGTAACGTTCTGCCGCAACTTTCTAGAACTACTGATTTCTTGTGACCATTATTCATTTTTGAATATTACTTTTCAAAAAAGTAAATTTTTGTCATTTTCAAAAATGGTGGGGTAAACCCGACCGCCCATTTTTTGCTGATTTAGCACAGATATAATGTAAATTTAATGGGTTTTCGATTATAAATCAAAAAAGAGCATGTTATTGTTTTACAAAACTGAATGTATTTATATGCTTTTAAAAAAAATTTTAATGTTTAGAACATATAAATCTAAATGAAAGTTGAATAAATGTTAATAAAAGATTATTCGATTGAATAGCTAAGTAACTAATCAGAGTTGTTTGTTTTGCTGTCCAAATAGCTTCGTGGCGTATTTTTGGTTCGAGCTAGACGTCTGGTTGGCCCCACCATTTAGAGGTCGGATTTGCCCCACTGTGTTATATTTCATGACGACGCGAATAAAAGAAATTATACGAAACATTCACCCAATACTATACATGCACTATATAGGTCTTTGGTATGTTTATATTTATTTATGAGCTATGTGTAATCAAATATTCACAAAAATTAAATTGAAAATCATAAAAATATACTTCTTGTCATTTGAGCATCTGAATGTAGACTGATAGACTATAGACTGATCTACACGATAACAGTTTTGAGAAACAGTGGTAGGTCGGGTTTACCCACTCTGTCGGGTTTGCCCCACTTTACCTTGTTATTAGATCCATTGGACTGAATGCAACGACTGAGTGCTTCAGATTGCCCTCTTGGAAGGGAAATAATTGAATTATATCGAAAAACATATCATAGATTGTTTTTGAAAATTTTTGGTAAAACTTTTACCTAATTTAAAAAAAAAAACTTGCTTCCATATATTACCTTGCCTTCGTTCACAATGCATTTTCTTTTAAATCTTTTGTTTTTCATATATTTTATTATTTTGTAATTTTTAATTTATATCTGAATAGACATGTAGATAATTTAATGATAAAATGCCAATCACCGGATCGAACGAAAAAACACGATTAGTGAGACCAATACAAGAGAAAGAAATACACAAAGGCCATAATCTCTCAAGAGGAGTAACAAAGAGGAAAAAAATAAAAAAATGTTATCCAAACGAAGCATTCCCAATTCCCTTTGTTATTATTTTGAAGTTGTTGGATAATTTGATATTTCCAAAAACGTTTCAATTTCGTTTCACTTGATTTTGTATCAATATGGTATTTGTCCGAAGTTCTTCCCATAATTTCTACAAAAATCTTTTTTTCCATTCACATTATACTTCAAAATTCCGAAATTCTTCAAACCAAATCCTCATTTTCTCTCAGTGTATTGATTAAGTAAATATACGCATCGATATAAATAAATACGAAAAACAAGAACAACGACAACAACGTTGTGTAAAAATAATAGCAAGTGAAATGTTGTTCAGATATTTATGCAGCTCTGTCGTTTTGTATCTCTCTCTGACTCTCCGAGTCTGGTTCTGGGTCTGGGTCTGGATCTGACGCAGGACTTAATCGACTGCACGTGGACGCCAACCCCAATCTGCGCCCACCGATGCACTCACTGTATTGAATGTTGTTGTTTTTTCTCTGCATAAGCACACATACATGAATACATGTGCATATATAAAAGGGCGGAAGGGGCGCTTTAATTTATAGCCAGCATTATTTGACCCATTTTAAGGATATTGATGGCACTTTAGAGATATGTTCGGCACTTGTTTCAGTTTTTTTGCTATTTGCTGTGATTTAATTTAATGCCAAGTGCTTTAAAGCTTAAATTCGTTATATACTAAGCTTTATATAAAGTAAAATGCAAACACTGTCATTTAAAAGTTTTTAAACACTAAAGCTTTTTGCTCTTTTGTTCGGTTGGTCGTGTTTCTACCGCGCTCCGGTTACTTTTTATTTTTTATAAAAAAACCCTACGAATTTTAACCAATCTTTGTTCGCAATAACTAATAACTTAGTGGTGGTTCATTTAATTAAAGTGACAAACTCAAAATAACTGCAACAGTGTTAATTTAATTGCTAAAACATTTTGCTTAAATTCTAAACAGTGCAATTTGTTGTTGCTGCTCAATTTTTGTTTGCATTTTAAGCTCAGCCTAGCCGCTCAGCTTAGGTTTTGTTGTTGTTGCTTGTTCCTCAGTGCGAGCTTTTATTTCGTGCGGCGCTTTGCGTATTCTTCTTTGTGCTGCGCTCACCAACGCTTTCTTGTTGTTGCGTGCATCTCTTCTTTGCTTTGAGCATACGTATTTGTTGTTGCTGAATAACTGCTGTGTTTATAAGCTTTGGGTCGCTTATACACCGTCAGACTCATATACACTGTCTGTCTGCTGCATCTTTTGTAAATAATCATCGCCATGAGTGACCTAAAGATTTGTTGTTATCCATCTTGTCAATGGAGCGGTATACAAACCGAAGCCTGTGTTGCATGCTGGATGTGCGACAATATGGCTCATTTAAAATGTGCCGGTCTGACCGGCCGTGTCTTTGACTTTATACGTGAGGGCAAAGGCCTAAACTGGACCTGCCCAACTTGTCGTTCCGCTGAAGTTGAGATGAAAGCCTTTATGCGCCAGACGAAACTGGGATTTGATGACCTTTATAAGGATTTTCGTTCTCTACAAGATAAGTTTTCTTCAATTTCAAGTATGTTTGGCAATTTGCAGCTTATGAGAGTTTCACCTAAGCGCAAAAAGGCAAACCTACCAGCCATTGAACCAACTTTAATAAATTCTAACCCTACAGGGCTGGACTCGCCTATAACTCCCCGTCCGTCGCAGCTTATTTCGTTTGCTACACCTATACTAGTTCCTTCAGCCGCTGCTAGTGACACGGCTAGTGCTGTTGCTGTTGACACTGGCGCTAGTTTGACTGTAGCTTCTACAGCTCCTACCGTTTCTGTCGAGTCTGCCACTACGGACTGCGCCACTAACAGCGTGACTGATGCGCCGTCCTCTGTCATCATTTTGAGTGGAGTCCCTATACCTGCCGCCCCGCCAACTGCTGACCCCTCGGACTCATTGGTAGGAGTGGCTCCTAAAAAGACAATCTTCGTCTCCAGGCTAATGCCATCGGCTACTGAAAATTGCATTAATCAATTCGTTTGCGAGAAGCTTAATATTTCTCCAAATGAAATTGAAGTATTTAAGTTCAATTTTAAGTATAAGCGCGATATCTCTTCGTTTAAGATTAGTGTCCCTGATTCTCTCTTTTCTGCTATACTTAATCCTTCATTCTGGCCTACTCATACTTTAGTGCATGAGTTTATTAGAAAACCTAAAAAGACTTTAGCATCTAATGTAGCTTCCTCTACAAGTGTAGTTAACACAGCTTCAAAAAACTAAATTCTGTTCTTACCATTCAATATCAGAATGTTCGTGGTCTCCTCTCTAAACTTAGTAGACTTTTCACCAATAGCGTAAATTTCGATTCTGATATTATTGCTTTCTCTGAAACCTGGCTTAATGCGTCTGTCTATGATTTTGAGATTTTTGTTAGCTCCTATGTAACCTACAGGCTTGACCGGTCTCCCGGTCGTGGTGGTGGTGTACTCATTGCTGTAAATGTAGCCTTAGAATCTCATTTACTATCTCTAAATTTTCCAATAGGCATTGAGTTCATTGCGGTAAAAGTGTTTTTTAATAATTCCTATATCTATTTTACTTGTTCCTATATACCTCCTTGCTCCGACTTGAGTGTATATCAGAATCATCTCACTGCCATTCGTATGGTGGCTGATTCTGTTGGTACTCGGGATCAAATTGTTGTCTTAGGCGACTTTAATCTGCCTACATTATATTGGCTTAGTTCAGTCAATTCTAGTTTTCTTTTTCCATCTGGTAATCATGAGTTTGTTACAGGACTGATTGATATCTCTCTCAGCCAAATAAATTTTATACATAATTGCTCAAATAGAATGCTTGACCTCGTTTTTGTCAATGATAATTCTGATTTTGAAATTTCTAGGGTCTGTCCGCTCTCCGTACCCGAGGATCCGTACCATCCGACATTACAAATCTCTTTAAAATTTAATGGTCTCTACCGAAATCAGCCACATGCTCACGCTCTTCGGTATCGCTGCTTTCGCAAGTCTAATTTTGTCGGTCTTAATAAATTTTTGTCCGAAGTTAACTGGTTGCCTTTGTTGACTACTAATGACCTTGACTTATCCATTTCCAATTTCTATCGGGTTTTATACGCTGCTTTTGATCTCTTTGTCCCTTATTCTGTCCCGGCTCCTTCTTTAAAGCCGCCTTGGTTTACTACTAGTCTGTCCTCTTTAAAAAATCGCAAGTCTTCTTCTTACAAAAAATTTAAGAAATCTGGATCTCCTGTCGACTTTTATAAGTTTTCTATTTTACGCAGCAAGTTCGTCCTTCTTAACAGAATTTGCTACAATAATTATCTTTCCCGCTGTCGGCTTAACTTCTGTAGTGATCCTAAAAAATTTTTTTCTTTTGTTAATTCTAAACGTAAATCTTCCTTATTTCCTTCATCGCTATATTTCAAAAATGAAAGCTCTACTAACAATTCTGAAATCGCCGACCTGTTTGCGAAATTTTTTCAAACTACCTATTCTGTCAACCCTAATTGCATTGACCTTAACTATCCCTATAACCTACCACATTCAAATCTTATTGCTTATCCTGAAATCTTTGAAACCGACGTTTTACAATCCCTACTGTCCATTAAATCATCCTTCTCCCCTGGCCCAGATGCCATTCCTAGTTGCGTCTTAAAGCATTGTGCTCACTCTCTTTCTACACCATTATCTGTTCTTTTCCGCACTTCATTAAAATATTCTTATCTTCCGGCCATCTGGAATGAATCCTTTATTATCCCTATTCACAAAAAAGGTTCCAAGTCCAACATTGAGAACTACCGCGGTATTGCCAAGCTTTCATCAATTCCAAAAGTTTTTGAAAGGATTGTAACTTCACAATTGCAACACTACTGTCGTTCTTTAATGTCGGATTCCCAACATGGGTTTGTAAAACGTCGGTCCACTTCTACTAACCTTTTAGAACTTTCGTCTCTTATTAATCTTGGTTTTACGAAAAAAAACAAACTGATGTCATTTATACTGACTTTAGTAAAGCATTTGATTCGGTAAATCATAGTCTTCTACTTGTTAAACTGTCTCGTCTGGGGTTTCCGTCTTGTCTTTTAAATTGGATATCGTCCTATTTATCCAACCGAGTCCAGAAGGTAGTTTTTAAAGGCTGCGAATCTACAGAAATTATGGTCACGTCAGGGGTACCTCAAGGTAGCCATCTAGGCCCTCTTCTTTTTAACTTATTTTTAAATGATCTCCCTCAGGTAATCTCATCTTCTCACATTCTTATGTATGCGGATGATGTTAAACTCTGTATGTCCTACTCCGATAATAATAAGTACTTACTTCTTCAGCATGATTTTGATAACATGCAATCTTGGTGCAATATCAACCAACTCTTTCTCAACAAGACAAAATGTAACGTTATGACATTTTATCGTTCTGCTCCTTATTTGGCTACTTACTCTTTAGAATCTTCTACCTTAGAACGCATCAAGAGTGTGTCTGACCTTGGTGTTTTGTTTGATCATAACCTTAAATTTAATAACCATATTTGCAACATCGTGAATAAGGCTAGAGGTGTTCTTGCTTTTATTAAGCGTTGGTCCAAAGAGTTTAACGACCCTTACACAACCAAACTTCTTTATATTTCTCTTGTCCGTCCAATTTTGGAATATTGTTCCTGCGTTTGGAGCCCTCAATACCACCTTTATCAGGACATGATTGAGTCCGTACAAAAGCAATTTCTCCTTTTTGCACTTCGTGGCTTAAACTGGGACCCAAATATCCGACTGCCGCCATATTCTGATAGACTTCGCCTTATAAAATTGCCTTCCTTAAATCATCGCAGAACATGCCACGGCGTGTTATTCTTGCATAAACTGTTACTCGGTCTTATCGATTCCAATGTACTCCTTAGCAAAGTTACTTTGGTCATACCATCCAGAGTAACTCGTAATTTTCGACCCTTAGCCTTACAATTTTGTAGATCTAATTATGCTTTGCACGACCCTTTCCGTGTCTTATGCTCTAACTATAATAACTTTTACAATTTCCTCTCTTTCGAACGGTCTATTCAATCTATCACTTCTTCTATCTTAAGTCACCTTGACTTGCCACTTCGAGCATCCTTGACCAATCCTATATTATGAGTCACCCACTTGGTCAATGGTGATCCATTGGCTTTTTTTGCGATATAATGTTTAATTTTTATCTTGCTTCCTCTTTTCAACTTTAATATTGTAAATCCAAGTTTCTGGCCAGTTCTTGATGTGAGTTGGTGCATATCATTAAAAAGTTCACCCATCGGGCTAGAGACGCGGATTAGTTCATATCAATTCCCTCGCTCTATTTTCTTTTCTAAATAATTTATATGTACTTTTTTATAATATAATGTCAACTGTACGTAGTTGTACCCCTCAAATAAATAAATAAATAAATAAATAAATAAATAAAAAAAATTTATATGACGCCTATCAACGAGTTACTGGGAAGGAACTTATCATAAAAGGAACGACCCCCATCAAATCATTATTTTATTCGAATTTGTTCGAATGTTTGGTGCTCCCAATTTAACCAAACCGAAATTTTCATGTGATTTGAAACCGAATGTTTTCTTATAAGACGAATTAAAACGAAATAATTATAAGGCAAAAATACGAATTTATCGAAAATAAAAAGGGAAATATAGACAACAAAATTCTTCGGTTTGCTTTTCCGGAGCAAGGCTGAATATATTAAATAAATAAGAAAAATATGTAAAATAATTTAATCGTTTTCTGAATTAAATATTATACAAAATTTATTTCAAATTAAAAATTCGGCGAAATTTTTCAGAATTTTTAGATTTAGGATCGATACACAGATGTTGCTTTATTGGCAAAAATTTTACATGTTTCAAGCTAGTGCTCATAATCTTTATCCTTTAGTAATTATTATTAAAAATATATATTTATGGGTAAAGAAAAAGTGCTAGAAAAAGCTTACATTAAATCTTTCAACCATAAGAGATAAGATAAGATAAGCTAAAAAATTTTATTTTATTTTTCATTTTTTAAGCTAGTGTCTGCCAACTTTTAGCTATCACTGTTAGTGCAGCTTTGCATATTTCTACCATCTACCCTTTTTTACGCGTACACTTTAGATATGCTTTTCATTTTGCTTGCTTTTAAGCCCTTCTTCTGCGTTTTGTTGTTGGCCTTTTTTTTTTTTTTTTGTTTTTTTCTTTCAAGTATTTTACTCTATGCTTTTAATTTTCAGCTGATTTTTTGATTAATGCTTAAACGTCTGACGTTTGTTTTTTTTTGTTTTATTTGGGCTGTTTTCTTTGCTTTATGCCTTTTACTTTTGCTCGCTACTTTAGTCGCTATTCCCTTTTGGCTCATTTTTTTTTTTATATGCAAATCGCCGCCACTTTAATTAGAAACTTTTCTCAGTGTAAAGAGAGAAAAATGCCGTTCATTTGTCGTTAAGGCTCTTAGCAGCCGCATCCCCCCACACACCCGCTGCCCCACAGATATTTAAACCCTTAAATGTGCTGTACTTTTTTGGACGCTTTTGTTTGTTAAATTTTTTGTCATTTATAAATTGGAAAACTTTTCTTAAGCAAATTATGCCATTTCTTGGGATTTTCTTTTCGAACCCTTTTCTTTATATAGTATATCCCCCCACGGGCCTGCTGCTGCTCTCTTTGTCATTTATAATGTCGCTTTAATATCTATCGTTTTTCTGTCCGCGTCATCATCATCATCAGCATATCTTCAATAGCAGCAGGATTTCTGCTTATGGCATGTCCTTGCCCGCAACAACTGCTTCTTAACAGCTTCCACCAAGCAGTGCTGCTACCCCGTTGTCCTTGTGCAGACAAACAAATTAAAGCCGGATTATCGTGCTCAGCATCATTTCATCTTATTTGTAAGGCATTCGAACTACGCCAGACGGCGCTCCCTCGCCATGAGCAGTAGTAGTTGCTGTTGTTGTTGTTGTCGTGGTTCTTGCTACCCTTCCTGTAGAGGCACAAACCTTAACCCTAACCCTTTCGGTTTATTTCGACTTTGCTCAGCTGACGTTTCTCAGCGCAGTCTTCTGTGTATTGCTTGTCACGATCGTTTGACTGTTTTTCAAGATTTCGCATTGAGGTAGGCTAAGGTTCAGGTACAGAGAAACAGCTTCGGAATCAGGTTCCCAGGCCACTGTCGTTGACGACTTTTGCATCCGTTCCAATGGTGCATTCAACTTTATTTCTTTGATTTATTGCATTGTCGCTGTTGTTGCTGTTGTTGTTGTAGGTCGTATGAAAGCGAAACAAAGCCTTGGTTGTTGTTCTTTGTAGGTCTATAGGGTACCAGGCACTTTCGGTTTTCAACGACAACAACGCGTGGGCTTATGCTGCTTGTCCTTAGTTCTACTGTGATTACGCTTTGGCTTCCTTTTTCTTCTTATGATGTAATAAACAAGCCCTTTGTCCAGTTGCTCTCTGCCCTACCCTCGCCCAGCCGCTCTCACGCACTTATTGAGATACACTTGCTGCATGTGAAAAACGAACATGTGTTTTACACTGCTCATAAATTTTATTTTTAAAATCTGTTGATTAGTTTCTAGGGCTACATCGTAGAAATAAAAAGAAAAAAAGACGACGCACATAATAACAAGAATCTTGTCTATTTTGTGGTCAGCTCCTAAGCAGATTATGTAATAAAGATAAGCAACCTGCTGACAACAACAAAAACCACAAGTGTGTGCGTGCGTGTGTGCGTATAGTTTTGTATGCACTGTAATTAGCCCTGTCTGTTTTAGGTGGGCGTGGCTGGCATTACACAGTTCTAGGCAGCTGCCAACTGCTCCTCCTGCAGATTCCTTCGGATACAGAGACTGTCTGGCACTTGTATGGCACTCTACATTTATAGCCTTGGGCAGCTGTGTGGCAAATTTGGTACATTGCTGGGAACCCTTTTCGTATATGTATATATATGTATATACATGCACCATGGTATATACTATGTATAAGTTTTTTGCCCAGCTTAAACCTGTTCCTGTTGCCTGTTGGGATGCCAAAGTTGCCTTTAATTTTAAGGTTGCACAAACAGATTTTATGTGCGCTCTTTTTTAGTTTACCACAAAAATGCTTGATGTAGCTTTTTATACCCTGTATACCCAAAGGGTTAGGTATTTATTCAGTTAGTGCCAAAATATTTGGTGTATAAGTTCCTAAAGCTAATTTTTAAGACCTTAAGAGTATATTGTTAACAAGGAAACATACGCTTAGGTCAGATTTTTAGTGCCAGGGCACTAAAATCCTATCCATCTGTTATGGAGGCTAACAACTAGTATGTCTATAAACTTGCAGTTCATAGCTCTCCGGTCTTAGATTTCCTTCACCCTATAACAAAATACTTAGCACGATTTTTTCTATTTATCAGAGTCTGTCTATCCGTCTAACCGGGAACAGTTTTAGACCAACAGAAAATTCCCTCAGAGAACCTAATTTTCTTAAACATTTTGAACGTGTTTTCTTTAGAAATCCCACTAATAATGCAGGTTGGGCGCCTTTTTTTGTTGAATCCACTCCTGCTGAAAATGTAATTTAATTATTAAACTAATCCAGGGGCTGTTTCAAACGCTCAGAATATTCTCTCGTAGAATATAATTTTCTTAAATATTTTGAAATCCCACTGGCAATGTATTTTGGGCGCCTTTTCTTGCTGAATTTACACTCATTCAGGGGCTTTCTTAGACACTCAGAAAGTTCCCTCGTAGAAAATCATTTTCTCAAATATTTTCAACATGTTCGCTTCATAAATTCCACTGTCAATATAGCTTGGGTGCCTTTTCTTGCTGAATCCGCTCCTGCTCACAACCGAATTTACACTCATCCAGGGGCTTTTTTAGACACTCAGAAAACCCCCTCGCAGAATATAATTTTCTTAAAAATTTTGAACCCATTCACTTCATAAATCCCACTGTCAATATAATTTGGGCGCCTTTACTCTCTAAATCCGCTCCTACTCACAAAGTAAGCTTAAAAACGCCCGTGAAAGTAAAAATAAAGTTGGTTGAGTGAAAGACTTTTTGTCTGGTACAGTGTATTTTATAGTCGTCCAAATTCGACTGTAAATCTCTTGTTTCTCCTGCTGCGGCTAAGTTTATTGGGTTTTATGACTGCTCAAAGCTGCTGGATGCAATTCACTTAGCACTTTATGGCTTGAAAACACCAAAAAAGAGCAAATCAAATTTTAACAAATTACCACAAAAATGTGCCACACACAAGTTGCCAAAATATATGGCAAAAGTTTTTTGGGGCACAGCTCCACACACACACACGTGCACAAGTATGTTTTTGTGAGCATAAAGTCGCTCATAAACTTTGTTAAGCATACGCTCTGTGGGCTGAACGCCTGTTGCAGATGTGCTTTAAACAAAAGCCCACAAAAATGTATATACAAAAAAAATAACATTGTTGTTGTTGTTGCTGCCACTTTGATTGAATGCCACAAAATGATTGATGGCCCCACATTCATGCATATTATGCATTAAGTTTAGCATTTAATCTGTTATGATATGGCTTTTAATTAACATATTCTAAAGCAGTCAACACACCTCAACAAACACACACACACTCATACACCCATAGCACACCCCTCACTTAAAAACACACACATGCATATTTATATATAACTGCAATTTGCTAAAACATTTCTGTATATACTCATATCGTTATTAGCTTGGCTTTAATTAAAAAAGCAAAGTGCACAAAGTATAAAATAGAAAAAAATATATAAGAGAGAGAGCAAAGTTGGCTTAAACTCGATTCCGCATAACAAAGTCTTAATACTCTTCAGATTAAATATGGTAATTATTTGAGATGTGGTTACAAACATTGCAAAAGTTTGAGATTTAAGCCTGTTCCAGCTCTCATTCTGTTCCGCCATTTTGAAAACGCAGCGTTGGTGAATTCAAATCGCAAAACTATCGAAACATATTTCAAGCCATTGGCTAAGAGTATTTATATATTTACTTGTATTTAGTATATTAAAAAAACCACGTCATAATATTTAGATAGGACAAGCAGATATGAGCAAGAAAAGATTAAGTATTCCCGATAAAGAACATAAAGTTCGCTAGAAAGATGAAAAAGTAACAGATAGCTTCAAAGCGCATAAAACAAGGCGTAGAAAGTGTGAAGATTGGGATTAAATATAAACATTATTCTGTTTTTATACCGTACATACGTTCCGTATAAATCCGTGTGAAAAAGACTTGAAGTGAATCCGTAAGCTGCTATGAAAATAAATTAGAAATGGAAATTCCGTAACTAAATTTCTAAAAGATTAGGTTAATAAAAATATTTTTCTTGAAAATTTCAATTTTTTTTATTTTTTTGTATTTTGAATCTTTCATGGCAACTTATCTCCTTGAATGCTTGGTTCTGAAGCCCCGGAATATATGTCTACAAAAATTTAGTTAGGCTATAACAATTACTTCCTAGAAAAAATTTCCCTATTCCTTTTGATTTATTCTGAATGAAAACCATTTTACCATAATTTTGTCTATTTGGATAGAAGATGCTTACAAAATTTTGGTAAAAAACGCTTTGGAGACACTAAATTATATTTTATAAATTTTTATATAGTCCAGCTTCGCTATAAAGAACTTCTTTAAGTACACTGCTCTTAAAGAAGATTTTAAGCATAACAAATTATAGAGACAACTGGTTCTGTATTATGTTCTCAATGAGATATCGCTATTGGAGAGTTCAACTACAGTCCGTTTCCATATTATTAGATCCATGCTGCAAATTTCCTTTTTTGATATGCTTCTTGTTTTACTATTATTATTACTATAAATTATTATTTTTATTTATTATAAAGTTTTGAAAATTTATCTGTTCCCTCAAATGGAAAAATGGTTCACGAAACGAGAACAGCCTATTTTTATGCATGATGGAGGGCTACAACATTTTTAATTAAAAAAAGGGAGATATTATCGACTGGTCAAGAAATTCACCTGACACGAGCCCTATCGAGAACGTCTGGAAGTTTTTGAAATCTGAAGTTACAATGAAACCACTATAACCAAGCAAGATTCTTACTGCTATTTGGAAACACAACCTAGAGAAACCAAATTTCATTTTTGAGCATGGATCTAATAATATGGCAAGCGACTGTATTCAATTTCATCATTCATATAATTGGAGCCATTCGAATTTTTGTTTGCAAATTAACAAATTCCGTCGGTATTCCACTTGTAGTATACTGCCAAAAATATCTTTGAGAGTGTTAGAAATCCAAACATATACACCTCTTTGACTCCCAAAATTTTTTAAAATTTGTAAATTAGTCCTAAACCAAATCCTTCTTAAGCTCTCTTTAAATAAAAAACATTTCTGTGTAAATTATTAAATTTTATTAATTAATTAATTATTAAATTAATTAAGCTGCGTTAAACAAATTCTTTCTATACATTTTATAAACTATACAGATCAAATTCTGCAATATTTGACATTTAATTTCCTAAGCCCTTGGCTTTGTTGGCGCAACCCTTTACTTCTTTTGTTCCAACTTCCCTCGTTTCAGCTGGGTTGCTACAAACTTCTTGAAATAGCTTAGATACCCTCCCTTAAACGTTCTAACAATGCCAAATGCAAATAAGCGCTAAATAGCAGCAACACCCACAATTCTTAAAAGATACAAAAAAAATAAAAAAAAAAGAATTCCAATTGGGGGCTGAGACTTGGGCACTACTGAGTCTCTAAGTGGGCGCAAAATGTAAAACCACAACGCCTTCAGTCATAAAAAAAAAAAAAACACAATACCATTACAATAAAAATTGCATAATGAGTGCAAAATAAAATCGCACACAGGGGAAATTCGCTCAACTCGAACATGCGCAAAAGCTTTGAGTGAATTTTGTGCGCTTTGAGTGCAGACGCTGAGTCAAAAGTTTATGTATGGGAACACGGGATCTGCTTTTTTACAAAGAGAAAATATTAGTCAAGCCCATAAGGCACAAAATCAGCTGATTTGGTCAACTGCATGCATTCCTTGATAGAACACAACTAATCCTGTCCAAACACGTGCACATCGCTGTGGTGAGTTTCAATTATAAACTCAACACACTGAAGCCTGTAGTTGCCACAAAGCTACAATAGGGGCAACAATACATATACACTCTCGCACACACTCACACAGCTTTAAGCAACATGTTGCGCTGCAGCTGTCAAAGTTGTTGCAAAAGTGCAATATCACACACACATACACACTTGTGAGTATCTATGTGTGTTGTGGCTTCGCTCGACTGAGTGCGAATATATTTTTGCCGCCCGGCCTATAAGACAAAGCTGCCGCTGCTCTGCTGCTGCTGCTGCAGCGACTGCCGCAGCCGAGGCGCTTTTGGTTGCCAGTTGCCGCATTCGCAATTTGGCTTTCGTGCCGCGCGGACTTACTACAGTGCCAACCAAATATATAGGTACAACCAAAAACTAAAACCCTTTTGCCGCGTTCAACTCGTTCGCATTGTTTTGTGTGCTTTTTTGTCTGTGCTCTTGCCTCTTATAAACAAATTGTTCAAAGTTCCACACAGTGTTGCAACCAAGTAAACTTCTTGTACAAAATAGCGACGGCAAAATGTGCCTGAAAAGGCTTAAAAGGCTTAAAAGCCAAAAGTGGCAGTTATAACGAAAATGTTGGCCAAAGTTTTTGTGACTGTGACTTTGATATGGAAAATTGCGTGGCACTTCTTGTTGGTTTCGTGTTGCAACACAACAGTTGTGGCAAGTGCATAAATTGTATGCTAAAGAATATATTAGGTGAGTTTTAAATATTGATTGAAATTATGCAACTGCAATAAGCTGCTCGGCATTTTGTTGTTGCTTGGCTTAAGGCCAAAAAAAAAACTTTTTGCTTTACTCGAACTGAAAAAGAAAAATTTTAAAAATTATGGGAATACATTTTTTATATATATAAAATATAAAAAAAATAAATAAAAAATAATTAAAAATTCCGACAAGTATGAAGTTTGTCTTTAAATAAAAATGGTTTCAAAAAATTGCTGCCGAGTATAAAAATCTAATATATGCTGCATAAAATAAATACTAAATAATAATATACTAATTAAAAGAAAATTTTATTTTTAACACAAATATTAAAAAAATTTGTTGCCACTAAAATTTTGAGTTGAGCGCTGGGAGTCAAGGATAGCAGTAGAAGAAGAAAATCTTCAGTTAATTTTTTTTGTATTTTTTTTTTTGTTTTAAATCTTATCTTCGCTGAGTATTTGCGAAATATAGCATACAATTTTTTGTTAGATACTTATTTTATTATATTACAAAATTTATTTAATATCAATTTTTGAAATATAATTTCTCATTTTTATGGAAATAAAAAAAAATTGAAATAAAAAAAAAAACTTTGTTTCACATATCAAAACAATGCCAATTGACATATGTATTATATATAGTTTATAGAAAATTCGAATATCGAAAATCTCATTGCTGAACCCGTCAATAGCAGGCAAGCCAGCCTCCAGGCAGGACAATTCCTGTCGGTTCCTTTAAATAAAATACACAGCTCTACAAAAAGCTATCGAATAAGTATGTCTTAAAATTTTTATTAATTCGTAATTGATTACGAAAAATTAATTTTTTTAAACAGCTTTTTTTCTTAGCCTAAAAACTAAGAACCAGGGGTTATTGTATTTGCTGTAATTTGTTGTATATAGTTAACATTTTTATATAGCTTCCAACAAATTGAAAGTGACTGTAAAGATTTCTTTAAGACAAATACCAAATAAAAAATTTCTAAAAATTTGTGGATTGAACCTTTTTAAGATTTTCAGCATAATTTACTTTTAGATTACATTTTTAAAGTTTGAAAAAAATCAAAATATGAAAAAAAATCCCAAAGTAAAGTCCACATCAAATTTTCCTTACATTCATTATATATAATCATATGGTTTAGTTCAAGATAATTAATTTATAAAAGACTTCAAAAACTTAAGATTGCCTTTCGATTTCCTTTTTTCGACTGTTATATCTCTTTGGAAGGCATTTTGATGAGCTTTAAATTTTTAAAGTCATCAAGAACTTTAGTTTTCCTTACGATTTCCTTTTTTCGACTGTTATATCTTTTTGGAAGGCATTTTGATGATCTTTAAGTTTTTGAAGTCTTCAAGAATTTTAGTTTTCCTTAAGATTTCTTTTTTTCGACTGTTATATCTTTTTGGAAGGCATTTTGATGATCTTTAAGTTTTTGAAGTCTTCAAGAATTTTAGTTTTCCTTAAGATTTCCTTTTTTCGACTGTTATATCTTTTTGGAAGGCATTTTGATGATCTTTAAGTTTTTGAAGTCTTCAAGAATTTTAGTTTTCCTTAAGATTTCCTTTTTTCGACTGTTATATCTTTTTGGAAGGCATTTTGATGATCTTAAAAGTCGCCCAGAATTTTAATTTGCCTTAGGATTTCCTTTTTTCGACTGGTATATCTTTTTCGCAAAGCATTTTTTTTGTTCTGTTCTGTTCTTGTGGTTGAAGAGATGATTATCGCTGAAGTCTAGATATGACGTAAAAGTATTACTCGCAGAAAAAATATTTTTTTTTTATTTTTTGTAGCTGTTTCTTTAAAACATTTAAAATAAGGAATTTTATTAATTTAGACCAACAAATAGTTTATGTTTATTTATCCTTGTAATTCGTCTCGGAATAGAAGTTGTATATATCGCACAAGTTTCGTCCTTTGTAGTGTTGCCAAGCTAAACTTCACACGGATTTCGCTTATAAATGGCGCTTTTTAGACTGCTTCATATATCCAATATTAGCTTTCCAAAAATGCTTGCTGATTATAAACATTTTGAGCTCTTTAAGCCGATGGAAAAACATTTGGAATCCTCAATAATTTCAACATCCCAACAATGTGCTTCCAAACATTCTGTGCCAATATATAAAAAAAAAAAAACTGTTCACCTTAGAAACTTAATCTATAAATGTCCTTTGAGCATATTATGCATTTCTTGCCTTATAAACTCAACCAACACTAGCAAGACACTCCTTAAGATATCTGCATCTCTATCCATATGCCAGCAGCTGTGTCCAACTACCAACCAAGTGTCAAGTAGTAAATGCGCCACTTCCTCTTCCGACTCTTCAGTCAAACTGTGCTCTACACATGCGCAAGCAAACAACAACAAAAAGGAGGTACAAAAAAAGACAAAGATAAAACCCATGCCAAAGCAAATGCTCCAACAAGATGCTAGCTGCAATCTAATCGAGACTTGGCATAATCGTTGGCTTCCTTTTGCTTTGACTCTCGGGCTCAGAGTTTTGGTCTGCTCTGGTCAGGTATGCTCAGCTCTGTGCGCTTGGTGCACGACACACTGACCCAACGACGTGTTTCTAAACCTTTTTAATACACTGCACTTTGGGCATACTTGATGTAGAAGCAAACGAGTTAGACTCTAAAATCCTTGTACCAAAATTATGAGGGCGACAAAAGAAAACGACTTAGAAATCGTTTGTCTGTCCATATTGGCAGTTGCTCAGAGACCAAATGAGCTGGGAGCAGGAAACTTTGGCAAAAGGTACGTTTTTCAAATGCATTTTTCAAATGCTTTTCATTTTTTAAAGAAAGAATTTAGCCCTTTACTTATTTTGCTTAGTGTTCCAACACTTTTCTAATTACAATATTGAATGCAATTCGATATTGACATTATTTTTTTAAGCCTAAGCCATATATTTGTGTAAATCGTTTGGAATCCTTGAGTTTTATAAAAAAAAAAAATAATTAAACAAAAAGTCCCACAAATTAACTTAAACGTAAAACTCTCTCAACACAAAAATTTTTTTTTAGTTTATCTAAGAAACTTTTAAGGCAGCAAGAGTATATTATATTCAAATCTTCTGGAAGCTTCAAAGAGCAACATTCCTCTGAAAGCTCCCAAAAAACTATTTATTAATCTCCTGGCCGTCGGGAGAAAAATAAGTCCCGGTAGTGACTATCGGCAGATCTTGGCGCATGAATTTCCATATAACATAAATTACGAATTTTTTGATATAGGTTTGATTCAGAAGAATAATAACATAATTTACGGATACCTTAGAATTCTTGGCCCCGTACTATCCCAATTAAACAGGTCTGACTAGTGTCTCCAAATTCGGTATGCAGATAATTTATCTGAGTTAAAAATGTAGCTACGGGTATATATATCGTAAATGTATTAAACATAGAGAAGTAGACATCGGAGACCGCCCATAGTTGCCACCAATATGATCAGGAGCACAATCGAAATCGACTAGACATATCTTTCCGTTTGTCTGAACGCCTAGATCTTGGAGACTATAATAGCTAGGATAACCAAACTTGACATTTGAACTGCTTATGTGATGAGGCAGGTTATTATTATTTTTTTTTTTTCAGCAACGGCTCCTTTCACTCCTAAAAATTTTCCAAGTGCCATATTTTCTATAATTTTAAAGCAATAACTTTATTTTTTATGGGTAAAATGTGGTAAGTAAAAAATGGTTTCGATTAATGTCCAAGAACCTTAAAATCAGACCAGATCAGAAGATTTTCGCAATTTAGTATTTAAGAGGCGGGATTTCGTAGCGTATCTGTGGCAAAAGCTTCTATAAGGCTAGCTCAGTTGGTTGAGTGTTGGCCTCGAAAGATCGTAACATCTAGGGACCAAGGTTCGAATTCCAGTCGAGGCAATATTATTTTGTAATTTTTTTTTAGTGCTGTATTATATAAATTTTTTTTCAGTGTTTTTTTTTTGTATATTTCTACACAAATAATAATAAATGTTGTATAATCTCGACTACCAATATTATTAAAAAAATGTTAATATTAAGTAGAAAACGAACTCTTGACAATTGGCATATTATAAGACACACACTCTGTAATATTATAGGTAAATGTGTAATAAATTGGCTTGAATTCAAAATTGAATTGAATTAAATACATAATTATTGTCTTGCTAAAGGGTTTTCCCAAACTAAGTCGCTCCCAAATTTAATTTTAACCATTTTTTTCTCTTTGAAGATATTCATTCTCAATCCTTTTCGCATAGAAAATTGAAACTGGGTAAAAAAATAAAATAATCTTTTTCTATGCTTCAAAATCCCAAGAGCTTGTTTAAAACTAAGCAGGGTATATAATAGTCTGGATGTAGCGACTTTAATCATCCCAACTTTTTAGCCGTACTGCTGCAAATGTTTAATATTATTTTGAAATAACTCAACTAAGAGACCAAGTTAGAAGTCTGCTTAAAGTCATTGGCAAACAACAACAACATCAACAACAATACTTAACTTAAGCAACATTGTCGGAAAATAAAAACAACAACAAAAAACAGGGATAAGCCGGAAAGCAACACGGAACCCAAATTAATACAATAATTGAAGCCAATTTAGTGTAATTTTCTACAATTTGGTATTTGTTGTTGTTGTTGTTGTTGCTGTTGTTGCCAGTTTTTTCTTGCATTGCGTTGTTTGTTGTTGTTATTGTTGGTTTTTTTTTTTTTGTTTGTTAGACACCGTCTAGCCATTGACTTTGTAAGCGTTTGGCTTTAGTAGGTTTTACTGTATGCCAAATGCAGTACTAAGCATTGTTAATCTCTTGCTTGGGTCCCATGTCTGAAGTTCAGTTTGCAGTCCAACTGACCCAACAACTTGGCCAGTCTCTC
Organism: Chymomyza fuscimana; assembly: GCA_949987675.1. Lineage (NCBI taxonomy): Eukaryota > Metazoa > Arthropoda > Insecta > Diptera > Drosophilidae > Chymomyza > Chymomyza fuscimana. The sequence continues at coordinate 4,270,793 of OX465089.1, forward strand.
ACTTGGCCAGTAACCACACCTAATAGCCAACTTTTATTTGCACATTTTATTGTGGTACACCCCTTGGCTCGCTATCGCGCGGTCTCTATCTTTTCGCTCAGTTGGGGTTTGTCTTACCTCTAATTGACATTTTATTACAAGCTCTGGCCTTTGTCTAATTAAATAAAGCAGCTAAAAAAAAAAAATCCACTACAAAAACAAGGCGTTGCCTTGACTTATGGTCAAATACCAAATAGCGCCCAAAATGGTTGAAATGCAGCCGGTTCGGTGAAAGTCGTTCATATGCGCTCTTATCTCTTGGCTGAAGCCATCTATTTTGATGGCTAATGCTTGAGCTAAGAGCCTATGAATATCAAACAATCAATTTATGTGCTGATTTATGAATACTCCGGCACGATCGTTAACATTTAGACGTTTTGTTTACGACTGCGAAAATGGCATAAAATCATAAAAAAAAAGTAAGAGAGAGACCAAAAAAAATACAGCTACAGATAAACTGAAAACTTTGAACTGGCCAAGTCCAAGCTCAAGTTGGAATTGCCCTAATATAAATTCCTAAGCCGGCAACATTTGGTTATGGATATGGTACGGCATAATGGATTTGTCTTGTTAGACAAAAAAGGAATATTTCGTAGTATTCAAATATGCCTTAAGAGGTATTTCAACTTGGTTTAGCGGCTCAAATTGGCTGCATTGGGTTGTTGTTTCTCCACCAAATTGTCCATTGGTGTTATTTATTTTGTTGAACTAGAAACAATTCTATTTTATTGTTGTTGTGCAGCTTTTATTGGAAATCGAAAGATTGGAGTAAATTTGTAAAATGTCATTTATTAAATTGGTATTTAACTTTGTCGGCTCTTCAGGAGCTAATAAATGCGAGTTTTATGCAATCGAAAGTGGTTTTAAGCAGCTTAGTAAAAGGTTATTTGGAACTAGTGGAGCACCAGATGAAGAACCAGTTGCTGCCAGAATTCCTGTTGGTATACATCTATAAGAAATATAGAAAAATTATAAGTAGGCTGTTGCATTTCCTATAAATATATATCAAATCCTGTCACTCCTATAAGAAGCATAGAGCCACGGATTTCCTATAATGCTGATAATCTTGTCGACATCCTGTACCATCATATTGCATAAAAATTCGGTATATGCTTTAATATATGAAAGTAGGTACTCCATAAAACTTTTGATTGCCAACTTTGGTTGAGATATCTTCATAAACACGAAAAACAAACGAATTATGCACAGAAAACGTTTTTTTTTACCGATTATTATTATGGTGGTCAAAAGATTAAAAAAAAGATAGCGTACCTTAAAGTCGGGCTTGGACGACTGTACCACCACATTGCAATCAAGTCCGGTATATTGCTTCAGAACTCTAAAAGATATTTACTTTCCAAATTTGATTACGATATCTGAATAAACACACGAAACAAAACGAATTTTGCATCAAAAATATTTTCTTGACCGATCGGTGCTATGGGACTATATGATATAGTCAACCGATTTTGATTAAAGGTACTCTAAAAAACTAGTGAATACTACATTTGGCTACGATATCTTCATAAATAAACGAAACACAACGAAATTTGCACCAAATACGTGTTTTTGACCGATCGGTCCTATGCGAGCTATATGCAATAGTAAACCGATTTTGTTCAAATTTCGTACAGTACTGGGGAACTCTAAACAAGTGCCAAATTTTGTTAAGATGTCTTTATAAACAAACGACTTATCCATCTAAAACTTTTGGTTTTTTTCGAGTTCCTCTGGAACACCTCTATAAAGGGTATATAATTATAACCCCGATATCGAAAAATAAAAAAAACTTGTCTCCCGTGACGTAACAAGTGATGTAAGCGAAAAGTTAGGTTGCTCGAGCTCGTATTATCTCTGCGATCCAGACGTTCATACAGATGGAAGACAAGCAGACAGAAAAATTTACGGACTTGCCTATATCGAGTCATCATGATCATACTTTAGCAAACTTAAATACAGTTTTTTAATATTTATTGACTTACAATCCAACCTGCTTTTTTTCAATTCCTTAAATTTCTAACTTAGTAATATGTTAGTATCGTTTGAGCTCATTGAGCCAAATCTTCTAAAGTTATTCAGATGTTATAAAATTTGTAGAATGTCCGTCCTTTCGGAATCTCTTTACATTTTGTACACTTTAAACTAAAAATGACTAGATCCATACGTTTGGCCATTATCTCCTTTAATTTCTATAAAAGGGCACCAGTTGTTGTGTCAAAAATGGGAGAAAAATTTAATGCAAGTCCGTCGAAAGATCTGGCACACTCTGAATATGTTGACTCAATAGATCCTCAGGAATGTCTAGACCTATTTTCTGTTTCTAGTTGTTTTGTGTGTTTTTCAAACCAAAAAAGTATCTTTGTCCATATTAGGCTGAGCCGCACTTTTTCTTTTTAACTTTTTCTTAAGGTCTGTTCCGGGAACTATTTGAAGGCAAGTTTGTTGTGTGGAACTAGTTCGAAAAGTTTGATTCAGGTTGCCAAAACCAACTTAGAATGTATTCTCGTTCCTAATTTTGCGTAGCCTGTACTAGTACTGTAATAGTTCCTGGAACTAGTTCATTTCCAACTAGTGTGCTGTGGCGCTAGTGTGCATGCGTATAGATTGAGCTTTAGAGAAGATTCTCACTTTTTTAATAGAGAAAACATAACCAAAATAATCTTAACAAAACTCTTCTATACTTATACAGCAGTCTTGAAAATCGCTTCAAAATCTACCGATTCCCATTGCTTTTATGTCCTAACATTTTATCCAACCACTTTAGACTGCATTCACCCCCCCCCCACCCCTTTTTTTTTTTTTTTGAAGTATTTTGTATTTGGAAGCCATATTTGCATTACCATTAACTTTTTTAATCAAACGTCCAGCAACTCAAACAGCATGTAAATCAAAAAAATATTTTTTTAAAATATCTTTTTTGCCATATGTAAATTGTAATTTGAAAAACATCACCGCAAACTGTCAAAATTCTCTGACATTTACAAATTATTTTGCTGTTTGAAATGCGCTCGCTTATTTGATATGTTTTCCTTTTCATTTTTTTATTTTTATTTCTATATGATTTTATATTATTTTCTTATTTTTTTTTTTTTTTTTGCCAGTCCCTGGCACGGCACATCAACAACAGTTTGACGCTGTTTGCGCTTTGAAATGCTTTGCAGCCAAATTCAAAAAAATGCAAAATGGAAGTAGTCTCTCTTAATTTGCGTCAACGGACTAATAAAGTTTTGCGTCGCTTTTGATTTTGATTTTGGCTTTTTGGTTTTCTGGCTCTTGGCGCGCGACAAAAAGATACAAAAAAAAAAGTAAAAGATACAAAAACTCAAATAAGTTGCCAGCCGGCAAATGCAGCGTATCTGTGGGTTGTTTGCGCATTGCATGCCAAGTAGCCAAGTAGTCAAGGCAAATATGATAGGAACAGAGCAAAAAACAACAACATGATAAAAACTGGCAGCACATATGGCCAATAAGCATGGGAGACCACAGGCTTGTCAGCCAAAATGTCAGCCAAATGAAAATTCACTGCATGACATTTCAATAATGGCAAATGCTTTGCATATACTCTACAAAAGTGCAGTGTATCTAAAGCGAGTTGGTAAGTTTGTAACGCAACTCGATAGCACTTATCGAATATTCGACTATTTTGATTTGTATGCAAGCATTACTGCAATTCTCTTAATAATTTTCCATTTTCCTCGAACACCTTAAGCCAACACAAACTATTTTCAGAAGTTTTTGTTTTAAAGCCAGTACGCAGCATCGAAAAAAAAGCTTCATATAAAAACGACGCTTACAAAATTTCTAGCGTCAAGATTTTTTGTCTCTAGCACGCAGTCTTGAAAAAAAACAGTTCTGCCCATTTTTTTGTGTGGGCTTTTACGCTAGATGGCGCCAATAGTAACAACAATCAACTTTCAAAATAATCTTTATTTTACTTATGCACTTAATTTTTTGTAAAAATCTAAATGTGTATTTAAAAATTAAACTCCACATGTATTCGTAATGTCTAAGATTTAGTGAATAAAATTGAAATTGAATTGAGAAATCTAAATCTAAGTAACTTATATTTCTTTGCAAATGTTAGCTGTCAATTATGTTAGCGAATAATAATTAATTCACCCTTTTATGCCCAATACTGCCTTGAGGCACTTTTTGTTATTTGCAAAAAAATAAAAAAGTACACGCTTTTACTTCATTTGAATTTATTGGCAGTTCCTAATAAACACACTAACTACATTATAAAAGATTTGAAAGATCTTCAAAGCTTTTAAAGGTGCTTTTTTTTTATAAGCACAGCCACATTTGATTTTTTGTGCGGTTTCGAGTTGTCAGCAATACCGTAAAAATACCATATTGAAAAATAAGATCGGAATCTTTTAATACTATAAAAGCTGTTCATAAATAAATAATTAAATAAAATCAATGTCTAAAAATTTCGTATGCGACTTATTTTTGACTCAAATCCTTAAAGACCTTTTTCAGATTTTCTCGCCTTACAGGTAAACCAACAATCCTACATAACTTTAAAGCTCATTTTTGATTTTAGGAGCCTAAAAGTTCCTTAGAACAAATTATTCCAACATGGTTCAACAAAAATTTTCAAAATGGGCATTAGAGGGTTAAACGTTTTTTGAATTATTGCAGCGCCAATAGAAGTATCTTAGCAATTCACAATAAATAATAAACGTCTAAGCTATTAATGTTTTAGAAGAACTTTTTCAGCTCGACATATATTTTGTCTTAAAATAACTAGCGCCAAAAAACAAAATAGCTGCTGTTTTTGCTGGCGCCATCTAGCGTAAATTACACACACAATTTGTTTTGCTCACAAAATAAGTTGCAGTTTGTATCTCGTTGCATTTTTCGATGCAGCGTACTGGACTTTAGGAAAGGAATTATAGTTGCTGCAAAAAAATTCACTGATTTAAGCAATCATCAACTAATGAAAGCTGTAGCATAGCTGTATTTTTATTCAAAACTATGATTCTTCGGCAGAAACTAAATTCGAGGGAAAACTACAAAAAATAACCATCATCGATTTTCAGCGAGACATTAAAGTTATTCTTAAAAGATTACGTTCTAAGGAATTTCGAGTTTTCGTCGTTCCTTCACAAAATAGGTTGCAGTTTTTTGTTTCGTCGCATTTTTCGATGCTGCGTACTGGCCTTTAGAAAAGTCACCGATTGCTTAAAATATGAAAGTAGTTGTATTTACGAAACTATGATGCCTCTATAGAAATTAGAGAAAGCACTACAGAAGAAAAAGCAGTGACAGATTTTCTATTAACCTTAAAAACTACGTTCTAAGGAATATCAAGTTTCCGGCTTGTCTTTCGTTTTTGGGATGAAATACGAATAAATAGTAGTAGTAGAAAGTTTCTGGCATTGCTTTATTTTACATACTCTTTTTTTCTGTATGAACATATTTCTTAAAATTCCTATTTTTTTCAGGCAACGTAAGATTGTCGTAATTCCTCAAAAATTGTGAGACGTTACGTTTAGTCAAAAACTATGTTTTTCATCGAAAATCTAATAAATTTCAGTAGAGAACCTTAGTCGATTCGCTACAAAACAGTCTCTAAATCAAATGTTTTTATTACAAATTTTCAGTGTTTTTAAAGAGTATAACTTAGTCGTTGTTACTGTACTCGCTTAATATTTATTTTAATTTTGATTTTTTTTTTTTTTTCTATTTTTTGCATAAACTTAAGCCCCAGTTAATTGGCAGGCAGCTCGCAAGATGCAACTGCCATTCGAAATTAGATTTTGAGCTGCTCATTCCATTCCGCAGAGCAACTTCCGTTTGTTCTAGCCAGTTAGTTGATAAGCATCGCATAGTTGAATGGATGTCTACTCTAAGAATATGTGGCAAGAGGCAACAGAGGCAACATGTGTTGCATAAAGGCCTTAGGGCCTAATCCTATTTGACTCTCTATGAAATTCCACACATTAATTGCATTTGATTGAGCACCTGAGCAACTGAGCCACTGAGCACCTGAGACGTTGTTGTTGTTGTTGTTGTTGCTGCAAGAGTGGCGGCGTCTTTGCAACAATGTAAGCCAAGTAACCAAAGTAAAGTATCAATGAACTGCTTGAAAAACCAAACCAAACCAAACCGAAGCGAACAAAGTCGCAGCAGGCCATGCATGGCCATTGCCTTAAGGCTATGCAACCGAATAAGTGTCCCGCTGTCTTGGAGTCCATTTGCTTCTGCAAGGTGCAAATTCCCAACATAGATTGAGGAGAGAGTGTCTTACATTGGGCTGGGTCTGGTGCTAGTTCGAGGTCTGTGCCTTGGCACTGCCTACAGCTGCTTAGTTTATGGGCCATTGCCTTGGCAGCGACTCCAAGTTCTGCTGCTGCTTCTATGATGATCCAAGCGCTGACTGGGATGACTTAGGAGTGGCCGTTCTTAATAGCTGTAAAGCAACAACAACAGTAACAACAACAACAGCAACAACAACAGCAAAGCAGGAATTGAAAAATATAAAAGTGAGCAAGCAGCGCGAAGGGCAGAGAAAAAAAATGAATTATGATTTGACGGTAGGCATTTAATGGATGGCCATGGATTCTTATACAGACTGATGGTCTCTGACTTGGGCTGACTGTATCTTTGTGCCAACGTTCGTGGCTCTAAGACTCTAGAAGAATTCCGATTCTTTTGTCGTTCTTTGGCGCCAATATTGACAGCTGCGCATGTGTGCAATGTCAGTCAATGTCTTTGTATCTGTGTGTGTGTGTCTTTGCATCTGTGAAGTTATTTTGTTGGACAGGTGAATGCCATTTAGTTAGAATACCTTTTTTGGTATTTTTTTTTGTATGTCTAATTGAATTTGTTTGGCATTGTTGTTTTTTTCTTTTTTTTTTTTTGGATGATGTTGTTCATAATGATGTTCAAGTGTGAGTTAGTGAAAGAAAGCCGCTGCATAAGCAGGCTCTGAAAAGCATTCAAAATTGACAGCAGTTGAAATTTTGACAGCTAGGTGTTGCTCGTGCGGTTACAATTTGACAATACCTCTAAGAGTTAGGGGTAGACAATTTAGGACTTATTAGGACTCTTTTGTGTATGTAGTATAGCAAAGTATTAACAAAGCAAAACAATGAGAAGTAGCTGTAGCATAAAAACTATTGCAACATACTCGTACACTGTGACGTCACAGCGCTAAGCTTAGCTTGACATTATAGTCGTGCAACTCGTGAGCAGCTCAAAGCTTTGATTGTCTTGAATCAAGAATTATTTTTGAATCAGTTGTGACATTTGTAGATACCAAAATCACTGGCCTTCAAATAAATCGTCAACTTTATGCAAATTTTTATTAAAGTCAAGAATAAAATTATTAAGCTTTAAATTAAATTTGTAATTTTTTGCGCTCTAAAAATATTTGATCTTGGTACTATCTGAGGAGAAAAGGCTAGAGGCCCAAACTCTATACTTGCCGCATATTAGAACTCACAATTTATGTTTCTAATTTTGAGAATAAATAATATCAAATTTGCTTTAGCATGAATAAAAAGAACTCAAAAGCTACATAAGAATTAGAAATGCGGAAAAAAGTTAAGCGAATTCGTCTTACATCTAAAATAATATCTGGATTGTTTCCATCTACTCAAGTGGTACTTTAGAAGTAAACGAATAAGATCATGCTTTATATTAGACTTTCTGGGTCTTTTAACTGGAAGACCATAAGAATTTCTCAGTAATTTCTTTCAAAAAGCCTTTGAGCGCTTCTAAGCGACTTGGAGTTGTACTAAGCCAGGTTCTTCTTTTTTTTCCCTCTTAGTACACCTCCAGGGAGCTTAGGGCTTCAACAAGAACTTTCCACCGGACTCTGTTTGGCGCAGTTTGCTTTGCTGTGTCCCAGCTGATGTTGTATAGGGACAATTCGTTTAGTACTCGTCTGCTTCCTTGTTGATTCCATTCCAGAGACATCCTGACTTGATTCGATGTTTTCATAGAGCTTGGCCGATCCAACGCCACTTGCACGCAAGTGGATCATATCCCTTAGTTGAAACTTAAAAGAATTTTCTGATTTTGATTTAATTTTAATCTTGACCCAATTTTCACTTTTTTCTGCAAAAATCTCCTTTTAGACAATTTTTTTTATAAGCAATGTATTTTGTTTTTTATCAAAGTTGTTGCTTCGATGTAGCAAAAAAAATTTAACAGACAGCTGGCAAAAACATATTTCGATATGCTTAGATACTTTCTTTCTTATTAAGTATCTAACTCTTTTTATGCATATTATACTAACTACACGACTTTACCCAAAAAATATATCCCATAAAGATAACGCCGTTTTTTATGCATTTTTGTTAACCCAAAAAAATACGACTTTACTTTTAATGGCCAAAACCGCGGTACTAACCGCCTGACACAAAACGCAGCCGCCCGCCCACAAGTATCTACAAACAATGCGGCGCATAAATTTCAGGTAACCCGAGCGTTACCTAGCCCAAGAGTGGAAAAAGGAAAAACTCATTAGGCGCATCGCCTACTTGTACCATACAATAATACGATATTGGCTAGAAAATTACGAGCCTAATAACATAAATTCAAGGGGTTTGGCTTGGCTAACCTTTGCATATTGCAGTTTTGTCAGGTTTTTATTATGCCATGTATCTATGAGATACACAAGTTCATTATCATAAACTAACGCAGAGGCAAAGGCAAAGGCAGTTGTTGCGGCTGTTTAGGTTTAGGCTTATCATAAAATATGGAGCTGGGAATTATGCGTAGATCATAAACTAGCCAAATTAATTGAGTCGAGTTGAGAGCGAAAGCAAAAGAGCGGCTTAGATGCAAAATGGTCCGAACATAAACTTTACAAATTATGCCTTTTTTTTTTTTGTTGTAAGTCATGACCCGTGAATGCTGTTAATATTATTGGAAGTGGAGCGAGTTGTTGTTGCACCTGCAGACAGCACATTAGATGCACATTTGGTATACAATATAGTCTGGTAGATACATTTATGTACATACGTGGGCTGGCGGCTACCTGCGAGCTCGCTCTAATTGAGTTTTGAGTCCGAATTGAATTGAGAGTAAATTAAACTGTCATTAGTTTACCCTTTGGCACTTTGGGGCGTCATCGCCAAAAAACACTCAAACAGAGAGCGAGAGAGCTCCGACAGGCGACATGTGAAGTGGCGCGTTTGTTTTGCGCGTCTTTCAGATACTTTTCTTTATTTTGTATCTGTCAGTTGCGGCCATAATAATTTTGTAGGTTTTATGAGTGCCGGCAAAGACAATTAGGCATTTTTGTGTAGCTGTGTAGTTGTGTGTTGTACTTGCTGCCAAGTGTGGGCATTTTTTGTTAGCGGCTTTTAACGCTTTGATGTGCGCAACTGAAAAACGCGACGAACTCGCGCGCGCCGCAACGAATCTAACGCCTTTTCAGCTCATAGATACATTGCTTTTAACTTTTCAGCTTGTTTTGTATCTATTCTTATTGTTGTTGCTGTTTACACACACACTCACACACATACACTGAAGATTTATTTTTCCATTATGATGCCGCCAAAGCATTGTGGGTGTCTTAACATGACGCGCATAAAAGCGCGGTTTTTTTTCACTCTTTTTTTGTTATGCTCAATAAGCCATAAGAAATTTTCAGTTTGAAACGCTTTTTAAGCGGTTCTTAAAACGAATATCTTAGAACTTCTTTGTATGAGTTACGAGTTTTCGAAAAAAAAAAAAAAAAAAAACGGCAATGAAAAAATATTAAAATTAATAGGCAGTTGGTTTTTGTGGGTTTCGATTTTGCGGCTTTGAAAAACTTTATATCGGTATCTTAGATGGGGTTTCATGTAAGTGCAACTGCTCATGGGCATTCTAAAAAGAATGCTGGCTTGAAACTATTTATAATTATAAAATAAATTATAATATATTATTGTGGATACAAAGAGAGAGCAACGAAAGCTACTTTTAGCTTAATCCTTGCTTACGCCATCTAGTGACAACAACTTGCTTGCGCCATCTAGCGTCCACAATTATCAGAAGCGACTCTTTGACATTTCATATAACTAACTACATATATACTATTAGAAGCATTTATACATAATTTATTTCACATGTAAAGCCATAGTAGTTCAAAGAACTCAGAGAGCAAAGAAAATACTTTAAACTTAATGAGCCTACAGCCTTTGAGTTTTAAATACAAAGCGTAGTCTTAACGCAGTTCTCGTCATACTTGGTAGTAAATAGATAAGCAATTTCTATAATAAAAGCCAAATTTTCAAAAATTTTTTAAAAGCATTTAAGTTACATATACATAAATGAGTTTCACCTGTACATGTTTAAACATTTGTAGAGCACTTTTATTACACGCTTTGGACCAACAAATATTATAAACTATATTTTCGTTATGCATAATGTTTTTTATGTGTTATACATAAAGCAAAAACATATTTATTTTTATTGCCAATTAAATTAAAACCGGTACAAATCATAATGGGCCATTAAATAATTTGCATAAGCTTCCAATTGTGTGGAAAATTTGTTGAACAAATACAAAATTTGCAAAATATATGCAAAAATCAAAAACAAAAATATAAACATTTAATCATATGAAACTTGTGCCTTAAGTTTATGAGAAGACATTAAATTAAAAATTTGATTTGTTGAATTTTTGAAAAATAAATTAAAGCAATACATAGTTTTAACGACACTAGAAAATAATAAAAACTTTTGTGGCAGAAACTTAATGTGCATAAAATGAAAGCAAAATAAATTCAATATGAACATTTTTTTTTATTATATTGTTTAAGCCAAAAGCAGCTGGCTGCAATGCACTACTATATTTATAGACCAAATGGAAAACTGTGCTTTAAATAAAAAAACGCCATAAAAAATAACAAAGCTAAGCAAAAGATAAAGTTAAAAAAAAATTTTGTTTTTTATTTATTTTTTATATCGTTTTATTTTATTAAAGTTTATGCCTCATAGTTGTTGCTGTTGTTGTCGGTTGCTAATGACTTGACAGTAAAGTAGCCTACACAATTTATAGCAAACTTGTCCGCCTACAATATACTGTTTTTTTTTGATACTCTATGCGAAGGGAATGGTATCATGAGCTGTTCGAGATGTTGGTCAGGCATGAGAGAAGTTACTGTCAATCTCATAGGAGCCTGTTTATCGTCGATAAACAATCGTGAGTCATTGCTATTTGATTTTTTTGCGTTGATAATTTATTTGTATAAAAAAATTTACAACTAAAAAGAGTTTCATATTAAATTTTACAACGAAAAAATAATCGCCATGGAATGTCAGGAAACTTTTATAAAATTGTAAAATACTAACTGTAATAATACTGAAATTATTTTTATTTGATTCTGAACACAAATGTACAACAACTAGCCAGCGCCATCTAGCGACATCAACTAGCTGGCGCCATCTGTCGACCACACGTGAACAAAAAATAAGTATAGAGGGACATTGTTTTAATTTTCTACGAATTTAGTTTGAGGTACACTTTGATAAATGTACAACAACTAGCCAGCGCCATTAAGCGACATCAACTAGCTGGCGCCATCTACAGACCACATTTGACAAGAGAAAAATAATAGAGAGATATTGTTTTGAAGTGTTTTAATTTTCTACGAATTTAGTTTGAGGTACGCTTTGATAAATGTACAACAACTACACAACGCCATCTGGCGACATCAATTAGCTTGCGCCATCTACCGACCACACGTGAACAAAAAATAAATATAGAGGGACATTGTTCTAAAGTGTTTTAATTTTCTGTGAATTTAGTTTAAGCTACACTTTGATTAATGTGCAGCAACTTGCAGGCGCCATCTAGCGACATAAGCTAGCTGGCGCCATCTACTGACCACACGTGACAAAAGAAAAATAATATAGAGATATTGTTTTAAAGTGTTTTAAATTTCTACGAATTTAGTTTAAGCTACACTTTGATTAATGTACAACAACTAGCCAGCGACATCAACTAGCTGGCGCCATCTACCGACCACAAGTGATAAAAAAATTAAGTGTACAGACATATTGTTTTGAAGTGTTTTAATTATCTACGAATTTAGTTTAAGGTACACTTTGAAGAGGATTTAGAACCAGCAGATGTACTATTTTATGGCCATCTAGCGACAGCAACTAGGTGGCGCCATCTACCGCCAACACTTGGCGAAAAAATAATTATAGAGGAATTAAACACTGTATAGAGGATTATTTAGAACCAACAGATAGTACTTAAGTTGAACCTTTAAGCTTTTGCTTTTGAGACCCAACATTTATCTAAAGAGCATTCCAACGGCGACGTCATAGAGTTCACTCATTTTTTTTTTATAGACATTTCCTTGAAGTTTGCTTTAAGTCTTCCAATATTTGTTTGTTAAATTAAAACATTTTTGACCATATTTTTTCGTAATGATCCAACATGACATGGCGTCTGTCTTTATGCGCATATCATGCCACAAATTTGTGTCTCTTAATTTTTTATGTGATTTTCATCGAACCAAAGAGCGCAAAAAAAAAAAAAAACGTTTTTGAAACTGTTTAAAATGCAGCGTGTGCCATTTGCCAGACTTATAAACAGCATATATTCATATGAGTATCTACATAAAAGCCGCATTTCTACTATATAGTATTATTATTATAATTTAAACATTTTTCTTTTCTTGTTATTTTATTGCAGGCCAACGCCAAAGCAGAGACTTTTGTTCGGTGCAACAAACCCAGGAATCAGCAGACCAGCCCAAGTCCGGTAAGTTTTTAGTATATCTCAATATGTTTTTTTTGATTTTTGTACGATTATTTGTATATTTTTTTTTTTTTTGCGCATTTTTAATGAGACTTTTATGGGCACTTGTCATAAAAATGTGTTAAAAATGCTTTTTATGACACAAAATGAGCGTATAGGGTCATAAAATTTAACAGAATGGTTGGCGTATACGGCACGTTTTGTGAGCGTTTTCCTGGCGTTTTAATCAGACCAAAAAAGAGTTGAATTTTATGCAGCTTAAGCTTAAAGAGATTAAGCTAGATTTGGAATTAAGCAGGCATGTTGGGCTGTATATTGTTTATTTAAATTAGCAGCTTCTAATGCGATGCGGATTTCTGAAGGTTTTCTCAAATACTTGCACAGTTACAGCAATTGTTACTATAGAGTTTTAAGTTTTACAAGCCAAGTTGGCAGTTTCTAAGCCAGCTAAGGCGCTAGATCATGAGAAAATGTTGGAAGACCAATTTTCTGGCAAAGTCATACCATCAAGTATTTTATTAGACATACAAAAAAAAAAAAACTCCATAAACTATAACCATACACAAATGTGTGCATACAGCTGGAATGTCGTGAAAGTAATAAGAGCACGTTGTACTCCTATGGTGGGATGCGCTATATTATCCAATCAATCTTCTGTTCAGCTTGAGACTTTAATGATATGCGCATCCAGAGTCTTATGTGCCTACTGCTTCTCCACAGCTTCAATAGAAGGCTTGAACATCTTGAAGAGGTATTCGTATACCTGTAACCACAGCAGCTACTGGTCTGATCAGTTTCCAGCACTCTTGTCCGCCTTCTTGTTACCGGGTATGCCAGAGTAACCAGGTAGCTGGGCTTTTGTGTGCTGCTGGAAGTTGTTCCTAGGAGTTTCGTTTAAGGTGTTGGACAGTCTTTAAAATCGCAACCTTTAGCAAAGATGTCCGTCTGTATAGATCATTAGTCCGTTCTTCCCAAAGGGAGTTTCTCGTTTCTTAGCATCTGCTGATAGTTAAAACCAATCAGTGGCAGCTTACGATTTTCTTGAAACCCACAAAAAATAAATATCTAAAAATTCTTGTTTCTTCTTAGAGCCAACAAAGCTAAAATTTTAGTGTTTTCCCTGTTACCTTATTAAAATTTATGGCGTGGTTACAATAGACAGTTGCCAATTAGTACACACCTGTATGGTATAAAAAAAAAAAACATATTTTACTATCATTGCTTCATTGTTTCATGTCTAAAGCTTGTTAATAAATTTAACATCTTTTTTAATAAACTTGCTAAATCATAAAAATTTAATTTTTTTTAACTTTACGCAACTGCAATTGAAGAGTGCATAAAATTTAAGGTAGTCTAAGAAAAAATTGTTCCCAATTGACAATTGTGATAGTCCTGCTAAAAAATAGCTGCTGCATTTGTTAGCAAAACATTCTAATAACTTTCAAGGAGATCCAACTTGCTGAACGAAGTGCTAGAAATCTCTTTTCTCTATTTACAAAAGAAATAAAGTTCAGATGAACAAGTGTCTTACATTTTTTTTTATAAATATTATATACAGGTTTAAAATTTTTAAGCTTCAGAAGAGCCAACAGATAACAGCTTTAAGAATGAAGAGTCATATAATTATGCTGGTATTTAAATATAAAAATCTATAGCTGTGAATAAAAGTTCCATGAAATCATTTTTTTTTTAAACTCTTTAATGCAAATAATCAAAAATACATATATTTTTATGCATCGCAGTTTTTAAATTATTAATTGCCAATCCAGCCCGATTAACTGGAGATATCTTCATTTTGTGAAAAATTTCGTTTACCTATAAAATTCTGCACCGAAATAATTTGCAAATAATTAAAATCTGAGTCAACGTTTTAGTCTAAAATAAACAGGTACATTTTTTATCTTGTTGCCATTAAGATCTCCCAAAACTGTTTCTCAAGCATCTAAAACTATAAATTAACACTGAAAAAAAGAATAAAATATATGCAAAAAGCAAACTAATTGAATTGATTTATGCATGTCGCGCATTTTAAAAAAACTTTTAAATGTTTGAATTCTTTTTTTTTTCTCAGCTGCTGCCTTTTGATTAATTTGAATTTATTTAGTTACCATATTGTTGAGCTCTACAATCATTTTCGTGGGGAATTTTATTTTGTTGTGCTCTTAATTTTAAGTTCAAAGCGTACATTAAGTTTATGCAAAAAAATGTCAACCAATAAAACAAATATTTTTCGCATATACTGCACGAGCCGAACTTTCGTCGGGTGCTTAATAGATATATCCGAAGATTTGAACGAATTCTTCTCAAATTGCTTGTAAGCGGCAAACGCAAAACCTTTGATTACATAGGGTGGGCTGATATGGTATACAATGATTCTTCTTGATAATGGATTTTACAATAAGTCAAATAAAAATCGAAATGATTTAAAAAAAATCTGAAATCCACAATGCACTGCTATATATACTAGCCATGGATGAGATATTCTGCATGGAATCCGCCTTTCCTTAGTTGAAGCAAATAAGAATCAGCTCGATTCGTTCTTGAACTTAAAAAATGATTAGACATTTTTTAGAAATTCCAAATTTCGCTAGAATTCAAATTCACAGTGTCACAACAAACCGTTTGGGACGATTTCGAAATATCAGTAATTTTACTCGAGATTTGATTAAATAAGTGTCTAAATGTACTTAAATTATTTTCGAATAGTAGCAACTCTTTACTAAACGTAAATATTCGGAAACAAGTGTCCGAATAGTAAAATCTTTCAAAGTTCTGTATCAGCTACGGTTTTTTACTAGAGACTTACTTTAATCGTAAGAGCGTAAATATTCGGAAACAAGTATCCAAAAATGAATATCTTTCAAAGTTCTGTATCACCTACGGTTTTTACTAGGGGTACTTACTTTACTCGTAAGAGCGTAAACATTCGGAAACCAGTATCCAAGAAGTTCTGTATCAGCTACGGTTTTTACTAGGGGTACTTACTTTACTCGTAAGAGCGTAAATATTCGGAAACTAAAATGTTTACAAGTTCTTTGTCACAAACGATATTTTACTAGAGATACTTACTTTACTCGTAAGAGCGTAAGCCACTCTTTACTAAACGTAAATATTCGGAAACAAGTGTCCGAATAGTAAAATCTTTCAAAGTTCTGTATCAGCTACGGTTTTTACTAAAGACTTACTTTACTCGTAAGAGCGTAAGCCTTCGGAAATAATTGTCCGAAAACTAAAATCTTTCAAAGTTTTGTGTCACCTACGGTTTTGACTAGAGACATCAAAGGTACAAATATCTCAAGATTTTGCAAATATTTCAGTTTAGTGAATTACAAAAATACCATCGATTTTTCTAGGGCCGTCAACTTTTAATCAAAACGCCAATGATTTTAATTTATGGGTCCTAGATTTTCAAAAAGTTTGAAAATTATATGAAAAAGATTTATTTTCGAGATACACTTTTTAATGATTATCACTTTCAATCAAACGGAATCTATTTTCATGTATATCTGCTGAAATTTCTGACATCTTATTGCAGTTCTATTACCATAGATTTTTAGAGACTTTCAACTTTTATTCACACACCGAACATTTTTATTTATGTCTCCTAGATTTTTTAAACTCTCTCAACAATTTCAGAAACACTTCAAAAACTTTTTGAAATTTTAATAAATAGCCATAGATTTTCATTTATTTTTCCGAAATTCTCTAACTTGTTTTAATCTGTATACGCAGGTACAAAGAAAACATATCTTTTCAATTTAATTATTTACTATGTGATTATTTTAAAATTAATTTTCAAAAATCTCCACGAAAGAGAAAGTCTAAAAATAAACGAACCGTATGCTGGCAATGTTCCACGTCGGGATTAGAGAGTATCTTGAAGTCGTAATTTTTCGACTTTATCACCCTACTTGTTTTTTCTCTCTATATTTTTTTTAATGCTATCAATTTCAATGATACCACATAATTTTTTATTATTTTTCTGAGATTTTTTTTTTATTTTTTTTTTTGTATGCTGTCTGTTTTCCTGTCACTAATTTTGCGCTGTCTTGTCGTTGAGTTGCTCGTTGTTGTTGTTGTTGTTCATGATGATGTTTTTGTTGTTGTTGTTGTTGTTGCTGGACAGACACAGTCCACAGTGTCGCATATTTTGCCATTATTTATTTATTTATGCATAGGAAAAGAAATAGAGTTAAACATGTGGAGCGAGCGAGCGGCAGGTGGAAGTGAGACAGCAAGATAGATAGAGTGAGTAAGCAATATACCAGCTAGAGAGGCAGAATGCAAGACGCGAGAGAGCGACAGAGAGAGAGTGGGGGCTAGGTGGTGCAGTATATGCGCCATGATTTATGCCTTGGCACATTTTCTGGCTATTTTGTTGGTAATTTATTAACAAGCTTGTTAACATGGCTAGCCAGCGACTAGTCAGAGCTAGTCAGCAACTTGGCCAATATGCAGATATACCGCTATAAGCGCGTCAAGACTGAGCATGCATAGCCAAGTAGTTGGCGGTTAAAAGGTTAAAAGCCACAAAAAAAAAGCTATATAAGTATATGCTTAATGTACATATGCATGCTATAGTCGGTATAAGCTGCACGGCAGCCAGTTTGGCTTTTTGGTCAGCAGGTGGCTATAATGACCACAACAGCAACATAAACATCAGACTCAGTCGTGGGCTCATATATATTTATAGAAAGTCTTGCATTATGCAGCAAGACACACCAATATATAGTACACTGTGCAAAAATGTGACTTAAAACGCCAAAAAGTTTTTAAGCTTGTTCGTAGGAGATTTCTGTGGGACTTGAGCTGGGGTTAAGTTCAGGAGGAAGACTACATCAAGTAAGATACAATTTTGTAAGCTTTCTTATCCAAGATTTTATTTTGCGATAACCATTGCTCGGCTGGTTCTTGTATATACAGAGCTGATTAGAACCTTGTTTCTTGGAGAAACACATTAAAGAAACACATGCCAAACCTCAAATAACTTCACCTGCTCATCGGCTTATACCTCCTTAAGCTCAGATACCTCGCCAAAAAATGGCTCCTTTGATACTTCCTGTCCGGTAACTCTGCCACCTGCTCATCGACTAATATCTCCTTAACAGCTTAATATCTCCTCAGATATCTAACCAATAAATGGCTTCATCGACCCCACTTCAGATTCCCATCTATATTGCTGAGCACCTGTCTTTGCCTCCTCCATACTGAGTCTGTGAAAGACTTTATTTAAAGCTCAAAGCTTATCCCAGTACTGGGTAAAGGGACATGTCTAGCTAGCAAATCAACGCCATAATTTTGTACCCACTATCGATCAGTCCTGCTTTGACGTGGAATCCACAAGGAACAAGGCGAATAGGATCAATGACTTGGCAGATAACTATACGTAGCGAAACGGAAAAATGCACAAAACAGAGAAAATTGGAAATATTTCGTAGGAACCTTAAGCTCCAAAAAGGAGTATGTAAATAAATAATAATAATAATCGATCAGTTCTAGCCCGACTCCGCTTGGCTTAGGCAAAGCTATCGTACAACTACCATTCCGAGCCAATCAGGTAGCTATCAATGGCTTGGTAATTTGTCAATCGTCTCCTTTGTTTTCTAACCCTTCAAACACTCTCTTGGTACCATCAATTTCTCGCTATAGCATCAATGGCATTACTACAAATGGTCGTCCTCGTCATCGGGAGCCTGGCTGATGATGCCAGATTTCTTTCCACCATTATTCCCCAAAAGACGTAAAAACATACGAATAACATAAGAAACTCAGACAATTCTGTAACATATTGTTAGGGTAACCCACTATTTTAAGGCTTCAATAATTATTTTTTTATCTCAATGGTTTGCTTTGATGTACTCGATATCTTCTTAAACCATATATCAACCTAAAAACAGCTTTCAGAGCTTTGAAATTGTATTGTATACGTTTTAGAGCGACTTAGTAGTAAACCCGTCTAGTTCAAACAGCAATTGAAATCTTTTCTCAATTTTGAAAAAACTTTGATATTTTGCTTTTAAAGCGAGTTCATATAGCGCTTCTATTAGATGTCTTAGCGTTTTGAGCAAATTTTCTCGCTATATCACTTGTTTAAATTTTTTGACAGCACTTTAAGTAATTTCTCTCAGTGCAGCCTCTCTATCAGTCAATTTCAACAAAAACGCGTTTAAATATTTATACAACAGCACAAAGTGAAGAAAAAAAAAAATAAAAAAAAAACTTTTGACTGGCAGTTTTGAATGATTTGTTTGCCAAAGCGCGCGCAGTAGCCAAGTTAGCCAAGTTGGGCAAGTTGGCCAAGTGGCGTACTCTATGGCGCGTCGGTCGCGGCAACGTGCAACATTTAGCTGTGTTTCAAATATTCTAAATATTTGCTAAATAATAGAGAAGACCAAGAAAGCCCAGCCAAGCCAAACCAAGCCAAGCCAAGGCATGGCAAGGCTTGGCGTTTGTATTAGCCAAGTCCATAGCCATAGTTGTATTTATAGTTGTAGTCATCGTCATCGTCAGCCAAGCGTAGACAAACATTGGTCACCGTGCCCAGAAATAAGTATCGGCCTCCACCCCGCCCCAAAAAACACATTGCTACTGGGCCTAATGGGGCACTCGCTACTATTTGCGTAGTAAAGTGTACCCTCTCAGCTGAATAACGCTCTGCCTAGTGATAGTTAAATACACACACATATATATATATATACATAGATACACCCAGCTGACAGTTCCAGTAGCCAAGCACTTGACGTGTCTTGGCAATGTCAACCAAGTCGTTGTCATCGTCATTGTCTTTTACTTCGTCGTCATCATCATCATCATCATCGTGAATACCCCTAACTTCCCTGCTTGTCATTGGCACAGTGTTTAAATAGAAAAGTTTATTTGTATTCCTGTTGTTGTTGTTGTTGTTTTAAATGTTTAATGAATTTCGTCTTACATAATTTTCTTGTCCTTTTGATGTATGTCAACTAAAGTCAATGAGCCGCACAATTTTCAATTAAATATTGGTATAAGAACCCTAGAAATCTAAACAAGCTTTTTTTTTATTTATCTATATTAAGCAATTAAGCATAAGCAATTAACTTAACTTTAAGCTTTGTTCGAAATAATTTTTGTTTTTGTAAATAATAATACCAATTTGCATATTTGACAAAATCATGAGAAAATTCAAGATATTTATAAAAATGTGTTCCCAAGCTTTGAATTTTTCTTTGAATATTTAAATAAAATAAAAGCTATAGAACGGCTATTAAGTGGAATTACGATTAAGGTTTGATTGGATGACGCTTTGTAAGCTTCTCGGTCAAAGTTCAAGCTTTTGGAGTGATTTTGTAAAAATTGTTTTTTTTTTACACTAGTTTACACGAAAAATAAACCTTTGCATAAAAGTGTTTTTTAGGTAAACGACATTTATATTTTTTTCTTAAGAACGGTTTTCGAGATTTTTTCGAAAAATATGTTTATGTGTAACTTTTTCAGTTATTCGTCAATATCTCGCGAAGTAAGTAAAAGTCAGCAAAAATTTTTATAGTTACAAGCCACCCAAGTCGAAAAAAGTGTAGTTTTCGAACATTCGTCAAAATTACAAATTTTTGGTTTGCTTTTTATTAACAAGAAAAATTTAAAAACATATTTGTTTTTTTATTTCGAGCCTAAGATCTTTAAAATCGTGTAAGAACTGTAGATTTATTTATTTATTTAATTAAAATTATACACATAGTACAAGCTAGATTTAGCTTTTTTTTTTTATAATAACAAAGAAATGCAGATATTATGGAATTATGTACGAAAAATGCGAAAGTTCCAATTTCCACTCAATCACACAAAATTTTACACTCAAAGTTTTTCGTTTGCGCTCAGTTACGTCTTCACGAAATTTCATCCATTTCATTTATTCTTAAGAAAAAATTAGTGTCATTTAAGTGTTTCGCGACCCAAAATTATTCTAAAAAACTTTTAACTTTCAAGGTTCACTCGGTGACCCAAAAATTTGTAAGTTAATGTAATATTCGCTTCCTAATCACTCTAAGTTAGAAGTCTTTCAAGCTTTTGCCTTTTACAGATTTGTTATTTAAGGCCCCGAAAAGTTAACTACCCTAAAGACTGCATACAGACAATTCTCTAAAAGTTTTTTGGCAAGAAAAAAAGTCATATAGGACTTACATTTGAAGACAAGAAGAATTTAATTATATTATGATTATCAGGAATAGTAGAGCTTTGTCTTAGAGATCAATTGGGGTCTTTACTTTGTCTGGCATAAATGCATAATGGCAGAAAAGGCAAAGTGTACAATAAGTTGCATTAAAAAATGGGCAGAAGCACACAACCCAGACACTTTACTATGAAATATAGGGCAAAGGAGACCTACAAGAGTGACCATATTTTTAACACTTAGCAGCAGAAAATGCTATGTTATTAGAAAGCTGAACAACTGTCGGTAAATAAACCGCCAAAGGTTTTTTTTTTTTCAAAATATAATTAAAGTAGCAATTTTTTGCAGTTAAAGATCACAAAATATATTATATAACAGGCATCATCAGTGCTTCCACTCCGTTTACTCGCTAAGGCATTTTTACATTTTTGCCTCATTGTTAGGGTGGCTCACGTCGTTACTCGTGCATTTTTGCCTCTAGGCATTTATGCAAGGCAATGTAAACACCCCAAATGTATCTTTTAACTGAGCACTACTTACAGTTCGTCTCCTTAGTATCTATCGTAACTTTTTGAATACATTTTGGTCTAATATCAAACTAGAACAAATTGTCAAATACTAAAAAATCATTTGCGCCGAATTTATTACAAACCCAAGTTACAAAAATAAATTATTTTCAAAGCAGTAATATTTCTTAGCTCATTCAAAGTTTTCAGCTCTTCTTGTAGTGCCAATAGGCCAATATATAATAGCCTTTGGCAAACAATAAATATTGCATTTATAAGCCGTATCTACATATATGCCCATAGGTACTTTATAGTATACTTGGCAGAATTCATTCATTCAGCCATTATTTAGCTGAAAGATAATCAAGTACTGGTTTGTTCTCCAAACAAAGTAAGAATTCTTGGCTTTGTTTTGATTTATCTGTGCAACAATCTAATTTCAATTGTAAGCAAGTTTCAGCCAATTGCCACAAGTGTTGGCCATATTGATAGTTGGCACAGCTCTAAGAGACTTGCTCCAGGGGGTACTGGGTTACTACGTAGTGTCAGTGGCAGCCCGAAGTTGTCAACTTAATTTACAACTAACATGTAAGCTACAAGTTCTCAATGATTGAGCAAACGATAAAAAGTATTAATTTCAGAACGAGCTATGCAATTAACATAAAGTGTTGAGGACGGACATAATCTTGAATTGGGTGTTATAAAAAAAATACCATATAAATATGCAAATGCTTGTTTAAATAGTTTAGATTATAGACATGCATATGGCATATTATGCATATAAGTAGCATATGCAATATTGATATACATAATAAAAAGATATTTCTTGAAAGATATTTGATTTTTTTTAAGTGCACGGCACGAGCTTCAATATATGGCGTTGACATTTGTCTGACAAATTTGCCATTTTAATGGATCTGTGACATTTGCCTCAGTTTGGTATATCTAATGTGATCTCTATTGCAAAACTAAAGGCTACTACCGTATAGACTCAGTATCTTCTAGATATTGCTCACAAAGCGCAAGGCGAATCTTATGCTGATTTTTGTTTAGTTAGAATCTTGTGCGATTAGCATAAATTAAAAATTTGTCCAAATGCCATTAAGCCATTAACAAAAAACTTAAGCTTTGCACATAAAATTGATAAAAATTGTTTATGCAATAAACACATATGATCTTAGCATTTAAAGCAGTTAGTTGCCTTCAAATTGAAATGTTGTTTTGACCAAAAAAATATACAAAAAAAAAAAAACATTTAAGAGAAATGTCAAAAAAGCCAAAAACTTTCAAGAACTTGTTCCTTAAAAACCAAAAAAAAATTTCAGTTTAAATAATTTCAATAAATCGTGCTAGTTCAATAAACGTAAATTAAATGTTTGCTTGTGTCTCAATTTAGGCCTCGATACAGTGTTCGAGATAAGTGCGTGTCCCGGGGGCAACTGACAACAACTACACAACACTTGACGTAATTATGTAGCAGCTTCTGCGCCTTCCAAAACTTTCTTTCCTCTTGTTTTTTTTTTTGTCCATCCACTTAAAGATACCTGCATTTTATTATGTGTACAGTATATTCTTCTGAAGGTTTTTCTCTTTTTTTTTCGGCATTGGCTGCAACTGCAACTTGCCGCGGGACTCTTAACATTTTTCGATGTTGCACAGATAAGTGCAAAAAAATGTCGACTTTGAGTGACCCTTTTTAAAAACATTTTTATACCCCGCAAGCAGAAAGTAACCAAATAATGGATACTTTGAGTTTTCGAAAGGAATTTGTAACAAATAATGGGATTTCATTAAGTACCACTTTTGATAAGATAATATAAGATCAGAAGATACTTTTGAATGACTTACGTGCTTGAGCAAATTAGGCTTCTTACAAAGAACTTTTCAAAATATCAGAGAACATGAAATTATTTTAAATTTGTGTATAACCTTGTTTTAAGTGCACCTTCTGGATATCTGGTTTGGAGCTGAATTCTATGCTTAGAACTAAGCTCTTGATATTGGCCCAAGCAGTGCTCCATTGTACTTGAAGCATTTATGAGTATCTGCTTAAATATGAAATGTCAGAAAGCTAAAAAATTCAACGAATTTTCAATTATTTGAACTTGTTGAACTGGCCCATAGTAAAAAAAGTGGTGTGAGCTTTACATATGACAGAGCTATATGGTTTTTTAGCCGCTGAATCTGAATCCAAGATCCAAAAAGCTCCAACACCCAAGTTTTCTGAAGTTACCTTCAGAATTTTCATGAAATCAAGGTATTGTGGAGGTTGTCTCGATTACTGATGTAGTCGGCCTTTTTTCGACCTCGCAACTGGTCTCAAAAACAGTTTTGACGATTTTTTGACGACATGGTATATAACATCCAACCAACAATGATCGATTTTCGGGTTCGGAGATCAGACTATGTTTACAATATGTTTTTTGGGGCCGCTAAGGTTAAAAAAAGACCCCCAGCACGTTAGGGTTCTGACATAGCTTCAAAAACGAGGTATCTTGAAGGTTATCTCAGATTTGTTACTATACGAGAAAACAGACTTATCAAATCTGTTCAAGATTCAAAGATCCCCAGAACGTTAGGGTTCAGTGATAATCTCAAAAACGATTAGATCAGTTACTAAACGAGAAAACAAACTTATCAAACCTCCCTCGTATATTAGTATCTTACATTTCGTCGGCCCAGAGTTCGACCAGAGGTTTCATACACCTTCTAATGATACCCTTCGCAGGAAATATATTTAAATATGCAGTCGGAACTCTTGTTAGGCCGAACTTCAAAGAAGTCTACCATCATACCCAGTAACCCACTTCTCCACCCCTCTGATCCAAAATATTTTTACATTTATTTACTGAGGGAAATAGTCGTTCTCGAAAACTTCATAGTCATAGCTCCATCTACATTTACAGAGTAGTTGCTAGTTCAGAACACTTCGACCTGGCTTCTTTTATATATATATATTTTTTTTTTTTTTTCGTTTTTTGGCCAAAATTAAATGCAAATGCGCATGTTACCTGCCCCGGTCAGAGAGTGTTATCGTTTTTGGTGTTGCCCGTTTATCAAAAATCTATCAAAAGAAAAATTTGCAAATGCTTAGCACAGAACTGAAAGTCGTTTGGCCGGAGTCAGAAACTTGGCTGGACTTTGGGCTATTAAGCCATAAAATGCATGCAAATGAAGGCGTTGAAATGCATATAAAGAGGTTCCCAAAAAATGTGTCGAGGGCGATATGGAGGGACGTAGAGCGGGCACAGAGCAGAGGCGTAGCTGCTGCTTAAAGGGCGCAAAAACTAACGCGCTTCAAGAGCTTAGTTGGTTAGTGAGAGGGTGGACAGTTGATGGGGAACAAGATATGTGGCAAGCAGGGTGGCAGCTGTTGGTCATTTGCATGAGTAAAATGAATAAATGACTGACTGACTGACTGACCCAGTGGCAATTAATTATGCTAGGCATATGTTTATTTACTTAATTTACTTAATGACACACAGGCATTTAGCTAGAAGTAGAGCACAAAAATTGTATCTGTAAGATACCAAGCATGAGTAGTTGTGCCAAGCGCGCATTTTGTGTGAGGTCATCAGCGCCAGGCCCCTCTAGATCTTCCGCTCCCTGACTATGTTTGTGCGTCTAATAAATAACATTATTAATTACCACTGCAATTAACTATAAGTACAAACACACGCATATAAATACATCGCATACAAACATGCAGATACATATATATCAAGCGCCATCAGGGCTGGACTAAAGTATGTGCAGGCCTAAGGGCCAGGGGACACAATCACGCGATTTAATGCGATTTAATTACAAATTACTATAAATAAATATATATTTTTTTTTCTTCAAAATTTATTTGCATCTGTCTTCAGACAATAAGTAAATTTACTAAATAAATAAATATAACATGTTCAATTTGTAAAAATTGTAAACGAAATCGAATTCGCAAAATTTATCAGTCTCTAATTTAAAAAGAAGAGATGAAAAAGTCGATATTTTTTATACCACTACAAAAACTATTTTCGCGATTTGAAACCATAATAGAAGTTTTTAAAAAGAATGAAGAAGGAGACGACAAAAACACGTAAAACTCTGGTAGAACTTTTTTTTTTTTTTAAAGGGTTTTTGTTACTTTTTTTGGAAGCTGGAATGAGGAATAAATTCTGATATTTTACAAACCTAATTTTACTTCATAAAACTAATTTTTTCTTTATATGATTTCTCGCTAAATATGTGCGCCCCTGGGCCTTGACCGTGTCGGCGCTTGCTTGAGTCCGGCCCTGAGCGCCCATTAAGCTAAAGCCAAGTCGAGTCTATTTCATGGGATTCAAGTAGCTACAGTTTCGACCCTAGAAATTTATTTAGCACACATTTATGGTTATATATGTATATTTATAAGTGCAACTGTGTGTGTGTGTATGACAGGCCACACTTGGTTATAAGTTATACATTTATGTGCACTTTGTGACCCAATTTGAATATTTCCATAGCTTTTTCTATTTTCATTTGGTTTTTCTATTTATTCATATTTTCCCTCTTCTACAGTTATTAAAATGAATTTTTACATATGGCTTTGGCTTGTTGTTGTTGCTTTTGTTTTTGTTTATGGCTCATTTTGTCTTATTGAGTGATATATTGATGCATTAATCTTAGTTTATGTTTATGGCAGAGCGCAATGTGATATGTATGAAAAAAAAAAAAAAAAACATAAAACCCAAAAGCAACAATACATACAAACCATAAAGATCACAGATATAAACTATATGCACGATTTATGTGAGCAGCTTTTATTTAAAAAAATATACATAAAAAATAATTTTTTACAACAATTTTCATTGTGAGCTTATGTCAAAAAAAATAAAACCAGAAAATTTCCCATTTTATATCGATAGTTAAGTTGAGTTACAACTCTGCATCTTTAGAGAGCTATAACGTTGTAGAACATGTAAAGTGGGATAGAGTTTAATAGGGCTTTTAGTAGCTTTATAGTCCCAATATTGGTGGCCAAGTATCAAATGATTCTTTAAAAAATTGCAGCGTAGGAAGCCTTTGACAAAGTAGACATTTACAAGATATAAGTAAATAAAAATTACTGCACTTAAAAAATGTCTAGTTTAAGAGAGCTTAAATGGTTAGAACTTATTACAAACGTGACTTTTGACTTTAAGGCCAACTTCGGCACTTCCTAATGAATTCTTAGGACAATTAAAAAGCTTTTGATACAATTTTCGGAACAAAAACCAACGAACAAGATCGATTCCTTTAACTCAGCCTGTAATTCTGGCGCTTAGTATATGCACAAGTGTTCACGTCTCGACATCGAAAGTGCTCCATTCAATCGTCTTCTTTCTAGCAAGCTCCGCATGTTAAGTCTTCTGGACGCGGTCCAAGTGTATTGTGTTTTGTAATCAAAACACTCAGGTCTCGCAGATCTGTTCTCCTTTTAAAAAAAGATGCTGTAAAGACTTTAGATTAGGTTCTGTCGCATTTAAAACCCGATTTCTCTGTCCTTTAAAAAAACCCAGCAAGTATACCCCAGAAAAAAACGGCTCTGACCCAATTTACTGGAAAACAGGAGCTTGACTAGACAGTTTATCCCTCGTTCTATTTTCGTGAACATGTCGCTGGCCAGAAAGTTAGTTTTTAATTATTTTTTCCCCCCTTTGTTACTCTTCTTGGGAGCTTACGGCCTCTACAAGAGCCTTCCATCTGAGTATTCCTTTCTCTTGTATTGGTTTCAGTAATCGTGTTTTTTTTTGTACGATCCGATGATTGGCCAGATGCCACTTAACCCAGTGGTGGGGCTGCCACCGAACGCCAACTGGGCCCTTGGTGATGGGGCTACTATCAAGCACCCAGGGGAAAAAGCTCATCTTGCTGGGTTAGCACACTTTTGCTGGCCGCGCCATCTATTGGCTATATTAGTAACTTTATTTTTAACGTAAAATAAAGCTAAGTCTGATCTGGCTCACATTAATCCTGATCGACTTTTTCGGATGGCACTACCGATTTCTTGATCTCTTTCGAAGTTTCGCTCAGCATCATTAATAATTTTGAAGACTATCGTTTGAAAAGTTCTCGTAAAACTGTCTGTCATAAATAAATCAATCATCACATGTCCCTTACCTTGATTTGCAGCGATCTGTATGGAAGACATGCGAAGATGACGAAGATATTAATTTTTTCCTACCAAGCGAGAAGTTACCAACGCCCTTGCAGTAAAGCAGGGTTATAGGCAGTGGCGCATCCACGGGGGGTTTTTGGGTTCGAACCTCCCCCCTCCCAAAGTTGGAAAAATTGGTTGACAGTTTTTTTGCGAGCTCTGATATATATACACTTCGAAGTGAAAAACCCCTCCTAAGACCAAATCCTGTATCCGCATCTGGTTATAGGAGTGATTCGATTATCGTTTAGGAGAAAAGTATCTCTTAGACTACTGCATTCGAGGAAACCGAATTCTTGACCTCTTCGTCAATAATTTTGAAGATTTTCGTTTGAAAAGTTCTCGTAAAACCTAATCCTGAATACGCACCTGGTTATAGTTGTAATTCGATCATCGTTTGTGCGAAAAGTACCTCTTAGTATTTGTGGCTCTTTACGTTTTGCCAAAGACTGCCTCATTAGAGGAAAACACATGCACCTTGATCTCTACGGCAACTTTGACGTAGACCAGCTGAGCGCCATCTAGTGTGACCGTGTCAACTTTTACATCAGGCAGTGATTCCGTATCGGCTTATAAAGGCTAGTCCAAGTCAAGATATTTATTAAAGATTCAATTCAAGGCTTAAAGATTCTGCATCTAGAAGAGAGCTTTTGTTAACCCCTATAATTTGCATAGAAATAGAACCGGAGAGCTTTCATAGGTACGCCAAGCTTAACTATTTACAGCTTGTAGCATAATTATAGGCAACATACAGTTGCTTTTAAGCTCCTGTTACAAACATTTTCGAGCAACTTAAATACCCTCATCAACTGTCAGACCACCCTAACCACAACAAACTTTAAGTTCCCGCCAAATTACAAGGCAAAAATTTAACGAAATTTTGGCTACTTAGTCGCGTTGTTTTGTTTGTATCTATGTGTGAGTGTGCGTGTATGTGTGTGCCTGCATGTGACAGCATTTAATCTTTATTAATTACAGTGGAATAATAAGGAGCACACATATACACGCACACACACACACACACACACTTGCTGCATAGTTTGGCAAAGTTGCCAGAGTATATACATATGTAGTGTACATGCTATATACCTACAGTAGATGTACATATGTAGCTCATAGTGGGGCCCAACTGATTAATGCCACAGCCAACGAGCAAATATGACGCAACAACAACAACAGCAACAACAACAACATCCACATTAGAGCCAACTTTTAGTCATTTTGTTGTTTTTTGCAGGAATTTTAGCTGTGTGCTAAAGGTTTTGGCTTTTGCCACACAGTTCTGTGTAGAACCAACCTCGAAGTCGAGTCGACTCGAGTGTTGCACGCTGCAGGGCAGGGCGTAGTTCTTGCAACTGGGATCACTAAGGGAGGGGGTACAAAGGGCGATCACAGAATTAGTACGCAGCAATGTTGTTGGCATTTTGGCATGTGCATTAATCTATGTTGGCGTCAACAAATGCCTCGCACATGCGAAATACTTGTACGCTGAGGGAAACTGGGGGGGAAAATTGTGAAAATGTTGAAATGGCAAAATGCAGTCAAACGAAATGATATAGGGACGACGACAACGACGACGACGACTATGACTATGACTATGACTAGGGTCTATTGATAGAGATATACATACACTTGGCTGCAGCTGCCCAAACAAGCGAGAGAGAGGCTGTTCTGTTTCTGGCTCTTCTTTCTAATGCTAATAAAAGCCGCAATAAAAAACAGAAAAAAAAAAAAACGAAAACCATTTGATCCTTTGCGACCTCGACCTTTTAGGCGCAAAGGGCCGAACGAGCTAGACCAAAGCAACGGTCGCTAATTACGCCTCTATTTTGGGTTAATCAGCAGTGACCCTCGAACATTGTGTTAACAACGCGCAAAGGTCAGCCGGCGCACGCATACAAAACATGTAAATTAAGTTGGCATGGCTGCGTTTTGGATGATGTTGTTGTAGTTGTCGTCGTCATCGGGGTGCCTAAGCCGCCGCAGCAGCAGCGGCAGCAACAACAGCAGCTGGGATTAGATAAGAGCGCCAAGTGTCAGAAACGTTGATAAAGCGACAGTCTGACAGTTGCCCATAATGCCAAGGCGGTTTATTTTTTTTAAAAAAAAACTACAAAATATATATTTGTGTGTGTGTGTGTGTGTGTGCACTTTTATACCCTCTATAAATTGCGTAAAGAGGGTAAGTAGGCACTATGTAAATTTATGTAATGGCTAGATAAAGGATTCAAGAACAGGATTTTTTTTTTCGTTTTGATAGGCACTATGTGTAAAGTGGAAATTTTTTAAAAAATATGAAAGATACGTACTAGTTGATATAGTAAACCAAAATATATGGCAGAGCTCCACTATAGGTTTGATTTAAAAATTTTTCTCGATTTAAAAAAAGAAAAACTGGTTCAATTTTTGTATGACAGCCATATGAACTAGTGAACTAATTTTGATCAAACTTCTCACTAATGTTCGAACTACAACAAAATACAACTGGCATAAATTTGGTCAACATTGCTCCACTATTTCTTATAGCTACCGTACAAAAATTGAACCTGTGCTCGCTGTTTTAGAGTGACAAGGATAACTGAAACTGCGCATTGCCTAACCTTTTAATAGTTGGATCATGGTAATGAGTTCTGTACTTAATCCAACAATGAAACTTAACGGAAACTTTGCTGTCAAAATTGCATTAGTTATGGAGTAGTAATATATAGAACCCAATGTACCCAATAATTGAAAGCAGTCCATAAAAACTTCAAACCATTTTAATTTGTGTAATTTTATTTTGAACTTCATTACATATGTCGAAAATAGATCGATTATTAAGAACTTGTCAATCTATAGAGCATCTTCGAGTCGGTTTTATTTTCCACCATAGAGTAACTTCATTTCTATTCTATGCAAATGCGGCTAACAGTCTCTGCAAATATTTGTTAATACTATTTAGTTAAATTGCGGCAGTTTGCATATTTGCACTTGAGCTTAAAAAAAAATGCAAATACAAATGATTGAGAGAGTTGTATGGATGGCTCACGAGAGAGCCTGCAAGGACCTACACTGAAAACAATTAAATATGCGCATAACTGTTGATAATCATCAAATCAATATGCTGACAATTTTCTCACGCATAAACAGACACATTTACAAGAGATAGAGATAGAAACCGACATATTCAAATGAGTTGGCAGTTGGAAGCGCATCCTGAAAAGCAGCAGCAGGACAATGACAAATCCAAGGGTTGCGCACGAAACCCAAATGCTTTTCGGCTGCCAGCTCGAGCGTCTGAAGTCAATGGTTAAACGAGGCACAACAATTTGACAGTGCATAGAATTTTAACTAAGATGACGGCTGCAAGAGCTGCCTCAAACCCTTGAAAATAATCACAAAAAAAAAAGGATTTGTAATTTGAATGTTAAATAGCTGCTGTAAATTTTATTTACTGCTGAATTAATTTCTACTTTTCTCTACGGTTTCTTTGATTTCCAAAAAAAATAAAGAAAAGAAAAGTAAGAAAAGGTTTAGGGCTGGGCTGATCAAGCGTAGCAAAAGCCAAGCAAGCTGTTTGCTTAGGTTTCTGGAGTAGAGCAACGAAAATCTATTAAAAAGAAATTTATTTTTAAGCATTTTGTTGGGGTTTTATTTTTAAAAAAAAAAAAAAGAAGTTCTTTGTACGCAGCAATTGACAATCAGTCAGTCAGTCAGTGAAACGTATGTAAATAGCTCTATAAGCAGGGGCTAGGCACTAGGGTGTGACCAAAAACGTGATTTTGAGTTATGACGATGAATTCAGGGTTAAAGCAGCTGCTTTTTAATGTATTTGCTACTCAGATTTCAATAAAGGTTGTCCAGCGCTCAAAGTGAATTTTGGGTGGCTTGTGCGAGATCTTGTGGGAAAACTGAAAGTGGTAAAAGCGGTACCAAAAAGAGGAGTACGAAAAGCTGAATGGAAAATCATAAAAATCCGTCTCAATTCGCCTGATCTCTCAAGATGTACTGCAAACCATTATGACTTAAAATTAGTAACAACTTGTAAGAATATTTGCAGAGCTGATAGTTCTTTCTATCTGCTCCAGCAGAAATAGTTTATATGCCATAATAATTCGGTTCATACAGATTTTAAGGATAATATGTAACAATCATATTAGCGGGGAATGCTGCACTGCGACCTTTAGGATCTATTGTGCTTCCTTCTAGCCCATGAGCTAGAAAAACAAACTTAATTAATTGAGATGGGTCTAGTCGGGTGACGTCATATATCGAAACTCTATGCCCGACGAGGAAGGATGTCCTTCTTCTGGCAAGGGGGGTTTCCTCCTCAATTTCACAAAACTTGCTTCGAGTTCACGATACCAATAGCACTCAGATGTTTCTTGAGTTTGCAATGTCACGTTAGTAACCCAATTAGTATCCTTGCCTAGTACGTATTTTTCCTTGAACATAAAAGCTCCTAAAAGCCGAGGAGTTGCTTGGCTTGCCTTAAGCCAGCCCTGCCGGTCCAGTTCGTTTCTCTTCTAGACCTATCCTCTTCTCTTAGCAGCTGTCTAGTTATGTGTCTGCCAGTGGCTTTGCAGCACCATTCCTCGCCGTTTTGTTCCCGGGAATATTCTTGTGTCCCGGGATCCATCTAAGGATTTATTTAAGATTTAAGATTTTAAGGATACTTCCACTATACTTTTAAATTTAAAATCTATTATAAAATTGTATTCCGTCAGAAATCTGTAAACAATTCTTCTAAAAGCTTTTTTAATGCACTTTTAAATCTCTCAATGATATTTCTGATAAGTTACTCACTGTTTTGAATTTTCTTTCAAAGTACTTTCAAAGGTAGTAAGGTGTTAAGAAAACACGAACATATCGGGCTTGCCATGGACAATTCTCCTAAAAGCTTTCATAATGCACTTTCAATATTTCTGCTAAATTCATGGACTATTTTAAAGTTTCTTTCAAAGGTCGTAAATGGTTAAGAAATGGGCCACCCCAGAGGGATGTTCTTTCTTGCCTTCGAAACTCCACAACCAATGTTGATGACCTTCCACAAAATGCTAATAACTGAGATATTATGATTAAGCCCTCTATACAGAGGGAATAGTCCCAGACAAATTAACGCCTTTAAAAGCATTTAATCCCTCGACTTTCATTCAATATGCACAACAGAAAATGCAATGTCAGCATTTTGTATCTCTTTGTCGTCATCAATATGGCAATAATATTGCAAAAGTGACATCGATATGTGCCATTTGATTTGCATAAATTTGCAGACAGCTCCGATGATGACGTAGACAAGCCCAAACAAGGCACACAGGACAATTTGCACCCTGCGCAGAAAATAAAACTAGCAAAATATTGACAGGCAGAAACCAAACAGAAACCATTTATACGGCAGGGACTCTCTCTCCGGGACATGTTTTGTTTCGCTTGCACTGCTTACATTGCCACACAAGCAGTATCTCCTTCTAACCCATGCAATGTTTGTATTTTTTGCAAATTCATCGATAATTGGCAATTTGAAATGGCAACAAAGCAGCGACTTTTACTTAGGGGTTAGACCCCTTTTATAACGCTGAACTGACTGACTGACGTTTTTCGGGGTTTACACACACACACACTTTGTCGAAATCGACTTTTGGCACTTTAGCCTTTTGTGAATGTCAAGGGCATGGTGCATTTTTTTTTTTTGCAAACTTCATTATAACTTAATGATCTTTTAATTGCATTGTTGATAAATACAAACAACAAGTTAATTAATTTCTTGCTATTTATATACATCGAGAGTATATTTTGATCAATCAGTCAAAATCAATCAATGCCATTTGCTACCGGCAGCAAAGCGAAAACTTGTTGATGGCCATCAAATCTTGGCTTAGAGCCTTTGGCTAAAAACCCCAAAACATAGACACAACCAAAAAAAAAAAAAAAATCCATTTCATTGTCTGCACGGTGGCAGCAATTAGTGTCAGCCATTTAATTGCCAACAACAAAAGAGCACAAAAAAAAAGAAAAAAGAACAACAATCTTTTGAAATGATTAAAACTGCATTAAAAACAAAAAAAAACCAACAGAAAACAGAAAAAAAAATACATCGTCCGATCATGCAAACCATAAACTAAAAACCGGACTTCAAGCTTCCTAAAAAAAAAATACTACAACAAAAAGACAAAGAGCTCGAAAAAAAAGAGAAAAAAAGATACCAGCGACATGGCGATAAATCTTTTATAATTGTTTTTCAACACGAATGCAAAAGCGTTGAATAAAAGAAAAGCTATACCTTCATATATTACACCATAAATTTGAAAGCTATCTGTTTGAGAATTTCACAGTATTTATGTTATATCTGGAATTTATGGACATATTATTGTAGTATTCCAATATCAGACAAAGCCCAAGCTGAAATGTGGCTAAGCTTTTAGCATAGCTATCTATAACTATAGATCTAACAATAAATACAAAAAGTACATCAATTTATATTCACACCTATGTTTTAAATACACTTTAATGCATGAACAGGGTATATTTGTTTTAATGCAGAGTTCGTGAAATCGGAATAGGCAGAAAACGACAAAAAAAAAACTGAAAATATTCGTTAATATGTTTCCTTTCCCTTTGTCTTTCTCTTAAAGTGTACTTGATAAGAATCAGAGAGAAAGTCTTTCTTTCCAAATATCAGTATATCAGTCTTTGATAGGCTTAGTTTTTGAAGAATTCCTTCTTTTCTATTTTATTAAATCTAGTTTAGGCCATTAGGGATCTTTAAGCGAACTGAAATTGGCTATGGACCTATCTGAACAAATGAGACACTAGACCATTCTTAGCCTTCACTATATTGATGGATACAAAATGTTAATAGTTATGGAACATTTGAGATATGTTTAAATCAATTAAGGAATCTTTCAATAAAGCAATTTCCTAAGAAATAGGAGAGCTATCGGTCCTTTTTTTAGAAGCCACTATTAAAAATGGTTACTTTGTCGGGCAAAAATGCAGAAGTGCCAGACTAACAATTTGAGCAACAACAAACAGCTGTTTTACAAGTATCATAAGGTGTGATAGAACGCAGTTTTGGGCGGATGTGAACTACTTTTCGTAGACAAGGGTTTATGTCGGGCAGAAATGCAGAATTTTTTCGAAGTATTTGCTGTTGGGTATATCTCCATTTCTGCCTAAGAATATGAACATTAGTAGTCACTATTAGAATGTTTTCTCTGTCGGGCAGTAATGCAGAAGTGCCAGACCAACAGCTGTTTAAAAGTGTCATAAAACGTGGTAGATGTTGACACCTTCTGCAACAGAGTTTTGGGTTGATGTGAAGTACATTTAGTAGGTCTTGCAGAAACGCCAAATTTTTTTTTGAATTAATTTTTGTTGGGCAAATCTGCATTACTGTCCAAGAATAACAACATCTCAATAGTATTTTCTTGTAGGCTGTGAATCGCTTCCCATTTGTTAAAAAATGTATGCCGTCCATCTAGATAATCCAATACAGTTGGCATTTGCTTAAAATAACTTTATTTTTACTCAGCTTAAAGCTGCCAGTTTTTAAGCCCACCTTTAGCTTGACTAAAAAGTTTTAGTCGATTAAAAGATACATTTATATAGAATAATCTTCAAAAATATTGCTAGAAAATTTATAAATGGAAATTACAGTTCCCTAAACACTTTTTCGTTGAGTCTAAAAAATCAAAAATAATTTTATTATTATTGTTAACTCATGCCATGAAAATTCCTTCCGCTTAAAACAAAAAATCATGCTATAATTCACTATTTTTCCAATTCCACTAAACTTATAAAAGAGCATCTCAAAGTCACAAGCTTTCAGCTCAACAAAGCTCATCGCTTACATTGAGACTTTACTATCGGTAATATACGTACCCAACTGTGGTTCCAATTTCCTCTCTTTCGATTTTTGTGGTCTAAACCTAACATGGCAAAGCGATAAATTAATAGCCCACGTCTGCTTGGCAAATGAAATCGATTTGTCTAGTATTTGATAGTTTTTTGTATTTCGTTGATTTTTTTCGTTTTTGTCGGTTCTGTTTTTTCTATAGAGCTCTTTCTCTTTTAAAAAGTTTGTTTTGTAAAGTGCTAAAGATTACTTAGAGCCATGATAGATAGACGTATGACTTTATATAAGTAGTGGGCAGATTGTGTGTAGATTTGTAGCTATATACATACTGTCTGTATATAGTGTGCATGTTTGTTGCTAGCCGCTCATTTGTTAGATGAAACTTTTGCCGAAACAAGTTGCAAAGTTTTTAAGCCTTTAAATGTTAGGGTATTTATGTAGTTTTTTTAATTCCTAAAATGCTAAATACAAAATATTTATATAATAATTCTTTGCTTTTAACTTTTCAGCAGCACTGACTGACTCACTGTGCAGCAATAATATTTTCCTGTTTTGAGATTCCCCAAAAAGGTAAGTAAGGCTATTGTGCAATGAAAGTTTTCAAAGTTATTGCCATAGCAAACTGCAAGGCAAGATTGAGCAACTTTTACTTAAACTACACTACAGGGTTTGGGTTATTTCTGTTTCGGGTATACGGCAAAAACTCTTTCAACTTTTTTGACAGCTGCTGTCAAATGTTGAAAGGCAGCCAGTCAGTCCAACAGACCAGCTTGGTTGGCCATGCAGCATAGAAATCTAGAAACAAGTCGTATACTATACATAAAGCCCTGGCCTAATGTGCCTCCTAAGCAGCGCATACTCATATCGCAAACATCTCTATACACTCCATATACACACACATGACTCTATAGCCTCATTCCTTAACTCTAACCAAGTTTTCAAAATGAAACCAAACGAGACAAAAACAAAAAAACCAAAAAAAAAAATAAAACAATGAAAACATTTTATAGTTTTCATGCACGAAGTCCACGAAATGAAAAATTCTACAATTTAAACTGACATTTAAATTGATAGTTCAAGAGATGCACACGACAGATACGAGAGGAGACCAGAAAACTGAAAAAAAAAATATAAAATGATGGCTTAAGCTAAGTTCGCTAAGTCGCAGTTTGTATGCTCTGCTTTTTGTGTGTAAAGGAAATTTTTTAATGTTTTCTTTTTTTTGGGAAATTTTGTTTTACAATTATTTATATTGTAACATGTTTATGTATTACATCTGTATTGTATAAAAGGTTTTTTGTCGTCATCATGGTCATCGTCATCAATTATTTTTTCATAGTAAAAAAAAATTGTTTATCAAGAGCGGACGTTGAGGAGAGAAACCCTAATTTACATTAAAATGTTTGCACATAACATTGATAGTTGCATAATTTAATATAAAATTTTTAATATTCATATACTCTTCCAAAACAATTATCTTATTTGGATTCTTCAACTCGTATTTTATATGGTAATGCAAAGAATTAAAGATAACTTTTTGCTTGCGACAAATCTTCATGGGTTCTTTAAAAGAAGTCCTAGTACACATTTTCAACTAAATCTCTGGACCGATTTTCTTTATGAACAGCGTCACCGCTAGAGGGCGCCACTACATTTAACTCGTTCTTTTTATGGTAATGCTTCTACAAGCGAAGAATTGAATATAACTTGCTTGCGACAAATCTTCTTGTGTTCTCTCAAAGAAGTCCTAGTACACATTTTCAACTCAATCTCTGGACCAATTTGCCTTAGAAACATTACCGCCGCTAGAGGGCGCCACTATGAATGATGCTTAAAATATTTGCAGCGAAATATGAAGTACGAAATTGAAAAACTTTGAACAAATTTTTGAGCCAATTTAATATAACTCAAAAACTAGTGAAAAATGGAAAAAGAAATGGTATTGTGGTTTTAGCCATTAATTTAATGTGAAATAAATATTGAGAAGAAAAAAAAAAGAAGCTTGAACTCTTCATTCATAAGAAACAATTCCTGAGTTACAAAATGTCAAAATTTAAATATAAATTTGGGTTCATCTACGTTTGAAAAGAAAACACACAACACAAAATCAACAAAATTTTTTCAAAACAGTAATATTGGATAAAAAGCTTCATAAAATGTATTTTTCTAATTTCCACGCAAATTTATACGTTCTTTTTTCGAAGAATTGAAGAGTTTAGATGTAAATAGCTAACATTCTTACACAATACTTTACTTTGTCATGTTAAGTGTGACCAGGCGCTTTTTCAGTCTGAGTAAGACCAGACTGCTTTACACAATTCGAAAACCCAACATAAATTTTTTTTTAACTTTTTTTTTTTCTACTGAAAAATATTTTTGACAAATCAAAGTTGAAAATCATTTTATAAGTAATACCTTATATATCGAAATTAGACTAGACTTCGTTGAAGAGTGATTTCAGGCTCAACCCTGACTAATTTGAAGTAGCTGTTACCAACTTGCTGATACACTTCAAATACTCTTAATATATAGTGAAGTGTATAAAAATACAGAAAACATCATTGAAACAAAGTAGAGGGGGCGGGCTGGTGGGATTCTCAACTCATATATGTTGGAACGGGTGATGTACTGAAAGTTGTTGTTGTTATTGTGGTTCTGCTGCGGCTGAGCTGTTGATGATGATGACGATGACGATGATGATGACGATGATGATAATGACGCTGATGTATTCCGATGTTCCGATGATGTGGCTGCAGTTGAGGAGTCTCATATTGCTGTTATTGTTGCTATTGTAATAACGAAAACAGCCGCAAAACACACTGCAATTGCTGCCTTGAAAAATATATACACATAGATACATATAAGTACATGTACGTATGTATGTGAAGTGCCATAAAAAACAACGGCAAAAATTGTGCAAAAATATGATTAACGCATTCACTCAGAGCCCAACCGCATTGAATGGTTTTGTGGTTGCGCATATTGCTGAGCTCTTTTTTTTTTTTTATTGTATGGTTTTTGATAGCAAAACAAACTGAAAGATACGATACCAAGAAAGATGAAGAGGAGAATATAACTCGATAATAACTTAACGAACAGTGAAGTACGCGCACGTTTTGCAGATTTCCCAAAGTGCAAGAGAAAAAGTTGCTAAACTGAATACTTTTGAATTTTTAAGTAAAACTTGCTAAAAATCAATTAACAATTAATTGGAGTTTATAATGATTTTTTATATATAGAGCCGTAACAACGTGCTTAATTTTGTAACTGAATTGACTACTAATTGGTAAATTTCATTTGATTTCTTAGCAAACTATAAGTAAGCTAAGGTCTTGAGTAAAAACGAATTTATTTTATGTTTTTTCCAAAAGTTGTTAATACGATCTATATCTAGGCATAGGTAGGGTAATTTTTTAGATTTGTTTTCTATCGTCACATAGTTTATAAATGCTGCATATTTTAAAAGACTACACGTTAATATATGCGTCGATAGCGCGATAGAAATTTATCGATAGTATCGAGCAATAATTTTTCAAATGTCTTTTATTCAATTCTCTATTGATGAAAACTTTTTTTTCCCCATTTGCCCTATTTAGTTTTAGTTGGATATCTTGGTATCTTTTTCTTATTAGCTGTCATTCATATGCAGAAGTTACAAATTTTTTCAAAACCGTATTCAGTTTAATGAGCCCTAACCGTTCAGATAATCAACGACAATTTAATACCCTTTACAGAAGCTACATATATGTATATTACAAGTTTGTGCAAAAGTAGCGTATAGAAGAATGCTACTCCGATAATATAACATCAATACATTCCTGGCCAGCATGATCAAAAGAGTCGATATCTGTCCGCCTGGCAGTCCATATGATCTTGATAATTATAAGAGCTAGAAACACAAAACTTTACCAAAGAAGTTTATAGATTCACGATGATATCTTTCGTCGTTCCTCTGTAGGAGACTGCTTACGCTCACCGTATAAAAATGGTGTGTGAAGAAAATGGTTGGAATCAAATAAACAGATATTGCGAGAAGTGTATTCAATTTTGATCTTCTTCCTTTTAAATTTCAATATTACACTAGTTTACAGCAAAATATATCCTCAACACTTTTTAATCATTTCCATAGTCCAAAAATTTTTCATGGAACAAATTTCGAGATATTTCGAAAAATCCATTTTTCGAAATTAAAAAAAAAAGTGTCTTTACTTAAAAGCAAATATGTCTGGTTGTACTAAACTGATTTTGACTAAGCTGTAGATAATTGAATTATCTGTTGATTATACTTGGAACATATTTTTTTCTTTACGGTTTGGTTACGGTTTTCTTTTTAGGAAATTTTTGAAAAATTAATTTTCGAACGTAAATTTAAAAATTTTCAAAAATTTTCTCATACAGTTTTATTCATGGCTCGTAAAGTTTGATCGATTACGAAGAAAATGAATGGTTGCTTATGAAAATCGGAGAAAAAATGTGGAAATAACAGGAATTTTTGGGTTTACTTCATTTCTTTTTTTACTCGATTTTTTTCGTGAACTTTTTGGTAGGTGTACAAAAATAATTAGGTGTATTTGGGTTATAGAACATATGCAAAAAAAATTGAGTTCATTTCGTTCAATAAGAAAAAGCAAAATGATAGGGAAGTCCCTGAAAGACGTACTGTGTAACCTTCTTATGAGATTGGCGTTAAAATTTTATTCTTTTTTTATGTTATTTCTCGAAAAAGCTGCATAGTAAAGTTAATTTGAAGACGTGTCTTGTTTTAGTTTGTGCAACCTAGAAGCAAATTTTGAAGTAAATTAGGAAACGAAATCTTGAATCTCAAAGTACAGTGGCAAATATTCCATATAAATCGATTGTTTTCTTAAAAAGATTGTATTCTTTTGCTTAAATACATAGACTAGACAAGATTATTCGATGCGTAGAAAAAATACCTTAAAGTATCTTAGAAGTTTAAGTTTAGTCGAATCAACTGAATTAAAAAAGACATCAGGAACTTTAAATACAATTGAAAAGATATCATGTTAACTGATTCAATTTTTTTTATAAATAAAATAATAAAAAAAAATTTAAAGGTAATCCCTTCGATATGTAAACAGTGTATCTATAAGATACAGATACCCACATGGCTTAATAAATTCAACTTTCACTTATTTTTTGTGATTTTGAAGCTTCGAATTTTGTGCTGTACGACTAGTATAAGGTTTTAATTCGACGTATCTCTTTTTTTTTTTGCGTACTCTTGCACACTCTCAGCCACAATTGCCAATGTGTATGTGGTTAATATTGAGTCACATATTTTTTTATTGTTATTAATTTAAAAATGTGTTGGCCTTTCCCAGCCTTCCGGGCTGGCTACTCGTTTTATTCGTTTTTTTAATTTGTTGTTTTTTTTTTTATGACAAATTGTCACGAGTGCATTGATGCAAAAAACTTAAATGAAGCGACATGCTGTTGAAATGTCTGTCTGCCCAAGCACAAGATACATTGCGTGCACTTGCAGATACTTGAGCAACGTCCATTGTCGGTTTTGGGTATTGTTGTTGGGTTTTTCGGGCCTGCCTTCTTTTTTTTTTTGTTTTGTTTTGTTACTCGTTCGGTGTTGTTTGTTGTTGTTTATTTTCTGTTTGCTTATTAAGCCAGGCAGCATGTGAACATTGTTGCTGTTGTTGGCTATGCTTGAAAAATAATATGCTGCTAAGGCAGACATTATTTTGGAGCCCGGTACTGGGGTCTTTGTATGGCAGTCCAAAATAAATAAACACAAAACCGAACCAAGCTACCTCTTTTCCTGTTTTTTTTTTTTTTTGTATTTTTTCGTTGTAGTCTTAGGCCCTCTCGGGTTACACCCAAATATATATATGGCAATTGAAAACTGAGCTTGACATTTTTTTTTTTTTTTGATTGTTTGCTGTTTTTTTTTTGGTTTTTGCCAAAATTGAACTTGGCTGGGTTGTTCGAAAAACCGTTAGAAGGTCGCTCTAACTCTGGTCTGTCTGGCATTTTTAGGTCTTCCTGGAAGCGTAAGCAATATGTGTGACGGTCTCTGTCGCTCCGTCTGTCTGTTGTCCTTGTCTGGCTAAGTAGTAGCAGCTACTGTGCCAGAAATTTAAAGCGCGTCTCGTATCACCAAAAAAAAAAAAAAAAGCCAACGGCTATAGCCAGACAATAATTCAATTAGCACTGTTTCGTTTTCATAAAAGTATTTGTTGGATTTTTTTTTCTTAATTAATGTGCAGTTATCATGCAATCCGATTAAGACAAGCTATCTCGCTTTAACCGACAATCTTCAAGCTTCTTCGGCTGCTCTTTTGCACTCGAACTCGAGATACTTGGCAGCAAACCATTCACATTTGTAATCACATTCACTTGAGGCGGCTCTGTTGTAATTGCAACTTGTTTGTTATTGGTTGTCAGCATGCCGACTTTAGTTGTTGTTATCTGCCAAGAATGCTAATTATAAGATTAGTGCCACACACACACACACACAGCGAATACTATCCCATATATATTAGCAAAGTATCTATATTTTATATCTTTTGTATCTGCCAGCTTTGATAGCGTACACGCAATACTAAAAGCTACTACAACAGCATTATAAACAAGCCACTATAGTTACACTTACTATAATATTAATATATACATTTATGTATGTACTAAGCATACTTATTGCAACCAGTGTGCTGCAATTTGCAAATTTATATGGTTTATTATTCAGTATACTCATGTACACACATATGTTTATTTATTTTGTATCTTAATAGTTATTTCACATGATGCATCTATTATTTGCTTTTTGTTTAATGCATGAAAACTTTCAAGAAACTCAAAAAAATTGCAATATTTGTTCGTGAGCCAAGAAATTTGTTGGCCAAGATATTGTATTAAGTGAATTTAACAGAATGCAGTGGCAGTAGGATCGAGGTGTTAAAAGTAGTTGTGAATTTTAAATTTAGGCTTAGCGAAATAGCTAAGACAGAGAGATAGAGACATAGATCTTTGCGAAGTTATGTTCTTAAAGATACATAATCCAGGATCCAGGATTTAGTCATAGAGGTGTTTTTGACTTCAAAGTATGTATGTGTGAGAGGTCGCAAAAAACTGTCAACCCGTTTTTCCAACTTTTGGGTGGTCCGGACCGGAAATTCCACTGGGTAGTATCAAAAAGCTTGCAGTCTATACTCAAGTACGCTGATAAAAAAAACAGTCTAATTTCAAAAGTTTTGCTCATAAAATCGTGACCAAATAGTCACGAAAGTATTGCAAGCTTTTTTTTGTTTTCAGTTTAAGATTGCCGTTCTTGATTGAAGACTTTTATTTCTTAGTTCAAGAATTTTAATTCTATTTCAAGATTTATGGGTCTTATTTCAGGATTTTATGGTCGCATTTTAAGAATTAAAATCAAGAATGCAAAAATCTTTATTTAAGAATTTATTTTTTTTATCAGTGTAAACAAGCTATTTTTGGATGTTATTCTACGATAATGTACCTCTAAACATTGTTTTAAATAAAGTCAACGGCAATGCACAGTAGTTCATTATAACTGATAAGACATCTGCATTAAGAGGGCCTTATGTCCAAGCATGAGATTTGATACGCAATGCCTAGGCCCACTTAATGAAGACATAATGACTATTTTTTATCTAAAAGCTTGTCAGTAATTCTTTTAAAATTTGGACCCATCTAAAGGTAATGCCGAGTGTAGCACAAATTGTGAGTTTCGTAAAGAAAAGAGTTGGAATTCTTACACTTTGTCAAAAAAGAAAATGCGTTTCAAGACATCGATGGAAAAGTATTGAAGTGTAGATCATAAAGGTATATCAATCACTTATTATTTTGT
Organism: Chymomyza fuscimana; assembly: GCA_949987675.1. Taxonomy (NCBI): domain Eukaryota; kingdom Metazoa; phylum Arthropoda; class Insecta; order Diptera; family Drosophilidae; genus Chymomyza; species Chymomyza fuscimana. The sequence continues at coordinate 4,314,033 of OX465089.1, forward strand.
AGGATTCTTTTTACGGATCCTTCACTGACTTATAAGATTGATAGAATAGTATTGGAGAGTAGATCATAAACGTGTGCCATCCATTGTATAACGCACATTGGTTCAAAAGATATTTCAAAACAGTCATTATTTTGTGGAGTGCTTAATACGCATCTTTCAAGGACTTATAAGGTCGATGGAAAGGTATAGTAGTGTAGATCATAAATGTGTGCCAATAATTGATAGACGCAACTTGGTTCAAAAAATATTTGAAATCAATCATTATTTTGTGGGGTTCTTTATACTGATCCTTCAAGGACTTATAAGGTCGATGGAAAGGTATAGTAGCGTCTACCATTGTAAGCCGCAACTTTGTTCAAAAGATATTTGAAATAAATCTTTATTTAGTGGGATCATTACTATTGACTCTTAAAGAACGTATAAGGTCGAAGAAAACATTTTGAAGTGTACATCATAAATATATGTCGATAATTGAAATACGCACCTTGGTTCAAAAGTTATTTGAAATCAATCTTGATTTTGTTTTTTACTGAAACTTCAATAAATGAAATAAGAAAATATATTTGAAAATAATCTTTTTTGTTGGTATTCTTAATACTGATCCCTTTAAGACATATGGACATAAGTGGTACTTGTTTTCAAATTATAAAAAAAAAATTGCATAATTCTTATTTTTATTTTAAAAAAATAACAAGTTAATTCAAACATGCATTTTTATTATACAAATTAAAAAATAATAGCTAATTAATGATTTACAAAAAAATCATATCCTATAATTATTATTTCAAACTGTTCATTTTTTACCTAAAAAATATGAAATGAAACTTGATTTTTTTTAAGTATATTAAAAATATTCTTATTTTTTATTTTTTTTTTTTAGTTTTTGTTTTATATACAGTTAAAAGCCTGTTTTCGTGCGGAAGGTAGGGACCCAATCAAAAAATATTTTTTTTTATGCAATGGATAGGGACCGAATAAAAAAGTCTCATATAGAAAATAACTCAAAATCCTGATTTTTACTTAGTCTGTACACTAAACTTGTAAAATATTATCATTCGGACTGTAAGAATGTGAGAACTTCCTTGTGTTTAACTGCCTCACTGAATGGTAAAAAAAAAATATAAATGAAAAATTTCAAAAATGTTTTTCCACAAACAACCTGGTTTGCACTGGCGATAAGGGATAAAATAAGAGAGTGAGCATATAGGCGGCATAAACTTATCATTTTACCATGGGCTGATCCCCGATCGTTTATACCTATTTTGGATAGTTCTTTTAAAAGTATGATATATGGTATTTTGTCCATACATCTTAACCCCTCTTTCGCTTTTATTATCCACATAATTCCAATATCAATCCCTGATCATATCATACAAAATGTTTCAAATCAAAAAATTTCAAAAAGTTCATATTAGATGTATCGTTTGTGTTTCCTCTATATATATACAATGGATTTTTTTCAATTTTGGACCATTGCAGCTGAAACGCTTCACTTAACCGAATTTTAGGCATAAAAAAATCCATCAGCGTGCCAAATGTCTGTTTCAGCACAGTTCGTCGATATGACGAGTTGGAAAACTTTCATGATTATATTTCAATTGTACTGCTCAAAATAAGCTTTAAAAATATTGTTTCTGGTTCTTGCAGATAATTTTGTCAGTGCTTATACGTTGAGTCACAAAAACTTTGTGCTCAGCTTTGATAAAATATTTCATGTGACTGACTCAGCCCTGTTGGACTACATTTGCAGAATCAGTTTTTTTTTATTCCCCACATATTTGTGAACCAGTTCAAATAATTCCTTTCATATTTAATGCTTTTAAGCGTGCTTTGGGGCTTTTATAAAGTAGCATATTTTAGATTTGATGAAATCAGGTTATTTTTTCAAATAATTTATCACAAATGGAGTTTTTTATTCATTTATTAATAATATTAATAACTAAGAGCAACCAAAGCACTTAAACTAGAATATGCATATAAAAAGCTTAAAAATTCGATCATCTTGATAAATCGTTGAGCATTCATTTAGTTTAAGGTGAAGGCTTTTATGCGAGAACCCATTCCCAAAGCAATTTATTAGGCGACACGTTTTGAGACATTTTCTAAAAATTATTCAAGGGTAAAAGTAAAAGTGCCCGAAATTCTAAGCAATTTACAGCATTGACGTATTAGCCCAGTGACGTATTACAAATTAAATTAAATTTAAGCCGCACTCTTAATAGCCCCAGTTTAAGTCAGATAAACGTAGTAAGCCATAAAATAGTTCCAAAACTGACAATATACAAATTTATTGAGCAAATAACTGTTACTTTTTAGAACATTTCGACAAATATTTTTTTTGGTTTTTTTTTTTTTGTGTCTAGTGTGACCAGTTCTTAACTAATACATAGCGCAGACGCTGAGAAACCGGAATCAGCTACAGAATTGGGACAATTTAGTATACTTTATTATGACAGAGCCATGTTTCTGGGTCATTTAAAATAATTTCTTGGATTTGTGCATATTAATGCCTACTAAAAGTCTATTACTATACAAAATTTCACATAAAATGTATTTGATATAAAGTATGCTGATTAATATGCAACATATCTACTATATGAACTTGCGTCATGCCTCAAAAATTAAACAGGATATATAATACAATTAAGAGTCATACAAGCGCATTTTTTATGTAGCCAAGTTCTTGGACGCTGTTCTTTGGCATATTATGACCATTATATGACGACATATAATGGCTGACTTTTATAGCATGTCTATGCTCATTAGAATCCCAGTCTTCGGTTTGCTTCGTTAAACACTTGAGTAGCTTAATGAAAGTCCAATTTCAGGCAGATAAAAACCATTTTTAGAAATAGAAACATGTAATATGCTGTTATGTGTGTGGTCCGCCATATAGAACTGTTCCAAATATGTACATATACATAGGTACATACATAGTATATAACGCTTAGCGCCGCTTGTCATAAAAGCTGGCTAAAATGATATAAAAATGTTAAATGTCAAGCTTATGCATATTTACATATATAATTCATTTGAAAATATTTTTAAACTCATGCAGATACAAAAAGAACTTATACAGAGAGACACGCGCTCAGAACCAAATATTAAATATCCAGATTTTATGATGCATACAATGACCGAGATCGACATCGGCAGCAGAGCACGGATTTTTATTACCAATAATTTTGAAATTTGTTGCCCTGCCCCTGTGCACTGCTTGCAGGCAACTTGTGGTATAAACCTACTATAAATATAACCAGAAATCGGCACTGCAGCTATATACATGCATGGCTATATATAAATTTATAGTGTATATATATGCACAAGTGTGTGTGTATATGATCATATGCGTTGAGTGTGCAAGTGAATTGATTGTAAAGACTGCCTCTTGCGATTATTTACGGTTTATTTTCAACGCTTAAAAATAAACACAAGAAGATGTTCAAGTTGTCTACAAGTCGACTAGAACATACTCTGCAAAGACGTGGCTGTGGAATTTTTGAGATTATGCGCAAATAAGCTGGTCACACTAAAACAAAATTGTCACTGATCACTACCATTAAAATGTGAAAAGAGTTTTCGAAAGATTTCAGCATCATCTCTAAGTCTAAAAGTGAAACAAGATTTGAAGTTCAATTGAGACTTCTTATTTCTCTTATTTCGATCGATTTCCAATAGTGTGGCTTTCTAGAAGATTGAACGCTCGATAACTTGTAATAAGATCGCATGAAAAAAGTGAGCAAAAATATACCTGGCAACATTTTGACACTTTTCACAAGATGGTATATCAGTATATCAGTGTTTGAACAAAACTAAAGTACGAATTTTTAAATCAAACGTCCTAACTGTGCAACTAACAATAAGCTCCAGTCCTTTGTAGAAAGATGTCTCGCGATGTTTCGCGTTATCGAAAGTACCCGCAATGTCCTTAAATGCACAGAGAGCAACTTCCTTTAGGTTTAGCGCCTTTTCTATAACTCGAACAATCGTGTAAAGTGCTGTGATCGTAGATTTGCCTTTTTGATAGGCAAATTGCAACTTGCTTAGCGGAGTATTAGATATAACCTCTTCTTTTAGGTAGCAGTCTAGAATCTTTTCTATGCTTTTTACATGAAAGACGTTAGACGGATCGGTCTATAGGATTTGGGAGATTCTGGTAGAAAAATCACCTTAACCACTCGCCATATCTTTGGAACATGTTAGACTAGATCTGAATATTTGCACCAAAATGCGTATTAATCTTACAGTCCCTTTAGAGATTTAGGCTGGGAATACACCATCAGATCCGGGTGATTTGTTGGGTTTGAACGAGTTTATTGCCCATTCTACCTTTTCGAAGTTGACTATCCTGATAATAGTAGAATTTTTGGCCCTTTGATTTTTGTAAGCTGTTGCCCCTTGATCGTTTTCATGGGTTGCGTTGAGCCGACAGTCAGGGAAATGAGTATTAAGGAGAAGCTCTAGTGTGTCAGTGAATGAGTTTGTGAAGGTACCGTCCGGAGCCTCTAGTGTGCCTATTAGATTAGTTGCCTCCTTCGACAATGATTTTTGAATATCAAATCAGTAAAAATATCTTTGGCGAAATCTTTTAAATTGATTAGCATAATTATAAAAAAGCTTTGTAGGCAGAGCCAATTAGGCCTTTAGGCGAATTCTTTTAAAAATGTAAGACCTTAGATCCATCCAGCTCCAAACTTTATGCTTTAAATAAACAAGTAATAAACTCATCTAACCGATTTCTTGAATCTTGTTTTTTTTTTGCCATACCATTGTCTCCGTTCTTTTCTAAACGAATGCTTGATAAAATTATCTTAAAGGTTTCCTAAAGATTTATTAGTTAAATACGTAAATATTTTCCGAAAATCTGCGAAATCCTTGACTTTGGAAGTGAGATCTGAACTATGGTAACGCAGGAATGAAAAATGTAGGCTGTGTCATGATTCACGAACTCTGCAGCATGATGTAACCGCAAGATTTTTTCCATCACACCAAGATCTATAAATTATGGCGAATACATTTCATAAAGATGGCTCACAGTGATTTACGTTTATAGAAGGTACAACTGCGAATATTTTTAATTAGTGCTGCAACATTTTTGCTTTAAAACTGTTTTTGGAAAGATTTGAATTTAAGGCAAAAAATTTGCAAAAATTTACAATTTTCAAAATTGGATCGAAAAAATACAATTACGAATTTGAGGAACATATAAAACTGTTTTTGGATTTCAGCCAAAAAATTAGAAAAATTTACAATTTCCAAAATTGGATCGAAAAAATACAAATACGAATTTTAAGAACTTATAAAACAGTTTTTCGAGTTCAGCAAAAAAATTAGAAAAATTTACAATTTTCAAAATTGGAACGAAACAAAATCAGCAAGATATTATATCCATGCCGCTACAAGCCCAAAATACCCCTTTTCCGATCGCTTACAGTGTACAAAAACGAAACATGAATTTCTTTTTTTGAAACAAAAAACAACAAAATATTGTATACTAATTTTAATACATAACATGAAGGCTTTGAACGGGTCTAAAAATAAAACAAAAAAAAAAACGCCGCACCGAAAATGAAATCAACACAAAACTCTCAGATGAATGAGAAATGAAGAAGACAAAACTGCATTGGGACACGAGCGAGCGTGTCAAGACCCTCACGGGGACTTCTGGGGGAACACTCGTGTGTTGGTACTATGTGTGTGCGTGCGTGTGTGTGGTTGTTGTATTTTTGGATCTTTTGGCAGGTGGAACACACAGCGACAAGTGCGACGGCTGGGAAAAGTGTTGCCCCGCCGCTGCATTCATATTTCAATATTTTTGCCACTGTTTTTCATATTTTTTATATATACACAAGGTATGCTTTTTTTTTATTTTTGTTTTTAATTTTTTTTTTTTTTTTTTTTTTGTTAAAAATAGCAGTGCCAAGTGGCGTGGCAAGGCAGGCGGCAAGGAGTAAAAATAAATAAATAAATGTATAGGCAAAATTCACATAGCGCAGCGCACTGAAAACACTGAAAATTAATTTCCACATAATTTTTATGAGGCAATTACTCATCGACACTCTTCAAAACAACAAACTGCACACACTTGGTAACACACACACACACTCACTTATACACATTCATACAACGACGTGGACTCATTGATGATGCCTCAAGCGAAATTTCACTTTAGCTCATTTGTGCGTCATAATTTTTTAGAAGTTATTTTTTGAAAAAATTTTTTTTTTTTTATAATAAACGTATTTATTTTGATGTTTAGTATTCGAAAAATTTAGTTGTCAAAATATTTCTAAATTTATTTGTTTGAAATTGAATTCATGTCACTATCGAGCTGTTGTTTTTTTATTTGTTCAAAGATTTTTAAAAAATGTATTCTTGTTCCCATTGTTTTTAATTACAGTACATAAATAATATTTAAAGATTAATTTTTATATTTAATTCGCCTTGAAAATTCTAACACGTTAGTTCTTTAAAATTCACAAAAGATTTTTTGTTTTATTATAAATTTTTTAATTTATTTGTCACATTTACCATAATAATTTCTGCCTATTTTATTTTTTAATATTAAGTATCTTCCAAGATTCAAATGTAATATAAATTTTTTTTTGAAATCTGATTGAGATTGTTTTAAGGCTGTTGATGAAGAAATATATTTATAACAAACAATGGCCGATCCACGTTGAAAAAATGGCTTGACAGTTTTTTGATGTCGTGAAGTGATCGAAGTGAAAAACCCCCCAAAGACCAAATCCTGGATCCGCTACTGATAACAAAACTAATTTTTCCTTGAGTGCTTATGGAAAAACATAGTCATAGGGTGTTTTTTATGGATATAAAATTATATAAGGAAGTATAACTAGCACAAAAGAAAGGCTCTTTGAGCAAACAAGAAAAAAGACAAATTGTCATAAGATAAGCTGCAAAAGATATAGAAGATAGTCTATCTAAATTTTCTGTAGAGTAGAAAATATCAACTCTACTTGAAGTGAGAGAGTTACTACAAACAGACGTCGCGTCATCTATACAGATATTTCTTTAGAAAATTTCGGGTTCTCAAAAATACTCTGTATTTCACCAAAGACTAATTTATTAGTCTTAAAAGCTCTGGCATCATTATGCGGTTTGGTGTCTGCCTCAAAAACTGTCTTGCTCATCCATTTAAATTTGATGTCAAATCTAATAACTTACAAGCTACCCCCCTTCCAAACATATTATTTCCCATCTAATACTTATATAGGGTCAATTTAAATGCAACTCCAGCCCAAGCAGTCGCAACCAAGCCTAACTAACAATCCATATCTATAACCATATGCATATGTCGACTACCTACATAATTATGCAGACACGCCCCACTAAATATTAGACAAAAAAAATACAGAAAAAAAAGGAAACCTATAAAAGAGAAAACCCAAACGACACGTTGACTACAAAATTGGTTTTTTAAACTGTATATTATGATTATGATACAGTGGGAACATAAATTATTCGAGCACTTTTAGCTGAAAGCTCTATTACTTAGCGAAAAATTCAGCAATGAAATTTTTGGAACGAAGCCACTTTATGAAGCTTGTAGGTAGGTAGGTAATGATCAAAAAATCGTCACGTAACGAAAAAAGTTGTCGAGATCAATTTTAAGTGACTTTGTCATCTCTGACATCTTTTTTCTTTTTGAGGATACTAACGGAACATGGAAGTGCCTTGACTTTTAAGCTTTAACCGATAAGACTATGAATAATATTTTAATGGAGCTTGTGGGCAGAGTGAAATGATAGAAAAATCGTCAAGTGACGAACTAAGTTGTCGAGATAAATTTTAAATTGCTTATCTGATTTTTATTGCTTTTTGAGTATACCACCGGAACATTAACGAAAATAGGTCTTCAGACAATTTTGAATTTTCTGTTGGATATAATGTATTTTCAAGTTTTTTAAGTGCAGGATGATTCAGAGTCGGACAGGCGTGACTCTACTATTTTTACTCGAATAAACTAAATAAAGATGACGGTACGTGGGCTAGATTGAAAAGCAAGCAGATGGTAGAGCCCCCTAGTTTGCCTCGAAAAAGTATAAGGAGGGTCATCTGTTGGCTTGAAAAATTTGGCAAATGTATATACCAAAGTTTGAAACTACTAATAAACGCCCAAATGGAGGCTGCGGCTGGCACTACATTCGATGACTTTTTTTTTTTTTGATGAAAACTGACATATGAGAGCATTCACTTTGGACGGGTATGTTTCGAATTAAGAGTGCTTAACAAGCAAACCAACAGATGGCCCACCCTATATAAGCGAAAAGAACCTTTTATTGGGTAAATAAAAATAAAAAATAAATAAAAATGTATGTTTGTTATAAAAGAAAGCTTAAAAAAAACTGAAGAAATAATAACTAAGAAATAAAACGATTTTTCATTAGGAAAAATAAGGGCTCAATAGATTTTTATACTTTGGTAGGCCACTTCCATACTATTTCTCATTAATATTTATTATTCAATATTTTTTATTTTTTTTTACTTAACATTTAAGAGTGTTTGAATAATTTTTGCTCCCACTGTATATAGTTTTTTTTTAATAACTTTTTCTTCGTTGGAAATGTGTTGTAATTATTTGGAAATGCTTTCTAGCGATAATTGCGGGTGCTAGTTCCATTCTTTTTCTCGCTCTTACTTTGTTGGTATTATTTGTATTTTTTTTTTGTTCTTGTGTTTTTTTTTTGTCAAATTATACAACATTTATCATCAATTATCGTAGTGTTGTTGGGTGAAAAATGATTATACTATATGTAAAGCTTGTGACGCACGCGAGACAAGTTCACACACACATACATACATGCTGCAACACACTCATAGGTGAGTGTGTGTGTGAGGCGACAGCGTGTCATGAAATTGAATAAGCAAATGACGTGCTGAATGCTAGTTGAAAATTTCCAATGTGTTTCATACATGCTTCTATATACATATGTACATACATATCATACATATGTATGTACTATTTCGTGTGGCATTCACCTAGCCAAGTATAGTGAGTGGTATGTAGACGTTATGTTAACCACAAAATGCCGCTTATAGCTGCAATTGTCAGTCGGCACACACACACACTCACATAGATACACACACGCACATGCATTTTGGCTTAGTGTATCTCAACAAGTTTTGTCGCATTTCATGCCAAAATTGTAGACAATTGTCAATGCAAGCGGCGAGCCACAATTGTGGCAACAACAACATACACCCCTTTTTGCGTGCTGTACGTCAAGCTGCATGTCAGTTTTCACACACACACACACACAGAAAGTATAAAAGATACACAGATACAAAGTCAGAAAGCCGGGCAGCATATATTTGTATCTATGCGTTACTGCAGGTGTATGTGTGTGTGCGAGAGTGTGTTTGCATTGCACATGCTAAACGAATGTTGACAAACAATTATTATTTTATTATTATTTGTTTGTCTGACTGCAAACGTACCATCATCATCATCGTCATACGTAGAACCTTCCCAAAACGACCCTCAAATGTTGCTGCTAAATTTAGTTTAAAACTTTTTTGTGATTATACCCTTACAAAGTCTACATAAACTTTGTTATGAAACTGCTAATATAATTGCAACTAAAAGCTTAAAATTTCTACCAAATTATTTGCTGTCATTTATCTATAAATTATCTACAAAGATATGCATAAACTGTTGACATAATAATGTAATATTACTCTCTTCTACTTACGAAACCGAAGTTGGAACTCCGTCATGATACTTATATTAATGCCACCTAGTTGGAAATTGAGCTGGTTTTAGAACCAAAAGGTATACTTATTGAAGAACAGCTTAATCTGGATTTTGACGTAAATATCTAGAAAACTTTGCCTTAAGCTCTCTTGGTAAGTTCTTGAAGAATTCTTCCAAAGGCATTTTTATTAAATTACAAATTCATACACGTTCTATAAGTTTACTTCATCTGAGAATTGACTGGTAGCTTCACCTTTTTCTCTCTTACCCAGAATGGAGACATGAGACAGCCTACAACATGTTAAAGGGTATCAAAGATTCGAACTTATAGGTCTCCTATTGAGCGCATTTTATCTGTATCGAAAAAGAGTCTTTGCCTTGACAGGCTTTGAACTTTTCTTGAGATTGGCGTTCCCGAAAACTCTCGCCAATCTGTGCTGATGACGTAAAAAACATTCATTGGAACCAGGTGCGGATTCAGTATTTGGTATTAGGGGAATTATTCACATCGAAGTGTTTATATATCAGATGTTGCAAAAAACGTTTTTTCAGGTGTCTGGACCCGAAACCCCCATGGATCCGCCACTGATTGGAACCATTTGTAATGTACATCTGTAGTTAAAAGGTCTCCAGAAACAGGTCGTAAAGCACAGTGGAGCTATTTTCATAGCAGGAATAAAATATTTCCAAAGCTCATTAAAATACTTGTTATGATATTGTTGTGAAAGGTATCTAGTATATTGTAGGAGAGAATTTCTCGGACACCTCTAATAGATTTATGGATGAAAAAATTTATAGATAGTGTCGCAGAAATTTCAATTAATTTAAGCTTAAACGTATCGATATAGAAGTATCGATTTATTTCTCTATACAAACTTTGCTAGCTTAGTTTTTCTAGTGATCTGGTAACTCGTATTATATTCAGCGTCCTTCTGATATATACATATAAAAATAAATATTTTTAAAAATTATTTCACAAATCGAAAGAAATAATATGAAATTGTTATTATTATTAAATTATTATTACCTTTATGGTCTGAGCTTACTATAGAACTAGCTTGTTAAGCAGTTTTTGAAGTTTTTGAAGTTTACGAACCATCTAGAGAAGGGTATATAAAAAAAAAATATTTTTCGACACTCTATCATTTTTTCTATCTTAAGTCATCTTGATGTGGCCAATTCTGAATTGTGATTGATCAAGTTCTTTTGGCTTTTTCCTAAAATAATTAATAATTCAATTTCTTTTCCTATTTGCATCTTTCTTATTGTAAATCCTAATTTCTGGGAAAATCATGATGTGTATGTTTATATATATATTTATATTTTTTCACTGTTCTATATTCCCAATAGTTTTTTTGTAAGGTCAACCAAGCTTTGTTGAACCCCTATGAATAAATACATGAATAACAATTTTTAATACAATACTTAAAAGGCTTTTCTTCAATTAATTCTTTTTTTATAATCTTTCTTTTTAGGCCTTCTATACAATTGCATAGAACTTTCTTAAGAGACTTCTAAGGAAATGTGTAAAATATTTTTGGAAAAAACTGTAGCTCTAAGGTGAGTTTAAAAAATATATACAAATTGTGGCTTTTATTTTCTAGACGTGTTTTTTTTTTTTTTTTTTGGACAACAATGACTTTATGACCCTGAAGTTTGGAATACTGTTCCAATCCTAACAAAAAGAGAATACATCTGTAAAAAGATTCGGCTCAAAACGTTCGTATATGCAAACGGGGTTTTCGGGGTTTTGTCAAAAATCAACCGCGTTTTGTTTATTATACTCACATGAGTCAACAACGAGTTCTGAGAATAAAAGAGAGCCAACAAAATTGCTAATGTATTAGTGCCGTGAGCGTAAGGACGAAATTTCTCGGCACGTGCGGGCTATGGCTACAACTGCCTGCTCTCCAAGAGTATGCAAACTTTGATTCGTTGAAAAGAAAACCAAGTTGTTTTTTTTTTTCAATATTTATCATTCCATTTAATGCATGGCAAGTTGGACTGTCAGTCATTCCATCATTCCAGCAGTTAGTCAATGTTTGCATGACTTTCACAGCTCATACACAGACAAATCGTCTGCCGTTGTTCTGTTCTATTTTGTTGTTATTTTTATTTTTTGTTTTCTGTTTTATTTTATTATTATCATATCTATTTTGTAGCACTCTGTTCGTTTGTTTATTTTGCTAACTGCTTTTGTAATGTGATTCGTTTATTGTTGTTGCTGTTGTTGCTCTAATTGTTACCGTATTGTTGATTATTTTATTATTATTATTTGTATTATGGTTTGAGCAAATTTTTCACATGCAACACACGCAAACATAGACACTTGTGGCAACATTTCAATTTAGACTCACAACTGACAAAAAAAAAAAAAAAATCATGCTTTGTCCAAAATTAGCTTAAAATAAATAGAAATAAAAATAAAACTTTTGACAGTTGGCAAACAAATATTGTACATAGATACATACATACGTACTATTCGTGTGCATATTAGCCACATTTGGGTGTAGTTGTCATATAGTTCGTTCTTGTTGGGCACACTAATTGTGGCGAAAACTGTAATGAAGTTTTCAGCCATATTTGTTAGCCAACTAAATGCCTGTCATTTGATGTGTTGACATTGCAGCTGACAGATCCCAACGAAAGATACAAAGTATACATTAAAATAATTTTTTCCAATTCCTATGAAACGTTTTATATTCATTTTCCAAGCCATGCAATATGAGTTTTTATAATGCTAAGCATAACTAATAATTTAATTCGATTCGTGGAAATTCATTGAAATAAGGCAAATGAGTAACATTCTCTGAGATAAGCTGTTTCGCGTATCTAAACGTGGAAATCTAAAGCTAAATGGTTCATTAAAACGCGCACAGCACAAAGGCTGCTTTCGACGAGCTCTGTTTGGAAATTCTTGACTAGGGCATGCACTGTTTCTAGGGCTGGAAAAGACGCGTTGGAATGTTGCTAGCTTACAAATTTGGTTTGAGATCAATCCAGCTTGAAGTAGAATTTTAGGGCCTTAAAGTACTTTTAAAGTTAAATCGGTGAAAATAAGTGAAGCGGGCCACTTTTTTTCCCCTATTTAACTTTAAAAATTCTTTAAGGCCCTAAAATTCTACTTCAAGCTGGATTGATCTCAAACCAAATTTGTAAGCTAGCAACATTCCAATGCGTCTTTTCCAGCCCTATAAACAGTGCATGCCCTAGTCAAGAATTTCCAAACAGAGCTCTTCGATTTTGATGATTTTTACATACTAGCCACGTAAGATTTTATTGCAAAATTGCGATTATTTATCGAGTTATCGATAACTGAAAATTAGATTTTTTCATTTTTAGACTTATCTCCTAAACGAATAACGATATCGACTCAAATTTTATTTCCAATGAAGGTTAAAATTTTTATTTTGTAAGATTTTACATTTTTTATAAATTTTTTTAAAAATTTTATCTTTTTTGGAAAAAATATTTGCGTAGATATCTTTATTCGCTTAGGAGATATGGCATGTGAAAGAAAAGTCAGATGAAAATCAACAAATTTGATAAATATCTATAGAATGGAAGAATTGATTGTGCTTCAGTGAGTCCAATCAATGTACAATGAAACATTTTGCAGACTGCACATTTTTATACAACCCAATCTGGAAGATCTAAAATATGAAATCTTTTCAGACGTCTAACGTCCAGTTAGTTGTTATATGAAAGAAGACGACAATGATATCAAGATGCTTTAAATACGACTAATAAGAATGTCTTCAAAACGTGTATCTTGTATTAATTGATTTTTAAGCTTATTCAAAGTATTCAAGACTTATTTTATATTTGTAAATTACCATATATTAAATAAGATCATACCCATTTGCGATCTTGAATATCCTTATTGATTTTCCCAAGGAATTTTCCTTAAGCTGGCTCATTATCTTAGAGAGCTTGTTCGCCAGAAAAAGTAAGAATTATCTTTGCTTATTGGCTGGCTGGCGTGTATAGGTCAACAAAAGTGAGGTATATTGAATCTTCCAAAGGGTCTAGCTGGATAAGGTACTGGCAACTGTCCCCAGCAATTTTTGAAAAGAAATGATACAGTTTGATTTATAGTGGAAAAATAAAATTTTTCGCAAAATTTTTGATGTTTCGTGTTTTTTGATTTTATTTAATTGTTACTGAATTATTGACTATTTTTAAACCAATTTTTTTTAATCTTAGTTGGCAACTCTTTAAAAAATATTTAAATTTTTTTTTAAACAACATATTTTCTTAAAAGAGTATCCAATTTTAATATGGAAAAAAAATAAAACGAAAATTTTTTAATGTTGAATTTCTCAATGAAATTCCCTTAAAATTACCCGTTTTAATCGTAATCTTTCCAAACGTGATTTTCGAGATTTGATTTGTTTGTAAATTTTGTAGAATTTTAGTCGAAAATTTTTGACGAAATTGAATCCTAAATATTCTCAAGAATTTTTCTTAAATTGCTTCAACAATTGTTATAGCCTTATTTCGAAATTTTCATTAAAATTACTCCCAATTTCTCACAATTGTCTAAACAAAATTCACGAGCTGAAAACCACTTTAACTTAAGCTGCAAGCTATTGCATTTAAAAATTTTTGTGAAATAGTGTACTGTACTCATATGTATGAGGTATATAGAATTTGATTGATTTCAAAATTTCCCAATGAAATTCCCTTTTTTATCTTAGTTAATTTGTAAACGGTATTTTCGAGCTTTGTTTTGTTTGTTAAATTGTAATCGTAAAATATGGAAGAAATTGAATCCTAAATATTCTCAAGAATTTTTCTTAAATTGCTTCAACAATTGTTATAGCCTTATTGCGAAATTTTCAATAAAAAATCGCCGAACTCTCAAATTTGTCTAAACAAATATATTCACGAGCTCAAAGCCAAGTTATTGCCTTTCAAAATTTTTGGTAAATAGTGTACTGTATTCACATTTCAAAGAAAGCAAGCAAGCCTGTATGAGATTTTTTGCATAAAAATTCTATTGGAATTACTTTGTTATATGTATCTATTACTATTACAAAAAAAATATATATTACAAAGCCAGCTACATTTCGTAACTGACAATACAATTATATCTTCTCGGTTTTGATTTATTGAAAAATATATTATTATTAATATGCAGAGGCTGAAACTGAAAATGTTGCTTTGTATTGCACATACAGAGTATGCCAGTATACTCATATACACACATTCCACATACTATATGCAACGTTTCAAACTGCTAATTATGCATGCAACATATGCAATGCCGCAGCCAGCAAATGTTTCGCGTTTGCATTAGAAAAGAGGCAACAATAACAAACAAAAGCAACAGGCTGCAATGCAATGCAAAAAAAAATAAATTATAATAATAATGCATTGAAAAATAAATACACACAGATACACACACGCACGCAGCTACTATAGATGCGCAGATACACTTGCATAGATACAGATACAAAAATATGCAATAGCGGAATGCACGCAGTCGGCCTACCAAATGAGCAGCGACGTCGCGTCGCCGCAGCGCTCGCATCGTGTGAATTTTAATTAAAAGAAAGAAAGCAAGATGAAAATGAGTAGAGAAAGAAACTGCAGCTTACAGTTAGGCGCTACACACAAATGCCGTTGCATTTAGTTGTTACACTTTGTTGCCTACTGGTGCGGGCATGGGGAGGGGAGGGTAAGGGCAGTGCTGGAACTACTGACTCTCGAAGTAAACAAACTACTAATTAAATGCAGCATATGCCGCTAATTAAATTTATGTGCGGCGCTGCCAACTGATTATCAACAAAAATTATTTATGCAAAATCTGACAGGAAATACCTAACTATGCAGCCAGCTAGCTACCAAGCTATCTACAACAAGCCAAGCGGCGATGCATGCCCGATAAAGATACAGATACACAGATACAAATGTATCTACCTGCTGTATTTATTACATATTGTAGCTGCTGTTGTTTTTGGCTTTGGCTTTGGCTTTGTAAGCTGCGCTTAATTTAATTGTACATAGTTTTTGGTTGCATATTTAATTAGTATGTGGCAAGCTCGAACAGTAGCTTAAGCCCGCTCTTCCGGCAATTCCTGCGGCGTTGACAGCCACTAAAGGTGTGATATCTGTAGTACGCTTTAAACTGAAAATGTCTCAGTTAATTAAAATTGGTATCAATTTACAATACGTTTGGTTTTTCCAAAGAAACAGACTGAAAAAAGGTTTATAGCAACTACAAAAATAAAAGATCTTCAAAAGATAACCGATTTTTATATCTTTTTAGAATGCAGCACAATGAAAAACTTTATGTTCAATGGCTTAACTATTAAATAACTTCAAAAGATAATAGCTTATTGTAAACTTGGGCTAATGAAATATTTATGGCCTATATCTTTGCTGCAGAAGCTATTAAAATTTGATGTCTGTGCTTAGATATTGTAGCGCAACATTTGAGAGACAAAATCTTTATGCCTCGTTGCTGTTGAAAGCTGCCGACAGAACAAGTATTCTCGATACAACATTTACGTACGGATTAACTTCATTTAAAGATTCTCAATTTCCATTGATGGGCATCGGTCTCTTTAGCAGTTTTAAGACGCAATTTAAATAGTGAGAAAATAATATCAATTTTTAGGTGCAGCCGATTAGTTCTCGTAAAAATTTTCTAACGTTCTTTGATTACAAATCTTTTTTTTTTGAAGTTTTATGTATCTCAGTAGAATCGTTAAATCAAAGCGAAATCAATCGTTAATAGCATTCTTCGGCTAAATATGCTTGCAAAAGCAGTAAAGTTTATTGCGCCAATTAGTCCTTCAGATCAGTTTTCTGCACTGTCATCACCTTAGAAGAATTAGTCTACGTAATATCAGAAAGTAACATCAAACGATCAATTGAGCTGCATAAAGCGGCACTTAATCTGTATCTAGTACT
Source organism: Chymomyza fuscimana (assembly GCA_949987675.1). NCBI lineage: Eukaryota > Metazoa > Arthropoda > Insecta > Diptera > Drosophilidae > Chymomyza > Chymomyza fuscimana. Next base: position 4,330,672 of record OX465089.1, read on the forward strand.
GAAGTCTCAAAGATACTTTCTTCTACTAGTTTCTTCTCTTCTGCAACTTAAAGAGCGAGAAAATAATATCAATATTTAGGTGCAGCAGAATCGTTTTCGTAAAAATTTTCTAACGTTTTATGTATCTCTGTAGAATCGTTAAATTAAAGCGAAATCGATCGTTAATAGCATTCTTCAATTAAATATGCTTGCAAAAGCAGTAAAGTTTATTGCGCCAATCCAGCCAGTCTTCTGCGTTGTCATCTCTCTAGAAGAATTACTCTACGGAATAGCAGAAAGTAACATTAACCGCTCAATTGAAATGCATAAGGTGACACTTAATGACACAATCTGTATCTTGTACAGAAGTCTCAAAGATACTTTCTTCTACTAGTTTCTTTCTTCTTTAATTTAAACAAAGAGATCTTTTCTCAATATAAATTTTTAGGTGCATTATGATCGTTCTCGTAAATTTTCTAACGTTCTTTGATTACAAATCTTTTTTTGTGCTTTAGGCTATTTTGCCTTCATTTCGTTGAAGTTTCATGTATCTCAGTAGAATCGTTTAATTAAAGCTTGGAAAAGCAGTAAAGCTTATTGCGCCAATTAGTCTCTTCTGCGCGGTCATCTCTTCAGAAGAATTTATCTACGTAATAGTTGAAACTAACATCAATTAAGATGCATAAAGTGGCACTTAATCTGTAACTAGTATTTTTGCTAATAATCTCCATATATCTCAAAGATACTTTCACCGAGCTACTCTCACTTGTAACAGCCCAGCTTAAAAGAATTCGATATTCTGCAGCATCTATGGGAAAAAACTCAATACATAGTTACTGCTATATCAAATCTAAACTTGACAAAAAAAAAACTTTTCTTATATAATATACCTTCTTTCTGTAAGAAATTTGCTTATGCCTTTCAATTCATTTCACGCATTCACATTATTCAATGAGCCTCAATGACACTTTCTATGAATGACAAACCACTCACGAGTACAATCGAATATATACTCGTATCAAAAAAAAAAAAAAACAACAATTTTTTAATAGCAAAATACTTATAGACAGCATTTTTTTATTATATATATGTATATATAGACAATATGAGCTTGCACTTGCACTAGGCGCAAATAAATCGACAAAAAAAGAAAAGAAAATGAAACCTCTTAAATATTTATTGTGCCAAGGCGACAGGCAAACAAACAAACAAACAAACCAACCAAGCAACAACAACAAACAAGAAACATTTACCAAGTGAGTCAGCCGTCATATATGCAAGCATACATAAACATATCTATATATATATATATATATAGAGGCTATATGTAATACTCATGTGCTTGGCTGACTCTACAGAAAGTGCAAACAGTGTTGCAAGCTACCAGCATGTGTGTGTGTGTGAGTGTTTGAGAGTGTTCGTGTGTGTGTTTAATTCATTAAAATAAAATTAATGCATATTTACGCGCAATTTGTGAAAATGCATCCAACAGCTAGCCAAAAGAATTTCCAACGGAGCATAAATTAAAATATATTAATAACAACGGCAACAACAACAAAAACAACAGCAAACAGACAGTGCTGCAAGTTGTTGCAAGTACAAGAGGTAATAACAGTGTTGGAAAAATATTCATATTATGGATAGGCAGCGCTTAAGATACTTTAAAGCTTTATCTTTAGTTGAACGAGACTAGCAGCCAGTAAAAAAAATCTTGTGGGTTACGTTTCTTGAAAAAATATTCTCTCTTGTTTTTTCAGTGCTTAAATATTATTTATAAAATCGTGCAAGAAATAATGATGTATTACAAGAGTGAAAATTGTGTTAAATTGTGCTATGATCAATTCTACACCCATTTAAATCCAAGTAGCTGCTCGGTTTCTATGATCTTAATAGACGCAAGAAAATCTTTCAATTGGGCAAGAATTTCTCATTAGGATACTTGCTGGTTGTAGGAAGTACCTGAGCAAGATTGGCATCATAGGTTCTGTGAAATTGAGGAAAAATCCTCCCAACTCTTGCCAAAAGAAGGGCATCCCTTTTTGGCGGTCATAGAAACTTGATGCACGATGTCACCAGACTAAAACCATCCCAGATATTAAAATTTATCTCTGGGCTTTGACTAGCTAAGGAGATGATCTAGGGCTAGTAGGCAGTACAATAGATCCTAAAAGCATTTGTAGAGGCGAGTCATCTAAAATTTTTCATATTTTTTCCGATTTTAATAATAATATTTATTTTAATTTTATTTATTGTAAATTATGTTGTGCAATTGCCAATAGTGTTGTGTAAACATGACTCACTTTGATGAGTTAGCTCAGTTGCTCATTTTGAAGTGAGTGAGCAGTCTTGCTCAGTTGCTCACTTGCTCAGTTGCTCACTCAGTGAGCAGTCTTGCTCAGTTGCTCACTACTCACTTGCTCACTACTCACTTGCTCAATACTCACTTGCTCAGTACTCACTACTCACTTATATTCTGTTCGTTTGAAAACAAAAATGAATGTGGCAACTTCACGCCACAGAGCAAGTGAGTACTGAGCAAGTGAGTAGTGAGCAAGTGAGTACTGAGCAAGTGAGTAGTGAGCAAGTGAGTAGTGAGCAAGTGAGTAGTGAGCAACTGAGCCAAAAAGAACAACTTTGCTGAGTTGACTCACTTGCTTACTTTAGTGAGTTGCTCATTTTTGCTCACTCACTCATGAGCAACCCAACACTAATTGCCAAGGAACTAATAATAATCGATAAAAGCGATATCATAGTACCGATTTATTTTTCTACGCAATTCTTGCTATTTTAGTTATTCAAATGATCTGGCAACTCCTGTATTGAATAAGCCGCCTTTCTGATTATAACCACTGGCATAAATTATTCCAAAACTTTATGCCAAGTAACTAAAAAAAAATTGATTCCTATTATAACTATTTATAAAAATAATTTTTAAAAACAGCCAGAAAAAACAAAATCTAAGCTAAAATCTGTAAATGTTGTAAACTGAAAAATACCAAAAAATACAATCTTTTAAACGTATCGATAATATCGATATAAAAGTAACGAGTTATTTTTCAACGCAAACTAAAGTTGTTGAAGTGATCTGCAACTCCTGTATTGAATTAAGCGTAATTCTGATATATATATGTATAAAAATAGCGTGCTAAAATATTTTAAAAAACAAATATATTTTTGGTTGTTTCGATCTTACGAAAAAATACAATACTATATAATAATAAAAATATTAACTTTTTCCAATTGAAAAATAGTTTTCTAAAATAACTTTTTAAATAACGAGAAAAGAGAAAAAAAAACTTGTAAAAAAAAATGTATTTTAATTTTAGTAAAAATGATGCGAAGTGAAAATTTTAAATGATAACAATTTTCGCATTAAAAAGTGCATTTTCGTGTTATCGTATTTTCAGCACCGTCATCGCATTACTAAAAATAAAAATATTGACTTTTTTCAATTGGTAATCGTTTTCTAAAATAATTTTCTAAAGTACGAAAAAAGTGTATTCTAAAAGAGTACGATAAATGATGCCTAAAAGCATTACTCTTATCTTCAACAACATTTTTTTCATGAATTTCTCTAAATAGTTATTTATTTAAAAGTTTTCAATGGACTTCTGAACTCCGTTCTAAAAGTAACCATGTGCATAGTTAAAAAAGGAAAAGTATCTTCGATTTATTATTAGAAGTTGTTTGGCAAATCTTATTTGTACAATGTTGCCATAAGAAACGACTATTAAAGTGAAATCTTAATTAGATATCGTTCTTTAAAAAGAAAAACTACTCCCAAACGTATAAAAAAGATTGTGTACGGAGTAGTTTGCGAACATTTTGTTTCATTTCATTCCATTTTGTTCCATACCAAATCCATAAACTAAAGGTACAGCTATGGGCTACAGCTCTATCGCCTATATATGCTTATCATCGATTATTTCTTTCCAAATAATGTATCTACAATGATTCTCGCTGAAATTATTCACTTAAGATGCTACGCTCGTAGCCTAAGCTAATAGCTCACACCTGAATTGAACGCCTCTTGTAGAAATCATAATTACATCTTGCCTTAATTGCCAGACTGCACTAAAACCAAAGCAAAGCAAACAACTTGAAATGCATTTGTATCTGTATCTGTATAGCTGTTTATCGCCTATAACAAAAAAAAAGCAACTTCAACTCAATATGAGCACGAAAAATATATTTGCGGATACATGGAGCGCATTTCCTTTTTGTTTTTAGTGCCTGTAGCTGTTGTCGTTGTTGTAGCTGTTGTGTTTCTTATAGTTATTGTTGTTGTTGTTGTTGTTAATTGGTTATCTCCACATTGAAAATCTCAACAACTTTTCACTTCATTTTGCCATGTTGTTATTGCTGTTGTTTGCTTGTTGCCTTTTTTGCGTAATTTAATTAGTATTCTGTGGCCAGAAATCTGATATTGTATATGGCTGAAGAGTTGTGTAGATTTTTTTTTTTTCTTTTTTTTTTTGTGTCTGCCCCACGTCCGCCCTCTCTCACGCTTACACTATTTTTATGCACACTGACAGTTGATTGACAGCAAATAGTATAATTTCTGTATCTATAAGGTGCTCATAGCCTGAACATAGATTGTCAGCTATATTTGTATCTGCAAGATACATATATGTGCATATGCATATAAGTAAGCAACTGTGCCAATGGCATGGCATAAAATGAACAATAATGGCAATCTAATCAACTGGGATAAGTCAATGATATCATTTTAAAGACTTGTACGATATAATCGTGAGAAACATCGCAGCGTTTATATCCTATAAATGGTCACATTTAGTTTGGGGCGCTTGGAAAGTATTTGTTAGCCCCAACGAACCATATTATAAGAGACTCTCACCATAAAATTTAAAAATTGTAAAATTTTGTAATAAAATTCAATTTTTATGTTGGCAAGCTGCTGAGAAGAAATTAAAAATGTTGTTCAATTTAGAAAGGAAAGTGCTGCATTTTGAAAAAAAATATACGCTGAAATGTACAGACTGGAAAAAAATTTTAAGAATTGACATAGTTCTGGCTTTTGAAAGATCTCCACGCATTGACTTCAATAGACATCCCTAAAAGTTTTTCATTCAAAAGTTGACTCCAATAGACATCCCTAAAAGATTTTCATACAAAAAGTTGACCTAGAAAAACTTCTGTAGAGTAACTTCTGATATTTAAATTGAGCTAGAGGAACACATCTGATTTCGCGATATTGTTTTAAAAGTTTGTTAGAAGAATTACTGAGAAGGTTTTGGTAGCGTTGATATTGACTTTATGGTGGATTGTAATGAATTTAACAAAAAACCGCAGCACCTCAATAAGAAAGTTAAAATCTCTGAAGATTCCCTAACAGCTTATTCGGATTTAGTTTTTTCAGAAATTTAAAATTGGCCTTGAATGCCTCAAATTGTTTTAAAACATTCTCACTAAACTCTGTCCAAAATAACTTGCAACAACTACGTCACTGTTTTGGAGTGAAACTTATAACTAAATAGATTTCAAGTACTATAATTAAATGATTGTGTTTTAGCGATAGGAAATTAAAAACGTTTTAACAGCGATACAAACTGATAAGATGATTGACATTAGACCAAAACTAACACAAAAAACCAACAAAGTAAAAAAAAAAACAAATACAACAGCAACAGCAACAACAAAAACAACAACAAATGTGTAATAAACAAGCGCGACAACAAAACTATTTAATGATTACTACTATTACCTCCAATACAAAGAGAGCTCAGCTTAGTGCATGTGTAAGGGTGTGTATCTGTGTGTCGGCTCTGCGTGTGTGTGTGTTTGTGTGAGTGTGTCATTAGAAATGCCAATTGCACGTAATACGTCAAATGTTTAGTGAAATTATTTTTAATGAAATGTTGTGTCATTAGACGGGCACTCACACAGATACACACTCGCACACACACACACACACACACAGTTACACACTCCGAACATCAATATATATGCGGTTATAGGCTAGTCAAAGGGGGCGCGTCTGTCTGAGGTCGCGCGATTAGCTCAGTGCTACATGAAGCTAGGGTCACACAGATAAAATATGTGACTGCATAGTTTTTATGTAAACTATTGTTTTTGCTACTTAGACTGTGTGACCTCATTAATTGCGAAAAATTTAAAAACGTAATTTGAGCCGAAATCATATCTTAATCATGGATAGATAGGAAAATAGCTTTTTAATCCCAAAAATCTTAGAGCCTTCTTTGTAGGCAAACAAAACTAAAATGGTATAAAGTAGAAATTAATTCCAATTTCTAAAAGAGCAACTTAGGCCTTCAGGCTCGTTTTGAAGTAATGTGCATTATATGCTTAGGTTAAGTTTAGAGTTGAGTTTCATGATATACTTTATATTTATATTCCTATTATTATAAGATTTGGAAATTTCAAGAAAATGCATAGTCTGAAGATAAAGTGGCACTAGCTAAGGAGATGATCTATAGTGAGGATGTTTATGCACAAATCAGCTGTGGTAGCCTTAATTTAAAACCAGAAATTAATTCTTTTGATACTAACAATGGCTTTACATCATTCCAAGACTTTTATGATATCGTTGCTGGTTATAGATAAAACATACCAGAGTGACCACGATTGCTTAGTCGGATTGTAGATTTAATAACTCTTTAAATATCTCTCTAAAAGCAAAACAATTTTTTTTTCGGGTCCATCAATTATATGGAAGATGTTAAAATATCGCTCGCAAGAACTAAAACTTGTCTGCAGAGAAAAAAACAACAAATGCAAAATCATATGAAAAAACTTCAAATTTTTAAATGAAAAAAAAATGAAAGGAAAATAACGGATTTATAGAAAAAGAGATCGATCGCTAGCTTACAAAAGCATATGAAAAATACTACAACAAAAATCGAAAAAAAAGACAAAAAAAAAAAAAATCAGCACCCTAGAAATTTATCGGATTCATAGAAAAAGAGATCGCTAGCTTGTATCTTACAAAAACGTTAAGCTGAGCGGCACAGTAGCTGTGGTACAGAGCTCTCTAGTTTCTAGAAAGTAAATTTTATAAATCAAAACTGGGAATCACTTTCTTTTGCAGAAATTTTGAAAAATATTCCAAACGCATGAGTATATTGAAATAAAAAAGTATTTCACTGCACAAGAATTCTAAGAAATTTACAAACATCGAAATAATGTCTCGAAATTTGTTTTTTGGCACCAAGAAACTGTCTTAGCTTAATTAACTGCTTTCCACAAATACTTTCTTTTGTTAAAGTATACAGATATATAAAGTACAACTTTAAATAAAGTTCTTATATGCAAATAATTTCACCCCGAAAACATTTGTTCCATTCCCAGTCGTTTGCTGTCAAATAATTTGCCTGTCTGAACGTAGCTTAAGTGTGTCTGTTCGTGTGTCTGTGTTAGTTTTGTTAATTTAGCTAAAAGTCCATTAAATGTTTTAGTTCTTATTGCAATGGACGATATTGTTGTTGTTGCAACTATTAACGTAATTGTGCATAAGCGTCGTACTCTCCTGCTCTTTTGTACCTCTCTCTCTCTCTCTCTACCTTTCGTTCTATAAGTTTGCCTTTACACCTTATAGAGCAGAGCCAAGCCGTAATTATTATGATGTGTGACATGCAGCGGTCATCATCATTACATATACCCATACAATATATATAGTATATACTTTTTTTTTTATATAATGCATATCTTTATGCCTGTGTCTGTGCCAGTGTAGCCTGTCTCTCTACAAATCCTGATACCCGCCCTTGGGCATAAATTGCCCAACACTACATTTTGCACAGTGCAACAACTGCGCAGTTTACTGTGGGCCCAGACCCATTGGGGTTCAATGAACGACAAGTCCATAGAGATAACTGCCCCACATGCGAGCGCTCTCAGCAGCGTCAAAAATAATAAAAATATACATAAAACCAAAACAGAATTTAATATTGACGTAACCATGTTTTAATAATACCCTTGCGAATTACTTTATAATACGATTTGTTTCAATTTCTAAACTGATTGAAGATTTTAAAAATATAAAAACTTGATTCTTGGAAAATCGAAAAAACTTGTTAGCAAAATTTCTAGAAAAATAAACCCTTTAAACAAATTTCCAACTATTTTTTAAACACCCAAAAAAAAAAAGAAATGTGTTGTATGATAAGGCATAATAAATTATGTTAAGGTTATCTTACATCTTATCTTTTGATTATTTAATTATATAAAAATTTAAACAAAAAAAATGGTAGTTTATAGTTTTCGCACTTAATAAAGATAGCTGGATTTTATGACTGCATATATATGCTCCTAGAATAAATATTATAATTAAAGTTATAGAGCATATGGGCTAAGAAATTTTGATCTGTAGAAAAATAAATAAGAGGTACACTTACATGGTTTTTAAAATAAAGACAAATAGTGTACAGGATCTGAAATATCTAAACCGAGGAGTGTCCGAAAGATTAAGTGAGGATAATCATTATTATCAGGAAACGTTGTAGTCCATATATGAATCTGAAACATAAAAAAAAAGTCATTAGTAAATAAGCTTTTTCTGAAAACAGTATAAAATAAAGTCGTATTTAAAAAAAATTTTCCTAATGATAGTTGTGCACATAAAAAATTCAACATTTTGTAGCAAATTGGATGGTAGAAAGCAGAGTAACATTATTAAGTGCAAAATTTTTTGTATTTTATACATAATTTAATTTTTTTGTATGTGTTATCAAATAGTCCAAACAAAATTAATTTTTTGACTGATAAAACACCACCATTCTAAAAATTTCTAATATAAAAACTCGTTATTTCTTTAAAATTAAGAAATTCTACAATTTGTGTTTAGAGAAAGTTTGGAAATAAGACAGACCACAAATATATTATCTAAAAACCAATCCCGCCGTATATACTTAAATCTTAATTGGAATCGTGATCATGCCTTCAAACCGATTTTAGCCTAAACGGCAATTTTTTTGTGAAATTAATACACTTTTTTAGGATGCTCAGAACAAAAGCATTCCCACTGACTTGACAGAAATTTTGTTTTCGGAAAATTTTAGCCCAATTTCAAAACAGCGAAAGTTAAGAGATTTCTGGCGTATCCCAGATTTGCTCTGCTTTTCGTTTATATTGGAAATCTTTTCCTAATAGTTCCTAAACACTTTTAGCTATAACAGAAATTTTAGAATATAATATTTTGCATATATATATATATAAATATATTATTATAAAAATGTTATAATGATAAAACGAATTCCTGGAAACTAGGGGAAAAATAATTTTATGCACAATAATATTTTAAACAAAAGCAGTAAATAAAAAAATAATGAAAATATTCTAATGAAAGTTCACTAAAAATTTATAATTTTTGTAGTTACTTTTTCTATAAAATTAAAAAGTTCTACAACTTCTCAAATAATTTGAAAATTGCGATTCATAACAAATATTTATTTATGATTAGTTGCATTAAAGAATTAAAAAAAAAAAAAAAATGACTAAAAAACAAATCCGCCCAATGTCCTGCGTATTCCTCGAAACTAAGCGAAAAATATTAAGGATCTATAATGCAGCTCAACTGCTTCAAAAAGTCACTGAACTCTCTGGCAGTGTATAATAACAGCTCACACGTTTTTCGTATTTTTATTGCATTTAGCAATGCTGACTTTTAAAATCAACAGGCGAAAATAAAAAAAAATAAAAACAAAAATTATGCCAAATATAAAAAAAAAAAAAATAAATGCCTCACTTTACTTAAGCAAAATGATTTTTATCTTCATCGGCGTCGCCTCGTTTTATGAGCATCATCAAAAACTAATAAAAAGTCAATGCGTTTTTTATTTGCAGGCACTGTGGCAGCAACAGCAACAGCAACAACAAGAGGAAGACTTGTGGCAGCAGCATAAGGCATGCAAAAAGTCAAGGCAAGTAGCAAAAAGGCCTCAAAAATTTAAATGTTTGATTGCACTATGGCTGTGCGTGTGTATGTGTCTCTGTGTGTACGTGTGTGTGTGTGTATGTGCAACATGTTGCATGCATTCGCTCTTGTAATTTGCATATAAATGTTGCCAAAGTGCTTCAAATCTGAACGGAACGCGATTCCGTCCCAGAGAGCATAGTTCGTGGTTCCCCACTTGAGAATGCAATCACACTGGCAACTTGTGGGCACTGAAACGGAAGAGTGGAGTGGATGCAGTGGATATCTGGAACTGGGTCCGTTACATTTCATAATTTGATATTAAACATGCGCACGTAGAACTTGTAAATTTGCAAATTGCTAAAATGCATGACAGGAAGGCAAAACTTTCAGCCAAACCGAACCCGGGGATACGAATCCGAACTGAATCTTGACAGTTCAGTTTTTAAAAAGGTTTCGTTTTTAGTTGTTGTTTTTTTTTTCTGCCCTGAAGCATTGCGTGAATTTGCATTTACATGTGGCTTGAGTGCAGTGAGTATTTTTTTTTTTTTTTGTTGTACTTTAAAGCCTTTGCTCAATTGACTTTCAATTGCAAGGCAAATAAAAAACATATACATATACATTGACATACAGACAAGCCAAAGAGTATATAGGCGCTTGAATATTTCCAAATAAGAGCAATCCATTCAATGAATTTGTGATCTCAATTTTATTCTGGACTTCTTACGCAGCTGTTTGGATTTAGTGGCAGCTAGAATAAATCCTTCAAATAAATCCTTCAAATACTAGCTGATGAAAAAATCTTTAAAACAATCAAAAATTACGCTCTAAAATTATATATAAGAGCATTCTCTTGATTAAGGCCTATACGCAGAATGCAAAAAAAATTCCGAATGGGATATCCTAAATGGAATTATTTTTTATATAGGTTTTGTCATTCCGTAGGCCTTAACAAAAAAACCAAAAAAACATTACTTAAAAATGTTATTTGCTAAAATTATGTTTAAAGCGTTCACTAATTAAAAAAAAAAAAATTATTCCATAAACATTTTTTTTGCTACATTGAAAAAAAAAAGTATCGATTAGATAGTTAGAACCTGCGATACGTACTATATTTGACGTAGAGTACATGGGCTTTTTTTCAAAGAATTGTTACAAGAAAAAATTCAAAATGTAACCTTTTTATAATCTAGGAAATCCGTTCGAATTCGGATCTGATCCCAAGCAAATAGCCCATGTGCATTGTTTAGTTATATATTATAGTTCCATTATATAATATAGAAATAGGCCGCAATTTTTTTTTTTAAGTTCTGCTAAAACGAAAAAAATTAATTTCTTTATATGGATTAAATAATTAATATGTTAAAATTTTTTTTTTTCTTCAGGAATATTAAAAGTTTTCGTCGTTCTAAGCGAATTAGAACTAAATACACCTATTTCTGTTTTTACACGGTAGTTACATTCCAGAAAAACCGTGTAAAAAAGGCATAAAGTAAGTTAAGCTGCTATGAATATAAATTAGAAAGGGGAATTCCCTAACAAAATTTCCAAAAGATTAGTTTAATAAAAATATGTTTCTTTCAAATTTCAATCAAATAACTTTTTTTAAATTGCGCTAAATCGATCATGCTATTTTAAAACCGTGTAAAACAACATGCTTGGCTTGGCACTGAAGCATCAATGAATTAAAATAATTTTATTTTTTATTTTTGAAATATTTGAAAAATTAATTCAATTTATTTATTTACGCTCATATGACAATATACATTTGTTGACTAATTACAATTTAGAGAATTTAGCCCAACAGCTTTACAACTAAGACATTAGTTACACATTATTAACTCTAAATAGTTGTTCATATTTTACGCACACTAAGGTTCTGCTTCGTCAAATCGACGACGAAAGGTCTTCTCAGCTGTAAAATGAGCACAAAGCAAAAAGCGCATGAACATGAATACAATTTTTCTCCAGCGTCAGAACATAAGAAAATAATTCAAAAACCTTTTGATTTCAAAACGTTCCTGTTTCCTTCGTTCGAAACTCGAAAACGAAATTCTAGCACGTTTTGTAATACGTTGTTTTCAACTTTTTTTTTTCTGGCAGCATAGGAATATTTTTTGCTGAGACTTCAAGAAGACACCTAAAGACATTTTATTATACTGTAGTATAACTCTAAAAAATATATGAAAATTGATATGCCGAGACTCAGAGTTTTTATTCTCATACCCTCTGCCCAGAAGAAATGAGCTCTTGACCACGAAATGCGTATTGCCTTAGAGCCTCCAACTATTGCCGATCTCCTACCATTGTACAGCATTTCCACGAAAATAAAAGTATGCGATGCAAGTATCTTGTATCTTATTTGTATCGAATGTTATCCATTTATATCTAATATAATACATATAAATAAGTCCCAAGATAGTCTAGAAAAAAAGAGCAATATTTGAACAGATGGTGTAACTCAGAGCATGGTGCATTGATAAGCTGATGTTGTCCGAACACTCACTCTCTCGTTTTGGGCCCTTATCGTCATTGCAAAGCGGGATACCGTTTTTTTTTATAGCGTTTTGTTTACAAAAAAACAATTAATTATGGTCAATGGCCAACTTAAAAAAATTAGACTATAATAAAATTAATTATTAACTATATAACATATTGGCAGTGTTCTTTCTTATTTATTTATAAACGCCAACAAAAATATATCTATCCCTTTCAAACTCACTAAGCAATGCCACTAGAGCTTTTTAACCGAAAAGCTTTTGATCACTCACTTGCATTCACACGATACATACAATAAGGGTCAGCTTTTAAGGACGACACCACCTTATATTATTACACCATGGTTAAGAGCAGCGTGTGGTTTGGGTAACAAAAATTTTATACTATTTGTAGAACACTACGAATTAAATTCTTAATACCAAAAAACTTCGAATCAATATGTACTACAAATTCCCTTCAGTACGGCTCAGGCATGAATTAGTCATGAAATCATGCCTGTACTTTCAGTACCAGCCATGAGTCTACGCATTCATTTGTCACTGAATTTAACACATGCATGTCCTAGGCATTCACGCCTGAAGCTTAGCCGTAAGAATCAGCTATGAATTCAGTCCTGATAGACTTTGTAAAGTCATGCCTGAAATCACTGGGGTATTTTTTAGAAAAAGAGATAGGCATATACATTTTTGTTTGTGTCCTTGTTTCTCTTACAAAGCCATGAGCGATCGCTTGTTTTTCATGCCTGATTTGAGGGCTGAATTTTTCATGCCTGAACGACGGAACTGCAGGGTTTATATAATATATTTTTGATAGACTTATTTTAATCACATCTAAAATGTGAAAAATTGAAAAAAAAAAAAAAAAATATATATATATTTTTTAAATTCAAAAATTAATTAAAAATAGTTTTTCAGAAATCTCAAGAAGGCAAATTTTCAGTTTATGTCTCTTGAAAAATACGCCACCTAATAAAGGCAAACATTTTACTGAAACATATATGGTTTCTTGGGCTCAACTTAAAATATTTTTTTTTAATTTTTTTTTGTTGTTGAAAATTTAATTTTTATATTGAACAATAATATTAATTTTGTTTACTACTACCTAGAGAAGGAAGCTTAATCAAATTATAAGTACTTTAAATAAGTAAAGAACTCTTCCATATTTTTTTTTTTTTTGTATTATTTCTTTTAGTGCCTTGGTTTATGAGAAGTGCGTAGGAGACCCGTGTGAATAATCGGGCAGTTCTCACTAATCAAATAGTACCATATCTTATGTCTCCTGCTTTTTTGTAAATTGTGTTCTTTAAATACATACAAAAATTTCCCTTTATGTATTGTATTCGCACTGCTCTGACATCATTTGAATTTCTTACAAGTGATTGCTTTTCAATTGCTCATCACGCACACATCACCTCTCTGGCCAGAACTGATAAGATTACAAAGTACAGTCTGACTGATTAGCTGTCAGGCTGACATAATGCTAAAAATAGCCAAAGTTCATAACAGAACACAACACATGGTTCAGTTTTTGATAAAAGATAAGACCCATGCAAAGTTCCTTATTGGGTTAAGTGAGTTGGCCAAGTTTTGAGCCAAAAAAAAAAAAAAAACGAAAAGTTTGGCACAGTTTTTGTTGTTTTTAGTATTTTGGTGGCTTGGGGTGAGAGTCAAAATATGAGGGCTGTTTACGGTTTCGGGGTGACGCCTACAAAAACGCTGCTGAGGAACTCATGTGTGAGTGCATGTGTGTGTCTGTGTTAGCATTAGACAAATATGGCAGGCGCATGTGTGTAGCTATCTCTTTAAGTGTGTGCCATGTCCTGCCATAAGAAACCAACCACTAAGGCAAAAACGTTACCTTTTTTCACAAAAAATATGAACTACCCACATATATTATCTATAGGGGTGTCTGGAATTTCAATTTCTAGCAACAAAGTCAGGGTTAATTTGGCATTTTTAGCTTTAAATTTTGGCATTGATTGCTGTCTTGTAATCTTTAACGATGAAATGGTACTCCTCTGAAGCACACGCCATTGTAGCTTAAACTTTTCTCGCAGTGTTTTTGTTCGCTCTCTTTGTTACCCACGCTTACGCTCTCTCACCTTCCCACTCTCTCTCTCTCTCACGCTATCGTTGTCCTGTGTGCGTGGCTCGTTGCAAAGTTGCGTGCTCAGTCCAGACCTCCAAAGTCCTACCTCTAGACAGGGTCTGCATTTTTTTTTACTATTTTTTATTTTTTTTGTTGGCGACTTTAATGTGCGACGTTCGATTTTTCCGTTGCGTGCATATTTAACATTCAGTTGTTGTTGTTGTTTGGTATTTATTTATTTATTTTTTTTTGCTTCCTTTTCGTTGTTCTTAAGGGGAAATGTCTAATAAAAATGATTTATGCCTTATTGCGTGTTTTTTTTGTAGAAGTCAAATTAAGCTTAACTGGATATAGCTTGTGGGCCCTAAACTAGAAGTAGTTTATGAGCAGTGGATTAAGTTTTATGAAAATATTTTTAAATCAATGTCTCTGTAGCCTTTAAACCTGATAACAAGATCGTTAAGGGATTTATTAAGTGTACATTAAAATAAACCGATTCTTTGATTCTTTCGATTTCTTTGAATATGGTCAAACGGAGTTTGCAGGAAAAAAGAATGATCGCATGGATTGCTGGTGGTTCTATAATAGTTTGGGGTGGCTTTTATATGATGGGAGTTACCCCACTCAAGAAAATTTATGGAAAACTCACAAAAGATTCATATCTTAGAATTCTGCAACGACAAACTATTCCATCTGGAAAGAATTTGCTTGGTCAAGGATTTATTTTTCAACAAGATAAAGATCTAAAACATACTTCGGGATTATGTACCGGCGGTATGAAAAAGAAACAAGATCTTGGTGTGTCCTAGATCATGGAGTCGCCGTCACAATACTCCGGCATCAATTCTATATAGCTTTTATGAGACCGCCGTGTGAGAGATCTGCGACTATTTAGGCTTTCTCATATACAGGGCCGTAGAGAGAAAATCCGGACCCGGGGGGGGAAAAAGTACCGGCCACTCATCATTGTGTTCTGTAAATAATTACACCGGACCCCTGAGATAACTCCGGGCCCGTGGGGAATCCCCCCCTCCACCCCACCCTCTCGACGGGCCTGCTCATATATGACAGTTTCTCGGGGATACGTGGATACTCGTTCAAAGAATGCCGCAGTGACCAAAAATTCCCCTTTTCAAGAAAATCGCCTTGGGTCATATTATTATATATTTTTTAATATATCATTGTTCCAATTTTTCATAAATACATAGAAACTAGTCACTAGAAGTGAGTTTGCCATAACATATACCAAGAAAAAGCAGATAAAGTGAATTGTTTTTGTTAAAACGATATTTTTGTAGGGGTATTCATACTTTTGGCCTGTACTATGAATTAGTGAATTATTTTTACTAATTGAACCAAAGGCCAACAACCTAAGGCTCAATAAATACAAATTATACTCACAAAAGGTCAATGGAGTATTGATTACACAGGTCAACATGGTTTAGTTGTTGGAAAGCAAAGGGTCATTTCCGAAGTTATTTGCTGCGTAGAATCCGAACTTCGAACTTCGAATAGCCATAACTTTGCGATAACAAAATTAAAGGGTAAGAGTGGTACTAAATTATGTAACTGGAGTGATAGATCTGACTGGACACTGTACATAAGCTCAAAAGTAGCACATAACCTCAAATATCTCAATATATATATAATCCTGACGTGATGGGCCAATTCTGACCCCGGATTCGGATTCTACGCTACAAATTACTTCGGAAATTACCCTTAGCTTTCCATCAACTGACATGACCCCGGTATTTGTTGACCAGTGTTATTAGGCTCATACGAGTCCATGCAATATTTTTGGTACACATGATGGCACAATTTTGGAGCGAATTATGCTCAAAGCCATTTAAGCCGAAATGCAAGAAAGCAACAACAACATTTTCTGAGATTCCAATAAGGAAGGCGTAGAAACAACAGATTTCTGAAGTTAATCGATAACATCGATAAAAAAAAAAGCTCTCGAGTCTATACATCTTTGCTGATCTTTTAATCTTTCTAATAATTGAACCAGTAGAGTACTCCCACTTCCAGCCGTAATGAGAATCTCAAGTTTCCACAAATTATGCAGATCATAGCATACACAAAATAATATTCATCATTTTTTTTTTTCAAAATGGATATGTAGTAACATATTTCTAATAATCTTGTGGTTTCCACAAAACTAACAATGCCACCACACTTCAAACAGATTTCTCAAACAAAATAAATTACTTTTTGGTTGGGTTTTTTTCGTTTTTTTTTTTTGCGTTGCTCTCCATAAGCTCTAAAGCTTGTTTCGTACGAAAAAAAAAAAAAAACAAAATCCAAGACCTCCCCAAACGCAAAATGAAAGAAAAAATATGTCAACTTAATGCTAGACAAGTGTAACGGCCAGAACAAGAAAATGTGTCAAGCGGCCGAGGCTGCCAGCGCCTTGGACGACAGAGACAAATGCTCGGAAACTTGGATGCTTAGTGGCTACAATGTCTGCTACAAGGCGACCGATTAGCGCGCCAATTTTGCCAAGTCATGGCCAGCGGGGCGGGGGCTATGAGCAGTCAAATAAAATTAACAAGAAATTAAAGCGAAAAAAAAATACTACTACTAAATACTAAATGCTGGGCAATGTGTCAGCTTGAGATGACGCAATTATTGTTGGTCACATTTAATTAAAACTAAATGATTTTATAGCGGCTTTATATAAGACTAACGCACACAACTGTAGTGGGCAGCACCTTATATGTGCTATATATACCAAAAGAAAAAAAATACATTTACATATTTTAAATAAAAATTAAAATTTATGTGCACACTTTGGCACTCACCTTGCGTAGCATTTAAATCTTTTGATTTCTTTCTATTATAATTATATGTTTTATATTGTGGCACATAGATGCTATGTATTTTTTATTTTTAAGATTTATTGTTTAGCCAGCTTAACGAAATGTCTAATCCCTGGGCCATACGAAATTCATAGCTTCGGCAGTTCCTTATAATCTATGACCCAACTTGTATATCTTTTTTATTTTTTATTTTTTATTTTTATATGAATGCTACGCGTCGGCGGTTCGTTCATCTGTCGTCGTTGTCATTTCCACCAAAAAGATCGGCTATAAAAAAAATCATAAAAACCTATACACAAAGTATATACAAAAAAAAAAAACAAAAAAAAAAATATCATAATTTGTTTTATGGGCTCGTGCACGTTTCTACGAGTATAGGGCGTTGTGTGTAACGGCTTCTTTCATATTTCATGCATAAATCTAAAATAAAAAATAAAAAAATCACGCGTAGGTGCAGCCCTGGCGACCACACAATTTCATTTTCATTCAACTTGATCACGCCCTGCTCACGAACGCTGCTTTTTTAGCCATTTCAATTTAAATTTATTTAATATTTATTTAGATTTTTAGAAAATACGTCCAAAGTATTTTTAAAGCGCATTTGGAGCGCATCTTAAGCGTTATGCGTGAGCAGCTGTAGTTATGGATGAATCGTGATTTGCGTAATCGTGAGTAAAAGCGCGTGACAAACTTCATAAATGTCAAAAATAGTTTTACGCATATCAGGCTTTGAGACAATTGAAATTCGTTTATAAGTAAATTTGGGCAGAAGATACTTCTAAAGATGTAGTTAAGGTAGCTTAGGTTCGATAAAAACGTTTTCCAGACTTGACTCAACCCATTGTAATATAAGCCGAAATTTTAGTGTATCCAAATAATAATAAATAATATTAATCCGAGAACCATTTCGACTGGACACAGAATACAGCCTTCAACTTCTAACACTCGGGCCCTATCAGATAAGAGGTACATGGAACACAACGAGAACCATTTCGGATAGACCCAAAATACAGACTACAGAATATCTCTTATTATGGAACAAACCTTTGAGTGTTGAACAGTTTTTTTATATTTATTATTACATATTAGCACAACGAATGATAATTCATTAAAAGAATCAGAAATATGATTGAAGAAATGCTCGCTTATGGGTTCTTTAGGATAGGAACCTTAATGCCCTTTTAGCTGTTCGGAGGAAGACGCTACTGTGCCTTCTATCTATTATTGTCGTGGTTTGAAGCTTATTCAATGGAACTAAGTTATTTAGTGTCCTGTATGACTCCTGTTGGAGCAAAGGGCCTCAACAAAATTTCTCCAGCTATTTTTATTGTTCGCCAGCGCATTAATTTCCCTTCAGCATTTTCCGGAAGCTGTAATCTCGTCGTTTACGGTACGTCGCCATGGTGCTCTAGGGCGCCCGCGTCTTCTGGCTTCCTTCCCAGGTCTTGTCTTGGGATTTCACTCGTACGTTTGCGAAGCGTATACGCCATCGGATTTGGATGAATATCGGTTCTTTCCTACATCTTCTAAGCAGCTCACTGTTCGTGATGGTTCTTCGCCAACATATACCCAGGATCAGGTCTTACGAGAGGGGAGAGGTGTGGGAAGGGATTCCCCAGGGCCCGGAGTTTTTTCAGGGGCCCGGAGTAATTACTGTCATACTGTCGTGATTCAAAGTAAAGGTGTCATAGAGGGGCCGATACATTGTCCCTCCGGGCCCAGATTTTTTCTCTACGGCCCTGCCCAGGATTCTTCTGTGGCAGCGGTTGGTAAAAACTTGGGCGAGACCTTCAGTCATCAGCCGGGTTTCGCAGCCGTAAAGTAAGACCAACTTTACGTTGGATCTGTAGACTCTCAGCTTGGTGTCAGTGGACAGGGCTGTTGATTTCCATATTCTGTATACTCGTCCATAAACTGCTTTTAACAATGGCACAAAGTAAACTCATATAAATAAAAATGATTTTTTTTTTAAATGCTGCGATGTGATGCCTGGAATCTATTCGGAACTTAACTTCTTTAGCGTCTTAAAAAGTAAAATTTATTTCTAACATAAAGTACGATAACGATTTTATTCCGACGTTCTTTTTGTTTCTACATCGTCATGAGTATGGGTTTTATGCGGGTGGGGATCCAGGATTTGGTCTTGGGTGGCTTTTTCACTTCGAAGTGATACAACGTTCAGTAAGCAAAAAAAAAGTCAGTCTCCTGAACTCTTTTGCATTCCATCTTAAAACTGCCAATCCATTTTGCCAACTTTTGGTAAATGGGGGTCGTCCGGACGCGAAAACCGTCCGTGGATCTGCCATTGGTTGTAATTATCCCCCTCGAACTTAAAGTCACCTGAGCTCTTTTCCAATCCATTTAAAAACTGTCAATCCATTTTTCCAACTTTTGTGGGAAAGTGGGGGCACCGGATGCGAACATCCTCGTGCATCCTCGAACTTCAAAAACTGGAAGGTTCAGTAAGCCAAAAAAGTCAGTCTCCTCAGCTCTTTTCCATTGCATCGTAAAAATGATTTATCAGAGTGAAAGTAATCGAGAGGGGGTTTGAAGACATCCACGTGTTACTGGTCTGCAGTTTTTCTGAATCGATCGTTCTTTCTTAGCATTTCCTTAAGACTTTCACGAGCTTTTCAATTATTGGATTTGATACCGATTTTTAAATTCGACTGTGTAGATTCTCGTTTATAAAGCCTACTGCTGATATGTTGCAATCTAGAATGCGAACAAATTAAATTCGAAATACGGAATTGACACTGTAAAGGGTTTTTTGCAGCTCATCTTTTCAGCCTTTTTGCAAGTTTTTTTCCAAAGATTTTGCTGTGACAGCTTCAGAACATTCTCTAAAACAAATCCCTAATAAAAAGTGAAACTTGTACAACTTTAAATTAAATAATTGTACTAGAATCTTTTGCGAAACATCACGCATGACCTCAGATAAACTTTAACACACTTTGACCCTAGTCCATAAAAATATGATACCAGCAACATGTTGTGCTCAAAAGCAGCTGACTCATTTGTGGCATAGAAAATATGGAAAAAAACCAAACTACAAAAAGATGGTTATATAATGCTATTATTAGTATCTTTCAAGCAGAACAACGTCAAGAATTTTTTAGCTACAAACATGGCTCAAAGCATTGACTTAAATTTAGTTTTAATTTAGGGTCCATCAGTGTAGCATATACATACATACCTATATATTTGACGTACATATATGTACAAGCAAATGGCTCATTAAACTCAAATGCCGCATGTCTCTCTCTCGCTTGCTGTCAAAGAACAGTCACCAGCCAAGAAAACACAAAAAAAAAGTTGCGAGTTGACCTTCAAAAGTCATATAGAAAAATATATAATAATAATAACAGAAAAAAAAAGCAGCAACAAACCGACAATCGGTACAATTACAAAAACAACAAAAGTATTCAAACCCAAGCTAAAAATTTGAAAAAAGTTGGGGCAAAAAAAAAAGAAAAAACAACGCGGCTACACGCTTGAAAACAGGTTGTTGCCATTGTTATTGTTGGATTTTTGCTAGATTGTTTTTGATTTTTTTTTTTTTTTTTCTTTTTACCCATATTTTTATTTAAGCACTGCCAAAAATGAAATAATATGTTGGGCAAAACTTTCGCACGACAAAACAAGAATAACAAAAAAAACTTGGAACTTTATGTTTGAAATGAAATAAAGTGAGCAAATTTTGTTTGTTTGCACTTGATTTTTTTTTTTTGTTTTTTTTTTAAATTTATTTATATTCTAATTTTATTTTATATGCTGGCGAGTTTGCTTTAATTCGCTTTCAATTGTTGTGAAACGACGCAGCGTTCAAGTTTTGTGGTCCACAGATGATCGCATCACGCTCGGTTACTATTAAAAAGCAATTTCTCGTGCCAGTGTGACCAAGTTGTAGATTTGGTATATAAATAAGATACTTGGTGGTGTTGCTTTAAAATCCACTCAATTGAAGCTGAAGTGATTGACGGTGTGAAAAGATCAAGTTTAAGCTAGCCTAAGTACTGCATATAATATTCTCAAAACCAAAAGTGTCATATTTTTCATCTTTTATAAGAACTGACTTTTCAAGAGCATGCTTAGTGATTTGAATACTATTTTTTAAGAAAAACGTTAAAAAAAAGTGATTCTCTAGCAACTTAATAATTTAATCAAACTTTTTTTTTTTAGTTTTCCAGCTGTCCAGTAGGTTTCTTCATATTAATCTGCGTTGCCATAAAGTATCTGGCGCTGTTTTATCTCATAGAGAACTTACTCTAGGCTGGCAAGTCTTAAAAAAAACAAAAAAAAATTCCCGCGTTTTTACCACAAAGTGTTTTTGTTTTTTTTTCGTGCCAATCTCTAATGCTAGACACTAAAGTTAGTCTGGCGTATGAGTAATGTTTTTAGATTAATATACACATAACACACATAGATACAAAAACACACACATACAGTTGCACGTGCCGCATAAGCATACATACAAACACGAGGCACGCTTTTCAAGTCGTGAAGTGTTAATCAAAGCGCCGACGACGGCGACAACGACGGCAAATAAAAAAGCGCGCCAAAAATAAGAAATACCAAAAAAGTAGCAACAAAAAGCGAAAAAAATAAATAAATAAAAGAAACAGAAAAAAAAAAAAAAATAGAATTCTTTAATCATAAATGGGCTTCAAAAGTCAGCCAACTTTTTGGCAACGGCAAAATCTTGCCAAGCTTGTAGTTGTAGATACATGTGGCTTGGTGTGCGTGTGTGTGAGCTGTATAAATTACGCGCCAATTGTTTACTTTTGGGCTTTCTTACGGTAAATAAAGCTATCTGTAACGCTCTCTGTGTGTGTGCGTGTGTGTGTGTTTGTATCTAGATAAATATCTAGTGAAAATACACTTGAGGCGTGCTGCGGCTACTGTAGCTACGCGCGCGTCAATGCCAGCAGCGCCGCCTAGGCCTCCGCGGCGCGCAGTCAACGACCAACAGCAACAACAAAAAAACAAAGAAAAAGAAAAAAAAACGAACGCGTAAACAGATCATCGAACTTCACAAAAGCGCTGTCTCTGTGTGTGTGCGTATGTGTTTGTATCTGTGTTTAACGCAGTAGCTGTTGTTCTTGTTGCTGCAGCTTTGGCTTTGAAATGCGCATTTTTTTTTTTTTTTTGCACATACATACATTGTTGTTAATTTTTCATTAATTAAAAGTTGCCAGCAATTAATTGAGTTGGCAGCGCCCACACAAAATAGCACTCACACACACGCACACGAAAATCAAACAGCTTTCACCAGCAGTTGACGTCGCAGTCGCTGCGCTGCAGACTTTGTGGCCGGCGACAAGGCAACAAAAAACATGCAGCCTGCAGCCTTTAGTCAAAGAGTTGCAGCAACAAAACACACACACACACACACACGTTCACATAACTCAACACCAACACTGCGTCGCACAGAAACTCACCACAGCAGCAGCAGAGGCAGCAGCGCCTAGCCAATAGCCAACCAACAGCGAGCGCTTGTTTCAGTCGCGTTTAGGCGGCCTGCGTGTTAAGTTGTGTGCTAACGGTAAAATGCCAGCGTACCAGTCTAACTGGATTTACTTGATCGACTACGTGCGTGCGTCAGTCTGTGTATGTATGAGTGAGTGCACTTGTAGCGCTGCTGCTGCTGCGCCGACGTCAGCGTCTTGCTGCTTACGTGCTCAAGTGAACGTCGCGTACTTTTTTTGCTCTACTCTGCTGATTATCGATTGATAGCGGTACATTTCGCCTAAGATAAGCCAAAGTTGACGCAGCGACGGCGGCAACAATGCAACAAGCGTCGACGCTGACGCCAACGTTCACACACACACACACATACGTACATTAGAAATGTGCAGCAGCCGACGTTTGCGTCGTGTCAAAAACTTCGGCGCTGCGCGATCAGCTTGCCGCCCCTTTTGCGCATAAGCAGCACACGACACAAACTGCGCACGTCGCATTTGTTGCCGCTGCGCAGTCGCCGTCAACGTCGCTGTCAGCGCCAACGGCAGCGTCGCCGCTGTCTTTTCGAGTTGTTTTCTGCGCGACTTCGCTGCGTTTTTTTCAGTTTGGTTTTAGAGCTCCATTGTCGCGCATCTAACGCTGGACAAACGCTTCAAAAATAAAAAAATAAAATAAAAACGCTTGCCGCGTGTGTTTAGCAAAAAATAAAAAAAAAAGCCGTGGAACGTACGCAAAAGTGTATGACAAATTTTTGCTAAAAAAAAAACAAAACAATTAATGTTTTGCTTGTTAAAAAAAATAAATAGAAATAAATTAAGCTTAAAACAAATGAAACGTAACGTAAAAGGGTGTGTACAACAAATTGCATAAATTAAAAAAAAATTACACTTAAACGTTAAAAGTGCTGCGAAAATTGTAGAAAAAATAAAAAAAAAATAATTGCCTTAAACGTTAAACAACAACAAATTAATTTAAAAACTGAAATCGTTTATAAACCAAGCCATATTGACAAAAACTGCTTAAAAGGCAACTTTAAAAACAACAAATTTGCATTTATGTGGCATTAATTTGTGTTATAAAATAACTTATAAAAACAAATATCCAGTTAATAAAACGCAAAAATGCGTCTAAATATTAATTATGCACTAAAAAAAAAAAAACCACACACGAACTTGAACACGCAAAAAAAAATAAGTTACAAAATTCCTAGCCTGCAGCTAAATTAAAATAAAATAAAAAAAATCGCGCTTTGTACAAGCTGGAATTTTTCAAGCTGGTAAGATTTTTTTGCCTTTTTTTTCATTCTTTTATAGAACTGCTAACAAATAAAATAATAAAACTAAAAGAAATAAAAGAAATGCTGCAAAATATGCCAACAACTTCTACCTGGTTTTTGCCATCAGCGAGGTATAGAGTTCCTACGTTCATTTTAAAAACTCGTAGGAACTTCATACCGTGCTCTTGGAAGGCCACAAAACAACAACACAAACTGCAAAAAAAAAATACAAAAAAAATAGACATACGAAAAAGTTAAAACAACGACTTGCGCAAAAACGCTAGCAAAACGCGCTAAACTCTTGACTAGCAGAAAAAAATACTAAAATGTGTCTGCTCATTTTCAGCTTAAAAAAGACCCTTTTCAAAAGCAAAAACCAGAATAAAGGCTTTTTGAGATTAAATATAACTTAGTTTCGTACACTTGTATTTCAATACCGAAACTATCTTTTGAGTGTTGAAAAAAAAATAAAAAAAATTCTTTGCAGTTTAACTTTAGTGTAAGACACTGCTGACAAATTCATGCAGGAATTAGAGAACAAAAACAAGTTTGGGTACACTTTTTTGGTGAATAATTTATTTATGAATTCTACAGCTTTGAATTCCCATGACGAATTGTCAGAGCATAAAAGTGACCCTATAAAAAATTAGAGAAACATGCATTTTTTTATAAAACACAACGTACTTCTTTAAACGCGCCGAAAAGTTAATTCCAAAAATAAACAATTTCTACAGATATGTATTTTTTTTTTGGGAGCCAAAACCCTATACAACCTATTTAAATCGCACATAAGTTATACATAAAAAAAATACTAAAAACTTCTTGTATTATATTAGTCACGAGCAAGTATATAATTGTATTGGACACCATCACTAAAAGTAAACTTTTCTTAAGATTTAAATATCAGAAAATGCATTTTTTTTTTAAAAAATACAAATTTTTAGATTACAACATTTTCTTAAAAACTAGTCCTCACTTAATATGAACATTTACTGATAGCCTTTTTCTTTTAACACTTGGAATTTTTCAATAAAGTTAGTCTGAAATTTTGTGTTAAGCCGTCGGGAAACGAAATTTGATAATATTACCAACTGAAACTTTTTATTATAGAACTGATTGGTTCCGACTATTCATTTTAAAATAGTGAATATTTCCTAGCATTAATATTCAATTCAATTCAATTCACGGTTTCAATTTATAATATTTACACTTAACGTGATTTCTAATATACAAATTTAAGAGCTCAGGTTCTAATAACCTTTCTACTTAGTTATAATATTATGACTTCAAAAAATGTACAATTTTAATATACAAGATTGTGGAAAAAATGCAAAAAACCAACTGAAGAATTAGCATTAATATTAATTTTCAAACATATATTAAATAATGAGTTCTCATTTAAAAAAACTAAATTTTTCTAAATCTAGTTAGTGCCAAAAGGTTGCGCTCTTCAAAAAGGCTATAACTCCAAAGTAATTTAAATAATCGTTTCAATTTCTTATAACTTATAAGGCATACTACCATGTAGATGCTATGACCAACTTTTTAAAAATTTCCCATACAGCTTTGTCATTGCAAAAATTTCCCAGACATCCTTAATCGAATTACGTTTCGCAAGATGTCGCTTCGGTTCTTCGAAAAGGCAATAATTCCAAAGTAATTTAAACAATCGTTTCAATTTCTTATAACTTATAAGGCATACTACCATGTAGATGCTATGACCAACTTTTTAAAAATTTCCCATACAGCTTTGTCATTGCAAAAATTTCCCAGACATCCTTTTCGCAAGATGTCATATGCGGCAACACCCGCTCTGGAAGATATATTTTTGTAGCCCGGAGCGTTGATATTCACTTGTCATATTGGTCCTGGAAAAGCTCGTTGTTAAACAACTATTTCCCTAGTAGTACGGCCTGGGAAAAACCCGGAAATATAGCAGCCTTTACCAAGTGGAATTCGTTGCAATTAAATATTCATTTTAGCCAAATTTTTCAAATTCCAGGACTCACAACTCAAATTGTATGCCACTCTACTGCTAGTCTATAAGGCATAGTCTATAAGGCATCTTCTCACTCGATATTTTGCAGCTTTTTATTCAAAACTTAATTAATGTGTAAAGCCCCTTTTTTTTAAAAAAAAAATTATTTAGCAGCTGCCCAACACTAACCCACCAAGTCAGATAAGATATAAACTAGTCAGATAAGGGGGTTTTCAACAACTCAATTCGTCTGAAATTTTGACTACTCTGGGGGAAAACTAAATCATACGTTAACGCTTATGTTGGCCAAATTATTTTGATCGATTAGACCACTTTGGAGTGTTTGAGATTATCTTTTACTTGCGCCACTTATTGACCATTTGTCATAAATTATTTTTAATCAATTATCAATTTACTTGCTACTGATAACAATTATTGTTTTTAAATTCATATAACTTGAATTAAATTCGTAATATTCATTTAAAAGTAAGCGCATGTTATATGTTTTATATGCGCAAAGTGTTGCCTTAACTATGAACTCTGTGAGTTTTAAATAAGTTTTAAGTATATAGAAAATATTGCAATTTAATTTAATATTTTCTAACTAAGCCTATACCCAATATCTATCGAAATTTCAGTTCCGACTGCATAACTCTCTAAGACATAATTTTTTCTTAAAAAAAAATGCTGGTAAATTAAGAAATTTTTAGGGCCATTAATATACTTTCTCAATTTTTTATTTATTTATTTATTTAACTATAAATTAGAAGTCAATTCTAAATTATAATGGTGTGTAAGCCAGAGTAACCTAGGCCTGCAAACAAAAAAAAATAATTTTTTTTTTCTAACTTCTCTAATAAACGGTCCACGTCATCATATAATGCAATTTTTAGTACAATTCATCCAAAAAAGACGCTATAAGTATTATGATTATTTGCAGGAATAAGTTTTCACAAAAACGAATCAGATTTTACTTTTTGGTAGATTTCATTTTTTCTTGTTTTGCCTGGAATTGGATGGGTTAAAGGTTACATCGGTTCGGAATACACTTGAAATATCTGTCTCCCTAAAAAATTTAAAAAAATCATCCTTAGAAAAGTGTATCAAAAAGTCAACAACATTTTTATATTAAACTAGGGGGCTCCGCAAACGCCGGAATAATTGGGAATTGTATTCTTTGGAATTCAAATGGTAAAATTGTACTAGAAAATGTTAAATTAATCCGTGGAATCGAAATTCTCATTCTACTGTCACTAACTAAACACCTTGATGTATGTAAATTTCTTGATTAGTTCTTTTTTCCGATATTTTAATAGTTATTCTGGTCCAACAAATCATAGTACATCAAAATCTATCCAGCCGTTCTTGAGTTATAAATGGTGTAACAAACAAAAAGTTGGTTTTTATTTATACGGATAAATCAAATTATTTAAGAAGGCTCTTTGAGTAAGGCTGTCTCAGCACCTTTTCTTAAAACCCAAGATCTCCAGCAAGCAGTCTTCGTTTTAAGTGATTTGTAGCTCATATTAAAAAACTTCAGAGAGGCCAAAAAAAAGAAAAAGATTGAAACCCAACACAAATAAAAATAAAAAAATACATGAATTAGTAGACATAGGAACAATAAAGGAAAAATTAAACATACACTTAGAAAAATAATCAAGTATTTCGTACTTGAGACTACGAAATCCACACTTGATTTGAGTGTAAGGACGAAAATCCTGAGATGATCTTATTTCAAGTATTTCGATTTCAAGTCAAAAATGCTTGAATTCAAAACATGATTTCTTAAGTAACACTAGTTTACACGAAAAATGAACCTTCCTTTTTTTTAGGGATAAGTGAAATGCTCAGAAACTTTAGTTTAACCAAGAAGTATTTACCATAAAAGTGAATAAATAGATGGCTAAAAACGAGTTAAAAAATCAGAATTAGCTGGAAATACACTAGTTTTCAAATTTAAGAGTAGTATAAAAGTGTCTTTTAGGGTAATTTTTCATTTTTTTTTCTTAAGCACCGCTTTCGAGATTTTTTCGAAAAACATGTTTTTGGGCACTTTTTCAGTTATTCGTCAATATCTCGTGAACAAAATCGACATGAAAGATGAATAGATTTAAAGTTCTTGATATGATCTTTACAGTGATATATGATATGTACAGATTAAGTAAAAATTGTTGAAGTTACAAGCAACCAAAGTCGAAAAACCATTTTCGACAAATTTTTGGTTTGCTTTTTATTAACGAAAACAAATTTTTAAAAATTGTGTTTAGCTTTAATATTTTAGAGTCTAAGATCTTCGAAATCAGATAGGAACTGTAGATGTTATGGAACCAGTTCTCAAAATTCTCTTGAATCAACTTTATATTAACGCTTAAAGTAAGTAACTAATGTTCTTGAAACGAATTACAAACAAAAAAAAATTAATAATTCACAACACTCAATTTTAGAATAAATTAAAACAAAGATGAAAAGCTTTTGCTCAACACTGTAAGCAAATATTGCTTATTTACTTGCTTAAGAAAATTTATACATTAAGAGCAATAAATAATACATTGGTTTTATATAGCCATGATTGAAATTCGTCCAACAGATATCTGTCAGGGACTATTTTTAAGTATCTTACTTTAAGGTTTTAGGATATGTACAAATCGAGACATATGTTTTAAGCGATTTTTGTCACACTCTCGTCTATAACAATTGTCCATTGATACATGAATTGAGATATGCACTTAACGGCCTGACCATAATTAATATCAAGTTTCACTTAGTGTCTTAAAAAAAAAATTACATAAAATTAATCAAATAAAAACTGGAAACTGTCTCACATTAAAAAAAAAACCCTTAATTTTTAGTATATTGAGTAAAAAATGCTGTCGTATTTATATAGTTTGTGAATCTGAAAAGCAGGAAGAAAATCTTCAATATACATACTTATAAGATTGTATAAAAATAATAATCGTCCGTGCTCCGGAAAACGAATCCGAACATTTTTTTCGGATTTCATAATTTTTAAAATATTTTTTGATTTTTTTAGATTAATTTTATGCCAACTTAAAGTTATATATTTATTGTAAATTATTTTGAATTATATTTTTTCTGACTCAACCCAAAAAATAACATGCACAGCCAAAACGAATTTTTTTTTTGTGTTCGTGTATGTGCACATGTTATACACGAACACATGACCGATAAGTGTTTAATTTCAATAAATGTTGTTGCTAAAGTAACATCTTTATGTAATTTTATTTAATATATAGAATAAATAAAGAAATGAAAATTAAATGTAAACAACATAGAGTAATAAAAAGGTGAGAGCTGCGGTAACCATGTCAGCTGTTTTGTATCAAACAAAAATAACATGAGAATTTATCGGAAAGATAAGAGAAATAAGGGAAGTTATCGACAAAAAAAATTCGTTTTACGGAGCACGCAAAAACGAATTCGAATAAAATTGTTCGATTTGGTTTTTTCGTTTTCCGCAGAACGGCTGATTGATTTACAATAAATATAAATTAAATTAAATACTATTGCCACACCTAGGTAAAGCATAGGGCGGGAATGTATTTGTTTGACAAAAATTTATGGCATTATAAAGTATTTGTTTGGACAGAAGACAGAAATTTTGCGAATGTAATACACATCAAAATAAAAATTTTAAATAAGAACTTTGAAAATAAAACATATAATCAGCAAAAATAATCCAATTTGTTACAAGTTCCAACATCAATTTTAAATCTCAAATTTGAATTTCGTAAAAATTTTTTGCTGAACGTAGCAGGATAACGTCTGCTGGGTTCTCTAGCACTATTATAGCATTTTTTAAGGAGAAGTCTGTCTAAAAGCAAACGGCGCTGTTCCCATAAACAACCGAAGTTTCTTTAAGATACTATATTTATAATAATTGCGTGTATCGCTAAGACAGCACCATATTGGATTTCTTCTGTTTCAAAAGTTCGGGACTCACGACTTCTTAAAGGAACTTTAAACCATTTAAATTCTTTTGTGCTTTCTGTCAGATATTCCACAAAGTATACATATTTAGCTTGTTGCAGACTTTAAAAATTTTAAACTGTTAATTATTTCAAAAGAAATGTTTTACTTTAAGCTAGTTTAAAGGCACAAAAAAAAAAAAAAAAAATCAGCGCAAATCGTTTCCTTTCAAGTTTTTAAGTTCTTAACTTTAGGTTCCCATGCAGAACTTCAACGTGTATGTATATTGTACTTATGTGAAACTTACTTTTATAAGAAGAAAAAAAAGAGAACCCAAGCCATTCCAAAGACCTTCAACGGAGCTATGTATATATAACTACATATAAGTGCAGAGCAATGTCAAAAACCTTTGTGGCCTGATTGCCAAACGCGCAATGATTTCGCCCAGTGACGGGTTGCTTTGTTGTTGTTGTGTGTTTGTTGTTCTTGTTGCAGTTGTTGTTGTTGTTGTTGGTTCGGGAGAGGCTGACAAAAATGTAGCATAAGAAAAATGCTGGTCTGAGACGCCGTTTTCCTGTAGTAGACTTTCGAAAAAGTGCAGCCAAAGCGCAGCGACTTAATGGCGCAACAATAAAACTGCAACAACTGCAACAACAACAACAACAACAATCAGCAAAGGCTGAGGGCCAAACAGGCAGACAACAAACATGCGCAACAGCAACAGTAACAGCAACAACAACAACAACAACATCATCATCAACTTCAATTTCAGGCACAGTTTCGACCACAGCCCCAGCAATTGTTGCACGCACATTTGAGTGTTGACTGCAGCTTTTTGGCTATGCATATACCAGTACATACATACATACATACATACATAAGTCTATATACATACATCATATACTATATCACATGCAATATCACATATGTGGCAGACAGAACATAAGCAAAAGATATGCATTTTATAGATACGCTGCCTCCGCTGCTGCTGCTTGCCACATTGCTGTTGCAACAACAGCCCAACTGATATGAGCTGCCAGCAAAATGCATACAACTTTATTTGTGCTCTCTGCCAAGCCGCGCTGCTTATCGCATTGCCAGCAAAATATATAAAAAAAATATAAAAAAAAAATACACAAAATTTCATACTACATAGTACAGTAGATACTCGAAAACCATAACCAATTGGAATTTTCACATTATTATTTTTCTAAAAGATTATGCTCTGATACACGTCTCAACGGCCAGTCGTGGTTAGTTCCAGAACAAAAACATAGACCGCCAGGAGGAACCTGTCCCGTTGCGTCTACGCTGGCGGACGCAAATTTCACACAGTGCAGGAGCAGTACCGAAGAATGTGCTCAAATCCAACTTTCAGATTTTCAGAACGTGGTACTTTCGATGCAAACCCGAATTTTTGAGGTTATAAATAAGTCGGGAGCCTGTTCTCACTATTAACTTAGTGTTTTTTAGTTCTTTTTTTTTACTTTTTGGAAAGTGTTCCTAATTGAATTTCGCAGTATAAATTTAATTTTTTAATGCTATTTGAAGTTTCAAGCTTTTTTTTTTTATTTAGGATAAGTTTTTAGTTCATTTAATGCTATTTGAAGTTTCAAGCTTTTTTTTTTTATTTAGGATAAGTTTTTAGTTCATTCGGAATAAATTATCGCTAAAAATATTATTCGAGTCACAAATGCTTTTTAAATAACTTAAAACTTAATATTTTTAAATAAAAACAGGTGTTCTTTAGACTTTAAAAATGAGTGGCTCTAAAACTCACCAGTCTATGGCAGAATTCGAGAAGATGCTCCATAGTTGCTTGCTGACCTCGAAATGGACAGCTTAGATGTTGATGGGTAAAAATAATAAGTAAAATATTCAATAAAATTACGTTGAAAAAGCAGCTTTCTTCAAAAAGCGCCTATTTTCTTTCAAGTGTTCCACTTCCAATTCGTCCGCATGGAACATTCCGTTTAACTCCAGAAAGCCAGTTTTGGAATGTTAGTTTAGAATAGAGCCTTGAACAAGGAAAAAATTTCGTTCCAAAATGTGTAGACCAAGAATGTGCTCCATGGACCGATTTAACCGTACCTTCGTCGGATGATAAGATAAACACAGCATTCGATTTTTTAAATTTCTACTACAATACGATTTAATATGGGTTATCTTATCAAGCGTCTTTGCCTTTCGCTTGCCGTCTGCCGTCTGGCTATAATCCCATCTTTGAACACCTTTCTGTCAGAAGTTTTTTTTTTTTTTTCGCTAACCCATCCCCTGAATGTTTGTTAGGGTGGCTCAATTTTTTTCCGTATAAAGGCTCACAGCGATTTTGATTCTTTGGGTCATTCTAAGCAACTTTGCCCAAGAAATTATGGGTCTAAAATGAATTTCGAGTCGCCCACTTTTTCAAAATAGGTTTTTTTTTTTCGAAATATTCAAAAATCGACTTAGACATTGCTTCGAAAAAAAATGTCTAAAAATTAAGTTAAACTTTAAGCTGAAAGAGAATTCTTGTACGAACATTTTGAGTCTAAGATCTGAAAAGTCGGTTAAGAATTGTAGATGTTATGGAACCATGTACGGAAGTTCCAATCTTCACTCAATCACACTTTTATATGAAAAAAAAAAATTTTCACTTACGTCTTCACGAATTTGTATGCAGCTGTAGCCGTGATTTTTCGTTCATAGCTCCTACAATTCTCAACCGATTTTTAAGATCTTAGACTCGAAATGTTCGTAAAAGAATTCTCTTACAGTTTAAAGCTTAACATAATTTTTAGAAATTTTTTTTCAATGCAATGTCTAAGTCAATTTTTGAATATTTCGAAAAAAAAAACCTATTTTGAAAAAGTGGGCGACTTGAAATTAATTTTAGACCCATAGTTTATTGGGCAAAGTTGCTTAGAATGACCCAAAGAATCAAAATCCCTGAGCCCCAGAACGTTTTTTCGGCTAATGTTTGTTCATATGACAAGTTGGTTTTTGTCATGAATCCATTTAAGAGCATGTAGACAGAAGTACAACTTCTTTCAAGGTTCCGATTATTCCAGATGGAAATTCTCAAATCGTAGTCAATTCGTCAACATAATATCATACTCTTCATCTATGGTTTTTCTCATATTTTATATCCTTCTAAGAGTTTAGATACCGCTGCAGACTTATTACTTACTTTCATCATTAACACGCTAGGGCTACGGCGCTACGACGAAGAATGGAGCCGCTAACCAGGAGCTACCAAGCCGAGATTATAAATAATTGGAATAAGGTTGAACTAGATCTTTTCTGCGCATTAATTAAACAGTTGGAAGTTTGAACTTTACACCGCTGCTATAGAACTCTCAGAACAGCCATGTTTCCATATCCGTTAATTTGGCATAATCGCAATTTAAGCAGATGATACTAGAGTGTCGAGGAGAGCCGATTCTACTGTCATGAATAATATTCTAACAATCTTTTGAAAACAATCTATAAGCGCTGGTATAACTTTGAAGTGTAAACTTTTATAAGCCCCGATGCGTGACGAGGAACCCTGCACCGTTTTTTTTCGTTCAACGGAAACGAATATCATCTTTGGACGCCGATTTAGATAAGAAATGTGCTTTGAACTATATTTCAATCCGCCAGCGATTTGTAGTTAAAATTTTCTTTCTGTTAAATTTCGTAAATACTCTTAAGAGCGTACGAAATCTTTTATGAAACTTTTTTTTTTTGTTTTTTTTTTAGAAAGATTTCAAATGAAAAATTATAACATATTAATGCAAATTTTTTTTTTAAAAGATAATTTATTTACGATCTATCACTTGGACAATAAGTAAATGTTTTCCAAATTAGAATTTAGAAGAAGTTATAGTTAAAATTCAATGAGTAATAACTATTTTTTGTTAAATGCTGTAAACTCAATTTGAAAATGGTAAATCCTGGACGTTTTAATCTCCTTGTTGTATCGCTATTATCCAAGAGGCCTATCGCCAAAACATTCAAATGATAATGTAGCCTTTCCACGTAACTTGTGCTAAGCCTTGTTAGAATGACTTGCGGTGCCCCATAATTGTATAGCATAAGTCCTTACAGGCTTCAAAAAGGCTTTGCAAAGCCGAAAATGACAACATGATTCCGAATTTTCCAAATATAAATTTGAGTAGTAATATACTAAGAAACACGATGTTGCATTTTCACAGTTAAAGGCCCCCCCAAATGGGATTTTTTTTTTTTGTATGAAGTTTTGCGATTCCGTGCGAAATATTTCGTACGGCGTAGACCCCTTTATTATAGCTTATAGTTTATTACTAATCAGCCTTCAATTATTTATTTTATTAACAGACTGATAAATCAATTTATTATTACTGCTGTTGTTTCGAAAAAAAATTAAAATTGAGTAGTATGTAGAAATTCGGATTTATATTTTATTAATATCATATTTATATTTTTAGTTGACTAGAACATACAAAGTCTGCAAAAAAATATTTGTTTATAATATATATTATAATGAATATTGTAATTTTAGTAACATCTAGACTATACAAATCTAATTAAAGAATTATTTTTAAATTGTAATTTTAGTAAGTTCTACTCATATGGCGACTACTGTTATATTATACACACAAACGTGCCAAGAGGGACTTTAATTTTTCCAGCTATACAACATCTTATTTTTTCGCCTATAGCTACCTAGACTATACAAAGTTTTCAAAGGAAATATGTTTATAAATATTGAAATTTTATACAATTGTTGGTTTGTGGGATCTACTGTACATAGTTTCATATAAAGCCAATAACCCAGACCAATAAAAGTTTACTTAAGAAATTTTTGTGTACTTTATAAATATTGTAATTGAAGAAAGTTCTAGTTTTGTGGGGTCTACTGTAATATGAAAACAATAGAATAGCTTTATACCTATTTTGCCTTTAAAAACCCAGACTAAATACTTTACTTAATATGATTGTAATTTAAGAATGTTCTAGTTTTGTGGTGTCTACTGTAATACGCAAACGCACACACACACACACACACACACACACACTCATCGCAAACACAAACAAACAAGAAGCAAACAAAAAGTCAAGAATGATATTTTTATCAACAGCGACAAGTGGCAAAGCGGCCAAAGACAGTAAGAGAGTAAGAGCGAGAGAGAGTGGCAAAGAAGCTTTAATGTACATATATATATATATGTTGTATAATATATACAGATATATACATATGTATATATTTTTATTTTATCGTACGGAATGGCTTCCTTATGACGACGTCCAGTCCAGCTTCGAAGCGTCGTCGTCAGCGTCGTCATCAGCAGCAGTAGCAGCGGCAACAACAACAACTACAACAAAAAATAATAACAATTTCTGTCGTTGCCAGACTATTTTTTGTTGTTATCGTTGTTGTTGTTGTTGTTGTTCCTGCCACATATTTGCCGCTGTCAGTTGCAAGTTGCAAGTTGCCAGTTCGGCTGGGTCTCTTTGGCCTAGCTGACAGACTTGGGTTGCATTGTCCATTTCAACGCTTTAAATTCTTGTATCTCTTTTTGTTGCTGTTGTTGTTGTTGTTGCTTTGCTGTTGCAGTTAATTTAATTTCAGCTCATAAATCAAAACTGTGCCGCGCAAAATGTTTGCTTTTGACGCGACGTTTTTGTCGCCAATTTTTCAGTATTTTTTTTTTAATATTTTTTTTTTCACTTTCTGGAGACAATTTTTGTTACTTTGGGCACTCTGTGAAATTGTTTCACTTTGCAGCCTGTCGCTTTGGCCGCACGTTTGACAAACAACTACAATAACAAAAGTATCCACAAAACTTGCCACAACATTGAGAGCTGCAACTTAACTTGGTCGGTCAGCTGCTGCTATGTTGCAGCTGCATTGGAAGCTTCAAATGTCTGACAATTTAGAACTAAAGATACAATCGAAGCAATAGAAATAAAAAAACCAAGTAAAAATAAATTAAGCTAAATATAGGAGCATTAGTTTTGGGTACTTGTTCCTAACAGCAGGATCTTCGTTTTTGCACAAATATTATTGTAATCATATTTTTTTTAAAAAAACAAAATTTTTCACGAAATTAACGTTTTCGAAATTTGGATGCCATAAGCGACATCTTGACAGCATTTGATATATATACAGTCGTGCTCCAGAAAACGAAATCGTATGAAATATTCGGATTCGTTTTGATTTCACACGTTTGTTGCTACCAATTTCACCAAATCGAATATTTTATGTGATTTGTTGCAAGAAAAATCCAAACGAATTGGCAAAATTGGCTTAAAATTATACGTCATTTAAACTGAAATAATTTATTTTAAATATTCTTTGATATTCTTAGAATCTAGTTATGCCAATTTCAAGTAAGATATTGAAATTGTTTTTTTCTAACTCAAGTCAAAAAATAGAAAATACAACCCAAAACGAATTTTTGGCTTATAGTACAGTAAAAATATACCAAAAAAGTGGTTGACCAGGAAAAAATTTCACACTGGAATTTCGCTTGCTTACATTTATTTTGACATATGTTTCAGCCCATTAATCTCAAAAAGGCAAAAAATATTCAAAATTGAATTTCGAGTTTTATTTGTAATGGAAGATATACCCAGAAGTTTGTATTTTGGGCGATAGAGGTCGCTAAAGTTACTCAAAAGCTGTATTTCGTAATTTTGACCTCTCCCTTGTCCTATTCACACTGGGGCACATTTAACATCTAACATCTTTTGTCGTTCCGAAATTTTCTACTTCATTCCAACATCTTGTGGAAATGTTCCTATCTTATTGCGGCCCGATAGATTTTTTGCTCCTCCCTGCGAAAACGTGAACAATATCAATGAAAAAGACTGTTTTTGGAACTGGGACAAAATTTTAAATGTGCGGGCATATATGGCTAAATAAATCATAATTACATAATAAATAAATGAGCCAGCAGGCCTTTAATTCGGAGCTTCTTACTTTGCTGAAGGGGAAAAAAAAAATAGTTGATGTTGTAAATCAACTCATAAAAATATTGATATTTTATTTTAAAAAGCATTTTTAATAAATTTTCATAATTTGCTTATTTTGGTTAACTTTCCATATGGTAGCAAGATGATAGATGTTCTCAGTGTGAACATCTTTTTCACATCTTCAAAAAATCCCATGCGTTCCGCTAAAATGTACGCAGTGTGAATAGCCCATAACGATAACTCATAGGTGCGGCAGGATTGAACAAATTTGAAAATTACTCGAAAAGGCGAAGAGAAATAGAAGATTTTATCGAAAAGATTTAGGGAAATATGAGAAGTTATCGAAATATAAATAATAGTAAATAACGCGTTGAATTATACTTACAGTCCCAAAATATTATATTAATATCTACAATTTATATTAATAAGCTCAAGACTGCTTTCGTATGTCCCATAAACGGAATTAATAGAAACGAGAGTTTTCATCTAAAATTAATGTAAATTTTCAAAAATAATCTCAATTAATAATAATAATTAACAATTTTGATTTTAGGTAAAAATACAAAATTTTCCACAAACCATTTTAAATCGAAAGCTACAGAAGAGATAAAACCAATAAATTTGAAATGTCATATTTATTATTTGCTTTCAACAGGTTATACCTTTTTAATTAATTTGCATATAAATATGTATGGAATTTTTTTACTTAAAACAATCAATCACATCAAGATTATAATCTATTATTTATTTCCTAAGAATACGTTAAAACAAACAAAATTGTTTGGATGCTACTAAATCTCTTCCAAAGACAGGCAACATAAGTTTGTATATATGCTCAAGAGCATTAACTTTAGTTGGTTAAACTAAAAAAACTGATGAAGATCTTAAAGTTTCAACAAAACAAAATAAAGTTGATGCTACGCCAATGAAATTTTATTAAGGTTTTATTTATTAAGGTTTAGCTAAAAAAAGTTATGAAAATCTGGTCACACTATAGCAATGGTAATATGTACTGACCTAGGGAAGCAAAAGATGACAGATAAGTTGGATTTAGCTTAGTGTGCCTAAATATTAAAAATTCTATATGGGGTGCCAAGCCACTTGGGGACTACTTTGATCAACTTTAAAGTTTTTAAAACAAACATAGACTCATCCACACTTCACAATATTCGGACGACTTGGAAAACTCAAAACCCAAAACGTATGGGGGCCCACTTGAGTCCAGTACGGGCGGTTCAGCCCAGCCCAGCCCAGCTTCGTTGAGCGGAGCGGAGCTGAGCTGATCAGAGCTGAGCTGAGTTAAGATCAGCTCAGTAAGGCAGCTGAAAGCGCACTCAAAAGCGTGACAGTAAATAGTAAACTAAATGACAAGTACTCACAATAGATATAGATAGCTTGGATAGGTTGATATATACACAATCTCTGGGTGTGTTTGGGGCCAAAATGTTAACCCTAAACAAAGACCGAGAACATGATAGAGCTCAGCGATCACAATGAAAACTCGTTAAATGCCAAACGCTTGACACGACCCAATGCCCAATATTGAATATTCCAATGCCCCCCGAATACGATTGACGGGCTGAGGAACTGAGGAACTGACTGAATGACAACATGACTAACTGGAGAAGCACATCAGTTGGAGTAATGTCGGCAAAACAACAAACTAAACAAAATTAATACTAAACATGCTGACATAAAGTATTTTGTAGTTTGTTTTTTATCTTTTTGTACAGGTTCGTATATATTTTTTTTTTCTTTTAGAACCCGCAAGGCATTCGAACCCAGCCCAGCCCAGCCCAGCCCAGTTTTCAACAAAATGCTGACCCATATCAGCACAAAATATGCTAATTATTCATTGGGGTAAGACTCAACAGAGTGTTCAGATCGGCTTGAAACGCGTTGGGGGCTGTCATGCGACGACGGTCAAGGCTAGGCGAAAACTTTTGTAAAAGTTGACCAAGCCACCCTAATCTATAGATATATATCTATACGAAGTACTTGTATATACGTGCATTTATATATACTATATGTGTCTGATTCAGAAAAGTCGTCGCCGTCGTCGTCGTCGTCGTCGTGATCTCTGTGCTGCTTCTGGGCAAATAGATTTTATGTAATTAACGCTGACGTCAGCCTGGATAATTTCATCGACCATACAGTATATAAATACATATAATATCAAATTATTTACAAGAATCAATTTTCAAAACATTTAGCTGCATGTCAATAGTATGTATATATATATTCACTGTAGATGTTTAGATATAGATACTACCAGTAATAAGCCAAGCCATATTTCAGTGTCACGTCGGAAGTTGTTACCAGCGCTGAGTCAGTCGCTCTAATGGTATAATAGTCGTGCCGGCCAAGCAACTAATTTTTTTTTTTTTTGTACTAACTATGGATTGATTGTATTCTTGTATACACTGCCAAAAGGTATATCGTTATGATCAAGAGATGTTCCTTGGTGTTAGGTATAAGTTCCTAAATCATTTTCAAAATATCACTCTTCATAGAATGTTTCACAAAAGAAAAAAAAAGGATTATCGGGTCCAAAGCTCAGACTATGACAGATTACATGTTTTTGGGGTCGCTGAATTTAAGTCCATGGTCCAAAATATCCCCGCCTTGAGGGTTCTGACATAACCTCAATAAACGCCATAAAACGAGACATCTTGAAGCTTATGTCGGAGCTCTTTTTAAGAAAATCCAGAAACTATCTAGAATCGGACATTGAAGACAATTATATTCTTCATCATAGGAACATTTTATAGTTATCTCCTTACAATTTGTTATGTTTGGCTTTTGAACAGAAGAATATTTTAAGAGAAGGGATATTCTTTCCAAATAGTCTGGCTTCATCTTGTCCGACTCGGTTCACAATATTAAAAATATGGGAACAGCTGCGCTTTTTCCTACCCTTAAGGAGTAACACCTATGTGAAGGTTTTTAAGATCCTTTTTCGATTTTTTTTTTTTTTAACTTTATTTTATATTCAAAATCCAAATTGGTATATACATATTTTGAGCTACAAAAAAAAAATTTTTCAAGATATTAAAAAACAAAATGGCGCCTTTAGAGAGCTACGAATACATGACTAATTTTCGGAGACGCCTCCGCGGCTGCAGCTTTTTGACGTTGCCATTGATCTGAAACATAAAGAAATTTCTTTTCATTTAATCTATCGGCCAAAAGCAATTGAACCAGAAGGTTTTCAAAAATATCAATTTAAAAAAAAAATGGCATAAGTATGAAAAACAATTTTTTTTAAAAAAAAAACCTGAAAAAGAAGCTGTAAAATAAAAAAGTTTTTTTTTTATATTGAAAAAATCCTAAGTGATAATCCTATAAAGATTGTGTAAAATTCCATCGGATAAAAATTGACTGAGTTATTCGTGAAGCCATTCGAAAAAAAATGGTTTCGAGAAAAACGTGTTTAAAGTTTTAAAATTAAACCGACTTCGCGGCGGGGTGCCTTATAAGTTGGGGAAAATTTTTTTTTTTTATCGCTTTCGGACATCATTTCTAACATAAATGTCTACCAATTTAGCTTCAAGAAAAAAATCGATTTTCTGAAGATTCTACACAGATGTTAACACCTAAAGTTTAGAGAGCATTAAAGCTTCGTTTTGCCTAAAGTCCAATTCTTCTGTCGCTTTTTTCTTCTTAATTTTTATAATGACAGCAGATTGCATGTTGTGCCAGGAAATGCTAAATAAACTTGTTTCAAGTTCAATTTTCATGCTAATACATATTGTTGTATAAAAACCAAACTATCTATTTATACAAATATCTATAGGATGTGCTGCAAGAGCTGAGCTCAAAAATGACCAAAACAAATCATTTCTAAAATGCATTTAAATGTATTAATTTTTATTTGAACTTTTGATCAATGTGTCTGCTTTTTATCTTCGTTTTTTGGGCTACGTATTGTGTTGCAGATACATTTGTATATATAAGCTTACAGCTGCCCACAGCATTAAGTCAGTCACATGTTGTATTCACTCATTGTCATGTCGTTTGTCTTAGGCAGGGTTGTATTTTGAGTTATCGCTTTGTTGCCATATTATTTCACTGTCGGCTTTAAAAGCTGCTGCTGCTGCTGCTGCTGCTGTTTCGATACGAGATACAAGTCCAATGGCCTAAGCCGATTTTAAACTAGATTTTAACGGTCTCGATCTGCATGTCGATCTCTCTTCATCGTTCTCTCGATCTCAGTCTGCGGCGACATAAGCTTTGATGGATTTTGACATAAATATGAGTTGGAATTTTGTGCCAAGTTTGGTGGTTATCAAACATCAAGCGCTCGACAGCCCTCATATAGTTTAATATGAATTTATTTGGGCGAAAATAAGTGAAGCGGGCCAGTTTTTAAAACGATTTTCTATGATTTTTTTGAATTTAGGATAGAGCTACGTTAATATACGCATAATTGCGATTACTTATCGAGTTATCGGTGGCTGCACAGTTATGCAGACTTTTCTTTATCGAAACACATCTTGTTATCGAATAAAGACAATAAAAAATAAATTTAATAAATAAATAAATTTTTACAATAATAAATTATATTTTATATTTAAAAAATTTTTTTTTTATAATTGAGATGAGAGCAACTAAATACTTTTAAAAAATTTTTATTAAAAAAAAAAAAATTTTTAATTTAATTTGCATTTTTTATTTTAAGAAAAATTATTTATTTTATAATTATAATTTTATTTTAAATAAAAAATGCAAATTAAATAACATTTTTTTTTCTATCTGTGTTCTCGGCATCTCTTTGAAAAAAGAATCGCTTTGATCAAGTGAATTTACTGAGAAAAGCAAAAACAAATTATAAGTTCGGTAACTCCTATAACACTAGCTTACACGTTTGTTGACCGATCGATCCTATGGGTGCTATATGATATAGTCAACCGATTTTGATCAAATTTGGTACAAAGATTAAGAACTCTAAAAAACTTACGAATGACAAATTTGGTAACGATATCTTTATAAACAAACGAATTATTCATCTAAAACTTTTGATCTTTAAAACAAGTTGACATTTTCACTTTTTACAAAAATTCCTGTTATTGACACATTTTTTCACCAATTTTGATAAACAACCACTCATTTTATTCGTAATCGATCGAACTTGACGACCCATGAATAAAACTCTATGAAACAATTTTTTAAAATTACGTTCAAAATAGAATTTTTTTCAAAACTTTGTTAAAAATTACGAAAAATTTCATATGAATATGAACAAATAACGACCAAATCGTAAATTTGACAAAAATAGGTTCCAAGTGTAATCGATGTGTATATCAATTATCTATAGTTCAGTAAAAAATTATCAAAATCAGTTTAGTACAACCAGGGATATTTGCTTTTAAGTAAAGACCCTTTTTTTTTAATTTCGAAAAATGTTTTTTTCGAAATATTTCGAAATCCGTTTTATGCAAAAATTTGTGAACTCCATTTTCGGTTTTAGCATGCCTTTTTACTACGGAAACGAGTAAAACATGTTGAGGAAACCAAAATTTTTGAAAATTTGTAAACTAGTGTTATTAAATAATTTAGGAATATTTTGGAGTCTCCAATGCCCATCATCCTTTAATAGTATCAACTTACACACATCCTGCAAATAGAAGATGACAAGCTCATGAGTAATATGAATATCCAAAGTGAAAATGAATAACAGATTTTTGTTTCGTGTATACGAATT
Organism: Chymomyza fuscimana; assembly: GCA_949987675.1. Classification (NCBI taxonomy): domain Eukaryota; kingdom Metazoa; phylum Arthropoda; class Insecta; order Diptera; family Drosophilidae; genus Chymomyza; species Chymomyza fuscimana. The sequence goes on from OX465089.1 coordinate 4,373,221, forward strand.
TTCCATTGCTTTTAGAACATTTATTTATTTAGGACTCAAAAGAATTGTAGTGCTTAGAGCTGTAATCAAAATCGATCTACTACAATATCTTCTGCCGATAACCGTTTTTGGGTTGGAGAATTTATAGTTATCGATAACTCGATAAATAATCAGAAATTGGCAAAACAAAAAATTACAAGTGGCATATTAGCTAGTATCTATCATAAATCGTAAAATCTTCAAAATCGAAAGATCGATTTTCCGCTTCACTTATTTTGGCACAGCTATATACACACAATATGTATCTTTACTATCGATCGTTGGGTGCGTAGACATACTGACGACTTTGGCACTGACTTGTTGGGACAGTTACACACACTCTCACACACTCACACACACACACACACACAACTTGACCACAATTTATGCTAATCCGCGCACCATAATTTGTGTTTGTTGGCAACAATGCCTGCCAATATTGCCGCCTCAAAGTATGAGGCAGCTGAAGAATTTCAAAATTTCAACATTTCAGAGTTTCAGAATTTCTTTGCCGGACTGACTGACGGACTAGCAGTAAGTTGTAGAGCGCGTGTTGCGCATTTCTAAGCAGTTTTTCGTACCAAAACGTCGTAATTCATTTGCTTTAAAATGATTAATTTACATAAATATTTTTATGATTTGCCAAAAAGTTCGTCGGTTCGTCAGTCCGTCTGTCCAGCTGTCTATGCGCCAAAGTGGGCATTATGCAATCGATGGCAACAGCTTGGCTTTATACAATATGTTTATTTATTTTTTTTCTTTTTTTGGCATAGGGCTTAAAGCGCGCGTGCTTTGAGCCACGAACTAGTCCAAGCAACTGTAAAACTGTCAGGTTTTAGTGTCATTAACCTTTTAAACGTCTTTTGTCTTAACTCTGCAACAGATGACAGTGCACACACACACAGCTACACACACGCACACATAGATACAACAGGACATGGATGGACATGTGCTGAAATGCCAATGAACTCGTGACGTAGCCGAGACACACACACACAGTACACTCAACCAGGAAGAGTTACACAAACACACACACACACACACTTTTCTCTTATGGTTGCGCACTGTTCCCCCCGGGTGCCCTGTTCACGAACTATGTTGTTAGCAACAGGTGATGCCAAAGCCGACAGTTGAGCTATAAAATTGATTAAAACTTCTTTTTTTTTTGTTGGACTGTCATATTCATAGAACCTTTATTATGGCTTTTATCGTTAGATACATATTTAATAGAACCAACGCATTTAAGAACGCCCAACTGTCCAGCTGTTCGTTTTTTAATCAACATTTTAATTTATGCTAACTAAGTAAACCGGTCAACATTTACATTACACTGCAACTAATGGCACACTTAGCTAAAGATTGCAAAAATTATTTGAATTATTTTAAAATAAATACTATTTGCATTATAATTATAGAAAGTGAGAAGGCGATTTTTCAAAATTTCCGATAACGATTAAACTTAAGTGAATTTCATGTGATAAACCAGCACGAAGTCTGAACCTACGGTTTTTAAGAGACAAATCGGCTTCAGAGCTGATGTAAGCTTATGTGAGCTTTATAAACAAAATATTTTTGATATCTTGTCCAAATAAACGGCATCAGTGAAAATATACAAAAAACTGGTCATAGATTATTTTGGCCAACGAATTCGAAGAATTTAAAATATATTGCAATTTTGTGGGATCATCACATGTATGGCAATCATCTACGCGGTGTTCGAAAATTTCCTTCATCTGGCTGCAAAACATCCCTAATGAGATGAATTCAACTTTACAATATTAATAGAAAGCCCAGTGCCCGGAAAGAAGCTTCTAAACAGTTAACAAAAAATTTTTTATACTTTTTTTAAGGATAAGTGAAATGCTCAGAAACTTTAGTTTTACCAAGAAGTATTTACCATAAAAGTGAATAAATAGATGGCTAAAAACGAGTTGAAAAATTAGAATTAGCTGGAAATACACTAGTTTACAAATTTAAGAGTAGTATAAAAGTGTCTTTTAGGGTAATTTTTAATATTTTTTTTAAGAACCGTTTTCGAGATTTTTTCGAAAAACATGTGTCTGGGCACTTTTATCAGTTATTCGAAATTTTCGAATTTCGATTTTTTCTCGTTAATAAAAAGCAAACCAAAAATTTATAATTTTGAAAATTGGTCGAAAATGGCACTTTTTAACTTCAACAGTTTTCACTTAATCTGTACATATCGTATATCACCGTAAAGAGCCTATTAATACCTTTCGATCTAATCCTCTTTCATGTCGATACAATACGAATACAAATTTTTGTGTTTTTCGACCCAAATTACCCTAAAAAACACTTTATTACGAAGGCTCATATTCCGTGTAAATTAGTGTTATCTATGATCAGCTTTATGATGTTGGAGATTTTTCTCCTTTATTTTCTATTCGCGATATATGCTACTAATATCAAATTTTTATACCCTGTACCTATAGGTACAAAGGGTATACTAGGTTTGTGCAATGTATGTAACGGACAGAAGGAGGCGTGGCAGACCCCAAGTCCTTTATACCAAAATGCTTATCATAACCTCGGGTAGCGATTGAGCCATGTCCGTCCGTCCGTCCGTCCGTATGAACGCCTAGATCTCGGAGACTATAAGAGCTAGAGACACGAAACTTTACCAGCTGGTGCGCATATTTCCTAAGCAGATGAAGTTTGTTGAATCATGTCAATATCTTCCCCCGTTCCCCCGCAGTAGAGTTTCGCGGTTTTTAGCCACACCGTTAAGTATTTTCACCTGTAGCTACATGCATCTATGTGTAAAAAATGAACAAAATCGGACAAATACAACAGAAGTTATAGTCAAAAATGTGCAAATTTCACCTCCCCTTGCCAATAAACTGCGTCAATATTTGACTCTACGCAATTATGGCTACAAGTGACGTAGAATCACAATTTTTGGTAAGCTCATTCATGTGGCTCTAATGAACAAATCCACATCCAAATTTTATCGATGCGGTCCCCCCACCCCCCGCAATCCATTTACCGTTTTTTCTCCCACACCCCTCAACATACCAACTTGAAACTTACCCCATATACTTTAAATAACTTCTTTGTCGTAACATTCGAGTTTCATCAAAATGGGTAAAAATTTAGGGAACTTATAGGTATAAATATCGATTTTCACCAAAAAAAAATAAATTCCAATTGGAAAGTTCTTAGATGGAATATGCAGGAAAAATTTGTTTGACACAAAAGGTACAGGGTATTCCACTGTCGGGCACCGCCTCGACTGTACCACATTTTTTTAAAATTAATTTTACTGTTTGACAATATTTCTCTTTCCAAAAACAAAGTTGTTCTTCTTTGTTGCCGTTTTATAATTAATTCAAATTCTTGGTTCCCATATAAATCACCAATCGAAGCATATCGATGCGCAACCATGCCGATACATTTGTTTCGACAGCGCGATGCGACTGGATGTACCACTCGGTTGCTTATCGAAAAATTAAAATATTTCAATTTCTTGTACAACGACCCCACAAAAGATGCAATCGATTCTACAAGCTGCTCGATAAACATCGTATGGCACGAAATCGATAACTGACTTAGTATCGTTATTGGTTTGCAGCAGCTTAGGAGAGGCAAGAATAACCCATTTTCGTAAATTTATAATTCCCACATTACATTTAAATATTAGATCATTTAAATTATATTTGGTATTATTGCGTTAATTGTCACAAGAGGTGGCAACATTCTTCTGGGCAATCCTATCGATACTTCAAAAGAAATCGGATAAATTAACATTAAGTACAGTCTTCCGTTGAAAAAACGACTATTAAAATAATAGAGAGACCATACCAGCAAAACCAAAGCAAAGTACCTAGGGGTATAATATAAAGACTTCGAATGCGACATCTTGAAAACCTTTGTTCAGAGATTAAAATGACTCTAAAATTTGTATTATGTGGAGATTTTAGTACAAGGTAAGTCAAAAAGTACTTCGTTGAAATTTCGCTTTCTACAGGCTTTTTCAAGTTTAATTCGAAAATGTTAATAAAACAGTTCAGGTAACTTCATATTTTTAAAATAAAGATTCAAAAATTTGTAGAGGCAAGTGTCGGTGAATTCGGAAGTGGGGTGAATCCGGAAAAGCATCCTAACGGATTTCTGTATTTGACATTTGTCTATGACACCAATAAACGTCATGACAGACGCTACTTTTTGATAATACTTAGACTAGAGTACACGTCTTTTTCTGTTCAGTATAATTTTTGAAAAAAAAATTGCTACCTTGAAAGTGTTATTTTAAGTTTTTGTGTCGCTAAAATGTCAACATTTTCTCGAGTAAAATCATATGTCAGTATATCCATAATATTATTTAGACGCTATTTTTTAAAAATGTTAAAGGATTCGTTTTAATTTTTGCAAGCCACCAGAATGACGCTATTTCGTTTCGAAAAAGTCGATTTGGGGTGAATCCGGAAGCTCGATTTGGGGTGAATCTGGAAGCTCGAATAATTATTTTGAATATAATTTCAGCAGGGATTTCAAAGAAAGCGAAACAAATCCCCGTAAATCGGTTGCAAGTTCTGATGATTTGTTGGAAATGCTGAAGGCAGTGAAAATCGACAAAAGGAGTGCTCTTTCTGACGATTTCTCTCTTTTCATTTCACTAGGCAGCAATTCATTTTTTTCCACATTCATTTATTTCACTGTATTATTCAACCTTTTTTTTAACAAAAATAAAGAAATAAAATGTTTGCGATAAAATTTTGTGGCAGTTCTTATTATTGTTGGACACTTCCGGATTCATCACAGAAAAATCGAAAATTGCGAATTTGGCATTTTTTGTTCGGAGATCAGTCAACCTGACAAAAAATCTTCGTATCGATTTGAAATTTTGACACAATGCCCTGAATGACAGATATGGAAAAAAAAAAATGCTTTCACTAAAAAAAAACTACGAAAAAATTCTTCCGAATTCACCCCACTTGCCCCTAATAATAATAACGAGTTTGGAGTTTGCTAACAATATCATAAAATTTGACATACAAAATGTAAGTAGACAAGTCTTCAAGCTTTCACAAGTTCTAGGTAAGTTTTTTTTAGAATTAAACAATGGTTTTGCCTACAAATTCATTTATTCTAAATCTAATCTCAATTCTTTATGTACTTGAACGAAATATACTTTTTTCTGAATTCCAATGACTTTAATCTATTAAAACCTTTACCATCACCTTTTATATTTACATATTTAGAAACTATATACAATGTTTAGACACAAAAAATTAACGCATTTATTGATTGACCAAAAGAACTAAACTCAGGGGAGTTCTTTTGGCCTGAAGGTTGGTCTCTCATGATACAAGGCCTCCCAAATCAAGTTTTACTTTTGCTGTTATTAATATTTGTTGTTCTTGTTTTTGGTTTCAGTTAATCTTTCAGCTACTCAAAAGTCAACTCAACCCTTTTTATGCAAATTTAAATTTTAAGCAATTTAAGAAATAAAAAAATATGACTGAAAAAAAACAACAGATAAAAAACGAAAAACACATCGTAAGTATAAATTTATATATACATGCTCTTATGTGTGGAAATATATTTGCATATTTGAGTCGTTCATAATCCAAGTTTTCAAGTCTTTCCTTAAAGCTAAAGTAGTTGTGGGACGTTCCAAGTCGCGTCGCTGTCGAGGCGTCGAACCATTTGAAATGCCACACCTAACTACCTGGTGCTCCTACAATCATGTGATAAATTTTCTTTCTTTTATATACTCTGGCAGCAGTTATGTAGAAGTATGTTTGTCATATGCGTCACGTGTGAAGAAAAAGGTATGCAGCCCTGTACAAATTATATTTATGTACTCAACAGTAGGGTACGTCAAAAACAATCGGTGTGTCTATCAGCCGTGCTCCGGAAAACGAATAAGATAATTTCGTTTTGTTGCTTTCGAATTCGAAACTAGGATTTTTTTTGTGTTTTGAAGCCGACTGCTTTATTACAAGAGAAATAAAAAAGAATTACCAAAATTAAAATAATTTTTTTTTAATATTCTTCGATATTTTTTTAAGATTCTGTTTGTGCCAATTTCGAGTAAGATATTCATTGATAATTATTGTTATTTTTTTATTTCTTAAAAATTTGGAGTAATTTTCAGCATTTTGGGTTTATGACCCAATATTTTTATTTCTCTTATCGTAGAGTTATCTTTTTGTGAATCATTGAAGTAAATATAATAGTATAAGTAAGGGATCATACCCATAATACGTGACTATTTCAGATCGCATGAGTGCGGTAGGGGGTTCTGGCTTATACTACGGATAGTCATCGAGCTGGAGAGAGCGTAAACAAAATTTAACGAATTGGGTCACGTAGTTTGGGTACTAATGTCTTACGAACAAAATGTCCATCTAAAATAACAAGCATCCATTATTTTTTCTGGAAATCTAATTAGATTTTGTGCTCAAGTTTTAAATTTTTGCTCTCTACTATATTTTTCTTTTTTTTAATGAAATGATACTAAAATCAATTTGTATACTAATATAGCTAATGGTCGAGGGACTAACCCTTCTTCTTCTTCTTAGATTCCATTATGAAGGATAACACTAGTTTACACGAAAAATGAACCTTCTTAAAAATGGCAAACTTTTTTTTTTTAAGCACCGTTTTCGAGATATTTTCGAAAAACATGTTTTTGGGCACTTTTTTCAGTTATTTCTCAATATCTGGTTCCATAACATCTACAGTTCCTATCCGATTTGGATGATCTTAGACTCGAAATGTTCGTAAATGAATTCACTTTCAGCTTGAAGCTTAACATAAATTTTAAAAAAAAATTTTCGTTAATAAAAAGCATACCGAAAACTTTTTTTCGACTGTGGTTGCCAGTAATTTCGATAATTTTTACTTAATCTTTAAATTTTATATATCACCGGAAAGAGCACATCAATACCATTCGATCTAATCATCTCGTTCATATCGATACAAAATTTTGTTCATGTTCATGAGATGTTTTTCGAAAACAGTGCCTAAGAAAAAAAAACAGGTTGCCATTTTCGTGCTTCTCGACCCCAAATTACCCTAAAAAACACTTTGTTAGGAAGGTTCACTCGATGACCCTTAAATTTGTAAATAAGTGTAATTCACAAAATTCGGAAACAAACAAATTTTATTCTCTACCCAAGAAGCCTGACATTTTCAATAGTGGGGCATAGGGCCCATTATGGGACTAATAACTTTGAAAATAACAAATTTTATTCTCTACCCAAGGAGCCCAATAGAAGTCGTAAAAAAAACTTCTATGCTTATAAATTTTTCACAATATTTTGTAGAGATTTTGTGGAATTTCATATTATACTATTTGGATCAGCATAAACCAGAGAAGTTTAAAAATATCGAAATTCCTATATTTATGGAATTTTTTGGAATTACACCAAGATGCAACTCAAACCATTCAAGTCTTCGTAAAAGCAGTAATTGTCAAGACCTGGTCGGAAAACATCGTAAAGAGGAATTTATGGGCAAGAAATGCTTCGTCATTATAATTAAAGATCATCTCCGAAGAATTTTAATTTTTTTTAAATTTTAAAGATATTAAAATTCTTATATTTAAGAAAAATTTTTGCAATTACACCGAGATGCGTGAAAATCTTTTCAAGTCTTGCTGTAATTGAGGAAACATTTTCGAAAAATATCGTAAAGAGAGTTGTCTTGGCAGGAAATGGATTACTATATACCACAGATAAAATAATCAGCCGTGCTTCGGAATTAAAAAAAAAACTAAAACGAACAATTTTATTCGGATTCGTTTTTGTTATTATTTCAGTATAAAATTGGTGCTTTTTTAAACCAACTTTCACAATTTGTTTTAATTCCACTTGCAACAAAACATTCGGTTTCAAACCACATAAAAAATTCGTTTTGGCGTAATCCGCAGAAAATGTTCGGATTCGTTTTCCAAGGCTCGATTGAATATACTTGTTTAGAAGATTCACAAATATGTAAAAATTCGTGCATAAAATTTGGTCATTGTAAGGCAGAACTGCAAATTAAATTAAATTTTTTTAGTCGAATTTAATTTAAGTTTTTCAATGGGCGAAATTGTATAACTATCAAACAGAGCCAAGGGCACTAGATAATTCTTAAAAACGCTCTTTAACCTATATAAAATTTAAATTAACTTTTAAGGATATCCAAAAGATTTCATAGAACTTTATTGGGCAAAACTGTTCGTTATGGCAGAGCTAAGACCCTTAGATTTTTTTTGTAAGGTTCTAAGTTCTTGACAGTATTCCATGAAAAGAACGTCATCAATAGGCTAAAGACTTAAGATTATACCAAAATATTTTGTAGAATTTTTTTTAGTTAGGTTCTAAGTTCTTGACTGAATTCCATGAAAAGAACGTCATCAATAGACTGAAGACCTTTGTGTAGATTTCATAAAATGTCTTTTAGAAATTTTTTTCCGAGTGTTTTCATAAAAGGAACATTCTAAAACTCGTGTTAGCTTTAAGTTTGAGTGAATTTTATTTCACTTGGAAAAAAGTGTGTACACACTTCGTCAAACCAGAATTCTTCTCACAGATTAGTGCTTTTAGTTTTATGCCTGGCGTCTGCATTTATGTCTGCTTCTTCTTCTTCTTCTTCGTTGTCTTTAGCTTCTTCCTCTTCTTCTTCAAAGACACACGCGCTAACTGTAATTAGCATTTTGTGTGTGTTTTGTGCGTGTATTTAATTTAGTTTTATCGAATTTGATATCGAGATGACAAGTTGTTGAACCACTTAGTAAGTTTATAAAGCGGAGTTTGTTTTATTTAGCAAACGTTTTCATAAATTTCAAACTCTAATGGTTCAAGTTTGTAGTCTATAAAAACATTTTTTTTTTTTTTTTTTTCGATTTTTTTGATTTTGTGGCTGTCATATTTTTTTTTAGCGCCAACAAATTGGACAGCTTAAATTAAGAAAGTTTTGTTTTTAGATTTATCGCTGGAATTCTAGAACTAAAGACGTCATCGCCACGATCGAGTGTCATAAAATATATTCACAATTTTATTTGTTAATGTTCAATTAATTTTTGTGTCAGGTTTGATCGCAATCTATGCTGATTTGTATACAACAGCAGGGCCATAAACTATTTATATTTATAAATAAATATATGCCACAACAACAACAGCAGCAACACTACCAACAAAAACATAATAAATAAATAGCAAGAAAATAAATAAAATCGGTGACTAAAAGAGTTACTATAATAAAACAAATCTCTGCCAATCGTAAACACAAAGCAATGCTAATTAATTGTTCAATCAGATAAACTTTAGTATGAAGACATTTAAAAAATTGATATTTAAATAAAATAAATTAATGAAAATGCAAGCTGTGGTTTTAGTTGTTTTTTTTTTTTTTGTCCAGTGGAAGTGTATGTTAATTAATTTAATTTATGGCTGGCGTTGCGATAAATAAAATGTGTTGGTTAATTTTGGTTGTCAGTTTTTTTTTCAGCCTTTTTTTTGGCAAGGAAGACAGCCAAGTTGGAAGTCGGATAAAGTTTTACCAAAAAAAAAAAAAAAATTTTATAAAATACTTAAACGTCTTTAATCAGCAATCAATAACTATGAAAATGGCAACGTTGACATTATTAAAAAAAATTATTTTAAGTATTAAAAGTAGGTACTTGTAATTGATGACTTGTAGGAAAAAAAAAACTTGCGACATTGAATGGAATATTAAGTATTTAATTCAAGGTTATTGCTTCAATCGACTTGAAAACTAAACTTGTAAGTGTAAATAAAATAAAAAAAATGCATAAATTTAAAAAAAAGTAAGCGTTTACATAATTTGTGCTGCTAACGTGATCTTAAATTATTTTTTCGCACGATTACCCATCGAGGTCCATATCTAGCTAGACAAATCGAATTGGGATAACGCAGTTAGCTGACAGTTCTCACTACTAAAGGGTCATCAATCTTGAGGTTTTTTTGATAAACCACGTGTGAGTACTGTCAAGTTGCCATATGTTTTTTACTCAGTTTTCATTGCCATTTCATGGGAAAACTTACACACGAACAACGTTTACAAATCGTACATAAATATTACGAAAATTCGCGTTCTGTAAAGAATTTTTTCCATTTTCGCCATAATCAACCTACTGAGACCACTATTCGCCATACCATTAACAAATTTGAGAGCCAATATTCATTATTGGATGACACTCAACCGAATAGACCGCGTCCAGCCGTTGAATTCATCGGTAAATATTCCTTCAAAAATTACGCTGGTCAGACCGTAACCGTTAATGGCGAGCGTTATTGCACCATGATAACGAATTATTTGCTACCTGAAATTGAAGCCCGAGATCTCGATGACATTTGGTCTCAACAAGACGGCGCTACTTGCCACACAGCCCGTGAAACAATGGACATATTGAGGAACCAATTCTGTGAACAATTAATTTCACGTTCCAGACTGGTGAATTGGCCACCAAGATCGTGTGATATCACACCGTTAGACTTTTTCCTTTGGGGCTACGAGAAGTCTAAAGTGTTTGTAGATAATCCAGCTACGATTGAAGCATTAGACGCCATCGAAAATTGGAACCTCAGCATGATATTAAAGATTTGCCGATTCATTTGAAATTTTTTATTTTTTTTTAAAAAAATAAACCGTCAAGATTGTTGACCCTTTAGTTGATTTGTGTTTTGAGAATATATTCCAAAGTGTCTTACAAAATGATAATTTTCCGATTTAAAATTTTTTATTTTTTTTATTTAAAAAAAAAACCTCAAGATTGATGACCCTTTAGTTGATTTGTATTTTGAGAATATGTTCCAAAGTGTCTTACTAAGAGTTAATTTTTTCTAATCAATAAGTGCATATAAGTCCCGAAGTTCTCATACGAGTGCTTACGGATATTATATATGTACTAATATTTATATTGAAATAAATAATAAGACCATAATTTATATCATATTTTAGCATAGGAGAAAAAACTTTTTGAATTTGATACCTATATAAACTATGACTTGGCAACAAGCACTTGAATAAGGCCTTTAAAACTTAACTCAAATGCAAAGCATATTATGCGTTTCAACACAATAAAAATCATGATTTAAAGCTATTTAAAAATTCAATTTTAATTATTATTTATTAATAAAAAGTGTAAATGCAATATAAGCTATAAAAATATTGACAGTTCTCTCTATTCATAAACAATTCAAAAGCCTTCATTCAGGGCATTTAAACTTCGTCATTATCTACAAATTTATTATGGCTTTGCGTCTTTTAAAAACCTCTCCAAAATTTATTTATTTTTTTTTTTTTATAATTTGGTTATATTTTTTTTTTCTTATTCAGCCGGAAGATTTGGCATATGAACGCACTAAATCAACTCAACACAACGGGCACATAGTAACAGCTTGACAACAAAATGAACACTTAGGTAAAAAAAACAAAAAAAAAAAAAAAGAATAAAAATATAAAAAAAAAAAAAATCAAATAATAATTTAGCAAGCAAACAAAAAAAAAAAAACGAAAACATTATTCATATAAATGTCTATAAAGACTGCTGAAAAATAAATTATATAAAATTAAAATATGCACATATACATATATGCATACATAGTATGTATTGTACACATGTATATGTACATGCATGCAGGTTTGTTTTGTTGTTGTTGTTGTTGTTGTCGTCATCTAGTGCTTATATAAAATTGAGCTTGAAAAGCAAACTGATTATAAATTATGACTCTATGGCCAACAGTTGACTGACAAGTGTTTATATAAGATTTCTACAACAATAAATTGCTTACAAATGTGCATTGACTTTATACATACTTATGTATATACTACCAAGGCTTATGTACAATTTGATAAACTTTAGATATTTTATATTAAAAAGTAGCGCAGTAGTTTTTTTTGCTCCCATCTGCAAATGAGCAAATTAATCGAGTGTAAATATGTAGTACATAAGTGTGAACCAGTGAGTGAGTGTATATGTTTGTCTACTAGGAACACCTAATAAACAACCAGCAAACAAAACAAAAACATTAAAAATAAAAAAAGTTGCCATCAATCATTATAAAATTAGTCATTTGATTTTTTTTTTTTTTGCGATCGCCTCTCACTGTACCTCACTCTTGTACACTCGGACTATCTTTTACGCACACTTGAATTATTATACACTACGCGCAAGAGTCAATGCATTTTCTTGCTACTTTTGTCACTTATTTCAAAATTAAAAGCTTAGACTCGATATCGTTTTTTAAGTCACATTGTAATTAAATGAATTCTTGAATAAAATATTTTTCCCATTGTCTTCACAACTAACAAAAATTCTTCAGATTTATTCGACAACTGAAGCGAAGCCAGAAAAGAATTTAATGCTTTGAAATAATGTTTGTTTTTATTAGGTTCTCTCACAAAAAAGAGTGGGCACTGCGACCTGAAGATCTATTGTACCGTACTCATTTTTAGGACAAAAGCACATCTGCCTACCTTTTGAAGAGCAGTACGTCTTTCGTTGGGATTCGACGTAGCTGGAACGGGTTGATCCGTTCAGCTCCCAAATATGTGACTCTGTCCCATAATAAATAATATAAGAAATTAAAAAAAAATTTAGTTGGAATTTGGAATAATACTTCAGAAAACGAATATTTATAATGTATAATCCCAATTTGTACTGTATTTTTTACGGACGCAAAGAAGTCCGCGAGCTTGAATATCTGGGATCGCTTCCTTATAAAGATCAGCGCATTTTCGCGGCTACGTATCGGACACTGCCAACTTACCCATGCCTACCTACTTTCTGTCAATCTACGCCCAACGTGCTAACACTACGGCCTGGTCTTAACTCCAGTCCACCTGCTTGACAAGGTCTACGATATAGTTAACCAAAGACATAAAAAAGAATTGCCTTGATATACCTTCGCGATTTAAAAGCTTAGTGTTGAAGACTTTAAGTTTCTTGAGTATTCTAACAAGGAGCCCCTATGATGGAATTTACATATTACCTTCAAATTTTCTCGCTCGTGCGGCGAAGTTGAGTCTTCATCTCACAGATAAATAAATAAATAAATGTCATATTCAAGAGATTAATTTATGCATTCACTTACATTACTTTGAATGTGCTCGCTTTTCAAATCTTAGAATAGTTTACTAGTTCCTAGTAAACCAATATCGTCTGACCTTCTCTTTTAGGCTATTATTTTTAACTAAATAGTTACAAAAAACTGAAAGCTTACACAAAAGATAACGATACGTCTCTGCGACGTACGCTTTATGCATTTCTTAGAATTACGTCATTTTCCATCGAAGTGCTGTTGATACCGACTGAGCAAACTGAGAGTGGGAAGTTCGTGACGATCTTTAGAGAGTAATAAAATAAAATCTACTACGTCTCGCAGATTTTGGTACGTTATATTTACAGGTTTTAGAGGGATAAATATTTATATTAAATCAGTTGACCTTACCTACTTCAAGTAATAATTTATTATCAGATAAAAAAATAGCAGCCTGTAATTAAGATGAAGTGAATAATAGATCTCTCTCGCAAAATTTGAGTACATGTTCGAATAACGACAATTTTATGGGAAAACTACTAAATGCTTCTATATGATAATAATGTAAAATAGTATAAGAATTTTGACCGTTCGAATCATTAAATTATTATCATTTAAAAGACCTAAATGATATTTTCAGAACGTCATGATTGAGCGTACCTTAATCCGCAATTATAATGTAAGCCATATCTCTTGAAACTTAAAACTAAGAGAAGCCTAAAGAAACATCCCGAAAGAGCAAAAACAAATACAAAAACAGTTTTGTTTTCTAGAACTAAAGAGAATGCAATTCTGTTTGAATTATGGAACGTAATGCCCACACAAGTGGGCATTCTATAGGCAAATCTATAGCTTTTGGATTGATAAGTTGCTAATGTTCAAAATTTAATTTCGGAATGGAAGGTATGCAGGTTCATATTTTGGGTTGTAGAGTCCGATAAATTTACAGCAGCTTATCATAATTTTAGCCATCTACTCCTAGTCCCTTTTTTTGAGTATTATGTTTAAAAAAATAAGATAGATCCTGAAAAAATAAAAAAAACTCTTTTTTAAGTAATATAATTTTCACAAGTAGTTCCCAAATTGAAACGCTTTAAAGTTTAAGTTCAGGGGAGCTCACATTCTTCGATTTTAGAATTTTTTGTTGCTCCTGAAAACATTTAGCAGGAGATATTGAGTGTAATTTTTTCAAGCGCCTGTATGGTAGATTTTTACTGTGTTATTATCTTATTATTTTTACTTATGTTATTATCAAGATGAAGCTTCCAGAAATCTACGATTGCTAGTCTTTCAGCAACTGTCGTATATACATGATATTTCATTCCTTTTAAGTCAAAACAATAAACATATATCATAAATTTTAGAACGACTTTTTATTTGGGAAGGATAAACCTTGTCACCAGTTCGAAAGTTATTGACACATCTACAAGGTGGCGCAAAAGAAATCACCCTATTGGAAGATGCTCTCATTTTTGTAAATGGCCGCCAATATCAAATCTGTTTTGACATTTGTGGACTAGACAGATACAGAATACAAGTGAATAAGCCATGGAGCGATACACTCCCCAAGAACGCGGAATAATTGTTAATAACATTCTGAAGGCCGCGATTCCGGGTCGCTTAATTTCGCGTTTTGGCGATTTGCACTGGCCCGCCAGATCGCCCGATTTAACGGTCCCGGTTCTTTTTATGGGGTTTTTTGAAGTCCCGTGTTTACATCAACAAGCCTGAGACCTTGGAAGCCCTCAAGGAAAATATCCGACACGAATGCGAGAATTTATCGCCCGAAACTCTCGCCGAAGTGATGGAAAATGCCATAAAACGAGCCCGTATGGCAATCAATTGTGACGGCGCCCATTTGTCCGATATCATCTTCTCAACTTAACACAATTAATTCTAAAGGTCTAAATAAACATAATCAAAAAACAGAATCGAAGTTTTTCATTTAGAAAAAAAATAAGAGCCAAACAACATCGGATGACTTCTTTTGCGCCACCTTGTACATTAAGGAAATCTTCTTATTTATCCGTTGTTCTGTTCATCGATCAATACATTCGGGATTATTTATGAGAAAACGTTTCAAGCTTCAAATTGGGACCAAACTAATTTTATTATAATGTTCCTTGGTCGCTACTGCGGGCGCTCCTAGTTGGAGCATAGGGCAGAAACGTTACTTCTCCAATCATCCTTGCTTCTTGCAATACGTTTCACCTAATTCCAGAATCCTAATCGCCTAGATTCATTTTGCGCGCTTCTTCTCCGCGTCATTATTAATTTTATTATTCGTTCTTAATAATTTTGATAAATGACCCAAAAGCTCAAACTTCCTCAATAACCAGAGATTTCACCAAACACCCGGAATTGAAGGACGTCATGAGCGTTGATCATCCTGCTCTTAAGTTACTCCAAAGAGCATCTCTTACAATTATTAGGAGATTTGCTCGCGCTTCTTCAGCATATAATGCTGCTCGATAAAACTGTTCAAAAAGTCAATTTTACAGATCCTACCTTTAACATAAATGCATCTGTACTCTAGAACGACTAGTTGGCAACTTTGGGTTCCAACCCCCTCAAAGAATTGGTTTCTTCTAAGACTTCAAAAAATTGGCACATAACTTAACTCATCCACATTGCATACTTTTGGGTAACTTAGAATACTACAGTGGCATCTGTAGAATTTGAATTCCGGAATTCGAAATTAAATAAACCTAATCAGCTATTATAATTACACATCTACTACTTTAGATTTTTCCAAGAACTTTTTCATGTTTATTATGATTCCGAGAAGCGTATTTGAAATTCGTCATTGTCAGTCTCAGAAATGTTCTTCTTATTGTTATCAACATCTTTTTGAGGCATTGTATTCAAGGCGCTAGCCTTGGCATAGTTTGGTTCGTTTGATGTGACGCGCGATTTGGCAAACTTTTGAAACAGCCCGCGCACTTTTAATTACTCAAACTACTATGTCACGCATATGCAAAAGTAGTGTAGGGTATATGTAGGTATAATAAAATAATGTATATTTAATAGACCATTTTGCAAGCATGCGACAAATGAGATGCTGAAAACATGAAGGTCGGGTTCAAATTCACAAAAATTTGTTCTTCTATATATTTTAGTCCGTAGATGATAATGACACACTCAATTACACCCACACAGACCCATTTAATTTAACTTTGTGGCACACACACACACTCACACACAATTTGGCTTTTATTTTTATTAAATTTATGTTAGCAATTTGCAGCATTGCACAAAGTATTTATTTATGAACAAAAAAAAAAAAAATAAAAATTAAATCTTAAAATTCAAAAACTATTTATTAGAGATATTTTTTGGAAATATTTGTATCTCAATCTTGGGCTGGCATGCACAACTGTTTGTGGCATTCACGAAAGTCACGTAGTTATTTTCTTGGCTTCTGAATTTATATGTCATTTACTTGTGAGAACAATAACAACAACAACAACAACAACAATAATAATAATAAAAACATTTTGTGCTAAATGAAATATCAAAAACATTCTACAACAAGTCACTTGCAGCTGTTAAAACTGATAAGCTTTTAGTTATGGAATTTTATTTTATTTAGTTTAAATTATAATTAATATGATTTATGTGTTAGAGGTCGTAGCTTGTGTGTGCCATAAATGTTTTAAGAATTTATGCAATAAATAAATTTCAGCAAATAGCATTAAAAATATTTGTTTGCCATTTTATAGCATTCAATTATTTTTTAAGCTTTTTCATTTTGAAAATTTTGTGGAAAAACAAAAGATGCTTCAAGATTGATGGGGTTAGTTTGCTTCTTAGCTTGCCTATAATATTTTTTAATCGGCCATGCTCCGGAAAACAAATTCGTACATTTTATTCGGATTCGTTTTGAAACCGAATGTTTGGTGCGCACAATTCCAGCAAAACGAATTTTTCATGTGATTTGAAACCGAATTAAAACGAATCGCCAAAATAGGTTTTATACTGAAATAATTTTTTAAATATTCTTTGATATTCTTTGATTCGATTAATGCCAACTTTGAAAGTTGAAATATACGAATTCTTCGAAAAAATTATTCGGTTTCCGGAGCACGCAAAACGGAATCCAAGTAAAATATTTCAGTTTGGATTTTACGTGGGGGAAACGAATTGCAGTACAGTTGCTTACTGTTATCGATAATAATTTCTTTATTTTACTCAAATTAAAAAAAAAACTGAACTCTTGTAAAATATTGCCTTTATAGTGTTAGCTAGAAGATTTCAACTTTCTGAATATTTAATCGAATATGCATCTGTAATTAAAAGAGGCGTCACATTTAAAAAAAAAAAAAGACTTATTAAACACATTTATATACTGTCCGTTAAGACTCGTTGTGACGTCAGTTCGAACCGGTTCAGCTCAAAACGAGTAAATACATTTTTTTTGTTTATAAATAATTTAATAATACCCAAGTCGGAGTCTTACAACTGCACGTATTCATTATTTCCACTTAGTTTTACTAAAATCATTCATTTCACAAAAAAATATTCATACTCCTCATTGACACTGTTGTTTAAACTCCCAGAACCCCTCCAAAAACATATCCGATAACGTCGGGCGCATCAATCTTTTATAGATGACCGCAATTAAATGCAATTTGCAACATTGTTGCAGTATTGAACACCCCATTTTGTTGTTGTTTTTGTTTTTCTTTATTTTCATTTTATTTTTAATGATATTTGATAACATTGTCATGCAAACATGAGACATGAGGTTACATATACTAGCTGGAATTTACGGGTCTCTCGCTAATCGGCTTAGAGGGTGCAAACGCGGAAGCCCTTGGTTAAATGGTCACAAGACCCTGCTAGTTAGCTGCTAAATGGATTTGAAGCATTTGTTCTGGTTTATTTAGTAATGGTTAAGGGTAAAGGAAAACGTAGTTAAATTTAAATAGAAAGGCGTTTGTTTTAAATAATACCAAAGCTATTGGAAGTTAATCTTGCATGGGCTATTATAGTGCTAATGTGGATGAGATCAAAGTTGTGAAAAGAGTAATGGTTAGAGTGGTAAATGTTCTTCAGAATAAGAAGTAGAAAATATTCAAAATAAAAAAAAAACTTTAATATTCGGGCGTGCTCCCTAAAACGAATCTCATCAAAACGTTTTTTTTATGTGATTTGAATCCGACTACTGCTTTGCCAGTGAAACCAAATCGAATTGGCAAAGTCGGCTCAAGAGAGCACTTAATTTATAATGAAATAATTATTCAAATATTTTTTTTATTCTTAGATTCTATTTAGGCCAATTGCTGATAATGATGTTTATTGATCATTTTTTTAAGTTATTTTTTTCTGTTTTAGCCCAAAAAATAAAAAGGCATACATTGACATGGTTCATGTTGTGCATAAAAAAATCTATATAAAAGATGGCGTACGTTAAAGTCGGGCGCGGACGACTTTGGGATACCCTATACCACTGCTTGCAATCAAATCCGGTAAATTGCTTACGAACACCAAAAGACATTTGATTGCCAAATTAGATTATGATACCTTCATAAACAACCAAAAACAGACGAATTTTTAATCAACAACTTTTTTTCGACCGATCGGCCCTATGGGAGCTATATGATATAGTCAACCGATTTTGATAAAATTTGGTACAGTGTTGAAGATCTCTAAAAAACTTCTGAATGCCAAATTTGGTTACAATATCTTCACAAACAAACGAAACACAACGAATTTTGTTCAAAACACGATTTTTTGACCGATTGGTCCTATGGGAGCTATATGATATAGTCAACCGATTTTGATAAAAATTTGGTACAGTGCTGGGGGTTTCTAAAAAACTTCCGATTGCCAAATTTGGTTATGATATCTTCATAAACAAACGAATTATCCATCTAAAACTTTTGATTTTTTTCGAGGTCCTCTGAAACACCCCTATGGGAGCTATATAATGTAGTCCCGATATCAAAAAAATAAAATAAACTTGTCTCCTATGGATTAATAAGGGGAAATATATCTGAAAGTTTGGTTGCTCTAGCTCTTACCATCTCTGAGATTTAGGCGTTCATACGGACAGACGGATATTGGTACATCGACTTCTCTAGTCACTCTGATCATACTTTAGGTAACTTTGGGGGGTCTCCGACTTCTCCTTCTGTACAAAAACTTTTATAGTAATACGAAAGGTGTAGAGAAAAGAGTAAGGGAAATATGAGAAGATATCGACTGCAAAAAATGTGAAATTAAGCGCACGAAAAAAACGAACAAAATTTATTTGTTTTTCGGTTTTCAAAGCACGGCCGTTTAAAAAAAGTGGACTAACTTGTTAATAAGGTTCAGTTTTGTTGAATACCAGTCACCCGCTAAAAAACACTAAACATTATATAATTATACATGAATAATTAGTCAGCGGGTACCAAAAGTTTGACATTCCATTTTATTCACTTTTATAAAGAACGAAAATTAATAAGCATTAATACATTCTCATAGAAAACTATATTTCATAAATATGTAGGGGAGAGATACTTGCTTGCTTCGATAGCGAAAAAAAAAACAAATAAAAATATATTAATATTAATATTAACTATAGAAACACTTTTTAGATTTTAATTTTTCACATGGTTCACGATTTTTTACAAGAAACTTACCAAGCCACTCGTTCGATTAAAAATCTTATCATATCTAAAACCAAACCTAAAAGAATATTTTCTTTAAATGTCTTTGATTTAATATAAATTCATAAAGGTGCCTTCTAAATAGATTTTCGCAGCCACACCCTCCTTAAACAATAAGTTCTTTCAAAAATATAAATATTTCAATATATTGACTTGAGATAAAGTACTTCTAATTTGACATTTTTGTTCACATTTGTCACCAAATTGACAAGTTATAGTACATATATATATGGTATTATGACTGTACTTGAAAAATATGCGACATCTTTAAATCTTCAAAAGACCACATTTTGGCACATGCTGCATTACAAGCCTCCTAATATTGTAATTTGTCATAAAATTTAGAACTTTCACAAACATTTTAAGTCCTTACTAAAAATACGCAAACTAAAATTAAGAATTCAAAAATAAAAAACAAAAATATGTAGTGCGAACTGTCTTTTGGGGTGCCGAAGTTAGCATATTCTGCATAGACCCCGTCACTCAGCCCATACATTTTGCTAGAAAACTTTTTCTTTTTATATAAAGACAAAAAAGTTGGGGCAGTAAATAATTTAGAAAACTTGCTCTCCTTTATTTTTCCTTAACATATTTGAAATTACATTTAGCCATTTCATACGAAAAGCGTCCTGGATTAGCCGACCATGGCAGTGTTGGTAAATAATAGAAAAACAAATTTTTATTAATTTTGAATTCATAAGTTCAAAGTTTGATAAAGTTTATTTATGTTCTTATTACTAGAGTAATATCTGATAGTATTTATCAACATGGACAAAATTGAATGACCATCGATTCAAATTTCCTGTTCAAGTGCAGTGATCACATAACGGTGACCAATTTCTTCCATTTACTGAGAACGATCTTTTCTAATAAGCAAAAAAAAACTACACAATTTACAGCATTGAAATTTTAAAATTTTTTTTTCAACATTTATCAACACTAGTTTCAGTTCCGCTGTTTTGCGATTTCCAAAGATTTGTCTCAAACAAAATTTTTGTATGATTTGGCTTCACTAATACAGAAACGTAGAAGCCGAATGAACTCTGAATCAAAATTCTGTAGCATTTTTCAATTTAGTACCAAACCAAGCATAAACTTTTTTTAAAAAAATTTTTTTAACATTGTTCCACAAAATCGATTTTATTCATATTCACACCAAATAAAGAACGTATAAAAACACGTGTTTAGAAAAAAAAAATGTGGTACAGTCGAGGCGGTGCCCGACAGTGGAATAACCTGTACCTTTTGTCTCGAAAAAATTTTTCCTGCATATTCTTTCTAAGAACTTTCCAATTGGAATTTTGTTTTTTTTGGTGAAAATCGATATTTATACCTATAAGTTCCCTAAATTTTTGCCCATTTTGATGAAACTCGAATGTTACAACAAAGAACTTATTTAAAGTATACGGGGTAAGTTTCGAGTTGGTATGTTGAGGGGTGTGGGAGAAAACACGGTAAATCGATTGCGGGGGGTGGGGGGACCACATCGATAAAATTTGGATGTGGATTTGTTTATTAGAGCCACATGAATCAGCTTACCAAAAATTGTGATTCTAGGTCACTTGTAACCATAATTACGAGGAGTCAAATATTGACGCAGTTTATAGGCAAGGGTGGTGAAATTTGTACATTTTTGACTATAACTTCTGTTGTATTTGTCCGATTTTGTTCATTTTTTACACATAGATGCATGTAACTACAACGCATCGCTCTGTTAAATTTCAGATGAAAATATTAAACGGTGTGGCTAAAAACCGCGAAACTCTACTGCGGGTGAACGGGGGAACGGGGAAGATATTGACATTTCCAGGAAATATGCGCACCTGCTGGTAAAGTTTTGTATCTCTAGCTCTTATAATCTCCGAGATCTAGGCGTTCATACGGACAGACGGACGGACATGGCTCAATCGCTACCCGAGGTTATGATAAGCATTTTGGTATAAAGGACTTGGGGTCTGCCACGCCTCCTTCTGTCCGTTACATACATTGCACAAATCTAGTATACCCTTTGTACCTATAGGTACAGGGTATAAAAATGGTGATTGACATATTTAAGGAACATACTTAAAAAAAAATAAGAAAATTTTACATTGTTTTTTTTAGATAATGTGTTGGTTAAAAAACAAATAAATATTTTTTTTTAAATAGTCCGATTACCAAAAAAAAATTGGTTTAAAAATTTTCAGTAGTTTAGATAAATGAAAACGAAAAACACGTTTTTTTTTTTAAATTAAGCCGCAACGCGTTAAGTTTTAAAACTGAAATTTCGCGTATAATTTTTATTTTGCCATATGTATCGAACTGCATCATTAGTTTTCAAAAATCGCTTGGGGCAGTTTCCAGTACCTTATCCAGCTAGATCCTTTAAAACAATTTGAATTTTATATTTTTTTTTTGATTTGGTTTTTATTTTGAATAGAAATCAGTTATTTTGGTTTAACTTTAAGTTAAGCCCCATATTTTGATGGCGAAGATCAATATGGGACTGATTAGGGATCATCCATAAACTACGTGACGCTGATTTTCGTCAAAAAAGACCCCCTCCCCCTTGTGACACAGTGACGGAATATTTTTCAAGATTTTCCCTATGATCGTAACGCTACCCTTCTTCTAAGAATTTAAAGCCGCATATTTTTCACCAAAAATTGAATTTTTGAAAGCTTTCAAGTCCGTTCAAGTATTATGTTAAGGTTTTATGGAGAGGTTTACAGCACTCTGTATCTCGGTATTTCAAAATTAAGCGAAATATTCGATTGCAGTGTACTCTTAACGATTGCTATTGAGAATTAATATTTTAGGCTGTGCAGTTGTCTTCTGCTTTTTACAAAACCTTTTCGCAGTGTTGATAACAACGTAAAGTAAAAAAAATGCCAGTGTTGCAAAAGAAAATCGAAATTTGGTCAGAAATGAGGTCAGCTCATTTGCGTTTCCACAATATCCTGCGGAAATGACCGAGTGTTGGGTGTTTTATTTATTTATTTATAAAGAAGAAATTGTTTCTAGATTATATTAAATTTGTTGTAGCCTTGTAGGACTCCAGGCTAGAGTGTAGGCTGTATATGCAAAGGTACTAAAAAAACTTGCTTGAAATAATATGTAAAGAGTCTAAGAAAATATTAGCTTCGAAAGTAAGAAGTGGAAGTCAACAAAGAGATTGACGGAAATTTCCCGAGTCGTGGCTATTGTGCAATTTTGGGTGCGCTACAAGCTTAGAACATAGAGTCCAAAAAAAAAAAGAGTTGTCAGGAACCCATTTTTGCATTTATTTTTGCTTGAGATTGTTTGTTTTTATTCTTTGTTGTTGTTGTC
Organism: Chymomyza fuscimana; assembly: GCA_949987675.1. Lineage (NCBI taxonomy): Eukaryota > Metazoa > Arthropoda > Insecta > Diptera > Drosophilidae > Chymomyza > Chymomyza fuscimana. The sequence goes on from OX465089.1 coordinate 4,396,223, forward strand.
AGCGTTATTATGCATGTATTTACTGTACTTGTCGTCGTTTATGTTTTACAGTATGGCCTGTCGTGACGTTTTCCGTGTATTGTGGTTTAAGTTTACTCCTCATTCCGGCCAAGTGCCACAGAGTGCGGTTCGCGCAATTTTCAAATCAATTTTGTTTACTTTTTATGCGCAAACAGCAAAAAAGCAACAACAACAACAACAAAAAAACAACAAGAACATTTGCAACAAAGACAACAACGACACACGCATGGCCAGTCCATCCGTCCGTCCGTCCGTCAGACTTCCATCCATCCATCTACACAACCATCCAGTCATATAGTATGGGTATATACTATATATTGTATATATAGAGTCAGCCACTTTTCTCTCTATGGCCTGACGTGGTTCGTGTTTAACAACATTTTTATGGTTTGGCACACACCCTAAGCCAAAACGAAGACAACACCAGCTACAACAACTCCAACAAAAACACGTAGAACAACAAGAACAATGTTGTCGTTGTTGTTCTTCTAGGTTTCGTTGCTTTTCTCCATTGGGTCTTCAAATTTGCTGTGTGGAAATTTTATGTTAAAAATGGCATATGCCGTTTAGAAAAAAAAGGCGTGGCAGCAGAGCAACACTCTTTATATTTTTGCAACATAATTTGTGGCATGATATGTGAGGTACTTAATAAGGTAAGTGAAAATGTACACTGAGAAAAAGAAAGAGCAAAGAAAATAGTTCCAAAAAACGCAAAATAACGATTTCGCTTAATTCTAGTTCCACTTAACTTAAGAAGTGTGACCATACATCGATAATAATATGCTTAATGTGCTATCGATATATTATCGATATAGGCCATAAGGTCGAGGATACTCTGGTATTGTGCGGATTAATAAATTTGTCAATTAACTTGTTACCTCACAAAAAACCCTTTGTATTTTGCAGTTACTAATTATTGTTCCCATAATAAAACAAATATTGTTCCTCAACGGGTTCGTTCATTTGGAGCTGAAAAATTTTCTCAACTCACTATATGCCGAAATGCTTTTACCTACCTAGCCATTGTATGTATTTTTTTTTGTCAAATCGCTAAAAAAAAAAAATAAAAGATAATTTTTTTTAAAAAATTAATCGATTCGAATCTATTTGAAATTGCAACATCAACAGTTCAAAAAAACTTTTGCAAAATTTAGATTCTGAATCACCAGCGTCAGAAGTCCACTAAAGATCATCATCAGCCGAAAACTTGGCATGCTCATGGGTACCACGCTGACACCCGTCTAACATATTTCCAGGCTTCATTGGCGATCTCAAAATAAAAAAAACTGCGCTTAATAAAAAATGTATTTCAAAAAATTTTCCCAAAATAAAAAAAAAAAAAGTATTTCTTGGTAAAAATAAAGAGTTTTAATATAGTAAAGACTTCCATTCTTTTTATCCTGGTGACAGCAATTCCTCAAAACTCTGAATTGCTTCTTATTAAATTTGATAAAATAATGCTTAAACAAGACTGATAGAACTCTTTCCGATATTCCGTAGCCTTTTGACTCTTTCCCTGTACAATGAAAAAGAAAATTTTTCAAGATCCATTGAAAACTTTAAAAGATTAAAAAACTTGATCGATGATGAAAAACCCAATTTTTCGACTTTTGACTCACGTTTCATAAAATTTTTCAAGATCCATTGAAAACTTTAAAAAATTAAAAAAAACAACTTAACCGATGTTAAAAACCCCAATTTTTCGACTTTTCACTCCTGTTTCAGATTCAATCCTAGAATTTCCAAGAAAATGTACATATCTGTAGCTCATCTAACTTTTTGAAACACATATTTAATGAAAATGATGAAAAGTATTGAAAATCCTACGGTGAATACACTCAAGCGAATTTTTCATCGAAGTGACCGCCTTTTGCTTTTATGGCAGCCTCAGACAATCTTGGCATTTTTTCGACAAGTTTTCTCTTCTATCTTCACTTCTCGTTTCTTTTTTTGATATTGCCCCATGCTGATTGAAGAAAGTTCGAAGTTTCTGACTTCTCAATCAAGTTCTTTCCAAAACAATTCAATCGGCTTCAAATCGGGTGATTTTGGTGGATTTGCCGCTTTTTCTCAAAATGGCAATTTGGGCTCGCTTTTCGACGAACAATTGTTTTTTGCTTGCCATTACCCTCCTATTCTATTCTTTTATTATTCCACTCCAATAATAATAAATTATATGTTCATGAAATAGGAGTAAAAAGTCGAAAAATTTATTTTTTCATCATCGGCCTTTTTTTTGAACGGCACTGTAGACCTTTTCTTGTATTTTCTGCAGATATAGTAAAAAAGTTTTGACCTTTTTTCAAACCAGCCTCCATAAAGAAGATGACTTGAAGACTCGGCGCAAATGTTATATTTTTCGCACAACATATATTGTGATAGACGTACTAGCCAATGTTCACCTCCTAAATTTTTATTTGCCAAATTTCGATTATTTATAGAGCTATCATCTGCAAATATACGAAGATTTATATTTGCACATATAGGTTCAATTTTCTTCGTTAACGAATGAGAATATTGTAATAAGTTTATTACAATACAAGTTAAAATGTTGAATAATAAATAGATGAAACTTTCCCTGAGAAATTTTGAAAGATTTTAACTTCCCAATATTGTAATATATAAATCGATTTTTTTCTAGATCTTTCGCATATTTTTTTATAAGTGTATCGCAAAGTCATAGTTTCCAAATATTTTTCACTTGGTTAAGGTTTTGTATTTAAGCTGTAACTGCACAAACGAAGCGCATGTCAAAATGGATGCGCTGCATTACACTAACTCACACACTCACACACACGCAAACACACTGTGTGTGTTTTCTCTCTAACTGTAAATTATACATTTCATAATTTTCGCAACATTTTTCATGATAATCGCATGTAATTGCGTTTTATCAACAACCTTTCATCCGGACATATGAGCAAACAAACGCGCTTAACGCTTAACACTACCTCAGTAGTACATTACTAGCCGTAACTCTTTCCCTTCCCCGCACACTCCCCTGTCCAATGAAGTGTATGTGTGTGTGTGTGGCTCAATGACCAAAACAACCCCTGACCAAAAACAACAACGCCATCTAAACCATACCTTCCATATGCATGCATTGTCCATTCAGTAGTTCCGAGCTCTCAGTTCCCAGTTCCCAGTTCCGAATGTTGCACCTTCAACCTCCTGGACGTCGTTCGGGTGCGCTTCAATGGGTTTTGCAAGCGATTTGCTGCCGCTGATAGCAAATTATGCGAACAAACGGTAAATTTCTTTATAATATTTGGGTTACAACAACTCCAGCTCCAGCGGTCAGTGGCACATGCAAGCAACGCGAACCTGGCCAAAAGCAACCCTGTGTTGTTTTTTATCATATATAATTCTCGTTTTCTTTTTTTTGGCCTGGTCTTGTAAATTGCATTAAAATGTGCCGACGGGTTGCTAATGCATTTTGCACAACATGCACTTTACATATAAGCACGTACATACGCGTGTGTGTATCTGTGTGTATCTGGGTGTGTGTTTAGACATTGTTGTGATAAGAAACTCACTCGATTATCAATTTGACACTCAAACATTAAGTCGCTGTATCTTTCTTACACTCTCTCCGCTCCTATCACGAAAGCGGCACGCTTGGCTTGTTCTCGTTCTTGTTCCTTTTGTTGGCTACTGGACAGTCTGGACTCTGGTTAAGAAGGGGCTTACGTAGAGCTTTGTACACTTCAAAAGTGTTAACTTCGTGCTAATGAAGCAATTATATTGTTGTGTAGACTGCCAAAATTTTGGACAGCTCTTTAAGTTACCAGCCTTGTATTGAATTAATTCTGAGATGAACTTGGGGTTTAATTGATTTCGGCTAACTGAGTAATAGCTTGCTACAGCAGATTCAATTAAGCCTTGTCTCAAATAAGTGCCAAATTATTTTGACCATTTAAAGTTTGTACACTCTGCTTTACTTCTGAATGCGACATGTCTGATGACGGAATGTAGAGCGTTCCTTCATTTGCCACTGTTTCGCTCATGCATATACCAAAGTTGGTAAGTGCGATCTTCAGCTGGTTCTTTCGCATTAAAAAACTTTCTCCTAGAGCATCGTCTTCCAATGTGGCCCTATGCTCCAGTGGGATATATAGGAAATGATAATGATGATCGTCTTCCAATGGTACAATATGATCGAGATAGAAAAGCCGCAAAATATTAGTCTGCTCCACTGTGTCTATGTCGTCGCAGGGTTTATCGTTCCATTGAACATCTTCGACTCGTAAATTACCCAACAATTCCTATAAAGTAGGCAGCTTCTCAGACATTTAAAAACCCCTTAGCAACATCATCTGGCACCAAATCCAGAAATCGAGCATTTTGGGAAGAGCTTGTTCAATCAGCTGGCCTTCCGACTTAAGTTATTAAGTCCATTATCCGAAATTTAAACCATTCTTAGCGATATTACGAAATCTATCTCAGCACAGCATAGTCCGATTTAAATATTGACTTATCGAATATAAATTTTTTATTGTTTAACATTTTTCAGGATGGCTTATAAAAAAATTGTTGTCTATGTATTGAATTTGCCAAGGCCAAGTAATTTTGGGATTGTTTCAAAGCGAATTATAGGTTAGGCAGTCTTTGAGAGAATTTTAACAGAAGATGGTTGAAGCATCTCCTCTTCAAGCTTTTTACTGGAAGGTTTTTTTATAAGTATCCATGCAATGCTGTTCAGTTGGGTACTTAAAAACTTAAAAACGAGATCTAGTCTTCTACGGTACTCAGATTAAAGTCACGATGCCATCTCAAATTACTGCCGTATCATTTGCATCCAGCAATAAGGCGGAGTAACTTATTCTGCATGGTTTGAAACCTATAGCGGTTCGACTTACCAGCGGATCACCATACTATATCTCCAGGAGAGCAACAAATAGATGAAGAATTATATTGCTTATTTTCGATTTCAAAATAATTAAGAGATTAATCCTTACGAAGTTAGAAGTTTAATATGCTTGCACCTTAGTTTTGAATAGCTGTTGTTACTGCTGGCGCCATCTAGTGAACTTTTTTGGCACTATATTACGTCATCATAGGACAATACTGATTTGTTTGTTTATCTGCGTTAACTTGTCGTACGAGCTTGGACATAAAAATTCGCGATTATTTTTTTATATGAAATTTCTTCTTGTACAGTAAACCATACCATAGACTTGGAAAACAAAATAAATGATATATAAAAAAATTACTTGCGACCCAGAGCTACATTTTTTAAGTAAACAATATATTCAACAATAAATTAAATTAATAAAATTGTTTTAAAAAAATAAAAAATATATATTAAAATAAATGTATTCTTAAACGCTTCACCAAAAACAGTTGGTTCCCCAAGAGTCCCCCCAGCTTGACGTAAACACTTCCCAGAACTGTGTCTGACCAACAACAACAACAACAACGCTGCATACAAACCGGCAATTCATCATTTCAACTGCTTCCTGGACAACAAAACTTGACAAACTCTTCTTCATTTGCATAAAAATTTATATAAAAAATTACGTTAAAAAAAATATATACATTCACCTTGCTCTTCGCACTGCTTAGGTACAAAGTGACAGCGACAACAAGAGGGTATTACTACAGAGTAAAAAATAACTCAGAGTTTAATTATGCTGTCAAAGTAGCTTAAAAAAAGACTTTCATCTTTCACCAACGAAATGAAAAGCAGACCCAATCGGATGGACTTAAACTTAAAAAAATAAAAGGTAAATAAAGGAGAAAATATAAGAAAAAAAAAAAGATAATAAGAGCCGAAAGTATAATCGCTTAATTACATTTGACATGACATGTTGACGGATTGGCGAATAATATGTGGAAGTGGCTTTAAAATGCGTTTCCAACTGCAACGAGAAAAAGAAACCACAAAACACTGCTTGTAATATGTTAAAATTTTCTGATCAATAAATGATCAAAAGAATTATAAAAGTTTGTTTTCACACCAAAAAAAAAGAAAAGCTGACGGTTTGATTGTCACGTGCCAGTTACATAAAACTCTGGTGGGTCTTTTTTTTTTGTTGTTGCAGCTTAGTGGCAACTTTTTGGGACTAAGCCTCTCGAAATGGGTTTCCCATAACAAAACCAACTTTAGTCGCATAAAGTTTTGTAATGTTTTGTTAGGATATTTGTAGAATTATGATTTTCAGAGATCGTTTGTCAGTATAAATTAAAATTATTTATTTTGTGGTTGGGTATGTCAGAGCGTGTTAGTTTTTCTAAGCTACGAAACATAAATAGATGCAGAATTTTGAAGTTAAAGAGTCGTCAACTTAAATTGACATACTACCAGGTGCGGATCCAGGATTTGGTCTTGGGGTGGTTTTTTACTTCGAAGTGTACATATGTAGGTATATTAGAGGTCGCAAAAAACTGTCAACTCTTTATCTTACTTTTGGAGGGTCCGGACCCGAAAACTCCCCCCATGGATCCACCACTGGATACAAAGACTATGGAAGAAACACAAAAATGCAAACAAAAACGAAATTTTGAACCAATGGAAAATAAAATTCAATGGATTTATTACTGAATATCTGTTTTAAGGAAAGGCTCTCACAATGATTTTCTATACAACATTATAGATGTCAAACAGTATTTGCGATATGTCAAGTTTGACTTTTATTAGCTAAGATAATTACTTTGTTTATATTAAACTTTCACTTTGTCTATATTAGGTATTGATTTTTTGAATAACAACTTTTATATCAAATCCAACAGTGAGAAAAATAGCTGGTGTAAAATAAAGTATGCAATAATTAGAAGGTGACGCTTCACCTCGAAGTGTATTTGAGCCAGAGCTCGCAAAAGACTTTCAACCCATTTCTCGAACTTTGGTTGGGAGGGGGGCTGGTCCGGACCCGAAACCGCCCGTGTATCCGCTACTGGTCACGCAATACGCAAATTTGTTGTTTTGTGTCTGTGAAAAAGAAAAAAAGAGGTGAATTAATTTTTGTATGGTAGCTATATGAAATTGTGCAGCAATTTTGATCAAAAGTCACAGAAATGTGTAGACTAATGTGAAATGCATAAAAATACATAAATATAGGATAGAAATATTTTTTAAATTTTTTTTTTAATTTTTAAAATGTCTTGTCCAAATTAATGTCAGTTGTATTTTGTCTTAGACGTAACATTTCTGTGAAGTTTGATCAAAATTGGTTCACTATTTCATATAGCTACCATACAAAAATGTAACCAGTTTTCTTTACAAGCGCACTTATTTGCATCACCTTATAAAATACGGAAGTATTGTGTAAGCTGGCACACAAACACCTACCAAACAGTCATATACAGCTGGATGGTACTCACATACCCTGGGAAAAGAATTTTCGCAACCTAGGAGTTGTAATAGACTCAAAATTTATTTTTAATGATCATGTAGGGTACACTATTGATATAATCAATCACCTGAATAGAATCCTATATCCCTTCATCAATAGGAACTTACGGTTTGCCATTGAAAATAAATTATACTTGTTCAGATCCATATTCCAAGCAGGAATTTTTTATGGAGCCCCAGTGTGGTCCGATGTGGCTAAGTGCCATATTACAAACATCACACCTCAGATTTGCACTATAAAGCAAATTTTTATTACTCTATTAATAATATTTTGCATGTCAGAAAAATTAAGCTTCTTAAAACGAGCATGCTTGAAAAATCATCTAAAAGGACTTTTTTTGGACGATTTAAATTTTTTCAAGAACATTTGGTATTTCAGACAATCCAGCCAGCTCTAATAAGTCATAAAATACCGAAATACCTTGTTGACCAGTGTTGTAAAAATTTTCGTAAGGGTATCTAGATTTAGCTCGACTTTTCAAAAAGCTGTTCTTGCCATCAAAATATTCGCAATTCATTTTGAATAATTGAATTGGAAAAGGGGTTGAGTTGTAAGTACTTTGGGCAGGCGCTTACAGCTGATGCTATTGAGGAAGAAAAAAGTTTTAAAATAATAAAAATATTCATAAAATGCATTAAAACAAAGGAAGAAAAGCAGTAAAGGCTCAGCAGGCTGTCGTAACGTATGAGACCCATTCCGACGAAGGACATTTAGAGAGCTCAGACCGCACGCCGCAGAGTTATTATTTAAATGTGCAACACACACTCGCACACACACTCGCACACACACTCAAAATCGACAGTTGTGCGCATTCATACGACGTGTTGTCATTTTGAAACATTCAACCCTTTCGACTTGGTTCAGTTGGTTTCTGCTGTCCTGTGAGTCCTGCAACGTCGGCGTCATAATTAATAAGAGAAATCCCATTTCAATTTGACGGAGTGCATTTGTCATTGCATTTAATTTGCGCAGACGATGTTGTCCGGAAGTTGCCAACGTGTTTCTCCGTTGTCCTTGTCCTTGTCGCCATCATCGTCATCATCAGCGAGTGCGGTTGGTCCCTGAGTTGCGTCTGGTGTCAAGTAGGGGCTGTAACCGTTTTTAGTCTTCACACGAATAATATATATATGTATATATGAAAAAAAAAACATATTTAAATGGCAGCCGGCAGAGTCATTAATGCTGGCAATGAAATGCGTTAATTGATTTTTATGTTTTTTTGTATTTTCGAGTTTTACATTCGTTATGAAGAGTCCTTTAATATTTCGGGAAGGGGTTGCTTAAGTCAAACAGTTGGCTAATGGCTCATCAAAATGCGTCTAACTCGGTGCAGTGCAGTGCACACATCAAAGCAACGGCTACTTATGGCCAAATTGAGCCCAGCCTCATTTGCAACATCAATGAGTTAACCAGCTTACAAGGCTTATAGCCTTACACCGCGAAAAATGGGGTTTAAGACAAGTTCTCAATTGCCACTTAAGCCCAATATAGCAAAGTTAGGCGAACCAACAAATTAGGGTCTTATTTTCGGTTTAAAATTATGAAGCAGTTTTTGCCACAATACAAATTTTCGAGGCATCCCGATTTAGTTAAGCTGGTAACTCGATTTTTCAGTATCGTTAAATTTAAAAGATGGCGTATGTTAAAGTCGGGCACGGACTACTTTGGGTTGCACTGTCCCACCACATTTCAATCAAATCCGGTATATTGTTTAAGAACTATCGATCGCGATATGGAAGCTATATGATATAGTCAATCGATTTTGATCAAATTTGATCGGTAAAGTGCTTGGGAACTCTAAAAAATATACGAAATATCCATCTAAAACTTTTGGGTTTTTCCGAGGTCCTCTGAAACATCCCTATCAGAGCTATATAAAATAATCTTGTCTCCCCAACAAAATAAGGCATCTTATCTAAAAGTTTGATTGCTCCGAAGTCTCCTTCTGTATGTTACGTACATTTACGGCTTCAACAAGCTTAATATACGTTTTGTACCATAAGGAACAGGGTATAAAAATTAGGGGGTTTCGCCCCTTTCTTCCTTATCGCTTACTGCTTGATATATTTCTCCTCTTTTCTTTTGCATTTCTTTTCTCCCCTGTTTCTTTTCTTCTCTTTTCGGGCCGATTGCGGTTTGTTATCTAATCCTTAGCTTGCGGACCCATAATTTGTTCTCTTATATTGTTTTTTTCTTTGAACTTTTGCGCATAAAAATGTCATGTAAGTGTTATTTATCCTATATCTTTCTGTCTGCCCATATCTCGATATGATTACGAAGACTATAGAAGGGCATCTAATTTCATCAAAAGATGCTTGTTATCTGAACGCAGATCAGTTTAGGTTAGTTGATTCATATTGACATCTGAAGATTGAATTTAGGCACAATTCTGCTAAGATTACTGCCAACAATCGGCTTAAAAATTTATTAGCAATAACTTGTAAGACGTTAAGATAAAATTTTACAAACAATCACTTTATCTTCTTTTTTGCTCTAAACCCCCCAAAAGTCAAGCCACTTTCGCTCAGTGTATTTGCTAAAAATCTTTGAACAGGAAACGGATGCAGTCAAGAGTTAGCCACGGTCAGAGTCGGAGTCAGAGAGTCAACCTTGTTTGTATTTTAAATTGGCAACGCGCTTAGCGCATCCGCCGTTGAGCGCCAAAGCCCAGAGCTCGCACTTACGGGCCAATAATTGATTGGCATTGGCTCCCTGGTCAACCGTTAGGCGGCGGCTGTTATCGACAAATCAAGATGATGATGATGCTGCTGCTGCTGCTGCTGATAATGACGATGATGTAGATGGCGCAGCTACTGACAGCAGCTGCAAGTCTCAAATGCGCAAGCAGCAGGTGAACATAGGTAGGCCCGGCCCAGCCTTTGGATATGTTCCGTTCCGTTTCGGCCTGCTCACTTTTAGCACAGATGAGATTTTCAATTTGGCCAGCGCCAATGTTTGCGTATTAAATTTGCATGGAAATCTGTCTATATTGACCGAGAATGGCCAATGCAAATGTTTGCTGGCCAAATGAATGCAGCAGCAGCCGAAGCAGCAGCAATGCGACATTGGCCGGCAGTCAATGCCCGTGGGGCATTGCACCCAACTGGACAGATGGCTAGGCAGACAGACAGACAGACCAATAGAGCCAAACGCTGACCGCTGCTGGGCTATTGGAGCTCTCGAGCCGCTTGTCAACGCTCTTTGGGCATTTTAAATGCATTTGCCAAATGTTATCAGTGGAACGGCTTGTGCCCACCCAGACCAATGCCCGGCCTTTCCTCGTGTTATCGATAGAGCGCGCGCTCGCTTGCTATCAGCTATGGCCTGGTACAGTTGACACCACACGCACAGCTGATGCTGCCACACCCCGATATCAACCCTGTGTGTGAGTGAGTGTGTGCACTTAGAATGAATGCCAAAGCAAACATTTTACTTGAGCAGCATTTGCGTGTGTGTGTGTGTGTTGGTGTGGGTTTTTATTTTTATCTCTCTTTTAGCTTTGCAAATACTACGTCAGTGTGACCATAGTTCTGTGCTCTGCTGTTTATAAATCATGTAAAAGAGTGTGTCCATATGCATGTGTGTGCAGCAAGTGCTGCCTTCTGGTGGCATGATGATGCCATGAAGCGCATCAGACTTTGCACAAACAGTTTCAAATTGATTATTTGCCACTGCAAATTCAAATTACGTCATTAAATCTGCAAGTCCATAAGCTAATAATATACCAAGTGAGATATGTTCGGAGTTGGCTTAAAGCTGCACCTGGCTTTAATTAACTTGAATGCGGAGAAATAGTTTAATTAAGCTAATGAAATACTTGTCTATTTGCAAGATTGTACAACAAGTTTTGAAGTAATATGTTTAAAGAGTCCATTATGGAATTGCATTGGTATCTTTTGAATGTTAAACTTTAATTAGTGCTTTTTATTGATTAAAACGAGATATTTATTTAAACGCATAAAAATAAATGAAACATCATAAATATACCATAAAAATATAGTTAAATTAATCGCAATTTGTATTAACTATGCATATTATAAGCTTAAAGGAGCTGAAACTTAAGAAAAAGATTTTTAATCAAATTTTAGACAAAAAAACTTTAAGGCACGATTTTTAAGGAGATTTAAAAAAAAAACAACACATATCTCGGATTAGCATCGCTTTTCTATAGAGATGATAGTTTTTGTTGTTTGCTATGGGATGAAAGTTAGGTTTCTAGATTTAATTCATGTCTAGGTTGGTTGAAATAAGTGGCACAGTCCATGAGCCCAACTAGCGCTTTTGCCACATCCTCGTTTCCAAAGCGTTACTTGGTGGTTTGTGTAGACAACGGTTTCTTTTTCTTCTGGCTGGTTACAAATGTGACAGTGGGTACTGTAGGGAAGCCTCATTTTGGCCGCCTGTTCTCCAATAGGCCAGAAGCCAGTGATGACTGCCATCAGTCTAGAGGTGTCATTTCTATTCCTGTTTATCAGCGATGTTGTTTGTTTGAGGTTGTATCTAGGCCAAAGGGATCTACTAGTCCATCTACGACCCGATATCTGAAGGTATATTGTATTCATGTTTCTCTTGACCACGTTAAGTGGTGTGAACGCCGGTTCCGTAAGAGCCTCATGTCTAGAGACTTTTTTATAGATTTGGACAAATCATAATTCCTTAAAATTTGTTTTTGTTTTCGAAATTAATTTCTTCACTGAGTTTTTGGTGATAAATTCTTAGGTTGTTTTAGAGGTAAAAAATTAATTTGCTATCGGATGAAAGTTCTGTTCATAGATTTACTTCATGTCAAAATCATAATTCCCTAAAATTTGTTTTCCAAATTCATTTCTTCACTGAGGTTTTGGTGATAAATTCTTAGGTTCTTTTAGAGGTAAAATATTAATATTTCAAAAATAAAAACCAATAAAAAAATGAATTTCAGTGGTGGAATCTCTACACCTTGTCTTCCTAAAATAAGACTTAAATTCTAAAAGTGTGTTAAGATAATATCTCATGACGCTTCTTTAAAATTGGAAAGCAAGTTTTCAGGATCTACAGATTTTTTATTCGTAAAGTTTGACGATGCCTTGGATAAGTTGATTTGGCTTTTTAGTAAAAGATAGCATTGAAGTCAAGTCACATTAGAAAGCCGTAAAAAATTCCTTAGATAAAAGGATTATACACTTATTTCCGGTTACATATGTCTCAAGTTTAAATTTGAAATAAAAAAATAAAGTAAAATGACGAAAAATATGCATTGCATATTTAGAGAGTAAATAAAAAAAAAATCGATTTTTTGTCTTAAATTGAATATAATTTATGTATGTCATCAAAGATTACGCCGCAAAACACACACCCTTCCATTTTTCAACGATGAATATTTTGGGCAACTTTAAATTTGAGATTGCACCATGAAAAAGTGAAATATTCGTCGATTTTCGCAACATTTCGTAAATTAAAAAAAAAAAAAAAAAGTACAAAATAAAAATAATACACAAAAGCGCCCTCTGGCTTTGCTAAAAATTAAAAATATATGTCAAAAATGGATTCCTCGACCCAGAAACCCACATATACACATTTAGGTAGAGATATAATAACGTTTATTGACCTTATGTCTAATTCGATTTTAAAATATTTTGAAAAGAAACCTATTTTGAAAAATTTTGCTACTCGAAATTCGTTTTAAACCTATGGTTTCTTCGGCAAATCGCGAAGAGCTTTTAAAAAGGAAAAAAGGGACCCACCCTAATTGCTATATTACAAACAGATTATCTTGAAATATTTATACCCTGTACCTATAGGTACAAAGGGTATACTAGATTTGTGCAATGTATGTAACGGACAAAAGGAGGCGTGGCAGACCCCAAGTCCTTTATACCAAAATGCTTATCATAACCTCGGGTAGCGATTGAGCCATGTCCGTCCGTCCGTCCGTCCGTCCGTCCGTATGAACGCCTAGATCTCGGAGACTATAAGAGCTAGAGACACGAAACTTTACCTGCTGGTGCGCATATTTCCTAAGCAGATGAAGTTTGTTGAATCATGTCAATATCTTTCCCCGTTCCCCCGCTGTAGATTTTCGCGGTTTTTAGCCACACCGTTTATGATTTTCATTTGAAATTTAACAGAGCGATGCGTTGTGGTTACATGCATCTATGTGTAAAAAATGAACAAAATCGGACAAATACAACAGAAGTTATAGTCAAAAATGTGCAAATTTCACCTCCCCTTGCCGATAAACTGCGTCAATAGTTGACTCTACGCAATTATGGCTACAAGTGACCTAGAATCACAATTTTTGGTAAGCTCATTCATGTGGCTCTAATGAACAAATCCACAACCAAATTTTATCGATGCGGTCCCCCCACCCCCCGCAATCGATTTACCGTGTTTTCTCCCACACCCCTTAAAATATCATCGTGAAACTTACCCAATATAATTAAAATAGCTTCTTTGACGTAACTTTCGATTTTCATCAAAATCGGTACAAATTTACGGAACTTATAGGTATAAATATCGTTTTGCACCAAAAAAAAAATAAATTCCAATTGGAAAGTTCTTAGATGGTACAGGGTATTCCACTGTCGGGCACCGCCTCGACTGTACCACATTTTTTTATATAGGCCTTAAAAACTTGTCAAAAAGTTGTCATTAAGATTTATGACAAATCGATTAACATTTGCAAGTAATAACAAAACAAAGCAGTCTTTTTTTGTGACCTTATCATTACTTAGAAAAACAAAAAAACGCATTCAAGTTTTAATTATTAATAGTTCATTTATCAGTAAATAAATCAGCAATATAATTATTATTTAAACAAAGCATTTGAATGCAGCTGCATCCATCTTTGTGCCACATTTAAATGATGGATGTCGACAGATCGAACGATCGACCATCAAATGCTTCCTCAATGACCTCATATTGATGAACCCCAACACGTGCTTATCAATTTTGCACTCATTATTTGCATTACATTTGACAATTTCCATATGTTCTATTTATTTTAATTGATTGTTTAATATGTATAAAAAAAAAAATCACTTAAAATTATGTCAATCTTGTCACAATAGTAATAATTAAACAACTAAAACAATGCTGCACTACGTCCAACAGCTCCAATCCCTTCCCACAATCTCCTTCAAAAACTGATAAGCTTCGTTGCCTTTACGCATTTTACAATACTGACAAATCGTTCGATTTGTGCTCATCAAATAAAGAATTATAAATTTTTAAAACGCTTGGGCAATGCAAACTCTAAACAAACAGAAACAAATATAACATGCAAACAATAAATCAACAATGAAATTGTTTTTACCAAATGCAACACATAAAATTGGCTGCAATATTTGAAAATTTTGTATGGAAAATGTCAGCGTCGCAGCCGGAAAAGTATTATCAGGCATTTAGATGAAAATGCTGATAACACTGTGCAGCAAGTTTTTTTGTATTCTATTGAGTTGAACTGCCTGTTGAGAAAAGGAAAAAATTATATCTTAGCTTTAAAAAAAAAATATATTAAAAAATTTAGCATTTTTTTTTTTGACATTGTTGCACCAAAAAGTTTTAAAAACGTATTTAAAAAAAATATAAGTAACTTACTTAAGAAAAATTAGAAAATTTTTTATTTTTTTTTTAAGACAAAGTAGTTGCTTTAAAAATATTTGATTTTTATGCCTTTACAACTTAGATAAAAAAAAGTATTGGATAAAAATATTTGGTCATTTAGTCTCAAATAAATAAAAAGGAAAAAACGATTTGATTTTTTTTTTAATGCGTTAAGTTTTCCGAAAAATATTTTTTGTTAACTACAAATCGATCTGCTTCATAAGTTTTACGAGATCATTGGGACAGCACTTTGTTTCTTATCAAGCTAGTTCCTTTGTAACAAGAATAAACGTGTTACCTTTAAAAATGCAAATTTAAGTCTCGTGCTACCAAAAGAAATTATCTTTGCACGGGCCGAACAACTCATTCGAATTGATATTTGGGAATATGCAAAGTCATTGGTCTCTTTGGAACATATAAAGATCAATTTTTAGAATTTCTACATACTGGCTCCCACTATAAAAAATAATGTCCCTCTCCAATAAATTCATTCATGTCTGAAAACTGCTTTACATGAAATAAAAATTATGTTTACTTTACCTTTGTAAGTTCCCATTTCCATATTTGAATTAGTTTCTTCTTTTAAGGGGTTACATCAGTGTGAAGTATGGTCTTTTAAGGTAATTTTTCGATATTTTTTTTTCAAAGAAATTTTATTTTATATTCAAAATCCAAATAGGTAAGGATGTTATAAATATTTTGAGCTACAAATTTTTTTTTCAAAGAAATTTTATTTTATATTCAAAATCCAAATAGGTAAGGATGTTATAAATATTTTGAGCTACAAAAATGAATTTTTCAGCATGACTAATTTTCGAAAAGGCCTCCACGGCTGCAGCTTTGATATGAAAAATAAAAATTTTTTATTCACTTAATCTATGGACCTAAAGCAAGTGATAATGGTATAAGTCTAAAAATAAAAAATTGGTTTTCCTAAAAAAAAATCATGAAAAATGAGCTGTAAAATAAAAAGTTTTTATTATTTTGACACAATCCTACGTCAATAGAAACTGATGTTATAAAGACTGTGTCAACATTTCAAATCGATTCGAAAAAGAGTGGTTTCGAGAAAAACGCGATTTAAGTTTTAAAACTCCGTCCGACTCTTATAAGGGGAAATTTTTTTTTTTTTCCAACAATTATCTATCTTAGTAGGGGCTATACGCAGAATGAAAAATTTTGCAAGGAATGACAAAACTTCATATAAAAAAATCCCAAATAGTGGAATCTTTTTTTATATGAAGTTATAATAGTGGGATTGTTTTTTATGTGAAGTTTTGTCATTCCGTGCGAAATTTTTCATTCTGCGTATAGGCATTTAGATAAAAAAAAAAAAATTGATTTTACATTGGTGTTACTCCTTAAGTTATTTTTTTCGTATTCTTTCACAATATTCTTATTTTGTGAAGTATTAAGATAAAGTACAACTTTAAAAAAAATACTTTATTTTCAACTTTAAGGCCCATACGCAGCATGTAAAAATTGCATCCCACTATTTTTGTTATATGAAGTTCTGTCATTCTGTGCGAAATTTTTGCATGCTGCGTATGGGCCTTAAGATATTTATTAAAAAAATAAGATATTTTTAAATCATTTTTGTATGTAACATGTCAATATTTTGGCATTTAATGTAATTTTTTATATAGCGGTTAAAAATTGTTCAGTATTAATATACGAGCACAGTAAACAACAAAAAAAAATTTTGGCGATGACCACGACGATGTAAAGAGATTCTTTTATAGAATAGAGTGAAAAAATGAGCATTTTGTAAAAATGATTTTGAGCACGCTTTGAGGTTTATGTACAGGGTGCAAAAAATTGTTGTGGTCTGTCTCTCTAGTTTCATCATTTAGCCTTACCCTTTAATTTAAGAGTTCAAGAGATCAATTACGATTTTTTTTCGCAAAGTTATGGCTATTCGAAGTTACGCCGTTTGTCGGGTACATAACCTCTAACATCTCAAAATCCTGACGTGATGGGCGAATCCTGACGCGGATTCGGATTACGCTTATCTTTCCAACAACTAAACCATGTTGACCTGTGTTATTAATCTTGCAACTCTAAAAATATTCAATATTTGTATGAAAAACATCCTTAAAAGTCAAATCAACTTTGTTCTAGAATCCGTTTCGTTCTACCCAACTAAGAGAAGGCTACTTAAAAAGATACAAATACTTCTTCAAACAAAACCAAACCGATCCCTACTTGCCGCCTTGACTTTTACGTCCTAAGCCACTTTAATGCCACAATTATGGTTAAGTTCTCTCTAAGCCCTCTCCCTGGACCAAAAACCGTGTTAACCACTGCAAATTTGCTGAAAATATTCTAAATTTAGCATTATGACCGCACAATTTCGCAATGAGCAATTACATTTTGTGTATTGGCAATGTGCGGCATTTATAAAATGGCCAAAACAAACTCAAACCCGGTAGCATTCAAAACCAATGATGATGACCAGATGGATGATGATGCCCTGGGAAAGCGGCGTTACTCAAACCACCCTCTGCCGCAAACGGAAGGGTGCAATTCAATTACATGTTTGTGGCAGGCCGCAATACTCAATAATGCAGTTAATATTGACGACGCGTCAACGTGGAGCTTTTGGCTAGAGGGGGTGGTTCAGTGGCAGAGAGAGAGAGAGATAATGGACAGGGGGGGTTGGAAGCGCATTGTGGATGCTGCTACAATGCCGCAGGTCAGATTGATGAGTTCGGTGGAGTAATTTGAGGGGGTTTGGGAATAATGTTGTTGAAATGGCTGTCAATGTGGCAACTGTGTAAGTGTGTAAGTGTGTGCATCACACGGTCTGCTGCATCTAATTCAATTCTAAAAGCCAAAATTCTGTTGACCAAGCTGTGGATGTTGATGGTTGGGTTCAAAGGCTTTTCGAGTTCGGAAGGGGGCGGCTTGAAACAAGCTAGCCAAAAGTGTTTATAAGTTTTTTGACTGTTCTTTGCCTGTTGCTGTTGTTATTTGTGTGTGTTTTTGTTGTTGCGGTTACTGTCGATGTTGTGGCCAAAATGGAATTTTGTTAGCTAATTGAATTTCAGTTGCAACTCATTTGCCATGCTAGCACACACACATACACACATTGGAACAGAAATGGAAGTTTTGGCTTTTGGCCATTTAATTGCTGTTTTAATTTCACAAAAACAACAACAGCAACATTAAACAAGCTGCTTTGAGACTTTTAGCCATGTCGAAGTGTGTCCATGTATGTGTGCGTGTGTGTATCTGTTTGTTATCGGTTTGCATCGACGCGACGACGACTTGCCAAAGAAAGACAACGACAGCAGCAGCAACAACAAAAACAGTAACAAAACTGCGATCAGTAACGTAGATAGGGAACAGATTTAGGGAACGCATAAACACCCTTGAGAAAATTATAGTGAAATAAAAAAAAATTTTATTATTGTAAATAGTAAATAGGAAAGCTTTTCTTTGGAACAAATTTTGGGATAAAAAATGTCTTTTATTTTTTGGAATTAAAAAAAAAATGTGTTTATTCTTTCGCAAATTCTTCCATTCACAAAAAAAAAAAAATTAATTAATTTAACTTGTACAAAAAAAATGTATAAAAAGAAGGTATGGGAAATCGCAATGCTTTTTGTGTGTATTTTTAAATCGTCAAATCGACTAAAATTGGGAAAAAAAAACTTATATTTTGATAAGAGGTGGAATGATTAGTATTGCATTTTTTTTCAACAAGTAAACACTAAAGTATTTAAAATAAACAATTGAACTAAAATCGAAGAAAAAGAATCTTGAGTATAGATTATTTAAAAAAATTGGTTGGAGCAAAGTTCTAAATACGTAAATACAATTATGGAATTTAGCATTCAGATCATCATCAGTAATTATTTAGCACATCGCTATAAATAGATAATTTTCACAGTGGGGCTTGTGATTCCCCCAAAATTCACAAAACAGCTATTAAATGCATTTTATCGTAGCTAATCAAAAATTTATTGATTTATATAATCTAGTTTGAAACAAATCAAGATGATTCAAAGAAACACGTTGAGTCAAAATAGAATCATATTGCAATTTTTTATGATTAAAAAGAACTTGTAACAATAAAAAAACTAAAATTAATAAGTTGTTTACATTTACTAAAAATATAAAGGTATATTATCAGAGTAATAACTCGTTTATTTTTCACTTTGAGAAATATTATTTTCTCTTTAAAATTTGAAAGTCATATGTCGACCCCCTTTGCAAACATCCAACTACGCCACTGTCTTTGACAACGTTTTAAATCGCATAAACTTGATTAATGCAAGAAAAACACCCACGAGCTGGCCAAAACGAAAAGGCATGGCCAATTGCCAGCCAGCTTTTGCTTTTAGCTACTTTTTAAAATGTGCAAAACAAATTGTTACCAAACACACACACACACACACAGATACACACATACAATGTTGCTAAAATCTTTTTAACCATTTTCAACGCTTTTTGGCGTCTTTTTGACGCCTGCTCTGCAGACTCCGGACTCCAAGACTTGCTCCGACTGCGCGTGTCAAACAACAACATTTACTAATTTTATTTGAATTTATTTATTGTATATACATATATACAGCAACAACAACAACTTGGCCAAAACAAAGCACAGTTGCCTTTGTCTTTTGGCACAACAATGCAAATTGATTTAAATACGCGTGACATGCGCCTGACTTTTGCACTCGGCCGAAGAGAGCCAAAAAATAAAAACAAAAAATACCCAACGTAAAAATATGTAAACAATTATTATTAAGTTCTAAGCTTAGAAGCAAAAAAGCAGGAAATGTTTTATAGAAGTTTATATGCTCTAGCCATAAAAGTATACTAGACTTGGCTATGGTTCAAAATTTGGGCGGAAAACACGAAAATTTCTTATGTGACTCCACTTATAAGGTCGCTTGGCTTCAGTTTTCGGAAGTGCATGAGTGTCCCTCAAAAGCAAAGATTTTGTTTTAACTAAGATTTAAAAATATTGTAATTAAAATCTATCATACACTAAGTCATGTTTAGTGTGCAGCGATTTATTTCTTATTTCAATATTGGATTTGAAACCTTATGGACTTATCGGTTGATTGCCGATAAATAAATATATCCAAAAAAATAAAAATAAAGTAAATAAAATTGGATTTTAAAAAAAGGGACCATGGCCAATTCGTTGATTTCTGGCTATTGTAATTTTTAATTTTTAAAAAATTCTAAATTTAAAATTAAGTTTAACTTGCATAATATGAGTATTTAACTTAAAGGAAGCCACTAAATTTTACGAAGTTAGAATTCAATCTTTTCAACTGGAATATGTTTTCTGTCAATCATATTCTAAGTCTTACTGTAGCTTAGCACAGTGAAAATACTATTTTTTCAAGGAATTCCAGAAACCCAAGTTTCGACATTAAGTTTCTAATAAATACAAATTCGTAAATACAAATTTCAAAGTTTAATAATTACCAGCAACATTTTTTATTTATAATTTTTACTCTACTACAGCGAAGCAAAAATACTAGTGTTGGTAAATGTCGAAAAAAATGTAGAAAAACTGGCAGTACCGAGTTTTGAAAGCTTGAGTTAAAAGTTTGATTTTATTGCTTTGATTTGGGTTGCTTGGAGACCACTCCAGAAATATTAAACAAAATTCACATAATGGCCCTCTTATCTGCTGTGTTTCATAATTATTTCCAAAACTTAGGAGCTTAAAAAAAAATTGCATAAAACCAAATAAAAAACTTTACACATTTTAAAGACGATCGATGCTGTAGATTTTCGAGATCATTTTCCCAACGTAAATTTTTTTTGATTAATTTTCTTTTTAAATTAATATAAATTACAGAAAAACTTAATTTTTGTTTTAAATTCAGTGTTAAACAAAAAAAAAATTATTTAACTGGCTTTATTCGTTAAAGAGCCAAAAAAAACTTTTGTCGTTCATTTTTTTTTCGGCATCTGTACCGCAAACAAATTTTGGAACTGGGAATGGTTTCCATTTTTTTATTGAGCTCAGAATTCCGCCCTTCCTTTCCTTTTTTTTTTTTTTTGAAACGTTGCGGAGGAAAAAATTTTGCTTTTTTATCGATTTGAATTATTACTTAACGATTAGAATCGATGCATTTTATGATATGAGTAACTTTTATAATTAAGAAACTTATGACTGTTAATGTGAAGTGAATGTGTATAGTGATATAAAAAGGTGAATATTTCTAATTGAAAATATAATTAACTAAAATTTACTACGTATATTGCCGATTTTGCAGCGAATTTTACGCCCTAAAGCACGGCTAAAATTTGCAAAAATCCGACTCTTGTGAAATTTGACCTTAAATATCGGCAGACAAGGGCTCATGATATTCATTGTTACTTTTAAAAGGGATCTTAAAATGTTAAAACGAACTTTCATGTCAAGTTTGAACCTTTTATCTTTGAATCCCGAAGAGTTATGCTGACTTGTCACTTTTCGAGCTAATGTTTACTATGGCAACAATACGAGGTTAAATCATTATCATTAAAAGAGGCGTAACTTCCATAATTCTAGGAGTTACTAACTGTTTTTTTTTTGTTTTTCGCAGTGTATTTATGCGCATAAAATAGCGTTAACCCTTTTTTTTCAAAGTGCGAAATCACTTTTGAATTATAAAATTTAAAAAAAAAAATATTGTAAAAAAAAATAAAAAAATAATGTTTAAAAAAAATATACATCTTTTTTTAATCCAATATTTTATCTATCATGAAAAAAAAAATGTGCGTCAATATCTTTATTCGTTTAGGACATATGGCTTGTCAAAGAGAAGCCTAAACATAAAAAATGCAATATTCAGATATCGATAACTCGATAAATAATCGTAATTTTTCAATAAAAATTTACGTTGTTACTATTCATTAGAAGCTCTATCACATGGGTAAAAATCATCAAAATCGAAGAGGTAGACCAATACAAGTTCGTTCTTCATTTTATGGAATATTTTGAAAATTATACTAAAATGGGGAGCATTTTGAAAAAATGCTTTTAATCAAAGCTTACAAAAATGTGGTTCTTAGTCATAGAATTTTTTTTTAAGTTTTAAGATTATTACAAAATCGGTCTGTTGCAAGATTTTTAAAAATTAAACGTTCTCAAACTAAAGAATATCTCTCACTTATTATTTTTATTTATTTTAGTTTATAGAAATATATTTTAAGTTGTTGTTTCACTAGGTGCTAAGTCTTTCTATGTCTTTGGTAAGTATGTATATACCTTACTGCATTGCAAAGTAAAGACACCCTTTCGAAAGAGTATTTTTTTAAAATCTAAATGCTAAAAATCTCGCAGTTACTTCAGCTTGGTTAGCATTCCCGCTCTTTTTTCGCGAAAAAAAAAAAATATATGTTATTATTATTTTTATACATAAAACATATATATTTTTATTTGGGCATATCGTGTGATTATTTTCATTCTTTTTTTTTATTTTATATTTTATGTTGGTTTTCAAATAGCGAATGATTCATGCTGTGATTTCCTGTAGCCTGGACCCAGGGACCGGGCCAAACCAAATTGACGTGACTATGACATGACGTGGTGCCGCCGTGTTGCCTATGTTGTTGTTGCTGGTTGTTAGTGTTGTTGTTGCTTTTGTTGTTGTTGTTGTTGGTTAGTGCTGCTGCTCGCTTGGGCATTATTATTATTTGCAATTGCCGTTTGTTGTTGTTGTTTGCCGTTCTAGTTGCTATTGCTGATTGCCATTGTCTGCCGAAAAAAAAATATATAAGTGATCCAATCGAGGCGGTATCGAACAGTGGAATACCCTGCATACTTTTACAAAAAAAACATTAATGCTTTTCATCATGGGTTATAGCCGGTAGAAAACCGAATGTTTGCTCACAGCGAGTTTTATGAACTTAAAATGCATATGAATACATAAAAAAAAAAATTCTTAAATATTACATTTTAAACATCACTGTACCAAAACTATTTGATTCATATTTACTTTTAAAATGACGATTGAGATATTTAAGGCACATACTTAAAAAAAAATTAAAATAAAAAATCTTTTACGCAATCGTTATTTTTGTTAAATATTTTACAGGCTGGCGAAAAAGCTCTTAGAAGAACACCCTTTTAAAAGGCTGAAGAGGAGAACGGCCAAACACTTAATACTCAATTAATCGATGATTAAGAAGACTGGTCAAGCTAAAGGGCAAAATTGGCCATAAGACTGGCTAAAATAGATCGGCAATGATGGCTCCATCTTTCGAGCCAGGTTTGGCGAATTCGCTTTGAGATAATTGTATGTAGTAATAATATCTGTATTCTTGGAATGTGCAAATAAAAATTTAAAAAAAAAATATTTTACTTACTAATTTAAAAAGTATAAATGAGTAAGCCAATATGGCGATGTGTTGCAATGTGTAAACGATTTATTTTTCAGTCACTTGAGCGATGTTCTATATCTTGTAAAGATTTCAACTGATCCTTAACATTTTTTCAACATACAAGAAAATGAATACATATATACTTATCTAATTTTTTCACAATTTACGAGTAGGTCTCTGAGAATTAGGTATTTATAAAGAAATACAAAAAACCCTGTAATCATATATATATATAGCCACACCTCCTCCTTCTGCCTTTTGCATACTTTCCACAAATCTAGTATACCCTTGACCCTATGCTGGCTACAGGGTATCAAAAGAGTGAAATATAAATAATGCTGCGCCACAATCCATCCGTCCACCCCGCCATCCTCCTCATCATGCAACTACAGTACTCTCTGCCGCATGCGCAACAGAGTCGGAGTCAGAGTCAGAGGGTGAGCAAGTGAGAGGGGTATAAAGTTAGAGCGGTAGATCCGTTCGCTTTTGCTGGCTTTCAGTTTACTTTGATCTGCGGCTGATTGTGTTTTCAGTGCTTTTGATTGAAGCCTTTCACTCCATGCAAGGCAATTGTTGTTGTTGTTGTAGATGTCGTTGTTGTTGTTGTTGTTCCAGTCTTTCGCATTTTGTAGTTTTATTATTGAAATTACCAACAAACGGAACAAAAAACAGTTCTTTACTTGCATTCAACAACAACAACAACGACAGCAGCTACTAAACATAACTTAACGTCTATGAAACAATTAACGAATTGCTGCAACAACAACAACAACATTACTTGCAACTGCAACAAACAACAACAACAAAGCGTGCAGTTAGCAGAAATTGATGTCAATATAATAGCAAAATAATGGCATAGCTCTGGTTCAGGCCAAGATCTTGTTGCTGTTGTTGTTGTTGTTGTTGAAGCTATTGATGACGCTGATTGCGGGTTGGCAACATGTTGCGGCTTTGACGTTTTAAAATGATTGCAACGAATTAAACACATAAACACACACATACATAGCTTAAGACATACAGACGCAGCTTTAATACCCTAGCGGACCACACATACATATTTTGTATACATACATTCCTGTTCCCATTCACGCTCTGGGACTCTTGCGAATCGAAATCTGTAATTGGATTATTCTATAATATATTTTTGAGATTTTTTTCTTAAATTTTCTCAAATCTTATTCTTAGGAAAAGATTAGTGAGCGTAACAACTTTAACAAAACAAGTAAGCCATCTCAAACTTTTACCAAATTGATCGATAGAAGAAAATGGATTAAGCCATGTCTATCGGTCTGTATAGCCTGTTTCTCGAAGACCAAAGAGATCAGGAGTTAGTACCATGAATTTTTGGTACAAGTCGCGTTTTATTGATTTGTCCTAATTTGCTCCCGAAAATTTTTAGAAATATTTGAAAATGATTGCCAACAATTACCAAATTGAAATACATTTTTAAGTGGGGTAACACCATACAGTCACAAAAATCGGTATACAGACTCATACAAAAATAATATACAACATTCCCCAGCCTTCCGCAACAGTTTTCATATGTTTCTCTAACTTGAAACTTCAAGCAAGTAAAAAAATTTTCGTTTTTAACATAGAGCAGACGAACATTTTCGAAATAAAAGAGAGTTAAGTAGAGTATATTATAGTCGAGAGTTTACTAATACTCATAACTAAAAGAATTATAAATTAAATAGTTTATCAACACTGATCTGTTAATTCTTGAACAGTCTCATTAGGCAGATACTCAGAAAGCAGTCAACGATAAAGTCATCCATTTAATTGGAAATTTTATAGTCAACTCCTTCACAGCCATCTCCATTAAGTAACTCTAGGAGGGGCTAAAGAATATGAAATGTTGCCATTAAAAATCATTACATTATTGTGAAACCTAGGGAAATGCTACAAAAATAACTTGGAAAGTAAATCTACCAACTTAACGTCAATTGAGGGAAATCTTTCCAAATGAAGTTTTTTTTCGCAAAATCTTAGAAATTCCTGCCCGACAAATTTCTACATATCTTTCAAAATTCCTTTGGAAAACTGATTCGAATTTTAAATCAGTTTACTAAACTTGCAACAACTTACACAACTATGACAGCCTTTCGAGAAATTCGACGGAAAAAATTTTTCGAAAAACTAAGCGATAGGATCATATATCGGGTCATCAATCTTGAGGTTTTTTTTTTAAATGCAAAAAAAACACAAAAATTTCAAATGAATCGGAAAATCTTTATTATCTATAGAAAAAACCGTTCTTGCTTTCACTTTCTAAAAATGGCGTAGCTCGTCCAAGCGGAGGTTCCAATTTTCGATGACGCGTTCGAGCATAATTGGTGGTATCTCGCGAATAACACTTGTAATGTTGGCCTCTATTGCTTCAATCGTAGCACTACGCGCTGGACGAGGTCTATTCGGTCGAGTGTCATCCAAAAATGAATATTGGGTCTCAAATTTGTTAATAGTATGGCGAATAGTGGTCTCAGTAGGTCAATTATGGCGACCATAAGTAAGTCTTTCCACGATGAAATGGCAATGAACTCACGCGTGACTTAGTAAAATAACCCTATTGAAAAAAAAACCTCAAGATTGATGACCCTTTAGAAGAAAACATTCATCTTTCGCTCGAAAATGACTTTAGAACCTGTATCTGTAAAGTACACTAATGAAGATATTTGACAGTTTACCAGAGTACTACCGATTAACACTCTTCAGTATCAGAGCCACTGTCCTCCAAGAAACTATCAGCATCACAACAAAAGTCACATACTCCAGCCATCAAGGGTATACAGAAACCTTTCAAAAAAAACAAAAAAACAATGCCATGCTGACAACAAATCAATGTAACTACCACGACTATGATGATGACGACGATGACGATGACGATGGCGATCAAGACGACGACGGAGACAACGTCGATGCCAAATGCGAATGGTAAGCACAGTAATAGTCAGAATCGAGACGTTGCATTAAACATGCATCCTGTCTGTGCCAAGGTTGCCACAGCTAGGCATGATGATGTTGCACACACAGAGACTCTGCACCACCAACAACGCCGACGCGAAGAAGCAGGTGTTACCAACAATTACTTTGCACACGGCTGGCTGACTGAATGCCCAACTGACGGAGTGACGGACTGTATGACTGTATGACGCACTGACTCTATGAGGGAGCAGCCACCAAAAGATTCAGCCAGATGAAGACAAAAAGCCTTGGCTCCGCTTGTTGTTGTCATTGTTGTTGTTGTTGTATTTGTTGTTCTGGTTGCCGTTGCTGCAGCAGTTGTTTACAACTAGACGACTAGCTCCAAGTACTAGTTACTAGCGGACTGGCGGATGCTGGTGCATATTAAGCGCAAACTATTAAAAATAAATCATGACACAGTATCAAGATCAACAACGACCCAAGACAACAACAACAACAACAACACATACCAAGATACAGCCAAGACGTTGTGCCTCATAGTCAGCCAGTTGGATGTTGCATATCGATGAAGCATAAAAACAAGCGCCGTGTGGCGCTTTGCATGGCTGCCAGCCTCGGATAGTGACCGAAGACCAAGAGACCAGA
Source organism: Chymomyza fuscimana (assembly GCA_949987675.1). Classification (NCBI taxonomy): domain Eukaryota; kingdom Metazoa; phylum Arthropoda; class Insecta; order Diptera; family Drosophilidae; genus Chymomyza; species Chymomyza fuscimana. Next base: position 4,423,090 of record OX465089.1, read on the forward strand.
CCAGACCAGACCAGACCAGACCGGGCCAAGACCAAACGCAGACGTAGGAGTTGCCAATAATGTCATTGTCTTGCAACTGCCGCTGCCAAGTTGCAGCGGAGCCACAATATGGAGCAGTTGTTAAGGACAAACAAAAGGACAAATGATTGTGGTGGTTCTTATTGTTGTTGCTACACCCGCACCAACAACCGCTGCAGTTGCCAGCAACATGTGGCGCAGCAACTTCCCATGGCTTAGCAGGTATTAACCCACTAAAAATCTTGGCAAGTGCAAAAAAAAAAACAAAACTTTATGATGTAATATATTTAAATGTTGTTAAGGAGAGAATGAATGAATGAATTGAGACTGAGACGGAGTAGTCTCTTTTGAATGGAAATGAGTTGCTAGGCGAATAAATATTTAAAGCAAAGAATAGAGTTGGGTTGTTTTTTTTTTTTAAAGTTAAGTTGTCTCTGTTTATGGAAAGTGTGTGAAACTGGAAATATTTAATATAGTTGTACTACTTATGCAGAAGCTGAGAATATTCTTGAAAAGAGAAGTAACTATAGGAAGAATCATGTTAACTTGTGAAAAATTGGCCAAAAGTAGCCAGAGGTAGAAATGAACAGTGTACATGCGACCAAGAGCATCCGATGATGCACCGGATGGATTAAAACAGCCTGATCCTACAACTATTAGATATTTTACTTTCTCATATTCAAAAAAGAGTCGGTCGGCGTCTCAAAAAGTTATCGAAATTATTATATAAAGAAAATATTCAAGTAAGTTTTAGGACAGGAAAAATAAAACGAAACAGTTTCCTTTTTTCTACCATCTAGTTGGCTTTAATGGGTTAAATAGCTAGATGCATATATGTATCTATGCATAAAAGATACAATATCTAGGCAGCAGCTCTGAGCCTTGAAGCTAAGCTCTCATGCAATAAAGGTGTGTGTGTGTGTGTGTTAGGGTGAACAAATGTTGCAACTTGCATTGAAAGCTCATTATTGTTTGTGCTACTTTTATGATATGTGTGCGTACGTGTATGTGTGAGTATCTGTGTGAACTTATTTTTTACTTGTGGCTTATTTCTAATCGTAGCAAAACGTCAAGCGGATATTAGTGTCACTTTTAACGGTTTTGGCTGCCAGCAACAAATGTGGCAGTCATTTGTTGCAAGTTGTTGTTGTTGCATGCATATCCGGGCAAGTGTTTTGTTTTGTTTGTTGTTTGTTGCTTATATTTCGTAGTTGTTGGTTTTTTTTTTTTGTCTCAGGCTGCCCACAACAAAATGCGGCATTCAGGCATTTAGCTGCCAAATCAGCGTTACTTATTGCCAATGCAACAACAACAACAACAACTTGCAACAACAACATGCAGCCGCAGCAATTGTTAATAGTCGCTGCAGCAGCAGCAGCAGCAGCTTCTGTGCTTGCTCTTGGCCTGGGCTGGGTCTGGGGTCTGGGGTCTTGGGTCTTGGGACTGGGTCTGGACATTGCTGGACACAACAAAGAATTTATGGTTTCCCTATTACGGCTTTGACATGTATTGGTAGAATTATTTTTAGATTTATTGATTACGCGCGCTCGTTCACTCGTTCGCTGGATGCATCGAGGAGTCGACGAGCTGCTCGCTGGGAGAACGTTCCTTTTAGTCCCAGACAGCGCCAGCTTGGCCAATTGTTGGCGTTGTTCTCGTTGTTGTTGTTGTTGTTGCACGTAATCGTTGGCTCTATTAAAAACAACAAAACGTTTATGCCTCTAGGCGCTGGCGGCGCTGTGTGGGCTGCATCTGTGGCAGACTATGGACTGTTTTTTTTTTTTCGCTTTTTATTTGGGGGCTATTGCTTGTTGTTGTTGTTGTTGTAGTTATAGTTGTTGTTGTTGCTGACGTTGTCTACGCAGATGCGTGCAAGTAGCAGTCTGATGTAGATGCGCGCTACTGTGCCACTTAGCGGTCTGACAGCCATTTAATATTAAGTTGAAGGCATTTTTGTATCTGTGTGAGTGTTTGTATCTGTGTGCCCTAATGGAGCAAGTGATTTGACTTGTCTGGCGTATATTTGACTCATTTGAGATATTGTCTATGTGCTGCAAAGTGGAGTCCTAAAGATAAGCAACAAAAAATCGAACTAGCATAAAAAAAACATTTCAAAAACAAAATGGCATTAAGGCGCTGACTCAACACACGCATAGACACATAGATACATGCTAGAAAATTAAACTGGGCACAAAAAGCTTTACAAAATTTTACGATCTCAATTAAATGTCAAATGAAAAGCCAGAAAATTGCTATTTATGGCAAAAGCCTTGCTGCCAAAGTAACAGCAGCAACAACAAAAACAACAACATCTACAAAAAAACAAACGATCTCTCTGTATGAGAGTCCCGGTTCCTCTTTTTTTTTTATCTCGAATTCACAACGATAATTTCTAGACAAACGTAATAAAATCAAATACAAATATGTATGTGTTTGAGCCAAGAGCAGCACAACAACAAGAAAACAAACAGGCCGGCGCATTGATTGGCAACAACAACAATAACAACAACAACAACAAATCTAGACAGCAATAGAATCTATTTTTCGAGAAAACAAAATTTTGATACCCTAACTACAAGATAAAATTTTCACTTTGAAAGATAGCGTTTCCCAGGTGTTTTCACTGAGCAGACTTGTTCAATACAATGAGTTGTTCGTTTTTGTATGATCAAAGCCCGTTTTGGAGAATCTTTAAACCAAGGTCTAACAAAATATCTATGTATCCCTGAGATCTATAATTATACTAAGCCCTGTAAAAATTGTATACTAAAAAATCGGGCATAAAAAATAAAGTAAGAATCTTAAGCTCCGCAAATTAATTTAAAAAAAAAAAAGAGTGATCGGGAATTCATGATGTAAGAGGTAACACCAGTGTGGAGCATGGTTTTTTAAGGTCATTTTCCGATTTTTTTTTCAAAGAAACTTTATTTATATTCAAAATGCAAATATGTAAGGATATTATACATATTTTGAGCTAAAAAAATTAATTTTTCCAAAGTAACAAAAAACAAAATGTCGCCTGTAGATACGCTTCGAGTATTAGTGAGAGGTCTCCACGACTGCAGCTTTTTGACGTAGCCGTTGATTTAAAACATAAAGAAATATTTTCCTCTTAATCTATGGACCAAAAGCAAGTGAGCGGTTTTCAAAAATATCAATTTAAAAAAAATGTCACAAAAAAAAATCTTGAAAATTAGTTGTAAAATTAAGTTTTTTTTATTTTGACAAAATCCAGCATGGTACACTAAAAAATTATATTACAATTGTGTCAAAATTACAAATTTATTTTTTTAAAAATCACTTTGCGATATTAAATCTAATCTACCAATTTAGCTTAAAAACAAAAAAATAGATTTTCTGAAGATTCTACACAGTTGTTACCCTTTAAGAAATTAAATAAGAAGAGAAAAATCTTTATCCCATGGGTGGCTGTAACTCAGTGGTGTTGAATGAGGTATTTATTCTCGGCAAGAAATATTATGCAATTCTTCTCAGTCAAAGAAACTCAAACACAAGAAAATCCCCACTAGAGTAGAAATTCAAATCGAACACTCGTTCCTATCCGATTTCGAAGATCTTAGACTCAAAATGTTCGTAAAAGAATTCTCTTTCAGATTAAAGCTTAACATAATTAATACAAATTTTTTTTCGTTAATAAAAACCAATTCGAAAATTTGTAATTTTGAAAAATGGTCGACTTTGGTTGCTTGTAACTTCAATAATTTTTATTCAATCTGTACATATCATACATATATCACTGTAAAGAGCACATCAATATCTTTCGATCTAATAGTCTTTCATGTCGATGCAAAATTTTGTTCACGAGTTATTGACGAATAACTGAAATTTCTCGAACCCTAAAAAAACACTTTTTTACGAAGGTTCATTTTTCGTGTAAACTAGTGTAATAGATAGTGCCTCCTTTAACTGCTTCTTCTTCTTTCCGAAGAACGCTCCCCTTTTATCCGTCTTTCCACTACAACATAGCTGAGCGCCTTTCTATCTGTCCAAGAACACAAGATCTAACTATTAAAACCAGTGAATTTTAAGCAACTTGAATTCGTTTTTAGGATTATTGTGAAGAAAACTTAAGCGATGAAGGTGTTGCAGATAAATTTTATTTTAAGAATTCTTTAGCTTTATATCACGGATAACATGCACATTAGACGCCTGAAAAGATTTTATGATTTCGATCATCCAAAACGATTTCAGTTAGCAGATAGCCTTGTTCCTTGTGTTGATTGGAATAACGGACGCTCCCCCAAAAAAAATCTGTAACCAGTTGAAATTATTCCTCAAAGTATTGCTAATTTGGCTGTAGAGCTGCCCCTAATGTTCTAGTTCACGGTTCGTTCCAGTTCTTCCAGGCAATATGCCCCGCTCCAGTGTAGAACAAGTTGGCAGGCCAACTGCAGCTTTTAGCTGCTTTAGTCGCTGCATTTAATATCACATTTTGATCAGGACAATTTCTTTGGCATTTTTATTAAACCCGAGCCGCGCAATTGACAATCAGCGTGCGAGGCGAGCGGAGATTTTGAAATCGCTTTAGCGGCATTACAGACTGTGAAATTTGATATTTATGCAGCAGGTTTCTGCTCCCAGCCCCCTTTTCCAATGCCAAACTCTCTTACCCCCTAGAATACACTATCTGAAGCGTGTTTCGCAACGCATTTTGCATTTTATGCTTATCAAATGCTGTTCAAGTTGTTCTTTTTGTTGTTGCCTGTTGGATATTTTTGTAATTTTGTACTTTTGTGCATGCGCTGGATTGGGTTACATGGAAATGCATGCGGGTTCTGGCAGTGCACTAAGAATGCACCAAATGCATAACAATTAAACGCAGTCGAAGAATCTTGAAAATATTTGCTAAGGCACGGAAGACAGTCAGCGCTGTGGCATCATCTCTTTAGACGATTTTTTTGGAATATCTTTTTATTACATTTCTTTTTGTTTTTTTTGGCATATTAAGTAGCCAGCAAAACATTTGCTTCTACTTTATGCTGGTGTGAGTCAAGCGGCAAGCGGCAGCCAGTATGTGGCAGTTCTTGGGGCCAAGACTGCAACGTGGGCACAGGCATGGGCAACACAAAAGGTTGCCTCTATCCATAGACGTTGTTGTTGTTCTCGTTGTTGGGGTGTGTCAATGCTCAACGATCTCGGCACTTATGAACGTACACACAGAAACACACACAATGTTTATTTTACAATTCAATTGAAAGTTATTCAACTCACGAACTACTTAAGCCGCAAAAAGAAGCTTCAACTAGGTAAGCAACGATTGCTGGGGCGCAGGTGAGCGAGCGGAGGGGAACTCTAGTTCCAGAGGACACACACAATAGTTGCAGTAGTTAGTTTCTATGCTGCATTATTCTAGGCATGAGCAAACATTAAACTTTTCAACAGTTCATTGGTGAACTAAAATAAAAAGAACCTTACGAACTAGTTCGAAAATGATTTGCGGTGGCTTGTTTTGGGCAAAAGTAAACATTTCGTTTTTAATTAGGCTCACATAAGTGAAGAAACTAGAAGTGGTTTTAGCTTATATATTTCCTAGAGGGCTCTGCATCCTGCTCGCTTCAGTATGGAAAGGGCTGCAGTGTTGATTTTTTGCGACTACTGCAAATGTAGAATGATACGAAATTTCACTACATTTAGGGGATGTGTGGGGAAGAGTGGGCGCAGAGGTGATAATTGTATTTCGGTGCAAATGGTACGCTCGCCAATCGATCGATGGTTTGTGAACCAAAAAATTGCATTGTCATTATTTAAAAATTATTTTTAAGTCGTGTTCACAACGGTTCTTAGTGATCAACGAAATGAAAATTCAAGAAGAAGAAAAATTTTGTTCATTCCACTGGAATTTTTGATTTTGCTTAATGTTTGATAAATTTTTTTCAAGAATTTTTATCTTATTTCAAGATTATTATAATGTATGTGGTTTTGCTCTTACTTTAAGAATTAAAAATATGAAAGTTGAAAATATTTATTCACGATTTTTGTTATCAATTACCAATGAAAAGTTACAAGATAAGCAAAATAAGAGTCTATGCACACGTTCCATAATATCTATGAAAATATTGAGCACTTCTTTCTTTTCCAAATTGAAAACTAATTGCCACTTTACATCAGCTTTACTGTAGCAAATCAACTAAAATCAGTTTTTATCCTGACGAAAACCAAAATGAAAATTAACTCATGGACATCGGTTACTGTTCACTGTTAAAACTATTCCTTTTAAATTGAAACATCCTTAAAAAATCTATTTCAATTCAAAGCCAGTATTTATTCGTTACGTCAAAGAGCTTTCGACTCAATAAAAAATAAAATTCAATATTTTTTAAAGACACCTAAAACCACAAAAAAAAAATATCGTTGTAGATGTCGCATATTTTCAAAAATTTATAAAAAATAGGAACCAGTTATACATTCACTATGAACTAGTTCCTTTTGTTTCCTACGACTTTTACAGCAAAGTCGCTTCTTCTTTAAAAAACAAGCATATTGCACATATAGACTCTTAAACACAACAACAAATACAATCACAACAACAACCACATTTGTTGTTGGTTGCAGCTACTGCAGTAGCTTCAAGACTTGCAACCAATGCCAACAATGCCGCTAGTTCCGAGTTTCTATGCTGATCATTTGTAAAGCGCAATCCAACAGATATGTCGTTGCAACAACAACAACATGACAATCGATTTGCGCTGCTCCGTATGCGATTGCCAAGTTTCAGCGGCTACTTAGTCAGTACTACGTGGAAAACGCGCCGCAATGCAAAGGTTCAAAAGGGCTTTTCACATATTACAAACGTTGGAAAAATAGTAAAAAAAAAAAAAACCAAAAAAAAAAAACAAAACTAGCCGCTGTTTTTTTTTCTTAACCTGGCTAAAATGTTAGCTTGCTGGCTGGCTAGCTGCTTTTTATGTACAGTTCGAGTACGAGTACGAGTGAGCTGATCTTTTTGATCAGTGCGCTCCCGGCCAAGTCACTCTCGAGGGGGCTTTCCATGTGCGCTTGTCCATCAGATGCATACGAAATTTTTACAGATACAAAACGAAACAAAACAAAACAGTCAAACCAAAACAAACTAGGAAATACAGGTAAGGAATTTAGTTGCAACAACAGATAGTTACTCGCTACAAAAAGTAACAAATGGCCAACTGGCTTAAAGTCCGTTCGTCTACAGTCTACAGTTAGTTTGTTTCGGCCAAGTCACTTTTTACAGTTGCTGCAAAATGTCATTGTATGATAATGAGCTCGAGATGTTGCTGAATGAATGATAAAATATACTTTAAATGGTCGGTCGTCTCGACTTTTGTATCTGCCAGATAGATAGCAAAATGCTGCGCAAAGTCTCTCGCTCTCTAACTGGTTCACATCATTTTCTAAACTAACTCAAACTTTTAGGCTTTCGGCTTAACTTGTCCCATAGATCGTCAGCGTCAGATCGTCAGAGCTTCTGTCTAGCGAATGTTGTTGTTGTTTAGTTAGTTGTAGTTGTTGTTGTAGGTTTATCAATTGTTTGGCTTGTAGATTAGTTACTTGAGGGGGCGATATTTGGGAAAAGTTCATTTAGGTCGCTGTTGACGTGCCTGCTCCGACCGACTCCTTGGCCTATACGGAGGCCAGCGCGTGTTGCATATGGTTAAATGAGTTGAACTTGTGGCCTGTGCCTGCTTATAAACAGTTAAGCAGCTGCTTGCTTATGCAACATGTTTATAAAGATACAACTTTTGAAGATGATGGGGCTTTTTGTTGAGTTGGCGTAATATGGAAGATGCACAAAATTAGTCAATATTTGCTTTGATAATTGTTGGGACAATAAAAGGCTAATAAATGGCTAATAAAAGCCATGATGCAAGGCATTTTAAAAGGTGACGCAAAGAAGAGCGCGAATTCGCATTAACAGAAAACTGGTTCAATTTTGTATGGCAGCTATATGAAATACTGATTGAATTTTGATTAAACTTTACACAAATGTTTAGTTTATATAAAAATACCTTAGACATAAATTTGGTCACGATATTTTAAAAAATAAAAAAAAAATAAAATTTTTTTAAATTTGTGTTCTTTTTGAAGCTTGACTTTTAGCTAAACTTACCACGTGCCAATTCACATTATTTATTTCCATAATTCCTAGCTTAATCAAAACACAAAAGAAAAGGTGACGCAAAGAAGAGCGCGAGTTCGCATGAACAAAATACAGGTTCAATTTTGTATGGCAGCTTTGTGAATTAGTGTTCCAATTTCGATCAAACTTTACACAAATGTTTAGATTATAAAAAAATACAACTGACATAAATTTGGTCACGCTATTTTAAAAAGTTACAAAATTTTCTAACGTTTATTTTTCAGTATGATTTGGTTTATTAAGTTCCCATTCTGACTATCGCTCAATTTTAACATTATGTATTTACAAATTATTGATTTTTGTACTATAAGCTTTGGTATGTCCATCCTATTTTATATATAATACCAAGAAAGGATAAATATTTCGTGTTTCAGATAAATCGAGTGGAGGGTAGTCCCCACTGTGGAAAGATGCATATATCAATTTATTTAAATAAACTTCATATTTGTTTAAGGTTCTTCCTCGTGTGGTCTTCTAAATTAGGCAAGAACTCAAGAAGCTCAGATTGCCTCTTCTATAAACTACAGCATAATTTTACTCCCTGAAAATTAATTAATTTTTAAGCTTGTAACCAAAAAATTTTCGACTTTTCCATTACTTTCCCAGTCTTTACCTTAAAAAACGCGACTCATCGCAAAACTTCGATTACTTAATTTATTTTTTGTAAATTTTTAAAGATTGTTTGATTCTTTTTCTTGACTTCAACTCTTCGTACCGCCTGCAAATTCACATTACTTATTTGCATAATTCTTAGCTTAATCAGAGAACCAGAGAACAAAAAAAAAATTGTTTTTCAGCATTCAAAACTGTTTTTAACTGACAAAACCAATAGTAATTTAAATTTATTGACATTAACAATGTAGTAGGGTAGTAATGGCCATTGTAATATTCTATTATTTGTATAAAGTTGTAGACTAATGGATTCTCGTTTTGCTATTCATGTCAAAAATATTCACATAAATTTAACGCCCCCAACAAAAGTGGCCCAACTAATTATTCCATATTGCAGTGAGTTGCATATTTTGTATATTCTATTCTATTATATTTTAGATTTTTATTTATTTTTTATTTTATTTTTTTTTTTTTAATTTAGCATATGCCGTCAAAGCCTTTTGTGTTATTAACTCAATGCGCGTTTATGTCCAAGCCAAGTACAATATACTTATATGAAGTAGAAATAGTTGACCGGGACTGGCACTGGCACTGGCACTGGAACTGGGAATGGGATTGAGACTGAGAGACTGGGGGCTATGAACGTGGACATTGGCTTGCCTGGGTAGTTTGTATGAAAATTGAATTCTAAACAGGTCTCTCGCCTGACGTTGTCGCTGTCGCTCATTGTGCGCCGCTGCCCAGGCACGCACACCAATACCTTTGCACATACATACCAATGTGCTTTTAGTAAATATGTACATGTACGTGCATATAACATTGGCCTACAACAACAACAACTACAACATAGGCTCATACATTTGGCTTTATAAAGTAGCAGCGTGACCAAATCAGATAAGAAAGTTGACACATTTTCACCATATATTTTGACATTTGACATTCCGCATTAGACGCGGGCCGTTGGTCAGCACACACACACACATCTATACAGCCGCACCTACACACGCACACACACAAAACACGCACACACTCTTACACTCTCACATAGATACATTGGCATAACTTGGTTACTTGTGTGTTGGGATTTCGCATGTTCGAAGAAACAAAAAAGAAAAAAAAAAAACATATGAGGGTTGCGCTGACCCTAAACAAATGCCCCGCTGTGCTCAAAAGGTTACTGAACCTGCAATTAAAAACTCGCCTACTACAAGTCCAATATTACCAAGAAGACCAAACCGACCAAAGCCGTAGTAGCAGCTAGCCAAGAAGAAACCAGAGAAGGCAAAAGTTTTTACTGCCCTCATGCTACGTCGCCCGCCCTATTGGCATGGTTCAAGTCCAGATGCGGGCCAAATCGCAGCAGCAGCAGCAGCAACAATATTAATTGACCAAACACTTTATATATACCCTTCCAGAGGGTACATAAATTTATAGACACGAAAGAATGTTTAGTAAGTTGATTTACTATTTAAGAAAAGTGACTTTTTTTTTTGTACATTCTTTATTACAAAAAATCTTTTTGGAAAACTAAAAAATATTCCAGCTATATGTTAAATAAGTTTTTAATAACATTAAATCAGCCTGAAGGCCTACGTTGCTCTGGCTACAAACCTTTTATAATTTAGAATTAACTTATACTTTATACTTATATAAATAAAATTAAATAATCTGATTTTTTTTTTCAGATACATTTTTATTAACGAACCCGCTGCGTGCAATGGATTCTGTCTTAATTATTTTTTGGCAGGTGTCTTATCAGAAACCTCTTGAGGCTCTCATAAAAATACTTCTTTCTTTATCTCCCATTTCCGATTCTCTCTCTCAGAGCTTAATTTGGCTTTGATGCATTGCTTTCGGGTTGATGAGTTGACAAACTGGTATAAAGCTGAGTGATATCTGACAATCTTTTGATTGGGATTTTTTTATGAATAAGATTTCGAATGCTTTTATTCAGTGAGAAGACTCCATCGTTAAATATTTCAGATAATCGTTACCAAGCAGTGATGTCATCCGAGATATAAATAATGGCATGAGTTTTAATTTTATGTAGTAGATTGTTTATAAACAATATACATAGTAGGCGACTATTGTTAAAGGACCATAGATAAGAGCGTATATTTTGTTTCCGAAAGTCCCGAGGATATCAACGGATTTTCCATTTGGTTTTAAACTGTTATACCGTTGTGAATCTGGTTTTTCGCCATGTCGTCAACTTGACGAATACGCGCCGAAAAACAAAACGAAGAACAAAGTGTACCTGAAAGTATATCGTGTAAATCGGGAAAAGCGGGGCAATATATAAAACCTTGATTTGTATGCAGATAATGAGAATCTTCTGGTAAAATCTGGGATCAGGTAGAGACTACTCTCCTCTCTAAGACACTTTTGTTCATACGGACTGAAAGACGACCAGATAGTCAGGAATGACTATATCCACTGCGAGCCTGTACATCCGATGGTGATCAAGAATATAAATAGTTAATAGGGTCTTCTACGCCACGTTCTGCCGCTTACATATATTTACACGAACTGGTTAATCCTTTGTACCTTTTAAAACGTATTCCAAAAGGCTCTGTGTGGAATGCTTATTAAGAGCGTAAGATCCGTATTACTGAGCAGGTTTAAAAACTATGTATGAGGAGAAGAGATTTGAAGAACTTAAAATGAAGAATAAAAACTTTACTGCCAGAGAGAAAACGGAAAAAAATAAAAAATTCAAATTCCCAATCAAACTGAAAAGGCGTTAAAAAGAAAGCAGTATTGTTATATTAAGTTTGTTTGTAACGGAGGGGAGAGCAGAGTACCTCGACATTAGTTCAAAACTCAGGTTGGGGGTTGATAAGCGAAGCGAACAGGGAGCGAAGCCCACTAGCAAGAACTTAATGTCAAGTAAGTGAAAACTTATCGTGCGAGTGTATCAGAAAAAAGCTTTAGCTACCAAAAGTGAAAACATAAATATTCTTGGAGGTTATAAATAAAACAACAAATCAATTTCTAAATCAAAAGAGTTCAGGCTTAATTACCCTTTCCACAATTTTGACTTTGTCTTAAGTGTCAATCGTTAAAAATTTATTAGATCTAAAATATCTTTTCACATCCAAATTTACTAGCACGACTGCTAAATTCAGAAAGACCGTCTTCCAGAGCACGAATGAGAAGATTAAAACGGTGCCACCCACAGGATCTCACAAGGAGAATCCTTTAGTAAATTTTTATACAATCTTCAATAATAATAATATTTAATCTTTAGTAATTAAAGAATATTGTAATGTTAAGTTTTGTTGTGTATATATTAATGTTTCTTTTTAGTCATTAATTATGTTTGTTTTTTATATAACTTATAATTTGCTTAAGCTGCACAAATTTTATATTATTGTTTAATAAAATAAACACATTTTATAACAAAAAAAAAATAGTATCTTTTCTCAATGGCATAACTGTCAAAAAAAAACAATTATCTTTTCAGAACAAAGTTCTTTAACGAAGTTTAGAATAAAATGATAGATTCATTTTTTCATTTCATTTTTGAAATTTATTCACGGTTTTAATTTAATTAATTTTCTACTTAATTATAATTGGATTATGATATAAAAGATTGTTGTAAAAATCTACAAAAAACTTAAGAAATTAGCTACTTAACCAATTTAAAATCTAATTATCTATGATCATCTTTTAGGTGAGGATATGTTGAGCTGCAACAACTCAGGGAGAAATTTTGTGATATTGAATTGATAGGGTAATGGCTTTAAGAATTTTAAAATTGCCTTTAGTCCCAGGTGCAATATTTTTTATTATTTTTTAATTACTGATATAGTTTTCTCTTTTGTGTATAATTTTAGATCAAATGTGTATAATTACAAAAAAAATGTCTTAGCGGATGAAACTTCGTTCCTCACGGGAGTCCCATGAAATCACTCTAGTTCTATGTTCTAATCTTCTAAAACAAAAACTCAGAGGTTAGGGAACGAACTCACTAAAGACCAGCGCTGCAAGGGTATTTAAGCTTCGGTACCCTGCCCTTTTCTATCCAAAGTTCCCTTCATCTACGTGCTTTTTCGGTCACTTAGTTGCTGACAAATATTGCTCATATAGTTGTTCTAGTTATAGTTCCTTTACTGTTTTGCTTGTCGTCTATTTTAAAAACTTTTTGCCGTTTTATGAGCCATTAAAAAATTACTGTAATGACAAGAAAATTGAAAATTAAAATACGAGTATGTGTTCCGTTGTTTTGGTTCCGTTTTCTGTATTTTTTTTTTGTTTCCCCAAAAATTTTTATGAATGTGTTGAAAACATTTATAGTGTCTGCCCTTAGAACTCTAGAGCTATCAAAAAAAAAAACAAATTTTTGGGAAAATATTTAACGACTAGTTGAACAAAATGAAGAACACAGAAATATATAAAAAGGGGTCGGCAGTCAAACAATTGCTGTCACTAATTTGTAAATTGTTTCTGATAATCGCAACATGTTTCAAACACATTATGTTTATTAATTTGTTTCTTTTTTTTGGATAGAGTGGGAGTTTTTGAGGGTAAGTCAAGTCAAGTACCAAGTAGCGAAGCGTCTGTTTGTTAAATAATGCTGATAATTGATGATTTGATGGCCCAGCTGGGTTGGTTTCAATTTGTTTGGGTTGTTCCCTAGATTTATGAGTTACAGCAGCAACAACAATAAGAGACGCCCTATATACTATACACAATACAATATATATATAACTCAGTTGTCAGTCCCCAGTCATGTTTAACCACGCATAACCAAGCAACTGAAAATTATGGCATTGCAAAATATGAAACAAAAGCCAAACCCACCCATTATAGAACCATGTACCCTAGTCCTAACCCCACCATACATACACTCCTTACCTAGACTAACCTGTCATAAACCATGCCAATGTTGACTGTTGTGGTTCCATCATTCATGGCAAGCGGAAGTGCGTAGCATGTTCATTACAAATGCAAACGCACCTTTTCATAATACCCTAAAAATCAAAAAGTTGGAAAGGTTATCTCGATATTTCATTAGAGGTCTGTAGCAGCTGAAATTCGCTAAATTAATTCACAGGAATAACTAGAGATACCAAAGTTCTAACTAATAGTGCCAGAACCTAGCAATTTTTTAAACCAAACAAAAGCTGGCTGACATATAACTTAAGTTCATAGCACCTTCGTGCTACACCAAGGGGCGTTCACGAGCTTGTGTTACTAGAATAAATTCAAAAAGAAATAAATAAATTCAGAAAGTGTTAAACCCCAGCAATTTTTTAAACCAAACAAAAGCTGGCTGACATATAACTAAAGTTCATAGCATAGTTTGCACCATCGTGCTACTCCAAGGGGCGTTCACGAGCTTGTGTTTGCAATAGTTGCTTGTTACAAGAAGTGCTCTGAGAGAGAGTTTTCTAATTAAAGTTTTGGAGTTTAAATTGTTGCAGTTTATTTTTTTATCGAGTGTATTAAAATCATTCCAATGGAAACTTGATACAGTCTATCATTACCTAGCTTTGTAAAGGAGCTCTAGGTGCTCGTATTTTGTTTGAAAAACATTTAAAGTGCATCTAGTAGTCAGAATTTCTCACCTCCTAACACTCTTCCTTGCTGCAGTTGTTCTTGTCTACGTCACAAAATTCATATGCAACCGACAGTTGCAATTGAAAAGTTTTATTTTTTAAAAGGAGGGTCTCAATCGAGTGCATTGACTTTCAGCATTTTTTTAAATCGAAAAAGATAGCTGCAAGAAGTACTTGCCCGATTTTGGCCAGATTTCTTGCCAAAACCCCTAAAACTTTATGACCAATTATTTTTTACAACCAAAGCCAATAAAATAGTGCTTAATTGTTATACACACGTAAAAATTAATTTAAGTTCATGGCGCTCAAAACATTCACGGCTAAAACTGAATTAAAAATTGAAAATAGTTGCTTATTTATTTTTGAGCCAAGAGTTAATTGCATATTTGTCTAGCACGAGTAGCAGATAGTAAACTTGAATGGGGAAGGAAGTAAGGGTTTTGGCCAGCAACTGTTGCAACAACACTAAGTAGCTGCCACAACCTGGCTCAAACTGACTAACTGATGAACTGCTGGACTGAGTTGTGGAGTGTTGGGTTCAAGTTGGCAATTGCAACGCGTGGAAATTGCAAAACTAATTAGAGCCTTGGCTTGGCTTGTTGCAGTTGTTATTGTTGCATTTGTTGCAGTTGCAAGAAATTGCTGGTTTTATACGCAACAGCAAAGCTGGTTGTTGGTTGCTGCCGCAAAATGTTGCACGTTGAATAATTGCACTTCCGCTTGATAATGCATTGTTGGATTTTATAAATATTTTCTTTAAGTTTGCCAAGTTTTTCGTTTTTCTTCGTTTTTTTTTTTTCATATTATTTTTTTTAGTTTTGAATTGGCTTTAGCTTGGGCCTTATTGTAGTAGGTTCCTGAGCTATGCCCAGAGTTAATTTGTCATTTCAGTAATGGTATGTTTACATTACCATAAAAACAAACATTTACGAGTCAGAAATCTACGAACTGGAGTTATGGCTATCAGCTCTGGAGGAGCGAAGGCAGCAGCAACATTCACATTATACAGAGTGCCCGTTTAAGGATCCTAAGAACAATCGCATACTCGGATATGCAGAGTATCTTCTATATTGTATTCTGAACCGTGTTATCAGGATAAAGTTTTAGGAATTGAATTTTGAAACAAATTCAATAAATAAAACATAAGTACAAAGAAAAAGAGATCTCTTTCTAACAAATCTCCACCCAATAGTTATGAGCCTGTTCCATCGAATTTCAGTTCCAAAGTGTTTTCTCAATAAACTGTTATCACCAATAGTTGTGACCGTCGGATTTTTCAAGAGATTTTATATTAAGTTTAAAGCCAAAATATCGAGAGACTGTTTGTGTTGTCATCAGTTGAAGTTTACGGTGGTATATGTCTTCAAAAATGGTATAATCATTAGAGAAAAATATAATATAAGAATTAGAAGCAAAAAACCAGGAACGGATCTATAGGTAAAATTCATCAACCAATATAGGCTAGTCTCAGCAGAGCTCCTTTCAGAAAAGAGTTACCAAAGTATGGGGAAGATCCAAAAAGTTGACATGGAAATTAAGGATGTTAGAATAAAGTAGAATGCTTGATTTCTAGAATTTTATTTTTAACAAATTTAGGAACCAAAGCGAGACCAAATATAAGAATCAAGGCACTTAACCAATAAGAAATAATGAATTCCTATGGGGCATTGCTTTTAAAAATAAAAATATCTTTCAGTTAGTTTTATTTTATTTCTTAATACTTTTTAAAAAATTCCTCATAATTTTATAGTATCGGTTTTTATGTTTTCTCACCAATTTTGAACATTCTAAGGCCCATGTCCTTATTGGCTATAATTCGGTATTTCTTCTCTAAACTAAAAGCCAAACCTTGCGGCGTCTTATCTTAAAGTGAACAAAAAGTGATTTAATATAAAAAATACTTATGTCATCCTTACACTTAATTTCCTTATAATAGACTGCTGTCCTATACCTATGAAACGCTTAAAATTGCAGAAAAAGTTGCATGTCAACCTTTTACGAAAAATCGTGTGAAGCAATAACGCAAAGGCCTAACGGTAAATCGAAAGGTCCAATAATATACAGTTATTGCGGCAAATGTGGTGGATCACCTACACATAAAGAGATACTTACAAATGAACATAAAACTTCAAAGTATCTTATAGTTTTGAGAAGCACTATATATAAGATATTAAGCTTGCTGCAAAATTTACAAAATTAGGAAAAAGGAAAAAAACTCAATAAAAACACAAAACTCGTATTCACGCTATAGCCTTTTAAGTTTTTGCGCAACTTTTCAACACCTCAATTCAACAGCAAGCGTGAAAACCCTAATACATAGTATCATAGGAGTTCAATAAAGCAGACAAGATTTCATCACGATCTTGCAGCAATTGAAAAGCGATATAAAGTTTTTTGGGACAAAGGCATGATGGGGTACTACTGCTGGCCGCAAATTCGTAAAACCCAAACAAAAAACTTTGTGTGAAAATTTTTTTTGGACGCATATTTTGTAGATGGTTCCATAGCATCTACAGTTCTTACCCGATTTTGAAGATCTTAAGCTCGAAATGTTCGTAAAAGATTTCTCTTTCAGCTCAAAGCTTAAACAAAATTTTAAACATTTTTGTTGTGAATAAAAAGCAAACTGAAAGCTGTAACTTCAATCATTTTTATTTTATTATTTTATTTATTTAACAAATTTTGTTCACGAGATATTGAAGATTAACTGAAAAAAGTACACAAAAACAAAATCTCGAAAACGGTTCTTAAAAAAAACAAAATTAATATAATTTTCGTGTTTTTTTACCCAATATTACCCTAACAAACTCTTCATGTTCAAGATTCACCCGATGACCCTAAAAGTTTTAAACTAGTGTTATGCACAACATTGAGCGCCTGAGCAATGGAAATTTGAATTTCCTTCCAAAAGTCCTTCAAATTGAAATGTGGCCTTTCATAAAATTAATGCCTTTAATTAATTTAAGGCGTCAAATAGTACGACTTAGGGTACTGTGCGCCCCTCGCTACCTTTTGCAAAGCTTGAATATCCTATAGATACAATCTTTTCAATTGCCATCCGACATCTGCCACCTCGAAACTATTAAATCAATATGGTTTTCGCTATAATTATATAGCCATTTGGCGGCAATCCCACTGCCGCTGACAACCTTAACGCCTTTGATTACTGGGCTGTGCATCTTCCGAGGCCTGCAATTAAATACGCAACAGAGTGCAGCATGCCACGCCCAGTAGATAGCAACAACAGCAGCAATTTGTATGCAAACACACAAACACCTGCAAATACGCGTCTAATTACGCATAACGGAGTCTAGTTGCATGCAAATTTTATTTTTTTTATGCTCCGCCAAGAACCTGAACCAAGTACAGATACATAAGTATCTAATAGATACATAAATGTAATAATTGCTAACTATGCATTAAGTGGGCGTTGTCCGCAGGGGAAACGCCCCAGCGTTGTTTGCTTTGTTACTTGGCCATTAAAATCATAATAAAATAAGTAAGCCAAGTTAGTACCAGTTGAGTTTGGCGACAAGTGTTGCGGCTAACAGACGCATTGGCTAATGGCTAACGACACGTACGTGCCAATAACCATTTGTATCTATTTGTCAGCAAATAGAAGTAGATGCCTAGATGTTTGGATGCATACATCCATGGATATACTCGTCGTTGCAATATAGATGGTCTGATGCAGCGTACACACTTTGATTTAATTAACGTTGCATTGACCAACTTTGGGCGCAAACAGCGTGGCCAAAAATGCCACAAACAAACGAACAGCAAACCAACAGATACACTAGATTGATGGACGCAGAGAGAGAGCGAGAGAGAGAGTGCCATAATGACCACAGCTGAGCCGGAGCATAAAATGCTGCCACCAATGCAGTCATTACCATCATTAAGGCAAGCGCGATATCATTTTCAGGCCTATAACTCCAGTATGGACTTTAACAGACGTGCAGCAGGCAAAAATTTCCCAGAAACGCATTAGTCCAACGGAGTGACCATCAGACAGCAGTCGGAGCTACGAATATGGTCTAATAATTCATGCCACATAATATAATTATGGCTTGGCCGGTCCGAGCTCTGGCCAGGCCTATGGCAGACGGTATGGCACGGCCGTAAAACAACACCAACAAATCCAAACAGTAACAAAAAAAAAAATGAAAAGAAATCTGACACAACAAAGACTGAATACACTATAAATGTGTATTTCTAAGATACACATAATTTTAAGATAACGAGAATGAGAACCAAGAAATGTGAAAAAAAATTTATTTTTACGTCTACCCTAATGATGAGATTTCAAAAAAATATTTTAAGCATATAGTAAGAAGAACACAGACTGTGATTCTTTTCGTGAAGATTCTGAAGATAATCTAGTAATAGTTGAAAGGGATAAAATTTTGGAGATGAACGTCTAGGAACAGGTACAGTTCTATACTATAAGACAGCTTTTTATGAGAAAGTCTGGGTTGCTCAGTTGACGGTCTAGCAGCAATTCTTCTGCAGAAACTGATTAAAGAAATCATGTCAAATGATTCAGTACTCAAAAAGCTTGGCATTAGATCCAAGCTCATTTTAAGCTTGCTTTATGAGAAACTGCCGTCAAGGACTTCGTGTAACATACCTTGGTTCCACCGTCAGAACGCTTTTGGTATGACGATAAAGGTGAGGATGATATATTCGGCGATTTTTGCATACGGCAAAACATTCTCATTATCAGGAGGAAAACTCGCTCCAGAGACTCCAACGATAAAAAAAGAGGCTTTCGAAGACTACCCTTTAGGGGCAACACCTGTGTGGAGCATGGTTTTTGATTGTAATTTTTAAGATATTTTTAAAAAAAAATTTTTTTTTTTAATTCAAAATCCAAATAGGTGACGAAATTATATATATTTTGAGCTACTAATATTAATTTTTTCAAAGTAGTAAAAAACAAAATGGCGCCTATAAAGAGCTACGCAGGCTGCAGCTTTTTGACGTTGCCATTAATCTGAAACCAAGAAAATTGTTTCCTCTTAATCTATGGACCAAAAGCTGAACCACAAGGGGTTTTCAAAAATATAAATTTAAAAAAAAATTACAAAAGTTAAAAAAAAATAAAATTTCGTCAAAAAAACTATGAAAAATGAGTTATAAAATTTTTTTGAGCAAATCCTAAGTAAAATTTCAAATCGATCGGTTGAAAATTGACTGAGTTATGCGTGAAGCCAATCGAAAAAAGTGGTCTGAAGAAAAACGTGTTTAAAGTTTTAAATCTGAACCCACCGCGCGACGGGGTGGCATGCGGTGGGGTGTCATGAGTCGGGCTTAGAATTCGAGGAAAACTTTTTTTTTTGTAAAATCACTTCAGGACATCATTTCTAACATAATTGTCTACAAATTTAGCTAAAACCAAAATCGATTTTCTGAAGAGTCTAAACAGGTGTTACCACTTAAGGGAGACACAGTGAATTCGTTGGGAACACCAGGTAGGGTGCGCTCCAGGTAAGTGTTAGCAAAGTTGCGTAGTGGAACACCCAACAACAGCTTACAACCAGGAAACGAAAGGTTATGACCAGTCAAGAAAATTTTTTTTGTTTTTCTGAAGTGGTTTTGAAATAAGTTATTTTGTTAATTTTAGACTTAATAAACATTTTTTTATTTTCAGCAAAAAGTCTTAAAAAATTCGAAAATTTTTGCGCGGAGTGACAAAACTTCATATAAAAAAAAAATTAATATATCCCAAAATGGGATATCCCAAATGGTATTTTTTTTATATGAAGTTTCGTCATTCCGTGCGAAATTTTTCGAACTGCGTATAAAATATAAATAAAATTAAACTTAAACTGTCCTGCATAAAAATGGTCCAAGAACATAGTACTTATACTGAACACCCCGAGGGGAATTGGATTTTATATTATAGCCAACATAGGCCTCAACAATTTTACTATTATAAATAACTTTGGCTAACTAATAAAACAAATAATACAAAAGTAAGTACATCTAAGCACTCTCAAGACAATTTTAAGTAATAATAATTTCTTATCTGAAGTGTGCAAGAATTTTTTTCCAGCTATAATTCCCCATACATGCTCTACAAACGCTTTTCTTTTACTGGCCAGGTGTATCTTTGGAATCTTGGGAAACGTAGTACGACAGCCTTTGGCAAATACCCTTAAGATATAGAAAATATTTGCTCGAAGCTATCAAAGCATATGCCAAACTTATCCAACTTACCGAAAGGGTATTGAAAGCCTCAGCAACAGCTATAGAGTTGGCTGGCAACTGGCAACAACAACTGCGGCTACTGTATGTGCATCTACTATATGTGTATCTATGTATCTTCGTATCTGCTACAGTTGAAATATGATTGATATCTATGCGCTGCAAGCTACTGCAACTCGCATTCATCTTCACTTAGTTATGTCAGTCAGTTAAGGCAGAATGCACGCACACACACGCACACGCACACAGATACAGATTAAATGGAGCACATGTCTCAAAATGATGAAATGCGCACATTTTCCAGGAATTGGCAGTCAGTCAGCCAGTCGTCAGATACTTGCAACTTGCAACCAAGCGATCGAACATGGCCAGTCGCTGAATCTTTCAGCTATATATTGATGATGGTCATGCTATGATTGAGCGAACTGAGGCTACAGTCTGGTCTGGCAGGGGCGGAGTGGTGCTGGGTGTTGCGAGTGGAGCTCATTCCGTTTGCCTAAAATGGCAAATCCAAAGCTGCTGCTGCTGCTGGCCATAATGAGTCCCGTGCAGCATGAGGCAAACGCTTTGTCAGCTGTTGACAGCCGTGGCATGTTGCATGTTAAATGCAAAGAATTCAAGCGGCAACAAAAGTAAAGTCTCTCATTGCTTTTGAGCCCATTTCAATTGGCCACAATTCACAAAGTGTCAAATTGCGGCGCAATTGTTAAAATTGGCTAATACCCAAGTCGTTGCGGCCATAATCGAACTTAAAGTTATGATAGACAGCAGCCACAGCAGCCAGAGCAGTCTCCTCGTCATCGTTGTCAAGCGGCCTGCGGCGTCCATTGGTCTAGTAAGGTCTAGCCGACATATGCAAAAATGTTGCACGTTCGATGTGGCAGCCATGTTGCAGCTATGGGTTCGATACGGCAGCCAGCCGCATTAATATGCGCTCTAAGTGTTGTGAATTACAGTAATTTTTGTGCGCCGGCCTTTTGGCCAGTAGCCGGCACCGTAATTGAAACCTCTTTAGTGTGGCTAAATGCCATGGCAACAATGCGGCAACATCCTGCCTCTTTGGTCGTTGCTGCTTCCACAATATTTTCCTCATCTTCTTCTCTTCTACAGATTTTCATTTTCACGTTTAGACCATGGAAATGCATTGAGGGCCTTTATTCAGTTTTCAGCTTTACTAATTTTTTTTATACTCAGTTCCGTAGGTATCTTCGACCCTTTGAAGCAGGTGCGGATCCAGGATTTGTTCTAAGGGGGTTCTTCACTTCATAGTGTATATGTATCAGAGCTCGCAAAAGAGTGTCAATCCATTATTCCAACTTTTGAGGGCATTCGGACCCGAAAACCTCAATGGATGCGCCATTGCTTTGAAGTATATATATTCCCGATCAGCATGAACATCCGAGTCGATATAATTTCACCTATCCGTATCAAAAAATTCGAAAAGAGCTGTAGAACCCAAAATTAAGCAGAAGCCGATGAATTTTGTCGACTCATGATGATATCTTGCGCCATTTCTTCTCGGGAGAAGAAGAAGCCCCTAACCTCAAAATACAACTTTATAAGGTTTACCAATAGTCCCTTTTGCCTATAATCTCCACTTGGAAAAAGTTGTTTGGGGATACCAGCCCCACTCACCCCACTATACAAAGTTCAGGGTATATTATAGTTGAGATGTACCGACGACTGTAAAACCGTTCCACTAGTTTTTTGGTTGATCTCGCGTGATATTTGCCAGTTGGGGCACAGCTTGGTAGCATGTTCTTGCCGCTGTTGCTGCAACAGTTGCAGTTGCAATTGGCAAATGTGTTTTATGTTCTGGCCTCGAGCTGTCCATTGCATACATATTTGTAAAGCGATTTGCGAAGCTACCGTTGTGTGGGGCCCCCATTGATCTACATGAATTATGCATGCTGGGATAACTATCTGTCTGTGTGTGTGTGTGAGGGTGTTGGGGGCGTCACACATTTATAATGCAGCTACGATTTATGTTGCGGCAGATCATATAAAGCGCATATATTACTCAAAGATTATCATATGTATTATTCAAATGTGTATATTAAGGCATACTAGTAGGAGAATCAAAAAAAAAACGCCTGCAAAACGTTTCGGAAATGTGGCAGCTTGGAGCACCAAATGCTGCCAATACTGATGAAGTAAAAGTCATAACAAATAGTTCTTACAAGACTGCACTTTTTAAATCAATCTGAAAGATTTTTTTTGATTTCTATCACCTATACTTTGGGTACCAAGTTATGCATAGCACCTTAAAGAAAGCTAGGAAGACGCGTCTTTTGGTCTTGTTTTTTACATGTATTAAGTTATATTTATTTTGAGCACGATGTCAGAGAAACCCCCCATACCTAATGTTTATTACCTACCTATTATTTATTACATACTTATTATTTATTACCCAATAATATAATATTATGCTCAGGGTGTCTAGCAAAGTCGCTATAGACATGTCCGTCGGTGGGATATAGAGCAACAGAACTTTGAGATTAAGTCCCTCGCTGGAAACCATTTTTTTTTTATTTTTTTTTTTTGGTATCCCATAGGGGAGAAGCTACATACATTATAATCGGTATATAGACTCATTAAAGTACAAGAAATCGTTTCTTTTTTAGGGTTACCACCATGGTAATAGCCTTTTAATAGTTGGCATCAAGCTTTTTACGGTAGGAAGTTGAAACTTGACACAAATCTTCCTTTTTTATAAACCTTCCATGGACTTTATTACAATCGTTGAAGAATTTCGAAAAATATCAGAAAGTCACAAAGTCCCTCTTAAAAGGACTTTTAACACGATTTTAAAAAAGGTACAGTCACCAAAATCGGCTCCTTCAACATATGATTCAAAACGCATCAATATTCCACGAAAACAGTGAAAATTAAGTAAACGCAAATTATTGTCCCTACTATTTAAGTTTTAAGACATTTGGCCCTAATTCCGATTATTTTTCAAGTTACCGATAACTAAATATTTAGGTATATTTTTTTTTTCAAGAAGTCGACATTACGGATTGTGTTTCAATTATCCAGAATCTGATCGCTTTATCCCGTAGTCACGTTTCCATGAAATACAGGTTGCGCCATCTTTTATGTCAGTATGTAAACATTGATTAGCTTTGACATTAATCAACCGATTCAGTTGAGTGGATATATTTCTGAAGCGACATTTCAGTATTTTAACCTGGAATTTCAGTATAATGGAAAAAGTTTTGATTTTTATAAGCAAATTTTCATGTCAGACGTGGCCATTTATACACTGTGAAGCGTCCTTGAAAACAGAATTTTAGTATTGAGGAACGAACGGAGTATCCATACGAGATTAAATGGCCAAAAAAGAGACTATTTGGACTATGTTTGCCTACAAATGCGCAAAAAGATCTGATCGGTTACTGATTTCAAAAAGACGATCCCTAGAAGTGAGACATAAAAAAATGGCGAAATTGAGTGGCCATCCAGATCACCAGAATTGACACCAATTTTTGTGGAATTATTTGAAAAGCAAAATTTTCACCCTGAATCCTCATACCATTAGCGATCTCAAGGCAAACATTCATACCAAAAATTTAGCTATACCGCCCGAGATGCTTGGAAAAGTAATGCAAAAAGCAGAAAAATTTAATATTTTAATAAAATTATTATTCCTTATTCCAAATAAATTTTAAAGCGCCAAATTATATAAAAATACTACCGACACAAAAGATGGCGGCGCACTCTTTATATTTTTTCTCCTACCTGCAATCTTAACACTAAAAGGTCTTGCTGTGAACTAAACCAATCTATTATTAGTACTAGTATAATGCGTTTACATAAGTAGATCCGAAAATACGATTTCTGCCTTGAGACTCAAAAATTAAAATTCCTTCTACTTTTTACTCTAGTAAGGCATTTCATTTCCGATTTAGCCTTAGGGTTCGAGAAATAATCAAGATAAGTAATCTTAGTTTCACTCTGAGGTTCTCGCTGCGAGGCACTGACAAGTTCTTCAATCAGTTTCCATCTTTTCTAATGGTCGATTATCCAAAATGTATAGTACTTCAAATACATAAGGAAAAAATCGTCCAATTGACTTAAAGAAAATATCTGAGACCTCCAAAAACTGATGCAGCACAGGATCGGTCACTTAGACGTCGCATAAATTATATACGCTAGAAAATCGCTTACAAAACGCCTGGAAATCGCTTTAACTAGCAAAAAAAACGCTAGTATATAATGAACAAAAATGAGTGAGAGATAAATAACACCCACAAGGCTATATGCAAACATATACCGTTATTTTGCAATTACAGTGCAATTACAATAAAAGGAAGTGAAGTGCATTTAAGCGTACATACACTCACGCACAAACACACACACACACACAGAGAGCCATTGTAAATCCGTCGGCGCATTTCCGGTGGTTGGTTTGGTTGTTGGTCGATTTTGTTGTTGTTTGCTGCTGCGTTTGCAACAAAACTTGGCCAACATCAACATGGCCAGTTGTGGCTTTTGTTGTTCTTGTTGTTGTTATTGTTGTTTCTGGTGCTGTTGTTAACTTTTCGTTGATGCGTTAATACGTTAATAAAGTGTGTAAATTGCGGTGCGCTTATCGCCTCTGTTTGGCTCTTGCCGGGTACTTAATCAAGGCGTTTTTAAAACAAACCCAACCATCCAACCAACCAGTTGGCCAACTGTAATAGGACGCACACACACACACAAAGATGCATACTAATACACATTTGAAGCAAGTTAATAGAGCGTGTTAACCGTTGTGCAAATTATAAACATAATTAATATGGTTATACACACTATAGACTATAATAAAAAAAAAAAAAAAAAAAAAGTCTCGTTGGACGCCTTGTTATAAAATTTCACATTTCTAGATTCATTTTACCGATAATGTTTACATTTAACTTGAGGTTATTTGTTGAAGTTGTTGCAGTTGTTGTTGTTGTTTGTTTATTGCGGCTTGTTTGCTGATTGATTTGAACAAGTTTGCCATTAGACACAGCCAGCTGCTTGGTGGATATTAATTAGTTAGGCCTGTTAATAATAGTAACTTGCTATACATAATATAGTACATAGCTGCATATACATAGTAAAATATGCAAAGTTAAAACACGAGTTAATCCAGTAAAACAAATTAGCCCCAGCTCTATTATAAATGATGTAAACTTTTGGAACCAGTAAGGAAGACCTGAAGACCCAGTAAGTAGGCGCTTACTTTGAAAACTTGTAGAACAAACTATCTACAAACTAAAAGATAACAATTAAATTGTTTCCTTAGCTGAGTAACGCAGCTGAGTCGCGCAGTCCATTATTTAATTGTACCGACCAGGTGCGGATCCAGGAAGTGTATATGCATCAGAGCTGGTAAAATACTAGCAACCCATTTTGCCAACTTGGGGGTCGGGATCTGAAAACAGAATTAAGTATGCCCAAGCATACCAGAAATTCGAATTTTTTTTTTTTTTTTTTTTTTTATTGCAAAAACTCAAAAAATTAATGTATTTTTATATATTGCATTTATCATATGTTTTATTGTCGCCAATCCAGGATGCAGCTGGTCCATCATTGGGCATGCGTATCTAATACACAAAAATATCAAGAAGTATACAAATATGTCATCAGAAAGTATTATGGTATTCCCGAAATAGAATATAATTCAATCCGATCATTTTCAGTTATACTTTCTTCACAATTTCGTAAACTTCTTTAAAGCTCAAAAGACAGGCAATTTTACTAACAGATCTTTAATAAGTTCAAGAGCCATAATTGGCAGATAGACAATCTCATATGGACTAACTAGCGACATTTGCAGAACTAAAGATAACATCAATAAATTAGTGAAAAATATCGTAAGCTAATAATTTTGATGAATCCTTCCGCCTCAACGGAGCAGATAATGTTCTACTGCTCTACCATACATATACTCCTTAGAAGTGGCAAGTCTGAGTTAATTTTTAACTAAAAAAAAAAATTGTCCAAAAACGGAAAAAGTTGTCGTGATATATGAGTTTCAAAATTTGTTATGAATTTTTACTTGATGATTTTCATGACAAGTTGTGTATACCTTGTAAAGTATATATAAGTTTTTGCAAATGCATAGAAGACAGCCCAAAGTTCTCTCCAAGGTAGGACAAAAGAAATTTATCTAGGCATATCCGCGCGTCTGTCTGAACGCCTAGATATTGGAGAATGTAAGAGCTATGATCACATAAACAAGAAGTATGTATGTATTTTATAAAATATGACAAAAATTAATAACATTTTTGACATCTTTTGACAAAGATATAGTTTACGTCACATATTTTTTTTACAAAATGTGTGTTTTAAGATTAAAAAAAAATTTTATTTATATATTTAAGGAACATACTTAAAAAATAAATAAGAAAATTGAATTTTTTACAAAAAAAAAAGAAATATGAAAATAGAATTTATTTTTAAGAAAATGTGTTAGTTAAAAAAAAAAGTCCTTTTATTAGTTTACTTTTATTACTTTGATAAAAAAGAAAATTGGTTAGTATTAATATATTATTATTTCAAAAAAAAAATTAATATTTTATAGGCCAAAGTTGGAGTACCCATCGTGGTCAGTGCTTTAAATAATAAATTTGTAACTAATGTTTATAATCAAATAATACTGTCTAAAATAAATAAACATCTTAAAAAAAAAAAAAAAAAAAAAAAATTGGTCAAAAAATATTCAGTAGCGTAGTCACAATTGAATACAAACGAAAAACACATTTTTTTTTTAAATTAAGCCGCAACGCGTTAACTTTAAAAACTGAAATGTTGCGAAATTTATTTTTTTTTGCTCTATGCATCGAACTGTTGGGGGCAGTTTCCAGTATCTTATCACTTTGACTCGTTATATGTCCAGTAAGATACGTTAAATAATTTCAAAGCTCATAGAGAGGAAGACATCGGAGCCCAAAGCTAGTTCCTCAGTGCTCTTTTATCTTTTTCCTAAGATGATGTTTAATTTTTTTTCCATTTTTCATCTTTCTTCTTGTAAATCCTAGTCTCTGTCCAATTTATGACGTGAGTCGGTGCATATCGTTAAAAAGTTCAAGCATCGGGCTAGAGACGCGGACTAGTTAATATATATTTTTTCACTGTTCTATCTTTCCAATAGTTCTTTTCTAGTTTCTAAGGTCAACTGAGCTTAGTTGAACCCTTTGAATAAATAAATATATGATCGGTGGAAGAAACAAAATTGATCTAGTCATATTCGTCTGTCTGAACGGTTAGATCTTGGAGGCGATGTTTAAAGATCAAGATACGAGGAAATTTTTTTATTTCTTGTTTTGAATAATAATGAATAATTAAGAATAAATAAACATAATATATTTTTGTGGACATTGTCACTTATTTTTACAACCTGTATTAAAAGGGTGAGGGGTTACACATAGAAGAACATGGTCTGAAAGGCAAAGAATCTAAAAGCATGAAATTTTATCAGAAGGAAGACGTACCTTTGTAGTTTTGGGATAGTTGTAACTAAAATTTCATAAAACTATTAAAGTTAGTGTAAATAATATTTGCGGATATTATTGTAAATAATTGAGCGGTCAGTTTTTAGCTTAGTCGAGATTTTATAATAAAAGAACATGGAAATAATTTTTAAAAACAGTTTAAGCCATATGGAAAAACTTGCAATATTTTAGATGTCCTTACCGAAATAGAAGCTCCTATAATGCTCCAAAACATAAAAGATCGTTAAAACAGCTCACCTCAATTTCATTCTCTTTTTACCAAAAGAAATAACATATCTTTAAGCTAGATCAATAGATCCAAACAATTGCATTGAACTTCTTTGCCAACCAAACTAGTTGTCAACTGGCTAACCCAACCGGTACCCAGCTTATAACCCAGTTGTCTTGAAAACTTGCATCTATCATTAATTTAAGGCCAACATACAAAAACTAACGTGTACCTCAACCTTGTTCCATGCATGGCCTTCAGCTTCATCTTCATTACATTCTATAGAACATCCAATACAGAATCTCACAGACAGCTCATCAACAAGCCATCAAGCTCAATCCCTTTGCCGTCGAGCTAACTTATTGGCATTTTCATTTTACAATGAACAAAAAACACAAAAACAACAACAACAAAAATTACAAAACAGAAAACAACCTTTACAAATTAATGACAACAACTGAGGAGTGGACTGACAGTGCAGAGTGTAGAGCGGGAGAGCCGAGTGTTGGACACAGACAACAGACACGTCCAGAAAATTATATTTACACCACTTACATATAAAATTAGTTTGTACAACTGCCCGGAGCTTATAGTGCTTCAACATAAACATCAGCAGCAGTCCTCCAGCGTCAGGCTTCCAGACTGGCCACCACATTGACTTATATAAATACATTAAGTCACAAATCACAATTTTCCGACGCTTGAAATGAGCAAACGGAAGGCATACATTTTAAATGGCTTTGGCTTTGGTTTTGGCCATGTCGATGGCTTTGGCTTTGGTCAACCAACCGACCAGCAAATAAATAGCCCGCGGCTCTAACCGGCAGCCACTGGACGACGGCTGGCTATCAAACCAATCAATGCGTCTGGCCTAAAGTGGCCAAGTGGCCGCGTTGTCGCATGTTTGTCGCCAACGATTGAGGGGCAGAGAGAGAGCGGCAGCGAGGAAGAGTGGAACACAGCCGGCGCATCACTTGCAATCCATGATATAATGAAAAGAAGGTGGCACAATATGCTGGTCTGTTAAACGAAAGCGAAGAAGATTTTGTATGAGTGACGTCACGTGATCAAACGTTTTTCTCAGTGACATTTAAATTTTCCGTCACCTCAAAATTTGAAAACGAATTTTAAATAAAAATTAAAATATTCTGAAGAGCGAAACCTATATAGAATGGGATATCCGAGAAGAAAAATTATGCAATTAAAAACTTGTACAACACAATTTATATATATAAAGAATTATTTTAGAAATTAGTAGGTTTGTAAAATCACTTATGCATTTATATACCAACTTATGTTAGATAAATTACCACTACAGAGGATAAAATATTTTTTATTTCAATGATTAACGTATTAAAACTAAATAAATAATAAGGAAGTGTAAATAAAAAAACAAACTCAAAAAAATAAAAAACCGTTTCCTCCTAACCATCTATCAATCAATTAAGCAAAACTAGCAAATGTCAACATGTGACGTAGATGCACAAAGAGTGCACGTAGAGGAGGCGCCTCCTTTATTTTCTTTACTCCTTCAAGCTGGCAACCAGCCTTGGCGCACACGCAGCCCCTCGTTCGAACCCCGTTTTGACCCGCCCACCTGCCGCAACGTTTGCTTTGCGTGAGATTGGATATCAATCTTTTTGCAATTTGGTATGCAATTTAAAATTCATGAAACACATTCCTTTGAGTCAAAAGATGCAGGCAAATGTGCACACACACATGTGGACACCAGCTGTGGCAGACATCCACACCAGATCTTACCGTAGCTTTGGAGGCCCGCACAATGCCTTGTCCATTGAGTCCTGCTCTCAAATTGCTGCTTGCATTATTTATTTGCTTCTATTGATGGGAGAGGCCGGACTCAATGTCTGTGCATTGGGATTGTGGTTGGTGGTTGGCCCTGGTGCTACGCTGTAGCTGTAGCTGGCAGTGGTTGTCGCTGTGGCATCATCTACTGTGTCATCTGGCACATTGAATCTGCGCTAAGCACCGTTAGTTGTTTAAAATATTACAAACAAGTGGGCATAATATTAAAAATAAACGTTAAGAAAAGTCGCGGTCGAGTTACAGAAGTTTGTATACTCTTTATTTTAAATTATTCCATGAAAACAATATAATATATAAACATGTACGGCTCGAAAATGTCTCAACTCAAACGGAAAATCAAGAGCCTTTTATAAGTTAGCTTTGCTGAATTTGTATTTAAAAATTTTTACCTATTGCTGCTTACAATTCACAACTTGTTAAAGTAGTGATTGTATCAAGAGTTAACTTTTAATATCCAAATAGCAGTTATGATTACGTTCGATTTTTTACTTAAGTTTTTTTTTTTTTTTTTAATTGCATTTTGTTTTTTATTTTTTTTATATATATTTTTTTTACGTATCTAAAATTTTTTACCTATTTGTGCTTACAAAGTGATTGTTTCAAAAGTTAACTTTTAATATCCAAACAGCAGTTATGATTACATTGGCAATATGTTTTGCTATTGAAGCGGACACCCTAAAGTTTTTAAATTTTTGGCTTGATGTTTAAGAATTGGCCACCTTTTACATTCGGCAGACTGATTCAAAAATGTAACTTCTTCCCATGCGCAAATTGTTTGGAATTTTATGAAATGCATATAAAAAAAAGAGTAGTGAATGTTTTCCACACAATCAATGCACGCCCTCAGCCACACCCTCTTCCAGCGCTTTTGGCTTCTTCTCTTTACTGGCTCTTTTCCGCTATTAGTTTAATGTTTTGTTTATTGTTGGCCATGGACACCGCTGAGCTGGCGTCAACGGCGACTGCCATCTCATGTTGGTGCGTCTGAATGGCACTCCATGGCCATTATGTTGAGTAGTTTCGCAAATATGCCAAATAGCCAGCCAGCTATCCATCTATTCAGATATCCAGATATGCAGCCCCGTCGAAGTGTTCGGCTGATTGGTTAGGGTAATGGCAGCTGAACTGCCTGGACAAGGGACTTTGGACAATGCCAGCAATTGAATGACGTACTTACTTGTATTTACTCGTTGCGAACCATTCAGTTTGTCTAGGCACAACTCATTTTAATGGAACTGCATATATTTTAAGGTAATTTCGATTTTAGCGAAAATATTGATCAAGGGGGAACCCCTTTACATTATGCGCAAAAGTAGGCGTTATATGAATTCTGGTTTATAATGCTGATTGTTTCCAATCTAATGGAAAAGAGTGTATAAAAAAACTTTAAGCATGACTGACAGTTCTCATAAAAATAAGCGAAACTTAAAAAAAAAGGATATTTAAGTTTGGGGTTCTTCTTAGGTTGGAAAGGTTTCAGTGTTAGGGAGTGCCTTTTAGCCAATAAATTTGTTGTTTAAAAGTTAAACTTTGTTAAATCAAAAAGTAATATGTACAAATTTTGGAAAGATTATTTTCTGATGTACCGTTCGATAAAATTCAATATTAGCTAGTAAATAAAACGGCGGGAAACCGAAAATTCCGAATTCGGAGGAACATAATTTGAACAGCTCTCAAATCTTTCTTATTCTGCTTCAATATGGCAGATTAGAAAGTCTTAGAGGTACTTACTCCGAAAATGGGATACAAGCAACACTCAGAACATCGTTTATTTTTACTTATTAACTTTACTTCCCAAAATAATACAGAAAAATTTAAAACATGCTTGAATAAAGAGAAATTTACCTACTTACGATATCTCAGATTCGAATATTTCAATTCATTGTATGTATTATGGTTCCAAAAAAGTTCAACTTGAGGACACGAAAATTTAAGCATATTCGTAGGATTTTGTGGTTTTGCTCAACGATGTCAGCCGTCAGCCGAGTGGAAACATACAACATATAACTTAACCTTATCTTTGCATATAACCATAACTCTAGTCCGGTAGTTTCTTTAAAAAAAGAACTCTAGCTCTTTTTCCTTGAAAGCTCTTCGAATGTGTTATGGAAAAAATAAGTTTCGATAGGCGTAATACCATTTTTGATAATACATGCCAAAACCTCGCTGGAAAAGAAAACTTCCGCCGTCCATGAACAATTGATGCATACAGACTATTGCACAGTTCGGCGTGGTCTATGAACCGGCAGCATCAAAGATCCTCAGCAGTTCGGTTGTCCAGCCCTAAATT
Organism: Chymomyza fuscimana; assembly: GCA_949987675.1. Taxonomy (NCBI): domain Eukaryota; kingdom Metazoa; phylum Arthropoda; class Insecta; order Diptera; family Drosophilidae; genus Chymomyza; species Chymomyza fuscimana. Next base: position 4,455,437 of record OX465089.1, read on the forward strand.
CAGGCATGAAAAGAAAGCGAACGGTCATGGCTTTATAAGAGAAACAAGGACACATACAAAAATTTATCTGTCTATCTCTTTCTTTTGAGAGGCAAGCAAGGCAAAAAACAATAAGCAAAGAGAATTAAAAGTCAATTGTATTTTTTTATCCCAGATGCGTAATGTAATGGAGGTGCAAAAAAATCGTTAATTTAAGGCTGCACCCAATCCTCTGTATTTTATATTATTAAACTAAAAATTAAATATATAATAAAAATGTTGGAAGAATATTTAATCCAGTGTATTAATCAATCACTTGTGATTTCAGACCTGACTTTTAAAAATAAATCAACACTGAATTCATGTCCACTTTTTTAAAAAAATTCACCCTTGATTTCAGGTATGACATTTCATGACGCCTAGTACAAACATGTGTTAAATTTAGTGACAAATGAATGCGTAGATTCATGGCAGGTACTGAAAATTAAGGCATGATTTCATGACTAATTCAGGCCTGAGCCGAACTGAAGTGTCAGCAATTCCTCGTAAGTAAACTTTTAACTTTTGACAATTTTTGACCCAAATTGGTAGGCATCAGCCAGAAACTGAAATTTTCAAAACTAAAATATTGAAAAAGCAGCTTTCACTTCTTTGTAACCCACCTGTAAAGATGTCTGAAAGATTCCTCCTGTTTGGCCCCAAAATGGTAAGCCATCTGCCAGAAATTAAAATTTTCAAAACAAAATTCTTGAAAAAGCAGCCTTTACTTCTTTGTAGAGCACCTTTAAAAATTTCTTAAAGATTCTTACTCTCAAAATTCAAGAAGTTTTGAAACAAGTACCTCCTTTTTGTTTCTAAATGGCGCATCAGTATCTTACGCCTATTAATGCAACTTTAACTTTGCCCATTGAAGTTATTCCATCCCTTTTATGGTGGCTTATTAGATTATATACATTACCTTCAAAGCAGCGCGCATTAATCCAACAAACATGCCAACCCAAACCAAACCCAACCGAAAACCGAAACCATTATTATCCAAGTTACCAGAGCTTGCATGTTCAGCACACTCGTCTGTAATAACGATAACTGCAGGGTACACCCAAAAACATGTGCTTATCTCTTCCAGGTCTTGTGTTGCATATTTTTGGGGGTTTGTTTTGGGGGGGCGCATATAAACTGCTGCAAGTTTTCGACGGATTAAGCTGATTAATTTAACGCGATAAAAATTGCAGTGCAGTCTAGCTTTCGTATGGTAAATTGGCGGGGGGGGAGGGAGGTCTAGGCTAATCCGCTGAGAGTGCCCCTCCCTGGTTCAAAGGGTAAACAATAATATTTTATACCGTTAGTTGGCCACACAAGTCTGGCCAGGTAACAAAAAACTTTAGTTTCCTGTCTGCCAACTTGTTTCTTTTGTTTTTTTTTTTTTTTTTTTTTGTTTTTAATATATATTGTATATAAGTAGATGTACAGTTTTCATTTTGGTAGGCTGCAGTGACGTCGACGTTGTCGGCGACGTCGTCTAGCGGTAACCAAAAAATATTTACTGCTTTTTTATGTAAACTTTTTTGTATAAAATTTCAAATTCGGTTAGCATCAAATTACGTGCATGTTGTGCATATTTCCTCAACTGCTTCAAAGACTCGACTCGAATTGGGACTCGTCTCGAACTTGGACATGAAAGTGAGTGACGGTAATAATGGCCATTGCAGGCGAAGTGCTGCCCATTGTAGGCGCCAATTAAAATCGTTTTAAATTTCGCCTTAAATATCATAATTCCATAGAAATAACATGAATTCAACTTAGCAGGCTCTTCTCGGTTCTGACTTCGTACGGCATACAATGTAGTCAAAGGTAATGCGATACTTTTCACAAAGGCCAGGAACAACAACATCCACAACAAAAACCATACTCTCAGTGCAAAAGCGACAACAACTGGACAAAACCTGACCACAAATCAGCTTACCTCAAACACTTTTAAATCTTCTCAATGAGCCTCTTGGCCAACTTGGTAACAATCAGTCAACTGTATGCGCTTTTGCACATAAACAAAAATTATTAAAATTTTATGAGAAGAGGGTTCGGTTTATGGGCAAAGGGCATAAGGTGGTGCATGGCAGGCAAAGGTATTCGAAAGTATTTCTTAACTGTATGTGATAAAATGTGCCCAAGATATAGGAAATTAATGAAACAAAAATTTTATGGATGGATTTCAAGTTTTTCGGTAATCTGCGTGTCCAAAATCTTTTTTACGTGTTCACCTTCAGTAGACACATAACGCTTTACATGGATTTTGTATTGTGAGTACAACTTAACTACACAAATAAGGAATATCTAATAGAAAGATTTAAACTGACGCTTTGATAGTAATATATTAGATAAAAGTGGAAGAATGTCAATGGAATCCATATATTTTACCATATTACCGTCGAGCCACCAAAAAAAAAAGGCTTAAGAAGCCTTTGCTCCAACTAAGAGCCTAATTAGGACAATAACATTAGTTCCAAAAGAAATTCAAGATTTCAGACATATTATGAGCCTTTTAAAGAAGAATAAAAAATTACCAGCACTTAATTCTGTTGGTTTTCGGGAGCAACACTGACTCCTATCAAAAACTCGATTTTTTTATTAATCTCATTGTTTCTGTAACAATTTGTACAATAAATATGATTCAAGTTTTATCATAGATATGAAAAATCAGGTTGTTTGTTTGATTCTTATACTTTATTCATAATGCCCCAAATACAAAATGGAAGTAACAATGACGATAACCTCTAATCCCTAATTGAGCTTTAAAATCAAAGCCAAATTAAACCATGTAAAACAAGGAATAAAGGCACTCTATGACGTCAGCACGAGCAAGCAAGAGATGGTGCAACAAAACGCCAAATATAGGCTGCGCCCTAAGTTACTACTAAGAGAAGACAAGAGATTGGTAGGAACAGTAGACTATATAATGCTGAAGCCTTGGGATGGCCAAGCAACGTCATGGATTCCATTTTTGAAATAAGTTCAAGAAAGTCTTCCAAGTGGTCAAATATTAACTTAAAATATCGGCTAGTTTGCTTACCGATAAAGAGCCAAAGGATTCTAACACCTGCAGGTTTTATAATATTAATAAGGAATCCCTATAATACTAACTGAGTAGAGGGACGGACATTCCTCTTAGACGGGCAACTATTCAATATAAACTTAAAAGTTATTTTTGGTTTTTGAGTGTCTGGGAGCTAAATGGCTGATAAGGACACAATAGATCCTTATGATCTTAGTGCTCTTTTATGTATGTACACACGTATTTATTTATAAAATAGCTTGCTCACTCACCTGCACAAACTTTTCGTTTTTTTTTTAAATTATTTTCAATAAACTTTTATTTAAATATTATTTACGTGCGACATTTTTATTAACAATGCAAACTAATTAACAAACGCACTACTCGCACTAACGTTAAAATACGCGTACATTAAAACACAAAAGAGCAGGACAAACTGCTTCATCTTAACATTACATTTACATAAACACAAAAATTGGACGCGCCGTTTGCACTTATAAAGGAATGGAAGAAACAAAAAGAAAATGCGCATCGCACACACACATACACTTGCACTTATAACATTAACACAATTTGCATATGCGCATCTTTTTACACCCACGCACAGCATTGACAATTTTGATTGGCCTTCTCTTTTTACATTTTCAGGCGCCAATTTTAATAAGCACTTTTTTTATATTGCTTAAATAACTATTTAAACAATTGCGCACAATTTCTAACTTATGCCAATTGTTGCTTATTAATTAAATAATTGATTTAAAACATTTTAACACTTTTTGGCAACGCGTAAACTAATTAATTATTAATAAAACTGCAGCGCGTGACCAACACAGTGGCTTGATTTACTCTTTTTGATTCCTTTTCTTAACATTCTTCCTTTGGTTTAGTCAGCTGTGGCAACATGAGCGTAGCTTAAGGGGTTCGTTAAATGATCTTGCACTCCTCAACAGCTTGGTTTCCCTTTTTTTTTTTAAGTGTGTTACGCGCTGTTAATAAATTAATGCTTTTAGCGTTAATTTTTATACAAAAGTTTTACTCTTTTAGTAGTAGTTATAAGTTTATAGTATTATTTTAGTAGTATAGTGTATAGTGCATAGTGCATAACTAAAGGTTCGTTTTTTTCAATATTTCCAAATCAATGAATAACCAATTAAGCTAGAATGTTAAAAATAAAAATTAGTATACACATTCTATATAATTTTCAAATTCCTACCCTTTTGTAAGCAGCTGACTACGCCTCTGAGCAAAACATTGTTGCCAACTGCTTCAGTTTACAATAACAACAGTGACAATAAGAAGCAGTGCAAGTGGTTGGCAAAGCTGTAAGAGAAAATAAGCAAATAAAGTGCGCCTAATAAGCCGCATTAAAAATTAATTTATTCTCTTGCGCGTTGTAACAATTGCTAAATTGTTATATATGTTATGTTTGTATGCTATATGTAAAAGCATGTTAGGACCCATACCCAAATTACGTGACCCTATTTTTGCAATAAAAATATTGGCTTTTTAAGAATATCAACAGGTATTTAAGTAACTTATGTATGAAAAAGATGGCTTTGTACGAGAGTAGGCTGGTAAGTATTCGAAAAATAATCACTTTTCACAAAAAAAAAAAAAATAATTCTATATAATCTTTTTTAGAGCAAAACACTTAATAAGGATTGTAAGTCCAAAGCGGCTAAAATTGTGGTACGTATGTACATACATATGTAAGTGTATGGCTCTGTTGACCTAAAAAAGAAGGTGTTGTCAACACATTGGGTGCACTTCTCTATTGAAGTAGAGAACTACTTACAGTGGACACACAAATTATTCGGACACCAACCAAATTTAAAGCGCTATAACTTTTCATAATGCATCAAAGCTTTTGCAGATTGAATTTATTTCAAAAATAAAAACTTTAAAAATCTTAATTGTTTTAGATAAAAACTTAACAAATCCAAAAAAATTCACTTTTTTACGCACATAAATTATTAGGACATTTGTTACCAAATAAGAAATTTTGTTAGAAACCATTTTTTTTTTTTACTTATTTTATACAGGCCTGTAAGCGATGCCTTATATTTTTTACGAACCTTTAGATCTCCTGGGGGTCAATCTTCTCTAGGTATATAGGAATATAAGTTTTTAACCCTCTGGATCCCAATTTTTTTTTTTTTTTTTTTAAATATTTATGTATTAATCTTGTTAAAAAAAAATTAAAAATTAAAAAAAAAAAATTTTTTCATTAGGTTGCGGTTTTATGGAGTAAAATTGGTAGCGTGCCTTGAGGCATGCTTGGGACGATAAGCCAATAAAAATAGTTTGATGACTATTATTTGTTTAAGAACAAGATATTCAACTATCATTATTGTTGTTATTTTAATAAATATATTTAATTTTTTACAAATATTTTCAAATATATATATATATATTTTCAAATATATATATATATATTTTACAAATATATTTTCTTTTCAATGTTTGCTTGTCCTTAGGCTTAGGTGCAATTTAATTGCATGTCGCATGTCCATCAAATGCAGGAATAAAAGGTTTGTGGTCTTTTTGGCCTTCAGAGGAATTTGCTACCTTCCAAAAGATCCATGGATTTACAGATTCAGACAGATTTGTTATCTTTCCAAACTGATGAGGAACACCAGTCACGATAGCACAGATTTCCATAGAGATCCTTTAAGTTTTTCTTTTGGATCATACCTCGGAACTCGATTAAGGCGAATGGTACCCCAGGAATGAATTCCACGGGATCTTAGGTAAATAAGCAGTGCAAGTTATGTATAAAAATTACCAAAGCATATAATAAATATATACAGCTTTTCTGATGTTAATGATTTTGTTAGGCTCGGCAGTTATCTTCCGAGCTTGATAACGGACTTGTCAGAACCGGTTTGTTAATAAAGGCGATCAGGGAAGATAAATTGTATGGAGACAAAAAATGTATCGAAGTGGAACTCCCGCATGGGCTCCAAAGCACTTCAGACTCCAAAGCTGACTCAGATTAGTTTACAACTCCATGAACTATCTTTTTAGTACCTTCAATGAGCTTATTCATCAAAACGCTCCAGTCCGTTCTCTTCTTTATCAGTTTCTTCACCAAAACTCATCATTTTCAAAAATTGCCAAATTTCAATATCCAACACATTTGGTAAATTTTGTTGACTAGTTGTCCCAAGCGTGCCTCAAGGTGGATTAGCTATGACGACACGTGGAAAGCAAACAAACAGTTTTTTTTCTAAAACTAAAATTTTTTTATAAAAAACAACACTTGCAGCAACACAATAACATTTTTTTTCACAACTAGAAACAAAGGAAAATTTTTATTTTTTTTTATGTACACAACTTTTTAAGAAAAAGTGTTTTTTTTGCTATTTTGCACAAATTTTCAACTTCTAATGACTGCAGCGACTGCTGCATATACCGGCCCCTCTATTACACCTTTAGCTTGAATTATTGTGTTCTCTAAGTACGACAGTTATTACACCGGGCCCCTGAGAAAATTCCGGGCCCAGGGGGAATCCCCCCTTCCACCCACCCTCTCGTCGGGCCTGGGTGCGTCATTCCCGTTTTTTTGTATTTGTTTATAGTTGCCAATTCTTCTTCAATGTCTTCTCATAATTTACTTTAATTAATAAGTATAACATATCGCCTAAAAATTTCCCGGCCTGACACATATAGGGTGCCACAAATTCAAAACCAAAATTTTTGGAGATTCTACGAAACTTCAAAGGATTTCTGTCAAAATTTTATATCACCTTTAGTGCCAAAGTTACAGGGGTTTATTCAAAACAATGGACAAGAAAGAGTTTCGTGTCTTGATTAATAACTGCTTTTTGATCGTGAAAAATACCGTTGAAGCAAAGCAGTGGCTTGAGAAATGTTACCCGGGCACTGCAGCAGGGAAATCAATCATTAAAGACTTGTATTCAGAATGTGGTCGTACAACCACCGATGATGCACCACGCTCTGTCCGCCCAAGTAAAGCCGTGAATCCAGAAAACATTCGAAAAATTCAAGAAGTTGTTTTGAAAGACCGGAAAGTAAGTTGCGAGAGATAGCTGACATGATGAAGATATCAATGGACCATATTGGATATAGTTTGCACGGACATTTGTCTATAACAAAGCATTGTTCGAAGTGGGTACCGCGTTTACTGAAAATAGACCGCATCGATCGCAACAATGGAAAAATTTTACGAACTGCACTTCGAATTGCTTCCGCATCCACCATATTCAGCAGATGTTGCCCCCAATGACTATAACTTGTTCGCAGACTTTAAAAAAAATGCTCCAGGCTAAGAGATGTATCTCTAATGCAGCAGGGGTTGCTGAAGCTGAGACTTATTTTGAAGGAAAGGACAAAATGTTCTACAAAAAAGGCATTGAAATGTTGGAGAGGCGTTGGACTGATTGCATTGCTCTAGAAGGAAATTATTTTGATGATTAAAAGTATTTTTTCCTAAAAAAAACGTTATTTTCTTTGTTAGGCCGGGAACTTTTCAGGTAATGTGTTATATTTTATTATTATAAAATATTTATTTTTCTTAGATTATTATGTCTTGAGCTATCTTAGCACGGAAATTTTATATTATTTTAAAAAAGTAGTGAGAAACATCGGGAGTTATAGGATAAAACAACCAAACTTGAATGCTTTGTAGCCATTTAAGAAAAGTTTGTAGTCACCGAAATTGTCTTTAATGTACTTTTTACTACAAGACTTGGCATGAAAACCGATTAGACCTTAATTTTATATTTATTATCAGTTAATATCAATCACCACTAAGGACTATCTAGTCTATGTGTAACTCTCCAAGGGGTCAACTGGTACAACCTAACCAAATTTAATAAATGAATCGGTGGAAGATGGCCAATGCTCAGAAAATCTGTAGAAGAAAGGATTTTGGTGAAAATATTTTGAAAAATCGACAGGCAGCAAATTCGATAAGTAGATGGATATAGATTTTAATATATAATACAGTTTCTTCCACCTTTTATAGAGAGAATAGTTTTACGTAAAATTTTTATAACTTATACTATAAAAAAATCATAGAAGAAAGGGTATATATAATAGTCGTCTTATACCGACCGCAGCCGGTCCACTTGTTTTTTTATGCCAACCTCTTACAGTCTGAGTAAAAACAAGTAAAAACTAACACGCCCAACGTACATCTAGAGGTTTAATTTACATGTCTGCCAAAAAAACATGTTTACAATTTTTGCACTAATTTAATTTTTTTTTACATGTACATACCTAGAGTATATAAACATTTTACATATATACATGACGTAGCTGTTTTTGTAGCTGTTGTTAGTTGTATAGTTAATAGCCTAAAAATTGTTGTTGATTTAATTTAAATAGCTTTTTGATTATATTTGGCCAGGCAATTGCCAATTTATGACCAACTAACTCAATTAAGTCTAATCAATGGATTAGTAAAATTTTTTCATAGACTTGACCAAACAAAATGTTAATCAAGTTAAATACTTGGCATATTTTGTTAAAGTTGGCTAGTTTGTGATATTGGATTTAAGAGTACCTCAGACTTTAGATGGCATTTTCGTTTTTGGTTATTGCATGTCGAATGGAAATTAATTTTGGCACTTAAACAAAAGGATTTGAATTTTAATCCCCGGCTATACATGGCATGCAGGCAAAAGCCACACATACATTTGTGCATATAAGGTTTAAGCCAAAATAATGAAATTTTCTAACAAAGCAACACCTTTTCATAGTCGTTGCCGTCCTAGTCGTCGTCGTCATCGTCGTCGTCGACATCCTCGTCTGGAAGTCCGCAATTTGTAAAGTCTTAGCTAACTGCATAAATTGTAGAAAGTGCTGGGCGGAAATTTATTTCAGCAGGATTTAGACAACAAGCTGCATACGCTGCAAAAAAATTGGAAAAACTTTTTTAGCTAGAAAGAAACTAGTTCTTTTCAATGCCTTCAATACGAGAGAAATTGGACAATGATGAATAATATTGCGAAAATATTGTTTCTCGAAAATAGAAAGCCTCTTAAAACTCATTTGACTCGATCTTTTGTTTTTTCTATGCATTAAATGTAACCGAAGTGAAAAAAATCGAACATTTATCGAGACGATTGACATTTTTGAAAAAGTCTCTATTTCAATAAAGAGATACAATGAAAAAGTTTAGACCAACCTTTCTACATTTTTTCGTAGAGAAGACCTAGAATCTGAACTTGAGCAGCTTCTGCCTTTTTATTAAGAACCTTTTACGTAATGATCTAAGTACAGCAATCTACACGTCCTATATTCCCAGCTGCCGAATAATGAAGTGTAAGAAAAGAATCGGAGTTTCGAGATGGAATGAAAGTTAATAAAATCTTCAGAAGCTTCTAAAATATATTTCAAATTACTTTACTCCATTCGAAGCGATTCTTTCAGCTCAAAAGCACAGTAACCACAAACCCATCAAAAGACTCAACTGCCTGCTCTAGTCATAAAAGACCAAGAAGAAAGCGCATCAAACTATTTTCCGTTGAAAGTGTTCACACACTTTAAGAAAGAAATAAAAGCTTTCTACCAACTGCCGAGAGGAGTCAACTGCAATTATCGAAATTATTTGAGTGGGCGCGTCAGTTATTGCCAAAAGTAAAAGAAAAACAGAAGATAAAAGTAAAACTCAAGAGTTAAATGGGAAAAACTCCGTCAACTTGGAGCTGGTGCAAAAGCCAAATAGTCTTGGCCATAAACACAGCCAACTAGCTACTATGTGTGTGTGTACCGTGTGTGTGTTTGATTCTGTTTGAATAGAGTTGATTGAGTTGGTTGAATGAATGACTTGACTTGACTTGGTAGACTTGGTTGACTTTGTTGGCAAAATGAAAAGTGTCATAACAATCACAACAGTTTTGGCGACGACTGTTGCTCTGTTTTAATGACTCACTAAATTATTCATACGCCATGGATGCCAAGTGAAAAGCGTTGGCTTAGGTTTTCAGCTAGCGCTAAAAGTAAACAAGGTGCAATGGATTTTCAGTCAACCAAACAAAATGAAAAGTCAACAAACTGCTTGATAAAACGAGGCATTGCTGGCAACGGGTGCTGAAGTGGGTGGATTGCACGAAGGGGGGGCTTTGACACTCTCATATGAATATGCAATGAATGCATGGCTAAGATTTTGCCAGGGCAAGTTGGAATGTGTTTGTTTATTATTTTGGCTAGCGTTAAAGTCATAATTCTACCCCTAGCTTAAATAGAGGGATCACATGGCTTGATTGCTTTTGTACAGGCCAAAAAGCAACCCAGTCGGTATTTGGAGTGAAACACGGCGAACATTTTTGTATAAAGACTCGTAAGACTGCAGTTTCTTACAATATAGGAAAACTTATTGAGCTTACTTTTTGAGGCTTATACTGTTCCCATTACTGAGGAAGAATGTTTCCAATTCTGAGGGAAGTAGTGAAACCCTTATTCTTGAAATAAGTTCTACAATAAAAATACCAAAAACATTTAATTTAAGTTATTTAGTTCTACTTCCAACGTTTTCTTCCCCATGAACATTGGCTCTGTATTATCACAGATATTGGTTTTTTAAAGTAATTTTTCGATTTTTTTTTCAAAGGTGACAATATTTTTTTGAGCTATAAAAATTAATTTTTTCAAAGTAATAAAAAACAAAATGGCGCCTGTAGACAGTTACGTGTACATGATCAATATTCGGGGAAGACTCCACGGCTGAAGCTTTTTGACGTCGCCATTAATCTGAAAAAAAAAAAAAAAATTTGTTCTCTTACCCTATGGTCAAAAGTCAACCACGTGGGGTTTTTCAAAAATATAAATTTAAAAAAAAAGGCATCAGTTTAAAAAAAAATTTTTTTTTTCACAAAAAAATTTGCGAATAAAAATCATGAAAAATGAGTTGTAAAATAACAAGTTTTTATTAGTTTGACAAAATCCCACGTAGTTCACTAGAAAATGATGTTATGAAGATTGTGTCAAAATTTCAAATCGATCGGATAAAATAGCTGAGTTATTCGAGAAACCATTCAAAAAAAGTAGTTTCGAGAAAAACGCGTTGAAAGTTTTAAAACTGGCCGGCCATGCCTATATAATTGGGTAAATTTTTATTTTTTTTTAAATCATAAAAAAATCAATTTTCTGAAGATTCTACAAAGGTGTTACCCCTTAAGGAAGAGGTTTACTATACTCACCAAAGTGTATTAGAAGAATTGAAATCGTCATGTCCATAGAAATTTTTTTAAAAATTGTTGCGCAAAGAGACCATTTTGAAATCTGTTATAAGCTGAATCGGTAAAAATGCTACCCAACGTTCTTTCAACCCAAAAGCGAGAAATATTTTCACTTAATCTCGACCATAAGATGTTCTGCCTGGGCGCCATATGCCAGTGATGGTTTGCTTTTGGTTTAGAAGTAAGTTACAAGAGTAAGCTGAAACCCACTCAAAAACAGCTTTTTAAGGCCTCCAAAGATTGCTGTCGGTTGGCTTTTGATGAGATTCTGAGTGAACATAGTAAGCAATCAAAAAAAAAAAAAAGGATTCTGTAAACTTCTTTAGTCAGCCGTAATACCAGGTATAATCCGCTGGTTTTTTTTTTTAAATGTTTCTTTCATAGAAAGCAAAAACTAATTTTTCCAAAGCACTTGCCCTCTCTAGCTACACATTTTTCCCCATCCTTCGGGCAATTTGTGGATACCACGCCAAAAAGATTTCGCATGTGTTTTGGCGTCGTTCCATCTGCCTATCGTTCAATTCATGCAGCACTCATTTCTCGATCTTTTGAACCTTTCCCATGGCATAGACGCATGGAAATGGCTGGCTCAGTAACACCCAATTGCTCGGAAAGCATTTTTTGCGATTGCCTATCATCCTCGTCCAAAAGACCCTGCAATTGATGGTACTCAACCTCCTCCTCCGGTCCTCCTTCTTGGTCCGATTTTCTCGCTTCTTGTCCCACGTCTTTGATGAGACCTTCCCGAATATGATCTTTTTCAGGCACAAAACTGGACATGATTACCAAAGGAAAAATATATGTTGTGTTATGAAATTGGTGACAATGTGCACTGATTAATGTTGAGAGATGTCAAACTCCTTTAAAAAAAGGGCGTGTCCATGGTATCTTAATACGCTCACTAACGCCATCTATGAGCAAACAGCGGTTTTAAGCTTATACACCTGGTACGTACCAAACTCTTGGTTCAGAGTCCTCTTTTTCTACCTCACACTAAGAGAAAAGGATCAAACTTGTAATGCATTAAAACCAGTGCTGTCAACGAAGTAATTATCAAAATATTGCCAGGTAGCCTTTATTATGTTTATCTGATTGACTTTAACAGAAAAAAATGGCAAAAACTTTCGCTCTTGGCTTACAACGTGGTTTAAGGAAACGAGGAGGCGTACTTCGAATGAGAATAATGTTCACGTGACGTCACAGGATCGTCTCTTTTTCGAGCCGTGCTTTAAGTAAATAAATTGTTACTTACGTTTTTTTTTTTAACTTAAAACTTACCCATTCTCAATTATTTGCATTTACTATATATAATTTTTACTAATAAGTTTAACAATTTGTTCTATTTTCTATAATATATGTATTTCACTTAAAGCTAGTCACTAATAAAAATACAAAATATATGAGAAAACGAATGTTCATACTACATATTTTTTTCCCCGTATTTTTCTGATGTTTCAGTAAATATTCTACTATTCGGAGAAGAAACAAATCCAAAATGTGAAAGATCGTAGAAACCGGCGCCTCTCAATTTTCTTTACTGCATGGGCTCACGCTTTCCCAAAACCGACTTGTGCCCCTTACAATGCTTGTCTGCATGGCTTTGAAACCCGCACCTTCGTCCATTGAAAATTCTTAAGCATTTTCCAGCCTTTTTTTTTGGATGCATCTCTGTGTAAGATTCCTTGTCCCATCTAGTTCCGCAAAGTCCGACAGGGAACTTTCAATGCTTTTTTACTGTATCGTGGTATTGTGCGTGTTCGTGTGCGTGTGCCTGCGTATGTTGATATGTTTGCATGTATGTATCTGTATCTGTATCTGCAATGTGGCGTATTAATATGAAACGCTTTTGAGCACGTAGCAACACTTATGCTCGGCATTACATGCTGCAAGTGCTGCTTGGCTGGCACGACGACAATCATGGCGATGACGATGACGATGGCGATGACTATGAATATGACGACAATGACAACGTCAACCAGCAACAACAACAACGTTGGCAGCTCGGCAGGGAAGGGGGTGCGGAACTGCAACTGCCTTTTGCCACTGGTTGTGGCATGCGTGCGACTTGGCCATACCATATTTCCATTACCAAAATGTGTGGTACGTCCCTATCATGACGGCCATGATGCTGCCTCTGCTGCTGCTGCTGTTTATAATGATGATGGTGGTGATGTTGATGATGATGATGTATCATGCATGAAGCATAAATTCATTTTGAAGCACCCTACACTTGTGCGCCATACTCAGTCTCTGGGAGAAGCTTTGTCTATTTGTACATATCAACTCAGCAGCTGCGTCATCAGCAGCCATGCCTGTTATCCTTTTTCTGTTTGGTTTGGGTTTAAAATGTGCAAATTTTCCTTACTCTTTTTTTTCCACTCTTACTTGAGCCTACACTTCATTTAGTTGAGCTGCCTGTGGGGTGGGCGGGGCAAGTCTCTTGTCGTTTGCTCTCGCTTTTAATACCCTTTTGTGAGTGAAAGTATCAAAAGTTTGTCAGGGATCAAATAAAACATTTTTCCTGCCTGTTTGGGATCTCGTCTTTGTAGAGTATATTTCATCGCAGAAGTTATTCTTATATAGTCAGCGAGTTCTGAGGACCCAGTAGTCTGAACAGTTCGTATCGAAACAAGCAACAAACTCATATCAGGATATTGTAACTATTTTGATATATAGTTTACAAAAAAAGGATATTTTAGCTTAGAAAGTAGATGAAAGGATATTCTTGCTGTTGAAGACGACTTATTCTCATTCCTTGCCAAACCATTTGAGGATTCGACAAAAAGAGTCAGGTCCGCTATGGGCAGATTTGCCCGACAGCCCAGATGAAACACTTTTTCCGGTACCGGATTCGTTTTCTAAGAAGTGTAGAGGTCGTAGTGAGAAGCGTGTGCGAATGGTGAATGAACGACAGCATTTGGCCTATGGTGCAGTGTCCCATTACAACTCCTGTCATCATCCCAGACGCGGAACCAGGAATTGGTCATAGGGGGGTTTTCAATTCGGAGTGTATGTATATTAGAAGTCGCACAAAACTCTCAATGGGGTTGGGTGTCCGTACCCGATGACCCCCCGTGGATACGCCACCTATTTTGTGTTTGGGTAACCGCAGAAGTTCGTTCGTATGTTCGCTTTGGATTATTTCTTTACTTGAACTTACAATAATGTCTAGGTAATCCTGTTAATTGAATTTCCAAGTGACCCGCTTAACAAAAGAGCCAGTGGGTTGAATTCGGAAGAATTTTTTCGAATATTTTTTGAAAAGACAAAAAAAAAAAATTTTGAAAGGCAATGAATAAGCAACATTGTGTCAAAATTTTAGATCGATACGTAGATTTTTTGTCAGGTAGATTGACCCCCGAGCAAAAAATGCCAAATTTGCGATTTTGGATTATTTTGGGGTGAATCCCAAAGTGTCCAAAAATTATAAAAACCGGCTCACGGGGATTTGTTTCGCTTTTTTGTAAGTTATCAGCATTTTGACACAAAAACATTTAAAATCCGTGTTAAAATTATATTCAAAATAATTATTAGGCTCTATTCGATACTTCCGAATTCACCTCAAATCGACTTTTTCGAAACCTTTAGCATTTTTGAAGTATAGAATCTAAGTAATACTTTGGATATACTTACATTTGATTTTATTTGAGACACAAAAACTTAAAATAAAACTTTCAAGGTAGCAATTTGTTTAGAAAAATAATACTGAACAGAAAAAGACGTATACTTGAGTCGGAGTATTAAGAAAAACCACCGTCGGTCATGACGTTTATTTGATAATTGGTGTCATAGTCAAATGTCAACTCAGAAATCCGTGAGGATGCGTTTCCGGATTCACCACACTTCCGAGTTCATCCTAATTTTCTCTTTTTTAAACCATAATCTTCCACAAATTTAAGATTCAATTTGATGCCAAGGCATTTGACTTGAAGTCCTTATAGTTGGCAGAGTATACATTCTTCGTCATCTGAGTTTTAACCACCCTTTTTTTTAGCCTTTGCATTTATTGGTTGAAGTGTTTTTCTTTGCCTTTCCATTTTTTTTCTTTCCTATTTTTTTTTCGTTTTTTATCATGCATATGCATTACATATTCCTATATTCCTTTTCAAGCACTGCACACACGCTCATTATCAAGTGGCGTGCATTTTTCTTTACTGATTACGTTGCGAGGCTTTGGATCGTACTGGGTTGGGTTTATTTGGTGTGAGCTTCTGTAAAGGTTCCTTCTCTGCTTCTTCTTCTGCTGTTTTTTTTTTTTTTTTGCTAATTAGCAATGCCAGCAAAGCAGAGGTATGAGCAGCCTATTGATGTGCAACGGATTCCCAAGTTAGTTACCAGTTTATATGTATATAGTAGCTAAGTCGATAAGTCTTGAACGACTGGTAAATGGCTAGTTATTATGGAGAAGTCGCTTTTTTATCAAAGTTTTTTATATTTATCAAAGTAGACAACTCTTAATGACTACATCATTTTTCAAGCGAAAAATAGCAATTGCGAATATGTTTAAAATGAAAAGTATTTGAACTTTGTATTTACAAATTATTTTACTGCATCTACTAGATAGAGTATATATACATATTTATATAGAAGCATATTTCTTTTATAAGCGCTTTTTAAATGGCTTATTAAACAACAGACGGTAAGTCAACACGCCAACGCCAATAATAAACTAGAGATGAGCGCGTGAATGTTATTATCGTGATTCATTTACAGGTACATTCTAAGACTTTTGGCCATCAAAACTATTCTTAATTTAAAATTTAATATAATTTTAATTAAAGTAGTAAAGCTTATCTATTGTTTCTATGTCTTTGTGTACATAAATTTGTCGAAAGATTTTGCTTCTGTGCCTATTGAGTTGAGTACAAGCTGGCTTTAATATAAGCTCCAACTGAAATGCTGGAGGGGTAAAGTTTGTTAAGAAGTATGTGAAATGAAATTTCCTCATGGAAAAACTTACACCCGAACAATGTTTACAAATCGTACAATTATATTACGAAAATTCGCGTTCTGTAAAGAAAGTATTTTGCGCGCTTTGGCCATTTTATGGTCGCCATAATCGACCTACTGAGACCACATTGATAATAAAGATTTTCCGATTTATTTAAAATTTGTGAGTTTTTTTGCATTTAAAAAAAAAACCTCAAGGTTGATGACCCTTTATTAAACTTCACATTTGTCTGACGTTTGATCAAAATTGGTCCACTATTTCATATAGCTACCATACAAAAATTTAAACTGTGCTCTCTATTTGAGAGACACACGCATAGCGAACCTGCGCATTGCGTCACCTTCTTATTGTTGAATCATGAGCAGAGCTTTGAACGTAGCCTGCCTCTACGAGCAACATACAGTGCTAATCAGGTGAATAAGAAAAATTCGAATTTTATACTCAAGATTTCAGTAAGCTCTAATTAGACTGAAAAAAGTGTTGCATGCTAATGTACAACTCGTGAGTATTTATTCTCAATAATATTTCTTAGCTATCAAAAATTCAAATAAATAGTTATCACTTTATCTGTTTCAATAAGCTCCAAACCAAGAAAAGACTGGTAGTTCCACACTGTAAGGCATAGTAGTAACTGTGCAGAGCTGCTAACAGTATCTCAAGGGTCGTGAGTAAATCACGCAAACATCGCCAGCAGCGAATCAAGTAAACGAGCTGAGCAAAATAAGTGGTTTTCACTTTATCTGTTCGAATAAGCTCCAAACCAAGAAAAGACTGGTAGTTCCGCATAATAAGGCATAGTAGTAACTGGGGTCGTGAGTAAATCACGCAAACATCGCCAGCAGCAAATCAAGTAACTGAGCTGTATGACGTCAAGTCTGCACAGTCAAAAACCAAAAAAAAGCAGCTGCCAAAATACCAAGTTAACTTGGTTTACAACAAAATCACAGCACATACAACACTTAAAGTGCGCTTGTTGGTTGCTGTTGTTGTTGTCGTGTTGTTCTGGTTGTTGTTGTCGTCGTTGTTGTTGTTGTAAGAATAATAAACAAGAAACAACTTCTAAAAACAACTTTCATTTTGTACTTGTCTAGAAACCAAAGCTGCCAACACGCCAGCCATGGGCCAACACACACACACACACACACATAGTATGCAATTCTTACAAAAAAAAAAAAAACATAAATGCGAAACAAAAAAACAACAACAGAATTATATAAGTAAACGCCAGCAAATGATTGTCTTTAATTTCCAATTGAGAATGAAATTCGTGGTTCGTGGTGTTGCCATTACATTGGAGCGGCCCCCGCTCCCCAAACCCACTTGCCTTGGTAGTTATGTCGCACGTTTTGTAATTAAGTTGGAGTCGCATAATTAAATTAACGTCTTATTGACTTAGCGCCGGACAGTTGGGGACACTCCAATGGGGCGGCTTGGCCAACATAGAAAAAAAAACAAAAAAAAAACACGCAATGGCAACAACAACAACGCCAACAACAACTAAGGCACCCACGGCGCCCATTGCGTTGTACTTACTAAGTGGAACTGGTCACTGATCTGGATTAGCAACAGCCGCAACAACAGACGTCAACACAATCACCACACACAGATACACACACATACACTCACATACTTTTAAACTGTGTAAGTTAGGAACAGTCATAGGAAATGTTGTGGGGACACCGCTGTACCAAAGCGTGACAGGCATGAATTAACAATTTGAATTAATGTCAGTTACTCATGGCATGCGGCTGCTGTCGCTGCCTCTGCCGCAGCCTCTGCCGACTGCGACGGCAACAGCAACTGCGGCGCTAAAAATTATGCTGGCCAAGTTCCAGTAACTAGCTAGCAAATAAACTTTTGCTTATACTCTTTCAAAGGGTTAGTTACTAGAGTTGATTGTGAAACTTCAAATTTGGTCATCAGTTTTTCTAGCTTCCGACTTCCGACATCATAAAGCTCTAAAGCTAGATTTTCTATAAGTTAGGTTTAGGTTTTAGGTTAGGGCGGCAGTTGGAACGTCAGGTCCGTTGTTATACTGCTATGGAGGACCATTCACCACTCTTCCCCACTCAAGAGGTCTCCTATATGAGATGAGTCAGCCAACCTGCGGCATGAATGAACCTTAATAGCCATTTTGGACTCTGTTCTCATCGCCACAGCTTCTACAGAAGTCATGTTGAGGAGCTTTTAGCCTGGATGGATAGATCCCCACCAGCCAGTGTCCTGTGATAGCACGGATGACGGTCGAGCACTGGGCTCTGTTCAGACACCAAAGTTCCTTAGTTCTTTTCCTGCAGTACGTCAGCCAAGTTTGCCATTTGGTTTGCAAAGAGAGCGAAGTAATTCCGTAATCTCAGTTTACAGCTGGCCATGGGTATACCCAGGCCATCCTTGTTCTGAAGGAGGATGCTGGTAGTTCCTTGTCTAGCCAGTTCATCCGCAATACAGTTGCCCTCGATGCCCCTATGTCCTGGAACCCATATGAGGTTGATTGAAAACTGCTCAGCCATCTCCACTAGAGCCAAGCGGCAGTTGTTCATTGACTTCATGCACGATGTCAACGAAGCGAGGGACCTAATAGCCGCCTGGCTTTCCGAGTAGATACAGATGTTCTTGTTAACTACTTGTAACTTTCTTATTGTTGTCAGAGGCTCCTGGATTGCAATGACCTCTGCCTTAAAGACATTGCAGTGATCAGGGAGTCGGAAAGCTGTTCTGACGTTGAATTCCTCAATATGGACGCCTCCAACCATCCGTGAAAATCTTTATTGAGCCAGCTGGGCCTGGTACGCCCAAACTACACTCCTCCCTGGTTGGGATATGGGTTTTGAATTTGGTTATAAAGTGTTCCAGCGCAGTACAGAGTATAATTATGGTGTTCATTTTATCAGCCAACTTTTTGCATTACTGCCCGATCTTGACCCTTTACTACGAAAGCTAGGGCACTTCTGCCCACAACTGTTTTGTGAAAAGCGCCAATATCTACTAGTGATTACAAAAAGTGTCCAACCACCACAGGCACTAAATTTTGTTTTGCATTTCTGCTCTATCTTGACACTTTACTACGAAATGTAGGGCACTTCTGCCCACAACTGTTTTGTAAAAAATGCCAATATCTACTAGTGGGTACATATTTTCTATATTAGCTAAGCTAACTGGACGTTATCCAAGAAATTTAATTATTCAGGGTTTCCAGCCATAAAGCTGGTCATAAACTTGGTATTTTGCAAACTTCAGATTTGGTGCAGTTATATAAGTATATTTGAACTGAGATAAATTTCAGAACGATCCGACCACGCCCACTCCTACCGCCTATATATGGCGAAATATTGTTTTTTTGTGCCTAATGCATTATTGAAGATTAAATAATAATTTGTATTTTGACTTACAATTAATAAAAGAAAACTCGATGAAAGCTTTCTAAAAAAAAGGCTTATTTATGTACCACTAAGGTAAAATAATTTCCTAACTGTCGATCCCTACGTCTAGTTCTAATTAAAAAAGATTTTCATTTACGGCATCAGAATGATCACTGTCATCAGCTGGCAATGAAATTCTTTTTTTTTTGAGCTGAGTTTTTATTTACTTGATACTAGAGAATCCAAGGAATTTATTTTGTATCCTGTTGTTTTTCCGAGCATGTGATAGCTTGTTTTTTTTGCTGAAGGTGATTCCATTGTTTGGTCGTAACGTCGGCTTTTGACAAGCTGCCGAGTGTTTTTGTATTGGCTTTAAATGAAGGACTTTTCGAGCAGCAAATGCCTCATTGGCGTTAAAGGTACTAGCACTGGTTCCGAAAAAAAGGTTTCTCTTTACTAGATTTGAATGGCAAAGTTTTAATTTTTGCATTTATTTCATATTTTTCTCCGTACTTAAGAATACTTAAAAAAGGGTATACAAAATTCAATGCGCTTCGGTTTTTTTTTTAAATTTTTCCCTTGATTTTGTGAGTGGGCGAACCAACAATCTTGCACTTACTAATTTCTGTCTTGGCGTCTTTTTGGTCTGGCAATGATCTTTGAGTTTTGGTTTTTTGAATTTTTTGTATAAACTTTTAGTTTTTGGTGTACAAAATGAAAGGAAAAGTAAGTAACGATTTGTGGGAAAGGTGCAACATATAATTGCAATAAGGAAAAAAAAGGGAAAGGTTGGCGTACTAGCATAAGTATCATACCAAAAAAAATAGAAAACTAAAAAGTAAATGCAGTCAAATTAAACGGAAATGTCAAAAGACCCCAAAAAAATAATTGGACTAGGAAAATTATATAATTTTGTCACGTGACATGCATTAGAAACGAATTCCGGCCAGACAACAACAAAATCCACAACAAACCCAAATAATTAAGCAAACAAAAGTACGTCTAATTTTTTTTAGAATTTTTTTTTTTTTTTGGTTAGCCCTCATAAGTGTCAACATGTCAAGCCCTCTTAACGTCAAATAAGCACGCGAAATTCCTGAGCAAAACTTTCGCTGACCAAAGTCGTTGCTCGACGTTGGCGTCGACGTTGACGCTGACGGCGACGTCTTTGCTTTTGAGAAGCCTCAAAAGCGCGAGAATATTAGCGAAATGCAAAACCAGCCTTTGAAGTTTTGCAAAACTAACCGCCCGAATCCGGCTAAAGATTTGTCTTTTCATACGAAAAACTTATTCTTTTGAAGCGGCATAGTTTGTCCGCTTAACGCACTTTCTTGTGCCGGCCCCCCGCCACCCAACCAAAACAGCCCGCTGCCAACGCCACCTCCCCCTCGAAAAGTCCAGCAACTTGAGCCACTGCTTGGCAAGATGGCGGAAATGCTTAAATATCAAAGGCAAAAAGCCGCGCACATAAACACCACATATGACTTGGACACACATGTGTGTGGGGGGTGTGTTTTCTTTTGGGGGTTGCTTTTACAACTAATGGGTGTGTGTGTGTGCTAGAATTCGTGTGATTCACTTTCACTTTCTTTGGCCCAAAGTTTTTCTTTGTCACATTGATTTTCCCATTTTCCCATTTTTATTCTTTTTTTTCGTTTTATTTGTATTGTTGTCGTTTGATTGGAAATACATACATATTTATATATAAAGTGTGCTCAAGTTCCACCCTGGCCTGGGGTTTGACAAAAAAAAAACCAATACATGTACAAATTCAGTATGTATGATGTCTTTTGAAGTGTTTAGAAAAAAGGATACAAAAAAGTAGTTCGAAATAGCATTTTAATGCAGAATATCAGATCGAGCAGCAGGGATCTGAACTGAATCTCCACCAAAAGAAACTCTGTAAAAATGTTGGGTTGTGACGTCTAAGATATCTCCAACTAACTAATTTTACTAAAGAACAGAAAATTGTTGTTTAGGGACCATGTGGGGCTCCAACACCGCAAACAATGTCTTGAAAACATCCGAGGATATGTGAAAATGTTCGGAAAATGCTGCCGGATTCTGTACTATGGCTTTGAACTGATAATTTTCCGCATAATTGAATTGCAATATTAGTTCACTTCAAAATTCGTACGTCTCTACAAAAACTTCCACACTCAGCTCTGCATATTAAATATGAGTTATGCATATACTCCGTTTTTTCTTGAGTTTTGCCTGGTCTTGGCGTGTTTTTTTTTCCAATTTTCAATATCGCAAATAAGTAGCCAATAAAGCCAATAATAATAATAAATACTAAGTCATATTTTTTTATTTGGCGATTCATTTTTGCACTTTTAATTATTTTATACACTCGTAACCAATTTGAGCAAACAGCTGATATTTATATGTGGCAACACCGATGCAGTATTGCCGATAGGCGATAAGTGCGATAAATTTCCTCGGTTTGTTGCCATCGGCACGAGCCTTTATCGAAGCAACTATCATCGCTATCCCTCTCTCGTCTCGCGCCTAAATTCAATACACTTCGACACATCGTTTCATTGTACTATTTAATATTAATAAATAGTATAAGTTATTATTAGTAATTAATGCGTTTATAAATATATTTACTTTATGGCGCCATCTGTTGTTAGTAGCGCCATCTACATGCCAATTGCCCAGACATGTGCAGCACTTTTTGGTCACAAACTGTTTTTTTTCACGACTTTTTACGAGGCTGCGTGATTTAAATTTTAAAATGACAATAACTGATGATTTGATATGTGCTTACATAATTGGTTTCAATTTTTTTCAGTTATGCTTTAAAGTTGCTTTTTTAACGAGTACTTATGTGCGTGGAAGTAACCATATTTGGCAGGTGACGAAAAACTAAAGTAATTGCTTTTGATTGACGAGTACTTAAGTAGGCTTAACTATGAAGTTATCAGTAACCAGATTTGTGGGGTCGTGGTGCTCATCACTGAGATGCGACCCGTAGCACAAAAAAATCCCAGGTGCGTTTCTTTCAAATGCCCTGGGTTCACACACCGCCGTTGATGTTCTTATGAACATCCGCCATAAAAAATAAAGAAAAACTACGTAAAATCAAAAAAAAAATAAATAAATAAAAAAATAAAAAAAGAATTTTTTTGTACTTTAAATATTAAAATTTCATTTTTTTATAATACGTTACGTCTTAATTTTTAATAAGGCTCACAAGCTCATATTGCTTTTTTTTATCAATCTGTTCTTTCAATGGAATAAAATTTAGAAAACGAACGTTCGTGCTCAACTTTGTGATACCCTACAGCATCATAACAAACAAATAAATAAATAAAACAATTCGAATCAAATTTGTTATACTCAGTCGTACTCCGGAAAACGAAAAAAGAAAAGCGAACAATTTTATTCGAATTCGTTTTAGTGTGATACGGAAAACGAATTTTGTTGTCGTTTTTAACCTTTCTATTTTCGAAAAACTAGTACATTTAACTTATTTTTCCGATTAATTCTCATGTTGTCTTGGCGCGCAATTATTTTTGTTTTATACAAAACAGCTGACAAGGTTGCCGCAGCTCTGCACGTTTCTATTACTACGTGTTAGTTTTGTGAAATTGGGATCACCCAACATTTGGTTTCAAAATGAATACGAAAAGAATTTTCGTATATTTTCATACGATTAATAAGTCAACCTAAATTATAATTTTGCAACTTAAATTGAACACCAAAGATATCGCTTAATATGCCAAATTAAAAACTTGGAAATTAAATTTTTTGGCTTAAATATGAAAACCAGGTATTAAAACAATTGATTAATTAAATTATGGAGATATAGATAACTCCGAAATATAATTTGTTGCTGAATTTTATCACATCACAAAATTAGAGATTTTAAAACCGTCTCGAAGGGGTGTCTCTGGCATCGTGAATTGGAATTGTAGAAAAATTTAAGAAAAAATGGTTTTATGTGTGACTCCAGATAGTAACTGCAAAATATAATCATATTTATATTGGCTACGGTTATTGCTCAGCCCACGATTGAAATGCACAAGTAATTTATAATTATTTAAAAAAAAAAGTTAATAAGTATTTTTTTTTTATTTAAAAATTTCCCAACAATTTATGTATTCTACTTAAACTAAAGGTTTCACTGCAATAAGTGTAATTTAATAGCTTATTAATTTTTTAATTTAATTACAAATTTTAAAATAATAATCCCCTAAAACAAGTGTATAATTTTTCATCTGAACCCATTTGGTTCTGACAAAAGATTTACCCATGTATGGAAATTACTTTCCCCCAAACTTTTTCTCATTTTAACTAATTTCATTGTCTACTTTATGCTTCACATTTTCAGCAAACAAACGCTTCAAGGTCATAGCTCTCATTTATATATTTATTATGTACATAGCATAACCGTTAATACATATATGTATAATATAATAATTCATCATTTAGAGTTTCAACCAAGTTAGTGTCTGTTATTTCCTATATCATTTTGGCAGAGCATCAAAATCGAATTAGTTCCAAACAATGATTTTCTTGAAAGTCTGAAAAAAGTTTTACGCTGCTTTATACTGGCTTTTGTTGTTGTTGTTGTTATAATGTTTTAATTGTTGTTCGAGATAGTATGTACGCGGGAGGAGCAGGGGAACTTCATGCTTGTTGATTTTCAGCTAATTTGAGTTTTGCCTGCGAAATAAATTCAGAGCCATATAAATGCATATAATAGTAGCTACAGTAAAACAGAAATAGAATCGAAGAGTTAATTTTTTAGATGGATAGTATTTTGATTTTTAGAAGAACAAACAAGTGATTTGGAAGTGCATTAAATAAAAACGAGTCTTATATTGCAAAGAAGAAAGGTCTGTTTATTTTTATACCCTGTACCGTATGGCTCAAAGGGTATATTATGTTTGTGCAAGCCGAAAATGTATGTAACGTACAGAAGGAGAAGTCGGAGACCCCCTAAAGTTACCTAAAGTATGATCAGAGTGACTAGAGAAGTCGATATACCCATGTCCGTCTGTCCGTACTACGCCTAGATCTCAGAGATGGTAAGAGCAAGAGCAACCATACTTTCAGATAAGATCCCTTATTAATCAATAGGAGACAAGTTTATTTTCTTTTTTTGATATCGGGACTACATTATATAGCTCCCATAGGAGTGTTTCAGAGGACCTCGAAAAAAAGCAAAAGCTTTAGATGGATAATTCGTTTGCTTATGAAGATATCATAACCAAATTTGGCAAGCGGAAGTTTTTTAGAAACCCCCAGCACTGTACCAAATTTTATCAAAATCGGTTGACTATATCATATAGCTCCCATAGGACCAATCGGTCAAAAAATCGTGTTTTGTACAAAATTCGTTGTGTTTCGTTTATTTGTGAAGATATTATAACCAAATTTGGCATTTATAAGTTTTTTAGAGTTCGCAAGCACTGTAGCAAATTTGATCAAAATCGGTTGACTATATCATATAGCTCCCATAGGACCAATCGGTCAAAAAATCGTTTTTTGTACAAAATTCGTTGCGTTTCGTTTGTTTGTGAAGATATTGTAACCAAATTTGGCATTCAAATGTTTTTTAGAGACCTTCAACACTGTACCAAATTTTATCAAAATCGGTTGACTATATCATATAGCTCCCATAGGGCCGATCGGTCGAAAAAAAGTTGTTGATTAAAAATTCGTCTGTTTTTTGTTGTTTATGAAGGTATCATAATCTAATTTGGCAATCAAATGTCTTTTGGTGTTCTTAAGCAATTTACCGGATTTTATTGCAAGCAGTGGTACAGGGTATCCCAAAGTCGTCCGCGCCCGACTTTAACGTACGCCATCTTTATATTTCTTATATTTTTTTTGCTTAATTTATTTTTTAGTCTGTTAATCTCAGACTTAACCAATATAGGTTCAGTCTTCACAGTGAGATATCTATACCGCTTAGAGTTGCCACCTCTTGAATTCACAATGATTTGTAGGAACTTTAAGATGACGGAAACTCTGGTTTTTTGTAATTTATTAATCGATATAATAATAATAAAATATAAAATACAATATTTACATTATTATAATATTTGAACTTGAACTTTCATATACATTAAAAAGACATTTTGAGAAGCGATTGTTATTAAGAAAAAAGAAAACAATTTATCTACTTTTATAAATACATCAGTACAACTTTTTTGTCGATACATCAGTTATATATAGGGTGGGCCATCTGTTGGTTTGTTTGTTCTTCTTCTTATGTGCTGTTACTCCTAGTGGAGCATAGGGCCATCGGTGTGTTTGTTAATGGCATTTTATTCGTATATTTTCCAACAAAATTGGGCCAATATATCAAATTTTAAGCTACTATATATGGAAAACTATATCGCCCAAATAGCCAACGCGGCTGGCTCTATAACATTGTAATTTTCGAAGCCTTTTTTTGACGAAAACATAGCTGGCTGTTCTCCCCTCCATTGTTGCGTCATTTGAATCTTGTAAGCGGGCAAATCCCGGCAGCTCGTCGACACTGATCTCAAATATGTTTTTTTTTACAGAATAATCATTTTCATAGTACGCCTGTTTTTCGGTTGTTCAACGATGCATGACTAAAATTGAGTAGTTTCGAACTTGACGAGTATGTTCCGAATTATGAGTGTTTAACAATCAATCCAACAGATGGCCCACCCTATATACATATCAGTTTTAAATATTTGTTTAAAAAAGTTCAATTTCTCTGCATCAAATCAGAGACGAAGCTTTCTGATGATGCTTCTAAAGTTCAGATTCGTATTTAGTGTACCACTATAGCCAAGCTTCACTGTATTTTGCATATATATACATATATACATAAATTTTAATATATAAAAAATTGTGTACAATAAAGATTAATAATTATATATGGCTGCCACTCTGGCATATTTATCATTCGGATCAGCAAACATCCGTTGTTGGTCTATAATTATCCAACTAATTTACATGAAATTCAAGCGAACATCCTTTTGATTTTGACTGACCATAAACAATTGGCCTCAATTGTCTATATAAATGTATGTATGTACATGTACATGGCCTACGCCTGCTTTGAGGAAATTTCTCAAGAAAATTTACCGCAAATAGTTGTAGGAAACTGTATACAAAAAAAAAAAAAAAAAACAAGAAGAAGTTATACACGACCAAAGTAGGCACAGAAAAAATGCGCTGTGGCATTTGTTGGCCAAACCTATCAGCCAAGTGGCATCTCGTGCTCATCTCAAAGAGGTACACACACACATAGACAGGCTCACAGACGCACATGGTTGTGGATGGGAACAGGCCAAGATGGTCGGTCGGTTGGTGGGTCGGTCAACAGGCGGCGTTCGTCATTAGGCGTGGACATACATAGATAAATAGATAGTCTGGCCAATGTGCAGGCACGTCAGGGCCATGAACTTGGTCATCGTGGCTGACCATCAAGTTGGCCAAACGATTGTCAATGATAATGGCCAAGTGGCACATACACACACATACACACATGCTCACACGCCTAGTAGAAAGTCGTGGCCAACAAGTGGCCAAGTGGCCAAATGGCCATATGGCACGTCCTCATTTACATAGCTTATACATACCCTTACAAGGAACAGTATATACTGGTTGTGCTGGTATTTGTGACGTACGGTTGCAGAATATTTTTAAGTCCAAAGCTCTTTTGATATTTAATTCAATTAATACCAGAACCCTATTTAGGAGTGCTACCCCTTTGAGTAGGGGTTTTAAGCCCAAGTAGTCTTATCAAGAATTTCGTAATAGGGGGGTTTTCACTTCGAATAGTACAGGGTGCGCCAACTAGACCTCCCCTATTTCAACATTGAATAACTCAGATATTTTTCAGTCGATTTGGACAACTGAAAACGATTTGTTTAGGATATTCTTTGCCATTTATTTTAAACCAGGCTTAGAATACAACGTCGATTAAATGACCACCCCCATTCGATACGCAAAAAGCAACTCTTTTGCGGGCATTCTGCATAACATTGGCCAGCATTTCGGGCTTTATAGGAGCTACTTCAGCTCTTATATTAGCTTTGAGTTCGTCAATGTTCTTCGGCTTGCTGGCATAAACCTTACTTTTTGAGTAACCCCACGGAAAAAATTCGGGTACCGTTAAATACGGAGAACGAGGAGGTCACTCCAAATCACCATTTTTTGAGACAACATGTCCAGGGAAATTGCGATGCAAGAACTTGATCGTAGCGGGAGCGGTTTGGTAAGGTGCGCCTTCTTGTTGAACAGACAAAGTAAGCCAACATCCAACGGTAGCGTGTGCTGTCGAAGGTCTTTCCAACTTGAAAGAAATAAGGTCAGATGATGGTTTTGGAGCATACTCCTGCCCAAACAGTGACTTTCTGGTTGTGCGTGCATTGGTGTTTTTTGAAAAATTACGTATTGGTTCTCCGCTCCCCGAATCCGACAATATTGTTTATTTACTCCGCCGCAGAGGGTGAAATGAATGTATTCCATATGTTGAAATAGGAGAGGTCCAGATGGCGCACCCTCTATATATATCAGAGCTCGCAAAATTTTAACCCATTTTTACAACTTTTGTGGGGTGTCCGGACCCGAAAACCCCCCATCCGCCAATGGAATCAATGATCAACTCATAAAGTTATCCGAATTTATTTTCAGTAAATTGTGACTTTTCTAGTAGTTACAAATACTAGAAGAAACCGAAGTCCAATATATCCTTAGTAGCCTTCAACGTTATACCACTTAAGGTTTAGCCGAAGTCCAAGGCTTGACGCTGGCCTGTTTTATCGAAAAAAATACCTTGTCCAATAGGAACTATTTGATTCATCGAAAATAAAGCCGATTTAGAAAAGGCAAGCCAACGCAGTTCCTTATTCTCCTGGAGGAGATTCATAGTCACTTGAGGAAGTGACCCAGCGAATAAATATCTGCATATGAAAACTTAGTAGAAATATGTTAAAATACCAAACATTTGTGAAGCCCAGCATTACGGATGGATTTGGATTCTTGTACAAACCAGTTGACGCGCAATGAAGCTTCAAAGTGAAAAGGTTTGGGTCCCAAAGTTTATGAAAACGTAGGATAAGCCATGGATAGGGCGTTCCCGGCGAAATATGAAAGTGCGAAGATTGCCAAGGTTGCCGATATACGCAGGACTACCTGTCTGCCGCCTGATTAAACTACCCACAGCCAGATAGATCATATTGTCATCGATGAAGCACAGGCCATCGTAGGTTCAACATCAATACTAGGACCTACCTTGTTGCGTCGGACCTAGCAACGCGAACAATAATTTTCCACTTCACCTGATAGCCGATGGAATTCAAGCTTATATTTCCCGCTAAGTAATGCGTCAGGACCCAACAGAACGAACTAGATTCGAGTCCACTACATAGCGTTAAGAAAGAAAGAGAGCCGCTGGAAAAGCACAAACAAGTATAAACAGAAGGAATTCTTTAAAGTTTCTTCCAAAAACGAAATTGTCTTACGCTGGGATGTGACTATGTGGCATTTGGAATGTTGCAGGAATGTTGGGAGTAAGGGTATAAATATCTTACAGATTTCTCCAAAACAAGCACTAACGAATCAGCCCCTGTGTCTTATAAATATATGCAGCTCTACTGCTACCCTTACCCCTATCTGAACTCTTGCGTTTTCATAAGAACAGGACCAGGATGATGGAAGGAGCTGTAACTGAGAGGATGCACGTCCGCCATCATGACTTCTGCCGCAGCTGCTTAGATGAGGAGGAGAGCATCCAACAGCTCCGATGTGATTGCCCGGCGCTTCTTAGAAGACGAACCCAGTTTCTGGGTAAACCGTACTTTGAAGACCTGGGAAGTCTGGGCAGTGCCCATAGCGGATCTGGCTACTTTTGTCGAATACTCAAAATGGTTCTGCAAGGAAAGACCCTTAGTTGACTAGGTATGACCAACAGCTTTGACCCTCAAAATAATCCTCCTGTACCCTTTCCGACCATCCTGCCTCTTTCATACTTCTTTCTTCCCTTACACAATTAGGCAACACAATGTACCTCATGGTCTCTGGGTGATCTCAATTATTGATTGATCCTAACGTAACCCGACCCCAGCGTCCATATTTGTCATGTCTTCTACACAAAGTGTTACAAAACGGTTGTGCATTTTTTATACAGTACTATACAATACTTATATTTTTTATTTTACAATACTTAGCATGACGACACTATTGCTCAATGACAGGCGCATTTTCTGTCTAGGGTTACCATATTTTATTAGTAGGCATTGTCTGTATTTGACAGCTTGCTACAAAAAAATATATTTGATACCTAAAAGGAGCATATTTTATATTTGTGATAGACACTAAAGCGCGGTATATTCTACAAAAGTATGCGAATATCTTTATAAACAATTTCTAGCATAATTCAATTTTCTAATTTTAAGCAGAGCAACATGAAATTCATTGCATTTGTACGACATTTGTGGGCAAGTTTGGGACGTGTTCTATCAACCTGGCTAAATGTATTATTTGTGCCTTTTATTTACTTTGGACAGCTGGCCTATAAACAATATAGACCTCCATGTTCCTTGGCTCACCTGGAAATGTGTATAATCTGTCAAATGGATATTTTCTTGGATGAACCGATAAGTTTTCTCACGTGCGGTCATATGTTTCACGGAATTTGCATTGAAGAATTGATGAAGCACCAATTGGTATGCCCACTTTGCCGCACATCTTTTAAGACAAGCGATATTGGTTTTGGGCCTGTGGCACCTTTAAATGTTAAGGACAAAAAGGATAATAAGATCTGCTTTAATCCAAAGCGTAAGGCAGCAATAAATGCCAAGCCCATGGGACGCCCACCGTTGCGATCATATTCGGAGCAACTTAAGAAAACTGAAGCAAAAAGAAGCGTCTCTAGAAAAATGTTGAGCTACACAGTCGAACTACTAAGACGACTGAAGGATGTATACTAAGTGGTTAGGTTAGTGCAGCATATAAAAATTGACAAAACCAAATGTGTTCGAGTTTTAAACTCATGCTATATTTTAATTAAACGTTTGTGATCAATTTATTTATGTATTTTATGTAGTCAAAAAAATAACTTTTTAGTTTCGAAGTGGAAAATAAATGAAATAGAATTTGGAGCGTTGATGGGATCAACATTGGTTCTGACAAGCATCTTGTGGCATCGAACCAAGTTCACACTAAAACTGATGGCATCGGTGGTCTTAGAAATATAATTTTTTCTCTCAAACCCAAGAACCAATGTTATGAACAGAAGCTACGCGAATCCTCAGCGGCAAAAAGCGCCACCTAGGGACGGTCCAGAGAGTTTATTGAGATAGCAGTGCCTTGTCAGATGTTAAAAAGCTTTTGAGCTGATACGGTAGTGTATGGGGAGAAACTGTGCTTGAACGTTTCGCCAAAAAGCTCAAGGTTCTAAGCTGTGTACCTCGGACATCTTTCTTTTGGTTGGGTTGGAGGCGGGCAAAACTGTTAATGGTGCGAGCGCAGTTTAAGAAGTCATTGATATTCTGAATAAAAAACGAAATTTTTTGGCGATTCCAAATTTTTATTTTCTCAAGTTGTACTCCTTTTAGTCCCATATTTTACAAATTTTATTATTGCTTCCAAATAATAAATTCTCTCAAGACCGTTAAAATTATAATTTTTTCAGTGATACCTCTTCATTCGAAAGCTGGGTCGTCCAGTCATTTCTTCAGATACCTATGCTATGCGCCTATTATCCCACTTTCACCAATCGTTAGGATAACTTTTACATGTCAAAATATTCATTTAGCAAATGATATAAACGTTCAATGGAAATACCTTTAGACTCAGGTAACTCTCGAATTTCTAATCTGCTATCGTTCTGTATCTTTGCATGGATTTCAAAGTCAATTTCTGGCGCGACAACCTTCTTGGAGCTATCCGAACGTTCGGTGACACTTTACTTATAGGATGGTACAGATTCCCCATCTCATTATCGAGGGTGGTCCAATAAGTACTTAGCCTCACCGCACGCAAGAGAAATTTAGTATCGTATAGTACATTCTCGTGAACGGCTACTCTCGAAATTTCAGCCGAATCGATCTTCGTGTCGGTGATGGTCTCAAAATCACTTTTTCCTTTTTCGAGATTATTTGTTAAATGAATTTTTTGAAAGTTATCCTAGCGGTTGGTGAAACTGGAAGATGGAATAAACGTTCAATGGAATGACCTATGGACTCAGGATACTCTCACACGCCTACACTGTGGTCGTTCTGTATCTTTCCATGGATTCTAACGACAATTTCTGGGGCAACAACCTTCTTTGGGCTATCCGAACGTTCGGTGACACTTCAATTATAGGATGGTACAGATCACGCATCTTATTTATGAAGTCTTCGTGTCGGTGATTGTCACAAAATCACTTTTTTCTTTCCTTTCTCCTTAATATTCTCGAGGTAATCTACAAAAAAATGACGCAGAATGTTTAAGACTTTACGCGAGTATAAACAGATGGTACTTAAAAGCAGCAGTGGTACATTCTAAGTTACTACGAGGAAAATTCATTGGTACATTCTATGTTACTACGAGGGAAATTCAAAAAGTTCAAACTGCTCTCTTATACTACAGATAAGGACATATTTCTTGCTTTCCAGACCAATCGATTAAAACTTGTTACTAATTTCCTTTATTCACTAAGATGCTATTTCCCGAAATATTTCATGTGCCTCATAAGTTCTAAGTTACTACGATGGAAATTCAGTGGTACATTCAATGTTACTACGAGGGAAATTTATAAAGTTCACTCAATTAGCAAACAGGGGAAATTAAATTTCCTTAAATGCTATTTCCCAAAATACTTCATGCGGCTCAAAATTTTAAAGTCATAGTCGTTATACCATTTGTTAAATTCTTCTTCTTTTTCTTTCTGTGAGAGTATTCCCACTTCGATTTCTCAGAAATTTCTCTTTGCTTTGTGTTTGTTATTGCGGCTGCTTAGAGCCGCAAAATTTGTCAAATGGCACAACAAGAAAGAAATTCTTGAAATGTCAAAACTTAAAAAAAAAAATACAAATAAGGTAGTATATATATACAAAACGAAAGCAATACCGCACCACGTATCCTCCCACACACACACATGCCGCTTGCCACATGCCACATGCCACGCCCGCTGGCCAAACTGAGGACTCTGCCTTTGGCCTTTTGTTGTCATTTGCCGGCTGTTTTTTGTGCATTGCTGCAAATGGTCAAATTATTTCCTTTTCCGTATTTTTCCATTGCGGCTTTGCAATTTCTTTTTCTGCTGCCATTTTTTCAAAGCATTCACGCGCACGAAAGGATTTCTTGTAATTTGGCTGACTTGAATGCTTGGGCTTGTGTCCTGGCTTGGGCTGAATGGGTTAGGGTTAGGGCTAGAGTCTACTACTACGAGACTGATGAAAGGGATTTGCTGCTGCCACTGCTGCTGCTGCTTTTTGGCGACTTTGCATTTTTATTTGTAATGCTTTTTATGCCCTAGCTTTCTGCATTTCTGTCCGGGTTAGCTGGCACAGCCTTTTGTTTTAACAGCAAAACACAAAAACAAAAAAAAATGAGAAAAAAAGTATTCAAAAAATATGAGAAAACAGCTTCACGGCCGTGGCGTCGACTTTTATGCATATGCATGGTAGATTGAATCCATTCGTATGCCGTATTTCGTATTCTGTATTTCACATTTGCAGTTCTGCTCAGCTTCAATGGCTGCATGCATTATGCACACTCATTACCCATACCCAAAACTCATGCCCAACCACAATCCCAAAACCCATACCCACTGCCATATCAGCCGCCATTATCCTTGTGCGCTCGTTCACTTTCATTTCTCATATGTGTGCATCTGTGTATGTGTTTGAGTGTATTTTGTTTTGTAAATCCTTTATTTTTATATCGCAATTTTGCTCTACCCTTGCCACTTGAGACATTGCTTTTGTTCTGTTTAAAATAAAAAAGGGTTTTTGGCTATACCAAAAGCTTTTAGGCTCACATTTTCATGTACACTTTTAGTACTCCAAGAAAGCCTTGCATTTTAACTGCAAAGTATTGCAATACATCAGCACAGCTTACAAAAAAAAAGAGACTCAACGAAAATATTACTAACCCCACTACCCGTCAAAATTGAATCTTAAGCGCCGTTTACTTAAGAGTTTTTTTTTGGAAAATGTTTATATACAAAAATCCTTAAGGCAGGCCTTTTCCGGCTTTCACTCTTTTTGTTAAAATTTGAATTCTCTAAATTTAAGTGAATTTTTTTAAGAATATTAACGAAATTATAGAGTAGATGACGGACTTTTGCACAAGCGCTTTGTTTTTGGTCATGGTATCTTTCTGGAAAAGTTTTTATATACATACAGCATAGGTATTTGCCATATCAAGTCTGTTTGAAATAAATTTAAAATAAGTTTTTGTTAAAGCGCTATCTACTGGAATTTCGTAACAACTTTAAACTCAAATCAACAACAATATTAATGAACTTAAAATCTAATCTTTTGATTTTCTAGAGTGAAATTATACAAAAAGTTTCGCTAGGTAATCATCAGTCTTGGCTTTATTTTATTGTTTAAATTATTATTGTGTAAAGGATACGTATGGGAAACACAAATATGCAACAATTTGCTAGCGCCATCTAGTGGCTTAAGCAACAAATACACAATGTTGGTAACGCCGAAGAGATATCTCAGATGTAAAGAAGGCGGTTTTCTGTAATTCCATGAGAATGACAAGATAATACTTAATAACAAAACATAAGTCATCATCATAATTTCCTGTATGCCCCACTGGAACATAGGGCCCCATATTGCAACGATGTTTTTTTGAGGTTTCTACTATAGTTGAAGGTAACATGAATTTTGCACCTCCAAATCCGATATGCAGGCTGCTAAAGCAGGGGAGTTTCTCGTGACACGATTACCGCTTGGAGACTTTCCAATCTTGACGTTTTGATGTATTTAGTAAATCTAGTTCAATATGGTAGATTTCCCGCGATAAGTATAAACACAAGGCAGGAGCTTAGTAGGAACTACATTCCTTTTATGACTGGAAGTCTGTGGACGCTACCGTTGGCTCGCTAGGAGCTTCTCCGCTACCGCTCCTTCAACATGAGCCTACCGACTCATGTGGGGATTAACTATGCCTCAAAGCATAGGTAATTAGCCAAAACACTCGCCAAAAAACTCGCTAGAAGCATCAAAGACACTCAGGATTTATGAGGAGACTCTGAGACTTTTTACTCCTGGCCGCTGAACGCTGTCCGGAACTGTTTATTGAATATTCACAGCTAGCCTTTGCATCCTAAGGCATTTCAATATCCGCAGCCTGTGACCCTTCCGGTTGGTGACACCTGTCAAAGACTATGCATATTTATCAAATTGAACAATTTTAAATGGAACAAGGAGAAACTATTTGAGAAGTATTTCGACTGATCTTTGGAAAGAGTTTTTTTGTCACGCTCAAATGCTAAATCCCTTGGTAAGCCGTGGAACCCCACTCTTATTGTGGCTTATGTCTCTGTAATCTTAAGGGATTGGAATGTGGTCATAGCCTCTGTAGCAATTGCTGGAAACAAGATTTCAACTTCAAGATCATGAACGATGGTATAGCAAAGGACACAGGCATAAGATACCTTTTTTGAGATGGTGACTGTTGATGACGAGGTTCTCATGCGCCATTAACAGCTGAAAATCAATTTGTTTGTGCGTTGGTGTCCAGCACCCAATTGTCCTACAATTGTCCGCTGTAAGTGTGGCTATCAGTGCTTCATGTGCTTTTCCCCCAACATTCAAACGTATATTCTTCACTCAGTTATGATCTGCTTGGGCTTAATCTTCTTCCGCGTAAGAGTGTACGAATAAATGGTATGCTTACTGTATGATTAACTATTTCGATAAATCGATAAACGGCAACGTATACAAACGAGCTGATTATTTTATTTTACACATTGTTGGCAATTTGAAGATTGATCCATTGATGAGTTAATGAGTTTTGTTACTGCCTCCCCATCAATTTATCAGGCACAATCATTATTTGTTTGTAGCAGCCAACCCACTACTCTGCCCACTTCTAATGACTTTTTTGTGGCTTGGATCGCTTTTGTAATTATAACATAAATCAATCCCAATATCTTGTTATACTTTTTGGTGCAACAAAGCGATTAATGTCGACAATACTGTGTAGAAAAAAAAAAAGAAATATATTTATATAAGTGTAAGAGTGTAAGATATGGCATGGCAAAAGGAAAAACATAAATAAGCCATAGACATGCCAGATACAAATACAAGTACAGCGGCTGCGGCTGCGCGTTTCATATGAAAAATATTTTCTTATCGAGATGTGCCAACGGCCAGACCACAACAGAGCAGAGCAGTGCAGACCAGACCAGACCAGGCCAGGCCAGGCCAAGACCCGGCCTAGCCAGGTAGACAACAGTCAGCTGCATCAGGTGCACGAATGACGGGCACACAACAGATTTACGACAAACGGCAGCCAAGTCGTGCCGCATACTTTTCGCAGCTAGTGTGAATTTTCGCACCCGTGATGAAGTTTCCAATTAAATTTTATTGGATTTCAAATTGAGGCTGTGGGTCGGCCAAGATGCCTTGCAAATATTTGCGAATTGGCCAACTGCTGTGGCATTGTTGTGAGAAGGCATCTCAGGCGGCAGGTAGGCTAGTGTTGAAAGTGGGCGTTGTGGCATATTTTCCCGATACCAGCTTCCTGCCGCATGCCACATCTTTGAGCAGTTCAATTGCAGGTCAGCAACGTGTGTTCTTTACCATTGATTGACTTTGGCAGTAGAATGTTTGGAAACAGCCTAAACAGCCAGCTAGCCAATTTATGAGCTTTTGGTAGTAACACCTTCCACGCCCAGCTCATAAGTTGTATCAACGTGTTTGAGGATGTTCGAGCCAATTGAATCCATGTTGATTTGCTCATGAGCTAGGTCAAAAGTTCGCTTCAACTTTAAGTTGCAAGCACTTTAAGTCTTCTGTTTGTCTTCAAATTTAGCATTGTAGTGGCTCTTCAGAGGCCACAATGTTGGCCCATTCAACAAGTCAACAAGAAAGCCGAGCAAATCCGAGTAAATCCAGGGAGCCAAGCGCCAGTCGAACGTCGCCAGAGGCCAAGTGCAGCCAAGACCTGCTCGGTCCAGTCATCATATTCCTGCAGTAAGTAGCATTAATTTTATTTATTGGCCACACACACACATACACACACTTATAGAGAGCCACTCCTTGGCAGCTTAGTCTGTATAGGTTTACTTCCTGCTTCCTTCGAGTGTCTTCAGCTTATTGAAATTTTTTTCACTTTTCGTTTTTTTTTTATACCCTGTACATTGGATCAAAGGTTATATTCGGATTGTGCTAAAAAATGTTTTTATCACTTAGTTCGACCCCAAAACCCTTGAAAATGATCAGAACAGAAGTAAGAAACGAAATCATCCGCAAAGTCTGTTTCTCGATGACCAAAGAAGCTAGCAGATTGAAACTTTGGCGCAAGGTACGTTCCCATTTTTTCCTATGTGGATTGTTAATACATTTTTAAGATCGACGGAACTTGGGAGCTATGGATATAAATGGTCAAAATTGAATCCATTTAGTCTAGAAGGTCCTCTAAAAAGAATCTCTGTGTTGATGCGACAGTCGCCTTATTCGATATGTGAACTGACATACACTAATATATGAAAAATCCAGTGGCGGATTCACGGGGTGGGTTACCTGATCCGGAGCCCCCGCCAAAAATTGGAAAAATGGATCTTATAGAAGACACTACTGCATTTTTAAAAGTTTTTCGCTTCTTAGCATAAATCTTAAGGGTTTTTACTACGATCGGGGATAAAAGTAAATCTTTTCACATTTGTTTGTTGGCATTAATTTACTTAACTTCAGCATTTAAAATAAACTTGAGTCAATCATAGACGTAGCAGTGGCGGATCCACGGGGGGGTTTCCGGGTCCTTTTGCGAGCTCTGATATATATACACTTCGAAGTAAAAAAAACCCCCTCCAAGACCAAATCCTGGTTCTGCGCCTAGAAAAATCGATTTATTTTTGGGTACCACCCCCATGTCCCCTCCAGCATTTTTTTCTTAACTCTAACAAAAGTCTTTTCTGGTATAAAATTTAAAATTCATTTAAGTGTATTTTATAGTCGGTCTGTACCGCTTGTAACCGACCCACTTGTTTTTCATTATCTTTGGTTTGCTTTCCGCTTCTCTTTTCCATTCGCTGTGCCGCTATTTTTATGGTGACATATTTTTAGGTTTCCTCCTTTTTTTTTATATTGTAAACCTTGCGTACGTATCCTCTAGATGTAGTTAAATTTGCTTTACAACTTAGTTCGCGTACATTCAATTATTCAATGCGCCATTGTCCTTGAACGTGTTTGTTCCTACAGGACATTGAGCTCTTGACCAGACGAAGGTCAGACGCCGCTGCTGGCAGCTGACAATGGGAAGAAGTATCCTTCTTAGTACTAAATAATAAAAAACAGATAACTGAGCGCGAATTCTCTTAAAGTATACGAGCTATCATCTCCAGCAGCAGACAGCTGTTTTTTATTTACATGGCTAAAGTCGATAAGTTATCGATAAGTCGTGAGCCATAACTGTATCAAAACTTGAATTGAAATGGTCTGATTTCTTCAATTCGCCTCGATAATAAACAGATATTTATATTGCGTAAAAGGAGCTTAAAATATTTCTAGTTGAACAGCATCCCAACTTCTCTAAGCTTATTCATGTTATATTTTTGATCTTCTATTGATATGGATGGATCTTGTTTTTCTGTGCTGATCATTCTTAATCATCTTTTAGGGATGTTATAGATTCATATCGCATCCAATCCGTTTCATCTTTCACTTCCTATGTCCAACTGCTTCAAAATTGCATACTACAATCTAAATAGTTTGTGGGCTTCATCACCTTTATAGAGATCTGCTTTATTATATCTAGAGGCTGTAGACAAACTGTTCCATGGCTTTTGTTAGGTCTGCTGTCAATTTGTACTTTCTAATGACCAAGCGACCCTCTCTGCCGGCTAGCCAGTTTACACCTCCATCGAGTGTCCTATCTGCGGCACATTAGTTAAACCATTGAGCAAATTTCGTTGCTGCCATAAACAATCTGTAGCTGCCGTGCAACTAGTAAGCCAGTAAGTCAGTCGGATAGATACATAGATACATTTGTATGCAGTATGCAGCCGGGCAACTAAGTGAGCTGCAGTGCCCAACGCTATCACTTCATCAGCGACGTGAATTTATGAGGCACTTTGCGCAGTCGGAGCCGGAGCTAAGTCCTCCTCCGTCTCCACCTGCACTTTGCTCCCCTGCACCACCCCTCGATCACTCCAAACGCTCTTCTATGCATTGTGAGTGTGCAAATTGCGTTGATACGCTGACAGGTCGCTGCTGGATGTGGCATGTTATTCCAGTGGCGTATACGCAACAAATTATTTGGGGGGGGATACAATGTGATTTTCACGGTAAATGCTTAAGTTCCAAAGGAAACTTTTGAACTAAAATAAGTGTAGCGGACCACTTTTGAAATGGTTCTGTGGATCTAAAGTACTTTAGGATCTACCTTTTAAGTAGTATTAAGTATTGAAAATAATTTTTGGGTATGAGAAATATTTTATTTGCAAATAACCGATTTAAGCTTTAATATCATGAGACTTTGAAAATTTTCAGAAAATATCAAACTTGATAGAATTCGAGGACAAATGATTATTGAACATTAGTAGCTGGGTATTTTGTAGGCGACATCGCTAATTTGGAACTGTGGCAGTTTATAAAAATAAATGACTTTTTGCGTACATGCAAATAAACAAACAAACAAAAAATTTCTTTAATTATAGAAAGTATCGATTTTTGATTTTTTTGTTACAGCTAATAAAATTATTAGAATCTTATATGTAAGTATCGATAGCACGATAAACTATCGAAATTAAAAAAAAAAGATGCAGCGAATGTTGATCATCAAAGTCACAGAGATCACTTATTTTTGCCGATTTGCATTTCTTGTGGGTTCCGAACCCCAGGAGCTTCCCCCTGCATACACGCTATAAAAATAAATTGTAACAAAAAAGAATCTTACAGACAAAATTTTTCAAAAAATTGTTATCAGTGAAAAATTGTAATGTATGTATTTATTGATAGCTCGATAAACTATCGAAATTAAAAAAAAGATGCGGCGAATGTTGATCATCAAAGTCGCAGAGATCACTTATTTTTGCTGATTTGCATTTCTTGTGGGTTCCGAACCCCAGGACCTTCCCCCTGCATACACGCTATAAAAATAAATTGTAACAAAAACGAATCTTACAGACAAAATTTTTCAAAAAATTGTTATCAGTGAAAAATTTTAATGTATGTATTTATTGATAGCTCGATAAACTATCGAAATTAAAAAAAAGATGCGGCGAATGTTGATCATCAAAGTAGCAGAGATCACTTATTTTTACCGATTTGCATTTCTTGTGGGTTCCGAACCCCTGCATACACGCTAAAATAATAAATTGTAATAAAAAAAAAATCTTATGGACAACATTTTTCAAAAAATTGTTATCAATGAAAAATTTTAATGCATTTATTAATAGCTCAAGAAACTATCGAAATTAAAAAAAAAGATGCTATGAATATTGATCATCAAAGTCGCAGAGATCACTAATTTTTACCGTTTTGCATTTGTAGTGGATTTCGAACCCCAGTACCGTCCCCCTGCATCCACGCCTCACACTCCTAATGCATGCAACAATCTCGACAAAGTGTGCCTCTTGCTCATTTGCCTATCGCTGCCTAATGCAAGCCGCAAAACTGACAAACTTCAAACTATAAGATACTTTATACATATTTGTATTTTATTCGCTGCAGCTACTTCCAGATACTGCTAACTAAATTAAGGCACGCGCGCAGGCGTTTTAAGAAGCGCAAAACTCAATTGGGTTTAATTGAAGCCGCTTTTTGTGGCGTTGATGATGACGATGATGATAATGATGATGATGATGATGACGATGGTTAAAGCTTGATGACTGCCAACTGGCGGTTGATGACTGTCCGTCCAACTAACTGTCACAACCTAATTTAAACTTTGCTTGTCATACAAATTAAGCGCATTTTCTGAATGCCTTTTTTCGTTAAGTGCACTCATAATTGAGTACATTAACTTTCTTAAGACTATGTGACATAGAGATGGAAATGAAATGGTGTCTATTAAAAATTTATTGCATTTAATGGAATTTTTAGAAATCTAATAATAAAACTGGAAAACTTGCAAAAGAGTTGGTGTTGCTTGATGGTGTATAGGGTGGTCCATCTGTTTGTTTGGTAGTTAAACACTCATAATTCGGAACATGCCCTTCCAAAGTGGATGCTCTTCGGCATAAGTTCAAAACTTCTCAATTTTAGTCATGGATCATTTAACAACCGAACAACGTTTAAATGTAGTACAGGCGTACCTACTATAAAAACGGTCGTTTTGAGGCCAGTGTCGAATGCTCGCCGGGAACATCGTCGCGCCATCGTTGGCAAGAATTACACTTTGCTAGGACCACTTCGCGTCGAATTTTGCACTTTACGTGTTTCTGTGTTATAACAAAACTTCAAAAAAAAAACTCATATTTTTTTTCCAATACAGTTTGTCTGACGATGTTATTTTTTTGGAGTCGCTGAATTCCAATCCGAAAAATCTTCAGCTCATCAGATTTCTAGCCCCCAAAATAACTGGTTTTATGGGATTTTTTAGAGGTTATTTCAGAACGCTTGGGTGTTGTGGTTTTTAAGA
Organism: Chymomyza fuscimana; assembly: GCA_949987675.1. Taxonomy (NCBI): domain Eukaryota; kingdom Metazoa; phylum Arthropoda; class Insecta; order Diptera; family Drosophilidae; genus Chymomyza; species Chymomyza fuscimana. Next base: position 4,496,738 of record OX465089.1, read on the forward strand.
CCTCGGATCCGGTTCAGCGGCTCAAAATCACAATGGATTAGCCCCATATCTTGTAATGGCTCATGAGGGCCTATGTAAACTCTGTAGGCTTTAGTAGTTTTTTGGGATTCGAATTCAGCGACCCCAAAAATATAGGCAAATAAAATTGTCAGATAGATACTGTTTTGAAAAAAAAATGTTTACAGATCTTTTGAAGTTCTATAAAATGTATATGAATTCTAAAAACTTATATAGTTCAGTCGAAAAAAAAAATTATTAAAAATTATCACTTAGGCCGGGTCTGGCCCGTTGTGTTAAGAAAAAAAAAGAAGTAAAATTAAAGTAAATTTAAAATATAAAAAATCGATAAAAAAAAAAATGAAAGATTGTGAGCCAACATAAAAAGCAAAATCTTTTTAAAAAACAAAATTTATTTTTTTTTTTTGAGAAAGTTTCCATGTCGTTTGTCGTTTAAATATATTTCCAATAATGTGAGATACGCTCATTTTATAAGTTCAGATTTTTGTAATTCGATATCTTTCCAATTTTTTTCTTGGACAAGGTTGATCCATGTGAAAAATGTTGTAAGATAGTTTCTAATATAAACCAAATTCGGTTTTTAAAGGGTATTTTTTACAAGGTTTTGAAAGACCACGGTCTAAAAAAAACATTTTTACACAATTAAGTACGATTAAAAAAGCTTTTTAATTGAAATATTAAAGAAAAATATTTATTAGGTGTATTGCAGTCGCAGCTGAGATTCCGATATCCTATCGCTAGATCATAAACATCATGCTTCAGATTCAATTAGACTCAAGTAAGTTATATGAAACATATCTCAGTTAATTAAGAATTATCTTCCCATTTTTGCTTTAGCTTGCAATCGCAGCGCAGAACGTCTGAAAAATATTCGAAAAAATAATACTAGAATGTTTATTACCTTTAATTCCCAAAACAAAACTTTATCGGTTACATTTGTTGTTATAGTAGACAACCCTCTTTGCAAAAAGAGTATTACGTTGTCGACTATCCAAGGATATGCTCTCGAGCACTCAACTGCCCTTTTATCATCATATTTCTCTCAACATTTTCATTAATGGCGGCGGCTAAAGGTCGTGCAAACTTAATTAAGCATAATTTCATTTAATTTATTCACATTGCAAGTATTATAAATTTTAATTTCAAAGTGTAAATCGTTTAATTGAAAAACTGATGCAGCGCCTGCTTAATTCGAAATCAATCATTTTCATTGGCATTGAGTGGCGCCCAAAAAATGTTCAACTCAATCAGAGTCGCGCAGAGTCGGAGACGGGTACTCGGGATCTGGCGCTGTGTCTCTCAGTCTGCAGTGAATGAGTATGAGTGCATTCAATGTAATAAAAACGCATTTAATATAATTTATATTGTATTTCATTATGTTTATTTTATTTGTAAATGATTGAATTGTTGTATGAGTGAATGAGTGAATCAGAATGAATATGTGAGTGCTGTCTTTCTCTGTCCGACCAACGAATCAATTGTGTGGCATATTTTTGCTGTTATAAATATTTACGTTGAAATTAATTATATTATTAAAATGACCGCAAACATTTTATGCTCAATGGCATTTATGAATGCGAACACACACACACCTGAACAGACGCTCACTCACACATACAGAGTACATCCTTATATACAAGCTCCGTCTGCCTTCTGTTGATTTTTGTGGCAGCATCGTGATTGACACGGTAAATGATATGCGCATTATGCACAGGATATGTCGCCATATGAGTGTGCGTGTGTGTCTGTACACTTTGCAATAAACAGGAAACGGAAATGGCAAGCATTGTATGGAGTCACTCTTGTAGAAACGCCAATTGGTTCTACAAAATATATGCATATAGAGTATATATGGCATATAGCATTTTAATGGATTACTTTGAGTTTTGTTTGTAAACAAATTTAAATGCTTTGAGCCGCTTATTTTATGGATTCTGTATTGTTTGCAATAAATTTTAAAAAACGGGGAATAAAAATATTAACTCGTAGCTTTTTGTCCCAGAAAAAGTAATTATTTGAAAATGTCAACGTTTTGTTGCTTATTAAGCTCCCATCAAGGCTGTACATCGACTTGGCGGGCTATAGCTAGTTACTTGCTAAAATAAAGTGAAATATTGCTGCAGTGAGAGTGTCTAAAATTAATTAATTTTTATCTACGTTTTGCAATATTTATCCAATTTTAGTAATACCATTCTTAGTAACAAGGTTATGCTGAAAACTGCGTCTGCGGCTTTTATTTTATAAAAAAAATTTCCTATGGCGGAATGACTCAAGATTTCGATATAAATCGACAGTGTGGATCTGCCTGCAAATAATGCGCATTTTTTTATAAAATTTGGGTTCTCTAACTCTTATATTCCCGAAATCTGAGAATTAAGTGAAACATGGCTGCATCGACTCTGCTGTAAAAGCTGATCAGAATATATCGTATATACTTATAGGGCGTAGATGCCTTCTTCTGCCCGTTGCATAAATTTGACGCCTTTGCAACTTTGTTACAGGGTATAATTACAAGCTTCCGTAAATATGAATATTATATAGGTTCCAGTTACTCCAAATAGGAACATAAGGCCTCGTCGAATGAGTTCCAATTTTTACGATCTTGCTTCGCTCCAATTACCATATGTGAGCAGTTCTTTCCCTCCTTCTGCTACCCTTCGGATCCCAGTCAAAGGCGGTTTAAGTAATATCTTTGTGCTCCTTGCGCAGAGTCTGCCCGACCCAGTTCCACTTGCGCCGCAGCATTTATTGACGGATAGGTTTTTGAAGTGTCTGGACCCATAGCTCTGTGTTCGATATGCTATTACTACTACTTATATTCTTGACTCCTAAGTGGAGCATCGAGCCTCATTGGTTACATTAATCATGTTGTCGTTATAACGTGAAATTAGCACCTCCAAATCCTCTGTGCTGGCTGCCGTAGCAGGGGGATTGACCAATAATTGTTGGGTGCCCCTTGGAGACATGTTATTCTGACATCTTTTATGATGCGTTCAAAGATCTTTAGTTAAAAGCCGCCCCTGACATGGGGAAATAGACGCTTACCTGATGGCAATTTGGCTGACAAAAAGGCATCTGGATATGTTGTGGTCTGCTCTTAGCTACAGGACTCTTCCTCGACCTTACCGGCAAGGGTGGCCCTACCGAAAGCTGTGCGACCACCGGCATCGCTCTTGGATTCATCGCCCCTACTGAGCCCCCTCACCACGACAGGGTGGCAATCTCCGAGGGGGCGATATTCTATTAGGCCAGGAGAATCTGCAAAATCTTGCCCAGGCATCGGTTTACAAAAACTTGCAATTTATTGACGTCAATCACAGCGGCGTATAACAGTGTTGACTTCACGTTCAAGTTGAATGTTTTAAGCTTCGTCCTCTTCGAAATGTTCGGACAGCTCCACAGTTTCGATAGCTGGCCGAAAGATTGCTTAATTTTTCCGATGCGGCAAACTACGTCTTCCGAGGATCCACCAGACTTGCTGATTATGCTTCCCAAATAACAGAAGGGATCTACATCAGATATTTCCGATACTGCACCCGAGCCTAGAATTGGGGCTGGAAACACTCCACCAGACAGGAGATAGCAACAGCATTTCCTCTGCGTCAGGAAAGGGTACACCGACGATTAGTACACGAATTCAAAAATATTTTGATTGATTTCTTCAGGAGTCCATTGAATGGTTTTGCCTTCAGTGGGATTTGAGTAAAGCAAATAGTGAGAGTTGGGTAATGTTTTCTTCCTCTTCTTCAGTGTCCAGTTCACAAATAAAAAGGTTTGCAAAAAGCTGGTGAAATGACTCTTTGGAACAAATGTTGATACTTAGGAGTCTTGCAAAAATCTCAAGACGGGTTTTGCTGTAAGGAGTCATGTATTCACACAAACTTTTTTTCGTAATTTCGAATCTGATTCACACTGGCTGTGCCATAATGAGAAAAAAATTTCACAGGATCTCTCGTAGGATTTTAATCAAACTAAGCTTAAACTTTAGAAAAATAATTTAAGCATAGAATTAGTATCTTGATAGCACACTCATAGCGTGATCTTTGAACAATATACAATATAACAATAATTTTTTTTTTGAATAATTTGATTTTCTAACCTGTGTAAACCTATACTCATATTTTTAACCCCAGAAAACTGCCAAAGCGTTCTGTTCATCAAAGCTCTTATTATACCTGCTTTTAAAGTTAAAACCAAAATTTGGTTTAACTGATTTCTTAAATTTAATACTTTATTTCATATCTTTGTGTGTATATCTATTACACTTGAAATTCTATTCCAAACATGTTCAAGAGCTGGTTCACAGGCAAAACTTTTCTTTTGCAATTGCACAAAAATTTGATCGAAACGTTTCGATTTTTATGGCCTCCCCAATACATTTGCCTTTTCAGCATTTGCCACACACACACACACACACATACACACACACACACAAATCAACCATGCAGAGTAACATCATCGACATCGTCGTCAACATCATCATCATCATCATCATCGAGCCCATTCACATTGTAGCTACACTCGAGCCTCTGGCCCAAGCACAGCAACAACAACAAAAACAACAACAATAGCAACTACAACGAACCGAACCAAACCGAGAGAAGAAGAAATGCTCTTTAAGGATCCACTTGTGTGCCTGGGCTCAAGTGTCCTTTGCATGTTAGCGAAACCACTCGAAAATATGACGCGTTTGCTGAAGTATGCAAAAATTGCACATGGCACAAACACACGAAGCCCACCAAGCTTAGCCACAATCTCAGATTTTCTCAGTCTCAAATGTATGCACAGCAAGAAATATGCTGGACTCTAATGGTAGGTACACTTTTTTTTGGGGGAAATCTCTGTAATCTAAATAAAAACCAATTCCGAAATGTTGAACATATTTTGAAAAGTTGCAAAAAAGTCTTCCTTATTATTCATCACGCATCCTCTCCAGATATATGCTCGTTCCTTCGATATCCAAAAAGGTGCTTTCACGTTTGTAAATGCAGTCAGTTGCTGCCTTCCTCAAGAGCTTTATCCACCAGCACTGATTCCCAAATAAATCGAGCCTACGGAGACAGGTATTGATCTCAAAAGTTGGTAAACTGCTTGAGAGTCCGTCAGCTTAGAGACCTCTAAACGATTTCCGGGGAAGCAGCTCTGATCAGCAGCAAAAAGCGTAGTACCAGTATAAATTTCCTAGAACCAACGTTGGCAGAAGATCAATTAGTAGTTCTAGATGTCGTGGTCTAAGCCTGGTCACATATTGAAGAATGTCGCCAGGGAGCAGATATTGAGAACAATAGGTGAATCGGCAAGACATTGAATGATATATGTACAGGCACTTCATGACTTCTGGACAGTCTTAGAAAAGATATTTTTCCCACTGGTATAAACCCCTCTTCGATTTGCTGTGGGAACTGATGTTTAGTGTGCCGTCTATGTCTTGGCGATAACTACAACGAGATGACAGGAAAACCAGTAAGATTTCTTCCAAAGGTAAAAGATTGTATCTATACTATATCAGCGAAAAATATAGGCGGTCGGGCTTACCCCAACATTTCCGAAAATAAGATAAATTGACTTTTTTGTAAAAGGGTCATATCTCAAAAATTAATGGTGGTCTAGAAAGTTGCGGCAAAGCGTTAGCTTCAATTTGGTACATCGGAAGAATTGATCCGCTGTCAAATAAGCATTTTATAGCCAAAACCAATTACTAGGACGGATTTGCCCCACCTTACACTAAATTTTAAATTACAAAAATTTTTTAAGCAAAAAGATATAACATACGAAAAAATGCTGAAATGAAAAAAGTTTCGATTATTTATATTGTATTGGAGTCTGGGCTTATCTAGTTTACTACAACGTAATAGCTGAGAAAGAAAATATTGCATATGATCCTTAGAAAGCAGAACAATTACCAAAAAGCTTTATATCCGAACCCACAATTATTATTTTAGGGAACGTACCATACTAAGTGACCCAATTTCTTCAATTTTTTATCCCCCTTCCATCCTCGGTGACCTCACGTTGTATATGCCAAGATTTTAAATAATTTTTTTAAAAGCAAAAATAAGCGAAAAAATAACGAGAGATTTTCCTTGAGGATATTGACTACTTGACGAAAACCTACCCACGTCCCCCAACGCTCCTGTAAGCATGCTATTTTGAAGACCCCCTCCCCCCTGAAAAGATCACGTAGTACGGGTACGTTCCCTTATTGCTCCCAAAAAATAGTTTCTTCAAATGTAAAATTTTTTATGCCAATTTTTATGCATTTCACAAAATATTTTTTCGAGTTGATCTTTCTCTCAGTGTAGCCGTTTCATTTGGTCGTTCCTTAGTCTGGGAACAATAAAACTAAAAATGTTTGTCGCTTAAAGTTGCCAGCGAGAAAAAAAAAACACACATACACACCCATATACTTAGTGCCACGAAATCAATTTGAGAGAAAAAAAAATGCATATTAAACAGCTGACAATATAGTCACAGCCCAAAAACAATGAAGGATGACGACGGCGACGATGGCGGCATATCAAATGATCGGCTCATTAGGGTATAAATTATGGTATAGAAAACGGTGGCACCTTTGAACCGCAACGTGTCGAGGCGTCTACCGAGTGTACCGTTGTACGTGTCACAAAAACAAATTTCCAAGCCAATGCAATTGTCGCTTGGTTTTTTTTTATTGTTTTTTTTTTTCTTTTTTTGGTTTTGGGGGCGCCTGCGCCGACGCTCCATCAATCAATATGCCGCAGAGACAACGGCAGCGTTGGCGGCAAACATGAAATATCACAGCCAAACCCTTTTCCATCCATAGATACTACCAACAATAAAAAAAATAAAAATTTTGTCTAGCGATTTCCTGCACAAACGTGAGCGTAACCAAATTTGCTTTAGGGCTTGGCTTTGGCCAAGCTTGTCTTGATTTGACTTAGCACAGACACAAACCCAATAGCCAAATCAATTCAATTGCCAAATTATGCCAAAATCCATAGCCATATTTTCCCCTCTTTCTTTATTCTAATACTCTGTAAATATTCGAGGGTCGAGGGTTAGCTAGTTCGGCGCGATGTATGTAACAGGTAGAAGGAACACCTTTCATAATCTCGAAGAGCAACTAATCCATGACCGTCTCTCTGTATGAACACCTAGACATCGTCGGCCATAAGAGCAAGAGACAGCAAATTTCATCTAAAGATACACAATCATGTCGATAGCTTGAGAGAGCTAAAGCTAGAGCCAGCATATTATGTGAGCCTGATAAAAAAGGAAGCGTTGACATTTGTTCAAAATAGCCGCACTGACTCCAAAATTTTTGTTTGTTGTCTAAAGTCGTTGCAGTGTATCCCAAAGTCTCATACCGCTCCAACTGATTCACATTTTTTTTATTACCAATATATTGCATATTTCCCAATTTAGTTTAGTTGTTGTTGTTGTTTTCCACGACTTGGTCAGACTTTTACTGGTCTAATCGATCATCTAGACCTGAATATTAAAGTTGTTGCTGTTTTTCCTTGTATTAGCCTTGTTTTGTCATTTGGTGTTTTGGCTTTTGCCGTCATTTTTTAACTGTCTAAAGTTTGTTATGAGACGTCCTATGTCTTTGAGCCCACTGCATCGAGAGCTCCATTGGGCCCACTGCATTTTGGCATAATTATGCCGAAAAAGCTAACACGACCGAAACGCTGTCAATGATTAATTGTCAAATCGTGCAGTCAGTCGGGGGCTATTTGTTATCTTAAGGCGTTGAAATTATAAATTGTTTGTAAGTGCACCAAGTGCCAGAGTTTGCTCCATGCATAAGCCAAGATCGTTAAAGTGTGAAAGGGTTCACAAAGGGTTCACACGAAAATCATTCCATAAGAAAACTTTTGACAAGCGATTTTAAATAATGTTAGGGGTTGACGGTGTGGCAAGAAGCATTCATTGCAATTTTTGTATGCCACATCTGACAGTTGTGGATCGACAATAGTCATGTACGATTATAATATTTTAAGAGTTTTGCGAAATTAGGCTGCTTGGGCATATACATACATAACAAGTTATTTTTTACTGACGTATTGGAGTATGTTAAAAACCAAGTGGTTTTTTTTAAAAATTGAAAGAATGTCTAATCCAAGTAGATCTATAATGATTGTAAATTTTTTGCTTCCCCATACTTGAGGATGCATAAATACATTTGGCTGAATAATAATCAGCTGCTGCTTATAGCCGTTAAGCCAAAAGTCAGCTGTGTGATGAACAGTCTGGTCACACTTTTAACTGTTTTGGCAACTTATAATTATGGCGAGGTTGCGGACGTGAGCCTTTGGATTTCAAGTCCACCTAGATCTTGAAACTTGATTAAACGGTCCAAATTTTTAAAAACAATTTTTCGCTACCCATTTAGGGAACTCCAAATTATTAAACAAAGTTGGCGAAATCAATTAATAACTAACATATTTATTATGAGCTGGTCCCATGTACTCTAACGTTTCTAGAGACAAGGAAGTATACCGTATAATGTGTTTTTAAACATTATAGAAGATTTTTTTTCCACGAAGAAAAATGCAAAAGTTAAAAATTACTCATTTTTATACCCCTTACCTTATGGTACAAAGGGTATATTAATTTTATTCAAGCAGAAAATTTATGTAACATATAGAAGGAGTCGTCGAAGACACCCCTAAACTAACCTTAGGTATGATCAGGGTGACTAGAGACTTCAATATACCTATGTCCGTCTGTCCGTCCGTATGAATGCTTAGATCTCAGAGATGGTACGAGCTAGAGCAACCAAACTTTTACATTAGGAGACAAGGCCTTTTTTTTTTTTTTATCGGCGTGAAAATATATAGCTCCCATCGGATAGGGTGTTTCACAGAACCTTCTTAAAAAAAACCAAAAGTTTCAGATGGATAATTCGTTTGTTTATGAAGATATCGTAACCAAATTTGGTATTCGGAAGTCTTTTGGAGTTTCCCAGAACTGTAATAAATTTGATTAAAATCGGTTGACTATATCATATAGCCCCTATTTGATGCAAAATTCGATTTGTTTCGTGTATATATCAAGATAATATTAAATATCTTTTAGAGTTCTGAAGCAATGTACTGGATTAATTTGCAATGTGGTGGTACAGGGTATCCCAAAGTCGTCCGCGTCCGATTATTTTTTTGGGAAGTTTGACTGTATTACTTTTCATTTGAAAAAGTTTTGTTTTTGTATTTTCTAAGTTCTAAAAAAAAAATTATTTGAATTGCGATGTCCCAGGTAGTAAATGAAAAGTCCTTTTGTATTTCTATGAAACTTTGCTAATTAAAATGTTCTTTAAAAAAATTAGATTGGTAGTATTAGTGGCGTAGATAGCTATCGATAGATATCGATGTGGGTATGAACTCATTTTTTGCGATAAATGCGAAATAACCCCTTGGGGGTTTGATCCACTTGAGCCTCTTTATCTGCGTCACTGGATAGTACGCTAATTCGAAAATATAATTTTATTTTTTTTTTAAATTGTTTTTATTTGATTTTTAAGTCGTAAAGTTTAAAGGTTTTTTGTTGGCATTAACTGGTTCTAAGAGCCGCGTAAATGACTTCTCTTATTGATCTTTTAGATAAATTGATTCAAACACATTCCATAGGGCACTAAGGTAACTTAAATCGTTGAGCAGCATTTGATTGAGTTTTTTACCTTTTCAGCCGAAAACATAGAAGTCATGGCCATAAAAAATTTGAAATCTACTCATAGCTAGTCTAATCTTTTGAAATATTTCACCATCCAATACTTTTCCGCCAAAAAAACCAAGAACAATCTAATGCACTAGACAATTAGGTTTGAAGATGGTGCCTTTCCTTGTTACACAAAAGATCAGCTCAGTAAGATCGGGGGCCACACTTTTGCTTAGTGATCCTTGCCGTTAAAATGTAGGTATGAGATAAAAGTCTGCTCACCGTGCAAAAGTTGGGGAATACAAATCTTTACCAAAAGATGCATGAGTACGTAAGTAAGTAACCCTATATAATAATAGGTCCAGGGCTTCCAACCCCTTATGATGCATAGTGGGTTGGTGGAAAGTGAGCAGGTGAGATTGTGAAAGAACGACTTGAGAATAAGAGCCAGGTGCCCGAATCATCCTTATAATATAGTCCTTCCATGTACAAGCTAATTTTACTAAGTTCCTAATGAGTTCATTGCTGGGACAAAGTAACATAGGAGCTAGATGCGTTTAATCTGTCCTGTAATCATCGTAGCTCCCGAATGCCCGAATTCTTGTTGTCAATTGAAGTGTTGGAGTTAGAATTTTCCATTAAACTTGCATCAACTTTAATAATAGTTCAATTTCAGGTATCTGGTGCAAAACTATTTTCTCGAAGCTGCAACTTCTAAGTAAACAGAGCCAAAGCTGCCTCAACTCAGCTATTCACACAATCAAAATTCCAAGTCAAGACAAACTTTTGCCCACAATGTCAACTTTAAGGCATTTGGTCTTGCCCAATCTTCTAATGCTCTCAAACTTTGCTGCAGCAGCAGAAGGCGTTCAAGTGCGTAAATGTTGAGTATTATATCCAGGGGGAGAGCGTCAATGCAAATAAGAGCGGCAGCGTGTGAGAGTGTGAGAGTACACATGCCTGAGCAAAATCAGCACGTGACATTGTGTGACATCATTGAGCTGGAAGATGACGCGCGAACAGCTCCAGCGACATCTCTAAGAGCAACAACAAAGACTTTCGCTTCATTCCTCAAATAGACAAAGCCGTGTATCAGCCGTATGGAGTTCTAAGTTTATTATTATTTCACTTTTTTTCGTGTTTTTGCTTTTAATTTTTTGGCGGCTGTCGCGTTCAGCTGTTGCAAGTGCACACTTGAGACACAGAGACACGAAGCGTCAGCGGAGGAGGCATGAGCAATTTGTCAGGTAACCAAAAGCAAGATGAGAGCAAACAAACTCAGTCCAGGAGCTGCATTCAGCACGTAGCGCATAGATCAACCGGCGTGTTGCATATGAATGGGATGTAGGTGTCGTTGAGTGTGTCTATGTGTGTGTGTGTGTGTGTGCGAATGTTTGCTGCAATCACGTTAATTAAAAAGGTGCAAATTGTAAAACGCGCAGCACCAAAGGCATCCCATCCATTCTCCCATAGAAGCCATGTTGCCGCGACGCTAAGTGCTGCCAAGCTGACAGCTGTTAATGAACGCCAGCGTGCAAGCGAATGGAGAAGAAGGAGCAGCAGCAAGAGAAGGGCCGCCGAAGTGGCAGGTGGGAGTTGGGAGTGGCATGGGTTATGTGAGTGTGCGTGTGTGTGTCGTGGTGGGGGGCAGTGCAAGAGTTAAGAGAATGCGCTGCTTGATGCGCCAGCAAGTCACGTGCTGCACGTCAAGCGACAGCTTGGTAATTAAACGTATCATAATTTCTTATAGGTGCTTAGGGGTTGCCAACATACCACAGACCAGAATAGCAAAGAAAACCTGAAGAGATGCCATAGTGGCCAGCATGAGCTAGGCAAACGACATTTATATACTCTTTCTGAGGATTGATAAAAGGGTATCACAATGGTATGGAGATCAGATAAGAGAATATGAGCAGAAGAGAAATGCTATGGAGCGCTGATCTCAACAATAGATAGCAGTAATAGAAATGAAAGCCGAGGAGTTCGTAATCGAGTGTTCATCTCTTACACCCCAATATAATAATGCAGTACGTTATCGGGGCTTGCAAATTGTAGTGACTTTAATCGCAGCAAGTTGCAGGATGAGATGGGAAGCAGATATAAAACATCCAACACCTGTTGTGCGACTGCCCTGCACTTCTTAGGAAATACAACCAATGTCTGGGATACCCCTTCTACGAATATCTGGGCTGTCCAGCAAATCTGCCCCTAGCGTCAAATAGGCCTTTACAAATGAAGATACAGGCTACTGAAATGCACTTACACTTTGAAGAGTATGCAAAAAAAAAGAAAAAAAAAAAAATAAACCGAGAAGTGAAAACATGTTGACTCCCTTTTGAATTTCTATCATTTCTATATTCTAATTGCACATGTGACGCCGCCAAAGTGCTGCCTTTGCCATGCCCATTGGGGGCGCATTTTTACATGCATTTTAATATTAACACCAAAACGAGAAGCGACACGCAGCAGACAAAAAGGATTTTCCATGAAAAAAACAAAAGCAAAAAACGACTAAAAACAGAGAGAAAGAATGAAAGAAAGAGAGCAAAAGGAGGATGCGACAAAGCGACGACGCGTTGCTTTTGGACATGCTCTGTGGACTGGGATTGCGTTTTGGTCTGTCTGCTGCACTTGTCGCCAGCGGCGTGAGAGTGGAAGACGTTTTGGGGTCTCTGGTGTGGGAATAACGCCGAGTATATTAAATGAAGTCTCCAGGCAAGCCCATAGAAAAACATTTTTTTGTGCAATAAGAAAATATGAAATTTAATTTTTTTATTTACTGCCGCTGTCGACGCCAAACACAACAACAACAACAACAATGGCGGTCCTCGCGAGCAAACACACACAGACACAGATGCATGTACATGTAATGCAAGAGCAGGGATGCTGGAAAACGGGTTATGGGGTGGAGCGGGCAGCAGCAACGCATCAGCCATATGGGACAGCTGCTGTTAGGCGTGCTCATAAAATAGATATGCGTCCATGTAGTTTGTATGCATACACAGTCAGAAAAGTAATTATTCAGACACTTTAAAAATTTTAAGTTTTAATATTTGTAATTTAGCTAAAAGTTGTAATTAAGAAATGAGAAATGATTTATGTATAGTCGGAAAACGAAAAAATCAAAACCGATTCGTTTTAATTTCTCTTGCAACAAAACATTCGGTTTCAAACCACATAAAAAAAATGCATTTTAGTGAAATTGGGAGCACCAAACATTTGGTTTCAAAACGAATCCGAATGAATTGTTCGGGTTCGTTCACCGCACCAAACACCGTCCAAGAAATTTTATAAAAATTAAAATTTTTGAAAACCAAGCAATATCTTCGCGAAAGGTTTAAATCAACAGGTATGCGAATAAATTTTGATCATAAAAATGATTTCTTTCAGTATTTTGAACTTTTTTCATACCATATATATAGTTTTGTTTTTAATTGGAAAGCATATAAGCAATATGCTGTTTTTCTATTTTTATAAAAACTTTTTGACTAGGATAAGCAGCTTTTAAATTCAAATTTAAAAGTGTCCAAATAATTTCCATTCAGACTGTGTGTATTTAGGCCGTGCATTAAAAAGCTGTAAAAACAAACAAGAAATCCAAGGAATTACGACATATTTTTTTCAGATTAAATCAAAGCAAGTGGCGTTTTTTTTTGAAAGCTCTAAGAAGAACCATTAACAGCTGACAGCATTTAGTAAATGATCATTAAGTAGAGAACTTTATGTTTGTTTAATGAAGAGTTGTGAGCATAGTAGTCGGAATAAATTTTGTGACAATAACAATGAAGTGCTGTGAAATGATTTAATTTTTTATCATCTGCGCTTGAGATGTTAGAAGAGGCTAGTTCCCTAATTCCCTTGGGTGCCGCTCTTATCTTAAACAATGGAGGGAACTTTTGCGTATCCAATATATGCCACAGAGATTTATAGAGCAGAAGCAGAAACCCATTGTTGATATCCAGTCGGACAACCTATTGTAGGGAACTCCGAATTGGGAAAACTGTCAGGCTGTTGAACCTTCATGTCGTTTGACTTTTTTTTCATCAAACTCCATTTTATAAAAAAAATAATCTTTATCCAAGCTGATTTGTTTCCAAGGCTCCAATTATTATTGGCACCCTGCTTTAATTTACGTTTAAACAGTGTTCTATTCGATTCAAATATTTTATGCAGATGAGGGGCTACAAGTATCATTTTCTTAAGGTTGTGCAGGAGGGTTGTGGATTTTGAGTTTGGTTGATCGGTCTTACAATACAGTTTGTATAGAAAACACGGAAATCGAAATGATCTAAAATGTTTTTTTGAGTCGTCTACTATATTTTAAATTACACAGGTCAACATGGATTAGTTGTTGGAAAGATAAGGGTCACTTCCGAAGTTATTTGCTGCGTAAAATCCGAATCCGGGGTCTGAGTCCGTATCAGGAGTCAGAATTGGCCCATCACGTCAAGATTTTGAGATATTTCAGGCTATGTAACCGATTTTTCGTACTTTTTTTGTGGTCTGTCTCTCCTGGTTTATCATTTAGTACCACTCTTACCCTTTTATTTAAGAATTCAAGAGAGCAATTACGATTTTTTTTTTCGCAAAGTTATGGCTATTCGAAGTTACTCCATTTTTCCGGTACATTACCTCAAATATCTCAAAATCCTGACGTGATGGTCCAATTCTGACCCCTGTCACTGATTCTACGCAGCAAATTACTTCGGAAATGACCCTTAGCTTTCCAACAACTGACATGACCCCGGTATTTGTAGACCTGTGTTATCTGAAAATCCTCAGATAAATTAGTTTTTTTATAATTAACACAAAAAAGTATAACATTTGAACAATTGGAACACACTTTATCTGGCTACTTGCTAAAATAAGAGAAAATCAGTAAAGGAATATATCCTTAGGCTTGCAGAATCATTTTTGGCGATGGTTGTCGAATAACTAAAAAATTAGATTTCAGAATTCTTGTACCTGTACTGGTTACCAGTTACTACGCAATGTTGCTGTTTTTATGGTTCTATTTCCATATAAATAAACGTATATATATAAGGAGTATTTACAGAAGGAAGACATTACTACTACCAGCACAATGAAAACTCAAATGACTTATATTTAAATGACAGATAAAAAGATATGAAAGCTTATTGTTAGATGGAACTTGCTGCTCCAAATTTTCCCGTGCCACCTTTGTAAATGTGCTAATGGGGATCGTTGCTACCAGACTTCAAGAAAAAGCTAGTATCTCACCTCATCCTACTATCCTGCTCAAATCTCAGATTTTTGCGAGTTTCAACCTGTACATAGGCGCTAAAATATTATTTACTTGCATAAGCATTTTCGTCACATTTCGTCATCATAAACGATCATTTCCAAGTTTTTCCGACAATTTTAAGCTTATTCCCAATTAAAAACTTGTAAATTTTAACTACGAGTTTAGTATTAGTTAAAAAGCTATCAGTATCCGTGGCTTTGGATGCAATCGTTTTAAATATATTATGTGCAACGTATTAAATATATAAACTGCAGTTAAGATTATGCGCACACATCGAGCTATAATTAACATTTCATAAAATGCCAATCGTGATAAGAACATTTTCCATTAAGAATCAATTAAAATGCAAACTGTGGCAAAAACTCGAAAAAAAAATAAATAAACTCGTAAAATCGAACTTAACCAGAAAGTGTTTGCTCTAGCTGGTAATTATTTATATATATTTACTATATGGAGCTGCTGCACTGACTGCAGATGAAGTTATCACGATTGAACCACTTTTCACACAAGATATAGTCAAGTGGCAATAAAAGAAAAATGAATTTTTATTGAAATAACATAATTTACATAAAAATACCAATAAATTGTCAAGAGATTATGGACGGACGGCCAACGCGGCGTATGCGCAATCTACGTAGTACCACACAAGCGTCGGCTGCTGCTGCTGCTGCTGCTCCATTAACCACAAAAAAAAATTGCACACACACACACATATATACCTATATACAATGTTTGTATCTGTGTGTGCTTGTTTGTATCTGTGTTTGTGGCCAGATTTAATCGCTTGCTGTGCGCTGTTAATGAATTGAATTGAATTTTTGCTATCGCCAGACAAAAAAAACAACCAGCCGCCACTTTGGACCGACCAAAGAACAGTCCACTGGACACTGGGACGTGGGACAGTGGGCAGTCATGTAGTTGTTTTTGTAATTGTTGTAGTTATTATTATTGTAGGCTTTGCGCTTTTTGATCTACTCAAGATTGGCACTTTGGCATGGTTTGGCAAAGCGCCAGCCCCAAATAGTGAGCAACAGTGGCGTAGATGACTTTTGGGCGATAAAAGGGGCTATTATTATTAACAGTGAATTTAAAAGAAGTAGGTTGTATGCAGTTGGGACTGCCAGCCTATAAAATATAACCTGCTTTAAAATAAATTTTAACAAAAAAGTCCATATGATTTATAATACCAATTTTGATTGTAGTCTTAAGAAAACTTTCTTGGCGAAACGAGTCCAGATTTTGAAATTTTTACACTGATTTAAAAAAAAAAATTTTTTTTTGATTTTAGTTTAAAGTGTTATTGGAGGAAAAGAAAAATTAGTAAATTTTATTTTGGTCAAGGTCAAAATTTATTGTAATATATTTTTTTAATAAAATGTAGTTTTTCTTTGTTACTCAACAATGACAGCCGAAACAAAAACAATATTTCATTATATTACTTTCAAATACTTTATTTTATATTTTTTGTGCTTCAATTAACACTAAACCCTTTAGGTACAGTGTAAAAAAGTTGCTTGAGAAAAAATAAATATTGCAATAATTCTAATGAAAAATGTAATTTGGAGGATATTTTAAAAATTTATTTCTGATTTTTGAAATAATTTTGTACATATAACTCTTTGTTCATATATAGTAAATAAGTAATATGCGTTTAGCTGTGTAACCTACAAACATATGATTAGGTTTACGACGGCCATCTTAAGTCCGCCATTATATACCTAAGATTCGTGATTAGCGACGCCGAAAACCCATATTTGCCTACCCAACTCGAATTATAAACAAAAAAATGATTTTTTAGCTTTTCATTGGCCATCTTAGATCCTCCATTTTAAAATTTTAAAAAACTATTGAGGTACTTATAGTCAACTATCTTAAAACTGTCTAAATAACATAAAATAGAAGAATAAGATTAAAAATAGTGATGCAATTTGGAAGTTACTTTACTTTGGCGGCCATTGTAGCTCCACCATTTTGAAATATCTAAAATTAAAAGTAAAAAGTAAAAGAGAAGACGAAAATTTTAAAAATCTATCGTAAAAATTTAAGTGTAAGGTTGGTGTGGCCGCTTTGGCATAGACTGACCCATATATGTATAAATATTTTTTGATTTAATGAACATTGCACAATTTTTAATTTGTTTCAAAAAACCGTGAATCCCCCTCTCCACGCCACTGCTGGACATATACTCATATTAAATATCAAAAGCGCATAACAATATGATACAAATTTTTGCACTTGCCAAGTGTATAAAAATTTGCATAGACGTACGACTCTATTTTCGGCACAAGTGCTTATATATATATGCACGTGAGTGTAGTACGTGTGTATGTTTGTTTTATTTTGTTATTTAATCATATTTTGGGCATCTATGTAGGTTAGTTATTCAAGTGCTATGGAATTTGTAATAAAAAGAAGTGGCTATTGAATTACTGGCGCCATCTAGCCGCAAAAATGCGCAACAATGTTTTGACAGGTGCTGGCGCTGGCCAGGATGAAGGTTTGTGTCTTGACTATAAGTAAGGACAATTATTATCACAATTTTATTTAGAATGTATAACAGTAGAGTGGTGCTTAAATTAAAGTGAAACAAATGTATAGAAAATTAAAAGCAAAAATAATTTTGTGTGTATGGAATTTTTCAAAGATTGTTTTGTTCTTGAGCATACATATTTATTATTCATTTAGTTATTTATTAACATTTTTTTAATCTTTGGTTTTAAAAAAAAAATACAAATTTTACTGATAGATACTTAGTATTATAATTTATGTACCAACGGAGTGGTATTGAAATGTAGAGCATATAGTAAATGAGCCACTGCTTGGTTCATAATGTATTTGAAACAATTTAGTTTTTTGAGGGAATATTGGCCTTATGGCAGGTTATGCCGAATGATGGCTCCAGCTGCACCCTGGATTGGCAACATTACATACCTGTGAAAAATTCAATTATTTTTTTATTTATTTATTTATTGCAAAAACTCAAAAATTCATGTATTTTTATATATTGCATTTATCATATGTTTTATTGTCGCCAAAATGCAATTTATACAAATAAATGAATTTTTGAGTACTTGCAAATAAACAAATAAAAAAAAATCGTAATATTCAGCTAATCTCTATAAATTGTACAAATAAACTGATTACAAATATTTTGATGAATAAAGAATAATTAATTATGTATGGAGCCATCAAGGCATATGAGGTATCACCGAAAGGTTTTGAAATACAGGTATAAAAATGTGAGCTCAACAAATTTTTGAAATAAATCTTTTTGTTATTATTATTTTAATTAATTTTAAAACAATCATTTAAAAATGATTTTTATTAAAACTTTTTACATTTGCAAATTAAATTTCGTGATTTTATAATAAAATTTTGTATTTTTAATTAAAAATAGCTATTTTGCTATTGATTTATATTTTTTTTAATTTTTACGTCAAAAGCTAAGCACCAGTTCTCGAACTTAAAGAATCAATAAATAACTTATCAACAAATTATATTTAATTTATTTTGTAACTCAAGACATACCTGTTGAGACAGCTTATGCAATTTGGTTGCCTATCGTAAAATTTAAATATTTAGATTTTCCGGTTTTACGGAAATTTCATATGACGACCCCACGCACCATTACAATTTTCCGTACAACCACACAAACTGTATGGCTTGGGCAACACCTGAAATAAGTTTCATCAATAAAACACAAAAACTATTTATGAAAATCGATGCTAAAGTCCGGAGTCAGATTAAACAAATATCATAGGTTTTTTTTTAAAGGTCTTTGTTTTATAATTTGAATTTTAAAATAATGCACTCGGCCGTGCTCCGGAAATCGAATCCGAACACTTTATTCGGATTCGCTATGAAACCGATGTTTGGTGCTGCCAATTTCACCAAAACGAATTTTCATGTGGTTTGAAACCGAATGTTTTTTTGCAAGAGGAATTAAAACGAATCGACAAAATAGATTTGAAAAAGTACGCATTTTATACTGAAATAATTTTTTAAATATTCTTTGATATTCTTAGATTATATTTATGCCAACTTAAAGTTAGATATTTATTGACAATTCTTTTTAATTATTTTTTCGTGTTGTGCTTTTCATTTTTTTTTTTTTTTTTAATTCCTTGATACAAACTAAAAAATAAAAATTCTTGCAAGAAGAATCACTCCTAGATGGCGCACAGATGTTGTGTTTAATTTCAGTAAATAGAAGAAATATTTTTGTGTAATTTTATTTAAAAGATAGAATAATAAAGAACTAGCAATATATTAATGAAAATAAAATATAAACAAAATATATATTACTAAAAAGGTGCAGAGCTGCGGCAATCATGGCAGCTGTTTTGTATCAATCAGAAATAATTTCGCGCCAACACAACATGAGGATTTATCGGAAAAATAAGTGAAATATACGAATAAAAATGACACCAAAATTCGTTTTCCGAAGCACTCTAAAACGAATCCGAATAAAATTGTTCAGTTTTCTTTTTTCGTTTTCCGAAGTACGGCTGAGTGTAACAAATTTGATTCAAATCGTTTTATTTATTTACTTATTTGTTATGATGCTGTAGGGCAGTGATGGGCGAAACTCATACAAACAAACATATCTTTGTGTGAGTAAGCAGCGCAGTAAGCAAAAGCGCACGAGAGAGCAAGAACCGCAATTAAGCAAAAACGAGCAAGAGATTTCACACACTTGGACCCATGGTGTAATAATACAAGGTGAGGAAATGCCAAACAGCGCTCTCTCGTGGGTCTTTATTTTGCTTGCAGTTGTGAATTATATTTCAAAGTGAATGGTTGTGCAGAATCCGTCGGCATTCTATCGTATATGTCCTCGCGTGTTATTGTTGAAGTTCTAATGTGGGTGGTTGTTTGATTTTAAAGAAAAAGTTAAATATTTCTTTTTTAAAAATAAAATTTCCTTATAAGCTTTTACGAATTAAAAACAATCAAAAAAGATTAATCGGCAATAAAACTTATTTTAAAATTTTGCTATAGAATAATATTAAAAATAATAAAAAATAAACAAAAATTTTAAATAGAACTAACCGAGTAATTTATTTATTAAAGAAAACAAGTCCATGTACAAATCCTAGCAACAAACAATCAAAATTTCAGCAATAGCAAAACAAACATACAAAATGCACAGCAAGACAGGTAAAAAAAATAGTTTTTGCCCACCCTTATGCTTACTCGCTCTCGCTACAGTAGCAAAGGGGATGTTTTCTCTTGCTCAGATGCACACATTTTCTTATGGGTCCGTATTTTTCGCTTTTGTCCTCACCTTGTATTATTACACCATGCTTGGACCGTGCATGAGCCGACTGCGCTGCGGCAGATTTTGGTGCAATAGCCTCGCGAGTTATGTAAATTGAGAGACTGCCCATCACTGCTGTAGGGTATCACAAAGTTGACCACGCATGACTTAAAAGATCGTTTTTTAAATTTTATTCCATTGGAGGAACAGATTGATACAAAAAAAAATGATTTATTAAAAATTAAAAAGAAAATACGTAACGTATTATA
This sequence comes from Chymomyza fuscimana, assembly GCA_949987675.1. Taxonomy (NCBI): domain Eukaryota; kingdom Metazoa; phylum Arthropoda; class Insecta; order Diptera; family Drosophilidae; genus Chymomyza; species Chymomyza fuscimana. The sequence continues at coordinate 4,517,187 of OX465089.1, forward strand.
GATAAAAATTTTTTTTTTAAATATTTAGAAAAACAAGTCAAAAATAATTTTTTTTTTTTTTTGATTTTACGTGTTTGTTTTGTTTTTTTTTTTAATTTTTCTTTTGTTTGACTTGTTATAAACGTCTGTGTTTGAACCCAGGGCATCTGAAAGAAACGCACCTGGGATTTTTATGTGTTACGGCTCGCATCTCAGTGATGAGCACCACGACCCCACAAATCTGGTTACTGATAACTTCATAGTTAAGCCTACATAAGTACTCGTCAATCAAAAGCAATTACTTTAGTTTTTCGTCACCAGCCAAATATGGTTACTTCAACGTACATAAGTACTCGTTAAAAAAGCAACTTTAAAGCATAACTGAAAAAAATTGAAACCAATTATGTAAATGCAAAAAAAAATCATCAGTTATTGTCATATTGAAATTTAAATCACGCAGCCTCGTAAAAAGTCGTGAAAAAAAACAGTTTGTGACCAAAAAGTGCTGCACATGCCTGGGCAATTGGCATGTAGATGGCGCTACAAACAATAGATGGCGCCATAAAGTAAATATATTTAGCAATAAAACGCATTGATTACTAATAATAACTTATATTATTTATTAATATTAAATAGTATAATGAAATCAAGCGTCGAAGTGTATTGAATTTAGGCGCGAGACGAGAGAGAGCTAGCGTTGAAAGATGTTTCGATAAAGGCTCGTGCCGATGGCAACAAGCCGAGGAATTTATCGCACTTATCGCCTATCGGCAATACTGCATCGGTGTTGCCACATATAAATATCAGCTGTTTGCTCAAATTGGTTACGAGTGTATAAAATAATTAAAAGTGCAAAAATGAATCGCCAAATGAAAATTTGACTTAGTATTTATTATTATTATTGGCATTATTGGCTACTTATTTGCGATATTGGAAATTGGAAAAAAAAAAAACACGCCAAGTCCAGGCCAAACTCAAGAAAAAACGGAGTATATGCGTAACTCATATTTAATATGCAGAGTTGAGTGTGGAAGTTTTTGTAGAGACGTACGAATTTTGAAGTGAACTAATATTGCAACTCAATTATGCGAAAAATTATCAGTTCAAGGCCATAGTACAGAATCCGTCAGCATTTTCCGAAAATTTTCACATATCCTCGGATGTTTTCAAGACATTGTTTGCGGTGTTGGAGCCCCACCAAAACTCAAAAGAATCTTTGAATAGGTTGGTTCAGCTAGCTCAGGTATAGATGAAATCCGCACAAGTTTTTAGAATTTCTAAAGAAAATGTTTCTTTATTTAATTTAGTTGCAGTTGCCAAGCCAAATAATTGCTGAAGCTTTTTGGTAAGCCAACAACTTTTAAACGAAAACGCCAAAATACATTTTTCAAATTAGAAACCACTTAATAGACTTATAAGATTTAATTACAACAACTTATAGCAGACTCTTGGCTTTAGATAATTTATTAATGGACATCCCACACACCATTTAAAATGACTTTTAAATACTACCTAAATCCAGCGTGAACATGCCAAATGGCTAATGCAAACAACATACAACAAACAACAATGCCCGCATTCCAAAGAAAGCGCCGTAAAGCAGCTGCAACAACAACAGCAACTACAAGAAAGGGAACAACAACAACAACAAATGCAACAACAACAACAACAACAATCGCAGACACAAGTCAAAGAAATTTGCTGTTAATTCACGTATTAACCTCTTGACATTTGGCAGCAGCAGCAGCAACAAAAGCGACAACAAACAAGAGCCAAAAACAACAAGACGACAAAAATTCCAAATGGAAAAACAAACGAACAACAACAACACCAACACACATTCCAAGTCGCACATCTGCCGATGGAGAAACTGTGTCAATGTGCCAGCAACAGGGCGTTGTAAATGCGATTATCTGTGTGCGCCGGAGTGTGTGTGTTTGTGGATGTGGATATTTATTTTGGCGTGTGGGAGGGCTAGTTCGGTGCTGTGAACGCTGCATATGCAGCCACGCCAATGGAAGGCTCTGGCCAGGGAGTCAAACTGCGATCGCTTTCGGAACTGCTAACCCGCTTAAGCTTGGAACTGAATGCGGAACCAGTGCTGTTACTTGTACCACTTATTCACCACGGCAATATTCCTGAACTGGCTTTGGAACTTCTTTGTTGTCCATTTGATTAGACAAGTCCTGCGCACATACTGATAAACATTATTCTTTGTGGATCTTAAAATGAAAAAATTAATAGTTTTTGTAAGAAGAGATAATGAGGAATTGAAATAGAGAATAAGAATAAAACTTTTGCTTCGGATACATAATTCACTTTTTTTTTGATAATTTTTGAAACATTTTACGTTAGAACTTTTAGGACACCTTTGCAATTCGTTTAAGATATATTGAAATTAAAAGATACAGGGTTCTCTATCAGGATTAGTTGGCTGGTTTTGGGTTGCACAAACAGTTTATTTTGTGAGGAGATAACCCGGGACCGGATTTAAGGAGGGCCAGCGGTCCTCCAACACTTGAGGGGCCACATATTTCTGGCATTCTTGGCAGATTTTGTCAATTCATTGAAATCATTGAAATTTTTTTTTCTGAATTAATGAGGAATTCTTTTGAAATATATGAGGAATTTTGAAAGAGATTGTCAAAAACTGATCTGTGAACTGAACGTCCGTCTTCAACCAGTCGATTACGGGAAATCTCCACCTCTGAAGATGTCATCAAGAGACAAATTGCGCTCCGAAGCTTTTCTTCTAGTCATAGACTCTATCAGTGTTGCACTACCAGAGCGAATATTATCATATAAAGTCATTCACGAAAGATTTGCAACGACAACAATTTACGCTCAACTTTCGTTAAAGCGGAGATAATACTCCGCATTTACTTATCCATGATGATGATCCAGATTCTTCAGTTTATTTTTGCTGGCTTCGTTTCCATGTTGTTTTGGACCGCCCATGATTTCTACGGCCTTGAGGATGTTAACTGATTTCAGTGGATATAGATCTTTTTCAAAAATAAAACTGACCAAACATAGATTAAGAACGAGTATGGGACAGTAACGTCTGACTAGTGTAATGGTCAAAAGTATCGAGAGCGATATACTGCGAAGTTTATCTTTTGATAACCGTATTGACATTTTTGCATCAAAAAAATGGCCAAAACTTTTCATGTCTTAATATATACGTTGACACTGTAACTTTACAAAAAAAATTATTTTGTTATGACTGTTAATTCTACATATTAGGCTTTACTTTCATTACCCTCTCAACGATCGCACCATCCTGTTGCCTAGGCCCCACACAACCTAAATCCGGCCCTTAGAAAACCTAATAGGAAATAGTTTCTTTTGTGCTTAGTTTTAAATTAAATTAAAGCAACTTGTCTTATAGTTCCAATCATACCGTACTATCGATTTTTCCTGAACATGTAGACGATGATTTGCTTCAAAGTGATTGATCCGCTTTATAATTTTGTTGGATTTATTGAGACTTTGAAAGAACCACACAGTCAAGTTCATTTAAAAAATTCATCGCCTAATCCCTGAACCACTCGGCAAAATATGATGTATTCAAAGCGAAAAATTTTTCTAGACGAACATATACAAAAAGTAATTGTCATTTCTTTGTGTTAAATTACTTTCAAAAATTTATATTAATTTTTTTGAGATCAGTTCATCTGACAAAATAATCTTTAACTTTAACAGCAATAGATATAATAGAAGAATCGATAATGAGATATCAATGGATCATCGTGTGGAAGCTCTTATCAGGGCACTTCGTCTGCGGGTGAGTGAGAAAACATCTTAAGGTCGCTTACTATATCATCATAGACGAGAACCCTCGGCAATCTGTTTGAATGATTTGTAAGATGTTAATTATAACGATTAGAAGAAGAGATTGTCTTCTGTTGTAACTAATATCAATTGATCCCTTAATATCACAAAAAGTCATATGACAATCTTGCATTATCATTTTCCGCACAGAATCTATAAATTTTGGAAAAATAATTTATTTGAAAAAAATATTTATCGAAATTCGTCCGTATGCGAACGAGGCCCAGATTAAATGCTGAAATCCAACTTCATGAAATAAGTTTCAATTTTTTTTATACATACTTGTACATCAAAAGAATCGTAGTTTTAAAGCTACTAAAGCTAAAATCGATATAATTAAAATATTTAGGGAACTAAATTAAAATATTAGTTGTTAAATGCAAAAATTGAAATTTTCTATTTGGCAACATACTATAGATTTAATCCTTGATATTGCAACGATGGAATTAATTACATGTTCCGGATTGGATTATAAGTTCGATTCCTGGTCGACATCAGAATCGATACTTTTTTTTATCAAAACCCAAGTTATACCTGATGCATTTGATTATACAACGCAGCTGTCGATCCAGCAGATTGTAACAACCAAACCAACAGATGGTCCACCCTATACAATCGATTGCTTCGTGCATGGAGTCATTGATTTGTTTGAAGACCTAGTTATTTAGAACTAAGTAATGCTGAATGCACTTCCTTCATCACATCCAGGCCTTCTGCCAAAGACAGCTTCCGGGTCAGTTCGGAACCATTGTTAGCTGAGGTGTTGCAGCCCTGGCTAAGGTTGTGGCTCCTATGTCTTCGAGTCTGTCTGTAACATCGGCTGCTCAATGGCTTTCAATTAAATCAATATTCATCGTTTTGGTTGCCTGGGGCAAAATGGCAACAGGCGGCAGCCAAAATGCTTGCCTAATAACCCCTTGCTAACCCCTCTCCGTGCCGCTGACTGTGTCTAATGTCTCTTTGGCCAAACATTGATTAGAGGCGATGGCAACGTTGCCAGACAACAACAACAACAACAACTGCAACAAAATGTTGCACTCGTCGTCCACTGTGTGCGCCATGGGAAAATGTGCAATTTTGGCCAAAAATAAATAAGCAAGGCTAAAACTCAAGCTCAAACTCAAACTGAGACTGAGACTGGGACTCAAACTGAAGCTGAATCTGAAGCTGTAGCCAAGGCAAAGATGTAGACTGAGACTGCGACTGCGATGGAGTCTTCGCCTTGCAGACTTACATTCATTGCGCAAAATTGTGGACTGCCTGCAAAGTTTCCGCTCGCCAGGGCAACAACAACAGCAACAACTACAACAACAGCTCCAATCAATGATACACCAAAAAAAAAAAAAAAGCAAAAAAAATTAAGCATTTGAACTACTAGCCTTTCACAAAACCAGCCAAAAATCCAAAGAGCCACATAAAGTGGCTAAAACTAAAAATAAACAACAAAGAAAAAAAAAATATACCCGAATAATTAATGTTTGGCAATAATCGAAGACACCTTCTGTGGCATTCGCTTGTTTCCACTGCTGTGGCAACAAGTGCCAAGTAAAGGCGCCCGCTGGCCATGCAAATGAGGCACTCTTTTTTTTTTCGGATTTAATTTGATGCTGTTATTGCCACCATCAGGAGGCGTTAACGCTCTCCGGGCATACCCAAGGTATGTGTGTGTGTTTGTCGGTTTTGCAACAATCGCATGATTTTATGATTTTGACAAGTGCCTTTAACACCCTTGCAAAGAGTATGCCAGATTTCTCGTGACAGCTTTTTTTTTGCAAAGCCCTGGATCAGCGTTTCCCAAACTGGGCTCAGCATCGAGAAAGTGTGGCCACATAATAATTATTAGACTTTAAAAAATGAAATCAATTGGGGTGGTGCCAGACTTCTGGCAGTCATTTTTCCAAAAAAATAATGATGTAACCTTTATATGAGCTTGAACCTTAGGGTTACACGGAATAATAAGCTTTTAAGGTTAGACATTTTATATAATTATATAATATCTTTCAAATTAGTAATTTAACTCAAATAGTAAAGATGTTCTATGCACTATTTAATGATTGCTCCCCCGTATTCAACTTATTTTATGCGTAAAAAGAAGAAAAAACGCAAGCAAACAGTGCTGCCCATTTCTGGGCCATTGACACGTGGGTGGCGCAATTCCAAATAGATGGCGCCAGCAGTAAAAATAAGCTATTTGGTCAAATTTGTTTCAAGTTAAAAAAAAAAAATAATAAAAAGTGAAAAAACGATGCCTCATTAGTAAATTAACGTGCGTGCTTGCAAAATTTTACGATTCCTCAAGTTGAAAAAATTAACAAATTTTCAAATTTTACAATTTTTACTTGTAGTAAATTAGAAAATTTATAGCATTAAGAAATGGCTTTAGGCATTAAAAAGTATTTTAAAGGGTCTATCTGGATAAGCTACAGGAAACTGCCCACAGCGATTTTTGAAAAGTAATGATGCAGTTCGATGCACAGGGGAAAAAAAAAATTTTCGCTAAATTTCAGTTTTTAAACTTAAAGCGTTACGGCTTAATTTAAAAAAAAAGTATTTTTCGTTTTTATATAATTGTGACTAAAAAACTAAATAAAAAAATAAAAAATAAAAAATAAATTTTTTTTTTTAAAGAGCCCTCTTGCCAACTTAGATTTAAAACAAAAATTTGTCCAAAAATATTTATTTCTTTTTTAAACAACACAATTTCTTTAAAAAAAAATCTGAAATTTTCTTATTTTTTTTTAAATATGTTCCTTAAGTATGTCAACCATTATTTGGAGTGCATATGAATATAATCGATTGGGTGATTTTTTTTCAAAAAAAAAAAAAATAAAACGAAAATTTGTTAATATTTTTTTAAAAAAATGTATGAAAAAAATTAAAATTTTCTTAAAATATTTTAAAAGGTCTATCTGAATAAAGTACAGAAAACTTCCCCCTCGTTTTTATTTAATTGTGACTAAATTACTGAATATTTTTGAAAAATTTTTTTTTTAAATCTAAGTTTGCAATAGGGCTCTTTAAAAAAATATTTTGTTAAAAAAATTTTATTTTTTAACAAAATATTTTTTTAAGTATTTTTCTTATATAAGTCAATTACCATTTTTTTTTAAACACGTATTTTTATTCGTTCTTTATTTGGTGTGAATACGAAATGAATATGAATCAAATCGATTTGGTGGAACAATTTAAAAAAAAAAAAAAACCAAAATGATGTAATATTTTTTTTAAAAAATGTATGAAAAACGTTTTTTTTATTTTCAAAAGATGTCATAAAAAATAACAAATTTTTTTGTAATATTTAATAGAATACTTCTTGTTGATATGATAAAAAAAATGATCTATTTTGTAGGTAAATATAAAAATATTAACATTGCTCAACAAAGGATTTTTAATTATTTGCATTAGGTAAATGATGCAATTTCAATAAAAATGTATGGGTTCAAAAAAATATAAAATATATTTTATAAAAAAAAAAAAAAAAAATCTACATTTTCTCATGTCTTACACTACCTAAATGGTGCTATAATTTTTTACTTAAGCATAAGCTTTAATTAATTTACTTAAAATTTATTTTGTTTCATATACTGATTTGCGTGAGAAAGTGTAATCGAGTGAAAAACGACCACTTTTAAAAAGACTCTAAAAATAAGTGTGACCATTTTTTTTTAAATTTGTTTTTGCAACTCATTAAATACAGTGTTGCTGAAACCATAAAATAAAACTGTCCACTAAGCCATAAATTTTGATTTTTAATGGTTTAAAAATTTTGGTCACAGCATTCACAGCAAATGTCAGCAATTATCCATTTGACAGTTAGTATGTACCTGTCATCTTCATTAACTTAACAGAAGGTGAAATGTCCCATAAAATGGCCATTATATACATACACTGTAGCGCTTAAATACCTATTTGTGTTTGTGCAAGTGTGCGTAATAGAGAAAAGGATTTCATAGAATTGAACTCCATAAAGATTTTATGGTCATGACCGTTGGTTACGTTGAATGACAGACCTGCAGAATCTTTTGTAATTGAGCAGAACTCTTTTATTAGATAACATCAAATCCAAAAACTATTCGAGCTTAAGCAACATCTAGATAAAGTCCATAAAATTTGAATTTTTTATGCTAGCATCCGAAAAATTTGAAAGCTGCTACAAACTATTGTGACGTCAGTGTACTTTCCATTGCATACAAAGTTCTATTGAGGCATTACCAGGGGTACTTCCGGTCACGGTGAACATGACCAGTTAAAAAGAAGAAAAAAAATCGAACGTATTATTCATTCAAAAATTTCAAATTTCCATCCATTATCTCTTTATCAAGTATAAAAGGACCGCGAATTTGATGCATTGTTTGAGGAACTTTGCAGAGTTAGCCCCTTACCTTTAAAGATGAATATTGGAACGGGTCCTAAAGTGCGGAATTGAGGAGCTTAGACTCTCAGAACTTGTGCAAAAACTTTAATTTTAATATTGTCAGGGTCTCAATTTGATCAGCAATAACAAACAACGCGTCGCGACGTAGGAGAGACCACTCTCTCCAGGCCCTCTTTAAGAATATTTCCCAATAGAAGGATAGCGATCCCCGTAGGTTGCTATAAGCTTACATTTTTTTTTTTGTTGATATTTATTTTTTATTGGCAATAACCCGATACATATTTGGTAGCAATCCAATATTGACGACAAATTATTCGCTACACAAGAAATAAAATTTAGTGTGTGATAGGGATAAGCTTACAGAAAAAAAAAAAAAAAACTGCAGTATATGAATAATTTTTATCGATTGCTTTATTTTTTTCACAATTATTTATAAAACGTGACCATTCTGGATAACTCGAATATTTATATGCGTAGCTGAATCTTGGAAATTGCATTTGTGGAGACACCTCTAACAACTACTAGTTAAGTTCAAGATTATAGTAATTCTTTGTTATAAATAAAAATGCTTTTTGACATTGTTGCCTTCATTACTTAATTTTGCTGTTTAGTATGGCCGCTAGATGGTGCCAAAAAGCTGTCGTCGCTAGGTGGGGCAAGCAAGTTAGTGTATATTTATGTTAATGGTTTTTAGTACCGAAGAGAGTGTGCAGGCCCCTGGACTAAAAGTTAGTGTATCGATAAAGAATCGATTTTTTGAGTATTTCTAAAAACTAGGCAGTGAAGCGCTCCCACACAAAACACATCGTAGACAGCAACAAACCAAGTGCCCACAGAGCTATTATAACATAATAGAACTCCAAGTCATTCGATTTGGTCTCCAAATAGCGCGTGCTTACAAATTGCAGAACTCCACTTCGTATACCCTGCTCGTAACCATCGTTCTTCAGCTTATGCAACATGCCACCCTCAAACATGCGTCTTATATACCAGTTGAACAATTGCAAATAGGGACGTCCATAGGGTGCGGCCACATAGAAGGGTTGCTGATAAACGGTCTGAGGAATCTTGCGAAAGATTGGAACGCGCAGAAATTTTTGCTGATAAAAGACAAAATCTATGCGATCCTCAAAGCCGCTGTGCAAAGAGCTGGTATTTAGCTGACGCCGATAGACATCGATTAGTTCCTCCGGTATGATCAGCATGCGTTTGGCCAATTCCGTATGCAGATCCGGCAGCTGCATTTTAATCTCAAAATCGCCAATATACTGCAACAGTTTGTAGTTGGTGTCAGCCAAATCATCAAAGCTATTGATTTGCTTGTCAAACAAGCCCACAGCCTTCATGCTGGACAACAGCGCCTGATAGAGATTGGTCAGCACAAAGCTCGCCAATGTGATTAAAATGAAGACAAACAAGAGACGACGTGCAGGACGCGCAGTAAATACTGTGCCGCTGGAGACAAACAACATTTGTCTTAGGATTAGCAAAAAAGCAGCCGAGAGACTCAAGCGTCTGCGGCACAGCCAATATAAGGCAGGAGTACAATACGCCAACATGCACAACCAGGCCAACCAGCTGCTCCAATTATACGGTTTCAGCAGATACATGTAAATGGCTAAGGGTCTGGCCGTGGGCGCCATGACAATGCAATTCTCATGCCAGAGCACCACACTGTTGGTAAAATTTTGGGTCTGTGCTATGACAAATGGCAGAAAGTCTATCTCCCGACGTGCCAGCGCCTCCACGCCCTGCTGTATGCGACTTAGGTTGTACGTGCGTATGCTGCCATTGTAATGATGTATGAAATCCAAAGCCATGGTCAGCATATAGCCTGCATAGACATCCCGATTGTGTGCATCTTTGAAAATAAAGGCATGCGGTGCAGCATGTCGCAGAATGCCGCATCTGATGGCATAACCTTGAAAATCCCAGAGCATGCCGCGTGTGCGTCGAAAGTACTGCTGCACGCTGTCTAAGCGCAGCAGGCGCAGCTTGGGATAGGGCATATAGCTAAAGAATTGTTGACTCTGCGGCTTTAGCAACAGCACATGCACCATGCCCTGTTGCCAGACATACTCAAAGAGTTGCATAAGTGTTCGCATATTGTCTCCTTCATAGACAACCAGCACGTGTATATGTTGCAAGCGCCAAAGCCATTTGGTTAGATATTCCAAAATGTTTACTCTTACATGTTGCTGCTGCAGATAGAATATGGTCAGGGTTTTCTCACTATACCTGCCCAGTAGCAACAATTGCAGCTGCAAATTGCTTAACCAAAGCGTGGGCAGCTGGGCTTGCCTCAAGGGTCTGACACTTTGCGTCGAATTGGTAAAGTCCATATAAACATTACATTCCATATGATACAAGTAGTTCAGCTCGGCTATGGACTGACTCACGAAGTCACTGTGCAGCAGGCTTGCGTTCTGCAGTGCGTTGTGATAAAGCAAATCCATAAGTTTAACTAGTTCCAAATACTTAGTTGTTACAGCTTTTATAGTTAGTCCCACAGAGCACTAACATATGATTAACGTTGACAGTTGTACAATTTAGTTGACAATGGCTGTCCTGTGCTTACGCTGCACAACTACTTCCATTATGAAGACAATAGAGCTGACAATCCAACCGAGTGATAGCAGGGTATAGGCAAATAAATAAAACTCCATATCGAAAGTTTGCAGCTCCAGCTTGCTGGTCAGACGAAACTTAATCTCTCCACTCAGTATGCCCTCCTCATAGGCATCTACTTGCAGCTTTTTATAGATACCCGTCTCAAAAAAGCGTCTTAAGTAGACATTGAAAAGCTCCAAATAGGGCAGCCCATGCGAAACGGGCACATAGAAGAACACCTTGTAGAGCACCTCATCCAGTAACTTGAACAGAGGTACACGCAGAAATTTCTGTTGGTAGAGCACAAAATCCATGCGATCCGCATAGGCGCTGTGTATGTAGCTGGTATTGAGATAACGCCGCTGCGTGGTAACATCCACATTGGAGAAGCCCTTGGCATGTTTGAGCAGCTGCGGATTCAGACCCTGTTGATAGGTAAGTATGCTCAAGACTTCCATATCGAATTCGTCCTGCATGAAGATCAGCTTTGTGCGGCTCAAGTCGCTGAAGCTATTAAGCTGCGGCTCGTAAAGACCCGAGGTCAGCATGCTGAGCAGCAAGGCCAGATAAAGATTGGTTAGTATAAAGCCGCACAAGCTGAGCGCCATAAAGATGCAAACACGTCGCCAGCCCTGGCCATAATGCTGCGTATAACTCAATGGCAAATAGCTGAGCAGCTGCAGCACCTCCAAAAATGTGGCAGACCAGCTGTAATGCGGCAACTGCTGCCGCTGCAGCCAATTTAGTAGCGCCGTATTATAGAGCACACAAGCGATGACGGCCAGCCAGAGCAGCGCACTGAAGGGACGCAGAAAGTAATAGGCCTTGGGTATGGGACGCGCATAGGGCACCATAACATAGGTGTCCAATTGATGCAGCACAATGCTGCCCGACCAATGCGTCCAGTTCCAATTGAGACCCGGTCGCGTAGCCATATTAATGCGACGTTCCCAAACCGCTTTATAACCATCCGCCAAGGGTATGGGCTCCACACCAGCAAACATATGCAGCTCTGTGCCGTTGTAGTAATCCAGAAATGTACGTACCAGATTGTACATATAACCCGCATAGACTTGACTACCAGTGCGATTGGTATAATGAAAACAGCGCGGTGATATAGATTCCTTTGTTATGCCCACCAAATGGCCTGCAAGATTACGCAGCTGCGTCAAGCGACGGAAATTGCGCAAATCTTGCAGCTCAACTATGCTAACATGCGGATAGGGCTTATATATATAGAGTTTGGGAGCACGTAGCGCCAGCACCTGCACAAAGCCATTATCCAGCGCGTGTCGGAAAAGTTTTTCCAGCTGTGTATAGTTCTGCGGCAGCACATAAACCACGGGCAGATGATGCAAACGCCAAAGCAACTTAACCACATAGGTAAGTGTCTGATTATTGTGCGCCGACTGCAAACAGGCTATGGTTAGTGCACGTTCCGTAAATCTGCCCAAGATGCCCAATTGTGCTGCGGCAGACTTAAGCAGCAAACTGGGAGTTGCTGCTTGCTGCAGTGGCATATCAGCGCCCTCACAGTCCACATATATATTAAGCTTACTCTCAAAGTCGCTACTCAGCTGCTGTATGACATTTTGGAGCAGGCCAGTTGAGACTTGCTCAGTAGCCGCTACTTGGAGCAGCACTAAAACTAACATGGAACGCTGCAGGCACTGCATGACTTTTAAAGGACACTGTGCTGACCTCCACTTGATCTCGACTCTTTTATGCTTGAACTTTCGTTGACCATTTAACCATTCGCCAGATCTTTATCTTGGCAATTACACCTGGTTAGCAGCCAAGTCGTGCGCGGGTGCTGCACTCACTCAACCCACTCACTCAGTCGTTCATTGAGTCAAGTTTCCTTATCGAAGATCTACGAAATAGCCCCGTAATTGTTTTCTGCTTGTTTTAACGTTGTTCCAAACAACCTGCCAGCAATAAGTAAATGTCATACATATAGTTAATAATAATTATGCACACACACACGGAGTAACCAAATGGCAAATATTGTCGGATTGACTAAATGATAATCAAGGGGGGTGCTAAATGGTTAGTTGCGCTGCTGATGTAAGAAAATTATGTCAGCGGGGTGGTATGTTGATTCTGAGTTTAAGATTAAAACGATTTGTACATAATGCATTCCTATTATATAGGAAAACAAGACGCAGCGTGATGTAATTGTTAACTATAGTTACTAAAGTCGGAACTTTTCGAAAGCTGGTAAGTCACAGAAAACGTTTTTAGGAAAATGACGTATGTGAAGTAAATAGGCATGATGAAGAAAAATCAGTCGGAAAACTTGAGTGGAACCAATCATTCTCATTTGATCAGTAAGGGTAAGTTCCATTTGAGAAGAGATCCAACACCGCTTCACTTCCGATAGACATAGCTCGAGCAAATCCCTTCGAAATCAAATGACATACATTCGAGACATACAATGAAATTGTCTAATAGTCAAATTATGTTCAGAATGCATCCAATGCAAACAGATTAATGGAAGCACTCTGTTAGAGAATCAAATCTTACGAAATTGTCACTGCTTCTGCGAGAATCTTTGGGAAAATTTGGAAAACTTATCCGAAGAAATGAATTTCTATTTACGCAGTCATCATCAAGGGAAAGATAATTTTTAACACTTTAAATTTATCGGAATTTGGCTTCGTACTATCATGAAAGAATGTAAACTTGGTAATTTGATTCTTTTCGGTTATTTACTTTAAGAAGTTAGTAGTTTTTTGCAACGACTTGTTTTATTGTCAAATGAGAACTAAAGTTCCAAAGTCTCTAAAATGTAAGCTGGCCATACTGCTCCAAAATGCTACCAGCTTTCGTTCTTAACTTATCAGGAATTATCAACTGCTGATTAAGATACTTTTGATATCCTTATGTCATTTTTTTAATGAGCAAGAACATCTCAGACATTCCAACAAGCCTGCGACTGACAACCTCAACATTTGCCGCTGATACTGCGATTCTTAGTCTCTCCAAATGCCCAATGCAAGCAACCGCAAATCTTTCTGTTCATCTGGAGGCCATAGAGAAATTGCGATCAGATTGGCGTATCCAAGTAAATGAACAAAAATGCAAACAAGTAACGTTTACTCTAAACAGACGAACTTGCCCGCCTTTGGTACTGAACACCTCGATAGGCGACTTACTTGGCGAAAGCAAAACTAAAAGCTAACAGTCTCCATTGGCTATTATGTGTTCGATCTGCCCTTTGTCTGGACTATAAGGTCTTACTCTACAACTCAACTATAAATCCAAACTGCGAGCGCAATACAAGATCTTGAGAACTATCACTGGGGCACCATGGTATATTCGAAACGAGCACATCCACAGAGATCTGAATATTCTATCGCAGCAGAAGGCGAACTGCAACATTAAAGTCTGGACGCACCCAAACCATCTGGCAAGAAGCGTAACCAGAGTTAGTAGCCGAACCCGACTCCGGCGTAATGATCTTCCAACCCAGCAATAAATTCTCAGGGCCCTGCAAACCAAATACAGTCAGACTGTTAGTTAAGCTATTACAATAAATTTGATCACTTATTGTTAGTCGCTATTCGAGAAGATCCATATGTAAAAAAAAAAAAAAGAATATCTCATCTACTTTCTGTTCAGTAGAGATTACAAGTAAGAATCGATAGATGCATTCAGGGTGAGGATCCCAGGCCTATAAGTTTTGAAAATTTAAAAATTTTACAGCTAATAATTTTAACCTCTGAGATGTCGAACATGTCAAGATGTTCATGTTTTCGATTCATTTTGATATCTGGCTCCGTTCCGCCTAAAAAACTTACGCGGCTTACACCCTTACACACTTTGAAAGCAACCGGATCCAAATTTACCACAGTTATACTGCATTTTTATTTTAATCGCAAAAAAGCATCAAAGGGTAATAATAATAAATGTTTTTTTTTATACATCCTACATTCGAATTTAGCTATTTGTGAAACTTTTTGTAGAGAAGCTACATTCAACCAAACCGGTGTGTAGATTCTGTAGGCTAAAATATAAAATTCTTATAAATTTGTGGAAATACTACACCCCGTCCCAAGCAACAGGAGGTGACTAAAACGACGCAAACAGCTTTTGAGAAACTTTGGCGCCCTCTACCGCCCAAGCCATGGACTTAGAAGAGTATACATTCCATTACAAAAAAAAAATTGGTTCGATTCGAGAATTTTTGTAGAATTCGAGAAAACCTATGGGATGTGGGTTGTCAGCTCTTTTGGTTTTTGAATGGCATGCAAATTTTCTCAGCTCAAGAGCTTATTTGGTGAATATTTACTGTACTAACTTATTTGCGCATTTTTTATTGCGCATCCATGAATGTAAATTTTATTAAAATGAGTTGGGAACTTTGGGGGATTATAGGCAAAAAGAATCAAATTTTTACCACTTTGCCTAAAAGATTCCGTAATAAAAACTATTGGTTGTCAAAACTTTCCGTGAAGAAGCTACAGTCGCCAACATCGCTATGTAGACTCATGTAGACGAAAATAAAAAAATTGCTCTTAATTTAAGGGGAGACCATGCACATCGATGTGTCTTAAGGTGTTCCATTTAAGAGTCTTTTAAACATTGCAAGATACTAAAGAGTACCAAAGGGTATTCTAGAGTCGGATAAGCACGAATATAGCATTCTCAATCCGATGAATGATAGTTAGGGAATGTGCCGGAGATGCCAAATCTAGAAATTACTAATGAAAGCTGGGCGGAGCCCCCTAATTTATTCTTTTATTTTGGCTTAACATGCTCGTTTTTAGTAATTACATTTTATAGAAAGTGCTAGGCCAGTAATAATTAATTAGGTTTTTTTCCCATACATGCGTTTGAAGTTCTTAAACATTAGTGAGTGTAATTGTCGAGTTTTAAAAATTATTTTGTTGCTCGCGTTCATGGCGCGTTTTTATAGCGTTTTAAAACGCATTCAACAACAATTCACCCACTTGAGCACCCAAGCATTTAAAGTCCAGCTGTGCGAAACTAGTTACCCCACTACCCACTAGTTCTACATATATATACCTATATATAAGTATATATATATGTGTATATATATATGACAGCCCATGATTGCCAACAAGTATTAAAACAGTAACAGCTACAGTAACTTGAAATTGAAATCGCTCATAAATTCTGTCACTAATTGTAAAGAATGGCAAACCTTGAAATCACATCAACAGCTCAGTTTCGTGCAGCTACTGCACAAAAAGTCTTGCAAAAAAAAAAGAAAAATAAAATAAAAATGAAAATAAATTATGAAGCGCGCACAAATCTTACACGCAACTTGGACATACATAGATACAGCTAGAGATACAAATATATTGATGCAGATACATACAGTCAAAGCAGTCATTATTTGCACACTTTTGATAGTTTCTTTTAAAGCTATGTAAATTTGCGAAAAGTTATAATAAAAAATAATTTTTGCCATATTGGAAATATTATTTTAAAATATATTCTCTTAAACAGTGATTGAAACTCTTATTATTTTTGAATCAAATTAATCAAATAATTATTATTTTTTTTATTATAAAAATTGAAAAATAACTAATACATATATGTATTTTTTTTTTTATATTTAAATATTATTTCATAATTGCAAAATAAGAGTTATTGTTCAATTTCTATTATATAAATTGAACAATGAGTTATTGAGAAATTTTTAGTTAAAAAATTCGAAATTTAAAAATGAAAATTGAATTTAAATATATTTTGAACCAATTAGCCATTTCAACATCTTTCCATCTATGCATAACACACCCTTGAAGTATCAATATTAAGAGTCCCACGCTAATTTTGCAATTTTTAAATGAAAATTGGTATTTAAATATTATTTCATAATTTTTATTTTTAAAGTCAAAACATTTTTTTCATAAAAATTGAAAATAAATATTTATTCTTATTTCGAATAGTCGTTTCCTTGCAACTGCATCCAAAGCACTTTTTTCGTTTTGATTTTTTTCAACCCCATAACTTTTATTTGCGATCTCTGTTTTTAAAAGTCAAAATATTTTTTGAATACTTTTTAAAAAATTAAATATTTTACATTAAAGAAAAAAATCAGTTATTTGAATTTTATTGCTTGGTAGAGCACCTTTGGCTTGAAAATGGCTTCCACAAATGGCTTCTCATACTTTTTACCAATTTATTGGCCAACTGGGGTTCAATCCACTCGATGTTGTTTGAAGATTCGTTAGTCTTATAAAGATACCAAAGGAGCTCCAATCCGAAGACTATTGTAGACTTTTAAATTGCTAGCAAAAACCATTTTTAGTCATAACAAATAACTTTTGGAGTTTTTTAAGTTTATTCAAATTAAAATTTTTTTAAATTAAGCCAAAAAATATATAACAACTTTTCCACCATTATTAATCTGTTTATAACATTTACATAGTTATTTTTTATTAAACTTAATTTTATAAATATGTAGTTAAAATATTATAAAATTATTTTTGAGAAATTTTGAAAAATCTTCAGATGGTAGAGACTTAATTACAAGTGTCTGAATAACTTCTGCTCTCACTGTATAAACATGTGCTTGTATTTAAAAATGCAAGCTATTGTATATTTGAAAATAAATAAATATAAATTTAAAACGCAAACATAAAGAGCCATTGACTGTTGACTTTTATGAACAATTAGGCGGCAGCCACTTAAAAAAAAAAACAAATATATATTGTATGCATGCAAAGATACAGATACATAGATACACTTATGGGACGTGCATATACGGCATTGCTATTGCTTATAAATACGATTCTAAAACTCTTAATGTTGTTGTTATTGCTGTTGTTGTTGTTGTGGTTCTTTGGGCCTGGCCTGCTGCTGTTAGCAACAAAAATACATAACAATAAACTTCAATTGATTCGATCGACAAGAGCTCAAAATGTGTGCAGTGTCTTAGGGGGGGTCAGAGTACGGTAAGCTGTCATTAGAGGGCAGTACGGGGAGTAGGGCGGGTTTTTGCCACTGCTTGCAAACTGCTGCCAATGTAAACCATGAATTGTAAACTTGCCGCATTTTGACTTTAATTAATGCATTGAAAGCATTTATGCAAATGCCGGGAAATAATTTATCACCCCATTCAAGATGCTGGCAACTCAAGCACACTTCCAACAACAACAACAAGAGCTATGGAAAACTAATGCAACTACAAAAACAACAACAACAATAATCACTAACAAACTCAGAAGTTTTATCCAAGTGTTGGAAATAGTTTTTGGATATACCCTTGCCGAAGTTGTACACTAAAATAGGGCTCGTATTGCTAACGCGTAGGCGGAGTTTAGGGTGAACCCAAAAAAATTATCAAAATAGACAGTCGGTTTGTTTTTTTTTTTTCTATTTTAGAGCAGATAATAAATTTTATATCTATTCAGATCTATATGTCAAGCGGTATTATATTAAGCAGCCCAAGTTTGAACAGATGCACTGTGGGTCCCGATTGTCATATTTTGGCCAAAAATTGGCCATTTCCATAATAATTTTTTTAGATTGATGAAATTTTACACACGTGTTCGTAAAGGATTGAATTATTTTTCTGGGAAGGTTGAGCCCCCTCAGTTTTTTTTTGAGTTATAGATAATTTTTACCAAAATTGGAAAAAATTAAAAAAAAAACAAAAAAAATTTTAATTAGAATTGGAACATATTTCACATAGAGAGAGATATGAGCTCGACATAGTACATTGAAAAAATAGCCTATACCCAAAATATTGAATTATAGCCCCAAACATTTTCAGCTTTCCAAGCCAATTACAAAAAGACGACACCACCAATCAATCTGGTTTTTTAAAGTTATAATTTTTTTGCATGCTCTTTTTATTTCCGAAAAAAAAAATTTTAAAAATCCATATTTAGATACAATATTCAATTACCGAAAATCGTGAAGAATTCTTGTTAAATATATAAAGAAATTTATAAAATTTTTTTCGATCAAATATCGAGTGTTAGTCGGTGGTACCCTTAAAACAAATTAGCCAAATGATAAAAAAACCAAAAAAATCTTTATAACTACTCGAATATATTTATAACCAAAAATATCAATTTTATTTTTTTCGGAAGTAATATTTATAAATAGTAAAGTAAATGAAGATTTCGTAACTACATGTATCATGGTAAATGAAGGTAATTTTTTCTGTAAATTATCGCGAAAGCTCATAAAATACAAAATGTCAACTTTGAGTGCCAATAACTTAAAAATCACTAATTATAATTTAATAACATTTTTGCACAGGATGCGTAAAATCATATTAAATTGTCATTTTGTGCAAATTTTGACTTTCTTCTGGGGTATATACATTTGCCCAAATGCAATGAACAAAAAACGAACAGAAGGCCCACCCTATATAATCTTTTTACTATAATAGCTAATTAGAAATGGTTACAAGCTCTTTATATTTAAAATATCAGACTTAGAAATAAAATGAATTTTAAATTCAAAATTAAATTAATTGTAAATGAATTTTTTGTAAATCAAAAAAATTTTGGAGTACTAATTAGTTGGCTAAGCACTGGAGCCCTTTAGCTTATGTTAAGTTTAAATAAGTCTAAAGAGCAGATATCGGCTCATACAAAATTTCGCGCTGTCCTGCAAGACCTGTCTTATTTTTTTTTTAATTCTCATTTAAGTTTAAGCATTCCCAAGGTTTTTATTGAACTAAAATGCTGAGACTCACATAGTCCTAAAAATTTTGCAGAGCATCTTAAAATCCATACCAAAAAAAAAACAAGAATTCTTACCTACACTTCCGTCGCTGGAAAAAAATTAAGTTTGAGAGAAAATGAGTTATGTAAGAGTATGTTGAATTCGCCACTCCAAAGTTACCCTGATCTATAATTTTTTACTCTCTTGGCCCCCACGCCCACGCATTAACAATAAGAGGGCGTGGCTAATTTTTGCTTGAATTTTTCTTTTCGGCTTTTGTTTGATCACGTTTTTTTTTTTGCATTGATCTTTGTCTACATAGCGTATCGTTCTCTCTTTCTGTGTTCATATGCATTTAAATAATTACTGCTTAATTTATAATTTGTAGCGGAAAAATTTTAAATTACTTTTTGCAATTGTTTTGTATTTGTGTTTTATTTAGCTGCAAAATCAGCTCAAGGTTAAGTCCGCAGCTGCTTGGCATAAATACACTAGTTGTGTGGGTGGTTCGATTGATCTATTGAATTGTGGGCAGTACAAACTTATATGGAGGGCTATTAAGTTTTTTCAAGTTGATTGTGGGCAAGTTAATGGACAGGAATTGATTATAATGAACAAGTGGCTATTGAAATCAATTCTCAAGTAATATTTGTTATATGCAAGTAATAATATTGAAACTATGAGTAAAGTTGTGCAGCGTAATTTTTTGTGGGATTTCCCAAAGTGCTAATACGGCATATCCGGATGCTCAATGTGCAGTCATAGTATCGTTGACAAACTGAATCTCATTCTTTGAGAATGAGATAAAACACAACTGGATTTTTCATAAACAGTCAACATGGAAAATCTATCTAATAGATTCTGCCGAACTTACGCTCACTGACTAAGCTGTAACGAAGTAAATAAACGATAGTTGCAAGCTGTCGTAAATCTTGTTATTTAAAGGCAGACAGGATCTGTTCAAAGAAAATAAAAGATGAAATGAGTCAAGATGAGTCAAGACCGAAATCCAAAACACACCAAGATTCGTATACTCTTCACGTAAATCCAAACCATACTAAAAAGTGTGTCAAAGGGCTACCTAATGAGAAACCTATATAATCAGCCGTGCTCCGGAAACCGAGAAATCCAAACCGAACAATTTTGTTCGGATTCGGTTTTGGAACATACCATTCGGTTTCAAAGCACATGAAAAATTCGGTTTGGTGGAAACGGGAGCACCAAACATACGGTTTCAAAACGAATCCGAATAAAACATGCGGATTCGGTTTCCGGAGCACGACTGAATGACTTAAAGTAGAAAGTTGTAAAAACACGATAATCTGTGAAGCACCTTCGTAAGAAGTCCGCTAAAGATAATGGCCAAAACATGGCATTCCAATACCTCGCTGACATCCGTCTAAGATATCTCCACCTACACAAGCCAAAAAACAATGAATGAAGTAAGTCTGACGAAGTTCATGCCAAAATATAAAAACATAGGCACAAGTGGGGTGAATTCGGAAGTGAGGTGAATCCTGAAACGCATCCTAACGGATTTCTGAGTTGACATTTGAGTATGAAACCAAGTGTCAAATAAACGTCATGACCGACGCTAGTATTGATAACATTCCGACTAGAGTACACATGTTTTCTTTTCAGTATAATTTTTCAAAAAAATTTCTTGCCTTGAAAGTTTTATTTTAAGTTTTTGAGTCGCTAAAATTTCAACATTTTTTCGAGTAAAATCAAATTTAAATA
Source organism: Chymomyza fuscimana (assembly GCA_949987675.1). Taxonomy (NCBI): domain Eukaryota; kingdom Metazoa; phylum Arthropoda; class Insecta; order Diptera; family Drosophilidae; genus Chymomyza; species Chymomyza fuscimana. Next base: position 4,538,380 of record OX465089.1, read on the forward strand.
CTTAAATCCATCCATCCATATCCATATTATTATTTAGACTCTATTTTTCCAAAATGCTAAGGGAAAAAGTCGATTTGAGGTGAATCCGGAAGCTCGATTTCGGGTGAATCCGAAAGTGTCGAAATGAGCCAAATAATAATTTTGAATATAATTTCAGCACGGATTTCAACTGTTTTTGTGTCAAAATGCCGAGAACTTACAAAAAAAAAAAAACGAAACAAATCCCCGTAAAACGGTTCCAAGCTCTGATGATCAACAAAAGGAGTGCTCTTTCAGACGATTGCCCCCTTTTAAAAAAAAAAAACATTTTGTCAGGCCATTTCACTAGGCAACAATTATTTTTTTCCACATTCATCCATTGTATTATCCATCCATTTCAATGTATTACTCAAACTTTTTTTTTTCCAAAAATAAAGAAATAAAATGTTTGCGATGAAATTTTATGGCGGTTTTTATCATTTTTGGACACTTCCGGATTCACCCCAAAAAAATCGAAAATCATGATCTACCCGAATAAAAATCTTTGTATCAATCTGAAATTTTTATACAATAAAGCTAATTCAATGCCCTGATCGACACAACTTTCAATTTCGAAAAAAAAATTTTGTTCACTCAAAAAAAATCTACGAAAAAATTCTTCCGAATTCATCCCACTTAACTCTATTGGGTGCATAAATAAGCTTGTGCATTTTTTTTTTTTCAAAAACTAAGGTTTTATCTAAAAAAGAAATTAATTATTCAAAGTATTGTTCGTCGTTGGCCACAACTTTTTTCCATCTTTGGGGCAAATTTTTGGTTTCCTCGTATGAGCGAAAGTCAGGCCGCGCATTCTTGAGCGGAGAGCTAGTAGGTGAGGTAGGGCTTCCCATTTCACCGTCTTAAATAGGTTTAAAAGGGCTATGCAACATGAGGGCGAAACTCATTAAATATATTGTGTGCTGCTCGAAAATTTTAACGTCACCTTTATTTAACACACCTCAAAAAAGACATACCTAGCAGGTGCTATTAAAATCAAATTGTTAAAAAGACAGCGATTACTTAATTGCAGTCGCGATAATCAGTGTGGCCATATTTCTTGAAATTCTGTTCAACAAAAAAAATCACAATTCTTTTGACCTGAATACTGATATGGACCTGTTTGGTAGAAGCTTTTAATTGACGTTTCACAAGAACACTTTCTCACTCTCCATTCTCCACCAGTTCCCCAACAAGGCCCTAGAAAAACAAAACTTTCTAATATCTTTTTCCAATTCCCTTAAGATTTATTGCCAGCTATTTGTCAACGCCCCCCCAAAAATAACAACAGCAACAACTACAACTAACACCCACTTGCAAAGAGCCACAATATGACCACAACATTAAAAATAACAATCATCTACCACTTAGTTATCGCATTGTTCATGCAACACTGTCTCTGCCGCCGCCCCCCTTGGCCGCTCCCCTTCAACGGTCACGCCTCTTAGCCAATGGCACAAATCTTAAACCGACGATCTGTTTAAAGTCTAAGTATGCCTTGAAGCGACATTTGAGTTATATTGTGCTCATATTTAATTTGATTGCCACAGAGCCGCCGTGCCAGCCGTAAAAATCAATTTGCCAAAACGTCTACAACTTTATCATAGAGCGTCACTGGGTCTGCCTCCGTTGTATCTATATATATATACAGTATATATATATATGTATAGGCTATATGGTTATATGAACATAAGGCGGCTATTGCCGTTTGAACCCGAGACCCATGGCAAATGCCAAAAATACAGTCACAGTTACAGTCTTGGACACAGACAACGTCTTCTGGCTTAGACAACGACATCAACATCAACGTCATCGAGATCTTGGTCAGAAATAAGGAAAAAGCAACGTTTTCATATAGCTGCCAGGCATATGGGCATAGAAAAACACTTAAATTTTTGTTATCGCCTCAACTATATCAATTGACTTTTGGGCAACTTGAGCAACGACCCGGTCAGCAATATAAATTATATGTCCAAGTCAATGGATCATAGCCATGGCTTAAATAAAGAAAGAAAAAAATACAATTGGCGTAAGCTGTTTTTGGGGTGCTAAAGTTTGCATACTCTTAGATGTTACTGTGATACGCTACAAGCGTAAAGTCGGCCACGGAGCAAGGATGGCACTTAACGCATAGGTTATGCCAGTCGCGGATCTAGGATTTGCTGTTAGGGGGGGTTCTTTACTTGGAAGTGTATATGTATCAGAGCTCGCGAAAAATTGTCAACCCATTTTTCCAACTTTTGGGGTGGTCCGGAGCCGAAAACCCGCCCCGTAGATCCGCCGCTGGGGGACGCCGCTGGGTGACGTCTAACCAAAAGTATATAAAAATATATAAAATATTATTTTGAGAAATTTTTCTGGTGTAATGATCATTATTTCCTTTAGCTCCCAGTGGAGCATAGGGCCCCTGGTGTAGGGATGCATTTAATTTGAATCAAAAAATAATTAAAATTTTTATTTAAAATTTAATTTTAAGTAATAACTAATTTTATTCAAATTTATTTATAAGGTTTTCTTGAGAGCAAAAAATTCTTTTACGGATTTAGTTTACTCATCGTGCATTATTATCCAAAGCCTGGCAAAATTTATAAGGTTTTCTTGAGAGCAAAAAATTCTTTTACGGATTTAGTTTACTCATCGTGCATTATTATCCAAAGCCTGGCAAAATTTATAAGGTTTTCTTGAGAGCAAAAAATTCTTTTACGGATTTAGTTTACTCATCGTGCATTATTATCCAAAGCCTGGCAAAGAACGCTCCAGGTATCTTCGTTATCTCGTTTAGGGGAAACGTACTTGAATAAAATATTAAGAAAAAAGGCTTGATATGATCCAATTTAATATTTGAAAATTAGTTTAAATCCATTTTTACTAATATTTTCGAAGTATGGCCATTATGGCAATTTAATTTCCAGATCCTTAAAAGATGATGACGACTATACCAGCTATGTTTCATCCTTTATATAAACTGTTTTCGCAACAAATTTAAAGTCGGCAGCTCTAAAAATATATCTTAAAATCGTACTTTTTTTAACTGAATTTATATATAAATATAAAAATTGGAGCAAAACTTTAGAAGCGGATTACAAGTTTTTTAAGGACTCCCTTCATAAAGGCTACAAGGTAGATCGATTTGTACCCAACATAGCCTAAAGATCCTTTGAGCCCTCCGTTCAATTTTCTCCTCAAATGTCCCGATTAGGGATGCGCGATACCGATCCGATATTTTGAATATCGAGAACATCGATGTCGATAATGAATATTCTATACCGATATTTTGTTTCTCGATTAATCGGCGATCCGATACCAATTTTTTTAGTATCGGTATCGAGTTAATTTTGTACTTTTGGCGCTTGAAACTTATTTATGGTGGTTGCCCATGCGATTTTCAGGTCCGGCTCAATACTTTGATTCGATTTTTTTTCCGGTATCGAGCATCCCGATGAACAGAAGCCAAAACAGTACGACGTATAAATAATCATACTTATCGATAACAAACTTCTTGATAAATTCAAAATACTGCTCCAATAGTCAAATAGAGTATTAAACAAAATAGTGGCAAGCATAAAAAATGCATGCATTTTTCTTAACCAAAAAAAAATATATATATATTATATTTGAGGGCCATAATTTTCGCATCAAGAGCTTTCAACTAATGTCAGAGATTAGAGAGCTGAGTTTTCTTTTCTCTTATTTTATTTATTGGCAAAACTGCAGCCGATAATGGTTTCATCGACAATTGGCCATTGGGGCCAAGATATTAGCGTGACCAACTGCATTGGGGTTAATCAAAAATTGTTAACCTTTAAGTTAACCGCGCCTCAGCGAGTCTCTCTGCCCTCTTAACCAACTGATCTTAGTGTTTGGCTATATCTAACTGAGTATCTATCTAAGTGCAGCAACGCATACATTAAATTTAATTGACTATCGTAAAAATTTAAGAAATTGCTTAATCAAAAAATCGTTGTTACGTATCGTTATACATATATAAATATTCGAGTGTGTGTCAGGTTGATTAGCTGGGCGTTAAGACTTTTTAAGGTGTTGCCAAAAATATTTTTTCTTGGGAAAAATAAAAAGTTTATGGCTTTTAAAAATGAACGGTTTTTAAACGTTTTTTACTTATCTTGTATGGTTAAAGTTGTTGTTCTTCTATATGGCTGAAGAATGCAGTAAGTCTAGGCCTAAACAGTTGGCCAACTGCAAACATTAATGAGCAAGATAAGTTTTTTAAGGAGTTCCGAGATTTATGCACTGCTAGTCAAAACTAATACAATAGGCATATAAATGAGACAAGCTCGCCTACAAGGTACATGTTTTTTTCATTTAATTCTTCTTAAACGTATAAAGGCGGGTCTTTTTAGAAAAAGCAAAAGTGTAAGAAGTAACTTTCCACTTTAGAAAATGAAACACCAATTCACACAAAGATAAAAGAATCACATTTAAAATATTATACCATACCAAAAATTATTTTTAGGCTACGAATATCGGCAAGTGTCTTCAAAACTATTTTACCATTTGGAAATTCGAAAACTAGGGGGCTCCATCCCCTGTATGCTTCGCACGCCAATCCCCGTAATGGCTTCTATATTCATTTCGACACATTTCGAGCATAATTTCTTTAATTTCTAATAACTTAAGGAGATCTAAATAACCAATTTTTTGGGTTTTATTGTGTGGGTGTAAAACGTGAAATTCTTTTGAAAGTTACATTTAATGCTGAGCGACTTATATATATGTATAACATTATCGTACAAAAAGCGTAACATGAGCATAACATAAGCATTAACAGTAGCGGTAGATTTTAGCAGTTACATTCATTTAACAGCTTGCGAGCTATGTTACTAACATTAAGTGGTTCACCTCATGAAACTACCGGAAAAGGGTTATTTTTAAAGTTTTTTTTTTTGTCAAAAAAGAAACGCTATACATCTATAATTTTTTACATTATTTTACATTTATATAATGGTACTTTTTGACAATACTAAAAAAAAAAAAACGAAATCAGAATTTTCCAAAATGGTGGCGTTGTTCATGGCAGACTGGGATGCCTAGCGTCCGTAATTTGCGTCTAAAATCAATAAATATTTTTTTGCTTTATTCAGTACACTTATTTATGCTATATAAACCACTGAAAAGTCAAACACAATTGAATATTCACTGTTTTATTTTGTTCCTGTCAAAATTTACGTTTTTTTGCAGTCAAATTGTTGCATAAAAAGTATGAAAAATTTGTAAAACTATTAAAAACTTTGGTATTTGAGGTCCATCGGTTGAAAACTTTTTGTGAAATCCTGCCCGCAGGTTTCAAAAATATGGTTTTGAGAAAACGCGTTTTAAAGTTTTTGTAAAATATAATTAGACTAACAAAACTGACAGAGGTCAATTCCTTCTAGCCTCTTTTCTGCTGTCGTTCCGTCTCCCAGAATCAACAAAGGATTTAGTGTCCCGCACAGCGTGACTGAAGCGCTCGTGCGTCGAACTACTCTAACGACTCTATCTTTAAATTCGATTTTTTCGAGTCAAACAATTTTTTCATTGAACGGATTTCGAGATATTTCGAAAAAAGCATTTTTCGAAGCTAGAAAAAAAGTGTCACTACCCAACAGTAAATATGTCTAGTTGCACTAAACTGATTTCGATAATTTTTTTTACTAAATTGTAAATTGTATATTTGAAACATACACTGAGCAAAAAAAAGTCGGTCTAAAATTGAAACTGTTTTCACTTGAATTAAGAATTCGGAATCTTGCAAATTCATTCTTAAAATAAGAATTTTTTACTCAAAATAAGCGCGAAAATACTGATAATAAGTGAAAAAATTCTTAAATTAAGGAAAAATTTACACAAAACAAGAAAAATCCTGTTTTACTTAAAATGAGAATGCTTATGAAATTGGCGAATTGTCGCGTAATTCAGAGCTGAAAAAATTGAAAATTTTATAAGTGCACCGCTTCATTTGTACCCTAACAATATTTAATAGCAAAACCTATGTTAGAATCAAGTATACTTAAGAAAAAATGACTGAAATAAATAATAATCGTTCTTATTGTAAACATATGAAAAAATCGTGTTTCAAGATTTCAATATCTGATTTGATTCAAGTACATTACGTAATTACTTTAAGAGTAAATATGGACTTGATACATGATGCAAATATTTTGGATCAAAATCTTGAAGACTTGTTTCAAGAATATTTCATACTCATATGAAGTATTTTGTTATTATTATTATTTTTTAAGAAATCATTGTATTAATTCAAGAATTTCGGACTTAAGTCGAAATACTTGATGTGAGATCGAAATTCTACATTTCAGGATTTTCGTTCTTCCACCCAAATCAAGTGTGGATTTCTTAGTTTTAAGTACGAAATGATTGATTTTTTTTCTCAGTGTATTTATGGTTTGGTCGCTATTCCTGCATTCATATGAAATTTTTCGTCGTTGTCAGCAGATTTTTAAGAAAATTATCTATTTCGAAAGTAAATTTGAAAACAAATTTTCATGTAGTTTTATTCTTGGCTCGTTGTTTACCAAATCGGAGAAAAATAATAGTAAATACATATCTACAAAAAAAAAAAAAAACTCTAAGCTTTAAGCTTGTCCCAAGAAAAAATCTGAATCAAGCTATTTTTAAATATCCTTATTATTTTCACTCTTTAAAAGAAAACCCTGCAGCACACCCTGACTACAAATACTTTCTTCTAAAAGTTGCTACCACATTTAATTAACTTTCTTTAAATTCTTCAAAAAATTAGAGAAATCTTTACCCAAGTGTTAAGATTTGCGTATTTTGTGCATGTCTGTGTGCATGTCTGTGTGCATGTCTGTGTGTTAACTGTCAAATGTTGACATTTGGCAACGACGCTCTAATATGTTTGACATTCATTGGGGTGCCATGCCACATGTTGCATGTTGCTAAAGTGGCCTGACATTTTAACGGGTTTTTGCATAAGTCCAGCAACAACACTTACAACAACAACAACTCGGCATAGTTGCCAATTGCACTTTTGAGTGCATCAACATTGCCAACTGATTGCACTTGTTGCATACGGTTAAAGTATTGGCAACATTTTGTTGTAACTTGATTGCCAGCAATTTTCAAATTGTCACAAACTCAGACACATTAATGAATTGAACAAGTGCGTAAAAGAGTGAAAAGTTTGAATAGAGGGGGTGATGAAGATGATGAAGCAGAGAGGGGTATCCTTGCGGGAGTGCAATCGAATTCAAATGCAAATGTTGTTTTCATTGTTAACATGTTGCCACAACATGTACGCAGTCTGGCAACATTATTTCTTCCTTTTATGATTTGTAGTAGTTGTTGAAAATCATTATGAGTGTGTATGTAAATTGGACATTTTAACACACATTGCTGGATTGACAGGACTATGATTGCGAAATTGGTTAGAAAGTGAATTTAATGTAATATGGAAATGTAAATAATAACATTTCTGAACATACATAGCTTTCGAAGCATTATTAGAGGCAGGGCCGTAGAGAGCGAATCCGGGCCGGGGGTTGAAATGTACCGGCCCCACTATTCCCCTCCGTCGGGCCTGATTAGACGGCTCGCAAATACTCGTGTTCATTCTGACAAGTTTGCTAAATTCTTTAGACCAAATTGAGAGGCAAAGGCCTAAGTAAATACAGGTCATAATAATCATATTACGTTAAATACTGAATTTAATTTGTTACGATATATATAAACAAATAAATACAAGAACATGTTACCTCAATGATGCTTTATATTATTTAAAGATGCTCTGAAATTACGAAATATTGATGTGTTCAATCAATCTGAGCTTACTGTCATCGCTTTATGGCGAGTTCTCTCGAAGGTAGTAGCATTGAGAAAATAAGGTAAAAAGTCCCTTAACCCTAGACACACAATGTTAGCCGAATAAACTAACATCATTTTTGTTCTTTTTTTCTTCTTAAAATACTTAATCCTCTTAATACTTTTTTTTTTGAATGTTCAATTAACTGCATGCCATTAAATGATTTAGGATTAGAGTTATAAGCAATTAAAAATCGTATTAGTCGATTCGACTAACATGTAGACAAACGTATAAAAAAAAACGTGTGGTCAGCAGGTTTAAAGAAACTGATTCGCCCAATAACCTATGCACTATTATTCACATCGTCTTCGAAGTAAAAGGAGCCAACTAACACGAACATAATGTTTCTCCGAATTAGGCGAGATTTCTTATCCATCTCTCATATAGTAGAGTCTTATAATGTGGACTAAGCTTTGTTTTGAGTTGATATTACAATTTTAATCCAAAAGGTTGTCGATAAGGAGGTCAAAAAGTTCAGCTGGGGCACTATGAATGCAATTCGGTATTTTTTAGGCAATTATCATTAAATAATAAAAAAGTTTTCTAAAGTTTAATTTTACAATCTTCGATCTTCGCAAATTGCAATAATTCTTTTTAAATGGGTTAAGAATTTTGTAACTACTGGATAAACTAGCTATATAAAATTACGTCTTGAGGAATAAGTCAAAATGATGAATTAAAAATAATTTCGAAAACCCCCGCCGCGGACTTCTTTACAGTTCATTCAACAGATCAATTATGGAACAGCTTTCAGAAGATTTAAGAGCATACAAATCTTGTTTAGTAAAAGCATTTAGTGTGTTCCCTTTATCACGCAGAAGTGGCAAAAATGACTTGAGCAACCATAAGAGCGGTGCAGAAATGCAGAAGTGCCAAGTCTACGAGATCACTTCGAAGTGTATATATATCCGATCTCGCAAAATGCTTACAACCCATTTTTCCGAAAAGCCGCCGTGGATCTGCCACTGGTCTATATTCTTATAACTATAACTATTATGGTAAAATAACTAAACGTTACTAAAAACAGTATCAACTAGGGGGATAGACCTTCTGCGTGCTTCGCATGGCAACCCTAGTTAGGACAACCCGATGTACTGTACCCTAAACTCCCCTGACATATGAATTTTAAGGCCTAAGCTGAATGAGTCTTTTTAGTCGGGCTTCATTTTTTGGCAGTAAAAGTTTTTACATGCCTCCACATACCGGTTTTGGGGACTGTAGATTCTCATACCTTTTAGATTATTTTAGGTAGGTTTTCTTTATTTTTTCTTGACATCGTGAAGTTTGCAGCCGATTTCAATAGATTTTCAAAAAATTAAAGTCAAGTGAAGAACAAAATTTCCTCTGGTTTTCGAGAAAAAATCGTGTTTTTTTTGTCGTCCTGATCATTTTGGTGTGATGCTTGTGGAGACTTACTCTTACTTACTCTACACAAACATAATATAGCCTTTGTACATAATGTTTTTTTTTTTAGATCATTTTTTGTTGGACCCCTCTCCATTCGCATCTTATCCACACTAGAAATTCGTTCTCTTGTATTGTTTTGAAATTAACAAATCAACAGAATGTAAGGAATTTTTGAAAGATACTATTTGAAGAATATTAGAATTTGCAGCATATGTTATTTCGGAAATTTTTTTAGGTGACGTATTATGGCTGAAAATATTTATTTTTGGGAAATATGAGCTTGGTAAATACTTTAGTGGTCTTTCTCCTATCTTCAGAGGAGTTTTACAAAAATTATATGGCTCAAGCCTTTTTGAGTATATAGCCTAAAAATCAGATATAATCTAAATTGTCATATATTATTTATTGCTGTCAAGTTGGCGATTATCGTAATTAACGATGTAAGCAATTGCTCGTTTGGAATTTAAGTTCTACTGATTAAAATTTTAGTTCATAATTATCGCAAAAAGTGTTTTGTGTTAAATGAGTTTCGCACCCACGAAGAGAACAACAATGACAACATCGAACATAAAAATAATGCAATTTGCAATACTTAAAAAAGGGAAGGAAGAGGGGTTAGTGGAATGCCGTTAAAAGAAACTCAAAGTTGGCTACAAAGTTGGCTTTGCAAAGTAAGACATAAAAAATAAAAATACTTAACACACCCTCTTAACAAAGCTGTTAACGACGCAAAATGCGTAGGATATGGCCATAAAATGTATGCTCAGTGTTGTTATTGTTGTTGTTGCAGTTGCCAAGTTATTGTTGTTGCAACAACAGGCGACGAGTTGTTAGCAATTTTTCTTTTTAGCGCGACAATTGCCCCAAAGGCGACACGGCGACAATTAAAATGCAAACAAATTGAATTGGCCTAAGTGTGTGTGAGAGCGTGTGTGTGTGTGTAAAGGTTAGCCAAAGTGTTTTAAGCCATAAAGCTGCGTACTTAATTTGGCCAGCAGCAAGCAACAGCTAACAGCAACAACAAAAACAACAACAACAACAATCTGGCAACTTGGCTAATCTGGTAAACTGGCAAACGGGCAAACGGGCGAGGTGGGGTGACAACAACAACCAATTTTTCGTGGCGAAAGTTGGCATGTGCCGTTATTTTAATTGCAACATGTTGCCGGACTAATTTGTCTCGCACTCGTAAAATGCAAGTGAATGCAACTTATTGTTGTTAAATGTTACTGCTGTTGTTGTTGTTTGCGTTGTTTCGTGTTGTTGTCTTTATCAATTGCTAGGCCACAATGTTGTTGTCAATGTTTGGAGGCAATACTAGAGATGTTGCATGCAGAATGGGCGTGAAGCTGTTGCCACTATTGGCAAAAGGAGTCGCAACCTTTTGTTAAAGAAATCAAGGTACCGATTAAAAACAATTGTCTCAGTTTTACCATTAACAGATAAATTTTCTTCTTACCGTCTTAATTAAAATAAATATTTTAAAAAATGTTGTCGAGCCATTGACGTTATTTCTCGTATTCCTTTTGCATATATTAGATTTAGTATTAGATACTCTACTAATTTTAAGACAGCAAATAATTTTTCGTACTGCTACTAATCAAGCAAGCAGTAAAGCAAGCAGTGCTCTATGTTCTAATATTTATAGCTTGAATGAGTGAAGCAGTTTTGTTTGTACTTTTTCTGTTTACCTATAATTTTTAATCGTGTTCTTAGCGAAAACCATCCATAGCGTTTTCTTGAGTGGCAGAAATATACCGACTTTAATAAAATTTTCAATTTTCACATCGCTGATCACTCAAACAACACGCGCGCAGTAATTGATTCTCGAATACAAACCAACTTGGACCAGAAAAAAGGGACGTCCGCGAAAAAAAGTAATCGATTGCATAACAGACGGCATTAGAACAATCGGTATAAGAAATTGGAAGGACCTTGCATAAGATCGCGACAAATGGAGTACGATTATAGAGATAGCTAAAGCCCACCCCAGTTTGTAGAGTGTTAATTTTTGTGGATTGAGTGATCATCATCATCATCATTCATAACAATGAATTATTTTGAGCAGCTAAATCTTAATCCTGGATCCAAAAAATCACAGCAACTAAGCCCGATACAATTTTTTTCGATTGATGAACTAAAAACTGCTACCATTTCAGAGCTCTGTTATACCTACAAAATAACAAGAGACTCTCTGTTTGCAATATCAATATTTCAGCCTTATTTACAGGAGTGTCACACAAAAAAAAGGTCAATTTCTACAAATAACAACCAGGGCGTCAAGATGAAAACAAGCAGCAATTTTTTTGCGAAAAATTTGCCTAGTGTGGCAACCGTGACCACAGCTGTGAAAAATCCCATTTCACTTATTGTTACTTACAATTCACAATTTGTTCAAGCAGTGATTACCTTAAGAAGCAACTTTTTCAGGCATAGATTATTAACTTTTTACATATATTATTGTACATTTATTTAATTTTTTTTTATAAACATTATATTGGATCTTTTAACGAAAGCACTAAGTACTTCTACACCACCTAGCTTACTTATTGTTGCTTACAATTCGTTCAAGCAGTGAATGCCTAGAGAAGCAACTTTTTTCGTATATTATTGTACATTTTTTTTTCTTATAAGCATTACATTGGATTTTTGTTATCAAGTGTGTATCCAAACTTCTACGCTACCTACCTACTTTTCAGCAGGTAAAGAACACTCGCCGTGTTCGCTCATGAATCTAGTTTTTATTTCAATTTAGACTTTTTTTTAGAAATAATCAATACATTATATATATCGCAAGCTGCATGAGATGCCTCTTGGTTAGGTATTTTAATTGCTATTGATTGCTTGCAAAGTAGGAACGAGGCTTGGACTTTAAACAGGGTTGTACTAAAGACAATATAGGCTTTTTCAGGCTTTCGGATCCACCACATAAAAAAATATGGTTTGGTTTGCAAAACAAAAATATGTATTTCAGAAATAAAATTATGATTATTTGTGGAACATTTGCTTAGATAAGGTTTAGTAGACTGCCAAGTAAGACCCAGAATAACCAGAGACTTTTCCAAACATTGTGACGCACATTATGAAAAGATTTTCGTTGATTCTATTGTAGTTATTCCATTGCGCCTATGCGTCGCTTGTCACGCACCCATCTCTAGTAAACACGAAAACTTGCTGCTTCTTTAATACATATACTCGTATGCCTAAGCTTGAGCGTAGAGGCAGCAATTGATTTGATTTGATTATATCTACCAGTTTTTCGCTCTCCCATTCAGTGTCTCCATCTCAGCTACCTCCTCCTAGTACGTGTATCTATCGTTATTTTCCCCATAGTCACACAGACAAACATTAAGCTGTCAGCGTGCGCCCAACTTGGCAACACATTTAGCCATGGCTTGCTCTAATCTATAAGCAGTAATCAAATTTTTGCTGCAAGGCCTCAATCGGTGCACCACTTGGGCTCGGGCCTGAACGGGCACAGCCTATAATTATGCAACACATGTTCAATCCAACAATTGGCCATAATTTAGTCAAAGGTAATTGAGTAAGCGCGACGCGCGTCATCCAGCCTAACGCCACAGCGTTGCTTGACCTATCATTAAAGCCAATTGAACCCATCCCTCCTTCCGGGATCTCTGCGAAACTAAGCCAAAGTAACTACTACACATACACATAATATACGCACAGTAGCAATGGCTGGTCATGGCTTTTTGATTGAGCACTGCCAAGCTGCCGGCTAGTACTGAAAAGATGATGATAGTCGAGCAATACCGACTAAACGATACACTAGAATATATTCGGCTAGAAAAAAGGCCCGTCTTTGTTGCTCTAAGAATCTTTGGTGCATCTTACAAGGAAAACTTCAGCTACTACTTAGTCATAGGTTGCAATGTATTGTATTGTAAAAAAAAAAGCAGAAGCCTTGTTTATTTATTTCTAGTTTGGCGCATTATCTTTGCGCCAAGCTGTTATTTAATTATATGGCATTAGAGACGGGACGGGAGCTGCTTAACTTGGCCAGGAGTAGTCCGCATCTACGCATTACGATGCCTGGCATGTCTGAGCTGAAATGCAAGAATTCCTTTGTATAAGCGAGTAACTCTGGTAATTGCCAGCTTTAATGATTACCAAAGCAGTCAGCTTGAAACTTAGAGAGTGCCACAGATAGCTCTTTAATTTGCGGAAATTGCAAAGTATTGCAACGGAGTGAGTGTTGGCAGGGGGGGGGCATGTTTAGTTACTATGCTTTCGGGGCTGGGGCTGGGGGCTGGGCAGGTGTAATCTTGATAGCGTGATTGTCTTGGCTTAACCTTTGGGGCCGCTCCCAAGTTGCCAACTAGCTGCAAAATAATCTGTGGCCATATTTGTTGCACACTTCACTTCATTTGTGCCACATTATACACCTACAAATGTCATTCAAAGCACAAACCAAGAAAAAAACATGTTAATTTAAATGCAAAAAACAATACCAAAAAAAGTAACTATATAACAATACCAAAAAAAAAAAGCAAAAAAAAATAGAAAAAACAAAATCAAACGACTCGAGATCACAAGTCACGATAATGATAAATCGCAGCTAAACATTTAAGCAGTCCATATTGTTGTTGTTGTTGCCACAAAAGGTCGAGGGTGGCTACATGCAACAACAACAACAACGACAACCATAACAGCAACAACAAACGGTAGAAACAAAAGTATCTCAGTAGCAGCAAAAAAGTTATTTACTCATTGTACAATAAAGAAATAAATAATACCAAAAAAAGATAGCGTAAAGTAAGTTTGAGCCAACGAAGTTCGCATACTCTTTCCGAAATATCAAATATTTGTTTAACGATCTCATGTGATTTTTTAAATAAATGAGAAGATAACCTATCCAAATTGTTTTTTAGTACTTTTTAGTATTTTTTTCCAGTGTCGCAGGACTGGGGGTAAAAGTAAAAACTATACTTTTAGCTTGGACGAAAATATTTAGTTTATAAAACTTCCAGGGATGGTTGGGACCCTTTTCTAAGTCTACCACACCCCCATCCCACAAATACGAAAACTCGGTTTTAGACTACTCCCGAAAACCCGTTGTGGAATTTTATATTTGCGCCTAAGCATGGATCATGAACTCAGAACGATTTGATTCGATTTAAGCCGATTGGGGAGTGGTATTCCCAGAAAGTAAGAGAAATCAAATTCGGTAGATTTAGATTTTTTCAATAAAAAAACGGATTGTTGGTATATTGTGAAAAAAAGGCGTCCAATATTAATATATTTTTAACTTTATGTTTTAAATCTTCAAACCTTTAATAATTTTTTAAGGGCATCCAATTTCGAAATTTGATTGAAATTTGATGAAAATCCCCGAAATTTTCCTAAGGGGGGAACAGTGCAAGATGTAGACATGAATCGCCAAATTTTAGCTGACCTCAGATAATCCGCATGATTTGGTAAAATTTGGATTCTCTAGCGCTCCTTTTGATCAGACGGACGGATGAATAGAAATGGCTATATCGACTCAAGATTTACTTTATGTGGAAGGATTTCCTATCCTCTACACTTTAAATACGAATATCGTGTCAAAAAGACCTTTTCTCTTCTTATAAATAAATAAATATATATTAAAAACAAAATTTTTTTGTTCAGAGTTAATTGAAAACTCATTTTTATCAATTTTGATTAGAACCGCAGCTTTTTTTAAAAGTATTTTACAGCTATGGGGGCTACTGCTTCCATTAACCGGAGATATCTCATTTTCTGATCTAAATTTAAATCTAAATAGGGTTTTATTTAAAAAAAAAAAATTATTCGTTTTTTGAAACAGAACTCTTTTTATCTGACGGTATAAGCATATAAGATATTAAAAATATTATATATACTATATAATTTTATGAATTTATGAATTTAAGAACTTTAGCGACTTACGAAAAAACATCAAGTTTCAAAGTATTTTTTTAAAAATTAAACCCTATTTAGACTTTGAATTTAGATCAGAATATATCTTCCATTTGCCTCTTAAAATGATATATATTCGGTTTATTAAATGAGTATCCCACATAGCTATAAAATACTTAAAAAAAATTAATTATCTGTTACATTTTGTATATTTTATGTGCCTATGCGATCAGATAAAAAGTTTTCTGTTTCTAAAAAGGAATAATTTTTTAAAATAAAAAATTGTATTTTGACGTTCGACTTTGTATAGAGATCCCTCAGAACCAAATGTATATTTTCGAAATATATTTTTCTGTTGTTTTTAAGACCCCAGTGTTGAGGTTTAAATTAAATTTCGACAAAGTTGACAATTTGAAAAAAAAAAAAAAAGCCATAGTAGACAAAAAGCAGCTGCTCAGTTGATCACAATTTCTTATCTCTATCAACACGGCTTTCTTTCTTTTTGGAGCAAGTAAATAACTTGCAAGCTTTATGGCCAACTTGTGAGAGTCTACCTGAAGAGTATAAAAACACAACTCCAGCAATAACAAAACATGACCAGATGAAAAAAAATCAACCAACGTGTCACAGTTCGTGAAATAACAATAGTTCACAATCGAGCCGGCGGCTGGAAGATCAAGTCCCGAACCCACCATACCCCAGACCCAGCAGCTCCACTCAACTCCGATCAATATCTCAATGAGTTGACGATTGAGCCAAGCTGCCGAATCTTTTGGTTACTCCATGGCAAATGCTTGTCATTGATTTGGCTTCTGTTTTTGGAGTCTGGAGATTGTTCCAAGAGGTTTAGTTTGTAGTTTGTGCCCTCAGTTGATTGCCAGCGACAACTGGTAGCAAATAAATAAGAAAAAAAAACCTTTTAATAAAAACGCTTTTTTTTGTTTGTCCAAAAAACTGTGTTTTTTATTTATAAATTTATGTTATGCATAAATTATTAATGTTTATTATAGTGCATTTAGCTATAAAAGGTCACAGTTAGTTTATGGAGCTTTATTTACTTGTATATGTTTTTTTGAGATTTTTTTTTTGTTGTAGATCACGAGCGACCCAAATTGATTTTGGTAAATGAGAATGTTTTGTATAGTTAAATTTGGTCATATCGTTTTAAGCTGATTGATAAGGCAATAATGTTATACCAAATTAGCTTGTTTTTTTATAAGTTAGAGCCAGTAAAATGTTAAGTTTATGTTATGATGTGCTAGGTATGGTAAGGGTATTGAAAATTATGTTGTTGCTATAAGATTTAGCAAATAAATTAGTTTTATAGAAATGGAATTTAAAAATAAGCTGAAGCTGATTAGCGTGAATACTTTTTTTTTTTAAAAAACTCAGCAATATCAATTTATTGATCGTTATTTTAAAAACGAAATGGGCTTGTATAGAAAATGTTTACAGTCACTAACATTTTTTTTTTAAATTCATAATTAAATAATTTAAAAAAACAACAAATTCTTTAATAAGTTACTAGGTACTTGTATAAGAACTCGTGGTTAACATAAAATTTTAAATAAACAGTTTGCCTGTGCTATTTAAGATTAATATCTTATATATATTAAAAATTTATAAAATTTTATAAATAAATTAAAATTTAATTTCAGTGTCATATTTCAGATTTACATTTTTACCATCTAACGTTTATCCCCAGCACTTACCTCAAACTGAATCTCCTTTCAAACTTGTCTTTTTAATCCAATCAAGCTTTTTAAGTGTGACCGTAACTGCCACTCGTCCAATCTTCGACTGCATAGTAATCAGACAGTTTCGTTCCGAGCATTCCGACAATCACTCGTTCACTTGTTTCACTTATCGTCGCAATTTATCAATTACAAAATCAACAAATATTTGACTATTTGTGTCGCTAGTTGAAAAATCCACAAACATTAACAAATCGACAACAAAATGGCCGTAAAGCATTTGCCAGGAAAAATCTCTTAACACTAATCAAAAAAAAAATACAACAAAAAAATACTAAAACTTGTGGTGCGATAAAATTCAACAGATAAACGATGCAAATTCACACGTTTGACAACATCTACAACAACTTCTTCTACAGCAACAACATTAACAACAACAACAGCAAGATCTACAAATATGCAAAGCTTCATGTCTTGGTATTTGAATGGGATAGTCTCTCAGCAGCCCACCTGCTCAGGTGCTCGCCAAGGTGTCAAATCAACACAAGTTGCGATCGTTGTCAAACTTTCTGTAGCTGGCAACATTTTTTATACTCTACAGTCAAAGTATGGCATACTGAACTTGTAAAGAAGTTAGAAAAATAGAAAAATATCTACTAGTAGACTGCGAGAATATCTGTACCTAGTAGGCTCAAGTTAGGAATATCAGCTTGAATCTTCTTAGGGAAAATCTTAACGATTGTACGCAACATTTTGAGGAGAATTGAAAAAGCCAGACTAGACAATGTAAGACACTTAAAAAAGTTATTTTCGGTATTTTTTAGCTTACGAATTATATAGGGCTCAAATTAGTGAATGTAGTAAAAAAAAAGAAGGTATAATCTCAACATCTATACTTTTAAAATATTAAACTTTGCATTTATTTGAATATTGAGTAAATAAAGAGTAACATAATCCTATATTTAATAAAGCTGAACTCCATAAATTTTTTATTTAGTAGAGCTATGGATATTTTTTCTCATGAAGCTATCAACGTACAACTTTCTTATTTTACAACTTAATAAGGGTTGAACCTTGAAATTACAAAATAAACTTAAAATTGTATTAAATGTTTTTTTGGGGTATTTTTCATGATTAGGGGCTCCGGTTCGGCGAGAGCATAAAATAGAATTTTTTATAATTACCTATTATGTGAAAAAAAAAATATTTTTATGTTCCTTTAACTCCTATTTGGAGCATAGGGCGTCAATGACGATTCGGTAGCAAGAAAGGTTTCAGGTAGGTAGGTTGCTAGCCCTCCTACCCTAGCTTGGTGATAGGATCTCTATCTGGTATTTTTTTTTCCCACTTACCTTGCATATTGCCGAGCTTTCCCCTATCCGCCTAGGTACCTGGGAACGCGTCAGATGGGAAACAATATTTGAGAATAATTGAATTATAAAATAAATACAACAAAAATATGCAACAAACTTACTTGCGTCATCTAACGACAAACACTAATAAGCGCAACTATCTCTTCACCTGGCGACAAAAAATTAAATACAAAGATACGGCCACACTGAACCAATGACCACGACAGAAAATATAACAAAACAAAACATGGGCATGTCCCAGACCATTTTTCGAAAAAAAAATTTTTTCTTGTGAGGAGTAAAACCAAATCAAAAGTTCCCTAATAAATGGCGCTAACTTGGCAAACTCTGATCTCTCTAATGCTTATATAACAATTACTTCTTTTTATTTGTTATTTGTAGTGCCCAAGGCAGCGTATTTAAACGTCCACTATATAAAAATTGAAATTTTTCTGCATTTTATTTTTGCCAGCAACTTGTTGCTGCTTAATTTATGCCAAGCTGCTAATTTGCATACCGTTGATTACAGAATGCACCCCTGCATTTGTCTCCCTCTCCCACCAGCCGAACCAAATCAATCTTACTGCATATAATACTATTTACTAGAGAGCACTGCAGGCGCCGGTCACACACACACACACAACGTTGTGGCAGAGAGCCAATTTAAGCGTAGCAACATTTTTTTCATGCCCCCTGGCAACATTTGCAACTGCGTCAGCAACATGTCGCCACGGTGCAAGTTTTTAATGCATTGCCAAAGTGTTGAAAACCTTTTTTTTTTTTTTGATAGGCGGAAATTGTTGCTGCTGTTGTTGTTGCAAATTCAATCAGCCAAAAGTGCAATCGGGTACAGGCAGGTCAAATGCCACTAATGAGTTGCCCCAGCAAGAAGAAGAAGAAGCAGCAGCAGCCAAACCAAAGACGAGTTTAAGCCCAGTCAGTTGGCCGGCAAGTGTGGGCTAAAAGAACACTCAAGGCTATATTAGCAAAGTGATAGGCTAGGCTTTACATATTATTGTGGTTGTTGTTGTTGTCTTTCGCTGTGTGGCAAAGTAATTGCAGCATTATGCATAAATTGCATTACAACAACATTGAAAAAGCTTCTGATGACAAAACATCACACACGCTGCCAAATGGTGCGTAGATATATACTCTTTCAGAAATTATGATTCCTGGCGATATTTATATCTCTGTGACCCAACACCAGAACATTTAAGGAGTTGCTAAGCCCGCTAGGATCTTTTATATTATATGGCTATCCCAGCAGAGTGAAAGCCTCCGAAATACCTCTTTTATTGACTAGAAGCCAAAAGCTGAACAATTTTATTTTCTTCAGTTTTCATAGGAAAAACTAATTTTTATACAAATACATATTATCACTAAGGGGTGCGGCCCCCTGCGTACTAAGTACTATATTCTCTACTTCATTAAAGAAGAAGAAATTCCCATTATTTCCATAATTTTTCTCCAATTTTGATAAGAAACCACTAATTTTCTTCGTAATCGATCAAACTTTACGAGCCATAAATAACACTGTATGATAAAAAATTTTTAAATTTTTAAATTTACATTCGAAATAGAATCTTTCTCAAAAATTTGCTGAAAATTACGAAAAATGGCAGAAGACTGGATAAATAACGACCAAATCGTAAATTTGGTAATTTAATTATATTCAGTTTGGTAAAAAAAATTATCAAAATCAGTTTAGTGCAACCAGAGTTATTTGCTTTTAAGTAGAGACACTTTTTTTAATTTCGAAAAATCTCGAAATCCGTTCCATGAAAAATTTTTGGACTACATTTTCAGTTTTTGTGAGCCATTTTATTACGGAAACGAGTAAAACATGTTGAGGATACATTTTGCAGTAAACTTGTGTAATTAAGAGTAGTTTTTTAGTAGGTACTGATGAAGCAGATCACCAAAGTGGGTTAGGTAAAGTAAAAACGGCTGCCTGACTAACTTTGCCTGAGATTCGATACTTTGTGATACCATCAAAACTATCACATCATTTTCTCATTTTATCTAAAGAGAGGACCAGCCACGTGTAATAACAGACAGCTGTAAAAGATAGAATTCTGTAAAACAGGACTAGGAGTGGAACAAAGAAGTTTTCAAGAATTTTATGCTCTTCATTGTCGCACTAGTTCTTACAAAAGTCATTGAAGGGTTGATATACGGTTGGCCAAGTTATTTGTTCGTCTTTATGCTCAAAATATTTAAACTTTTAAGCCTAACAAAAAACAGCTGTTCAGCTGCGGTGTTTTTCAGTGTCAACGCAGCATAGCAGCGCTTCTTTTTAAAGAAACACTTTTTTTTCAAAATACTGAGAAGTGGAAATCAGAGTTTCTTCAGGTTTCCTGCTTATTAGTGAGAAAAATAATAAAAAACTGTTTATTATTTAACATTGTTATAGCCTAGAGAATGAATATTATTTGGATCGTTAAATACCTTAATTGTTATAAAAAAATTTAAAAAAAAAATTTAAAAAAAAAATAAATTTTTTTTTTTTTAATTTAATATTTTATTTATCATGGAAACTCTTGTCAATATCTTTATTCGTTTAGAAGATATGGCTTGTCAAAGATTTTTTTTTTTTTTTGTTATTTATTTTTTTATTGGCAATCAACCGATACAAATTAGGTTATAATCCAATTTTGATAAAAAATTATTTGCTACAAAAAAAATCAAATTTAATGTGTGATTTGTCAAAGAAAAGTCAAAATATGAAAAACCCAATTTTCTGTTATCGATAAGTCGATAAATAATCGGAATTTCGCAATTTTGACGTGGTTACTATTGGCTAGTAGCTCTATCAAATATATAAAAATCGTCAAAATCGGAGAAGTCGAGGGGAAAAGTGGCACGCTTCACTTATTTTCGCCGTTATACTTACCATATGTCCAAAATAAACGAACTAAATACAAAATAAAAATCTCTTAAAAAGTAATTTAACATCGCTCCAATCTACCACCGCTACTCGTTTTTCGATTACTTTACCATTATTTATCGTTTATTTATTTATGTTTAATCAAGCTTTATTTAATGAGTAAAAAAAATGCGTTTTCCTAAACATTTGACTCTTGCCTTGAGCTACGCCCCAGATTTATTGGCCTTAAGTAGCAGTCAAATGCAAAATGCCTATAAATATCTTCTTGTTTTTCTACATGCCACTTTTAAACTTTACTGGCTACATTATGTGGCAACATTCCTATTTTTTTTTTATGCATCATGCCAACAAACAACAACTGATAAAATCATTCATTTGCTCATGAATTAATGTTTGTGGGCTTGTTTGGAGCGAAACTGAGCGGAGAGGAGACAAAATGATATGTGACGATACAATGAACGCTTATTACATCCCATGAAAATATCAGATTATTGGCAATTATGTGCTACAAGGATCTTTTAGATGCATCTCCGTAATGGCATTGACAATGGAAACGATGACAAGGCAGAGGCAGCAAATTTTTTAATACTGCTCCGTCATGTGATGATTTTTTTTTGCGCATACGTAAATGTCAATTTTTTATAAAGTGTTGGATTTAATATGATATAGTGATATGATCAATCAAATTTTAGAGCGATTTCTTATAATATAGGGTGCGCATGATAAATTGCGTGCCGTGAAAATGTTATGCAATCATGATGTGGGAAAAATTCGGCTGAGCCGGTTAGGTTAGGCACAAGGCCGAGATCACCCGGAGACCTTGCGGTAAGGAGAAGAGAATGCTGGGTAGGGGGAGAATAAATGCTGGTTGTTGGGGAGGTGAAATAGGTGGGTGGTGCCAAAAATTCGCTTAATCCTCCTGCTTGCTGAACCTTTTCGAGGATTCGATAAAAAGAGCCAAGTCCGTTATGGGCAGATTTGCCAGACTGCCCAGGTCTTCATAAGAGGGCTTTCCCAGATGCTGGGTGCGTTTCTTAAGAAGTGCAGGGTAGTCACTCAACAGGTGTTGGATGGTTTCTATCTCTTGCTTATCCCCGCATCTGTGAGAGAAATCGTTGTGGGGAACATGCGTCAACTCGTTATAGCTCCTGTCACCATACTAGTCCTGCTCTTGTGGAATCGCAGGAGCTCGGAAGTTCGCTTTGGGTTGTATCTTGGACGGAGTACACGGGAGTTGTGACAACCGGACACAGTGTTCCATTGTCTTTCTGCCTCGGGTCTGGCTAAGCCGGTTAATATAGATCAAGATAGATGGAGACGTCCGAGAAACCAAAAAGTTATAGTTATTGGGTGATTTGAAAAGTCAATATATGAATTTCGACTAGGTACTTTAGTTACTTTTTGAGTAGGAGGTTGGTTCAAAGTCCTAGCTTGGTTGAGAGGTGATCTTAACTCAGAAGCAAAGCGTATTCTCCTCGACTTGGCCTTAAATAGCCTTTATTGGTGACTGACTGGAGCCACTACTTCGAAGAAAGAGGGTTCGTACAGCTTTTGGTGAATTTTAATGGCCCAATCAAAGTTTGACAAGTTCAAATGGCCAAACATTTGTAGCTAATTACTTTTGGTAAAGGGTCTGCCAAGCCACTTTCAATTAAATACCTTGTAGTCTTTTAAAAAAAAAAAGATAAACTTAAACAATAAAATTTTTAAGCACTTGGCGACAACATTCCAGACCGCAATAAAAAAATGGTTTTTAAAAAGCCAGCCTAAGCATTCCGCTGTCAAAATATGCTCTAATCTTAGTGAATTTTTGTGGCTAATACCAAACCTCAGCTAACCCACAGCAATCACATAACCACACAAAACCATCGTCTTGAAAACTCCGAAGCATGCAAGGTATTCGCATAGCAATAACTCAGCTCATTGTCAGCGCCGCTGACGACCCACACACTGACCCCGGGGGGAATTACTATGGCGTGGAGTTACAAAGGTCAGACAAAGCCAGCTAGAGAGTCGCCTCATCTTTATGGCCAATGCAATTTGTCAATTCCATAAGTAAGAATCTCTGGGCAAGCGGCACATTGAGGCGGCCCCACACGTCAGGGAGTCATAAAAAAAGCATAAAGAGTGAGCAATATCGGAGGTGCTTAGTGGTGTTGTGGAACTTGTGGATAGACTGACGGAAGGCCGGGTAGTTGGCGATAGACGTAAAGTCAGAAGCCAAGAAGCCATGGCCGCAACACTTTCTGCTAAAAACCATATACATAAGCGTATGGGCTTTATGTACAAATATTTTTATTACAGTTAGCATGCAGGTTTTTGCTGGAATTCCATTTTTATACACTGTAGTTGTTGGAAGAGGGGTATGCTGGATTTGTGAAACAGGCAGAAGAAGGCGTCGACAGTGGCTTCATATAAAATTATAAATCTTAGAGCCCTTCTAATTATTGCTTTAAAGTTTGGATGAAACTTCAAAAAAATCTTTCAAATTTTAGACCCATTTTCTACAACATGGACTCATACTTTGATACACTTCATTTTATTGACACTGGAAGCCATTGCTATTTTTGTTACAATAAGTTTATCGTTCGTCGAAATGACGACGACGGATTTTAAATCTATATAAGTGAACAAGCTAGCCTTGAAACAAGAAAACTTTGACAAGTTTATCGTTCGTCGAAATGACGATGACAATCCTTTTTAGGAAAAGTAGATGCAGTGTATCCCTGCGTCGGGCACCGCTTCCGTCTGATTCGCATTTTCTTTTTGAGTTGCAGTTGCAGTTGCTTAATGGCCACAGCTGCTGTTGGAAGCTGCTGCACTTGCAACTTGGTGTCCTCTATGTTGTTGTCGTTGTTGTTGTGTCTGTCGTTATGTTGCATTAGAATAGGGCAACAAATCATCTCCATTAACCTAAAACAAAACTGCGCAGACAATCGCGGAACGTGCATCTGTAACACGCCAAAGCAACTGCACACAAAATGACTTTTTTTCCATTTTTTGGTTTGGGTTGATTTGGATTTAGGTGGTCCACAGGTAAAACAATTTTCACAACAACAACTACAACAACGAACACATAAAACACAACAGCAAAAGGTGATAAAATTGGTGTCACTTGTCACGTAGAACGTTAATTGTGAAACGGAAATGTTGCTACGTGTTGTTATTGTCGTTGTTGCTGTTGTTGTTGTTGTTGCCTGTCGCATTTGTTGTTTGGTGCTGTTTGGCACGCCTGCTAAGCAACATGTTGCAAGCAAGTTTGTTATATAATTTGTGTCTTTTGTGGCAACACTAACAGCTGTCAGTTGTCAGTATCCTCCCACTTGGCGTTGATCTTGTTGTAAAAATTGAAAAATTCAATCAAGATACACGAATTATACCGCCAGTCGTGCCATATCCTTCTCCAACACTCACAATTTGCTCTCTTTCTCACTATTTGTTAAAAAAAAATGTAATTTGTTAGTTTCATAGCGTTCGAGGACGTCGTCATAACAATCAATAAGTTAGGAGTGGATTTTTAATTTTTATAATACGAAAAGAAATCCGTACTAAAAACCATTTTATGAAAATGTGAGAAGTATCTTTGAGAACATTTGAAAGCAATTATGAAAGTTATTTACTTGAAGAGATCTCCGTTCCAACCCCAAATCTGGAAGTAAAACTATTACTAATACTTTTAAAGGGCAAAGCGAAGGCGAGATCACTTATGAATTTTTTAATTAAAAAACAAATTTGTGTTAAAAGTGTTAACAAATAATCAAAATTTTGTTTAATTCAACATTTTATTTTCTTTTAAAAAAAAAATGCTTAAATGGCTTTATTTGCTTAGGAGATATGTCTTGTCAAAGAGATGTCTAAAATAAAATCTAAACATTCAGTTATCGATAACTCAATAAATAATCGAAACTTGACAAAAAAAATTATTGAATAGAACCTCTAAAATATTTAAAAATCAAAAAAAGGTTGGCTTAAAAACTAGCCCGCCTTACTTATTTTCGACGTATCTTATTAATCCACTCCATCCAATAATAACAATAATTTCGAAGCTTTTCAAAAATAATTTATTCCTGAAAGTAGCGTTCATCAAAAAAAATACAATAAAAATTTGTTGGATAATTTGATGTGTATGTTATTGATGAGAACCACATTGTCAAGAGAGTTTTAGCAAGACATCAGGTACTTAACACAAGCGGCGCTATATATAGGGTGGACCATCTGTTGGTTTGTTTGTTAATTGCATTTTATTCATATATTTTGAAAAAAAATTCTATCTATCTTTATATACCAAATGCAAGTTTGAAACTACTCATTTATGCATGAAAAAATTCAGACGCGGACGACTTTGGGATACCCTGTACCACCACATTGCAATCAAATCAAGTATATTGCTTCACAGCTCAAAAAGACAATTGATTGCCAAATTTGTCTACGATAACTTCATGAACAGAAAAAAGAAACAGACGATTTTTTCCCAAAAAATGTTTTCTTGACCGATCGGTTCTATTGGGGACATATGATATAGTCAACCGATTTTGATCAAACTTGGTACAATGAAACTCCAAAAGACTTCCCAATGCCAAATTTGGTAACGATATCTTCACAAACAAACGAATTATCCATCGAAAACTTTTGTTTTTTTTCGAGGTCCTCTGAAACACCCCTATGGGAGCTATATAATATACTGCCGATATCAAAAAAATAAAATAAACTTGTCTCCTAGCGCTTACCAGCTATGTGATCTAGGTGTTCATACGGACGGACAGACGGACATGGGTATATCGACTTCTCTTGTCACCCTGTTCATACTTTAGGTAACTTTGGGGGTCTCCGATGACGCATTCTATATGTTACAAAACCACTAGATGGCCCACCCTATATATGCCATCATCTTATATAAATTAGTGTATTCCCGTCTTATGGCTGCTTGGTTAACTTTCAGTGATCGAAACTACAACTTCCTGCTACAGTCGATCCAATTAAGTGATCAATTTGCTTATCTCAGTGTTTTCTTTCAAAATGCAACTACCTTAAATTTCCCATTGTCCAGCTGCTAAACACTTGCAATCAAAAATGTCAACATTTAATTACGCACACAACAAACTGTTTAAGTAACTTGCAGCCGTCATCTGACAATAACTACAAGAGCACAACAACAACAACAACGACAACACCAAAGTGTTGCACAAATCTGGCCAGAAATTAACATAAATCCAATCACACAAAAGCCCCGCTTTGTAGTCACAACTTGGCCAAGAGTCTCAACTTGAGTGACGCGGTTCGGCCAACAACTGACTGTAGGACGTGCCGTTTAAGCTGCCAAAGAAAGAGGGGTTTGTCCGATGCTGTCGAGGCAGAAAGGGAGAGAGGTGGCTGAAGGGGGTTGCCAGACTGTTGCACATTCGCCCACGCGACTAATCGCGCAACTGTGCAACACGCCAAATGCAGTTAGTTGCTGGAGTTTTTTTTTTGATTGGATTTTATTTCGATTCATTTTTGTTTTTTTTTTTTGAGCGCCCTCTGGCTGCCGAACTCGCAAACTTACTTTGTCAGTAACGGAGGCAACAAAATCCGTTACCCATCAGGCGTTCAAAGACCAGACCAAGTGACACTCTCTTTTTTTGTCTTTTAATACAAACAACAAAAGTTTATAGCGAAAAGATATACGAGATACTATTTACGCTTATTTCCATTTAAGACACAGAACTCGGTCTTTTTTAAGTTAAAAGAATGAGCTTCAGAAAACACTTCCGCAAAACTCTTACAAGTTTGATTTCTGCACGAAGGTTGAAATTGAACGGAAATTTTGCGATCCAGGCTTAGGGATTAAGACCTTGGTAAACACTTTCCTGGCGCAGAGGAAATGCTGTGGAGAGTTCCTGTCTGGTGGAGTGTCAGCCCCAGCTAAGGCTCGGGTGCAGTAGCCTAATCAATTGCTCACTTTAAATCTTAACTGATTACTGAAATCGAAACAAATTAATACGAATTGAAACGAACTACGATGACGACCTTTGACTTGAATTTAAGGACAAGATTTGGAATTTAGAACGTTAGGACACTGCTGGATCTCTCCCGGTTGGGGCAAGTCTGCAAAGAATTTGAGGCCCTATGTTCCTATTTGGAATAGATTATGTCTAAAGAATTCTGTTCTTTTTTCAACTTCTTACCAAGAAGCGAATATATAGGAGGCATTGTAGAGTATGTCCAAAACAGGTTTTTTATATATCTCCTAGCTAGTACACTTCACGGGATCAAAAAGGTCTCCGAAGGTTATGGCATGCACGCAACGCCTTGCCAATTTGTTCTAGTGACGTAGAAGAGTGGCTTCTTGTGACAGACACGTCAAATAATCTGGCATCTGCAAATTTTTATTAGTTCCCGTATGTGGTCATGTCTAACTAATGTTGAATCCTTTTTGTTTCTCAATCTCACAGATTTCTATGATAGGCGTTTTTTAAACGCATGACAATATCTTGGTATAAGCCCATAACACCTGATATGATTAAATTCACCTAGTCGAAATTATATGCTAATGGCTAGGAATATATATCATATATTGGAAGAAGTGAAAGCAGGGTATCCCATCTCCAACGATTCCCTTTTTTACTCTCAGCTATCGTATACGAGTTGTTGTATTGACTTCGGCAAAGAAGCTAGGACTTCAGTTTTTTTTTGGAGCTTAAAGAGTAACCAAACTTTGTCACTCCAATTTTCTCTGCTACTTTTTTGTTGTTGTTGTGTTGTGTTTTTTTTAAATATGTTTTTTATGCAATGTTTGTGATTTGAATATTTGTGACCATGTATCTGTAACTGAATTGTCATTTAACTGACGCGAAACTTTTTGCATTTTGCGCAAGCGCGGAGGCTGCTCAAGTCAAGTCAACCCAGTCAGCTCGAGTAGAGTCGTTTGGAGTAGAGTCAACTGGAGTGTGGAGTGGTGTGGAGTGGAGTGGAAGTGGTGTAGAGTCGACTTGGCTGTAGGCTCATGAGTGTCACAGACTGTGTGTGCCGTTGAATCTGTCGGAGTGTCTGTCGGGTCTGCCAACTTATGAGGCATATAAATGTTTAGGCAAACAAAGTCACAAACAATTCAATTATAAAAATGCAAATGGCCTGGCAGATAAGCAATGCAACTAAAAATAAATTTCAAAAAACAACAAAAAAAAAAAAGAAAAAACTAAAAGTGTTGCGGCATTTGCATGTTGGGGCAATTTTATATAAATGTATCTTGAAGATACTATTGCAAATGCAGCGTTTTTGAAGTGCAGTATTTTTTAGACTTTTATTAAGGAACTACTATTTGGTACCTGAAGAAATATTTACTGAAAGTTAATTTTGAATGCTATCTCTGGGTAAAATTTTCGAATTAATTTAAAACACATTTTATTGTGAAATATTTGTTCTATTACTATTTACACAGAAGGAAAGGGATACCTTACATACCAGACTCGGAAACAGTTCCTTTTTCAGTCCCAAAAATGGCACTACCAAGAAATAGCTCCAACCAGTTAAATAACACAAATCTATTAAAAAAGTCGTTAAAATCGATAACCATTGAAACAGAGCACTTCGAGTATAAAAAAATAGGGAATCGGATCGACTATAAGCAGAAATTATGCGACTTAATCTATAATAACTTTTTTCAAAAGAAGGGGTCAACATTTGGTTTCAACAAGACGGCGCTACTTGCCACACAGCCCGTGAAACAATTGACATATTGAGGAACCAATTCGGTTAACAACTAATTTCACGCTCCGGACCGGTGAATTGGCCACCAAGATCGTGTGACCGTTAGACCTGTTCCTTTGAGGCTACGTGAAGTCTAAAGTGTTTGTGGATAATCCAGCTACGGTTGAAGCATTAGAGGCCAACATTACCCGTGTTATTCGTGAGATACCGCCGATTATGCTCGAATGCGTCATCGAAAATTGGAACCTCCGCTTAGACGAGCTACGGCGCAGTTGCTGCCAACATTTGAAAGGGATTATTTTTAAAAAGTGAATGCTAAGAACGGTTCTTTCTATTGATAATAAAGATTTTTCGATTCATTTGAAATATTTGCGTTTTTTTTTTTTTTAAAAAAAACTTGAAGATTGATGACCCTTTATTAAACACTTAATTTTCACCTTGTGCTAAATTGCAAAATTTTTGGATACAGTCGCAACTTTTTTGAGCGAAAATCTTAATTTTAGCTATATTTTCTTAAAGAGCATACCTGAGGTATGACAAATCCATAAATTTGATGACAACCCTGAAATTTTAACAAGCTTGCCAACTCTGACCAACAAAAAGCTTTGTTATTTAAGGCCCATACGTAGGGATATCCCAAATGGGATTTTTTGTTTTATTTGAAGATTTGTCATTCCGTGCGAAATTTTTCGAATATTGAAAAAAAAAATATAATATAGGGTGGGCCAAATTTTGGTTTGGTTGTTATACACTCATAACTCTGAATATACCCGTCCAAAGTGGATGCGGATCTGCATTTACACGCTAACAAGATTCAAATGACGCAACAATTGAAGCCCACGGACCATTATCAGTTTCGCTTATTCGTTCAATGGATGGAAGAACAGCCAGATGAGTTTTCGTCGAATAAAAAGTCAATGAAAATTTACGATTTTCGCATACGAGCTTGTCGCGGCGTCCATTTGGGCGACATTATTTTTCATGCATAAATGAGTAGTTTCCAACTTTTGTTATAAACATTTGCCGAATTTTGTTGGAAAATATACGAATAAAATACAATTATCAAACAAACCTACAGATGGCCCACCCTATATGTGTAACGAATATAAAATAAAGCAATTCCTTTATATTTTTTAAATGATGTTAACGTAGGTTGCCACGTCGAAAACATATTAGGAAGTTCCCAATCGTATAAGCACGATAAGAGGTCACACATCCGTCGCAGATCAACAGATGCTTCAGATCAAGCTTATCTATTAAAACAAGGTCAGCTCTGTTCAAAAAATTATCTTATATGGCCATTCATAATGATGATGACCTAAAACCAACTCCAATTCCGAGACTTAGTTCGAATATGATGAAACTGTGCTATAGTTATGTTTGAACACAAATTTTATTTTTTCAAAATTCCGAGTATACATTAAAAAGCTATGAGACTTCTAAATAAAATTACGTATTCGCAATGTTGAATGATATGGTATGGTATTCTCCCATGAATTCCAAAAAATTGTCAACTTAGCTCAGTATACCTTCTAGAGTTTTCTGAAAGCACACCCCCGATCATCTTAAAACAGTATATGTATAGTACATTTGTACATAGAGATAGATAAATTACACTCACATATGTACTTATTGGTTGTTTTGCATTGCATTTAATGTTTACAAGTGAATTGCTAAATTATAGTACATAAATCATTGGTAAACAGCAGCTCATAAGTTATTATTATATACTGTAAGCCACATGTGTCTCACATAACCACAAATATGCAGTTAACCCCTTTGCGCCTTCAACTCTTTAAGACTATTAACTCTACTCTAATTTATAAATAGCCACAATTGCAACTGCAACTGACAATGGCAATTAACAAGCCTGAGAATTTGGCTCAAATCTTGGTATGCCAATGGACCAGCTGGCTTTAAAGACACACACACACACACACACACAACTAAAGCCATTGCAAATAAATGGAACACCAAGGCTGCTCCAATTTGACCGCTGCCAAATCTCGGTGCAAGGCAAATTGTTGATGGAATTGTTAACAGACAGACGGACAGATGAACGGATCGGACCCCTTTGCAGTTTACCCCACTTGAAAAATTCTTGCAAATAATTGAGCCGCATTTTGAATGCTGCCAATATGGTCAAAATTAATTATCGCTTGGTCCGCATTGCTTTGTCTTTGTCGTTGTCTTTGTATTTGGCTAAGTGGCTGCCGAAAAGCCAAAAAGCCGAAATGCAACCGCAATAAAAACAAAAACAACAACGACAAATGGAAAAAAAAAAAAATGAAGGAAAAGTCAAAGTTTTATGTAGTTTTGCACCTGGTTTCAAAAGACATCGCACAGCAACACGGACAACAACAGCGACGTACAGTGGTCCGCATACAGCATTTAGCTAACAAAATTATTGGTTTTGGTTGATGTTGGAATTTCTTCTGCTTCTTCTTCTTAAAATTTGTGGATTAAAAATAATAAATAATTAAGCAACTACCAAAAATTAAATTATCGGCCAAGCTCCTGAAAAGGCAACAGCAAAAAATTCGGATTTGGGTGCACGCACGATTCGGAATAAAATTGTTCGTTTTGTTTTTTTTGTTTTCCGGAGTACGGCCGTAAATATTCATTTTGAGATTTTTTGCTAAATTATGTAAGGTGGAAGCCATTAGGAGTCACTACTAAACATTCCACTCGAATGTTATATTCGAAAAATCCAAATCTTGCTGAATTAGGCTATGCGTAAATTTATTTGGTGCTTCATAATGACTGCGCATTATATCATCGCATTTTATGCCACGACTTTGGCGAACGCCCTAGGATACCAAGAAGACGTTTAAATTGATTTAGCATATGAACATATTATAAAAATATTGTAAATCGTTTTATATTTGAGAAAGTTCAAGATTTAATAGCCTACACAATCACAATCATAACGCTGAAACCCTCTCGCACTTATCGTCATGTGTTCGTGTAGGATATGTGCACATACACGAAAACAAAAAAAAAATTCGTTTTGACTCTGCGTATTATTTTTTCAGTTCAGTCAGCAAAAAATAATGAAAAATAATGTCAGTAAATTTAATAATCTAAGAATATCAAATAATTTTTAAAAAATTATTTCAGTATAAAATGCGTGCTTTTTTAAACCTATTTTGCCGTTTCGTTTTCAAAACGAATCCGAATAAAATGTTCGGATTTGTTTTCCGGAGCACGGCTGAATATAACCAATTGAAATATCGCGAAAAGATTTTATGTCAATTAACTTTCAAATACGGACCACTGTGCACACTGTGCTGGCAGCATTTGCGACAGGTCAGTTTGGAGCTCACACATATTGCACAAAAAAGTTGCAATTGCTGCAGTTGCTCGGACGGTAAATGTGAAAAATTAACTACAACTGCTCTTTACTTGTATCTGTTGTTGTTGTTGCAGTTGTTGTTGTTGTTGTCATTTTATCTGCCACAGCTGTGGCAAAAGAGTGGCACAAGTGTCTGGCAGTTTTTGGCGGTCTCTCCGTGGCACTTGCAATATTTTGTGTTTTTCTTCATTTTTCTTATTTTTTTTTTTAATTTTTTGTTTTTAACGAGACTTGAAATAAAATATATGAAAATTTATGATACATTTGACCGCACTTGGTTGTCATTGGTTTGGACATGGAGGCAATGCAGGTATTTTTTGTTTAATTTATTTTTATATTTATATATAAATATTTTTTTGGTTTTAATATGGTGGCACTTGCAGCTAATTGGCTTTGACCTAGTTGTAAATAATGATATAAGGATTGTGACCACATCGAAAGGTGGGCATTTAAGAGCAATCGTTATGGGAGTGAGAAATAATTGGGGAAAATGAAAAAATTTCTAAGAGAAGCAGTTCAGCTTCTATAACTTTGGGATGGAAGAAGTTTTCTTTTTTGCTACATCTAATAGAGTTTTATAGAAGCAATCTAGCACTTCTGGGTTACAGCTTGAATTCTGGACAAAGTCAAGTCTTGGGTTTCCCTTAAAGCTGCAGCCAGATTTCAAGCTTGGGTAAGAACTTTTAGAGTATCGTGTTCGAAACTATTTTAAAATGATGGTAAAAGAGTTTTTGCGGCCATTACTAAACTATATCGATCGATATTGGAAGACGGAACACCTGCTTATCGCAAGCAAATTAGCTCAAAAATAGGAAAAACTTTTTTTCACATTGGCATACTCCATCGATTTATTGAACTGATGAAATTCAGAAAAATTCGTTTTTAAAAACGGATAGGGCTGCAACTTTGCATGCAGAATTATGGAGCTTTACCAAAGCACTTTCACTTTCTTAAATTATTACTTTCTTTAATTAATATATAAGCTAGATCTCTCAAATTTAAGACGAATCATCAACTATTTATAGGCACAATAATGTGCCTACAAACCTTAAAGTATTTTCATTGGGAAACGTGAGCACAAAATATCCTAGTCTTAAAAACCGCACTTATTGCCAAATTTCGGGAAAAATGTCAAGAAGTGCCCGTACAGAGTTGAAACTTCAAGGATTTGATAATGTTCGTTCCCAAAGTGTTCGGGTCACTAAATTTGCGCAATGTATGTAACAGGCAGTAGAAGCCTTGGCAGAAGGTGGCGTGGCAGACCACATGTTCTTTATACGGATAGCGATTGTGCCATATCCGTCGCCAGCCAACATTATAGCATTATATAAAGATAATTAACTTTATTAATATTATAAGAGTCCCTGCTCTGTTTTTTTGAGCAATAAGATTTTATAATATGCTATGATTTTTTGCCCCAATTGGTAGGCAATAGATTTTTGTAAAATGTGCTTAGAATTCACAACTCTTTAAAGCACTTGTAGTGTATAAATGCGACAGAAATATGCCAATGAATAATTAACTTTCTTATTTACTTTATTTTTATCGACTTGTTTTTATTTTAGTGATGATGATTTGAATGGTCGCTTCCGTTTGACAGATACTGTACAAATAGGTTTCGACCGGGAAAAAATTTTTAACTGGAATTTCACTTGCTTAATGTTTTTGGGATCATCCAAGAAGTCTAACAGCAGAAAGGAAACTTCCCCTTCGTGTGTATTTTACCTTTGTTTGGATAAATGTTTAAGACCAATGTTCAAAATGGAATTTTCGGGGGTAGAGGGCGCGATAGTTACAAAAAAGCAGTTTTTAGTGGTTTTGATCACCCTCTTGCCCTGTTTTTTTGGTTGCTGAGTTTGTACTTGGGCATTTTAGTGATGATGGAGAGTGTAGCGAAATACTTTTTTGATTGAGCCAGTAACAGATGCGGACATGACAAGCGAATCATCAACTATCTCGTCCATTCCGCTTGCTTCAAAGAACTCTGGCTTACCCAATTCATCACCATCGTCTTTCTCGTCCAGTTCTTCATCTGTTTCGCCATCCGTATCAACATAGAAATACATTGAATCCAAGAGTTTTTCAATTATCGCTTCAGAAAGCGCTGACAAGTTATGTTTCGAATAACTTTCCATTTGTGTATTATCACAGCATTTTTTAACAACAGAATCGAAAATAATATTTCCAGCACACAACTTACTAAACGATTTTATTTTTTGGCACTTGTCCCAAGACTGCCTCTAGACGGAGTACGCTTTTATATAAGTCTATAAATTATATACCTATGCCCAGGTGCGGATATAGGATTTTGTATTGGGGAGGGTTCTTTACTTCGAAGTGTATATATATCAGAGCTCACAGAAGACTTTCAATCCATTTTTTCAATCATTTGGTGGAGTCCGGAACCGACAACCCCCCGTGGATCCGCCACTGCCGATGCCCTAACTGATTCAACTTTCAAAAAGTATCGAAATGGTATAAAGAATGTTCGAATTGTTGTCAAAGTGATATGGTATGTGAGTACAAGAGCCAGGTTGTACCTGCTTCTTTTACGAGTATACCAGATAGATCTGGCTATACTTTTGTTGATTTATTGCTTAACCGACAACTATCCAAGAGGTGTTTTCCAAAACCTCAATTTCCACGGGGTGGGTTTTCAAAAATTGGAAAAAGCGGGTTGACAGTCTTTTGCGAGCTCTGATATATGTATGTACTTTCACTTCGAAGTGAAGAACCCTTCCTAAGTGATACTAAAACCACCATCAAGTCTCTTGTAACATCCTTTTAAAACTTTATAGATGAAAATCTAGCGTACTTTGGTGTTTACAGAAATTGCCTATAAATCACAGTATAAAAAATTCCCTTTAGTTTATAGCTTTAAGCTCTGTTGCAACAATGTATCTTGGTACTACGGCATAAATTGCCTCTTAAGGCTTTGTATTTTTACCTTAAATGCAGTTTTGACTTTTATGAATTGAGTAAACGTTGCAAGAAGCCCCACCTCTAAAGCTAAAGAGTTGCCACAAGGCGCTGCCAATTTGTGCAACCTACACCTGCCCACGCAGCATAACGCACACACACGTAAACGAATTTCGTACACACGCCCAATAACAACAAAAGTTGCAACAATGTTGCCTCTCCATATAAGTACAGGTGAGCCTCGCATAAAGCGACATTTGGTAGGATAAAAATAAGTAGAAGTGTAGCTATTAGAGAATATGAATAGATAGCTCAGCGAATTAATGATAATTCTCAGAAAGGAACTCTTTTTAAGCTAGCAGCTTATGCAGAAAAATTCACTTAATTTTTGTGCGAAATGGAAAGTCCTATTCAAAAACACAGAAAAATTAGAAACTGCTCAAGAGGAATTAAAACGAATCGGATTAAAAAAGTACGCATTTTATACTAAAATAATTTTTTAAATATTTTTTGGATTTTTTGGAAAAAAATTCCATTTGGGATATCCCATTTGGGATTTTTTTTTATATGAAGTTTTGTCATTCCGTGCGAAATATTTCGAACTGCGTATAGGCCTTTAAACAAAAATAATTTCGCGCCAACACAACATTTGAATTTATCGGAAAAATAAGGGAAATATTCGAAATTATCGAAAATAAAAGGTGAAATATCGACAAAAAATTCGTTTTCCGGAGCACGCAAAAACGAATCCGAATAAATTTGTTCGTTTTGGATTTTTCGTTTTACGGTGCACGGCTGATTATAATTTTTTTTTTTTTTTATATTTAAAAAGACTTTAAAATGCCTTTTGGATACTAGCGAGCTAGAGCGTTTAGCAGAAATTGTTCGTGATAAACGAGGCCTACCTGTACTGCATGCGACACAAAGCCAAACTGTCTCTCGCGTTGTTGCTGTTGTTGTTGCAAGTTGCAGCCGCTCTGTCTGACGCATAGCAGCATCAACAAGAAAAACACTAACAACAACAACAACATGGGCATCACATTACATTGCAACAATTTTGAAAACAATCAACAAATAACTTAAAATAATTTTCTAGCCATTTGTGTTGGAACTTGAAGTTGAAGTTTTTACGGCTGCAACGTGTGGCTTTTGGTTTTTGCGGTCTTAGACTTGGCTTAAACTGGAGGCGCAGCCAATGGCTGGCCATATTGCCATGTTGCCAGGTTGCCTCTAATGGGTCTCATAATTTTTGAATTATGCAGTTGTTGTAAGCCGCTGCCGCTGCCGCTGCTGCTGCTGCTGACAATACATAAATTTGTCTTTGAAGTGGCCCAAAAGGCCGCCGCCAACAACCAAACTCACAGCCAACTTGTTGTTGGCCATTGTTGCAATATGTCGTTGTTATTGTGGCCGCAGCAGCGGCGGCGGTGCATTATGATGCCTTGTGTCATTGCTTGATTAGTTTTTAATTGTATGATTTATGGTCAATTTTTTCTGATATTTTTTTTTTCTCTCTACAAACGTTTATGCTAATGCCGGAATTCCCCTCCAAATAAATGTAATTGAGAAATTAGCATTATAAAACTGTGTTTAATGCCAACTTATAGCCCGCCCGCCCCTTGGCAAACTTGGCCCAGACACTTGTCACATGCTTAGACGCTTTAATGCTCATCAATCTTTTTGGCTTGCAGGCATTTTTTTATAATTTGTTGATTTATAAGCACCTGGCCAAATGTCATGTTTAAAAGCTGCAATAGCAACAATTTTGCCATTAATAATTATGGCCAACGAAAGTTGGCTCAACGAAGTTTATATACCCTTGCCATGAAATGAAATTTAATTAAAGCAAAACAATGCATCTATCAAGTCATTACTAACATAAACTTAAATTCGAATATATCCTTTAAATATTGTCTAGGTCGAGGTTTGAGATCTAGTCAGTCTTCCTCTTCTCTCTGATAATTTGCTATCAGTCCTGAAATATTTCAACATACTATTGAGATGTTTCAGCCTTGCATCTTATCCTTAAGAACTTGCCATTACAATCATCTTCCTAGAACCAGTCAACAGTACTTGGCCAGCTACATCTGAGGATATGAACGCTCTCTTTCCACTGGTGCTACACAAATCTCCAAGCTCATTTTTGAGAGCTGATTGGACGCTTTATCTTCTCTTCTAACTTATATACATATATGTACGTCCCCCCACAAATGCGGATCCATATATATATATCAGAGTTCGCAAAAAACCGTCAACCCATTTTTCAAACTTTTGGGGTATCGGACACGAAACCCCCCGTGGATCAGCCACTGGGTCCCCATTATTGGAAGTAGGAACATGGGACCACGTCGAATATTTACAGTCGTCAACTCAATGTCGATTTGACGCCGTCATGTTTGTGCAGCTGTTCCCTTCCTTCTGCTCCCCTATGGATTCCATTCGATGGCGTTTTTAGCAATATCTTCGTGAGCCCTGCGTAGTTCCATTTACGCATCACTATTTATTGTTAGATGGGTTTTTAATATGTCTGATCCCATAGCTCCATATTATCACATTATTATTATTATAATATTTGGCCAGTAAAATCTGCAAATCTAATGACTTACAAATTTTTGAAAAATTAAATTTATTTTAAATTTTCGTATCGTACGTCTAGAAAAATTTTGCCGAAAGTAAAAAAGTGGTTCCATTCGTTCTCTGTCAGGAAACGCAAAAATATATAGCTCTCTAAAATACCACAGATTTGATGATTTTGACAATTTGCGCTTATTTTATTATAGATTCGATAAGACAAGATCTTAAAAAAAAAAAAAATATTTTTAAGGTTATGTATTTATTTTTTTTTCCTTTTGTTATTCCTCTTGGGAGCTTAGGGCCTCTACAAGTACCTTCTATCTGTTTTTCTCTTATATTGGTTTCAGTAATAGTAATCGATCCGGTGATTAGTAAATTTTGTTTTAAAGTTATTACTGCCCTTTAATATATTATAATATCGAATTCCAACAAAACCCATTTTTACCCATTTTTTTCTTTTTTTTGTCACGGCTTAGATCAAAGAAGCCAGCGAGAACAACTAGAAGTAAAAAGCTTAAAACGTCCAAAGAAGTTCTTAAAAACTTGGCACAGCACCAAGAAAAGTAATTCCTTTATAAAACACTAAACTCAAATTTGCGACAACAGTTTAAAGCTCTATTTTGGAGCATAGAGCGAAAATTCCAATGTCTCTACATAACCTTATTATCCCGCCTTGGTCAACTTAAATACTTGCCTAATTAATTCTCTGCACTCTACTTACACAAAAGTATTTTTTAAATTCCTCGGTATCATCCCCGTCATCATTTATTTTTATACTTAGTGTGTCCGCTAGATGGCGCAGGCAAGTTGTTACATATTTACATAATTAAAATTAATTTGTATATAAATAACAAACGACAGTGCTCAAGATTGGTAAGCAATGCGCCATTTCTTTTTCTAAGCGCAACAAACATCATGGCCAAGTTAATATACCCATTAAAGGGTTTACAAAATTGGCAACAAGCGCAACATTTTTAACTATTAAAATGTATATGCATGTTCAAAATGATTAGCATAACATTTTATGTTTGCTTAGCATACAAAATAATAAATAAAATCATAAAAATAACTAAGCCGGAGGCCAAGTGCAGCCGCAGCCCACACTAAAAAAAAAATAATACAAACAAATGCTAAAAACAAAATCAAACGCAAAAAAACCTGGCGCGGCATTTGCCAAGATTTTCTCACAGTGCCAAACTCTTAACGCCCACCAAAGTCATACAATATGTACATAAAGCTGTACAAAAGTATACAAGAAATCGGCTTAAACTCGAAAAAGTGATACAAAATGTGCAAAATGGTAAGCTAAAGTCGGCCTCTGACTTTTGGTAATTTGAAAATTAATAAAGTCGTTTGTTATGCAAAGTGGCGCAGCTGTTGAAGTTACGCGAACTTTGGGGGTTGCCTCGAGGCGGGTTTCGGGGGGTCTTGACTTGGCTCTTGACTGCTGTTGGCCTGGCCAGCTGCCGCCAATGCATTGTTAACTGCGGCGGCAGTGCATGACGTACGCACGGTAAGCCAAACATTGCATTTTTTTGTTCGACTTTTTTTTTTTGAAACTACATTTTTTTATTGTTGTTGCTTTGAAAGCTTTTTCATGCTTGGAAAATTTGTTAGCCAATGGACCTTTGCTGGGAACGAGGTTGTCATTTGGAAGACCAATAGAACAGTCAGCTCTTCGCAAAACTGAAACGTGTGATAACTATAATAGCTTTGTTTTAGGTATGTCGATGTAGCGAGTAGAGTCTTGTCAAGCAGTGACGTCACAAGTGTCTTCAAACCAATTAATCCAAGCTGTCGCAAATATCAGCAGAGAGAGTACTTTCTTCCGGGCTTGGAAACATCTTGGAGACATCTCTATAGCAAACATGAACTGATAAGTTACATCTTTGAAGTGGAGGGAGCAGCATCTTTGCTTTGAGAAACTTTTGAGTTGAATTTTCCATTAAATATGATAACAGATGAGTACAGCGATCCTCCACATTTAGGCCTCTAAAAAGGTCTTAGTTTCACAGATGATGATGTTCGTTCTACCAAGCGATTACATCGACTGTGAAAGAAGCTAATAGTTACAGGAGCCACATACGACGAAATTTTATCACTGGGAGCAAGCTCTTGTGTGCCGGCACGTTCTTTTCCATATGCGATCTTTTTTTCTTTAATTGATCCAACAGCTTCATTAAATATTTTCCAACTATCGTAGTGCCTTATCTAAGACAATCGATATGATTTATGCCTTAAAATATGTTGCCATTACCTTGTTGTCTTGTGGACTCGCTTTGGCCATCTTCGGTTTCAATTAAAGTATCTTCCTTATTTTGATCGCATCTTTAAAATGGTCAAACTATCTCGTAGGCTGTAAGCATTTACTGCATCCATCTGGAAGACAAGTTTCCCATATCCAATTATTGTTGCAACATATTTTATTGCACCCGTTCATGTTCATTTCGTGGATTATGCGAAATATGTTTGTGCTGTTGATTTTTCGTGGAAGTGCAGAACCTCCGTAAACATCCTCCGCTTAGTTTTTGATCTCATCGATTGAATTCGCATGACCGAGACGAGAGAAGCTCAAAGCTCTCCTATTCGTTCGCGGTCGCTTACAAACATGAAGAGACGTTTAAGTAAGCCCAAAAGGCAGACTGAAATTGGCACAGATCCTCACTCAGCTCCTAAAGTGTTAAAAGGTCTGATATCATAAAAAGGCACAGTTTCAACTGCAGGCTTCAAATTCTTTTACAAGACTTTCTGGAGAAGATTAAGCTAACATTTTTTTCGAATCACGGACAAGTCTCGAAGAAGCTGGCAAGCTTAATTGATATTGCTGGACCTCTTCTTCTTAACTGGTCTATACAACACTAGCGGGTCTCGGCCTGGTGTAACATTTGCATCCAGGTACTTCTGCCTCGCGCGTGTCCTCACCAGTTAGGGCTGACAGAGCTGTAGCCAGTTGGTATTGCCAACGCAGCCGTGCTTTTACTTTTCTTCCCTGACTATCAACCGTCGAACACCTTACAGGCTGGAGTTTCCACAGCCATATGCACTACATGACCCTGCCGTCAAAGTCGCTGAAGTATTATCCGCTTCAGAAATCGTTCCAACGATTACAATAATTGTCCTTAATGTAGATGGGACCGATTGCGAAGAATCTTTCTCTCAAATACGCCAAGAACATCTGTATCCATCTCAACCTCAGCGTCAAATAAGAGGACTGGAAGGATGCGTGTCCTAAAGAGTGTAAGTTTTGTCTGACGAGCACCACTTGGCAAGAGTTATTTTTCGCTTGATTTCTAGGCTGGCATCATTAATAACAGCAGTTGGACGCATTGCTTCGACAATGTTGTATCCGTCCGATGCACATCAGCCGAAAGGCTGATACAATGCTCTCCATTAGGATTGGGTTGAAGAACGTACAAGCTAGAGATAAGAGTCTCCTTGTCTGAAACCTCGTTTGGTGTCAAATGTGTCAGAGAGTTCACTTTCCACATTGACTGAGCTGCACGCATTGCTCAGTGTCATTCTGGAAAGTCGTATTAACTTTTCTGTAATACCAAACTTAGATATTGCGATATACAGCCGATCTAGCAGTGGTCTATGGAAAGCAGCTTTGTACTCGGCAAAAAGGTCGATCTGATTTTCATGGGTCTTCTCCAGGCTTGGCGCAATGCGAACAGCTGTTCGATGGTGGATTAACCAGCTCGAAAACTGCAATCAGGCTCAATCAGTGCTTCCGCAAATGGTTTCAATCTATCACACAGAGAGAGAACCCTATAAGCGATGGGAAGAAGCCTAGTTCCACTTCAATTGGCGCGCATTGTGGCATCGCCCTTCTTCGGAATAGGACAAATCTTACTGAGACTCCATTCTGTGGTCATGCATTCGATAAACCATATGTTGCAGATGTGTTGGTGCATGCAGCCTACCAACTCTTCGCCACCAGCCTTGAACAAGCTTTATTGTTTCTAAGTCTCTGAACTGCGACTTTTGAGCTCATTATGGATAATGCCATCATCTTCCCGGAAACGAATTCACATCCATCTGCTAACAGACTTGTGAAGCGATCGCTACGTTTTCCACGGTCACGACCAGATTCCAGTCGTCATCTTTGCAGGCATAAGCTCTGGTCTAGACTGGACTTAGCGACACCAAACAAAGGACTTTATTGTACAGAATAAAGAAATGAAAAATTGCATGCCACTTCTACTACCTACTGGTTTTTCATTAAGACCTACTTCACTCTTGCTTCCATGTCTTTCCAAAGCCACATCTGGAAAAGTCTGTCCTTGAGCATAAATGCCAACTGTATGGACAACTCAACTTTTACTTACTATGTACATACTAACCGTAACTTGACGCCTGCATAACTGTATAATTTCCAAATAGTTTCATACGGTAAACAATTCAATTAATATTTCTAAACACATTGTTACATAGTGTTTATGTATTATTTCTTTTTGTTGCAGTTGTCTTTTAAGCCTTGGTAACAGCATTGACAACCGGCATTTAGTTTGCCATTGCCATATTTAAAATTCAACTGGTGTTGAATTACAAATTACATGGACAAGCTCGCCGAGATATATACGATATTTTTGCAGGAAAATGCAGTTGGTGGCAGTGGCAGTAGCTGTTGGTCGGAATGGTCTCTGACCATATAATCTCGTTTAATATATCAAAGTGTCTTTGTCATTTATTAAAAACAAATTAAATGCAAGGCCCTAGGGGTCTCACAATGGAACCGGGCCACCCATAAACTACTCTATATGGGTGAAAAATGCCACGCATATTGTTGTTGTCGACGATCTCAAGGCGTTAAATGGATACACACACACACACACACACGCACAGATATAGTATATGAAAACAACTATCAACACATTAAATACGCATTTGTTACGTGTTGCAATGTATTCAGGTGCCACGCCCACAGCAACAGTTGCCTGGAGGCGGAGGCGTAGTTGGCCATTTTTCAATTGAGCAATTTTCGGTAGTAATTTTTTGGAATCGTCAAAGTTGGTGTATATTAACTTATCATTAAGTTTGCAACGCTTCTTGAGGTACAGGTAGTATTGGTAGACGAGGAGTGGCCGGACAGTAGCCATCTTTTTTTGAAAAGATATATATTCTTGCATACTTGTATGAAGTATAGAAGAATTTTCCCAATATAAAATAATTTTTGTTTGGTGTGAACCCATTCAATTCTGTTAACCAATTTTGATGTAGTTCGAAAGTTAAGTCGAAAAGGCTTTTATTTAAGCTAAAATTACATTATGTGCTCGTAAATCCATTTTTTAGTCAGAACATTAACTGTGCCAATTAAAGATGGGACTTCAGAAATAAAAAAAATTGGGAGTGCAGCTGTTCCTCAAGGTAGCGTACCCTGCATCGAAGTAAGTATTGCCATGATGAACTTTCTAGTTGCAAAGATTTGCTGATGACACAGCAATACTCTTGTCATCCATGCACAACAACGCTGGGTCCAACAACCTTCATTCAGTGGAAAATTTATCCAAATATTAGAAATATTAGAATAAAGCTAATGCAAGTTGTAACTTCTTATGGAATGAATTTCCCCAGAAAGTCACTGCCATCTGGGAGTCTACTTTGATACAAATTTTTCCTAGGGTTCAACAAGCAACAGTTGAAATGCCAGCAAAAGTTAAAAAAACTACATTAGCTTCTTAGCCCCAAAAGTAAACTTCACCCACATACCAAAGTATTTGTTATACAAGATTATTATCAACACCGATATGGTCGTACGTCATCTAAATCTGGAGTTCCTCAAGAGAAGACCCAGCACAATTACAGGTGACCCATGGTTTGTTTGGACTTCCACTATAGAGCAAGTTCTCAACATATCTAAAATCTGAGATGAAGTCAATCACCACAGTAGTCGTTATGACGACAGATCGATTAGGCCTTCCAATAATACAGCGAGAAGCCTACTGATCCCATGCAAAAAAACACAAAAATTTCAAATGAATCGGAAAAATCTTTATTATCAATAGAAAGAACCATCCCTTTCAAATGTTGGCCGCAACTGCGCCGTAGCTCGTCCATGCGGAGGTTCCAATTTTCGATGCCGCTTTCGAGCATAATCGGCGGTATCTCGCGAATAACTCGGGTAATGTTGGCCTCTAATGCTTGAATCGTCACACTACGCGCTGGACGAGGTCTATTCGGTAGAGTGTCATCCAATAATGAATATTGGGTCTCAAATTTGTTGATGGTATGGCGAATATTGAAAAAAAAACTCAAGATTGGTGACCCTTTATATAAAACAAATTTCCGTTTATTACACCATTTATAACTCAAGAACGGCTGGACAGATTTTGATGATCTATGGTTTGTTGGATTCGTCTCCGCCCTGGTTAACAAAATATTTATTAAAATATCGAAAAAATTCACATAAAAGATATTATACGCATCTTTTGGTAAAATTTCAGCTCCAAAGCTCTTATAGTCTCTGAGATCCTTTGACTCATAGGGTC
The DNA here is from genome assembly GCA_949987675.1 of Chymomyza fuscimana. Taxonomy (NCBI): domain Eukaryota; kingdom Metazoa; phylum Arthropoda; class Insecta; order Diptera; family Drosophilidae; genus Chymomyza; species Chymomyza fuscimana. The sequence continues at coordinate 4,582,474 of OX465089.1, forward strand.
CGACGGACAGACAGACATGACTATATCGGCTCGGATGTTGATGCTGACCAAGAATATACTTTATGGGGTCTGCCACGCCTCCTTCTGCCCGTTATATACATGTGCACGAACATATTATACCTTTGGTACAGGGTATAACAAAGTTTATATTATAAATAATTTTTTATTTACTACATACAAATTTATTATCTAATTTAATTTTCTGACACTTGATTAAAATTTTAAAAAATTAAAAAAAAACCTTATTTTGCAAATTTTAATACAAATTTTTAGAAGAATTCGCACAACTCCGAAGCTCTCCCCAAACATCTAAAGATTTAAAAAAAAAAATTGTTTACATTTTTTTTACAAAAATTATTCTAAAAATTTTTTTAAAAAAAATTGTTCTTAACATAGTCCCTGCTTTCTTTTCTTTCAGAAAAAAAGTTGTGCGTTTAGGGTCTTTCGACGATCACTACCCCACTTTTGTCTCGTCGGCCCTGGTTTTAGATACTAAACCAAATTTAATTAATAATTATAGCTCTAGCTGTAGCAATTGAAACTTTATTAATTATTACCTATCAAGGGACTATTTGGGCTACATGAAATATTCATATTTTAAAAGTGATCCGCAAATTCTTCATAGTTTTGGATGTGCTTTTATAAAATCTAACCAAAAGTATCTTAACTGCCAAAAAGTATCTTAAAGTCGTTGCACAATTTTTTTCAATTTCTACTTATCCAGTTAAATTTTTTTTACCATAGTAAAATTTCATTTAGTTGTAGTTGTTGTTGTTGCTAATGATAATTTGCTCCATAATGCCCTGGGCAATTTCCTAAAGGTAATTTAAGCTATTGCCACAAAGAAATCGACTTTTAAAAACAAAATTGGAACAATTTGTTTGCTGTAGCATTTGATGTCTTTGGCTCTGGTACGGGCTTTGGCTACCGTCATTGGGCCCAATCTCTTGGCCAAGATGAATGACATTGCCGTTGTCCAAAAACGCCTCAACTGACGTTTTGAGTGACGCACAGCATGCCATGGCAGAGCATGACGACTGTTTGGAGCAATCCAATGACAGACCGACCGATCGACCGACGGACCAACAGATAGACGGACTGTTGACCCACCAAGTAAATCCATTCCATTTCCATTTGTTTCATTTGTTCAATTCGTTGTGCTACAAATGACCGATACTTAATTTTCCTATTGCGCCTTGTGGGGGCGCTTGAATTTTGGGTTCGTTTGGTTTTGTTTGTAGCTGTAGTTGTTGTTGCTTTTTGTTATATAGCATTTCCATCTAATTTTCATTCTATTTGGCGCACGTGCCGCACGAACCAAATTGATTTTGCCAGTAGGTGGAAAATAAAATTAACTTTGCGGTTATTGCTCGGATTTTGGCCCCAAGTCCAAAGCTAACTTAAATGAGTTTTGTTTTTGTTTTTTTTTTGCTTAGACTGTTTTTAAATTAGTTTGATTTAAATTGTGTGTTTGTTGTTTGATTTGTTAAAGTTACGTTTGTTGGTCAAGATCTTGGAACGTAGCACATTTATAAATATTGTATACATTGTATGTGTAGGTTAATCTATTATATGTATGGGTAAAAATAAGTGAAGCAGGACACATTTCAAAACGATCTCTTTGATTTTACAAATTTTTACTTATGCTATGGAGATAAAATTTAATGAAAAAAATTTCGATGATTTATAGAATTATCGATAACGGAAGACTTTTCTGAAATAAATCTTATATGGTAAATGATTAACGATATTTCAATGGATTTTTGTTATTAAAGATGAAACTTTAAATAAAAAAAATAAAGTTTGATTTTTTTTTGGTTTCAATTTTTGAATTTTATAATATTTTGAATTTTACAAAAATTTTACTTTTAAACTTCTTAATTTTTTGTGAAACTAGAAGCTAGTAATGGTTCTGGATACTGTTATGTTAAATATAATAATTAATAATTAGTGAGCTTAAACTTCATATTCAAGGTGAAAGCTCACGAAATTAATTTTTTTGTAAATTATACTTTCCCATTTTTCAAAAAAGTTTTGAGCTCTCGAAAAGACTTATATAGTATCTATTTCTCATCATTTATCTTTTATTAACCAATGAGTCGAAAAATAATCGGAATTTTGAAAATTAAGCATTCGAGATGTATATTGGCTAGTTCTTCTATCAGATTTGCAAAAATGATCCAAAACAAAGGGTTCGACTTCAAAAAGCTAACCCGCTTGAGATATTTTCACCCACTTATGTACTTGGCTTTACAGTTGTACGCCTGTCAGTCAGCCAGTCAGAGTCAGTCAGCAAGCGGCACAGTCTCCGAGCCGGTTACAAGGCGCCTTTGGCTATTTTGTATGGCTTGATTTATGGCAAGAGATTGGCCACGGATACAACAACAACAACAACAAGAACAGTTTTATCAACAACAACAACAATAAAGATTTGCAGTTGTAGAAACACATTTTGAATGCATAGGCATTTTACATTATTACTTAGCAGCCTTTTTTTTCTTATATTTCTTAAATTAAATATTATTTGCTATTAATTTAAATGAAAAATGTTTAAAATTTTGGCCAAACGATCTGACAAATTCAATTTGCATTTAAAAGCAATTTTTTATAAATTTTTGTAAAATTTTTTTCGTAAGATGCCTATCAAAACAAAAGACTTAGGCAACGAACTTGATTTTACTTATTGCAAAGAGTTTGTAGTTTGTTAACTTTGTATACGCTTTAGCTAAGAAATTAGGATTATACTTTGTTTGTGTAGTACATGTAACAAACAGAAGAAGGCGTGGCAGCCCATAAAAAAAATATTTTTCCCGAAACCTTACTATTTCGTAGTAAAGTAACCAAATAGGGAACATTTTCATTTTTTTTTTAATAATTTTTTTGTAATATTTATTTTTTTAATATTTTTTTTTATAAAGTATATACCGTAAAAAATATTGGCCACCATCACCTTAGTTCATCACCTTTTTTTTTAATAAATATTTTTTAATTTTTTTTTGTTTTTATAAAGTATAAAAGTATATACCGTAAAAAATATTGGCTCCCATCACCTTAGTCAAGCTCACATTGTTCACCCAATACGACGTAGGTTCTGTTGCTTTCTTTCCATTTTTCGATCACTTTACGGAAATCTCTCGAAACATTATTAATTTCCTTTAACTCGTCCTAAAAGCATTTATTTTTATCGACAGCAACAGCTGGTGTCTATAAAGTACAATATCATTTTATGATTGCGCGTTCAGTGTATTCCACTGTCGTGGCACTGCACCGAATCATTAACTTCTTTTTTTGCATTCGTGTTTCTGGCCAATTACAAATACTATAACACATTATTTTTCTTCTAATTTTTGTTTTTACATGCAAATGTCATTAGTTTATCACAATGTGCCGCGGGCATTAATTATACAAATACAAAATTTTTTATAGATACCACCCACGAAACACGAATGCAAGTGTTGAGGATAGTCAAATGCATATAATCGTTTTGACGCCTAACCCAAAGAGCGTTTTTTTTTTTGACTAACATTGTATGCTTTTTACAAATAATAATCCTCTTATTATTATAATTAATTATGAGTTTGCGACTAGTCAATGCACTACCTATATGCAAGTAAAAACTTTAAATTTTTTTATTGGTTATGCATCTATTTAAATTGAGCTAAAACTTTTTTTCTCTTATTAAAATGCTATAGTAATATGATTTCTTCAGATTTGACTTTATTTAAGAATACAAATTTTACATTTAAATATCCATAAATTTCCCTCAAATATATATTTTTTGCTTCAAATTATTCTTATCGGATGATTGCCAATAAAAAAAAAATATATAAAAAAAACTTAAATTAAAAACAATCAAAGCACTGCCAAATAATTGTTTGCTTAAAAAAAGAAGTTGCCTCGGTAATTAAGGTTTTTATCACTTTAACATAAACAAAAAAATAAAAAAAAATTAAAACATAAATTATTAGAATTGGGGATTTTGATACCGATGATAAGGAGCGTAGTTGGCAGCCGAGTTGCTTGCCGGCAAAAATGCCTCAATGCAATTTAAATGATCCAAAAGCCAAGAACTTCGATCCCATAAGAGCTTAAGCCCCAAGACGTCGAATGCCGAATTTAACCTTTGAACAATTTCTTCAACGTCAGCTCGGTAAAAAAATACCTCGAAACGCTCAAATGGCACATCTCACCTCACCCGCCATACTACCTTGATCAAAAATTTACCGGAATCATCACCGAGTGGCGCCGATTTGATGTCTCCTTTTTTTCTTCATAAATTAAGTCTGTCAATGACATGCTATGAAATGTTCAGCTTGATATCTTGACATTTGTAAAAGTGACGCCTAATTGAGTACATCTGCAATTGTGCGAGTTTTCCATTTTTTACAATTTTAAAAAAAATTCCGTCGTTATCCGTGACCATTTGGCTAAAAACGGAACAAATACCATCCAACAACCATAAAATTCGTCTGATTTGGCTCTCTGCGATTTTTTCCAATTAGGTCGACTTAAGAAACACGCTCCGTGGAACGCATTACAGCATGGAATGGAAAAATCGAAGATGGCTCTGATGTCCATACCGCAAACCGATTATAAAATATGTTTCGAGGATTAGATCAAACGCTGGCATAAGAATAGAATGTCATCAAATCGGGTGATGATTCCGGTAAATTTTTGATCAGTTCTGACATTGCTCGTTCTAGTACTTCGAAGTGCACATAACAGCTATTAGAATAAAAAACTTTGAGCCTCAGTTTTGTGAGGTCTGGACCCGAAAATCCCCCGTGGATCCAACACTGGCTCATTCTGTCTATCACTTGTACCCATCGATATAGAACACGTTGCGCTATAAGCGCTTTAGAAAATTTAAGGAAGTCAAAAATTTAATCAAATTGTGGATAATGGATAAAGAAGTGATTTTTTTTGCCGCCGCCGAATTTATATACTACCAGAAAGATATTTGAAATAAAATCGAGTAAGCCGTTTTTTCACAACAAAGTTTCGAAATAAAAAAAATCGTAAAAACTAAGTTTTACACCTTATATTATTAAAAAAAAAAAAGAACTAGTCAGATGCAGGCATACTTACCATCACATTGAGCCTGAGGCACATTTTTAACATCTTAAAGATCTTCCAAAGATCAGTGTATGCGATTGGTTACCGGGTCTGGAGACAACCGCCGGTGTAAAAGGAAAGTCCATAACTAACGAATATCCATACGCAAGTGCCAAAAACATCACCTTTTAACATCACCAACGAATGGGTCTCAGCGACGACATGATCCAGGATCGGAATGCCTGCAGACAAACGCTGAGATCGCATACCCACACCTCAGGAGGAGCATAAGTGAATCCGAAAAGAGGTAAACAAGGGTTTGGGAGAAGAAGACACCTTATATTATTAAAAGCTTGCTACAATTAATAAAGTTTAAAAAAAGTTACTTCCTTTCATTTAAAAAAAAAAAAAAAAATTGTCGATTTATTTTGCTTAACAATCACCCTATAAACATTACGAAAGGAAATAACTTAAAAGGGTAAAAAAATTGGTCAAGAAAAATACTTTAAAAAATAAAAAAGGTGGATTTATGTTAAGAAAAACTGATGGTTAAAAATGCTATAAAAAAAATTAAATAAACAGTAAAAAATATTTTTTTAATTAATTTAATTTTAAATAAAAATTTTCTATAAATTTTTGTTATCTCTGGGATACTTTTAAACCCTCTACTCAAATGGATATAACACGTGTTATATAGTTATTTTGTTGCCCAGGATACAGAGTAGATAACAGTCCTTCTGATCCAACTGTAACAATCCCATATATCATTTGAACTTTCATGCAAAAATCAAACTTTAATTCAAAATTTGGTATACCTAACATTTTCAACAAAAGTGTTTCTGTTCAGGATCGTTTTTTGCTCTGCTTACTTTTATAAAAATTTTCGTAATTTTATTCGTTGTCTATGTACTAGTACATATAACCGTTTACTCATTTTCTGGCTAAAGTATATCAAAAACAGTTACATAGCAGTACATGCTGCAATGCATATTTCATGAGCCTGAACCAAAAATGCATATATGTACTATGTATGTATTTATGTATCGTATGTATGTATGAGAATGCACGTCTTGAGTTCGAAATTTTTACTTATTAAGGGGTGTGCATAATTTTGAAATTCAAATGGGCACAAAAGAGCCAAGTTTCCAAGAGCCAAGTTGTGGGCAGTCAGTGGAGCATTCGGGCAGTTTGGGCGAACATATTTCAAATCAACACTTTCAAAAAAATGTTATGTACAATATAGTTATTATGTGCAATAACTATATAAAGTGCGATGGTAAATGACTAGCGCATCGTCTTGCTCAATTAAAACAAATTTTTTTATAGACTTTTATGTATTTCCTGTGTTGTTGTTGTTGTTGTTGTTGCTGTTGTTGTTGTTAGTGGGTTTTGCAAGCATTTTTGCTTTAGGAAAATTTGCAAGTTGAAACGGGAAATGGCATTAATTGAATTATGCAAGCGAGCGGAAATTATAAATGATGTGCCATATATTAATGCCATATGTACAATATTATTTTTTATTATTATTATTATTACTATTATTGCCTAAAGGTTGTTGGGTTATTGTTGTTGCTGCTGTTGTTGTTATATGCTATTGTTGTTGCTTTGGCAGCTTGACTTTCAAGGTTTCTGCATTGACTTTCCAATAAGAACATTCGCACACACACAGATACACACACACGCGCACACATACAGACACACTCCATGCTATGATTGATTTATAATGTCAGTTGGCGGGCATGCAACAACTTTAATGGCTTGTAGGAGGGCCTAAGGGGGGCGTGATAGCAACACATATGAGTATAACTGTGCAATTTGCTAATTGTAACCAGAGACGTTTCTTAGAGGGGTGCGTTGCAGCAAGCAATCCTGCGGGAGATTTGCGAAAATTGAGCAACTATTTTTAAAGTGCTACTCGATGAATACAGGATACTCATAACTCAGTGCCAAAGCCACATCGGTGGTTGCTGCTTCTGAACACCACAAATATTTTTTTTAATTTACTATACCCTTCGAGCTTTATCATACACAATGAAAATACTCCATCCAGGGCCGTAAAAAGAAAATCCGATCCCGGGGGGAAAATGTACCGGCACCTCTATTACACCTTTAGCTTGAATCGCGATAGTACGACATAAATTACACCCGGCCCCTGAGAAAACTCCGGGCCGGGGGGAATCACCCCTTCCCACCACCCTTCTCGTCAGGCCAAAAGACATATTTTCCAATTTTTGCGCGTATTATTTCGTTTTTTAATGACTATTTAAAAGAGCTTGGTTCCAGACTACTAAAACCTTTAAGAATGAAGTTGAACCTAATTGATGAAATATGTCATAAAAATGCTCTCAAGAATTATTTGCTAAGCAAACATTTCTGAGAAATTCTTTCTTTAACTTCAGACTTCTGAGACGCAGAATTCATTATTTACATTAAGCTATAGTCCATTTTATCATTACAGCCAATTAAAAACCCCAGCGAAGTTTACGGATTCAAATCCAATTAGATAAAACAGCTTTTTACATAAAAACTTTCCAAATAATTTTTGTACCAAATATGAATTTTGCTGTTTTCTCCCTTCAAGAAAAATTATTTGGAAACCAAGTTAGGATCTTTATTTTGAAGCTGCATCGATGACTTATATGTGTGAAAAATAATATCCAACAAATAAATGTTCAGTATGGCTGGTTCACAGGATCTTTTTAATATGTTGTCAGCACCTTCGGTTCCACTAGTTGCATCCCTTTGACATGTGAGATCCAATACAGAATTAACAATTAATTATTCAAAAGAAATGTTAATTCTTTTAGATATTCCTTCAAATGTAAATGTGGATAATTAATTTACAAAAAACTACTGATAAGACAAATTATGTAACATATTATAATAAAAAAAGTGTTTTAACATTAAATTTATTAACTGAAATGTAAAATTATGTACCAAAAAATATATCATCAAACATTCTTCATAAATGACAAGTATCGGTGTTGCTGTTTTTATAGGTTTTAGATGGTGGCTAGACGATTGGCAAAAACTTTGCTGTTCTAAAAATCTCATTAAAAAATTTTCATGACGCGATATTAAGCAATTTTCGAAGTGCACCGTCTCTCTTGTTGGCAACAAACATCACCCAACTCAATTCCATCGAATTGTGGTAAGAAAAAATTAATTATAATCAAATGGTACCGATCCAAATTGATGGTATCGGTGTCGCCAGCATTATTCTCGAAAAAACAAGGCCCGATGTTGCCTTTTGGCCATAATACTAGTTTACAAATTTAAGGGTCATCGAGTGAACCTTCGTAAAAAAGTGTTTTTTAGGATAATTTTGGGTCGAGAAACTCGAAAATTACATTCATTTTTTTTCTTTAAGCACCAATTTCGAGATTTTTTCGAAAAACTTCTTTTTGTGCACTTTTGTTAGTTATTCGCCAATATTACGTGAATTTTGTATCGACATGAAAGACAATTAGATCGAAAGGTATTGATGTGCTCTTTACGATTAAGTAAAAATTTTATTGAAGTTACAAGCAACCAAAGTCGAAAAAAAGTATATTTTTCGATCATTTTTAAAAATTACGAATTTTCGGTTTGCTTTTTATTAACAAGAAAAAACGAAAAACTTTGAGTGAAAATTTTTTTTTTTGATTTTAAAGATCTTAGACTCGAAATGTTCGCAAAATTCTTTTTCAGCTTAAAGGCCCAAACGCAGTTCGATAAAATTTCGCAAACCGAAAATTCGTATTTTTGTTCACGAGATATTGACGAATGACTGAAAAAAGTGCCCAAAAATATGTTTTTCGAAAAAATTTCGAAATCGGTGCTTAAGATCGGGATATCCCATTTGGAATTTTTTTTTTTGATATGAAGTTTTGTCATTTTCGTGTTTCTTGATCCAAAATTACGAAGGTTAAATTTTCGTGTAAACTAGTGTAGTAGACACCACACAGTCATTTTTGAAGATGCATCGGCTTCTTTTAATATTCACAAGAATTCTCGTTGCCCCAGATGCGACAATTTTGTTTGTTGACCGACCCATGCAAAGTGAAAAAAGCTGCATTTCTCAAAACGTGCTCACGGAGTATACTTACATGTAATTCTACAATAATTGAGAGATTGAATGTGCAACGAAACCCGTTCATAATGTATAATAAATTGATCACACAGCCACACAAATTAGAGGTGTCGTGATCTTGCATTGAGACGTATGTGGTACTTTGACATCGTATTCGGATTCAGCGACCCCATAAACGTATAAAAATCATCATCGGACAACACGTCTCCAAAAAAAAGTGGTGGGATTTATCGGAAGTTACAAAAAAAATTTTCGATTTTCAGGTGAGAAAATTTTTTTCTATACCTTTTTGGGGTTGCCGAGTTCGAATCTGAGATTAAAAAAACGCAACGCATCAAGATCTGAGACTTCGGCTTCAGCGCGTGAAAATACATATAAAAAGAAATCATACGCCTCGAACCAAGATCACGAAAGAATCGTGTCATGCTAAGGTCTTTTTGACATCGGATTCGAGTTCTGAGACACATAAAAAAAAACAAGCAACTTCCAAAAATTTGTAGGGATTTTTGATGTTAGGGTAGAACTAAGAGTCGTTGTACCCATTCTGTTAGCGTATTCGGTTTCAGTGCGTCCAAATGCATAAGCGAACATATGTAAGTCCCCAGATCACGACACTTTTTTGTGTGGGGCTGTATTATTTATGAATTTATGATTTTGACCCCTACGCAAATTGGTTCTACATCCGTCTCTGTTTATAACATATAACGGTGTCTATAGTTCTATCTCTTTTTGTTTAGTTCGCACTTTCAACTGGCCTTTTGATGTTTTTGCTGCTGCTGCGCAGTCGCTGCTCAGTCGCAGCGCTTGTTAATCGTTTGCTGTTGTTGTTGTTGCCAAATGGCCTTCAGTTGCATGTTACCGTTAGTGTTTTGTTGCTGTCGTTGTTGTTGTTGTTGTTCACCATTGCCTTTGCTGTTGTTCTTTCTCGCTCGCTTTTCGCATTGATGTTTCAAGGTCTCCCAATTAAAAGTGACATTTTGCAACATAATGCGCCTGCACTTAACATGTTTTTTTTTTTTTTTTTGTTTTGCTTTTGTAATTCGTTGTTGTTTTTTTTTAGTCTTTTCGCAGTTGCTTATGCTTCTAACTATCTAACATTGCCTCAGGCTTTGACTCGAATCAAATCACTTTTGGTTTTTGCAACTGCAGCTAATTTACGCTTAAATTATTTAATTGGCAAAGATTTTGCGAAAATGTGCATTAAATTCCAATTGAGAATATTAAGTGACTCATGTAGCTCAAGAAACGGAGTAGTTGGCTTTTAATTGGATCTATTATGTTGGACCCTTGAGATCAGTTCAATGAAAATCTGATGGAAGCTAGGAGTACTGCTTTCAGTTACAAATAGTTTTCCACTGCTCGACTATGGCAAAGAAAATATTTCTACCGGTTCTGTGCGTTTCCAGCATTTGTTCCTTTTGAAGAGTTTAATTATTTTTTTGAAAATATGAAATTAATTTTCCTTCTTATAACCCGTGCCTTAAGGTACAAAGCTTTATTTAGCCGAAAATGTGTTTAACATACAGAAGGTGACGTCACAGAACCCCAAAGTTACCTAGAGAAGTCGATATACCCATGTCCGTCGATCCGTCCGTATGAACGCTTGGACCTCAGAGAGGGTAGGAGCTAGAGCAATCAAACATTTAGATTAGATGCCTTATTATGTTACGGGAAACAAGTTTATTTCATATTTCCATATCGCGTTTATATTATTTAGATCCCGTAGGAGTTTTTTGGAGTACCCCGAAAAAAGCCAAAAGTTTTAGATAGATAATTCGTTTGTTTATGATGATGTCGTATATAAATTCGGCGTTCAGAATTTGTTTTAGAGTTCCTAAGCAATGCGCCAAATTTGATCGAAATCGGTTGACTATATCAAATAGCCCCAATTACAACCAATCGGCCAGAAAAACGTTTTCAGGCAATAATTCGTTTGCTTTTTGTGTGTTTATGAAGATATCGTACCCAATTTGGAAATCAAAAGTTTCTTGGAGTACTTAAGTAATATACCGAATTTGGAATAGAACAGTCGTCCGCACCCGACTTTAAGTTACGCTTCCTTTATTTTTGAAAAAATGCAGTTCTTATGTCGCTATATCATTTTGAAAAGTTTCTAAAATATTATGAACAGTTTTTGATAAAAGCAGCAAACGCATTTTGAAGAGAATTTTTATTTTATTTAATAGCTTATTAAATTACAATTTTTTTAAATAAAAATATTTGGCTTAATTTATTATTACAGCCACAGTGGTTCGCTGGATGCCGAAAGACCTACGCCTGTAGATAACTCGAGAGCCATCCTAGAGCTTTATATTCAAAGTTGTCCAGTTCGCTATATATTCTATACATATATCAACTCGTGTCTTTAGGAGAACTTAACTAAAAGGTATTACTAGTAGTATAATAGTAACCAACTTACCAACTCCATTCCATATGCAGATTGCCTTTGTAGGAGCTTGGGATTTTGAGTAACCTTACGTTACTCACTCTTCACAGTCTACACCAAAATGTTTACAATTTATTAGCATTACAAATCTTTGAAGCGGTGTAAATCGCTTACAGGTTTCTGGTTGTAGGTTTTAAGTCGCTTTTATTATGCATGGTCATAGGCTAGGCTACTTGTGGACCCTTTGGGGCAAATGCTACGACCAACAGGTTAGCGGCTCGTCTTAGTTTTCGAGAAAAGAAAAAAATCGGCGTTGAAAATTTCAGTTATTTTTCACCAATTAAAAACGGATTCTTCGCAATTCGTTACACTGCGGCTGAGGCGCTCCCAGCTATATTATTATGTATGTATGTATGTGCCACTAAGAGTGCCACTTGTTGTTGTGTTTGTTGTTGCTGTAGTAAAGTGAAAAAAACAAAAAATGCAATTTTGTCTGCCGCAAGTTGATTTTTTCTTGTTGCATTTTTCAGCCAAGCGTAAATTAAGAGAACATCTTAAGTTGGCCCAAAAATTAAGCTTTATTTATTATGTTTGAAATTGCGATAAAATGCATTTTATTTTCATGTCGACAGCAAAGCAACGCATAAATTTCATTTATGCATCTTAAGCTGTGCATTTGCGTTTGCGCAAAAACCCTAAATGTCAAAATAATTCATTATAATTGCCCACAGATCATTTTTGTCAACGTTTTTAATGCTCTACACAAAGTGAGTGGACTATTATAAATTTGTTTGCAAGTTTGTAACATACTTATTACCCTATGACAGAGCATAAAATATGTACGAAAAAGTTTATTGCTTAAAGGCCTATACGCAGTTCGAAATATTTCGCACGGAATGACAAAACTTCATATAAAAGAAAAATCTCATTTGGGATATCCCATTTGGGACTTTTAAAAATGTAAACGAATATCATCTCCGATGTATGTATGTAGCTATGTTCTAGAGTATGTATTTATGACAATATTTAAAAAAGCTAAAAAAAAAAGTTTAACCTAAGTATCCTACACTAAGTATTTCACCGCTTTGCCAAGATTGCTTGGTATTTTGTTTTACAATATTTAGTAAACCATTTTATTTCCAGGGACTACGAAAAATCATTTCAGAAAAAGCTAACGCAACGAATATTGTAACTTTTTGACTAGAGAATTGGAACTTTGGTTATTTTAAAATGAAAGCCGTAGATATAGAAAATTGACGATTTAGAATATATTTTTGTAAAGAACTTTTTACGAAAATCACTTTTTACTTAAAAGCGACATGTAACTTATAGAAAAGTTACATTTTTTATAGGGTATCCAAACTTCGTTGCAGCTAACCTAGCACTTTGAATTCTTTTTCTTTTACGTTTTTTGATTTTCGCGCGTTTTTTGTCGCGCTGCTTGACTTTGCTAGCGTTTTTCGTGCTTGTTGTTTTTGGCAACAAACGCAACAACAACAAAAGCAACAAAGACAACAACACAAACAACAACAACAACAGTGTCACTGGGCATTGAGTGAGTGAATAATTGCTGGCATGAAGGCATGTTGTTTATACTAAATTTAATTAATGATGACTTTTATTTATGAACGTGTCTCCAAGGCGGCAAGTTATGAGAACATCAGAAGCATAAATATGAAAGCTCAAATGTAAGGCATGGGCTAAATAATTCGATGGGAAACTAATGAAAAGTTGTCAAATCGGCAAGTGAGTCCGTTTATGTTTTATTAATTTAATTTTAAGTTTCGATAAACATGGAATAACATTTTCATTAAAAATAAGGTAATGTTCATCTATAATATAACAATAAATATAAAATTAATTCTAATTAAAATGACAAAAATCATGTTCGGAGAATAAATGACATAAAAACCTACTAGAACTGATAACTAAAAATAAAACTTAAGAACTAACTTAAATTAGAAGCAAGTTCCCTGATATGCTCAACAAAGCAAAACAGTGTTACCCTATAATCTTGATGGAAAAATATGAACAGTTGTATTTGGCAGAAACCTAATTACGTACGAAACATTTTCTACAAAAGCATCAAGTTCTATAAAAAATGAAACTAATTTATTTTAAACGTTTACAATTAATAAGAAAAAGTAACTAATTGTTTTCACTTCAAGGCCCCTACGCAGACACGAAAAATAAACAAAACTTCATATAAAAAAAACGCTTACAAACGTTTGGTCACAAACTGTTCTTGCAGGTGGTATGTAGACCAGTGTCGCTTGTTTTTTTGTTTTTTGATGCCAGTAGTAAACCATAGATGGCGCACTCAGCAAAAACAGCTGTTCGGTTTTGGCGCCATAAACAAAACGTATGTGCAACTATTTATTTTGGACGCGAAATTTATGGTTGGTCGACAAAATCGTTTCGGATCGTTGGGAAAGGATGAGAAAATTGCTATAATAAGAAAATTATTCATTTGTAACATTAATGTGCGTTAAAATACGTCTGTTCAATTCGTCCACACTCAGTTCTGCGCGTTAAATATGGGGTCACCCAAACACTCTGCCTTTTCCTGGGTTTTGCCTCCTCTCGTCGCTTTTTTTCCTCATCCAACATTTCAATGGCAATGCATGTCATTATTATAGCATTGTTTACACAAAATAGCATAAGTAATAAGCGTTGACGATAATTCATGTTTTTATGTTTAACTTCGCGCCTTTTAAAAACTTGCTATTTGTAAACAAAAAGCAGCTGGTTATCGATAATAATTGCGATAAATTGCACATTTTGTTACTAGAGACACACTGTTCCTTTCGTGACCAAAATAAGTCTGTCTTTTTGCTAGGTGGCTGTTTTCGTGTCTGCGTAGGGGCCTTCAAGCCAAGATACCGCAACAAAAATTCGAAGAATATCAGAAAAAAGTACCACAAGCAGACAAAAATACCATCACAAGCTAATATGCACACACTGGTTGTTCCAACCTTGATTTAATATGCACACACTGCTTGTTACCACCTCGAGTCAATATGCACACACTGCTTGTTTAGGCAGCAACCAATTTGTTTTTCTTGTACTGTTTTAAGGGGTAACACCATGACCAGGAGCATGGGTTTTTAAGGTAATTTTCCGATTTTTCTTTCATAGAAACTTTATTTTATATTCTAAATCGAAATAGGTGACGATATTATGCATATTTTGAGCTACAAAAATTAATTTTTCCAAAGCAATAAAAAACAAAATGTCGCCTGTAGAGTACATGACTTATTTTTTGGAGAGGCCTCCGCGGCTGCAGCTTGAAACATAAAGAAGTTTTTTCCTCTTAATCATGGGCAAAAAGCAAGTAAACCACGTAGGAGTTTTAAAAAATATAAATTATGGAAAAAAAAATTTTTTCCGTATAAAAAAATAATTTAAGTTTAAATTTTTTTGACAAAATCCTGTTATAAAAATTGTGCCTAAATTTCAAATCGATCGGTCAGTTTTTAGATTGAGTTAATCTTGAAACCATTCAAAAAAAGTGGTTTCTAGAAAAGGGCGTTTATAAATGGGGAAAAAGTTTTATTTTTAAATCACTTCGGGACATCATTTCTAACATAGACAATTATATAAATTACCTAAAAATTTTCTGAAGATTCTACGATGGTGTTACCCCCCCACAATTTAATAATTTACTACACATTATGCTCCCAATAATTACCTGTTTCTGTTTCTAACAGATGTACCACACTTTAAAAAAATTTCGATTCTTGTAAAAAAAAACCACTTAAATTTACAAAAAAAAATAAATAAATATATAATCTAACAAATCCAACTATTTGAGCTGTCACCGTATAGTAATCTCATATATACCATATGTAACAAGAGCAACACCTTATTGCTATGGATTTTAGAACGCTCTCAACAATAACAACAACAGCAGCCAACAAACTCAAAGTTACTTTAAAGTTTCCCAGGCGACTTTATGGTTACATTTTGAAGCCGCTTTAATTGCTGCCACTGTTGTTGTTGTTATGATTATACTCTGCACTCATTGGGTCAAGGGTATACTAGATTTGTGCAACGTATGTGACAGGCAAAAGGGGGCGTGGAATACATTCCAGATCCCAATTTCAACAGTTGAAATTTGTTTATTCATATCGACCATTAAACCACTCTTCATTCCGCACAGCAGACCAGTTTGCTGCAAATTCTTAAAATCGCATAAAAATTTAAAAAAATATAGTCAAAAATGTTCACTTTATATCAAGAACAAAAAAACTAGATCCACCAAATTCGATTCATGTCACATCTAAGTAACCTATAAACACTTGTTCTTGAATCAGCTACCAATGCTCAATAAATTTCCTTAAATATTGGTGCAAGGTATCCTATAGTCAAGCACTGCCTCAACTGATTCATATATTTTTTTCTAATGCAATTTTCAAAAGCTTCCGCAATGAACCAAAGACAGTCACCGCAATAGCAACAACAACAAAAACAACAACGGCAACATGTTGCAACTGCAACCTACCGCCGCCTTGAACGTATTGCGCGCTCATAATTACCCAACAGCAGCAGAAACGACGACAAGCTACTTTTTAATCCCAGCCAAAGTTCTCTCAACTCCGCCGCCGACTCTCGAAGCAGTGCTAATCATTCCACGCATACGCGCATATTTTATGCATTTTTAAATGGTTGCATTTTGCGAATTTTTTATGACAAGAGAAACGCTCTTCCACTGAAAGTCTCCAGCCTCCGGGCGGGCTCTGCAACCAGCCGGCAGCTAGCGTCTTGGCTTCAATTTGAGTGTTGGCCACCTTTGGTGACTGCAACAGGTTGGATGCTGTGTGTGGTTTCTGAGACACACAAAGTCACGTCACATGTGGTTATTATAAAAAGCATATCACACCAAATTCTTTTTCCCGGTGTTGTGTGGCATTTTGAGTGAAAATTGTGATTTGATACGTGAATGAATAAAGATGTGGTATTTAGGAGTAGCAATAGCAGTAGAATATATGGGGTAGAGATAATTTCCTTTTTTTTTAGTCTTTGTTACATTATAAGATGGCTCAAGTTGATATTTTACTCTAGAGAAGAAGGGAGTTGAAAGATCTATGTATATCTTGAAACTTTCATCCGATCTTGATTTTTACCACACAAAAGAAGTATGCAACTGAGCCAAGTTTCGATCGAATGTTGGAGTCAAATTTTAACATGATTAGATAAGTTTAGTAACCCAAGCTCATTTGGTGTACGAGATCTATTTTCTCACAAGAACTTCATAATTGGTAGACAAAAGAAATACCAGTTGTTATTAAAAACAAAAAAAAAAAAGAAGGGAGTATTCGCTATTTGCTGAATTTTCGTCCCAATCCCAATTCTAATTATTCCATTTGGTCTGAAAAATTTGCAAATATTTAACACGCCCATGGATGTGTTGTTGGTTTAAACATGATAAAAGAGATTACTAGCAAAACACTGATTGACTTTCAAATATTTTAATTAGTGCTGAAGCAACAAATTTTTTGTCCATAAATGGCAGGTCGCAAAATTAAAAATGCGTAAAAAAACTCAAACGAAACACCAATTTCAGATAGTCGAAGCGTGCATACCCTTACATATGTAATCGGCTGTGCTACGGAAGACACCAAAATTTTATTCGGATTCGTTTTGAAACCGAATGTTTGATGTTCCCAATTTCACCAAAACGAATTTTTCACATGGTTTGAGACCGATCGTTTTGTTAAAAGTTACAACTATTATTACATAATTTTTATTTTTTTAGTCAAAAAATAAGAACTATTATGCAATTTTGATGAAAAAAATCAAAAAATAATAATTATTTAATGATTTTTATTTTAAAAATTATAAGAGTTACGATCCCTGGTTAAAACGAATCGGCCAAATAATTTTAAAAAGTAAAAATTTTTTACTGAAATAATTTTTTTAATTTTCTTTGATATTCTCAGATTACTTTTATGCCAACTTAAAGTTAAATATTTGCTGACTCTTTCTTTTGTTCCGTTAACTGCTTGAGGAGCATAGGGCCTCAAGATATTTATTGACCAATTGAACCAAAAAATAGCACGCACAACCCATAAAACAATCCCACTAACTATTATAAATATTATAAATAGTGGGATTGTTTTTTTTAATTGAAGTTTTGTCATTCCGTGCGAAATTTTTCAAACTGCGTATAGGCCTTAAAAAGAAATTATTTCGCGCCAACCCAACAGCAGAATTTATTGGGAAAATGGGGAAAATATACGATTTATCGAAAATAAAATATGCAAAGCTATCGACAACAAAAAATTCGTTTTCCGGAGTACTAAAAAACGAATCTGAATAAAATTGCTCGGTTTGGGTTTTCCGTTTCACGGAGCTCGTGTGAAAATACTTTTATATAGGTTTCCTTACAGACCCTACTTAATTTCTTTGTAATATGCATTTAAGTTAGTTTTCACGATAAATCGATGTACACAAGTCAGGAAGGTTCCAACACAAAACAAAATAATGCATATTAAAGTGAACCTTTCTTGACTTTCTTTCACCCAACAATTTATTTCCTAAATGCTGAACTTTATTACGCATGCCTGAAAATCGCAATGAAAAAGTGTCTCTTCTAAAACTTGAATTTTTTTGTTTTTGAACACAAGTTATAAGAAATTTCCCCATTGAAAATTAATATTGGTTTACCCCATTACTGAGTAATGGGTGCTAAAAAGACATCATTTAAATAATGCTTCCCCAATTCTAGGAGTTACTGATTTAAAATTTAAAAATTTAACAAATTAGAATTTTAATTATATAAAAAATTTAAATTTAGTAATTTGCGTAACAAATATAACCCAAAAATAAATATACTCTTACTATTGGCTTTAGCAAAAAGAAAATCACAATACTGTAGCTGAACAAATTTTAAGTTTGTTTTGTCGTAGGCCATAAAAATGTTAACATCATTATATAAAGCTTAACACCTGCGACTGATTGCAACAACGCAACAACAACAACAACAATTACATGGCATTTAAACATTGTTCGCATCATTTATGAGCGCACATGCTTCTTATGCGTTTCTAGTTTATCGTTAATCGAATAGAAGAAACAACAAAAAGACACAAAAAAAAAAAAAAAATCGACTTTTAGCTTTTTGCTTAGTTTTGAATTCATGCTGCATTTTCTCACGCTCCTTATTGGATTTGGAACGCAAAGTGCACGCGATCCACACGAAACGATTGCTCTTTTTGTGGTTGTTGTTGTCGTTGCATGTGCAGCGCCTTGAGGGTGAATGTTTTGGCTTGGCATGGATGCCACATCATGTGGCATGTGGCCATATTTGCAAATTGCATACAACAAACCAAGCGGGCGATCCACAAACGGCAACCCAGTTGTCAATTTAAATGATTTACGTCACAAGACTTTAAATAGTTGTTTGAATTTTTATGTTTATTTTTATGTAAATAAAAATAAAATTAAGAGATTTATTTAAGCAATTCATATGCCATTTACAAAGTACTTATTTCTTTTTTAGTTTCAACTACATTTCGTTGTTGCATATCAAAAGGTGTTACTATCACTTGCATTAAATAATAGCTTAGGAGCTAAAATATAGTATCAGTTCTTTTGAACTGTTTAAGTTTTTCTTGCCTTTTAAACGCTCGTGTAATAATATAATATATAATAATAAATCAACAGAGTTTTTTTCAGTCTTCAGACTAATTATAGCTATAAGTTGGTGAGCTCGTCATCGAGCTTTTCCAGATATAAACATTGGCACACGCTGCTTTGATTTTTACATGGGCTGATCAAAGCCGCACGATCTTACATAGGCTGCTATGGTGTGCACTTGATCTTCGTATATTTTTGTCCATTGAGCTTGACACATATTATATTCATCTGTTTGTGTGGATGCCTCATTTGTAGACTTATCACTAGCTGAAGAACTTGTTGAATTATTTTCATCATCGCTTTCAGTGTAGCTTAAAGAACCCGCGCTAGAAGTACGATATTCGGAATTCGAATTAGATCCATCACTCTCAGAACTAAACTCATGGAACAAAGTTGAGGATGTGCTGTACTGTGATGTGTCAATGCCTGAGCTAGCACTCTCCTGGCTCTCAACAAAGCCGCTGGATGAATACGACGCAACCAAAGACTCATCGCTGTAGGATGAGTGGTTCTCTTCATCACTGGCTGAGACGGCGTCTGCATCTCTTTGCTCAGTTTCAGAGTCGTCGCTAGCTACACCCAATACAGCATCTGCAATGATAGGAGCTATGCACAACTGTTGATTAACGTGCACGCTGAGTTTGGCCTGCTCTGGAAATAGTTCGCGCTTGTACCATTCGGCCGGTGAATTAAGATGCCCCGGCTCTGCTTGCTCGGTTAGCGTCAAGCTTTGAACACTCGTTGGCAAGCTTGGCTTTAGTGTTGCTTGCTTGACACTATATAAACACTGCATTGCCATGTATAGCTGCTCCAACCACTGCATTGTTTTGGCAAAATTCCAATTACGTTTGCGCACGTAACGATTAATCCATACACTTATTTTCTTGCCGTTGGCGAATTTGTTTAGCAATTTTAAATATTTACGTCCCGACATCATAAAGATGGGAGACTTTAAAAAATCACATCGCTTGGGCTTATGCGCCTGTAAGCTCCAAAGGCTTTGTATTTCCGGCACGTTTTCAGGCAACTCATTGATATCTGATTCATCCATTTGCTTGGCTAGCTGTAAGAGTTTTAAGATTTAGCTTTGAATACTTTTTATTATTCGATATACTCACCATTAGTTGATGCACTGTGGAGAATTCACCCAAGCTTGCTGCCAGTTCATCAGCTGTCTGCAAAAGATTAAAGTTTATAAATATATGCTTAATATATGCAACAATAATTAGGCCTCAAAAATCCTTAAACTGTCATTTAAGAGAAAGTTTTACCCTTTTAAGAGTGGCCACGTTTTGTTTGTCATTATCCCACAAAAAAGTTTAGTATTTTTTAGTCAAACTTTTTCTCGTACTAGAGACCGTCTTATGAGAAAAAATCATAAACATTTTCGTACGGTGATTTTTGACTAGCAATAATAATAATGATTTAACAAAGCCTTACAAAAGGTCTCCCAGCTCTTTGCAGCACTCAAAAAATGGAATTAATGAGTCATGCTCGCCTTACAACCCCTGGCATGGCTCCTATCGTTGCTGGACTTTAAACACACTCTTTAGCGGTTAACCGCATAAGAACTTCAATATTCAAGATAGTTTGAAGCTAACTTGAGACAAGATTGAATTATCGAACAATCACTTTACATTCTTTTCAACTATCGAAAATGAATTATTACGAAGTCAACTTTCAAAAAGGTATTTTTAGAGGTATTGAAATTGTTTATTTATTCAAGAGCTGTTAAAAATGTTGTCTAAAAATTTGTTAAGACGCTGCGGCACTTGAAATAAAGGTGAGCATCCATTTTCTGCTGCCAACATCTTGTCCGACTCAAGCTCTCGAAGAAAGTTTAGGTCGGTGGGTAATTCATCATCATTGTTTACTGCAAAGGGGCAAAGCATCTTTGTCAATGCTTTAGCATCTACTCCTGAGTGGTTTTTGTCCACTCTATACTTGAAAGTGGATCCTGCGTGGGCAATACTTGATTCCAAACGTAAACACGAAAATGCTTGCCAAGTTGTGTCTTGTACTCGATTATGTACATTCATGGCTCTCACTTTTATTAATTGGCCTTGTGAACCAATCTGTGCAGTTGGAAAATCACACACTTGCACAGCTGGCATATCATTAATCCAGGATTGTACCATCTTCATAAGCTGTAAGTTCAAGCAAAGTTGGTCAGCTGAGCAATTGAATTGTTTCTTAGTTATGCCACACAAATTGTATACGGCAGCCTGCCCCCGATGTAGCAACTGAGCTGGGGCATAACCAAGACAAGCTTGTGTTAAACCGTGACCGGCAAAAGCCAGGTCGGATGGCAAGTTCCAAAGCTCGTTTTTCTTAGAACGCGCTGTAGCAGCAAGATCCTGCATTATGCGCTGAGCATAAACTGCTAGGCAAGGATACGAAGCATAATACTGGGCATTAGTGCACATCGGTCCAAAATACCCAGGCAGCTTACCACGCAAAGAGCTGGACACATAAGCAGGCTTGGAAAGCCTGAATCGGAGTGTGTGAAAGGCACAAGGATACTTGGTATCACCTATTGAACTCAGATAACTGGCCAATAGCTTTGGTGGTTTGAATTTTAAACTATGCGCAACGAAGTTTCTCTCACTCGACGTGATTGAGCCTCCGTTCTGTGAATCAACATACAACATCCTTGCCCAAGTTAATACAGCTGCGTAGTAAGCATAACCTGATGAGGAAATAGAACATTTAACATCTGCTTGTGAGATGATCTTCAAGTATTCCGACTCCACCAGGTCAGTCAATCCATCAGCGCCGGAGTATATATATTTTCTTTCCGGTAAGTTTTTGGAGAAACTTGTAAAAGTAGCCATGTTGAGGTCGCAGAACAATACATCGAATACATCTTGTGCCTTTAAAAATTGAATTTGTTTAATACATATTCGATTTTTTGGGAGTCTAACTAGTATCAAGTATAACTACAAAATTATCGACTTTACGGAGCAACTAGTACTGTGTGTTTTCTTTTTTATAATAACCCCAAAAAACTTCTTTTTACCCAAATACCAAAAAAAAATTGAAACTTAAATGTCTTCTCCTAAAAAATCTTTCTTAGCAGTCGGTTCCCGCGAAGCGCGTCAAAATCGTTTTCAGTAAATCTTACCTGATTTTCATATTTTTTCGAAAATTCAGCCAACTGCAATAAGTTTGAAAATATAAACATTTCGTATTTATTTGTTATAAACTCAGCATTACTCACCTTGTTCTCTTCCGCCAAATTTGCTTCATAAACTAGCTTTTCAGCTGATGGCAAAGAATCCAGATCGTTACCATCTTCGTCATCGTCATCCATGTTGGGATTTTTAATAGATTTCGAAGCACGCTTCGGCAATGAGCGATTCCTAAGCCAGCCCGCATAACGCCAGTTATAGATATGTACGCGCTTGTTGGCGAACTTCTTATGCGCCTTTTGGACTTTATAGCGTTTCCAGATTTCTTGCTCATCGCTGTCGGTATAAAAACTTTTGTAAGACTCATCACTAGCATAGCCATTCTCCATGCTATCAGATATAATGCTGCTGGCGTCGTCTACCGTGTTTGATATAGCCAAAGGCTGAAGAGTGGTGGAGCTACGCTCGGTCGGCACAGCCAGGCAATAGGTTTTTGTATCAATTTCACTGTGCTGTTGTGTTGGACCAGCCGAGTCCTTCATGTCGAGTAGTTTGCACGCTTTAGAGAAGTGCTCCAGGTTTTCAACTTCATCACTACTTGCTAGTATTTTGTTTGCCAGCTCTTGCTGTGTTGGACCAGTCGAGTCCTTCGTGTCGAGTAGTTTGCACTCTTTAGAGAACTGCTGTAAGTCCGCAACTTCATCATTACGTGCTAGTATTTGTTTTGCCAGCTCTTGCTGCTTGTTTGTAGGAACTATAATTTGCTCATCAAGTGCGTCTTTAATCTCTTCAAATGTATTTGCAGCTACTATGTTGCATGAAGTTTCCTTTATATTTATATTTGTATTATTGTTTATGTTGGAGTTATGTATTATCAAACTGCACTGTTGCAAGCTTTTCTCTTGAGAGCTACCGATTTGCATAACATTCTCCTTATCTTCCACTATTGGATTCTCTGCATAACTATCAATTGTCTTGGACTTGTCTGCTGTATTTAATGTTTGAATTATATTTTCTGCGCTGGAGGCTAGCTCTTTCAGAACTTCTTTCTTAGGCTGTTTAGCTGCTGCTGCTGCAGCTTCATTCAAATTTACATCGCTGCCAAAGTGACTAGTATGCGCAGCTTCCATTATAGGCTGCCCAGCAGTCATTCCATTGGTTACAACATTTGCAGGCTTAGTATCTGCAGTTGGCTGCGTCTTTGGCTTTATGCGACTTATAATGCTCTTCAACGTGCTGTCATCCTGTTCCTGCGACACCGACTTAACCAGATATGGTAATTCATACGATTTAAAATTCCAGAAGTCTAGCTTTTCTTGCTGCTCTTTGGGAAAGTACATTACAGACATGCCTGTGCCTGCTTCGGCGACCCACTGTTTGAACTTCTGTAGCTGCTTGGATGAGCAAATCATGGTTACAGCAATGCCTTGCGAGCCAAAACGCCCAGCGCGTCCAATGCGATGAAAATAGGTGACACGATCTTTGGGCATGTCCATGTTTACTACCAAATTGGCATGCGCAGAGTCCACGCCACGCGCCATCAAATCCGTGGCCACAACAGTGCGCACTGTAAAGCTGCGATAGCCCTTGAAGGTGTCCATGCGTTCGCTTTGATTAAGTGCGCCGGACATGAGTACACAATCCACGCCGCTGTTTTTTAAATGATTACAATACGAGTCTGCGCGCATTTGCGAGCTGGCAAAGATAATTGCCTGTTCGTAGGATAGCTGTCCGAACAGACCAATCAAGGCGGCAAGCTTGGCTTGCATCTCTTGCATGCTGTTCTTTGTCTCAGGTAACTCCAGTACAAATTGACGCACACCCAGCAACACGGTGGCACGCTCGCTGTTGCTTATTAGTAATGGACTGCGCATAAGCTTGGACAAACGCTGATCCAAGTTATCCTCATAAGTAGCGCTGCAGGCAATAATTTGCAGTTGCTGCGGCAACATCTTTATAATCTCGTTTACATCATGCAGCATCGTTGGCGTAGCGTAAAGTTGATCAGCTTCATCCAGTACTAGCATTTTGATTTCTTTGGTATCAAAGACATTATTTTGCATCAAATGAACCAGGCGACCAGGCGTGCCCACAACCAATCTGCCCTTGCTGAGGCGCTTGCGATCATAGCTCACATTCGTGCCACCAATGCAGCTGACTGCAAAAAAGTACTCCATCATAGCACTACCAATGCCATTGAATATATCCTCAATTTGTATGGCAATCTCACGTGTGGGCGCTATAACCAGCGCCTGCGGCTTTGAATTGTGTTTGTCAAAGTTGTGCAGCGCTGCAGCCACAAATATGAGCGTCTTGCCCGTGCCGCTTTTAGACTGCACAAGCAGATCTAAAAACGGAAGTAGTATATAAAAAATGTTTAAACAAAATATATTATGCGACTTACCCATGCCCATTAGTGCCATAGGTATGGCTGCTGCCTGGATTTTCGTCGGTATCAAAAAATTGTGGTGCTTCAGAGCGCGCAGCACTTTGTGGCGCAGTTCCAATTCATCAAAGGTTTTAATGCTGCCAGCAGCTACATCGTTGGTGCGCTGCTCGCTACCCAAATTGTGCGCAATCCGAGCGCTTTCCATTTTCACAAAACTTTACAATTATATTTTGTAATTCCACTTTAAATGTCTGAATAAATTTTGACAACTTTTTCGCACCGGCAAGCAAATCAACGCTTGCTAGTCTAGTGTGACCGTTTGCGATTGTAGTAAAACACCAAGCCATGTGGCTGTTGACTTTGAAAATTATGCAGCACTAAACATGCATGATGGCGTGCGTAGTTATTGCTGCTAGATGGCGCCAGCTGCAATTAGACCAAGCCATCTGTTGTTCAAAACTGTATGGTAAGACACAAAATAAAATTTGCGCCTAGTTTAAATTTAATTTATTGTAGATGAAAATTTTGTGACGCAATTTATTTTAATATAAAACTTACATAGTACCCATGTGTTAAAATGTAATTCTTTTTTTCTTTAAATTCAAAATTAATTTATTTAAAATAAATATGTTTGTGACGAGCAAATATTGCAATGTAGATGGCGCCAGTTGCAATTAGATAAAGCCATCTATTGTTCAAAATAATATGGAATAAACGAAATTGAAAATCCAATTTGCCTAGTTTAAATTTATTTTATTTAACATGTAAATTTTGAAACTTATTTTATTTTACCACATGGGCTCTATATGTGTTAAAATGTAATTCTTTTATTTTTTAATACAACATTAAAAGTACAATTAGAGTAGAGCAAATATTGTAGTGTAGATGGCGCCAGCAAGTATTGCTTAGAGGCATCTATTCTTCAAAAGCTATAAAAATGCCAAAAATGTACCAGGGAAATTAATTCGTTGCAGACAAATAAATATTTTAGTTGTTTAAACTCGTTATTTTCAAAAACAACATTTTAAAATTTTTATTTACAATTTATATTTTTTTTGTATTTATTTTAAGGTAAGTGAGCTTAAAAAGAGCTAAAAATCCTAGAAGAATTATTAATAAAAAAAAAAAACATTTAAATAAAAGCGTTTTCAAATAATTTTGTGTTGTTTGCAAATATCCATTATTATCGCTATGAGGTACACTTTCCCTCTAAGCAATTGCCGAAAATAATCAAAAAAGCATAATAATGGCGGGTTCCAAAAAAATATATAGAAATAGCTGAAATTTGAATTTACTTTAGTAGATAATACCAAAATTTTGTATTTTTAAGATTTTGAACGGGGAGGGGAGCGTTGCAAAAATCTTCTTTTCCCAATTTTTAATAAGAAGATGCATTTTTTGAAGCAATAGATTGTCAGATAATCAACTTAACTTTTTAAAATGAAAATTCGGTAGCTGTATTGGGATGCGAACAAGACAGCCGTGCTGCATAAAACGAAAAAACCAAACCGAACAATTTTATTCGGATTCGTTTTTGCGTGGTTCGGAAAACGAATTTTATTTTCGATATTTCCCTCATTTATTTTCGATAAATTCGCATATTTCCTATATTTTTCCGGTAAATTCTCCTGTCGTGTTGGCGCACCTTTTTACTAAAGGGTCATCAATCTTGACTTTTTTTTTCAATAAGATTTTTTTGATAAACCAAGCGTGAGTACTGACAAGTTGCCATGTGTTTTTTATTCAGTTGTCATTGCCATTTCATCATGGAAAATCTTAGGCCATTTTATGGTCGCCATAATCGACCTACTAAGACCACTATTCGCCATACCATCAACAAATGGGAGACCCAATATTCATTATCGGATGACACTCGACCGAATAGACGTCGTGCAGGGCGTAGTTTATGGGCCGGTGGAATCATCGGTACATATTTCTTCAAAAATGACGCTGGTCAGAGCGTAACCGTCAATGACGACCATGATAACGAATTACTTGCTACCTGAAATTGAAGCCCGAGATCTTGACGACATTTGGTTTCAACAAGACGGCGCTACTTGCCACACAGCCCGTGAAACAATGGACATATTGAGGAACCAATTCGGTGAACAATTAATTTCACGCTCTGGACCGGTGAATTGGCCACCAAGATCGTGTGATATCACACCGTAAGATTTTTTCTTAAGTGTTTGTGGATAATCCAGATACGATTGAAGCACTAGAGGCCAATATTACCCGTGTTATTCGCGAGATACCGCCGGTTATGCTCGAACGCGTCATCGAAAATTGGAACCTCCGCTTAGACGAGCTACGGCGCAGTTGCGGCCAACTTTTGAAAGGCATTATTTTCAAAAAGTGAATGGCAAGAACGGTTCTTTCTATTGATAATAAAGATTTTCCGATTCATTTGAAATTTTTGTGCTTTTTTTTATTTTAAAAGAAAACCTCAAGGTTGATGACCCTTTATAATCTAAGAATATCAAAGGATATTTTAAAAAATTATTTCAGTATAAAATTTGTATTTTTTTAGACCTATTTTGCAGATTCGTTTTAATTCCACTTGCAACAAAACATTCGGTTTCAAACCACATGTAAAATTCGGTTTGGTGAAATTGTGAGCACCAAAGATTCGATTTCAAAACGAATCCGACTAAAATGTTGTAACCATCTATATTTGATTTAGTGCGTTGGAAAGGTATTGGGCATGTTGACAATTCCCTCGTTTAACTGTGAAGGAACTTTACGAGAAATAAAAGCTTACTTCTTTTGATGAGAACCATAAAGATTTAGTTCCAAACGATTCAAAATCAGCTTTGCTTCCGGACAGACTCCCTCCTTTCAAACCCTTATAATAATAGTCAATATAAAAAACAAGAGCAGATTCCCTTTCTCTGCACTTTTTAATTCAACAAAGTAGCCGTAGTTGACAAAATTTCGTTTAAAATATTCTGGAAAATTCAGAAAATTCATTAGTAACATTTATTTTCGCAGCTTATAAGAACAAAATTATTTCAGTTTATTTAACTTTTCCAAATTTTATAATGTCTACCAAATCCTTATGTGGTATATTTATTGCATTGACTGTTCTGATGTTGTGCGGCAGCTTGCGTCCAAGGTTTGAGGCCAATGCTACCTTGAACTCGGATCTGAATAAGTGGTATCCCGGCATAGGCCTGAAAGTATCCTACGAGTTTAACACGAACATGTTGAGACAAGCCATCGGTTTCTCCTCGTTGGTGGTCATTGGCATTTGGTTTCGCCAGGAACGCTCTAGAAATCCGCTACGGAACCAAAACAAATGGATTCAAAGTCTTTTGTACTACGGACCTATGCTGGCATGGGCTACCACTTTTCTGATTAGCACGCTCTTGACGTTTTCTACGCTTAACTTGGTCTTAAAGAGATTTTGCAAATCCAACATCGAGGTGCTGCAATGTTTTCTGAATTTGAATCTTTTATTTTTGCAAAATGTCTGCAAATACGCCATTAAGCCATTCTGGGATACTACTACTGAACAGAATGGCATAGCAATGGATTATCCGCTGTACTTGGAGGAAAATGTGGCAGCTTGAGATCTACGCACAAAAATAAACCAGCAGAACACCATTTTGATTAATAAAATTTCAGTTTCCATTTTGAAATTACACAAAAGTTTTTGGTACAAGATAAACTCGGACCTGGAACAAATTTTTTAGCTCAACAAAGAACAAAATTGTGCAAAAGTTTTTTTATTTTTATTGTTGTGGTTTTTCTCGTTATTTCCTCGCCACGTGGGAAATATGAAAAGTTTTGCCACAACAATTTGACAGTTATTTTTGAATACTATTGTTTTTTTACGTTTTTCATTGTTGGTTCGCGCTTTCTGTAATTTGTGGCAACTATGTGTCCAGAGCATAACTTTTTACACCAACTTGCAACACGGCCTGAGACTGAAGACCGTTGAAACAATTGTAAATTAACGAGCTACCTATATGCCTTATAACTAGCTGCGGATTCAGGATATGCTCTTAGGGGTGCTATTTACTTCGAAGTGTTTATATAACAGTTAACAGCTATTATAGGCCAACTCATGGCCCACCCTGTAGCATAAAAAACTTTGTGCTTCACTTTTGAGAGGGTGCGGACTCGAAAACCCACCCGTGGATCCGCCACTGCTTATAAATGTCTTCTACGTCAGGAGTCCGATCAATGCCTACTACTACTACTGTCGTCCTTCTCTCCTAGAGGAGCATAGGGCCTCACGATCAATGCCTAATATGTAAGAAAATTCAAAAGCAAGTCCTTCATAGACGTTTTACATGCCCTCTGAAGGCAAAATGCCTAGTGTTCTGTTAGGGCTATACTCCGGCTAATTTATTTTTTAATTAGTGGGAAAAAATTCTGGAATACAAAATAATACCGTCTTTTTATTTTTTTTAATTGTTAGTTCCTCTCACAAAAGAGAGTTGGCACTGCGACCTGATGATCTATTGTACCTTACCCATTTTAAGGTCAAAAGACCGTCTGTCTTCCTTATGAAAAGTAGTAGGTCTTCACAGTCACACAAGATGTGTTGGGTCGTCTCGTCGTCTTCAAAACAAAGCATGTAATCTGAAGAGTCCGATAGACCCATTTTATTTAAGTGAAAACTTACAGTATGATGCCCAGAGAAGTAGGCTCAAGAAATTTGTTTTGTTGGGGTTCCGGACCCGGAACAGACACCCCCTAAATTGAGTAGTCTTGAACTTGACATATGTATGTCGAAGAAGGGTATGTTCCGAATTATGAGTATTTAACCACCAAATCAACAGATGGCCCACCCTGTATAATGTAATCAAATTAGTTCTCTACTGCCTACATATTTTGGAAGCTTATTCTATGTAGATGTACATAAAAGAAAGCAAAAGCCAATTATGATCCAGGGATTTCATACAGTTACACAATATTTGCTGAGATATGAGATATATATATTTTCATAAAGATTTTTATACATGGATTTGATTTGCAGTTCTCAAGGTCAGATGCCTCGAAAGCGCATTAGGGTGTACCTCAAGGGGACTAAGGGTTTTGTAGCCTTTAGTTTTTTTATATGCAGCTCTATGCAGTCCTCATGAAGGGCAACTAGATTTGAAGGCAACGATATTTGCATTTGGTTTAAATCTGCCCTCCAAGCTGTCAGCAAAGACTTAAGCCTAGAATAGCACCAGATGCAGACTAGAATAAAACCAGCCACCAGCTTGAGCCTTAATTGTAGCTTTCGGAAGCGATTTGTAAGCCTCCAAAAAGAGTAGTTGGAAAATACATCATGGCTTGTACTATCCAGCAGGTGATCGAATGTTTCTTGCTTGTTGTTAACAAAGACCTCTTGAAGACGATTAGACAGCCTCTTGTAGATTTGATTAACACAAACGTCACCTGTTCTTGCCAAGTCTCTTCAGACTCTCTCTGCGCAGCAATTGGAGGCAGCTAGAGCTCTTCGAGTTTGACTTGGTGGACATTAATCCTTCGTAGAAGCGTAAGTCCCAGCCTGTAAAATGTTGCTCATGAAGACATAGACGGCATCTTCAATACTCTCCAAGTTATTAATTTTTAAATTTTATTGAGCTTCATTCATTCTGCCCAGTTCAGGTTTGGAAGCAGATGTATGGTGGAAAATATCAGTTAAAGATACGCTTACGGATTTATGGTATAATCAGTAATATAGGATAAAGTTAAAATTTTGAGACTTGCCTTGGATCATCTTGCCGCCGACTAAAACTTGTTCGTAGAGATTTTTTTGTTTTTTATTTGAAGATGATGAATGCTATTAATCAAAAATACATATATTTTTATGAATCGCAATTTTGAAATTTTTCATCTCCAATCCAGCTGCAGATATCATAAAAGGGCCCCCAAGAAGTGGTCAACATTACCTGATTTTTAAAACTTCTTTTTAGGTTGAGGTCATGGTGCTAGGTTGAATTTCTTACGTACCAAACACAATTAGTAATAATTTGTAAGGTCTAATTTGAGTTTTCAATACTATTTATATGCATTTGGCAATGGAATTCTACCAATAAACTAGAACTACGAAAAATATTACACAGAGGATACTGTTAGTCGATTCGACTAACCCAAATGCTGAAAACACTTTCTTTACGTGCGTTCTACATTATTAAAATACTTTGGTAAGAAAGGGAAATTTTGACTCACTTGTTGAAGCTTAACATATTTGTAATATGAACGCCTAGTTCTATGCTTTAAAAATATAATTTGGAAATGTTCGCACTCGTTAAGATTTTAGAAACAGTACAGTTGGATTTTATTGAAAAATATGTAGCCATTTTTGAACAATTTTTGTTTGCTGCTGAAAAGTTGGCAGCTCTGTCCTAATTTGTAGTAACCAGCTGACACCAAAACAACCTCAGACAAAATCTCTATAGATATCCACAGAAAGTTAAATTTTCACAGTTTCGTCATCTAACCGGTTATGCGAGTGTGTGCTTGTGTGTGTGTGTCGTTGAAACAAGATCGTGCTGTTTATGGCAATCTCACTGTTTGTCCCACTCTGGCTTATGGAGTTGTTATTTATGATGGACATTGGCAGGAAACGGATATGCGTGCTGCAGTGTTGCTCTTGTTCTTGATGTCTGTCTATATGACGGTTGCATGCATTGCCAATGCGCTCGGTCCTAAGTGAAATGCCAACAAAATGTCATTCTCTGCATGTTGTTGTTGTTGTTGTTGATATGGTATGGCATGGTTGTTGTTGTTGTTGTCATAGTTGCCACAATGCTTGTTGCAGTTGTTGGCCGCGCGACTACGTTACAATTTGGACAGCAGACAAATCGTTTTGCTGCCGTTTTGTTGCCTTTATTGTGATGTCCAGTTGGCAGCTCTGATAGTTTCTGTCTGAGAGCGAGTCCAGGCCATCAAATAGGGAAATTGTATGGGAAACGATATGAAATTGGCGAAAGTCAGATTACATACAGGCAAACATACTAGTTGAAAAACTTAATAACGCAGTGCAATAAACTTTGGCAATAAAGTTGATTTTTTCATGCAACTTGTCGTGAAGAAATGTTACAGCAAAACTAGTTAGTAGTTTCATTATTAATTTGAGTAGTAGCTGAAGCTGTAATCGTTGACCGATTTTAACTGGTAATCGTTACAAAGATAATTGCTTTTTAAAATCGAAATTCAGTAGGAAAGAAAATAAATGATTCATTTTGACTTTTATATTCCGTACACATAGGTCTGTGGGTGCTCTTGATTTAATTTTAGAGGCGCTCTCTTAAAAATTTAATCTAAAATTTTACAGAGTTTGGATGTATACAACTAAAGTTATTGTAAAAAATAAATAAAAACAACATCAAAACTCGACTATATTTCGATGCGATTCCCCCCCACCAATTGCTTAGAAGTTATTTTCGTGACTGCTTCGCTTAAAACGGTTAATTGCCATTTAGCGGCCATTTTGTTGGCATTAAGCAGTTCGGCACGAGCTGCGCCTAAATAAATGATTAGCCGTGCTCCGTGCTCCTGGCGGCTATCTAGCGCCAACTTTAACCTGGCGGCTATCTAGCGCCAACTTTAACCCATTAAAAGTGACTAAATGTTGTTGCCAAAATATTAAGTTATTAAACTTTAACGCGCCCAACAAACAAAATGCTCCCAAAACGATGCGAGATACAGAGACTTTTGTGTCGCCAAGTTGACTTTCAACCCGTTTCCAAACTAAAAAGCTTTTCAGCATACCTTTTCGCTGGGCGCAGTTACAAAAGGTATAAAAGATTAAAAGCGCAACACTTTATCATTAAAAACTTGACAACGCAAAATGAGTTTTCCCGTCTACGGCAGTTGGGAGCTGACAGAGGGTAGAACATAGGTCCAAAACTTGCCGGAAAATGTGCGTACTCATACTATATAGAGATATATGTATATGAGAGTGTGTGTGGGAGAAAGAGCCTGTGTGTGGGTGTGTGTGTATGTGTGTAGGTGCGTAAGAGTGCGTGTGAGTGGCATTTGCGGTCTTATTAATTAAATTTATAAAAACAAGTTTGTTACGTGCCCTGCATTTTATGGCACTTGTACGTACGAGGTGTGCTCAACAAGTTATGGGAATTTTTTTTTTGTAGCTGCATTGGAAGGCTTTATGAAACTACACTGCTTCAACTAATTATAAGGCTTTGGATGAAAATGAAATGCAACTACTTAAAATGTCAGCTGACGACCTGCGAAAAGTATTCGCCAAAATTCTGTTACCCTGAGTTGACATGACCACTTCAAAGGAAACTAGTAAAAATTAATGTGCTACGTTAGTGGAGATATATGCTATGAAAAGAGACAGATCTTGGGAAAAGGAAGACTGAGGCCGGCATATTTTGAGCAGATGTACGACGGTGGTCTTATAAGTACTTAGCCTCACCGCCCAATGCTAAAAACATCTGGGGCAGCGTTATAGCTGATAGCTAGCAAGAAATGGTACTGAGAAAGTACATTGGCAGAAACACCACTAAACAGCAACAATGAGGAAATGATATGTAGATCCAAACAAAACAGAGGCTGGATCAACGCGGCTGGCCTAAGGCAGCCCAATCAACAATTGTCATGACGCGACAACTGCAAACTTGGGAAACACCTGAGCAAGATGACCGGAACTCAGCAGCTGTAGGTTTTGTGAGATTGAGGAGGATTTCTTCCAAAACATGCTTACTCAGTGCCTCGCTCTCTTTGGTGGGCATGAAATCTTAATACGCCTTGTCTACCTCAAATGATTAAGTTTGTTCTGTTTGGGAGCACAATAGATGCCTAGGGCTCGGTAGTACTACTCTTTATTGATCGTTTGGGCTTGTGCCACAGCACACGGTACACTAAGCCGTAAAAAAAAATAAATTAAGAATACAAAAGGGGGTAGCCCCTAAATACTCCGACATACAGACGGACCGATGGATAGACAGACATGGCTATATCTTCTCAGCTGTTGACGCTGGTCAAGAATATATATACCTTATGGGGTCTCTCACGACTGCTTCTAACCGTTACATACATTTGCACCAGCCTTGGAATTTTTAGTACAAAACTAAATAAACTCTTTTCGATATTTGGACTATTCAACTTTAGTTGCGATACAATATCTGGAAGCCCCTGCTTCTTCTCTGTTTTGACACGTTTTATATACTCGGCATTGTCTTTAAATTTTCAACTTTATCGTACCTAAAAAATCAGAATTTAATATAGACCTTCAACAATCGCATTTTCTTTGGTTTCTGGCATGTTGAGGCGTTGACGATATTCGTCAACTTCCACTTTTTTAAAACCTTGTACAATGAAACCAAATTAAATTTTTTTTTTAAACAACCACTTCCAAAAATTCCTGGAATCGCAAATAAGAATTATGGGGTTGAAAAAAATCAAAGCGAAAAAAGTGCTTTGCATAAAGTACAAGTCACTGTATATCATATTTTTGAAAGAACTATCCGAAATAAAGATAAATTTATATTTTTCATTTTTGATCAAAAAAATCAAGCGTAAGCGGAAATAATATTTAAATGCCAATTTTTATTTAAAAACTGCAAAATAAAAGTTATTATGATAAAAAAAATCAAAAAAAAAAAAATTATTTGATGATTTTTATTCAAAAAATTTATAAGAGTTGCAATCGCTGAAAAATTCTTAAACATTTTTAAGATTTCACTTTATCTTAGCAAATAAGCTCCATACCAAGAATAGGACCCAGAGTCCTATACCATTAACGACTATCATAACCAATACCTATCGGCCGTTTTTTTTATCATCTGCTAAGAATGCAGCCATCTCTAAAAAACATACAAACACATTAAAATACTATCAGCGAAATTACACAACTTCCAATACTTTTTGAACACACCTCGCTTGTAGCAAGCCTATGTAAGTCAAGTACTTGTGGCACTTTGGCAAGATGAAAGAGAGCTTGAGGTGAGAGAGCGCGGTAGGCAGAGAGGCAGCGGCAGCGAAACACTCTTGTGGACTCTTTATATACTGAAGCTATTCACGCGTTCATTTTATGAAGCGTTAGGGAAAATTAAATCTAACATGTGAGTTGGAAAAGTTTTGCGCTCCAACTGAAAAGTTGTCAACCTTTTAATTACAAATGGCAACCGAATATTTCTGATAAATGATGCACGTCGTCAGCTGCAGCTAATTGTCGCAGTGTGCTTTGACTTTTAATAAATTGCATAAAGTTGAAGCCATTATATAATAAGTACGAGGGGCACATTATGTATAAAACATATACCTAAATAAATCGCAGTAATAAGCCATGCTGTAGTTATATACTTAAAAATAAGCTGCATAATACTTCAGTTTCCACTTGAGCACACCCCAAGAGTGCCAGCTGAGTTGCACGTGCCGAGCCAGCTCAAGCGTTTTAGCCGTGCATCAATAACATGGCAGCTAAAAAGACAATAAACGGAAGAAAACAAAGCGAAAGGGAAAGCAAAAAGGGAAAAGAAAATTCAAGTCAAACAGCAGCAAGTGCAAATAGAAACAAACGGCTCATTGATATGCCAAAAGTCAGAGATACCAAGGCAGCAGCTGGCCACAGATAACGCACTCAAGTGCATTGTAAGACTGAGCTGGGCTATGGTTGCGCCAGTGGGATTTGTTGTGGGCGTGTGAGTGGCAGAGGGCGTGGTGGCGCAAGTTCCTGCATTAGAAGTCATTGCGCATAGCTTTGTTGTTGTGGTTTTATGAACAACAACTGCTAAATAGAGGAAACGGATTTCAATAGAGCTACATTGGATATTTGGAGAAGAAAGAAATGATAGTACCATCTGTTATTTGTGCTCTGTTGCCTTCAAAATTAAAAAAATTTTATTTAACCACCCCACCCTCCTGACTACTCGTTATTGGGTGAAGTAAGCAGTGTGCAGAGACCCCTAATGCATGCAATTTGGATTTTCCGAAACCCATTTGGGTACTGACCCATCTCCTAAATATCTGCTGCATCGTTGAGCAATCCAAAAATGCTTCATTTTTTGTTACATGATTAATATCAAATATCTCTGGTTGTACTAAACTGATTTCG
Source organism: Chymomyza fuscimana (assembly GCA_949987675.1). Taxonomy (NCBI): domain Eukaryota; kingdom Metazoa; phylum Arthropoda; class Insecta; order Diptera; family Drosophilidae; genus Chymomyza; species Chymomyza fuscimana. Next base: position 4,618,174 of record OX465089.1, read on the forward strand.
ATCATTTTTTTACTTGACTGTTGATATTTGAATTACATATCGATTATCTTTGGAACATATTTTTGTCAAACTTACGGTTTAGTCGCTATTTATGCATTCATATTAAATTATTCGTAATTTTTTGCCTATTTTCGCGCCCATCAAATACTTTCGGATTGTCTTTAAATTTTACTTTTCATGCGAATCCTTTATTTAAATAGTGAGATGTTGCCAAAATGGCCACCCTTATGTACATATTAATATTTTATATATTACTAGGGGATTCCCCTTCTTTATTTTATTCAGATCATCCAGATTATTACAATTCAAACAATGTCAAGGGTTACTCTTGCTGCCGTTCCTATTTCCCCTTTCATGATACATTTTAATGCTTCATATGAGTTTTCCCCTGCTTGACTTCAACGTTTGAGGTAAATCTTACATTGTGCACACCGTGTAAGGTGTGGCTATCACTCGTGTAAGTTTCACCTCGTTTCTTTCACGCATACGAACACAATCTGTACCACACGATTTTTTTTTTAAATACAAAAAGACTAAACTTGCGATTTTGGGTGGGGATGAAAAATACTTTTCGATATATTTTCATACCTACCAAATATCCAAAAAAAAAAAATTCATAAAAATCGATCGAGTTGTTTTGGAGAAGTGCGACCACAAACAGCGTGACACGAGAATTTTATAAATATATATTTTTATTATATTTATTATAGAGTTCACGTTTATTTTAAATTTTCCTCAATTTGAACAGATTAATTTTGCCTTTAAATTCATGAATATAATGCCAAAAGTTTGCAAGTGGACTTCTATGTTTTGTGTATCACATTGCGTATACGCAATGTTAGTAGTAGTAGTAGCATAATCAACACGCGTTTCAGTCAATAAGTAAAAAACTGAAGCTAAAATTTCGATTCATCAACGTCAAAACAAAAATATCTAGGCTGGGCTAAGGCACTACTTGGGTTGCTCCGGGCAGGCTATTTGATACAGAAACTGTACCAGCGTGCGTGTGGGACGTCCAGTCATATAGTTTTTGTTTAGATACGGTACAAGTCCATACTTGGTGCTCAATCCTGTGCCGAAAGTATCCAAATGCGCCCAATCGCTGCAAGGCACTAATTCATGCAATATAGCAGCACCTAGGCAGGATGATGCAGTACCCACGCCATCATTCAAAATATCAAAGCTCTCATGCTTAGTCACACGATCCTTGTAAAATTGCCAAAGCGGAAAACGCCAGACACGATCGCCAGTCAGCGAACCAGCCCGTTGAAATTGCTTCCAGATATAATGCGAGTTTGACCATAAGCCGGTGGCGCCACCGCCAACACACTTCTTGACGCCCTCACATGTGGAACCTACATCGACAACTAGGCGCGGCTTATAGTTGGTCTGACCATACAGCATGGGATCAGCAACTACTACAACGCCGGTGGTGCGCAGATCACGTATAGCCATAGATTTCTTATTAAGCAGTGTCACCACATCGCCCGGCTTGCAGGACATGCCCGAGGGTAGATTTTCACAAAGTGGAATAATAGCCGAGACGTTAATGGGCAGCGACAGCGCAGCAGCCGCGCGCATGGCAGCCAGAATGACAGCTGCTCCTGACAAATCTCCACGAAACTCTGCCATGGTGTTGCACGAACGCAAATTGAGCCCACCTGAATTGAAGGTGATGCCCTGGCCCACCAATAGTACGGGCTTCTCATCTGGCGCTGCGCCGCAATATGAAATTTCCAGTAGAACAGGCGGCTCGCACGAGCCCTTGGCTATCATTAGAAAAGAGTTAAGCTCCTGCTGTTCTATCCAATCCATGGTGCGCACTTCCACGGTAAGTCCACAGGGGCACAGCGCTTCCACAGCCGCCTGTGCAACCATGGTGGGCGTCATACAGTTGGCTGGTGCCTCACATAGACGACGCGCAAAGTTCTGCGCCTCAGACTTGAACAGTCCACGCGTCCAGCCATCTAAATCTTGCGAACCAAACAGTTCTAGACGTGGAATGTTTTTGCGATGCTTTGGGGACAAATTCTCCTCGTAGCGCCAGGTGGCCAAACCTGCGCCTTCTGCTGCCTGCTCCGCATAGTCCATGTGATCAATATGTACTTCACTAACGCCTTGTTTTTGCATGGATTTTGCAGCTATGCCTGCAGCTACACGCACATTTTCCATGCCCTCATCCAGCATTTCCAGCTCATTAAAGGCTATGCCCTCTAGACCCAAGCCCACCACGCAAATCGATGGAAACTCACTGTCCAAATTATTAAAGATCTTGCCACGGCCCAGACGTCCTGTAATCTTGGACTCGCATATAAGTTCCGCCAGCCTGCCGCTCAAACTATCATCGAACTTTTCGCCAGCAGCTGTTAGACGTGGGCCCTTGCCGCTCTCCTTCTCGTAGAGTCCCAGCACGAGACCTTTGGTCTTGGTCGTTCCACAACTCGCCACATAGCGTACCTTTTGCAAAGTTAGCATGGACGGCTCCTTAAGGAGCTTCAACATGGTTGCACCTCTTCGCAACATTGTAATACGCGTTTAGCAAAGTAATTTGGTTATGCTTTTTTTTTTTAGTTTCGTTTTCGTCAAGTCTTTGGTTAAAAAATTAAAATAAAATAAAAACAAAATTTACTCCAACAATAACTTCTGTTTTCTACACGAGCGTCTGTTTTGTCTGAAATATTGAAAAAAACTGAATAAGTTAGACAAATAAATAAAAGGTAACTATAGTAAATTAAATTATTTCTTAAAATATATAAAAAATGTGTAAGAGTTCTGGGTCTAGCTATATAGCCTCTAAAAATAAAAACATGTTAGTCTTGATTTCCACTCTTCGGAGCCAATAAAAAAAGTGCACTTTTATACACAAAATTAGTCAGCCTACTAGTTCAAACAGTTTAAAATATTACTCTTAACAGTAACCAGTTACAAACCACTCCGAAAATACTTTATTTTTTACCATTAACAGTTCTGTGTATTTCGCTTTTAGACAAATAAATAATAGGCAACTATAGTAAATTAAATTAATTCTAAAATATATTAGAAATATTTAAAAATTCTTGGGTGGTCTTCATAAATTTTTTAAGCCATCTAGCTACATAGCATCACAAAAATAAAACATGAAAGTATCAGAACCCACTCCTTAAAGCCGGTAAAAAATGTTAACTTTTATACCCAAAAAATTGCACACTCGCCATGTTGTCAGTCGTTAGTTAAAAACACTAATCTTAACAGCAACCAGTTACAAACCACTCCGCAAATACTTTATTTTTTACCATAAACGGTTCTATGTATTCCGCTGTTTTGTACTCACCAGCTCTGGAGCCCGGTCTGCTAATAATGTTACGAAATTTACAATACGATCTGATTATGTTACAGTTTTATAAGTATTTGAGATTTCAGATTGAGAGTTGTGGAATGGGTTGCTATGTTGAGAATTTTATTTTCACAATTTGTATCTTGGCCAAAGTTACCAGGGGTTTACCAATAGTGATGATAGGATTTTGATAGCTCATGGCGGCCATCTTGGTAGATGGATTTATGACATCTCATATCATTTGTTTTCAGTAAGGTTTGCCATTTCACCATGAACAATATAAGCCGCATGTTGGATTAAATTCCCTTTGACAGGCATTAGATTAAGACAACTTTTATCCAACTGTATGTCTTTTGACAGATGAAATGTTTTTGGCGAGTTAAGATTAAAGGCTTTTTACTCAGTCTTATTTTTAACGTATGATTGAAAGAATGCTGCAATGAGAATCTTGGGATCCATTGCTTTATACTATTGATATAAAGAGTTTTCAATAGCGATGATAAGATTTCGATAGCTCATGGCGGCGATCTTTGTGGGTGGATTTTTGACATCTCTTATAAGTTGTTTTCAGTAAGATTTACCATTTCACCTTGAACAAGTTCACGTTGCCACGACGTTTGGAAATTGTCCAAATTTGCTATCAAAATTCGAGAAGTTTTGTTGCTACTCAAAGAGCCTTCCGTACAAAATATGGTCGTCATTCTGCTCCTTCTGAGCTCGCTATACGCCGTATAATTAATAAGTTGGAAAGTGAATTTTACTTAAGCCACGGAAAAGACTCCGTACTGAACGCAGCTATGAAAATATAGGCAAGTGTAGCCGCCAACGATAATTTATTGATTCCGCGCTCTTCTCACGAGTTTTGCCTGTCTCCGATGACTACCTGTCGTATTTAGCGCTTGGATCTTGGTTTGTATCCATACAAGATGGTTTTGGTACAAGAACTGAAACCAAATAAGCATCGTTTGTGTCGTGGGCTCGATGATTGGGCCTTGGATGCGATGGAAACCCATTGTGATTATCATTGAAAAATCATCTTCTCCGATTGGGCCTTGGATGCGATGGAAACCCATTGTGATTTTCATCGAAAAATCATCTGCTCCGATGAGGCTCATTTTTGGCTGATTATTATTATTTATTTCCTTGAACTTTATCTTTCACATCACAGAATTATACACATAGCTATATAATACTTAATATGAGTTTAAAAGTCACTCCTGTCGGAACATAGGGCAGTGAAATACTACTGTTTCTTGGGTAAATTTAAATATGTAGATATTGAACTATTTGTCTTAGCTGACCATGTTACCAGCATGATGCAGTGCAGATTTAGTAATCTATCTAACTAGGATTGTTAGCGCCGTCGTTAGCTTCGAGTGAGCTCCTTCGCCACAGCCATACTACAACGTGAGCTAAATCTACTCACGTTGGTCTACCTGTGCCGTTTGCTGACCTGACTCGAAGTCCCATTAGGGTTAGTTACCTAATCTTTCTTCGAGTTGCTCAGGTGATCAGGGTTCACCACGGGAAGGTGGCACCTAGGTATTGGGTGGAAGAGGTCAAGTGAATCCGAAGAATCATGTTGTGCGCGTTACCAACCCCTCGGAACCCCCATTTTTGGCTGAATGGCTTTGTTAATAAGCAAAATGGTCGTTATTGGTGCGAATCAAACCCCATTCCGAAAAAATCACTGTTTGGTGAAGTTTATAGTATGTTGGGATCATTGGACCGTACATCTTCAAAAAAAATGAAGACCTAACAATTGGCCGCCAAGATCATATGATTTAACGCCATTGATTCGATTTTTGTGGGGCCATGTTAAATCTAAGGTTTATGCCAACCAACTCAAGACTCTTGAAGTATTGAAAGCCAACATTCAAGCCACCATTGAAGCCATACCACCCGAAATGGTGCACGGCGTCAACGAAAATTGGTCTGACCGGATCAACTAGTGCAAGAGGAGTCGTGATAATCATTTGAACGATATATTGTTTATATCATAAATGGCATAGAATATTTGAGCAAAATAATTGTGTTTTATTTAAATTTCAAATTCTATCGTTCTTATCGGTAAACCGTTTACAATGCATCCATATATATCTGTATATAGGGTTTCTGCTTTGAGACTCATTAAAATTCGTTCTACTTTGCAGCAACAAACTTTTTTTCTAGCCAAGATTTTATTTGAGATCTAGCAATAAACCTCGTGGATATTAGGACACTTTCGAAAAAAATCAAGTATACGAACTTAAGTACACTTTCAAATGTTGGTCTTTTTGAAACCAAAAGCTCACCTATTTGTTCCACAAATAATCACTTGCAACATAATTGCAAATGCATCTACATGAACACTAAATACTGTTTTTGCAAACAATCAGCATTATATTAAATATTGTGGTCAGTATGTGCTTTTGGCATCCACAAATTGAAGCTGTTGCCACCAGCAAATAGCTTTGTGGCCAACAAATTGCCTCCACAACTGCAGCACAAAGTAATGGCTCTAATGCCAAACAGTCAAAACAGCCCAATCCTAAACCAAGCTCAACAGCAGCCACAAGTCCTGGGAGTGCAGTCTGTCTGCGGAACGGAATTGTTCGGTCGTTTTTAATTAATGTCGAGGTGCACAAATTGCACACAAATTCATTCAGAGAACGAGCAGCTAAAATGCGCCAAAGGGAGTTAGGGCCACTTTTCAGGGCGTGAAATATTTAGTGGCAATGGCTAAGTTGTGTGCCATTTTGGCGGTTTAAAGTATTTACGTGAAAATCAAGTGTAAAATGTAAATTAAAATAAGCGCAAATAAAAATTAAATTTTTCTCCCTTTTTGGCAAAACATCAAATTAAATTTGAACATAAATAAAGATTTGTGTATAAAGGAAAAACACTCTGCTCTGCGGTTTCGAAGCTTAAATTATGGTGTGGAATTTATTGGCAGCTGAAAAAGGGTTGAAATTCTTTTCTCTTTTCTTTTGTGTGTTTTTATCGTACTCTTTAAATACTGGAATGTAAAGAGCATTTAAAGCCTGTGGAGCAGCTTGTAACTTGTATAAGTAGATGTACCAATGATAATATATTATAACTAGTGAACCTGGCGGCGAAAATCGAAAATTCATTGCATAATATACAAATAGCTTTGCAGAAAATAATACATATATAATAAAACTGCAGCGCTTGGCCGAACGTGTCAATCGCGTAATTTACATCTGCAGTCGTAGGGTAGCCAGATGTCAGTTTCTAATAAGAACTTTGATTTTGCTTCAGCAACTAAAATGCAGCGGGCATATGTGGCAACCCTGTAAGAGAAAGTTTGACAAAAAAAAAACACAGCTTAGCCGTGCCGTTTACACCTATTGTCTTCAATGCACAATTGCAAAATAAGATCAAAGATAAACCAAAGAGAGCAAACTTTGCTTCTTACATATACACGCTTGCCTTTATTACGCTCACTGCAAATAAAAATATGCGCACCTTTTTCACACCCACGCATAGTAATTTCAATCGGCCTTCCTTTTCGCACTTTTTATAGCAATGACTGAAATTTTATTTTAGCGACATCCACCAAAATATAGATTTATTTGAAAAAATAACACCTTATTGCACATCTAGGTGTAAATAGCTTTCGATTGATATCTCATTTGTTGAAATCGCGCGATTCGTTTAGGAGCCTTTGATGTCACAAAAAACGGCCTTGTGTAATATATATATAGATAGATAGATAATGAAACTAATTGCTTAATAATCAATTACATTTAGTACAATTTTGTTAGGGTTTCTCCAGAGGTCTGTTTACTGTTTTTGGTTCTGTCGTGTAAATAGGGTAACTCATCTGCATCTGACCTTTTTGATTTTCGAATAAAAATGAATAAAAAGCCTATTCGATTTATTCTTTGCACAGACGTTTAATTTGGTTCAATGGGATAAATGGGAGCTACTATTTGGTTTTATTTGGTACCATTTGTTCAATTGTTCTCCTTTTGCTGTAAAATAATGGGTTCTTTTTTCGGAATTTTCTATTACATTCGTGGTATTGCCAATATTTTACGTTCAATATGTGACTTTTTTTTTTTAAATTCTTATATTTAACAAACAAAATAATTACTATTCTAAAATATGTTTACATACAATATATATGTGTCTTCAGTAGAGTCGAAAGTTCGTAGTTTATCGATATTCTCTTCAGACATCAAATATCGATACATCAAATATGCACGTGTACAATTCACAATTTTTGGATATCAAGCGACCGGGGAAGAATTACTTCAATAAATTGTTTATTTTTGTTCGAGAAAGTGCGTTTTCCAAATTAAATTTAATAAGAACCAATTACAATAGTTTACAAATTTTAGGGCCATCGAGTGAACCTTGAAAATGAAAAGTTTTTTAGGGTAATTTTGGGTTGAGAAACACGAAAACTACATTAATTTTTTTTCTCAAGAATCGTTTTCGAGTTTTTTTCGAAAAACATGTTTTTGTGTCAACATTAGAGACTATTAGATCCAAAGGTTTTCATGTGCTCTTTACGATGATATACGAGATGTTGACGTTCACGAGATATTGACGAAAAACTAAAAAAAACTCGGTTCTTAAAAAAAAAAAATTAATGTAATTTTCTTGTTTCTCGACCCAAAATTAGCCGAAAAACACTTTTATTTTTAGTGTTATATAGGGTGGGCCATCTGTTGGTTTGTTTGTTAATTGCAGATGATTTCCATAAATTGATTATTTTTGTTCGAGAAAGTGCGTTTTCAAAATTAAATTCAATAAGAACCAATTTTATAGGGTGAGCCAAGTGTTGCTTTGTTTGTTAATTGCGTTTAATTCGTATATTTTATAACAAAATGCGGCAAATGTATATACCAAATGCAAGTTTATTTATTTATGAAAAATAATATCATCCAAATGGCCGCCGCGTCGTAATTTTCAATAACTTTTTTTTTTGACGTAAACTCACCTGGCTGCTCTCACATCCATTGAACGAATAAGTGACGTTGATAGTGTTTCGTGGGCTAAAATTCGATGCGAAGTCGTCCCAGCAAGATGCAATTCTCGTCGATGTTCCCGGCGACTTGCCGACACTGGCCTCAACTATGATTTTTTCACAATTGTTTCAATTGTTCGGTTATTAAACGATGCATGACTTAAATTGAGTAGTTTTGAAATTGACATGCCTTGAATGGGTATGTTCCTAATTATGAGTGTTTAACAATCAAACCAACTGATGACCCACCCATACAATTAAAAGTTCAAGTTGCAAGTTGGAAATAAATAAAGGAATTTTTTTTTCTCTAAATAAATATGCTTTTTTATGTTTAGTTCAAAAGTTTTTTTTGCTCTATATATTTAAATATATTGCAATTTACAATATATTTATTTTTTCCTAAAATTTATTTTATATTACTCTCTTCGGCACCTTGATTGTGTGAATCTTCGCGTCCCCTTAGGGGGAGATTTTTCGATAGCTGTAGATATGTACTTTTATATATATTTTAAAGAAATTAGCCCAATTTTTATTTCGTTAAGACACAACTTTTCTGAAGGCATTTGTTTAGAAAATAATTGTATTCTTTATATGTATGCATTATTGTTTGGACTGGTATAAGAAAGTTTTGTGCATCGCTGACGTAAAGAGAGCATTAAAGATTCGTTGTAACAAAAGTAAAAAATTTTCTTGAACTTTTGCACTTTTTGTTTCAAATTTTTTTTGGCACACACAAAAGAAATGACAGCCGCCAATCGGTAAATTTATTAAGTTGTGCGTGTGTTGTGTCTGCGTGTGTCTTTGTCGGAGCATTTTTAAAATTTAATTTAGTTTACGCACACACAGACACACAGATACATAGAGCTATGTACAGATAGCCAGCAGTCGGGAGATGCAAACAAATTTTAATTAAATAAAAGCAGTTGCCAAAGAGTGGCAACGAGTTGCACCATAAAGACTCTCTGTCATATACACATACACAAACGACAGAAAGGCGGAGGAAGAGAGAGCAGAAAGAGATTTCCATATCGCTAGCGCGTATGTAGTAGCTCATCAGATTGGTAGTCCTGGCTTCAGCTGTAACAGCGAAATATCAATAGCATCTAATGAGCTGAGATTGTAATTAGCTGAAATCATAATGTTGGGTGAAGCTTGGTCCACAGTTGAAAGCTATCACCTATGCGTATTGGTAGAGACGAAGTTTAAACTCATTTATTTGGAGTATAAGCTAATTTTAAGGTTTATCTTAAAGAAGATTTAGGTTTCCTTGCTAATGAACCTACTATAATTTGGGGGCTACAAGGGCTATATTTTTTTAAATTTTATTTTTTTTTTTTTTTTTATTTATTGGCAATCAGCCTACTTTAAACTAAGTCTAATTCAATAGGTAAATTACAAAGTTAATCGCTACACACTCTAGTCTGGTGTTATGCTATTAATATTCAAGTTGTCTTCCTATCAAAATTATTTAATTTACTATATACTAAGGTCGTAAGGTCTGTGCCGGTTCGCACTTTTCTTGATCGAAATGAAATTGACTTTATGTTAACAAATTAAACTGTGGCTGAGCACAAATTTCCTCAATAAGTTCTTAGTTTCCTAAATTCAAAGGAGCAGCGTGAGTGTAAAAAATAATAAATTCATAGAAATAAAAAAATGTTCTTAATGACTTGGTGAACTAAAAAGAACAAAGCAGCAGATTTAGATATAACTTAAATACAATGGTTCAGTTGTACTCCATTTGCTATTAACTTGGCAGTGCTGGTAACAACCAAAATATCTGTCTCTGAAATGAATAACTAATTATAGGCTTGCCAAGCACTTAAACTAGAAATCCAACACAATTTCACAATTTAAAATTCAAATTTCATAATTTCAAGTATTCGTGCATCAAATTCACTTGATTTTGCGATGGTGAATTCAATTCACTTAAGCTTATTAAACGTGAGAATCCAAGAAATACATTTTAATACATTTTTGGTGCAAGTGAAAATCGAAACAAACTTGAGCGTGAAAAATTAGTATGCATATTAAGTATACGTTGCTTGGACTTACGCTTCCTCAGCTATAAAGTACATGGCCATAATATGCGAATCAAAGAAATATATATTGACAAAATTTTTGGTGCAAGTGAAAATCGGAACAAATTTGAGCGTAATATATGGGTAAGTATGTATATTAAGCATACGTTACGTGGACTTACGCTTCCTCAGCTATCCAGTACAATACCACATTATGCGTACAATTTTAACTGGATAGCTTTCAAGTGGTGTTACGAAGAGTTCGATATGAATGCAATTTTCATGAGTGCCGTGTCACACATTTCGAAAGCACTTCAAAATTGCATGGTGGTATATTTTCGGGCTAAATGCCAGCAGATCTCAATGAGATGCGCTCCGACAAATAGTTGTCACAGCAGATCCACTTAAAATGACGCAGTTGTCAGCTGTCACCTGTTGGCGTTAACAACTACAACAACCACGAGCCACTGCCAGCCACTGCAACAACAACTTCAACTCATAGGAAAAACGCAAGAAAAAAAGTTTGACAAGCTAAAATGTCAAAATGGCGTGCTAGACTTGTTGTTGGTGCTTTTTCTTTTTTGATTTTTTTCGGAACATTTCGCTGCCGCGCACAATTGAAAATTTATAAAAAACGGATGTTGTGTTTTCCGCAGTTAAGAGAAAAGTGAAATAACAAAAAAAAAAAAAAAGAATAAAACTTGGCTGCCATTCTTATGCCATTTAGAGTTTACAAACACAAACGGAAGCAAGCAACTTGATTCCTTTCAAAGACGTAAATGAAAAAAACCAAAAAAAAATGTAGAGAACGTGTATATGGATGGCATAGAGTAGTAGGCAACAACAAACCATTGTAATCAAAGCCAAAGCCTTTTAAAAGCGCAGCCAAAACACGAGCAGCCCTATGCGGAATAACTCCCAGAACTGGCATCCCGAAGGGGTTGTGCAAAATAAAATGGTGGCAAAAATATTCGCTCGTTGCAATAAATTTAAAATTAAAGCTCAAATAGCAACTGGCAAACCATTCAAGTGCAAAATGTTATTCTATGACTGCTGCTGCTCTTCCTACTTCTTCTACTTCTTCTTCTTCTTTTGCAGCCTGTTATATAAATACACACACTCATACTTACAAGAACATTTAAAGCACTAATACGCACACAAACACGCACATATTGATACAAGCCAGTCAGGCACACACACACACACATATGAATTTTTACCTAGAAAGGACAGCAGTGTTTGTGTGCTTTGGTATTAATACACTCTCATAATATTATGCCAGGAGAGGTGGATTAGTTTTCGGTTTTTATACCCTTCACCCAAAGGGTCAAGGGTATTGAAGAGATTTGCACAATGTTTGTAACAGGCAAAGGGGGACATGACGGACCAAAATAGCTAGGGATGCAAAATATAGCCAAGAGATGCGGAGTAACCAGACATATAAAATTGTTTCAAAGAAAGCTCACTTTAAGTCATACAGCCATGAAGTATAGTCCGCCAGCCTTATAACGACTGAGCTTTTTTGACCAAAGATTGACATCGTTTCGATTATTAGGCTCACATGAAATTACGTAGCAAGTTTAATTACTCCACTATAGTATAAAAATATTTATAGTGTAAAGATTAAGGGTATTATGCATTTTTGCGAATTATGTATACGCCCAGTAATATACAATACGTTTAACAGCACTTTCGTCCGTCCTTCATTCCACCCATATATTCTATTTGGCTATTAAAACCAGGTGTCTTGGCCGCCGAAATTATCCCTCGCCTATCGGTTCTTATCTTGTGCCTGCCAGCGCCAATTGGTGATCCCAAGGCTATGAAGATCCTCCATTGTCTGGTCTTCCCATCGCAGCGGCGGGTGTCCCTGTAGTCGACGTCCTTCCAGTGACTTTAATATACTCCTGTGTCCAAAAAGTAAGATCAATTTTTAATTTTTTCCAAAAACTACCTATTTATTCATTCAAATATATGTAGCTCATCGCTTTCAAAGTAGTTCTCTTCGGACATACAACCACATAAGTCAACGTTTTTCCCAATCTTCCAAACATGCATTAATATACATTCTTTTGCCGCTGATTCACATCTTCAATCGATACAAAACGGATTTCCAGGAGTGGTCTTTTGGGTTGGGGGCATAGCCAAAGTGTGTGTGGAAATACATCGGTGTCATTTTTGGCGAAAAAGTCATAAAGATTCAGGGGAAAGGAATGGTGGAAGATTACTTTGAGGGTCAAAAAGAGCTGGTAAGCATTCCTAAGTGCCTTTCCATGCGGAACCATTTTGAGCATTCGACAAAAGTGGCCACATTTGCCAGACTACCCAGGTCTTCTAAGCATGGTTTTGTCTTCTAAGAAGCGCCGGGCAATCATATAGCAGGCGTTGGATGCTTTCTGTTTCCTCTCAGCTCCGCATCCGCTCGGCCATTAGGCCTATACTGCTGTGCCTCTTTACAACTCGTACCACCATCCTGGTCCTGTTCTTATGCAAAACGCAGGAGTTTAGATGTTCGCATTGGATTATACCGTGGCCAGAGTGCTCGGGAGATGCGACAACCGGATGCAGTGTCCCATTCTCTTTCTGAAGGTGATTGAGTTGTGATGGATACGGTTAAGCTAGAAGTTTACTCTTTTTGGTATGCGATATCAAAGCCTTGATTGCAGCCTGGTTATTGACAAGAATTAACAAGAATGGACAAGCGTCCAAGGTATCAATAAGTCTAGCCGATTGACAGATTGCATATATCTCGACTTGAAAAACGCTACACCGGTCGGGTTCTCTTCAGAGAAGACGCCTGCTCCTGTACCTTCATCCGTCTTCGAACCATCAGTATAGATGGTAATGTAAAAACCCAGAGTTGTCTTTTTAAAAATCTGGCCTCTTTTGGTTGATAGATTCATGCAAATACTCAAATAATATTCCTTGATTGATCGGTTGTTTCCAGGTCGGAAGCATAAATCCAAGATTCATTCACATTCATTCATTCAGTCAACGATAATATTCGAAACAATTTTAAGTTTTCCGTAAAATCAATATAGCTTCTCAAGTTTTTTTTGTAAACTCGTGTGAACCTAATAACCAAAAAAATTTTAACTTTTCTCGAGTCAACCCCTCATCTCCTACATCCGCAAACTATTTCCTTTTAATACGTGTACACTAGGGTGGGTCAATTTTTTTCGGTATTAGGGCTCACTCGGATTTTGATTCTTTGGGTAATTCTAAGCAAATTTGCCCAAGAAACTATGGGTCCAAAATGAATTTCGAGTCGCCCACTTTTTCAAAATAGGTTTTTTTTCGCAATATTTAAAAATCGACTTAGACATTGCATTGAAAAGGCCAAAAAACCCTATTTTTTCTGTAGCCAAATGTGAATTTGGCGGTTTTCGGGGTCGAGGATTTCATTTTTGACAAATATTTTTAATTTTGGGTGCCGCCAGAGGGCGCTTTAGTGCATTTTTTTGGTGATTCTTTTTAGGTTTTTTATTTTGAAAATTGACAAAATGTAGCGAAAAACGACGAATATTTCACTTTTTCATAGTGCAATTACAAATTTAAAGATTCCCAAAATACTTAACGCTGGAAAATTAAAGTGATGGAAGGGCGTACTCTTTTATGTTATTATTATTAGAAAAGAATCAAATTGACTCATTTTTGAAAGTCTTTCTTGCTTTCTTCTTCACGGCTTTCTATTCTCACCATCATAACTTTTTCTCGATCCTATTCCAAAATTCGTTTCGACACCTTGGACAACAACTGAACGTGTCTCTCCGTTGTTTGTATATGCAACGGAATTTGAGGATCATGCAGTAGTCGATCATTATGCATTGTTGTAGATGTTCAAAAGGATATAATTCGAGCAATTAAAGCTTATGGCAGAATTTTTTTGAATTATTATTTTCGTCGGATCTTCCAAATGCCTACGATAGTGTAAAACTTTTTTCAGAGCTAACTCGCCTATTGTTTTATCTCCGTCGAACAACATTGCTAATAACACGTTTTCAGAATGAGCATAATAATTAAAGTGCGTCGTAAAAGAGTACGCCCTTCCATCACTTAAATTGTCCAACGTTAAGTATTTTGGGAATCTTCAAATTTGAGATTGCACTATGAAAAAGTGAAATATTCGTGGTTTTTCGCTACATTTTGTCAATTTTCAAAACAAAAAACCGAAAAGAATCCAAAAAAAATCACTAAAGCGCCCTCTGGCGGCACCCAAAATTAAAAATATATGTCAAAAATGAATTCCTCGACCCCGAAAACCCCCAAATTCACATTTGGCTAAAGAAAAAATAGCGTTTTTTGGCCTTTTCAATGCAATGTCTAAGTCGATTTTTGAATATTGCGAAAAAAAACCTATTTTGAAAAAGTGGGTGACTCGAAATTCATTTTAGACCCATAGTTTCTTGGGCAAATTTGCTTAGAATTACCCAAAGAATCAAAATCCGAGTGAGCCCCATAAGGTTTTTTCGGCCCCATACAAATTGACCCGCCCTAGTGTACACCCTAAATGTATCATTGGAAAAATTGTTGCAGCATGAGGTATTTATTTGTTCTCTTCTCTTTTATACCATTGGACGTGTTTAATACAAACTATTGTCTTATGAGTTAGAAGAATTGACATTTAAAATCCAGTGCCAAAGAAAAAAAGCTTTACTTAGAACAAACAAAAACCTCCCAAAAGAGTATTCCACCATCGGCTTTTTGTGCTATAGCATTCATGCTCTGTCATTGTGTTGGCATCTAGTATACATATAAAATTGGAATTAGACGTGATTTTCTGTACAAACACTTACTCACCCATACTACTGTGTACTCATATGCCATTCAAATATAAACACACACATTTAAGCACATACTCACACACAAACACACACTTTTACCCACATACGAGCATGTTGGCAACTTCATTGTTATATAAACTCTATGCGCGCCATTTTATTTATAATTTTAGTGCGTTACGCATACGCCGCGTGTGCGTCCGCTTCGGCCACAAATGATGCACATATTTTCTATAGAATGATTATTATTTATTATTTATTTTTGTTGTTGTTGCTGCCACAACTTGTTTGCAATTAAATTTTGCAATTATTTGTCAGATATGCATTGCATAATATAGCGCAAAATTTTATATTACTTTTACAATTTATATTTTGCCTTTTATTTTATTGCAGCTATTAGTTTTTGGTTTGGTTTGTGCGCCATGTCAAAGTTGGTCGCTATTGTTGTTGTGGCTGTTGTTGTTGTTGTTGCTTATGTTGGTCTTGTGGCATAGATATGTCATTCAAGTCAGTTGTTGTTTGTTTTTGCTGCAGTTGTTGGCAAAGTTTTTAATTGCGCTGCACTAAAGTGTTGCATTTATATTTTTGTTGCTTGCACTTGCTATTAGGCATTGTTGCACATTTGAATTCATAAAGTGGCATTAAAAGAAATATATCATATAACATTGTGAATATAGCGCAAAACAAATTGTTATAATAGCTAATTGAATTTTATGTAATTAGGTATATAATGAATAGTGTATACTGAATTATGGAAATTGGTTTTATTTGATAAATGACCAATTGTTTTCATAATGTTTGTGTGCGAGTAAAAATATAGCGATGGAAGATACTTTTAGATCGATAACTTGTTTATAAAAATATTCACATAATTGGCGCTCCTATATTTGTTCCAATAATGCTTAATTTTAAGTGCATATTATAAAAAATAAGAAGAAATTTATTTTATGTTGCTAATTTTTTAAAACTGATAACGGCTGTCGAGATTATCAATCGATATATATCGTTGCTGAAAATATCGGTTGAAACAAACAGCACGTTATATGAAAAATGGAAACATAGCTTAGTTAATTAACTCGTATTTTTTAAATCCTTTGCAAAGCCAAAGAGATGAAATTGTTATTATTTATTATTATTTGAACCAAAAAAATTATAACTGGGGCTTTTGCTGAATTGTCTTAGTTACCTGAAATAATCTTTTAAATTTTCTTTCATATTCTTAAATTGTATTTATGCCAATTTCAAGTTAAATAGTAATTGATAAATATTTTTAATTAGTTTTTTTCATGCACAGCTCAAATCGATTTTTTCACATCTTGCTTAAATAGTTCACGACTTGCGTGAATAATTTCCCACGAAAGGTCTAAATGAGCAAGGGAAATATGAGCAGATGGCAACAGCCAAAAATTCGGATTTGTTAGCAAGCAAAAATCCTAATTATCTAGATAAAAAAAAAAAAAATTTACTCCCTTTTTATTCGATACATCTTCAATATGCGATTTTTTTAAATTGTGGTTTGATTAGAATTTTTTGAACTATCTGGTTTTCGGAAAAGCTCACTTTTTTTTTTATAATCATCTGGATTTAATTTTTAAAACTGTACTATTTGGATTTATTAAAAATCAATTTAAAAAATAAATCGTAAATCGGTAAATCGGATCGATTATTCGGGCTTTATACCTGATTGCTCCCGGTCTCTTAAAATTTATAAATTCTTTATTTACACCTTTAATATGTGCTTAGTTATGTAAGCGAAATATCTTGCATGCTTTTATCTTCACAATTGAAATAAAACAGTATTTCCGGAGCGGTTCTTTTTATTGCCAAGTCATGCGAATATGAACTGATGCAAGACACAAATGGAAACCTACACAATAGCAGAACTAGAAAAAGCAGCTTTCCATTCAGCCAAACATTGACATAATATGGAACACGGTGCAACTTGTAAGTTATCAACATCTTCAAAATTGGCCTATTGTTATTCCAGCAACATGTTTCTTCTTTTAACTGATTGATAGATGAATGGTTAGCAGCAGTAACAACTGAAACTAATACTAGGCCAAGCTGTCAATCGATACATATATACACATACATATATAAAAATAATAGCCAAAAAAAAAATATGCCATATAGAAAGCAAACCAAGTGCAAAAAATATGTAGCCTAAATGCCTCACAAATACATAATAAAACATTAGGAACGGCCAACGCCCATCGAAGTCTGTAAGTCTGTAGGTCCTTTGGCAAGTTTCAGCTTTGCTGATATGCCATGTTCATGTCAAGTCAAGGCAATCCAATTGAATTATGTTGCCAAAGCTGTCGGCAAGTTGAGCCAGGTAAATCAGACCAAGATACGCCATGAAATTGTCGAATTTTGGTTTCCATTTTTGCCGAGAATATCTAAATAAAAAATAAAGATATAAAGTTAACTTTTAAAATTCACATTAAAAATTCGAGCTGAAAGTTTATCAATAAATCATGATAATTAGTCTGTGACCCTGATGTCTAATGAAATTCCATTTCAAAATGTTAAATTTATTTGGCAAATAAGTTTATTTTAGCGCCAAAATGTTTTAAAGAGCGTATAACAATTATGCAGAGAACAAAATTTAAGAGTGGATGCCGTCAAAACTGTTATACAGTGATTTTTATTGCCAGCTCTTGAACGAAAAATATTTTGGCAATAAAAATGGCACTCTTGCGCTGATAAACACATAAAAAAATATATATATAACGTGATGCTGCATTTTAAAGCAATTTAGATGTTTTGGTTGGTTTATCAAGATGTTCTTAAAAGCAAGTCGTAGTATCTTTAGCTGTAGCATAGTTTTCAGAGTTGTTTTCAAGTACTTATTTGAAAAGTTGAAAAAACTTGCTGACTTTATTTGTTTTATGGTTTGTTTAGGATATTTGTTTGTTCTCTAAATAAAGTATTGGGTGTATAACAAGTTTTCAAGTATATTACAGTTGTTAAACTTAAAAAGTACCTTTTGCTTTTTATTTAATTATAACTGAACAGCAAGCCTTGTGCGGGTTGCTGCTTAACCTTGTTCCTTAAATATATCAATCACAATTTTTTTCTCTTCTTTTACCACTTTTACATCCTTTCAAGACATTTCTCTTCTAGTTAAAAAATAAAACGAAATTTTTCAGACTTTTTTTTTTTAATTTAATGAGGGTAAGCAATTAAAGCGCAGAAAAAATCGATTCATTTCCGCTTTTAATTTTACTTCCAGATAAAAATGGGTCACATCTAGATAACCCTCTAAAGATCGAAAAATTTTTTTAAAAAATTGTTCTAATATATTACTTAAAGCAACCGGTTCCATATTATTGCACAGCTTTTAAACATTTACATTTAAACCCAATTATTGATAAATCTGTGTTCGATTAAATTTTCTGCTTTTCCAGTTTAGACAAGCTAGTAAAAGATATATCTCTTCTTTTTTTTTAATGCTATAAGATAAATAGAAAATAAAAAAATTATGCAGCAGCACATACTTGCCAAAAAATTTATTTATTTATACTCTGTGTATCTCTTTATTTCTTGCTTGCTGCAGACATGCAGCAACCCTATACACACACACACATACACACTCTTTCTGTGTGTGTAGCATTCAAGGCAAAATTTTCTATTTAATAACACCAAGAGAAATTATACTGCAGCATTTGTGTTTGTATCTGAGTAAGCATATATGTATCTATGTGTGTTGTATTACGACTGCATTAATTTATGTACGAATGGCATGGCAATGGCACAGCACACAGATACACACACGCACACACACACATTCATGTACCACACTCGTCGCACGTACAATACAAAGCCAAAAGTCAGACAGGCATAAAGATGCAAAAGCCAGTGTGGCAGGAAGTGCGGGCCCATGCAAAGAGCCAATGTGACTACGTGCACCACAAACACAGATACTATACTCTCTCCCTGTATGTGTGTACGTGTGTGTTTGAGCTAGTATGCGTGTTGCCCTGGGCGACAGACTCATTACGCAGTCACCGACACTGCCTGTTGGCCATGCCTGCTGCAGCTGCCATTGCCAACAATTTCATAGTGTATAGGCAGAGATACAAATGTATCTATAAACTGTCAGTCTTATGCGATTTCGTCTAAGCAACTTGCAGTTCGCATGGGCTTAGACCTCAAAGTGCTATAGGGTCGTAGCGTAATTTGGTAGCTGCCAGAGCATATAAATGTTGGCTGTGTGCAGCTTTGCGCCTAACTTTTAGGTTATGCGGTAGTACACTGAGAGAAAAGTAGGCAATTTTTTATAGACTGTATAGGTAGTTATAGGTATTTATTTATATATTGTTAAATTGCACAGAGTAGTAATTAAAAAGTATCGATACTTTTCAACCTCTGTATATATTACAAGTATCAAAGTATAAAGTTTAAAATTTCAAATTTGGCAGCAGCCATAAAAAACAAACTTTTTGCAGTAACAACTGAAATATTGTATTTTATGCAGCAAGTTTTTCGTCAAGTATACGTACTGTTGCCATGTTGCTGCATAACGCAGCCTTGAGGTTTTTGCCACAATAATAACAAAAAATGTTATGTTACTCAATAGCTGAATTTTTTTTTTCAATATTCGCTGCACAGTCTGTATTAAATTAAATTTACATAAATTTCGATTTGATAATTTGAAAATGGTTAGTTTTGCAACCAAAATCCAAAACTCCTGCAGATATGGAAATAATAAGTCGAATTAATTCCAGCTAAGGATATATAATTTTATGGTTTGTGTTATGTTATAGACACTACCATAAAATATTTAGATAAGTTAAAATTAAAAGAACTTTGTATATAAACTAAAACTCATCATAGTTTGCCAAAGAGTTCTCTATCATTAAAATCTGAAATAAACACAAAAAGGCAAATATTTTAGACTTTTTGAGCGGAAAAAACTATTTTTTTTGTTCAGTGTTGTAAACAAGCTCTTGTTTTGTGGCTAGCAAAATTTAAAGTCAGTTCTGGTTGTTTATTTGCTTTTATTTCCGCTAACGCGAAAAAGTACAAAAACAATAACAAACAGAACTTGTAATTTACATTTAAATGATTTGATAAGGAAAACAAAGTGGTATATATAGAATGAAAAAGATAGACATAGGGACAGAGGGGTAAAGTTATGCATAATTTAGAGCTAGGCAATTTGTTGGTTCGTTTTAGCATTTCAACAAGTCGCAGAGTCGCTCAAATGTGAGATCTATGCAAAATTATGCAAATAAAAGAGAGATGCATGTATGTATTGTGTGTGTGTCTGTGTACTCATGTTGACCCTGTTATTGTTAATTATTTAAAGCAACAACAGCAACAACAACATGTGCCAAATGACTTTGGCACACATACATGTCAATGTGTAGCTGCAGCAGCAACAACAAAAACAAGCCACTTGGTGGCGAAGTATATGGCGAGCGAAAGGGAAAACGGAAGTCACAGTGGCAATAGCATGCGCCTCAAAGTCGACAGCTGCTGTTAACTCTTCTTGTTCTTCCACTGCGACTGACATTTCCATTTGATGTTAGTTTCCATTAGTGCCGCGAACAAGTCCCTGCGACACGAATCGTTAAAACATTTGCCCATTAGATCCGTTTGTATCTTATCCAAAAGTAATGCATTCAACTCTGGAATTCACCACTGCGTTATCCTAGGGCCGGGTCAATTGCCACCACCACAGAAAATATAGCACAGCAGTAGCGCAAACTCTTTGTGAATAGATAAATGTAGGCATAACGATCAATTTGCACCACTGCACTGCCTATTTATACAACTGCTCCAAAGTCTTTAGTGGATAGCTAAATGTTTTCGTAGGGGTCAATCGCCACCACTGTATTTCAAATGTTTAACAGCCTTTTAGAGCGTAAAGTGTTTGGGTAAATTAACACCACAGCACTAAAAATTCAACAGTTCTTCCACAGTCCCTTTGTGCATAGCATAAATCATGCTTAGGAATCAATTGCCACCATTGTAATGTACACACTTGATAGTCGTGCCTTTGTGGTTAGTTGAATGCAGGCAGATGGGGTTTACTGCACTTGACAGTCTTTTTACAGTACCTTTGTGGCTTGCTAACTACATGCCGAGGAGTCAACTGACACCAACACGCTAAGGCACGAACTGACACAGGTTTGCTACAATCCCTTTGTGGGCCGAAAAAAAAAAAATTAAATTTTGGTCAATTCTTTTGATCTTTATTTATTTTCAGTGAAATATTTTCCAAGTTGTTAATGCGACGACTTTTCTTCAACCTAACCAATACATGTACTGAAAAATTATGTACTAAATCAGAGTGCTCTATTGATGTTTATACCCTGTACCTATAGGTACAAAGGGTACACTAGATTTGTGCAATGTATGTAACGGACAGAAGGAGGCGTGGCAGACCCCAAGTCTTTTATACCAAAATGCTTATCATAACCTCGGGTAGCGATTGAGCCATGTCCGTCCGTCCGTCCGCTAGAGACACGGAACTTTACCTGCTGGTGCGCATATTTCCTAAGCAGATGAAGTTTGTTGAATCATATCAATATCTTCCCCCGTTCCCCCGCAGTAGAGTTTCGCGGTTTTTAGCCACACCGTTTAATATTTTCATTTGAAGTTTAACAGAGCGATGCGTTGTGGTTACATGCATCTGTGTGTAAAAAATTAACAAAATCGGACAAATACAGCAAAAGTTATAGTCAAAAATGTGAAAATTTCACCACCCCCTTGCCAATAAACTGCGTCAATATTTGACTCCTCGTAATTATGGTTACAAGTGACCTAGAATCACAATTTTTGGTAAGCTGATTCATGTGGCTCTAATAAACAAATCCACATCCAAATTTTATCGATGCGGTCCCCCGAATCCCCGCAATCCATTTACTGTGTTTTCTCCTACACCCCTCAACATACCAACTTGAAACTTACCCCATATACTTTAAATAAATTCTTTGACGTAATATTTGAGTTTCATCAAAATCGGTAATAACTTAGGGAACTTATAGGTATAAATATCGAACTTCACCAAAAAAAAAAAAATTGCAATTGGAAAGTTCTTAGAAGGAATATGCAGGAAAAATTTTTTCGAGACAAAAGGTACAGGGTATTCCACTGTCGGGCACCACCTCGACTGTACCACATTTTTTTCAACTTTGTTCGCGTCAAGTTCAATACATTTATACAACAATAATAACACAAGCTGGCTTTAAAATATTTTCCACCAAAATCGCATTTTAGATTTTTGCTGCTCCGAGTACACACAAATACCAATGTACAACAATCTTACGTGCAGTGCACACTGGGATAAATTGCAAAATTGTTGTAAAAAAATCGAAAATCTACAGAGCTGAAACTATTTTAAAATAATTGCACGAATAACAGCTTTCAACAATGTTTGCCTTACCCCTGCCTTCAACGTACATACAAGGCTGCATTGCGTATACGTATTTTTTGATAGTCTAAAAATTATATTGCGTATGCGTACTTTTTTTTTAATAGCCAAAATTTTTAAGCAAAATGGTTTTTTATATTCCGACATAATTAAATTTTTATTTTTAAAATGTTTGCTGGCTAAACCATATCGTTACAAAATTTCATCCACGCGGATGAGTTCATATCTATTTTTTTCCACGTTCTATTTTTCAATATTTAATTTCATTCTTCATAGACTTGCTCAAAAACCAACAAATGTACGGACTATGGGCAAATTCGGTCAAAAATTACACATTTAAAAGAATATTCAGTAATTGTGTAAAGTTTCTACAAATCATTTGTTTTATTAATGGCTGTTTTTTAATTTTGAGAAAACCAAACCAGAATCTTAAGCTGCAGATAACTTAGATGGGTGCCTGCGAGGTATCCATTAGTTGGATGAGAGCTGTCTTGAACCACCTTGGCTCCAGTTAAAAATTCCGCAACGGGCCGGAGTCCGATTATTTTCTGGATTGCTGGTTCTACTTGTTTGCTACTGACCACAATTGGCTGTGGGTAGGGGCATAGCGTGAGTACTGTCAAGTTGCAATATATTTTTTTTTACGGTTTTCATTGTCATTTCATCATGGAAAAACTTACACCCAAACAATGTTTACAAATCGTACAATTATATTACGAAAATTCTGTAAAGAATGTTTTTCGCGCGCTTAGTCCATTTTATGGTCGCCATAATCGACCTACTGAGACCACTATTCGCCATACCATCAACAAATTTGAGATCCAATATTTATTGTTGGATGATACTCGACCGACTAGACCTCGTCTAGCGCGTAGTTTATGGGCCGGTGGAATCATCGTCAATGGCGATAGTTATCGCACCATGATAACGAATTATTTGCTACCTGAAATTGAAGCCCGAGATCCCGGCGACATTTTGTTTCAACAAGACGGAGCTACTTGCCACACAGCCCGTGAAACAATGGACATATTAAGGAACCAATTCGGTGAACAAATAAGTTCACGCTCCGGACCGGTGAATTGGCCACCAAGATCGTGTGATATCACACCGTTAGACTCTTTCCTTTTAGGTTACATGAAGTCTAAAGTGTTTGTGGATAATTCAGCTACGATAGAAGCATTAGAGGCCAATATTACCCGTATTATTCGCGAGATACCGCCGATTATGCTCGAACGCGTTATCGAAAATTGGAACTTCCGCTTAGACGAGCTACGGCGCAGTTGCTGCCAACATTTGAAAGGGATTATTTTTAACAAGTGAATGGCAAGAACGGTTCTCTCTATGGATAATAAAGGTTTTCCAATTCATTTGAAATTTTTGTGTTTTTTTTTTTATTTTAACAAAACCTCAAGATTGATGACCCTTTGCAAGAAAAATAAGTATTTTCGTTAATTGTTATATTTAACAATGTAACAAATATTAAGAATTGCAATATATTATTTTCGGTAAATACAACATCGTCTTTTATTCAATATTTTTATCAAATTTTTTTGTCCGCCCGATGCTGCGTTTTTAAATTTTAAAGAAAAAGTTAAGTTTGTTGAGCAGAGTTTGCAAGCTCATCAAAATGCCAGGGTTGTCAACACATTATAATTTAAGGAATCGTTGTACCCTAGGTATGCACTAAAAAAATGCAGCTCATTAAAAATGTTGACTTTGTTTCAAAGATTTTGGCAATTCAGTTCAGTGTGCAGTGGTAGCAATTGACCCCCTTAAAAACAATAGTCTATTTGCAATAAGGATCAATACACACAATGCGTACTGAAGAGTTGGTAAAGGTAGCTGAGTGTCTTTATGTGCGTGTGTGTGTGTGTAAGTGGTATTTGCATTTCAATGACTCGACTTACCTCGACACAAGTTGTGCAACTCAATTTGTCTACCCAGATCATTAGTGTGTGCGTGCGTGCGCGTGTGTGTGTGTGTTTTGTTTAGGCCTTGAAGCAATAACTGTTTGTTTGCGTTCTGATAACGCAGCCAGTTGTGAAACCCAAAACCATGTCATAACGAACAATATGATAAACACTCAATACCGAGTACGAAGCTATTGTAATTGAAATTTAATATGCATACTCATAATTTTCAATTACCGATATAATATTCACTGTACCTTCAAGAGTAATTTAAGTTAATTTGAATGATTTAATAATTGCAGGATAATTAAGATGGGCAATTACAATAAACGATATCTGCGGTTAACTGACAACTGTATAATGTTGTATGTATTTAAATTATGGAAAACATGACAAGTTAAAAGACGAAATGATTAAAAATATTTCTTTTAAGGTATAAAAATGTTATAGAAGAGACCTTTAAACTCTATAAAATTTATATGGGGTACACTTGTATTCCAACTGCATTTAAAAAGACTAAAAAAAATTCTTTTAAAATTATTTTTAAAAATTGAATGAATGATAAATTTCATTTTTTATCCTCAAAGATTTTAAAAAATTAGATATAAAAAATTTTTAAGAACTTAACTTAATTTAAATTTATTAAAATTAAGAGTTTAGGCTTATAGTCTTGCTATTAAGATAGCAACTATGAATTGCGCTTTTTTAAACATTATTTTGCTTTAACCATTAGTTTATAAAAAAGTACAAAACTCAAAATATATTTTAAAAGCAAGCACTATAACCTGCCAACAATTAAATTTAAGTATATACAACCGAACAAATTCAAGTAAATCAAATGCTCAAAAAAAAAGAAACATTTCCTTCCACGTAAATAGTAAATATCATCAAAAAACTTAAAAAAAAAATGTTATAATTTTTTTTTTTTAGTAACAACTTGGTTGGTGTTTCAAAAATATCGCTCCATACGAAATTGTCAGTTATCTTCTTTCTCAAAAAATTTCCTTTACTTTTATTAGTTTTTTTTATTAATAACAAAATGGACAACATTTGCAAAAATTTTGTATTAGCTCGCAAATAAATAAAAGTATTTATGTAGCTGTTAAAACCATTAATTTTAATTTCAATAAAATCGAACAATTGTGTTTATGATTGATTTATGATGAATCTATGAATTTTAAAATAAATTAAAAACAACAATTATATGTGTGATTTATGGTATGACGCACTTGAAACCATTTATTTTAAAATAAATTTTAATAAAACAATTATATTTATGATTTATGCTAGAGTTTTTAACTTTGCAAACGTAAGAAAAAGTTTAAGCTTGATTGCATTTTTGTGGTAGGTAGTATATAAAAGCAGTTGTCATTGAACCAAATTGATTGCAAGTACATGGCAAAATTTTGGGTGGACAAAAATGAGCTTCTCATTCAGATTTTCAATTAAATTAGAATAATATTAACTCAAGCAGACAATCTAGATGAGCTGAAAGAAAAACAGATGGTTGTTGCTGTTTTTCGTCGTGCTTTCAAGGCTGCTCAAAAATTCAAAGCATGCTTTGCGGCGCTCAGAACTGAATTCAACTCACTGTATAAATGACTGACTGGCTGAATGAATGAATGACTGACTGACTGACTGAGTGACTTACAAGGTGCTGTGCTGCATGAATTGCCAAGTGACTAAAAGACTAGCAGACTAAGAGACTAGGAGAGTAAGAGACAAACAGACAAGCAGACATTTTATGTGTTGAGCAAAATGAACAGCGCAGCAGACAAAACGCTTAGTCTACTTTTGGGCGCACGACTTGACTTGTGTGTGTGTGAGTGTGTGTGTGTGGGATTAGATGTGTGTGAAGGTCGTGCAGCAAAAATATATTGCAAACAAAGTGTTGAGCATAATAATGAGATGTGACATACTCACACATACACATGCATAGCCATAAACATGCACATGCACACGCATAAGCAACACGCATATAAAATAAAAAGTGTGCAATTGTATGTGTGTTTTTTTAGACTGACTTTGACTTTTATGCTTTATGCGCATTCTTTTTGTTTCTTTTTTGTTGTGGTAGTTTTCTTGTTTTCTTTTTTTTTTTTTTTGTTCTACGCTTTAAATAAATTAAACGCCCTATCTCTCTTGCTCATCTAGTTTTAACCAAATGCATTACATTCTCTTTATGTACTTTGGGAGTGTTCCAGATTTCCCAAATTTGAAATAAATCGTCTTTCAAAATTTTTCATGGTTTTTTTAAGGCACAGAAGGCTCTTACCGACAGGGTGGCGGAATGATTATGATATAATATTTGTTTGAAAGACATATATCTCTCAGCAAAGGATTGCAGATTGATTGAAGACATTCTTTTTTAAAATTATTTCAAAAATTTTGCTTAACATTTGTACACGATTTGGCCTTAGTTGTATTTAAAATCTTCTTCACAACATCTTACAACACTCACAATGCACCGCTATCTATTACTTGAGAATTCTTCTCTATCTCTTCAGTCCAAGCTCCGTAAAGAAAACTTCGGACGCTTGCCAATTCTTATCTGTAATACCTGAATCTTGTTTGGACCAAACATCTAATTTAAAAACTAAAATTTGATTTTTTGTTCTGGACGGGTTTGATTTTATATATTTAGTGGCAATCAACCGATAAGTATAAGATTATAATCTAATATTGAAACAAAAATAAATCGCTACACACAAAATAATGAAATACCCACAACAACAAAATTTTAAATAAATAAAAATAAAAATGTATTAGTTGTACCAATAAAAAAGTAACACAAAAAAACTTAGCCAAACGATGATTTGCCTTTGGTTCAAAATTCGCTTGAAAGAGATATCTGGCACAACACTGATTATCATTATCATCAAATTTTTCCTTGCATACTTTCAGGCTGTTGTACTAAAATATTTAAATGTAGAGCATTTCGTTTGCTCTAGCTATTGCATTCATCTTTGCTTTTTTTAATCTCAACTTCAAATTTACGTTCACCTAAGGCAATAATGTTGCCAATTAGCTAGCAAGTGGCTAGATATGTATTAACTATGTGTGTGTGTGTGAGAGAGAGAGAGTGAGTATTTTTTTTTTTTAAATTTGTGGCACGTGCAACGGCAAGCAACAATTTCAACTGCGTACTGGGTTTGTTGGCTTTTTCCATTGCTTCCTTTTTATTTGCATAAAAATTAAGTAAATTTGCATAAATTAAATTGAGAGGAACTTACAGAAAGCCACAGTAAACACTCGCAAATAAGAACACTCGGAAACTCTTATTTAACAAGTGGGATGGCTACAGTCGGAAAAAAGCCTTGACTAGACCGAATTAACATAATTTTTCTGCCTTCTACGTTTTAGAAGGGAGTTCGATGGGTGGTTCCAAAAAGTACTTACAAGCAATTTTTTTTATACAAGTTCACATTTTGGCTATTTACAGATTTTGGATTTTGGCGAACCGTTTGGCAAAGAATTATATTAGGGTCATTATTTTTGCTTCTGATGCAATTTTGGGCATAGACAGAAAATCCAAAAAAAAAAAAAACAAAAAGACATGAATGAAAAAAATACTGGATATAAGTGTAAGATTTTTTGCTTTAAGCTCTTATAGATAGAAGAAAGCGGTATAAACAGAATATATTTAGTTTTGCTTAATATTACAAAAACTTCGTGCGTATCCCTTTGCTCTTAAAAAGGCAAATTTTTAGATTTTAATCTCTGCAGTACAGTAAAAATAGGTTTTGACAAGGAAAAAATTGCATGCTGGAATTTCTCTTGCTTAATGTATTAGGGACCATCCAAAAAGTTTAAAACCAAAATGGTGACCTCCCCCACCCAAGGGTTTACCTTAACATATGTTGTTTATTTTAACATATGTTTGAGCCCATACATCTCGAATTCTATGTCGATAATAAAAATTTCTAAGGCAAAAAATGTTCAAAATTGAATTTAAAATTTTATTTGTAATGGAAATTCATATTTTAGACGGTAGAGGGCGCCAAAGTTACTACAACGCAGTTTTTCGTATTTTTACCCACCCCCTTGCCCCTTTTTGTTTATGGTGTGTATCAAAAAATTGTAGATCTCAAAAAAGTACACAAGACTGGTTTTTGAATCATGTAAGTATCTCCAGAAGTTCCCAAGTTAAAAGTGCCTTGAAAAACATGCAAGCGCCGCGAAGAAAGCGTTGGGAACTACTTACATGATTCAAAAAAACCTTATGTGTTTCGCCTTAGTAGTTTTTGTGTACGACTTATGGGATTCGAGATAAATGGGCTCAAACATATGTCAAAATAACGGAAAACCCCTGGGGGGGGAGGTCATCATTTTGGCTTTGTTTTCCTGGTCAACCCCTTTTTATACTCTGTACCTATAGGTACAAAGGGTATACTAGATTTGTGCAATGTATGTAACGGACAGAAGGAGGCGTGGCAGACCCCAAGTCCTTTATACCAAAATGCTTATCATAACCTCGGGTAGCGATTGAGCCATGTCCGTCCGTCCGACCGTCCGTCTGTCCGACTATAAGAGCTAGAGACACGAAACTTTACCTGCTGGTGCGCATATTTCCTGAGAAGATGAAGTTGAATCATGTCAATATCTTCCCCCGTTCCCCGCAGTAGAGTTTCGCGGTTTTTAGCCACACCGTTTAGTATTTTCATCTTTAAATAAGTTCTTTGGTGTAACATTCGAGTTTCATCAAAATGGGTAAAAATTTAGGGAACTTATAGGTATAAATATCGATTTTCACCAAAAAAAAATAAGTTCCAATTGGAAAGTTCTTAGATAGAATATGCAGGAAAAATTTTTTTGACACAAAAGGTACAGGGTATTCTACCGTCGGGCACCGCCTCGACTTTACCACATTTTTTTGCCTATTTTTACTGTACTAACGTGTAACGCGCTAAAAATATAAGGCTTAGAATAATTTAAGAAATAAAGAGTGTCGGAGCAATCAGCCGTGCTCCGGAAAACGAAAATACTAAACCGAACAATTTTATTCGGATTCGTTTTTGCGTGCTCCGGAAAACGAATTTTTTGTCGATATTTCCCTTTTTATTTTCGATAAATTCGTATATTTCCCGTATTTTGTGTCATGTGTTCGTGCAGGTGCAAAATTCGTTTTGGCTGTACATGCTATGTTTTGGTTGAGCCAGAAAAAAAATAATTAAAGATAATCTTCAGTAAATATCTAACTTGAAGTTGGCATAAATGTAATCTAAGAATATCAAAGAACATCTAAAAAATTATTTCAGTACTTTTTTAAACCTATTTTGCCGATTCGTTTTACTTCCTCTTGCAACAAAACATTCGGTTTCAAACCACATAAAAACCGAATATGTATATTTTATAGCTCCAAGCATTTAAAAAAAAAATTAGTTACCAACAAAAGAAAAAAATCGATTAATCCTGGAGAGTATGCAGACGTGCCTCTGTGTGGAATCCCAAACTTTGTTTCTTATTTATTTTTTGTGGAGCTATAAATATACATATTCTAAATTTAAATCTCGTCTAAGGAAACAAATGTTGCAAGTTGCTAACTTTTGTCCAACAACAATGTTGTATTCCGAGCTCTGGTGGTTACTGCATTTAGAATTCAATAAAAGGAGCCAGCACTAAATCAACATCCATGCCATACTGTGCCTGCTTTAAGACCTAGTGCCTGCTTATTTAGTACTTATATAATCCGTACAACTAGTTAATTAATAATTATTTTCTGGTCTTATATTTTCATTGCCAAATAAATTAATTTAACAAACTGGTTCTAAGCTAAGTTATTGCTCTTATTGAGCAGCTACTGTACAAAATATATAGTACACACATAGTAGTTATATATCAACAATGTTCACAGCAATAAATAATGCAATAACATTTTCAACAGATTGTAGTCTGCTGAAGCTCATATCTAACTCCAATGCCAATTAGCAAGCTTATTACAGTCATAAAGTCTTAGTCCTGACAACAACAAAATGCAAAAGTGCAAACATATATCATCAATAGCTCATCTTTATGAGGTACTTAAGGACTGTCATAAAAACGTAACATAGTTGTTGATGTTGTTGTCACATCATTTTTCATAAACATAAATCAACTAAAAATAAATATAAAATAAAACTAACAGCTGCCATTAAAAGGCTGCCTACAACAAAAACAAACAAGAGGCAAAAATAAAAGTATGCAAAAAACATATTACACATACGCCATGTTAACAGTTTATAAACGCATTAGGGTCCAAGTTCAGTGAGCTTGTCAGCCATTTTGGGCGCAGAGCGTAACTACCTCGTTTATATAGTTCATATATATATGTGGGTGAGAATAAGTGAAGCGGAACAGTTTTTAAAACGATCGATTTGGATGTTATTTAGTTATATGATAAAGGTACTAGCCGTATTATTGATAAACGAGTTTCTTTAGCAATTCATATCTCATAAAGAAAATTAGATATTTGAATAATTTTTATTTGTATGAACAATACATTTTTGAGCTCTAAAAAGAAATTGTGGATTTTAAAAAAATTCATGTATTAGTTTAATTGAAATATGTTTTCGTTTTCCTCAGATAGATAATAAGCGAAAATTGTTAAAAAATTAGTTTTTTAACCTTTCCCATCTAAAGCTATTAAGAGTCAAATATTATAAAAATCTGACTGCGAGTGTTACAAAAAAAAAATGTTCAAAAAATGTATAGAATGTGAAATTCTCCACGAAATCGGTGTAGTACGATAGCTGGCTAAATATTCTGTAATCGATAACTCATTAATAAAAATTTAAAAAAGTAAATATTGCAGCTCAATATATAATATCCCGCTTCTTTTATTTTTGCCCATTTTTATATATTTATCTATGTATCCGCATACAATTTGCAAGTTTAGCAACAACAGCAAGCCACAAACATATAATATATACCAAACCAAATTTATATATAGTATATTTACTACTCTGCACATGGCCAGCCATAAATCATCTGATTATAGAGGTCCTCAGAAAGGCGAAAAAAAAATCACGTGCCCAAGATAAATAAATAAATATACAAAACTGAAATAGACAAACGGTCGGCATATTTTCGAAACCAGTGCCACGCCCCATCATAAAGGGCAGCTGTGAACATTAAACTCAATGAGTTGAAATTATTTGCCTTGAAGGTCAACTAAAAAATGTTGCAGCCAGACTGACTTTGTCATGGGGCACTAATGGGGGCTCTGGCACTCGCCATTAAAGACAACTTCCGCAAACAATAAATTTTGCGTACCAACGAAGCGTTGACCGGGAAACGCACGAACGCACGCCGCCCCCTGGGATTGGGGCACAGAGTATCCGGGAAGTCGAAAGTTTACCCTGCAGCGAATGAAGCCATGAGCGGCACATTTTCTACACATTTTTTTCATTATTATTATTTCTTTTTATTTTCATTTTCATTTGTAATTTTTTTCTACTTTCCCTTCTTCTTCTTCTGCAGCTGGCAGAGTTCTTCTAAGTGGCAATGCTTGGGTAATCAAAACTGTTATATTTAAAGTGAGGTAAGTGTGGGGCATGGCAAAGTGTGGACTGTACTTGGCTGAATGCTCAGCTTTTTTTTCGCGCTATATAATTTTTTATGCACTTTATTAGCCAAAGAGGCGGCGATGCCTGAGCAGTATGCATTTAAAGGAAGCTCTTAAAAGCAGAGATAACAAATCACAGTGAATTCTCTAGAGCGCCATTTGAAATGCTTTTTAAGGGCTTTGGTTTTTGTTATTTGTGCGCAAATCTCGCACTAGACAAGTTTCTTTGAGTCTTGTAATTGGTTTTGTAAGACTCTGGGTAGACAAGCCAGAACAAAAGCAGTTTAAATTGTTTATTTTTTCTTGTCTCATGCTAGAGATAGTTTTGTAAGAGGTGAACAAAACGCTGAAGCTAGTTGATTAGTTTGGTCTTCATCTTAATTAAAAGTTGGTAAACGCAAATTTTGGACTAATGATTATTTCTGAAATTATCGACACAATTTATATCATCAATTGGCTCAGTCGCCATTAGTATTTAAATTAGTAACACAAGCAAAAATACTTTTTTTTTTAAGGCCTATATGCAGTTCGAAAAATTTCGTACGGAATGACAAATATTCATATAAAAAAAATGATGCCATTTGGGATATCCCATTTGGGATTTTTTTTTATATGAAGTTTTGTCATTCCTTGCGAAAATTTTTGAGCTGCGTAGTGCAAAAAGTTATTTTTATATTTGATCTCTATCTAAGATTTTAATCAATTTTACTCATCGATAGTTGCTTAACAGCTATCGATAAATACATATTAAGACAATTGGCGAATAATGCGATAAATTTAACTGTTACACCTTTGGGAAAATGAAATTGGCTGTTCATCTGGATTCGAGAGAATGTTTAAGAAGAAGCAGCGACAAAGCATCTTTGCCAAATGATCTGCATAAGTGTAAAACAGGAAAAATATATAATTTCTTATATTTTGTGAGTGTTTAATTAGGTTACATTTTTTGTGTTGAATGTTAACCCATATATTTTTATTGAAATAGAAAAAAATATTTTTTTTTAAATTTTAAAAATTTAAAATTTTTTTTATTTACCTGCAAAATAAATGCATTTTTTTCACCATATAAACAAGAAGTACGTATTGTTGTAACATAACAAGGATATGTAATACACATATGAAACTAAGATATATATTTTTTCTTTAAAACACTTAAGAACTAACTCTCTAACGAGGCAGTGTGTAATTTTATTGTTAGATAATAATTATTTTGTTTGTTAAATATAAGCTTTTTATGGAATTACACTAATAAACGATCAACAAAAAAAAAAAAAAAAAAATGAGTACGTATTGTATTAAATATTATAAAAATCTACTATAATTTTTACATCTTTTGGCAAAAAAAAAAGTAAAACATTTTTTTAAAAAAAAAAACATTAAAAAATTTTCGATTTATTTTTTTTTAACATTGTTCCACCAAATCGATTTGATTCATATTCACACCAAATAAAGAGCGTGAAAAACTTGAAAATAAAATATTTCTTAATTTTTTTTTAAGAAAATGTATTGGTTAAAATAAATTAAATATTCTTTAAGAGCCCAATAACCAACCTAGCTTAAAAAAAAAAATTGGTTCAAAAATATTCAGTAGTTTAGTCACAATTAAATAAAAACGAAAAACACGTTTTTTTAAATTAAGCCGTAACGCGTTAAGTTTGAAAACTGTAACTTTGCGAACAAATTTGTTTTTTTTTTGCCCAATGAATCCAACTGCATTATTAGTTTTCAAAAATCTCTGGGTGCAGTTTCCAGTACCTTGCTAGACCCTTTCATAAAATATAGGGTGGGCCTTCTGTTGGTTTGTTTGTTTACAGCATTTTATTCGTATATTTTTAAACAAAATTGGGCAAATATATATACCAAATGCAAGTTTGAAACTACTCATATATTTATGAAAATAATATACCCCAAATGCCCTCCGTAATTTTCTATGATTTTTTTTTTTTACGAAAACTCATCTGGCTGTGCTCCCATCAATTGAGCGAATAAGCGACGCTGATAATGGTCCGTGGGCTTTAATTGTTGCGTCATTTGAATCTTGTAAGCGTGTTAATACAGATCTGCTTGCAAAACTCGACGCAAAGTGGTGCTATCGAGTCGTCGACACTGGCCTTAACTAAGTTTTTTTTTTTCACAAAACGACCATTTTCTTAGTACCCCTGTACCACTTTTACGCGTTGTTTGGTTGCTAAACGATCCATGACTAAAATGTTGAAACATGTTGAAGTGCATCCACTTTGGACGGGTATGTGCCGCATAATGAGTGTTTAACAACCAAACCAACAGATGGCCCACCCTATATATATAAGCATTCTGTAAAATTGGTTTCAATTATTTTGACCCAAAAACTATGATACTCCCTCTAGCAAGCGTAGTGCCCCTGAACCAACCATGCCAAAATGGAAAGCCTCTAGTTGTAAATTTATTGCTCTTTTATATGAACTAAGTAAAAATTTATAAATTTTAACAGCCATTTCTTATTGATTTTTTAATAACTGCTTTTCTCTAACAATTACAGCTGAACTTTAAACATGCAGCAACAGTCTATCGATGGCCATGCAACTGCTGCCACATCTTGTTGTCACATTGTTGCTACTCACTGACGCCTGCCTGGCACAGGTGACGCCCATGCCCAAGGCTAACATAAGGGAATGCTATGATAGGATACGTATGCAAGATGCCAATCTTATCGAGATAGTTGAATGCATGGCACAGTCCTTGAACGTGACAGCCCAATATGAAGACACTGTGTGGAAAATGGAGCTGCTGGACCGCCGAGTAGACCAGCTGTTGAAGCAGCCGGAGCCTGAACGTAGTCCATCGCCCTATGTGCATATTGATGATGTGCTGCAAATCGAGGGCAGTGTGGCAGGATATGATTGCCAGCGCAAACGACACCTGGTGCAAGCCATACGTCGCAAGCTGGAGATGTACAGCCTGCTGAGCGACCAGGAGAGCACATTGTTTGACTGGCCCAAGCCAATGGAACAGGCACCAAGCAACTCAACTCATATGAAATGGGACTTGGTGCAGCCGCCGTTACGCTCAAAGCGGCAGGATGTAGAGGAGCTGCGCTGCCTTATTGTAATGGCTATTTCCGAGCAGCCTTAAACAGGCCAGGGCTTATGAACAAGCGTTAAGCGTGTTCAACCCTAGTTAAATCATGTAAGCGTTAAGTGTTTGTTGGCTCAATTGATTGCATCAATTAAAATGACACAAAAAGTGCGGCGCCACAAATGTAAACAGTTGCACTGGTGAGCTACCACAAACTGCGCCTGGGTTTCGACTGCCTTTAAATTGTAAATAAATATGTGAGTGTGTGTGGGTGTGTGCATATCTATGTGTGTCCACTGACAATAACATGCAATCAGCGGCAACAACAAACAAAGGTGTGCAAACTGCTGCAGCGGCACAACGCGGCGTATGTGTAATATACTATAAGCCAGCTGTGGCAACTCTGGCAGCTGCTGTAGCTGCACATTCATGTCAAGCAGCATCAGCTGCAACTCTGCAGCTTAAGTGTAGCCTGCCTCGCATTTGCAATGACCACTGCCACTTGGTGGCATGCAAATCTAGAGCAGCAACAGCACGTAGCACATGCAACTAGGATGGATGCCTGGCCAGCCATTTGTAATAATTGCTTAGACATTGTGCAACATCATGCTAATAATAGCAGTACTGATAATAATATAAATAATAATAATGATAATATGTGTGTGTGTGCGTGTGTGTGTGTGACCAACTGGAACTTGCCAAGCATACTTATTAATTTTTTTTTTTTCATTTTTGCGTAGTTTATTTTTATGCACGCTATAAAATTATTTTATGATGCGGCATGCAACAAGCGATAAGATAGCAGGAAGTGAGTAATGAGCGGAAGGGGACGCGAAGGGGGCGAGCATTTAATGTGTTTGTGTGTGGATCTTTATGAGCGGCCAATGCTAAACAATTTGCAACAGTTGAGAGTGCAAGTGTACGATGGGGTACTTGAAGTGTTTATACTGAGCTTCAAGTTCATGCAGTCATCTGGATCTTGATTTCCACTATGAAACGAAATGATTTTTTATATATCTGAAAATGAGTGTACTAAGCCACTCGACTCTACTCTGTCATCCAAAAAATACGAGCTAGTGCCGTTTTTTTTTTAAAGAAACTTTTTTTTATATTCAAAATCTAAGTAAGTTACGAGAAAAGTAGCATTTTCAAAGTAATAAAAAACAAAATGGCGCCTGTTTTCGGAGAGGCCTCCACGGCTGCAGCTTTTTGACGTCACCATTGATCTGAAACATACAGAAATTTTGTTGCTCTTAATCTATGGACCAAAAGCAAGTGGACCACGTAGCGGGTTTTCAAAAATATAAGTTAAAAAAAAATGGAATGCTTAAAAAAAAAAATGTTTTTTCGTAAAAAAAATCCTGAAAAATGAGTTAGTTGTAAAATAAAATGATTTTATTATTTTAACAAAATCCTACGTAGTTCACTAGAAAATTATATTACAAAGAATGTGTCAAAATTTCAAATCGATTGGATAAAAATTGACTCAGTTATTCGTGAAGCCCTTCGAAAAAAAAGTGGTTTTGAGAAAAACGCATTGAAAGTTTTAAAACTGAACCGACCCGACGACGCTCATAATAATAATTTTGGGACATCATTTCTAACACAATTGTCTACCAATTTAGCTAAAAAAAAAAAACAATCGATTTTCTGTAGATTCTACACAGGTTACCCCTTAAGTTAGATAAAGGGAAATTTAATTAATAGTCTATAGTTCATTTTCAAAATATTTACAAGTAAATCATTTGAAAGATTTTTAATAAACAATAAAAATATAAAAGTATTAATCTTCGTTTTGAATCCACATTCCAATTTCTGCAACATGAATTTTTTTTGTATTTTGAAACCGAGTGTTTTGTTGCAAGAGAAATTAAAACAAATTTTTAAATATTCCTTGATATACTTTTAGATTCTATTTTTGTCAATTTCAAGTTAAATAGTTATTGATAAATATTTTTAATTATTTTCTTTCCGAATCAATCATGCACAACTCAAACCGAATGTAATAGGTTGCTTTAATGGTTCATGTCTTGCAAAAAAAAATTTCCCTTGTAATAAGAACACCATTGCCTTGGAAAATTTCCCTCGAAAGGTGTAGAGCTATGGTAACAAAGAGTAAGGGATATATGAGTAAATGGCCACAGAAAAAAATTTGTGGGCAAACAAAAACGAATCCGAATAAAATAGTTTGTTTTGGTTTTTCGTTTTCCGGAGCACGGCCGAATAAAATTTTTTTTAAGCTCAATAAAACTTTAATTAATTTTTTTTATTATGTCTTTGATAGGTTCAAGAATATATGCCCATTGGGCATACGTAACACAACAGACTTTGGAAAGCTTTGAGTATTATTGGCATAGTGCATTGGAACAAAGGTTTCGTGAAATTGAGCAGGAAACCTCTTAAGCCGTACTGGCAGAGTGTCCGGAAGAGGATTGCTTTCTGGATGCCACCCATTTAGACCTACGCAAGCTAATTAAATTGCTTTCAGGAATCGTTCTGGCTGTGCTGCTCTACATCTAGTAGAGAGCTTAATTATTTATTTTTTATTTATTTATTCTCTAAAGTTAAAAATATACATTGTGAGATCTAATATAAATAAAATGAAGAGATTAGGCTTCTAGCCTTTCCTACTTAGATAGTAATAACATTTTTAACAAATTATAGAATAAAATAGATATAATATTTTAGAGGGCAAAAAATTTAAAAAAAAAAACCCATGAAAAAATAACTAAACTAAAACCTAACTAACTAACTTAAGAAATAACTTAACTCTAAGGGATTTGTGAGAGCTTAATAGATCTATCGGGTCGCAGTGCAGGTTTTTCAAACTTTGTTTTTAATAATCTTTATAATGAGGAGGAAAAGGACATAAATTTAATTTGAAGTGTGATTAATTCTTCTAAACTAGCTTATTGTCTTGGGATTGTGCACATTTCATTGAACACCTTTCATTGAATTTTTTCAATAGGTGGATCTCAATTCCTACGCCACAATCTAATTAAAGTGCTAGGAACCCAACGCGTACTTTACATAGTATGCCATCCAACGTATGTTAGGTGACAATCCAGAGAGATCCACGAGAAGGTAGTGCGTCGGCTAGAGAAAAGTAGGGTCCAGGATCGTGCTGGCATTCACCAGGTTGAAAAAGCATTCATACACAGTGTAATGTCTAGCGGCAAAAAATATGGCGTTGTCCTTATAAAACATATTCAGAATTTCTAAAAGAGATGTGAACACTTCCGAAAATCACACCAAAAGTACTGGAAGTACTGTAGTTGAACTAATTTTTTCACATATTTTTGAGAATATTTTACCTTTTTTTTAAAGATTTTTGCTCGAGTTTTCTGCAACATCTATCCAAAGGAAACAACCAAAACAGACTCAAGCTGACAGCTTCCAATTAAAATTTTCTATTTTAGCTATTTTATAATTTCTTTCATTCGATTTTATAGCAATTTTTGCACGTTTTAAATTGTTTTTAAGCCAACTCTTCAAGAGTTCTTGACAAGTTTCTTAGTCTAAAATAAATTAATTTTGCATCATTGCATCTCACACTTTGTGGCACTTTCTTTTCCGATTTTCCTTAACTGTTTTGCGATTTCAACAAATAGTTTCATTTTATTTTAATACAACCAATGCAGTGTTTGCCCTCTCACCTTTCTCTCGCTCTCGCTCTCTCTGTGTGACCTGCTGTCGGGTAATGCTTGCTCTCAATTTTTATCAGCTGGCAGCTCTTCAATGTCAATAAGAATTCAATTACGTTTTACGTATCCAACTTGTTAGTGCGCTTTTCCTTTTGGCCACAACTTTTGGCTGCTCTATTTTAAGTTTTTTCCTTGACGCATTTTATCTGCACAAGGACCGCTTTACAGGCTTTGTAGTCTACTTTTGGGCCAGTGCACCCCGATTTTGTTTACTACACCAAGAGTTATCTAACTTCCATCTCGAAATGTCTGCCGCTTGACATTTTAAAAGCTTGAACGAAAATAACTCAAATGTTTTTTAGTGCTCCAATTTAAGACCTTTGTATCGGTTTTGTATTGGGGCAAATCAAAGTTCAGCCACTTAAGCTTAATGGCATGTTTATATTATATGACTTTCACAGTAAATAATCATAATCATAATTTCTACTGCTCATTTTGTCTCAGACCGACGACGATCTATAGCTGCCATTTGCCATATATTTCTATGTACATATATAGGGCCATATTTATATAGGCCTTAGCCAGGCATAAGTGCCCCAAGATGGGCGCTCATAAAACACGCTCAAGCCTTAATAAAAACAAATTGTTATTTACGCACACCCACACAAAGACACTATATACATACATACATATGTATATACCAATACTGTTGTAAATGTATGGGCAAAACGCACATTAAGTTGCTAATTTAGTGGAAGTGATTTGGGTAACATTTGAAATCTGAGAGCAGCATATGATATTCGTCACTAAAACACCAAGAAACCTAAAGAGAGTAAAGTTGATTGGGGTTTGTGTATGCAATCGATATGCTAAATATCTAATATATATATATATCTGGGCATAAATAATTAATGCAAATAAATGAAGTTAAAACCAACTTTGAACGCAAATTATGCAAATTCAATATACTAAACCAACAAGGTCTAAATTTGTTGAAGGGATTTGATATTTTTGGTAGTGCTGTTAAAGTTCATCTTAAAGAACTACAAAGTTTTTAAAATTCCTTAAAAAAATCAAAAATATGTAGAGTAAGGTGGGGCCAATTCGACCTAGTACAATGCTTATTTGGCAACGGATCAATACGTTCGCTATAACACATTAACGCTTACTTTTAAAAACTAGTGATTACTTCCGATCGATTTAGATATGACCAGTTTTCAAAAATGGTGGGGTAAACCCGACCGCCTATTTTTTTTTTGGCTGATTAAGCGCAGATATGATTAAAATTTAATGGTTTTTCGATTATAAATCAAAAGAGCAAGTTATTGTTTTACAAAACTGAATGTATTTATTTAAAAAAATTTTAATATTTTGAACATATAAATCGAAATGAAAGTTGAATAAATTTCAATAAAGCATGATTGTATTAAATATCTAAGTAACTAATCAGAGTTATTTGATGTCCAAATAGCTTGCTAGCGCTTTTTTTGTTCGCGCTGGACGTCTGGATGGATCCACCATTTAGAAGTCGGATTTGCACCACAATTAAAAAAAAGATGGCGTGCGTTAAAGTCGGGCGCGGACGACTTTGGGATGCCCTGTACCACCACATTGTCAAATTTGGTTACGATATTTTCATAAACCGATTTTGATCAAATTTGGTATAGTGCTTAGGTACTATAAAAAACCTTCGAATGTGAGGTTTGATTACGATATCTTCATAAACAAACGAAATACAACGAATTTTGTACAAAAAACGTTTTTTTGACCGATCCGTCCTATGGTGGCTATATACAGTCATCCGAATTTGATCAAATTTGGTTCAGTACTTGGGTACTCTAAAAAACTTACGATATCTTCATAAACAAACGAATTATCCATCTAAAACTTTTGGTTTTTTTCGAGGTTGTTTGAAACACCCCTATGGGAGCTATATAATGTAGTCCCAATATCAAAAAAATAAAATAAACTTGTCTCCTATGGATTAATAAGGGATCTTATCTGAAAGTTTGGTTGCTCTAGCTCTTACCATCTCTGAGATCTAGGCGTTCATACGGACGGACAGACAGACAGACGGACATCGGTATATCGACTTGTCTAGTCACCTTGATCATACTTTAGGTAACTTTGGGGGGTCTCCAACCAATACTATAAATGCATTGGTCTATGTTTATAGTACATATGCCACTTGACGTTATTTTTCGATCACTTTATTTAACCAAAAATATTGTGTAATCAAATATTCACAAAAATTAAATTGAAAATCATAAAAATATAATTCTTTTCGTTTGAGTATCTCAATGTAGACTGACAGACAATATTTTTAATGCTCTACATAACAACACTAATATGAGCACGTTCACTATTGCCGTTGTTGAAAAACGTTGGGAGGTCGGGTTTACTATACCCTGTACCTATAGGTACAAAGGGTATACTAGATTTGTGCAATGTATGTAACGGACAGAAGGAGGCGTGGCAGACCCCAAGTCCTTTATACCAAAATGCTTATCATAACCTCGGGTAGCGATTGAGCCATGTCCGTCCGTCCGTCTGTCCGTCCGTCCGTCCGTCCGTATGA
The DNA here is from genome assembly GCA_949987675.1 of Chymomyza fuscimana. NCBI lineage: Eukaryota > Metazoa > Arthropoda > Insecta > Diptera > Drosophilidae > Chymomyza > Chymomyza fuscimana. The sequence continues at coordinate 4,659,380 of OX465089.1, forward strand.
ACGCCTAGATCTCGGAGACTATAAGAGCTAGAGATACGAAACTTTACCAGCTAGTGCGCATATTTCCTGAGAAGATGAAGTTTGTTGAATCATGTCAATATCTTCCCCCGTTCCCCCGCAGTAGAGTTTCGCGGTTTTTAGCCACACCGTTAAGTATTTTCACCTGAACAGAGCGATGCGTTGTAGCTACATGCATCTATGTGTAAAAAATGAACAAAATCGGACAAATACAACAGAAGTTATAGTCAAAAATGTGCAAATTTCACCTCCCCTTGCCAATAAACTGCGTCAATATTTGACTCTACGCAATTATGGCTACAAGTGACCTAGAATCACAATTTTTGGTAAGCTCATTCATGTGGCTCTAATGAACAAATCCACATCCAAATTTTATCGATGCGGTCCCCCCACCCCCCGCAATCGATTTACCATGTTTACTCCCTCACCCCTCAACATAACAACTTGAAACTTACCCCGTATACTTTAAATAAGTTCTTTGTTGTAACATTCGAGTTTCATCAAAATGGGTAAAAATTTAGGGAACTTATAGTTATAAATATCGATTTGCTCCAAAAAAAAATAAATTCCCATTGGAAAGTTCTTAGAAGGAATATGCAGGAAAATTTTTTTAACACAAAAGGTACAGGGTATTCCACTGTCGGGCACCGCCTCGACTGTACCACATTTTTTTTTTTTCCTAAAAACGCGAAAAAAAAAACTATAAAAAAAAGAAAGAAGAAAATTTTTATTTTTAAGCATTTTCATTTTGACACCCAGCATAATTAGGCACATTCCCACTTTTATATTTCACCGTCTAAGAAACCACCTTTGCTTTTAATGTCCTTAGCACAAAGTCGCGGCACTCTAGCAATCAATTTTTCATTAGTTTCTCTATCAATTGCTTACCACGCATCTTTCAGGATCTCCCACAGTGATTTTTGTGAAGTTGCACACTTTTTTCTTGTTCATCGTTCCAGCTCATTTACACAAAAGTTCGATAGGATTGAGATCAGATTATTGAGGTGGCCACAACATGTATTTAAGGGTTCCAACTTTTTCTTTTCGATCTAAATAGCCTTCGCACAACTTTGACGTGTGTTTGGGATCATTATTTTGCATGGAATTTTTTGGAGGGGAAATATGAACTACTCATATTACTTAAAAATATTGCCTTTAAGACTGAGTTTTTCTTATTTTGCTAATATTTCTTCTTTTGAAGCACTGGTCTTACCGTCTTAAACTCTTTGACGGTAGTGTATATGATGTATTCCAAAATTTCGAAAATGTTTATGTTCGAAGCAATGGAAGTATTTCTTGTGAAAATTGTTCTAGCTTCGTGATATATTATTCTAAAAACCAAGTCATTCATTCAAACTTTTATACGCTCATCGCATTGGGTGTTACATAAAATTAAATTAAAATGAATTAAAATTAATTTTTTGTTTAAGGCCCATACGCAGCACGCAAAAATTCCGCACCAAACGTCAAAACTTCATATAAAAAAAAAAATTCCTTTTTTTGGGATATTTTTTTTTATATGAAGTTTTGACGTTTGGTGCGGAATTTTTGCATGCTGCGTATGGCCCTTTAAAACGAAACAAGTGCCGCGAAGTACCTCTAATTTTTTCTTCTTTACTTGCATGTAGTCTTGAGAAATAAAATTATGTACTTGGACCAACTTATTTCTTTTTTATTTATATATAAGTAAAATTGCACTACAGACGTCTGTGAACTATGCGAATTAGGGTGAATGCAGGGTGTATGCTCTGGGGGTCGTCATCATAGTCACAAAATACACTCTGAATAAAATTCGAACCCTTTTGATGGGAGTTGTACGAAAAATGTCAAATTAAAATCCCTTTCGCATAATTCTAAGTCTGTACAAAAAGCAAGTAACCAAGACTAAGTGGCTTTAAATTAAAAAGTCTGTTTAATTTTGTGGAACGATGAAACTTTTAACTTGATATAGGTCATAATCAAAGTTTTTTTCTAAGTACTGTGCAATATTATACATGTATTTAGTTTTTGAGAGTGCAGGGTATATTTCAGTCGCATAGAATATTATAATAGAAACTCTACTGAAACAAAACAAGTTTTATTTTCATGGCCTGCATTAAAGCCATAAACTTGCATTGCGTTTTTAATACAGTTTGTCAAACATGCTATTTATAAGAGAACAAAAAAAAAAATAAAAAAAAAAAAAGAAACGGAAGTTATTGTGGCACCCAAGGTCGACGTCGCTGCGCTGCTTTTGCGCTGCAATTGTCAACTTTTTATTTTAACTTTCACACGAAGCTCAGCAGGTAATCAAAGTGCTGCTACTGCTGGTTGCCACTGCCACTGCCACAGTTGCAGCCTCCGTGGTGTTGCTGCCACAAAGAGCGCACGCTCTTTTCTTTTGCGCTGAGAGCAGCAAAACTGTTATACAGCTGGCACTGCTGCTGCATACTTATGGGCGCGCTTTTCAGTCTCCCATTGCCTGCGCTCACGTCGACACGCACAGCGAGAGAGAGAGAGAGTGAGTACGTGTGTTAAGGAATAAACCGTTACGAACGCCAAGGCAAGTTCTTGAACCGCGTAATCTTTGTCAAAGTGTTTTTTTGCCCGAAGAACAGCCGCTTAAGGAATTCACATTCTGTGCAAGTTTTTAATTAGACGCTTTGCCACTTGCCACCTGCCACCTGCCGCGGGCCACATGCCACGTGTGATCTTGTTGACAAAAGTTTAGAACTGTTTCGTTTTAATTATTGTTGTGTTGTTAAGTGTAAAAGCGTCTATGCCGTAGTGTGCGTGTGTATCTGTGTGTCTTTTAAGATTAATGAGGCAAAAGTGTTTTACTGTGTCATGTCTTAAATATTTAATACACATAATAAATGTTGCATAAGCGGTGTACAGCATTACATTAGCATTGTCATTAGCATATGTTATTTACAAAAAAATACAAAAACCCGTGCGGCAAGTAAAATATCGCCAAAGTATCTCAGACATCAACAGCTCGGCAGTGTCTGTGACAGATCTCCAAAGTGGATTTTCTTATCAAGCAGGCAAGTAAGTAAAGCTATTTCATAGATTTAACAAATTTCCATTGCATATCAAGTAACAAGTTGAAGTTGTGCTGACAAGCAAAGTTTGATAAATTACTTGCAACTAAGTCGTACATAATATATGTACATAATCTTATCTAAGCCAACAAATACTGTTGATAGCCATCGGACTAAATATTAAGGCGTTTTGATATATTGCTCAAGACCATCGCATGTCTGTAGACAATTAGCGACTACTCCTTAAAAAACACATATTTTAGAAATTTCCTATAGGTTTAAGTTTATCCTACAAAACCATTAAATTTTGTAGCCTCAATCTTTAAGCAACTCACATATACATAATTGCCGTTCCTTAATTTTTTCCTCCACATACCCAGTGGAAAAATACCAAAGGTATTCCAAGTTTTTTGGTGTCCCTACAATGTCAGCTGTTCGTGTCGTACAAGATTTTGCTTGTCATTGACGCAAAATTTGTTATTATTTTAATTCCATGGCTTTTCGTCATTATTTCACCGAAACATGAAGACTAAACAACTAGGTATGCAAAATCTATATTATAATACTAGTATTACATACGCTATTACTTTGTCTTGTTATTAACATGTATTTTGTGACGTCATTAAAGCAGTATTTAATCTGAGCTTAATAGCTGTGCTTTGTGTTTGGTCGTATTTTATTTTGACACATGTATCAAAATTTGTCTCATATTTGTTGATTTATATGGTTTATATTTGTATTTAAGAAAAATAGCATAAAGTAGAGTTTTAATGTGCCTAAGCAATAGTCGTAACTGGAGTTTTTTGAAATGGATATACGATAATAAATATAATAATAATAAGTTCCCTGACTGACTATTTAGTCAGTCGCCCCTGGGCGGAGCATTGGGGATCTCTATTAATAACTGTTCGAAGAGAACAGGGACCTACAGTTTATAGCCGAATCCGAACGGCGGTGTCTTGAATTAATAGAAACTTTCTTGGCCAAATAGCTTCTTTGAGCTAGCGATGCCAGTGCTAGGCAAATGTACCAGTGCTACTGCGGGGATTCGAACTACCGATCTTCGGTTTGTAAAGCGAGTACGCTACCACTACGCCACCGATGTCCAATACAATTAAAAGCTAATTTTTAGCATTTTAAATAAAATTTTAAAAAAGTTGAAAAATATTTTTTCCCAATTATAACAAGCCATTTAATCAGCTACCGGCGGTGGTGCGCCAGAAATCGCTGAGCCAAACATACTTCCCAACAGAAAATAAGGTGGATTGAATTAAACTATCGAAAAAAAAAAATAATCTGCCGTGCTCCTGAAAACGGACAATCCAAACCGAAAAATTTTATTCGGATTCGTTTTTGCGTGCTCCGGAAAACGATTTTTTGTATCGATATTTCCCTTTTTATTTTCGTTAAATTCAAGTATTTCCCTTATTTTTCCGATAAGTTTATTAATTTTTAATTATTTTTGTTTGATACAAAACAGTTGACATGGTTTCCGCAGCTCTTTATCTTTTTATTATGTTGTTTACATTTCATTTTCATTAAACCTTTTAAATAAAATTACGCAAAAATATTACTTTAGCAACAATATTTATTGAAATTAAACGCGACTTAGCAATTTTTTTAACAATGGAATATTTCTTTGTGTAACGCGGGAACCATGTCGCACTGATCGTCATGTGTTCGTGAACAATATGTGCACTTACACGAACACAAAAAAATTCGTTTTGGCCGAGCATGCTATTTTTGGGTTTGAGTCGAAAAAAAATAATTAAAAATAATTGTCAATAAATATCTAACTTTAAGTTGACATAAATATAATACTAGAATATCAAAGAATATTTAAAAAATTATTTCAGTATAAAATGCGTACTTTTTTAATCCGATTTTGCCGACTCGTTTTAATTCCTCTTGCAATAAAACATTCGGTTTCAAACCACTTGAAAAATTCGGTTTGGTGAAATTGGGAGCACCAAACATTCGGTTTCAAAACGAATTCGAATTCGGCCGAATGCAAAGTTTTAAGTCAAGCATCTGCCTATGCTCCAAATAGGATTAAAAGGAACATATATATATATATCTTTAAAAACGGATTCTACAACAACGATATAGCGATTATTAAGCTTAATGTAGCTCCTTCTGACGAAAAAATTATGGAATTTTTTTATGAGATGTTTCCCTAGTATTGAATTTTTTGGTGTTAGCAATCATTTATCAACCAAATATCCCAAGCTTGAAGACGCACTATCGTATTTTTGATTTTAGAAGAAAAATAGATAATTCTAATCAAAGTTTAAGGAATAACGCAATGGAAGTCAAATAACAGTTAAATTTGTTTTCAGTACAATTTCAAATAAGGCAAAATAGTCAAAAGAGATGTGAGTCCATTCCTAGGTTATTTATATACCTACTAAATACAAATATTTTGCATTACAGACTGGCATATAGCTCCTAAGATTCAAAAATATTTTTTCTTCAATTTTCCTATATCCACTAATAGAGTCTTACCCAAGCCATACAACCATAAAAAATTGCATAATCCAACCCCACACACGATGCAATCGATAGTACAACCTGCTCAATAAACAGCCAAGTATTGTAATCCCAGTCCTTTATCAGAATTGGTCAAACGCGTCTTGGTTTTATCCTAACCTGAAAGAAACCCAAAAAATTTTTATTTTAGATGCAAAAATACCGAACTACCTCGTTTTGTGGAGTTTTTTGAGGTTATGCCAGAGCCTGACCTAAAAAAAAATTCTTTATATTAGTAATTTTCTTGGTCATACATTGATATCTTTTACCGATAACTATTTTCATACTTAAAGATTTGAATCTTCCAAAGCTCTCAAAGGTATTTGCTCCAAAATTCGTAAAATTAAGACTTGTACGAATCGTTGTTTATTTCGTATTTAAATATTTGCCAGAGTGAATTATCCATATCCAGCTGTGCAGCAGATTATGAAGCTTAGCTTGTCCAGCCTGATTCAATGCGCCAAAATGTTTTTTCATGGATTTACCAAAAGGAACTAACCACCTGGAGACAAATTTGTTATAGTCGAGTTTGAATCCATGTTTCTTTTGTCAACGATGAGGCTTAGCAGACTCTGGACAGTAAGTTCTAAGCTTAAGGACAGTTCTGACAGGCTCTGCTAAGCCCTGCGGATGGCCAGACACCTGCTAAGGAAGCCACTCCTAAAATGGATAACAGACGCTGTTGCAGCCGCTCATTGTGAGAGAGTAAAATGTTACTAGTAACAAAGAAACAAACAGAATATGAATGATGTGGCTTGTTGTTAGTTTCGATGCTCACCTCCGACCTTGTCGGCCGGCATCGCTCTCAGGATCCTTGCATTTACTGAGCCCCTTCGCCATGACAAGGCTGTTATCCCCGAAGGGCTCTTTGCTCCCACTAGGAACCTAACTCTAACTTACTAACTTTAAAAAAGTTACTTATATATGGTTTCACAAACATCTTATGTAAGCCAAAATAACACAGGGTCGACGCGCTGTATCCCAATCCGCTATTAGAATTGGGCCAATGGGTCTTGGTTTTATCCTAACCTCAAATAACCTCACAACATATTTATTTTTCGAGACCTAAAAATACCTGCAATACTTCCAAAATAAGTCGTTTTATGGGAGAATGTGACCCAGAATAAAATCAAATTTCGGAAGACAGATTGTAATAAACAAAAAAAAAAGAAAAATATTTAATGATGATTACTATGAAAAAAAAGCAGCTGGATTTCCAAAGCTCTCAAAGATGTACGAATCGTCATTTACTTCGAATTCAAATGTGGCTATAAGATATTTTTGTCACATAACAGTTTTTATCAAGTTTATTGAAGACATCAATTAATTAAACAATCAGGACACACTGCCTTTTAATAGAACTAACCGCATCCTAAAAATTCTCCTAAGCTCTAAGTATGTATTTTAGGCGACGGGTCCAGGCAGACTGATTCTGTATGCCAAAATGTGGTTCCTTAAAATAGAAACGAATCAGATCTGATTATCAACGACGATAACTCTTCTATCTTGAATCGAGAATTCGATCATTCTAGTTCCAGTTCTAGAGTATGAACGGCCTCCGCAACCCATAAAGTTATAAGAAGTAACGAACTGCTTACTTGAATTTTAGTTTTATAAATTTTGTGAAAAGAACCTTATTGAAAATGCTCCATTATCTATAGACTGCTTGTTAGGCAACAAAGCAACAACCACACAGATTTCACTCAACATAGTTTGGAACGACTTAGAGTTTTTGCAGCCTTGGCAGAGCCATGGCCAGTCAAGGAACTTTTTCCACCCAGCCACAAGCCAAATCGAATATTCTATAGTGTTTACTCTTATCGCATACAACACAAGCTTTGATGTGATGCCTCTTGAATGCCTGGTGTCGACTGTTTTAATATCAAAAGTACATATAATGCTTGTATATAGAACTCAATGCCAGTATTATATACCTATATATATTAACTCAATTGTTTTTCTCATTTTGCCAATAAACTTGGATGTGTTTTTAAAAGCTATACAAAAAGAAAAATAAAATACGTTAGTCAATTGGCATTGTTCTACAGCATCGATTTTCAACAGCATATCAATGGCAAAATACCAACATCATTAATCTGTAAAAATTATATCACATTAAAATCTTAATTATGCCGCTATCAAATTCAATTACAGGCGCCATATTTCATTTCACTTTAAACATATATTGAAAATGTAATTATATAGTTATATGATACATTAACTAGTTTAAAGTATGCCAATGAAAACACATTGAACACCACAGCAGCGCATTTCTTTAGTGACTTCAATAAAACTAACCCCAAAGCAAATTTAAATTAAAATTACCCCATATAAGACGACACTAAGCAGCACACTCAAGTACACACAGATACACACACACGCACACACATTCACATGCACGTGCACAAAGTTAAATTTTTGTCCAAAAACTTTGGGCAACGTGGAGAACATTTCAATTTCGGTGCAGAGTCTGGGAAAAGTCTTCAAATTAATTGTAGCCAAACGTTTTGCTACTTGCCACAACTTACTTTAATGTTAGTTCATTTGCCACGCACACATGCCCACACACATGAGCGTATAGACCACGCCCACTCTGCCACACATGCACGCATAGATGCAAACACATACACGTACATGGCCAGAGTTGCCCGCAGCTTACGAACACACGGCACATGGCTAAAGTAAACCAAAGGCGCACGTAATGCGGCTGCTTGGGGGATCATTGTTTAGGCAGCGAGAGAGAGAGAGAGAGAGGGAGAGAGAGAGCGCCATTGCATGTATGGTGGAAGAGGCAGTTGGTGGGGGAGGCTGTTAGGGCAACCAAGCCAGCATCCAACTAAGTTAATAATGCGTAAAACAAGTCGAGCGTTTTAGCCACCCCTCGCATTGTGCGCGCCGTTAACTGTAACAAATGCATACACATACAATCCAAACACAGACAGCAAATACACTGAGAGAAATTAATACACAAATTTGAAACAAGGTCCAGATTCACAGTGTGAATGTGTGTTGACAATGGAAATCCGTTACTGCTGTTACTGGGTATTTATCTGAGGATTTCCATCACAAACAATTCAAAGTGGACAGAAAATTTTCAATTTTATAAGTATGCTCAAAAATGGGTGGTTCATAAAACTTTAAAAAATGGAATACTTTTTTTATGTATGTATGTTATGTATTATAATTGTAAGCACGTTTTGGATGAAAAAACTGAAAAGTAATTCTATTTGAAAATTTCAGTTTTCACATCGCAAAAAAGTCACAGAAAGTAGTTCTTAAAGAATTTTTTGATTCTCCCACCTTTGTGTTACTTCTTAAAACTTCAACATTTCGTGGAAATAATTAAAGAAATTAATTAATCTTAATCTTAATTAATATTCTTTAATTACACAGCTCCAAAAAAAAATTCATTCGAGCAGACTATGGACATGTTATATAGGTTTTGGGGTCAGTGTGACCCCATCTCGTCAGAAACGATTTAAAAAACGATTTTTTTTCATTACAACCATGCAATGAAACTTGTTTTAAAAACTTATTGAGCGCGGCTCAAATATAAATATAAAATATAAGCAATTTTTTTTTTTGGAGCAGTGTTATTATTTAAGTCCTATACGCATTTCGAAATATTTCGCACGGAATGAAAATACTTTATATAAAAAAAAGTCCCCAATGGTACTTTTTTTTATATGAAGTATTTTCATTCCGTGCGAAATATTTCGAACTGCGTATAGTCCTTTATTGAAAAAAGATGGCGTAGCTTAAAGAAATCAAATCCGGTATATTGCTTCAAAACTCTAAAAAATATTTATTTCCCAAATTTGGTTACGATATCTTCGTATACAAACGAAACAAAACGAATTTTGCATCAAATACGTTTTTTGACCGATTGGACAATAATTGGCTAGGGGGGCTATATGATAGTCAAACCAAAAATGACTTACCTATTTCCCCATTTTCCTGCTAAAACATAAAACTAAACCGGTTCGACATACGAATGCGTTTTAGAATTTAAGTCATTTCCAATTTTTTAATTTCGATCGAAATCCTCATATACTGTATCTGAAAAAAATATTTTTTTTTCGTTTTTGTAAGGTTTTTACTCCTTTTTCCTTATTAATTTAATATTATATTGCAAATATTTTTGTTGTAAAGCTGTAAAGCCTAAACTCTATATATGTATTATAATTAGTAAGTAAATTAATGTAATATAAATATTATAACAAGCAAAAATTTTGCATAAAGCAGATCTGACAACAAGTAAGCAATATTCCGCCAAATTTTATTTTTTAAAACTCTTGCATATATAAAATTTCTCTCAGTGTACGCATACACATATACACAAATACTTGTACAGTCAATTGTAAAATTGTAACGCGCTACTTGCTATCAACAAAGCAGAGAGAAGGAAAACTCATTTGAAGTTGTTGCTGTTGTTGCCTCCGATTTTGTGGCTCTCATTGTTGTTGTTGATGTTTCTGTTAGTGGCGGCAAGGGTTGTTGTTGTTGTTGTTGTGCGCCTGTGTTGGCTGTAATTCATTATGCTGACTACCTAAATGACGTTGTTGTTGTTGTTGCTGCTGTTGCTGTTGATGAAATGCGCTCTCCGTCAATTGCAGCATATATAAAAAAAAAAGAAGTGTGTGCGAGTGCGAATGTGAGTGTGTGAGTAGCAGCGATGACTGCTGTAAAAGCATGTAACTAACTCTGGTGTTTCATTGTTGCCATTGCTGTCTTTATTGTTGTTGTTCACGCAAAAATTGTCTGTCACTTTGAGACTTCCGGCAACAGGAAGCTAAACACATGAACACAAACACAGCAGCTGCCACTTGAGGTGTGTGTGTGTGCGTAAGTGTGTGTGTGTGTGGCTATAAGTTGCTCTCTCTGTAAGTGTGTATGTGTGCGTGGAGCCACAGCTACTTTAAAGACAACACAGCATGAAGCAGTACTTATTTTTTTTTTTTTTTTTGTTGTGTTTCTCATTTATTTCTCTTTGTTTCTTTTTACCACTATTCTCGTTACTTTGCTCCATTTTGTTTTATTTTCGTTGCCTGCTTTTCAAATATGCAGGTACATGAAGTCGCTTTGTTTTGCCGCACTTTGGCTCTTTGTTAAGCACTAGTTGACGGGCTTTTAATCAAGCACCGAAAGGTTGGGCTGCTTGTTAAGCATTTGTCATGCAACGCCTCAAAGTATGCTATAAAAAAGAGAGAAAAACAAGAAAAAAACACGAAAAACAAGAGAAACAAACAATTGCGCTTGCTACGTGTTCAAGTTAATGCAAAAGTTTATGAAACCAAAATAATAACAATAAAAGTAAGTGCTGCGTAAATGAGTGTATTGCAGACTAGCTAATGCTCTTTTACCGCAACAAAGAAATAAATATTAAATAAAACTAAAATAAGTTTAAATGAAACATAAAAAATGTTTGCGCTTGCTGCGCTGCACTGCTTAAAAAATTTACTCTTTTACTTGAAAAAAAAAACAAAAATTGAAATAAAACTAGATATAAGACATAAAAATGTTTGCCTTTGATAAGTTTGTGTAAAAATTTATTATTTTGTTTTTCTGGCTTTCTATTTTGAAGAATATTATCGAGTATTACAAGGAAAGGAAAGTAAAAGGAAATAAAAAATTCCTGTTACAGTTTATTTTTTATTAGGAATAACCACTAACCATTGATATGAACATTTTTGTGTAGCTATAGTATATATCCTGGCGTTCATACGGATAAATTGATTTTGAAGCGGAAGGGTTCTGATTCGAGCTGCAAAAATCGTTCAAGTCGCTTAACAGTTCGAGGTTGGGTTCCAAGGCAGGACTAAGTTTTCGAGATTATGGTTTCGTTGAAAAACAAAATACTTGTATAACATTAATATTCACTACATATGAAGCATATTATACGTATGGGTCATTCTCTGTCAAAGGTAGGCAGCTGACTATAAGTACCTTATTAGTTTTTCAAAATTTAAAAATGGCGAACCAAGATGGTCGCCGAAAACAGAAATATTATATTTGTAACCAACACAAGTTGGATATATGCTAATATATATATGCTGATCACGATTCTGAGGGTTGAATTTCAAAATTCAAAATGGCGTACCCAAGATGGCCGGCAGAGAGTAAAAATTGAATTAAAGGTTATTATATTATTAATTAAATTAAAACATATAAATAATTATTTATTCCACGCATGCATTTCTCTTCACTCTAAGCACGTCTTATTTGGTCCGCTCTCTACGATCGACTGACTGCTTGCCTTCGTGGTGGTCGTCAGCGAAAATTATGGTACTCTATTCTGTCTCTTCTCTCTATGTGCCTTGCTCTCCTATATTCTACTCTAACTGCCATGGACTCCCCTTTACAACCTTATCCCACATATATGACATTTAGAAGAATAAGTACTTTGCTATATCTACGTTGAACATTTTTTCGAGTATCTTATAATTTGTATAAGAGTTTCCACCCATTACGACATGGAAGACATTCTTCTCATCGCTTTGTGGTCAGAATTTGCGAATCGAAGCCCACACGAAAAAGTTTTACAACAACTTGGCCACACCTCAAGGTTCTCAAATAACAGGATGTCAATTTCAAAAGATAACCAAAACGAATCTTTACCGAAGAATAGCCAAAACCGTTTAAGCTCTACCAATTTATTTATGGCATTCTAATTAATTGATAAAAATACGACTGTCAGGAAAATAATGAAATTTCCCATTAAAATGCATCAGATCGATGGCAGCGCATTAGCATGATGGGAAATGGCTGTAATAAAAACCAAGAGCCAACAACAACAAGGACAACAACAAGTACTACCAACAAACGCAATTGGCACAACATAAAAGTTTTTCTTTTTCTTTTTTACGCTGTATAGGATTTCCACGCCCTGCCCGACCCCCAAAAACTTTTTGACAACGAGCTTTGGAAATTTGCGCCATAAATCAGCAGGGCGTAATGCAGCACACACACAAACACACACACACACACACTTTTACAAATCTGTTAAAAAAAAGTTGTACAATAATTTGGCATAAACAGCAATTACTTTAAAAATTCAAACCTTGACTTCATGCTAAACTTTATCCTGCACAATATTTCAACAGTTCCCATATGCAGTTTTTTATTTTTATTTTTGTATGTTGCAGCAGCAAAAATATAGCAACAACAAAATTATATAAACTATGCGCGTGCAACATTCTGCAACAGTTTTGAAATTTATTTTATAGCTGCCCCACAACCAAAAGATAAACAACAACAACAACAGCAACGAAAAAAAATACAATTTTTTCTACTTTTTAAAATTTTATATATGCGGCATTTTGTTTGTTTTTTAATGAAGCTGTCTGGGACTTGCCAAACTTTGGGGATGGCTCTAGAAAAAATTGTTTGTTTATTTAGGATTATGCTTGAATTAAGAGGAAATCAAGCTTGGAATTCGAAGAATTCTTAGTTGCTAAGTCATGCATTTGTTGCATGCACTTATTGAAAACTTAAATAATTAAAATGTTTTAAAACTATGAAAATCTTTTGTGAAGTTGGGAACTCGTAAAGTCGAATAACTTTTAAACGGAAAGCTTTTAATTGAGTTTAATGATTCTAATGATTCTTTAAGTTAATTTGGTGTCAGTTTTTTTTCATATACATTAAAAGTCCTAATATATGGAGATGATAGCTTTTTCATTTGAATAATATAAATAAATTATTAAAAATTTATAAAATATAAGTTGCATCATTTAATGCAATTAATTTAAAAAATCCTTTGTGGAGCAATGTTAATATTTTTATATTTACATACAAAATAGATCAAATTTTTTCATCATATAAACAAGAAATATGTAATCCATTAAATATTATTAAAATTTATTATAATTTTTGACATCTTATCAAATAAAAAAAAAGAACTTCATATATTTAAAAAAAAAACATTCACAAATTTTTTTTTTTTTTTAACATTGTTCCACCAAAACGATTTAATTCATATTTACACCAAATAAAGAACGTATAAAAACATTTTTAAAAAAAAATGGTGAATGACATATTTAAGGAACATACTTTAAAAAAAAAAGATAATTTGAAATAATTTGTTAAGAAAATGTGTTGACTAAAGAAAAATGAAACATTATTTTTTCAAGTGCCCTATTGCCAACTTAGATTAGTTTAGGAACAATTAAATAAAAACGAAAAACACGTTTTTTAAATTAAGTCCTAACACGTTAAGTTTAAAACTGAAATTTTGCGAATTTTTTTTTTTATCTTATGAATTGAACTGCGTCATTACTTTTCAAAAGCTGGGAGCAGTTTCCAGTACCTTATCCAGCCTAGACGCTTAATTTATGTTATTTTTTTAAGTATTTATAAGAACATGCCTATTATTTATTGTATAAAATAATTATTTATGCACACATATGTGATGTATTTAAGAGACAATAAGTATTTAATAAATGCTTATCATCTCCTCAACCGTGATGTCAGTCCCTCTATCTGTCAGAGACGATAATAGCTCAAGAAAGCAAAGTGGGCCAAAAAGATGCGTGTGATACCGATGCAGGATTCATGTCGGTATTGTGATTTTTTTCCCATAGTAGAATTTGATTTGCCATCTGAAATCCGACAAAAGTTCTCATCTTGTAACTAAGAATAGTATAGGGAAAGAGTATGAAATTTGGACCCACTGCTCAATAAACTGCAGCATAATTATATAAGGAAGAGTCACCAAATGTAGCATCTTGAATCATGAGATCTAATAAACAAAACTTTAAATAACCCGGCAATGATCACAGCTATAATTCTCATCATCATACTCATCATCAGCATCATCATAATCATCATCATCATCTTCATCAGCATCATCTGCATCATCATCATCAGCAGCATTATCATCGCATAATCATTACATAATCATCGTCATCTTCATCTTCATCTTCATCTTCATCTTCATCTTCATCTTCATCTTCATCTTCATCTTCATCTTCATCTTCATCTTCATCTTCATCTTCATCTTCATCTTCATCTTCATCTTCATCTTCATCTTCATCTTCATCTTCATCTTCATCTTCATCTTCATCTTCATCTTCATCTTCATCTTCATCTTCATCTGCATCTGCATCTGCATCTTCATCTTCATCATCAGCATCATATGCATCTGCATCTGCATCTTCAGCATCATCAGCATCATCAGCATCATCAGCATCATCAGCACCATCATCATCATCAACATCATCATCATTTCCTGTATCTCCCAATGAAGCCTTTGGCCTCAAATTAAAATTCTTAACAAAAACAAAAAATTATTTCATGCATGTCTAGGAAAAGATTACATTTTCTTCAATAAAAATCCACTGGAATCTGGTGAATTTTCTGAAAGCAAAGCAATGTACTTTCTCTAATTGAGAAAATCTTTGCTAACGAATTTTCGCAAAATTTTTTTTTCGATTTGGGCAACAAAATTTTAATACTCAGTGTTGTATAGTTTTCCTTCTTTATTCGAACTTAACAACAGGACGCAGAGTAGGACTCAATTTTAGATTATTTAAGATTCATCTTATATTCTTTGTCCAGATATTATATATATGTCATAACTATTAACTCTGCCATCGTTTGCAGTACTATCCGCATTAAACCAAACTTCATTTTATCTACCACATTTGTCATCTCGAAAAACTTTGTTTTTTTTTGCTGCTCTCAAAGTGACTTTAAATCTGCATTGTTTTTGCTCGTGGACTAAAAACTATACGAACATATACATATGCACACATATAAATGTGCTACTATGTATCATGCAAGCTCATCTCTAGAGTCTCTTGACTGAGTAAGAGAGAGTTTGTTTTTAATAAACTTAATGGCATTTTGTGCGCATTTCTTGTGGCCATTTCAAATAGTAATAAAGTAAGTATATTAAATTCCCTGAGAGGCTAATGTAACATTTTTGTAGCTTAGTAGCCCTGGCAGTGGCACTGCGTTTCCAGTTTTCATGCATAGCTGCCTGGTTTACCATATGGAAAGCAAATAACCATTTCTATGGTGCTTTCTAAGGGACAAAGCAAACCAACTTATAAATCCGCTTAACGAATGGAGCCAGCCAGAGGAAAAACATTTTCAAGCAATGCTGCCCGAGAGTCATGGCAACAATACTGTACATAGCTACGGTCATATACTTGTATATACTACATATACATGCAGCTACTTATATATAATTCAAGCTTTGTTTGCCTTTTGCCTAGCAATATTTGAGTTTAATATTTTTTTTATGCCATACTTATAATTTTTGCAATTTATTTTTTCTTTTTTCTTTGTGGCTTTGGCAGTCGACAATTTATCAAACATATCAGTAAAGCCCCCCAATTCAATCATCAGCTGAAATCATCAATCATGTTAAACATATTTTTATAATGCCTTCAAGTACCATATTGCTGATATCCTAAATGGTTGAGACATTTAGCCATAGATTGAGTATATGACTTATGAATATATTTGCAGCAAATAAAAAAATACAAAATGAAGTACATAACGTTGAAATTGATCGATGTACTTGTGGTGGCAACGGACTCTGGGATACTCTGTACACTTTTTCTCAAGAAAAGTTTTTTTCCTTTAAATTTTAGTCTATCAACAAAAGGAAGGAAACTCCTAAGGAAAATATAAAATGCATCTTGTCTTTTTTTTTTGCAGCCATTAAAATAAAAATGGCTGCCTCAGACTTAGTGGCAGTACTTTTTGGCTTAAATCTGGATCTTTGAAAAGCATTTCAAACGCACAGTAAGAGAACTCACGGAGATGTCTATAGTCGTCCGGATGTAGTTCCAAATCCATTTGCGAAATAATCATATTGATAAATTCAGCTGGTCAGTTCCGAATTGGCCACACATATCTGTCTATTTAATGGCTTAATGTCACAAATCGTAAGCTCAAACTTTTTTGAACTTTGACAGCTTCTGCAATATAACAGTTGAAAGAACTGTCATTGCTCTCTGGTCAAACTTTATTATTGAATTTTAAAAATATTTTCTGTCCATAAGGAGAGATTATTAGATGTTTCACTAAAACGTTTTATAATAAGAATAAAAAAGTTAACAGCAGGGTTGAAAAATTCTTTGCCTTATTTTCACTCAGAAGTAAGAACGGATATCTGCGCCTTATTTGGAAAGGTGTTACCATTGTTGTTGTTCCCCATTTCCTTGAGATCAAAGTCTTCATATAGAGATAAGAACTCGCATAAAGTTCTCTTATCAGGCTTCCTTATGACTTTTGCATACATTTGCATGCATTTAATGTACCCTTTAACGCTATAAGAGAGCAATGCTAGCAAAAATCCATGAACTAAATTCTGTAACGTTGTCAGCAAATGTCAGCTACACATAGCTGCCTATATATAATCGTATTGGGTTAATAAACTCATTAACTCACACACACACACACACCAATGCCAACACGAGCTTATGTACATATATTTATATCAGTTGAACGCAGCGCAGCGCAAACATTAAGTATACGCCAAGCAGGCTCACTTCCGCAGCCAAATCAATGCCATCAATGACGTGGCGTTGCCGCCGCGTTCCATTTAGCAAAAAGCATTTAAGCCAAACAAAAGCATGGCCAACAACAAGAACGTAAGAGATGCCACACACACAGACACACACGCAGTCTCACGCATACTCTCGCAGTTACGTTATATTTTGATGTGCTTATTGTTGTATTTGTAAAAGTGCGGTAATGGCGAAGGTCAGGACGCTGTTACGTTTTTTGCCTCTTCTTTTTTATTTGGCCTGAAGTGTGTGTTGGTTGTTGTCGCTGCCGCTGCCGCTGCATCCGCCCTGTAGCATGATGATAACAAAAAAAAAAACATCTTTCTCTCTTTTCGTTTTCATTGTGTGCGCTCTCTCTACCCTTTTTACGCTCTTGCTGAGCATGCGCACTGTGCGCTTGTAGCAAAGTTTATGCTGCGTATAACAGTTGAAAGACAGTGCAGACTTTTAGGCGCTGCTGCCGCTGCCGCTGCTGCTGCTGCTACTGCTACTGAAGCTGCTTATCTTATAATTGTGTGCGTGCTTTTTGGAAATTTTTGTGGCCACACACGCACAGACACACATACACAGACGCCATTTGTTAGATATTCTATGCTTCCTCTTATTTATGGTTGATTTACTCAGAATTTTTGGCGTTCGTAAAGTTTTACGTTTTGGCCATGACGCCAAAAACTATGCTACGTATATATGAAATATTTTAGCCATTAAGAACGGTTTTAAGCCAAGCCGAATAACTGAATATTCTTTTCATTCGCAAACTGCATCTATGCGATCCATTCGAATAATTTTCGTACGAACATTAAGGTAAAAAGGTTTAAAAAATTTGAAATTACGAAGTTTATTGCTAAATTAAGTTGTTCGTAAGAACAGTGGGAAAACTATAGCTCCATGACCTCTACTACTATTACTACTATTTTGGCCATTAGAACCGGTTATCGGTCTTGGCCGCGGAAATTATCCTACGCCAGCGGTTTCTGTCCTGTGCTTGCTGGCGCCAATTGGCAATCCTTAGGCTACGAGGATTCTCCGTTGCCTGATCTTCCCATCGCAGAGGCGGGCGTCCCTGCTGTCGTCGACCTTCCAGTGATTTCCGCTCGAATATCTTTTTGGCTGGAGCATTATCATCCATTCGTGCAACATGACCTAACCAGCGCAGACGTTGTAGTTGTATGCGCCGAGCCAGTTCGTGGTTCATTCGAATACGAAAATCACCATCAACATTTATCGTGGATTATTTATCCATGACCTCTAGCTTGAGGTAAATAGAATAATTTTATAATATTTATAGTGTATACTTCATTGAAATAATTGTAAGTACAGCTCAGTTAAGCGAATTTCGTATTATTTATGCTCTTGTGATTTAAAGTGTTTTTTAATGGATTTAGTGAATGTTTGAAAATAATAACTTTTTTACTTAAAAGGCACCGTAAGGACTCCCTTATGAGATTCCAATAAAAAAAATTTTTGAAAATCTGATTCGATAAAATATGATCTGAATCTCCAACAAAAGATGTCCAGTATTGTTGATTATTTGCATTGAAAAAAAAATTTATGTTTTTTGGAGATATCATAAAAAAATTTAACTTTTTTGGTGTTTTTTCAAAATTTGTTAATTTTATAATTTATTCTTAACAAACAGGATATACTGGATTAAAGAACAAGGTTTTACTGTTTTTTTACAAAAATATTTCTCAACTTGTTACTAACGCTTTATAGATTTTTTTTATATAATTTTGAAAAGTTTGTAACTAAGAAATATAGTATAAGAGAGCTTCAGTAAATCAACGCATAGCATGCGGAGCCCTTTTTATAAGTGCATCTTAGTTTTAACCTCCCAAAATGAACAAAATAAAAGAATTTTTTTTTTTTTGTGGGTACGTGCTTTTTTTTGCTTGCTGTACCTATTTGTGGGCAACGCATCGCTTGAACTCCATTCTTTCAATTTTATTACTAATCTCTTGCTGCCATTCAAGTGATTTCCAAAGAGTTAAGCTATTGGCCATTTTACGGGCCACTTGCAGAACATTCAAAATTTTCACCCCCATCAATGCTCAAGAACCGCTGTCAACGTTTGCCATTCCCGCTTCCCCTCAAATTCCATTTCTTGCATAATTTTCAGCTTAAATACTTGCTGCCAAAGCATTGCTTCATATTGCCACGGCTTTAATGTCATTTTCATAATATGCCAGAAGCACCTTAGCCTTTTTATTATCATCTCAAGCACTGACTGGCTGCCTCTCACTCTCTCTCTCACGGCAACTGATGCGGCTTTTACTTTGCTAAACTGCCTTTACTTTGCTCAACTTTACTTAACTTCATATTCTCATACTTTTATGGCAATTTTACGCGTTTTCACAGTCCAAAATGAAATTTATGAGTAACTCTGGTGTATGGTTGCTTTTCTGCTTGACTGCTTCAAAATCTGTCGGAGCGTCCGACTGTCCGACTGTCGTCTTGATGCCGAATGAAACTGACAGCGAAAATGCGCATTTAATTTCACTTGCGTAGACAGTACAACAAAGTTTTGGTTTCTGCTGTTATTCCTGTTTCTTGGCATTAATAAATGTCAAAACAGAGTCACTGTGACGTAAGCAATATGTGATGCTCAGCAGCAAACTTTTCATGCATTGCAAAGTGGCGCCATAATTACAAGCTGAGTTGAAACATATTGCATACTTTTCAGCTGAGCCGCGAGTCTCTCTCTCTCTTTTGTGTCACTCTCTACGTCATGCAGTCACCCAGTCAGACAGTTCGTCAGTCTGGATTGTTAATCTTTATCCGTCAACTAGGCAGTCTCTCTGGCAACTAACGTTTTGATTGCCACAGTATTTTAAATTAATTAGTGCCTCTGTTTTTGCGCTTGTTATCATATTTGTGACAGGTTTATGCGAGCAGGGTTAATGCGATTTACAAATCCAAAACTGCCTTAAGGCCTGGCTTGTGAGTGCTACCTTCAGAAGTGCTTCAAGTTTTTTAAGCGACCCGTCTTAAGACATATATATGGTGATTTACTTGAAATTTGTTTAGAGCATTAATTAGTCGAGTTTCCAGAATTTAAGGAGGCTCTATGCTCCACTTAGGAGAAAAGAAATAAATCGTCATCATAGAAGTTATAGTACGCATATGAACTTCTCAAAGTTGATAAAGCTTGTAGTAACTTGATATCTCGACATCAGACATCCAATTCCCTGACAACGCGCGCCAATTACCTCTGTGGAAAATATTTTATTTGCTTTGAAATTTCTACAGGAATCAGCTTATAAAAAGAAACTATTAGGACCGCCCTAGTAGCTTATAAAAACACATCATTTTTCAAACTTGTATCATTGCAAAATTAAGTTCAAACTCATAATCTTTAGTTCTCGCATAATCGAAGAGTTTAAGAATACGTATAGTAACGTTTGCTCTTATTACTCAAAACTTTCCATCAGTCATCTACTTATGTGCTCTCTTGACTCACGCTTGAGTTGCTCTGATAAGTTGCTGACAAGTAGATTTTCGTCATTGGAAATTTGTTCGCTGTGTTTTTCCTTTACACCCTGTTTTCTAAGTCCAAGAGCTAATAAATTCTGTATGCTACACCTTAAAGGAAACGAGTAAGACCACTCCACCTTTATGCCAAAATGGTTAGAGCAACAAATGATATCGATAAAGTCATACTATGTATGTGTGTCTGTGGGTGGGAAAATCCTAAAAAACAAAACTTAAAAGCTTTCATTAGCTAGTACCTCTATAAAATCAGCAAAATCGAAGAGATCGAATTCCTTCTAAGTAGAGTACAGTGTATCTTCGAGTTGGCTTGTCCTGACTGTAATCGTCTGGCTGTGTATACGCGTGCACTAATCGGATTATGTAGTCTTACTGCCGTAGCTAATTGATATAGGTATGTAAAAGTTCATGTGTGTGCGTGTACTACTACGAAAATACACGCGCGTGTATATACATATATATATACATTAGGGCGGGTCAATTTGTAAGGGGCCGAAAAAACCTTATGGGGCTCACTCGGATTTTGATTCTTTGGATAATTCTAAGCAAATTTGCCCAAGAAACTATGGGTCTAAAATGAATTTCGAGTCGCCCACTTTTTCAAAATAGGTTTTTTTCGACATATTCAAAAATCGACTTAGAAATTCATTGAAAAGGCCTAAAATCGATATTTTTTCTCTAGCCAAATGTGAATTTGGGGGTTTTTGGGGTCGAGGAATTCATTATTGACATCTATTTTTAATTTTAGGTGCCGCCTGAGGGCGCTTTAGTGTTGGTTTTTGATTTTTTTCGGTTTTTTTTCTTGAAAATTTTGAAAAAGTGGGCGACTCGAAATTCATTTTAGACCCATAGTTTCTTCCTTATACCGAAAAAATTGACCCACCCTAATATACATGTATGTTATCTGTACATGTGCATGCTCATCTATATGATTTGCTACGCCTAATTGCATGCAGCACTTTTTTGCAATTACCCTAATTATGCATGTCAATTGAATTTAAAATAAGCGAATTAAAGTTAAAAGTTCAATGATGCATGGTTGGCTCCCGTTTGTGGCCAACTGGAAAGCCGAAAGTTCTTTGGAAGTTATCCTGGTTTATCTGACTCCTGTTGTGAACAGCAGTGCAATACGCCACAAAGGCAGCAACACAAACCACTAAAACTAGTTTTTAGACCAAACCAAGCCAAACATTTAGGCCAACAAGGCAGTAGAAAATATGGTGCATGTTAAGCCAGCCATGAAGGACATCCATATCACCTGTACTTGTAGCAGTAGAATACCCTTTTTTTTCAAAAACAAGAATTTGTTTCTGCTGTATCTGATTCTATGCAAGCTAAATAAAGTAAAGTAAGGCTTCCTCTGAGGACTAAAACCTCATTCAAATGAGGATTTTTGAGATAATTAGTTTTAATATTACTCCTAAAATCAAAAATACATAAATTTTTATGAATCGCAGTTTTCTAATTTGTGATCGTCTATCCAGCCTGACTAACTAGATTGCTGTATACACACCAGAAGGCCAAGAATTGGTGGTGATTCAGTTCAGATCATGTAGAATCTGGTTTTCAAAAAGCGCTCCCTAATCAGAATCCAATAAAAAGGCTTAAAAAAATTAAGCTTTGAAAACCAGATTCTACATGATTCTATATATAAGAGCTTCCAAAAAACTGTGAACCCATTGTTTTAACTTTTGAGGCGGTCGGTACCCAAACCCTGCTCCCGGATCCACCACTGAAGACTACAATCGATAAAATACAAAATCTGATCTCATCTCCAGTAAAAAATTATATATAGTTAATTTGGTTGCGCTGAATCTGAATCTCCTTCATAGAGTCAGATGGCCATCCTTTATTGAGCAGCCCTGTGGATTCTTCTGCGTTTGGACCAACCTTATATACCTTTCGCTCTCTATGTAAAGCGAATAAAAACACATAAACAGCTAAGCTTTGGCTAACTTGCACACACACGTATACGCTTTAGTGCAGTTGAGTCTCTCACAAAAACCTGGTACCAACTTTTTTGCGAATTTAGCTTTTGAATTTTTGTCAAAACTGTACAAGCGTAAGAGCAAACGGTAAAGCTAACTGCATATATATAAACATATATGTATATATGAGATATTTAGCTGCAATTTGCTCGGCACACGGAAACAAATTGAAGCCGCTTTAAGAGCGTTGACGTCATGGAAAAAAGCCAAGAAAAAACTTTTAATTAAGTCAATTAAATCAATTATTCATTTATGTTAAGTCGGTTATATCGTTAATGTCTAAAGTGTTAGGGTAAATATATAATCAGCTTAGCTTATTGAATTAAAGCCATAGGGAATATTTATTAAAATAAACAAAAGCAAAAAAACCACAAGACATAATCCAACTAAACAAAGCACAAAATTGCTTTGAAATTCTCAAGGTTCAGGAAATGCTTTGAGGCTATAGCATTTAAAGTGCATTTGCCAAACAATTTACAACATCAATTATTTATACAAATACAACGGCAAACATATGTATGTAAAAGGCAAGTAAACAATGCAACAAAGGCACATCAGCAGCTTGGGGCGCAATGCATTCTCAAGAAACATGCAGTGAACATAATATTTCAAGAAAATTACAAAATATATTTAATTGGAATTTTGAGCATATTAAAATGTCTTCGAACAGATATTTAATAGTCTCTCCAGGTGCGGATACAGGACTTGGTCTTACGGGGTTTTTCACTTCAAAGTGTATATATATCAGTGGTCGCAAAATAAAAATTCAACCCATTTTTCAAACTTTTAGGGGAGTCCGCAACAGAGAACCCCTCGTGGATCCGCCACTGTTCTACAAGAAATTGTATTTCAAATTTCTAATAATATATCTCCATTAACATGATTCCCAAGTAGCAATGCTGTCTATGACAAATACTTAAACATTTTTGTATTTTACCACAATAACACTAGTTTACATGACAAAGATGGCGTACGTTAAAGTCGGGCGCGGACGACTTTGGGATACCCTATACCACTGCTTGCAATAAAATCCGGTAAATTTCTTAAGAACACCAAAAGACAATTGATTGCCAAATTAGGTTACGATACCTTCATAACCAACCAAAAACTGACGAATTTTTAACCAAAAATGTTTTTTTGACCTATGGGAGCTGTATGATATAGTCAACCGATTTTGATAAAATTTGGTACAGTGCTTGGTAGCTCTAAAAAACTACTGAGTGCCAAATTTGGTTACGATATCTTCATAAGCAAACGAATTATCCATCTAAAACTTATTGTTTTTTTCAAGGTCCTCTGAAACACCCCTATGGGAGCTATATAATATAACCACGATATCAAAAAAATAAAATAAACTTGTCTCCCCTGACATAATAGCGCATCTAATCTGAAAATTTGGTTGCTCTAGCTCTTACCATTTCTGAGATCTAGGCGTTCATACAGACAGACGGACATGGGTATATCGACTTCCCTAGTCGCCCTGATCATACTTTTAGGTAGATTTGCACAAACTAAATACTTACGTATTGTAGATAAAAGAATAATTTTAAATCTTTAGAAAAACAAAAATAAATTTTTTTTTTTTTTTTTTTTTTTTTTTTTTTGTGTTTTTGTTTTTGTTTTTATGTTTATGTTTATGTTTATGTTCTTGTTTTTAACTATTCATCTCACTTGTTATAAATACTGAAGCCATGTAGCACAACATTACCACAAATTTTAAAGTAAGTAATGCATGTCCATTGACTTGACACCGAACTAATCTGCGTTCGAACCCAGGGCGTTTTAAAGAAACGCACCCAACTGGGATTTTTATGTGTGACGGGTCGACAGCTCAGTGATGAGCACCACGACCCCACAAATCTGGTTACTGATAACTTCATACTTAAACCTACATAAGTACTCTTCAATCAAAAGCAATTACTTTTGTTTTTCGTTACCGGTCAAATATGGTTACTTCAACGTACATAAGTACTCGTTAAAAAAGCTACTTCAAAATTTAACTGAAAAAAACTTAAGCCAATTATGTACATGAAAAAAAAATCATCAGTTATTGTCATTTTAAAATTTAAATCATGCAGCCTCGTAAAAAGTCGTGAAAGAAAAGAGTGCTTCTTATTTTGTGCGCAAACAAAAATTGTATTGGTAGAGTTTGCGACCAAAAAGTGCTGCATATGTCTGGGCAATTGGCATGTAGATGGCGCTACTAACAATAGATGGCGCCATAAAGTAAATATATTTAGCAATCAAACGCATTGACTGCTAATAATAAACTTAATGCTTTATTAACATTAAATAATACAATTGAAATGATGCATCGAGTATAATGAGTTTAGGCGCGACACGAGATAGAGATGAGAGATGCTTCGATCAAGGCTCGTGCCGATAGCAACAAAGCGAGGCGTTTTATCGCACTATCGCCTATCGTGCATACTGCTTCGGTGTTGCCACATATAAAAATCAGCTGTTTGTTCAAATTGATTACGAGTGTATAAAATAATAAAAAGTGCAAAAATGAATCGCCAAATGAAAATATGACTTATTATATATTATTATTGTTGAGCTAACAATATTTTATGCTAGCATTTATTTTAAACCGGCTAAACTGAAGCAGAGTATTAAATAATAAATGTAACTAATTGATTTAGGTGCGATTTATTACGAGTTTCAATGCTAATGCAGCGATATAATGTTTTATATTAAAGTTATGATTATGAAGCGATATATGTATTAGGCGCGAAGCTGTGTTTAGGTATATTTGGCGACGAGAAAGGTAGGTGAGACAGATTAGCCGGCAATTTGCAAAGCGACAAAATATAGAGTTCGGCAGCGCAGCAGCCGACGTACACAATGCTTAGAACATTTAAGAGAAGGTTTAACTTAAGAGTTCTCTTGCGACGCAGGGCAAGTTACAAAAGCAACAATTATTGAATATTAAATCAAATGGTAGCTGCTAGACCAAACAATTATTATTGCCATTATAGGCTACTTATTTGCGAAGTTGGAAATTGCAAAAAAAACAGGCCAAGATCAGGCAAAACTGAAGAAAAAACACAAAGTATGTGGGTAAACTTTTTGTAGAGACGTACAAATTTTGAGGTGAATTAATATTGCAATTTAATTATTCACATTTTGCGGAAAATTATCAGTTCAAAGCCATAGTACAGAATCCGGCAGCCCTTTCGGAAAATTTTCACATGTCCAGGGATGTTTTCAAGACATTGTATGCGGTGTTGGAGCGCCACATGGTCCCTAAACGACAATTTTCTGATCTTAAGTAAATTTTGTGCATCTGTTTTGTTGGCGCCATCTTTATGCCAATTTCACAAAAAATGGGCATCAAAAGAGAAATTATAATTAAATATAAACAAATACATTTTTCCATTCACAATGCTGCTGTCAGCTAATGACAACAGATGGCTCGTAGGGTTGTCATTCAAACTCATGTATTAGGCGGGTTAATTACTCAACTTTATTTTTCACAATTTGGTAGTTTTTAAATCCCTCTTAAAAATCATAAATTATTATTAATTAATATACCCAAACTTAATATACCCTTCTTACCATAAAAGTTTCAGTTTTAACGACTTGAATAGGTTTTCCTTGCTGTCTAATAAGCTTCTTTAATATGATATTTTTATAGCTCAAAACTTGATAGCACTTATATAATTAACAAAAACTATTTGATGCCACTATCGCAAATTATAGTGCTAGCCAGGTAGAGCTTAAGGACATCGCCCCGGGCAAACAGAACATCTAGTACTACTGTACTTGTTTTCGCTTGTTTTTATAATCATTATGACATTTGAAACTATCTTCAGACCATTCGTGGTCTATCTCTAGTAGTTCTCTACCATAGCTAAATATTTTTGCAGCAACGCCTACAAGTCTGCCAGACAACTTAACACACTTAACTTTTGAGTGTATGTATTGTATATGCCATATACTTATTTATATATTTTTTTTTTTTGCAAACTCTAAATGCTTTTGGACAACTTTTTGGCTTTTAAAAATTCGCAGAAGCTGCTGCTGCTGCTTCATGTGTTGCCCCAGCGGATACGTGCTATAAAATGGTGTTGATGATGGTTAGAAAAGCAGCGGATGTGTGTGTGTGTGTGTATGTGCGAGTGTGTTTGTGTGTGTCTTTGTGTGTGTTGACAGTATTTGTTGGCAACAATTTCATTACCGCGCATTTAAAGTTTTGCCAACACACATAAAGAGAACTAGAAGTTGACTTGTGTATGTAGCAGTGAGAGCCAGGGGAGCAAAGTGTGGGCCGAGTGGCGGAGAGACTTATAGAAACACATTTCGCACGGCCCTCGGCGCACTTTCTATTTGTATTTGGCTTGTATAGTCTCAACCACACGCACATACACACACACAAACAGACTGTTCCCCCCCACCGCACACACACACACACACACAGTTACAACCCTCCACAGAGCAGAGATCTCGTTATAAATGAAAAACTTTTGCTACTTGCTCAAGTGGTTTGGCTGTTTTTAGCCTCTTCTACTTCTTTTGCTGTTATGCTCTTATTCTTCTACTTCTACTTCGTATTTTGGCCATTCCCATTCGCTGTTGCTGCTTTTTATTCACATTTGATTTCGAAAAGTTTTGCTTGTTTATTTTATTTTTTAATGAGAACTGAAATCGAGTTTACGATATCACATGACACGAATTCACCCCTCCCACACCACTCAACCCGCCCTCTCGTCATTCCCACTTTTATCTGTAAGTTAAACTTTGTTTCCACCTGTTTTAAGCTTTGCTGTGTTTTGTTATAGCTTAAGGGATTTGGCGATTAGCCATGTGAAATATGCGTCAACAAAAGTTTTTGCACAACATCTAACTAACTCTGATTGTATCTGTATCTGTATCTGTGTGCAGAGCTGTCTATTTGGATTTTATGCTACGATAGCCACAAAGAAACACACACATCCATATGTAGCCAACACTTGAACAAAAGTTCCGACTTTTGCACAAGTTTTCCAGGTTTACAGTTCACAATTTGCCAAGTGGCATTTTCAAAGTGCGTGAACCTTCAAGTTTGATGCGCCTCAAACGCCACTGACTGCCATGCAACAGTTTGCCAAGCTCAGCTCAGCTCAGCTCAGTTCAGCTCATCTGAATGACACCTGTTCTGCATAATATTGATTTCCTAAACTTTTTAGCATGTCCAGTGTCCCTTTCCGTGCCAACATACACTCGAGTGTTTTTAATTTGAACTTTTTTTGTGCAGCACTCGCATATCAATGAGCCAGACAGCCAGTTGGCCATCCAAGTGATTCAATGACCAGGAGCAGGCATTGAAGTGGCAACAGCCGTCAGCAAATAATGCTCTCTCATCCAGGACACTGGACACTTTTTCATTTTTTTGCGCAGATTTTTTAGATTTTCTTTCTGCTGCAGTTGTCGCTGTATTCTTATTGGAAAACTTTGTTTATAGCCTTTTCTGCTTGTTTTTACTGGCGGTTTATTAATTTTTGCATTTATTAAATTTTTTGGCTCGGTGACAACAAGTCTGCTCTTTATTGTTGCTTTGGGTGCAGAAAAATGTAAAAATTTTTTTAAATCAATTCTACGATATAAAAATTGCGCTTTTTTAAAACTTTTGTGGCATTAAACTCAAGACATAAAATGCACTACCAATAGCAAATTGTTTTTAATAAACTAGAAGCTAGACTTACTATACAAGACAAGAAATAAGGATTTGAAAAACTTTGTAAATATATAGACTTGTTATATGCTTTAAATAAATAAAACTGTATAAATAATATAATTATGAAAATTTAAAGTCACAATGAGGGCAAATAATAAATAAGAGATAAACTTAAAAAAAAAAAAGTGCTTAGTACTCTCAACTCAGGTTATCCGAATGGAGCTTCATCAGTTTAATTCTGGAATAATTAACTTTTTAATTTTGAAAAAGGACTTCAACGAAGTCTAAAATTAAGCGAAACCAAATATATATTTATTCCTTGATACATTGGAGACAAAGTATTACTCCTATTCGCAGCATAGGTGACTGAATATACAAAGCTACAATTATAAGGATATAAATGAAATTATGCTAATATATAGGCGACGTTGTTTTTGAGGTTTTGGCTATAAAATACTTATTTGGTATCGGATCAACTCGTCCGATATACCAAATTAAAGCTTATGCTTATACGCAACTTTCTAGAACTACTGATTTCTTCTTTTTATATTATTATTATCTTTTGAGATACGTTCATTTTCCGAAAAAGTAATTTTTTGTCATTTTCAAAATGGTGGGGTAAAGCCGACCTCCTATTTTTTTTCCTGATTTAGCACAGATATGATCTGAATTTAATGGTTTTTTTGATTATAAATCAAAAGAGCATGTTGTTGTTTTCCAAAACTGAATGCATTTATTTAAAAAAATCCTAATGTCGTAATCGAATATTGAATTTATGTCAATAAAGGATGATTGAATTGATTCGCTGTGTAACTAATCAGAGTTATTTGATTTGCTGTTCAAATAGCTTAGGCGTATTTTTGGTTCAACCTGGACGTCTTATTGGCGCATGATTGAGTGGTCGGATTTGCCCCATGGTGTCATTTTTCATGACAACGCGAATAAAAATAATTATACGAAATTTCCAACCAATACTATGAATGCACTATATACATAGGTCTTTGTTTGCGGTATATAAGCACTTACCGTTATTTCTTAGATCAATTTATTTAACGAGGAAATGTCTAATCAAACTTTCACAAAAATGACAGCCAACTGTCATGCTGGCATTTTGGTTATGTTTAAAGCTCTACACGACGAAACTAATATGAGCTCGCTCAGTATTGCCGTTTTTGAAAAATGGTGGGTGATCGGGTTTACCCAAACTAACGGGTTTGCCTCACTTTACCGTATAATAAGAAAATTAAAATAAAATTCTAAAATACACGACAACGTTAATATGAGCTCGCTCAGTATTGCCGTTTTTGAAAAACGGTGGAAGGTCGGGTTTGCCCCACTTTACCCTATAATAAGAAAATTATAATAGAGTTCTAAAATATACGACAACACTAATATGAGCTCGCTCAGTATTGCCGAAATAGTGGGAGGTCGGGTTTGCCCCACTTTAACCTATAATAAAAAAAGAGTCGAGAGATATCTCGACTTGCCTCCTCGAGCATCGTTAACCAATTCTGAAATGTGATTACCCCATTGTGTCAAAATTCCATTTAACGCGTAAGAGTCCTGAACTACTTCATAGCTATCTATTTATGATTATTTTCATTTATAAAGTACACACTATTTAATAAGTACACTATATTTAAGTGCGTACGGCTCCCACAACGTCAGATATGTTTTTTTTTCTACATATATAGCAATTGTAACTATTCCAAACTCAGTTGTATTACCTGCAACTATTTCAAGAAGATAAGAGATATCAGTTGAACATTTAACCAGTCAGTGACGTAGATAATCAAAATACACATTTTGTGCTTTCCGGTCTTCCGATCAGATGACTCTTTTAGCCAAAAAACTCCAGGGATGAAATTAACAATCGTTGAGGACTGTTTCGTTTTTATCTCAATTGGTATTAATTTAATAACGCAAAAGTATTTTTTTC
This sequence comes from Chymomyza fuscimana, assembly GCA_949987675.1. Taxonomy (NCBI): domain Eukaryota; kingdom Metazoa; phylum Arthropoda; class Insecta; order Diptera; family Drosophilidae; genus Chymomyza; species Chymomyza fuscimana. The sequence goes on from OX465089.1 coordinate 4,689,547, forward strand.
ATCAGCAGTACTATACATTTTAAAATAAAATCCTGCTGCAGATGATGGTTATGCATGACCAAATTTTGAAATTCACATGAAGCTTACGGTGACGTCTTTTGTGCAACAAATTGTTGAAAAGTTCAATACATATTTGTTGAACACAAACAAAATCCACTACATAACGAATAATATTGTATAAAAAAATGTGCTCTCATTAATATTAAAATTGTTTTCACATACAAATTAAAATGCAACGTTTGCCAACAATTTGTTGAAACTAATTAAAAAAGCTTGCGGCAACTTTGTTGTGTTGTTAATTTGGTGCTGCTTAAAACAGTTAACAAGTTGACATGAGTGTGAGTGTGTGTGGGTGCATGTGTTTGTGTATCTGTGAGTGTGTGCGAAATACTGACTGTAATTACGTGAAACCAATGCTAATTAAAATCAACTTGGTCGTGGTTCAGTTACCCAAAAGTCAATTAGACGCGACTGCCAATTCTGTTATATTACTATAGAACCCTCGGATACTGAACTGTCGATTTGTCTGATTGTCGAAAAGCCAGCTCTGAAGTTCATTAGTTCGTTAATTATCGACACATTTACATAAATTAATGGCCACAATTAATTGCGCGCTAATTTGTACAATAAAGTACCGATTTATTTCTCGCTCTAAGCTACTTCAATACTTAAGCCTTGACTTGCATAGCAATTTGCACTTTTTCAGCTTTTTAAATAGTAAATTAAGCATCATCTTTCTTCGATGCAATTATTTTGCAGCGCAGAAATTCGAAATTCCAACTTTGATTTGAGCGCCCCAGGTTGGGCGCCATGGCAGCGGAAATCTGAGTAATTGCAGTTGGCGAAAAGTTTGGTGAATGAAATCCATCAAAAAAGTGGAAGAGTTTAAATTATTACTAAAAAATATATTTTTAATTAAGATATTCAAGAATTTTATGCATAATCTTGAAGCTGTTGGAATTGGAACTATCTTCTAAAAGACTGCTAAAAAATACATTTTTTATTACATGCGACTATTGTGCTATCGACAGAGCAGTTGCACAATTTTAAAACACTTTGGTTTTATTTTTCGTATTTACAAAAAGTATTTACTTTTTTTTTCAGATTCATCATATCTTAGATCAATTAGCTGTAGCGTCCATTACCATATTTACTTGCTCATAATTATATTTGCTTGCTGTACCTTCTTTTTTCACTTGCATCAAGATTAAGTCTACATATTTTCAAAGCTAAGAATCATTATAAAAACAATTTTTAATTTATGACTGAGATACGAAAAGTATAATAGACGCGACTACATATATACTCTTCCGGCATATACTTTGTTTTCTTTGTAATATTGTTTGCTTAACGAATTTAGCAGTTAGCAACGCCCTTTGCCCAAATATTGGAGTGTCATAAAGCCCTTGGGCTGATAAAGGATATTTGCATTTAGTCGTCACCTTGCTGACTCACTCCTTATCCCCCTCTCTCTCTCGCTCTCTCTCTCTCTACGCTTCTCGCACAGCTGTGCGCTTTTGTGAATAAAATTGCTGCAGGATATTACTTTGAATTATCATAAATAACTGAGCATGGCAACGACAATGTGCCTTTAACTTTGTATCTGTGTGTGCGTGAATGTATATATGTGTGCGTGTGTGTGTGTGGTTTTGGGCTTATATGTATACGTGCATGTATTGTATGTACGTGCTTATGGCAGGGTTACTTTTGGTTGCCTTATGACAGGTATAGTCAGGGCTGGATTAAAGCATAAGCCGACGGCCCAGGGGCACTCACTTGAAAAGAAAATTTGTTTAAAAATATAAGATGTTGAAAAGTAATTTATTATGAAAAATTCCGATAGAAAATTTCCAGTTGTCCGTTTTCTCAGATTCCTTCATTTCTCTTAAATTCATTAATTTTTCTCCTCACCTGTAGTTTTTTTTGTTCCTTCTACGCACATTATACGAATTGTTTGTAATTGTAACTTGCATATTATGATGTACACAAACAAACCTTTACCTATTATTTTCAAGGATCCCTTTACATCCGCACAAATTTTTCACATTTTTCCCAGACGATATTTCAAATTTTAAGGTTTTAAAATCAATTGAGCAAGCATTATAAAAGTATGTAGTATACAAAATGAAATACTTGTGTTCAGTTTAAGATAAAAAAATTAATATGAGAGACATAACAAAGAGCATAGCATATTGGATCACAAAAACGAAAATTCCCACGATCGACCATGGTGGAATAATAAGGTGATGTCGTGCGAACGCTCACTCTCTTGTTTAGAGCCCTTATCGTCAGTGCAAAACTTGCTATGAACGAGTGAGGTTGGTTGCGGACGAAATTTTTAGCAGTTTTTTTTGTTTTTTAAACACGAAACTTGCAATACAAAAGCAAAACAATTAGTGCAATAGTAAACTTGTTAAAAGTAGACTATTTAAAATTAATTATTATATTAACTATAAACAAACATCAACAAAATATATATCTATCTCTTTCACATTCATGAGGCAATGCTAAGAGAGCTTTCCTAAAAGAAAAGCTTTTGACCTCTCATTCGCACTCACACGCTACATACAATGAGGGATAGCTTTTACGGACGATACCACCTTATATTATTCCACCATGCGATCGACTTGTTAAACTGCCTCTTCTCTCTCGAAAATATTGCGTTTCGAAAATTCCAAAATAAATCGTTTTAGTAATATAATTTTCTTAAATTGTTATACTATATAATTGTCCCTCTCTCTTAGGTACCCGGGCGCTTCGGTGTCCCTGGTAACCAGGAGGCGGATGAGTGTGTGTCAAAGGGAACATCTGAACTCCTGCGCTTTCAAAAAAACAGGATCAGGATGGTAGTAGGAGTTGTAATGGGGCACTGCACCATAGGCCTCATGGCTGAGAGGCTGCACGTACCCCATGACGACGGCGCTTCTAAGAAGACGAATCCTGTTTCTGGGTAAACCATTCTTTGAAGACCTGGGCAGTCTGGCAAATGTGCCTACAGCAGATCTGGTTACTTTTGTCGAATCCTCAAAATGGTTCTTCAATAAGAGAGACTCAGGTGACTAGAAATGCCCAATAGTTGCTGATCCTCCTCTTCTCCTTTTTCACAACTAAGCAATGGTCTCTGGGTGACCTCAGATACTGATTGAGCAGCCTATGCAGTCAACTAACCATCCATTTGTTTTACGAATACGTAACGCATTTCTTAATTAATATTTTATAGTTAGACTATTAGAGTAGCGTAAAAAATAAACTAAAATGGATAATTAACCCTAGACCAGTCTTACCCTTTCTTGGGGCACAGGTCTGGGGTTAAAGAAATCGGTTTAAATTGCAACTGCTGCTAATTGTGATAGGGCCTTGGATCTTTTACATGCCTTAATCCGGCCCTGGATATACTAAATATATGCATGCGTTTGCTGATATGTTTATCAGGTAATCATATTGGGACGCTTGAAGAACGAATGGAAAATTGGTTTGTACTTGAGTTCATGTTGTAAAGGACAACAAACGAAATGACTTTAAATAGCACAACAATAATGCTGGCAAATTTCATGAGAATTCGTTTGAAAATTTATGACGTCATCAGAGAAAATGACCATCAGGCACTTTGTTTAAATGAAAGACTTAACGAAATTAAATTTAATTCTAGTAATGGTTCTTCGGAAGCCACATTAAGATTGTTTTCACAGTAAAGCTGCTATTATCTGACAGTCTCTCTCTCGCTGTCACTTGCTTTCTCTATCATTTGTATACGCTTTTTGGGGCACATTGGCAACACTTTTGCATTACATTTCCATTTCTGGGTATTAAACATTTTTCCCATTACCAAGCGACAGTGTACAACAACAACAACAACAAGGAACGTTGGCGAACGTGGCCAACTCATAGCCTCAAAAATGGTTTTAAGCACATTTGGCGTGACATTTATGAAAGCCTTTTGCCTCAGTTCCGTGAGAGAATAGCCCCACAGAAGATACCAAGGTTTCGTCACGCAGCAAGCTCTGACATTCATTTTATTGAATTTTAAATGCACTGAATTTAAACGAAATGAAAAACATTGAGCTGAGCAGCTTTATTACAGTGCCTGCCATAAATAATTTATACATTGTACATATTTGTTTAAAAATTTATGGCGCTTTAATGCAATAAATGTTGGAAAATTAAATTTTCTGTCACAAGTGTTGTTGTGACAACAATGGAATGAAGATAATTAAGCAGCCTGTGGCAGCGCTTTTCCCGAAACAAATTTATATCCTTCTATTAATAAACATACATATACACTTTTGACGCTTTAGTCAGCAATAACAGTATGTATTTAAACAATTTAAATTTAATTAAAAGTTTCCCTTGGGAGACTTTTTAAGCTCACTTATAAAGCCACAAAATCCACATATGGATTAAGCTTGACAAGTGAGTTGAATTATTTTAGTGGCCGTTAAATGTTTTTATGTAATTTTTTATCATAGTGGGTTCTTAACTTATACAAAAAAATACGTTTTTTCTACCTAAATGATGTTAGATGGGTAAAAAGGAGTCAGTTGTGCTTCATAGGTTTTTTTTTTATGTGACACTAATATGAAACAATTTAAGCGTTTAATGGATTTTGAAATTAATATTACAGTGGTATTATTTAAAAGTATTGTCCATCGTTTTCTGCTTCCTTTTTCCATCTTTCTGGCAAAGCACGGATACCACGTCGAAAGAATTCTTCGTCCTTCGCTGTTTTCGCGAAAAAAATTGTATTGGAATAAAATCAATATAGAGGCATGACATTCGCTTTAAAAAACATATTTGGAAAATTTTATAACTTTCCAGCACCTAGGAATGCTGTCGCGTCATGTTGCGTATACGCAACGCTGGCGCATAGCTCGGCAAATGGAATAGTCTCGGATGAGTAAAGCATAATTAACGAATTGTATTATTCATGATGATTTATTTAACAAGGAATGCAACATATTTCTATATCGAAAAGACAAAGAATTCACATTCAGTAAATTTTAGTGTACAGTTCAAAATTTGTCCAAAAAGAAAGCCTGAATATAAACCTTTAAAACAAAACAAAAAATTTGGAGATACCTCACACACAGCGCACATAAGAATTTTTTTAAAATGATGAACGATGTGTTGCGTGTACGCAAAAGAGAAAGGAAATGGGTTAGATTCTATAAATGAATCAATCCAAATCTTGTCTCTGACAAGCCATTCGCCATGGACCGGAACAAGGTGAAATCTGATGGAGCGATGTCTGCTGAATATGGCGGGTGAGACAGAACTTCCCAAAAATCCCTTCCCTGCCTGCCGCTGAAGCAGCTGCTACCAGACGGCTAAACGCAGTTAGACGTCCCTCGGCTTCAACCCATGTGGAACCCACGCTCCTTGCTTTTATATTATTCCAAGGGCTTTGAGGCGTTTTCCAACCATCGATAAGTCCACTCCCTTGCTTTGTATATGTAACTACAGATACTTGAGTAAAGCCATCATTTGTAAAACGCTAAAAATTAATTCCAACCCCCAATACTGTAAAATGTGGGTTTATAAATACTCCTTTTTTTTTCTTTGATAACCAGTTTTTTTTTTTTTGCGAAAATTAAAGTACCTTCCCATTTTGAAGCAACTTTGTGCCTGCACACAACGATTTCGTAGAGAATTTTAGGCCCTGCAACTTTTTAGAACAAATTTTAAAGTACGGGTAAAATGTTATTAGCAAAAAACTGGTTATGTGACCTTTGGCCTTAAATATCTGGAGACAGGGTCTTGATATTTATTGTTTCTTTTAAAATTAATCTTAAACTGTGAAAGCGAACAATCATGTCAAGTTTGAACTTATTATATTTCAATTCCGTGGAGTTATGCTTATTTCTTATTTTTCGAGGTACTATTTATTTACAATGCACAATGGGCCCGCGTAGCCAGATTTTGGCCAAAAGTCCCCCGGAAGAAAGTCAAAATTTGCACAAAATGACAATTTAATATGAATTTACACATATTAAGGTATATATTCGAGAAAATGTAATTCTTCACGATTTTCGGAAATTGAATTTTGTATCTAAAACTTGAATTTTAAAAAATGACCCCCAGGAAATTTTACTATTTTTTGAATAATAACCATTTTTTCGAAAGTTGTTGGAAAATGCAAAAAAAAAGTACAATTTGAAAATTTTATAGCATACTTACAAAGATGCAAATCAAAAAATGTAAAACTTGTTAATTTTGACGAAAAAACGTAAAATTTTAATATTGATTTTTGAAATTTTTTCTTCGGAAATTAAAAGAGCATACCAAAAAAATCAGATTGATTGGTGGTGTCGTCTTTTTGTAATTGGCTTGGAAAGCTCAAACTGTGTGGGGCTATAACTCCAAAGCCATTCAATATTTTTGGTATAGGCTATTTTTGCAATGTATGTGGAGCTCATATCTACCTCTGTATGAAATATTTTTTTTTTAGTTTTTTTAAATTTTTTCCAATATTGCCCTAGATTATCTATATCTCAAAAAAATCTGAGGATGCTTAAACTTTCCAGAAAAATAGTTCAATCCTTTACGAACACGTGTGTAAAATTTCATCGCTCGAAAAAAATATTATTTGAAAATCTGGGCCCACAGTGCAATGGCGAACATGCGAGGTGCCATCACTAAAATAAGCATAACTTCCACAATTCTAGGAGTTACTAACTTTGTTTTTGTTTTCCACAGTGAATTTATGCGTATTAAATGTCATTAATACTTGTTTTTTTAAAGTGAGAGTTCACTTTAGAACAGCGGTGGGCACTTAGACGGCACGCGTGCCAAAGAGCTTTCACACGTACGAGAAAAGAGCTTTTTATCGTAAAAGCTCGTCTCGTACGTGTGAGCTAGTTTTACAATGGAACGCAAAGCAGAGCCGCATGGCAAGACACGAAAGAATAAAACTCGATGATATTGCCGAATTTAATGACAACTATGCCAAAAAAAAATGATTTGTCCATTTTACCTCGGTTTTTGCGAAAGCTCTTTTTTGTTTACGCACACAGGCACAAAAATTGCATTAGTAGTTTTGCCCACCGCTGCTTTAGAATTTTAAAACTAAAAAAAATTAAAAAAAAAAATTCTTAAAAAAAAAATTAAAAAAAAAATAAAAAAAAAATTTAATTCATTATTTTATCTCTCATGGAAAAAAAGTTAACGTCAGTATCTTCATTCGTTAAGGAGAAGCTGTAAAGAAAAGTCTTAAAATTAAAAATCCAATTTTAAGTTATCGATAACTCGATAAATAATCGGAATTTCGCAACAAAAATGTACGTGGTTAGTAGCTCTATCACATATGTAAAAATCATCAAAATCGAAGAGGTCGACCAAAAAAGTGGCTCGCTTCACTAATTTTCGACCATGTGTAAGTATGTAACTAGGGGACTTCGCCCCCTGCGTGCTTCAAACGCCAACCCATGGCTAGAATTTGGCGGATAGGAGCTAAGTATTAAAAGCTTCCTTCGTTTCTTCAACGCCTTTAAGTAAGATAGCTCGATGCGCTTTTTTATGGTGGCTTCCCCTCTTTTCTCTAATCGTCAAAAAGAGCACATTGTTCCGAAGTTTATGTTGTCATTTAATGAACAAATATTCTCTCCAAATCAAAAATTAGTCCAAATCCCAAGTTTGGTTATGCTAGCTTTAAAATCACAAAGAGGCGTTCATACAGACAACTTCAGTATTTAAATCTAAACTCACAATTATACTAAACAACTTTAAACATCTCATCATCTCTGTGCTCATAAGAGTGACGTCTTTTATTGTTATATCTATTTATGAGAAAATTCTAAAAATTCTATTTTAAGCATATAAATGCTTTTATTTAAATAAATTTCAGTTTTGTTAGTTCTTAAGCCACTTTTTATAAATACGAGTTGTCTAATTCAGTCAAATGAAAACTCAGCTTCAACTAGTATTTGAAAATTACCGCATATGCAAATTCTATTTAAGTCTTTCTTCTGTGGATGTTTTGCAGCACTGGATTTGGTCATTTTATTTGACCACATTTCTTGTTTTTGTCAAAGCAAAAGTCTTTGTTAAACAACAGATTCCTACAAATATTTGTTTGCTCGAGATTAAAACATTTTAGAAAAGTTTCCACTTTTTTTTTTTTTGTGAACTTTTTATTTTTTTGTTCTAGCGTATCTGCGTATAGTCGGAATTTAAAATGAGCTGGAATCTTTCTATTCTTGGTAGGTTTTCGGTCAGCTGCGTTCTTCAAGTTTTAAAGAGGAGACACTTGAACATTGATTTACCAGCTGCTTATTTAACCAGATATATACATTTTTCTTCATTTTCCCAAGATTAAGGTTCCTACAAGTGTTGTATCAACAGCGTAGAGTAAATCCTTTAAGGTGACGAATGGCTTGTTTATTTGTGCGTCTAGGATATGTTGCTCTGCCCTTAAGGCGACATTTAACCATGTGGCTTGCCTTGACCCGAACAGAGTGTTTAACGCAAAGTTCCAGAGTCACCAGTAAAAATTTTGGGGCTCTATGTGGAAAAAAATTTTAGTGAGTAGCATTAAGTTTGTACCAAGACAATTTCGAAAGATGCTTACCTGGTCATTCTAAGCAAAAACTGAAGATATATTTAAAAAGTACATAATTCACATTACCGACATTGTCATAGATACAAATACAGATAATTTTGATTTATTAAGTTCACAGTTCAATAGACATTTGGAGATTTGGAGATGCAATACAATAAGAACTGAAAGAGCAAAATAAAATTTGTGTGATTAAGGCATAAGCTAAGCTACATCATGTCTGACTGTACTTCTAACTCTGCTATAAACAGTGTGGCACAACTCTCTTTGGCAAGTATTAACAACGCTTAGTTATTGACTGACTTACCAAGACATTTATTTTGCAAAAATTTTGAAATCACTCCACTTCACATTTTTTATTAGCTCTTTTTGCCTTTTTTCCATCGCTTTCACAGCGAGCTTCACCTGTGGGGCTTCCCGAAATCGTGACGCAGCAATTAGAGTAAAAGGAACTAACTGTCGAAACATTATATTATAAATTTTACGCTCAATTTCAACAATACTAAGACGAGTGTACTAAAGCTTTGACAAAATTATACTGACATTTACAGCAAAGCCTAACTAGCTCGAAGCCTTTTGGCCAAAACTCATGCATGCAAATGAACAGCGACAACACATGGTAAATGGGTCATTTGGTTGGTTTGTTGCTGCTTTGGATACTGAACTGTTCATCAGTCCAACAGTCCATGAGTCCATGAGTCCATCAGTCAACTGCCAGCTGCTATGTTGCAGACGGTGAAGCGCATTTGGCCAAACAAACTTTGCCTGCCAATAAATCAAATTGCAATCACATCAAGTAAAGTATCGAACTAGCTAGCTTCTGCTTTCTTTTCCAGCCATTTTGTTTTTATACCCTTTAAACGTCACAGCAAGGGTATACCAGATTTGTCTAATGTATGTAACAGGCAGTAGGAATCTGTACAGACTATAAGTTTTCGTATTAAAGTGATTATCATAGTTTCTGTTAGCGATTAAGCCATGTCCGTTCGTATGGCACCAATATCCCGGAGACCACATGTGATAGTCACAAAAAATTGAAAACTTTACAAAGATATTGGCAGAAATCGCAATTTTAGACTTCACCACAAACTATTTCATTGATAGCTTATTCAGAGACCCATGTGAGCCCAATAAACATTGAGAGGTCAACATTTTCACAAAACATCATACTATCCGTAAGCCTTTGCCTTTATATACACTCACAATACTCCACTTATCTTTCAAAATTTCTCACAAATAATTATTCTTCTTGGAAAAAAGCGGCTACAGGGTATACCACTGTTGGATACCACACCGACTTGTGCACTTTTTTTTTGCTGACAATCATCCACACTTACCACATGCCCCTACCCTACTTCCATATAGCTATTAATCAATCAGTGTGTGCTTTAAGCTGTGGGCGTGGCAGGCACATGGCATACTCTACTTTGATTCAAGTTAATATTTGATTTAATTGAAGCGCGTTTAATTAAGTTCGTGGACAGAGCGAGCAGGGCTTAGCTTAACCTGGCTAAGGCCAAAGCTATCAAAGATGAGTTTGTATATTTGTATGGATGTGGGGAGGGTGTGCTCGCATTGGCATTACAGCAATGTAAACCAAACTAAGCGCTAAACGTAAACGCTGCCAACAAGCATATAAAACTGGCCAAGTTGACACAAACACACTTACAGATACACACTCATACAAAAAGACACATATTGCCCATGGCAATAATCGCAATTTAATATTCATGGCGCTCTCACAGTCAATGTATTTTCAAAGTGTCACCAAAGTTGCCAACAAAGATGAGCAAGATGGAAAGTGAAGTAAGAACGCCTTGCACCTCCATTAGCAACATCCATTGGTTTTGTTGGTTTCTGCACAGCCCACAAAAGTGTCAAGTTCGATTTGAGATGATTACGCGATTTTCAGGATGGCCGTAGTAATATCCTTGTTATCTTTGATATACAGCTTTGTTTGTAGAAAGACCTATCTAGAAAAAGTGAGGATAAGAGTTTTACTTTTATTTTTCATAGAGCTTGACCACTTCGCCCGCTTCTGCGTACCAACAGCTGCGGCCAAAAACAATTAAAAAAAGATTGCATAGAAACTTATGTCAGTTATTTGGATTGGAAAAAATGTTAAAATTCTGCACCGACCTGTTGTGTTTTAGCAGCTACGTTCTACTTTGTTCTTCTTCTTATCTGGTCTCAGCCTGGTGCAACATTTTTCGCTGACCGCCAACTACCACATCGAACCCCTTAAGAGCTGCAGTTTCCGCATCCATAAGAACTACATGATCCTTATTCGCTGCACTACGTCAATATCGCCGTATAGCTCATACAGCTCATCGTTCCATCGAGCACGACAATTATCGCCAACGTAATTGGGATGGAAGATCCTGCGAAGATTCTTCGCTCTCGAACAACCCAAGAGCAGCTGCATCCGATTGTGTTACCGTCCAGGCCTTTGCGCCATATAGGCGGACTGGCAGGAAGAGTCTCCAATAGAGTGAAAATTTTGTCTGACGAAGGGCTCTACCGTTCATTTGCCTATTATATATATATTATTCTTCGCTTGATGTCCATCCTGACATTATTGGTGTTTGTTACCTTGGAGCCAAGATAAACAAATTCCTTGATAGACTCAAAGCTATAGCTCCCCGCAGTCAGCTGAGAATCAAGACGCCGCGATTCCCGACTGCAGCAAACCATAAACTTGGTCTTGCCCTCGTTTACCGCTCGGCCCACTTCAGCTGATTCTCTTTCAGTAGCACAAAAGGCACTTGTGACATCACGCTTGGTGCGGCCGATGCAGATCAGCCTTTTTTATAACGAGGGAGCGAGTCGCCTTGTCTAAGAGTTCGTTTAGTATCAATGATGTCGGAGAGGTCAGGTAGGAACCTTGACGGAGCTGAACGTATTACTCAACGTCATTCTGCAAAGTCGTGTTAACTTTGCAGGGACACCAAGTTCAGACATGGCGGCATGCAGGTGATCTGGCAGTGGACTACCAAAAGTAGCCTTGTATTTTTCTCTAGGATATGGTGCAGTATGAAGAGCTGGTCGGTAAGGGATCTACCAGGTCGAAAAATGCAACGGTACGACCTAATCAGTGCTGTGGCAAGTGGTTTCAATTTTTCACACAGTAGCTCGAGTGAAGCTTGTAAGCGATGGGAAGATTCCTAATCTCACGGTAATTGGCGCGTATTCGGGCATCACCCTTCTTAAGGATAGGGCACATCGTACTCAGATTCCATTCTGCAGGCTGCAGGCATGCATTGCATAAACCATATCTTGCAAATGAGTTGGTGCTACCTTCTACTAGGACCTATCCTTTAATCAATAAATAAAAATAATTAGGGTCACAATATTTTTATAAAAGACCCAGACTTTTGAGTTAGTTTAGAGCCTTATGGGCCATCGCACTGAAATTTTGACATGTTGCGTGTCGATTCCATTCTGCCAGAATGTCATTCGCTACTTCTAAGAATAAGAATGATCATTTCTTCTTTTTATATGGCCATTAATGGTATGGTAGACATTCTTTGCTCTGTGGTTCCACTTGATCACACCTTAGACTTGGTCATATCTTAGGCTCGGGCTTCACTGAAGCAAGCAAAGGTGTTTTAGCTGCCAAAGTCAGAAATTGATTCGTAGAGCTAATCTCAAACTCGCTAGAATTTCCCGAAAAAACGAGTCGGTTTTCATAGTTGATATTCCAGACTGATATATCATTTATCCATTACTTTGAAAGAATCATCGCAGGAGCGATTACTCATACTGAATTCATAGCAAGGATAAGAGTGTACTGTTCCTCGGTCATAGAATCGAGCTGTAAGATAGAACTCTTTGAGAACGCCAGCAGTTAAAGTTACAAGAGTCTAGCTCTTATAGTCTCCGAAGACTAGGTGTTCATACAGAAGGAAGGATAGATGGACATGGCTCAAATACTACCCGAGCTTATAATAAGCATATTGGTATAAAGGACTTGGAGTCTGCCACACCTCCTTCTGCCCGTTATAGATACGGGGTATGAAAAGAATCGAGAATTACTTGCATTATGTTAGCTTAAAAAGCTATGCCACAGGGTTGCTACCATTTCCATTGAAGTTCATTAAACCAAAACTGTCGATAACACCGATAACCTCCAAAATTTCATCAAGTCTACTGTATTTTATTGTCGCCTGGCTTTTATAAATTCCATATACAGTATATAAGTTTGTCTCTCTGGCTTTGTGTGTGTTTGTTTAGCTGCAAGTGTTTGAGCGCTGTCATACTCGCAATAAGCAGCAAAGCCCAACATGGGCACTTGCTCGACCAACAGCTGGAGCAACTACCCCCCAGAGGAGGCTGCAGACACCCCTTGCTCATCTGTTATTTATCATATTGAATTTCTCCCCTCGTTTATATTATTCTCTACTTTGCTTTACTTCCGTTGCCAACGCGACGCGCTGAAAGTTTTGCGCCTTTTGTAAGCAGCGTCTTCCTTAGCTATCTTATAATATTTTTATTCTTCTTTCTTGTTTTTATTTTTTTTTTGTTTTGTCTTGCACTTCCGCTTTGCGCGACATGTTTTCTTCTTGGCCAGATTTGCTTTTAGCGATAAGCCAACAATATGAAGACAGACAGACTACGGCACTGCCCCACAGTCAGACAGTTACTTGCTCGGCCCCAATAGTTGTGACGCAGTAGTTTTATTATACTCTATAAACAAAGCTTAAGGTGTATATTAAGTTCTAAGTGGAGCATCGCCTAGATTCATTTTGCGCCCTTCTTCTCCACGTCATTCTCGGTCTGCCCCTGCGTCTGTTACCCTGCGGATTGTGTTCAAATGCGATTTTCGCTAGGTCATTTTCGGGTTTTCTTAAAATATGGGCAATCCACCGCCTTTTTCTTTGCAGGACTTCATTAGCAATCGGTTTGCAACCAGATAAATTCCACAGTTCAATATTTGAAATCATTTCTGGACAAAATACACGCAACATTTTCCATAGGCACAAGTTTATAAATAGTCGTAGCTTTCTGAGCACAGCATCAGTAACTTTCCAGGTTAGTGTTCACAAAAATTCAGTTTGAAGCATCTAAAAGAGGCAGAGTTAGACCCTACTATTTGGTCGATTAGTTTTCCAATGATACTTCATTTTTGTTTTCAAGAAATCCGCATTGAATTTTTTAAAGAAAAATGTTTATAGAACTAAAAGTTATATGCTTAAAATATATATATGGGTTATTCTCTGTCAATACAGCCACCCCCCCTCACTCTTCAATTTTTAAGATAAATAGACGTTTTTGAGCCTAAAATTTTCATTATTATTTTTATTCGGCGACCATCTTAGATTCGCCATTTTGAAAAACTAATTATGTACTTATAATCAGCTACCTCAAAAGTATCTCAATAGCATTTAACAGAGGATTCAATAATGTTTTTCTGAGAAAACGACTAAAAATAGTAATTAAATTATGAAGTTACTATGCTTTGGCGGGCATTGTAGCTCCGCCATTTTGAAATATCAAAAATCACCATACGGCCTTAAAATCGTCTACTTTTTATGACTTAAAAATTGAAGTGTGAGGGGTGGGAATGACCCATATATAGTATACAAATATCTCCTGTTCTAATTATTGAATTGACTATTTTGCAAAATTTATTATTTTATTGCCTAAATATTTTCAGAAATAAATTTTTACTACAATATTTAGATATATAATAATAATGAAAGATTGATTATTTATTATTCAAATAAAAATACGTTTTTTCTAAAGCGGTTTTGTTTTTTGTTACGTAGGTATTAAAATTTTTCTCAACAAGGGTCGTGTTAATGTACCTTTAAAAAATAAACTATTCCATTTAAAACCATGAAAAATGTGAATTTAAATTTTCCTTCATCGAATTTTTAGAAAAAATCAATAAAAAAAGTGTAAAATATATTTTTTCCCAAATCCCATCATATAAGGCTATCGATTTTGAAAATAATCATATAATATGCCAGCATCTTTTTAAATTCATAAAGTTATTAGATCTTTAAAAAGAGGACAGAATTATTAGTATTTCCGATTATTGATGTATTGATAAAAATCTGGCGAGATGCGATAAAATTAACTCTGCAATTGGATTCAGCGGAATGCTCTCAACGTCAGTCCAGAAAAATCCATTTATATACATATATATCGAAATCGAATAAAACATTTATTAATTAAAGTTTATAAGTTGCATATAGAAGTCAAGAATAGAGTGTGTTATCAAGTCGTGATGTCCCGATTGCAACTGACCCACTTGTTTTCATTTTTCTTGACTCTGTCTCCTACTCTTTATACAGCTCCTTCCTGGCCAAAAGGCGAAATTTATGACTACTTGTGAATTAGACGCTCTCTTTGTTGTTAGTTGATAGTTTTTGTAGTTGTTGTAGTTGTTATTGTTGCAATATTTGTCTTTGGTTTTTTGTTTGAGGCGCTCTTATCAAGGCATCAGCTGTTTATACTGATTGGCGTATTAATAACAGGCCAGTCTCTAAATGATTTCTTTGCCATATGTATGACTTGGAATGGGTTTATTGCCAAATTTCATCCCTATTGCTTATGGCCTACACACACGTGCCCCATATGATGTTTGTACTTTGGCTTAGAAACGAACTCTTAGCCAAGAGGCAACATAACCAAATCAAACCGCACCCAAGGCTGTCCTTAATGTTTATCAATTGTTCTTTTATGCTTATGCGTTTATCGTGGGGGTGTAAGAAATTTGATTTTCATAACTTTCTGTGGTTTTGGTTTTAGTTTTGGTTATGGGTTTTTGGCTAGCACTTTGCTTTGTCTTACTACAATTGTTGATTTGTCATATAAGCTCTGAGTAAGTTAGGTTGACTTGCGTTGGCTACGAGATTTTGTTTGCAAAATCTAGGCTAAAAAAGTTTTAGCTTGGCTTGAATAAAATATAATAGCTTGGCAAACTTTTAGGCAGTTTATGTCCTTACTGCGTGACCTTTCCGCAGCCCAAAGGCTAAAGTAGTTAACTCTCTTGCAGTCGCTTCCATTCTTTTCTCGCTTTTTTTCTTATTACCTGCTTTTAAGGCTTAATTACGTGCGGGTCTACATAATTTATATGGCAAAAGGAACCTAATTCGTGTAATTTTCAATGCTGGCACTTGGTCCTGGCTTAGAGCCTTTTTCACTGCAACCCCTTTAAAAAAGTACTACACAGAAAAAAAAAAAAAAAAAATTAAAAAAAAACAAAATAAAATGTAAAAAGTACAAGAATTTATAATAAAATGTATAAATTTATAAAAAAAAAGTCTTAGCAGTTTCTTTGAGAAATAACAAATAAATAAAAACAAGTTTTTAAAGGCAACTTACATGTAGATAATAATTTTTTAGTCAAATTTTAAAAGTGCAATAATTTTATCTCCTCTACTTCCAAAAAAATTAAACTAAAATTTTATAAAATATTGTAAAGCTATGTCTTATAATAATATTTTATCATTAATTATAATAGCTTGTTTTTTTGTCTTCAGCTCCATAGAGAAAAATTGCAATAATTTATTGAAACCTTTAAAACTTCTAAAAAACTCAGAAAATAAAAACAAAATTTCAAAAAAAAAATTCCTAAGCCCTTTGCATTATTGTGCCAAAAAAAACACATAGTCGAATTGCTATGGAGCGACCCGACATAGTTAAATTTAAATAAACAAATAATGAAAAAAATAAAGTATACGTAACAAATTGAATGAAATAAATAAATACAAATTGCTAAAGGCACACTCGAAGGAGCTTAAGGGCTTGGATTACAAATATGGTCAACAATGATGTTGAATAATTATATTAATTTAGTTTGAAAGAGAAAAGGTACATAATTAGCCGTGTTCCGGAAAACAAAAAAACCAAACCGAACAATGTTGTTCGGATTTGTTTTTGCGTGATCCGAAAAACGAATTTTTTTTTGTATATACTTCGCCGTTTATTTCAATAAATATATAACTTGAAAATGGCGGTGGAATGGTGTTGGATTGGCCATATACTTAGTAAGGATCCAAACGAAATATGTCGTCAAGCAGTAGATTGAATCCACAAGGTATACAAAAGGGGACGTTCAAAAACTGCACGGAGACGAACGCTACATGCCGAGACTTGTACGTCAGGACAATCGTTAAACGAATTAAAAGTAATCGCAATCAACCATACGAGATGTAAATGCGTCCTATGCTCCTAAAGGAGATAAACGAACTAACAACATAACTTGAATATAGCCTAAATATAATCTAAAAATATCAAAGAATATTTAAAAAATTATTTCAGTATAAATTGCGTACTTTTTTAAACCTATTTTGCGGATTCGTTATAATTCCTCTTGCAACAAAACATTCGGTTTCAAATCACATGAAAAATACGGTTTTGTGGAATTGGAAGCACCAAACCTACGGTTTCCAAAAGAATCCGAATATAATATTCGAATTCGTTTTCCGCAGCAAAAATTCGTCCCATTTCGACGCAATAATATTTATCAAACAAAAAATAAATGGCTTGAAATGTTTTTCAAAATAAAATAAGGTTTCTTACCTTTCATCTTTTTCATCTTATCATCGTCTTATCACATCATCTCTCAAGCATCTTACCCTTACATTATCATCTGTTCTTCCATAATTAATCCTTTCCTTTCATCCTTTTCATTTTATCATCATCTTATCTTATCATCTTTCTTTCAGCTTACCATCATTTTACCTCAGATGATAAATCTCCTCTCTAATCTTTTTTGCTATTTGATGTACATATATATTATTTTGACTAACTCTGCTTTTAATTTATTTTTACTTAAGCATAATCCTCAAAGAGCTTAAAAAGTCAAAAATCAAAGTTTAAATAAATAGTCACAAGCTTCTAACCTGCTTTTAACCTTTATTTCTTTTATTCTTTTTTTCTTTAACGTTGCTTCTCTTTAAAATAAATTTTTAGCATTAACATAAACGCCTAGATTATTTCTTAATTTCAGTCACCTGCTTTCTAGCTCATCATTTTGCTCTTTAGTTATATTTTTTTTAAGAACATTTGCATTTAAGCTTATCTATTTATTCTTAGACTCTTTTAGTGACCCATTTTTTCATTTAAATACTTCTTCTTTTCGCTGCTTCTTCCATAATTTTCTCTTTGTTCGGTTTTCCTAATTCACGTTTTGTTATGCTTCTTTTTTTTCACATTGCTTTAAACCAAACCCTTTCTTGTCACCCACAGCCACGCCCACTAAGTGTATACATTTTTTCTTTTTTTTTTCTTATGTATTCTTTGTACAAAAGATGCAAATGATTAATGATTAAAATTCTTTGTGCTGCATTCAAAGCGGCAGCCATCATAAGTCTTTCATCTGTCTCTCTCTCTCCCCTTGTCTGACACTATTTCCGTTTCCTTAGACACTGGCATAAACAATTAGCTTCATTGACATAATTGCGTTTCATTATATATTTAGCTGCCTTTTTCTTTGCATACCCTTAACTATTGGGCCCAGAGCTAATCTGGGCGCCATTTTGAAGCAACGGCTGCTGCCATTTTGTTGATGATTTATGTTGGCCAAACATTAAAGTTTGGCCTAATGAGCAAACATCATTTGGCCCAAAACAAATATTTGCTCAAACAATGAAAAATTGCATAATTAATGATAGACCTTAGCAGCTCGCTCTGCGCTGCTCTTGGGCTGCAGCTAAGTTCCAAATATGCCAGCTGGATACACTTCATCAGCAGCATCTTCTGGCACAGCGTTGCCAGACTGCAGCTACTTGTGCATAATTGAAAGATGCCGCCAGGAAGTTACATTTTATGACAGCACAAGGAAAAAGTAAAAAAAAAAACTTACAAAAATGCTGCCGGAAGTGCGCAAGGACAATGGCTGAAATTCTGTAAATCTTTTACCAAGCATAGTGACCCAGCCAAGCAACAACTACTATACACATAGTATTTGTTGTTGTCATATTTTAGGTGTGACGCACGCAAAAATTTTTGCTGTTTTTTCGCTCTCTTCATTTTGAGTCTTCTATTACATTTTTTATGTGTCACAGCGGTAAGGATGATGAGCAGGATGATGATGTAGCTATTGTTGTTGCAGCTTTTGTTGTTGTTGTTGCGGCCGCATAAGCGAAATTGGGCTGCTTTGAAAGCAGACTGGACTGAGCTGGGCTTCCTGTACCTATGCCTCTGGGCACTGAGCTGATCTGGTTTTAGAGCAAAAAAAAACGCGTATACGTAATGCACGGCAGCTGGCTCGGATCTATGTTTCGGCAGCAGCTCTGGTTTTACTTTTCCCATGTGCCATTTATTACACTTCAAAGTTGTCTCAGTCTGCCTTAGGTGTATGGGTGGTTGGGTGGTGCGGTGGTTTCTTGTTGTTGATTTTATAGCCACGTTGTCATTAGCATGCCAAGGTTTTCGCCATCGTCGTTGTTGCTGTTGTTGCTATAGCTCTACGTTGTCTCATTATGTGGCCAAAAATGACTGAGATAAATGTAAACATTCTGTGTATTTTTTGGCTTTTAGAGTCAACGTTGTTGTTGTTGCGGCTGTGGCTGCCTTTTGCCTTTTGTTAAAATTATCCAATTAAAATTTTTTACGTTTTGCGTAGAGCTGCTAAGATATCATATAAACTTGGCAAACAAATGCTACAATATGTATTCATGATGCTGCTAAGTTGCTCTATAAACCAAAAATGCAAATTGAGTATCTTCAACTTTATGCAAATGTTTAAGTTAGCTGAAAGATACTTTTGTATCTGATTTTATAATACTTGAATTTTAGTTTATGCTGGCAACATTTGCAGCTCTTCAAAAATGTCCTGTTTGGTGGTCACTTATAGCCAGCTGTTTCGGTTCGTAGGTTACCGCTGGTAGGTGCAGCAGCTTTCTGGAACGATTGTTTTTTTTTCTTATTATACAGGGTGGGCCATCTGTTGGTTTGGTTGTTAAACACTTTTCACCATTTTTGTAGTGAATTTTAATAATTTCAAAATATCGTTCCATTTTTAGTAATGGCGTAGTTTCTACTTGTCAAATGTCAAAGAATAAAAGCTTTAAAAGTGACAGCCCTCGAAATACCGGGTGATTCAAAATAACACCTCTTGTTGGAAAGCCCTTTATTTATTCCTAGACTACTGTAGAGCTTAATTATGAATTAACCAGTAGTCGCCCCTAGGTAGAGCATTGGGCGGAATTTCCGCTTCTTTAGTATGTGTTGTTTTACGGCCGGGCTACTAGCCCAACGCAACCTTTTTTGGTCTGAGGTTAGACCTTAGAAGGCATCGCTCAAATTCGCTACCTCTTCATTTACACGAAGAGTACCCAGGGAACACCACGGCGAGGCCCTTGCAAGCAAGGTGGTCCGCAAGACCTTCGAGTCGGCTTGAAGTGAATTATTAAGGATCGCGGAAACGCGTTGCCTTATGCGTTCAGGAGATAGAAGGAAGACTTTTTAGTAAAAGTGTGATCTAGGGGCGCAAGAAAGTCAGAAGTCAATCTTAAAACATGCTCAACGTCGCCATATTCTACTAATGACCTGCTGCATACACCGTACTTAACTTTTGTTATATGCAGTGAAAGATTGGGTTTGTCGAAATTTTCAGTTTACAGTGGTATATGGGGAAGCTTATGAACGCATTGAAATCTTTCTTAGACAACAACCAAAGTTCTGCTTAAACCCATCGCGTAAAGATTGGATTCTCCCAAATTAAACACAAAGATTTCATAAAATTTTTCCCATTTTCAAAGTAACATATAAAGAGCATCCCATTGTCTATAAAACTCGCCATTGTGCATAAGCTTCTTTATTTTCGGGCAGGAAATTAAAATACTGAAAACAAAAGTTGGCTTTAAATATCAACAATCAGACCATGTACACCACACTGTACATAGTTAAGCATATTTTAGAAATTTTTTAAGTACATATGTAAGTATTAATGCCATATCATTTACCGCACAATATGCAATGTATTTTAATTAAATTTCGCCAAATTGAAACTAATCATATGCAAAGCTTCAATCAATTTTAATTATCAAAATAAATGCATAAATTGTAAATACTTAAATGGCAATAGCAATAAATCATTTGTAGATAACCTCAATATATTGAAAAGTTCCAGTTCAACTTAATTAAATAAATTTATTTAATGGCTTTAATTTTGGACAGTTTTAGGATCTATGCGAATGCATTCAAGCGAACTCTGGGCCAATATTTAAGCTCAATTTGAACCAGACTTGGTGGCGTCCTTGCGCGGGCTTACATAGTATATAGTACATACAAACACAAATTTCTTGTTAACAACAAAAACAACGGCGACAAAGCACATAAAATGTATGGCACATCAAGTCTTTGGTGGCATTCACAAAGCAACTGTATAAAGGAGTGTGCCGAAAATCTCTTTCAGCAGCAATGCAGCAGCTACCCAAAATTCATTCCAAATTTATGCCGAAAACTTTTGATTGAACAAATTTTGTAGCTATATCTACTAAAGATTTAGATTAATTCATCTAGAGATTTTCGGCACAGCCCCAAAAAAGTCCGTATATTTTTTGTAGCCTGCTTTTGTGCGCTGGCATTTGTTTATTATGCAAAAAGTGCAGCAAACTTTAACCAAAAATAAAAAGATTGCTTCGACTAACTTGTAAAAATTAAAGCAGCGGAAAGCGCTTTTCCATGTTATATCAGCATCGTCATCATCTACACGTTTTTTGCAGCTGCCACGCCCACTTCAACTGCCTCTAATTATTGAGTGCTGCAGCTGCAACTCAATTAAAATTGCATTTCAAGTGGATTGGAAGCAGTCACTCCATGGCTGGCTGATGGCTTCTCTGCTCTGCTCTGCTCTGCTCTTATATATGGCTATAATTACTGGCTGCGGCTTTTGAGTTGATTTCATCGAAACTTTGATGAACGTTTTTCAGCTTTTGTCGTTTTTTGCTTGTCGTCCTTGCTGTTGACCGACCCGCAATGACTTGACATTTTCATGCAGGCATAAACTGTAATGGTGAAAAAAAAGATATGGAGGTAGTAAGCAAAAAAAAAATCATGCTATACACTCTTAACAAAATGGCTACGGAAATGCAAATGTAAAATTCAAATGAGTTGAAAGAGCATGCTAAAAAAAAACAGCAGCAAAAACAATAACAAAAATTTAAAACAGCGAATAATGCAAAAGAGAGCGAGTATGACGACTATAAAATACTTTGTAAGCGAGTTGGAGAAAGAAGGCCTTGACAGCCATGTTAGCCGCGGTTAGAGACTTTGTGTCTTTCCCTCACGAGACACAACAGCTGCAGTGGTGGGTAGCGTGGAAACTGAAGAGCTACAACCAAAGGCGGATCTACGAATGGGTGGAGGGTTTTCGAGAGACATCACCCCCCCCCCCCCCCCCCCCCCCACACACACACACACACACAAGGTTTAAAAAATGGGTTGACAGTCTTTTGTGAGCTCTGATGAACCTTGAAAGTGAAGAACCCTCCCTAAGGCCAAATCCTGGATCCGCACCTGTGTACAACGTACTCTCCGTTTTAGTTCAGATTAAACATTTTCTTTTCGATTGATCTTAAATCTGGAGTATCCCTTAGATCTAGACAGGTAGATCTATTGATTGGGAAGAATCAGGAAGATGCAGCGATAAGAGCCTAAGACATAAGTCAGATCTTCCAAAACGGCCGATTTTAGAAGAAAACGTCTACAGCAATTTTACTTCCTTAATTAAAAAACTTTTAATCCTAATCATACGATATATGTTTCGTATAGGGTGGCTTACAGACCATAAAGATTCTTATCTCATGCCAGCTAGCTAGATATATTGCTTCATATTGCCCATTAGCCAGCTGCAATTTTCGACTTCCAAGTATTAAGAGTCACCAGATCTACTGTATAGTATCAAAAAAAACAAAGAGTCCAAGTGTTGAACTGTGCCGCATACGTCACAAGCTTTCTTCGGAGTCGTCACAAGACCCGACTACTTAGTAGGTACACCATTCGCTGCAATAGATTTCTGACAAATGCCCAGAAAAATATCTTAAGTCGTACAGAGCCTGCTCCAGAAAATCGAGTAATGGGCTAAGAAACAATCAGCTAAATAAAAACAAATATCTAGGTACATCACACCCCCATCTGGGCTTAGTCCAACTCAGTAATACCATTGCCTAAAGTCAGAAATTAAATTTCTGCATTAAAAAGGGTAGCATAGCACAAAGATTCTGCACCCTCTGGTCCTTGACCGCCTTAATAACCAGTGCCCAAGTTAAGGGCTCTTGTAGAGAGTCCTTGACGGCGCATATTTTCTCCGCCTCAAATGTAATTAGAGCACTCTCAACCAGCTACTTACGATGTAGGCAATCTACCTTTTCCTTAGTCATGTGTACCAAACCAGAAAAAATAATAGATATTGTAGAATTCTAAACAGTTGCCAAAGATAGTCTTGACCAATTCGGCAAACGCCAAATATCTAGATAGGATAAGTATTCAGACATGAACATGTAACGTCACAGAGCCCATGCTTATTGCTTATTCAGCAAAGTCTCATGCTGAAGCCTGAACCCGATGTGACGTCAAATGTTCATGTCTGAACAATAAGCGTCTTACTTCGTCAAGCAAGATTGGTCTGTAGTACTCACTTGCGTTCTGAAACCCAGATACAATAGATTGGCAAGAATTCAACTGAATTTATATTTGGCAGCATTCTTCATTGTGAAGGAGTGCAAAGTAATTCGCGGAGATCGGCTGCATACCCGAGTTAGACCCCTGCCAGATGATTAGGTCGCAAAGATATTTCAATATAGTTCTTGGTCATTTGTTGCTCTGTAGTGTCTTTAAGGTGTAGTATGTTCAGGTCTCTCTGAATATATTTGAATCTTGGAATTAGTTGGTTGGACAATGTGAATGTTGTTCCCTCATAGCTGGAAGTAAAAGGCTCAGTTCCGTTTTTGAACGCAGTGAGAGTTTTAGGGGAAAGACTGCTAAGACTAAGTCGATATAGGCTATGGGACAAGAGATTCCAGCATGCTGCCTCCAAGCAAGAGGTCAGTCAAAATGGACGCCAAGATAAATTACTTCATTTGCTTGTGGAGGTAGCGAATGGTTCATTGTTAGTGGAGAATCATACGATGTGCGTACATCTCAATGAGAGTTGATTCTTTGCCAAAGAAATAACTTAAGTAGCATGTGCCCAATGCTCCACTGGGAGTCAAGGATAGCAGAAGAAGAAGGAGAAGTAGCATGTCAATAGGTTAGCATGGTTTTGGTTTCTTCTAATCGAAGAAAGGAAATAATTGTTTATGCTCCACAAAGCCTCCGGTAGTCTTTCGCAAATATGAGTAAGAGTATCTATAAATGGGTAAGTATCCCAACATTGGTTATAAAATAAAATTAATAAATATGTAAATGCTCTTCTATCTTTCTGAACACACTCTTTATAATATAGTTCAAGAGGTTTCATGAGTACTTTTGAAGTCAATAAACGCATTTCTCTAGTTCGAATTAAAGTTCAACAAGTTCGTATAGTGTACAAAATCTGAGCAGAGTAGACGCAATTGGAAGCAACTGCTGGATGCAGATTGAAGTACTTCTCTCGAAATGCTGATCCATTTCGACATATATCCATTATACTCTAAGTATAGTGTATAAGCAGCAAACTACAGATACATCGAACTAAACATGGACTCACACACTCAAACACACACTTGTACATACACATACACATGCATACAAATTGTCGTCACTTATGTCGTTTTAGCTACATAAAAGTATTTGCATATTTTGTGTATGAGGGGTGTGAGGGGTGAGGGGTAGAGTGCGTATGTATGTGTGTGTATATGCAGACGCAGTTGTCCTTGTTTATGCATAATAAAAGCCTTGAATGTCAGCCATCTTGTCGCTGCTGTAACTGTGCTTGTTTATTTGTGTCTTTTTTATATGTGTGTGTGTGTGTGTGTGTGTGTGCTAGTGCGTGTGTATGTGTGTGCGCTTAGTTAGTTGTGCAAACTGTGGAAAACGCAGCTTAGAAATTTTCAAGAAGATTTTTCGTTTTAGTTGTTTTTGTTTTTATTTTATGGTTGTTGTTGTTTTTGTCGCTGTTTTTGTTGTTGTTGCATGTTGTTACAAAAATGTGACATGTGTTGTTTTGTCGGCTTTGCTAACAAAAATTTAACAGCACACTTGGTTGTTGTTTTTGTCGTTTGTGGCATGTGTTTGTTGCTGCTTGTCTACCTTTTGACATGACCGCATAAATTTTTCCATTTTGAAAAAGGTTCACTGCCAAAAAATGCGAAACTTTAAGCTAAGGCTAAAAAATGCGCACCCAAAAATGACACAACAAAAAAAATTAGAAATGACAAAAATGCTAATAGAATATGGGATGTAAACGTTTTATAAATATATAAGCGGATTTGGCAAATGTGTGCTTTTAATTTAAATATATGATAGTCAAAAGTCAGAATATTAGCTGGAAGCAAATTATATTCAAGTAATGCTTGAAAGCTTTCGACTTAAAAAATTTATATTAGAGCACTTAAATCTTAATAGGAATGCGATCAATTTGCATAAACTTATCAAAGAATAAACCATAAGAGCACGCACGAAATTTAGGTAGACACATTTAATAATAATTTTAATTAATGTACGCCCTGGACTGTCGGAGCTTAAAATTAAATCTTGAAAATGCAGTAACTTGAGTAAAGTAATAATCTGCTACGAATCGACATTGAACCCTCTTTAGATTAATATGAAACACTACTTCTTCGTTACGAAATGATTTAATGAAGTAATTAATAAGCAACTAGTTGGCCTTTGACTCCAACTTAAAATCTAATTAGAACACTAACTAGTTGGCATTCCAAAAAAAAAAAAATTTCTATTTTATTGGCGTTGACAAATTTTAAACTATTTTGTCTTAGAAAACTTTATAGCTTAAATAATTAGTTTGCCCTTGAATAACTTACATAATTTGGACTTACATTATTTGCTTATTAAATTAGCATTTAGAGTTTTCACTTTGTTGGGCAGAAATGCAGAAGTGCCCGAATAACGACGCGAGCAACACTAAAAACGATGCAGAAAAACCAGACTATCCAACGTAGGCAACAACAATCAGCTGTTAATAACTGACTTATGGCTTGCTTTGTCATTGTTAAAAAAAAGGTTTTTATCAAAAAAACAAAAGTTAAAGTTTTGCATATTATTACAGTAAAAATAAAACAAATAAGCCTGGAAAAAAGTTTGCACTAGAATGGCTTTATGTCTCTAGGACCTTCCAAAAAGGCTTAAATAAATGAATTTCGAGATGTACAAATTTTTTATGAATAATACCCAAAAATAAAGACAGTAGTCGGGAAATCTTACGGAGAGGAAGGGTCAATTTTTTGGTTTTAAACTTTCTGGATGGCCCAGAAAACGTAAAGCAAGAGAAATTCCAGTGCGAAATTTGTTCCAGGTCAATGTAAATTTTTGTATATCTTCCGCTTAAAAAAAATTGGCAAATCATTTTTTTTTGTTTTAGTTTTCTATCACGGTGCTAGCTTTTAATAATAACAAAAACACTATAAAAATGTTTGCACACTGGTAGATACTGGCGCTTGGCACAACACTGTTTTGGGAAAAAATACCCTATTTTCGTAGTCAAGTGATTTTCGTAGTCATTAGTCATGAAATCGTGCCTGAATTTTTAGTACCAGCTATGAATCTACGCATTCATTTGTCACTGAATTTAACACATGCATTTCCTAAGCGGCCGTCGATAGCGTTGTGGTAGCGTACTCGCTTTGCAACCCGATGGTAGGTGGATCGAATCCCCGCAGTAGCACTGGTACATTTGCCTAGCACTGGCATCGCTAGCTCAAAGCCGCTATTTGCTTAAGAAAATGTCTATTAATTCAAGACACCACCGTTCGGATTCGGTTATAAACTGTAGGTCCCTGTTCTCTTCGAATAGTTATTAATAGAGATTCCCAATGCTTCGCCCAGGGGCGACTGACAATATTATTTATTTTATATGTCCAAGACGTTCAGGCCTGAACCTTAGTCGCAACAATCAGCAATGAATTCAGTGCTGATTGAGTTTGAAATGTCATGCCTAAAATCACAGGTGCATTTTTTTAAGAATCAGTGCTGATTCGATTTTAAAAGTCAGGTCTGAAATCACAGAAAAGTAATTAATACATTGGAACAAATATTCTATATATATATATTTTGAACAAAATTTTATTATCAATTTTAATTTAGTATTATAAATTACTGTGGATTGGTTGCAGCCTTGAGAGCCATTGAGACTTTTGTGGAACTGCATTGCATTACGCAGCTGTGACTCCGCTGGGCCGGAGTACCGTATGGTACAAAGGGTGTACATACTAGGTTTTTGCAAGCCGAAAAGTATGTAACATACAGAAGGAGACGTCGGAGACTCCCCAAAGTTACCCAAAGTATGATCGGGGTGACAAGAGAAGTCGATATACCCATGCCCGTCTGTCCGTCTGTCTGTCTGTAGACGTTTTAGATAAATAATTCGTTTGTTTATGAAGATATAGTAACCAAATTGGGTACTTAAAAGTTTTTTAGAGTTCCAAATCACTGTACCACATTTTATCAAAATCGGTTGACTATATCATATAGCTCCATATGGCCAATCGGTCAAAAAAACGTTTTTTGCACAAAATTCGTTGTGTATCGTTTTATTTGTTTATGAAGATATCGTAACCATATTTGGTGTTTGTCAGTTTTTTAGTGTTACCCAGCACTGTACCAAATTTGATCAAAATCGGTTGACTGTATCATATAGCTCCCATAGGGCCGATCGGTCGAAAAAATGTATTTTGTACAAAATTCGTTTTGTTTCGTTTGTTTATAAAGATATCGTAAGCAAATTTGGTGTTTGAAAGTTTTTTAGATTACCCAAGCAGTGAACCAAATTTGATCAAAATCGGTTGACTATATTATGTAGCTCCCATAGGAACGATAGGTCAAAAAAAACTTATTTGATTAAAAATTCGTCTGTCTTTGGTTGTTTATGAAGATATCGTAATCTAATTTGGCAATTAAATGTCTTTTGGTGTTCTTAAGCAATGTACAGTGGTACAGGGTATCCCAAAGTCGTCCGCGCCCGACTTTAACGTACGCCAGAAACGCAAACACCAATACTATTGTAATTTCGCATTGCTTATTCTTTTTTGCTTTAATTGTCATTCAAAAGAAAGAGATAGAAAGAGAAATTTTATATTTGTCCTTGTTTTTCTTACAAAGCCATGAGCATTCGCTTCCTTTTCATGCCTGAATTCAGTTTTTAATTTTTCAGGCCTGAACGATCGAGCTGCAGAGTATTTACTACATCAAAAGCATCTAGTTCAGTTCTAGTGCTATGGAAACTATTTAAAAGTAGATAAAAAAAAATTTGAATAAAAGTCAACAAAAACAAAAACATTGAAAGCTGACATGTTTATTTTATGATTAATGTGTTATTGTGCGAAACTTTTGCTTCTAATTCTAATAAAATTCCTCGAAGAATACTTTTCAGCTTGAATAAATTCCGCGAATTTCTGTCAAGCATATGCCATAAACTACTCCAAAAGGCTGAATGCACTTGTGCAGCAATCAATATATACTACTTCTGTCAATAAGTATGCTACTGCTGACATCAGATACTTATCAAAATGCTTTTAACTATAATCCCAGCAATTACAGCTTTAAGAGGCCACTCTCTCTCTTATATTTTTTTTTTTTGTGCCCCAGAAGCCAATCCATAAGCCAAGCTAAGCATTTGTCTCAAAAAAAAAAAAAAACAGAAAACCACTCGAATGCTGAAATGCATTGCATAAATCTCTACAAATTGCTGCCAATCAGCGAACAAGCCACAAAATCCCAATGCCAGCTGCCCTAAGACTCCTCCAGCAAACACAAAAAAAAAAACAAACTTGTCGAGCAAGTGCACGGCATTGAGCAGAGACTCTTGATTGCTGCTGGTGCGCTCCCAGAAGCCAACAGCAACTACCACTTCTACTACCAACATATTATGGCCAATATGCAGACGTTGCAGACAAGCGTTGAATTGTTTCAATGTCAGACAGTTGGCAATTAATTAAAGGTCAAGCAATCAACAACAAAATAAACGATTTATGAGACAACTAACAAAGCTACCCAGCAACAACCACAACAACAACAAGTAGAGTAAAACAAATAGCCAAAAGGTTGTTTTTATGTTTCAATATCAACTGAAACATGCTGCAGAGGCATGTGGCATGCCACAAGCTCTAGTCAAGTGCTCAGTAATTTATAAATGTAAACAAACAGAATGCGGCGGCAGCTGTGTAAAAAATAAGAGCAAGGCGTAAAGCAAAGAGAGAGCGTGCGCCAAACTGTTATACTCAGGAGTGCCAAGCCGCAGCTGTCACATATAACACACACACACGCACGCATGCACGCTCTCAGCTCACACAGATACTACACACACAGATACAATTAGAGGCTGGCACAAAAATCGCTTTCTCGGCTTACCAACGCGTTTAATTTCATTTGCAAACAAATGTTTAATGGCCAAACTTTGTGCAGCACGAAAATTTTCAGCACCCAAAGATAGTGGGCAAATATTTGAGTTAAATTAGAAAATGCCAGCCAAGGTGTATCTATGTGTGTGTGTGTGCGTGTGGGTGTGTGCATCTGGAAGAGTTACAAGTTCTCGAATTGAATTTATCTTGGCTACTTTTTTTTTGCATTCATTTTCTTCAAGCGCTGCAAAAACTTTAAATGAATTTTCTCAAACTTGTGCAACTTGAATTTATTATTTAACCAAAGTGCTTTATAGTCAAGCTTGTTGTTATTGTTGGTTTTGTGCTGCAGCCAGCAAGCAGGAAGCTTTTCAGTGGCGTAGTTGGTTAGGGTATTTAAGGCATTAAAATAAACAAAAAATTAGCCTTTTTGTCGAAGCATTCCATTCAGCAACCATCCGCGTAATTAGTTTAAAATAAAAACGACCACAGCTCCTGTCATAGCCATACAAAAATAAATATATGTATATAACCTTTTTTTTCAGAATTTTTTTTTAGACTATTCCGACGCGACGCTTCAACTGATTTAATTTTGTATTATATCTCATTTGTTGTTTCCAGCAGAACTTGCTTATTGCAGAAAATAACGTCAAGATATTAGATTCACTAATGTTATTGATTTACGAGGGCAGTTTAATGAGTCAGCGACTTTTTGCATATCCGATGTTTGATTGCAACACTTCTCCTTACAAGTTCCATCTATAAGAAATAGTGGCCGGCCTCAATTAGTATTGGTTTGAAATCCCCGAAAATAATAACGAAAATAGAAAAAAGTGAATTTCCATGGCTGATTTTCCCCATACTCTCCTGGACTGGTGCCTAGCGACTATTTTCTTTTTCCAAACCTGAAGAAGTGGTAAGAGTGTGTGGTCGAATAAATAAATAAATAGTTCAGCCCATGAAAAAACTTATAGTCTGGATACAAAAAAATAATTATTATCGAGCTAAGAGAAGATTTCTCAATATATGAAACATCTCGTTTACTTGCCGAGAAACTATCTTTTATTCCAAAAACCACTGACTTATCAAAAACTTTCGTTACTTGGCTCTGTAAGAGCTCAGGAAGATTTTAGCTAAAAACAATGTGATTTCGTTAACTGACGCATCTTCAAGAATACACAAGCCATGTCTGCAATTCTAAGCTCTAGATCTTAAAGTAAGACTAACTTATCTGAAAATTATTATAGCGCTCTTCTAAAAAGTAGTTAATTTATTACGTGTACAACTTTGCTTTATTGTGAAAAAGTGGTCATGTATTTATTATTTAAAGTACTGTCAATCGTTAGTAACTACTTTTTGCCATCTTTCTGGTATTTGTCGGATACCATCTTGATAAAACGATGAATATTTTGAGGTGATCCACGAATCGATGCATTTTTTGACTTCTTCATTCTGGTCAGCTAGACTGTGTGCCATGGAACTAAACAAATGGTAATCCAAAGGCGCAATATCTGAAGAGTACGGCGGGTGAGATAGGACATTCCATTTATCCAGGCACGCCTTGGCCGGTGTGTGGCGTTATCATGGTGTAGTATGACTTTGTCGTGTCTCTCTTGATACTGTGGCCATTTTTCCTTCAATGCTCGGCTCAAACGCATCAATTGCGTTCGATACCAATACACTATGATGTTTTCAGAAGCTCATAGTATACTATACCGAGATGATCTCACCAAATACAGATCATAACCTTAGCGCCGTGAATATTCGGTCTGGCCATCGACGTAGAGGCATGTCCAGCTATTCCCCATGTTTTTTTGCGCTTGGGCATATCGTAGTGGACCCATTTATCATCGCCGGTCATAATTTGATATAAAAACCCCATCCGATTCCGTCTTTGAAGCAGCTGTTCACAAATGAAAAAACCCCGTTCAACATCTCTTTGCTTCAATATGTAAGGAATCCATTTCATTATTTCTGAACCATTCCGATGGCTTTAAGGCGTTTCAAAAAAGCTTGTTAAGTCACTCCCAATGATTTGTAATGTCGTTGACGGCCTAAATCACTCCAAAAAATTCTTGAATTTCGACGCCAAAAGAGCATCTCTCTCACTACAAACAGGAAAAGTCTGAAGACACTCTCTGGAGCACTAACAGGCCACTTCGCCTGCAAAAAACACCTACTCAGAATAGGTATATCCGATTCGAAGAAGAGTCTATGGAGCACCTGATCACAAACTGTGAGGCACTAGGCCACAGGAGACACGAAATTTTAAGTGTATACCTACTAGAAGATGAAGATCTTCAAAAGCTCCCTCCGAAAGAGCTGGTTCATTTCCTCGACATACTAAACGTCTAAATACAAAGGGGTGCTCAACAGATCAAACTGGTCGCAGTGCATATAGGCCTATGCCTTACCCACAAACAATTACCACTCCCAATAATGTTGCCATTTCTTTTTGCGATTGGCACGAGTCTTCATCAAGCATTTTCTCCAATTCCGTGTCTTTAAAAACTCTCTCCCACAGATTTTGAAACGCTTAAACCACTCGCGACATGTTCTTTCACTAAGAGCAACCTCGCTGTAAATGTTTGAGAGCATTCGATGAGATCCTGTCGCAGTTTTCTTCAAATGGTAGCAGAGAAACGAAACTTCCGGTAGTAGTTTTAAGATATCAAAATAGAAATTCCGACTAAGTGTTTATGCCTTAAACTTAAAACTACTAAGATATAAATTTTACTATCCCAGCGCAAAATTCCAGCTACGCTACTGAGCCACAGACCCAGCCAATCAGCAAATCCCTGTTGTAAGTCCTCTAATCAAGACAAACGCGCAGCAAAGATAAATATAAATAAATAAAACTGTGAAATGGCTTTTCTTCTTTGCTCCTATTTGATTAGCTGTAAAATTATGAGACTATTTATGGGGTGGCTGCCACAACAGCCCCTTACAAGAAAAACGAAGAAAGAAAAACAGCCACCCAGAAAAGTATGCTACACTTTTGTGACAAATTGCGGACAGTTTTATTTAACAGCTGAGAGTGAGAGTCTGATGTATTTTATGTGCATTTTTCACACTCACTCACAACCCGCAAAACAAAAGTTGGCCACAATTTTTTTTTTTTTTTTGACAAATTGTGGAAATTTACATTTAAACTCATACAATTTGCATTTACACTGCAAAAGTATGTACAGCAAACTTTTTGCATAAACTTGCAACATATGTGTTTAAATGAGAGTTGCAACAAACAGAACAACAAAGTTGCAACAATTTCAAATTAACGGCCAAGGCCAAGTAACAATTTCTTCGTGCGTCATTAAGTGTTGAACAACGCTGCTAAAAGCTGTCAGTAGTAGATTTATGTGCACATGTTTTTATGTGTTGACTTTTTCTTAACCTGCAATACATACGCGTACATGCGTCTATATATGTTTTATGTGTGTATGTCATGGACATTTTGTTGCAAGCATAAAATTGTTGATTGCCAAACAAACAAAGCGTACATACTCTAACGCGTACATGTATGCTCTCTCGCACACATACGCATGCTTTTAACAACATGGCGCTTAAATTTACGAGCACAGTGCAGCAGCCATATCAAAAAGCATAAAACAAGCAAACTATTCAAGAACCATTCAAGAACCATCTGAGCATCAAGTCGAAAACCTTTTCGTAACCAACGAAAAAATAATAAAGAGAAACGAAATACAGAGCGCATCAAGTTTATGTACAGACTGCTTTTAAAGAGCTATGTTTATAATAAGTACTTAAATGTCACAAAAAATTGCTGCACGCTGCTCATATTATATATACCATAAGACAATATGAGCGTATTTTTATGATTGTTACGTTGCAAGAGAATACATATAGCTTGGTTTAAATAATTCTATAAAGTACTTTTATTGCTATTTTTATTCACATTCGTAATCGCAACATCGCAGTGAAGCAAAAATAATATGAAATAGTTGTGCAAAAAGTAAATAATTTCATTTTTGCATATAAGCGATTTTTGACAATAAGCAAGTTAATGCTTTCTGTATGTTACAATTCAAATGCTGTGTTCAAAAAATTTAAACTTATCTAAAGTGTAAACTATTATACATGCCATTTATTGCATCCCCTATAATATAAAAACGATTTTTCTCCGTACATTATTTATTTTTTCTAACTTTCTCTCTGTTATTTGCAAAAAACCGATTTTTGTGACCTTTGACCTTAAATATCTGGAGACGGGGTCATGATATTCATTGTTTCTTTTACAGTTGATCTTAAAATGCCAAAAGGATTAATCATGTCAAGTTTTTTTTTATCCTTCAATTCCGAAGAGTTATGCTTATTTGTAATTTTTCGAGGTATTGTTTACTATGACGAGCATGCGAGGTGCCATCACAAAAATAAGCATAGCTTCTACAATTCTAAGATGACATTAATACTTTTTTTAAGAGTGAGTAAAATAAAAAAAATAAAATCATAAAAATTTAAAAAAAAAATACAATCTTTGTTTTAATTTAATATTTTATCTATCATGGAAAAAAAAATTCGCGTCAATATGTTTATTCGTTTAGGAGGTATGGCTTGTCAAATAATATAAAAAAGTTGTTTCTCCGTCCATCATTTATTTTCTTGCTTCTTTTAAAAGCAAACGAATAGCATAGAAATTTCGCTTCCAGTAGAAGGTTATAAAGATTTATCATCTATCTCTTTGACCATTACAGCCGGTTGTCGGTCTTGGCAGTCGAAATTATCCCCAGCGGTTCCTATGAGGCCCCATGTCCCACAGGGGACTACATGTATTAAGAGAGAGAGAGCGGATCCTATCTTGTGCCTGCCGGCGCCAATTGATGAACCCAAGGCTACAAAGATCTTCCATTCTCCGCCTAGTCGTCCCATCGCAGAGGTGGGCGTCCCTGTTGTCGAAGTCCTGCCAGGGACTTCCGCTCGAATACCTTTTTAGCTGGAACATTCTCAGTCGTTGTAATTATCAGTGTCCACGTAAAGGCCCGTATGCAGCATGCAAAATTTACGAATGTAAATTTTTGCACATTATTACTAGCGTAAAAACCAGTGTGTCCAAATTAAGGAAAAGTGGTACTTTTTATCGAATTCTGTTTTTTTTTTGTGGTGTTCATCGATATTTTTTTTCGATATGTTGTGTTGAAGTGGCAAACAGTACGAAAATCACCATCCACATTTGTTGGTCCGAAGATTCGTTGAAGAATTTTTCTCTCGAAAGCCGTTAATGTTGCCTTATCGGATGTGGACAATGTCTATGCTTCAGTGTATGATAAGGGATATCTTTGTATGTCGAGAGAGTGCTCTACTGCTGAACGCCTTACAGAGCCCAAAGTAACACCGGTTTGCAAGAGTTATCCGGCGACGCATCTCCTTGCTGACGTCTTTTTTTGTAGCATTGATGTTTGTTCCCAAGTAGACGAAATCCTTAACAACTTCGAAATTGTAACTATCTAAGACACGTTTCGTCGTGGCCTAACTTGTAGATAGGAAGTATTTCGTCTTATCCATGTTTACCGCCAAGCCCATGTTTTTCGACTCTTTTTCAATTTACGGAAAAACTCCGCTTATAAAAATTTATATATAAATTATATTTTGTATCAAACAGCATGGTCGTCATATGAAGTTTTAAATGATTTTACGACAGATCAAAATTATTTAATTTTTCGATATACAAACAAATTGTGTGTGGCTTGGGTTACAGCAAATACGATATTCCATTAAAATTGATTTAAGCAAGTTATAAAACGCAAAAGTTTATTTTTTGTATTTATGTGGTACTACTTTCTGTTTACGGTTCATCATAAAACCAATATTATTTAGCTTTGCACAATGTGCCTTTATTTTCAATTTATGTAATTATTTTAAGAAATGGAAGTATAGAATTTAATCAATTTCTTATTAAGAGCAACATTTGTTTGCAAAAGCAAGTCCAACTAAGTAACTCCATAAACAATAATACCAGTAACGCAAGCATAAGAACTGCAGTTGTAAGATGGCTGCCATAAAAATCGTATGGTCACACTAAAGCAGCCCCAATGCTCAGCTATGCTGGCAACATTGTATAAAAGTATTTTTACTGCACTTACTTACTAGTTTAAATGCAATCCAGAATTTTCTAATCTGCGTCAAATTGCCTTGGGAGCTGTAACAGGTAAATTGTAGTATGGATGTCTAAGCTCATTAGTTAGCTGAGGCAATCAGTCTTCACGGAATAAGTGCGCATACATCAATCCACTCCACTTATATCCATATGGTACTTTGCATAGATTCCAACTAATTGTGCCACTTTGACAGAAATAATCGGCTTTGGCGCTGTTGGAAAAGGGAGTCCTCAAGTATATGAGAGTTGCATTTCTGCTTAATAAGATTTGAAGTGGGATCAATTAAAAACTTAAAATAAACGCCATGTGCCACTTGAGCTCATCTCCTGGAAGTTAATTTTTTTTAAGTCCTGCTGATTTAAATTCGTATATTTCAATATATAGCTTTATTTAACTAGGCTAGCCAAGACTAGCCGAAGGACAAACGGCCCACTGTGAAGAAGTAAGGTAAGAGGAGAGCGGTGTAAGTTGGTGGAGTAACCTGTGAAAGTATGAAAATTAAGGATTCAAGTGTTAGATTTTCAAAGAATAGTTCTTCCAGGTACTGGATGCGTTTCCTAAGAAGCTCAAGTTGCAGATGAATTCTTTCTCTCTCTACCTCATCTGCACAGCTACGACAGAGTGCGTGGTGGCGAGCATACGTCCTCTAAGCCATAACCCCCCTGCACATTGCTTGCAGCAAATTTATTTTTCATTATTTTATACAATTAAACACAAATTTGTTGAGTTTTAACTATTTTGCAAAAATTTTCGAATAAAATTCTCGCAACAATGTAACATAAATAAGTGTAGAGCATAAGAAAGAAATAGAAACTTTGTATGTGTGGCTGCTTGTGTGTGTGTGTGTTTGGGTGTATAGTATCCCTGCAGTACGGCGTACTAGTACGAAAGTAGGGAAACAACTAGTATATTGGTATGTAGGACTGGTCCGACGTCAATCCATCAGCCATGCTTCCAGCTGTATACTTTAACATGGGAGACCTTTGCCTAGCTTTTGCTTGTCGCAGCCCCGGTAAGGAGAGCCAGTATCTGCTATGTTCTGCTGCAGCCCATTTGTTTACCATGGTCTTAATTGTGGACCAACCAACGCCACTGAAAGGCGCAGGAGATGTAGTCAGGGTGTAGGACTAGATCGTCAGCGATCGTGTTTTCATCCACTCCTGAGTGTCCAAGTACCCAACATAGCACGACTCTGTTTAGGGAAGATAGGAGTTGGAGGTAATTATAGCATTCGTTAACCATCCTGGAGTAGATGCTCCATGATGATAGTGCCCTGATAGCAGCTTGGCTATCTGAATAGATACAAATGTTTGCTGCCCTAGCTCCCTTGAGAAGGATAGTGTGGGCGCAGATCTCTATGGCATGAATCTCTGCTTGAAAGACGCTGGGCCAGATACCCATTGCAGTGGAGGTCCAACGTCTCCAACACCTACACCCTGTTCAGTTTTGGACGCATCCGTGAACCATTGTTGCCACCGGAGGTTTCCACAGGGGCTGCCTTCAGCCCAAGTCTCCCGAGTTGGGAGAAGAGATCTAAATTTCTTGTTGTGAAATAATTCCGTGATCATAAGATCTGATCTAGAACAAATGTAAGTCAAATGGACTTTTATAATATTATTTTTTTCCGAAAGAATAAGCATGAAAGAATTTATAAGTTTTATTTTTCGATTTTCCATACCTTGCAAAGGATCAATTTTACCATAGACCCTATTTGCTAAGTCAACACTGTAACTTTTTCCACCATATCCTTGTCTTGAGCTTTAAAATGGTACGATGAAAAATGAGATGTATTACATATATTTCAAAATTATTTGTTTTTACTTACATGTTGTGGAGAAGGAGAGTCTGTTACAAAAGAAAGAATAATACAAAGATAATAAAGAAGTAAGTAGAACAAACTATGTGTCCTCGAGCATCCTTAAGCATCCGAACAAACAATTTGATTCGACTGATCTTCGCTTGTATACCAAGTGTATAGTGCGTATACAATCACCAGCGCACGTAGTAAGCAAGCACCACGAACGGGCCGGTTCGTTTGCAGTACAGCAAGTGTCTAGTGCTGAACTAGTATAAAATGGGCAATTGCTACCAGCCGTACTGGTTGGGATTTGTGCATGTGTTGTGCCTTGTTTAAAGTCACGTTGCATACAACAACAAAAAAAAACAAAAAGAAAACAAAACGTTTGCGAAAAAATTCTAAGAAATATTTTACGCGTGACAGAGTCGCATTTGCTATTATTGTTATTGTTGTAGCTGTTTGTAGTTTATGTTGTTGTTGTTGTTGCTTCTACTGCATTTGTATTGCCTTGGGTTATATTGTGAAGAGTTTTTAAGCAGAACAAACAGCAGCGCACAAACAAAACAAACAAACAGAGAAACAAACAAGCGCAAAAAGTTTTTAGCGCAAAATAAACACGCACACACACACACGTACAAATACATAGTGAGAAAAAGAGGGTGTAGTGAGACGAAGAGAAGGCAGCGCCAGAGCAGAAGGACATCAGCGCGAAAGCAGCAGTGAAAGTTCATATACAAAAGTTGCAAATGGCAGCCATGTTGCCAAAAACAACAATGTCGTGCTTCAAACTTTCAATACCTTTTTGCATTAAAAGATCTTCACATCATGAAGCGAATATACACGGAATTCGATAGAGTACTTATACTTAATAACAATTGAAGTATCGAAACATGGAAAACTAATGGATGCCAGTGAGTACTTTGGAATTATTGGCAATTGATGGGCGAACTTTTTAAATGTACACTATTTTATCGAGTTAAGGAGTTAGTAGATGTTGCGTGTAAAGGGTACGTATCTGTTAGATCTATATATACGGCCGTGCTCCAGAAAACGAATCCGAACATTTTATGCGCATTCGTTAGGAAGCCGAATGTTTCGAGGAATTAAAACGAAGTGGAAAAATAGGTTCAAAAGTGCAAAAAAGCAAAATAATTTTTTAAAAATTCATTGACATTTTCAGATTCTATTTATGTCAATTTCAAGTTAAATGGATGATAAATATTTTTGATTATTTTTTTTCTGAATCAATACCAATAATAGCATGAACAACTAATACCGAATTTTTATATAGTCCTTGTCTCCCATAAAAAAATGTTCATGTCTTGTATACATAAATTTCCCTTGTAATAGGAACAGCATAGTCGTGGATAATTTCCCTCGAAAGTTGTAGAGCTGTGCTAACAATGAGTAAAGGAAATATGAGACGGGAAAAAATTCGGATCTCCCACGTAAAAACGAATCCGAATGAAATTGTTCGTTTTTTTTTTTCGTTTTTCGGAGCACGGCCGCTTATGTATTTCGATACCTATATTTGCTTATCACATAAATTTTTGAGTTGATATTGGAAAAATTTTTCATTGATACTTTTTTAGGACTCTACAGGAAATTTGTAATATGCAATTCCGTAAAAGCTACCTTAACTTAATCAAAATTTTTATCCTAGCAATATTTCGTTCATCACTTTTAGATAGATGTAACCAAAGGAATACAAAAAAGATGGCGTACGTTAAAGTCGGGCGCGGACGATTTTGGGATACCCTGTACTACCACATTGCAATCAAGTCCGATACATTGCTTACAAACTCCAAAAGATATTTCTTTGCCAAATATACGAAACACAACGACTTTTGTGCAAAAAACGTTTTTTTGACCGATTGGTCCTATGGGAGCTATATGATATAGTCAACCGATTTTGATAAAAAATGGTACAAAGTTGAAGATCTCTAAAAAACTTCTGAATGCCAAATTTGGTTACAATATCTTAACAAACAAACGAAACACAACAAATTTTGTACAAAAAGCGTTTATTTGACCGATTTGTCCTGTGGGAGCTATATGATATAGTCAACCGATTTTGATAAAATTTGGTACAGTGTGGAAGATCTCTAAAAAACTTCCGAATGCCAAATTAGGTTACAATATCTTCACAAACAAACGAATCACAACGATTTTTGTGCAAAAAAACGTTTTTTTGACCGATTGGCCCTATGGGAGCTATATAATATAGTCAACCGATTTTGATAAAATTTGGTACAGTGATTGGGTACTCTAAAAAACTACCAAATTTGGTTACGATATCTTCATAAACAAACGAATTATTTACCTAAAACTTTTGAGGTTTTTCGAGGTCCTCTGAAACACCCCTATGGAAGCTATATAATATATCCCCGATATCCAAAATAAAAAAAAAAATTCCATTACCTGACATAATAACGCATCTAATCTGAAAATTTGCTTGCTCTATCTCTTACCATCTCTGAGATCTAGGCGTTCATACAGACAGACAGACAGACGGACATGGGTATATCGACTTCTCTAGTCACCCTGATCATACTTTGGGTAACTTTGGAGGGTCTCCGACGTCTCCTTCTGTATGTTACATATATTTTCGGCTTGCACAAACTTAATATACCCTTTGTACCATACTGTACAGGGTATAAATATTAGACTACTTAAGATGTACACTAAAGAATTGTGAAGGCAAACTCTCGTCCCAATCGAGATTTTCTTTCCAAGGGTCATAAAAAAGTATTTCCGAATGCAAAATCTTTTTACGTACTCAGATTATGCTCAAAGTACATAAAACAATTGACAACAAAACTTTATTAACAGCTCCTGTATATAAAATTACATTTCTATGTAAAAAACTTGACATAAATTTCACTCAAGCGCAATCCTCAGTATAACAAGCAACAATTTACTATATTGCTAAAGCACTTGTAAGTAGCTTTTACATACATTTAAACGTATGTACTTGTTGTATATTATGACTATACATAGTCACTAGGTATCAAAGACATTGTTGTTGTTGTTGCTATTGTAATTGTTGTTATAAAATAAAAGTGCACATAACTTTTTGTCTTGAATGGCCATTAGGAATGCATTTCCATTTACACTTTAAGCAAAAGTGTCGCATACTTACATATACATATATACAAATATACACATATTAACATATACACTGACAACACAAAAAAAAAAGAAGAAAATTTCTGTAAATTCCATTGAATGTCGAGAGTCGAGTGGAAACTTTTTTTCCATTGCCTCCTATCGTAGATCCGGTTAACCAAATGCTGGTACGTCGCCTCGTTCATTTACATTTACATTGTACATTGGGTTGTTTAGTTCGATTATACCATTGATTTTTTTTAATAACCTCTAAGCTCTAATAGCTTAAATGCAATTCAAATAAAGGAAACTGTGATACAATTAAGTGAAAAATTTCACACAAAAACATTAGAAAAATTGAAAGATATTTCCATAGAAAGAGTGAAAAATTATTATTCTTCTACAGTCATTATCTATGTTAAAGATGGCGTACGTTAAAGTCGGGCGCGGACGACTTTGGGATACCCTGTACCACTGCTTGCAATAAAATCTGGTAAATTGCTTACGAACACCAAAAGACATTTGATTGCCAAATTAGATTATGATACCTTCATAAACAGCCAAGAACAGACGAATTTTTAATCAAAAACTTTTTTTCGACCGATCGGCCCTATGGGAGCTATATGATATAGTCAACCGATTTTGATAAAATTTGGTACAGTGTTGAAGATCTCTAAAAAAGTTCTGAATGCCAAATTTGCTTATGATATCTTCATAAGCAAACGAATTATCTATCTACAACTTTTGCTTTTTTTCGAGGTCCTCTGAAACACCCCTATGGGAGCTATATAATGTAGTCCCGATATCAAAAAAATAAAATAAACTTGTCTCCTATGGATTAATAAGGGATCTTATCTGAAAGTTTGGTTGCTCTAGCTCTTACCATCTCTGAGATCTAGGCGTTCATACGGACAGACGGCTTTTCGGCTTGCACAAACACAATATACCCTTTGTACCATACGGTACAGGGTATAAAAAGCATGGACTGGTTAGCTGCTGCACAGAGCACTTTTTGGAGTATTGGTAGTTCATAATATTTTTTTTTCCATTTGATACGAATGCTTTCTTTTTACCCAAAACAGAGAGAATAAATGACGCTTCATCGTAAATTTTCGCTGAGACCATGTTATGAAAATCTGAATACAAAAAAAAAAAAAAAACATATCATATCACACAGAATATGCCATAATGTGCTATGTCAAACTAATTTGATATTATATTTCATCACTGTTTCATGTGTTTTCAAATTTTAGATTTTTTAAACATTTTGCAATACTGGTTTTTTTTTTTTTTATATTTATTTTTTATTGGCAATGAACCGATACAAATTTGGTTATAATCCAATATTGATGACAAATTATTCGTTACACAAAAAATAAAATATAGTGTGTGATAGGGGCAATATTGGAAAATAGAAATTTTAAAGCATTTAAATCGCAAAAAACTTAAAAAATAAATAAATAAAATAAAAATATGTTGACTGCTTAAAGTACTCACCGATGTGCATATTTGCTACTACTAATTAAACGCTGAGTAAACCTACAAATAAATATCTTTAAATTTCTGTTATTAATTTCCTAGCTCATTATGGTTATCATCAATTTAAAAATTGACAAGTCACATCCCAAATATTTGCTGACAGCAAAGTTATCTTATCAATCAAGTTATCTTTAGACCCCTTCCTTGAAATGGCAAAGACTGACTAAACGACCCAATCTATGTACATATATGCCATATGCAAGTGTTAATACATAGAGCTAACGGTATTTTACATTGGCAGTTATCGTTCTATCAGCTGTACAGGTGTGCGTGTGTGTGTGTGCGTGTGTGTGTGTGTACAAAATGGCAAACGGAAATTGTGCATATTTCACTTAACTTCAAGCTGAAATGGCAAATGGCAGCCAAGTGGCAAGTGGTTGGTGGCAGCTGGCAGGCGGCATTTGGCATTTGCCGCACTCTACGTAGGTACTCTTCGTTTGCCCCTTCCTTGCTGCCTTACAACATGCCGCAATCATCTTGTGCGTTGTCGCAACAAATATTTGTAAAATCAAATGGCTTTTGGGTAGCTTCTAACTTGAGGCTCTCACTAGCTTTCATCTGCTAACCAGCAGTTGCCGGCTGCCTCTCATTTTCACTCCTTTCCTGACCTCTCTCTCTCTTATAAAATGTTAAATGTAAATAAATTATTAGCTGCGTTTTTCTAGCTGTTAAGGCATATGCCACATTGCCAACACCCTGCTCTAAGCTCTGTAAGAAAAATTGCGTTCGTTAAAGTTGGCTTTGAACGACATCGAAACAACTTTTGTTAGGGGAGATGCACGACATTGAGATACTCTGTAAGATCTTTTCCCAAAAATAGTTTTCTTTATGTTATCTTTGAGGCGAGGGATCTAGTCAACGACTAACTCATTAGAGGTTTAAAAAGAAGTTTCCCTGACTTGGGCTGCTATAGGGACCCAACATTAAGATACTCTGTAAGATCTTTTCTCAAAATAGTTCTCTTATGTAACCTATAAGGCGAGGACTCTAGTCAACGACTAACTCATTAGAGGTTTAAAAAGAAGTTTCCCAGACTTGGGCTGCTATAGGGACCCTCGATGACCGGATATATCTTCTCTCTGCCTTCTACCCTTTCCCTTCTGGGCAATGGAGAAAAAATTTTAGTTTTTGGAGTTTTTATCGAGAAATGTATATATAAAAAAATTTGTGTGGTACCGATTGTGTTCGTATGCGTGAACATATCGAGGTGAAACTTACACTATGTGATAGCCACACCTGATACAGTGTGCACAATGTAAGTTTCCTCGATACATTGAAATCATGCAGATGAAAACTTATACGAAACATTAAAATGTATCATGAACAACAACTCACTTGGCTTTATTTCAATATTTGGCGGCATTAATTCTTTGCTCTTAAAATGTTTATGATTTTTGTTGAGCAGATATGAACAAAGTTCCGCAAACTTCATTGCATCTTGGGAGAGTCGGCCTTCACTTGGCTAATCGTGCTGATCCATTTCGTTACCACAAATCGAACATGCTTCCCACTACCTGTTACATACTTTTGATCGAAATCAATATACCCTTTCATTGCATGAGTATTGTGTATAAAAATATGCCATGTTTGCCAACATGTAACGAGTAACGAGACAATTACCGTAGGGGGAACTACTGTGGGCTTTACACAGTTGCCTCTCATTTTGTGTGCGTGTGTGTGTGTGCGTCCCTTTAGTGGCCAACATGCAACTTTGAACAGCGTCGCACACTCACACACAAACACACAAGCGCTAGAATGTGTGCCAATACACACATGCAACAAACTTACACAAAAAAACTATAGCATACATTTCAGCGCAAAGTTTACTTGCGTTTTATTTTTTGTTTTGTGTGTGTGTGTGAGTGATTTTTTTTTTTCACTTGTTTTCTTGCAGTTGGATTGCAAGGCGTGGTCTATGCCTGTGCCGTTTTGGTTCGGTTCGGTTCGGTTCAGGCCATGTCTGCGGAGACAACGTGTTAAGCTTCAGTGGTTTGTGTTGCAAATGGGACACATTAGCAATGTACCACGTTGCCTTCTTGGTCGCAGGGAATTGTTGAGCGCCAGGGCTGCAAGGGGTACGCGACTAGTTTGAGGTTGTCGTTTTGGCATGTGCCAAATGTGTCAGTCAGATGGAGCGGAAGGGATGCACTGGTGGTTGGGGGGACTGCTGGCTGTCGCTGCGTTTGGCGTGTGAATTGCTTAATTTTTGCCAGGACTTCCGTCAGGAGTTGTCGTCCGTCTCTGCTAAGTCCACATTGACATTTGCCTTTTGGCGTAGCTGGCACAAATTAGTTGCAATTTTTATACTTTTTTTGCCCATTGTTTTTGTTCTTGTTTTGGGGTGTGGTAAATGAATTTTAATGCATGTATGTGTCTTTTATTTTAATGAGTGTGTGCTTAATGAAAGCAAGCACACAGATTGTTTGGAAGCCTCCTAGGTGTTTGTGAGTGTGTTGAGATTCCTTTTTGGGGTTTAAGCGAGCAAAATGTTTTGAAATAATTTATTGCGGAATTGTTACAGTTTTATGAGGCTAATTTGAAAAAAACTAAAAGCCGCACTTTTTTGGGTTAAAACTTTCTGTGCAGGGTATAAACGGTTTTTAAATAGCTTTTGCAAATGTCTTTGTTAAGCCGCATTAAAGTTAAGTTTATGTGATACATTTGCAGCTTTTGAGGAAAAAATTTGTAAAAATTTATGTACACTATATTTTTGTATGACACGGAAGTCTAACTGTGAGCCCAGTTTTTGATAAGATAATGCGAATTAATTGTTTTTAAGTCACATTATATGCCTTTAAAATTTATGAATTTCAAAGGATGCTATTACTTATTCGACCATAACACAAATAATAAAAATATAATCCATTTCCTAGGCATTGTCATATGTCAATATAGTATGGGACGTATTTGTGAGAAGTAAATAATGCTGATATGAGGTCAATAGAAACGAGGGTCACTATTTGTATTTTGAGCCTTGGCAATGTTATCTGATACTTACATTAAATGATAACGAAAGTTCGTCTTGTGACTTATTATGAGATTTTGGCAATCCCGGGAATAACTTACATCAGTGTACATTAACTATTGCATAAGTCGTAAGGCGTTAAGACGAACAGTTTGCATTGGGTACCCCATGACATCAATCAGAAAAAAATTAACTAAAAAGCCTTTTGGCTTTTTTTTTGGGACAAAAACCTTATGATATTTTGAAAAATTCTTGTGACTTCAGAGGGAGTTGAAAAATGATTTTTCTTCAATCACACGTAAGATTTGCTAGTATGTACGAAGATGGGTTCAAGTCAAGTGTGAACTTTAAAGCAAAATA
This sequence comes from Chymomyza fuscimana, assembly GCA_949987675.1. Lineage (NCBI taxonomy): Eukaryota > Metazoa > Arthropoda > Insecta > Diptera > Drosophilidae > Chymomyza > Chymomyza fuscimana. The sequence continues at coordinate 4,734,431 of OX465089.1, forward strand.
TTTCAACCAATTCAATTGTTTTCAAAACGTGATTCAAACCAATAGACTGTTTGGTTGAATCTATTAATTTGTTTAAAATTAAAAAAAACGGTTTTTTAAGAAAAAAATTATAGCTTTTTAACTATAAGTTCTAGATATAATTTATTTCAGTACTTAATTTAGCTTTTAACTTATAACTAACGTGCTTAAAGTTCAAGATCTTGAAGTTGGTAAGGATACATTCGTTTTGGCAAAATCTTACGGAGAGTGAGCGCCGAAATAAATTTGTACAATTTCTTAAGGTCCAGCTTGTAAGTTTCCTCCTGCGCTACAAAAGTAGGCATGGTACGATTCTGAAAAAATCAGCTTTAGTATTAATTTAACATTGAGTTAAATTTTTCAATAGTATGCCTCAAAATTTTACAAGATCTAAAAATACAAATTTTGTTATTTATAATTTATTTATTTAAAATTTATTTTCATAGTTCATATGTGCTTGCTATCTAACTACATCTTAATCAAGTCATCAATGCTCCACAGCAGTATTCAAAGCCAATATTAATTTCATGTGGCTTCAATTTTCTAGCCTCAAAAACATTTTTTATACTACTTTCATTATTGACCTACTAAAAACTAGAGTATCTTTTCTTTGGAATTACAACTTGTAAGCTCTTTGCTTCAATTTAATCAAAACTCGTTGACTCCTGGAGGTTACAAATTGTACAACATACTATATGAAGCAGTTTTTGAATAGCAAAACTAAATGAATTCGAAAGTCAATCTAAAACTCATCTTGCGCATTGCACTGCATCTTATGACCGCTTAGTCAACTCCCATGTGCCATAGAATTCGTATTCCACATTCAAATCCATAAAAAAAAAGAAAAATAGTCAAAAAAATAAAAATAAAAAAAATGTCAGCCAATCAATCGAAATTCACTCGAATACCAAATTGCTGCAAGTTGGCCAATATATATATATGTATATATATATATAGCCCTGCTGAGACACACATGTCCATGGAATCACGCACACATAGGCATTGATATATGTTTGTATGCTAGACACACACTTGCACACACACACGTGCAGTTGTGCTCACCCTTTTGCCAAGCAAACATAAAATGAATGAATTCCAGCACTTCAATTGACATAGTCACACACACATTCTCACTTACAGTCACACACATACACACACACAGACATGTGTATATATCTATGTCTGTGTGTGTGTACATCACGCACGTGTGTGTTGAGCTATTTGTCAACCATTTGAAGTTTACGTTGCCTTGGCTGCCATTGATGGCTGCCATTTTTTAATTCTCTCACAGGGTTGGGTTATATCTATTTTGATCGCAGACTTGAAGCTTTTAAAGAAGTTCAAGCAACTTGGCTGTAAAATCGAATGAGACTATGAATACTTTGCAAACGAAATTTTAAGGACTTTTTATTTAATGCCCAAACAGTTTATTAGTGCGTTTTTAAATTGGCAAATATAGGGTAGGCCATCTGTTGATTTGATTGTTAAACACTCATAATTCGGAACACACCCGTTCAAAGTGAATGCTTTTCGACATATGCCAAGTTCAAATAAGCAGATGGCCCACCCTATATCATAAAACATTTAAAACCCAGTGTCAGTGATGAGCTTTTAAATAAAACTATCCTGCTCACAGTTTCTGCCGCTTATACTTGTTCAAGACAGCATATTTATTTATGCTTTCGTGAAAAGTTGTTTCTAGACAAATTTCAGATGGTCCCCAAATTTCATTCACATTTAGATTGATGCCAAGCAACCTTAGCTTGAATCCCTGGCATATACGTTCATGCATAAATTGTTCTCTAATAAAGCTTAGCTAAAGTTTACTTTGCCTGGAACCCGCTCTCAAACCTCGTTATGCCAACTAAATCTAACCATAAATCACCTAAGTAAATCATTTGGTGGCTATAAAAAAATATATTCAAGGGCACGTTAGCTTCCAAGCAAGCCAAGTTAACTTACCCTTTAGCAGTTTTTACCCCCCTTACAGCTGTCAGGCTGCTTCAAGTTTAATTTAAAATACGTTTTATATTACACAGTGAAAAAAATAAATAAGAAAAACAAAAACTTTTCAATTTGTCTTTTTTTGCAGTGTGGCAGCAAAACAAAAAAAAAGGACAACCAAAAACAAACATAAACATGAAATGAGCAAGCAGTGAAAATCCGAGTGAAAATCAAAGCGGGAATCAAAAAGCTAAACTAGTTGAAATCAAAGTACTTTTTGTAGTCACTGTGCCAAACCAACAACAACAACCAGAAGTAAATTAAGAATTTTGAGCTACTAACAAAGGTATATTACGTGCACTTTTTTTGTATTGGTGACACGTACACACACATACACTATTGCCAACAAATATTAACAACAACAAAACGAGGCCAAAAAAAAATCTCTGTGCGAATTCAATTAAGCGGAAAAAAGGCGCATACAACTTTGGGGACAGCAACCTGCCGCTCGTGACCCCCCCGCACTACGCCGCTGTCTTTACTCAAGGGACTGCAGGACAAGGTTTCGTTCAGTCAACTCACACACCCACACACACACACACATATACACAAAGTGGCCATATACATATTAACCCGCATAGTTTGCACAGTGTGCGTGTATGTGTGTGTTTGCAGGCGCGTCATTGTGTGAGTAAGTGTATCCCAAAAACACAAAAAAACCCAAACAAAAATAAAGGCAAAGAAAAAGCTGGAATAACAACATCAATAACGTTATACAATTTTCAAGCCAAAGGAAAATTAACAATAAAATTGAAATAAATGTCGGCAGTTGAATTAAATGGCAGCGTGCCCGCCATGGAATTTCATCAGCAACGACAACAGGTGAGTCGAACAATATCTATATACTTATGTATGTATGTAGCTATATACTTGTAGTAAATATGTATTGAAAGAGCTGGCTGGCTGGCTAGCTGGCTGGCTGGCACCGAGATTCAGTGGGGAGGGAGCCAGAGTTGATTAACAATGTGTTAAAGCAATTGAGGGTAGTACCATAAGCGGCTTTTATATTGAAAGAGATTTTTGGGTTTCGAGTTCGCCTTACAATATAAGCCGCTTGTTGGATTAAATACCCCTTTTGACAGATATTGGATTAAGACAACTTTTATACAACTATTTGTCATTTGACCGATTAAATGGTTGGCGGCGAGTTAAGATTGAAGGCCGGGTACTCAATCTTAAGCTTAATGTACGATTGAAATATCTGACGTAAAAACAAATCGTGTTATAGGAAGAATGCTGCAATGAGAATTTTGGTATCCATTGCTGTATACCTTTGATATACTATACATTTAATTGCGTCGGACGGCTTGAACTGTTTGCCTCACGCTGAAGAGTCAGAGGGATTTGCGATAATTGACGTTCTTCTTTTCCTATCATGACCCCTTTTAGCCCTTTAAAGCGACATGGACGACCTTGAGTTTACTTTGATTAAAAGAACAGAAAGATTGCTTGACATGCTGAAATTCTTATTCCAAATAATTTTTCTAATAACCATCCACCGATTGACAATTAAAGACCCTAAAGAAACTTTTTTGTATATCGAGTGTATCGAGTATAATATGTTAAGCTTTTGTGTATTGAGTGTATTAAGCATATGCAAAAAATTTATCTACGTCACAACCTTTATACTTAAATAATGATCGAAGACTTTTACAGCCGGAGCATCAAATTTTTCTCTCAAGGCAAGCGTCTAAGCTCTGATCGCTCATGGAACCAAAAAATTCAAATTTTAAAAGTGAATATGGGCCTTCGTCTTCGGGTCATCCATGCGAAGTGGATCTTACTTCAAATGCTGAGATAATGATGACAGAAGATCTGGAGGACGTATTTCCGACTCAAGTGAAAGAGAAGAGAAAACGTTCTCAAACAACGATGAAAGTTGTGGAAGAGAAGAAGAAATATGTTGTGGAAAAACAAAGCGTCGACGAAGTGATGGCGAAGGGTTGCCAAGAGAATGACAAAGGCTTGCACAATCTTCTTTCTCAAATTTTCTATTGAGTATAAATCAAACAATAATCGGTTTAATAACTCTAGCTTTAGTTCAGAGGAAATATCAGGCGAAGAGATGTTTACAAGGTCCTAGTAGCCCAGAAAATAGAATTAGGAAAATTTTCCTTGAAGTGCATAGTGTAAAATATCTCAAACTGCGAAACCTCCACAATGTTTTTGAAACACCAAATGACAGCACAGATATTAGCTTGGATTACAAACACTTATATAGAAAATTTACCTGAGCAATCTTTCTATCGCCTCATACGAAAACCACATCTACATAAGAGAGCTACACAAAATGTTCTAAACGTCGCACTTCACTACTGCACAGTACAAGCACTGCATTTTAGTGCAGAGCTGACAGCAGAAGAAAATGTTTTGATGTTCTTTTTGCTTCAAAACAAAACCTTCAGTGCTTGAACTGCCTTTGCTTTAGTGCTTGACAGTGCTTGGTGCTCAAAATGCTTGAGTAACGTAAATTTTCGGCAAGCATAGCGAGTGCTGTAGAATGTTTTGATTTTTTGCGCAGCAGACATAATGTTAAGCTACACACAGACACAAGCAGATTTTTTGTTTGTGGTAGTCATAAAAACCACCACCAAATCATTTGATCACAAGTGCAATAACAAAAACGTTCTACTATGCTTCAAATGATCTACTATGCTTCAAATGTTCTACTATGCTTGAAATGTTCTACTATGCTTGAAATGTTCTACTTTAGTTTGGTTTTACTTCAGTTTCGTTCTAGTTTAGTTTGGTTCTACTTCCATTTTGTTCTACGTCAGGTTTGTTCGGTTTCACTTTTGTTTTGATGTTCTGTTGCTTGTTGTTAATGGCGTCTACGCAGCACGAAATATTTCGCACGGAATCGCAAAACTTCATATAAAAAAAAATATTCCATTTGGGATTACCCATTTTTATATTAAATATTTCATGCTGTGCCTTAACCAAGCACTTTTGACACTGAAGTATTTGTTTTGTTTTGTTCAAGCCAAAGACATGCATGTCTTGAAATGACCGCTGATGACTTACAAGACATTTGTGCAGTGCTTGTGCAGCTCTCTAATCCACATCATCCACGACTGTACCTATTCCACGAACTCCTACTGATGTTCCTTCTATAAATTACTCGACCCTACAATCAATAGAGGATTCGTTCGGAGAAAGCATAAACAACCTTTTCTTTGCGAACAATTTTTATGATAAAGTCTAGCTTGGGTGTGGATTATTTCCCTTCCTCTGCCCAACCTTTCCGATACTATGAGCGCCTTTCCTTTAACTTTTCGCACAGTCAGACGAAATCTATGTATTAGCTGGTATCAAATTTGATCTTATTGACAAAACCATATAAAAAAAAAACTCTTCAGTTTTTAATATATTTCTCTATTCATATTCATATTCATTGAAATTAAACTTTAAACTCTCAATGTCTATGTTTTTGGCAACTTTCAATGCCTAATGCTCTAAGGGCGCCAAATTTAAATTTTACGTACAAGTGCCACTAGTCTCGTGTTGCAATACTAAACAACATCGTTTTATATACTTTTTGCAAAACTGTTCATGTATATTAAAATTTAAAAAATGGGATTTTGCGCTTAAAGTATTTCTATTATTGGATATTTCTTAAAATGTTTATTTTTTCACCAATAACCCGCAAAACACGTAAAGTTAATACGAACTAAGTTTACTTTTTAAATGCAACTGCAAATATTTACACATCGATAAGTTTTTACTAGTTCCCCTCATCGATATAATAGAAATATCCCCAAAAGTCCTTAAAAAATCCCCTGTTAGTTAACAGCGCACTTGTTAAATGCACATGTTAAATAACATTGTGCGCTGTTATTTAAACAATTTTGCGAGTTTTTCAGCGCGTGCGGTTCATTTTTTTTGTTTAAGTGCAATTTTGTTTAAATATTTTACAATTTGTTTAAAACTTTTGTTTTTGTGCTGTAGTACTGTTTTAATTTGTGTGTGCAATTTATTATTTGTGTTTTTTGTACTGTTTGTTTATTTTTTCTTAACAAAATTGCAAATATTATATTTTTACAAACAAACGAAATGGATTGGCCAGAGGAGCTGCTGGAGTCGGAATCCATCTCAATTGTGGGTCATTGGGGCGTATTTTATCGTTGTTGCCAATTAAACGAGGAATTAAATGATGAGTGGACTGATTTAAATGAAAATATTTGGGTGCGTGTTTTTTTAGTTTTTGTTTTTCATGCTTTCTTATTGTTTTTTTAATGCTTTTGTTGCAACTGTATTTATTTGCTTTGTGTTGTTTATTTTACATCTAGGTGCATTTTTTTATTCCTTTTTTTGTTTAATCTTTGTTGCTTATCCTTGTCTTAACAAATTGGTGCTTTTGAAAGCACAAAATCTATCAAAATGTACATAGATGGCGCTAGGCACTACACTTAAAAGCACTGTTAAAACGAGTATGCTAAAAAAGTTTCGCTGTTAGCGAGCTTTGGCTGCTTCTTTGATGCACTCATAGATGGCGCTGTAGCACATTTTGCCATCTAGCGTTTTTTTTTGTATGCGTATAAGAAAAATTTTAACAAAAACGTTCAATTTGGTATTTTTTTTATTTTTATTTATTCTCTAAAATTCGAAATATACATTGTGAGATCTAGATCTAGATAGTAATAACATTTTTAGCAAGTTATTGACGAAAATAGTTATAATATTTTAGACGGCAAAAAATTTAACAAAAAACCAATTAAAAAAATTACTAAATTAAAATCTAACTAACTAATTAGATTTAAGTTTACCAATTTGTTTTATTTTTATAATATGAGTATGAATTGCTTAAAGCTAGCCATTAAAAATTAAATTAATTTCGCATGGAGTAACAAAACCATTTTAAAAAAAAAAAAAAAATCTCATTTGGGATATCTCATTCGGAATTTTTTTTTATATGGCTTTGTTATTCCGCGCGAAATTTTTTTGCATTCTTCGTATAGGCCTTTAGATGTAAAAATCTTTTCAGCTGAGACAGGAATATTTTTTTCTAGTTATGAATAAAAATTGTAGGTGTATTATAGTTGTGTAGTCAAGGAAAGTAAATTCAAAAACATTGGTCCAAAGCTAAAAAAAAAAAATTTTTTTTCAAAGATCGGAGACCCCCCAAAGTTACTTAAAGTATGATCAGGGTGACTAGAGAAGTCGATATACCCATGTCCGTCTGTCTGTCTGTCTGTATGAACGCCTAGATCTCAGAAATGGTAAGAGATAGAGCAAGCAAATTTTCAGATTAGATGCGCTATTATGTCAGGGGAGACAAGTTTATTTTATTTTTTTGACATCGGGGTTATATTATATAGCTCCCATAGGGGTGTTTCAGAGGACCTCGAAAAAAACAAAAAGTTTAAGACGGATAATTCGGTTGTTTATGATGATATCGTAACCAAATTTGGCACATAATAGTTTTTTAGAGTTTCCAAGCACTGTACTAAATTTGATCAAAATCGGTTGACTACATCATATAGCTCCCATAGGACCAATCGGTCAAAAAATCGTTTTTTGTACAAAATTTGTTGTGTTTCGTTTGTTTGGGAAAGAAATATCTTTTGGAGTTTGTAAGCAATAAATCGGACTTGATTGAAATGTGATGGTACAGGGTATCCCAAAGTCGTCCGCGCCCGACTTTAACGTACGCCATCTTTTTTTTAAGGTTTTTCAGTGAATGTACAATTTAAACTACACCCAATTAATTAAAAACAAAAATAAAAGTTTTGTTCTTTCAGTGGGTCTTGAGTAAATTCATTAAAATTTTAGTCAAAGTTGTGCACAACAAAATTTTAGCCCAAGAGCAAATCGTTGGCGTGTCATATAATTCATTACATCGAATTGAAACCGATGAGCAAACCGTAAATGAGCTATCGATAATTTTAAGTGAACTGGAAATGTATCGTAAAATCTTCTTACATATTTTTACATTTTTTTTTTATTAATTTAAATATACTACACAATAATATACTAAAGAAAACTAGTGATACATTTTAATATTTCGTATGATTTTTCCCCTGCATGATTTCAACGTATCGAGTTAGAACTTACATTGTGCACACCGTATGAGGTGTGGCTATCACATAGTATAAGTTTCACCTCGATAAGTTCACGCATACGAACACAATCGGTACCACACTGATTTTTTTGTTGCCCTATGCCCCATGAGCACCTACCAGATGTTAACAAAACTATGCTAGGAACCTTCCACACAGCTTAGGTACACACACACACACACAAATTTGGTTTGAATATAGTGTATAGTTCGTGAGTCTATAAAGGACACACGAACACCATTTCATTTTTATATATATATAGATAAAGTTATTCCTAGTCAAAACCATCCCATAAAGAAGCAAATGATTGTCAAAAATGAAAATTATAAATCATAAAGAAATATGATCTTTTTACCAATAATACATCAAAAAATATAATATTAACATAATCTTATTAAAAACCAGCCACTAAATTGAAAAATTATATTCAAAAAAATAAATGATTTTTTATAATTTTTGTGTACCAATAAAACAGGCAAAAAGTTAAAAATAAACATTTTTTAAAACTGTCGAATTTTAGCTGCCAGTTTTAATATTTCCCAAATTTAAGAAATCTATTATATTATGATGCTAATATCAAATTTTGCCAAATACACTATTATTTTTTATATGCTCGTCTACTCTAACAATTTTTTGGCTTAACTGATTAATTATTAATTTGTGTTGCCGGAAATTTAGTCGCACATTGGGAAAACTTTTAAAAACCATTACAAAAAATAATCGATTAAAATAAATTTACTTAGCTTCTTGTGCTTAAAGGGGTCTACGACAAAACCATTAAAAAAAAATCCCTTATGGGATATCCCAAATGGCGTTAAAATGATTTACCACATAAATTTATTGAATTAATTTATATTATAGAAGCTAACAAGTTTACCCAAAAACAACTTACATTAATCAACTTAAGAAATTAAGTCAGAATCAAGCTGCCAATCTAAGTTGTACTAAATCTCCTCTCAATTCAGTTCCTACATGAAAATAGCACTAAGCATAATTTCTTTTCGAAAACTGAGTGCATAACCCCAGTCACTAACGTTCATACCATGAACTCGGCTAATTCAAATTGCATTTGATTTCGTAAAATTCTATTGCTACCTATTTATGGTACACGCCTTGTATATCCGTTCCACATTTCACCGAATTCCCGTGTCCTCCATGTGTCAAGCTGCAGAACTGTGAATAACAGCACCGCCATTTTGAAATCAAACAAGCCTGTCCAGCGCGCAGCTTGGCTAACACACACACACACACAGAGGCACACACATACATATGCACACTAACACAAGCGCAGGGTTTGTTTTCACTGAAAACCGTCGAAAAACCGCAAAACCGAAACAAAAACTAAAATCACACAAATGGACAGCAAAGTGAATTCCGTGCGCCATTAATGTGAAACTTTTGAGCTAATGCAACTCGGACTATAAAATTTTGGCAGGATAATTGGATACACAGGGAAGTATTCGAGCAACAACAACCAACTACTCGACAAAACATGGCAGCAGTCAAACAATAATAAGCGTCGGCGGGATAAAACAACTTTAGTGCAACGAAGTATTAAATACTCTTTAAAAATCTGAAAAGTTTATACTGCGTTAGCAGTTAAAGATGATTCACATTGCAAAATCTCTACGGAAGAACAAAAAAGGCGAACTGTTCGATTTTGTTTTAATCGAACGTGTTCCGGAAAACGTAAGCGAATAAATTTATATCTTCGCTTATCTTCCTTACTCAGTTTTTTTACAGCTCTAGATCATTCGATTGAGAGAGAAATTTTTTCATGCAAGACATGAACCATTTATGCAAGATTTGAACCACATACAAAATTCAAATAAATTTATTGATTTTTCTATTGAAATCGAAACATAAAAATAAAATTTAATAAATAATCGGCCTTGCTGCGAATGAAGTGTTCGTATTCGTTTTGAAACTGAATATTTGTTGCTCCCAAATTCACCAAAACGAATTTTTCATGTGGTTTGCAACCGAATGTTCTGTCGCAAGAGGAATTAAAACGAATCGGCTAAAGAGGTTTAAAAAATCACGAATTTTATACTGAGCTAATTTTTTAAATATTCTTTGATATTCTTAGATAATATTTATGTCCAGCTATAAATCATATATTTATTGACAATTATTTTTTTTCCGACTCAACCCAAATGTGCACATATTCTACACGAACACATGATGATAGGTGCAATATAAATAAACGAATTAATCGAAAATAAAAACTGAAATATCGACAAAATATTAATTTTCCAGAGAACGCAAAAACGAATCCAAATAACATTATTCGGTTTAGTTTTTTTCGTTTTCCGGAGCACGGCTAATTAATTTTGACTTTTTAATTTTTGAATTAAAAATGTCGTGAATTCAATTAGACAAAACTTTTATAAATTGAAAATAGAAATTGAATTAAAGTATTTTGAGAAACAAGGGATGCATGATCCACACTTTAATACATTTTTGAATTTGTTGACTGTAGTTTCTTCTCTAACAGTTTTACTTATTCAAAAAATATTCAAATTCATTATTCTGTGCGATACTTAGAAGTCAAAATCTCAGCATTAAATATGGGGGCCACTTCTTGAAGTTACTTAATGAAGTAAGTCATAATGAGTTTTGATAATTTATTGAAAGTTGGATTCTAAATTTAGTTAGCCAGCGATAAGAAAGGGTATTTTGCTTTGGCATATGGGCTAATTGAAAAATATACACTTAATGCGCTTGTGCGCTGTTGCATGATTTCACACATAGTATTTATTTTAGTATTACTTAAAGCAAAATACAATTTTTTAAAAAGTGTGCACAAATAGGTAATACCAAAGGCTCGATGGAAATTGAATCGATCGATTTAATTGATACCGAGCTATGTCAAGCGCTTTGAGACATTTTTTTTAAGCACTTTAAAAAGTTTTTGTTGATCTAAAAATATAAAAATGTTAGATAATAACACAAATTCTTAAATTTGTTTAAAAAAAATTAAAATTGGAAGCTACTGATTATTTAAACCAAAATCGTAAAAAAAACTACGACAGCGAATTTCTTTCTCGCTAACCCACTTTAAGAGTGAAAACAAAAATAGAAAAATGTGGTACAGTCGAGGCGGTGCCCGACAGTGGAATACCCTGTACCTTTTGTGTCAAAAAAATTTTTCCTGCATATTCCATCTAAGAACTTTCCAATTGGATTTTTTTTTTTTTTTGGTAAAAATCGATATTTATACCTATAAGTTCCGTAAATTTTTACCCAATTTGATGAAACTCGAATGTTACAACAAAGAACTTATTTAAAGTATACGGGGTAAGTTTCAAGTTGGTATGTTGAGGGGTGTGGGAGAAAACACGGTAAATGGATTGCGGATGGTGGGGGGACCGCATCGATAAAATTTGGATGTGGATTTGTTCATTAGAGCCACATGAATGAGATTACCAAAAATTGTGATTCTAGGTCACTTGTAGCCATAATTACGTAGAGTCAAAAGTTGACGCAGTTTATTGGCAAGGGGAGGTGAAATTTGCACATTTTTGACTATAACTTCTGTTGTATTTGTCCGATTTTGTTCATTTTTTACACATAGATGCATGTATCCACAACGCATCGCTCTGTTGAATTTCAAATGAAAATATTAAACGGTGTGGCTAAAAACCGCGAAACTCTACTGCGGGGGAACGGGGGAAGATATTGACATGATTCAACTTCATCTTCTCAGGAAATATGCGCACCAGCTGGCAAAGTTTCGTGTCTCTAGCTCTTATAGTCTCCGAGATCTAGGCGTTCATACGGACGGACATGGCTCAATCGCTACCCGAGGTTATGATAAGCATTTTGGTATAGAGGACTTGGGGTCTGCCACGCCTCCTTCTGTCCGTTACATGCATTGCACAAATCTAGTATACCCTTTGTACCTATAGGTACAGGGTATAAATACCATCCCGTCTCATATGAATTGACTTAAGAAAATTTTCAGAATTATCTTTTTTTAGTTTCTTCGTGTAAAATTAAAAAATTTCAATGCATGTATTTTTTGAAAAAAAATTCTTTTTTATTAAACTAGTTTATAAATTTTAGGAACATCAAGTGAATCTTGAAAATGAAGAGTTTTTTAGTGTAATTTTGGATCGAGAAACACAAAAATTATATTTATTTGTTTTTTCTTTCCTTAAGAACCCTTTTGCAGATTTGTTCGAAAAACATGTTTTTGTGTACCTTTTTCAGTTATTCGTGAATATCTCGGGAACAAAATTTTGTATCGACATGAGACGAAAACATTAAAAGGTATATTTTACCGTGATATGTCCAGATTAAGTAAAAAATTATTGAAGTTATTTTTTTTTTAAATTACTATTTTTTGGTTAGCTTTTTATTAACAAGAAAACTTTTTTTAAGCTTTGAGCCTAAGGTCTTCAAATTTGGGTAAGAACTGTAGATGTTATGGAAGTTCCAATTTTCGCTCTATCACATTTTTTGATCGAAAAAAAAAATGTTCACTCAAATTTTTTCGTCTGCGTTTCGTCTTCTACACAGCTGCATTTGCTACACAACAATTACGACGTTTTTCCTTTAAATTTGGGAGCTAAGTGCGACCGATTCCATCAGGATATATTGACGAATAACTGAAAAAAGTACATAAAAACATATTTTTCGAAAAAATCTCAAAAACGGTTCTTCAGAAAAAAAATTAATGTAATTTTTGTGTTTCTCGACCCAAAATTAGCCTAAAAAACTTTGCATTTTCAAGTTTTACTCGAAGAACCTAAGATTTGTAAGCTAGTGTAATTGGGTAAGCCCCAAAACATTCAGAGCAGCTACCTTATTATTTGACGGAAGACAAGTCTATCAAAAAAAAAAAGTGTTTAGGCCATAATACGTTTGTTTAAAAAGAAATCGTAATTAAATTTGGAAATCTAAAATTTTTTATGTACTTAAGCAATATACCGAATTTGATTGCAATGTATGGGTACAGGGTATCTCAAAGTCGTCAGCGTGCATCAACTTTTATTTTTGCAAGTTTAGTTCAAAAAACATTTTCGTAATGAATTTACCAATATAGCTTATATAGCCGTACTTTTGCTCTTAAAGGGTATTAAAAACCTTATTCAATTTTGCAGCTGTTTGAAAATTCGGCAAGTATATGTGATTGGGTGTGTGTGTGGCTGTGTGGTTGTGTGTTCGTGGACCTATTCATTGATTAGTTAAAACTTTATGGCTTACAAAGTCAGTTGTGAGCTTTTGGTAAATTTATTTTGGCATTTAGAGATTGGCCAACTACAACTTGAACTTTAAAGGCTTTTCCATTTACCATGGCGACTTTTGTCTATGTACATAAGTGTGTGTGTGTGTTTGTGTGTGTGTGTGTGTGTGGCATTAGCAGCAGTCAACTTCAATTAGACATGCCGCAGCAGCAGCATAAGTAACAACAACAACAACATGCTGCAAGCTAATAGAAATGGCTTTTGCCAAGGCACGTCTCAAGACATCAGTGAGTCCTTCGGCTGCTCAGTCAATGCCTGTTTATTGCCTTTTTACATGTACAACACCTAAGTACGAAAAAAAAAAAAAAGTCCAAACTAGAACTGTATTTGAGTCTCAAGTCTCGTTTTTTTTTTGGTTCGTACTAGCCATTGGCTATTGGCCAAGTTGTCAATTCGGATTTGATACACGCCTCAGTGTCTCTCTGGGTCGCCTATTTTTTCGGGGCGTCTTGTCCTGTAGTCCTGCATCAAATCAAGTCGCAATAGACTTGCGATACTTGTCAGTGGAAATTATCATCATGCAAAAGGAGAAAAGTTATAAATTTTCCGCTTGCAGCCAAAAGGCAATCAAGATCAAGATACACATGCAAACACACACATAGACATAGACAGCATCGGCTGCAGCCGCCATTTTGCTATTTCGCCATTTTGTTACAAATAAGCAGACATGCATGGCGGCATTTCCGGCTGCTTGGCACCATTAGTAAGTAAGTAAGTAAGTAACCACCGCCCACCTACCCTTGCCACTCTCCAAGTTTATCTTGCTCTGCACTTTGCTGTATTTTCTTCTCTCGTGCAGATAAGCAGTTTTCCTTTTCAGCGCTAGAAGGAAAAACTTGTTTTTCAAAAAGCGCATTTGACATGTGTTTCACTAGCAACAACAACTCTACGAACTATAAAAACTTCGCCGCTCCCCCCTCTTCCGGCACTCTAATATCTTTGCGTGTTTTTCTTAGGCCAGCGTTTGTGGTTCCAACTTTTTGGCATCTTCTCCACACTTAGCGCACTCCATAGATACATATATATATATATATATAAATATGTATCCATTTGTTCATTATTTTGTTTTCATTTTCTTTGCGGCAAGTTTGCAATTGAATTTTATTGTATCTCTTGGATTTTAGTCAAAAATAATAAGTTTTTTAGCTATAAAATGCCCCTGCCACTTTATCTCTTGACATTTTCAAATAGATTTTTATGGCGTTGCCAAAATAAAGTAGCCCTTGGAAAAAAAAAACAAAAAGCTTATGTTTTTTTAAGGCCTTTTAGTGGCTTTCATAAAGTGTCATTTGGCAGACAGTTTTTTTTTGTTCAGAACATTTTCTTTATTTGTAATTATGGACATAAAAAGTAGAATAGACGAGTCTTTGGCAAATTGGCAACTTAAGCTGCCGCAGGCACAAAGTAAAAGTTAGTAGCGAATTTAAAGTCTTAATTGTTAATTAGAATTAATTAATTAAATGGAACAGCGTATTATATGCTTTTGATTGGAGAGCACTCAATACGCAGTGTATTGAAAATTTGTGAGCATAATTGAAGAAACGTTTGTGTATTTTTGTATATATTCTTTGAGCTAAAGAATATTCCATTTTATATCATTAATAAACAAAATATTTAGACTCACGTGAGCCTAATCAATAAAAAAAGTTTGACATTTTCACAAATTGTAAGCCTAATCGAGGAAACCTTCGTAAATATATTTTTTATGCCTTGGGTCAACCAATATACCATTTTATATCATTAATAAACAAAATATTTAGGCTCACGTGAGCCTAATCAACAAGAAAATGTTGACATTTTCACAAATTATTCTCTATAATCGCTGCATTGTAAATTTGTGAGCCTAATCGAGGAAACCTTCCATGTCCATTCCTTTTATTATATTCCGGTTAATATCATTAATAAACAAAATATTTGGGCTCATGAGCCTAACCAACAAAAAAAATTGACTTTTTCACAAATTACCCGCTGTATGACAAATTTGTGAGCCTAATGGAGGAAATCTTCTTGAATATCTTTTTCATAACTTGGACTTAATAAACAAAATATTTAGGCTCACGTGAGCCTAATCAACAAGAAAATGTTGACATTTTCACAAATTATTCTCTATAATCGCTGCATTGTAAATTTGTGAGCCTAATCGAGGAAACCTTCCATGTCCATTCATATTATTATATTCCGGTTAATATCATTAATAAACAAAATATTTGGGCTCATGAGCCTAACCAACAAAAAAACGTTGACTTTTTCATAAATTACCCGCTGTATGACAAATTTATGAGCCTAATGGAGGAAATCTTCTTGAATATCTTTTTCATAACTTGGATCAACCAATATTCCATGTTATATCATTAATAAACAAAATATTTAGGCTTGTAAGCCTAATCAATAAAAAAAATGTTGATATTTACGTAAATTATTCTCTACAATCGTTTCCCCTTTCTCTTCAATTCGCCTGCAATCCTCAATGTATTAATACGAGAATTTTCACAAAAATTTGCTTGTTTTTGGAAAAAAATTTGGCAGACTTGTCAAAAAGCGGAAGCTCGGAGTTCTCCAAGCGGCCCATAGATTTAAAAAAAACAGAATTTTTTCATTTTATTTTTTATGTTTTTTTATTCAATTTTTTTTTTAAGTTTTTTATTAGCGAAAAATGGGATTCATCACAAAAAGATTTAATAAATTCAAATTTATGCATAGTGGTGACTAGTCATCAATTGATCCCTCTTTGCTCTCAACGACTCTAGCTGCTGGGCATTCGTCTTTCAAGCAACGCTCCAGCTGATTCGCATGTTTATACCTTACCAAAGGTAAAAGTTAAAGAAAGGTTCAATTTTTGCAAATAAATCTAGCAAAGAGCAGACATTGTAGAACACTCAAAAGTTAGCTCCTTCTGATCCAACACATGCTATGGGATTGCCCGGCGCTTCTTAGAAGACAAACCCAGTTTCTGGCTAAACCATTCTTAGAGGACCTGGGTCGCCTGGCTTATGTGCCCAAAGCGGATCTGGCCACTTTTGTCGAATCCTCAAAATTGTTCTGCAAGGAAAGGGACTTGGGCGACTAGGAATGCCCACCAGCTCTCTTTTGACCCACGAAAAAGTCTTCCTCTATCCTTACCCCCCGTTTCACTTTCATACTTCTTTCTTCCCTTACACAATAAGGCATCACAATGGACCACATGGTCTCTGGGTGAGCTCAGTAATTGATTAAGCTGCCTAATCAACCTAACCTAACCGACCTCCTCCTGGACAAAAAAAATTGATCCAAACATGTACTTTCGTCTTTCCGTCGTTATAGACGTCTGTCTGAACGCCTAGATCTTGAAAATGGTAAAGGGTAGAGCAACCAAACTTTCAAGTTAGATACCCCATAAAGAGAATTAAGTTTATTTTATTTTTTTATTAAGGGTTATATTATACAGCTCTAGTAGGGGCATTACATAGCAACTCAAAAAAAAAGTCTAAAGTTTCCAAGGCATACTCCCTTTATTTATAAAGGCATCCAAAATTGTTTTCGTAAATTTGATCGAAATTGGTATACTATATCATATAGCCTCTCATAGGGTCGATCGGCCGAAAAAGTTTTTAGGGCATAATTTTCAATAAAGATATCGTAAGCAAAATCGGTTGTCAAAAGTTTTTTGCCTTATTTTATTTGTTGTGATGATAAAGTGTATCCCAAAGTTGTCCGTGTCTGACTTTAACGTGCTCTACTTAAAGAAGTTGGCATGGTGCTTCAGCAGCTCTTCCCTGAAAGCATCTTAACTTCAGTTCCAAACCTTGCAAAATCTTTCGCCTTGTGATGGCTCTCAATGTATGTCTTGAACCTTTGCGACATTTATTGGCTGGCTTGATTGCAGCTGCTGGAAGATTACAAAAGAAAGTTTACGGAGAAAATGGAGCGGAGTGGCATGATGCCCGTCTCAGAAAGGCAATTCATTTGGTATTTTCGGAAATCAACTCATTCCTAATTCGCATTCCGTCCGTTTAGTCATTTGTGCCTTGGGGTAAAGAAAAAGGGGAACCAGACAGATTGCACAGCATTCTAGATAATCGCTACTCAATCGAACAATATGGCGATAATCCTTTTTATACCCTGTACCTATAGGTACATAGGGTATACTAGATTTGTGAAATGTATGTAACGGACAGAAGGAGGCGTGGCAGACCCCAAGTCCTTTATACCAAAATGCTTATCATAACCTCGGGTAGCGATTGAGCCATGTCCGTCCGTCCGTATGAACGCCTAGATCTCGGAGACTATAAGAGCTAGAGACACGAAACTTTACCAGCTGGTGCGCATTTCCTGAATCAAGTCAATATCTTCCCCCGTTCCCCCGCAGTAGAGTTTCGCGGTTTTTAGCCACACCGTTTAGTATTTTCATCTGAAATTTAACAGAGCGATGCGTTGTAGTTACATGCATCTATGTGTAAAAAATGAACAAAATCGGACAAATACAACAGAAGTTATAGTCAAAAATGTGCAAATTTCACCTCCCCTTGCCAATAACCTCCGTCAATATTTGACTCTACGCAATTATGGCTACAAGTGACCTAGAATCACAACTTTTGGTAAGCTCGTTCATGTGGCTCTAATGAACAAATCCACATCCAAATCGATGCGGTCCCCACCCCCCGCAATCCATTTACCGTGTTTTCTCCCACACCCCTCAACATACCAACTTGAAACTTACCCCGTATACTTTAAATAAGTTCTTTGTTGTAACATTCGAGTTTCATCAAAATGGGTAAAAATTTAGGGAACTTATAGGTATAAATATCGATTTTCACCAAAAAAAAATAAATTTTAATTGGAAAGTTCTTAGATGGAATATGCAGGAAAAATTTTTTTGACACAAAAGGTACTGTCGGGCACCGCCTCGACTGTACCACTTTTTTTTTCTGAAGTATTTCTGGAATTTAGTTCTCGTAATAAGTTTATTTATGCACATTTAAAAAATATTCATATTATTATTATTAAATATGAAGAATACCACGCGGAGATTGTTAAAAACAATGGAACTTTGTTTAGGTTTTCAGAAAGAATTTTATCCAATAGTATTTCTTTAACTAAACATTAGATTTTTTCAATTATTAGTGTTGAAAAAATAAATAAATTCTTGGAAATTAGCGTTTCTTTCCAAAATAAGTTTCAAAATTTTTTTAAGTTTTTATAATGTTTGTGGATTTTTGCAATGTCTGTAAATATAACAAAAATTCGTTATTTTGTTTTTGGGAATGACATTAAATATTATAAAAGGATTTTGGCCATTCTTCTGTATCTTACCAAAATTGTTTAAAGTGTATAAAAATAAATGGCGTAACTGAAAAAAGCTGTGGAGTCCATTAATTTCTATAAAGATACCAATAAAAATCGTATTTTTGGTATTAGCAAAAGTTTTAAATATTATGGAAAGTTAAAAGCGTCCAAAAAAAGGTATTTTGCTTAAGGGACCGTAGCCATACTACGTGACCCAATTTTTACTATTTTGTAGCCCCTTCCGCCGGTACAGTGACCAAGCATGGTATTTTCAAGACCCACTAATCTTGAAAGCAGCCGGCTCTGCGGAAGAGTTAATACTTATAAATGGCTTATATTTTTTCTAATTTGTACTGTTTCTATTAGAACTAGCATTTAGCCAAAAAACCTATGTACTTGCTGGTAAACACATTCCTGTCCAACGCTCTAGTTTTAGTCCGCTTTGGTTTCCCTCCACATAGCCCTAGCATAGCATCACTGCCTGAGCTCTTCGGCCACATTCTTGATCCCATTTAAAACCAAACTAGCAAACATTTTGCTTTAAGCCGCATTTTGTTGGGCTTTTTGCTGACTTGCCTCCAACTGCAAAGGTACTCCGAAAAACCGCAACCACATTACACCAGGCTGCGAAAAAAAGAAAACCAAGTCATATATTATATTTAAGCATATATCATTCATTTAGCCTGCTCCAAAGCACTTCACCTGAGTAACACAAATCAAGAAATATTACGCAGACCAAGATAAAAGCGGGCAAAAAGAGACCGCAGCTAAATAGACAAAGTGAAAAGGAGCAAAATCCATGAAAGGATTGGATTACTTGCTGTATGGGTCTCATTTTAGATGAACCCACAAATGCTCTTAACTGTACTAAATATTGCATACTTTTTGGCCACAAGCACACATGGCTTGGCTAGCTCTTCCCGCTAGAGTTATCAGCCTTGTTCCCCCGAGGCCTTGAGTTTTGCCAGCAAATTATAATTGAGTGCATTGAACCGTCGTAGCGCTCTCTGTCGTGCTCTCTGAAATCCCACGGCGGCGTTGCCATACTGTTTATGAGCGCCCACCTGAAACCGAAAAAAGGCATAAAAAAATAAACGAAACACAATCATTTTGTGGAGTTGTGTAGATTTTTTTTTTGTTTTTTGTTTTTTCATTTTTTTGCACAGCGCTTTAATGATTTGAACCGACTGAGTCTGGGTCTTGGAACTCGGCGCGTCTCTGGGCTACGCTTGGCCTGCCACTTGAGACGCACAGCAGCACTATGTACATATATATATATACATATTTATGTATACATGTGTAGGCATGTCTGTATGTGTGTGTGTTGGTTGGCCTGACTCTGTGCGTCCTCATCGTCGTCTTCTGGGCCATAAATTCACAACGTTGCCATTTTAATGAATGGATTTCTTAATGTAATGTTTTTTCGTGTTGTTCTGCGGGTTCTGCTTGTTCTTGGCCCATTAAGGCCCGGCTTCCAATGCTTTCAGCAGCTCTTGCTTACGCCCAAAAATATGCTTTAATTTATTGACTAATTTAAGCCAATGTCTTTTTGGCTTTCTTCTGCTAATAAATAGATATAATGGTAGGCCATAATGGCTGCTTTTAGCGCCAGTTATAGCCAACTTTTGATTTCATTTATGTAAGAGCTAAAATTTTTCGACTTTTTATAGATTTTTTGGAAAAGAAAAACTTTTTAATTAGACGCAATTCGTTGCTGTTGTCTGCCAGCTGTCAGCTTAAGTGACGATTATTAAATTTAATTAAGCGAGATTTCATGGCACATATGTGCACTGAGCGAAATATCTAAGGCCACTTCAGGTGTTAGATAGAAGAAATTTGCAAACACAATTATAATATATGCAGTCTATCCAGAAAATCAAATCATCGGACATGCTGTTAAAGATACAAGGTTTATAGTTTTTGTCGAAATCGGAAAATCTACTTTTATAGAAGTCCAATAGCTTTAATCTTATGTTCCAGTTATTAACAGAATGTCAGGAAACAAATTTTTTTCAATTACATATTTAGAGCTATAAAATTGATCAAATTCTTCACCTTAGAAAAAATTATTCGACCTTTGCACTGTGGGCCCAGATTTTCATATTTTGGCCAAAAGCCTGTCATTTCCATAATAATTTTTTTAGAGCGATGTAATTTTACCTGCTAAAGGATCGAACTATTTTTCTAGGAAGTTTGAGCCTCCTCAGTTTTTTTTAGATTTAGATAATCCATACCAAAATTGGAAAAAATTTAAAAAAAAACAAAAAAAATTGTTTAACTTAATTAAAAAAAAAAAACTGTTAATTGGAATTGGACCATATTTTACACAGAGGTGTAGATATGAGCTCCACATACATTGATATGTGACATGGTATACCCAAAATATTGAATGTTTTTGGAGTAATTCAATTTCAAAAATTCATATTTCAATTTTTAAGTTTTTTCGTCAAAATTGATCATTTTTACATTTTTGATGTGCATCTTTGTCAGTATGCTCTAACCTTTTCAAATTGTACTTTTTTTTTACATTTTAGTACAACTTTTAAAAAAATAGTTATTAAAGCATACTTTTAGGCAGCTAAGAAATTAAAAAAAATAGTAAAATTTCTTGGGGGTCAATTTTTAAAATTCAACTTTTAAATACAAAATTCAATTTCCGCAAATCTTGAGAAATTACATTTTGTTGTAAAACATGTGAGAAATTTATAAAAAAAATTTTTGATAAAATATCGAGTGGTAGTCGGACGTACCCTTAAAGCAAAGCAGCCAAATGTTAAAAAAAACTAAAAAAAATCTTTTTAACTACTCGAATATATTCAAAACCGAAAAGTTTTTAAGCTCAGTTTTATTTTTTTTTTTTGAAGTTATACTTATAAAGAATAGAGATTTCGTAGCTACATGTATCATGGTAAATACAGGTGTTTTTTTTGTAAATTATCGCGAAAGGTCAAAAAATACAAAATGTCAACTTTGATGGCTAATTACTTAAAAACCACTGATTATAATTTACTAATTTTTTCTGCACGGTAAACCTTAATATGTGTAAAATCATATTCATATATCGTTTTGTCCAAATTTTGACTTTCATCAGAAGGACTTTTGGCCAAAATCTGGCCGAGCGGGCCTATTGTGCATTGTTAAAGAAATATTTTCAAAATGGGCATTAGAGTGTTAATTTGAGTTTATGGCTAATTGTAGCTTACTTTTAAAAATTGTTTAAAACCAATCACAATGATTAATAATAATTAATTTTAGACCTACCTTGCATCTGCTTGGATCATAGAATTTTTCTCAGTGTGCACACATATATACAACCACATACTCTTAGCAACACCTCATTAGAGCCTCACCTGAGCTCAGACCCAAAACCAAATGGGAAGGCTGTAAAAAGGTTCACTAGGGGCGCATAAAGTTCCGATTAGACTGCCATATGATTTCCAACCCTAGTGAAACACCCAAAAACAACAACAACAACGTAATTTGGTACAAATGAATGAACACATGTTTTGTGAGCTTATACGAGCGTTGCCGAAAAGTATTCCATGGTATTCCGCAAGAGATGCGTATGCGATATTATCTGCGCACGTCATTGCCATAACCTGTACCCAAGGCAGGACCTCAAACCCCCAAAGAGGACGACACCCTGAACAACCCACGAGCATGGTGCGAAAACATACGCCTTGGGCGACAAACACCGAGTGTGTGTATGAGTGTGTTTACGAGTGTGTGTGCGTGTGTATTGTTGTGTGGGTTGTTGGCCACCTTTTGTCATCGTTTTCGTCCTTGTTGCGCGATAACAAGCATCATAAATCCTTTTTGCTTGTAAATGGCGCACGGCTCCGGTCTCTGTCTCACGTAGTACCACCAAGCAGTGCACAATGGGCCAAATGAGCATTAATGAACAATAAATTTAAATCATAATTAAAAGCCAGACTGTAGGCTCATATTGACAAAAAAATGATCCAAGAAATACTGGTAATAGCAGAGTCTTGATAATTATTTTTTATTATTATATTTAATATTGATTAATTAAAAAGCATAAGAAGCAGCAATTGGTCATAAAAAGTAAAACAAAGTGCACCATAAAAAGCACATACAACGTTTTTTTGTTTTATTATTTAATTAATCAATTTTAAAAAAGGCAATTGATTTTATAGGCAAGCTGCTGTTTTTATTTTTTAAGGAATTATAATAAATAAAAAAAATATTTGTTAGGTCTTATAAGCTTTTAAATGCAATTAAGAGTTTTATGAGTTTTATTCCAAAGTCAATTATTTTTTGCAAAAATTAGTGTCTTTGCCAGAAAACGTCATATAAAAAAAAAACTTAAATTTTTTAAGTCTGCTTTTAATTGTTATGGCTCTTCATAATTTCACTTTTTTAGGCACATTATGTGAGTTTTTCTTTTAAAATTTAAGGAAATATTTTGAATAAGTGTCGAAAATCATAGTTGGGAAGAACTACCCAAAATGCTACCAAAATGAAGACTGGAACTAACCAGTATTCATTTTTTATTCCAAAAATTTGCAGATTGTTTTTTTTTAACATAAATAAAATGTTAATTCAAAAAGAAAGCTAATTTTAATGTTTAATTAACAAAACTCTTTGGTAGACTAGTTGAAAGCAAAATGTATCCTCAACATGTTGTTTATGGCGTATGGCCCTTTACCAAACTGTAGATAATTGAATTACCCATCGATTATATGTAGAACATATTTTTTCCAAATTTAAGTTTTGGTCGTTATTTATCCATTCATATGAAATTTTTCGTAATTTTCAACAAAATTTTCAGAAAAATTCTAATTCGAACGTAATTAAAATATAAAAAAAAAAAGTGTTTCATTCAGTTTTATTCATGGTTCGTAAAGTTCGATCGATTAGGAAAAAAATAAGTGGCTGTTTATCAAAATCGGAGAAAAAATGTAGAAACAACAGGAATTTTTGGAAAAAGTTAAAAATGTCAATTTGTTTAAGAAACCAAACGTTTTATATGAATATTTCGTTTGTTTATAAAGATATAGTAACCAAATTTTGCAATCAAAAGTTTCTTAGAGTTCTCAAGCTCTGTACAAATATTTTCAAATTTTTTTGAAAAATTTACTATAAATTACGAAAAATTTCCTATGAATGCATAAACATAGTCCAAGCCGTATTGTATCAACAAAATTTTCATTTCGCCCACTGTACATAACTACCAGGCTCAGGCTCCGGCTGCTCTTTTGGTATCCATCTTTTCCATGCATTGGGCGTAGCCGCTACTTTGACTCCAGTTCCGAGCCGTAGAAAATATGTCTGTCTGTCTAGCTGCTGGGCTTTGCCATCGTTTGTTATTGTTTGCGGTTTGTTGGGCACCACGGCTTTGCAATCGCGACCTCATTGTGTCCTGTACCGTCATATATCAAGTGGCAGCCCTGGCACGCCCCCTAGCGGCGACAATTTTTCGTTAGTTTTCTCAGACCTTTAACACCTAGGGAGACCTGGAGACAACACATGTTTCTTAGTATTTGCCAAACCATTTCTGATGCTTTCAGTTGCCTACATTGTGGCTAGTCCCTAGTCTTATCAAAAATTCCACTAACTTAAATTTCTTGCAATTTGAATATTGGCCATATGCACCGCCAAGTTGTGGCCAAAGCCGGCAACACACTCTCTGCTTCGAAAGGATTAAAAAGTTGTCTTCACGAGCCAGCCATAAAGTAGACTCTAGCCATAACAAACAAAAAAAAAAAAGAAGGAATATTGCGCGGTTGCACTCAGGACTTAGTGAAGGACACCAATGACCAAGCGACTACACCCACTGAGTCTACATTCCAAAATTGCTACTTTAACGCCTGTGGTTGCGGTTCTGTCCACAGTTCTAGTTGTTGTTCCCAAGGATATTTGCATTTCAAATCTACATAGCGCGACCTACGCCAGGCCCTGCCTAATAAGCCTTGCAACCCTGGATGGCAGCTGCGTTTTATCCTGGTCCTGGTTCGGTTACTGGCTCTGCCCTAAAATGGCTTTGGCATCAACGCCAACATACGCACACACACATGCACAAATTTATGAATTTTTGTGGTGTCTACTGGAGCCCGGCGGCGTACACTGAGAAAAAAGTGTAGCGGGAATGATTTGTTAAAAGCAGGAATTGGATCCGAAACGAATTTGTTTGCAACATCTGTGTATTCTTGGCATAACCAGTTAAGTCCAGTAGAAACTTGGATTCGGGATGTCCCGGTTTAAAAGTCTAGTTTTTTGTCCCGTTGTCAATATTCTCTAGGAAAATCTCGCGCTTTTTTTTTCTATTTGGTTGCAAAAAATGATTTAAAATCATATTTACGAATGAGTACGTGACAACTAGAGAGTGAGGGGGTTAAAAAATTGTACAATTTGGGTCACTTAGTATGGCTACGGTCCCTAACTTCCGAACCGATATAACCTAAAAACATAATTCGATTAGTTATTCTTACTGATCGATTAATATCATTGGCAAAATCGGTTTAACCGTTAAAGGCCTATACGCCTATAAAATATCCCAAATGGGATAAAGCTAACCCATAAAGTTCCAACAATTTTCCAAGAGATTGGTTTATGTACCTGAAATAAAATATTATACGAATAACAATAACCAGTATCATTCCAAAGATTTAAGATGAAGATCTGTAATAAATTCCTTAACCCGCAAAATATCCCCCAACTAAATTTTCCAAATAAGTGGAAATGACAAAACTTCATATAAAAAAAAAGTCCCAAATGGGATATCCCAAATGGGATATCTTATTAAGTGCCAGCTGTGCACACCAAAATCGTTAAAATTTTATTTTCAACCGAAATTATTCAACTTCTTGCACTTCATTTCTCTCAGTGTAGCTGCCATCTACGGCCAGACACAACTCTGGTAATGCAATCTTGACAGCATTTGCCCGGTTTTTGGAAAGCTGAAAATGAGTCTTGTCACTTTTGATTTGGTTTTACTGCCATGGTGAATTTTTGATTTGTTGCCATGGTCCTTGTTTGCTCAGTTTCATGCCAGGACTACAGTGGAATTGAGTTAAGAGCAGCAGCAGCAGCAGCAGGAGCAGCTGAAGCATCCACATTTGATGGCAATAAAATCGTCTGTGAAATTGCCTGCGAATGAGAGACACTTTATTTTTGGGAAATGCAATCGAGCAAGTTGGGAAAATATCAATGAAAGTTTAAGCTCGTGCTCTTTATGACGACAGGCTCTCGAATTGGGAAATTATTATGGGATTTAGTGTGTCATTCGCATAAGTAAAAGGTGTTTTTAGGGTCTTTAATAGTTTTTATAGTTGGCACACTCTGGAATTTTAAGCACCAGCAAATAGAATGGGAACATTTAAAAAAAACTATTAAAAGGTGGCGCTGGCGCTCTTTGGTAAAAAAATTTGTAAATTGCTTTTATATTGGTGCTAAAATTTTTTACGAAAAATACTTTGATTTTAGAATCCATTTTGTGTTAAAAAAAATATCCCAAAAAAGGGAATTTTTTTTTTATATGAAGTTTTGACGTTTGGTGCGGAATTTTTGCATGCTGCTTATGGGCCTTTAGCAATTTAATATTTTTTTACGACAGAAGATGAATTCAAGAGCTATTAGTAAAGATAACTGCTAAACCAAGTCTACTTTATTAGCCATATACGGCTCACATGGACTTCTTGGCTTTTAACGATTAAAAACCGAAACTACTTTTAAGGAGGTACTATTTTAACAGGGAAATCTGTTCAGAATATAAAAAATTATTATGTGATCAAATCAAATAAGGGAAGTCAATTTTTTTTTTTTTTTGCCATATTAGTAGGTCCTCCGTGAACTTAAGTACGCCTAAAAAGTTCTCAACTTAAGGCCCAACGTAGTTCGAAAAGTTTCGCACGGAATGACAAAACTTCATATATTTGGGATATATCATTTGGGATTTTTGTTTTTATATGAAGTTTTGTCATTCCGTGCGAAAATTTTCGAGCTGCGTATGGGCCTTTAGCTAATTAATGGCGCTCAGGTTGTTCAAAAATTATATCGCTGTTTATAAGCTTCTTTGTTTCTTTTTTCAAATATTTAAAAATTTCGAAAAATTACAAGACGTTTCTTTAATTGTTTTAGCCAGGACCTCAACGCTTTTGCAGAACTAAAATTGATAAAATTTTAGATAAATTCAAATTTGTTCAGAAAATTTAGCTTTTTAATTCTGAGTTGTTTCGTCTAAACTTTTATTTGACCAAGCTTTTGGATGTTGTTGATTTAAATTTTTATTAATCAAGATTCCTAAACTTTCATTAAAATTTTTCATAGCCATCATTTAAAAAAAAAAAATTACAAAATTTATTTAATAATTAGTTAAATAATTAGTTTAATATTTTTATTGAATATATCACCCAACCAATAATTAATAATAATTTAATACACCTAATTCTGTTTTTACACAGTGGATACGTTCCAGAAATCCTTAAGTTGCTCTGCAAATAAATTTGAATTTCTAAAAGATTAGGTCAATAAAAATATTTTTCTTCAAAATTTCAATCAAATAGCTTTTTTTTATAATCGTTAAATCGTATAAAATTTTGTAAAAATTTTTTTTTTTTGACCGAGTTATTTCAAAACCGCGTAAAATGTCCGTGTATGTCACCTACGAATTTTTTTCAACAAATGACACAGAAACTTGAAAATATAACCATTTTTTATTTTTCCTTATTATTGTTTTTAATAATTATTTTTTAAAAACACCAAAATAAGAAAACCCATTAAATGTTTACATAATAGAAAAATATTTTCCAGTTCGAATTTGAATTTTTGTCTCTTATTTTTTTAAATATCAGTAAATGAAAAATCATTTTTGCACTCTCCCTATATTCATTTATTTATTGCAAATTTGTTTATTTTATTTATTTTTCCAAAAACTATTTATTAATTTTAAACATTTGCCTTGACAAATATTTAAATCTCTCTTAAAGTCAGCGGGTCTTATTGCTTATCGATTAACAAGCACAAAATAATAAATGCAAAATAAATACCTTTAATTATTTGTACCTGTTTTATTAGCACATATATTTATGATAATATTTTAATTTTGCCGTATATTACAGTTTTTATACAACTAAACAAGTACATATCTACAGATTTTTAAACATTTAAGCGCTTTCGCGCCGATAGTAGTCTATCGATAAACGAAAACGGCAAGCACAAAACGTAATGGCCAAAAATACCTTTTTGTAAGGCAACTAAAATACCACGCTCTCAAAATACCAAAGTGCAATTTGAGCGCAAACAGCTGCGCTCTCTTGCTGTTAAGCCCAACATGCGCCATGCTCAAAAATGTTAACTAACATGCGCCAGAGAGTACCAAATAGCAGAGGCGAAAATTCTCTCCGAGTTCGAAAGTGCCGTTGAAACTTTATCCAACGACTTGGGCTCGTCTGGTGTAAAAGCAAAATCAAACACAAAATAAAGTCACACAAGCAACAGCAATGGTAGTTCGTGTTGATATTTATGCATTGAAGAAAGAATGGCAAAGGCAAAAGCAAAAGGATGCATTGGCTCGGCTGCTTTGTGTTCTTACGTTAAGCCATTGACTTAGGCTCGGTCATAGCAAAACGATTTTTTGGCTGTGGCTGCGTTTGTTTTGATGTTTATGAATGGTCTTAGAAACATTTCAGTTTTTATAGGTTTTGATAAGCCTTTAATCATGAAAATCTGGTATGAATCTACTTGACCCTGACTAGTAAATAGATAAAAAGAAGCTTTCAATTATTTACCTTATAATAATAATAGCAAAGGGTAAATAAACAAAACGCAAGATCCACTTCGAATTTTGTTTCGTTTGCTTTGCATTGTGTTTGCGAGCTCTTGTCGGTGATAAACTTTTAACATTTTCGAACTCGGAGAGAATTTTCGCCTTTGGTCGTAGCGTCTGTTAGAGCGCTGTTAAAATGCGCAGAGCTCGCTGTTTCTTTTCAATGCCTATTCGCATTTTCTTCGCATCGTTCGCGCTCTCAACAAGTCGTGGGAGTCGGTATCGGAATAAAATTAAAATTCGCCGCTGAAAGTGAAAAACGTTCGCTCACACACACGCAAACGCATATAGTGAGGCAGAAATATGTAAATCTAAACGGTATAGAAAACAAAAATAACAAAACACACGATGATAATGTTAATAATAATAACAAAAAATGCATAAATTTATGAATAAGTGCAAACAACAACAACGGCAACTGGGTGTAGCAGTTGTTGTTGTGTCAAAGTGGCGCTGTGTTGTAAAATATCTGATCTGAAGCAGCCAGAAAAATCTGTTGTTAAATCTTGCAGATACAATTTAAGTGCGCGGCCCGCAAAATAAAACGAAATGAAATGAAAAGTTAAAAATAAATATACGGCATAAAGAGGCAGCAACATCAACAGGGCAAGGCAATGGCTGCGGCGGCGGCAGCAACGACGTCGACGACGTCACAGCGCAGCACACAGCACACAGACAAAAACAACAACAACAACGGCACAGCATAGTCGCATCAAACGCGCGCTACTGAGAGGGACGTGATTTCTCTTGTGCCTGCCTGTTCTTCAACAAAACGTTTTTGTCCTCTCTGTGCTTGCCCCCCACCCTGCTGCTTATTCATTCGTAGCATCATTCAATTTCTCACAAACTTTGCTGCTCACATGTGCTCTCAGCACATTTATTTTGCGCACATTTTTCGCTCGCCGCTTTTGTGGCCATCTTTCCGTTTACATTTTATGCACTGTTTCGAGTTGTTTTCATCCTTTGATCCTTTTTGCGCTTGTCATTCGCCATTCGCCACTCGGCTACCGCATGGGCTTTTGACCCCCTCATCCCCCATAGAACTGTCTGCTCCACAGCGGCAGCAGCAGCAGCAGCATCTCTCTGCCGCTGCCAGTTGTCTGTCTGCTTTGGTCTGTCTTTGTCTTCCATTCAGTCGCAGTCGCAGCAGAGCAGTTCGTACAAAAATAAAATCTGTGTGCCAGATGATGCCGTAAGAAAAAAAAAAAAAATGTGATTTCTGTGTTTTTGTCTTTGCCGCCGCCGCCAACCGCCAACAAAAAAAGGAATATAAAATATAAATAAATATCTAAAGAGACAGCAAAAAGTGCAGCAGCAAAAAGCACGTCGCGACGCGCCACAAAACTGCAAATATTTTGCGTAGTATCTTCTGGATGTATCTGTGGGGCAGCTGCTGCTCTCTATAGTGCCACAAGAGACCTACGGGCTGCCCAACAACTAAAAGTGCTTATAAATAATTAATAAACAAATGAAACTTATAAACAATACGACGCTTATAAACAATTGTTCATTGAAAAACGCGTGGCTGCTGTTTGTCGACGTCGTCGCTCCTGTTGGTCGTCTCTCTCGCTTTGGCACGCGTTTGCGCCGTGTTTGCCTCTTTGTCGTTTTTTTTTTGCGCATTTTGCTTTAGCATTAAAATTCTGTTTTCGTTTTGTGTTTTGGGCATGCCGAACAGACAGCACAAAGCACAGAAAGGATGCTTTGCAAACCCTTAAAAAATAATATAATTTTTTTTTAAATATGCTTTGTTCTGTTAACACGTGCGTAATTAAATGTAAATATAAAATAACTGCGCAAAAGTGTGACAGGCATAAAAATTTATATCTAATAATGTTAAGTGCATAATTTTATATTTTAATGTTTGTTATAATTATTTGTTTTCTATTAAATGCCGCAGTGCTGCAATTATAAAACACACGCAATAATTTATTGTGCCAAACCAAAAAAACATAATTATAGCTATAACTTGTCAATAAACAAGCAATCAAAATAAAACTATAAAAAATATTGTTTATCAATTAAAACAAATAAAAAAGTGCTCAACAACTTAGCCGCCCATTTTAAAGCGCTAAAAAAAAAATTCAATTTACACCACAAAATATTATAATCAAAGCGTGGTTTTTGTTGTGCCCAAGTATTTGTGACGTCACTGTTAATATAAAAAGCCGTCAAACTGTGGGGCTCAGGGGCATTTTTTCTTCCTCCGCAAGGAATGTATTATCCGGTAAGCAACAAAACAACAAATATACATATATCTACATACATACAAACAAGCAAAATGTCAGTTGACAAATTGCTTAAACAAACAAAACGCGCTTAAACAAATACAAAAAAATTTCAAAGAAAAATGTTGACAAAAAAAAAACAGTGTAAACATAAATACTTCCAAGCAGCAAAAACAACAACAACAAGCAGTCCAAAAAAACAACAACAATAGCTGCAATTTGTTTGTTTGACTGCTGCTGCAGTTTTGTTGTTGTTTGTTTGTTGTTGTTGCTTTTACAATTTTTGCTTGAGCTGCTGCCGTTACTTTCATTGTTGTTGTTTGCTGCTGCTGCTGCTGTTTAAGACAAACACTCTCACTCTCTCTCTCTGAATCTGTTTCTCTCATTGTAACCCAAGCTCAGCTGTGAGTTAAGTTTACTTTTACTTTGACTTTTTCAAATACACTAAACAAAGAGTTAGATTAGGAATGTCATGATAAGTGTCACAATGCAAGTGAAAGTGTTTCTGCATATCGAATTAATTGGAAAGATAATAAAGTTGAATCTGTCTTTAAGGATGTGTCAAAGCTGTCTACAAGAGAGTGCAAGGGTACAGATAGACGTTCAGGTGACGCGTGGGGTGCCAAATTTAAATTAAAGGCAATACAATATGGTTATATTTAATTTGATACTTACATTGAAAGGTATGTTTTCCAAAGCCAAGTGTATCTTGGTGGTTTTTTTTTTTTTTATTTGAACAAGAAATAAGTAATGAATCCGTACGCATAATGTACCATAACAATAACAGAAATAATATTAGAAAATAAAGCCAAACTTCGTGCGCTAAGCACGAGGATTAATTATACGGTGGAGAATCATCATGACTGAATCGTTTTAGCGAAACCTTGTTTTTTGAGCCGCCTAAGAGGCCTAGCTGGCAGTAGATTCCTGACACCTGAGTCTGTCACTGTATCTACTCGTGTGCCTTCCTATCTGCAGGGGCAATTTGTTATTTGCCTTAAAATTCGGTTTTGCAGTACCTGAATATTCTGACAGCTTGTCTTTGCTGCGATACTACTGCAGCCCATAGAGCCAGATCGGGGCGACACACTGGACATACAAAAATAAGTAGCAGAATTCTGTAGAAGTAGGAAGAATTATAGAATTTCCGGCATAGCTTCAAAAAAATAGAATAGATATTCGAGTTGTTTTTTAACATTTGCGAACTTATGTGTAATTCTGTAATAAATTGAAACAATGTATGGATAATGAATAATAAAGGACAAGATAAAATCGATGCAAAAGCAACTCCTCCTTTTTGCACTTCGTGACTTAAATTGAGATCCTTATATCCGACTGCCATTTTATTCTAACTATAAAGTTGACTTTCTTAGTTGCCAACCGTAGAACATGCCACGGCGTACTATTCGTGCATAAACTGCTACTTGGTCTTGTAGATTCTATCGAACTTCTTAATAAAGTTAAATTTGCAGTGCCTTCTAGACTTACTCGTAATTTTCGGCCCTTAGCCTTGCAACTTTGTAGATACATTAAACAGTTTACCATTGGGGCTAGCGACGCGGATTAGTTAATATTAATTATTCACTGTTCTATCTTTCCAAAAATTCTTTTCTAATATCTAAGGTCAACTGAGCATTAAATAAATAACTAAATAAATAAAATGTAACGATAGAATTATCAAAATATTAGAAGTTTAAAAAAGGTCATTAAAAAAATTATTTCTTAAATTCTATATCTTTATTTGTTAAAACTAAAGAATTTTAAGCATTATTTTTTTTTGGAAAAACGTCATAAAAATGTATAGAATTTATTACCGGATTTGCTGATAAAAAATATATTTGAGTGTGCTCCAAAAATACCTTTTAAAAAAATATCTTTTTTTATGATCCAAGCTGAAGAATTGTAGAAATTAATATCGTGAAATTAAAGTTGTTATATGTTTGTTTGTTTCTTGTAAACTTTCAT
The DNA here is from genome assembly GCA_949987675.1 of Chymomyza fuscimana. Taxonomy (NCBI): domain Eukaryota; kingdom Metazoa; phylum Arthropoda; class Insecta; order Diptera; family Drosophilidae; genus Chymomyza; species Chymomyza fuscimana. The sequence goes on from OX465089.1 coordinate 4,767,006, forward strand.
TCTTCGATTACATGATGAAAAAGTTTAGAAATTTGTCAAACTGTGTTTGGGGCTTAAAATAATTTCAAAATGTTTCCAATAAATATCTGAGCACTTGATTACACTGAACATAGCTCAATAAATAACTTTCCTTGATGTAAATATTTTTTGTAAAGAAATTCGATCTGGTCATCAACTAAACAGGTGTTTGACTAATTTTTATTAATGCGGTGTCATTTGTTCCCTTTGCTGTCTCCCTGTTCGCTACTCCGTTTATATTACAAAGTATCGGCTTACTTCTTGGGATCTTGTTTTGATTTCGGCGACATGTTTTATCGGCTTGTGGTAAACTGAAACCCATGTTCAAAAATTATTTTCTCACGACACTTTCAAGCCCATAAGCAATATTTGTTTAAAAATGCTTGCCATCTCCATTGGGATTTGATTTCTAAAACTTTGTGCTTATAATTTATTACTTGACCTAGAGCCGATAACAAGCAATATTGTTGCATAAAAACGCAATTTTTTCCATAACTATTTTACTCTTATCATTTCATTAATTGAAATTGAATGAATGACTTTTTATTAAGTTGTATAAAAAGCTCTCTGATTTTGAATCATTTTTCTTGGGAAAATCTTTTATTTTGTTTGAACATTTTTATGTCTAAGCTCAGATTGTGTTACCCCCAACTTCTCGATTTTGTATAAAGTAATTGCTTAAAGTGAGTGAATATGAGATAAGTAAAAATGAGTGCAATTGCTAGACGCAATGAGTGTGAGCTCCAAGTAAAGATACGGCATACTCAGTTATGGGCTTGCTTGATGTGTTCATTTATGGGAGTGTAACGATTGCGATATTGTAGCCGATACGGCACGAACGAGATTGCGAAGTCCATCGCTTTCACAAAAACAAGACTAGGTCTACGAAAGGACTAGTTAAGGGTCACTGCACCATAGGTCTAATTGTCAAAAGAATTAAATTTTTATGAGAAGTCAATAGAAAGCATCCTATACCTGCTTCAAGACTGTTAAGCACTTCCAGGAAAGCAAATTTCTCAGCTACATTCGTCTCTTACCCCTTCCCAACCTATACATTTTTAAACAATTGCAAAGTATAATAATGGGATGTAAGGCCTCCGGGTGATTCCAGCTTCCAGCGAACAGCCTAGCTAGACTAACCCAAGTTACGGTCCAAAGTAGAGGCTAATGCTTTATGACTTTTTGTCAGACTTTTAAGATTTAATAAGTATTCATTTATTAAGCATGAAAGCTCTTTCATTAAGATCAAGATTTTGTTGGTGCTCTATACTCTAGGCTTTTACAGTCTTAAAGCAATCTATCTGTAAAACAAAGTTGTGTTAGTAACACTAATTATAACTCAAGAACGGCTGGACAGATTTTGATGATCTATGGGTTGTTGGATTCGTTTCCGCCCTGGTTAGAATAACTATTAAAATATCGGAAAAATTCACATAAAAAGAATTTAACCGAAAGTTCTCTTATGGGGCGAGGGGGCCAGATATCGACATAAATCGAAAATCTTTACTTTTGCTAAAATTTCAGCTCCATAGCTCTTACAGTCTCTGCGATTCTTTTACTCATACGGACAGACGGACAGCTATATCGACTTGGCTGAGAATATATATACTTTTTTGGGTCTGCCACGCCTCCTTATGCCCGTTACATACTTTTGCATTAACTTATACATTTCTCTACTTCAACTAAGGTTGAATTGAATAACATAAAGAAGACCGTCCGACCGTATGCATAAAGATACTTACGTTCTTTCAGATACTTTAAGCAACAACTGTACCTCTTATAAGAGTTCTCAAGTAAATACTTCTGAAAGCTTTCGATTATGTATAGTAAGCGTATTTAAAATTCAGTACTTAACTATTCAAAAGATTTTCCGTCTTTCTATTTACACTTATTAGCTAAACACTTCCATGCCACGCTTTTCTGCTCGTTTTTTTTTTTTGTGTTCAGTTTGTCTGCCCTTTTGTTTACCTGCCACCAATATGAGGGTCTCTGTGTGTGTGTGTGTGTGTGTTCACACGTGTGGACCCCACGCTTCTACGCATCTTAACTTTTGTGAAGACAACTTCGGCCACACACGACAAACGCCTTTCCCTGCTACTTAAATATTTGACTTTGTTTACTTAACTTCTTTCCATTGAACGTAGAATGGGACGATTGTTTATATAGTCTGAAGTTTCACGATTTTGTCATTATTAGCATGGTATCCAGATCTGGGGCGCTTTTGTTCTTTGGCATTGGAAATTTGATAGCCGAAAAAAACAACAGCAACAACAACAAGAACAAAAGCAATATGCGGGTCGCTTGTGATTTGTTGTTGCTGTCAAATTGTCAAGTATCTTTGCTGAAAAGTAAGCCCTTGTAATTTAAAATGTGTGCAAATATGCAGTGTAAAAACAGTGTTATAAAATGTGCCAGTGTTGTTGATTACTTGAAATAAATTTGATTTAACGTTTGCATAGTACGCGTCGTACCCTTATACTAGGGCCAACTGTTGTCAAACTACAAGATACATCACATTTCCAAGTGTGAATTATGAGGGCGCCATGTGCGCTGCCATATTCTTATTTGATATATTTTTTCCCACGTATCATACTTAAAAATTTTGCAAATAATTTATGTAAATTTTTGATAATTAATTTGTATTTTTATTTTGTTTACTTCCAGGTATGTTTTACGCGCTAAGATTTGATACATATGCAAATGTACTATGCTATAATATAATAAGGTGATATGATTGATAAAGCTGTTAAAACAAAACTATAAATAATTTTGGAACTTGGCTGACATTTGAATAGAGCGTCAAATGACGCAAGAGTGTTTTGTTTTATATTAGAATAAAACAAGTTTAAGGCTAGTATAGCTTCAGTTTGTTTTTGTTGGTCGGTCTTACGTTGACCGGCGCCGGATATTCACAAATTAGCATAAGTTATGTGTAGTCGGTTTTTACTGAATGGTGACTAGGTTTTGTTAATTTTACAAGAACGTAGTGAGTAGAAGAGCTCTTGAATATTAATTAATTAGCTCATAAGAGTCACGGCACGAAAAATTTGGGCAATGGGAAGGAAGTGGATGCTATGCGGACTTTGATCTATGTAGCTTGACAATTTTACTAAAGGTTAAGAACTTGCACGTTTGTTGAAACGTCATCAAATTTAAAATATTATTTTGGAGACTTTTTAAAACAAATAATGCGTCAAACAGTTTTCTGTCCTATTTAGAATGCTGGTCGGTTCGAAAGAACATCTCTTAAGGGGTAACACCTGTGTGGAACTTTATTTTATATTCAAAATAAAAATAGGTGACGATATAATACATATTTTTAGCGACAAAAATAAATTTTTCCAAAGCAATAACCAACAAAATGGTGCCTATAGAGAGCTACGAGTACATGACTAATTTTCGGAGTGGCCTCCACGGTTGCAGCTTTTTGATCGTCTTAATCTATGGACCAAAAGCAAGTGAACTACGTAAGGGTTTTCAAAAATATTTTTAAAAAAAAAATTGCGTAAGTTTAAAAAATATATTTTTTTGTCAAAAAAAATCATGAAAAATGAGTTGTCAAATAAAAAGTTTTTATTATTTTGATAAAATCCTAAGTGGTTCACTAGAAAATGATTTTATAAAGATTGTGTCAAAATTTCAAATTGATCGGATAAAGATTGTCTGAGTTATTCGTGAAGCCATAAGAAAAAAATTGGTTTTGAGAAAAACGCGTTTAAAGTTTTCACACTGGCCCGACCGCACGGCGGAATGCCATGCGCCCGACGCTTGTAAGTATTGGACATTTTTTCTTTTTTCAATCACTTCGGGACATTATTTCTTACATAAGTGTGAATTGAAGATTCTACACTGGTGTCACCCCTAAACTAGAATTGCAAGAGAATTTTTCTTAATGCAGATGGTTTTAAATGGCTTGGTAGGGTATAAGAAACTTTCTCAGTCCATATGTAGCTAAACGATTTGCATAGCTTAGGGTATTGGTATCGCCATATCCGCAGGGGTACAAAATTTCATAAAAAATTCTTACTAAATATAAAAACACAATTCAGAAATTTGGAATAGTTGTAAACCCTGTTACTGTTCGTTTGAAGATACATCTTTAAGATATGATAAAAGCTTCAAAGCATGCACTGCCGGTCAAAAAAACTTGACCGATGATGACAAAAACAATTTTTCGAATTTTCACTCCTATTTCAGTTTCAATCGTACAATTTCCAAATGAATGTACATAACTGAAGCTTATCTAGCCTTTTGAAACATATATTTAATGAAAATGATTGTAAAAAGAATTGAAAATAATATGGCAAATACAGTCAAACGACTCTTATGATAGCCACACACAATCTTGGCATTCGTAAGACATGTTTTCTCTTCTATCCTCTCTCCTCTTTTCTTTCTTTGATATTGTTCCACGTTGATTGAAGACAATTCCAGAGATCGAGTTCTTCCCAAAACAATTCAATTGGGTTCAAATCGGGTGATTGTGGGGTACTTGCCGGTTTTTCCCAAAATGGCAAATTGGGCCCTACTGTTTTTTGCTTGCCATTACACTCCCATTCTATTTTCTTATTATTTAACTACAATGTATTATGAAATTGTACATGAGGTAGGAGTAAAAAGTCGAAAAATTCATTTTTTCCTTCGGCCAAGTTTTTTGGACCGGCACTGTATAACCTCTAGACCAGGCTAAAAATATATGGCCCTGTCGAATGGCACCTACCGGATAAGATACTACAACCATGAACTAGATTCGCTAGCAGGACATGAAACAGTCCATAAGATTTGTTAAAGCACAGAGAATAAGGTGCTAAGAATGTCCACTGAAAGAATAGTAGCTCGAAAGGCCTTTGTATTGAAACCGATTGGACGAAGAAGAGGAGGGCGCCCAAGGAAACGATGGCTGGATGATGTAGAGGCCGATCTCTGAAAAATAGGAGTACGATACTGAAGAGATGTCGTTGTAGAAAGGGTCAAATGGAGAGAGATTGTTGCGGAAGCTATGGTCCACCAAAGACTGTAAAGTTAAGAAGAAGAAGCAGCAGTTACATTTAGGCTTGTGTGAGCCTAATTTAAAATAAAAAGCGTGATATTTTGTCAAAATAATCGTTATAAAAGAAAGAGTTGAGTGAAACAGAAATTTCAACATTTTGACTATTCTGCTCTTGATTAAACAAGTTTTTACCCATATAACTCCAGTAAAACTTATTTTGAGGACTTGTACTTTCCTTTTTAGTATCGACAGCAGTATATTGTTAAAATTTAAGGCCTGTCAAACTAGTATTTCGCAAGGTGTTTCATTTTTTATATACTCACGGAGTTAATAGCTGTAGCTTTAATAGAGATATATTAGTTTTTAGTGTGTGTTTTTTTCACTACGAACAAAGCTGCTTCTGAGTTATGCTCATAATGCATTGTAAAACTTAATTAGTATTTTTTTCAATTGTAGGAACTTATTGCCTAAGCTTCCTCTCGTAAAATGCCACTAATTGTACTACTTAAAAATTGCTATCAAACTGCCGGCTATCATAAATGTCAAACCATAGATACAAACTATTCATTTTAATAACTCAATGTCAGCGCCTGCGACTTTTACAAAATGTAGATACTTTTTTAATTAAATGCAATTAAAAGTTCCTACACGCATAGAAAGCAACTTAAGCTTCTGAAAAACTACCCTACCCCATAACTCCCTTTGGGTCTGTCTAATGCAATTCTCTCTATAATGCCGCATATGAGTGGAGTTTACAGTCAGGGGCCTATAAAACTGTACAACTCAAATTACTGTAAATAAAACTTGCAAAAATAAACGAAAGATACAAAAAATGAAATGAGAAAAAAAGTACGTTGGTATTAAATGAAATCTTCCTGTTGGCGATGGCGGTTGGCTTTCAATTGAAAAATTGCACATAAATTGCACAAAATACTCTGCGGTCATAAATTGTCTTTGCAAAATGTAAAAATATAAAAATTAATGGGCCTCCGGGCAGAGGCGGGTATCGGGCCGTATGGCCCAAGGGGGCTATTGGGGGCCAATGTACAGCCTTTGGCATTGTGCGTGTGTGTGCAGTTAACCGCAAAGTTGGTAAATTTAAAATATTTTTTATTATTTTTGTAACTTAACGATTTAACGATTTTTTTGTTTTTTTTTGAACGTAGCGCCAGATATTATTAATTATATATACTTTTTGCGCAATAAATTTGAAGGTTGCGCGTTGCTTTTGTTGTTGTTGCACATTCGTTAATAATTTTTTTTATTTTTCTGAGCTAGGCCTTAGCTGTTATTTAATTTTTATAATATTTCGTTTTTCTTTTTTTTTACTATTGTGCAAATAAATTACTTTCACTTAATTTTAAAGGCATTTATTTTGAAAAGTGTAAGCTGTATCTATGCAACTTGTATCTACAAGTCAAACAGCTGTTGCTTAGACTTTTACTTTTTTTCTCGTTTATTTCAATTTTTTATTTTCGCTTTGATTCTGTGGGAAACTCGTGCGGTTGCTTAGTTCTGACATAATGCAAAGCAATTTTTCAATAATTGTTGGTAATATTTTTGTTGTAGCTTGATTGATGTCTATAGCTCAATTTTGTGCGTTGATTTTTAGAAAATCTGAAGCAGCGGCATTAAGGTTCTTCTAATGATTGAATAGACGTAATAACTTGTTTTTTTTTTTGTTTGTAATGCTTGGAGCAGGCAGATTCATTATATTTGTATTTGAGTAACATGTTGTTGGACAAAAGACTTTAAGTGAGTAATTGGCATATAAAAAAAAATATAATTTCATAGCATTAAAAATGGTTTAAAAATTTTATAAACAATTTCTATTAAAGCTTTTATAAGGCTTAAAAATCGCAATGTCTCGGAAAACAAAGAATCTTGACATAAAAGCTTTTAAAGTTTCTATGGCATAAATTATCTTCTTCTTGGCTGGCCTTATAAACTTGTTACCGCATGACGGCCTAATAGTGCTAAGGCGTTCCTTGAGGAGCCACTGCTTCGTGCACGCGTTCTTCAATTTGTGAAATACTGTACACTCTAGCTCGGAACAGGAATGATTAGTTTTGGCATCTGTTGCTTAATTAAGTTATTAGAACGACGATCTCTAGAACTCTTTTTGGAGGTAGAACTTTTTAATGACATTGATCATGCATGTCCTTTCAATCGGTAGAATTGACAGAGTCTTCCAGAAGATTGATTAACATCAAGCCTGGAACGCCTGGAACGCCTTAACGCTTACTCAAAATGGTAGAATGCTCCAAAATTCGGCTGGGCGCAGGTTAACCTATGTTAAGCGCTTGGTCATACAAAGTCAGCAGACCAGTGAACAGTGTGACCAAATATTGCCAAAAAAACACAAAAGTGTTGCTTTATTAAACGAGCTTTAAACTAATAGAGTTTTTACTGTACATGACTCTTTGCATCTTAGATTTTAAACCTTTTCTTGTTTACAATAAAGTTCTTGGTAAAATTATCTTGATTTCTAATTCATTGCAACAAAATTCAATACCATGGGCAAAAAAAAAATCTCCATACTTTTCTTATATAAAAATTTAAAGCTGTTTGAAAGTTTTAACAAATCATTCTTAAGTAAGTTACTCCGAAACCCAATTTTCAAATTTTATCAAAAAAAAAATATTCTGCTGGGCTCTGGAAAACGAAAAAACCAAACAAAAAAATTTTTTCGGATTAGTTTTTGCGTGCTCAGGAAATTTCCCTTTTTTTTCAATAAATTCGTCTGTTTCCCTTATTTTTCTGATAAATTCTTACCGAGAAATTTTGTTTGTTTGATACAAAACAGCTGACATGGTTGCCGTAGCTCTGTACTTTTTCATTACTATATGTTGTTTTCATTTTATATTTATTAAAATATTGCTAGTACTTTTTTGTTCTGTCTTTTAACCCTTATGTGAGTGACAAAAAAACACCTTCTCCAGAGTGACAGGGGTACCCGGGTACCCACATATAAATTGTATGAAAATTGCATATTTTTCCCATTGTACTGTAATTAAAAATGACATTAAATGATTTTTTGTTATAATAGCGAAAGGGCGTGGAATATCGATATATTTTTTACACCTTTAAAAGAGTGACAGGGGTTCCCGGGTACCCCAAAGTAATACATATGAAATTGCATGAAAGAATTATTTTTTTATTTTTCAAAATAAATTTGCACATTTTTGGAAGAAATATGCTCCAGAAAATGTTATAAGAAAAAAAAAAAAAATAATTCTTTCATGCAATTTCATATGTATTACTTTGGGGTACCCGGGTACCCCTGTCACTCTTTTAAAGGTGTAAAAAATATATCGATATTCCACGCCCTTCCAAAGGAATAAAGTGGACCCACACCAATGAAAATTTAAAAACAATTAAAAGTTAAGAGTTCTCAAGAAGTTTGACCTTTTTAAACTATCTGCAACCATTAAATTTTCCTACTTGAAAATGAAATGGGTACCCGGGTACCCTGTCACTCACATAAGGGTTAAATAAATTACACAAAAATATTAATTTAGCAGCAATTTTTATTGAAATTAAACACGACTTAGCTATTTTTGTTGCAAGGGAAATTTTGTGCAACGCGGTAACCCTGTCGCACCAATCGGTCATGTGTTCGTGTATGATACATGCACATACCCAAACACAAAAAAATTCGATAATAATAATTCTCAGTAAATATCTAACTTGAAGTTGGCATAAATATATTCTAAGAATATCAATGAATATTTAAAAAGTTATTTCAGTATAAAATTTATACCATTTTAAACCTATTTTACAGATTTGTTTTCATTCCTCTTGCAACAAAACATTCAGTTTCAAACCACATAAAAAATACGTTTTGGTGAAATTGGGAGCACCACACATTCGAATAAAATGTTCGGATTCGTTTTCCGCAGCACGGCCGATTAATTGTCAAAGATCTAAAATTATCAAGCCCAAGTCAAATTCAAAATTCTTCAATATGTATTAATACATCACTTCCAGAGCTTCTAGAAGCTTAGAGAGCTGTCAAAAATTGTCTTTCAGCATATTATGTAGACACATATTGCTTTTATGAACTCATTTTTCTTCTGCTACCTACTCAAAAATATATTTAAATTTAATGGCGAAATTACCCACAATTTTACATGCAACATTTAAAAAAAAAAGCGCGCAAATCTCTCAAAGAACGACTACTAGTAAAAGTAGCTCTGGAAACTAAGTCGTCGAGTGCTTCTTGAAATGATCTGACAATTTATTTCAATTAAAGTTGATTTAAAAAATTGTGTGCCATGGCACATCAATGCCGCTCCCTACACTCTTGCCCATATAGTTAGAGCCGCTTAGGTTCAATTTTTGTATTTTTTTTTTTTTTTTTTTTTTTTTTTTGATTGATGAAACTGCGGGAAACGGCAAGAAAACAAAAATGTGCTCAATTCAAATGCTGTATATAAAGATGTATGTATATTATGTACATCGCAGTATTAGCGTGAGTCGCATTTGCTTTTAAATTAAATAAATTGAGGCTTATTTTTCTCTGCCACATGCAAAGTATACAAAGATTTGCCGTTTGATACTGATAAATGTGGCTTGCGCATTAGTGAAAAAAAATAAAAAATAAATAAACAAAATAAGTTTATACCAAAAAAAAAAATAAAAATAAATGTTTTCAGTTGACATATTTGATGAACTGATAAGACGTATTATTTGAGATATCCTATATTGCAGTTAAGTGGTATTTAAAGCTGCTTATTTTAATAGCTTTACGGCTCAATCTTAATTAACATAATTTTTAAGACTGCTGAAAGCAGTTGAGCTTATAAATTACATGACTTTACTTTCCAAATATTTCAATTAAAATATCAAATATGCAAACTGTTAAATTGGTATGGTAATTAAATGTTGACAAAAAATTCTGGAAATTTAAACGTTTGTGGAGCACAAGCGATAATTTAATGCAAAATAAACAGGTATTAGGGGATCAGGTGAGAGATTTGGGGTAGTATGTACTTCAATGCTAAATTTAGGCAAGTAAATGCTTTTAAATCCTTATTTTGTTGGAAAATTTTTAAACTGTCTAAAGTTTGAAAATTGCGTTTTAATAGCATAGCTTAAAAACTCCCAATCTGTCAATATTGCACTATTTTTGAGGAAGTCAAGATCTCTTGAAATCGTTTAGATTTAACTTATCTATTGAGATCTACACCGTCATTTTGTTAAAACAGATGTGATTACTACAAAACTTGAACAAGTCGCTTATCCAATTTTTAGAATCGCAAATCTTATATCTTTTACAAAATTATCTCGAAATCTTTTTAAAAGTCTGTGTGTGCTTTTAGAGTAGATTTTTCTCGCTCTATCCTTCTGGTACAAAAATTAAGTTATAAGTATATTTCTATATCTATAGATTGAGATTTCTAAAAAAAATTTAACAATTCAATTACCCAATTTTTAGAATCTTATGTAAAATTATCTCGATATCTTTTTAAAAGTCTGTTAATCCAAATCATTCAGAAAAGATTTCGCAGGCTCTCTCCCGGTAAATAGATATTTGTGACATAACAGATAATCAGGAAGATAATCAAGCTTCTAAAATCTACCGTGTTGCAAATAAATAATATAATTTTTTGAAAAACTTATTGGATTTATTTGCTGACATCGTATCATAATAATATTCTAAGCAAATTTCAATACAGTCAGTTTTGTAGGCTTTACTCCTTATAGACACTACAATCTATATGGTACTGAGACAATAAAACTTGTTTAATTTCTGGAAACTACATAAAAACTCTATTCGAGAGATCCCAATAACTTTCTCTTACTTAATCGCAATAAATATACTTGGATCCCAGCTTAGTAAGTAATTTGTTAAGTTCCAGATACATGCGGAAACCCAATATGCCCCTTACTAAATTTTATGTCTATCTCTTATTACCAATTAAACCTACGGCAATGTGAATGACCGCAGCAGCCGTCAAACAGCAAAAACAATAGCAACAACAACAGCAACGATCCGAAAGATACAGATAAAGCAGTAACAAATGTTTTAAGCTACATTTAAGCAAAACTTCATGCAAATGATTTTTGGTTCAACTGTCGTCGACAACAACAACAACAACAACCAAAACAACAACGACACTAATCGCAGGTGTCAGTCACACGAGTCGACAACAATTTTAACTTCGACAGCAAAAACGACGACGCTAACAACAACAATAACAACAACAAAGTTGTGGCGACTTCAATTAGCAGGCGGCAAGCTTCGCACGCCTGCGCCATGACTCAGCAGACGCTTTGGCGCAGACGCAGACGTCGACGCCAACAGAGATACAGATACAGCCACATTGTAACTGTAACAGGTTATGTGTAGCACAGTGTAACAGTTCAATAATAGCCACAACAGCAGCCACTGCCACGCCCACTCACTTTGGTCACAATGGCATCAAAGCCGGGGTGCCAAATGTTTGCCACACTTGCCACTTTTAATTGTTGCCGGCTGCAGCTACGAGTTGCACCCAGTTACAGATAAAAATTGTATCTGTAAGATACATTTTTTATATATGGCTATTTGTTTTGTTTTTTAAACGCACAAACTCATACATTATTTATTTTTTATGGTTTTAAACTGCATGTGTGTGTGAGTTTGTGTGCCACAAAAAAAAAATGGTATCTTAGATTGATCCATAAGTTTGACATATATAACAAATATAGCTTGCGCGAAATAACAAGTTTTTCAAACTTTTCTTTTTCGTATTATTTGATACAGCCAAATATTTTGCGAAGCTTATTATCGTCAATTTACTAGAATAAATGCTAAGATCTCTTAGACTATAAGATCTATGGAAACCGAAAGTTTTTCTAAAGCAATGCTCACAAATAGTAAGCAACTAAAGTTTGTGAAGCTAAACCCACTTTCTTTGGCGGAACTGAAATTTTTTGATAAGAAAATAAATTTTAGATTTTTACGTATTAGTAGACTTTACTCGTCTGGCCGGGAAAACAGGCTTATTAGCTATAAATCAAATTCCCGAAAAATGGTTTTGATAATTGCATTTATTATAGACTTAGTGTCCCTCTGAAAAAGAGAGCGCTGGTTCAATATTTGTACGGTAGCTATATGAAATAGTGGAACATTTTTTTTTTGAATAAAAAAATAATTTCATTATTTTAAATATCGCTACCAAATTTTAGTCAGTGTCAGTGGCTTTTTTAGACTTAACATTTGTGTGAAGTTTGATCAAAATTGGTACATTTTTTAATATAGCTACCATACAAAAATTGAACCAAATTTAACTTATTAAATTCATTGCATCAAGGAAAGATAAAGACTTCTAAAGGAACCCCAAATAATCTAGAGGAAAACGTTATAATAGCATAAAGTGAAATTTTTCCAAACTTAAAGAACTCTTAAAACTCTTTTCTTTCCTTTTTTTTTGTTTTTTAGGAAAGCAAGAGTATAGAGTGTCCCACTGTGGGACAGCGCTCAGAATTATGTGTATTTGAAAGATAATGCTTAAAAATTATGTGTGTGCCACTGTCGGCTGATTTTTATTTTTTTTTGTTTATGAGACAGCCGGCTTTTAAGTATATTTAGTATATTTGCATTTCTATTCACTTGATATTTTTTTTTTAGATATGTATATTATATTAAATGCGCCACAGAAATAAACATTTTATTGGCAACGATATAAAGTGTTATATTGTCTTTTGACAGCAAACAAGATTTCTGATATAAAATTTTTTTTTTTTTTTTGGAATGTTCGTTTTTTTTTTTTTTTTTTTAATAAAAAATTCTTTTTCATTGAGTAATACAACGCATAGCTGTTTGAGTTATTTTAAGATATTGTAGCTTTTTTGGTTTTCGAAACAAGGTGTGTCTTTTTTTGGGGGGAATTAAGTGGAGCAGCCAAAAATAAGTAATGCAAATCCATAAGCAAAATATGCCCAATAAAAAGTGAGTGAGTATGAATATATCAAATGATTTAGAGATTATGAAAGCGAAATCTGTTGAGAAATGCCGCAGTATTTATAGGTACAAATATTTGGAAGCTGAGCAGCTTAAGGTGTATTTATGTGCGACTTTTGGCATAAATTTTAAATCTTTGAAGATTATAGCGTGAAGTAGTATTAGTAGTATTTTTACTTTGGAACTCTTTTTAATCGTTTTAGGTAACTTGCTTTACAAATTTAGTCTTAAACCTTACATTTTTAATTTATGACCATTTTGACAGCTTTATAAGTTCCAATTTTTATTATGACTACTGAGAACTATAAATGCAAAACGTTTTTATTGTCTATAAACTCTCTAATGTCTGAAAATCACTTATCATTGATTTTATGCATAGCCGGAAGTCTGACTAAAAATATATTTCTTCTCTAGGGCCATATATTTATAGCTTGACTCATTAAACAAAAGCGTAATGTACGCTTTAATTGAAATCTATACGTAATTTATGCAAATTAAATTAGTGAGTAATTAATTACCAATACCAACTGGCGCTGACAAAATAAAGTTTGCGCTTTTAAAATAATAACAACCAAAGAACTGCCTAGGCATATTTGCACGTTTTTTAGCTATAAATCTAACAATAAATTTAATTTAACAAAAATCGTTAAATAACAATAACACAAAGCTGCAATTTAACACTAAGAAAACCGCGCATAAAACGCGCGCGTTTTTGTTCGCCTTTGAGCGTTTTTTTCTTTGTTGTTTTTGCAACCTTTTACGTTCCAACAACTACAGCAGCAACCAGCTGATTAGCCCCCTTTTGGGCTCTCTCACTCTCTCCCTCCCTTTATAAGTCAATGATTTTAATTTATTACCGAGCTAAAATGTGCAAATGCCTTTGCATGATGCTATGCTAAAAATGTTGACTTTGCATTTAATGTAAGCGAAATTAGCATAAAATAAAAAAGATACCAGATACAACAATAGCAACAGCTGCACTGAGAAAAAATAGAAGCAAGAAAAACATAGTATGTAAATAATTGAACATTCATGCCTGGAGAGTAAAAATGCTGGGTGTGGGGTAGGTTAAATAGTCAGTGGCTGCCTAATTCCGCCTAATCATTCTGCTTTCTGAAACATTTTAAGGATTTGATAAAAAGAGCCAAGTCTAAGATTTGTCAGACTGCCCAGGTCTTCAAAGAAGGACTTTCCTAGATACTGGGTGCGTTTCTTAAGAAGTGCAGGGCAGTCGCACAACAGGTGTTGGATGCTTTTTATCTCTAACTCATCCCCGCAGCAGCGACAGATTTCGTTGTGAGGAACATGCATGCATCTCAGCCAAAAGGCCTACGGCGTAGTGGCCAGTTACAAACCCGTCTAGAAAATCTCTTCGACTTTTTATGCGCTTTTGCAAAAAAGTCAACTTACACGCATTGTAAGCAAATCGTACTAGTTTCTCTCAGTGTAGTGCTACTGAGACTTGCAATCAGTAAGCAGTCGAAAGATAAATGAAGATGAGGCCGAGTATCAGGCGCCATTGTTTGCAGCTGACCATACTACAAAGAAGAGACAACAACAAATACAAAAAAAAACTCTGACATCACCTGACTGCGCCTGAATACCTTGCTGCCACTCTGACCTTTCGATATTGGTTGACCTTCAATGCTCGGACGGTTTGTGGACTTGGACTCCCTTAACGGAGCTGCTGCTGCAGCAGCTTTAAAGTTTTTATTTGTTTAATTAAACATTGAAGTCATGACTATATATTGAATGATGATGTAGTTAGTCAATTGCTGCTGGTATTGGTATTGATGAATGCAATTGAGGACACTTGGCAACATGTTGCTGCAACATTTGTTCGTGTAGCTCATTAGCGGCTGTTTACATTGATGCTGCTGCTTATTTTAATGTTTACCTTGTTGGTTTATTTTGTTTACCTTCAACTTAGCATTGATGTAAACAATTTATATTCGTATAAGTAATGATTTTTTTTTTTTATTCATTTTTTGTATTATTATAATGCAATTAATATGAATTATAATTATTTTCAACATGTTCTACACTTGGTTTGAAGTTTAAATACAACTTACTTTGTACTGAAAATGTATAAAGCGGAGAGTTATTTGACTTGAAAACTTTTGTGGTGAAAGACTATAGTTTGTGAGTTTTATTTAAGAACATGAATAAAAAAATATGGAAAATATTCGGTCGTGCTTCGGAAAACGAAAAGGCAAAAACGAACAATTTTATTCGAATTCGTTTTTGCGTGGTCCGGAAAATGCATTTTTTTGTTGCTAACTCCGCATATTTCCCTTTTTATTTTCCATAAGACGCACAAAATTAAAAATAAATGTCAAAAATGGATTCCTCGATCCCAAAAACCCCCATATAACCATTTGGCTAAAAAAAAATAACTTTTTTTGGCCTTATGAATGCAATGTTTAATTCAATTTTTAAATGTTTTGAAAAATTGGGCAACTCGAAATCGATTCAGACCTTTAATTTCTTGTGCAAAGTTTCTTAGAATGACCCATAGAATCAAAATCGCGAATAGCCTTTATACCGACAAAAATTGACCCACCCTAATGTGTGCGTGTGCAAAAAATTCGTTTTGGGTTGTGAATGCTATTTTTTGGGTTGAGTCAGAAAAAAAATAATTAAAAATAGTTGTCAATAAATATATAACTTTAAGTTGACATAAATATAATGCAAGAATTTCAAAGAATATTTAAAATATTATTTCAGTATAAAATTTGTACTTTTTTAATCCAATCCCTCTGGAAACAACGCAATCGATTTCAAACCACATAAAAACTTCGTTTTGGTGAAATAAGGAGCAGCAAACATTCGGTTTCAAAACGAATACGAATAAAATGTTCAGGTTCGTTTTCCGGAGAGCGGCCGATTTTTCTTTGAAAAAAATTATCACATTTTTTAATTTTCGGGAGTAAAAACCTTCTCCAAACCTCTGTCTTCACTCTAGGGGCTGTCAATAAATGATGTGCTTGATATTAAATTGCAATTAACATGCAATATGCTGTTTGTTGTTCATGCTCTTGTTCTTGTTACTGTCATTGTCATTGGCATTGTTGCCACCTAAGTCCAATTTCATTAACACGGAAGCGTAAATCTCATTTAGCTGACTCTGATGTCGGAGGCAATCAGGAGCAACATTTTGACAGGCCAACGGACTTAATGAAATACCAATCAAGAGATTCGAAGCAGAGTAGAAACAAGAGCAGGCACTGCCATACTGACTCGATATCCTTTTGTTTAGCAACTAATTCCCTTTGATTACAAGTTGGCAACGCTGCTGACATGTACAAGCAATACGAAGCGACTTCCTTTTTAGACTCTTTGAAATCGGCAATTTCCTTTTCTTATTAAATGCTGTTTGTATTTCACTCACACACACACACGCACGCACAAACCCAGCAACAAAAATAACAACAACATGGACTATATATATATGTTTTTCTGTTACACTCGTCCTTTCAAATTCTATCTGCCTGGATTCTGCCTGGGCATCCAATTACACAGGCGCAGGGCGTATCCAACACGTGTGCAGCATCTGTTACAGTAGCTCTACACCAAATCGATTGCCAGCAAAGTAAATCGTTGTACTAAATCGAAAAAAAATGTGTGTAGAAAAAAGTTGTCCGAAATAGCCAACATCTAATTGTGTATCCAGGACTCATACACGAATTCACATCCTTAACAAGCCACCCTTGTTGTTGTTGCATCGCTTGTTTTTTTATAGCAACACATTTCTAGCATGCTGCCTAAAACAAATCAAATTGCTTTAAGTTAAACATATGCGCAGCATGATGAAAGGCGGTACTGGAAAACCTGCTATGAATATGCCTAGCTGGGGTCAGGGTCGTCCGACTGCCTCCTGTCGTCTCCCTGCCGACATTTGCCTGAGATTCGAGCGTGCGCCGCGGGCTCTTTAGCAAGTGCAGAAATAACAGCTTTATCGTAGCGACTCATGCATATATATGGTGTAAAAAGAGATGGGAAAGCCAACTGTGGCTACACCGCATCGTTAATACTCTTTGAGTTGAGGGTGAGGTTACATGGATTTACGAAATATGCTTAGAAGCAAAAACAAAGCAGTTTGACAAATCTAATACGAAATCCGATTATTATCAGTATTCAGAAAACTTTTTGAGTCCTGCAGAAAATTCTGATTTTAGTTTGTTGACTTAACATTCATTTTTCGAAGTTTGTAGTCTTTGAAATATTTTATTTAAAACAAATTTTGTAATTGTTAAATCCCGCTAACACAACTGTTTAGACTAATTTGGGAATATACTTCAGAAAACGAATATTTTTAATTTAAAATCCCAATTTGCAGAATTGAGTACAGAAAAAGTTCTGGTATATTTTTTGAGCACTACAGTAGAACTGATAGAAGCATGATGCAATGAGTTTTACAAGGTGACGCAAAGAAGTGCGTGAGTTTGCCTGCGAAAAAAATATTACATTACTGGTTCAATTTTGTATGGTATATAAAATAGTAAAGTAATTTGGATCAAATTGCACAAAAATTTTAAGACTGTATTATAACAAAATACAACTGACATAAATTTGGTCATTTATTTTATGTTTTTATGTGTTTCGTGTAAGTCCAAACCTTTGTGTGAAATTTGGTAAAAATTGGTCGACTATTTGATGTATTATAGTTATCAGACTAAAAGTAATAAGTTTATCCAAATAAATAGTACTTTTATAAATAAACTTTAAAAAACGCAGAAAATACTTATAATTTCCCTAAAAGGGAAATTCTGCTTCCGTTGTGAATTTACGTAGGGAAATTCTAAGGTATTTTCGATTAATCGTAGTCGTAGCGCATATTCTGCTTCCGTGTGAATTTGCTTAGGGAAATTCTAAGGTATTTCCGATTAATCGTGGTCGTAGTCCTAATAAATAGAACTTGTTTTTTTTAAATAAACGTTAAAAAGCGCAGAAAAAACATAATGTCCCTATGAATTTTCTATATAACGAGCCCATATTCCACCCCATATTCTATAGGTATTTTCGATAAATCATAGTCTCGGAAAATTCAAAATTGTGATATTTAAGAAATGGAAATTTGCAATATACCCTTTTGAAAGATGAGATTATAAAATATAAAATTTTTCACAAAATAAAACTTTTGTGTATGGAAAGTTATTGGGAAATAACTGTTTTCAAATAGCAATATATTATTTTCAAGCGTTTATTCTAATTTAAGGGTTTTATTTGAAATGAAAAATTGGTGTCCTATATTCAGGACCTTGGTTTTGAAGTATACAAATGTTTTATTTAACTTACTTTTTGAAAAAATAATCCAAAAAAAAAAAACGTTTTTACTAGCTCACTAACGAATCTAGTCTAAAAAACGCAGAAAAAACATATTATTTCCCTATAGCGAATTTGCTATATAATGAACCCACATTCTACTTCCGTGCGAATTCGCTAAAGGGAAATTCAAAGGTATTTTCGATAAATCGTAGTCGTTATCAAAGTTGAAAGCATTTATGGCGCTTCTTTTCTTTTTTTTCTTCTAATAAATCTATCTATTCCTTCGCTGCTATTTTCACAGTGACGTCACACTGTATACAATATACTGCAACGTCAGTTCAATAAGTCTAATCTCAATCGAAAATACGAACAACAAATACTTTAGTATCTTAAGGGTTAAATGTTTAAGCGATAATCAAGAACTCTTCTACAAACAAAAGAGGATTATGGAAATATATTTCGTTTAGGGTTGAAAATAAAAAAAATATCTTCTTCCGGTTCTCGGTTCGCTTAGCATGCTCTGCAATACAAGATTATTGATCATATAACGATGCGTTACTAAATTCCTTTGAAACTTCTAATGCTGTACACTATTTTCAGTGTATAAATGGAAATATATATCGGGTGTGTGTGTGTGTGTGTATATATGTATATACTATAAGGGCATACGCATGGGCACTTGAGAGTGTTGAGAGCACAAGGGTGAACCAAGTGATGCTGCTGCTGCTGCTGCTGCGCTTGCAACCCCAGCGAGAGGCATTGTGACAACTAAGCTTGAAACAAGGAAGGGTTGGGGTGAGGCGGGCGGACAAGTGTTAAGCTAAAAACAACGCAAAGGCCACACGCGCCTGCCACTGCCCCGTTGCCTAGACAGCCGCAGCAGGGAGTCAACATTCTGCAACCCTCGCTGCCTCAGAAGCACCGTTGAAGGTATAAGAAGCAGCGCGAGCTTGTATTTGTCTGTGTATGTGTGTATCTATGTGTATGCCTGTGTGTGAGTGTTATTTTTTGTTGCATACTTTGCGGTGGCTTTACTGTGGCTGACTCTGCTTAAAATAATTTAAAATCAATATTTTCACTATGCAGCTTCAAAGCGCTCGCCCACAGCGCTTAAAGTCAAGTTGTCAAGACCCCCTCGGCTGCCAGTCCCCCCAAATATTACCAAAAAATATACATATTTATGTTTATGGCATAACAGTTTGATGCCAGCCCAAAAATTCGTTGCTTTATTTGCATAATTTTAATGTTGTTACAGAATTTAATCATACCTTTTGGTATCTCTTATATTATTTTAACTAATTTGCATAAATTTTGCGCGTATCCAAGGCACAGCTCTTGGCAATATCTTATTTCCTTTGTTTGTACTAAATTCCGCCTTGTTTTCGAAATAATTTTTTATGTGCAGCAACTTTGTAGCGATTTTACTACATGTATAGTTAATAATTATTTAAATAAATATTATATGCACAAGTTTTTATAAATAAATCCATAAATTTATTATTGATAAATATTTGAGACCTTGCCAATGTTATTTCAATTTGACAAAAATTTGTCAAAAATAGAAAGCTTGGTCATATATTTTGCATTTGTATACAAAATCAGCTTTTATTTTATATTGTATTTTTATTTTTTTTTGTATAAACAATAAAGCTTTGACTAACGTTAAGGTAAACAGCAGCACAAAATCAACTTTGTAGCTACATAAAGTATTCAGCCAAAGTAAATAAATCACAAAATATTGCATGCAAAATTTGGCACTGCAAATATTTATATATACAAGAGAATATTAATATTTTGTGTATGCTTAAATGCAAAGATATTAAAAAACATTGCAAATTGATTTATAGCAAAAAGCTATTTGACATAAAATTTATACGAATTTTGCATTTTTTATGGACCGTAGTTGAATTATGTTATTGCATATTGAAATTCACTTTAATTTGAAAATAAATATTTATTTGTCTGAGCAAAATGGGAATTTATTGATGAAATAGGAAATGAATTGTGAAAAATTGTTAAAAATTGCCAAAACTGCAGTGGGGATCGGCCCAGTTCTATATGGGAACATTTGAGTTATAGCTAAAAAAAACACTAGTTACTACACTAGTTTACAAATTTTAAAAAATGTTGGTATCCTCAACATGTTTGAGTCATTTTCGTAGTCAAATGGCACGCTAAATCCGAAAATAAGTCGAAAAATTTGTTTATAGAATGGATTTCGAGATATTTCGAAAAAAACATTTTTCGAAATTAAAGAATTTCTGTTTTTTTCTAATTTTTGCTCCGATTTTGATAAACAACCACTCATTTTTTTCGTAATCGATCAAACTGTACGAGTCTTGAAAAAAACTGCATGAAATTTTTTTTTTTAATTTTCGAAATAGAATTTTTTTCAAAAATTTTGCTATAAATTACGAAAAATTTGATATGAATGCATAAATAGCGTCCAAGCCGTAAATTTGACAAAAATATGTTCCAAGTATAATCGACAGGTAATTTAATTATCTACAGTTTAATAAAAAAATAAAATTTCAAAATCAGTTTTGTACAACCATAGAATTTTTTTCAAAAATTTTGCTATAAATTACGTAAAAATTTGATATGAATAGCGTCCAAGCCGTAAATTTGACAAAAATATGTTCCAAGTATAATCGACAGGTAATTTATCTACAGTTTAATAAAAAAAATTTCAAAATCAGTAAAGCCACTTATTTTAATTTCCAAAAATGTTTTTTTTTCGAATTATCTGGAAATCTGTTCCATAAAAAAATTTTTGGACTTCATTTTCGGATTTAGCGTGCCATTTTACTACGGCAACGAATAAAACATGTTGAGGATAAACTAGTGTTATTAAGTTTTATTTAAACTATCAAAAAACAAAAAAATTTTTTTTCGGTTAATGGTCTTAATCCTGAAAATTCGAAAGAAATTTTGTTAAAAGATTTCAAATTGATTTCTAAAAATATAATAAGTACAAACCAGGGATTGCAACTCTTACAATTTTTAGAATAAAAATCATCAAATAATTATTGATTTTTTGTTAAAAATTAAAAATAAAATTTTGTCCTTAATCCGGATAGTCCTTTCAAAAATGTGATACGCTGTGGATTGCACTTTCAACCAAAGAACTTTTTTCGCTTTGATTTTTTTAAACCCCATAACTCTTATTTGCGATCCCTGGTATAAACAACAGTTTTTAAAAATTTCATATTTGATTTCAATATTCAATATTTTGAATGATTAAAAATAAAATTTTGTCCTTAATCCGGATAGTCCTTTCAAAAATATGATACGCTGTGGCTTGCACTTTCAACCAAAGAACTTTTTTCGCTTTGATTTTTTTAAACCCCATAACTCTTATTTGCGATCCCTGGTATAAACAAAAGTTTTTAAAAATTTCATATTTGATTTCAATATTCAATATTTTGAATGATTAATTGAAGTTAAATTATCATTCATAGGGAGATGATAACAAATTTTTACAACACGACAGAATTTCGTAGCGACAAATTTCTTTGAGAATCAACTATTTATATCTAAAATTTTGCTCTAACAATAAAATAGTTTCAAAACTTTGCCGTTTTTTTTTTTTTAGCTCACAATACCTTAATTTATTAAATTAGTCAAGTTTCTGCCTTTTAGCAATTTTTTAAGTTAAGATTTGGGTTTCGTGAAAATTTTGTTAATCCAATTTCTGTCACTCAGTGACTAATTTGATCGAATTAAAAAAGTTTCAAGGCTGTGGCGCACAGGAAACTATTCTTAGACGGGTATCAGTTGGTATACTGTTAAGCTTTATAATCAATGTTGTGTATTTTAAGACATCAGCACCCACTCCTTCCGCAACTTCTGGCAGCTTAGTGTAACCGTTTTGAACAACAGCTGATTAGCATTAAATCGTCTAGCAATATGCCTGATAATGTCAGTCCTAGGTGGAGTTCCTCACATGAATGCGCACAGCCAATGGCAATTAGTTGGGTTTGGTTTGTTTTTTTATGGTAGGTTGTCATGCCTTAACCCTGATAAGACGTGACAGTTTATGCCAATCGCGTGGAGAGGAGCGCTCTCTGATAAGATAAGCGCTACAAAAGCTGGCTAAACCAATTAGGTTGGTGGGAACCCTTTTATCGCTTAGTGTGGCATAAAATGGCGACAGCTGTCACACACACAAGAAAAAAACATACTCACACAGAGCAAAGTTGCGGAACTTTAAGTTTGGTTCGACGCCATTTTGGTTGCCATTTTGTAGCTTCAATCAAAAAAGTTTTTTGACATGCAAACTTGCTTTTGTGTGTGTGTTGTTGTTGTTGTTGTTGTTGCTTTTTGGTTGCCTGATGTGTTTTATTGGCAAGTTCAAACGCTCTTTGCACCGTTTGGTCTTTTTATGCGCTGCTGATAAAGCTTAATAGTATGAAAACAACAAAAAAAGTAAGATGCAGACGTTCAAAGCTGACTTTAAGATACTCTGCGTCTTCCAGCTTATTATAGAGTAATTTGAATGTTGTTTTTAAACGAAAATAAAGCAATTTGTAATGAAATGCTAAAACCTAGAAAGATAGCGTAATAATAGGCAATCATTTGATCAAAAAATGCGTTAAAACAGGCTAGGTTAAACAGCTTGCCAAGTCTAAGTTTTCCTACTTTTGAGTAAAAAAAACGATTTGTCAGATTTTAGCGCGTTTTCCACGCATTTATCAGCCAGGTAAGACAGTCCGTTAAGGCCAGAGGAAAGTCAAAGAAGGAACTGAAGAGATGTTTAACCGATTTCGTTGATGTCTTCAGGAAACAGTTTTAAGAAAGATATTAAGTGAAAGAGCAGTTTGAGTACTAAGATTGTGAACAAGTATTATATAAAACTCCGATACTAGTGACACGGTTTTGATGCGACATATAATCCAAGAATATTCTCGATCTCTAAGAAACAAAATGACTTAATCGGCTACTCAAACTCCCAGCTCCCAAATATTGCACGCATTATTCAAGTGCGTAAAATCACTATGCCCCTTATGCAAAGTTGCAGAGCATACACAAAATGGCAGAGAAGAGCAAATATTGTATCTTATCTTGATATATGTTACTGTCACTGCAGCGTCGACAATATTGGCGGGGTTTTTGCGCTCTAATAGTTGGCTTTTGTTGTTGTTGTTGCTTAGTTTTATTAACTGCCAATCATTTTTGCTCTCACTTTTTTTTTTTGTATCTTTCAATAGGAATTTCTGGCATGCATATCTACTATACGAGTATATTGTATCTAACAGATACGAAAGCTGTCATGACTTGGCAACATTTAAACTAATGCATTTCAAATACTTATACGTGCCCAATTGACAATTTAATTTTAATATTGACGTCCATTAAAAACATAATTGCTATGGATTGAAAGTGTATGAATTATACAGAGATGATATAGGGTGGGCCAACTGTTAGTTTGTTTGCATTTTATTCGTATATAAGAGAATTCACTTTGGACGGATATGTTACGTATTATAAGTGTTTAAAACCAAACCAACAGATGGTCCACCCTATACAAAAATCTACGAAAATCAAGTGCAGCATTTAAAAGGGAAGTATCTGTTGAAAGTGCGTTGTAAGAGGATAGAGCATAATACATCGTATTATATATGGCTTTTGGTGCATGCTGCATTGTTCATAGCATTATTCATTGTGTCAAACTTGAATTCAATTTTCATGTTGTTCAAATTTGCACATAAATTTATGTACCCAAGCACACGCACACTAACAAACAGGCTCTCAAAACACGCTGCAAAAACAAGGTCCGAACCAGAAGTATATGAAGTATACGTACGGCTGTCCAATCTTTTAGCCAGTTCTGCCCATTTAAGCAAACATTTTTGCTTTGTGCGTATGAGTTCTGGGCGTTGATTGCTGTTTACCAAAGCATATATAAAATTTTCATTTGGTTTTTCATTTTTTTTTTATTTACATCTATATATAAATTTATCATATATGTGTGTATTATATTTATGTATCTTTATATTGCTTTTTTGATCGCTCAAATTGCTGTTAATTACACATAGCCCACCCGTAGCTTTCGACGCTTTAAACCAAGCATGAATAAAATATTAATTAAAGGCTTTTTGTTGGTCCCATCAGCGCGTCCGACATTGGATCATCTCGTTTGGTCAGGTTTTTTTGGGAGCGCACTTTTGACATTATTTTGATGGCTAGCGAAAAGTTTTTGCATTAAAATTTTATTAAATGTCACAACAGGCGGTGCCCCTAGAGAATTTCTTGTTTTTGTTGGTCGCTTGGTTCGTTGCTTGTTTGATGATATAAAAAAGTAAAAATATTGTGCGTCAAAATTAGGTAGACAGCTTGAAAATAAATTAATTAAAAATTCGTAGAAAATGTTTTCGATAATGTGAATGAGTAATAAAAATTTTGGTTTAATGCTTTCGATAAGGGACAGTAAACTTAATAATGTTGTTTAATAGTTCATTGAAGTTTTAAGCTTTAGTTTGGATTTTGGCATTTCGCGGAAAAACAATTTTTTATCTTTGAAGGCTTATTTAAGTGAGCGAAGTAAGGAATAAATGCCAGTCTCAGTACAATACTCTAGTACAAGTAGGGACAAATAGTCTGTGGGCTCTTATGGATACAATGAGATTAACTTCCCTATCACAGACGGCTTAAAAATATATAAACCTATTCAAGGTGTAGACTGTATTATGCAAATATTGCTTTTTGAATACTTAGCTGTGCTCCGGAAAACGACAAAACCAAACCGAACAATTTTATTTGTATTCGTTTTTGCTTGCTCCGGTAAACGATTTTTTTTTGTCGATATTTCCCTATTTATTTTCCATAAATTCGAATAAAATGTTCGGATTCGATTTCCCGAACCATTATACATTAGTCAGTTTGCTACTCCAAAATTACTATTTAAATAAAGCAATTGTGCGATATGATTATCTTCGATATCGATAGTAAGCTATCGAAAATCTTGAACCACTCAATCGTTTGTTATCAGTTCCGAATTATCGGCACTAGTTACAACTGATCGATTCTCCACCCAAATCGTTGTTAAGGCCCATACGCAGTTCGAAAAATTTCGCACGGAATGACAAAATTTCATATGAAAAAAAATCATCCCATTTGGGATATCCCAATTGGGATATCCCATTTGGGAGCATTCAACACATCCTGAGCATTCACATCCAGTTTCCTATAGAAATTTAAATATACTTTCATGTGATTAACTCTGTGAGTTGAAATTTGCAAACCTCCCCTGCCGAGATCTTATCTTATGTATATACTTTTTTTTGAAGATACCAATCAGCAAAAGTGAATACTTTTTTTTTTGAAAACAAGATTTTTGGTGCACGCTCTTTTGACTTCTCGATCGTTTTATTGCTCTCGTGAGGAATTTTTTCTCTCTTGATCGTTTTATGCTCTCGTGAGGCGTCACCTTAAAAACCATACCCTTAGTAGTTTTAGTTCGGCAGCTAATATTGGGCGTAGAAATCTCGGACTACTTGTCCGGATTTATGTAGCATTGAGTCCGCTTTTTGTTTTTATATTCTGTTGCACCAAGACTTCCGAAGAAATAAGAGTGAGCATGAAAAAAGTGCTCTGAAAACTATGATTCCAAACCAAGCATGCCTGTGCAGAATATTCTAAGTAGTACCAGAGATATACTCCACGGAACCACTGCCATAGATTTCAAGCAACACCAATAAGAAACCAAACCGTCTGTACAGAAGACAGGGGTGTTCCCTTGTAGAGGAAACTTCGCGTTGGATCTGGAACATTTCCATGCTAGCTGTCCAAACTTTTTAAGACTAATTCCAGCTACTCTATGCTTCTATAGCCTGCTGTTATACAAAATCTTCTAGAGGAGCTGGACTTGGCATGCCTATACAACATGGTCAGGGAAGTTAAGCTGGACTGCTCCACCGAAGTACTGGCCCAATCCTTACTTTTAAGATAGAGCATTCAAACTGCCAGAGCTGCTGTAGTTGGTCAGAAATGTTAATTGTCATTATTCCGGAAGTTGTGACCGAGGACATATTGCACTTGAAGGCACTTGCAGGATACACAGATATCCGTTAAACATTAAGCAGTTTTGACGTAAACACACCCACACGCTCTTTCTGTGTGTCTGTGTGTGTGTGCGAGTGACAAGCATAAACATGGCATTCAGTTACATAAGCTCATAAATACATATTTACATAGCTACTCCATATAAATGTCATTCTCACTTGAAGAGTTAAATTCCATGTAGCCTGTAAACTTTTGACTGTTTTTGGCATTTAATGGTATAATTTATAGTATAAATGAATGAGTGAGTGTGTGAGTGAACGAATGACTGAGTGTTGGCGTGTTAGAGTGTACAAGTGTGTGTGTGTGTGAGTTTAACATAAATCTACGATTTGATTTCACTCTCGTGCCATAATAAATTTGCCTTGAGTCATGTTTGGTTTGCGAAAACTTGTTTTTGCACTGCAGTTGAATATAATTCCAATGACGACGACCCGACGACAGTCAAGTGAATAAACTTAAAGCCAATTTGCTTATATACAACAACATTTTTTACAAGTTTTAAGTGAAAAACTTTTGGCTATTTGGTCAATGATCTTGCAACTTGCCACAAAAAAAAAAAGATTTTTTTTTTTTTGATTTTTTTCTCAACTTAGTTTAGCCGCCTGGCATTCATTAGTTTAATTAAAATAATAACTTGAGGCTTCCTGCTGTCAGAGTTCTGTCAAAATAATCACAGATACGCCATCATTAGTTGTTGGCCAAGAAACGCACGAAAACCAACCAAAACTCAAAACGCTTTAGGCCTAAGCAAATTTTTGCCTGCTATATTTAGTTACAATCGATAAATGCGTTGATTATTAATTATAATATTTATTATGTTTCATCTACCTATACCTATCTATATATATTTTTTTTTTGTATTTTTTTTTTTTTAATAATTCAATCAGCCGAGATTATTTACCGACAACAAAGCGGCAAAAACAAATCAGAGAATTTTGTTGGAGCAAAACAGACAAAATAATTAATCAACGAAATTGTTTTCTGTTTACCGTCCTATAAACTAAACTCAAAGAAGCGTTTTTTTTTTCTTTCTCGGTTTTGTAGTCGGTTTCGTTTTGGCTGGGGGGAGTGGCACTGGCTGGAAGGTTGGTCAGATTGGCAGTTTGGCAGCTTGGTGAATGTGATACGCATTTTGAGTGTGGTCTCACAGCTAAATGTCTGTCAAATTTTTGGTTGGCCAAAAGATTTGACCAAAGCAGAATTAGGCAAAAAAAAATGGAAAATAAATTGAAGCAAAATTAAAAGTAAAATGATGTGTATGTGCTCTCTGACAGGTCTATTAACATTATATTATTTTGCTTTATTTTTTTGCTGTTATTTGCAGTGGATTTATTTTTAAATAACGCAAGCAAAATACTTTGTACAATTTAAGCTCTCTAAGCTACACATCACGTATGCGCACTGTTGTACAAGTTCGATACGCGTTTTAGTGTATTATGTGAAAAATAAAAATTTTGTTGTCGGTTCACCACTGCCTACAACAAATAGACAAGTTACAGCCGTGCCAATATCTTAATTTGAAAAATTGTAGATCTTCCATGATTCTTTGGAAACTGCCAGGGGGAAACACGCTACATAGCTGAAGCCTTTCTCTCGTTTAAATTGTTTCCACACTGATTAAAAAAAATAAAATCTTAAGTCAAGATTTTTATATTCTTGATTTTAATTCTTGAAATGAGACCAAAAAATCTTGAAGTAAGAACAAAACCTTGCTCTGGCTACAAACCTTTTATAATTTAGAATTAATTTCTACTTTATAATTATATAAATAATTTTTGAATTAAATTAAGAACAGCATTCTTAAACTGACAGTAAAAAAAGCTTGCGATACTTTCGTGACCATTTGGTCAGGATTTTATGAAGAAAAATCTTGAAATTAGGCCGTTTTTTTTAATATATAATAAGATATAATATTTCGTGCATAATTTTTTTTACAAAAATAATTTGTGGTATACTATCCGAAAATTTAAAACAAAAAAAAATGTTAAGTCCAAATTTGATAAATAATATTTATCAAACTAGCTCTTTAAGTTCATAAAGTGTTAATTTTATAAAATTATATATAATTAGATGCTAATTTTTACAAATATAATTTGATTGCAGAGTTTTGAGACACAAAAGTTTTGCGAACTGCTAATAAATGTAGAAATGTTTAACGTGGAAATGTGTCTTCAAGTATTAAGTAGCCGCAATGTGTGCTCAAGTTTCGAATTAAAATTTCAAAATGGCGCTGTCTAGAAACACATTTTTAACAAAAAACATACAATTTTCTACAGCAAAACTGCAAAACAAAAATTTTTTTTAGTAAACCAGAAAAAAAAAACTTTGGCCATTAATTAGGCGCTAATTAGTTTTTATCGTATATCATTTAATAAATTTTTTGTTTCAGAGCTCATGCGTTTAATGAACTGAAGTAAACGAACCTTAACATGCCAAATCAGAGCGTTCACTTTAAATAATTAATATAGCGCTAATTTTGACAAATATATTATAGAAAAATTAAATGTTTATTAGAAAACAAAAGTTATTTGAACTCAAAAAGAAATTCAACTTGTGAATTGAATGCGAAACATTTTTATGAAACGCTAATTTTTTTATATATTAGATATTATTATTTTGCAAATTTGTTAAAAAAAAAGTTTCTTCAACTGCTTTATGGAGTTCGAGCTATATTTTGTACTAATTGGCTGCGAAGCTTTTGGAAGGTATTGGAACCAAGTTTCTTGAACTGTTCTAAATTAGTTTTTAGTATTAGAAGATAAACTTTCAGCAGGCGCGGATTTAGGATTTGCTCATAGTGGGGGTTTTTCACTTGGTGGTGCATATAGGGTGGGCCATCTGTTGGTTTGTTTGTTAATTGCATTTTATTTGTATTTTATTTGTAATTGTATTTTAAAATATTTCCAACAAAATTGGACAAAAAAAAGTTTGAAACTACTCATGTATGAAAAATAATTTTGCCCAAATGTAAGCCCCTATACGAACTTCGTATTTTTCTATGACTTTTTTTTTTTGACGAAAAGTCATCATCCTAGGATGGTGTAATTCTTGCCAACGATGGCGCGTCGATGTTCCCGGCAACTCGTCGACACTGGCCTCAACTATGTTTTTTTCCTGGACCCGAAAACTACCCCCTAGGAGCCGCCACTGCCTTTCAGCATGAGCTGTCTCATATCTTTTTCCTAGCAGCCGAAAACCTGACAGTGGTATTATTTCTATGTAGAATTCGAAGATTTCCGTTCAGAGTGACTTAAACGTTGAGTTCCTATAGCCGATTGGGTAGGTTCCAAGCCCATAGCGCAATCTTAATAATTCAGATAAGGTCATAACCCAAGTACTGGCCTAAGACGAATCTTACGCTCTTCAATTATACCGGACTCTTGACTTACAAACTAAAAATGGTTGCAAAATACAAATGTGACCAAGTATGCCCAAGCTCTCTTATGCCAAAAAAAAAATGGAAGTGTGTTGCACGCTTGAAGCGATTCGTCCTTGAGTTAAGAAACGTCACTTAAGTCTTCGTTGCCATCTATTCTCTTTTATTTCTTCTATTTTTTGTTTAATCGCAGTTTTAGATGTAGTTTGTTGTTGCTGGTTACATAAGCCAGTCGCTTAAACCACAACTCTGTCGACTGATAGCTGGCGCTTTTATGGCTAGTCGCGTGGCCATGTGCCGCATGTGGCACTTGTGGCCGGTGTGGCAGCCTCGTCTGGCTTGGTTCGGTTTGGTCTGCCAACTGCTAGCTATCTGGCTGATTATGACACACCGTGCACCGCAATTGCTAACCACGCGCGTAACTGGCGCGTTGCAGGAATTGCACAAAAATTGTTTAACGAGCATATATTAGAAGAACCGGAAAAACCAGTGGAAAACTGTCATGCGCTAAAAATGAGTGCAATAAACCTGCAGACGGCAGCCAGGCAGACAGCATTCGGACCATGATACCGTCCGTTGACGACAGTGAAAGTGGTTTGGCAGTCGGTTTAGTTGTAACTAGATATGGCAGTTGGTTAGTCAAGCGATGATACCAAAGCCAAATGAATTGTGAGTGGCGCAGCGGGTACAAATGGGTTTTGCAAATAAACGTTTGACCGATCATAAACAATTGCCAAATTCCATGAAATATGAGCAGTTAATGGCACTTTAATAACACTACGCAAAGTTATGATAAAAATTTTAATAAATGAAAGCTTTACAAATATTATGCAAAATAATTTGTAATCTTTATTTTTTTTATATAAATTTTTTTAAATAATATTTTAGCCGACTAGAAACTACTTAAGTTTTGTTAAGAGTTGACTTGAGGCTGTTTGAATTCGTAGTAGAAAACATAGTTGGCTTCCGAAATTAGATTAGAATTCTTGGGTAATCTTAAGTGGAGCATAGAAGTAAATATTTGGTTTTTTGTTGAGCATTTAAATTTGCAAGAATATCGTTCCTTATACGGATTACAAGTCAAAGGGTCTAGCTGGATAAGGTACTAGAAACTGCCCACAACGAGGTTCAATTTATAGGGCAAACCATTTTTTTTTTTTTTTTTTTTTTTTAAATTTCAGTTTTAAAAAAAAAGGGTTTTTTGTTTTTATTTAATTGTGATTTTTTTTATCTAAGTTGGCAACAGGGCTCATTAAAACAAAACAAAAAAAAATAATATCTATTTTTTTTAACCAATACATTTTCTTAAATCAAAATAGGAAATTTTCATATATTTTTTTAAACACGTATTATTCGCCAAATTCTTTGAAAAAAATATCTGCCCATTTATAAAGTTTTTTTTTTCATAATTGATAATAGATTGTGAACAACTTAACGCAATGAAATTGAAAGATTCATTAACTTTATCGATAAACTCCGAACTCAGTTCTCCAACAGATCAGATAGTTATAAAAATTCACTGTATGATTTTTTATTTTTTTTTTATATAAATTTCACAAATTTTAAAGCTGCAGTGTTTCGCCGGTTCATCTGTAGCTTTAAGATGTTTAAAAATCTGATGAAAAATATTTTTTTTAAGAATTTTTTTCCGAAATAAAGAACATACTCAGGCAGACATGAAATGTACGTTAAATAAAAAAATACGAATAAATAAATAAAAATAGTCAAATAAAACGTTGATAAAGATTTAAGCACATCACATTTGGGGCTCCTTCAATTAATCAATTTATTAATGGACATTTTTTAAGAACCATTGTTTGGTTTCTGCCAAATTCGCTGGAAAATGCTGCAGATTGTGATTTAATTTTCATTTTCAAATAACAGCCTACATTTTTATTTTTTTTTTTTGCCTGTCTTGTTTTATGGCGCAGAGAATACATTCCTTGCAAATATATTGTACATAATGACTTAAAATATATGTATATAAATGAAACAAATAGCAGTGAAATATTGTGCAATCACTTTACATTAAGTGTTTCAGCTTGCAAGATAAAAGACATTAATAAATATGTATGTGTATAAGTATATAGTAAAGAAGCGGCAAAAGTATTCATTTGAAAAGAACAAAAAATGACGCGCCATTTGCATTTAATATGGCAGCACAAATATGGCGACGCGCATAAATAGCAATTTCCGCTGCTAGCCAACAACAAAAAAGAGAATTTCTCTTTTTATGCGTAAAATAATATGATGAAGAGTCCTCGGCTTGTTCTGGGCACAAAGTATAAAACATTTTTGAATATGCACGCGCGAGTGGCAATAATTTATTCAATCAACGCATAAGTAGCAGAAACAGGAGAAACAACAGAAGAGGAGCACAACAAAACAGAGGAACAACAACACCTAAATTGTCTAATGATGCCATCATTTAAGTGGCTCTCTCTCGTTTGTTATGTGCAGCCAGCAATGGCATCTAAGCTAATAAAAAAAGTATGCATTGCTGCACAGAGAAAGAAAAGCAGAAGAAAGAGAGAGTGTGCGGGTTGCTTGGTGTCCGGGACAGGAAGCGGCAATATGCCGCTTGGCACAGGAAGCAACAACACTGGACGCATGCTACTTAAGAGAGAGAGCGTAAGCAAAAGATACACTACAACGCAACAACAATAAACAAACAATGGACGAGGTGAGAGGGCACAGACACAGATACACACAAAAAAAGATGCAGCGTGTAATCACGAAATATTTAGCCCCAAATGGGCAACAGTTGTGCGCTCTAATTAGAGTGACCAACATCTCTGCTACTTAATCTTGCGCGTCAGCTGCTCAATCCAGATAAAAAATTTACAAGTTTACAAAATTTTCGTTGCTGGTTTTGTTGTTTTGTTTTTATTATCTAATTGCAAATGATGTGCTCTGATTAAATATGCAATACACGCACACACATGTAACGAATTGCAATGACAGGCATATAAAGTGGACAAAAGACAAAGATAAAGCAGCTGACAATAAAGCCCAAGACAAAACACAAAGAATGGTCAAAGACAATGATAGTGTTAATGATGATGATGATGATGATAATGATGATGATGTTAGTGCCATAATGAAGCTGGTGCGGCTGTTGATTATTTTCAAGATATTTTCGTTTTTTTTTTTTTTTGATGGGTGGGCATGATAATGCCAAAAGGTCTGCCCACCAGAATAACAAGTGAGATGATATTCGTTATGCATCACTTTGAAATCTCATTTGGCAACTATTACTTGTAGCCCTTTTAAGTGGTATATTATTATTGTACTATACGCTTGGAAGGGAAGTAGATGGCACTGGGTTGATAGGCATATAGATATCGTTTAATTTTTGAGCTTGGAAATCAGAAATGGGATATGAGTTTGTTTTTATGATAAAAAGTGAATTTAAAGAACAATAATAATATTAGTGGAAAAGGCTGCACTGCGATCCGTAGGATCTATTGTGCTCTTTTTTAGCCCTAGAGCTCCTTATATAATGATACGCTGTGCCTGCCGAGGAAGGATGTCGTTCTTCTGGCAAGGGCGTCACACCCTGCAAGTATATGTAGGGAGGTTTCCTCCTCAATTTCACAAGATCCGCATGTGTTCCAGTTTACGATACCAATAGTACTCAGGTGTTTCCTGAGTGAGTATCCTATGGGAATTCTTGCCCATTCTTTTCTTGAACCTATTTAAGTTATAGAAGCCGAGGAGTTGCTTCGCTTGCCATAAGCCAGCCGTGTCCGTCTAGTCCATTCTCGCTAGTTCATCAGCTGCTTCGTTCCCGGGAATATTTTTGTGTACCGGCATCCATCTAAGGGAGACTCTGTATCATTGTCCTAGATGGTTGAGTTTGGCTCTGGTTTCCTGAACCAACTTAGAATCAAGCTTCAAGCCCGGCTTGACTGTCTGACAGTCTGACAATGTCTCTGTCTGTATATTTCCTATCTAGATTGATCGACCTACTGTTGCCTGAAATATACTGGTGTATATACCCAGAGCATCTGATAGTCGCGTTCTTGGTCCCGTTCTCCAATAAAGAATAATAGTACCTAATTATGAAGATGAGACATGAAACCAGTCTCGATTTAACTTTCGCTAGTACATTTGTCGAGATTATAGCTTTTGATGGTAACACTGGCTACTATACCCTTTTAGATTTTTAAATAACTTGGTTGAATCATTCTTTTTGCTGGGTCAAGATTACTTGGTCATCTGCAGCAAATTGAAGGACTCTTTTGCCGTAATGCTATGCCTTCTATCCACAAAAATTCAAGAATAGCTTTTGAATTTTCACCATTTTTGCATAATAAAGTGCCTGTTTAGATGAAAATGGAAGGCAAAAATTTGTGTTGAAAAATCATCTATTTATTGGTTGGTTGGAAAGGAAGAAAGAAATATGGAAAACGGGTAGAGGAGGGTCACAAACTGGTGGGCATTCTTAGTCCATTCCACTTTGAGGACTCGACAAAAGCAGCCAGATCCTCTATAGGCACGTTTGCCAGACTGCCCACAGAATGGTTTATCCAGAAACTGGGTTCGTCTTCTAAGAAGCGCCGGGCAATCACATAGCAAGTGTTGGATGCTTTCTGTCTCCTCATCTATGCAGCTGCGGCAAAAGTCTCGATGGGGGACTTGCATCCTTTCAGCCATTAGGCATATGGTGCCGTGCCCCGTTTCAACTCCTACCACCATCCTGGTTCTGTTTTTGTGAAAACGCAGGAGCTCAGATGTTCGCTTTGGTTTGTACCGTGAGCAGAGTGCTTGGGAGATGCGACATCTGGACGCAGTGTCCCATTCTCCTTCCGCCTGAACTCTG
Source organism: Chymomyza fuscimana (assembly GCA_949987675.1). Taxonomy (NCBI): domain Eukaryota; kingdom Metazoa; phylum Arthropoda; class Insecta; order Diptera; family Drosophilidae; genus Chymomyza; species Chymomyza fuscimana. The sequence continues at coordinate 4,801,498 of OX465089.1, forward strand.
GTCGTCCCCTAACTTTTATATCCGTAACCGCAAGGTTAGCGGGCAATGCTCATCCGCCTACTCCTTACAAAGGACACCGGTGTGCCCCGATACCCAAGAGAGGTTGATTGAGTGGTAGTGGATACGGGTAAGCGCTAGGACCTTGTATCCACTTGGTAATCGATACAATTATCGGGATGTTGAGAACCGTGCGCCGACTTTCAAATCTTGTAGCAACTATATCTTTTAAGACTTTTAAAGAGGAACCTTATGAAACCTTCCGACTGAGTGTCGCAGCGTATATGCATCTTTGTTGACCTTGGAACAAAAAATTCTAGGTACTCCTGCAAAATTTCTCTACGCAAGATACTGTTTTCAGATGCATGAGCCCAATAAACGAAATTTCATTAGTTATGATAAATAGCAAATCATTAACTTATCAACGTCCAAGGAACTAAATGTTGCTCGCAAGTATAACTTTAAGTCAGGAGAGACGTGTCTAGGAAATAACTTATTGTACAAACTCCTACACATTCAATTAGACAAACTACTTTCAATTTTATACTAACTTATGGATAGTAAACAAATTGTTAAGCATTCAAAAGTAAACATTAAACTAAATGGCAACACCCTCAACAAGAGGCAGAACATTTCTACTCATCATACTTAACTGACATAATATATTATGATAACCCTAATCAATAAACAGACAAGCACTTTGGGGGAATGAATTCAATCCCAAAAGCAATACCCCAATATATTTTCAGTACAACCCTGCTCACATACATACATATGTATATGTAAGTAGATATGTATTCCCATATGTAAAAACGCCAAATGAAAATCTAGCATTAATTTGAAATCATCAATCAAAGCCAAGACAGGGAAGGAGCAACAACAGCAAAAACAACGAAAACGAAGAGACAAAGACAGTTGCTTGGTTTGTACGTCTGGCAAGCCCAAAACAGTCCCTGGTAGTACCCCACTCCCCTCATATACCAGCAAAGACAAATGCATTGTCGCTGCAGGGCGTGTCAGCGGGGGGAGGTGCTACATCAGGAAAATGACTAAAGCGAAAGAATCAGAAGACGACAAAACAAAGTGCAGCCAAAGTTTTCAACTCTTTTGTCTGGGTGACAAAAGTTTTATAGGCGCGGCCCAGCAGCAGCTACCCGTAGCGAGAGTTACCGACTGCTGGGTTTTACTGTACGTCGTTTTTTGTGGGATACGACTTTGACAATGAATTTTTGCCTTTAAGGCAAAAGGCAAATCCTGTTTTGTGTTTTTTCTGAAGGAGTGCGGTGTCCAAAAGAAAACTGGTTTCTTGTCGTGGGTGTGGACGTCATCAGGCCACGATGTGGATTGATGTCGTCGCAGCTTGATGGGGCGTTACCCTAGCGCGGTAGCTTTGATATGGATACGTTTAGTGTAGAATCGTTAGCAAAGCTGAAAGCTTCTTTGACATAAAACTGAATAATTATTTTTTTCCATTTTTCTCTTTTCATTACAGGTAAGTGCCACAAATCTTCAACTTTTTAGATGTACAAGTTATGAACGGAGCTGTGGGATAAGTAAGCTCAACTTTAACTGCTTAACTTTTTATACACTTTTTGGTGTTTTATCTTAGACTAATGAACAAGTTTACATAAACATAAAGAACTGGCGGACAGTACGGAGACTACTTCAGCGTTTTAAACATAATTCGTTTAATAACATATATCTTGTCTATCTGGCATCTCTACAGGCAGTTTAACTGCCTGATTTAATTTAACCTTAATTTGCATACACATTTACATATCTGGGGATCTGGGATTCGGTTGACAGCTTTATGAAATGTGCTTGCATTTATTTGGTTTTCAGCTTTTACCTGGATTTACAAAAATTTATTGACTTTGAAAAGTTATGTTTTTGTTGGTTTTCTTTAACTGAAAGAGCGTCACTCTGCGGGAAATATGAAATCTGAGCTGAAAGCATTTCGAATAGATTGTGTTCCATGAAGTTAATTGCAAGCGTAAACTAGTTGTCTCCAATAAGCTATGCAGCCGGAAGAATGCAAAATTGAATACAATGATAAAGGCAAGCTCTAGAAGGATGTATTATATACATAGAGTAAGGTGGGGCAAATCCGACCTAGTAATTGGTTTTGTCTATAAAATGCTTATTTGACATCGGATCCACTCGTCTGATGTATCAAATTGAGGCTAATGCTTTGCCGCAACTTTCTATAACTACTGATTTCTTTTGAGCATTATTAATTTTTTGAGATATGAACATTTGTCAAAAAATGGGGTAAACCCACCCGCCTATTTTTTTTGGCTTATTTAGCTGATATAAATCAAAAGAACATGTTATTATCTTACAATCGCAATGAAACTTGAACGAATGTCAATAAAGGGTGATTGGATTGAAAGGCTAAATAACTACATAATCAGAGTTATTTGATTTGCTGTCCAAATAGCTTGCTGGCGCATTTTTAGTTCGAGCTTGACGTCTGGTTGGCCACACCATTTAGAGGTCGGATTTGCCCCACTGCGTCATTCTTCTCGACGACGCGAATAAAAAAAATTATACGAAATTTTCAACCAATACTATTTATAATAATATAGGTCTATATGGCTATCGTATATAAGCCATATATATAAATTTCACACGACAAAATGTGTAATCAAATATTCATAAAAATTAAAATGAAAATCGTAAAAATATACTTCTTGTCCTTTTAGCATTTAAATGTAGACTGACAGACAACTGTCATGCTGCCATTTTGATTATTTTTAATGCGCTAGAGGACCACACTAAAACTGTGGGATGTCGGGTTTGCCCCACCTTGCCCTAATAATAAGGTCGATGCTATTTTGCCTTTTCATAAGATGCAGCTTCTTTTGATTTCATTCATCTCACATTATTCTGCAAATTTTTTGCGAATTATCATAAAATAATCCATGGTCTGGAAGCTGTGGTTCATTGCACCCTACATTTTAAGCAATCCCACGGCCTTAACGCATATAATTTTTAATCATTTAATGGTTACAGTGTATAAAAATGACCATAAACATAGCTTAGCTTAGATGTACATAAATCTTATCCCTGGTACATCCAACAGGTGCCTGAAAATCCACGTAAATTGAATTAATGCAAAAAAAAGTTTAAAAAAAAAAGTTAAAGGCCTAAGTAAAAAAAAAATAAATAAATAAACACAAAAAGTAGCGGCAACTTTTTAATGTTCTTGTTTTTTTTTTCACAGCGAACTTTATGCTAAAATTTACCTGCGTAAAAGTTGCACGGATTCCTCTAAATAAAGTTTACTTTTTTTTTCTTTTTAATTTATGCACACACACCCAAGCTGCCCCAAGTTAAACAGCTGCTGTGAGATTTCCAGCTAAAGATAGAACCTTGCCGGGTTCGACGAGATTGTGTGAAAAATAAAAAGGGGGTCGGTCTAAGTGTACGCTCGGACATTTCATGCTTAACAAGATAAAAATCTCTACGGATTATTTCATACACTTTGGCTAAGTATAAAATTTTTATAACTTTTCTTAGCGTTTTTTTTCGTTGCGGCCTCTTTGCTGAACTACCCGCACTTGGGCTTTGCCCATAAGGCGCTTGCGGTTGCCCCAAGAGCTGGCTCTTTACTTTTGGTCATACCGAGCACAAGAAAAAAAGGCATTTCTGTTTTTTTTTTAATTTTTTATATATTTTTTTTACTTTTATTTTTATGTTTACTTTGCTTGCAAGCCAAAAGTTTGCTGTTTAAATTATTCCCAGAGACGTTGGAGAAAAACAACTCGAAAGCCAACGAACGGTTCATTTGCCTGAGCTAAAGTTCCAGTAAAGTAAAAAGCCTTCAAGTTTTCGCCCACATCTTCAACATTATCCTTGTCGCAGTTATTTTGTACAGCTGAGTCTTTTGGTTATGTGACATGTTTTGACAGTTTTTAACAGAGATTAAAAGCCATACAACTTGTGAACTTTTTAAAATGTCAAAAGAGCGTACGTCAACGCTGTAGAGAGTCATCTAGGTAGAGGTCTAGGGGCTGCTTGAAGTCAAATTTGTTATTTTTGTTGAGCTGTACTTTTTTTTTCTAAGAAAATACAAAAGTATATAAGTTAAATTGCAAAATATGCTGACCGCAACAAAAAGACATTGAAATTCTATAGTCATAAAGATAACCTTTATGAGTCACTCAACAAATGAATCTATAGCTTGAAATTTATGGCTAGGCAAAACAGGTTCGATTATTTAAGTCTAGTTGACAATATACAATCTTACGATACGTAAATATAGAAATATACCAAGGGTAACCTCTGCCAGCAGCACTTTAGAATCAGATTTCCTAAATAAAAAAAGTAGGTCTAAAATCATGAGTTGTTATGAAATGCTGTGTTTGTTTACACTTCTGAGAAAAAGCTAATATTTTATTGAAAATTTTTAGTTGCATCCTAAGTTGTCTATAGTATTTTATTGCCTGTAAATTTCCTGTAATTAGCCATATATTTGTAGTATTTATTGTTGGATTCTGTCACAATCTGATGAACGGATCGGCAAAATGCAGCGGCTTAATGCAGTGTAAACATAGCACCACATTGGATGTGATGTGTCAGCATAAGCTAAACGGTTCACTTTTAAATGCTATCTCTCTGATTTCCATTTCCTACCTAATTTGACTATAATTTTTTCAAGTCATGTTTCATTTTAATTAAATTGGGTTTTTTTTTGTTTTTGCTGATATAATTAATCTTATATTTAGCAAACAAAATAATTATTATCTAACAATATCATTACCCGGTGAACTTTTTGTTATTTGTATAGTATAGCTATAATATGCTTTTTTGATATCGGATTAACTCGTCAAATACCAAATTAACGCTTTGCCGCTTTTTCTAGAACTTCTGATTTCTTCTGACCCTTATTTATATTTGATCTAGGACCATTTTTTTTTAAATTATATTTTTATCATTTTCAAAAATGGTGGGGTAAACCCGACCGCCTATTTTTTGGCTGATTTAGCACAGGCGGGTAATGTTGGCCTCTAATGCTTCAATCATAGCTGGATTATCCACAAACACTTAAGAAAAAGTCTAACGGTGTGATATCACACGATCTTGGTGGCCAATCACGATCGATGACTCAAAAAAGACAACCAAATGATAAAATATTTAATACCAAGCAGTGCCTAAAAACTGGCCCAAAAATATGGTCACACTAATGCATTTGATTTTTAATTTTATCACTAACCCGTTTCACGCTGATCGAATTCTATACTCAAAGAAACTAAACACCGAAGACCTAAAATATGGTCACACTAAAATAAAAAATTATCTTTCATGCATTCTCACTTAAAGCGAATCAATGCATAACAAAAGTTTTACTTTATTAAATAACTTTAAAAAGCAAGTTCTTAGTTTTTATAATATTTAAGAATTTTTTTTTATTTTATTTACATTTTTCACTCATTCATTTCAACTACCTTTTCAATTAATAATTCACAGCAGCGGCAACGATTCGTTTTTCACTACCAATTTTTATCATGTAGCATCGTTATGTCATCAAATGCATTCCCCATTATGCTTAACCATTCGCATTTCTTTTAAATACACTCTCTCGAATTTTTCCAATTACCACCCCATCACATGCATTAAATATTTTGCAGTTTTTTCGTTGCCACAAGTGGAATGCAACAAAATGTAAACACAACAACAAAGACATTTAAAAATATTTGCGAAATCAACATAAAATTCGTATAATCCAGTGAGATACAAAGAGTCGCAAATATGTATCTTCTTTTTTTTTTTGTTAAGTATACGCATCGTATGGTGCTTTAACATTTTGTTTGACATTCAATAGCTTTCATTTACATTTATGAAAAATAGCAACAAAACATTTATGAAATTTTTTGCTCACACTTTATTTTTTTAACCCTGTTTTTTGTTGCATGCTCATTTCAAAATATTTTTATATGCCACCGTTTGGTAAAGGGGTGAGATAAATTGTTTTTGGGGGTTTTTTCAATATAGAGAGGGGCAGCTTATTTTTATTCCAGTTCATTTTGATACAGTTACATTGACAAGTTTTTGCACGCTCGAAGGGACTTGAAAAGCGCTGCAGATAAGCAGCGGAATAAATAAAACGAATACATTATGAAGGATGGGGGAGTTACGAATAGGGATGCATTAAAAAGAATGACGTGCGCAGTTGTGAAATGTGGAATTTTTTTATAAGAGTTGACTAACAAGTTGGGCTAAACTTAAAAAAGAAGATTAAAACGGAAAAAACACATAAACTTCAAATAAAAACTGTTAAGCTTTATTGAAAACCCCGTTCTATTGTTTCAATAAGTTTGTTTTTAGATTTAAACAAATATTTACAGCATATTGAGCTTTACTTGTTTGTTACAATGTCATCAAATCATCTTTATTTACTCATAGATACCACCAGGGTTGCCTCATGTGCGCAACTTAACTGATTACTGCCGTATTTCCTAAGATTTTTCAAATTTTATAAAGAATTCAATCAAAATTTTTTTTTTTATTTATTCCAAAAACTCAAAAATTCATGTACAATCAAAAAATATGCCAAATATATGAAATATTCAACTTTAAAGCATAGAATGGTCAGTATTGTATCAAAGTATGAGGTTACGTCTATAATATAATTTTATAATAATCACAATTTATAATTTTTGTGATAACTTTCTAAGAACTCATACATAGTGAACCAGCAGAGTACAGAGGGTTGGACGTGGTAATGGAAGCTTGGTATAATTGTTTTTCACAAAGAGTCACAATTCCCCTTCTTTAGACTTTGAGGGTTTAACTACTCGAAAATGTTTTCAAAATTAACTTATCCTAAATATCTCAGACTTATGAATATTACAAAAAAAGTGTACTTCATAGGTTCTATTTTCTATTTTGAGCCAGAATTCCAAAATAATCCCTTAAAGACATCATGGACGTATGCTATGCAACTCTGAGGAATGGCTAGTAGGCCATATTTTAAACGATGGCGCTAAAAAATGTAGGAAATACTACTTGGTATACCGAATAATTGAAAAATAATTTAATGCAGCATTTGTCAGGGGTGAGATAAGAAGAGTGAGACAAGATTATATAAAACGGCTGAATAATCATGAAAATAAATTTGAAACATGTCTTCAAGACAATACTAAAGATCGCCCTAATAGTTTTTAAGTATTTTAAGTAATGTGGGGCAAATCCGACAGTGTGAGTAAATGCGACCTCCCACGATTTTTTATTTATTTATTAATTTAAATAAATTATACAATAGTATACTTAAGAAACTAGAGTAACTAAAATGGTAGCATGACAGTTGTCTACCAGTCTACATTTAGAAGCTCAAAGAAATATATTTTATATATTTTTCTATCTCAAGATAGATGACCCTTTATTTGGAACAGAACTAAAAGCTGTAGTGATTTAATTAAATATCTCAAAATCGAATTATTTTTGTCATTGATAGATTTATGGCAATTTTGTTCAAAGCTTTAAATTTATTTTACTTAATCTATTTTTCTTTTAATTTCACTGCTAATTTAATTTCTTGCACAATTTGAAAGCAAAAATCAAAAGCACACAACAACTGTACCCAATCGCAAATTTTTGTGCTCTTTTTTCAATACTAAATCACTTCCTAATCATTAAATATCTATTTTTATGCAATTGCCAAGTGTATAACCGTGAAAAAACGAAACCCAATCAAAAGTCATCTATCAATATGTACTAATTATTTATATATATATATATATTGTATATAGATATGTAGCAACAACATTGACGATGACCTTGATAAATCTCTGGCGCGCCACTTGCCAACTATCTGGCTCTGGGACATGCCCCACCCCTGGGGTCTGTCTCTGGTTCTTTCTGTCTGTCTATTTGCAGTTGGCCCTGTCCAATATTCAATGGCTAACTGATAAATGCTTTTCATTTGTTGTGCAAATTAGTTGCAAGTTCTTTGTACTTCAGCAGACACAACGTAGACCCCCTTAAGACGCCTTTGTAGCCCAGAAGACAATGCCAGATTAAGATTTCTATTGGTCTACATCTTTGTTTGATGTAGTTATATTGGATGCGGCGTAGCTCATTTATTAGCATCACAAAGATTTTGAGCACTCATTGTTTTAATATGAAAAGAAAAATTAGTCTTACAGTGGTCTTAGCATATTACTTCTTGGATACCCTTTTTCGTTAAAAAATCTCATAGTCATCAGAAGATGGTACCTTTGGTGGTCCGCCGTTTTCATAGGAATTTGGTAGTACGTCGATCTTGAGCTTCTATGCTTCTTTCCTTTATTATGCAGCACTAATATTCAATGGAAAAAAAAGTTTTTGAAGGAAGTCCTTTAAAGGTCCTTTTAACCAAAAGTTATGTATCGTATAAAATGATATCATCTTCGAAAGAATATCGCGATTTATTAAGAAAATTTTTATCCTTACACGTTGCTGATGGATTAAAAGTCGATCACCCAAAATCGTTGCAAACTTACTCCCAATCCTTTAAGACTCACCGTTATATAAAGAGCATCTCAACGAATGAAAATAAATCATGCATATAGAGCGCATATATTCTAATGCAGATAATGAAAATAAGCAAGTGCAATTTTGGCAACGAAAAACAAAGCAATATAAACTGAAATATAAATCAAACGAAATCGTTTTGTTTGCGCTTTTTGGCAAGTTCTGTATGCATGTATCTTACAGATACATTTTGTATCTATTGCACTGCGTGGCTGCCGCAATTTAACTTAATTAACAGCTAAGCTGCTCTAAGCCTCAACTTACCCATTGCAGCAAATTGTTTGCCTCTGGCTGTCATATAAAATGAGTCTATAATAATTTTCTTCATCAAAAAGCAAGCAGACGCAGAAGTCTCATCCAAACGCAACAGTTATTAAGGCTTATCGCATAGCAGCCCAGCACTTGGATTGCCCTTAAAGAACTTATTGATTAAACGGCAAGCAAAAAAAACTTTTGGCAGCGACGTCGCAGTCGCCGTCAACGTCATTGCTGCAGGCGTTTTGAGCCATGGCCAAAATGCGACCTGACACGCGAGCTAGCAATTTTCTAGTTGAGTTTTTAATGCCAAACGTTGCTGTAAGTGCTCGGAAAAAGGGAAAAGGCGGTACTTAAGTGGAGGCTAGCTACGTTTGTGTGAACGCTAATAAGCCGCGGGGTCTGGACTTGGTTTAATGTTGGTAGCTGGTAGTAACCGTTGTTGATGTTGTTGTTGTTCTTGCTTTGACTACAAATCGTTTTTGGCTTGATTGTTGTTGTGCCTATATAGCCTCATAACAAATGTAAACAATTTACAAATTTAACGCTGCATTTTTAACAGCCGTTGAGTAATTTTATACATAGGTACATATATATGTATATACTCACAAACACATAGGGACAGTCTTTTTTTTGTTGTTGTCTAAATTCACATAATAAAGTAATTTAATAAATTAAGCTAATTGATATTGATTAGGTGTTGATTTAGTGTAGCTAAGACAAAAATTTGTTATATTATAATATTAAGTATACGTTGTAGTGCTTAAACGGCATGCAGCCATATGAGAAGGTGTTTTAGTGCCTCAGTGCCTCATTTTAAGATGACGAATCTCTCTGGACTCTGAATCTTAAGAAGAGCGCCCTGGGAAGATCTTCTTCTGGTATATGGCAGCTTGACTGACAGCTGGTACTTTGTGAAATTGTTATAAATAGATAATAATGATATAGAGAGAAGTGTGCACTTGGGATTCAAAAACTCAATTAAATACGTTTCTCTGCGCAAGTTTAAATATGTATCTTTTCACTTGAGCACTGTCCTGCACTCGTTTAAAGATTCCTTCCACCATTAGATGCTTTTTTAAAAGTTAAAAACTCGTATTGTATCAAAAATATGAAATAGTTTCCAGCTGCCAGCACTACTAAAAGCCACGCGTGAAAGTCCGGCAATGCGGCGTATACGCAATCTTTTAAAGTGCTGTAAAATACAGCTTTAAATTGACAATGAGATATTGGAAGATTCTTTCCCAGAATTTTACGTATGGTAAAAGCAAGTTTCGCAAAATGAAGTTCATTTTAAGGCCCTACAATAGTAATTTTTTGGCTTATTTAGTATGGCTTTTAATTAAATTTTGCAGCAAAAAGCCATTCTACTGGCAGTTGCTATAAAGCTGTGTTGGCCGCAAATGAAAGAGCCCTTTGGCGGCAAGTGTTTAAAAAAATGATTACAGGGTGTTGGCCATGTGTGGCGAAGGAGCCACACACAGATTGGGCCAACATGGATGCTGCACATCAAACGAAATGCAATTTGGTTAAAAATGGCCAGCCCTTGCATAGAAGTAGCCGTTTATAAAGTGTGGATAGTACTTAACAAAAAAAAAAAAAAAATCCCCGTCACCCAAGTTAAGCTGACTCGGAACTTTTTTCTTTTTGAACTTTGCTTATTTTTGTGGATATTGTGTAGCTGGTTTTGTTGTTCTTTGTAGTGCATACTGTTCATAAAACTGGTCGAGTAGAGGAGGAGCTAAAAAGTGGGAAGGCAGGGTTGATGCTGCTTGTTTATTATTCCAATGTGGCAGCTTTTTTTTCGATGCTAAGCTGTCGAAACATGCATTGTATTGGCAACACATTATTTGGCTAATTGTATTTACCTTATATTTATTAAAATTGCAATGAAAGCTTAATTTAAATTTTGCTGCGCTGTCGAAATTTTGTAAATTTATTGCACAAAAATAATTGAAAATAGCTATTTTAAAATATAATAATAGTTTATTAAGCAAATGCTTTTAAAATGAAACAGTCGAAGCTGTGTTCGACAGTGCAATACACTGTGATAAATTATTTATACATACATTAAGCATACTGTGTCAACTTTTTTTTGTTTATTAGGCTCACTTGAGACAATCTTCGAATTAATGCATCAAAAGTATTTGGAATTTTGTTGTGGTTTCTAGGGATTTGGGTCTGAAATTTGAACACCTTTGACTATCAGGGGTGCCACACGAAAAAAATTCTCCTAAATTTTTCTACAATTCCAATTCTTGGTGCCGCAGACACACCTTCGAGACGGTTTCAAAAACTCTAACAAAATTGTTTGAGACTTGAATGAATTCAGCAATAAATAAACTGTTACTTATTTTAAAAAGTTATTTCATTTCTGATTTATCTGTATCTCTATATTTTAATAAATCAAGTTTTTATTCATGGTTTTAAATTTTACAAAATCTCTTCTAAAATCTATAGTAAATATGCCATTCTATGTTAACGGGCATTTTGCCATTCACAGTGCTACTGACAGCTGATGACAACTGATGGCTCGTAGGGTTGTCATTCATACTTAAATAAATTTTGAACAATAGAAACTCTTTTCTGCCATTCCCGTAAAAGCGTAAACATCCGGAAACAATTGTCCGAAAAATTAAATCTAGAGATTTGGTTTCAAAGCATAACCCAAATATCTCGAGATTTCTGTGACACACCAGTATAACTTTTAAAGTTATTGATAAGTCAAGTTTCGAGCGGATTTTTTTTATGGAGGGACCGTATCGTACATTTTGTGTTCTCACTCAGGAAACGGAATTGATATCACCTTGACAAAACTGTACGTACAATACACTTCTATTAAGATCTAGATCTACAGACCGATACACAGCCTCATGTCCAAAAATACACACTTTTCTAAAAAAAAAAAAAAATTAAATTTGATTAAAAACAAAATAATTTTAATTTAGGCTTCGTTATGTTCTAAAAACATAAATGCTCGTATTTATAAATGCATTCAAATTAATTTCAAAATGATAGCCGGAATAGGCCTGGTAAATAATAGACTAAAGTTAATCAAGTTGCATTTTCCTTTTGGCACTGATTGTAAAATAATTTTCAAACACTGTAATTACATTTAATGCAATTTGTTGAATTTTTTCATTTTTAATAACAATTTTGTTTAGCAACCAAATACCACATAACATTTTAATAAAATTACTTTTTTACTATGCATTGTAAAATTTCCATGAAAAGTTCTATTGTTAGATTTGGTTTTTTCCTTTTGCAGATTTTCGCGAGAATTTTACTCTACTTACATAAGCCAAAAAAAAAAAAAAAGAAATTTTAAATATGCTTTTGTGACAGCTACAATTATGTTTAACCCACACAGTATTATTATTATTTGTTGGAATTTCCAATTTGACTCTTGAGCAAGTTGCTGCCAAGTTTCAAATTTCCTGCAGGTGGAAAGGCACAAAAAAGAAAAATAGATGAATATATCAACCAATATGAACTGTCAATAATGCAGACGACGTCACCTGCTGCTTAAACTCTTTGACAATTTTAACGATGAAAATGTGTCGGAAAATGTGCCAACGTTTTACACAATCGAACCCCGAGCAGCAACTTATCAACCATCCATATTTCTTGCTTTCCTGCTACCCCGTCGCTTTGTTCATCATCATCCACTTATACTTTTCAATTTTCATAAATTTTTTTTTTTTTTTTTTTTTTTGGCAAAACGCCAACGCTTGATTTACAGTTACGTGTGAGCGAGGGGCAACCTGTGGGGAAATTTTGGCAAAATTTTGCTCAATTGATGGATGGCTGCAGCAGACGCCTACGTTCTGCTCGCCCCCAGCACGAAGTTGCCGTCGCTGTCGCTATGGACGCTGACGTTGACGTTGACGCCGCTGCTGCCTACGTAAGCGGAAGTGACTTTGGCTGTTGCGATTTTGGCTTTTTTGAAAATGTACAAATTTAATGTCTTACTCATAAGAATGGGGTTAAATGGATACAGATTCTCTGATTGGAACAGGATATTTCTGGTTATCGATTTTCTTTGCTCTAAATTGGTTGCATATGGTTTTGTTTTCCCAAAAATACATCTATGTAAGCAATTTTGCAAAAATTTCAAGTATATTATTAAATTTTTCTTCCTTGATTATATAAATATTTTCTCTGAGCTGTCTTCTATGCATAGTTCCTTATTTGCTCTTCGCCCCTAACATCTTTAAACTGTCTGCTCTGCGATCTGTATTACGCTCCTTTCTATTTTGACTGATTGAGCGAATGATCTGGAATGATTGAGACTAATCGATATGACAGTTGTTGTCATTTGTTGCCTATATTTTTTTTTTACATTTAGATTCCAGTATTTCCTATTTAATAATAATAATTGTGGGGGGAAACTGTACTGTGAACTTTTAGCTGTAGAGCTCCTTAGTTAGTCCAATTTTGAAAACAAATTTAATTATCTGGGATGGTTCTAGTCTGGTGACTTAGTACATAATTTTCTATGTATTTGGATATCTTTCTGGATTAATATTTTCTGTATATTTTTTTATGTGCATTTTTCGGATATTTTACACAGCAAATCTATCTATCTATATATATATTACACAAGGCCGTTTTTTGTGACATCAAAGGCTCCTAGACGGATCGCGCGATTTAAACAAATGGGGTGTCAATCGAAAGCTATTTACACCTAGTTGTGCAATAAGGAGTTATTTTTTCGATTAAATCTATATTTTGGTGGATATCGCTAAAATAAAATTTCATTCATTGCTATAAAAAGTGCGAAAAGGAAGGCCGATTGAAATTACTATGTGTGGGTGTAAAAAGGTGCGCATATTTTTATTTGCAGAGAGCGTAATAAAGGCAAGCGTGTATGTGTAAGAAGCAAAGTTTGCTCTCTTTGGTTTCTCTTTGATCTTATTTTGCAATTGTGTATTGAAGACAATAGGTGTAAACGGCACGGCTAATCTGTGTCTTTTTTTTGTCAAACTTTCTTTTACAGGGTTGTCACATATGCGCGCTGCATTTTAGTTTCTGAAGCAAAATCAAAGTTCTTATTAGAAACTGACATCTGGCTACCCTACGACTGCAGATGTAAATTACGCGATTGACACGTTCGGCCAAGCGCTGCAGTTTTATTATATATGTATTATTTTCTGCAAAGCTATTTGTATATTATGCAATAAATTATCTGGCGATTTTCGCCGCCGGGTTCACTAGTTATATTTAATACAGCAAATTATAGATAATCGAAATCGGTCCCGCCATTCTTGAGTTATAAATGTTTAGTTAAGCTTTAAAATTAATTGAACTATAGATAGTATTTAACTTATCAAAGTTAATTCACAAGTAATCGAAAAATTTTCGAACTGCGTATGGGCCTTTATAAAATATTTTTTGGTTTTTTTAAATTTTCTTTTGTATTTTTTATTATGTGTTAAACATAAATTTCTTGGTTGTTAAGCTGCAAAGGCAAAACTCTTTATATGCATCGTAATAAGTTAGTAAATGAATATTTCAAACATTAGGGTAAAGAAATAGATTGAAATTGAAATTTATTCTGAGTGGACTTATCCCTTTGTACATGTGCAATTATTTTGCTTTGTCACCCCAATCACTTTTTTACCCTTTCAAATTTAGCTATCACTCCAAAAAAGCTGCCCTTTTCTTACGCAAACACACATCCTAAACAATTTAAAAATCAAATTTCTAGTTTATGTTTTTCTATGTTTACAGTGTATATGGATTATTTTGTAAAGATTTACTTGGGTTAACATAACAAAAATTCAAGGACCCTTTGATAAAGAAATTAGTTTCCCTTTATTATATGTATAAGCAAATATTTGCAGACAAGCGCATACCCTTTCCGGGCTTTGTCGGAAACTCTTGCATTGTATTGCTTTTCTTTGCCTTCCTTTATACATATTTTTACGCTGGCTTTGGAAATATTAGCTCAATGTCGGCATATCAACCTGTGGCAAGTATTGGACAATTGCAATTGTGTTGCGCACCCCTCGGTGGCCACTCTCCTGGTTGACTGTCATAGTACTCAACATTTCCATTGTTTGCATGTCAATCTATTACAGGCTTTGTGTGTGAGTGTGTGTGTATGTGTATGCGAGTGCGCGTATAAGTAAGCAGGAGCGGATTTAAGCAAAGGCCAAGGCGCAAGAAAATTAAAAAATTAATCGATAGACATGTATCGATAATGGTTACATTGTAGTAACGATAGGTAATTATTAAAACTTTAACTTTAACTGTGGTCCTACATATGCGTCGGCCTTGAACCCGCGTTTGCTTAAATACGGCACTGTGTCTAGGTGCATGTGTGTGTGTAAAGCTTTTGCTTGTGTTGTGTCATTTAAGTGCCTCATAAAAGTGTCAACTTGTTGTGGCCTCTATGGCACTCGGCTTGAATGTATGCGTGTGTGTGTGCGTTGGAATTTCATTCATTGCAGCTTTTGTTTGTAGTACAACTATCAGATATATATGTATAGTATATATAGTACCATATCTGTACATACATATAGTATGTCTATGGTCAGTGTTTGTGAAAGAAAGGCTTTCATTTTGTTGCTTTCATGCTGCTTTTTCATACCTTTTTGCCAACTGTCGTTGTTGTTGTTATTGTTGTTGGCCTGTCTTTGTTCCATGCACCTAATACATATTTTTGTCACCCTTATCTGGTCTTGGACGTCATATAACCACAGAGCGCATTGTCTAGTGTTGCCATAGTCCTGGCACTGACGGCAAAAGTGTTTCAATTGCCTGTCTATCTCTCTGGAGGTTTCTGTATGCGGCTGTAGCAGCGGGAGCCTCTTTTGTGCCGCCAAAGAGTTGCCACACTTTGCAAATTATGCATACGCCCATTTGTCTTAAAAAAAAAAAAAATTCAGGGAAGAGTTCGTGTCTTGCAGCGCACGCGACTTGCTCATAATTTAGCTACTTGGGTCATAATTTACGCAACATGCACCAAACTTGTGCCGCCTTTTATATTTTACGACTTTTTAGCAAGTTAATAAAGCAGCTCTACACACAGACACATACATACAATTACAGCCGGAGGCACATGTGGCACACACATACAGATGCACTTACACAGCCGCACATGTGGCACACACACACTTATGTACAGCTGTCCGCCATAGTGGCAAAGTCTTTGTCGCAGACAGTACGTGACTTCCGGCCAAAACAAAACGTTTTTCAACATTTTATTATAATTTATTTGATTATTTTCTTGTTAAATTGCAAACTTTACCAGCTTTATATACGAAAATGTTCTTTATTTTTTTTTTCTCAACATTTTCTTTTATTTTTTTGTGCTAGCTTTGCAAAAAGTTTTGTTATTTTTGCTGAAAAACAAAAATGAATAGCAGCAAAAGTTGGTACATTTTTTAAGCGGAAACGGAAATGTTGCACAACATATGCGTCATATATACATATATATATATACATATATGTAGTGGGTAGAGACGCTGTTAAGTGCCGTGCATAAAGTTATCTTGTTGTTTATAAGGCATTTCGGCGTTTTTGTTTGTGTATTTGTTAAGCACAAATGTGCGAAAAATAAATTTCATTGCATACTTTTTTGGCGCCACGAGTGTTAGGCCACATGGCAACCCTGGCGTTGGCTGCTGCTGCTCTTCATTCTTGCTGCATTTTTATTTTAGTTGGCCACACTGGCGCGCTGTGGACTTTTTTTTTTTTTTTTGTTTTTTGCTTGGTGTTTCCTTTTGGCCTGAGCTATTCAATCAAGCTAGAAAATCAACAGTGCATGCTGTAGACCTCAACCGAAAAAAAAAAATACGAAATAGAAATGAGCAAACAAAGCAATTCAGAGACGGTGGGAGTGAAAAAGTTTCGGCTTAAATTTTTGTATACTCTTTAAATTTAATGTGTGCTCTTAAAGCGGTCAGAAGTTTAATAAGTTTTCTAAGTTCTTGTGATCAAAAGAAGTTGTGTATCTGAAGACTATTTGGTGAAAACCAATATCTCTGAGTTTATTTTAAATCCTGGATACAATAAAATAAATATTTTTATAAAACGTTATCGATTATGGACTTACCGTTGAGGTAACTTTTGAATTTTTTTTTTTTTTGCATTTTATTTTGTGTCTAAAATGCAAATAGCTGACGATATTAAACATATTTTGTGCTACAAAAATTAATTTTTCCAAAGTAATACAAAACGAAATGGCAACTGTAGAGAGCTACGAGTACATGACCTCCACGGCTGCAGCTTTTCGACGTCACCATTAATCTGAAACATAAAAAAAAAACATTTTTCTCTTAATCTATCTATCAAAAATATTAATTTAAAAATAAATGGCATGTCTGACAAAAAAAAATTTTACGTTAAAAAAAATCATGAAAAATGATAATATAAAGTTTTTATTATTGTGACAAAATTCTACGTGGCTCACTAGAATTTTTTTTTTTTTTATATGAATATTATCTAAATTTTTTTTTTTTTTTTTTTTTTTTTTTTGTATTTTAATTAGACAATAAGTAAGTTTACTGAAATAATTAATACAATACAAATATAATAGCAAGTTTCCATCAAAACCTACTATTGTGTTACAAAAAAAAAAAATGAGAAGTCAATTGTAAAATAAAAAGTTTTCATTATTTTGACAAAAATGATTTTTTAAAGATTGTGTCACCGATCGGGTTAACTGAGGCGTATGAGTGCAATTTTTTTTTTTTTATAGATCACTTTGGGAGATCTTTTCTAACATAATTGTCTACCAATTTAACTACAAAAAAAAAAAATCAACTTTCTAAAGATTTTACACAGGTGTTACCCTTTAAAATATCTTTTCTTAAAACCAGATCAACCAGACTAAACTCGCGTATCCCTGAGAAAGCATTTTGTTTCAATAACTTTTTTAAGTTGATTTACCAATTGAGCAACAAACAATTATATCAACTTGAAAAGGAACTTCCTTTCTTAAGGCCCATACGCAGCTCGAAAATTTTCGCACGGAATGACAAAACTTCATATAGAAAAAAAAATCCTATTCGGGATTTCCCATTTGTGAATTTTTTCGAACTAAAAAAAATAAATAAATAAATAAAATTTTACCCAAGATTCAACTGCAACCTAAATTTTGCTTACATCTGAAATCCAATTCCAAGTATGTCTCTTTGGGCTTTACCATGCCGGCTCCGTTTTGGCAGTGCTCATGATTTAGGTCTTTAGATAATCTTTTGTGCAGCCTGGTCCGCCTCGAAAGCAGTCGGACTAAATCAAGAGAATGCGAAGCTAAAGGAAAATCCAGTCAACAATCAATTATTGCGTGATCTTCAAGCTTACCCCAAAGAGAACGCTTATTCGATATCAAGATATTCCAAATATCTGGCTCGTACAATTCTTTATTTTTGAGATGATGAGATGCATGAGAATCACACATGTTTCATGGGTTCTACGTAGAATTATTCTTTCGATATTTTTCCTACTTTGACAAGATGTGAAATTATATTTACAGTGGCATCCTAAATTAATAGGAACGCTTAGATACACGCTAGTAAGTTGACTAAAGAGTGGTCTTCTAAGGCGAAAACTCTGGTACTTTCGAGGCCTGCTGCGCTCCAGAGCTAAATCTTTTTCAAAATCTTTAAGCCATAGATTCGCAAAAATAAATGCATGTTGTCTTATTAATTGGGGACAACTCATTTTTAACAAAAACTTTCAAACTGAACAAGTCTCACAAAGTTTATTATGGACTTTGCCTTAAGGGTAAAAAAGTTATCCCCTAAAAGGTGCCCCTATTAAATTGGGACAAACTGTAAGGAGTATGCTTCGCAGCATAGAGGTACATTATCCAAATGACTTTTATGTGAATACTTTTTACGATGAGGCTTTTCACAAGCTTATGAAAGCTGACGAATTTGCTGCAACTGAAGAGTATCAAAAAAAAAAAAAAAATAGTGAAAGACATCGCAATTGTGGTTGGGGAAGGTGGAAAAAAAAGAGCAAAGAGCAAATAAAAAACTCTCTCCTGAAATTTTCTTTATTTTTTTTTCGGCGTTTTAGCTTTGCATTTCGGTCTAGTTAGTTTGGTTTGGTTTGCTGGCAGAGGTTGCCACTCTTTCGCTTTGGTAGTGGGTATAGCTGCAAGGCTAGTCAAAGTTTGTTTGGCATTTTCAGAGCTACCAGACATATACAGATATGCTACATATAGACACTATGGCAATATCCTGGGCGCCAACGCAGACGTTAAGTCGCTGCCAGCGTCAATGTTGTTGTGGCTTTTGTTGCAGCTGCTCTTTAAACTTTGTTTTTTTTTTTCGTATTTGGTATTTGGCAGGCCATTTGTGGCAGGTTGCAAATGCCGCACGTTTGTGTCAGTATGTGTGGGTGTGTGTGGCATATTGACTAAGCAATGAAGGCTTGCCTGCGGTTTGCCTTTGCTAGTTTTTATTTATTTTTGTGTATAGTTTTTCGTTTACCATTTTTGGCGTTTTCATTTCACTTATTTAATTAATTTTCAGTGCATCTATTTTTTTTTTTGCCAATTGTTTTTCTTTTAATTGTTAAACATTTTTGCTAGCATAAATTGCAAATAAAAGTTTTTGGCCAATTCCACAGCAAATCCCTGCTTCTACTTTTTCGTGATGAATTATTATTATTTTTTGGTTTGTTTTTATTTTACACTCTTTTTCAAATTCTGTAATTGAATGCATAAATTTTATTGTTGAAAAAGTTAAGCGCTAAGTCGGATGCTGCGAAAGGGTGCTTTGTATTTACCATTTTATAATAATATTTCTCTTTGGTTTTGTCGAGTGCTGCGCATTTGCATATAAAGTCTGTCGTGTTTTGAGTTTCCCTTTTCATTTTCAGTCAAAAAAAAAAAACAAAAACCCATCCCTCGCACAATACATCTTTATTTTCCAACTTTATTATGATTTCCCTACTCTTTTATTTTTTATAATACTTTTGGAGTTTTCGCGCTCGATTTGCGCGGCGCCTTTTGCCAAGCGAATTAAATGCGCATTTTGGGCTAAACAATTACGCTTATTTTATGTTTGTATTCGTTTGCGGAAATAAAGCAAGCAAACAACACAAAGAACGCAAAAAAAAAACAAAAATATTTGTTACATATATACATACTTACAGCTATACTATATACTGTGTACTGTAGTCATAATCCAGTGTATCCGGCGCTTGGAACGCCTTTGGCTGCCGCATCATTTGTTACAACTGCGCTGCCACAAAATGCTAAAATATCTTTATTTATTACACTATAATGATCAAATCTTGGGAGCAGTATATTAGCTTTGTGCGACATTATGAAGCAATGGTATCATGGTTCAAGACTATTTCTGTTGTCAGATTCTGTTGGTTCTAAGTTTTTCCAGCTTTTTCCGACAAATAATTTGACGGATTGGGTATCGGAGATTTGAGCTTTTTAAATTTAAATATGAACATGAATTTATCCCAATTACGGTTTGATAAATATTAGTTAAAATCTTTGGTAATCTTAAGATCCGAACTACTCTATCAACAGAACCAAAAAAAATCAACAAATTTTCTTTCCCCATGGTTTCTTCCATCATTTATAAGTTATATGTATATGTTTCCTTTCATCGTGCGAAATTTTTAACCGATTTAGTTTGTTTTTATCACTATATTTTTGCGATTTTATGTTAAAACTACATAAATTACGATTTACAAATCGATCACAATTTTATATCACATTAAGGGGAGGTTCTTTCAATTTGGCCTGAAAGAAGGCGAAGTTTGGGAATTATTTGTGGCATGATGAAAAGACATACAAACTTACTTTTTTGATTGTTAAATGCGATTTTTATTGTACAATAATTGGACATTTTTATCTCGACGGAATTCAAAAGGGCGGCTCTTGTCTGCCTCTCCTCGCAGAACATCGTCCCCGAATTTCAGTTCTCCAGCCTCTTGTAGTGAACTGAAATGAAAAGTGATTTTTAGTTATTGAAATTAATGAAATTCTCTATGGCTTACACTAAATCAGAATGAGTTTTGACGAAAAATTAACGTTCGAAATTTTGTTTTTCACTTTTTTTTGTGATTTATCCTTGCTTAAAAACAACAATTTAACAATGTATTGTTAGTATAAGGCATTCAAAAAATTGTATTCTTTCAAACATGCTTTAACTGAAGGGAATTGGAACAATAGATCAAGACCTGTTGAAATTCCTTGAAATTCTGATGAAAAAGATAGTTCCGAGAAAAACGCGTTTAAAGTTTTTAGAAAGTCCCTCAGCGCGCGCGTTCAAGACGCTCTATTTCTATAAATATCGATCGCATCGAAAAATCCTTTCGTACACATATCCTACGAATATGTAGCTTTCATTTTTTGTAAAAAACAAAAAAAAAAAA
Organism: Chymomyza fuscimana; assembly: GCA_949987675.1. NCBI lineage: Eukaryota > Metazoa > Arthropoda > Insecta > Diptera > Drosophilidae > Chymomyza > Chymomyza fuscimana. The sequence continues at coordinate 4,822,624 of OX465089.1, forward strand.
GAAAAAAAAACAGATTTTCTCGACTAAATTTGAAAGAACCTCCCCTTAATTAAAAATTTAAAAAATCATGATTGATCTTGTTTCTAATTCAATAGATTTCATTTTTTTATGAGTTTTGGATCCGGATGAACACCAATTTTTTTTTTTGAACCAGCCATGGTTATAGTAGCCTTTATAATTTCCTCCCTTCCGAACTGTCTATTCCTTCTATCATGTCTTCTATCTTAAGTCATCTTGACTTGGCTCTTTGAGCATCCTTGACCAATCCTGTATTAGAAGGCACGTATTTCGTCACGGTGCTCTTTGGGCTTTGTTTCTAATAGAATATAATATTTAATTTTTATTTGAACTTCCTCTGTTCCAATGGGTTGTTGTAAATCCTAGTCTCTGGTCAGTTTTTGATATGAGTCGGTGCCTATCGTTAAAAAGTTCACCCACCTCGTTCTATTTTTCAATCTTTAATTTACATTTTTTTTTTCTTATAACTGAAGGTGAACTGTACTTTGTTGTGCCCTTTAAAATAAATAAAATAAATAAGGTACTGAATTCTTGAATGATTTGAATTTTTGTTTTGTAAGAGTTCATCTGACAAAACGAGATCCAAACAAATGTTCGACTGATAGTCACTTCTTCATCCGTACGCAGAAGGGAACAGGTAGAAGGCAGATTAGAGACTGCCAGAAGTGAGAATGAGCATGGACGATCCTATTTTATGGAACCCCTAGGAACTTGGAAGGGAAAGTAAAGGTATCTTAAGGAACTGCTTTTTAAGTCTCTTATTGGAGTTCCATTGAAGAGACTCCTCTCCAATCTGTTCTGGGCCTCGTATTTTTAGTTCCTGTGTACTGATAATCGCTTCTTTTTCCGTACGCAGAAGGGAACAGGTAACATAGAAGGCAGATTAGAGCCTGCCAGAAGTGAGAACGATCAATGGGGGTCTTATCTTATGGAACCAATCCCTCGTCAAGGCTCATGTGAGAAAGGGTAAATATATCTGAAGGATATATTCTCTGGGACTCGTATTTATAGTAGCTTGGCACAGTCCATGCGAACTTTTGGTATCAAAAAATCGATTCGTCGCTCTTCCGCGTTATAAAATTGTCTTCAGATACTTTTTAAAGCTCACATTTTCGTCAAGTGTTTCGTATTCATAAAATACTCTACATCGTTTTGCACTTTGTCTTATGCTTGCTTTGTCTGGCCCCTGCTCTCTGAGACTTGCAACCCTTTTAGTACTTCCGTTGCGACAGCGAGAGCGAGAGCGACAGCGACAGCTGAAATGGCCAAAATGCGCTGCTTCCTCTGGGCTCTTTTGGACCAACATTCTTCATACTTGCCGCACACCTTTTGTGGCATGCATTAAATACACATTTTGCGAGAACTTGCCCCGCGGCCGTTGCCAACTGCGAAGTCAACGTCTCTGTCAGCGTCAGCGTCATTGCTCGCATTAATTTAACCGCAATGCTCTGGCATTGTTGAAGCATTTTCAACTTTTGTTGATTCTTATTTTTTATACCGTTTTTTTTTTTTTTTTTTTTTTGGTTGTCAGGAGCTTTGAAATGGAGGCATAAAATTGCAATAAAGCATAAAAATAAAGATGTTGGGCCGGGGGGTGGTTAAATGAGGCGAGCGGCTTCACTAATTACACGCGTTTGCATAATTGCGTATACATTTAATTAATTTCTTTTTTAAGCCTGTAGAGGGTTGGGGCTTTTAAAATCTTGTGCACATTTTCTGGCTTATATTTATATAGCAGCTGTCTGGCGGCCATTTTATCTGCTTTTGTCTCACTTTGTTGCCAAATGTTGTCAACATTTTTTATTGTTGTTGCAAGTCATGCATATGCAATGTTATGCAAATGTTGCAAAGCCGCACTCTATATGCCACATGAATGTTCAATTGTCCGTTCTGTCCCTGCAAAAAGTTTTCACTTGACCAAAAGGCTCGTAACTCTTCCTTTGTTTAGTTAGAAAAATCTTTTTTTTAAGTTTTTCCTGTTAGCTTTTTGCTTTATTTTCTTCTACCTCTTTTTTAAATTGTAATTGAAAACCAAGCCAAGCTGACAAAATTTTTAGCCAGCAGTTTTTAATTGACATGTGCAGACAGTTTTTTTTGGCCAAAGTTTGCCACATTGAACGAATGCTTTACAAATCCCTAAAATAACTCAATTTTCAAAACAATTTACTACTCTCAATTGACAGTTGTCTGAAAAGTCTAAAAACTTTTATTTGCATTATGCAGAGTCCAAAAGTTTGCGGAGTTTCTGCAAAAAAAAAACGAAGAGGGAAAGTAATTAAGTTAAGTATGTTGGCTATTTGGAGTTAGCGAGGGAGCGGATTAGCAAATAGTTTTTTTTGTAATTGCATATGCGGGCCATAGTTGCTTTTAAGCCGAAGTTGTCCCAATGAAATAGGTAGTTCCCATAATATATTAATATGGGACTTTCAGCATAAAAAATATGTTGACTTAATTTTTGCTTCAAGTTGTCTCAATTGGATAGACACATATTTACGGACTTATATAGGGTGGGTCATCTGTTGGTTTGGTGGTTAAACACTCCTAATTCGGAACATACCCATTCAAAGCGAATGAATATGTCAAGTTCAAAGCTAATCAATTTTTGCAACTCGCCGGGAACATCGCTGCACCATCGTTCGCAAGAATTATACCTTGCAGGATTCAAATGACGCAATAAATGAAGTCCACGGAACATTATCAGTGTCGCTTATTCGTTCAATGGATGGAAAAACAACAACAAAATTTGATCCGTTTCATAAAAAGTCAACGTATAAGATGGCTAGGCCACCTTAGTAGAATACCTAAAAACAGAGCGGTCAGCAAGGCATTTCACAGACAGCCGATTGGAAGAAGTGGATGTAGTGGAAAATGATCTTCGTTCTCTTGGTGTCTTGAACTGGAGGAATGTAGTCGTCGATCGAAGAACATGGAGAGGAATAGTTGCGGAAGCTATGGTCTGCCCAAGACTGTAACGCTAGTGATGATGATGATGATGATGGAAGAACAGCCAGATGAGTTTTCGTCAAAAACAAAAAAAAATGCATTTAACATACAACCAGCAGATGGCCCACCCTATATTAAACACATATGAAATATTGGTAAGCCAGGTAAAAAATGCATACCGACAACTTGGCCCAAAACTAACCGTTCAAAAATCGGAGTAAGCCAAAATATTTGAAAAACATGCATCCTGGATCCTGAATCCTTTTCATTTTAGACTTTTTATTATAGCCGAAAATCTTTCATTATGAACTTACCTAAGAGCCTGATATATTCTTCAATTTTCTAACTTTCATCAGCCCCTATGCCAGCCAACAAATGAAATGCAATGAAAGTAAATAAATTGGTGCAAAGTCGTGTCCTGCTTAGTTTGCCAAGTTGCGGCTTGGCAGCGCATTTCACAAACAATTTACAGGCTCTGTTGCATGCTGGGTTGAACAACAAAAACAACAACAACAATAGCAACAACAATTTCTGCTACTAATTGCAAAACGCCATGAGAAGTAACTCAAATTTGTCATTTGCAGCTGTGGCGACTCCAGCTGATGCAGCGAGAGACTAAAGTTGCATGCAGCTAAGTTTCTGCTGGCAGACAACAACAAAGCTTTAGACATTTTTCACCTCCAGTGAGAGCAATAGACGCAGACGAGTGCAAAATGTTGCAGGCACTAAATTGGTTAGCTGCTGGCTGGCCTTCTAAGTGCGGCTTACAACAGTGCAACACCAACGTTGATGATGACAATGCGGCAACAACAGTTCAAGCCGAGAGTCATAATCAAGCGCCAACACATAACCACACATATGCTGTGTGAGTGTGTGTTACTGTCTGTGTTTGGTTTTGTTTTTCACGTTGAAAATTGCTAGTATTTGGTGTGCGCATAATTACGTGGCACAAAAGTGTTGCATGCAAACAGGCGGGCGGCACAGCAGCACAGTGCATTGAGAGTGCTCGAATTTTGTTGCAGACACTGTGACGTCGTCAACGAGTTGAGTGTAAACTCATCAACAGCGTCGCACTGTCTGCCATATGACGTATACGTCATGTTGTGCGCGTAAACAAACTGAGCGCATATATTTCTTGTAATTAAAAACGTATTGAAAGCGGGTGAGGAGCGGCAGCAACGTGTCAGAGCGTTCGAAATAGAGTGAGAGTACGGGATAGAGTCGATGGAGTGAGCCTAGCACACTACTTTGCCTTTGAGGCAAGGCAACAAACGTGTTCACATGTGTGTTTGTGTGTGTGTGTCGCCCTTTTTGCTCTGCCTGACTCTCTCTATCTGTGTGTGTTTGTAGCGTATCCGTCATTACTTTTAACGCTTGCTGTTTGCGCGTGTATGTGTGTGTGTCTTTGCCGTAATTAAACTAAATTAACAACTCCTTTGGCATTTAAATGAGATTAACGCAAGGCTGCCAAAAACAAAATGCAAAAGAATCTTTCAGACAGGACTTTAAGCTAACTTTACAGAATGCAGCAAACTCGGTATTTTTGAAGACCTTTGTCTAAGTATCAATAGAAATTTTTGGCACAAAATATTTATTTCAAATTAATGACGAAAATAACTGAAAAATGTATTTCTTTTCGTATTTCCATTGCAAACGTTTGTTTAGGATGACGCTATTAATAATATGGTAACTTGCCAGAGTTCTGTATGCTCTTCATTACGATTTCTGCAGAAGCTGCGGCAATGAGAAGGAGCTAGAGACGGTGGAGCACCTTTTTTGCCACTGTCCTGGACTGTGCAGAACAATGTTCAGTTTTCTCAAATCGTATTTCCTTACTGACCTATCTGAGCTTTCAGAAAAGAGTCCAAGAAGCCTCTTAAGGTTTATTCAGGCCGCCGGATGGACGTGACTTTAAGCTGATATAGCGAACCTACCGAGCGGGGGAAGGGTGGTGTAAGTTGGCACACAAAGCCCCAGCTACTGCACTAACCTAACCTAAACAATTATAGAAAACTTCTATAGCAAACGAATGAGTCCGGAATATCCTCAGAATTGGAATTTGCTTTATAACTGCCTGTTATCCTAAGTTCTTGAATCTAATGCGGTTTTCATTTCTTACTATTTCAACAAAAGCTTAGTGAAATCTATAAAAGTTTAAGAATTTTCTTTGAAGCTCGCACAGCCAAGTTCATCACGAACCGAAATTCTAAAATTCTAAAATCTGTAATATCCAAAACTTCGCCATATTTAGAATATATTTTGTATAAAGCTTTTTCGAAAAAAAAAAAAAAAAAACTCATTACTTATAAAGAGGTGAGAAAATAAAACACACCATACCATTGAATATGCAAATGAAAATGCATGATGAAAACGAAAATGATGATGATGATGGCGACCATGGTGACAACAAGAATGACAACAAATGACGAAAGAGGAGAGAAACAGCTGGATGAGCAAGAGTGCCACGAATTGTGACTGGAATGAGGTTAAGTTGAGCAGCAGCGCGTCAATTGTAGCTGACGGAAATGAATGAAAACAAGCTGCTTTTAGAGCAGGGTTTTTGGCTGAGGGGCCGTCAAGCCATGCGGCATATGTGGCGTATGCGTTATATTTTTATTTTATGCGCTGCGCTGCTGCTGGATTGTTTGATGCGCTCTTGGGCATAAAATTCAAATTAAAATGTCGCCTGCTATATGAAAAATGCAATAATAAAGCGCATAGCAAGATATCATGAAAAGAGACATAGAGAAGAGAGAGAGAGAGAAATACAGATAAAATGTTATTTTTCATGTGTGTGTGGCATACAGTGCGTATGCATGTTGCAAGTAGAAGTCTACGCGTAGACTATGCAGTAACAAAATTTCAATTACAAACTGAAGACTCTAGCATTGTTTGAGACGCAACTAAAAACTAAAAAAAAAAAGGGAGAATTTACTAACAAGAAGCAAAATTTTAATTAAAATTGTTAGTACAAAGCAAAATGTTGTTAAAACAAACACAAAAAATGAAGTAAATTCCCAGACAGATAGATACAAAGGCACAAAATCGAAAGAGAATCAATTTAAGCCTTCTTGTTGTTGTTGTTTGAAGTTTTGTCAGCTGTCTGCCTGAAATGTTGATTGCCAATACACAGAGAGAAAATGGGTTAGGGTGATGACAAAAACTATGCAGCATGTCTATAAGTTATGTATAGACTTTTTTTTACATTGTTAAGTCATTCTGTGCAGCTTCAAACAAAGAAAAACCCAATCATTTTTACTTCTCATAGATGACTAGACATGTTTGTTCATCAATTACGCGTCAATTTTCGAACTTTTGTGTCGGAACTTTTTGTTGTGGCCAAAACTCTGCTCGATTTCGGACTGCATTTGTAAAGAAGAAGAAAAAACGCATTAGTCTTAACCTTGAGACAGCCAGCCAGCCCCCCACCATCGACAATTAATCAAATTATAAAAACTTGCATAATGATGCGGCTCTATAAGCAGCAGACCAGAGTTGGTCAATAGGCCATTTGATGGGCATGTCTGATATTGTTGGTCAGTCATTAGAGCCACAGTTGCCTCACTTTATTTAACTAAGTTGGAAATAAAAAAGCCACAAATTGTATAATGTTATAAAATTATTAACCAAGCGCAGCATATTTTCCGCAATTTGAACACACAGTAGGCACAAAATATGCTTAAAAAAAAAACATTTTAAATATCGTTTTGTGTACTATGCTGGGCACTTGAATAGTTGCAACTGAATTGGCGTTGGCTAAGCAAATTATGGGAAATATGTAAAGATAATTAAATTACAAATTTAATTTTAAACAATGCATGATTTATTTTAATAAATAATTTTTAAAAGTTTTGTTCGGAAATTTTTTTAGAAAAAATTAGTATAAAATAATAAAAATTTACGAAATGATATATATAGCATGAAATCTTCAGACGATTTGGTTACACTAGTTTACAGCAAAATGTATCCTCAAAATTGCACGCTAAATCCGAAAATGAAGTCTAAAAAATTTTTTCATTGAACGTATTTCTAGATATTTTGAAAAAAACACTTTTCGAAATTAAAAAACAAGTGTGTCTACTTAAAAGCAAATATCTCTGGTTGTACTAAACTGATTTTGGTTATAAGTTATACCAAACTGTAGATAATTAAATTATCTATCGATTATACTTGGGAAATATTTTTGTCAAATTTACGGTTTGGTCATTATTTATCCATTCATATGAAATTTTTCGTAATTTTAAGCAAATTGTTGAAAAAATTCTATTTTGAACGTAAATTTAAAAATTTAAAAAAATTGTTTTATGCAGTTTTATTCATGGTTTGTAAAGTTCTGTCGATTACAATGAAAATGAGTAGTTGTTTATCAAAATCGGAGAAAAAAATATGGAATTAACGGGAATGATTGTAAAAAGTACAAAAAGTCAATTTTTCCTAAAACCTAAAGTTTTAGCTGAATAATTCGTTTGTTTATAAAGATATTGTTACCAAATTTGGCATTCGAAAGTTTTTTTTAGAAATTCTTACTTTTCTTAAGTTCTGTACAAATTGGATCAAAATCGGTTGACTTTTTCATATAACACCCATAGGACTAATCGGCCAAAATATGAATTCGTTTGTGAAGATATCGTAACCAAATTTTGTATTTGACAGTTTTTTATAGCTCCCAAGCACTGTATCAAATTTGATCAAAATCGGTTGTATATATCATATACCGCCCATAGGCTCCAACGGCCAAAAAATATATTTTTTTGTGCCAAATTCGTTTTGATTCGTTTCTTTCTGAAAATATCGTAGCCAAATTTAGCAAATATATATTTTTAGAAGTTTTTGAGCAATATACCGGATTTTGAACCAAACACGTTTTTTTTAACTATCGATCCTAGTGGTGCTATATGATATAGTCGACCGATTTTGATACAATTTGGAATAGTTTTTCAAAGTATCTCGAAATATGTTGCATGAATAAATTTTTGGACTTCATTTGTTGGATTTAGCGTACTACGGGAGTTATAGTGTTATTAATTTTATTCAAAATATGCTATTCCAATAGCTTTCATATGAGATTTAACGCTTTTAAAGATAGTTCTGGCACAGCGTCTGTTACTATAGATATTTGACTAGATATCAATAAACCAGATCGAATCGAAATATTTGAGAAAAACTGAAATGTTTTTATTCTAGAGATTTCTAAATTTCCATAAATCTTATCTATGGAAACACAAAAACTTTATATAGTTAACGTAAGAAAAAAATACTAGTCTCGAACTAATCTAAAATGTAAAATTATGTATGCAATATTATTATACGATTTTGACGAAATTTGGCACTGTTTGCATAAATTTTCTTTGAATTTCAAAAATAATTATAGCTACTGTTGATTTTTCGGTCCCAAGCAATACCTGTGCTTCCGCCTTGTTCTCAATTGGTAATCTTAAAATTTTCTGAGATTAATTAAATTTCAAAATAAACGAGTGAAAGGTGAATTTTGAGTGGGTCATTAATTTCAGCTTTATCTCAAAAATATTTTTATTTAGAAGATAATAATTAGATGAAAATTTGTTAAGCTAGTATATAGGTTCTAGTCTCATTAGAAAGCGTAAAAAATTTATTAATTTACCATAACGGTCAATGAAATATAAAAATTTCTTGAGAATACTCATTATCAATACCGAAGACACGACCTGGAAAGTGGCAGATTATCTTTCTGAATCGATTAACTGAATTAATGAAAGTTAATGAATGATTCAGTGTTGCCTACTACTCAAATGTTTCAACCGTGACTCATCAAAAGTAATGTCAATTGTTTGAAAATCAAGTGTATTTATTAGACGCATCACAATTGTATTACCAACTTTATTGTAAAAAATTTATATGATTCTTTTCAAAACGCGCTTTTAATTATGTCTTATTGTACAATACTATATACTACTTATGTATATGTAGCCTTTTTGGACTTGGGCTTTTGGCAGTTTGTTAATTTGTGCGTGGCTAAAAAGATCATAACATACTATTCAGGTCTATAGTAAATGTTTTGGGTCTTTTTGGAGGTCTCTGCTCTGATCTGCTCATTAAAACTAACAACTCATCACAGGCACAAACAAGCGCCTAACGAGTTTTTTTTTTAGTTTTTTTCTTGACTTTGTTCTTTTGTTGTTGCTTAAGCAAAAGTCAAAATAGTTACAAAAAAATAAAACTTTTAATTTGTTTGGGTAGTGTTTTGTCAAAAGGCGTGCTTAAAATCTTTTACCGGATTGTAAAGCAAGTAAACTGGGCGGGTGGGGCTCAGAAATCTGCAAGTAATGCTAAATTTTTTACTAGACTGACTCAAAAAGCTATAAGAATATTAATAATAATGCTTATGAGATATTAAAAATGTATATATTTTGATAGATTGTTAATTGCTAATCATAACTCTTTTTTTTTTGTATCTTTGCAGGTATGTAACCAAAACGACAGCTTGACAAATGTATCTTAAGTTTTAAGGCGCAGTGCTAAGTACAAGTTGTTTATCATATTTGTTAACATGTGTCGAAACATAGAGATGTTTAAGTTGTATAAATGGGATTAAGATAAATTGTTTGGGATTTTGTTTTTAATATGTACAAGCAACTCAATTTGAAATGGAACATGAGCGTACATAATGTAAGAATTATTTAACATTTTACAAAAATTAACCATAAATCGAAGCTAGCTAATTAAGTTTAATTTTATGGTCTATAGTTTTTGCTAGAGCATTCTATCATGTACAGCTGAATTCTCTCTTGAAGCGAAGAAACAGAAAATTTTTTCAGAAGTTCTTAGTGTACATCCATCTTTCTCTGAGAACCAATAAGAAAATTTTAATAAATCAGAAATTATTTGTTGAAAATGAAATTAGGCTGAAACTAAAAGAAATCCTTAATTTGTTTGTTTTCAATGATGTTATTATTCATATAACCAATATTCCTTCCTTTTCCGAAATTTGCTTAAGTATAGAACATTAATATCAGTTTGCTAACGGCGCCTCCGACGTTTTCCTCCTTGTCATTATTTAGCTTTTTGCCTTTAGTCTGCTAGATGGCGTCAGCCAGTCATCGCTAGATGGCGGGAGTTGTTGCATACTTGTTTTCACAATAATATACAGCCGTTCTCCAGAAAACCAAAAAACCTAACCGAACAATTTTATTAATTTAATTTTCATTAAAATATTGCTTCTTCTTTATTATTCCATCTTTTAAATAAAATTAGACACAAATACTTTAGCAACAATATTTAGTGAAATTAAAAACGACAGCTGTTTTTGTTACATGTGAAATTTTCTTTGTATAACTCGGGAACCCTGTCGTACTTATCGGTCATGTGTTCGTGTATGATACACGAAAAAAAAAATCCGTTTTGGCTGTGCATGCTATTGTTTAGGTTCAGTCAGAAAAAAAAATATTATAAATAATAATAATAAGTATCTAACCTGAAGTTGGCATAAATACAATCTAAGAACATCAAAGAATATTTAAAAAATTATATCAGTATAAAATTTGAACTTTCTTAAACCTATTTTGCCGATTTGATTTAAAATTTCTTGCAACAAAACATTCGGTTTCAAACCACATGAAAAATTCGGTTTCAAAACGAATCCGAGTGAAATTTTCGAAATCGTTTTACGGAGCACGGCCGTTTATTTTGTATAAAATAATTTAAAAAAAAACAACCATATATGCAATTTCTTTTATGGCAGGCTTTAACGATTGAGTTATATTTAGTTTTGGTTCCCCTATATGTATAACGTTACCTGGCGTGGTGCCTATTTTTTCCCTCTCGCGGACAATTTTATTTTTTTTTCCAACGCCGCGACTGGCAGGGCAGCGCTGCCTAATACTATAAATAAATTTTTATAGATTATGGATACGTGCAAACAGATTTGAAGATAAGAAGTACGGCAGTATTTCGGCAGCTTTAAAGAACTCTTCTAATATCCTTAAAGTTTTGCATTGCATTATCAACCCAAATAGTGCATAATGTATATTATATATTTTTTGTAATTTAAATACACACAAGTTGCTTACCGCGTTTTGTTTTCTCAGAAATATGTCTGAAAGCAATTTTACAAAATTTGAATAAAACCTCAAGTTATACTATACATATATCAGAACCAGATAGGCGCAAATATTACATCATAAATTATACACAAATTATGACCACAATGTGGTGCACACACCCACACACAAACACTTTTCACAACAAAAAAAAACACACACACACTCTGCGAAAAGTTGTCTATCGATAGCAGAGCACTCTATTATAGAGCTGTCAGTTTGGCTCCACAATAAATGACATAAGTGCGTGTGTCTGAAACTTTTGTCTAACCAAACGATTTGCCTAGGTCTCTTGTTTACTCTCTAGCCTGCACGCGCCAGCTCGCTCTCTCTCTCTCTTCATATTTTCTGGCCTTACCTTGTGTTATCAACACCATCAGCGTCATTTGCATGCACACAGAAGCCAAAAGCAAATTGTCAGAGTCATAGAAACGTAGGCCCAAAACTTGGGATATATGTATATTGTGAGCCTGGTGAGTGGGCAACGGGGTAGCTGTGTTTATTGAAAACGCAAAAACACGAAAATGTGAATAAACCACAGAAAACAAGATACAAAGCAAAAACGTAGACAATTGAAATGCAAAACATAAAACCATTATTGGAATTTATGGAAATAAAGAATGGATGGAGTTAATGTGTGTGCCTGAAAATTCAAAAAATTAAAGACCCTGCAGGGCTACCCGTATTATATACTATGTACATGCTTACTACACATATGAGTGGAACGCGGGCCGATGACTTTTTAAACGATTTATTTAAGGTGGCAACTCGACAGACAAAGTTCACAAAACTGAAATGCACACTCAAATATATATAGAAGATATGTATATAGATATAAATCTGTAGGTTTGTTAGCGAAAGTACCAGTCTGGTAGTTCCCGCTCTCACTTGTAGAGCAAGCAAGTGAGAGAAAAAAAAAAAGCAGCCAATTTAACGCTTGAATACAATTTTCAATTTAAAGTTTTGCGCTTTTTCACCAGCTTTCTTATTGCTCTGGCAGAGTACACCCCAAAAACCTGACTACACTGGAACACTCTCTATATATACTATAGTAGGTATATAAAAACTTACTCCTCACACACTACTGGCAGCCATTATGTGCAGCAACTTGTTACGTTTTTATACACATTTGCACACCAAGAACATCCGAGAACCAGCGCAGTTCTGGGGCAACCCTTTGTCAGCCAATACAATCCGCCTCTCTTTAGTATAGTACGCACAATGTGCTCCAATGGAAGTTTATATAGACTCTGGATGTTGATGAAGTGCAGCACATGATTCTGTAACAAAAATCCATCAAAACGTAACAAAAACCAGAGTCAAAAAATAAGAAAAGTGTAGAAAAAATGAAAGCAGCGAAAAGTTTACTTTGATTAAAGTTCAATTCAAAGGCACAAGGTAGGGACTCACATTTGGAAAATGGAGGCGGAGTACTTACATGAAAAGCCAAAAGGACATGCCGCTTAAAGTCAACTAAATCTGATTGAAATAATTGCGGAAAAGTCGAAAATGAAGAGTCAAGTTGGGGTATAGAAAGCATTTGACAGCACTGTTGAGATTGCAGTATTGATTATTTGATGGCAGATTAAAAGCACGACAAGATTGAACATGACTTAAGTGAATTTTGGTAAATTGTTTAACAGACTGTACTATGGGAGAAGTGCAGTGCGCTACAATTCGGAAGTGCATATGTGAAATCTCTGCTAAAAGCAACGATAAGTAATTTAAGTCAATTGGGATACTTAAGTAAACATCAAGGTTTTGAACTCAATTACTTTTGAAAAGATTTGAGCAGCATAGTTGCTCAAAGCGCCGAAATTTAAACTATAACATGCCTTAATAACTATTCATAGAGTTTATATCCTATTTTATAAATAATCAAACTTGATTAAGTGAAGTTGAAAGCTCTGAGCGGTTATTGCGCTTCCACAAATAAGCCATAAATCAGCGCATTATAATATATTAGTAGCTAAAGCGCCATGCCTAACATAAAATTAAAAGATTGCGTACGTTTAAGTCGTGGGCGGACGACTTTGGGATACCCTGTACCACTGAAGAACTCCAAAAGATGTTTATTTGCAAAATTGCAAAAAAAAAAACCGTTTTTTAGCGATCGGTCCTATGGGAGCTATGCGATATACCTTTAGTAAACCGATTTTGATCAAATTTGGTTCAGCGCTGGGGATATCTAAAAAACTTCCGAATGCCAGATTTGGTTACGATATCTTTAAAAACAAATAAATTATTCATCTAAAACTTTTGTTTTTTTTCAAGGTCCTCTGAAAAACTCCTATGGGAGCTATATCATATAACACCGCAATCAAAAAAATATTTTTTTATTTTTTAATGAGGCATATAATCTGAAAGTTTGGTTGCTCTAGTTCTTACCATCTCTGAGATGTAGGCGTTCATATAGACAGACAGACGGACATGGGTATATCGACTTCTCTAGTCACCCTGATCATAATTTTGGTAACTTTTGGGGATCTCCGACGTCTCCTTCTGTATGTTACCTACATTTTCGGCTTGCACAAACGTAATATGCCTTTTGTACCAGAAGGTACATTTTCGAAAAAAAGGACGTGTGATAATAATATAAAATTTATGATTTTTCAGATACTCCTCCGTGTTCCGGAAAACAAATCCAAATATTCTATACAGACAAAAAATGTAAAATTGGCAGCACGCTAAATCGAAAACGTATAAAATTTGTTCAATTTCGCTTTTTGGAGCCTGGCTGACTATTTCAAATATATTTTTATACCCTGTACCTATAGGTACAAAGGGTATACTAGGTTTGTGCAATGTATGTAACGGACAGAAGTAGGCGTGGCAGACCCCAAGTCCTTTATACCAAAATGCTTATCATAACCTCGGGTAGCGATTGAGCCATGTCCGTCCGTCCGTATGAACGCCTAGATCTCAGAGACTATAAGAGCTAGAGACACGAAACTTTACCAGCTGGTGCGCATATTTCCTAAGCAGATGAAGTTTGTTGAATCATGTCAATATCTTTCCTCGTTCCCCCGCAGTAGAGTTTCGCGGTTTTTAGCCACACCGTTTAGTATTTTCACCTGAAATTTAACAGAGCGATGCGTTGTAGCTACATGCATCTATGTGTAAAAAATTAACAAAATCGGACAAATACAACAGAAGTTATAGTCAAAAATGTGCAAATTTCACCACCCCTTGCCAATAGACTGCGTCAATATTTGACTCTACGCTATTATGGCTACAACTGACCTAGAATCACAATTTTTGGTAAGCTGATTCATGTGGCTCTAATGAACAAATCCACATCCAAATTTGATCGATGCGGTCCCACCACCCCCCGCAATCGATTTACCGTGTTTTCTCCCACACCCCTCAACATACCAACTTGAAACTTACCCCATATACTTTAAATAACTTCTTTGACGTAACATTCGAGTTTCATCAAAATCGGTAAAAATTTAGGGAACTTATAGGTATAAATATCGAATTGCACAAAAAAAAAAAAAATTCCAATTGGAAAGTTCGTAGAAGGAATATGCAGGAAAAATTGTTTGGGAGACAAAAGGTACAGGGTATTCCACTGTCGGGCACCGCCTCGACTGTACCACATTTTTATTATTAACATTTTAGGCAAGTCAAAATTCTAGAATTGTTGTTAAATATCAGCTATTTTTGTACCATCTCACACGTAACTTTAAAAACAGATCTTTTTTGTGATTTTGAAAAAATTATAAAGTATAAGCCTTCAAAAAAATCATTCTTTTGCTTGTGGTCCGAAGTGTACTAATAGTAGGGGCAGAATCTTTTGATATCCTGTGGCTCAGTTTAACTAAATCATCAATTGTAAAAATTTATTGTTACTTTTCGATTAGTCTTATATTTTTTTGTTGATGAAAAATTATAAAATACATGCCTTCAAAAAAAAATCATTCTATTCCTAGTGGTCTGAAGAGTATTAATGGTAGGCAGAAACTTTTGATATCCTGTATCTTAGTCAAACGAAATCTTTATGAAATTATACAATTTTAAAAATGCGCAAGAATGTTAACGTTCGGCAAACCAAATTTCCTCAGTTAAGATCACCTAAATATTTAGAAGTTTTCCAAAAATCGTAAGATGCCCAAATCAATCCTCATGCTTAATTTAATCCCTGCATAATCGCAAAATTTCAGTTACACGTTTAGTTTTGTTTGTAGAATTTTTGCACATACAATGAACCTAACGAATTTCCCTATTATCTGCCCTTGCTGTCAAACTAACAACTTGCTTAATCCGCAACTCAGACCCTACCTAAGATGCAATCATTGTATCAAATTTTTAACAAACAGTAGCTGCTTCGTCTGACACATATCAAATTATGCTTGGACGCATCCCTGTAGAAGACATACTGGAGTACTGTCCATCCATTGCGTGTCAGACACTAATCAATACTCTACGCTGCTGTTGATATTGATGGGCATGCCCGCAGGATTTCCAAACCAAGCTCTAATGATAGAGCAAGTAACAACAGAGCGCAGGACAAAAACAAAAAAACAAAAAACAAAAAAATTTCCAGCACTTAATTTCAAGTTGCAATGGACGGGGTCACAATCAATAACGATTTAAGGCGAAAAGCAGTTACTACAATCTACAGGCTGCAGGATAAGGAGAACTACAAAATACCAGATACAAGATACAATATGCCAGAACGAACACCTAAGATATGCCCACAAAACAAAATATCAGACATTGGCCAGTTAATTGTGTGTGTGTGTGTAAAAGTGTGTGTGTATAGGACATAAAAATAAAACGAAAGCGAAACACACAAAATAATAATGAGGGTAATATTGGGCAAAAACAAAATTGGTAGCAACAACAAGAATCCGAAGAACAATAAAAACTAGTGGTACGCTTAGCGTCGAGATATACCGACTATAATGTTCCCTGTTTTTTTTTTTTTAAATTCCCCCACTGTTTGGGAACTAGCGTGTGTTATAACTAAAAATAAAATTTTTTTAAATTAAAAAAATACAAATTTTAAAATAATATTTAAAAAAAAAAAAATTTTATTTTATTCGTTGTTATTTGACCTACTTTTTTTTATTGTATGTATATTTTCCTTAAATTTCCCACTGTTTAGTAACTGGCATGTGTTATCCCTAAAAAAAAAGTTTTTAAATAAATTATTTTAAAACAAAAAAAAAATAAATTTATTTTTTCCATTTTTGTTTTACCAAATTTTTTTATTTTATATATATTTATAGTTTATTTTTTTTTTTTATTTAATTTTATTTTTATCTTTATTTTGATAAATCGGTTTTTTCAATTTGGTGGCTTAAGATGTTTTTCAATGAAATAAAGTGAAGTCTTCAATTGGCCTATATTTCAATTATTTTGATGCGGTTTCTATGAGAAGAGATCTTAAGCAGTTTTCACCCGATTTAAATTTCTAGAGATAAACGTTTTTAGGATAAGTGGGAAAAATTTACGTTCTGTATATATTTTGAGTATTCAAAAAATCTGAACTCTGACCTTAAATAGCTGTACTCGTATAATAAAAAATTAACATTTCTAGCAAGTTTTCCCATTGCGGGGATTTATGCTTGAGTCTAATAATAATAATATTTGTAGGGTATTGGTTATATTTGAGGCACTATAACAAAAGTAAGCATATATTTTTCTTATTAATTTGGGGTCACTTAATATTTGAGTAAAATGGAAGACACTTTTTAATATAAAACTCAAAAAAAAAGTTACAAAACATAAAAAAAAAATTAAAATTAAAAAAAATATTTTTTTTAAATTCGAATTTCTCTCCCATAGAAAAAAAAAAATATATATACAAAGAAAATTTAATAAATATAAATTCGATAAAAAATCGAAATTTAGCAGAAAAATTTTAAGAGATGAACATTGGCTATGGGCAGTAAATTTCGAAATCGAAGATATCGATTCAAAAAGTGTTCCGCCGATATGCTTTGGGTGCATCGAAAATGGCTCCACCGTAACTTACATACACTTCTGCAAACTTAATATGGCTTATTAACTTCTTTTAAGGGTATAACAAGAACAACGACAATAAGCTTATAGATATTTTTTCACCGTCTTTTGGCCGAGAAAAGCGAAACTAAAAGTGCCAGGGCTGATGGCTTTGTTATTGTTGTTGTTGCTTCTGCTTTTTTTCTTTCTTTTTTTTTGTGTTTTTATAGTTCGTTTGCCAGGCTTTTAATACATGGCCAACACGCGAACCTTTGCCTGCCAATTTGTACGCTTCCCCTGTTGTTGTTCTGGTTGTTATTTCAACTTTTTGTTGTTATTGTTACTGGTATTTGTTGATGTTGTTGTTCTTGTCTTTGCTTTTTACGACTACCGACAAACATATTTTTTTAGTGTGTGTGAAAAAAGTAATAAAGGGCAATTTTGGCAATTCGTTTCGTTAGTCAAAACTTTGCCCCCGGGGGTTAGTTTTGATTCTGAGCGCAATGACAATGGAATTTATAATGAAATTATTATACACGACGAGTCGTCTAGTTTTGCAGCAGGGAACGGGGGTTACACATATGAGCAAAAATATTATTAAGCTGGCATATTGGGCCCGCATGTGGTGACCCTATTAAAGCCATGTGCCTAACCTAACCCACCCTCATAGTCACATAATGTGACTTACACAAACATAAAAGCCATTTATATACATGCATATAAATTTATTATATGTATGTATGTGCATGTGCTGTTTATATATAACTTTGTTAAGTCAATGCCTTCGAAAATCAAACACAATAACATTTAGAGGCCTAAATAAATGGAACTGTTATATTTTTAATGCAATGGCCAAAGGGCATATTAAATTTATGATGATGTTTACCCGGAAGGGAGGCAGACTTTGGGCATATAAGTGATTTTATCATTGTCGAAATTAAAGTTCCTAGAAGTATAGAATTTAATATGCACTAAAAAGCTGTTCATTGTTGTCAAATGTTTTGTTTAGTGTAACTTGGGTGAGTTGGGCAAAATATTTTGGTGGATGGATTTCTATTCGTTAAAAAATTATATGAGCGAAAATTTTTTGGTCGACTATGCGATGGAGCTACTAATAGAAAATAGTAACCATGTACGTTTTTTTTTATTTTTTTTGCAAAATTTGGATTATTTATCGATAACTGAACATATATATACTTTTCTTTGACAAGCCATATCTACTAAACGAAAAAGGATATCGAAGCAAATTTTTTTTCAATGAAAGATAAAATTTTGAATTTGTAAAAAAATATTTTTGTAAATTTTTTAAACCATTAAAGTAAACAGTACCTCGAAAAATGACAAATAAGCACAACTCTTCGGAATTGAAAGATAATAAATTCAAACTTTATAGATTGTCCGTTTTGACATTTTATGATAAATTTGAAAAAAAAAAAAGGCATGTCATGACCCCACCCCAAGATATTTAAGGTCATAAGACACAAAAATCGGTTTTTCGCTCACATAATTATTTTTTAAAGATTTTAAAATCTTAAGAATCAATGAATGCACAAATCAAGCTATGTTATGATTCAAGTTTTGACTCATTTCCAAGATTTTTGAGAAAAAAGAAGAGACCTCGTGTTACATATGTATTTGACAATACATAAACACTTTATGAATGGTTTTTTGATCTTATATCCAAAAGACTGCCTCATAGTAATAAAGAATGGATTAGGCTTGAAACTGGCTTGTAATAACAAAAAAAAATTAGTCTCGGACCATCAATACTATTATTTTTTAATGCAAAACATAGCTTCTAACTTTCCGTGCTAGTCAAGGAAATATTAACTTCATCTTTGTCCCATACCCCGGGCAGATTCTTCTTCAATGGATGCCAAAACTACGCTAACATCTCGCTTCTTGAGATCAATAATACCACCTATGTATACCATCAAATGTTGCTTCTCATAAACAATGGTCCAGTGTTTCGTAGCACAGCCTCGTTTATTAAACTTTTTTTATTCACATTCAAAAAGTAGAGGGTGCTCAACACTGAGAATCACTCCAATTTATTCAATCAAGCGTAAAGCCTTTGTAACGTGTTTAGTTCTTTGGAAACAGAGAAATTGATTGCTGATAATCAATTTAACTTTAAAGTATACAACTCAGTCGAATTTGTTGCAAAAAAATTACCCTATATTCCTTATCTATCTCTAAAAAGGGATACTTGATGAGACAATCATGCTTCAATTTTCGTTCTTCAAAACTGCTATAAATTGACGTAAGAGTATATCAAATTCGGCGTGCCTACAAAATACTCTTTGTCTTGTACTGTTTTTTTTTTTTCTTTATAAAGGCCTTAACATTTATTTATTTTTATGTATTTGGCATAAAGTAAACAACACATAGCTATGCTATGGGTATGTAGTATGGGCTTGAAGGTAGTCACAAGGGTTGGGTGGCAATCAGTCCCCTTCCAAGCCCATCTATAATGCTACTACTTGATGATGTACTTTGATGGAACAGGGAAACGCTGTCTGGGGCTAGTTGGCTGGCAGTGGTAATGTTGACGCCTCGCCTCATGCCGCCGCCTCGTTTGTCACTGAGCGCTAAATTTTCTTGTCTAATTTTCAATGCCAGTCACGCATATCCTGATAGGCGGCAGGCTGGCAGGGTCATGGGGGAGCTGGGGGATGCGGAGCATTGTGGCATTATTTTTAACTTATTTATACATTTTTGCCACGGTCTGTGGCAGCTTTGGAGCTGCCTGGCAACCAATCCGACCAACCAACAAGAGCGCTGTAGCTAATTTATGTTTTTTTTTTTTTTTTTTTTTTTGCCCTTACTTGTTAATTTTGACTTGGGGTTTTTCTGGCTTGGCTTGGATTGGATTTGGTTTTGGTAAAAGGCGCCATGGCTACTTGAAGGCACTTTGGCATTTCCGGTAATATTTTCCAAGGAACATAATAATTAAGGGCAAGGCAGCAAGTAGGAAGTAAGAAAAACACATGTGCAATGGAATATGCTCAGAGCTAATCTCCCTCCCTCCTCTCTTTGCCTCTATCTATTTTGGAAATTTCTGTTTTGAATATTTAAAATGCCGACGCCCCTGACTCACTGACAACTAAGTGAAGAAACAGAAGAGAACAACAACTACAGCAGCTAAATGAGAGCATAAAGAAAAACAAAAAAATTTCTATCTTAATGAATTTGACCCCCAGTGTCAATTTAAACTGATTAAACAGAGACCCGCACTGTATGCATGGGAGCAAGCGAGAAGGAGTACAGTCGATCTCAGTGTTGTCAATGTTTCGCTCTCTATCTCTGGATCTCTCTCAGCGGAAATGTGTCGAGTGGAATTGTCTGCGCAATTTGAATTTATAATTAAAACGGCAGCGGTTTTGAATAATATTTTTTTTTTTTTTTGTAATTTTATGAATTTTTTTTTTACTTTTTCGTCACTAGTTTATGGGTTTTTTTTTAGAACTCTTTTAATGTGAAATTTTTTTTATAAAATATAAATCTGGTGAGCCAGAAATTTCTAGATACTTTTGACTTTATTTTTGTTGAAATCTATTGAAAAAAAATACGTCGAACTAAAGCTTAAGCAAGTGTTTAGCTTTTTTTTGATTTTATATATTTATTTATTGGCAATCAACCGTTAAGTACATAAGGCTATAATCCAATATTGAGAGAAGAAATAAATCGCTACACACTAAACATAACTTAGTGTGGGATAAATGATTAGCAACGCATTTAAGACTATTTCTGATAGTGTATTGAGAAAGAATTATAAGACCCATTAGGTCAAGGGGAAACTTGAATTGTGACAACCGGAAGTCGGCTTGGCAGACCAAATGTCGATCCATTCGTCTGTATGAATATCTAGATTTTATAGACCATAAAATCTACAAACTCCAAATTTCATCTCGTAAGCAGGTTGAGTTCTTAGATTTATATCGATATCTTGCAAAGGTCTATATAACTTATTTCAAAGCATGTACATATGCTAAAAAAAAAAAATAAAAAATTTCAAATTTCTTTTATTATAATAATACCTACATATGTATATATTAAATTCGAACAGTTGACATTTTCTCACCACCTCTTTCTCTTGCTATAAAAAAAATAAAAATGTAATAAAATTTTTCAAATATTTATGAAAAGATGACGGACATCTTATATTATAATATACCTATATATTACATACGTCATTATTTAAAAAGCAAAACAGGAGCCATAAAGTATCTTAGCTAGACTCATGTGAGCCAAATAAACAAGGAGATGTTGACATTTTCACACAACGTCCCCCTTTCTCTTGAATGCGTCTTTAATCCTCAACGTATCAATATAAAATTTGCCGCAAATAATTTTTTATTTTTTGGGAAAGTGTGGGAAGAATATTTTTCTTTTTTAGGGATATCCAATTAAATAAAATTTGTGTTAAATGGTAGCTACAAAGGGCCGTAATCTGTATTTAGCTTTAATTTAATGTTGCATGTTTAAAATCTTTTTTATTATTTTGTTATAATTGTGTTCAGCTGGCGATAAGCGGATTTATGCATTTTATATGCCTTTTACCATAGTTTTGGTTTTTATGCAGACGACTTAATTCCTTAATGTATATCTATTAAATTTTTTGTTTTTAACTTAATCCGCAATTTATAAATACCTTTCAATTAAAACACTTTGCATGTGCTAAGCCATGAAATTGTTGCAAATTAGTTCGCAACATTTTAAAAGCAAAAAAAATATTCAAGTTGAATACATAAAATATTAATTGTTTGTTTGGCGTTGCCAGCTTTAAATCTTTACAATGTGTACACAAAATATTTTAGATATTTCAAATAACCATTTGGGGCTCAGAGCTGGCAAGTTCAATATAAAATATGCAATATATAGTGTGTTATGTACAAAATGTTGATTGCCATTCCAATTTTGGAAACTCTTTTTGTAAATGCTAAAAATATTTGTTTAAATGCTGTGTCAGAAAACATGCATTTTTCATACGAGGAATATTAATTACGTCAAAATTTTATTAGTTTCTATATTTCTATGACTAACTACATGAAAAGAAACAAAATAAATTTGTTCAAACTGAGTCTGCAATTATACTATAATAAACATGCAGAGACAATGAACTCTTAAATTTTAATTTTCTTGTTTTCTGTCATCACGTTTGCAATTTATTATTTCTTTTTCTTTTAATTTTTTCTGACACTACCTATAAAATTGTGCCTATAAGTAAAATATTCTTTGATTTACCAAATATTTATATCTAATCACGTTTTTTCTTCTCTCTTCTAGGTATGTACACACTTGGCAACGTCTTCCAATGAGATTTAGATTAGGCTTTAAAACGGAAACTTGGTAAAACATATTCATTTTTTTGAAAGTGCATATATGTAAGGTTTGGATTTCGAACGCGGTCTTTAAAGATTTGCAAAATGTTTGCGTATTTAATGGAGGCGCCAGACAAGGGTGTTCATGATTTGTGTATTCCATGTAACAGTGAGAAGGAGACCTTCTGATAAAAAATATACAACCATATAAAATATGGTATGGCGAAACGAAAGCCACTTCTTGTAAAAATACTCCTGAGAAAAAAAGGGCATATATAAGCAATGGATAGAAATTTAGACTCAAATAAGGATTATAATGACTACCTTCAAGTCAGTTCAGGACTATCGTAGTTTCCTATATGTCATAATTGAAGCAGTGGGAACAGTGTTTTCAAATGGATTTTTCTTCCTGCATTTCTATGGTAAATAATTACGTAGATGAATCAATTGTTTTTTCATCTTTTCTTAATTTTTTTGTACTCATAAATCGAACAGTCGATTTACTTTTCTATACCTAAGTTCTTAAAGCTGTACTACGTCACAAGAAAAATCGGTTGCCACTGGTCCCATTGCGATATTGCTAACTTTGTTCGCACTCGTCTACCCAAAATTGTTATCGTTATCGATAATTGGGATAGACTTAAGAAAACAGACAGACATAGAGAAATAACCTGGCACGGTTCTTATCAATGTTTTCAAATTTGCTATAGACTGACTTAGATAACTTGTACCTTCGTTTACAACTAAAAAAAATCATCGATACACTTCGATAAAATGGTAAAAAGTAACCTTGTCATAAGTTGTCAAATAAATACTTGCAGCATTTCTTATTGCTTGTAAACAATTATAAAAACCAGATATTAAAATATTAAAAAATAAAAAACAAGACGTAAAAAAGAATCTTAATCATCGACAATGAAGCATAACAAAGGCAGATGTGGTAAAAATCTTGCTCATGTAAAAAATTTAAATCCACTCGAAGAGCGTGAGCTGATCTACAAAGAGGAGCAGCAGGAATACGCGCAAGTAACTAAATTGTTGGGACATGGCAATTTGCAGGCAATATGCCAGGATGGTGTCCAACGTTTGTGCTATATTCGTGGCAGACTTCGTAATCGTGCTTGGATCAAAAAATATGACATCATATTGGTCAGTCTAAGAGATTTTCAGAATTCTAGAGCTGATGTTATACATCAATATACACCAGATGAAGTTGAACTTTTGATAGCACAAGGTGAATTTCCTGAATCATGGAACATACGTGCGGCGTTTGGTGAGAATGGTTTGGATGAGGATATTAAATTTGTTAAGGACTTTAGCGCCCAGGATGATGATGTTGATTACTAAAATATTGCTACCACTCCACATTATACACAATATCCACTAAGAAAAACTCTAAACATCTCAAAAAAAGGCAATAACAATAACAATAAAAACCGATTGAAAGGACATTTTCAATTTGGGGAATATAAAAATCTTGTAAACCTTAAATGGGCATGGGTTCAGTCATTCAAACTGGTCTAAATTTCATCAGCTGTATATGGAAAGGTAAAGAGTGCAGCGTCCGTCTTTTTCTGAGACCCGATTAACATATAGGTCTTGGCTAGAGACATGAATTTTAGCAAGAATTTCATATTATTGTTAGGTAGGTAGGGTAGGTAGTAGTGGTTGTCTTCCGACACACCTAGGCCTGCAGAAGGCCCATTGTGATGCCACTTGAGCTAATCCTCACTCTCCTATATCCTCTTTGAACCAACCTGTCGATTTAATGAAGGCATTAAACCTTATTCTAATTCCGGCGATTTCAGTAATATTCCCAATAGTTTCGGAGCCCAGTGTTTTCAGTCTCCTCCTGCATAGTGCCATGCATCCACACAGGAGATGCTCCACTGTTTCCTCTTCTTCTACTTCCTAACAGCTTCTGCAGTAGTCAAAATAAGGCACTCCCAATCTATTGGCGTGCCTGATGATAAGACAATGTCCAGTAAGAGCCCCTATTGTAGCTCTTATGTCCAGTCTGTTTAGCTCTCTTTGAACCAACCTGTCAATTTAATGAAGGCATTAATCCTACTATTCTGATTCCTGCGATTTCAGTAATATTCCCAATAGTTTCGGAGCATAGTGTTTTCAGTCCCCTGCATAGTGCCATGCATTCACGCAGGAGATGCTCCACTATTTCCTCTTCTCCTACTTCCTGACAGCTTCTGCAGTAGTCAAAATAAGGCACTCCGAATCTATTGGCGTGCCTGATGATTAGGCAATATCCAGTAAGAGCCCCGATTGTAGCTCTTATGTCCGTAAAGCTGCTTGGTTCTATTTAAGCTCAATTGCGACCAAGTTTTCCTACTAATAAGACAGGTTCCAGTTTCGTCCCACATTATTGTTAGGTCCGTATCGATATCAGACTTTAAAAACATTTCATCCTTAAAAGACATTTTCATCTTCTCAATAGCGGAAAGTTCTATTTGCTAAAAGTTCTAACTAAAAAGTCTCTTATAATGTCAACTCATACCAATATTTCGCTTACTATAAAACGCAAAAAAATTCCAACTTGCTAACAAATGTTTCTTTAAATCTTGGCTAGTCCCGCACTTGGCATATATTAGGCTACATGCCCGACGCAGCCAAAGCCTTTAATGCTATTAGGCCTATTTAAAGCCATATATTTAACTTGTCTGTGGTTATATGTACTTTATATACAGAAATACATGCACACTTATTGTATATAGTAAGTTAAATACCACGACAATTGCCATACGCTTGCCTTATTTACTGCGCATTAATGCTACAAATTAAAATGCTGGCAACGTTGGCATTGCCAATGCCATTTTTAGTACAGTCCCATTCTGACAGGAGTTCCTTAATGAGAGAGAGAGAGTGAGTAGAGTACGTTGAGAACGTACGATGGATTTGTCTACGTCTGGAGTCTAATTTTAGCAGCAACTGTGCCCGGGTCTCTAGTCGGGGGCACTCAGACAGTAGCCGCAAATACGCAGCATGGGGTGCCACTTGAAATCTCGACAGTGCAGCAAATAAAAGGGGCAAAGAGAAAAGAAAACAAAATAGACACAACTACATATGCGAAGGTGGCACGGCGAGAAAGGGGAGACCAGAAAGGTTTATTAAAGAGCTGACAACGACGTAGCAGTAGTAGACATTGACGATGACGATGAGCACTCCATACGCAATTACGACAAATCCAGTCGGTGTGTGTGCGTGTGTGTGTGTGTGACGTCTTGAGCTGGGTGATAATACAAATAGAGCGGTGAGGGATAAACGAACCGACAACATTGAATGCTGCTGCACAAGAATAGACACAGCCAAAAGAAAACAAAAGCTGAAGCGAAAAGAAAGGGAGAAAAAAAACAAGGATATTGTAGCAAATGGCAGTGTACATAAGAGAGTGCAAACAAAGCCAGAGTTGCAAGCATCGAGAGCGCGCTGAAGTTGCAGCTGCAGCCATGTGTTGCATTTCAAAGTGGCAAAGAGTTATGGCAAGCATGTGGCGCAACGTTGTGGCAAGTGCTGGAAAAAAAAAATCACAGCACACAAACGAGGCTTAACTGTCCAATTGTGTGTGTGTGTGTGTGTCGCTGTTGGTATCCAATATACAGTCAGTTCACAAAATATTCGGACAGTTTTCAATTTGCCCATATTAAAAAGCACTGAGAGAAGATAAATTCTAAGGAACCTAGCAGCTTGGTAAAATGGCGTTTGGAAGCCCTTATTAAGGCCAAAGTGTGCGAACAATTTTTGGTCGTCAAGAGTGTTTGCCCAAATAGTTTCTGTTTTGACTGCATGTGTTGCCTACTTTTGGGCCTACTGAAGGCAGTGGGTGGTAGTTCCTGCAACCAAATCGCAACAAATCAATTCAAATTGCAACACTTTGTTAAAGTGAGCTTTGGCCAGTGGCGGTTCCAGGGCGGTTTTCGGCTCCGAACCCCACCCCAAAAGTTGCAAAAATGTTTCGACCAAATCTTGGATCTGCTTCTAGTTTTGGCATATTGCTGCATGTTGGCTAGAACTGTCTAGTGTATCTTGCTTGGATCCTAAAATGTAAATCCTTTGCTGTAATTAAAGTCAGTGATGCTTGGTGCGGCAGCCTTAACCAGTCCGGAGATTCTTGTGGCTATTGTGGCATGGGTTGCAGTACGGTTTGTTTGCTAAATAGCAAGCGAAAACAACAAACACTACATTAAGCTACGGGCTACATTGTGGCACGTAAGCTACCTCGGAAGCAAGCAAAGAGCAAGTACGGCACTTGAAGAAAAAGTGGGCTCGGATTCCTGTTCCTAAGAAAATACATTAGTTTTGGTTTAAAATATAGCGAATTTGAGAGGAAAGTGAAATCAAAGATATTTGAAAAAAATTAGGAAGAAGAAGTAATATTTGTTCAGTCAGATGAGGAGACAACTCTGATCCGTATGGATAAAAGTATAAAAGCATGAAAAATAATATCAAAGGGGCTTGTTAAAAGATATCAAGATGTATATAAAGCGTAATTGAAGCTTTGGCTTTAGGAAATAAAACAAGGAAATTGGAAACACTTTCAATCAAAAGATTGCACAAAAAAACAAAAAATCTTAAGCGAATTGTCTAAGTGCCAAAGATCACTTAAAACAAGCATTACGGTGGATGGAGGTGGGCGAATACTGGGACACAAGTTAAGCCTTTAAAAATAAAGTTCCTGGTGAGCATTGTTCTGAGAGTTCCACACACACCAAAAACTACTGGTGTTGCATTCTATATAATAAGCGAAGAATCTTGAGTCACTTTAAACCACTCCCCTTTTGGGCTATTTGGAGTCATATCTTCAGCAGAGACTTTGTTGAAAATTCCAAATTTAGCTAATCTTTCAATTTTAAACAAAGTTATCTTTAGTTTCTCTCAGTGCATGTGCCAGTTACTGATTATATGCGTATAGCTTCGGTTTAACTGGCGTACAAACACACACGTACTTATAAAATACGTTATGGAAATGCGTTTATATACGAAACAAACAACAACAACAATAGCAGTAACGTTATTGACACCCATTGCTATGTACAACGTATCCAGTGCATATCTGTATATGCAAATTAATTTCACATAATTAATACCAACCAACTTGGCTTTTAATATTGCATTTCGCCATAGCCAAGATGGAAGGCCAGAAACTGGGTCAGCACAGATAACTGGCTGCAGGTCAGTCAGAGGCAATATCTTTAATAAAAATATTTTCATAAATACCAGCAAATAGTTGAAATTTCCTTAAATAATGCCAACAGGCACTATCGAAGAGGTTGGGGCCTAGGGCTGCTAACTTAATTCAAAGGCTAGAAATGCATTAAAGTTTAATTGGTTTTCATGGATTAAAGCATCATGTATAAAGTAGCTTAGGATTAATTTATGGTTGTGCATTAGGGTGGCCACCGCTAGTATGGAAAATTTTAAAACCGACGATTTGAATAACGGATTCGCCTAAAAAGTTTCCTTTTTAACTGCATATTTAAAGACGATCCGAAAAATAGGTCAAAAATTGCGAAAAATTTCATATGAATTCATAAGTAGCGACCAAACCGTAAGTGTGACAAAAATATATTCCAAATATAATCGATGGGTAATTCGATTATCCAGTTTAGTACAACCAGAGATATTTGCTGTTAAGAAGACGCACTTTTTTTTTTTTTTCTAATTTCGACTAACGCTTTTTTCGCAATGTCTCGAAACCCGTTTCATGAAAAACTTTTTTTTTACTGCATTTTCGGTTTTAACATTTTATTTTACTACGGAAATGACTAAAACTTGTTGAGGATACCCAAATTTTTTTAATAAAGGCCGACTCTATATTTTTTTAAAATTATATTTAAATGGACATGAAACTTTTTGAAAAAAAAAAATCGTGAGATGTTGCAAAAATGGCCACCCTAGTGTGCATCTCTAGTAGGTGTGCTTGCAACATCTGGTTTGAAAACGCATCATCTTGTTTGAAAATGCATCATCTTGTTTAGAGATGCTTCATAGAGCATTAGCAGAAAATTTGATTTTTTATTTAACCATTATATATCCAGTTTTTAGTGAAATTTAAAGATGAATACGTTTAAATCTCACTAAAAAAGTCTGCTAAAATTATTTGTAAACCGTGCCCTAATTTAGTTTATGGCTATGCCTCCCATAGTCTCCACACTTGCAACCCAGCCATTTCCGCCATAAATGTGGCACTGCTGACAGCTGCAGAATTTGAAAATGGGCTCTGCCACGACATTTATCATCATCGGCAAATAAATTTGCACCTGCTGTCCATAACTTGGTCAACTCATCTTCGCAATAACACAAAATTCTAATTAAGCCCAGCAACAGCAGCCCCAGCAAGAAGCGTCCACTAAATCTCAAATGTCAATTTGGGGGGTTCGACGTAGTAGTGAAAGGTTTCAGCATTTTTGGTATTTATTTTGGGCGCCCAGACTTTAGCCATTATTGTTTTCGGTTGGGGTCAAAAGTGCTGGCTCCAACTGCCAGCAGCAGTTGTCGCTGCGTCACAGTGCAGTAAGGGCAACAACAAGAACAAAAATGGCCGCCGGAAGGCATTGGTGTAAAAATGATAAATTATCTAAAAATTTGCAAAGTTTTGAAAATTACGCATTAAATCATGCAGAAATGGTTCGTGGCTGAGGTTCAGAGTGCAAAGTGCAAAGTCAGTGCAATTTTCACATAAAGTTCATCAAGGTGACGCAAAAAAAAAATATATATTTTAATGCACTTTTTAAAGTAGGGTGTATGTGACTGGGTAGTTTGGATGGCATAATGGGATTTCTACATGTTTTAGTGTTGCATAGTGCAGTTTTTTTTTTTTGTAAGGTGACGCCAAACTACGTATATTTAAAAAAATAAAGGCTAGCTAGATAACATATTATACAATGTGAGTATAAAAAATAGTCACAAGGGTGCAGTTAAAGGAGATAAAATTGAAAATATGTATCTTTTTATAGAGTATACATATCGGTGAACTTTGACTATGCAACTATTACATATTTAGAGCAGATATGTTTGTTATATTTCGTTGAAAAATTCAACTTGTTTGCAGCATTTCCCAATCAATAAGCATTAACTGCAAAAAAAACTTTTAAAATAAAAAAGTCTGCTTTATTTTGCTAGACAATTAAAAACTTGTTTGAACAACTTTTTATATTCTCAAAATGTCTATATATTTCTAAGATTTTTTTTTTATTGGTAAATGAATTCCAGAGAAAATCCAAATTTTTATTTATTTATTTATTTATTTATTTATTAGAAGATTAACTTATAATTAAAATTTATAAGAAACCTATATTTTTGCCGTAGCATCAGTGGCCTTCAGCTTAATTGGTATTATTGGTATCCAAATTTTATTATTATGTTTAGTGGTTTTTCGAAACCAACACTTAAGTGTTTTTTCTAGACTTGCAATTGGATATGGGTGCACTTAGTTTAAGTGTTTTTATCTTGAAAAAAAAAAAAATATGTTCTCACTGTAGTCAATTGCCTTGCCATATATATAACATTATAGGAAGTGTGTATCCGTTATGTATTGATTTTATTTTGGAAACTTTCAAGCCCATACTATTTTTTCTTATCTATAGTTGTAAGTGAGTTGCCGGAAGTAACCGTGAACTAAAGGCCTGATTACACATAAAGTGCTCTTCGCGTGTGACCAAACATAAGCAACAGATATGTTGGGGGCTGAACCCCTGCTGCGTCAAATTCCTAAGCCATGAGGCATTCGTCCAAGTTAAAAGATATGTGTAACCTTTTAGAGACGAGTCCCACACTTGTCTTAGTGCTAAATTCGGCTGTTCATGAACATCGTAGCATTAAAGTTATCTAAGATAGTGTACGCTGGCCAAGATTCCTATACCAGATATTTCCCCTACTATGCATTCAAATATGTAGAGAGCTATGAGTACATGACTGATTTTCGGAGAGGCCTTAACGACTGCAGCTTTTTGACGTCGCCATTGATCTGAAACATTTTCCTCTTAATCTATGGACCAAAAGCAAAAAAAAAATATTTTTTTTTTGTCAAAATTTTTTTATTTTGGTGGTGGTTCACTAGAAAACTATGTTATACAGATTGTGTCAAAATTTCATATCGATTGGATAAAAATTGACTTAGTTTTTCGTGAAGCCATTCGAAAAAAGTGGTTCCGAGAAAAACACGTTTTAAGTTTTAAAACTGGCCCGACCTTGCGGCGTGGAGCCATGCGCCCGACGCTTATAAGTAGGGGAATTTTTTTTTTTTAAATCACTTCGGGACGTTGTTTCTAACATGATGGTCTACCAATTTAACTAAAAAATATAGATTTTCTGAAGATTCTACACAGACGTTACCACTTAAACACATTTTAAAGCCAAAAAAAAATCTAAGTCAGTGGCGGATCCACAGGGGGATCTGATATATATACACTTAGAAGTGATGAACCCCCTAAGACCAAATCCTCGATCCGCACCTGTTCTATGTCAAAATATTGTCAGACCACTTCTAAAACGTCGTAGTTATACATTTACAATCACTTGCTAGTGTGACCATGCTTTTTTTTTTTGAAGCCATATTGACAACTGGGCACATCATGGCAGCTACGATAACTTTATCCACATTGTTTACTGGTTGTTTTTGCCCAAGCAATTAATTGTTGTTTGTTTTTAGCATATCGTACTTAAGCTCTTGTTGTATAGTGTATTCACTAGTCAGCCACTTGATATAAATCTCTGTACTCGCACTTGGTCACGTTTTTGGCGTGTGTTGGGACTGGGACTCTGTCTGTTTGTTTTGTCTTTGTTGTTGTTGTTGTTGTTTTTTTTTTTTGCTCTTGTGTCATAAATTTTTTAAACAAACATCGAGCAAAGGTAAGCAACAGCCGGAGCACATTCATTATCATGTATAGTTTTTCCTGAATGTTTTTTTTTTTTTTTTGTTGTTTGTTGTTGCAGCATAAAATTTTATGCTCCTTGAACGAACTACTAGTTGGTAAATATTTTGCTTTTGGATTTTCATTATAATGGCTTGGTTCAGTTGTTACATTGGGCGGGTTGTTTTTTTTTTTTTTTTTTTTTAATTTTTTCTTGTATTTTTGGTTGTTATATATTTTATGGCTATGATTTGCGCTCATTGTTCAGGGCTGTTGACCAAATGGCAACAACTATGAGTACAACAACTCAAGCATAACCGAGTGCCTGAGCTTAGACAAGTTTTGGTGCTGTGCAGCGTCCACTTGGCCTTGATGTGCTGCTTACCTTACAGCACTTTACAACACTGACCCCTGCACTCATACACTCGCTAGCTCTCTCTCCCTAGCCACATCTCAGTCTCCTTCCCACTGACTATGTTTGCTTTGGGTTGACTTGGGTCAACTAGTTGAGACATGAACCTAATTTACTGGCTGAGTGCTTTTCATGCTGTGCACCGAATGAATGAATGTCTTATTTAGTTTTGTTTGTTTTCTCAAGTTTTTATTCCGCATGCCTGAGTGTAGAGTGAGTAGAGCAACTCATGTTAGCTGGAACTCTGTCTACTATTTGCTAGCCAAATACAAATAGCAAATTTATGCACGTGATAAAAGTTCAAATTAAAGCTGTCTGCAAATGCTTAAAACTAAAAAAAACAACATAAACTCCAGAGCCAAAAATTTTCGCAAGAAAAAGCACTTGAATACTTTTTGTTGAAACGCCAAAACATCTTGTTTAAGGAGCAACAACTTTTGGGCCAAGCTCTCGATATGACTGTTGTCAAGTATCTGCTGCACAGCATGGCGCCTAATTGCCAGACAAGAAAATTCAATATATCCCCATTTATTTTCTCCTTTTTTTGATGTCTTGTCATAAACTGTGCTACACATGTCCTAGTGCACCTTCTTCTATTCAAGGGAATGCATACAATTTCCGCTTTTTATCTGCTGCTAGTTGTGTGTAAACCTCCACTTCACATCATGTAGCACCATTTCAGTTGAGTGGTGAACATGCTGCACCGGGCCCTGAGCGTTCCGAGCGCAACTTGAGCGCTTTAAAGCACTTGATATGCTTTACTGGCACACACAACCAGCCAGCTAGAGATGAGCACGTGAGTGTAAATTTGCAGGCAACTTGTTTCTTTAATAAGTCAAAGCGACAGGTGTAGCACATCGGCTGAAAAGTCTATAGCATAACTTATATAAACATTTTTTTGTTGGCAAAATTTTACTTTATTCATCAGCATAGTTTTCTTCGAGAACGATATAATCTGGGAAATGGTATCTCTAACATTCGTATAGCTTTTTGTTAGATTGATTTGTGTCGAGGCTCTCAGCATAGTCGACTTTTCTGGCATCACTTTGCTAGTCGAGCCATATCTCTCTCCAGCGAGCATTGTTGAACGATTTTTTTCTCAACAACACGAAACTGCTTTGAATCCATTTTTATTTAAGGCGCAAATGTAACTTGTGAACTAAATATCAGATTGTCATAAGATGTTGATGGGTTTTCCTAAAAATGTTGGTACTCTTCAACAATAATGCTGCTACAGCGTGTCTGGCTTCATCTATATGTCATACTAAAGACTTTTCAGCCGATGTATTATTTTGTTCTCTTAGTGTTGGAGTGTTTTTGCGAGTGACCTGGAATCCCATGCAAGGTAACCTAGAATACCATTCCTCCAAATCGATAATACCTTAAATACTTATAATAGTTGAAGTCTTTTCGCGGGAAGAGAGAGTATTTTGACAACAATCAATATTCAATTTGTACTTCAGGTACCAGAAATGTGCACATTGAGCACGTGTCCAAAATTGGTGCGAAGGGTGTTAACCGATGAAGATGTCTTAGATAAAGAACCAAATTTTTAAAAATTTTACAGATGACCTGGTCAAATAAATGACGGCTTAGAACTCAAGCTTTGTTGAATTATAGATCACTGGCTGGTAATTGGTTAATAATTGGAAGAACGAACAATATTAATCAAAAATAAAAATACTTCTTTCTTCTGGCAATAACAATTTCTAGATATCTTACGCAGCCATAAAATTTGCAATAAACTTAAGTGCTTTGGATTTCCGTCATTCACTCCTTGGGCACTAAATAAATCTAGAACTCGAAGATACCGCCTTGTGCAGCACACATAAGTCCAACTTCTTTAAAAATTCCTACATTTATGTACGCCCAAGTCACACAACGATGTCCGTAGCTAAGTTGAGTGAATTAAACTTTACTCACGCGTCCATCTCTAAGTCAGCTCATGCACCAACTGTGCTTAATGAAGGCTCATCAACAAAGTTAGCTGAATAGGATCTTATTCACATCCACCCACAAGATTGGCGCCACATTGAGCAGTTGGTCAGGTAGTCAGCCAGTCAGTCGACTGCCGGCTTGGAGCTTAAAGTCTGGCCCAACTGCCAATTACTTGGCTATTACACTACCTTACTGTAGGATTCCCTGTCTATCTCTCTACCAAATGAGCGAGCGTGTGTCTGGTGTGTGCGATAATTGCTACACCGCCTAGACACTCATTTAGCAGATGCAGCATAGTCTACTTTGTGGCGTCAATTTGCCACTTGAAACAGAATTGAGTTGAACCAAAGATCTAGACAGAATATATTTCAAAAGGTACGTTTGAAAGACACTCCATAGAAAACAAGCAGTTCTAGCTGCCTTTAATGTTTATGAATGTGGCAGTGATGGCAATTGCTCTCCTGCATTCAGTCTGTAACAGTAGAGCTGATGTTTCTCAACCGTCGGATTATAGACAATATTCTCACGCCAGAAATTCGTAATGGCTGCCTGATCGATTTCTGTATTTGGCGCAGGGATGCATAAAACGTACACACGGTCACGGCCCAGCTTGGATAGTTGCACATTTCCGGTAAGCCTAATATGCACCTTAACCTGCTCATGAGGCTGGAGTTGGCCGGAACGCGGTGAGAAACTAAATTTGCCTTTGAGAGTGCTTTGTAGCTAAGGAGAAGCTGCTTAAAAGGGCTGTGATAAATGGCTTGAATATGAGACTTACCTTGTATGTGACAGCCTCTTTGGCGATACAGCTCAGCTGCAGTTCTGCGGTTTCTTGGCCATTGGAAAATACAAGTGTACCACAAGGTTCTACTTTTAGCATTTTTTTTGAAAACATTTTAAAGAACTTTACATTTGAAGAATTTTTGGGAACTTTTTTTTTTTTTTGAAAGTATAAGTAAAGTTTTGAATTTTTATTAAGGGCCTACGTCAACCAAATTTCTTGTAAGATGCGGCACACGTGGCCAGGCTAACAGGTTTACAAGGCGGTTCGAGCGGAACCACGGCTAATTACAGCAGTTTTCCAATGAATGATTCTAAGAGGGCAATTAATAAGCAATTCATAGTTTAAACAAGGCAGCTGGCCAAGGCGAAAAAGTTCAGCTTCAAGTTGTCGTAAATCCTAAACTAAATTCGCCTTTCAATGAACCCAAAGAATACTTAATTTATCCTTTCAAAAGTTCAAAAAATACCACCAAGTTTATTGCGCTAAACTTACTAACTAAAAATCATCATAAATCAAAAGTTTTATCACTCATTAAGAAAATGTTATTAAAATTTATGTTTCAAGTGCTAACAAAAGTTTCACCAACTAAATAGCTTGACTAGCCCACATAACGAAAAACATGTCCGGCTTATTAATGAAAAACATTTCAACACTCTCTTTAGAGCATATTAAAAGCTTATGCATCAACTAACCAAATAACGACTTTAACTAACTGTTGTTTGTTCATGCTAAACGGAAAGCACGCAATGCCGTTAAAAGTTCCCACACTATTGGGGCTTTAACAACCCTTAACCCTTTTGTGCAAGCCCAACAACTACTATGGTTTATTTTATTTTTCATTTTCGAGCGTTTTGGCTTAGCTGCGCTTAACTAAATGACCAGCTGGAGCAGCTATAGAAGTTGCCGCCGGCAGAGGGGATGGGTTGTTAGGGCGCTACTATGTGGTACATACATATATACAAAACAAGCTGGAAAATTAATTGATTTACAAGTGTGAAAAGCGCATACCCATAACAAACAATAACAAGCGTACACACAAACACACACACACCTACAAAGAAACGATTGTAAAGCAGCAGTAAAAATAATTAACACTTAGATGAAGCTCTAGGCAACATCGAAGCGTGCATTCTCTATAAAAAACAATTCTAACAAATATTTTGAATTTATTCTTGAATATTTAAAAGATTTTCATATAAAATCCCAAGCTAAATGGAGGTGTTGGTATGAGACAGAGCCGGATCCAGAAAAAATTCTAGGTTAAGGCCTGTACGCAGTTCGAAATATTTCGCACGGAATCACAAAACTTCATATAAAAAAAAAATCTCAAATATCTATATTTCGAACTGCGTACAGGCGTTTAGTCGAATTTCATTCAGCAGCTAATAGATGAATCTAGACAAGGTCTGGACTGACGATTCCAAAAAAAGAAGATAAAAGAAAAATAAAAATTGTAAATAAAGATTTTGCTTAATATGTTTGTGTAGGAAAATGAGATGTTTCGGTTAGTTCTGAGCCCTGGAAACCTTCATAATGTAAGTCTAGAACACTTTTTATTTCGGCAACAACTATAAGCTGACATTATAATCGGAACTCAGCTGTAGTATTTCAATACTATATCGACGATATAGTTTTTTTTTTACAATGCATCAAATCATTTTTTGCAATACCTACCATAATTGACTTTATAAGATGATTTCTGAGTTCCTAACACAATGCCTACATTGATCCAATTTCGTACAATTAAAATTTTTTTAAGTGTCTCAAAAATATAATTGCCTTCGTAGGTGTCATATTAAATTAAATCTTATAGATGTTAAAGAAGTTTTAAGCAATATAAAATATTATTTAGAGATGGTTTTGGGTATGCAAATAAAAAGTCAATATATACGCTTTATTTTAAAAATTAATGCTTGACGAAAATCGCTAGTTTTTTGACTAGATGAGTCAGCGAAGACTTCTACACTAGAGCTCTGCGTGACTGCATTCATTTTTAGCTCTAATATACTGTACAGTAGTATGTGGCACACTAATAAACTGTACAGTGCTTCGCTACAAGCCAAAGAGAGTGAGAGAGTTAAATTTCTCGGCATACAAAAGAGTACAGCAAAAGTTTTTATAGTGAATGCAACAAACTTACTGCTTAAACCCATAATACTCTATTTGTAGAGTGTATATTGCGGCATTTAGCTTTAGTTTGGCTGTTTGTGGAAATACAATCCGCTTAACGGTAATTGTCGTTGCAGGTATGCGGTGTGCCTGTGTGTGTGTGTGGGTGAGTGTGGGCAACTGCTACTGACCGGTTTGCTCTTCAAACGTCACATGGTGTCCGTGAAGCGCCCCGGGTGAAGTGAGTTGAGGTTAACCTCCAAGCTTGTATCCCTTCAGGGCTTATGCTGAAGCACTGTTGCGTGCTTTAAAGCGCCCTAAGCACACTTTATGACATTTTATTTGCTGTTGGCCAACTAATTCGCGTGTAATTTACTTTCACACGCATGTCTTGATTTGTTGTTGACCATGTCGAGGCGTTAAAGTTCAACTAACCGTATACGGTTTTTCATATCATAATACGCCTAATACAATACAAATATAAATATAAACACCAACCTGCCATAGAAAGTCGGCTGGCGGGCTCATTTATATTTCATAAGTTCGACGTGACGCAGTGCGGCACTGAGCCGGAAGTGAGCTTTTGTTTTTAGCCGTTAGTTTCTTCCGTTTCAAAATGGCGGGAGTGTAGTAGTGTATATGGTAATAGGCGTGCTTTGGGCTTAACCATAAATGCCAGGTTTGCGTGTTTGGCTATAAACATAATGTATAAGCCATAAGCGGTATGTGCTTCGAGTATACTATATATCTGATAAGGCAATAGAATAGTAATAAATTTCAGCTATCGATTACTTTTGTAGCTTACACGGCGGGCGCGTCCTAGATGACTTTAAGATTTATTGTGTGTTGTGGACATGGCCTGCGTAACTGGATGTGTGGAAGGGAAGGGGTAATTCAAACAAAACGTTGATTGCATTTAATGCTTTCAAATCAATCAAACGTTGTAGCAGAATGTGCAACGTTGCTGCAAGCGCTCTAGGAAATAAACGACTTGCCCTGATTTGTGTGTCACCACTTGGCGGCAATCTTGCAACGTATGTATATCCTCCCCATGTACCTCCCATGCGCTCTTTTTCCGCTCAAAAACTCTCAAGCAACTCTGCAAGACGCTATTGTAGCAATTTTTGTCATCGTTATTGCAACATGTTTCACTATATTTGTTGTCTTGGCCCTTCTCTTCGAGCTGTTCCAAGCCAGAAATTGCTGTTCAATTCAAGTCGAAATCTGCTCAAGTTGTGTGTGGTTTTTTTTTTTTCTTTTGCCATCGAAAATGCGAGTGCCGTTTTCGAAGTTCTATTATTGCTTATATTAAATTTGCATAAAGTAGAAATTGTTGCTAATATACAGACTACCCTATGGAAATAATCCCATATTGTGCTCTAAGTTCTTAAGTACATAACAATCATGATTATCTTAAGCTTTGAAAATATTATTGGCTAAGCTGCGACACTATGGATTTATTGTACTCCCTTCTGGCCCTAGAGCTCCCTAACTAGTGTGCTATCCAAGACGAACTTATTATTGTATTTTGGGCTATTACTAGTCGGGTTTCATCGTACCTCGATATTCTACAATACCCCTAGGTAACTAGGATACCCCTTCTTCTGACTAGAGCGTTGATGATGATGATGATAATGATGTAAATAGGGTGTGTGTCATTTGCTTCCTCCTGCAATGCGACCAGCATGTAGATCTTTTGTGCACCCTTTTATCCCTTTAGCGATAGGGTTTGGTAGTCCTCTTCATCCAATGTGTAGCTGTCCAAGAGCTGTGCTCTGCGTCTAGTTTGGGCTGGACAGTTGGCTAGTAGGTGCTCCATGGTTTCATCCTCTTCGCTGCAATATCTGCAAGTTTCGGTAGCAGATAGACCTAGCTTGGCCATGTGGTATCTATCATGTAAGGCACCGCTAAGATGCGTAGGTCTCTTCCATTGAATTCAAGGGCTTCTGCCCCCTTTTTTGAGTCGAACTGTAGGAATTTTTTGGAGTGACAAAGTCCTTCCAGGTTATCCCAATAGCTTTTTACCTCTTCTGGTTTTTTCCGAAATGATATTTGTGATGTTGTTTTTCGTGAAGCCATACAGATGGCCTCCGCCCCTTTTCTGGCATGTGTATCTGCTGCTTCATTACCTTCAAATCGTTTGTGCCCAGGCACCCAAATATGTAAGTTTCACCTTATTATGCGATGCCAGTAGGTTTAGGTTCTAAGAGAGCTAGAGCTACTAGAGCTTTACTCTCTGCAAGTATGTGTTAAAAGGTTTTCTCTCAAATTTAACAAATCTACATGAGCTCAAATTTCTGATGTCCAGTGGTTCAGTATACTAGGGGATTCCTTACCCATTGGGATATTTTCTTGAACCTTATAGAGAGTAAAGTCCGCGTTTTCCAACATGCGTACTGGGAACTATTGTAGCCACCCTCGCATATGTAAGCGTACAATTTGAGTGACTGAAGCGTTGTCAAGTTAACTTTGCCTTACTTACAACTCCAACTCAAGTTGTATGCTCCGCTCACTCCACTCCAACCCCTCATCCCCCTTACCACCAACTGCACCCTTTCATGTTGCGTCTGTGTAATACGATATTTTTGGCTTCATTGCATTTTCAGTGCGTGACGACGACAACCAGAAAGTAAAATAAAGTCAAAAAAAAAATTCCTATAGCAACTAGTGATTTGCTACCTGCCAATTGTAGTGCCACACCCACAAGCCCGCCTCTGACAAAATCCCTGCTGCTACTAAGCCACTGCCCAATTGCAGATTGACGCTTCAGTGCATCAAGTTAATGTTAAGTTTCAATTGATGTCATTGCTTATGGTTGGTTGGCACATATTCCATTGACTTTATAAAGTAATCTAATATAGCTAAGCAACGGCGAGGAGTGAAGAGACCATATTATTCTAGTAGCTCTCTGTAAATACCGAAAAACTTCACTCATCATGCCATACAAACTGTCAAATTATGCGTATAAATAATGTGCGTCTGTCAGCGCTGAAGATTTATGAGAGCCACATTAAAGATGAAAAGTGAAGGAATATAAATGAAACATTTTGCAAATATGCAAAATTATTAAAAACAAAACAAGCAGTAAGCGTATTTATTTTTTTTTTTTTCATAAGTATAAGTACCATGTTTCTTTTAAAAAAAAAAAACATGCCACGAGAACAACGTCAGCGCCGTCTATAAAAGATTTACTTGAGCAGGTTTGCTCTTAAGATTTCCCCATTTCCATTTGCTGTCGACAGTTTTCTTTTTGCTTTAATGTTTTTTATTTCACATTTTGCCACTTAACGCATCATTTAGGCTAAAAAGAAAACGACAGCGGTGGTCTTAGCCCTTTTTAGTCGATACGCTTTCATGATTTTTACCAACCCAAGCGCTTTGGCTTTGATTCTATATAATTATAAGAAGAAAAAAGTAGCAAAATAATAATCTGTCAAATAAAAATCAACTTTTTGCTTTCTTGGGTATATTAGTTGTGCTGATACTCTTACTTTTTTGTTTGGCAATGCTACATTATTGCTTTCAATGCCATACTTTGCAATTGGAAGTGCCAATCCGTAGGTTTTATTCTAATCTTATATAGATCTGGTAAATAATGCATTATTGCACAGTAGGAACCGATGCGCGTATAATTGTAATGAGTACATAGATTATTCCAATCCAGCTGAGGCAACAGATGCTGACATGTACTTGAGACCAGGATAAGGCTGGCGGCAAGCATGGTTAAGGTTATAGCCTCAATAACATGAGGGTTGACAGTATAGTCTTGAGGCAAGCGACACAGTCTTTCTTCGTTCAGAGAGCACGCATGCTGAAAATATTTGCAAAGAAAATTTGTATTGGACCAAGCATGTAACAAATGATCCGCCTTTACGACGACAGCCGTCTGCTTCAGATCTCTTGGGATGATTGAAGTATTGTTATTGTTGGATTGCTCGGAGTTACTAGAGCGTAAGTTGTTACGTCTCCTTAACGCATGCTTCTTATCTCGATGCTCAGACCGTACTCTCTTCACGCCTTTGTCGAGAAAGCCGTGATCTTTACAGCTAATGACATTCCTGAAGCCATTCTCATATCTGATATGACTAAAGACCTTGCCATAACCTAGGTAACCAGTTAGTTTTTCTTCACTAATAGTTATCGGCTTTGGATCATTATTTTGCGGCTTTCCATTCAGACTCACGAACAGCTCTTTTACAGCGCTAAGTTTTTTCCCCACACCAAAGACACATCGCACGTTACTGATCTGCAATGATTTCACAAAGTTTTTGGACGTTTTTTGCATTTTAAACGATGAATTTTGTGGAATCTACTTGAAATTTCGAATGTATGAAACTACAAAATAAAAAATTCTTATAAATTTTTATGCTTTTTAGAACATAATACTGATTTTTTTCAAAAAGTATGCTTAGTTATAATAAAACGGCATACATTTTCCTCTGCTATATTTTATAAAAATAAATAAAATAAATTTGTCTGCCTCGTCAATACACAAAGTAATTAAGAGAGCCGCACGCTAGAGATGAGAAAACCAGCATCAACTGGCTCGTGAGTTAGAGATGTGCTACAGAGCAACAATCGACCCGTGCGTTTGAAGAAAGTAAAGAATAAAAAAATAAGATAGGAAAAGAAAAGTAAAAAAGTTGACTTTGTTGCAACTCAAATTGGCATTAAGGAGGAGTAGGTCATGAATTTAACTAAAACTAAAATTACGAAAGTTACGGGCCTGTAGAGCCAGCCGCTGTGGCCATTTAGGCTTATTATTTTTCATACATAAATAAGTACACCGATAAAAAAACAGCCTAATTTCAAGATTTTTGGTCATAAAATATTATAAAGTATTGCAAGCTAAAAAAAAACCTAACGCTGATAAATTTCTTAAACTACTTCTTTTATTTTATTTTAAGAATTAAAATCAAGAATGCAAAAATCTTGATTTAAGATTTTTTTTTTTTATCAGTGTAGTTTCAAACTTACATTTGGTATATACATTTTCGCAATTTTGTTGGAAAACTTCTTCTATTTTGCGAATTTTCATTTTTCAAACAGTATCTAGTTTCGTTAGATATTTGCCTTTGGCCTTGACACAATAAAATATCTCAGATTTCCCAAAATATCAATCTATCTGCATTAAGCTACAAAGAGTATGCAGTATTTTTTTTATTTACAAACATTTTATTGTGGCATAGATGTATATATTTATTTATTTTTTTTCCGAATTTGATGATTTATTTTTGTTTGTCAACGCATTTTTAAGCTCTTCCATATTTCAGTCCCTGGCTATCTGTTGTCTGCTGTCTATCTCTGCGCTCTGCTTTATTGTCGTTTATTTTATTCCTCTCACTCTTTGGTACGCCATTTGCATAGCTAAACATTTGTTCCTAAATAAAAAATTTTTTATTTTTTTATTTCAAATATTTGTTTTTATAGTGATTTTTTAAATTCTTCTACGTGCCATTTGCTTTGTTTATTGACAAGACAATGTAAAACGTTTTTTGTTTAGTATTTTTTGTTGTTGAAGTATTGTATTTGCTCTCTGCATTGTTGTTGCTTTAATATTTTATTGAAATTTATTGCACAACAAATAAAACTAAGTGCACACACTTTATAAGCAAAGAAGGTCTTTTAACGACCCTCAATTGAAGTACGAAAAACTTGTGCGTTCTGTGCTTTTGGCCAATCAATAAATGAACTTTTAAGCCAATTTCGATTTCATTTGCAAAGTCAGTGAATAATCACAATGCAACTCTGCGCAATCTTTCACTGCTTTTTGCCAATTTTCGCATACTTTTAGCTGGTTGGCTGCTTTTCCTTCCAATTATTTAATTTTCCACTCACGTTTCGTTACGTTTCCACGTATTTTTTATTATACACTGTAATTGGATGAAGGGTATGCTGCATTTGTGCAATGTTTGTAGAAGGCAGTGGGAAGCGTTGGAGACCTAATGAAGCCATGTCCTTTGGCATGAACACCTAGAGCTTAGAAAATATACGAGCTAGAGAGAAGTCTCACGAAAAAACACTTTTTACGCGAGAGAATTTCCAAGTCATCTTGCTGCTAAGAATCGATAACAATGTTTAAAAAAAAAAGTTCTCCTCTCTCCTACAAACAATACCAATATTTAAGATTATTCATGTATTAACAAAACGACCAAATCAGCAATTTTTAAATGCTGACTCATGTGAGCCTAATAAAGAAGGAAACGTAGACATTTTCCTCAACATTTAAATGCAAAATTTATTGCAAATAATTACTTATTTTTGGAAAACTGGCTGCAGGGTATTCCACTGTCCGGATTAATTCAAATTTTTATCCATTTGACTTTATTCAGCCAAGTTGTCGGCAAAAAAAAAAAAGTCTGCGATAAAAACTCTTAAAGTGCATCTTCAAATTGCACTCACAAGGTGGCCAACTTAACGATGACGACGATCAAGACGACATTCTCACGTTTTCTTATTGGCATTAATGTTGGAGTGTTGCGCCCCCGCGGAGCCTACGTACCAATGTTGGCGGCATTTCTAGGCGCGCTTCATTTGGCCAAAACCATGATGCTCAACTGCAGTTACAATGGCCAAGATGGCAATTGATGACAGCCAGAAATAATGGCCAAAGCTCTGATGACTGCTGCTGCTGCTGCTATGAGAGGCGTGTAGTGTGGCATGAGTTAGTGGCAAGAGGATGGTGCAAGTTGCAAGCTCATGCTAAAGGTAGCTGCATAAATTCCATTTAAATGTCAGATGGAGGCAACAGCAGCCATTGTCATTTGCTTCATCATTATCATGACTATGAGATGGTGTTTGTGTGTATCTGTGTGTGTTGGATGTTGGGTTGGATGGTTTTGTGTCAAGAGTATAAAGAGACGCTGCATGTATATATGTATATATAAAGTGTATATAAAAAGTTATAAACAGAACCCAGTGACACAAAAAGTTTTCTAAAATATAAATAAATAAAAGTGAAAAGAGAAAGGAAAAGGAAAAGCAAGCATTCTCGCCACAAAGTTTATATACTCTGGTCAGAGATCTGCGAAAGTTGAGAGAATTTTAATCAAAGTTGATAATAATAATATTAAATGTTTGTACTTCCTTAGAACGAAGAGTACTTGCTATCTAGAACTCTATAAGGCGTATGCGGAATTTAGCACTATACAAAAAAAATTTTGAATTGAGTAAACCTCATTCAAGATTATTTTAATCCTCTCTCCAAAAAAATTGTAAATTATATGTAGTCTTGAATGCATTAGCTCTTACTGTGCTTTCAGGAATTGCTTTCGTAGTAATCGGATTTCTGAATACCTATGAATGAATTAAGCTTAACAATTTTTTAAAAGAAATTTCTGGCTCTTGGCTTAACTCTTGACTATTTTGCAGAGCTGTTTAAACAATAAAATAGGAAATCTAAACAAATTCAGCTGCCTTTTGTAATCTATTTGCTGAAGAAGCCTTCCCATTTTCATAGTACGTTAGTACCACTCTTACGCGTTCGGTTGTTAAACGATCCATGACTAAAATTGAGTAGTAA
Organism: Chymomyza fuscimana; assembly: GCA_949987675.1. Classification (NCBI taxonomy): domain Eukaryota; kingdom Metazoa; phylum Arthropoda; class Insecta; order Diptera; family Drosophilidae; genus Chymomyza; species Chymomyza fuscimana. Next base: position 4,866,565 of record OX465089.1, read on the forward strand.
GACAGGTTTAACAACTAAACCAACAGATGAACCACCCTATACTTGATGGCGTCTGCAGGCTTTTACAATTCTTATAATGTAATAAAAATGACCATAGCGAAAAAAATGTTTTCTTCTTTTTTTTTAAGCCTTTCAAAATTCCTAGATTTTCTCTTCAAATATTTTGGGAAAAATCCATCGGCCAGAATATTTAATTCCTAAGCTCTGACCCATATTTGTAGCATATAAACGATTTGGTTTCGAACTAAATAAATTTCTTTGTGCAAATAAATGGCTATAAGGTAATTCGTTTTAAGGAGTAACATCTGTGTGGACCGTATTTTTTAAGCTCATTTCTTAATTTTTTTTTTCAAAGAAACTTTATTTTATATTCAAAATCCAAATAGCTGACGATATGATACATATTTTGAGCTACAAAAATTAATTTTTCCAAAGTAATAAAAAACAAAATGGCGCCTGTAGAGAGCTACGAGTACAGGACTAATCTTCGCAGAGGCCTCCACGGCTGCAGATTTTTGACGTCGCCATTGATCTGAAGCATAAAAAAAATGTTTTCTCTTAAACCACGTAGGTATTTTCAAAAATATCAATTCCAAAAATTGTTTTTAAAAAGTTTTTATTATTTTAACAAAATCTTACGTGGTATACTAGAAAATGATAATATAAAGATTGTGTCAGAATTTCAAATCGATCGGATAAAAATTGATTAGAGTTATTCGTGAAGCCATTCGAAAAAAAGTGGTTTCAAAAAAAAAAAACGCGTTTAAAGTTTTAAAACTGGAACGACCGCGCAGTGCCAATCGCCCGACGCTAATAAGTGGGAATTTTTTTTTTTGTTTTGAAAAATCACTTCAAAACGTCATTTCTAACATAATTGACTACCAATTTCGAATTTAAAAAAATCGCTTTTCTGAAGATTCTACACAGGTGTTTCCCCTTAAAGAGATTTCAAGTACAGACTATTTTGCAAAACATGTTTTGTTAAACATGATATCAATAAATCTTATGCCTGTATTTGTATTTTTTTTTATTCGTTTGATAAGCCTTATATATCCTCGCAAAGTTCAGCCTTACTTTACTTTACTTTTTAGTACTTTAATTCTCATATTATATTATATTTATTTTTTAAACTTATGTTAATCGTTTCTAATCAATTTTCTTCTAAATTATCGTTAGCTGCGTTGAAAACCCAGCTGAAGCTTTTAATTTTTATAAACTTGAAACTTTCAAAGTTGCCACAACGAAAAAAAAAGATTTTCACACTTTGTCTTGTCGTATCCTCCTTATTCCTAAAACCGAATATTTTGCATCTATTTAAGTGCGTTTTAAAAATTGACAGCAAGTGAACTTTGAAAAAAAAGTTTTGTAAAAAATTTAAGCATCGAAAATGCTCTTTATGCCTTGCAAACCTGGTAACAAAGTTAAGATACCGCTTTAAGCACTTGGAAAAGAAAAAGAAGAAGAAGAAGAAGAGGGCAAGTGGCAACTGCAACAATAACGAAAATGTTGCACACAGTAACCGCATTTAAATGTTGGTCGAGGCAGCGCAGCTGCTGTTCAAGCAGCGACGTCGACAGAATTTTTGCGTCCGGCATAAAAAGTTTTGCAGATGCGCCTCGCAACGGCCTAGTGGCAAAGTCGTTGCTAGAACCTTCAGAAAAAACCTGTTTTCATTTTTTTGTTGTTTTATTTTGTTTTACTATATCGTTTTTTTTTATTTGGTGACTAAGCTTTAGAGTTGCGGCCTAGGGCTTAGCCAGGTGTGCAATACAAACAGCAACAAGATCCATCGAAGCAGTACACTGGGAAAAAAAAATTAATTAACAACATAGCACTCTTTGTAGTAAAATAAATAAAGTACGGCAAAAGATACAATAAGAGATGATAGCTCCATATATATAGTTCCGTTTTTTTCTTGCTTGATAGTAGTTTTAAAAAGTGATCGCAAATAAGAGTTATGAAGCGAAAAAAGTGCTTGGGATGAAAGTAGAAGACACTATACTATATCATATTTTTGAAGGGACTATCCGAAATAAGGATACATTTTTTATGCCCACAAAGTGCATCAATCTATGATTTTACGTAATTATGGTAAAAAATGAAATAGAATTAAAAATGTTGGTAAGATTATTCATGTGGCCCTAATGAACAAACTCACATCCAAATTTTATCGATGCGGACCCCATGCCCCACGCAATCGATTTACCGTGTTTTCTCCCACATCCCTCAATATATGAATTTCTAACTTACCCCATATGCTTAAAACAACTTTTTTGACGTAACTTTCGGTTTTCATCAAAATCGGTAGAACTTGGCGAAATTATTTAGTTCTTAGAAGGAATACAATTTTATAGCACTGTCGGGCACCGCCTCGACTGTATCACATTTTTATTTTTTATTTTTATTCAAAAAATCAAGCGTAACTCTTATTTTTTGACTTAAAAAATAAAAACTATGAAATAATATTTAAATATAAATTTTTATTTTAAAAAAAAAAATTGATAAATAACACTTATTTTGCAATTTTAATAAAAATTGGCAATTAAATATTATTTCATAATTTTTATTTTTAAAGCCAAAAGATAAGAGTTATTTTTATTTATTTACGTGCTTCGCACGCCAACCCCCGTCTTTTTTATACAATTCAAATCATCCTGATTATAATATCCCTTGTATGACTGTTTGCTTCCATAATGTACTTGCTTGTAAAAGCACGCTCCTCAATTTCAAAAAAATTCGAAAAAACGAACCTCAATCGGTCAATTACGGAAAATTTATTCGGCGCAAGAATAATAATAATAAAGCGGATTGTTTGCCGACACGTGAACATGCCTCATACAATTGACTATGAGAAAAACATTCATTTTCTAAGTTCCATCCACAAACACTCAAGGATTGGCCTTTTAATTTGTTTATCGTCAGGCGAATCGGAAATTAAATTATTTTAAACTCAAAGCGCACATCCGTTGGGATCATCGGATTTCTCGGAATCAGAACTGAACATTGAATGAGCCTTACGGCATCCTTCTAACAATGTGGCCGCTATTCCACAAAAGGCAACTGCTACCACAATGTCGGATCTCGCAAGAACAGTGGCCAAAATTAATGACATCATGTGCTTTTTTAAAGTTTCTATAATTATAAACTTAATTTCTTAACCATACTTTTCTCTCTGTGTAGATGTTAATATTAATGCTGTTATAGTAGCTGAAATTTTGCTAAAACTTTAGCTAAGCTCAAATCTAATTACAAGTAAGCTGCTACATTTAGTGCATTACACATACGCCTTGTATGCTGCTGGTGCTGCTGCTGCTACAACTTCATTAATTTGCTGAAAGACTTGATGGGTTTTCACTCTAGGTTTTCGCTTTCGCCGTGTTGTCTATCTTATTATTAAAAGGATGTGCTGTGCACAACGTATTTGTATTTTGAAATATATTTCCGTTTTTCTTGATTTGCACATACACACATACACACTCATATGCATAACTGACACACACATGTCGTATACTTGATGCTTGTTAGTTGCTGCTGCTGCTGCTGAATTTGTAGCAAAAGCAGCAGCCATTTCTGTTAGTCATACAACATGTCATGTTGCCAAGATGCCTCTCTCTCTCTCTCTCTCTCGCTCTCGCTCTCTCTCTCTTGCTCTGTCTTTGTCCAACTGTGGCACAATTCGCAGTCTCTCAACTGGCGCACACCTGGCAGAGTCCTAGTTAGACACATCCTTTTACACTTCAACACGCTTTCGCTATAATTTCCTGTGCAAAAACCCAACTGAAATTCAACACAAACTGACAGCAGCTTCTGGGTGGCATGCGGGGTTACAGCGTGGGGCTGGTGGCATTGCTCTGGCTGCTTACAAGCTGGCACTGCTGCTGCTGCTCTGTCCTCTATCCTCTATCCCCTGCTGGCTTGTTGTAAGCCATGGCTCTAATTCAAATATCATATTCTAATATCCTTGGCAACTGCACAAAACAGGCGCGCAAATTGCTGAGCATGTAAATTGATTTGCCTGCAACTGGCAGCTCAACTGACTTGGCCTCCATGGGTGGCTCTCCAAGTGGTTGCGGCAGGGGGGTAGGCCACCACGCACACCAGGGTTAAGCGTGCCAGCAGTTAGCTCACGATTGCACTTACTTAAACATGGTTATATGCAGCACATTGCATTTGGCTTGTTGGCGCATTTACTTTTTTTTTGTAAATTCAATTTTTTTTTTTTTTTTTTTTTTTAGGCCATTCAGCCAACTTTGGCAAGTTTGTGACAGTTGTCTGACCTTCGGCGCACCTTTAGTGCAGCTTTTGGTCGTAGACTTTTTGCTGCCACTGTGGCAACTTTCAGTAGTCAAAGTCAATTGTGATTTTTAGCACACAACACTGACAGCTGTAGAGGAGTACTCTATAAATTATATCTGTATCTAAATTGAGTTGATTTGGACAGAAATTGAATGCGAGTTGTAAAGCTTTCTCTGACAAATGGTTTGTGAGCTAAAATGGGATTTATTTTGAAAGGCGCAAGGTTTGTTTTTACTTTAATTTGAAGTGATATTTTCTAAAAAGTCAAAACCAAGAAAAATAGAAATACAGAAAACCAAAAATATTTTAAGCTAGATTGCAGTCATCTTTTCTATTAGATATCAAAAATGCGGCTTCATTTTTAACTCCCCAAATCAACTCGTTAACACATAAGCTAAAAATTCTTAAAAATAGTTCATCAGTACAGGAATTTTTTTTGGAAATTTTTGATTTTTTTAAAAATGTCCCAATTCTTTTTGATTTAAATAAAACGAAACAATATAATCAAAATTTTTTCAATAATAAAATAAATTATTACTTTTTTAAAAAACACAATTTATCTAGTTTAGTATCTATTTCAAAATATGATTGTGCAAAGATATGAAAAAAAATATAAGGGAAATAAATATAAAAAAAACATTCAAAAAAGTTGGTACAGAGAACGCAAAATTCTTATACTATATAGATTTACTATGAGGGTATTCACGCATGCTGTTGAGTTGAGGTGTTGAAATGTTGAGGACTTTTGCAACAACAGTTCCGGTCAAAGAAACTTGACCGATGAAAGAAAAATTTTTTTTTTAAATTTGAAGTTGAATAATTAGAGAATAGTATAGGATAAGGAGAATAGGCAAGCAAAAAACAATTGCTAGTTGAAAAGTGGGCAAAAATTACCAATTCGAGAAAAAGCGGGAAATCCGCCGCAATCACCCGATTTGAACCCGATTAAATTGTTTTGAGAAGAACTCGATCTGGTCATTTCGATGAAAAATTCCCTTGAGTGTATTTACTTTCAATTCTTTTGATCATTTTCATTAAATATGTGTTTGAAAAGGTTAGACAAACTTTAGTTATGTACATTCTCTTGGAAATTGTACGATTGAATTTGAAACAGGTGTAAAAAGTCGAAAAAAAATTTTTTTTCATCTTCGGTCAAGTTTTGTTGACCGGCAGTGCACAGGACCCAACTCAACTTTGTGTGAACCCAAGATCGTATTCAAGTTTTTTAACTGTTGAGAAAGTGCTGCAAAATAGGATTTATTATTTCGGGATTTTTTAGACACTGGACACTGAATTTTCATAATTTAACTTCATTTAACATAATCAAATAAATCTTAATTAATTAATTAATTACTATATTAAGCAATTATTACTATTAAATAGCTGAGCCAATGCCAGAACAAAGCCAGCAAAGAAGAAGCACAAACTCCACTGACAATCTAGCAAAAAGTGCGTTCACGCTATAGTTGAGTTTTTGTGCAACTTTTCAACAGCAAGCGTGAATACCTTATATATTTGCAGAGCACTACCGTTCATAATTGGAATGCTCCATTTCACAATAATTTTTGCAAGCAAACTAAAGTTCACCCAAGAAGAAACATATATTCCGGCTCAATATAAATAAATAAAGGCTATACAAAAATACATGCATCTTTAAAATATTAAAAGATATATGAATTTAATGTTTAGACATAAATGCAATTTATTATATAGTTTTGCCTTCTGGCTTAGTTTGTTTGTGCTCAGCACGCAAGGTGCGTGCACTGCATACTTGTAGTAGTTAGTTGCAAGCGACCCAAATAATACAAATATAATATATAAAAAAAAAAAAAAATACAACAAGTATATAATGTATATACTATATATATGCACTGTACTTGTTTGTTGGTGCTAGCTTCCAGTTAGTGGGTTGTCTAGTTTTTTTTTTTTTTGTTATTGTTAAATCCATTGAGTAATCAAATCAAACAATCAGCGCCGCATTTGTTTGGTGCGCGTGTTAAGCAAATTTCAAATTCAATTGCGGCGTGTTCGGGGTTTTTTTTCGCTCCAAGTTTTAGATGTATTTTGTAGATGTTGTAGTTGTTGTATTAATTGACATGCGCCGCGTGGAGCAAGTTGGTTAACGAGCGTCAACTGCGCTACGTCTCAAACGCCACTAATTTTTGTTATTTTTTTTTTGCCTGGTTTTGGCCAAAATTGGGCGCACACGTCTCATGAATTGCGTCAGCATTAGGCAATTGGTCAAAAAGCTATTTTCACTGTGTCAGGTTCATCATGGAATGTGGCAGCGGGCAAAATTGGCAAAAGCAATACTGAAAAATTTTTGAACTCGGCACGTCATTTTTAAAATTATTTTCAATATATGGGTGAAAATAAATGAAGCTGGCCAGTGATTCGATATGTAAGCATATTATAGAATGAATTTTACGCTCTTAAATTTAATAGATTTTTATGCAAAAATAATAAGCAGCAAAAAGTTTATTTTTTGTGAACTCTGATCTTGGAAGACGGATATGTGATTCAATGTTGATTTGGAAATATTTTTGATTATAACGATCACAAGTAAAAAAGTAAGCAGAGCTTCAAATAAAATGGGCTCATTCTTAATCAATTCAATTTGTTAATTTTACGTATAAAAAACACTATCAAAATTCTTAGCGGTAAGAATTTTACTCTTTTGGTACGCAGCGGCAGTGCTGCCCATTTGGCAATTGACATGTAGATGGCGCCAGCTAAAACATAAGCTGTTCTGTTTGAGCGCTAAAAACAAAACATTAATGAGCAGCAAAAACATAATCGCGTAGGCCAAACAGATGAACAAATTTTACTAAAGAGCAGAAAATGTCCAACCAATGTGTTGAAAACATCCGAAGTCATGTGAAAATTTTCCAATAATGCTGCCGGATTCTAGCATGACTTCGAACTGAAAATTTTTTGTAAAATGTAAATTTTTAAATTGCAATATTAATTCACTTCCAAATTCGTACGTCTCTGCAAAGTCTTCCATACTCAGCTCTCCGTGTTAAATATAAGTCCACTTCACATACTTCAAGTAGGCAATAATGGCGTTGTTTGCGAAATAATTACCAAGTTATGTTGTCTGTGCGGCCTCGAGATCCCAGAGATTGTAGATTCGAATCCCACGTAAAGCATGGTCCTGCACCTTCCACTTTTCCTATTCCCCTAATTTTTCCTGTCTATTCTATATCCTTATCACTTACTCCCATTATCGGTATCACAACGGGCCTATACTTGGCCTACCTGCCGCCCTAACCTAACCTACCCACCTAGGTACCTATTATATTTGAACAAACAGCTCATTTTTCTATTTACTGATATTGCGATAAGCTCGTGTTATTGCCATCGGCACGAGTCATTTACCGAAGCGTCTCTCATCGCTATCACTCTCAGGCGAACGCACCCAAAGTCAACATACTTCAACGCATCCTTTTCTATGTACAATTTCATATAAATAAAGTATTAAATTTATTATTAATAATCCATGCGTTTGATTGCTAAATGTTTGTTTTTCTTGACGCCATCTATTGTTAATTGCGCCATCTACATGTCAATTGCCCAGATATGGGCAGCACTGTTTGCTCACGACTTTTACTCTACAATAAGTAACAGCTTTTTCATGAATTTTTAATATTACAAAAAAAAATTTAAAAATACTAAAAAAAAAAAATGTATATTGAAAACATATTTTTTTAAATTTATTTCTTTAGAAAGTTCATTTACTTATTTAATATAAAATAAATTTTTTAAATATTCAGTTATCGATAAACAGTCAAAGTAAAACAAAATCGTTAAGATCCATTTAAAGCAGTCAGCTTCACTTATTTTGGCCCCTATATTTATGTACTAGTTTATTTTCAATGCAAACTTATTTCAGTTTTTAAGGAATGCGTTGCATATACTTACATGCCTTAAATAACTTTTGCAGCATTTAGAATATATTTTGTAGAAGAGGCTAGCGCCAGACTGCTCCCTCCTGCTGTCCATCTACTTTAAACATATACATATATATATTATTTAGCGCTTAAATAAAAACTGCGCTTTTTATTGAAAATTTGCCTGCCATTGAATGGAAAAGTAAATTTGTACACGGCCAATGGCTCTTCAAAATGCAGCTGAGTTTGTTTTAAATATTTTTTGCATTTTTGTCAAAGAACTGCACAAATTCGTAAAGTGTTTTGTTGAAAATATTCCAATAACAATACAAACAGTTGGCCAATGTAAATATACCGTATGCACAAAATGGCGTCTGTCAGACTGCCGTTATTTGCCAGCCAGGGTTGGCAAGTCAATAAAATGTTGCCAAGCAGCTGCTGCCGGCGGCAATTGTTCATATGAATTGCAGTAGCACGTTTTGTACTTTGCAAAAATATTTGCCATGTAAATAACATCAAACATTTTGGATTTAACGGGTAGCTAATGCAGAGGGTTGCTAGCTAAGTTTCTATAAGCTCTGCGAGAGTAGTATGCCAGATTTTTTGACTTTTTAAACCGCTCTCGTGCATGTTTTTTGCGCTGACTTATGTCTAGTTTGTTCTTTCCGAGCAATTAAATAACAAATACTTTTATGTATAAATAAAAAAATGTTTGCATTTGCAGCTCAATTGTAAAAGTAGCGCCCCTCTCTGTCTGAGTGAGTCAATCAATGGACCACATTAATTGTCAACAGCGTGTCTATATGCTAATATTTGCCTAAGTGGCACTTGCTATGGCTGCCTGCTTAATTAAAATAAAAATAAATTTATAAAAATTTAAAAAAAAATACAAATAAATAAAATTTAATACAATATAAAATCTTGACTGGGGGACAGCGATATACAGAACAAACTAATATAAGACCCAAGATGCGGAAGAAGCAGCAGATGACGACGACAACGACATATTTCAACATGTTCAACGTAGAGTGCGCTTATTTGATGTCCGCACAATTTTACAGGGTATAAAAATATATACATATATGTATGTACTTAAACATGTGCACAATTTGTTGCGCCTTAGCCGGCGTCTGGGTCGTACGCAGCTCTTTACCCGCCCAAGCTCTTAGCTGCTGCGCTTGCTACTGCTTGTCATATTTTTTTGCCTAGACATTTTGAAAAACATTTTCATTGGCACATCAAAATGAATTTACAAGAATTTTATATGAATTTAACATGACAATTTTTCTATTTAGTTTTGCTTGCAATATATCACACATACGCACCTATGTACCTACATACATACATACATATATTCTTACAATATATAAGTATATCATGTTTTTGCTACAACGTAAGCAATTTGCACTGCGATTACATCACAGAGCATATTATCCAACAAGACGTATACTTAATTTCGTCTATGTAGCATGTGCAAGCTGCACACACTATTGTGGCACAACACTCATATGCTCATATATATGTAGGTATGTATAAATAAATAAATAAGCAAAGAACATGTCATATGGCTTGAATTTAATTAACAAGCTAATTTTTCAAAGCAAAAGTCGTTGGGCACACTAAGTTGACCAATTTTTGGTCAGGGTGGCGCTGGGCACAGGGGTGTCTAGTGCTCTAGAAATATTGGCACTAGACGAGCTAGTGCAGGAAAGTCAAGAGATTGTAGCTGTCAAATGTTGTGGCACAGTGGGTGCAAATAGTTTTCTAAAAACTTATGAGAAAAGATTTCTGTTTCTGTGCTTAGAATTTTTGAAGATGCTCAATGAACGTAAATATTTGTAAATAATGCGAATGCAAATATAATATAATTAAATGCTTAAAATGAATCCCAAACGTTGAAAAAAAAAAACTTTTAGAACATATATTGCATTTTTAAATTTTCAACCTTCTTCATTCTGATACAAAATTATTTATCATCCTCGTGTGGCCGCTAGATGGCGCCATTACGTTGTTAAGGGGTGGTTCTTTCAAATTTGGCCAAAAAGAAGGCAAAGTTTTGGAATTATTTGTGACATGATAAAAAGACATACAAACTTCCTGTTTTGATTGTTAAATGCGATTTTTATTGTACAATTAGTGGAAATTTTTTTCTCGATGAAATTCAAAATGGCGGCTGAAAAATGGCGGCTCTTGTCTGCATCTCCCCGCATAATATCGTCCCGGTATTTCAGTTCTCCAGCCTCTTGTAGTGAACCGAAATGAAAAATGTTTTTTGTTTATTGAAGTTAATGAAATTCTCTATGCTTTAACTAAATCAGAATGAGTTTTGACGAAAAGTTAACTGAAATGTGGACGTACAAAAAAAAATTTGTTTTTTTCCACTTTTTTTTTTGTGATTTGACCTTGCTTTAAAATAACAATTTAAAACTTTTTCATGTATATCAATAATATAAGGCATACAAAAAATTATATCCTTTCAAATATGGTTTAAATGAAGGGAATCGAAACAATAGATCAAGAGCTATGCTTGAAAGACGGATGAAAAACATGGTTCCGAGAAAAACGCGTTTAAAGGATGTAAAAAAAGCGAGCAAGGTGCAGCGAAGTAAATTGTTATTTTTTTGTGAGTGTAGTACAACTAATTAAAAAAAAATATATCGCTCCAACTTCAATTGCACGTAAATATTAACTAGTTAAATTGTCATGATAGTTCATAAAAGGAAACATTTACTGAAAAAGAATTTTGGATTCTGTCTAAGGAGAAAAGCAGCAGCAATTAACAAAAACATTAAATTTTAACAGAATTTAAAGGGTCATCAATCTTGAGGGTTTTTTTTTTCAATAAGTTTTTTTTTGATAAACCCCGGTGGAGTACTGTCAAGTTGTCATGTGTTTTTTTATTCAGTTTTCATTGCCATTTCATCAGGGAAAAACTTGCACCCGAACAACTTTTACAAATCGTACAATTATATTACGAACATTCGCGTTCTAAAAAGAATGTTTTTCGCGCGCTTAGTCCATTTTATGGTCGCCATAATCGACCTACTGAGACCACTATTCGCCAAACCATCAACAAATTTGAGAAACAAAATTTCATTATTGGATGACACTCGACCGAATAGACCTTGTCCAGCCGTTGGATTCATGGGTAAATATTTCTTCAAAAATTACGCTGGTCATACCGTAACCGTCAATGGCGATCGTTATTGCACCATTATTTGCTACCTGAAATTGAAGCCCGAAATCTCGACGACAATCTCTTGGTTTCAACAAGACGGCGCTACTTGCCACACAGCCCGTGAAACAATGGACATATTGAGAAACCAATTCGGTGAACAATTAATCCGGATCGGTGAATTGGCCACCAAGATCGTGTGATATGACACCGTTAGACTTTTTGCTTTGGGGCTGAAGTCTAAAGTGTTTGTGGATAATCCAGCTACGATTGAAGCATTAGAGGCCAACATTACCCGTGTTATTCGCGAGATACCGCCGATTATGCTCGAACGCGTCATCGAAAATTGGAACCCTCGCTTTGACAAGCTACGGCGCAGTTGCGGCCAACATTTGAAAGGGATTATTTTTAAAAAGTGAATGGCAAGAACGGTTCTTTCTATTGATACTTTAAAGATTTTCCGATTCATTTGAAATTTTTGTTTTTTTTTATTTAAAAAAAAATCTCAAGATTGACGACCCTTTACAAATGTAACAATGATCTTAAACTTGAAGTCTGTTAGAAGCTAATTGATATTACACACAACATATGTAAGCCATCTGCAACACTAAAATGTTAATGTTAATAAAACTCTCTACCCGCATGTAACATAGGCTTAGCATAAAATGTAAACTTAACATAAATTTCATACAAAATGACAGTCAAGGATACAAAACGCATTAAACAGAACATATAAAACAAATTGCTCAACCACACTAAATGCGTAATTAACTTAACCATTTATTTGTTCTTTGTTGCATAAACGTCTGAACAGTGCCAACACATAAAACCGAATGCTTACTCTCTGTCAAAGTATATGTCTATGCACTTAGCCTAGCTTAGCATTAATTAACATAGAGAGCGAGTTAACATCAGCAGACGCTGTATGTTAACAGATCTTAAGTATATACATTATGTGTATTTCCTACTACAATACCAACAAACTAATATTTTAATTGTATTGGAAAATCGATCTCCAGAGCTAGGTCTGGAACAGATTCGTTGCATAACATTCCCAGTGTCAGTCAGTTTTACTTGATACATAGCCAATATTTGTATGTACTTGATCTAGCTCAAAAAAAAGTAGTCAGTATTGTAAAATATAAGCGAAAAATAGTATTTTTTTTCTTTTATAGACTTAAAGAGATAACTAGATTTGTGCGTTTCAATTTCGTTTGGTTCATTTTAACAATTTATTTCATACACTTTCTATATATTCTCGAATTTTCCGTCAGACAAAATGCAATATTTTTTGTACAATAACTAACAATCGGTTAATAGGCCAAACTCGAGTCAAAGCGATTCAGGAATTCCATCTAATATCTAAAACAAATATATCTGAATAAAGTTTTATTATTATAAATAGCTAAATTTACTAAGTGGGCCAAATAACAAAGACGGCTTAGTAGGTATTTATTGGGTTTGCTAAAATGTTGAGTGCTTTAGCCTCGGCATAGCATTTAACTCAATAAATTGCAAATACCATTTAAAATTGTTATTTATTTTAAATATTATGTTGGCAGCATTCTCTTAGATTTTATAATATTAAATTAAAACACATGGTTTGTGCAAAAGCCATTGCTTCAACCTTGCCATTTATTATATGGTACTAAGGCTAACGAAAATAATTAAATTATATTTGCTCTAGACTAGCAAAATTTTTGGTATATTTCAACTTTTCATGCCATGTCTAGTTTTGATAAATTAAATGCCTTTTTTTTTGCGAATCATAGCATAAAGCTCTACACTGCAATTTGACGTTTTGTTAAAGCCAAAAATTAATAGCCTGCAACTACATCGAAAACCATAGCCCAAACATATTAAAATGCCACTCACATGATAATCCCTTTTTGCAATTTTTTGAAAGCGCCACAGCGCACAGTGCTTGCAAAAAGTTTGTTGACAAAGAGCTTGCTAAAGTGGGCGGTACTTGGGGGTGGTACATATTTAGCTACAATAAGCTGCAAATTTTGCATATTTCATAAATGTTGACACTGGCGGGCGGGCTCTCGCTCTCTCTCGACTGCGACTTGGCTCTCCAGTTGGCTTGGGAAAGTAAACAAAGCCAAATAATGGCCAAAATTTATACAAATAGAAATGACAATTTAAAGCGCACAATTTCAAAGTACAGTTGTGTATCTGTAGAGAGAGTGTATGTGTGCCCCTGTGCCTGTGTGTGCATCTATGTATCTGGCTAAGAGCTTAATGGGCGGAATGCGGGTTACCTGCAAAATAAACTATCTGGAATTTCATTTTGCACTTTTATGGCAGGCAAAAAATATATATATATATATATACATACATACTATACTTGCTTGGGGCTAGCAACGAAATGTGTCACCAAAATGCAGGCTACAGACAAAAAAAAAAAAGAAGCAAATAGTAGAAGAGTAGAAATTCATTTGAAATACAAAAGTGTAGCATGCTTGAAGGCGCAGCTTAGTTTGGGATATTTTTTTTCACCTCAAAGTGCTTACAGCAATTTTAATACTTTGCGTGGTGGCAACTCTTTTTTTTAAAGCGAATATTTTTGTGGCAGCGTATTAGCGCAAAAAGAGTTATATATACTACGACTTGCAGCAGGGAAATTTAAAAGCAATCTTGGAAAAGTTTTTGGCTGGGGTTTCCCAAAATATATATTTGCTAATTGCAATTTATGAAAATATTTGCAAAGTTTAAGCTGAAACCCAGAATAATAGAAGTGGAGTGGGAAGAAATGAAAAGATAATTGAATAAGAGAATGAATTAAACAAAGATCAACCCAACCTCATTGCAATTCATTAACTATTATTGAAACATGTTAAAGGTATCATTTTATATGAAATTTTGACTGAAAGTCGCAGATGCTCGTACATAGATGGCGCCACTTAGAAGGATTTAGTTCTTTCCTCACCACACGATCATTCATCACATTCATTTGTTGGTGAATGCATGATTTTGCATGGAAATATATAGCTTGATGTCCCCTAAATCGTAATACTGCACTCATTGCCTCTATATGGAATATTAGCTTGAATAAGATGTGCCCAAAACTGAACTTTTCCTCTTCTTGCGTATTTATACATTTTCTCAAATAAGTTCTCGATAGAACTTAGCATTGTGAAATTTGTTTCCTTTAACATATACGCCAGAGCATTTACCATTCGTCAACATAGTAATTATTTTTCCATTTGAGACTATTTTGTACTAGTTGCAGTCATTTAAAACATGTACTAAAAATTATCTCTCTCTTTACTCTACTTACAGCACATGGTGCAGGCCGGCGTTGCGCCCTATCCCGGCGCACCGGCTGGCTATGCAGCCGCACCAGGTCCAGCAGCAGCGGCTGCTGCGGCCGCGGCAGCTGCACAACAGGCTGGAGCAGCCGCTGCCGCCGCTGGTGCGTCCACAGCCGCTGACAGTCTATCGTTAGCAGTGGCTGCTGCCGCTGCCAAAGCTGAACCAGTGACCCAGTTAAAGGGTAGCGACAATGGTGGCAATGTAACCGGTGCCGGGGGCAGCAATGGCACAGCCTCAGTTGGAGTGGTGGCCACAACGGCAGCTGGCGATGGTGGAGCCAATGCAGCGCTGTATATGCAACAGACGAAGGTAAGTGAAGCGCGAATTGAAGTGGAATGAGTGGTTCAGATGGTTAGCATGGCAACATATCGGTCATGCACGCACACACATACACACAGACATGCACATATATATGTTTAGACATTTTGAGTGTTTGTGTGTGTGTGTGTGTGTGTGTGTGTTTGCGACTGTGTTTGTTGTGTATTGGTATTTTTTGTATGCATTTGTAGTGGTATTTGGCTTGGCTTTGGGTTAAAACGGTACGCTTTGATTTGGTTTACGTTTCATTTTGGTTTGGTACGGTTCGGTGCTGTTTGGTTTGGTTTGTTTTGGTTTGGTCGTTTTGTGCGCCTATAAATATGCACATATACTACACGCACACACACACACATACACAAACAAATACACATCTCTGCGTATAAAGGGCACATTTTGTGCATTGTTTATTGTTGTTGTGCATTTTTTACATTTTTTAATCGCATGCGTTTCGAACAGCAGCAAAGCAACAATGGTTTTAACAACAACAATAAAACGCACTGACACGACAGCGCGCCAGCAGCCATACTTAAGCACACACACACACACGCATAGTCAGTTTAGCAACTAAAACTCACACACACATGCGCATACAGCAGTCGCCATTTTGCATTCATATTTTCTACTTTTATGTTTTGTCATTTTCTGTAGCATACTTTTAGTTGCTGCCGCCTTTGCTGCTTTGCAGTTGTGCACGCCAGGTGGCGCTTTTATTTAAACAACGCCCGAGGACAATTTTACGTTTGCCTTTTTTTTTTTAAACTATTTTGTAGCTGGCATTTTTTCTAATTAAAAATTTACTTGCAAACGCAGCAGCAACAATAACAAAAACAGCTAAATTTTATCCTAAAAAACTGAAAATCATGTCACCCATGCCCACAAATCAAAGCGAATTCTAACAAAATTTTTTTTATTCTTCTGCTTTGGTTTATTTGAAATGAAATTGAATTTGTCTTTGATTGAATATTTGCACATAAACATTACTATTTGATTTAATTTTAAATAAATAAATAGAAAATTTTAAAGGCAAACAAAAATGGAAGGATTTGATGTGAAAGAGTTGATTAAAGTTTGTCCCATACTTGTAGTAGTTAATTTTGTCCTCTATATCGCATCGTGGTAGTTGGGTCTTCACTAATACTATTTAAATTGTACAACAAAATTACGGCAGATCTTTTAAGATTGGTTTATTTCCTCAAAGTGCTTAGTGACATGGCATCCACTATATGAGCAGTAAGCTGTACTAATTGAAAATATCCTGGCTGTCAAGCCAAGCCTAATTTAGCAGCTATCCAGCCATATCCAGAAAAAAAATATAAATTGAGAATTGCTCAGAACTGCTTCTGGTCTGGGCACTTATTGACGTTAAGCAACGTTTTAGGATACGTAGGATACTCTCAGTGCAGCCTGGCTGACACTGCAGATTCCTGTCTCACATAAATGGAATCAGTTCGCTGGTTTCGGAACTATAAATCATTCCGACCGGAACAAAGCAGCCATTGAGAACCTTGGCACTCTTTCTTCAACTTACTGGCTCTAATTTGTTCGTGTCTTTTTTAAGCTGCTTTTTTTCATAGTTCATAGAAGTAGAGTAACTTCTTTCGTATGATTTTAAAAGCCCATGTACT
Organism: Chymomyza fuscimana; assembly: GCA_949987675.1. NCBI lineage: Eukaryota > Metazoa > Arthropoda > Insecta > Diptera > Drosophilidae > Chymomyza > Chymomyza fuscimana. The sequence goes on from OX465089.1 coordinate 4,883,190, forward strand.
ACAGACAGCTTGAGTAACTAGTCTTTCTGCTTTTCCAGAATGCTCCAGGAACAAGCTCATATCACTTTCCTTCTCAGCTTAGAAACAAAGTTCACCTCAAGATACATTTCATTACTCTACGTTTGCAGAGCCACGTTCTTAAACATTGTGAAGAACCAGAACTCCCCCATTATCTAAGACAAAACAGGCAACGTGTTTGCATATCAAAATTAATTCGTGTATTTGAATAATGTTTTTGTTGACATTCATTTTTCGCTACTGATTTTACGCTGAATTATTTACTTTCAACACACACACACATACACATACAACAATACATACAATAGAGACCAAATATTTTTGGCAAAAATTTTAAATATTTATTTACATTAAGATTTAAGCAAAGTTGTTACGCCTTTGAGATGTTATAAATTATATCTCATATTTAATTATTTGCAATAAATATTGCTTGTTGTTGTAATTATTATTATTATTGTTGTTGTCATTGTTGTCTCTTATATGCCGTAATTATAAATGTTCTTTTTATACTTGTTGTTGTTGTTGTGGTTGTTAGCATTTCCCACCTCAAAATGTGTGTGTGTGTGTGTGTAAAATAAATAAATATATATATATTAATAATACGCAACGTTGTGCACACAATACAATAAATCTGATAGCCAGCATTTTATTAAAATTTATTTTATGGGCCCTTGGCAAACATTTGAGGCTGTTAAAAATTAAATTTTAAGGCAATAATTTCAATATTTATGGCCATTGGCAAATATTTTGGGTTTTTGTATTGCTCAGAAATATTCAGAAAATCTTAAGCTAAAAACAGCAAAGTGCAATAAAGTTGTTTCCAATTAAAGTTAATGAATGCAAAAACCCTATAAGAAATACAATTTCAAATTTAATTTGCTTTGTTTACTTACTACACATTTTTTGTCTTTTAAGTTAACAAATAAAATGTTTTAGCACAAATACTAGAAATGAAAAGTTATCACATTCAATTAAACACAACTGACCCAATTTGAAAAATAAATTTAAAATTCAGCACAGACTAAAAACATGGGAAATATTTTCGAATAAAACTTTTTAGGCAACGAATTTTGCAGCTGTCAAATTCAAATTGACAGCTTTGAATTTTTGCATTGACGCACAAAAAGTGTCACATACACGCACACACACAAACTTTCACACAGCTAAACATTAGAAAAAGTTGTACGATAATTTGTTTTCGTTTAGTTTTGGAAATTATATCTTATGTACTTTAGATTTTGAAACTTTTGATACTTTGAGTGTTGTACAAAAATTAGGCAAACAATGGTTTGTTAAAATAATTTATTTTGCGTGCACTAGACGAACAAGCTTTGGACTAAAGTGCAACAAATTTATTACTTTGAAAGCTGCAAAAGATATATCTTAAAATATTTAAAGTTGAAATCAATTAATTCTTTATAGTACAAGTTTTTTAGACTTTGTCATTCAGCTGATTATTAATTTTTTCATTTAGTGTGCCCGCTAGATGGCGCAAGCAAGTTATTGCATAAATGTTTTTATAGCAATATAAATATGATTTAAATAAAATTAAACAAAAATTATAGGGCTTAAATAACTCAAATGAGATTCTGAGAAATTTTTAAAGAGATAAATTTTTTAATAAAATAATTATTTTCAAGTCATATGTTCACCTTATTTAGTATATGAATTCATTCAAGTTTCTTTGTGCGTTCTTTTATGTATATGAAAGATAAGTTTGTGTACCTATATTTGTCAGTCGGCGAAACATCTAGTTTCAAAAACTAAACAATCTTTGAAAAATTAAATATTTTTTTTGGCTAGCATTTTTTACTTTTCAAACTTTCTGCAATGATATCATCTACTGTACTCTACTGCAACACCCAATATATATAACGCATACGCCCTGTTACTCATTGGTTGTTTGTTCTGTTAATTTAACTTAACATTAATGTTAAAAACCAAATTAAGGCCTTTTTTTTTTTTGTAAAAAAAAAATAAATTGCAAACAAATATACTCAGTGTTGGTCGCATGTTGTATTCACAACTTAAAAAATTAAAAAAAAATTATAATAATATAAAACCATGTATAAGCTCTCTCTATCTCTCTGGCTCTTAATATATACATACGTACATTTTGCAAAGCTATATCTAAAAGTAATTTAAAAACTGTATTAGCGCCCCTTTTAACCATGTCCATGTTTGCTACATTTTGTTTATAGCCATATTTAAATTAAGATACTAAGTAATATATTTTAAAAATTAATGATTATGAGATTAATGCATTTGTGGATTGATGTATGGATTGACTGATTGATTGTGTGACATAACATTTTATAGCTACACAATTATTATATCTAAACAAATTAGTTGAACTTGTCTTTGGTTTTTGTATACTTAGTTTAAGTACTTAATTAAAATTGTTATTTGTGTGCTAATTAAATATTAAAACGTAATGGAAATGAAAAGTTTTTGTGAATACTTTTTATAAAGCTTTTATCAACATATAAAAAAGCTTTGTATTCCATTTGAAAAAGTACTATTTTGTTAGAGGCCCTGGCTAGGGCTACATTATGGATTTTTTGGAAGCACATAAACAGTTGCTCTTCTAAGATATACTTTTGAGTATCTTGTACTGAAATTTCGCATGAACTTTTTTTAATGCACGTACCATATATGCAATAGTTTTTATACAAAGAATTGGCTAAAAAATAAATGTACCTAAATGTCCATGAGAAATATTGTCAGCAAATTAAAAATATTTTTTCCTTGTTGAGCAGCTCTTTTAATTAATTTCTGAGTAAACTGTATTTTTTTATAATTAATTTTGCACTAAAAGTTAAAAAAAAAATTAAATAAATTTTGATCAGTCGGGACACTGCCATTCAGTAGGATGTCCATGAGAGCCATTTAAGGCAAAAAATTTGATTTTTTTAACAGTAGCGCCACGTTAGATCAATGTGTTTAATGTTAAAAAGAAACCATTTTTTTTGTATTGTTTATAAGGCTTATATGAGACTACATCAGTGGTGGGCAAAACTCATACAAACAAACATTTATTTGTGTGCGTAAGCAGCGCAGTAAGCAAAAGCCTCAGGAGAGAGCAAGAACCGCAATCAAGCAAAAACGAGAGAGAGATTTAACATACACTTTTACCATGATCCAACAATAAGAAGGTCACGCAATGCGCAGGTCCGTTATTCGTGTCTCTCTCTCAAAAAGAGAGCGGGCTCACTTTTTGTATGGTAGCTATGTGAAATAGTGGACCAATTGTGATCAAACTTCAAAGAATTGTAAAGACTTATACTAAATTAAACTGGCATAAATTTGGTTGCGATATTTGAAAAAACAAAAAAGTTTTTCGAACAATAATTATTCTGAACAACTAACATACAAATGTTCCTTTACATTTGCTTATGCCTGCATCTGTAAATTAACATTTGTATGTTAGTTCATTACAGCATTCTGCTGCCAGCTGCTGCCATACAAACGTTTTGTTTGAGAATAGTTATTGTTACAAAAACCTTTTTATTTTTTAAAATATCGCAACAAAATTTATGTCAGTTTAATTTAGTATAAGTCTTTACATTTGTGTGAAGTTTGATCAAAATTGGTGCACTATTTCACATAGCTACCTTACAAAAAGTGAGCCAGATCCGCCATATTTTCAGCATATTTTCTTTGCATCATGCACTTGTATTCACGCGTGTTATGAAAATTGAGAGCCTGCCCCACTGGATACGATATATTTCCATGTCTGAGAGAAGTGACTTCTTGCAACTTTTTATCATTGCAAATTTTTATAGTCTAGGGGTGTTCACTTATATATTTGCTAACGAATACATTCTTTGACTCGACAACGGCTCTAGTACTAACACAAGTTTCTAGATATTTCATGCGGCTTGCAGCTTCTACTTAAATGGCTCAAGAGCAAGTTTCGTAAGACTAAAAATTTTTGATACTACGAAGTTTCCCTCTTACATCATAATATGTTTTAATTTATCTCACTAAGTTTAAGCTTGTACTGCAAGTACGCCTCTAAACGTTGACTAGCTTAAATTTTTTTTTTTTTTAATTATTAATTTTTCTACAATTTTTCATTTTACTCTAAAAGAGCTTAAAAGTTAGCTGCATTAAAGAGACAAATTGACAAGCATGTTTATAACTACGAACTACGACCCTAATATAGACTAAATAATAAAAAAAAAAGCGAAAACTACTTATTATTATACCTAAAACTATATATAAACTAAATACTCGCTGCTCGTTTTGTAATCGTATTCAATGCATATACACTTACATAAATATTTAAATGTACATTATATATATTTATTTGGAACGTATTTACTAAGCAACTTTGGTGTTGGTCAATTGGTTTTGGTTGCCTGTTTAATACTCTTTGTAGAACGTAAGCCACAAAATAAATACACAAAAAGAAAAAAAAAAATATAAAAATATTTAAGCGCAAGCACAAAATAATAGTAGATATAAAAAAAAATTAAATAAATACAAAAGCGAATAAAACTTCGCACTAAAACGCAAATCCTTGTTGTTATCCGCAAATTTATCACAGACAAATCTGTCAACACAACAGCAACAACAACAACAGCAGCAGCAACAACAACAACAAACACAATACAATGGCGGCATAAGCAACGGTACAACCGCAGCTTCCGCTCAGTCACATAACTGCAGCAATGGCCTCAGCAGCGTCGTCATCAACGCTGCAGCAGCAGCAACAATATCCCAGCAACAACAACAACACAATGGCAGCTATCAGCCAATGACGACAGCGACGCTGACGTCAACGCCGACGTCGCTAACAAACGGCAGCCATGAGCCACTGCAGCAGCAGCAACTACAACAACCGCAGAATATTCTCAGCATAGTGAGTTTGAGTTTTAGATTGAGAATGAGAATGAGAGAATGAGCTGAAAAAGCGCATTAAAAAAAACACAAATAAATATATATAATGAAACTAAAATAAGAGAGCAAAAGAGAAAAGAAAATATTTGGTAAAAAAATTGAAATTTTATTCTAAGGAATTTTTGTGTAGCTTGCATTGTTAAATTTTTTTAATAATATCAGAACTGTTAAAAGGAAATATCCTCAAATGAGCCTTTACGATTTAGTTCTTGTAAGACTTGTGGAAAGGAGTTTTTTTTATATGGAGCTTACAATGACTCTTCAAATGAAGTGATAGAAAATAAAAAGAGATCTTTTAATGACGTCTTTGTTGTGCCCGTCATCATTAATTTGCTATTATCTGTGGCCGCTAGATGGCGCAAACCAGTTATTGAATCTTTGAACTTAATTAAAATCAATATTTTATTTAACAAAATTTAATACAAAAAAAGCTGTGAATTAATGACTGAGTCAAGCAGGGGGTTAAGCCCCCTAGTATAAAATAAAAACTTTTTTATTGTTGATTTTTAAAACCAATAATGCTTGACTTAAGGTAAAATTTTTGAATTTTTAGTATGGGAAAATGAGTAAAGCCCAAACCAGGTGCGGATCCAGGAGTTGGTCTTAGCGGGGTTCTCAGTTCATAGTGTATATTTATCAGAGCTCGCAAAAGACTGTAATTTCTCCAACTTTTGGGGGATGGGTCCCGACCAACAACCCCCCGTGGGTACGCCACTGGCCCAAACTATTCAAAATGTAAGCAAGTTAGATGAATAAAATTTCGGAACACCGTTCTGCTTAACCTCTACAAGGCATCAAATATTTCTCTAGTTTGGGCGAGAACATTACAACGGCTTCTGAAAGCAATTTATTTTTATTATGTATTAAAAAATTTTTGTTAGATTTGGTGTAGGAAGGGTTCCAAAAAGTTCCTCTACGCAGTATGCTGCTAAAACTTTCCTGAAATCTGCTGATTGCAAAAAATTTACTATAAAAAAAGTATAAAAGAGAGTTTGGCCAAATACTTTTTTATTTCGGAATTCTAATCTTATCTTTTTTTTGTGAAAAAGAATGTTCAAAAACTATTTGATAAATAGATTTTAATTCAGAAATTATTGTCACACATCCAGTCTCAAAAAAACTTTAATATGATTTTTCAAGCTTATCTCGGGGCTCTGGTATACTGGGGCCACACTTGAAAAAATCGATTTTCGGGATTAGAGGACAGTCCAGGTAAACGAGGTATTATGGAAGCTATCTCAAGAACCCTGACGTAATAGGCCATCGGATTCAGATTCGGCGAGCACAAAAACGTTTATAATACATTGTCGGACAACCAGTCTTAAAAAAACTTTTAACGGATTTTTCATTGTTATGTCGGAGACTGCTGTTTTTTTTGTTATAGTACAGCCACATAAGAGGAAAGATGGAAGATGAAAACATTTTGAAAAGTCAATACATGCATCTGATTTAGAATTTTCTAAGGATCAAGAAAATAAAAATTTTATTCAATTCGGATGAATAGTTTAGTTGCCACAGCCGGTCAAAGTTGAGTATATTTTCAATTATAAAAAAAATCTATTTTTGGGTTCAGAGGACAGGCCATATTTACCAAACATTTTTGAGATTGCATAATCCGAATCCGAGGTCCAAAATAGTTCAGCGCGTTAGGGTTCTGTCATCATTTCAAAAAGTCTCATTAAACGAGGTATTATGGAAGTTATCTCAGAACTCTGACGTGATAGACCATCGGATTCAGATTCGTCGAGCCCAAAAAAATATTAAAAACATCATTAAAATTCATAAATGGAAAAACGCATGTGGTTTTTAAAGCTTGTTACAGAACCTTGGAGTTTTTTGGACCTTACATTAGGATACAGTGGCTCAAAATCTATGGAGGTAGCCCCATCACATGTAAAGTTCACATCACTTTTTTTTTTGTGAGTCTGTATAATCTGTTTATAATAATAACACAGGTCTACAAATACCGGGATCATGTCAGTTGTTGGAAAACTGAGGTCATTTCCGAAGTAATTTGCTGCGTAGATTCCGAATCTTTTGAGGTTATGGACACGGTGCAAAAAATTTTTGTGGTCTGTCTCTCCAGTTACATAATTTAGTACCAGTCTCTCCCTTTAGTTTAAGAGTTCAAGAGATCAATTACGATTTTTTTCGCAAAGTTATGGCTATTCGAAGTTACGAAATATTTCCCTTCGACGTTATTAGCATTTGCATTAAGCCTTTGAGACAATAATTTTTTACTGTGTCGTGAGAACGAAATCAGAAAAATAAAATAAATTCTTGACCCGTAGCTTTCCAAAAACTAAACCATGTTGACCTGTGTAATCTGTATGATATACAATCTGTGCTTGCACGTACAAAAATAAAACTCTTGCGTCATTGACTGGGGAGGAATTCCCTTATTGTGTTTCTCACAACTTTGTTAGCTGCAGTATATAATAAAGGTTCCTACGAATGTTCTACAGTGCTTCATGCTCAACCATTTCTGCTGTCCGAATCCATTAACCAATGTCTACTTCAACTTTTAAAACTATTTCATTTTTCTGCAGTTTCTGCATTGTCATCATGAATGTCCGCCACCATAATCCGACGTTTTTTTTTTTTTGTTGTTTGGAAGCTCATTTGTCCCCATGCAGCTACTTTGCATTCAAATATGAGCTTATTGCCTTTTGTTTTCAAAACTAATCTTTCTTATATAAGTTTCGTTAAAATCATTAATCAAATTAGGTTTGCTGTGCATACGAATTTCGGATTTGCATTTGTTTTCTGGTTTTTGTCAGTTTTTTTTAAATCTTTGCTAAAATGACTTGCAGTTTTTGTGCCACATATTTAAGGTGGCATTAAATCGGGGCAACAACATACACAGAGAGTCATACTTGCAGAGTCAAGTTCAAAACTTCTTGATTATTTAAATATAAGATACAATATTTATTACATAATAAGCAAAAAGAGACCCAATCTATATATATATTACACAAGGCCGTTTTTTGTGACATCAAAGGCTCCTAGACGGATCGCGCGATTTAAACAAATGAGGTGTCAATCGAAAGCTATTTACCCCTAGATGTGCAATAAGGTGTTATTTTTTCGATTAAATCTATATTTTGGTGGATATCGCTAAAATAAAATTTCAGTCATTGCTATAAAAAGTGCGAAAAGGAAGGCCGATTGAAATTACTATGCGTGGGTGTGAAAAGGTGCGCATATTTTTATTTGCCGTGAGCGTAATAAAGGCAAGCGTGTATGTGTAAGAAACAAAGTTTGCTCTCTTTGGTTTCTCTTTGATCTTATTTTGCAATTGTGCATTGAAGACAATAGGTGTAAACGGCACGGCTTATCTGTGTATTTTTTTTGGCAAACTTTCTCTTGCAGGGTTGCCACATATGCGCGCTGCATTTTAGTTTCTGAAGCAAAATCAAAGTTCTTATTAGAAACTGACATCTGGCTACCCTACGACTGCAGATGTAAATTACGCGATTGACACGTTCGGCCAAGCGCTGCAGTTTTATTATATATGAATTATTTTCTGCAAAGCTATTTGTATATTATGCAATGAATTATCTGGGTTCACTAGGTCTTTTTATTCCTTGGTGTTTATTATATTTTAAACAGAATAACTTTTAAAACTTTTTCACTTGGTAAAATAGTGAAAAACCTTTGCTCTTAATGCTCTCAAAACCTTACTCATATGCCATACAAAATGAAGACCGCATTCGGAGGGCAGCCACAAAAATTCTTTGTCAAAACTTTTAACATGGCAATCAAATGAATTTTCCCAAATGCCTTTGCACATTCTAAGGCCTCGGGGCAAGTTAAAATTTATGCAGGAATTTTTCGAATTGCTCGAATTATATGGAGACCTTTTACAGTCGCGTGACAACTTCGCAATCAAACAAAAAAATATAAGTAAATAAAAAGAAACTGTAACAAAGGCGGCATTTAAAACTAAAAAGCGGTAAATGACATTTAGAGAAATTTTATGCCTTGAGGGTTTAAGACCCGCGACACCTTCGGGTTTTAGCCATGCAATTGCCCGTTTTTTACATTAAAGTTTCCACGCCATTTCATAATAAATAAGAAAGTAAGTCAGATTAAGAACTCCAACTATAAGATACTCTGCTCACACGTTAGGGACTCTGTAGAGAAATTTTTCGATGCCGGTAGCTAAAGTTAAAAAGTATCGTCAAAACTATTAGGACAGTCTTTAGCTTTAGAAGTTTTTGTAATTTGCACTAGTTTGATTTCAAACGACGAAAAAATTTATATATCACAACTCCATTTCCCACGCTTTGGCTGAACTTTTGTCAGTTACCATGTATTCCTCCTAGCTATTTTTTCTTTTGTGCAATTTTCCAATGAGTGGCTCTTTGAGCCTAATGTTTAACCAAAAGATTGAACAAAAATTGCCTCTACCGTCTACTGGAAAAGATCATGATGCATTACATTTTTCAAGCTGCGGCAGAGGAGTGCGCGAAAGTAGCTGCGCATTAAACTGGTTCAATTTTTGTATGGTTGCTATATAAAACAGTGGACCAATTTTGGACAAACTACACAAAAATGTTATGTCTAAGACAAAATGCAACTAACATAAATTTAGAATAGTGGATTGGTTCCACAAATAGTCCAAAGTCCACCTGTTTATACCCTGCATACCAAAGGGTATACTAGATTTGTGCAATGTATGTAACGGACAGAAGGAGGCGTGGCAGACCCCAAGTCCTTTATACCAAAATGCGTATCATAACCTCGGGTAGCGATTGAGCCATGTCCGTCCGTCCGTCCGTATGAACGCCTAGATCTCGGAGACTATAAGAGCTAGAGACACGAAACTTTACCAGCTGGTGCGCATATTTCCTAAGAAGAGGAAGTTTGTTGAATCATGTCAATATCTCCCCCGTTCCCTTGCAGTAGAGTTTCGCGGTTTTTAGCCACACCGTTTAGTATTTTCACCTGAAATTTAACAGAGCGATGCGTTGTAGTTACATGCATCTATGTGTAAAAAATGAACAAAATCGGACAAATACAACAGAAGTTATAGTCAAAAATGTGCAAATTTCACCTCCCCTTGCCAATAAACTGCGTCATTCCAATTGGAAAGTTCTTAGATGGAATATGCAGGAACAATTTTTTTGACACAAAAGGTACAGGGTATTCCACTGTCGGGCACCGCCTCGACTGTACCACATTTTTTTATACACGGTTGGTCACCGAGGGGGTAGGGGTTCCAAAATTGTACAAATTGGGTCACGTAGTTTGGGTACGGTTAAAAAGAAATATTGCCGCTTACAGTAGGGACATCCCGACTACAACATAACCTCTTCTTTCCCAAACTTCTGATGTATGGAGACAGAGATATTTTAGTCTTTATACGATTTTGGCGACATTGGCATCTTCACAAACAGTTTAATAAATAGTTTGTTTTTTTTTAATTTAAGATTTTATAAATGTTGCCTCGTTATCGCATTTAGACAGCTTGGTATCGAATCGACGACTTATAGAGAATCCACATATCGATATCAGATATAAATTATCAGATTCCTCTCGCATATACCTAGTTCAAATTTGCTATATTTTGCCTATACCTTACAAAGTTCTCAACCATTTCCAATACTATGTGCAGTTTTAATACAAAAAAGTTGAAAATTGTGGCAATTATTCATTTTTCTTTTGCATTTGTGTGAGAATTTCGAGCCTTGCATATATTTGTACAAATTTATTATACCTTTGTAACTTCGATATAGGGTGTAAAAAGCAAAATCTAAATGCGGCTTAAACATGCCACAACAAAGAGCAAAGTCAACTGCGGGAAAAAAGAGAAAAGCCTAGAACATGTCATGCGACATAAATTACATAAAAATTTTGCTTAGATTTATATGTGTCAAGTGCCCCACGGCGTTTATGGGGCGCCACCAAATTAAGTTAAGCGCTAAGTGTTATTTCTATTGCCTACTTTATGGCGCGTGCCAGTTCAACAATTCTGAACTTTTGTGGCACAATGCAAACCATTTTATTATTGCTTTTCATACATGACATGCTCACACACCACACACACACACGCTCGTAAATTGACAATTTTCATATTATGCAACAAATCTCAAGTGTGGCAAAGGGGCGCGGCAGGGGCGCACATAGCTAACGATGCAACACGCTGCATGCCTCATGCTGCATTTTCAGCATTTTAATAATGCAAAAATACAAATGCAAACATTTCCGTTGGGTCGCTGCGATTGCAACAGTTGCGCGACAGTTTTATTGCATAAGTCAACAGAAGTTTGTGCCACAAATATGTTGCAAGCGTGGTTCACTCTCTCTATGGCTATATGGGAATGTGCGTGTGTGTGTGTGTGAGTATGTGCATGTATTGTCGCTTGTCTGTTCTTTTCCGGTTCGAACTGCAATGGCTCGCGTATTGTCACTATGCATACTCTTTTTTTTTTAGTGCACTAGTGTACTACAAAGTTTTAAAAGCTTGTGGGTTATCTACCTACCGTAGAGAGTTGGAGAACTCTAAAATTTGGATAGCCGTGTATTTAAATTGCCACAGACATGTTTTTTGTTCTGCTATTGCAAAAAGATAAGCTGAATTTATCCAAATGGATTTTAAATAGGCATGTAAGTCTAATTTTAAGAAGTTTAGAGAAAAAATATAATTTGAATTTAAAAAAAATACAAGCCTTCGGTTGATTGTAATATAAAAAAAAAAACAACAACTTAAAAAGTCGACCTGCCTGATCATACAATTTTTGTCGGATGATCATTGTTAAAACGATTCTTTTAACTGTTTTTCGACATCATAACTGCAGGGGAATAACAAAGACCTGAGTTACACTGCGTCACAAATAGTGTCTTGACCTTCAACTTGCTGTAAACGAATTGATTCAAAGCTCTAGGTTCTTAAAACGCAAAATTTTCGAAATCGCTTGTATTGCTACTTTTTTTTATATATTTTTGAATCCCAATCTGAGTTCAAAAGTACCCCAGTATTTCGGGTTTCTGAGATAACCTCTAAAATAACAGAATGCCGACGTGCTCCGAGGGTTTGAAGCGCAAATTCGGTTTCAGCGACCCCAAAACCATATGAAAGACATGTTTTGCCATCTTAAACCCATAAAAAATGACTTACGAGTTCTGATGTTCGACGATATTTTCGCTGAATCCGGATTCGGGATCAATGTTTCAGAGATAATCTCCAAAATACCTCGCTTTATGCGATCTTTTGAGGTTAGGATAAAACAAAGAAAGGTTTGCCAATTCTGTCAGCGAATTCGGCTATGCAAACATATGCCTCGAATCTTGGCTGTGATTATTTATTTTATTTTAACGTAATTTCAATTTTTATTAAAATTTTTCAAATTAAGGCCTATATATATATATATATGGGATATCCCAAAGGGCATTTTTTTATATGAAGTTTTGTGATTCCGCGCGAAATATTTCGTGCTGCGTAGACCCCTTTACACGAAAAATGAACCTATAAAAGTTTTTTTTAGAGTAATTTTGGCTCGAGAAACACGAAAATTGCATTTTTTTTTTTCGAATCGTTGTCGAGATTCTTTCGAAAAACATGTTTATGGGTACTTTTGTCAGTTATAAATATAAAACAATGTTTTCACAAGATATTCACAAATAAATGTAAAACAGGTTTTTGCGAAAAAATCTCGAAAACGGTTCTTAGAAAACCTGTTTCTCGACCCAAAATTACCTTAAAAAACTCTTAATTTTCAAGGTTCACTCGATGACCCTAAAATTTGTAAACTAGTGTTTACTATAATTTTTTAGAATTTCATAGTCTAATGATATATAAATAATATAAAAGCCCATATGCGAAAATTTGTCCTTTCAGTGATGATTTATTATCTGCAATCTCCGCCATTAAACAAGGACTCTTTAAAGAAAATAGTTCTATATTCATATTTTACGAGATGCGAAATGTTTTACGTATATCCATTTCCACTCATTCGATAACATTGAACAAAAAATTTCTGTGTTATTTTTTTACCTCGAACAATTTTGGTTTTGTGGAAATAATAGTTTTTATGATACTCCATTCAAAAAATTGTCTATATATTTTCATGATTCTGCTTTATCAGCTATTATTATTTTATTAAAAATTATATTTGACAGACAGGCTTAGATTAATTCATATTTTAAAATAAAGTTTAACGAGTAAGCTATTAATAAGATTTTTTTCTAAGCAAATGCTAATCAAAGAGTATCTCAACTTCGGTGTAGCAAAGTTATGCGACAATAGTTTATATCTTTTATTGGGTCACACACGCACACTCTAACCCATATTCAGATGTATACAGCAGCATATATGTGTCTGTGTGTGTCCTTGTGTGTGTGTGTGTGTGCTGTGGCAACCACTTGAAAATTGTATTTTCATTTCAATTGTTTATTTATTGCTGCACTCTTCGCATTCGATTTGTCATGCACTGCTACAACAACAACAAAAAACAACAACAACATTGTTAGCAATAAAAACAACAACAACAGCAGTAGCAACAATAATAAAAACAAGGGCTTGCAACATCAGAGCTGTTGATGCCACAGCATTAAGTTTTTAATAAAAAAAAAAAAAAAATGTATTATATACATATATACTTCCTGCAACCAATATTGAATATTTACTAATTTATTTTTGCAATATTCACTTTGCTCTCATTTATTTGCACAGTCCACAGTATTGATTGCCAGTGAAACGGATGCACAGCAGCAACAACAGCAGATGGATGTTGGCGGAGGCGGCGGCGGTGGCGGTGGTCACGGTGTCATAGCCAGCGGCACGCCCAGCTCCCCGCTTACCAGCTCACCGTCCAGCGTTACAGTAGCCCAGTCACCCGCCGGCAGTCTAGCCGTTGCCATAGCCGCTGCCGCCGCTGCTGCCGGTGCTCAGCCCACACTCAACGGCAATGCCAATAATGATGACATGACCTCGGGCAACACATCACCCATAGCTCAGCCGTTGGGCGGCAACGGTGAGCCGTTGCTGCAAACACCGCCCTCACTGGCCCAACCCATGAGCATGTGCAGCAGTCCGGTGGCGGCTGCAGCTGCCACCTCAGTCACAGCCAGCTCGATAGCAGCCGGTGCCTTGGCTGCAACCAGCAGCAGTGGCCCAGTTGGTCTGCTGCCTGCAACTGGTCTGGATAGCAGTGCAAATGGTGTACCCGCTAGCACCTCACAGGTTATTGCCCATCTGAATGCTGCAGCAGCTGCGGCCAGCGGCATTATGACTGCCAGCGTGCAGTCACCCAATGTGGTCACTAGTCTGAGCAGCGCTCTAGTGCCGGCACAGTCGGTGCCAGCGGTCGCAGTGGCTGCCACATTTGATGCCAAAAGTCAGCCGAAGCGTTTACACGTCTCGAATATACCGTTTCGCTTTCGCGATCCCGATCTGCGCGCCATGTTTGGGGTGAGTACTGGTACTAATATAAGCTTTATAATAAGACCTCAATATGCCTCAATATGAAGCACATTGATGTGCACTACTTTCTTTTTTCTTATTTTATGATGGTGATCTCTTCTAGATCCTAGGCTGCATACTAAGCGTAGTTGGAAATTCCTTAAAACTTTAGTTTTGTTTTATGGTCCTGGGCGTTACAGTAAATCCCAACAAGAATAGTTTTAGAGTAGAAAACTTACAGATAGCTGCACCTTTTGGACTTCTTCCAAAATATATTAACTTGGTCAATAATCTCTTAAATCACAGAAACAAATATTACTTACTTTATTATTTTACTTTTTACATTAGAAAGACTGATACAAATTGGTACATATCCGTATTCGAAATTCTTGATGGAGTCCATTGTTTTTCTAAGACTTAAGAATATTGTTTTATAATTATCGGCCGTGATCCTGAAAACGAACAAATCAAAATGAACAATTTTATTCGAATTCGTTTTTGCATGCTCCCAAATCCCTAATTTTTTGCTGGCACCATCTACTCATATTTCCCTTGCTCATTGTTAGCACAGCTTTACACCTTTCGTGGGAAATTATCCACGACTACGCATTCCTAGTACAAGGGAAATTTTATTTATGCAAGACATGAACATTTTTTATGCTAGACATGTTTTAGGCTATACATGCGATTTTTTGGTTTGATTTAAAAAAAACATAATTAAAAATATTTAGCAATAATTATTTAATTTGAAATTGGCATAAACATAATCTTAGAGTATTAAAAAATATTTAAAAAATTATTTCAGTTTAAAATTCGTAGTTTTTAAACTCAATTTTCCACATAAAAAAATTCATTTTAGCGAAATTTGGATCACCAAAAATTCGGTTTTAAAACGAATCCGCAAAAAGGTTCAGATTCTAGATATTTTAAAAAGAGAAAATACTGATAATTGGGCAAAAATGTGTGAAAATTTCGTTTGCAGACCTTTGTGAGCCTAATAATCAAAAAAAACTATCCAAGCAATTCCAGGCCTCTCTCCTATCAAAGCCTATTAGCTGTATCCGCCTACACATCTCAACATATACTTACAAAACTTTGTGTAGTCTAACTCTTTTTAAGAAAAAATGGCTAAAAATTATTTCAGCGTTCGCCAACTCACTTATTATAATTATCCCAGAAATATGTATCTCGATTTGATAAACTAAAGTTTTTCCATTTTTCTCTCTATATATTTTACAGCAATTTGGCACCATTTTGGATGTGGAAATTATTTTCAATGAACGCGGCAGCAAGGTAAGTGTTTGCATAATAAAGGAATGCTCTTACCTATATTATAAATCTAACTCTGTGCTGTTAACTTGGCTTTTACTTAGTTCTTAAGTTGTGCCCCAGCTAGCCCCTTGTTGCATCTTACCAGCTCCTTATGCCTCTTTGTAATTGTCGCACAATTCATCTAAATTATGCACTCAGCATCATCCTAGAGGTGGAGTGAGAATAGTGCCGTCCGTTGCCAAGGATACGCTACTGGTGGACCTGGGCCAGCTGTTGTTATAAGCATTTATAGTAGTAGTGCTGCCTTTTTGAGCAAGTATCTGAACACTTGGCACAAGGACGACGACACCTTAACAGCTTTATACAAGATGAAGCATTGAAAATAATTGCATAGTTACAGGCGTCGGGCTAAAAAGGCTTTACAAAATTGTGCATAGTTTAAGGCTAGATTATGGAATGCAATTGCAGCTGGAAAATATACTTTATATAGTAGTTTAAGACAAGCTTAACTTTAGCTTTAGTCCAGGCTGAGGCACGTGCATGCTAGCTACCAAATCTTGGAAACCCAAAACAAAAGTTGGTCAAAAGTGCTCGGCAATACAAATATCATAATGCATGTCCAGGCTAAGCGTACCAAAAACCTCGCCCCAGCAATTGTTGTCGTTTTTTTTTTCTTTTTTTGTGTATCGAAATCTGTTTACAACAGCATCACTTCGTAATACATACATATATTATATAATACATATATATATATATATATACTCTATATGTTATTTTTTTTAATTGCATGTTTGATTGCGAATGGCAGGGATTCGGTTTTGTAACATTCGCTAACAGCGCAGATGCAGAACGAGCACGCGAACGTCTACACGGCACCGTGGTTGAGGGACGCAAAATCGAGGTGGGTGCATGTAAACAATACATACATACTCTATATAAACATATTACATACATCTATAACACACACACACACACGCAGTCATAGTCATGCAAGCAAGCTTTATCTGCAACTAATTGTAAATCTATCAAAAGTTTTTGTTTTCCTACACCTTTTAATACTAACACTTGGAATCGAAATAGTTTTGAAAGTTACGAATACTAAATTAGATGCAGAAATGGAGCACTATTTTTGGAGTTACTAATTATTAAAAATAAAAACTTTAACTTTTATTTGAGTGCGAATAGATTTGGCTCATCGAGCTAAACTTAGTCTCACACCTGAGAGTGGGATCTACGCTAACCTAACCTCTGTTACTAATTGAAACCGAATTCAAAAAAATTAAATTCAGTCGTTATATAAAACACCACGAAGATAATTTCACAATCCCAAAATACTGAGAATCTGGTTTTTCCAGAAACTATTTTATAAGCACTCGTCCACATATCCACACTTTGGAGATGTCTTCTAAATTTCCTACGATATGACTTTATCCTAAAAGATATGGATAGTGCAGTAAAAGTGGTAATAAAAATCAGCCAACTGCGAAAAAAAGTTCCACGAATAGTGTCTTTTTTCTTGCAAATATATTGTAAAATAAATTTTGCAGAAAAGGGTGAAATAGTAGATTTTTTTCTTAAGGGCCATACGCAGTTCGAAAACTTTTGGCACGGAATGACAAATCTTCATATAAAACAAAAAATCCCAAATGGAATATTCCAAATGGGATTTTTTTTTTTATATGAAGTTTCGTTATTCCGTACGAAATTTTTCGAACTGCGTATGGGCCTTTAACTACAAAAATTATTCGAAAAATTGAACAGTCTCAATGTAAATCGAGAAAAGCGCTATCACCCATATTTTCAAGATGGCGGCGTTTCCACAAACCCTCAGGGGTTCTCAATGTAAGTGGTTATGGAACGTACCCATACTACGTGACCCGTTCAAGGTGGAGGGGGCTCTTCAAAATACCACGCTTGGTCAAAGGGCGTTTAGGTTCTCGTCACATAGTCAATATCCTATGAGAAATTCTCTCGTTTTTTTACTTTTAGTTTGCAAAAAATTATACTTAGTTAATGACTATGTGAAAAATAGAGGGTGGTTGCTTGGTATATACTACGGGTAAGACATTTTAAAAATTGGCGTCACTTAGTATGAGTACGTTCAGTAATATGCACTATAAATTCAGTACCTCTGAGGGTTTATGGAAACGCTGCCATCTTGAAAATATGGTACGTAGCGCTTTTATCGATTTGCACTGAGACAGTTAAATTTTTTGAATAGTTTTTGTATCAAAGAAAAATAAATCACACTACATTTTTCTAAAATAATTATTTTGCAATATATTTCTATTTCAAGGAACAAGTCATGGGCCATACCAAAATTCCGCACTCATTTACGTTTTACCTTTTCTATAGTAACGAAAACTCAATTTGTACACTTAAGAAAAGTTCTTAAAAATTTCAAAAAATTACGTTTTCTAAAATTAAGAATTTTTGTTGTTAATAATCGAAATTTTTATCTTAACACTTTTGCCAAAATTTGTATATCTTACTATATTAAAGTTTCCTACGTAGCTTTTCAACTTAAAACAAGCTTCCAAAACTAAATTATATATCGAAATATCGATAAATGAAATCGATACTGGTACAAAAGCTTCATTGCTTAACACTAGTATGTCTATATTTCTCTCTTTTGAAATCTTTTAACACAGTAATTGTAAATAAAATGCCAAAGTTAATTCGATATTTATTGCTTCGCGTGTTAAGTTGACATAGATAACAGGCATACGAGGTGTGTTCAAAGAGTTGCAGGAATTTGGTAAAGTCGCAAAAATTGTTTTATTGATTGATTCATAAAAGAAATGAAACAAAAAGCAAGCACAAAGGATTTTCAAAAACTTTATTATTATCTAAATTTTTTTTGAAATTTTTTATTTTATTTTTTTGCATATGTTTTATAATGCAAATAATCAAAAATACATAAATTGTTATGAATCGCAGTTTTCTAACTTTTAATCGCCATTCCAGCCTGATTAGCTGAAGATATAAAGAATTGGTTATGATTCAGTTTAGATCATGTTGAAATTGTTTTTAAAACAAGCACAAGTGCTGTTTTTTTCCTTATCCGAGCAAGCCTTAGTTTCAAAAGTATTGAATTTCCACAAAAAAAAGCAACGCCATATAAATGCTTGCTACTAAATATAAAAATTTGAAAATTTTTTTCAAGATATAACATCGACTAAATAAAGTTAGTGCAAGAAAGATCGGTTGGGTTAATCGTACCAAAATACTCTTTACTTTTACAATAAACAAACAGCGCGATTCCTACAATACCATTCTCGAAGTTGAAAAATTTCATTACTTTTTGATTTTACTTTTTTCGTATATACAAAAAGGTTTCTTTTATTTTTTTGCTTAAAGCCAATTTTCGCATTGATTTTATATCAATCATTTCAATCAGAGTGCTTGCTTTTTATTTATTTATTTTTATCACATATGCATTGTCAACGCTTATTGCTAACCAGACAGATTGGCAGCTAGACATTGTGATTGATTTATAAATAGTGCTTGCCTTTTATTTGCATTTTCATTAAAAATTAATTAAATTTTTGTAAATTTGCTTTTTTCAACGTATTATTTGTAATTTAAATGAGCAACAGCCACATATAATTGGTATTTAAAATATGCTGAAAATGCGCAAAGCGCAAATTAAGTAAATAGCTCATCAAGTATTTGCAGTCAATTAACTGCCGTGCCCAAAAGTATGCTACACTTTTTTGTCAATACATTTTTTAATAATTAATGCTTGCTTGCTAGACTACAGTGAAACCTCTCTCACCTAAACACACACATACACATTGAATTCTTGTAATTGTTAACTAACACATAATTAATTTTGTTTCTATATACATTTTTCTATATATTTTAATGTACGATTTCGAACGCTGCAACTCTTGCTAAAAAAAAAAATATAACTCTAAACCAAAAACAATAAACAAATATATCATTGTGAAGGTGAATAACGCCACTGCACGTGTACAAACCAAAAAAGTGACAGCAGTACCCAACGGTAAGTTTGTCTAACACATACATACTTATGCATATGTATACACATTTCACACATACCTAAGCTAACACACAGTACATACATAGTGTAGTTGTACTTATATACAAAAAAGCAGGCAAAGTTTAAGGCTATATAAAAGGAACAAGTTTAAATGTTGCACAAAGAAATGCAATTACGCCTTGCCTCAGAGAAATGAAAAGCCCGCAGCACCAACAACAATTGATGTAACAACAACAACAACGACATAAATTTCTTAAGCTAAAGTAGGAACAGAACGACTTTCATATACTCTTTACTACCTACATATGTAAAAACTTTTTTAGAAGCTACTTGAGATATTGCCCCAGGGCACTGACTAAGTATTCTATAAGTTAGGAGTTCTTGATAAAAAAAAAAAAATTAGCAGTTGCTAACTGAACTAGTTTAAAAGAACCGCATCAAATTGAATTCAAATACGAACAATCTGACAAGTGACTGTGCTCTAATAGGAATTGACTGTGATGCTTTAAGTTTATAAGGTGGCACATGAGAACCGAAGAGTCTCAGAGCAAAATATCCAATAGAATATTTAGAGGCAGAATTCGCGGAAATGCTTCCTTTTGCTTATAACATACATTTAGACGAACTTAAGATACCCTTAAGCTTCATAAGTATCAGGTATACGAACCGTGGCAACAAACAAAGCCATGCCAAAAGTTAAAAAAAAAAAGACTGCCATAATATTTGGCAAACTTACCGCCTCGTTTGTTGTTGTTGCTGCGAAGCATTTTCATTTTTCTGGTTTTTTTTTAAGTCATTTTCTTGATTCTTCATTTAACTTTTCACATGAAGTTCTTTGGTGCCCGAGAAATGCAGTTTGCAGCCAAAGGCATTGCCAACAATTGCAAATGTTTCTTAATGAAAATTGTTTGCTTTGCAACACGCAACCATTTTATATAATTTACTTAGTTTTTTTTTTATTTTTTTGATGTTAATACCTACTTTTTCTTTGCCTGCACTGCAATGTTGTCAAGGCCCAAGCAAACTTTTTTTTTAACTTAGTTTTAAAAACTAACAAATTTTTTGGTTACGGCTCTAAAACACAAAAAAAAAAAAATTACTTTGTTAAATGTTGTTTTTATTTTTAATGATTATGCCTTTAATACATAATGCTCATATTGATGATGTTCATGATGATGATGATGATGATACTTATTACAATTTTCATTTGTTTTTCTTCAAAAAAAAAAAAAATATAAACACCCACACAGTTGTACTGACCAAAGACGGTGCCATGTCGGCCCCAGCTCTAGGTGAGCAAACAAGAAAACAAATCAAAATGAAATGAATTTTTAATTTGTTTATAACTTGCTTGCAAAAACAAATCTTATATAACTACTAAAAATATATATATATAATGTAACTCTTCAATAATCCCCTACCCCCCTACTCATATGCATACGTTCTATGTTGTCTACTGTAAACAAGGCACCTGCTAGAGACTTTAAGCAATATTTAATCTAAATTAATAACTTTCCGGAATGCCCCGGCATGTTGCACGTTGACTGTGATATGTAAACCACAATTGGCTCAATCAAACTCAAACTAAATCAAAAGCAATCTAAATAAGTATACATATATATCTAGAGCAAATAAAACAGCCAAAAATTCAAAGAACCAGCATGCTAAAAAAAATACTAAACAAAATTTAAGCTCTTCGTTTTTACTTAAGAACTATTTTTAAATCAAAAAGCTGTTTGTTTAAAACTTCTATGTAACTGGCACAAAAACACTTTACAGAGAACAAAAAGCTCTGACCTTATTTTGACCCCTAAAGCCGTCCCAAGATTTTTAGGGTATACACCACATCGGCCGTACTACCGAAAACGAATCCGCACATTTTATTCGGATTTCTTTTGAAACCGAATCTTTGCTTTTCCCGATTTCAGCAAAACGAATTTTTTGAGTGGTTTGAAACCAAGTATTTGGTTGCAAGACGAATTAAAACGTGTACGGAAATAATTTTTTAAAAATTCTTTGATATTCTTAGATTCTATTTATGCCAATTTCAAGTTAGATATACATTGAGAATAATTTTTTTTTCTAACTCAACCTAAAACGAGTTTTTGCATACGTGCACATATACGAACACATTGCTGTATCGATAATTGATAGGTGCGAGACAGGGTTGATGTGTTACCAGGTGCGTATCCAGGGTTTTTTCTTAGGGCGGTTCTAAACTTCGAAGTGTATATACTATATATCAGAGCTAGCAAATGGCTGTCAACCCATTTTTTCCAACTTTTGGAGGGTGTTCGGATCCGAAAACACCCCGTGGATACGCCACTACTTGGTTAATTTCGATAAATATTGTTGCTTTGTATAAAGCAAAAATAATTTCCAACATGTGCATTTATCGGAAAAAAGAAGGGAAATAGATAAAATTATTGAAAATAAAAAGGAAAATACGCAAAGTTATCGACAACACAAAATTCGTTTTCCGGAGCACGCAAAAACGAATCCGAATAAAATGGTTCGTTTTTGGTTTCCAGAGCACGGCTGAATATCATTTTTTGATTATTTTAGAACAGTAACAGCTTTATTGTTTTTCTTAAAGGAATTATGTATATTAAATTCTTTTGAACCTTGTTTTTAAACCCATATACTACATAATTTATCGGCAGTCTAAGCCAGGAATCGAAATTCTTATAATTTTTAGAATACAAAAACCAAATAATTATAATTTTTTTCATTAAAATTGCATAATAACTCTTGTTTTTTGACTTTAAAAATACAAATTATGAAATAATATTTAAATGCCAATTGTTATTAAAAAATTACCCCATAATTCTTATTTGTTATTATTGTGATTTATGTCGAAAATAAGCTCTCACATACTTTCATCTTAAAATATTTCAAGATCTAAAAAAGGGTAATTTTGGGTCGATAAACACGAAAATGACAAACCATTTTTTTTTTTTTTTTAAACACCGTTTTCTAGATTTTTTCGAAAAACATGTTTTTGGGCATTTTTTTCGTTTATTCGTTAATATCTCGTGAACGAAATTCGACATGAAAGGCGATTAGATCAAAAGGTATTGATGTGCTCATTACAGTGATATATGATATGTACAGATTAAGTAAAAATTATTGAAGTTACAAGCAACCAAAGTCGAAATCATTTTCGGCCATTTTTCAAAATTACAAATTTTTGGGTTTGCTTTGCAAAAATTATGTTAAGCTTAAAGGGCCATACGCAGCATGCAAAAATTCCGCACGAAATGTCAAAACTTCATATAAAAAAAAATTCCCTCTTTTGGGATATTTTTTTTTTATATGAAGTTTTAACATTTCGTGTCCTAAAAAAGGGAATATTTTTTGTTATATGAACTTTTTACATTTCGTGTCCCAAAAAAGGGAATTTTTTTATATGAAGTTTTGACATTTCGTGTTCCAAAAAAGGGAATTTTTTTTTTATATGAAGTTTTGACATTTCGTGCGGAATTTTTGCATGCCGCGTATGGGTCTTTATGCTGAAAGAGAATTCTATTACGAACATTTCAAGTCTAAGATCTTCGAAATCGGATAGGAACTGTAGATATTAGGGAACCATGGGACTGTTCAAACTATCTTCGATTTCTTTGGTTTCAACATAAAAATTACCCTGATATCTCTTTCATTCGAATATGATAAAAAAAAAAATATCTTGAAGATCTTAAGAAAAATAATCAAAAAAATAATTTAAAAAGCGAATGAAATTTTGACAGTGCTGTTTTGGTATCTTCTTAAAGCATACAGATTTCCGTGCCATAGCTTGCCAAAATCTTTCCATACACTCTTTTATTTACTTTTAAGTCTTCAACTTGTGACAAGAAATCTGGAAATTTACGCGTATCAACATTTAAGAGACCAAAGTTTCAAATCAAAGCCTTTCTCTTCACTGTATTTCTCTGCCATTAAGCATAGCTGTTCTTCTCTTGTCTTCAATTCTAAAAAAAAAAACTTTCACCAACATTTTTCTTTCTTTTGCTTCATTCACGTTGTCTAGAGCAGTTTCTGCCAAAACTATTCAACCAGTGTTGATAAAGATACCTCGTCTTCGTGCTGAAGTTTGTCCGGTTTGAATGCCTTAGTTTATTTTCATTAAGTAGCTTTTTGTAGTTTGCACCATTTCACTTGGAAGTTGTGGCAGTAGCAAGCGAGCGACCAACATAAAAAGTTTTCTATTTACCATGTGCTATATGTGTACACTATATAATAAATAAGGCTGCTGATTATATCGACTTGCTCCATGCCATTAAAATGTATTCAAAGCACAAAATCTATACTTAAGTTTCGCTCAATTCGATAAGCCGCTTACAAACCAACCAAACCAAACCGAACCCAGGCAAACTGCGCAGCCAAACCACAAAAAGGAAAATAAAGTACAGCAAAAAAATAAAATGGAGAAAAACCAAAAGACGGAAGTAAAGCAGCTCAAATGCTGGCGCCGGCAGCTGGAAGCTGCAGTTCCCGAGTTTTTCCATCTATGCAAAATGTTTTTCTTGTTGCCAGTAAAACTTAAATCGACACGGACAACAAATAGAAAAGCCAAGAAAATGCACATGCTACATATTTAGCTTTTCACCGCCTCCTAGATGTTCATCTTCTTCTTCTACGTGTGCACCTCCATTCACTTGCAGCATTTTCTGCTCTCGAAGCCCTTTTGCATTCGATGGCAAATGTCCTGCTTAAGTTGGCCACGTGCAGCTAATGCGCTTCATTTGACTTGTGTATGTGGCGCCACCAAGGCACACTGTCCGGAAATTGTAATAAATGTGAAAATTTCTGCAACAAGCGGATGATGAGTCGACTTGTTTTTATACATTTTTAAGGTTAGACTGTACCTCAACTTACAGCAGCTGCTGGTAATATTTTCTTAAAAAAAAAAAAAAAAAAGTATGCTGAAATGAAAAAAGTCTAAAGAATCCCAGCCGGCCAAGCTTTCCCACGTCGTCTACAGAAAAGAAACTAGCTTGTTATAATCTGTCATCTGCATTTACTTTCAAAGAATATATTTGTGGTCTTATAGAACTAGTTCTAGATTTTCTATTTTCAACGCTACCCAATGCACCTCTTACTATTTAAAGGCTAGTACGCAGCAGTGTAAAACCGCGTGAAAGAAAAAAGTGCTACTTATTTTGTTCGCTAAAAAAATTGTAT
Organism: Chymomyza fuscimana; assembly: GCA_949987675.1. Lineage (NCBI taxonomy): Eukaryota > Metazoa > Arthropoda > Insecta > Diptera > Drosophilidae > Chymomyza > Chymomyza fuscimana. The sequence goes on from OX465089.1 coordinate 4,907,978, forward strand.
GGGTAGAGTTTGTGACCTAACAGTGCTGCCCATGTCTGGGCAATTGACATGTAGATGGCGCTAATAACAAATGATGGCGCCAGAAAGTAAATATAAAAATCAGCTGTTTGTTCAAATTTTTTATAAGTGTATAAAATAATAAAAAGTGCAAAAATGAATCGCCCTATGAAAATGTTACATAATATTTATTATTTTTATTGCGATAACTAGTTATTTGCGAAACTCAAGAAAAAACGGAGTATGTGCGTAAACTCATATTTAATACGAATTTTGAAGTGAATTAATATTGCAATTCAATTATTAACATTTTGCTTAAAATTGTTATTTCAAAGCCATGGTACAGAATTCGGCAGAATTTTTGGAAAATTTTCACATGTCTACGGATGTTTTCAAGGCATTGTTTGCGTTGTAGGAGCACCACGTGATCTCTAAAAGACAATTTTCGAATCTTTAGTAAAATCTGTGCATCTAGTTTGCTTACGCGATATTGTTTCTGCAATCAAAATAAGTTGCTGCACATTAATGTTCTGTTTTTTGCGCGCAAAAAAGCTCAGCTTTTTGCCGGCGCCATCTACTTGTCAATTTCACACAAATTGGGCAGCACTGGAGCTGCGTACCAATGAATTTTTTCTTGGCGCTAAGAATTTTGACAGTGTTTTTTTATATGAAGTTTTGTTTTCTTTCACGCGGTTTTACACTGCTGCATACTAGCCTTAATAGAGAAACTTTGCAGGATTATTATTTACAAAAAAAAAAAATATATCTATATTCCAATCATCGTTTTAAAAACTGAAGAAAAAAACATTTCAAATTCACGCCAAAAAAAATGCATTTCGGACCAGTGTGCCATGGTTGCAACTGTTGTTGCATATTTTGTTTGTTGCAACATACTATGATAGTAGTTATGAGAAGCATCAGAGCGTACGTTTGGACCCAACAAAACCACTTGGAGTTACTTTATCACGTCGGGCTTTATAGATGCTGCTCAGTTTGTTATATGTAGCTTTGGTAGTTCCAGGTCTTTACGGCTTTTTTTGCATGCTGCTTTGGCAAATCGCCTGAACCATTACGAGCTTCACGTTGTCCTCTACTTGCAGCTAGGATAATTACAAATAGTAAACCACAAAGTTGCAAAACATGTTGCAAGCAACGGCACATACATAAATTTTAAGTAAAACTTTAACATTCTTTTAGTATTTTTTTGTTTTTGGTAGTTTGTATATACTCACAATACACTCGTATCTGCATGCAACCATGTGGGGGCGCCCACTGCATTTTATTTGCTACTTTACAAGATATAGTTAAATGTGGGTTTGTCCTTCTATGATAATGTGGTTTCCCTGTGGGAATTTGTGGAACGTTGCGTGTGTTGGCTAAAATTAAATTTTAGCAAAAATTGGTATTTTGTTGTTTTACATAAAATGAGCTTGTTTGGTATCGGTTAAATTGCAACACTTTTCAAAGTAGGAGCCAAAAAAAAAAACAAGTTAAAATCAAAAAAAAAATTCCATACACAAAAAATTTTCCAAAAAACATTTTTTTCCATAGGCCAGTACGCAGCAACGCAAAAACGCCTGAAAGAAAACAAAACTTCATATAAAAAAACATTCTATGCGCCAAGAATTTTACTTTTTGGTGTGCAGCTGCAGTAGAGGTGCGATACTATCGATGGTTTTGTTCGCTATATCGATAGTGTGCTTTTGTATGTAAAAAACTTTTTTGACAAATCGAACCTTTTTGACCATCCGACGCTTTTTTTTCCGAAATATCGAATTTCAACAAATGTTCTTGCACTCCTGCCACTTCTACTGAAAGTGAGAGGATGGATGTTCAGTAGAATTAGCCATATTTCACTTTGTTCGATAGTATCGATAGTTGCAACTATCGAAGTGTAAACTATCGAGTGGTGGCACTATCGATAGTGTCCCACCTCTAAGCTGTAGTGCTGCCCATTTTTTCGAGCAAGTGACATGTAGATGGCGCAAGCCAAAACTTCAGCTGTTCTTTTTGAGCGCTAAAAACAAAACATAAATGTGCAGCAACTTATTTTGATGGCAGAAACAATGTCGCGTAGGCAAAAAACATGCACAAATTTTACTAAAGAGCAGAAAATTGTTCTGATAAAGGAAGTGGAAGAAGATTATTTGGAACCTAGTAGTAGCTAGTACGCAACAAAATAAAAACGCCTGAAAAAAAAACAAAACTTTATATATCTATCCAGATTCTTAGAGCCAAGAATTTTACTCTTTGGTACACAGCTGCAGTGCTGCCCATTTTTAATTGGAAAAGAGATATGTAGGTGGCGCCAGCAAAAAGACCAGCGCTTCTATTTAAGCGCTAAAAACAAAACAATGTGCAGCAACTTATTTTGATAGCAGACACACAAATTACTAAGGAGCAGAAAATTTTCGTTTAGGGACCATGTGCAACAGCGCAAACAATGTGTTGGAAACATACGAGCAAAATTTTCCGAAAGTGCTGCCGGATTCTGTAGCATGGATTCGAATTAAAAATTTTTCGCGAAATCCGATTAACTGAATTGCAATATTAATTCTGATACCAAATCTTCTTCTTCTGCGTATTTAATATGATTTTACCCACATACTTCGTTTTTTCGAGAGTTTTGCCTGCTCTTGGCGTTTTTTTTTTTACAAAAATTTTGCTAACAAGCAGCCAATACTAATGTTGTTTGCGAAATAAATACCAAGTAATATTTTCTGTTGGCGATTTATTTTTTCACTTTTTTATATTTTGTACAGCTGATTTTTATATTTATTTTTTATTTGTTATTGCTGGCGCCATCTACATGTCGATTGCTCAATTGATATGGGCAGCACTGTTTGTTCAAAAACTCTACACAACAATTCTCGTTGCGCACAAAATAAGTAGCAGTTTTTTCTTTCACAACTGCGTAAAACCAGAACCACAAAAATTTATTAATTCTGAAAGGAGTACGCACGACTATCGAAAATTGTGCCAGATTGAGATGAAATGACGTAAACCAGATAGTACAGCAAACGCAGAGTTTCAGCTGGAAAAAAAATACTTCGGCTTAAGACTTAGAACAGGGCCCAAAACAATCACTAAATGTAAGTATTTTTATTCCAGCAGCCTTCGTTAACTGTACTAAAAGAGTTGGCCATGCATTCGCTTGCAGTCATTTTTTAGAGTGGCCAGGTTTGTTTTGCACTCACTGTGTTAAAGCAATTGGACATTTTATCGTATGCGATTAGTTTTTTATGTAAAGCTGTATAGGACGTCTTTAATTTTACACAAAACCAATGAATTCCTTTAAATCTTTAAAGTTATGATTAGTGCAAAAGTTTTACCTAAATTTTTAGCCACATACATGCATAGTTCCAATGACCAACATTCTGCTACAGAGTTTTAAGTCCACAGAGCAACGTTACCAACTGGGTCGTTACATCTTATGCAAATCTTTTTCGATCTTTTCTTGAACTGCTTGTTAACTCAAACTACTCTGTCTTGGCTGCATAGGGAGAGCGAGAGCTACCATCACTTTGTGCATTTTAAGAAAGTTTGTCTTATATGTTGATTTCAATGCTGCCACTGCCTCCAACGTCGCCCTCTCTGCTGCTGCTGCTGCTGCTGCTACCCCACCTATATCTAGTACTTTATCTCTGCTGGCTGAAAACATGCACGGCATTTTGTAGTTTTAATTTTTTTCTTTTCTTGCTGCTTTGCCCTCACTTTTTGCCTTGATCCTTTGACATGTTAAACTTAATGCGCCTTTATGTGTTCGACCCCAAACCGTCAACCATGCCGGAGATTGTGTGTCTGCTGTAGCAGCCGTTGCACCGAACTCTACTCTTGTTTGTCAGTAGTTTTTGTTTTTGGTATTTATTTTGCCATTTTCCGTGTGCTTTTATTATACTACTACTACTACTACTACATAGTTTAAACATTTGCATAGTCAAATGCAGTACAAGCTAGAGTCGAGCTCCCCCCCTCACTTATTGGATGCGCATCCAAGCAGTCGAACGTGAGCAGATTGCTATGAAAATAACCCAAGGCGGCTGACAAACTGTCAAGCAACAAAAAAAAAAAAACAATGTACTATATATTTTATTATTATTTAGTATTTATTTGTCTATATACACTTTTTCGTTTTCTTGTGTTTGACAAGACTGTTTGGTTGTCTTGTAAGTTCCTGCATTTTGTATGTGAGTTTTGCAACCAACGTTGCATACTTTTAAGCGCCCAATGAAATTTTTTAGTGTACCTCTTGTTTGTTGCATGTTAACAATGCAAGTATAAAAAAACGTGTATAAACAGCATTATAGCATGTTAAAGCAACAAAAACAAAAATAGAAAACACAATAAAAAGTTGTTGATAAAACGAATATATATATATACACTTATATGTATGTATGCAGGGACGGATTAAAGCAAGGGAGGGCCCATTTTTAAAAGAAAAGAAAATCAATAAAGTAAATCGTCTTGTAATACAATCTCTTTATTTTTTTTGCATTATGTATAGTAATAATTTTAACAACGTATTTGGAAATAAATCGAATTAAAGAAAAACTGTTTCCAATCGTGTTAGGCCCCTGGGCCCTGCATTTGTTTTAATCCAGCCCTGTATGTATGTTATGCCAGCATGACAAGTATACCAGTTAAACTGCAGTATTAATGCATTTAAAAAACTGTTTGTGCCTAATAAAAACCAATTAAAAAATACCAACGTTTATTATATAAAATACCAGATATTAAAGCTTATATTTTCTCTTGCCTTTTACATGCAAATTCTAAACAACCTTAAACTCAATTGCTGCAGTTTGTGTACAATGGCCTGAAGGTAAGAGATTTGTTCATTTTCTTATATGCCTGCAGTATTTTTGTTGTAAAATTCATCTAGTATATAAACAAGTTTACATAAACACTCACACATAAACACACACACACACACTATCTCTCTCTCTCTCTCAGCGTACTATAAGCTAAACATATACTTTTCGGTTTAACCATTTAATTATAAGATTTAGTCTGTAAGCATTTAAATTATATATTAAAGTTTAAAAAAAGCATTTCAAATCATACAACGTACTTTATAGGGTGTTTTTCAGGCCAGACTTGTAGCTTAAGCATAGCTCTTACACTATACAACAAAGAAAAAATTGTATTTTTTTGCAGTAAGCTCAAAAGTTTTTCAAGTCAGCTACAGATACAAATTTTTCGGTAATTTGAAGCAGCTATATATTTTTGTTATATGCATTTCTTGTCGTAATTTATACTTTGTATTATTTATATGAAAACTTAAAAATTTAACATTTCTACAAGTTTCTTAATTTGTTTTTCCTGTATGACTCTAATAACTTATAATTTTTTGAATTTGGTTTTTTTGGTGGTAGTAGGTCCCAGAGGTATGCAAGTAACTGATAATTGCGTTGATTATATAAAACATTACTATGCATACGAAATACATATATAATGCTACCTACTATTTAATAACTGTTTGTAACTGTTTTGTGCGTCATTTAAAATTTTTTTTTTTTTTTGCATATAACCAATGTTGGAAAACGTACGAAAAAAAAAATAACACCCGCTCGTTCCTTTACCAAAAGAACTTTTAAAATATTTGAATTATAAAAATCAGCAAACAAAAAACGTCGCCATTTTCTTTAATTAGTTTTTATGATAATGCCGGTAATACTAAGCCAATTATGATGAGCATAATGGCCATATATAATGATGATGATAATGATAATGATGATGATGATGATTGCGTTATAAATTTTAGCATATTGCGGCTGTGTTGTCTTACATGCATACTACATAACTCTATATAACTATTATATATGAAAGTTTTTTTTTATATAAATATCTACAATTTATTTTGTTTGTCACCTTAACGTTATGTTATGTATGTGCGTTTTTTTTAATATATTTTCTGTTTTGTCCTGATTTACGATTACGTTCTATATCTGGTACTTTGGTCTGAACCATGTGAAATGCTCTCTTAGCGTAATATTACTTATATATACATACATATATATATACATATACTATACCTGTTTGTACATGGTAAATCGTGAACAGCTGCGCGAACAGCTGTTTAAACCAATTTAGCACTAGTCTTTAAGCGTTCGCTCTCACTGCATTTGTGTAAATACAACACACACACACACACACACTCGCATACTATATCACTCTCTCTCGCCCACTTATACACATTAGAGATGGAATCGAGAGTATAGATTTGCTCCTGTTTCACACGTCCCGATAATCTCTTTCGGTGCCATGCCGGAATTTTTTGACTCAATAAATAAAAAATTTTACATTTATTTAATAATGAATGAAAAAAGAATTTTTTTTTTTAAATTTTTACTGAGTATTTTTGGAACCCTTTAGCTGACAATGTTAGCACATTTAATACCAGCACGTTTCTTCCAAAAACTACTTTTCTTGCTTATTTTTAAGATTCTTAAAAAAAATCTTCAATAAACGTTAGGAAACCAAAAGTTAAACCATTTATATATTGGATTGCGGACTTCCATACTAGAAATCCCTAATGACTAATAACACTAGTTTACACGAAAAATGAAACTTCGTAAAAAAGTGTTTTTTAGGCTAATTTTGGATCGAGAAACACGAAAATTACCTTTTTTTTTGTCTTATGCACCGTTTTCGTGATTTTTTTCGAAAAACATGTTTTTGGGCACTTTTTTGAGTTATTCTTCAATATCTCGTATTTTGTATCGTCATGAAAGACGTTTAGATCGAAAGGTATTGATGTGCTCTTTACAGTGTTAGAGGCCATACCCAAACTACGTGACCCAAATTTTTGAAAATTATGTTAAGCTTAAGGCTGAAAGGGAATTCTTGTACGAACATTTCGAGTCTAAGATCTTTGAAATCGGATAGGAACTGTAGATGTTATGGAACCATGAACGAAAAATCACTACTGCTGCATACAAATTCGTGAAGACGTAACTGAACTTCCGTACATGGTTCTATAGCATCTACAGTTCTTAAAGATCTTAGACTCGAAATGTTCGTAAAAGAATTCTCTTAAAGCTTAATTAAATTTTAACAAAATTTGTTCGTTAATAAAAAGCAAACCGAAAATTTGTAATTTTCAAATCGTCTTTCATATCGATACAAAATTTTGTTCATAATAACTGAAAAAAGTGGCCAAAAAAACCATGTGTTTCGTAAAAAAAACTCGACAACGGTGCTTAAGAAAAAAAAATAAATTAATATAATTTTTGTGTTTTTTGACCTAAAATTACCCTAAAAAAAACTTTTTTACGAAGTTTCATTTTTCGTGTAAACTAGTGTAATTTACAAAAAGCTAAAAAAAAATTTCGGTATCCGGTACCCACAAAAAAGTGTTTTTAACATGCACTCACGATCCCATCTCTAATACACCACTCGCATACAACTTCAACCACTTCGAATTACTACATTTACGTATATAATAAAAAAAAAAAAAAACCTGCTGAACCCTGAAGGTTATCGCCTGCCCGTGGCCACCGCTTGGCCATTTCTGGGCGCGCCTGTCGGCGCTGGTGCCGCTCAACTGACGCACGTACCGCTGTCCATGACCCTGCCCACATTGCCCGGCGCTCATGCTGCGCCAGCGGGAGCTGCAGTCAGCGCTGCGCCCGCTGCGGCATCACTGGTTCTTGCGCCACGCCCACCACACAGTGCTGTGCCCACAACAGCGCCCAATGCCGCAACGCCTAGGCGGAGGTATACAAAAGAAACAGAGATATATAAAAAAAAATACTAAATTAAAAGCAGAATTCAAAAATGCAAGCACATAAAAGAAACTACAACTAGAAAAAAAACAGTCAACACATGTTCTTAGCTAGATTGAGATGTATCCTTATGTATTTGTTGTCTTGGTCAAGTTTGTTACGTATTTGGGTTTGAATATTGCATACTTTTTGGCGCCCTTGATTGTGATAATAGACGCCTGCTTAGGTTTACACAACCCACACACACACACACCAACTAGTGGCAATACATACACACACACAATTGTAACTACATAGCTGTTAAGTATGTGAGGTCTTAGCCTTTAATATATACTTACTATTATATAATTATTACATATATTCTTATATATACTAAATATCGTACCTAACATTAGAGGCAGTATTTTGTAAGGCATTAAAACTTAGCATACTTTTCGCGCTACCCGCTCTCTCTCTCTGTCTCTGTCTCTATTTATAATATATATATATATTGTTTTTTTTTTTTTTTGTATATTTGTTTAGCCACCATATACAGCTTGCACGCTCTATACAGTTAACTCTGTTTATTATTAGCTCTAATTTAACTGTACACGTTTTATTTATTTAAGTTTTGTTGACCAGTGTTGCCAGCTCGTTGAAAATGTGCCCAAGTGCTGCCCAATTTGCATAAAATTTGATATTTTTGCATGCCAAGTTGGTTTTTGTTTATATGTTGTTTTATATACTATGTTTGCCGCTGCCGCCCTCTTGCCACAAAAATTCACATTGAGCCAATAAAACATTTTACACAAATTTTTTGGCGCCTGTCATTGGCAAATAATTTGCATAATATGAAAGCAAATTGAGTTCTTAATTGCATGTGGCAAAATATAAATATATCTCATATCCAAACTGCCAGCTATTTTGCAATTTTCATAAAATAGAAAAAAAAAAAAAAAAAAAAAACAAATTTGAGTTTTAATTAAGTGCTTTTGATTTTGCAGCACAATTTTTGGCATATATTTATCATGTAATGAGAATATAATCAAACATTTCAAAATCTAAAATTCGAATTTTAATTAATTTTAGTAATTTTTATGCATATGAGAAATTGGAAATTGACAGCACTTTTTTGAGCAAAAAGTGTGGCTCTATTTATATTTCAGTCCAGTGTGACCTTATCTTTTGCTTACTGTCAAATTATTCTGTTTACAAATTGGAAATCGGATGATATGTGTGGCTCTACTTATTTTTCAAACAACTATCTATTGCTCAATTCTGTTTAGCATTAGCGTGCAGTGTGACCTTATCCTTTTATTTTACAAAAACTGTTTTATTTCGTATTTTCTTACTCCATTTAAATTATTGCATACGTTTGGCAACACTGTTTCGTTACATCAATGTGACCCTTTTAGTTTTAAGTTCAAATGTCTATAACTCTTAAACTTTTAGTTTAGTTTTGCAAATTCTATTTGTTTTAGCTATTAAGATGCAAGGGTTTCCAGTTTTAAATAATAGTTTATAATGCTTTATATACAAGAATTTCTTAACACATACACACACACACACACTCACTGCAAAAAGTTTGCAATGAGCAGCCTTGTCGCATATATATATATATGTACTTGTGCTAAAACAAAAAATGGTCGAATGTTTCCTTTTTGGTATAAAGTTGTTATGAGTATATAAACGAAAACAAAAAAATTATTGCAACAACTACGTAGCCTTATTTCTTCGTAAATAAATGTTAATGTTAATTAAGTATGTTTTAAATGAGACTCATTATGGCTTACTACTTACTTATGTCTTATGTATTGTTATATGTATATATATCATCATCAGTTCAAACTGCGCGCTATATTAACTATATATATATATTCAAACAGTTATTACATAAAGCCTAGAAAATTGCAATACATTTACTACATACATTCATATCACTTATATAAACATACTTTATATACTTATATATATATATTTACTTATATAAATCGAGAAACTAACCGCATGCGTTTTATGTTCTTTTCTTTTACTTTTTTCTACTTTTTGCACACAAAATACAAAAACAAACACACATATACACACACACAAACACACACTGACACTGGTAAAATGTTGTGTAAAATTGTTGAAAAAAAATTCGCAAACGTTTAAAAAAAAAAAAAAAAAAAATACTTGGCTCACAGCCGCCGTAGCCGCCGCCGCTGCCATGCGTGGAGTTGCCATACAACGTGGACATGTGGGCGTCGTCGGCGCCTCACCCTTCCACCATCCGCACCATCACCCGCACCATCATCCGGCACTGGCAGCCGCCGCTGCCGCCGCTCAACAGCAGCAACAACGCCAAGTAGCCGCTGCCGCCGCCGTGGCTGCAGCAGCCGCTCAACAGCAACAACAACAGCAGCAGCATCAGCAACAACAACACCATCATCATCAGCAAGCGCAGCAGCAGCAACAACAACAACAGCAGCAACAAGCGCAGGCGCAGCATACGGCACACGCACACACACACCCGCATGCGCATGCTCTGCCACAGCTGCAGCTAGGCGTACAGCCCACTCTGCAGGCCGTGGCCGTGCCCACAGCCGCTGGACTGCAAGCCGCCGCGGCCGCTGCTGGCGCAAACAGCGCTGCTGCGCAACAACACTCGCTGCAGCAAACACTTGCCGCTGCTGCGGCCGCACAGAACAACGCTGCAGCCAATGCAGCCGCTGCCGCCGTCAATAACGGCGCCGCTGCCGCTGCCTATGCGGCACGCTTATCGGCACACACGGCCGCTACGCAGACGCCGGCCGCTGCTGCTGCGGCTGCTGCTTCCATGGCGGCGTCGGCGAATGCGGCGAATAATGCTGCCGCTTTGCATGGATATGCGCCGTAAGTAGAGAGTGTTGTCGTCGTCGTCGTCGTCGCTGACGCCGCAGTTGCGTCGCAGTCGTCGTCGGCAGTTCTTAAGTTATTTGTCTTATGTATTATGATTATTATTTTTGATTGGTTTTTGCTTTTGTAGTTGTAGCTGTACAATTTTTTCGTTTAGTTTTTAATTAATTAATTAATTTATTGTATGTGGATGTAGTTTTTTAGCGCACTTTTAACTTTTGTTCATGTGGTGTGTACTCGCTCTGTCTCGTTCGAACGCCTTCTCTCTCTCTCTCTCTCTTTTTAAAGCTTATTTAACTCTTATTTACAAGCCCAACAACAACAACAGCAGCAGCAATATACAGCTATATACCTTGCTCATGTAAAACACATTCATAAAATGAAAACACAAGTTAAAAAAAAATATATATATTATTATTTTTATTTTTTACACAAATTTACGACTTTATACTATACTCTTAGTTAGCTCATTTTGATTGTATTAGCGAATCTAAAAAAAATTTGGTAATAAATAGATATACATAATTTGACTACATAGAATTATTCTAAACTTACGATACATGTACAGACGTGAAGGACACATTTTTCTATTGTAAAACTTTTTTTTATAACAAATAACTTCTATAAAGCGATTCTTATGTAATCGTTACGTGTAGTAGTGAAGTGAAATCTCATTTTTTTTTTAATAAGCTTTCAGAGCTATGCAATGCAGATTTTAGCAAAAAAAATGTCTCAAATAGTTGAAGGTTTGCTTAGAAGCTTTTTTTATCTAAGTAAGTTAGAGAAAATAAATTTAATTTTATTACCCTTAATAGAATATGAACTAATAACTACTTGGAACTATAGAAAGCACACACTGAGTACTTAAAACACTTACGGGCTGTTCTTCGAAACAATCAAAAAGTTATTTTTTTTTTTTTTGTAACGACGATTTAAGGATCTGTGCTATATTTAAGGAAATACGTTCTGCACACCATCTTCATTATAAAAATTTTGTTTTTCAAAACTTTTTTTGTTAGGACATGTAGAATTTTTTTAGAAGACTGAAATGAGTACCGAACTGTCTCTTTAAACTTTAGATCTTTAATTTAGAACAATTGACAATGTTTATTAGGATTATTTATTTTATGTAGTATACTTATGAGAGCAAAATTATAATTTTGATTTCACGCACAAATTTTTTACAAAATTTGTTTCAGTGTACCATTCATTGATCATTCAATAAGTTATGACTATGACTCAAAAATGTTTACATCACAGAGTTCCTAAATTTTATTTTTGTGCTTTATGGGACATATTCTAATAGATATTTTGAAGTATAGCAGGTCTAGTTGTTTGTTTAAGGATATCTTAACTTCTGACAACATGTTTTTGTAGACATCGAATACAGAACTCTTACATTTTTTTTTCTCAGTGTACTTTTCACATTTTATTTACGTTTCAAGTCGAGTAAAAGACATTTTTTAGGCGTTGCAAGCTTTATATCAAAGCTACACTAGCTTCTTCGAAGGGTATATAGTAAAAGCAGCGTATGCCGCATTAATTAACTCCCAACACATGCACAGCATCAAAACACATTCATACACACACACACACAAAGCTTCATTCAATACGCACTCTCACAAGCACAGCATCAAAACACGCTCTCTCCCACGCACTCACACATACCCAAAAACACGCACTTTTTAGTGCCTCTCTTGTTATTGCTCATACGCCCTGTGTACATTCACACAGCCACAAATCTCCACACACGTGTACATTTTATTTTTCTTTTATTTCTATTATTTTTTACTCTTATAAATAGCATAAAAATAAAGCCCAACATTGTTTATAGCTTTATGGTTGTTTTGTGTTGTTATACTCTGGTCTTATACGGTCCATTTATTTAATTTTTAGCTAACTTTTGCGCAACAATTTGTGTATATCTTTTTATACATAGCTTACAACTAATACACAGAAAGAAAAAAAACTACTACAACAAAACCCAAAAACAAATGTACGCAAGTTTAGACTTGTTGCGTGGAATTTTTTTTGTTTTTAACCTGTACAAAAACAAAGCAAGCAGCAAGTTAATAATTTTAATGAAGCACGAAACTTACTATATACTCGTATATACCACACTACATACTTACTTACTTACTTACTATACATATGCATACTACATATATCTTTTGACTGACAGCAGTTTGGTACTATTTGTTTTTGTTCTATAAACATAATCATTTACTATTATGGTATGGTTAAGGGACCTACTTAATGTGTATATTGTGTACAACTAGGCGTATAAACAATTTGAATTTGAATATGTATTTGAGTATGGAATTTTTTGCTGCGAAAGCTGCTGCTAGCGCCTTGCGTGCATGTTTCCTATCTTTTATATAAACATACAACATATATAAATATATAATTATAAATTTTGTTTGATTTTTGTGGCTGCTGTTATACAATAACTACATATCGTACTATATAAACTTTATATATAGCGAGCGTATTACTACCTGCAAATATTTATGTAGCCAGCTGCATGTGAGATTGTCTACGTTCAAAAACAGCAAGTGTATTTGTTAGGTATATAAAAGACAGCAAGCCATTTACTCAGCTTAGGCAGACGACTGGGGTTAAGCTTAGCTCGTTTAGGTTAACAGCTTAGTGCAGGACTTAATTCAGCGCCTTTGACCGTATCACACACTTCCTTTTTTTTTCTTTAGTTATGCCTTAAGTTTCCAGACATTTACCCCCCCCAAAAAAAAAGCAACCACGTTACAAAAAAATTACATAATTTATGGTCAACAGCAAATGCTGGCCATAAATTGTGCAGACACAAAAAAAAAAGTGCGTTAAAGAGTACAAAAATATGAAGAAAAAAAAAAAAGTTGAAAAAAACTAAAAATTATTTTTGAATTTTGCTTTTAAGTGCTTTGTAGTGTTGGACAAGTCAGGCTTAAAGGCAGTTTAGCGAAAAAAAAAAAAAAAAATGTTGAATTGGCTCAGAGCTGCCTTTTGCCTAACTTGCGCTGACATAACTCAAATGCTACCAACTTGGCTATTTCCCGACTAATCTTAAAACTTTTCGTTTTTTTTTTCACAAATTTTTCACAGTGTATACTATGATCACTACCTAGCAGCTGCTGATCCAAGTCTGCGCTTCCAGGTAAGCTACTGCAAACTTTAAACATATTATTATGCCTATATATACCTATATATATATATATATATAACTTAATTGTTAAGCCTAAGTACAAACTGCGCTAATATAGTCATAAGTTAAAGCTAAAGCTAGCTAAACTAAAACCCTAACTTGTTAAATACATAATATTATATATAAATTTTACAGGCAGCCAAACCGGTCACTGAAGTTCCAGCCGCACAGCCAGCCGCCATTTTAAATGTAATAAAACTTTTTCAAATTCAGATCTTTCTAACCAAAGTTTTATCTAAACTTTTTTGAATATGGTAGTTTTTTTTTCATACATATATATTTTGTATAATTTCTCTGATGATAGTTTCATTTGAGTTTATGAAACATTTGACTTGGTTTATGACATTCACAATTTGTGCTTTTAATTTTTGCCTTGGAAACGATGATAACTAACGAAGCGTTTTGATTTCGCCCTTTAACTTGAGACACTTTTGTTTATATTACACATAATTTTACTATAATATATTTTTTTGGTAACTGGTCGTGCAAATGCGTCTGTAAAATTTTGTCATATACAAAAGGGTATCTAAAAAAAAATAAATAGAAATTAAAAAAAACTTGGCAGTTTTATGGGCTACACTGCATAATATATTTAATTAATGAATTAATTATTAAATAATATTTGCGCTATGTCTCGTAACAACAACAAATACAAAACTTAACTCTATTACTTAAGTATTTTGCATCCTTAAAACATACATACATATACATATTTAATAACTCTTTTTGTTTTTAATTAACTTTTGCTATTTGTTAAGCAGTGAAACAACAACAACAACAAAAGCAAGCATTTTTATTTTTAATAGCGTAGTACTAAAAAAATAAATAAATAAACTTAATTGAAATGAATTAAATTTGCTTTGACAAGCTTTGACGCAAGGCATTGCATACTTTCAGGCTGCCATTTTAAATAGCATGCCCAGCTATTACTATTACTACTCTTACTTTTTTTATTATTACAATTATTAAATGCAAAGTTGAAGCAAGTTTCTTTGAGTTTTTTTTGCTGCTCATTTTTAATTTTACTTTGCATTTTTATGCCTTATATATACCATATTATATAAATATCGAGTCTCTATTTCAATGCTGTATTTTGGTAACATTTCGTAACTACTTACAAATATACTTTTTGTTATTTACTTTTTCACGACTGTTACAACTACAACAACAACATTTAACGCCACGACCACAACACTGCAAAAAAAAATTAAATATATCGCAAAAATACCACAAAAATACCAACAAAATACCAAACATCGATCTGAAACTATCGATAACAAAAATTACGTTGCATACAGCGCCGCACTGTGACTACGCTAAACAGTACCCCACATACGATCAACCGCATTCCGGTACCACAGAATGTTTTGGTAAAAATACTCATTTCTAGTTAGCAAAAAAACTATACTTAGTATAAATCTAGCCAAATGTTTGTTGTTTGTTCTTCATTTGTTGTTGCTAATTATTTTTACGTCTAAGCCACGCCATTTTGTTTTTGCTGCACCCTACATAAACATATAATGCAACTATGTCTTAAAAAACAAAAAAAAAAAAAATATATATATATACGTTTAAGCTTTTACCTTCTATTTTTTTTTGGCATCTTGGGTTTTGTAGTTGGCCCTGTATATAGTCACATATATCTAAAGCTATATACGAATAACTGTATATATACATATATAATTTAAATACTACACCTAGCAACAAATTTTTTTGCACTTGTGCTTTTATGTTCGTCCATTTTAGACTCACACTCCCACTTGCGATTGCTCTCTCGCTAGTCTTTGTCGTTAATTGGTTACTCATATTACGTTATAAACTCCTCTCTTTAACACACTCTCTACTTAACACTATTACAGGCCACTGCTCCGCTGTTAAAGACTCCCCTGTCTCAGGCCCAGCAGCAAGCGTATGCCCAAGCAGCGACCACCTATACGGCGGTTGCCGCCCGCGCTGCCTACGGCGCCGCTGCCGCTGCGGCCGCTCAACCGGCTCTCGCTGGCTATGCCACCGTTGCGGGGTAAGTTCTCTCTTTACTTCTCTTCATCCTCTCACTAAATCCATCTAATCATGCATCCAATGTGCGAGTTGCTGCCGCCCAAGTTGGGTGCTTCACTAAACCACACACTAATACAGCAAGCATATATGCATATGTACATAATATACATGTTACATGATTTAGGCGTAATCATAACCTAACTAAATTACTAATGAAAAGTAGAGAATAGTTATGTTGTAGATAATGATGAGTGGTATATTAGTAGGATCAGGTTTTGTTTATTCTCTTTAAAAAATTTTAATTTCATTTAATAATTACACTTTTCTATTGTCATTTGTTTGTTGAACTTATTAACTTATATTCGCGCTTTAAATAGTATCTCGAAGAGAAGTTTGTTTATTTGTCGGGATTTTAATTTAAGCATAAAGTAATTTAGGTCTTCTTTTAAGTATATATATCTGGTAAAAGTATATGCTTATGGTGATAAATAAATAAAAACTTAAAAAATATGAAGTTTATACTTCATTATGTATGGGCGAAAATATGTGAAGCGAGCCACTTTTTTGGTCGACCTCTTTGATTTTGATGATTTTTACATATGTGAGAGGGAACAGTAACCACATAAATTTTTGTTGAAAAATTTCAATTATTTATCGTGTTTGGTCGACGCAAAAAAAAATTGTTAAAAAATTAAAAAAAAACAAATCTTTAAAAAAATACATTTTTTTCACACATTCAAAATTGTATCTTTCATGGAAAAAAATTGCCAGAATATCTTTATTCCTTTAGGAGATATGGCTTCAAAAAAAAGTATAAAAATTAAAAATCCAATATTCAGTTATCGATAACTTGATAAATAATCGGAATTCGGCAATAAAAATTTACATGGCTACTATTGTCTATCACTATGTAAAAATCATCAAAATCGATGTGGTCGACCAAAAAAGTGTGGATTTTTTATTTTTAGACTTTTCTTTGACAAGCCATATCTCCTAAACAAATAAATGATACGACGTAAAAAAAAAAAATTGTTAAAAAATCAAACATCTTTAAAAAAATTATTTTTTTTTTACAAATTCAAAATTTTATCTTTCATGAAAAAAAAAATTCGCTAAGATATCTTTATTACTTTAGGAGATATAGCTTCGAAAAAAGTCTAAAAATGAAAAATCCAATATTCAGTTATCGATAAATCTATTAATATTCAGAGTTTGGCAATGAAAATTTACGTGGCTACTAATCTCTAGTAGCTCTCGAAGTGGTTTTTTACATAATGTTTTTATTGGCAGAAAAATCACTCGAAGCTCGAAATCCGCCTATTTTATATTCGTAGTAAATTTCTTGTAAAAAATGTCGATTTAAGTTAATAAAGTTTTGATTATTTTTTAAAAAGCTAATGGTAGTCGAATACAGGCTGAAAAGTTATCGAAAATTTAAATATATTAGGTAGTTTATTTGGAAGCAATGGCGCTATCTCATCGATAAAATTGCTTGTTAGACTTTGGAAGGTGGCTGACCCTTTAAACTCTTATAATATTTAAAATAAAAATAATTATTATTTTTTGATTTTTTGCATTCAAATTGAAAAGCAACTCTTATTTTTTCACATAAAAATAAAAATCATGCAATAATAAATAAATATCAATTCTTATTAAAAATCTCGAAATAACTCTCAATTTTCCATTTTTATAATAAAAATTAAGAATAAAAATTATTGGACAATTTTTATTTAAAAAATATTAAATAAGAGTTACTCTGCAATTTTTATAATAAAATTAAAAAAAGTTTAAACTTCTTTTTATGTAGCTCCTTAAGCGCTCCTTAATGTAATAGCTTATAATTATTAATTATAATACATTTATTTAGTTTTTAAATATTTTTCATTTTGTTTTTTTTTAACATTTTTAAGTATATTTATTTTCTACATTTTATAATTTGATTTAACAATTTACTAATTTAATTTTTGATTACTAATTAATTTAACAGTAGCAGAAATCTGATATCAAAAACTGAAGAGCTTCAACTAATACTAGAAATGTTTCTTGAAACCACATCGAAATTGAATAATTTTTATTAGCATAAAGAAAGAATGAGAAGAAAATGATGAAAAAAAGAAAATATACATCAAAAAGAAGAAAAAAACGTTGGAAGTGTCTAAATGAAGTGTTAAATTAAATGGAATTTATAAAATAATTAATTATACGGATATCCCAAAAAGTGTGGTTAAAGAAATAAAACGTAAATAAGGAAGTCTGATGGGTAGAAAGCAAGAATCACAAATATTAACAAATCTACTAAACTAAAGTAATATTGAAACTAACGCGCGCTCATCAAGCTCATAAACTTACTAAACTAATTTTAATCTCTGAGTAGTATTTTTAATGAGACTATCAAACATATTTCTAGTTATGCGCGCGAATATGCGGATCCTTATCTAGGACATGGAATTGGACCCATGCCAGGATATGGGGTAAGTTTTAAACAACACTGTGAAATAAAATTAGAAATTATTTATTTTATCATAAAGCTTAATGTTTATCTGAAACAAGTAGGAGCTTGTGAGCATTAATTTTGAGTTTTTTAAGAAGATTTTAAAAGATTTTTGTAGGATGCTTGCCAAATAGTTTATTAATCTGTCTCTTGAATGGTTTAAAGAATAAGGGGCTCTGCGCCCTGCTCACTTTATGCTCTCAACCAATATTGTTTAATTTTCTCACTGGAATATTTTTCTTAAAATATTCGAAATTTCTTTAAAAAATTATCAAAAACCGAAAATACAAGCAAAGTTTGTGTATTCAAATAGGAAAATAATGTTTTTCAGAACACACCTAACACCTCTGTACAAGGTAGATACGATTCAGAAAAAAACGAAAGTAAATACTTAAGCTGCTATGAAAGCGGGATTTCCTAATAAAATTTCTAAAAGATTGAAAGTTGTGTCGTTCAGTGCATTGAATAAGCTACATTGTGTCAAAATTTCAGATCGATACGAAGATTTTTGTCAATTAGATTGATCTCCGAGCAAAAAATGGCAAATTCGTAAATTCAAAACCGCCATAAAATTTCATCGCAAACATTTATTATCATTATTTTTGGTTAAAAAAAAAAGGTTGAATAATACATTGAAATGAATGAATATGGATTAAAAATAATTCTTGCCATTTCACTGGTCTGAAAAAACGTTTTTTTAAAAAAAGAGGGAAATCGTCTAAAAGGGTACTCCTTTTGTCGATTTTCACTGCCTTCAGCATTTCCAACAAATCATCATCATAAGTTCTCGGCATTTTGAGACACAAGCAGCTAAAATCCGTGCTGAAATTATATTCAAAATAAATATTTGGCTTTTTTCGACACATCCGGATTAACCCCAAATCAAACTTCCGAATTCAAACCACTTTCCTCTACTAGCAACAGTTAAGAAAAAAATTAGATTATTTGGCAAAATATTTTTTCAGAAATCGAAGAAAAAAACACTATTTCGAGATAACCGCATATTATAAATTTTGTAAATACGTATTAGAGAGCTGCGCAAGCACTGCACAAATGTCTTGTAAGCCATCAGCTGCTATTTCGAGCACTTTATGTCTTTGGCTTGAACAAAAAAAAAAAGATGGCGTACGTTAAATTCGGGCGCGGACGACTTTGGGATACCCTGTACCACCACATTGCAATCAAGTCCGATATATTGCTTACAAACTCCAAAAGATATTTCTTTGCCAAATAAACGAAACACAACGAATTTTGTACAAAAAACTTTTTTTTTGGTCCTATGGGAGCTATATGATATAGTCAACCGATTTTGATCAAATTTGGTACAGTGCTTGGGAACTCTAAAAACTTCTTAATGCCAAATTTGGTTACAATACCTTCACAAACAAACGAAACACAACGAATTTTGTACAAAAAACAAATTTTCGACCGATCGATCCTATGGGAGCTATATGATATAGTCAACCGATTTTGATCAAATTTGGTACAGTACTTGGGAACTCTAAAAAACTTCTTAATGCCAAATGTGGTTACGGTATGTTCACAAATAAACGAAACACAACGAATTTTGTACAAAACACGATTTTTTGACCGATTGGTCCTATGGGAGCTATATGATATAGTCAACCGATTTTGATCAAATTTGGTATAGTGCTTGGGAACTCTAAAAAACTCTTCTTAATGCCAAATTTGGTTACAATATCTTCACAAACAAACGAAACACAACGAATTTTGTACAAAAAACAAATTTTCGACCGATCGATCCTATGGGACCTATATGATATAGTCAACCGATTTTGATAAGATTTGGTACAGTGCTGGGGGTTTCTAAAAAACTTCCGATTGCCAAATTTGGTTATGATATCTTCATAAGCAAACGAATTATCCATCTAAAACTTTTGCTTTTTTTCGAGGTCCTCTGAAACACCCCTATGGGAGCTATATAATGTAGTCCCGATATCAAAAAAATAAAATAAACTTGTCTCCTATGGATTAATAAGGGATCTTATCTGAAAGTTTGGTTGCTCTAGCTCTTACCATCTCTGAGATCTAGGCGTTCATACGGACAGACGGACAGACAGGGTATATCGACTTCTCTAGTCACTCTGATCATACTTTAGGTAACTTTGGGGGGTCTCCGACTTCTCCTTTTGTACGTTACATACATTTTCGGCTTGCACAAACACAATATACCCTTTGTACCATACGGTACAGGGTACAACAAATACTTCAGTGTCAAAAGTGCTTGGTTAACAACCAGCAAAACAAAAGTGAAACAGAATTTACCTCAAGTAGAACAAAATGGAAGTAGAACCAAACTGAAGTAGAACATTTCAAGCATAGTAGAACGTTTTTGTTTTTGCAATGATTTTGGTGGTGGTTTTTTTTGACTAACACAAACAAACAATCTGCTTGTGTCTGTGTGTGGCTTAATATTTTGTCTGCTGCGCAAAAAATCAAAACATTCTAGTGCACTCGCTCAAGCTTTTTGTGTGATGTTCTAATGTTTTGAAATATTCAAGCACTGTCAAGCACCGAAGCAAAGGCAGTTCAAGCACTGAAGGTTTTTTTTTTGAAGCAAACAGAACATCAAAACATTTTGTTCTGCTGTCAGCTCTGCAGTGAAATACAGTGCTTGGCAGTACTGTGGAGCAGTGAAGTGCGACGTTTAGAACATTTTGTGCAGCTGTCTTATGCGTATTTAAAATTAAAACTATTTCCTCCAAAAAATGTCATAACAATTTTTCGATTTAAGACATACTTGCATATCAGAAGGTAGATAGCTCCATTTAAACTCAAATATATTGAAAAAAAAGTTCAGCTTGCTGCTGGAAAAAAAAAATATTGCTTGTTGCATTTTTAGTTACTTAGCAGCTAGGGGGCTCTGCGCCCTGCTTGCTTAGCGCTTGAGCACACTTTAAATGAAATATACTAGGAAACTTGATTCTAATTTAAAATTTTATAACTCTAATAATTTTTGAATTTTTTCTTCTTCTTCTCCACAGACAACTATGTACCGCGGTGGCTTCAATCGTTTTACGCCATATTAAAGATAATTACCAACGCAAGTCAGCCAAATAAAGCACATGAACTACACTTGACAATGCTCAATAAATGAACAAAATTAGACGTAAAAAAAAGAAGAAAAATCACAAAAAATACTCTACATGCAGTAAGTAGCAGTTAAAATTCAAAGTCAGATACTCAAAATCAGTCGATGAAGTTGAAGTTGAAAATCAAAGCTATAAGCGCGTTCGAAATTTTCAAGAAACCAAAAACAAAACTAGCGCCTAGTTGTTTGCAGTAAAGAAAAACTCCAACAAAAAAAAAAAAAAAGCAAAACACAAAAAATTGAAAAACAAATCAATGTCGTCCAGCAAAACAAAAGATTAAATTTAAAAAAAAAAACAAAAACAAAAATATATGCCGCTAAATAAAGTTCTATGAAGTTTATAAAATTAAAGGCAAATAATTTTGCAGAGTGCTTCACACATAGATTTTTACACAAACAAAAAATTAAGAAAACAAAAAAGAAGATACAATAACAAAAGTAAAATACATAGAAAAGCTGAAAAACTTTTGTGTATACTTTGCAGCCAGCAGATCAAAGCATCAGAATTTATTACACATGATATATGTAGTATATACATATACTAATGATATACATAGTTCTTATAGGCATTGTATTTGTATTTGTATTTGTATGTATATCAAAAGCGAGCAATTTTACACATACTTATATATAACTCATACATACATAAATGCTGCATACTGCTTTTTTACATAAACAACAAAAATTTATGTTTTTAATTTTGTTCATTAAGTTAGTCATAATTTTTCACTTATTTTTCTCGAAATGTATTTACATGTAGTTGTAAAAGCTAGATTTGTAGTATATAGTAAAAAACAAAAAACATAAAGTGTATATTATTTTTATAAGAACAAAAAGTAGCGCAAAGTTCAACAAAGGTTGCCAAAAAAAAAAATAAGGGTTTAAAATTAGAACAAAAAAAAAAGTTACTTTGACGCACTTTAAAATATTATACATTTTTTATATTATGTTTCAACATAATTTTTCTCACATGTTTATCCAAAGAAAACAAAAAAAAAAAAATACTCATTATTTATGTATTGGTTTAATATTTTTGTCAACGAATTTATTTTTAAATGCTTTTTATTATACTTATTAATTGTTCCTAGACAAACACTTTAAGTATTTTTGCAGTCTTTTAATTTTTGGTTGTACAACACTGGCAGCTAAAGTTCATAAAAAAAGTCAACTAAATGAAATTCATTGCTCAAATGTAGCGCATAAGTCGTATAAAAAATAAAAACAAAAAAAAAATACTAAAAAATTAAAGATCAACACGTAGACATATCCTTGGAATATACAATAATATTTACTTTAATGCCGCCGTAGCAGCAAAACAAAAGAAAACAAAAAAAAATACTAAAAATAAAATACTACATATGTATTAGTTTTTAACGTAAAAAAAAAAAAAAAAAAAGAACAGTAAGAGTCAAGCTTCCAGTGACAAAAACAAAAACAAAATTTATGAAAAGCAAAAAAATTATATAAGTGACAAAAAAAAAAACAAAAACAAATTGAGTAGTAAGCATTAAAATTAAAAAGATTTTTAGATTCTACTTCGTAGCACTTTCTTTGTGTGTTGTGTACAAAAACAAAAAACTACTAAAAACAAAACTCAACATTGTTGCAGTGTTGCAAAACTTTTCAAAATATTTTGTGCATTTTTTTAACACACACTAAATTTATGCACTATTTGTGGCACACACTGTGGCCGCCATTTTGTCTCGTGTTAAAATTGAAACCAAAATGCTCAAAAACTCGTATTTTTTTATTTTTGATTTTTCTTAGGCAGCTACTGTCATATAAAAAAAAATTTCAAATTTATACTAGTTGTTTATAAACTATGCTAAAACATTTATTTAGCTAAATGTGTGTAACTAATTGTGCAATTTTTCAAGTGTTTTTTGAAACTCGTATTCAGACACTACAGAGCTTCTAGCACAGTTAATCAATGTTTTTAACTATAATACGAAATTTTTTTTAAATTTGTACATAACATAAAAAAAAACAAACCTTATGAACAAAAAAATTTTTTATAATTTTAGTTTTAGTTAAGCATACATATGTTGACATTTTTAAAGCCAAAGTTTTTAATTATAAATTCATTTAATTTTTCAAACTAGTTAGTTTTAATTTGACTACAACAAATATGCATAAAAAATAATAAAAAAAAAAACATTAAAAAAAATACAAACAAAAATCTTCAAACAATTGCCAAATTAAATGTAGCTTTCAAATGAATTAAATAGACACGTAATTAAATTTAATAAAAAAAAAAAAATTTTTAAAATAGCGCTCACTAAAAATAGTTTTTTGTTTGTCCAAAAGTTTAAAAATAAAATACACACACTTACAATATTTTTTGTATTTGTTAGGCAACAACTTGAAAAAAAAAATAAAAATAGTTGTGCTAGCTATAATATAAAAAAATATGGTATATACATTTAAATTAAAAACTCAACTTCCACCGCAATTTTTTAAAACAAAACAAAAAAAAAAAACCACAAACACAATTTTTGTCTTAAGCAAGTTATGAAGTAAAATATTTAAAAGAAATACTAAAAAAATACCAAAAGCATATAAAGCAAATGCAATTCAATCAAACACTGCAGCTATATAAAATAAAACATAAATTATATATAAAATTTCACATATTTTATTTCATTTTTGTTTTTAAGTACAAAAAAATACTGAAAAAATACTGAAAATAAAAATAAAAACTCTTTGTAGTCTATACGTAAGCCAGCGCTGCTTTTTTTAATTTCACATAGCGCGCCACATTTTAAAGCATAGTTTATGCGTTATATAAAGTATAAATATAAATATTATATTATATTATATATATATATAAATTAAATATATTATATAAAACTAATCTACAATGATGTGCCAAATTGTAAGTTGTACCATTTGTTTATGAATGGCCATGCAAGTGTTGCAAGTATGCAAAAAAATAAGTATATTAAAAAATAAATATTGAAAATAAAAAACAAATCAACTACACCCAAAAACAAAGCAAGCAAATCTATTTTAATTTTTCAAATATTTTTTTAAACTTAACAACTAACGAGTCGTGGCTACACCTTACAAGCAAAATTCAAGAATTTATAGCAACAACTCGGCCATGGAAATCAACCGAAATTCTCAAGAACTTAAAGTATTATAAAAATTGACAATTTTTAAAAAGTTCTTCCAAAAACTTGCTCAATCTACTAAATTTAATATTTTCGTTAATTCGTTTAATTTTTTATTTTGGAAATTTGTTGCACAGCAAATGATGAAACAAACAAGTGAAAATTGTATGACGAAAACACACACAAAAAAGAAACGATAACTAAAATTCATAAAAAATCGA
Organism: Chymomyza fuscimana; assembly: GCA_949987675.1. NCBI lineage: Eukaryota > Metazoa > Arthropoda > Insecta > Diptera > Drosophilidae > Chymomyza > Chymomyza fuscimana. Next base: position 4,932,692 of record OX465089.1, read on the forward strand.
TTGGTTTATATCAATTTTCAATTTGTAAGGTTGTGACAAATTGTAAACAAACATACAAAAATAAATAAACAAAAAAAGCAAAATAAAAGAAAAACAAAATGAAAATGGCAGCAAAATGTAATTATGTATGCAAATTGCAACCAAATAGCAAAATGAAAACATTTGAGATTCTTACATAAAAAATAACAAAAGCAAAAATCTGAGAAAATGCAATAAAAATAACTTTTAAAAATGCAAAAAAAAAATGAGAATCTATTTTATTTAATTAACGAGCTGTTAAAAGCGGCTGGATTTAATTTTTGTTTATATATGTATGGTATGTATACAGGTGTTAATTGGTTTTTATTTTTGCAAATGGAGGTATTTTTTTTGGGATTAACATAATGTGCGAAATTTATATCGATATGCAAAGTTATCGCAAACAAAGAGCCGCATGTCCAGCATGGGTAAGTCTAAAAATGGCAAAGTTATGTTATGGTGAAAAAAAATCGGATTTTTTTGCAAAGACTTTAACGTATAGAAATTATTTATTCCATTTCAATGCTGAATTTTGGAATAAATTTAACCTAGTCATAATTTCGGTAAGAAGTAGGGATGGGCATCGCGTACTCGAATATCGATATTCAGTATCGATGTGTATCGGATGAAACCAATATATAAAAATCGATACATAGACCAAACAATATCGATATCTCGATATATCGCCCAAAAAATTTGTATGAATAATATCAGTTTTAAAATAATAAGTCATACATAAATTCAGACACATACAAATAAGCAGTTTATCTGGATTTCTGACAATTATTCCAAAAGGCTGGTTTTTAGTTTTAATTAGAAAGGCTCTAAAGAATCGTCTACACAAGCCAAAGGCCGGTTCCGTTCGTCGGTCATTATACTCCCTGCAACAGGTTACAGACGTCGCAACAGCCGGAACAAATATCCTTGCTAGTTTGTAAAGATTCAAGAATTGTGTCGACAGGGGCTCCCATATGGTTAGTGGATTGGAGTCCAGCGGAAACTGTTGGCGTGAAAAAAAACTTTCATCTCCGTTCTCGCAATACTTTTTGGATCTTCCGTATCTAAATGCTTTACCAAAAATAATTTTTCTGATGAAATGGTAATGTGCAGCGACTTAGCCAGAATGTTGTTTCCCGACGTCTCCAATTTTTGCCCCGATGCAGTCAAATCTTTTTCTATGCCCAAAGTGGCCATACCGCCTTGCACGCTTAGTTTTGGCGCCGAATTCGTAAATATCGTCAGTATCGGATGCAAATATCGATATCGGATGTATCGTCGAACATGGATATCGATACAAAATCGTTGACTTCTAGTGTTGGGTTGCTCATGAGTGAGTGAGCAAAAATGAGCAACTCACTAAAGTGAGCAAGTGAGTCAACTCAGCAAAGTTGTTCTTTTGGCTCAGTTGCTCACTACTCACTTGCTCACTACTCACTACTCACTTGCTCACTACTCACTTGCTCACTACTCACTTGTTCAGTACTCACTTGCTCACTACTCACTTGCTCTGTGAAGTTGCCACATTCATTTTTGTTTTCAAACGAACAGAATACATAATTTGTCTTATAATTGAATTAAAAATTTTTCCTTGTAAGGTTTCAGAACGACACATATTGCACCAGCGAAAATCAACATTTTCTTATTATAAAAGTCATTGAAAAACTTTACCAAACAACAGCATTTTTTATTTATTTTTTAAGTTTATTTCTCTGTAAACAAAAACTGTGTTCAAAGTAACTGGGGAATATTTGAATTTAACGATAATTTAACTGCTGAGAATAAACAGCTGAGCTGAGTGAGTAACTGAGCAAGTGAGCAAGACTGCTCTCTGAGTGAGCAACTGAGCAAGACTGCTCACTCACTTCAAAATGAGCAACTGAGTTAACTCTTCAAAGTGAGTCATGTTTACACAACACTATTGACTTCCAAAGAAAGAATATCGATATTCCGATATATCGATACGCTATCGCCCATCCCTAGTAAGAAGTCAAAGTGCTTAAGAAAACATTTAGTTTTCTGTCGCAAAGATCTTAAGACAACAATTAGATTTCTATCGCAAAGATAGATTTAGCAAATACTTTACCCATACACACTAATCCATATATCTAAAGAGCTTGATTTGAAGTTAATTATATACAGATAAGACTCTAATCTGCATATATAAAAATGTATGGGGTATTTTATTTTATTTTCTAATAGAATCCGAATGTATTGCCAAGATTTGCATGAGAGACTTAAATGTAAACTTCCCTATCAACTGCCAAAAATATCTTTTTAATTCAAATGTGAAATTTGTCATAAAAAAAAATGGTAAGCACGGGTTATATATTTAAATTAAAAGCTTTTTTTTTTTTTTTAATCTTTCTATGAATGTTGAAAATCTGTACAAGCCTCAAGGCGGCTTTCAACAAAATGTTTTTCTTTGTAATAATTTCACCAAGGCCATTAAATTTGGTATCGTCATCTCAAAGGGAATTATTGGCTGCGCAGTCTTTAAGGGAATGTTAGCAGTAGATGATTGAAGTCTCTACTCTTCAGTTTAATTAACACGAATGTTCTAACAAGTCTCCTTGCGAACTGTTGCCATGGGCAAACCGCCTATCATTGTGCCTACCGGAGAAAAAAAATACTTAATTTGAATACAAAATAAAATTGAAAACATACAAAAGAAGGGTATTACATGAAAGTATTGTCACCTTACCTCAAATAGCCATTTGGCTCAAATAATAACTGAACTTAGTTACAACCAATTTTGTCTGCTCGGTATGATTCGTTTCTGCCTAAAAATAATCGTGGCACTTCATTATGTCGAATTAATCAGCAACAAAAAAATACAGCAGAATTGTATTTTTTTTTATTTTTAAACCTGGTTTTAATTGGTGAACATGAACTTGATGTTTTCGGCTTTTAAAGCAATCTGGAAACTGGAAACCCAAAGGACAATAGAAAATAAAAATTTTGTGCACATGCACTAGGGATGGGCGATAGTGTATCGATATATCGGAATATCGTTATTCTTTCTTTGGCAGTCGACTGTTTTGTATCGATATCCATGCTCGACGATATATCCGATATCAATATTTTGTTCCGATACTGACGATATTTACGAATTTTGTGTCAAGACTAAGCGTGCAAGGTGGAATGGTCACTTGTGTGTGTATGCAATAGAAAAAGATTTGACTGCATCGAGGAAAAAATTGAAGACATCGGGGAACAACATTCTGGCTGAGTCGTTGCACACTACCATTTCATAATAAAAATCATTTTGGAGAAAACACATTGTTGCCGTGAGCAATCCTGTATTGCATTTAGATACGGAAGATCTAAAAAGCGTTTTTTTTTCCGCCAACAGTCTCCGCTAAACTCCAATCCACTAACCATATGGGAGTCCCTGTCTACACAATTCCCGAATCTTTACAAACTAGCAAAGATATTTGTTCCTGCTGTTGCGACGTCTGTTCCCTCGGAGCGACTATTTTCCCTTGCAGGGAGAATAATGACCGAAGAACGGAACCGTCTTTCGCCAGAACATTTATAGCAAAGAATATTTTTGGCAAGTGCCGATGATTCTTTGTGGCCTTTCTAATTTAAACTAAAAACATAAACTGAATTTATTTATGACTTATTATTTTAAAATTGATATTATTCATAAAATTTTTATCGGCGATATATCGAGATATCGATATCGTTTGGTCGATATATCGATATTCCACATCGGTTTCATCCGATACCTATCGATATTCGAGTACGCGATACCCATCCCTAACATGCACGAGTAGGGATCGGGTGTCATGTGCAACCTGAACGATAGAGAGAATTTTGATTATACAAGTATGAGTGTGATTGTCATGTTCGAACATTGCACGTTCATTGATCCGAACGTTCATTGCTTTTTGAACAACCGAAATGGCCTAATCATAACGAATTCGAGTTAACACTCGAGTGTTAGCGAACATGTATTACCCGTTGCAGCTCTCTGGTCTCACATTTTAATCATAATATTATTCCCAAGAGCTCACTTTTAGCAGCACAGCGCTACCCTAACTTGAATTATTTCTAACTCAAGATTTAAAACACTCAAGAATTACTTACTTAATTTCTAGACGAAAATCACTATGGACAAATTAACAAAAAAAAAATCCATTCGCTCATTAAATGGCATTTTGCCATAATTAGCTATAACCTATACCTATATAAAGTCATCAAAATACTAAAGTAATACCAAAGATTCTTGTATTATAATTCCTTATCTTAATTGATAAATTACAGTCAAACCATTACGATAATGCAAAGTACAATGGCATTGGCAAATCACAGTGAATGCCTGCTGTCGCTGATTACACGTTCAAGACGCGCACAATTATGCCCGAAATTAATTCGGTGTGGCACGTTGCATACCGCTGTGCTGTCAAATAATTAATTAGAATATAATTGCACGTAATAATTCATTGGCCCATTGGGGCAACTCAATAGAGATATGAATGTCCTGGCTGTTGTCGTTGTTGTTGTTGTTGGTGCGTGAGACTGAAGAAAGCAATGGCCGCCGATAGGCATAACGCCAGCAGCTGTCAGATAACATTTGACAGACACTGTATTGGTGCGGTGAGTGTGCGGATGTGCGTGTGTGTGTGTGCACGTATCTTTCTTTCGTTATGCCCTGTATCTGATGGTTCAAGGCTATATTAGATTTTTGCAACATTTGTAACAGTCGCAAAGTGGCATGGATGCGAGTGTCGTGGAATTGACGCCATCTTAAAAATATGTGTGAAAACGTTTTTCTCGATATGTTTATTTTTCAAAATAAATAAAGATATAGGTAATTTTTCTCTTTTAAATTCCTTTTTTCTTATATTTCCAGTTACAGAAAAACTTTGCATTAAGCAGAAAATCACATTTATATTTAATTATTACCTCAGGATACAATCAAGGATATAGCATTAAATTGTTTCATTACAAAATTCGAAAGTTACTGTAGATTAAAATAATCATGATACCATACAGACGTAGTTCTCACAAATATAGCATATTTCACCAAGAGCTATGCAGTTAAAGTTTGGATTACTTTGAGAAAGTGGCCGCAGGGTATCCCACAGTCGCGACTGACTCGTTTTAATACACATATAAAGAGTGGGACTTGTGGTCGCACTACTATCTGGTATCCGAGGAACCGCGTGCGTGTTGGCCAAATTTAAGTGGTCATTTTGTATGCATTTGATTCAGGCGCCTCCCATTTGTGGACTGTCATGTTGTTCGCATCTAAAATTAATCAATGCTATGCAGCATAATTTATTATGTCACACAGCCGAGGCACCAATGGCACCAGCAGCCACAGCCACAGTAACCGCAACCACAGTAACCACAGCCGCAGTTCTGTACGTTAACAAACAGCAAACGCAAAGCCAATATACGCATGGCCATAGGCGATTATCGTATAAAGTAGCTACACCCGGACGGACTATTTTAAAATGCATAATTCCGTCGTGCCAAATGTTGGCTCTTCAATCAAATGTGAAATTATAATTACTGTCTGCCCTACGCCATTTGATTTAATCAGGTTAATAGCATTTGCATGTCCTGTCCTGTCCTGTCCTGTCATTGTGTGCCACCTTATAAGCTGGACGGACATCTTGGCAGTTTCTATTTAGGTGCTAAATGATTTGCGGCTGACTGGCTATAAACATGCATACAAATGGCCACATCTACTTTAATTACAACTACAAGTCGGTTGATGTGCACAGATGAGATGTTGAGAGAAGAAAAAGGATGCCCCTTGGCGGTCTAAAGCTTGAATGATAATGATGTAACATATTTATGCTTTGCACTGTAGGTATATAGGTATAATACATCTTTTTGGCCTCCACGCTCAGTGACGCATGTGCGACATCTTAGCAAAAAGTTATTCATGACTGCCTGAAGCGTCGCAGCCGGAATTGCATCAATTGTCGTTCGAATGGCTTGCTTTCAATCATTCAAATTTATTGGTTTTACTTTGTAAACTTCCTGTTTGCAATATCCCCAAAGTAAAAAATCAGGCGCAGTAAGGTCTGGAGACATGGGGGGCCAACGGAATATGGAGTTTTCGATGCAATTCTGTCATAACAGGCCTGGCTGTGTGAGAAATCGCACCATCTTGTTGAAACCACACAGATTTGAAAGCGATTCTCTTTCGGCGTAGTTCTGGATAAAAAAAACTATTTCAACATCTTTAAATATCGGTCTGCAGTGACCGTAACAGTAACACCGTTCTCTTCGAAAAAGAAGGCCCGACAATGCACCACACTGTGACGCAAAGTGGATGCACTCCCGTCTCATGGAGTATCTGTGTGTTAGAATCACCCCATATTCGACAATTTTGTCCATCGGCTTCGAGGATTGCGCCTATATTCTCTTTGCACCAATTTTAAGGACTCTAGCGCGTCATAACGCCGGACAATCCAAATTCTTGTCTCAGTATCCCAATTATCCATTTTCATTAAAGGCCCATACGCAGTTCGCAAATGGGATATCGCAAATGGGATTTTTTTGTATATGAAGTTTGTCATTCCGTGCGAAAATTTTCGACTTGCGTATGGGCCCTAAATTAAAAATCAATCTTCAAAAAAAAAAAAAAAATTTTTTTGGTCGACCTCTTTGATTTTGATGATTTTTACATATGTGATAGAGCTACTAGAGAAAAGTAGCCACATAAATTTTTGTTGCAAAATTCCGATTACACTAGTTTACAAATTTTAGGGTCATCGAGTATACCTTGAAAATGAAGAGTTTTTTTTGGCTAATTTTGGGATGAGAAACACGAAAATTACATTAATTTTTTTTTCGTAAGAACCGTTTTCGAGATTTTTTTTTGTTTGCGAATATCTCGTGAACAAAATGTTTTACCGATATAAAATACAATAACATCGAAAGATACTGATGTGGCCTTTACGATGATACATGATATGTGAAGATTGAGTCAAAATTATTGAAGTTACATCACGAGATATCCACGAATAAGTGAAAACAGTGCCCAAAATATGTTTTTCGAAAAACTAAAAAAAAAAAATGTGGTACAGTCGAGGCGGTGCCCGACAGTGGAATACCCTGTACCTTTTGTGTCAAAAAAATTTTTCCTGCATATTCCATCTAAGAACTTTCCAATTGGAATTTATTTTTTTTTTGGTGCAAAACGATATTTATACCTATAAGTTCCGTAAATTTATACCGATTTTGATGAAAATCGAAAGTTACGTCAAAGAAGCTATTTTAATTATATTGGGTAAGTTTCAAGTTGATATGTTGAGGGGTGTGGGAGAAAACACGGTAAATCGATTGCGGGGGGTGGGGGGACCGCATCGATAAAATTTGGATGTGGATTTGTTCATTAGAGCCACATGAATGAGCTTACCAAAAATTGTGATTCTAGGTCACTTGTAGCCATAATTGCGTAGAGTCAAATATTGACGCAGTTTATAGGCAAGGGGAGGTGAAATTTGCACATTTTTGACTATAACTTCTGTTTTATTTGTCCGATTTTGTTCATTTTTTACACATAGATGCATGTATCCACAACGCATCGCTCTGTTAAATTTCAAATGAAAATATTAAACGGTGTGGCTAAGAACCGCGAAAATCTACAGCGGGGGAACGGGGAAAGATATTGACATGATTCAACAAACTTCATCTGCTTAGGAAATATGCGCACCAGCTGGTAAAGTTTCGTGTCTCTAGCTCTTATATTCTCCGAGATCTAGGCGTTCATACGGACGGACGGACGGACGGACGGACGGACGGACATGGCTCAATCGCTACCCGAGGTTATGATAAGCATTTTGGTATAAAGGACTTGGGGTCTGCCACGCCTCCTTCTGTCCGTTACATACATTGCACAAATCTAGTATACCCTTTGTACCTATAGGTACAGGGTATAAATAGTAACTCTTAGAATTGTGGAAGTTATGCTTATTTTAATGATGACACCTCGCGCGATCGCAATAGTGAACAGTATCTCGAAAAATGACAAATAAGCTTAACTCCTCGGAATTGAAAGATAATAAGTTTAAACTTGACACGATTGTTCGTTTTGAAATTTTAAGTTCAATTTAAAAAGTAACAATGAATAAATATCATATACCCCGTCTTCAGATATTAAAAATATCAAAGGCCACAAAAAAATCGGTTTTTTGGAAATAACATTTTACCCATACTTTAAAAATTTTCCGAATTTTCATAAAAATTGTAGGGCATAAAATTCTTGGCAAAATCAGTGTACGACATAAACTTGTACAGATAAGCGTCCTTGAGATAAAGCTTGGAAGGTGGGAAGCGTTTTGGTGCAACATTATACGATTGCCAAATGGAAGAATTCAAAAGAAGGTGTTCACACTACGTCCAATAGGAGGAAGAAAATGACTTGATGACGTCGAAACAGACTTGAAGACGATAAACATTCGCAATTGAAAAGACGAAGCGAGAGATAGAGTGAACTGGAGGAACATTGTTGATGAAGCTATGGTCCACCACGGGCTGTGAAGCTAAGAAGAAGAAGAAGGTTGTATGAGCCACTGTCGTAATCCGATTTTGCAGAGAATTTTATGCCCTACAACTTTTTAGAACATTGGGAAAACCAAAAATCCATGACCAACAACGAATCGTACTTTACGGCCAAAATACTCTACTCTTCGGTTTTACAAAATTTTGTATTTCTGTTAAAAGTTTAAAGCTTTAAGCTTTAGTTGTTTAATAAATACGTATATAAAAATACTTTGCACTTATCCTGTTTAGCCTTAACGCATTTGCACCTTACTACTAACATAGCAGTTTTCGCTTCCTTTTGATTGAATGTTTATCACATTCCAAATGGATCTATTTAACATAGCTGCACCAATACCCATCCATAAAGAAGGAAGAACAAAGAGTGCTGACCCGCAGTGCCGGTCAAAAAGTTGATTTTTAAATGCTTAAATGGTCATGGCTCATTTGAAAACCGTTGTAAGCCCGGATTGTTGTATATATGGCCTCTAAGTGATTCCTTTTTGTCCCTCGCCCATGCCAAACAGAGATTCAGTTGGCAACAACGTTTTGTTAGTATGCACCTGGCCAACTGTAAACAGTTAACTGTTAACAAAGCCAAACAGCCGAGAGTGTCTACAATGTCAGACAACGGCACCAACATGACCAGTTCCCGTAACCTCTGTTCAGATTGTAGCCACTCCACGCACACGTACATATTCACACTCGCACGCACACACGCACACTCACACACGCATTGCAATCGCACAAAAACTAATTACATTATTTCAAGTTGTTGCAATCAGTGCGTATGCCTACGGTTTACCCCAATGGCCATCATGTTCGGATTCAATTGAATGGCAGAGAAAAACGGGTAAAAATCTGACCACTGTATGTTGCTTTTGTAAAAGGCTCGCAGGACATGCCAATGCACGCAAATCACTACAAAATGCAATGGACAACCATGTGGGCGGTCCGACCAATGCTTTGCATCCATACGTACAACTCACCATGTCACAGTGGTTCAAATTATAATTCATAGGTATATATTTTTATGGCTAACTCAAGTTAAAGAAGTTAATAATGTTTTTGTAAACAAATAAGTCTTCTTTTGGTAAATTTACTGCCGTAGGCAATAGATAGTAGGTACAGATTCTATACGGTTGTACAATGGATATCCGGCTTGATTCCGATCCGGATCGCAAGGTATTGGACTATATTCATATTCTTCGGCTTATAGACAAAATAATTAATCCTTGAAACTAAAACAGCGATCTCAAAAACATATGCTTAAAATGATCTGACCTCTGAAAACGAAAAACTAATTTTTTTAAGGACACTTAAGACGATTTTTTATGATTAGAAAGCTTTTTCGATACTTTCGATAGATGACAATAACGATAGATCCATTTGGAATAATATAACCAACTCAGTTTACATATTTGCACCCACAGCAAAAATTCTCAAAAATTACGCACCTTGACCACTGTACGTTACCTTCAGACTGGTTAGTATTGCATCGCGACATCAACTCTGTTGGCTGCTTTACGAGCCGCATCGGTTGGCATGCTGGCCCAGCTGCAGGCTAGCTACGTCATGGTACACGTGTCTGCTAGGCAGGATTAATGCTGCCGGCTGCAGTGTCCGATGGCCGGAAAAAAAAAACAGAAAAACAGCCGCCAATAATTCACGGGAAAGCAATGTGCATAAAAATCGCAGCATCTGCAACATTTGCATGAACATTTTATTTGCTCTTATTTGTTTGTGTATCAATGTGTTTGTGTGTGTGTGTTTGTGTGTGTGTGTTTGTGTTTGTTAATTGTTGCTATGCAACAATAACAATAAGCAGCCACCGATGAACGTGCCTCCATTTTGGTTGTTATTATAATTAACAGCATAGTAACCCTGTCAAGAGGGCGTGACTTGGCAGCAGTACTTTCAATTAAAAGTTATTAAACGCTTGTCAGCTGCTAGGTCTGTAATTATGCAAATCAAAAGGCTTAAAGCTTTAAGGCACTTAGAGCCCAAAAAGCCGCATCTAATTAATCGAAAGTTCCAGTGCATTTGAATTGCATTTTCATTGCTTTTAATTAAAAAATGCCGCTGCTTTGAGCTCACTTCGAGTTGTTTTGTTTGAGCGCAGAAAAGTAGGCAACGAAATGGAGCCAAACGAATTTGAGGCGTAGTTGAGCAGCAACAACAAGAGAAAATTTACATGCACACAAAATGCCTAACGAAGTATAAAAAAGTTTCACAACACTGAAACATTAGCAACACCACAAATACCTCAGTATGTGTGTGTGTGTGTTTGTGTGTGTGTGTGTCTGCCTTCGCCTTTTGCACCTTGACCACATTTTGTATCTGCCCATTTGTTGTAGATACTGTGCTTGTAATTGTTGTTGCTGTTGCCACAGGCAATTCGATTGCTAAATACTTGCCACAAAATAAATTCCAATTTTGAGCCAAATTCTTGTTTGATTGCAAGCAATTATTGCATATCAAGCAACTTGGTAGACCACCATTGTTTTGTCAAATTTAAATCAATGTCCCTGCCATTATTAGCCACAAAAACTTGGTAACCAATAAAAGATGATCTATGCTTGGGTTGTTTAACATTAAGTTTAATTTATAGTATGAAAAATATTTTATGCTTTTAATCAATGTTTATTATTAAAAATTTTATTTAATTTCAAGATGAAATGTCGTAGTTTTCGTTGGCACTTTGTAGCATAAATATTTAGTATATGCATTCCGAGTATTTTCAGTATGAGTTCCATTCAATAAAAAAAAGTGCAATAAAGGAACTGCCCAAAAATATGACAAAAAAGGAATAAGTGAAAAAATTCGGGAAAATTCTGGGTTTACTCAGTATCGACATTTTTGCAAAAATCTGCACAAAATCGCCTTATACATTTTTTCGGTACTTTAAAGCTGTGGTGAGCAGTCTCTCAATTTACATAAGTCGCAAGGCTATTGCACCAAAATCTGCCGCAGCGCTGTGGGCTCATGCACGGTACAAGCTCTCTCTCGTTTTTGCTTAATTGCGGTTCTTTCTCTCTCGTGCTCTTTTTCTTACTGCGCTGCTTACTCACACAAAGATATGTTTGTTTGTATGTAATTTTCATAACACGCATGGATAGGGCACAAAATTCTGCCGCAGCTCAGTCGGCTCACGCAAGGTGCAAAAGTATCAAACCTCTCTCGTGTTTTTGCTTGATTGCGGTTCTTGCTCTCTCGTGCGCTCTTTTGCAGCTTTCTCTAAAAGCGTTCATAAACATTTGAATCTTGTGTCTTATAGATTTATGTATCTGTCATAAATATGACTGCTACTTTAATGATTCTGTATAACCTGTGTCCAGTTTAGGGTAAACTCTATATATAGGGTGGGCCATCTGTTGGTTTGTTTGTTAATCGCTTTTTATATTTTTTTGCTTTCCAACAAAATTGGGCAAATGACTATGGAAAATAATATCCCCCAAATGGCAGCCGCTGCGAACATCGTAATTTTCGAAAATTTTTTCCGACGAAAACTCATCTGGTTGGTCTCCTATCCGTTGAACGAATAAGCGACGCTTATAATGGTGCTTGGGCTTCAATTGATGCGTCATTTATATCTTGTAAACGTGTAAATGCAGATCCGCATACAAAATTCGACGCAAAGTGGTCCTAGCAAGGTATCGTCGACACTGGTCTTAACTAACTGGTCTTATTCACAGAACGACACCTGTAGCATGACTAAAATAAAGTAGTTTTGAACTTGACATATGTCGAAGGGCATTCACTTTTACGAGTATGTTCCAAATAATGAGTGCTTAACAGCCAAACCAACAGATGGCCCACCCTATATTATAGACCTTTCTGGTTGAGAAAAAACTAAAACTACCAGTCTACCTGACTTTGAGCTTATTTTATTAAATAAAGTAATCTTTTAAAAGTGAATATACAATTTTGATAGTTCACAAAAAATAAACGAAGAAAAATTGGTCGTGAAGCGAAATATTTTTGCGGCCATATTTCGTCGTTCAGCTATAGAGATATTAAATATTAAAATAAACTGATTTATAAGAATAAGAATTGAAGTAATACGTGCAGTCTCTTTATTCCTTGTCAAATGTAGTGAAATCATTAATCTCAATTGCTGCTGTAGAGGGGCTGCGACGTTGAGTTCGTCTACAGCACATCGAACAGAATTGCTTAAACAAAATATAAAGTAGAACTGTTGCAAGGATACCAACAAAAAAACAAATTGCTACGAACACCTTATCCGCCATTTGCAATGCATGAGACAGCCGCAAGCACAAACACATACACGTATGCATATACATGCATACAGCTAGATGTGGAGAGCGAAATAGAGAACGGAAGAGCTGTCTGACCTTAGTTTCTCTGTCTGTCATAACTCAAACTGTGGTGCAACGTTATGCAATCGAAAGCAACGCTGCGGTGGCATGTTGCCATTTTTCAAAAATTCAATTGTATTTACAATTCAATTTTTGTGATCAGCAACGCGCCAACGACATTGACAGCCCCGAGAAGCCGGAGAACTTAGAGACACTTTGATGTGACAGCTTAACTGCAGGGGGACTTCCAGGGCCAAAGCTGCAAGCGTCGGCTACATGACTGCAGCCAAAATACGTCGTCAATGAAATGCAACTTGTGATTGAACTTTACAACTTTTAGCCAAAAAATGCTTAACAAATTTATCGAGCGCAAAAATTAATCAATTTGGGGGACTACCCCCAAAAAAAAAGCCAAGCAATAAATGGCCAAATAATTACGCTAATTACATGCACTTATAGTCGCTCAAATTAATAAAGCTACTTATGTAAGTAAAAGCAATTTACTTATAGGTATATAAATAAATAGAGCGCAGCGGAAACGGAAGCGCAGCGAAAAAAAAAGACCTCACATCCGCTTGGCCATCAATCACATGGAAAAAAATAAATGAAATGGCTTACTTCTGTGGGCGGAACGTCCAAAAAAAAAAAAAAACAAAACAGGCAAGTGGCAGGGCATAAATAAATCAGTTTTTGAGACATTTTCGGGACACATGAACAATAAGAAGAGCTACAAAAATTGCGTACATAAAGACGGGCGTGACCAACTACGTCGTTACTCAAAGTAGTGTAACGCCTTGGGATACCCTGCAGCAAAAAAAAATTAATTACTTTAAGCATTAAAGTGTCAACCTTAGTACCTAACAAACAAACAGTTTGTTATTTTAACTTATGTAACTTTTATTTATAAATTAATTGGCTCTAATGCTAGTTAAGTCTTTTTTTAATTTCAGTGACAATTTTTAACTCCATTAAGATTGAGGAGGATGAACACTGCAAATCGACTGGGTATGGTATTGTTAAATGTCAACATTGGTTTTATTTATCAAACTCACTTAAGGGTATACCCCAAATTTGTTGGTAGTCATTTCAGATGATAGATTTATATAACCACTTCGCAGACTGGCTGAAAACACAGCTTTGGAACAGCTTGCTTTTATGGAAAATGCAGCAGATATCGATTTAAGTGACAAACTTTATATGCTTTGAAATTTTTATACATTTTTTGATTTTATGAACTAAAAGCTCTCTGCGTTTAAATGAGTTCTAAAAACTTTACCTATTTCATAATTCATTTTGGGTTAAGTCAGAAAAAAAATAATTAAAAATAATTGCCACTAAATATCTAACTGGAAGTTGGCATGAATATAATCTTAAAATATCAAAGAATATTTAAAAAATGATTTCAGTTTAAAATTTAATTCCTCTTGCAACAAAATATTCGGTTTCAAACCAAATGAAAAATTCGTTTTAATGAAATTGGGAGCACCAAACATTCGGCTTCAAAGCGAATCTGAATATTTCATTTTTAACTTAAATATCTTAAAGCTAAACGGAACCTCTCTCTTTTTTCCTGAAATCATGCAACTCTTTGCAAAATTTAAGTACTTGATTGATATTTAAGAAATTGTTATACATCGTGCTCGTGATTTGAATTTTTGAAGTATTTCAAAGAAGCATGAAATCTGAACAGAAATTATTTTTGCTATTGTTTTTGTATAATATTTATATATAAATATTACACAAGGCCGTTTTTTGTGACATCAAAGGCTCCTAGACGGATCCCGCGATTTCAACAAATGAGGTATCAATCGAAAGCTATTTACACCTAGATGTGCAATAAGGTGTTATTTTTTCGATTAAATCTTTATTTTGGTGGATATCGCTAAAATAAAATTTCAGTCATTGCTATAAAAAGTGCGAAAAGGAAGGCCGATTGAAATTACTATGCGTGGGTGTGAAAAGATGCGCATATTTTTATTTGCAGTGAGCGTAATAAAGGCAAGCGTGTATGTGTAAGAAGCAAAGTTTGCTCTCTTTGGTTTCTCTTTGATCTTATTTTGCAATTGTGAATTGAAGACAATAGGTGTAAACGGCACGGCTAATCTGTGTCTTTTTTTTGTCATTTTAGTTTCTGAAGCAAAATCAAAGTTCTTATTAGAAACTGACATCTGGCTACCCTACGACTGCAGATGCAAATTACGCGATTGACACGTTCGGCCAAGCGTTGCAGTGTTATTATATATGTATTATTTTCTGCAAAGCTATTTGTATATTATGCAATGAATTATCTGGCAATTTTTGCCGCCGGGTTCACTAGTGAGACTAAATTTTTTAAATTCAAAGTCAAGGCTTAAAATGATACTCACTTTTTGTCTAAGCGCATAGTGCCAAAGTCTGACTTGGTCTTACATCCAAGGAACAGAGAACCTAAAGTTAGGTCTAAAACCAAAAAAAAGCCCGATGGAACGCGCCAATGTCGAAAAATAGCAAATTTTGGCTCAATCCACCAAATATGACAACCCAGATCGAGCCGGCTATTTGTTAAATTTGCAATCTAATTGATACTGTGAAAACTCCAATCTTCAGCCAGTTACATATACTCGGATGAACTTAATATACTCTTCTACTTTATGAGTTACGGGTATATAAAAACAAAAGCGGCCGAAAGGGTGGAAGATGCGTTAGGCTTATGCATTAGTGTATCTGTGTGTGTACTTTTGTCGGTGTATGTGTCCGTTTGCCAGTGTTTTTTTTTTGTTTGTGTATTAGTAGAGTGGTTTTTGTACGCTTGTGGTTTTACAGTGGCAACAAAACCTGCCGGACCACAGTAAAATGCCGGAAGTAGGCGTGTCTGCGTGCTGACGGAAGTGCGCTTCAATGCGTGTTGCTCTTTCCGTGTGTGCGTGTGTGTGTGTGTGTTACATTATAAGCTCAATGGCACTTAGCACACATTTAAGCCGCTTTGGATTTGAGGCTTCGCCCAGCTTTATTGGTATGTGTGTGTGTGTCTCAGTGTTGGACAACAAAACATTTTTTGTTGCTTGCCATTGTTTGCCACTTAATGTGTCCCATTCGGAAGCCTGAAAGTTGGCAAAAATGTTGCTCACATTATTCACGAAAAGTTTTGTGCTTCAACAGTTGGCCCAGTGCCCATATAACCAGTTAGCAGCCTTGTAGTATTTTGGCACATGCTGCCATTTTTGCAATTATTTCATTTTGCATTTTTTACCCCCAAGTCATTTAAAATAATTGCAAGCACTTGTGACAGCTACACCAAGAGGCTTCTTTCTACCCTTCTCTATTTAACAAAAGTTGACTATTCAACAAGTTGTTTAGTGTGAGTGCGAGTGTGTTTTAGTGTATACATGTATGCGTGCATCATTTATGTTCTCACAGCGAATTTAAGTGCAACAATTTGTTAGCTGTGCTTTTACCCCCAAACATAATTGAGGCTAATTAAAATATAACAAATGGCTTAATATAACACAGTGAGTGCGATAACAGTTGGCAGCAACTCAACCCTTCGACAATCGGGCGTATACGTAATGCGAGTTTAGTGGGCCGTTTCATCTCAAATCACCTAGAGCCTAAGCCCGACCTTCCACAAATTTGTGAATATTTGATTACGTACTTTTTCTTGTTGAATAAAGTGATCGAAAAAAAACGATAAGCAGCTTATATACTATACACATAGACGTATATAGCGCATGTACAGTACTGGAAGGAAATTTTGTTTAATTTTTTTTTGGGGCAAACCCCAGCTCTAAATGGTGGGGCCAACTAGACGTCCAGCTCGAACTAAAAATACGTCAGGAAGCTATTTGGACAGCAAATCAAATAACTCTGATTAGTAATTTAGCTTTTCATCCCTTATGCCGTTCATTCAACTTTCATTTCGATACCATATGTTCTAAATGTGTATTAAGATTTTTTTTGAATAAATAAATTATGTTTTGTAAAACAATAACATGCTTTTTTAATTTATAAATGAAAAGCCATTCAATTTAGATCATATCTGTGCTAAGCCACCCAAAAAATAGGCGGTCGGGTTTACCCCACTATTTTTGAAAATTTAAAAAATGTACTCTTTTGAAAAATGGGCATATGGTCAGATATGCCCATCAGTCGTTCTAGAAAGTTACGGCAAGCGTTAGCTTCAATTTGGTATATCGGACGAGTTCATACGATGCCAAATAAGCATTTTATAGTCAAAACCAATTTCTAAGTCGCATTTGCCCCACCTTACCCTATATATTTTCATATCACTTGCTTTATCGAATCATAGTTAAAAACCGCTTCCAATAAACTGAGAAAGCAAAATTTGTATTTTATTTCTTTTCAAGCACCTTATCCGATCCATGTGGACTGCAGCCAACAACTCCATTGTTTCGAGATGGAAAAACAGCATCAGAATCAAATTCGTCCCTCACACATGCTGCTATATAGATCACACTTGTGGATGAGCCTTAGGTTTAGATATCCTCAATAGCCTCTACGCATTTTTCGAAATGAGTCAAAGCCAATGAGGATTTTTCGGTCCATACATTTTTTTTATTACTTAAGGCCCATACGCAGTTCGAAAAATTTCCCAACTGTGATTTTTTTTTTATATGAAGTTTTGTCATTCCGTCGAAAATTTTCGAGCTGCGTATGGCGTTAGGGTAAAACAACAGCTCAAGTAGACTTTTGAGAATATTTGCTTTAATTTTTCTACTTATTATTTTTAATTTTTTTCTTTTGTTTCTTCATATTTGTAATTGCATTCAAATGTTAATGAGCAACCTGAAAAAAAGAATTTACGCCAAAGATTAGATTAAGTTACAAAAAAAGTTTTTGACAATTAGTCTGACAGCTAACTGTAGTAAGAACCTTGTTTTATATATTTTGCCTTTGAAAGAGGATGAAATTAAAAGGAATTAAAGAAAAAAGCAAAGAAAATGGAACAGAAATTCGGCTATTGAATAAAAAGTACGTAGAAGACTCTTTAGTCCTCTTATTAGAAGCTCAAACAAAGTCGGTTCTTCCAACCTATGTTCCGAAGTGTAGTAAAAAGGAATATTTTTAAGTAAATTGTTTCTTTTTTACTAATCAATTTTTTAATGCCTAGGAATGGCAGCTGTCTCACCAATGGTTGCTTAGTATTTTCATAGAAGAAAATGAAAACTGGAGGAACAGAGAGAGTTGCCAGAGCTAAGGATGTATTAGGAGTAGAGTAGAATATATGTACAATTTATATCCAATGGAACAAAGCCATATTCCGACGTGTTTCGGAAAACGAATTCGAACATTTTATTCGTATTCGTTTTGAAACCAAATGTTTAGTGCTCGCAATTTCAACAAAACGATTTTTTTATGTGTTTTTGGCAACATAGGTCAAAAAGTGTAAACATTTTAAAATGAAATAATTTTTTAAATATTCTTTGACATTCTTAGATTATATTTATGCCAATTTCAAGTTAAATAGTTATTGATAAATATTATTAATTGTTTTTTTTTTTTGAATCAACACAAAAAATTGTATGCACAGCTCTAGCCAAATTTTTATATACTCCATGTCTGCCATAAAAAAAAATTTCCCTTATAATGCATAGTCGTGCATAATTTCCCTCGAAAGGTGTAAAGCTGTGCTAACAATGAGCAAGGGAAATATCAGTAGATGGGAACAGCGCAATATTCGGATTTGATAGCACGCAAAAAGGAATCCGAATAAAATTGTTAGTTTTGATGGCTCTACATAAGCTCATATTTAACTCATAGTTTTATATAAATTTCAAAGCAGCAAAATCAAAAGTAAATAAATCAAACTATCAACGCCCCGTTAATTTATTTTGCACCATGCCACCATGCTTTACGCTTAATTCTTCTTTATAGTAAGTATATAATATAATTATAAAATAATTAAGTTCCCACGCCTCATTTGCCTTATATACTCGCGCACTGTCAGACAGCTGACATATTTCGTAGCATTATCTGACTTTGTGTTTAATTGTATTAGTTGGCGCTTGACATAAGCGCATTATAATGCTTCATAAAACTCGCCCATATTGCCATGTTGTCAATCAAGATAACTTTAGGGCGCCCACTCGCCGCTCCACTCAAGCCCCTCGCCACACTGTATCCCTCGCTTATTTTGCTTACAATCAGAGAATTCCTGCAATTACGCGCTCAGCGTTCAATGAGGTGAAAGCAATTCGACTGTATTTTTGTTTTTTTTTTTGGAAATTGTTTCGTTTTGTTCTTGAAACCTAAACGACTTTGGCTCTCTTTCCGCCCTATAACCTGAATGACTTAATTGCTGTGCGCATTTAAGGCCTCCAGAACAAGTTCAACTTAAATGTTGGCTGGAAAAAAATCAATAGACTAAAAAGTAATTGCCAGTTGCCAGTTTGAACGTTACGCCAAATGCCTAAGATATTTTCACGCGGTTTTAGTATCGTTGTCGTTAACCTGACAGTAAGCAAATTTTCTGGCCAAGACTCGAGTTCTAACTATAATGTGCCCAGCACACGCAATGGCAAAGTGTTAGCAGCAAGTGGAACAAGGCTTAGTGGAAAGGCCAGACTAATCAGGCCTTGACTTGGGCAAAAACTACAGACCCTTTAGAACGAAACTCAAGTTGAAGCTAAAGACAAGCATCTGGAGGTCTCTACCAATGTTTAAGCAGCAGCTTGTTAACTCCTGCACACATACAAGCACACATCGAAGAAAAACTAATTGCGCAGTTATGAAGTTTAGATACACTAACAGCGTATGCATATTTTGAGCAAGATATCGGTTTTTTAAAGGAGCTGCAAAAATGGATCCAAGAATTAGCGAAATAAAAAAATTCGGAAGAAAAATAATAATAAAAATGCCAGCCAATTTTCATAACAAACAAATTAATAATTGAACCGATTTCGATTAAAACCGGCACAGTACCGATTGGTCATAGTAAACCGATTTCGATCAAATTTTGTTTTTGGAAACTCTGGAAAAATTCCCAATGCCAAATTACGATAGCTTCATCAACCAACAAAATTTTTATTTTTTTTTTATGTATATGGGATCTAGATAATAAAAGCCCGATAACGAAAAAATAAAATGAACTTCTTTCGCTTTTTTTTTTGAATCGTTTTTTAGGGTAATTCAATAAAGTGCTTTTATTTAACATTAATTAATTGCTACTATACAATATGTTTAAAGACTTCTCTAGTGTTAGTTAAAAAAATATTTTAATTAGTATCATATCCTTGTGTCCTTATTGTGTTACAAAAAAATATAGTTTGGTTGTAACCAAAAAATTAACAAAAATGTCACATATATATGTGAGAATAGCGGTTATCAGCTGACCATTAAGTATAGAAGTTGGCAGCGTTATTAAAGTAAGGAAAGACAAGAGTTGGCAGCACTAAAGCAGCAGTGCGGAGTATTTGAGAGGGCAGCCAGAGAGTTAACACGTGAGTTTGTTACGCAGTTAAAAAGTAATGAAGTAAAGAAAGTAAAACGTAAGCTTAGTTACTTTAATAATGAAATAATAAACTAAATAAACATTTGTTAAGTGAGCTTATGAAAAAACCGAAGAAGTCCGCGTTTTATTTGAACGTACTCGAGCTTTGACAGCACCAGTTCTATATATGTATATTTAGATTAAGATAAAACAAAAAAGAGGAGATGGTATAAGGAGGGGATGGGATTAGGGGTTTTGGGATTACGAGAGATCAGAGTTATTCTGATAGACACCAGAATTTGGCCAATTTCTGGTATGAGTACTTTTCATGGATGCTCATATGAAGCGCCAATTTTCTACTTCCAATGAATTTTCTGGTATTGATTTATATTAACTTCTTTCGCGTGACCTAATAAAGGATCTTATCTAAAAGTTTAGTTGCGCTATCTTTTACCATCTCTGAGATCTGTGCGTTTAAACATTTAATCAATCAATATCTTTTGTCCTGTTGATTCATGATACCGCTATATGAGGTCGAATAATCATATGGCTAAGTTATGGAGTTTTCAACGCGACTTAAGGATTTAATTATTCCTACTGTCCCATAGAATAATTCAAAGCTGTTATTTTTGCAAATTAAGAAAGATATCAATCAAGTTCCTAACTATTAAAGGCAGTGGCGGATCCGCGGGGGGTTTTCGGGTCCGGACAGTCTTTTGGGAGCTCCGATATATATACACCTCGAAGTGAAGAACCCCCCCCAAATCCTGGATCCGCACCTGATTAGAGGCCTCCTTATGGGTAAGCTGTTTGTTCAGCAGAGAATCTATGATAGATTTGTGGTCCGATAACAGCGTATATAAAACAGCTGATATATTTAAGCATAGAGGAAAGAAACCATAAGAACTCCCAAAGCTCTGCAGCCACTTCTTAGATACCTTATTTCCAGTTTATACAAAAGAACAATTTTTTGAAGTATTTTAACGATAATTCTTTTCGCAGCTTGTTGCTATTTTCGGTTTTGGTATTATATATACATATGTCAAATTTGGTATTAGAGCATATCCATATACCTATATCTACCTGGAGGTGTTAATCACTGCACTTTTGAGTGTCTTTTGAAATCAAATAAAATATGATTTTACGAAAAAAAACCTCCATTGTTGCCAAGTTCTATTAAGAAATCCGGCAATACTATTTTGGCACCACCTTACCATTCTCATACAGATAGATGAAATATGATTCATTGCATATCCCTTAATGCCCTTCAAACTTTTTGGCAAACTAACAATAATATTTAGACATGTAGAGTATAAAAAAATGAAATGAAACTTTCATTTGAACATTTGTTTGTGGCTTCGTTATTTTTTCGGCTTACAAGTTTTTGAGGCAGCTGCGTAAAGTGAATTTATTTCTAGCCACAGTTTGTTGCAACAAAGATAGCGAAGAAGATAGATAGAAAGCAAGTGTGTGTAAGTAGTAGAGCAACAAAAATAAGAGAGGGGAAGAGACCTAGCCCCAGTTGCTTTGGGGCCCCTGCTCGGGCTCGGCGGTCAAGGCTGGCGCACCTGCAACTGTTTGGCGCTTTGGCTCTTTGGCTTGTAAATTTATGCCCATAAAAATGCACAAAAGGAAGCAGAAAATTGTTGTGTGTTAAAGAAAAGAGAATGAGAGAATGGGCCAAAGGAAGAGCAAGAGAGCTGCTTGTCGACATCAGAGTTGCCAACGCCAACGCAGGCGATATAAAAAATAAAATCAACAATAAATTTTGCATGCAGAAACATTACGAAACAATGGCGCCTGGCTCTGCTACGCTCGCTCGGCTGCTTGTCTCCTCCTCTGCTCTTAACCTTTTTCTTTTTTACATTGCCACATATAACGTCGCTTACACACACTAACACACAGTGCCACCCACACACAGAAAGTGAGCATGCTTGCAGGCAACTTGCAATTGGTATTTTTATTGCGTGTTCAACACGGCGTATGCGTAATACAAGCAATACAGCACCCCCTCGCACTTTGCTGTCAGCCATTTTATAGCCCTGCACTTTTGACTTATGCGCCATAAAATTAAAAATAAATACAAAAGAAATTTAAAAAATGTATTTTATATTTATTGAACTTATATTTGCTTTTAAATAAAACCCTTTGCAACCGAAATTGTTGCTATAAAAATGTATGTCAATTTCCTTTATATGCATTTTATGTACAAGTATTGTATATATGTATACCGTCTGTATGTCGAGTATTTATGGCTGGTACGTGCGTCTTCTTCCAGCCAAAATGTTTAGTTAACACATCAAAGTACAACGCGCCACGCCCACCTCATACGCTACGTTGCGCACAAATACCCCTTATAAGCTCAAGCAACATTAGCAGTCACGTCTGTCCGTGCTGATGCTGATGAACTCTAACCGGGAAAGCTTCCAACTCTGACCCGGCCTAGACGCATTCCCTTGATTAACAATGTCGTCGGGGCACGCACGCTGCTGCCTTTTTTTTTTTGAACACAGAAGAAACAACACGCAGTCGGTTGCCATCATTAATCAACTTGCTAGGCATTGACATAGGTATAGAAGGAAATGTTAGCAAATTGCTGTAGCATTAACCTGCACAAAAGACAACATTGGAACAAAAAGGGTAACAGAAGTCGGCAAAGGACATGAAATTCGCATTGACACATCATTTGGAAGCGATTTGAGACTGATTAAAAACAACAACTTCTTTGTAACGTGAAAAGATGGAAACATTTGTACAGGATGAAATACTTTAAAGGTTTCATTATCACCAACAGCATCCTGCTAGTTGTATATGATACAGATCTTAAAGCAATAAGGCTACTCTACGGCAGAGCATTTCAATTCTATATATAATATTTACGAAAATAGTTATTTATTTAAGAAAAAAATGTTTACATTCAATCAACTGTGTGATGGAAATGCGTATCCTTAATGCAAACACATGCTTTGTAACTACAAAACTGGGGAACATGGAAACGCAAAAAAAGGAGCTGAAGCTAGAGCTAGAAAGCACTTGATTAAATTGAAATTTAAAGGAATTGTGAGGATTCAACCCTAAAAGTCAATAAGAAGTGCTGCAAATCTGGCTTATACGGCACATTTGGGATTTATATCGTTGTAGACCGACCAAACCTATTCAACTTATCTGTTTTTCCACTGATTTTTAAAAAAATTATACTTTATTAAAAAAACATCGATTTTGTAAAGAATCTTACGCCCTAAACCTTTTAAGAATATTTGGAAAAAAAGTAAATCACAATGTTATTTACAAAGAACCGATTCACACAAATCGGTCACACAACCTTTGACCGTCATAATCGGGAGAGGGGGTCATGATATTCATTATTACTTTGAAAACTTATCTTAAAATATCAAAACGAACAATCATGTCAATTTAATTCATTCAATTCCGAGTAGTTTTGCTTTTTTGTCATTTTTCTGAGTAAAGTTTACTGTGGAAACCATGCGAGGTCACTAAAATCAGTATAACTTCCACAACTCTAGGAGTTACTAACTTTTTATCTGTTTTTGGGATTTTATACGCATTAAACGGATTAGACAGTTTTTTTAACGTGGGAGATCACTTTTGAATTTTAAAATTAAAAAAAAAATTATTTTTTAAAATAAAAAAAATTACAACTAAAAAAAATAAAAAATATTTTTTTTTGTTCAATATTGTTAAAAAAATAAAAAAAAGTAATTTTTAATTCAATATTTTATCTATCAGGTTAAAATAATTTGCCTCAATATCTTTTAGTTTAAGAGATATGGCTTGTCAAAAAAATGTCTAAGAATGAAAAAATCAATATTCAGTTATCGATTACTCGATAAATAATCGGAATTTTGCAATAAAATAATAATATAAAAAAATTAAAATAAAAAATTGTATTAATACATATATCAACCGTATGAGAAATATGATTGCAACTTATAGGAAACTAAAACTGGTAAATTATTGCCTATATCCTCTCCCCTTTTTATACGATCTTCATGATTTTTACTGCGTAATATTCCTAGCAATGGCTTCTACACAATTGATTAAGGGGCAACGCGGAGTTATTTTTCGAAAGTAACACCGAAAGCGGATAAGACGTTTCTTTGGGGAAATGGAGCCAATGCTGATCATTGCAAAAAGAAATAATGGTTTGCCACGCATTTTTCTTTTTTATAAATCTTGTATACCTTTGACCATATTAGTTATATCGAGGGATCTTAATCTTCTAATTTTTAAAATAAAAATCAGGAAATGAAATAAAAATTATAAAATAATGCTTAAATATCAATCTTTCTTTTAAAAATTAAAAACAAATAATTAACTAAATTAACTTATTGTCTTCAGACAGATTTTAAATAAAATATGACAAATAAAAAATGTGTATAATATATATAAATTGAAAGTAAAGTAAAAAATAAATATTGAATTTAAATATCTCTTTAAGCAAGGGGTGCACTATACTGGTTGACTGTGATGTGCACTTCAATAACTTTCCATCGATGCCTAAAATATC
Source organism: Chymomyza fuscimana (assembly GCA_949987675.1). Lineage (NCBI taxonomy): Eukaryota > Metazoa > Arthropoda > Insecta > Diptera > Drosophilidae > Chymomyza > Chymomyza fuscimana. The sequence goes on from OX465089.1 coordinate 4,957,491, forward strand.
CTTGAAGAATCAATCTTAAGCATTCCATAAAATAAAAAACCAAATTTTTACTATTTTTTAAACCAATAGGCGTATTACAATACCCTACCACGATGCCTATACATGTCCTTCAAGGACATAAATACATTGGGATTTGGAACTTGCTTCTTTACGCCATCTAAGCCAGATGCGAAAAAATAACTCAGATACTATACAAGAATTTTTTGATTTATTTTTTGGTATATATATAATAAGTAAATAGAATCGAAATTGCTTAAAAAAAAAAACAGAAAAACCAAATTTAATAACATGTTGGCATTGAGTTATGTATAGCTACCTACGCATTTCCTAAAATAATAATCATTTGATGTGGCCCTAAAACACTAAAAATCAAATATATGCCAATTCCCTTTCAGGGAGCCCAAAATGCAGCAACAATTACATAAACCTAATAACTTGATGGCCCGGCATAAACATCAAACCGAAGAAGCTGCAAAGCTGCCCACAAAGACCCAACAGAGCCACAAACTCCCAACCAAACAGCAGCAGCCAAAAAACAAAAAAAAAGTACCCGGGGAAAAGGGAACAAATATAAAAGGCAAGAGCCAAAGAGCAGTTAGAGCAACGAAGGAATGCCCAAAGGAATTGTGTCCTAGTAATGGGCGTGGCAGATACCAAGCCAGATGCCAAGCTGCTGCTAGACTCGGCTTTGACTTGGACTCTGCTACATTTTATGGCCACAAACACTTTTCGTAACGTTTGCTAAACTTTTCAATGAAAATGGCAGCAAGTTGAGGCTTTTAATGTCGCACGGACAAGCAACATACTCGGCCTTGTTGTTGCATGATGGGTTCTTGCTGTTGTTGTTGTTGCTATGCGGTTGCAAATACACTTCACTTATTACACTTACAACTGTAAACGAGCTTGGGCCTTAGCCCCGGGGCAGCCACTGGGGGTCGCATGAATATTGCAAAAGTAAAAGTAAGTGAAAGCTGCCACTCAGTGTCTGTGTGTGTGTGTTTGTATGTTGCATGTAAAAACAGAGAGAGAGGGAGAGAGACAGAACGTGTATCTGCTGCCTTAAGACTTGCCGCAACAATTTATTAAGCGCCTTAAAAGCATACACAGCTGCACACACACACACACATACAGTGCAACAATTGAGTTTGTTGTTTTGCTGCACAATTTTTTTGTTGCCTCTTGGCATTTTATATACAAAACACCGCGAAGAAAATGACGCACAGTGGGACATGCTGATTTTTTTTGTTGTAAAAATCATATGGTAGCCTATAAAAAACTAAAGAGAAATAGGTTGCATAATCTTTCGAAGCTCTACCAACTAAACTATTTATATAATATTTTCGTTCGTGAGATTCGTTTATACTCTTTAAAAAAAATGTCCTTCAAAATTGTGATTTAGCACCACTGTGCCATTCGCCATACACGCATGTTGATGACTATGATGATGACGTTGCAATGACATGACAAAAACACACACACGCGCAACTCTTTTCCTCTCCGCCAACGTCCCATTCTCCTTCAAGCAGGCAGTCTGCAATTTGTTGTGAAAAAAAACAAAAGATGGCAACGAGGCAACTGTCAGCTTTGTTGCACGCTCATGAGCTAATGGCAATTTGGCTGTCGTTTTAAAATGGCAAAACCGAGAGCCCTCTTCGGGCGAAGTGAGGTAAAGTGAGTGTGCAATAGAAAATGTCGCATTTGCTTGAAATTGAAATTCGTTGCAAGTTGTTGCTTGGTGTAGTCATTTTTTTTGCAGCATCTTGTATCTTCAGCCATCAATCATGTAACTGCTATGCGTGTTGACATTTTTCAAATGAGTTAAAAGTTGCGGCTGCAGGGCTCACGCTGCGTATACATCATCCACGCTTAATGCATCGCAAATGAGCTGAAAAGTATGCTTTAAATTTTAATTATTTTTTTTTTTAATGGGTGGCAATGCAATTATTAGTGCTCATGAGAGTGTTTGTACGTAAGTATGTGTGATTCGCCTGAGTATTAACTAAAAGTGATCTAGTAAAGCAAATGTAAGACTGTACAATGCCAAATATGCGTAGAGATACTGTGTTGGGTTCCTCATCCAGGAGCATCGCAGAAGCCGCACAGCAAGCAAAAAGAAATACCTTGTAAGTGTGACCAGCTGCATTTGCGGCTATAAAAAACTGACCAAGGCAGCATGATCAACAAACAGCTTAAAATCCAACTAGAAACTAAGCTGGATACCGATAGTAAACTTTAATCATAAACAACTTTTATATGTTAAGGCCTGTACGCAGTTCGAAATATTTCGCACGGAATGACAAAACTTCATATAAAAAAAAATTCCCTTTTGTGATATCTCATTTGGGACTTTTTTTTTAAATGAAGTTTTGTCATTCCGTGCGAAATATTTCGAACTGCGTACAGGCCTTAACATAACAACAGCTTTTCACATATGCGGCTCTAAAAAAAATTTGAAATAAAATATGCCGCGAGTATTTTAAATTTACGTAATTGGTATACATTTTTTTTATTCAAAGCAGTGTCAAGCTCTGTTTGAACACGTTAGCATAAATTGTTTGAACCAACAAGCATTCGCCCGGAGAAAAGACCTTCCAGTCGAATAATTTTAAGTGCTTTTTACAGTTGCTGCAACAAGTATCCAATGAAATTTTCACAATATTTTCAATTGTTATGCACAACGCTGAGCAGTCACATCAAATGCAGGGCTTAAGTTCGGAAATACAAATATTTTGACTTAGTGATTTATTTGAATCTTTATTTTATCCTCTTTCTATTTTTTCACTTTTTTAAGTTTTGATTTTATAATCGCAAATGGGTCGCTTTTTTATTTCAAAAATTTTTTTATACCCTGTACCTTATGGTTAACATACAGAAGGTGACGTAGGAGACCCTCCAAAGTTACCTAACGAAAGATCAGAGTGACTAGAGAAGTCGATATAGCCATGTCCATGTCATGTCAGTCTCTCTGTCTGTCCGTATGAACGTCTAGATCTCAGAGATGATAAGAGTTAGAGACATGTTTATTTTATTTTTTTGATATTGGGGTCATATTTTATAGCTCCCATAGGGGCATTTCAGAGGAACTCGAAAAAAAACAAAATTTTATAAGGATATTTTGTTTGTTTATTTGTCACTACGCCAATTTTCAGCGAAATCGGTTGACTATATCCAGTGGCGGATACATGGGGGGTTTTCGGGTCCGGACCCTCCTCTTTCAAAAGTTGGAAAAAGGGTTGAAAGTCATTGGCGAGTTGTGATATATATATACACTTCGAAGTGAAGAACCACGCCAAGACCAAATCCTAAATCCGCACCTGACTATATCATATAGCTCACATAGGACAAATCGCTCAAAAAAAAAATTCGACTGTTTTTTGTTTGTTTATAAAAATATCGTAACCAAATTTGGCAATATATCGGATTTAATTGCAATGCGGTAGTACAGGGTATCCCAAAGTCTTCCGCATGCGTAACGTACGCCATCTTTTTTATCTACATAGCTATATCCTTCATTTGCAGCGAAAAAACTTCGCTTCGGTTTGTTTTATCTTTGAATTGACTGTTTGTTTGATGTTATCATCTTATTATGTATAAGACATTTGGAAGCATTTCATTTTAAAAGTAATTATAGGATATACTTTTCACTTAAGCTCCGTGGATACATCCCCAAGTAAAAAAAGACACAGTCCCAAACTTGTTCAAATAACTGCAAACAATTTGTATGCATAAAACTTTATAAATTACTAAATTAAAAACACATCTGCGACAATAAAAATAAATATATTATGTGTTGGTCATTATAATCCCACTGATTTGCTTCGCATAAGTTGACAATGAAATATTACGCATTCGCCACATGTTTTCACATAAAAAAAAAACAAAACACTCAACTGAACAAACTCATTTAAAAACTATTTGGTAAGACCCAAAGAAACCACAAAACTACAAACAAGTATGTTGACAGCTATGAATGACAAGAAAAAAGTCGTTTCAACTGCTTTAAGTTTAAATGGAGCATTTTGTAGAGTGCAAGCAAGGCTCAGGATAATCATTTACAATAACAATACAATATGCTACATGGCTGAGGATTCTTGCCCAAATGTATGGCACAGACGTTGCTCATCTCAATGTAACAACGATAGCAACAACAACAACAACAAGAATCTTGTATTAAACCAACAACGAGAGTAAGCTCTGAGTAAACCAAGGACCGAGTAACTTTTGTGTATGCCCATTGTGGTCATAATTTATAGACTATCTGCCAAAATATTCCAGCTGAACCATAAAGATTCAATTTCACAAGCAATTTATATAACACAAACCCCTTTTGCTGCTATCCTTTTATACAATTTATATTGGCACACACACACACACATACGCACACACTAGTGGATACACAGACACACACACATGGTTTTATAGATGTTAGCATGTAGGTAGCATATGAAGGTCGCTGGACTTTGCCCAACGTAAAACGTTATTTATGTTCAAAATTTGTAATAAAAAACAAAATGGAGTAACTAAAGTTCAAATACTCTTAAAGTTTAAAATGACTCTCTTGCAGGCTGGTGATTGAGTTATACGTTATTAAATCATTTTTGATGATTTTTTACGTGTATAAAAAGGAACTATTTCTGCAAGAGTTTCGCATAAGCCGTCGTCTCAACTAATTCAAAATACTCTTTTTTTATAAATTACACTTAGTGGACTTAACCAATTTTATGAAAGCTTTTTCGAAACTTAAAAATTTTACGTTCTTTATAAAATCAAAGCTCGATAAGGCGACTTGTTGCATCTACAATGACAACCCTAAGATTTTCAGAAACTTTTTTCATAAAATTTGTATTTTGTCGTCAAGAACTTCGGTTGCATAATAATGATCAACCATGTTATCACTAAGATCAAACGAAGAGTTTCAATTTTGAACCTATATTTCTTTGGCCTTAGTAGATAATTGAATAGATCATTGCTTCCTGCTTATGATTCCAGTGCCAAGTCCTTGATAACATCAACGGCATAATTTCATACTACAATCTTGTGGTTTCACGTCCCGCATCAATACTTAAATAAAAAAATATTATATGCTATAGTTAAGCTTCATGAAGCAGCTAATATATCCTTAGAAAACAAAAAAGAGTATACCACATAAATGAAATTCTTTCGTGAGTGAGTTGAAAATGAGCAAGAAAATTACTTCTAAATGGCAGCGGGCGGAATTTCTTATGCATTTAAAAGGTTTGTTTATTTGTTTAAGCTTTTTTTTCTTTTAAAATATTTTACTCAAACTCTAATTGAATTAAAACTATAATATTTTGTAGCCGTTTGCAGATGTATATATGTATATACATTGCCAATGTATTTAAAGACACACAAGCCACGTGCAAATTTTAATTAAATAGTCAACTAGTCCCCTCAAAACCACGCTCTCTCTTTTCCTTTCTGTATCTCAACTCTATGTCTTTGTATACTTTTATGTGTGTGTATATTTATTTATACGCTGTACTTAAGAGGTAAGGGGTATATGAAGTTAGTCCAAACAAATGTCATGTTTAGTATTATCTAAATGGAAAGGTGTAAGGTATCTTTATCTAGTAGTTTTTCAAGCTGACTAAAGACTTCGAGTTATGTTCTTAGAGATGGTCATATTAGTCTGTTGTTCATTTTATCGTCAAAACCAATTACTAGGTCGGTTTTGCCCCACTTTACCCTATCTAAATTGCAATAGTCCGAGACGATATTTCTCGCCGCATCTCACGCTTTTATATTATATTTTTTTTCTTTGTGGTGAATCAAATTTTAATAACATATGAATGCAGAGTGAGGAAATAAAGAAGGGACAAAATTGTTTCAGATCGGAAGGAAAGATCTAGGGGATGGTTGACTTAAGCGAAATAGATGTATGTATCGCAGTTCAGGACATAAACAAGCTGCTACTCTACTCTTTTATAGAGTGAGACCTAGATGCCCCCAAGTTATCAAAAAGATATCCTCAAGTTTCACACAGAGGCAGTGTAACCGATTATATGACCATAGAAATCCACTAGTCATTGAGTTGCTTGACAAAAGGCAATCCACACGAAAAACCTTAGATTATAAAAACAAAAAAAAAGGTATCTGTGGTCGAGTTTCGAGGGTATTTTATAGTCGAGATGATTTACTCGGTTTATACTTCAGCTAGTTAGAGTAGACTCTAGTTTATGCGCATAACTCGTGCATAAGTTTTTCCTCAACTCATTTTGTTGCTTTGTTGTTGGTGCAAAACGAGAGACCGACCTCCTTTGCCCTTTGCCTTCACATATTTGTGTGTGTGTGTGGGTGTATCTATGTATGAGATGGAAAAGTTTTAATTTGTTGACTTAACCGCAGTTACAGTTACACAACGCACTGCTGGCTCACTCAGCTCTGCCTCGCTTTCTCCACTCTACACTCTTCTCTCAGCACTTCTTCGCTCTGCTTTCTCTTCACCTTACTCCCAGCTCTGCTGCTCTGCCTGGATGAACTTTTTTGCTTTACGCAACTTAACATGCATATCTCGTCGGCAGCTTTGGGAGCAACCAGCAGCTGAAGCAGCATCAATTGGAATGGGATGCAGTGCTGCAGTCGCGCCCACTGCTTATCTCAGCTGCTGCAGCAGCCGCCCAAAAGCTTTGCATGCAATTGTGCTGCCTTAAATGTTTTTTTATTTTCTGGCTACTTTTATTACACTAGCCAACACTGCTGCAATCTGGAGCGTATTTATTCTACACAAATTAGAGGTCTCTCATTTATTATTGAGTAATCTTCAACCAAAAAAATAAGATAATGTCGAAAAAAAATTGTTTGTACGTGGCGTAAACGATACCGACCGAATAAAAAAAAGACGCTCTAAAGTAATTGTCAAAAAAGTAAGCTACTACAAATTTACTTAATCTTCAATAATACATTTTTTTAGTATGTATGGGTTATGGATTTTTTGGCATAGGTTAAAGTGGGGCAAACCCGACCACTGTTTCTCAAAAACGGCAATACTAAGCGAGCTCATGTTAGTGTTGTCGCTTAGAGCATTAAAAATAACCAAAATCGTAACATGACAGCTGTCTGTCAGTCGTGAAAAATGACACAATGGGGAAAATCCGACCTCTAAATTGTGGGACGAACCAGTCGTCCAGCTCAAACCAAAAATACGTCAGAAAGCTATTTGGACAGCAAATCAAATAACTCTGATTAGTTACTTAGCTATTCAATCCAATCATCTTTTATTGACAACTTTTATTCATTCAACTTTCGATTCAGTTTTGTAAAACAACAACATGCTCCATTAAACTTAGATCATATCTGTTTAATTAGCGAAAAAAAATAGGCGGTCGGGCTTATCTCACAAATTTTTTAAAATGACAAAAATTCACTTTTTGGTTATATCTCAAAAATTAATAATGGGCATATCTCAAAAATTAAAAATGGTCACAATAAATCAGTAGTTTTAGTTCTAAGTTGCGGAAAAGCGTTACCTTCAATTTGGTATATCGGACGAGTTCATCCGATGTCAAATAAGCCTTTTATAGCCAAAACAAATAACTAGTTCGGATTTGCCCCATCTTATCCTACATAATTTAAAATATTAAAAATAAATATTCAACATTTGCGTCCAGTGAAGTAAAGAATTCACGCACTTTTTTTTCTGTCAAATTTTTTAATTTTAAAACGGTTTCTTTAAAACATATATCATACTTATAGGTGAATCAATTTCCAAATACTGCACTTTATTTAAGCCTTCAATACTAATTTGACTATTTTATTAATGTTGCAATTATTTTTTCTATTATATAGTAGAAAAAGAATTCTCATTATGCAATGCTAAGACTTTATAAACTGAACTAATGAGTTGCTTCTAGAGTTTGTAGAACATCTTCAAAATGACATTCAAACCCCTATTCTCTCCAAATGACACTGAATATTAGAATTTGTAAGTCTAAAAAGAGATTTTTTTTTTTCGAATGCAAATGTTATTTTTTATGTATGCATGTGCATGAGCACTAGGGTGGCCATTTTTGCAACATCTCACGATTTAACTAACGCCACCCCCTAAAAAGTTTCCTTTTTAACTGCATATAGCGCCAGTAAAATTTAAAAACGATCCGAATGTATTTGATGGTTGCGGGAATAGGTCAAAGGTTATAAAAAATGTTCATATGAATGCATAAATAACGACCAAACCGTAAGTTTGACAAAAACATGTGCCGAATATAATCAATGGGTAATTCAATTATCTACAGTCGAGAAATTATTGAAATCAGTTTAGTATAACCAGAGATATTTGCTGTTAAGTAAAGGCACTTTTTTTTTTTTTTAATTTCGAAAAATGGTTTTTTTAAAATATCTCGAAGCCCGTTTCATGAAAAAAAATACTTACCAAATTTTTTTAGGCCGACTCTATATTTTTTTAAAATTATGTTTTGGTAGATATGAGACTTAAACCATAAACTTAAAGTTTATGTAAAACAATACAGTCAAAAACGGAAAAACTGCAAGTTATGACCTTTGACCTATTCCCGCGACCATCAAATACATTCGGATCGTTTTTAAATTTTACAGGCGCTATATGCAGGTTAAAAGGAAATTTTTTTAGGGGGTGGCGGTTTTGATATCGACGGTTTAAAAATCCTCCATAGTAGCGGCGGCCACCCTAATGAGCACATCACAAATAACGAACAATTATACATAATAATAACTTTTAATATAATTTTTTAAGTTTTTTTTTCAATAATATATAATAAATGTAAAAAAAATGTATTTGCGAATATCAGATTCATTTAGCAAAAAAAAACTATAATATATGCGAATTTAAACCAAATATTAATTTTTCATTTTGTCGCTCAGTGCTATTGCCGTTGCTGCTGTTACAGATATGGTCGTTGTTGTTGTTGTGCTCGCTTAGCCATAAATTCTCAGCTTTAAAAGGCTTTGAGGTTCTTCGGTTCTATGGGTTTGCTTACCGCGCCTACATGGTGGCGTATACGCAATGCGCAGATATATAGGCCCATTAACATTATTAATCTTAAATTATGCGCGGTTATTGCGTATACGCCATGTTGAACACATTGCATTGCATTGGCGTAAAGTTAATTGAAATAAATAATCCATCAAAAGTGAAACAATGAGGCAATTGAGAATGCATCCCATAAAAGATTATTATTAAATGTTTAACGATTTTTATTGTTAATATAAATATGCATGTATGTGCATATATTTACTGCTGTGTTTCAGTAATAAACTTTTCATAATTTATATATTAATTAATTACGTTTGTATTGTTGCGGACATAAAATTTTGTGATAATTTATTGCAAATTACTGAAAAGTAGGGGCGCAAAAAAATAAGGCTGATAGAAAGTTGATTGATAAGGTGCCGTAGTTAAGATACTTACACTTCACGCAGCCATTTTGAAAAATTCATATTTAAAGCAGGTTGATTTTAAAGAAATTGATACAGTCTTTGCGATATCCGACAAACGATTTGGTATCTGAGTACAATCCGCAATGCTCGGTGTAGTGGATGGTGCAAAAGGAGTGACAGTTGCTGATGGAGGGACAGTTTTTGCACCAAGTCAATAGAGCTTCATTATAAGCAAAGATGCTTAAAATTGGACTTACAAACTTTAAATTGTTAGAAACTTCATGCTTAATATCCCCACATTCATTAACTGATTTTTCTCATGTATCATCTTATGATTTCTCTCGGGCTTGCTTTTGCCTTGAACAATGTCCATAACGAATGCCTCAAGCTACTTACAATGTGTAAGCGTATAGATAAATATACCTTTTTACACGCTCTAATCAATCCAACTTTTAGCCATGTCCCAAAGCGATTCCAAAAAAGTCACTCATTCGTCACTTATGCTAAATTAACAAAAAGCGTTGAGCGTTAAAAAAGAGACAGAGTTGCCGCACAGCACATTTTGTTCATATGCAAATCACGAAATGCATGCAAAACTTGACAACCCTAAAATCAACAAAAATTTTAAAACGCAACGTTGGTTCGTGGGTTTGGGTTTTGTTCGTTTGTTTCGTTCGTAACGTTGTTTCATTTTGTTTGAACTTTGTTCCATTTAAAATTATTCTTACTTTTTTTGTTGCTTTTGCTGCTTAGTTGACTAAAATTTACATTGTGCAGTTTAAACATAATGTATGAATGGCTAAGAGGGAGAGGCAAAAAAACGTCAGATAGCAGAGCTTAATAAAAGAGCGCAAGGCAGAGCAAAGCAGAGTAGATATTCATTTGTGTTTAATGCCCAAGAGCTTGCCTTTTCGATTTGTCCATTAGCTTTCGGAATTGAAATTGTCAATTTCTCTTTCACTCTCTTTTTTTTTGTTGTTTGTTCATTGCATTGACAATGTTATACAAAAAAGGAGCTAGCAGAGAGCAATACACATATCAGAATTGTCATTTTCATTAAGTAAACTCGAATGGCTCATGAAGCATAATTGATATGACTGTATTGTCTCTAACTATGTTTTGCTCCTTACATTTATACCTCTCCATTGACATTTTATGAGCTTTGTTGTCCCGAATGACCAAGGCGCTTAAAAAACAAACCTTGCTTTTGTATAGCCAAAGCACAAAAAGTGAAGCCAAGCCATAAGCAGGTGGCATAAAAATTTACAGCCCAATTGCTGCAGAGCATCAGTTTGAAGGCCCAAGCTATTTCAGCATCTCGTTTCACATTTGTTCTTGTTGTTTTGGTAGTACTCTTATTCAGGATACATGTATTGTGCCAGGATATAACAATATCGTCTTTTTTTAAATGTATTTTGAAGGCAATTAGCCCATAATTAAAATGGCAGCCATCTTATATTTCGAGCCTTACATTGCACAGTGGTGCAAATTAAGTTCCTGGCGCCGCAAAATTAATAACTTGAAAAGTATGGCACTTAGGTCGAAAACACCCAATTTTCAAAATTAATTTATTTTTTTTTGTAATTTTTTTTTTTTGTATTAAACCTTTTTTTAAAAATTTTTTTTTTGCTTAATTTGTTTTTTATTTTGTCAAAGTAATTTTCAACCTCGGAAATAACGATCAGTACCACTATTAAACGGAATTTTTGGCGCAGATTTAAGACAATTTCCCTCATTAAATCTGAATTTGGATATTTAAAAAAAAATCATTATTGAAAGCATAAATTTTTTATTCAAAAGTTTCAGCGATACTTTATTTAAGACTTTCTTTTTATAAATAATAAACTAATGTTTAAAATATTTGTTTGTAATTTTTCAAGATCAATTTAAGCACGTTTAAAAAAAAAAAATATATTTTTTTTTACAAAAAATTTGAGCTTTACAGAAGTTGTCTGATATATTATTCAACATGTTAAAATGTTGATAATTTTCAAAACCAGCGGAGGAGTTTAAATGTTCAAGACAAAAAGTAGAAAAATACGCCTACAAAAAATGTAAAAAAAAAAACGTCCCTTAGCTTAAAGATGGAAAATTTAGCTACCGATTAAAGCGATATAAATAGAGAAAACGAAAACGGTAGTTTTACACCAAAACGAAAACCAAAAGACTATAACTGGTTTCGTACTCACCAAGTCATAAAAAAGAATATCAAGAGACAGGTGATACAAAAAAAGAATGCGGTGGGGATTAGAGCAGACACTCCCTTTTTTTTTTAAATATATAGGAATTTCAAGTTGTGCACAATTTTTGTATTTGTATATGGTTTTAAGAAGGTTTGTGTTAAATGTTTATTAGCTATCTTTAACCAAGTCTGTTGCAATTTATTTTAACACTACAACCTGTAGTCGGATCAACTCATCCGATATACAAAATTGAAGCTAACGCTTTGCCGTAACTTTAAGGAACTGACCATTCTGACCATTATTAATTTTTGAGATATGACCATTTTTCAAAAAACTCCCTTTTTGTTATTTTCAAAAATGGTGGGGTAAACCCGACCGCCTATTTTTTTGCTGATTTAGCACAGATATGATCTAAATTTAATGGTTTTTCGATTATAAATAAAAAGATTTTACAAAACTGAATGTAAAAAAATTGTAATCATATAATAAATCGAAATAAAGGATGATTGGATTGAAAAGCTAAGAAAATAATTAGAGTTATTTGATTTTCTGAGCAAATAGCTTGCTGACGTATTTTTGTTTCGATCTGGACGATTGGTTGGCCCCACCATTTACAGGTCGGATTTGCCCCACTGTGTCATTTTTTACGACTGACAGACAACTATCATGCTACTATTTTGGTTATTTTTAATGCTCTACACGATAACACTAATATGAGGTCGCTCAGTGGTATGTCGGGTTTACCCACACTGTCGGTTATACCTCACCTTACCCTATGCTTTATTTACAGTGCTTGTATTAATTTAATAAAGCGCTAGTGTTTTCTAAAGTTTCGAAAAATCGAGCAAATCGGAAATACTAATTTTTCAATACAATTTTTAAGTTAATGCTTGATTAGATTAGATTGATTAGATTTAAATACAAGAGTATTATGAGCTACGCTTGGCTTTCAACTTGACGTATTGTTGCAAATTCATTAGAAGGCATCATTGTTGTGCTACAACAATGTTGCAGCAAAACGAACGACTGAATAAATGAGAGTGAATGCCTGACTGAATGGCTGAATGAGTGAGTGAATGAGTGAGTGAACAAGTGAGTGGCTGTCGGGTGCTGAATGACTGGTTGACTGACTGAATGTACAAGTAGTGAATGCACAAGCGCGCACATTGGGCGACAACAATGTTTTCGATTCGTTACAAACATGCACTTAGCATGCACAGCTAACAGAGTAGCTGGAAAACCCAACCAGCTCCATAACCTAACCCAGTCCCAGTCCATAACCTGCCTGACACGTGCTCCATTTGCAGCTGCAACTTCGTTGCACAGCATTTCAAATGGCTAATCAGTCAAATTCCTGCAGGCAAGTAAGCTGCACCATCTCAAACGCTCCTCCATACACTGCTGATGAAATCTCAATAGCATATACAAAAGCCATGCTACCCACTACCTCCTCCTACATCATATACTAAACATGCCCACAATGCTGCTCTAGCGCTTTCCATTCGATACGATGCGAGTAAAACGAGAAGTTTTCCATTCATTTAATTGTTCCATGTAAATCCCCAAAAGCAAATTTATAGCACAGGTGTGATTACCAGCTATGAATACGTATAACAGGGACGAAGAGGGTTCTATCCACTCTAAATGTTGCATTCATTATGCTCGACAGGCTGAGGCAAAAACAGCGTTTAATGAGTTTAGTTTCGAACTGGAATTCAGTTAATATGCGCTCCATTTTGTGCCCTGGCAAAGCTCGACGATACAATTTTCAGCACTTGAGCTAAATGAGTTGAGTTTCTTATCTGTGCGTATTTTGTGTGAATGAGTGTGTGTCTCACACATACTTACACACACAGCAGCACACACACACACCCACAACTACCGCGCTTATCTTTTATTGCAATGTTTTCATTACGTTTTTGTTGTAAAATAGTTGGCAGCTTGAGTGTGTGTGTGTGTGTCTGTGTGAGTGTATGGGTGTGGCTGTGTGTGTTGTTTTTGTTGCAGCTTCAAGTGTAGTTTTAACTACATATGTTGTTGTTGTTGTAATTGTGAATCCTTTGTGTGCTACTTGAAGTTGCTTAACAGCTTAAGCTAAAAGCTGCCAAATTGTGTTGCCTGCTTTTAGGCGACGCTGGATGATTTGATGGAATCAGGGTTGGCAACAAATTAGTGGTGTGTCGAAAGTCTCTTTTCTTCAAACTTCGAAAGCAATTTGATGGTGGTGTATAGATCCAAACCGTCTATAGCTTAGCTGGACATAAAATTGAAAAAGAGTTTTGACTCTTGAAAAAAAAAAAATTAAATCATAGCATACCATCAGGGGCTCCCACTTAAATGTCAGAAAAGTCATTTTTTCATTTATATTTTTTATCTGGCTGTGTCAATGAGAAATATCTTTGGCTGAATAACTTTATAAAAGAAACAAACACAAATCTGGACTTTCAGCGGCTTCATTTATTACCTTTTGAAATACTTTGTATATGCCACGTTGCGTATACGCAATATTGTAACAATGTAGCTTCAAACTGCATTTTTCTTGATTTATATTGTCTTTGAGTTAAAAAATTGAAACTTAAATTTGGAAACTGCCAAAACCAAACAACTGTCCAGATTAAAAGTCTACTTGGTTTGCTCCGGGCAAGCCAACTGATACAAAAACTGTACCAAAGTACGCGTGGGTCGTCCAGTCATATAGTTACTGCTTAAATAAGGCACAAGTCCAAATTTACTATTCAAGCCCGTGCCGTAAGTATCCAAATGTACCCAATCGCTGCAAGGCACCAATTCGTGCAGCACGGCAGCAGCCAGGCAAGATGAAGCAGTACCGATGCCATCATTCAATAGATCATAGCTGGCATGATTGGCCACACGATCCTTGAAGAATTGCCATAAGGGAAAACGCCAGACGCGATCGCCAGTCAGTGAGCCAGCGCGTTGAAACTGCTTCCAGATATAATGTGAATTTGACCATAAGCCGGTGGCGCCACCGCCCACAGCCTTCTTAACGCCCACACATGTTGAGCCAATATCCACAACAAGACGCGGCTTGTAGGTGATCTGGCCGTACAGCATGGGATCAGCAACGACAACCACACCCGTGCGGCTTACATCACGTATGCACATGGTTTTTTTATTGAGCAGCGTCACCACATCGCCAGGCTTGCAGGACATGCCGGAGGGTAAATTCTCACAAAGCGGCAGTATAGCTGTTATGTTAATGGGTAAGGAGAGTGCGGCAGCGGCGCGCATAGCAGCCAGTACGACAGCGGCTCCGGATAAATCCGCACGAAACTCATCCATGTCCTGCATTGGGCGCAAGTTAAGCCCGCCGGAATTGAAGGTTATGCCTTGGCCCACCAAAAGTACGGGCTTGTCTTCGGGCGCTGAACCGCAATATGAAATCTCCAGTAAGACAGGCGGCTCGCAGGAACCCTTGGCAATCATAAGAAACGAGTTAAGCTGCTGCTGTTCTATCCACTCCATGGTGCGCACTTCCACGCTCATGCCGCAAGAGCACAGCGCCTTCACAGCCTCCTGCGCAACCATGGTGGGCGTCATGCAATTGGCTGGTGCCTCACATAGACGACGTGCGAAATTCTGTGCCTCCGACTTGAACAGACCACGTGTCCAGGCATCTATATCCTGCGAACCAAACAATTCCAGGAGTGGCATAGGTTTGCGAATTTCCTTGGACAGATTATCTTCATAGCGCCAAATGGCTAGGCCGGCGCCCTCTGCTGCCTGCTCCGGATAGTCCATATGATCAATATGTATTTCAGCCACTTCTAGCTTCTGCAATGATCTTGCTGCTATGCCTGCTGCCACACGCACATTCTCCATGCCTTCATCCAGCATTTCCAGCTCATTAAAGGCAATGCCCTCCAGGCCCAAGCCCAAAACACAAATCGAACTAAATTCATTGTGCAAATTATTAAATATCTTGCCGCGTCCCAGACGTCCCGTCATCTTGGACTCACTTATTTTGTCATGCAGTTTGCCGCCCAAAGTATCATCAAACTTTACACCGGCGGGAGTTAGACGTGCGCCCTTGCCGCTCTCCTGCTGATAGAGTCCCAAGACGAGGCCCTTGGTCTTGGTGGCATCGGCAGTACCAGCGTATCTTACTTTAGCCAGATGCGGCAAGAACGATGCAACTTTGTGCCACATGCTGATTAAATGTTTCTTTTTTCAAATACAATTGGAAAATGTTTTCAAAATTTGATAGTCTTTTAAATGTGTGCATAACAATAATATGTTATTTCAAGAACTTTAACCCAACGTGTATTTGATTCTATAAAAAAAATTGACTCATTTGTCAATTGTCCTTTTAAAAACGAACGTGATCTAGTTGGAAAAATTAAATAAATGCATTAAAATTTTGTCTAATTTTTTGGAGTCAGAAAAACGAAAATATATAAGGAAATCTCACTTTTTTATTTTTCCACCCGAAAATATAATTTAAATCTATATTCTATACCTAATATATTATTGGATATTCAGATTAAATTGGTATTCCCAAGCCCTTGGGACCCTCGCGGACTCAAAATACTGGCGTTGGTAAATACTCGAAAAAAAATTAAAAAAAAAACATTCAGCTAGCCTATTTTATTTTTAGTCGACCGCCATTTTGTAGATTTTTGTCAATTGAGTAGAACAACCAATTTCAAATCTATATCCAATAATATGGGAGCCTCGGTGGTGCAGTGGTTGGCGTGCTGCACTCCCATCCCAGAGCTCACTGGTTCGAATCCGCGTACCGTCCTGCGCCAAAACCCCCATAACCGCATTATTTCTGTTTCTCTAATATTTCCTACTCTTGGCAAAATCACTTCAACCCCGTTATTTCACCAGCAAGCATGACTTCAGCACACAGCATTGCAAGTAGGAACAAATGCTGTAAAAAGCTCGGAAAAGCTCGATCAAGCTCAATGCGATCAGCAAGATCAGAAATCGTTGTCATCTTTGTTCTCATATTTGCCAAAAGATGGCGCGGCGAGCCAAAAAAAAGTATGCTAACCCAGTAAGATGAGATTCTTTCCCTGGGAGCTTTGATGGCAGCCCCATCACTAAGTACCGCCGCGCCCAGTTGGCGTTAGTGGGCAGCCGCACCACTGGGATAAGTTGCATCTAGCCAAGCACCGGATCAAACGAAAAACTATGATCACTGAAACCAATACAAGAGAAAAAGGCTCTTCTAGAGGCCCTAAGCTCAAAAGAGGAGAAAGAAAGGGGGAAAAAAAATGCATTAAAATAATACATAACAGCAGACCACTCCAAAACTATCACATAATGAGCTATCGTTTATTCTTATCACATACTTTTCTTCTAAAAACCTCCCACAGCCCGTGTTTTAAATGTATCACAGCTTTGTACTCACCTTTCTACTTATGGACGGTTCGGCAGCACTCAAAGGTATATAATGTATACGTCACGATGTCCGAAGGTAACGAGCACAAGTACTTGAATGAATTATATTATTTTTTATATGTGAGTTCAGATTGAAAGCTATTGTATAGACTGCCATGATTTAGATTTTTATGTAAACTCTTAGGTAACTATGTTTTTATTTTTCTCATTTAGTTATAGTCTAAAAATATTTGAATCTGTAAAGGCGTATATAGGTTGCTTCTTTATGGTTTAACTTTAAATATTAATAAGATAAGTTATGACATAAACTTCTCGAATAATTTTCTAGCCCTGGTAGCTAAGAAGCATGAAATATAATCCGCTTAAGAAATGAAGTTCTATGCACACAAAGCAACATGGCGCTGCATTGTTCAAGATTGACGGGTTTTACTGTGCTACAGACACATACACAAACATTTATTAAATAGAAACGAGTTGATGGACTTTAATTACACTCACAATTTAATCGATATGGAGCACCATGAGTCTACTTGTGCTTATAAGAACATATAAGTGTATTGGTGGCAGCCATGTCAATGACTCTATGAATGTTTTTTTTTGTTTATAAGAAAAGTAATTTGCTCATCGTGCACAAATTTTATGCTCAATGCTTCAATAAAAGACACCATCAATGTGCAAATTAGTCGCCAGATGATGCCAGATGATGGCTAATCAAGCGCAACGTTGACTAGCACTAAACAGCAACAAACTTGAACAACAACAATAACAACAACCCCTAGTAAGGATCCCATCAACGACTTCAAAGCCATTTCTACTTATAGTATATAATATGGGCACGACTTATATAGTAGCTGTGTGCGTGTCTGCCATACATAATCTGATTAATAAAGCGATTACGGCTAGTGATTAGTTATATCTTTCATAATTAGTAGATATTAAAGCAGACATCGTATCATAGCCATACTCAATGCAAAAAGCTTAAAACTTTCCGACTTGAATAGGCGACAGTGTTTTTTAATCAGTTTTAGTTTTAGCTTTTGAATTTTGTGCTTATAATGAAAATTTCACCAAACAAAGCTTTAAGTTTGCAGCAAATTGTTGCTTTGTTGTTGGCGTAGTTTTAATCTCTTTATAAACTTGTGGTATTTAGAATTTGTGGAATAAGCTGGGGCGGTGCGGGGCTTGGGTTGAAAAAGGCACAACTTTTGACTGTCATTAACTTGAACATTGCTGGTGCGATCCCAGTTTCAAGCATGACTAAGGTGAGGCATAAACTACTCGTGGTGCTCCTGCTCTTCCCTTCGTTAAGTAGTAGACTAGTAGAACAGGTTTATAAGTAGCGCTCAACAATGACAAAATTTGGGAAAAGCCTCTAAATCCATACCCAACAACTTCAAGTCGAGTATAATGTGACATTTGATAGCCCATTAAAAGATTGCGTATACGCCACCTTGTTTAAGTTTATAATGAGACGGCAGCATTTTGAACAAGAGTGTCCAGTTCAAACAGATTTTAAGAGGAGAATCACGAGTAAGCCATTTTGCAGTAAAAACTAAAAACATAAAATAATGGCACTGATGCTTGGAAGTTGCCACAATCAGATGCAAATGCTCTTGGAGTGTCGGAAAGGAAAAGTTGCTCCATAACAGCTTTAAATACCATTAGGATTCTGTAGCATGAAGAAAAGGTAGACATTGCCTCCGTTGCTTGGCCTTAAATCCTTCCGGCCCTAACCTAGCAACAATATTTTATATTTATAAAAAATTTTTGTCGTTGAGTCTTACCTAATAAGAAAAATTGAAATCTTAAAATAAAGTAGTAGAAAATAATTAAAAGCGTTGCCCTTCGGGATAATTTTATTATTAAATTTT
This sequence comes from Chymomyza fuscimana, assembly GCA_949987675.1. Lineage (NCBI taxonomy): Eukaryota > Metazoa > Arthropoda > Insecta > Diptera > Drosophilidae > Chymomyza > Chymomyza fuscimana. The sequence goes on from OX465089.1 coordinate 4,976,287, forward strand.
TACTTTATATCAGGTATTAAAATAAAAAGAGACTTCTTTTGAAATCGGGTATATTTCAAAAGAGATAATAAATTGTAAGCAATTTTCAGCCATTAATAAAACTATTTATTGAAGTCAGATAAATAATCCTGAAGGAAAATGCATTTATATAAATTTTACTGTTTCTCTCTCATTTAATGGACATTTTTTAAATAAATCAGAGCTTGAAAAAAAATATCTGCAATGTACATGTTAAATTTTTTTTTAATATTTTTTTCAAATTATTTTTAAATGAAAAAAATCTTTACTTGTAGATCATCTTTTTTTTTATTTTATTTCCATTTAATAAAAGATGATATATTTATATACCGATATTTCATAATATATGTGATTGCAAAATTATTTTATATATAGGATAATGTGGGGCAAACCCGACAGTGTGAGTAAATCCGACCTTTAGATCATAAATGTGCTGAATCAGCCAAAAAAAAAATAGTCGGTCGGGTTTGCCCCACCAATTCTGAAAATGACAAAACTTTACTTTTTTGAAAAATGGTCATATCTCTAAAATTAAAAATGGTCAGAAGATATGAGTAGTTCTAGTAATTTGCGGCAAAGCGTAAGCTTTAATTTGATGTATCGGACAAGGTGAACCGATGTCAAATAAGCATTTTATAGCAAAAACCAATTACTAGGTCGGATTTGCCCCACCTAACGACAAGAAGCTTTTCTAATATTATGCAGAAAAATTATAGTATATACTAATTAACTTAATAGTAAGACCAATTAAACTGAACCAATATTTTTGAGTTTGTTTAAAACGAGCTAAAGTGTATTGTTTTGTTAGCAAATTCTTCAAATTCTTAAGAAAATATGAGTGCTTGCAGTTTACTTATACAAAATATAGCATATAAGTTCCCCTTGGCTGTGGCAACTTAAGATGGCAGCTTAAGATGCGGTTAGTATCGCTTGCAAACTAAGCCATGAAGCAGCCACAACTCCACGGAGACGTGGAACGCTTGTTTAATTTAAACTTGGCGCGTAACTAACGACAGTTTTTTAATTAAAATACCAAAGACAAAGCGAAAAATACTTATAAAGCATACTGACAACGTTGACAACGAAAAACTTGGCGAAAAGTTGCTCAACTTAAACACCTGAGTGTTGAAATATCTGTAGCGTAGTGTAAGTAGTGTTGTGCAGCGTAGTAGAACGGCGCCATTGCGTAAAATTTTTATGAAGCACTTAAGATGGCAGTCCCCCTCCAAAAAAGAGCGAGGCTGCATTGTGGAATTTCCGTGCGCTCTTAAAAGTATGCTACAATAGTTTAGAAAACAAGCCAAAGTATACAAATTGTTTCGCATTGAAATTGAATTACTTCAAAAAGCAGCTTAAAACAAAGAAACCATGAAATACAAAAATCTATAGTTAAGCGCGAGATAAGAGAGCGAGTGGGAGGGAGAGGGAGGGAGAGCAGGAGCGTCATTGACAGCCTTTGAGCGACAAGGTCAAATAGAAAAGTATGCAAGAACTCTTTGAAAACTTATTTGCATTTGCCCAGTGTTGGCTAGGGCCACAGTTCACCTAATGAATATTTAAACATTGGTCATTGCTGCTGTGACAACAACAAAAGCAATTAATTTTCCAAAAAGAAAAAAAAAACTGGTAAAATTTGTTCAATTACCTGGCCACTTCAATTCGATGGCCCAAGTTTTTCACTCCGTGCGGAAGTAAGTTTTAATTGAACGACTAAATTTGAGGTGTACAAAAAGTAAGAATAGCTGCGCATTTTAGTTAATTACTTTCTCTAAAAGTTGATAATTGACAAGGTTTCTGAGTTGCATTCGAGAAAGTTTAAGCTTAAAATGGATGCACGTCGAAAGGAAAACTGCAGGATTAGCTGGCAAAGTTGAAAGTTGAAGCGTGGCATAAATGACAGCGATAATGACTTGGAAAAGTTTCGAAACTGACCGATTTAACAATCGATGCCCTAAGATACAAAAGAACAAATGTGAAGTGACGAAATATTGAGGAAAAGTTGACCTAGACTATACAAATTTGATGAGATTCAGCCAAGATTGTGAGAAGTCGATTTGTCGCCTCACAACAGTTTTCCTATTTTGCCAATGGGGCAATAGTAATACTGCTTGGACTGCTTGGTGAGAGTAGCGGTGAAAGCGCTCCTATTCTCACCAATACTATTCAAAGTATAGCGGCATTAAGCTAATTATTGTTTAGTATTAGTGCATAGGTTGATGGCATTAGTGCATATGTGTAAGTATACAGTAGGTGATAGAGATTGTGTTAGGTATGGCGAACTCTTTCTTTTCTATTAGGATAGATAGATAGATAAAAAGAGTGCCGTTTAGGATTTATTAGTATAGGTTTGGAGGCCAATAAAAGGCGGAACGGCAACCATTGAGTCTTGGTCAGTGAGTGAAATGAGATGAGTCTCAGTCAGTCGGTCATTGAGTGAAAGTGCAGAGTATCAGAGTCAGTTTTGCAAATTTAAAGGCGTAACGCGTAAAGTAAAATATAAAAAAATTGTAAAGAAGAACGAAAATCAGGATATTTTTAATTAGTGCGACCGCGTCAGAGTTTGTACGTTTTCGTGAAACGTGCCGCGCCAAGTTTTGCCACCAGGATTGACATCTGGACGAGCGTATCGCCACGAAAGAGCATTATATATACTATCATTAAATTTGTTCAATTACACATTATTAGCTTTAAGTTTTCCCAAAAACATTGTTTTGTTAAAAGTATTATTTTGTGTAAAATATTGAGCCTGCAATATATTGTGATAATCAGACCGCAAAAAGACGGATAATATATTTTTAAAACTTAAAGCAAATATGATTTTTGTTTGACGTATCAAAAGTCTCAGCGAATATAAATTAATTGTGAAATTCATCCTGGACAACGCTGAGATATCCCAGCCAATGTTCTGGCCAAACCAGAGGTTCATTATTTGTTAGCTAGTTTTATCCAATTGTTTTTTCTAAATTAAAGCTTATTAAGCACTAATAAATTTATATTTAAAAACGATGAAGTTTTATCTAAGATTGTCGTTTCTAATTAGCAATCAGTTTGATATATAATTATAATTTTTAACGCTTTCATAAATTCCAATTAAGTCAATCATGCATAGGAAACAAATACAATAATTGCATTACTTGCACTTAAATTAAATTAAAACAATTGACAGCGACATTAATTATAACAAATTAAATATTGTCAATGCTGCACAGCAGCAACAAAGACAACAAACAATACGAAAAGCTTTCAAAGTAACATTAAATAACAAATAATTATAATGAAGAGTAAATATTATGATATACAATAAATTTCTCTATAATCACTTTAATGTATATATGACGAGTTGCTCTATTCATATGTCATATGACAACAAAACCAAAACAAAAACATGATAATTTATAAATAAATAAGTTTCAAAAAGATATAATTTAATTTGCATATTGTGTGCGTAAGCTGATATGTGTCACTCTTTAAGTAAATATGTATCTAGATATTTGTACATATGTGTGCTTTTGTAAGCTATCATTTAATCAGCGCATCATGGAAATTGCATTTTATCTATTATATATATCGCTATATACCAACATAAATTAAATTTCGCAACTGTTTATGCAAATTTATGAAATCACACACACACGCACACACTCACAAAAAATTTACACATTATACATTAAAAGTAGAGCATAAAACATATTTCATAATTTTACGTTATGCAATACTCAATTTAAATTATTTATTCATGCAAACAAAAAGTGTATCTGTGTGCTTATTATTTCGTTATATATTTAAATTGAGTAACAAACCAGTGCGTTGATTAGGCAACTATAAAAACTATACAATATAACTAATTATGCACTGCGGTTTTGCCTTTGTGGTTTTCAAATGTCAATAATTCCCAAAAGCAATAATTAAAATGTTAAATAAAATTGATTAAAAAAAGTATAAAGCCATTTCATGTTGGGTTAGTCGCGGTTTCAATAAAGTTAAAAAAAAAAAACGCGAACGAAAAGTCCGCTGCGTACTTTGAGTTACCCTCTATCAAAATATAAGAACTCTTTTAATATATTGTGATTTTGAATAAGTTATAAAGTACCGGCGCCAAAACATGGCCTTGATGGAACATGGAACATTTGTTAATATAATTCCGCGTCACAAGAGAGAAAAATTAACGATGGAAGACGCTTCAATTGAGCTCGATGTCGATGGCAATAATTCGATATGTTATCGCATTTTCGTATTGCACTATCATGTCAATAAGACGTTTGCTTAAACAGCAGATCACGTTGCCAGACACAGTCAAAAACTTGATTCACAGCCTTGAGAGCGCACTAACCACTTCTGAACTGGAATCAACTTCTCGTTATTACTTATCTTCACAAAAACACTCTTTGTAGTAATTTGTAAAAAACTGTCAATAATAATTTAAAAATTTTGGCAATAAGTCAATATCTTTAGAAAAAAAATTGCATAAACTTCCATTACAACATTAAACTGTCAGTAACGTATCTAAAATATTTGCAACCGTTGCACAATGGGCCCGTGTAGCCAGATTTTGGCCAAAAGTCCCCCAGAAGAAAGTCAAAATTTGGACAAAATTATAATTTAATATGATTTTACACACATGAAGGTATCCTGTGCAAAAAAAAATTATTAAATTATAACTAGTGGTTTTTAAGTTATTGGCAATCAAAGTTGATATTTTGTATTTTATGAGCTTTCGCGATAATTCGCAAATAAAAAAAACAAGCATTTACCATGATACAAGTAGCTACGAAATCTTCATTCACTTTATTATTTATAAAAATAAAATTGAGCTTAAAAACTTTTTTGTTTTAAATATATTCGAGTAATTACAAAGATTTTGTTGGTTTTTTTTAACTTTTGGCTACTTTGCTTTAGGGTACCCCCGACTACCACTCGATATTTGATCGAAAAAAATTTTATAAATTTCTTTATATATTTTACAAGAAAATGTAATTCTTCACAATTTTCAGAAATTGAATTTTGTATCTAAAACTTGAATTTTAAAAATTGACCCCTAGGAAATTTTACTTTTTTTTTAATTTCTTAGCTGCCTTGAGTATGTACAATTTGAAAATTTTATAGCATACTTACAAAGATGCAAATCAAAAAATGTAAAAATTATAAATATTGACGAAAAAACGTAAAAATGTAAATATGAATTGTTGAAATTTTTTTTTCGGAAATTAAGACTTTTAAATTTTTTAATTTACTTTTAAAAACCACATTGATTGGTGGTGTCGTCTGTTTGTAATTGGCTTGGAAAGATGAAACTGTTAGCCCCAAACTCCAAAGCCATTCAATATTTTGGGTATAGGCTATTTTTTCAATGTATGTGGAGCTCATATCTACCTCTGTATAAAATATGGTCCAATTCCAATTAACAGTTTTTTTTTTTAAATTAAGCAAAATAAATTTTTTTTTTTTTTTTTTGCCAATTTGGTCTAGACTATCTATGTCTTAAAAAAATCTGAGGAGGCTCAAACTTCCCAGAAAAATAGATTAATCCTTTAGGAACACGTATGTAAAATTTCATCACTGTAAAAAAATTATCGTGAGATATGGCTAACTAAAGACATCTAACGAAAATTGTATTGTTTGCTCCTCAAAAATAAACCATCATTCTGTATGAGATCGAATGATAACGTGCTTTACCTGTAAGCAGATTACGCATATCTTTTGATAATGCTTTATTTATTTTTTTTTTATAAAAATTTTGGGAACATATCACCAAATGGCATTAAAAAATATTATGTTTAATTTACATAACGTACATATCTTTTTAATGTAAATTTTCCTTATTAAAACAGAACATTTTATATCTATAACTCAATAGGTGCACGAAAAATTCAAATCAATGCTCGTAGTAAAGTTTATGTACTCAAACTAAAACTATAAAAGAAAATATTTATTACAAAAAATATTTGTACAAATTAAATATTATTTGCTTATATGCAGCAATTTTACATAACTTCAATGCACGCTAGTGCAGTATACATATAAATTTTGCGAATTTTTGGCAGCTTCAGCAGGGAATGATTCTGATCAGGCTATGGCAGAAGTATTACTGCTTGTATTCGCTTGATGGATTTAAGCTGAATGCTGTCAGCGGACCAGAGAACCGCAGCTGCTGCGCTCTAGCTGATGTTATATATAATACCCGGCGCTCTTTGCATGGATTTGTCGATAAAAATAGCAACAACAGCTGCAATATGTATACAAACATATGAGTAAAACCCAATGCCATGCTGAACATCAAATTCATGCGTTATTTATGATGCTCAACGCGTAACTTGCTATTGGAAAAAAAAATGCAACAAAAAATGGCTAAGGAAAAAAATAATATAGATTGACATGACATGACATGCCAATCGTGCAGCAAAATGTTGCAGCTTGCAGCCAAAACGCCAACGTTTTTTAATTTAGAAGCTAAAAAGGATTTATATGCAGAGTGCAAAAAGCAGAGAGATTATACAGTGTGTGCCAAATTAATAGAAGCACGCAAGTTTTTGGAAAACTAATATGATATATATGGTTCCTCTGTGCCTAACTCTGTTTAAGTGGCATCAAGTATTGAGATTCTATGAATTTATACCCGTCGGGTAGGAATCTCTATTTTCTTAAAGTACGTCAAACCTCAAATTCATAAAACCCAATAATGTTAGAGCCGATTTTTCATGGGGTATGCCGGTGTTTCCCCCAAGTTGCTGCCTCCAGCTCCACATCATTCCAAAACTGTTGTGCTCAACAATTAAAGGCAACTTGTTACTAAAATTTAAAATTGGTTTCACTTCTATTAAAACGACCCACTAATTTTACAGAACTCTAAAACTAAGTAAATTAATTGCCTACCTAAATGAGTATATAGGTAAAATCCGTATGAGTTTGATTGTAAGTGTGTGTGTGCCTATAAATTTGCGACAAGTTGTAGTACGTTATAAACCAAGGTTTTTTGGTTGTTGGTCTGTATTAAAGTAATGGCTTTGCTGAACTTTTGCTGAGCTCCAATAAGTATGCTACGTTATAATTGCAAGCACTCAAGTAGCGCCATTGTGCTGGTGAACTAAGAAATGTAAGAAAAGGAAGTAGCGAATAAGAGCGGCAAAAAGAGGCTGAGAGCGGCAGAGAGCGAGAGCAAGAGTGGCAGATTGCAGTTGCAACGTTTTAAAATAATTTAACAGCATTTTGAAGCGCATTCAAGTCAACTTCCGTTGCTGACTTGGCTGACTTGCTTGGCGCTCAGTCTCTCTCTCTCTCCCGCGCTCTGCAACTCACACTCTCTTAACACTCTATTTTCAAAATGCCATGCTGCTGCCCTGCTGCTGCCCTGCTGCTCTTGCCTTGACTTGCTTGGCTCGCAGACATTTGTGCAATTTGTCATTTGGGCAAATACATGGAAGACGAAGTGCATGTCGTTTATACTCAACGTGTGTGTGTATGTGTGCGTGTGTGAGTGAGTGTTGCCGCAAACACATATGTGCCTTAGTGTGTGTTTGAGATAGAGTGAGTGTATGTGTGGCAATTGAATAGATGAGCAATGCGCACTTCAACAGCTTTCCAAGCCTTGGCTAATTTTTCAGCTGCCCGCAATTCTAATCTAATGGAAGTTGCTGGGAATTTTAAAACACGCTATAGCTTTGATTGTAATAGATTCCAGTAATATAATTTATTACTTTAACAAAACTGACAACCATGCTGAGAAGCGTCCAGACACGCAGGAATATGTTGAGTATTGAGACATGAGAAATTTCAGAATTTACCGTCTGGTTATAAATAACATTTTTGGATTGAAGTTTTTTAAGGCGTAACACCAGTGTAAAATCTTCAGAAAATCGATTTTTTTTTGTGACTAAATTGGTAGACAATTATTTAAAAAATGGTGTCCCGAAGTAATTTTCAAAAAAAATGTTTCCGCCACTTATAAGCGTCGGGCACATGGCACCACATTTTACACGCGTTCTTCTCTCAACCATTTTTTTTCGAATGGCTTCACGAATTTTGACACAATCTTTATAATACCATTTTTTAGTGAACCACGTAGGATTTTCTCAAAATAACAAAAACTTTTTATTTTACAACCCATTTTTCATGATTTTTTTTGAGGAAAAATTTTTTTTTTCAAACTTATTCCATTTTTTTGAAATTTATATTTTTGAAGATCCCTACTTGCTTTTGGTCTATAGATTAAGAAAGAGGAAAAAAATTTCTTTATGTTTCAGATCAATGGCGACGTCCAAAAGCTGCTCCCGTGGAGCCCTCTCCGGAAATTAGCCATGTACTCGTAGATCAGGCACCATTTTGTTTTTTATTACTTTGGAAAAATAATTTTTTAGCTCAAAATTTGTATAATATCGTCACCTAATTGAATTTTGAATATAAAATAAAGTTTATTTGAAAAAAAAATCGAAAAATTATCTTAAAAACCACACTGCTGGTATATATATATATCATATAAATAAATTATTAATTTAAAATCGTTTTTATAGTCAGTACGTTTTGGTACAAAGTATAGATTGAGTTTGTGTAAACTGGAAATGTATGTAGCATACAGAAGGAGACGTTGGAGACCCCCAAAAGTTACCTAAAGTCGATATAGCCATATCCGTCTGTCTGTATGTCCCGATGGACGCCCAGATCTCAGAGATTTGGCGCTAGAGTAGCCAAACTTTGAGATAAGATGTCTTATTATGTCAGGGGAGACAAGTTTATTTTATTTTTTTGATATCGGATTTATATGATATAGTTCCCATAGGCGTGTTTCAGAGGAACTCGAAAAAAAATCAAAAGTTTTAGATAAATAACTTGCTTATGAAGATATCGTATCCAAACTTGGCAAAATATCAATTTTTTTAATAAATATTTTTTTTAAATTTTGTGTTTATTTCTTGATATACCCAATTGGTCAAGCAAAAGTTGGTTTTAGGAAAATTTAAAATTTATTAATCAAGTAGTAGAAGATTTTACCTAACATTAATAGATTTTAAATAATGACATAAGTACATCAGTTGTATGTGCACATTATGTTTTATGTGGTTAAATTTTAAAGGATATGCTCATTTGTGGTTAAAGTATTATATGACATAAACACAACATTTGCTTTTTCTTTAAATCGCTTTAAATACTTATGTGGTTGTGAATACTATACAAATATGTGATTTATATTTGGGGATTAAAAAGTGTGTGTATTTGTATTTAAATGATTTTATATATTAGGGATTTTCGTTATTTTTTGGGAATCATGATCGATGTTATTGCTGGCTGAGTACGAAAATTTACGACAATTTTTAAAGATGCGCATTCTATTTATGCAAAAGTAGTTTCTTAAATCATGTTCATATTTGACCGCTTTCCGCTGTGCAAGAATGCGGTCTCCGGACCCCCCCCCCCCCCCCCCAAAAAAAAAAAAAAGTTGTAAAAATGGGTTGACAGTCTTTTGCGAGCTCTCATACTCATGTGAGCCTAATAAACAGAAAAAGTTAGCTACGCCTACCCCCAAACTCTTACGGAAACGATGGTTTGTGTCATTGCTAGACATTCCCCTAGACAGAGACTCTATGATGCTTATCTTGTGTTGAGTGTACACTGTACACTGAGTCTGAAGTACCCAAGTTTTATCTCATATTCATAGCTTGGCCATAAAACCTACCTTACATTATTACTCAAAAATACCTGCAACTATTAAAGGACTAACTATTTATCTCTAAAATATAGGTACAACTATATTAAGAAATTGTTGTGGTATGCTATTTAGAAGAGTCTTTAGTGAAAACTGAAATTCCTTAAAGTTAGCATAAACAGTTTAAAAGTTATGAGAGGACAAGTACATACCTGTATGCTAAAGAAAAGTACTAAAAACGAGTAACTAACACACACATACACACACTTAAGCCATTAAACACACTTATACAGATACACTCAGAGACTTACACATAGAAATATACTCTTAGGTAGACTTAAGTGCGACATAAAAGACTGTCCGACAAATGAGCGCCGTAATGTATGCAACAGTTTTGCAAGCGGCTGCCAAAAGCTGCTCCGGATATGGCCAAGGTTTGTTGTAGCTTCATCTGATTGAAGTTGTTGTTGCTGTTAATGTTGTTATGTGCTTGGTGGTCTTGTTGTTGCTGTTGCTGTTGTTGTTGTTGTATGTTACTCTCCTTTGACTAACTTGGTCGCAATTGCTGCCAATGGCAACAGTTTCAATGCATTGCTTAATTTCCACACACACACACACACGCACACGTTAATCGCACACAGATAGGAAAAGCACATAATTTGCAAGTGAGCGAGTTTGTTGGAGTACTGCACACGGCAGTTGTCGTCACTGTGAAATCCTTTCCTGCCTGCAAGCTAATCTTGCCAACGATGATAAATCGTTAAAGTCTGTTCCGTGCGGATTAAACAGCCAGTTGGCCGGTTTGTGTGTCCGTGTTAGTCAACCCAGCAGCCATGCTTATAATGTTACCATGTTGCCATATCTATAAGGTAGTCAGCTATGCAGTAGCTCTGGGCCAGTACGCTGTTAGCTGATAGCTACAACCATGTCCATTCATTAAATTTAATTTTCACTCGCTTTTAATTAAACCTGACCAAGTGAGCTTCATCGCATCCGTTCGTCTGTCCCTGCGTCTGTCCTTGTGTCCATCCGGCCTGTGCTTGAATTTTAATTACTTGCATATCAGCAACATTCTCAACTTGCCATTTGCTATGCATTAAATGAAAATGAGCAGTGAAAAAATAAAAAAGTAGTTTTCATAAGCAAAAACTTTGCTTTACTAATTTTTCAGCATGTGATTTACATAATTCAATTAAAATAAAGTCATTATATAAGCGCAAATTTCAGTTGCCAACAAAAAGGACGAGCTGTTCCTGCTGCTGCTGCCTTATATAAACCACTTGACTGTGCAGATTTTGAATGACTCGAACCCTGGATGATATTTTGTGTTTGTTGAAACAGCAAAAATAAATAAAAGCGCTAGGGAAAGCGCAGTTGTACTTAAAATGAGACGGCAATGACATATTTAAAATGGTTTCTGAAATTAAAGCCATTTTAAGCGAAAAAAAAAGGTGACTATTTTTTAGCTTATACTTTGAGAGATTTTGAGGTAAATACGAATAATAAAGATTGTTACATCAGTATAAATATTTTAAATAAGGTTTGAGTGCTGCTCATTTATAACAAAACGGTGGAAATAAGTAAAGCGGACAATATTTTTCATCGACCTCTTCGATTTTGATGATTTTAACATAAGTGGTAGAGCTACTACCAAAATTCCGATTATTTATCGCGTTATCGATAACAGAAAATTGTATTTTTCATTTTTAGACTTTTCTTTGACAAGCCATAACTCCTAAACGAATAAATTTATTAACGCAAATATTGATTTAAAAAAAAAAATATATATTATTTTTAAGATTTTTTTTTTTTAATTTTTTAATATTTTTTCAAAGGTCACAAATTTTGCAAATAACATTTTGCCTGTGCTTTAACATTTTTCCAAAAATTCGCAAAATTCTCTACAAACCGGTATACAACATTATTTCATACAACTGGCCGATCACGAGATAAAGTGTTCAGAGTGCAACGCATTTTCATGGCACTCCCCACTTTCACAGATTTATATTTTGTGATTAATTTATACCAAAGAATGAAACGATTTTTAAGAAATTTTCTTTGTGACAATGAAAGTATTGCTCTAAGGGTTCAAATGGATTTTAAACAAGTCTCCAAATTGTAAACAAAATAGGTTTCTGAGGAAGAACAATTTCAACTATTGAACAACTTGAATTAAAATATTACGTTTGACAAAAGGTCAACATTGTTTTGTTATTAGGCTCTCTTAATTCTATATGCCCAATTTTAATATTAAAATATCTACAAGATGTGGAAATCGCAGCGTTTAATAGCAGAAAGGTGTATACCGCAAAATTCACTTAGACCTCTAGGAGTTTGTAAGAAGACACGTACATTACGAAATAAATTTATTTATTGACGCTGCTAATTTTTACAAAGGAGAAAAAGGGAACCGCCAATATTGCATTTCTTTTCAATGTTCATGACCCTATGTTTACAGGATACACCAAACTTATATAAAACATTAAGTTTAATCTCACTTTATTTAATAAATTGTCAAGCGTGACACTATCCTATAAATATATATTACTTTTCGCAGATCCCTTAGCAAACATGATGTCCAATTCTTCATCTAAAAGCCAATAAAAGGACATGGACTTACAACTGATAGCTATAATCTCTCTGTTAACCATTACATTGTATTAGCTGCCAAAGCTTAAGTTATCTCAACTAAAATGTCACTCAAACAACAACAAGCAAAAACTTTCCTGCAGGATAAAATTCTAGGTCTGAATTGGTTTTCCGCCATTCCATTTGTGTAACTAGTATGTTCGAAATGTTATATGTTTTAGTATTGACTAACAAGCACACTCATATTTTGTCATTGGGTATCATACCCATAGGTATAATTTTGTACTGGTAGTAAACTAGATAAGCTATGTAGGGATTAGTACTAGTTCTTACTGGCAAGAAACTAGTCGCTTGGGGTAGCAAATCACCCTGCGGATTATTCTCTCGTCGGCACTGCCATTAGCCAACTAGTGTGTTTACCGCCTAAGATTTCAACTAGTTTATATTATTCGGAAAAAACTATTTCTTCTTCATTATAATTTTTTCACAATAAAATAAATAATTTAAAATTGTACAAAATTTTAAAACAAAGGGTCTAGCTGAATAAGGTACTGACCCCAGCGATTTTTGAAAGCTAATGACGTAGTTCGATTCACAGGGCAAAAAAAAATTGTTCGCAAAATTTCAGTTTTTATACCCTGTACCTATAGGTACAAAGGGTATACTAGATTTGTGCAATGTATGTAACGGACAGAAGGAGGCGTGGCAGACCCCAAGTCCTTTATACCAAAATGCTTATCATAACCTCGGGTAGCGATTGAGCCATGTCCGTCCGTCCGTCCGTCCGTCCGTCCGTCCGTCCGTCCGTCCGTCCGTCTGTCCGTCTGTCCGTCCGTATGAACGCCTAGATCTCGGAGACTATAAGAGCTAGAGACACGGAACTTTACCTACTGGTGCGCATATTTCCTAAGCAGATGAAGTTTGTTGAATCATGTCAATATCTTTCCCCGTTCCCCCGCTGCAGATTTTCGCGGTTTTTAGCCACACCGTTTAATATTTTCATTTGAAATTTAACAGAGCGATGCGTTGTGGATACATGCATCTATGTGTAAAAAATGAACAAAATCGGACAAATACAGCAAAAGTTTTAGTCAAAAATGTTCAAATTTCACCACCCTTGCCTATAAACTGCGTCAATATTTGACTCTTCGTAATTATGGTTACAAGTGACCTAGAATCACAATTTTTGGTAAGCTCATTCATGTGGCTCTAAAAAACAAATCCACATCCAAATTTTATCGATGTGGTCCCCCCACCCCCCGCAATCGATTTACCGTGTTTTCTCCCACACCCCTCTACATACCAACTTGAAACTTACCCCATATACTTTAATTAAATTCTTTGACGTAATATTAGAGTTTCATCAAAATCGGTAATAATTTAGGGAACTTATAGGTATAAATATCGAATTTCACCAAAAAAAAAAAAAATCCAATTGGAAGGTTCTTAGAAGGAATATGCAGGAAAAATTTTTTCGAGACAAAAGGTACAGGGTATTCCACTGTCGGGCACCGCCTCGACTGTACCACATTTTTATACCCTGTACCTATAGGTACAAAGGGTATACTAGATTTGTGCAATGTATGTAACGGACAGAAGGAGGCGTGGCAGACCCCAAGTCCTTTATACCAAAATGCTTATCATAACCTCGGGTAGCGATTGAGCCATGTCCGTCCGTCCGTCCGTCCGTCCGTCTGTCCGTCCGTATGAACGCCTAGATCTCAGAGACTATAAGAGCTAGAGACACGAAACTTTACCAGCTAGTGCGCATATTTCCTAAGCAGATGAAGTTTGTTGAATCATGTCAATATCTTTCCCCGTTCCCCCGCAGTAGAGTTCCGCGGTTTTTAGCCACACCTTTTCATATTTTCATCTGAAATTTAACAGAGCGATTCGTTGTAGTTACATGCATCTATGTGTAAAAAATGAACAAAATCGGACAAATACAACAGAAGTTATAGTCAAAAATGTGCAAATTTCACCTCCCCTTGCCAATAAACTGCGTCAATATTTGACTCTACGCAATTATGGCTACAAGTGACCTAGAATCACAATTTTTGGTAAGCTCATTCATGTGGCTCTAATGAACAAATCCACATCCAAATTTTATCGATGCGGTCCCCCCGACCCCCGCAATCCATTTACCGTGTTTTCTCCCACACCCCTCAACATACCAACTTGAAACTTACCCCGTATACTTTAAATAAGTTCTTTGTTGTAACATTCGAGTTTCATCAAAATGGGTAAAATTTTAGGGAACTTATAGGTATAAATATCGATTTTCACAAAAAAAAAATAAATTCCAATTGGAAAGTTCCTAGATGGAATATGCAGGAAAAATTTTTTTGACACAAAAGGTACAGGGTATTCCACTGTCGGGCACCGCCTCGACTGTACCACATTTTTAAACTTAACGCGTTACGGCTTAATTTAAAAAAAAAACGTGTTTTTCGTTTTTATTTAATTGTGACTAAAGTAGTGAATCAATTTTTTATTTAATGTAAGTTGGAAGAAGAGCTCATTAAAAAAAAAATATTTCATTTAAAAAAAAAAAATATTTTATTTCTTTTTTAAAAAATATTTTATTTCTTTTTTAAACAAAAATATGAAATTTTCTTATTTTTTTTTAAGTATGTTAACCCTAGACCTGTCGTTCATCTTACCCGTCCTTGGAGCGCTCAGTGTCCCGTGGAAAAAATAAAAAAATAATTAAATTTGTAATTCTAGGGTTAAATTGTTATCACAATTTTTTTTTTTAAACTCGTGTTTTTATACGTTCTTTATTTGGTGTAACAATGCTTTGGTGGAACAATGTTAAAAAAAAAAGTAAAACGAAAATTTTTTAAGGTTTTTTTAAAAAAAAAGTATGAAAATTTTTTTTTTTTTTTTGCTAAATATGTCAAAAATTATAAGAAATTTTTTTAATACTTTTTGTTTTATAATGAAAAAAAAACTGATTTATTTTGTAGATAAATATAAAATTATTAAGCTTGCTCAAAAAACGATTTTTTAATTATCTGCATAAAATGTTGCAATTTTAATAAAAATGTATGAGGCTACAGTCGACACAACAAATAAAACCAAATTAAACCCTCTCAATATAAGAAATTCTAAATTCGTGCATATAAAACTAAAGTTGAAAAAATAATGTTAAAATAAAAATTTTTTTTTTTTGATTTTGTACATTTGTTTATTGGCAATCAACCGATAAGTATTAAATAAAAATTACAAAAGTTTTCGATCTAAACAATTTCGCATTACCTTCGTACAATACATCATCGCCCTCAGAGAGCACTTGAGCAACATAAACTTAACAGAAAGAGCTCTGAGTGCACCCCACTTTACCATTTTGTGCTATCACGCGACTATTGTTTTTTGAATAGTCCGCAACTAGTCATATACTGAGTAGTTGAGGCCGTTAACTACCACCAAACTTTTGCAGTGTGTTTACCCAAAACACCCACACACACATAAGTAGTATATACGCATACATACATTATATAACCTTACACTTCAACGTTAAGGCCTGTAAAGCTGACAAAAGTAACGATATCCGCAAGTTGTTAATGACATGGGCCTATCTAAGGGTCAATCTGTGAGTCGTCTCTATTTGTTTTCCACCTACGCCCAAACAATCTCTATAAGCACTGTGACACAATTTACACTACATTGACATTGGCATAAAATAAAAAAAAATGTAACAAGTTTTCTTATTTTCTTCTTCTTGTTTCTTTTACTTCTTGTGCGTTACCGTTGTGCACTCAATTACTTTTATTGTCTTACGCACGCAGCGAATTTGGCCAAATTTGGCAACAGGCCGGAAAAGCAGATGAAAAATAGACGCTAACCACAAGGGCACACGGTCAGTACATATTGTAGATGCCAATCAATCTAAGGAATGCTTTCAGTCCATATTGAGGAAAAAAAAAACTTTTCAAATACGCTTTAACGGATTTCGTTTTATTGGGGCACACCCTCTGCCGCTCGCTCTCTTTATACATATTGTAAGCCGAATTCAAGACATATTCAAAACGGAAAACTTTTACAAACAGCTAGTAGTAAAAAACGCGAAACTTTTTTTATAAGCAGGGGGGCGCACATAATTCAAGTTAAAGTTGAATTGCGTGTACAACGCGACGTATGAGTTATAAACATTATTTGACTATTTGCTGCTAATGCTTGTCACAGACGTCAGACGACAGCAGCGCAGCATCAAACACGGACCAGGGCAGGGAGCACCACGAGTATGAATACCAGAACGAGAAGAACTACGTCGTCGCATATTAAATTCGTGCGGCAACTTGCATTGCATGGTTGCTGCAGGTGAAGCGAAAGTTGACAGCTCCGTCGCATCAGCAGGAAATATTACAAAAATAAACTAGGACTGATAAGACCGGAGTATGCGTATACACTTACAGGCAGACAAAACGGATAAGGATGCATTGGGTCGTACATATTTAAAAATCATGCACTGGAAAAGTAGATTGTCGGAAAATCAATTTATTTTTGTATTCTCCATTAACGAGGTGATTTTGCAGATTTTAACCTTCATAACGTCTAGCACAATTTAAAAAAAAATTATAGTTTAAGAAGACTAAAGAAACACGCTTCAATAGTAAACCGAACTAAAAACTAGAAAATAATTTTGATGTATCAAGAGTTTGCATTACAGCAATAGAAAATTTCGACAATCAATTACGACTAATTAAATTAGAAATTAAATTATTAATAAAATAGTTCAATTATAGTTAAAAAGCGTGGGGTGCTTAATATTAAAAGTTACAATTATTTCGGTAGTAGCTATTTATAAAATTAAAGTCATTATGAAAATATAGTAAATTGCATCCCACTTTTTTTTACTATAATTGAATTATTTTATTTCTAATTTAATCTTATTCCAAATTAATTAGTCGTAATTGATTGTCGAAATTTTCTATTGCTGTAATACAAACTCATCAAAATTATTTACTATTAAAGCGTGTTTTTTTAGTTTTTTTAAACTATAATTTTTTATTTTAAGACTAAAAACAAACATTGTTTTTTGTCAACAAGCCTACTAATTATTTTGAAAAATTGTTGCATACTTTTAGTGTACATTTTATTTTTTAAATTCTGATGATCCTAGTCAGGACATAAGAACAAAGTTATTAAATAATTGTATTGTCATCAGTCCTTGAGCCCTGTGCAAATTTTCAAGATGATCAGACTTCTTGAAATTGGCGAAAATTTAGCTGAAAGATTTTGTTACATACATACATACATACAAATAGGTGAAGCTAATAAAAGCATGTTAAAAAAAATAGCATTTTATTTTACAAATAATTTGAAGCAATCATTTGTATAAGTACTTCTACAACTATAATCTTAATTTTAAAATAAAACTGAAAAAATGGAGATACATATCGAAAAATAACGATTTTAGAAAAATTCGCTATTCGAAACGCAATTTTGAAACAAGTGGCAACCCTTCATCTAGTACTCAGGCACATAAAAAAAAATGTATGTAAACTTTACATGTCATAGGGCTACCCATATGGAATTTGAGCCGCTGAGTTCGAATACGAAGTCCAGAAAACCCCAACATTCAAGGATTCCCAGATAACCTCCAAAAAGCACATGCAATTTTTTTCGATTTATTGATTTTAATGATTTTTATACCCTGTACCCCCCAAAGTTACCTAAAGTATGATCAGGGTGACTAGAGAAGTCGATCTCAGAGATGGTAAGAGCTAGAGCAACCAAATTTTCAGATTAGCTGCATTATTATGTCAGGGGAGATAAGTTTACTTTATATTTTTGATATCGGGGATATATTTTATAGCTCCCATAGGGGTGATTCAGTGGACGTCGAAAAACCCCAAAAGTTTTTGATGGATAATTCGTTTGTTTATAAAGATATCGTAACCAGATTTGGCACTCGAAAGTTTTTTATAGTTTCCAAGCACATCAAAGTCCGTTGACTATATCATATAGCCCCCATAGGACCGATCGGTCAAAAAAAAAGTGTTTTGTGCAAAATTCAACTGTTTTTTGTTTGTTTAAGAAAATATCGTCAACAAATTTCGCAATCAAATGTCTTTGGCAGTTCTTAAGCAATATATCGGATTTAATTGCAATGTGGTGGTTCAGTGTTCAGTCGTCTGCGCACGATTTTAATGTACGCCATCTTTTTTAATGTTTGTGGGGTCACTGAATCTGAATCCAAGGTCCCCATGCCCCTAGCGTGTCAGCTTTCTGAATTAGCTCAAAATTATCTCCTTTATTTTTTAGACAGCTTTACTTTAAGTTTATCAAGAGCGTCTTATGTTTTCTTAGTTAAAAGCTAGTTTCATGAATATCGCCTCTGTTGGAATGTTCCGGCATTCCCTGGCATACATCAGACCAAAATTAACCTACCCTTACTAAACGTACTATAATCAGTTTTGCTTTGGTTGCACGTAGCAGACGCAGACATTAGGTCGTCGTCGACGTCAACTTTGACGTAAGCTTCGCCGCCGCCGTCGTCGTTGACGTTGACGTCAACTCTCGGCCTTATATGCTGTAACCACTAAGAGCAAATGATGCCAGGCATTAGCTGAGCTGAGTGGTTCCCGAAATGCAAAAAAAAAGCTGGCAATGCATAAATAAAATATTTATACGTACTACATAAGTACACACATACTTGTATGTGCACATATATGCACATAATAAATTTAAAAAGTTAGTCAACTACAATTTCTATAGCTGAGAGATAAAGGTGCATATTTCTATATGTATTTATATACCTATATATATGTTTGTTTAACTTTTTTTTTCTTTTCCAAAAAAAAAGCAGGAAAATATAACGGAGCACAAGTAAATAACTACATATATAACGGAATAAATATGCTGAAAGATTAATTTTGGAGTACCGAAGCTAAAACACTCTTCAATTGACAAAATATAAATAATTTAATTATATCCTAATATTTGTAGCAACATACATAAAGAGTCATTTCCAGGCATTGTAACTCTTATAATTTTTAGAATAAGAATCATTATTATTTTTTGATTTTTTACATCAAAATTGCATAATAACTCTTTTTTTTCAAATTAAAAAATAAAAATTATGAAATAATATATAAATTGTAATTTTTATTATTTTTATATTGGCTGATTTTGATGAATCTCAGTCAATCCTGTTATGTAATTTAATTATGTCAAATCATTTACTTATTATTCACGGATAGAAAATAAAATAAAAAATAAAAAAAAATGTTATAAAAATTGAAAATAAGATTTACTTGTTCAATTTTTAAATAAAATTTACCATTTAAATATGATTTCATAATTTTTATTATTAAAGTCCAAAAATAATAGTTACGCTGGATTTTTTTTGATAAAAAATAAAAGTTTAACCTTATTCCGGGTAGTCCTTTCAAAAATATGATACGCTGTGGCTTGCACTTCCATCCAAAGCACTTTTTTCGCTTTGATGTTTTTCAACCCCATAACTCTCATTGGCGATCCCTGGTAATTTATTTAAGAGCTATTTATTATTATATCTTATGCTTGCTCCCTCTAGCGGACAATTTTGGAACTTGATGTCATCAAAAAGAAAAAATAAAACATGTTGTTAAAATAATAAATTGGGATAGGATTAAATAAAATTAATTATCTTTTGTAATATTCGCACAAGATGTCTTAGTTTTTATGCGGATTCCTCTATAGCTTTAGGAGCTTTTTGAGCAACTTGCAACACACTGACATGACGTATAGTGTATAAGAAGTATGAAAGAAAAAAATTGTGACAAGTGGACAACAAGCAGCTGAGCAAGTGACTCACTTGGCAATTTTCTCTTGCAGTTTTCTACTTCTTAGCACTTTCTTTTCGATTTTATTTTTTCTTTGCTTGCTTACTCTTTTTTCTATATAAAGAAATTTTTTTGTTGCCCCGAACAACAGGCGCCAAGGCTAGGAACAGAGCTCGCATCGTCGAGCAAATTGTTGGCCAAATAGTTGTGCAAAATTAGCAGACAATAAGAGAGCACACATACTAATATGCAAGCACACAGATACACAAACACAGTTACGCACCCACACACATACGTGGGAGGCTACTTGTAGCATTAGCTGTGAAAATTAATTAAGGCATTTTTTTTTTTTTTTTTTTTTTGGCTTTTGTCCTTGAGCTGCTGCAGGTGGCTCCTTAGCTCTTTGGCCGCTTGCTGGTTGGACTTCTTTGGAGTTCTTTGTATTTCTTGGGATGGCTGCGTGCCTCTCTGCTAATTGTAAACTTAATAGCAGCGTAAGAACAAGTCTAAAACAATGACCAAAAGTAAATAGTAGCAAAGAATTCAAGCCGAAACTGCGAGCGGAAGTTTTATCTAAGCCAACAGGCAAAGTTCCAAATGGCAATTAGCGCGTAGTTAAAGAGGATCCAGCTTAGTTTATAGCAGCAGTGGCAACAGCGGAGGATTGCATTAAATGTTTGCTCAACATTTGACTAAATGAAAATGCCAAAGAAATTTGAAGCTAGGGTAAAAAGCAATAATGATGCTACTTTGTGCTGAGAATAAGGTATTGTAGATTATTGTTGAGATAATGGGTGTCTTAATAGTCGGTTGAAGCAAACTGCAATCAAAACTGAAATGAGCAAAAACTGTTGAAGTATACTACATCGTTAAGTGCGAATTTTTTTTGTATACTATTATACCATTTTCTTTGATACAGAAAAACACATTTAGCTAACATTCCTTTTATATTCAACATATTTGCCCGATCTGACCTACAACGGATCCAGGATTTTGTCATAGGGGGAGTTTATCACTTCGAAGCGTATACCAATATATCATAGCTCGCGAAAAACTGTCAACCCATTTTTCCCACTTATAACACTCATACCACATAAATCGCCGATTCTAATAAATAATTCGATAAATTTTATTTGAATAAGTAGGTACATCTTCCGGGAGCTTGAAACTTGGAGTTCATCTATGGATGTAACCACCCAGTAAGTGTTATTTTCCAAAGCGTCTAGTTGGGTAAGTGACAAAGAAGTGCCCCAACGATTAGGGGCTGTATCCAAATTACGTGACCCGTTTGGGGGGTCTTGAAAATACCACGCTTTGGTCACTCGACCGGGGGGGGTCTTGGTGTATGTCACTTATTGGTCCAAATTTTTCGGGTAATTCCCTTCTTTTTTTTTTTCTTTTTTTTTACTATTCCTTCCAGAAATGTTTTACAAATGACTACGTGACAACTAGCAGGGGAGGGTCTTCCCATATACTCGGTTGCTCACCGAGGGGGGTTTTCAAAAATTGCAAAAATAGGGACACGTAATTTGGGTATGGCCCCTTAACGATGTCGATCAATTCAGAAATCAAAAGTAACCGTAAAAATTTCAGGTTTTTAACTTAACGAATTAAGACTTAAATTTAAAAAAAAAAAATATGCATTTTAAAATTTTAACTCAACTCAATATTTTTAAGCCAGAAAAATTCCTTACAGGTGCCTTGAAAAAGTCAAATCGATGGTTGACATTACACTTGTAACACTCCCCTTGATTTCCAAAATATATACAAATAACACACATGTATATAAGTTGTAAATAAATTGTTAATAATTCTATTTAGAAAAGTATGCAATTTTACATCAATGTTTTCGTATGACGTTATCACGTAAAATTATCGTCCGTAAACCGACTTCTTTTCGCTTTTTTCTGATGATATCGTAACCAAATTTGGCACTAGGAAGTTTTCTAGAATTTCGAAGCCGAATTTGATCAAAATCGGTGTACTATATCTTTTAGACCCCATAGGACTGCGAGCCAGTGTGCAAGTTAAGGTATCGGGTTACCCCGTTCGCGCTGCGCGCAAAAGCTTTCCCATGGATTCTACTGACATTGCGTCTGGCCGAATCTAACTGCAAATTTCGGTTCCCACAACGTGACAACATTCCGTTGCAACGTGATCAGAAGTTGAAGTTATGCTTTTCGCTGGCAGGTGGAGTTAGTTAGTCTTAAGTGGATCGCGGACTTGCAAGTCGCAAATTAAGTAATAAATATAAGCTCAGAAAATTAAAAATAAAATAAAAAACGTTTTTTTTAAATAAAGATGTAGTGAAGTGTTTAATTTGCATGCATTAGCTTGTGTGCCAGCTAATATTTTTGCTTGCTTCTCTCTGTCTCTCTCACTTTTTTTACTCTCACAAAATTGATGCTCTCAATTACTCCACCTTGTTCGTACCTCTCTATCACTTGTTCCGCGCTCTCGCTTACACGCACAGGCTCAAACGGAACGTGACACTTTTGTCATTGTACATCGTTTTAATAGACGTTATCACGTCAAAAAATGAAGTACATTAAAGACGTGCGAAGATGACTTTGGGATACCCTCTACCACCACATTGCAATCAAATCCGTCATATTGCGTAAGTACTGCAAAAGATATTCGTTTGTCAAATATTTAATAATATATATTGTCACAATATTTTCATAAACAAAAAAACGGACGAATTTGGGGTCTATATGATATAGTCAACCGATTTTCATAAAATTTAGTGCAGTGCGTGAGAACTCTAAAAACTACTAAACACCAAATTGGGTTACGATATACATACAAACATAACGATATTTGTACAAAAACTTTTTTTTAACCGATCGGTCGTATGGAGTCTAAAAGATACATATAGTACACCGATTTTGATCAAATTTGTCTTCGAAACTCTAGAAAACTTCAGAAACAAGCGAATTATCCATTTAAAAGTTTTGTTTTTTTAGAGGTCCTCCGAAACACGCCCATGGGAGCTGTATAATATAATGCCGATGTCAAAAAATAAAGTAAACTTGTCTCCTATGGAATAATGAGGGAATCCCAGCATTTGGTTGCGAACAGACGGACATGCAGACAAACAGACAGAGGGACAGACAGTATAATTATATTGCAGATTTTGAAAAAAAAAAAATAAGAAGCGATAGTTACAAAATAAAGGAAAACTTTTTTACAAGACTTGCTGATAACTTAAAGCACAAAAACAAAATAAAATTCAAAACTAAATAAAAAGTAAAAAACACCATTTTTTGAATTAAGCGGTAACATAATGAAATTTTAAGGAAATTTTTCTTGATATGAACACGGATAGTTGTATCTATAGTTTTAAAAAAAACCTTGAGGCCAAGGACTGTTAAAAATGTTAGATTCTTTGAAATTTCAACTAGCCACAGTTTGCATTATGTATTTCTCAACATTTGCCTAAATCTCAAATGACAGGCATTACAAATCCGAGAGTTCAGAAAAATCGTCTTGCTTCGATTCCTAGCACTTCGAATTACTGCATTTAAGGCTTTTAAATGCTGTTAAAATAAAACATTCAAAAAAAACACTGTGCCCTACTTTCACGTTGTGAATGCATTTATTGTATGGACACTTATTATCGCAATTGAGTGGGTCTTAAAAAAACACAGAAAATGCAGAAAATTCTGAATATATAGTGTACATATATACCGTAAGTATATATGTATTACACAAGCTACCTTGATTTATCGCACATTTCAATGCAGCGCTCGAAAATTGCAAGCACTTCGTATAAGCTGACATCTTATTAATATGCCATTCATTTTGCTTGCCATAGTTCATTAAAGCTACCGTCGAAGAAGAATTGCAGTCACATACCGTGCCGCAGTAGTCGTCTCTGTGGCAATAACGTATACGTATAGTTGGCAGTGGCAACAGAAGCAGTTGCAGCTAAAATTATGCGGCTCGTTTGCCATGAGCCGTCAAGCCAGAGCCAGACCCAGAACCAGAAACAGATCCCGAACAAGACATAGCCTTACAGCTCCATGACCACCATAACCCGACCCAATGCATTACGAATGCAACTTGAAGTTCCACTCCGAATTGAGTTCGACTCGACGACGACAACGACGACGACGACGACTTGACTGCGCTACTGGACATTCGTTTATCCTTTTGTGCTCATTTATTTGCATGTCATTTGCTTATGTGTGAGAGTATATGTTTGCCATGTCTGAGTGCGGCTGTAACTGTACGTGTCTGCCATGTGGGTGTGTGTGTGTGTGGCTTTGGATGCAGTTTTTTTATATGGCACGCTTGTCTGCCTTTGGCTCCCTCGGACTGTACTGAGTTACTTATTGCTGTTGTGTGCATTATCAATATGCATTGTGGAACGCACTCTTTTGTTGCCTTCTTACAACGTTTACTTCTTGTTGTTATTCCTGTTTTGTTTTGTTTTATTTCTCCATTTTTATTCTTTCACTTCCGCTTTTTATACATATTTTGCTGCCATTTACGGTTTGCCTTTACGTTAAGTACTCTAAATGCTATACAGAGTACCTAAAGTTCGTCGAGTAGCTTGTTATTTTTTTTGGATAATACTACACTCATAAATAATATAATAGATACCCCAACTAGCTTGTTTTTTATTTATTTCTTTCTTATTTGCTTTTAAAAAATGTATTTTGTTTATGAAGCTGTGCCTTTTTTGTGTTAGTATAAAAACTTCTTTCTCTGCATGAGATATCTTTAGAGATACTGTGCAGATTTTGTGGAAATTCAGATATATGGCCAAATGGTTTTTAACCTATTTTTATTTACCCTAGACCTGTGCACTCAGTGCTCCATAGTGTATTTTGTATGGAAAAATAAAAAGAATTATTAAATTTGAAATTCATCTGGGGCACTCAGTACACCAAGGACAGGTCTAGGGTTAAAAATCAGAAAGAACCCAGCAGATACTAACCCACTCGGCAATGTAAATTGAAAATATTTCACACGCTTCTCTTTCTTATATAAAAAATATAATAATATATATATATAATATAATAATAAATATTTCTGACGCCCTTGTCAATAGTACAGTAAACGAAGTGTTTCATCTGGAAAAAAGAACTTAATGGATGAAACTTTCAGGGATCATTAGCAACTTTGTTCTAAGTCTAAAACCGAGTTTTCGTATTTATGGGTAAGGGGCGTGGCACCACCCCCTGACAATACACATACGTACGGTTGGTACGGTTTTTACATGATAAAAGGTTTCTGTACTACGCTGCCTACGTGCGCAACACAAAAGCAAGCAGTCGACAAAGCAAGCAGTCCTCTGCTTTGTCTCTTGCTTTTCGCTTAACTGCATTTTGTATGTAAAAATAATGAAAATTGGCGTTTGCGAGCGACTTATTTGTTCGATTGCTCGAAATCTGTTTATCGTAGGAAAGCGATGAAGGACTCATTTTGTAGATAATTTCAATTACTTTGACAAAATATATGGGTAAAATTTCCGAAAATACCTACCTGTTTTGAGATATTTGCAAATTATTCAAAAAATACCAAACACCATTTCCAACTTTTGATTCTTTAAACAGGCATTGTGCTTGAACCAATTAACCTACAGTCTCTTTTGATAGATTATTTTATTGGCAACAATTTTTAACTTTAAAATATGACTCTGAGTTTGACAGAAAAAAAGATATCATGCAAAAACCGTACCAACATATATGGTCAGGGGACGGCTCCACGCCCCTACCCGGAAACACGAAAACTCGGTTTTAGACTTAGAACAAGGCTCTATCGATCCCTTAAAGTTTCATCATTAAGTATTTTTTTCCAATTGACGTCTTTTTTGTGCCTTCGTTTACTTTACTACAACCCTTGTAGTTATAATTTATTTCGCCGTTTAATGTAGACGCTAGATGGCGCACGCAAGTTGTTGTTGCCAGATGGCGCTCACAAGCTATTCCATAATTGTGTTCACTATAACATAAATATTATTTAAACAGATTTGAATGCAACATGTAACAAAATTTAAAATAAATCAATTTTTTTTCTGCAGCTTGAAGAGTATATGATCTGCGGCTTGACCGTGTCGTATGGTTATCGCTACTCCTGTTTTTGTTCAGCAAAAAATTATTCCTCATTTTATTTTGTTTGGCTATGCAGTTTTAATAACGAATTGCTTTTTTATGATTTCCGGCTTAAGAAGAACCGGCTAAGTAGCAGCAAAAAAGATACTCTTTTTTATGCTGCTAAAAAACTTGCTGCAGCATCTTTGGCATATTTCATGTTTATGTTGCTTATTTAAGCCAAATTTGATTTTATGTTGTTTTCCTATTTATTTTTTCAGTCTTACTCAATGCATATACTTCTAGTTGTATTATTGTTGTTGCATTTTGTTAATCAACTAAAGTTGACTTTCATAGTAGAGGAGATGTCGTTGTTATTGTTGTTGTTGAGTCTGCTGCTTTTATTATTGTCTCCAACATAGCCAGTGTTGGCATTTGTACGCCAGACGTAATTAGTGCTCCTGGCATAAAGCGCACTTCCTGGAAAGTTGTTTTCTCTTCTATTTCATTTGTGTCCTGACATCATCGCCATCGTTGTCATCAGCGCTACGTTGCCTTTCGTTTGTAATCACTTTTTTTCATTTCAATGCTTTGTTCTAGACAAGGATCCAAGGATTTACCAACTGAAGATAGAGAACCAGTTCGCGGGAGGGTCGCTGTGAGGGTCATTGTTGTAATTTTAATTTTTATGTTAACTAATTTGTAATTTAGGGCACATTGAATTCTTGCTAATTGGGAACAACTCACTGGCTGGAAGCCACTCGAATGGATGAAATGACAAAGTCAACGCAAATTACCAACTATGCAAATTTTTGTATTTTTTTGGTAAGATTTATTTTTTAATGAGTTAAGATGGATTGGGTAGATATCCCAAATGGCAATGGCGAAAAAAGCTTAAGTTTGTAAATGCAATCGCAGCATTCGAGTGTTCCAAATTTGTAAGCACTTGAAGAAGTCATTAGCGTGGAATGTATCTATAGCAGTAAGTTTATTTATTTAATATACGCTACAAGGCTCACTTGGAAGACCTTTTTAAAAGATATACAAAAGCAGCCTAATAGTACAGTAAAAATAGGTTTTGGCCAGGAAAAAATTGCATTCCTGGAATTTCTCTTGCTTATGGTATTAAGGACCATCCAAAAAGTCTAAAACCAAAATGGTCCCCCGTTGGGTTTTCCGTTATTTTGACATATGTTTGAGCCCATTTATCTCGAATTCTATAAGTCGTACACAAAAAACTTCCAAGGCAAACAATGTTGAAAATTGAATTTAAAAATATGGTTAAAAATACAAAAAACGGGTTTGTGGTAGCTTTGGCGCCCTCTACCGCCTAAAATATGAACTTCTGGATATACCTTTCATTACTAATAAAATTTTAAATCCTCCAACTAGGAACCTTATCTAGGACACTAACTAATAATAATAATTTCCCTGACTGACTATTTAGTCAGTCGCCCCTGGGAGGAGCATTGGGGATCTCTATTAATAGCTGTTCGCAGAGAACAGGGACCTACAGTTTATAGCCGAATCCGAACGGCGGTGTCTTGAATTAATAGAGACTTTCTTAGGCAAATAGCGTCTTTGAGCTAGCGATGCCAGTTCTAGGCAAATGCACCAGTGCTACTGCGGGGATTCGAACCACCGACCTTCGGTTTGGAAAGCGAGTACGCTACCACTACGCCACCGACGGCCACACACTTACTAAGATGTCTAAAAATATTTCATTTTTTGTAATCTCCAACTCTATTTCGAAAACTGTCATAAAATATAGGTACAATTAGAAAATTAAATTGTCGTATATTAATTTGCAATGCAATCTATTATTTTTCCCTCATATTACATATATGTTTTTGGATCATTACAAACCCATAGGACATCCATCTGCTGGGCATAAGGTGCTATAATATATGTAGGTATTGGTCTAGCTTGAACCCAAAGAAGAACATCCCCCTTCGGCGAGCATAGAACTCGATGCTCAACTGAGTTTTTTTTCTGGAACTGGGACTAGCTAGAAACTTTAGTCTTCCCCACAAACAATATTGTTGTCCCTTTAAGCAAAATCCATGACTTACTTACCAACTCCCATTAAATGATATGCACTATCGCGGCTTAAAACCGCCGAGCCAGAACTTCAGATACAATTCCCATTTCTTTTTCTCCAGCATTGACTATGCTGATTAATGTTTGTTTGCCAGCCGGACTATGTTGCCAAGATACTTACATGAACAGAATGTTGCCCGCTTGGAGACTAATGGAATTCACATGTTGGGACACGATTGATTATGTACACATTAGTCGACTGATTTGCAATTCCAAGTGAGTGTGTGTGTGTGTCTGTGTGTGTGTTTCGGTGTGTGTGTGTGTTTGATTTGTGATGCGCACAACTTAATTTTTCACTTTACGGCAGCATAGAAAACAATGTCTGTCATCTATGCGCACAAACACGCACAAATGCATACAAACACAGACAAACACTACCACTACCACACACACACACACGCCATGACTAAGCGAATTAGCCGACTGGCATTAGAAGCTGACTGTCTGGGCCCATTTGTGCGCTAATTGGGAGCACTCTGTTGCCGTAAAGGCCGCAGGTAAATCAATTTGAGAGCCAAGATAATTTGCTTAACAATGCATTATCATATTTTTAATTGTTTGTTATAGCCATGACATACGCACGCACATAAGTATATATAAGCATATACATACAGGCTTGTTCCGTTTGCCGATTTCGAAACGCTGCAAAAGTGGTTCGAATCAATTTCTAGCAATCTCATTCGATTTCAAAATAAATGCATTTTTTTCTTCATACATACATATGTATACCCATTTTTTTTTTTTTGTATTCTATAATGCGAATAATCAAAAATACATAGTAAATTTTCATAAATTGCTGTTTTTTAATTTGTGATTTCCAATCCAGCCTGATTAAATGGAGATATCTTGAAAGGGACCATGGCGGTGTACCCATCAGAAGGCCAAGAATTGTTGATGATTCAGCTCAGTTCATGTTGAAGCCGGTTTTTAAAACTGCAGCTAAGATGGCGCCTAAATTGAATTACTGCCTAAAAGCATGCTACGTTTTTTTTTACAATTCCTTTGGTAAAGACAAATCGTTAAGGTAGTATGTATTACCAACTCTATTGGACAGCTGCTTCATGCGGCATTTTTAATTCATCAGAGTGCATGATGCAGTTTAGTCAAGGACTTACCTAAAGTTTAGTTCACTAGCTTTATTACTTGGAAGTCTGCCCATTGACCGATGCCCAAAATATGATGGCGTAATTTCTTATGATTCCCATGAAAATGATTTTTTCATTGCGAATGGGGGAGCCTACTATATTCTGAACTTGGCATCCTTGGCTGGAAATTGTTGTACATCAGCCTTCTGTAATAAGAGCAACAGATCGCTTAATTGTTGTCGCTCAGTAAGAACCTCTTGATGTCAAAGCCAGAGAGCTGCTTGAGTTGTTTTTTGAAATGCTTTTAAAACTGCATTTGCAGTAATCAATAAAACCCAACCATCCATTTAGGTTCAAAGTCAACCGAAACTAAAAAATTTGTTTTCATTATTATTTTTATTATATTTATATAGAATCACTTTTCGTTAACTTTCATCGTGAATTTAAAACCAAAATAAATAAGTTTGCATTTTTAAATTTTGAAAATTTTTCTTTTCCTGGAGTAACGATCTTAAATTTTGCTCCTACCACTAAGCTTCAGCTTTGTAGGTAATATCTGGGGCTGCGCTTGCCAACTTTTTACTATTCGAACTGAGGATGGCGAAAGAGGGAGAATACGCTTCTTTTCAAGCGCGATTCCCTCAGATTTCCAATTCCTTATCTGGGTCATCGAGGAAGGCTATTTACTCCAACGATATAGATGACTCATCAGCCGAAGTTAAAAAAAAAATAAAATTAAAAATGCATTTCCCAAAATCGAAATCTATTTTCAACACTTCTTGTTAATTTTTAAAGTTAACTGCAACAAAGTTAGTCCAAAATTTTGCAGCCCTCAATTAGAATCATAACACAGGTCTACAAATACCGGGGTCATGTCAGTTGTTGGAAAGCTAAGGGTCATTTCCGAAGTAATTGACGTGATGGGCCAATTCTGACCCCGGATTCGGATTCTACGCAGCTAATTACTTCGGAAATGACCCTTAGCTTTGCAACAACTGACATGACCCCGGTATTTGTAGACCTGTGTTATGATTCTAATTGAGGGCTGTAAAGCTAGCTTTATTTTCGGTTTTCTTAAGTAGTCTAAAAATAACTTTTAAACTGTTGTACAGCATAATACACGCCTCCATCTCTACAATGGCCGTTATGAAAATTTTAAAACTGAAAAAATTGCACATAAGTAAATATGTGTGTATTTTTATATGTATATCGTATGCAGTGTCAAATGCAAAACTGTACAAAGAGTGGCTTTAGCTTCCTATGGCGTCATTTCCGGCTTAATTGAGCATGTAACGACTGATGCTATTGCCGTTAACCCAAACACACGCACACACATAAAGTTGGACTTCTGTATGGATGCAGGACTCACAAAATACTCACACACACATTGTAGTCACTGCCATTGGCAATGGAATAGATATGCAAACATAAACGGCTGACAAGGCAATCCAAAAACAAATTCATAGCTTTGAGTGTGTGTGTGAATGTTAGTGTGTTAGTGTAAGCCGCGTGTTATATGATTTCTGTGTGTTTATGTTTGCTGGCAACGCATCAGCTGCTGCAGGGTAAACACACACACACACACACATGATATGTATATATGTATGCTACCAACACCAACACCACACACATGCACATGCAATTTGTGTTTAGATTTTGCTCACGCATTAGACAATATTTAGCTATTGATGTCGCTGCATGTGCCACACTTGCGACACTGCATCAGTTCATAACTGCAAATTCAACATGGACTGTCTACAACAAAAACAACAAATATAACTAAAATATGAAACAAGCAGGGGGGTACACGCTAATGGAATACTCTGTATCCAAACTTTCCTATAGTAGATGTGCGTGACAAATTAATTATATTTATTTTTGAATCAGTTAAGATTTTAGTTTAATTTTGAAATTGTTATACGATTATTTGCATTATTATTATCTTTTATATTCAATCGGTGAGTTGCGGGTGTTCCTCTAGCTCAGACTGGTGCCTCAAATGATTTTCGGCTGCACCACCATGACCAGATTGATATGCAAATCGTTTTCAAGAACTGTAGTTTTAATACGAATGAGATTCACCGCCTTGGCCTCAAAGATTCATACTGTGTGAAAATTGAGAGTAATGGTGATCTGCCTTGCCTTCTACAGCCTGTTACATACATTGCACAAATCTAGTATACCCATGGCCTAATGGCTATAGGGTATAACTACAAGTGCACAAAAATACCAACACATTCGGAAACTAATTGCAGGCTAACATTATGGCACGTGCGTCTATAGAAAAGTATTTCGATATGTGAAACTGGCTATAAACCCTGCTGTTGCTAGGTGGCTCTTGCAAACGGAACTTGGCTAAAAATTGTTAGTTCAATTTCGTTTTAATATACCCTATACCCATAGGGTCATGGCTGCTAGCAAAATAGGTAGTTGCAATGAGATGTGTGTTGAATTACGTCACCTTAGTTCTAGTAGACCATTAATATAAGAGAGAAATAATTGAATATTAGATGTTAAGTAACATAAAATGTTATATTAATAAGTTAGTCTGTTAAGCCACTGATGGCAAAGGGGGGGTACCTCAGGGACTATTAAGTTTAAAGAGAACTAGTAGTGGTAGTATTAGTACTGATCTGTTCTAATATACATACATGCCAAGTTAGATCGAAATCTGTTCAAGTATTTCTTTGTTTGTTAGGATTATGCAGGATATATTAAAGAAGAGCGCCCTCTACTTTGAATTTTGACGAATATTTGAAGTTTTTATGATAAATCAGACAACAGATTTCGATCTAATTTGGCAAAGTGATTTGATACTACAAAAAAAAAACATTTAATTGACGAATTTGGTTACGCAGATCTTCATAAACATAAACAATTTTTTGATCAATCGGTCTTGTTATACTTTAATACAGTATAAAGTAGTAAGAATCTATATCGACTTCCCTAGGTCTCCTGGTCTTAGGTAACTTTGCGAGTTCTCCGACGTATCTTTCTCTATATTTATACCCTGTACCTATAGGTACAAAGGGTATACTAGATTTGTGCAATGTATGTAACGGACAGAAGGAGGCGTAGCAGACCCCAAGTCCTTTATACCAAAATGCTTATCATAACCTCGGGTAGCGATTGAGCCATGTCCGTCCGTCCGTCTGTCCGTCTGTCCGTCCGTATGAACGCCTAGATCTCGGGGACTATAAGAGCTAGAGACACGAAACTTTACCAACTGGTGCGCATATTTCCTAAGCAGATGAAGTTTGTTGAATCATGTCAATATCTTTCCCCGTTCCCCCGCTGTAGATTTTAGTCACACCGTTTAATATTTTCATTTTAAATTTAACAGAGCGATGCGTTGTGGGTACATGCATCTATGTGTAAAAAATGAACAAAATCGGACAAATACAACAGAAGTTATAGTCAAAAATGTGCAAATTTCCCACCCCTTGCCGATAAACTGCGTCAATATTTGACTCTACGTAATTATGGTAACAAGTGACCTAGAACCACAATTTTTGTTAAGCTGATTCATGTGGCTCTATTGAACAAATCCACATCCAAATTTTATCGATGCGGTCCCCCCACCCTCCGCAATCGATTTACCGTGTTTTCTCCCACACCCCTCAACATATCAACTTGAAACTTACCCAATATAATTAAAATAGCTTCTTTGACGTAGCTTTCGGTTTTCATCAAAATCGGTACAAATTTATAAGAAAATTTAGGTATAAACATCGTTTTGCACCAAAAAAAAAATAAATTCCAATTGGAAAGTTCTTAGATGGAATATGCAGGAAAAATTTTTTTGACACAAAAGGTACAGGGTATTCCACTGTCGGGCACCGCCTCGACTGTACCACATTTTTTTTGCTAAGGTTAGGGGTAACACCAGAATCTTTAGAAAATCGATTTTTTTATTTTTAGCTTAATTGGTAGACAATTATGTTAGAAACTATTTCCCAAAAACTATGACCCCCTTGCGGTCGCGCCAGTTTGAAAACTTTAAATGCGTTTTTCTCAAAGCCACTTTTTTCGAAAAACGAAAAACTCAATCAAGTTTTATACGATTGATTTGAAACTTGGACACAATCTTTATAACATAATTTTCTAGTGAGCCACTTAGGATTTTGTGAAAACTATAAAAACTTTTTATTTTACAACTCATTTTTCATAATTTTTTTGAAAAAAAAAAATTTTTTTTTTTTAAACTTATGACATTTTTTTTAAATTGATATGTTTGAAAACCCCTACGTGTTTCACTTGCTTTTGGTCCATTGATTAAAAGAAAAAATTTCTTTATGTTGACGTCAAAAAGCTGCAGCCGTGGAGGCCTCTCCGAAAATTAGTCATGTACTCGTAGCTCTCTACAGGCGCCATTTTGTTTTTTATTACTTTGGAAAAATTAATTTTTGTAGCTTAAAATATGTATAATATCGTCACCTATTGGGATTTTGAATATAAAATAAAGTTTCTTTGAAAAAAAATACCTCGAAAAACATTAAACCCCGCACACTAGTGTTAGCCTTTAATGTACCTTTGTATTTAGTTTTTTGTTTAGGCCATAAAAATCTATCAATTTCGGAGCCCCTACCTTAAACTGCAAAACTTTGTTTCATTAATAAATAAACCAGAACCACAAATTTAAGTTTTTAGAGGCATGTGGAAAAAACTGCGCTACCATCATATACCACTTCTCATGAATACACCTTCAATTCCAAATGCATTTAGATTTTTTTTCAAAAAGAGGCTACAAGGTATCCCACTGTCGGCTACCCAACTTATTCATTTTTTTTTTGTTCCATTTTCTTCTAGCTTGCTAAGGAAATCAATCAATTTCCTGCCTAGACTGCGCCAATTGAAAAAGTTTTCTTTTTTTCGCTACGTTTTTCTTTTGCGGCCAGGTGAGAGAACTCTGGCCATAATGAAATAAAGGTGCACATAAGCGTACAAGATATAACCAGAAAGAATAGCATTAATATTTATATTCTATACTTTTTTAGTTTTTCTCATTTTTACAAACAGCTAACTATACTCACGTGCCTCAATGGAAAAAACTATAAGTCTATGAAAATAATGTTCCGCTAAGCTGGTTTTAGCCATAAAATATATCCAGTTTTAATTTTTAATTATAGCACAGTTAAATAGATCCAGAGGTTTTAATTCAGCCAAACCAAAAAATAAATTATGGTCTATACTCTTTAGCATTACAATTTTAAGAACACAGAACAAAATTCGTTTCTTGACAATTTTAATATACATCTCGTAAGGGTAAACCGTTGCCAACTGATTATTGTCTATGGCCATTTGTGAACATCGTAAAGAAATGCAATTTAAAAAGGTAGCTTATTTCGCTTTGGGACTCTGCAGATTGAATACACTACTAAACATCTATCTGAATTGCAAAACAAATATGGAATTTTGGCACACGGATATACACAAATTTATTATATAATATATAGTTATATAAAAAAAATACAAAAAGAAACTGCAGTAATAAATATTAAGAAAACTGCTTTTGTAGTAAATTATTTTGTTAGAACTTGGGTCCATAAATCCCAACCATCCACTTAGGTTCGAAACCAACCGAGTCGAAAAATTTTGACCCTAACATAACAAATAAAAATAAAAAAGCGGTTCCTAAAATTGAAATCTACAATATTTTCAACACTGCTTATTTTTAGTATACACCTTAACGAACGTGTTAAAAATTTTGTGGAGAACGAATTAACTTAACACGTAAATTTTTATTTTTACTCTTATCGATGCATTAACAAAACACTAATTAAATTTTTGCAGCCATATTACAGCGAAAATCCAATTATACGGGAGACAATAACGCACATATCAACAAGATTGATGAACCCCATCTATCGCTTGCCACCATTTCCTCCCTTGCCACTGCCTCCATCTTCGCCGTCTCTTCCAGATGCACCTCCTTTGCCACCTTTTCCTCCATGGCCACCTTTGCCTCCATTACCACGTTTTCCTCCCTTGCCACCAGATCCACTGGCTCCATCTTCGCTGTCGCTTCCAGATCCACTGCCGCCTTTTCCACCTTTGCCACCCGATCCATGGCCTCCAGCGAATCCTTTGCCACCTTTTCCTCCATTGCCACCTTTTCCTCCCTTGCCACCAGATCCACTGGCTCCATCTTCGCCGTTGCTTCCTGATCCACTGCCACCTTTTCCACCCTTGCCACCAGATCCATGGCCTCCATCTCCTCCTTTGCCACCAGATCCACTGACGCCATGTCCACCCTTGCCACCAGATCCACTGCCGCCATCTCCTCCTTTGCCACCTTTACCACCGTTGCCACCTTTTCCACCCTTGCCACCAGATCCATTGCCTCCATCTTCTCCATCTTTACCACCTTTGCCACCTTTACCATCTTTACCACCTTTACCACCTTTTCCACCTTTTCCACCTTTGCCACCTTTTCCACCTTTGCCACCTTTTCCACCTTTGCCACCTTTTCCACCCTTGCCGCCCGTTCGTCTTTTGCTGGCACAGACGACTTTTCCGCTTACGACATGTTTCCGATACACATCCTCCCCGGATATCTCATCTGTGTTAGCGTATGCTTCTAAAATAAAAAATTTAAGTTTATTTTGTGATTTAATCGAATACCATAATTACTTCCATCCACTCTAAAGATTTTTGCATCAGGCTCTATTGCCACATGTCCGTCAGCTGTGCGCAATATGGGCATTCCCATTTTAATTGCATGATACTTTCCAAAAGGTTCAAATTCCTCCAGCATTTTGAGCCTGTAAGCTAATGTTTTGTGCTTGCCTCAATAATTTACAAAAAAAAATAAAATATAAATTTGATTACGTTTACTAATGAAATGTCAAAATTATTCTACTTACTCCCAGAGAGCAGCAACACATTGCCCAAGATTAGAATGCGAAACACCAAACGCTTCATGATCGACTGACTGAATTTATGAATTTTTCCACCATATATATTCGAGGCACAGTTTTTTACTTCTCAACTTCTCAGGTTAATCTCCTACAATTGTTTTCGCTCCCAGATACTCTTTTGCTCTTCGTACTCTCAAAAGCAACTCTATAATCACAAAAGCAAAGACAAACACCTTACCTTATTCTGATGCAACACCTCTACGGCTAGATAGCCAATCAAACCTATGGTTAACAGTACGAGCAAAATGTAGATCTTTTCGCGTATGCACAGTAAGTTGGAGTAGACAAATCCAAGAACGAAACCCAAAGACTCAAAGAGGCGATAATTAGAAAACGCAGCCTCCTTGTGACGTCGAAAAAGCAGTCCATAGAAACCATTGATTTGTGTTACCCAAACTGCATCACCCATGCCCCAAATGCCGGCCAAGAAATAGAATACCCATGGATGACTGTCATTCGGCAGCCAATAGAGCTTAAAGCCCAGAGTGCAAATGTTCACCGTAGAACCTATAAAAATGATTATGGTGCGTCCAATGTACTCCATGGCAACTCCAAAAACGGCACACATGCAAGAATCCACTACGCCCCATGTAATCATTACATAGCCAATCATCTTTACGCCCAGCACACATGCCACAAAGGCGTTGGTGTACTCTGCAGCAATCCAGGCCTGCTCCAGACCAATGTAAATTGTCAGTGGTATAAGCAACTGTTGATTGGTGCGCTTCATTTGATGAAATGTAGCTATGAGCAGCGTCTTGGTGGATTCTTGTTGTCGACGACCCTCGCCATAACGTTTGAGAGGATCCAAAAACACAGCTATTATGAGTACAGCGACAACTATGCATGGTAAGTAGATCAATATGAGTAAGCGAACCCCTTTTTCAGCGGGTTTTACCACTTCAGCTTCATCTGACGGACAAAAATGTGCTCCACAGACCGCAAAGTTAACAGTGGTACTATTTTGTACTGAGCTGCCGTCATCTTTCAAGGCTGCATAATATTGGAAAATAGTGTCACATATAAATGTTGGGTTAAACTTTTTTTTTAATGTTTAAAGGCAACGGCGGCTATGGAATGTTAACTGCAATCGCTGGAATATGCTAAAAGTTCTTGGAGTACTTGTAGGTCTCCGGAAGGTCTCCGGTTACTAAGAAATAGCATAGTTAACTACAGATCCACTGTTTACCATTTTTCTCCCTTTACGCATGTCAGGCTATTTTCTGAACGCTAAACTATTTAAAGCAATTCAGAGACTTAAATAAAACTTACAAAAATCCTTAAGTTTGACTGGCAAGCTCAAAACTTTTTAAGTAGCTTGAGTCATCTTGCAATGCGTTATTCCTGCAGAACTCTAAAAATGGCGCAGAACTTACCAATACGCTATAAAGAGCGTGTATAAATATGTATAAAGTATACTTAAGAGAACGGAAAATTTCGCATCTGTCAAATACTCTTCAATTGGATTTACTGATCCCATAAGTTACAAAATTTTGGCAACCATTTACATTATTCTCTCTGTATAAAAACTTTTTCAAATAAACGGAAAAAAAGTCATTAAATTTTTTTGAAGTATTTTTCAAAACAAATATTTAGAACAAACATAAAAAATATACAAAAAAAATGTGGTACAGTCGAGGCGGTGCTCGACAGTGGAATGCCCTGTACCTTTTGTCTCGAAAAAATGTTTCCTGCAATTCCTTCTAAGAACTTTCCAATTG
The DNA here is from genome assembly GCA_949987675.1 of Chymomyza fuscimana. Taxonomy (NCBI): domain Eukaryota; kingdom Metazoa; phylum Arthropoda; class Insecta; order Diptera; family Drosophilidae; genus Chymomyza; species Chymomyza fuscimana. The sequence goes on from OX465089.1 coordinate 5,014,167, forward strand.
GAATTAATTTTTTTTTTGGTGAAATTCGATATTTATAGTTCCCTAAATTTTTACCGATTTTGATGAAACTCGAATGTTACGTCAAAGAAGTTATTTAAAGTATATGGGGTAAGTTTCAAGTTGGTATGTTGAGAGGTGTGGGAGAAAACACGGTAAATCGAATTCGGGGGGTGGGGGGACTACATCGATAAAATTTGGATATGGATTTGTTCAATAGAGCCAAATGAATCAGCTTATCAAAAATTGTGGTTCTAGGTCACTTGTTACCATAATTACGTAGAGTCAAATATTGACGCAGTTTATCGGCAAGGGGTGGTGAAATTTGTGCATTTTTGACCATAACTTTTGCTGTATTTGTCCGATTTTGTTCATTTTTTACACACAGATTCCTGTAACCACAACGCATCGCTCTGTTAAATTTAAAGAATTTAAATTTTAAAATTAAAAACCGAGAAACTCTACTGCGGGGGAAGTTATTGACATGATTCAACAAACTTCATCTTCTGAGAAAATATGCGCACCAGCTGGTAAAGTTTGGTGTCTCTAGCTCTTATAGTCTCCGAAATCTAGGCGTTCATACAGACGGACAGACGGACAGACGGACAGACGGACGGACGGACATGGCTCAATCGCTACCCGAGGTTATGATAAGCATATTGGTATAAAGGACTTGGGGTCTGTCACGCCTCCTTCTGTCCGTTACATACATTGCACAAATCTAGTATACCGTTTGTACCTATAGGTACAGGGTATGAATATTAAGTACGGTCGAGGCGGTGCCCGACAGTGGGTCATAGTATTCAAGACTTGAATTTCAAGTACAACCTGCTTATAAGCAGTATACAAGCAGTTCGATGGCGGGGAGTGGGAGAACCGCATTGAAAAAAGTCGATGGGGTTTAAAAAATTATGGCGAAAGCAGACGAACGACTTTCGATAGACCATATATCGCCAAAAGAAACCAACCGATTTCGATGATGGAAGTAGTAAAACTTTAAAACTTTTGATAACTTTACGATATTTTCATAATCAAACGAAAAACAAATGAACTGTGTCCCGAAATCGTTTTTACAACCGTTCGGTCCTTTGGGGACTATATGATATAGTAAACCGATTTTGCTAAAATTTGGTACAATGCTAAAAAACTTCTGAACGCCAAATTTGATTACGATATTTGCATAAATAAATGCATTAGGCCCTTAAAACTTTAGATTTTTTGCTACTTGCTCTTAATTTCTTACCTTACTGAATATAAAAATGAAAAATCAAAAATCGTTAATAAACCAAATCTTATTATTAATATTCAATTACCATAATGAAAACAATTTTTTTAGTCAAACTTTAAAAAAATTTAGCCAAGTTTTTTAAAGTAACTTTCACAGTACAACAAAAGTCAACAAAATGTGGTTCATGATTTCATTCGGTTGATTGTCTTCAAATATTTAGCTTTCCACGCGACAGCATTATATTGACAGTTGGGTTGACAAAGTCAATGACATTGATATGAATTTGAATTTCAATCTAATTTGAATTAGATTTGGCTTGAAATAAGATTTGTCTGTCTTAGGGTCGCTTAAAAGGTGCCGCATCATTTGTTTGCAACTGACAAAAGTAACTGAGCAACGGAAACGTAAAACAAGAAAACGGAAATGAATCAATTTCCGTGTTGCAAACCATTATAAACTACAAAGCGTATTTAAAGAGATGTAAAACAACAGCAAAGAGAAACATAAAGAGCGCATAAAGTGTAAAACAAAACGACACTGGGCTTTCAACTAGAAGTAAATGGGTCGCAGCCTGCTGAAGTTCTTGCTTTATGGCTAAAGCCAAAAAAAAAAGTAATGAAAATAAAAATAAAATAAATGTTTTAAGTAAAATTAGTTTTAAATTTGTTAACGATCAATAAATTTGATATAGACCAGCTTTGCTGGGTTGCCTTGAATTTGTTTAGTTTGAATCGGGTGCGGATCCAGGATTTGGTCTTGGGGCGCGGGGTTTTCACTTCGAAGTGTATATATATCAGAGCAAAAAACTGTCAACCCACGTTTCCAACTTTGGGGGGCCCAGTAGGTCAACTATTTTATTAAGCTACAATTTCAAAGGGAGAGTGAGCGGATTCATCCGCATTTATCATGATGTTTCATTAAGCTGCCACGGACCCGACAGCCTCAGTTACTGTTGCAGAAGATTGGGTGCCAGGAAGGCCATATATTTTGGATACCGGCCAAGAAAATGATAAGAAGTCCAGAACATAACTTGCCGAAAGCTCATAAAATTGGCAAATAGAAATTTAAAGACTTTTTTATAGGTGCCACTTAGGACTATCCAGTCTATGTGTGACTCCCCCCAGGGGTCAACCGGTGTGACCTAACCTAACCTATGAGTTTACAATAATCTTTTGTAGTCCTCAGATTGCTGCGAAATTTGAGATGCTTACGAAACCTATTTTAGTTAGTATTTTGGTACTTGGCGCTTGATCCCTGTCTGTGGGATCTACAATATATTCATATACAACAATGTTGAAAAAACTTTTTGTTTTTGCTCTTTGAACTTTGTGCATATAAAAAATATTTACAGTGCAATCCGAAAGCGAGAAATCTTTAAAATTATACATAAAATGTTAAGTTCGTAATCGTACATGGAATATTTTAATTTCAAGAGCTTAAGCAGTTTTTGACGGGTTGTTCTTTATACTTCAAAATTCTTACAGGATGAAGATCTGAAACAAGCAACTTTTTTTCCTACACGTCACTGCATAGCTCTTAAAATCTCTGGAATCTAGATGTTCACACGGGCAAACAAAAGGACTTGGCTCAATTAATATAGAAGACTAACTACACTAGTTTACAGCAAAATGTATCCTCAACATGTTTTACTTGTTTCCGAAATCTCCGGATTTCGAGATATTTCGAAAAAAAACACTATTCGAAATTAAAAAAAAGTGTGTCTACTTAAAAGCAAATATCTCTGGTTGTAGTAATTTGATTTTGATTTTTTTTTAACTGTAGATCATTGAATTACCTATTGACTATACTTGGAACATATTTTTGTCAAATTTACGATTTTGTCGTTATTTATACATTCATATGAAATTTTTCGTAATTTTCAGCAAATTTTTTAAAAAATTCTAATTCGAAAGTAAATTTAAAAAAAAAAATTTCATACGCTTTTATTTATGGCTCGTAAAGTTTGATCGATTACGAAGAAAATGAGTGGTTGTTTATCAAAATCGCAGAAAAATTATGGAATTAACCGGAATTCGGATTTAGCGTGCCATTTTACTACGGAGATGACTAAAACATGTTGAGGATACCAAAATTTTTTAAAATTTGTAAACTAGTGTTATCTGCCACGATTCCTTCTTTATCATATCAATTTATGCGGTATAAATCCACTTTAAAAAAATATACAAATTTTAAAAAATAGAGATATTCAAAAAGAAAAGACAATTACACAAAATTCTAAACAAATTGAAAAAAAAAAAATTTTTAATTTCTTAGAAAGTTTCCCTAACATCCGCTGCAAAGTTTTCGAAATTCTGAAATTACGCAAATCCTTTATTTTTTTTTCACAAAAAGCGACAATATTCGTGCTCGATTTATAGAATTAAAAATATATTACACGACTTTGTTTTACATACTAAATTTCCCTCAACCCAAAAATACACATTATAAGGATAGTCTTTCTTGGTAATACCTATAGTACTCATCAATTTATTGAACAAAATTTAAAAAATTTCAATTAATGGCGTTTAGTGTTACCAATATGCTGTTATTGGATTAACCAAATTTTGATAGATAGTGTAGATGACGAACACAAAAATACTTTCTATGACTGTAAAAAAAAATCAAATTTAAGTAACTCTTGGAATAATTAAATCTATAAAACACTTCTTACCGATAGTTGTTGATGTTATTATAAAATTATTAAAATTGTTTATAAAATCGCCCGCAAAAAGTTCTGAAAAAGTCCATACCACATATAAAGTGTCTAAAATTACACCTGCCATTGCCCATAAAATCCATGCCAAAATGTAGTTTGGGTTTTCCTTAAAAAAAAAAAATTTTTGTAAATAATTATTATTATAATCAATTAGCTAGTACTTACGTATACAATGCCAATAATCATTAGGGCAGAAACAACAATCCATATGTTCAAATACAGCAGAGAGAATACAAAAAACGAATAATAACTCTTGGAACCACGAAGAACTTTTTCTGAAAAGTTACAAAACTGTTTAGTATTAAACTAGAAAAACAAGTCTTTCAATTACCTTTAGCTCCCAGTCGCTGCTTTTGTATATAACTTGGACTATTGGAAAACTTCTGAAGATGATTGTAAAACACATAAATTACAAGCAACTCTATTATGAAGGCGCCCATCAAATCCATTGCGCCAATGGCCACGCCTAAGTCATTCCAAGTTTCCATTTTTAAGCTTTTTATTATTTACTTGTTGTCAATAAATTTATTCTGCTTATAATTTGATATGATGTAAAGCACAACGCCAGCTGTGGTAGAATTATAAAGTAAATTCAGTTCTATAAAAGTTTCAAAAGTCACTTTTAAAATTTTTTTACCTTAATATTTTTCTCAAGTCTACGGGGACACATTTAAGAACTATAAATCCGGGGGAAGTCCCTTCCGTTCCCGCTCCTTTGTCGACAGGCCTGATTAATGCGCTTGTTTGTTTGGAAAGGATCGACTGGATGACTTTAGTCAAGTTTTACCCTTTTTTTCACGGGAAACAGCTGAGAAAAAGCTCCAGAGCATTTTATTCCCAAATCCGGACACAGTCTGCTTAGGTTGGAAAAGTTTTTGTTTTTGCACCAGCTTATGAAATTGACGTTCACGAAACTCTGCGTCAATTTTTGGCTGGTTGACGCTTGGATGTCTGCTGTTATCAATCAGTGTGGTATTCTCCCAGATCACCATTTGGGATTTCGGAGTGCACAGGTCCACAAAGTGGCACGACATATATCCTCCAGGCTTTTGAAGACCTTGATTACTGCAATTCGGTCTTTATAGATAAACAACAAGCTTTCGATCGGGTCTGGCTGATGATCTCCTTTGCAAGATAAAGCAGCTGCTCTCGTATCCTTATTTCTCTCTCATTAGGTCCTATCTGGAAGGACGAATATTCAAGGTCAAGTTACGAGACACCTACTCCTCCCTTGGCCGAATGAAAGCAGGAGTCCCACAAGGCAGCTTTCTTGGTCCGCTACTCTACTCACTTTACACTGCCGATCTACCCGTCCCTGACGATAAACACATGGAGGCTCGCTTGAAGGCTCTAATAGCGAGTTACGCAGACGTTATCGTTATTCTCTACAGCTCCAATTGTCGACTTGATGCTTGCTAAGGTACCTCGACACTATGGCTGACTGGTGCAGTAGATGGAATTTAAAGCTCAATCCAGGGAAGACGTCCAACCCGTGCTTCACACTAAAAAGGACCATCACCACACCCATCCAGTTAGAGAGAGTGATCTTGGAGCAGCCAAATCAAGTCAAGTACCTTGACATCACGCTGTATAAGCGACTTATTTTTAGGCCACATCTGAAAGCTACTCGCAAAAATTGTGATCAAAATATGCAGCAACTGCGGTGGCTGCTAAAGAGGAAGAGTACTTTATCACTTAGAGCAAAGAGGGCAGTGTACGTCCAGTGTGTCGTCCCGATCTGGCTCTACGGGCTGACTGAGACATGGAGTATCGCAGCAAAGTCAAGCTGCCAAAGTATCCAGGTACTGCAAAATCGAATCTTAAGGCAAATAACAAATTGCCCCTGGTGAGCAATTCGATCTTGCATCGTGACCTTAATCTGCAGAATTAAGATAGGAAGAAGAGCAGATAGGGAGGCGCAGGAGTAGATACAGTGACAGACTTAGTTGTCATACCAGTGAACTTGCAAGGATTCTACCTCCCGCTAAGCCTCTAAGGCGGCTTTAAAAACAAGGATTCGCCGAAACGTTTGCTCAGTCGTTACGTTCCTCCACCCTATTCATTATTCCTCGTGCCGTGTGCACGAAGCTTGGCTTTTTTTATTGTTATTTCTTTTCTTCTTAAAGGCCTGTACGCAGTTCGAAATATTTCGAAAAAAAAAAATTCCTTTTGGTATATGCGTACAGGCCTTAAGGTAAAAAAAAATTTTCCGGCGACCTTAAAAACGTTTATTCATAGTTCAGGGGCCTTTAGTCTTGAATCGTGATTCCATCCAGAAATACACCGCGAGACATTATCTCGCCGGGCCTGTATATGTTGAAATGCCACAAAATAGCTAAGACGTTATTCGTAGCTAAATGGTCAACATCTCCCGGTCAGATGTCTCTATTTGTAACTTGTCAATATTCCAAATGATAATGTTACTCTAGGATTGTCACCTCTAGTACCACCCCATGTTAAACCGCTTCAACCTTACCAAAAAAGAGTATTTAAAATCGTCATAGCCATTTATATATGTTAGAGTATATGTACGTCTGTGAGTGTATATTGCAAAATGAGCGCGAAATATGTAAATTATATATGTATGCTTATCGCCGGGGAGCTAAGGATATAGTTCACTCTGCTGTGTTAAAACGTATGAGTGCTTCTTCAGTTGCGGCGCACGTATTTCATCAACGCGGCATTACGAGACGCTCTCCAGATATAAATATAAAAAAAAAAAAAATATATACACACATACACTTATACGATCTGTGTGTGTGTGTGCGCACACTTTTTTACATAAATAGACGCATTGTTGTTGCTGGCAAGTCAGCGGCTGCTCGAGTCGCTGTTTCCGTTTCCGCGCTGCGCTGCTCAGCTGAATATGTGTATGTGTGTGTGTGTGTGTAAATTATTTTAAAAGGATTTTATATTTAACATTGCAAGTGTGCATGCTGCATATGCATATATCTAAGTAAATATATGTGCAAGCACTATATACTACAACAACTGTTGCGCTTTTTGTTTCATTTTGTTGGTCTCAGTGTCTGTCTTGTGTGTGTGTGTGTGTGTGTTTTGCATTTGTATCTGTTAAATGGTATAATTTTAAAGCTCTTGCTAGATAAACACAAAGCATAAAAGATTCTGCGCTATGTAGCATATAAATTTAAAACTTAAGTGCAAATGTCGCTTGACTTAATGCATTTATACATATTTATATACATACATATTTATTATGTGCACATGATCATGCACATTTGCAGTTTTATGTGCTGGCCAGGTTTTTATATTTAATTTTTCTGAAAGCAATTTTCCAAAATGAAAGCCAAAAAATTGACACCAAAAATCAATTTAAATCTTTGTTTAAATTTAAATTTTTTAAATAATTTTAAAAAACTTGAACCAGCCCACATAAATCCTGCACAAACTTTTCGCAAAAAAAATGGCATTTATGCACTAAAGTTTGCATTGATTAAAAATAAAGCGTAAACCAGATAAGGGATGTGTTGTGAAAAATCAACGTTTCGTCTTTAATAAGCTTGTACGTTATTGAGGTAAAGGAGCTCTTAAATTTTTGAAGCATACAATACTAAATAAAAAGTTGAACTTTTGAAAAACAGAGAACAGGGCAAGTCATTAAAATGAATCGACAAACTTCCGCTGCATACGAAAAAGTTCACTCTCTCTCTCGCTGAATCAAACCAAGTGTGGACAAGAATTTTTTTAATATAATGAATCTATGCCTGCCTGTAACAAACATTCCACAAATCTACAACATCCTTTACCCTACTTGGGTACCGAAGCAAAATTTTCGAAAAAAAAAAATCAGAATTTTCGAAAAAAAAAAATCAGACCGAAAATGAAAAAACCAAATCGAACAATTTTATTCGGATTAGTTTTTGTGTGCTCCGGAAAATCAATTTTTTTGTCGATAGTTTTGTATATTTTACTTTATATATTCGATAAATTCACATATTTCCCTTATCTTTTCTATAAATTTTCAAGTAATGTTATGCAAAAAATTCGATTTGTGTTGTTTATGGAATTTTTTGGATTGAGTAAGAAAAAAAATAATCAAAAATAATTTTCAATAAATATCTAACTTGAAGTTGGCATATATATAATCGAAGAATATTGAAAAAATTATTACAGTATAAATTTGATACTTTCTTAAACCTATTTTGCTGATTCATTTTAATTCCTCTTGCAAAAAAACATTGGATTTCAAACCACATTGGTGAAATTGGAAGCACCAAACGTTCGGTTTCAAAACGAAACCGAATAAAATGTTCGGATTCGTTTTCGGAGCACGTCCGAATATTAAGAAAATGCAATACGATATCTTAATCAATTAATATGTAAATTATATTTTATACGATTGTTTCGATGCTCACTTGCTATAAGCTTTCGCTATAACCAATTTCACTAATTAGTTCCTCCACTCCATTTAGGCAACATTTTGCGAATTGAATTCAATTGACTTTGCGCTAATAAACCTGACCCGCTTTCGCTAATTGGTAGATAATTAATTTTAAATTTAAGTATATGCTGATATATGCTGGTACATAGCTGATTTATTAAATAAAGATATAAAGAATTCAGGGCAAATATAAAAAATAAATATAAATATTCTAAAGAACTAAATTTTTTGATTTTGTACCAAAGCCTGAGCCCATACTTTGGCTTTCACTCTTAATATGTTGAAAAGTGTTTCCAAACCAAACAAATTCCTAATTTTAGCCATAATAACCTGGTGTTCTTGCGGGTCTCAAAAAACTGTTTGATGGCAGCGGTCGACCCTTATCATAATCGCGTGTATTTAAAAAAACGCTAGGTCTTGCAGATTTTCCAGAATAGTAGCTTTCCCGCGATTTCCTTGGCTGTGTTGGCTTAAAAAGTTCCGCTTGATTTAGTGCTTGTGGATCTTCATAGTTATAGTCCAAGAAAACTTGTCGCGTCAGCTCGTTTTCTGGACACTCGGAAAGACGTCTATAGAATTCATAGATGACGTAAGCAAAAACTGCCTCAATAACTATGAGACAAAAAAATTAAATCCATTTATTTAAGATTAACAGCTTTTGCTTACCTAAGCCCAACAAAAGCAAGCCAGAATTTTCTAATACGAGTAATTCAATGTTGCTCTCTTTAAAGAAGCAAAACATTATCAAGGTCATTTCCATGATGATTCCCACACAAGAAAATAGAAGCCAAAATCGCACCAAATATGGTTTTCGCTATTGGGTAAAGAAATATTAAAAAAAAAGTTTGGTAGTTTTTTTTAACTTGCCTTATAAATGCCTGCTATAAGCACTACTATGAGCGAGATCCAGAAGCAACCAAAACATAGCGCGAAAACTGTCAGCCAACTAAGCTGTAATAATGCAAATATTTAAAAAGATATCAGAGAGATTAATGATATGGGACTTACACGATGGTTAAGTTGGCTAATACAAAGTCCTGCAAATAGCAGCGCACAAAGCAGATCAAAGAAGGCAATAATATACGCAAAATACTTAAGAATATCCAAAAGTTCCATAGTTTTAAAAATTATATTTTTTGAATGCAATTTAAATATTTTTAAAAGCTACAAAAAATATTTTGATTGAAAAAACTAAGAAGAATTTTTAAAAATGTAACATATTTTTTCCTTTTGTTATAGACTGCCTTATGATAGGTTGTTTAGACCATGAGGTCCATTGTGATGCCTAATTATGAAAAGGTAGAAAGAAATATGAAGAAGGTGGGAAGGGGTAGTTGCGGATTATGCCGAGGGCCAAAAGATGGTGAGCATTTCTAGTCGCCTAAGTCCCTTTCCTTGCAGAACCATTTTGAGGATTCGACAAAAGTGGGCAGATCCGCTACCGGCATATTTGCCAGACTGTCCAGGTCTTCAAAGAATGGTTTACCCAGAAATTGGGTTCGTCTTCTAAAAAGCGCCGGGCAACCACATAGCAGTTGTTGAATGCTTTCTGTCTCCTCCTCAACTCCGCAGAAGTCGTGATGGGGAACCTCTCAGACATTAGGCCTATGGTGCAGTGCCTCGGTGCAGCTCCTACCACCATCCTGTCTGCCTTATGATAGTTAACAAACAATATAGACCTATATAATCAATACGATATTTTACGGAAGACTGTCTCGACTAATCTTATTATAATTCTCTTCACTTTAAAACAGTCAGTAATGGCTCTAATCTCTAAGAAGAGCAATTATCTTCTGTTATTATAGTTCTACTACTACACTGTCTCATGGACTGAGCCACCACTTCAACCAACCAACTACTACTGTCGTCCTTCTCTCCTAGTGGAGCATACGGCCTCAACAATCCTACGAAATCTGACTCTGTTTCACGCTTCGCTATTAATTTCACTCCAGGAGTATACGGCTTCTTGTAGTTCACGGTCGATGCTTCGGCGCCAGGTACGTGTTGGAGCCCCCGGGCGGCGACTGCCTTGCAGGTTCCATCAATATGCTTGCTTTGGGCTGCTGGTCGAAGGTTTTCGGAAAGTGTGACCAATCCATATCCACTTTCTTCGCTTAATTTCTACCACTGCTTGTTTGTGTTGAGTACGCTCCCAGAGGACTTCGTTCGAGATACGCGCTGGCCACCAAATCCTCAATATAAGTCGTAGACATTTGTTGATAAATGCTTGGATGCGTGATTGTATGTATTTTAATTCAATGTCTTTAGTTATTTATCAAAAAATTAAACAATATGGTTTATAAAATAAAAAGCAGCCAGCCACTAAGTTACGTTCTTATACCATTTCCTGCGCGACTCCATCTTCTCAGCCTTCTCTAGACGCTTGCGTTCCTTAAGCAGATTCTTAAGCTGCTTGCGCGCTTGACGGCCTCCATACTTGCAGCGTGCCTTTAAAGACAATTCCGAATGAGTGCTATCGCCGCCTGCCGTTGCTCTATGCTCTGGATTTGGCACTTCATTTTGCCATATAAGTTCCAAGTAGAGTTGATAAATTATATAGACAAAGGTCATTTCAACGGCCAAGCCCATAAAAGGTATGACAGTAATCTTGACGCCCTCCCAGTTAATAGACATGGCCAAAGTAAAGCCATAAAGCAGCAAAATCCCATCAAGCAATATGCCTAGGCAGGTAAAAACTAACCAGCAACGTACGAGTAACAAACGACGCCTCCAAATGCCCACTAGTAACAAAATGATGAAGCCAATCCAAAAAGCCGTAAAGAAAAGAGCCAACAGCGAGGTCCAGTTTTCCTTTAAAGAATCATTCATTGTCTTTGAAGTTAAACATTTGGCTGGAATTTGCAGGACTTACATGCTGGAAATAAATTATAGCCGAGACAATGGCAAAGAGCAGCGCGGAGGCAAGATCAAGCACGGCAATGGCATAACTGCAAATGACCAAATATGCGGTGGAGCCTTCATTCATTTTTGGCACTTCCTTGCATACAACCCCGGGCGAATCTGGCTACGTTTTCGTATAGAATGTCAAAGCGAGTTTGTCTATTAAATCAAAGCAATAATGATAAGCACGTAGTGTTGTAAGAGGGAAGCGGAATGAAGTCAGTTAGCCAGTGTTGGTGGTTGGCTTAATCAGTGTGCCTGATTGCCACACAACAACGCAAGCCACAGTGGTCGCGAGACCAAACAAAGTGCACAAAAAATATAAATTTCGCTATATCAGAGAAAACAATTAGAAAAATGTATTTTTAAAAATTATTATATTTTTGACTAGCCACTTAAGAAAATTTTCGAGATGTCTGCGGCTTAAAAGTATTTTTTTTTTTACACTAGTTTACACGAAAAAGGAACCTGCGTATAAAAGTGTTTTTTAGGTTAATTTTGGGTCGAGAAACACAAAAATTACAAACATTTTTTTCTTAAAAACCGTTTTCAAGCATTTTTGCCATAAACAAGTTTTATGCATCTTTTTTTAATTACTCGTGAATATCTCGTGAACAGGAGAGACTAATAGATCAAAAGGTATTAACGTACCCTTTACGGTGATAAACGATATGTGCAGATTAAATAAAAATTATTGAGCTTACAAGTAACCAAAGTGGAAAAAGTGATGTTTTCTAGCATTTTTCAAAATCACCAATTTTTAGTTTGCTTTTTATTAACAAGAAAAATTAAAAAAAAAAAATATTTTTAAAGTTTGAGCATTTGGGAATTCATTTACAAACATTTTGAGCCTAAGATCTTCAAAATCAGCTAAGAAGTGTAGATGTTATGGAACCATAAAGTTCCAATTTTCACTCAATCACACTTTTGGTCGAAAAAAAAATTGTAATTCTTTATATTGGTTCAAGAATTCACATTTTTATAATTGGAGGCGGGTTCTAATTCAATAAACTTTGCAGGTCTTTTTATATGGTTGCTTATATTTCTAGGTTTACTTAAGGACATACATACATACATGGGTATATCCCGTCAACTTTTGATACAGATTATTTTTCCAAATTAAGCTTATAGTCTACCACGTCTTTTTTCTCTGCTCCTTGCATTGCTCAAATCTTTAATGACCCTAGATGGTACTGAACTTTCCAACTGTTGCCAAAAAATTAGCTTTAAAATTATTTTTTTTTTACAGGATAATCTCGTGACTTTCTGTTTGCATTTTATTTACAAGGCTAGTCTGGGTCAGGGTCCATGGTTTTCTTATTTCACATGCTGCCTGATGGCTGAAAATCGCTTTTATAGGTATTTTTATATAAAAATAAAAACCCAACCGATTGTCCCTTAACTAATCAGAGCTGCCATCCCGTAGAACTTTTGTAACCATTAACCATGTGGCCTTGAGCCTATGGAGTCAAAAAAACACAGACTAAGTGGAGCTACAAAAACCCACAACGGCATATACAGGGGTGCCACAGAAAACGATTTCTCTTAAATTTCTCTACAATTCCAATTCTTGTTGCCGCAGATACGGTTCGTGACAGTTTTAAAATATCTAACGAAGTTGCTTGAGATTTAATTAAATTCACCAATAAAACCAGTTTTATTCAAAGAAACTATTACTTATTTAAAAAGCTTATTCAATTTCTGATTTATTTGTATCTCTATATTTTAACAAATCAAGTGTTTTAATTCATGATTTTAATTTTTACAAAATCTATATTGAATATGCCACTCTGCGTCAACGTGCAAAACTGTCTCGAGCTAAGGAGTTGCCACCTAGTTGGGTTTTCAAATCGTACCCAAAGCACAGATAGAAACTAAAGCTTCAAAATTAGTGCTTAATAAACTCGGGTAAGAATGCCTGCAAAATCCAGGCAGCAAAGCTTCTTGCATAAGAATGCTATACAACTTTAATTGCGTACTAAAATAAAAATGTTATGTTTTATATCTCATTTTTATTGTTTGTGTGCCACAGTGCACTACTTCCATCTTTTATTTACTTTATTTGTCTTGCTGACCAACGATGGGCCTTTGGAGATTAGATTTGCGCAGTTGACAACGTGACACTCTACTTCATTGATGGAATCCAAAGATGAAAAAAAAGTCCAAAACTCAATTATGATTATTGTTTGTGTTTGTTGAATTTGCCGTGAATTGATTTTGCCTCTGTGCACATTGCAAGTAAAATGGAATATCTACTAACATTCGTTTTTTTATCTTCCGCCGGAATTTTCTTATCAAAATTATTATTTTTTGGCAATTTCGTCTTTTATTTTTCTTGTGTTATCCGGGAATGCTCTTTGGATATATGTACTTACATATGTACATATTTCCGATTTTATTTACAGCCCATAACTGGACAAAGAGGCAACTTATTCTAATTTATATATCGAGGCTATGCTCGATCGATATGGGGAAAACGAACTGGGCAAGATATCGAAATAATCTGACAAACTTGATCTAGAGAGGAATTAAACAATTCTGTTGGTAAAGTTGTGTGTCTCTGGTATTTGTAATCTCCGAAATTTAAGAGTTCATGCGGACGGACAGATGGAGTAATCAATCGCTACACGAGGCTAGATTTCGAAATATTTAATATTTCTCAAATTTTTTTATGTAAAGAGAAGACATTTTTAAAACCAAAAAATTTGCACAAAATAAATAAAATATAAATCTAAAATTTAAATCTTTGCAAATATAATAAAAAGCTATAATATATAAAATGTTCTATTTTGTTGTTTTTTTCTTTTTATCGCTTTGCTTGCTAGATTTCTTACTATTACTTTTGGTATTCTTCTTGTCTATAAATATTATTAAAATACATGTTAATAATAATATAAATAATAATACAACTATTAAAATGATGCCTAACCTTGGTACGCTTTTGAATCCGATTCACGTTTATTCTTTTTCTTTCCTTTTTCCGGCTCATCAATAGGCCGGAAGGAATCCATGAGCAAATAGTGCTTGTAAATTAAGAAAATGCAGGTTAGCTCAATAACTAAAATAAAATAACTATGCAAAAATCGTAATGAAAAATTAAAAAATCTGCGTACTCATGCCCGCAAAAAGTATGGTAAACTCTTGTATGCGATCCCAATCGACTATGATAGATGTCGCTATGCCCCAAAGCAAAAATATAAAATCCACTACAAAGCCAACAACGGAAAAGATGAGCCAAGCACGCACAAATGATGGACGACGCTGAAAAAGGAATAGTACATAACATAAATTTAATATTAAAGGATAAGTCAGCGTTTGTACAAACCTTCCATAAACCAACAACCAAAACTATGACAATCACTGCCCAGAAAATTGTACCGACCAGCGCAAGGATTGCATAAACACTCGCCTAAGAATATGCACTACAGAATTTAAGCGCCTACTTTCGTATAAATTTTACACTTACGTTCTTGACCAGCAATATGATGACCTGCACAGCAAAATATAATGCATGAACCAAGTCAAAAATAGCAATAACGTAACAAATTTTCAATAAATTTTTAGAAATAATTCTTGCGACAGGATTGACTTTAAGTTCTGCGTTTGTGTTTCTGTCTTTGCCTGACTTTGATTTCTGCTTTTTATCGGCACTCATATTGCACTATATTTGTTGAAATAATGATCGTTACAACAAAGCTAACTTTATTGTAACTTGAAACAAAAACAATTTAAAACCGCTGTACAATTTGAAATTTACCTAAATTTGGTGGTGTGGCAACACTGCAACCACTTTCGATTTGTGTAGTAAGCCCACTTATCGAAACTATCGTTATCGATTGCTGCAGCTCTGCCAATTTTGGCGCTATTTTGTGCAGCCAGAATCGTTGTTTTTATTATTTACCAAACGTTTTAAAGTGCAACATTTTATAAACCAAACTTAGAACATGGGCATTTTAGTAAAAACGTAAGTATTTGCGCGTGCAAAATAATTTTAGTTCGTGTCAGTGCAGACCTCAAGTTGATATCAACTAGTTGCGGGGTTGCCATGTTAGTCCAATGCGTGCTGCCGTCTGGTGTGCAAGTGCAGCTGTGTTGTTTTTTGTGAATTTGTGAAATTATTTTGATTTGTAAAAAATGGGGCCGCCAAAAAAATCCAAAAAAGACCGCAGCGGTGGCGACAAGTTTGGTAAGAAGCCGCATATATATCATTTGGTTAAATTTACTTGAGAACATCGCTTTGTAGCCAAAAAACGACGCGCGGAGGATGAGGCTTTCACACAGCTAGTGGAGGACGCAGACAGCTTGGACAACGCAGGCGAATCTGAAGGCATGCCTGGTGCAGCATCTAAAAATGCTGAAACCAATGATGAACAAATTATGACAGACGAATATGGTGCCAAAGACTATCGTTCGCAAATGCAGCTGCGTCAGGATCATGAAAATCGCCCGCTTTGGGTTGCACCTAATGGGCATGTCTTTTTGGAGTCCTTTTCGCCTGTGTACAAGCATGCGCATGACTTTTTAATAGCCATATCGGAGCCAGTGTGCCGTCCGGAACACATACATGAATACAAGCTGACTGCGTACAGTTTATACGCTGCAGTTTCCGTGGGCCTGCAAACGCATGATATTGTGGAATATTTGAAACGTTTAAGTAAAACTACCATTCCAGAGGGCATAATTGAGTTTATTCAATTGTGCACCTTGTCGTATGGCAAGGTTAAACTGGTGCTAAAGCATAACAAGTATTTTATTGAGTCGCCACATCCAGATGTCTTGCAGAAATTGCTAAAAGATCCGGTTATACAGACATGTCGACTAATCAGACAAGAAGGCGAAGGCTTCATACAGGGCAAACTCGATGCAAAAGCTATCACAAGCTTTGGCACCAAGTTGCCGCCAACAGCGGGCGCGATAGATAAGCCAGCGGAGGATGCAGCAGCAGCTACCACTACCGCAGCAACAGGGACCGCAGATGGCAGCGCAGCTGTGCCCGAGGATATTACAGACTTTTATGAGAAAATCGATAAGGAGGAAGACGATGAAGACGAAGTTAACCTGAAAACTGTTTCCTTTGAGGTTGCACAAGAGAAAATCGAATTGATACAAAAGCGTTGCATAGAGATAGAACATCCGCTGCTGGCAGAGTACGATTTTCGCAACGACACCAACAATCCGGACATTAACATAGATCTTAAACCAGCTGCTGTGCTGCGTCCCTATCAGGAAAAGAGTTTACGTAAAATGTTTGGCAATGGTCGCGCACGCTCGGGCGTAATTGTTTTGCCTTGTGGTGCAGGCAAATCTTTAGTTGGTGTAACCGCTTGTTGTACAGTGCGTAAGCGGGCTTTGATCCTATGCAACAGTGGTGTGTCCGTGGAGCAGTGGAAGCAACAGTTTAAGATGTGGTCCACAGCAGACGACAGCATGATTTGTCGTTTTACCTCGGAGGCCAAAGATAAGCCAATGGGCTGCGGCGTACTCGTCACAACCTACTCCATGATAACGCATACGCAAAAACGCTCCTGGGAGGCGGAACAGACCATGCGCTGGCTGCAGGAGCAGGAGTGGGGTATCATGGTGCTCGATGAGGTCCATACAATTCCGGCTAAAATGTTTCGACGGGTTTTGACAATTGTACAGTCTCATTGCAAATTGGGATTGACTGCCACATTGTTGCGAGAGGATGACAAAATTGCAGATTTAAATTTTCTTATCGGTCCGAAACTTTATGAAGCCAATTGGCTGGAACTGCAGAAAAAAGGTTTCATTGCAAAAGTGCAGTGCGCAGAGGTCTGGTGTCCGATGTCGCCTGAATTTTATCGCGAGTATCTGACCACAAAAACATCAAAGAAAATGTTACTCTATGTAATGAATCCCTCCAAGTTTCGCAGTTGTCAGTTTCTTATCAAATACCATGAGCAGCGTGGCGATAAAACCATTGTTTTCTCGGATAATGTATTTGCTTTGAAGCACTATGCCATCAAAATGAATAAGCCGTTTATCTATGGCCCCACATCACAAAACGAACGTATACAAATTCTGCAGAACTTCAAATTCAATGCCAAGGTAATAAGTGCCATACTATATGGCTTCAAATTTCACTTGCTTAATCTTTTTTATATCCCCTAGGTCAATACTATATTTGTCTCCAAAGTGGCAGATACCAGTTTTGATTTGCCCGAGGCCAATGTGCTTATACAAATCTCTTCGCATGGCGGCTCCCGTCGACAGGAGGCGCAGCGTTTGGGTCGTATTCTGCGCGCTAAAAAAGGAGCCATTGCTGAAGAGTATAATGCTTTTTTCTATACGCTTGTTTCCCAAGACACTATGGAGATGAGCTACTCGCGCAAACGTCAACGCTTTTTGGTCAATCAAGGCTACAGCTATAAAGTTATTACTCATCTCAAGGGTATGGATACTACATCCGATTTACTGTACGGAACTCAGGAGGAACAGGGACAGCTGCTACAGCTGGTGCTTTCTGCCTCTGACTTGGACTGTGAGGATGAAAAAGTTCCGGGTGAGCCGGGCTATCGTCCTGGTATGACCAAACGTACAGGCGCACTTAGTTCCATGTCTGGCGGTGATGATGCCATCTACTATGAGCATCGGCGTAAACACGTGGGAAGCGTGCATCCATTGTTCAAGAAGTTTAGAGGTTAAGTGAAAGCCAATTTATAAACTGTTAATGTTGTAGTGGGAAATAAAAATCTGCAGCAACATATACGACCATGGCTTTAATTTATTTCGGTTGGGCAGCGAAAAAAAAAACAATAAACTTTTATCTGCACATTACGTTAGTTACGTGCAGTTATAGTACACAAGAATTCTTAATTTTCAGTCATAGCTCGCAGGGAATTCCTGAGTGGGCCATAATTGAGCTGCAGGGTGATCTGGAAGTACGGTCAAACCAAGACATGCACGATCAGTTTATAGGTGACCTTTCCTACAACAAATATGGACAGCCGGTAAGATATAGCAGAACCAAATCATCTCGTATCAATAACAAGTTCTATTGATCTTATTAGATACTCATAATAGGCCACCATATACTACAAGGTCGGGAGCAGAAGCTAGACAAGCCCTTTGCTGTGCTGGAGAAATCTAAGACTAATGAGGGTCAGCAGCTACTTAACACCACAGCTAATGCCACGCTCGATACCAGTAACTTGAATGTCACCAGCGGAGAGCGCACCTTACTAGATCATACGCTCGCCTTGGAGCACAAATCGCGCCAAAGCACTGAGTTCACTGTGCGTGCCATATGCAACAAGAAGCTAATATTTAAATCGCGACCAAAGCCTATTATAGCTAATGTCGCCAAGAGCGTTTAGTTAATGGAGCCAAGGTTGGATAAACAAAGACAGTTTAGTCGGGCATTAATAAGAATGAATATTACTACAATATGTAATTTTTTTTATACATACAATAAAGTTTAAGATAGTCAAATAAAAAATTAATTTCAAGTAATGCTTAATATCTACACTTTTCAGCTGATTAAAAAAATGTTATTCTATAGATAGTATCGGCACAAAATACACTCACAATTTTTTTTTTTCGTATGTATTGAAGTTTTCTCTGCCGCAGTGACGTATTGCGACGCTGACGTTGGTAAGCAACAGACACGAAGTTGATGGTGCGTAGCTTCGGCTATTGTTGGTCTGCTTTACTGCCACTACAGCAGAGAAAACAATATCAGAGCAACAAGAGCCGAAGCCACGCACCATCAACTTCGTGTCTGTTGCTTACCAACGTCAGCGTCACAATACGTCACTGCGGCAGAGAAAATTTCAGTACAAAAAGCACGCACACATGCATGCATTTTGTGTATAACACATGACGTGTGTCGACGTCGCTAATCCCTATGCTCGCGTGCATAGGCCGTGCCGACCACTGGATTAGATACATAAAAGTTAAATTAAACAATTTCCATTTCCCGCTCAATGCCCACAAATTTAAGTTGCTCGGTAGGTCCATATCTGTAGTCAAAGAATAACTCCTCGCCAGGTTGTATAGCTCGTTTGGCAAAAATACCGATGCGATGATCACCGGTAACCATCATAACTTTTGCATAACAGTTGGGATTAATGGAATGGTTGGCAAAACGTATTTTGTTGCCTTTACGCGTAGCATCCACCACAAAATCGTTGTTGAGATTGAAGAGAAATGAGCACATGTACTTGTCGTAAACTTTGCCGCGACGATCAGCCTCATCTTGTGAAATAATCTCGCCACAGTATTCCGAAATGAATTCGTTCTTCTGTGCGCCTTCTTTCAAGAAAATACCCCAGCCAGCTATATCCGAGGGAGCCATAAGCAGATGCTTATCTGTGAGCAAGACAAGACAATTAAAATTATTTATAAAAATAAGAGTGAATAAATTGTGTACTCACGTAAACCGCGCTGAACGCACACATTTTTGCATGTGATTTTTTGCAGTTTAAACTGATCAGCGCCACAGGCCTGACACAGATCTGGATCACACTCGCGTACGGCCAGATAGCAGGGGCACTGTTTCGTATTGCATTGCGCCTTGCAGCGGCAGCCGGGAAAACGATTTTGGCAATCGCTGCTACAATTGCAGAACTTTTCGCAAAAATTCTGTGTTTGAATGCAGGAACAGTTAATGTCACAGGGACCGGCATGATCGCAGGGCGTATAGTTGTAGACATGATTGGAGGTGGAGTCCTTTTTAAGTTGTATCTTGCGGCAATGCAGCGACCATAGACGTTGCTTCTTTTTCTTCTTACGCGGTGGTGTAAAGTCCTGTCGCATATCTTCAAAGCAAAATTCGGCAGCTTCCTTTTGAGCAAATTCGTAGACCTGACGACAAGTCTTGCTAAGCATATTACGTGCAATGGCACAGTAGTTCTTTAAATAGACATTATGCATTACACGAAATAGCGCCTTATCTGAGCCAGTCCAAACACACTGTGTGTCCGTAAGATTCATCATGCCGGCTACAATAAGCGTTAGTTTAGTAGGTACATATTAATTCAACTGTTTTGAAGTGAACTTACCCATTATTGAGTTGATTTCATCCACGGCGGCGCTGTTGACAGCAATACCATTATCCTTGCCATTTTCATGATTAAAGTCCTTGTTGCTAAACTGGCTGTTGCTGTCGTTGCTATCCTCTGAGCTGGCTTCGTTGCAAGAATCTATGGGCGGCGATTTGCTGTCGGCAGCCAGTTTCTCCTTCATACCATCCTATAAAGAGTTGTTGATAAAGTTTAGTGCATTTTTATGTTTGGAAGTGGTTATAATTACAATAAGCATATAGCAGTCATTGCCGCATGGCTCAGTAAAGGCCTTTAGCTCCGGATAACGACGCTTCTGCAGATTGGGACCAGCATGTCCTTGTAGACCTGGGCAAAAAATAACACTTTGATCAAAATTCCATCAATTTATAATTCGCAAACACATGACATGACTATGAGACGCTTTTTGGTTAGCATGAGGCAGCCATTACTTATAGAAAAATGGGTCCAGGCAAAGCCAAGCGAATGATGTGAAAACCAATAAAAATTTTTTACAACACATTTGCCAAATTCCACAAAGAGAAACATAGAGATAGAAAGTGGCTGATGATGAGGTGGAGGCGAAGGCGAAGGCGAAAGGTTTTAACGGCATGAGTGTGTGTGAGTGTGGTTTTCGAAACAACAACTACAACAAACACTCACCCTGAACATGGTGACCTAAATTGCAATTAAATTCAATACAAAATTTTTACGTATTTTTGGTTTGGAAAAGAGAATTTTTTCGTTTTTGCAATGTTTTTTTCCAAATAAAAGAAAAAGCAAACAAACAAAAAGTTATTAAGAAACCCAGTTGGTATTAGCTTCATACTGGCAACACTTACGATGTAAGAAACAGTCGTACTTAAAACAACGACGGCAGAATAAAGTGTGGAATGAATGCATAGTGCGCTCTCTAGACACACCCTCCGCCTTGATACCATCTATATTGGGCGTGCATTCCTGAGGCCGCTCGGGATCCTGGTGCTCTGTCAGCTCAATGTATCTAAAAAACAAAAGACCATTAATAGAAGATATCTAGAGTATAGGCTGAGGACAATAAGTTGGTAACTTTTTTAAAAAATTGTATCAGTAAAAAAGTCCCAGCAATATGGTACCGCAACCGTTTCAGGATATTTACTTTTCCTTCAGTTCTTGCGCTGTGCCTTTATCTGGAAAGTTGGCGCTAATAGCATGAAAAATAATTGGCGCCGGAAAGGGCAGCTTTTCCTTTGCTTCATCAGCCAGTTTGCCGCTGGCGGATTCATTATTGCTCAAATCTGGCTTCTCTTTCTTGATGTCCACATCTTTGCTTGTCTGTTTTTCGTCAGAATCCAGCTCTTTTTTTTCTGCAGTTGACTGCGTCTCTGTAGTTGTTGTTACGGTTTCACTTTTGACTGTCGAAGCTGGCGCAATCTCCTCCAATTCCTTTTTATAAGCGCGCATCAAGGCATGTGTCAGCTCAACAAATATAGCATCATCCATGAACGAAGCATCTTTATCACCATGCACTTTGCCATCATAGTTTTTTATCAGCTCCTCAATGAACTTGCCATCCTTGTCCAGTACCTCATCGCCCATATATGGTATATTGTGCAAGACGGTCTCGTCCTCAACCATGAAATTCTGTTGTGTGGGCGCCCAAGTGTACATTGTTGGAATTGGCGTGACCGCATTGATTACACATATCGGAACTCGCTGCGGTCGGTTGACGCCATTAAAGGTGGTTACTTCAGCGCGCTTTACACAACCCACGTGTGGCGGATCGTAGGGCTTTGCTTCCCAAGTCGTTGACTCACAATACAGGTCTTGCACATTGTGATTGTGCTCATCCCTAGACAGATGGAAACAAGTGCAGACAACTTTTTCAGGCGGGAACCAACAATGACGCCGCATACGCACGCTTCTTACCAATTTTTTATCCAGGCCTCCTTGATTTCATCTGCACGTTTATAACGCTTTTGTTGCCTTATTTTCATATATTCGGACTTTACGCGACGTTTCCATTCAGGTGGAATCTTAACGTTGTTCATCTTTAGGCAATTTCTTAACACAAGCCGCCTTTTTTCAGCTTGTTGCAATTTCTAAAAACTAGCACTGTCTTATCGATATTTGTAAGTTGCGCCTATCGATAGTTCACTGATGTATCTGTCAGTGCTGTATAATTTTAAAAAGCATATAGTTTGATAATAAAAATTAACACAAAATTTGCATGAAGAACATATAAAATAATAATTAAAATATTATAATTAAAGTTTTATAAACTGGACAAATTCGAGCTCATTAAGGCAGCCACGAGCATAGAGGAAATTGGCGAAATGGAGCAACCATCAGCTTGTGAAGGCAAGTGGTCTGCAATGTTGCAGGCACGCCGCTTGACTATGTTTACCAACTAAAATTAATGCTTTATTTTTGTTTAATAGATCTTAAGGCCTTTGAGCGGCGGTTGACCGAAGTGGTTTCACAATACAGACCCACAACAGTGCGTTGGCGTAGTAAGTATTGATAAGAAGCTTAATTTTGGTCTGCTTTAAGTTATAACTATCTTCATTTAGTTATACTTTCAATTATCGCGGTCTGCACGACTGTTGGTGCCTTTTATTGGCTGCGGGATCCGCGTACAACAATAGTGCCACTATCTGAATCGCTCGTCACACATCCCGTGTTTACTGTCTCCACAATTACGTTGAGTAAGTGCAGGAACAATCAAATATTAGATTTTAAATCAATTTGTTTATAGCTATAACATTTCTTACAGTTGTGCTCTTTATATGTGGTATACATAAGCTGGTCATTGCGCCACAGATCATCACTTCCCGGACTCGCGTAGTGCTCACAGATTTCAACATGAGCTGTGATGATACGGGAAAACTGATACTTAAGCCGCGGCAAAACAATAACTGCTCTTAGACCTGTATCTGAAATCGTTTTAGTTAGTTACCAAATATTTTGGCTTGCCCTATTTAAGTTCTAGTTATATTTTATCTATATCTTCTGACAATGTTCTGATTTCTTGAGCCTATTTTATTTAACAAAAAACTGTAAAGTCATCTTGCAGTAAAGTAATGCTAAGTCAAAATTTAAATATCATTGTGGGTACAAAATTCTTTCACATATTTAGCGTTAATTGTTTTTCTTGCTGCCAAAACTAGAACATTTTGACATTTAAATAAATAACGTTCAAATTGAAGCATGTTTAGTATGTACTTTGTTTATTGCGCATAGAAACTTATTTCCGCTTGTGCAACACCAACTGTTTTTGGCTATTGCACCCTATGCAAAACTTTTTAAACTGCTATAAATACTCCAGTCGACTTAGTCAAACCAAACAGAAGCAAACTAATCAACAATCATTCAACATGAAGCTATTCCTACTCTGCGTACTTTTGCTGAGCATTGCCTGCTTTATGGTTTGTGGTAAGTTGAGTTTTTCAAGTTTCATTGAAGTCCTTGTATAAACACCTTTATCTGCAGGTCAGCCTTTATCCGCTGATCCAGCACCCACTTCTGATCCTCACGGCCCGCACAAGCACCATCATGTACGCAGTCTAGACATGGAGGACCCTCATGGCAATGAACACCCCAAAAATGGACCTACTCCTGGCTGCTGCGGCTAAAGCTGTAAAATATTTAAACATTGCTTTATAGTTGAGGGCCAAAAGTTCCCTAAAAATCGCCACAAGCATTCATACATAAAGCAAGTTATAACAAAATAAAGCATAATTCAAAAAAAATATATATAAATTTTATATTACGGTTATCGGGGCCAACATAATGATAATTCCAAAGATTATTGTTATACATCTTTGTTATATAACTGGCTTATTTAGTTTTTTCAGTTTCAAAGCAAAGTATATCTTCAAAAGGCAATCTTTTTCTTTTAAAATATAACAATTGTTCTTGCGATGCGGTCCAATTTTCCAATATCCGAAGAAACATATTACTAAGTGTATCCCTTAAATAAGTTTGAACCTATTTCGGCTAAGATGTTTTTAACCAGTCAACCAGAAGAACGTCGAAAAATATCCTACTTAAAGATAATTTCAATTGTGTTTATTAACAGGTACAGAAATATTTTTTTAGGAAGGTAAGGAATCATTGTCTAAGCAGCGGAGTATGGTCATAAAAACCCAATTGTTCAACATCGAATTGCCTTGTAGTTTTTGTGAGCCCTAAGGTAAACGTAAGCCTCAAAGGGTGTCAGTGCATTGGCGGCTGTGGGCGGGACAACTTCACAATTGGATCATGTCACTGATCTCGATTTATTTGTGGTTTGAAAATAACTAAAGCGGAAATTTGTATAAAACGCGTGAAACACTCAAATCTTGTAAGACAATAAGTTTGTTTTAGATAAACCAGAGGTACGTCATAACTGATTGAAGTTTTCAGTCTTAAGAAGTGTTAATTAAAATTGTTGACTGTTGGTGTCCTGTAGCTGAACTAAACAAATTTATTAGCCAGAGATTCTGCTTGCAAACAAATTTCGTGTTTCTATAAATTTTTATTCTTCCTGTGTACATACATTAAATCATCCAACATTCTTTTAGAAACTTAATTATAAGAAAAACTACAAAATTACATTGACTTTTGTCCTTTTCATGTATGATATTTATTCTCATTCAGCTTTCCATTATAGTAGTTGTTGATTTTGTATCTTTTTTCTTACAAATACGTTATGCATATATATCGTTACTTAGTTTGTGTTTGTGTTTTGTTTCCATATTATTTATTTGTTTTTTTTTTTTATTATTTTTGGTACAAATATTATATGTAGACTTTGCCCATCATAAATTTCTATAAATTTTACAAGTGTAAATCTTAAAAATTAATAATATTGCGCAGCTGTTTTTGTTTATAGTTTTTTTTTTAAATATGCTTATAAAATTTTTATTTTTTTGCAATTACGGCGTGGAAATATAAATGCATCTGTTTTGTTTTTTCTCTCATATTTTGCTGATAGCGTAGTGGGTTTTACATACATATGTTAAAATATATATGGTTTTTATATTTATATATATATTTTACTGGCGGGCATGTGCCAATATTCTATAAATTACTTTTTTTTTACTACCACAACTGCTCGGCCATGTACAAAATAATATGCTAAATTTGATTTAAGTTTTACGTAATTCGTTTTAAATATATTTATAATCTCTCTTTTTTGTTGAAATTTAATAGTTTTCAATTTATACTTTGCGCTAAGTTTTCTTTGTTATTTATTTATTATTAATTTGTTTTAAATAATAATTTTTGATCTTGTCTTAAAATAAGTGCTAAATTATAAACTAAATATGGTTTTCTTGATATATATTTATATATTAGATTTAACAGGATTAGGGTTTAGGCGTTTGCTCTTGCTCTTGCTCTACACTCTGCTAGTACAATAGAATACATATTACAAAATTAATACAAGTAAAATGCTGGAATCTGCATAAATAAAAACTAGAGGCTGCCTCCATATTTAAACACAGCTTTAAAATTAAGAGCGTATTGCATAAATTATAAACACATTAAACATTTAATTTTACACATAGAATAAAAACGGCTGGGCTGGTCGTCTCTGGCTCTAATGGCTGCTTCTGGGCCCTACATTATGCGGCCAACAGATTGCGTATATTCTTCGGCGTATTCTCCTCGTTCAGATGTTTTGTCGTATAGCGCAGCGCATTGAGCAGCGGTTCTGCCTTGTTGGCGGGCTGCTGCTGAAGCAGTCTTACACAGCCCTTGACATCGACATGAGCACCGCGCGCAAAGGCACCCACAGGATGCACATGATCATAGAGTATGACCAGGCCGACCATGACGCGTAGCACCAGCATTTGTGTCTCCTCGCGCTCAATCTGCTGCAGCAGTTTACTGTAAGTAAAACTTGGTTAGTCCATTCAATCTGGTATATGTAGAAAGTTCAGTTCACTTACGGATTATCCAGCATTCTTAGGCAGACCTTGGCCATGGTACCCAGCGTTTCTGTTGTATTTTGCACATCATCCGCATTGTCGTTGACAAACTTGGAGGTGGCATCACTTAGAACCTTCAACATGGGTGTCGCATGCGCATAGAAGAGTGACATGCGATTGGCCAACTCTGTGCTAACCAACATGTTCTCCGTGGAATCAATGCGCTGACGGCTTACAATGCGTCTGTAGTAACTAAAATCATTCTGTATGGCGGGTGTTTTCATCTGTGGAATCATAAGTAAATCAAGACAAGAAATTAGTTAAGTAGAAAGCACAAACTGAAAAGGTTTCCTCAACGTGGACAGATACCTTCTGTCAAAACTCTTCTGCTTATCACAGTAGACTTTTACACTAAACTTCATATTCCATACTATATGATGAAGAGGTTCAAACTCATGATAACTCACGGGAAAAATACCCTGAGGATCCTGACTGGCCTCTTGACGGGTTACTGTAGGCTCCGCAGCCACTTAAATAAAATTGGCATAGCGGATAGTCGACTATGTCGCTTCTGTAGCATGGAGGAAGAAACTTCATTCCATCTACTATGTGAATGCATGGCACTCGCCAGCAAAAGAAACCAGCTCCTAGGTATGTACGTTCTCTCAGCAGAGATCGTTGTTACCCTAAGTCCAAACAAAATACTGTAATATATGCAGGCCATTGGACTTTTGGGAGAGCTCTGAGCCGTGAAGGGGGTACAATAGATCCACTTGGGTCGCAGTACATCTTTACACCCATTACTAATAATAATAATACTATATGATACGACACAAGCTGCTAAATGATCTATAAACGATTTCCTTCAAGCAGCATTAATTTGTAAATTATAATCCAACATATCATTTTAAATAAGCATACGACCATTTTCAAGCTATCCCAATTTATTAGCCTAGACTGTGCACTGCACTGCGCTACAGCAAGCAGTTTCAACGGCACTGTCACCTCATACTACTGCAGTGCTACAAGCAGTTCGCACTGCTTTGCTTATCGTTAATTGCAGTGTGCCTCATCTAATTGGAACGAGCGTACGTGAAGCCGCAATTAGCAAAGCATTTACTTATTAGTTTTTCATTTGAAAATCCAAAAAAGATCCCCTTTGCACGTTTTGCTATAACAATTTGATGCCATTTCAACGTGTATTAAATTGTCAGGGCTGCACTAACGTCGTGCGTGAGAGAATCTTTTTTTGACAGCCGCGTCAGCCCAACTGTTGCTCATCAAACACAGCACATCACCTTGAACGCAAGGCAAGGCTTGCAAGTAAATATGCATTAATTTTGTTGTAAGAGAACTTATTCACGTATTTTGTGTTGAAAATATATATAAATTCGTTATTAGCATAAAGTGTTCTAACAGTTTCAAAAGATGCGCCAACCAAGACAGAGCTGCGGCTACTACAATAGCTGGGTGAGTACATAGTAGCTACAGCAGCACTCTTTATAGTTAAATATTAATTAACTGATTTAATCACCTAAACATAACGTCATTTTCCAGTGCCTAGCTTTATTAATATTGCTACCTGGCATTACACAATCACAAGAACAATGGAGCAGTCAGGCGTATGGCTATGCAGCCACACAACAACTACAGCAACAACAACAACAACAACAACAGCAGCCTTATAATGCACGTCCAACGCAGTCCTATGAAACTCCGGGAACTGCACACGCATATTCGATTTGGTCCGGTGCACCAATTGTGGTAACCAATGATCTAGAATCGGAACGCAGCTATAACAACGCTGGCGGCCATGTTTACTACAATCCCTATGACTATGATGCAGTGCAGCAAAGACAGACACCAACACGTGCTACAAATCATAACTATAACAATGTGCCAGGCACTCATTACTACAGCCAAACGGAGCAGCAACAACAAGCACAACACCAACCGGGCTTAGACGCGGAGCTAGAACGTCGTGAAATGATAGCAGCTGCCGAAGCGCGTCGCGAAGAGTCCAATACTGTGGTCCATATAGGCGGCCAAAATGGCGCAAATTATTACCAGGCACCACAAGCGTTGAGACGTGATTTTGCAGCCAAATATGCAAAACATTATGCCAACTATTTGCGCAACAATCCGCAACGTTTGCAGCCATTATACAACACTGGCGCCCAGTTCAATGACAAATAAGTGAAATATTATTCAACCCTGCTTGCAATTCACCCAAAAATTGAGTTCAAACAAACAATTTGAAATATGCATGTAAATACGTTTGCCTTTACTCAATAAACAGCAAATTGAGTGTAGCCCCAGTTGGAAGCAACAAATGTGGCGCCGCTGCATTTTGTAAATTTGCCAAGAAATTTCGCAAAATATGCGACTAATTTCAGAGCGTGTGTAGATCAATTGCTATGTAGAAGATAAGTACATAAAAGGGTATTGGCTGTACAAGATCACAGCTATGATAGAACTGCATATGAGTTGGTCAATTTGATATTTTAAATTCATCAGTTTTTATGAACGCGCACAGAATCTTGATCAGTTTAACGAGCTGTAACGATCTGAGAGTATTCGTCTGTATAAACGCGAAAGGTTTTAGGACTTAAGCTAATCTGCAGCTTTTCAGCTTATTCCGCGAATGTTTATGGCAAATTTTTAAACTAAACAGACTCACTCATATTCCCCTTCTAGCCTTGCATTTATGTATATAGTAGATAAATTTCTAGAATTTGATGTTTGCTTAAAAGTTAAATAATTAGGAATTCTCAAATGGATGGGGGTGCACCGTTTCTTATGGATTAAAATTCGTTATGCTTAGAACTATATGACAAACAAGTGCGGATCCAGGATTTGGTCTTATGGGGGCTTCTTCACGTCGAAGTGTATATATATCAGAGCTCACAAAAGAGTGTCAACCCATTTTTCCAACTTTTAGGGAGGGTCCGAACCCGAAAACCACCCCGTAAATCAGTAGACCAAAGTAAGGAGCTTACTAACAAAGCTGCCGGTACAGACGCCCTTCATGAAGAGTTTTTTTGTTCCCGCCTTTGTTGCTCCTCTTGGGAGCTTAGGGATCATCCATAAACTACGTGACGCTGATTTTCGTCAAAATAGACCCCCCTCCCCCTTGTGACACAGTGACGGAATATTTTTTCAAAAATAGAGCGTCACGTAGTTTATGGATGATACCTTAGGGCCTCTACAAGAGCCTTCCATCTGACTAATTGGCGCAGTTTCTTTTGCTGTGTTCCATCTGATATTGTTTTGGGAGTGCTGTGCGGCGCCAGGTTGACTTTGGTCGGCCGACTTGCCTGCTTCCTTGGGGGTTCCATTCCAAAGCCATTCTGACTATGCTGTGTTGTTCTTTAGATAGAGCAAGGCCAATCCACATCCATTTTCGACTTCTAATTTGTAAGTAAATTGGAACTCATTTGTACAAAGCCAGAGGTCTGGGTTTGGCAAGCAAATCCCGCATATAATCCTAAAGCATTTGTTTATGAATGACTGAAGTTTTTGCGTCATTCTTTGTGAGGTCAGCCATGTCTCGCTGCCGTACAGCTGTATGGATTTGACGCACGCGTTGAAGATTCTCAGCTTAGTTATTCTGCCGGTTTCTCCATATGCGCTGAATCGACTCTGTACATCCTCAGCCACACCACAACTGGTGGAAAATATGGTGCCGAGGTATGAGAAGCTATCAACAAAGTCGATACTGTTCCCAGAGTTACCTCGGCTGGTTTGGTTGAACCATGAAGAGTTATCCACACAGATTTAAAAAAAAGTATAGCTAGAGATACCGAGCTTTGCTCTGTCCTCAAGAAGGGTAAGCTATGAACTATGGTGGTAGCGAGCGTATCGTTTCAGAGTCCTTTAGCACCCACAATCTCTTTGTCCAAAAGAAAATTGGTGCAAATTTCCACAACAACTTTGGAGGCCTTAGCACTTATATCCGCACGATGTCAGCATGAGGGTATACCACACCTGCACACAAAGTGGAAAAGCAGAGGCACAACTTACATCAAACACGTAACCCGGTAACGACTTGTTATGACTAGCCAAGAAGACGCATCAACTAAACCAGAGCAGCGCCTATTACAAGTGGCAAAACATGTAAATTGCATTGCAATTAGCCGAGTTCATTGTTTCTTTAATAGAAATCTTTGGACACAAGCCAAGAGAGTTAAAGCAGGCTGCAAAAGTCAATAAATGCTATAGCATACTTTATGGCAAACGGAAGTACATAAGTGAGCACGTTTGCACTATATATAAGCTATATTATTGTATGGGTGTCTATGTTCTTGACAGTTTACGACAATGCAATGCACGTGCAGTTGGATCCTATCATCATCAGCATTGACATCATCGCCATCATCATCAGCATCAGCAAACATTAGAAAATGCCGGCACTTGATGGTTCCTCTGACTAGACTTTTGCTCCACGTTGAGTTTCATTAAATTTGTATTTGTTCTCAACGGAAACTGCAGAAAAACCCACAACTGGCAGAGATTGGCAAAGATTTGCTATAACATTAATCGATTTATTAGCTAGACAATAAACATGGCATATGTAAACAAACTAACCAATGTATACACTTTATATGCTACAATAGTTAACCCACTTCATACACAATAGCTGTGTATATGGCATTGTACATAACACGCCATTTCAATTAGATCGGCTTTGTTGTTATTATTATTATTTATTATAATATACAGAATTCGGACTGCTTTAAGTGAGGCGTAAACAACTAAATGATGAAATGATAAAATGAATGGATAACTAGCTGGCGACTTGCTCTATTGCGTGTTTATTCAAGCGCTGACAATTTGCAAGCGTTTTAAATGACTCTTGCGTGTTGCATTTGATGAGTCTTCACTGTACACGCACGCATGCATTGCAAGCAAAGATTTTTCATCAATGAGCTCCAGCACGCGCACACACAATTTCCAAGTCAACGCTATAGTCAAGCCAATTAAAAATGCACCACGCGCTGGCAATGATTTGGCCAACAATATTGGCTGGCTGACTGACTGACTGACTGAGTAACGACTAACTGCCCCCACATAAAAGGTAAACAGAACGAAGAAATACTGGCTATTTCTGCAGTGCCGAAGTTAGAATACTCTTAAAGAAAGTGTATTGGGGAAAATGAAATTCATTACAGTTTATAAGGATATGGCGAAAAGTCATTAGCGAAGTCGAAATCCGAAAAAGACCTAAATGATCTTCACTATATAAAAAAGGCCTTTGACGTCGTCGTCATCTTGCTGATACCGCTAGATGGCGCAAGCATAATATTGTATATTTTTCTTTATAGTAATACAATATGATTTTAATATGAATATTGTTATATTATAAAATTTAAAAAAAGGTACAAGAGGGGTTTTGGTACAAATATGATACAAAAAACGACGTCAGCAAGGAGATACGTAGCCGTATAACTCTTGCAAACCGCTGTTACTTTGAGCTCAGTAAGGAGTTCAAGAGTAGAGCTCTCCCTCGACATACAAAATTAACCCCTTATCATACCCGTACTTCTTTATGGCGCTGAAGCATGGACATTGTCAACATGCGGTAAGGCAACATTAGGCTTTCCAGAGTAAAATCCTTCGACGAATCTTCGGACCGACAAATCGGGATGGTGATTTCCGTATTCGAACCACTAGCTAACTGACTCTTTGAAAATAGACTGGATAGATCTGCTTATTCAATTCATCTTGAGGTATGTTACCCTAGGAGACATGTTAGATCAATCGCTGGGATATGGCTGTCAACGCGTTTTCCAAGAAAAAGCAAAATATCGGTGTGACAAATAAAAGCTTTTAATCGAATATTAACCAAAAGTTTATGTCACAAATATCATGGAAAGCTACATATCATGGCAGATTGTAAAATTCTGCCTAGTGCAGAAACGTCTATGCTCTTTTTAGGCCAGGAAAACTACTCTTAAAACAACAATTCATTTAGGATAAGAGTGCGTATGCTTTTTCATACTCTTTAAAAGGTCTTTCTTGTACTTGTTTTGCTACAAACTTCATAAGAATTCCAATACAACACTTAGTATGTAAAGAGTATAAAAAAAAAGACGTTGGACGTGCCAGCAAACATAAAAACACTGAAATATTTACTTTGACCCACGCTTATTCGACTAACTTCATCTGTGGGCGGGGACCAGGCCATAAAAGGCGTCATGTAACACGCGTCGTTGCTCCAAACTCACTCACCTTGTGCTCATCGAATTTCAATACGAATTCTAAGATTTCAGCCAGCTGTTTGACCAACGCCTGTTGTGTTTCCAAATGTTGCGTTGGATTCAGCTTGCCACCAACCAGTTGACCCAACAATTTCGGCACTATTTTTTCCAGTTCCATTGAATGCTCATAGCAACGTTTCAGTTTAATGACCAAAGGCAAAACGGCAGCCCAAGCTTTGGTCAGGCATTCACTTGTGGGATCCGCTATGGCCTCTCGTATTTCCTTGCCCGCACCCTGTAATAAATAGAGAGAAGCAGAGTGTGAGACAGAGAGTTAACATTTAGAAGTTTGATTATGGTGTAGTAGGCCTCGGCACTTTGTTCTTCTTTGTTGCAAAATGTGCTCTTAACATGCAAACAATAAACGCTTTTCATGTTACTTCCCCAGCCAACCAACCATATTTCAGGTATTTCATTTGTTTTATTATTACAACAACCAACAACCGGCAACCGAACTTTGTGGTATAGTTGCTGTAGCACATGCAATGACTGCGTTCCGTACATTGACCGCTACTGCGATTTTTATCGATGATTTGTGATCTAGAAACGACTAAGCCGAGACCATTGCATGTTTTAAAAAAATGTATTATATTAAGTCCCTGTGGTTTGAACACAACGGTCTGCAATCAACAAATGGTTTAAATAATTTCAGTTGAAAGCATTATGTGATTGCACTTGTATAACTTTAGAATGGCATTCAACATGTTCTGGCATCAGGGCTGATAATAAGTTTGTCGCAAAAATAAAAGTTTTCTATGTGCGCCATCTTTATATTTTTAACTCAATGATGTTCAATTGTTTAAATTAAATTTATCGTATCAAAACTCAAGTCTTTTTCACTACAAGCATGTTGTCATCACAATCACGATTTATCAATAGTGACGTAGATTAATTTTTTTCAGTGTTCTTAAACATTTTTAAATTTTTAAGGCAATGCTGTTAAATTAATTCAAATCAACCATTTATCGTAGCAAAAATCAAAAGTCAATTTAAGTACAAGCATTTTGTCACCACAATCACGACAGGAATGAATGCCACGGGATCTTGGGTAAACAAGTAGTGCAAGTTATGTATAAAAATTACCAAAGCATATAATAAATATATATAGCTTTTCTGATGTTGATGATTTTGTTAGGCTCAGCAGTGATCTTCCGGGCTTGTAAGAGGATAACGGACTTGTCCGTAAAGGCGTTCGGGGAGATAAATTGTCTGGAGACAAAAAATGTATCGAAGTGAAACTCCCGCATGGGCTCCAAAGCACTTCAGACTCCAAAGCTGACTCAGATTAGTTTAAAACTCTATGAACTATCTCTTTACTACCTTCATTTATCTCCAGATTGGACTCGTAATGTGCATATTCATCAAAACGCTCCAGTCCGTTCTGTTCTTTATCAGTATCTTCACCAAACGACACGTGGAAAGCAAACAAAAAGTTTTTTTTCCAAAACTACAATTTTTTATGAAAAACAACACTTGCAGCAACACAATAAAATTTTTTTTCACAACTAGAAACAAAGGAAATTTTTTTTTTTTTTGTATTCAACTTTTTAACACAAATTTTCAACTTCAAATGACTGCAGCGACTGCTTCTAATGCCAGAAGGGAATTCCCCAAAATAGATAAAATAAAGAAATAAAGAAAAAAAATTCAAAATGCGAAAATACACAAATGATAATTAAAACGTGCCTTGAGGCACGCTTGGGGCCTAGAGGGTTAAATAAAAAAAATTCCTTATAAGTAATGATGATCCGAATTCGTATAAAAAAAATATATATATATTTTTAAATAAAAAAATTCCTTATAAGTCCATATTCTTTTCAACCGTTGCGGGCCAGACTTTTCTACAAAATACATTCAATATCTTAATAGCTTTATAGGAATCTTGGGACTATTCTTTTGCATTGTTCTGATGTGGCAGATCTTTAGTTCTTTATATCAAAATCCACCTGTCTGTATGAACACATGTATCTTAGAGACCATAAAAGCTAAAAACAAATTTTACCAATTCGAATATTTTCTCGTTCCACAGTAGGAGAGTTTTTTTACATCCATATGCTTTTTTTTTTCTAAATATATTGTCCAGTCCAAAGCAAAGGACTAGTTCATATAAGTACTCACAATATATTTCCCTATCTTCCTTAAACCCATATCATTGTATCAGTGAAAATTTGTCGCAAATAATTATTAGTTAATAAATTTATGAACACAATTGTGTGCACTGTCAAGCTCTTGACTGTTTCACATTATTTTTATTCCAATTTTGCTGATTTTTAACAATTTGCTCTCCTAGTCGAGTAGTATCGAGTACCCTTTACCAAAAACGCATTCAAGTATCGCTTGCTTACACGGTCAATGTTTAACGCTCAAGCTTTTTATGCAAAACCAGAGTGCCAAGATAAACTCACCTCAAGTTCACACACACATTTCAATTTCACTGCCACGCCCACTCAATTAGACATACAAACAGCTTAACAACACCTTAATTAGTTTATTAAAATCTACGACCAACCGCTGCGTCATTGTGTCGTTGCGTGTGTTTTGTGGACGGATACAAATAATACATTTCTTGGCGTCACCTTGTGACCCCCAAGGCACTCATTTGGTCAGACCCAAGCATAAAACAACATATGTTTATAGGCATGAGTTTTTGCATAAATTTAAGGATTATGTAGAGGAAACGTCCTGCCCTTAATAGCAAACATGCAACTTAGATCCAACTCATTGCACACAAATGTTGAAGACCTCGCCGTGTAGAGTTATTTTTGTTTTGCACACCTTTTTGATACTAGAATAAAAAGCTGCACGTGTTGTGTGTTTATAATTAAATTGCTGGGCATGCCTTATTTAGTATGTACTATGTATGTAGGCAGATAAGCATATACATTTATGTAAACATCATGAACACACCACTGTAGACAACTTTGTGTGTTCATAATAAAAATGCAACTGTCTGCAGTTAAATCAAATGCCTTTAACATTGCTGGTTTGTTTTTGTTCTTGTTTTTGCTTTTGTTTTGGCGTTATTTCACTCTAAATAATTTACACCTGTCTGTAAGTCAAGTCATGTCCTTGGCCATAAAGACAGATGTCGTTGTGGTTGTTGTTTTTGTTGCTCTTCAAGCTCCACAGAAATGTTTAACGTGCATATACAAACAAACAAACAAACACCCTCCTCCTCAGTCTGCTTGCTTCCCATGCAGTTTCGCTTCGTTATGTGTTCCTCTTTCTGCTCATCCTTTTCAACACGTGTATGCCAGACGTTTCATGAGTTCCCTTATTTCAAAGATTCTGAAAGTGCTCTAATTTTTACCTCGGCATATGAGGAGTCCGAATCAAGCAAGACGTTTCGTGAGTTCCCTTATTTCAATGATTTTGAAAATGTTCCCCTTTTTATCTCGGCATATAAGGAGTCCGAATCAAGCAGTTTCCAACGTTTCTACAATAAAAACTGTTTATCGTACAAGGCCCAGAAATATCAATCCGACGCCGATCGCCAAAGCGGCACCCGGTCAACCATATACTTCACCGCGATTTCGCTAATGAAGCCCTGAAAGTCTAGATTTTGGCCATAAGATATAATGTAATTGTTATGGGTTAGGCATAGGCCTATATGCACTGCGACCAGTTTGATCTATTGTGCACCCCTTTATATTTAGACGATTAGTATGTTGAGGAAACTAACCAGCTCTTTCACAGGGAGCTTTTGAAGATCTTCATCTGCTAGTAGGTATGTACCTAACATTTTGTGTCTCCTGTGGCCTAGTGCCTCACAGTTTGTGATCAGGTGTTCCATAGACTCTTCCTCATCACAGCAAAATCTGCATGTGTTCGAATCAGGTGTAGGTGTTTGTTGCAGGCGAAGTGGCCTGTTATTGCTCCAGTGAGTGTCTTCACACTTTTTCTGTGCAGAGTGAGGAGAGCGGTGTTTGCTCTTTTGGCGTTGAAATTCAGGAATTTTTTGGAATGATTGAGGCCGTCAATGCCATTCCAATGTTCTGTGATTTTTTGTTGAGTCCATTTTTTGGTCTCTTGTTTTATGTTATTTTTGTTGAAGCCAAAAAAGGGAAGAATGGCTTTTCCGCCCCAATTTTGGCGCAAAGGTCCGCACCCAGATCAAGGAGACTTGGTTGTGGGTGGCCAGTTGATTGAGTGCGTTGCTACACTCTATAAGGACTTTAGAATTGAATGTGTAGCTCTTTAGTGCTTAGAGGACTGATTGACTGTCTGATAGTATTTTGATCTTAACTCTCTTGAGTCTCTCTTGTCTCTATTGGCCATAAGATATTTATTCCAAAATGCACAGCTCTGACTGATTTACATTTCTTATACAATGTAACATAAAACCTTTCATTCAGTACATAACGCTCAGTCGGTTTACAATGTGTCTTCTTTAATTTTTTTTGGAAACCAAAATTTATGCCCACTATGCTGTACTAATTCGGTAAAGTTGGAATCGTTGAACGCGAATCCGGAAACAGATATCCTGGTTTTGAGATATTGCGATTTTAAAAAAAAATTAAATTTTTACTTATCTCCTAATAACAGAGACGCAAATGACTCGGGAGTTTTATTTTACATTTTCATGGAATTAAATTTTCAATGGACTTGGAAAACATAAATGAAACAAGTGGGCCGATTACATTCGGCATATCCCGAAAATTTTAACTCAAAGAGTATGAAAGCAAACCGCAAAATTCTATAAGTTGGAAATGAGACCAAGGCGGTATTCAGCAATATATCAAAACACTGAGGCGAAAGCATCTAAAGATTTCTGGCACCCTAACTTTCCGACTTCTAAATAACTCCAAGTGTTCGTTTCCCGCATAAACATAGTGCATGTGTTCAAGTGCTTCTAGCATTGTCTTGTTTACGCCAGTGACTCTCTAAGGACTCTTGTAATGGAACAGAACGGAAACTGGTGCTGTGTGGGCGATGTGCAGCTTGCAAGCCAAGCAAGGCTTTTGGCATGCCAATGCCAGAGATTGCTGTCCGAGATTGTCCCTGCAGCAGGCTGTAGAGACACTCAATTGCCGCCATTGCTTAGATGTTTTACTTTACTTATACGTATACGTATGCAGATATATGTATATGCATTTTCCAAACATATGGCCAAGTGCCGCAAGCTTGGGCCATGAGACAGGGTCGTCTCGTACTGCCTGTTTGCCGTTTATTTTTCATGCATTTATCTTGGATCACGACATGTGCATGTCAAAAACAAAGCGCCTGGGCATGTGCGCGTAGGTGTATCCGTGGCGCATCTTGTGATTTTTTGTCACAGGAAATTGCTGCCCCGCACAGCTGCCACACACCCGCACTGGGCTTATTCAACATTTGTTGATTCACCGCGTTTCTGCATCATTGCAGCAAGCTAACAAAGCAACCATGAAGCTGCAACACATTAAGCCAAAAACAAAAAAGAAACCTGTCTTTTCCACTTAGTGTTTTTTTCAGATTCTGCAGCAGTTATAGCACGTGCTCCAAGCATTTCCAAAGAAGTTTCCTTCACCCACACGCAGTTTTCAAAACAAACTTGAACTTGTATGACTTTTATATGCTGCATGTAAACCTCAAATGAGGAAAAAAAAAACAGCTTCGTTTTGTAACTGCTTCTACTTATTTTTTATTTTTTTTGCTTTATGTGCTTTTTTTTAATTAACACTTGATGCGCCAAATGAAGCTACATTTGCGGACTCCTATACAATTTCTCCTGCTCATTAAGAGTAACTAGAGGCATAGCCGAAACTTTTATACTCTAGCAAATCTAGTTTTGAAATCTTTCGGTAAACTGATTCTGAGAACAGTCATAAATCACCGACAATAGCAACGTGACACACGCAATTGGTATCATTAACCGACTACAATTACTACCTCTTATACACTTGAGCCAACAACAAAATTGGTTTCCGACTAAAGCTTACACTAATAACAATCAATTTATTTGTTATTTTTATATACTACCTATAGACTTTGACTAAACTAATCAATGCGATGATTACATATCCAATTTAGTCAGCACAGTCTAGTTATGTTCGAAGACTCAAGTAACTAAATTTTGTGCCAAAAATTTCTTTAATATAATATGTATATAATAGAATAAAAATTAAATAGATGCTTCCTCAATAAAATTCCCAATACGTCATTCTAATCTTGTCTAATCTTGTTTGAGCTTCCATGATAGGAAGTCGCTGTGACATTCTTTACGAGCAGCATTGACTGTACTAATGTTGGTGTTACCAGTTTATACTGATATCCGAAAAATGCATTGAAAATTTTTACGGCTTTTTTGAATGTTAAATCTAAATAAGTTAATGAACCTAACATCCGAACATTTTATTCGGATTCGTTTTGAAACCGCATGTTTCGTGCTTCCAATTTCACCAAAACGAATTTTTCATGTGGTTTGAAACCGAATATTTTGTTGCAAGAGGAATTAAAACGAATCGGCAAAATAGGTTTAAAAAATCACGAATTTTATACTGAAATAATTTTTTAAATATTTTTTGATATTCATAGATTATATTCATGCCA
Organism: Chymomyza fuscimana; assembly: GCA_949987675.1. NCBI lineage: Eukaryota > Metazoa > Arthropoda > Insecta > Diptera > Drosophilidae > Chymomyza > Chymomyza fuscimana. The sequence goes on from OX465089.1 coordinate 5,053,116, forward strand.
ACTTCAAGTTAGATATTTACTAACAATTACTTGTAATTAATTTTAATTAATTTTTTTGCGTTCGTATCAAACACGAACACATGACTGATTCGTGCGACAGGGTTTCCGCGTTACACAAAGAAAATTTTTCTTGTAACAAAGCTAGCTTTGTTGTCGTGTTTAATTTAAATAAATCCTATAACATTTTTTGTAATTTTTTTTAAAAGATAGAATAATATAGAACTACCAATATTTTAACAATAATTAAATGTAAACAATATAAACCTAGTTATAAAAATGTCAGAGCTGCGGCAACTGTTTTGTATGAAACAAAAATAATTTCGCGCCAAAGCAAAATGAGAATTTATGGGAAAGTTAAAGGAAATATACGAATTTATCGAAAATAAAAATGGGAATTATCGACCAAAAATTCGTTTTTCGGAGCAAGCAAAATCGATTCCGAATAAAATTGTTCGGTTTGGCTTTTTTCGTTTTCCGCAGCACGGCTGAATATTTATCGCATATTAAACGAATAGGCTACTCGACTTTTTTCAATATTATTGTATATAATAAAAAGCTTGGGATGTTTTTTGAAGTATCTCTGCGACTTTCTTAAATCGCAGATATTTCATTTGAAATATGCTTATAAAAATCCAATAGAAAAAGGCGTTTTTGATAAATTTCCAATTAAAGGCCTGTAATCCCATTTGGGATTTTTTTGTATATCAAGTTTTGTCATTCCGTGCGAAATATTTCGAACTGAGTGTGGGCCTTAACTTAAAAATAATTGGATCCTACTCAAAGAAAGAGTTAGCATGTGATACCCCATACCTCTGATTAATACACTTACTATTACAGAAAGTCGTCTAACTAAATCCACTGTGATATTATTGCTGATCATTTTGACACATTTATCCCTATGGAGTTTTTAATGTTTCACAAGCCTGTTAGCAAACTTAATAAGCCCCCTGCTAGGGTATAAAATGCGCAATCAGTCAGCATCTCATTTATTCATAGAGCAGCAACTCGACTAGTGCGCGACCGACCATTTAACAGACATAGGCATATATACCTATGTATATGTAGTACATGCAGACTCAGCTAGACGGCATACATAGATAATTAACTGTTTGCCAGTGCGAATTGTTGCACTTAAAACATGCTACGAGTATGCACACACAAACTCACATACATTAACGTAAAAGTGTTGGCTTTATAATTGAAAATTAAATTACAATGCGGAAGAAGTTGAAAAGAGAAAGAGTAAAGGCGCGCGACACAACACTTGCGCTTGTCATTTGTCTTGCACTTGCATGATGGTTATCGATGACATTTGCAGTGTTGGTTAATAAATGTATGTATGTATATGGCAACAGGCCAATGAACTGTCAAACTACCCAATAGGAGCATATGGAACGACGAAAACAACGCTCAACTGATATCGTTATTTCGATACTTAATTAGTTTTATGATTATTTTGCACAAGTAAGCGCCAGCTCGTTAAATGTATATGCAGTTGTTTTTTTTTTTTTATTATCAGCACTTGGCGCTTTGCTCTGCAACAATCAACATTGGACTTTCGCCCACAATTTAAACGCGTGACGCTAAAGAGGCACAAGAGAAAATAAAAAAAAATACATAAAATGTTCACGTTAAACAGGAAAGTGTGGGTGGGCTTTGTAGTGCGCGTGCATGAAATTCTTTTGTAGCTGCCACAAAAGTTTGTGTTGCCTTTGTTTCTTCACATAGTAACTGAACTTATGAAGTTGTTGCAGCATATTTTACTGCAGTTTTTTGTCGTTGTTGTTGTTACGACAACAAACAACACCTCTGGGAGTGCTTGTCGTATTTGTTACCAGTGGTTAAGCTCTTACTTTAAATTCAACTGCAACGTCCAGCTGCTGCAACAATTATTAATCAAATGACTCTATCGATATAAATGTGCATGTATAATAATCATTTAAAAACGTCTCTACAATTTTACAATTCATCTTTGCACAGCTCAGCTTTAATTCAAGTCACGTTAAAATCAATGCATGAATCAAAAACTTTACGATACAACAATACCCATAAAATATGGTATCATACGATATGACTGCAAATCAATGCAAATTTATTCCAAGAATTAAACTGAAACATAAAAATGATGAGGGCAAAACAAAAAACGAATTTTCTGTAAAATTGTTTTTAAAGACGTATGTATTTCGTATTATTCATTTTTCAAAAGTACAAAGAAAAATATAAATAGAGCGTTGCCAAAGTAGACATAGAGACGCTTGCTATAGCAACAAAAATGCAACAAAAGTGCTTACAATAGATGATAAATATTTCATAATATTGTTTTTTTTTTTTTTTTCAAAGTGTCTTCCGCTTATGCGACATAAAACTCAAGATGCTTAATTATTCAATAGCTAAAAGATGACGATTTGGTTGGGTTAAGTGCGGGTTAGCTTAGTTTCTGAGATAGGCGTTGTTTTGGTATCGTATGTACAACAATATATGTTTGCTTATTGCAAAACTTTGTTGTTGTTGTTGTTGCTATAGAAGTGCTGACTATGAGCACTAAAATGGTAACAGACGACTTTTATGACTCACAAGAGCGTCATGAACTGGTCTGAGCTTAACGAACTATGTAGTATTGTTATGTATATTTTTTTTTCTGCTTCTTTCACTTTTTTTTTTTGCGGCATTTGTCGCTTTGTTGCGGTGAGAAGAGCTAACCACATCATTAGACAACAATAATTAAAAGATTTAACACATTCTTCAGTTGATGTAAAGGTTTAATAATAGCTTCGATCGTAATACTTTTTCTATAATGATTTTCATTGGAAAATTTTATGTGGCATATTTGGGCAGTGAAGTGTATGTGCGCACTTGTTATAATTGAGCATACGCTGCAACAACAACAACAACAAGGTCAGAGCTGAGAGTGCCTAAAAATATGCACACAGGCATAGTAATAGCAGCTGTGGCACAGCTGAATGAATACATATATGTATGTATGTACTATGTAGCATATGAATCACATGCCATGCCATATAAATTACAACGCAACAACTGAACAACGACAACATCGAGCAGAGCATTGTGCCAAAGAGCGTTGACTGATTGCCCGGGGGCATGGGTCTCAGGGTTAACGAGTACCCGGCTGCTAAGTAGAACAAAGGATGTTGCTAAATTAAGCTAAACCTTTATAAGGCTCCTGTAAATAAAGCACAAATGGTGCGTAAATGATGTTAATAAGTACACACATACAATATTTATAAACAACAAGGCACACACACATGAACTTTCAAGGCCCATAAAAATAGGTTAACACCAGACTATGTTTATGTGTGTCTTGTGGATTGACGTAAATGTCACGAGCACCATAATTTGCTATTATATGTAATCGAACTAAACCACAACAACAACAACAACAACAACAAAGTCATATAGATAAGATAAACATGTCAATTATCAATGTCGTCGTCGTCATAGTACCCACAAAGGCACCAATGAAGCGATATGATATGCCAAACTGATTGCATTTCATTATCGTTCGATATACACAAATAGTGTGTAATATATTTTGTTATCGAAAAGCAATGTCACATGCGAGGATGCCATACAGCTGCACATGTAGTGCGTGCGTGTGTGTGTGAGAACTCGCATATGCTGCCTTTTATTAGTTTTTGTTTTTTTATGTTCATTACCAGTAAAATAAAAAAGTATATTGACTTGGTTCATATGTATGTAACAGGAAGAAAAAAGCGTCAAAACATGAATAGCTGTATCGATAAATTGGATTCAACCGGTCTACATGAAAGCTAAAGTGTGGAAAACCATAAAAGCAAAAGAATTCTACTATTAGCTACACTCTTCTGTCCATTATTTATCAGATGAAAATCAGCAAATTTATAAATATATAATTAACAATATTTTTTGCTAACAGTCTATATTTCTACGATCTCCAAATCCATACAAAATGTTTCTAATCGGAAATCTATTCAGACTATACTACTGTCTAGTACAGTTGCTCTGGAATGATAAGTTTGTTGCTGTCTTCCCGGAGACTAAAAACTCCCATCAGGGAGAACGAGCTTACGATCTTCACTGATGGTTCGAATACGGACGAAGGCACAGGAGCGGGCGTCTTCTCGGAAGAGCTTGCGACACGGCTTTCATTCCGTCTTCCAATTGGGGCAGTGTGTTTCAGGCCGAGATATGCACGGTCTGGCAAGCGGCAAAACTGCTATAAACTTTGGATGACAGTCTGTCTATTTTTGTCGACAGCCAAGCCGCTATCAAGGCTCTGTCATCGCACACTATAAAGAGTAAACTTATTCGTAACACCGTGGCGGCGTTGAACCGCATCCAGCACCACTCGATCACCCTCTGCTGGATACCTGGTCACTCTGGGATACCTGGAAACGAGGACGATTGTGCTAGAAAAGGATCAGCGCTACCTATGGCCTCATCAGTTACGGACATAGCAAGACCTCTGCAAGATGTAGTTTCAAAGATCACGAAGATAGTCAGATCAGAGGCAGAACGACAATGGGACATCGTGTCCGGCTGTCACATCTCTCGAGCACTCTGGCCAAGATATAACGCATAGCGAACATCCGAACTCCTGCGATTCCACAAGAGCTACAAGACTAGCCACAAGACTAGCAGGGTGACTGGAGCTGTAACGGGGCACTTCTGGCTGAGAGGATGCATGTCCCACCTGCTGTGTGACTGCCCTGCAATTCTTAGGAAACGCACCCAGTATCTGGGAAAGCCCTTCTTTGAAGGCCTGGGCAGTCTGGCAAATCTGCCAATAGCGGACCTGACTCTTTTTATCGAATCCACGAAATGGTTCAGCAAACAGGATGATTAGGCACGCACAGAAAAACTTTTGATTGCCGAATTTGGTTACAATATCTTCTTTAATGAATGAATTATACTATAAAAACTTTTTCGACCGACTGGTTCAATGCGGTTTTTATGGTATAACTAATTTTGTTAAAATTTCGTATAGCGCTGAGACTCTAGGTTCCACTTAGGAACAGAAATTTGTTTACGATATCTACATAAGCAAACGAGTTTTGCCTCTAAAGAATTTTTTTGAAGTGGTCTGTTTTATAATAAAACGCTGATATCAATAAAATAAAATAAATTTGTCTCCCGTGACATAATAAGGGAGCTAGCCCACAAGTTTGGTTGCTCTAGCTCTTAACATCTCTTATTTTTAGCCAGACAGATACACATATAGACTTCTCAAGATACCTCGATCATATTTAAGGTAACTTTGGGATGTTACAACATACATTTTCGGCTTGCACAAACTTAATGCACCCTTTGCATCTTACAAGTAAAATGACTTCTACAATTTAAAAGAAACTGTATTCTTAATCATATATATCTTTCTAGAAGTAGTATTTGAACGGAAAGCGTCGAGTAAGGTAACACCAAAAAAAAATCCATATCTATAACATATAGGTACTTTTGAACGAAAACCTCTATCAAAGTCGGTGACGCCCGACATTGAAGTACACAAGTTTTTCATTAAATCACAATAAATCACAATCGATCTATACACAATTTACATTCATTGTACAAAATGTCTTAATGGTTTGTGTCTTTGAAATTGGGTTAAATACAAATTTAAAATAATGAAATGTGCCAGATACAAGGCAGGGTTATTTTTAATTGACGTTGGTTGACGACACGCACACAAAAATTCTTGTGCTATTTAAGATACTTTGCAATTGCAATAGCACACTATATACTAGTAGGATTTCTTATTTATTTTTTGCACACAGAACTCATTTTGTAGCTTGTTTATGGCACAAAGAATGCAAACATTTACTCGTAAAGCGTTGCAACATTAAGTATGCGCCTAGTAAGTGGCAATAAATTTTAAAGATACACAAGTGCAAAAAGCTGTCTGAAGCATTGCTGAACTGCCAGTGCTAAGCGGCTTAAACAAAAAAAAAGGGACATAAAATGCGCAATACATTAAACTGGACATTGACTCTTTTTGAAGTATTTGAAATCTATTAGCCAGGGTTTTACAACGAGTTTGAGGCGTTCGGTGGCAAGGCAAGTAAAGACGCGTGTTAACTTTCAGTCTCAAGTGCGAAAATGTTGTCAATGACTGAATGACTGACTGACTGAATGCATGAATGACTGACTGTCTGCACACTTGGGACACTTGGAGTGTGTGGTTCCGTTTGCCAGGCAGACAATACATGCGCCTAATCCTACCCTAGACAAAGACAAATGATATTTTCAAATTGTGCACATAAAACAAACTTGAGTGCTTGGACGAGAGTGTGGGTGAGAGTGCGATGGGCCATAATTGCATTTAACCTTTCAAATTGTGCAAAAATTGCAAACAGTAGTCAGGGGCAGGCAGATCGTCAAACAGACAGCTACAATCAGTGAACGATTTATTCAATTGAACGGAATGAGCTAAAAAAAAACCAAAATTATATTATACTTGTAATTTCTTGTCGAACAAATTTAGATGCTCTTTATTACTAGGCTTCTAAATCCAAAAAAATCTTATTGCATTCTTGCATAGCGAGCTTGAGTGCTGATTCGTGTAAGTTTTAGTTTGTTAAAGTTAACCATTTTTATTCAAAATAACTAATTTTGTGGCTAACGTTGATTTTCTCTTTTTAGAAAATTGGCTTGGCTGGTTTCGAAACACACAATTCCTTACGAAATCCGAACAATCAGATGTTTAAATAAACACAACGTTCAATCATAATCTACTCATTTTGCTCTTTAGGGGAACTTAAGGGGCTATATCCAAAGTTGGGGCTCGAAAAATCAAAAAATTTTGTTTGCATATTCTGAAAGTACATACTTTCGAAAATATCTGCGCAAATTTTCATCCACTTTAAACGCGATTATCTCACGTAATTTTTTTTTTAATTTAATTTAATTTTTTTTTTTACTTTTTTGATTTCAGTTGAGCGTTTCGCCTTGGAGAACGATCACCGCACGCCTCTGCAAAAAAAAAAAGCGCTGCGGGGCATGGACTATAACTCCGAACATTTTCAAAATTTTTTCGAAATTCAAAGTGTCTTTATTTCTTCGGTATTACTACTAGAACAATGTGTTTTTTTGCTTTTTCCAATAAAATTTTCATAAAAGCCCTTTTAAAAAATCACGAACTTGGCACACTTTTTTGCGCCAACTTTGTATATAACCCCTTAATGGTAAAAAATAGTACGAAATCTGAACACAAAATGAGAATCTATCAGAAAGATAAGGGAAATATACGAATTTATCGAAAGTTAAAAGTGAATTCTGTAAAGTTATCGACAAAAAAAATCGTTTTCCGGAGTTTGCAAAAACGTTGTGCGTTTTGGTTTTTTTGTTTACCAAAACACGCCTGATACTTATGCCATTTCTGAATTTTTTTTTTTTTCCAATTTAGAATTATTGTTGGAAAACTGGTTAAAACCACTTGGGCAATTGTTTTTGACGAAATATGGGCAGACTTTTACAGCGACACCGCAAATATATAAGCGTCTATTTTTATAAAAAAAAGTTTGTGGCGGTAAGTGGAACCACGAACTACACTACCGTCACAAAGTTTAAGACCAGTCTATCAATGAAATATGTGCGAAATAGAAAAAACACGAAAGAAAGCAACTCAATGTTCGTGTGAATTATTGCTGTTCTAAAGAAAAAACCTTTTATTACAATCAGACAGTTAATAAGAAAGGAAAAAACTCTTAAACATCTTTTTGGTCGAAAAAACCAACTTTGGCGCTCGCACAAAGTCGCGGCATTCTAGCAATCAATTTTTCAATAGTTCCACTCATTTTTCAAGATCTCCCATAATGATTTTTGAAGTTGGACACTTTCTTCCCAATAGGGATAGGATTGAGATCAGATGATGGAGTTGCCCACACCATGTATCTCAGGGTTGCATCTTATTCATTTCTATCTGAATAACCTTAGCACAACTTTGATGTATGTTTGGGTCATCATTTTGCTGAAATCCAAATCGAATTTGTCGGAGGGGAAATATGAACTACTCATATTACTTAAAATATCTTTTGAAGCTCTGGTCTTAAACTTGCTGACGGTAGTGTAAGTCAAAAACTTTAACATTTAAGCAAAATCTGTAAAGACGTTTCGACGACAAGTCTCGCAAAAGACAAAAATTTAAAGACAATAATTTACTTAATGGGCTGTCCAAGTAGCTTATTTTCAACTTTACGACAAAATACTATTTGCTATGTAAAGAGTATAAATAAAAATGATTGGAAATACAACAAAAAGTGTCAAATGCAAATGAAAAGTCTAGAGGGTCACACTGAAAACTGTTCAACGTTCACAATTTGCATAATTTGCGTTTTCATTTCATTCATTTATTCATTCATTTATTTATTTCAAGGCGTTTTCAGCATAATGAGCATTTAACAATCTCAAGTGCTGCCCAAGTGGGTGTTAAGTGAGTGAGTATGAGTGGAAGCATGAGTGGATAGAATATTGTTTATTTTTAAAAAATAAAGAAGAATTGAAACGCTTTATGCTTAAAGCTTTTAGCTTGTTTACTTTGGGTTTGTCTTGATCTTTAACTTTTTCTTGGAGCAAATAAATTTCCAGCTAATGACGTCGGAAGTACCAAAATAAATATGCATAAATATTGTACAGCAAAGAAAATAAACAAATGTGCGCTTTAGAATTACAAGGCTGACAAGAGATTTGGTATATACAGCCGAATTTGTATATAAAAAGTAATATTCAGCAGAAAAATTCAGTTTTTGTTATTTTAGAAGCAACCAGAAGGCAAAACGCTGAATTGAATCCAGAGTTCAAAGAAAACATTCAAATTGGAAATGTATATTATGCTCAGAAAACCATGACGAAAATGTTTAAAGAAATCACATGTTTGTCCAAAAAACTTTGAACTTGATTTCTATTACTATATAGCCAATGGGTTAAGATCATCTTCAATTGAAATTAACGCTACGTGCTGGGAAACGTTCAAAGTTAAAGCTACACGCCATGATCACTGAGTTCGTTCATTTATAAACTTTGTGTTTAAAATTTTAAAATGTTCGAAAATAAGCTCAAAACTAATTTTTAGCTAGAAACTGGTTTTATGCAGCTAAGCCAACAAAATAATACATTTAATCATAATTGTAACTTCACTGCCGTGCCCAAATTTATACACAAATAAAAAGCTCTGTATTGCAAAATTCACATGAAAGCGAAATTCTGCTTAAAAACTATTACTAGAAAAATGCTTTTGCATTAAAAAAAAAAAAGTTGAAAACGTGATTTTTATCTACAAGCTGAGTCAGTCTACAAAGCATTTATAGAAAATTTCTTATTTTAAAAGCATTGCACTGTCTTGAAGCACTTAAAAAACTTACTTTGATGATTAAGCAATAAAATAAATACAAATAATCAAAAACATGTAAGCTTGTTTGCCTTTAAGGGAGCAAGGGCATGGGGTAACTTTTCACTATGTAGACAGGCGTTGTAAAAAAAGTTTTGCTTTTTTTATGATTGCTGTGAGAATTTCTAAACGTATCAAAATGTAAATGGAAAATGCGGAAATTGAATTGTCACATTTCAGCAGCGACTGACTGACCATATCGGGAAAGCTTAGACATGGATAGCAAAAGCCAACAAAGGGTTACTACACATAGGCTTCAAATGTTTTGGGTTTTAATATGGCGTGTTTCATGCCTATAAAAATGAAGTCAACTGTTAACAAAAAAAAAAAAAGAGCTACAGAGACGGTTACAGTCCAGACATCTCGACTATAATATACTCTTTAATTTCCTTAATTCCCTTTTTGGTCGACCTATTCGATTTTTATTTTTTACATATTCTACAAAATCGGTGTACGATTATGTATCTTACATATAACCGTTGTTGAGATATAGCTTGGCAAGTAGGAGGCGTGGCACTCTGAAGACCATATCTCGCGATGGATCGGTTGTATGATACACTGCCGTATACCGATTACGACAAAAATCGATGAGTGAATTTAAAAACTGTTTTGAACAATGGAAGAATCGTTTGGAGAAGTGCGTTGTGGTCAATGGCGAATACTTTGAAGGTGATCAAAATTTGGTGTTAAAATATTTAGAAATAAAGAAGTTATGACGAAATTCCCGTTTTTTTTTGGGTCCCCGCCTCGTATATATATATAAGGTTCTAGACACTGAAATTCTTTTCGTATTGAACGGGGCAATACTTCGACATGAATTTGACTAGCCTGAACTGCCCCTATATATAGTGCTTATCTTTTGGTTAAATTTCTGTTTTCTTAAAAATTTTACTAAATTTTATCTTAAAAGGATCTGCACCAAAATTTTTGATTTTATTTTGCGAAAATTATCTTATCTGCTAAAATTTATTGATGTATATTTTTTTTTCAAAAATATTAAGTCAATATAAATCAAGAAAAACCCTTTCAACGCACAGAATTCGGCAAATCCGGGTTTTACATTACTTTACACTCCTTAACAAAACCCAGCACCGTACATGGACATTGCAAATTATACATATACAACCGATCTTCCTTCCCTATTAAGGACTCCAATAAAACGAATTCATTGTTTTATTTTTTTCCGATTTTCTGAAGTACACTGCTTGTTAGATCTCGTTGAATTCGTGAAATCAAACCAAAATTATGCTTCCTTCTGAATTCGCCTTAGATTACACATCTCACAGGTCCAGAGTTGCCTCCCTCTGCCCGTTGCATACCTCTACTACCTATACCTAGTAACTTCATTGAAGAGTATAAAAGAGAAACAGTTTTTAATAACATAATATCCAAAGGCACGCACTACCACACATACTCAGTGAATTATGCATATATTGACTGACTGACCGAGCGTATGGTCATCCAATACAGCCCTGTCCTCACCGGAAGTGCGACGGCGCGACGCTTTTGTTTTTTTTTTTTGCATTTTCTATGCACATCATTTAAGTTTTTTTTTATGTGGGGAAAGGGCTTTTGTAGAGTGCGCTCATCTGTCTAATGACTGTTCATTTTTGCTGCTTTGTTATTATGGAAATTGCCTTTGTCGTTGTTATTGTTAAAATGACATTAAATATTTAAGTGTTTATAAAAATTTGTATATAAAATTTAATTCGTTTTATATGTGGAACACTTGATAAATGGGTCGGCTGGGGTGAACTTTGCTTGTTAGGGTGAATAAGTTAGACTGCTAAATGAATGCAACTGAAGTACACTAAAAATTTTTTTGAAATAATTGAAGTGGAACTAACTACTATTAGGGTCTGTCAATGTCAATGATCTGTGATCAAGCATAAAAAGTTTAGCTTTAGAGTCAATAATAATAAACACAGAAGAAAAATAGCTGCAAAGGTTTTTATGGCAGCAGCTCGACAAAGCTCTAATGGTTTGGTAAGCTTATTAACTGCAAAATTCCATGGGCTAAAACTGGTGCACGACGCTGCTAAATTGTCCCAAAACAACACCAGATAGGACACTGCAAAACAAACTGCGCCAGATGAAAGTCTTTGTAGAGGCCCTAAGCTTCCAAGAGGAGTAACAAAGGAGAAAAAATTAAAGTAATTGAAGAGCACTAAGCGAATTTTGAAATAAATAACAATAAATGATGTTTTTTTAATAGGCTCTGGATTTCCGAAAGGGATATCACTGAAGCCAGTTGTCACTTTTGACAAATGTCAATGTCATTTTAATCAGTAAGACCATTGATTTACTGAAAACTCAATTCGGTGAGAAGGTTATTTCAAGAAATTAGTCCACCAACTGGCTGTCGCGGTCGTGTGATTTGACCCCTTTAGATTACTTTCTTTGGGGTCACGTCAAGTCATTGGTTTATGCAGACAAGCAGAAAACAATTGACGACTTGGAAACAAAATACGGCCTCAAATGCTCAAAATTGTAGTCAAAAATTGGACTGACAGGTTGCGCTTCGTAGCTCGTAGTTCACATGCCAGAGATCATTTTCAAATATTAAATGATAAGAAATGATCTCTCTAATAAAACCATATTTGGGATCATTACATAAATTTGTCTGTGTTTTATTTAAGTTTGAAATCCGGACGCGCTTAAAAAAAAAAGCCTTTAGTTCCATTGAAACGTCTCTAATGGAAAATGTCATCGAAAATTTAAACATTTGCCGGATATTATTTTTCAAAATTGATTGAAATTATTCCTAGATAGTATTTCCATTAGGAAAATTGACAGACTTCGGGGATTTTTTAAACAATCAGGCGTGCTCTGGAATCAGAAAAATTCAATCCGAACAATTTTATTCGGATTCGGTTTTGCGTGCTCCGGAATCAGAATTTTTGTCGATAATTTCCTTTTTTATTCTCGATAAATGCGTAAATTTCTCTCTTTTTTCGATAAATTGACATATGGTGTGATTTAACCAGCTGACTGCCTTTTGTTAAGAATTTGTAAACATTGCAAAAATGTAATTTATTTTCTCAATGGCTTGTTTTAAAGCTAAAAGAAAGCGAAAAAAAATGAAAGAATCACGTACTATATATTGTAATGTTTATTTGTATATTTTTTAGCATTAAATTCTTGTGATTAAATATGCACTTACATTGTGTTTCTTGGCGCGAAATGTTTTTTGTTTGATACAAAACAGCTGACAAGGCTGCAGCAGTTTTGCATCTTTTTATTAGTACATGTTGTTTAGATTTAATTTTCATTAATATATTGCTAGTTCTTTATTATTTCATTTTTTTTAAATAAAATTACACAAAAATATTAATTTAGCAACAATGTTTATTAAATTTAAACACGATTTAACTACTTTTGTTACAAGGGAAATTATTGCATGTTTGATACACACACATGCACCAACAAAACGAAAATTCGGTTTGGCTTGTATATGCTCTTTTTGGGTTGTGTCAGGAAAAAAAATTATTAAAAATAGTTAGCAGCTAATATGCAAATTAAAGGTAGCATAAATAGAATATAAGAATATCAAGGCATATACAAAAAATAACTTCAATATAAAATTTGTGGTTTTTTAATACTATTTTGACGATTCGTTTTAATTCCACTTGCAACAAAGCAGTCGGTTTCAAAGCACATAAAAAATTCGGATTGGTGGAAATGGAAGCACCAAACATAAATTATTCTGATTCGGATTCCGGAGCACGCCTGAATAAGTTGTGTATACATACTTCTCTATAAAAACAAAATGTATCTGGCAACTATGTTCTTCTAAATTTACAAATTGATATTAACTAATTAAATTGAATAATAAATATAATCAAACAATTTAAAAATTAAACTACAAACTAAATTTCTATATGTATTGAGCAATATATTTAATTGATAATACACATAAGGTCAAATATTACAATATTCTAAGATTAAGAAAAAAATTGTATTCTGATGTGATAACAAAAAAAACAACAAAGATGCACAACTAGGCGTATGAGGTTACATTATTATATTATATGGTCTTCAATATCAAATTGAAAATCTTTTATAAAAAGTTTAATTATATTTCTTATTTTCTTCATATTTATTCTCTGTTCTGAATCACATCTGTTCTACTTTTTATCTCAAAATAAGCCCAAACATTCATATCACTGATATATATCACTCTCATATTGTTATTGTTCGCTTTATACTTGTTTGTGATTATTGTTATAAGCATGTGTATCTGTTGTTGTTGTTGTTATTGTAGTGCAAAGGTTTCATGACGAAGTTATTGTTGTACTTGCTGGCATTGTTGTTGTCATAACACATACTTTTTTGTTGTAGTTGTTTTTTGTTGTTGTGCGCGTGTTTTATTGTTGACTGACTAGCTTACTGACTGAGTTCTGTTGTTTATTGTTTATATTGTTGCTATTGTTGTTATTGTACGTTGCAGCTACAAAAGAGGCATTTGTTGATTTAGTTTGCCTTGTTTGGCCTACACTCTACTCTCTCGCAGTTTAACAATGAGCCGCTAAAATTAAAAGTTACTAACTCTATTTGCAGCAAAAAAGTTTCGACTTTAGTTTAAAGTTCAAACTTTAAGGCTTATGCATGTCTACACCAAAAAGGCAAAGGGAAAAGTTTACGTTATGCGAAAAACATAAAAAAAGTCGCTAAAAGCTGCAGCATAAACAACAACAATAACAACAAAGCGCCAGAGCACGATTTTCCTAGGCGCAGTTTTTGCTCTATTTATAGAGCAGCAGAAAAAAAAAATCGAAACACGGAATGTAAAATTTTTTCTTCGCTGTTGTTGTTTGGCGCCTGGCCAAAGTTTTATGTGCCATGGAGAGGGGCAGTTAGTCAAGGAAGTGAAATGGGTTTACCTCATAACCAGTTCTTATACCCTATGCGCAGTCAATATTAGTTTAAGCACGAAAACACAAATACTAACAACATTCAGAAAGCTATTCAAAGTAGTAAAAGCTTTTGACTGGAACTCTCTCTAGAATAACAAAAGTTTACAAAAATCTTAAAAGTTATGGCTAAATAATCTGAAATTGGCTAAATCAATTGAAATTCAATTTTGGTTTGACCACAAATTAAGTTTTGCGAATATGCAAAATTGAAATATTGAAATATCGACTTGAAATACTTTAAGATTTCTTATGAATGCAAAGATATATTATATTATATATTATACTAGAGAACTTGGCAGACATTCTGCTGCCCGGAATTTGGTTCAGTGGGTACACAAAAAAAAAATGTTCATGTTCGAATTCTAGATTAACTATATACCAAGTAACATACACTTATGGATGACATTGATTTTGAAATTATTTTTTTTTTAACCAAAGTTTTCATCAGATCTTTGGCTAAGCGCTCTTTGGCCTATCTAAAGATAGGACGGCTCCCTGACTAAAGGAGGCACTGGACTGGGAGTAGCGGGACCAAGAACGCGACTGTCAGAAATCAGCATATTTCAAGCAGAGGTATAAGCAGATGTGTAGTATGGTGGATGACCTAGATAGGAAATATAAAGACAGAGACATTGCTATACTGTCAGACAGTCAAGCCGCGGCTGGTTTGAAGATTAATTCAAAGTTGGTCTGGGAAACCAGAGCCAAACTGAACCATCTAGGGCAATGGAACAGATGGATCCCGGAACACAAGAACATTACCGGGAATGGAACAGCTGAGGAACTGGCGAGGAATGGTGCTGCAAAACCACTAATAGGGCTTGAACCTTACTGTGGCATTGGCAGACATACTACCAGTCCAGTCGGGAAATGGTCTGGGCCGGCACAGAGGGCTTACGGCAGGCCAGGCAACTTCTTGGTTTCTACAACTTGAATATGTTCAAGAAGATATCCCAATTGGGCAAGAATTCCCTTATGATACTGATTGGGTTATTGACGGGACATTGCAGACTCAGGAAATACCTATGTACTATTCTGAATTCAAACACATGCAAGTTTTTTGAAACTGAAGAGGAAAACAACCAGCGCATACTTGCAGAGTGTGATGCCATTGCCAGAAGAAGGAAATCCCTTTTCGGCGGGCGTAATATCTCTATGCATGATGTCACCCGACTAGAACCATCTCAAATAATTAAGTTTGTTGCGGATAGTTAGTTGAGGAGCTCTAGAGCTTGAAGAGAGAACAATAGATCCTAAGGGTCGCAGTGCAGCTTTCCCCAACAATATTTATATATTTCTAAAGATAGTCATTATGCTACTTAACTCTGATTAAATACATACTTTGAGAGTATACAAACTTCTGCGCCCAGCGTTTACCATATACATATTTACCTCTTTAGGTAATTTCACTAGTAACCCACCACCCACAAAAAGAAAGGCTTTTGGCAAAGAGCCGCCTAGCTAAAAGCAAAAAACCGCGCCATTAAAAATTGCAATGAAAATAAATGCACACAAATTAAGCATGTTTTAAGCAGTCGTTTGACTGGCTTGGTTTTGCATGCTATTAAAGGGTTAAATGGTTACGAGGTTGATATTTTTTTGGTTTTTTGTGCTGCGTTGGTCACTTTATACTGGGTCACACAAAGGAAATGAGCTCATTGGTGGTATACATTTTCCAGTTCATTTGCGTTGATTAAGAACAGCGACGCCCAGACCCTGTCTCCGACTCTGTGTTCGTTCGTTGCCAGGCCATTTGTTTATATGACTCTCGCCTGTCCGTTTGTTTGTCACATTGGAAAGCCTATTAATATTTGTTTTGGCTTTGCATGTTCAACTCACACAAAAGTATTGAAAAACCTATGCTTAGTTGTTTTTGCTTAGCAGAGGTCATCAGCGTGTTTTTAATCAAACTAACAAAGCCATAAACTAAGCCACAAACTTGAGAGGGTTGGCTTGTCATATTTGGAGAATGCAGAGCTAGAACAAACGCCATCATAGGGTTAAAAGTAAACGGCAAATTATGCAAAAGGTCTCTTGCGCAAGAGACTTGTTCGTGAAGAATGTTGATCGTCTGCATCTTTTCATCTGTAACTTCTAACAAACAGGTAAAGACGTATCATTTAAAATTTACCACCCTTCGATTCGTCCTTTGGATTGTGAAAAAAGAAACAATTTGCTTCGAAGTGACACGTTCGGAAACAACTTTTGTTGGACTTGGCTAGCCTTTAAACTCTTAGCTTGTAAATGCACCGCCTCTCCATTTCATCGACTTTTCTTTGCACCAATCGACATGCAGGCTGTTTTTTATTGTCTCGTTAATTAAACGTATGTCTCTTAATCTCACAAAAAGTCCTATATAAATAAGTATCTCGCAATACCAGTTTGCTGCTTTTAAAACAATAGATAAATTCTGAAAAGCAACCGTCTACTTTGGTTTTTGATGCTGCGTAAACGCCGAAGAACCACTTTAGTTGAAGTTTTCAACTTTATATAAGATGTGTATTATAATTAGACGTGTATTAATTTCACGAAGCAACAAATAGAATCGCCTGTTGCTGAAATATCAAAGGCAACCCTCGTAGAACTCCCGATTGCTGACTAATGTATCTTATGAATACATAAAATGTATCGACAATGTGTATGAGAGAGATGCATAGTTAGACGCTGAAATTTCAAATTTGTTAATTATGACGTCAAAGCTGATACGCTGTCGATCATGCGGGTTAAACGGCGAGAGCTTTGCGCTCAGCACGTGCGTGAGTCAGCACTGCTTTGCCCAAGACAAAAAGAGAGAGATAAGAGCAAAAGAGCGCTTTAAACAACAAGAGCGCCAGTAACTGCTGACTGATATTGGCAAAGGTTAAATGCTCAATTTGTTCAGTCTGCCGTTTGTCTATTTCTAACTACTTGTTTGGCCGTTTTAATGGCTGCTCTTTTTTTTTAAGAGTTATTTGCTAGATATATATTTTTAGCAATTGTTGGCACTTATCAGAGTTTTTGTTTAATAAATAATAAATAAACGACGGCTTAAGCGTGCAAATATGTGAAAGCTAATATAACAAAAAGCAAAAACTGCTAAAATCCCAATTAGTACGTTTCTTAAACAAGCTATTTTATACTAAAGCTAACTAACAACCGGTTGTTATTTGTTGTGCCAGGGGCTTTACAAAACGGCTATGATTGATGCGTGCATGACGTGTTCTCAAACTTACCTTATAGATTTGTATCTCCTCTAGCACCACTTCCGATTCCTTGAGCACACGTTCGACCTCATCGTATACCTCACGTTCCGTATCTGTAGGCGCGGCATTCTCAAAGTCCAGAAATACATCGTACGATTTGGCTGCACAACAATTTGAATCGTCGCGTGACAAAAGGCTTAGAAGTTTGCCCATTTTGTTGATTAAATTTTGATTTTTTGGTATATAACTTTTGTGTTAGCCTTGTATTAATTTTGTTACTTTTATTTATGAGCACTTTTTGTGGCCTAAATATAAGACTTTTCAACACTCTAAACGCGTAGAAAATAAAAAAGAGAGTGAGAGAGAGTAACGAAACATTAAGCAGCTGCTCACAAATAAATCAGCAAATTGCACCTGTTGGCGCTTTATAAGGGTTAAGCATTGTACACAAACAGCTGCTATATATTGGAGATCATATTTATTTTGGACTACAAATCCTGTAAATGCGCCTAAAACTTGTTTTTATGTGAACATACCACACAGATGTGTGTGTGCGTGCATATGACAAAAGAAAATGCTGCAACACGCAGCAGGGTGGAAAATGCGACAAAACTAAAATGCAAGAAAATGAGAAAGACTCGAGGCGGTGCCTGTTATTGGTATACACTGCAATAGTTTCTTATGTTGGAACTTTCGAGTAGGTTACTGACAGTGGGATACTTTGTAGCCTCATTACGTATATTAAGAGATTGATCTTTGGCAATTTTTACCGAATGGGCTGTTAAAGAATTTCGAAACACAAAAAATAATTTCAATGTAAAAGACGAAACTACAAAATAAATTTGACATTAATACGGTCTAGTCGCATTGTTAAGCAGTTTAAGGACAAAGCGGCGCTGCAAAAGCAGTGTTAAGATCAAAGATGCACTTTACCCATCATAGCCCACGAAATGTGAGCAAGAATGTAAGAAAAATGTAAATACATACTTTTTATAATAAAAAGTCAATACATATATAATCAAAAATGGACACACATCGTTCTGACATGTTTCTTTCTGTTACAAACATTTGCATTAACTTAATGTACTGCTTTACAATTCAACTGCAGTGTATAAAAAACATTCCTTTTTAACGCTAGCCAAGACACAAACCCAGTGCATTGCGGGGGGTGGCTATGGCCAGCAACTGACAGCGACTGCTGTTGAGCATGTGTTTGTTTGTCTTTACGGAATTGCCTTTGCGTTTGTTTTTGTGCCGCAAAACGCAGGAAATGATGCGAAACTTATCGAAAATTGTAAACAACACATACGCACACACACACAAAGCAGTTTAATATTTTCACACATTGCTTTTAGTATGAACGATATTCTAAGGCATATGTAAACAACATTTTCGTTTAGTATGCTAATTGCAAGAATAACAACAAAAACACGACTGCTTTAATATAATATAATTTAATTGCTTGTATGTGTGGATAATGACGAACGCTAAGGCGCCGCTGTTGTTGTTTTTTCTGCTTTTGTTTATCTGCACGCCTTATCTGGCTGTCATTTCTCCTTTTTTTTTTTTTTTTTGTATTTGTATTTTATTGCGGCTGCTACATTATTTTGCGCGCTTATCGCTTTTTATATACATTTTTATTTTTATTATATTTCCAGCAGTGCGTTTAGTTTTGTCAGTGAATTTTTGATTGGAATTGGTGTGCTCTCTACTATGTACTCTACATGTTTGCGCCACGGCTCAAGCATTGGAATTTTCGCAAAACGTTTTCCTTGCGCTTATCACCTTTTTTTTATACGCCGCTTACGCGCTTGTATGCGTGTGTTTGTTGCTGGTTGTGTTGCAAAAGGACGCCCGCACTTGATTTCTTTTATTTACTTAATTTTTTTTGTATTGAAAATATATTGTATTTTATTAAATTCGTTTAGTAATACTTGCACTCAAGCATTTGCATCACACCATCGTTTAATTTCGCAGAATATTTTTTGAAAAACACGCGCAGCAACACCGAACCGACTTGCACACTTGAACAAAAAAAAACAACTGCAGTGTGACCGTAATGCGTATTTTAAATGTCCAAATGAAAGTTGACCTTGCGGTAAAAAATCTTTGGTATTTTGCGGCATTTTGGTATTTTAACGCGTTTTACAAAGCGCGCCGTTTAATTTAATTTTGTTAACGTAACAAGTAATGTCTACGCTAAAGAGAAAATATGGTAGCTATTTATGCATAATTAAAATTTAATTTATTTTTTTAAATTAAAAATGATATGGAACATTTTTAATCAACTATTATTTAATTTTTGTTTTTATATGCAACATTTTTAATCAACTATTATTTAATTTTTGCTTTTATTTCGCTGTTTTCAATGATTTACTACTGAGTTGAATATTAAAAACGTATTTTGGTTAATTAAAACTGCTCGCTGTACTTATTTCTTTATTTAGCGTAGTTGAGGGAAATTTCGGAGTTACAATAGCACACCTGCATTTAGGACTAACTCTTTTGAATGCATCAAGCGGTATTTTTTTTTTTAGCAAATCTATGGTATTATCTTCAAATCACATATTCGGTCACACTGTTTACATCCCCACATTTGCAAATTAGATTTTTCTGCATTTATTGTCTATAAATTATTGTTAATATTGCATAAATTACATTAGCATGACTGAAGAAAGCAACAAGAATGCGCATTTGGATGATATACAAAAACTGGTGCTGGAGCGCATCAGAAAGAATGATACGAGCGGTTTTAAGCAACTGGCGCTGCAGCTAAAAGGCGGCGTGAACTTTGCGGACGCCAGTGGCACCACGGCGCTACAACATGCTTGCTTCAAGGGCAACAAGGACGTGGTACAAACGCTGCTAGATATTGTAAGTGACTTCTATTCACACATACATGTCACTAAATTGATTATTGGCGTGTAATTTCAGGGTGCTGATTTAAACTATAACGCACATGGCGCCGACTACACGCCGCTGCATTTTGCTGCGCTTTCGGGCAACACACAAGTTTGTCGCATGCTGCTTGACGCTGGCATTAATCCCAATGACAAAAACAATGTGCAACGCACTGCTTCACAAATGGCCGCTTTCGTGGGCAATCATGCCTGTGTGGAGACCATTAATAACTATGTTGCACGCACATCCTTGGAGCACTATACACAAATACATGGCCAGCAGACGGAGCCGCATATACCTCCAGCTTTATTGAAGGCCTTTCACAGCTTTGTCATTGACACCAATCTGCATCCAGTGCGCATAGCGCTCAATGCACAAAATCTGGGACTACTTGGACATTTACCAGGATTGCGCAAAGCTTTGGCTTTAATGTGCGAAAAAGAAATGCAAAAGACAAACGACATTAATGAGCTAATGGCTTTTAAGTTTCACTATATGGGCTGGATTGTGGCCGAGCTAGTACGCTGCGAGGAGCAGTTCAAGGCACAGCACAAAGACAAGGCCGCAGCAGGCGATGCAGCTAATAAAAATGATTTTATTGAGGTGTTTGTCAAACGTGTGCTTAAGGAAAACAAACAGGGTCAGCTGGACTATGTAGAGTTTACAGTGCGTGAGTGTGCGCGCGAGTTTCCCTTTCGCGAATGCACCATTTTCCGGCAAATTGCTACACAACTGAGTTCCAAAGATGCACAACCAGCTTTGCTGATGCTGCGTAATGCAATCAATGGCATGCGTGGCTTTGTGGTAAGTCTTGTTGGTTAAAAAAAATCGTTTGAAGTAAACTAAATTGGCATTTTTTTGACAGGATGAGATTAGCTATTGCAGCAGCTGTGGCCAGGAGAAGCCGGATAAGAAATGTTCCAAATGCAAGGCTGTGCAATATTGCGATCGTGAATGCCAGCGTTTGCATTGGTTTATGCATAAGAAGAACTGTGCACGTTTATTGGCTGCAGCTCAAGCAGGAGCCACTGCATCACAACAGCAACAAGCACGTGCGCCTATTGATACGTCGGAGCTGCGTGAGGAACTGGCCAAAATGTCCACCTAAAGTGGAAAAGAGTTTAAAGCCATTGTGTGTTTTTATTTGTAATAAGTGTGTAACTATGAAGAAAATAAAAAAGCGTGTAAAAGTACTAATTTGTTGTTGAAACAAATTAAAATGCTACTGCTAGCGCGCAATATGGTGTAAAAGATGCAATTAAGACTTGTTGAACTGCATACTGCCGCCATCTATTGTAAAGATGCAGCAACTGTGGTACAATTAGCAGGCACGCGCACCTGTTAAGACTGCCATCTTGCGTGCAAATAAACGTATATACTATTAACCAACACTATTTAAGCTAGCAAAGACGCAAACCTTTTTTTTAGCAATTCAAAACTTATTGCCGCCCATGAAAATATTTAAAACACATTGATTGCTTTTCGAAAAGATTTACAAATTCAATTCAAATTTTTCACACTCAACCAGTTTTCATTGCCACTTTTTTAATTGAATATATATTGCTCAATTCATATGCTTTGTTTTCTTAATATTGTTGCCTGGCTTTATATCGTAAAACAAAACCTTAACATTTTTATGACTATAAGCTTGGATTCCAAAGCATATATATTATAATTAGCCATAATAATAATAATAAACAGACACACACGCACACTCAAAAATTCAAATTCGATTCGTACGGCAACACCTTCTCAATAAAACATCGTTATCCTCATTATCATTATTAACAGCTCTGAACACAATCGAGAAAACCTGATTTCTATCAAATTAACTATACAATCTGCATATATGTGTCTCTATAGCTGCCCATCTAAAACAAGCACAAATTAGAAATGTGATTTTTTGATATTTTTTTTTTGTCAACAATTAGCATTTTTATCACATAATCTACGAATTTTGACGCTTCTTGCCACTGTTTAAGCTGCGACTACGAGCAACCGAATTAAATGCCAGCTTGTGGAAAGGCAAAAAAAAACTAAATTAAAATTGAATAAAATAAATAAAACGAAACACTTCTAAGGCTTAGATGCCGATACCGACTTCCATTTTAAATGGTGAAAACGTGCAAAATCCATAATTTAATTGTGTCAGCATTTAAAATGCAAATTTATAGTATATGACAAGGCCCAAACAGAAACACAAATTGAAACAAAACGAAAAGAAAATGTTGCTTTTGTTGCATCGCTGCTTAAATACACTTGAGAAATTGTTTTCATTTAAAGTTATAAAATATTAATATTACATATTTTCCAACAAATACATACTCAATAGTCAATACTTCACAACATTCTCGAAAAAAAAAATCGATATCGACAGTATCGGGTATAGGTATCGAGTTTTTGACGTTTTCTTAAATAAAAAATAAAACAAATTGGAGCTGATTTCTGGACAAAGAAATTGTTTAGGAGCTATAAGTTTATCCTCCAAAACTAACACAATAAAATAATAATAAGATTCTGAAAGCGGTCATCAAAAGTAACTCTTCACTTAAGAATAAAGAAATGTTTATTAATAAGATTTGAGGATGCGCGATACCGATTCGGTATGTTGAATATCGAGAATACCGAAGTCGATACTCAATATTCGATACCGATAATTTGGTTCTCGATTTATCGTCTATCCGATACCAATTTCATAATAACTTGGGATAGAAGTTATAAAATGAAACTAAGAATGAAATAAACTTTTTGCTTTTTTAAATTTTTATATTTCGCATCATCCTACTTACAGCCAGACCCACAATCAGAATGCCAACTTGACTTGAAAATCGCAACCATAAACTTTTTTGCGAAAAAAAAATCTCAAGCCCCAAATATAAAACGAAATTAAGCTCGATACCAATACTAAGCAAATTGGTATCGGATCGACGATAAATTGAAAAACAATATATCGGTATCGAATATTCAGTATCGACTTTGGTATTCTCGATATTTAAAGCACCGAATCGGCATCCGTAATCCTCAAATATTAATAATAAAAATTCTTTTATTATTATTCTCAAGCTAAATTCGATTAAAAGTTATTTTGATGATCGATTTCAGAATCTTGTTACTATTATTTTATTGTGTGAGCTTTGCAGGATGAACGTAAAGCTCCTATACCATTAATTTTTACACATTGTGGATTCTTTTGGGGTCTTAAAACACTCGTGCTCTTTCTATTTCTATTCTAAAGCTTAGTTTTTTTTTAAGAACAATTTGAGCCTCGAAAATCGATCCCCTATGGGTCGCTTCTAGGGATGTTAGGTTAGGGATCTTGTCATGATGGGACGTGTGGTAACTAAACTGTCAATTTACATTTGCACTACCTGACAACTTCCTCACCTTGTCGCAAATAGTTTTGTCAGCTGCTTATGTATGGAAACTTTGTCAGAAAATTCGTTAAAAAAAACTTTTAAAAATAAATAAATTTTAAAAACCTGAAACCCATCAGTAGAGAAGTTTATTTATTTTCAAGGCATTTTTTTTTTGAGATTGGATACCAATTTCTGTCTCTGACTGAGAATCGACTCTGGGACTCAAAGAGACGATCTTTAGTTTTGATGAGAACACTCTACCAAGTCAGCTACTAAACAATTCTTTGTAGTCTGCTTGATATGTTCACGCAGACATATACAGCAAATCTCGTTTCGTTACGTGACGATTTTTGTGTCGGTCCACTTTAGCGCCGTTAAGAAACATTATGCCAAACATTCTGATTACTGTTTACTAAAGTGTGGACTGAAAAGAAAAAAATTTTTAACACCCCAAGCTTCCAGCAACTCCAATTTGCCTCTGTTTAACTACAAAAGACAAAAAAAGAAAAGAATAAGGGTTTTCCTATATAATATAAATAAAATTTGTCCGATTGGCTTTATATAGGGTGGGTCATATGTTGGTTTATTTACTAAACATATCACGTTCAAAGTCAATGCTCTTCGACATAGTATATCTAGTTCAAAACTACTTAATTTTACTCATGGATAGTTGAGGCCAGTGTCGACGAGTCACCGGGAACATCGACGCGCCATCTTTCGCAAGATTAGAACTTGCTGGGACCACTTCTAATCTACATTTACACGCTTACAAGATTCAAATGATGCAACAATTGAAGCCCATTATCAGCGTCGCTTATTTGTTCACAGCCAGATGAGTTTTCGTCAAAAAAAAAGTCCTCGAAAATTACGATGTTCGCATACGGACCTGTAGAGGACATTTGGGCAATATTATTTTTCATACATAAATGAGTATTTTCAAACTTGTATTTGGTATAATTATACATTTGCGCAAACTTGTTGGAAAACATACGAATAAAATGCAATTCACAAACAAACCAACAGATGGCCCACCCTATATTTGCAGCCAACATAGATATCGACGTGACTGACACGAATCTGGGCATATTTTGGTTGTGTTCTTGTTTAGAAGTTATGGGCATTTGAACCACCGATTTCACCTGATTTGGCTCCCTGCGATTTTTTTCTATTCGGTCGACTCAAGAAACCGCTCCGTGGAACGCGTTACAGCACCTGAGATGAGGTCATGGAAAAATCGAAAATGGCTCTGATGGCCATACCCCAATTCGATTACAAAATATATTTCTGGCAAAAATGCGTTGCATCCGATGGGGAGTAATTTTAAGGTGACAATATCGATATTCATGAATAATCTTGTATTTTTGATATTCTGAATAAATTCCGGGAACTTTTTGATCAAGGTGGTACAAAATTTTGACTCAGAGTTTTACTATATTTAGCAAGCATTATTACCAACAATTTCAATCATACCATCCCCAGAGAAATTGCAAACATGCCACCATGCGAATTTCAAATAAGTTCTTTAAAATTCTTCTTCTTATGTCCTGTTACTCCTAGTGGATCATAGGGCCCTAAATTTAAAATTAAAATTGGCTAGATCTAAAAAGAGTTTGAAAATTTCCGAATTCATTAGCAATAGTAGTCTAGAGTTTGGTGATCATACATCTTAAAATGTCTGAGAATCTGATGTATGTGATGTACCAACCAGCTCCCTAGAATGATGATACTTTCTGGATGGTTATTAAAAAGTCAAAGACAGTCTTAGCTCAAAATGCTCAAAGCAATGCCGAACTTGGCAAGTTCGGGCAATGGCCCAGTCAATTCGTATTAAGAGCCAACTTAATTTATGCAAATTATAGAACATGTGTCTCTTAATGATTTCTATGAATGAAATGCTAACAAAAAGCCCAAAAATGCCGCCTAAGTAGTAATAATAATATATTAAGC
Organism: Chymomyza fuscimana; assembly: GCA_949987675.1. NCBI lineage: Eukaryota > Metazoa > Arthropoda > Insecta > Diptera > Drosophilidae > Chymomyza > Chymomyza fuscimana. The sequence continues at coordinate 5,078,794 of OX465089.1, forward strand.
TTTCCAATGTAGAGTCCAATCTATTCTAGTGCATTGTTTATGGCCCTAAGTAGCGCACTTAAAAACTTAATTAAAATTATTAAACACGAAATGCTTGGCGCCACCGTTTTCAATATATTTTATTATTTTCCATCAAAATGTAGACCGCACGCATGCGTGGCCCTATTCCAGTGGAAGGAGGCATCGATGAAGTGGACGACGATGCTGTAGGCAGCCTGCTTATCAGCTCAATTATGTGAGCTAAAAAGCAGCCGCTGGCGCACAGACAGATTTGTCGCATTTGACGCGATAATGCACTAAGTGTTGGCTGGAGGAGGGTGTAAGAGGTTAAGGAAGACTGAGGCAGCAATGGCTTTCGGAGTTGACCATAAAAGGTGCGATAAAAACGAAAAATTTCACAAGACCCGGCACAGCAGCAACGCCAGCGTCATCGACTTGGACACACTGACTTGGACATGGACCGACCCACGGAGTCGGCAAAGACCAAACACTTTCAAAGCCGTCAAATCGCTGCTCATAATGGACGCCTTATCGTTGAGAATTGTTTAAACTACTACCGGACTTTGTTTAGACGCTTGCCGCAGTGCTTTTGCTACGCTAGAGGTTTCAAGTCTTTATTGGTATACCCGATACACTAATACGTAGGGCATATTAGCTTTATGATGGAATTAAGGATTGTTTCGCTTATGTTTTTTCTTTGTGGGCAAGTTTTTTCTAACAAATGTATGTGCAACTGAGAAATGGGATCAGGAAAGATACTTAGATCCCATAGTGTTGCCCCCCAAAATTTCTTTATTCAATGCCTTTTTTGGACCTTCAGAGGGAGTATTTATTAACAATGCTACATAGTGAGTCATGTCCATGTCAAACATGATTTCTGAACCTTCGATTTTAGAGTTTTCTGTACCACCAGAAGTATGCAGTTACTTTTGGTCCACTTTCGAAACTCCAGTATTTAGAGCAATCTCTAATAATATGCAGAGTTGATATGTTTCGAAAAACTATAATGAGAAACTATTTCGGGATACGGCAGAAATTTAGATACGCGGCATTAATTTCGGGACACCTGGAAATTTCGAAATCGTTAAAAAATACCCATTCCTCACGTTTTTTTCTTCTTTTTCATCGTGCACAATCCGCAGATAAACCCGATCCAATGACGTAGCCAACCATAGGGCTAGATGAAGAATTTATATCCATAAATGCTTTAAGTACGTATGATACTATTTTGTCTTACGTTGAACTGATCGATATCATTTACATCGAATTGGAAGAAATTTCTGAAAAATCGTGGACTTCCAAAAAACAGCCTCCAGCCTCCTGTAGCTGTACAAAACGGCGAGTTCATTATTAGCCTCTCGCTTTCTGACAGATTACCATAATCAGTTTTACACTCCCGCAGTCTATTCAACTCAAAAAGAGTTACAAGATTTGGCATCAGCAGTGAATCATGTTCATGAAATCGTAGATACATTTCGAAAAGAACAAGAAAATGCGCAAGCACCATTAAGCGAACTTTTTGGAGCATGAAAATCAAAGTTCCAAGACTTACATCGAATCAAGCAGCTCGTTCCAATTATCGAGCTAACTCCTGTGAAGAGTATTGTGACTATCTTTGCGCTATTTTCATCCCTTGCCTCAATACACTAGCTCAAAATTTGTCAGACTAATATCTCAATAAAAATGCAAAAATTCTTTCGAGTTTGTAAATACTGCTCTCTGAATTTGCCATAACTGAAAAAGTACATGATTTAAAGAATCTTGAAGTGAAGAAAGAGACTGAGGCCTTGGACGTTTTGGACTTTTGTGATTCAAGCAGATTACCGACAATCAAGTATCTTTTAACCGTTTAACCGAGAGTCCAGAGATCATTTTCGACAATGAAGAGAATCAAAATCTGCATACGGAACGGAATAGGCGACAAAACACTTGGTGGACTTTCCATATTCATTGGGACTTGAGGCTTGATACCAATGAGGTTCTTAAGATAATGGCCTCGAAGAAATCTCGAAAATTGAAGTCTTATAATGTCAATAATAATAATACTTATATGAAGCCCTCTTGTAAATTATCCATTTTAATTTATCAAAGACGGAATAATCGTATACATTATTCAAAGCATCAAAGTTATTTTGTAAATAGATACATCTGGAGCCACCCCCAAAAAATTTTTACGGCTACGAGCTTGTAGATAGATACATTCTATATGGATAATTTTTTGCAACATTTTTTTATATTCACAATAGAAAGATTTCTGCAACAACTTTTGTTAGTAAGAAAAGGCAACTCTACATTACACATAGTTACATTCTATTTATATTTATTTATAATTTATTATTATTTATTTTTTATATTCACAATAGAAAGATTTCTGCAACAACTTTTGTTAGTAAGAAAAGGCAACTCTACATTACACATAGTTATATTCTAACCAAACCTTTTGATGAATTCCATTATATGTTTCAGATTACAATTATATGTGCTAATCGATCATGATATTATTGAAAGACTGTTCAAAATAAGTTAGTCAACAAAAAAATCTTGGGTTTTTCAAAAATCAATGAAATAAATCCTTCACTCGAGTCGTATTGATTTGACCTACAACTTTAAAAATCCTAACCAAAGCCATACACAATGCGACTGGTTGTACAATTTTGTGGTTTATCGAAAAATTAAAGCATATCAATTTTTGGTACAAAATTACATACAACGACACTACACACGATAAAATCGGTTGTACAAACTGCTCAATAAACAGCCAAGATATAAAAACAGATGGATAAAGATGGATCCATTACTTAGAATTTTACTAAGCTATCCAAACGCCCTATGCTCCAAATAGGAGTTATAGGCATATATATATAGATCCAAACTTTGATAACTTCAATTCAACAACTTCCTAACAAAGCAAAAAATCAGTTCGTAAGAGCATACAAAATTCCCCACGCCAAGGTAATCCATTGCCATACTGATTAATTTTGTTTTTCTTTGGTAGCGCCTTCTCTAAAGGCTTAGCCGCTGTGACTGTCGCACAAGAGTCGGTTAGCCACATCGAAACAGTTCCATAATGGAGCACATTAATTTGTTTAGGCCAAGTTTTTGTTATTTTGTTGTTTATAGTAAGTTGGCGCGACAAGTTTGCTAAAAGCCGCATAACCCGTAACAACGGAAGCCAATTGAGAACTGAAACTAAATCGGAATCTCAGACTATGGTCTTTGATTATGGACTGCTGCTGATATTCAAATGTATGCCATTATAGCTGTTCAAATTAAAACTTAGGATTTATTATGGTCTCTGCTTAAAACTAATTAACAATTTACATTTAAAAAATATTAGGCTACGCGTAAAGTGCACACTGGAATCACAAACAGCAGCCAAATAGATGGCCAGCCAGTAGCTAGGATGTTTCTAATACGCCAAAATAGCGGATATGCTAAAACTGCTGCGCTTGGTGGATGTTGCTGTGCTCGTTGGGGCTGGAGCTGGCGCGGGTGATTTGCGTGCTGAAACTTCCGAGTTTGTGTTGGAAACTGACTTGCCTGCTGTAGCACTAATTGGCATAAAAGGCATGGGCAAAGACTGCGGTACGGCTCCAAAGTAGGCATAATCCAAGGCTGCAGCTGGCGGCATTATAGTTGATGCGTAGTTAAGCGCTTGGTAGGACTTGGGTGTGCCATAGTAAGCAGGCGACAAACTACGCTGAGAATCCTGATCAAAGTCCGAACGCTGACGCTTGGCTTGTGGTGAATCACAGCTGCTGATGCTCGAACGATCATCCTCGGAATCATTCTGGGAATTGGAGCTGCTGTTGAGCTTGCGTTTGCAGCGAGATTGACCCGATTCGCGAAAACCTTTGGCAAATGGATTGTTGTCAATCTTCAGCTTGGTAATGCGATCGTTCTGCAACAGCAAAAGAGAGAGAGAGATTAGTCAATTGTAATATGAGTAAACTGTCATGGTGTCAATCCGCCAGCCATACAGCCACTTGAGCATTATGTCACAGCCAATTAACGCCTGACGCGACAAACTCAAGCATTGTCTGGCGTCTGTCTCAAGTGCTCAAGAATGTACAAATTAGTTACTCTACGACTTGACGTCACCACCCGCTGCGCCTTTATCTAGGCCATCTAGCAATCTTGAATGAATGTTACCCACCTGATACGCTGTGACAGCTACAAATTCCGTCTCGGGAAACACAAATGCCTGCTGCGGTGCCCAGGGCAATTGGGTAAGCTCATTGCTACGTATAATATGCAGGCGTGGCTGATACTTGTGCATGCTGGCCAAGACTATCTGCAAAAAGGCATTGACAAATTGGGCAAATTAGTCTCTGGGTTCTAATGGAGCTTAACTGTACAAATGACACTTACATGTCCATTGCTGTCCAGCGTATTATTGGTCAGCTTGACCTTGTTGAAGAGCAACGCCTGAGATTGCCAGTGTGCGCCCGTAGCTGGACTGTCCGGGTGTAGATACATGCGTTGTGGGCTTTGTGGTTCGGCACCGCCTGCAGGCACCCACTGCGAGCCGGAGAATTTGTAGCGACAATCGCCAATGGGCACCATCTCGAGCAGCACGCAATAGCTGCTCTCCTCCTCAAGACCGCTGAGTGAGATGCGCATAGATGGGAACATGCGTCTGTAAGGCAAGCAGAAAAGGTGAGGTTATTATGGATACATATACATACTTTAGAAAGAGTATCTTTTGAGTTTTCAAGCAAGTAAGATTTTTGTCTAAGATTAGTTTCTAGCCACTAAGTGTTATCTAAATATTTTGATAATATTTCATAAAGATTTTTTTTGTACTATGTTTCAACGTTCCAACCAACGAGTCGGTTCAAGCCTCGTGGAACTTCTTTTTAAGCCAAAAAGATACCCAATAATGCAGAAATATATCAAGATACTCGTATATTATAAATAATTAAATTTAAAGAAAAATCGTTGCAGTCTCTGCTTTGCTTTCAGATACAATACCCTGGCTATAAATCATTGTTAGAGTCAGAGAGTCGCAAAATTGGGCGTAACCATGGCCTATTTGATTTGTGGCCAGTCCCTAACAAGTGTGTAATTATGAGGAGCGTAAACGCACGCAGCGGGGGCGCAACTGCAGCATATCGATTTAAAACGTAACACAAACAAAAATATACAACTAAACCCTCTATATGGCATATAAAGCGAATGCCCAGTAACGAAAATCAATCCCGTGGAATACAATACACGCTCATTTGTCCATATGACACATGATTAATTGTGCGAAGCGAAGCATGGCGCCAAACAATTAGACAAGATCTCTGCAGCATTGCTTGAGAGAGCTCTTAACGGCTTTTAAATGTGGCGCTAGTAGCCCGTCAATGCATGTCTAATGAAAGCCGAACCAAGTGCAAGATTCAAGATTTCATGTCGTCTCATAATTATGTTAATTTTTGTATATTTTCGGCTGACGCTCAGTAGTTCCCAGGCGCTATCAAGACTGTTGCCACGACTCAACTCTCACTGACCGACAATAGAGCCAAGTGTGAAAACGCAGGTAGAGCACTTCAGTTCCAACGCGCTCTTTCTATGGTATGCTTTGGTCGGTCCGTTTCATTGTCAACGCAGCAGACAAGAAAGATTTTTATGATCGCGCCGGCGCCAGCATGATCTTAACATCAAATGTTGTGCTCTCTGGCCGAGTCTCAAGACTTGAGTCTTGCCTGCACTTGTTGTTGTCACTGGTCCCGTAAAGAACTCGTGTCTCAAGAGCGAAGCGTAAAGAGTAAGCTGTGCCAGGCTCCTGCTGCGTTTTGAATTATCGCTAGGCGCCACATTAGCTTGGGTTACCAAAATTCGAGGCCTTCAAATGTGGCAAATATTTACATAGGTCCAGATTCGGGTCTTACTGCACCATCAACACTTGACTTGCTTTTACTTTTCACGATTTTAGGTTAACTATTAGCATAGGATGTATCCGTGTTTGTATTTGTTGTTTAGTGCCCGAGTTCTGCGTAAAAAGCTATGGGTTTGCTTACCTGCCACTTTTGGTGATGATCATTTCGGTGCCAATTTTATGAAATTGCTGCCAAAGATCGTTATTCTCCAGTTTGGCTTCTACACCCGGCAATGTTGGACGACTGGGCAACATCATTGGCGGTTGAGGCAAATGCATGGGCAACATAGCCGGAAAGGGATCTAGTGGAGAGGTTAAGAAAATAACATTATGGAATGATGACAAATAGCATATTTAAAGGGAAAGTTTTTAGGTTTAGGTAATGGCTAATATTCTTAAGTGATTCAGATTAAATTTCAATTACTTCAAAGTTATACTTCAGTTTGATGGTTTCTGTATTGAAAGCCTTCAATATTTCAAAATTCAACTGAAAAAAGTTCAAAAAGTCCAAGAGCTTTTGTAAGTGGATGAGGATGTAAGAATAGAAGAAGGATATAATTTTGAAGGTCTTCTGAATTTTAATTTTTTTATAATATTAGGAATCAGCGGATCTTTAGGCGACTTAAAACTATTTCAAACTAACAAATTTTATTGTGAACGAAAAATTATAGTTACATTTTTTACGACTTTGTCAACTGCATTATAAATTATTCTGTCCTAATCCGGATATTGATTTCAATTTGAATTGCTTGAAATAAGTGCCACACATGTATGTAATTATTTAAAAAAAAAATTAAATCGTAACTAAGTTCTGAAGTGGTAGCGTACTCGATTTCCAACCCGATGGTCGGTGATTCGATTCCCCGCAGTAGCACTGGTGCATTTGCCTAGCACTGGCATCGCTACCTCAAAGAAGCTATTTGCCCAAGAAAATCTTTATTAATTCAAGACACCGCCGTTCGGATGCGGCTATAAACTGTAGGTCCCTGTTCTCCTCGAACAGTTATTAATAAAGATCCCCATGCTCCGCCCAGGGGTGACTGACAAAATAGTCAGTCAGGCAATTATTATTATTAAGTTCTGAAGCAGGAAACTGTTTCTTTAATGCGTACTTTCTACATATGTATTCTTCATAAGCATGTATACTTTTCCTAAAAATGCCATAAATAGTTTTTGTCTTAATTTCGGCTCTGCACCCATAAAATCAAGATTTAAGGCACACATGATTTGAAGCTGACAAATTTCTAAAAATCTATGTTTATTTCCCAGTTCCATTCTGGAATGCTGCACCATTGCACTTTATACTGCTGGATTAATTAACTTTATTATTGTATTCTTAATGCATCAATATCCATAAAAAATGCTATTTATTACTATTCAAATCTCGTTTTGTTTTTTAATACTGTACTCAAGGCAAGCATAATTTAAGTTTTGCGCCATAAACTTTATAATGTAGTCAAGTAAACATATTTCCCCGTCGGCACTTGACACTTAAATTCCCATCTGTGGTACTTACCTGGTATACGTTGCATAATCTGTTGACGGTACAGCTCATGCGCCAGCTGCTGCTGCATTCTCATATCCATTAATTCATGCATGGAAATCATTGTTGCTTTTAATTGATAACAAAAATAGTTTAGTTGGAAAACACTTGTGTATTGCACTACACGTTTAAATAATAACTTCTTTAGTAGTAATCACTTGTAAAACTTTGCTCTTGCAGTAGGTTGAAACTACGACTATGCGCTACGTTCTTACACCACGACGTTTCGCAACGAACTGATCTCAAGTTAAACCACGCTGCTGCTGAGCTCAACATGCGTCGTAGCTGCACTGCTCACATACACACGCAGACACACCGCTACAAAACAGCGTCTGTGTGCGTTAAACCTGTTTAACAAGTTTGAGCGCAGACGCAAGTCGATTGGCTGACAGTGGCCGCCTACGCAGCACTATAGCTCACTCTTTCTAGCTTTAGCAATGCGTAACGCGCCATTTTGAAACTAACAACAACGAAAAAAGCGCAGCAAGAGCGCAAGAGCTGTCGCAGAGCGAAGAGAGCGCAAATTAAACGGCGGCTGCATTCGTGCTGCGTTGAGTGGCGAAGTTAACGCTTTCTGCTGTTGATTTTCATCAGCCGCATTCGCGCAGCGCTTTTCTGCGCCATTGCAGCTGCCATATGCCTCCCTTTCGCACTCTCTGCCGGCTCCGCTTGTGGCAGTTTCATGTTGTGCTTTGTAATTTAGAAGTGAGATTTTCCACAGCGTTGTCTGTCTACAGCGCTGACTGCTGACGGCGGGCTGCCGTTTTTTTTTATTTTTCTTTACTTGTTATTTTTTTTTTCTTTTTGGCGCTGTCGGAAAATGTCTGTTGCTATTTTCATTGCTGCTGCTGTTGCAGACAGCCGCCGTCGCCGCCTTTGCCTCCTTTTGCCGCTCTTGCAGCGTCAGCATTAGGGTCGCTCTTTTTGGCCAAGCCATGTAATTAGCCGTTTGACTTGGCCACCATCTTGTCTTGGCTCTTACAGCAACAACAGCAACAAAACATTGTCTGGCATTTTGTATTTATTTTATGTAGACAGGTGAAACATAAATTTTGTTGGTTTTGTTAATTGCCAGTTTTGAATTTCGACATTTTGCGCTTGGCCAGATTGGCCGGCATTTGGTTTCCAAGAACAATAGCAAGAAAATATTTTAATACCTTTTTGTTTGCGCACTGCATTTGGTATCTAATTGTTGATTAGATCTTTTTAGCATTGGCTTTTGCGATCGGCTGCAGTTGACTATCTGCGAACTGCTATGAATTACATGTGCCCCCGTATCTGGTAAAGAATACTAACATGCAATGTTTCTGCAGTTCTATTGTTGTATGTATGTGCCAAATTGATGGATGGCTTTTTGATTAGCAAGACATTCAAAACACTCCAATTAGTCGTTACCTTGGGAAACTTAAATTGGAATAACTAATGTATACACGATTATATATAATAAAGACATCTTAGTTGTAAAGCATGTTTTATAAGCTAAAAATCTATAAATTGCTTAGGGGCAAGTGTGGTGAATTCGGAAGAATTTTTTCGTCGACTTTTTGGAGTGACAAACATTTTTTTTTTTTAAATTCAAAGTTGTGTTGTTCAAGGCATTGAATAAGCTACATTGTGTCAAAATTTCAAATCGATACGAAGATGTTTTGTTTCCGAGCAAAATATGCCAAATTCGCGATTTTCGATTTTTTTGGGGTGAGTCCAGAAGTGTCAAAAAATTATAAAAAAGCTGCGGAATAAAAATAATTGTTGCCTTGTGAAATGGCTTGAAAAAATGTTTTTTTTCAAAAACATGGTAATCGTCTAAGAATACGTCCGATTTTATGCTTAATCGTCGCAATTTTCACATCTGAAACTGCCAGAGAAGCTGACGCATTTCTGGTGGAATGGACGGGCACATTTGGCGCAATGGATCGTGTTCTCATTTCGCTCGTAAATACACTTCCGGTTTCACCCCAAATCGAGCTTCCAGATTCATCCCAAATCGACTTTTTCGAAACGGAGTAGCGTCATTCTGGTGGCTTGCAAAAATCGAAACGAACCCTTACTTTTGATTTCACTCGAGAAAATGTTGAAATTTTAGCGAAACAAAAACTTAAAATAAAACTTTCAAGGTAGCAATTTTTTTTAGAAAAATTATACTGAACAGAAAAACACGTGTACTCGAGTCGGAATATTATCAAAAATCAACGTCGCGACGTTCATGACGTTTATTTGAATATTGGTGACTTTTGACTAGTCAACTCAGAAATCCGTTAGGATGCGTTTCCGAATTCACCCCACTTGCCTGAATAAAGAATTGATATTAAATAACTAATGAAAATATCATTTTGTTTTAATTCTCTTATTTTTCAATAATTTTTCAATTATAAATTTTACAAATTGGTTCAAGTAGTATGGGTACGTTCCCGTATAATTTTTTATTTATTATTTGAAAAAAGTAAAGAAAATAAAAATTATGCACCAAAATGAGAGCATGATTATAAAAAAAAAGAGAATGAGAAAAAAGCCTACACATAAGATTTTGATTAGGATATGACCCTTGGGTCCTGGGCGTAGTGTTATTAAATTGTAGAACTTCCTCTAAAATTGCACGAAAGAGAGAGAGAGAGTGGGGGTGGAAGAGAGGGGGTAAAGGGAGATTCCGCCGGGCCAGGAGTTTTCTCAAAGACCCGGTGTAATTACTGTCGTACTGTCATGATTATAGCTAAAGGTGTAATAGAGATGCCGGTACATTTTGCCCCCGGGCCCGGATTTTCTCTCTACGGCCCTGAGTATAAGTAAATATACTTATGCATATAAATTTTAACACTCAATCCTAATCTATCAATTTGTAATTGACAAATATGGGATTGACGCAAGTCACACCCAAATTTTGTTTATTACTTATTTAAACTCATAATAAATTCCATTACATTATTTTTTTTTTTTTCACTTTCTGAGTCAGCTTTTAAGTTTAAATCTGCACCTTGACAATAGCACATATCCTATTCAGTACATCCTTAAGTTTCAGAAAGTATCTAGATAGATTCCGTAAAGCATGTATAAACACATGCTACAAATGTCAGATAAGCATTGGGCGAATCACGTTTTGAGGGAAGACCTTTGACCAAGGGACCGCGTGGAAAACGTTTTGGCTCCCGAGATCTGCAATATACAAATACCGAAAATATTACTTTATACCACAGTTACGAAATTTATTATTCAAATAATTTTTTAAAAGCCTTCGATCCGATTTCTAACTCTTCTAAAAGATTTTTGGCACCCGTAAGTTTAAAACAAATTTGGGGCTGAAATTCGTTTTAAAGAGCATTGTGAAACACATTCCTCAAAAAATAATTTAAGCCAAGTTGCTTTACTATTTCTCACGATCAGTGGCGTATTCACGGGAGTCCCTCCCACCCAGGACCAAATCCTAGATCCGCACCTGCTCTCGATATTCATTAATCCTATTACAGCGAAATGGCATCTTTCACGTTTTGAATATGCACTTATTTCAGGCTTAGACTTTATTGGCCATCATTTTTTCGTAGCACTTAATGCCCGTTTCTAAATTGGTTTTCTGGTGCGTCCTAACTTCAACATGATCTCCTAATTTCAAGCTTGACTTCACTTTAAACCGACTAGAAAGAAAGTTTCCAGCTCGAATGCGACATAAAATGTTGTTTTTTTTCACACTCATTAAATTTGCATTTGGTAGACATTTTTATGCAGCTTGGCACTTGGTTAAAGCCTGATGGTTGCTGGAAATTGGTAGACAGCATATATCCGGCAAGCATGCGCAGTTAACCATGTCGAGCTGGAAGTCCACGTACATGTTGTAGACGACGGGCGCCAGAGACTCATAAAATATTTGTGTACAAATAAGTTTGACGGTTTCTTTGATTATCAAAAAATGCCAAAAAAAAAAATAAAAATAAAACTAAAACAAGAGAAAATTGTAACGCTTCACGCCTGCACATAGTCATAGTGCTGCATAAGCCCAAGTTCTGCCGACAAAGACTAACGAAAAACAAAGGCGCAGACGGTAGTCAGTAGTATCTGGGTTGACAACTGGACCAAACTGGCAGTTTTATGGTTTGTTGCGCAACATGTGCAACAGCTGCAGAGATAGTCAGGAACACAGCCTCTGCCCTGCTCAGGTGTAGTATACTATATATGGCTAAGGTCAAGGAACATTAGGCTGGGTGACAAGTGCGTTGCACGACGCGACATCGGCACTTCCCTCAAAAAGTGTCCCGTCTGTGCAACATTTTGCGGTTCCTGGTGTGAAGTTGGTCAAAGGCGGGCACATTTTTTTTTTCATTTCATTTTCCAAACTAAAAACTACTTAAGATGTTTGCATTTTACCTGAGCTGTCGCCAATTTGAAGTAATAATTTTCTATTGTCTTTGGGTAATAAAATTACGAGCGCAACGAGTCGACGCGACAAGTGGCCTCCTCTACGTTTTCTAGGGTCTCTACTTGCGACTGCCTCAAGTAGCACTTGGCTTGGCGCCAGTTAGGATGCATGTTCGTGTCCTTTGTATGCTGCTATCTGCCGCCTTGCATCTCATAGCTATCCAGCTACCCACATAGCACAGTAGCAGCCAAGGCGCGCATAAGATTCGAGTCCAGACAAGCCAGTTTAGAACTGGAAAGACATGTGTTTGCTAGTGATAAGATTATTTGACAAGTTTTGGGCAGCTACTGTTGGTAGAGTTAAGTGACAGTTTAACTTTTGGTGTTCCACTTTTCCTGGCCCAAAAGAGGCGATTAGGTGAAGCAAACAAATTGATGTTTAATATAAAAAAAAAAACTTACATAACCCAGTAATAAAAGAATATATCTTGTATGGTTAATGACAAGTCTTTCTTATAGATGATGTGGTAAACTTAACAAAAGTTATAACTTTTAGATTTTAGGCTTACTTTTATGGTTAAATAATCTTAATATAATATGTTGAAATGTGTTCTACTAAAACGGATCTTTGGGTGTAGAGTCACTAGAGTTTACTTTATTGTATTTTTTTTCGTACCTTAATACGCTCACTAACGTCATCTATGAGCAAACAGCTTTAAGCTTATACACCTTAGGGGACATACCCAAATTACAAATTAATTGTCACGTAGTTATTCGTACAAATATTTCTGGAAGGAATAGTAAAAAAAAACGGGTCACGTAATTTGGGTACAGCCCCTTAGTATCAGACCGTCTTTAAACTTAATGAGAATAATAAGAAACTTACACCCAGGCCCCACGAGAGGGGGTGGGAAGGGGGGGGGGGGATTCCCCAGGGCCCGGAGTTTTCTCAGGAGCCCGGTGTAATTTATTTCGTACTATCGCGATTCAAGCTAAAGGTGTAAAAGAGGTGCCGGTACATTTTCCCCCCGGGCCCGGATTTTCTCTCTACGGCCATGCATACACCTATATATTAATAGTGATTAGAATGTCCGGAAAAAGTTAATTCCAGTCTGTATAAGTCTTCAAAAATATAAACCTAGACATCAATTATACTGGAGCCCATATTTCATATAAAAACTGGAATTGTATATTTCTCCTGATGTGTCTTCCTGCGTTGCCAAATGTTCACCGCTTATCTCTCTCTCAAAGACGCTGGAAGCTTTCAACCATAATCTGCGTCAAGAGTAATCAGTTAAATATTGAATATGATTCTATATATTTTTGGAGCTAGTTTTATCTGCTTAAGTGCGTCAGTGGATCGTCGGTTTCTCTAAACTTAAATAAGATTAAGAAAGATTGGTAAAGGCTTACATCAAAGAGAGTTGAAGCATTCCTAGCACACATGCAGTCTTGCCATGAAGAGGAATACAGTTGAATGGAGAAGTGCCTTACTTCCCATATGCGCATCCTTTCCCTTGCATATAGGAAAGTGATATGGAAAGTGTGCCAGCAATGAGAACCATGTAACGCAAACGCCTTAAACAATTAAATTCATTCGTTTGAAGATTTACAATGAAGATTTGCAACCACAGATCTGTCATCTCTACAATTCTACCATGCTGACAAGAATGATTGGCTCTATCGTCAACTAACTAGTTTAATCAAGATACGGGAGTAGTTCTTATCGATTTGGAAAATTCAGTGCGGAAGACTTGCGTGTTCTCCCTCTGGCAGTTCCATTGTAGTTGACCGTAACCAGTTGCGGACCCAGGTTGTGGTCTTAGGGAGGGTTATTTACTTTGAAATGTATATATGTATATCAGCGCTCCCAAAAGACTGTCAACCCATTTTTCCAGGTTGTGTGTGGAGGGGGTCTGAACGCGAAAACTGACCCCCCTGGATCCACCACTGGCCCTAAGACAGTTGGCAGTCACATCATACTGTGGGAAGTCTTCTAACTATTATTCTTTAGCCAAAGAAACTCTTTTGCTTCTGATTCAGGCATTCACTTGAAATATTTAGTTACTCAATTGTTTCTTCTGATTTTCTTATATGGATAGATAGGTGACCCTATAGCTTTCAGCTTCAGTAGTCTTATTGCTGTTTCTTGTTTTTCTGAAAAACTTTACATATAAACTAAACTTAGACCCCAACTGGAATGACTGACCTTTATCCTTTTAATTAGTTAGCTACCGTGACAGTAATGAGGGAACTGTCTCCCTTTATTCTTCGCTGTGTCTCTCAAGTGACACAAAATATGCAGAAACATTAATTCTAACTACCAAAGATTTGATTTTGATTCTTCAGTCCAATTTAATTTAAAAGAATTAATGATCTGTTGGCTTATTTAGAAGCTTAACAAGTCTTGATTTTCCACTTTTACGTGCGCCTGCACTCCCTCTATTGCAAGTGACAGTCGTTCGTATGCATAGCCGACATTGATGACCCTTCACTTTTTTATGGAGTTGCAGCCCCCACCATACATGTCAGAATGACAGCATAATTAAAATATAAATTAACCCAATGACATGTTGGTTGTGCCTTGACTGAACTGAGACGCAGTCTGGCAAGTGGAATAACTTGCATTTTTATATGTGGGCAGCCAATCAATGTTGCAACAAATCAATAAATCATGGCTTATAACCCCCAACCTTTGTCAGTTAACCCTAATTAACTACACGAAGCTGCAGCAGCCAATGATGTAGACATTGTCACCTGTAAGCAGCACACAGTGCCCCAACAAAACTCTAAGTCACATATAATTTATTAAAACAAAAGATCTACCAAAAAGGGCTTCATCATAAAATAATATAAATGATATAAACGACACTGTCTGCGCCTAATAAGCCAACATTTTTGAGCCGTTGCCCAGCAGTGCCTGATCCTGAGAAAAAAACGGCAACGAAATGTGGCCCTTAAGAGATGCAAACTATGCGATAAAGTTAAGGCCAGGCCTAGGCGCCTGCTAAACGAGTTAACTCACTGATAGAGATCTTTTTGGTGGGTAAATACTAAGCTGACGCTCAAGGTGCGTTGAGCATCATTAAAGCATAAGAGTTACCAAAAAAAACAAAATACAAATACATAAGCAGTAATAATACGAGAAAAGAGCGGGCCAAGTAGGTTGGTACATGGCGACGACTAAGACGACGATGATTTAATTTTCCAACACGCTTTCTACCGGTGCCTGCTCCGTACTGCTGGCATGATCGATGGCCTGTCGTTGAGATGATCACTTTCTGTGGCTGCCTAGCGGCTACTAGTTGAGATACTTAACGACCACGACGACGATGATGATGATGCTGCTGCTGGAGACCCAAGCGTCGCAGCATAATAATTTGTTAAGATGTTTGTTTCATTTTTTGACTTGATCGTATGCTTGATAGATCGACGGATGTATGCGTTTTTAAAAACCGTCTGCATAAATTTCCACTTTACAGCCAATACATATTTATATTTCTCACGTTTTGTTGTTGGGCTCCTCCACTTTAACTGCTGCTAACCACCACTTGCTGTGCTGTGCCCTCCAACAGCAGCCGCATGTCACAAAACCTAATCAATAAGTATCTGTTAGATACATTATGACTAGGCGGCGGCGGGCGCCCACAAGTGCTGCTCAGTCCAGCTACTGAGCGTTCTGATCAACTGCAGACATCTCTACGCGGTTGCTCTTATCTGACATTCGGCATCTGTGCACATTAAACAACTACTTAAGATACATTTCCATGCTACAGCCCTGGCTATCGATTGCAAGCGGCGCATTTTGCAGCACTGGGCCATATCGATTACCATGCTTTGTTTTTTTTTTTTTTTCTTTTCACCCTGAGCAATTGACCTGCGCACAGAAGTCGATTTGAAATCAATACCAAAAAGCGGCTGATCCGCAAAATCGTACAGAATCTCTAAGTTTGCCGCTGGTCTCTAATCTTGACCAGCCGGCAACTGATCAGCTCAAATGTCAGCTACCAAAACGCTGCCCACAACTTAAAAACAGCATTGTTCAGTTCAGCTCATTAGTTATGCCAAACACAACTGGAATTGCACTAATTAAAATAAATTCTGTCAGACATTCTCATTTAATTTTTTCGCGCACCTCGTCTCGAGACGACTTGTTTCATAACAGCATCCCAAATAGCGCAAGGAGCGAACTTCCAAAGCGAGAAAACATGCAATAAATACGTCAAAGCAATACGTCAAATAAACCAAGCCAACCAAGCAACAGTCATTTTACGGATACCAAGCAACCCAACCCAACCAACTAAAAGTCGTAGCCATCGATCTACCTGAACGTTTGAATGTCTTTAAAATGCACATTATTAATTAGTTGTTATAATTGCATTTAAAAATACATTAATATTTATAGAATTCATAATAAATAATGAGCTGGTAGTCGCGTTGCCTAAAGACGGCGACAACGACGCCTTTGAAATGTCAAAACACTTGGTTACCCATTTGGAACGATCCGTTGCGACGTTCCGACTCCACGGTTCGACCAAGTTTGGCAATTTATGCGTCTTTTGGTTTTGGAGTTAGTAGCCAGAGTTGTGTGTTGTGTGTGGCATATCTGAAATGAATCGTGACGAAAATGTTGCTAGAGTTGCCTTTGACAAATTCTTTGCAATGGATATGACAATTTTGAGTAAAGCATATTGGTTTCGCAATGCATTTTGGCAGGCTATATAAGTACACTTTCTTACAGAGAATAATTGCGAATTTTACCATACGCGTTTTTTGTAAACTGTGAACATTTTATAAAAAGTTGTTGAATGGAAAATTGTGCAAGTTAGAAAAGTTAAAAAATCGTCAGAACATTTCCGTACTGTGAATGCTAATGTAACGTCACATAGCCTATAACTAGCGGACGTTCAAGGCGCTTCCAATGGTAGTTTATTTGTCAAACTGCGATAAGCGGTTTAAAAGTTACGAGGGAACAGATGAACATGCATATATATAATACATACAGGTCAACCGCATAAGCCTCCTCTCCGCAGTCGGGTAAAAAATGGTTTTCTGCTTCCATCATTTACTTTTCCTTGTTCCCTCTAACAGAAAATTCTGAAACGTAATGTGACTCCATTTTATTTTTGATACCTTTTGCGGACATTTTTGGAAATTAATAAATCGTTGAAGTAATTACGTACTGTGAATGCCAATGTGACGTCCCATAGCCTATAACCAGCGAGCGATCAAAACGCTTCCAACGAATCCTCTTTTGCCAAATTATGATAAGCGGTTTAGAAATTACGAGGGAACGGATGAACATATGTACCAGGTGCGGATCCAGGATTTGGACTTGGAGATGTTTTTCACTCCGAAGTTTATATATCTATATCAAAACTCGCAGAAAACTGTCAACCCATTTTTTCAACTTATGGGGGATACGGACCCAGAAACTCCCTCCACCCGTGGATCCTACACTGATACGTACAAAGAGGTCAAACACACAAGTCTTCTCTCTGCTTCGGCGTATTCGGGTAAAAAGCTGTTTTCTCCGTTCATCATTCATTTTTTTCTTGCTGCCTCTAGCGGAAAATTTTGAGACGTGGTGTGACTCCTATTTTTTTTTTTACCTCTTTCGCGGACATTTTTGGAAATAAATAAATCGTCGAAGTAATTACGTACACATAGTCTATAACCAGCGGGCGATCAAGACGCTTCCAACGAATTCTCTTTTGCCAAATTATGATAAGCGGTTTAGAAATTACGAGGGAACGGATGAACATACATAAAAATATATATGTAATAATACATACAGGTCAAGCACATAAGCGTCCACTCCGCGATCGGATAAAAAGTGGCTTTCTCAGTGCATCATTTATTTTTTTCTTGCGCATATTAGCGGAAAACTTTGAGACGTGGTGTGACTCCTCTTTTTTTTACCGGACATTTTAAGAACTTGAGATTTGGAACTTATGTGAAATCCGTAATCTATTAGTTATTCTCATTTTTTCATGGTTAAGCCTGACGGTGTCCAGCGTGGACTCATCGGCAAAATAATTGAGCGTTTCGAGCAAAATTGGTCGCCCTAAAGTTCATTTCGGCATCCAAGCAATTGTTGGAGAAACACTATGCTGATCTGTCTAGCCGTTCCTTCTTCCCCGGTTTGTTCAACTATGGTTCCCATAGAGTGGGAGGGTTTGAATTTTATAAAGACCTGCCGTCGAATGTTGGGTGCAACCAACCCAGCAAATACCGGGGTCATGTCAGTTGTTGGAAAGCTAAGGGTCATTTCCGAAGTAATTTGCTGGGTAGAATCTGAATCAGGGGTCAGAATTGGCCCATCACGTCAGGATATTCAGATATTTGAGGTTATGTACCCGAAAAATTGTGTTTTTTTTCCTACTTTTGAGGTTATGTACAGGCTGCAAAAAATTACGCCGTTTTTCGGGTACATAACCTCAAATATCTCAATATCCAGACGTGATGGGCCAATTCTGACCCCGGATTCGGATTTTACGCAGCAAATTACTTCGGAAATGACCCTTAGCTTTCCAACAACTAAACCATGTTGACCTGTTTTATTCATGGATCTGTAGCTTTTGAGTCCGCCAACAAAGAGATTGCTCTGTGGTTTGACGAGAAGCAACTTGTCAGCTGGGCTTCAGCTGCCAGCGGTGGGATCTGCAAATAGAATCTTGCATTTTGTGCTTTGTTGCTTCAATGCATTTGGAGTTGAAACTAGGATTCTTTAAAAGAAATAAAATTCCACATAAAACAGCGAATCAATTATATTCGAAAAAACAAAAAGCTTCAGATAAAATTAGATAGAAAAGGACTAGTAAAGGAAAAGAAAATTTAGCTCCCGATCAAACTGAAAATGAGCCATATAGTACGTCAAAAAACAAAGAACTAAAACTGATGTAAGATTTGTTTGTTTTGAAGCAAAAAGAACAATACCAGCATCAGGTTCGGTCTGAATTCGAAGTATGTTTCTGGTTTGGGGTATACTTGGAAGTATGTTATCAGAAAAGAAACGAAGCTACAAAAAAAACTAAAAAAAAAAAAAAACACATTGGTTGATAGTTCTGGTTTAAATCTTTAAAACGAGCCTTACCAGAAGGACCCGTCGAGTACTTTTGCTGTAAGCATTACTTTGAGAACCGATTACTTTGCCAATGGCATCTAAATCTGTCAACCGAAGCTGACTAGAAACTTACGCATTACAACATCACAACAACTTCCCTCTAAACGTTATTTGGCGACCATCGGGTAGAGTACTCAATGCCTGCCAATTCCCTACCTAAACGCCATATGCAGCTTTATCCTTTTTTTTTTATTGTTTTTCCTTTGGTATAGCCTTCATAAATATTTATGTCTCGTCATTGAACCCAATTTTTTATAACGCATATTAAATTGTAAATTAAAAACAAATTTTTGTTGACTTTTCTACACGGTGTTTTATTGCAGTGATATATATTTTATATACAGACATTTATATATATAGAGTTATGTTATATAGTCTGACCATAAGCCCCTAATTAAATTTTAACATTTCCACCTTTTGCTGTTCTCCTTACCCTTTGCCACATTTCGTAGTGCAGCAAATGTCGCCTCTGTCCAGTTTCTCAGGCTGTCGGTTTATCGGACACCCGACAACGGACTCCGTGTTGACCCATGCTGTGCTGGGGCGGGAGGCGCACACAAAGAGTTTCTCAGTATCAAATCATTGGCGGAGAAAGGGTGAAATATATGAGTGGCGCCAGGGTACCGCCTGCTGTGCTCCAAGTGGTAAATTTTTTTATCGCCGGCCGTTTAGTCGAGCATTTGACTGTTAAGGACATCAATCAAAATTTTCATTCTTCTTAACGACATTGAGCAAAGTGTGGGCTTTAAAGCCATTAGGCATTAGATTTGATTCTTTTTGTTTTTGTTGTATGGCGTTAATATGATAATATGCAGCTAGATTTGGTCAGGTGAATGTGTTGCATGTTGCATGTTGCCTACTTTACGATTTCTAGTATCTTTCACTTTTTTTTGTTTTTTTTTTGTATATGATGGAGCAATTAAAAATGAATTTGAGTAAACATCATGCTGGCTCTTTAATGGCTGCCATTTAATTGGATTTCAATGTTCCTCTATTTTTTCTATCTAAGTATATGGCTATATGTGGTGGGTCCTTTACAAACATTCAATGCCTTTGTCTTCTGCTATTATACTACTAAACACTAATTAAATTCAACATTTATATGAAGAGTTTATGAAGCTGTAGACAACATAGAGACTAGCTTACCTTTATGAGTTTATATGGCTTGTAAAGTTTACTGATCCGACAATTTTCCAACAAAACGCGTACAGATTTAACAGCAGCAGACTCTTGGTAAAGAGCTATGAAAATATTTCACAATGGATTTTTGACGCGCTTTATTCTTGTAGTTTGAAACAAGAGCTTAATCGAAGCTTCTCTTATATATAGACATCCACATAGGAAATAAGTCATAAACAGAAACTTTACCAGGATGTAATAGGATTCTTTTGCATTTACCCAGCAGACAAAAATGCTTCCTGAACGCAGAAACCGAAATGGACTGTAACTTCTTTGGCAAGACCCCTTTTATAGCCTTTATATTTCTGAGATGGGATTGCTTGAAATTGCGTCTTGGGAAGGGAAGGCAAAAGTTTAAATTTTGAGACGAGCCAAGCGAAGCGCAAGGGCACTACCAACCGTTTCTCGAAGCGCTTCGTCGTTTTTTTGAACCCTTATAAATTGGGTTTGGCACTTGGCTCTACATGAGATCTGATAACTTTTTGACAGTACGTGTCATATGGTCTCGTCTTGGCAACATTTTACATGAAAATGTTTTTGGTGGGATTCCTTATTCCTTTACATTTTTACTCATACCACACTTGGAGCTCAACCCGTTTTTTACTTTCACAAGACGCCCTAGGAAAAGTAAAAATCTTGGTGCGACTTAGAAGAATTGCAGAGCCGAGGTAGCAGAGACCGAAATGCTGTGTCCTTTAACTTTATGATAGATAGTGAGTTGCCAAAGGCCGGATGTTGGTACTAAGCTTAATGTTAAAGGATCCTTTGTGACTATTGAAAGAGATGGGGCAATTAATAAAGGCGTAAGTTTGCTTCGAGTGTAAAAACGCGGTGGCCAGATAAAAAAAGATTCGATAAGGAGTTCGCCTAAAAGATTTCAATGGGTGACGGCATAGGGGCGCAACTTGTCTCCATGGGTACGACCAATGCAAGGAAAGTAGAGAGAGCATTCGCAAAGCAGAGGCACCGGTAGAGATGAACTGTGTCCTTACTCAGTAACGGGTTGGCATGGCCAATCGAGAAGAAGAAGAGTTCCTATGTCTTGCCAGTTTCTAAAACGGCATGGTTGGCTTCCATTGTTTGTCAGAGTAGCCGATGCTAGAGAGATGGGATTTCCATGGGCGACGGCGTAGGGTTGGATCATGTCTCCATGGGTACGACCAGTGCAAGGAAATAAAGAGAACGTTCGCAAAGCAAAGGCGCCGGTATAGATGAGCTATGTCGTTACTCAGTAACGGGTTGGTATGGCCTATCGAGAAGAAGAAGAGTTCCTATGTCTTGCCAGTTTCTAAAAAGGCATGCTTGGCTTCCTTTGTTTGTCAGAGTAGCAAAAGCTAAAGAGATTAGGATATCAATGGGTGACGGCAAAGGGGTAGACTGTGTCTCCATGGGTACGACCAGTGCATGGAAAGTAGAGAGAGCATTCGCGAAGCAGAGGCGCCGGTAGATATGAACTGTGATCTTACTCTTTAATGGGTTGCTATGGCCAAAAGAACAGAAGAAGAGTTCCTAATTATTACCAGATTCCAAAACGGCATAATTAGCTTACTTTTACTAGCAAATGCTAGAGAGATTGGATTTCTATGGGTGACGGCATGGGGTTGGACCATGTCTCCATGGTTACGACCAGTGCGAGTGAAGTAGAGAGAGCGTTTGCGCAGCAGAGGCGCCAGATGAGATGAACTATGTCGTTACTCGGTAACAGGTTGCTATGCCCAATCGAGAAGAAGAAGAGTTCCAAGTCTTACCAGATTCTAAAATAGCATGCTAGTCTTACTTTGTTTGTCAGAGTAGCCGATGCTAAAGAAATTGGATTTCAATGGGTGACGGCATAGGGTTGGACCATGTCTTCATGGGTACGACCAGTGCAAGGAAAGTAGAGAGAGCGTTCGCGCAGGAGAGGCGCCATATGAGATGAACTATGTTCTTACACGGTAACGGGTTGGCATGGCCTATCGAGAAGAAGAAGAGTTCCAAGTCTTACCAGATTCTAAAACAGCATGCTAGCCTTACTTTGTTTGTCAGAGTAGCCGATGCTAGAGAGATTGAATTTCTATGGGTGACGGCATGGGGTTGGACCATGTCTCCATGGTTACGACCAGTGCAAGTAAAGTAGAGAGAGCGTTTGCGCAGCAGAGGCACCAGAGAAATGAACTATGTCCTTACTCGGTAACAGGTTGCTATGCCCGATCGAGAAGAAGAAGAGTTCCAAGTCTTACCAGATTTTAAAACAGCATGCTAGGCTTACTTTGTTTGTCAGAGTAGCAAATACTCGCGTTTCCAATATCAAAATCCACAGGAAATTTGAACTCGACCTTATGCAACGCTTGTTTACATGTCTCATCAGTCAACCTTGAACTAGACAAATCCATTTACAAACAACTATCCCATACATAACTTGTGTAACACCTACAAACGCCCTTCCAAATGTCATACTAACTAGGTTTATATTTTTATTCTTTTGGTCAGCAGCAACAGCAAGGGACTGGCGACTGGCGCGACGTCTTCCAACACGCCCCTGTCTCCAGTCAAATGACTCATTGCACATATGTGTGCGTGTCTCGTACAATCGAATCCAAACGAACGACCTATAAAATTAACGTTATGCCTGGCCTTTTGTTTCAAGATCCCACAAGTTGCTGGCGGCTGAGGCACTCGGCACTCGGACTCGAAATCTTTGGTTTTAATATGTGAATGCGTTGATTGCCTCTGCTTTTTAATAAAATGATAACTTTTAGACCAGACAAATATTTCATTTCCTTTCGACGACGACTACGACGAAGACGACGATGACCAAGGCGACCCAGCGGCAGACAGAGAAACCAAAAATCATCATCAAGCAGCATTACAGCAACAACAAGCAGACGCATGAATGATCACTTTCGAGCACAAATTGGAGACTGGCCTGAACGTATTTGCACCTCCAAATTCGGTGTGGGCAAAAGCCACAGTCAGCAAGCAGCAGCCAACAACAACAACTTGGCTCAGACATTGTTAGCGCCAGTTGTCGGTTAACCTTAGCAGGCAGTTGGTAGTCGTAGTGAAGGGTCCCACCACCACGAACCTAACCGGTCGCAGTTCGTGCGTGAGACTGCGTCCCTCCAACTCTCACACTCTCTTTCTGCTCTACCTCGCTCTCTTTCCATGTGCGTGTGTGTGGCATGGTGTGGACGGGCGGTGGCAAGATCGTTTAGCAGCGCGCCGGCGCACTTCATTGCCCGCCTGCTTGTCGCCCGCCCCTTGACCCTTTCAGCAAGCAACTCCTACAGTGCGTTCTCTGCTTAGCTTACTCCATTCCATCTTTTCATGTTCGGCATTCCAACCAAATTTGCTCACAACATGTTGAAATTGTTGCTTATTTGTTCGTGCCCTCGTTGTAGTTGTCGAGATTATATGGACATGATGTGCTGCTGCCCTGGCGCCAACTTTTTGGCTGTGCCCCAAATGTGGCGTTTAATGAAATTTCCCTTTGTTTGTATAGTGTTTCGTCTTCCATATGTGTGTGTTTGTGCGTCTTCATATGGGTTTTGTTTTTTTTTTTTGGCAGCCCCTTAGGGTTATAGTGTTGGGTCTTCTTTAGTTGGACTCTGTTGTTATGGCTTGCTTAAAGGTTTGTGCTTTGTTTAAAGTTATGTGGAAGTCGTCCAATGATGGTTAAGTTTTGTGTTATGGGAAGCTTTGGTGATTATGCAAATCTTATAAATGGTTAAGTGATATAGCTAGCTACTTATTAGGCCTGCAACATATGTGGTTTTAAAATTCTTATTAGATACTGAAAAACGAAAATGATGCGGGAGGCAATCTTACATTAGAATATTTTTTTTTTTATTCGCTGTATATGGTATTGATAGAATTTTTTTGTCTAACTAGAGGATCCGCAGACAGCCCTCAGATCGATACTCGAATTTTAAATATATTTAAAACAGAAGGAGAATATTGGAATTTATAGGAAAGTGGTTTTTTTTTTGAAAGTTTCCTTTTCAATTATGGTTTAGAAATTCGCAGGTAATTTTTATTTTTTGAGGCCTATTACCATCGAATTTTGATTAGAAGAAATATTTTCGACGTAACTTTGTTGGAATTTATCTTAACATAGACAGAATACTTGGATTTGTATAAGAAACGATTACATATATTTTAACCGTAATATTAACTAACCATTTCATTCAGCTACTTAAGAAACTCCAGTTAAATACTAACCAATTTTAGCTATCTACTTTGCCTACGTCACTCATTTTCACCCCGCCTCTTTCAGAAAGAAGCCTAGCCTAATCAAAAACTAAAATTACTTCAATTTTTGATAACAGCAATCTTGTCTCCTTCTACTCTTTTACTTCCATTCTATTAGCTCATTGATTGTTCGTTGCGATCCCACCAAAAAAAATAAAGAAGGAAAAAAAAAAGTCTGCTGTTGGCGTTAACGAGACTTTTGACAGTTTGATTCATGCGCACGTCGCTGACTTGGCTTATTTGACCCAAAGTAGGGGCCCACCATAAAGCCAAGTCAACTAACTGGCAACAGTCTGAACGCCTATATGTTACCTTTGTTTGTTTTTTAGTTGGGGAGTTGACCGACCACGCAGAAGAACGAGTCGAAAAAAAACAACTACATTTTTATTAATGACCGCAGCACAGCACACACACACACACACACACATGCACAATAAATACCACACAATTGTAATGGGCGCCAAAAGGGCCACTTGAACCGTGGCTATATGCAACTGGGGGGCAGTACCAGCGCCTCATCCTACGTACGTTTGTTATAAGCATGTGTTGAAATGTGGTAATTTGTCTCGCTTAGATGGGATAGGAGCAGCAGAAGATTTTGTTCATTAATAAAACATTTGTTCATTGAACCGGGTCCAGCATATGCAGCTATCTAGCTAGGTATGCTCCAAAGTCACAGGGCTTTTAATAATTCATAAATTCCACTGCTGCAACTACTGGTATTGAGTTTTTGTCAATAGGCAAAGCTTAGAGATTCAACTGCTACAGTCTTCCAAGAGTGTCTGCTGCTGTTGGCCCAGGGGGAGGGTTATGTTCTGGCAAGACAAACAATATATTTCACAGCTTAACGCGATCGCATAATGAGCTTGGTCAAAACATGAACATGTCCACATCATCATCATCCAAGTTGCAAACAAGTAAACAAGCTGACAAACCCAACAACAGGCAAACAGTTTCAACACTTTTTCGAGCTACCCGCATTGAGTTGACTTGTTCGTATTTACTCACTTGACTGCTGCAATCTTAACTGACTGAATCTTTTCAGGGAACTGCGAGTGACTTCAATAGAATTAATTTACGCCTCACGTTTGCTGCACAAACACCACGCTCAGTTAACGGCAAAGCTGACGGCAATCTGGTAGCATCAGCTTCTACATATATTATAAAAATTATCAATATTATGGATACGTGTAAACAGTTAGAAAAAAATATACATACTCTCCGACGAGGTGTCAAAATGCATTTACATAAACACTTGAAACAACTTTGTCATGTCTCATTTCGTATAGCACATTGGTTCTTATTGCGTAGGTCGGTTATATAATAAAAAAAAAGGAATAGAACTTTTGAAGATGAGGAAGTTCTTGAATAAGATATTATAGATGCAACCCTATAAGGCAGTTGCGGATCCAGGATTTGGACTGAGGAGAGTTCTTCACTTCAAACTGTACATCTGTCGACATCTTGCCCCGTTCCCCTGTAGTAAAATTTTCGATGTTACTTTAGAACCAGTATCACTTAAGCACTTTTTCATTGCGAGGGAAAGTTATCATCCGAGTCGAAATGGCCAAGCCTGTCGGTCCGTCCTCTTGTCCATATGAACAAAAAAAAATCCGAGATTTCATTAAGAGCTAGCTTAAACTTTAGCAAAAGATGTCCATGAACAGATTAATTTTGTCGATTCATGTCGATATCTTGCCCGTTCCCCTTTAGCAGAGGGGCGAATAAGAGACATTCGGGGTTACTTAAGAACCAAGAAGCTTTATCAGACATTGCCTACCAGACCACTCCCACACTCTTTAATTTTTAAAATTTCGATGCTCATCTTCACCAGCCCGACATTTTGAAGAAATAACTTCTCTGATATGCCTATATGCTTCATGTCGATATATTGCCGCTTTCCCCTTTAGCAGAATTGCGAAGGAGCGGTTTTCGGGGTTACTTAAGAATCAGGTAGCGTTATCAGACACTGCCTACTAGACTACTCCCACACTCCTTAATTTCTACAACGTCGCTACTTGTCTTCACCATCCCGACTTTTTGACAAGAAAACTTCTCCGCTATGTCTACATGATTCATGTCGATATTAAGAACCAGGAAGCGTTATTAGACATTGGCTACTAGGCTACTCCTACAACGTCGATACTTGTCTTCAACAGCCCGACTTTTTGACAAGAAAACTTTTCTGATGTGTCTATATGATTCATGTCGATATCTTGCCCCTTTCCCCTTTAGTAGAATCGCAACGGAGAGATTTTTGGGGTTACTTAAGAACCAGGAAGCGTTGTCAGACATTGGCTACTAGGCTACTCCGACACTCTTTACTTTCTATTATGTCGATACTCGTGTTTTCCAAGACTTCGCTGATATATCCATATGATTCAATTCCCCTTTAGCAGAATACGAAGGAGAGATTTTTGGGGTTGCCAACTAGGCTACTCCCACACTCTTTAACTTCTACAATTTCAATGCTCATCTTCACCAGACAGACATTTTGAACAGCAGACTACTCTGATAGCTACCTCTAGTAAAGTTAGTGACGTCATTAGCTGCAATTGTTCAATCTCACCAAATTCAAAAGTTTTACGCAATCCCATTTTCAATCTTCCAATATCTCATATAAGTCGAAATTCCCAGGCTTTTCCAACTTTTAGCACTCAACATCTCACATTCCGTAGCCAAGTCAACAGTCACAGTTCAGCAACAACACGTCAGTTACTTTCCACATCATTCCAGCTTAGACAGTTTGTACCTTATGATAATCACGCCCTATTCCAGCTAGGTTATTTTTTTTTTTTTGTTTTTTAAGGTAATAGCAATATGCACCACATACGCGACATGCTCAACTTTTCGGCATACCACAAACGATTATCTGCATCGGTGCACACTCAACGAATCTCAGAAAGAAAGAGCCGGCTTGTGCGCCATTGGACCAAGTAGAACAATGCCAGGCGGTTGAAGTACAAAGCATCGCACTTTATTAACTACTTGAGATTAAGACTGATAAAGAGCTAATCCCCGACGGTCGGCAACTGAACTGCACTCAAAGTGTATTGGATGCAGAGAGGCTGTACTCCTACACTGGTCCACATTCGGTAGCTATGTCGGTGTAATAAGCATAACAATATCGTTGTCCGCCCAATTGACAAGCCAGGCCGCTGAAATAGTATCTAGACTTCGGCTACATAAAATGGATCACAGCTATGAATGTGTGTGTGTGTGTGTGTGTATCTATGTTGTTTGCAGCCAAGGTGAGATCAATAGCAGCAGACATAGACAAGGCTTATCGCTTATATTGACGAATCCCTCACTCTCACAGCGCATCCCAAAAAACAGATCTAGTTCCATATACATCCACACGTCACTGCACTTTCGCTTACACAGATCTTCTGTCGAGGACGTTCAACATCATCAACTTACTATCTATTGCAGCTGCCTTTGATCATTGTAGCGTAATTTTAAGCCAAATTGGGCTGCCTTTTGGTAACTGCCGACGTTATGTGCTGCTAGGGTCTAGGATCGAGCCTGGTGCCAATGTCAAGGCTCCCTTGGCGTTGCTCTGCCGCACTTACTCAATGGTTTAGTGTGAACTTGTAACATCTTTTCGTGGGCAACGTTGCGCATGATCAATGGCGTTTGGGCATTTTTTTTTTTAAGCTACTGGTATTTAATGGGATTTTCTTTTAACGCTTTGTTTGAAGAATTTTTTTATGACAGGGTAGTGTTTTTTTGCATGCTGGTTTGGGTAAAGCTTCAGAGGATTCTTTTATGCAGGCATTCTGATTAAAGGCCTTGATGCTATTACTTGCATGATACAAAGGAACTATGAAATATTTTCAGAATATCCACATTATATGCTCTTGGCTGTCTTAAATAAAATTCTAAACTATCCTCAGCTTCATACGCTAGCACGTAAAAGCTCATTATGTCCTCATTGTTGATTGATTGATTTCGCTTATCGACCATATTTTTGGATACGCCCCTGCCTCTTAGGTTTTGTAAAGGGAGCAAAATATTGTTGTGGTGTGTGGTCGCTGAGAACGAATATGAAGTCAGAAAAATAAACCCCCAAGTAAAAATTTTCAAGAGATATTACATAGTAAAAAATTATTGTCTCATAGGTTTAATGCAAATGCTAATGACGTCGACGGGATACATTTCGTAACTGGGGACAGCCATAACTTTGCGAAAAAAAATCGTAATTGATCTCTTGAACTCTTAAATTAAAGAGTAGGAGTGGTATTAAATGATGTAACTGGACAGACCACAATTTTTGTGCATCCTGTACATAACCTCAAAAGTAGGAAAAAACGCAGTTTTTCGGGAACATAACCTCAAATATCTCAAAATCCTGACGTGATGGGCTTCTACGCAGAAAATTACTTCGGAAATGATTCTTAGCTTTCCAACAACTGACATGACCCCGGTATTTGTAGACCTGTGTTATCATACAAATAGGGTATAAAAGTTTGCTTCCGCAGTTTTTCGGTAGACGACGGTAGCGGCATATGCTGGTAGAAATACGTAGATTAAATTGGTGCAAATCATCAAAATCACATTAGTGAACTTGTACTAAAAATAAAAATTATCTACGATGTCAGTGTTGGAAACAAATTCTCGTCATTTGAAGAAAACTGCGACTGGGGCTTTTAGTGAAAGAACATGTCGTGAGTGGTTTCAGCGTTTCAGAGTCGGTGATTTTGACGTCAACTTTTTAATGACTCCGGGAATTGCTTGATGAAGACTCGTGCCAAAGAGTGAGTCAACAATCGATTTCGAAAGGCCTTTAAGCCATTGGAACGATTCAGGAGCTAGGAAATTGGGTTCCGTACGAACTGAAGTAGAGAGATGTTGAGCGTCCTTTCTTCACCTGTGAACAGCTACTTCAAAGACAGACTCGGAAGGGGTTTCTACATTGAATTATGACCCGCGACGAAAAATGGGTCCACTACGATAACCCCAAAAAATCATAGGAATGTCTGGACGTGCCTACACATCGACGGCCAGAACGAATATTCGCGGCGTTAAGGGTACGCTCGGTATTTGGTGGGATCAGCCGGGTGTAGCATACGAGAGCTTTTCAGTGTCGATCATTGAAGGAAAAAATCATCCTTAAGCATGCCATTACTTGGCCACATGTCGCCAGATCGGTCAAGACATACCTGGATACGTTAAATGTGATGTCCCCTAACCCGCAGTACTTCCAGATATTGCTCTTTCGAATTACCATTTGACCAGAAAAGAGTCATGAATTTTACGAGATGGTCCGGCAACTAACGGAAAGCTGGGAAAATGTAGTCGCTAACGACGGGCAGTAATCTCAATAACAAATATATTACCAAAACAATAAAGTCACAAACATTGGAAAAAACCCGCGGAAGCAATGCTGTACATCTAATATTTCAGTAAAAAGTATATATATATCAGAATCTTAAAAGATACACTAAAGACAACAGTACAGTCAAAATATATTTGACCTGGAAAAAATTTAACACTTGAATTTCTCTTGCTTAAAGTTTTAAGGACCACCCAAAAGTTAAATATATGAAAAACTACTTTTTAGTAACTTTGCTGCCCTCTACCACCCAAAATATGAACTTCTGAGTATAGCTTTTATTACAAAAAAAATAGGAAATTCAATTTTGAACATTTTGTGTCCTAAAAGTTTTTTTCTACTACAGATGGAATTCGAGATAAATGGTCTTAAACATTTATCCAATAAAACGGAGGTAAACTTTTTGGTTGTAGAATCTTTGAATGGTCCTGAAAACATTAAGCAAGAGAAATTCCAGTGTGCAATTTTTCCAGCACAGGTAACTATTTGGCACATCTTTACTCTTAACTACAAGTATGAATATCAAAGCTTAAAACTTAAAGTTCAAATAAAATAGATAAACAAGGTGGATTAGTTTTCTTTAGCTGAGATCTTGAGGTCTGATCTACTCAGTACTGAGTACCTTAACTTGACAGTTTTCCAAGATCGATCAACTATGACAATATTAAACTGATCCATTGTCAGCTGCATTGTTTATGCTTTACAAAATTTGGAGCCTTTCCGCTCAATTGCAGCTAAAGTTGATTTCCTCCTTTCAGACCAAGAGATGCCATCTAGAACAACAGCTGAGAGCAAACCTTCAATACAAAACTCTCTGTTTTCCCATAACAAAAAAGAAGCAGTAAAACTAACAACCAAAATTGTCAACAATGACAAAATGATGGTTATCCTTTAACGAAGCCTCTTGTGGCAAACCCAAATCCCATTTGCCACAAACAATTTAAGCAAAAATTGTTTAAGCAGTAGTAAAAATAAACCAAAAATTTCTATACAATCACAAACTGTACGCACATGTTCGAAAATGGAGCAAAAATGAAAAATCCTTTAAGCAAATCTCTTTGAAACAGACACATACAAACACAATCGAAGCAAACAAACCTCGGGCAGGGAGTACTCCATGTCGTTTGTCTTGTAGCAATGAAAACAAACCCAAAATGGAACAAACTGTAAAAACAATTTGCGTTTTGTTTCAATTATACAAGGATTAAACATAAGAACATCAAGTACCATCTCAAGGGTCTGCCATCGCCGCGGCGTCGGCCTCGACGACAAAGACGCACAATTTGCACTTGATTTTTAAGTAGGTGATTTCTATTATGCGAGACATTAGCTGTCATACAAACGCCCTATTCAAACCCAAGGGCCCAGCCGGCTAAGCGCACTTGATTAGAATATACTTGTAGTCTGCTCGTAGCGCACATATGGGCCATAAAACTCAAGGAACTCAAGTAGCTTGGGCATTGTAAGTGTGACGCCGGTGCCAGGTAAGACAATAAAACCGCATCTTGCACTGCCCAAAAGCTGAGCTGGGTATCAGCGCATCAATGGTTTAGCTGCATGGAAATTCGCAGGAATTTCCCAATGCTGCTCATCAAATTATGGCGGATCATAAAACCCACACATTAATCGCTACTAAATGCGTGTCATTAGTCAATACACACGAGATTTACTAGTTCCAGGAAGCACACGCCGCAGTCCAAAACGCAACATATCAGCGGGTACATAACTCTCTCGTGAAATCCTCTAATGAGTTGGCAGCTTGGACGTCGCGTGAAATCGTCTGGTGATTAATGGATTTAGTGCGTGGGATTTAATATAGATCAGTTGATCTCAAACTGGTAGTCAACGAAACTTTGGAAAGCCCGCTAGCAAGTGCTATTCATGGAATAGATGAAGAGCCAACCACCACATAACTTTGAATAACGCCGCATGCAATAAATTATGCGGATCTTTTTTTCATCTTGTCTCTATACGTTTAACACGATTCTTTCAATTGTGTGTGTGATTTGTTTATATATTCCAAAGCTTTCCATTTCTTTTACATATTTGCTAAATAGCGAAGGTGTAGAGAAACAGACTGTAGATCCACTTACAAATATTGAGAGCTTCACATTTAAATAATTTTGTTTTGGAATTTGAAAGAAGTGTAGAGTTTTTTGTTGGGCGTTATTTTGAGGAAGAAGATTATGCTTTATAAATCGGTAATAATGAATTATATTTTTAAAGAGAGGGACGCCTTTTTTGGCATTATTTGTGAATTTCGAAACCTATTGAGCATAGTGCAATAGAGTGGCGGATCAACGGGGGGTTTTCGGATCCCGACCCCCGTTTCACCCCGTCATCAGTTACTTTTGTTTATTAAAGCCGCTAGATGGCGCAAGCAGTTGGTACGTATTTGTATTTTATTTAAACATAAAACAGGGGTGGCTGGTGGGCGACGCCAGCCACCTATTATAAAAAAGATACCTTGTATCTTAGATACTACAAAAGAACTTTGGGAAGATAGAACAGTAAAAAATATATATTAACTAAAAGGAAAAGAAATTAAGCATTATCTTATGAAAAAGGATGCGAGGAGCACCTTTCGACTCACAATTCAGAATTGGTCAAAGATGCTCGAAGAGCCAAGTCAAGCTGATTTAAGATAGAAGCAGTGATAGATGATAAAGACAGTTCGAAAGAGATGAAATTATAAAGACCATGCAGAGCTAAATTAAATCTACAAAGTTGCAAGGCTAAGGGCCGAAAATTACGAGTCACTCTAGAAGGCACTGTAAATGTAGGTTAGGTTAGGTTAGGGCGGCAGCTGGGGCTTGGCGTCCCAACTCACTTAGGCCAAAGAATTGGCATGTTGTGCTACCGCTGGGTGGACCTTACACCACCCTTCCCCCACTCAGGAGGTCTTCTATATGATCTTAAAGTCACGTACATCCGGCGGCTTGAATAAACCTCGAGAGGCTTCTTGAACTTATGAAGAGCGTTAAGCCTGGATGCGTGGGTTCCCACCAGCCAGTGTCCAGTAATGGCTCGGATTACGGTCGAGCATTGAGCTCTATTAAGACAGCAGAGTTTCTTTGTTCTTTTCCTGCAGAAAGTCGGCCAAGTTTGCCGTGATATCCTACATGTGTTCGATGACCGATTCCACATCAGGTTTGCAGTCAGGGCAAAGTGATTTCGTAACCTCAGTCTACAACTGACCATAGGTATACCCAGGCTCTCCTTGTCTTGAAGGTGGATGCTGGTAGTAAAACTGTAAATGTAACTTTATTAAGAAGTTCGATCAAGAAGAAGTTTATACATGAATAAGACGCCTTGACATGTTCTACGGTTGCTTACGGTAGGCAAATTTATAAGACGAAGTTTGTCGGAATAAGGTAGTAGTCGGATATTAGGATCCCAATTTAAGCCGCGAAGAGCAAAAAAAAAAAAAAGTGATTGCTTTTGCACCGAATCAATCTTATCCTGATGAAGAAGGTACTAAGGACTCCAAATGCAGGAACAGTATTCCAGAATTTGGCGGACGAGAGCCTGGTTGTATACGGGTGGTTAAACTCCTTAGACCAACGCTTAATAAACGCGAGGACCCCTCTAGCTTAATTTACAATGTTGCAAATATGATTATTAAATTCAAGCTTATGGTCAAACAGAACACCAAGCTCAGACACTCTCAGGATGCGTTCTAAGAAAGAGGAGTCTATTGAGTAGATAGCCCAATGCGGATCGGAACGATAAAATGTTTTGATCTTAAATTTTGTTTTATTGAGACAGAGTTGGTTGAGATGCTATCAAAATTATGCTGAAGAAGTAAATGGCTATCATAATCAGAGTAGGACAAACAGAGTTTTACATCGTCCGCATACATAAGGATAAGAAGAGATTACTTGTGTTAGATCATTAATAAATAAAATAAAAAGTGGATGGCCAAGATGGCTACCATGAGGTACCACTGATGTGAGCTTTATTACTTTCGACTCGACTCCTTTAAAAACTACCTTTTACACTCGGTTAGATAAGTAGGATGAGATCCATCCATTGTAAAAGAGACGCCAAAAATCCCAAATGCGAAAGCTTAAGTAGAAGAAGACTATGGTGTACGGAGTCAAATACCTTACTAAATGACCTTCGTTTGCATTTTCTTCATAAAACCATGATTAATAAGAGACGAAAGTTCTAAAAGGTAAGTAGAAGTAGAACGACGTTTTACAGACCCATGTTGGGAGTATGATATTAAAGAATAACAGTGTTGCAATTGTGAAGTGACAAACCTTTCAAAAACATTAGGAATTAATGAAAGCTTGGCAATACCACGGTAGTTCTCAATATTAGACTTTGAAGCATTTTTATGAATAGGCATGATGAAGAAATCGTTCCAGATAGCTGGGTGCCAAGAATATCTCAAGGAAAAGCGGAAAAGAACAGATAGTGGTATGGAGAGGGGGCGAGTACAACTAAGAATGGCAACGGGGCCTGGAAAGAAGGATGATTTAATAGACACTAAGAGCATAATCACGAGTATAAACACCTAAATAGCAAATTAGATTCTTTTAGTTGTAAGTATCTCAGCCTGAGATCAACGTCGTTACTTTGCATATACCATTTATAAGTTGCTTTACAAAGACTTGTTAACCTTAACAGCTCAGGGTTATTTCTCTTTTCTTTTGATTCTTGTCTGAGAAATCTTATCTTTATAATTAACAATCATTCGATGGCATTATTTTTTTTAAAGCACACTAATGTTATTTTAATAACTTAATAAATATTAAAATGTTTGTTCTTGGAAAATAATTTTAAAACCAGAATACTTCCAAACACAGACAGCACAACCGTTTTTCAAACGCAATTCCGGTCTTAAAAACACACAAAAACCAACAAAAAGTAATATGTACATAAAAAAAAAAATATTTATGCCTACTTCATTCATAAGATTTTTATTTTAGTGGCGCCTGGCGCCAAACAAATTTTTTTTTTTATTATTTTTTCGTTAACTTTGCGTGATGCTGCAGCAAAGAGTTGGAAGTAAGTGTATCTATGTGTGTGTATGTATCTGTATGTACTGTGTGCGAGTGACTCTGCGTGTGTGCTGGAACGCATGCGCTTGGATGCATTTGGAAGCACTTGACTTGCAGTGCCAACAATTTCATTAACTTATTGTTGTTGTTGTTGTTCGGGAGTTATTTGGTTTGGGGGCTTTTGACTGCATTTCGTTGATTTAGCGTATCGCTCATAATTGTTTTTATGGTTTTGCATTAGTGGCAAACGCCTTGGGAGCACGAGCTGATAAGCCCAGCCTAACAGATAGATCCAGTACATATGTATCTATTAGTTAGGTATAGGATTAACAGCAGCTGTAACTTTAAATTGAATATCAGTGTATCTGCCAGCTGCCAGCTACAGTCGCAGTCGCAGTCGCGTGTTATGAAGTGCATCCAAAAAACAAAAAATGACACCAAAAAAATGTCAATTGTGCCGCAAGAGATAAGCGTAAGATTTTTTTAAATTATCACTATAAATAATGGACTTTTTGCTTGTACTCGAAAAACTCAAAATCATTGTGTTAATTTTAAGACAAATTGCCAAAAATAATAAATGCGTAAAACAAATTCAATTTGGAGCAAAAAAATTTGTATACTCTGCCTTCTTCAAGATTTTGTATAAAAAAAAATATTAAGTTTCCGAAACCTAGCCCTAATTTCGTTATAATAAAGGAAGCTTCGTTGTACCACATTTTTTTTCTTAATGATTTCTAAATTTTTCAAAGGGAGAGTTGTCAATTTTTAAGTGTTTCGAACCTTTGAGATTTTCAAAAATAGTTCGACATAAAGGGACACTGCAGTACAACATGATGCAGTTGTGGGCGAGATCGAAACCTATTAGCTGCCCTCCAGTTCTAAGAAAACGCAACTTGTGCCCTGGAAAGCCATCCTTTAAAATCATGGGTTGTCTGGCAAATTTGCCACTACTATGGTTTAGTAAGGACAGTAAAATTCTCTATTATCATCTATTATTTCCCAACCACTCTCAAAAAAAATTTGATAAATCAGTACCCCTAATAAACCAACCCTTTGCAAGTGTATTTTATTTAAAATCTTTCAGCTACCCACGCAATAAATAATTCCGCCTATATATAGTATTCAATTTTTACTGTCTTGTCATTGTTGATCTTATAACTCGAAATTCGGCTTTGCGCTGATTCTTACATTTATGGATCGCTGGGCATTATATTATATATAAGTTCTATAGTATCTCTACTACTATATTTATTCATATACATATATTATGTGCATTGTATTTATGTTCATTCCAAAGCAAAGTCGTGTGTATATTGACACTTTTAATTTACGTTAACGTCAACTCGTCTGGGACTGTGACTGAGATCGAGACCGAGACTGAGACTGAGACGAAGAGTCTCGACTGCGACTTCTGCTGTTATTGTTAACTAAATATTTTGTTATTCCCATATGTAAATGTTGTTTAACGACTTTGTATGAATTCATTTGTATGTATTTGTGTTTATTGTGCCTTTGATTGAATATGCAAATGCATTTTCACACGTTTTGCGTATGGGCTACAAGTCACCAGACATGAACAATAAGATCCAAAGTTAAAGATCTCATGGTAAATATTGCAAAGCTTTGGCTTTGACTCTTGATCAGTGTTTGTCTGTCTTCAGCAGCACCAGCAGCTGCTACTTATTACCAACTCAAGGCAGGTTAAACTTCAAGCTGGTTCAGGATACACATGTGTGTTGGCTGAATACCTTAACTCAATCTTTACGAGCTGTTTATTATTGAATATTAATAACGTTTTTAGCAACTTGTATTTGTGGAAAAAGAGTTAATTAAAGCTTAAGCTTTGCTTAAAACTAGTTCGGTAAATGCTATTAAATTTTTACGACACAAATATGCCATTAAATATGTTAGAGAATATTGAACCTATTTGAGTTTGGTTCAGGAACTGATTCGAGTAGAACGCAAACATCAAGCTGGTTTAAGCAACTTTTTTTTTTCAACTAGTGCCCATAGGCGCAAGTGTAGATTTTTGCAGTGTATGTAATGGGATAAATAAGGCGTGGCAGTGTATAAATTATCAATTGAGCCATGTCCGACAGTCCATCCGCCCCTTTCCTTTTTCTTGATATTTATTTACATATACCGGAGATGTGGAGGAGATAGGCAGTATCCAGCAACTGCATGTGATTGCCCAGCACTTCTTAGGAAACGCACCCAGTTTCTGGGTAAACCATTCTTTAAAGATCTGTCTACTTTCATCGAATCCTCAAAATGGTTCTACAAAGCAGATAGACTCAGCAGCGTAGGAATGTCCACCAGCTTCGACCTTCGTACTTCTCAAGGTCAAACTATAAATGAATTAATCAAACTTACTCCACTTTAATGCAAACACAACTCAGGGGCTCCGCCTCCTGTTCGAAATCTTATTTCTTATTGCCTTTGTACATATTTTCAACTTATTGCGCCGGATCGTTTTCTCTCCTTTTCAATTTGAATGGTAGAAGAATCTCCTATTCTTTTCAGTTTCTTTACATTTTTATACTCTGCATCAAAGGTAAGGGGTATACTAAATATGCGCAAAAGTATGTAACACAGAGAAGAAGACATCGGAGACACCCAAAGATACCTCCAATATGATCTGAAAAGGCGTACAGGCTATACTGGAGACTATAAGAGCTAGGATAACCAAACTTGAAATTTGGACTCCTTATGTGACCACTTAGAGCCAGACCAAGTTAATTTCTTTTTTCTGCAAACTCCCAAAAAATTTCAAAGCAAATTTTCATAAATTTTTGAATTTTTTTTAAAACAATCGCGTAAATTCACGGCGAAAAACAAAAAAAAATAAAAAGTTTGTAACTCCTTTTATTAAGAAAGTAATGCTTATTTTAGTGATGACCTCTCGCATGGTCGCTATAGTAAACAGTAGCTCGAAAAATTACATAATAAGTTCTTTGAAAGTGGAAGATCACTTTCAAATTTTAAAATTAAAAAAAAATGCAATTCTAAATTTTATTTTAAATTCAAAATTGTATGTTTCATGGAAAAAGTTCGATATCTTTATTCGTTTAGGAGACTAGAAGACTGACTTGTCAAAGAAAAGTCTAAGAATGAAAAATCCAATATTCAGTTATCGATAACCCGATAAATAATCTGAATTTTGCAATAAAAATTTACGTGGTTTCTATTCTCTAGTAGCTCTATATTAATATACTTGTATAACATACATAGTCACATATACATATATAATTAGTTATCTTATAATGTGATGGCACAGGCTTACCCAAAGTCGCCTACGATAGTTTTTTTAATCTTTTTTTTAGAATTTTGTTCCAATTTCTTTTCATACATGATTCTTTGCTTACTCAGCCAAATAAATATTGCGCACTTTCGCGGTGAGATCTCATTAAGTTCCAAGAACAGAAATCAAACAAGTTAAAAAAATAAATGATGTACGGAGAAAAAAATTGTATTTTCTCTTTTATCTTCAAACCCTGTTACTGATACTGGTAACCCGGTTTGATATATTTTTCGATAGGTTTTCGGCTCAAGAAAAAAAATTGTGGTTTGGTTTCCATAGGATTCATTTATATCTTTTAAGCAAACCAGTCTTTAGTATCATTCTTAACGAGTTGCAATAAAAATAGTTAATGTTTCAATTCAAGTGTCATATTATGACACCCCTTATTTCAAAAAAGTACTTTTTTTTACGAATGTAACCTATATTTTGCTTTTGGAATCGCAGTTTGCAGCTGCTTAGGTTAACTTAATGCTAACCCGCCCATTTCTCTTACTGTATCAAGTACTTCCACCAGATTTATGCAGCCTTTTATGAGAATAGTGTGTAAAATATACAGCTAAAGTGGGCATAGCCGCGCCCACCATATGCTCTGACAGCTAGCCGGAGCAGAGTTTTGAGAACTGCTGTATGTAGTTTTTATATTTTTTTTTTTTTTGTTTTTTTATTTCCCAGCCATGAAACGACGTTTACCTGTCAAATGTTGCACTCGCATACGAAAATGATGGAGTGAAGAGTTTTAATTTTATGACGCAGCAGCAAAGGAGACGACGACGTCGACGGCGTCTTCGGCCAAGTAGGAAGTCCAGAAGACGGCAGTCAAGTTAGCGGCGATGAAGATGGCGCCAAGAAATTAACAAAACGCGCCACAATAAACACAAAATGCACAGTTTGAGTTATAGGTTTAAGGCCTGTAAGCCGTGTACGTACTCAAGGATACGTTGAGGCCATAAACTGGGCGTTGGCAGCATGACAAGGCTGTTAAGCGCAGATCTAGTTAATTTTTTTCAACACTTTTGAGTTTGGAGCTTGTTAGCTTATTAGAATTAATTGACTTTGTCTAAGCATAAAAAGCACTAAAAGATTCATTCAATAAAATCAAAGTCGCTAACGAAAACGAGTATAACAAACAACAACAGCTAACAACTCTCTATTAAACTGTGGTCAACACTTTCCCACAAAAGTCCATTGACATCTTGCAGCCGATACAAAAACCGATTGTGCTACAAAGACTGTGATCAATGCGTATCTATAAAAACAAAAAACGATACAAGATTTGTATCTTACAACAACAAGATTGTAAATTGCTATAAGGTCTGTATCGATACAAAAACACACAAAGTTAATTACATATGCCGAACACTTAAGAGTTGAAAACAACAAAAAATACTAACCTAAACATTTTTACGAGCGAAATTTGTAATCATTACCACATTCATATGCAAATGACCAACCATATCTATCTGTATCTGTATCTCAAACTACGTATGTATCTATGGCTTTGTTTTTTGTATCTTTGGTGTTAGCAGCTGCTCAAACGGCAGCTACCAACTCTGTCGCTTCTGTTGGCCAACTGTTTGGTGTTAAAAGTACCGTATTGTTTACCATATATGTATCTCTATATACTACAATAGCTGCATATACCATACCAAGCCGTATAAAAAATTGTCTCCGAAAAAAACAACATGCTGCGTATTTGTTGGCGATAACAAAGCTGTATGCTTCCATTTACCCCTAACCCTCTGTATCTCTACTCCTCACTATGTACAGCTTTGTCACTAATTTATTAAATGTATGCATCCTTAGTTTGAGTGTGTGCGTATGTGTGTGTGGTGTGTGCGTTGTCCACAAAAACATCCAAACATAAATTTTGAATGCGACAAGTTTTAATTTCAGCTTTGGATGCTGCTTTGCATTATTTATATACCCTTACCGAGAGTTTGGTCAGTTTAGTGTCTAGACATGCCAAGAATTTATTGAAGAAGGCAAACCCGTAGCTCGCATGTTCTAAGTTTTATTTCAATTCTTTTCAAAATTCTGCCGTCAAAAACTTTTATGTTACAGATACCTATTGGCATATTGATAAATTTTAAAAGTTTGATTGGAATAATATACATGACACAACGATGATTTTTTGTTAAGGCCTATACGCAGAATGCAAAAAAATTTCGCACGAAATGACAAAACCATATAAAAAAAAAATTCCTAATGGGATATTCCGCGCGAAATTTTTTTGCATTCTGCGTAGACCCCTTTAGGTAAAAATAGGACGTAGATCAGAATTTAAAATAATTTTGGAAAAATCTATCTTTCTTTAGAGAAAGTGCAGAGAATATTGCTAAGCCGAATCGGCTGGAACGCGGTAATCCAAATTTTTTTTTTCAAAATTGACCCGGTTAAAAAATCAACTTTTTTTTGTTGGTTAAGCCAACATGAGTGAAATATCTTTCAAATATTTTATTTGTTGCGTCTTAACGGAAAAGGAGTTTAAAATGTTTTTATTATTATTTAAAAGATTATGATGCTCCATAACAATACAAGATTTGAAAAAAACGAAAAAATACTGCACTTACTACAACAATTTGAGTAATAAAAATTATTAGGTTTATAAAAACACATTGCTCAGTATTATAATTAATATGGCATACAGTCCAACAATCTGAAATACATTTATTAAGCATAACTTGCTCAATTATGCGATTTACTAAATTTTTATCACTTTTGAATTTCAAATATAAAAAAAAATTGTTAAAAAATGTAAAAAAAAAAAATATTTAAAAAAACTAAAAAAAAATTTTGATATTCAAAATTTTAGCTTTCTTCGAAAAAAATATTTGCGTGGAAGAAAAGTTTATAAATGAAAAACCCAATATTCAGTTATCGATAACTCGATAAATAATCGGAATTTTGCAATAAAAATTTAACTGGTTACTTTTCTCTAAAAATCGGTAAAATCGAAGAGGTCGACCAAAAAGTGTCACGTTTCACTTAATTTCGCCGATATGAAATTTTTCAAGTTAATTAACTCTTTCTTCGAGTCTATTTATTTTTTTAAATGTTCGCACTGGTTCGGTTTATAAGCTTTTTTGTTAACCGATACAACTTAAAATTTTAAAAGTAGTGTTTGTAGAAAAAATTCGTAAGGGACTTTTGCTATAAAACGGTCCTCTAAGATTATCTATAAAATATAACCAAATAAAGTAGAATAAGGGAAACAAAAAAAACTCAAACAAAATATGGCCGAAACAGAAATAGTTCGATACTTAAAAAATTTTATATAAATTTTGACAACTTTGTTTACATGTTGAGTTACTAAAAATTTGTCATAATTTATTTAAGTCCACAAGTAGTTAAATAATTTAATTTAATTACTTTTTTTACCCTTTAGATTTCCAATTTATAGAGTTTAGCTTTACAATAGCTTTACAACTAAGATATTATTATATACTCAAAATCAAAAGAATAAAAAAATTAAATCAAAACTAAAAATATTTCAAACATTTTTAACACTGAACTTCTCAAAAAGCAGTTTCCGACAGTGTATCTCCAATTCGTTTGCGGCAGTAACCCTTCCGGTATCTTTTGTTTTGTTTAAACTGTTTTTGGTTGCTGTTGATTTTCACTTTAGCCCAGTAGCTGCTCAGGTTGTGAAAAAGCTTAAATTTTAATCAAAATTAGATCTTTATCTTCCCGCAATTTATTTGCTTTTTAACAAATATTTTCATGCTTTTTGATCTCGCTCTAACATAGCTATCTTTCTCTATCTGCCTATCTCTATTGTTTTTTTTTTTTTGTTTCAGCTGCTCCCTTCGTTGTAGCAGCTCTATTGTGTATCTGCGAGTGTAGTAGTGTGTATCTATGTGTGAGTATCTGTGCGTGTGCTTTGTTTTCGGGTCTTATTGTAAATATTTAAGCTTTTGACGCCTCACATGGCAAGAGACTGGCGTGCAGCTTGACAATACATAGCTCCCTGCCTTTTTCCATTGCAGTGGCATAAATTTTTCTCGCTTCAGTTTCCGCCATTGAACTGTGTGCGTGTGTGTGTGTGTGTAACTGTATCTATGTATTGACTTAACGCCATATTTGTTTTCATATGTGCATTTTGTGGCTTAGGGTGGTGATGGACGCTTAAGGTTCCTTGACGTGATTCGTAAATTGGTTGTTACAAAGCATTTGCGATAAAGAACTGGTCGAGAATTTTAATATTTGGCAGATAAAGATAAAAATACGCAAAAGTGTTTTGCAAGTCTTTTTGGTATATAATATCTCGAGATTCTGTAAAGCAAAACCAAAGCATATATGTATTATGGTTTTTAAAATTATTGGTAACCATTTTAGAGCAACTTAGTGGAATTAGAATTTTTCCACTTTCATCCTTTCTAAACCGGCTATATACTGAATATGATATGTAGCTTTAACCCCGAATTGAACCTGGTTTCAAAATATTACGTTTC
Organism: Chymomyza fuscimana; assembly: GCA_949987675.1. Taxonomy (NCBI): domain Eukaryota; kingdom Metazoa; phylum Arthropoda; class Insecta; order Diptera; family Drosophilidae; genus Chymomyza; species Chymomyza fuscimana. Next base: position 5,121,175 of record OX465089.1, read on the forward strand.
AGATTTTGTCTTTTAGATACAACAAACCCAAAAACAGCAACAAAAATCTTAATCTTCGTTTAAAGCGAAGATTGTTTTGACTTTTTAATTTTTGAAGCTTTTTTACAAAAAGTTTTAAATCTAAAGCCGATAACTATTTTCAACAAAATAAATTAAATGCTCTCAGCTATGCTTATCTTATCGTTATTAATTTTTAACAATCTTAATCTTTTAAATAATACAATAAATTCATTAGATACTCTTTTCAGCTAAAAACATAAAAGATACATTGCATGTGTAACGTTTTAAAAATATAGGGTGGGTCATCTGTTGGTTTGGTTGTTAAACACTCATAATTCCAACCCGTCCAAAGTGAATGCCGTCAAGTTCAAAACTATTTTGAATTTTGCATGCGGACCTGCAATGACACGCTTACAAGATTCAAATGACGCAACAATTGAAGCTCACGGAACATTATCAGACTCGCTTATTCGTTCAATGGATGGGAGCACAGCCAGATGAGTTTTCGTCAAAAAATCGAAAGTTACGATGTTCGCATGCGGGCCTGTTGAGCCAGCCGTGGCGGCCATATGTTCAATATTTTTTTTCATACATAAGTGAGTAGTTTATAACTTGAATTTGGTATAAACATTTTCCCAAATTTGTTGGAAAATACACGAATAAAATTCATTTAACAAACAAACCAACAGATGGCCCACCCTATATGTTTGGTTATAGCATACAAGTTTCTCCTAAAAAGAATTAATTATGAAATGTGAGTATAATCAAGGTGATTGAGAGTTAAAGCTGCTAAATTTGGCCTTAATTGGCATGGTAACATTTTTACAAAAGTGAAATTTCCTTTCAGTTTATAAAATAGAGTGTCATTAATCAAATCTCATGCACAGTAACTTTGTAAAGTTTCAACCGGAGGGTTTTTCCAATTTCGATCCGAAATTCTGCTACGGGGGATCGAGGTCATCGGATATGGATATCGATCTATATATCTATATCTCGTGGTAGACGTTGAGGTCTCCTGATAAATATAGTGTATAGAAAAGCTCCCATTTACACTGCTCCCATTATTTGACTTATTTATTGCAACTTTTTTTTTGGCAACAAATCCTCAGGAATTTCGTTCAAAAACAATTAGACATTTACAATAAATTAATTTCAATCCTAACAAATCCCATTAGAAACACTTACCAACTTAACTATACAAACAACACTTGTTTTTCTACGAATAAAAGAACTACTCTTATCCCACTATCAACAGTTTTGTTGTTCTTGTTTTTTATTATGGTCACATTCCTGCTAATGCGCCTATACCTAAATAGATACAGATACAAGTTTCATGGAAACAGTTGCTCCATAAAAGCGAAAGTCTTGACGCCATTAAAGTACATAATCAACTACATAGAGCGCAGCGCAAAGAACTGACAAAGTGTCAACTATGACTAGTGCCATAAGTAAACAAGACACGAGATACTCTGAGTTCTAAGCTATACCTACGTTCTATTTGGTTACTCTGTGGAGCGAAGGAGAGCAGCATGTGCTAGGGGCCAAGTCAAATAGAAGCAATGATGCGTTATGCTACTCACATGTTCCATGACGGCATTGCCAGTTACAAACAATTTTTTAACACTAAACTTTGAGTGGTGCTACGACTGTAAAAGATAAGAGCCGAAGAGAGGGGGAAACTCTAGGTTGTGTGTACGAGATTAAGGCATTTCCTCTTTGACGTCAAACATTTTGTGGCATTTTTATTAGTTCTTATTGCAGTTGTAAATCTAAAGGGTATATTAGCGCCCTATGCTTATTGTTGCCAGGAGAAGATCAGACTTTATAATGTTGCTTGACCGAATCTCCAAAACGGTACACTGGGAGCTGCCATGAGAACAGTAGGTAGGGAAATATTTTTTAGGTTTCGAATACGGTTTAAATGATCGATAGATATATGTTTCGAATTCACAATAAGAAAAGCTTGAAAGCGATTTTAGTTGATATCAAAAAAAAGTCGGAGTGTCGTTAAAGTGTTGATAAACGCCTCAAAAAGAATATTTCCAATCGCTTTTTTTCGGGTAATGTTAAACACGGTTTTAATGCACTTTTATTTTTCTTTCTTCTGCATAAGGTTTTTTCTGCCTATTTTTAAGGATATGTCTTACTATATGGACGGTGGATAATCATGAACAAAGGAAATAAATAATGCTTATAGAGTGGATAGTGATTGTTAAACCCATCCCTACAGTTCGTTCGTTCAGGCCTGAAAAATGCAGATCTGAATTCAGGTATGAAAAGGAACCAAATCGGAATTGCCTTGTCAATTTTAAACCTCCTTACTTGGTAGGTCAAAAAATACGGGTATTATAATATTTTAAAAATATTTTTTGATTTTAGAATCAATGCGAGTTACAGCGGACTCTGGCCCAATAGAATCACAGCTGCGTAATGCAAAGAAGTTGCAAAAAATCTTAGTTTTAAGGCTGCACCCAATCCACTGTAATTTATAATATTAAAATAAAATTAAAATTGATAATAAATTTTTGTTAAAATTTTATGAAGAAAATTTGTTTTAGTGTATTAATCACTCACTTGTGATTTCAGACCTGACTTTTAAACATAAATCAGCACTGAAATTATGTCAGATTTTTTTAAAAATTCACCGTTGATTTCAGGCATGACTTTACAAAGTCAATCAGCACTGAATACTTAGCTGATTGTGACGGCTAAGCTTCAGGCCTGAACGCCTGCATGTGTTAAATTCAGTGACAAATCAATGCGTAGATTCATGGATGGTACTGAAAATTCAAGCATGATTTCATGCCCGATTCAGGCCTCAACCGAACTGAAGGGATGCTTCACTGAAATAGCATTTTGCCCATGGTCCGACTGCCCCAAAAAGGGCATCCCAAATTCGATCCAACTTACATATAAATTCCTACTTGTTCTGAATGTGTTTCTTGTTCTTGTTGTTGTTATCAGAGTCGGTGTACTTAGCCGCAGCATTGAAATTGCTCACTCATGCCTATTTATGGCCTCTGGAACCGCTCTGGACCCGCTCTGGTCAGCAGCGACAGCGACAAAATGTTACCCCGCAGCTATGTTGCTATGATGGCTGCCAATCAAAGCCAAAATGCCGCCATTATATAAGATAATTTCTTTTTTAGGTAGCCAAAAAGAAGAAGCCGTCAAATTGTTACACATAATGGATGTTTTTATCAGCGAAATGATTTTTTGACTACTGGACTTGATCTGGGACTTTTCATCTATTGTTATATGGCTTTGGAATCGTTTTGATGCTCTTGGCCTTTGTTGTGCCATAACCATTCATTGCCCGGCAGCGTCAAATTTTGTTCGAATCGGCGTGACTTTGATGTCAACACGTGGCCATTGAACTTAATTCGTTGGAATGGCTTCCATATCTATCTATATGTCTTGCTCTTATGTATATTGGCCATATATTTTGTTAATCTAATGCATATTGAATTTGAAATTGTTTAAATTAGCTTAAGTGTTTTATATATTTTAATATGGAGCAAGTTCGTGGGTTTTTAAATAAAGAGCTTTGCTTTTGGCAAACTTTCTCGCAGCATTTTTATTGTTACATATTTGAAGCTATGGATTGCTATTATTCCTGACATTAACATGCACATTTCCAACACTAGCAAAGTGTGTATCAAAATGTTTATGCAAATTTTGTTTAAACAATTTTAATAAAATAAAAAAATTTACATGATGATCAGGAATTGTTTTTGGTCATTGCAATCAACCTGTTAGCTTTAATTAAATACTTAAGAAAAAATTAATCACTACATACGAAACATATATGTATTAGATATTACATAATATATATGTACATTGGGGCGGGTCAATTTGTAAGGGTTCGAAAAAACCTTCAAAGGCTCATCGCAATTTTGGTTCTATGGGTCATTTTAGGAAACTTTGCTGATGAAATTATAAGTCTAAAATGTATTTCGAGCTGCCCACTTTTTAAAAAAGGTTTTACTTCAAAATATTTTAAAATCGAATTAGACATTGAATGCATTCAAAAGTTTTTTGGAGTCGAGGAACCCAGTTTTGACATTATTTTTATTTTTGAGCGACGTCAGAGGGCGTTTTGTGTATTTTTTCCCTTTTTTCTGAAAATTGACAAAATTATGCGAAAGTCAACGAATACATATTTCACACTCTCATAGTGCAACCCCAAATTTGAAGTTTCTCAAAATGTTCAGCGTTGAAAATTGGGAGGAGAAGGTGTTTGGGGCGCAATTATTGACGATGGAAATAAATATATGTTCATAAATTAGTTTTTTCAACTTTTTTTTTAAATGGACTTGTAAGAAAGACATAAAAAGATGGCTAAAGTCGGGCGCGGACGACTTTGGGATACCCTGTACTACCACATTGCAATCAAATCCGATATATTGCTTCTGAACTGCGAAAGATATTTCTTTGCCAAATTTGGTTACGATATTTTTATAAACAAACACAAAAAACGTCGCATTTTGCACCAAACAGTTTTTTTTAACCGATTGGTCCTATGGGGGATCTCTAAAAAACTTCCGAATGCCAAATTTGGTGACGATGTCTTCATAAACAAACGAATTATCGATCTAAAAATTTTGTTTTTTTTTGAGGTCCTCTGAAACACACCTATGGGTGCTATATAATGTAAGCCCGATATCAAAAAAAGAAAATAAGCTTGTCTCCTATAAAATAATAAGGGATCTAATCTGAAAGTTTAGTTGCTCTAGATCTTACCATCTCTGAGATATAGACGTTCATACGGACGGACGGACAGACAGACAGACAGACAGACAGACGGACATTGGTATATCGACTTGTCTAGTCACCCTGATCATACTTTAGGTTACTTTAGGGGGTCTCCGACGACTTCTTCTATATGTTACATACATTTTCGGCTTGCACAAACTTAATATACTCTTTGTACCATACGGTACAGCGTATAAAAAATATCTAAATCTATCTTATCCGTAAAGAAAATAAATTAATAACGAATTTCGATTTATTGAAACTTCTAATGACTCATACGACTTTCGTCGTATTTAACGCCTATGAGGTTTATGATGTCGCCTATGAAAGGTTTGCGAAGGTCTTATTCCAGATTTCTAATTTATGGTGAGTAAAATTTCCAAAAATAAATAAAGTCGTACGAGGTACTCTAGCAATTTAAATTAAATAACAACGCCTAAGATCACAAGGGAATTATTCATCAAAATTAACAAAAATAAAATTTTTTTTTTTTTTTTTTAAAAAACATATACCTAACCTTTACAGGTCAAGCTAATAAAAGCATGTTAGTAAACAGTAGTCACGACTGAAAGATCGGATAAGCTAAGAAAAAACACCCTTTACCATTTTTATCACAGAAACAATAGTTAAGATTTTTATAATTGAGGTAAATATTTCTAGCTGAATTTTTTCCGCATTTTTGCAAGAATCTGTTTATTTATATTTGAGATTCCAATTCTGCATGCAAATTGTAGATACCTTTGTTGTGGCCAAAATAAACTTACGTCTAGAATTTTCTCACATGGCCTTACAAATTAAAATTTGCATACACCTTAACAAAATGTAAATTTCCATGGAAAATTTGATCAGTTGATATAGCTAGCTATTATAACAACTTTAGTAGATCGCACAATATATTGATTTAAACTTTTAGCTGTGCATATTTAAAGAGGCTGCCCTAGCGCCTACTACAGTAGATACCCGCATACTTCAACAACTGCTGGCTGAGCATTCAGCACTTGAAATTTATTATTACAACACGAAGCGTTGAAAGATGTTTTTGGATGGGTTTTCGATGGGTCTGTGCCCGTCTGGCATGCAAATCGACTTTTGTATGCAAATCAAGTGACTCAATCAACAAGAAGCAAAATCAACAGGTAACTCGTAGGCACAGTAGCTTCGCATAGTTTAAAAATACATTAAGCGCACAGAAATCATCTTGCTCATCATCATCATCGTATGAAACTCCATAGTCAGCCTTAGCCCACTTAACAGCTTTGAATGGTTCACGTAGGCCACTTGATGATGTGTCGGTAGCCTCCCGGTATGCCTCCTGCCTCACTGCTGTATCGAGCCATAGCCATGCCCCACATATAATTGAGAGGTGTTTAATCGTGTGTTTCGTTACGTTTCACGGGTGGCACTAAAACAAATTTACTTAACATTTCTGCTCTACGTAGAGACTACCGATCGGTAGACCTCTCATCTCTCTACTTGCTGTTTGCACTCAAATTATCATAAGCAAATAAAAATGAAATGTTATTATGAGTCGATTGAACAAAGACCCAGACCATATACAATATATGAATGTTTCTACTTTACGCGCTTCAGACCAACTTAAGTGCCAAAGTTGCTGGCGACGCACAGAGACAAGATGATTTGAGATGAGATGAACCTGGAGTTGAAGTTACGCTAAGAGGCGCTTCTGTTGTGTGCATGTACTTCAGTTATTACAATATTATATGCATAGTCAAGTGGCTACTGGCGCTGAGGTTTACTATACATATATTTTTTTTTGTTTCTTCTGGTAACCTTGCAAAGGGCATTCGAACCATGTCGAGTTGCATGGAACGTAGAGTTTCCTTGTTTTACTAGATTAAGTCAAGAGAGTAAGCTTAGGTCTAAAGCTTGTGTTTAAAGTAGAATTTAGTATTTAAAAAAAAATCCACCAAGCCCTGCTTTCTTCGATCACCCGTATGGAGACATCCTAGGCCTTACCTAGCATCATTTTTGGTTTTGGTTGTATTGTAAGTCACATGCTTTGGATTTCTCTTCTTTTCAACATGATCGAGAGCTAAAATTTTTTATTATTTTTATCCGCATTTTTTGCCAATTTTATTTAACAGCAAATATTCTACTCTTAATTTTGAATTTTTGACCTCTGGTCTTTTGCTAGCCCAGCAATACGATATCTTCATAAGCGAGATCGAACAAAGTTGCAAAATTTTCCGCGAGAGGTAGCAAGAAATAATGATGTAAGGAAAGAAGGAAAAAATTTTTAAAGAGATAGTGTATGCAATCTTTGTATAGGGTGGGCCGTCTGTTGTTAAACACTCACAATTCGGAACATACCCGTCCAAACATATGTCATTTTTTGTCAAGTTTTGCTTACGGATCTGCATTTATACGCTTGCGAGATTCAAATGACGCAACAATTGAAGCTCACGGACCACGGATCAGCGTCGCTTATTCGCTCAGTGGATGGGAGAACAGCCAGATGAGTTTTCGCCAAAAAGAAAAGTGGCATCGAAAATTACGATGTTCGCATACGGGCCTGTAGACCCAGTCTCGGCGGCCATTTGGTCAAGTTGCTTGGAAAATATACGAATAAAATGCAATTAACAAACAAATCAACATATGGCCCACCCTATAGTTATGCCTACGTACAATATTTTGATAAATATAGGGCGTATATGGTATATGTCGCACTAATCGTCGACGGCTTTTGATTTCATCAGGATTTGCTACGTGCCATGCATCTTATGAAAACATCGAATTATTGTAACGCCATTTTGGTAATAATCGGCCGTGCTCCGGAAAATGAATAAATTTTGTTCGTTTTCATTTTTGCGTGCTCCCAATTCCGCATTTTTTGCTGTTTCCCTTACTTTTTGGTTAGTTCAGAGTACTACACCTTCCGATTGAAATTAACCACGACTATGACATTCTTATTACAAGTGAATTTTTTTTCTATGCAAGACATGAACCATATTTTATGCACCATGTTTGGGTATGTGAACGTATGTCAAAATCTCGTTTTGAGTTGTGCATGCTATTTTTTGGGTTATCAGAAAAAAAGAATTTAAAATAATTGCCAATAAATATCTAACATGAAATTGACATAAATATTAACTAAAAATATCAAAGAATGTTTAAAAACAAAATTTCACTTTAAAATGCGTACACTTTTGAACCTCTTTCGCCAATTTGTTTTATTTTCTCTTGCGACAAAGTATTCGATTTCAAACCACATAAAAAATTCGATTTGGTGAATTTGGAAGCACCAAACATGTGATTTCAAAATCAGAGTTGAGTGTGGAAAATTTTGTAGAGCGGTTTTTTGAATGAATAAATATTGCAATTCCATAATTCACACACAAAATTTTCAATTCGAAGCCATGGTACAGAATCCCGCAGCATTTTCGGAAAATTTTCACATGTCCTCGTATATTTTCAAGACATTGTTTGCGTTGTTGGAGCCCCTCATGATCCCTAAATGATGATAATAAAATATTTATATTATAATAATATTTTTTTCACAAAATCGACCAGTTTATTGCCCTGCGAGATGCTGCGATTTGACGCCTCTTGATTATTTTCATTGACGGTACGTTAAATCCACGTTTTATGCTGACAATCCAACTCCTCTTGATCAATTTTAGGGCAACCTAACTCGTACCATTCATTAAAAAACACAATAAGACATTGTAGAGATTGGACTGACTGGATAATTGTTAAAATATATAAAAAATAAATGCCATGGAATTTCCCTCCAACCAGAGTAAAAACCTCATTCGATACATACATTTTCCGCTGTTTTATTTCAACTTAAAGTTCGGACGCTCCTAAAAAAACCCCCTTTATTTATTTATAAATTTATGAGAACTATTTTACGAAGCGATATCTTAACACTCTTTTTATCGCCTATGAGCTTTTTAGAGATGTCAATGCATTATGGGTAATCCCTCCGGAAGGCTTTACACCTAATTCTGTTTTTACACGGTAGATACATACGTTCCAGAAAAAATCGTGTAAAAAAATATATGAAGTAAATGCTTATGAAAATAAATAACTAAATTTCCAAAAGATTAGGTTAATAAAAATATTTTCTTTAAAATTTCAATCAAATATCTTTTTTTTAATCGTGCTAAACCGAATGAAATTCGCCGTGTTTTTTCAAAACCGTTTAAAAAAGACTGAAAGAAGTATACCCTATATTTGGAGGAAAGGAGATTCATGCATGATTTATTACAATTTTCTATTCGGAATGCCCCGACTGTAACCGGCTCACATGCTTTTATGCCTAAAAGTGCATGATAAGAATCTTTCACAAAGCTTCTAATCAATCTAAAAAAAATCTTGAATCTTAAGCTTTTTCCAATTCTTCCCACTCTGCCAATTATAAACATTCTAGATGTCGCAAGATGTCCCTAGGGAAAATATAGCGATTTTTTTTTTTATTTTAACACATAATCTTGTAAAATGGACCTTTATTAAAATTCAAATTATTATCTATTCCAAGCTACTCCTATCTGCCTACAGATAGTAGGTATTGGTATTGGGTTTATTAATTTCTTTAAAAATTATCAAGGGTTACTGTCTACGACACAGTTGATTTTAGAAAAGTTTCTCAAAAAGGCAGGTCTTAAGTACGAATTTAGAAAATTTTTAAAGAGATTTAAAGAAAATATTTTGTTTTAAATTGCTATATCCTTAAAATTGGTATAAAATAATTCTTTTGGTATACATACATAATCACATCCTCGAAACGTTGTTAAATCGAAAAAATGAAATTCAGACAGACCCAAGATTTTTTTTGTGCAGCCTTCGAAACCAGACATTAAAAAATTGGCACTTGGAAATTGCTGCTCCCTACATCCCGCCCTCGACATTCACTGCTGATTCAACACACAGCAATGCGCCTGTGCAGCCCAACCGAATGGAAAACTAATTACCAAAGGTAAATAATGGAAAACGAACAATTAAGAAATGGCTACCTGTTATCCTGTTGTTGTTATTGTTAGTAGATACAAAGCGGAAGTACAGATACATTAGTCAAACAGTAGGCATTAGGTTAAGAGGGGCTAGCTCAATTAGATGGGTGCTGACAAATTGCGCACCAATTGTCCTAATTGTTTTTCAATGGTCAATGGCAAAAAAGAGAGAAAAAGGAATTTGAATTTCGAACCGGAAATGTGCGCGACCAAATGTGAAAATGAAGCGCATAAATTTTCCAAGTCAAATGGTAAATTTAATTTCAAGGCTTATCAGCGAAACTGAAAATTATGCGCGCTGACGTGTGGAATTTTTTTTTTTTTTTATTCTGGGCAGGCTGACAGTTCCTAGGCAAAGTCCACGGGCCCAAGTGCTGTGTAAATTAGCTAAGAGACAATTTACTTGAGCATTAACATTTTCGCAGTAATGCAAACGGCTTTCGGGGTTTGCACAAGATAGAATAAGCTGAAATATGTGAAGAAGGTTTTGTTGTTTTGGCATTTTGTTTAATTACTTAAGATCAGCTAGCGGAAGTTGTGCTGTTTATCTGCTCAAGTCCCAGATACACGCGACTTGGTTGGTTGTGTAAATCACGTTTTGCTCTTGGAAAAATGAAAGTAAAATTGGGCGAAAAACGCTTAAATTCGGCGCAATAGAAATTTACATGGAATTGTGTAGTCTTTGAACCAATATTTGTTATAAACAGCTAAAGAATTAAAATCCTAGAGATTTCTGTGTGAAGTTTAAATTATTTTTTAATTCATTTGAGATCTATTATAAATCTGAAAATCAAATAAGTCAAACAACGAATTTGAAGGTTTAGGATTGCAGTGAAGATTTTAAAAATGCGAATAGGCCGACATAAAATGACTGATGAAAAGTTTTAGCTCTTATTTACATATATAGGGTAAGGTGGGGCAAACCCGACCCCACTGTTTCTCAAATACGGCAATACTAACGCGAGCTCGAAAAACCATTCAATTTGGAACATATCTGTGCTTAATCAGCCAAACCAAAAATAAGCGGTCGGGTTTACCTCACCATTTTTGAAAATGACAAAAATTTTAATTTTTTTGAAAAATGCTAATGTCTCAAAAATTAATAATGGTCACACCTTACCCTATGTATAGCTAGAGATTTGCATAAAATCTATTCTTTTTATACAATTACAAAATGCCAATATGGAAAAATATTTATTTTAACATTCATAAAATTGATCAGTTTGGTTTATTTATGGCAAAAATTATTCACAAATTGCTTCACAAGCTAGCTTTAGTTTTACTAAGAAAAACAGTATCCGAATACCTATACTGCTCAATTTTGAGCATCATTAAAAACAAACCATAATGAGTGCTGCCCCTTATAAGTGTTTAGACCTTAAGCTCAACTGCAAATAAGTGTGTATGCTTAAGCTGCGTATGCTTAATATTTTTTTACTAATTAGTTTTCAACAAATTTATAGACGACATGCGTTTCCGCAAGTTAAACAAATGTTTTGCCATGCTCAAAAAAGGTCAAAATGTTGGAAAAATTTTGTACAAAAAAAAAAAAAAAGGCATAGAAATAAAATAAAAATCTATCAAAGTGCCACCTGCATGGGGGCAAAGCCGGCATATCAACGCCTGGATGACGCAGCGTTCAAAATAAATGAGCAGCAAAACGGCAGCAACAAGAAACCACAACAACAACAACCACAAGTTGGAGTAAAGACAAGAGGACCACCATGATGTTACGACGTCTACAAATGGGCAAAGCATACATAAATATACAGTATAAGAAATAAAAGATGCCAAATAAAACGAAAAACAATTTTGATCATGATGTATAATTAAAAGGCAGACACAGACACATACAAAGAAATACACGCACAAAATTACACATACACACTTGTAGATGCTACAACATGTTGCCTGCCAGTGGCGTAGGCAGCGGAATTTGGAGGATCAGTTAGCTGCATGAGTTTGGTAAGCATTTTTTTATAAGTCTACAGATTACAACATTTTTGGAAAAGTCATGATATTTATATCGTCATCAAAAATTTATTGAAAAAAAAAGTATATCAAAAATCAAATTTATAGCAACAAATTTCGGTTCATTCCAAGAAACTTTGCAAAGTTCGGCACATATAAGAAATTTAAATGTTTTCAGATTTCTGATTGAGCAAAAGGATTCAAAAACCTTGGTAAATGCATCCATAAAATCCTAATGTCATAAAAATTTGATGTGGAGCAGTTTATAGGAAAAACTGAACATATTTCATAAATGAACAACAACCTCTTAAAGTAGCGATTTAAATCTATCTTTCAACCGTGGATCTCCGCATAAATTTTAACGAGAATTATAAGAGGACTCCTTTAAAACCCGATGCGTCTTCTAGATCTATCTAAGCTTATTTTAAAAACTTTTTTTCTAGCCAAACAATCCAAGAACTTTTATTGCTAGGACAGTGGCTTACACTTTAGCTTTATTAAAATTTAACAGACCATGTAGAATGTTCTACTTTGAAACGTATAAAGGCAACTCAAGGAATTATACAAAAACGAACAAGAAAGCCGATTGTTATCTGTAATTTTTACAAGATCTGAGTAGAACTCTAAACAGTTCTCATCGAGTTGAAAGAAGAGTGTCTAAAAAGAATTCTGTGAATTTGGTGGCCCCAACGAATTTCGAACAAGGACACATGAACCACAAGTAGCGTATGAGATTAAACGCCGAAAATTGAACTGGATCGGTACACAGTAAGCCTGTCTTCGCTGGAACCCACAAGGTTCTAGACGTCCCGGGGCGACAGCAAGGACATGGAGGCTTACGATTGAAGAAAAAATGCGAAAAGCCAATTATACCTGGAACAACTACACTGTTAATGCTCGTAACAAAGTTAGATTTAAGTTAATTGTTGAGGCTCTATGCTCCACTTAGGAGTCAAGAATACATAGTAAAGGGTCATCAATCTTGAGGTTTTTTTTTAATTGGGTTTTTTTGATAAATCACGCGTGAGTACTGTCAAGTTGCCATGTGTTTTTTATTTAGTTTTCATTGCCATTTCATCATTGAAAAACTTACACCCGAATAACGTTTACAAATGTTTACAATGTTTTCAACCAAAAGTTTTGAAATCATCGGTCCATATTTCTTCAAAAATGACGCTGATCAGACCGTAACCGTCAAATGGCGACCGTTATCGCACCATGATAACGAATTATTTGCTACCTGAAATTGAAGCCCGAGATCACGACGACATTTGGTTTCAACAAGACGGCGCTACTTGCCACACAGCCCGTGAAACAATGGACATATTGAGGAACCAATTCGGACCGGAGAATTGGCCAACAAGAACGTGTGATTTATTTGAAATTTTTGTGTTTTTTTGCATTTAAAAAAAAAAAAAAACTCAAGATTGATGACCCTTTAGTAGTAGTAGTAGTAAAAGAAGAGTTGCATATTGCAACTTTTCTGGTACCAAATTTCAACACAAAAAAAAAATGCTTAAGCTTAGATATTGACTATGCACAGAACTATTTAGCAACAAACCCGCAGCTTAATTTGCTTTCCAAAATAATGCAAGATTTTCTTTAAAATTTTCACACTTTTCTTCTATAATAAAATAATTTCATCTAAACACAACTGCCAAATAAATTGTATTTAATGCTTCGTTATACAAACCCCCTTGCCGCTCGCAAAAAGCTAACCACGCCACTGTTGCCAGCTGACTGTGCAACTTCGCACTTCAAAATTAAGTACAATTAGAGTGCGGCTGCTGCCGTTTGCTGCAGCAACAAAAGAGATAGCGCGATCAGAGGCGGAGCCAATGCACAGCTGTTGTGTGATTTTCAAAATGGAGGCGCCAAACAAAGGTGAGCACGCAAGAGAGAGCACGCTAGCTGGCAGAGCGCAAGCAGCAGCCAATCATAAGAGCGCAATTGTATCTTGTAGCTGTATCTGTACGTAGTGTGTATCGATCAATGGCTTGGAAACTCGTCAAGCTCGTTCCAAGCGGGCACTACGTCGGCGGCACATCTTTTATTTTATTTTGCTTTATTCTTATTTTTTTCTTTCTTACTACTATTAGCAGCGTCGGCGACATTTTTGAAACTTGTTCAGTTGATATGCGAACTTAGTGAGCGCAAGTCACGAGTGTCGGCAAAATTCATGCTCACGATGATGACGTATCTTAGAATTGTGTTTGTTATTGTTTTTGTACAATCACCATCATCATCATAATCAAATTAACACCCACGCATATTGAGCGTTTTTTTTAGTGTGTGACTTAAACGGTAGCTGTGATTTGCATAATTAACGCTAATCAAACTCACCTCGTGCCTGCCCAAAAATAAATCACTTATCAGATATATTTTGTATATAGTATATATATATAAATAGCATTGCCATTGTGTTTATGTGCAATTGTTCAAGTGACAAAGTTTTTAACTAAAGTGTGAAACATTTAGACTTAAAATGATTACCATGAACGAGTTGGTGGATCTGCGCATGCAACAACATATAGCGCATGAGATATATAGACAGCAGATCATGCAGCGCATACCAGGTAAGGACACATCTGTATGGTAGTGTGCCAAAAATCTCTGAGCTGTCATTTGAATGAGATTTCTAGCACAATGGTGTAAAACCAATCAAACGCTTTAAACTTTGGCTCATTAATGCAAAATGCAAAAAGCTGTTAAGCATCATTAGCATTAATGGCCATATCATTTGACGCAAATGGAGCGCTTTATGCCTTGGTAACTTAATACCAAGGTTGGTCATTGACGGCGGCTTCTTTATGATCGCTCATAAAGCTGAGTAATGTGGGAAAGTAATCGTTAATTTGGCAATTTAAAAATGGCGTTGGGATGTTTTATTTGCAAACAAAACATCAAATGTCTTTTAAGTATTATAATTTGTTGCTTTTGCTCAAAAGCCATTTGATGTGCGTTTTATATTGCAAGAAAAAATTTTAATTAGAGTTCGCCAAACTTTGCAGATACTTAATGCAATAATTTACGCTTTTATGGTTTTGACACAATAAATGTCCCAAATCCTGTTTAAATATAATTTTTACACCTAAACAACATTCTGGTATTGCTCATATCTTACCAAATCATTGCGTACATACTCTTAAATCGGAGAACTTTTGCTAAGATCAACTTGATGTAAATTATTTTGAAATATTCACAGCAATTCGGTGAGACAGATAACTTTTTGAAACCAAAAACTTAATTCGAATACACTAAAAAGATTTTTCAGAAAAAAATGTATAACAAAAACTTTCTTTCGACAATATTATCCTAAGATTCCAAATCAATCCTAATGTAAAGCGTTAACAGTTTCTGGTATATTTTTTTGTAAGTGTTTATAAACTTCCAAGCAGTGAACCGAACCCCACAAGAAAGATTTGAGGGTTGCATCAGATATTGAAATTATTGTAATCTATAAACTTTTTTCGAATATTTATTCCATTAATATTTTTAAGATATTAAAACTATCCGTAATTTTAAAATATTTCATATTTTTATATTGAAAATTGTTAAAGCTATTTAAATATTTTTAGTGGAATATTAATACTGATTTAGATCTTCTCTTTATAAAGGTGTTTAAGCTTTGAGTACGCTTTTTCTATGAAACTATTTTGGCAACCTTCAAGTTTCCCGTTCTCATCACAAACCCTATGCATAACCCAGTAGAAAAGGATCATTAGAGTAATTCCCTAAAAATAACCAAGCTCTATAGTAGGTAACCATAGTATTTAAAGAGAAGATTAAAAATCAACTTCATAAAGATATCAGAAACTCCTCTTTCTTCTGAGTAAATGCCGAAATTTTTTGAATTTGGCAATATTTTCATAGCCCGGATAAAGCGAATCAGAAGCTGATTCACAGCGCTCAAACTTTAATAGTTTATAAGCAGGAACGGATCCAGGATTTGGTCATAGGGAGGGTTTTTCACTTCGAAGTGTATATGTATATATCAGAAGTCGCAAATCCATTTTTCCAACTTTTTGATAGGTTCGGACCCGAAAACCAACCATCGTGGATCCGGCATTTTTTTATTAGATATTGGGATAAATGTTAAATTTTGTGGAATTCTACATTAATTTTTTATACTTTTGAAAAATCGAGTTGTTCTCAATTCGGAAATCTGAAAGAATACTCATAAAAAGCGCCTTTAGTCTATAAAGAATTTTATTGTAATGTTCTAAAAATTGACAAACACTAAACTTTCTAGATCCAGAAAAAATTTTAAAATTATATAGGTACCTATAAGTTTCTTAATTTTCGATGTACAAAACCTATATTTTGGAAAAAAAAATAAAATGCCCTGGTAGGCATGGCTTACTATTTGTTATAGTTAGTTTATTTATAAATAAATAAAAAAAAAACTGACATAAAACAGATTTCTATAGAAATTGGCAAATCTTAAAACTTTAATTGTAGATTTTGTAGCGTGTAATTGCGAACCATATCTCTTTCATAGTTTCGCGGTCAGAAAAGATATCATGTGACTATAACTTTATTTACAGAATCTTTGGCACACGTTAGAGTGATAGATTAAAAATATTTCACCAAATCAGTTTATGTGATCACTTAAATCTAAAAGCCAATTTCTAGTGTAGTACTTTTCAAAACTAACCCGACAATCATATAACCTGCTTACAGATCCCTTTCCCCCCATGCTGACGATACCCATACCGCGGCACGTGATAATGCCGCGTGTCACGCTGCCTGGCGTAGAGATGACGCTGCAAAATGATGAGCTCTGGAAGCAATTTCATCAAATTGGCACGGAAATGATCATCACAAAGAGTGGCAGGTAAGTGTATCGAACGACAACATCTAGCTAACGACTTTGATGTCGCGACTCGCGCCCAAAAAAACTTTTCAAATGAAATTAAAACGAAGATTGGTTTGGAAAAACAAACGTCGAACATTGAGCCTCGAGTGCATTAGCACATAGCCGACAACGACGCTGATGATGACGACGTCAACGTAGACAACGTTGTGAAAACTAATACTTGAAGAAAAACAACGCTTGGTTAGGGGCATGGTCATGGCATGGCACTTAGAAGCGCCTGGAAGACGCTTTAGATCTTGTCGGCGGCGCTGTTAAACGCTCATTAGACGCAGGCGCCTGCAAATTGTTTACAGCGACGTCGCGACAACAATTTTCACAGGCAAACAAACGGAAGGATGCATTGGCCAGGATGTGAAATTTGTGTACGTTGGCTGGACATGACGACAACAGGTATAGGCAGAGCCAACCAAATGGCCAGCTTGACTATCGCACGAGGCGTAAAACGAACAAGTTCGTTGGCAGTTTGCGTGCTCTTCAAGCTGTAACGTGATCGTGTCTTTGTCGCTTTAATGAAATATCAAAGCGCAAGCGCCTAGAGATATTGTATCTGCTAGATACTAGTATGTGCGTACAAACTACCTAACTAGTGAGTGTCCGGCACTTGCTCAAATGTGCGTAAAGTGGCGTCATCGTAATTTATTATAGGCCCAGTACGGACCAAAACACAGTGGGACGTCCTTTTAGTCGGCGTTTTTTGACTGCTACGTTCTGACGATCTTACGTTATTGCTCGCCTGCTGCTGCTGCAGCTAGTGGCATAAATCTTAGCTTCAAGGATACTTTGTCGACGTTGTCGTGGTACGTCGTTTCAACGTTCTTGTCATCTTCTATAACGACGTTTTATTGTGGCGCCTGTCTGCTGTACGATCTTTTCAACTGTATCTGTCAGATACATGGCTAGATACAGAAGGCGCGCGCGAGCGCTCATGCCCTTTTGACAATGACCACAGCTTGTCAGACAGATACGAGCAATTTCACACTTGTTTGCGATGCTGCCAGCGCGATAAGAGCAGAACTCCAAAGGGTTTTCGAAAACAAAAAAAACAGAAACAACAAAAAATTAACATAACTTTTTGGTTATATGCAACGCAACAAATTTTGGAGAAACTTGTATGCACAAAAACAAAAACCAAAACTGTTTCAACTCTTTCTATAAATTATTCATAAGGTCTGCGTATTAAATACTTTTTATGCTCATGAAAAATTGTTTATGTGAAATGCGTTGCAGTTGCAGTTGCAGTTGGACCACTGAGACCCACTGTGAACTATCTATATATGGTTATATATGCATAGATCTGAGTCTAAATGTGTGTTGTTGTGCAATCGATTTGAATTTTTAATGATTAGGCGCCAGAGTGCCACCGTGTAGTCGCTGTCGTAGCTCCAAAATGCTTCCCCCACCCTCACTGCCATAAAAGCTAATTAGTTGAAGCTGTTGCTCTGACTTAGCCTGGGTGGTAAAAGCCAAGACAAGGCACATAAAAGCTATAGAACAAATGAGGCAGTCATTTATATGTAGGCATAAGTATTAATGAATGGCTTGAATGAAACGGCTTAAAATGAAAATGACTTTGTCACGAAGCTTTTAGGGCTAAAGACAAGATTATAGCTTAAATGTATATGCATGAGCCTTGAATGAGTGCTACAGAATGTCTCGGCGAACTTCATGAATAACTAAAAAAAGCAAAACTGCAAGTTGGACTTTCTCAAAAGTTCTCTTTAGCCATAATAATCAACTTAATTCAAGTTTTGAAAGTCTTCTTAATAATTAACTATTATGTATCCCAATTTTGCAAATCTACAAAACCACAAAACTGGATTAAATGTTCAGGAATGTCAGCGCATATTAAACATTTCTACTAAACTTGTCACCATTAAGACCGCAATCTATTCCATGACGAAAGTCTAACAAGCAAAAGCACAAACCGCAAAGTTAATCTCTTGCATTAAATAACAACATTCCATAGTTCTCCTACTATTTAGGGTAAAGTCTTGTGGGTTTATTAGAGCCTGTAAGCTTGCACTAAGTCTACTCCAATTTTAAAGACATAAGACTTGACTGGGGTTACATCGTGGTGATCGGAAGAACCAACTCTATAAGTTCTAAAAAAGATACCAAACTGTTTTGAATAAGCCGCCATACTGCCAAAACTGTCTTAAAGAACACATATCATAAATATCTTTTGTACTAATTATCATTCGTACACTTAATCGAATCCAATAAATCTTTGTTGATCCATCATTGAAAAACAAAAAGATGGCGTACGCTAAAGTCGGGCTTCGGAATACCCTGTACCACCACATTGCAATTAAATCCGATAGATTGCTTAAGAATTCCAAAAGATATTTATTTGCAAAATTTGCTTACGATAGGGGTTATAGGGGTCTTATAGGGGTTATATGATATAGTCAATCGATTTTGACCAAATTTGGTACAGTGCTGGGGAACTCTGAAAGACTATCAAAAACTAAATTTGGGTACGATGTCTTCACAAACAAACGAAAAACAACGAATTTTGCACCAAAATGGTTTTTGACCTATCGGTCCTATGAGCTAACCAAATTTGAGTACGATAAACAAACGAATTATCTATCTAAAACTTTTGGGTCTCCGACGACTACTTCTGTCTGTTACATACATTTTCGGCTTTCACAAACTTAATATACCATTTAACATCAGGTACAAGGTAATAAACACTACAAAATCGATCTGGAAAATTATAGCAAGGACATAGTTTTCGGATGTACTGTCCATTTCACTTGAGACAAGATGCTAGAGATGAATCAAAGTGGTCATTAAATATTCTTTGTGGCCTCGGGGAAAACTTTAACTTATCAGCTCCCAACTTATTATTGTCTTAGTGCCATTGTCAAATCAAAAAAATCTGTACTCTGGATTTCATTGGGATAGACTAGACCAGGCGCGGATCCAGAATTTGGTCATAGAGAGGTTTTTCACTTTAAAGTGTATAAATCAGAGTTCGCCAAAAACATTTTTTCCAACTTTTGGAGGGTCCGACCCGAAAGCTCCAGGCATCCGTCACTGCTCTAGACAGACTTGACTTAAATCATTCATATTTTACCCAGGCAGATATTAGAAAAGCCTTCAAAAAAAGACGATTTATATATTTTCTCTTATTGTAGAATACTTTAGTTTTGGAGTTGTTTCGAAAGCAAAGTTCACTCTACTTACTTAGCGCTGAAGCTTGGGAAGAACCCAAATGGCAAGTGGGTCAGACGTAGTAAACGCTCTACAAGATGGTAGCGATCAAAATACAAAAAATTCCCGGATTATTATTTTCTCGCTCTTTAATATGTTAAATCAGAAATTCTTATCCGATAGTTGTAAGATTTTAACGATAAAATATATTAAGCCGTAGAGTAGTACATTTTTTTTTTCTATCAATGCTTTATAAAGCATCGTGTAGTAAACTATTATCTAAACGCAGTACTTGTCTCATAATTCAATAAGATCGATTTAAACTCTTATTTTGTATATTAAATTCTCGGTATGCCTTGGATTCTTTCCTTTATAACTTTATTTTCTCACAAACTCAATATACCTTTTTTCAGAAGCGTAAAAACAACTTAACAATCCTCGCTACATGCCCCTCCAAACTCATTTCTATCACACTCTCAAATTACTGCACCTGCATTGAAATATCTGAACCGCTCAGATCGAATTTTGTATCTGTTAATTATGCGCATATACGCGCCAAAGATATCGATCTTAACAAATCGTTTGTCAAAAATGCACAAGCAACTTTTGAGAACGCATGCGGACCGGCTCTTCATTTGGTAGTTGCCAAAAACAAAAATTAAATAAACCAAAAATAAAACGAAAAATGAAATTCTAAACCACATAAACGTCGAAATATTTGTATCTGTTGGATGTGTGTGCGTTGGTCTAATGAAATTCAGCAACAACCACAAGTCAGAGATGGAATCAAATTAAATTTAAGCAAACCAAAAATGCCACAAAAGTTAAATTAATTAATCATCGAGCCCAAAAATAAAAAAATAAAATAAATACAAAAATCATTGCCAAAAAAAAAAAAACTCAAACTAAACAAGCGAGAGATACACTCAAAAAAATTAGTAAGCTTTGCTTGTTTTTTAAGTACAATAGGAATATGTTATATGAACATGAAATAAAATTTATATTTGAAAACACGTGAATATGACAAATAAAGTTAAAGGGATAATTAAAGGTAAATGGAAATCCTCCAATTTGAAAAAAAAAAAAAAAAGAATGATCGAAAGGGCAGAATTATAGATATTTTTTCGAAGGAAAACCGATTTTTTTTAAATACAAAAAAATACTCTATCACAAAATCTATTCCATAGAAAAATGTATTAATTAGCATTAATTACATAATTAAATTATGTAAGCTACATTTTTTAATTTAATGTAGATACATTTAAAAAAAAAAAAATTCTAAATTCATTGAAAATAAATAAGCAGTGATGTATTTTTTACTAAAAGGAGACACAAAACCGATTGACTGCTAATCGATAAATTCATCGGCATTAAGAACACTCGAAGTCGTACTTTAATAAAGATTGGAGTTTAACCTTTGGCACAAGTCTATTAAATTTTTGTTGGTGACGGGATGATTCCAATTGTGGCTAATAGTGCTCGGCTGAATCCATAAATCCATAGTTACAATTATACTTTTTTGAAAATTTGAGTAACATTTTTTTAAAATAAACATATTTTCAGTTAGTCGCGCATACTCCGGAAAACGGATTTCAATTTCACCAAACCGAATTTTTCATTTGGTTTGAAACCGAAGGTTTTGTTGCAAGAGGAATTAAAACGAATCGGCAAAATAGGTTTAAAAAAGGACGCATTTTATACTGAAAATAATTTTTTAAATATTCTTTGATATTCTTAGATTATATTTAGGCCAACTTAAAGTTAAATATTTATTGACAATTATTTTAAATTATTTTTTTTTGACAACCCAAAAATTAGCATTAACAGCCAAAACGATTTTTTTTTTGTGTGCAGTTATCATACACGAACACATGAAAACGGAAATATCGACAAAAAAATTTGTTTTCTGGAGCACGAATCCGAATAAAATTATTCAGTTTGGTTTTTTCTTGTTCCGGAGCACGGCTGACTAAAGACTAAAGAATACAAATATTTTTACTGACCGAACACTATCATCCACAATAAGAACTATCACGCCAACAAATTGGGTATTGTCCAGTATTATACAGTGTCCACATAAATAAGATATAAGATTAACTTAGCCCTTAATAGTTCGGTCTATAAAATGACTACACGTACCTAAAGCTTTTGCATACTGCTAGATAAGTCCTTTACTCTTGAAATTTCCAATTTCAAAAATTCAATGATTCTAATAGCGTTAGTTTTTCTCGCAGTGTACACACAAATGCACATACACAGCAGCAAATGTTTTAGGCTGGCGCCAAGTGCCATGACCACCTGCTGTGCCTTGGCAGCAGCGACTGCATCCTTGTTAGCACAGCGCAAACGCGAGCCCTGATCTTGGATAGAGGGTCTGAGATGCAGCGCGGCGCTTGGGTTCGTTTTGGTCCTGCCTTTATTTGTTTTTGCTGCGCCTGCGCCTAATTACATGGCTCTCAAATATGGTATAAAAAAAAAAAAAAAACTCATAATTAAATATTTGTAACGCCCTCGAATGTATTCTTTGTTCTGATGTGTTTGCTTGTCGCTTTCGTAAAATATTACCTAATCTTGTTGACTTTATTTGTGCCGACGTTTATTGTGTAACTCACTTTAACTTATTTTTCTTACTTCTAGACGCATGTTTCCCTCAATGCGTCTGACTGTATCAGGCCTAGAAGATGAGTCCAGCTATTGCGTTTTGCTGGAGATGGTGCCCATTGGCGATTGTCGCTACAAGTTCTCGGGATCTCAATGGGTGCCCGCTGGCGGTGCCGAGCCACAAAGTCCACAGCGTATGTATTTGCATCCTGATAGCCCAGCCACGGGCGCACACTGGCAGGCACAGCCCATACTCTTCAATAAGGTCAAGCTAACCAACAATACCTTGGATAACAGTGGGCATGTAAGTATGATAAGTGATTACAGGAAACTTGCCATTCTGTAACTATGCTTGCGACACCTTTAGGTTGTGCTCGCGAGCATGCATAAGTATCAGCCGCGTCTGCATGTCATACGCACCGCTGATCTTGCACAGATTCCATGGGCTCCTCAACAAGCTTTTGTGTTTCCCGAGACTGAATTTGTTGCTGTGACGGCATATCAGGTAAGTTTCCAAACAATAATTAATTTAGCAAGTGGAAAAATTGTTAACCCTTTTGTCTATGAGCGTATCCTAAAATCCTGCTTCGTGAACTAAAAGCTAAATTTAATGATTTCGAGTTCTTACAAATTTCGTTATTGTTCCAATCAAAGCATGGTACGAATCCCACGATTTTGAATTGCGAAATCTATACAATTTGTTTTGTTGCATTAGGTCTCCTTAAATTTGCTTTAAGAACCCAAATATAAACATTTGGGCTTATCGATTTACGGCTTTGCATGCCACAATGATCATGCCCTAAGCAACGGCTGTTCGAGGAACGCTCTACGTCAGGTCGTTACCCGATACGATCAGAAGAAGAAGAAGAAGTTCTACACAGACTCCATTATAGAATAAGCTTTGCGTCTGTTAGTCTTATCTCTGAGCCCAACAACGAATTTCACCAAATGCTTTCAAAAGCTCACACAAACAATTCCCATTTCCATTTCTCTCAAGTCTAAAATCACTTAAAGCAAAGTCTTCTGTCCAAAATTTTAGCTCTACTCAGTTTTTAGGGGTAAAGGCACTGACTGCACTGATCAATATGATAGCCCAGTGGCAATTTTTGCCAATTCATTGAGCCTAACCAGCTAATTAGTCAATTTCGTGGCAATCGCTCACGCCATAGGTAGCTGGCCAATATGGCTCAAATTAGCATGTAACGCCCTTTTGTCCAGACGGCGCCTGCCAGCCAAGTCAATGCCGAAAGTCAGTCGTTCGGTGTGTGCTGCTCTGGCATTTGTTGTTTTAGGAAGTTGGATAGCCACATCCTTGTTAATTTGAGCGCTTGCTGTGTTTTTGTCTAGAGATACTGCGAGTCGTATGTCTCAGTTTCAGTTATGAACTGTCAGTAATGACGCCAGTCGGCTGTGCCTGAGATCTCTAATTAGCAAGATCACTTCAACTGATCGTCACAAAAGTTGTCAAGTCATTTTGTTGGGTCACTCGATCTCGTCGTCATAGTCGTCGTCATCGTCATCGTCATCGTCATCGTCGCCGTCTGACTGTGGTGTCAAGTGGCCATGTTACTTAACGCCAGCTACTGCTGCTACTCCGGTTTAAGGTTATGCTCATTGGGTGCGCAACAATCGTCATATTTCACGCAATTTACAAGCTCATTACTTGCAACTGTCTGTAGCTTCCTATGACTGCTGCTTAACCAAGCCATAACGTTCCATTTCAATTCACAGAATGATCGCATCACCAAGCTGAAGATCGACAACAATCCATTTGCAAAGGGCTTCCGCGAAACGGGACAATCACGCTGCAAACGCAAAATGTCTTCATCGCCAACGGATGAAGATCAAGATCAACCTCAGCTGCAGACTCAAAACCAGACAACCCAGTCGCAGTCACAGAACACGCTTGATATGTCGCCAGCAAAATCAACGCTGACAAGCTCCAGCGATGCGACAATCTCATCGATTTCTGCCGAGCCACAGTCCAACAACAGCGACTACGATGGACCTCAAATTAAGCGCCTAAGATCAAATGGTTCCGCCTGCTCGTTATCCTCATCACTAGACGGTGCTGAGCCTGGCGCCAGCATTTGCATGCCGCCCATTGCCGGCGCTCTATCGCCGCCAATACCCGCTGCCAGCTCCTTTATGCAGCATTTCCAACAGAACATGCAGACACTGCTGCGACCTTCGCTCGTGGACTTGGCCTGCACGTATTTTGGTCGTCCTATGCAGCACGAACAACAGAGCTTATATGCTGGGGCGGCAGCTTCACATTTGTATGCTCCAGCTTCCATTTTACAAGCAGCAATGCCAGCACTTCCTGCTTTAACGCAAAGGCCTCAAGGCATTTCCGTCGAGCAGACGCAGCTGTTGCAACAATCCGATGATTCCACAAATGATGAGCTGGATGTGGGCTGTGAGGCAACTACACAGCAGCAGCAGCAACAAGAAACACCAGCTGAATCACACAACTCACCGCCACTAAAAAGCAGAGGTTTTAGTATCTCAGCCATATTAGGTGGAGGCAGTTAATAATCTGTACTGTAAAAAGCTTTTCCAACCGGATTACTAGTGCCTTCTATGGAAATAAATTGCAAATCTCTTTATATTTAACTTGATATTAACTTAAGTGTTTGGTTAACAAATGAAACAATAATAACTTGATATTATGCCAATTTTAGTTTTTGTTAAAATCTCTTTTAAAAATACTTTGTTATAATCTTTGGGCTGATTAGCGTTTAAACTTAACACTAAGTAAAAGTATATGCTTAAAATAAAACAGAATTTAAAAAAAAACGAGTTATAAGGATTTTATCATTTCAACTCTTCGGCGGGGAACCCGCTGTGTGCAATTTCAAAGCCTGCACACCCACACGCTGCTGTAGGTAAATTACCCAGATGAACATGTAGCTAACAATCTGGGCAGGTTAAACCTTTATCTGTAGACCAGCATCTAACGGCAGCAGACACCAAAACTAGAAATCACAACTTCCGCTAGACATTAATCCCAACCAATTTACAAGATAAACGCTAGAATTTCAACAACATCATCAACAACTGCATACTAAACTATGCAGACAACAACTATGACGACGCCGCAGCATCCCGCCATCCATTAGCCACACAAAAAGATGAGTTCGTCTGACTTGGACCAGTCTACTACATAATTTGTTTGCAATTAAATAGCTCGACAAGGCATGAAATTCAGTTGCAGCCCTATAAGATGGCAACAGTTGCAACAGCAGCAGCAGCAGCAGCAGCAGCAGCATCAGAAGCAAAGACCCTAGAGACCTAGAAAATATTTATGAAATGGGCAGATACCAAAACGTAGTGCATATAAAGATCAACAACAACGACGACGACGATATTCGTTATGTAAGTGCAGTTTGTTGTTTTTTTCTAAAATTTATTGGGCAAATCCCTAAAATGCAGCCAATGATGAAGTTTACGATGACATGGCGTCACCACCCACGTCCATGTCAAGCAGATCCAACTGTTGACTGATGTAACGAAATCGAAAGAAGGGCGTGTAGCCACTTGGTTGGGCCAAGGGTACATGTAGTCAGTCAGTCATGCAGTCAGCATAAAAAACAAACAAGCGAAATGACAACAAATAGTGCGACTTATAGACTACGAGATGCCCTACAAAATCTTTTAAAATAATAAATTGAAATCACTTGATTTTGGGCAGCTCGGAAATATATAGCACCTATTTGTGCCCTATGCTCCTCAAGGAGTTAAAGGAATAAAAGATTTGTGCAGCTTTAACGAATGTTCAAAGCTCGTTGAGTGGCCACGACTAAGATTATTTTTTCAATATATAGCCGCACAATCTCAACGCCTTTGGATAGACAGTAGTTGTCCATGGTATTAACGAAGTAAGTTCTTGAAATGACTGACGCTCTCAATGTACCTTGAAATTTGCCAAATAATAAGAAACATCTCCGGGTGACTTTTAGATGGCCCACAGTGTATCTTGCAACTGATTTCGTAGTTCAATGATTTCTCATGTGGTAACTTAAAGTAGTTTAATCCAGGTCCGGATCCAGTATTTGATCTTAGGCGGGTATTTCACTTCGAAGTGTATGTATTTATATCAGAGGTCGTAAAAAACTGTCAATCCATTTTTCCAACTTTGGGGGGGAGGGGGTCCGGACCTGAAAACTCCCCCGTGGATGCGACACTGTTTTAATCAATAATAATAATTTTGCAACCGATGCAGTTTTTTTAACCGATATAAACAAGTAACTTTCTTCAAAACGGGAGCTGAAATGAACACAGGCCCACAGGGCCTGATATAAAGCGATGAATCGGAATATAAGGTTCAAAAAACCCCTGCAACCCAGAGTTCTAAAATAACCTTCCTTTTTTTTTTGGTTGTTAACTATGTTTTTTATGAGTTTATAGGGTCACTGATACTGAATGCTAGGTCCAAAAACGCGAGCACATCAGGATTTTGTGATAACTTCTAAAATGTCTCGATTAATGGAGGGTTTTTATATTGCGTTTTTTACCCAATGTTCGAAGAATGTTGCGACTCGGTACATTCACGTATTTACTAGAATGGTTCTATTACCATAACTATGTTTATTCAGGGATGTGCTAAGCATGTCTCGAAATATCGGTAGAAAGAAAGATTTGCTAAGTTTTCTAACATACTTCTGATACACATAGTTTTGGAGTTTCACCTACCGGAGCAGAAGTCGATGATAAAAACGGGGTTTAAATAAAGTTTTAAATGTTGGTAATAAAAGTCTTAATTCTACAGGGTGGGCCATCTGTTGGTTTGGTTGTTAAACACTCATAATGCTCTTTAACATATGTCAAGTGCAAAACTACTCAATTTTAGTCATGGTAAAAAGTGGTACAGGCATACTATGGAAATAGTCGTTCTGTGAAAAATACAACCAGATGAGGATTCGCCAAAAAAAAGTCATCGAAAATTACGATATTCGTATACGTATACATGAGTAGTTTCAAACTTGCATTTGGTATATACATTTGCCCAATTTTGTTTGGAGAATAGACGAATAAAACGCAATTAACAAACAAACCAACAGATGGCCCACCCTATATGCTTTGCCAGGTTGTAATCTTACCGACCTATTGGGGATTGAACCCTTGCAAAATCGGCAGCAAGTTCTGTAACTTAAAAGCTAGGTATGGCTAGAGGGCGCATCTAACGTTAAAAACCGGCTTTATGCTTCTTCTTCTAGTTGATATCCTTTTTATACTAATATATTTTATATTTATCTTCCCAGTAAAATCTTGACGTTCTTGACTTGAGATAGCGAAAGAAAACTGATTTTATAGTTACGTTTTTCGAAGAAACTTGGATAGTGCAATGATAAATTAATACTCGGTAAACGTATTTACGATTTTCGGGAGTTCGCTATATTTGGTACAAATGTCTACATACATTAGTCTAAAATTAATCTACCCGCTGCTAGAGTATATAAAAAAAGCAACAATTTCAATTTACCAACGATTTGTTGCTTTTTCTATTCCCCCCAAGTCGCTAGGGAACTAAACGTTCTGTGGTTTTATTGAACGGGTGACAGATGTCGACATCTTTGGACACACTACATGCATATGCAAGTATGAGTGTGTGTTTGTTGACAGGCGCAAGGTTGTCCAATGCATTGAATGGCTCATTAAATGCTACCACTGACAATTGCTACTTGGCAGATGGTGCAGGTTCAGCTCGGTAGTTCCTCTAAGACCCGATCTATGGCATACATAGTGCTTACATATGTGTGTACGTGTGTAATTAATGCATTTCGCTGTTGGATTTTACGCGCGACATTTGTTGCCCTATGAAATTAGATACACTTTACGTGGCAACATTTTTGTTGTATGTAAACAAAATAAAAGGGGGGAAAAACCAAAAAGTAATTTCTTAAATGAAAGTTAATTAGTGTGTTTTTTTTTGTTTTTGTTGTTGTTGTATATCGGGGGGTGTGTCCAGAGGAAGTGCTAATGATTTAAAATGCTTTTTACGCTACGCACGCGTGGCTGCCACTTTAGAGCGAAAGATTAAGTACAGTGGCGTAGATAGCTTTTGCATTGGGAGGATAGTAAAGAAATCTTCACACATATATTTCTTAGGGCGTCTTAAGCAATGCCAAAAATTCTTCTGTAAGTTTGTGACTCAAAAGTCTTTCTTTTTTCTTTTTGATGTGAAAGTCCAAACATGAATTGGACATCGCCAGACGAAAGTTGTCTTGTATATTTCGAACCCCTAATCAAACCTTTTAAAATTTAATTTGTCCTTAAGACGACTGACATTTTTTTATGTAATCTGTATCAAACAACAAACTCATGTAGAATGCATCCCCTTTATTCTTCATCCATCTACGCCTCTGTATATATACGTACTACCAAAACTTATGCGCAGCTTCCAGTAGAGTAATTAACGGCAGAAAAACGACGCCAGCGAGGCGCGTGCAGTCTGGCCAAATCCAGCCAAAGGCCGAGCAGCTGTGCAATGCTTTGATTCATTAAAAGGATGCAAAAGTAGACCTTAGTAAACGTAAATCCAGTAAAGTGAGCCGGTAGCTAGGCCTGGGATACGATTTCCTGCCTGGCGTTAGGCAGATAGCCGCAAACAAAGCCTCAGTACTTGAGTTTTTATTGTTGCACATGCAAAATATATGGTTGGCAAAGAGAATGCAACAAAGCGTGGCCAGAAAAGGTTGCCGAAACCAATAACAATGCGTCGCCGGTGCCAAGCCATAAAGGGCAAGAATGTCTGGCCCACGTTCCGAGGCGCTGCCTAAGTCTTGGTTTTAAACTAGAGCAACAAACCCTCTAAGCAGGCTGTGTATGAGTATCTCAAAAACCAAGCAAGCAGTTTATGCAAATGGGCTCATATGGGTCGGTACAATTAAACAAAGCGTGTAATTTTTCAAACGTATCGTGTGAACAATGGCACAAACAATTAGAGGATAATGAAAATCACCCACTGTAGACATTTTGCCTGGGCACAATTAAAGATGAGCCCAGGACAATGTTCGCGGTCAAGTAGGTCTTTCTATGCTGCAGACTTAGGAGCATTGTAGCGGCTTTGTTTACAAGTCTATTGAGTGCAAACTGCTGCGCCCTAACTAACCGCAACATAATGCAGCTTAAATTTACATATGTATGTATGTACGTTACATATGTATATATTATATACTATGTATGTGTGTTGTAGGCACTTACCTGTTTTAATGTGAAAATTAAAAAGCGTAAAATTTGAATTTTTAACTGCAGCACTTTTGATGATTTAAGAACTGCATCCAAATTTTAACCCCTGACGCTACAAAGAATGCTAATGATCTGCATTTAAGTGTGGCCTTTTATTTAATGCACGTATTTGGAGTTAATTATGCACATAATGTGCGCAATAAACATCTGAAATTAATTTTTTAAACTAAAACAAAATTGTAACTAATTGGAGCACAGCAAAAAATGTATTTCATTATTTATTCACCACGAAATATTTTAACTCACCACGAAATGTTATCAACAATCTAGTGATGTGAATGCAATTTACTTTTGCAATGGTATATGCAACAAGAAGGTGGCGCTTACTGACACGTACTTGTGCTGAGTATGCAGCGCAACCAGACTTTAAATTGATACAACGAGAATTGGGAAACGTCCTTGCCGCATTAAACTCATTAAATAGGTTTATTTTTTAGTTTTATTAAAAAATAAAAACTAGGGATTATTTAATTATAAGCGACATTTGGTGTTTATAAAATTATCATTTACAAAAGGACCAAGTCAAAAGATTTATTTATTATGCTTACAAAAAAAAAATTATTTATTTATTTTTATTATTTGAGGCCCATACGCAGTTCGAAAAATTTCCCATTTGGGATTCTTTTTTTTATATGAAGTTTTGTCATTCCGTGCGAAATTTTTCGAGCTGTGTATGGGCCTTGAAGCTTAAAATGTTGCCTGACACGACTACTTACGAGAATTGGCGTTAATTGCGTAATGCATTTAACGCCACTATATATGTATGTATATAAGCAGGGCCGTAGAGAGAAAATCCGGGACCGGGGTAAAATGTACCGGCACCTCTATTACACCTTTAGCTTGAATCGCGATAGTACGACATAAATTACACCGGCCCCTGAGGAAACTCCGGGCCCGGGGGAATTCGTCAGTCCTGTATATAAGATAGATATATTGGTATGAATTTATTAATTTAAATGGTATTAATAAAATGTTATACAGTTAGATAGCAGCCCAAATCTGAAATACTAATTCCAGCACATAATGGCAAACACGTGTTGACGCACAATATACACATAAATAGATAATAAAGCGTAGGCGGTATTGAAAATCTCCCAGCCGATCGGTCGCACTACCAAATTTAAGTCTCACTTTTAATGGTATCAAAGCACACCTTTCAATTGTTAACGACTTTTACGCAAGTTACCAGCAAAAAATATTTTTTTAATTTAAAAACCTCTACCCCAACAATCAAAAGTAATACATATATGTACATATATTGATACAAAATAGTAATCGTCAGCTGAACATACATATGTACATACATGCGACTTTTCTATATACAGCTAAATTTGTGACGTCACATCGCGAAATGCGGTAAGCCGTGGGTGGCGCCATCAAGCGTGCAATTACCTAGTTTTTTTAAAATTGATTTTACTTAATATCGCTAGAGAGGCAATATGACTTTATGATAAACTCAGAAAAAATTTCCATAAGATTTGTTAAATTTTTATAGCAGCTGTAATCACAGGTCACGAACTTCTTTTTAATTACATTTGTATCGATATCGAGCATCGATTTGGTGACAAATGAACGCGATTAAAGTCTGCGAGCATCGATTAGCATAAAAAAGGAGTCTAGTGTGCTTTTGCCATCTCTGACAATTAATACAGAATTTTATTGCGAGCTATTAAGAACATAATTGAAATTAAAAGAAAAAATAATGTCTGTGCATTCAATAAAAACTGATTCTTATTACTCCTTTAATACTATTAGTTCCGACGACGATTCAATTGGAACAGCAAGTTTCAAAGATGATGATTATAATGACGTTATGCTAGAGAAGCAAAAGGCTAAAAAAATGGCTGTAAGTATTTACTACAGGCATATGCATGCTTATAAAAATACATATGTACTACCATTATAAAATTTTCAACCTCTTGCTGATATGCAGTTTTTACGCCGCAAACGCAACGACGAGTTAGTTGCAAACCAAAGTGCTGCGCACTTTACCCCAAAGAGTACAACTTCAAAGCTCTTGGTCAATACGTCGCCATTAAATCGTCGTGTGATTGACGAAAAGCTACGCCAAGAACAAAGACGTGTTCAAATGCCCAATCCTGGGGTATTTGAAATGGATGACGATGAATCTCTGCAAAAGCGGGCTTTTGTTGAAGTTTGGGTGGACTCTCTGCAGAAAAATGCGCCAGTCCAGGGTTCGCTCGTTTGCCGTTTCAGTAATGCTTTAGAAAGCTATTTCAAAGACCGGCAGGCTAACTCCGAGGAACACGAGAAAAAACGCAAGGGCGAAATTAACGGGCAGCTCTTTGTTAATTCGCCAAATGTAAGAAGCTTTTTATTATTATTATTATAGTTTGTAAAAGTTTTCAATTTTTTGTCTTTTCTAGATTGTAGGTGTGCAGACACCCAACTCAAAAGTAAGTAAACTCAGTTTTCAATTATTTGTACAGTTGTACATTTCTTGCATTCCTTAGATTGTAAGCACGCCGTCAACCGACTCTAGCCCTTTAAAGCCCTATGTCTCGCCATTTGAAGATATGCCGCCTGTCTCGGCAGCATCGCCTTCTATTAATTTGGCTGCTTTGGAGAAAAACAAAAAGGCTCCAATTATAGTGCCAGCTGGATTCGACTTGACCTCATTGGTTCAGTACAAAGACCCAAATCACTGGCATCGTTGCTCCACTACACGCCGTAATAGTAATGATTTCGAATAGACATACGAGCGTTTAATCCACCGATTTACATATATTTTAATTATTTCATAAGTCATGCATTTAAATGTTTATTTTATCTAAAATTTAAACACAATTCGCAAACAATAAACAATGAAACACAACTAAACGTCAGCGAGTCAAAGACATAATATCGCCAGCGTAGCCAAAAGCGCGGCTGTCTTAGAGGGTCGCCAGTGATTGCATACTCCTAATGATTTTATTGTATTGCCGATAAAATTGTCGCCAGCGAATATGTTGCCCATGACTTTGATTTTGGCCGCCATAACATTAATTTCCTATGAAATTACACGAACGAGAGTTAACAAAAAAATAAGAATAACAACAAGGTACAAAAAACGTTTGCTTATCAGCACAGGAAGATCTGAGCCAGCGGAGACGTCGGCAACCAAGACGATGGCGTTCATTTGACTTTGACATGCGAAAGTTTGTGAACTTGGCTCTGGACTCTAAATGTGAATTCAATAAAATATACACTTTGTACCAAAAAAAAGTATACATTAGTTCTTTCAAAACACTAACCCATCAAGGTAGATTTCGAAGTATTACAAATTGTAGTTATAAATGTTGCTACAGATACTTTTATATCTGCACAGATTAGTTAGACTGACAAATTCAAATCTTACCTTGGTTTAACTTTAATTACTTTAGAACTTTTGGCACTAAATGGGGCAAGACATGCAGTGCATGTAAAATTCGTCTTGCTTTTTTTATTTTGTATATTTTTTATCCGCCAGCACAACAACAACAGCAAAACAATGGCTTAATGCTGCGCAGTCGCCGTCGTTAGTCTTTTGGCGACGTTTAACATGAATATGCAGTGTTGCTAATGTGGAGCCCATAAACACTTCCAGCGGCAACATGAATGAACCTTACCCCAACAACCGGCAACAGATGTTTGCCCGTTCCTAAAACAGGTTGTTCAGGCTGCCATTCGAGTTAGTGTAGAGACCCCTCTACATATGTACCTATGTGTGTGGAGGGAATCTGTGTCTGTGAGTGGGGCTGCCAGTACCTTGCTTAACAATTGTTTCTTAACGCGAATCGAAATGAAATGCCACCGTAGTTGATTTTCAATTTGGCCAATACAAGCGGCAGGCAGTCAAGCAGCCAGCCCACAGCAAAGCAACTTCGATCCAATAACACTTGCTTCAAAGATGCCGCCACGTTTCCGCTTGGCCAGGTAGCATGCATATGTGTGAGGCTTTGACAATTGCTTGTAAGCGGCTTGTTATGCGCTTTTATGGGGTATTGCAAGCTTGTCGGAATCGTTTGGAAGCTATTAAAGAATGCATAAGAATTGTTTTAACAAAAAATTGTGTTTATCCCTTATCTTGGTATATTATGGCTGTATAAGGTTTTGTTATTGTGTAAATAGGTCACAAACTTATAGAAGTTTGTTAATTTTAATTTATATTGGTGATTTTTAATTTAGTAGAGCACCAGTAATTAGCCCCATCCACAGATTCAATCTGTTGCACTACTACTAATAAAAGGTATTTTTATCACCACCCTATCATTAATTTGTTTTTAGGAGATTACAGATTGAATTCCAAGGCAAAAGACTGACATAATGCTATACATACTCGTAGCTTTGTTCCCTGAGTAATAGTAATAGGCACTAACTTAAAAAAGAAGCATAACATGATATAGGCATCCCCAACAATTCAAAGATAAGAGTTTTAGAAAATGGCTTTGCTGTCTATATATTTGCTTTAAGAAACAGAGATTTATTAGCAACCGAAAGATCTTTCAGATAATCCCAAATTTTGGGGACTACTCGGAACAATCCGTGGAGTCGATAGTGTATGCGGATACACTTTGATACCCAACCCAAACCAGTTGCTGCAATTACACATGTAGTCAACAATTTAAAAACATCAGTTAACATATTTGTACACGTATTAGTATCCATGCATGCTTGTCTGTTTTGGGCTCCATGCCAGGATCTCTCTCGCACTCCCAAGCGTTTTGCGCTCAATCAACGCATGTGACTTGGCGCCAGCATTTAAGATGCGGTGTGCTCTGATCTGCTGATAAGCCATGTCGACAACAGCATCGTTGGGTCTACCATCGTTGCTGTTGTTGTTGTTGTTGTCATGTTTATGTATGCGCGCAAGTGTGGACAAGGTAAGCGGCGGGGCCATGTGCTGCACATGGCATTGAACAGGTTTTATGACTTTATGCTGAGGCTACAGAAATATAATTTATATTTCATAGATATGCCAAAAACGCGCGTAAATTTCGCATAAAAAAAAAATTCGTATTTTAAAGGAAAATTCATGTATATTTACAAATTCTTTAAAAATTAAACTTATATTATGTTATATTATTATTGCTTCTATTTATTGTAATCCATACAACTCATGCAGCAAAAATCTTTTAATATCCATTGCAAAAATGCACGCAATTTAATTTGATCGCTTATTAAAATGCCATTGACAATGAATCCATTACAAAATCATTTAAGCAATTAAAATTGCATAATAAATAAATACTGTACGTAAATACCTGGAAATCCTAATTAACTGCAAAATATCACAATTTAACGTAACCAACCACTAACTGCTACTATACAATGATGGCCAACATTTAAACGCTAATTAAATATCAAAAAGGCTGCAAACTGCAGTCGTCTTCACTCATAATTGGAGCAGTTACTAAACGGACACTGCCGCTGCGCCTAATATGTCCAAGATGCTAAAGCTACTGCGTTTGGGTGCAGCAGCAGCAGCTATTGGCTTTGACTTGGGCAGTTCCAGTTCGGACACGTTTGTGCTAACCACATCAACAAAGGTGTCTGTTGCCGCATCGCCATCGCAGGGCGCTGCTGAGCTGCAGGCTGACAACGAGCTGGACGATTCGCAGTCATCATGCGCATATGAGGCTGGCGATGGCGGCGTATATGCCCAACTTGGATAGCTGGCAATGTGTCTAGCATAATCAATGGTTGTTGCTGACATTGGCGGCACATACAAATGCTGCGCGCTGCTTAAATTGCTCTCCAGTGTATCAAGCAGATAGTTGTGCTGCATAAAGTGTGCAGCCGGCTGTTGCAGTTCCTCTACAAAGCGCAAACGTTTTGCCGGCGGAGAAACGCTAGGAGTGTGCCTAGCAGCTGAAGTATTTGTAGGCGGCGGTGGTGGGGAATCACTCAGCTTGCGCTTGCAACGCGATTGACCGGACTCACGAAAGCCTTTAGCAAAGGGATTGTGGTCGATCTTAAGCTTAGTAATACGATCGTTCTGCAAGAATATAAGTTTGGATATTATAAAATCCTACATGGCAACCAAATTCACAAACACTACACACCTGATAAGCTGTAACCGCAATAAACTCTGTTTCTGGAAAAACGAAGGCTTGCTGTGGTGCCCAGGGAATTTGAGCCAAGTCCGAGGTGCGTATAATATGCAAACGCGGCTGATACTTGTGCATGCTCGCAAGCACCACCTATAAGGGCAGAAAGTAAAGGTAAGTAAGATTACGGAAACTATTTAATGTAACACTTTCTAACTTACATGTCCATTGTTATCTAGTGTATTATTGGTCAGCTTGACTTTGCTAAACAGCAACGGCTGCGATTGCCAATGTTTGCCCGTGGCTGGACTGTCCGGATGTATGTACATGCGCTGCGGACTTTGTGGCTCGGCACCACCAGCGGGTAGCCACTGTGAGCCTGAGAACTTATAACGACAATCGCCAATGGGCACCATTTCCAGCAGCACACAATAATTGGTCTCATCTTCGAGGCCATTAAAAGAAACGCGCATTGATGGGAACATACGTCTGGAAAAGCAAGAAGAGGAACATTTGTTTTTAAAAACTGGGTGAACAGTCTTGACTCTTTGAAGCTTTATCTTGTAGTGCGCTTATCGGACAGCATTCTTTATAAGTGAATATCGCACAGCTATGTAGATAAGCGCCATAGATAGAGTTTATATGGCATGTTATGTTAATATTTATTTTGTATTCTACACACACCTGCCAGTCTTGGTGATGATCATTTCGGTGCCAATGCTATGGAACTGCTGCCAAAGCTCATTGTTTTCCAGTTTGGCCTCCACGCCGTGTAAAGGCGTTTGTGCGGGCATAAAATGTGTGGCAAAATTGGGCAGCAGACCGCAAAGTGGATCTATAAAAAGTTTAAATATATTTTTTTATGTTAAAGCCGTCGGCTAAACTAAGCAATTTGCAGAACTTACCCGGCAGCCTTTGCATGATCTGTTGACGGTAAAGCTCATGCGCAATTTGCTGCTGCATGCGCAGGTCGGCAATATTTGGAAGTGCCAACATCTTAGAACTTTAAAAATACGATCTAAAACCTTTTGCGTCTTTTAGTTTATTAGGATTTCTTCTGTTTTTTTTTTCGTAGCGCTCTACGAACCGTTCGCCTTGCTGTTCGAACTGAAACTGTTGTGCTCTGTCGCGGTGCTCACCCTAATTTGATTCTATACGAATCCGGTCTGTGTTGATTCAGTGCTCTGCTTCAGGTAGTCTCAATTGCGACGACCTGTTTTCATGCCCGATCATCTCAAGTGTTTCTCAGCGTGCTCAGCTACGCTCCGTGAGTGTGCGTGTCTTTCAGATCTTATCTGCTGCGCTGTCATTGGCTGAGCTGGTATGTAATGTGGTCTCACTCTAGTCAACCATAACGCCATTTTAGTTGGGTTGCGCCATGTGTTGGCGTTCTTTCCGGGGGCAAAATGTTGCGCCATGGATGCACCATAATAGCTAATGCATTGCGGCTATTAGGGCAATGATTATGGACGCATGATTTTTACTAGTCATAGGTCAAAAATTGAAATTGATAGAGACTTTAAATTGCAGCAGCCCTTTGGAATCATAAGACAAAAAAGCTGAAATTACGAAATCTTGCTAAGAATAGGTTTTTCTAATGTTTTTGTAAATGGTGTGTTTAGGAAGCAGAGTTGATCTAGCTGTGATCGTTTGATTTTTGGCGATTTGGTTTATCGGTTTCACAATATCCAAATAAATCTTGACCTTTTAAAAAATATGAAACTTTTTTTTTTATGTTTTTATTTGCGATAACCCAAAAATTAATTTATTTTTATAAATTGCATTTATTACATGTAGTAGAACCTCTGATCCGATATGGGGCAATACTACGCAACTTCTCGCTTATGCGGATGACGAGGATATTATCGGCAGATCAGTAATATCTATGAAAGAAGCCTTTGTCAATTTAGAAAAAGAAGCAAAAAAATGAGGATTGCGAGTAAATGAAAATAAAACAAAAGTTCTTCTAGCTGGAAACCCACACTGGGCTCGTTGCTTTGGACAAAACATAACCATAGCCGAGTATAACTTCGAAGTTATCGACCAATTTAAATATCTTGGTTCGTACATCAAATTAACGAACGACGAGAAACCTTAAGCTCCGGATATATAAAACAATAATCCGACCAATACTAGCGTACGGATGTGAGACGTGGACTCTGAGGAAATCAGATATAGGCCTCCTAGAAAGGACAGAGTGCAAATTTTTACGAAGAATTCTTGGTCCGATAAGGATGGATCCTAACAATTACCGTGTGCGCACCAACGAAGAGCTACGGGAGATATTCAACGACACAAGTCTAGCTGCCTATGTCAAGTTACAAAGGCTTAGCTGGGCCGGACATGTTGCGAGAAAGCGAAACCCAATTGTGAAAAAAACATGCTTCAACCAACCAGATGGAAGAAAAGTAGTTGGGCGACCTCGAGCACGCTGGATAAATGGAGTGAAAGATGATTTGCAAAAATTAAACGTCCTAAACTGGGAGGAAGCTGCAAAGGATAGAGACTATTGGAGAGATATTGTTCGAAAGGCCAAAGCTGAACTACAGCTGTAGCGCCAAGGATGATGATAACATGTAGTATTGTCGCCAATCCAGGTTGCAGCTGGTGCCATCATTGGGCCAAATTGGGCCCTTATACTATATTAACTTATTCTATTTAGGGAATTCAATTTTTCAATGATCGCCTTTTTAATCTTTTTACTGACGCTCATTGTATCGTCTTACGTGCTTGTTTATTTGGAAGTCCACGATATCCAGATTGAGGTCGTGGTGCAGGGCCAAATTCCTCACGTACCACTCGCAACCAGTAATAATGCGAAATGCCTTATTTTGGAACGTCTGTATACGTAAGCGATTCGAGCGAACCGCCATACCCCAGATCCAAGTAGGTGCCACTTTTGTATTATAAAGTGCTCTTTTACACTGTAGAGGGAACTGAATCTTTTTTTTTTTTTTAGCAGCCAATACATTTTGGCCATTTTAAAGCGGCAGCTTTTGATCGTATGGATAATGTGTGTTCGAAATGTTGGACGTTTTTCAAATATTACCCCAAAATACTTCGCTTCGCTAAGTAGGTCCACTCCAACCAAGGCCCTAGAAGCAATACTTGGAGTGCACCCCTTAGACATTCAGGCCAGACTACTAGCTCAAAAAACAGCGCAACGTCTCTGTGCAGCAGGGAACATGGTCCTTGCGAACTACGGGCACAGCAAAGTGGCAGGGGTAACACCCAATAGCACTGACTATATGACCCCAGTAAGCAACTTCTCCAGAACACTCACTCTAATGGGACCTGATGACTGGAAAATTGGTATGGACCAACGAGCCACAAAAATTTTCACAGACGGATCCAAAATGGAATCCGGCGTTGGGGCCGCTGTATACTGTATAGACCCACCCATTGAGGTATCTTTCAAGCTACCGGACTACTGTAGCATCTTCCAGGTGGAGGTATTCGTCATAAAGAAGGCTGCAGAACTAGCGCTCACCCTAGAGCAGAGCCGAACAAATATCTTTGTTGACAGTCAAGCGGCCATCAAATCCATGATAGCCTTCAGCATCAATGCCAAAAGTGTACTGGCAAGCAGGGACAAACTAGATGATCTAAGCAGCCATAAGGAGGTGTGCATCTTTTGGGTTCCCAGCCATTGATGGAAATGAAATAGCTGACAGGCTCGAAAATGAAGAAGCCAGATCAAGACAACCGTCACTTGAGGATCTAAAGATTCCATTAAGGACTATTAACCACCGAGCAGAAGAAGACGCTGTAGTCAGATCTGACAGAAGGTGCCACAACACAACGATCTGCAAGATAGCTCGCACTATGTGCAAGAAAACCAACAACAAATTAGCCCAGTATATTCTAAAACTCCCAAGAAGAGACTGCAGACTCATAGTGGGCATACTTACTGGTCACTGCCTGACCGCAGCTCACGCTAAGAAACTAGGCGTTACCAACAGCGACGAATGCAGGAAGTGTAGTTAGACAGATGTCAAAGAGATTCTGGATCACCTCATCTGCCGCTGCCCCGCCCTATGCACATCGAGATTTAAGTACCTAGGCAAACCCTGGCTTACCTCACTGGAAGAGGCAGCCGAAAGGGCACCTCAAAAGCTTCTGGCGTTTGCCAAGCACACGCGCATAATCGATAACTAACTTGTAATGAACACCAGCCGCATCCTCCGGTTCCACTAAGGACTATGCAGTCTATATGTGACTCCCCCCCCAGGGGTCAACCGCTATAACCTAACCTAACCTAATTTCGCTTCGCTTTGTATGGTAAGGGGCTGGTTATCTAGCCATAGTGCGGGTGGAGTCTTCTTCTTTAGAGCATATAGAACTGACTGACATTTGGCCGGATTTAAGGTAACATTCCAACTGCGAGCCCAGCTCTCAAACAAGTGGATTTACTCTTTTATCCCGGATGCCAGAAAATATGAAACTACTCATTTAATTATTTGTTGTACATAAAATCACGACTGACAAAATATTTAAATAGTAGGCCACTGCTCAGATCCAATAATTTATCGTAGACGGTTTAGTAGTCTTAAGATCTAACTTCCCAGGTTATTTTATGCAAGATGTAGTGCTCGGAATATGTGCTCTAGTCAAATCACAGTCAGAGACTCTAAATGTTCCATACATG
This sequence comes from Chymomyza fuscimana, assembly GCA_949987675.1. Classification (NCBI taxonomy): domain Eukaryota; kingdom Metazoa; phylum Arthropoda; class Insecta; order Diptera; family Drosophilidae; genus Chymomyza; species Chymomyza fuscimana. The sequence goes on from OX465089.1 coordinate 5,161,441, forward strand.
TTCTATGATAGCATGCTTTATGACAGAAATATTTGTAAGGACTAGAAATTTGATAAGGTCATTATAAATTTACCGTCGTAATCAATGTAATTTTTATCGAAACTAAAATTCAAGTTTTAGTTGGATTGGAGGTCGTCTATGCATTAGTCCCATCGCATCTTACATATAGTATATGTCATAGCTGCCTAAGTAAATTTGAGACTGGGACTACGGCATTTAAAAAAATTTATTTATTTAACCCCCCACCAAAAAAGTATGCCTAAACTCATTTCATAACCAGGACATCTGGAGCAGAGAAAAATTCTAGAGACTTCATAGAGCTTTTTACTTTATTGATGAAACAAGAGCTTAAGATACATATATACATATGTATTTTATGTATGTACATATAAAGATGGCGTACATTAAAGTCGGGCGCGGACGACTTTGGGATACCCTGTACCACCACATTGCAATCAAGTCCGATATATTGCTTACAAACTCCAAAAGATATTTCTTTGCCAAATAAACGAAACAACGATTTTTGTACAAAAAACGTTTTTTTGACCGATTGGACCTATGGGAGCTATATGATATAGTCAACCGATTTTGAAAAAATTTGATATAGTGATTGGGAACTCTAAAAAACTTTTGAGTACCAAATTTGGTTACGATATCTTCATAAACAAACGAATTATTATCTAAAACTTTTGGGGTTTTTCGAGGTCCTCTGAAACACCCCTAGAAGAGCTATATAATATACCCCCGATATCCAAAATATAAAATAAACTTGCATCCCCTGACATAATAACGCATCTAATCTGAAAATTTGGTTGGTCTAGCTCTTACCATCTCTGTGATCTAGGCGTTCATACAGACAGACAGACAGACAGACGGACATGGGTATATCGACTTCTCTAGTCACCCCGATCATACTTTGGGTAACTTTGGGGGATCTCCGACGTCTCCTTCTGTATGTTACATACATTTTCGGCTTGCACAAACTTAATATACCCTTTGTACCATACGGTACAGTGTATAAAAATCTATTCCTTATAAAAATATCTTGTTTTTTCCTACTGTTTTACATAGTGCAACTCCGATAAAGAAAATATGCACTTTTACCATACTTTGTATAAGCCATGACGTGCCTAAAATAATTTTCCTACTGTATTCCATATGCTACTGCCTAAGCATATTGCCAAAGATAACAAACACAAATTACATGCCAAACAGCAGCAATAAGTGAATGCTACTCAAATTTCCCCGGGATTTTCCAGCCCAGACAATGAATGAATGAAATTGAAAACGAAATGACGCATGCTAATGACAGGAACACGCGCAGGCGCAAAAGAAATACGTCTGCAGCAATGATGACCAGCTAATTGTCATGAGCGAGTGACTCAGTGCACTTAGGACTGGGCTCTTAGTCTGGGCGGAAATGCTGCGCAGAATTTATGCAAAGCTGTTCGAATTACCGGAAATTGCAGACTAGAGTGACTTTGTTAGAGTTAAGTCAAACCCAGCGTAATGTTTCGTTGGAAGCATTACGTTAGGACCGCCCGGTGGCTGCGGTTTTGTGCAAGCCATTTTACAAATTTTTGTACCGCTGCAGACCCACAAAACAGACAATAATCATAACAATAATACCGAAAAACAAAAAATAATGCTTGTGCCATTTCGAAACCGAGCTACAGACAGGCGGCAGCCCATAAAATTCACATTTATATGACGTGTTGTGCCTATTGTTCCAGCAGCATCCTAGTCACAAGGCCTACAAAATGTGTGATGACTTTTTATGACTTGTCTGTGAATTTTTGCCGACAATGACGCCGTAGTCGTCGGGATTGTCGCCGTGCCGAGGTCCTTAACTTAAGCGTACAAGTGGCAACAAGTGACTACCGCCGACTGTCAAGTGGTTTGCTATGCCAAGGGCGGCATTTAATTGGCGCCAGTTTGATCTATGCACCGACTGTTACAATTTGTAGTACTCATGTACCGTTTAGCAATCAAATGGTCTTCTTATCGTAGGGATCTTGGGTTTTTTTTTGTCTTTCTAAAGGACAGTAGCTATAAAATGTTTGAATTTATAATCGTTATGATTGCTTCAGATAAGCTTAGGAGAGGCACTTTGCAAGCCATCTGTTGATTTCCATGAGTTGGACTAAATGGATACGAGAAGGATTAGTATTATTTTAGTTAATGGAATAGAAAACATTTATCTATTTAGGATACTGATTGTTAAGTAATATTTTTCCTGTTGCAATGTTCAGCTCATTAGTTACTCTTGCAACAATTTGTATATTATATACCCGTAGCGATAAAGCACCTAAATCTTATGCAGAAACGACAAGCCGATATAGCCACAAGGAGCTTAGTAATTTAAATCTGACCACAATCATTATGCGAACTCTGTTTATCCCATGGTGAGAGAATTTCTCGGCTTACATCCACTGTAAAAGCCCTATGGTGGAATTATGGCACAGTTACTCATCTATCTTTAGGAACTGGATGCCCTAAAACGCAAGTACATACTGACTTTTATAAACACATAAGACTTTGACTTATTTTGCACATGAATCAGACATATAGACATATTTATTATTGTTGCTGTTCTTGATTTTCGTTACAATTTACAATTCTTATATGTGTTTTAGCTTATAGAATACGTTGATTAAATAAATTTTAACAATATTCTATGCCACATATACATACATTTATTTTAATTTTTATTTCTTTTAAATGTTTATCTATTATTTATACATTTTACACATACCAATTTATTTTACACAATTGAATTCAGCTTGGTAATTCTTCTATGTTTTTATTTTTCTTGAGTATGCAATTATTTTATTTGAATTTGTTTATCACAGCTATACGTTTATATATTTATTCTTTTATGAATTATTTTTGTTTGTTGTGTCTTTAGGCTTAATGCAAATTCTTCAGCCACCAAATGTAGCATACTTTGGGCTACTTTTAAAATTTTTTAAATAAAAGCTATTGTAAATTGAGAATTACTTAAAACTAAACGAATAAAGAAATTATTTTAATTATACAATACATATAATAAATTTTAAAAAAGTTGCGCCTAAAAAGCACCAAGAAAAAATTTGTTTCAGCAAGTGGCGAAATCGAATAAAATTAAAAACAATCTCTGCTGGATATGTAAAACCACTTTAGGACAACTCAAATCCTGTGTTGCTGCTTATAGCATAACGTAACTTATCACGCAGCGTAGCCTTCTTTTGATAATTTGGCAGTTTTAGCAGATTGAAGCAGGTGGACGAGGTGGGCAAACGATTGAGTGGATCCTTTTTACGTATGGTAAAGAATCCGCGTATGACGCTGCCTATGGTATCGCCTGTATCCTCGTCGTCGCCTACTTCCACGCAACGTATGGAGAATGGCGGTTCCAGATGAGCAAAACCCAAGAGAGGTGGCTTAGAGCAGCTTGTTACAAACTGTAAGAGGCAGAGTTAGTAAACGTTGGTAAAATATAATATAAATGATTTTTACATTGAAACACACCTTTAAAAACAATTTGCGCTCCTCCTCGGTGAAATCCTTGCCCAATATATCCCAAAGCCAGCCAACTACACGATGCGAGTCGTGAAAACCGCCATAATACTGTGTGTGCTTGCGTAAATCTCTCAAGTCCAAAGGTACCGTATCTCCCGATATAAGACGCTGCAATTCCGGCGGCGAAAACAATGACAGCCATTCCTGATTGACAATGCTGCGAAAACCGCGATTGAACGCCTGCGTTTGTTCGCGTATTTGTGTGTTCATATGAAAATAGGCCATATAGTGTATGTAGATGAGTTTGTTGTGGTCGGAGACCACACGTGTTTTGCCACCTGGATGCAGTTCGTGAGTGACGATCTTTCCCATGACATCCTGATCCACAGAAAAGGTAAGATTCAAATCGGATACATCTTGTTTATAGTGCTTAATAAAAGTTAAGCTGCGATATAGTTCGTTGTCCAGCGAGGGCAGCTCATCCATGCAGGAGTATAAGGCCTGTTGGGTTTGACCAAGCAATTGCGACAGAAAAAATGAGGCAAAAGGCACATCTACAACAATGCCTTCATAGACGGCCTTGCCAAGCATGCGACCAACAAACTCAAATAACTGCAAATGATTATCTTGCACGTAGGAGATGGGCGATGGGTACAAACGTTGATCCGATGTCGTCTTAAACAGGTTTAGCGATGGATCAAATACTTTTTTGATAGTTTCCTCAAGAAATTCTTTGAAAACGCCATCCTGGTCAATGCCTGCCTCATGTAAACCCTGTTGGTTAATAAAACGCACGCGTATAACTCCTTTTAAGCCCTGCGTTGGCTGTGCCGCCAACTGCCGATACCCATCCTCTACTATGCGCTCACGATGTATAACAATCAAGGCCGAACGTGGCGATGCGCAGGCACTTTCCGTAAGTCCCATAACAGCTTTTTCATTCTGCACAAATTTGCGAAATAGTTTAACACGATCATCATGTGGTATTATGTGCGGCATCTTCGCCAGCAAAAGCATCGCATTGCGTTTAGCCTTCTCTAGGTCATTAATAAATGTTGAAGGCTTCACCTCGGGTATGAGCCAGTGATTGGTTGGCGTAAAGGTACGACGGCAATCGCGGCGATACAGACAAGAAAGCAGGGTGTGCAGCGATACAAAAACGGGATTTTGCACGACGTTCTTGGGACCTGGAAAAAGATTCAGAAAGTTAAATACATTTTCTTTGGTATTAAACGAACAAACTTACCCAATATGTTATCGTTGATAAGTTTGTAAAGCATATTATTCAGAAAATAGGTAAGCATGACATAATCGTTAAGCCGAAAGGGATTCTGCTCTGTATACATTTCATACTCATCCAGAATGCTGAGAACAAAATTTAGATTAACAAGCTGAGAAAGACCATCTGGAATTTTCAGTCAACTTACGTCACATAATGCGTCATGCAATCACAGAAGAGCATCAGCATAGCTGTCTGTGGTTTTTGTAGCGAGGTCTCACATTTAAGAAGCTCCAGATAATCCTTCATGCCGCAATTGGGACCCAGAGAGGTCAACAGCAACCAAATATCATAAAGCACATTATTATTATAGCATATGCCAGTCAAAATGTCAAGTTTCATTTGGGAAAGCGTATTAAGCGCTGCATAATACATGCCACAAATGCGTGCGACCTGCACAACATCGTTGTTATCCAGCTTGCGCCATTGGTGCTTGGTTTGCTTGCCCACGCTGCCGCCTATAAGTTGTACGCCGCGCGTAGAGCTGCGTTCCAAGGCACGGCGCAGCAAATTGCTGGTTGAAGGCTGTTGCGGTGGATGAAATTCAATGCGCTCATAGTTCTCGTTAATTTCTCTTAACAAATCTCCAAGAAGCAGTTTGATGCAACGATGATCCCAAAGCATATGAAATTGTTTCTTGATCAAGGCAACATTTTGATTTTGGGCAGGCTCGCTGCTGGGTGTATGCCAGCCCAACAGCTCGTGCCACTGCGTAAATACTCCTTTTGTGGTGACCGTATTGGGAATTAGCTCCAGCAGCGAGGTGGTGGTTTCCTGTAGCCAAATGTAAACAAGTAGTAGTCGCTTTTAAATGTAAACGAAATGTCAGCTTTACTTACACATAGGAGAGGAAAGGCCAGGAGCTTTGCTTCGGCCATATTGTCAATATTAAATAAGTTAACAATATTGCCAAGAAATGCCAAGGCTTTGGTGCCCGGCATACCGGCGCCAAACTCTTCAAACCATTGAAAATCCTCGGAAATGCTAAGTGCACGTTTAAGCAGCCACATAGACGAAAACTGCTCAATACATTGAGGCACACTTTGATGCAAATGATAGATTAAAGCAGGTACCGAAAGTATTTCAGTAAGGAATTGTGTAAGTAGATTGCGACTAAAGTCACCATCGATAAGCGGACGTAGGCAAAGTGTTATAATAGCTACAAGAGTGACAGACTTGACGGTTAATTCCTCCCTGGCTGTGCCCTTGATCAGAATGATCTGTGGTAATTAAAAATGTTAAGTCATTGATGGGGGCGCATATGCAAACTTTACTCACGCGCATGGTTTTATAGAAGCCTTGCTGCACAAGATGACCCTGTATATTGCAGCATATCTTTTGCATGGCGGGCTGAAGACGCTCAAACTGTGTGTTGCGCAAGATGGCCCAGGATTTAGGCGCAGTAAATACAATTAAAGTGTGTAGAAAGAGTGCGAGTGAAATACTATCGGCATGGTTCTCAGGCTTGAGCTCAGCCAAAAGCTGCAGGCAGTTGGTTAGCAGCAGTTTGATGTGGGCAATCCAAGGCAAGCTGTAGTATGGTAACATATAAATGGAGTGAGACAGCTTTTGTATAAGGTATGATGGAAGAGCTTACCTGCGCTCCTTGTGCAAACAAAGCGCAGCGTATGACATTTTGGGATTTTCCACTTCCATTGCTTTATTAAGATAGCGACAAATGCACTCTAGGCGCTCACGCATTTGTGCATCGCGTGTATTTAATTTGATTTGTGTGAGATAGCGACGCAGCACAGGATAAGCGGCTGAAGCAGTGACATCTAAATCCGCCTCCTTGGAGTCTTGGTCAGGCGTGGAGCTGCCCACGAAAAGTGCATCAAAATCATCGCTGTAAACGTATGCATTAAATAGGGATCCTTTTTAATTCACTAAAACAATCTTACATGATGCGTTTTTGGTATTTGTTGCGAGCTACATAGCCCTTAAGGGTTGATTGCAGCAAAGTTGCTGCATTTTCGCGACGCTTCTCCAACGCTCGCTCCTCTCGAGCTGCTTTTGTGTGTTCCAAGAAGCTGCTTTTTTGAGATTCAGCTTGTGCAAACATTGTGTACTCAGCTATATATTAGTATGTATGTATGTATAGTTTTGTTGTGTGGATGCTCCAGCTACTGCTGAATTTTTTTTCTTTTGGTTTGTAGTTACTTAGTCGATGGGCTTAATTGTTGCTGCTTGGAAATTTGTTAGGCTGTCATTAACAGCGCGCACTGGGTTAAAAATTCTTCTTTAAGCTGTGCATTGCTATAAGTATTGCTTTTTACGCACAATTGCAATTCAAATAATTTGTTCTTTAATTTTCCAATAACAATAATAATTTTTCATTTTTCTCTTTTTGGCTGGTTTCCAGTCCGCAGTCCGGTAGCACAGGCAAATGCGACTGGGTGGCAACACCACAATGATAAACAAATAACCTTGACAAGTGGGCAGTGCCGAAAAATGTTACATTTGAAATTTGAAAGAGGGTTGCTTAGTCCAAAATTGCATTTTTTTTATATTTTTTTTAGTTGTACTATATTTATTTAAGAAGTATAATTTGGTTTTTCATTGTAATTTAATTAATAAGTGTAGAGGAGCTAATCAAAATATTATTGAAGTCTGAATCAAAACTCCAGAAATTAATTAAAACTTACTTAATAATGAATGAATTAAAATTAATGGTATAAAATATATATGAACGGCAAATTCAGAACACTTTCAAACCGCAGCAGAAACGAAAAGAAAGTTAAATACCAAGTAGTCAAACGTTTTTTTGACGTCAATAAAATTTGGTCACACTCTTTTTCGTTCATACACACTGTGTTGTTTGGTATATTCGGGCGCACTGTTATAAACTGGGTTTGTTTTGTTTGTAGGCGCATAAGACTATAAGTATTTTTTGTCTACTTTTTTACAGTTACCAATATGAGTCATATAACCTTTGACAACTAGTCAACTTTTTAGTATTTAAAGTCAGTACAAGTATTTTTGGTAATATTGTTTTTCGGTATTTAAGCTTTGACATCGTGCAGTCACACTATCTTCATCGTCGTCGTGAAATTAATAATTAATTAGCGTAAAATAAATTGCAAAAAATGCACATAACTTTAAGCAAATACAGTTGTGTGTAATATTTTTCGTAACTAGAATGAAAATGTTTTTCATTAAGGCGTGTATAAGTGATGCCAAAGTCAGCTAAAATAATATGCAATATAGTATGATTTGCAAGACTTCCGTGGCAAAAACAAAATAACAAAGCCAAATGTGCTAATGAAAAATATACATAGTACATATACGTATATGTATAGATGAAAAGGTGAAAATTATAAATTAATTATTTGTGTTGCTTGATGGCATATCGTCACATCAACGAAATATGCTCAAATTTCGTGTTTCGAGTAATCAAAACTGTGAATTGCAACAGAAAATAATTTCAAGGTTTGCAGCAAGCGAATAGAAAGCAAAAGGTAATTGGAAAATAGAACGATTTTGGCACAAGCGCAGTGTATAGTGTAGAGCAGCAATATTATTTTTGTTGTTGTTGGTTGTTAACGTATGTCTGACGACGACGACAACAGAGTTGGGTCGACCGTGGGTAGGTGGGGCATGATTTAGGGTATATTGCTATTGTTGCTGCTTGGGGGCCTACAACAAAACAAAACATTAATACATTGTACGTATGACATAAACACTTCTCCCAAACGGAACAGAAACTAAGTGTAATTGAAAGAAGCGACATACAAAACAGTTGTTCATACATTTGTATGCTCGCGCGCGTGTGTGTGTTTGTGTGTACATGTTCAGTAGCTGCCTGCTATGCCCAATGCCTGAAGCGGCGCGCAGCGAAAGCGCGCAATAATAACAACAACAACAAGAGCAAGTAGCAGAGAGCGAAATGCCCGTCGCTTGTTTGCTTGCTTTGCCCTCCTCACCCGCTCTGCTTCTTCCTTTGCCAATCTCTCTCTCTCTCTCTCCTTGTAATCTCATGTAATTTGCCGCAATTTTACCCGTGCATTCCCATGCATTCGTATTCAAATGTGTGTTGGTGAGTGTGTGTGTGTGTGTGTGTGTGTGTGAGTGCGCGTGTGCTTTGGGGTCGCATTTTGTAGTAGCTGCAATTTAATGTCAGCGATACAGTCTCACAAGGTCTTCCCCAATTTTTGATACAGCTCCTCCTTGGCTGTCACTGTTCGTCAGCACAACAAATTCTATACTTTACGATTGGTTTTAATCGACTTGTTGATACACTGCACACACAAAATAAACTTTAGCTTGCTTTGGATGTGTAGATGACGAAATGTCATCATCAGAAATAGCTCAAAAGTCTCTTGATCTCGTATAGAGCTAGATATAAATTGTACCTCCTACCATTTGGTTACCCTGTTTGCCCATTGGGATAGTATATTTAGAATTTTAATTCATTAAGTATACGGATCGATTTAAATACTGAAAGAATATTAAAGTGTGTTTTTTTGGTGTTTTGCAAATAAAACAAATTACAAATGAATCGTTTTTCTTTGAATCATCGTTATCCGTTTTATACAAAAATGTTGACGACAACAGTTTTTGATAAAAGCCGAGTTCAAGTTTCAATTCTAAATGATTCATGCTTAAAAAGAGCTTTGTTTTATTATTTTGTGATTGATCTTTCTACAAACGCAGAATTAATAAATTTTTTTTGTTTGCATCTCTTTAAGAGCTCTGCAAAAAAATATCTTAATTTTTACACTGTGCAAAAAGGTGCAGAAATATTTTATGTGTAACAAATGGAAAGAAACGATTAAGAATTGAACAAAGTACGTGTTCCATGTTCATGCCATGCTGCCAACAGGTTTCTCTTTCACGACGATTAAAAGAGATTAGAGTCAACAATTTTTTTTAGAAGATTCATTATCTGCTTTAGCTCTTCAATTGTATTAGATTTTTAAATTGCCCCGGTTTTGCCTGTATTTTGTAGTTTGCACCTCAATTTAGAATCCAAAAATTCCACAATCACCTTTCTTTTGTTATTCTCCAAAATAACAAAGGCATCCTCAAAAAAGATTTTCTCTGGAATCTATACTTGCCAATTAAAACTTCGAACTGACGTTCTCACAAAAGAAATGTTGGATCACCGAATTCTTGAAAATTTCTTAACCGTAAAGCTTTTATTTAGATTTCCAAATCTCTCAAATATGTTTGTATTATTTAAACGGATTGCATTTAAGCCATTGATATTGTATTAAAAGAGAGTTGATGATTAAACCTTACCTTAGGCTGATAAATTAAGCTTCAAAGCGATTCTTGCGCATGTTGCATGCCTTGATAAAAGTCTCTTATGCCCTTAACCCTTGTGGGACTGCAGGGTATAAAAGGCGCTCTAAGCTGTAGCTGCCGCTCTTCCTTTACACATGTGTTCCCTTATTTTTGTTTTTGCAAGCTCCACCATTTTTAAAACGCCTCAAAATGCTGATGCCGTCGGACCAACAGACCGCTAAACGTCGTCGTCGGTCGTCAGTCGGTCGTCGCCCGCCCAGCTCATCTTTAGTGTGTCTTGTGTCTTGGAGCGTGCTCTCGTTGCAGCATTTAAGTTGGCGCATTGCTTTAATTTTGCTTGTTTAATTCCGGTTTTTTTTTTTTTTTATTCTGTCGTCATTTTATATTTGTTTGTGCTAAAGCGCTGTCTCTGTTTATTTAAGTGCAGATAATCAAATTTATATTGTGCATGTAAAAAATCCAAAAAACAAAGTAGGAATAAAAAATGTCATCGGAGTGAGTTGTTTGGATGCCGCTGACAGTGCATTTAGTTAATATATACTTAGCTATATCTCAGCACGTTGTGAGTACATAAAAGCGTTATTCATTATTAACAAATAAATGTTCAATATAGTAAGGTTCAAACATTTGAATGTTATAAAAGCGTGCATAACCTTTCTTTTCTTTGCCTTCTCTTTCACTAAGTTGTACATGGTTACCGTTATTTTGCAAAAGCGCGCAAACGCTGTTATATATTTATACTTATGTGCTTTTAATTACATACACCCCTCGTCACTTAAATAGCCCACATAAATATTTTTTTTTTTTCAAAAACCTTGCTGTTACTTCATTATCAAAATCAGTTGATTAAAAATGTTGTGCTTCATCAAAAGTTTTTAATTTATATATTTAAGAATTTATAAGAACATTTGTTGCTAAAACCTGTGCAAACTAATATGCCGGTACTTTAAGGGTATTTTAGGTGTTTGTAAAGGATGTGTTTCGTGCGGTAAGGGGCCTAGGGACGTTATATTAAAATACCAGTAATAGGAAAGTGATATGAATAAAATTTATACAACTCTTAAGCCCAGCTTGAACATTTTTAATAACATTTATTTGTTTTATTTAAAATCAAAAATTTTTCTTAAAACAAAATGTGTTAGCACAAAAAACGTAAGTGTTCTCTTGAAGTTGCCTTGTTTAAAACAAGTGTTTAAAGTATGTTTAAAACAAGTGCAAAGCTTGAGATGTGCTGCAGCAGCAACAACAATTAAACAAAAAATGTGAAATTGTCCAAAAACTAGCATAAAACGAGTAAATAAGAAAAAAAAGTTTTAAGAAAATGTTAAAGCTTTAAGTACTGTAATTGGACCGTTATGTTTGCTTGTTCATGCGCACACACACATAGACAGACACACACACACACCTCACGCACGCAGGCGCACACGCATACCGAAGCACAAAGAGACGAAAGAGTCGGCAAAGAGCGCTGCAAAGAAATTATAACAGTTGCTCCAACAAAAAACAACAACAATAAGAATTCGAAGAAAGTCGTCTGTCTCAGCAACAAAAAAATAACAAGCATGAGATATTTAGTTCGCGCTCAAAATGAGCACAAAAGAGACAACTGGGTTGTTGGCTACAGTCGGGAGGATATCCCGACTTAAGTATACGCTTTGCCAGAGCTATAACTAATTAAATGACTGTTTTCAGCCTTTTTTCGCTAAAAAAGAAGTTATCTAATTTAAATTTATCTTACAAAAATTTGTTTCCCAAGAACAATCAGCCAAAATCTTCTGAAGAGCGAAATATTCAATTTGTTTCATCAAAAATGTAAACGAACCACTTAAACTGTCTACTCGTACAAACCAATATCTTTAAACAAATTTATGCTTGTGACAAAATAGAATCAAGTTTTGACATTTTTGCAAAAATATGTCCATCAGGGAAAGGTACATATAAATGTACTAAAAACTTATAGTTGACTTCTTTTTTTTCTAAAACATTGTTGCGTTTTGCTACTTACTGAATAAACTCCCTTGTTTACAGTGTATAAAAATGAAATAAAAAAAGCTAATTAAATGAAAAGCGCAAATTACCAACCAAAGTCGATAAGCTGCCTCAAACCCGCTGAAATTAAATCTAATGGGTAAATAATGATTTTTTTAAAAAATAAAAATTTGATGATTATTGATTTATCGCCTGCCCTCACACACAACTCACGCCATCAACGAAAAGGTGTTATGTGTTATACTGTGTATATAATTTATTTATTTATTTTTCTGATAACGCATGACAAAAAATCATAATAAATTCCACTGGCAGTCGGAGAGATCGGGCGAGCTTAATGCTAATTTGATTTTCTTCCATATTTTTTTTTACTGCAACTTGTTGCTTGTAAATTTAATAAATTAGCGAAAAAATTGATTTGATTAAACTTAACATGAGCTGTTTTCAAGTGTATATGTATGTCGTCATCATGATCGAACAACTGTTTGGTTTTTTTTTTTTTTTGCCAGTTTGGCTTTATCACCGCTGTTCAGCAATTCTCATTTTCTTAGAATTTCTAAAGATCTTGTTTTGTTTGTTTTAGAATCACATGAAACGGTTTAGGATTGAAAAAAAAATTTTGCGAATGGATTTCAATTGTTCCAAATTTGTTTAGATCGGAATGGTTTGCTCTTGTAATTAGTTATTGTTTAGAATCTTACAGTTTATCGAAATTAATTTCTTACCAACAAACAATTTGAAACAAAACTTAATTTTTTTTTCTTATTTACCTACAGTTTCCATATGATCAGTCAGTCAACGCAAAACGCAGAACGGAACCAAAAACTACAAAACATCAATTGATTAAACATAATTTAAATTAAATTACCTTAGAAACATAATTCTTGACAAGCAACACGCTACTAAACCAATAAATACAACAACAACAACGACAAGCAAAATGAAGTACACAACAAACACTGACAACGCGCTGCTTATTAGCAGCAGCAGCAGCAACAGCAACAATAAAACCAACTGCAGCAACAATGCATTAAGTGAAATGCAGCAAATGTCCAATGCAACTACCCAATCCACACAGGGTCAAAGTACGCCCTCAGCAAAGATTACAACTGTGGCAACAACGACAAGCGCCGCCGCCAGTGCAACAACTGCTGCCAGTCACACTACTGCACTCTTCTGCGAACAGGTGACCACAGTGACCAATCTCTTTGAGAAATGGAATGATTGTGAACGCTCTGTGGTCATGTATGCGCTGGTAAAGCGTCTGCCATATCCCAACCTTAAGTTTCTACAGTATTGCATTGACAACAATTTGACACAGAATCTGGGCACATCGCAGTCCAATCTAAGCAGCGTGGTCATTGAGATAAATGCCAACAATCCCACTTACTTGCAAAATCTACTTCATGCCTACAAAACCTTTCAGCCATGCGATTTGCTTGATGCCATGTCCTCTTCCTCTTCCGATAAAGACTCAATGCCATGCTATGGCTCCGATTTTCAAATAACCACTATGGCGCAATGTGATGAGCGTAAACTCTATGCACGCAAGGAGGACATACTACACGAGGTGTTAAGTATGCTACCACTGCTCAAGCCAGGCAATGAAGAGGCCAAGCTAAGCTACTTGACGCTAATACCCATGGCGGTAAAGGATACTATGCAGCAGATAGTGCCCACAGAGCTGGTGCAACAAATCTTTTCCTATTTACTAATACATCCAGCCATTAGCAGTGAAGATCGGCGATCGTTGAATGTCTGGCTGCGACATCTGGAGGATCACATACAGGCAGCCGCAGCAGGTCTGACCAATCGCAGTTATTTTTTACAACCTTCGCCACATTTAAACGCCGAACATATGGGGGGTGCGGCAACGACTACCATGAGCACATCTGGTTCTAGTACAGCATCCTCTTCTGCCACATCTTCTTCGGCTGCTTCTTGTTCTTCGGTGGCGTCATCATCGCTGGGCAATTTGGCGCCGCATACTTGCTCCACTTCCACCAACTCGTCATCCTCACACACAGCGCGCAGCAACGACTGGCAAACTATTGCGCCGCCCAGCAAGCAGCACAAACTGGCCAACGACTGGCGCAGCGCCAGCGGCAGCAGCGGCTCCAGCAGCATCAATCCACTCTGTGATAATTTAAATGGTATTACACTGAACGAATTAGCATCTAGTCAGAATAGTTTAGGCCTATCGCTGGACAGCTCCTCGCTTGTTAATGGTGTGGTAGCTGGAGCAGCATCGGGCAACGGTGCATCTTCCTTGTTTGGTGCGGGCAATAGCAGTATGATCAGCATATTGGCAGGCAATGTAGTGAGCGCGAGCGGTGGTGGCAGTGATGATCACGATAATTCATTTTCCAAGAACGGCACAGAAATACTCGACTTTGATCCAGGATGTGATGGCTGTGTAAATGGTGGAGAAGCCAGCGGCAGTGGTAGCATTGGCAGCAACATTTGCCAGCATCAGGTAGGCTAATAACATTAACTTGTACCTTTCAAAGACTCAGACGTTTAATATTTCTGCTTGTTTGCCTTTAGCTAATGCAACCATCCACCTCACAACTGGCCCATCAATTACCTTACGCTTCCATGCTCATGGACAATGTGGGTGATCAATTTGGTGAAATCAATCGCTGGAGCTTAGATAGCAAAATTGCTGCTTTAAAGACTCGTCGTTCGAATAGCTTGACTACACAAACGATCTCCTCTTCATCGTCCTCCAGCAACTCCTCTGTGATTACAGTGAACTGCTCGAATTCCACGGAAAACTTGGCGCAGTTTGCTAACAAACCTCGCAGCTTTTCACTGTCAATTGAGCATCAACGTGGGGGACTTACGAATAGTGGCTCAGACACACGCTTGGATGAGTTTAAGCCGAGCTACATTAAGTTTCAAACACGTAATGTCGGCATGTCCGGTATTGGACTCTGGCTTAAGTCACTGCGCCTGCATAAATATATCGAGCTGTTCAAGAACATGACATATGAGGAGATGCTGACAATTAGTGAAGAGTTTCTGCAAAGTATGGGCGTTACTAAGGGTGCATCCCATAAGCTGGCCTTGTGCATTGAAAAGCTGAAGGATCGTGCGCATATTCTTATCAAGCTCGAACAGGAAATGCACAAGGGTCATATTAAACTAAGCGCAGCTGTTGAGGAGCTGGCCAATATTGTATTGACGCCAATGAAACCGGTTGAGGCCACTAATTGTGGTGAGGAGAATATTGCATTGCGTTTTCTCAAAATCATCGATTTGGTAAATAATGCGCTGCAGCAGGATCCCTTTTGCGCACAGGATGATGAGACACTTGGCGTTTTTATGTGGATTTTAGATCGCTCCATACACAACGAGGCTTTCGTTAATCATGCAAATCAGCTAAAGGATTTAAAATTTAAGTTATCAAAGCTGAAAATGACAATGGTACCTAAGATGCACCATATCAAAAGTACAGGTACCAATGGTGGTAATATTAACAAACCAAGGTGATTAAAGAGCGACGCTTCAACTTCTCTATAAAATAAAATTTTAAGTTTTTATAACTAAGCCCATTTATTTCTTACAGATGGAACGGCAAGAGTCGCAAATGCGAATCCAAGAACGGTAGCAACGACCGCATAAATCATCGCAAAAACTCAAATGATATGCTCAACTTTTCGCTTAACTGTCTACAGCATCCCTTACCACCGCCACATCACTCACAGCCCTCACAACCGCCGCCCTATGTAGGGGATTACAATAACTATGCGGGTCCCTCGCATGCACAGTACAAGAGCTCATCGTATCCCAGTTTTATGAACAATCCACAGCCAATGAAGCATCATCAGCAGTCAGCTGCGCTGAGTCACAACTCTCAGCAGCAGCAACAACAGCAGCAAATGCAACAAATGCTGCAGCAACATGCGCATTTTCCTGCGCTGCCGCAACATACGCCTCCGCCACCTCAGCCACAATCAGCACATCATCGTCGCTCGCTCAACAATCTGATTGTTGTTGCCGGCGGGCCACAGCAGCCCCAGCAGCTGATTTTCAAGTCCGGCCAGGGCGTGCTCACAAACAACGCCAACGATAGTCTGCAGCATCTGGAGCGCAATCAACAGCGCAAGCCCAGTTTGAATGGTTTAAATGTCAACAATGTTGCTGTAAGCAGCTCAGCGGCAGTGGACAATCAACAACCAAAGAAAACAATGGCCGCGGTTGTAATGGTTAGTAGTCAGGCGCAGGAAGCGCCGCAACAGCCCTCGGATTCCGCGCAGCTCCCGCAAATACTAATCAACAACAACAATAATAACAATATGTTAAACAATAATCTGATTAATCAGCAGCAGCAGTTGCAGTTGTTGGCCGCAGCAGCCGCTGCGGTCAGCAATGGCAGCTGTCTGTGTGGCGATTTGTGTAGCAATAGTCTGTGTCAGCCCAGCAGCAACAACATCAATAACAACGCTCTAAATGTTGATCATTGCCTGGCTCAGATGGAGGTCACTTTGCAGCCGCAGCCACAACTTATAGCTAATATGAATATGTCGCTAAAGGACAAATATGGCAATGCCATGAATGATTATAAAAGTTTGGAGCAGCTGGAAACATTGTGTCGCCAAATGACAGAGCAGGCAATGAATTGAAAGAGCTTTTAATGTGTTGTTGTTGTTGTTTAGAACTAAAATTATGTTAATTTTTGTATGTTTATATGTGTGTTAGCTTGTAAAGGGTGTTTTTTGTTTGACTAATAGAACTTTGGTTTTTTTTTGCTTGCAAACACGCATAGTGTTTACATATAAGCAGCTATATTTAAAAACGATTGCAAGTGAAAGGCATTTTCAAATGAAGATAGTTCAAAACCGCTTTCTTATTTGTTCAATAGAAAAGAAAGCTTAGACATCTTTGGTACATTGGCTTTTTGGCTTAATATTGCAATACTTTTTTTTTGGTTACTCCTCTTGCAGAGCTGTTCTACTTATGTTAACATTTGATTTAGCCTGTCGTATTTTAAAACAAGTTCGTTGAGCTCTTTTAAAAACACCCTATATGTGTATGTATGTTTGTACGTGTTTATCCCTTTAATGTATTTAAATGTTATTTTAGATTTTAAGTCCATCTATCCACTTTATTTGTACTAAATGTTAAGTTTATGTATTAAGTGTTTCAAAGTGTGCAGTCTGCTTTGACTTGACTTGAGCTGAACTTAGAGATCTATATACAAACACCTATTAAGTTTACTTCGGCGGGCCGTTAAACTATTGAGAAATATTACAAGTTCTTCAAACATAAATCAGTTGAGTTTCTTTAGTGCTCAGTCAGTCAGTTTATAGAATGGCAAAAAAAGCCTTCAATGTTTTTACATACTATTATGTAAAACTATAATTATTGTGTATGATTGTATTTATGATTTCCAGCTTATTTGTTTTTTAAATTGTTAATTTGTTTTCGTCGCCATTTGTAGTTGAACTAACCAAACGTACAGAAAGCAAAGCCTACAAAACACAAGAAATTAGTAACACAAAAAATCAAACACACAATTATACAAAGAAAAACACACATTTTTATTTCTCTCTATAGGAAAATTTGGCCAAATTTGATCAACATTTTACGCTATTTTGAAACAACGCCGCATAGCTGACAAGTATACAATATACACATGAATATATATATATATATATACATTATATATATATATATGAATTATGATTATGTAATGAACTCTGCATCGTGACCATGAGACTGACTAAGATTACTTTTTCGCAACTAATAAATAAAAACTAAAAATTGTGTTTAAAAAAAAATACTAAAATATAACAACAAATATATATAAATTTATATATTTCAAATTAATTTTGAGCATGCGCCAAAGCCACACGACGACACGCGACTTGAAAAAAATTAACAAATCAAAACTTTTGCTTGCTGAAGTCAATATAAAAAAAAAAAAAAAAAAGATATAAATATATTAATATAATTTAATTAGGATCATAATTGCTGAAAACTTAACTATAAAAACTCATAAGAAAACAAATATTGTATGTAGTAAAATTGACTCAGAGTTTTATGTTTGTTTTGAAAGAAATTAATCATATTGTTGTCAGGCATAAATATTTTATGCTTCCATTAATGTTTTTAATACATTTTTGCTTTAGTCAATTGTTTTAGAATTAATGAAAAATTTTCATTGTGCTGCCAGCTTAAAAAACTCAAAATATTTTAATTTTAAACATATTTATTTAAATTTTAAGTAGTAAATTGTTTATTTTTGTTGAGTAAGCTAAAAGTTTTATATAACAAAAAAAATATAAATATATTTTGCATATTATGTGCTAACATTGAACACGCTGAACAAAATGTCATACATAACTAATTTAAAAAACATTTTTTATATGCTTCTACAAAAAAAAAGTTAGCAAAGAAATTATTATGTATGCGTATATGCCTATTTACATATGTACATATAAGCGTTTTTAATTGTTTAAAAGCAAATAGTTTATATATTTATATATATTGTATTGTATATTAAATTTATGTTCAAACTAACGACAGGCTAAAATTGGCCAGAAAATCCAAAAAAGCGTAAAAAATTGTAGAATAAATTCTAATTTAACTGTGTTTAAATGTATCAAAAGAAAATACTTAAAAAATGTATATTTAGTTTTGCCAAACCACAAACAACTAAATAAACAATACGCTGTAGTATTTAAAATAATAAACTTAAAAAGCGCATTAATATTGCCAGCAGGAAAACAAAACTACAAATTAGCAAGTTCAAAATTCAACAACGGTTTAATATACATACATATATGGTTCAAGCAACAAAGAGATATGCAAACTACTATTAACAATTATAAGATTATCAAATACACTACATTACAAAAAAAATAAAAAGTCAGTTAAATGTTTTGCATATAAAAGCCACAAATAAAAATACAAAATAAATTTAGTGTTTAATAGAAAGCAGTAAACTCTTGAACAAGCAAATAATAATTAAAATAAATAACAAAAATTCTCAAAATTGAGCAAATTGTACCTACCAAGCTGCATATATGTACCATGCATATACATATATATTTATTTTAAATAAATTATTTCAATGATTAATTATATTTTTTTATTCAATGTTTTTTTTTGAGAGAATGTGTACACATTCCCAAACCCAAAGCCCAATGAGACTTCACTAAGTTTTAGGGAAAAAAGAGCAGGCGCAAGCTTTAACTTACTCACCATTAACACATATTTATGTATGTATATACTAGCTTAGTTACCAAACAAATCAGGTTGCCATGAAATTTTTGTTGATTTTCATTCAACAAAAAAATTGAACAATCGAAACAAATCACATGGTAAAAATACTTGAATTATTTTCTTATATAGAGAACAACAACTTATTTCAAAATTAAAAGATGAGCAAACATCGATACAATCGTGTTGATCTAAAGGCTCTTAGTCCTTTGGTATCCGGCACAGCACAAGATGATGAACAGGAAGGGGAGGAGAAGCTTCCCATGTGGCCCAGTGAGCGCATACCGCATGGAGGCCTCTTTCATACACCTAAGGTGGAGTACAGCAAGGACACAGCAGAGTTGATAAAATGTAAGTATTTAAGGAAGAAGTAACTATAGCGAGAAACAGGAGTTGGTAGGCCTATTGAAGAGCTTATATACCATATTGCGAGATGCTAACATAATTTCTAGATGGCTTTAAGCCCTTCCTTCGCTGTTGTCTCAGTTCAAAATATTAGACAATTTGTGGGTTTTAACGATAATGAGTTTTGGGTTTGAAATTTCAGTGCTGGCCAAAGAGTCCAAGATGTCTATGTTGATGCGCAAGCAAATTGATGAGAGTCTGCGCAATGGTGTGCCACTGCCATTGCCCAAGCCACCACGTCCAAATACTAACAATGATCCGGATAAAGAAACCCTGGCCATATTGGAGCGCGCGCGTAATGCCAAACGCAAAAGTTTGAATAAGATCAAGGCCAGTGGAGCCTATGATTTAAGCTACTATAGGCCACCGACTGATAATCGCATGGCTTGCGAGAAGGCCAAGGCAAAGTTGCAATTCAATATGGCGGGCGTACACTTACCCGATCCCTCTATAAAGCCCTTGCGACGACCCCGCGAGGAGCCGGAAGTCAGCGAAGAGGACATCGTCAATGAATGTGAGTATGATTTGTAGTTGAATATATTCAAGTTGCTAACCATTTGTGTATTTTTTTTTAGTGCTGGAACAAATCAATGAGCGTGCCAGCTGGCTTGCCGAAATGGAGGAGCTCGGTCAGGGCAAAAAATACCGCACTGAGATACGCGATCAAATATCCGAACGCTTGCATCGCATCCAGGCCTTAGAGTCCAAGATCAAGATGAAGGCTACGGGTGGCTATCGTTTTGTAGATTAAGTAATATGAGTTTTAAAGTTAATGTGTCTAAATGTTTTTGAGTTATATGAGCAATAACAAAATTGTGCAGCAAAATATTTTGCAAATATTTGCTAAAATTTAAAAACGAAATTTTTTAGGAAACTATTCGCACAGGCGGTCATGCACTGGCAGACTTGTCTATATCAACTCGTCTTTTAATGCCGATTAAAGATTAAGAAACGTGCAAAATTGTTTATTAAAATTAACTATTATATCAGGATCGGACCAAATGCCAAAGTGATGCCTCGATAAAACATATTTAAAATTTTTAAGTAAATCTGTTTTTCTGATAAGGACCATCAATCCGAATCTGACCCTGTCTTTTGTCATGCGCTAAAGACACTGACCTGTCAGTTAAAAATTTTTAATATATGTGTACGCTCTTGCACACTTAGTTAAGGCGTTGAAAGTTGTAGATCATGTTTTAGGCGTAGCTTTGGTGCTGGGGCATGCGTTTTGCAATAGAAATTATTCCAATATTAAAGTAGCTTAACTGCATCAACGAATTCTGGGCTATCTAGTCGCCCGTTGCAATGCGAATTGCACATCAGAGAAAAATGTCTTTTATTGTATATACAAATAAATCTATTTGCAACATTGAGCACGCTAAGATATGCACAAAAATGAATTATTAGCTTTATGCAAACATTGTATATTTTGCATTTCCACCATTATCGCGGATACATTTTCCGTCATTCTATGATCTATGTGACAGTACCGACACTGCTAGCACTACTGCAGCCTACAGAACCTGTCAAAATTTTGAAATAAGCTTGTCTGTTAATCGTACTCCAATAATATATGTAAATATTCTCACATTTTTAAAAATTAATACTTTAAACCTTTAAAAATGCAAGCATACTTTTAGGCTCGGTTTTAAAACTATTTGATATTAACTGATTTATTAATTTTAATAAGCTTCAATAAACTTATAAGCAGTGTATAATAAACTATCGTTAATTACAAAATATTCTGGCACACATTTAATACAGTTACGCACATTTATAACAAAAATATAAGCAGCCCAAAACTCATTTATAGAATATTTCACTTGATTCGATTGGCAAAAAGAGTATAAAGTAGCTGAGAATTTTATAAAGATCTTTAATTAAAATTATCGAATAAATTAGAGGAGTATATATACTCTAAATATTTGATCCTACGCACTAAAAATTGTATATATATATATATATATATATAATGTGGTTATGCTTGCGCCACAGCAAAAATGTAATGTTCAATTTCAAAGTAAACATATCTTGTTTTTTTGTGTGCATTTGCGCTTGTGCTAATCTCTGGATGCAGTTGATGTACCGCTTAACAGGAGGGCATATGACAGCGAAACTCGCTTGCAGCCTCTGCAAAGCGATTGCGTATTAAATAACCGCTTATAACCTCGGCAACCTCGTGTGGACGGTCCTCATGCACTGCATGACCACAGCGAGCCAGCACCTGCATCTGGAAGCGACCCTGCATTTGGCCAACGGTTAAAGTGCGATCCAGGCCATCGATGCTGGCCAAAAGCAGTTGCTTGGGCACACGCAAATTGAGGAACTTGTCGCTTAGGCCTGAGAACCAGCCCACCCAATACTTTTCGGACTTTGACAGATCAATGCGCCAGGTGTAGCTGCAAGTAATGTTTTTGTTTAGCCAATTGTTTCCAATTATTTTGTAAAATACAACTTACTTTTTTGCTGGATCAGTTACAAACTTATCGGATGAGGGTTTTTTAAATTCTGCACCTTCGGCGGCAGCACCTTCGGTACTGTTGTTTTCATCAGAATCAGCTTCATCGCCACCACTGCTACCAACTTCTTCATCTTCAGAAATACTGAACGGATTGGGAAACATGCTTGTATGATGTGCCTCCTCTAATACATCATCAGGCAACGGCAGGTCATTCGTTGCTAGTTTATTCGTTTTGCAGCTGTAACCAACAGGTAAACAATAAAAATGACTTAAATATCTATTAAAGCCACACACATACTTAATAATTTGTCCTGGCATTGAGACTTTGGCACTGTCCACATTGCGTACCTGTCCGCTACGTATACACCACTCAATGGCATTCGGTATAGTTTGGAAGAACTTGGGACGCGATCGTAAAAAGCTTTGCATGCTAGCAAGCGCTTCCATGGCTGTGCCTTCCACCACATCAATGACTGTTATGCCTATAAGATTAGGACATAAAGCCATATATGCAAAATGTACAGCAATGGCGCCGCCCATTGAATGGCCAACAACAAAAATTTCTGGCATTTCCTCCGGATACAACTTTGTTAACAAATCACCAATATCCCTGAAAGCATTAAAAATACAAGTTCGTATGCTCTTTATGTACGAAATTAATTTGTTCATATGGAGCTTATGGGGCAAATGAAATCAAGAAATTATAGATTTAATGATAAGTTGAGCCCTACATTGAACATAGTCTACTCCGTTTTATCTATAAAAACTGTCTGAAAAGAACAGGACAGCTTGACTAGTCAAGTCTTTGGAACCAGATAGAAAATGATTAACCGTAACAAATAATCTGCAACAGGAAAAAATTGTCACTCACTTGGAGAGCGTATCCGCAGACAAGTCATCTTCATTGTCTGTCTTGGTATCTCCGTGACCACGCATATCAATGGACAAGCACTGACAATGTATCATTGATGTTACTTCGGACTGCGATACAAAATTAATTTAATTATTAAATCTTTTTAAATTAAATAAATAATAATACATACACAGAAGTGTGCCCAGGTGAGTGCCGAGTAGCCACCACCGTGCAATAACAACAACAATGGACCCCGCTTTTCGGGCATTTTGGTGCGGTAAACGCGAAAGGTTCGCTGCTCATCGACAACAACATCTTCACGCTCGGCAAAGAACTCACTCCACAAGCCAGGTTTGTAATCGCGTATGCGTGACTTTTTAAAGGAGTCGCTGTAAATAGTTTATATTAGTACGCATTTACGGCCCACACACAAAATCGTAGAGTTGCAGCAGCATCTCGTCATACACAATACTTACGCACGGCCTATGCGCCCGCTCGGTATGGTGGGAGGTAATTTGCCCTTGAGCATTGTACGTTGTAGACTGGACATTGTGTGAGATTGTCTGCGCTGTAATTGTGACGTTTATTATTGGTTATCTGAGATTTTCGAGTTTTTTGCACCGTGGCGTATCAAATTAATTGAAAAAATTAAAATGGTGATTTTTCGTTTAGTTTTCGTTGCGGCTACATTAGAGATGGTAAGAAATACATCGAAATTAATTATGGTGCTGCCAGACAGCGTTAAAAAAAACTATTGCCATCACTATCTAGTAAACACTAAGTGGGACAGCTCTATCAATACAATCATTAAACCACCATTTTATACAAGTTGCAGTAAGAAATGTCGCCGTCAAACAAGACTAAGAAAATTATTATTAAAATACCCCGCCATCCATACATCTCGCTAGTGGAAAATCAGGCTTTAGATTTTCGCGTCCGTAAATGTCGCGTACAGGTTGAACGCCTAAACTACAGACCCCGATGCCATGGACCATCAACTAAACGCTGCATTGTACGTGTGGCTCGCTTGCCAGATGTAGAACGTAGTGAAATTGCCACAGCTACGCCAGCCAGTTCCATTGTCTGCTCGGATTTTGAGGGTCTAGGTGGGTAAAAAGACAAGTCAGAGCACAGTACGCTTTGCAAATATTATAAATTTATTGCCCAACTTTACGTACGAAA
Source organism: Chymomyza fuscimana (assembly GCA_949987675.1). Lineage (NCBI taxonomy): Eukaryota > Metazoa > Arthropoda > Insecta > Diptera > Drosophilidae > Chymomyza > Chymomyza fuscimana. The sequence continues at coordinate 5,185,588 of OX465089.1, forward strand.
AGCATAACAAATAACGCCACCTAATTGCAGATTCAACTTCGGAATGAGTAGGGGCCAGCAGATAGTGATTGGGAGCACGAAGGATCAAGTATCTGTTATCACAAGGACTGTGTATTACCATAATACCTAAATATGTACATAAGACTTCGGTTTATTGTTAATAAGGTCATTTATCTGACTCATAATTTAAAAACATTCAGACGTAAACGATAACTGATATTAAAAATAACAATAATAAACTTTTTGCTATCGATAAAAATGAAGTTTGTTTTTTAAATCGTCACTAACAAAAGTCAGCTGTCAGAAAGAAAACTACATACATTTGTAGTAAGTCAAAAATTTTTCGTAAGTTACTGCAAAATTTCCATTCCAGCTTTAATACAAATCTATAAATAGGCATTACTAGTAGTAATTAACATTAAAACAAAATGAATTGGTATACCGGTAACATAGCTGAAGCTGTAGCAAAATCAAAAGTAAAAGATGCAATTTTCGTTGTATTTATTGAAGGTATGTAGACATGTAGCTGTTGGGCTTTAAAGCAAACCCACGTCATTGCCTTGAACATGAATATTTATTATTTTAAATGTTTAATTTGGGGAACACAGGTGAAGACGAGATGTCTATAAAACTTCAAAGGTTTGTCGATGACGAAAGTGTGCGCGCAAAGTTGGAAACGGATGATTTTGTGGCCATTAAAGTTAAGGGTGACAGCCAGGCATATGGCCAATTCCTATCGCTATGTATGTTAGCCGCTAAGCATTCGTGTCTCTTTTGCAAATAACATAATTTTTTGTTTTGCAGACAAAGTAGTGCCTATTCCATCAATCTTCTTTATTGGCAAGGCTGGAACCCCTCTAGAAATCGCCACCGGAATTATAGAAAATACCCAAGAACTTATTAAAAAAATTAATTTAACTCTGGTTGCTTCAGGCAAGAAACAAGATACAAAAGCAGCAAGCACTTCAAGTGAGTCAACCGACCCGATTAGCTTTGAAAATTCTAAAAAGCTACGCTCCAAGGCTGGTGAGGATGACTCAGACACTGAAACAGATATATCACAACATGAGTTATCGCAGCGGCAACAGCAGCCGTCAGCAGCCTCACCATCACAACTCGAGCAGTCGACGCAGCAACAGCAGCCATCAGCAGCCTCAGCATCACAACTAGAGCAGTCGACGCAGCAACAGCAGCCATCGGTTGTTTTATCATCACAACATGAGCAGTCGAAGCAGCAACAGCAGCCATCAGTACTTTCATCATCGCATGAGCAGTCGCAGCAGCAACACCAGGCAACATCAATCTCATCCGCAGCTGCAGCAGCAGCAGAGCGGCGTGCAGCACAATCCTTGGACACACCAGCGACAGAGCTTCCCTCAACATCTGGTCCATCCATGTCAAATAGTATACCTGCAGTGCCTGCTCTTCTTTTGCCATCCTCTCCCAATTTTACACCCACGTTCGCTGCACCAATCCACACTGAAACTCGTCCACTAACCGATTCCGAAATGCGCGTTGATGAAGTACAGAAAATACTCGAAGAAAAGCGTCGTGAGCGTGAGGAAGAAGAACGAAAACTTGAAAAAGAAAACGAATTGCGTCGTCGACGCGAGGGCAAAGAATCGCAAAGTATACAGGGATGGCAAAAAGAGCAGGACTTTAAGAGTATGCAGGTTTGTAGATCCAATTTACAGAAAATAAATCATTTAGTTTAAACAAATTAAAGGTCAAGAAGTGTTCATTAATAATCGCTGGCTATATAACTTTTATTAAGGCATCTTTGTTTTTACTTCGCAGGAGCGTATACGCCGTGAGCGCCAGGAAGAACTGGAAACACGCGAGCGCATACGCGCCCAAATTGCCGCAGATCGTGTAGAGCAAGCACGTCGCGAACTTTCCGATGCACGGATGAATACTGTTGGTGACTTGCCTCCCGTAACACGCGCAGCCTCGCTTATTTCTGTGGATGAAACTCGCTTGCAAATACGATTACCAGGCGGCATACACCGCAATAAGGTATTCCCGGCTGCAGAACCCCTTTCCTCGGTGCGAAATTTTGTGCGCAGCGAATTGCTGGCGGATAGCAAGATTCGAGACTTTACGCTGGCCAGCAGTTATCCACGTCGCGAGTTCAAGGCGGATGAAGAATCTAAAACTTTATTTGAACTGAATTTGGTGCCTAATGCTGTTGTGCTTGTACTGGCCCATGAGCAGATAAATCCTGTGGCACGCACCGGAGGCTCGTTGCTTAATATGTTGACTACCGTAATGTGGGCTTTGATTATGCCGGCTGCCAAGGCTTTTGATGTTATGAATAAGATGGGCTTGAAGCGGTTGACTCAGCGTATTATGCAGGCGTTTTCAAGTATAGGCTGGAGGCAACCTACGGAAGGCGTAGAACAAATGCAGGGTGATGCGTAAGTACAGAGTCTTACTGCTTGCAACTAAAAATACTCAAGATTTAATTTTTCCACTGTCTTATCTTCAGTGCTGCGCGTCGCAATTTGGACGTGTTTATGCAACCGGGTTTGCGACGACCGGGTCAGCAAACAGACCCGCAAGCTACGTCAAATCAGCCATCAGCTACTGGAGAGCCTGAAGCGGTACCACAGCAATCCCAGAGCGATGGTTTGCAACCACAAAGTCAGGTGCCAGGTGATAAAGCGCAGTTCCAGCAACGCTCGGGTGGCTATCAGCCGCCACGTTATGGGAAGTCGAACATACGTCGTCTGCAGGATTCCCAGAAGGATGATGAGGAGGATAAGGCCACTTACAATGGCAACTCCACACAGCAGCAGTAAATAAGCAATATATGTATAACCAAGCTATACTATCTAAATAATCCCACAAGTTGAACCCAACATTCACAGTACACATTTACATGGCTTTATATAATTATGGTTTAAAATAAAAATAGCAAAAGAAAAACGTTTAAAATGTAATTTGGTGTTTATTTAAATCAAATATTGAGAAAATAAGCCAAATAACTTAACCTAACAGTACCTCTAAAATTTGAACCCAAATGTTCCGTGTCATTAGGCTCAAATTAGTGCCCCCTAAAAAATAGAAACAGAAAAACGCTTGTTTCGGCTGGGCCGATCTTCTAATACACTTCACGTAGCTTCTTTTTATAATAAAACAAAAGGCGGCTTCTATGGCTCCAAAGATCGCCCTGTTGCATAGGTATAAGAACCAAAAAGTTCGAGTTGGGAACAATTTTTATCTCAAAGGATTTCTTTAATATTGACAAGACTATTGCAGTTATTTGAAACCTCTTGATAGGATACTTTAGTATAACGAAAAGTTATATTTCGATTATTCACTTTCGACTTGCAAACAGACTCACAGATAAGCGTTCATGATTTGTTTTATACTTCATGGGATCTATAGTGATAATGGTCTAATCTTTTTATGAAAAGTATATAAGTAACTTCGTGTAGCGCATGAAAACCACGAACGATTTTCCTATACTATGCGAATTTTGATTGCACACTTTCTAAACTTGAGCTTACAAAGTGAACCACATTAAAAATTGCAGCAGTTTGTAAAAATTGACCAAGGGAAATTTCCATTCCTCTTTACGTTGTAGCGAGGGCACTAGGCTTGGATAATGCACAGGACTACCTATACGACAATTGGTGGTAACTGTGCCACCTGGATAATTGATGGATACCGCATCGCCGCGCTTGACGCCATCGCAGTCAATAAGCTCCAGTGTTTTGTTGAAACAAATGCGTATCTCGGATAGATAGCTTATGCTATGCTTTATATCAAATAGACAGTGTATGGACGGATTTTTGCCTAAAGCTTTTACAATGGCATTGTTCAGCACAGTGACCGTGTTATTCGAGTCTGGATGTATGTCCGAGGCATCTAAAATGCGCGACATAATATACTTTTCACGCCAATCAAGACCCTGACCAAAGTACTTGAGTTCATCGTCCAGTGCTTCCAGCAGCGCGGCGCAAGTGCCATGTTTCAGCCACTCATGCTTCCACAACCAATCTGATGGTGATACTTCACCATCCAGATCCGGCCAGAAACTATGCAAGCGATCTGTTATGGTTTGTAATTGGTCTAAATCGAAATCTGCTGTTTTATTGCAGAAATTGGGACCAATTTGACCCAACTTCGTGGGCCATATGCCGTGTATGGTCCAGAATTCTTTTTTCTGCGGCAAGGTGCACTCATGATTGGGATCATGCTGGCGCCAATGATAGCAGGTGGTCACTGGCCATTGCTGTGTGAAAATAAGCACATCCCAGTTATGATCCTGCTGGCGCCGACGTGGCGAACGTCCAGGCGTTATGTCCGTTAAATCATCGCCAAATTCCAGCGCGTAATCATCATCATCGTCTTCGTCAGAAAAATCCGCTGCGCTAGGTCTCCTCAGAGGTTGCTCAGCGCTTACATCAGGTGCAACTATAGCAGCGCTTGAGTCAGATATGTCTTTTATGGTGCTACAAAGAAATAAAAATGAGAATATATAAAAGTCGTGCTGAGTAATTGCATTGATTTTTCACATAATGAGGTTATTTAGGCGCTACTGGGTCAACCTTGAACTTGAGGCGTGCCAACCCCTTGAGTGTAATAAATAGTATTGATTAGCTCAGCTGTTGCCATTGTTGCGGTTAAAATAATCTTAGTCATATACATATGTACATAGATAGTATTAGTATATAAGCAATTTTGATGTCCTAACTTAATGCGCGTTTCTATTTTTCAACTTTCGCACAATGTCAACAACACCCACACAAATTGGGCTAAAAAATTTAATAGTGCATTAAATCAAAAAGTTTTTTTTTGAATAGCTCTTGATTGCGTACTTACCTTTCGGCTATTGTAAGTGCAATAAGCAAGCAGCTTATTAAAACTGTCACGTAAACTAAACTTTGTCGATTTTGCATTTTTAAACAAGTTTCAATTTTCTATTCAAAATTATTAGGCAAGAACAGGCTTCATTTCAAGGCTTGCGGTTGCTTAGTGCACGTAGCCAGACGCCTTTCGGTAAATACTATTTTTATTAATTTAAACTTTAAGAGCTGACACACAATTGCTTTAGTTGTTCCAATTATTTTTAAGTTTTTCCCACAGTTGTATTATCGCTCTCCGCAACGTTTTGCTGGCTTTGCGTTTTTGTGCAGTTTTTTTTTTTTGTTTTGCTATTGCGCTATGGATGTGCAAAAGTTGCCTACATATGCATATCGATAAACGATAACGCTACACTTTTTAGTGCTGTTTAACAACATTTTATTTGTTTGTTTTAGATAGCTGCAAAACAGCTGTTAGCGCGCGCTGCTGTTGACGTTCAAATTATTTTTGTTTTGTGTCTGACTTTGTTTCTATGCGCTTAGCTAGCGCAATAAATCAATTAGTAATTTATTAGGCCATTCATTTTAAAAATAGCACGCAATTGCCGCTCAATTACTTGGATGGGCCATAAAAAAACTCATTAGTTATGATTCATTTGATAATGTTATCATATTTAAGCTCGTAACTCAACCATTTGTTCCAGCGCATGAGCTGATTGCATGTTTCGCTGGATTTATGAAATACTACGCCAAACTGTCTGCGCTTTGTCTTTGTCAGCAGAAACTATACAAGCGCACAAAATCCAAACAACTAATGAAAGTTCCCTCAGCCTTTATCAGAATCAAAACTTTACTCAGCCACTGCGGAACAAAGGAAAAACCACACGGCAGCACTTTAATTAGTGACAACGACAATTACACATATATGATGTTGTTGCTCTTGCGCTATTTTATCTCAGAAATACAAAACATGACAAAACACCAAACGACTTCTGTTGAAAATCGTACAATGACACACAACAGCTCGTAGTACAATCTACTACAACAAGTTTTTGCTACCGAAATTAACTCAAGCACAATTATAGTTTCACTGTACTTTGTACTACGTGCTACTTATAAATCCCAGATAAGAGCCTATTATTTATCGGCTTATTGCACATTGGTTGCTACTTATGGCAACTTGTAGTACGTTAATATCTATGAAATTTTATCAAAATCAATTAGCAACCACTTCTGATAAAACTCATTTACATCAAATTCACTTAGTTCAACCCCTGTTGGCATTTGGAGCTCTGTTTTTATCATAACATTTGTGATTATTTTGTCATGTTTTTGTCTGTCTGTGCATTAAAAGCATTTAACACATGATTTTAGTACAACAACCTAAATAAACAAACCAACAACAAAAACAACTACTATTTAGGGGGGTAGCTTTTATGCAGATTTGTCTTTTGGGCTTCCCCACTTTCCATTTTTCCCTTGGGTGCGCTCGATTTTGTTTTATTTTTTTTGCTGTTTTGTTTGATGACATATTAATTTAATAATAACAGCTGCAAACATTTTGTAATCAATTTGCCGCTCAAATCAATTAATGTTTGTTAGTTGCTGTTGTTATTTTAGCTGGCATATTTTTTGCTCCGTGCTTGTTTTATATACACAGTATTAGATAGTGCTCAGGACTTGTTGACATAAGTGGGGATTTTTTTTTTGATGTGGACATTTGATGAGTTAGGCAAAAGTCAAAACTCTAATTATACTGAGGTCTTCTATAAAGCTGGGCTGTAAAACTATGAGCATTTTTTCAGTGTGCAAAAAAAATATCGAACAGCTAAATTTTAATTTTAATTTTTTGAACAACTTTACCGCTTAGAAGCTTTATGATGAATTTTAAACGCTCCATAAAGTATTTCTGACGCAACAGCATTTTGTATCGGGTTGAAACGCAGCCGCGTACGGATGAATTAAATTTCAGTAGAAAGAGATTTGTGCAATTTCTTTAATGATCAAGAATCATTTAGTTTGTTTATTAGGCTCACATAAGTCTAAATTGACGCCCTATGCTCCAAATTGGAGTTAAAGCAATATATATATATATTATGAGGTGAGTGGATCCAAAATTATTTAAAGCTTTTATCTGAAGCTAGCATTTTAACACCACACATGTAGAGTTACAGGGTGCGTAACATTGCCAAGCTTAATCCTAATGTAGGAATAAATTAAAAATTCCTGTAATATAATTTAACACCACGGTATTCTCTGCCTGGCGTAAGAGGCCCCTAAAAGAGAACTAGTCAGATGCAGGCATACTTACCATCATATTGAGCCTGAGGCACATTTTTAACATCTTAAAGATCTTTCAAAGATCAGTTTTACCGGGTCTGGAGACGACCGCCGGTGTAAAAGGAAAGTCCATAAGTAACGAATATCCATATACAAGTGCCAAAAACCTCACCTTTTTAACATCAGCAACGAATGGGTCTCAGCGACGACATGATCCAGGATCGGAATGACTGCAGACGAATGCTGAGATCGAATACCCACAGCTCTGGAGGAGCATAAGCGAGTCCGAAAAGAGGTAAACAAGAAGAAGAAGATGGAATAACTAATAAATGTCCTAAGCATTAGACCAGTGATGGGCAGTCTCTCAATTTTCATAACTCGCGAGGCTATTGCACCAAAATCTGCCGCAGCGCAGTCGGCTCATGTACGGTCCAAGTGTGTGAAATCTCTCGCTCGTTTTTGCTTAATTGCGGTTCTTGCTCTCTCGTGCGCTATTGCTTACTGCGCTGTTTACTCACACAAAGAAATGTTTGTTGGTATGAGTTTTGCCCATCACTGCATTAGACTAATTAAAATGCATGTATCTATACCAAGTCGACTCTGCTCATTTTTGTAAAATCAACTTATGATCTTTATTAAATAAATTCTACATAGAATGAAAAAAAAAGGAAAGCAATCGTTTGGGTTCCTCCAGTTTATATGGAAGTCCAATCAGCTTTCGACTCGGACGAAATCGAAAATTTTGGACTCAAACATTATGTCGATTATTTTATATGGATACGATAATAACAAATGGCGAGCTTCGAGCGCGAACCAAACAAATTCCAGTATACGATGCAATTAAAAAACGCAAATGGGCCCGGATAGGCCACTTACTGAGAAAACCTGAGTCGAACCCAATCCCCAAGCACAAAGCAGACGCAGAGGCAGCTTAGCTCGCACATGGCGCCGAAAAGTTGACCTGGAATTGGAAGGTCAAGGAATGAACTGGCAACAAATTAAACAGATAACTGGAGTTCGTCAACAGTGAAGGAGATTTGTAACGGCCCTCTAGTCCTTGTAGGACTTATAGGAACTAACATATATAATGAGGAAACTGGGGGTTTTAAATTAAATATTATTTCTTGGCACACTTGAAGAACACGAATTGGAAGGATTGCATGGTTTGGAAATGAAAGGTGTTCACTGCTCGTGACTTAATCCCAGTGGAGCTCTAAAGATTTGCGCCTTAATCAGGAATACAGATAGATATATAGATAGAAATCTCGATTTAAGTAGAAAATACATTTGATTTGGTACTTTAAATATGGCATGATTCATGAAATGAAAGGTGTTCACTGCTCGTGACCTAGTCCCAGGGGAGCTCTAAAGATTTGCACCTTAATCAGGAATACAGATAGATATATAGATAGAAATCTCGATTTAAGTAGAAAATACTTTGATTTTAACTCTTGTATTAAAAGCAAAATGCAAGAAACTTACTAGCAAGAAACTTACTAATCGTTCAAACAAGACTGAAATATTTCTGAAGTTTGAACAATAGACATAAGGGTGAATAATTTAATTTTAAATTGGGCGTAATGCTTTAATTCTGAAAACTGTCTCTTAACATCTTATCTTTTTTCTTAAAAGCTATGTCAACTTTAACTCCTACCGCGCTGCATTAAATATTTCTTTTGTAGCTATCTAATTGTCGTAGCACAACATAAAGGGTATAGATTGTGCGACTGTTACAGGCTTTCATTTTTTTCTTCTGTCTTTTCCCAAATTGACAAAATTATCATCATTTAGCGTAAATAGTCAAAAAATTGTGCACAGCGTCAGTAGAAATAAAAAAGTTGAGCCATTAATTTTAAAATGTGCCCATTAAAAGAGGGGCACAATCAACGTCATCATCAGCATCATCATCAGCATTTACGCTCATTATTAGCGGCGCTCAGCCGCCATGACGCTCAAAACGGAAGCCCAAAACGGCAGCCATAGTAAAACGGCCATGATGTCGTCGCTGCTCTCTTTGCTGTTGCTGCTGCGGCTGACGTCGCTGCTTTTGTTTGTGGATGCTGAGCGCAAAACGCAGCGCTGCGCATGCGTCAAACTGCAGTGAGAGTAAGAATGAGAGAAAACTGGGTGGAGTTTAAGCTGCTAACGTTGCGTTATGTAGAGCGATAAATGTATAGAGTATATCAGGGCAGTAATTGCCTTAAATTGGCGCATGTATATTGCAGCCAGTCAGTTGACGTGCTGCTTTTTGTTGCTGTTCGTTTTGCTGTTGTTGTTGTTGTGGCTGGTGCTGCTTTCTTTTGGCCGTCAACGTCAGCGTCGTTGTTTTTGTGCAATTGCTGTGTGTAAATGGCATGAGAATGATAATTGTAGCAATTATAATATTAAATTGGGAGATCATGGCTCACAGGGTTTGGTTTCATGGCCCAAACCCTCCCCTAGGCGTAGTACACCACGTTTTATATAGCATACTTTTTTGCAGTTGCCACAGTAACGATTTTTTGTTGCTTGCGCTCTCTTTCTGTCTTTGTTGTTGTTGCCGCTGCCGCTGCTACTGCTGTGTATTTTGCCGGATTTGTTTGTTAATTAGAATTCTAGCGTTGAAATTAAAATGCTCACTCCAGCATATCTTACCCTCCGCTTTAGCGCTAGTATGAGTTGGCAGTAGTTGCATACAAAAAAAAAACACAAAAAAAACTTCAGCAAGCAAGCAAAACTTTAGTCTAGTTTTTTGGGGCGTTGGCGCTTGGCTACTTTGTTGAAGGTGGAGCTTCGTTTGAGTTTAGTTTAGAACGAGGCATCTCTTAATTACTGCAGTTTATTTTCTAAGTGAGACTAATTAACTGGCAATTCGTAGCTTTGTGGCATATTTTTTTCAGGCTGGCATTCTCTATGTATACATATATGCATGTGTTTGACTATGTGGCAGCTTTAACTTGATGTAGTTTTTTTTCCTTTGCAACACTTTTTGATCATGTTTATGTGTGTATTAGTGTGGCATTCATTTGGCTGTTTGAGTGGCTGAAGAAATTGGTCAACATTTTGGCTTGTTAGTTGGTTATTGGTCATGGCCAAAGTTTGGCAGTGCAGTGGCAAGCATTTGAAAAGTTTTACTTTAGAAATTTACGCCTCAATTATTTATAGAGATTATCCAAAATTACTTTTTGGCTTAAATAGAGCGAAAAATTGTTAAAATGGGGTCAGTGACAGCTAAGAGTTTTTACAGAAATCGAAGTTGAAAATGATAATATGGATGATAATATAGAATCTACTTGGCAGCAGGGTAGATTAAAATCGTTATACCTACCCACTACCTTTTTTCTCATACTTTGTCTTCTATACTACCCCTGACCCGTTTAGGTGGCGAGGGGGTCGTCAAAATACCACGCTTAGTCACAGGAGCGGGAGAGGGGGGTTAGGTTTTAGTCACGTAGTCTAGGAAAATCTTGCGCTTTTCTTTTTACAAAATTTTTTCTCTTTAATAAAAAGCAAACTGAAGATTGAAAAATGGTCACTTTTTTTCGACTTTGGTGGGAAAATAAAAATTTTTAAATTGGGTATGGCTGCGTTCCCTTATTTAGTCATATAAAATAATAATAAAATGTTTTAATATACCCGATCTGCATATCTGGATACAGCTTTTTGGAAGAAGTCTAATCAACAGAATTTAGAAGCCATACATATTTTTTCGCATTTACGTTTTATGTGATAAAAAATAAATTAAAGAATTGATTATTTTTCGTTGAGGGGCTGGTCCGCCGAGTGGGGGGGGGGGGGGGAGGGATTTCCCCGGACCCGGAGTTTTCTCAGGGGCCCTGTGTAATTACTGTCGTACTGACGTGACTCAAGCTAAAGGTGTAATAGAGGGGCCGGTACATTTTCCTCGGGCCCGGATTTTCTCTCTACGGCCCTGATGAGGGGTTTATATTCTTGAAAAATTTTTGCAAGAACAAGAAAAGAAAATGGAATAATTTTGATAGTTCTTTGAATCATTCGTATAAAGCTCAAAAGCTTAATCAACACTAAAAATTGATGCAGCTCGGAAAAAGTTCTGCTAGGTAATTTTTGGGATTATTAAATCTTCACAATTTTCATGGTTTAAGTTTATGCAAAAATAGCTAACAAACGCTTAGCGCCAAAGATTTCTCTAATCTTTGGCAACTTTTTCAATTACTTCAACTACAGTTTCATTTTGTGTCATAATTTTTTTTGCAAAGTTTTCTTAATTAGTACTTTCATGCCTATTAATACACAATGTGTAGCTTAAAACTTCAGCATCGCCATTTTGACTACATTCTTATAAGCCTTCAATAAGTATACACAACAACTTGGCTATTATGCGTCCTCATATACTAAGCCACAAAATTTCCGTTATTAGCGCAACATTAGACGCACTGCTAATTATCAACACGGTCAAAAACCATACCATAATCATACTCATACTAGTTCCAGATAATATGCGCAGCAGCAACCCCCAAATAAAACGTGATATGCTCCTTGCTCCAGACGCATGCTACTACCCTCGCACGTTAATGAACGTAAAATTCACTTAATTCCAACTTTAGCCATGAATTAAGCACGACAAATGGACGACAAGTTGGTTGAAGTTGTTGGGAAATAGTTGGGGCAACCCCTCTGCTCTGAAACTTTGTGGGTGGCTCTGGCAGAACTGCTTGGAATGTGTTGTTAAGCTGGCAAGGCAACATAAATAAGTATAAATACGTGCCAGAGCGAGCAAGTGTATTATATACAAGGCTGTGAGTGAGGCAGATGGAAACAAACAACAAGGGCGAGTTTGCTCATTCACAATAAGTAAATGTCCTTTTATGGCTCTTAATTAAGGCAATGATGGGGTGTTTTAATACGTTTGCCAAATGTTAAATGACAAAGTGCCTGGCAGCCAAGAGCCATGGCAGTCATCGTTCCAGTCGTGCTCCTTGCCATACTACTCCTAACCAACACTTGGGGGGGTCTGGCGTTAATGAAGCTGCTTTTTTGCTGCTTTTGGCTTATGTTTTTTTTTTTTTTAATGCCTGCCATTTTCTTGTTGATATTTTTTGGCCAACTTGTAGGTTTAACTGCCAAGGCTAATTGCAGGCTTATTGCACATGTAGGTTCGGAGAGTTTTTAAAGATAATAAGTGGATTGATTATAGGCAAGTTTGTTGGAAAAAAAACATATTTGAATTATCTAAGATTGTATTGAAGCTTTTTAGACAAGTTGAGGTTCCATTAAATCGTAAGAGTTTAGCAGTAAATATTGCTTTAATTTTTACTTGTAAAATTTTTTAAAAGGAATTTAATTTAAAGCTGTCAGGAACTTTAGAAGATTAAGCATTTCGCTTCCTTAAGCGGCAAGAAAAAATTGGGTGTTAAAATTTAACATGTATAACATGTACCTACTTAAAAAAAAAAACTTAACGAGGGCTGCCTTAAAAGAATTTTTGAAACTAAGAAACAATAACAACATGAATCTTGAGAAAAAAAAATATTTGTGTATACAAAAATAATTTTTGTTAGCCCCATTACCTTTCAGAGATTAACTTAACAACAACATGAATCTTAAGAAAAAAAATATTTTTTAATTCCAAATAAATAAAGATTTTTTTTTCCGAAATTAATTTTGGTTTGCCCCATTACCTTTTAAAAAATTAACTTAACGTGGGCTGCCTTCTGTGTTTTTAAAACTATGAAACAACAACAACATGAATCTTAAGAAAAAAAATATTTGTTTTTTACATTTAAAAAAAAATTTAAAAAAAAAAAAGTTTAAAAATAAAAAAAAATTAAAAATTTTGATTTTATTAAAAAACAAAATAAAAAAAATTTTGAATTTTTTAAAAATAAAATAATAATAATAAAAAAATTTTTTAATTTATTTTTTAAATTTTAATTTAATCTTTTATCTATCATGGAAAAAAATAGCAATATCTTTGTTTAGGAGATATGGCTTGTCAAAGAAATGTCCAAAAATGAAAAATTCAATTTTCAGTTATCGATAACTCGATAGTCAATCGATAGTTAATCGGAATTTTGCAATACAATTTGACGTCGTTACTATGGGCTAGTAGCTCTACCAAATATGTAAAAATCATCACAATCGAAGAGGTCGAGGAATAAAGTGGCCTGATTCACTTATCTTCGCCGATATATAAATATTTATTTTACTAAAACTTCAAGTACAGTACAACTCATGTTCGATTGATTTTTATAGCTTGAGGCATGGCGAAAGCAAATTCCTTATTGCAATTTTGTTTTTGTCTGAGATTTTTATGATTTGTAAATGTTTATGCTCAAGTTTATGGCATCATTAGAACAACAACAAAACTACGTCATTTGTGGCTTTTTATGCTTGTTTATAGAGACGTCACACACACTCACACACACCCACGCAGAAGAGCATATGTGTATGTCTAATAAAAATCACTGTAGTAGTTGCCACATAAAAATCAAATGCGCCAATTTCGACATGCCAAAAATAACATTTTCAACACTTTTTGTTTGATTAATCAAATGTTTATAGGCAACGCAGACAGACACATAAAAAACTGCTCAAATACAAACTTATACAATATACACACACACGTAAGTCAAATAGACATGTACGAGTATGCAGCCATTTAGACCAAATTAGTATGCCACGCACGTTGCCCAAAAAAGTATGCAACAAAAAACATGCGAAAAGTAGCAGCAAAGCGGAAACAAGCAAAGCGGAAACAGCGAAAATAAAAATGGCGTAAGCATTTATTGTAGCCTTTGCTGTGGTTTCTGTTTCATTTTTTGTTTTGCTTTTGTTTTTTTAGGTTCATATATTTTTGTTGTATGATTTATTTATTTATTTAAAACAAATGCAATTGGTTTATTACACATCAATAAGCGCGCATTTATCTAGGAAAATTGTTGTTCAAAATCCCAAATATCAATGGTGCGCATAAACGTGATCAAATTATAGATGATTTAGCAAAATAACGCAATTTTTTTTTTTTTTATATGTAAATAAATATTTTTGTGTCATGGCAAAATTGTTAACATGATATATTGACATGAGAATGGGAAAGAGAGCATATTGAAATATATAGTAGAAATTAATTTGGTGTGATATTAAAGTATCTCGAAATATACAGAAATGCTGCAAAGTTTTTAAATATTATGATGCCTAGCTGATAAAGACTGTTTGGTTGGCTCTTTGCCGTTTTTTGTCTACATGAGAAAGCAGATTAAACGAAAGTAAGACAGTTTTCATAAATCAGTTTACAAAAGATATGCTATTTTTGGTAGCTACCGATATGGAAGTGTTTCGATAATGGAGAAGTTCCTAGCATTCTTTAAAAGGTACACTTCTTTTGGCTCATCCTTGTTTTTGGCAGTGATTTTGAGTAGGTAAAAATAAAGGTACATAAATATTATATGATGTTCAAGGCACACGTATACATGCTTAGGCTAACTAGCTTAGAATTAAATTCAAATTCATATTAAATTTGAAACCATTTTGTATGGAACTTTGGAAGATATAATTTGCTCTCCCTTAATCAAAACACTTCATAAAGTATGAGTTGCACAGGGATGCTACAGAAAACAATTTCTCTATAATTCCAATTTTCGGTGCCACAGACACCATTTCAAGACGGTTTTGAGTCTCTACTAAATTTGCTCGAGTTTTGATAAAATTCACAAATAAAACCAATTTTATTCAAAGAAACTGTTACTTATTTAAAAAGATTATTTAATTTCAGTGCTAACTGTATCTCTATAATTTAATAAATCGAATTTTTTAATTCATGATTTTAATATTTACAAAATCTCTAGTCAATATATCATTATGTGTCAACGTGCAAAACTTTATCGAGCTAAGGAGTTGCCACCTAGTTGTGGTACTAAGTAATAACATTTCGGTGTATTTAATTTGACATATCAATAGATGTTTTTGGTGTTAAATTAAAAAATAAAATTTTTAATTTCAATAACTTACCATTATGAAGTGCGAGGAATTAAGTGCCCAGTAAAAGAAGCAAGTGCTAGGCACAATATTCTGCTCAGATGGCAACGTTCGGTATGTCAATGATGTTTGTGAATGTCAATAATTTGACAGTTAGTTCAAAATTAACAAATTAATTGTCAAACTAAATGAGGAGAAAAAGACAAAAAAGCTTTTTGCAAGAAATTATTAAAATGAAAAGAAAATCCAAAATTAAATGTAAATGTAAACAAATGCATTTTGATATTCATGGCTCGTAGGGTTGTCATTCAAGCTCAATTGTACGGCGGGATAAATATTCAAATTTATTTATCAGAAATTGAAAGCGAAAAGTTGCAAAATATGCCACAACTTATTGACTAATCTCATAAAAAAAATAACTTTTTTAAATAACTCTTAAAATTCATATATTAAAATAAGTGTCTAATGTACTAAAATAATTTTTGTATAGTAGTAACTCTTTTCTGCCATTCTCGTAAAAGTATAAACATTCGCAAACAATTGTCCAAAAAATTAAATTTCTGAGTGTTCTGTTGCACCTACGGTTTTTAATAGAGATTTGGTTTCAAAACGTACCCAAAATCTCTGGAGATTTCTGTGGCACCCCAGATAAACTTTATATCATTGTTCGTGTATATTTTGTGATTTGCTTTTTTTCGATTTCTAATTAAGAAACGAAAATTTGGGTAGGTTAGGATAGGTTATAGCGATAGCTGGCTTAACAAGCCAGCACACTTAGGCCTAGAGTCGCCCGTTGTGATACAGCGCGAATCTCTATTTAAACCCCGTCTCCAGAAAGTATGCTTAAAGGGAATCCCAGCCTGTTGCTGCGATATAGCTTGCAATCATTCTCGGACAGATAGGACCTAGCTCCTCTAGGTTGTGGAGGAAATAATTTGCGCTTGCAAGGCGGCTGACCTTGAGAGCTAGAAAGAGAAGACTTAAAAGGAGCCATCAACGGGACCTTCCTATGCGATTCCTATAAATAAGTTAAAACGTTTTAAAAGCACATATAAATATGTATATATTTTTTTTTTTTCGTATGCAGAACCCTTAGATTATAATTGGTTTTTCTTTTCTTTTTTTAATGTACATCCTAGGTTAAGCTGCCAAGATTGGTAGTAGGGAACTAGTATAATTATATGATATACAAACTTTTTATTATTAAAAAAAAAAAAAATGATTCTACTTCTTCCTCGTCTCTGCAACTTCTGCAGAAGTCATTGCTCGGAGCATTTTTTCTGTGAGCGGTTGCGTTCACAGAGCTTGGCGGAAGTTTTAGGTAAATTTTAGGCCATATTTGGCGACTGATTCTACAGTGGGATGCATTGTTCCGCATCCTTTGTGCCTGGGAACTAAATTTTTCCCTTGAATATAGCTTGAAAGTAGCCATTGGCATACGATAAATTTTGGGTATATCTTTTAAAATCATAGACCTAAATTTTTTCTCTCTGTAAGTTTTTTTGTTCATCAGTTATACAATTTTTTTAAAATTTATCTCCACTGTGCATGTTTGCATAAGCATATAAATATTTTTTAAATTTTTCTTTTTGTTTTATAAATAATATTGCATCAATATTCTCATTTGACTTAAGTTGCTGCACGGGATTAATGTAGACGAGCGAAGCTAGCAGGGGTTGAACACCTTATACAGTTATTCTATTATTATTTGTATAATGGATGCTTTACTCAAGCAGCTTAGCTCAATTTATCAAACATAAAACAAAAATCATAGAGAAATTTGCGGTGCCAAGGATTCTTCATACTCCTCTAGCAATCATCCACCCATATATACTTGAAGCATGCTTCGTTAAACACATACGCAAATTTGGCCATGGAAAATTGCATATCAAAATACATAACTTGGCTTATGCCTTTGCAAACTGTATGTATTTGCATGCATGTATACATATAAAAGTATCAGAAATATCTGAGTGCAGACGTTAGCAAATTTACGCACGAATACTTTGAACAAGCTGGCAACAATAGCTGAAAATTGTGTTCAAGTTGCTCATTTCCACTAACGATAGCAGTTATAGAGCTGCAAACAACAATAACAACAATAACAACAATAAACAAATGCTCCCCAAACGCAATTGTGCACAAATTGACTCCATGACAGTGCCAACAAAGGCAAAGTACCAAACTCCCAGTTCCCAGACTTTGACTGAAAACTGAGACACAAATCAGAGTTGCATGCCAATTGAAAGTGTCTAAACCTAAAAGCAACTGCCAAAACTCTGGCAGACAGCCCAAAAGTGCAAACCAAGATCATTGCTATGCGCAATTGTTTGCCCAGCCAAAACAGACACAACTTGACTTTTCACACTACCCACATTGCCTAGCACCACATCAAAACCCGTCCAAAACACGCAAACCCTAGACCCCCCATTGGTCTGGCCCATTTGCGTGCAGATAAATTGCAATCTATTCGAAAGTTATGGGCAAGGGGCAACCGCCTACTTGTGAGGCACTGCTCATGGTTGCAAGTGTTTGTTGTCTTTTAATCATCGCCATGTTGGTGACCGGAATGGGATCGACTTCACCAGCACTTCAGCACTTCATAATTTTAATTGCCATGAGCTGAGTACTATGTTGGGGCTATTTGGGTATGACATTAGTCAGTGTACGTGACTGAGCCTCGGTCAGGTTGCAAGGGTGGAAGCAAGGGCATGGGTATGCCTATGAGGCTGGACTTGGGTCTGAAGAGAGTAAACAATCAATTGCAACTGCAGGCTATTTGCTTGACTCAATAGAGACGGTATTAAGTCAATTTAAGAGCTGGTTAAGTGCATGATAAGTGACCTGTTGAGGGCAGCAAACCACCAAGGTGTCAAGGTAAATATAGGAACTGTATTAATATAGACTGGGCAGTTGGGAATGCAATCGGAAGGAAAATGAATGGGCAAGAAAATGGGAAAAAAAAGTATACATAAAGTTGACATATTCTAGAGAAAGTACTTTAATCTTGATATGAAAAGCGAGACCAAAATTGTCAAAAGCTAACAAAAAGTCGTGGCTCAATGCTTATTTGAGCCCGTAAATCCGTAATCTACTAGTAAGAAACTTTATACTCTTAATAAATTTATTAAAATTTATCTTAACTTTATAAATTTAGAACAGCCACAGTTTTTGATATAGTTGTAGGGTTATAGCTTATATATAAAAATATAAGAGTAGATTTTTTAATTTAATTTATATAATTAATAGACCTATATGTCAAAAAAGAAAATGTAACCAATTGACATTAAAAAAACTATCAAATGTCAAACACTACTCACAGATTTATCATTACAATACACTTTGTCAAATAAGAAAAACAAAAACAAGAAATAAAATCCCGGCCTTAGCTTGCTTAAATCCTGACACAAATGTGAGCCCCAGGGAGCACATGTTAAGTAGAAAATTTTGACACCCCACTGATAAGATATTTCCAAGTGTATGTCATTGTCAGCTCTCAAAAGTTAAGTAAGGACCTTGGCAAGACCACAAAAGGCGTATGTAAACAAGCAAATAGCACGTGCTGTCATATATACTTAATATATATATATGTATATACTTATTTTTGTCTTGAGTTTGAGACTTGAAGATTATGATTTGTTTTACTTAGCAGCGCATGATACAAAAGACAAGGCGCCCATAAGTATGCTAAACATGCGTCAAAGTGTGTGTGTGAGAACATATCTGTGTGTGTGCAAGTAATTTTACTTTGACAGGAAACAAATTTTTTCAGATTTGTCAGAATTTGCAGCTGAAGTTCTTTATGTCAATGATGGTCTGACAAATGCGCCTAAAATAATACGAACAAACGTTATTTGTTTAAGTGTTAAAGTGTATTGGTATTTGCGTGTGTATGGGAAAACAGTGATGTAGTTAAGAGGGGTTTGGGTGTATTTTAACACAGTTATACATTTTCATATTACAGTTTTGGATTTTTTTTAGGGGTTGCATTGGAATGATTGGTATTTGGTCTCGACGTTACGTCCAATGTTTCGTCACCAGATATGACACTGGTACTCACCAGTCAAATGTGGTTCGTCGTTAATGTCACTCAATACCTGTTGAGTGATGCTCATGCAATTAGCCAACTGGTATGCCAATGACACTCTATTTTTCCGTTTATCACGTCCGGGGTCTTCGAGGGCGAGCCTCGTTATTAATATCTTCTCGAACCTCTGCAAAGACCTTTAACGATTGTTTATAAGGCATACTCGCTTTGCAACCCGATGGTCGGTGGTTCGATTTCCCGCAGAAGCACTGGCGCTATTTGCCCAAGAAAATCTCTATTAATTCAAGACATCGCCGTTCGGATTCGGCTATAAACTGTAGGTCCCTGAGATGCCCATGCTCCACCTAGGGGCGACTGACAAAATAATCAGTCGGGGGAATTATTATTATAAGGTAAGGTGGGGCAAACCCGACAGTGTGGGTAAACCCGACCTCCCACTGTTTCTCAAACTTATATTAGTGTTGGAGTGTAGAGCATTAAAATTAACCAACATGGTAGCTCAAATGACAAGAAGCTTATTTTTACGATTTTCAATTTAATTTTTGTGAATATTTTGATTACACATTTTTTTTGTTAAATAAGGTCATCGAAAAAAAACGGTAAGTGGCTTATATACTATAAACATAGACCTATATAGTGCATGTGGTTGAAAATTTCGTATTTCATGAAAAATGGCACAGTGGGGCAAACCCGACCTTTAAATGGTGGGGCCAACCAGACGTCCAGCTCGAATCAAAAATACGCCGGTAAGCTAGTTGGACAGCAAATCAAATAACTCTGATTAGTTACTTAGCTTTTCATTCTTTATTGCCATTCATTCAACCATCATTGCGATTTATATGTTCTAAATATTAAGATTTTTTTAATAAATACATTCAGTTTTGTAAAACAATAACATGCTCTATTGATTAATAATCGAATAACCATTAAATTTAGATCATATCTGTGCTGAAGCAGCCAAAAAATAGGCGGTCTGGTTTACCCCACCATTTTTGAAAATTACAAAAATTTACCTTTTTGAAAAATGGTCATATCTCAAGAATTAATAGTGGTCAGCAGAAATCAGCAGTTCTAGAAATTTGCGACAAAGCGTTGGCTTCAATTTGGTATATCGGGCGATTTGATCGTATGTCAAATATGCATTTTACAGCCAAAACCAGTTACTAGGTCGGATTTGCCCCCGCATTACTCTACATCAATTTATTTTTGTTCAATTTCAATTCCATATCAAGAATTTTGGGTACTTTGCGGCATATATTGTATTATAACTATCTAAAATCTACCTTATCTATCTTGCGTACGGAAGACTGGCTTTTGTCGAAACTATTGTATACTTTTCAGTCATTGATACCAAATCTTTATGGCAAGTTATACGATTGAACAGCAAGCCTAAAAAATAAACTAAATTTTTTGGATCAAATTAAATGATAGACGAAATATCCACCAGGACGACGCTAACTGCCACAAAGCGGACGACATTTGAACAACTACCCATCTTTATTGTAAATAAATTAAGCCTTATCGAAGCTATAAAAAGTTATTGGCTTTGAATAATAGCGAATATGCCCCCATTGCAAAATCTATCTACGCCACTGGCACGCGAGCATATGTAAATAAACATTTTGAGCGCCATTTGCACTTAAAAACCAAATTTATTTATGCCTGGCAACGCTATTGCTGACATCATGTAAGCAAATTGCGTAAGTAGCTGGCAATTTAGGCTTGACATTGATTTGACATGACGCCGAACCCTATCCCGACCTCGAGCTAAAGATACCCTACACGCTGAGCGAAACAACAAATTTGTTTGTTTTTATTTTGGTCTTTTCTTTATGGTCTCAATCAACCCTTAAGACAATTCTCTAACTTAACCCTTTAGTAAATTGATATGACAAATCCGTAAAAATGTTAAATGAAGTGAAAAATTGCAAAATAACCAAAAATTAAATTGCCAAAACTGAGAAATGTTATACATATTGTATATGGAAAATTTGACATGGGACTGTGGTTTTATTTTGTTTTAAAATTAAGCGCCTGGTTAAAGCCCCTTGGCCCCTTTTGGTATGCATAACAATGCGATATTGTCAGCCAGGCCAAAAACAAATTGTGTAAACAAAAGCTTGGACAATATCCAGTTGACTGGTTTTTGTGGCCAGTTGCCATTTCTTTTAGCTACGTGTAGTCAAAGATAAAGTAGTAAGTGGGCATCCCCTCCTAGACGGAAAAGCAAGCAAAATGGTAAAACATTTTATAGGCAAAAAGCATTCAAGCCAGACAGCAGCCAATTGGTATACAATTTATTTGTAGATTTTACAAAAATTGGGTGTGTCTTTTATTATTATGTGAAATGTAAGTATAAATATTTGTAGTTATTTTGAGTATGGAATGGGTGGTCAGAGCATTAGAGATACCAACTGGAGCAGTAAATAAAAATACAATTGGGCACAATATATTTTAAACTGTTTTTGCTATGGCTGGCCCAGAAGACCCACAGCTTAGGAGGCTAAGTATTATTTTGAAAAATAAAAGATTCTTTAACGATTTTGAAGCACTTAATATTATTCCATACACAATAACGAATTAATTTTAAAATTTAAAAATAGCTCTTAGGTTGAATGCGGGTTCCAAGAGACTTCTGGCTCATCTCTTTTTTAATAGTTTTGAATGCACTGCTGGGAAATTGGAACCAAATTTTAAGAGCATTTCAAGTAAAGCGATCTTCTTTAAAAGTAAAAAAAGAATTTATAGAATTTTTCATAACAAAAACATCAGTGTTCCTTAAAAGGTTTTCCATCATTTAGGTCTTTGAAACTTTCACAAATTAAATATCAAATATTCGGCAGTGCTCCGCAAAACGATTCCAAACATTTTATTCGGATTCGTTTTAAAACCGAATGTTCGGTGCTCTTAATTTCACCAAAACGATTTTTTCATGTGATTTGAAACCAAATGTTTTGTTGCAAGAGGAATTAAAACGAATCGGAAAAATATGTTTTAAAAAGTCATGTCAGCTGTCAACAGGAGAATTTATTGAAAAAAAGTGAAATATACGAATTTATCGAAAATAAAAAGGAAAATGTTCCAGCTGGTTGTCCTCAAGGTTCTTGTCTTTCCCCTATACTGTACAATTTGTACACATCTGATTTTCCTGAGCCATATGCATGTACAGCATCCATTTTTGCTGATGATACTGCTATTTTAACCTCAGATCGGTCTCCTCAAATTGTCATTGACAATCTTCAACATGCATTTAACGCTTCGCTGAGTTACTTTACGAAATGGAATATTCTTGTTAATACCACCAAAACACAGGCTATTTACTTTAGCAGAAGAAGAAAACAAGCCTATCTACCTCAGTCTTTTTTAACTTTTAATAATGAAAGTATAGATTGGGAACAAAAAGTTAAATACTTAGGCATTGTCCTTGATCCTAAATTAACTTTTAAGGAACATGTATCTTATGTTACTAATAAGATCAACATTCTTTCCAGAACACTGTACCCATTTTTAAACCGAAATTCCTTACTAAGTTTAGATAATAAGGCACTTATCATGAAACTAATTTTCTTCGCAGTTATTTATTACGGCTGTCCAGTGTGGGGGCAAACTGCCAATAGTCACGTTAAAAAACTACAAGTCTGTCAGAACAAGATATTAAAACTAGTGTACAATTTGCCCAGGGATTATGCAACGCAAAGATTACACAGCCTAGCTAATGTTGATCTGGTTAGGGACAAAATCGAAAAAGCTACTTGTAAATTTCATGATAGGTGTTTAACATCAGACTTCGATCATATCCGGGACCTTGCTCCCCGCTTCTAGGATAAGTTAGTTTTTAAGTTTTAGTTATCAGTTCATATGGGTTTTTTTGGCATTTTTCCTCCAGCATGATTTTTGGCATTTTATTTAGATTTAATTTTATATTTATTGTTATATTATAGATGAACAGGTAAAAAACACCTAAACACTAAAATTGTACATATTACCTTATTTTAAAAGAAAATGTTATTCCAATAAAGATGAATTGAATTGAAAAAAAAAAAGGAAAATGTCGACAAAAAAATTCGATTTTCGGAGCACGCAAAAACGAATCCGAGTAAAATTGTGCGGTTTGGTTTTTTCGTTTTCCGGAGCAAGGCTGATTGTACGGCTTATGATAGCATACTAAGATTGGGACATTTTCCAAATATCTGAAAGTCAGCGCTGGTAACGATGATACCAGAGCCAGAGAAACAGCCCACAGATGTGGACGCATACAGACCATTCAGTCTTCTCCCTGCCTTGGGTAAGATGATGGATAAGGTGATGCTAAGCCGAATTCTCCAGTTCGAAAACGAGTCACAAATTCCAAAGTCGCAGTTTGCATTTCGTAAAAGTCACGGCGCTCTGGAACAACTTTACCATGTTGTCAATATCGCCCAGGATGCCATGGAGCATAAGATGAATACAGTGGCTGTGTTCATGGACATTCAGCTAGCTTTGGAAGGGGGGTTGTTGGCATGATGATCTGCTAAGCAAATTGAAGAGTATTTTAACTTCTCAAATTGTGCCGTGGTCGCTGGAGCGAAATCAACAAAGCGATCAATCTGTACAAGTGTTCCCCAAGGCAGTGTGACTCTTTGCACAATTTAGACTGTAGATATGCCTATGTCCAGTGCAGCTACAAGAGTTGCTGGGGATAACATACTCCTAGCTACCTACGCTGCAGAGCTGACCAGAAACTCGGAATGGAGGCATGGCAGCAATACGTATGTAGTTTTGATAAAAATTGAATTGGAACATCGGAACAAAGGCAGCAACTGCTCATGAGCAGCGGTGGGCACGAAAAATAACGGAAAGAGCCCTACAACAACATCAAGAAAAAAAGTCCTGTTACGGTCCCACAAGCAATTCTCGAGTAGGGCCATAAAACCATAAAGTAGAGCGATGGCACACATTGTATGTAATTTGTTATTGTAAACTATTCACTGAACAAAATTTTGCAACACATTCAAAGACACAGCGAAGTCATATGAGTTTATATGAAAAATTTTAAATTACCAAAAAAAAATAACTCGGTTTTACAGTTGTTAAAGTAACTATATTTCTGTGCTCAGTGTACTTGTGCGAAATTTTAGTCAGCGAGGACTAATAAAAAGCCCCGTTACGGTCGCCTAAGCATCCTCGAGTAGGGCCATAAAACTCGCACATTGTGTGTGTTTTTTTTTGTAAATTCTCGTGTGCGTCTGGCGGGCGTCACTTTCAAGACATAACGGAAAGAGCACTCGGAGCAAAAAGAGCCAAGGCGTGCCCACCGCTGCTCATGAGTCTTCTTCTTCTTAACTAGTCTATACAACCCCAATGGGTCTTAGACTAGTGCAACATATTCCTTCGTCTTTGCAGGTAAATAACACCAAGGGTTTATATATACTAGCCACTTGGTCCTGCCAATGCAGCCGTGGTCTTCCCCTTCTCCGCTGACCGCCAACTACCGCATCGAACACCTTAAGAGCTGGAGTTTTCGCATCCATACGCACTACATGACCCAGCCAGTCACTGAATGCTGATTCTCTTCACTACGTCAATATAGCCGTATAGCACATACAGCTCATCGTTCCATCGAGCATGATAATTATCGCCTACGTAAACGGGACCGAAGATCTTGCGAAGAATCTTTCTCTCGAACACCTCAAGAGCAGCTGCATCCATCCGACTGTGTCATTGCTCATGAGTCACATTTGCCAAAAGACCACAATCATGCTAAGGTATTATGATGCTGGTCTACAAACTCTAGCATCAGCCTGCATACGAATACTTGGACAGGAGCTTTACTTTCAAAAGGCATGTGTCTATGGTGACAGTGGTCATTACATGACTATGGTCAATACTGGATGCACTATGCTCCACTGGGAGAAGAGGATAGCAATAAGTAAGTAAGTAATGGTCATTAATTAAATTTTAACATCCGCTCAATATCTTACACATTTTCAAGATCAAATGTCAGCGTTCCTCTCATATAATCTTACTTGACCTATGTGCCTCACTCAGCTGATCCGTTTACCAGTAACCAACCTATCAATTGATTTCTTTATGTTTCTATATATCAAAAAATAACTCACCTAATTACCTTTCTTTTCGTTTTTATTAATTCAAAGAGCTACTGGTTGGTTACGACGCGATTGTCCATAAATCATCAAAAAGCTGAACCCACTGTTTCTAATCTACCCCAGCTACTAAACACAATCACTATAACAACAAAATACCACCACAAGAGCTCCCAAACCCCTGCTTAGAGCAAATATTAAAGAACCCAACCCTTTGGCCTGTTACCTCAGTATCCAAAAACATTTATTCGGGTAACTCGCGTAAACGTTTTCACAGCTTTATTTAACATATTAGCCCCGGTCTTTATATAAACAAAAACCACATAAAAATTATCAATCAATGCCTATATCATATACAGCTGCTTCTGTTACTGAACTTCGTACCAAAGTCAAAAATCAACTACAAAAAAAAAAAAAAACGAACCATAAATATCCAATAGCAATATCTTATCTGCATTTGAAAGCACTTTACTAATAATTAAAATGTCATCATTAAGAAATATGAAAAAGTCAATACAAAGACCTAACTCTGTGGGGTACGTAGTATCGTAGTACCGTGGTAGTTCCAATAAAGTTGACGCACAATATGGCCTAGCTGCATGTACCTAGTGCAGGAATTTATTGTTTTCTATTGACTATTTAAACTCTGATGAGTTTATGGGGCTTTTCTTATACGTAGTACCAGCTCTTATCAGTTGACTTGGGCTACCGTCGCAATGTTTGTTTACCTCAGCATGGACATGGTCTTGGACTCGGAGCTTACTTACTTATTGACACTAATGGCAACCATTGGCGTCAATTTTCATGTCACATGCGTCCAAACGACAGTAGCTGCATTTTCAATTATAAACAGATGTAAAAGCTGATAAAAGAAAGAGCTGTGAAAAAAAAATGTTATATACTCGGAAAGGTGGCTGACGGTGGGATACACTGCATCCTAAAAAAAAATATTATATTAATATTTTGACCATAAATTTTTGATCTGTTTTCAGAAATTGTTATGAAAAATTCTTTTGGGGAGGTTAGTAAAGTAAGCGAAGGCTCAAAATCGACGTCTGCTGGAAAAAAATACTTAGTTGATGAAACTTTCAGGGATGGTTTGGGACCCTGTTCTACGAAATCAATCTTGAAGTTTTTTTTAAAAATAAAAAAAAAAAAAACACAAAAATTTCAAATGAATCGGAAAATCTTTATTATTAATAGAAAGAACCGTTCTTGTCATTCACTTTTTAAAAATAATCCCTTTCAAATGTTGGCCGCAACTGCGCCGTAGCTCGTCCCAGTGGAGGTTCCAATTTTCGAGCATAATCGGCGGTATCTCGCGAATAACACGGGTAATGTTGGCCTCTAATGCTTCAATCGTAGCTGGATTATCAACAAACACTTTAGACTTCACGTAGGCCCAAAGGAAAAAGTCTAACGGTGTGATATCACACCATCTTGGTGGCCAATTTTCTCCGAATTGGTTCCTCAATATGTCCATTGTTTCACGTGCTGTGTGGCAAGTAGCGACGTCTTGGAGAATCCAAATGTCGTCGAGATCTCGGGCTTCAATTTCAATGACCAGCTTCATTTTTGAAGAAATATGGACCGATGATTCTACCGGCCCATATACTACGCGCTGGACGAGGTGTATTCGATCGAGTGTCATCCAATAATGAATATTGGGTCTCAAATTTGTTGATGATATGCCCAATAGTGGTCTCAGTAGGTTGATTATGGCGACCATAAAATGGCCTAAGCGTGCGAAAAACATTCTTTACAGAACGCGAATTTTCGTAATATAATTGTACGATTTGTAAACGTTGTTCGGGTGTAAGTTTTTCCATGAGGAAATGGCAATGAAAACTGAATAAAAAACACATGGCAAATTGACAGTACTCACGCGTGGTTTATCAAAAAAACCTTATTGAAATAAAACCTCAAGATTGATGACCCTTTACATAGAACAGGGTCCCAAACCATCCATGAAAGTTTCATCAACTAAGTATTTTTTTCAAGCTGAAACTCTTCGTTTACTATACTAGGTGCACGACAGTAGGAGACACTTCATCAATGAGGTTTGTAGACCCATTCAAAGGTCTATGGGGCTCGGCGACCTGGAAGACTTAAGGTAGACTAATAAAACAAAGTCAAAAAGTGATATAGAATTTTTGTATATTTTGAAACTTTCAGCAAATCTTTTAAATTTCATTAGGCATTCTAACCTTAGCAGTAATCAATTAACAAATTTTCTATACTTCTTATAGTCTCTGAGATTTAGATGATATTTCAATGGGTACCCGAGTTTTTGCAATTTATAGAACTTATGAACTAGCAAGATATATTTTTTGCATAAATGCAGCATCACCTTGAAACAATGGTAAGGGGTAGTCTCTTTTGATCTCAACTGTCTCGTAAATAGAAAAATTCCGGCTTTTGGGAAAGAATGACTAGTATCCAATAGTCACGTTTTTTGAAACGAGAGCGGCCAAACTTCATTGATACTGGGAATATGCGCAGCTTTGAGTAAAGTCGATTGTTGTTAGAAATGGTAAAATTTTTTCGTCTCCGTTATCATGACCATCCTTCAGTATAATTTATTGTAGCGGTTTTAGTTAGTCTTTTGGCCTGCGAAACCTCGAATTTCATACCCACTCAATGCTGCCAGTTTTGGTATAAACATTACCCAAATCTATCATACCCTTAACCCTTTAATTATAGAGTATAAAAAGAAAAAACCTGCATTCAGCTTATCAGTGGTATATCTCAAAGTTGTCGTTGTTGCAAGTCTGATACTTGAGCTGTAATGAGTCTTGTTGCTTCTCCATGGCGTCTCCCACTTGCTACGTTTGCCTTTTGTCTGTTTGCACAGATGAGTTTTTAATTAAATGCTATCGTTGCGCTTAAATAAATTGAAATAATCAATTTATATTACGTATACGTACACTCAACCGCCACTGCACTAACCAAGCGTTATGAAGGGGTCCGCCCAGGGGCTTCAGCACATCATTCCATGCGCTCTGTCAACAAATTTAATTGAAAATCTAAACAAAAAGTCAACATGATGAAAAGTCAAAATGGTTACCAGCTTCATGGCAGCACGTACCAAGTCGGTTTGCCATGCACTGGCTACCTTTTCATGCACTGAGAAAAAAAAGATTTACTTTAAAGCTGGGATGGACCTATTCGAATTACTTGCTATATCTTGTTGAATCGATACGAACACAATTGTTAAGTTTGCAACGGATAGGCTTCTGAGAACGCATTTTGTTGTTGCTGCTATAATTTTTTAAATAAACTGATAAATCATAGAAATTATATCCAATATCTTTATGAGCATATTTTGCTATTGCGCATCCTATTTTAAAAAACATGGCTTTATACATAGCTCAAGGTAAGAACTTTTTTTTGTAAAAGTTAAGAGGAAGGAAAATATATTTTCTTGCAAAGACTTCCTAAACAAATTACTGGATCGATTTGCTTGATGCTGAATCTGAAAAAGCATTTTTTGAAAAAGTTCTTTAAAAAAATTTCTTAAAGTAATACATAAGGGAACATCCATAAACTACGTGACGCTGATTTGCGTCAAAATAGACCCCCCTCCCCCTTGGGACACAGTGACGAAATATTTTTGAAGATTTTCCATATGATTGTGACGCTTCGTAAGACTCCCCCCCCACCCCATGGAGCGTCACGTAGTTTATGGATGATCCCTAAAGATTCTTGAATATACCTAATTTAGTTTTGTTTCACAGAACCTTTTTAACTCTCGTTGCCAAATTAACTCTTGAAGTCACTGTACTTTTGCTTTCGTGATGTCTTGGTAATTTTGCTTTTGCTTTCTCTCAGTGTAGCTCCTCTTGGCAGCACGTTCATGTTCATGTAGCTGACTGTCAGTATGACAAAAACAACATGCAGAGGAACAGCAACAACGATACCAACAAAATTGCACACTGTTTGTGCGCATAATTTTAAAATCAATACAAATATATCCGTAGTAGCAGCGGAGCAGCTTCATCAGTATCATCATCATCATCATCATCGTCATTGTATACGCTGGAATTGGACAAATAAAGCATCGCACAATTATTCAAATAAATGGCAATCAATGGTTTCATCAGGAGCACAGCTACTGCAGAAGTTGAAGCAAACATGCAAAAATATATAAATAAACTGAAGTCGGGATACTCTTGGTTAAGAGTCTGGGAAGATCGTAAAAAAAATTTAATATCTTATCTCTTTTGACGAAGCGCTATACTATCCGAATCGAATTGTGATTTTCGCAAATGGTTTCTATTGTTGTTGAAAGGATCAAAGAACAAAATGTCAGATTGGTCGAACGGGTTTTTTAAGGTAATTTTTCGATTTTTTTTTTCAAAGAAACTTTATTTTATATTCAAAATCCAAATAGCTGACGGTGTTATACATATTTTCAGCTAAAAAAAACTAGTTTTTCCAATGTAATAAAAACAAAATGGCGCCGTGTAGATGACTAATTTTCGGAGAGGCCTCCACGGCTGCAGCTTATTGACGTCGCCATTGATCTGAAGCATAAAAAAAATGTTTTCCTCTTAATCAATAGATCAAAAGCAAGTGAACCACGTAGGGGTATTCAAAAGTACCAATAAAAAAAAAAAATTTTTTTTACAAAAAAAAAAAATCATGAAAAATGACTTGTAAAATAAAAAATTTTTATTATTTATTAAGGGGAGGTTCTTTCAAATTTGGCTGAAAAGACGGCGAAGTTTGGGAATTATTTGAGGCATGATAAAAAGACATAGAAACTTCCTGTTTTGATTGTTAAATGCGATTTTTATTGTACAATTTTTATCTCGGCCAAATTCAAAATGGCGGCTGAAAATTGGCGGTTCTTGTCGTCCCCGCATTTCAGTTCTCCAGCCTCTTGTAATGAAATTCTCTATGGCTTATACTAAATCAGAATGAGTTTTGACGAAAAATCAACTGAAATGTTTTTTTTTTCACTGTTTTTGACCTTGCTTATATTGTTAGTACAAGCCATAATTATATACTTTCAAACATGGTTTAAATGAAGGGAATCGGCACAATAGATCACGAGCTATGCTTGAAATGCGGATGAAAAACATGGTTCGAGAAAAAGCGTTTAAAGTTTTTAGAAAGTCCCTCAGCGTGAGCGACTTAGGTGCGTTCTCTATTTCTATAAATATCGATCGCATCGAAAAATCCTTTCTAACACACATTCTACGAATATGTATTTTGTAAAAAAAAAAAATCGATTTTCTCGACCAAATTCGAAAGAACCTTCCCTTTAAATGATGTTATAAATATTGTGTCAAAATTTCAAATCGATCGGATAAAAGTTGGTTTCGAGAAAAAAAAAATAGATTTTCTGAAGATTCTACGCAGGTATTAGGACACCTCTTAAAAGGAAATCGACTACTACGAGTAATGAACAGCAGCCGAGTCCTTGTTTGGGAGGGTCTGCCAGAAAGCTATGATCCAATAAAAATTCCCAAGTCCGGGAAAAAAAACAAATAAATAAAAATTTCATATTTGCCAATTATATCTGATTAAAAAATTTTGGATTGTAGGTAAGTATGCTAAAAACCTGTAGGGATTTTACTTACTGATTTTCTTTTTGTGTTTTTCATACTCTTTCCAAAAAGAAAAATTTCTACCACTTAAATGTGGAAATATTCGTTAAAATGTACACTAGTGGCGAGGGAGCGTCTTGGCATTCGGAGTATATATTCCAAAGTAATTCTTTCTTGTCTACTAGGTAAAGCTTGTTTTGGATCTGGTGATACACCCAACATTAATGCCCGCAGCGGAACTCAAAGTTGACACTCAAGATGCTCAGAACTACAAATTGCTTATATTCGATTATTTTTATTATCAAAACCTATACTCATAAGTAGCTGCTTTAAACTGTTACAAACTTCTTTATAAAGTTATAGGTACTGTACTTGCTGCAGTGTATAGATTCGTTTATCCTTTCTTATCTCTGCCCTAAAACGCGCACATTTTTTTGGATTAGGTTGATTATGAAAATTATGCGCTTTGCTTTCAATTAAAGCTGTCCGATATGCAACTGAATCATAAATCTTTTATGCCTCATATATTTACTTATATCAAATTGTCGCATAGATCTGCTCCATTGAATTTGAGCTACTGTCCGTAGTATTTATATCTTTATGATGCACGCTATCGGTCTTATCGACTTCATTAAACAAACAAATTTGTTTATTGTTTAATTCAAGCCATAAATGACTTGGCGAATGTTGCTTAGTCTCATACTTTATGAGTTCGAAAATAGACAAACAAATTAAATTAGCTAACAAAGAATTTTACTAAACATGTCTAATATGCAAAAACTGGCGTGATGTATTAATAAAAATAACATTTTATGGCACGTGATGAGGACTGTGCAATAAAAACAGGGACGGCGATTTAAGGGGGTCTAAGAAATTGGGAATACTCTTGTATGATATAAAGGCAAAAAAAAAATTAGTTTGCAAAATTTCATTTTTTAAACTTAAAGCGTTCCGGCTTAATTTAAAAAAAAACGTGTTTTTCGTTTTTATTTAATTGTAACTAAATTAATGGATATTTTTCAACCAAATCTTTTTTTTAATCTATGTAAGTTGGCAAAAGGTCTCTTTAAAAAAAAGGATTACGTTTTTTTATCCTGTACCTATAGGTACAAAGGGTATACTAGATTTGTGCAATGTATGTAACGGACAGAAGGAGTCGTGGCAGACCCCAAGTCCTTTATACCAAAATGCTTATCATAACCTCGGGTAGCGATTGAGCCATGTCCGTCCGTCCGTCCGTCCGTCCGTCCGTCCGTCTGTCCGCCTAGATCTCGGAGACTATAAGAGCTAGAGACACGGAACTTTACCTGCTGTTGCGCATATTTCCTAAGCAGATGAAGTTTGTTGAATCATGTCAATATCTTTCCCCGTTCCCCCGCTGCAGATTTTCGCGGTTTTTAGCCACACCGTTTAATATTTTCATTTGAAATTTACCAGAGCGATGCGTTGTGGATACATGCATCTGTGCATATGTGTAAAAAATGAACAAAATCTGACAAATACAACAGAAGTTATAGTCAAAAATGTGCAAATTTCACCTCCCCTTGCCAATAAACTGCGTCAATATTTGACTCTACGCAATTATGGCTACAAGTGACCTAGAATCACAATTTTTGGTAAGCTCATTCATGTGGCTCTAATGAACAAATCCACATCCAAATTTTATCGATGCGGTCCCCCCACCCCCCGCAATCGATTTACCGTGTTTTCTCCCACACCCCTCAACATATCAACTTGAAACTTACCCAATATAATTAAAATAGCTTCTTTGACGTAACTTTCGATTTTCATCAAAATTTACGGAACTTATAGGTATAAATATCGTTTTGCACCAAAAAAAAAACAAATTCCAATTGGAAAGTTCTTAGATGGAATATGCAGGAAAAATTTTTTTGACACAAAAGGTACAGGGTATTCCACTGTCGGGCACCGCCTCGACTGTACCACATTTTTTTTCTTGTCTTAGTTTCTAGGACTCGTATATTGCGATTTAGCTTCTTAGATTAATTAATTAGAATTAATGTTATATAAACAGCGTAAAGATTTAATAAAAAATCGTATTTGAAATTGATATCATATTGATATGCTCAAATATTTACTTTTTATCTATTATCTCAAAATAATTAAAAGTTTTATAGATTAGTTCAGTACATTTTTGCATATCTTCAGATAAAATATTGAGATATTTTTTTAAATGTATTTTTATTTGCAATCTGTCGGATGAGACAATCAGCAAATTTTATCAATATAAAATACTGAAATATGAAACCGATTTCTTGGACAACAATCAATTTTGGATTAGCTCAGGGTGTGAGTAATGGAAATTTTTTGCATGCAACTCTGTTAACGAATTCATACAAGCAGCAGGTTGTACAATCGATTGCATTGTCAGTGGGATCATCGTATTAAGTTTTGAATGCTTGTACGAAAAATCAAAATGGTTTAATTTTTCAAAAAGTAATCGGCATCGGGTATGCTTAGATTTATATAAGCGGATGAATCATTCAAAATCCCCTTTACCCATAGGGTCAAAGGTATTATAGTTTTGGCCTACTTTTTATTTGTTTGAAATATATGCACGATATCAGCGTCAGGCACTATCCAAATATTCCATCCCCTTTTTCGATCATTTTTTTTTTAATAATGGATTTGTGCAAAAACAAGTTTTTGAAGTATAAATTGTTTTTTAAAGACTTGTTTATACTTGAAATGCCTTTTGAGCTAAAATAATAAACAACAGATGAAATCTTACAAAATATAAAATTCTAGAAGTGAAAAGTCCCTAAGTAGTCGTTTGATTCCCTAAATACCAGTTATAAATACTTTTCAGGGGAAGTTATTTAAAAATCTGAAATGAGTGAATTTGTGAAATAACGATCTATACGGGATTGATTTAATTTAAACAACATTTTCCCAAAAAGCATAATCCAATTATGAGCAAGAAATTAATATTACCAAAAACAAAAGCTTCTGTTTACCGTTCAGCATAGCTTGCTTCCCCTCATAAAAAAAAAAATCCAAGCTCTAAAATTGACCACGAGAATTAGTAAGAAAAAAAATAAATGATGGACGGAGACATTTTTTTTTAACATTAGGGTAAATAGCCAAAACCAGAGACCATGAGGTCCATTGTGTTGCCGGATTGTGGAAGGGAAGAAAGAAGTATGTAAAAAAGGAAAGGGGGAAGGGGCAGATTAAATTCAAAAACTGGTGGGCATTCCTAGTCACCTAGCTCTCTTTCCTTGTAAAACCATTTTGAGGATTTGAGAAAACTGACCAGATCCGCTATTGGCACGTTTGACAGGTGCAGGCTGTCTCAAATAATGGTTTACCCAGAAAGTGGGCTCGTCTTCTAAAAAGTGCCGGGCCATCACATAGCAGGTATTGAATGCTTTCCGTCTTCTCCGCTTACAACGTCCGGTAAGGGTCTTTTTATATCCGGCAATGCTGAACCGTTTCTGGCACACTCATCCGCCGGAGAGCACCGGTACCTAAGAGAGGGTGATTAAATGATAGTGGATACGGTTTAGAGCTAGCACCGTTTTACGGATAAGTTTATTTTTTATGGTATGCGACAAGAATTAAAACGTTCCTTGGACTTTCGTCTAATGTGTCAAGGCGGGACGGAGGAAATCTGTTTAGAGAAGACGCCAGCTGCTGTGCCTTCTTCCGTCTTCGAACATCAATATATAACGTCAGCGCGTTCCCTTTAAAAGCAGTTTTTTGCTCCCAATCTTACCTCTCCGGGAAAACTGCATCAAATTTGTCATTACATTTCAGAACCGTGGAGCAGTAGTTTTTCTTTGCTACTACAATGAATTAGGAGAAAGGATACAGTTATTCAGGGAAATCTTATTAGAATTAATTGAACAGTTATCAAAAATTGCGTTTCTTTTTATAAAAACTTATCAGAACTTATCGGGTCCATGGGCATATTTTTCAACGTAATGATTCGAATTCGGGGCTCTCCTCGAATTTTTAACAAAATGTGCTTCACTAATGTGTATCTATCTTGGCTGTAGTCTAGCTTAAACCCTTTTCTTGAGCGTATAGTGCCGCCTCTGGACTATTTAATATTTATGCGGAGTGTGTTTGTCTGGCAGCGCCTAAAATGCAAGTTATCGCCATTTGCACACAATTAGTGACACAAATTGGGGCCGTAAACAAATGGTAGACACTGTCGCTGCTATTTCAGTGGCAAACAGTGGCACTGGCGACTGAGTAGCAAATATTGGTGGCAGAAAGTCGTTTGCATAATTATTTCGAATTTATTGTGCGATAATTGTAACGCCAAGGTTTTAGGTATTACTACGCCGTAATATTTAGTAGGTACCGCCTAGGTGCTAGGTGCTAGGGTGCTGGCTATTGTGCTTTATTAATGCATAAGTAGATTTGTCAGTTTGGGGTTGGAATGGCGTGTATTTGGGGGTTTATTTGAATCTAGATGGTAGCTGCATGAAATTTACATAATCGCAATCAATCACTGAGCCATTTAACGCGCACCAAGAACCACCCTCGACCAAAAAAAAAAACAAAACAGAATATTTCCATTTGAAAAATTACGCTACACTTGTTTAAACAATTTGCTGCTTGTTTTTTCATATAGATACATACGTATCCATTGACAGAGCTTGGGTGGGGCGCACAGTAAGTAAGTACTATGGGTGGAGCTACAAGCAACAACAACAACCAAAATGATAAATGCTAATTTGAGGCAAGATCACGCATAAACCAACAATAAATAAATCAAATGGCAGGTCATATAAAAAAGTTGCCCCCTCCAGGAGTCACTATCATATGAATGCGATTTAGGGCCACTTATGCGTACACATGTAAAAATCCAAAATCAAGAAACCTTAGCACGATTTTTACTACTACTACTAAGATGTGCAAAATGTACGTCCAAACACACAAAAATTTTGCAAATTGTTAAGTGATTTACGAGACAAGAGAAGCCATTTATTAGATAAGATTAAGTAAAGGGCGCACAGAGTGCAGGGTATGCTGGAAAAGTGTAAGGCACTCTGCAGGCAGCACAAAGTTTCCACAGCTTGTTGGAAATTCAAACAAAAGTTTTGTGCTCAATACAAATTGCTGCAACATTATGTGAGATTATATATCCATAGAATAGTTTGAACTGTTTGTTGGTGCTGTGGTGGGGGATGTTGTTCGGTTGGTGTAGGGCATCTTAGATGTTGGGTATATTGGTTTTATTTTTTGCGCAGACAGAGCGTCATGAAAATAAAATTATGCTAATTGGCCGTGCTTCGGAAAACGAATCCGAACATTTTATTCGGATTCGTTTTGAAACCGAATGTTCACCAAAACGAATTTTTCATGTGGTTTGAAACCGAATGTTTTGTTAAAAGAGAAATTAAAACGAATCGTCAAAATAGGTTTAAAAAAGCACGAATTTTATACTGAAATTTTTTTTTTTAATATTCTTTGATATTCTTAGATTATATTTATGCCAACTTCAAGTTAGATATTTACTGAGCATTATTTTTCATTATTTTTTTTTCCTGACTCAACCTAAAAAATGGCATGCACAACCCAAAACGAATATTTTTGTGCGACAGGGTTCCCGCGTTACACAAAAAAAAATTTCCCTTGCAATAAAAATAGCTAAGTGGTGTTTCATTTCCATAAGTATTGTTGCTAAAGTAACATTTTTTAATTTTATTTAAAACAATTCTTCTTCTCCCAAACCCTTGTTTACCTCTTTTCGGATTCACTTATGCTCCTCCTGAGGTGTGGGTATGCGATCTCAGCGTTTGTCTGCAGGCATTCCGATCCTGGATCATGTCGTCGCTGAGACCCATTCGTTGGTGATGTTAAAAGGTGATGTTTTTGGCACTTGCGTATGGATATTCGTTAGTTATGGACTTTCCTTTTACACCGGCGGTTGTCTCCAGACCCGGTAACCAATCGCATACACTGATCTTTGGAAGATCTTTAAGATGTTAAAAATGTGCCTCAGGCTCAATGTGATGGTAAGTATGCCTGCATCTGACTAGTTCTCTTTTAAAACAATTATTTTAATTAATTTAAACAACATATTGTAATAAAAAGGTGCAGAGCTGCGACAACCATGTCAGCTGTTTTGTATCAAACAAAAATAATTTAGCGCCAACACAACACAAAAAATTCGTTTTCCGGAGCACGCAAAAACGAATCCGAATAAAATTATTCGTCTATTTATTGAGTTATCGATAACCGAATATTACTGAGGTGCCACAGAAATCTCCAGAGACTTTGGGTTCTTAGAAATCTCAGAAATTTCATTTTTCTTACAATTGTATCCGAATGTTTACGCTTTTACGAGAATGGCAGATAAGAGTTACTGCTGTTCAAAAATAATTTCAGTATATTTAGACACTTATTTAATTATATGATTATTAACAGTAATTTAAGAAACTTATTATTGAATTAGTCGATAACTTAAAGCATATTTTGCAACTTTTCGCTTTAAATTTGAATATTTTTCCCGCCAACACATGCTTTTAAGTGACAACCCTACCAGCCATCAGTTGCAGTGCTCGTAAGAAACTGTCAACCCATTTTGCCAATGTGGGGTCGGCTCACGACCAAAACCGAACAAATAAAACACAAACTGTCACACACTGAGCCGAACACTTTTTTCGTTTCGCTTTTCGGTTCTGGTCCGTGTTTTCGGCTGAGCAAAACAAACGTGTCTCTCTCTCAATAACACTTATGTCGTGACACTTTGAGCGAGCGCTCACTGAAAAACTGTCTGTATAAGACCGTTTCGTAAAAAGTGTCCGCAAAAAGTGTCTTTTGCATGTGTATTCGTGCATTTACGCAGACAATTTGAGCATAGATGAGAGCAAAATTATTACTCAGCTCAACTTTGTACGTTGTCTGCACTGAGAGAAATAAATGATTAATTGCGTCGCTATGACCACTCTGAAAGTGCTGTTTTGCTTTTTTTCTCCTGAAACTGCTATTCCATTGAATTTTAAACATTCACATCCATTACTAACATACCGAACTTTATCACCTTATGTCAAAAAGAATAGCTACACTTATTTATTTAATTGTGCACTAAATTCATCTTAATTCCATAAAATAACAAGTTTTTAGCTTTAATTTAACACCAAAAATTAAATACTTGAGATGCTTGTGCGCGTTGACGCAGAATGGCATATTTACTAAAGATTTTGTAAAAATTAAAATCATGAATTAAAAATTTCGATTTCTTTAATTACAGAGATACAGATAGCTCAGAAACTTAATAATGTTTTTAAATAAGTTACAGTTTCTTTGAATAAAATTGATTTTATTTGCGAATTTTATCAAATCTCGAGAAAAACTTGGTAGAGATTTTAAAAGCGTCTCGAAGGTGTGTCTGTGACAAGGAGAATTAGAGTTCTAGAGAAATTTAAGAGACCCCCTGTATATAACTGAAGCCATTTCGTTATTTCTCTGTTAAATTTTTAGTATAGACTCCAGACACTATTTTTTTTAAATCAAAATACTGCTATCTAGTTTGTCACATAAGTTTATATTATATTTTCCTTTAATCTTAAATTATTTTTTACCGCATAGCATTCCCAAAACTCTGCTTTAATCACTTTACAGATATGCATATCCAAGTATTTCTAATGATAGCCAAAAGCACATCAGCCCAATTCTAATCATCTACACCAATGCCTTGCTCTGTGCTGCACTGCTCTCAAAATGTGACCCGTAAAATACACATTTTCTGGTGGTAGAAAATCCAGCAAATTGATTTTAGTGGGTGTTTACACAAAGCTTAGAAGTACTTTCAAGCGAACTTTTCACAATTTGCTTGCCAACCACCCAGAAAACAAAAAAAAAAAAAAGAACGCCCATACACACCTACACACTCACCCATATGCACACAGATACTCACACACACACGCAACGACAGGGCAAGTGGCAAAACCTCACAAATGGCAAATGGCAGCATTTAGTATGATTATCAACATCCAGAGCAGTGCGAGAGAGTGCGCCCAGGAAACTTGCTGTTGACCAAGAAGCTTGCAGGGGGGGGGGGGAGAAGCGTGGCGACTGTGGTCGCAGCCAAAAAGAGCAAAATACTCGTCGGATCGTTCCAACTGCTGATGGCGACGGCGTTGATGATGGCAGACAGTCAGCCAGACAAGTGCATCCATAGACTAAGGGTAAATGCCACTTGCCGCTAAACATTTGGGTGTGTTTTTCATGCCACCCCCCCCACCTCACCCATCTTGTTCATGTTGAGGGTGGTTTGCTTTTGTCTGATGCTGCTCTAGGCATTTTATATGCCATTTCTTTTATTGCTTTAATATGTTAATAGCTTTTACTGCTGTTGTTGTTGTCGTTGCTATTTTTCTTTCAAGTTTTTTGAAATATTTTTTTTTTGTACTTTTTGGGGCGGGTTTTGGCTATATGCGAATCTGGCCAAAGGATTTTTGCACATTATCATCTTTTATTGCCATTATCATGCATGTCTGTGTCAGTGTATTTATGTGTAATTGTGGTTGTGTTTTTTACTGGGTATGTGAATACGTAAGATACAATTTTTTATTTCGCCAATATATATATGTAATGTATGTAGTGAGCACTTGAGATTTTTAGCTAGATTGTGTGCTTCTTTCTGTTGGGGATTTATGAACAGATTTGGAATACTTTAAATGCATATTTTTGGGGTAGTACGCATAAGAAAATATTTGTGATTATTTTTATAAATATATTCAAATCTTAGATACATAAGCATAATGAAGTTGTTAGATTTAAGTAGACCTGCAAATCAGGTCAAACACGGGTATCTAGCTAATTTTTCGAGTTAATGTCAAACAACACGACATAACCTTTTTTAATTTTGGACTTTGAAATGATATAAAACATAAAATAGTATAATAAAAATTCGAAGTAAATTTTTTTTAAATATTTCTATTTTTTATTTGAAAAATTAATAATATTTTCATATATTAATAAAATACTTATTGTATGAAAATATAAAAAAATGTTTTTACAAAATTTTATTCGTCTTTTTATTATCAAATTTTATAAAACATTTTCCTTTTTTTTTAAATTTAAAAGTCTGAAAAATAATTCCAAATATAAATAAAAAACTCAATATATATTTTATAGGTATTTATTATTATTATAAATTTTTACACAAAAGTTTTATAAAAAAATACTTAATGTATGAAAATATTAAAAAACGTTTTTACAAAATTTTATTCCACTTTTTATTATACAATTTTATAAAACATCTTTAATTTTTTTTTAAATTTAAAAATCTGAAAAATAATTACAAATATAAATAAAATACTTAATATATATTTTATATTTATTATTAATATACGTTTATAAAAAAGCTGCATATATAATCTAATCTAATAATTTGTGGAGCTTATTTTTTTGTTGTTTGGCCACCGTTGGCTGGAATGATGGAATGATCCTCAACCAGAGAGTTTTGAACCTGCTAGCCGTATCTTATTTAAAGCCTTAGATTAAAGCTATATTTGCGCTTGTGATCCAACCCCTTAGCTCTTAGATATGCACTGAAGGTCCTACTACCATTTTGAGTCTAAAAACATTTATTTTTATTCCCAACAAAAGTTTATGCCAGTATTTAAACTAGTCGAATGCAAAAAAAATTGTGCAGTGTTCAAACACCTACACTTATCGGTTGTTTAATAAAAAAATAAATTCTAAAAACTAAAACCCTCTTGGGGGCACCATATAAATTTTTATGTGACGTCACATATACTATAACCTGCTGTCGAATAAACTGCTTTCAACTATAGCTTATTTGTCGTTTTATGATAAGCGATTTAGAAGTTACGAGGGAACAGACGAACAAACATATAAAAACCTAAAATCCTACTTTTTATTTTGCCATAATGAAGTAAGAATATTTTTTTATTATTGAAATGATTTAGGTAAAACAACGTAGAGCCATTTAACTTGGAATACTTTTTAGATTTTAAATATTTTTGAGGTTTTCCACAAGCGTTATACATATAATATAACGCTATATGAGTAAAAACATTTTTATGTTTTATCATTTTAATATGTTTGTTTGCCTGTTCACATATAACTTATACGTAAACTTATGCGTTAAGATCATGTAAGGTGGGGAAAATCCGACCTAGTAATTGGTTTTGGCTAGAAAATGCTTATTTGACACCGGATCAACCCGTCCGATTTAACAAATTAAAGCTAACACTTTGCTGCAACTTTCTAGCTGCTGATTTCTGCTGAACATTTTTAATTTTTGAGATAAAAGGTCAATTTTTGCCATTTTCAAAAATGGTGGGGTAAACCCGACCGCCTTTTTTATTTTTGACTGATTTAGCACAGACAACTGTCATGTTACCATTTTGGTTATTTTTAATGCCCTAGACGATAACAGTCAGTATTGCCGTTTTTGAGAAACAGTGGGAGGTCGGATTTACCCTATCTTACCCTATATATAATAAATTGGCTTAAGGTCCCATTTGCTTTTTAATCTTTTTAAAATAATAACACGACTCAAAAAGCTGCATCTATTAAAAATAGTTTCCTCTGCTGTATTGGTCTGCGAGATCAATAGTATCGATATCGATAGTAGACGATGGTGAACGAATATCTGATAAGCATTCTTTTTCTTATACATATTATACAGCTCCCAAGTACTTATGGGCTAAAAAAATGAATGTTTTATGATTACTATTTTGGTCAGCTTAGATTCCAGTCTCTCTTTAACCAACAATTACCCTCATGCTGCAAAGCCTTTTAGGGTAAACTTAGTTTAAGTTTAGCCTTTCAACATCCACCAGTCCCATCCAACAACACCCAACACGCAAAGTATCTCTAAACAAAAGTGGCAGCCATTTGCAACCAAAGTTGACGCCAAACTTTCTGTGCAAACAACTCTGCTGATGCTCCACTCCAGATTATACCACTTGGATATGTAAAACGAGACCCATAAAAACCTAAGCGCCCTCAGGTATTTCAGCCAATTAGTGGCAATAAAATAAATTCAATTTAACGCACACTCACATAGATACACACGCACACACTGAGAATTGTGGTTTGACTGGGCTTAGGTTGAGTTGTTGGATTGTGTATCTGTGTGCGTGTGTGTGGGGGGATACCCTAGGGAACCGCTTGCTCAGTTAAGCGTATGTGTGAATAATTCGACCCTGCGGCGTCCCGCTGCTGCGCAAATTAACGCCGTTTTAAGGGTTGATTAGGCACGCCAAATTTTCGTTAACTTTTCTGTAGTTTCTCTTTGGTGCACTTGCCATGCCTGGAATCAGTACCAGAGCCCGAATCCTTAACAACAAAACGCGGCTCGCATTAATTATGCTAAACATTTTTAAATATTGTCCTCACGTGCGTCGTAGGGCCAGGATCTGCGTCTGGCTCTCTGAGGGTTGGCCTTACTTTTGATTGGATTGTCAGCAAGTTTTTATTTTTTTTTATTTTAGATAAATTCGTATTGTCATCGTCATCGCCAGTGTCATTGTTGAGTTCCATGAGTTTTTGTTGTCCCTTGGGTTGGTTGATTTCGGCGCTCGCGCATTTGAGCAATTATGCAAATGAGTTTTAATACCTTTCTCATTTAAGCGGATTACAATTTAATATTTTTGTATTTGTTTGTATACATTTTGTTACTGCCGTTGTTGTTGTTGTTGTTGTCGTTGGTGTTCCATTTAACAACTTTGTTTAAGGCGCAGGTATTAGATGGGCTAACATGGGTTAATTTGCATACGCGTCGACTTTTGTGGCAAAACATTTGTATTTTAATTATCGCAATTAGTGAAGCGAAAGCAACTGAATTTGAAAATGTTTTACCAATTTGTCAGCAGCTGACAGCGAAGATCGATGAGGCGTGGAAATTGAAGAAAGGGTGTTTTTTTAGGTGGTTAATAATTGGTTAATTTTTAACCGCTTTTCAATTACTAACAATAAAAAAGGGGCTTAATTTGGTATTAAAATAAACTTTGATAATCATTATTATTGTTAATCAGCAGGGATGTATCGTGAATAAAATTTGGTGGAATAGTAAATACACTAGATAAAACATACACTGCAAAAAAAAACCTGCTAAGATTTGCTGATAAAGTTCGATTTCGAGAAGGGGCCTGGTAAAAATTACTCTTGCGAATTGTTAAAAGATAATAAAAATTTCTTATAAACTAAGATTTCGAAGACAGAGTACCCACCGTCGAGGTACAACAGTTTTGCTTAGGAAATAAATCTTTACCTCATTACACAGGCTCAAAAAAAAAAGAAAGTCTTCTGAACTATACATGTGACGGAGCTACCCTTTTGGATATTGTGCCGGCGAAACCGCATCTGAGGTCGAAAAAAAACCCAATACGCCAGGGTTCTGACATTACCTCCAATTCCCTTTAAAACGAGCAATTTTGTAGGGGTTTTGAAATTGTGTTACAACACAGCTGACGTTTTTCGGGTTTGACGGTCACACCATGTTTTTGGGGTTGCTGAATGCGAATCCAAGGCAAACATCCGACATTCCGACACAACCTCAAAACCCATTCACTAAGCGATATATTTTGCAGCTTATCTCAGAACCCTAAAGTGTCAGGGATTTTTTGGACCTTGAATTCAGATGGCGAAGACCCTTATTTTTTTTGTAAATCAAATAGGGTAAGATGGGGCAAACCCGACAGTGTGAGTAAATCCGACCTCACACTGTTTTTCAAAAACGTCAATACTGAGCCAGCTCATATTAGTTTTGGCACGTAGAGCATAAAAAAAACCCAAAATGTTAGCTTGACTGTTGTCTACATTTAGATGATCCAACGACAAGGAGTATATTTTTACGATTTTAAATTTTATTTTTGTGAATATTTGATTATAAATTTTTTCTTGTTAGATAAAGTGATCGAATAAAAACGTCAAGTGGCTTGCATACCTACTATAAACATAGACCCATATAGTGCATGTGTAGTTTTATTATTATTATTCGCATTGGGGCAAATCCGACCTCTAAATGCTGTGGCCAACCAGACGTCCAGTTTGAACCAAAAATACGCCAGCAAGCTATTTGGACAGCAAATCAAATAAATCTGTTTAGTTACTGAGCTATTCAATCCAATCATCGTTTATTAACATTCATTCAACTGTCATTTCGATTTATATGTTCTAAACATTAAAATTTTTTAAAATAAATACATTGTTTTGT
The DNA here is from genome assembly GCA_949987675.1 of Chymomyza fuscimana. Lineage (NCBI taxonomy): Eukaryota > Metazoa > Arthropoda > Insecta > Diptera > Drosophilidae > Chymomyza > Chymomyza fuscimana. Next base: position 5,229,474 of record OX465089.1, read on the forward strand.
CAAAAAATTACATGAACGAATAACCATTAAATCTAGATCATAGCTGTGCTAATTTAGCCAAAAAAATAGGCGGTCGGGTTTACCCCACCATTTTTGAAAATGACAAAAATCGTTTTTTTTTTAAAAGTGGTTATACAGTGAAATCTGGTTAAGTGGGACCTGGATAAGTGAGAAACCTCTATTATTGAGAGTTGCAATGAGGTCCCGGTTCTTTTTTATTAAATTACCTCTGTTAATGGGATTTTTTGAACCTGCTTAAATGAGATTTGAATTCTAAGACTTTTTCGATGTCTACCTCTATAATTGAGACTCTGTAGCTCAATTACCTATATAAGTGAGACAAATTACTCAGGTTTTAACACTTTTTGACATGTTTGTTTACATCAGTGGTCGGCACAAAATACACTCACATTTTTTTGAAGAAGTAGAAGAAGACTGTGAAGAGACTGTGAAGAGACGCAATACATTATGTATGTACATTTATGCCTACATTAAATTCATAACATATACCATATTACCATTTCCTCCTCTAAAAATGGAATAACGGCACATTTCGATCTCTGTAAGCGGTGGCCTCTGTAAATGAGACAACTATAATTTTAAAACTGCTTAATTGGAAAACTGTATTATTGGAAACCGTCAATAATTGGTACATATGTATGTCTTGGTCCCTTGAGATCCCAATTAACCAGGTTTCACTGTATTTTAAAAATAAATAATAATGATCAGAAAAATAAGTAGTTCTAGAAAGGTGCGGCAGAGCGTTAGCTTTAATTTGGTATATCGGACCATTTGATCCGATGTCAAATAAGCATTTGATAGCCAAACCCAATTACTAGGTCGGATTTGCCCCAGGCTCACAAAAGACTTTCAGTTCATAAGCTTAAGCTTAAGCTTAAAAATGTTTTTAGTAGTATCATGCCTTTGATCACACATACATAGGAATATAACTATAAGTCACAGACTAATCTAGAGAAGAAAGGAATTTTCCTTATCAGATACAGACAGCGCTGGCGTTTAATCTTATATGGCTCAAAATCAATTTTTTTGATTGTATTAACTCAGGTTCAACGACCTTAAAATGCTTCACCAAAAATGTGCAGTGAAAACGTTGTTCCAGCAGTACCATCTTAATTTCCAAAGCACTCTTCAAGTTTGAACTCCCTCGCACCAAATGTTCACCAAACGTGCAGTTAAATTTGCTAATTAACTCAACATAAGGTTTTCTAATTTCATTTAACGCACAAATCCACACAGGACACACAGACACACCCGCACAACATCCGGATGCTGCACCCCTGAAAAGTGGCTGGATCTAGAGCTCGCAAAAACCAGCTCGACCCTTTGCTGCACTGACTCAGTGCGTGAGTCAGTCAGTCAGTCAGCTCGTCCGTATCATTAGCCTCCGGGGATGATTTGTTGTTTGGCAGCACTTGATCAACAACATCAACAAATGGCAATGGCAATGAATTCAATTAGCACCAAAAACACCAAAGAGCGCTGCAAAAGAGCACAATACGAGACAGCCAACGGGTATGTCTAGGGTGTACTCCAAGCGTCAGGAAGCAGGCACTTGTGCTGCAGGCACAGAGACCATCACCATCATCACCACCACCATCGTGCTAAGCACTCGGGGTACACCCCCCATATTAGTAGACATCAGTGCTGGGTTTGTCTGTACGCTTTAGCTGGTCAATTGTTTGGATTATTTTTCTGGTGAATTATTGCGTGTTGACGCATATGGTGACAATTTACCAGAGCCCTGGGCTGCTCCAGTTTGTATGGGACACCCAGAGATCTAATGCGCTTAGCATTAATTTCGTACACGACTGCATTGATGGCAATTAGCGTTGATATTTGAGAATTTTGATTGCAGTATTTCCTAACGATTAAATCGAAATCATTTGATGAAAAATTGTTCGTATTTTGCGATTGTAATGTCTGCACTTGTAGTAGTGAGCGTGTGTGTGTGTGTGTGTGTGTATCTGTGTGTATATTGTATATGGCTGTGTGTGTTTTTAGCGAGCTAATGGTATATGTGCCCAATTGATGAGCACGCTGCATTTTTGTTTACTCTAACGCATACGCACGGATTTCCACTCTAGATTGATGACATGCCCAGTACATGTATCTGTCCATATTTAGTATGTATGTGTATCGTTGTCTGAGTTGGGTTTTTGGAATGCAGCCAGATGGATTGTGTAAACAAGCTAAAATTATGGCATTAAGTAGCATTATGCATGGTATGATTGATTTTGGGTCATAAATTAATAAAGTACCAAATAGCGAATTTTCCAACATAATTGTTTGGGGAGGGAAATTGGGTAAAGAAATATATTGGTAATCTTTTTAAGAAAATCAGTAAAAAATCATCGTAAAAATAACAAGATTCCTATAAATTTTCATATGTGACTATTAGCTAAGCTTATATTTTCGCAAACTTCGGAGTTTTACGTATTGAATTTATATTTAAATAAAGGGTCTAGCTGTATAAGGTACCTACTGAAACCTGTCGGCAATGATTGTAGCCTGTACCTATAGGTACAAAGGGTATACTAGATTTTTGCAATGCTTGTAACGGGCAGCAGGAGGCGTGGCAGACTCCTATTCCTTTATACCAAAATGCTTATCATAACGCCGTTGGTTGGTCCTATCCTCCCATAACATAGTCACACTCTGTTGGTTTCCTGGACATTCAGGAGCGGAAGGTAATGCGATAGCTGATAAGCTCGCAAGACTGGGTTCCTCTTCGCCCACCACTTGCCAATCGCCTTTCTGTGGCATTAGCTGGTCAACAATCAAAACTATGGCCAACAAATGGGCTTTAGGTGAGCATAGGAGATATTGGTTCTCTTTACCAAAGTTAAGACAATCTAAACTGCTTTTCTTACCCTCGGATGTCAACAGAACTATAGGTCTTGGTAGAGCGGACCTAAGGTACCTGGTAGCCTACTTATCTGTAAGTTATCACTTACATAAAATGGGTCTATCGGACTCTTCAGAGTGTAGGATTTGTTTTGAAGACGACCAAACATATCTTGTGTGACTGTCCAGCAATTGTTTAGGACAGAGTCACACATTTGGGAGCTGAACGGATCACTCCGTACCAGCTACGTCGAGTCCCAACGAAAGACATACTGCTCTTCATTACGAGAACAGATGGTCTTTTGTCCTAATAAAGGGAATGGTACCATAAATCTTCAGGTCGCAGTGCCATCTCGTTTTGTGAGAGACCCAGAAAAAAAAAAAAATCGCGGGTAGCGAATGAGACACCTAGAACACCTCTGAACACCTAGATTTCAGAGACTATAAGATATAGGGTACGAAACTGTACCAGCTGGTGTGTTTATTTCCTCAGAAGCTGAAGTATGTTAAATTATGTCAATATCTTCTCCCGTTTTAACAGAGAAAATGAACCTTATCAGACAAATTCAACAAAAGTTATAGACAAAGATGTACAAATTTCACCTTCCTTGCCGATAAGCTTCGTAAATATTTGACTCTACGTAATTATGGTAACAAGTGAAATTGAATCACCAATTTTGGTAAGCTGATGCATGTGGCTCGAATGAACAAATCCACATGTAAATTTTATCGATATGACCCACCACCCCCCCGCAATATATTTACCGTGTTTTCGCCCACACCCGTCATCATATGAAGTAAATTTCGATTATTATCAATATCGGTAAGTGACCTAGAAACACCAATTTTGGTAACCTGATGTATGTGGCTTCAATAAAGAAATTCCCATCCAAATTTTATCGATACAACCCCCACATCCCGTAATGTATTTACCGTGTTTTCGCCCACACCCCTCATCCTATGAAGTAAATTTCGATTATCATCAAAATCGGTAAACATTTACGGAACTCATATATCGTTCGGCAAACAAGTGACCCAAAATCACCAATTTTGGTAAGCTGATGCATGTGGCTCCAATAAACAAATCAACATCCAAATTTTATCGATGCGAACCCCCCACCCCCGCAATGTATTGTTTTCTCCCACACCCCCCAACATATACACTTAAAACTTACCCCACAAACTTTAAATGACTGATGTGACGAAAATTTCGATTATCATCAAAATCGGAAAAAATTTACGGCATTCGGCACCAAAAAAATAAAATTGGAAAGTTCTTAGAAGGAATATCCAGGAATAACTTTTTTTCGAGAAAAAGGTACAGGGTATTACACTGTCGGGCACCGCCTCGACGGTATTGCAATTTTTTTTAAAAATCATTTCAAAATTTTTTTTTCGCGAAATTTCAGTTCCTAAAAACGCGATATGGCTTAATTTAAAAATATGTGTTTTCACTTTTTATTTATTTGTGACTAAACTACTGAATATTTTTAAATTATTTTTTTTACGCCAAATTGTCAATTTTAAAAAAATAAGTTTAACTAACACATTTTCTTTTAAAAAAAATATGAAATTTACTTAATTATTTTTTTAAATATGAAATTTTCTTTTTTTTAAGCATCTTCCTTAAGTATGTCAATCACCGTTTTTTTTAAACACGTCTTTTTATTATATGTCATATGTAAGTATGACTCAAATCAGCTTCTGGAGCAATATTAAAAAAAAAATTAAACGAAAACTTGCTACGTTTTATTATTCCTGGATTAATATGTTATTTTTGCTGTTCCTCATTAAGCAATTTTTGGAACTGTATTACATATAAACTAATTTTAAATGAAACACACGCATATTTGTATGAGTCTCTGTATCCAGTCCTGGAGGGTCGTAATAGGAGAATTCCGCCAGGACCCGAAAAAAATCAGTGCGCTAAGCTATAGTCACAACTGGTGCCGTACATTTCCCTCTACGGCTCTGTATGTTTATGTATCTATAGTACCAAAGCTAAATTTAAATTTAACTAATTATGTCATTAAAAATAAGTTAATACATACATGAAGAATATTTAACGCTATTACCCCAAATAGAAACACTATTTTAATGCTTTAGCCCACTTTTGCAATAGCTTAATTTCAATCTAAAACCCACCAAAAACACATAAAATCCAATCATTGTCATTAGTTTCTCAATAAATATTGTCGCGTTATAAAATTAAAACTAAATGTTCTTATAAATTACAGCATTTGCAAATCATAAAATTAATCACAACCCACATAGCGACAACAACAATTACAATAAACAACCATTAGCCAGTTGGGAGAACTAAAAGTATCTGTATCTATAACTAACGAGCTCTGATGCACAAATTCAAATTTGACAATAATAAAATTCAACATATGACAATAATCGCGCATATAGACAATAAAATTCCAGGCGTAAAATCCATGAAAAATAGCACAAAATTGCAAGAATGAATCTGCAACTGCATGTGTGTATCTGTGTGTTTATTAGGCTTATTGAAACATGCAAAACTAACGACAGGGTATGGCACGGAGAGTGGGGGCAAAATCCTAAAAGCAAATAGAGCATAGAAATTAAGCATAAAATGTGATCATCTGTGTTGACATGAAGATCAGCACATGGCCAAAGGCTCGAGGGTAACTCTGGGGTAACCAAAATTATAACACCAGCAACAACAACAAAGCAATCCTGACAGCAATAAAAAGTCATGGGGTAGCTACAAATCGGTCTAGAACCGGCTGTAGACGAGCGACCCTTTTAGCAATTCGAATGACAATTTGTTGGGTGTGCACACGGCATTTCAATTCTTGCTCGACTATTGTCACTTTATGTCAGTGTGTGTGTGTGTGTGTGTGTATCTGTGTTTATATAAATTATAACTCAAATTTAATTTGCAACAGATGCGACAATTGTCAGCAGAGCACCAGCAACCAGCAACAAAAGCAACAGCATCCCAACAATTAACAAACCTATTGCCTGATCTGGTTTGAACTTTGTCACCCTTTTATTGTATTGTATGAATAATAGAATAGAAGAAGCAAAAAAATGCTCTGCAATTGTTACAAATTACCCGCTAATAGCTCATGAATTGTATTACGAGTCCATCTCCAGAACTCACAGTAGCATCCTTTATGTCACTCAGGCTCAACACTTGGCCACTTCAAGGCAAATCAAAATAACGCAGCATCAGCAAACTCATTGGCACAGTGGTTCAAGAGTCGAGTTTTGCGGCTAGTTCAGGCAATTTGAGTTTGGTTCAGCTGCTGCAGTTGAACTTTGTTGTAAATGTGGGATATGGCATGGAAAAACTAAAAGGGATAAAATTCGAGATTGTAAGATAGGTGTAAAATTCGGAAAAGCGTAAAAAACACGTGTAGGACATGTATAGCGTCATCGTTGTGTTTTTTTTTTTTTTTTTTTGACTATTAAGCTTGTACAAAAATAAGATGATTAAAATTTGTAAATTCCAAAAGTAGTTAGAATAATTACTCAGAATAAGCTTAAACTTGAGCGATTTCCGACGTTTTTCTTTACAAAATAAAAAACAATTTACTTTTGTATAGGAGATTCCATTGATCCTATCCTTTCGGAATTTTCTAAAAAAAATTGCATATGGGCATTTCCACAGAAATGTCAACCAGGGTCAAAAAATACAATGTTAAGAAAAGAGGGATTTTTTTCAACATTGTAAGTCCAAAATGGGTTAAATTTGATAAGACATTGATTTTACAGCTTTTCTTATTTATTTGCATAAATAATTGGCCTGAAAACTGAAGATATTTAGGTTTTTCTTGTTTTTACTACTTTTTGAGTAATTTTTTCTCATTTACTTTTTTTGTTTCACACTTCTCTTTGAATTATAACTTTTTGTACACATAAACATTTATATTTTCTTATTATTAATGTATATACAAGAATTTTTAAAAATTACTTGAAGAAATTCATAAAACTAAAGAGTTGGAAAAATATGTCGCGTACTGAATGGTCACGTACTTAATCAGACTTAAACTTATAAAAAAAAAACTAGTATACACATTTTCACAAAATAAAGTGTAAAAGAAAGCTACAATATTTCACATTAGTTAAAAATTAATTGCTTTTAAATATTTTGATTATTATTTCGAAGGTTTTTACATTTTTGTGGATGCAGTCGCAAAACGACTTCTATTTTTGTCGCGTACTAAATCGCAGGCTTATTGCCAATATATTGGAAACGATAAATTAACAGATCCTACCTTTTACACTTCATATACTGCTACAAAAAGAGTATGAAAAAATAAACACAAGAAAAAAAAAATTTTCTTTTTTCTTTACTTTTTTGCACTTTAAAGGCTTACGAATGTCACGTACTGCAATCCTGGAAGTGCCCATGTTTTATTACGATAATAGCTAAGGTTTTAAAAAAAAAACAAATCACATAAAAACTTTCACGTAAATTAAGTTTCTTCTGACTTTTTGAATGGTCTGTTGGTTTGTTTGTTAATTGCATTTTATTCGTATATTTTTCAACAAAACCAAATGCAAGTTTGAAACTACTCATTTATGTATGAAAAATAATGTCGTCCAAATAGACGCCGCACTGGCCTCAACTATGTTTTTTTCACAGAACGACCATTTTCATAGTTCGTCTATACCACTTTTACACGTTGTTCGCGTTGTGCCATGGCTAAAATTGAGTAGTTTTGAACTTGTACAACCAAACCCACAGATGGCCGACCCTATACTTTTCATACAAAAAAGCCCAAAAAAATGGACAAAAATTCTGAATTTTTAATAGAAATTTTTTTTTGAATTTTGTTCAACATATCTGATATTTTTTTGCGATTTGAAATTATTAATATATTCAAGTCAGGTGCATTTTATCAGGGTTGCAAAGCTTGAATAGCTGAAAAATGTGAAGCTTTCATTAATTCACCCAACTAACCATGCAACTACGGGCTTTGAATTAGGAATTCATTTAAATAATTTTATATATAATAATTTCCTGATTGTTTTTGGTACAATCTGTCCAATATAATAATGTAAGGTTAGGTTAGGTTAGGGCGGCAGTTGGGACTGACGTCCCGACTCACATAGGCCAAGAATAGGCCCGTTGTGATACCGCTACGGTGGACTATTTCCCCTCTTCCCCACTCAAGAGGTCCCCTGTATAAGATGAGTCCGCCATCCGGCGGCCTGGATGAACCTTAGAAGGCATTTTGGACTCTGTTCGGAGAGCTGAGATAAATCATCAAGGAAGTGTGACTTTAGAAAGCGGAACTTAGTCCTGCACAGTCCAGGACAGTAACAGAAAAGGTGCTCCACTGTCTCCAGCTCCTCTTCATCGTCACAACTTCTACAGAAGTCATGGTGGGGAGCATTTAGCCTGGATGCATGGATCCCCACCAGCCAATGTCCTGTGATCGCACGTATGACTGTCGAGCACTGAGCTCTATTTAAACGACAAAGTTCCTTAGTTCTTTTCGTGCTGTATGTCGGCCAGGTTTGCCGTGATATTCTACACGTGTTCGATGTCCGCTTCCACGTTTGGTTTGCAGAGAGAGCGATGTAATTTCGTATTCTCAGTTTACAGCTGGCCATGGGTATACCCAGGCCCTCCTTGTCCTGAAGGAGGATGCTGGTAGTTCCTTGTCTAGCCAGTTCATCCGCAATACAGTTGCCCTCGATATCCCTATGTCCAGGGACCCATATGAGGTGGATTGAAAACTGCTTAGCCATCTCCTCAAGAGATAAGCGGCAGTTATTCAATAATAATATAATAAAATTGGAAAAAAAAATAAACTTAAAAACATCTTGAGAGTCTAAGCCTCTGTGCTTTCTTAAAAAAGAATATATTCAACATTTTATTTATTTAACAGCATGAATTTAGCTTCCTCTTCTTGTTCACAATAGGTCCCAACATGTACGATCCATTGCTCAAAGTTTAACTAGCTGCGAAAATCAAATTATTAATCTTTGCAAAATATTACTTGTTTCTATAAACGTTGTCTTTCTCTCAACTGTCTCTGATCTATAGATTTGAAAGAAAAATTTTTTGACTAGTTTAGGTATTAAGTTTTTTGATACAAATTTTCCACATTAATTAATAAATTACAACTATATATTTTATAGTACAACACTGTATGTACAACACTATATCAAATTTCTCAGATAAAAAGCTCAGCTCTGTATATTGTTCATGTACTAGCTCAAGCAAATTTTTATACATATTAAGGTAAAAAGCAATAAATAAATAAATAACAATAAGTAAATGTCACTCTATACACTAAAGAGTGATTGGTTCATAAAAACATCTTGCTTAACCCACTGTGCTCTCTTGAAAGAGAACATCTACGTCATTCATTGAAGAGAATGAATTCAGCATCTTTCGCTTGCTTTTTATTTACTCAATGCGTTGCGTGTCTGCGGACAACGAACAAATGAATTTTTATTAGCCCATCACACGCATAATCAAGCAACAACAACAACAACATCTACAACGAGTGCAACAACAACAAGTAAAAGTGCTGCATAGTAATAATAACAAAAGCATATCAAACAAGCAATAACAACAATATAAAGCATACTTCAAGGCAAACCGAACATCAAAGTTCCCTCGTTATGGGTTCTAAATATTTTTGTAGCGCAGACGAACACACGTCATCTCGAGTTTAGGATACTTGAGAATTATATACGTGATAAAGTGGCCAGACATGTTTCACACATAAACCAGAATAAAAAAAATAAAATATTATATACATGTTATGTCAGATTCAATCTGGTAGCCGTTTTTTAATTTTATTAGTTTATTATAGATTCTTAAAAAATTCTATACGATCATGCCATTAGATGGTATGGGTATCCATCAGAACTTTTTTTTTCATTTTAAGAGCTATTCGTTAGGCAAACGACTATAAACCAAAATATTTGGATCAGTTGAGACCTTCTACTCAGTGGGATACTATGGGTATATTTTCGGAAAAAAAATCTTATATCGATTTTGGTCGATAGTGAGTTTTTTAAGGAGAAGTACAGATTTTTTTTTTTCCGATTTTTTTAACAAACTCTAAATAAGCAAAGGCTGTTTTTTTTGTTTTACTTATTTAAGGCTCAAAACTTAAGATATTTGTCATCTGACTCATGATTAAAAGTTAAAAAAACAAATCCTTTAGAATGGAGATTTATGTTTCAGGCTAATAATAGCTTATTAATTACGTCTTCACTGATAAAAAAAATAAAAACAAAAATTAAAATTTTTGCATTCTTGATTTTAATTCTTCCGACACTGGAGAGATGTCGTTGTAGAGTGGGACAAATGGAGAGAGATTGTTGCGGAAGCTATGATCCACCAAAGACTGTAAAGCTAAAAAGAAGAAGATTTTAATTCTTAAAATAAGACCAAAAAAACTAGACCATAATTCTTAAAATTATAAAAATATTAAATTTCAAATAAGACCAAAAATTTTCAAATCATGTTAAAAAATTCACAAATTTAGACAAAGAGTTCTTAAAACTTTACCGTAGTAAAGTTTTAATCTTACAAGTAAAAATATTCTAAAAATAAAAAAATTTAAAACATAAACAAACATTTTTAAAGTAAGTTTAAAAATCATAAATAAACTAAAAAAATGTAATACCGTCGAGGCGGTGCCCGACAGTGAAATACGCTGTACCTTTTGTCTCCAAAAAATTTTTCCTGCATATTCCATCTAAGAACTTTCCAATAGGAATTTTTTTTTTTTTTTTGGTGAAATTCGATATTTATGCCTATAAGCTCCCTAAATTATTACCGATTTTGATGAAACTCGAATGTTACGTCAAAGAAGTTATTTTAATTATATTGGGTAAGTTTCAAGTTGATATGTTAAGGGGTGTGGGAGAAAACACCGTAAATCGATTGCGGGGGGTGGGGGGACCGCATCGATAAAATTTGGATGTGGATTTGTTCATTAGAGCCACATGAATGAGCTTACCAAAAATTGTGATTCTAGGTCACTTGTAGCCATAATTGCGTAGAGTCAAATATTGACGCAGTTTATTGGCAAGGGGAGGTGAAATTTGCACATTTTTGACTATAACTTTTGCTGTATTTCTCCGATTTTGTTTATTGCACAGATGCATGTAACCACAACGCATCGCTCTGTTAAATTTCAGATGAAAATATTAAACGGTGTAGCTAAAAACCGCGAAACTCTACTGCGGGGGAACGGGGAAAGATAATGACATGATTCAACAAACTTCATCTTTCCAGGAAATATTCGCACCTGCTGGTAAAGTTTCGTGTCTCTAGCTCTTATAGTCTCCGAGATCTAGGCGTTCATACGGACGGACAGACGGACGGACGGACATGGCTCAATCGCTACCCGAGGTTATGATAAGCATTTTGGTATAAAGGACTTGGGGTCTGCCACGCCTCCTTCTGTCCGTTACATACATTGCACAAATCTAGTATACCCTTTGTACCTATAGGTACAGGGTATAAAAAGAGTTAAATTGCGATTTTCGGAAAACCGATTGACCATTACGACGTTTTTCCTTCAAATTTGGGAGCTGAGAGCGACGAGCAAGGCGAAAGATTTCTTCAGGATCTTGCAGCTATTGAAAAGTGATATGAGATTTTTGGGATAAAGGCATGATGAGCGACTACTGCTAGATGCAAATTCGTGAAGACGTAACTGAACGCAAACGAAGAACTTTGAGTGAAAAATTTTTTTTTCGACCAAAAGTGTGATTGAGTGAACTTTCGCATTTTTTATACATGGTTCCAGAGCATCTACAGTTTTTACCCGATTTTGATGATCTTAGTCTCGAAATGTTCGTAAAAAAAATTTTTCTTCTTAATTAATAAAAAGCAAACTGAAAATTTGTAATTTTGAAAAAGGTTGAAAATGTCACTTTTTTCGACTTTAGTTGCTTATAACTTCAACAATTTTAACTTTATCTGCACATATCATATATCAGCGTAAAGAGCACATCAATATCTTTCGATCTGAAAAATGTACCCAAAACAGGTTTCTCGAAAAATCTCGATAACGGTTCTTAAGAAAAAAAAAAAAAATGAATGTCGTTTTCGTGTTTCTCAACCCAAAATTACGACCCTAAAATTTGGAAACTATTATAATCTTAAAACAAGATTAAAATTAGCACTGAACTAATAACTGAAAGATTAGTTCGCTTATTTCATAGCTTTACAAACCGATGTATTGACTCCTCATGTTCGCATTTAAACAGTTTGGCACAAGCCCCGTAGAATTAAGTTAGTGCCCAAGTTAGTTAGTAAGTTAGGTTTTAAGTTATTAATTTTCATGCGTTTTTTGTTAATTTTTTGCCCTCTAAAAATATTTTATCAATTTTTTTTTTAACACAATTTCTTAAAAATGCTTATAATATCTAAGTAGAAAAGGCTAGAAGCCTGAACTCTTTATTTTATGTATATTAAATCTCACAATCTACATATATGTCAAATATTTTTAGAGAATAAAAAAAAAAGATTTAAATTGTTTAATTAAGAAAAAACAATCTTATTTTAGAATATGACCTTTAAAATTAGGGTTTTTTTAAATTGTGTTTTCCTAAAAACAAAAAAAATGTAAAATATGTTTCAAAAGAAATTCTCCTTTATTCGTAATCAGAACTTATAAATATTAGTTCAAGATACTAGTAGTCTTACTGCAAGATTGGTTGAAATCCGAAATTAAGATTTTGATCACGATTTTAGATTTTTTTGGGCTTTAAATAATCACAATTAACTCTAAAATCAAGATTTTTTGGGCTTAATCTAAAAAATGTCTTGTCTCTAGCTCTTATTGTCTCTGAGATCTAGGCGTTCATACGGACGGACAGACGGACAGACGGACGGACGGACGGACGGACATGGCTCAATCGCTACCCGAGGTTATGATAAGCATTTTGGTATAAAGGACTTGGGGTCTGCCACGCCTCCTTCTGTCCGTTACATACATTGCACAAATCTAGTATACCCTTTGTACCTATAGGTACAGGGTATAAACATAGGAAACTTTCGGGACCCTTGGGCCTGCCTCCCGATAATGCGCTTCTTTTTCACCCAGCTATTTTATTCAGCAGGATCTATATATTTGTTTATTGGTCTCAAAATAGTTGGAATGGGTACATTTGGTTTTTCTGTCAAAATTACAAAATTAAAAATTCCTGTAATATAATTTATCACCACGGTATTCTCTGCCCGGCGTAAGAGGTCCCTAAAAGAGAACTAGTCAGATGCAGGCATACTTACCATCACATTGAGCCTGAGGCACATTTTTAACATCTTAAAGATCTTCCAAAGATCAGTGTATGCGATTGGTTACCGGGTCTGGAGACAACCGCCGGTGTAAAAGGAAAGTCCATAACTAACGAATATCCATACGCAAGTGCCAAAAACATCACCTTTTAACATCACCAACGAATGGGTCTCAGCGACGACATGATCCAGGATCGGAATGCCTGCAGACAAACGCTGAGATCGCATACCCACACCTCAGGAGGAGCATAAGTGAATCAGAAAAGAGGTAAACAAGGGTTTGGGAGAAGGAAGGGAATGGGTATATCGAGTCAGCTATGGATGCTGATTGATTTGGAAAACTGAAGCTATAGTCTGCAACACTGCTTACATAAATCAGAAGTTTATTTATTTATTTATTTAATATTGTAACTTAGAATTTAATTCTCTGGAACAAAAGTAGTTTAAAGGCCTTCAGGCTATAAATCAGAAGTAAATAATACTCTTGGCCCCATGGGTACAGCTTATATCAAAAGGTCAGTTATATTGGCCTTTTATGATGTGGAAAAACACTAATAGAGATTGCTTTAATAAACCTAATAAACAAAATTGTATTAGTAATGAAGGCTCAGCATGATTTTTGATTTTGGATTTTGCAGCTTAGCTCTAAGTGGCCTTACTTGTATAAACATTTTAATTAGCGAAATAATTCTGAAGTGTCATTATAAATTTGGACATAATTATTGTCTCAACAATTAAGTTGATAATGTGCTGCGCACATTTTGATTTATTTTCCAATGATAGGACTTATCTTTAAACTAAACCAAAACTATACTATATAAAAGTAAAAAAACCCATATGAAATAAGTATGAGTTGGTATTAAGATTAGTTAGTATACAGCCATATAATAGGCCTTGGGTATTTATAAACTAATTTTAAATGCAATCAGTTTTAATTAAAGCAGTTATAAGTTAAATATTTAATCTTTTCCGGTTCTTAAATGCCATTTTTTTTTAGAGAATTATTATTAATTTACAATTTTTCCACACAGTGATCTATTGCTGTGAAAACTTATTTTTGTAGTAAACAATTTTTGTAACTAAAATATTTTTATAAAGTTGTAAATAATCTCGATTTCATATGTTTAAAGATTTCCCAAGTTAAATTTGTTACTAGACGCTAATTGCATTTTTATCTTTTTAATGTAGTGATAAGGAGTATATGAGGATTCCTCAGAAAGCCCCCTTATCTATAGCTAGCTTTTTGGTTGCTTAACATTATTATGTTTTATTATTATATAAAATTGACTCATGCTTACATTTTTAATTTTACTCTAAAGTATATTTATCCATAGTGAAACAAGTGACTATAGTTGATCATAGGGGGATTTGTCACTTCGAATTGAAATTTTCGCATCCGAAAGCCCCCCATGGATCCGTTACTGGTTGATAGTATCTTAAGTGCCTTACATAATTTTTTGAATTGTATTCTAAGCGGAAAAGAATTAGATAATATTCAGCGAAAAGATATCAGTCAGTAAAATTACAAACTTTATCGTAGATCCATAGAAGGATTACTTGTGTTACCAAAAGGCTGAACGCATGCGCTGGAAAGCCTTTAGTTGTTACCAAAGCTAAAAAATTGAAATTATGAAGCCAACATTGTCATAAGATCTCCTCCGGTTGGTTCGGTTCCATCTACCCATACTCAGGTTAGGTTAGGTTAGGTTGGGGCGGCAGTTGGGACCAAAGTCCCAACTCACATAGGCCAAAATAGGCCCGTTGTGTTACCGCTACGGTGGACCATTCACCACTCTTCCCCACTCAAGAGGTTCCCTATGCGAGATGAGTCCGCCATCCGGCGGCCTGGATGAACCTAAAAAGGCATCTTGGACTCTGTTCGGAGAGCTGTGACAAATCATCAAGAAAGTATGACTTTAGAAAACGGAATCTCGTCCTACAAAGACCAGGGCAATGACAGAAAAGGTGTTGAACTGTTTCCAGCTCTTCCTCATCACCACAACTTCTGCAGAAATCGTGGTGGGGAGCATTTAACCTGGATGCATGTATCCCCACCAGCCAATGCCCTGTGATAGCACGAATGACAGTCGAGCACTGGGCTCTGTTCAGACAGCAAAGTTCCTTCGTTCTTTTACTGGTGTATACCGGCCAGGTTTGCCGTGAGATTATGCACGTGTTCGATGCCCGATTCCACGCTTGGTTTGCAGAGAGAGCGAAGTAATTTCGTATGCCCATACTCAAGAAGAGATGCATCGTTTTAGGGTTTTCAATAGCAAACAGCTCCAAACCCATTAGTTAGTGCCAACATTTTGACCCACTTCGAGCAGCTAAGTATTCCTTTCAGTAAACTAATTTTTGTTTAATTTTTTTACAGCATATTTATTTTCATTTTGATTTTAAAATAAATTCAATAAAATTTACTACATTATCATACTACTTATATCATTTAAATTACATAATTACAAATATTTACACAAACGAATTACGCAAAAATTTTTACACACTAACATACTTACAGACACACACATATACAAACTAAACTAATCTCAATATATTTTATTGAACGTAATTCATAGCTCAATTTTTTTTTTTTATGCATGTATTTATTTACATGGGCTAGGGCTTACAATAAAATACCTTTATATAGCATTATTATTTAATTTATATATTATTTTTAACGTACATATATCACACAGTGCGTTTTGCTGTTGTTGTTGTTGTTTTGCACACAAAAAAAAACATTTCCCACACGAATCGCGCTGGACAAAATCAAAACAACAACCACGAAAAACCAGAAAAAGATAATAAATTTGAACTAATTGCCAAGGTAAATAAACAAAACAAAACAAAAAAAAAAGCGGCTAATTTTACGCAATTTCATGAAATGATTTTGGCAAATTGTTGGCTTGTTGGTTGTTGTTATTTGGCTAAGAGAGGCGGGCAGCTGTCACAGTTGGGGACGGTTGTTCGTTGTGTAGACAAAATTGATGACTAGAAATTTTAATGCCCCATTTGGCGCTTGACATTGAGCAACTAACTACCGGAGCTGGCAGTTGAGGAGCTTTGTTGTTGTTGCTGCTGCTGCTGCTGCTGCTTGGCGCGCTCCTTAGCCTCTTGTTGTGCCTTCTTTGAACGTTTCCATTTCATGCGACGATTTTGAAACCAAATCTTGACCTGGGTTTCCGATAGCATCAAACCGCTGGCTACCTCAAAGCGTTTAGGGCGGGATAAATATTTGTTTTGCTTGAATTGTTTTTCCAGCTCAAGCAGCTGTTGCGAGGTGAAGGCTGTGCGCGGGCGGCGTGTCTTGCCTAGTATGGCATGATGTGGATAGGCAGCCAGTTCTGGAATGCGATGATGCAGCATGCCAGCGCGTGCCAAAAATTCAAATTGCAGTTGTGAGGGCATGAAATGTTGACCCATAGGTATCTGTGTGATTGAGAAAAACAAGTTACCAACTACTTTCTAGCTGCACGTTCGTTGACAGCGCTTACCGGTATGGGCTTGCCCGAGGGATCCAAAGGTCTGTGAAAAGCAGAGCCACCTTGCGCCAAAAGCTGATAGGGATGTCCACCTGCATAGAGTGAAAAATCTTGTGGTCGGATGGGACTATGTGGTGGTATTGGCTTCTTGAACTCTTCCGAAAAATCAGACATGCGCATGGCTAAATGGTGACTGTGTGTAAGCTGAGGTTGCTGTTGGTCCTCGCAGCCCGGGCTAATGGGCGGACTCGAGCGATGCGAAGAGCTGGGAGATTCAGATCTGCAAAGATGAACATGAATTGACAATTTTTAATTTTGTACTCAAATTATTTGATTAAAGTAATTCACTCTGCAAAATATCTTTTGTCAAATTAGCACACGTTGCGTATACGTAATCAGCTTGTTATGTCTAGGCTTTAGAGCACTTACATGTTTGAAATTTGAGCTGATCGTACTTATTTATTTTGTTGTACTCGTTGCCCTAATCTTTATTAGTTATAGTGTTATTATTGTATTATAATTAATATATAAATAAATAAATATTTTTTTTATAGACCTGCCTAGAGTCCGCTAAACAAAAAGTGCCTTTTGCATTATAAGTATAATCTTTGAAAGATTTTGTAAGCTGTTCAATTGACCAAACAAAATCTGTGATGTAGGTGTCAAATTACTCGAAAAATGTATCTAAATCAAAAGAAATCGTTTTTGAGAATTGTAAGTCTAAACTAAAATTTAAAATTCACAAAAAATTCATGAAAGCATTTTTTCTTAAAAATTCCCTCTTGTGTTTTTCTACAACATATTGCACTAGATTAAAGAGAAAATATATATTTTTTGTATGAGAAATTTGTTTCTTTGATAATCTATTGAGTATATACAACTTAAACTTGTTCTTTGTCATTTACAAAAACGCTCTAAATTTACCTAAAGCCTGTACTTAACTCTAATTGTGTTGATATCAGAATAAGGCCATAAAAACGTATGAAACAATTGCTTAAAAATAGTTTTCAGCTCAGTTTCGGATTTTTATTCCGATTTTGACTGCTTGAAATGGTCTTCTTAAAACGACCGATATCCGAAAAAAACGTGACTTCCTATCTTGAAAAAGTAAATATGCTTCTTTCTATAACAGGCTGCAAGAACAGTTGTTATTTAAATTATTAGATATTATTATATTATATTATTAGATATATAGTACTATATACTTATTTTAAAACGTATTCTGAACAATAAGACATTTTTTGAAAAAATTTTAAATTTCTGGCATTCCGTATGTGATGCTGTTAAATTTATGCTCAAATACTTAGAAGCAAAAGATTAAATAAAAATTTCGAAATTTGTAGAAGATTTATGAATTAAATTTTAATTTGGCAAAAAATTAAGATTATGCTGTAATCAGTTTCTATCCTTTAAAGTTGACCGTATATATTAAAAGCTTATCTTATCTCTCTCAAAAATTTAAAAATTTGGTAACAATTTTACTTGTACCTATTTTATAAGCATATTCAAATAAGACTTTATTAATTTATTTTTCTATTATGATAAAAAAAATATTAAACGCACCTGGACATGCCATCGGGACTGGGCGTATCATAGTCCCGCGACTCTCGCATGCGCTCCATAGCCTCGTAATCACTCATGCCGACGGCAGCCGCATTTGGAGCTGCCTGATCATGTGCATAATGCAAAGCGGCAAGACGATCATCGCCCACACTAGGTGGCAGCTGTTTATCCACCGATTGGCTCTTGGCTAGCAGCGCATCAATGCAAAACGATTTCTTAGGTTGACTCTGAGCCGGTGCCAGTGTTGTGGTGGCGTTAGTCACAGCAGGCGGTGAACAGCCAGCCAGTGAAGCTGGTGGCAGCGGCAACGATGGTGGTGGCACATTGGCGGGCAACATGACTGCCGACAGTGGCAAACGCTGCAAGGCATAACCGTTTACCAAAGCCGGATGTGGCACATGATGTGAAAAACTATCCACATAAAGACGTGGATGCGCATGTGGATGGTGTGGTGACAGCGTTGCGGCTACCATGCTGGGAGCTGGCTGTGATGTGGGCACTTGTGTTGGCGAATAGCTGGCCAATCGTTGAGCTGTGGGCGCCACAAGTAGCGGCATGACAGGTGCACTAACAGCTAGCGTTGCTGGTGCTGATGCTGGCGCTTCCTGTGCCGCGGGACTGTGCGTGGGCGCGTATGGACTCTGTGGAGAGCCTGTGGTGGGTGCAGAATGTGTGGGACTTGGTGTTCTAGCGTCGGCGGTAGCCGGTGGACTAGAGCTGGAACGTGGCGACAGCGTGGAATGGTTACTATTGTTATCGTGCTGATAATCCTGAGGCGTGCTGGCGGGCGAACAGTTTTGTTGTTGTTGCTGCTGCTGCTGGTGAGCGGCGGCAATGTGGCTAAGTAAGTGACTAATGTGTTGCTGTTGTTGTTGCTGATGCGGCATGCCGCTGGGCAACGTGGTGGGCGGCGGTTGTGACACTTGTGCACTGGACATGCTTTGCCTACACTTAAATGCACTTGTTTGTTTTTTTTATAATATCTTTATAAATAGATCAAACAGCTATTAAACTTTTGTGTAATAATCACTGATGTTACGCGCGTTTTTGCTTTTTCTTTATTATAATATTTCTAATCGAGAGCGCTGCTGAACTACGAACTCGACGCGACGAGCGTACATGAACGACTGTGCACATTGACGCGCCGCTTGCCTTTTCATATAACAAGAGCCAGAGCCACCACCAGCAACAACAAAAACGGCAAAAACAGCAAAGAGCACACTCTCTGCTTGCGCGCTCTCTTTGTGTGTTGCGCTTTCGCTCTGGCGTCCGGAAAAGCATGCTTAAAGATGGAGGCGCTCAGTCGCTTGCCTGCCCGCTTGCACTTAGCTGCTGGGCGTTGCCATATTGATTGCGCATTGTTAAAAATGTCGGTCTGGGCGTGGCCATATCGTGCTGCCTGCACGTAACTTACTTTGACTGAAAATTTCATATAAATTGTTGGAAAAACGAGCTATAATTGCCATCATTATGGAGTGTTGAGCGCTGCGTTGAGTTCAAAGTGGCATTTGGCTGCTGTTGGAGGGGGCTGCAGCATCCTAACATTTAATGCTAAAACTTCATAATCAACTTGGTTTGAGTCGAAGCGTAGCCAGCAGAAAGCAGCAGCCTTGCACATCATTAGGCCAGCAATTAAGGCAGTTGACTTGCCTTTTTAGCCAGTTTGACTTAGTTTGTACTAAAGTTTTGTCTCAACTTTAAGCTAGAAAATCAATAAAATCCCAGTCTGGTAGCTTATTGATATTCAATTGTAACGGTCACTCAAATCGCTGTCGCTATGACACAATAAATGATTCCTTTCAACGCTGACAATGTCAATGTCGTTAGCTTTGATTTTTATAACATTGTCGTTAGTTTCCCAGACAGACAAGTCTATAAGTTATGTAGTTGGCAGTTCAAGGTAATGTCCGTATAATGCATTTTTTATAAGACTATGGGATGTATATGTAGTATTAGAGATAGATTTTTATTATGCGTTATTTGGCCATCAAATGTTTGGCTTTTTATAGGCCATTATATTCTGTTGATGGATTACTGAGTGCTTTTTATAACAGCCTTAGAGAAAATATGGCTGAGGAAGACTGTTTCTTTTTATTAAAAAGGATTGAGCCATCGGCTGTTAGATAAACCTGTAGATCTCATTGCGCAAAACGTTTTTCAAAAATTGTCTTCCTTCTTAAAAAAGCTTAATGCCTCATCTCATATCATTCCTCGTCTCTGTCAGTCAGCAAAAATTTTCATTGTGTGAATGCGTGCTCATCCTTAAAAAAACACCCAATGGTGCCAATGGTTCATATTCTTAAAAAGCTTAGCGAACGGGTGAGACTTTTGTTTTAATTAGAGCAGGTGCGGATCCAGGATTTGGTCTTGGAGGAGGGTTTTTCACTTCGAATCTCGCAAAAAACTGTCAACTCATTTTTATAACTTTAGGGCGGATCCGGACCCGGAAACCACCCATGGATTCGCCACTGAGTTAAAGCAATCTTTCTTAAATTTTCGAATTTTCACAGATTCTTGTAGCCTATAATAGTTTAATTAAGGAATATTGGGACGATATGGGCTAATTTTTATTATCAAATGAAAACTCAGTACAACAGCTGTTTAGATGTTTTTATTTATTTATTTACTATGATAATAATAGTTAAAAACAGAGCTCGTAAAAAACTTTTAACCCATTTTTCCCATTCGGTCGGGTCACAATCAAAACCGAACAAATAAAACACAAACAGTCACAAACTGAGCCGAACACTTTTTTCGTTTCGCTTTTCGGTTTTGTTCCGTGTTTTCGGCTGAGCAAAACAAACGTGTCTATCTCTGAATAACACTTATGTCGGGACACTTTGAGCAAGTGCTCACTGAAAAACTGTCTTCCTCAGACCGTTTCGTAAAAAGTGTCCGGCAAAAGTGTCTTTTGCGTGTGTATGTGTGCTTGTGAAAGTCGCCTGTGCTTTACTTCGTGCATTTACTTCGGCCTCGTTTCTGTGTACATGGAAAGTCTCAGGCAAACGTGTCTGGGAAAAACACAACCGAAATAGAACCGAAAAAATTTGTCTTGCTCTGAGCGGAACACTTTTGAACAAAAACACAATTGAGTGTGTTTTGTCAATTGCTTTACCGAATTGCAAGCTTATTTTAACCTTTTTTTAAACTATATAATAGGTTAGGTTGTATCGGTTGACCCCTGGATGACCACTATTTCTTTGTGGTAACTATATAATAATATCTTAAACAAAAAACTAAGAATAATGGACTAGATTTGATAAAGGTTACGGCCGGATGTGTGGGTTTCTACAAAACGCCTCTGCTTCGGGCATGGTCTCTCCAAATTTTACACTAAAACTTATTAGTATAGATATATATATATATATTTTCCCGGGGTTCCTAGATGGAACAAAGGGCCTTGGTTTCGTTAATCAGAGTTTCAAGATGTGTAGGTGATTAGCCTTCCGCATCCGAGCTTGGCTCCGGGGCTACCGGCCATGCCTCCAAGCTGGCAAGGGGGACATAAGGATTAGTACATAAGCATAACATAACCAAGCCAGCGAAGCAGATTTTGTATTATCTCCAAAGCGTCAAGCACAAACTCTTAAAAACTACAAGATCATGTGTAAGCCAACGTTTCCAATAAAAAATGTACTTGGCTTATTTGATACCACTTTTACCAGATTATTTGTTAACGTGCCCGCTGTGTCCCTAACCCACACTCAATTATCTTCTTATATATCCATTTTCAACTTGTTTGCAGTCGTCTGTTACTTAATTTGAACCGCTCGCCCATGCCAAAATAAACAAACTTGCAGCTGGCACAAGAACTCGCTCTCTTACAACGATTCGGGAACAATCCATTTAATTCTTGTACATATATCGAGACATGCAATGTCCAAAAACCTAGAAAACTGCTTGCTAACAAGAAACGTGCTAAAGTGTATTTTCTTTGACCACGTACTCCAACTGACGAACTGAACCCAAAAACTCACTCGAAATTAGTGCGCTGGACTGCAAGTGAAATTATCATTGTTTTTGTTGCTGCCTTTTAGCTCTTTCCTATTTTATTTTCATTATACGATATTTATCTACTCATCCACGTGCATTTAACTAACATTTATAAGAGGAAGCCAGCGTATACGCCACGTACGCCCCGGGTACAGGCTGAACTGACTGGGCAGCCCATGTACGAACTTATTCTATGATTTGTGTTGTTCTAAAATAGTTTCGCTTATATAACAAAGACAGTCGAGACAGACAAAAACAACAATACGATATAAATTGAGTGGAGTGGATGTACGGGATATGCTGTTTGGAATTTTCATTGTCTTTGTTATTGGGCTAGACTGATTTCATTTTGATTTTGGGGAAATGGTTACGTAAATATGCAATTAAGTAGAGTTTTCTTTTAACAAATTGAATTGTTAGGGGAAGCACACTTGAATTGAGTGTGTGGAAAGGGTTGAAATTAGAAAGAGGCTGCAGATAAGCTGATAGAATAGCGCGTTCACACTGCAGCCACAACGCTGCCACTAAGTGTCGCAGCAAAGTGGTTGCCACTTGGCAAAAACGCCGCAGCTGAACAGCTTTTAAGATAAATCTGAACAGCAAAAATTCAAATTTGAAAAAGGCAAAATAATTTGTATAAGGCGAAATATTTCCTAAAATTTTTGAACAGGTATTTGTAAAGTAAATTTTTCTAATCAGCTGTTTTACGTCAAAGCAATATTGCCATACTGTGCAAAACCAGCATTAGTCATAGTGTTGCCTATTAGTTCAAATGATTGTTTGGATTGCCAGTGTAAACGCTCCATAGACAAGTTCCTGGGTCCGCTGCAGCCCTTTGGCCAACTGTCAAATGCTCAAAAACTATTAGCACTACATTTTAGCCCAATTTCCGGCATATTAGCACAAAGCTAATCAGGCATTAAATTTAGCCCGCCTGAGCATTTAAGCAAACAAAAACCAAAACATAAAAATAATAAAATAAAAGGATATAAAATGTCACATATGTTGCTGCAATTTTGCTTGTTTGCGGTCAAATGGGCGTCTCTGGAACCACCCCCTCTAGATCAAAAAATACAATTGAAAAAACAAGCCAAATCAGCCCTTAAACTGGAGTCGTGTTAATTCAGCCGATAAGTGAACAATAATGTCGTAAAAATTTTGACGCCTGCAAAATCCGACAACATTTTGGGCTTATTAGTTGTGCAAACAAAAGTCACAAATGCCAAGAGCATGAGGGTCGAACCTGTCGCAGTTCTGCAGGGATGTCTTGTTAGTGGGGGTTGAAATTGCCACAAAAATCAAAAAATATCAAAAGTCAAAGTTTAAAAGGGTTATATTGGATTGCTATTTGGTTTGTTTGTTTAAAATCAAACTATAAACTGTAATGATTTGTTTTGACAGCACAAATTGGCTGCATTTTAAAATGCTATAAATAAATAAAAATATGTACTTGCTATATATATAGCAAGTAATTTAATAAATATATGTTTAAACTATATTATGCATATATGCTGCATTTAAAATAAAATAAATATTTATATGCACATAATTGGCATTAAATTGAGTTATCAATAAATAATTTTTTTTTTTTTTATAATTGAGTTGCTGCCTGACAGTTGCTATATACTACTTACATACATGTACATTAGGGTGGGTCAATTTGTATGGGGCCGAAAAAACCTCATGGGGCTCACTCGGATTTTGATTCTTTGGATAATTCTAAGCAAATTTGCTCAAGAAACTATGGGTCTAAAATGAGTCGCCCACTTTTTCAAAATAGGTTTTTTTCGACATATTCAAAAATCGACTTAGAAATTCATTGAAAAGGCCTAAAATCGATATTTTTTCTTTAGCCAAATGTGAATTTGGGGGTTTTTGGGGTCGAGGAATTCATTATTGACATCTATTTTTAATTTTGGGTGCCGCCAGAGGGCGCTTTAGTGTTGGTTTTTGATTTTTTTCGGTTTTTTTTCTTGAAAATTTTGAAAAAGTGGGCGACTCGAAATTCATTTTAGACCCATAGTTTCTTGGGCAAATTTGCTTAGAATTACCCAAAGAATCAAAATCCGAGTGAGCCCTTATACCGAAAAAAATTGACCCACCCTAATGTACATATATATAAATATGATACATGCATTAATCATACATTCTATAGATATATCAGTGTTCATTTATATGTATATGTATGCCATATATTGACTCATTATGTGCGCATGGGTTTGTCTGGTAGCGCTTTTTTAACTTTTTGGGCATAAATCACTTATTATACAAATTAATATGACAGTTCTGTTAATTTTTGTTAATTGCTACCTTTTTTTTATTAAATTAAAATACAAATTAAATTAGACACTTTGTAGTAAGTTAAAGGTGTAATCAAAATTTGTTAAATTCAGTTGAAATATGAGGTAAAATTGATTTTATTTCGATTAAACTGTTTTTAAATTTAGAAAAAGTTATTTTACACTTGGTACAGTAAAAATAGACAAAAAAAAGGAGTTGACCAGGAAAAAATTGCATGCTGTAATTTCTCTTGCTTAGTGTATTGAAGAGCATACAAAAAGTCTAAAACAAAATGGTGACCTTCCCGTAGGGTTTTCCGTTATTTTGACATATGTTTGAGCCCATTTATCTCGAATTCTATAAGTCGTACACAAAAAATTCCATAATTGAAGGTATACCCAGAAGTTCATATTTTGAGCGGTAGATGGCGCTAAAGTTACTTAAAAGCTGTATTTCGTAATTTTGAAAACTCTCTTGCCATGTTTTATGTATGTAATGCATGCAAAAGTTGAAGATTTTTAAAAAATACATAAAACGGTTTTTTGAATCAGGTAATTATCACTAGTCGTTTCCAAGTTAGAACGCTTTAAAGTCTGCCAGTGCCTTAAAAAACATGCAAGCAATTTTTTGATACACACCATAGAGCTGCATTGAGTGCGCTCGTGTCTGTACGAGTATAACAAGTAAAATGTGAGTGTGAGTAGCAAACCGAAGTGAGATTGTTTGAGTGTCGCGCTCAAAGTGAACGGAGAGCTGCGTTGAAGTAAAATGATAGTGTGCCAGAGCTTGTTTAAGTGTTGCGCACAAAGTGACTGACTGACTACCTATGTTTCTAATGCAATACAAAAGTATAGGGTGAACTAATAAGATGAATTAGGCACTCACCCACAATACTACGCATTTGCATTCACCCAAAAAAAGGCTCACAATTCAACACATGCACATGTGTATGCGTGCTAATGCTGCAAATAAAAAAATCGCTGAAACAACCTACCTCATAAACAATAGCAACAAGAATGCAAGTTATGGGGCAAGCAAGGCCGACAGTGGTAAACTTCTGTGGGTTACTCGTGTTACACGAGTACATTGTGAGTTTTTGCAAATCAACAGCTCAAAAAATACACATCTCGTTTGTACTCAAAACACAAAAAGCTCGTGAGTCACTTTTGATAGCTCAAGAGATACACATACATGTTTAAGTCATGATTGAGTGCACTCAAAAATTTTTATACTCGTTCCAGCTCTCTGATCACACCAAAAACAAAAAAGGGCAGGGGTTGGTTTACTTATTTTGGCGCCCACTACCTCTACCGTGAAATAAATCTTAAACTGCGAATCCTCCACAACGTTTTTGAAACACCAACTGACAGCAGATATATTAGATTGGATTACAAACGCTTATATAGAAAATTTACCTGGGCAATCTTTCTTATCGCCTCATACGGAAACCACATCCACAACTGTACCTATTCCAACAACTCCTACAGATGTTCCTTCTATAAATTACTCGACCCTACAATCAATAGAGGATTCGTTCGGAGCATAAGCAATCTTTTCTTTGCAAACAATTTTTATGATAAATTTTTTTCCCTTCCTCTGCCCAACCTTTCCGATACTATGAGCGCCTTTTCTTTAACTTTTCGCACAGTCAGACGAAATCTATTAGCTGTTATCAATTTTTCTCTTATCGCAATGAAAACTTTTTCAAATTATCAAAAATGCTTTAATCTTCTGTAATATACAAATCTAGAACACATTTTTAAAATTTTTTGCCTTAAAGAGGATGATCGAGGTTTCATGAAGTTTCATCAAAATCGTGTTATTCTTTTGTGAGCTCCAAATCTTTAAAGCAGCGTCTTTTTTCGCAAATATGGTGTGTATTATTTTTATTTATTTATTTATTTATATAATTATAAAGTAGAAGTTAATTCTAAGTTATAAAAGGTCACTCAAGTGACGGCTCGTCTTGCACTGGGTGATCCGGTCAGACCAATTTTCGATGAGGCGGTGCACCATTTTGGGTGGTATGGCTTCAATGGTGGCTCGAATGTTGGCTTCCAATTCATCAAGTGTTTTGTGTTGGTTAGCATAAACCTTGGATTTAACATGGCCCCCAAAAAAATAGTCTAATGGCGTTAATGATGATCTTGGCGGCCATTCCGCGAAATAAATGAGTCACCGAATTTTTATCGCCAAAAATCCATTGCAGCGATTGCTGTATGGCAAGTTGCACCATCTTGGAAGTAAATGTCGTCAGCCTCAATATCATATCATAGCACGGTAGCGCTCACCATTCGCAGTTACAGTGCGTCCTTCTTCATTTTTGAAGATGTACCATACGGTCCGATGATCCCACCAAACAGTGATTTTTTCGGGATGTAATGGTGATTCATGAATCACTTGCTGGTTTGATTCGCACCAATAACGACAATTTTTAACAAAGCCATTCAGCCACAAATGAGCCTCATCGGCGAAGATGATTTTTCGTTGAAAATCGCGATCGGTTTTCATCGCTTCCAGGGCCCAATCAGCGAACTCACGACGTAAACGATGGTTATTTGGTTTCAGTTCTTGTGCCAAAACCATCTTGTTTGGATGCAAATCAGGAGCCAAGCGCAAAATACGCCAGCTAGTCATCGGAGACAGACCTAACTCTAGCAAACGGCGCGGAATCCACATATTATCCTTGGCGGCTACACTGTCCTGTGCAGCAGCAATATTTTCATCGCTGCGTCCAGTACGAAGTCTTTTCGGTGACTTACTATCATGCAAAGTAAATTCACTTTCCAGCTTATGAATTATGCGGCATATAGCGAGCTCAGTAGGAGCAGCATGACGACCATATTTTGCACGAGAGGCTCTTTGAGTTGCAACAAAACTTCTCGAATTTTTATAGAAAATTTGGATAATTTCCCAACGTTGTGGCAACGTAAACTTGTTCGTGGTGAAATGGCAAACCTTACTAAAAAAAACTGACATGAGATATCAAAAATTCATTCACAAAGATGGCCGCCATGAGCTAGTACATGCCTTGGCTAAAATAAAAGGCAACATTAATCGAATGCAGCATAATTCTAATTTTTGCAAAGAAACTTTTATGGATTACACAGGTCAACACGGTTTAGTTGCTGGAAAGCTTAGGGTCATTTCCGAAGTAATGTGCTGCGTAGAATCCGAATCCGGGGTCAGAATTGGCCCATTACGTCAGGATATTCAGATATTTAAGGTTATGTATCCGAAAAACGGTTTTTTTTTTTCCTACTTTTGAGGTTATGTGCAAAAAATTTTTGTGGTCCGTCTCTCCAGTTACATCATTTAGTGACACTCTTACCCTTTAATTTAAGAGTTCAAGAGATCAAATTTTTTTTTGCAAAGTTATGGCCATTCGAAGTTACGAAATATATTCCTTCGACGTCATTAGCTTTTGCAATAAGCCTTCGAGACAATAATTATACCCTGTACCTATAGGTACAAAGGGTATACTAGATTTGTGCAATGTATGTAACGGACAGAAGGAGGCGTGGCAGACCACAAGTCCTTTATACCAAAATGCTTATCATAACCTCGGGTAGCGATTGAGCCATGTCCGTCCGTCCGTCCGTCCGTATGAACGCCTAGATCTCGGAGATTATAAGAGCTAGAGACGCGAAACTTTACCAGCTGGTGCGCATATTTCCTAAGCAGATGAAGTTTGTTTAATCATGTCAATATCTTCCCCCGTTCGCCCGCAATAGAGTTTCGCGGTTTTTAGCCACACCATAGTTACATGCATCTAGGTGTAAAATGAACAAAATCGGACAAATACAACATAAGTTATAGTCAAAAATGTGCAAATTTCACCTCCCCTTGCCATAATAATATGGCTACAAGTGACCTAGAATCACAATTTTTGGTAAGCTCATTCATGTGGCTCTAATGAACAAATCCACATCCAAATTTTATCGATGCGGTCCCCCCACCACCCGAAATCCATTTACCGTGTTTTCTCCCACACCCCTCAACATACCAACTTGAAACTTACCCCGTACACTTTAAATAAGTTCTTTGTTGTAACATTCGAGTTTCATCAAAATGGGTAAAAATTTAGGGAACTTATAGGTATAAATACCGATTTTCACCAAAAAAAAAAAAAAAAATCCAATTGGAAAGTTCTTAGATGGAATATGCAGGAAAAATTTTTTTGACACAAAAGGTACATGGTATTCCTTTGTCGGGCACCGCCTCGACTGTACCACATTTTTTTTTACTGTGTAATTTCTCTTGAAAATTTGCACTTTGGGGTTTTTGAGGTCGCTGAGAACCAATATGAAGTCAGAAAAATAAGTCCCCAAGTAAAATTGGGGGCTCTAAGGAATTCAAAAAACATACACCCATTTATAATAAAAGTGCTTTTTCTCTTCAGACATATTGGTAAAACACTTGCTCCGCCCCATATCAATTCCAGCCTGTAAAAACACTTTAAATTTTCATTAAAAATCGACTAGTTACACATCAGCTACAAGTACTCACTTATATCATTTATATATATACAAAGCACAAATACCAATAAAAAAAACATAACAAACTGTTGTACATATATTACAACAAAAATCAAAAATAAAATAAAAAAAGGAACTGCTGCGATAATAAAGTAAATTTCATTTATTGACACAAAATTTTAATTCATTTTCAACATTGAAAAATACTTTTAACGTATGCGTTTGATAAAGTTTATAATTGAGTTGTGTTTTTTTCATTAAGTGCGCGAATTGATTTTCAGTGCTCGAATTTTGTTGTTGTTGTCGGTGTTGTTGTTGTTGTTGTTTTTATTCACAGAGCAAACTTATTAAAAACTGATAAACGAATTTTATTGAAAATAATAAACAGCATAATAATGACGATTCGTTAAAAAACGTGTTCAGAATAATTATGAAAATATGGCAGTTATATAAGAATACCAGAGATTACGTTATGAATGGGATTTCGAGAGCTAATTCTTAAGTGGGTTTTAAAAGATTAGTTAACTCAAAGTAATATAATGGTATTATAATTTTTAAGTAAGATTTTAAATTCTTTTTTTGTGGCACAATCAAATTACTTGTCTAGACTGCATTTATATACTAAGTGCGAACTAATATATTTTTATAATAAGCAACTAAATATTAAAAAAATGTGGTACAGTCGAGGCGGTGCCCGTCAGTTGAATACCCTGTACCTTTTGTGTAAAAAAAATTTTTCCTGCATATTCCATCTAAGAACTTTCCAATTGGAATTTATTTTTTTTTGGTGAAAATCGATATTTATACCTATAAGTTCCCTAAATTTTTAACCATTTTGATGAAACTCGAATCTTACAACAAAGAACTTATTTAAAGTAAACGGGGTAAGTTTCAAGTTGGTATGTTGAGGGGTGTGGGTGAAAACACGGTAAATGAATTTCGGGGGGTGGGGGGACCGCATCGATAAAATTTGGATTTGTTCATTAGAGCCACATGAATGAGCTTACCAAAAATTGTGATTCTGGGTCACTTGTAGCCATAATTGCGTAGAGTCAAATATTGACGCAGTTTATTGGCAAGGGGGGAAGAAATTTGCACATTTTTGACTATAACTTCTGTTGTATTTGTCCGATTTTGTTCATTTTTTACATAGATGCATGTAACTACAGCGCATCGCTCTGTTAAATTTAAGATGAAAATACTAAACGGTGTGGCTAAAAACCGCGAAACTCTACTGCGGGGGAACGGGGGAAGATATTGACATGATTCAACAAACTTCATCTTCTCAGGAAATATGCGCACCAGCTGGTAAAGTTTCGTGTCTCTAGATCTTATAGTCTCCGAGATCTAGGCGTTCATACGGACGGACAGACGGACGGACGGACGGACATGGCTCAATCGCTACCCGAGGTTATGATAAGCATTTTGGTATAAAGGACTTGGGGTCTGTCTCCTTCTGTCCATTACATACATTGCACAAATCTAGTATACCCTTTGTACCTATAGGTACAGGGTATAAAAATTTTAGGTAATAGATTAAAAGTTAGTAACAATATGCTAAAAACTTAGGACCACGATAAAGAGTTTAAAGGCCGTTGTTTAATTTAAATTTTGTTTTAATAATCTTGGATGTTAGTCACAATTGTGTATCTTATTATAAGATAAGATAGATAAGATACTTTGCGACTTTCAAAAATGAATCCATAGGCACTCATCCACATCACCAATGTAGCTTCACCAGAAACAAATTTTTTACGCATAATGAATTTTTAAAAGTTTTATTTCGATCTTTTCGGTTGGTATTCTAACAAGGCTCACTATCAAGACTACACTCACATCTTTAAAAAAAAATTTTATACTTTTTTTTTTATACTATTTTTTTTTTGTTTTTTAATATAATTTTTTTATATTTTTATAAGAGTAGAATTACCTAAAGTATGATCAGGGTGACTAGAGAAGTCTAGAGAAGTCCCTAGATCTTAGATCAAGATCAAGCAAAATTTAAAATTAGATGCCTTATTATGTCATATGAGAGACATGTTTTTAAATAATTATTTTTTATATTAATGTTATATTAAAAAAGCCCCATAGGGGTCTTTCAGAGGAAAATCCTGAATTAAGTTTAATTTCAAGTTTGCAATTAAGGAGCCTTAAAAATATAAATTTGAGTTTTTTTTAGGAATGTTTTGAAGGTAAAGTACCAGAGTTGGAGACCATGGTCAAAAAACACAATATTGGGCTAATATTACTTACCGAGACATGATTGCCAACATCAAGAACCATTAAAATCCAGGATTATGACACTTACTTGGCCTCTATTCCAACATGCAGCCACCCAGGAGTGGAATGTGCCGTTCTTGTGAGGAGCAGATTCTCCCGCTTTCCGCAACACAAACAAGTCTGTAATGCATTCCAGTTCTCTCCCATCAAAATAGATACTGTCCACGAAAAAATCGTCATTGGTGGTTTTTATGGTCGCCCATCGTTAAACATTAAGGAAGCAGATTTTAGCAACATCTTTAACTCTGCTGGAAAATGGTTCATAAAAGGAGGAGACTGGAATGCTAAGCAATGGCTTTGGGAAGACACAGGGTCGACAGAGGAGCCTGGGTTCCAGAAAAGCTAAGGTTTTAGCAACTGTATCACTGACACTTGGGACCTATCCAGTGACCGCCTTGGGATGACCCTTCACACATCACCGTTCACACATCACCTACGCTACTCCAGCGGCTAATTAGCCAGAAGACGAACCTGGAAGTCTTCCGAAGTACATTGGAAAACTCGGTCCACTTAGAGATGGAGATATGCTCTGGTCGAGATGTAGAACACGCGGTTGACCTAATTACGGTCAAAATCCATTCTGCGGCAGCGCCAGCTAACTCCTCAGCTAGTTCGGCTTATCTCAAGGAAGCGACGACTCCGGAGGAAATACCAGACCACCCTTCATCGCGCAGACAAGGTTGTCTGGAAAAAGGCTGAAAGGGAGCTCAAAGTGGCAAAAGTCCAGATCTGGGTATGGCGGCTCGGTCGAATCGCTTACGTATACAGACGTTCCAAAATAAGGCAGTTCGCCTTATTACTGGTTGCGAATGGTACGTGTGGAACCTCCGTGGACCTCCAAATAAATTAGCGCGTAAGCCGATACAATGAGCGTCTAGCCAGACACACAAACAGGCTGGCGAAGAACCTACTTAATGATAACCTAGTAAAAAGATTAAGAAGACGATCATTGAAAAATTTAATTCCCCAAAGAGAATAAGTTAATACAACATAAGGGCCTAATTTGGACGGCAGTTCACGTCCAATGATGGCTTCAGCTGCACCCTGGATTGGCAACAATACTACATGTGATAAATGCAATAAAATAAATGAATTTTTCATTTTCTGCAAATAAAATAAATAAATAAGAAAAAGTGTTGTTGTTGGTGTTTGCATTTTTGAGCTAATGTGGAACAGTCTTACAGTCTTTATTTTTTTTTCAAATTTTAAGTTGTAAAGTATCTTAAAGTCGGCCACTTTAACGTTCTCCTAATTTTTTGTACATATATTTCTCTGTAAGCAGTCAACCACTTAATTAACAATATAAAGATATTTTGGTTTATCTTAAGGGTTTATGTGGACAAATTTATTCAAAAGTACATGGCTTTCTTAAACTTTTTTGCTTACCATACTATGCTTTGCCTTGTCTCAATTCAATGCTTATTTTCTTAACTCATATTTCTTTAAAGGCAAATACTGTACTCATCGATATTGACATCTAAGACCTTATGCTTTTATTCAGTATCTATATCTTTTAGATACTCGTATCTCGGCTCGTCATCGCTTCTCGTAGCGTTGCACAAATAAAGTTGCCTCATTAGGCGCGCAGCGCAAACAAATTCCTTGCGTATGTGCTCCTTATAGAGTTTATTGGCAGGCAGATAGATAGAGGGACGGACGCGCAGTTAGGCAGACAAATGTGTAGCAGCGACATTTGTGTTTGCTCAGATACATTTTGCTGCCGCAAAAGTTTTTTAACCTTTTATTTGGTGAAAAGACACATTTGCTTGTAGCGCCAGTCACTCGACTCGATTCAGTCGGTTTAAAGGTAAACCCAAGAACTTGCGATAAGAACCAAACGGCAGCAGCGGCAGGGTCTACCCAGTTTACTCGGTTTACTCGGTTTACTCAGTTTACCTCTTCGAAAATGGCATTTTGATTTGTACTTTTATTTGATCAGATTTATTTTTTTTACTCACTTACTTACTTAGTGGCTTGGCTCTCTTGGCATATATTTACATTGCATTTTGTAATTATTTGTTTTGTAAATTCAATTGCCAGATAATGATGACGACGACAACAGCAACAAGAACCACTCTGGTGCTGCAACAATAACATTGCATTGGATTATAGTATACTCTTTAAAAGGGAATACTTAAAATTTGGTCAGCATGTGTACAGATTTAATACCGACTTGCACGAATAAATGGAATGGTATGGAATGGAATGGAGTGGGAAAAATGGTTAGGATTTCTGGTTAAAGTTAATTTCCAGAAATTAAGCTGGAAATCGTATGAGAGATCTTTTAAATTTGGTTCATATATTCATTTCGAATGATTTATCAGATAAAAATTGTTTTTAAGCCAGACTCTTTCGTTTAAAATTTTTCGGCAAAATCGTTGATATGAGAAAATTGAAAGGATCCCTAAAATTTTGTTAAAATATTAACAAGAAATAATTTTAGATCCTAACCTTTGGGATTTTGTATACCATGTACCTATAGGTACAAAGTGTGTACTAGATTTGTGCAATGTATGTAATGGTCAGAAGGAGGCGTGGCAGACCCCAAGTACCAAAATGTTTATCATAAGCTCGGGTAGCGATTGAGCCATGTCCGTCCGTCCCCCTTTCCCAATAAATTGCAGCAATCTTTGACTATACGTAGTTATGGTAAAAAGTTACCTAAAATCACAAATTTGGGTAAGATTATGCATGTGGCCCTTGTGAATAAATCCACATTCAAATTTTATCGATGCGGACCCCCCATTCCCCCCGGCATTCGATTTACCGTCTTTTCGCCCACACCCCTCAACATATGAACTTGGAACTTACCCCATATACTTTAAATTACTTCTTTGATGTAACTTTCGATTTTCATCAAAATCGGTAAAAAATGTACGGAACTTATAGGAAAAATAAATAAATTTTTTTTCGAGAAAAAAAATGAAGGGTATTCACTGTCGAGCAGTATATAGTATGTATATGAAATTTTTTTTTTATATTGCCTTTAAACTATTTGAAATTTATAAAAAAATTTTGGAGTTTGATAAAATAAAATTTAAACCAAGAATAGACTAAAAATTTCACCTTTTTCCCCTTACCTCTACGGGTATTCATAACACTAGTTTCACGAATAATGATCTAGGCTGAAAAAGTTTCTTTTAGGATAATTTTGGGTCGAGTAACACGAAAATTACATAAATTTTTTTTTTTAAGAACCGTTTTCAAGATTTTTTCGAAAAACATGTTTTGGGTACTTTTTTCAGTTACTCGTGAATATTTCGTGAACAATATTTTTTATCGACTTGAAAGACTAATAGATCGAAAGCTATTGACGTGCTCTTTACGGTGGTATACGATATGTGCAGATTAAAAAAAAAGTGACATTTTGGACATGGATAAGGTACTGGAAACTGCACCCAGCGATTTTTGAAAACTAATAATGCAGTTCGATGTATAGGCCAAAAAAAAAATGTTTTGCAAAATTTCAGTTTTTAAACTTGACGCGTTACGGCTTAATTTAAAAAATAAGTGTTTTTCGTTTTTATTTAGTTGTGACTACTGAAAATTTTTTTTTTTTAATGTAATATTTTTCAACAAATTTGTTTTGTTAATCTAAGTTGGTTGTTTACCAACACATTTTCTTAAAAAAAAAAATATGAATTTTTCTTATTTTTTTTTAGTACGTTGCTTAAATATGTCAATCACCAAATTTTTTTTTTAGCACTTGTTTTTTTACGTTCTTTATTTTATGTGAATATGAGTCAAATCGATTTGGCGAAACAATGTTAAAAAAAAAATAAAACGAAAATATTTTAATGTTTTTGTAAAAATTTGTATGCTGAATTTTTTTTTGAAAATGTCAAAAATTATAATAAAAATTTTTTAATTTTATATAATACATGCTTCTTTTTTTGATGATGAAAAAACTAATTTATTTTTATACCCTGCACCTACAACGGGTATATTAAGTTTGTGCAATCCGAAAATGTATGTAACATACAGAAGGAGACGTCGGAGACCCCCAAAGTTACCTAAAGTATGATCAGGGTGGCTAGAGAAGTCGATATACCCATGTCCGTCTGTCTGTATGAACGCCTAGATCTCAGAAATGGTAAGACCTAGAGCACCCAAATTATTATGTCAGGGGAGACAAGTTTATTTTATTTTTTTTTTATTTTGGGGGTTATATTATATAGCTCCCATAGGGGTGCTTCAGAGGACCTCGAAAAAAACCAAAAGTTTTAGATGGATAATTCGTTTGTTTATGAAGATATTGTAACCAAATTTGGCACTCAATCGTTTTTAAGAGTTTAGAGCACTGTCCCAAATTTCATCAAAATCGGTTGACTATATCATATAGCTCCCATAGGACCAATCGGTCAAAAAAACCTTTTTTCTACAAAATTCGTTGTGTATCGTTTGTTTGTGAAGATATTGTAACCAAATTTGGCATTCGGAAGTTTTTAAGAGTACCCAAGCACTGCAGCAAATTTGATCAAAATCGGTTGACTATACCATATACCTCCCATAGGAACGATCGGTCAAAAAAACATTTTTGGTTAAAAATTCGTCTGTTTTTAGTTGTTTGTGAAGGTATCGTAATCTAATTTGGCAATCGAATGTCTTTTGGTGTTTTTAAGCAATTTACTGGATTTTATTGCAAGCAGTGGTACAGGGTATCCCAAAGTCTTCCGCGCCCGACTTTAACGTACGCCATCTTTTTATTTAT
This sequence comes from Chymomyza fuscimana, assembly GCA_949987675.1. Classification (NCBI taxonomy): domain Eukaryota; kingdom Metazoa; phylum Arthropoda; class Insecta; order Diptera; family Drosophilidae; genus Chymomyza; species Chymomyza fuscimana. The sequence goes on from OX465089.1 coordinate 5,265,384, forward strand.
AATTTACAAAATGTTTCACTGGAAGTTTTTCGTTTGCTGAGTAGAGTTAATATGAGTCTGACGTTCAAGTTGACAAGAACACTTGCCAATCTGTTCTGTTCTCCTTAAATTTTTTTCTTGCATATTAATAATCAAAGAGCAGCAAGGGTATAAGCAGTTCGTTGCTTCTTAGCAACGCTCTGCTGCTCGTTATCGTTTGGTAATATTTGCTCTTATCCTGGCAAGCCGATAGAGCATATGTATGTATATACATAATGCATATCCATATTTTGGGTTTTTATTTGCTCTATATATATGTATATATAGGAATTTACAGTTTACTTACATTTAGTATTTCATAATTTGTTATCGGAAATGATATATAAAAAATAAATACTTGGGACTGGCAGCGACACTCGAACTACTTCTTGGGCCAAGCAATTGAAAGCAATTGGAATGATGTCTTATGTTGACGTCTATTATGATGGATTAGTTTTCAATTATGGTGAGGTAATGGAACTGGGAAGGGCATACTGCGAGCTTATCAGGCTCGCCCACACAAACTGTCGGGATTGGGCTATATATGCCAGTTGGTTCTTGGACTTATCAGTGTTCATATATTGCCTATAATCAATTTTCAATTAATTCAAGCAAAGGCTTATTCAAGGGGTTCGGAGCAATAGACGCTGCCTAGCCATATCAGGCGCTGGCCTAGTCTCAATTTACAAAAAAAAAAAAAAAAAAACTTTGCGATAGCAGCTACTATTAAAAAAAATAAATACTTTAGATTGGTAAGAAAATTAAAGAAATTTGTTTAAAGCCGTTTAAATTGCACTTTAAGCGTCGTACTGTCACTTGACGTAATCTAATCACGGCCGCGATTTAATTTATATAATCAACGTGTTTTCATAATTAAAAATATTAAAATTGTTTATTATATTTCGATTTTGGTTTAGTATGGGTTTGTTTTATGGCCAGGCGATTGGTCATTTGATTGGTTTGTGGCGCGTCGTTAGTCTTATCAGCCGCAGAGTTTTTCTAATTGAAATTGCATTGAAAATGATTGATTTGATCATAAAATGAAAAAAAAAAATTATTTTTTTTTTATATTTGTTTGTTTGCTAATCGTTTTATTTGGCCTGGATTAGCTGGCAGTCCAGTTGTATCGCTTGATTTGTGGTAATTAAAACGCAACAATCTTGGAAACGGGCCTCTAAATTAATTCCATGATTGTTTGCTTTATAGCTAGTGTGCAAAGTGCAAGAGGGAAGTGCCTGTCAAATGTTATAAATATTTAATTAATATAAAAATATTTTTGGCAAATAATCAACGATTATGGGCGGGAATACACATAATATTTATGATTATATTTAATTACCGGGTAAGACGTTCACACATCAAGTGTTTTGCTGAAGTGTTTCCCAATAAGAGATTGCAAGGGATGTGTGTTTATGGGTCTTTGGCTTTTTCTTAATGGGCCCTAAAAATATATTACCATGTAAGGGTATACTACTTATCAGGTGTGGTTGCAGCATTTGGTCTTGGGGATGTTTTCACCTCGTAGTATATGTATATCAGAGTTCGCAAAAAAATCTCAGTCCATTTTCGCAAATTATGGGGGGGGGTCCGCACGTGGATCCGGCACTGCTCCAAATGACAACTTTTGAGCTGCCATCATACAATGATATCATAATAGTCCCTTCAACGAAAATTTCCAGTTTCCTGGATCTTCGTTATCCAAACGCATGGATCATGCTCTCGCTTGATTGTAGCACCAATTTATATGGGGGATTCTTCGGGATCTTTATGCCGACTGCTTTGTTCTTTATAATAGTGTTGTCAAGGTAGGCATAGGCCTTAAATGTTTTTCTATCTATCTAAAATATCTGCGGTATAGACTTTTCTGCCTTAAGGAACTGCGTGCAAGTCATTCTGCCAAGTTGCATTCAATTTGGAAGAAACCGAATTTTTTATAATCGACAAAGAGATTGTTGATTTGGAAGTTTTGGAGCTTTGACAGCATTTTCGCCGTATGAATATATAGTCAATAACAAGCGATGCCTTCATTCAGAATTAACAATTTTTCCAATGGCGGCAGTGGTTCTGATTTCACCCGACAACTGGAGTAGTTACTTCTCCATAATCTTAGTGCACTGTTTGTATCTTTTGTCTGCTTTTACTTTGCAATTTAATGAGTATGGATATAGTACTATGGTTTTTTTTTTGTGATATGTATATTATCTGCTGTGCTCCGGAAAAGGAAAAACGAAAATTTTCAGTTTCACATTTTTTGTTTTCGATATCTTCTGATATTTCCTTTACATTTCGTTAGCACAGCTCTGAACTTTTGATTGTTTCATTTCGCTTACATTATCGTTTGATAAAAAATATTGCTAGTACTTAATTAATTATTTATTAGAAAAAATTTTTATGCGAGAAATGAATCAAAAGCCAAAAATTCGCTTTGAGCTGTGCGCACTATTTTTTGCGTTGACTCAGAAAAAAAATAATTAAAAATAATTATCAATGAATATCTTGAACTTGAAATTGCCATCTAGGTAGATCAATTAGTATTTAAAAAATTATATCAGTTTAAAATACATACACTTTTAAAGATATTTGGCCAATTTGAATTCTCTTGCAACAAAACATTCGCTGTCAAACCACATAAAAAACTCGTTTTGTTAAAATTGGCAGCACCAAACATGTGGTTTTAAAAAGAAATCCGAAAATTTTGTTCGTTTTCGTTTTCTGCAGCACGGCCGTATATATTGGTTAGACAGAAAAGTGACAAAGTCTGTCATCCCACGATTTATATTTCAAATCTTTATCTTATTAAGCTTTACGGTAGCTATAATAAGGGATCGCAAATAAGAGTTATGGAATTGAAAAAAATCAAAGGTAAAAAGGTGCTTTGGATGAAAGTGCAAGCCACTATATATCATATTTTTGAAAGGACTATCCGAAATAAGGATACATTTTTATTCTTAATTTTTATCAAAAAAAATCAAGCTTTACTCTTATTTTTTGACTTAAAAAATAAAAATTATGAAATAATAGTTAAATGCCAATTTTTATTTAAAAATTGCAAAATAACTCTTATTTTTCAATTTTTATAATAAAAATTTAAAATAAAAATTATTGACCAATTTTTATTTTATAAATTGAGAATAAGAGTTATTCTGCAATTTTTATTATATAAATTGAAAATAAAAGTTATTGAGCAATTTTTATTTTAAAAATTGAAAATAAAAATTGAATTTTAATATCTTTTGAACCATGGTTTACAATGGTTGACGTGTTTTTCTGATGCACACTTCAACACCTTTCCATCGATGCCAAAAATGTCCTTGAAGGATCAGTATAAAGGATCCCACAAGGAAAAATATTGAATTTGGACATTTAACTATTATTTCATAATTTTTATTTTTTAAGTCAAAAAAATAAGAATTATTATACAATTTTGATGAAAAAAATCAAAAAATAATAATTATTTAATGATTTTTATTTTAAAAATTATAAGAGTTACGATCCCTGCCTATAATAAACTGTGGTCCATTGAAATATATTTGGAGCATGCGCTTCGAAGCGAAGCACAAGGAGTCTAAAATATATTTTCAAAATTTAACTTCAGGTATGAATTCTCCTCAAAAAATTGCCTTTAAATCATGCGTTAATTTTTCAAAATTTTCAAGTTGCAAAATGTACAGGCAAGTGGTGTGAAATCGGAAGTGGGGTGAATCCGGAAACGCATCCTAATGGATTTTTGACTTGACATTTGAGTATGAAACCAAGTGTCCAATAAACGTCATGACCGACGCTAGTTTTTGATAATAATCCGACTCGAGTACACTTGTTTTTTTGTTCAGTATAATTTTTCTAAAAAAAATTGCTACCTTGAAAGTTTAATTTTCAGTTTTTGTGTCGCTAAAATTTCAACATTTTCTCGAGTAAAATCAAATGTAAGTATATCCATAGTATTATTTAGACTCTATACTTTCAAAATGCTAAAGGATTCGTTTCGATTTTCGCAAGCCACCAGAATGACGCTACTCCATTTCAAAAAAGTCGATTTGGGGTGAATCCGGAAGCTCGATTTGGGGTGAATCCGGAAGTGTCGAATAGAGCCAAATAATTATTTTGAATATAATTTCAGCACAGATTTCAACTGTTTTTGTGTCAAAATGCCGAGAACTTACAAAAAAAAATCGAAACAAATACCCGTAAACCGGTTCCGAGTTGTGATGATTTGTTGGAAATGCTAAAGGTAGTGAATATCGACAAAAGAAGTGCTCTTTCAGACGATTCCCCTCTTTTTTTAAAAAAACATTTTTTCATGCCATTTTAAATTTTTCTCCACATTCATTAATTTTAATGTAAGAAATAAAACATTTGCAATGAAATTTTATGGCGATTTTTATAATTTTTGGACACTTTCGGATTCACCCCCAAAAAGATCGAAAATCACGAATTGGGCATTTTTTGCATGGAGATCAATCCACCTGAGAAAAAATCATCGTATCGATCTGAAATTTTGACACAATGGAGCTAAAAACAATGCCCTGAAGGACACAACTTTCAATTTTGAAAAAAAAAATTTTTGTGACTCGAAAAAATCTACGAAATTTTTTTTCCAAATTCACCCCACTTGCCTCTACTTCCAGAATCAGAACTTTTGAATTTGAATAAAAATGCGTTTAAATAAGAAGAATATAAAATGTGCGCCGAGCTAACTTACAAAGGAAGAGTATATAAAATTAACTATTATTTGCCCACTAAATTTGATATTGTTCAATTGTTTAAAATACGATTAATCATAATAAGTATTATTTATTATAATCAAGTTTTTATAATTTACCAAAAGGTTAATTTAAATGATTTTAAACGACATTTTCATGCTTATGAAACTGGAGAATTGTTTCGTGATTTAGAGTTGAAAAAATTAAAGATTTTAGAAATCCGTCTCATTTTAAACTTAAGGTTAAACTTGATTCAAGTATCTAAAATGCTCGAATCAAGATTTTTTTGATTTGTTTCAAGTACATTACGTACTTACTTTAAGAGTACATATGAACTTGATTCACGATGCAAATATTTTGTACCAAAATTTTGAGAACTTGTTTCAAGAATATTTCATACTAAGTATTTTGTTATCTGTATTTAAGTTCAAAATGTATTTGAAAAAAGATTAATATACTTATTTCAAGAACATTTCGTGCTTATTTTTTAAAAAATCATGTTCTTAATTCAAGAATTTCGGACTTGAAATCGGAATACTTGAAATTAGATCGGAATTCTACATCTTAGGAATTTCGTCCTTGCATCCAAGTAGGAAATACTTGATTTTTTTTCTCAGTGTATAGAAAAATTAACTCGATGCATTGTATGGTATGGTAAGTTGGTAAGGATATTCCCATAAGTAATCATTCCAATTTTTATTATTTTAGAAGGACTTTTTAATAAAAAAAAAAAAAAATATTAAATGTATCCAAAAGGCAGTGTGTAGCTAATTTAAGTTAATTTCACAAAATGATACCCGTGGGAATAAGTATTCATAAAAAATCGGTTTTAGAAATATCATCCCAATTTCATCGAAGATTTGCAATGGTTTTTATACCCTGTACCGTATGGTACAAAGGGTATATTGTGTTTGTGCAAGCCGAAAATGTATGTAACTTACAGAAGGAGAAGGCGGAGACCCCCCAAAGTTACCTAAAGTATGATCCGAGTGACTAGAGAAGTCGATATACCCATGTCCGTCTGTCCGTCTGACCGTCTGACCGTCTGTCCGTATGAACGCCTAGATCTCAGAGATGGTAAGAGCTAGAGCAACCGAACTTTCAGATAAGATCCCTTATTAATCCATAGGAGACAAGTTTATTTTATTTTTTTTTTATCGGGACTACATTATATAGCTCCCATAGGGGTGTTTCAGAGGACCTCGAAAAAAAGCAAAAGTTTTAGATGGATAATTTGTTTGCTTATGAAGATATCATAACCAAATTTGGCAATCGGAAGTTTTTTAGAAACCCCCAGCACTGTACCAAATTTTATCAAAATCGGTTGACTATATCATATAGCTCCCATAGGATCAATCGGTCGAAAATTTGTTTTTTGTACAATATTCGTTGTGAATCGTTTGTTTGTGAAGATATTGTAACCAAATTTGGCATTAAGAAGTTTTTTAGAGTTCCCAAGCACTGTACCAAATTTGATCAAAATCGGTTGACTATATCATATAGCTCCCATAGGGCCAATCGGTCAAAAAAACGTTTTTTGCACATTTCTTTCGTTTATTTGGCAAAGAAATATCTTTTGGAGTTTGTAAGCAATATATCGGACTTGATTGCAATTTGGTGGTACAGGGTATCCCAAAGTCGTCCGCGCCCGACTTTAACGTACGCCATCTTTTTTTTTTAGAAAAATGTGATAGTCGATCACAATTACATTTAACGATTAAAAAGATCTTGCAAAAACTTTCTTTTAAGATTTAGATAAATGACTGCGTATTGTAGAATAAATTTCGTTTATTTTTAGGAATCTTTCATCCAATCTTATAATTAATAATTGCAGCATACTCTTCCTTCAGCGAGTGTCTGGACATGAATTGGCAAACTTCTTCCGCTTACGGAGAATGCACATCTTTTGATAAAATTTTGTATCGCCCTGCCGTATGGTCTTCGAGATCTCTGGCTCAAACGCAAATCCAAACTTATGATAAGCGTTTTGGTAAAGGAACTTTTTTTCTAAGTATTATTATTGTTTTCATTGTTGGCCATATATGTATGTACATAGCTTGGCCAAAACTTTCCCACGTTTTCAATTAACTTATGTAAAGGAGGCGCCAATAAAAATCTAAACAAATAAATTGCAGACGGGCATAAAATGCCATAAAAAACTTTTTGGAAAACATTTAGCAAAGTCAATAGAGTCAGTTCCAGCTACCCAGCAGCCAGCAGCCAGCAGCCGCCTAGGGGCAACAACAATATTAATCTCCATTAAAACGGAATTTCAATGAATTTATGATTTGACGCTGTCTTCATGGCGCCAGTGCGACACTCATCCCGGGGCTGCCTTTAAGAGGGGCTACCGCAGTTACGCTTCGGTATTTGAGGTACATTTGCAATAATTCGAATGCAAACAAAATGCCAAAAATGCTTAGAGAAAATTATTTTATAGAGCCAACGAGGCAAGTAACACGCCAACGCCCCCGAAGTTGGCTGTGGCGCGCCGCAGCGTAAATAAAGCGCCAAGCTTTTGGGGCAACGTCGGCCAGGGCAATGGCAGAGGGCAAACATTTTAGCAGCCGAAAACGCTAATGGGTAAACAAGGCCAGCCGCAAGTACTTAGAGTAGTCGAAGCTGGGCACAGGAATCGAGCTGCTTGGGATTGGAACTTTTTGGAATGTTTTCTAAAAACAAAAAGGCAAGTACGGAAATGGACTCTTGAGCACAGCTGCCTTTGAAGCACAAATCTGCTGATTAGCTGCTTATTATTGTAACTACAACATTTATGAAATTAAAAATAAAAAAAATAACAAACTCCGATTTGGTTTATTATATACAATGGCCAAGTACTATGTATAGTTAGTATGATAAGCGCTGACCAACAAGTCCAAGTGGAATTTTGATTTATCAATTTGTCCCAAGCCTTCTTCAAAACTAAATACGTTAATTGAACCCAAAACGAAACGAACGCGCTATCAACTCGTATTAGGATTTAATCATATACACTGCTCCAATCAACTTTATAAATAACAAATTACGAACTGCTCCGCTACGCATCGTATATAATGAAAGTTAATATTAGTAATAATAATAACACCAACAATTGCATTTATCAGCATTTTGAAATCGTTTCGGCAATAACACGAAATTGATTTGTGTACTCTGATAAAGACATCGAGTAGTTAAAGCCACGACCGCCACAAAGGAACTCAATGGAACTAACTTGGCTAGTAGAGCTACATAAGTATGACAAATCTGTTTACGAGTTCGGCTATGTCGGCTTCAGTTGGTAACATTGACATATGAGTGGCTAATTAGTGTCAGTTCTTCCGTATCATTATCTAAGCCTTAAATTAGTGTGCCATTTCTTAAAAAAAAACAAATTGTTTATATCTTGTAAAATGATTCAATTCTAATCAGTTTGGGTATTTTTGATGTTTGCTTCCTTATAGACATTGTGTCACCTACTATGAGTACGGTGTTTAAGTTGATGAATGGTAGGAATATTATAAACACAAATAAATGACCACATTTCCGGTGAGCAAGTTAGTTCTTAAAATAATAATGTGCATTTATTCGTTGGAATCGATTTTGGCTTAGATTATGCATCACTCGAATTTCACAAACCATTTACGAAGCAGGTTTTAAGCAAAACCCCTTTAACTAATGGCTTTAACCATATTTTGTGACTGAGTTATAAGCTTTCTATATCCACAATACTTTCACCCAGGCACCCACCCAATTCCCACTTTATGTCTGGCAAAGCAATATAACCTATATAATATACCTTATTTTGTTTTGTAGCCAAGTAGAAATAAATTATTTATGTTCAAATTAATTTTTTATTTAAACTTCTTAACAAAACAAATAACATTAAAAAAAAAAAAATTTGAAAATCCTTTCATAGGAATTTATAAAAATTAAATAAAAATCCTTCAGAGCGAAATAAGTAAGTGGTACACTTCAATGTTTTTTGCTTTTACTTAAAATAACTTAACATAAATTGAAAATTGTGTCACAAAAACTGTTAAATATGGCCTCCTTTGTTATTAAGGACTTTTAACATCCGGTTTGGCATTGAGTTTATTAAATTTTGAAGCAGGGATTAGTCTATCTTTGCCCATTCAGTCATTATAGAGTCTTTTTGCCTCCCATTTCTGTACACCCCTTGGAAAAGTATGCCCCAAAGGTTTTCAATCGGATTAAGATCCGGACTTTTTGCTGGCCACGACAATATTGGTATGTTTCGAGTATTAAAAAACTTTTTGGTCTCACGGGAAACATGGATTGGTGCGTTATCCTGTTGAAAAACCCAGGAGTCACCAAAATTTTGCTCACCCAATTCTATAAGAACATCGTCTAGTAGATTAATATAGTCCTTAGAGTTCATATTACTGGTCACAAAGCATATTGGACTCTTTTCAACAAAGCCAAAAGCAGCCCATACCATCAGTGACCCTCCTGGAAAATTCCGAGATACCTTTATTTGTTTTTCTGTTCTTATGTCACGATAATAATACAAGTAACTATCAGGACCATCAAGATTACATTTTTTTTCGTCACTAAAAATGATATTTTGCCACTCTATGTCCCAAAATTTGTGCATCTCAGCAAAATGCAAACGTGCTGCCTTATGGCGTGGAAGAAGCTGACATTTGCGAAGTTTTTTTTCATACATATGAGACGAATTCATTGGACTTCAAAATTTGTTGCACACGTCTCTTTGAAATAGGAAGATCCAATTCTGAACAAATTTGGGATGAACTTTTGTTGTCCTTGATCGCTAGATTTTTTATTCTCCTTTTATCACGATTGTCTACTAGGCGCGGACGACCAGAACGACCATTCCGTCCATGATTTTCGGGATCATTTAGTAACTTTTGTATAGTAGTCTTCCTCCTTTGTATTTTACGAGCAATTTTACGCACGGACATACCCATTTCATTGTACACGGATATAGTTATCCGCTCCTCATCGGTAAGAAAGTGGTTTCGAGACATTTTTATAATATAACGCTTTAAGAAACAATTTTTTTTTTTTTAAATTTCTTCAAAACTTATTTGTTATTAATAAATTAACGAAAAAAACTGCTAACTACGCAATTTAAATTATGCGTATCACTGCAACACGTGTTTGTTGTCGCAAAAACTAAACTGTACCACTTACTTATTTTACTCTACAAGCCAATGTGTTGAAGCTTTTAACAAAAGTAACGGGACATAAAAGCTCACAGAGCATTAAGTTCTTGATCAATGTTAGGCTAAAGAAAGCTTTGAAAAATAAGTGAAAGTTGGACATCATAGGATGTATAGAAAAGCTTTAACAGGCCCTAAAGAAAGTGTACCACTTACGAGCTTTTAACAAAAGTAACGGGACATAAAAGCTCACAGAGCATTAAGTTCTTGATCAATGTTAGGCTAAAGAAAGCTTTGAAAAATAAGTGAAAGTTGGACATCATAGGATGTATAGAAAAGCTTTAACAGGCCCTAAAGAAAGTGTACCACTTACGAGCTTTTAACAAAAGTAACGGGACATAAAAGCTCACAGAGCATTAAGTTCTTGATCAATGTTAGGCTAAAGAAAGCTTTGAAAAATAAGTGAAAGTTGGACATCATAGGATGTATAGAAAAGCTTTAACAGGCCCTAAAGAAAGTGTACCACTTACGAGCTTTTAACAAAAGTAACGGGACATAAAAGCTCACAGAGCATTAAGTTCTTGATCAATGTTAGGCTAAAGAAAGCTTTGAAAATTAAGTGAAAGTTGGACATCATAGGATGTATAGAAAAGCTTTAAAAGGCCCTAAAGAAAGTGTACCACTTACTTATATCGCGCACCTTACCTTTGTGATTTGTGTCAATCGAGTCGAACTTCTGAATGAGACTAGGGGGCATATTTTTGTTTTTGTCTTACCATAAACCGAAATCCTTTTTTTCCAAATGGTACTTAAACAAAAAATTTAATGTCTCAAAACAAAACAATTTCAATTATTTATTTGGTTGCTTTAATTTTTTGTAGATCCTTAATTCGAACAAAAACAGCATTCCATTATTTTTAAGTTGAAGTTCAAAATAGTGAAGATATTTTTTTTTTCATTTATTTTTAACAAACAAGTATATACCAACATTAATAAACAAATGTAGATCGTGACAAAAATTCTTATATATAATTCTAATTTTTAAAGATATATAAAATAATGATGATTAAATGATTAAAAGATATTCGTAAGTCTTTAAGTGTGGTTGCATTGAAAAAGATATAAAAAACAACGCATAGTAATAATAGTATTATATATAAAAACAACTACCTTAAGACTAAGGGGGTAAGGTGGTAAGGGGAATATGTGTTAGTTAGAGAGCCGCCAGCATCCTTTGGAGCAGGCGATGGAATATTTTTTATCGAGCTCACCTAGGGGTCAACCATAAACTACGTGACGCTGATTTTCGTCAAAATCCGTCCAGCGTAATATGTCCTCCTGCTCCTTATTAGACCGATTATAAAAACGTCAATTCTGCAAATTTTATCTGTATTATATAGCTGTAGAATCCCATAGTAATGGGTGTATGAGCTCATGATGGTGCAATGTTAAACCATATCGGGGAAGCGTATGTTATAATGGGCCTTATTAAGGCCAAATACATGATAACCTTAACGCGTTTGTCTAGTTACCTACAGGAGAATAACCTTTAGTTGGCAAGCATGCAATGGTAGCTCTTCGAGAGTTGCCCATCATTAAAAAACAGAACTTTGTCCAATAAAACTACTAAATATTTCACTGTGCTCACCAGTTTCATTAGATCGCCATACTCATTGATTTTAATTCTAAATTTTTTCCAATTTTTTTTAATTTCTAATTTTTTAGCAGGTGTCCTAAATAAAATACTTTCACATTTGTTGAAGTTGATAGTAAGATGCCAGTTTTTGTTGTAGTGCACAAGACAATCATCAACCTTTCTCTGTAGACCGTCATTTATGTCTTTATTCTAGGTTGTCAAGATAATAAGGGTGATCTTATTTTTTTATATATGGGTCATTCTGCCGAACCGTCCACCCCAGCCTCACACTTAAATTTTTCAGATAAATCAAGGTTTTTGAGCTTCTCGTCTAGTTTTTAAAGCCGTATGATGTTTTTTGATATTTCAAAATGGCGAAGCTACAATGGCCGCCAAAGTAAAGTAACTCCAAAATTTCATCACTATTTTTAATCTTATTCACAGAAAAACTTTATTGCAACCTTGTTTTACGTTATTTAGATAGTTTTGAGATAGTTGATCATAAGTACCTTAATAGTTTTTCAAAATTTCAAAATGACGGATCAAAGCTGTGTTTTTCAATTTTGTGTTTAAAGTTCGAGTTGGGTATGCAAATATGTTTTTTCGGTGTCGCTAATCAAGAATCTGGGATTAGAATTTACAAAATTACAAAATGGTGGACCTAAGATGGCTTCCGAAAACCTAAACAATCATTCGTGCAACAAAGTTTTTCTGCGAATAAAATCAAAAATAGTGATGAAATTTTGTAGTTACTTTACTTTGGTGGCCATTGTAGCTCCGCCATTTTGAAATATCAAAAACACAATACGATGTATTTTTTTTTTTTTTTTTTTTTTTTATTTATTGCAAAAACTCAAAAATTCATGTATTTTTATATATTGCATTTATCATATGTTTTATTGTCGCCAATCCAGGATGCAGCTGGAGCCATCATTGGGCATGAACTGCCTTAAGGCCAAATCAGGCCGTTATAACAATGTTGGAGTTTGGGAATTAAATTTATCAACGATCGCCTTTTTAATCTTGTTACTGGGTTATCATTTAGTAAGTTTTTCGCCAGCCTGTTTGTGTGTCTGGTTAGACGCTCATTGTATCGGCTAACGTGCTTGTTGATTTGGATTTCCACGGTATCCAGATTGAGGTCGTGGTGCAGGGTCGAATTCCTTACGTACCAATCGCAGCCAGTAATAAGCCGCAATGCCTTATTTTGGAACGTCTGTATACGTAAGCGATTCGAGCGAGCCGCCATACCCCAGATCTGGATAGCGTACCTCCAAGTAGGTGCCACTATTGTGTTATAAAGCGCTCTTTTACTCCGTAGAGGAAGAGGACTTTTTTTATTTAGCAGCCAATACATTTTGGTCATTTTAAAGCGACAACTTTTGATCGTTTGGTTAATGTGTGATCGAAATGTTAGCCGCTTGTCGAGTATCATCCCAAGATATTTCGCATCACTTTGAATGATGAGGGGCTGGCCATCTAGCCATACTGCGGGTGGAGTCTTCCTTTTTGAAGTATACAAAACCGACTGACATTTGGCCGGATTTAAGGTAACATTCCACCTGCGAGCCCAGCTCTCAAGCAGGTGGATGTATTCTTGTATCCCGTCAGCTGCTTCATACTCGCAGGATGATGTGCCAATATTGCCAGGTCGTCAGCGTATGAACCGATTAGCATTTTGTCGTTCACAACAGCCTGCATTAACTCCATTGGGGTAGGGATGTCGGAAGTGTACAGGTTGTAAAGAAGCGGAGCAAGAACTTTTCCTTGAGGTACTCCAGCTCTCATCAGATTTTGACTTGGAATCTTCTGTCCTCGAGGTATGATCGCAATATACCAAAGTACGGAGCAGGAAGCAAGGTCTTAATTTTAGCAAGAAGTCCGATCAGCCAAACTCTGGCAAACGCCTGTTTGACGTCGAAAAATACCCCAAAACAGTATTCTTTGTCGTCGAACGCTTTAAGAATATAATTAGCCGCTCTATTTACCTGCTCGACGGTGCCGTGTCCTTACCTAAATCCAAATTGATGGTCAGGTAAAAAATTGCTGTGTTCATTGATCCTCTTAGCCATCAACGTCTCCCAAACTTTGGCAAGAATGGGGAGGAGGCTGATTGGACGGTATGATTCGGGGTCCGACTCTTCTTTTCCAGGTTTCCTGATCATAGCAATGAGAGCGTTTTTCCATTGGGCCGGGAAGTGCTGCGTTCTTATTATTGCATTGAAAATCAACGTAATGAATAGGAGAGCTTTCGTTGGCAGGGCTCGGAAAGGAACATGACATATTCTGTCATGACATGGGGCTCTTGACTTAGGAAGCTTTGTTATAGTTTCCTCAATCTCATCTAATCGGATGGGTCGAACAGGCAACGTCATTTGTAAATCTCTCTTCGAGGTGCTGAGCAAATGTATCCACTTGTTCCTCTGTACACGATTGATTTGTCCTGAAAATTAAAGTGTGAGGGTGAGGTGGCCGGTTTGGCAGAGAACGACCCATATATACTTATATACCATATAAATCTATATATATCTAAAAAAAAAAGTGAAATTTTGGGAGAATCTCTCGCATTGTTTGGAAAAGTTGTATATTACTAGGAATTATAGTTAGGTTTATCGCTGTGGAAACTGATGCTGATCAATCAACATAAGTGTATATTAGTTGTATTCAAACATTCATTGGGCATATCTGTTTTTGATTCCGGAACCAATAGCTTGAACCGATATTCTGATGACCCTATTAGTACGCATAAGGTCATGCATGTTCAATTGCCGCGTTTATAGTTACACTCGATTTTTAGATAGGAAGATACCCAACCAGCTGATTAAGTTCATACTGGCCACAGGCTTGGCATAGATGGAGGGTTTATCGTCTGTTATTGGAAACCTTAAAACTAATTGCCCAAAGAGGTTTACATACTAGTTCTTAACGCACTTTATCAACTCCAAAATGGTTGCTGCAAAACTTTCGCATGATTCAGCCCATACTCAGCAACAACAACATTTGGCGGCTTCATTTTTTGGGCTTGTCATCTTTGACTTGGGTAAACTTTGCCCATTTCCCGCACTTCATTTGTGCAAATAAACGCCGTTTAATTATGGCCATTAGCCACTGTTGAGCGGCTACCGTTTAAAACCAATAGGTTAGGCTTAGTGAATGGCTCTTTGAAATCTTTTTTTAAAATGTTTTGCGGCATAATTTAAAATTTCGCTTTGTTGTGCAAATGATTGTTAGAGCCACTAATGAGATTTTCTATTGACCAATATTACTGACCGAGTTCTTATGGCATTAATATACCTGATGACTAAGACCAGCAGTAAGGTATCAAATCTAAATAGCATGTTATTAAAATCGTAGTGAATCAAAAATATTCGGTGAGCTAATTATTGATTAAGCATTAAGGAATGATGCAATAATTGAAATATTTTAAAAATTTCATACCAGAATGGTAGTTAACTTGGCTTTATACAAAGGAGTTTGGTTGTCTAAAACTGCCCCGTCTTTTAATTTTGTTGTATATGGACCCGTAAATACTTATGGGCTTCCTCGCAAAGGAGCTGTTTGTAGCTAAGAAAATCTGCAAGCAAGCCAATCCAGCTTCTTTCTTCTTAGATTCCATTTTTCCTAGTGGGCCATAGGGCCGCAACGATTCCTTTAAATCTCACTCTGTTGGGTTCTTCTCTCCATATGTCGTTCCATGTGTAACGTGCTTTTGCTAGTTCATTTTCCATAGTCCTTCTGCAGGTCATAGCCGGTGCACCTGGCCGTCTGCTTCCTTGTGGGTTCCAGGTTAAAGCTTGTCGAGGAATAAAATTTATTGGCTGTCTGATAGTATGCCCAATCCAATTCCATTTGCGTACCCCAATCTCGTTTACAGCAATCTTTTGATCTGTTCTGAGTAGCAGGTCTACATTTGAAATGCGATTTGGCCACCAAATTTGCAGGATTTTGCGCAGGCATTTATTTATAAAAGTTTGGATTTTCCTTTCAATCCTTTTGGAGTGTTTACAAGTTTCCAATCCAGTACCATAGTTTAAAAAAATTTTCACATATCGGGATGGTTTTTGGTTCTCCAAAAAAAATTCGTATCTGCGCCAAATCTTGTCACGATAAGTTCACTGACATTCTTGGAAAATGTTGGAAGGGTGGGAGAATTGCTTTCAATATACGCTTCCTTCAGTGGAACTGGATCCAGGATAAATTTCATTATTTCGTTAGATGCAATATACATGTTATGGAGTTATATCAACTTGGTTTTAAAACCGTCAGTAGAACACCAACTACGGTACCTTGTTACACCATCTACTAAACCTAGTTTCCGGGTCTTTCCCAGATTCCAATTTGAAGTTGTAACCCGTCTGATAACCAAGTTCAGTGTGTTCACAAGGACAACCGGACGGTTTCGCTATTCGATACTGATCGGGATTCACTATAAACAGCTCATCTTTACTATACCAACCGCTCTGAGATAAAAGCATTTATCAAAGATCTCAAGGCCAGAAAATCTCCAAGATTGGACAGAATTGAAAATATTTGTCTTAAAGCATTATCAATGAAGAATGCCTTCGACTTTGTTCCTTTCTTAAGTCATGGAAAATATCTAAAGTCATCCCCATAAAGAAAGCCAATAAGCCATCCGAACTCCCTGCTTCTTATCGGCCCATAAGTTTACTGTCAGCTGTAAGCAAGATTCTTGAAAGGGTAATTAAAAGAAGGCTTGTCAGTTTCATTGATGAAAAAGATGTCCTACCGTCGCAGCAATTCGGCTTTCGGCAAGGTCATAGCACTACATACCCTACTCAGAATTAAAAATATTATTAAATCCAATCTAGCTAGATCTAGGTCCACTGGAATGGTCCTCTTGGATATAAAAGCAGCATTTGATTCTGTGTGGCACAAAGGTCTTGTACACAAAATGAATCTGTTGGAATTTCCGATAGAGCTGACAAAAATCATTCCGAGTTTTCTTCAAAATCGAATTTTCGCCGTTCATTTGGGTGAAGTGCAATCTCAAAAGTACGACATAAGCGCAGGCTGCCCCCAGGGTTCATGTATATCCCCAGTTTTGTACAACATTTATACTTACTATTTTCCACATCTCAGAGAGTGCACATCATCTATTTTTGCTGATGATACCGCAATTCTTTGCTCTGGATCTTTAGCCTCTGATATCACTAATAATCTCCAAGATGCTTTTGACATCCTTCTTAGTTATTTCAAAAAATGGAAAATTCTTGTTAATGCTGACAAAACGCAAGCTGTATTATTTTTCAAGGAAACGCAAAAATATTTACCTCCCGACTAGCCATATTAAGTTGAATCTGGTTGATGTTAACTGCGAAAGCAATGTAAAATATTTAGGACTAGTTTTGGACACTAAGTTAACCTTTAAAGATCATATTGACTACGTCAACAAGAAAATCAACTTATTAATTCGCTTGATGTGCCCACTCATTAATAGAAATTCTCGTCATAATTTAGAAAACAAAATGTATCTATACAGATTATGGAGCCCCTATATGGGCTGATATAGCTAAATGTCACGCAAATAGAACTCAAGTTACACAAAACAAACTGTTAAAAAAATTGAATTCGTTTCAGATTTTAAGGATAGATGTACATATTCCGAGTTTATTATTATTATTATTAATGGGTGTAAAGATGTACTGCGACCCAAATGGATCTATTGTACCCCCTTCGCGGCTCAGAGCTTGCCAATGGCAAGCATAAATTCCAGTATTTTGATTGGACTTAGGGTAGCAACGATCTCCGGTGGGAGAACGTACATGCCCAGAAACTTGTTTCTTTTGCTGATGAGGGCCATGCATTCACATAGTAAATGTATTGAAGTTTCTTCCTCCATTCTACAGAATCGACATAGTCCGCTATCCGCTATGCCAATTTTATTTAAGTGGCTGCGGAACCTACAATGTCCCGTAAAGAGGCCCGTCAGGACCCTCACGGTGTTTTTCCCGTGAGTTGTCATGAGTTTGAACCTCTTGCGGTTGTAGTTGGAGAGAAGGGCTTTTGCCTGCTTAAGTCCTGGTGTCTGTGCCCAGTGAAGCAGCCGTTTATTTTCCTCCTCCATTCTCAACAGGTCCCGTACCACGTGGTTACCAATCCCACAGTATGGTTCGGGTCCGATTAGCGGTGTTGCTGCTCCGGTCCTTGCTAGTCTATCCGCCAGCTCGTTTCCAGGTATATTGTTAGGTCCTGGAACCCATCTAATCGTGAGCGTATTCCTAGCACCTAATTTATCTAGTGCAGTTCTCACTTCTTTGACCAGCCTTGATGTAATCTTAGCTCTACTTAATGCCCTTATCGCTGCTTGACTGTCCGACAGGATGGAGATGTCCTTGTCGTGATAGTTATTTTGCAGATTGAACTCTGCACACCTTCCAATAGCACAGACTTCAGCTTGGAAAAGGCTGGTGTGTCTGCCTAATGATTCGTAATATTTTGTCTTAGGTCCTACTACCCCCAGGCCGCTTCCTTCATCAGTGAGGGATCCGTCTGTATACCACTTTATTGTTTGTGGTTTCATTGGATGAACTGCCGAAAGAGGTGTCCAGGCCTCTTTCGTGCTGAGTTTAATATCAAAGTTCTGTTTGAACTTGTACTCAGCTAGCATTTTATCCCTTGGTTGCAGAAGCATAGGTATATCCTTTGCTAAGTCTGCAGCATCTTTCCCGGTGAGGCTGAAGTCCACTCCTTCCAATTCTAACTAACGTAGCTTTCCGCTGCATACCGATAACGATATGAAGCGCAGTGACATCCATTAATATTTCGAGTTTACGCATATTAATAATTTTTTATTAAATACCTAGTTTAGTCATAGAATAAGTCCTAGTTATAAGGATTTCCCCGCCTCTTATGACTCTAAATCTATTATATAATATAATGAATATTATAATTTAATTTCACAGTAGAAAAGTTAACTAACTAATTTAGCCTGAACTCCGTATTTAAAAATTAAACTCCTCATGTTTTCGTAATGTCTAAGATTTAGTGAATAAAATTGAAATTGAAATAAACAGCTCATGGTTTACCACACCTCCTGCTTGCACAAATAATTCTCCTGATCCTATAGAGATATATGCTATAAGCCCTACAATAAGTCAAAGACCCAAACTTAGCCACTATCTACTCTGGCATATCGTTATTAAATTTAATTGATTCCTAACTGTGGTACAATATCTCTTTAATTAACACCATTAGGTGTCATAAAATGCAACTGAGCGTAATACTGGTAGTGTACTCGTCTGCCACAACTATGTAGTAATCATCTACTGTTTATTTTGACGCCATAAAAAGTCTTTACGATATTTGTCAAGTTTATCGGTGCACGGCGTGGGTAACTGCAGTATCATGAGGGGCTACCCACTGCGCCTAATTAAATGCACCCAGGCCCCACCTAATCTACTGCCACTATCCCAAGTAGGCAATGTGCAGACATTATCAAGTTGTAACGATCAGGGAGCTACGTTTCATTTATGGTTAAACAAATACGGTAGCCCACAATTGATTCAACTGATTCCATAAACCAGATAGAAGTATGTAATAGTACTTATGTGGACTTATAAATACGTGTGTACTTTCAGATTGGCTATTTACTTTTAAGCCCTGCTGTCTTTTGATTTCTATAATTCGATATCTGTTAACAGACCAATTGTTCCCAGAATCGAATGTCATACCTTTTATACAGTGGGAGATTCCATATTAAATCTTACAACTCTTTACTCTTTAAACCTCAAAAAGTATTCAGACTTTTAAAAAGCATATTTCGAATGAGCAATCCTCGCTGACTAAAAGTTGCCATAGGGGGGGATTGTTCAAGCTTCGAGAAAACACATTAGGCGGGCGCAACGAACTCCTAAAGTGATTGCAATGAATGCACGGTAAACAAAAGAGTCAAAAGCACAAAACGGCAAACATAAACATCCGATAAGCTGTGCTTTGCTGGGGCAAAGTACCTAACGACAAACAGAAGCCAAATGAGCTTGTCAATGTGCCGGCCGGAAACTGCAAGTTATTGGTAGACAGTTTTGACGCTTGGCGGTACAAACATCAAAGCGCCAAGTGCTGCTGCTTGAGCTGCAACTGTAGGGCCTGAAGAGGGTGCGATCAAACGTGGCCGGCGGATCGGTCTTTGGGTCAAACAAACGTTTTAGGCTTAATCCAAAGTGGCTACTGAGTTGCCTAGTTGCAACTGCCGGCAAGATAATGCTCTCTGACTGACTGCCTGCCTTCTGTGCGTGTGCAAACACTTCTTGTGGTATTTGGTCAACAACACTTTAGGGGCTAGCAATACCAAACGCGACAACGCTACTGATCTCTCCTCATCAATAGACTCACGCGCACTGCTGTCAATCTCCTGCGGCAAATAAACTCAAGTGGCTTATATGCAAATATTGATTATTTGCCATGGGATTATTAAGTAAGTAGCAGTGAGTCACAGAGCAGTCAGTACAGCATCTTCAGCAGCAATATTCTTCTTCAGCAGGGCACACACCTGCGTAGCATTGTTGTTTGTTTTGGCTGTTTAATCGCTTTAATGGCTAAGCAATTAACATTTTTTAAACAGCGTTTTGTTGGGAAATTACAAAAGTGCATGACGTACAAGTGTTAAATCACGATGAGCGCGTAAATCAAAAAACAAAGCTTTTTAAATTTACAACGTCAAAGTTCTGGCAGCGCCATCTACAGTTCATTAAGCGCGTGTAACTATCGATAAATCAAGTAAAACTTGGCTGCTTAAAAAATTAAAATACAAAAAATATTACAAGAGCACAATTTAAGCCATTCCATGCAAATATGCTGCTTCATTTTGCCAATTTACATACACATTTACATTACATATAAAAACTAATTGTAAATTTTACAACTTTTGCGCTGGCGTCACTGACGCTGTTGTGCACAGAGCTAACATTTATAAAATGTTATTTAAATTAAATTACTCTTGTTACCACAAGCACAGCCGTAACCTACCAACGCCTTACACACTAAATATCAAAATTGCAGGTGAAATCCACGGCACTACCAGTTAAAACCCACGTTGTCTACAACAACAAGGTACAAATACGAGTTGTTGTGGTTGTTGTTGTTGTGCGAGTTCCATTAATCCAATTGCTGCCGTGGCCAACATTTTGTTAAGCTTACTCCTTGGAAGCCATGTGTCCAACCAAATTGGTTGTAATTTTTTCAATCTTCTTTAAATCGGGCATGTTTTCCGCTTTATATTGTATGCACTGTAATTTATAAATTATTATAATAGCAACGTGTTTGCTGCATTTGCAATTTGCGGCACGCACCTTTACATTGTCCGTCATTTTGAGCAGTATGTGTCCCTTGGTATGCACATATTTCATGGTATAGCGACAGTTTTGTGGATTTGCCATATACATATTTTCGGCAGCAATTTCAAAATCTTCCCAATTTTTAACAAAAACCATTTTAGTTTACTTTACTTTGTGCCAAAAACAATAAAATGCAAACACCAGCTGGAAAAGTGAAACGTCAAAAGACAGTGCTGCAGGGCGATGGCATCGATAATTGTATCGGCGCAACGTTATCGAAATGTTAGTATAATAATACTAAGCTGTATTTTTAGTTAAAAACTTTATTAATTTAAAAATAAATGCCAAGTTTTATTTTAAAACCCTTTTTTATGAGCATCATATCATATCTTTAAGATAAAAAATTAGTTATTAAAAATGATGACAAAAAGTTACAATGTGTACCAAAAATATACATTTTAATTTCGAAAAACCAAGCAGTTCAAAGCTACAAATGAGCTTAGCGATGGATTAATAAATATCGATATGTAGCTGTATATGAAAAATTATCGCTATTACGTTACAGATACAATTTGGCGCTTTACAGCACTCGGTTATTCTTCATTCACGAAAATTGATGATTCGTTGCGAATCGCTGCAATATTTAATGCAAAAATGCACTAAAAACGAAAAGTTTTATTAATAAAAGTACATAAAAGTGTACTACAGTAGCTCAAACATGTGTGTGATATGAATGTAAAGAGTTATTTGTTCCAAAAATGTGTAAAAAACGAGCACGAAAAATATGAAATCTAGTCAGAAAAACGTCGCTAATGGCAGGGGGAGCAGTGGCAGCAGCAGCAGCAGCAACAAAACAACAGACAAACGCGAAAACGAAAAACGCAAATAAAGTGACACGCAGAATAATGAAATTGTTTTAAAAATACATAAATATAGCATATAGATTGCACACAAAATAAGCGAAAAGTAACAAATAATATATAAAAACAAATCGTGTGTGTGTGCGTTTTTTTTATGTGTGCGAGTGGGTTGTTGGGGCGCTCAACACTTTTAGCCATACCCCAAAACCGTTTTGTTGTCGTTGTTGCTTTTGTTGTGGGGTTGAAAGCTGCATAACGCGTGACGTGAAAGCAGCAGCAGCAGCGGCAGCGCAGCCACGAAGTCAAGTGTTCCAGCGCCCACGTTGTATTAAAGCCAACCCCCTTACACCACTGTGCCCACTCAAATGCGTATAATAAGTATAAAATCGCAATCACTTGTTTGTGTGTAAGCGTAAAATTTGTGCTTTAACTCGTAAGACCCTAGCTGGTCTAAAAATCATTTGAAAAATGATGGACAACGATGACACAATGCTCAATAATTGTGGGCCACAGACTGGCGCTGAAACAGTCTACGGCACCGAGGACAACAATATGGTCATGTCCGAGAAGGTAGGTCTAAAAGTCTAACACATTAGATGTAATTAAAGTAAGTTTTGTTAAATGAGTCATGAAAACCAAGATTTCGTCACCAAAGGCGTGTATATTTTCCTTTGCCTTGATAAGCAGCCAACAACAAGATAATGACCAAGAAAAGAGCACAGCGGAAATGCTACAATCGCAGTTATGTTTTGTTTGCTATCTCTTTTAAGCACAACATCAGGAGTGTGCCAGAAATCTCTATGTAAAATGTTTTGTAATGTTAATGCACATACGCAGCATGCAAAAATTTCGTGCTGCGTATGGGCCTTTAATAAAAGATTTTTCACCTGAAAACTGAACTGCAAGACTCGGAATCATCTTGTGGTGTTTTGTTTTGATTTGTTGGATTGAATCAATAGGGTGCTTAGATTTGGTTTCAAGAATGAGCTTTAGTTAAGATTCTGGGTCGATCTAAGTTTCTTTACAACTGCACCTACATTTTGCAATAATAATAAATAATAAGCCCACAAGTTTTAAAGCTCATTGCTCTCTCTAGAATTGGAATCTATATGCGGCTACCTTCATTGTTCTCTTCTAAAAAAAGTGGTTTGCGGAAAAAGATATGCCAAGGCCACACCAAGTAAGTCAAATATGGTCCGCCAGCGGGAACACGAAAAAAATAGAAACCAAACCAAGTATCAAAATAATCATCGTGTTTGAGTAAAAGAAATAAGAACCACGCCAAAATTTATCGCGAGAGAGATATAAATGCTGGACGGAGAAAATTTGGAAGTTTTGAGCCATACGCTTTTTAGGCAAGATGAAAATAACTAAATTCGAAAATACGGGTTCGAAACTGGCGTGCAATCAAACCGATTGAAATTCGGTTAAAACAGATATCTGATACATTTTAGTTGAACTTAGAGATTATGAGCACACTACTCCATGAAAAGACAGTAAAAGTCACTTGTTTATTATGCATCAGCTGATGCGGCACAAACACACGCAACACAGCAACAAACAACAACTACAAACAGCATGAAGTGCCCAGTCATTTGGTCATTGACATTCACATGGGCCAAGTGGCCAAAAATGGGGGTTTAAAAAACACGAGACCGAAATCAATATTGAGCACTCAAATTTTATGTCGAACTGGTCGTCGTCTTTGCTCGCACGCATACTTCCTGCATTCTAGTTTATTTTTATTGAGGCACACATTCCACCCCAGACAGCGCAGTCTGCCTTTTTTATATAGAATATATATACCCAGGAAAAGTACTCAACAAACAAGCCCATTGATTTTGCATTTTATCAGCTTCGCAGCTTAATGCCGCATGCAAATTGCAAATGTGAGTGTAATTAATGCGGCACAATCCCTTTGGCTCAATCTAATGAGCTCATCAAACTAGATTTGTATATGAACATATGTAGCTACATATACGGGTATATGTTATCGTAATGACTTCAACGGCGAGCACATGTTTCACTTGCTTGATAAGCCGCTACCTGTTTATTGAGTAATTTCTTGAAAAGCTACGTCAACCCACATTCAAAAACTCATTCAAGCGCCAAGTTTTTGGATGTCACAGCTGCTTGACTAACTGGCTCACTTGCTGGGAAAGGCGTGTTGTTGCTGTTGTTGCATATGTTGCCTTCTTGAGTTGCTTGCTTATGTTTGTTGTTGCATAAAGCTTGTTTCAAATAAAATACTCTTGTAAAAAAAGTATATGCATTATGTTGTATTGGCTGTAAGCCTACTATAGTGCATAAAATAATTCAGTTACCTTTTGTTTATATTATCTGCATAAAAATCTATATAGTTTCCTTGACACTTTCATTTTTACAACGTTTATGCGTCAACTATCATGATATCACTTACATTGCATATATCATCATATCATGAATAGCATATTTGCATTTCTTTCAATGCGATGGCTCAGAGGTAATTTAAAATTATCATTAACCATGCTCATTAAATTTTTGCATTTTAACAACTATGGTTGGAGTTCACACAACTGTGTTCTTCCAAAAGGTATTGACAGCTCTGTGAAAAGTTGAAAAAAATGCTATTCAGTAAATAAGTTTACTTACAAACTCATAATTGAAACGACAGCCAAATACAATAGAGGCCAAAAGTATTTGGACATAAGTAAAAAAAACTGAAATTTCTTATGATTTATTAATTACATAGCTTTTAATAAATTTTTTTTGAATAGTGATAAATTAAGCTCCTCAAAACGCATAAGTCTACTATTGTAAATATTATAGTTTCGAAAATTAGAACGATTTTTCATAAATGTTAGTGGGCAAAAGTATTTTGACAAAACAAAATAGTTTGACAGATGAAGAGAAAAAGCTGTAACTTTAGATTAAATAAAATGAATAATAAAAATTATAGTTTACAAAAACTAAAAAAACGCGCTTTAATATTAAACCGAACTAAAAAGTAGAAAATAATTTTCATGTATCAAGAGACAATCAATTACGACTATTAATTTGGAATAAGATTAAATTAGAAATTAAATTTTTAATAAAATAATTCAGTTACAGTAAAAAAAGCGTGGGGTTCTTAATATTAAATGTTACGATTATTTCAGTAGTAGCTATTTATAAAATTAAAGTCATTATGAAAATATAGTAAATTGCACCCCACGCTTTTTTTACTATAACTGAATTATTTTATTAATAATTTAATTTCTAATTTAATCTTATTCCAAATTAATTAGTCGTAATTGATTGTCGGAATTTTCTATCGCTGTAATACAAACTCTTGATACATGAAAATTATCTCTACTTTTTAGTTCGGTTTACTATTAAAGCGTGTTTTTTTAGTTTTTTTAAACTATAATTTTTTATTTTAAGACTAAAAACAAACGTGGACTTTTGTCAACAAGCCTACTACTTTTTTTATTAGTGTACATTTTATTTTTTAAATCCTGATGATCCTAGTCAGGACATTAGAACAAAGGTATTAAATAATTGTATTGTCGTCCGTCCTTGACGCCTGTGCCAATTTTCAAGATGACCAGACTTCTTGAAACTGGTGAAAATTAAGCTGAAAGATTTTGTTACATACATACATACAGACATGCAGGTGAAGCTAATAAAAGCATGTTAAAAACTAAGACTTCCTTTGACGTCAGAGACCTTTTGCAAAAGTTCAGGAACTGATTTTACCAATTTTTCCTATGCTTCAACAATTGTCTCTTCTCGCGATCCTGTTCAATTTAGGCATTGTTTTTTTTTATTTTATGGGCTAGTCAAAAAAAAAAAAAGTCAAAAAAAATCTATTCTGTTAAGATAGCAAGCTTTGAGGTAGTCAAGTAAATGTCCTGACTACTCTCAAAAAATTTGATCATATGGGCATTGTGGCATGAAGCATTACCCTGTACCATAATAAAGGATTGTCCAATGACTCGGCAACCTGAAGTTGAAGCCCTGTCATTTAGGATGTGTAAAAATTTGGCTTTATTCATTGTGCTATCAATTGGTACTAAATCGTCCAAGCAAATGAAGCTTAAATATACTCAAAAGATAACGAGCCTCCACCATGAGTTACACGTACCCATACAGCCATTGGTTTTTTCCCAAACATTCTTTAATTACCTTCAATAAACTTTATTTTTTCGATCTAGGATATTCAAAGGAGCTTTATATATCCATAATTTGGGTTCCCAAACCGATCGTGCCTTGTTTTTATACTATTTAGCAAATGTTAACTTTTTAAGCTTATTTTTTGATAAAACACAAGAACTGTACGAGCTACAAAGGTAGTAAAACTGGCCTCCTTTCATTGTCTTCTATCTTTTTTTCTACTAATTAATGTTTTATGCTGTTTATTGAATTGAATTGATAAAGCTTTTGGTGTATTTAAGGCATCTTTCAACAATTTTCTTAGTTTAATGCCGTGCTCTATAGCATCCTTTTGCGTGTTCTGCCCAAACTGGCTGTATTATTTATAGAATAAGTTTTGTTTTGCCTCATAACTTGTTAGTAAATGGTTTGTCTAGGCATTTTGCAAAATCTGATATGGCATTCCGCTGGAAAACCGGCATTATATTTTGTGACTTTTTCATTTCGAACAAGTTGACCGAATTCAGGTATTTTGCCGATTATAAAAAAAAAAACAAAGGGCAAGAAATTGGATTTTGTTTTTAAAAACAAATAAAAACAACTTTTAAAATTGCCACACATTGTTTGTACCGCACGGGAATCAAAGAAATTGCAATTGATCGCAATGTCAAAATACTTTTTTTCAGCCAAAAGTGCATCAACTCACCTTTAAAATAATATAGAAAAAAAATTCAAATCATTATCAGTGCAATTTTTTGCTCACTGAAAGCTAATAATAGATTCTCTTTCTCAAAAGTAAAATGGATTCCGTTACTTCTCTTAGTTTTTATATATAAGCGATATAATATTTGATACAGTTTTGTCAAAAAACTTTTGGCCACTATTGTAGGTCCTCGGACAACAAAAATGTTGCCAATTTGTAGATAATTATATATCCTTCATTAAGGACGCTGTGATGAAAGGCAACAAACTTAGGAAGCAGTATAATAATTACGGTATTTATTTTGTGCGTAAAAACTTTATTGCCAGACTGTGTAAAAAATGAACACCGTGTTACCCACTTGTTTGCGGCCATTCACTAGTGTGACCATATGCTAGTGAATCTTCTGTGGCTGTTTTGTACTCTATCCACAAAACCCTTTTGCTTGCGGAGCTTGCCGCGTCAGAGGAAACACTTGTGGTATCTCAAAATAATTAATAAAGCATTTGATGTAAAATCTAAAAAATAAAGTTTATGACCGTGGACAAATTTCTAATTGTATTATGACATTTCCGAAAATTCATTTTACTTTTACAATCTAAAAAGTCAATCTTAAGCCAAAATACATCAGACCATGAAATGTTTTTCAAGAAGAAGCTATTTTTAATGAATTTTTGAGAAACGAACTTTTGAATTAAATATTTTGTAGTTCGTAAGAAGACGGCTATAGAGAATATTCTGAGAAGCAAAGCTGAAGCTTGCGAGATCAGGCCTTGACAAGTTTCAAGTTACGTTAACGACTATCTAATATCTAAGCTGCAAGGGCATACAAGCGTCGGCTGCTGAAACGCTAATTTTTGGCATTTCTTGTACTTGGGTTTACCGTGAGTGTATTAAATGTTTGTCTGTTAAACGGGTTTTATGTCTAGCCAAAAATTTATGCATGAATATATGACCTTATATGTATGTATGTACGCAACCTTGATAGATTTTATTTTTATGGCATGACAAACCATGTTAGAGTTAAAAACATGTGCAGACAGAGCTACTGCCAAGCAATAAATGTTTTACTTATAAGCTTTCTAATTTAATTTATTAAAGTAAAGAATTCAGATATGTACTTTCCCATCATTTCATTTAAATTTGATTCTATTATTTCTATATAATTTGCATATATTTCACTTAACTCATTAACGTATGCACTTATCATTTGGTTCTTGGGTGAAAATAAAATTATTATTTAATATTACTTTAATTTTTTTAACATTCGGTTTTTATTTGTGCTTTTTCTTTTTTTCTTTCCATTTCAGAATGAAGAGGTTGTCAGCATCGTGAGTTAAAGTTTTTATGGTGTCTCTTAAGCATGTTATGTTTGTTTTAACGTTTTTATTTGCCTCTTAATATTGCACTAACTATGACTAACCAAGCAGAATGAGCTATGCTTAATAATTAAGTTAACTAAACGAACTTTAACCTTTTCAACTAACTTTCTTGTGCATAGCAACAACTGGTTTTCCTTTCTTTAATGACTAACTTGAGTAAAAATTGGTAACGCACATAATATAAAGCTGAACAAGTATTATGTATCTTATATAAGAACTTTACATTCATTCAATTTGGGGTTGGAAACATCTTAGGTTTAGTGCTCATAATGTACTCATGCGTATACTATACTTACTTGAATAGTATCAGCGTTTTCATTCATAACAATTTGAGCTCGTTGATAAACTTCTAAACTGCCTACTGATGGTATAGTATTTTACGGTCTGTAAACCTCTATATTAAGGTTTGCATTTAATGAGCGCGTCTTGGCTCCATTAACCCAAAGAACTTTGCACCTAACTCTGCTTTTGTTTGTAACTACTATTCTATATATGGCATAATCAAGATTTTTTTTTAATTACTCTCACTCATGCGAGTTTTATAACGACTTTGTTTCTAGGTGCAACAATTGGCGGGCAGCATTTATCAGGAATTTGAGCGCATGATCAATCGTTATGATGAGGATGTGGTCAAAAACCTTATGCCCTTGCTAGTAAACGTGCTCGAGTGTTTGGATGCTTCCTATCGCATCAATCAAGAGCAGGATGTGGAGGTGGAATTACTGCGTGAGGACAATGAGCAGCTAGTCACACAATATGAGCGTGAGAAGAGCGCACGCAAGCAGTCTGAGCAAAAGGTAAGAAAGGTCATTAACTTTGAAACAAAGAGAACTAATATGTATTTTATCTAATATAGCTGTTAGAGGCCGAAGACCTGGCCGAACAGGAAAACAAAGAGCTGGCCAATCGCTTGGAGTCACTGGAGAGCATAGTGCGCATGCTGGAGCTGAAACATAAAAACAGCTTGGAGCATGCCAGTCGCTTAGAGGAACGCGAGGATGGGCTCAAAAAGGCAAGTCATACTACAAGTATTTTTAATGCAACTTGTTAAAAATTTTTTTGTTTTGCTGCACAGGAATACAACAAGCTGCACGAGCGCTATACGGAACTGTTCAAGAATCATGTAGACTATATGGAGCGCACCAAAATGCTAATGGGCTCGACGCACTCACAAATGAGCACTGCCTCTGATCGCCTAGAGGTTAGTCGCTCGCGTTTAAATCCCATAGCGCGTAGTTCTGGACCTGTATCGTATGGTTTTGCCTCCTTGGAGAATTCGGTGATGCTGGATACGGAAACTATATGCAGCGTGGGCAGCAATTCAGATGATTCTGGTCCGCCTTCATTGCAAAATGAGCTAGATAATTTGGCAAGCTCTGTGGAGCGTGCTTCCGAAACAGATGCACTGCAGCAACAACATCAGGCCACATCACCGCAAAGTCCAGATAGTCCTGTTGTGCCAATTGTGTCGACAAATGGTAGGCATCTTAATGTGGCATGTTTGACTTAATGTTTGGTTATATTAACTGCAAAACACTTTTACTAATTTTCTACTTTCTCTTGTTTGTGCTAACAACTACAACACTTAAAAACCCAACACCAATCAACAACAACAACGTTTTTTTATGCTTGCCCCCGCTGTTTTAAAACGAAGTTGGTCGCACGACCACCAAAAAGGAGCAACGCTCGGCAAATACCCTATACCAAGAGTTATCTTTTCAGGATAACGAAGAGAGCGAAGAGAATGAAATTGTTACAGGTGAGCGCGGAAATGGTTTAAACATACTATCGCACTCTGTAGCTTATTGGATTGAAATCTATGGGGCTCTATTTCTATATGTATTTGTTTAAAGTTTTATGTAAAGTCACAATTTGTGCAAGATACTCAATGTTCATACTCTTTCTCTCTTTTTTTTTTTGTACACTGTATACTTTGTGTGCCAAAAACTCACCAAATCTTTGCTACACTCAATAAACAACTGTGGATACACCTAAAATCCAAACGGGGGACTTACAAAACGTCTCTTGGTTTGCTTGAAAAACCTTCCCCTCATAAAACAAACAACCAATACACAAACGCATATGAGAACAGGCAGCTGGGTGCATCCTGGAGAGTACGCTTCCTCAGGTAGGTACAACAGCAACAACAACAGCACACAAGAACATGATAGTTGTTCACCATACAATTCGTATATATATGGATTCATCTATATAACCTGTAAATGCATAAAATATCATTCTAACTGAAAATGATGTGCAGCAAGGATTTGCTAGATGCAATTTTGTGATATATTGTGGAATTTTAGCGCTCGAAACTACGCATAGATATTACAAAGTTTAATGAAATTTGATCTTTTTTTAATACAAAATTATATTTATTTATTTCAAAAATTCAAAAACAATCTTTCTATCTCTTCTTAAATTTTTTGAATTTGTTTCCCGATAAAAAAAAAAATCAAAATCTCAAACATATTTAATGACACCAACAACAATTACACCAATTTTGTATTGAAGCCAACGATAATTATTTTGGTAAGTTTAAATGTGATCTCATAAGTAGTTATGTACAGTATGTACTAAAAATTTTAGCATTGCCCGTAAGTAGTTTTCCAGCAGCACACTCACACTCTTTCGCTGTTTTTTCTATATCGATAATAGAGTTCGGTTGGTTTTGGAGTCCTCATTCGTTTTTTTGTTTAAAGTTTTGCTCAATAGAACTTGTCTCTGTTGCGTAATTATTTCTAATTTTTATTATCTTTAAATTTCTCTTGGTCTTGGTTTCAGTTGGTGTCATCATTCGTTTTTTTTTGTTTTAAGTTTTTCTCAATAGAACTTGTCTCTGTTGCGTAGTTATTTCTAATTTTTATTATCTTTTAAATTTCTCTTGGTTTTGGTTTCCGTTTTCGATTTTATAGCTCTCAAATGAACAGATTTCTGTTGCGTCTTCATTTCTAGTATTTCTTTGGTTAAATTTATATGCTTTCATACGTATATTGTTCATACCTATGTATACATCATAAGATTTTGTTTGGATCGTTCTAGTTTTCATTTAATACTATTTGCATTTCGACAGTATTCACATCTACGCTTTTCATTCATTTTAGTTGCTGAACTCAAAGTTCCTTAAGCTCTTTTATTATTTACAATACTAACACAATTTTTATATGGATTTGCAGGCATGGGCAAAGAGGTCGAAAATCTTATCATGGAGAATAATGAGCTGCTAGCAACCAAGTAACTATTATTTTGATTTCATTAATTGTAACGTTCATTAAAAAAAATCTGCGTTTTATAGAAATGCGCTCAACATTGTTAAGGATGATTTGATTGTCAAGGTGGATGAGCTGACTGGCGAGGTTGAGATTGTGCGAGAAGAGCTGAGTGCCATGCAGCAATCACGCGCCAAACTGCGTCAACGCATCAGCGAGCTGGAGGAGGAGCTCAAGAAGACTAAGGAGCAAGTTAAGCAGCAGAGTAAGTGTCAGGCTTGGATCTTTATTCAAATTACTGAAACCGATTTCAATTTGAAGCGTTAGCTAAATCCGCAAGCCTCTATATACTTTTTTAATTGCTCGCAATGTTTAAATTCCGGGTTTTGTTAAAATTTTGTTTGGAACTAATATTCTGCATTACCAAGCAGTTTTATTCGAACCATTTAATAAACTAGTCAAGTTACAATTTGGCTCGTTTCGGATCGAAACGGATTAGATTAGGTGGTAATTTCTGAGTCCCTAAAACAGTTCTAAAAACTTTGTAACCTTTAATTTTTTAACATTGTTTTAATTTTTTAACTGCAGCTACTGAACAGGAGGAGAACGATGTACCGCTGGCGCAACGCAAACGTTTTACACGCGTAGAAATGGCTATGGTGTTAATGGAGCGTAATCAATACAAAGAACGCCTGATGGAACTGCAGGAGGCCGTACGTCTAACTGAGATTTTACGCGCCTCGCGCACTGTTGACAATTTAGATAAGAAGTCCAAGCAAAGCATTTGGAAGTATTTTAGCAATCTTTTTACGTAAGTTGTTATCTTAAAGTCTATGAAGATTTATTAATCACCTACCATTTGCAGCCCCTCCAACCGCCCGACGGAACGCATTGCCGACGGGCTTGGTGGGGGGCCTATGTTTCGTCACACCGGCGGAGGAAGCCCTGCCCACAGTCACGGATCCCCAAGCCGTGGAAGTAGCGACAATCGCCTTACCATAGCCGGAAGCCAACCACCTCCACATCCAGCCAGCGCTGGCCTAGCTAATGCTCTAATTATGGCCAAGGATTACGCTGAGGAGGGCACATCAGAACGCATTAGTGCGCGGCGCAGAGAGCAGTACAGACAGCTGCGCGCTCATGTTCAAAAAGAGGATGGTCGTCTGCATGCCTATGGCTGGAGTTTGCCGATTAATAAAGCCAACCAGGAGCAGCCGAATCGTCATTCTGGCGGCGTGCCTGTACCAGTCTACTGCAATCCTTTAGCTGAGGCTTCGCCACACATGAAAGTATTTTGCGCAGCAGGTGTTAATCTTAATGGCGGCTTTACCAAGGACGGCCAGTCGATTATACCCTCAGACTCGCCTTATGCGCCGCATTCTTCACTTAAAATATCTGAGATTACCAGTCCTACGGCAGAGCATAGCGCAGAGGCGCTGGATCGTCAAATGGCGCGTGCCAGCCTGGAAACTCTGGAGCCGGAAACGCAGCTAAGCTCTTTTGTGTGGATTTGCACCAGCACACATGCTGCCAGCACTGTAACCGTAGTTGATGCCAATCAATCGGCCACAGTGCTCGATGCATTTCCCATATGCGCCTCGCATTTACTGTGCATAGCATCGGTGCAAGGCGCCATGGAGAACGACTATGCGCTGCTAGAACAATCGGAGGTTATTAAAGCGGGAGAAAGTCTGGAACGCCCAGGCGAGGGCGCAGAATTGCTGGGCAAGGTTGAGTTTGTGCGTGTGCGGCCCAAATCGGACAGCAACAGTAACAACACCACCAAAGATGAGACGCGGGCGGAGCCAGAAACGCCAGCAGGCGTAGCCGAGGCTAAGGAGGCTACAGAAAAGTCTAATAAGCTATCTGCAGCAGATGCCGCAGAACCACTCGGTAATGTAGAGGCTATTAAGATACGTCAAGCTTTACCTGGTGTGCCGCAACGGTTAAGCAGCGATGGTAACGCCTTGATTAATGGCAATCAGGCCAATAACAACACAACAGCCACAGCAATGCCACAATTTACTACCAGATCGCTAAACCCCATATTGGGCACCAAGGAACGTGAGGATCCGGTTATGAGCTCAATTGGACCGACCATGTGGCTGGGCGCACAGGATGGTTGGCTGTATGTGCATAGCAGTGTGGGACGTTGGCATGAATGCCTGCACAAGGTGCTCCTGCCCGATGCAGTGCTAGCGATAGTTCATATTGAAGCGCGCGTTGTTGTGGCCCTGGCCAATGCCCAGTTAGCTGTGTTTCGCCGCCAAACAGATGGCCAATGGGATCTGAATAGTTATCATCTGGTGACGCTTGGTGATCGCAATCATTCGATACGTTGCCTCTGTTTGGCCGGCGAGCGCATATGGGCTGCAAATCGCAATAAGATCTTTATTGTGGATCCCATTTCGTTGAACATTGTTCACTCGCTAGACGCGCATCCACGCAAGGAGAGCCAAGTGCGGCAAATGGCAGCCACCGGTGCTGGCGTTTGGGTGTCCATACGGTAGGATTGATAACTAAAAAACAAGTCGATTTTGATTAATTAATTTTTGTGTATATTAAACAGCTTGGATTCCACACTGCGTTTGTATAATACATACACGTTCGAGCACAAGCAGGATGTGGATATTGAGCCGTATGTTTCTAAAATGCTTGGTACTGGCAAACTGGGCTTCTCTTTTGTACGCATCACAGCCTTAATGGTTTCCTGCAATCGCCTATGGATTGGCACCAGCAATGGCGTCATCATATCTGTGCCATTGGCAGAGGGTCAGCAAAAGTCATGTAAGCTAGGTCACCTGGCCTTTAAACAGGAAAATTATGCTAAAGTTGGTATTTCTATGGTTTCCGTTCAATTTGTTTAAATACTGAGAAATTAAATAAAAAAAAAAGGAAATTTCGGCATCAATTCAGCACTTATCGATGCTTGTGTCGTGGCGTGGTTAGATGAAAGAAATATGACAGTGACGAACACTCCCGAAATAGGGATTAATATCATCAACTTCGGCGATTGAATAAAAACCTATATTATTATTTAAACTGAGTTTTTCAACTGATTCGCGAATATCCCGAATGTTATATATTAAAGCGGACCACAAATCACTAATTACGCTGATCTAATACATTTAATGTTATTTACAGCTGATCCCCATGGCCAGATGCCGCTGTGCTGCATGGCCAATGCTCAACTATCCTTCCATGGACATCGAGATGCGGTAAAGTTTTTCGTTTCGGTGCCCATGTTACAACAACCAAATGGTGCAATAACCTTTACCAACAAGCGGCCGGATATGTTGGTCATGTGCGGCGGCGAGGGCTACATTGATTTTCGCATAAGTAAGTTAAGAATGAGACTCCATTGAATACTCAATTGGTATATACATATGTAAGCTTATGCTAGTTCACTTTCAAAAATCTGCACTATATATAAACCATTTCATTTCATTCTCTGCAGGAAATGATAAATTCGATGCTAGTGATAATGCAGCGCATTTGATAGTTTGGAAAGTCGATACGTAAGCGTTTAATTTGATTTTTAGTTCTTCTGTTCAAAATTTTCAATATTTTTTTTTTTTTTTTTTGCTTTCTATTACTATTGACTACTTGCGTTTACTTATAATCTATTTTCTTTGCATTTCATATTTAATTTATTTTTGATGCCTGTAGTACCTTCAATTTGTAGTTCTACACAACGCAGCCGCTGCTGGCTTAGACTTTATATGCCAGTTGGAATGCAGCATTTGTATCAGATGTGACCTGATTTAATGCCCCTAAGGTTTTTGAAAGTTTATTGTTTGTTTTTATTTTATGTTTTTAATTGGCACGGAAGTTTCCTTATAAGCACTATGTCACAGTCCACCCGTATATCACAGACTATACGATACGATGTGTGTTTTTTGTATACATATGTATTTATTTGGTGTGTTTGTCCTTTGCCTCCAAATTGTAGAATATTTTGTTTGGGCAGTTTGATTATGCCACAGTTATTTTTTGGGTTAGGGGGGAATTTATGGAACAAGGAAAGAAAGAATTTTAAAGAATACAAAGTGGTTAAGGACCATATTTTATATGAAAATTTTAAAAATGATTTAAGATTAGTCGAAAATGCTGCATAAAAAATATAAACAAATAAGTAAGCAAACTTTTTACATATGTACATATGTGTATATTGAAATCAGGAATTATTTGAAAAATTTAGTTAATGAAAAAGAAACTCAAGATTTTCTTTTCCAAAGTGTACATTTGTTTTGGCTTACTTCTTTGTACATACAAAAACTTAGATATTTTATGCGTTATTTAAAGATAAAATAGGAAATTGTATGAATTTTTAATGCTGTAAACTAGTAATAGGTCTATTGCTTTATTAGTCAAAACTTTTCCCACATTAATTATACTAATCTTGCAATCTCAGGTGAAATTAACATTTTAGGGCACACTCTTTCAAAATGTTTTTAAGTCTCTGTATATATATATACATTTATGTATAATGCACAATTGCGTTGTGCCTATTTTTAAAAAAATTTGCTTTTCCACGATCCCTTTTTTAAGATTTTAATATTTATAAACATTTTTATTTTATTCTAATATCTACTGCCTACAATATTTTATTTTTATTTTTTTATTTTAATAACTCTCGTAATTCTGACATTTTTATTTTATTCTAATATCTTATGCCTACAATATGTTTTTTTATTTGTTTTCTATATTTTATTTTTTTATTTTAATAACTCTCGTAATTCTGACTTCAAACTACCAAGATAAACCGCGCACATTCACTAAATAAATTGTTAATAAAAAATAACCAAAATAAATATACATATGTATAAATAAATTAAAAGCGGTAATAGACATGCAGCCTAATCATAAATAATTGAAAATGTAGTTATCTGCTACTAAAGAATGCACAAAAAGCACTGTAATATAAAACAAACAAAAATGCTTGTGCTTTTGTGTATATTTGAAAATAAATTGTAGCTCATCTTTATGTTAATAAAAATTTTTAGATTATATTGTTATTAAATAACTAATTGTTTGATTTATTTTACAGATGACAATGACATGGAGAACAGTATTCAACTGGAACCAAATCAGACAATTGAAAATCGAGGCGATAAAAGTTATTTAATAGTGTGGCATGTTAGTCAACGTTAAAATACTTTTTTAAAGTTTTAAGTGCAAATGAATATCTATAAACAAGTTATAAACAAAAACATAACTAGTTGTTTACAAGTTTACCTAAAATTTTAGTATTTAAATATTTAGTTTATGCAATATGCAATGCATAAAGACATTGGGTACTACCAAAACTACATAAAGTACCATACTTTTTAGTTTAACAATTTAATAATTATGCCTCACAAGCTATTAAGTTTAAATTAGCTTCAAATATTCTATAAAACAAGTGAGTTTATTATCAGTGATAGCCAGCTAAATATTACACATATATGTGTACACAGTAATATATATATATATATATATATATACATAAATAACTGTACATTTTCTGCGTTATTTATATAAAAAGCAAAAATACTAACATTAGCATAAATATGTGCGTGCGCCTTTTATAAGCAGTTTGTGCGTGATTCTTTGTCCAAATACATAAATAGTTAAATTTGTGTTTAATTAACATAACATTTTTTATTCGAGTTTCGTTATGTAATATTTTTAGTTTTTCTAGTTAATTTTTAAATAAATTTAATTGTTGTATAAGTTTAAGTTCAAATATAAAACCAAGCGACCAAATTTTGTTTTTTGAATTGAATTTTTTTTTAACTTTATTTTTAGCACGGCGCCAGGCGGGTGATATTTATTTATTGCTTTTACATTTATTGACATATACATTTTAAATGTCGAAACTTACAATAAACAAATTCTAAATAACAATTTGAGAAAATAAACAGAACTTGTGCATTAGCTTTGGCTTGATTTAAGCAAATATGAATATATACAAATATAAATATATATAAACAGCAAGAAAACACATAAATACTGTACATAAAACAATGATTTATATTATAGTAAATTATAAAAAGAGAAAAACATAAATTATTTTCTTGGTGGTTGTTTGAAATTCAAATTGTTTGGTCTAGGGCGCCATTTTTATTGCCTGACAGCTGTTGCTTCCAAATTGTCGTTGACGGCGTTCTAAGTCGCAGCAACGCCGCTAAAAGTTTTATCACGGCTTGTAACTCTGGTAAGCTGTTCTAATGTCACCGACATCATTTCGCAAACAAATTGTTATTTTCAATGCTTAAAAAGCTAACCAAGCCCTGAAATTATGGCCACATTTGCGGAAACATTTCGCGCACATTGGCTTATCTCCGTATTTGGTATATTGCTGTTTCTCGTCGGCACTGCTGTGCTCTATTGGAATGAGGTAACTTTACCGCGCATACAAATTTCTATTGTAGATGTTTTTTGTTTGTGCCCAGGGCAGAGCTGTGCACACACGTCTATCGCTAGATGAGGTCTGCGAGAATGCCTACTCCATACAATTCAAAGAAGAAGAGCAGGATCAAAGCTTTGAAGGACGCATTGTACATTTGTCTGGTCCGCTGCTTATAGGAGAGCCACTCACTGAACCCGACTATAATATACAACTGTTGGCGGTCAAGCTCAAGCGACGCGTTCAAATGTATCAATGGGTAGAGGAAAGCGTGTATGTGCACCAACAGCTTTATATAGTAAGCCAAACCCTTATGCGCACTTTCTTTTGGCAGTGAGCACAACTTTGGCGAGAGCGTGGACACGGTACATGCCGATTCGCGTTCCTATTACTACAATCGTGAATGGCGCGACCAGATTGTGGATTCGCGCAACTTTTACAATCGTTATGGCCACACAAATCCCACACGTTTTCCCATTGAAAGCGCTGTGCAAGTAGCCGATGCCGTTTACATAGACAAATACGAACTAGGCGCCGAGATTAAGGAAAAATTTAATAACTTTAAAGAGCTGACTTCGGACATAAGGCCGGAGGATAGCAGCATTAAGCTACATTTGGGTCTCTACTATCATACAAACGATGTGTTCAATCCGGAAATCGGAGACTTGCGTATACTCTTCACCTATGCAGCAATGGAAGGTGAATCAGTTACCATAGTGGGCGTTTTGAAGGGAAGCAAGATAGTGCCTTACATTACATCTAGATCCACGCCGGTATTGTTGGTCTATCCGGGCAGCTTCAGTTTAGCCGAAGTATTTGCGCTGGAACATCGCGTGCAAGCTTTAAGCACCTGGTATTCGCGATTTTTTGGATGGCTACTCATTTTTTTCGGCGTTACCTGCAATTCAAAGCTATTGCGCATGCTGTGTAAGTAGTGCATTACATAAAAAAATCTTGCTCTTGGGCTAAACAAATTTTGCATTTGGCAGTGCTGCGCGTTCCTTTGTTATCAGCGCTGGCACCCGACGCACACTTTCCAGTGTCTGGCAATTTCATTATTGCCTTCTCACTGGCGTTGATCATTGCCGCTGTGGCCTGGATTTTGCATCGACCTGTGATAGGCACCTGTCTATTTCTGTTAGGCGCTTCGCCGTTCTTTTGGCTTACACGCAATATTGTGGAATATCAGCGCGTGGATTAAACAAATGAGGAGGAGATGATAACCAAATACAGGTTCCTCATGTATTTATTTATGTGATTTTTCTATGTTCGTATTAATAATGTGTGTATTTGTGGGCTGCACGAGTAGAATCGAAAGCATAAAATATCCGTATCAACATCTCATCTAATCCTACTTGTTCAATCAAGCCCATTCGATTTTTTCAATTCTATTCGTATTTCGTATGAACTAAAATAAATTCGGTGTTAATGAATCTTATATCCTTAAAAATAATCCCAATCATTCCTAAAATTATTGAATTCTGTATCATAATTTATTTAATTGCATTTGGATTTGTTTTTTTTGTAATCCAAATCCTTTGGAATTAATTAAAAACGAGTGGGATTGCTTGTCATTTAGACTCCACTCGTGCAGTCTACTTATTTACAACTATTCTACACTAATCTACAAGTCTATGCCACAAAATTTAACAAAGTTTGGTGAACTAACCAAAACGTGACCATGTCTTAGGCTAGATATCAATAATAACTCAACACTTAATAGAATACTACTACTTCAGCTAAAATTTCATTTAAAAATCCCTAACCAAGGCGCCGTTGGTCGCTGCACCAGCTGAGCCTCCTGCGTGAGCATCACCCAGAGCTGCGGCTGAGCTCGTTGTCGTTTTGGGTGTGGGCTCTGTGGAGGTATGCACGCTGGGACTTTGGGATTTGTCCTGCTCGTCAGCACATGCGGCAGGTTCCTCGAAGCGCACAAAGGGCTCAAAGCTGTTGTTTATTTGTACAGAACCACGATGCAAGTTAGAGGATTCCGCCTCAAAGAGTATCTCGTTAATGAATTTCTCGGCTAGCAGACGTTGTTCGCGCGGCAAACGTTTAAGCTTAAAAGTCCATGTGCGCGCTATGGACTCTTCCTCGGGATAAGTGCCGGACAGATACTCGCAGGCTATGTTGAGCAGCTCATCTGTGTTGTGTGTAGTAACGCTGCCCTGATTGTTATTGCTGCTGCAGGGCGGCGTCTGACGCGAGCGCTTCGGCGTGTTATAATCCGTGTGCGATGGCATGTTATGTGGTGCAGGTGGTGGCGGCGGCAAAATATCAACTTTTTGCACATGCCCAAAGGACTTGTGAAACATTTCTGAAATGTTTGGCGTTTGTCCTGCTGCGCTGCGATACGGATAGTGCTGCAGTGCTGCCGCCGCTGCCGCTGCTGCGCCACTATTGCTATGCTGCTCCATAAAAGCAGACGTTGTGCTGGAGTTCTCATTGAACAAAAAGGGCTCATTTTTAAAGGTGGGATTGACGGCCAGAAATTTCTCGGTGTTGCGCAGAAAGTCGAGTTCCTGGAATGTCCAGCAACGCGGCGTATGCAAAGTGCCAGTGCGTATGGCACTCTCCACCACCTTGAGCTCCTTGCGATAATTTGTGCGCAGTGTGTTGATTTTTTTCTTAACATCTTCCACTGTGGCATCACGTTTAAGATAATGGTAAATAGGCACTAGCCGTTGATAGGCCTCGGCACGTCTTTCGCGATTGGTGTAGTCCCGCAGCGAGGTGTCCCAAAGCACTGGCAAATCGCGATAGGTCTGTATGAAGGCGCGCAGGTAATGACGATTCTCCTCTGCACCTGTCATTATTTTGATGTTGTTGGTGTGCGGTGGCGCTTGTTGTAGCATTTTAAAAATGCTTTTTAAATATAACGGTGTGCTGCGAAAGCCCCAAAAAAATTGTTTTGACTTTGGCTAATGTGAAAAATTGCAAATGTATCTATGGATCTATTGACGAAATGTCAGTGCGCTGTTGTTTTTGTTGTTGTAGCTGGTGTATTGGTGGTGGTTTGTTTGACAGATTGTTGGGCATATTGCTGCATTGACGTAACTGTGTTTGTGTGCGTGACGTCACAGCAACAAGTGTTGCCGCAGCAGCACTGACTGTTATTGTTCAAATTTGGGTGTGGCAACACTAGCAATATCGTATGCGATAACCATGTAATTGCTAACGATAAATCTTATTTAAAATATCCAGCTTTTATTAGTAAAAATAACTTATTCGAACAGGAAAAAATATGTATCATTTTTATCAACATGTAATATGATAAGTTTTGCTTAAATTGTCTTTAATAACCCTTTCAAAATGCTATTTTGTGTAAATAGACTTAGGAATGTTTGAATTAAAGTTAGTTTTAAGCCTCTTTAAAAAACGCTCTAGTCCAAATTCAAATATTTTCGATATTTCTGCATTATCAACGCAATTCTTTTGGCAACGAATTATTTTGTTTGGCAAGCCACGTAATATTTAAAATGGATACATTAAAAAATTAATAATAAAATTTATTAAGTATGTATTGATTCTTCACAGTCGTTAATATTTTGATTTTTTGCATCTATTGTTTCAAATTTAAGAAAACTCGAGTATGTTGTAATAAGTTAATAGAAGTTATTTTTAGATGAATTCCAATTTTTAAGAAATTTAAATTTTACATTGTAGCATCGATAAATTTTGCACAAATTTTTAAGCGTTTTTAGTATTTTGGGTATTTTTTCCGCCAATGGCTTTAGTGTATTTTTATTTTTTTCATATACGGCCACACTCAGCGCATCAACAACACAACGCTGAACAGCCGTTGCAATTTTAATTTTTACCTACGACGCGCAACACAAATATACAGTCGCTGCGTAAACGGCTCACAAAAGTTTAAAAAAATAATATATATTTGTTTTTAACAAATCTGGGCTAATTTTATTTCAAAGTGTAATACACAACAATCGCAAAAAAAGTTAAAAGTGCTAAAAAAGCGACGCGCGCTGCGCCCAAAAAAAAAACTTCATTGAAAGTGAAGCGCGTTCGTGCAGCTGTGTGCGCGTGTTTGTCTGTATTTCTGCGCGCCGCTTTTTAATTGAAGAAATTAATAAATTTGTGCAAATGCAAAAATGTTGCGGCATAAAACGCATTCTAGAAATGCATAAAACATAGCAAACAAATTGATTTTAATCAAAATACTTGAATAAAAACCATATCAAAGTGTTGGCAGGCAGCATTAGCTGCGTTTTAGCATTTGGTGCGTGTGTTTGTGTCGATTTTATGTACCAAATATTTTTTTAAATAAAAGTGCTTGAAAGTACGTACTTCAAAGATACATACATACTATTATATTTGGCCAACATGGAGACCATAGAGGAGCAATCAAAATGCGGTAAGTTATGGCATTTGTCGGCAAAGTCGAAATTCCTTTGACTTAACTTTAAACTCATAAAAATGCCGCCAGCGTCCGCCGCCCTGCTGTAGCCCATAAGCCAGAACACATTTAATTTTTCAATGTCGCCGCTTGCAAAATAAAAACCAAATGAACAGCAAAGCAGCAAATGGAATACTATAAAAAATGTCGTTGGCACAGGAATAAATATTTTTATGGTACATATTTTTGTATAAACTAAAAAAGCCAAGGCAGCGCGTCAGAGCATAAGCGCTTATTTTTTTTTTATTTAGAAATTTATGTACATGTTTTTGTGTACATAATATAATACATAGGCTTAAGCGGCGTATATATGCGAGTATGTGTTTTTGTGCCAAAATGCGTGCGTACTTCATGCCCCGCAACGCCGGCACTGTACATTGTAGTAACACCGGCGCCGACAACAACAACAAGCACCAACAGGCAAAGGGACGATTTACACAGGAACTAGCCTGCACTCGCTTGCACACATGCGCGGCCGTTTAGTTCCTGCTTGCGCACGTTCAGGTAAATGCGAAGAGGCAGCACAAAGAGGGACACCGAAAATGGGGTGACTCAACTATGAGTCTATTTTGTATACGCTGTAAATTTTAAGGGAAATGCGTTGTTTTGTTCTGACCCGATCTTTACCTAGAGTTCACCGTGTATTCGCATCATAGTGCATCATTTTTACACATGTTGACAGCGCGCACATGCCGCCATTTAGGCCAGTGTTAATGACTCTGAAGGTCACACCCATTGGCCACACACACACAAATACAACTTACGCTACTTTGCCCGCCATGTAATCCCCAAAAGAATGTGTACGTCAAGGCTCTGGCTGGCTACGTAATTTTTTTTATTACAAGATATTTCGTTGATGAGTCTCCTCTATTGACGAAAATCTGGCAAATTGTTCATATGCGAGGGTGGCCTTTTATATTTCGGGAGTAGTGAACAAATAAAAGCAACACATTTTAGTGGAAACGATTTTATGAACTGCTCCTTGTGGTCGTACGCTAAGTGTTTATAAAAATTCTTCTGAAGAGCTGATCAAAGATGTGAAATCTTTGGGACAGGCGGCATGCTTGTGCAGCGCCTGCCAAATCAAAGCCGCCTTGTGCGGCATAGACGTTGTGAGATACTGCATGTGAGATGTACCTTGTCCCAAAGCATGAGCAACTGCTGTGTCATTAGCTGCAAAAGTTATTCGCTGTTTTAGGTTTTGCATGGAATTGGTATCATAAAGAGTATATTATAATTATATAACATGCCTTCAATAGAATCTACTCCGAATGAGGTAGCTCCAAAATATGATTTATCAAAAAAGCAACACCTTTTTAAGGCGGATCATTCAATTCGATGATTTAAGTGCTCTCTTGTATTAACCGATGTGTTCTAACAGCTCAAATTGTCGGGATGACGAATAATGCGTCTTCATGGAACACTCCTGCCAAAAAATTATACCCAACAAACTATTACACTATTTATAATTTGTACTCCTCAGAGTCCCACTTTTGTAGGATGCCCTTATTTTTGGCCTTGCTTGAGCAAAACAAATGCATGGCCGTTGCTCTGAATATAATTGGCAACCCTCGCAAATCTGTGTGTGTCTTTCATTTGCTTTTAGTTGCCACTCAATTAGTTTTTCATCATGGCTTCTGGCCAGCAGCCAAATGATGAACGACAAAAACCAACGCATCTGAAGGAAATTCCCAAATTAAAATATACGTTAAAATTCAAATGTTTCTTAGTACCTTCGTGCAGCTGACGACGCGCTCTGCACGCCTCTGTTCCTTTTTGCCACCTGTGGCTGTTG
Source organism: Chymomyza fuscimana (assembly GCA_949987675.1). NCBI lineage: Eukaryota > Metazoa > Arthropoda > Insecta > Diptera > Drosophilidae > Chymomyza > Chymomyza fuscimana. The sequence goes on from OX465089.1 coordinate 5,309,018, forward strand.
GCCGCGTTGTATTTGACGGGTTTCACTTCAGTTGCACTTAGGACCTTCTAAGCCAAGGGTCGAACCCTATATTAAGAAACATGTTGCACTTGCCATCAAAATTTGCAACTTCAGCGCAGCTCACTTGTTATACCAAATTCGTTACGGTTCGTTGCCAGGCTTCTTCGTATTTCGCATTTGGTATCAAGAAGAAGAAACAGAAGGAAGAGACACGGGTGGTATCGAAGCTTGAGCGCACACTGTGTCAAGTGTATGAGGATTTTACAGGTAATATACACTACATGTGTTGTTGTTGTTTTTGTGCGCGTTTTCTTACAAGTCGCAGGAGTAATGCTGGTTTTATGAAGGTATACACTTTAAATACTTTGAACTTCATTCTCAATGTGTTTGATATTATTTCAACAAACAATCTAACAAGTTTCTCCCGAAAAAAAAATTATAAATTTTAGTTAGGGTTTATCTTAACTATTACACTAGTTTACAAATTTAAGGGTCATCGAGTGAACCTTCCTAAAAAAGTGTTTTTTAGGGTAATTTGGGGTCGAGAAACACGAAAATGGCAACCATTTTTTTTTTTTCTTAAGCACCGAGATATTTTCGAAAAACATGTTTTTGGGCACTTTTTTCATTTATTCCACGATATCTCGTAAACAAAATTTTGTATCGACTTCATGTCGATGTTTAGATCGAAAGGTATTGATGTACACTTTACAGTGCACAGATTAAGTAAACATTATCGTAGTTACAAGCAACCAATGTAAAAAAAAAGTGTAATTTTTGACCATTTTTCAAAATTACAAATTCGTGTAAACTAGTTTGAAATAGGCTTGAAATAATTTTAGATTTTTGTTTATTGAATCGAAAATATTGTGACGTCATTGTGAAGGATGTCTTATTTCTTATTGGAAATTTTGTTAAAAAAAAGTTTATTGTGAACTCTCTTAACCGATATCCCAGCTCATAAAAGAGATTCAGTGGCGCGTACATGGGCGAGTTCCAAAAGTTTGAAAACTGGGTTGCCAGTTCATACTTTGAAGTGAAATACTCTATCCGCGCCTGAAGAGATTTTTAGTTTTAAAGAGTAAATTATAGTACAACAATTTCCAAACAGTAACAGTCCAACGTTCTATAATTTTCCTTTAAAACCATGTATTATGAGAAAACCATATAAAAGCACTTTCAGTCGATTTCTTTAATAGCTAGCGTTCAACAAGTTATACATAATGTTTGTTTGTATGTCTTCATCGCGAAGTTCCATGTAGTACATTATTATAGTTAGTGACTGTTATTATATCATTTGTGCAAATATATAGTTTTCAAGTTATTTACGACCTCATTATTAGCAAGCGCGTTTTTATAAGCAAAGCACATATTTACATTTATCAGTCAAGGCATAACATTATAAAAAAATATTTAAGCCACATGTTCAAGAAGTTAAAATTTAATACTTTTGACTTTATAGGGAGCAATAGTTTTGAGAAAGTTAAATAAATAGAGCTCCTTAGTAAAACAATGAAATGTTATGACTGGAATGTGGAGGTTTTTTTATTTTTTATTTTATTTTTTCATTTTGTTGTGCCACTGAAATAGTTCTATATTTGTGACCATATTGAGACGTGATCTTGAATATTAGTTCATTTTAGTTTTTGAAACTGAGGCTCATTAACTATTCTGAAACTAAAGTTTATTATGCATATAAGCTTATTATAAGAAAGTTTTTCGGGGTTTAACGAAATCGAGAATATCCAACTAACGCATCAAATGTTTCAATATATTTTATCACCTATTACTTTTAATCAAACTAGTTTTGTTTAGAATTGGAGCAATTACAATTACAGATGTGTCATTTTGATTTGCAATCACGAAACATTTTCATCTTAAAATTAGCTTTTTTTTCTTAGAATTAGCATTGTTTTTTTAAACGCTTCAAAGTTGAAAACCCTTCCTTCCCATCATTGTAGAATATGTTTTGGCATAAAAATAAAAATGCAATAAAATGTTGTTTATGGAAACAATTAACTCAATTGCAATTTCAGCTGCCTCAATACGAATGTTAGCATAGGTTTTTATAAGAAATTACTTTTCATGTTTAACAATATTTTTTATTGTTTACGTTAAATATTTCATTTGAAAATTGCCTTCCACTGCTTGCGTCACTTGCCGGCAGCTGTTTGTAGGCTGCCAACAGGGCATCTCCAGCTTTAGCCCCTAGCCGCGGTTTCGTTGGCGTCGCACGCAAGGCGCTGGAAATTATACAAATATCAGACATTTATGTAGATAGATAGATATATAGATATTGCACAATTGGCAGCGGTTACAGCTGCACATTTCTGGATCAAATTGAGATGCATATCTGCAGGGGGAGAAAAATGAATTGCACTTGAAAATTCTAAAGCATTGGCAATGTGTGGGCGGATGATTACAAGTTATACGTTGGATACTCTTCTAGGAAGCAGTATTATTGTGAACTTGTCAAGAAGTTTGGGGGTGAATATTTGTGCATGTTCGTGCAAGTAGTTAAGAAGTTTTTCAAACAAGAACATTCAGGATTTGGTTTTGGTCTATATACAATCAGAGCTCGCAAAAATCTGTCAACCCATGTTTTTTTCCGTTTCGGGGTCTGAACCCTAAAAACCTCCGTGGGTACGCCACTGAAGATAAAATTTAATCTAGCGATAGCTGCGCAGCTGAAGGAGACCAATAACTTGGTCAATATTATGAGATGTCGTTCCTTAATTAAAGGCCCATACGCAGCACGAAAAAATTCAGCACCAAACGTCAAAACTTCATATAAAAAAAATATCCCAAAAAAGGGAATTTTTTTATATGAAGTTTTGCGTATGGGCCTTAAGGAATAAGGCTGCCCTACCAAACATTATTACTAGTTTTGATATTTTTCTTTTAAAACATTCAAAAGTTCAATTTCATTTAATAACTTATTCTTAATTTATAACTTTAAATAAAAATTGAATTTAAAAAATTTATATGTTAAAATAGAAAATAAACTAAAAATGTTCAGCTGCACCCACAGCTAAAGTGAGCTTTTCCAACTCTGCACTTGATATCGATAAAAGTATCGATGCTACTAAAACATATCATCGATTACATTTCAATAACAAAAGGGTATACAAGTTTCATCACTTAAAGTTAACCGTTGCTTTTTCATTTCTCTTTGGTTTGACGAAACTAAAACAAACAGAAGGCCCCGTTGCACAAGACAAAATAAAAACAAACACAAAGACAATACTCAACCACAATTAATATTTATGTCAACAATTTGCAATGATCGCTCGCAATGATCGACGCGATCTTCAGCTTCTTCTTCTTCTTCTGTTGTTGCTGCTGCTGTTTTGACGCCCTTCAGCCTATGTCTTCTAACTGTTCTATTTCTTGTCTCATTTTCATTTTATTTCATTTCATTTCGATTGCTTTGCGTTGTTTATTTGTTTTAGCCTTTCAAACACTTTTGCGAATTTGCTTTTTTATACCCTGTACCTATAGGTACAAAGGGTATACTAGATTTGTGCAATGTATGTAACGGACAGAAGGAGGCGTGGCAGACCCCAAGTCCTTTATACCAAAATGCTTATCATAGCCTCGGGTAGCGATTGAGCCATGTCCGTTCGTCCGTCCGTCCGTATGAACGCCTAGATCTCGGAGACTATAAGAGCTAGAGACACGGAACTTTACCTGCTGGTGCGCATATTTCCTAAGCAGATGAAGTTTGTTGAATCATGTCAATATTTTTCCCCGTTCCCCCGCTGTAGATTTTCGCGGCTTTTAGCCACACCGTTAAATATTTTCATTTAATAGCCAATTATGGCTACAAGTGACCTAGAATCACAATTTTTGGTAAGCTCATTCATGTGGCTCTAATGAACAAGTCCACATCCAAATTTTATCGATGCGGTCCCCCCACCCCCGCAATCGATTTACCGTGTTTTCTCCCACACCCCTCAACATATCAACTTGAAACTTACCCAATATAATTAAAATAGCTTCTTTGACGTAACTTTCGCTTTTCATCAAAATCGGTACAAATTTACGGCACTTATAGGTATAAATATCGTTTTGCACCAAAAAAAAAATAAATTCCAATTGGAAAGTTCTTAGATGGAATATGCAGGAAACATTTTTTTGACACAAAAGGTACAGGGTATTCCACTGTCGGGCACCGCCTCGACTGTACCACATTTTTTTTTCTTTCGTTTTTGCATAAACAAACAGACAGCCGTAAATCAAAGCACTCAAGTCGTTATAGACGAAGCGCCTAGGCTACTAGTCGTCTATTTTAAATTTGTACTTTTTAAAAATATCTATTGTATGTTTATACTATTCGCAGTCTTTGCTTATGATTTGCACTTTGTTTTCGCCTTGCAGAAATGTCCATTACAACGCTGCCCACACGTATTTGTTTGGTGGGGCAGACTGGCCAAGATGCAGCCACAGTTGAGGCAGCGGAAAGTTTTGGCATGCCTGTAATCATATCGGAAACTGGTCTGGATATCATCAACGATATGGATTGGCGCACTTACTATGTGCTGCAGGATTTTGAGAGTGAAATCTTTGATGCCATACACAAGCAGAAGCAATGGTAAGTTTGAAAATGTTTTCCTAAAATTAAATGTGTGTAATGATCATATATACAAAATACTATTTACCTTTAATGGTCTAATAAGTGCTGAATATAATTGAATACTGCATAAGTTTTAGTATCTCAAATTTAAAACATTGCTCTTCCTTCTTCTTTCTGCGTTTGCGATTGAAAAACAATTTATCATGAAGCTGCCACAAAGCTATAAGCGGTTGAAAATTTCATTTAATAAATTACTTTTTGAGAGCATATTTTAAATTCTTAAGACAATTTCTTTTGTTTTCATTGTGCCTTGACCCAAATGAGGCGCGTAAGATAAACGATGGAGAGATAATGCTATTTATTTAGAGGCCTTTCTTATAGCGATACACCTTCAAATATCAACAAAACGCAAAATTTTCAAAATTTTTTTGTTGCCAAAATGATATTCAATCGGGTTTTCATGAAAAACTAACTAAAAAAATTGGGGTTACTATTATCACCATTTAAAAGAAAATTGTTAACTTTAACAATAATTATAAATTTAACAAAATTGAGGCATAAATACTCTCAAAAGGGTTAAAGTAATGTGACAAGGTGGAAGTAGGTATTTTTTTTACTACTTATCGAACTTCTTGTTCCTAAGGTCTCTCTTAAGTTTAAAGGATCGTAATAAGGAAAACAAAATATATCTTTAAATATAAATTTGAAACTTGAATTTTCGCAAATAACACTAGTTTAAAGCAAAATGTATCCTCAACATATTTTAGTCATTTCCGTAGTAAAATGGCGCGCTAAATCCAAAAATGAAGTCCAAAAATTTTTCCATGGAACGGATTTCGAGATACCACTTTTCGAAATTATAAAAAAGTGTGTCTACTTAACATTAACTTAAACTTACGTTCAAAATGGAATTTTTTTTTCAAAACTATGCTAAAAATTACGAAAAATTTCATATGAATGCACAAATAGCGTCTAAGCCGTAAATTTGACAAAAATATGTTCCAAGCATAATCGATAGGTAATTCAATTATCTAAAGGTTGGTAAAAAATAATCAAAATCGGTTTACTACAAACAGAGATATTTGCTTTTAAGTAGACACTTTTTAATTTCAAAAAGTGTTTTTTTCGAAATATCTCGAAATTCGTTCCATGAAAAAATTTTTGGACTTCATTTTTGGATTTAGCGCGCCATTTTACTACGGAAATGACTAAAATATGTTGAGGATACCAAAATATTTTAAAATTTATAAACTAGTTAACATATATTTTTTTTTTTGTTGCCAGTTCCTAATATACACACTAATTAAGTTATAAAAGATTTAAAAACTCTTCAAAGGTTTAAACGGTCCTTTCTTTTTTTGATTTCTTAACACTATTGTTAATTCAACTTTTTGAATTTTAATGCAATTTGTACCAATTTACTAATGTAAACAGGGGAAAGAAGAAGAAAAGTCAACTCATAAAGTCAACAGGAGGTATTCACGCTTTGGCCTGTTGACTTTTTCAACAAATTTTCATCTCCTCAACTCAACACAAAGCGTGAATACTCTATATATAAGGTGTTCATTGATAAATAAATAAATAAAATCAAAGTCTAAAAATTTCATAAGCGACTTATTTTTGACTTAAATACTTAAGAACCTTTTTCAGAATTTCTCACCTTACAGGTAAACGAACAATTCTACATAATTTTAAGGGTCATTTTTCAGTTTAGTAGCCGAAAAGTACCTTAAAAAGAATGATTCGTCCATAGTTAAACAAATATTTTCAAAATGGGCACTAGAGCGTTAATTGGAAATTAAATTGATTATTAATAGGAAAAATGATAAAAAACAAATCAAATTTCATAGTTAAAAAACAAAAACTTTGATATACAATTAAATATATATATATACTCAGGGCCGTAGAAAGAAAATCCGCTACGGGGGGTAAATATGCCGGCCCCTCTGTTACACCTTTAGCTTGAATCACGACAGTAATTACACTGGGCCCCTGAGAAAACTCCCGGACCCGGGGTGGAATCCCTCCATTTCCTCCACCCTCTCGGGCCTGTATATACTTTAGCTTAAGTTGGGTTGGTTAAGCTGATTCGGTATAAGCCGAGTTCCCCAGAGACCTAGATTTTAACTTATGATCTGTCTTTTTGGTTTAATTGTTTTTTTTTTTTTTTAAGTCTAAGAAATACGTAATGCTGTTTATTTTAAATTTGAAGAACCTATTCTTAGTTAAAAGTCTGCTCAAATCAGTCTTTAGACCTGAAGCCGAAATTCCCAATCAGTTTTTGATGTCTCCCGCATGGTTTTTTAGACATCATTTATTAGTATGATGATGTTATCTTATAAAGAAAAAAATAATGTTTATCTTTTAAAAATAAAAAAATGAATAAAATCAATATTTTTGTTATTGTTAAACTGAAATGCGTGAGCTAAGCAATCTATACAAATAATAAGCTGAAGATGGGTTCCCAACTTGTTCAAGTGATGCTTGAGAAATGTCCAAAAATAATCCTGGTTTGCGTCTCGATGGGTTTGCAGCTTGATTTTTTTTACAAACTTTGTTGCGCCAAAGTAAACAGTTTCAAATGCCACATTATGCTATAAATAAAGATGGTTTAAATATAGATTAGAGTACTATATCTAAGCAAATTGTGCTAACAACAAAAACTTTAACAAATGTGTATTGTCATATGTGGCATACATATGTTTGTGTGAGTGTGTGTGCTAAATGTGTCACACATGGCATTCAGTCTTAAAACCCCATCAACAAATTATCGAAATACAAGGGGAAAAAGAAAAATTAAACGTAATATTGTTGAAATTGAAACGCAGACTGTTTGTTGTCTTTGGTATTGGGGATTGACAGCGGCAGCCATGCGCGCCAAACCGCAGACAAGCAAAAACCACGACATGAAAACGAATCCAATCCCCCAAAGACCCCTTCACAAGTCACTTCCCTAAGTCACTAATCGACCGCGCTTTGGGTCTGGCTAATTTGCCAGAGTATTTTTTTTTTGCTACAAATTGTTGTCAAATATTTGGAAAAATAAAAAATTACTCAAATTTTAAACAAAATTTGCGCATAATTCGCTACGCTTGATCAATTTGAGTGATGCGCATTAATAAGTAGCGCAAAAATTATATACTATACACATGAATTGAATAAAAAATAATAATAAGAGAACATGCAAATATACACGCGATTGCCATTTAAATAAATTGTTTGTTTATTTATCTATTTATTTGTACAATTTTTTTTTTAGAGGTCACCAAATGCGTTTATTGTGGATGTAGTGCAAAAATTGCGTATTCGCTAGATTCATTCCAGTCCACTTTTTGCAGTTGTTGAACTTTCGATGTTGTACCCAACCATAGAGAGGTCATAGATTTGGGCAAAGCATGTAGCAGGCAGAAGAACCAGACCATAGCATATTTATACAAAATAGCACAACATCACCCTGGATAGTGATCGAGCAATCAGGAACACCTACATCTCAGAGACTATAAGAGCTTGAGACACCCATTTTGCACCATTTATGTCGATATCCTAAATTATTCTACTGTAGAAGAAAGCTTCACATCCTTCTGTAAAAATATAGAAATTGTCAAAAATATGTCAAAGAATTACTAAGTTCAAATTAAAACTTCAAAAGGTATAGGCAAAAGTGTCTCAATGAAGTGCTCTCCGTTTCCTATGAATAAGGCATTTTTTTTTTTACAAAACTTGCTTCTAGGCCCCTACCACCCAAAAACCTTTTCCCTTGAATACACCTACAATCCTAAAATTCAGCGTAAAGGCCTATACGCAGAATGCAAAAAAATTTGGCACGGAATGACGAAACCATATGAAAAAAAAAAATCCCATTTGGGATATCCCAATCCCTCGTAGACCCCTTAAATAACTATTTTTGGGAAAGCTGGCTGCAGAGTATTTCATTGTCGCGCCGCGCCCCAACTGATTTACATTTTTTTTGGAGATGATATCTTTTGGTTTTGTTTTTATTTTTTCATGCTTCGTTGGCACGCAGTTATCTTCTTTAATTTGTACTTAATAAAAAAAAAGTGAGCCAAATAACAAGAAATACATACGCAATAAAATTTATAGTAATAAAAAAAATTCTAAAATTATTATTTATGAATTTGTTAGATTTTCATTCATCTTTTTGACTTGAGTTGGCGTGCGAAACTCACAAGAACAACGTCATAGATACATATGTATGTACACTCATTGTATATATATTTGTTATTATTTAGTTAATATGAAAAACACCGGTGTCTATTAATATATATACGCTAGTAATAAAAACACAACAGTTAAAGTTTAACACAATTTGGTTAGCTCGTAAATTTTAATTAACAAGCTAAAAATTATCATACTAACTAATTGTAATTTATGTGTTTGTGCATTAGGTGAAAATATCAACAAAAACAACAAAAATTAAGGTAAACAATTTGCACATATGTACATATGTGCATATGTATATACAATACATAGATACATATGTATCTAACACTTTGAAGTGGCTATGCTACAGTTGCTAATTGGTGAAAATTAAGATTTTTTTTATTAAAGAAGCAAAACAAAATATAAAACTGGCGCAAAATTTTGATTTATAAAATATTTCCATGAGACGAACTCTGTGATATATATTCTGAAGTTCATGGCTTTTTTTACAAACAACTTTTGTTATTGTTATTCCGAATTATATAATACTTGACACATCTATATATACTCATTCCAGATATTTCTTTTTTATGAATGATTTTCATGACGTTTTCAATCCATTAACATTTTTTATAAATTGACAAAAAATATTTGCAACAAAAGTTTGGGCTAAAAATTTCTTTTAAATTCAGTACGCAGCGAATGAAAATGCGTCCGTACAAAAATTACACGTAATTTCCTTTAGGCACAAACCGTGCGTGCCCATTAACGCAATGTGTTATTTTCCAAAAAAGAAAAATCTTTGGGCAACACTGTTCAGTTTGAAAGTCTAAGTACACACTTTTCGAGACACAAGTTCATAACTCTTTTGCAACTTTTTTTTTTGTTAAGATTTGTAGGAGTTGTTAATACTTACAATTTTTTTTTTTTTTTAATTTCCATAATGTTTTGTATTCTAAAAAAGAAAATCATAAAAATTTGTGTATATACAATACAGCAAAAAAGCGTTTTAACGAAATCAATTCACATTATCAGCTTTTTCTTGGTACATGTTATGGCGAAATCACTTCTAGTGACTAGTTTCCATGTATTTACGAACAATGGTATATTAAGGGGTTATATACAAAGTTGGGGCTCGAAAAAACAAAAAATTTTTTTTGCATATGTATTCTGAAAGTATATACTTTCGAAAATATCTGCGCAAAATTTCATCCAGATCGGATCACTGGTTTTCAAATTACAGCCGTTTGCAGCGCGCTGGTCCAATCTATAGGCATAGTTGACACAAAAATTTAAACGCGATTATCTCGGAATGCTTTTTTTTCACAAGTACTTACTGTTGCGGTGAACGTGGTTTTGAAAAAAAATTTTTTTTTGAAATATTCGTGTTTACGAATTCGAGTACTTGAACAATTAATTTTTCATCCGAAAATTTTGAATTTTTTGCAATGATTTTTTTTTTTTTTTAAATTTTTACCACAAAACAAAAATCGATTTTTTCTGTCAACGTGTTTTTTTTATTGAAAAAAATTGTTTTTTTCGAAACCGAATAAATTTTTTCAAAATAATTTTTTTTTACTTTTTTGATTTTAGTTAAGCCGTTCGTCTTGGAGAACGTTGGCATGGGCCATAACTCCGACAATTTTCAAATTTGTTTCGAAATTCAAACTGTTTTTATTTCTTTGATAGTATATACTAGAACATTGTGTTTTGCTTTTTCCAATAAAATTTGCATAGAACCCTTTTAAAAAATCACAAACTTAGCTCACTTTTTCGCCCCAACTTTGTATATAACCCCTTAAAAAAATATAATATTGAGACCTAAGGCGATTTTCTTGAAAATGGGCATTTTTGGCCTTGATTACTGCGGCATATATTGCATAGCTTTTCAACTAGTATGTCTTGCCACTCATCCCTGAGACACTGTCATACTTAGGGTCAATGTGGGTAAATGTGCAGCGAAAAAAAGGCATAAAAAGTAAAGTTTACATTTAGCCCGAATTCCATGTTAAAAGGAAAACCATCCAAAAATTTCTTTTCTTACAAGATTTATGAGTTACAAAAGACATTTGAAAAGGGAAAACTAAAGCTTATGTGTTAATTTCCTTGACTGGGACAAATTTGTTAAAGGTGTAAATGATGCTGCTGAAACGACTTCAGATAGTTTGATGGAGCTGATATCGTTTTGTATGACTTTAAATGTTGTGTTCGAAGGATTAAGGGCAGCGAGACTTTGAACCTTTATTTCTGCATCTCTAATATTTACCAATTCTACGCGGCATACGTATTTGAAAGATATGGATTTTCTTTTTCCCGCCTTAAACGACGCTAAAATGAATTCTCCGACTTTAAAGTTTTCAATTTGTTTGACTTCCATCATGTCTACTTCATCAGAGTCCTCTCGATTTCCTTCCTCGCCAATGTTAGGCTAAAGCAAGCTTTGAAAAATAAATGAAAGTTGGACATCATAGGATGTATAAAAAAAGTTTAGCAGGCCCTAAAGAAAGTACCACTTACTTATTTCGCACACTTTATGTTTACATTTACCCCCAAAGTACTGTTTACATTTCCCCACAATAAAATTTTTTCTTGTGTAAATGTAAACACAAGAATATAGATAGATTTTTCTTAAATTTCATAAATGTTTTGCTTTAACAAGAATACAAATCCAATTCTATAACTAAAATGTATTCCAATATAGACTTACCTGATAAAAGTTTTAAAAAAAAATACATTTTTTTTGAAGCCTCCTGACTTGCACAACATTTGAAAAAGGAACCTCTCACGAAAAATGTCGGCACCAACTGAAATCAGTGTACACACGCATAACGCACACATATGTGAAAGAACATGCACGCGTCCGTTGTTTTACCGTTATTTCACTTTTGAAAGCTTATAATTGTGTGAAATATGAGCCGTGTTTACATTTACCCCTGTTTACATTTACCCACATTGACCCTATATGAGGAAGGCTAAATGGACGCAGATCTCACACGGCGGTCGAGCTCATCTCATAGAAGCTCTATAATATTAATGTCGAGGGATTTGGTTTCGACGAATCCATGATCTTTGGCACACTAAGGTCTTATTTCCTTTTCAAATCGCCGGTACACAATCCCGAAGTATGTTTTAGATCATTATCTTGTTGAAAAGAAATTCTTCACCAACCAAATTATTCCTAGATGGAATAGATTGTCTTTGAAGAATTCTATGATATGAATCTTTAGTGAGTTTTTCATAAATTTTCTAGAGCAAGCAACCCCAAACTATTACACAACCACCACCGTGTTTGATATTGGCCGCGATACGTTCGGATTTGAGCCGTTCATCGTGGCGCCGATTACATCCAAAAATGTGATATTTTGACCAAAGATTTGCATTTAGCAATTGACCGAATTTCATATTTTTTGGCAGTTGCCAAATATCTGCCATATCAAGGGTTATCTTTGCAATTGCAACAATCCGTCCGATCATTCTTTTTTCCTGCAATCTCCATTTGACCATATTCAAAGAAATTCGACGCAAAATTCTGTTTGACTTCGGCGGCAGATTTGAATCGGTGTGTCTTGGGATTATTAATAAGTGGCTGTTATCTGTTTTGGGTATCCAGGTCGTTTCCTAATACTGCCGGTTTCAAGTATCTTTGCCGCGTTTTTTGTACATCACTCTTTCAAATCGTCAATATTTAGGCGATTTCGTCATATGACGATAAAGACATTTGACAGTAAAAAAATTATTTTATGAACAGGAATTTCCTTTAAATAACTAAATTAGGTAAAAACAAAAAAATTAAAAATAAAAGCATTTCATTATTCAGCATGATGACAAAGTCGAAAAAATTAAATTTTTATAAGGGTATCCATATTTTTGGTCTGTACTGTATAAATTTAAGATAGCTGATAGTTTCAAGATCGTAAAGTCTGTGAAAGTTTTTTGATAAGATGAATAAGCAAAGCTGTCATTGTAAATGTATATACTAAGTGCGTCTGTTTACCAATAATTTTTTAACTGCTTTTGAAGATGTTAAACCATTTACATTCACAATTTAAAAGTTCAAGTGTTCGCCGAAATAATTCACTTAATTTTAAGTTTGTATGTTCTGAGGAATTTTTGCCTTTAAAATTGTGAAAATAAATTTTTGCAAAATTTAAGTTTTGATTTCCGTTCTTTGAACCCAACATAGAACAAATAAATTGCACAGTTCTTCTTATTAAAGAGCAGACACACTTAACACCCCATTAGCCCTGCCCGAATTGGCAGAGTTATGCCATAAAAGGCTTGAAAATTGTTTTTGTAAACAATTTGTTACGTGTGTGCCACCCATAAATATGACTCATGCAAATTCGTGCACATTATTAAAAAGTGGGTGGCGGTCACGGTAGTGATTACTACAGGAACGCATTGCCTATTTTGGGGCGCTGGGAATTTATTCAAAGAAAAGCATTGCAAGAAAATAGAAACAAAAACAAATTAATTTGTATGACAATTTCAAATATTATTCATTGGTGTGAAAAACTTTGAGTTTTTCTTAAGAAAATAAACATGAATCGTCGCCAGCAGGCATCATTGCAGCAATACATTGGCGCCAAAAGTCATATAAAAAAATATATATTGTATATAGAACGATGTCAAATCGTGTACAAAGTGTTGACATATACCGTGACAGAATTTTAAACGGAAATTCTCAAAAAATAAAAACTTGCTAAAAAACATGCATATATGTATATACGAGTATATGTGTTGTATATATGTTTATTATGATGCGGTCATATACAATCAAATTTATTAGTTTTGATCTGGCATATTAATAATAAGGAACTTGTCGTAGTACGCTTCTCACACTTGATCTGTCCATTGCATGATTGCGATTGACAGCTCTCTATAGTTTTGACCCTCAAAAAGTTCGAGTGGCCCCCGTCTAGAGTGCGCCGCACTTTACAGCACTGGCTGTGTTTCCAACCCCCAGCCAGCGGTCAAACGCTAAAGTGAAGGTCAGTTACCAAGACTAAGGACACAACATGGAACTTGTAACCACGCGCTGCGCATATTTCTGACTTGACTAAGCAGCTACTACGAGTTTTCCCAGCGTCAGACAATGTCATCTGGGTTTTCCTCATTCGCGCCACATCTCTTAATTGTGTTTCATTTTATATATTTTATTTACTATACATATATTTTGTGGAATTTTGTTAAATGTTTGCTCTCAAGGGGCATGTTTCACCTGCTGTCGTACGCTTCCTTTGCTCGCTCATTGTTTGCTCACGACAGCGCGCCTTGCTCATATGTGAGATATGAGAGCACCATTTATAATAATGCCATCGCCACCAAGTGGCACTTTTCTATTTCCATTTGGTGCTGCCCTGTGCTCTATGCTCGCTGGCTGGTCTTCGCTCGTTTATTCAATATTTTTCCCAAGCAACCGCCACAGTTGTATTTGTTTAGTTGAGCTGATAAATTCATATGTTCCCCAAGAAATCAACAAAAATCTTTTACGGACTTTATATATTTTTTTTTTTTTGTTTTGTACTTGTGACAAAGTGGCTCCGTTAACTGTTTAAATATTTGTACATATGGAAATTTACAACGGGTACGTGGAGATCTTGAACTGCGTATATGTGTGAGTGGTTCTATACAACGCGTGTGCAAAGTGTTGTCAAGTATATAGCCCCAAGCCCCAAACCAAAATGTGTGAAATTGTACAGCTAATAAAAAGAAAGTGCAACTTAAGTTATAAGAGCCAAAAACTGAGTACCGGCAATCTTGGTTCGATGCTCATTGTGTAGTTCCTAACACGCCTTAAAAGCAATAGCGTTGGATTTCATGTGGAATACTTACTTTTATGTTACAGTCGGGCGTGAGCGATTTCCATATAGGGATATATACCCCTTAGTGGTATATCCCAAAAAAAATGAAGAAATTCCTAGACTCACATTAAATTTGTTGCCAATTATTTCCATTGCAAAAGGCCTCTAAAAATATCTGCAATAAGCTCAGGGCTGCCGAGAAAGAAGTAGGGCCAGGTATAGTCGATCGTGGGGCACTAAGCGCACTCCTTTTTCCCAATGAATTTAGGGGCTGTACCCAATTACGTGACCCAAATTTTGCACTCTTTGACCCCCCCCCCCCCACACACCGTGACCAACCGTAGTGTACAAATTTAGACCATTTTGACCAAGCGTGGTATTTTCACCTCCAGCACCTGTCGACTAGTCTGTATAAGTTGCATCAATAAAATGTCCACGTCGTTTTGTTTATTAGACTTACACAAGAAAATATACCAAATCTTGGTTGCATACCCTACAGATAACATTATATATATTTTTTTTTATTAAATAATATAAATAGCAATACAAATTTTTCAACATTTTTTTAAAAAAACATAAAAAAATTTGTGTTTTATTTTTTTTTAACATTGTTCCACCAAATCGATTTGATTCATATTCACACCAAACAACGAAGGTAAAACACGTTTTTTTTTTTAAAAAATGGTGTTTGACATATTTAAGGAACATACTTAAAAAAAAAAAAAAATTGCATATTTTTTTTATGAAAATGTGTTGGTTAAAAAAATTAAATATTTTTATTTTTGGCCATGTTGCCAACTTAGATTACAAAAAAAAATTGGTTCGAAAATATTCAGTGGTTTAGTCGCAATTAAATAAAAACGAAAAACAGGTTTTTTTAAATTAAAGGCCTATACGCAGCACGAAATATTTCGCGCGGAATCGCAAAACTCAATGCATAAAGAAAAAAAAAAAATTTTTTCGCAAAATTTTAGACCCCTTAAGCCGTAACGCTTTAAAGTTTAAAAACTGAAAGTTTGCAAAAAAAGTCGTTCGTTCTTAATTTTAGATTGCGCAGCACGCAAAAATTTCGACGACCGCGTAAAAACAGAATTGGTTGTACAGTGGAACTTCCGTCTAAAGCATGCAAAAATTTGGCACGAAATGTCAAAACTTTAACAAAAAAAAAAAAAATTCACTTTTTTGGGATTTTTTTTATATGAAGCCTTTAGACGGGAGTTCGACTGTACACCCAATTCTGTTTTTACGCGGTCTTTTTTTACACGGTTTTGAAATAGCACGGATTAAAAATCTTTCAACGTAGCACGATTAAGAAAAAGCTATTTGATTAAAATTTTAAAGAAAATATTTTTGGTAATCTAATCTTTTAGAAATTTAGCTAGAGAATTTCCCTTTTTAATTTATTTTCATAGCAGCTTAAGAATTTACTTTAAGTGTTTTTTTACACAGTTTTTTTACACCGGTTTTTTTTGAAACGTATGTACCTATCTAAAACCAGAATTAGGTGTAACTGAAATTGAATTGGTTCGATCGATTATGTACTGCACATCAACTTGGGAAGAACTCTGATGCGTTAGATTTAATTTTTTTTTTTTTTCTTGTGTATTTTGAAATAAACGGTTCCAATTTTATACAATAACAAATACAATTGTTAGAAAAAAATATTTCAAGTGGCTGGCTACATATGTATGTATCTTCAAAATATGTACAGATGTAAATCCAAAATTGTCAGCTTACAAAAAAAAAGACCTTGTTGTCCCGTATCAACAGAGATATGTCTTTATCTGCTCTCTTCCTTTCCAAAGCCAAGGCATAACTTTTTTCAATAAATAAATTAGTTTAACGCCCCTTAAGCATAACAAAAACAACAAACCACTCTACAACATGGCAGTCCACTTCCGTCAACGTTTTTTTTAACAAAGTTTTTTTTATATAAATTGATTTGTTTATAAAGACTTCCGGTTTTATGACTGCCACTTGAAACAGCTGCTAGCCGCACAGGCTATAAACATAACAGATGAGTGATATTCATAGGAAAAGTATTTCAAAGTATCATTCCAGGGAAACTGTTTGGGCAGGCGTCTCGGCGCTGGCCAAACGTGATACGTGACACAGATTTGTTTACATAGCTCAGAGCATTGCCACCTGGTGTCGGATGTATTTTAGTACTTCTTGTAGCGTAGGGAGCTGAGCTAGGGAGCTGTGCCACATAGCATTGTCAGTTGCAGTTGTTCGTGTGTTTTGAGCGTGTTCGGTTCATCATTTGGTGCGTTTATAGGCCTGAAAATTTGCCAAAATTAATGGCTAAACGATAAATGGCAAGGTCAATTGATGCATAAAAACCACATTGCCTTGCATAACTCAAGAAAAAGTGTGCCACATAAATATTTAATTGGGATTTTTCGATCGCTCTCTCTTTCTGTGTGTGCAGCATTTTGGGTCCACCCGCTTTGAAGTACGCGGCAGAGATGAAGCAGACACTGGGTCAGAACACTCGGCCCATTTATAACTATGCAATGCGTGGAGTGGTCACTTGCTTTACGGGCATACGGAAGAAAGATGAACTGGTGAGTAGACGCTAAAGAATTTATTTTCAAAAGCAATTTTGCATTTTAAATAATTATAATTTTTTGTAATTTGCAGACGAAACTTGTAAATCTTATACACTCCATGGGCGGTTGCATCAAAAAGGACTTGAATACCAAGACAACGCATTTAATTTGCAATCACAGTGGCGGAGAAAAGTATCAGTAAGTATTGACTCTAAGAGCCTATTATTTTATCAAAACAAGGGGGCTACGCACCCTGTTTACTTAAAGGCCCAATTTTTTGTTTTCCTATTGTTACTTTAATATTTTTTTTACAATTGTGTTAAAATCCAATGTGCCTTAAAAGAATCTAATCTTTCTTGAATCTTCTTTTATATATTGTACCTCCCCATTTTCATACTAACTCCAACTTTTTGTGCTCTTTGCAGATACGCCAAAACGTTTCGCTTGACCGTGGTGCGACCCGCCTGGGTTTATGCCGCCTGGTCAGCTCGCGATACACATACATTTGAGGCCACACAGGATAATTTTACGAAACAACATAAGCTCAAAGCGTTTGAGGGACAAAAGATTTGCTTCTTTGGTTTTCCCGCCGAGGAGCATCAACATATGGTCGATGTGTTGCTGGAAAATGGCGGTGTATGCGCCGAACTGGACGATCCGGAGTGCTCGCATGTCGTGAGTTTTAGTTTTAGTTGTCTTTTAAGCAATTTTTTTTTTTGTAATCTTGCATGTGCTGCGCCAGGTTGCGGTTGGCTTTACACTCATATATGTTACGTTTTGTGTGTAAATTACTATTTTGTGTGTCTTACAGGTTATGCCCAATACGGGCGCTGTCCTTACAAGCACTAGCACTAGCAATATCACTAGCACTGATAACACTACTAATTCCAAACCCCTTACTAACCCAAGTCCAAGTAGTACTAACCATATTCCAAAAACCGAAATTGATGCTGCTGAGCTGGGCGCTGAATTGGCCAATGGTGAAAAAGAGAATCAAGTGGACGAACTGGACATACATTTCGACGAGCGTTTGTTTGTGGAAGCTGCAGATATACAGCGTGCAGCTGACGACGAGCTGCCCGATTCGGATGAGGATTTGCCTGTCGAGCCGATGAAGAGTGAACATGTGGAAGGCGATACAAGTACGCCCAAGACAAGCAAGCAACAGCCTAGTCTAATTATAACAAAGGCTACGCCACCTACGGCCACTACGGATGGAGTGGTGCTGACCCTTGATGAGTGCCACGATTTTCAGGAAAACACACAAACCTTGTCACCCATTTTAAAAACGTCAAAACCGCTGCCCGCACAGATAGCAACCATCAATGAGTGCGATATGGAAGTGGAGGATTTGGCTGAAGGCGAAAATGAGCTCAAACGCAAAAGGGATAGCTATGACAATGTTTCACTTATGTCCGTAGACTCTTTTGTCTTGCCAGCCAGCAACAAGAAACCTAAGCTCATACGCACGGGCTCCATAACACGCACGCTTAAACGTTCCATGAGTTTTGTGGCCGATCGCACGCCTATTATTAAAACACTGCGCACACGTCGCAGCTCTGTTGCCGATGCCTCTACCTTTTTGGGCAGCGAAGCCGCTGATGACTCACTGTGCTCACTAGCCTCGTTTAATACCACACTAAATGAGTCCATACGTAAACCTGTTAAGGACAAATTTCGCAGCATTTGTGGACGCATTACGCGCAGCAGCAGTCGCAAGGCAGATAAGGAAGGTGGTTTTCTGGGAGCAGCAGCTGCTACACCCGAATTGGATAGTGGCTTTAAAACACCCAAGGCGCCAATGCAACGTTTTGGGGGCAATGGCTGCAATAGCTCCGCGTCAAAGACAGCAAAACGTCTTTTCGGTCCGCTTGGTGTTGCCTCCACGCTAACACTAAACAGCAATGCTACTAACCCAAATAACGATATAAGCACAATAAATGCCGCTGCGCCAACGGCCATGCAGCCCATAGCACAAATATCGACATCCATATCCATTGCAAATGCATCATCCAACTCATCCATTGCTGTAAGCAGCGTTGTGCAAGTCATACAAAGTGATGAAGTCAAACAAGAGCATCAAACAACACAACTAAATGGAGTTCAGGAACCTCCTTTGTCCATGGTATACTTACTAAATACTAGAAAGAGCTTTGAAACGGCTTTAAAATTGAGGCAACTATCTATCTATGATGTGAAAATAATTTACGAAATTTGGTTTTGGCAAATCTACTAATACTAATTCCAGAAATTTTTATCGGGCTTAAGTGAAAATACGGCTAAAGGTAACCTTTCTAGGGTATCAAGCTTGTACTACATTTAAACTAATTGATTGGGCCCAGCGGCGGATCCACGGGGGTGTTCGGGTCTGGAACCTCCCAAAAGTTGAAAAATGGGTTGACAGTTTTTTGCGAGCGCTGATATATATACACTTCGAAGTGAAAAACCGCTTCCCCAAGACCAAATCCGCACCTGATTGGGCCTAAAAAAATATTGTTTTGTTAAAAAGCTCAAGAAAATGTACTAAACCCCCTATGGGATGTATAGGACTCCAATAAAGCACAGCATACAATTTAGATTAGAGTGATATTTTAAAAACTTGGCGAAACTTCTTCAAAAACTGAACCGCGATTTAATGGTTACAAAGAAGTCTGTGCCCGACGTATTTATATACTTCTAAACTTTTTTAGTTAGTTTTATGTATTTAAATAATTTAGAAGTAAACGAAAAAAAAAGAAAAGGTCTGCAAACTCAGTATTTCGTTTTGAAACGAATCTCAACCCAACATTATGACGTCATTATGACAAATACTTCTTGAAACCAAAAGTCGGCTCAAAGTAGCTGACTGGAGCACACTTCTATTACAGGTCATGGGTTAGGTTATGGTTGTGGATCTTAGATTTCGGTGTCGGTTTAAATTCGCTAACATTTTATATCGGTTTGGCTTGGCTATGATAAAAGGTCAACTTAAAAGTCATATAGTATGAAATAGTAAACAAATAAGTTCAGAATAGATAACGTAATGCACTTTTGTTTTGCATTTCGGCAACAAAAAAAAAAGCAGGTTTCATATTTAACAAGTTTTGTTTACATTTTTTTTTTTTTCAACTCGTACGTGAAATTATGTATGAAACATTTTTGTGTAATAATGTTTAAACAAATGTAATCATTTATGATAATTTAAATGACTCAATATGCAGAAATAATTACAACAATAACTAAACGCTCCTTTGTCATCCCATAAGCTTCCTCATGCAAAATTCCCCACAAGTTTAATAAAAAGTTAAACATATGTTCTTAGATAGTAATAAACCATTTGTATATAATATTTTGTTGTAGTTTAAGTTTGCAAAAATTCGGTGTTCTTGTTGTACATACACTCTATAAATATACATACATATATTTTTGCTTATTGTTTCTAATCCACTCTCACGCATTTTGCGCAAACAGCACAATAAAATATTTCACTGCAATATTTACTTAAAGTATATCAATCATTAGGTTCAGCTTTATTAAATGTTAAAAATGCTGTCTCGAAAAAAATGAAGAAAATTATTTTTGTACAAAAGTATTTAAAATTTAAAGGCATATGCTTCGTTTGGCCTAAAAAAAAAAAAAAGAACTTAATGCTATACTAACAAATATTTGCACAAATGTTTCATACAAAATGAGGAATTTTTATAAACAATTTGCACACTTGCTCTATATACATATATACACATATACATACATACATTTTTTGTTGCCATGTCTTGCTTGCAATTTTTAATGCCGTTTCAAAGTTTTTATCTAAAATTATTGCCAAAAATGTGCAATTAAAAAATGTTTTGTTTGATTTTGCCAAAATGCAAAAAAATAAAAATAATTTATTGTGCTGTTGCTTTTATTGCCTAAGATCAATTTGCGTTGAGATTTATACTATCTAAGTTTATATTATGGAGCTACTTGATTTGAGTTTACTAAATATCTTAAAAATTAAGCGCAGCACAAACAAAACATTTTTTATAATGCAAATTTTTCCAAGACCTCACAAAACGAATTGAAGTATTAAGACATATTTATGTTTCCCTGCAGGTTGTTGATGAGCACACAACGCTGACCAAGCCGGAAACCAAGAATCATCATACGCACATATTAAAATCGGATTGGTTTTGGTATACCATACAAAATGGCTATGCCAATGAGATGGACTATCTGTTTGGCGATGTAAGTAAACCTCAAGTTTAACTTTATGCAGAAAAATTTAAACCTTTTTACTTTTGTTTTTAGTATCTGGACAGCATTACGAATACGCCGCATACGGATCGTCGTGACTCACTGCCCATTAGCTTTAATAAACGCAAACGCAAGCGTTTTTCACAACGTTTGCAGCTGGAGGGCACACCATTGGGTTCCGGCAAACGTCGTTCCTCGGTTTCCGATGCTGGCTTGCTGTCCGTTTCGAGCAGTTTCTTTGACTGCACTACGAGTCCGGATAAGCTAGAGAGCGAGCATGTGCATGTTGAGCCGGAGAAATGTGAGCCCACGCCGGGCAAAAAGTCCATGCGGTTTAATCACTTTATGGATTTCTTTACCACAGAATCCAACTATGTGAGCATATTGGATACAATACTAAATGTACGTATGGCTGGCTACTAGTTGGTTATGTTTGTAATGTTTAAGCTTTGGAATATTTAAAACCTGACTGGTTTCCATTTGCTTGGGTTAAATCCAAGTCATAAAAATTTTACAATCTTTTCTATAATTTTGCGTTTTTTAGAAAAAGATGATATGCACAAAAATCTATCTTGCTGTCGTATTGATAAGCCCGAATTTGGAAAAGTTAAAAATCTTTAAGCTAATATTTAGATAGCTAGCTGAATTGCTTAAAACATAGATAGCCAGATTTTATAATAATAAATGAATTAGTTTATCACAAAGCTGGTAAACAAATCATTGTACTGGTAGACAAGAAAGAGTAAACTGCAACCTTATCTTAGTTTCTGTGTTTAGTTAGAAATATTTAAATATATTTTGTAGTATTCTTAGACTTACATGGCCAAAAGCTTGTGGAACACTGCTCTTTCTAAACTGAATATTGAATATTTTACAATGGTCTGGTTTGGTCTGTGTTGTCAGTAGTTGGTGCTTTGTGAACCGGTTTTTAGTTGGTCCACACAAGTATGCAAACGTCTGCAATATTTTACTTTCTTAAATAAACAATTTTATGATCGTTCCAAAAACTTATAAGCCATAATAGTGTGCAAGTTTGATAACTGGCTCGTTGGTCTAGGGGTATGATTTCCGCTTAGGGTGCGGGAGGTCCCGGGTTCAAATCCCGGACGAGCCCAAGAAAAAGTTATTTTTTTTAGATTTTGACGCTTGCAATTTCTTTTTTCTTTTATTTATTTTAATGGGCTTATAAATATTTTATTATTTTTAATATGTCTGGATTTTTTTTTGTAAATAAAAATGAAATCATTTCAAGTAATAATTTTTTTAGTCTATAAATAAACATTTAAGTCTATAACGTTAAAATAATATATATTATATATTATATTACCAAAGTTAGCAAGCTACTTGATTTTAGATAACAAAATATTATGTAAATAGGAATTATATAATTGGTTTTCTTTAGGCTTTAGATTGTTTGAGCCTAACTCTTAAATAACCAAAACAAATCTGCTTTATAAGTTTTTTTTTATATGAACATAATCTGCAGCTTTTTGATTTTATCTAAGTTACTATATTTATTTAAATGAAAACTCCATTAATTTCACTTATTTCTTTTATTTCTTCTAGCTCTTTAAAAACAAATTAGAGGAGCTGGCCGAAACGAATGACCCACTGCTTAATAAATCGGAAATCAAGTCAATATTCGGCAACTTTCTGCCCATACATGAGGTGCATCAGAGCATGTTGGAGCATTTACGTAAATTGCATGCTAATTGGCGGGAGGATTGCCTTATTGGCGACATAATAATCAAACATCGCGATGAGCTAATTAAAGCCTATCCGCCCTATGTTAATTTCTATGAGCAAATGAAGGAGCAACTGTTGTACTGTGATCGCGAATATCCACGCTTCCATGCCTTTCTGAAGATCAATCAAACCAAGCCCGAATGCGGTCGTCAAAGCTTACAAGATCTAATGATACGACCCGTGCAGCGATTACCCAGCATAAGTCTGCTACTTAAAGACATACTTAAGCATACAAGCAATAGCATAGCTGATCATGGGCGTTTGGAGGATGCGCTCAAGGCTATTAAGCAAGTGACCATGCACATAAATGAGGACAAACGCCGTACTGAATCACGCATGGCTCTCTTTGATATATTCAATGATATTGATGGTTGTCCAGCGCATTTGGTTAGCTCCAATCGCAGCTTTATCTCCAAGTGTGAGGTCAATGAGCTATCCGACAGCTTGAGCGGACGCGGTGACAATTTGTTGCTGTATTTGTTCTCTGATTCCATTGAGGTCTGCAAGCGACGCTCCCGCGGCTTCAACACAGCCAAATCCCCTAGCACAGCCAAGTCACATAAGCATATCAAGTTGATATCATTGAATACGATACGCTTTGTCATTGATATTACGGATAGCGCGCGTGCCTTTGGTCTGCTGCAGCGTGGTGACAAAGAGAAGATGTACACGTTTAGCATTAGTGATGAGGAGACAGACAAGTTGGTGTATCTCAAGAAATTGTGCTTACAAATGGCTGAGCATGCGTGTCGCACCGATGCGGTAAGTTAAAGGAACTAAACACACCTTAAAGTGAATGCATCCAAGTTAGGGAATACAGATTCTTTGTAATGCCAACGAATTGTTTGCCTAATTTTGGACGACATCAAAGCTCCAACTAATTTTATGAAAAAGTACTTGAAACCTGCTGGCTTTGAAGATGTAGATGTTGGCTTAGTGCCATAGGCAGGGGGTTTTGACTTTATGTATTGGTACCAGCCTATTCCTATGCTGTGCATTAAGACTCTACGGCTCGATGCCTTATAGAACGATTATTTTCTCACTTTCGTTGTGATAGAATAGTAGGGTACTTACGCACTTAACCAGCCACTTGATTTCAAAGTCTCTTTCTAGAATTTAGTGTTGTGCCGTGGAAAATCATAAACCTGACATTTATATGCTATTTTTTTTTGTTGTTTTACAGGACAAAATGTTGCTGTTTCGCACTTCTCAGGAACTAGAAGTGGACATAAGCGATGTTAATGTGAGCACACTAAGTAAAGCTTTCAAATTGGCTGCCAAAACGCGATTAAAGGTAAGTTATACCCGATAATCAGACACGTTTCTTATTTTGGTTCCCAATGGAAGTCGACATTTGAAATGTACTGATTATATACCAAAACCAAGCACTCATCTAAATATATGCTACATTTACAGGTTGGACGCGCATTCTCCTTCAATAAAACGCCAAATAAGCTGAAACGAGCCGTTTCCACCATGATGACCTCGCCATTTGGCAGTACCAACTCACTGACGCCTGCCAGCCAATTAGCCCAAATGCGTTTGGCTAGCTGTACGAATATAAATGTATGTAAATTCAGTTGGTTTCATATTTTAAAAAGTTTATTTACGAATTTTTGTCTATTGTAATTACAGGAAGTGGATGATGAGGATGATTGTTCCAGTATGCGTAGCAGTTCGTCATCAGCGCAATCTGAAATGCTAGTAGTACCGCCGCTTTCCGTGCTGCCCACACGCAAAAACAAGGCCGTAGTTGGTCGCATTTAGTTGCACTCCATTTGCTCTAATTATATATTCCATTGCGATTGTGTGTGTGTGTTGGAAACAAGTTCGTTTCCAAAAACTCGCTAAAATGTTTATTATAATTATAAATAATACATGCAAAGCACACACACACACACACACACACAAACATATTAAGCATTCAATTGTTTAGTTTGTAAAATTAAGAGTTTAAGTTTTGCGTGCGTTCGCTTAAATGTTGAAGCATTTTGTACGCGAAATCACGATTTTGGCATGTTAGCGTCATCGCTATAACATATATGCACTTAATTTTAACTGTAAATAGTCGTATCTAGATACTTACATTATTTGTCTGAACAACTGCCTGTTGTCGCGTCTATATGTATTCGTTAATTGTAACTAATCGTAGTGACTAAAAAAATCTACAATAACTTTAGCGTTTAATGCGCATTCACACATGATTATGAAAAAAAAAACAAATCCCACAAAATTAATGAGCCAAATGCTCTAAACAAAGCCGATCGATTCGGTTTGGTTTAGCCGCTTGGACACACCGCATAAGCTGTGAATGTTTACTGAGTAAATTTTTAAAAAATTAAATGAAATCATTTTCATTCGAACTTACGATTTTGTAGTTTGTAAAAACAATCATTTGTTTAACAGAGTATTTGTGGAGTATCTTAAATGATTGTAAACATTATTTATAATTTAAAAGAAAAATATAAAAAAGATATTTTAAATGCAAACTATTTGTATGTTTATTATTAAAGCGCTTTATCATGTAAACTTAAATCTAAATCTGTCGATTTTGAAAGTTGTACAACTGAGTTGCCATACTTTAGTGTGAGCATGCGTGTTTGTTAAAAGTCCATAAAGAATTGTTGGCAGTGCAATTTTTTTTATTTGAACTTTAATTTATACATTCTTTCGATAAAATTTTTTGACAGCATGGTACTACCCAATACTTATGCTCTTCACACATACTCAATCTGTTCTATACACTTTCTGCAATCACAAAAGTCTCTGTATACACCAAGATCTGTACATTTCTTATAACGTATAAATGGGCTTTACCACAGAATGTGCCTGGTTCATAGTATGAGAATGTAGTAGATATTGCAAACTATAAGAATTTGCATAACATAGACACTTTATTTTATGCCCAATATCTAATATAGCAGGTGCGTTAAAGCCATCGGCAGTCCAAACAGCTAAAAGAAGTTGCGAAATAGCTCATTAGATCTAAAAAAATGTACTGTAGCTTTTACTTACAAATTTTGTTGTTCTTTGCGCGTATGTTGACCACAGCACCGCATATTTCGGTGGCATGTTCGAAATTCTCACCAATCATCATTAACATTACGTTTAGCCAAAGACGATCCAAGATTGCTTTGGAACTCTTGTTTACAGTAACCAGCCAGCGCCCACCTTTGCTATTAGCCGCATCCTCCCACATTGGTCTAAAATTGTACTTTACCAAACAAGCTCTAAAATTGTGTGCTTAAAAGCAAACTTACTGTATGCCCTTTTTGAACAGCGAATAATCACAGCCCACCTTCAGTTCCGAGGGTGAATTGATGGTATAATACAATCTGCAGGCATGAAATACATTTCAATTAAAAATAGTGCGGGGGGTACACATTAAAACAGCTTACTGCCAAAAAGTTTCCACGTTATCAATGTGAGTTACTTCTTTGAGCATATCTTTCCAGTGTTTGTTACGATCATGTTCCAAATACCACAGTGACCAGATATGCTCCAAACGATGCTTTCGTGGAGGCGCCTCATCATGCTGCATTTGATTGGATGTTGCACCATCGCCTTGCTGTACTTCGGTGCTAGGCTCTTCGGTAGACACAGAACTGTTGGCTGGCTTGTAAACAAATGTACTAAAGCGTTCGTGAGGTTGTTCCATCATCTCGAACATAGTTTAATTTGAACTGCTTGGACTGAGTAATTTCTTGAGGTATTTGCTAAACTTTAGATATGATCAAATTATGTAAACCGAAAAGTTCTTAGAACATATTTTTCCAAACCGGTCGAACAAACTAAATTCAACTACAGAGTAAAATTTTGAGTTTGACAAAGATTTGTTAAGCAAAGCATACTGATAAAAATTTGTTAAAACAAATAGTAAGTACATTCAATTCGAACGAATGTAGTTTCATTATATACAGATTTTATTCAAATTGCTAAGTCAAACTATAAATTGCTGGACAAAGTATGAGGCAAACAACATGAGGCTTCAACCAGCGATCGGGTAAAAATAGTCATCTTGTTCTACCCAGAAATGTGTGAACATCCTGAAAAAAATTCATGCTTTACGAATTTAAAAAATATCGACTTTGAGGCAATGAAAAATTTCAAGGAAAAATTTTCTAAAATATGTAATTTTTTTTAATTCGCCCTGAATTTACTTAACAATTTTAATATCTTTTAAAAATTTTCGTGATTGATTTATAAAAAAAAAAGAAGTGATTTTATTTTTTTACTTATACATACAATAAAATGAATGAAAAATCATTTCACCCAGCAGAGCAGTTTCATTTTTTGCTTTGTGCATCCGATTGACTCACTCGACTGACTCGCTTTTATCGATTTTTGCCTTCTGCACTCACTCAAGTACCAGGCGAACATAAACAATAAGCAAGTTGAAGTCTACAAAAAATATCTGCAACTTAAAGTATGCAACAGTTTTATACGCTCATAGTTTAAGATAAAAAGTGTAGCATACTTTTAGTTGCCAATTTTATGGAGACTTCGACCTGCTGCATATTTCTGTTCGCTTGGTAGATCAGCTCATAGATAATCGTGAACTTAGCTCACTTGGAACCCAGTTTTGCTGAAAATGAAGAAATCTCCAAATAATATGTAACTTCAGATTTTTGTTTGCAAACATGACGATTGAGTCAACTTATTAGTTCCAAATTTGTGAATTGAAATTCCAATAAATTAAGAAATATAGCGATGATGCTTCCAAACAGCAGTTCTCTATGAATGATCTTCTGGCTAAAAATCCTTGCTAACCTAATATTCTACAGGATCTTAATCGAACTAAGTAAATGTATTCTGGTTTAATCTTATGACATATACAATTTTTTGAATGTGGAGCTTTTGGAGCTAAAGGCCTATACGCAGCACGAAATATTTGGCGAGGAATCGCAAAACTTCATATAAAAAAAAATATCCCAAATGGGATTTCGTACTGCGTGGAAAGCGCAAAGTTTGATTGCTTGCGATATTTTGAAAAGAAGGAATTGTAATTGTAGAATTGTAATGTCGTAAAGTATCTTAAAATCAATCAGTGAAATATATAGGATGACCAGATAAGAATAGGAAAAACAAAGTTTTAATAAAAGAACACTGCTGGGAGATATAAAATAGATTCTGGCTTTTTTTTTAAGCTACACCTACAATGTGTGGACTACAACATCGTAAAAATGGCATTATATAGGATGACCAGATAAGAATAGGAAAAACAAAGTTTTAATAAAAGAACACTGCTGGGAGATATAAAATAGATTCTGTTTTTTTTTTTAAGCTACACCTACAATGTGTGGACTACAACATCGTAGAAATGGCCGCCTCGGCTTCACTGGGAGTGCTTTTTGGTCGAAAAACCAGTTCTTCACTTAGTATTGAATCCTAATGGAACGTACCCATACTAAGTGACCCAATTTTTTAAATTAACGCGTACCTGGAGTTATTTGATTCACTACAAAGAGTGTTACCAGACTTTTCTATTTGTAAGTGGACCCATTCAAGCTTAAATCCATTTTTTTTACAACATTCCAATCCATTTCCTTTAAAAAGTACAAACTCACATATTTTCGGTGTCTTTAAATAAAAAATAAATTGATTTATTTTTAATTAAATATACAAATTATAAATACTGTATTTAGCTTTTCATTGCTTTTTACCTTTTGCAAATTATTTTCTGTGTTTAATTCAATAAAACATAATGTTTAATTTTTTAAGTAAATGCGTCACGCTGCAGAAACTTATACATAAAGTATAGTACATAATATATAAAATAAATTTGAATTAAAATAAGGAACACGCTAAAAACTAAATGAGAGGCACTAAGAAAAACGTACGTAAAGACAACTTGTAGTGAGCACTGGATATGAGTTAAACTATTTATTATTATTATGTAGTATGGATAACTACACCCAGAGCACAGCAGCTGCATCCTCGTTGGAGAGCGTGGAGAAACGCTGATAGCGATTGGCATTGCGATATGTCTTGGAGGGCGATTGTGATGGCGTTACGGAAGAGCACTGGCTGCTGACGGTGCTGGCGCTGGGCGAGTGCTGCTGCTGCAGCGGCACGCCCACCACATTGTTGGGATGCGCAGCGGCTAGTGTAGATTTCAGCGTAGAGTTGCGACTTTCTGTGGACACAGACAGCCGGCGGTTGTTGCCATGTTCAATTAGCGTAGAGCTGAGTGGCAAGCCCACATCATGAAAGGAGCTAATCGAGCTGAAACCACTTTCATCCTCCGTGCTGGAGCCATTGGCTGCTTTTGTAGCCTTGGGCTGCACATGTGTGTTTTCCTCGTCCGTTTCGGTTTTGGAGGAAGACGAGGCCGTTGAAGAGATGGTGGAATGCACGGAACTGTCGGTGGAGCTACGCAGTGATAAACGCGAATCACGCATATTGTTGGCGCGCAGAAATAGCATTTCAGCGCTGGGCACACTATTGCCCTTGCTAGCTGCTGGCACAGGCGATGGTGAGCTCTGCATGCCCAGCGTTGGCTCAATGCTGGTGGAGTTGTGCAGCGGTGGAGCAAGAAGTGTTAGCACAGAGCTGTTGTTGGCCTTGCACAAACGACCAACACTGCCCAGAGCCAAAGAGTTAAGCGAGGAGAGCGAGTGACGTGGCTGTGTGAGATCTGGCTGCTGCTGTGAGGTATGCAACAGATTGCGTATGGTGCGTGCCAGACGAAAGGCTTCCTGGTTAAGCTTCTCCTCGGCATCTTCCAGCGCAGTTAGACGGCACTTGACACCGCCCAACTTTTTGGGCGAACGGCGCCTGCAAAGAGGACCTATTAATAAGCAAATCTTTGTAAAAACTCTCGAACACTTACCAGGTAAAATCCTTAAAGGCATTGTAGCTGCCCGCTGGCGCAATCGTTTCATAGTTTTGTTCTTCGTTCATGGTCAGCATGGATTTGTTGAGCATCAAATTGGTGCTGCTTCTGGCACGCAAATAGGATGAACTACCAGAGCTACTTGAAGCTTCCGGCTGCACTGCACCATTTGGATCTGTTAGTATGGAGCTGCTGCCCACGCCGTGTACATGATGTAGACTCTTGGAGCGCGCTATTTGTTCAGCGCCGCCCAAGCTGTTGCGGTTGCTGTGTTGTTGTTGCTGCTGCTGCTGTTGTTGCTGTTGACGCAGTTGTTGTTGTTGGAGCTGATAGCGTTCAAAGAAGCGTGCCACTTCCTCCATAACGGCGCGATACATTTCACAATTTGTCTCCGTCTAAAAAAAAAAATAATAATGTTAAATAATTAATACTTGGTTTACTGCTTGGAAAACTAACCACAAATATAACAACTAGACTTGGTTTGTGTCATAAGTTGTGGTAAATGCAAGGGGATTTATAACACTTAATTGTTAATTATATAATAATCACATTGTAACAAGTTATGTAACTCCTTCCGATGTGCGCAAATGTTATACTGGTTCTGTGAACACATAGTCATGATCATCATCAGTAATGAGCAGGGGTAGATCCAGGGGGGAGACTCCTGAATTGTTAGCGTATACTATGATACACTGTAGTGCTTATAAAAATTACTTACTCACAAAGCGCACTTCCTTCCTATTACATATATTAGAAACTCTCTAAAAATTATTCCGTCCCGACATAAAGCAGAGGCTAAGTCCATACTCTGCACCCTGAATTGATGGTCGCACCAGTCACAAGTGACGCCGAACATTCAGGTCAAACCGCAGGAAATCGTCTATAAAATAAATGGAATGATGATCGTACTAGACGATCGAAGAATATGAGTACGTAGAGTGGCTGAGCCTGTGGGCTACCCAACTGATTAAACACAAAGCTTTGGACATGAAAAAGGCATGATGCAAAGAATTGCGCGAATTGCGCTGCGCAGAAAACATGGCGGATCGGGCTCACTTTTTGTATGGTATCTATTTGAAATAGTCGACCAATTTTGATCAAACTTCATACAAGAAGAGTAAAGACTTACACTAAGTTAAACTGACATAAATTTTGGTTGCAATAGTTTAAAAAACAAAAAGTGACAGCAAAAGTGAGCCGGTTCTCTTTTTGAGAGAGACACGATTAACGGACCTGCGCATGCGTGATCTTATTGTTGGATCATGCGAAAAGGGTATCCTTTGGAAACTGACACTCGACAATAAACTTAAACGTAGTACCATGAGAGAAGGTATTTGAGTCGAATGAAGAGGTAATGAAACAAACAGACGCTTGAGAAAAATCTATTATTTACAGGAGACTGTGTTTGCTTATTTGCCGAAAAATATTTATATGTTTAATATAAAAAGTGACTCATATATCCAACTGCCCTCGTATCACCACGTTAAGAAATCCATATACAGGAATCCATTCTCCATTCAAGGCCCCTACGGAGACACGAAAACAGCCACCTAGCAAAAAGACAGACTTATTTTGGTCACGAAAGGAACAGTGTGTCTCTAGTAGCAAAATGTGCATTTTATCGGAAATATTATCGATAATCAGCTGCTCTTTGTTTACAAATAGCTAATTTTTAAAAGGCGCAAAACAAAACATGAATTATCGTCAACGTTTATTACTTTTGCTATTGTGTGTAAACAATGCAATAATAATGACATGCATTGCAATTGAATTGTTGGATGAGGAAAAAATGCGACGAGGCAATACACAGGGAAAGGCGGAGTGTTTGGGTGACCCCATATTTAATGCGCAGAACTCAGTGTGGACGAATTGCATAGACGTATTTTAACGCACATTAATGTTACAAAAGAATTATTTTCTTATTATAGCTATTTTCTCATCCTTTCCCAACGATACGAAACGATTTTGTCGACCAACCATAAATTTCGCGTCCAAAATAAATAGCTGCACATAACGTTTTGTTTATGGCGTCAAAACCGAACAGCTGTTTTTGCTGAGTGCGCCATCTATGGTTTGCCATCAAAAAACAAAAAAACAAGCGACACTGGTCTACATACCACCTGCAAGAAAAGTTTGTGACCAAACGTTTGTGAGCGTTTTTTTTATATGAAATTTTGTTTATTTTTCGTGTCTGCGTAGGGGCCTTCAATATAAATTTGCATTATATGTTCGATTATTTATCGAGTTATCGATAACTGAAAATTGAATTTTTAATTTTTACAGTTTTCATTGATAAGCCATATCTTCGAAACGAGTAAAGATATGGAAGCAAATTTGTTTTTAAGATTTTTTTTTTTTTAAATTTTTTAGCATTTTTTTTTTTTTACATTTTTTTCTTTATTCAATATTTTATCTATCATGGAAAAAAAAATTTAGCAGCCCTATCGTCAACCTATTGCGGTGCCAAAATATCCCTTCGTGATAGCGGTGGGTATGCTCATTTGGAGAAGATCGAATTTCTTACGTAACATTCGTATCCAGTGATAAGCCGCAAGGTCGTATTTTGAAAAGTCTTAATACCTAATCGATTCGTGAGAGCCGTAATAATCCAGATCTGAATAGGTGGGTGGCGGTCACGTATTTTTGTATCAAATAACTTGAAAAATACATACAAACATCCCATTTTTGTTTAGGCGGTTTATTGGTCCTGTACAATTTTTTTGTCCATGTGTGGAACATGACATCGAACAAATATCCACCCTCAGTAGCTGCGCAAATATTTCCTACTTTTTCGGAGTCTTCCATATTTTAATGTAATATTTCGGTGGAAATTGCAGCAAATTTTGGCCTTACGCTGCGCTAGGATGACTAGCAGCGTCGTCTGTACGGTTCACGTTGAGATATTCCAACAGAAAAAAGTAAGGAGCCGATAAATCTGGAGAAGGCGGGGGCCAGTTATCGCCACTTTTCGAAATGTACAGTTCATCGAACAGTGACGATGTTCCTGGCATCGCCATCTAAGCAATGCGTCCCGATGACTCTGTCAGCGAATATAGAAGCGCCTTATGAATAAGTTATGAGTTTTCAGTAGGGATGGGCGATAGTGTATCGATATATCGGAATATCAATATTCTTTCTTTGGAAGTCGACTATTTTGTATCGATATCCATGTTAGACTATATATCCGATATCGATATTTTCATCCGATACTGACGATATTTACGAATTCCACGCCAAAATTAAGCGTGCAAGGTGGAATGGCCACTTTGGGCATAGAAAAAGATTTGACAACATTCTGGCTAAGTCGCTGCACATTACCATTTCATCAGAAAAATTATTTTTTGGAAAGCACATTGTTGCCGTGAGCAATCCTGTATTGTATTTAGATACGGAAGATCCAAAAAGTATTGCGAAAACGGAGATGAAAGTTTTTTTTTTTCACGCCAACAGTCTCCGCTGGACTCCAATCCACTAACCATATGGGAGCCCCTGTCGACACAATTCTTGAATCTTTACAAACTAGCAAGGATATTTGTTCCGGCTGTTGCGACGTCTGTTACCTCGGAGCGACCATTTTCCCTTGCAGGGAGAATAATGACCGACGAACGGAACCGGCCTTTGGCTTGTGTAGACGATTCTTTGGAGCCTTTTTTAATTTAAACTAAAAACCAGCCTTTTGCAATAATTGTAAGAAATCCAGATAAACTGATTATTTGTATGTGTCTGAATTTATGTATGACTTATTATTTTAAAACTCATATTATGCATACAAATTTTTTGGGCGAGATATCGAGGTATCGATATTGTTTGGTCGATATATCGATTTTTTACATCGGTTTCATCCGATACACATAGATACTAAATATCGATATTCGAGTACGCGATGCCCATCCCTAGTTTTCAGTCCACCAGTGGATCATTGTTGAGAAGTTACTCGTAAAGTAAACGTACAATTTCTACGGATCCTCGGGGGAAAATGGCTTGAAAGTGTTTCGCGAGCTCTGAAATATATACACTTCGAAGTGAAGAACCCCGTTCAAGACCAAATCCTGGATCCGCAGCTGGTTCCATAGTTAAAATTTGACTGAAATGACGCTTCCAATAAGCGCTTTTAAGTTTTTGTATTATATTTTCATGAAATTTTTTTTGTATATATCCTAACTTTCGACTAATTATACATGTGTGCTGCAAAAATCATCCAAAGCTTCTGGAAAAAAAATTGTAACAAATGTATTCATTTTAAAACTTGAAACATTTTCTTTACAAATTTTGGTATATTTTCATCTTTTATTTGGAAGTGTCCTCAGCTATGTCTAGTTTTTCATTTTCTGCATAATACTTTATCTGTAGCCTATAACTCTTTCTTTAAAGCTCAATAAGTTCTTTAATTAGCTTTCCTAAGATTAATAGAGTGTAACTCTATACTCCCAGCTGATAAATATTTTTGTAGTTTTCGTATAGCTCTAATAGATCTCTGCTGTGTTTCTTTGTAAAAGTTTAACATTATTTTTACGCTGCTAACTGTTACACTCCTATTTTATATAAATACTTAATTATTCGAAATATGTAATTTGTTATGTTAAAATGTCATCTACGCCTTTATTCTATTCGTAAGTTATGTCTTTAGCAAGTGGCAGCACTTTCTCAAATAAAAGCTAGGGCGTGCTGTGCAAGGTCGTTGAAAATAAAAATTTCGATATGCTACACTACGAAATGGTTTACGATCTTCCATAAGTTACTGTGCTTTAAACAATCTACATGTTAATTTGGTAACGTTTTCTTTTCGTTAGATTTATCGGGTTGCCCACAAGCGACACATCTAACGAGCTTTGGTAGCAACAACTTTCACTTCCAAATCAAATCGAATCGCATCGAATCAGCTGCAACATCATCTTACAGCCGTTAACCGAAATTCTTGTCCAAAATTTAATGCTTCACAAAGCTTTAAAAAAATAAAATCTAAATGTTGCTTAAATTGGAGTGCTAATTAGATATGGCAGCTGCTAAAGGCGTTGCCAAATTGTCTGGCATCTGCCCAGCTGTTGAGATGCCACACCTACAGAGATGCATGCAATTTTTGGAACAATTGGCCAACAACTTTATACCAGTATGCTACATAGTCAAAGCCAAGTTGGCTGGCAATTTACTTGGCCAATACTTTTGGCCTCTGTTTGTTTTTGGGATTTTCCATTTTGGTCTTTTTATTGCACTTTTTTTTTGTTTTTTATACCCTGTACCTATAGGTACAAAGGGTATACTAGGTTTGTGCAATGTATGTAACGGACAGAAGGAGGCGTGGCAGACCCCAAGTCCTTTATACCAAAATGCTTATCATAACCTCGGGTAGCGATTGAGCCATGTCCTTCCGTCCGTCCGTCCGTCCGTCCGTATGAACGCCTAGATCTCAGAGACTATAAGAGCTAGAGACACGAAACTTTACCAGCTGGTGCGCATATTTCCTAAGCAGATGAAGTTTGTTGAATCATGTCAATATCTTCCCCCGTTCCCCCGCAGTAGAGTTTCGCGGTTTTTAGCCACACCGTTTAGAATTTTCTCCTGAAATTTAACAGAGCGATGCGTTGTAGCTACATGCATCTATGTGTAAAAAATGAACAAAATCGGACAAATACAACAGAAGTTATAGTCAAAAATGTGCAAATTTCCCCACCCCTTGCCAATAAACTGCGTCAATATTTGACTCTACGCAATTATGGCTACAACTGACCTAGAATCACAATTTTTGGTAAGCTCATTCATGTGGCTCTAATGAACAAATCCACATCCAAATTTTATCGATGCGGTCCCCCCACCCCCCGCAATCCATTTACCGTGTTTTCTCCCACACCCCTCAACATACCAACTTGAAACTTACCCCGTATACTTTTAATAAACTCTTTGTTGTAACATTCGAGTTTCATCAAAATGGGTAAAAATTTAGGGAACTTATAGGTATAAATATCGATTTTCACAAAAAAAAAATAAATTCCAATTGGAAAGTTCTTAGACGGAATATGCAGGAACAATTTTTTTGACACAAAAGGTACAGGGTATTCCACTGTCGGGCACCGCCTCGACTGTACCACATTTTTTTTTTTTGCAAATATCTCGCTATCTGGTTGCAACGATTTTCCATGTTGGCGTCTCTTGCAACTGATTATGTAACTATTGTTGTTGTTGTTGTTGCTGCGGTTTGAAATCGTTGCTAATTTTTTTCGTAGTCGTTTTTTTTTTCCCCCCCGGTTTTAAAGCAGCTGCTTAAATTTTTGACTTTTGTTTTTATCTATTTACTATTTTGGCGTGTTTAAGTCGGCTCAGTTGGGGATTATATGAGGTGTGTGTGTGTGTGTGTATGTTTGTGATGTGATGTGTTGTATGTGGTATGGTGAGGTATTTGTGATTTATTTGTATTGCATTGATGTTATATGTGGAAATGCATATTTGTATCCTTTCAGAGAGTATGTTTATTTGGTCATGCAGTTGGGTAGCCAACAGATAAACCAGATAAATGTAGAAATAATTACAAGCCTAGACTTGACGAACAAAAAAATCCAATAAATTCTATTTTCTTATCAGAGAATGTCACTCACTAAAGGTATTCTCAGTACTCTCATTTAGGAAGAATTTTCGCTGAAATATGATAGATTCGATGAAATAAATATAAAAATTAACAAATATATCAGTGCAGTTGAATTTAAGGGAAATTCGCTTGGCGAATATATGTATGATATTTTAAACTATGCATATAATATAATCTTCAATGCGTGCGCCAAATCCATTCAGCTGTACGGCAGCGAGACATGGCTGACCTCACAACGAATGACGCAAAAACTCCAGTCATTCATAAACAAATGCCTGAGAATTATAAGACCTCAAGCTATGTACTAACGAGGTCCCAATTCATTCACTTAGAAGACGAAAATGGACGTGGATTGGCCATGCTCTCAGAAAAGATCACGACAGCATAGTCAGAATGGCTTTGGAATGGAACCCCCAAGGAACCAGGCGGGTAGGCCGACCAAAATCACTGCAAGAATTGTCGCAAAAGAAACAGCGACAAATAGAGTCCGATGAAAGGCTCTTGTAGAGGCCCTAAGCTCTCAAAAGGAGTAACAAATGGGGGAAAAAAAAAAATTATAAATTTTTCTAAATGTTTAAAAATATTTTTTTAAAATATATTTTTTTACATTTCCCTCTCATTTAAAATAAGTTCTTTTCAGTGGTTTTTAACGTGAACACAGGTACCAATTTAAAGACTTCTTCATTGGGTTAGATCGAGGTCTAATTATTGAGAGGCCTACTACTCCGGGGCCCACTTTCCAAACATTTTCGCCGATCGTATCGATTTGACCCTAAGCTTGTGAATTTAATTATTTATTTGCATAAGGAACAAAAAACTGCCCTCAACAATTTTTAGAAACTAATGATGCAGATAGATTCGTTACGGCTACTTTAAATTCTTTCACTTTTTTATTTAATTTTGACGAAATAACTTAATATTTTTGAACCATTGCAATTTTTCGATGGTCCTATGCTCCACTAGGAGTAACAGGACATAAGAAGAAGAAGAACTGCCATTTTTGCTTTAAAAAAATTGTTATTTTTGCTTAAAAAAAATTATGAAATTTACAAATTTTTTTTTTTAAGTAATAGTTTCTCTCTTTGTTCGTCCCTCTTTTATATGAAACAACAACAATATGAATATATATATGAATGTGCAAGAATCTTTAAAAAATAAAATATTAATTTTTTTTTTTTAATTTATAATAAAATTTTTTTTGTCGAAAGAAGTTTAAAATTATTTATACAACGAGGAATTTAGTATTTCTCAACAAAAGATTTTTAAGTATCATTTTTTTTTTTTAAAACGTCTTTTTATCTCTTCTTCATATGCTGTAAATAATTAATTTTGTGCAACAATGATTTAAAAAAAAAATCGAATATTTTATTAGTTTTTTTTTTTTTTTTTTTTTTTAAATTGTGAAATAAATTTTATTGTCAAAAGACGTCAAGAATTATAAAAAATGTTTATATATTTTATATAATAAAGAATTTCTTCTGAATATGATTAAATTAATTTACTTAGTAGGTAAATCTTAAAATATGAACATTGCTCATTCAAGGACTTTTTAATTAGCAAAAGAATTGCTCAAGTATAAATAACAAAGGATATATTATCAGCACTTTGTGGAATCTACATATATAAAATATATTAATTAAAAATAAAATAAACTGCTTTTAAGACTGATTAAATAATCAGTAGAAGCTCTTTAAAAAAATACTAAATTATTGTGTAACTAATGTAATTTTTGAAACAATTTAATAAAATGCATTTATAATGTTTCTCTGATAATTTTTTTTTTTAATTTTGTCGATAAATATTAAAAAATTGGCATTGTTCAACAAAAGTTTTTTTTATTATTCGATGTTGCTTTGTTACAACTTATTTCTTGACCTAACAGCTGGAGCTGCTGAGCGTAATTTTCGGATTTACAAAAAAAATTGAGATAATGAAGAACCCATTTTGAAAAATTACCCCCCCCATCGCTCATGACTTCCCAGCCTACAATAGTTTTGAGCTGAACTTTTACTGGCTGCGAAATCAAGAGCTATGAACTAGTTGAACCCACTCCCTTTTTGCATAGAAAGCAAGTCCAAAAAGTGTATCTAAGAAATTAATCTAGATTAAAGGATTTCAAAACTATTGTGTTCACATTATAAGATTGCACTTAAAGAGTATTTAGGCTCTTGCATTCAAGGTTTTATTTTCGTTTTTTTTTCACTTTACATTGTTATATGCATTTGGTTATGGCTCGTTTAATTTATTAATGTAAATACTACTAATGAATTGGGACTTGCAACCTGAAGTTCGTGTTAAAAAGCCATTTGATAGCCAAACAACAAATCAAGGGACTTTCAATTAACAATCGAATATGCATAAATAATGCATTAATAACGTAAATCATATATTACATACAATTTACTACAAACACAAAGCATGTATCTATGTAACTCATTAATCTACTATGACTTCCGCTCAAATGCTAAGCAAATACTTCCTGCGTAGTTTTGACACCTTAAAAGCTCGACTCTCCATTAAAAACCCATCAAAATTAATACATTGTAGCCACAAGTTGAAGAGACAATAGGCTTGTCTTGTGGCTACGAAATTGAAATACTCTTTTGTTTGCAATACATATATGCAGCCACAAACCAAACCAATTTCTTCAATAATTTATAATACCCTAAGTGCGGCTAGGGTAAGAGCATGTAAATGGCAATTTCCCGCAAAGAGGCGGTTAGCGACCGACAGACCCGTTTTCAACATTTTCCAACAACCCAGCAGCTACGCATAAATTATGTTTTTCACCAATCAATCGATGCAATCAATCAATATGAAAGTCAGCTACTATGTGGTCCAGTGTTTCGGTCTGGGCCTACCCACACTTGATGCCTACCTGGCCTGGACAGATTTGTTGTTGATGTTTTTTGTTATTGTAATTTATTGAGAGATTTTTCCTTCAATAATGTTTGCCGGTAGACGTGAAAAAGTTTTTCTTGACCGCCATTTCGAGCGTCGCGCTTTAAAGTAACCCAGTTTTGTTTTTCTTTCGTTGTTATGATTTTATTTTACGCAAAAGTTTTCCGCGCACATTCCTGACGCACACGCACACACACACACACACGTAATATGCAACAGTGGCTTAGTGAAGGGGGAGCGGGTGGAGTTGGAGTCTATGATTAATTTTTAATATTTATAAGTTTCTAAAAAGGAAAGTTCTTTTTTTGCTCATCAAAAAAAAGATTTTTGCTCAAGAAAAACTTTCGAGTCCAAACATTTTTTTTTTAATTTTTGTTGTAAAAATTTTCATTTGCAAATACATGTAACAGGCAGAAGGCGGCGTGGCAGAGCCAATAAGTGTATGTATTCTTATCAGCAATCCGAAGCCGAATCCATATAGTCATGTGAGACTGTCAGCTCGTCCGTATTGACAAATGGATCTTAGAGACTATAAGGGACCGTACCCATACTATGTGACCCAATTTTTTCCCTTTTTTTCAAGCATCCCCAGTCCTCCGCAACAGTTTTTTTTACCATTTAAGGGTTCTAGGCAGCACGAAATATTTCGCACGGAATGACAAAACTTCATATAAAAAAAAAAATCCCATTTGGGACATCCCATTCCCATCCCCTGCGTATACATAGGCCCTTACCTAGAAACTTTTCTATACAGCTAGTCAAAACTCGTCACACATATCTTCTAAAATTCATTACCGACATAGTTGCTTATAAAGGGTCATCAATCTTGAGGTTTTTTTTTTGATAAATAACTCGCGAGTACTGTCAAGTTGCCATGTGTTTTTTATTCAGTTTTCATTGCCATTTCATCATGGAGATTGGAACCTCCGCATGGACGAAAGGGGTTTTGAAAGGGATTATCTTTAAAATTTGAATGGCAAGAATGGTTTTTTCTATTGATAATAAAGATTTTCCGATTCATTTGAAATTTTTGTGTTTTTTTGCATTTAAAAAAAAACAACTCAATATTGATGACCCTCTATCTAAATCCGATAGAAAATTCTGGGAGTTATAGCCAAAAATTACCATACTTAAAACACTTTGCTTAGAAGATCATTTAAAAACTGCTTTGGAACAGGGGATTTTAAAGTGTGGCAGGCACGAGTGTAGCACTCTCAAAATCTTAGAAATTATGGAAAGTGCAGGAAATAGTATGGCCGGAACGTCGCGACGTGCGAAACACGCAGGCGTCGGAGCCCCCTTGTTTTCTAAAGAGTTGAGTAATCATAGAAATAATATCTGCGATGCATAACTTCGGTTATACCCAATATTTTCGAACAAATAAGGTCTCATTGGCAATTAATGTATCTAAATATTGTCCCTAAAATTAAATTAAATTAAAGAAATAAATGTAAACCAAAAAATGGGGAGTCACAAAAAAAATGTGGGCATTACTCCACTAGCTTGGTCAAGGCACCATATTTTCGGAAGGTTCCAAAAAGTTATTAAGAGGCCAGATTAGATTAAACAAGTTACCGTATTATCGATTATTAAAATAGGCCTACAAAAAGTTATTGTAACTTCACATGTGATAGGACAACTATGGCAACCCCAGCATACCAATTAAACGAGGTATTTTGGAGAACCCTGACGTTTTTTTGACCTAGAAATTTGAGACATAAAATGCATACTATATATAAACATTGTCGTAAACCGGGAATCGAAAAAGGTTTTTTAAGGTTATGTTATATAAAATAAATCGATTTACGCGGAGGTCAGACCACGATTTTGGGCTTGCTGAATCCGAATCAAAAGTCCAAAAACCACCAGCACGGCAGGGCTCTAAATGCCTTTTTACGAAATATTGCGGAGGCTACCTCAGACGGACTAGAAGCTTGGATTTAGATTCAGCGTCCCCCAAAAATGTAAAAATAGTTCGAAAAACAAAACTCAAAAAAATGCTATTATAGTAACTCGTATGCCTCCCCTTTTGCAAAAAGCTATCTACGCCACTGTTGCACACATATTGATGGATGCTTGCAATAAAAAAAAAATATATCACTGATTATTTTGCAATTTTCTGCTGCTACGCTGACTGCGCTGCTCTGCTCTGAGCTGTTCTGCTCGCTTTCCCAGCCAACTTTGTTCAAGCGCATTAAATGCGCATTAAATTGAAATGAAAGCGTAAACATAGTATCGCAGTATCTCAGTATCTTCGCATTGCAGTATCTTTGTATCTTATTGTTATTGTTGTTGTTGCGGCTGCTGCAGTTGTCTTCGAGCTGTTGTTGTTGCTGTTGTCTATAGAATCTTGTTGTTAACTGATTGAAAGTGTTGTAAACATTTGGTGCGTAATGCATTCAAGTTGAAATGAAGTTGACCAAATAAAGAAAGTTGAAGGTCATAAAAACAAAGCTTGGAAAATGGAAAATTGAGCACAACTGAAACCAAGCTAAGCTAAGCTTTGTATCTAGGTTACTAGTACCATGCGCTAAAATCACTAATGGGCTAATCTTGCGGAAAAATGAGAAAAACTGCCAAACAGATAAAGATCAGCAATCAATTTGGAAATCTTTCTAGTATATGGGAAAGTGTTTTTTTTCTGTGCTGGTTTTTTGTAAATCTCATCAGGTACATCTGATAAATAGGTTTTTAGCTATAAAGTAATTTAAAAAGCAGGTTAACGTATAGGGGGTTCTAGATTGCAATATTTGCTATGCTTGCAAAAAAGGGAGTAGAAGACGCGGCAGAACCAAGCCCCCACAAAAGAGAAACTAACGGCTGACTAAGGAATTCGACTCAGACTTTACTGAAGATTAGTTTTAATGGTAGCGCTTCAATTGCAGATCCGCCTCTGCTCTATATTGACTCGATTTTCTCGTCGGTCCGACTACACCGTTCTAACAACTAGTTTCCCGATACTATCCAAATTTTATAGCACTCAGATAAAGTTAATTGAATCGTCGTATACAATATTGGTCCACCTTCCCTTTAGACACTTCTTTGGTTTACACCAGGGAAGGTAGTTACACCCTGTCTTCAATGCCAACCGTTTTGATTTCTTTAGGAACTGTTAGAACTTAGTTTGACCGTCCAGGTGTCACAAAATAATTCCAAAAACTTTAACTAGAGAAACGTGTAAAATTCGGTAGCTCGTCTGAATAGTTATTTGCATCTAAGTGATCTCGAACACAATCGAGTGCCACTTCAATCTTTATTCTTTAATTTTATCAAATTCTTGATCTTTAAGCAGATTTTACGCCAATTAAAATAAACAAGCAGCGTTTCGATCCAAGTCCCATTTCTGTACTAGCTTATCTACAACAAGAATCTACTCCAATCCAAATGACACTAAAATAGGTACTTCCTCAATAACAATTCAATAAATACAAGCCAGCCTTATCTCGGCTCTTTCAAACTTAATCTCTATAATACAATGCAGTCAATCCCGTCAATCTAAGTTCTCTGGGTACATCAATGGACAGAACAATTCAATAAATTCTAGCCCCCGAAGCTTTAGAAAGGAAACGAAAAATTAACGCAGCTGTTAAAAACAAACTTCAAAGCAATAGCAAAAGAAAAGAAAAGGAAATGGCCATGGCAAACAAAGACAATCTGGTATAGACATTGTCGATAGCGTTGACCAGAGGAGTCGAGCCGGCGATTCGGTTGGGACCACCGGGCCTATAATTAAGCGTGAATAAGAATGTGCCGCCTAATTGTCGTTGTGGCTCTGATGTCTAGTTGGCTTTGTCTGCTGGCAATGCCCTTACCTTAACCAAAAGCCAAAACAAGAAACAAAAACAAATCAAGGAAATGCCACATATATACGAGTATGTAGGTATATACTATACATACGATAGATAAAAAGTAGATGTTTAGCAAACATATAAGGGTAATTCTTTTATAAACCAGAGAACAATTTCCATATCAGAGATCAACAATTTTTTTTTGAAGAAATTTTTAAGTTCCTTATAATAGACTTACGTTTTTCAATCTTACAATATCTTTGGAGGAAAACGCTATTAACCTAGTTTAAAGTTTGGAAAAGGGATCAAGTGAGAAAAATATGGTGTGTAGGACCAATTCGTAGCGCAATGATGAGTTTTACGATGACGACTTAACCCAAGCGTTCCCTTGGTGGAAAGCATTCATTTATCGCAATGTTTTTTTTTTTTCAATTTTCAGAATAATGTACTCTAAATATCGGCTGCCATTACCTTGATATCGGATATAACTTAATCGGTTTGAATTCCCCAAAAGAAATTCACTGCTCTTTCGCGTGAGATAACTAAGCCTTCAGCATTTGCGAGAGCCTTGGATCATTTATGACTATTCTCCAAATTTCGGTAGACCATGCTATGTCTCATTTATTAAAGTTTACTTGGAAAGCAATTTAACTCAATTAGATGAAAAAAATTGCGATGCGATAGGGGTGTTACCGCCAGGAACCAAGTTGCTTTCACATATTTTTTTGATGGAACCATTTGGTATAATGGACCAGAGGGCCAAGCTATTTTGAAAAGATGCACCTTTACTATTTGCTGCCGTCATTGGCTTAATTTTCAATTTTTTCTGAATTGAGCGATGATACCTGGCGGACGACTTTGGGATACCCTGTATTATTACTTCCTTGGTAATACCAAGGATACCCTGTACCGCTTCAGAACTCCTAACAGATATTTATTTGCCAAATTTGTTTACGATATCTTCATAAAAACACGAAACAAAACGAATTTTGCAACAAAAAGTTTTTTTTCGACCCATCGGTCTTATGGGTGCTATATGATATAGTCAACCGATTTTGCTAAAATTAGGTACAGTGCTGGGGAACTCTAAAAAACTCTCTTTTTGTTACGATATCTTCATAAACAAACGAATAATCCATCTTAAACTTTTTTTTTTTTCGAGGTCCCCTGAAACACCATTATGGGAGCTATATAATGCAAAACCGATATCAAAAAAATAAAATAAACTTGTCTCTTATGGAGTAATAAGGGATCTAATCTGTTTGGTTGATCTAGCTAGTACCATCTCTGAGATCTAGGCGTTCATACGGACGGACAGACAGACGGACGGACATACAGACGGACATCGGTATATCGACTTCTCTAGTCACCCTGATCATACTTTAGGTAACT
Organism: Chymomyza fuscimana; assembly: GCA_949987675.1. Lineage (NCBI taxonomy): Eukaryota > Metazoa > Arthropoda > Insecta > Diptera > Drosophilidae > Chymomyza > Chymomyza fuscimana. The sequence continues at coordinate 5,353,565 of OX465089.1, forward strand.
TTGGGTGGTCTCAGACGTCTCCTTCTGTAGGTTACATACATTTTCGTCTTGCACAAAACGATCCAACAAATCAGATCAGGCTGACATAGCAATCAGCTGAAAATGATACGGAGGTCCTTGCCAAAACTGCTTAGTTCTTAGTTTCTTATTTCAGCAAAACAGTTTTCAAGTTTTTTAGTTTGCTCCAAATCTATTTGGTTTGTAAAAGAATTCCCCATACGGCTAATACTATAAAACACATGCAGCAAGAGTTGCCACTTAGCGTGGCGCTGAAAGCCAGACAGAAAAAGAGGAAGAGACAACAGTAACAAAAGGAGAGAGTGAGAATGGCAAGAAGAGTGAGTAGAACCAACAGACACTGTTGGCAATCTCCGGTACACTCCGGGTACACTGGCATTGAGTTATAATTATGACTAAATTAGGCGTGAGAACAACAACGACATCAGACAAGTTGCAAGAGTGAATGGATTGTTGTTGTTGTTGTTGTGTGTGTGTGTGTGTGTGTGTGTGCTAAGTCAAGGGAACAGGTTGAAGTTGAAGTTATTTAGAACGTGGACAAGCTAATATTAGAAAAAGAGTGGGCCGACGGGGGGCACACTTGGCATTTAACACAAGACAGAAATCCGTTTTGTTGCTCCCAATAAAGTCACGTTTGCATGAAAAGTTTGTGTCTTAAGTCTTTGGTTTTTTTTTTTTTGTAAGCATTTTATATCTGTTCAGTCTGTTGGGAGGGTATACTAGATTGGTTACAGTATATAAAGCCATACATTTTTAGTGTATCCATTTAATTCTTAACAATTTAATTTAAATAAACATAAAAAAAAATTTGATTTTATTGGATAACCTAGTGTTACAATATTAATAAAATAAAGTAATAATAAAAAAAATGGATTTCCATAACAGATTTTGATTACAAGAAAATTTAGGTTTTGTGATATCATTTTAATTTTTTTTGTTTTTTTTTTCTAATAAGATTGTTTGCTGAGATCAGAATGTTTTTGAACAACGACGGACAATGACGAATCTTCAGAAAATCCATTTTTTTTTTTTAGCTAAATTGGTAGAAGTAATGTCCCGAAGTGATTTAAAAAAAAAAAGAAGCGTCGGGCGTATGGCACCCCGCCGTGCGGTCGGGCCAGTTTTAAAACTTTAAACGTTTTTTTCTTGAAACCATTTTTTTTTCGAATGGCTGCATGAATGACTCAGTCAATTTTTATGCGATCGATTTGAAATTTTAACAAAATCCCTATAAGATAATTTTCTAGTGAACCACGTAGGATGTTGTCAAAATAATAAAGACTTTTTATTTTACAACTCATTTTTCATGTATTTTTATTGACGAGAAAAATATTTTATTTTTTTTCAAACTTTGGAAAAATTTATTTTTGTAGCTCAAATTATGTATAATATCGTCATCTATTTAGATTTTGAGTATAAAATAAAGTTTCTTTGAAAAAAAAAATAATCGAAAAATTACCTTAAAGAACCATGTTTCCACACTGGTGTTATCCCTTAAGTAGATTTAATTTTCAAAAACTCAGATAAAAACAAAATCTAAATAATGTACTATTTAGGAAAATTTGACATGAAAAATCTAGACCAAACATTTTATAGAGATTGTCAAGCAGTGTCACCAGTTAATGCAATTAAATTCCTGAAATATCTTGCGACCGATTTTTGGAGATGTAGGGTTCAATACGTTGATTCGAATTCGTACTTTTATATAAACATATCCGTTCTGGATTTTGATTCCAACTTGTCAATTTAACAATGGAGTAAAATAAAAGTTAGACTAATAATAAAATATCTACAGGAGGCTTTGGGAAAAATTATGCATATAAATTGCAATGCTAAAATGAAATGTCGGAATCGGAAACCAGAACAGGTATGATAGTTAGTGAACTATATATCAGAAATTTATACGCATTCGTATGAGTTCACTTCATCTGATTAAATAGACTTCAAAACAAGAATACACAGGTAATTTCACATTTTTGGAAAGAAAATAGGTGAAAGGCAAAGCAGAGCCTGCCTACAATTGGTAACAGAACATTAATGACTTTATCTAATAGAACGCCAAATCAAGCTACTAGGGAAGTAAAAGCAATTAACATATAATAAAATTATAGCTATGTTTCGCAATATTTTTTGTATCCCTGAAATGGCTTGATCTGGACATCCTAATTGTGTGAGCTGAACAGGTTGATGAACCGAACTAGACTGTAGTAGTAAAAACAAGGAAAAAACGCGAAAAAATAAAGCGGAAACTTCTAAATATTAAAATATATTTTTATATCTTTTCCAACACTGTCTCTAAAAATTAGAATTATATCTTAGAATGTGATTAGATATACCTGACTTGTTTGTTAAAAATAAACGTTAAAAAGAAAAAGTAAGGAAAAGCACAAAAAAAAAATATACATATATACTTATAATAATTCTATCATGAGAGGTTTCAATAAACGAATTTATTTAAAGACTTAGCCAAAAGTCTTGGCAAGCCCCCAAGAAACTCTCTTTCTGGTTCTTTAAAAAAGTAGATTGTCCAATGCAGTGATTTGAGATCGCAGCGACAGTACCAGTTTCTTATCTAGGCCATACATAAATGGGATTTTAAGCACTTTTTTATGGCAAACCAATAACAATCAATGAGAGCCTTTTAAATAATTTTTCTTGTCCAATGTTAATGAATTTTTTAAAGCCAATAAAAATAATTGTTATAACCAATAGACCAAGTTATCGCCATATTTGTTGGACCATGCCCCGTCAACAGCGCTTGCGGTCACTATTATGGTATATCTTTTTAATAGCTCATCCAAAATTACTCAACCAAAAATAAGTCATTAGTTTTATTGATAATTTTATGACTGACTATTATTTTTATTCTTATTCAGTCTAAAGTTCAGCGTAGACTAAAGCATCTACAAAATTTATATCCGCAAAAAGTTAGTCGTGCGGCAAAAGTTTCGTATTAATTTACATTCGATATATGAGTTATTTGCATTCGATATATATGAAGTTTGTTCTGTTACGTTTGTGAATTTTGGAAGTGCACACAGGCCTGAAAAAAAATATTTTTCAGGGTGTCCTCATTTGCAGTATCTAAAATACTAGCTGGCATAAAGATTTCTACTCTCTACTTCCTTACTCTACCCTTTCTGGATCGGAAATAAGAAAATTTTTGCAATGAAATAATTTTAATCCAAAGAATCTGTAATCTGAAAAATGCGAAAATAACTAGTCAGGGTAAATTAAAAAGAAGCAGCATCTAATCTTATTTCCTACTCATAAAGGAATTTCTTAAATCTTACATCTCGAGAGCTGCAGAAATAAGAGAAAGTATGGTTCTTTTGTGTTGAAATAAATGCTGCAATTACATCCCACACTCGTAGTGTTAAGGTAGTACATATAGGATTTGACACTAAAAATATTTTTTCATAAAAAGTTTTTCCGGCATTAGTCGTAATTTTCATCTTTTTTTTTTTTGGCACTCAGAGGTTCAACAAAAACGAATCCGAACATTTCATTCGGATTCGTTTTGAAACCGAATGTTTGGTGCTCCCAATTTTACCAAACCGAATTTTTCGTGTGGTTTGAAACCGTATGTTTTTTTTGCAAGAGGAATTAAAGCGAATCGGCAAAATAGGTTTGAAAAGTACAAATTTAATACTGAAATAATTTTTTAAATATTCTTTGATATTCTTAAATTACATTTTTTCCAATTTAAAGTTAAATATTCATTGAAAATAATTTTTAATAATTTATTTTCTGACTCAACCCAAAAAATAGCATGCACAGTCAAAACGAATTTTTTGCTGTGTTCGTGTATGTATACTAGAGAGCTGCGCAAGCACTGCACAAATGTCTTGTAAGCCATCAGCTGTTATTTCAAGCACTTCATGTCTTCGGCTTGAACAAAACAAAACAAATACTTCAGTGTCAAGAGTGCTTGGTTAACAACAAGCAATAGAACATCAAAACAAAAGTGAAACAGAACAAACCTCAAGTAGAGCAAAATGGAAGTAGAACCAAACTGAAGTAGAACATTTCAAGCATAGTAGAACGTTTTTGCTGTTGCAATGTTTTTGGTGGTGGTTTTTTTGACTACGCAGCACGAAATATTTCGCACGGAATGACAAAACTTCATATAAAAAAAAATATCCCAAATCGGATATCCCAAAGCATAGGCCTTTAAGGCGTATACGCAGCACGAAATATTTCGCGCGGAATCGCAAAACTTCATGCAAAACCGGTGCCCCACCCTTTCCCCCCTCTCTACAGGCCTAGTGACAGGATTCCCGTGTTACACAAAGAAAATTTTTCTTGTAACAAAAATAGCTAAATCGTGTTTAATTTCAATAAATATTGTTGCTACAGTAATATTTTTGTGTAATTTTATTTAAAAGATACAATAATAAAGAACTAACAATTTTTTAATGAAAATTTAATTTAAACAATATATAGCAATAAAAAGGTGCAGAGCTGTGGCAACCATGTCAACACAACAGCAGAATTTATCGGAAAAATAAGGCAAATATGCGAATTTATCGAAAATAAAAAGGGAAATAATAATAATGCAAAAACGAATCCGAATAAAATTTTTTAGTTTGGCTTTTTCGCTTTCCGGAGCACGTCTGATTATTGCAATCTTCAAATTTTGGTTTTTATAATCGTCAAACCTAGACTAAGTGTAAATTTAAGTGAATTTTTTTTGGAAAGGAAATTATTACTAAAATTGGTTTTTTTTAACTACGGTCCAAGGAAACTAATATTATGTTTTTTTAAAAAATAATTGTGGGTGTCCAAATATCAAAATTCTAGTCATCCACTTGGAACGGCATGATTTAAAATTTCAACCAAAATAATGATATTTTTAAGTTCTAAACAAAGTGCTCTATGATTTTCTATGGCTTGGTAATATGAGGGTATTCAAGTTTTTTTTTGTTTTAAATCACATTTTTTTTTTTGAAATATTTATTTTCCCAGCGTTCTTGTTTTTTGTTTTGTTTTTGCTCACCTGCTTCAATTGCCATTGCAATGTATCCACCTGATTTTGCAATATGACCGCCTCGACATTTAAAGTTTGCTCATGTGGCGCTGTGGCAGCCACCTGCTGTTGTGGCAGCAACTCATAGTTGTGATTGTTGGGTGCGCCACCGTTCGAGTTGGCATCCTGAAAATGTTGTTAATAAAAGATACAAAATTTTAGTTATAATTATAAATAAGCGTTAAATTAACTGACCATCTCATGAGACAGTGAAAAATAGAAAATGTCAAAAATGTTGTCAACCAACGTGTTGCCAGCCATATTAACACCATCATGGTAGGTGTTAGCCATAACTTGGGTGGCTTGTTTGGCTTTCTTCTTTGGGTTTTCATGCGAAATCGTAAAAACCAAAAATGCATTGGCAATGCCGAGCAAAAGCCAAAAGCGGAAAACTTAAAAAAAAAACCCCAATCCAAGCTAACTCTACAACTCATGTACAATTAATTAGAGAAATTATTTCATAGCCAACGCGTCTGGCCAATGGCCACTTGGTCTTGGTCATATATTTGTTTTGTTTTTTTTTAATACTTGTTTGTTGTTGTTACTTTATTAATATTTATTTTTAACACCGTATTAAAGAAAAAAAAAAAAAAAAATGGCAAATTACTAGCAATAAATTTCTGGTATACTTAAAATTTTTAACATTTATTCAAGCATATGAAGCAGTCCATCCATCAACTTGGCAGAACTTGTTTTGGAGTTATGCGCCATGTTTCACGTTTTTTCATATATAACTTTGTTTTAGTTTTTCTTTAGCTTAAGCTTTATTTTCTTTACTTTATTTTTTTTTTTTTTTGTGCATTTATGACTTACTTTTTCTTTTGTAACGCCATTTTTTCAAAGACTTTGACCCTGGTGTAAAGCAATCTTGCAGCTAGTCAAAACATACGCAGATACTCTTAAAAATTCTGCTAAAGATCTTGATTTCCATTTGGAATTTTTTAAAGTCATAAGTGTTGTGGAGTACATTTCAAGGGCCAAATGGAACTACAGTTCTGATAAGTTTTCAAAAGTTTTTTTTTTAATGTGAAAAAAGTCTGTCATTATTTATATAAGAAATTCTCGGCGAGTATAAATAAAATAAATAAATTCGAACAAATTGACAGGCAATAAAAAGACGGCGATGGTACCGAAGGTACAATAAGCTCTTACATTTAAATATAGGGTCTTCGATCTAATAAAGTCCGCTTACATGAACTAAAGAATCTTGCAGACAAGAAGAGCTAGAAAATTAAAAATTTTACCTAAAGATGAGGATTACCTGCTGATCAAGTTTCTCAATTTATGTAGCAAAACTTCACGGATTACATCCATAAGCTCAGAATAGAAATAGTATCTCGAAATGATTCAAATCGGATGAAAGTTTCCTTCGATGAAGGTATCAATTTTAGACCCACTTCCCCAGAAGCAGCGCAAGAAAACCAGTCCTCAAAATGGGCATGCAATATTACCTAAACCAAAATATAAAACCGGCATATTTAGGTATCCGGAAAATTTGGTACTCATCCTAGGTGTTTTTTAGACTAGCTGGCATTAGACTTTCAGCACAGGTTGTTCAAAAAATATTTTCAATTTTTTTTCTAAAGTTTTCGCACGGCAGTATATCATTATTATTCATAGCATTACAACCCTATGTGGGTCAAAGTTTCCTTCACCATGCCCCTCCATATCACTCGATCCATTGCTTGGACTTCATAGTTTTGTTCAAAAATTGCAAAAATAGGGTCAAGAAATTTGGGTTTAGGGGCCGTACCAAATATGGCCAAAACCGAATTCGTAAATTCGTAAAATATTTTCAAATTGATCTATATATGTTTTTTTTTTTTTTTGTTTATTTCGACGCGATGAATCGGCTTCTGAGATTGCCTCCAAAATAGGCATCTCCTTTTGTAGGGTTTTTTGATCGGGCTTTTTTTCGTATAAGAATAGAAGAAGACTATAGGAGACTTAGTCTGACCTCTGAAACTGAAAAATAAATGTTTTTTGTATAAATAACCTCAAATTTTTTTTTGAGTTCCGATATCCTATGATATTTTATACATATATGATTTTGGGTTCGCTAAGTCCGAGGTCAAAAAGACTCCAGCACGGGTCGGGTTTCAGAGATTAACTCCAAATTACTTAGTTTTATTGGGTTTTTTTTGAGGTTAGGATAAAACCAAGATCCGTTGGGCCAATTCTGTTAGCCGTTTCAGACTTAACGCGTCGGTATACATAAAAAAAAATCAGGACACTTTTTTTCATTTTAAAAGTTATTAATTTTCTTCGGCTAGATAGAACAAATCGATCTGGCTGTGTTTAAAAACATTTCACATCCTTAACCTTATTGAAACCAAATATTACATCCAAGTTAATCTTTCCAACAGCAGCGTATTAACAACACTTTGGTTGCAGCTTACAACTAATGGCTATAAAAGTGCGCTCCAGTTGAACAAGTTTTTCCTTGTTTATATATTAAATTTTTGCCACAAGCGCTACTTGACCTCCATTAGCCAAAGGCCGAATGGTGCAATGAAGGCTTAACTGCTCGACATGTGTTGTTAGCCCACTTTCTTAGCCCACCCACCCACATACAAAAATAAAAAATACAACACACAAATTGGCCAACAATTTTAAAGTTTTAATCAAAATTATTTCAAATTTCGCATTGTTTGGAAGTCGCGTGGGCTTCATTAGTTGAAGTTGGTCAGCAGCATTTTGTTGGCCATAAGCAAATTACCATTTGTGGTCTATGCAATTGTGGCCAAAACGTGTTGGTTGTTGTTACTACTATGGCAGATAAAACAAAAATCTAATTTGGTGTAATTTTACGCTTGTTAATTAATGTGTTTGAAAATTATTGCCTGGCTTATTACTAGACCTATAATGTTGGACGTTTTTTTTTTTTTAATGTGGAGAGTTTGCATAAAAACACATTTAAAAATTTAAGTGTGTAGTTGGTTTTTATTAATATGTTTATTTAAACTAACAAGCCATAAACTAGGATACATTAGTTTTGTCTTTAATATAAGTTTGGACAACTATGGGTACTCGTATCTACGTAATTGTGTATAACCAGTAAAGAGGTGCACCTTTCCCATATACATTTTGTGACAATTTTTTTTTAAATTGTTCGTCAAATTTATTTTTACCAATATTTTATAAGCACTTGCTCGATTGACATATATAAATGTATATATATTTCAAATTCCTAGAAAATACCACGAGTCTTGGTTGGATTCATGGATGCGCCACTTATGCATTCTCGAAACTCCAGTATACCAACAGGCATTGAAATTAGTTGGCAAACAATAGGATACAATTTACATATTATTTATTAAATGCTTTATAATTTTCAAAAGCTTAAGGCAAGCCAAGAACTAAGTTAAAGTTGGCCATATCCGCAAGTCACAAAATGGTTTTTATGCGGTTTTTTGATGCTGTTGTTGCAGCAACTGCTTTTCCGTTTATGCCTGCTGCAGACTGCTTTACTTCCTGCTTGGCAAAACTGGAGTTGTATGTGATACATACATTCTACATATATGTTTAACATATATATATACACAGAAAGAAATAAAGCTTATGAGAAATTAAATCAAGTATTTTAATAAAAACACTAAGAATAATCGGAAGAGAAAAAAAGATGGTATGAATTATTAATCTTATCCCCTACATTATCGAAAATAGTACCTACCTACTAATAATAATTTTAGTGGGTAAGCTGTACTACGACAATAAGGATATCCTGTTCTATCTAAAAGCCCTAGAGATCTTCAGTTAATTCAGTTTCCAAAACGAACATATTTAATTAGTATGCTCTAGTCGGGTGACAGCGAGTATCGAGATTCTATGACAGCTAAAGAGGAATATCTTTCTTCTGACTAGAACGTCAAACTGAGTAATTAATTATGTGTTGGGAGAATTCCATCTCAATCTTCAAAAATCTACAGGTGTTGCCCATCTTGCTTAAATGTTTTCCAAGTCTGCAGTGTCTCATTAGTAATCCGGTATGTATCTTAAGCGAATTTTTGTCTATTTTGGCGATTGTCTTCAACCATTTTAAATCGTAAATTATCTATAAAATTTAAGTTTCAGTAAAATCAATATAAGCAAATAAATAAAACAAATTCTTAATTTTTGCTCTCTTAGTTGTCGATTGATTACACTAGTTTACACAAAAAATTAACCTTCGTAAAAAGTGGTTTTTAGGGTAAAAACCGATAATTTGCAATTTTGAAAAATGGTCGAAAATGATTTCGAAATTTTGTGAACAAAATATTGACGATATAACTAAACAAAGTGAATTTTTTTCGAAAACGGTGCTTAAGAAAAAAAAAAAAAATGAATTTAATTTTCGTGTTTCTCGACTCAAAATTACCCTAAAAAACACTTTTTTACGAAGGATCACTCGATGACCCTTAAATTTGTAAACTAGTGTTATTGGAAATTTTTTTTACATCAACATAAGTAATAATACTGATGATATTGGAAAAACTGCACCCTTAGGAGCTATTGTCCTTCCTACTAACTCTAGAGCTTCTCAGCTAGTCCAAATTGCGAGATAAGCTTAATTATCTAAGAAAGCTCTGTTTTGGTAATATTGTGAAGAATCATGTTTTTTTTTCGATGTTCGGAATGTTTTAATTTATTTAATGGTGGTACACCTGTCATCGGGAATTCGAACACTTGTAGGTTTTATAAAAATGAGGAGGAAACATCCCAGTATATAAAGGGTCATCAATCTTGAGGTTTTTTTTGAAAAACCAAAAAAAAAAAAAAAAAAATTCGCGTTCTGTAAAGAATGTCTTTTCGCGCCATTTTATGGTCGCCATAATCGACCTACTGAGACCACTATTTGGATGACACTCGACCGAATAGACCTCAGACCTCGTCCAACGCGTATTTTATGGGCGGGTGGAATTAACGGTCCATATTTCTTCAAAAATGACGCTGGTCAGACCGTAACCGTCAATGACACTCGACCGAATAGACCACGCCCAGCGCGTAGTCATCGGAGATACCGCCGATTATGATAGAACGCGTCATCGAAAATTGGAACCTCCGCTTGGACGAGCTACGGCGCAGCTGCGGCCAACATTTCAAAGGTATTTTTTTTTTAAAGTGAATGGCAAGAACGGTTTTTTCTATTAATTATAAAGATTTTCCGATTCATGAAAAATTTTTTTTTTTTTTATTTAAAAAAAAACTCAAGTTTGATAACCCTTTACTTGCAGAGTGTGACGGTCTAGACGCGCATAGAACATCGATGCACTCGTTGTCACTCGACTGTACCCAGCATAAATATGAAGTTTGTCTCGGATATTGAGCCTGTTGAGAAGCTTTAGGGCTAGAAAGTAGCACAACAAATCCTATGGAACACTGCATTACCATATTCCCAGTTAGGATATTATTATTATGTCCGTATTTTCACTTAATGTTTTTGTGAGTTTTCAAGTTAAGCGTGGCCACCTGAGCTTGTTCTTTAATTGAGAACAAAAAAATGAGAATATAAAACTTGGATTGGGTTTCCTTAAACTAATGCGTTCGATTTTAGTACAATATTCATGAGTTCTTTCTCTCAGTGTATGCATGTTTGTATGATCTAACAACAACAAGAGCAACAAAGACAACGTACAACTTTATTGTGCACACATCAGGTTAATCAACATCAACATCAACTTCATCATCATCAACGTCGACAAACTGGGAACAGCAAAAGCAACAGCTCCATGCATGTAATGCTATTTGACCCTTTTATGCCGCCATATTTTGTATATAGTACATTGTATATATGTATTATGTACTATGTTGTATATAGTTTTTTATGCACAGCTTCTAGCTCAAAACAATTTAAATAACAAGCTGCAGTGCAGCAGCGTCGCTGAGCAGCGACTCTGTTGCTAACATGGCCAAGAGCCTGGGAACTAAACATTGGCCACATATGAAGGAAACCCTTTGCTAACTTGTTGATGCTCCAACGCGATGACTGAAAGCAGCTGAGTGCAGAGACCACATGAGTTGGGGACGCAGTGGTTTGGAGGGGTCAAAAATTACTGGAGCATGGCAGTTGTTTGTTTGTTGTTGGTTCTGTTCAGATTTTTTAGCCGAGTTTGTGTTGTGTGTTGGCTGTTTTTTTTTTTTTTTTTTTTTCATTGTAATGTTGGCGCTGATTTGAAATGCAGATTTTTACTTTGCCAGCCAACTAGATTGGGCTTTATTTTATTATAAGCATATATATATACTTGTCTGTCTAGTATGTTGGAAATGTACTAGAGCTGGGCATAATTGGTGACTCGTGAAAATAGTGCATTTGCTTTTGGTGCAGGCGTGAACACCCCCTAGCTCGCACGTGCCGAGCTTTTATGACAAACACGAACGATGGCAGTCGAAAGCTTGGCTCACTGCTTTTAAGAGAATGAAAAGCATACGTATGCCTGAACTTATGAGAAGTGTGAGTGGAATTCGTGTTGACGTCGGACTTCGGTTATTTCTTATAAGGGTGATAGGGATTACGTTCTCTATTTAAGAGGTAATATGTGGAATAAAAATTCTACTCTGCCTTGACTGCTGTTCTTGGATGAAGCTAAGAATAAGAAAAAAAAAAAAAAAGTACTACGTCAAGTTGCTCCATGAATCCAACTAAGTGCCAGGCAGTTCTATATACCCTAAGAAAAAAATCATCACCTGCTGTCTGGTTAGACAATCAACCACTAAAACTACAAAAAGAAGCTAAATACTTAGGAGTTACCCTTGATAGCAGACTGACTTTCAGACAACATATAGAAAGCACAGTCAAAAACTGCCGGCTAAAGATGTCTAAAATGAACTGGCTCATGAACCACCGCAGCCGTCTTCCTCTCCGATGCAAAAGAGCCTTATATAAAATGGTAGTGGTTCCAACCTGGAGATACGCTATCCAGATCTGGGGTATGGCGGCTCGCTCGAGTCGCTCACGTATTCAGACACTTCAGAACAGGGCCTTACGCCTTATTACTGGGTGTGAATGGTATGTAAGGAATTCGGAATTCACCACGACCTCAGACTGGAGACCGTCGAACTCCAGATAAATAAGCACACAAGCCGCTACAACGAAAGGCTAAAAAGACATCGTAATAGGCTGGCAAAAGGGCTCCCAAATGAAAATCCTATAAAAAGGCTTAAAAAAAGAAGTTTTAAAAATCTGCTCCAACAAGCGCCGAACTGAAAGAAAACGAAAAGAAGACCGACAGAAAAGCGGACCAAATGATGGCCTCCTGATTGACAGGACTCCTTAACACTCCTAAGACATCTCTAACTAAACAAGCTGGATTGGCGATCATAAAATAAGCAACCTGCAATTCATAAAAATATATGTATTTTTGATAATTTTGTAAATGAAATACAAAAAAAAAAAAAAAAAAAAAAACGTCAAGTTGCAAAAATTTTCCGCCAGAGGCAGCTACAAAAAAACGGTGAATGGAAAAAAATTTTTTCAAGAGATAGTAAATGTTGTAAATGTTTTTAAGAAACTCAAAATGTATAAATTTTGCAAAATAAAGAAATAGAAAATTTAAGGAACTGATGTATGAGTTTATAATTTTGTGGTCATACATTGAAAATGATTTCGATAGAGAATACTAGAAGCAAATAAGAAGTAATGCTACCAGGACAATTTAAAAGAATAACCCCTTTTTTTAATCTTTAAAAATTGTATTCTGCATGTTCTTTTTCTAGTAAGTACTACTCTGAAAATAACCTTCAAGCTGTGAGAAAACTCGGTTTCGCACTAATTTAATTTAAAGGGTTCTTTAGAAAACATTTCGAAATATTAAAAAAAAAAAAAATTTGTGGTAACCAGAGTTCATTTTTTTCTCGTTCGTAGATTTGACGAAGATGACTTTTGTTTGGTTTTTACTAAATTAAATTATAAATTTTTCAAAAATTAATTGTCAACTCCGGTAACCAAAGGTTATTTTGTTACATGTTTAGCTACATGTTCGTCGATTCGACGTAGATGACTTTGGTTTGGTTTTTACTAAATTACTCACTACACATCGATTTTTACTGTGTAAAAAATTGACGAAAAGGAGTTAAAAAATATGTGAATTGTTAGGGAACATACTTAGGAAATAAATAGGGCCATTTTTGAATATATTTTTTGAAATAGTAATTAATAGAAAAGGAAAATTTTTTTAACATTTTTGGATAAATAAAATGCGAAAAAAAATTTTTTTTTAATATTTTTTAGTCGTAATGTTTTTTCATAACCTGAAAAAAAACATAATTTTTGGTGTCACTTTGTTTTACGCCTTAATCAGTTAGAGCCCTTACACGAAATTCGCTTGCAAACTTGGTAATATCAAATCATGTCACGATGCCTACTCTAAAAGATAGTTATAGTATAAGCGGTTCTTTGATGAGCTGCAGCTAAAGTTAATGTTGGTTCTGTATCTATAGTATCTGTTGTTGTTATTGTTGCTGTCAATTGGCAGTTGATTGTTGTTGTTGTTGTGACTGTTGGTAGCAACAAAATTTGCATGCCAAAGCCATTTGTTGCAATGAGGTCGCTGCAAATTGTAACGCTGCATTTTAATTGGATTCTGATGGTATGAGGCAGTGGGGCAGGTCAGTTTAGGAGAGTATATACTCTATACATACAGAGTACTGTACTTGATAAAATAAATTATGTGCTACTGTAAAACTTTGGGAAATATATACTCTTATAACTGGCCATGAGCTTGACATGTGATTAGGGCTGTGCGGGCTCTGTTACTTGGTAATTAAAACTGTTTCGTAATTAATTGGCTTACATTGTTGAAAATAAAGCTTAGAAAGGCGGAATAAAATTATGAATAATAAAAACTAGAACGCAAAAGACAAGACCTAAGCAGAGCCTAGGGAGCTTTAAATGAATGTGGGAAAGAGTTTACTAACACATTATGGACTCTAAGTACTAATTATTATAATTAAAAAAATCTCAAGGATGTGCGAAGTTTTTAATGAAGCTTGTTATTTATTAAAATTGTAAAGAGGTCATACATCTGACATATTTAATCAACATAACAATTAACTGGTTACCATTTAGGTACAAGAATGCGTTATATAGAGCTCTATATTTGAATGTTTTCTTTATAGAGGAAGTAAATAATATCTGGTGGTATTAACACTTGAAAATAATAAATAAATTTACCAGAACGTTGATGTTTTTGACAAATTAGGTAAATTATTTTGCTTAAATAATTTATATATAATGGGTGATAAGGTTGTATAAGGCAAAGAGGCTGAGTAGTAAAACAAATCAAGTCGACTCGTAAGTTTGCGGTGCAGGAGGCAAATTTTGCTAAGCAATCCTTCTGTAAGACGAAACACGAACCGTTTTGCAATAGCAAAAGCCTCCTTGTGGTATGCCCTGGGTATCTCCATAAGGAATCATGGAGGTAGCTGATACGAGCGGCGAAAATTGCCGTCCTCAGACAAAAAACAGGTTGCGTTGGGCTAGTGACCCTACCATAAAACTCACCCATTCAAGAAACGACAACAAGCCTCGGAAACAACAACAATAACCGCACGATGACGACCTTTAGCTTTAAATCAATGACACGATTTGCCCTATGCTCGGATAAGAGCGATACAATCAATGTTAATCGTATCAAGGAATAAAAAAAAAAATAAATTTAGATTCATAGTTCAAAGGGCTCTGCCTCCTGCTTGCTTCATTTGGGGGCATTTGTATTTAAAATTCAGAGCCGTTGTCACAATAAAATAAAAAAAAAGTGAACACGATGACAATAGAAATCGGTTTAGAAATCAATTTAGCCATTACCGTCTATATACCAAATGATCTCAGCGACAAAAATACTCGATTAAGCCATATCTTTTTGTCAGTGTCGCATGTTTCTCGAAGTCCAAAAGAGCTAAGAGCACAAAGTGTTGTTTTATCTTATATTTAATATTCAGACTTGTCCAAATTTTTTTTTCCAACTACATATATTTAAACTTGCCGCAGGTTTCCTTTTTTTGAAATCTCATCTGTGGGCGCAAATTTTAAATGGCTATTTAAAGGTAATATGGAAAAAGCCCCACTAAAAATAAACGAAGCTACAGCCACCAAAATTGTCTCTCTGCCTATTTGAAAAAATTAAAAATTAAGATAAAAGTACAGGGTATAGTACAGTCGTAATGTGACGACTGTAATCGTTTCCCGTGGGTTGGCATGTGAAGCACGCAAGGGCGTAGCCCCTTAGTTTTACTTTCAATATATTATTATTATTATATATTTTTTTCTTGTTAAATTTTTAACTCTGTTTAAATGAGTTTTAAGACGAATTTTTATTTCTCTTTAGATAATTTTAACTTTTTGCAACCTCTATTTTAACTTCTTACACATAAATACACGACGAGAAATTCCTTTTAATTATAAAAAGACTTTTATTTTATGTCAAAAATTCCAAGTGAACTGCCCATACTAAAAGTTTTTTTTTGCATCTTTATATCACTTTTGTCTACTGTTTAGCTCTTTGTGGCATTGTATAGACAGTAAATACCACAGCAACTTTTTGAACTGTTGTTAAAATGAGTATAAAAACTTTAATGTAGAAAAACATTCTATTTTTATTTTTAAGTTTAACAATTTGCTTTAAATTTATAATATGTGTATAATATGTATAATAGCTTTAAGCACTAGCCAATAACATGTACAAAGTTAGATGTAAAAATCTTTTCAGCTGAGAAAGGAATATTTTTTAAAGTTATGAATGAAGGATGAATGAATGTTATGAGTCAAGGAAAGTAAATTCAAAAACCTTGGTCCAAAGAAAAAAAAAAAGGTATAAATAGATATACAGAAAAAAAAAAACTACTTATAAAGGCTCATCAATCTTGAGGTTTTTTTTTTAAATAAAAAAAAAACAAAAATTTTAAATGAATCGGAAAATCTTTATTATCAATAGAAAGAACTATTCTTGCCATTCACTTTTCAAAAATAATCCCTTTCAAATGTTTCAATTTTCGATGACGCGTTCGAGCATAATCGCGATTAACACGGTTAATGTTGGCCTCTAATGCTTCAATCGTAGCTGGATTATCCACAAACACTTTAGACTTCACGTAGCCCCAAAGGAAAAAGTCTAACGGTGTGATATCACACGATCTGCGCCGTCTTGTTGAAACCAAATGTCGTCGAGATCTCGGGCTTCAATTTCAGGAAGCAAATAATTCGTTATCATGGTGCGATAACGGTCGCCATTGACAGTTATGGTCTGACCTTTTTGAAGAAATATGGGTCGATGATTCCACCGGCCCATACACTACGCGCTGGACGAGATCCATTCGGTCGACTGTCATCCAATAATGAATATTGGGTCTCAAATTTGTTGATGGTATGGCGAATAGTGGTCTCAGTAGGTTGATTATGGCGACCATAAAATGGCCTAAGCGCGCGAAAAACATTCTTTACAGAACGCGAATTTTCGTAATATAATTGTACGATTTGAAAACGTTCTTCGCGTGTAAGTTTTTCCATGAGGAAATGACAACGAAAACTGAATAAAAAACATATGGCAACTTGACAGTACTCACGCGTGGTTTATCAAAAAAAACCTTATTGAAAAAAAACCCTCAAGATTGATGACCCTTTATATGGTAAACATTGATGATTGAATTTCATTGATTTTTAAATTACATTTTCTTGTTGCTCGAGATATGAGTTTATCGATCATGTCATTATTAGCTTTTATATGTAAATATTTTGTTGGATAATAATAAGGGAGGTTCAATATCATCTTCAATATTTTGTTTTGCGCTGTTTGCAGTTTTTTTAAACGAGTTTTGGAACTGCTTCCCCAAACTATTTTCTATTCTATTTTTTATTCTTGAAGGCCTATGTTGCTCTGGCTTACAAACCATTACAATTTAGAATTAACTTCTAATTTATAATTAAATAAATAAATAAATAATTTTTCATTCTATTTTTTAAGCGACTAAACGATCTGCTACACAGCTTTTAAAATAACACTGGACTTTTCTTTGACGTATTTAACCGGCTTAAAATTGGCTGTCATTGAGTCGTATACTTAATGCTTTTCAGCAAATCTTTAGTATAATTTACTTAATAGATTTTGGTTTTTTCTACAGCTGTCAATGACACATTTAAAAAAAAATAAAACTTTGTCAAGTTATACTTAAGCTCCTAACTACTATTTGTATAGCTTGGCGAATAATTTTAAGCTAAATTACTTAATTTGTTATACTTGTATACCCAAGACAAATTGTTTGTTAAACAATTATTTTGCTAGCAAGTGTCATTGACATAAATAATGTATTTTTGCAAGAAGTATAACAATAGAAATTTGGCAATCCTGAGTTTAAATTTTTAAGCAAAATTTTAATGTTAATGCAATTAAATACTTAGTATGTGATACTACAAATTTGCAGCCAAGTTATTGCTTAATACATAACAACTAATTTGCTCTTAAAGTTTGCTATAAAGCATTAGTTATAATGTATTTTGTTATTTTAGCATTTGCCAATACTAAGCTTTTAAAATTAAACAATTAATTTGCTTAATCTATAATTTTCATTCCAAAGTTTATCATTTGCAAAAACTTCCTCAACTTGTCATTAAGTGCCCAAAACCTACAATTTTGTTATCTAAAATTTATTTTGTAACATGCACTTAATTTTAAAACTTTAAATTTTATGTGAAATATATTTTATTGACAAAACTAATTTGCCATGTTTGGCTATATTTAATTAATCATCGGCTGGCAAAGCAAAATAAATAATATGTTGGATTTTAATTGGTCACTGATTTTAACGACTTAAATTGCAGCGACTATTTTTTTTAAGTCATATAATTTTCATTTTCTTTATAATCTCCATTAAATGCTAATGGTCTATAGAAATTTGCACGTCATAAAAGAGTTACGCAATTCTGATGAACAAATTCAACAACTGGCAAATCATTGGTTTTAAGACTTTTGAGGATTAAGTATTTCGTATTCGGTTCGACCAGTTTTGAAGCAGACCCTGTATTATCAATCGGTAAGAGATGTTCGGATTATAACAAATAAATAAATAATTGGCCCTGCTCCAGAAAACGAAACCGAACATTTTATTTGGAATCGTTTTGAAATCGAAAGTTTTGTGCTTGCAATTTCACCAAAACGAATTTTTTATGTGGTTTGAAACCGAATGTTTTGTTTCAAAAGCTATTAAAACGAATCGGCAAAATAGTTTTAAAAAAGCACGAATTTTATACTGAAATAATTTTTTTAAATATTCTTTGATATTCTTAGATTATATTTATGCCAACTTCAAGTAAGACAATTGTTTTAAATTATTTTTTTTCTGACTCAACTCAAAACGAATTGGTTTGTGGTGCGACAGTAGGGGAAATATACGAATTTATCGAAAATAAAAAGGGAAATATGCGTGCACGCGAAAACGAATCCGAATGAAATTGTTCGGTTTGGTTTTTTCATTTTCCGGAGCACGGCTGAATAAATAATTTTTAATTGCTTTTGAGCGTACGCTGGTTCTTTGTTTATTATATAAAAAAGCTGGCGTAAGTTAAAGTCGTGCGCTAACGACTTTGGGATACCCTAGACCACTAACCTGCAATAAAATCCGGTATATTGCTTAAGAACACCAAAATATATTTGATTGCCAAATTAGGTAACGATACCTTCATAAACAACCAAAAACTGACGAATTTTGTAACAAAAATGTTTTTTTGACCGATCGTTCCTATGGGAGCTATATGATATAGTCAACCGATTATGAACAAATTTGGTAAAGTGCTTGGGTACTCCAAAAAACTGCTGAATGCCAAATTTGGTTACAATATTTTCACAAACAAACGAAACACCACGAATTTCGTACAAAAAACGTTTTTTTTTTTTTACCGATTGGTCCTATGGGAGCTATCTGATAAGTCAACCGATTTTGATCTATGGTACAGTGCTTGGGAACTATAAAAAACTGGCGAATGCCAAATTTGGTTACGATATCTTTATAAACAAACGAATTATCCATCTAAAACTTTTTGTTTTTTTCGAGGTTCTCTGAAACACCCCTATATAAAATAACCCCGATATCGTAAAAATAAAATAAACTTGTCTCACCTGACATAATAACGCATCTAATCTGAAAATTTGGTTGCTCTAGCTCTTACCATCTCTGAGATCTAGGCGTTCATACAGACAGACAGACGGACATGGGAATATCGACGTTTCCTGCTGTACGTTACATACATTTTCGGCTTGCACAAACTTAATATACACTTTGTACTATACGGTACAGGGTATAATAACAAATTAATTTAAAATTGTAGGAAGACTTTCCTAACAACAAAAGCTTCCCTAAAAAAGAATAAAGCTGATCGGAAATATTTCGTCTGAGCTTGTGCCATACACAAGATCTTTTTGTGGTTCGATTTAAAATCTTTGTTCAATAGTGCCCTTTTTCGATACTGAACCAAACTATCCCTTGGCTCGAACCCGTAAAACGAACCTCACAAAGAAATTCAATGAAAAGTATTGGAGTTTCCCTAGATCTTCTATGCAGATAGTTTGCGGTTATAGAAGAAAAACATTTTCTTCTCAATAAAAGAGAAATTCTTATAACTGAGCGCAAGTTAAGATTTCCCTAATTTTTTATTTACAAGATTGTCTGTCTAAACATTGCTGTTTTGAGATTCCTCCTCTATAATTTTCACCTCTTAACAAAGTGCTGTACAAATTAGCTTGACCAAAATGTGGCATATTATTAAAAGCAACATCTACAACAACTTCAAACAAAGACCAACTGAAAAGCGCGACAAATTGCTTCACAAGAGACACAAATTCATCGCTTTGGTAAGAGACGACAGTTTTAGCCATGGTATCATTATAAAATCTGCATTTGGCATGACTTTCTCACATGAGTGAGCATAAAGCTAAGAAAATACGAGAAAAAAAAAACCTCAATTGTTGCGTACAAATTGTCAACATTGGCGGCTTGCTCTGGCCATCAGTAAAAGCCAACTTTTGGTATTTGGCAACTGACTGTTGCTTAAACTTATTGCTGTTATTATTATTGACCATAATTATTATTATACACTGTATTCAAAAGTTAAGAGGTATATTAAGTTAGTTCAAAAAGACACATAGAATGAAATAAGTGAACCGCTGTAGTACTGTAAAAATAGACAAAGAAAGGGCTTGACCTGAAAAAAATTGCATACAGAAGTTCATATTTTGGGCGGTAGAGGGCGCCAAAGTTACAAAAATTCAGTTTTTCGTAACCACCATCATTTTTAAGCACCCCCCTGCCCTTTTTTCGGTATGATGTGTGAGAAAATTTTTGTAGATCTTTAGCAGATGTACAAATCATTTAATTATCTCAATTAGTTAAACAAC
This sequence comes from Chymomyza fuscimana, assembly GCA_949987675.1. Lineage (NCBI taxonomy): Eukaryota > Metazoa > Arthropoda > Insecta > Diptera > Drosophilidae > Chymomyza > Chymomyza fuscimana. The sequence continues at coordinate 5,373,968 of OX465089.1, forward strand.
TCGACGTAGCCGAAGGCCTGATTAGCCAGTGCTATCTATCTTTTATGTTAATTATTAGTTTTTAATTTTAATTATCATTGTAAATAAATAAGTCTCAAGTAGTTCACAAATTATAGCGCTTCAAATAATGGTGCGCGCCACTCATTTAAAACAAATATTTTCAAGATCTACAATTTTTTCACACAAGAGAAATTCCAGTGTGCTATTTTTTTCCAGGTCAAAACCTGTTTTGACTGTACTACTAGGCCTCTCCCGTATCAACTGTATCCGAAAGAAAAAAGAACTGGAAAAATAAAATTTTGTCCAAAGGTGCGTCTTTTTATACCCTGTACCTATAGGTTCAAAGGGTATACTAGATTTGTGCAATGTATGTAACGGACAGAAGGAGGCGTGGCAGACCCCAAGTCCTTTATACCAAAATGCTTATCATAACCTCGGGTAGCGATTGAGCCATGTCCGTCCGTCCGTTCGTCTGTCCGTCGTAGATCGCCTAGATCTCGGAGATTATAAGAGCTAGAGACACGATACTTTACCAGCAGGTGCGCATATTTCCTGGAAAGATGAAGTTTGTTGAATCATGTCAATATCTTCCCCCGTTCCCCGCAGTAGAGTTTCGCGGTTTTTAGCCACACCGTTTAATATTTTCATTTGAAATTTAACAGAGCGATGCGTTGTGAGTGAGTCCTCCATCACTTTTCTACGATTAAGAGTTTTCCAGCAATCAAACAAATAATGTATTAAAAACAAAATCGGACAAATACAGCAAAAGTTAGGGTCAAAAATGTACCAATTTCACCACCCTTGCCTATAAACTGCGTCAATATTTGACTTCTCGTAATTATGGTTACAAGTGACCTAGAAACACAATTTGGTATGCTGATTCATGTGGCTCTAATAAACAAATCCACATCCAAATTTTATCGATGTGGTCCCCCCACCCCCCGCAATCGATTTACCGTGTTTTCTCCCACACCCCTCTACATACCAACTTGAAACTTACCCCATATACTTTAAATAAATTCTTTGACGTAATATTTGAGTTTCATCAAAATCGGTAATAATTTAGGGAACTTATAGGTATAAATATCGAATTTCACCAAAAAAAAATAAATTCCAATTGGAAAGTTCTTAGATGGAATATGCAGGACAAATTTTTTCGACACAAAAGGTACAGGGTATTCCACTGTCGAGAACCGCCTCGACTGTAACACATTTTTTTATCTAGCTTTTCATTGGCATGCTCTTTTAATATTGGCCCCTTTCAAAAAGTAATCTTGAAACTCCTTTTTATAACTTAAACTTAGTTAAAAATTTGATTAAAAACGTGGAGTTACTTGGGGAGTTATTGTAATTAGCTCTTTGTATATAAGCTACAGTCACGAAAACACATGTGGACTTGAACTTTTTTTTATTATGTTTTTGAGAACCACTATGTGCAACCCTTTCGGTATAAAAAGTTAAAAATATCGGCTACAGAAAAATAATGATGGTCCGTAAGTTTTTATTTCGATTATAAAAAGGGTATTTTATAGTCGTGATGTCCAGATTGTAACAGGCAGACACATTGGGTCAAGGGTATACTTGATTTCTACACTGCATATAACAGGCAGAAGAAGGCGTGGCAAGCCATAAATCCTATATACCAAAACGCATTCTGCTGCATTTTCTTTTATGAATAATATTGGGCAATGTTTCTTAAAAAGATTTTAGAAAAAAAATAACTGGAAAACCGTTTTAAATCGTTTAGGATCAAGTTTTGATGAAAGAAAAAGTAAAACAAAACAATTTTTAAATTCGATAGTGAAACGTTTCCGTTCAAAAGGTTTGCTCCAATAAAGGTACAAAATTTGAAATTAGTTCTATGCAGTTTCTTATATTTTATATTGAAATGCACTCATAATGGCTTCACATCAAATAAAAAAAAAATTTGTCATAATTTCTAGATAACTTCAAAACTAAGTTTTATAAAAGGAAACACAAACTTCGACGCTATTTAATTGATTTGACAAACAAACATTTTATAAAAACATATTCAAAGCTTTGGCAATAAAAATATAATAGAAAAAAAAACGACAGCGTCTACAAAGTTTGGACATTTTCCTAGCCACTATACTATCTAAAAGCTGCATCATTAGCACGTTTTTTAGTTTAACATATTTTATACCGCGAAAAAGAGAGAAACAAAAATTAGGTTACCCATACGCCATGTTGTCTGACTGCTGACTGTCTGTCATTTGTCTAACATTTCCGTTTAATTGTGGCTATTAGTGGCGGCGGCATCGCTTGATTGTCATTTTAAATGGCTTAGTTAAAGTTTGGCGCTGCATCACGCATGCAGTTGAAAAAAAAAAAATAAATAAATGTATCTGACAGATACAAAAGCGCAAAATGCATTGCATATTTTTGAAATGCAGGCGCTGCGAAGTGGAACCATTTTCAATATCCGCTCAGTTACGCGACACTTCACTGGGGCACTTGTTGAATACATTTGCAACTGCACCACTTGCATTGAGTAATTTGACCTTCATTAGGCAGCATTAACTGCCGCTTCTTTGGATACCCCAAAAACGCGCTCTATGGGGCAACTTTGGCTACAACTTTTACATTGACAGTGAAATAGTTTCGCCCGCGTCTTGACAACCTTCTCCCTAATGTAGTATTTATTGTCTGATATTGCGTAATTGTCGTAACCCTCAACAGAGCAATCCAAGCCAAGCGTGTCAAACTATATTTAATGACACTCAAATGGAACTGAGCCCTTTACGGACTGTGGGTGGTTGCATTGGGTGCGGCCCTTTGAGTTCATTGTTTGTTGTCTCTCGTTGCTGTTGTTATTGTGCAGCTTTTCATGCACAGTTAATTTCAATTGCTTTGAAAAATACCAAATTAAGGTTTTCAAATCGGTTATAGTTGGTGGAAAAAAAAAAAAACTATTAACACTAAGATCAAAACTGGGTTTGTTAGCAGCAGCATATTTAAGCTTAATATATTTTTTTTTTATGAATATCTAAAACAGATATATCTGTAAGATCAGTGTAACCAGATTTCAAGATGTTTATAGCTCTGGTCATATAAAGCTAAAGTTATCACCATTAAATACATTCTGATTAATGTATATGGGAAAAAATAAGTGAAGCAGTCTACTTTTTAAATAAGTCTCTTCGATTTCTATAGTTTTTCATATGACCTCGTTATCATGTCACATCGTAGGGTTTGCTTGCAAAATTTAGATTGTGTATAGAGTAATCGATAACTGCTACAGTGCTATCGTTGATGTTATCGTTTTGTACGGGTTTCCACAATCGATAGCTCCTTTATCTTTCCTTATTTTTGAAAACTCGTGGTTTTTTTCCACAAAATTTCCAAAGCATAAATCCTCGAAATTGAAAGATAAGAAGCTAGAAGTGGCTATGACTATTATTTTGGACATTTTTTATGAAATGCGACAAATTGATAAAGATCAAAACTAGATTCTGTACCGACGGGCCGAAAGATGATTATAATATATATCTCAGCAAGAGTGACTGTCTTGAAAATTAATTCAAAGTTGGTTTTGGAAACCAGAGCCAAACTCAACCATCTAGGACAATCGAACAGAGTCTCCCTTAGATAGTTGCCGGGACACAAGAATATTCCCGGGAACGAAGCAGCTGATGAACTGGCGTGGAATGGTGCTGCAAAACCACTAGTAGGCTGAACCTTATTGCGGCATTGGCAGACACATCACTAGACAGCTGTTAAGAGAAGAGGAAAGGTCCAGACGAGAAATCGACTGGACCGGCACGGCTGGCTTACGGCAAGCCAAGCAACTTCTAGGGTCCTATAACTTAAATAGGTTCAAGAAAATATCCCAACTGAGCAAGATTTCGCTTAGGATACTAACTGGGCTACTGACGGGACATTGCAGACTCAGGAAACACCAGAGTACTATTGGTATCGTGAATTCGAACACATGCAGGTTTTTGTGAAATTGAGGAGGAAAGCTCCCTACAATACTTGCAGTGTGACGCGCTTGCCAGAAGAAAGCCATCCTTTCCTCGACGGGCATAGAGTATCGATACATAACATCACATCAAATAATTAGGCTTGTTGCAAATATTGGGCTAGTTGAGGAACTCTAGGGATAGAAGGGAGCACAATAGATCCTACGCGTCGCAGTGCAGCATTTCCCACTAATATTATTATTATTATTATTACCACAACCAAACCATTGTCATCCGAACTGATTATCACACTAGACTTTATAGCCTGAGATAATGCCTCAACAAAAATTATTTGGCAGTGATTGAAGTATAGAACACAAAAAAATTTACTGGATTTTAAAAACAGAATTGAACACCTGGGAAGCGATATTGGCACGTCCCAGAAAATCTCTACCCTAGCTTCAAAGGATACGTTCAACTTGATGGAATTTTGTATTTCTTCTAGTACAGAATATAATAATGTCGTCATATTTTTAAAGGAAGTAAATTTAAAAATAATTTTAATAATCTTGTATGAATTAGAATTTTTTTTTTGAACCATTCTTTCGAATATTCTAGCAATTTTTAGTTCAATAATTATTTTTAACTAGCTTAAGTTTTATTATTTTATTTTAAATTTAATTAAAATATTTATTGAATATTTAAACTATATAACAGTGTGCTTAGTAACAGCTTACAAAATTTGTATTTTTAAGCTTAAAGTTATACAATGGCTCGTAAGCGAGAACTTTTTTTTAAGAAGCAACAAAATTTTAAACAATTTATTTGTTTGAAATTTTTTTCCATTATTCCTTTTCATTGTTTTGCCCTCTAGCCAAATTTTTAACCATTTCTCATTTTTCAAGTGGCTTCAATTTACTTTGCTTTCGGCAAACCTCAAAAAATGAAGAGGGAAAGATGAAAAAAAAAAAAAAAACACTTGAGGAATGTTCACAAGTTGTGTGCAAAGAAGTAAAAAATCTTTTTCTTTTTTTGCGTATTTTTCTACACTTAATTTTTCTTGCAAATCACGCAAATGAATTGATTACGCTTTAAATTGATTAATTTTGTTGTTGGTGAACCTTTTTCAAGATATCCAACAGGCATACCAGATAAAAAATAAAAATAAAAGTTCTAATAAATTGAAAGCCAGCAAAAACTCAATTGAATTAAAAACCTCAAAACTAAAAGCATGGGAGCCTGTTTTTCGCACCAATGTTTGATGTGGGCTTTAAATTTTTTACGCTTCTAAGCGTTTGGTAAATTTAAAGTTTTTTATACCCTGTAGGGTCATTGGTATGGTAAATTTGTGAAACTATCAAAAAAGGCGTGACAGGCCATAAAAGTGCTGTGACTACAAAATTGTACAGAAAAAATGAGCATAGTACAGCAGCGGATGAAAATTGTTCAATAAAGACTTCTTTCCTCAGTCTTAAGCTACTATATATAGGGTGGGCCATCTGTTGATTTGGTTGTTAAACATTCATAATTCGGAACATCGACGCCACATCGTTGGGCTAACCCTATACTATATATATTCTATACATACTAAACTTGACAGAGCTGATCCAAAATTAAACAAATTTTGCTCAAAGCTATTTGAATACTTAAATAAAATTTTTATATTTAAACTTAACCCACCAAATTAGGTATATAGGGATTTTGTGAGCCTAATTAACAGAAAAATTTCGACCTTTGTCTGTCGATGCAACCATTACTTCCTTGTTTTAAAAAATTACAGAGTATCTGCACTGTCGGGCCACTCCTTGACTGTAACAAATTTTTTCTCTCATTTGTTTATTCGCCATAACAAGCGCGAGAACTTTCTAGTAACTTTCAAAAACATTAACCAAAAAAAAAAAAAAATTCAATTTAAACTTAAAAGGGCCATCAAATTTTAAACGCTATCAATTTTGCAAGCTACTTGACTTCAACTGACCTTTGGCTAGCTTCTTGTTAGCAATTATCACTTCAGTCAGCCAAGTTAACTGCCAACAACAAAGTGCATTGGCCATCCATTCACTCAACTCTTTCGTTTTCTAGACATAAAGATTTTCCCAACTAAAGCCGTTGGCCTTCAATGACCAGGCCAAGAACGGAAATGCAAAAGCGACAAGCCATGTGCAACAAGCGGAACTGGAAAATTGTTAACCAACTATTGATGGCTAATATTTAAAAGACGAGTTAGTTAGTTTGCACCCTCTCTCTCTCTCTCTTTTTCCATATTTCTTCAAAACGTGGCGAGCATATTTGATATAATGATTATGTAACCAGGCGGCATCCATTCAAAATTGTTATTCATTTTTTTTTTTTTTTATAAACCATTCTTTTCTCATAAATATATTTCACTTTAAAAAGCACAGTTAACAGCGCACGACTGACAAGACAATACCAGGCAGTACACCCCCCGTTTACCTTATTCACCAACTATAACCAGCACATGTTCATAATACTCTACAAATAGCGCAAAGTATGACAAGTTTGTTGCGCAGTTTGTAACAAGCTCAAGAAGATGATAAATCGATCAGTGTGAGCAGCGGCGTCGATAAGGTATATCGATAGTTAAATCAAAAGGTATATAAGTTTTTGCAAGCTTTAAATACAATTATACGAGATTCCAAAAAATTTCTAGATGGATAAAAAGATAGATATCTGGATAAAAAGATAGATATCTGGATAGACAGATTTATATGTACAATACCCTCAACAAAAACAAGCTGTTGCAAGTAAAGCCCACAAGCCCTACACTGATAAAAAAAAATTGGTCTGATTTCAAGATTTTTGGTCATAAAATGGTCACGAAAGTATCGCACGCTTTTTTTTGTTGTTCTTGATTGAGACTTTTATTTCTTAATTCAAGAACTTTAAACTTATTTTAAAATTTGCTGGCGTTATTTTAAGATTTTTTGGTCTCATTTTAAGAATTTAAATTAAGAATGCAAAAATCTTGATTTGAGATTATATTTTTTTATCAGTGTACATAAAATTTTAAGAGATTTCCAATATTTCCAGATGAACCATTATTTTTTAAAAAATGAACAAAATCGGACAAATACAACAGAAGTTATAGTCAAAAATGTGCAAATTTCACCACCCCTTGCCAATAAACTGCGTCAATATTTGACTCTACGCAATTATGGCTACAACTGATCTAGAATCACAATTTTTGGTAAGCCCATTCATGTGGCTCTAATGAACAAATCCACATCCAAATTTTATCGATGCGGTCCCCCCACCCCCCGCAATCCATTTACCGTGTTTTTTTTTTTCCCACACCCCTCAACATACCAACTTGAAACTTACCCCGTATACTTTTAATAAATTCTTTGTTGCAAAATTCTAGTTTCATCAAAATGGGTAAAAATTTAGGGAACTTATAGGTATAAATATCGATTTTCATCAAAAAAAAATAAATTCCAATTGGAAAGTTCTTAGATGGAATATGCAGGAAAAATTTTTTTGACACAAAAGGTACAGGGTATTCCACTGTCGGGCACCGCCTCGACTGTACCACATTTTTTTTACATACATATGTGATAGAACTACTAACTATAGTAACTATTTAAATTTTTATTGCAAAATTCTGATTATTTATCGAGTTATCGATAACTATATTGGATTTTTTATTTTTAGATAATTCTTTGGCAAGCCATATGCCCTAAACGATAAAGGTATCGACAAAAATTTATAATATCGATAAAATTATGAATTTGTAAAAAAAAAATTTGAATTTTTTTTGTATTTTTTTTAGTTTTTAAAATTTTTTCGATAAAATTTTGATTTTGTAAAATTAATATAAAAAAAATTGAATTTTTTTTAAGATGTTTTTTTAAAATTTAACAAATTTTTATACCCTGTACCGTATGGTACAAAGGGTATATTGTGTTTTTTTTTAATTTTAAAATTCAAAAGTGATTTTCTGCTTTAAAAAAACAGTTTACTGCGTGTAAATTCACTGCGAAAAAAAGTTATCGACTGCTATAGTTTTTTTTTTTTTAGGGTGTTTTTTTTTAATTTAAAAAACTTTTTTTTTTAATTTTAAAATTCAAAAGTGATCTTCTGCTTTAAAAAAAAAACAGTTTACTGCGTGTAAATTCACTGCAAAAAAAAAAATAAAAAGTTATTAACTGCTATAGTTAAGGAAGTTTTGCTTAGTAGTGATGGCACCTCGCATGATCGCCATAGTAAAGAATACCTCGAAAAATGGAAAATAAGCATAACTCATCGGAATTGGAAGACAATAAGTTATAACTTGATCGGTTTTTCGCAAATAATAACTGGCTCACTTATATAAATTATGACGACGACAAAGAACTGTTTCATATTATAAAGAGAACTCAAAACCATATCTTTAAAAACTATTATTTGAAATGCAAAAAAAAAGTTTTGGTTCTTAGTAAATATTATCTTGAAAAATAAACAAGAATATTAGTTTTTGCGATCTTTGAAATACAATTTTTTGTTTTTAATTCCATTTCGTATTTTACTAAGAGAGTCTTGAAAACTAAGGCGTAAGAAGAGTTTTCATTAAAACACATGATTTCCTACGAAATCTATATAAAGAGGAATTTCAGATTTTATGAAGTTTTGAATAAAACATGGAACATACTTTTAAAAACTTTTGATTGATTTCGTTTGATAAAACCATAAAAAATATTCAGACTTATTCGGCTCACAAAGATTTTTTAGATTAAAACGACTACTCTCATTCATGTTTAGGAAAGAGCATACAAACTTCGTCATTTTCAAGTTACTTTGCGGCAATTTTTTTTTAATTTAATGATAACTACAAATAAGTTCGACTCGTGCAGCAAATTTTTACCGCTTCAAAGTTGGGTGCGGGCTCTAAGAGTGCAACATTGTTGCATGCCCTGCATAACCGATGAGCCACCACCGTGCAAACTTCTGGCACGATTCGCTTTTTTTGATTTTTTCTGGGTTTTTTTTTCTGTATAATTTTTGTTTTTTTTTTTTTGTTCTTGACGGTGTTTTGACTCGCAGACTGAATTTATTTATGCGCCGCTTGTGGCAGCGTCATAATTCAGTGTGTGAAGTAACATTAATTTGCTGCTGCTTCTTCCAGTGCTTTATATACTTGAAGCACTTTAGTGCAACTTAATTGGTGCACTCTGCTGTGGTTGGCACTGGGACTCTGGGCTCGTGCCACGAATGTGGGCGCTACCTCTGGCACCAATAAAGTGGTTGTAGATAACTGCTGATGAGTGTCCCTCAAGTGTGGGCTAATGTCAAGGATAAGTACGAAAGCTGAAAGCTGTCTGACTAGGTCAACTGTGGATTCCATTTCAAGCTAACGTTGTAGACAAGTGCAATATGGAAAGAAATAACAATCTCTAATTAGCTTAAGTGCAAATGGATAAGATGTTGACAAGTTTTTACACTTTACAAGAGTTTAGTCCGGAAATTGCTTTTAGGAATCGAGTTAAAAATTAAAAAAGTGTTGTGCAATTGTAGCAAGTAGTAAATATTTATGGAATTTTATAGTTTATTGGCCCAGATCTCAGCTGGAGATGTTTTTGCCAAGGCATAGACATAAAAGACACGCAAATGTTTTTTTAAGGCTTGCATTTCAAATTTCTGTGCAGAAACCAAAGGAACACTGATTACTGATTTTATCAGTTCTTAAGTTTTACATGAGCTGCATTTTTTAGAATTCACAGTTTCTTCCTCCACATTCGAACTATGAAGTTTTCTAAGGACGACAAATCCATACTCAGTAGTACATTGCCTATTTCTCTAGAATTAAGTCGCTTAGAAATAATTTCCAAGCCTGATCATAAACCATCATCTTTATCTCATAAAAAACTTGTTTCTCTTCGTCAGATGAGCAAATGTTTCTACATTCCTTCGCAGCATATTACGCAAAAACTAACATACTCCACTTTTTATTTTTATTAAACCGCATTTTGTTCTTTTGCCAAATCTTTGCAGTTACATATTTGGAGCTCTTACAGAATATCCAATAAATTTATTTTTATACCTGCGAAATCTTATTTACAAATTCTTCCCACGTTGCCGGCTTGAATTGTAGCGTATTTCGAGCACATTGTCGACTTTAGGTGTTTACATTATAAATAAATCATGCGAAGTGTGCAGATACTTTGTGTATCTATAGATACGAATACATCGCATCTTACACATAAATTATGGCGAATTTCAATGGAATTCACTTTTGAATTTTTTAAGAGTTCAACAAACTGTCAAATTGAATCATAAATATAAAGAGCTAAAGATTTTGAGATTTCAAAGCGTACGAATAGGACTATTAGCGTAGACTTATAGAACATAGTGTTTTTTAATGTTACGTGATCAACTCTTTTTGAAGCGACTTGTGTTTGTTATGTAAATAAAGATAGTAAAACGAATGGTCTATACACTATGGTATTAAAATGGAACATTATAAGAAATCAGCTTTTAGCAACAAAGCTACTTTAACAAAATTTTAAAAAATATGCAAATTTTTTATTGTTGCTTCACTAATAGTTTAGAAAATGTACAAAACAATACTTTTGCAGATTTTTTATGAAAGAACTTTATAGAAGATAAAATTTAAGATTTTGTATTTAGTATTTTTATACCCTGTACCTATAGGTACAAAGGGTATACTAGATTTGTGCAATGTATGTAACGGACAGAAGGAGGCGTGGCAGACCCCAAGTCCTTTATACCAAAATGCTTATCATAACCTCGGGTAGGGATTGAGCCATCTCCGTCTGTCCGTCCGTCCGTATGAACGCCTAGATCTCGGAGACTATAAGAGCTAGAGACACGGAACTTTTCCTGCTGGTGCGCATATTTCCTAAGCAGATGAAGTTTGTTGAATCATGTCAATATCTTTCCCCGTTCCCCCGCTGTAGATTTTCGCGGTTTTTAGCCACACCGTTTAATATTTTCATTTGAAATTTAACAGAGCGATGCGTTGTGGATACATGCATCTATGTGTAAAAATTGAACAAAATCGGACAAATACAACAGAAGTTATAGTCAAAATTGTGCAAATTTCATCTCCCCTTGCCCATAAAGTGCATCAATATTTGACTCCTCGTAATTATGGTTACAAGTGACCTAAAATCACAATTTTTGGTAAGCTCATTTATGTGGCTCTAATGAACAAATCCACATCCAAATTTTATCGATGCGGTCCCCCCACCACCCGCAATCGATTTACCGTGTTTTCTCCCACACCCCTTAACATATCAACTTGAAACTTACCCAATATAATTAAAATAGCTTCTTTGACGTAACTTTCGATTTTCATCAAAATCGGTACAAATTTACGGAACTTATAGGTATAAATATCGTTTTGCACCAAAAAAAAAATAAATTCCAATTGGAAAGTTCTTAGATGGAATATGCAGGAAAAATTTTTTTGACACAAAATGTACAGGGTATTCCACTGTCGGGCACCGCCTCGACTGTATCACATTTTTTTAATTCATGATTTCTTTTAAATGGACTTATTTAAGAAAATATTTTTGATATCATTAAGCGCATGGTTGCAAATACAAAACTTGAAACAAATGCTGGACTAAAAATTAAAAAAAGGATATTTTTAATATACTTTTTATATTTTGAAATTAAATTTTATCTAAATGTTTATCGAAAAAGACATTATCCTTATTAAAAAGGGTTTTATTGGTTTTTGTGTAACTATTATATAGACGTGTTAGTACAATTTAGCCTTAAAAAACACTTAAACTTAAATTAAAAATTTTAAACAACAATTTTCAAAAATATATAAAAACCAAAAATAAATATTATTTCATTAAAAAAATTAAATAAATAAATAATTTTTATTTTTTTTTTTATTTAGTTTTAATTTAAATTAAATAAAATATTTTTTTTAAGAAAAAGTTGCTGAATAGAGTAAACAAAATTTTAAATACAATTATTAACAACTTACAATAAAAAATTTACGGACGTAATTTTTTTTTAAATTATTAATCCCTTAACGACCAGTATGTGCAAAATAAGGCAAAGTGGTATTTTTTATGGTGTTTTTTTTTTGTGGTATTCATCGGATTTTTTTTTTGCCTTGAGGTGCAACTGGTCATACTACAGTCAGTTGTTTTTTGTTTTAAATGGAAAACGGCGAAAATTAATTAAATGACTACTTTGTTTGAGTTTTCACAGCGTCATAAATAATAAACGGCTTTGTAAAAAATGTTTTGCAACCATTAATCATTTGCTTACATATTAGTTTTGGTATTGGAGGCAAAACAGAACAGTTGTTGTTACTGCTGGCGCCATCTAGTTCCTTAGTGGCGCCATCTTACGTAAAGCATCAGTAAAATCATACCGTTCGCTTTTGGACATGAAATTTTGCGAATTTTCTTTTTTTTATATAAAGTTTATTCTGTTACGAATGTGATTTTTGGTGCTGCATACAGGACTTAAAGCTAGTTCATTTTTTCATTGGAAAATTTGAAAATTTTTTTTTGCTGATCGTTGGTATTAATTTACACAAAAAATCGGTTGATGTTAAGAAAACGTTCGAATTGAAAAAATTGATGTCAGCCTCAATCCCTGTTTTTATTCTTGACTTTCGATATAAATAAAAATCTGCAATTATTCAGTTGGGGTAGCATTTGTAATGCGAATGTAAATCTGTAATTTTTATATGCGTTAATGAGCCAAAATATTAACCATTTTATAGGTGTATCGATAATGCGCATCTTTGAGCATTTTTGTTTATATAGCTCTAAGGGTCTACAGATCACTATTCGTATTAATGGTTAGCATTCTGGTACAAATAACTCTATATAAATATTAGCTTTACTACTGCTTATATTCTTGACTCCTAAGTGGAGCATAGAGTCTCAAATATTAGCTTTAATTTACAACAAACTAAATTACACTAAACACTATCAAGCTGTAATGCAAATCATATTAAAATTGGCAAAAAGACTTTTTTGGATAACTTATAAAAATCCTAAAATTTTACTCAACATCACAATATTGAGTGGGCATTAGGGTGGCCGCCGCTGGTATGGAGGATTTTTAAACCGTCGATATCAATAACGCCACCCCCTAAAAAGTTTCCTTTTTACCTGCATATAGCGCCTGTAAAATTTAAAAACGATCCGAATGTATTTGATGGGTCCGGCAATAGGTCAAAGGTCATAACTTGCACTTTTCCCGTTTTTGACTGTATTGTTCTACATAAACTTTAAAATCTTGTTACCAATCAGACAAATTATGGTTCAAAAGGTCTCATATCTATCAAAACATAATTTTAAAAAAATATAGAGTCGACCTAAATAAATTTGGTAAGCTCTAAAATTGATTAAATTGACTAATTACACCAGTTTACAAATAAAAAAAAAAAGTTCGTATCCTTAACATTTTTGAATCGTTTCTGTAGTAAAATGACATGCTAAAACCGAAAATGCAGTCAAAATTTTTTTTCATGAAACGGGCTTCGAGATATTTTGAAAAAAACCATTTTTCGAAAATAAAAAAAAAAGTGCCTTTACTTAACAGCAAATATCTCTGGTTATACTAAACTGATTTCGATAATTTCTCGACTGTAGATAATTAAATTACCCATTGATTATATTTGGAACATTTTTTTGTCAAACTTACGATTTGGTCGCTATTTATGCATTCATATGAAACTTTTTTATGACCTTTGACCTATTGCCGGACCCATCAAATACATTCGGATCGTTTTTAAATTTTACAGGCGCTATATGCAGATAAAAAATAAACTTTTTAGGGGGTGGCGTTAGTAAAATCGTGAGATGTTGCAAAAATGGCCACCCTAGAGGGCATACAACCTCCGTTTCCACTTGAAGAGAGCTCCTTGCCTTTATAGACCACTTATAATTTTTAACCATTTTATTTTGACCACTTTTGCCTTTTTTAGTATATTTCAAGAAATTCTTAAAAATTTTGCTTTAATTATTGCCATTTATCTTCATTATCTGCCTTTTAGCATTTACATAGATTTTGTTTTATGCTCTTCTGTTGTGCTTTGTTCTTTCGCCTTAAAGGAAGTAATTAGAAGACCTAGGGCTGGCCTATTATTTAAATCTGTTTTTATAACAATTCTTAACTCATTTTCATCAAGCATTTTGGGCTAGGCTGCTAGGCGTTACTCTTAGATTTGGGCATTTAACATAAATATTCATCAACATTGGCTCATTCCCACTGATTCGTTCATATTACAAATATGGTTATGCCTTTCTACGGATCAGCTCATTTTAGGCGCTAATGAGCCAAGTAGCATACGTCTACTATGTGTATGAGTATGAGTATGAGTACTATATGCATTTTAATTAACCATTTTCCAGCTTCCATAACTGAAATATGTTAAAAGGCAATTAAACGCAATTAGCCAATTAGCTTGGGTCATCAAGAGTCCCAGCCAACACAACACAACACAACAAAACATCAAAAATCTGACCAACAGTTGCCACAGCAAAAACAACGACAACAACAAAAACCACATTACCAACACTTCCGTTAGAACAGAAAAAAAAAAATTATGAATTATTTTGAAATTTTGTACGTTGTTGTTGATTTTTATTTTTTTTTTCGGTTTTCCAAAGCGTGCAAATTGCTGTCCCAATTTTTCGAAGCATAAAGCAACAAAATAGTATGTACAACTAACAGAGTCTAGTCATATCTACATACTACTATATCGAGTGGGCAAGTGAACAAAGTTGGGCCCCGAAAACGCACATGAAGTTGTTTATAAATAAAAAACACTTTAAAATATATTTCTGCCGACACACAAAACGCATTAAAGAGGAAAAGTTTGAGTGTAAAAGAGAAGAAGATAAAAAAATATACGATGTATAAAAAATAATTATTATGTAATTTTCTTTGGTCGGTCAATCATAGCAACAACTTATGAATGCTTTTTGAAGTATGTATAAGTATTATTACATACAGGGTGCTTGAGTTTTCAACGAAGCAGGAAATGCATTTTTAATTACTATTAAGTTGAGGCGAAATTATAAGAAAATTTTCAATGAAAAATTATTTTAAATAAAAAGTACAATAGCAAAATAGAAAAGTTAACTTATAACGTAGTCAAACAAAGAAAAAATGCATCAATTTTTTTTTTCGATTTATGGCTGTAACGATGTTTTAAATATATTTTTGGTGTCGCTAAATCTGAATCCAAGCTCCACAAGGCCGCAGCACGTCAAGATTTCAATATAAACTCAAAAACGACTTATTTTTGAGGTTTAAGAATCCTCATGTGTCAAAGGTTTAGCGCCCTCAAAAAGATATACAAAATTTTTAAAACCAAAAATCGAAAAAAAATGTTAAGTGCTTACTTGCTTGAAAATAGCTAAGCTAATTTCATAAAACACGTTATAAATGAGAGAATAGGTATAAATGAATAGGAATAGGAATCCGAACAATTTATTTGGATTCGTTTTGAAACCGAATGTTTGGTGCTCACAATTCCACCAAAAAGAATTTTTCATGTGGTTTGAAACCGAATGTGTTGTTGCAAGAGGAATTAAAACGAATCGGCAAAATAGGTTTAAAAAAGAAATGTTATACTGAAATAATTTTTTTAATATTCTTTCATATAGTACAGTAAATCTATAGTTTCATCTGGAAAAAAATACTTAATGGATGAAACTTTCAGGGATCGTTAGAGACCTTATTCTAAGTCTAAAACCGAATTTTCGTATTTGTGGGTGGGGGGCGTGGCACTGCCTACTGACAATATATGTTTCTACGGTTTTTGTATGATATCTTTGTTTCTATCAAACTTAGACTCATGGTTTAAAGGCCAATATTGTTGCAAATAAAATTATCTTTCAAACAAGACAACAAAAACAAACAAGATTGTAGGTTAATTGGTTCAAGCACAATGCTTGTTTAAAGTTGAAAGTTGGTAACAGTGTTTGGTGTTTTTCGAATAATTTGCAAATATTTCAAAGCAGATAGGTTTTTTCGGAAATTTTACCCATTCATTTTTTTAAAGTCATTGAAATCATCTACAAAGTGAGTCCTCCATCACTTTTCTACGATTAATAGTTTTCCAGCAATCAAACAAATAATGTATAAAAAACAAAATCGTACAAATACAGCAAAAGTTATTGTCAAAAATGTACAAATTTCACCACCCTTGCCTATAAACTGCGTCAATATTTGACTCCTTGTAATTATGGTTACAAGTGACCTAGAATCACAATTTTTGGTAAGCTGATTCATGTGGCCCTAATGAAAGAAATCCACATGCAAATTTTATCGATGCGGTCCCCTCACCCGCCGCAATCCATTTACCGTGTTTTCTCCAACACCCCTCAACATAGTAACTTGAAACTTACCCCATATATAATACTTAAAATAACTTCTTTGACGTAACATTCGAGTTTCATCAAAATCGGTAAAAATTTAGGGAACTTATAGGTGTAAATAACGAATTTCACAAAAAAAAAAAAAAAATTCCTATTGCAAAGTTCCTAGAAGGAATATGCAGGAAAAATTTTTTCGAGACAAAAGCTACAGGGCAACGCCACGACTGTACCAAATTTTTTGTGTCTAGATTTACTGTACTAAGAATACTTCGATTATATTTATGCCAACTTCAAGTTAGATATTTATTGACAATTAATTTTAATTATTTTTTTTTTTTGATTCAACCCAAAAAATGGCATGCATAGCCAAAACGCATTTTTTTTTTGTGTTCGTGTATGTGCACGTATTATACACGAACACATGACGATAGGTGCGACAGGGTTCCCGCTTTACACAAAGAAAATTTCCCTTGCAACATTTAAGTCGTGTTTAATTTCAATAAATATTTTTGTTAAAGTAATATTTTTGTGTAATTTTATTTAATATAAAAAATAATAAAGAATAGCAATATTTTAATGAAAATGAAGTGTAAACAACATATAGTAATAAAAAGGTGAATAACTGCGGCAACCATGTCAGCTGTTTTGTATCAAACAAAAATATATCGCAACAACACAACTGGAGTATTTATCGGAAAAATAAAGGAAACATACGAATTTATCGAAAATAAAATGGGAAATATCGACAAAAAAATTCGTTTTCCGGAGCAAGCAAAATCGAATCCGTATAAAATTGTTCAGTTAAGTATATTCGTTTTCCGGATCATGGCTAAATAATTTTGTATTTGTTTATTAACTAAAGATTTAAGCAATAAAAGTGTAAGAAAAATATTGTAAGATGAGCTTTTTATACCCTGTACCGTATGGTACAAAGGGTATATTGTGTTTGTGCAAGCCGAAAATTTATGTAACGTACAGAAGGAGAAGTCGGAGACCCCCCAAAGTTACCTAAAGTATGATCAGGGTGACTAGAGAAGTCGATATACCCATGTCCGTCTGTCCGTCTGACCGTCTGTCCGTCTGTCCGTATGAACGCCTAGATCTCAGAGATGGTAAGAGCTAGAGCAACCAAACTTTCAGATAAGATCCCTTATTAATCCATAGGAGACAAGTTTATTTTATATTTTTGATATCGGGACTACATTATAAAGCTCCCATAGGGGTGTTTCAGAGGACCTCGAAAAAAAGCAAAAGTTTTAGATGGATAATTCGTTTGCTTATGAAGATATCATAACCAAATTTGGCAATCGGAAGTTTTTTAGAAACCCCCAGCACTGTACCAAATTTTATCAAAGTCGGTTGACTATATCATATAGGTCCCATAGGTCGATCGGTCGAAAATTTGTTTTTTGTACAAAATTCGTTGTGTTTCGTTTGTTTGTGAAGATATTGTAACCAAATTTGGCATTAAGAAGGAGTAATCGGTCAAAAAAACGTATTTTGAACAAAATTCGTTGTGTTTCGTTTATTTGGCAAAGAAATATCTTTTGGAGTTTGTAAGCAATATATCGGACTTGATTGCAATTTGGTGGTACAGGGTATCCCAAAGTCGTCCGCGCCCGACTTTAACGTACGCCATCTTTTTTTATATTTTTTTGTTTAAAAATATTATTTTTCTATTAACACGCCTTTTTTTTAATTTTGAATCAAAAATCCTTAATTTTAATTTAGACAAATATTTCATATGGATAGTAAAACCAATTTAACCAAATCCTAAATCTATGAAGCTTTAATAAATAGTTTTTGAAGTCAGCCGCCTTAACTCCAATATTTGCTATTTCGAAATATACTTGTTATTTTGACAAATATTTGGCGTAGTACAACTTTAAAATTAATTAATAAAAAAAAAAACACTGCAGCAATTTAATCAACAACTGAATTAATTTCTCCAACTCTTATCTCAGACACTTAATAAACTGCGCTTTCAACACTTTGTCAAAATCAACATAAATTAAAATGAAATCGCATAGGAAATTTTTTCAAATAAACTGCATGCAATTGTAATAATTGTGACTAAATAAAAATCACAGTGATTTATGTATCTTACAGACACATATGGCAAATAAAAGCAGCAACAACAAGCACAACAACAACAACATCAAAGCAACTATATTTAAAGAGTTTTGTTTGCTCTTTTATTATACTTATGCTTTTGTATCTTTTACAACATATTTTTTTTTGTACAAGTGCAAGTAATTTATGTACTTGTAGTAGTTGCAGTCCCCAAAAGCAGATAAATTCCATAGCGTCAATTTGAGCATTGGGTTTGGTTGAGTGCCACATGTGGCAACTAGCAACTGGCAACTGGCAACTGCCAACAAGGCAAATAATAAAGCTATAAATGTAACCATGCTGCAGTCGACTGTTGCATTGAGTGTTGAAGTGAATTGCTGGCGAAATGCGATACAGTATGATTAATATGATAGCCCTAGCAAGAGACAATGCAAATGGTGCTTATTATATTGTATCTCATAGATACATAGATACAGCGATACAACTAGTGAGCGCAACACGTTGCCCGTTGCATGTCAATGGCCATAATTAACTATGCGAAAAGGGAGCAGCTGTTAGTGCAACAGCAGCAGCAGCTTCGTTTTTAGAAATGAAAACAATGCAATCTCAGAGAGGCAACAAACATGACAACAACAAAACTGTTAGCTGGCAACATGTTGGCCATTTTCATTAATGGCTGCATTGTGTGGCATGCGGCATAAGGCATTTGGCATAAGCTCATACCACAGACAATATGCGTATCGCTGCATGACGCTCATACCCCGCAATCAGATCTCCGCTGCACATTTTCCACTCCTCAGCCGCTGCCGCTGCCTCTTCCTCTTTTCCATTTCTTTTTCAGTTATTGTCTCGTTGCCGCATTTTTGTTGCTGCTTTTTAGTTGGCTGCATTGTTTTTGCCACATTTTTTTTTTTGTTTTTGTTTTGATTTTTGTTTTGGCCATGTCGCTTTTGTTGCCTTGATAACACAGCAGCATCGAGAGCCGAGCAGGGAATGGCATCCATCTACAGCGCGCTGCGCGCACACCCAAAATGCCACCCCGGGGCAGTCATTATTTTGTGCAGCATTTTTATGCTCTGCTGTTGGGCTACATGACTTGGTTAGACGGTTCGTTAAGCGCGGATTAGCCTGCGTTGTTAGCCTGGATTTGAGATACATTAAAGGCATAGCCATAAATGTATCTTTCTTCACTAATCCCATTTCCAAAGTGGGAGTTATTAAGACGGCAGCTGAGAATAGCAGCAGATAATTTGTTTAGATCCCACAGCATCTAATCAAAGTATTGTGCTGCACGTTGGGGAAACAAAAATGGATTGAATTTTGTACCAATTCTTATCAGACTGCTACTTATTTCCATTTATGCAGAATACCTTGCTTGAAAGTTGATCTACTTCAGTTCCTTGGGCTTGAATAGTGAGCAGTTTTGTTGAATCGAAAACCATGTTTTACCAAAATCGATGACAGAAAGTTGTGGCATAAAGTTCTTTCAACAGATATCAAATGCAAAATCAATGCTTGGGGGCCGAAGCATATTTCTCAATCCTATCTCTACTTAAAGCTAATCTCAAGAGGTCTTTGAGAGCGTTGAAAATCGATCAATTCTATTGCTAGACGTGAGAGTATTAGTATTTTGTGAATTCTACAAATGACATGATTCAACAATTAGAAGATCACACAATGTTCACGTTATACGTGTCTCTCTGAAAAAGAGAGCGCAGGTTCACTTTTGTATGGTAGCTATATGAAATAGTGCAGCAATTTTGACCAAATTTATGTCAGTTGTATTTTATTTTAGTCTTACAATTTGTGTGATGTTTGATCAAAGTTGGTGCACTATTTCTTATAGCTACCATACAAAAAATGAACCAGTTGAAATGTGTGGATAATCGATAATCCAAACTGACGACCATATTCGTAAGTATCTCAATAATATTTAATTCTTACTATTATTAATAAGATTTTGTCAAATAAATTTTTAAATAATTATAATTTTTGAGTCCTTAGACATTATTATTAGGGTGTCAAAAGATGAGGTGTTTTGTTTTTGTTGTATTCCAAGGCATATACAATTCGATGCCACACATTTTGCTTTACTTTCACGATTCTTTGCAATTGCATCAGCAACAACAATGCTACAATAACAACTAAGCTGATGACGACCACAAGGTATCATAGTTTGATGCTTGGGGCGAATTGCATTGCTCGCTAACGACCAAAAACAGCCACCACCCAAGCACTAGACTGCCATGACCTTTATATTTGTTGGCTTAAAGCTTAACTAAAGCCATAAAATTAGTTTTATGTATTTTCCATAGAAATGTAATGCCCATTGGTATTTGAGATTCTTATTCTATGCAATTTCTGGCTTGAGCTATTTGTCTGACCTGAATAGCCACATTGGAATATAAAACTCAGTCTGGTAAGCTCTTTACTTTACATTTTGTTTATATAATTTTTACGTTTGTTTTTTTTTTTGTTTTTCGAGCAGCTTAGTTACTTATTTAACTGTTTGCTCCCAGCTCTAGATGCATTTGTAGATAACTCTGGTAAAACCCAAACATTATTATGCATTTGCGCAGCAGTTTTCATGAAAATTCAACTTTCACACATACATAACAAGCTTTGTTTACACTGCCTATGCAAAGAATTCACCCCTATACATTACAATTCCAAAAAAAAAACTCTATTCAAAAACCCAAAAAATGAAAATTTCCCACAACATTTATGCATCATCACCATACTTCTCTTTGTCTTGCTCTTCTTGCTTTAAATGCGTATTAACTTAAACGCTATTAATTTAGTTGTTACGCTTCAGACAACAACAACAACGACAGCTACAATAATGAGACAATGACGACAACAACTATCTTGATAAAAATAGTGTGCCGTCTTTTTTTTTTCTAGTTACATGAATCTTTATAATTTCACCAAATGCAAGTTGGTTTTCGAATACATAAGAAAAAAAGCTATATCAAATGTGACATGAGAAAGAGTTAAACGAATTCCTTTTGATTTCTACTTCTACTTGAATGCTAACAAAAAGTGCTGGTGAATGGCAAATAATAAACATCGAGTGTGAGTAGAGTGGAGATCGTGATCAAGAGCAAGTATTTCTAGTAAGCTCACGAGCCATACTACTCACGAAAGCTAAATTTGAAAACTATGTTCAACCTATATTATTATAGAGATATTACTTCTAAACATCGGGATAGAAACGACCACGCTGATCGATTATCATGCATGTTCTCAAACTTTTTGACTACGTAAAAACGTAATAAAATTTCTGTTATTTTGGGAAAAAAAATAAAGCGTCTATTTGGGAACAGAGCTTGTGTGCCGATTTTAATCGATAGTTATCGACGTTAATTATAACAATTAATTCAACTAAAACATGAGCGGAACTTCTAAAAATATTTTGGTTCCGAAAGTCTTTCGGCAAAAGAGTAACCGATATACCATTTTTTTTATATATATATATTATTTATTCATCATCATATTTGTTCATCAGTTTATAACTAAAATGTGAAAAATTATGTCGTGTAAATTTTTTTTTATGTAAAATTGAATTTTGAAGGAATATACCATTTGAGTCGATTTTTTGCGGATTAAGCTGAATTTAAGTTTTCAACATTTTATTGATAGAAACGTTTAATTTTACCTTAACAAATCTTTCCCAATCAATTAGATTTTAAAACATTTATTTTTTTTTTTGGTAAACTCTTAAGTTTTAACAACTTTTTGTGCTGTTTCGAATTTGTATTCCATCTGAGTTTTATCGAAATTTTAGCCTGAAAAGAAACTGCATACTGAAATGTAGTACTTGGTAAATTTTTTTGACTATGTTCACGAAGACGACTCACGACCGACTGTTGCTGCCGCAACAACAACAACGTGTTGATGCGCAGTTGTTGTTGCAGCTTTTTTCGTGATTGTTTGTTGCTTATTGTTGTTGTTCGCTTGCTAGAATTTATTATTTCCGCCAACATGTACCAAAAACTCCCCTAAACAAAAAAAAAAAAAAAAAAGAGTTGACAGGCATACCACCGACGACAGCCAACCAGCCATTGAGTCATTCACACAGATACACTGCACATAGATACACCACACACATGCACTCTCGCATCCAAAGGCAAAGCAACAGGTACGCATGCGCAACGTTGAAGCAAAAGCTGAGGGTGGCCGCTGAAGAGGAACGCGATCGAGGTAAACGCAGCGAAACGCGTTCACTACGGGCTGTTTTACTTTAATATTATTATATTTTATACACTTAGAGAATTGAACATTGTTTAAAAAGATTATTTTAGAGATAAGTAGGTCATAGTGCATAAGTTCAAATTGAAATCAGGGTTATAACTCATAGAAATAACATTTAAATGTTCAAATGTTTAACAGACTTTACGTTTGAACAAATTTTTATAGTTGGTATCTCGAAGGTATTCTTAATCGGATTCTGGCCCGAAAAAGTCGCCGGCCATCCATAAACGTAATGTAATATTATGCATCATAAAGTAGTAGAGCTTCTGCACCCTGGTGTGATGCCGCATCAGGCTGAAATATCCTGTTGAGACAGACAGATCCTCCTGATATGGTACTGAATCGCTGTCATATAATTTGTTTGACCCGATAAAAAGCATGTAGGAGTCTAATCCACTAATCACAGGATCATGAAGAATTCCCGACAATCGATTCGTTTTTAGCAAGTGTTAAAATTGAACCTTATGTCTCGTAGTTCTTTTAGATACCGACAAGATCATCCAAATGAGACTTTTTTAATAAATACTTAATTATAGAATGAAGTGCATGGTAAATAAATGGTTTCCGTCCCTTGAGACACCTCATTGTTTTGCACTCTATACAGTTGAGTAACAATTACGATTGAGTTTTGTTGAAGATCATCATGTCATTAGTATTCGACTGCCGGATGACGCATAGATGATGACCCCAGTATTGGTAGGAATTGCAGTCCCGCCCTTGTTAGTTCAGTAATTTTTTGGATTTTCCTAAAAGTTTCAAAAAGCGGTCTCTAATTGTTATAACAACGATTTTGAAAACATTTATTCCAAATTCAAGCATCCCTTTAATCCTTGGACGTTTGTTTTGTAAAAAACGGACACAAGTAATGTCTTCAAAAAAATAATGCATATTCGGAATTAATTATTTGTCTTGGGTAGTAGAAACCGAAAAGAGTACTAAATATAGAATTGTATTCTCAACTAAGTATGGTAAAAAATATTTGAAATTTTGATCGTGACTTTTTTGAGTTTTTCAGTTTAACACGGGATGAACGCAATATATAAAAAGTTGTCCTTTATTTTGAATGCTGAAATTTTGTTTTTCGAAGAATTGAGTCAACGTAGTAGCATATTTTCGGAAACAATTTTTTTCTCTCAGTGTAAGCACAAATACATAGACGCATCAGGTTGTTGTAGGTGATTTTCGTGTTGTTGTTGTTGTTGCTGATATCGTCGCAATTCCGCCTTTTGAAAATTTGCTGGTCTGTTGAGCTTTATATTTCTAGTTTTTTTTTCTGTTTTTTTATAGCGTTTTACACTTGATGAACTTTGCGTGAATGTTTAAAAATGAAGACAAATGAACAGCAGAACATAAACAGAATACAAACAAATATAATATACATGTTGTACATATGCATATCTATGTACAACAGGAAAAAAAAAACACAAATACGTTTAATTTGTGTTGCAGGCAAGTGTTTCATTACTTTTAGCAAGCACGGTACAATGTACAAGTATATACAATTTTTTTTTTTAAATAAATTTCAAGCAATTAAACTTGTGCGAAGCGTTTAACATTTTGGTCATTTAAATGTTTTGGCCATTAAATTGAAAATTTATGTTTTGAATTTTGTGAATGGTTTCATTTTGTGTGATATTAATAGCTGTAGTAAATGAGTGCGAAAAATAAACAATGAAGAAAAAGAGAGCTATTTTATAATTATGATTCATATAATTATACGAAAATAACTCAATTACTTAGTGACTTAATTAGGGGGCATAGCTAGAGACAGTTTTACAAGCTCTTCATAAAGTTTTAACGTTTTTTTGCCTAGGCCTCTTTTGTTGCAGATGCCTCAAGCTAAAGAAAGCCTCAACAATGACTAACTTGAATACTGCAACTAAAACAAAGCACGGTCACACTAGCGCATAATGGCAAGCAAATGGTAATTCCGTGGCTGATTTTTTCAAGCAGGCAACGTTATACACAGTACAGTAGTGCTGGAGAAACATCGATGTTTTCAATATTTTTAACTTAGACACAGAGATGTTTCGATACATCGAAGCACATTTGGCGCCCATTTTTGGAATGCTTAAATTAATCCAGAGTGGGCCATCTGTTGGTTTGGTTATAAAAGTATTTTCAAATAATAAAATGGAAGAAACCAAGAGATAACTATATTTTCATAATATACATTTCAAAATTAATTACATTTCATAGAAAAATAAGCAAAGAAATAATAAAAAACAATCCAAAAGGTTATACAACGAAAACAAATGATAATACAGACCACAAAAAAAAGTGGTGTAAACTTAACAGATGACAGAGGCATCCCTTATGGACTTTGAGTAGCTGAATCCGAAGTCCAAAAAACTCCTTCACACATGGGTTGTGAGGTAACCTACAAAAAAATACCATAAAACGAGATAATTTGGATATTATCTAAGAACCCTTGGATCGGAGTTTTTTGGACTTCGGGTTCATCTGCCCAAAGTCCATAAGGGGTGCATCTGTCACATGTAAAGTTTACACCACTTTTTTTTGTGAGCCTGTGAGTTATTTAAAATCAATCGAATTTTATACTATTTATTTGATTTATTTACGAAAAAGCATGGTAACAAAAATATGGCTGTCCATTAACAGACAGCTTTTATTAACTATCTAATACGTTAAGCTTATTTTCAAGATACCAAGTTCCAGAAATGTTATTGTACATATTTTTATATAATAATAAAACATGTTCCAGCATAATTTGCGTTTGGTTAATGCCCCAACTAATAGAAATTTGCCATATTATCATATTTGTTTTTTAAATATCGATTAAATCGATTTTCGTGGCTATAATTTCGTTTCGTTTTTAAAAGCATTCTGGCATGCAAAGAAACATCCTAAACTGTCTGAAAATTTTCTAATAGTGACATCATGAATTTCATTGCGCTACATATATCTTGGTGTAGTATCGAAATGAACTATCTGAAAACTGTCTGTATAATTATTTGGCTTAACATCATGACTTTCATTATATGTACAACAAAAATGTAGGTGTCGGTTCACGTCAATAAGAAATTTTTCTAAAATATTTATGCAAATATCCCAAAACGAGTCTTGCCAAAGATTTTCTTTGATATTGAAAAATACTATAATAAATTTATATTAAATTATTTCATCAATTAGCAACTGCAGCAATTACGACTTCCTTGAGGCTGTCTCCAAGCGCAGTTTTCTTTAAGCCAATTTCACATTATTGAGCCAGACACTCAAAGCCATTACACTACTAAAGACTTGCATTAACGTTTTGCGTTGATCGACAATCGATTTCAATAGCAAACTAATTGCTTGGACATATTAAAAGTTACCCAGTTGATCGGGTATTTAAATTGCAGCCTAAAAGCAAATAAAAGTTGTAAGAGAAATAGCCTGAACTTTTGTTAACATTGGCCACAAGATGCCTTTCCCAGCAATAAAAAGCAAAAAAAAAACCATAATAATAAGAAAATATAAAGAAAACAATGTGTATCAATGTGTCAATCAAATGTTAAACATTGACAGATTGTTGATGACGCTGCCATTGCCATGCCACAAAATGCCATGGAAATGGCTTAATTGGCAAGTAAAACACACTAACACACACACACACTTACGGCTAATAGCCAGTTAGCCAAGCGTCAGCGGCCAAGTGCAGACCAACAAAGTAAAATGACCAAATATTATGGCTAAATAGTTTCCGGCCAGCCTAATGAGACGGACCTGGGCATAAACAACGTTTTCGCTGGCTGCGTAAGTAAACCAAAACAAAAACAAATAACAACAAATAACAGCTGAAATGCAAAATGGCCAACACAAGTGTAACAATCTTTGGTACAAATGGGTGCACACATACACTTGAAGAAAATGAGCATGTCATTACAGCTGATAACATTTTAATGCTTCCGAATTTTTTATTAAATAAAAATAATGTACAGCATGTTATGTAACATTAAAAACTTCAGCTTACTTATAACACTGTTAAAAATTTATGTCAACTTTGTTTTGGTACCTGCTAATAAACGGTGATATATTTTCAAATATCTTAGGAATATCTTAAAGGGGACATCTTAATTTTTAGGCACACTTGATTTTAGCTAAGTTGATTAAAATACGACTGAAATCGATAAATTTTGTCCTATCTTACTTTTGCTTGTTTTTCAAGGCGCGAGTAGACTTTAAAGCGTTATAACTTGGAAACTACTAAAGATACTTAAATAATTCAAAAATAGAAAAAACTGCGTTTTAGTAATTTTGGCGCCCTCTACCGCCTAAAATATGAACTTCTGGGTGTACCTTCTATTACCAATCAAATTCAAAATTTAATTTGGAACATTTTTTGCCTTGAATGTTTTTGTGTACGACTTATAGAATTCGAGATAAATTGGCTCAAACATATGTCAAAACAAAGGTAAACCCTACGGGGGAGAAGGTCACCTTTTTGGTGTTTGACTTTTTGGATGGTCCTTAATACATTAAGCAAGAGAAATTCTACATTCAATTTTTTCCTGGTCAAAACCTATTTTTACTGTACTATTTACACTTACACACTTAAACCGTGCAGATTTCGTGGATTTCACTTCGACAAGGACGTTTTCAAAACAGAAAGTTCTTTTTCGATACTATATCACATTCGGGTTTTTGGACACTAAGTGATCTTCAGATCCAAATAAAATTTAAACTTGGTTTCAACTGAATGAAGCCACAGTTTGTCAAAACTCTAATCGAAACTGAAATCGGAAATCGGACTTAATGGTATATCGCACAAAATCTTTCCGAAAGACCCAAAACATAATCTGTTGTGGTAGAAGTTAGCGCTGAAGAATAAGCTTATCTTATCTGATTCGAATTATGTTGCTGGGTCTATGATCCAGTCTGATGAAAATGTTTTTGGGGTGGAAAGTATTTCTAATCTTTTACGTTTTGGTGACAACTCTCACAATCGGTGGATTGACGAACTGTATGAACGAATAAACTTCAAGCTCATCTGCAACGGATGTTAATGCAAACCGGCAAAGGGGTAGATCCTACCTCTGTTGAAAGGACGTGATAGTGGGCACCAATAACGTATGGGGTGCGGAAAGCGGAGGCGCCAAGAAGGGCGCTCTACGTTAGGCCGTAACCTATTAAAGAATTGTTACGGCCAGTTAAGACTGAATTTCTTGAAAGGTAGGTTTTCAGTTTTTAACAGGCATTTTTGAGTTTTACAAGCCGTGAGTCCCTGAGTATCCTTCATCCCAAGTTGAGTTGTTTTGAAAATATTCAAAATCGCGGAAGCTCTCTCATTTCAATCCACCCGTAAAAAATGCAGAAGTTCACTAATTTTAAACCAGCCGTAATGAAAGTCACAGTACCAGTTTTTGCTTAAAGGCTGAAAACCTTGTCATTTTTTCAAGTGTACACCTGCACTTGGGCATGTCTCATTTGGTTTCAACGGCTTTCTTCGATGCACACCCATTTGAACGCATTTTTTTACGAAATCAACTGCAAATTGTTGTTAACCAAAAACGAGAAAAAAAAAGCCATAGATTAACTTGGCCATTAAGTCGTTTGCCTGCCAGTAGTTTTAATTAGCCAAGACACAATCGAAACACAGCTGTCTGGTGTGTGTCTTGGCTGTTGCAAATATTTCACTGACCGTTTAACAAATTGCAGCAAACACAGTTGTTGCAATTGCAATTGATAGCAGGCTTTTTGCAAGAGATTAAAAAATTGTTTATAAATTGCTTTGATTTGTCTGCGGCTTAAATATTTAAGTTGATTTTTTGTTGTTGTTGTTTGTTTGTTTGTTATGTACATTCAAGTTGTTCGTTGCAGTTGTTGTTGTGTGTTTGCACATGAATAAAATAGTTCTGCCAAGATAACCCATTTCCATTAATCTCACTGACACTTTACACACGCACACACAGCCATGAACATGCCACAAATACAGATGCATAAATACATACAGTCTGATCAGAAATTATTCGTACACTTTTAAATGTTATGTTTAAAGCTGTTTTGATTTTACTAGCATAATAGTCCTGGAGGTCAGGAAGAGTATACCAATAGCTTGTAAAAAAGTACCATACCATGTTTAAAAATAACCTTTTTAGGTGAAATATTTTATTTTTTAACGAGTGCTCAAACAATTTTTAGTATAGACGTGATTTTTTTAACGCTTCTTTCTTTACTAAATATTCGGCCGTACTCCGGAAAACGAATCCCAACATTTTATTTGGATTTGATAGCGAATATGTACTTGGTGCTCCCAATTTCATTTTATACTGAAATAATTTTTTAAATATTCTTAGATTATATTTATGCCAACTTTAAGGTAGATATTTATTGAGAATTATTTTTAATTCAACCCAAAACGAATTTTTTTGTGTTCGTGAACACGAAGTGCGACAGAGTTCACGCGTAACACAAAGAAAATTTTCCTTGTTTTCCGGAGCAACGCAAAAACAAATCCCAATAAAATTGTTCGGTTTTCGTTTCGTTTTTTTTCTAATTTTTTTAAATAATAGGAATTTTTAATATGCCAAAAAAAATGCCATTCAAGCTTTTCATTTAAAATTTTCAAAGTGTCCGCATAATTTCTAGTCTGACTGTATGTATCTTTGTTGAGTCTGTGTCTCTGCAGTTCTTTTAGCCAGCAGCAACTTCTGCTATAAATAAATATCACACCAGTCTGCAAAAAAAAAAAAAACAAAACTAGAGTGTAGGAAATTCTGCTCTGTTGCTCGGAAAATTTATGTGGGAGCTGTCGCTGACTGACTCAATGCAATTGCCAAGAGCTCAAACAGCGCTGCGGAAAATGCGAAAAATCAGGCACCAGCTACATTTTCCACACTCTGTTTTTTTTGTTTTCATTTCTTGCTTTTGCGTAATGCTTAACCTGAGGCACTCGAGTTGCTCTTTCCTAGCCCAACTCCCCGCCAGATATGCTACAATCAGTGGCGGATACAACCAAAAAATTCGAGGGTCGTCCAAATTTAATAAACAGTGTGATTTCCGACTGAGTATTATAAACACAACTGTGCTTCAAAGAACATGCTCAAAGTTGGCAGGAAAATTAGTTAAGTCCCAAACCCTGCTACTTTTCTACCCCTATACGCCACTGACTACAATGAATAATGTCATTGACGATTGACACGGAGACTTGAGCAAAAATGGAAATGTGCATTGAGAGCAGCAATTCTCGTCAGGATTTGCCATGTGATACCAAAGCAAACGGCTAGAAATATTTATCTTTTTATTTAAAAGTGCATGTCTTGTATAACATTTTGTAGTTGTAGAACTTTCTGCGCATTACTTATGGAGTGCTAGAAATATACGGAATTCAAAAGTCACTTTCTGACATCCATAAAGTGTGTGAGTTATGCATATTCTTGAAATGGTAAGCCATAAATTTTATGTTAATGCCAAAAATGTCAAGTAATAATTGGCTAAGCTGTTAAAAAAAAACAAAATAGTTTACATTAAGGAAATCTTTGAAATTTATGATCTTAAGAGAATTTGCTTAGTTTTTACCAAAAGTATTTTTGCATATGGCTCAAACTATTTTTGCTGTTTTATAGCTTACAGAATAGTCGCATATTACAGGAAAGCGATGAAGATACCTGAGGGATGCGCTAAAAGTAGCTCAATAAGAAGATTTACTTTGAAAAACCGTACTGGCAGTGGAGTCATAAACTACCCAATAGTTCTCACAGTTCTCTTTGCAGCACTCTCAATATCTTTAATTACACAGGCCAACATGGTTTAGTTGTTGAAAAGCTAAGCGTCATTTCCGAATGAATTTGCTGCGTAGAATCCGGCGTTTTTTTCTACATAACCTCAAATATCTCAAAATCCTGACGTGATGGGCCAATTCTGACCCCGGATTACTTCGGAAATGACCCTTAGCTTTCCAACAACTGACATGACCCCGGTATTTGTAGGCCTGTGCTATTATTATAAATCAGATGGGCTTTAAAGTTTTTATAATAAGAGCTGTATTAAATTTTCGATGGTGTATATAATTTTCGCTAAATAAACATTTTTTTAAAAAATCTTTTCCTCTTCCTAATTAAATTTTTGGTTTTTTTTTGGAAAATTCAATACAAAAATGTTTCTACAAAAGTTTACTTTGGCAAGGTTTATGGGCGTGTTGGCGCCTTATAAACTCTTAAATTGACCTATAATTAGCCTTAAATATTGTGTACAAGCCAGAAACAATCTGCAACCTGCTATTTATTGCATTCAACTCATTAATTAAGGCGGCTTGTTAAATGCTGTGAAAAATCAAAGGTCAACCATGGTCTTAAATGAATGTTTGGGCCATGTGAAAACAATTTACAATATATAGAGACTTTTTAAAATTTAAAACTAGATAAAACATTGTATTTAGTCTATCTATTGTTTGCATGTTCGGAATACCATAAAATACATAAAAATAAGACTATTACTCATTTGCGCGTCAAAAATATTCGAAACAAAAGATCTAAAGAAGCTTTTGTTCAAAATATTGGATCCAAGAGAATATACAAAAATGTAACAGTCCAATTATAACAAACATAACGTTCATCTTTCGAGTAATAAAGATAGGAAACAATTTAAATATTCTGAATCTTAATTTATTTAAGAGGTGACACCATTGTAGAATCTTCAGAAAATCGTTTTTTTTTAAAGCTAAATTGGTAGACAATTATGTTGAACTAGATGTCCCGAAGTGATTAAAAAAAAAAAAATTTGTAATTTTAAACGCGTTTTTCTCGAAACCACTATTTTTCGAATGGCTTCACGAATAGCTCAGTAAATTTTTATCCGATCAATATAAAAATTTTGAAAAAATCTTTATAATATCAATTTATAGTGAACCACATGGGATTTTGTCAAAATAATAAAAACTTTTCATTTTACAGCTAATTTTCTATTATTTTTTTTTACGAAAAAAATTTTGTTTTTTTAAACTTATGCCATTTTTTTTTTTAAATTGATATTTTTGAAAACCCCTGCTCACTTGCTTTTGGTCCATAGATTAAGAGGAAAATATGTATTTAAGTTTCAGATTAATGGTGACGTTAAGAAGCTGGAGCCGTGAGGCCTCTCCGAGAATAAGTGTACTCGTAACTCTTTACAGACGCCATTTTGTTTTTTATTACTTTGGAAAAATTCATTTTTGTAGCTCAAAATATAGTATGTATAATATCCTATCCTATAATACCTACTTGGATTTTGAATATAAAATAAAGTTTCTTTGGAAAAAAATCGAAAAATTAACTTAAAAAACTATGATACACACTGGTGTTACCCCTTAATATACATTCTGAGATATCTAAACTATAACCTCCTTACTCTAGTTTAGGCAGGGCCGTAGAGAGAAAATCCGGGCCCGGGGGGAGAAAAAGTATCGGCCCGTCTATTACACCTTTAGCTTGAATCAGTGTGTTCTGTAAATACGACAGATTTTACACCGGGCCCCTGAGATAAGGCCGGGACTGGAGGGAATCCACCCCTTCCACCCCACCTCTCGTCGAGCTTAAGTGTAGGTTTATTTTATTCAACAGAGTATTGAGATTTACAAGGAAAAATAACTCAACAAGAAGCAGAAGGATTGTCGAGAACTGGGTTATCATGCATCAAAACATTTTCAAAAATTTCACAATGAGTTAATACACTTCCCTTAAAAGACTGGAAAAATCTAAGAAAATAAACAAAACCAAGAGCTACGAAAGATCTGAGACACCTTCTAGGCCCTGGAAAAACGCTTTAATCGTACTAAGCCGTAAATATATTAGCTTTCTTAGTTAGGTCTAGCTTAAAAACGACTTATAAGATAACTTCTTATTTTAAAGTTTATTTTTTCAAAAGCACATTTGGTCGGAGCAATATCCATACAAATAAAGATATGAATTCTGCAATTCGTAAAAAAATCGGAGCGATATCCATACAAATAAAGATACAAATTTCTGCAAATCGTAAAAAAAATTTTACGGTCAGAAGCTTTTAAATTATTTTCTTACGAATTGCCAAATAGCATTGGATTTGCAATTTAGTTCAAGAAAAAAGAAATTTCTGATAAGCTTCTGATATTTTCTGTTTTAAAACTGGTTTCAAAAGAAAAGCTTGCCTAATAAGTTTGTTTTATAATAGTTTCCTTCAGCATTCCAGTGACCCGGCATTCATACAAGTCTTATAGCGAACTGTTGATCCATCTCTTTTAAAGATTTTCAGAAGATTGCTTCCGTACTTGAAGACTCTGCACTACTGGAGTTAATAGCCACTCTTTTAGCGCTACATGGATTGTAACTGCCAAGCCTTAAATAAAAAGAATTTGTGCAGCTGGGTAAAAGCTGTCTATATAGGATGGAGAGATCAACCGGGCTAGTAAAAAACATTTAAAAAATTCAGGCAAAGCGGCGGAACCACTGGGGGTTTTCGGGTCCAGACCCCCCAAAAAGTTGGAAAAATGGGTTGACTGCTTTTTGCGAGCTCTGATATATATACACTTCGAAGTGAAAAACCCTCAAGACCAAATCCTGCATCCACACCTGACTCGGATCGAGAAACACATCTAAGTAGATATTTTTATGAACAATCTTTCTTCGTTTAAGCATAATGATGAGTAATAAATAAGGTGTTACAAGGTAGAGCTTTTGGTGGCTACTCGAAAATATCATGTTCAAAAAATCCAATACAAATTTTAGTTGCAATTTTAGTTGATATATAGACACTTAATGTCATTGGGCATATATAAAATGGGTATTAGCTTCAGTCCCAGTAGCTGTCTGACTAGCCTACCTGATGCTTACTATGCAATGTCTTTAGAAGACTTGCACTTTAATGACCACCGATAAAAATGTAATGAGAAAAAGTTGGTACCACAGTAACCACAATGGTTGGATATAACTACCAAGCTTGACAGCTTGCTTGGATTGTTAAATAGCAAATGTCGTTTATTATTATTATTATTTTTTCTTTTATAATTGTCTTGTTGGACGTCGTTGTGCGTAGTTGTCGTCACTTGATACCACTTGGACACACTTCAATGAAGCTGAAGCGCATAATTTGAATTTTTCTAACGCAGCTGCTGCCGATGCCTCTGCCGCCGCCACTGCTGCTGCTGCTTTCGAAGCTTTCGCCATTGGGCTCTGTGTAGGAGTTGTTATGCCGCATGCCCCAGAGTTCATTGCATTTGATTTTCACTTTCAATTGGCAAGAAACCGCAGCGTGTTGATAGCTGACAATGTTAACCCAACTACGACTATCTGCTGGTGACAACAACCCCAAGTGGTAATAACAACAACAACGACAACACAAAGAGGCAAGTCAATTTGGTTGACCTTCAAGTTCAAATGCATATTGGTTGCATAAATACGCTTTGTATATATATGTTTTTTTTTGGCGACACATTTGAGTGGCTTCGCTGCTTGTTTCTTGAATGTATCTGTAAGATACTCTATATCAAATAACATTATTTTGCTGCTTATAAACCATGACTAAGTTTGGTATTGCATTATGATAATGGTTATGGCATTACAGCGTCATTTGAGAGTTGGAGTTTGTGGGTTTTTCGGCTTTTTAATGACAACGAGATACTTTATAGCAAACGTCAAAGATTAATAGCATTAAAACCAATTTCCGACTTTTTCTTGCGTTTTTGAAGACTATTTTAAATAAAAACTGTAGATATAAAAGGAAAACCAATGGATTAAAACAGACTAAAAGCTACCTAACTAAGCCGTAATATATACGGTCAGTAATAAGTTTTAGAAATTTTAAATTTAGATAATCCATTTAAGACTGTTGTTGGATGGTTCGAAATCAATCTATTCTGAAGATTTTTTGTCTTACAAAGAAGTAGATTAATGCTTTACATTTGTTACGGATTACCTGTTAACCATATCATGCTTTTAATACTTTTGCTATGGTTCGTAGCAAGTTTTTCGAAAATCGATTATTTAAGCTGTTCCAAGTCGCTTTTAACATAATCCATTTTATATTTTCTTAAAGGCTTTTATTTTTTCCTAACTTGACGTTTTAGATCGATTGCCCAAAGCAGTTTAAAGCAGTTCTTACAGATCAGTGGAAATGTATCTCAAGCCGATAGATTGCTTGACTGTAGAAAAATCACTTTGAAAGCTCTTAACTTGTTTACCAATTGCTGGCCTATTGTCCCTATAAGCATTTCTATCTTAAAAGCCCTATCAATCTTGGAAGCTATACGCTGACTGTAACAGGTTGTGGGGCTCTAAAATTGGGTCAAAAATCTAAGAAATCCATGGAAAAACTAATTCTCTCTTTGTTTATTTCAATTAACAACTTAACGGTTTTCAGCATAAATTAAACCATGAAGTATTCCAATCTTGGTAGAAAACACTTTCAATTCAATCAATAAACGCTTAATTAATTATACACGAGCTTCAAACCAACTCTGCAAGCCATTTTCACGCATAAATCAAGTTGACCTTAAAAACTTTTGTCATAACAGGGCCATGGCAACTGACGCCAATGATGGCAACGGCGACTCCGTACATATATGAATATAGTATGTAGTACATACTACACTCAGATACTATAGCGACAATGATGTCGACATGCCAACAACACACAACACTGGACGCCCATCTCCTGTTCAGTCAAGGTGCCTCTTGACATAAATATCCAGTTGCAACCCAAAAGGAAACTTACATTGCCAAGGCGACAAAAGCAAAAAAACAGCAAAGAAACAATTGAAACGAAAAGAAAAGCGTTTGTAAGCGTGTCGAAGTTTTGATACACTTTATACATTTAAATTCGGGGTTCTTACGAGGAATCGTCTCGAGCGTGCTTCTTCACTAAGTTATTGATATGTGATATGTACACATGAGCAGCTGGATGCTCTTTGAGATTTGTAACAGAGACCTCCAACCTCTGGTTCTAGCAGGCGTACATCTGAAACGCAAGTTATTTCATCTCTGGTAGTATCTAAATTCTAAGTTATCTAAGACGTTGGCCAATTGTCATTTCTGGCGAAGATAGTTCCAGGAATAGTTGCTACTTGGCACCTTCAGCAGTTAAATATTTTTAAACAAAAACTTAATACCTTTTAATTTAAAAGACTAACAGGAGCTTACATTCTGCTTAGTAGCGCTAATTGGAATACTTTAGGAAGCGTTTCAGTCAATTTGTTTGGTCTAAACTATTTTTCGTCAGTTAAAACAAACCTTTCCTTAAGTTTTACAGAAGATTCTTTCACGCATTGCAGTTATTTAACACAGTGATCCCAATTCTAGTCAAATTCGTCAAAATTGCCCAGACAGTCATTTTAAAAACCAACAAGCTTAACATGAAACCATAATTGGCACCGTTAACCAAAGTCATTAAAACTAAACCTGAAAAAGTTTGTCGCTCCAATTTAAGCCAAGTGTGATTTAGGTCATATTTAAGACAAAATCTTATACTTTTTTTTTTTGAAATCAAAAACCAAATAATCATATTATGTGCGCGATGGAGCTTTCAAAAAGAATGGCTCTCAAATATATTCTCACTGTAAAACCTAAACCAACAACGATTTTTACAAGGTGCCACACAGAAGTGCAAGGGTTCAATTTTTCCAAATGTGTGGCCTAAAACAAAATACAGCTAAAATACATATATTTTCAAACATATATTTTTGGACCAGTCTACACATTTGTGTGACGTTTGACCAAAATTGGTTGAATATTTCGTATAGCTACAGTGAGACACGAATAACAAAACCTGCGCCATGCGTCACCTTCTTATTGTTAGATCATGAGTGTACACGGCTCAGGCTTAAAAGCACAAACTTTGGCTGTAGGTAAGGTAGAGGCTATAGAACTAGATCTGTCATAAACGAAATGCATGGAATAATAATTGTTTTTCTTATTGAAATAGGCTGCACAATTCAGCTGTTGGTTGGTCGGGGCGAATGGCAATCCAATTACATTGACACAAGTTGCAAATTGTAATTGCATAAATATGTAAAAGAACATTAAAATACAGTAAACAGATATGAACCACGATGCAACGAACGAAAAAATTTATGACTACGTCAACAGATCTCTACTCTAGCTTGATTCACCATTTCGGGTTCGGGCCCCCCAAAAGTTGGAAAAAAGGGTTGACAGTTTTTTGCGACTGATGTATATACACCTTAGTATGAAAAACTTTCCCTATGATCAAATCCTGGATCCACGCCTGGTACACAGTGATTTCTAGTTTCCATGGTTTTTGATCAAAGTTGAATTCAAAAAGAATTTTAATTGAAAAGCTCGCTGAATTCGTTTAGTATACAATAAAAACGTTTAGGGTCAAGACAAGTTTAATTTATATTTCTCCAAAACCTTAAGGAAATAAAAAAAGTATTGTGCTTAGGGAAGTGCCTCAAAAAAACACGTAATGACGTCACAAGTATATATTCAAATTTTTACAAGTTTGAAATTTGGCTTATGTATTTGAACCACTTTTTTCAAAACGTCGCTATTAACCAATTCGCAAAATTAAATCTGCAATTATAATTGATTTGTTCTTTAAGTTAAAACAAAAATTATTGAATCCAAAGTATAATTCATAAATGAATCCCAATTAATCTGGAATTAAGATACATTTGGAAATATGTATTATTGTATTTATAAAAAATTTTAAGCTTAAAAAGAGATTATAAAAAGCGTAATAAAAGCTTATTAAAATTTTGAAAAAAAAATTAAGTTACGATTTTAGGCTAAAACTGGATCTTATTTTAAGATTTCTTGTTTTCAAAGGCAATCAATCCATAGTGATCAAAAATACGAAAAATTGCTTTTTAGTAACTTTGGCGCCCTCTACAGCCCAAAATATGAACTTCTTTTACCTTACATTACAAAAAAAAAAGAGATATTCAATTTTGAACACTTCGTTGGTAATTATTTTTTTTCTAAACATTTATCCAAATAAATTAAGTTTTGTCATTCCGTGCGAAATTTTTCGAACTGCGTATGGGGGTTTAACCAAGAGAAATTCTAGAGTGAAATTTTTTCCAGGTCAAAATATATTTTTACTGTTTTTACCATTCTAGAACTGAAATTTTATTTATTTTTAAAATGAGCCATCAAATTCTTGTTTCAGTATTGCTCCAAATCTGCGACCATTTGGTGACGATCCTACGACGATCTTCAATTCGGACTGCTTTTTTTTTATCAGTGTACGCCAAATTAACTTTTAAGGCTAAAAAAGATGGCTTTATGAAAATTCCTGCAAAACTTGGAGTCTATGTGGGATGCGTTTCTTTAAACCACTACAAAGCAGCAACAGTTTTGTGAGCCTCTAATATAAAAAATGTCCTATGGATGATCTCTTAATTCTACAAATAATGGAACTAGTCCGGGATACCCTTAGCTAGGGTATACCAAAAATAACAAACAATATGACATGCGTGTTGGCATGTTGCAAGCGGCATATAGAGAAGACAGTTCAATGAAATCGCGCGGCTAATAAAGTTTAAGGCTTAAAGGCTAGCAACTAACCTGTAAAGGCCAGGCAAAGTTAGCCAGATTCCTGTGCTGCGCTTGTTGTTGTTTTTGTAGCTGCAGCTGTTGTTGTTGCTGCGGCGACAGCTGATTAGCAGTAGCTGCGCCAAAATGTGTCACGCTGTGCTCCAGGCCAAAATTGCAACTGGTGTTGTTGGCGTTGCATCTGTTGTTGTTGGGTCGACGTGCTGGCAGCGCTGGTGGCAGCGTTGAGGATGCAGCGCCAACAGACGACAACAACAACTGTTCGTTGTCATTAGCATCGAAATGGCTGGCGTTGGCCTCAATTTGTTGCTGCTGTTGTTGTTGGTGCTGAAGTTGTTGCTGTGGTTTCTCGCCTCGTTTGGCCAATGCCAAGGCAGCCGCATTGTTGTTGTTGTTGCTGCTGCTGTTGCTATTAGCCAAGTTACTGCTGCCATTGTTGTTGTTGTTGTTGTTGGTCAGCGAAAGCGAACGCGCAAAAGAACTTTTGAAAAGGCGGCACGGCATTTGAAAATCAAAATCAGGCGGCAGTGCAGCTGCGCTGGCGTCAGCGTCAGCGTCAGCGCCGACTACGGCTTGAGGCTTTAAATTGTACGCTTGCATTGTGTTTAATTGTTAATACCGCGTATTACCAAATGTTTTTTGTTTTATTTTTTTTTAAGCTATTTTAGCTTATGTTTGCATATTGTTTGGTATTTCGTTATGCACTTTTAATTTGTAGCTTTATTACTTTGTTTATTACCGCCTCTGCTGCTCTGCTTTAATTTTTAGTGCATTTTTGCACGCACAACTTCACACACGCGCGCACGCACACACACATACAAAAACAACGACACACGTTAACGCACACTTGGGCAAGTTGAGATTTTTTTGGCCAATTTTCGGCGTTTTATTTTTTATTGTTTATGAAAATTCATATATGTTAAATTTTATTGATTAACCCGGCACTTTTTAATTAAACCAAAATTGACACAAACACTTTATATACAAAATACACACAAATCAAAATCAATTCACGAAAGATTTTGCGCGCTCGCGTCTGCAAAAAAAACACGAACGTCCGTCTGCGTGCAGCTTTTTTTTGAGAATGAGCGAGGCAGAGAAACTTCGTTGGTTTGCCGGTGCGCAGTTGATGTTTTGATCTGGTACGTTTTGCGCGTGACGATTGGATTTGTGCGCAGGTGGCAACTTTGTCAGCTGTTTGGTAGTTTTGAGCGTGAGCACGATATTTTATGTTCGATAGATTGTTAAGTGTCAAAAAGTTATCGATGTTTAACGTGTTTGCTTGTCGGGTAATAAATATACAGCATGTGTTTCGTTTTTGTATAGTTTTTGATGCGAATTAGTAAATATTTAATAATTTGTATGTAGCACACTTAAATTTAAATTATTTTTATGCTTTTTTACGGATTTTACGTCAAAGTCAATGTTATGAAAGAGTTTTCGAAGTAAATTTGAAATAAACTCATTAAAGTGACTAAAAGCAAGGCACAAGTTTCTGTACAAAATATGTTAAACCATGCTGCAAAAACGATCTTTACGTTTCAAAAAAAAGGTTCTTAGGCAATTTCAGAGCATAATAAATAAAAAATGAATTGTAAGCATTGAAACCAGAGGATCAAGGGTGTCTGCGTATCAATATTATTTATAATTTATTAATAAATTAGGTATTGTGCATTTACGAAAAATAACAAGATATGGATCAAATTGGGTCATAAACAATGTGTTTTCTTTTTGGAACATTTTTAAATGATTTATGTTTACAGAAACGAGATTTTTTATACAAATTGTGCCATGCTTTAATAGTTTTGTGGTAGGCGTGGGTATTGTTATCGGTTTTTCTTACATACGTTTCGCATTTAATACGCTAAGTTGTTGTGGGCTAGGGAAATTGCTAATCTTCTAAAAGTTTTGCTAAAACTGGTTAAGTATGCAGATGTACACAGAGTACGAAAACAAACGAAACGAAAACTTCTTTTTCTTGGCCCTTTAAAGAAAAAACATGTCGCATACTTTTCGGCAGCGCATTTATTTACTTGTGCTTCCAAGCAACGAGCTTTGAATGTTTTGAATTTTGTGATTTGTCACTAAGTATGAAAAGTTGTTTTGCTTACCATAAACTTAACTGTTTAGCAGATTTGCTATGTTTATTTTAGGAAACTTAAAGTTAAGTTTAATCCTTTAAAAGTTGAAGCAAAACTTGTGAATAGATTTTGGCTGACGTTAAGTGTGAACATATAGAAAATAAAGTGAAAAATATGTGGCATACTTTGCGGCGCAGCCTTTATTTACATATGTGTTTTCTAGCGACGAGCTTTTGATTGTATTGGGTTTTTTGCGACTTCTGATACATATACAAAAACCACCAAATCCTGGCCCCACCATGGCCTGCGTATTTCTAACAACTTGTAATTCACAACTGGTTAAAGTTGCGTTTGCAATATATTGTACTTGCTATGTCTCATATTATTTAATTTTATGTTTTGTTTTATTAAGTATAAATATAAATTGAATTATATAGTAGTTATTGTTAAAAAACATTTTTTTTTTTTGGTCTCTTATAGTTATTGGTATTTTGCCGAAAGTGATCTGAAATGTGACCTACCGGAGCCAACAAAACCATCGAAGGTTAGGCCAATGGCAGAAGTGTCATGATACAATTAATGGTGACCAAAGTAAATGTTTGGCGTTATTTGATCATCAGCAACGTTTACAATAATTGCAACAAATTAAAGTTGTGTAGTAGAGGATTTCTTGCGGCCGATGAAAGGGGAACGTATATCTGTTAACTTTCGTTTTCCAGCATTCTTGGCCTGAGATGGAACTGGGCGAAAAACAGCAGCCGGCGGAATGTTTTCGTGGAAGCTTATGGTATTAAAGGCAAACAGAGTCATCGTTGGACCCCCCACAGCATTAAAAGGAGCGATCGTTATACCTAGATATTTATTTGAGAGTTTAATAAATTGATTTTCTAACCCATTTTCCTGAAAACAAAACTAAAAATATCACAAAATATTTTGATTGGCAAGCTGTCCAAACGTCTTCCATTATAGATACCATTAAATATAGGCATTAACATGGGGCTTATGTTCACTTAAAAAAAGTAAATGAGATTATGTTGAAATATTAGGGATGGTCATCGCGTACTCGAATATCGATATTCAGTATCGATGTGTATCGGATGAAACCGATGTAAAAAATCGATATATCGACCAAACAATATCGATATATCGCCCAAAAAATTTGTATGAATAATATGAGTTTTAAAATAATAAGTCCTACATAAATTCAGACATACAAATAATCAGTTTATCTGGATTTCTTACAATTATTCCAAAAGGCTGGTTTTTAGTTGAAATTAGAAAGGCTCCAAAGAATCGTCTACACAAGCCAAAGGCCGGTTCCGTTCGTCGGTCATTATTCTCCCTGCAAGGGAAAATGGTCGCTCCGAGGTAACAGACGTCGCAACAGCCGGAACAAATATCCTTGCTAGTTTGGAAAGAATTGTGTCGACAGGGGCTCCCATATGGTTAGCGGATTGGAGTCCAGCGTTCTCGCAATACTTTTTGGATCTTCCGTATCTGAATACAATACAGGATTGCTCACGGCAACAATGTGCTTTCCCAAAAATAATTTTTCTGATGAAATGGTAATGTGCAACGACTTAGCCAGAATGATGTTTCCTGACGTCTCCAATTTTTTCCCCGATGCAGTCAAATCTTTTTCTGTGCCCAAAGTGGCCATTCCACCTTGCACGCTTAGTTTTGGCGCCGAATTCGTAAATATCGTCAGTATCGGATGAAAATATCGATATAGGATATATCGTCGAACATGGATATCGATAAAAAATAGTCGACTTCCAAAGAAAGAATATCGATATTCCGATATATCGATACACTATCGCCCATCCCTAGATAATTGCAATAAATTAAAGTTGTGTAGTAGAGGATTTCTTGCGGCCTATGAAAGGGGAACGTATATCTGTTACTTTACGTTTTCCAGCATTCTTGGCCTGAGATGGAACTGGGCGAAAAACAGCAGCCGGCGGAATGTTTTCGTGGAAGCTTATGGTATTAAAGGCAAACAGAGTCATCATTGGACCCCCACAGCACAAAAAGGAGCGATCGTTATGCCTAGATATTTATTTGAGAGTTTAATAAATTGATTTTCTAACCCATTTTCCTGAAAGCAAAACTAAAAATATCACAAAATATTTTGATTGGTAAGCTGTCCAAACGTCTTTCATTTTAGATACCATTAAATATAGGCATTAACATGGGGCTTATGTTCACTTAAAATAAGTGAAGAGATTATGTTGAAATATACCTAAAAGTTTTTACATTTATCTATAGAAAAAAAGTGTTCACGGCGCTTTTATGATAACCGATTACTTATCATGTCATTATTAACACAAATTTTGTTAATGAATGAATTGTATTAAATATATATTAAACATTTGGAATTATTGTGCTAAGTGTCTAATTTTTGGAGCCCAGACCCAGAAACGTTTATTCGTATTTAATTACGAAATTTGTTTTTTTTCTAAACTTTTAATTAACAAAAAAAATTCCCAAAAATAATTATACGTTAGAACAGATTTGTTGGTGATACGAAACTTGTCTGAGTGATTTTTAAAAACACCTATGTATGTCAAATGCTTTAGGTTAATATAGAGATTATGCGCAATTTTTGTGAAAATTTTTTTTTAGGGTCTCCAAGATTTTAGAGTTTATACAAACAGACATGCCTATAATGACTCTATTATTTATGCTTCGCAATTTGGTATAGGTTAGGTAAGGTTATGTAGGCAGCTCGGCACAAGGCCGAGATCACCCGGCGGCCTTGCGGACCATTATGATGCCTATCTGAGAGAACAGAGTAAGTTCTAAGCGTGCCCAATCATCCTGTTTAATGGACCATTTCAAGGCTTCGATAAAAAGAGCCAGGTCCGCTATGGCAGATTTGCCAGACTGCCCAGGTCTTCAAAGAAGGGCTTTCCCAGATACTGGGTGCGCTTCCTAAGAAAGGCAGGGCAGTCACACAGCAGATGTTGCATGCTTTCTATCTCCACCTCATCCCCGCTAACAATTCCTTAAACTTAAAGCAGTCACAGTGGTATAGGATTTTTGTGACTACTCCTGATTTGGATTGTTGCCGAGTCACTTAGATCGGAATTTGAAGCACCTAACTGTAGCGTCTGATCTAGTGGAGTAATATTTCAAATGCATTAATGAAAAAAAAAAAATGTGGTACAGTCGAGGCGGTGCCCGACAGTGGAATACCCTGTACCTTTTGTCTCGCAAACAATTTTTCCTGCATATTCCTTCTACGAACTTTCCAATTGGATTTTTTTTTTTTTTTGTCAAATTCGATATTTATACCTATAAGTTCCCTAAATTTTTACCGATTTTGATGAAACTCGAATGTTACGTCAAAGAAGTTATTTAAAGTATATGGGGTAAATTTCAAGTTGGTATGTTGAGGGGTGTGGGAGAAAACACGGTAAATCGATTGCGGGGGGTGGGGGGACCACATCGATAAAATTTGGATGTGGATTTGTTCATTAGAGCCACATGAATCAGCTTACCAAAAATTGTGATTCTAGGTCACTTGTAGCCATAATTGCGTAGAGTCAAATATTGACGCAGTTTATTGGCAAGGGGAGGTGAAATTTGCACATTTTTGACTATAACTTCTGTTGTATTTGTCCGATTTTGTTCATTTTTTACACATAGATGCATGTAGCTACAACGCATCGCTCTGTTAAATTTGGTGAAAATACTTAACGGTGTGGCTAAAAACCGCGAAACTCTACTGCGGGGGAACGGGGGAAGATATTGACATGATTCAACAAACTTCATCTGCTTAGGAAATATGCGCACCAGCTGGTAAAGTTTCGTGTCTCTAGCTCTTATAGTCTCTGAGATCTAGGCGTTCATACGGACGGACGGACGGACATGGCTCAATCGCTACCCGAGGTTATGATAAGCATTTTGGTATAAAGGACTTGGGGTCTGCCACGCCTCCTTCTGTCCGTTACATACATTGCACAAATCTAGTATACCCTTTGTACCTATAGGTACAGGGTATAAAAAAAGCGTGTTGATTTTGAATGCACTTGAAGAGGTTCGGAATAAATATAGACCAAATTAAGAGATTAATTAGCAGCAATACTAAATGCAGCACTGACTACTAAAATATTGCGCACTAAAAAGCAAGTATAAGGTATAATACAAAAAATATTGTTATGTATTTGAAATTGTCCTTTATAAAATACTTTTTGTAATATACGCAACTTACACGTTAAATATTTTAATGTATTTTATAAGTATTTGAATGCACTAAAGCTTGCTTACTACTTAGTCTCGTACCAGTTCTGGGTACTGATGGAAAGCTTAAAAGCTCAGTTTAGTTATACTGCAGTCGCAGTTGGTAACAGTGGTGTCGCATTCAAAGTGACACTAAAATAAAACATAAATTTTATTTTTTATATGTACTATCATAATCCACGTGCATTTTAAAAATAGACCAATTGAGCAGAACCAAGGCAAGATTACTCACTCTACGTCATACAAGAAGCCAAGACGTCAGCAAACACACAAACGTAAATGTTTATTTTTAAAAATGCTGCCCACTGTGCGCCCAGTTTGTGTGTGTATGTGTGTGCGGCTGCTTGTATTACATAAGCCTTATATAATAAGCCAAAGGTGTA
This sequence comes from Chymomyza fuscimana, assembly GCA_949987675.1. NCBI lineage: Eukaryota > Metazoa > Arthropoda > Insecta > Diptera > Drosophilidae > Chymomyza > Chymomyza fuscimana. Next base: position 5,418,714 of record OX465089.1, read on the forward strand.
AGCGTGACAGCTAGTGTATGACACTTGGCACACATTCAAATGCGCATATAGCTCGGCATATAATTCGTGTGCGCGCTCGTTCTCGTTGCTGGGGCACACAAAAATATTGCTCCCACACACACACACACACACGCTCATACGCTCTCCAGCAACAACTGCGACCACGTGATGGAGCTACCCCCCGCGCCCGCGTGCTGTACTACTCTTCTGATGCGTTTATGTCGTTTGCCGGCTGCATGTCATATGGCCCCAGCCTCTCGCTCTCACACGCACACTTCATTCAGATTCAGTGAGTGCTGCTTATGCTCTCAACTCTGCCTCTAATCTCGCGCTCATATTTTGATTTTCAATTTACAACTATTGCGCTTTGTATTTCATTATTTTTTGTTGCCGGCCCCCTTTATTTTTTTTTTTTTTTTTCATTTTTTTTTACATTTATACATTGTATATTTTTGTACAATTTATCAAATCAGCCTTCAAGTGCGCGAGCCGCGTTCAGTTTGCTTTCATTTTGGAGCGGAGCGGAGCGGTTTCGGGTTGTTGTTTTTTTGTCACTGTAAGTTAAATTGTGCGCATTGCGAGAGAAATGGCCAGCACAAGAAGAAGCAGCAGCGGCAGCAGTGCTCACAAATTATTGCATTGGCAACGTGAGAAAATTATGGATTTATCAATTAGAGGTGAGTGCTCCCCACTTACACATTTACTATCTGCAAGCGAATACATTTTGGAGGGTTCCACTGTGTGTGTGTGTGTGTGTGTTTGCCAGTGTGTGTCTAGCTAAGCCGCAAACTGCCGGCAGCCGCCAGCCATGTGACAAATTATTTAAATTATTTTTGCTTTTTATTATTATTAATATTTGTTCTGCTACAAATTGGTTTGTGGTCCCTGTGCGGCTTAAACAAATAAACGTAAACAAATAATAATGATACCGTAGCGTACAGGTGCGCAAAAAAGAATACCAAAGATAGTAGGCGTGAGAGTGGCGAGTGCGAACGCAAGCAAATTGAGCAAGGATGGAGAGCAAGCTGGGCTTAAGCTGCTTAATGGCTAAGCTTAAAGCTTACAAGCATTGGTTTCAATAAGCTTTTCGTTATGCGCTATAGTCAAAGGGTATGCAGGTGCTTATTAAAAGCAGAAGCTGTCTTGACAGATGGCACAAAGTGCTTTACACATCGCACTTAAATTCGAAAAAATTAAACTTTATCTCACTCAAATAATATCATAATAAGATATTTACATATTATGATATTATTTGACATGTATCTAAAACAAAGTCATTTTAGTTACGTCAGTTATAATTCAAGAACGGCTAGATCGATTTTTATGAGCTCAGATTTCTTGGATTCGTCTCCGCACCGAATAGCAGACTAAATAGGATATCGAAAAAAATCACAATAATTTATGTTAAAAATTTCGATTTATTATATTTTTTCTATGGAACTGCTTTTTTGAAGATAACTTGAGAACGGATAGACAGATTTTTATGTATTTATTATATTCATTAATGCAAAGGATAGACAATTATTAAACTAAACAAAAATTGACAATGTAAAAATTGTTTTGAACTGATTCGCGTCTCTAGCCCGATAGTTGTTTTGACGATATGCGTATATGCAGAAAATTTGAACTATGACAGTTTTAATTCTAAACCTTGCCTAATCTCGCTAAAAGCAAGCCAATGTGCGGTTAGGACAACGTTTGACAACGTTTTCAAAGCAAAAAATGCAAATTTAGCACAAATAGGTATTTTTAAGAATAACCTATAAATTATAAAAAAAAATGAGCCAGAGATGTCATTTAACTTTTTTTAAAACAACTGTGACAGAATAAATATTTTATTTTTTGTATTTGTTAGTTTTCGCTGCTATTTTTCGCGCTCAATTATTTTCTTTCTCTTTTCTTACTACTAAGCGTCATTCTAGTTCGGTTCATAAAACAAGTTCTTATTTTTGGTTCACACAATTAGGATGCTTAGATTAAGCCATTTCAGGGATACAAAAGTTTGGCACCAAGGACAATTAAACAAATTTGTTTAATATTATTATTTGAGAATTTTAAACGATTTTAACGGCCAATATAAGTGAAGCGGTCCACTTTTTTGGTCGACCTCTTTGATTGTGATTTTTTTAAAGAATAGTAACCACGTACATTTTTATTAAAACATTCTGATTATTTATCGAGCTAAACTTAACTGAATATTGGATTTTCCATTTTCAGACTTTTTTCAAAAAAAGGAAGATCACTTTTGAATTTTAAAATTAAAAAAAAAAAAAATTGAAAACGTTTAAAAAAAAAAAAAAAATCTAATATAATTTTTACAGATCCGAATTTATATTTCATTGAAACAAAATGTTGTACATAGTTATCTTTGTTCCTTTAGGAGATATGGCTTGTCAAAGAAAAGTCTGAAAATGATAAACCCAATATTCAGTTATCGATAACTCGATAAATAATCGCAATTTTTCAATAAAAATTTACGTGACTACTATTCTCTAAAAGCTCTATACAATATATAAAAATCATCAAAATCGAAGAGGACGACCAAAAAAGTGGCCGCTTCACGTATTTTCGCCGATTTAGCGATACCAATCTATTGAATAAAAACTTTATATATCCTTAGAAATATAATTAAAATTTTTTTTTTTAAAGTATTATCTTTCTTAGTGTCATCTATTAAAACAAAACCCTGTAAACATACATTTATGATTCACTTTGCATATTGTTATAAATAATTTTAATGAAGCTTGGCTAGAGGGAAGCGACCTAATTCCATTCAAGAGACCCTCATGTCATGTTTCCTTCGAACCGAGGGCTACACGGAATTACTGAGAATTGGAGACCTCCCACTAGGCATGCACGTCATTGTTTCTTACGGAAGAAATTTGTAGAGTGAAGAGTTTTTACCAAACGCTTGAAAGTTGTCTACATTTTGTAGACATTGTCTAAAATTGCATATTCCAAGACACCTGTCTATTGCGCGACCAACGTTGATACGCAATTTACTCCCAAGGCTTTTGCCGCTTTTCGTCAGTGCGGCTCAGCTGCTTTTGATATCAGACTAATCAAAACGATAAATGCCTGGGGCTAGCACAGTTCTGATAAAAGAGCTATACCTTTTTTTCTTTTTTGCTTTGTTTTTATTTTGTACTTTAAAACCAAACAGGTGACGTTGCTATGATGGACTTCTGTCTGAATTTTGTGAAATAATGCGACGCTTATGTCGTTGTCATTATCGTTGGCCTAATCAAAAGCGCTGTCATCATTGCCGGCATGGGCTGTTATCAGAGTTATAAAGCTCGACGTCGAGGTTACCAGGCGACTATAAATATTTACCCTCATGATTATTGTTGGCACGCATTAAAGCATTTAGTAGTAAAATGGCGTCAAATGAAAGACGATTTTAATTACAAACACACACAGACAAAGCACAAAAAACAAACACTACCAAGCCAGCCATTCATCATTTAATAGCACAAAAGCGGCGACATTCGAGTCCATTTGATAATCAAAATAATCAAAGACAAAAAAACACACCCACCAAAGAGCAGAACGATGTGTCAGCAGTTTTTCAAAAATATATTTTGCCTTTGCTGGCAAAATTTTGTTGGGGCCACCTTAGCCGCGTAGCGCATACGCGATGCCTCAAAGTACAGCCAAAATTAAGCTTTCAAAGCTCGCGAGCGCAATGAGAGCCAGAGAGTGGAAGAGCTGCCAATGTATGTGACAAACGAATCACATGGTTCAATATCAGTGACGTGATTTGGCCGTTCACTTTTGCTGATAACATCGCTGCGCACGCGTCTGGCCCCATTGGAAAATTTTGTTGAACTGCGTTTTAACAGCAACTAAACTTAATAGGCTCAAGTGTTGTCTGTCTGTGGATTTGCTGAGTGTCAAGCGCGCAAGATAAGTGCCTCTAATCACGCCAGTTTTTCATAACTTGGCGCTGAATGAACTAGGCTTACTCTGGTCCGAAAACACTAATCTGATTTGTATTTGAGTGTTATTAGACAAATACCAAAGGCCTTGGCACGCGTCCATATCAGCTGGTAGTTTTGGAATATTTTTTTTTGCGACTAGACTGAGTCAGACCATTGCATTAAAATTTGGATTATCAGTGGCGTGATAAAGTGGCAAGGCAGCAAGAATAACTTTTTTATGACATCAATTATATTTAGGCGTACAGTTGAGAATGGGTTGTTTGCGTAGAGGAGTTTTTTAAAGTTGCAAAAAGTGTTTCAGTTCCGAAAAAAGTTTATATATATAAGAGAAAGGCCTGTACGTTAACACACCATAGCTTTTTTAGCTATATCTCGACATTGAATACATATAGGCATGAATGTAAATATACCGTTGGAAAGAGAAAAGAAAGAACTATAGTCCAAAATAAGCTTTATAAAAATAAGCATTTTACAGACAATTTTCAAAAGAGCTTGAAAATGACCACCTTGTAAGTTGCCATACCTGCAAAAATCGCTGAGAACTGGAGAAAACTGAAAGAAAAACGCATGATTGCTAAAATTTATGAAAATTTATTGATTTTAAAGTTAATTGAGATTAAAATTGAATTTAAAAAAACAAGAAAAATTTAACTTTCCAGAGAAGTCAAAATTGTGTTTTTTTTGTGATCGGTTTTTCTTGGTCGCCATCAGAGAGCTGCAACGAGTATAAAAATTTTTGAGTGCACTCAGGCATGACTAAAACTTTTGAGCAATGTAAGTTAATTGAGCAAAACATGTATGTGTATCTCTTGAGCTATCAAAAGTGACTCACGAGTTTTTTGTGTTTGGAGTACAAACGAGCTGTGTATTTTTTGAGCTGTTGATTTGCCAAAGTCACAACTGTTTTCTACTCACACTCACATTTTACTTGTTATACTCGTACATGCTCGAGCGTTGTTTCGGAAAATTTTGAAAATATATATCCCAAAATGGCAGAAAAATGCACTATAAACAATTCAAATTAGTTTCAATGATAATTTCACACAATAAAACAGTCATGTAAATAACATAGCAATGTAAAAAAATGAACATTGACGTGTGCCAACTTACAAGCTAAAAAGTCTGCCAACTTACATTTTTGAAGCCATTTTGGAATGCATTGAAAAAAATTTGTCTATTCACTATTTGTTCGAAAACCTTTTTTGATTATGAAAGATCATTGAATTTCAGTTCCAGCATATATAGGGTTTTCCAATAAGAGGTGTTATTTTGGTATTCAAAGAAAAATGCCATTTTTTGAGATAAATGATCGGATGTTTATTTCATAATAAAGAGGAAGGTAGGCCGTTAATAATAAAAAACCACATCAGACCACGCTTACAGGACCATATCCTTCTCATGAAATTTTCCATAACCAAATCGCAAAGTGTCTGCCCTATGTTCTCGATAGCCTCACGAATTCTATATTTGAGGTCTTGAATCGACGCTGGGCTGTTGGCGTAGACCTTATCTTTCACGTGGCCCCAAAGGAAGAAGTCGCAAGGTGCTAAATCACAAGATCTCGGTGGCCAATTCGAGAGATAACACGGTCCGGAAACTTTTCCCGTAAAAGAGCAATGTTTGCGTTGCTTGTGTGGCACTTAGCGTCGTCTTGTTGAAAGTAAACGTTGTCCAGATCAATACCATCCAACTCCGACCATAAAAAATCATTAATCATTTCTCGATAGCGCAATCCATTCACCGTAACTGTTGATCCAACCTCATTTTTGAAAAAGTAAGGGCCAATGAACCCGCCGGACCATAAACCGCACCAAACAGTCACACGTTGAGGATGGAGAGGCTTCTCAACAATAACTCTTGGGTTTTACTAGCCACCAAGGTGGAAATGCGCCTCATCAGTCAAGATGATTTTTCGATAGAATTCCGGATCATTTTCATACATTTCAAGGACCCAATCAGCAAAGACACGACATTGTTGATGATCGGCCGGCTTGAGTTCTTGTGTTAACTGAACTTTATAAGCCTTAAGACCCAAGTCTTTATGCAAAATACGGTGTAATGACGTTTGTGGAATACCCAATTCCAAAGAACGACGAGGAATGGACAAACCTGGGTTTTCTTCAACACTTTGGGCTACAGCAGCAATATTCTCAGTTGTTCTTGAGCGACGTGCACGGGTTTTATTCTTCACATCACTAACTTGTCCCAACAGCTCGAATTTTTACACCAATTTCTGTATTGCAGTCCGACAAGGTGCTTCACGACGACCCAAAAATGCTTTAGTTTTGCGAACTGTGACTGCAAGATTTTCACCATTTTTGTAGTGAATTTTAATAATTTCAATGCGCTGTTGAAGCGTGTATCGTTTCATTTTTAGTAATGGCGTAGTTTCTACCATGGTGGAATAATAAGGTGTACACTTGTTAAAATTAGACTTTAATAAAATTAATTATTATGTTATCTATAAAAAATATCTGAATTGTTCTTTGTTATTTATTTACAAACATCAACAAAATATTTATTTATCTCATTCACATTCACGAAGCAATGCTAAGAGAGCTTTCCTAGCAGAAAAGCTTTTGACCTCTCACTCGAACTCACACGCTATATACAAAAAGGGATAGCTTTTACGGACGACACCACCTTATATTATTCCACCATGGTTCCTACTTGTCAAATGTCAAAGAATAAAAGCTTCAAAAGTGACAGCTACCGAAATACCGGGTGATTTAAAATAACACCTCTTGTTGGAAAACCCTTATTTTCCTTGATTTTTTATTTTGATTTGATCACTTTTTGAGCGCTTCTTTTGAGCGATTTTTTGTCACACACACACTGCGTTTTTGAGTCCGTTCGCATCGAAAATATATTAAAATTGTTTACGGCGTATTTGCCATCGAAGACAGGTGGAATTTTGGTGTTTTCATTGCTGGAACATCAAAATAGACCAGGTGTGCCAACTTACAAGCCCCTCCCTTACCAACTCCGTTGTTACAGAGATTAGTTGGCCAGCCAATACAAAATACGTAATGTTCATTTCTAGAAGCCTGACATATTATGATTTGTTAAGGCTTGTTAAGAAGGGTTAACACTTAGATAGCACTTAGACAGCTTTGCCCCGAGGAAGACGGAATAGTTGATAAAAGTAGCTACCTGAAGTATATCAATTACCTTCATATCCTTGAAAATTAAGACACCAATGAGACTTATATTGGTCAAATGACGTAGAAGATATTTCGAGCCCAAAGAGTAGAATCTTTCACAATGTTAACTTACTACGTATCCGTTGATAGATTCTCTCACATGTTTAGTGTATGTGATCGACAATGCATTTAACAGAATGCTTCCATATTTCATTCACAGCGTGATTTCTGACTCAACTTGTTAAAAATGGTATATTGACAAATTTTTATTTCGAAAGTTCGGGGGTTTAAAACTCTTCTACTAGTTCCGCTCTAGTACTTCAACAATGTCTAACAAGCACTACAAGCTTTTTATATACCAGTTAATTTGCCATTATAAATGACCATGCAATATATTTGAGTGTCCACACACATCCAAAAAAGTCCTTCAAATTAAATTAAATTTTAAAGAATTCCTTCAACTGTATAAAACTAATCCGTGGGCTACAAATCATTTCGCATTATGCCAGTAACAGTTACAGTTAATATATATAGCTGCCCAAATTCCAGCTGAGCTTCGAGTTCGAGAGGAAAAAAAAAAATCCCCTAACTACTGCTTCGCCTTACTGTCAATGCCAGCACAGCAAAATTGGCGTTGGGTCCGTTTCTTCTTGTTGTTCTTTTAGTTACTATTACGTCAATGTACAAACATAGATACACACATACATAAATATGTAGCTATACAAAAATAAAAAACTGCAGCGCCATCGTAAAGTGCGGTAATAAGCAGGCTATCTCTTTTACAAATACACAAACAGTATTGTAAAAATAAAAAAAATAAAACACTTGTTTACTCTGAAACACACACACACAGACATGCTTACAGATTTAGATGGAAATGGCATGCAAAGTGGCTGCTGACTGGCAATAAAAACAACCACAGAAAATTGCAATACGAAGAGCTTTAATAGCAAAGCCGACGACTGTATTATTGTTATTGTTATTATTATTAGTATGTCCATGCACAGTGTGTGTAAACTGGCGCTACGCTGTACAGTGGGCAAAGAACCAAACTAACGATTAATTTAATTAATTTTATAGCCAACTAAAACTGTGTTCAAAAGACCTAAATCAACTTTTAAGACTGAGAACTGTTAGCAAAAAGTGGAATTAGCGTATAAAGTGAAAAATTAAGAATTTCTCACAAAATTGGTTCACTACGACTAGTGCTGGAGAAACATCGATGTTTTCGATATTTTTAACTTAGATACATCGATGTTTCGATGGCGGCCATTTTTTGAATGCTTAAATTAATTCAGAGTGGGCCATCTGTTGGTTTTGTTTATATAATTATTTTCAAAAAACAAAATGTAATTAACAAACAAACCAAGAGATAACTATATTTTCATAATATACATTAAAAAATTAATTACATTTCATAGAAAAATAAGCCAAGAAATAATAAATAACAATCCAAAAGGTTATGCAACGAAAACAAATGATAATGCAGGCCACAAAAAAAAGTGGTGTAAACTTAACTGTTGACAGAGGTATCCCTTATGGATTTTGAGCAGCTGAATCCGAAGTCCAAAAAACTACTTCACACATGGGCTATGAGATAACCTACAAAAAATACCATAAAACGAGTTAACTTGGATATTATCTAAGAACCCTTGGATCGAGGTTTTTAAGACTTCGGACTCAGCTGGCCAAAGCCAGTCTATGCAGTCTCATAATCTTGAAACTAATTTGGGATCCATTCATTATGGTTATGCTTGAATCTAAGTTTTAGACATTAAAATATTGTCGAAGTCCCAAAATTGAGTCAACCCTACTATTTCGGATCTTTTGAGACTTGTTTTTTTCTAAAAAAGCGAAAAGTGTCTGCGACTATGATGCCGTTGATTGCCCATATATTGTCCGTAATGGGACTTGGTCAATAATCGAAAATCGAAATAAAAATATCGATGATCGGAAAAAAATAAAAAACATCGATGTTACTTCCCAGCACTAACTACGACTATGAACTATTGCAACGACAGAAGTAATTCCGCTCTATGCTAAAATTTCAAATGTCAATAAAAACTGGCCCACTGTGCGCTTTTATCGCAGTGACGTATAAAGCCATGCTTAAAAGCTGCGTTAAATACACGTGTTTGATCACTCAATGCCACGCAGACTTAAAGGCTTCAATGAATTGACAACAGCATAAAAACGAGCGCGAGCGAGACAGAGCGAGAGTGAGAGGATGTGTGAAAGCTTGTTTGTTGTGAGCGGCAAAAAGTGTTGACAAGGGGCGGGAGAGCGCTTTATTGTCAGCTTTCATGCGCGTTGCGTCTGACCGAAGCGATTTAATTAAAAGGCGCACAATAAAACATACAAAACGGTAAATTCTGCCGACAACCAGGCGCGCATATAAATTGCAGGCAATCAATTTGCAACAATAACAACCACAGCAGCAGCAGCAACAACAATAACAATAACACAATAACAATAAAAACAAAAACACAAAATGACCGCAAATATTGAACAAGAAGCCAATGTTGTTGGTCAGTGCAAAGTAAAATGTTCAATAGCCCCACAACAACAACAACAACAACAACAACAACAACAACAAGAACAACAACAAGAGCTCTTTATATATGACACACTGTGACAAACGAGCAGCGCTTAAAAAATTGCTTGTTATATGAGTGTGAGTAATTGTGGCATAGACTGCAAATATAATCTGGCCAATATTTTTTTTATATTCTTTTTTTTTTGTCGACCATAACAAACCGTTAAAAGCCACATAAAAAGTGCGTTAAGTGAATAATATTAAGCGCCATGAGCGCGTTGGAGCCAGTGTGTGTGTGTGTGAGAGCGAATGTGAAAGAGATTAAAACGTTTGAGTAAAACACGAAAAACAACAATTTAAGAGTTGCAACTAAGTGGCGGTTAAAAGCTCAGCTTGTTAATATAACAAGATACTTTAAATTATGCAGTGGGGCAAATGTTATGGTATGTTCTACAAAAAAATAAAGATATTGTCGCAATGTTATTTCTCTGTTGTACATACAATTTTTTTGATTTAATAATAAAAGTTTTTAAAAGTAAAAGTTTTGTTTGTTTTAAAGCTGCTGTAAATATTAGGGCTTGGTTTCAGCTGCGTTTGAATCGAACGACAATTAGCACAGCTGACATCATCGTTTGCCTTTCACTGGAAAAAATGAAACATTATTCAATAATTAGTCTGTTAACATTTGTTTTTACAAAAAGTGCAATGAAATACGAAGACGGCTGCTTTGTTGCTACTATTGCATAAAATGGAATTTTTTTTTGTATTTAATCGCGAAATAATGGAGGAATGTAAAGTGAGATTTTTAAAGCGTTTGGTTTTTAAATTTAAAAAAAAGAAAATGTGCAATAATGTATGCAATTTTTAATTGAGGTTGTAAATCAATCTTTGCCATTTACTTTTTAAAGATTACTTCATGTAAATCAAGTGGTCTATCCGGAAGGTCCAATTTTGGCATGCTTTTTCTAACATATCGGCTGGTATCTCACTAATAAACGCAGTTATGTTGTCTTCCAAGGCGGCAATAGTTGCTGGATAAAGATAAGTATATACATGTGACTTTACATATGCCTACAAAAAATAGTCGAGCGGTCAAATCGCACGATCTAGGCGGAGGCCAATTTACAGGCCCAAAACGTGTGATGAATTGTTCTCCAAATTCATCTCGCAATATGCCCATTGCTTCGCCTGCTGTATGGCATGTCGTGCCTTCTTGTTGAAACCACATGTTGACCAGGTGTAGCTCTTCCATTCTGGGCAAAAAAAAGTCCATCCAGAAGTACGGTCCAATGATGCCACCGGCCCATAAACTAAACCAAACACTATATTTTTGTGAATTCATTGGCAGCTCTTGCAATGCTTTTGGTTGCTCTTCACTCCAAATACGACAATTTTGCTTATCGCTGAAGACAATTCTTCGATAAAAAAGCGGATCTTCATCGAGCGTTTCCAAAGCCCATTCACCGAACACGTTGTTTCAGGTCGCCCGGCTTCAGTTCTTGCACCAGCTGTACTTTGTATGGTTTTAAACCAAGATCCTAATAGACATTTCACGGTCTTCATTAACACTGGGTGCTATAGCAGCAATATTCTCTCCAGTACGCACTCTACGTAGACGATTTGGTGGTTAAAGGTCCAAAAAGTAAGCTTGAAGGTCGATTATGACGACCATAAAATGGATGCAGTGCTCTAAACAAATTTTTTTCTAAGCACAATTTTTGGTAATAAAATTTAATAATTTGTAAACGTTGTTCAGGCGTAAGTCTTTCCATAATGGCAATGCTAACTGAGTATTTTTGACTTTAACATATGTCATGAATCACGCGTGAGCTGTCAGAACAATCAGGTTGAAAAACCAAATAGCAAAAAAATCACCCTTTATCAATTTTGTTTAGTTGCTGGCGGATTTACAGTGGGCTCGTAGGTTCAAGTCCACTAACGTTCAGAACGTTAAACTTTCATTTTACCAATGCTTTAGAAGTATTTTTATATATTTTATAATAAATTATTATGTATTGGTATACTTTTCATTGATGCTCTCTCTCTAACTCATAAAAATGAATCAATAAAATATCCAAAAAAATCTCCTCACCCCATGGTAAAATCATGAATCTGCCATACCGCATTTGACAGACATCACAATAATTCTCAGTGTCACTTTTGTTGAGAAAATGTCACTGTATATAAATGACAGCATGTTCTGTCAATACCTTGATGGTTGCTGAATATGATTTTGCTAAGTATTTGAGTTATTGGAAATCTGGCTGTTCTATACTAAACCACCACTAAATAAGAAGCCATTCGTAAAATATGTACCATATACCTTTAAAACAACTGGAAGCTTTTGTAGATGGCAAGTACTGCTCAAGTCTACCCAAGCATAAATAGCTTCTTTAATAGTTAGTTTGACTTTTTTATTGTTATTGAAGAACCTTTCCGAAAGTATCCGTCTTGTCTTACTAGTGTCAACTTCAAATGATTTACTGTCTATTGTAGAAAGCTATTTATTGCTTTTGTAAGATAGTGGCTTTTTTTCGTCCTTATTTGTCGTACAAGCTTTGTCTTGTCACATTAATGTCAACATCGTTCTATTCGTCTTTCTTGTCGATGCCATTTTATTATCATCATATTTTAGTAGCTGCAATTTTCATTAAGATAACTATGCTGTGGTTCCTTAAAAGCTCATAGGATTTGTAAAATAATTACTTTGAAGCTTTTTTACATAATTTTTATTTTTATATTAGGATTGCATCTGCATAGCCAATTTGTTAGTTTTGGCTTATGTTTAAATGTTTACCTATAAAAAAATAATTTTATTTAGCAGTCATGCATTATTTGCATGCTTTTTACGGTTTATACGAAGCTTTTAAGATTTGAAAAAGTAATGATCTGCTTTCTTCTGCCATCCATATACATTTTACGAAAGTGTACAGATCCGACCAATACGCACGTAAAGTCCCGAATTGATTTAAATCACTAAGCCGTATCTGCTATATATTCTCGATGTTCGCTGCTCTACTGATAAATTCGGAAGAACGACGTAAGGAAAGCCTAGTTTAATATTAGGCTCTCACTTTCACTTAAATTTAATAAAAATTATTTTCTAGTCTCAAAAACCAATGAGAAAGCATAATTTCTGACTTTTGAATAATTTTCTAACATATTTGTTTTTTAACTAAAAAGTTAATAAATTGGCAAACATTTTTCGCAGCATCTTGTTGCACTGTGCGCGCTCTTAAAGGCGCCAGCAAAAGTTTAATTGAAAAGCCAACTTTAAGAACCACGTGGTGCGTTGTTGTTGTTGTTGTTGTAGCGTTGGTTGTAATTTTGGTTGCTATTGTTGTTTTTTGTTGTTGTTGCTGTACTTGAGTTTGTATTTGTTTTTGTTATTGTGCGTGTTGGTCTCTGTCTCTGAGAGCATGGTATGTTTTGAATTGACTGAGCACTTCTACTTTTGTTTGATGCTGAGGGCGACGTCAACGTCGACTTCGACGCGCTCAATGAGTGTTGTTGTTGTTTTATACATGTGTTTTTGTTAGCAGAGGCTTGAACACTTGTTGTAGCTGCTTTTGTTGTTGTTGTGTCTTGGCAAGCAGCGAAGCGTCAAACAGATGATGAAAAATGAACGCAACTTCTGCCACTTAAGAGTAAGAGGACGAGCCTCCAGCTGACAGATTTCTTTTTCTTTTTTCGTTTTCGTTTTCATTTTCATTTTATTTTTCTTGATGTATTGGCAGGCCAAGCAAGGATACAGCAAGCGCGTATGTGTGTGTGTGTGTGTGTGTATCTGTGTGTGAAAGGTGAGCGTTGTGTGAACTTAACGTTGACAGTTCACATGAAGCAAGTATCTTATGGATATATTCCAAATGCGCGGCATTGGTAGTTTGCTTTTTTTCATTTCAACTGCTGTAACTGATACTAGTCTGGGTTTTGTTTTTTCTATAACGGCACTAATTTGTTTTTTTTTTAGTGAGTTGCATGATTGTTTTTTTTTTGACACTCCCTTGTTGGAAGTGTTTCATAGTTGATTGATTTCAAGATTTTCTGCTTAACCAACACAACTTGTATGTAATGCTATTTTAATTGGCAGCTGACAGCAGCAGCATATATATTTAAATATTTTTTTGTACTTATTCAAATTTTACATCAAATTTTACAAATATTGGAATTCACAATACAGTAGATACACACAAATTGAAACGATTTGACATTTTTAGAAAATATAGAACTGAGTATTACATTTTTTTGAGTTATTAGATATTAAAATGAAACTCAAATGCATCCGATATAGACCTATTTATAGAAAATAGGGTATATTTGAGAAATCGATTTTTTTTAGATCATTAGTATAAGCTAGGGCAAACCCGACAGTGTGGGTAAACCCGAGCTTCCACTGTTTCTCAAAAACGGCAATACTGAGCGAGCTCATACTAGTGTTGTGTATATTTTTACGATTTTCAATTTAATTTTTGTGAATACTTGATTACACATTGTTTCTTGTTAAATAAGTGGCTTTTATACTATAAAGATAGACATAGTGGCTTTTATACCATAAACGTAGACCTATATAGTGCATAGTATTGGTTGGAAAAATCTTATAACTTTTTTTTTTTTTATTCGCGTCGTCATGAAAAATGAGACGGTGGGGCAAATCCGACCTCTTAATGATAGGGCTAAACAGACGTCCCGCTCGATCCAAAAATACTCTGATAAGCTATTTGGACAGCAGATCAAATAAATTGGTTAGTTATTAGCCATTCTATCCAATTATGCTTTATTGACATTCATTCAACTTTTATTTTGATTTTTTGCGATTTTTTTTAAATAAATTCAAAACAATAACAAGTTTTTTTGATTTACAATCGAAAAACCATTAAATTTGTATTATATCTGTGATAAATCAGCCAAAAAAATTGGCGGTCGGGCTTGCCCCACCTTTTTTGAAAATGACAAAAATTGAATTTTTTGAATAAATTATAATATCTCAAAAATTAATAATGTGCAGCGTCAAAGCGATAGCTTTAATTTGGTATATCGGACGAGTAGATTCGATGTCAAATAAGCATTTTGAAGCCAAAACCAATATCTGTGCTAATCAGCCAAAAAAATTGGCGGTCGGGTTTACCCCACTATTTTTAAAAATGTCAAAAATGGGTTTTTTGAAAAAATTATCATATCTTAAAAATTAATAAAGGGCAGCGTCAAAGCGATAACTTTAATTTGGTTATCGGACAAGTAGATTACATATCAAATAGGTATTTTCTAGCCAAAACCAATTACTATGTCGGTTTTGCCCCACCTTACCCTATATAGATCCATTATAACATTAAACATTTATATAAAATATTAAAGCTCAATCGAAATAAAATGAAACTGAAACGCCTTATGTTCGCAATACGTATATATCAATAAAAAATCCCCTGGGAATACATTGGCTTCAGCTATATCAAATGAAAATATCAAACTCTTAACGGCAATAAAATTGAAATTTGATTTATAGAAATATTTACAAGATTTACAATATCAAACTCTAAAGGCAATAATATGGAAATTTGATTTATATAAATTTTTAAAACCATGTAAACAAATTTATGAGATTTTTTTTAATTGCTAAATAAACTAATACATAGCTTAAAATTAAGCACAAGTATGCTATAGTGCCTCAAAAGCGATATAAAAACAGCATAAACACATAATATTATTGTTTTCAATGATGATGAGTTTTCCAATAAAAAAAATAAAGTCAAAACAACTCATGCTTATTGCTGTATAGAGTGTTTACACTTCTTTATGTATGCATCTTAAAAGTTTATGCTTTATGCTCAAAACAAATTTCAAAAATAATGAAAACAATCAAAGCAGTTCCTGTTCGCGAGCGTCTACTGTAATAACATAAAAATATTGTTGTCTTTATATTCTATGTGTATTTATTTATGTGTATTTCAACGCTACAACGAAAATAAATTAAACTAAATGTTTAGTTCAAGGTTATACTTTGCAAGTAGTATATAAAAAGAAATCTATATGTATATAGATTTTAATGACTGGACGGACATACAATGCGTCTATGTGTCTCATGTCTAGCTCGCTAAAAGTCACATGCAAAATTTTAATTGCTTCTTATAGTTTTACACAAAGATATAAACAAATAAAAATTGCTTTATTGCTTTTAATATTTTTTTTCAATATCTATTCATACATATTTGTAGTCTGATAAGACACATACATAAGCAAATAAATAAATGAGTAGCGCCAAAAAAAAAAAAAAACTAATTCAATTAACACCAAAGCCATAAAAAAATAGCCAAACCATTTGTCTATTAAAATTGAGTGAATATTAAATATTAAAGCAAATAAAAGTTTAATCAAATTTGCGTGTTAACAAAAAATATAAAGCTGCATATAGCCGTCATTTTGATGGCCATTTTGCTGTGCGTGTGGCCCACTGTAAGTGTGAGTATCTATGTGTGTGCGTGTTGTCATTTTTTGTAGCTTCATTTTGACGCACTTCCTGCTGCAGTCCAAAAAAAAGACCAAAAGAGATTGAAAAATGGAAAGAGAGTAAAAGCCACGCACGTTTTAGTCACTGACAAAAGTTTCTGAAGTTTATAAATGATCGGCGTGTTCTTGGGTCAGGCAGGGGGTGCAGTAGCTCTGAGGCAGCTAAACAAATGTCATAGTATGTGTGCAGTATGCTGCTGCTTGAGGGAGGTTTTTTTTGTCAGTGTCGTCGTCACGTGCTTGGTCGGGCATTACGGCCCTGAAACTATGCGGCAATGTTTGCTTACGGTTTTATTTTTTGTCGTAGTTGTTGCTACAGTTGATAATATCTTATACATAGTAAGTATATGTATATACATATGTTTAATATATAAACAGTATATGCTTATATATTTGCTTGTTCTTGTTTGAGAGTGGAGTTAGTTAAAATAATATCTTGGCCCCCTTTGTTAAATGTGAGCCGATTTGTCGAGATTTTATTTTAAAGGCCTTGTGGGAAAGTAAACAGGCTCTTAAGTTAATGATAAGATCGTGTCATTAATCAAGATTTGGCATGCCAAATATTTGGATTATCTGCGTAAATATAGAATAAAAGATTTTCACGTTGAATTCTACTCTATATATTTTATTCATGAAATTAGGAAATTTAAGTATTTTTGTCAAAGTCTATTCGTTACTCTTTTACAACTGCATTGAATAAATCATCTCTAGAATTTTCCAAATAGTAGTCCGGTCGGAACAAATAATGTTTTTATACCCTGTACCTATAGGTACAAAGAGTATACTAGATTTGTGCAATGTATGTAACGGACAGAAGGAGGCGTGGCAGACCCCAAGTCCTTTATACCAAAATGCTTATCATAGCCTCGGGTAGCGATTGAGCCATCTCCGTCTGTCCGTCCGTCCGTATGAACGCCTAGATCTCGGAGACTATAAGAGCTAGAGACACGGAACTTTACCTGCTGGTGCGCATATTTCCTAAGCAGATGAAGTTTGTTGAATCATGTCAATATCTTCCCCCGTTCCCCCGCAGTAGAGTTTCGCGGTTTTTAGCCACACTGTTTAATATTTTCATCTGAAATTTAACAGAGCGATGCGTTGTGGTTATATGCAAATACAATGTGTGTAAAAAATGAACAAAATCGGTCAAATACAACATAAGTTATAGTCAAAAATGTGAAAATTTCACCTCCCCTTGCCAATAAACTTCGTCAATATTTGATATCCTCATAATTATGGTTACAAGTGACCTAGAATCACAATTTTTGGTAAGCTAATTCATGTGGCTCTAATAAACAAATCCACATCCAAATTTTATCGATGTGGTCCTCCCACCCCCCGCAATCGATTTACCGTGTTTTCTCCCACACCCCTCTACATACCAACTTGAAACTTACCCCATATACTTTAAATAACTTAGACCCCATTCTTTGCTCTATTATTTACTCTTTTCTTTCAATTTATAAGACCGATTAAAAATTTTATATTTAAACATTAATTTTTGAACTCGTTCTTATAAAATAACAAAAAATAATCTTTAAGTTACTATAGTTAAGTTCTTTAGAAAATTCGTTTAAAGCCACTAGACCACAATTTGTAATAGAAACTCATGTGAGCTTAATAAAGAAAAAGCTTGACCTTTTTTCCTTAACTTTATTTCTCTACACTTCTAAGCAAGAGAGCGAGGACCCTTCAATGTTTTAATGCT
This sequence comes from Chymomyza fuscimana, assembly GCA_949987675.1. Taxonomy (NCBI): domain Eukaryota; kingdom Metazoa; phylum Arthropoda; class Insecta; order Diptera; family Drosophilidae; genus Chymomyza; species Chymomyza fuscimana. The sequence continues at coordinate 5,436,543 of OX465089.1, forward strand.
TAACTTGCTGCCGATATGCAAACTTTGTCGAGAAAGGCTGCAGGGTAACCCACAGATTTTACCATTAATCCTGTTTGTACTCCAACTAAGGATTTAAAAGAACTACCTCTGCCGCGTTTGATAGTTCAATTTCAAGTGGCTTCATGCCAACATATTTATTCAATATGTATATGTGTTTTACAAAAAGCTTAAATTGTGGAATATATTAGTGCACTGAGAGCGCAGAGTGCACTTCCAGTGAGCTACACTGATCCAAAACAGTTTACTTATTATAGTATAAAATTCAATAATAATATCTTTTAATTTAGTTCTACGTATTCTATTCTCCCCGACCAAATCCCATGAATTTTAATAGAAATTGTGAAAAAAATATCATTCCTTTTATCTGTAATAATCCTGATAAATATATATAAGCTAACCGCTTATAACGACCCCAACCAAGTTAAGCACCTTGTAGCTCTTGCCTTGAAAAGCTGTTAAAATGTTTTACCAGTTCCCACTTGGTCATCATCGTGTCCATCTATATAATAGACTTGCCCCGTGACGTTTACATTAAAGTGCTAAAAAACAAAAACAAAAAAAAATGAAACTTCTTCTAGTAGTTTAGTGTTATTAATTCATTTGCATGACGTTAATGAATTGTTGCCACAAGCGCACACAGCAGACAGTCAAATGAAACGTATCCAATAGATACAAAGTTGCAGAGTGACTAAAATGCATTGTTGTCCGTCGTTTAATGCTTCGGATTCGTTTGCATTAAACGTTTGCTGAGTACGAAAATCTCTAGACCCTTAAAACGAACAACGACTAAGCAGCTCCACAACCCCCGCATTTCTAACACTATGGGGCCAACATAGAGCACACACGCACACAGATACATACACTTACTAATTCCGTCATTCATTTGTACGTTAATTTGTTCAAGTTGGCAGCGCCTTTGCAGCTCTGCCCCCTTTTTGTCATGCTCTTGTTGTTGTCTCATCCGTTGATATTGTTGTTGCTGCAGTTGTTGTTGTTTTTAGTTATATATGTGTGAGATTTCAAATAGAGCAAAATGTAGTTCAGATCTTTTTTGTATACTATATACAAGCTGATAATGATTGTGAATGCTAAGAGGGTAAGCGGAGCAAGGTAAATACACTTTTTAATCTATAGCAAAGCTAACAAAAAAAATGCGAGAAGTAAATAGAACTATGTAGGTATATCAAAAAAAAATAGAATACATATAGGTATCTCTAGGCATATAGTTTAAATAGAGTGTACAGCAGTGACGTTGACGATTGTGTTTCAAGATGTTGGGCATATTAAGGTCATTTGGATACCCAGGAAAATAGTTAAAGATTTTTGATGGCTCATTGGAGTTCATCTAAAATTCATATTCTCAAGGCGTCATATGTCTAAAAGATTAACAAGGTTCTTGGAAAAAAAATAGTTTTTTTGGCATCTAGGCAAATTTGTTCAGAAGAATGTTCTAAACGTGATTAATCGATGAAAAATTGTAGAAAAAATTTGCTTAACTTTTCTTCCATAAAAGAAAGCGCACGAAAGAGAGAAAATCTCAATCTGAATTTAAGTAATTACGAAAAATTTTATTTATTTATTAAATATTTACAAATTAGCTTAAAAACTAAAGGTAACTTGGTTCAAGCACTGGCATGTTAGGCCTTCGGCTAAGAAAAATTTTAATATATCCAAATATAAATATTTTAAAGTAGATATGTATAAAAAAATCCATATATTTCGACATTTTGAAAATTTTTTTTTTTTTTAATTTGTTATTCATATTATAGTTTTAAAAAATCTCCAACGAATTAAAAAATTTGGCGAAAATAAAACATTTTAAAAAACCAAACTTATCCCTAATGGAAAGATTCATCTCAACCTTCAGGTGGACCGTGTGTTGTTCAAACGTCACCGAATTTTGTATGGTTAGTCCAAAACAGAACTACTTTCTGCACAAGATTTGAAGATAAGAGAAAAAGTTCAAATAATGCGTCGTGGAAACATAAAAAGACATGCCCCGTTTGACATCTTTTCTAAAACTAAAAGTTTTTTTTTTTAGAAAAGGCAAAGCTTTTTTATAGCCTAGGGCTTATAAAATATTCAACTCTCAAAAGTTTCTGAGCTTTTATTTTGGAAAATTAAGGCAAACAGTTCTATGCATTTTTTTTTATTCCACAGTGCTGGCTAAAAAAATTTGTTATCATTTTTTTTTTTTATCTTAATTAATTTGTTGCATTTATTTCGAAAAATTGAGGCTAACAATTTTATACATTTTTTATTCTACAGCCCTGGCTATATAATAATAATTTCGTGACTGACAATTTTTGTCAGTCACCCCTGGGCGGGGCATGGGGATCTCTATTAATAACTGTTCAAAGAGAACAGGGACCTACAGTTTATAGCCGAATCCGAACGGCGGTGTCTTTAATTAATAGAGACTTTCTTGGGCAAATAGCGTCTTTGAGCTAGCGATGCCGAACCACCGACCTTCGGTTTGTAAAGCGAGTACGCTACCACTACGCTACCGACGCGTAGGTCGCGACGGCCACTAGTAGTTTAAAAAAATATTTTATCGTTTTTTTTATATAAAAATATCTTAATTAATTTGCTTCATTTTGGCTAATTGTGTGGGGTAATTTGGCATTAGCTAAAGCTAATGTGTTCTTTTTGGATTGTTCTATTTTATCCTGAAAAATATATTTTAATTTCGATCTTGCAACGTACTTGAACGAGAAAATAGCTGCAAACGTGAAGGAGGATGCTTTTTTTTAATTATTCGCATATTTTTAACAAATGGACCTTGTAATTCGCAACTGGTTCAAGCAGTGTTTGCAATATAAAGCAGGTGAAAATTCTGTTTGTGACGCTGGGACAATTTATTTAATTTAATATCTAATTTTATTAAATGTTATTATATATATATATATTTAAATAATAATACCAAAAGTTTAAAAATCGCATTTTAAGAATTGAATTTGCTACGGCGCGTAACTACTTGTTCTCGCGGTGATTTATAAAATTTAGATTTCGCAAAACCTAGAGATTTTTGTATATTTATAAAACCAAAGAAGAAAGTTTTTGAAATAGTTATTCTGGGAATGAACTAAAACTTTTAGTATGATGCTGCATGATTAAAATTTCCAATGTTTTTGACTTTAATTTTTATTAAGAAATGTCAGCTTAATTTTTGATACTATCAATATAGTTCCAAACAGTATTTCAAAATTTTTTAGTTTTAGCTTATAAACATAAGTACAGGACTTTAAATAAAAGTTCAATTGAGTTAATGACAGTTTGGCTTACTTCAGACAGTTACTGGACCCGCACAACTATTTAAATATCGATGAGCTATTTACCTGTTTCGAGTGTATAACCTATTGCTTGACGAGATCCCAAGTTTCTTATCTTCTCGGGAACCAAAACGAAATCAAAAACAAATTAAATAAATGCTGTGAAAATATGTTGGTACATATATACAGTATATTTTTTATATACTGTTTTCATTTGCTACGTCGTCGTTCTGTTGTTTACTTAGAGTGATATGCATGCGTTTTGAGCCGATAAGCTGGTCAATATTTGCCAGAGAGACAATCTTTGAAAAAACCTCAGACACGAATTTTTAATCTTTAGCATTGCTGTTGCTTGGCCTGTACTTGAAAAAGAATAAGAATTTTGAAAAATCCATTTTCTTAGTTGCTGCGACAGTTTTTAAATGCCACAGCAGAAACACACACACACACGCACTTATATATACCTAAGCTTGTATACAATGTATGTATATACTATATATATATGTATTTGTGTACATGTCAAGCGATATTTATATGCTTTTTGCCCAATTCCTTGACAACTGACAAACTGACGCGCAACAAGATTGTTGGAACCAACGGATAGCTGATGCTGATGATAATGATGATGTTGTTAAGCATAATAATGATGCTGCTAATGATAATGTTGCTGCTGCTGATGCCTCATCCCACAATGCTTAAATATATTTCTATCTAATTTTCTTAAAAAACAGAAAGAAAAGTTAAAATTATTATGCTACCCACACAAAGCTAAACAGCTCTACCATTTGGCTTTGGATTTGTATATTATATCTTTTGTGTTGCATTAGCCAGAGGCCCCGAGACCCGAGTGTCTACAATGTGTTGGCCCATGTTGGCTTTTCCATAACCCAAATGGCCAACTCTTCGGGGCTCATTTATAATTTATTGCGCTTGAACACGTTTATTTGTGCGATCAGCTCATTTCCGTCGTTTCTATTGAGTTTTCTTAAAATTTTCATTTACATAGTACTACGAGAGTGCCTAGAAGTCGATCTAGGCACACACCTCCCCGTAGTTGTTTGTTCTTATTGTGGCATTCTTCTTCCATTGAGAAATGTCACATGATGACAAGCGACAGAAATTTTTCCTTTTTCTTTTAATTTTATTTTTTTTTTTTGTTTTGTCTTGGTATTAAGTTGTGCATATTTTTGGGCTGTTATTAGTAGTGGGCCAGATGAGTCATATACATTGAGCACTAGAAATAGGCGAAATAATCTTATATACTACTCTATGTCAATAGATAATTTGGTGTTTTTGTCTTTTTTGTTCATTTGTTTGCTTAATTGAAGGTTTTGATGTTGAAGGGTTAATACAATTTGACAGAGAGACAGGCAGCACAATGATGGAGCATTGAAGGGTTGCTAAGCTTAGAGGTTTACCTAAAGGAATGTATTTACTTTTGCAAAAAATAAATAAAAGCAGTTTTTGAATTTTAAAATTATTTTAAGCGCGAATATCTAAACGGGTCAATAATTAGAGTCAATAAACGAGTCAGTAATTAATAATTGTCTGATTGTGAATTGAATATATTGTGAAAAATTCGAAAATAATATTGTCCAGTCTTAGTCTAAAATTTGTTCATCTTCCATTAGGAAAAACAATTCGTTTAAAAATTTTTCAATAAAAATCTTGTTTCAATATTGTATAAAATTCAGTTTTTAAAATTTTTTTTCAGCCTATTTTAATTTGAGGACTTTATTTTATTTTTTTTTCGCTCTGAAATATTATTAGTCCTTGATAAGTATTTTATGGCTTGGTAATTAGGAACTAAGACTAAATTTCAGACTTTTTTTATCAGTGTATCCAAACTTTATTAGAAGGGAAGTACTTTTTTTTGTTCTGCCTTTAAATTTAGCTTGAATCATCTGAGATATACATAAAAAATAAGATACATCGTTGAACAAAACTTTTTTGCTGTTCTTTACAATGAAGTTTCCAAAATATATAGATATATTATTTTAACATAAAATAAGCTTCTTCGGAGCTCAACGTATAAATTGATTGCGAATAAACGTTAATAAATTTATCATACGCATTGACTTGAGAAAATTAATCAATTTGAAATTTTATGACTTAACAAGTCTGAGCAAAACTTGAAATAAATTATAAAATCAGTTACATCAGCAGCTGATATAACTGACTCATTAACTTTAGCTGTTATTTAGTTTTTGCCCCCTAGTGCGCTATAATATCATGCAATTTTGCAAAATTTAATAACAATTGCAAATAACACAAAATACCAAATCACACAAACGCGAGAATCAATATTTGTTGCAGTGTACTATGCGCGTATATGTATCTTTAAGACAAATATACTGTTCGTGTTGTACGTTTGTATTTATTTATTTATACAAATTACAGTGAAATGCAAACAGCAAAAAAAAATTTCCACACATACAACAATTTTTAGCTATAGATTGTATGAATGTATATCTAAGAAAACGACTCACGTGAGCGCTGTTGCTGCGCAGCTGGCGTCAACGTCGATGTCGACGCATTCAAATACAAATATTAGAAATAATAACATGAACACAAAAAAAAAAATACAAAATAAATTAAAAACCCAAAAACATTGAAATGAACGATCAGCCTGCCGCAGTGCCTCAGATACAAACAGTGCCGCAGATACAAATACACACACACACACACACACGCATACGAACGTCAGCGTTGTTGTCGCATTGACGTAATAGCACGCCGCGTGCATGTATGCGGCCAACAACTGTAGTAAATTAAAATTAACACAAAAAAGATTAAAGAGCGAACACAGATCGCCGGCTGCTCAATTTGAGCGTCAAAGCGCCAAGCAACATAAAAATAAAATATCAAATTGAACTTTGAGCGCAATGGAAAATGCCAAAGACGCCAACGGTGTGTGTGTTTGTGTGTTGTGAGTATGTGAGTATGTGTGCTAAGAGCTCAATTGTTCTTAGAACGTTATTAGAATTGAGAGAGCGCTTGAAGCTTGTTTGAAGAGAGCAAGCTTGCAAGCTGAGCTTAATCAGCTTGAATTGCGCGCGCGCGGCTTAAAAAGTTGCCAAAAACACTGCAACACACACACATGCACGTTAAACAGACTCCAATAAGAGAGGTAGAGAGAGAGAGAGAGCGCGCGCAAATGAGAGTTAGTGTGTGCTGAACACTCGCGCTTGTAGTTTTAGTTTTGCATGTGCTTGTATCTTGTAGCACTCTTGCTCGCTAGTATCTGTGCGTATGTGTATCTGTGTCTCTGAGTGGCCCTTATGCTTTTAGGTAAATGCGCTCTTTGCGCCTATGTTGCGCGCGTATGTGTGAGCGCGCAAGCATTACGCTGAGTGAGCGCGTTTTGTACACTTTGCTTTTTTAGTTTTTAGCTGTGCCACAGAAAACGAAACGAGCGCGTGTCAGTCAGTCAGTCCGGAATTTCAAACGTTAGAGACAAATTACAAATTAAATTAGTTTCGTAGCAAAAAAAAAAAGGAGAAGAATTCAAAAAAAAATTTGTAACAAAATTGCATGGCTAATTTTTTTTTTTGCCAAAATATATAATTAGCGTTTTTGCTGTGAACGTTGACTGAACTTTTGAGTTAAGTGCCAAGCACGTGTGCGGCGCGTTGAAAAAAAGCACTTTAAAAGCAAAAATAAAGTAAAAAAAGCGAATAAAAAGCATAAACTGGCGGTTTGACAACGACGAACGGACGGACGACGACAACAGTGCTTGTCTCTGCGCGCGTTTGTGTGTGTGTTTATAGATATGTGTATGTGTAAATTTATTTAACATGTATTAGTGCGCTGGTTCATAGTGCAAAAAGCAGCTATAAAACGGCATAAAACAAACAGCAAAAAAAACACAAATCAGCTGACTCGTGCGCAAGGCAAATAAAAAAGCTCCCGCGTACTCTGGCAAGGTGCGCGCGCTCTCTCTCTCTCTCACTTGTGCTCTCTTTATCACAAGTGCAGCCAACTGCAACGTGTGCAACACAACGGAAGCAAACACGCGCTCAGCGTGTAGAGTTTCAGCTTCCGCATCCTACTCGCTGCTCCTTTCGAACTTCGAAAGCGTCTGCGTATGTTAGTGTTAGTGCTTGTCACATGCGCGTTCGGTAGCAGTAGCAGCAGCAGCAGCAGCAACAGCAGCGACACCCACAACGCAGCGTCAAAGACGAAGACAGGCAGCAGCGACGACGAACAGTCGTCAAGCAGCAGCAGCAGCAGTAGCAGCAAACTATACAACAGCAGCGCAGCTAGTTCGCAGAGCGAGTCACACGTCGAGCGTCTTTGAGCGTAAAAGCACAGCACAGCAGCAGCGCAGCAGCAGCAGCAGCAGCAGCAGCAGTAGCAGCTGTACAATTAAACAAATTAATATTATTTAAAATAATTGTCTATAAAATAGACATAAAAGTTTTTAAAACTCTCACACACACACACACAGCTCAAACGTGCGCGCCATTTTCAAAGAGTTTCAAAAAAATTGTGCCCAATTATTTTGCAAAAAGTATATATACATATATATACAAAAGAAAAACTTGCGCCTGCATTAGTATGTGTTGGGCTGCGTATCTGTGTGCGTGTGTATAAGTGTGTGCCAGCGCCTGTGTTAGTGTATTGGTGCGCTGTCAACATTTTTCATCGATTTTCCTCGTGCGCTGTGCTTTGTTATTCGCAACGTCGTCTACGTCTTCGTCTCTTCTTCGTCGTTGTTGTCGCGTTAACGCTCGGCGCTCCTGTCGTGTTTGGCGGCCGAATACCCCTCTCTACCTTACCACTTGCGCTGCTCACACTCTCTCTACAAACTATACACCTACACAAACACAAAAAAAAAAAAAAAAATTGGCAGCACGCTATCTCTCTCTTGTATGCCATTAGGAACACCGATTTCTTGCGTTCTCTATCGCACGCCGGCGCTATTTGTTTTGTGTATATAAAAAAAAAAAATTGTTATTAATTTTATAATCAAACTGTTAAACTATTCAAATGCCATATTAGTGCTTTATAATTGTACAATAATTAATTTAAATTAATTGTTAAACGCTAAATTTCGTGCTGCCACAAAAATTAAAACACTTTAGCCAAACTGTCTACAAAAAATTTCGAAAAAAAAATATACGGCGCGCTGTAAAAAAATCTATAAAAATAGCGCAATTAGCGTATAAAATAAAACTACACAAAAAAAAAAAAACAAAAAACCAAACCAAAGCAACTAAAAATAACACGAAAAAAATTTGACAAAAAAATAAAATTAAGCCAAAACATTTTGTTAAAGTGTTTCAAGCATATAATTGTTGTTGGTTCTTGTTGTTGTTGCTGTTAATATTAAAAAAAAATTACTAATAAAAAAAGAAAACATAAAAAAGTAAGCAGCAGAAATTGTTGAATGAATTCGCGGTGCCTTTATTTATAGCTAAACAGAGCAAAGCATAAATACATACATACCTTAATATATACATATATATAAAGCATATATCTACACATATATACATATATAATAAATAAGCCAGCAGCAAGCAATAAGCTGTCTTAAAGCGCTTAAGCAACGTGCAATATTTAAATTATAAATAAATTAATATAAATTAATTTCAATTGTGATTCGGGGCGCCTAAAAAAAAAAATATACATAACTGCAACCAAAAGCAAACGCAAAGTTAACTCACGCAAATAAATCAAAAGCAACACATAAAGTTAAAATAATTAAAAAAAAAAAAAAATAAAGTGAACAAAGTTGTTGACACATTTTTTCTTGTTGTTATCTTAACTAAATCATTTTAATTGTGAATTTCAAAACGTCTAAACCAAAAAGCAATATTGAAAAAATACTATACAAAAAAAAACGTCAAGCGAATCTTAATTGTCTAAATAAATTGTTTTTTCGTGTATAATCACAAAATTGCAAAAATTTTTATGAAAAAATGAGCGACAGGGAGCGATCGTCCCCAACACTGATCGAAACTGGTTTAAAAAATTTAATCGGCGGCCGAGATGGAAATTATCCACTTATAAGCGGCATAAATGGTGAGTTTGTGCTATGGAAATTAAAAAAAACTAAGAAAAATTAAGAAAAATTATGTTGAAACATGTAAATTTAAAAAAATTTAACAAATTTTGTGGAAATTAAGTTAAACTTTTTTTTACATCGCCAAGACTTTTAGTTTAGATTTTTATAAACACAATTTATTAATTTCGGTCAAAGTATGAAAGTGATTTGAAATGCTGGTATTGGATTTTGATTCGATTTTTCGAAAAACTAGCTCATTGATAAAATGCATCAGTGTAGCTTTACAATAGACTTCATTGTTACTGGAAGTGAAATCCGGAGCAGGCATTACTCTATTCACATCTTGTATCTATTTATGTGTCAGGAACCTTTTGGATTTCAAATAAAGTGCAAGTGATTGAGTGCGTGGTATCTTTTCTAATTTTGTACTTAGAGGCAACCGGAATCGAAATCCGGAGCAGGTATTACTCTATTGACATCTTGTATCTATTTATCTGTCAGGAACCTTTTGGATTCCACATAAAGTGCAAGTTATTGAGATCGAGGTATCTTTTCTAATTTTGTACTTAGAGGCAACCGGAATCGAAATCCGGAGCAGGTATTACTCTATTCACATCTTGTATCTATTTATCTGTCAGGACCCTTTTTGGATTTCAAATAAAGTGCAAGTGATTGAGTGCGAGTTATCTTTTCTAATTTTGTACTTAGAGGCAACCGGAATCGAAATCCGGAGCAGGTATTACTCTATTCACATCTTGTATCTATTTATCTGTCAGGACCCTTTTGGATTTCAAATAAAGTACAAGTGATTGAATGCGAGGTATCTTTTCTAATAAATTTGTACTCAGAGGCAACCGGAATCGAAATCCGGAGCAGGTATTACTCTATTCACATCTTGTATCTATTTATCTGTCAGGACCCTATTGGATTTCAAATAAAGTGCAAGTTATTGAGATCGAGGTATCTTTTCTAATAAATTTGTACTTAGGTATGACTCTATTCACATCTTGTATCTATTTATCTGTCAGGACCCTTTTGTATTCCACACATAGTGCAAGTGATTGCGTTCGAGGTATCTTTTCTAATAAATTTGTACTTAGAGGCAACCAGAATCGAAATCCGGAGCAGGTATTACTCTATTCACATCTTGTATCTATTTATCTGTCAGGACCCTTTTGGATTCCACATAAAGTGCAAGTTATTGAGTGCGAGGTATCTTTTCTAATAAATTTGTACTTAGAGGCAACCGGAATCGAAATCCGGAGCAGGTATTACTCTATTCACATATTGTATCTATTTATCTATCAGGACCCTTTTGGGTTCCACATAAAGTGCAAGTTATTGAGTGCGAGGTATCTTTTCTAATAAATTTGTACTTAGAGGCAACCGGAATCGAAATCCGGAGCAGGTATTACTCTATTCACATATTGTATCTATTTATCTATCAGGACCCTTTTGGATTCCACATAAAGTGCAAGTTATTGAGTGCGAGGTATCTTTTCTAATAAATTTGTACTTAGAGGCAACCGGAATCGAAATCCGGAGCAGGTATTACTCTATTCACATCTTGTATCTATTTATCTGTCAGGACCCTTTTGGATTTCAAATAAAGTGCAAGTGATTGAGTGCGAGGTATCTTTTCTACTAAATTTGTACTTAGAGGCAACCAGAATCGAAATCCGGAGCAGGTATTACTCTATTCACATCTTGTATCTATTTATCTGTCAGGACCCTTTTGGGTTCCACATAAAGTGCAAGTTATTGAGTGCGAGGTATCTTTTCTAATAAATTTGTACTTAGAGGCAACCGGAATCGAAATCCGGAGCAGGTATTACTCTATTCACATATTGTATCTATTTATCTATCAGGACCCTTTTGGATTCCACATAAAGTGCAAGTTATTGAGTGCGAGGTATCTTTTCTAATAAATTTGTACTTAGAGGCAACCGGAATCGAAATCCGGAGCAGGTATTACTCTATTCACATCTTGTATCTATTTATCTGTCAGGACCCTTTTGGATTTCAAATAAAGTGCAAGTGATTGAGTGCGAGGTATCTTTTCTAATAAATTTTTACTCAGAGGCAACCGCAATCGAAATCCAGAGCAGGTATTACTCTATTCACATCTTGTATCTATTTATCTGTAAGGACCCTTTTGGATTCCACATAAAGTGCAAGTTATTGAGTGCGAGGTATCTTTTCTAATAAATTTGTACTTAGGTATGACTCTATTCACATCTTGTATCTATTTATCTGTCAGGACCCTTTTGTATTCCACACATAGTGCAAGTGATTGCGTTCGAGGTATCTTTTTTAATAAAATTTTACTCAGAGGCAACCAGAATCGAAATCCGGAACAGGTATTACTCTATTCACATCTTGTATCTATTTAACTGTCAGGACCCTTTTGGATTCCACACATAGTGCAAGTGATTGCGTTCGAGGTATCTTTTCTAATAATATTTTAACTCAGAGGCAGTTTTTAAAAGTATTGTAATGCTCTCGAAATTTTTGTTAGGAACTAAAGAAAAATAAAACCAAATCCGTTTCTGAAGAAGCCTAGGATGAGCTCAATATGATTCTTGTTTTTCTATAATTTCACTCCTATATCAACCGTCTAGCAATCTTTGAGTCAGTAAATGTTAACAATCAATTTATTTCTAGAGAAAAGCAATCCGTCGATTCGTCAGAAATATGATTCAAGCTTTTGCGCTTCAAATTTCTGTCTAGAAATCTTTTTCCAAGGAATTTCAAGCCATCAAAAAGCCGTCTAGCGAGTTCTAAATTATCGAAGTAACTTTCTGATAAAGCTTTGATATTGGGCCTTTAGAAAACTCTCTCAAATCTCATTAGTATGCTAGTCTTTAATTAAAGCAAATTCAGCGCCTTATCAGCTGTATCTCCAAAGTCAGCTCTGTCCGCATTTGAGCTTAGCTTTTTCACTTTCCGCTCGAGTTTCCGGACACAGCTGGTACACACTTCAAACGCTTATGTACTGAAACATAATAAATAACATATATATTTAAAACAACTTGATGTTCAGGTCACGAACACGTGCGGCCATCCCTTAAAATGTTTTTCTTTTTTTTTTTTTTAATTTTATTTATGTACATGCATAAAAATGGCATATCCAAATTAATGGCAAAATAATTTATAGAAACTCTGCCGGAACCAGAACTCTGCACTCTTGTTACATTTGTTTGCTCCTTTTTGGCGCATAAATCATTGTCCTTGTGTGCGTGAGCACTCAAAAAATAAAAATCCTTTTTAATGGCTGCGCAAGTTTAAATATGAGCGACGGTGAATTGTAGTTACCTTTAAAGAGAGTTTTGCGTATTCAAAGTAACCTTGTGGTCAAAAAATATTAAAAAAAAAAAATAATATTAAGCTACGACTGATTTTGACGATTACAAATAGTCGAAGAGGGTGCAAAGTATGCGTTTATTGGCACTAATTTACAAATACAATAAATGATAAGTTGATAAGCGTTTGATTGATGCCATTGGCGCTTAAATTCCCAAAGTAATCGGAAATTGAATTAATTAAGCAAATATAATCTCAACAGAATTAACAGCAAGTGGCTTAAAGCTTTATTGCGGAATTCGTGCAAATTTTGATTTTTTTTAAGTTTCTCGAAGTAGCTTAAAGAAATTTAATCAAAAGAGTTTTAGGATTTCAATTGCTTTATATAAATTACAAAATATTGTATAGAGTACAAGCTTAGAACTTAATCGTTACTATCAAAAAAGTTTCTCAATTTTTTTTGTGAGAAAAAAAAAGTTTAGTTTTAATAATCAGCCGTGCTGCGAGAACGAACATTTTATTCGAATTCGTTTTGAAACCGAATGTTTTGTTGCAAGAGGATTTAAAACCAGTCGGCAAAATAGGTCTAAAAAGAAAGAATTTTATGCTGAAATAATTTTTTAAATATTCGTTGATATTCTTAGATTATATTTATGCCAACAACAAGTTAGATATTTATTGACAATTATTTTAAATTATTTTTTTTTTTGGACTCAACCCAAAAAATAGCATGCACAACTCAAAACGAATTTTGTATCGTATCATACACGAACACATGACCGATTGGTGCGAAAGGGTTCCTGCGTTACACAAAAAAAAACTACCTTGTAACAAAAATAGCTAAGCTAATTTAAATTTTGGTATAATTTTTTTTTAAAGATAGAATAATAAAGAACTATCAATATTTTTAATGAAAATTAAATGTAAACAACATATGGTTATAGGAAGGTGCAGAGCTGCGGCAACCATGTCAGCTGTTTTGAATCAAATAAAAATATTTTCGCGCCAATACAACAGGTGAATTTATTGGAAATATACGAAATTATCGAAAATAAAAAGGGGAATGTCAACAAAAAAATCGTTTTTCGTATGCGAATAAAATTGTTCGGTTTGGTTTTTTCGTTTTTAGAGCACGGCTGAATATTACTTTATTAAGAAACCCACAATTGAGAAGTTAGCGTTTAGCTTAATTGGATTGCAATAAATTTTAAAAAAAAATTTTTTAAAGTACATCGCTTAACGCAAATATGTAATTAAAAAATCCTCTATTGAGCTATTTAAAATTTTTAATAATTACCTACAAAATTATTCAATTTTTTCATCATATAATATGATGACAAAAAATTTTTTTTTAAAAACTGTTTTTTGAAAAAACGTTTAAAAATATTTGTTTTATGTTTTTGTTGAGATTGGCAAAACTGAACAAAAAGTAAATTTTATGAGTTGTTTAAATAAAAATGAAAAGAAAAAAACGCGTTCAAAAACTGAAACTTTGAGAAAATTTTTTTGATCTCTAAATTGATCTGCATTTTATAAAAATACTTGTATTTTTAGAAAAAACTTTAAAAAAAACTCGCAAAATTGAAACTAAAAAGAAAAAAAACGGTTTTTATAAAATCGATAAAAAATATTAATTTTGTTTTTTTGTTGTGATTGTCATACTTAATGAACAAACTTAAACTTTTGGTTAAAGTTATTTTTTTTTTTTTAGGGTTAAAGGGAATTGGGATATCCCATGTGGGATTTTTTCTTATATGAAGTTTTGGCATTCCGTGCGAAAATTTTCGAACTGCGTATGGGCCTTAAATAAAAAATGAAAAGGGAAAAACACTTATTTTTAAATTAATTGACTTTAGTTTAAAAATTGAAATTTAGCAAAAAGTTTTTTTTTTATTTGAATCATTAGTTTTTAACAAAGGTTGGGAATAGCTAGAGTTTTTAAAGTAAGTTATGATATATTATTATAAAATTCGATTACTTTTGGTATAAAAAAAATTTCTTAGAGGATTCATTAACTGCTTTATAGAGACTGTGCTTCCTTTTGGCAGATAACTTATTTTTAAGCTAAGCTCTGCATAGGTAGCATTGTGAGATATAACAACTCAGAATAGTCAATGGTTAATAAAAGCTTTTCTACTTTAATTAATAAACAAATATAATTTTATAAAAACATTTGAAGACAAACCAACATTTTTGAATTATTTGAGCAACAGCGCAATTCTCTCTAAGAACTTATCGATAACATTTCAGTTGCTTTTTTCAGGCAAAACATGACTAAACTTCTGGAAAACAAATCTCAACAACACTAAATACAAAATTGTACTAAACTGATGACAGCTAAAAAATTTTTAAATTTAATAAAACTTATTTTAAATGTATGGAAAATTTTATTGAAAATTTTTGTTTTTGACCACGATATGGAAAAAGGTGCTCATCAACTGTTACCGTTTCTTGCGCATTATAGTTATTGGCGAGATTTTCATTCATGAAATTCCATATATAATTTTGGCGAAATTCTCGCGTACGACCATCATCGAAACGAATATATCGCGATAAATGCTTGAACTGCTGATAAGACATAGCCGCTCGGAAAATGGGTAGTGAGTGAAAGGGGTAAGGGGGGGGGGGGGGGGGGGGGGCTGTCTGTGTAATAAGTGAACATACATGGCAGTATGAGCCCATAAATAACATAAAATATTGAAAAAACGCACGAAGAGCGGTCGATATTGATCAAATTTCATGTACTTCCATACAAAATATATAGGGGTCCAGCCAGGCATCATGTGTCCGTCCGAGGGTAAACTTTTTTAAATCCTTTTTTTCGTCCGTTTTAAGGACTTTTTGATATTTCTACTATACATGATAGCCAATAAAATTTTAGGAAGCTACCTGGAAGCGCAAGTCGATATCTAAATTAGAAATACTTTGAATTAACAGTCAAAAACGAAATAGGTCTGGCCAGACCCAGTTGTCCGACGGAGGGTTAATAAAGTAAGTCAGCTACAAAATTCTATTGTAGCGTAAACTTTTAAAAAGTTGTAAAAACTCAATAAAAAATTCAAAAACCTTCATTCTGCTTTAACTGCGCCAAAAAGTTAGTTCAGCTTGGAGCACAAATAGTTAGTTGTTAGTACCGTCGCATATTGCTTTACTTAAAAAAAGTTGTACACAGTGGCTTTGACTGCTTAAAGACGCCAAAAAGTATGCCATACTATATATAGTCTATAAAAATCCCTTTAGTCCACAACTGCAAATTGATTTTATTGAAACGACGACCTTCGGCATATTATTTTTCAGCATTTTCCAATTCATTAGACATCAATTTGTGTCGTTCCATTTGTCGGTTAACTCAATTCACTCGCACTTATTTGCATTAGAATAGAGTGAAATGTAATGGAATGCCAGCATATGGCTTCGAAAGCAACAGTTCTAAAATAGAGTAGAAATAGGAAAGAAAAATATAAAAATTATTTCAAAATGTATTTCTTTCGCATAAAGCGAAACTGCCAAAATGAGCTGCCATGACATTTGCGGTATATAGGTACTACTTGTGTGTGTTTAAGCATATGTACATTAGGGTGGCCCTAAAATGTTTCCTTTTTACCTGCATATAGCGCCTGTAAAATTTAAAAACGATCCCAATGTATTTGATGGATCCGGCAAAAGGTCAAAAGTCATAAAAAATGTTCATATGAATGCATAAATAGCGTAAAACCAAACCGTAACTTTGACAAAAACATGTTCCAAACATAATCAATGGGTAATTCAATTATCTACAGTCGAGAAAAAAAAATTATCGAAATCAGTTTAGTATAATCAGAGATATTTGCTGTTAAGTAAAGGCACTTTTTTTTTTTTTTTTTTTTTTTTTTTTTTTTAATTTCGAAAAATGTTTTTTTTAAAATATTCGAAGCCCGTTTCATGAAAGAAAATTTTGACTGCATTTTCGGTATTAGCATGTCATTTTACTACAGAAACGATTCAAAATTTTGAAGGTTACCAAAAATTTTTTTTATTTGTTAACTGGTGTAATTAGTCAATTTAATCAATTTTAGAGCTTACCAAATTTATTTAGGCCGACTCTATATTTTTTTAAAATTATGTTTTGGTAGATATGCGACTTTTTGAACCATAATTTGTTTGATTGGAAATAAGTTTTTAAAGTTTATGTTGAACAATACAGTCAAAAACGGAAAAAGTGCAAGTTATGACCTTTGACCTATTACCGCGAGCATCAAATACATTCGGATCGTTTTTAAATTTTACAGGCGCTATATGCAGGTAAAAAGTAAACTTTTTAGGGGGTGGCGTTATTGATATCGACGGTTTAAAAATCCTCCATACCAGCGGCGGCCACCCTAATGTACATATGTATATAAGTATATATTCGAGTCTAACGTAACAAAGAAATCGATAGCATAAAAGCAAAAGGCAGAGAAAATGCTATTAAAAAGTGTCATAATCGGTCAGCATAATGAAAAGTGGGCAGTGAGTAGAAATGCTTAAAGTGCATTAAGTTTGCATATGCCTATAAATCAATAGCCGGAAAAGCTGAGCATATTACGTTTTCAACCTTAGCTCTTAACTGTTTCAAGAACCTTCAACTTTTTGTAGCATAATTTTTTAAGGTCTAACGCGCTGCTTTGCTAATATGTCTTATCATTGCGCATACGCCACGTGTGTGGGGCAACAAGCAATCAAATACCGCATTAAAACAAAAAAAAAAATTAATAAAAAACGTTTCAACGTTAGTTAAACATGGCCAAATACATGTCGCAGCAAGTTGATAAGCCTCACTACTTGATGCCAGATAATGCGCTCGGTTAAATGAACCAAGTACTATGTAGTTGTATTAATATAGTAGCTGCAATAGATGCCGACTGTACATATCAGAGATAAGATTTTAAGTCTAATGCTGGGTTTACACTGCTTCACGCAGCGGCAGAGTTTAGTGTGAACGGGCAATGTATGGGCAGAGTTGACATTGAAATAAAATTGAGACGTTTTTAGTTTTCTTCACACTGCGACAACCAATTAATTTTTGTACGATAAGATGTGGCTTGAATCATTATGTGAAGTTCACTTAATAAGGGTCACTTAATTTCTTTAAATCATTGCTAGGCTTTAAAAGAAGAAACAAAGAAATTTCAATTTCAATTTATTTCACGGTTTTAATTTATAATATTTATAGTTAACGTGATTTCTAATATACAAATTTAATAGTTCAGGTTCTAAGAGCTTTTTTACTAAGTTATAATAGAAAGAAGAAAGAAATTAAGTAAAAAGTATATAGGTAGATTTCGCAGTCAAGAAAATAATTTGGCCCTAAGTAAGAAGACTTCAAAGACTAGAGATGCTCCAACTCATGTATAGATAAATTCGGCACATAAAGGGTGGTTTTTTTTTTTGAGTTACATAAGTTTAAATCATAATAAAACAAAGAAATATATTTTTAATATCAATAAAACGGGCTTTATTGTATAGAAAATTGTATGACATTAATGTTTAAATATGGCTGGCGCGTACAAGCCGCAATCTGGAACACCAATTTTCACAAACTTCCGCAGTATTTGCGGCCGTATTTCGCCAATAGCTCTTCGAATGTTGATTTCCAGGTGTTTAATTCTCTCTGGTTTGTCGACGTAGACAAGTGACAGTAATTTTCTTTGGATGTAATGGTGTTTCGACAAAAGCTTTTGGATTATACTCACTCCAAATGCGACAATTCTGCTTATTTACGTACCCATTCAACTAAAAATTTTTAATTTTTAATAAGTTTGACGAACGGAACCATTATTTTGATAAAAAATGTCAACAATTTGCAAGCGTTGCTCTGGTGTAAGTCTATACATAATGTAATGTCAAACCAAACTCAACAAAAATAGGTTGTCAAATAAAGCAGTGTTGCCAACTCAAAGTTGTGAACCTCTAAAAAAAACACGCTGTATAACATATGTTAAACACAACAGTAGTTTTCACTGTAAACTTCCTATTACTTTTATTTTATTAATTGGCATTAGCTACATTTACTTATTGTCTGAAGACAGATTGTTAATAAAATATTAAGAAAACAAAAAAAATTTGCTAAGCTTGAAAATTTTTCAAATTTTATATAATAAACTTCGTTACAATCTTAAAAATTAACTTGGTCATTTAGTTTTATTTACTCAACCGTATGCAAAAATGTCCAAATTGGAACCCTTTCAAAAAAGCTCATTACCCTTTTTGTAAATCTATAGTTACAAAACTAGTTAATTACAAAACACACCTGCACTAAAACACAAAAATCAGTAGTTCAGTGTTCTATAATAAATTTAACTACAAATTTTTGCTCACATATTTTTTTTAAACTCATTTTTAAAAACCACTTAGGCGCAATACCTGTTCGTTCCATCAGAAAGTCTTGACATACGACTTTAACAACTTTTTAAAATCTCTATGTAAACACTTTCCACTTTGCCGCATGTAGTGTGGGTGCAGTGTAAACATAGCATAATACAAACCGCTTGAGCTGTTAGTAAGCTGCTTGAGCTGCTTTTTCAAACTGCTTGATAGCTCTGCTGTCATTGCCACCATTTCTTTTGACATTTTGATGAATCTTTAGCCCTTTTGAAATTTATGCACGACAATTAATCAAACAAAAAGCATCAATTCATGCTAACCAAAAACAGCTGCCAAATATTTGTTTCAAACAAAAATAGCTTGTATTCGATGCATTTTAATTAAAATGAAAAATAATTTAATTTAATGCCTTTTGTCGCTTTTTTGGTTACAAGCAATTTAGCAGTCTTCCTACAATCTATGTCATAAAATTGTAATATAAAAAAAAATTTATAGTATTAATTTTAAATTCAATTTTGTGCAATTAACAAACGCTTGGCTTCATGTGGGCCTCTTCGACATGCTCATGTGCCTCTCGGTTGTTTGGGGCAACTTCATGTTGATGTGCAATTATACTCGATTTGCATGTCAACATTTTGTAGCAACTACAACGGGCACAGTTGCTTAAGCGAGCTGTGCTGCTAGCTCCCTTTCCCTGCCCAATTCTATGCCTGAGTCGCAGCTGGCACAACGAAATCGAACAACGACAACCATAAATTGTGAGGAAATTCAACAAAACCTTACAACTTTTGTATACTCTCAAACCCATTAATACTGTATGGTATAGTACTAGCTGTATAACTATTCTTTATCTAAGATTCTTCTTAGTTCCTTTAGAGTGTAAACTAGACTTTGGTACATTTTAACTATGCACATAATAGTTAACTCTTTTTACAATAAAAAAACATTTTGTTGTCTATGGTTTTATGGTATATGATAATTTGGTATACACAGGCCCGATGAGCGAGGTGGAAAAGGGAGATTCCCCCGGGCACGGAGTTTTCCCATGGGTCCGTTGTAATTCAGTAATCAAGTACGACAGTCGTACTTGGTATAATAGAGGTGCCGGTACATTTTCCCCCCCGGGCCCGGATTTTTTCTTTACGGCCCTGGCTACACACATCTATGGAAGTACATAGAGACAATACTGAACGAAATTGTTACACTTTCCCATTAAAAATGCGCCTAAACATGTTCAGTTTACTAAAAAAGTTTTGGAAAAATGTTAAAGAAGTGGTTTCTGAATTTATAAAAAAAATAACTTTTTTTTAATAATTTGTGTTGATGCTAATGTTAGAATGTAACACAACAGAGTTGAGAGCTACTGCTGTTAATTACTCTCTCAATTTTTCAATTTGAAGCGCCATACTCATTTTGTTAACTATTTGTTTTCAATTATATCTTAACAAATTGCTGGTTGATGGTTTATTAACATGATCCAACAATTAGAAGGTCACGCAACGCGCAGGTCCGTTATTCGTGTCTCTCCCAAAAGAGCGGGTTCACTTTTTGTATGGTAGCTATGTGAAATAGTGGACCAATTTCGATCAAACTTCACACAAATGTAAAGACTTATACTAAATTAAACTGACATAAATTTGGTTGCAATATTCAAAAAAACAAAAAAGTTTTTCCTTGTATATATTTCCTTGTTTGTATGGCAGCAGCTGAGAGCAGCATGCTGTAATGAATTAACATACAAATGTTCCTTTACATTTGCTTATGCCTGCTTCTGTAAATTAACATTGTCTGTTAGTTCAATACAAACTGCTGCTGCCAGCTGCTGCCAAACAAATGTTTTGTATGAGAATAGTTATTGTTAGAAAAACTTTTTTGTTTTTTAAAATATTGCAACCAAATGTTTGTCAGTTTAATGTAGTATAAGTCTTTACATTTGTGTGAAGTTTGATCAAAATTGGTCCACTATTTCATGTAGCTACCATACAAAAAGTGAACCCGGAGCCGCCATTTTTTCCGCGCAGCCGAATTCGCGCACTTCTTTGCGTCACCTTGTAAAATTCTTTGCATCATGAGTTCAACTCAACTGTGGCTTTGTACGTTTTGTGCACTGAGAGAAATAAATGATTAAATGTGTCGCTATGACCAATTGTCACAATGATATATATTTAAATATTGGCAATCAACGCATTTTATTAATTTAAAAACGAATTAAATATAATATAAACATTATCCAAAAATTTCATTCAATGTTCTGCTCTTCAAACATATGTGAATCAACATTTTTAATAATGAATTGTTGCTCTGACTCAATCTCTAAAGGTTAGATTAAGTCCAAGTATAGCTAGTAATTTTAGACAGTAAATTAATATAATTGCTTAAAATAGAAGTTCTAGGAAATACATAGGGCGTATAAAATTCTACTTTTAGGCATGGCTCGCTGTGGTATTTGTGATCTCGAAATACTTTTCTCTTCAAAGCAAGAGATCTATGGTATTTATTTATTAATGGATTGCTAAGTAAAGTTTGTTCTAAAAGGAGATATGGTATTTATTTATTAATTTATTTTTTTAACTATTTGCTGTTCCAAAGTTTTTCCAATGAAATTTCGTTCTTAGAATTTTTGTACTTTTATAGTCTTTGTTACAAAGAAACTTTGCAACATCATGAAAAGCTTTTTTTCATTCGACTTTCTTTTTGAAATCTAGAATGGAGAAGTTCTGAAATAAGCTTATCTCTGAATGCTGCACTGTTTTATTGCCTGCGGTCACAATATGAAGAATTTCAAATATTTTCTTAAGCTTCATAAATTGCAGAGAACGTAAATCTTCAAAATATGCTCTTGAATTTAATTAAGTCTTAATTATTTTATTGAATTTTTTTTATTAAAATAAAATAAACCAGATTGAATCTTGAAGGGCAACCTCACTTATATATTCTATTATACATTATCTACCCATCTAAAGAGTATAGCAGCATTTCAAAATGCAATTTGCGCGTGCTTAAAAAAATTATGACAAATTCATAAATAAATAAATAAAAAACAAATTGCCTGACATTGATTACAATGCGATCCCCTTTTGAGTGCCAATTTACTTGCATAAGTCTAAAATTTTTTTATTTTTTTTTTTTTGATTTGTTGTTGATTACAAATTGGTTGCTAATCATATGCACAATAAAATATTTTTGTAAATATAAAATTATTTTATTTTATAAAAAAATGTTTTTCATTTCGTGTGACATAATCACATTTTAATGACTGCACTGGCTATGAAGTGTGGCATTTATTGATAATTTGAGTGTATATATATATAAAGTATATAAGCATTGTATATAGTAGTAGTGTGTGTAATCAAGTTTCATAACGGCTTGCATTGATCTGATATAACAGTTAGAGATAAGCAATTGCAAATGTCGGACTAGAGCTTAATATTTTGCGAATTTTTTGTATTTAAGTGGAACGGAATGTTAGATTCCGATAAGATATAAAATCGCAAATAAAGAGAGCATTATAGTTGAAGAAATATATTTTTGGTTGTGTACTAGAAATTGAAGTCCAAACCGAGTAGTGATATGAATTAAAGTGCAAATTTGTGTGTACTTAAGTGAATGGAAATGGATTTTGCGGATTTTTCGGATTTTTTTTTTAAAGATAACAGAAAGTAGTGCAAAAAAGTAACTAATGGTTATTTGCACTCATGATGTTTAAAGTTTCTGTCGTTTAACTGAAGAAACTTTAAGCAGATATCGCAATTTATAATAAGTATCTATTGTGTTGTCTTGTACACGTAGAACTCCTAGTTCTTGTTAGTCCAATTCCCAAAATAAACTTGATTCCATGGGATTGTTGTGACGTCAGTGACGTCGTGCATTGGGATTCTATGTCCACTGCAATCTCACAGAACTTCAGCTGTTAGATATAACAATTAATCAAATACTAGGGGTCTTCGCCCCCTGCACACTTTGCTAGCGTCAGTGACGTCGTGCGTCGAGATTCTATGTCCACTGCAATCTCACAGAACTTCAGCTGTTAGATATAACAATTAATTAAATACTAGGGGTCTTCGCCCCCTGCATACTTTGCTTACCGATTTTGGCTTGCTGCGCTTAGTGTCTTTATTTACTCTTCTAAGACTACTATGTTCTAAAACGTGCTTTTTGTACTGAAATTTTCTCTGCCGCAGTGACGTATTGCGATGCTGACGTTGGTAAGCAACATACACGAAGTTCATGGTGCGTGGCTTCGGCTCTTGTTGCTCTGCTTTACTGCCACTGCAGGAGAGAAAACAATATCAGAGCAACAAGAGCCGAAGCCACACACCATCAACTTCGTGTCTGTTGCTTACCAACGTCAGCGTCGCAATACGTCACTGCGGCAGAGAAAATTTCAGTACAAAAAGCACGCACACATACATGCATTTTGTATATATATATATAGCCCATGACGTGTGTCGACGTCGCTAATCCCTATGCTCGCGTGCATAGGCCGTGCCGACCACTGTTCTAAAATTTCAACAAAAAAATTAAATGTACGACGGTCACGATTAAGACATTTTTTATATATAATAGAGTAAAAAAAAATTATAAGAATCATTTTACATTTTAGCCATAAGTTGGTTTTAAATAAATTTTTTCATAATTTTTCAATAATTAATTTTTTTTTTTGGTAAATGTATTTTATTAAGGTTACAAATCTGTACAACCCTCAATATGTAGGTGTTGCTTTATTCATTGAAGAAGTCAATGCCTAAAATTTTTTATTTGTTAACATAATTATAGAAGAAAGTATAGCCAGAGCAACTAGGGCTTTATAGCTATGTATATAGCTCCAGATGAGTGCTTCTCACAAATAAAATGAAAGCGGCAAACAAGCAGTTTGCTCAAAAGTAAGCCCTACAAATACTTCCCAGTAGCCAAAAGAGATGTCTAACAGCAGCTCTAAAAACGTTTAAGCCTTATCATGTCATTAGGATTTCATGATCTTTGCAGCCATATTGTTTTTCATATCCAATTATTTTGCAGGATACGCATCATGTCAAAAAGTTTGAGTGGCCTGCCAATCTCTCAAGCTCTGTCTTACTGTTCAGGCCTCTCTCGTCTGTCATCGTATGAGTGATAACAAAATGCACTTAAACTAGGATAATACGAACACATTTTCTCAGAGCAAAAAGTAAGCAAAAATATGTTTTTGCTGGCAGCGCCAGGACAAGCGACATTGTTAAAATGTTCAATGCAAGAACCAAAAACTAGGCTGCTGCTCAGTGCCTTTTTAAAAGGAAAATCGAAAAAATTAAAAAAAAAAAAAAATAGCGAACATTTTCGGCCTCTTTTTTTCAAGCAAGTCTGTAGAAAGTTATTCAAATGTATTCGATAGCTTTGACAAAAGTGAAGGATGCTACTCCAGAGTGCTTGTAGTCATTGTTATTGTTAGAATTTTTATATCCATGAGTGTTATAAAATAAAATAAATGCTAAATATTATTTTAGTATTTATTTAGAATTGATTTAAGACCAATATTATATTAATTTAGTGTTTATTTAATATATTTCATATATAACAGCTTTGCCTACTATTTACGTTTTTCGAGCTTTAGCCGAACTTTAAAAATTGGCATTAACCAAAAATAAATGGTTCTTATTATTATAACATGAAATCATACAACAAATATTTTAACAGTTCGAAAATATTTGTTAAATATTTTTTTTAGTATTTTTTTTTGCTAAATACTTTTTTTTAGTATTTTTTTTTACCATTGATTTTTCTAACCTCTCGAGGTTTATTCTGGCCGCCGCATGGACGTGACTTTTAGATCATATAGGCGACCTCCTGAGTGCGGGAAGGGTGGTGTAAGCTCCACCCAGCGGTATCACAATGGTCCAATTCTTTGGCCTAAGTGAGTTGTGACATTAGGTCCCGACTGCCGCCCTAACCTAACCGAACCTTACCTACTATTGATTTAGTATTAATTTTTTATTTTTTAAGTGATTTATTTACTTGCCAGATGCTACGAACTTTATGTGAGCTTAAAATTTTGGCCTATACAAAAATTATTATTATAATATGAAAAACTACTTTTATAGTATTTATTATTTATAATATTTTCACATTTCTTTTATATGTTCGGCCGTGCTCCGGAAAACGAAACCGTACATTTAATTCGGTGAAATTGGGAGCACCAAATATGTGACATCAAAACGAAATCGAATATTTTAGTCGTTTTCATTTTCCGGAGCACGGCTGATTATTTAATTTTTTGCTTACTATCGACTTAGTAACTATTTATTGAAGTATAATACAAATATTCTTTGTAACGTAACGTGTAAGCTTTAACTTTAGTTGCTCTCCAAACTTGAACTGCTTATATATTTGGTACTTATATAGAATGTTATCATATAAATCCAAGCAGCACACTGCTTGGATAATTGATGAATCTGAAGTTGGTTGTAATTGGCTAAAAGTTTATTAAATTTCATTAATCATCTTAGTCAACGCTGCTCTGTACAGCTGCAACTATTGTATCCCTTTTATCTAATAAACGCATGCCCAGTATCCTGATTTGGCCATAACTTTATATCGCTATTAAGTTGGCCAACTCCTGCTGCGTTGCAATTAAAAGTTTTAATTGAAAATGTTCAATGTGTGAAATGTTATTGCAAAGTATCAAAAGTGGTTAAGTTTTGTTCGTTGCTCATAAATGTATAAAGATGGCCCTGGAAGCCTATCGATTTGCGCATAAGTAAATACAAAATGGCTGCCATGTGCAGTTTTAAGGACAGAGTTGAAGGTGAAAATGGCTACTGAGTGGAATTGATATAGAGCTGCATAGTTGGGGGGACAAAAGTTTCAATTAGTTTTAATCTTGTTAAGAATTTTACAAATATTTGTGCGCCTGTAAAACTTTTGCAAGTGTTTGACTCAGGGTTTTTGGCAGTTATGTCTGCTTAAAAGCTATTTATATGCCAAAAGTTTATTTAAAGTATTTGGTATAAAAGTCGCTTTAAGTTAGTTGCTGCAGCAATAAATTAGTTAAAATTAAATATTTTTAACATTATCTAAAACAAATGAATTTATGTAAAGACACATTTTATTGCCACAAAAAATTTAAACATCTTCAATATTTAATTTTAATTTCAATTAAGACATTAAAGATTTTTCGAAGCAACCCTAAAAATTTCCCCTAAGCAAAAACAAACACAAACAGCCATTAAATCCCAACTCAATTAGCATTAAAAAGCGCACAAAACTCTAATGAAAATGTAATTAAAAATTTTTACAAAAATAATCAACAAAGCACAAAAATTGCATAGTCATGATTTTTTATGAACATTATCCCAAAATTAAAAAAAAAAAGGCATTGCGTGACCCATAAAAGCGTAGGCAATATGTGTGTGCGACATTGCTTTAAAATAAAGACAAACATCTAGTAGATGAATGAATAAATGAATATTTTTTGGTTTTAAAACAAATTGTATGTTCAAGGGGAGTAGAAATCGTTTGATGTGATATTTGCAACATGCCTCAGCAGATGTTGCAGTAGTGTAAAGAGTCTATTCTTGAAAACTACTTCACACCATGTGAACGTTTGACTTGAGAGTTGAAAGTAAATTTCGAATTGGCTTATAATTCGAAAATAGTATCGAAACGGTTTTCCTTATTTTTAAACTTTGAAACAGAACTTGAACCAGACAAAATTTTTTTCATTTCATATATTTGTATTTTTAAAATTTATGGAGTTCACTTTGTCGGGCAGAAATGCAAAAGTGGCCAACGGCAACTAACACTAAAAAATTTCAACATTTCTGCCAGACTCAGACCCTTGGCTATGAAAAGTAACCGCCATGCATCAGAATAACATAAATCTGTAATGTTAAGCAATACAAATTTTAAAAGAGCGCTGTTAAGTTATCAGCTGTTAAACACTCCTGCTAATAGCCAAACGTAAGTGTTTTGAAAAAGTAAATTTTTTGCATGCAGCTTAAAATTGCTAAAAATTAATTTTTTAAAAATTTTAAGATTTAATCTATCTTTAAAAACTAAAATATTCCTTAGTAGAACCATGCTTTTTTTATTTGCGGCAGCAACTACCACAATATATGTTCCTCAAAGAATATTTCCTCAGCACCACAGCGCAATTAAAATTCATTTTATGAAAATAAATTTGTATTAAGAGTTAAACAAAAGATGACAGCAGCTAAAATTATTGTTACAAAGTGTGAAAAATATTTTCATAATTTCGTCACACACACACAAACACACACAGCCCGTACACACATACAATGTCTTTGCATTTTTAGACTTTTGTTGCATGCAAATATTTGTCATGCCAAGCAGCTGATGGCCATTTGTTCTTGGCTTTGTTGTTGTTGCTGCCGCTGCTGTTGCTGTTATTGCGGTCAAACAATTTGTTTGCAGTCTATTTTAAACCATAAAGCCGGCAATATATACTGTATAAATGTATAAACCATTATATACTTCAGGCATATGAGTAAGACAGCAACTTGCCGACATTTACATACAAAAATGAAACCAAAATTGTTTAATCAATTCAGAGCTCCAACTCTTTAAAAAGGTAAAAAAAAAAACCAAAATTAAACAAAATGCTGAGCTTGTATACAAAGGCTATAATGGTTATATACTTACACGCATACATACACTCGAGACACACACACAAGGACAGGACAACAATGGCGCAAGTCGGCAACTTTACCTGCCAAAGCAAAAAAACAAACGAGTGGGCCGGCTGCAGTGGGAATATGACGACTTTAAAATACTCTTTATCATGCATTTCGCACAAAATACCTCACCTTTCATAATTAGCTGCTAGACAAAAGTTAGATTTGTCTCAAGTTTCATTGAATTTTAATTTGCAAAGTTATTTTGAGGAAAGCCGGAATCAGGTGCTAATTAATTCCTAACAAATTCCTTTGCAATAATCTAACATACTGCTCTTGGGTAAAGAGTATAGAAAGAGTAAGAAAAAAAAGAATCAAATTAAGGTTAAATGCCACAAAGCGAACGACTGAAGCACACACACACACACACACACACACACACACAGTCA
The DNA here is from genome assembly GCA_949987675.1 of Chymomyza fuscimana. NCBI lineage: Eukaryota > Metazoa > Arthropoda > Insecta > Diptera > Drosophilidae > Chymomyza > Chymomyza fuscimana. Next base: position 5,464,549 of record OX465089.1, read on the forward strand.
CCCACACATATACACATGCATATATATATATATATATAAACGTTAAATCCAAACTGAGCCAAAAGCATGCACAAACACACGCATACACATACATACAAAGAAATAGCTATATAGCCTATAGACGGCGCCTGAAAGCAGGCAGCACATTTTGGCATTTTTCAGCTGTTGTTATTTTTGTATGTAGTTCTAGTTGTTGTTCAGGGACCCCCCGTAAGGCGTTTGCTGGCATTGTTGTAACAGCCAGCCGGAATACAGTTGGCAAAATGATGGACAACAAAAGGCGGCAGGAAGTTTGAAACGGTCACGAAAGCAACACTAGAAAAATAAAGCACAAGAAACAGCAATAACAAAAATATAAATACAAATATACATTGTATGTAGCGGCACTAGGAAGTAAGTAGTGTAGCTACCCCGCCCGCAACATTAATAACAAAATCCATAAATGAAATAATGTCTGCTATATTCATTTGCCGCATGACGTCAGTCTGCGCGCCTCAAAGTATGCAAATAAAAATTACAAATAAAGGGCCATAAATATTCTAGCAAGTTTGTGTAAGAGACAGAGAGAGAGAAAGACGCGCGGCGGAGTGTTGCAAATGTCACTTGCGAAATGCCTAAAATCGAAATACAATCGAAATACAATAGAAATACTTTGTTGAACTTTAACCTGCATATAAACATTGCCGCTGTATGGCATATAGAAAAAAAAAAAAATACTTCAGGCCCACACGCCCCTAAGACATAGACATAACGGCACACAGACCTACTAAAGGGCCGAAAAACGAACACAAACATGTGTTGGTTGTAAACAGGAAGACAACGAGCAGAGCACGAAGTAGCAACTATGTAGTAAGCTATTTGACAGCAGAGTTGGGCGGGGGTAGTGGAGGGTATTTTGAAACTTGTCTTGCGAATTGTAACCCAGTGCCCAAACCCAAAAATAAGCGCTTCCAACGCAGATAACTGCCCAACCCGCACGAGCATGTTGCAAATGTCAAAGTGGCAAAACCCGGAAATTCGAAGGACATGTTCGAAAAGCTTTTGTTCGAACGCACACACACACAAATAGTTACGCACACCCACACACTTGCATACGCCCACACAGCGCAGCTTGTCAAGTCTACAAAAGCGTTGAGCGTGCGCAGTGCGTGCGCTCTCTCTCTCTCGCGCTCTCTCGCACTCTCTTGTTGACGCACAGTTACATGCTCTCTTGTTACAACTTGCTTTTGTTATTGTTTCATTGCTGCCTTAGCTGCATTTGTTATTGTCTTTTGAGCCGGCAGCACGCACACACAGACACACTCTCCCATGCACACGCATACTTATAAGCACATTAAGTAACATTAAATGTCACTGTGTTTGTTTGTATGCGTGTGAGTCAGTGACGTAGTTTGCTTTTTGTATTGGCGGGAGTATTTAATTCAATGCGTTTGTTTAGCGAAAATTATATAGCAGCGCTGCTTATATTTTTACACGGCGTATACTTAACTTTAGGCAAAAACTTAAGCATATCGAGATTTTGATGATTTTTAGATGAAAGTATATTAATGTGTTAATTTGTTATGTCATTAACACTTGTTTGAATAGCCGAATCATTAAGGCGCTTCTATAATAAAAAATACATTGGTATAATTATTTATACTTTAATATGAAAAATTGATGCATATACTCTTCGTTAAACTTAACTAATATTGATGTCTTTCGAAAGTTTAGTCAAAAAGGGTATTTCAAAAGCCTATAGTTGCACAGCTTGCTTGGGCAAATAAAAATTCCCCCAACGGATCGGAGTCTGTTTGTAGTTCTATATTGCTGGTTGAACTTTTTTTTTTTTTTGCCACTGACCACAATTGGCTGTGGGTAGGGGCTTAGCTGGCCCTCGGGCAAATAAAATTCCCCAACTGATCAGTGTGAAACTACCTAATTTTTATTATATTAAAACTTATAACAAATTGTTTACAATTACTTATTATTATTATTATTGCTCTTTTTGAAATAAATAAATAATTTCAAGTTCAGATTGCGAGAAGATTTGGCTTTGTTTATTGGGGTACTGGGTTTAAGCTTAAATAATCTAAGTTACTACTTGCTTTATCGTAATGCTTGAAACCATTTTTGTACATTTTGAAATTTGCGACCAAAGCATAATTAGTTTCTAAGCCTATTTTAAGGGTTTCTAGTCGTAAAAATACTTTCTTAAATATATCAATAAAAACGAACAGAGTCCGAAAAGTTGTTTTTTATATTTTCTATCTGGTTGTCAATAGAAAGTTTTGAGCAAATTCGAATTTTGAAATGTGTTATGATGATGAGCAGGGACTTTTTAAAAAGAAAATGGAATAAGCTTAGGGTTGAACCTTTAGGGTTGAACCCTTGGATTAACTAGGTGATCATTTTGTGAATGCACAAAATAACTTTTTCAATTGCATCCTTATATTGTCATGGTGTGCATAGCATCCCTCGCTTTAGTTGGCTGCCATCTACGTCACTGGCTTGTGCAAATAAGCCAAGCAACTTTAGCCATTTTGGCCACACTCTCTAAGCCTAAACTACTCCATGTTTAGCAGCGCTTGTTCTCTTCTTAGCTTCTGACTTATGCTTAAGTTTTAGTTTCAACTTTAGTTTAAGTTTCAGTTTATTCTGCGTTTTGCGCGTGCTTCAACTATTTAATATAAAAGATACACAAAGCGAAAAGTTGCAGCACATCACGAGTTCAAAAGCATGGCAAATTGCTTGTTCAAAATTTGATTAGCAAGTTTTTGGTTTAGTTTTTATTTATGCAATATTAATTTGATGTTTATTTTCGTGTGTATGTTTTTCTAATGGTGTGATATGATGAAATTCGTGAAACGAACGAAACTTGGACTTTGTGGCATCAAATTGAAATATTGCTGGCTAATGTTAATTGACATTTGGAGTTAGGTTGGGAAATAATGAGATAAGCGTGTGGGAATGAAAAAAGTTGACTTTAGTTAATGAAGATGATTTTGGGTTTTCTGCTTGGCTTATAAATTAAGTTTTTGGTATGAACATTTTTACTAGCACGTCATAATTGAAAGTTAGGCTCATTTTAAATTTTATAACTCGATTTTAAGCTCTCAAACTTTTCAAGTAAGATTTTTTTTGGGGTTTTTGGGAAATAGCTTTAAAAAAGCAGTTTGTTTAAGGTTTTTACACTATATTCGCAAAAAAAAATAATTTAATTTTCTAAATTTTTATATGAAAAGTATTTTTTTAAAAAAAATCATTAGCATTAAAATTTATAAGCACAAAAATGATTCCAAACTTCAACTTTTTTATTCTTTAATTAATCGCAAATTTGTATTAAATTACATGTTATCTTTTTTGCTAAAACTTCTCAGCCATATAATTTTCCTACATTATTGCTATTAAATGCTATGCATGACATATTTTGTGCAGTTCACGCTGCGTATAGCTAATGCTTTGTACTTAAAACACAGTATAAATATAATGCGTATACGCACAGTGGCAGGCACACAAACCATGGCCATAGCTTTTAAGCCCAAAACATATTTTAAATATGCTTGACAAATTACGCACTTTATCATGCACTAGTTAACACAACTACATTATTTTATGTATTAAGTTTATATACCATATTTAGATAATTTTATTTAATTAAATCAATAACTAAGGCATACATAATTACAGCACTGTTGAAATGTGTCAACAAATGCTAATTGGGAGAGCAAACAAAACCAAAAAAAAGGTCGAGCGTTCTAAAATTTTTGATACATCAAATTGGCAAGCAGACATAATGACGGCAGCTTGTATATACCATATATATACACAGATTTATGTACACATTATGTGTAATCAGCATTGTATGAACCATAATGCTTATTGGAGCAAGAGACTACATTCTTTATACTAATCAAACTGATTGTCTGACTGTAACGTTGACGTCAACGCTTCAAAGACATGAAAGCTGATATTTTGTTATTATTTTTAAAAGTAAATTACATTTATACTTAGCGTACATATTTTTTTAATTGCTCAACGATTTGGTTGCATTTTTCCCATGGTTATTTTAAGTGCAATGTTTAAATTTAGCGCCCCCCACTCGTAAAATGCAATTAAAATTTGGAACAGCTTGCAAAAGACATTTCCCTCCCCTCCCCTCTACATAAACTAAGCTAAACTATATATCTATCTATAGTTTTTTTTGTTTTTATATCTAGATATATATATTTTTTTTTTTTGATGCTATATGGCATTTGGTATGTTCTGTTTAGTTTTCATTGAGCGTCGGACGCTTTCAGCGCCCACACAAGTCACTTTCAGTATTGTAGCTAATTTACCTTAAAATTTAAATGCAGCTCTTTTGACTTTTGGTTGTTGGTTTTTTAATACCCTATAACTATAAAATGGCTCAAGTGGCTATATATAGTTTTGTGGTTTCATCAAAATGGGCCGTCTTCTGTGGATTCTCTCGGAAGCTGCAAATGTTTTAAAAATTTTCTACAGAAATTCCAACGCAATGTGGAAACCTAAAATTGTTGTTTAGTTGTATCAGAAAGAGCACCCTTTATGCTTTATTTAATTGCTGAAAATTTGAACTTATATTTTTTGAGTGACTTAAATTTGGTTTACGACTTTCTTTGAACGCATTAATTTAGAAACTGTCATCTATGCTAAAAATATGTTTAAAAAACATATTACCCCTAATAAATTGTGGTTTTATTTTTTTGGTTAATTTCTTCAAATTTTCATGATTTTTTACAATGAGACATTGGTGGGTTGGCACATTTTTTATATTGAAAACTCAAATTCCGTTCCGTCATTCATTTTTAATTTAAAATTAAATATTTCGTAAGCAGTGCCAGTCAAAAAAATTGACGGATAATTACAAAATTATTTTTTGACTTTTTACTCCTATTTCATGTACAATTTAAGGTTTTTTTTTTTTTAAATTTGAGTTGAATAATTAGCGAATAGAATGGGAGGTAATGGCAAAAATTGCGCAAATTGTCATTTTGAGAAAAAGCGGCAAATGCCTCGCAATCATCCGATTTCAGCCCGATCGAATTGTTTTGGGCAGAACTCTATCGAGAAGTCAGAAAACTTCGACCAACAAACTAATCCGATCTCTGAAACAGACTTCAATGAGCGTGGAACAATATCAAAGAAGGAAAAGAGAAGAGAAAAATTCTCGGTCACTTTCTTGAAAAATTCGTTTGAGTGTGTTTACCATATTATTTTCATTTATTTTTATAATTTTCATAAAGTATTTGTCTCAAAAGGTTAGCTAAGCTTCAATTATGTACATTCTCTTGGAAATTGTACAATTGAAACTGAAACAGGTGTGAAAAATCGAAAAATTGTTTTTTTTAATCATCGCTCAAGTTTTTTTGACTGGCAGTGTAAATTTTTTAATATGCTAGCTTTCTGCAATTTTTAATATTTGCAAATTTGTCATATTTAAAGCAACCATTTTGATATATTTTCAGCCCAAAACATGTGTAATTTCGAATTTCTGATGTTTAGCTCTATCCGATCCGTTTCTTAGAATAGTAGTTCGAGTGAATCTTCAACTCAGGCTAAAAATTACTATTATTTAAAAAAGTTTTCCACTTTGTCTTCGTTGTTGTCATAATTTATTTCTCTGTTTAGTGTGACCGCTAGATGGCGCAAGCAAGATGTTGTCGCAAGTTGGCGCTAGCAAGTTGTTGCATATTTGTGTTTATAAAATTTTTGTATCAAAATTACAAAGAGAGGGGAGTATGGGAGGGCGAGTGATGTTCATAATAAAAAAATACAACATTTTAAAAGTTTTTCTTTATTATTAAATGGACATTTCCACCAAAAACTACAAGTTAAAAACAAATATTTTTTAAAAGAAAATTATTTAAAATTTATTAAATCCAAGTGTAGGCTGCTAATTGAGCCTCTGATGAGTTGTGTCGAAGTTGTGCATGTGTTTTCCAGTAAAAGGTGATTTTTGGTTAATGTTGTGATGTTTTGTGTGAATTGTTGAATTTATGTGTTTTGTTAAAATATTTGTGATTGTTAGTGTTTCTTTATGTTGTTTGTTTTAAAGTAACACGTTGTTTTGTAAGTTTTAATAATTTTGTATTTTGCTTGTTTCGTGCTTGTTTTATGTCTTAGTAGATTTTAACATTGGAAAAAAGAGAGACCAAAGCAGCTAAGCCGCTCCGCTTTTAAAGGCGGCTTAGGAGCTTTTTAACATAATGTTAAAATGTTGGCTCTGCCAACTTATGTTACATTTTAACTTAACATTTTAGTTGTTTTACATTGTAGTTGTTTTACATTATAGTTGTTTACATTTTAGTTATTCTAACATTTTAGTTATTTTAACATTTAAATTAGTTTAAGGTTTTCTTTTTGAGTTGATTTTGTCTAATCTCCTCCAACACATAGTAAACCAAAATTTAATGTTTTTCTTGACCTGTATTTAGGTTCTATTCTATTCTATTATTCTCTTCTTCTATTAAAGAGAAAATAAAAAATTTTTATTAAAAAAAGTTCAATACTAACCCAAAAAAAAAAAATAAGAATTTTATTGATTTTATAATTTGCAAAAAAAACTAATAATAATTTAAAAAATTGTATTTAAAAATGTTATGTTCTAAAAGGCGTGCCCAATTCGCAGAAATGTGTGATTTACACTTTTTTTTAACGTCACGCCATGTCTTGTAGCTTGTAGCTTTTAATTTACAAAACCGATTGTTTCAACTGCGTAACTAAATAGAGTATTACTTTACTTTTAAAAAATATTACTTTTTCCCTTTTTGTTTTGTCATATTTTGCTGTACAAACGTAACATCACGCCGAATTGAGCGTAACCAAAATAGAAAAGAAACATTTGGATTAATGTTTTAGTTTAAAGAAATAAAAAATATATATATAAAAAATCTAGTCATGACTGGAATTAAATAATTTTAATTGACTTTATATAATTAAGGCCAGTTGTCTTTATAAACATTTCTTATATATATTTTTAGTTAAATTTTACTAAAGAACTTTGACCTGTTTAATTTTTAAAGCTCTTCTAATTTTTTGAAATATTTTTTAAAGGCCTGTACGCAGTTCGAAATATTTCGCACGGAATCACACAACTTCATAAAAAAAAACAAATAAATTTTTCAACACTTTCATTATCTATTGACTGCAGCGTATCCCTTATTCGTTGCTACTTAAAACTTTTCTTCCACGCTGCCTGTTGTTGTGATTTTAATTGCTAAATATTTGTGCTTTCCCAGAGATTCTTTGGTATATTATATGTTGGAATTCATTATACATAAAATATACAAACATTTAGTATTTGTTTAGTCAGTCGCTGCTGACGCAATTTTCGTTTGTCTAGTATTAAATAATTTTTAATTTATATGATTTTTTCACTTTTCAGAAATGTAGCATAATTTGTTGCGTGTTGCATTCAAAAAGAGATAATTTTTTTTTGTTAAATCTATTAATTTTGTTTATGCCCGAATTAACGTTTTAATTTTTTTTTATTTAATTCATGCTGCTAACGTCGAAGTATATTGTTTTTTTTAACTTTTTTTATTGATAAGCAATTTGCAATTTTTTTTGCCTGCTTTGATACTTGACCTTAATTGTTCTGTTTGTAGTTTTTGCAAAAACATTTTTGTTTATAAAATGGCGCAAAAATATAATAACATAAATACGCATATTAGAGGGGGCTTGTGAGTAGTGTAGCTAAAGCTGATAGCATTAGGCAGTGGCTTAGTTGAAAGTTTGGCCAAGGGGGACTGCAGTTAAAGTTGGTCAGCAGAGACCACTTAGCTGGCACTGCGAGCTGTCATAAGTTTTATCAAGGATATTTATGTCAGGTTTGATTAGCTTTTGCATTTCTTGGTAAGAAGCTATAAACGAGTACATATAACTATGTACTGCACTGTATGAGTTACTCATAAAATAAACAAGAAAGCGGAAATTCTGGCAATTTATGTTTTGATAAGCTAAAAGACTCGACTCGACGGAAGTTTTTATTATATACCTACTTTTTAGCAGTAAAAGTTTTTTAAAATATTATTTTACGGCTTAATTGACAGCTCTCGTGTGGCGCAGACTTTATTTTATAAGAACTTTTATGAATTTTATTTGTGCAAAGTTTTGCACCTTCCGAAATGTTAATTACACTGCCATGTTTGGACTTGCAAATCTTTTGCTGTTTTTTTAGCGCTTTAGTTCTATCATTTGTCAAAATTTTGGCAGCAGGCTTTTGTTTTGGCCGCCAACAACAATTAGTAGATTTTATTGTTTATTTTTTATTTATGCCATATATGTAAACAAAACTTTTCTTTTCCTGTTTGATTTTTTATATTTATCGAAAATGTTTGCGATAAACTGTACGCATATATCAATTTTGACTGGCAACATGCACGTATACGTAATTTTTTGTTGTATATGTTTATTTTGGCCAACTTTTATCAGCAGTAAATGTTGAAAATATTTATTAATTTTTTATTCAATTGGCATAAAATTGTGCAGACATTTGTTAAGTGTGTGCATTTAAATGTTGCCTTGGATTTATTTAAACTAAAGCTGGGGATTTTATGGTTTATAAACAATTTGCACTAAAAAAATATAAACATTTATTTGTGCAAATCAAATATTTATGTGGTTTGTTTAATTAGCGCGTGGGCTGCAATTAAACAGATATAAAAAAAAATCATAAATTTGATATGTGTTGGAATGTAGCTAAAAGTTTGAAATTAAGCTTATCCGATAAATAAACTGCGATAGAGCTTTCATAAAGTAGACCAATTTACAAGAAGTGGCAGTGGTTAAAACTTAATTTAAAAAAATGTGGTACAGTCGAGGCGGTGCCCGACAGTGGAATACCCTGTACCTTTTGTGTCAAAAAAATTTTTCCTGCATATTCCATCTAAGAACTTTCCAATTGGAATTTATTTTTTTTTTGGGGCAAAACGATATTTATACCTATAAGTTCCTTAAATTTGTACCGATTTTAATGAAAATCGAAAGTTACGTCAAAGAAGCTATTTTAATTATATTGGGTAAGTTTCAAGTTGATATGTTAAGGGGTGTGGGAGAAAACACGGTAAATCGATTGCGGGGGGTGGGGGGACCGCATCGATAAAATTTGGATGTGGATTTGTTCATTAGAGCCACATGAATGAGCTTACCAAAAATTGTGATTCTAGGTCACTTGTAGCCATAATTGCGTAGAGTCAAATATTGACGCAGTTTATTGGCAAGGGGAGGTGAAATTTGCACATTTTTGACTATAACTTCTGTTGTATTTGTCCGATTTTGTTCATTTTTTACACATAGATGCATGTATCCACAACGCATCGCTCTGTTAAATTTCAAATGAAAATATTAAACGGTGTGGCTAAAAACCGCGAAACTCTACTGCGGGGGAACGGGGGAAGATATTGACATGATTCAACAAACTTCATCTGCTTAGGAAATATGCGCACCAGCTGGTAAAGTTTCGTGTCTCTAGCTCTTATAGTCTCTGAGATCTAGGCGTTCATACGGACGGACGGACGGACGGACGGACATGGCTCAATCGCTACCCGAGGTTATGATAAGCATTTTGGTATAAAGGACTTGGGGTCTGCCACGCCTCCTTCTGTCCGTTACATACATTGCACAAACCTAGTATACCCTTTGTACCTATAGGTACAGGGTATAAAAACTATGTAAGACTTTATGCAGCTTTCATGATGACTTTAGCCATTTTTTGAATTTCTTTCTGTTGCTACTTTCATACATTTTTATGGGAAAAATTTCTATTAGTTTGTTTTCAACGAAATAGTAGTTTTCTTTGCTTAGCTCCTTTTCAGTACTTACATATTTTCAAAATCTAAAAAATATTGTGGGCCAATTATTACTGAGATTTCTCTTTAGTTTGTTCGGTTAATGGTTTTTTAAGAAGTAACTTCAGATACATTATATACCACTGCAGATGGCAATTCGGCATTAACTTCACAGCAGAGTGAGAGAGTAATTAACAGCGGTAGCTCTCAACTCTGTTATGTTACAATTAACATTATTCTTATGCAGATCATATGTAGCTTACATTTTATATAATTTCAAAAGCAATAAGCCGGCGATTTAGAATGTTATATATATTTTTATTTCAAACTACTAACTATTGAATTAATGGTCATACAAAGTTAAATTTTGAAAAAAATTTTATGCTTAAGTAGCAATCAAACAGCACTATATTTAGTAAAAAAAAATACACTTATTGGTTTATATCAATTAAAAGCTATAAGAGAAACTACGCTTGGCGTTATGTTACAAAAAATATAAAATAGCGAATTTTTTGCGAATTGGGCAAGTTTTTTGGTAGAAATAATTTTTTTGGTAATACTATTTTTTTTTTTTACTTTGCAAGTTACTAAAATTAAAAATCTTTACGCGATTTTTTTTTTATTACTTTTGGTAACAGACGAAAGTTTATATGCCGTGACGTTACTCAATATTCAATTTCAAAACTATTTTTAAAATATTTTTTAATATTTTTTTTTTTTTATATATATTTTTCTTAATTTTTTTTTGTAATATATTTTTTTAATATATTTATATTAAATATTTTTTTAATATATTTTTTTGATATATTTTTAATTTTTTTTTTTGTAAATATATTTTGTTTAATATACTTTTTACAATGTATTTTTATTTGTATAAAAAAACATCTATATTTTAATAATAACTTTAATTTTAATTAATTAGTTAAAATTTTTTTTGTTTTTTTTTTTCTTAATTTAGATATATTTTTCAATAATATTTATAATATACGATCAGTAGTTGAAAAAAAAACTAAATAAACAAAATAAAAATAATTTATTAATTACCATAAGTATTTTTCAAAATTTTTTTTTATAAAGCTTAAATAGAAAATATTACCACATATAAATATTTTATTTTTTGCTACGAAACAAAGTTGGATGAACCGTCTACTTATTTCAAAAAATTAGAAAAAAGTGAAGCTCTTAAAAATAATCAAATCTGGCCGAAATATGAAGTTTTAGCTTTGTAGCAAGTCTTATCGTCATCTTTTCAATACATTTTTTTTTTAAATACAACTTAGAAAATATTTTTATTTAACTTTTAATTTTTGGACATGGTGGGCTTTTCTGTGAAAATGGTCGTATCTAAAATACAAATAATTCTTATTTTATTTTGTGTTATTTGAGATTTATGAGATTTAAGATATGAACAGCTGGATCTCAGAAATTTATTTATTTAAAATTTATCGATATATTTTATCGAAATCTTGATCTGTTGCTTTGTAGCAGAATTTCGCTGTACACATATCGATCCAAAGTTAACAACAAGACCATATTTTCAAAAAAAAAACCTAAAATGGTTCTTTTATTTTCAATGCTAACAATAATGACTTAATAGCCAATAAACTGTTTGCTAACATAAATTCAACGATTGTCATAACTTGTACACAACGCATTTCATGTGCATGTCACTTTTTAATAAAAGCTAATCAATCCATATTTATTAATTTATAACTTTAGTAAATTGCACTTAATTTGTTTTGGGTCAGGCCACAACAGAAAGGTCAGGCTGCCTGTTCAAAGAATTACACGAAGGACTTAGTGTCGTCCACTGCTGTATGTGATGTGCATTTCCTTGACTTACCACACTTGACTTCTTCCTGCTGTTTGTTGAACTTTTTGGTTTATGTCTTTGACTGTAGTTCTCTTTATACATATGTATTGAAAAACTCCATTAAATCGTATCGAGTGATTCAAATGCGGCTAGTCGGCCACGTCTTTGCATATGTATAACTATAAATATATAGCACATATGTGTAGCTAACAATTTATTGTCATTTTTGTTGTTGCCTGCCATTAGGTAAAAGATTGCTGTCATTTAAATAAAATAGATCTAGCTGTTGCTTGGCCTTATAAAAATGCATAATAAATTACTGTCATATGCGTAAGGAGTAGCTCGGTAGCAACTAGGGCTGTTTTCGTGGGTGTGTCCCTCGTCTGTAGCTATAAAAATGGTGACTAAACGCCTATTTGCCATAAACTAGGCGGCCAAGAGACAAAATCTATAAACACTATAAGTCACTTTGGCATTGTAAAATATTTGAAAAATTCTTAAATTAATGTGAAAACGAATTGACATTAAACTAAAAATTTAAGCTTCGTGTTGTTAAGTGTTGCATACTGTCTTAATAAAGTTTCATTAGAAATAGTATTTGTAACTAAAATCTATGAGCATACTAGCTTTTTTGTAGCAGCATGTGCTCTTTGGGGCATTATATAGTACCAAAACAAATCTTCAAAAATATTTAAAGGCATCACCTTATCCTGACCGGCAGTTCTTTATACCATAATGTTTATCATAGTCTTGGACAGCTCTTGAGACATTGCCGTACAAAAAAATCTATGAGATCATAAGACGACAAAATTCATAAAAAGATACTCAAGTGTAGTCCATTTCCATGTCTTTAGCTTGCCGAAGGAGAATTTTTGCTGACAGATTTGCTTTTGAGTGTAAATAGTACTAATAATAATAAAAAGTAATCAAAGTGGTACTAAAATGAGTAGTAACTATAAATCAGTGATGGGCAGTCTCTCAATTTACATAACTCGCGAGTCTATTGCACCAAAATCTGCCGCAACGCAGTCGGCTCATGTACGGTCCAAGTGTGTGAAATCTCTCGCTCGTTTTTGCTTAATTGCGGTTCTTGCTCTCGGTTCTTGCTCTCTCGTGCGCTTTTGCTTACTGCGCTGTTTACTCACACAAAGAAATGCTATAAATGGACGATAATTTGTGCAACTAATTACTTTTTAAATCGATTTGGTCGAAAAATTTCGTCACATAATTTTTAGTTATCGATAACTGGATAAGCATCGAATAGTGGCCTCTATTGTATATGTTGGAGAAGGTTCAGTTATATGACTGTCGGCCATGTTAATTGTTAAACGCAGCGAGTCGCAATGTGTGATCGTAGTCCAAGGTATACTTATTTAAGGTAGCATACTCCCGCCGAAGGCTCTCAACGAAAGTTACCAATTTTTAGTTTCGTTGCGACTCCGCGTGAGGAGGGTTGTTTTCACGCATATTATTTTAATATATATGCGTTCTCTCTCTCTCGCTTTTTCTTGCTCTCTGTAAAATTGGTGACGACGCTGGCCGCATTACTCTACCTTAAATAAGTATATCTTGATCGTAGTCTATGCAGAAGCTCACTCTAAACTGAAACTCACTATAGCCGCATCACTCACTCACTATTCGACATGTCACTCAATTTACCGCTTTCTGCATCTATCCTTGTTTCTTACAGTTCTCTCACTCTACAATGCTCTCACAGCGCGCCACGCTCAGCTAGGGCAATACTCTACACCCAGTAGCGCTCAACTGTTAACATTGTTACCACTCTGTTATCTACATTTATCATTTAACATCTTCAATGTTACTTTACATGTTTGTCCAATCTTAACATACCAATATCAATGTCAGTACATGTTAATCTCCGACGTACATATAAAAATCAAACAGTGATTAATTTCACTAATTGTTGCCTTTATTTAAAAAACTTATTTAATGTGGAACGTTTATTTCTACTAGTCCATGAGATCTCTGCTGCAAATATCAAGTAGCAGAGTTATCAGCTTGTACATTTAAAGAAAAAAGTGAATATACACTTTAGCAGGGTATACAGAACAATTTGTTTGACAAAAGGCGTTTAATGCTGCATACAAATATTTAGTATATATACATGCATATAATATAATTTTTTTTTATTATTACATACCTACAGTTTAGTAGCAATTAGTTGGCAAAATATTTGCAGCGTATTTGACATTTTGAATAGCTTTTGTTTTTATTTCATTTTTTTTTGTTTCGTTAAATGACATTTCTATTTTCTAGTAACTCATACATAGCAACTATTTACCTATATACACACACATAAGGTACAGCTGTGTCTGTGTTGGCAGTGCCTCTAATGTGGCGTTGGTTTTTTTTGATTTTTTTTGGCCAACACTTTATCAAGATGGCAGACGGTTTGGCCGTGTGCCAAAAGTAAAAAAAATAATGCACAACTATAAAATGCTACAAGAGAGTATCTAAGTCTGAATGTTGTTGGCCAACTGCAACAACAACAACAGCAAAAAAAGACGCCTACAACAATTTGGCCAGTTTTGCTAAAAGTTAAGTACACTTAAGCACATATTAGCCGAAATATGCATAGAAATTCTTAAACTAGTAAGCTTTTTTTTTTGTTCGTAACATATGAGTCAGCAGGTTAAGCAGAACTAAAAAGTTGAGTCTGTTGGGATGTGCACCGACAGTGGAATACCCTGAACTGATAACATAGTAGACTAAAAGATAACGATTGCATGCATAACAAATTTTTGACCCATCTGCCCATAGAAGTCTATATTGCGTATACGTAATTTTTTATATTAAGTATGCGACGTGTTGTTCATTTTGTTTTTGATTGCAAATTAAAAATTTTGAAAACAATTGTGTTTTTAAACAAAATAAACACACCGATCTGCCCATATAAGGCTACATTGCGTATACATAATTTTTATTAAGTATGCGACATTGAATTTTTTTTTTTTGATTGCAAATTTAACATTTTGAAAACAAATGTATTTTTAAACAAAATAAACACATAATAAATTGATATTTATTATTGTTTATCTGGTTTTTTGAGTTACATACACTTTTGTGGTAAAATGTGTCACGGCGTTTCATATCACTATGATGCCCCAAAATTAACATCCAGATTATGCGCATAATTTGCTTTAATTTGGTAGCCCCACCTTTTATGTTCTTCTAGTTCTAGCTGTTCGTACAGACAAACGTGTAAACGTCATTGCTCCACCTGCCTTGATAAACACATCTAAAATATCTCTGATCTTTTGGGTACAGAGTATTCAAAATGTGCACAAATATTTATCTTTAAACATTTTTCATAGCATTTTGTCGTTGAGGTTGTACCCCTCAAACAGCCCCAAAAGACGCTTTTCGCGCCGCTCCCCTTTTGGCGACAGCGTGCGCCATTTGTCTTAACCTTCAAGAACATTTAGACGTCATTCATCTCTCATAATTTCGTGCGAAACAAAAACGATTTGTTTTTCTTTCGTTTTCTTTGGCTTTTTGGTATTTAGTATTTTTGCACGCCCGTTTCCCTGGGCCTGTTTAAAAGGTATTGGGCATTTTTATTTGGTCTGCTGACTGCTTAAAAGCAAAAGCAACCACACCAACAACTACTACAACAACAAATAAAAAGCTTGAAAAATTAAATTTAGCTACATTTTTGTGTTTGATTTTGGCGTCGCTTTTAGTGCTCGACTTTTATTTTTGGTTGTTGTTTGGCTCATTGACATTTGCTTTGTCGTACAAGTCATGTGCCTCAAAGGCGTCTGTGGCATGCCACAAGACCATTGCAGGCATCAGAGCACTTAGGTTTTAGCTCTACCTAGACATAACTCAATTTTATTAGCATTGCTTATACAGAAGCCATAGACGCTCAAGGTCGTTGATTAGATAGTAGTTAGTAGCAACTAACTACCGGCAGCGGAGGTCCATAAGTATGGCTGGGCTTAGAAAAAAAAATCGTTATTTTATTGCAGCTATTAGAAATGGCCTGAAGAGGCGGAGGAATATATTGGCTATCAAACTTTAGAGAATGAAAGCTAATCTGCTCTAAAAAGTTATTGAACTTTAGAAGGTCGCGAAATTAAACAGATTTTAATTGTTGAAAGTTAAGTTAAGAAATAAACTTTATTTCTCTGGTAGTAGCATTTATTTTATATATTCAACAGCTGTTTAAGTTGGCTTTTGACTGTGCTTTAATAATTAATTTTCTAACTAGTGTTTATAATAGTAATTAAATAATACAGTCTAAAATAAATAACAATCTAAAAAAATATATAAAAAATCTTACGTATACGTTATTTTTTTAGGCGCTTTTTGAAAATGACGGTATTTATTTATTTGTTGCAAGCATATTAGTGGTCTAAAAATATCAGCTATTGCAACAATTATAATTTTTTTAAAAAAAATCCTAAAAAAATTACTATTTTTTGATTTTTTTCATCAGCATTTTTATTTAAAAATGGCAAAATAAGAGTTATTTTTAAATTTTTACAATAAAAATTGACATTTAAATATTATTTTATAAGTTTTATTATGAAAAATAATTGTAATTTTTAAATAAAAATTTTCATTTAAATATTATTTTATAATTTTTATTTTTAATGTCAAAAAATAAGAGTTTTTTGATAAAAATTAAAAATAAAAATTTATCCTTCTTATAGTCTTTTCAAAAACATGATATATAGTGGCTTGCACTTGCATCCAAAGCACTTTTTTTGCTTTGACCCCCATAACTCTTATTTGTAGTCCCTGAAAAATATAAGTTCCGCCTAGCTTTCATAAATTTTTATTAGTTTAGATTCCAAAATTAGGCATAAATCTTTTAGCATGTTGGGGCGATAAGATAGAAACCAAATAATTCTACTCCAAAAAAGTTTTCTAATTAAACTTTTTTAAAACTGAAAAAAATGTTAATGGCATGCTTAAAGCTACTAAACTTAATTAAAAAAAAACTAACCTTTTAAATTATTAAAAATTTTCATAAAATGTTTTTAAATTCCAAAGGCTAATAAATGTTATTGATATTGATATGTTGACAGATTCAGTTCAAATTCCTATTCAAAAGTGTATACGTGAAAAATTATTTTTTAAATAATAGTTCAAAAATAAATGAGAAATCTGTATTTAGATAAACAATGACTCATATAAGAGTAAAAATAATAATTTAATGCGCCTTATTTGGCTTGCTATTTACAAATATTGCTCAAGGCTAAATTTAGATAGAATCTGAGTTTAGATATAGTAACTTTTTAGCTCAGATAGCAATATATTTACTAAGTTTTAGTGCATTTTTAGTCGTATATTTAATGCTTAAGGAAAATAATGCCAAGAAAAATGACTCATATATGTATACTAATCGGTTAAATAAAATAGATATTCCAAAACAAATTATTGAAAGACTGATACCATTTTTTAAAAAAAATACTCAAAAAATTGTATTGAAGAAGGACATACAAAATGTTTAATTCCAAAACTACGAAATCTAATACCAAAATCTATTTTTTTAACTTTATAATATTTATTTTTACAAATTGGGCAGCTGACAGCAAAGTACAAACATTGATCATCTCCAAATTTTGACATGTATAAATAACGCTCCATTTTCTCGAATTTATTTTCATACAATGCCAGATTTTCCAAGATCCTTAGTTGTTGGAGACAGCGCTTCCAAAGTTAGATTTAACTAATCCCTGGCAACTAATCACCTCAATATATGTCACTATGCCTCAAAGAATGTGCCATAAAAATTAAAAGTCAAGAAAAACACAAAAACTTGAAAATTTTCAAATTTATGAGCACTACGCAAATATTTCACATCGTTTTCGAATGTTTTTCCGCTGCTATATGCATAATAAAAACAAGAGTATTTCTTTATTTTTCTTCTTAATTAACTATATTTATTTCTATATAAAAAAGCAAAATAAAAAGAAATAATAAAATAGTAAGTTAAAATTTACTGCGCTGTGCAGGGCAATAAAATACGCTACGCTTTTATTTACTTTTATTATTGTTGATTAGAGCTGTGTGTGTGAGTGTGGGGGTACATATATGTATATGTATATAACATATATATGTATACATATATGTACAACCATTATTACGATATGAACATTATAAAATATTAGACGCTGCGATATGATTGCTTGGCATGTGGCCAATAAAACTGAAAATGAAAACGAAATACATATGTATGTATGTATATAATATACTATGTAATATAGTATATAAGCAGTACACAATATCTACTACACATTTAAATTACAGCTCGTCAAAGAAAAGGTGCAAACTGCAACAACAATAGCAATAACAATATAAATAATAACAATATCTATAAATTGATTAAAATAAAACAATTTGTTTTAGGTTTATGCACTTAATAAATTAAACGCAAATTCAATGAATTTATTTATGACTATTTTTTATTGCATTTTCAACACTTTTGCTATTCATTTTGTTGGCGCTGTTTACACGCATCAATCATAGAGTAAAAGTGCATATTAGGTTTGTCTTGAAGTATGTAACAAGTAGATGTGAGAATTACCAAAGAACGTGATGTTCAATAGCATTATATATTTATTTATATTTATATATATTTATTTATATTTATATATATTTAGCTTAGCTGACACTACTTGGTTCGAGTGTTCAAATTTCTTGATTCTTTTAGATAATTAGACCTGAATCTCATCAAAGAATTGCAATTTTTTGCACCTTTTGGCTGGCAATATATAGGGTGGGCCATCTGTTTTATACCAAATGCAAGTTTGAAACTACTCATTTATGTATGAAAAATAATATTGTCCAAATGGCCGCCGCTGCGGCTCTACGTGCCTCCATATGCAAACATCGTAATTTTCGATGACTTTTTTTTTTTGACGAAAACTCATCTGGCTGTTCTCCCAACCATTGAACGTAGTCGATGTTCCTGGCGACTCGTCGACACTGGCCTCAACTATGTTTTTTTCACAGAACGACCATTTGATAGTACGCGTTACTTGGTTGTTAAATTTTTTTCCATGACTAAAATTTAGTAGTTCCGTATAAAGAGTATTTAACAACCACACCAACAGATGGCCCATCCTATACCATACCTAGTTAGTCCAATCTGTCCTATTTACGAATTACCAAGCTTGTTTCAGTATTGTATTTGTATTTGTATCTAATGTTTAGTTTTTTGATCGGGCTTTTGATCAAACCCCCATTGGAT
Organism: Chymomyza fuscimana; assembly: GCA_949987675.1. Lineage (NCBI taxonomy): Eukaryota > Metazoa > Arthropoda > Insecta > Diptera > Drosophilidae > Chymomyza > Chymomyza fuscimana. The sequence continues at coordinate 5,483,378 of OX465089.1, forward strand.
GCGCCACTGGTTTCAAACTTTTAGACATGGTTCCATATATTAGTTGCTTACCGGTACATCAACCCAATGCACAAAAAAAACACGCCTTCAAATAAAAGCTTTTGAAAGCTTCATATGGAGTTTATTTTTGCTTCCCTGAGCAGAAGAACACGAAATTAATTAAATTTTTGCAATTATTTTATTTTCAAATTGGCCAGTAAAAAAAAATTTTTTTTTCGATGTTTTCGCCGAATTTTTACTTTTAGACGAACGAACTAAAATGGCTTAAAAAAAATGGTCACACTTACTATACCGATAGCGGCCTCGATAGTTCAGCGGCAGTGCACTAGACTATCATCCCAGAGGTTGTGGGCTCGGATTCCACGTAAAGCATGGTCCTGCACTTTTCGCCTAATTTTTCTTGAATGTTCTATATCCTTATCACTTACTCCCATTATCGGTTTCACAACGGGACTATTCTTGGACTAAGTGAGTTGGGACGCTAACCTACCTACCGACCTACTATACCGATAACTTTCAGAAATGAGGAAGCCCCGCTGTCCTTTTAGAAATAAAGGAAAATCATGGTATTCCGTCTGTCACCATGCCCTGGAGGTTGAATGCTCGCAGGGGGCAGAGCCCTGTAGTTTAATTTAAAAGTATCCGTTTTAAAAAAAAATTCTCTGATTTTAAGTCAATTATTAATTTTTGACCGAATGTTCCTGAGTGGCGTAAAAATAAGATGGTCACACGAACTATATCGATAACTTTCAAAAATGAGCAAGCCCCACTAAGTGGTTTTTAGAAATAATGGAAAGTGTGGTATAAAGTCATGGTATCCCCGACCTTCACCGTCCACTGAAGGTTGGTGTGTGATGCTCACAGGGGGCGGAGACCCGTAGTTTGAATTTTAAATTTCTGTCTTAAAAAGAATCTGTCTTTTTGTCTCAAATATTAATTTTTGATCGAGTGTTTCTGAGTGACATAAACTTTATCGATAATATTCGCTATTGACAGTCATTGTTTACTTGGATCAAGGATGCCAGTCAGTCTCTCTGGACTCAAATTCCCAAATTAGTTTAATGTCTAAACAGTATAGATGATTTTTTCATCAAAACTTAAACTAAACCATTTTCACTTTAAAATTTTGCCATTTTCGACACATTTTAAAGCTGCATTGTAAATTGGGAACTAGTGTAGAATATAAACGTCTATCTATCGTTTTTACAAGCTGTCAAAATTTAACCATAAATATTCAAACACCATTTTATCTAGAATTATTTATGATGCTTTTTAAGTGCAATAACTTTATATATGAACTTTTATAGATTTTATTAATAACAAACTAAAATGCATTTGTTTTTGTTTTTTGCAGGTAAGCTGAACTTTAAAGTGACTTTTTATGTATCTTAAATAAAGTTTGCCTTAAGAGAACATCTTAAAGCGAGTACATAATGGGTGAGTATAAAGGCAGCTGTGTGTATGTAAAACAAAAATTGCAATGTGGGTGAATTTTAGGACAATTCCAAGAAGTTCTTACAATAAAAGGAACTTATGAAATACATAAATTTGAAAATGGCTCGTAAAGAGCACGTTATTGAAAAAGCAAAGCATTAAGCATGTTCAACTCTATTTTTATATGCTGCAACTAAAGGTCAAGGGTCATGTGTATGTGAACAATGCATATTACAGACAGAAGGAAGCGGAACGGAATAGCTAGATCTCGCAGTCCAAAAGAACTAGAAACGAATTTAAAAAATACAAAATGGCGGACGTAATTTTTTAGGTTTTCGGCGGTCATCTTAGATGCGCCATTTTGTAATTTTGAAATTTTAAACCCAGATTCGCGATTAGCGACCTCGAAAACCCATATTTGCGTACCCAACTCGAACTTTAGACACATAAATAAAAAATACATTCTAGGTCCGCCATTTTGAAATTTTGAAAAACTAATAAGGTACTTATAATCAGCTACCACAACAATGTCTGAATAGCATATAAAAGGGGCTGCAATTATGGAGTTACTTTGCTTTGGCGGCCATTGTAGCTTCGGCATTTTGAAATATCAAAAATCACCATAGAGTATTGTGAGCATTTTGATTTATCTCAAAAATTAAAGTGTAAGGAGCGGGTGGCTGGTTTGACGGAGAATGACCCATATTAATTTTTTTATTATTTGTAGAGTTGTTTTATGCAATTCTAAGTTGAGTTAGATTCGTAGTCCTAAAACTTGAATTCGTTGGTGCTTTTAAAGAGTATCTTAAAGTCAGCCACGCCCGACCTTAAAGTTGTTCATATTTTTTTTCTAATACCCTTGATCATTGTTTTATTGATTGCATTTGAACATGAGTAGTTGTAGTTGTTTATGACCAATTATTTACAACTTACGGCGTTGATAGACATCAATTTATCTATGCTCTATATAGCACTCTATATAGCACTACAGACAGATTCATTTTCCACAATGTTGGTTAAGTTTTTCCACGTTTTTCAAATAGTTCACACTGCCCCTGTGGTTGTTGTTGTTTTAGTTTTTGTGTACGCCTCACGTTGTGTAATTTATTGGGGTCATTTGTACTTAAAATGTAATTCACATACTGTTGTTAGTTTTATGCTCGTAAATAACTATGTACAGCAACAACTACAAAAACAGAAACTACAAGGGTCAAGAGGTTTGTATAAACTGCCATTTTGTCATACATCATATGTTCATCTAGTATACATTTAGATAAATAACTATCTAGATATGTGTTTGTGTGTGTGTGTGTGTGTGTGTATGTGCTTCCCACACATTTTGATGAGCAATTAGGCAAAAAGTGATAAATTAGTGTTTATATTTTACATAGAATTTTCAGAAATTCAAAAACTTTTCATTTTTTTATTCCCACATCTATAAAAAGATGGCATAGTAAGTCAACAAAAATTAAAAGCTAATCTTAACACAAAAAGTTAGCACTATTTTGTAGTTACTTTTTTTTTTTTTTTTTTGAAATTTTTGAAATAAAATTACAGAACTTGTAAAATAGTAGGTACAGTAAAGGAAGGCTAAAAAAAAACGTCTGCTGGAAGAGTTGACTTATTTGTTCGATTGCTGGAAAACTATTAATCGTAGAAAAGTGATGGAGAACTCATTTTGTTGATAATTTCAATTACTTTAACAAAATATATGGGTAAAATTTCCGAAAAAACTTAACGGTTTTGAGATATTTACAAATTATTTGAACAACACCAAACACGATTTCCAACTTTTAATTTTAAGCAGGCATTGTGCTTGAACCAAGAAATCTATAACCTTGTCTTGTTTGATAGATAATTTTATTGGCAACAAATTCGACCTTTAAATCATGATTCCAAGATAGAAAAAAAGATATCATGCAAAAACCGTACCGACATATACTACCAGGTGGCGGTGCCACGCCCCACACCCACAAATACGAAAACTCAGTTTTACATTTAGAGCAAGATTCCTAACGATCCCTGAAAGTTTCATCCATTAAGTATTTTTTTCCTGCTGAAACTCTTCGTTTACTGCACTAAAATAGCATATGGCCCAAAATAAGTGAAGGAGCTATCGAGTTATCGATAACAGAATAATTAGGAAGCCTTTTTTGTTAAGCCATATCTCGTAGCGAGATTTGATTACATTTTTTTTTTTCAATGAGATAAAACTTTAAATTGAAAAAAAATTGGATATCTAAAGTATCTAAAGCAGCGGTGGGCACTTAGACGGCAAGCGTGCCAAAGAGCTTTTACACGTACGAGAAAAGAGCTTTTTACCGTAAAAGCTCGTCTCGTACGTGTGAGCTAGTTTTACAATAGAACGCAAAGCAGAGCCGCATGGCAAGACACGAAAGAATAAAACTCGATGATATTGTCGAATTTAATGACATCTATGCCAAAAATAAAAATGATTTGTCCATTTTACCACGGTCTTTGCGAAAGCTCTTCTTTGTTTACGCACACAGGCACAAAAAAATGGCATTAGTAGTTTTGCCCACCGCTGATCTAAAGTACCACGAAAAACCATGGCCGTTTTTCAAGATGTCTATGGTTAAAGGACACTACAGTCGTTATTTTCCTTTTTCACAGTGAATTTACGCACGTTATATTTCATCATTTTTATTGTAACACCTCCTTCTAAATCAGTGATGGGCAGTCTCTCAATTTACATAGCTCGCGAGGCTATTGCACCAAAATCTGCCGCAGCGCAGTCGGCTCATGTACGGTCCAAGTGTGTGAAATCTCTCGCACGTTTTTGCTTAATTGCGGTTCTTGCTCTCTCGTGCGCTTTTGCTTACTGCGCTGTTTACTCACACAAAGAAATGTTTGTTGGTATGAGTTTTGCCCATCACTGTTCTAAATATAAAATTAAAAAAAAATTGTTAAATAATAAATAAATGAAAATAATCGTAATTGATCCCTTGAACTCCTAAATTAAAGAGTAATAGTGGTAATAAGTGATGTAACTGGAAAGACAGACCACAACTTTTTTTTGCACCCTGTACATAGCCTCAAAAGTTGGAAAAAACTCCTTTTTTCGGGTACATAATCTCAAATATCTCAAAATCCTGACTCCGAATTCTGACTACTTCGGAAATGAGCCTTAGCTTTCCAACAACTAAACCATGTTGACCTGTGTAATTAGTTATCGATGAATCTATAAATAATCAGATTAAAAAAAAAAAATTATGAGTTTAATATTGACTAGTAACCCTACAACATATGTAAAATACATAAAAATTTAAAATATCGATTTGAAAATTAAAGCGGATTCACTTATTTCCGCCATAATAATTTCGTGCTTCTAAGTATTCCATGATAAATATAATATTTAGATCCTGCCAAAAGTTAATGGGTATCTCTATTCAAGTAAAGTGATGTCATTGAGTTTTTCATTAAAAATGGTTCATACTTCTAAAGTTAATAAATATTCGCACTCAAAGAGGATTTTCTCAAAAAAGTCTTAAGCTCGTTTTATCAAATTAGAAAAAAAAATCAATTTTCACTATTTTTCAATTTTGATTGGCAACAAAAAAATTCCAACGAGAGAGACAATATCTTAATAGTTTTATGAAAACATACCTTATTTCTTTCATTAAGACCCATACGCAGTTCGAAAAATTTCGCACGTAATGACTATAGATTTGGGATATCCCATTTTTTTTTAATATGAAGTTTTGTCATTCTGTGCAAAAATTTTCGAACTGCGTATGGGCCTTTACTCTCGAGAAATTTGTATTTTAGGAGTTTAGGTTGGGTTTAGTCGGCTTTGTGCTCATTTCGGTGCTCAGTTTCGGATACACTAGCCAGTTCTCCAAAAATTTTAAGCTCAGCTCATACGCCACATTTGAATTTTCATGTCAAAGAATTCGCCAAAAAAAATATTCCAGTAATATCCCACCCTCTGGTGGTCAGCGAAATTTTTAAAATTTCACGTTCTTCCTTGGCTTTTGCTGTTCTTCTACTAAAAAATAGGTAAAGTGAGGCAGAGTTGGGAAACACTCACATCGTAAGACGGCATACTATAGATTTGTTAATAAAAAAAAAAAAAACCCAATAAATACGTGCTGTGCTTTCTGAACGCTCTTTATTCATAATCTTAACTGCTTAAACTATCATTATCTCATTTTGTTATAGACACCGCCAGTTTTGTCAAGTTTCAACTGTACCGCACAGATCTCTTATTTGTCAAAGTTACTTCACATTCAAGTGACTTTCAATCCAATTGAATCAGAGTTTATTGCAGTGCAGCTGAGTTTTAGCTTGTCCAGCCCTGTAAGATGTAGCTAATGCCAGTTTGTCTATTTACTTTTCTAGCTAGAAGATACATAGATTAAAGTGTCACGCGCTTCAGCAGAGACTTGCTCATATTTCACAACCTTAGTCAATTTGCGTTTATTAGATGCACACGGCAAACAAGCAATACGCTGAGCAACGTTGCTACACTTACCGGATTATGGATACCCCCTAAATCCATAAGATACAAAGATAGTATACGGAAGGTGTTGGAAATGTTGCAGCATTTCGAGGCACAGACATTGTGACTTTGTTGAGTTTGTTTGCTTAGAGTGTATAGGGCACAGCTGGCAGCTACAACAACAACAACTACAACGAGTACAACAACAAGAGCTACAACAAGTAGCTCTTCAAAGCCAAAGCGTGCTCAACTATTTTCAACGTACTACAATGTGTGTAGAGTGTATGTTGCTTGCTTTTTCTTTTCTTGCATCCTCTCGCTTTCTCTTGCTGCCACACACACACACACATACTCACACACACAAACACACATGCTTTTTATTCAATTAACAGCTAGCAGCCAAATGTGGCTGGCACTCGCTACCAAGGAGAATGAGACATGCATTAATTTATGCCAACAACAACAACTACAACAATTGAAGCAGCTGCCAAAATTGACTTAATTTGTTGTACAAACAAAAAAATATATATATATATATACAACAAAAAAAAAAACAACAAAAAACGCCAACTACAAAAAACATCACGAGCAAAGCGTGTACTGAAATAATTTGAAAATTCTAATACACTTTGTACTGTGAGAGATGTTATAAGTTAATGAGAAAGCTTGTAACATCTAAGCAGTTGCTGAAGAATTGGGATTAGAGTGACCAGATGAAAAAAGGAATTGCAAAGCAAAAATAATGGAAGATATCAAGTCAAATTGATGCAGGCTTTTCTGCTATGTTGTAGGGAATCATCGCGCATCATCGCTGGTAGTGCTCTTCACTTCAGCTTCAGCTTCAATTAGCGATCTTAAGATTAACTGCAAAATAATCCGAGTAACAATCTTCTTCGAATGGAAATTGATGCATCTTTTTTAATACTGGACGTTCTGGCGGCTCTCTATTCTCTAGTTGTTGGCTTATACTAGCTCACATTGTTAACTTTGACAGCTTTTCACCATAACAACTGAAAAATATATCACTGGTATCTGGTCACCCTATAAAACATGTATACGTACCGTGTTCACAAGTTCAAGTTTTTTGTCAACGCTAGCCCCATAAAAGGCTATAAAGAAAATTCTTTAGACATACCAAATATGATGTGCTTTAACTGCCATATCTACAAGATAGGACACATTACTTGTTCATGCTACCGGGTCTGGGCAGACTCTGATCTGCCTTTTATCTACTCTCTTCTGGGAAAGGCAGAAAAAATATAACTACTCGTAGTTATTTTTGGTTTGAAGCTTGTTTTATGAGATAAAACGAGCATATATCAATGAGCAGTATATATAATATAAAAATAATAAATTAAATTCTGATTTTTGGCCGAAGGTCTAAGATGCCAGTGCTTGAACCAAGTTACCTTTAGTTTTTAAGCTAATTTGTAACTACTTCATAAATAAAATAAATAAATTCTGATTCACTTCACTCTCAATTTTTAAAAAAAATCTAAAAAGTGCAGCTGCATGCCAAAAAGTGCCCCCAATGATTTTTAAAAATCGATTTATAGGTGAAAACAAAAAATTTAAACTTATCGCGATACGGCTTAATTAACAGAAAAAAATAATTGAAACAATTTTTTTGTCTTAGCTTTCCAAAATGTAGTTTAAAAAGAATGTTCATTCATATTTTTTTTATAAAATATTATGGAGAAAAAAAAACTATTTTTTTTTAACAAACTTTTTTTTAGAAAATTATAAAATATTATATTCCTTCTTTTTTTAATAAGTGAATGTTGTACATATTTATATCAAATCGATTTGGTGCAGCAAAGTAAAAAAAAAACGAAAATTTTTTTTTTTTTTTTGTTTTTTTTTTTAAATGAATTACGTCAAAGTTAACAATAATATTTATAAAGAAATGAAAAAATGTCCAAAATTGTATTTATTCATAATTAATTCAAAATTGGTTTTTTCAACTTTTTTTTAGTAAAGAAAAACAAAAGTGTATAACCGACTAATATAAACTTTTAAAGAGAAGCAAAAAAAAAATATTTTCCGAAATTCTTTCAAAAAAAATGTATAATATATCGATATTGAGATAACTGCACTTAATTTATAAATTCCGTAAGTTGATGGTATGCCTTTTAAGAGCTAAGAGTACAGCGGAAATAAAATTTTTCTTTTCGCAACAAAAAATTTTCCAAACTATTTTCAAAATTTTTTTTTCTAACAATCCAAATATTGGAATTTAAAACAAGTATTTTTTTTAACTATGTTTCTTAAAAAAAATTAAAAATTCTGTAGAACATTTTTTTTTATGATTTTCTTTCTTATGATTTTAATGCTTACAATAGCCACATCTTTGGGTTGGGCGTTCGAAATATAAAATATTCATTAAAACCTTTTCAGAATCTTTCATATTTTTTTTTAATTATTATAAATTATGTAGCTCGCAAAATAATAATTTAATATATAATTGATTGTCCCAGGTTCAATTAAAAAAAAAAAAACACAAATATCAGCCGGTTTTGAGTGGAATATTTTTTTTTTTTCATCACAAATATTTCCAGTACTATGCAGACATAAAGAGTATACAAACTTCACCACACTAAATATCTAAGCGCTACATTTTTATCTACAATATTGTAGAGATTGCAAGACATAGGGGAGACTTGATGCTTCGAAAGATTGTAACAGATTCGCATTAAATTTAAAATAACAAGCAATTGTCATGTTTTATGTGCTAATTAGTAAAGCAAATTGCTCAAAGCTGTAAAGCTTTTCACTCTTACTTTTGGCCACAATAAAATTGGGCTGCATTTAACCCAAAACAAAACGAAACCAAACCCAACCTCAATCCGCAACCCTTGGCCAAGTATCTGCTGCAACTGTTAGCCACAGGAGCAAGCACAGTCAACCACTTGAATAGTTTCTCTCTGCGTTCTGTCTGTTTGAGGGGATGCTGGGGGAACACGAAACGCATTTTGCAAGTGACTATAAAAACAAAAAGTGCATTGAAGCAAATTGAAAAAAAATAAATGAAAATAAAAAACTGTATAATGGGTGCAAAGTAAAAAAATAAAAAAGAATAAAAATGAAACGAATTTGCGGTTGTTGCATTTGATGAAAAGGCGGCAGTCGATTCATGGCTAGAACGTGGACAGAGAAGGAAGCAGCTAGTGATAGGGCGGAGGGAATGACACTCATTTCATTGAAATAAAAAACACTTAAGCCAGGCAGACGACAATGTGCCAGAAGAAAGAAAATATATATGTATCTAAAAGATATTTCGCAGAGAAATGACAAAAAAGAAAAGTATCTAGAAAAAGCAGAAGGTACTTGCAAATGAAAATGTTTGTGGCGCTGCTTCATTAAAAATTTGAAGGCAAACTGAAATTAAAAAGCGATATAATTGTCTAAAGTAAGTTAACAAAAAAAATTAGAGTATTTGGAGGAAGCTGTGAAAACTTTTTTTTAGGATAAAAGAGTATTACAAATGAAATGAGTGTAAGTTGAGAATTTTAATGGGTTATAAAATTTTGAAGCTAGTCGGCCGTGCTACGAAAAACGAATTTTATTCGGAAAAGTTTTGTGCTCCCAATATGACGAATGTTTTGTTGCAAGAAGAAGTTAGATATTTACTGACAATTATTTTTAATTATTTTATTATGAATCAACCCAAAAAATAGCATGCGCAACACTTAACGAATTTTTATATGGTCCATGTCTTGCAAAAAAAAAAATTTCCCTTGTAATAGAAATATCTAGTCGTAGATAATTTCCCTCGAAAGGTGTAAAGCTGCGCTAATAAGGTGCAAGCGAAATATAAGTAGATGGCGACAGCAAGAAATTCGGATTTGACAGCAAGCAAAAACGAATTCGAATAAAATTTTTCGTTTTGTTTTTTTCGTTTTCCGGAGCACGACCGATTATGTAACTATTTTCATAATAATTTTTTGCGTCGTTATAAAGTTTCGATTTTGGTTTTATGATTATCTTTTATAACTGGCAAGGGATACTTTTAATTAAAATATTTTAGTTATTGTGAGAACTATACTTTCTTAAATTATGAAGGTGAGTTGAGGTAGAAGAGAATGCTGAATAGTCTTTCGCTTAAGTAATTGGGGAGAGGAGTTAGATGGAAGGAATACATTATAAGTATATCGGCGAAAATAAGTGAAGCGGGCCACTTTTTTTCTCGACCTCTTCGATTTTAATGATTTTTACATATTTGGTAGAGCTACTACTAGCCAATAGTAAACACGTCAAATTTTATTGCAAAATTTCGATTATTTATTGAGTTATCGATAACTGAATATCGGATTTTTCATTTTTAGACTTTTCTTTGACAAGCCATATCTCCTAAACGAAGAAAGATATTGACGCAAATTTTTTCTCCATGACTGATAAAATATTGAATTCAAAAAAAAAAAAGTATTTTTTTCAAGACATTTTTTTTTAAATTTTTTTATAATTTTTTTTTAATTTTAAAATTTATTATCGAAGAGGTAATGAGAGAGGAAATGTGGCCAGCTTCACTTAAATTCGCCGATACATATTTTTCTTAATTATAGTCAATAAATGATTATTAGTTTACCTTAACTTAGCTTAGCTTGGATTAATTACATAGTGCTGGTATTATATTAGATACTTGGTTCATTAAACCGATTTAAACCGATTTAACCATAAATCTTATGCTCCAACTATAATAGCTTTAACAATTTTCTCTCTTTCGAACGGTCTATTCAATCTATCACTTCTTCTTTCTTAAGTCACCTTGACTTGCCACTTCGAGCATCCTTGACCAATCCTATATTATGAGTCACCCACTTGGTCAACGGTGATCCATTGGCTCTTTTTGCGATATAATGTTTAATTTTTATCTTGCTTCCTTTTTTCAACTTTAATATTGTAAATCCAAGTTTCTGGCCAGTTCTTGATATGCACCAATCATTAAAAAGTTCACCCATCGGGCTAGATACGCGGATTAGTTCATATCAATACCCTCGCTCTATTTTCTTTTCTAAATAAATTATATGTACTTTTTTACAATATAAGGTCAACTGTACGTAGTTGTACCCCTCAAATAAATAAATCTCAAATCTCAATCTCTAAATGGAAGGTCGAGAGGTTGGAAAGGTTTCCGCCAACGAATTTTGGTACTCTTGTCCAGCAGCTACGATAGTTCTAGGAGACTTGTTTGATGACTTTGAGGAACTTCTGTCATTATCCTACAACTAGTTTAGATATCCAGCTGCAGTATGCCCTTAACTTTCTTCGTATGTTCCTGGTTGTTATACCTTACTAGGGTAATCCTTTGGCGGCTTATGGTTTTTTTTGGTACTGCTAAAGAATAACACGTCCATCTTAAAGATCTTAGGTAGTTTCCTTTAATGCTGCAAGCCATCTTCATATAAGTTGTATCTTTAATTGTGACTTAATCAGAATCGACTACAACAGTCTTTAAAGGAGCCATTAGTAATAAAGAAATTTTTGTTCTACGACGTGAGTCCACGCAATTCTAAGGATTCTTTCTCTTTTGTGTTTTTCGCCCTTTACTAGAAGTTAATGATGATGAAATAATTATGAAGCGATTTTAAGGACACGACGAAAGTATTCTTTTGTTTCTCAATGAGCCCTCGTTGCCCGGGTTTACTATAGATATAAAATAGTTTAAAGTTGTTTAAATTTTATAAAACTTTTTTGTAAGCAATAAAATGGAAAATGGTGTTTTTTTTCTTGATTTTTTACCTTTTATTTATGTTTTCCAAGTTGCTTCACTCTTCAACAATGCTCATCTTAAATATGCCATAATAGTATAATAATTTTTGGTAAGAAAATTTAAATCCCATTTTGCCTAAACGAACCTGCAAAATGCCTCCTTTAAAGCATTGAAAAATAAACAACTTTTAAGCTTATTTACAGAACATGCTGTTTTCATATACAAAATGAAGCTCTTAAATTTTTGTTTGCTTAATGTTTTCTTTGCTTTATTTAATTAGTTTTACCAAGTGAACATTAGAAACACTTGTTAATTTATTAATTCGACAACATTAAAGCGTGACATCTGTTAAAAGAAAAACTCATTAGATGTTAATGTTTGCTAGCATATTTTTGTGTTATCTTTATTTGCCAACTCAAATTGGCTTTTTATACCATGTCTCGCCTTTAAAACAGTTTCTAAAGCTGATGGCCACAGCTGCCAACATAAATACAATTAAAACACATTCGTACATACATATATAAACACTATGTAGCTCTACACCTGATCGAGTACAAACAAGTGCAAAAGTAAATACATTAGTATATAGTACATATGGTATTTTGGTTTTTATTTTTATACAGATAGAGGCTAGGGATCTGCCATATTGTGCGCACATTTTTGAAAAACATTTTATGCCAATTTTAGCTTTGATCTGGAAATACTATTCAAAAACATGTCCAATGCATTTCCACATACCATATATAGCTGTTGCTACTTAAATATTAAGATGCATAACGTTCAACAGAGCGTATGCGTAATGTTAAGTATACCAGCTGTGGCCCCTTTGAATGTTGCCAAACCAAATTGTTTGCACACCTAATGAACCAATAAAACTTTTGTTTTGTGTTTTGTGCTTTAACCCACATCCCCCTCCAGCTTAAACAATAAAAATGCAAAATAGAAAATAAAATTTTGATATATTGGTTTGGATGTGACTAATTGTCAGGGCGGTCAACTAGTACGTCGTACACTGCAACAAAATTAAAAGCTCTAATAAACAAGTGCAAAATATTATGATTATTAATTTTTATTTGACATTTTACGGCTTAAATACTTGCGACAATTTCGTTAATTACTTGACAAAGTACGAGTAAACAACAACAAAATCTATGTTTATGCAGAAAATACAAATTTTTTTTTAAAACAAATGAGAAGAAAAATCGTGTGAAAGTGTCAACAATTGTTGCGGATTTTTAATTTCTTTACTTTGTATTTAAATGTGCAAATAAGTATTATTAATTTGTGAGAAAGTTTGTGACGTTTATTTAGGAATTTAAAAAAGGATATTTGCATATGCTATTTAGTAAAGAAGTTTTTGAAAACTATTATATTATATGAGAGAGACTTTGTAATTTTTAATGAGCATTTTTACCTAAAAACTCTAATAAGTCATAAGTGTTTTTTTTAAAGCTTTTAATATAGTCCTAGACTAGAAACTAAAATTTTAAGCTAAACATCTTTAAAAGTCTCAGTTGAAGGTCATGTTATCTTGCTATAGTGACAATTATAGAATGAACTATGAAAGTTTAAAAGATTCTGATAAAATAGTTGGATTAAAAAAAAATTCTACTTACTTAAACTTCCAAAAGAAACTTTAAGCTGCACAATTAAAAGCGTTTCAGTACTTTCTGAGCAAAAACTTAAAAAATCCGAAAAAGCTCTAAAATATAAGCAAGTCCCATGTGATCTACAAAAAAAACTATATTTCTTAATTTAACCCAATAGACTTTGAAACAAGTTTAAATGAGGTGAAAACGGTTTTTAAGACACAGAAGTATATTCTTAAACGGATATTGAGAAAAGTGTCAAACATCATTTCAAAACGTTTTTCGAAAGTTCACTTTTTTTTTTTTGCCGATTTTGAGCTCGGCTTATAGATGCATTAGAATAGTTAAATAGGGCCACTTTTTTCATTCATAAAATTGCATTTCTTTTTTTTCGATTATTTATGTAGTTAGTTATCGATAACAGAATATTTAGGTACATTTTGCTCTAAACGTAAAAAGCTATTTGAATAAAATTTGTATTATAATGCACTGTGGGCCCAGATTGTCATATTTTGGACAAAAATCTGTCATTTCCATAATAATTTTTTTAGAGGGATGAAATTTGACATAGGTGTTCGTAAAGAATTGAACCATTTTTCTGGGAAGTTTGAGCCTCCTCAGATTTTTTTAAAATATTGATAATCTAGACCAAAATTGGAAAAAATGTAAAAAAAAAACACAAAAATCTGTTAATTGGAATTGGACCATATTTCACACAGAGGTAGAAATTGAAAAAATAGTCTATACCCAAAATATTGTATGGTTTTGAAGTTGTAGCCACAAACAGTTTTAGCTTTCCAAGCCAATTACAAAAAGACGACAACACCAATCAATCTGGTTTGGAAAAGTTATAATTTTTTTTGGCATGCTCTTTAAATTTCCGAAAAAAATTTCAAAAATTCACATTTCAATTTTTACGTTTTTTCATCAAAATTGTTAATTTTTTACATTTTTTGATTTGCATCTTAGTAAGTATTGTATAAAATTTTGAAATTGTAAATTTTTTTATATATTTTAGTACAACTTTTGAAAAAATGGTTATTAAAGCATACTTTTAGGCAGCTAATAAATTCAAAAAAAAAATGTAATTTTCTGGGGTCCATTTTTAAAATTCAACTTTTAGATACAAAATTCAATATTCGAAAATCGTGAAGTATAACATTTTCTTGTAAAATATATAAAGAAATTTATAAAATTTTTTTCGATCAAATATCGAGTGGTAGTCGGTAGTACCCTTAAAGTAAAATAGCCAAATGATTAAAAATAACCAACAAAATCTTTATAACTACTCGAATATATTTAAAACCAAAAAGATTTTTTAGCTCAATTTTATTTTTTTCTGAAGTAATATTTATAAGTAATAAAGGGAATGAAGATTTCGTAGCTACATTTGTCATGGTAGATGCAAGTTTTTTTTTCTGTAAAATATCGCGAAAGCTCATAAAACACAAAATATCGACTTTGATTGCGAATAACTTAAAAACCACTAATTATAATTTAATAATTTTTTTTGCACAGCATACCTTAATATGTGTAAAATCATAGTAAATTGTCATTTTGTCCAAATTTTGACTTTCTTCTGGGGGACTTTTGGCCAAAATCTGGCTACGCTGGAACATTGTGTAATGTAGTATAAAATTTTTAATTACAAAAAATAAACATTTAAAAAAAAAGGTTTGAATTTTTTAAATAAATATTTTTTTTTATTTTTTTTTTAAAGAAAATTATTTTTCATTTAAAAAAAAATATTTTTTCATTAAAAAAATTAAAAAAATATTTTTCATTTTGTTTTTATTTTAAAAATTTTTCATTTCATCAGATTGATCACAAAAATCAGGAAGTACCATTTTTTGAGTTACAAGGCTACACCTTGGCATCATAGTTATCACACTTCCCATATAGATGGCGCCACCACGGCATGACCTTTTACTGTCTTCTGTATTCTCTGTATTCTCAAACTACAGAGTATTCAAATCCATTCGCCCCCGTGACAGCATTTTGCTTTGTACCTTTTTGATTTTGCTTCAATTTTGAAAAAGCAATTCTTGTTGAAAATAGTTGAAATTTGGCAAATGCACAGAATTTTTAAATGATTGCTCGCTGTGCAAACGACAGAATATCTCGCGTTTTGTCAATCGGTCAGTTTGTCATTCATTCAGTAAGTTGGTACGTCCATAGATTGCTGCTGATGTATGTTGCACATTCATTATGGGCTTGTGGATTTGCAGGGGTTCCAAGGGGCAGCAGTTCTAGGGAGTGCAGGCCACATGCTGATTTTTGTGTTTTCTTTAATGAATTAGTTGGACCAAATGTATCTTAGCTGCCTCTCTCTCACTTGCACCATAGCACTAGCGCTGTCATTCTCCATTGCTTTAGTCATAGTATTAAGCAAAAGGGCAAGAATGAGTTTTGATGTTGGGATTTGTTGGCTTCTAAGTAGACAGATACATGTATCTGTAAGTATGTATCTACCTTGAGCATGTTCTGTGCTTATTAAATTTGTACTTTTAATTACCCAAATTGTACGCAGTGTTGCACACACATCTCATAAAGCCAACAACATATGTTGGCGTTTATTTGCACAGTATTTTCATCTATATAATTGCAAAATGGCTGTCCTCTTCTGCTTTTCTCTTTTACATATCTTCAAATTATAATAAACTAAATTGTATTTGTTTTTGTTCTTTGCAGGTAAGCTGAAATTTTAAATGACATGCCCACATACTATATCTTAAATTAAGTTTGCTTGAGAGGAGACCAACTTAAAGCGCGCACATTGCGGGTAAGTAATGTAGAAATAGGGAAGCTGGGAATACTTGAGGCAAAAATTGCAATGTGGTTGAGTTTTATGACAATTCCAAGAAGCCCTTGCAATGAAAAGAACTTATGAAATGCTGAAATTGGAAAATAGCTCGCAACCAGCAAGTTATTGAAAAGCAAAGCGTTAAATTGAACCACATTTTAAGCAAAATTTTTGTTATTCAATACCAATTGGGTCAAGAGTTCTATAGATTTGTGTAATGTATTATATATAACAGACAGAAGCAGACTTTAATAAGCACGAAATTTTAATAAAAATTAAGCTTAATACTTTAATAGCTGAAGTTTTTTAAATTGTGTAGCTATATTTCGAAAAAAGAGCCAAACTTTATATAAGCCCGAATACTCTCAAAACAATATTTTTGTTTACTTTAGAATTTATAAGAATTTTTCCAAACTAATTAAATAAATTTCAATATTAAGACTAAACATTCTTCTCAATGTAAGAATGCTTTTTGAGAGCACTGCTTTTTAAAAAAATTCTAAACATTCTTTAATTAAGAATTTCTGTATTAAAAGCTATTGGGAGAGTAAACGAAGAGTTGCAGCTGGGAAAAATTACTTAGTTGATGTAACTTTCAGGGATTGTTTGGGATTTAATTCTATGTCTAAAACCGAATTTTCGTATTTGCGAGGCAGTACCCGCCCCTGGCAATAAAAATTGGTACGGCAAACTTAGAGTCATGGTTTATGTTGCCAATAAAATTCTAGCTCAAAGTTCAAAAATGGAAATGGTTTTTGGTATTTTTCAGATAATTTACAAACATCTTAAAACCGGTATGCTTCTTTTGGAAATTTTTTCCATATACTTTGTTAAAGTAACTGAATTTATCTACAAAATGAGTCTTCCATTACTTTTCTATGATTTATAGTTTTCCAGCAATCGACTTAGAATAGGGTCCTAAACAATCTCTGAAAGTTTCATCAACTAAGTATTTTATTCCAGCAGATGTCGTTGTTGAGCCTTTGTTTACTGTACTATATCTACTATTAAGAGCAAAATTTATAAAAATTATTCTAAACATTTTCAACTCAAGGCCTGTACGCAGCTTCATAAAACGAGTCGGTACAAAAATAGCAACATTTTTTGAGCGCAAAACGAATTGTTTGTGTGTACAAACAATATTTGTTCTTTTTTAAAGTTTGTGGTTTTTTTTTAGTATTTTTTCGCATTTGTGGTAGTTGTTGCGGTTTTTCGGGCTGTGCAGAATTTGTGATAATAAAATCAATAATTATTTTAAAAGTTTGTTTTAGTCTAGCGGCAATAATATATAATAAACGGCATTGGTATAAATGTTTCACAAGAACTTTTCTCATCCATCATTTATTATGCTATCAAAATAATGTGCTGCACATTTACTTCTTGTTTTTAGCACTAAAACAAAATAGCTATTACTACTGCTGGCGCCATCTAGCGTAATATGCGCAAAAAGTAGGCTGCACTGTTTGCTAATAAACGCTGCGCACTTAATTCTTTTTGCACGCAAAATAAGTTGCAGCTTTTTTCACTGCTGCCTACTAGCCAGAACAGTTGTTGTTACCGCAAAAAAATGGGCAGCACAGTTTACAAATTCATTTTGCACGCAAAATTAGTTGGAGGTTTTTGTTTTGACGCATTTTCCAATGCTATGTACTGGCATTAAAACTTAATTGATGTTAAGGCTGCTGGCGCCATCTGGCGTAAAAAATGCATAGCACAGACAACTTTATACGCAACTGCGTACTAGCCTTAAAGAAAGAGAAAACGCTTTTGAAATAAGAATAACAGAAAATTCCCTTAGGACTTAGAAAATTCTTGTTTTAAGGCAAGCGCTTGCTTTTGAGCTCGAAATCATGAAATTTTTTTTCTCAGTGTATATACTCATGTATTTTGAACGATTTTCATTAACGATAATCATTAATCTGTATTATGAAAACAAAATTGTTTGAAGTCATATGAAGTTGTGCTATATAGCTATCTGGTAATCTTGCCCCTATAAATAAATGTCTTGATTTGAAGCCATGCAGCTAAATTTAAAGGTTTCCTAAGCTTCAAAATACATAATAATTTATTATTTCAAAATAATTTGTCAACTTCGGTTTTTAAACTCTCTTTCAAATTTTTCTTTTATTTTTTTGCCTTTATTTGCAATATGTCGAATATTGGTAATGAGTGAATTTTGGAAAATTTTTAATGAACCATTTTATTTTTTTTTTTGGAACCGATTTTAGAATCGAAAATTGCTACCAAGCAGCCAAGAGACAAAAACAAGCTCTATGCGTTGAAAGCCGCAACTTTTTGGTTTGAGTAGTTACTATAAAAAATTATGATATGAGGCACATAAAAGAAATTGCAAATGAAAGATTTTTATCAAAGAGCGAAAGGAAAACCTAAACCTAGCTGGCTTTAAAAAAAACAACATTTTTTTGCTTTGTCTTTTAGTGTGATAGTTTTAATTTTTTTCAGAAGTATTAGGAGCATGTAGCGTAGAAAGAAACTAGGCAAAAATTACAAAGAACCTTTTTTTTTTGTCCAAAAAGCAATTTGTTTAAAAAAAATAAATTATTCAAATTTTTGCTAGAGATTTGATGAGTTTTGAGCACATTTCTTTTGTTGTCAAGAGATTTTTAGTCGCAGTAATTTGAAATCTTTTGTAAAAAAGTTAATCATTTGTTTTGTCAGAGCTGCGGTTTGTGTAACAGCTTCTGATGTTTGAGCCGTTTTTTAAATCACTTAATTTTTGCAGCTTATATACTTTGGCCGTTTTTGTTGCATCATGTACATTTAATTGTTTTGAACTTGCCCTAGACTGTTGAGAATTTCAGGCAATAGTTGTGATTTATTTGATGAGGCTCTATGTACATGCTTGTATCTATTCGCTAGCTTACTTAATTAACATTCACACACACTAGAAATTAAAAAAAAAAATACACAGTTGTACATATATACACACTGACAATAAACAGCTCAATTAACGCCAGTCACAATAACACACATCTGTGACGATGATGATGATGACGATGATGATGATGCTGACAATCGAAAGAGGAAAGGGGCTAGTTTGGTTTACTTCCCAAAGCCGTTGTAGTATATGCATCTATAAACCATTCAAAATTACTAGTTTCAAGTAGTTCTCATTGTGTGAGTGTGACAATTAGAAAACGCAATTACATCATTTTGTTGCTGGGTTAATTTCCATATAACTCAAATAGCGGAAACCTTCAAATGCTTTCAACAAAATGCTGGAAACTCTGCTCGTTTAAAAACTATCTTTTAAATTTTTTTTTGAAATTTAATATATGGCGGCAAGCCTTTGAATTATTTTATGTTTTACGGAATGTTCACACATTTAGAACTGTCAAAGATAATTTGTCAAAAAAGTGAACAGAAATGTGTATTACTTATGAATGTCAAAAACAGCACGAAATATGCATAAAACTCATAAAAGATATATAGTTTTTAGGGTAAGTATCAAAAATAGCCTAGCTGTTGTTAACTATAAAGTAAAAATTTAAATTTTTTTCAGTCTAAGTAATTGTGTGTTGCTATGACGTGTATATTAAGTATACGCAGCGTGCGCGAATCAATGGTTTTGTTTGCGCAAAGGTTAACCCCAATTGAGCACATAATGTCAGTTTAGACACGCATAATGCTCTTAATACCAGTTTGATGAAGATATAACCAAATTGAACAGACAAAATAAGTACAGTTTCCATGCAATTGTCCAGCGTATAGTTTGCTTAATGAAACACTGGCGCCCGCTGGCGTCCTCTGGCGGCAATGGGGAAAAAAAATTGCAAACGTGAAGTGGGTCGTGAGCGACTTTGATATGCTCTTTAGTTAAGGCGGTGGCGGCTATAGCGGCTATGGCCTTTACCCTTTAAACCTTAAAAAGTGGGAATTTTGTTAAGAGTCTAAGCAGTTTTAGATAATTTTCATAGCAGAAAAAATTATTTAAATTATTTTAAACCAGTCGAACTCTGCCTATAATTTGCACATGTGCAGAATTTTAGTTCGTTAAGGCCCATACGCAGCATGCAAAAATTTCGCACGAAATGTCAAAACTTCATACAAAAAAAAAAAATCCCTTTTTTGGGAAATTCGTTTTCAGACAAAAAATTACTTGAAAAATTTTGTAATATAGAAAAATTCATTGTAGAGCACAATAATATGGTTCGAAAATTTTAGCTTTTAAGCGTATCTCAAGTAAGCTTTATGTGCATTATTTCGGTAATGGAGTTAATAAGGCAATTTAGGTAGGGAAATTTTTATTTGGTAGAAGGTCTGCTTGATTTTGTTAATTGGTCTCATATTAAATTTCAAACCAAATTTGAATCCAGTTGAATTTGAAGCCGATGCCTGTAATAATTCGTTCCACTACGATTGGCTCTCATAATTAGTTTTTAAATTTTTTTAAAGCATTATTGTTTTTAATTTATTAAATAGTGTTTGTGAAGTTAACTTTACCTTAAAATATCCCAAAAAAGGTAATTTTTTTTTTTATATGAAGTTTTGACGTTTGGTGCGGAATTTTTGCATGCTGCGCATGGGGCTTATGAGTCAAAATTATGTAAAATCTATTTTTAATATAAACAAAAACAATTTATTTGTTGTACAAGTCGTTTTGGGCAATTGATCTATTAAATTTGTGTTCCAAAATAAGTGTATTTTGGCAGCCTTGTAGATTTTTTGGCACTATCGGATTTAAACAAAAATTTAAGGTTAACGAATCTTCTTGCCTTAAGGCCTATACGCAGAATGAAAAATTTCGCACGGAATGACAAAACTTCATATAAAAAATAGTGGGACTTTTTTTTGACAAAACTTCATATAAAAAATAGTGGGATTTTTTTTTAATATGAAGTTTTGTCATTCCGTGCGAAATTTTTGCATGCTGCGTATGGGCCTTTCACCAAGTTTTTTTATCCTATAAAAAATCAAAATTCGTCAAAAAGCTTACATAAGCAAACTCATGTGCCTTCCATACAACAGGATATTAAATTACTCGTCATTACGATGCATGTTTTCTTTTTTATACACATATTTAAATTTTAAAGTTCCTATCTCTTCTAGGGTCTCGAGAGTCTGAGAGTTGTACAGAAGTTCAAGATCCTATTAACTCTAATTTTTATAGCTTGTTTGGCCTTTGGTATATACTTTAAAGTGTAGAAAATGCTTTCTTTTCCCTGTTACAAACCTTATGACAAACTCAATATTCTCACTTACACTCTACAGTAACGTGCATAGAACACGATTTTTTTTAAGTTTTTGTGAATGAATAAAATTGAATCGTTTGAGTTAAAACACTTTCAATTTTGCCGCTAGTGCTGTGAAAATGTTTATACCCACTGGCATATAAAACTTTAATTATATTAAACCATATAAAAGCATAAATTTTGTGCATTTTAGTGATAAGCAGTAATTAGCCCGCGGTGTAGCACGTTGCTATGCGCTAAATTTTTCTACACCTTGATGTATTTAATGTATGGCTAACTCAGTTGAACAATTGCCTTTCGGCTGCTCTGCACCTTAATCAATCAAATTGATGAATTTGTTTAATTAAAATAAATTTCCAAAGTCGATAACGAAAGGCCAGGTATCATTTGGCTACTACTAAAAGCTGCCAAAATCACTAATGCTCTTGAATACTACTATTTGCACTAACAAGGCAACATTGTAAAAAGTTTAGCACAGTAGCGCGCTCTGTGCGCAGTTGTGCGCAACTGTTGTATGTTAAAGCTTTGTGTGTGGCAATAGCGAGCTTTTAAAAGCTCTAAATATACTGCTTGTGAAAATTTTGCATGAGCAAAGTGCAACATTTCGTACAGAATTCTGTTAAAGTTGTATTTTAACAGAAGTGCATTTATGTTAAATATTGCGCTGTTATTGTACAGAGAAAAAAATTTTTTTTTTTTGTTTACTACCTATAGCAAGCAGCTATTGCATAGAAAAATTAGAGAAAAATAAGAAAATTATTATTATTAATTATAAGGATTATCGACTGTGTTAACTGGATTTAAACCATGATCCAACAATTAGAAGGTCACGCAACGCGCAGGTCCGTTATTCGTGTCTCTCCCAAAAGAGAGCGGGTTCACTTTTTGTATGGTAGCTATGTGAAATAGTGGACCAATTTTGATCAAACTTCACACAAATGTAAATACTTAGACTAAATAAAACTGGCATCAATTTGGTTGCGATATTCAAAAAACAAAAAAGTTTTTCCTTGTATATATTTCCTTGTTTGTATGGCAGCAGCTGAGAGCAGCATGCTGTAATGAATTAACATACAAATGTTCCTTTACATTTGCTTATGCCTGCATCTGTAAATTAACATTTGTATGTTAGTTCAATACAAACTGCTGCTGCCAGCTGCTGCAAAACAAATGTTTTGTATGAGAATAGTAATTGCTAGAAAAACTTTTTTGTTTTTTAAAATATTGCAACCAAATGTTTGTCAGTTTAATTTAGTATAAGTCTTTACATTTGTGTGAAGTTTGATCATAATTGGTCCACTATTTCATGTAGCTACCATACAAAAAGTGAACCCGGAGCCGCCATTTTTTCCGCGCAGCTGAATTCGCGCACTACTTTGCGTCACCTTGTAAAATTCTTTGCATCATGGATTTAAACTATTTAATGAAAATTTTTTAAAAATAGGTTTCATAGGTCTTATTACATTTTCACAAGTTCTATAATTGCACTAAGTACTACTCGGGGCTGTAAGTCCTGAACCTACAAAGTTCCTTGTATAGAACATTTTATATTATTGGCTTCAACTCAATGGGATGGATGATTCGGTGTATCGTTTAGAAATTGAAATTAAACACGACTTAGCTATTTTTGTTACAATGGAAATTTTCTTTGGGAACCCTGTCGCACATACACTATCATAAGAATCTAAGAATATCAAAGTGATGAAAATATATACATAAGTTTTTTATATTTAGCCAAAGCAAACTGTCTCTCTGGACGGGTCAATTCGTATGACATAAACTTCAACCGCTCTTAGCGGTTAGCGACGTGGGACTAAATCTAGGCTTTGCTGCTCGCTGGCAGCTCGCTCTATTTCGCAATACAACTAGGCACATATACGTTACTAATTCAAATATTCTCAACACAAAGAATATTTAAAAAATTATTTCAGTATAAAATGCGTACTTTTTTAAACATATTTTGCCGATTCGTTTTAATTCCTTTTGCAACAATACATTCGGTTTTAAACCACATGAAAAATTCGTTTTGGTGAAATTGGGATTTGGTTTCAAAACGAATCAGAATAAAATGTTCGTATTCGTTTTCCGGAGCACGGCCGTATACATATGTATGTATGGCTCTTCCAATATTTATTGCGCTTGAATATAGTATTTTGCACCAAGACCTTTTTAAATTTTCATATATTACGTTCGTTGTAGGCAGGCTTGTTGTTACCTTTATAAAGCTGATATTAAGGCCATAATATTTCACTAAACGAAGAGTCCAGAAAGACTTGTATGCAGTCGGCTTCCAGGCTATCTGACAGCTACTTCTCCCGACATCTTCCACCCAAAAATATGTCAATATAGAGGCTGTTAAATCTGGCCGTCCTTCAAATTTGTGTCCGTTTTTTTGTGCCTATGTTGATAAAATAAAGTTTTTTTTTGTTTTTTTAAAAAAAAAGCAATCGTTACTGAAAAAATATTTGTTATTAGTATTCGTAGCAAATCTCTTGAGCATGAAAGCTACGCGATAGCCTGATACTTGCTGGGTTTTTACTTTCAAATAAGGCTTGTGCCTTCTGTTTCTGCTTCTCTTTTATTATTAACTTGAAACTTATGCAGCATTTAAATTTTAGAAAACCTCCCCTTTCCTTGACAACAAGTTTAACACATAGGTGGGCATTACATCATTTATTTTAATTTTTAACAATCAATGTAAACATTAACTGCCCTCTGCAAAATGTATTTATCTTAGATTTTTTTTTGTAGATTATTAACGAGCTACGTACATATATTTGCTCTTAACTTCAATAAGTAATTTGGCAAAACTATTCATTTTGTAAATAAAAAATAATACATTAATAAACCAATTTTATTGGTTTATTTATTTATTTCTGTCTGCCTTTAAAAGAATCATGTTTGACCATAGCCCGCATGGGCCGAACTTTCATCGTTTGCTCAGCCGAAGCTCTAGCCGAGAAGCAACAAGAGACAAAAAGCTGCATTGCAGATGTCAACCGATCATTTATTTCATTTCCACATTCACACTTTTGTGTATTTTCTTTTCCTTTCTTTAAGCACTATTCCGTATCAATTTTAAATGTCAGATTGTTTGATTGCAACGCTTCCACCATTTTTACTCTCTCTTTCTCCTGCATTTCCTGCACTGCTGCTGACGTCTAACGGCGGCTGCTTGCAACACGTGCGCATCGCTTTACATCACACATACACACACACACACACACACACTCGCACATTTTCCCTCTCTCACGTTAGTTACCGTTACAGCTCTCTCACTCCCGTCATTGCTCATACGCCGCGTTGTGTTGCGCGCATGAAATTAATTTCTTGCTGCCTACGACAATTTTTAATAAAATTTATTTTTGTTTTGGTTGCCTTTGCCGCCTCCCTGTCTCCCGCGCTCTGTTCCCAGCACTGCCGCAGCACCCAACATTTGGTTTTGTTTGGTCACATGTTAGAGCAGTGTGTCGATGGCTGCTCAGCTGCTGCCTGCCCCCGCGCCTGCTTACGGTTTTCCTTTTTGTTCTGATGTTCATTTTCTTTTTAACAGCAGCAACAACAACAGCAGCAAGTTTCCAATTGCAAATTATACTGCATGGAAGTTTTTGGTTTTGGGAATACCTTGTTTTTTTTTTTGCTGCTGACTTGGCCAATTGTTGTTAGTGAATTAGCTTAAGCTTTATGCTTAAATATGCCATATTGATTGGTTATGATTTATATAGACAAACGTTCATAATTATTAATTATTGCAAATTATTATATCTTTTAAAATATAAATAGGACTCTATTTTACTAAATGGTTTATTATTAATGAAGCTATAAAATTTTTATAAGTAATCAATAACGAGCTATTAATTGGCAGTAGTTGCTTTAAGCGAAACGGAACTACATAGATAAGTTATATTGGCAATAAAATAAAAAGTAATAACAAGACTAGCTAGCTCTTGAGTATGAAAAAATTATAAAGTTGTAATAAATTGAATCAAAAGATCTTTAAGCATTGTAAAATGGCTAAAAACATAAAAAAAGCCAATTTTTTTTTGTTAACTTAAAATGCTAGAGTGAAAAAAGCACAAGTTGATGGCCTGAGAGGGGGCTAGAAAAATAAAATCTTAGCAAAATAAAGGCTTAAGTTAATATTTCAAAATTATGTTATAATATTATATGACTTCGGGTAATTTACAATGATGGATTTTATGATATAAAAGATTGTGGAAAACTATACAAAAACCAACTGAAGAAATTAACTAAAATCTAATATTTTAATTTATTTTAATTTAATAAGACTAAGCATGACTTTTTTGGATTTTAAATATGATTTTTATACCCTGTACCTATAGGTACAAAGGGTATACTAGGTTTGTGCAATGTATGTAACGGACAGAAGGAGGCGTGGCAGACCCCAAGTCCTTTATACCAAAATGCTTATCATAACCTGGGTAGCGATTGAGCCATGTCCGTCCGTCCGTCCGTATGAACGCCTAGATCTCGGAGACTATAAGAGCTAGAGACACGGAACTTTACCTGCTGGTGCGCATATTTCCTAAGCAGATGAAGTTTGTTGAATCATGTCAATATCTTCCCCCGTTCCTCCGCAGTAGAGTTTCGCGGTTTTTAGCCACACCGTTAAGTATTTTCACCTGAAATTTAACAGAGCGATGCGTTGTAGCTACATGCATCTATGTGTAAAAAATGAACAAAATCGGACAAATACAACAGAAGTTATAGTCAAAAATGTTCAAATTTCACCACCCCTTGCCAATAAACTGCGTCAATATTTGACTCTACGCAATTATGGCTACAACTGACCTAGAATCACAATTTTTGGTAAGCTCAATGAACAAATCCACATCCAAATTTTATCGATGCGGTCCCCCCACCCCCCGCAATCGATTTACCGTGTTTTCTCCCACACCCCTCAACATATCAACTTGAAACTTACCCAATATAATTAAAATAGCTTCTTTGACGTAACTTTCGATTTTCATCAAAATCGGTATAAATTTACGGAACTTATAGGTATAAATATCGTTTTGCACCAAAAAAAAAATAAATTCCAATTGGAAAGTGCTTAGATGGAATATGCAGGAAACATTTTTTTGACACAAAAGGTACAGGGTATTCCACTGTCGGGCACCGCCTCGACTGTACCACATTTTTTTGTTTAACTTTGTCGAAAAAGAAAAACTCACTATAAATAATACAATATTTTGCGTATAGAAACTTTTTTAATTATAATTGTTTTTCAAAAATATTCTGCACTGAATATCTTCCACAAAAATTTGTATTTATAAAGTAGCACTTATAGCTAACTCAGCATTTTAGGTACGACCTTGAGTGTTACTTTATGAGTGTCTTGTAATATGAGATCCACCTTTGCAAACTTAAGTCATGGTTTTTGAGGGTCTAGACTCCACGACAGGCTTTTTAGCAAAGAAATTGTCAAGACAAGCAGACTCCCTTTCCTTTTACAATTACACTTTTTTTTATTGGGCAAAGTAATTTTTCAAAACTACAGCTTAATTGCAAAAAATTACAAAAATTTACACATTTTATAGTATTTTTTTTCTGCGCCAAAAAATATTTTTTTTAAATTGTTAATAATGTGCCGGATTTTCAAATTCTATTTGAAGCAGCCGCTAACTTTTATGCTGCTTCATTTACATTTATATCAAAGACATTGTAACGACATGTGTAAACACTTTTCTCACTTTTCGATCTAGGTCAACTGGTAAGTAACACTTACGACTTGTCACATCGTTAACAAAATTTATTTAAATTTCTGAATAATTATTTAGCGAATGCTAATTTATGACTGCAACAATTTGTGTGCAACTGTGTGTATGCCTTGGTGCGATTTTGAAATTGCGATTCTAACACGGATGCAACGAAGCCCTAGAACTTGATGTCATTTGAATTGAAGAATATATATTATATATTTAATTTTAGTTCTGGCTACTGCAAGCAAATCAAGAATGAATGCAATTGTAATATGTTTCAGCATGTGTCAGTCCAACAAATTTATTGTGCTCTTCAATTAAACTATGAACATGATGTAAATTTATTTTGCGCTACACGCGTACATTGGTTCATAGTTTATTCTATGCAGTGATTTGACAATGAAAACCTATAAATTTTTGAACCATTTTGCCAATTCGATTTGCTTTCACTTGCAACAAAGTAGGCGGAATTGTGAGCATTAAACTTAACATGTGATTTCAAAACGAATCTGAATAAAGTATTCGGAACAAAATATTCGAAGGGCTGAAGATAACTTTTTTAGCAGATGGAAATTCAAAAATAATTGTTAAGTATATTTCCAAGATTCTTTTATTTAATTTAATAATTGGGCTTGCTTATTTCTATTTTTCGACGTTAAGTGTCTAAGCCCAGTATCTTGCATAATAATTATGTACTGAAAAGTATTAATACAACACCCAAAGCTAAAACTATAGCAATGGGTCCAGAACTTCGTAAGCTACTCGCTAAGTCCAAAACAACCTTAATAACAATAAAGACTATTTTTTTTAATTTACAATGTTATTCGGGCGCTGAAGACTCCCATATAGATCCTTGAGACTTTAACTGATGTGTGTAGCTGTATTTTTCAAACTAACCTAAAGTTTTTTACATATAAAACCCTAACTGAGCTTAGGTCATAGAATTTATACAACTCATTTTCTATTTTAAAACATTAAGAGACATTTAGATTTTAAAAAAATGATTTTTTATTCTAAATAAAGCATCTTTATTAAACTTTAGTTCTAAATTTTGTAAATATTATCAACATTTTGTGCAAACTTTATACAAATTCATCTAAATCAAAAGTTTACACTTCATCAAATAAGTTGCGACCCACTGTACATGTAAATATTTAAAAACAAAAGTCCAGTACAGGCTATTGTACAATTATTTTGTTTACTTGTCAAAGTGTCTGATATTGTTAGGGGTTGGCCGTGGAAGGGGGTGCCCTGAAAACTTTTCGAAACTTTCCGTTTCAATTTGCGTGCTTCCGATATTTATAAAGATTTTCTTTGACGCAGAGAGAGAGCAGCGTATAATGCAAAATGAAAACTATGAGAGAGCGTAAGTTTGTGTGTGAAGCCCATTGAGCGCAGTCTATCCATTCTGTGCGTGTGTGTGTGTTTTCAAAGCTTCAATTTGCTATTTATAAACGTTGCACATATGTACCAGCTCCCCTTGGGAAACGCTGTAAAATATAGCAACAACAGCAACGAATTTGTTTTGTTCTGTTCAAAGAGAACGAAGACACGACGAGACCATGGACGAGACGTAGACGACGACGAAGATGAACTCGTTGCTTAGCTCACTCACGCTCAGCTCGCTCATTCATGCAAACGCCTGAGTGCGTATGTGTGTGCGTCTATAATCAAAAGCAAAAGCAAAAACACACACACACACACACACACACACACAAACAAATACAGTCGCACTCACACTCATGCAGCAGGCAGCTCGCGCACGTGGTAGCAAAACGTGATGACAAAAGTACAACAACTGACAACAAAACAAACACAAAAAACGTTGTTGTCGACAGCGAGGAAGTTTGACGTTGACAAGCAGAGTCGCTGCTTGTTGACTGCGCAGCTCGCGTCGGCAGCGACGCTGGCGTTAAACAGCGCCTGTTGTTCTGATTGGTGCATTTGACGTTAAACATGCAATGCACCAATGGCACAAGACAGCAGTTGGTCCTGTCAGCTGCCGCCTCCAATTGGTCCTGTTGCCGACTTGTTGCTGGACTCTGGCACCGATCAGCCATGTCGTATGCACGCATACACATGCATTTAAGTACTTGTGTGTACTTATATAAATTATTTAAATATAGCTGCCGCACGGGGCGTATACTCTATGCTTTACAGCCTAGCTGTGACAAAAATGCGACAGCGAAAGCTTTAATGTTTCTATATATACGTATATTTCCAAGTTTACAACGTTATAAATAATTTTTAAAATTGGCTATGTCTAATTTTTTTTTTGCATTTTTTAGCTATTTTTTTTTTAGAAGCTTATAAAAATTACTGTCAATCAATTTTGAATGACATTTATGAAGCATAATTCTTGTGTTGCACATTAAGCTGTTACATTAGTCAAATATTATCATATTGAGTATACGCTAGGTATTACGCTAGGTTTTTAAATATCTAGCAAAAAATGAATATAATTTAATCAGACATTGTAATTGCAACTATTTTCACAGAGCTTGTTGCGGATTCCGTTTCGATTTATTTAACATAAAATGCATACATTAATTCCTACTAATCAGACCCAGGCATGTATAGCTTTTCTTCCTGCTAATAAAAAAATTAATTTAAGTAAAAATTGTATACCATCAGTAATGAAAATATTTGTGTTTTAAAATAGGCTGCTCTGTAAATACCAAGATCACCCAGAAACCCAGTAAGCAGCTAGTCCTTGTCTTTTTTAAACAATTTTGTCAAAGCAATACAAAGAGCCAGGGCCCTTAATAGCAATTTTTTTTTAGTTACTGCGCTTCCTGGTGTGAAGACAATACTCCTTCGTTGTTCGAATTTAATTTTTGTTACAGCGAAATTGTTTAAAAATATTGAAATTTATTTCAATTAAGTTTTGATATATTTTTTTTAGTTTATTTTTTAAAAATTGACAATCATAATTTTAATAATATGTTTCAATAAGTTTTTAAAGATTTATATTCAAAATTCAATATATTGTTTTATTTCAAAAATCAGCTAATGTTTGTATTTATAATTAGAATTTTGAAAGTCATTCTTATTTTTTTGTTTCTAATTTTAAAAACCATTTTAAACACCATATTTTATGTCATTTTAACCTTATTCGTATCGGTTGATTGCCCATAAAAAAGAATATATATCAAAAAAAAAAAATACCTACATGTATAAAAAAAAAACCCGATTTTTAAGTTTCTAGTCATATATACAATTTTTTTCGTATTTTACTACAAAAATTTATACATTTTATGTTTAAAAGCATCGTTTTTTAAGCTATTTATATAAAACTTAAAAAACATTAAATTTAATATATAGGTATAATCGTTGTGGTCCCTGATTTATTAGCTTGGGGCAACCGTAAATCTAAAGCAGCTTATTTTATTTTCTATTGAAGGAAGGAAACCAAATTTTTACAAGTCTAAAATGCTATTAAGAACAAATTACTTTTTTTTAATACCTTTTACATTTTTTATACACTTAATTGGTGTTTGAATTAATGCCACCTAAATATCATATCTTCAACGTCAAAAAATACTAGATTTATGAAATCAAAGTCAAAATTGGTATATTATTGAAAATAATTCCAATATAATATTTGACTAATAATTGTTAAAAATTTACATTTAACTGGCAAAAACTAATAGTTTATTGTCAATTAGCGTATATAAAAGTCCCGGATCAGTCATTTACTGATATTATAGACATTTAATAGACAATAAAAACACACGTACTTACATTATTGAGCATGCAGCACAGCTCGTTTTCCAATTTAAAAATACAATTAATGTTTTATATTTTTTTCATAAATAATGCATTTAATTAATTGAGTATACGCTCAGTATGACTCATAGTATGGATATGCGTTGCCTGATAAGCAGTATATTAATTATATATTTTTTAAGTTGCCAATATGACGCAGCAGTTCTTGCCACACATGTATGCCACAGCACTGTACATGTGCTGCCATTAACTAGAGAATACAAATTACGCATACGTCACGTGTTGCGCACGCATCAAAGTCTGACGCTGCTGCTTAGCTACGCAGTTGTATCTATTGGGTAGGCTAATCAGTTGCCAAAAAAGGCAAAGAGAGTGAGCGCATTGAAATAGCGAGCTGGTTAATTAGATTGGCAATCAAAATGCCGAGCCCTTTGGCCGTGCATAATGCAACTGTAACTGAAGGAATGTGCCAACAAAATGAAATAGCATACTAATAGAAAAAAAAAACAGCAATAACAACAACAAGAACTTGACGAACTTGTAGCTTGTAGCTGTGCTATCTGTTTGTTTGACGCCGTCAGCTATCTCTGGCTATAGCTGTATCTAAAGCGTATAAGTATCTGTAGCTGTAGCTGTGTATCTGTAAGTATGCCAAACGCTGAGCGCGCAACGTGCGCCTGTGTGTGTGTTTGCAGCTTTTGCCGGTCGGTGTGTGTTCCCAACACGTGCTTAGAACGTTGCTAGACGGTTGGTTGTGGGTCATACTGGAATCCGCGTGACTTTGCCTTTGTCGTCGCTGTCGTTTGGACGATTTTCAATAGCTACAAGCGTCGCTGCAGCAGCGCAGCGCAGCTGACGCCAGCGCCCAACGTCAGCGTTTTAACGTAAACGACAACTGCAACGTCATTTGCTTAGATTTTGTTTTTGCTGCTGACAATATTTTTTGGGCATAAAGTTGAAGTTAATTTTTGTGCCATTTGGGAATTAAAAATTGAACTGTTTTTAAATTTAATTATTACTGTAAAAATAAAAAAAATATTTTTTTTTTTACTTTTTTCAATTGCTGCTAAAAATTTCCACTTTACAGTCAAATAAGCTATTTTGAGTAGCCATATACAAAACACACTCCGCGTCATATGAATAATACACTTTTTGTAACTTTATGTTGATAAGCCTTCTACTCTATAAAAGACAGCAGGAAGTTAAAAATAATCCTTTTTAGGTATTAAAAGTATTTCATATATTTTTTTTGGTATTATTCTTAGGTGGGTGGAAAGCAGCATGGTTTTTTAAGATAATTTTTCTATTTTTTTTTTCAAAGAATCTTTATTTGATGTTCAAAATCCAAATAGGTGACGTTATTATAAATATTTTTAGTTAAAAAAAAATTAATTCTTCCAAAGTAAAAACAAAATGGCGCTTGTAGAGATCTACGAGTACATGACCAACTTTCGCAAAGGCCTCCACGGCATAAAGAAATTTTGTTCTTCTTAATCTATGCACCAAAAGCAAGTGAACCACGTAGGTGTTTTCAAAAATTTCAATTTAAAAAAAAATGGCATAAGTTAGAAAAATAATTTGTTTTTTTTTATCATAAAAAATGAGTTGTACAATAAAAAGTTTTTAAATATTGTTTCAAAATTTCAAATCGCTCGGATAAAAATTGACTGAGTTATACGTGAAGCCGTTCGAAAAATTTTTCGGGTCATCATTTTTAGCCCTTTATACACAAGCCCACTAAGTCTAAAATTCCAAATAGTTTCAAAAAAAAAAAAAAAAGCAACGCCTTCGTCAAATACATTAATTGATCCCTTAATCATAGGGATTTTAAGCCGCGCAACCCAAAAAAATAAAAAAAAAAACACCGAACTTGCAAGGGTGCTGAGATAACCTCCAAAGACTTCGTAAATTTTTTTTCGATTTATGTTTTTTTATATGTCACGTGGTAAGTTCAAACCACTTTTTTTGTGGGCCTTTGTAATACTTCAGATTTGTTGTACAATGAAGAGCTTCTTCGAATTTTTTTAATTTTTTGCGAAAATCTAAACGGCTTAGATATAAGTAGCCTGAGTTTTAAGCTAAATTTATTGAGATATTTAAAAATAATTTTCTTTACCAAAGCAGCATTATTTTTATAAAAAATTTAATTTTTCTCCAAAGTATAGATTTTGAGAGTAATAATGGAAAACAATATTTTCCATATAAACATAGTTTGATAAAATATATAAATATATTACTCCTGAGTACTATGAACTACGTTAATTTTTTGAAGGATTTTTGGTATTCCTTATGAAATTTAATTTTTCTACAAATATTTAACTTTTCACTCGTAAAGATAAAAACAAGTGAGCTAGCTTTAGTCAGTACCCCCAGCTGTAATTGTGCCCTCAACTATACAAAACCTTAAGATATACAGTTTTCATCGGCTATTGACAATTACAAATAATAGCTTGAGGCAATTATGTAGATCTCCAAAAACACTAGAATTTGTTGAAGTTCAGAAAATTTTACGGACTAATGCTTTTGAGAGTATTTTAGCTTTTCACAAACAGGTTTTGTTTGGCAGACAAAAAAGTAGAATTTTTAACACCACGATTGTAAAGCCATTCAAACTAAGAATGGGTTCCAACTTAAAAAATATGGCGACAGCGAAAGTATTTCAAAACTGAGTTCAAATGAATCAGAAACTCAACTTCGTAACTTGTTTAGACCCTAAGAAATAAGCTTATAACTGATTTGATTTATTTCAATGTCCAGAATACCTTAATTCATCTCTTACCCTGTGTATACCACAGAATATTCAGAATCGTGGTTATTCTAGTGCCACGGAGTGTAGTGCTGCTCTTTCTAAGCCCTTGCGTATAGCGTCCATGTGTGTATTTATAGGTGTGCACCCTTTTTTAGCTAGCCCACACTCGCTGATATGCAGCTACCTTAACGCTGACGTCGACGTCGCTGCACAGCGACTGCGCTGCAACTGCGTCGGCGCTAAAGCCGCTGGCGACATCTAGCTGTTAGCAATGCCGAGCTGAGCCTCGGCCGGCATTCGGTCGTATCGCGTTCTCATGTCAAAATCGTTGGATTTTCTGATGACAACTGCGCGCTCGGTTTAGAGTGAAAATTGTGTGGAAAAACAAAGGCTTAATGCTAAAAATTGTATTTAAAAAATACATAAAAAAATAAAAATACAAAGAATTTGAAAATAAAAGCACTAAATTGTGGGCAAATTATGAATAATTGCAAAATTGTGCATAGTTATAATATAAACGCGAGTGCAGCTTCTATATATTACTTATATGCAATGCATATGTGTACCTAAAGTGTTTCTATACAAAAGCAACAATTGTGAAAATAATTTATTGTGTCTGCGTTTGTGTATTTGTGTGTGTTTAGAGCTTTTTGTTAAGCACAATTTGCGAAAAAAAAGTGCAAATTTTAAAAAAAAATATTAATAGGAAAGCAAACATAAATAATAAACTGCTGTGTATAAAACGCTTAAGACGCGTTTTTAGATACTTTAAATATAAAATAAGTTCAAAATAAGCCTACAAAGTTATGGATTACATTTCAAACAGCTTAATTTAATTTAAACTTTTTTTTTTTACAAAATACACACAAAATTCATTTGTTTTTTGCAATACAAAATAATTTAAAACTATAATAAAGCAACGGCAACAAAAAATGCAACTTAAATAAGAAAAGGTATTGAAAAGGCGAAAATTAAAAATAAATTTTAGTTTTAGTTAAAAAAAAAAGTAATGTTATGTTTACACAAAATAATTTCAATTGATATAAATAATGGATTTAAATAATAATTGGCTTATATTAAAAATAAATATTTCAAATACATTTAATTACAAGCTATTGATTTTTTTAAAAATATTTTTGGGCCAACATTTTATGAATTTTAATAATAAAAACTAACTTTTTATATTTTTAAAAAAAAATTTGTAAGAATTATATATATTTTAATTTATAACATTTGCTACAGCACTCTTTTGTGCATATAGTTTTTTTTTTTAAATTATGCATCTTATTACAATTAATTGAATTTAGTGCAAATAATAACAATGCCTTTTCTTATTC
Source organism: Chymomyza fuscimana (assembly GCA_949987675.1). Classification (NCBI taxonomy): domain Eukaryota; kingdom Metazoa; phylum Arthropoda; class Insecta; order Diptera; family Drosophilidae; genus Chymomyza; species Chymomyza fuscimana. The sequence continues at coordinate 5,518,127 of OX465089.1, forward strand.
CTACAAAAAATCACATTTAATCAAAACCAAAATATTTCATGCACATAACAATAAAAAACTCATGTAAATTATTATAATTTTATTAACAAGAAAATTATTTAAATTTTACATTTCACACAAGCTTAAACTGCATTAAATGCCTTAACTATCATTAAATATTTTTAAGGGGAATCAAATGATTTGCCTTTGCAGATATTTTTTTGACATAATTTCATTAAAAATAAAAAACCATAAAAAAAACATTTTTGATTTTTGAAATATCAACAATTTTTTAAGCAATTGATTTAATTTTTAAATATTACTATTTTCAGTTTTATTTATTGTCAGGTCAGAAAAATCATAAATTTTTTTTTTTAGACATTTTTTTTTATATAATGAGAGCAAACATTTTTTAATAAATAAACTTATTACTGAACATCAAAAACTTATGCATAAATATAAAAAAAACTCTAGAAAAATATAAAATTCAAGTACACATCAATTCTTGGTTTGCAGTTTTCTTTATCAATTTTAAATTTTTTTTTTCATAATTATCGAAAATCATAAATTTTGTACAAAAATTGTTTAAAAAGTATTCCAATCTCCTCACAAATTCAACCTACATCCATACTCAATAGTCCATAACCAACATCTGCTGGCAATCGCACAATTCTTAATCGGCTTAACATGATCTCTAACTAATTCGGCTTTTCAAAATGAAAGCACAATATTTTCAGCTATGTTTAAATCTACAAGCCGCTAAGAAAAACTTATCGATAACCATATCTATACATCAGTGTAGCAAAAAAAACACAAAAAAAGTGTATACAAACCTTAAAAAAGAAAAACAGTGCAAAGTGTATTGAAAATGCGCAAAACTCAATTAAATTTAATTTTGCATTATAGCAAATATAATCTAATAAATATTTACAAGTATTTGTTGACCTAAAAACTAAAACAAACTACGCCTATATATTGGGAAAAAAAAACTTTAAAACAAAATGGCGTCCGAGGCAAATGCTTGCGCAAATTTCTTTGCGCAAGAACATGCAAATGCAACACTGTCCCAGTATTTCCAGCAGCTCAACTCTCAAGTGGCAGCTGCTGCCGCTGCAAATGGTGGCAACAATAGCAACAACAACAGCAGCAACAGTGGCGGCAACAGCAGCGCCAATAGCGACAGCGGCATTGATGGCAGCCTGACAGGATCTTCGGGTTCCTCGCTGGAAAATCACAGAAGCAGCGTCAGCAGCAATGACTCCAGCAAGTCCAGCTCTGGCGGAGGTGCTGGAGCTGGCGGCGCCACGGCAGCTGCAGCTGGCGCCAGTAGCAACACCAGCGCCTGGGCTTTGCAGCAGCAACAACAGCAGCAAGCGGCGCTGCAACATCAGCAGCAGCAGCAGCAGCAGCAGCAACAACAACACCTACAACAGCAGCACGCGCAGCAACAACATGCCGCAGCCGTAGCTGCTGCACAGCAACAAATGCAGCATTCACATCACGCGCAGCAGCAGCAACACGTGCAACAGCAACAACAACAACAGCAGCATGCGCATGGTCAACATCCACATCATGCGCATCCGCTCCATCAGCAGCAGCAGCAACAGCAACACCAGCAGCAACAACAACAGCAACAACAACAACAGCAGTTGGCGCATACACTCTCCTCTGCCGCCGCTGTGGCTGCTGCTGCCCCCAATACCAATACGCATTCCATTTTTGGCACCGGCAACTTCCACTACAAGACCAACAACTCCTGGACACTGCCCACGCTCAACTATCAACGCCTCTACAATGAAAGTCCGCATTATCAGCGCAGCAGTTTCATGCACGCCCAGGAGGGCGCTGGCGGCAATGTAGTTGCAGCAAATCCTGCAACCGGTTGCAATGTGACAGCAGCGGCTGCCAGCAATGGAGGCAATGCCAATAATGCTGCAGACAATAATGGCGGTAACAACAATAATGCCAATGGTGGCAACAACAACAACAACAACAATAATAGCAACAACAACAACAGTGGCAACAATGTGCCCACCGTGCAACATGTGGCCAATGCAGTGGCCGCCGCAGTTATAGCCAACGAGCATCAGAATCATTTGAACAGCTTGAAAGCGCGTTTCCAGCCATCCAGTTCAGGTGGGTTAAAAATTCACTTAGGGTGGCAGCCCTGAATATAAACTGCAGCAATCCTGGCGCTTAGATCGCTTATGGCCAGTTTATACTGTCAGCTATTGGAATTTAAAATTTTTGAATGATGGCAACACTGTTTGCTCTGAAGCAAAAGTTGCAGCAAGCCTTCGGCCATTCAAAAATAGTTTTTACTGCCGACATTTAAATATAACGCTTAATTGAAAATACCACTGCGGTGGCAACCCTATTTTAATTAAGCACAAGTTGCAGCCATACTTAACAGTTTGCACTGCCGATATTCAGAAATATCGTTTAATTGCAACCCTAAATTTACGGAGTGTTCCGTTTACAGTGGCAATATGTAAATATTGTTTCCATCTTCAGGGTGACAACTCTGGAAGAGCTTCAGGCAGTTGGTCTGGCATATGATCAATGGGTTCATGGTGGAATCATATAAGGTGGTGTCGTTCGTAAAAGCTGATCCTTATTGTATGTAGTGTGTGAGTGCGAGTGAAAGGTCAAAAACTTTTTTGTTGTGAAAGCTCTTGTGAAATTGCTTTGTTAGTGTGAACGAGAAAGATATATTTTTGTTGAGAAATGAGCGAGCGAGCATTCGGACGACATCACTTTAATATTCCACCATAATTGGGGTCTTTACAAAGATTTTGAGCTTATTTGCGAAAAAGCTTTTGCAAAATTCTCTCTTTGCTCGGATTACTGCGACTCTTTTTCAAAAACGTTTTCTCAGTACGAGAGGTTTTCCAAATTACCTTTTTTGGGTTAACAAAGTATAGCCGTTGAGTAATATTTGCATTGTATTATGGTTAAACTTTAAATAAATAAAAAAACTGAAGAATTCACAAACATAGGTACACATTATAATATTTAGAAGATGAACTAGATTCTCTATTCAGCATATTCTACTTGATATAAACATAAGCCCAAACAGTTTGGATATTGTAAAAACCCTATTACAAAAGTGAAACTTTAGCTACGACTGTTTTTAAGTTCTCTTGTTTGGTTGATCAATGGAAGTTGTTCCTCATGTTTGAATACTTTTATATAACCTGAAAATAGTTTGTTTAGTCTAGCCTTCTTAAGTGTTTATAATTGTATTAGTCTCCTTGTAGATACTACGCAACAGAATCATTATGCGTGTATCTAAAGGTTTAGGGTTTTTTCCTATATACAATCTCACGCATTTAAAATACAACAAAACGGAATATAATACGATATGAGACTGTCACATGATCCCGTATGCATCACAATTAAATTTACTCTCTAATGTAAGCAAAATTTTGCGCTCAGTTCGTATAGGACTCAAATTTTCACTCAATTATATGCACTCTTAGCTGTAAAAAAGCAAAGTTGCCCAATTCGGCTTTTCATTATTCCAACAGAGACACTTTGCTCTCCTTCGCTCAGGAGTGATATTCTCAGCTTGTTTTGACTGAGTGCATAAACTGGTGCTCACTTGTAGCTTGTAGAGTGAACGAAGCGAGATGTATATAAAGCTTGGGATACGAATTATTCAGAGCTTACTAGCTTTATATGACAGAATCTTGAAAAGGTCTAAAACAAAAAAGAGTTTCCAACACAATTAGAAAGCAAGATTGGAGATTACAGAAAAGATCATGATTCAAAATTTAATTTCGAGAAACGACTATTATATGACAATCAAAAAGTGGATAAATGCTGGAATAAATATTTCGAGCTAAAAGAAGCCTATGTGCATAAACAAAAGATTTAATTTTGAGTTACTTTTTCGAACATTTTGACTTAAAAAAGTATTGTTTGTATAATTGGTATAAGTAATTGATCGTGTCAAATATTTCTATTTCAAAAACCAGAAGCTAAAAAAATTACATCAAAGTTTTTCTGATTTCACAGCGAAGAGTATAACAAAAATGGCAACTTTCGCAGTTCAAAATATTCCGCACGGAATCACAAAACTGCATTTGGGATTTTTTTTTATATGCAATTTTGTTGGGATATCCCATTTGGAATTTTTTTTTTATATGCAGTTTTGTCATTCCGTGCGAAATAATTCGAACTGCGTATAGGCCTTTAATCTTCAAATATTTGCTTTAATGAGCAAACAAAATGTTCGGCCAAATATTTGCCATGGTATAGCACTAACGAAAAAATGACTTCATTACTGGAAAATTAAAATTATATTTAAACTAGGCTTAGTGAAAAATTTGGCATAGCTTTGGTGCAAACATTTGATCACACTGACCAACAAATATTTGAGCAAATACATAAAAGCATTTTGAGCAAATATTTGCTTCGTGTAATACTAGCATTATACATATTTGTGTTTGTATTTGAAGGGCTTACTTTAAAGCGAGTTAAAATAGCGAAGCAATAAAATCGGTGATATGTCTGCATTTATATATGGGACATTTATTTTTTTATATACACCTTCTATGCTCCACGTAGGAGTCAAGAATATAAGTAGTAAAAAGATATTCTGTTTCTACACGGTAGATATATCCTAGAAAAAAACCGTGTAGAAAAGACATAAGCTTAAACCTTAAGTTGCTATGAAAATAAATGAGGAACTAACTAAATTATTAAAACTGAAAGATTAGATTAATAAAAATGAATATTTTCCTTTAAAATTTTAAACAAATAGCTTTTTTCAATCGTGCTTATTTTTGCTAAATTTTTTTGGAGCAATTTATTTCAAAACCGTTTAAATAAAAAAACAAAAAACCAAAATGCGTGTAATTTCTTTTAATTTTTTTTTTTAAGGAAATTAAAGCGTTTTAGGAACTAGTTGAAAAATGTACTACTTCAGTCTTCTAATTGGGAGCTTTTCTACTAATATTTTTGTGTAGCGATTATTTTGAAAAAAAAAAATGTTTAAAGGTTGTATCCAAAATTCTAAAAAATAAAATAAAAACAAATTTCATGCCAATCAAAATTCTAAAGTCGTAAAGATTTGATTGCCAATACACGATAAATATATTTTTTTTAAATTTCTATAAAATAAAGCTGTTTTATTTTTTAAGGGCTTTTTTACAGCCAACATTTTCAGTTGCTGATATCATCAGCAGTTTGCTGCTGAAAAAGTTTTACCTATAAAGCTTGTTTGAAGTTCGTCTCGCACACGTGAACAATTATGGGTCTAGTTTTCTAAGGGCTTTCGTGTGAAAATGTGCATGTAGGGATGTGTACGGTAGATAATAATATTATTAATATGTTACTTCTGGGCGTGTTCCCATTCTATGCAGTGCTGAAGTTAGCACAGTAATTTATGCATTTTAATATTAGTCTTAAGTCACTTTTAAAAACTATATGTTTATTTTTTTTTTTTGCCTAATCATTTGACAACTGACAAGCATTTAACGACCTACATCAAATTGCGCCGCATTTTTATGGCTTTGTAATCAAGGGAGTGTACATAGTATTATTCACATGGTTATCAATGACTTTTTGAACTGCCTACTAAAAGCAAAATAAAACAATTCTGAAAAACTTACTTGTTCTGGAAATGCCGACTATGCATGCAAATTGTAATTTTCTATAGCTAAACGCAAGTAAAGTTTGTTGTAATATAATTAAAGCTGTAAAATTGTATTTAACAAGACGTAAAATTTTATTTAAGATTAAATTTGATAAAAGTTTGTTTTAAAAAAGGTTTTCGTTTTAAGAAGTTTTGCAGATTATTTTTTTGTTTTTTTTTTTTAATCTTATTTGCTGTTTAAACAAAGCTTTTGAAAGCTTTTATGCTTTCATTTTCTGAAATCGAAAAAGAGACCCAGTCGAAATCTAAAATGGAATCACTATTGACAAGTATTTTCAGTTAATTATAAAATTATTTTTCACAATAAAAAAAAAAATTTTTCTGTAAATTGGACTTACAATTTTAATTAAGGCATAGAAAATGTAAAAAAATTTCAAAGTTCAGTTTTAGAGTACTAAAAGATATTTTCGTAAACATTTTTTTTTTTTAATTTTCTGGGCCTTAAGTAACATGTTAAATCTAATCTCTAGAAATATTGTTTACTATTTATATATTTACTTTTTTATAAATTTAAATATATAATTAATTTATATAAATAAGTTTTGCTTGTTTTTAAAGAGTAGTCTCAAATTGAAAATCAAATTTAAGAAATTTTTGGTTTTCGTTAATTTATTTATATTATTTTTTTTTTTTTTTAATTAAAAACAAAGTCAGTTTTTGCTTTATAATACTAAAAGCTATTTTTACAAAAATTTGTTTCCCCTTTTATGGCCTACCTAATTTGAAAAATTTTGTTACAAATATGTTACTATAATTTTTTTTTTTATAATAAACACATATTTTTTTGTTGTTTTTAATTTAAAAAAATTTGTTTTTTTTATTTTATAATGCAAATAATCAAAAATACATAAATTTTTATGAATCGCAGTTTTCTAATTTTTGACCACCAATCTAGCCTGATTAGCTTCAGATATTGTTTTTAAATTATAGTTATAAAAAGTATGCAAAGTTTTGAGGCACACATATTTAAATGCCAGTAACTTTTGGTAGGGAAAAAAATTTAAAGCTATGGGAAGGATATTCACAATTTTTGTAGTATTTAATATGCCTTTAGTACAAAGAAAAGAAAAAAGCGAAATTTAATTTTTTGGGTCGTGCATTATATTTGCCATTTGAATTTGGGCTGTTGGCATTTTTTTCGTGTTTTTTTTTGGCACTCTAAAAGGCTGCGGATTTTGTGCCACTTTTGTGTATTAACCCTTTGGTCAAGTCAATGCATTTGCCTTGATTAGATTTTGGCCAATGCCATTTTTGTGCCACTGCTGCAGTTGGCCATAGCTGAAAAAAAAATACCAAAGAGCACAGTTCATATTTAGGCTGATGAAAGCAAACAAAATGAAATCTGTAGCTACAAAAATTTCCATATATAAAATGCATATTGAAAATTAAATGAATGCTAAAATGACATCAAATTTATTCGCTGCCATATCAATGACATCGCTCATCATCATACAGATTGATTTGCATTTACATTTTGCAGTTGACAACGCCTACAAAGTAATAAACAAAAAAATATATAAAACCAAAATAAAAAGAGAAAAACCAAAAAATAAAAAAAGTAAAGGCTAAAATCGTTCAACAGTGCTGGTGAAATTTTATTTTCAAGTTGATTGCAAACAAGAGTTAAAACATGCAAAAGTTTTGCATATTCTTATACCAATGTAAAGGTAGCAGCTATACGGGAAACCAGCACAGTGGTACAGTGTTCACTTGAGTAGCAAAACAGAATGATAAATTGAAAAATAAGACTGAGCGTAAAATAAATATCGACGACGATATTGAAATATTTCTGACATTGGAAGGCTCAAGTGCTTTCTTTCAATTTTTTCGAATTTCCAGTTTTGAGTTTTCTATATAGACGTGAAAAATCATTGTACATACATAAATTATGAATTATGATAGTAGTTAGAAGATATAAATTGAATAAGCTTACAAAAAATGGAAATCGGTATCGAAGTCCGAGACATGCATGAATATTTTGAATATTATTTCAATAAAAAGTTGTATAGTATAGAACAATCTTTCGCTTTCCTTCTCTTTTTTATAAATAGCCAGAAATAGAAGACAACAATCCGGAAACAAATACTCTTTAAAAATTATACATCGATTATGGAAATATCGTTATAGATTATAGCTATACACGCAGAGAAACAGTGTCTTGAATACTCTTACTAAGAATTCTAAAAAGCTTAAATATCGCGTGTTAAATTTGTCTATATATTTGCTGTACCACTACTCAGTGCAAAACTAATAATTTTTCAGTGAAAATTGCAAACTTATGACCTTTTACAGACACTAGCCCACAGTGGGCGCATCAAAATTGCAAGTGTACGAATATGAACGCTTTTATGTGTGTGTTTTTTTAAGGGGAAAGCAGCTCTATCCATGGGGGGTTATTTTGGTCATGACTATGACAGCTGCGGCCAATTCAGCGCAGTGGGTGGGCCAAGCCTCAGACCTCTACCCAAAGTGGTGTATTACCATGTGGGTGTGCGAAATTACCTTAATAGACTTACATACATACCCTTTTATATACTATTAACAATGTCACTTTTAATTTATTTCAATAATGATTTTTTTTTCATCTGCTCTTTACAGGTAAGCTAAGCGCTCAACCGTTGTTGGTCTTGTTTAGTATTTGTGTATTTATTTTGTGCCCGGTGCGCGTTCAATATGACAAGCGACTGCATCATCTGTAAAACATTTTGTTATGTGCCTCCTCATTGTAGACACTATTGGTAAGCCATAGCAGTAAAAGCAATTTAAGCAGCAGTACGAGGGATGCTTTGCATATTTCGTATATAGAGAAAAAAAAAAAAAACAAAATAAATTAACAACAAAAGTTATCAACGAAATATCTTAGACAGCCCTCGTACAAACGCAAAACACAGCTGTTTAGACTTAGTTTACAAGCGTATAGCCTCTTCATCACTTGCTACTGTTGCTTTCACTCAATTCACTGAGCTAAGCGCGCTCAAAAAGCTTGCGCTCAAATGCCACTCAAAGTCAGCGTTGCGCTGACTGCGCTGCCTTGCGAAAAACTAACCAAGCTGTGGAAAATCTAGCTAACACTTCCGCATACAATTGACTCTCACGACTGCCATACGAAGCGTAGCGGCAGCTTTTAGTCAAACAAACACACACACTCATACACACACGCGACGAACTTTGGCAGGCTGTGCGCGAAAGAAAGTAAACAGCAAAATACGCAAAAAAAAATAAAACTAAAACAAAACGCAGCGTTGAAATGTGAAAGAGCAGGCAAAAGACAAAAACCGCTGCGGTTGTTGTTGTTGTTGCTGGTTTCAAGTTTGCCTTTGACGCCGACTGCGCAGTCGCACTCAGTTTTTGGCTGCGGCTTCAGCTACGGTCGCTTTGGGGCTTTTGGGCTGCGTTGCATGAGACGCGCGCGTTCACTCAACGTTCGCAGTCCGGCGGCAGCGGTTCGGTTCACGGCTCTTCACACATAGCTCAGCAAAAGCAATACTCTGCCACTGCTGCTGCTTTCGAATTGTGCAACGTCGTGCGAACTTGTGAACTTTCGTTTTCGACTCTTGCATATGGAAGTGGTATCGATCAAAAACATACACTGCGTGTTTAAAGTTTTCGTTAAGCAATATTAGACTGTAGCTGGTCTAAGAGCAGTGCGCGACAGATCTCAGCAAACAAAAAAGTATAATAATAATTATAAAAATCAACAAAAAGGCGTCAAATGTCAAAAAGCAATGTGAAATTAGCAAGGCAAATAATCCAATACAAATTTGAATAAATAAAGCAAAGGCAAAGCAAAAAAGAGTATACAATACAATTAACGTATAACGAAGCAGCAAAGAGCAACTACAAGCTTGTATGACATTTTCCAAAAGAGATCTCTACTATGCCAAATTGTCAAAAAATTTTTTTTGTTTTATCTGGCAATTCTGAAAACTTTTTGAAAATTAAAAATAACTAAAACTAGATTTTCACTAGCTGCTATTTAAAAATTACTCCTTTATTATTCTATGCTCTTTAAGTATACACTAAAATTTAGAAATTAATCAAGAAAAACTTAAAAACCCCCCGCTGCTAAGTAATCAAACAAAATTCGCGCTACAGCGTCAATTATAGGATAGCTGAATCAAAGCATTGTCGCCAATAAAGATAGTGCACACAACAAAGTTGACAACAACAACGACAAATAGCAAAAACATAAAGCAAATTTGCTTTGCTGCTATTTAATTCAAGGTCAAACTTTTCTCATTCAAACGATTCCATGCGCTTTAAGCAACAACAATAACGAGAACCCCTTAAAGCGACAGACCGGCCCAGCCGCAGCCCAAACAAGTACGCGAAATAGTTGAAAACGACACACACAAAAATAAATAAATAATAATAGCGTAAAATAAAATTTAAAAAAAAACAACAAAAAGCAAACAAAACGGCGGGCATAATAAAAGCACTGTGCAAAAAACGTCGCGAAAATTAGCAAAATTGTACAACAACAAAAGAGCGAGAGAACGTGAGCAAGAATTTTTGCAAGCTCATGTTGCGTGCTCTCCAAAAAGTCACGCGCAAGCGCGCTCTTTAAAGCGCCGCTTAAAGCTTCAAATAGCTATTGTTTTTGTTGTTCTGGCTGTCAAACAATTAGAACAGAGCAGCAGCAGCAGCAGCAACAACAACAACAATAACAATAGCTGTGATGCGCGTGCATTAAGGCGCGTGCGCATGTGTACGTGTGTGCGTGTGTGTATGTGTATAAGTGAGAAAACGCGCGTGTGATAAAAGCTCTTTAAGCGAGCAGAAGCTGCACGCTTAAAGTTCAAGAATTTCATTTTGTAATTTCATGCAACAGCCGCAACAGCAACATCAACAACAACGTGCAAAATGTTTCTATATGTTTTAGTGCAAAAAATGATAAAACAATTATAACCCATAAATTAAAGCGTAATTATTGACATTTAGTGTGACCCCAAGGCAAACTTAGTGGCAGTCATGCGCATGGACTATCAATTGCCACCGCCAGCTTTGGCTTTGCAACAGCAGCAGCAGCAGCAGCAACAACAACAACAACAGCCACACAATAGCCTGCAACATCAACAGAATCAGCTACAATTGCTGCAAAATGTGCAGCAACAACAACAGCAGCAGCAACACCAGCAACAACAACAAATGCTGGGCAACATGTCACAAACAGCCGCCTTGCCACCGTTAAGCAGCCTGCCACTGCAGGTGGTGCACAATTTGCCGCATTTATTGGCAGGCAACAGCAGCAACAACAACAACAACAACAGTAACAACAATAGTAATCTCAATGGCAATAATGTTGCCTGCAACAGCAACAACAATGCTGGCAATGCAAATAATCAGCTGCTGCGCAACACTATGCAACATGTGGTCAATGCGCAACAACAACAGCAACAGCAGCAACAGCAACAACAATTGCTCAATAGCCTGACCAATGGCAATGGCAACAACAATAGTGGCAACACTGCCGGCCTGCAACTAAATGGCAATTCGGGCCTGCCAGCGCCCACGCAATTGTTGCAACATCATTTGCAACATTTAGCGCATGTCAATGTGAACGCTGCAGCGGCTGTTGTGGCTGTCGCTGCCAATAATCTCAGCAACAATTTGCAACATGGCAGCAATGGTAATAGCAACAACAACAACAACAATACCACTAATAATAATAATACCTTAATCAATCACAATAATCTCAATATAATCATTAATAATCATGCCGCCAACAACAACAATAATAACAACAACAACAACAATCCAGCCACACCAAATGCAAATCTCACAGCAGCAGCGACGCTTGCAGCAGCCGCAGCAGCAGCAGCGGCAAATCCCAATGCAAATACGGCTGCCACAGTGGCACAACAGCAACAGGCGCATGAGAATAGTTTGGTCAATAGTTTGGTGGGCGTCATCAATAACAACAACAACAATAATGCAACAAACAACAACAACAACAACAACAATGGCGGCAACAACAACAACGATGACAACAATCGCTGGACACAATTCCAAGTGCAGCAGCTGTGGAAGCAACATGCAAACTACTTGAACGGTATGCAAAGCTCATTCACTCACTATCTCGCTCTCGAGTTAAGCTGGCGGAAAATTGGAAAAACTATTTCCTCAATGCAAAAAAAAAAAATAGTGCTTATAAAAGGGGAAAACCTGGCATTTTCTTTTAGCATTTGTCAAATTGATTGTACACTTGACTAATTATCGCGACCCTGAGAGCAGCAAACGGCTTAAATCGATTGTGCTGCGGTTTTCCAAAGTGGGTTCTTTTTTTTTTGGTTTAGGAAGGTGTTGCATGTAGGTGTTATATGGATTCAATTAAAGCACTTCCGCATAAAATGTCTGGCGCACTAAACCGTTTTATTGGACTCGTATTTTATGAAATAACCATTTCCAAAACATAGAGGTCTACAAAATTTTGACTTTTGGCCTAGTTAGCTTAAAAAAGCTCTTCACTCGATTCATAAAACAAAAAATTTATTTTCAGTAACAAACATAAAAATTCTTAATTTCAAAAATTGCTTTTAAACTTTTAGTAAATTAAATACAGTTGGGGGTATTCCGCTTGCTTTGGTGTTGACGAGTTGCGCAAAAATGCAACAGTCTAAAGCGTGAATGCCCTTTTTGATCAAGAAATACTTGTTCAATCTAGTTAACTTTATTAAAAGCCGCTTTGTTTACTTTTTTGGAACTTTTCGTATCAACAAATAGCTAAAAATCCTGGAATAATGTAGTGTTGAAAATAGAGCTGAGCGTGAATTTTACAACACTAGCTTAAAAGGCTAAGCCGTGAACGCCTTTGTTGAACAAGACACTCTGCTTTAAGCTAGTTAACTTTATTAAAAGCCATTTCGTTAACTTTTTTGACACGTTTTCCGAAATAATGTAGTGTTGAAAATGCTGCTGAGCGGTTATTTTGCAACACTTTCTCCTCAACTCAACAGCAAAACACTAGAATAGGGTCAGGTTTAGTTGAGAGTTGACTCTATGCCAGTGGTGGGCAGTCTCTCATTTTACATAACTCGCGAGGCTATTGCATCAAAATCTGCCTCACCGCAGTCGGCTCATCCACGGCTCTCTCGTTTTTGCTTGATTGCGGTTCTTGCTCTCTCGTGCGCTTCTGCTTACTGCGCTATTTACTCACACAAAGAAATGTTTGCTTGTATAAGTTTTGCCCACCACTGCTCTATGCCATGTATATTTTTTTGTTGTAAATGAGCTCAACTTTTTAAATTCTGAACTAAAGAGCAAGCGTGAATACCTTAAGTGCTATTTTCTAAACCTTTTCGTTTAGTCATGTTACAGTGAACTTTTTTTGTTCCTGTTTATATCCTTTGGAAATATTTTTAGATTCATGCTGTTAAGAAGTTTGGTAGTTTTCAAACAGCGAGAGACGAACGCTTTTTAATCCCAATGCAATGTTAATACCTATAACTATGCCAGATAATACTTCAAAATGTTTTTCAAAACTCAATTTAAAAAATTCAACATACTATGTATTAATAGCATTTTTTTTAAATTCCCTATTTATTTATTGCATATGGGCATTTCCCAGAAAATGTTTACCAAGGGGAAACCAAACTTTAGAAAATCTCTACAGAAATTTTTTTGCAGCCTTGTCAGAGCTAATTTTTCCTTTCTTGTATTTATTGAAAAAATTGTTTCCTCAAAAACTTACACGTGCTGCTTTCATAATTTTGTTCAGTTCTTGGGGAAATTAAACATTACGTATACGTAATAAAGAAGTTTTATATGATTCATACTTTGTAGGCGTCTATTTATATTGCCTACAAAACTTTTCATATGCTGTTTGGGCAAAACAATAAGACCTTTTTTGGGCTCTAGCTACCCTGCGGCAAACTCTGGTCCAACCTTTTGGCATTCAATCTTGCGGCAATCTTTTGGCGAACTCTCGACTCTCTCGCAATCATTTCACAATCACTTTTGCTTTCAACTTGAATGCGCTGCAAGGGCCAGCAGCAGCAGCAGCAGTAGCAGCGGCAGAGTTGCTCTGGCGACAGTTTTTCGGACAACTTTCGTTTCGGCGGGGTGCTTTCCCATATTGTGGTACTTGTAAGAGACCCCCGAAACTCTTGTTATAGCTGACCAAGACCAGACCAAGACCAAGACCCAGAGCAAGCGCCGGAGCAAAAGCCAGTTGGGCCCACAGGCCATTTTTTTTTTCTGTGTCTCTTTCTTTGCTTGTTTTGCTTTGTCTTGGTCAGTTTTTGGTTATCAAAAAATTTTATCTGACAATTGTCGGCGTATTTTGCTTTTATTGTGCAGATAAAGACGGGTTTTAGTCGGTCGGTCGGTTGGTCCGGATCTACAATGTCTGCTAAATCGCACGATCTCGCTCGCTCGCGCATAAAAGGGCAACATTTGTGTTGTTATTGTTGCTGCTTGTGTCGCGCACATGTGACATTGCGGCATAATTTATATGTGTCCAAAGTAGCAGCAACAACAACAACAGCAACAACAGCAACAACAATAACAACGAACAACTACAACAATATCAAAAATTCATATAAGTTTACCTGCCGAAAATGCGTTTTTACTTTCATTGAGCGTCGCTGTTGATGTTGGCAGCGACGTCGCTGCTTCGCTCTGCCGGCTTAGCAACATCACAAAAATTAACTTTCACTTTTTCGGCAGTTTTTAAATTCATTTCTTTTTTTTTTATATACATAAATTGTTTTTTTTTTTGTTTTTTTGGCTGTTGTTGGAGTTGATTTTGGCTGCTGCTGCTGCTTCTTCTTCTTTTAAATGTGCCCCAACTCAAAGAGTGGGAAATATTATCAACAAAAAGAAAACAAGAAATGAATATTAAAGAAAAAAAAAATATATATAAAATGTCCATTTATTCGAAAGTTTAGTCCAATAATTTGTTAATGCGCATAATTTTGTGCATTTTCCCTTTGAAATAATATTTATTATTTGTCTGTGTTCGAAACTTTTAAGTTTTTGCGCTTAAATCAAAAATTTGCATTTAAAATAAATAGCTAGAAGCCCTTTTATGGTTGCAACTTTTGTAGCCAAAATTTATATATACTAACAAAGTATAAAATTAAGGTGAATTGGTTTAATTATTATATAGCGAAAGTGTTTAGGTTTAGTTAAAGATCTGCTGCTCTTAAAATAGCGCTGTTATTCGTATTACTTTTATGGTATCCATAGAAATTAATTAAAATTCAGATAAAATCGCAAGTCTTTAAAGAGCCACCATAAGGTGTGGTTTGTTGTTCTTTGTTGGGGGTGTGCTTGACATCTTTTTTTCAAATATTTAGTCAAAAACTTTCATGACTTTAAATATTAATAGCTTGCTTTGACTTTAACGCCTACATGAACGAGACATTGGCACATAGATGGCGCCATCTAATAAAATCCTATTTACTTTGGAGCATACTTTAAATCAGTGATGGGCAGTCTCTCAATTTACATAACTCGCGAGGCTATTGCACCAAAATCTGCCGCAGCGCAGTCGGCTCATGTACGGTCCAAGTGTGTGAAATCTCTCGCTCGTTTTTGCTTAATTGCGGTTCTTGCTCTCTCGTGCGCTTTTGCTTACTGCGCTTTTTACTTACACAAAGAAATGTTTGTTGGTATGAGTTTTGCCCATCACTGCTTTAAATGTCAGAGCCTTCTAGATGGACAATCGAGTTTACTCCCAAAAATGCATGCAAAATTTAACTGCAGTCTTATCAACAACTAAAAAGTTCTTATCAATTTTCGCTACTGTTTACAGAGCTTTTCATTTAAGTGCGCTAATAATGCGTCTAATCACAATACATACAAACTGCAATGCACTTCCTTTCGTGCTTTTCAACGCAAAACTCTTATCTGGGCGTTATTTTTGAACTGTTCGTCAGGCCCCAAGTGTGTGTGTGTGTGCGTGTTGGCCACTCACTTGAAATGCATTTCAGGCATGCACGAAAAACATGTCAAAAGACAAATTGGCAAGTGAAACAAAGGCGGCAGCAGCATTGACGCTGCCGCAGTCCACTGTCCATTGTCTCTGCCACAACTGCGTCGCCGTCACACACTCACCCAGATATGCGGCCTGCCAAAATGCAACGTATTACAGTTACTTCAATCAAGACTTAAGTATTGGCTAGCCGCTAAATGCAGCCGCAGTCGCTGCCTCTGCTGCAGCCGTCTTACGCGCAGATTGCGGACAAATGCGCAGGCGACTTACAGTGGTCGAAATGATAGCTGTGCGTGGAAAAAAATCAAAAATTTGCAAAATATTCAAAGACCTTATTTTTCAATAAAATATTTATATTAGTACCTATATTTTTTATTTGCAATCTGTCAGATGAGACATTCAGCAACTTTTATAATGTAAGGTTAGCTTAATTGATTAAGTTTGAAACCAGAACTTTTGTAAGTTATAAAATATATAAAGAAAATATAGACGCAATTTATTTTTTTGCTGTGTGCTGTTTTTAAATTAAAGAAAGTTGTTCATTTTAGTATTCCCTTTCTTTGCCGAATTTTTTTTAGAGATTTTGTGACTTTTTCTAATTTTTAGGACAATTTTGCAATCAATAAATTTATGATTTACAGCAAATTTATTAAGGCTAGCTTAGAGAAAAGTCGAACACTAAGTCCTTCAGCTTCGGAAAAGTGGTGGTTGATTTTAATTGTGTGTTAAAGGTTGATGATTTTAGGGTATTTCGAATAATCTTTTCTGTATTTTGTGGTTCTGTGCTGGAGAGCAGTTCTTTAGAAATGTTGTTATGCGAGTTGCACAATCTTTTTTTTATTAACTATTTTACCTGTTCCCCGTAATGGCTTCTTCATAGCAGAAAACTTCCTACGAGGCACTCGATAGATCATTTTATATGTTATTTTTTAGGAAAAGCTGTTGAAATTAAAAAACTTTTTGGACATTTTACAATTACTGTAAGATTGGAAATAAATTTTAAAGAAACTAGCTTGAAAAGATTTCATTTTTAAGTATTCTTTTTTTAGGCTAATTCTATTATTCTAAAATTGTGTTTACTGGTTAAAATATGTTTAAATTGACTTTATTGATGTCTAATATTTTGCTCGATTCCCCAAAAAAATATGGAATTGAAGTACTGAGTATTTCAAAAAACTCGATACCGATTCGTTTCGATTTGCCAAAAAAAAAATCTATATCGACGGTATCGGTATCGAGTTTTTGACGATTTTGTAAAGCAAGAATTAAACTAAATGGAGGTGGTTGCTCAATGAAGAAACCAGAATTTTCTAATGTTCATATTAAATTGAGATAGGATAGATAAATTTTTATATTTCGCATAGTTTAATGCAGCGGTGGGCACGCAGTGGTTCATTTTACTTACGGTGCTCACCCTGTCATTTTTTACAAGTGACGCCAGCCTGACCCACAGTTAGAATGCCAGCTGGACTGGAAAATCGCATGGGCAACCATAAAAGGACTTTTTTGCAACAAAAATTTCAAGCAACAAAAGTAAAACGAAATTTAGCTCAATACCGATACTAAGCAAATTGGTATCGAATCAACGATTAATCGAGAACCAAAATATCGGTATCGAATATTCAGTATCGACTTCGATATTCTCCATATTCAAAATACCGAATCTGTATCGCTCATACCTATTTTGCAGAGTAAGTTCATTGTTCAGTTTCGGCTCAAAAACATACTGTAGAAACAATAAGTTTTTTATTTCCAAACCTATACGTCTAATTTGTTTGTTATTCAGATTTATAACTTTTTGTAACGAAATTTAGTCAAAACAAATATTTTTGTAAAAAGCTCAAAGCTATCGATGGAAGCACTTCATAAAGTATATTCACAGCATCAATGTCACATTAATATTGGAATAAAAAATAAAAAAATGACGGCAATTAATTTTGTGACTCTGCAAATAATTCTAGCTAGATTGATAATTTCGTCCACTGTGCGACTGCGCCGTTAAATGAGAGGCTTTGGCCAAGTAAGAGTGTAAGCGTGTATGCGTGTGTGTGTGTATGTGTGTACGTGCAGCAAGAAAATGTTGCGCAATCGCAGTACAACGGTAAAAGAAACGTGCGAAAAGCAACAGACACGAAGAGCAGCTTGCAGTCGACATCAGCGCAGGCAGCGCTGTCGACGTCATTTAGTGGTTAGGTGAGAAATTGCCATTGTTGTTGTTGTTGCAGTTACTGCATGGCTAAAATCAGTGAAAGTGTCGACTGGCGCATGCGGCGTATGAGCAATCTTTTAATTGTTTCACACATTGCCCGAAAGCTCAAGCAAAAAACGCACGAAAGAAATAAATAAAGAAAGATTGAAAGAAAGACCAGAAGCAGTTTCATGTTGATTGAATTTTTGTATTTTGATTACGTTTTAATTTACAGCTAAGCGTACCGCCTTAGACACCGCCCTCTGCCACACGCCGCTGCGGCCCAGAGACTGTCGTTTGATTTATTTGGGTTTCGGTGTCTAGCTTGGTTCATATATACTACTTACTAATACACATGTGTATTAAATTTATTATGTATGGCAGGCAGCGCTATATAATTTTATATACTAGTAGCTCACGATATGTATTATTATCATTTGCTTCCTTATTTTGTTTCACTTGCTTTGCTGTTATTATTATTGTTGTTGTTGTTGTTTGTTGCTAATTAACTTGCAACTAGTATGCGGCTTTCTTTCTGACTGTGTGGTTGCTGTTGTTGTTGCTGCTAATTTTGGCCTGCTCAACAAAATTGGGCTAATGGGTTGGCAATTTTGTTGTTGTTGTTGGTTTTTTCAATTGGCAGCCTTTTCAAATATGTTACAAACGTTTTTTAATTGTGTCGCAACAGTTTTGAGGCGTGGCATTTTCACTTTTTTTTCAGCTTGGTTTTTCAACTTTTCCAACACTTTCGCTATTGCAAAATTAAGCATTTTGCGGTAGTTTGGCATACATAATTTTTATAAATGATTTTTAAAAGATTTCGTAATCGCATGAAAGTGATTGAGGGGGAAATTTCTTTTGCTAATAGTCGTATATGTGACAGTTAGTTGGTAAATTGAAAGGGAAATGCCGAAACCGTTGGTTTTAAGTGAGTTCCATAAATTAGAGTTTTATGCGATTTAGCATTTGGAAAGCGAAGAATATTGAATCATGGAATAAAGTATTCTGAAGATTGAACAATTTTTATCTCTGGCGAAATTCGATTAGGACGGTTTCAATGATTGTAGAATCTGAGCTACTATATACAACGATAAAAAGTGAAATTGCGAATAGTTCTGATAAAGCCCATCTTTAATTTTATAGGATTTAAATAAGTTTAGTAAAGCTAATCTGGAGAATCTGGAGCTTCTTTGCGTTTCCTTATAGATGTAGATTTTAAGTTTCGAACTGGAATTACTTACATTTTGTTCTATACACAATAAATCTCCGATGATCGTTTTTGGCTTTATTAAGGAATTAGCACTGAGTTTGGTTCATAAAATAAAGGGCCTCAAAAATAATTATCAAAAGTAGTTTGCTATTATATAAAAGATCAAATATGCAACTATTTTTTTGAATATATAAAGAATTTGTAGATTTACATACGTTTCTAAATCTGCGTTATTATAATATATTCCAAGTTTCGAGGGAACTGCATGTGTAAACCATAGATCTACATAAATCTGTATTATTATAATATATTCAATGTTTCAAAGGAACGAAGGAAGAATCTCTTCATAAATACACTCAAAACAAAATTTGAATCAATCAAACTCAAATTATGTGGACTATTTTAATTCTTCTTGATTTTTCATTGGTAGGAACTTTTAATCCAAAGATCTCATACTCAAAGAGTCACGTTCCAGATCAATTCAATGAATTCGTTGAAATGTGTTTGTTATGAATGGTGGTTTTCATAATACATAGAAATTAAAGTTTTCTCATCAGCAGCGTATCCAAGTTTAGCGCCCTGTAAGTCCGCATACCCCTTTTAGAACATTATCTTCAAAGCACTGCAATGTTTATGCTACTCAATGCGACATCATGATTTGATCAAAATTTTAAACCACGTCCCCCTTAAAAAAATTTTGTTTAAAATTATGATAATTTATTTATGCAAATTGCTTAATGTCTAGTCATTTTTAAGCAACATTAAAGCTTACTACTTTAAAATTTTAATTAGTTGGGCAACGCGTTCTATAAATGCCAAAGCTTAAAATTGCAACTTAATTTCGCTGTTACCTTGAGTTACTTACAGCCACGAACCCGGAAATAAAATGCTCAATAAAATTTCCCACAGATAATTAATTTTAGAAATAAACAAAAAAAAAAAACCAACAAAAATTAGACATAAAAAAAGATACACAGTCAAAAGTACAACAAAAAGTGCTCAATGTAAATGAGCGCCAATACGGAATGAATGCAATAAGCTGTAACAGGCAACAAAAACAAATACAACAACAACAATAACAAATCAAAAGCAAACATAAAAAAAAACAATCGAAAGTGTTACACTTTCTGCACTTCACACACACACACGTTCAATTTTATTGTACTGTACATAAAAGCCATAAAAAGAGTACAACGATGTAATACAAGCAATGAACAACAGCAACAACAACAACAACAACGCGTCTCACCAGAGTTGCGCCATCGCTGCTAGAGCGACGTCAACGTCAGCGTCGGCGACGCATGCGCCGTGCTCAAAAAAAGCCAGACAGGTGAAAGGGGCGGCATCAAATGCTTGTGTGAGCGGCGCGCAACAAAGAGAGTGCGCAAGAGCGTAAGAGAGCGCGCGCGCGGGTATTAGCGTCAGCGGCAACTCGAAACTCGTACGTGCTTCACTCAAATGCAAAATGCTCAATTGAGCTGCGATTGCGCCGTGCCATGTTCAAACATTGCATAATTTTTATTATCCAGCGCGCACTTTACTTGTATTTCAAGCATTTGACTGCGCGCGTACTCATAGATACTTTCGTTTACGACTTGTATCTACAAGTACGTGAAGGAGCTAAAATATGCATATTGACTTGGCAGAGAATACTCTGCTGGCTGTCTGTCTGGCTGCGTTATTGACAATGTCAATGTCGCGGTCGCCTTTAGCCGTTGCTTGTGTTCTACTTAAATTCTTAGAATGCGGTCGATTATCAAACAAACAAGTTGAGAGCATTTTTATTTCAACAGTTACCAAGCTCTTATTTTTTTTCTTCTTTTTTTTTAAACTGGTTTGACTTTTGGGCTTAAATTTCTTTCTTTCGATTGGTTTGTGGCCTTTACTGTTTAAGCTGACTTGATGTTTTTTTTTTTTTTATGAGCTGAGTTTTTAGTTAGTTGTTGGTCACTCTCACTTTCATTTCAATACAAGTGCTTTGAGGATTACAGACATAAGTGAACTGATGTAGCTCATAATTAAATGCAAATAAAAATAAAGCAAACTTGGCTTACAAGTTAAACAATAAAACTTAATGTCAAAGCAGTAACGATCAATGCAGATAGTTTGCTTTTTGTTGGTTTTTGAGAGTATAAATTCTTAACGGCTTTTTTTTATAATACCAATAAAAAACGCCAAAAAAAATGGTTGTGCTTTTTGGAAAAAGTATAAAGTAATTTAAAAAAAAGTCAAAAATTTGTACGATTGAGCTTAATTGGTTTTTCGTACTGCTCAATTTTCTCTCTCTCGTTTTTGCTTGATTGCGGTTCTTGCTCTCTCGTGCACTTTTGTTTACTGCGCTGCTTACTAACACATAGAAATGTTCTAAATTTACTATGTCGTTTTCTTAGGACTGCAAAAAAAAGTATAGAAATTGTGAAAAATAAATTGTTAAATTTTTTTAAGTAGACACAAAATGTACCCTCTATGTCAAAAGAATCGGATTTTTATTTCAGTATTTTTCAAGCGAATTTTATTTTCCCTTTAAAAACTTTATATACTCTGAGTTTTCTGCAGAATAACCTTTTTCAGGCTTTCTTAAGTGTTGGAAGCTTAACAAATGAGCTTCTATATACAATTTATATCTTACCGTTTTAAATACCCATAAACTGATATAAAGTATAAAAAATTCAAGTTATTAGTCAAAACGCCGTGACAAATGACAAAACGAGATTACAGGTACTTTAAATACTGACCACAGACCACTAATAGTAATCATAATAAAAGAAAAAAAGACCATCACATAAATTATTGTATATGCCAACTTATACTAAAAGGAAAAAGTGAAAGTTTAATTCCGCATTAAGACCTACGCCATGGTCCACTAAAAATGCTCAAAATACAACAAAAGCGCAAAGATACAGAAACAGTTAGCAAAAAAAAAAATAATAATAAAATTATAGAAATAATAATAATACTAATAATGCCATATGTAGTTATAATCGTCGCTGCAGACGTCATAGCTGGCATGCTTAGAAAATTGAGTTTGAAAGATATTTTCACCCGAGTACCAATAAATGTGTTGTCGTAGGCCCGCAGCAAACTCATCAGATATTGTATCTGCGTGCGTGATCATTTCTAATGAAAGTGAAAAAAAAAAATGTTGGGCAGCAAAGCGGAACAAAAAAAGAGTCACGAAAATTATGCAAATTATTTTAATTACGACGAATGAGAAATTTTGTGGCATATAAAAGCAACAAAGACAAGGCAATAAAAGACTAAGAAGTGCGTTAATGATCTCGAAGTTGGCCCAAAAAACAGAAAAAGACAAGTTGACCCAGAAACCGAAAAAATGGCAAGAGAAAACGAACGTTGTCAAGAGCCTGTCTCAAGTTATTGCTGTTTTTGGTTTTTTGGTGGCATCTAAAAATAAAACTGAGCTGCTCCACATACGCCAGATTCCTGGTCGTTATCAGACAGTGAAAGTGAACAGAAAGAAATAAAAGTAAAAGTAAATTTATCTCTACCTTTATTTATTCACTTAAATATTTTTGGCTTGCTTAAACATGTATAAATATACATTTATTTTGTTATTGTATTTACTTTTTGCCTGCAGCTTGCTCTGCTTTTGTTGCTTTTGCTGCTGATCCTCATTTATGTCATTTGGCATTTTGTTTTGTGCTTTCTTGTTGTATATACTTTTATCTTTTTTCATTTGTATCTGTATCTGCATCTGTTGCTTGAGCGCTGTTCATATTTATTTTGTGCGTATGTTTGTTGCTGTTTCCGTTTTGTTCAAAAAAACAATAAATTTGTGTGCCTTAAAAAAGCACAATAAAAAAAAAAAAAAAATTATTTCTCTTCTACTATCTTTCTTTTCTTGTTTCTGTTTTTACAGGCAGGAAATCTCCATTTTTGGGTTTCATTTGCAAAGCAAACGGTAAATTTTATAGTTTTTTGTGTTAATTTTTTGCTGTTTTTTTTTTTTTTTTTTTTTAAGTATTTTTTATGTCGTTTTAATGTTTATTTTTTTGAAAACTTTAGTGGAACTTTTTAATTGCTTTGCGAAAGTTTTAATGTTATTTACTTTAATTGTTAAAATACGAGTATATTAATATATTTTATACAAATATGTCTTTTAGGCCTAAAGCAGCGGCTTTATATAAAAGCCAAAATAAAGTGCCAGCTTAATGTCTAGAAGCAGTTTAAAAATAAATTAATAAGCGCTTCAGCAGACTACTGTGCAAGAAAAATACTCTCACCGCATCTTTGCCAACCTCTTACCTATTATACTTAATGACTTAATAAAACGTTTAAGCCGCAACATGCATCTTAACTATTTATAGCTTCATTAATGCTTTTAAGCTAAATCTCTCGAGGATGTCCACACATGTATTCCTAACTCTACGCTAGGGCTACCACCAAAGAACCATGAGCTTTTTTGAGCTTTGATGCCTTGAGATTGAATGCCTTACACTTTCTTCCGCTTAAGGTAACTTAAGGGAACCCTTCTGTTCAGACCTGCAGGATTGTGGTTTCATAGCAAGATATTTTGGCATTGGCGTAATAATTCAAAGAAAGCCAAGTCATAAAATTTGCATGCAATAAATACATTCTCTTGCTTGCCAAATTTTAGATTCTCTTCAAAGATTGCTATCTTATCATATCTAGCTGGCTGCTATTTACCCCAAAGAATATGAGTTTTGAAATATTTCCTTTAGTTGAAAAATAGATTTTTGTTAGAGTTGGTGCGTCTACTAGTTTTGGGCACTGGGATTCAGTGGATGCAATGTTGCGGATATTTGTCGATCCAAGTGCACAACCGAAGTCTGCGATCTTAACCACTTGTAAATCCAGACGATAAGCTCCGAACCAGCTGCGGATCCAGAATTTGTTCTTAGGGCAGGTTCTTGACTTTGCAGTGAATATATATATCAGAGCTCGCAAAAGACGGTGGTGGGGGGACCGGACCCGAAAACTCCCCGTGGATCCGTCACTGCGCCGAACACATTCTACTAAAAAGAAGCACCTAAAACTGCCCCAAAGGCGTTTTAACCTTATTATTTTCTTCGCCACAGCGTATGCTTTTCAAGTCAGCGTACCGGCCAAATTTCTTCAAAGTGCACCTTTCTAACTTAATTGGTTATTGTAATTAGCTGTCACTTAAGGCACCGCTAAGAGCACTAAAAGCCTACACATGAAATTGTTTTAGTTTAATTAAAAGCCATAAGATAAAAAGCTATTGCAAAATCGTATCTAAATGTTACTCATACGCCCCATACGACATTGCATGCATGCAGATTTCAAGTCCTAATTTTCACTATTACTTCATTTTATACCCACGAACACACACACTAGCGCTCTCTTACGCATACACTCTCATTACTAACCAGCTCATTTCACTTACGCTTCGCTGCCGACGGCGACAGAAGCATAAAAAGAAAAGATATTACTTCATTGCAGACCAGAAATGTGTTTGCTGCATGTAACTGTATAAGCATATGCATGTTTGCCTGTGTGTATGTGTGCAACTATAAAAAGTAAAAATTTCTTAGCTCAGCGTTGGGCAATACCGACTACGATATACCTTTTACTCAATTTGCGTGTTTTTGTAAGCAGTTGCGATTTCTTCTAAGCTCCAAAGTTTTTCATTCATTATTACTGCCTTGCATTACGTTTCCGATTTGTCTTTATATTTTTATTAACACGAACAGTCATAGAGCTTTTTTTTTAATTTGGAATCACTGATTGTTGGATTTTGTGAACTAGTTAATCAAGTTGTGCAGTAATTTCGATGAATCGGAATCGTGTTCGAAATGCGTGACGTATACGCAATGTGTGTCAATTTTTTCTTAAAAAGTGAGAGACTAGAGTGCGTAGAAATAGACTGAAAATAGAGTGATAAAAGCAAAATTATGTCATTCTAGATGACATACTTATAATAGATATATACTTGCCTGTAGAAAAATTTAAAAAATACTACAGAAATTTTTGTACAAATTAAAGTTGAAAAGATTCTTAAAATTATCTTTGTCAAGTTTTTTGCGCGTTGATTTCTTTTTATATATTCTCCAAGAGCTCTTATATAGACAAACATAGGTAAATATACGAGCTCATCCGTCAAGAATATATAAACTTTAAGGATTACAAATGCTTGCTTCTCTCAGTTGCATACATTTGCACGAAACCTATATACTCTTTATACTCTCTTTATATTAAGGGTATAAAAAACCACAACATGGCATAAAATTTCGCAATAGTTGGTAATTCGCCTAAAAAGCAAGACGCCGACTGCAAAGTAACAACAACAACAACAACGACAACTACAAAGCACAACAAAAAGAAAAAAGTTGTAAAAAAAAGGTTCGCAAATGAAAGTGAGAGTGAATAAGAAAGCGGAAACTAACGCAAGCAAAACCAAAACGCTTCAAGCTGCCCGCAGCACACACACACACACAAAGAGTGACAGACACAGACACACACACACGCACAAACTGGTTTGGCGCTGCGGCAAACTTGTTTGATTTTTGTGTGAAATGCAAGAAATCAAAGAGCGGAGAGCGCAGAGAGGATAAGGCCGAACCAAAGCTAAAACGCGACAATGAAAGACGCAGCACGACCGCAGTGCGCTGCGCTGCCACGCTCAGCTGCGCCTGCGCAGAGTGCGCGCTTGAAGCTTGTTGCTGCTGCGCTCTCTGCTGCTCGTTTGAGTGAATTTTGCGCTTCGATTGTGGCGAGCATTGATACAAATCAGTCGAAAGCCGAAGTTTCACTTTCGCTTTTTGTTGCAGCCGTCAACGTCGACAGCGACGTCGACTGCGGCATTGCTTCCTCTTTTGACGTTTTGTATTTGTCTTTTTTTGTGGGTTTTTTTTATCAGTTGGTTACATTTTTTTTGCATTTTGATGGCCTCTTGTTAGACGCTTTGGCTTTGGCTTTGGCCTGTCTATCTGTACTATTTGCTTTGGGGCTAAAGTTTGCTTTTGTCTATTTAACTGTTGCTTTGCCTGTTGTATATTTTTTTAACTTGTTTTGTTTATCTGTTTGTCTGTAACCAGTTTCCTGTACACGGAAACTAACTGAGCCCCGCTCTCTTCCACAAAAAAAAAAAATGCCCAACAAAATAAAGTGCGCACTTTTTGGGGTGAAGTTGTAATATTTAAAATTTTTTTTTTTTTTAATATTACATGCATTTTAAGGTGACCCACTTTATGCCAGCAATGTTTTGAATCAGTGACGCAGTCTGTAAATTTTAAAGGCCAATACGCTTATTTTTTATGAGCATGTTCCATGGGAAGGAGTGGAATTTGAGAATACGTTAGCCAGACAATACGATAGTTAAGAAAGAAGCTGGAAATTATAAAATATTTGAGTTTTAGGCGGATACATACTGTTTAGGAAGTCCTGTCATAAATTGCAACATTATTGCCTCAAAGTCAATATCAATTGTCCCTTTTTTTGTTATGGCCCAATGGATTTGGTCATAGAGCGGGTTTTTCACTTCGAAGTGTATGCATATCAGAGGTTGCAAAAAACTACCAACCCATTTTTCCAACTTTTGGGGGAGGGTCCGGAACCGAAAAAGCCTCCAATGATTCCGCCACTGCCTAAATCGTATGTTTACTCTGGGATCACTTCGAATATAAAGATATTGAAAAACGTTGTTTCTAAACTGATTTTTTTGAGAATTTTTTTAATGTACCGAAGAGATTTTGGAAAAATACATTCAAAATCGACTCGTAGTTGGCCTGCTGTACTTATTTGAAATAAAGTTAAAAATTTAACTATTTTTTTAAATTTGGTTTAGAGTTGATAACGAAAGCACTTACTTTTTTAATTAATTAATTAATAATTATAGAACTTTAAGGGAATCGGGAATGAGAGAACTTCCTAGAGAAATCAAATTAGTTTCCAAAAAATTTTAGTCAAAATAGTTATTTTGTTACCCACTAAATAATGTAGGTATTTATTTATTTATTTTTTTTTATGCTTGTATAAGTAATAGTTAAAATCAGCAGAGTTTTATATGCAGATAAAAATCTGACCTAAAAGACTTAAAATATTTATTACGTTGTTTTTAGCTTAACATTACCAAAAAGTTTAACGTTTTATATTTTTTCTTATAAGTAGTAATTAGTCTCTCTCTTTTAGACAAAAATAATTAAAATAAATGTAGTTAAAATCAGAAATCAAAACAAATTATAACCTTTATGCACAGTGTAAACAGTATTTTAGAGTTCGAGTTTGGAAAATCTTGGATAAATTTTTTTCTGATTTTACAAGGCAACACCAATAAATATTTCATTTTATGAAAAATTTCTGTAGTAACTTTCAATAGTAACTTTTAATGTCTACAAAATTTGTAAATTATATAATTTCCAAAACCTTTATTTTTGTGTACAGTATTTTTTTAAAGATGGTTCACTTTGCGAGTGTTTACTGTATAGAAAAGTGTAAGCTCTCCACTTGTAGTTGGCTTATCAAAATGTTGTTCTTATCAAAATTGTAACTAACTAGTCAAGCATTAAATTTATTACACTTTACAACTAACAAATAATAAATTCTCATAAAAAAAAACGCCGCTTATCAGCTTGTTGAATATGATTCAAAAACTACTTGGCGCCAAGACGCAGTGCCTTGTCATTAACTGTTTGTTTCTTTTTTTATCTTATAGTATGAACAATTGTTGTTTTTTTATAATAACTAACATAATATTTTATTATTATTTATTTTGCAGGCAAATCCACATCGAATAGCAAAGAAATCATCTGTCCAGATGATAAATACAAAGAAGAGGGTGACATTTGGAATGTTGAGGCGCAAACAGCGTTTTTGGGTCCCAATTTGTGGGACAAGACGTTGCCGTACGATGCAGACCTCAAGGTAACACAAGTTAGTATCATTTCATCGCTGCGTAGTGGCTGCGTCTCTCTGAATGTTTATCTCTGAAATTTGCATTAACTCTTTTGGCATACAAAATACAACAAATACAAAACGAATGCGAATACACAAAACGAATGTAAATACGAATACGAATACACTTGAAGAAAGTACAGTCTGCATGAAGCATGTAAAACATTAAGGCATATATGCGCATTAGCTGTAGAAAGATGTGGGAACTAAATTAGAAGTGTCTAGGAGCCTATTTAGAGGGTCAATGTTAATCAGGAACTCAAGAACTGTTCTTTTTATATAGAATTCTATTGGATAATTCAGAGTAATTTATTACCTCGATTCTGAAGACTTTTAAACAACAATGTGATTAACTATTTTTGGTAGCCTAATAAAAAAAAAAACTAAGTTCACATTTCTCAATGAGGATAAAGAGCGCTTATTACACAGGTCTACAAATACCGGGGTCCAACTGACATTGTTGGAAAGCTAAGGGTCATTTCTGAAGTAATTTGCAAAAAAAAATCCTAATTGATCTCTTGAACTCTTAAATTAAAGGGTAAGAGTGGTACTAAATGATGTAACTGGAGAGACAGACCACAAACATTTTCTGCACCCTGTACATAACCTCAAAAGTAGGAAAAAAGGCCGTTTATCGGGTACATAACCTCAAATATCTCAAAATCCTGACGTGATTGACCAATTCTGACCCCGGATTCGGATTCTACGACTTTCCAACGACTAAACCATGGTGACCTGTGTTATTATTTAAAACGTTGAGGGTATGGAATATAATAGACATAGATTACTACAACGCTACTTGAACTCGACAGGAATTTGGAACCGATGCACTTGAACAACAAAAAAAAGTTTAGCTTTCGGTTTACAGCGCGCCACTAGAAAACTCTACTGTTCGATTCAAGAAGTATTCGTATAAACGATTTCGAAACGTTTCGATTTTTAAGGTTTTGACATTTTTTTTTTTCGAGTTCACATCTATACAGCAAACACACACAAACACAAACAAAATTCATTAAGTATATTAACCAAAACTGCTTCTTAGTGCGAGAATTGTATTCTCATCATTATGTACAAATAAAGTTTTATAGCTTACAGCTTTGTAACGTGTTTAAGTGTGTGCACATGTACATATATGACTAACATTAACAGCGGACTTACACTGGTTGTTGCAACGAAGAAACGTGGTTACATATACATACCTATTTATTTCAAAAGGATCAAGATATAGTATGCAATAAATTTAATTTTTTTTTAGAAAACACTCAAAAATGCTATATATTGGTTTTTGTTTTGAAGGCCTGTACGCAGCAGACAAAATCGCTTCCGTACTAGTACTACAGCTTAACTTCTGTCAGAATGCACAGTGCGTGCCCATTAACTCAATATGGTATTTATTTTTGGCCTTTTGGTACTTTTTTGTGGTATTCATCGTCTTATTGATGCGACATTGTGGGTTATGAATGTGCAGCTTTTGTAAAAAATCAGCTGATTCAATTGTAAACGCAATAAAAATACCAAAAAATACAACAAAAAAAACAACAAAAATGAGGCCCTTTCGTTTCAAGCAGCTTTGACTTTGACATGGTGTTGTCTGCTGCATAGGGCCGAAGCTTAAACGGTCATTATCCAATCAGCTGTATTTTATCGACAAGTTGTAAACGATTACAATGAGAAGGCCTGGTAACTTTAATTTTTTTCGTTTTTTGTAAACAACGCCGTACATTTCTGGGAAAATGTTGACAATAAAAACCTGCACATGATGGCGAATAATAATTTATTTAATACTTTGTTTGGAATGCTGCAGCGCCAAATAGTCCCTAAATGCCTGAAAATAAATACTTAATATTAACCCTAAAACTGTCCTTCATCTTACCCGTTCTTGAAGCACTCAGTGCCCCAAGGACAGATCTAGGGTTAAACTTTGTAAAAAATGTTACATTGTCCATTTGTTTTACGTTCGTAATTTGGCTGCTGCAGCACAGAACAGCTGCTCACATTTTTTCAACAAAATAGGGTAACACTGTATGAGTTGAAATGGGGTAACACTCTTTCCGCATTTACGCACAACAACCTAATATGAAATATGGAATTTTGCGACTATTTGCTCATATCGAGTTTGTTCTTGTAGGGATGCGTTTTCGGCTGCTGCGTGCAGGTCTTAAATACCAAAATTTGGTATTTTTCGATAAATCGACAGATCTTCTTTTTTTTCTTTTGGTCTTGTTTTAGCGCTATGGCGTTGGGCATTTTAAAGATTTACAAAATTTTAATAAGCGCTAATCTGGTAGATACTAGTCTTTTGATTTTCCCAAAGAGGCTTTTAATTACCTACTTAAATTTAGTGAGTAGCAACAGAGTTGCAAAATATGGCATACATCGGTATTTTTGCGCTGTCTACTTACCTTTTATTACTTTTGCAAAATATACTAAAAATGCCCACGCGTATTATTTAACAGTTCTTTTTCAGTGTGGCCGTATTTTTTAGTCTTTGTTAGTTTGATATAAAAGCTGCAGTAATTTTTTTTTACCATTATCGTTTGCTACCAAATGTTGCAGTCAGACCAGTGTAAAATCGTTAAAACATAAAAACCAGAATCAATTTGAGTATTTTGACGTTTTTGTTGCCATTTGAGCCTTGCAATTTTCATACGCTTTTAGCCAAAATGAACTACAACTAACCATTTGTTTACGATAAATTTCCACAGTATGCCGACTTAGATGAATTCTTGTCGGAGAACAATATACCCGATGGTCTGCCTGGCACCCATTTGGGGCACTCTGGTGGTCTGGGCCATCGTTCGGATTCACTGGGACACGCAGCCGGTCTGTCGCTTGGTCTCGGTCATATAACAACAAAACGGGAGCGCTCGCCATCGCCATCCGATTGCATCAGTCCAGATACGCTTAATCCGCCATCGCCGGCTGAGTCAAGTGAGTTAAGCCAAAACAAAAAAAAAAAGAGTCTACCCAGATTTATCCGATTCCTCAAATCCTGTAAAAATTTTGAATTAACTATTTTTTTTTTTTCTTATTTTGTATTAAACACAAATGGAATGGACATTGCTAAATTTTTTACTTTAATTTTATATAATTTTTAAAACTTTAAAGTCCTATAAGATAATCATATGGTTTCCCTATTTAGTGCGTCAAAATGTTATTGCTCGTGATTTATCAAATGCTAAATGTTAATGGTTAAAGCCGTCAATGATTCAATTACATTCCAATTTGTGTGTGCTGTTTTTTAAAGAAGAACAAAAGGCAAATAATTTTCTTTAGTTTTTTTCAAAAACAAATTTTGTTTTTCATTTTGATTTTTTGCGCCCAACTTTATTATTTAATTTAGCACGAACAGTTTGTGAAACATTGTTAACATTTAGTATTTGATATTACAGCATTTTCATTCGCATCCTCGGGGCGTGATTTTGATCCACGCACCAGAGCATTCTCCGATGAGGAGCTTAAGCCGCAGCCGATGATTAAAAAGTCACGCAAACAATTTGTTCCAGATGAGCTCAAGGATGACAAGTACTGGGCACGCCGACGAAAGAACAATATTGCGGCCAAACGTTCAAGGGATGCGCGCCGCCAAAAGGAAAATCAAATTGCGATGCGTGCACGCTATTTGGAAAAGGAAGTGAGTGAAAATAGCAACAAAATGCTACAAAAATACCGAAAAATACCGAAAAAATACTAAAACCCTTTTTTTTTGTGCAACAGAACGCAACATTACATCAGGAGGTGGAGCAGCTGAAACAGGAGAACATGGACTTGCGTGCACGTCTATCCAAATTCCAGGATGTGTAATGAAAATTGTGACGTAGGCAAACTTTGCGCTTTGGCAAACACCACAACAATTAAATAATAACTAACTAATAATAATAATAATTTTTAGTAAACAGACATGAAAGTACACTATAAACACAAGTTATACATATATAAATACATACAAAAAAAAAAATCTAAATATATATATAAATAAAATAAGCAAAAAACATACAAACACACACACACACACAGACAGACACATGCAATAAAAAAAAACATAAATCAGAAACTTTGTAAGCGCTGGCAACTCTAACTTACAGCAAATAACAACAAAATAAATAACATATACATATATATATATATATTTATTTTAAACCTAACCTTAAACTAAGCGCAAACTTAGCTAAACCCTAAGCTTAACAAAGGATTTTTAGTGTAGCTAAAAATTTAAAAATAAAGCAAGTTTCAGCTAAAACTTTTAAACTAACTTGTAACTAACACTAAACTACACTAAAAAAAAAAAATCGAAGCAAAAGCTCTATAAATAGAGCAGCAGAAAAAACTATAATTTTTACACTAAACTTTCGCGTTAAAGTTAAAAAAAAAAGCTAGTTGCTTAGTTTTTTTATAGCCTGTTTTCGTTGTTATTTTTTATAAGCTAAGTTAAAAAAAAAAAAAAAAATAATGCCACAAACATTTTTAAAGCCTTTTTTGTTTTTACTTATTATAATTCAATCATTAATGATTTTGATTTAATTTTTTTGTTAAGTTTTGTTAGTGAATTTTATGCGATAATTTGCTTTTATATTTTAGCTCTTACACATACACACACACGCGCATGCATACATAAACACATTGAACGCTGGTCACACTAGTTAAATAGCTTGTTGCAACTAGCAGTGTGACCAGCGCTTTATACATGTAAATAATTTTGTTGCCTTTTTTAAATTGACTCAAATGACAAAACAAAATAAAACAAACAAAAAAAAATTGCAAAATAAAATTTAAAAAAACCAAAAAAAAAATATATATATACTACAAAAACAGTAAAAAAAAAACAAGCAAACCATTTAGAAATGAGCAAAGAACTTCCCTCCTCAGTTGCCTGTTTATCAGGCAATTGTTAGTTTAAGTGAGCTATGATTTTTTATACATTAAAAAAATTAAAAAAAAAAGTAAATACAATTCGCTGTAGCTATCCTAAAACTATGTTTATTTACTAGTTTATTTACTTGTTATTTGTTTTACTGGTTTAACAAAACGAAAACATTTAAGAAGCATTAAACATTAGTCAGTCAGCATTATATGCTTCAGATTTCAAAAAATTATTTTGAAAAACAAAATTTAAAAAAACTAACCTAAAAGAAGTTGCAACTTTTTCTGTTACTAGCCCTAAAAAAAATCCAACTACAACTTTTTCACTACACTTTCTTTTACTTTTAATATTTTAATGCTTTTTGTTTAAAAGTTTTAACTTTTTTTTGGTGTGATTTGCAAGATCTTAAACATTATATAAAAAAAAAAAAAAAACATATACAATACAGACTATTA
Organism: Chymomyza fuscimana; assembly: GCA_949987675.1. Lineage (NCBI taxonomy): Eukaryota > Metazoa > Arthropoda > Insecta > Diptera > Drosophilidae > Chymomyza > Chymomyza fuscimana. The sequence continues at coordinate 5,551,311 of OX465089.1, forward strand.
ATATATATACATTTGGCATTAAGTTTTTAAACCTAATTGTTAATTAAACAACAAAAATTGAGTTACATTTACCTGCGTACCTAGCAACTTAAGCAAACAAAATAAAGTTTAAAAAATATATCAATTTTTTATACAAAGTGAAAATTCAATTATACTTATACATATATATGTTACTGCAAGCAATTTTTCAATGAAGCAAATAAAAAAAAAAAAACAACTATTAAATAATTTAGTAAAACAAACCGTGTAGTTAAGCTTAAGCACTTCTTACAAATTTCAATAAGTTTTATTTATTATTTTATGGAAATTGTGCAAAACAACAAAAAAAAAAAAAAATACTATACAAAAAACCAACTGATTTAATGAAAACGAGCAAGCAAACATTGTGTAATAATAAAAATCTAAGCGTTGCTTTTAAATATTGAAAATGTTTTGAATTTGTTTTTATTTTAATTTTAATTTGATTTTAGTCAGACTTTATATGTTTTAAGCCCCTGAACTAACGCTGAACACTAAACTAAAAACAAGGATCTCACTAACAACAAAAACAACTACAGCAAAACAAATGCAAAAATAAAAAAAAACCTATGCAAATCGAAACCGAAACTAACCCTAACGATAAAAACGCATTGAAGCAATTGATATACATAGTTATCGATAAACTTAGCCATTTAATTAGCACAACTTTCCATAAAATTTCTTCGAAAAGTTGCCCACTAAAACAACCCAAAAAATACTAACCTATGCCTTTTGCACTGCTATCAGACCACCTAGAAAACATGAGAAGCTATAACAGAAATACTAGAAATATACCACAAATACTAGAACTCTTGGGAATTTTAGTCAATACTTGAGCTTCGGTTGTTTTTTGTAAATTGTAACAGATATACCAATAAATACAACAACAAAAATACTAGCGGCAAAAATACTAGCAAATACTAAGTAAATTAGTTAAACATAATACTAACAGAACAAAGCAATTGCGCATCTATAACTATAGATATGTGTAAAGATACCAGAACAAAGAAAAAAAAAAAAACAAAAAATAATACATAATTAGTTATATCTAAAATAGAAGCCGTGTTATATATTTATATAAAAATATTTTTGTGCAAACAAAATATGCATAGAGGTGAAATATTTGCGTTAAATGCAAAAGCAAATGGCTTATTAGGCTTTTAAAACAAAAATTTCAAAAACGAGTTTAAAAGTATGCGTTGCTGGTATTTTTTTGTAATATTATTTATACATGCTTATATGTATGTCTGTAAAGAAATTTTGGTACTTTTGATAGTTTTATGTTTGGTTAGACTTATTGGTATTATTTCTTTGTATCACTCTAGTATTTTTTTTCGTTTGAAATGAAGCACACTTTATATGTATGTCTGTAAAGAAATTTTGGTACTTTTTTTTTAAATTTATGTTTGGTCAGACTTACCAGCATTATTTTTTTGCCCCTATCACACACTAAATTTTATTTTTTGTGTAGCGAATAATTTTACTTCAATATTGGATTATAACCTAATTAGTAGCGGTTGATTGCCAATACAAAAAAAAATATAAAAAAAAAAAAATTTTTTTTGCGTCACTAAAATATATTTTTTTTAATGCAATGAGTTACACTTTCAGAAATTTTTGGTATTTTTTTTTTAATTTAAGTTTGGTCAGACTTACTAGTATTATTTTTTTCCGTCACCCTAGTATTTTTTTTTTGTAATTAAATGAGAAAGAAATGTTGGTACTTTTTTTTTTAAATTTATGTTTGGTCAGACTTACTAGTATTATTTTTTTGCGTCACTCTATTATATTTTTTTCTAATGAAATGAGTTACACTTTCAGAAATTTTGGTATTTTTTTTAAATTTAAATTTGGTCAGACTTATGAGTATTATTTTTTTGCGTCAGCCTAGTATTTTTTTAGTGGAAATCTTTGGTAACATCAGTATTTTTTTCATCGTCTTAAAATTAAATTAAAAATTTGAAGATGACTTTTAAGAAAACTTTTATTAACACAATTTTTTCAAAATTTAACTAATTTGATTGAGGTTCCCCTGCATCGTATTTAAAAATATGACATTGATTATTATTATGAGGCAAAAAAATCATTTTTATTGACATAACAAATTTTATTACTTCGTTTTGCTCTAAAAATTTGTATAAATACACATAAATCGGTTTTTAAATGGTAGATACGTTCCAGGAAAAAACATGTTAAAAAAAAACCATGTAAAAAAGATATTAATACTAAAGCTGCTATTAAAATAAATAAGAAAGGGGAATTCTCTCAATAAATTTCTAAAAGATTGGGTGATTAAAAATATTTTTTTTTAAATTTCAATCAATAGTTTTTTTAATTTTGCTAAATCGAATAAAATTGTGTAAATTTGTATTTCAAAACCGTGTAAAAGCGATATATTCCGATTTTTCTCAAGCTCATTGTTTTTTTGTGATCTCTAAACATAACGAATTCGTTGTACCTATAGGAGTTCGTTATAGTAAAATTCGATTACTCGATTATTATTTTTTGTAAAACAGTGCTCAGAAGTTCCCTAAAACCCAATGAATGCTAGGCACAAATGTTTTGACAACATATTTAAGAAATACTAAATGTTCCAAATATTTCCCATTTTTTTTTTTTTTTTTTTGTTAAAATCAGAATTGGGTTTATTTAATATCATTTTATTTTTTTGTCTTATATATAAAAATATTTGCAGAAAATTTTTAAAAATTAAGTTGTCTAGATATTTTTGAACTGTTTTTGTTTGTTTAAATTAAATTCCAGAATTCGGCATTTTTTTCGAGCAACACGGAACTATCGATAATACCAAATGCTTTTTTTTTAATCGTTTGTTAGTGGAATTCAATGAAATTCTTATATTTAACATACAAAATAATCAAAAAAAAAATCTTATCTTCAACCTAAAATTTTATTGATTGTTTTGTCAATGCCCCAGTCGATAATATTATCGATAGTTTTTGTTTCGATTCGATTTTTTTTAATTTGAAATTGAAAATGATATAAAACTTTCCAGCTGCAATGTTTAATTTCTTAAATGCTCAATAATAAAAAAATATTTTCCTCTGATATTCCCATTAATTTTTTTTAATTTGTTTAAATAAAATAAAAGTTGTCTATGTTTATGCAAAATATGATCAAGTGGCTGAATTTAAATAAAAATATTTTTGTTTGATCTAAAGTTTGTTCCAATTACAAAAATATTCAATTTTTCCCCAAAAATGTTTTTACATCCCATTTTTACATCATAATGATTAAAACTTTCCGCGCTTTTATATATTTATTTTATAATTTAAATATTTTCAAAGCTGCACACTTTTAGTTTCGTAAATCAAAACTTATAAGCAATGCAGTTTTGTAGCAAATTTTTTCAGATTTTAGATATTTCTTGAGATACAAAAATGTGAAATTTTTTGTAGCATACTTTTAGGCTCCACTGTTAAATTGGCGTTTACAGCCGAAAAGCCAGCTAACAAAATTTCTGATATAGATAAAAAGCAAGTTTTATGCAACGAGTTTGTTGTAGGTTTATGTGAATTAATTACAAATTAACAACAATTTAAATTAGTTTTAAAATGCAAAGGATATGTATTATGAATAATAATATTATTTCTTATAAGAATGTTCCGTAACAGAATGCAAAAAGTAGACTTAGCAACAACAAAAGACGATAAAACTGAACTTTTGTTAGCAAAAAAAAAAAAATAACAAAACCGATATATAGAAACCAAAACTAACGAAATTATGTTTAATATACAATATATATATATATACATTATACATCAATATATTTATTATATATACAAAAATGCATGTTTAAAAAAACAAAAAAAAAAAAATAAACTTAGTTGTGCATGAAAAATGAGTAAAACTTTTGTAGATAAATTCAATATTGTAGTTGATGATTTTTATATACATACGAGTATAGTGAATATATACATACATATACATAATAACTATACATAGAGACAAAGAGCAATGAAGCTATAAATAGTAACTAAAGACACAAATTGTTGCAGTGCAAAGCAAATAGAGGGGCAAGGCGTAAGCCTAAATGCAGCTAAAAATTAAGCAAAAGTTAGTTTTAAAAAAATTAAGCTAGCAAGTAGCGTTAAGTGAGCGACAAAATGGCGGAAATGCAAAACATATTAAACGCTAATATATATTATTATAAACATATACATAATTATATAAATATATATACATATATATATATATATATATATATATATTCTTATTATTAAAGTAACAAACGTTGTTGAATTTTAAAAATCAATAAAATAAATGAATGCATATAAATGTAGTAAAAAAAAAAACTAAATAAACAAAAAAAAAAAAAAACTCAAAAAAATTGTTAGTTGTTGCAAAACATAAATTAAATTACCAGCTAAAAACAAAAAATAAATAAATAAAAAACCACAGCGTTTTAGAGCCTTTACTTATATTTTGAGAATTTTGCGATTGAAACGAATGCAAATAATTTTATATAAATAAAATAAATAGCATAAATTAAAAGTCAAGTGCATCAATTTAAAAATATAAAAAAAAATAAAAATGGCATGCTAAAGCGATACAAATAGCATTAAATCTTAATTTAGAACTAACAATTTGTAAAACGTTTGTATTAGTCAAAATAAAATTTAAATTTAAAAAAAAATAAATACAAAATTAAGCTTGCAAGCTGCTAAGGCAATGCAAAAAAAAAAAAAAATAAAAAATATAAATAAAAACTGCGCCTAATTGTTGTTGGCTGCAATTAAATTAAATAAACTTCAAGTAAAATTGAAAAGGAAATTCAAGAAAAGCCTAAGCAAGGACACTAACATGTACCTAGATATATATACAAAAAACCTAAAAAGAAAAAAAAAAAAATCGTACTTAACGAGAGAACCTAAGAAATGGAAATATGAAAAGAAACTAAAGTGCTCGATAAATGGCGCAAATGCTGCAGATATTAATTAGTGTTGTATGTACTACTTAATTTTAAAACTAATTTGTTTTTAAAACTATGCGTTTTTTTTTTTTTTGTATCATTATTATTGAGAGATATGTATTTTATAAGTCGTTATGTTATGAAACCGTAGGCAATATGCGCTTATTAGATACTTTTTCATTCAGTTTAGTTTCGGCTTTGTGAATTCTGTTAAGTGCAAGTAAAAATTTCAATAAGGTAACTCATTCTAAGAATTATAGCGCCATGAAATTGGCGGTAATACGTTTTATTGAAACTGCAAAAACAATAAAGGTTTAGATACAAATTTTGAAACGATAAATGCAAACAAAAAAAACAAAAATTAAATAAAATGCGTTTTATTTGAAAAGGCTGCGTGTGTACCGACAAATGAAGATATCGGTTGGTCTGACCAGGGCCGGACTAAAGTGTGTGAAGGCCCAGGGGCCGGGGCAGATGTGGGGCACTATTCTTATTTTGTTACTCACAGATTTCATATAAAGCGATTTCTTCACTTATCCATGTAAATATATTTTTATCGCTACTTCATTGCATAATGGGCCCGCTTAGCCAGATTTAGGCCAAAAGTCCAGAGAATGATTTTACACATATTAAGGTATACTGTGCAAAAAAAAATATTATGTTATAATTAATGGTTTTTAAGTTATTCGCAATCAAAGTTGATATTTTGTATTTTATGAGCTTTCGCGATAATTTACAGAAAAAAAAACCTGCATTTACCATGATACATGTAGCTACGATGTCTTCATTCACTTTATTATTTATAAAAATTACTTCAAAAAAAAATAAATAAATTGGGCTTAAAAACTTTTTGGTTTTAAATATATTCGAGTAATTATATTTTTTTTTTTGGTTTTTTTATCATTTGGCTAAGTTGCTTTAAGGGTACCTCCAACTACCACTCGATATTTGATAGAAAAAAGTTTTATAAATTTCTTGATATATTTTGCAAGAATATGTAATTCTTCACGATTTTCGGAAATTGAATTTTGTATCTAAAAGTTGAAATTTTACTATTTTTTTGAATTTACAAAGATGCAAATCAAAAAATGTGAAAATTATCAATTTTGACAAAAAAACATAAAAATTTATATATGAATTTTTGAATTTTTTTTCGGAAATTAAAAGAGCATGCTAAAAAAATTATAACTTTTAAAAAACAGTTTCATAAGTGGTGTCGTCTTTTTGTAATTGGCTTGGCAAGCTGAAACTGTTTGGGGCTATAACTCCGAAACCATTCAATATTTTGGGTATAGGCTATTTTTTCAATGTTTGTGGAGCTCATATCTGCCTCTGTGTGAAATATGGTCCAATTCCAATTAACAGTTTTTTTGTTTTTTTAATTAAGTTAAACATTTTTTGGCTTTTTTTTATTTTTTTCCATTTTTAGTGTGGATTATCTATATCTTAAAAAAATCTGAGGAGGCTCAAACTTCCCAAAAAAATAGTTAAATCCTTTACGAACACGTGTGTAAAATTTCATCACTCTAAAAAAATTATTATGGAAATGCCAGATTTTTGGCCAAAATATGACAATCTGGGCCCACAGTGCATGGGTCTGACACATCAGAGATCTCTAGAAAGCCCATCAAGCAAGGATTACACGCAAAATCGTGAAGCATTCCACATTTTATCAAAAAAAAAAAAACCTAGTCAAAAATATTTTTTTTTGCAAAAACTGTTCGATACACATACAAGTTTTATAATTGATTCAACGTTACAAAAAAACCAAATTGGATTGCATTCATCCTAGGTGCGTCATTTTGATAGCAGACCATATTAGCAAGTTTTGGAATGCAGTGACATCCTATCTCCAATCCAATCTCCAAACATAGCCTAGTCCTCAGAAGAAAGATCTTTAAATCTAGTTTGAGTTAATAACAATTTGCAAAACGTTGCGATATAAACTTCTAAGAATCAGTCTAATCAAGGATCAAACTAAAAACAGATCTGCACGATGCTCGTTTTTGAAAGCAAGGTGTTACGACTCTTCTCTTTCTCTTCTTTCGGAAGCCCACTACAAGAAAAAAAATCAAATAAGGCAAGTCCATCTCTCCGACCTGTGTGCCTGGAGAGCTGGAGCATTAAAATTTTATCAGAATACCTCAGGCTATGGTAACTAATATGCCTTCAGTTTTTATACTGCATACTTGGCATATACAATTTTAATCAAAATGAGCAGGAGCTATATTCGTCTGAATGTCTGTCCGAAAGAGTAATGAGTCTGAAATGTTTACAAAAAGTATTCTTCCTCTTAATTTGCACTCTATCCGCCCTCTATCATATAGAATTTTGCGATATAATACCAACATTTTTTAGTTTACCATTTTACTCAATAAAGATCTTATGGGTGCAAATTTATGTCAAATCGTTTAGGAAATCCGTAAGCTATATCCAAAAATGATGATGATGAGCCTATTTTGCTTTAAACCCCACTAAAAGCCAATAATTATCGAAAGACCCCCGTCACAAAAAATTGGTATATAGACTTACACGTACAGAAAAATAAAAAAAAATTCCTTAGTTTTTTTGGGATATCAGCCCTCATTCTCATGGTTGGTTTAACCAGGACCATTCCTTGGTTTCGTAATACATATTGTTTTTTCGCAAAAATGTTTCGATACAAGTTGCCTCAACAATGATGCAGCAACATTCAGTTGTAACTTATTATGGCAATATATTTTATAGGATTTCTGTTACAGAAGCTTGTCAAGTCAATTTATACGGCACATAACAAATATCTGTCTAAATACGATCGTTATAATAATAAGCTGAAGGTCACTTTTATTATATATTGCGTATATAAATATATGTTAAGATTACATATTATGCAAAACTCTTTCAAGTTTGCGCTTATGCAAAAATGGTCAAGTGGTTTTTATTGACAATGTAAAGAGTTACATGTTATTGGTACATAAAGCAATTGCAGCTCTTAACTGGTTATATTACAGCTAATTTCCTAGTATATTTGTATAGACACATTTATACAACCGAATACCAATTTCCGTTGACAAACTACAAAAATGAGCTGCATTTTGGCATTTTGTGAGTTTACTTCCTATCAAAAAAAAAAAAAAAATGTTGTAACAAATGCGAGCAATGTTAACACATGCGGGCCATAAACAAGACATTCCCCAAACGCAACAAATTACCAAATTGCGTATAAAAGCAACAACTGCGACAACAACAAGCCAAGCGCTCCAAAGTGCCAGTTAAAATGTTAATAACAACTTCAAAAATAAAAATAAAATTGCTTACGTTACGGTTGGCCCAGACCGACTTTGATATACCTTTTACTCAATGTGTAAAAGTTATTTTACAGGAGATGTCAACAGAACGAAATTGCCGCGGCTTCCGTTTTCAAAAGTCTATTCCTAAAGCCAACAAATCGCAAAAACATCAATTCTGACATCCCTCAAAACAAAAACCCATCGTTTTTGATTAAGTTTTGAAATATTATTGATCTAACGAAAAAGTCATTTTAACGAATTTGGTTTCCTAACTATTAAAACTGAAAAGTTTTCAAAATCTTCGTATTTATATAGACTGTATATAGAATGTTACAAAGATTTGAACGATTTTAATATACCCTTTTAGTTTCCGAGTTAAACCAGTTAAAAACGTAAAAAAAAAAAAAAAACACTGTTGGCCATGCGCAAACTGGTAATATGCAGTGGCCAACGAGTTGAACTTGAGCTTGAAATATATTGTGTGGGACTTTTGGGGTAAAGGGGCCAGGGCGACGGAGAGGGAGCAGCGCTGAATGCTTGGCTGAGCGCAAGCGCTGCTTGCAGTTTAGCGCTCTTTTTGGACATTTGATCAAACAAATGAGGTCAACGCGTCGCATACGTAATGTGCCTTAAGTGACAGAAAACTTATGAAACAACTAAAGCAAAACAACAAAAACATCCCGCAACAACTACGCAACAACAAATCATTTTTCTTATATGTTTTTCTGGCCATTTTCTTGGCCAAGTGGCGCCGGAAACGCGCTGCGAGCATTGTACATTAAGTAGCCGCCCATATGGCGTGGGCGTAGCAGAGACATTGGCAGAACTGGCGGCGCACGTCTTGGTTTTATTGTTTGACAGTTGACGTTTTGCCGGCAAAAAAACAAAAACAACAGCAGCAACGACAATTGTTTCTTTGTTATGTTGAAAAGAGCGCGCACGCCGTACGTCAATGTCTGCTGATGACGTAACAAGCAAAGAGCGCGCGAGTGACATAATAAGCCGTTGTTAAAAAGAGCGCGCCGCTGTTGATTAACAGACGTGCAAGCAGCTACGCTATAGCACAACTGTTAAGGCTAACATATGTTAGCGCCGCCTGTTATTCAAGCGCTCTGAGCTGCTGCGCTGCTAAACTTTGCGTCAAACAAATGTCAACTGCGGCCGTGGCAAGTACTACACAAGCAGCCAGTCGCAGAGCTATACTTGAGAATACACGTTGTCGTCTCTGTCGACGTTGTCGTCGTCGTCGTCGCGTAACGTAAGCGTATTACAAAACACGCCATCGACTTTGTTGTCGTAATCAGTTTGTGTTTGTGTATGACAAAAATCGTTGGTAATCTGCAATAAAAAAAATGCATTACATTTTGCTAGCTACAAACAGTGCAGTGTTTTAAATATATATATTTAATAAAATATATATAGAAAGTTATTAAATAAAAAGCTAGCGAAATTGTAAAACAAACGCGCCAAGCGTTGTGCAGTTACGTAAAGCAGGCGTTTTGTTCTTACAAAATCGAAACTGTGCACAAGTTACGCGTATACCGAACAGCAGCTGTTTATTGTATTTAACTAACGCTGGCGCTTTGTTTAATATTAGTCTTAAATAATAAAATTTGTTTAAATTGCAAAAAAAAAATAAAAAAAAAAAGCATACAAGAAGCGCGTGTGGCAATAAATTGTAGCAAAGAATTTTATGTGTTTTTTTTTTGCCAGGAGGCGCGGCCGTGCAAGCAGCAGCAACAGCGACAGGTAAAATATAAAGAGTGTGTGAGCAGCGCTCTTAAGCTTGCGCTCTCTGCGTTTGCTTATGTGCATGTGTGCGTGTGTTTTTGTTACGACATCATTGCATGTGTGCGTGTGTGTGTGTGTGTGTGTGTGGTGAATGAACGCCAAGTCTCTTTGCTTTGCTGCAATCAAATCATGAAGCTGCTCTCTTACGCTCTTTAGCGGGAAAAACTGTTTTTCTTTTCTTTCCCTTACGTACTGTTTCTGCGAATTTGTTGTGAAAACAAACTGCGTTGCAGCGGGTGGGCGCTTACGTGTTGCCATATTTTTAAAGGCATTACTAAGCGGTTTTTTCGTGTTCTATTTATTTCTATTTCTGCTTTAGACAACAATTGTCATGGTATTTGTTGTTGTTGTTGACGTACATAATGGCACTTAATAATTATTTATATTTAATTGTGATAAAAGAGCTTTGATGAAAATTATTCAGAATTCAATTTGCGTGTGCTTGATAAAAAAACCCAAAAGCAACTCAATAAATTATTATATGAAAATAAATATTTATTAACCTAACTTTAAAGTTGAAGATTAAATTTTTTTACAAAAAGATGATGTAATATAAATGCCAATTATGTGATAAGCACTAAAAGCATATGTCTTAAAAAATTAAAACTCATGTTCACAATAACTTTTTTTTAAAAGTATGAATCATTTTTGTTATCAAAAACTATTTCGGCAAAACACATACAGTATAGAAATTTAATTTTTAGGCCCGGATTTCTATGCAATAGATCACGATTTCAGTTTTATTCACTGTGTTACACAAGCGCCACTTTTCGCTATCAAAATATCAAGCATGATGATGTTTGATTATTGCAACAAGTTTTTAAAATGATGTAAAGCTATAATTATTGCACAACTTGCCAATCGTCATATAAATCTAAGCGTTATAAGTCCATAACAAATTATTATACATTTTTTTATATAATAAACTAATAGTTACATGAACTTCTAGAATCAATTATTGCTAACAGTTCCATAAAAAAATTATTAATCCATTTATCATAGAAATAAACTGCCACAAGCTATTAATTAGAATACTTACACTGTAATAAAATTAAGTGATATACGTTCTATTAGTATATATAATATATATATATAATAAATTATACCTTAACATTGTCATATAAAAATAAAAATTTACTCTTAAAGAAGAAAAGCTTACATAAAAGTATAAACAATAACCTTAAAGTAATAACAATTCAACTTTGTTATTTCCATGTTAAGCCAATTCATAAAAAGTAGCCAGTAAAAAAAGTTACTTGGCTCATTGCGTATACGAACCGTTTGCCCTGCTTGACCTAAACATTAGCAAAATAATGATCATTAGCCTCATGAACAAATCATCTTTTGTCGAATTAGCAGCAGTCAAAGTTTAAGTTGCACCGCTTTACCATGGCTGGGAATATTACCAAGTCCCTGGCACTTATGGCCGTTACGACACGCAATACCTTCGACTACGTTCGCCCACTTGGGCAGCAGCAAAATGAAAATTGTTTTTCATATTTGTAAACTGTAAATCAGTTAAAGTTAAGAAATGTACAAATATTTAAATGCACTCGTATATATGGCTATGTCAGATTTCAGTTATGCACCGACTGTTATGAGTCATGGCAAATCGCGATTATATAAAACTTGTTTACATGCTTTGGTTGTTTTACACAACTGACAATTAGTCAGAATTGAATGCTTTGTGGCTTATGTAACGTTGACTGTTTAAATAATATTTCCTAATCAAATCCTGCTTAAAACGTTCTTTGTTGTAATTACGACTAAGTCAAGTATAACACTTTATACAAATGTAATTTGTGATATGAGTGATATGCAGCACGTTTCTTAATTTCTATATTATGAAGCGAATTAAGAATAAACTGTGCAAACTATAAATTTTAACTTTTATTTAAAAACACAAAGCATGAGCCACAATTGTGACGTATATGCGTGATATAAGTTGCAAACGTGATGGCGTCACCTACTTTTTCATTGCACCATGTGCTAAATATCTGTTACACGCATATTTGTAACATTTACAACTTGCAATTCACAACTGATTAAAACATTGTTGACAATATAATGTAAAATGAAAAGAATTGCATTTCGTTGGTATCAATTTTTTTCGATTCCTAATATTTTCTGTAATTATGTATTATTATTATTTATTTTATTCATGTAACTGTTGCTTATTATGAGAAGTTAGGGATGGGCATCGCGTACTCGAATATCGATATTCAGTATCGATGTGTATCGGATGAAACCGATGTAAACAATCGATATATCGATATATCGCCCAACAAATTTGTATGAATAATCAGTTTTAAAATAATAAGTCATACATAAATTCAGACACATACAAATAATCAGTTTATCTGGATTTCTTACAATTATTCCAAAAGGCTGGTTTTTAGTTTAAATTAGAAAGGCTCCAAAGAATCGTCTACACAAGCCAAAGGCCGGTTCCGTTCGTCCGTCATTATTCTCCCTGCAAGGGAAAATGGTCGCTCCGAGGTAACAGACGTCGCAACAGCCGGAACAAATATCCTTGCTAGTTTGTAAAGATTCAAGAATTGTGTCGACTGGGGCTCCCATATGGTTAGTGGATTGGAGTCCAGCGGAGACTGTTGGCGGAAAAAAAAACTTGCATCTCCGTTCTCGCAATACTTTTTGGGTCTTCCGTATCTAAATGCAACACAGGATTTCTCACGGCAACAATGTGCTTTCTCCACAATGATTTTTCTGACGAAATGTTAATGTGCAGCGACTTAGCCAGAAAGCTGTTTCCCGACGTCTCCAATTTTTTCCTCGATGCAGTCAAATCTTTTTCTAAGCCCAAAGTGGCCATTCCACCTTGTACGCTTTGTTTTGGCGCCGAATTCGTAAATATCGTCAGTATCGGAGGAAAATATCGATATCGGATATATCGTCGAACATGGATATCGAAACGAAATAGTCGACTTCCAAAGAAAGAATATCGATATTCAGATATATCGATACACCATCGCCCATCCCTATGAGAAGTGCTCAGTATCCACTAAATATAGCTTACACGTTATTTCAATGGTATCCTCAATGACTCTAAGTACTCCCCAACTGTAGCTGAAATAATTTAATTTGGGCAAACTCAAAAATCAAAACCATGCTATTTCTTTCTGATTTTTCTTCAAAATGTATTTATCGTCACCTAGCTGAACATTTTCGATCAAATGAAATATCAATAAAGAAAATTTCAAAAGAAATCAAATTGTATGATATACAGATATATGCATATGCCTAAGCAGCAATGGCAGCCCCGTTTCATTTACCCCTCCCTCTTCTTTTATAGTTCAAAGCAATAAACAGCTTTAATTTGATTGCACAACAATTTGCTTACAAATTATGTACAAATCTTTTTGGTCGAGTATTTTTTTATTTCTTTTGTATATTGTGTAGTAGTATACTTGGTTATGCGCACAGCTCAAAAGTATTTATGTAATTTCATTACCGAGAAACACAAGGCAAGCATTTTTCATTAACTTGTTCAAGCACACACAGATACACACACACACACATACACAGTGCGAATAGGCGCAGTGTTCTCTGTAAGCTGTTGGAAAACCTTTCGTGCCTTGTCAACGTCATCGTATTAAACGGTTACGTATTGCAGTTTTTTTTTTTCATCTCATACTCTTTAGAGGGTGCATAGTATCAGATGTTTTATGTAAAGTTTGTTATTATTTCAAAAATTCATTGGATACATTGGATAGAGAACAAATTTCAAGCAAGACTGCAAACATAGTTCGAGGCGTTTTAGATAGAATTTTTCGAACCGATAAAACTATTCTAGATTTGTTCACGATCCTTCAGTCGGTGCTCTCTCTCTGTGCTTTGTGTTCAATATGCATTTTCGTGGTGTTCTTCATTCTGGCCCAAAGCTGAATTCATGCATTCTTTAAAATCCTTAAAATCTCGATCTAAACTTATTTTTGATAATATAGCATGGTTTTGCGTTTTCTACTGTCCACAATGACATTATGATTTACGCTATACATAGTCTACGGCAGTGGCGGATTCGGATCCGGACCCCCAACAGAAGTTGGAAAAATGGGTTGACAGTTTTTTGCGAGCTTCGATAACAGGTCGGCTGAAAAGTTCGTATCGTTTCTATCTGAGGGCGCCACTACAATTTTATCCTAATCATTGCTAGTTAGTACTAAACTCCAAAAGATACGTCTATAAATTTGACAGCTGTTGGGCTATTTGAGTAAAGCAACTTTTGTCAATTTGGAAGAAATGGATGACCAAAATGCTTCTGATACCAAAAATTTGCTTGACGAATATTGTCTGGACTCTACGCCAGGGGAAAAAACAATTTGTAAGTGGCTTTCTAAATTCCATACAGGCCATATTAGCACCGAGGACGATGAGCGCAATGGCCGTCCAAAAATGGCTGTTACCGACGAAAACATCCAAAAAATCCACAAAATGATTCCCGGATAAGTTAAGTTAAGTTGATGGAAATGGGTGACACTCAAAAGATATCAAAAGAATGGGTTGGACATATCGTTCATGAATATTTGGGTATGCAAAAGCTCTGTGCAAAGTGGGTGCCGCACGAGCTCACAATCGAACAAAAATACCGTGTCACAAAGCAATAAAAACGATGGATAAATTGGATGAATTGGGCTTCGAACTACTTTCGCATCCACCGAATTCTCCAGATCTAGCCCCCAGAGACTTTTGGCGGTCGTTGGAGAGAATTTTAGCGCTGATGAAGATGCATCGTGTTTGATTTTGAATCAGCTTGAGTGATATATTCTTTACCATCATTTTCCTTTTTAGTTGCCAGCTCTCTTCTCCAATCTCAAGAGTATATAAACTTCGATGTCTTTGCTTACAGCAAGCTATCTAGTATGTTTTCTTTGCACTTTGAAAACAATTGACTTGAGTAATAATAATAAAAAATACTATGTATATGCAAGTTTATATGTGTGTGTGTGGTCTAGAGATAACATGTGTGTTTTGGTGGGTGTGTGTGAGTTTTTATGTACTTGTTGTAGTTAGAGCTTGTAATTGGTTTTTGCCTCAGAATGTTGTCGCCAACGTTGCCAAGTCGTCTGATGTCAACGACAGCAACAACGATTACTGCAACAACAACAATAGCAACAACATCAGTTATCAGCGATAAATGCAATCGTGAAATATGATTGACATTGCATAATATGCATATGCATTTGCAAACACACACACACACACACACTTAAACTCATTTGTAAATGAACTGCAACTTACGCAGAAAAAAAAAACACGTCTACATAACACAATTGACAACAACAACAACAACAATTTTAAAGAGCGCGACATATTTGCAGTTCATTTAGTAGTTTTTTTTTGTTGTTTTGTACTTTACATTTATTTTTATCAACTCTGGCATTATGCAATTACACAAACACACACGTGCACAAAAATTTCAACAAGTTTGCATTTATGTAAGATACACCTGCAACTAAATATATTTTTATATTCTGTCCAAAGGGTTAAGGTCAGGTGCGGATAAAGGATTTGGTCTTAGAGGGGTTTTTCATTTCGAAGTGTATACCTATACCAAGCCCTCCCGTGGATCCGCCACTGCGAAAGTTATATATTTAGATAGTTCAGAAAAATTTGATGACCCACAAGGTACATATCAATATGATGCATTTAGCCGCGTCCGTTTGTCCAGATTCTCTTTTTCGAAAAGTCTGTCGTTCTTAACATGATTTGTGCCCACCTTATCCTGCAACAGCAACAAACCTTTTTTTTCTTTTAACTCATCTATGGTTATCAATTGCATTAAAGTCCGTTGAAAAATGTTAAAATATTCATATGTAACCTCTTTCGTCTCCTACAAAGTAGCTTTTAGATAACAACTTGAAAAGAAAACTACACTCTAGAAAATTAGCATGTTGACTGCTTGAACTTTTAAGCAAAATGTTTTTTTTTTGCATATATATAGGGTCATCAATCTTGAGGTTTAAAAAAAAAAAAAAAAAAAAAAATAAATCGAAAAATTTTTATTATCAATAGAAAAAACTGTTCTTGCCGTTAACTTTTTAAAAATAATCTCATTCAAATGTTGGCCGTAACTACGCCGAAGCTTGTCCAAGCGGAGGTTCCAATTGTCGAATACGCGTTCGAGCATAATCGGCGGTATCTCGGGAATATTACGGATAATGTTGTCCTCTAATGCTTCAATCGTAGCTGGATTATCCACAAACACTTTAGACATCACGTAGCCCCAAAGGAAAAAGTCTAACGATGTGATATCACACGATCTTGGTGGCCAATTCACCAGTCCGGAGCGTGAAATTAATAGTTCAAAAACATTCTTTACAGAACGCGAATTTTCGTAATATAATTTTACGATTTGTAAAGAGATGACCCCTTACCACATTGCAATGATCCGCAACAGATTTTTTATCTTTCGCAAGCGACGAAAACGATTGAAAGGTTAAGCGAGTTTTTAGAGATATAGTGTATTCTAAAGTCGTTATAACCCACTTTTTTTTTTAATTCGTTATTGCTTACGCGACAAAATTCACAATGATAATAGCAAAACCAATAAATATTTTTTCAATTGCATTTGAGTTTGTGAGGGTGTGTGAGTGTGTGTTCTATTATACAATAACTATTGTTTAAATGCGTCATATATTGACTTACAGGTGTGTTTTTGAATAGTATTTATTTTTATTCTGTTTTGCGAGTGAGAGAGTTATGAATGCTCGAGTTATGACAGTGCTAAAAATACAAATAGTTATATGTGCATATATATAAATGGAATTCTGAATGGTATCAATTAAATGTTATTGAAGGTTGAAAGCGAACAACTTGAACTTGTAAAATGTTATGCAAATTGACTTTGTGTAGGAAAAGTTTTTTAAAATAATGTTAGGGCTGCCTAAAGTGTTGAGATAAGCACTTAAAGCTTTGTGCTAGATAAATGTTCAATACAAAGAACTTTTCTAGAACATTCATGATATCTACAAAATATTATAACATAAATGAAGTACTTTTAATAAGGCTAGACTCTATTTGAAAAACAAGTTCATAGCTAGAAGCTGATATTTTATTACCACTATTGCTACCTCGACGTGTCCAAAAACACCTTTCATATGTTAACATAAAATAATTTTTTAGTTTAATCATTTAGCCCAAACATTTTTTTTTTACTTTTCGTCTAACCAAATACGAAAAATCCAAAAAAAAAATTTTTGGATAAATTATGAAAATAATGTTAAGTTCAAATATTTTTTTTTTTTTTCTTCATATTTTATTAAAATTAGTAATAAATTTATGAAAGTTCAAATATGAAAGTCATCTTTTGGTTGAATAAATTTTTGTATTGAGAATTTCGTTGTAAACATTTCTCCAACAAGAATCTGGACTTTTTATCTGTTTTATATTATTATTAGTTCCTTGGTGTAGTTACAATACATATATGGGATATATAAAGTAAAGACGCCGCTCTTAGTAAGAGCATAGGTTTTAAGGTACTCCTAAAATTCTTATTTTTTATCGGGTGAATTTGAATTATCATACACAAGATGCAACATGGCTAATTGTTTATTCCATTAATTGGCATGTATTTTTATTTCGTGCATTGTTCTTTCACTTTTGATGGACAGAATTTTCTAAAGCTTCTAACTTAATTTCAAATGATTTGGTCCAAAGTATAAAACAGCTTGTCTGTCATAGTTATTCTTATAATTTAAAGATACAAAGTTACCTAAAGTCAAGTACAGAGTGAGCTGTGCAAGATTAAGAAAAATTTGTTTCCTTTACTAGATTTCGCTACAGTCAGAGTATTATGACGTAGCAGGCTTTAGCGCCACTAACTTCCTATTAGAAGTTAGTCAAAATCTTACAAACAACTCGTCCAGCGTGGTGCCGAATTTCAGGCCATTATTGTTGATGTGAAGAAAAAAAAGCAAGGAATTTGTTTCAATAATTTTTTTTTTTTTCAACCAAATACTCTGAATGAAAATTAAGAGATGAATCTTAATCAAAATATTGAAAACCTAAAAACAAATACGTTAAGATACTTAATAACTCAATTCAAATTTTTAACAGATTTTCCTAACCAACAAATTTTGTTAATCGTTCTACACTTGTGCGTATTACCTAATCAATTAATAGGCACGATTCTATTAAATTTCATGTACAAAAATAATATATGATATAACTTTACGCACTATAGATAGTTGCTATACAATTGCAAAACAATATTTTGCCAACGTTTAAAATTAAGATCAGGCCATGACGAATAGTACAACAACAGCAACAACAACAAATTTCATGTACACGCAATTTTCTTTGACACACTTTTTGGGGGAATATTTCATGTTGATTATTTATTCTTCGCGTTGAATTCTTTTATACGTTGTAGTATCTGGCTTTGCGAAATGTAAACAAATTATAAGCGAAAAAAAAAACTACTATAAACTAACTCGAAAACATAACGACAAGAAAAAATAAAAAAAAACGAAATCCTCATGCCGGGTATAAATTGTTTACATAACAAACTCAGCCAGCGCAACGAAGAGTCAAGAACAAGTCGTCGTCGTCGTCGTCGTCGTCGTCGTCGTGGTTACTCGCTCTTTGCCACTGTGGTGCTGTGTGTGGCGTGTTGTGCCGGCATTGTTTATCTTTAAGATACAATAACGAGCTAGCTAGATACTACTAAATGGATGAAAGCAACGGCGACGACGCAGTCAAAGAAAAACGTGCGCATAATCAACCAGGCAGAAGTAAGCACAAAACCACACATAAAACGCAGAGCGCGAGAGCGGTGCGAGCGTAAGGCAGCAATAAAGAGCGCGCACAAACAGCGGCTGAGAGAGCGCTGCTAGAACATTATTGTTTTTGGGGTGCTGCTTTTGCTTGTGTTTTTGTTTTTGTTTTGTCGACGATTTTGATTTTGATTTTGATTTCGTTACTTTGCGCGCTACGTGATTCAGTGTTAATTTTCATAATATTATGTAATAGCATGTGTATGATTCTGGCAGCTGCCGGACGACGCACTGCCAGTCAGTCTGCAGCCAATCCGTCCATGCGACCATCAGTTGGACAATACAGTGAAGCTGAATGTGTGAATTTAGTGCGCAAACTTTAAGCTAAACTGCATAAATAAATAAATGGCATATGTTTGGCCAAGTTCAATGAACCTCAATTGTGTGTGTGTGTGTGTGTGTGTATGAGAGTGTGCATGTATGTTCTGTCTGCGTTTATTATATAACAGCATGCTGCAGCTGCTTTGAGAATTTTCAAAACGCGTCAACTGTCACGTTACAATGCATAGGTTAAGTAATAGATACTTACGTACATATGTACATTGTTGCTGGGCTTGACTTATAAAAGAGAGCAATAATAAAACGTAATGAAAAGCAAACAACAACAAAATGCATAAAAAAAGAGCAGCTAAGGCGCTTAAGAGCGCCAGCTAGCGCTCTTTGCCAATGCGCGCGTGTGTGTGTTTATGTGTGTGTGTGTGTGTGTGTGAATTATAAAACAGAATCAAAAGCAGCAGCAATAACAACAACGTATACAATGTACGGCATTTTGTGCGTTACGTAAATCATACAGTTGATTTCATTGCGTCTTCATTTCGTTTGCCTCTTTCACTTTGTTCTTGCTTGTTTCGTTCGTTGTATTTTTTTCTCATCGTCTCTTCCTCTGTCTCCCTTAGATGTGCGATTGTGTGTGTGTCACGCCGCTTCCGCCGCTGCTCAAACAAACTACAACAAATACAGCCGCAGTCAAACTTCAGTCTTCAGTCATCAACAAAACATTGCCGCAAACAGAACATCCAAGCGAGACGGCCAATTTGAGAGCGGCGCAAATATATTAGTACAACAAACTAATAATAACTAATTTTTCAACAAAAATCAATCATGTCTAACAAAATTAGTGCAAAAGTTCTTAAGTGCGTTGACATCAAGGCGGCAAAAGTGAAATTTATTTAAATAAAAAAAATACACAAAAAAAATATAAAAAAAAAATGTAAAAAATAGCTTTTGAAATATAGTATCTAATTGTGTTTTTTGTCAAGTTTAAAAGTGCCGCCGTAATATCAATTTAAGCAACTGCAACGCCCACACTAACAACAACAACCACAACAACAACCAATTTAACAATCAAATAAATAATAAATACAAAAGATTTCGTAGCACAGACGCGCGTTGTGACGATTTTCGAACGTCGGCGCATACGTGACCGCGGGCACCTAGCCAAAGTGCCCGGCATCGTTAGTAGCAACAACAGCAACAACTTATACTATAGCTAGAACAATAGCAACAACAACAAGACTGTCACCATGCCGCTCTCGCAGGGCTACTATATGAAGCCCGCGCTGGCCACTAAACGTGGCCTAAAGCCACTAAAACTAAACGAGGCCAAACGCAAGCAGAGCTATGCTCACGAGCACAGCGCTGCCTCGGCGCCCAGCTCACCGCTCAACCTGCAGGCGCTGCTGCAAAACAACAACAACAACAACAGCAGCAACCACACCAGAAGCTCGCTGCAGATGTTCTATCTGCTGGCCGAGTCCTATGCACGTTTAGGCAGTCTGCCCAAAGCCTTTGATGTCTACGAATTGATTGCCAGTCGCCAGCAGGATGGTTATGTGCCGCTGGATAAGCTCGGCATGCTGGCCTCTGCACTTGTGGCACACATACGTAAACTGGTTGGCATTGCCACGCCCACACATAGCCAGGCGCAGTCACTGGAAAGCACGCTTAAAGCGCGCTATCAAAACGCACGTCATCATGTGGACAGCTGGAACTCACACAGTCTGGAACTGGGTTTAGCGCTCAGCACCACACCCGAGCAGCTACAAATGCATTCGCCCACGCGAGAACTAGGGCTATGCACAACCACGGAAGACTTTGATCCGCTGCTGTGTCCACTGTGCCGCGATTTTCTACGCTGTCCGGTGACTACCAACTGCGGGCATACCTTTTGCCAGAAATGCAGCGAGTCTATAACCATGTGCAACATCTGCCATGTCAAGTTTCCGCGATCTTTTGCCGCCGAGCCACAAAAAAGCCTGCGCTTCAACACAACCACCACCAGCACTACCAGCAGCAGCAGCAGCAGTAGCGCCAGCACAACCGCCCGTTTCTTTACAGGCTTTGGCAGCAGCAGCATCAGCACGCCGCCGCCCAGCCTGGCCAACAACTATGCAGGCCTACGCTTGCCACTGCCAGCGCTCACGACGGTGACCACCACCACAGTGGCCAGCACCACAGCCACAGCTACCACAACTATGGCATCCACCTCAGCGGCTGCAGTAGCTGTCGGTGTGGGCTATGTGGCAGCTGCGCTCGGCAGCACTCCGGCTACATTATTTATGCCCGACGTGCTGGTGCAGGGTCTGGTAGAAAAGTGGTATGGCAAGGAGTTGCAGGCCAAGGAGATCTCTGAGAAGGCCAGCAGCTGCATGCATGCAAATCGGCTCGATGATGCGCTGAAGTTCTGCAATGCCAGCCTGGACAAGGGTAAGTTGTGCGCCTTTGCGTTGTATTTTGTATATAGATTGGAAAATCGAATTCACTGGAAAATCAATAGAGGGTGGGACAAGTCGTCTGACGTCAGCCAGCCATAGGCCGCTCTGCGCAACAAGTTTTTGCTCACAGTCAGGGTTACACAGGGAGAATGTGGCACACACATACACTCACTTGGTTTTTGTTATATTTGCCATTTGTCCTTTGACTTGGCGCGGCGCAGGGGTCGTATGAGTAATTTATGCCAGAATCAACGCAATTTATATGAAAAGTTATACGAAAATGTAAAGTGACGAAGTTTTAACACGCTTTGCGTAATAGTGTATCGAGTCGTATGAGTAATATATGAGTACATTACGCAAGAGCTTGTAAGATATTAGTTTGTGAACTTTACTTGTTAGAATCAGGAAGTCAATTGATTGTAAAACCAATAGCTTTAAACTAAGGCTACTTTTGAAAGAATGTCTGGTGTGCCATACCTGATTATTGGCTTGGTTCAGTGATCAGCTGGGTTAGTTAACTCTTTCGCCTGGGAAGGTTTGCCTTTTAAGGTCAAATCTCAATAATAAGATGACGAAATTTGAATAACCCTCTCATAGTCTGAGATTTTCTTCTATTGCAAAGCCAAAGTGGCTTCCATACGATACCTGGATTTTTACTTTGCCTAGTATATAGACACATATGGCTCTAGTAAAATTATTTAGCAGGATTCACGCGTTACAAATGTCCTCAGAAATTTATAGTGCTCCTTATGCTGCTGCATAGAGTATAAATATCAAAGGACTTTGTCTGTTGACGCATAATTTGCATGGGACACATTTGTCAACTTGTTGTACTCAGTGTAGTTTAGCTTCTTTCAGTTGTTGCTTTTGCTGTGGGGGTTGGTTGGGCTTGTTTGCTTGTCTCTAATTGTGTTTTGTTTGTTGGTTCATATACCCTTAGTATATACTTTCTACATATATATAAATGTATTGCCGCAGCCGCAGTGTTTATTTAGTGCTTGTGTTGCACGTTCTAAAATGTAACTTCTTGTATGTGTGTGCCCAAGGACTTGCTTATTAAATATTTATTATACAAAATCGTAGTAAATAAACCCTGACAAAAGTCACTGCCTTAAAAACAAATAAAACAAAGAGTAGACAGTTTTGTATCTTTTACCAAAATGGCATCCCAGCAGCAAAGTAAAGCTCTCAACTCTTTTGTTTTTAATTTTATTTTTTTTTTTACCACATAGGTATGAATTATGGCTATGAGTCAGCCGCGTGTGGACTTAGGCATTTCCCCAAGACCCATGTCCCATATCGCGCACATGAGAAATATATCGCCTAATTAATCATTTAGACAATATATTTTTTCTACACGTTGTGGCAAAACGTTAAAAAAACTTAGGTTTTTTTTTTAAATCACAGCGCTTTCCGCACTTAGAAATCCATCAAACACAAAAGTAAGAAAAATATGCCAAGATCTACTAGAGGAACAAAAAAAAAAAAAAGAAAACCCAGATGGCCCAGCACTACGTGAAACTTGGCAAAATACAAACAATAACAAATTCTGCGGCGGGTGGCAATTGCCGTATTTCATATTGATATTCTAAAATTAGTTTTGGATCAATTGGTGGAAAATGTGTGGTCTGATTTATATTATTTTTCTAATGCGTGGGCCGCAGAGCTGGTATTTATAGAAGACTCTTCGAGCACAAAATGCAAAGCACTGCACTGTGTGGTGAAGATTTTATTTTGCTATATGTTTTTAAAAGTGTTTGAGTATTTTTATGTTTTGATTGTGTTGAGTGGAAAATTGCTTTGAAAAAACATTCACAGCATTTTATGCTAATAAAGCTTAAAGGCGTTGGATTTTCAAACAAGGCAATGCGTATGCAAGGCGTTCCATCAAAATACTTGCGCAAGGTTGTTCCGGCTGCCGATTTCGACTAATCGAAATGTAGTGTGTTATGTATATAAAACTATTCTGGTAATCGTTTTTGTTAAATTAATTATTTTATTTCTGTATCCCAATATTACATAAGGAAACGTTTTCTTTTTTTTTACTAACATTTAGAAGTCGCTCAAAAGTAAACAGAAGACTAGGAAGATGGAAGATGATTTTTATTAAAAATATAAAAATTTGTTTATTCATAGGGCTAGCTGTTATCAGGGAGGGAATTTTTGGAAAGACATTTCTGCATACAATTCAGTTGGCAGTCACTTGCGGCAGGACTTTTGCCGAAATGAACTTAAATCGTTCTAACCGATATTCATTTTTGGCACGACTTTGTTTGACATTCGATTTTGTGAATTTAATTTGAAGCAATTTTTTAGAAATCAACTTTGATTTTGGTTCTAAATAATTATTTACGATTCGTTATTAAGCCTTTTTGTTTCAGACGATTTTTTAAAAATTTTTTACACAAATTTAATAAAATTCATAGGACACTGTGACAGAATAGAATAATAGAGCATGAGTATATTTATGAAGCGCTTCACTCGTTTCGGGAAAGGTTTATAAATATATCGGCTAAAATAAGTGAAGTGGGACACTTTTTTAGTCGACCTTTTTGATTTTGATGATTTTTACATATGCCATAGAGCTACTAGAGAATAATAGTTTTATTACAAAATTCCGATTTTATATCGAGTTATCGATAACTGGATATTGTGTTTTTCATTTTTAGACATTTCTTTGGCAAGCCATATCTACTAAACGAAGAAAATGGCATTAATTCTTTTTTTAGAAAGTGGGAGATCACCTTTGAATTTTAAAATTGAAAAAACTTTTTAAAAAATTAAAAAAAGAAATTTTTTCCAAAATTTAAAATTTATCTTTTATGAAAAAAAAATTTGCTTTCATATCCTTATTAGTCTAGTAGATATGGCTTGTCAAGGAAATGTTTAAAGATGAAAAATTCAATATTTAGTTATCGATAACTCGATAAATTTTGTAATAAAAATGTATCTGGTTTTTGATTTTAGACGTTTCTTTGCAAGCCATATCTCCTAAGGTTTTTGAACAAATTTTTATTTCAATAAAAAATACAATTTTGTATAAACATTTTTTTTTTTTTTTTTATTTAAAAAAAACTTTTATATTTAAAAATACTAGGTTTACGTAATTTCACCGATATATATATACTATGCATAGCTTTTTTTTTACGATTTAGTTTAGTTTCACATCTTTTTTGATGTAGCTCTCTTTTTGTTCAAATTAGACTTTTTGGAAAAGAGTTTCCTTGATCGCTTATTCTGTTAAACATGTTCATGAATAGAAATCGCAAATATTATTTGTAAGAAAATTTGTAAAAACGAACGGGAAACTTGGCCAATTTTTTGTGCATTGAAATTCGCTTAGAAGAAATCGAGAACGGAAACCGAGTTGATTGAGTTAATAGCCTTTGCGCGCACGCTTCATTGTGTTTTGCACATAAAAGCTTATACATAATAAAATATAGTTTATTAACCATATTAATGCACTCTACCGTCTAGATTTTTATATATTATATTATAATACAATGCTTGCTCTATTAATTTCTTTTATTAAGACTTTTGGTGAATTTACATTTTTGCTTGGTGCTTATTTATAAACTATTATTGTTAATATTATTTTCTAGCATATTGCGTGACTTTGGCTGCATTTGGCTTAATGCCATAATAGGCCTTATCAGTGATAATTGTGTGTGTGAGTGAGCCTAAAAGTTAAGTTATTTAATATTTTTTGCTATCCATTTAATATGACGCTTCATAGCAGCGAATTGTTTGCACTGACATTAACAACGAAATCAAATTAGCACAATTTTTCATAGCACTTAGTTGGAACTTGTATAAGTAAATCATTCATTATTTAGGAATGTGACATAAAACATGCAACAAAGTCAACATTGTGGCATGCCACGCCTTCAACGGCCAAGCAAATATACGCCCGTCACGCTTGCCACTTGCCCCTTACCAAGTTTTAGCCATTTATAAAAATTTCTCTCTTTTTTTGGTTTCTTTTTGTTTTTTTTTATATTTAGTTTTTGTTTGCTAACCACAATCAGTTATTGACTTTTGTTTTGCTTGCTGATAAAGACAGCCATAAAGCACTGAAAAAAAAATTATAGAAAATTAACGCAAAAGCCAAGTAGAACAACAAAAGTGCTTTAGTAAACAATATATTATTATTTTTTTTCGTTAATTTTTAAAAGTTGATAAACAAAGTGCCAAGTAATGGCAACTAGTGAACTAGATTTTTAAAAATAGTTGCAAAATAAACTAAGGAAAATATTTGCAGAATCAGGCAAAAGTAAACACGGAATGTGTAGAGAATAGTAAGTTAAAGAAGTCCAAGTAGAAGCTTAGATGCTCTTATATAGTATGTTGAAATCTTATGTTACTATGTCTTTTAGTCTCTTAGTTAATGTTAATATATTTGGATTCTCACTGCTGAGACTAGGAAGATATGGAGAAAAACTCTAAGCTAGTTGTTTTCTGCACAACATCTTGCATCAATTTCGATTCCGGCATTTGGCTGATGAAGTGTAGAAACTCTAAAAAATATCGCACAGCTGCCCGACATAAGTCCCAAATGAATCTAAAGTTTTATCTCTACATTTTGTTGCTCTTTTGACAAAACAAAAAAATGCAGATAGGCAATTAAGATTCTAAGCTATCACAAGGAACGTATTTATGGCCTGATTAAAAATATTTCTGCCAATGAGTATAAGCAATACTACTAACCTAGTTACTAAAGAGTTTTTAAAAGTGAAGCAAAGAGATTCTCACATTACGCAAGTTCTCGAAAGAGCCCCTAGATGTAAAGAAAATATTACATATCAATATGCTTCGGGAAAAATTTCAACGATTTCACATAAAATAATATTTATATTATTTTCAACGCAATAGGAGCGCCATCTAGCTTCAAAATAAATGATGACGACGACGACATCCAAATACTTTATGTATGCACTTAAATATAGAGGCTTTTAAATACTTAGATTATGTATAAAATAGTCAAATACAAATTTATTTTATAAACCTTAACAACCCTTAACTTCTAAACTTGAAGAGATAGGGCCAAAGTAAGCGAAATCCACGATCACTTATTTCTCAACTTTAGATCCCCATAACTTCTAAACAAGTAGAGCTACAGCGAAAATAATCCCAGATTCTTGTTTATTATTATTTGGTGCCAATGCAAAAAAAATTAGTCAAATACAAATTTATTTTCTAAACCTTAACAACCCTTAACTTCTAAACTTGAAAAGATAGGACCAAAGTAAGCGAAATCCACGATCACTTATTTCTCAACTTTAGATCCCCATAACTTCTAAACAAGTAGAGCTACAGCGAAAATAATCCCAGATTCTTGTCAGTCGCGCCGAGATCTGTATTAGGTGCCAATATGAAGCTTTGAAAAAATTATATTTTCTCAACTTTAAATGCCCATAACTTCTTAACTAGAAACGAGAGAGTCAAAATAAGCGACTATAATGACTGTTGCTGTCAATAAGTTTTACAAATCGGTTGAAGCTGTTGTTATACAAAAATACTTACTTAAGAACACATAGCTGACCTACTAAAGAACCATACTTATTTAACAAACTCCTATATATAATTAAACACAATAAAATACAGTATTGCAACATAAAAACAAGCCCCAAAATGGCTTGAATTTTCCACAAATATTGGGGCTTAAAGCTCAGTTCATTTCCTAGCTACATTAATATGCTTTCTTAGCTAATAAGCTGTTTCAATAACAAACCCCAAATTTCCAAGCTCATTTATTAACCAATTTCCCATATTCCGTGTTTAATTTATGGAGCAGTTGACCACGGCCTATACTTACTCATGTATAAAATACATATACTATTATATACATGAGAAATAATTGCATGCTTAGTTTTATTAAAACTTTGTATTTTTGTTTGCGCTGAAACAAATTAACCAAGTTTTTATGCATATAATAAGAACTTGGCTGGCTATAAAATTACACGATATGCGCGATATACGATAAATTTCCGTAATGTCCATGTGGACCTAACAGGACGAGAAAACAATGGATACCACGCATTGCATGACAGCCGGACATTTTTTTAATGCAATCAGCCAGCGGCAACAAGAACAACAACAACAAAACTACCTCAGCGACTACAGAAAAAAGGAATTGCTATATGCTAAATTGTATACAGACCAAGTCCTTGCGGGCCATTTTGTCCGCAACTCTTTCCACTTGGCCAAGTTGTGTGTACTTTCCAAAGCTTTAATTGCGAATTCGCCCACAACAGCAATAACAACAAGAGCTGCAACAATAACAATAACAGCAACAACGTGCATGAAAATTGAGAACGTTAGTTCGAGCCTAACCGACTAAGGTACACGCTACACTTAAGGTGATTTGTGAAATGTTGTAACTTTGGGTTTAGTAAGCTTTCAAGGTCAGCAAGGCTAATTCACAAAATTCTTGATGAGTTTGAAAACTTTTATTGTTCTTTTGGAACCAGATCTGCCATTGAAGCCAAAAAAAAAACTAAATAAGTATAGCTTGAAGTCGAACCGATGTTGTTCACTAATTCACAAAATTCTTAATGAACTTGAAAACTGTTATTGTTCTGTTGGAACCAAATCTGTGACGATGCCATTGAAGCAAAAAAAAACTCAATAAGTATAGCTTGAAATCGAACCGATGTTGTTCACAAATTCACAAAATTCTTAATGAACTTGAAAACTGTTATTGTTCTGTTGGAACCAGATCTGTGACGATGCCATTGAAGACAAAAAAAAACTCAATAAGCATAGCTTGAAGTCGAACCGATGTTGTTCACTAATTCACAAAATTCTTAATGAACTTCGAAACTTTTGTTGTTCTGTTGGAACCAGAT
Organism: Chymomyza fuscimana; assembly: GCA_949987675.1. Taxonomy (NCBI): domain Eukaryota; kingdom Metazoa; phylum Arthropoda; class Insecta; order Diptera; family Drosophilidae; genus Chymomyza; species Chymomyza fuscimana. The sequence goes on from OX465089.1 coordinate 5,579,676, forward strand.
CTGTAACGATGCCATCGAAGCCAAAAAAAAACTCAATAAGCACAGCTCGAAGTCGAACCGATGTTGTTCACTAATTCACAAAATTCTTAATGAACTTGAAAACTGTTATTGTTCTGTTGGAACCAGATCTGTGACGATGCCATTGAAGACAAAAAAAAACTCAATAAGTATAGCTCGAAATCGAACCGATGTTGTTCACAAATTCACAAAATTCTTAATGAACTGGGAAACTTTTATTTTTCTATTGGAACCAGATCTGTGACGATGCCAATAAAGCCAAAAAAAAATCTCAATAAGCATAGCTCGAAATCGAACCGATGTTGTTCACTAATTCAAAAAATTCTTAATGAACTTGAAAACTGTTATTGTTCTGTTGGAACCAAATCTGTGACGATGCCATTAAAGACAAAAAAAAAACTAAATAAGCATATCTCCAAAACGTTCACGATTGACAGCCGTTGCTCGAATCGATATATATTTCGGCCCAATAATATCGGATTAATTGAGAGTTCTGACAATGCTGTGGTATATGCTTTCACCAAATAGAAATTTATCCGAAAATGCGTTTCTTTACTGAATATGATTTTTTTGTAGAACAATTTGTATTTGCAAAGTACAAAGATACACTTGCATAATGAGAGTTATCGGTTTAGTTGATTCGTGAGATAGTTTATAGAAGATAGAGATTTATCTAAATTTTTTCGTTTTTATGGCATGGGTTTCATACGATGCATAGCTCTACCAACTTATAGCTCGAAGAACTTCGTAAGGGTATCATCTGTGTAGCTTTAAGTCGAATTTGTTGTTCTTTGCTTTTATGATTTTCTAGATATCAACGGACGGATGTATTCCAATCACGCGGAAATGCTTCCATTTCCCGGTTACAAACACTCAGAGAAACTTAGTGTACCCTTTTATTCTATGACTAAGTGGTACAACAAGTTCATGTGGAAGTTTTTGCGCTTGGCATTTTATTAAAGCCTCGAGGTCGACGACTACATTAGCAGCACTTACACATGCATATAAGAGAACGTCTGTGTGAGTGTGTGTGTATAGGTGTGACGCTATGTATGTTTGTATAAGTGTAATTTTGATGTCTGGCGCGTGTTGTAGCTCATTTAGTGCCGCAGTTAAGTGGCTCTTTATATTAAAAAAAAAAAAAAGGCGAAAAAGAAGTGGCACATACATTATAATGCGACACCCCCACAAACATTTAGCAGCTTAGCAGCTGTAAAAGTCAGACCCTGGGCAACAAACACGCAAAAAAAAAAAAAAATCCCTCCACTGACATTAGGCCTTGTTGTCATGCTGTTGGATTTAGGTCAAGCGCAGCCAACTCGCTGTCTGGACGCATTTCAGTTAGCCAAGAAAGCTGCAACCGAGTGCCTGGCTTTTACTGCTACTAAAATGTAATGAGCTTTAGCAGCCCTGGAGCCAAGTTTTAGCCATCATTGCTGACAACATTGTTCGGGCTTTAGCACTGGCTCTGGCGCTGAAAACCAACCAGACAAAACAAGTGCCTGGCAGTCAAGTCAAGGATTTTTGTATGTCTGAGCATGAAAACTGCCAACGTTGCGTATGAAACTCTTTGCAAGCACTAATACACACAAACTAAATATATACAACAAACTTATGTATACATACATATGTGTGTGTATATGCTGGCTGGCTGCCTTTTGTTTGGTCTAGCCAAAACAAATATGTTGGCAAATGGCTTAATTTGTGAGCTTTTGAAATATGACTGTAGGGCCAACAGTGCGTATGTGTTATGTGCCAAACAAATGCTGTTTGCTGTTTGTGTGGGCTTTAAAGCAACGCTTACTGCGTTCTGCATATAAATTTAATTTGTTTTTTAGTTTTAGTTAAATTTTTTAAGTATACTAGTATTTTTTGGACTAAGTATCTCTCTTTCTATACTCTAAGTTTGACTTTTTAGATGTTTAAGATTTGCTGCTACAAGGCCATCTGTAGTTCCTTTTTGCCTAACATATTTTGCATATATACTAAATTTCTACTATAAATGCTGCCTTTATCATATATTTATTTAATAAATACCCCTATTGAGGCAACTTTCTAATTTTTTTTTGTCTTTTTTTTTTTTGTACATTATGCTTGCAAATTTGCACTGCTAATTGAAAAAATTAAAAAATAAAGCACACAAAATAAAATGAAAAATATAATTCAAGGGCGTACCTTGAACTTTAGCTGCGTCTTGTTATCTAATAACCCAATTTGCTTGACATGGTCATATATAGTACATAGTATTTCAATATGCATTTATTGTTTAGGTATATATATCCATGTGACTAAGACGTGACGCTTATCGCCGCGTTCCCAAATCGCACATACTATATATGCCTTTATGTGCATATATGTATACTTAGACCACAATAACAAAACTGATAAATACTGCTATCAAGTTGGTTTGATTTGGCATACATAGCCTATAGCTATAATTATACCCAAAAGCCGCTCGTGTTCGTGCTCTCTGGTCACGCTCGCTCTTAAGCTGGAATCTAACTATACTCTGTACTTTATTTACCTAACATTTTAGCTAAAGAGCAAATAAATTTGTTTACCTTTGTTTTTATGTGGAACTCGTTTGGGGGATACTACTGACTGAGCACAGCTTCAGTTCTAGGTGCTTAAAACTTTTTCAATTATTCAAAGTGAGTGCACTCATTAAGACACATTTTGGTAGGTACATAAATTTGTTGTGTTGCTTTTTTGATTAGTTCAACACTCACCCGCACAGCCTTTGACTTATTTTTATTTACTGACAACTTTAATTTGTTATTTTTTTTTTTGTTTATTTAGACGTATTGCAGGCACAGTTAATGCGCATTTTGGGGGTTCTTAGTCAAGTTCTTTGTGTATCAGACAAAGGCAGCTGCGTTTCGAGCAGCTTCTATGTACTATAAGCAAGCGTTTATTGACCACCCAAATGGCGTTGGCCTTGAAGTCAAGACAGTTGTTGCTTGTCAAATAGCTTGAGTGATATATAAGCCTTATAATCTATATCTACATATATAAATATAAAAATATGTACATTAAATTGCTTACCTAGCTGATTTATTTGTTTTATTGAAATAAGCAGACGCCACTTTTTAATTCACTTTTCAAATAGCTTGCATAGTTAACATGACATTCCGTGTATCTTATAGATACTTTTGGCAGCTACACGCACTACGGTCGCGTGAAATGCGTCTCTTTGCTATTTCGTTATTTGATTTTTCCGACTGTGAAAATGTTTTTGCAACTCAATGCTCAAGTCTGGCGCACATTTTTAAAATACCAAAGCGCATTTTTCTCCCTCTTGTGGTTTTCATTTCTTTTATTTTTTCTATCTTCTATGCAAATAAGCAAAGAACACAAAAAGTATGTACTTTGATATGGGTAAATGGTATCTGTAAAATGCGTCTAGCAGATATTAAATTTTGTGTAACTTTTGTATTATGAAATGTAAGAGTAAAGAAAAGTAAGTCAATTATTTAGTGCTCTTTTGTTCTAAGGTCTTTTTGAGGTTTTTGCATTTTTTTTTCTTCAATTTTTATTAGAATATAAAATGGTTCTTAGTATATAGAAAGTAAGGGTATGGTACAACCTTTATGCACATTTGGCATTTTTTTTTTTTATTTTTATTGTATATAATATAAAAATAATAAAATTGTATAAAAAATTTAAGTACTCGCAATTCTGTTTTCACAAGGTCTTTCCTTACAGAGGTTTGTAATAACACGGGTTATTACAATTTTTTTACACAATTTTATTTGAATTAGGACGAATAAAAAAAATCTTGTCTTAATCGTTAATAAAATATTCTAATCGTTTACAAATTAAGTTAGGGAATTACCCGTTCAAATTTATTTTTTTATAGCAGCTTCAGGATTTACTTCATGTTTTTTTTTTTATACGGAACGTATCTACACATTAATAATAATATGAAATATTAGAGAATACTGTTATTTTTTAAAAATTTATTTAGATTTTTTTTTTGGTATTTATTTTTACAAAAACAAAATTTACCAATAGATTCGACTCAATCTACTAAATATTCATATGCCTTTAATCTGAGAGAGCACAGGACAGCGAGATTCATACATTTTTAAACATTTCCTCATAATATATAGATATGAAGTACGAGCTATTTTAGCGAATTAGATTATATGACGACTTCTGAGGTCACAGGGGTGGAGACATTTATTTAGAGAATTGTTTCATAAATTAAGAAATAAAAGTATGATTACACTGAATCTATCTTCGCTTTTATGATGACTGACAATATCATGATTCATCTTCCACAAAGGTGACGAAATATTTTAGCAGTTGCTACTGTCACAAAATTGAATAAAAATTTAAAGCTATTTATTGTCGTCACAGGGGAGCGTATGGCAAAAAAAAAACTTCTTACAACAAGATCTCTTAACTCGGGTGAAAACGTTTGCTCTATACTCATGTAAGCCTATTTAATCAAAAAATGTTGATCCTTGGTAGAGCTTCCAAACCACCGCGTAAATGATATGCCACTGAAGAAAGAAAGTCACATAGATATATAGTACGTAACTATTGTATTCAAAAATGTTACTTTGAGGATTTTGGTCTTATATTAGAGCTGATATATATCAGGTTCCGGACACGAAAAACCAACGTGGATCCGCCACTGCTCAGGACTCTCTGCCGTCCTTAGGCTTTTTATGGTCTGTCGAAAAAGATCAATCAAGGTGATCTTTCGCTCAATGAAATTATTTATTTGTTTGCAAGGGATATCCCCATATTTAGACTTTCAATATAACCTTTTTCTTTAAAATCTTGCACATACTTTTAAGGACCACCTACCCAAACTCATTTACCAAAATATGTCAATTGCAGTCATATAGCAATCCAATTATCAGCAAGTTCATTTGAAATTTGTCTATCTAAGCAACATGATGTAATAACTTACTAACTGTGCCACATACTCCGACACAAAATTCCAAGAAAAAAAAAAAAAAAACACATTTAGAAATTTTCAGTATCTGTCCGTATCTTAATTAAAACAAAATGCCAGCACATTACAAGATTTTCCACACTTGTCCGCCCCCTCCAGCCGCATAATCTAACCGCAATCTTGGACTCTCAAAGTGCGGGCGGGCGTCTAAACCATTTGGTGGCAACACCACTTGGTTTGGTTTCCACTGCTGCTGCATTGAGTGCAGCGCAGTCTGTAAAAATATTTTGCAAAATTCATTTTGTAATTGCATAATGAGCCGACGGGCCCGAAACGAACTGGCAAGAAAAATGTAAGAAGAAAAAAAAATAAACCAAAACCCACAAAATACAAAATGCAACTCGGACGGGGCAGCAGCTGCTGAAGTTGCAAATGTTGTTGTTGTTGTTATTGTTGCTGCTGCTGTGTTTGCAGTTGCCGTTGCAACAAGCAATTGTCCTCATTTTGGTTGCAACTGAAACTCAAAACAAAATGTGTTGTAATTTGCGGCAAGTCTTGTTGTGACTCAGCAGCTGCCATAATTTTTTTGTTTTGTTGGTTTTTTTTCAATAATATATGAGTATATGATGTTTTTATACATACTCTAGCAGAGAGGAAGAGTATCTTTATTTTATGTTTAAAAGATATCTTCGATATGTTGCACGTAACTTAAGCGTTTTTTATTGATAGTAAAAAAAATATCTTGTGGTATAAGAATATTGTGTTTTTTGCTGTGGAATGAACACAACTTGCTCTTCGTGCTATTTCTCTTGCTATGTTCTAACATTAATATTTTATAGTATTAGTCTGCATTTGGCGATTACGTATACTCGTACAAACGAAAAGCAGTTTTATCCCGATATCTAAGATCTTGAATGCGCTCCATAATTAATTTGCATTCACACTAATGCTGCTGCTGCTCACAATTTAAACTCTTTCGCTCAGTTTTGAGATACTTTCGTGCTCTTCTTATATACTCAATGGAAAGTAAAGCAAATTTTAGCTTTCTGTTCAGCTTGGCTGTGGAAAATTTATGTCTGTTGAACATCTTAGAAGCTTCTTATTCTTAACTTATTCTTAGCACTGGATAGTAAAGTAAACGACGTTAGTGCTTCTTCTGGAAGAGAATGTTGTTGTTGTTGAACTCATTCTCAGCTCATTTTGCTTCAGAGCAGAGTTAATGCTTTTATGCTCTACTCATTCTCAGCACAGGAATAAATGGATAGCTAAACCGAATCTCAGCTTTCAACTCTAGATCACCTTGATGCCTCTGTTTGACATAGAAGTAAGAGCATTGTCTAAATAACATTTTGGCTGCTAACTTTTTCAGGCAGATATGCAAAAATGCAGAATTGTCCAACAAGTACTTAAAAAATTTGGCAATTTTTATCGACTCATACCCTTAATTATGAAAAATAGAGCACTTCAGCTCATTTTGCTAGTCGGGCACATCTGCATTTCAGCCCAACAGAAAGTCTAACAGTCCAACAACTGAAAAATTTAGGTTGGGGCTGACACAGAAATTGTTTTCGTCTTACGTTCTTCCCAGCTCAAAGCAAAGACTAGGCAAATGTATTGGCTTTTAGGACCTCGGTCCCAACTCAGCTTGGAAAATAAAATCCGTCTTTACAAAGCAATTTTAAAGCTAGTATGGACCTATGCCTTGCAACTTTGGGGTACGGCAAGTACATCTAATATCGAGATACTTCAAAGATACCAATCAAGCACACTCAGAAATATTGTCAGGGCACCCTGGTATGTTAGTAATTATCAAATACACAAGGACCTCAACATATGTTATGTAAATGATGAAATTAAGCAACGTACAGAAACATACATAAACAGACTAAATTTTCATGAAAACTCATTAGCTATAAACTTATTAGATAATAGCGCAGATACTAGACGGTTGAAGCGATATCATATCCTAGATCTTCCCCATAGATTCTAAATTAAAACTAAGTCTGCTTAATGTTATATTGGTTTAGCGCATTGGAGTTAAGCCAATCATAGAAATATTTTTTTTGTAAGATGTTATAAAATTTGTTGAATGTCCTTTGGACAGATTACAAATAAACAATTATATAAAAAAAAAAAAAAAAAAGTCTTACGTTCTTAAATTTGTAAAAAGTTTGTATTTGTGCAAACTGTTCTACGAAAGTTTTAAAAGAGTATACGCAACTTAAACATCTCGATTTTGGATTTGCTTTAAGCTGTTTTTAACAGTTTTAAGATTTATAGCGATTAAGTAATATTCTATTGTGAATGCGTCAACTATTAATTGAAAATTCACTTTCAACATTTGTAAATCCCAATAAAAAAACAAACAACTGCAACAATAAAAACATTGAGAAATTACTCAATAGAGTTGCCCGCTCACTTGCACGCTTGCCGCCGCCTGCTCGCTCTTAAGTCTCGCTTAGAGCTGAGGCTCACCGTTCACCGTTCGACGTCTTACGAATTACAGTTATGTCATAGAACGTAGCTGTAAATTGTAAGCAAGGCGACTTGACTGTAGGTGTTGTTGTTGTTATTGTTGTATCTATCTATGTGAGTCTATGTATATGTATATGCGAGTGTGTGAGCATTTGTATCTGTAACCGATTTGACGGCAATCAGACGGCAAATTGCAGCAACAATCCGCTTAGTTTTAGTTATTGAGTAATGCCCACAAGCGTTTAATAAACGGCAGGCGGCATGCCAACTTATTTATATGTAGGTGGGCAGCATTGATAGGGCGCCAACAACAACAACAGCTATGACAAAAACAAAGTAAACAGCAGTCACTGCACAGTGGTCAATTTTGGCAACAATAAAGTAGCTATAATTATTTTTTTAGTGCTTGCCAAATTTTTTGATTTTTCAATGATCATTCAATAAATTTTGCGCTATATTTTAACGGATCAAGAATTTTGAGTCCGATTTAAAAGTTTTTGGTATTCTTTGAAGTAGATTCAACATTTAAGGTAACCTAACTGGTAATTGAAAGAAAAGATAAAAAGTATGATCCCAGCTTGAATGTATCGATAAAATTGTAAATTAATATTATGCGGATATTATCCTACTCTGGTAGTGAGAGCCCTATTTCTGATTTTTATTACTTCTTTTTTAATGATTAAAATTTTCTAGACTCATCAACAATGATCCAAAACTATTGCACACAATCTAACTTTCTTTATCAAAGGTCTTAATTTATTTATGTCGTATTGCTAATTTTGCCCACTGTGCAGCACTGCGCTGATCTGAGATATTACATCACAAAGACAACAATTGCACGAACAAGCTCATCAATCTCTGACATTTTGTTAAGTTCATTATTGCTGTTGTTGTGTTTGTTGTTGTTGTTATTTATATCTAAAGCAAACAAGCTGACAAAGCATTGCATTTAACTAAATACATGGCTTAAAAGTCAGTTACGAACACCCTGCAAGAATCGCGAAGCAAAACTTCAATTATGCCAAAAGTCACTCAAGCAATTTCAAAGTTCAAAATGTGCCATAAAATAAAATTAAAAAAATCGAAAGATTGTCGAGTTTTTTGTCTGGGTGTGTTATGGCATCAACAAGCACTACAACAACAATAGCTCCAAGTAGCCGTAAAGCAAATCGAAGCATTTTCAGGCTTTTCGCGCAAATAAGCTTTATCGAAATGAGAAATCTGTTTTAAAAGCCGCCTTCAACAAATTGCCAGACAAATCAAATGTGGCTAATACTTATGTATGTAGTATGTATGTATGTAGTATATAGGGAAAACTCGCAACGCTGTCGACGCCAGCCTGAAGCAACAGTCGTCGTGCCCCTTATGCAACAGTTGCCTAGAAGCGAGGCACAGGCTGTGCTACGAACACATTCCACACGACGATTCCACAACGAATCCTGCATGATTTTCATTTTTCTGCTCTTGGCTCTTATTGGCATTCATGGGCTTAGGGCAAAGCCTGCCAATTAGTTGAGCTATGTGTGGCAAATTCTATTAAAATGTAATCAAGCTTTGATGTGGTGGTCTTATGCTTAAGTATCCCAGTGGGGTTCGGGGCGTTTTGGCTAAGTGCTTCAGCTCAATAGATTTGCCATGTGCACAGGCTATATGCATGTGCAGCAGTTGGAAAATGAGTTTTAAAGCAACTTTTGTTGTATTGGCTTAAAGATAGACAGTTGACAGTAGACAAGGAAACTGTTGGAATCAATTCTAACATATTCTCTAGGAACTATATTAAGAAAACAATCAGAGCAAAACTTTTTAAAGTGACTCATTCTACAAAAATTTCAGATAAACTACACTTTAGCTACAACAACAAAAAACTATGCTCATGTGAAAGAAATTTCAACCTTTCTCCTATAGAAACAGCTGGAGATAGCTTTGAAATTAGTCGCAATTATTCCTGAAATATGTAAATTCAAATCTTATTTCAGCAAAGTTCTTCTGTCATGCTCTGTGACTTTGAACGAAATTCTAAATTTTCTCACTGTGTAAATCAGTTTAGCTATTTAAGATGTTTTTTTCAATTTCGTCACATTTTTTGCTTAAACTTCCATTGAAAGCTATTTACAGAATTCATAAGAATTTTTTGCTGATTAAAAATGTATATGGCCTTTTTTCTAATTCATTTCTACAGTTCCGGCTTATTAAATTCCGGTTTAAGCTGCCTTAGTTATGTGCTTATGTTATACAACTTATATCTAATAAATGCCTTTTATTGCACTAAACATATTATATAACTTTATTGTTTAAGCCATTTATTGCTAGACTAAAAACAAAAAAAATATTTTTTTTGTTGAAATTGTAAAAATTTGCGAGGTAACATTTTATGATAAAAATGCTGAATTTCATTTAACATTTTGGCATGCTTCGAATTAGTTCTAGTTCTGGCTAGTTATAGACTTTCTGTGTATGTTACTTACATGTTACGTATACGTAATTACGTATACACAAAAACTGCAGTAACTATGCGGAAAGTATTAAATGTTTGCACACACTGTCAGTTAAAAGTATGCGGATACTTAATAATTATTGCTTTACAATAGAAAAGGGCTGCAACAATAACTATTGTAAGTTTTAGAATTGTATAGCAAAATATTTTTTAAACTTCAACTTTTAAAATATCTTATTTTTGTTTAATTAGCAGACAACGCATACAACGCATTCTAACGTTGACTTGTTGCATGAAAAAACCGATACAAAGTAGGCTCCTTCCTTCATGCTCACAAATTCCATATTGAGTGTTCAGGTGTCTGAAAACTTTTTTGTGGTAGTGCACATTAAAGTATATTTCCTTATAATAACACGCTTTTATGTAAAAGTTTATAACTCATTAAAGCTTCTCAGCTAGTGTTGGCTTATATCAGAATATGTAAAAGATAGTTTTTAGCATTTGTGTAAATTGTTGCATAACAAGCCTTGCCTACACTGGCGTCATTGTAAGCCAGTTTTTTTTTTTAATTGGTTCTATGTGGTGTGCTAAGCCAAAGCTTATACTAGCTTTTTATTTAAGCTCTGTCGTCATAGCTTAACTTACAACAACAGCCGCATTGTTGTAAGCCAGTTATTGCCTTATGTGGTGATTAAATAATCGCACAAATTTCAAGCAACGAAAAAAAAAAAAATTATTACAAAATTTGGTGAGCGCATTTATATGTACAAATCACGATTCAGTTGCAGTTGGCCGAAAAGTCAAAGCGTTGAAATTGGCAACAAACAAATGAGCAGAAATCGGGCCAACACACACACACACTCAAGTACAGCGACAGAGACAAAAGGCTTAAGACGACAAACATTGTCAGAGAGACGATTGAGACGCTGGCGTTAAGCTTTGTTTTTTTGTGCTTAACGTAACAGCAGCAGCGACGTCGGCCGCAGCAGCGGCCAACAACAGTTGTCTGCTTGCGACTTACATAATGCGTCAGCAGAGCTGGTGCCGACTGCAGCAGCTCCACTTACCAAACAAACATAAGAAATAGTGACGTAGGCAACAACAGCAGCGCAACACAAAATGTTTAGTAACACAACGCTGGCAGCGACGCAGGCAGCGGCAGCAAGATTTGACTTTGACATACTTTTGCTTTTCTCCATAAGCGCGAACAGGCAAACACAACAACTGTCAAATTTGACAGCACAGCGCTCGCTTGTGCGCGCTCTGCTGCGCTCTTAAAACAAGTGGCGCTCTTTTTTGGCGCCTTGTCATTTGGCTCTTTTGCTGTGGCTTCAGCGCAAAAAAACAAAAAACAAAAAAACTGTTGCGTTGTTAAGCCGCTCTCACGCTCTCTCGCTGGCTGTCTTTGGCGCTCTTTTTATGTGCTTGCACAAGCGCGTGCTCACGCAATGATGACCGTACAACATACGTCTGTGTTTGTTGCCACCCCTCCCTTTTGGTTAACTAACTATCTTTTTTTTTTTGCTTTTAATTTTGTCAGCTTTGCATAAAAAGCCGGTTTGCAGCCTCAGCTCCGCTCTTTGTCTTTAGGGGCTGTTCGTAGGCCCGTAGTAGTTGTAGTTAGTTACATAAGCTTCAACCTCGCAATCGCCTTCACCAATTGCCCAAAAATAGTCCAGCAAATAGGGCATAAAAATAGCGTTGCAGCTTTGAAAATTTTGTTGTTGAAAAGCGCCCCAGTTTTTTTGTTGTCATGATTTTAAGTGGATTATTGGCCCCAGACCATCAGTGTTGGCCTTTGGACCCCTCCCAAACCGGGTGTGTGTAGTAGGTGTATGTCTGAGAAATCAATTAACTGCGCGTCAAAAAACGCGTATGGCCGGAAGTGTGGCAACATTTATCAAATGTCAACGACAGCATATGGCAAACAGTTGACAACATATGGTCAAACATACTTTAGTTGCTTCACACACACACCTTACCCCTCTTCATGCTCTTCTATGCTCAAATTACGAGCGTACATAAGGGAACAAAAATGCTTGTTATCATCATCAATTGGGGATTTGTTGGGAATTTTGCTATGGTCTTACAAGAGGTTACTTAACTTATTCATGAAGTTAACAATGAAGTGACTAGAGGAGTGTAGTTTGAGCATAGCACATAATTTAATCATCTCTATGGTTACAGAAGTCCAGCGGATACTTGCCACGTGCGTCTTCCTTAGCTCCCTTTGCATGCCCGTCTCTGCGTTTGCATAGAAAGCGAAAATTTTAATTTTAATGCGGAAACTAAATAATATGAATTACAAAAAAAAAATTTGTTTTGGTACTTGTACAATGACTATGGAATTTCGTATAAACAAGATAAGTACCTTTAAATTATTATTCAATTATTGATCAACTAGGTATTTCTTCGTAGAAAGAATTTATAGTTTATTTTTGATTACTCTGCGAGAACTACCTACTTTTTAAACAAAAAAAAGAAAGTCTCACGAATATACTGCTGTAGATTTCAGAACTATTTTGATAGATTTTTTTATTTTCTTCAGCTCTTAGTTTCGCAAAGTCATAGGAGATTTAAATTGTCTAAACTAAAAAATCTTAAAATTATTGCATTTAATAAGATTCTTAAGAAATATGCCTATTTTTGGCATAAAACGTGTAAGAAAAGAAAATAAAAAAGAGCGTTACCAATCACTTTAAAGGAACGCCTTTTTAAGAGTATTTAAAAGTCTAGCTTCAAAGCAGTATTTTTTTTTAATTTTTTCATATTTTTTTAGGTCATTTACTTATGCTAGACTGCGCTTAAAAGCATTTTAGATAAAATTGCTTCGGAAAGCTGCACTAAAGCGTTAACAGCTTTTGCGGTTTTAGGCCCATAAACTGATGCTTTGAAGTTAGACATGGGCTATGCCGACAAGGCCCGCGTCTGCGTCGACGTCGTAGTCGGCATCGGCGTTAACGTCAACGCCAACGCTTTGTTATTGCATAAGTTGTGTGTGGCTTAATAACAATCAACTCTGTATAACAACAACGATAACAATGCCAATAAAACATTATTTGTGTGTGCGTCTTAAACATGAGCAACACACACTGTCATACTCTCACAGACTGTACAGTGCTGGGGAAAAGTGTTTTGACAAAATAATTTATTTTCGTCAACTTTTTTGGCTTTAAAATGAGATTAAAATAATTGCGATTTATTAACTTCTTAATCTTTTTATTATCACTTAGCTTTATAATTAAAACCAGGGCTACAAGCTACAAAATTTATATTAGATACAAAACCGTAAATGTGTTGGCATAATGAGTTAGAATTATTTTGTTTTTGTGTCTGCTGGTTGCATTCAGTTTTGGATCCAGAATTTGGTCTATATAGTATATATATAGTAGTATATATAAAAAGGCAGTCAACCTATTTTTTCAACTTTGGGGGTACGGACCTGACCCCCTATGGATCACTGTTGGATTGATTATTAATTTTATTAATTTAATTGCGAGAATCTGTAAGTGAAGCTTCTGAGTGCGATAGTCAGAAAGTCCTTAATAAAAACTTGAAGGTACAAAAAAATTTTTTTTTTTTTAATTCAATATTTTTTTTGAAATTTTGAAATTTTTTTTTAAAGAAGTACCTTTGCAAAACATTAAAATTCGTTCTCGAGAACTCCGTAATTGAAAAAAGAGACAATTTGCCTTGAGTGTATACAAAATCCCTTGATTCCAGGCTCTTGTTTTAAAGTTTTTGTTGGGATTGCAATAACTTGACCCAGTTTTTTTTTTTTTTTTTATTCATTGTATTAATGTATTATACAATATGTAGTAAGAAACTAGAGTACTAGCAACAATGGTCTACGACTCAGACCCAGATTTCAATTTTATCAAATTAGGGCAAAAATCTTTTAAATTGACATTTCAAAAAAAACCTAAAAGCGAAAGAAGTAAACAAAGAAAGTTTTGTTAATGATTGATTACAAGTTAATTGAGTTATTATTAAACTTTTGTAAGTGTCTTTTATGCAGCATTACAAATATTTTATTTTTATTATTGTTAATAGACTTTTGACGTGCACTGTGGTAACATATGTATGTATATGTACATATATGACCACATTAACTTGGCTCGCAGCAACTTCCTAGCCTTTTTGGCTGACTCTCTGACAGACTTAACTTGGCTGGTTGACCTTGAGCGAAGCCAACATTGTCGCAGCCGCACTTCATGCTCTTGTTGTTGTTGTTTGTCGTTTTTTTGTTTTGTTGCTGTTGTCGTTTTGGTTTTTATTGTTGTTGCGGTTGTTCATTGAAGCGCATGGAATGTATCTGCACATATGTGTATCTGAGTTGTTGTTGTTTGTTTATTTTTTGGGCATTCAATTCAAACGGCTTGCTTTATTTATTTTTTTTTTTTGTTACTTGCATTTAGCTTTATATATATTTTTTATTGTTCATTCTCACGCCTCACAAAATTCGTATTGAATTTTGATTTGCGTGTTTGCAATTTGTAAATTCAATAAAAATGGCTCTGCGGTTTTTCGGTTTTCATTTTGCATTTTCATGGTCATTGATTATATAATCAAAGTCTGGAAGCTGCTTTACCTTGACATGTTTCAAGCTTACAGCATTCAATTTATATATTGTATTTTATGGATGTATCTTTATTGTATAAGCAAAAGACAACAACATTAAAACGACCAGAACAAAATAGAAGCAACTTAATGTCAGGCCACAATATATTCTAAATACTAATTGAAAGATAAGCAATGCTCATATGACGCATACGCCCCGTTGACACCCCACACGAAGCAATCATACAAATATATGTATGTATATTAAAAAAAGAAGCCAAATGAAATAACTACGACGCAATTAAACCGATTGCCAGCTGCTAACAAATACAGATACAGATACAAATATTTAGTCAGTGCGTCTCAACGTCTGTCAGTTGTCCGTTGGGTCAATCACCCGATTCTGGGCGTCAATTCAAAAAAAAAGAAGGCATAGCTACAAGTTGAATGCTACACGTGGATACACTTTTAACATAGAGCGATGGTGTTTAGGCAGCAGAGGCTTAAGATATAAAGATTTTTCAGATAAGTGAAGTTCTTCGAAGCCGCTGAAACTGAAAATTTGGTGAAACTATGAAGAATGATGTTAGGACGCAGTCAAGGTAGAAGGGTGCCTTTTTAAACCTTTTGATGGAAGATTTGGAAAAGGCGACGAACTTTTCCACTATGTCACAAAGAGTATTTTTCTAAAGGTCGAGCATGGGTGTTAGACTAAGATTGCGATTGGAAAGAAGTTATACATATAGTCAGGGCCGTAGTGAGAAAATTTGGTGGAAAATGTACCGGCATCTTTATTACACCTTTAGCTTGAATCACTACAGTACGACAGTAATTACACCGGGCCCCTGAGAAGACTGCGATCCCGGGGGAATCCCCTCCTTTCCCACCCTCTCAACGGGCCTGCATATAGTTATATATATATAGTTACGAGCGGAAAAGAAGAATAGACAGACAGACTTGTAAACTATATGATAATAAAAACTGCGGCTCAGCTTCTCGTTCCCGCAAACCTAATATATCCTTTACCCAAAAGGTACAGAGTACAAGAAAGGGAATAGATTAAATGCGGGGACCCAGCAAAAGTCTATTATGAAATGCGCACGTAGCCACTTTGTATGTGTGCGTGTGAATGCATGAGTTCCAAATGAGATGCGCAGAGGCGGCATATATTTAATGGAAACTGTTATCCCAACTTTGCCTGGATAACACTTATAGCTACAGTTACGCGAGCAAAGTTATATAAAAAAAAAAAGGGAAGCCGCTACAACTGCATTTTGGCTGAAACTGTATACGTATACAATCTATATGTGTGTATGTATATATACATACAAGTTGGACGATTATGCCAAACTTTGGCGTAGGCTGTGTAATATAAAATATAAAAGTAACGACTACATATTTTGACTACTTGTTGACCCAGCCCTGACAGTATGACACTTTGGTATTTGGCGTGCCTAGCAGGAAATTTATTTTGTCAGTGGCTCAGTAACACACACACACACACACACACTCTGGCTACAATACACAACAAATTCCCAGCTGCCTCTGCCACAACTTCGCTGGGGGGAACAACAAGCAAATTTGTTTACACTCTGTTGATTTTTGCTACCACCAAAAAAAGCAAAAAACAAAATGTACGCAAAATTTGTTGTCACCAGTGTTGTTTGCCTTGACTTGACATGCAGCCAGCCACGCCCTACCAACCACACAACGCCCACATCTCAGCGAGCAACTAGTACAGACATGACGCAATTTGAAACGGGCCACGCGTCGGGAGACCCACAACACAAACTTTTTATGACAGCCGAAAAAATAAAAGCAACAAAAATAAATAAAATAAAAATTGGGCTATAAATTTGGTGTATATTTTATATACAACCATGAGAACTTAAATTGCAAAAAACTGACTAAAATTTGGTGTTTAATTGTTATGCAACATAAAAAAAATTCTAATTTTATCTAATAAGAACTAGAACATTTGCATACCAGGAAACGTATTTTTTTGCTCAAAATTTGTATTCATGGACACACCTTTCGTTCAATACGAACATGTTTCCCTTGAATACTGTACCAACATTTTCTTAAGTCGAGAATGAGCTTCAGCTTCAGCACTCCACTGACAAACTGCAGCTATATATTCTAGGGATGGGTATCGCGTTCTCGAATATCGACATTCTGTATCGATGTGTATCGCATGAAACCGATGTGGAATATCGATTATCGACCATAAAATATCGATATCTCGATATATCGTCGCGTCTAAATAATTCAACATAAACACACAAGAGACACTTGTCAAGTGACCATTCCACCTTGCACGCTTTGTTTTGGCGCCGAATTCGATAATATCGTCAGTATCGGAGGAAAATATCGATATCGGATACATCGTCGAAGAAATAATATCGATATTCCGATATATCGATACACTATTGCCCATCCCTAATATATTCTGCTACTTTCAATGTTCTAAATGTTTCCTCAAAAAAGAAAAAAAATTATCCTCTCTTAAAGCGATTTCTTAATACAACTTTGACCGACAAAGAAATCACCTGTCTTTCAATTTTTAATTTTTCTTTGCAAAAAGGCTTTACATTCCTTTACCATCTTTTTTGTGACTATTTGAAAAAAAAGTTTCTTTTAATGCATAAGTTATTGAAGGCTTAGCTTAAAAGTAATTTAAAGTCAGCTTTTAAACTTTTTTTGTAACGAACAAGTTGTTTAGTTCTAAGAAAAACATATTACGTTAAGTATACGCCAAATGGTTGCCCCGTATATTATTATTTTGCCATTTTCTTTCTGGCCTACACAAATGTCACATAATGCTTTGTGTAAATATTTAATGGAATTCGTTTAAATTATAAGCTGGCAAAATTTCTTGGTATTAGAGGGCAGTAAGTCAAATATCAAGTATACGCTGTGCTCTGTTTGCATCAAATTTTTGGCTGAATTATTATTTTAGTCTTGCTTATTTAGTACAAAAATTAACTTAATTTATGCAGTACTCTACACAAAGAAAAATAATCGCATAAATTGTCGCCTTTTTGCATAATTAATTAATTTTGCAAATGTCATAAATTTAACGTTAAATAAGCTAGAGTTGGTCATGCAAAAAGCTTTATAATAATATAAAGTGTGAATATTTTGCATACACACTGCAAATAACTATAACTACAAAGAATTAGAGGCGTATGCAAAAAAATTTAAATTAATGGGAAGGGGTGATATTTGCCCAATATATTTTGGCAATTGCACAAAATAAATTACAATAAAAATAAATTAAATTAAATATTATTGTAGAGCATAGAGCGGAAGATTTCTGTCCAATACAATATAAGTACTACGGAATAAGTTCTAAAGCTGAAGCAAAATATTCATCCCCCTAGTTGCGCCCCTGCAAAAAATGCATACAAATTGCAAAGAATGCGCAACAAATCTAACACTTGTTTTCCGTCAACAATAGCTTTGTATATGTAGCCTTAAAACTAAATTGTTTCCAACATTTTGCTGTTTTATAATATTTTGCCGCATTTTGATAAATTTATTCCGTCAAACTTTTAGCAAAACATATTTTGCCCAAAATAGCAAGTTCGCAAACCATAAAATCAGCGGAAAAAACTGCTAGCTTTAAACTTCTACGGCTTGTGGCTGCTGTCGCATAGAGTTCCGGCTGTTTCTAAGGCCCCTGGCCGCTACACGAGTCATTACAAACGGCGTGTTTATGGGCATTCATTTTGTATTTAGGTCAGTTTTGCTTGTTTGCGGCATGTTCCATGTTCCATGCTCTCATATGTCCATATACGCAGCGCCATGTATTCTTGCGGCTTTTACATAATAATTTCTGCTTTATTTTGTTGTTGTTGTTGTTGTTATAGCCTTTGCCAAGCAATTTGCACAGAGCATAATCAAAGCGCACAAGGCGCTTAAGTTTGCTGTGCGACCACGCGGCGTATACGCAACATTTATTTTTAGCAAATTGTTTAACGACTTGTGCGTCGCTTGTCTGTTGGCAATATATTTTATTTTTTATTTTTCTCCATATATAAAATATTTGTACACTGATGCTTTGCTTCAGCTTAAGCGCAATTAAGTTCCAGCGAATTTAGTCATTTAAACGGCAGGGTTCGCTGTCGGAATCTGTATCTGTATCTCTTAAGTGCCTTGTGTTGCTGCGCATTGTTGATTTATATGACAAAAGTTTAATTTCAAGCAAGCGAAATTAGATTACAATTGCATGGCCACAGCTGCAATTGCTTGACACTACTATACATATGTATATACATATTTATTTTTCTTACTTGCCGAAAACACAATAAAATTTATTATTTAATTTGCCACATATCAAAATAAACAAATGATTCATTGCAGTCTGTTGACTTGAACATACTTAATCAGTGGAACACCTTGAAATTGTGACAATATATAGTAAAAGTTGATGTTCGAAAGAGTATGCTGCATTCTTAAGTAGCATGAGGAAATAATCAAATCTTTCTACGTGTCGTATACTTTACATAATATTTTTGATGCAGTGTACTGCATTATTGAAATTAGACGTCTCAATGAAGTTGGCTAATATAAAATAGTAATAAAATTAGTATGAAGCTTTTCAAATCAAAAAAAAATTCTAATTTAACCAACACTTTTTAAACTTAAAAAATAAAAAATAAAATTATAGAGCCAAACTGAAACGATTTTCTTTAAATAGTCTTCAAAAAAAGGATTCTTTTAAGAACCTGTGTCGAACAATTTTTTTTTTTTTTTTTTTAAAGGCATCTTAGTTCTTAATAAACTTTTTCAGCTCTTAACAATATCTGTTAAATGCAATTTATCGTGTTATTAAATTATAAGAAATTTATAAAATATTTGTAGAACATTCTTTTAAACAATCGATACATATTACATACTCGTATATTAAGTTTTTTTTTTTGTTAAAATTCTTTATAGAGCATCCCATAGTCATTGTGCTAACAAATCAATTATTACCTTCTCAGTTTTGTTTATCTTAATTTTTTTTTATAAAAAGAAGCGCATTTTTAATTCTATTAGCCCGGAAGTCATATAAATATATTTACTGAATTTTCGCTCAAATTATGCAATCACTGAGGCCACTTGTGAATTCTATTAAATTTCTCAGCCAAATTGTGGTCAAAATATAAAAACAAAATAAATTAAAAATATATCAAAACTTATATACGTATATAATGCAGCGCTCTATTTATATGCCGAAGGCGTGTTTTTACATCTGAGTATATGTCGCGCTTTTAATCTCTTTTCATTATATCGAATTGTTGTACGAAATTTTTGGGATTTTTGCAACAATGTTGTATGATTTATTATTTGATTACAAAATTTATCGATAGTTAAATCGTTTGTCATTGCAAAAACATTTTTGCAATATTCAAAACCTTTTTGAATTTTACGCTAAAATATTGGAAAAACAAGCAAAATTTTTAACTTCTTTTGTTTTTAAGTGAAGCAGTTTTTAAAATTAGCTGCGAATGTTTTTAATTCATTTTTCTTCTTAAAGATTATGGCTAAATTGAACTTAAATAGATTTGGTGTTATATTTAAATGAGTAACTAAAAAATAATTGAAGCCTAGTTTTCACATTTTATTATCCACAAAGATGTCCTTGAGTCAGCTCTGTGTTTTACAGAAAATAATAAATAAAGCTTTATCAATATATTTGGTTTCTAGTTTTTATTATTAACAATTATACGAAATACGACAGCCAAAATTATCAACATAAAAAACTTTATTAAAAATACTGGATATAGTAACATTTATCCGCCAATTGCGCTGAAAACCTTGCAACTAGTGCTCTCAAATTTGTAGTAAACAGGTTAAGAACTTTCCTTATTCATAAAAAATAAATTTAAAAAAATTATACGAGTCATTGAACGAATTGATGTGCTTACTTTTTTAAGTTTATTTTTATTTGCATATTTTTTTTCGTAAACTTCACTTTTTTTTAACACATCCTTTTTGTTTCTTCCTTATTTACGTAATATGTTAGATTGTTAGTCTTAAGATGTTTTCATAATTTTTTTACGATATGTACTTCACTGTCCTACTTAACTGAAATAGTATTTTTATACCCTGTACCGTATGGTACAAAGGGTATATTGTGTTTGTGCAAGCCGAAAATGTATGTAACGTACAGAAGGAGAAGTCGGAGACCCCCCAAAGTTACCAAAAGTATGATCGGGGTGACTAGAGAAGTCGATATACCCATATATATCCGTCTGTCCGTCTGTCTGTCTGTATGAACGCCTAGATCTCAGAGATGGTAAGAGCTAGAGCAACCAAACTTTCAGATAAGATCCCTTATTAATCCATAGGAGACAAGTTTATTTTATTTTTTTGATATCGGGACTACATTATATAGCTCCCATAGGGGTGTTTCAGTGGACCTCGAAAAAAAGCAAAAGTTTTAGATGGATAATTCGTTTGCTTATGAAGATATCATAACCAAATTTGGCAATCGGAAGTTTTTTAGAAACCCCATGCACTATACCAAATTTTATCAAAATCGGTTGACTATATCATATAGGTCCCATAGGACCAATATCATATAGATCCCATAGGTCCAATCGGTCAAAAACAAGTATTTTGAACAAAAATCGTTGTGTTTCGTTTATTTGGCAAAGAAATATCTTTTGGAGTTTGTAAGCAATATATCGGACTTGATTGCAATGTGGTGGTACAGGGTATCCCAAAGTCGTCCGCGCCCGACTTTAACGTACGCCATCTTTTACCATGCAACTGCTTAAAGCAGTGTTTGCAATAAATCATTGCTTATTGAATTGCAGTACTATTTATGTACTTTTATTTGAACAATTTTTGTATTTACTGTCTTTTTTTATTTAGCTACTTTTTTCTATTTATTAATGCCTTTATAAACATTTATTTCTTTTTCTATAATTAAATGTTCTTTGTATGGCTAATGGTAAATTTTAGAAATTTTATAAATAACAATGATTTATTTTTGCTGCTTTTTGTAAATCTTAATAACGAAGAAATCATATTTTTATTATAGCTTGGAACAAAATTATAACTAATGCATAAGGTGTTCCAACAACCAACATGCTTGAAAGAAATCATTCTTTTTATTTGAAGCAATGAGGAAAGTTTAACATTTAAACTCATAACCGGATGCTAAATGTTATGCTATCAAATGAAATAAATTTGTAAAAATATAAATTCTAAATATCTTAGATATTTGCGATGCTTTTCTTTTACAAATATAAGGCAGTATTAGTTAGTTAAGGAATATTAAAAAAATCTACAAAAAATTTAGGTATTTACTATTTTGCAGATATTTTTTGTATCTACATAGCGTTCATCGCTTCGGTTTACTTTGAATGAATCACGAGCTATTAACTAGGGGAAAATTTTACATCCAGCATAAAGCATCATCTAAGCATCATGTAATTTATCAACTCAAATTGTCTGCGATGTTACGGAAACTTGCATGCTCGCTGCAACTGTGTGTATCTTTGTGCAGTATCTATGTGAGCGAGCTTGTCTACGTCATCGAGCGTAAAATTTTCTAATAACTGCAGATTTGCATATAGCTTAAATAAGGCGATAACAACAACTAACACGCCAAGCTGCATGGCTTTGCATTTTAATTTAATTTACTTATAATAATTGCAATATTAAAAGCTGGCTATAGTCGCGATGTGCTGACTAAAATATACCCTGTAAGCTCCTCAAGACACTATTGATACCTATTGATTCATGCAAGCTTCTGGCAGTTGTAGAGTATTTGGAAGCACAGTTTAAACTTCTGATTTCTATGTCTAAACTGTTGCAGGTCGCTTAGTCTCAATCACTACCAGCTTGCTATATAAGACTTAAGGTCGGCCACGCCTACTTGCAGATGTCTTAAGCATATGCTCCTTTTACTTACATTGCAAAAATTTTTGAGCAGTAGTTGCTCCGGAAAGGACCACCACATGGTCCACCCACATGATCATTGAACCTACTCCTTTGCACAAACTGGATATAACCTTTAAACTTTTCGTACAGTGCTACAATATGTAATAAGCAAATATACAAAGAACGCGAAAGAACTTGTCAATATGATATACATATGTTTATATGTCTGTTTATTAGGCCTTAAATGTTGTAACAAGATGTCTGCCAAAATGACATGCAAATATTTGTTTGAAATTTGGCAACTGCTTGGTAACTCTTCTTATTGCCAGTCATTTAATCACAGCTAAGCTACGCGGTTAAGGCATTTACTTTTGGCCCACTTGACACCAATTATGTCAAAACATTGACAAACATTTCAGCCAAAAACAAAGACACCTTTACATAAGTTCGCGCTACAACAAAAAAGTCATCAACTCTGTCATCATCATCATCATCATCTTGATTATAATCAACTTTACGCCTCGTATTTTAAATTCAAATTAAAATCTTAGCAACTGCCAACATTTGACGCCTATTGGAGCTGAGCTTAACTGACTGACTGACACTCGCACTCGGCCGAACAGCAAGTTTTATATGTAATCAATTGTATTATTTTTTTTTTTTGCAACAATTTGTATAACAATTGCAACAACAACAACAACAACAGCAACAACAATGACAATCTAGGGCCACAATCTAAAACACATTCATTCATATTGACTTGTTGTTTTTGTTGTATTTGTTTTTGTAGTGTCTACGTTTGCATTAGTTTTTTTTCTTTTTTATGTTGCGTAATGTTAGGCTACATAATCGCAGTTTTTTTTTTTTAACAGATTAAAATTTATTAAATGCTTAACAGCATAAGAGTAAGCAGCCAGCTAATGCTGTTAAATTTAAGAGCAAGTCAGTGCTAAGAGAACGCTTTGCTTTATCATGCTGTTAAATGCTCTTCTCTGTTAGCCCACATGTTGCGCAACTTTGTTGCTAGCAGCTCAGTTGTCTTTTGAAGAGTGAGCAACTGTGAAAGGTGATTGGGTAAACTTAACAAGAAAAAAACATGTTACTAAATCGCAAAAAACTGAATTTTTGCTTAAAAATTCAAAAATTGTAAGCCCTAGGGCTGAAAAAAAATTTGAATTGCGTGATTAGTACTTCATTATTAGGGGAAAATTCACAAAAAAAAAAGTGTATTAACTGCAACATTTAAAAATTAGATTTTAGATGCAAGATGAAAATTTTTCTGGGTATCCCTACTGTAAAGAAATGTATCCAAAGGAAAAGATATTTTTTTTTGGCTACTTTTAATAAGACAGTAGCCAAGTGGCAGGTACAATAAAAATTGTAGAATAAAAGTTTTTTATAATATATACATTTATTTAAAGTAGAATTTCTTAGTGCCAATTTTTATACCTTTCATCAATCCCTACGCGGCTCCAAATTTTGTGCACCCCAATTCACATAAAAATAATTTAAATGTTTTCCCAAGTTTTTTCTTTGTGCGCACGGAAATACAATTTTTTTTGCAAATTTTTATACAAAATCTATTGAGACGCTTCAGCGGTATTTTGTCAAATCTTTTGGCTGTCCATCAATTTGACAAGTTTGTCCTATAGATACTCTGTCGTTGCGCCACATGACAGACATACCAAAAACAAAAACAAAAAACAAAACTGTGACAAATTCGAATAGATCCAAGTGATCTCTACTCACTTAAATGGCGCGTGCGGCCAACTAGAGGAAAACACTAATTGCCGAATTTGCAGCCACCCGCATGTAGCTGCACACATACACACGTATTTAATATATACCGCTGTCTATATAGACAAGTATCTATAGCTATACATATATATAAAATATATGTATAAGTTTGCTTTGGCAAACGCAACAGGACGCCGCTAATTGGCGTCCATAGCTCGGAACAACTGTGCGCTATGTTCTTGGCCCAGTCAGTCTGTGTTTTCTATGACGAGATCTTTTTTCCAATTGGAAGAGGTGCTGGCTGAATTTTGACATTTTCATTAGGAACGAGTGACATTAATTGCATGAGCAGCAAAGATTTTCATAATTTTTACGGGTGTGACGTTAAGTGTCGCCCCCAAGTTGCGTCCAAATGGGGCGGGCTAGTGCTAATTTGTGTCCACTTGGATTGCTTTTAAAACTGACTGTTTTTAATTGCATTTGTTTTTATTTTGTTTTTACTTGCAGCTCCTAGCAACTTTAAGAGTCTTTGTCTGCGTGCCGAGGTACTGCTCAAGATGACGCACTATCAGAGCTCCTTGGCGGACATTGAGAATGCGCTCAAAACGCGCTGCACTTCACCAAAAGTAAGTTGTTTTTTTTTGTTAGCTAAAATTTGAATTAATTAATTAATAATCCATTATTTCACAGGCGCATTATCTTAGAGCACTGGCGCTCAGCGGGCTGGGTCGCCTGGAGGAGGCTTTATATAATTGCTTTCTAGCCATATGCCTGGATAAAACAACAAATCTCAGCAACTCGGAAATATTTCAACATGATCTCGCCAAGGTAGTTTTCGAATGCCATAAAGAATTTGATATATAAAAAAGGATATCATTATCCATAATCTCTTAACCATAATACCATTATCCATTATCCATTATCCATTATCCATTATCCATTATCCATTATCCATTATCCATTATCCATTATCCATTATCCATTATCCATTATCCATTATCCATTATCCATTATCCATTATCCATTATCCACTATCCATTATCGGTTATCCATTGTCCATTATCCATTATCCATTATCCATTATCCATTATCCATTATCCATTATCCATTATCCATTATCCATTA
Organism: Chymomyza fuscimana; assembly: GCA_949987675.1. Lineage (NCBI taxonomy): Eukaryota > Metazoa > Arthropoda > Insecta > Diptera > Drosophilidae > Chymomyza > Chymomyza fuscimana. The sequence continues at coordinate 5,604,815 of OX465089.1, forward strand.
TCCATTATCCATTATCCATTATCCATTATCCATTATCCATTATCCATTATCCATTATCCATTATCCATTATCCATTATCCATTATCCATTATCCATTATCCATTATCCATTATCCATTATCCATTATCCATTATCCATTATCCATTATCCATTATCCATTATCCATTATCCATTATCCACTATCCACTATCCATTATCCACTATCCATTAACCCTTTTCCATTATCCATTATCGCTTATCCCTTATTCATTATCCCTTATTCATTGTCCATTATCCATTATCCACTATCCACTATCCATTATCCCTTTTTCATTATCGCTTATCCATTATCGCTTGTCCATTATCCCTTATTCATTATCCATTATCCACTATCCATTATCCCTTTTCCATTATCTTTTATCTATTACCCATTTACCAATTCTCTTTCTTAATATCCCATTTAGAAACCATTATTAACCAGTTTCTCAATTCTTTTTCAGATACTGCAACGCCTCTTGGCACAAACGCCCAAAAGCAGAATCGAGGCGCCGCCGCAGCTGCGCAGCTATGTAGCCACCAAGACGCCATATGCGCTGCTTTTTAAGCAGCTGCGGCGCCCCAAGAATCTCTTCAATGTGGACATCGATGCAGAGGATGAGGATGAATTTGGCGTAAGCTGCGAAAAGCAATACGACAATTACATCATGGCCGATGAGGAGAGTGCACAGCTGCATATGGACGGTGATTATTTGGTGACCCGCGCATTTGATTATATGGATCAGAAGCAGGTATATGAGCTGCACAATGCCAAAGAGTTTGAGCTGGATGCACGGCGTCATGCCACACGCAAGCATTTTCGCAGAAAATGGGCGCAAAACCAGGCGGCACAGCTGCTGCCCGGTTTGGCGCAGGAACCGGAGAGCCGGCGCTGCAGTCGACTGCTGGACAGCGTCTTGGAGCGCATAAAACTAGAGCTGCAGAGACTGAAAAGTAAGTTTGCGTTGGATGCAAATCCAAAGCATGTGTACTAATGGCCATTTTCTATCATTCCAGAGCTCGATGAGGCGCCGCTGACTAATGTGAGTGCTGAGAAAATAGATGCCAGCGATTTTGATTGCGTGCTGTGCTACCGCACGCTTTGGAAACCGGTGGTAACACCCTGTGGACACACCTACTGTCTGGTATGCTTGGATCGTTGCATGGATTACAAATCCTCGTGTCCATTGTGTGTGTCACCACTTGTGGAACTAAATGTCAATAATAATCTGTATCAGGGCTCATCCTCGCCAGTACCCTTTGCGCTGGCCAAGCGGCCAGTTACGAAATTCCTAGAAGCCGCAATGAAACGATTCATTCCAGACCACTACGAGGCACGTTTTCGCCAGGAAATCAATCAGGAGCCATCGGTGCCGGTCTTCATATGCACAGCGGCCTTTCCCGCCGTGCCCTGTCCGCTGTTTATCATTGAACCACGCTATCGCCTTATGGTGCGGCGTGCCGTTGACTCCGGCGACAAAACATTTGGCATTGTGCAGGCGCACAGCGGCAAATCCCGCTACTATGATGTGGGCACCATACTGGACATACGGGACTGCGTGCTGCTCGACGATGGCCGCTCCATACTCAGCACTGTAGGCTGCAAGCGCTTTAAGATTCTGGCGCGTAGCGAAAAGGATGGCTATGAGACGGCCAAGGTGGAGTATATATGCGATGAGCCCATAGCTGAGGAGCAGCTAAAAACCGTGGCTGCTATGCATAATCTGGTGCTGAGCAAAGCCAGCGGCTGGTTCGAGAGTCTAAGCATGGAGCAGAAGCATCAAATACTGCAAACCTATGGTGAAATGCCACCCTTGGAGCTAAACTGGGAGTTGATAGCAGATGGACCCGCCTGGGCCTGGTGGATTATTGCTTTGCTGCCGCTGACACAGCATATAAAGGTGGGTTGGCAGTGTTTATGTATGGAATGAAACTCAACTAACTTGTTTTTGTATTTAGGTAAACATTTTGGAGACACCCTCGCTGGAAAAACGTTTGCGCGCCATAGACAAAATGCTGGACATGCTGCGCGAGCTGAGCCAGCAGCATCAGCAACAGCAAACGCCGCAGTCGCCGCAGCAGCAGCAGCAGACGCATGAGCTGTCGCTGGACTGCGAGGATCAGCATAATGGCGCCAACGGCGTGGACTCCGTGGACTCAGCTGCTGCAGATGTGGATGAATGCTGCCTCTATGCCGATGCTGCAGAGCAGCACACGGACGAGGAGCTGCTGCTGTAGTGCGAGCGTGCAGCAGCACTCATACTTCATAGGCACAATCCCGTCGTTATAGTCGTCTCATTTATATTAAGTGTAGCCTATAACTGAGTAAACTAACTGTAGTCTTTTAAAATAAGCGTAACCGTTAACCGTTAACTGTTAACTGTAAACTGTAGTTATGTGTGAAAAGAAAAAAACAAAATGGTCGTAAATGTTTGACATTTAAGTTTATTTTATCCTTTTTGTTTTCTGTATCTAAAACCATTCGTATTACTTAACTACATACTTGTTACTGTTATCCTAGGGGCCAAAAATGCGAAAAATATATATATACTATGTAAAACTTAGCAGAACCAAATTATAAATTGTAGTTCAATAACTCTGAAAATTGTAAACTATGTGTGTGAGTTTTGTGTATGTCAAAGTTCAACTTGTCGGTGTGTATGTGTATGTCTATATATAGATCAGAGTATAGTAACCTTAGGTATATTTAAATGTAATGCAATCAAAGTTGTTCTAATTTAATAGACAGCTCCCCCCCCCCCTACTTAGTAACCAACTACTATTATTTCAAAAACTATCCAGCTCGCTGCTAAAAAATCAAACAAAAAATTGGCATAAATAGTTTAACTAACTTTCGTATATGGTTTGTACATATGTATTTCAAAAGCAAAAAAACCACATTCCAAACAAAACAAAACTTGCTTCAATTTGTCAAACAAATCAAAAAACTCGAGTATCTTCTGCTACAGAACAACAACTCATGGTTTCTATAAACACAAATTTTAAACATTATATAAACGTATATAAACAAACACAACAGCCAACAAATACATTTACACATTATTTTCAACTAGAGCAGCGAAAACTTCCGAGTTTCTCTTAATTTCATTTTTCGAAGCGCTGGAACTGTAAGACAATCTGCAAACTTTTTTTAATACTATAACTTATATATATATAAAGTAAAAACAACAAATTATATACAAACTAAAAGAAAACTCTAGCACTAGTTAAACGATATGTAAAAAATTCTATATAAAATTATATTTCTGTATGTATAACTTAATTTAGCAAATTGTACGCCCAAATTTATGCTATATAACCCCCCACACACACACACACACTCTCACTCTCTCTCTCTATCCACTACTCTCTTTATACGCTTAATTATATACTTGTATGTACTACTATACCGTTTAATTAAGCTTACGCTCCAAGTTATATGCACACTTATGTATACACTACACTTTATAAAGCTAAGCTTATGCGTTTATTTGCTATACTTAATTTGTATCTGTATCTGTATCTAAATCTGTATTTGTATTTGTATCTACAGTCCGCATTCCTAAACATTTAAATACGTTTAGTTTCATTTTAAGCTCATGTCATAGAACTCTTTGCAAAGCAAATCAATTTTTTTACATAAAATTTGCTTTCTTGACTCCATACAGTCAGCACATTATATACTGTATATACATTATAATTTTTTTATTATTTCATTTTGTACGCATTAATTTTTTTTAATAACTAGCGAAAACACGAATTTAATTTTGACATGCAGCTTATCAACTTGCATTCAATACATTTAGCTTTAGCTTATATACATATATATATTTACAATTAATTAATGTAATTTGTAATTTTATGCAATATTAAAAATAATTATTTTGTAATTTAAGTTTGTAAAACTTAACAAACTTGACATAAATAATTTTGAATAGTTTTTTTATGTAAAGCAAACAATTTTGTGTCTAATTTATATAAAAGACGAACTAAAAAATAAAACATGTATGAACTAAATTTTAACAAATTTGTATCTTTTTGGAAAAAATAATGTATCTTTAAATGCTGCATTGAATTTTCAGCAAAACGCGCAAAAAAGCCCTCCGAAGATTTATTTATTTCAAAGATAGGTTTTTTATTGAATATAATACTCACTATTTAAAACTTAAGCTGCAACAATGCTTTTAAAAATTTTATTTTTATATTTAGGTAGCGATGGTTTTTTACTTTTTAGACTTGAAATTTTGTTTTATTTTTTTTTTTTGCCAATTGATAATGTTTTTAAAACCAACCAAATTGCCAACAAAAATCTATTTTGTTACACAGTTTTATAGCTTCTACAATTTCCAAATGATCCTGGCAAGCAAAAGGGTGTTTTTTTCTCAAGCGATAAAAAAAACTTTTTTTACTATTTCTTACAAGCATTATTTTTCGCAAATAGTTAAAAAAAAAACGCTTTAAAATTTTTTCTTGAGACAAATAGAATTTAATAAAAGTTTAATATTTTCCACAAAACTCAGTGTTGATTTTTAGAACAATGGATCTAGATAATAGATTATTATTAAAATTTTCAAAATTATTTAAAACAAAAATTTTAATTACGATTTTTCGATATCCTCTGAAATTTCCCTTACTTTGTGTTAGAAAGTCTCTGAACCTTTATTATTGTTTAGATTTTTGTTTGATTAAAATATTGTAGTACTTTATTAGCCTTTCTCTTAAATTGGTTTATAAATTAATTTTTTTTTTAATACAAACTTCAATTAACTACGATTTAGATTTTTTTATTAAATGTAAAATTTTCATATAAAAAAAAAATTCCAAAAAAGGAAATTTTTTTTTTTGTATGAAGGTTTGACATTTCCTGCGAAATTTTTGTATGCTGCGTATGGGCCTTAACAAGGGAAATTTTTTTATGCAAGACATGAACCATTTAATGCACGACATGAACCATTTATATTAATGTATGCCAAAAATTCGTTTTGAGTTGAATCAGAAAAACAAATAATTCAAAATAATTATCATTAAATATTTAAATTGAAGTTGTTATAAATAGAATCTAAGAATATCAAAGAATATTTAAAAAATTATTTCAACTTAAATAACGTGGACTTAGGAATCCATTTTGCCAATTCGCTTTAATTTCTCTTGCAACGCAGCAGTCGGATTCAAACCACATAAGTAATTCGTTTCGTTTTGGTGAAATTGGCAGCACCAAACATGTGGCTTCAGTGTTTATTTGCTAAATTTTGAGACTTAGTGTTACGACAATCCCGACTTTAAGGAATAAAAAAAATATATAACTTTTTAAATCTATGCGAATTGTAAATCAACGTTTGTTTGCATCTAAACGTAATACTCTCGTATTTTTTTACTCTACTTGATTACGTTTTAATAGCTAGTGTTCTGAGAGGCCTTCAACTCGGCTTGAGTTCAACAGCACACTATATACACACACACACACACACCCGCACACCCACAAACACAACTAGTTACATTCACAGCTATTCAAGAGATCTAGAAAGCGAGTTCAAAACTTTACTTTACTTAAGTCTATAAATATTTAACAATTTGCTTGTTACAAATCACAAGCCCCAGATATATATTATTTTTTGCTCTGGCTATACTTCAGAAGTTCTGATATAGATGAAGGCATATACATATATATATAGTATGTATATAACTTACGTTAGTGTTTTGCATAAAATGCGTACAACGTAATATACAGATATGCTAAGTGATCGATTACATGAGCATAAAATAAATACTAAATTTATTGTGCATTTGGTAACTTTTGAATTTATTATCGGAATTTAGTTTTCAGGCGACAGAAAATACACAAAGAATGCAAGTCGGATGGTAAGAGAACTGCATGAACCAAAAAATCAACAAACTCTACGGTTTTTATTGAAAACTTAAGGGAGCAATTATTAATAGTATTAAACAATTTTTCAATATCAAAATGTTATTGATATTAATTAAGTAAAGCTGGTATAGAAATGAAAGGAAAAAGAGAGTGGCCTTATAGACTGATAAAAAATTTGGATGTCTTTCTACCACCATAACTGATGAACGCCTAGATCTCAGAGATGGTAAGAGCTAGAGCAACCAAATTTTCAGATTAGATGCGTTATTATGTCAGGGGATGAAAGTTTATTTTATATTTTGGATATCGGGGATATATTATATAGCTCCCATAGGGGTGTTTCAGAGGACCTCGAAAAACCCCAAAAGTTTTAGATAAATAATTTTGTTTGTTTATGAAGATATCGTAACCAAATTTGGTACTCAAAAGTTTTTTAGAGATCCCAATCACTGTACCAAATTTTATCAAAATCGGTTGACTATATCATATAGATCCCATAGGTCCAATCGGTCAAAAAAACGTATTTTGAACAAAAATCGTTGTGTTTCGTTTATTTGGCAAAGAAATATCTTTTGGAGTTTGTAAGCAATATATCGGACTTGATTGCAATGTGGTTGTACAGGGTATCCCAAAGACGTCCGCGCCCGACTTTAACGTACGCCATCTTTCCTCTCTGTATTCATGTGCTTATACTTATCTAGAGAACAGCTCTACGGCTCTGGGCAGCTATGTACATAGGGACTCAAAGCTTTGGATACAGGTTTTTTTATTGGATTTTGTAGAATAGGTTCTGATTACTTGACTTCCCCAAGTAACTTCAAACAAAGCAAAATGATTCATCTATAGTGACAAAAACAAAGCATAAATATTGCATGGAATAACATGCTAGCTAAATTTAGCATATCCAGTCAGACTAAATGGAAGATTTTCGATGCAGTGTGCAGAGCCTTACAAGCCCAAGTATGGGGATATGAAAATCAGGAAGAAGTTGACAAGCTAGAAATGTTTTTTATAAAGCGAATCTATCGTTTGCCAAAATCGACTCCACACTATTCTCTAGCTTTGGAAATAGGCAGGAATCCTACCCGATATTATATGGTTGAGCAGCACCTCCGTTATATTTATAAAACGCTATATAAGTACGATGAATGCAGGTTACCCAAAAAGCTCTCCAAACTTGTTATGGCAAAAAATGTTTTCTGGGCCAAGGAGCTAAATAATACTGGTGCACGTTTCAACATATTCTAGAATTGGAATAAAGAAAGTTTATGGAAACCAACGGTAGATGCCTTCTTAAATTGTCTCAGGATGGACAGACACGAATCTCTGGTACAGCAGAAGATGGGAAGCGAATCGAGGATTTACAAAGATCTGGATTCCATAAACAGCCAAAAGTATGCTTATATGGATATGTGGGCGGTATCATGGACTCTGAAAGCACGATGTGACATGATACTACTAAACGGAAACAGATTCGTCACAGGTCGTACTTCTATGTGCGAATTATGCAACACCAACGAAGCCGAAGACCTACGCCACTTTCTAGGGAGGTATCCAATTTTCAGAGAGCACAGGGTATTATGCTTTAGAAAACCTGTGTTAAGCCCTCACGAAATTCTTGAAATTCTAAATGACACAAACAATACTAGCTGGATGGAACTTGTAGAATTTTTGAAAATGGCCACAAAGTACAGAAAGCAAATAATCACTGACTACTTTTGATAAAAAATTAAATATTTTGTAATACCTACAACTAATAAACTACTGCATGTGGACTCCAGTTTTTCAGGCAACTTGTCCCGACGATCCTGTATCAAGCGACGAGCGGGGAAGCAGGGTGTATTAAGACATTTTGACTGGCACTCTGGAAACCCACCAATAAACTAAGGATAACAACAAAAAGTACTGCATCTCAACTCCCAGACGGACGACGTATAGTCATAGTCGCGTATATTATTTTTAAAACCATTGTAATTTGTGTTTAAGAATCCTTTTTTATTTAAATACTTCTCTAAAGAATGGCTTTAAAAATAAATTTATTATTATTATTATTATTATAGTGACAAAATTGTTCTCAAAATAAGTTTACGTTATTGAACTCTATAATATTACAAAAAAAATCCCAAGGTTTTTATTATAAGCACGACTCCAAAAAAACTTTTCCAGATCCGCCTTCGTTAATTTTTAATAGACATAGAAAATTGGAACAAAACAATTTTTTTTTTTTTAAATGTTTTATTTACAGTCTGTGTATCAGACAATAAACACATTTTTTTAATAATTCACAAAAATAACAGAAATAGAATGATTCCAGTGAAACCTACGTTTGTATTAAAAAAAAAAAAATGTACATATTTAGTTTTAGTTTTTTAGAATTCGGAGAATGGATATTAATGTTTTAATTGTTTGCGAATAAAGTTAAATATATCGAAGTAAATTATAAGTGCTAACTGATCCACAAAAAAAAGAGTGGTGTGAACTTTATTTGAGGAAAAGCTACTTTTTATATTTTTTTTTAAATTCTATAATGCAAATAATAAAAAAATACATATATTTTTATTCATAGAATTTTCAAATTATTGATGGCCTATGCAGCCTGTTTGACTGGAGATTTCAAAAAAGGGTCCACAACGGCCCCATAAGGCTACTCATATAGTTTTTGTTCGCTGAAACTGAATCCGAGGTCAAAAAAAATTGCTCCCAAGGATTCTAAAATAACCTCAAAAAAGTACCAAAAATTATATTCTCAGAAACCTGATGTTCTGCGGTTTTTTTAACCTCGGATTTGCATCCAGCGATGCGAAATACATGTCGCATCATCGGTTAACTTTTCCCGAACAAAAATGTCGTGGTACTTTTATTTTTAAGTTATGTTAGGACAGAGCCAAACAAAAAAAATCGATAGTAATATTCAGACCATGTTTTTAGGGCCGCTGAAATCAATCTGAGCTGTAAATAACTTCCATAACGTTAGGGTTCTGATATAAACTTTTAATACAAAAAAAATCTCTCAAGCAAACGTCTCCACTTTTTGGCCCGCGTCTAAAACAAGTTGCGCGAACACTGATCTAAGAAAACAATTTTTCCTATTAAAATTGTAACAAGACGTATTGATCACTAAGCAAATGATCAAAATCATCATCTTAATTCCGTATAGTAAGGGCAATAAGGAATGTTAACTTGGATTGCATAAGTACGCATGAGTACTACATATCATACCAAACGTCAAACAAGCCGTATTACCTTTGAACAAACAAACCCCTTTATTATAAGCTCAGATAACCACAACGTCATCTATTAAATGCAATCCTAAAACACTCAAACCCACTCATACACACGTAAGTATGAGAGAGAGCTCAATTATGTGAGTAACTTGCTAATAAAGTAGCTCAAAGTTCTTGACGATCGTTGGTTGAGTTCCGAGTGAGTTCTAAAGGCGCTGTTGAGTGCTTTCAGAGTAGCAAGTATTAAATAATAGCAGCGCGCTCGTTGATGGTACGCTCAAATGTCAGGTAACGCAGAGAAGACGCATATCGCGTATACGCCCCGGCCGGCAAAACGAAAACGCAACTAAAGCGAAACATGCAATAGTTGTACGTGTGTTTGTGAGTAGTCTGTGCTCGTGTGTAATATATACGAAGCGCTCAAAACTGTGCCGAGTCCCAACTATTTCTGGATGAGAACATTTCTTGGTCGCTCGAATTTCAATGCATTTTTTTATTGTTGTTGTTGTTGTTGTTGTCGTCGTTTATCCACATTGGTGAGGGGTATCGCTTAAAGCTTAGAAATTGCAATTCTCATACGGTTTTGGGTATTCAGTTTTAAATGACACGCGCACGCGGCCCGACGTTATTGAGCGCGTAGCCAGAGAGCGATCCCTTCCAGCAGTGGAGCAGCCTAAAGGGGGCGCCACTCCAAGCATTGCTTTTAAACGTAAAGCGTTTCGCTTAAAAAGTATTTTTAATATTGTATAGTAAAAGCAATTTGATACTATATTAATTTTTTTCGCAACGTATAATGCGGGTCAACGTCGGGTTTAATAGTGGACTTGAAGCTGTAATACGAGCGCAAATTACACGCTTGGAACGTGTTGTACTCCCGGCATGGAATTTCGATTCGATTGTGTTTTGTTTTTAATACTCTAATTTTTAGTTTTTTTTTTTTTTTGACATATTTTTTGTTGTTTGGCTTTTGCGCTCAAGCCAAGAATTCGGCGGAATTTTAAGTTTTGCTGAGCTGTTAAAAATTTTTGATAAAAATTCAACCAAAAAAAAGTGCTGAAAACAAATGAATTAAAGTGCCTGAAAAAATGTAAAAAAAAAACTTAATTTGTTTTTATTTTTAACTACAAAATTCAAAACTTGTTAAAAAAAATTGCCAAATATGAAAAAAAATTTGTATTCCTTTAAAAAGAAATGCAAGTAGCAAACAAAAATTAAAAAAATCAAAGCTGTATCAAAAATTATTTTCAAATGATTTAAAAGAAAACGCCGTGCCAAATTTTTTAATTAAATTTCAATCGAACAGCAATTCGTGGTTGCGTCTCCTTTAACCGAATTTCTTTTCAAAAGCAGTTTGGAGTAATTTTGCAAATTTTTTATCATAAATGAATAATTTCTATGAATGACAATAGTAAATTCGTTAAAAAATTTTTTAGTCACACATATTCGCCTATATCTTAGAAAACACACAAATTTAATAGTTGAAAAGATATTTCAATAGCGCAAATTATTTTCTTAGATCATTTGAACCATGAACTTATAGTTCAAAAATCCAAAATTTATATTTCATCTTCTGATTTTAATTTTTTATAATTTTAAGATAATTTTTACCTAAATTTTGGAAGTAAAGAATAAAGCACATAATTCAACTTATTGATTTTTTTTAAACTATCTATCGTAGAGTAAGTATCATTAGTGATAAAAACAAAAATGAAGATTACTTGGATTTTATGTAAAAAAATGTTGGCTATGTGCCTAAAACCATTTCACAGATTCACTTACATAACTCAGTGATTACTATCATTCAAAATTGGAACTATCTTCCACCATGTGTAATTGATCATAAGAGATCAAGCTGAGTAAGAAATTTTTAAGCGATTCCAACTTAAATTGAAGGCACAATGATTTAGAGATTTTTAGAACAGTTGACCAAAACAAATCCCAAAAAATTAAAGTTTTAGAATTAAAAAAAAAAATAGTTTTGGATAATTTCCCTCGAAAGTTGTAAAGCTGTGCTAACAATGAGCAAGTGAAATATGAGTAGTTGGGGACATCTAAAAATTCGAGTTTGGAGGCACGCAAAAACGAATACGAATAAAATTGTTCGTTCTGTTTTTTCGTTTTCCGGCCGAATATAACCAGTAATTATTTTAAATTTAAAACTTAAAAGCTTTACATATTATATGCCCACAAACAACTTATTAAATAAAAAACAGCAGCTGCAAATTAAGCTTGTATAGCTAATGCAAGAAACGGAAAAACTTCAAAAAGTAGCTACAAATAAAAGTCATTAACCATACGCCGTGTGTGCCGTCATAAAAGTGCCAAAGCTAATGCGCCGCCGAGTCTTAACAAAAATCTATATAGTAAAAAAATATTAGAAAATACCTTACAGATAAGCGGCATAGTGAAATAAAAACAAGCTAGTGTATAATAATCAAAAGTGCATTCAACCAAATATTATCTACGTGTTTGTGTGTAAAGAGTGTAAACCCCAGAGGCAAAAATAACTAATACAATAAAAAAAAAAAACAAACTAAAAAATAAGCAAATAGGAAACAAAATGTTCTAAAAGCTTTTGAGCTGTTGCCTTTTTTTTATTTTGTCTATTTTTGTGCAATTTTTCTCTCTATTTTCTTTCAATTTTGTTGTTGTACTTATTGCATTTTTCATTGTCAAAGTCGTTTGTTTGCTGGCAAAGTTAGCGGGGGGCGCTAGTTGTTCTAAGGGGTTCTGGGGGTTCTTTGAGCGGTGTCAGCGTCGAGCGGGTTCATTTAAAACGTCATCGTCAGCGTTTGAGCGCATCGCTTTGCTGTGCGTGTGTGTGTGTGTGTATCTGTGTGTAAGTATGTGTATCTGTGTATGAGTGCGCGTGTGCATATTTTTTTTTATTTTTGCATTGGTGTAAGGTATACTTCATAGTTATAGTACGCGATCATGCGCTCGCAACAATAACAACCATAACTGACTCAACTGAAAAGGTTTTCTTCAATTGGCAACTAAATTATAAACAACAAAAAAATGTGCAACAGCTTACATATATACAGTTGTCATTTGGTAGATACATAAAAGACAAAGCATCTGAAGTCTACCAAGTAAATGAAGGAAAAAGTACCAAAAAAATTGGAGTCGAATCATTGCTAATCTAAAAGTTCGGATTCTGCAACGTTTTCATTTTTTCTGGAAAGCTTATACAAAATACTGCAGCTACCTCAATGCAACTTGTCTTCATGCTATACAACAATTTATTTCTATCTTCAACTATCTATTATTCCTTTAACTCCTTGAGGAACATAGGGCCTCGGTATTCCTCTACAACTAGGAATACAAACAAATATTGGTTGTAGCTATAGGTTACTGCACCGTAGGCCTTATGGCTGCGAGGTTGCACGTCCCCCATCACGACTTCTGCCACAGCTGCGGAGATGAGAAGAAGAGAGAAAGCATCCAATACCTGCTATGTGATTGCCCGAAGCTTCTTAGAAGACAAACCTTGTTTCTGGGTAGACCAATCTTCCAAGACCTGAGCACTCTGACAAATGTGCCCATAGCGGATCTCGCCACTTTTGTCGAATCCTCAAAATGGTTTTTGCAAGTAAAACGGAGTTAGGTGACTAGTAATGCCCACTAGCTTAGAGCCTCGACATTATACTCCTCTACACCTTCCCCCCTTCCTTCCTTTCTTATACTTATTTCTTCCCTTACTCAATTTGGAAACACAATGGACCTCATGGTCTCTGCGTAATCTCAATTTTTGATTGAGCTGCCTAATCAATCTAACCTAATCCACAGGCTATAATTTTTTGGCAATTTTAATATATTATTTTTTAGAAATTTTAAGATTATCTTAATTGTTTAAAATTTTTTTTTTTTATGCCAGTCTGAATGATTTTTAATGATAGAATTTGAATTTTTTTAACAGGGATTGTTTCTTTTCAAACCTTAATCTACTGCTGCTAAGCATCTAATTTCTAAAAACTTCCGAGCTCCAAATTTTATTTGGATATTTATATACATATGTATACACTACCGTCAGAAAGTTTAAGACCAAAAGAAGAAAAATTTGAAAAATAAGTAAAATTCAGTCTTAACAATATTTTATGCAACTTAAGTAGCTCAAATTTCTCCTGCGAAAAATTCCTTGCGATTCGTATTTTATCAGAATAATGATCCCAAAAATACGTCAAAGAAAGATGGAACCCTGAAAGACATGGTGGGGCCACCTCACCTAATCTCAATCCTACCGATTTTTTGTCGGACAAACTGTATCAACGAATGAGAAAAAAATGTCCAACTTCACAAAAATCGCTGTGAGAGATACTGAAAGATAGTAATTGATAGGGAAACTATTGAAACTTTAGGATAAATCGTTTTTTCTTTACATGGTATTGATGGACTGGTCTTTAACTCTCTGACGGGAGTGTATGATTTGACTGATCGGTACTAAGAGGGCTCTATGATATAGTAATCGCCTTTTGATAAAAGTTGGCACATTGTTGGGAATTATGGCCTGAATATTTTTTTTTTTTTTTAAGTAGTATAATACTTCTAGATTGCCGATATCGAAGAATTAAAATAAAAAAATACTTTGGAGCTACATTTAATGCAGCACATCATTCAACTGGCTGCCTCGGCTTCCCTTGCATTTTAAGCAAAAACCCAAATCTTCGATTAACATTTTCAGCGATCTCTCGGCGTTGTCTATGCTCGTCCGGCTCCAATCCTTCAATAAGCACAAGCTTTTATTGATAGGCCTAGGGTAACGGCCAACTCAGCTGATCGGCGCCAATTCGCCATTTCCTCAACAATCTTGGTCTGATTGGTAGCTTTACGTCCTGAAAAGTGAAAAAGCTTTGACAGCTTCTAAAGCATAACATTTGGAAATACAATTTGTGCTAGTAAAGTCATATTTCATATTTTCTTTAGAGTAGCGAAGGAGATATACATAAAAAAAAAAATTGTCTTAAGCTCTGAAATGTTTTAAGATGGCATTTGCTTCATTGACATTGATTGGCTTAGATCAGAAGACAGTTTTTTAATTTTCGTTATAAATATAATATTCGCTAGAAAAAAGTTACAAATTGTCGAAGGCGTGTATTGGAATTTTAATGACAAATGTGCATTTCCATGGAAGAACCCAGAATCTAAAACAAATCATCACGTTTCTAATTAAAAAAACATTAAGATTTTACTATCATGCAGTCTATTTAAGCCATAAAAAAGCTTTAATCCGCAATTGCATTACGGATTGCAAATACTAAAAAATCTACGCATGAATAAGCCATGAAGACACCATTCCAAAAAGTTCAGCCATACAAATTCTTTTGACTTTTTGTGGGATCAGAGCCTGAAGTGCCTATCTTGCCTGCAACAACAAATAATCAAAAAAAAAAAAAAAACACTATTGAACATCAAACGCCATTACTTCAGTTAAGCAATTCTCATATACTTTTGGAACGGAGTCGATTATGCAACAGTCGATCGGTTTTTTTTTTCAAAGGCTTAAATTTGCCTAAGGTATTTAAAGGTATGGACGTTTTTGCGTTGGCCCCGCTACAGTGAGAACAATCCGACTTTAATATACCTACTCTTTAAGATGGTGACTTTTAAAATGTAGGTCAAGGTCGTAAAATTCTACTGGTGGGAAAATGAAGCCAATACTGCGAGACTGAAAAGCATAAGCTCCTACCCTTTGAAGTCTTAAAGATACAAGATGCACACAAAGAAGAAAATTTATATTTTTTTACTTTAGCTTAATATATCTTTTGCGCCTTGGATGCAGTGACAAAAACTACACTTTTTTTGCCTGCCAAAACTTGCTAAGCAATACTGCAATGATTTATTATTACTTTAGCTTCGTTTTTATAATCTTCTGCCTTGGCATTTGTAAAAATCCCAAAACCTACAACTTAATGCCACAAACTGCATACGCAAACCTATAAAATTAACGATAAGAATCGGTTGTAACAAAAAAAAATGTGGTACAGTCGAGGCGGTGCCCGACAGTGGAATACCCTGTACCTTTTGTGTCAAAAAAATTTTTCCTGCATATTCCATCTAAGTACTTTCCAATTGGAATTTATTTTTTTTTGGTGAAAATCGATATTTATACCTATAAGATCCCTAAATTTTTAACCATTTTGATGAAACTCGAATGTTACAACAAAGAATTTATTAAAAGTATACGGGGTAAGTTTCAAGTTGGTATGTTGAGGGGTGTGGGAGAAAACACGGTAAATGGATTGCGGGGGGTGGGGGGACCGCATCGATAAAATTTGGATGTGGATTTGTTCATTAGAGCCACATGAATGAGCTTACCAAAAATTGTGATTCTAGGTCACTTGTAGCCATAATTGCGTAGAGTCAAATATTGACGCAGTTTATTGGCAAGGGGAGGTGAAATTTGCACATTTTTGACTATAACTTCTGTTGTATTTGTCCGATTTTGTTCATTTTTTACACATAGATGCATGTAACTACAACGCATCGCTCTGTTAAATTTCAAATGAAAATATTTAATGGTGTGGCTAAAAACCGCGAAAATCTACAGCGGGGGAACGGGGAAAGATATTGACATGATTCAACAAACTTCATCTGCTTAGGAAATATGCGCACCAGCTGGTAAAGTTTTGTGTCTCTAGCTCTTATAGTCTCCGAGATCTAGGCGTTCATACGGACGGACAGACGGACGGACATGGCTCAATCGCTACCCGAGGTTATGATAAGCATTTTGGTATAAAGGACTTGGGGTCTGCCACGCCTCCTTCTGTACGTTACATACATTGCACAAATCTAGTATACCCTTTGTACCTATAGGTACAGGGTATAAACAGCGAAAAGCGAAAAACAATCAGCGCAAAACCTAAAACCGGTTATTAGACGAGCCTTTAACCCTACAAAACCAAAGAAACTAAAAACTTTATGTCGATATAGCAAAGTAATTAAATTATCAACTATTATTAAATAAATAAACAACTTGCAAATTGCGTCATTAAAAGTGCGCCTAAAAGTTTAAAAATAAAGAAAAGAAAACAAAGAGAAGAAACAATTTGCATAAAAGAAATCAATGAACGCCAATTGACAAAAGAGATAAAAATAAAATAATATTGAAAAACGTAATTAAGTCAAGTTAAAGCCACGAAAGAGAAACAAAAACGACACGAGCAAAAGAGGCAAAAGAAAACTAGTCAAAGACAAGGCACTAGGTGCGAGTGAGTGCAAAAATATTACAAACAGTGCAGTCGAGCTTTGCAAAAAGGCGGAACAAGAAACAAGCAGACGAGAAAAACAAAAACAAAAAGCTGCGCAGCGCGCTACACGGCGTATGAGTGCTGCAGAATGTTATCACATACACCAACACATAGACACACGCTCACACACAGTGCTATGTTGTAATCGCAATGCAATTAGCGCTGCTAAAAAGCTCAAGTTCACTAACAAAGAAATCAAACACTCACACACACTCGCACACACCTATACTATGCGATAATTGCGCACAGAGCGAAGCTTTAGAAATGCAATATCAAATTACGTTAGTTGCACACTTGAGCTTTACTCAGCTCACGTCATAGTATATGCAAGCTGAGAGCGTAAGAGAGCGTGTAAGCGGGCGAGAGCGAAAGAGCACAATAGTGGGAACAGTTTGCGATCTGTTGTGAGTAGGTCAGTCAACGATCTTTGATTTGAGAAAACTTGGTTGTATACTTATTGCAACCCAAAGCAAAGTGTCTATCGTTTATCGGACTGTAACCGGCTTTGGTGCTTTGGCCTTTACGCTTCCGCATTGCAAAATCATTAATTTGTAATGGCAAATGCAATTAATAGGTTATAGGAGCTTTATAGAACCTACATTTATGAAATAAAAGTATAGGCGGTCAAAATTCAAAAAAAAATTGTAAACAGTTACTGGTGGTCGACTTTGGAATACACTGCATTCATTAGACCAAAAAAGTTGATACAAAATTTAAATTGACAAGTTAGTGGTTGAAGATGATTTAAAGAAGATGTCTTGCGCGGGTATTGGATAAAGGGAGTGCTTTGATATAAAGTGAACATTAATTTTTATACCCTGTACCTATAGGTACAAAGGGTATACTAGATTTGTGCAATGTATGTAACGGACAGAAGGAGGCGTGGCAGACCCCAAGTCCTTTATACCAAAATGCTTATCATAACCTCGGGTAGCGATTGAGCCATGTACGTCCGTCCGTCTGTCCGTCTGTCCGTCCGTATGAACGCCTAGATCTCGGAGACTATAAGAGCTAGAAACACGAAACTTTACCAGCTGGTGCGCATATTTCCTAAGCAGATGAAGTTTGTTGAATCATGTCAATATCTTTCCCCGTTCCCCCGCTGTAGATTTTCGCGGTTTTTAGCCACACCGTTTAATATTTTCATTTGAAATTAAACAGAGCGATGCGTTGTGGATACATGCAGGCGGTGCCCGACAGTGGAATAACCTGTACCTTTTGTGTCAAAAAAATTTTTCCTGCATATTGCATCTAAGAGCTTTCCAATTGGAATTTATTTTTTTTTTGGTGCAAAACGATATTTATACCTATAAGTTCCGTAAATTTATACCGATTTTGATGAAAATCGAAAGTTACGTCAAAGAAGCTATTTTAATTATATTGGGTAAGTTTCAAGTTGGTATGTTGAGGGGTGTGGGAGAAAACACGGTAAATGGATTGCGGGGGGTGGGGGGACCGCATCGATATTTGGATGTGGATTTGTTCATTAGAGCCACATGAATGAGCTTACCAAAAATTGTGATTCTAGGTCACTTGTAGCCATAATTGCGTAGAGTCAAATATTGACGCAGTTTATAGGCAAGGGGAGGTGAAATTTGCGCATTTTTGACTATAACTTCTGGTGTATTTGTCCGATTTTGTTCATTTTTTACACATAGATGCATGTAACTACAACGCATCGCTCTGTTAAATTTCAGATGAAAATATGAAAAGGTGTGGCTAAAAACCGCGGAAGTCTACTGCTGGGGAACGGGGAAAGATATTGACATGATTCAACAAACTTCATCTGCTTAGGAAATATGCGCACCAGCTGGTAATGTTTCGTGTCTCTAGCTCTTATAGTCTCTGAGATCTAGGCGTTCATACGGACGGACGGACGGACGGACGGACGGACGGTCATGGCTCAATCGCTACCCGAGGTTATGATAAGCATTTTGGTATAAAGGACTTGGGGTCTGCCACGCCTCCTTCTGTCCGTTACATACATTGCACAAATCTAGAATACCCTTTGTACCTATAGGTACAGGGTATAAAAAAACCTCTATTGTTTGCTCAATTTTTTTTTTATTTTGTGCCAAATTTGAGAGCAAGCGTTTTTTTTTATTACAAAACAATAATATTTTCACAAAGTACATACCTGATTTTTTGTATCATTAAATGCAGATAAAATCATATTTCTATTAATGTATGGCTTAAAAATTCTTCAGAAGTATTTATGTAAAAAACTGAGTGCTACACTGAATTTTTTTATTATTTGATCAAAAATATGTTAGCTGATGATTCTTTTCTTTTTAAGATATTCTTGCGATTATTGTTTTTTTTTTCCTATTAATTTTTTTTTGCTGGTGCTCTACTTTAAATATTCCTTTTCGACTACGCGTCGAGAAAATTTTGTATATTGCTAATTACTACTACTTACTTACACCTTGCTTTCGGTATAAATAATAATAAGAGGTAGAGAGCCTAATTTTTACCAGAAGGTGTGCACTATCCGTCGGTATCTTGCCACGTTCCAAGAGAATTTCGCTTCTTACATACTTAACTCTTGACACCTTGGTGCCAAGAATACTATGCTGGATGCGAAGCCTTCTAGGTAATGTTTAAGTTAGTGGTCTCAGAAGGACAGATATATACGAAAGAAATTCTGGTCTGATTAGGGGAAACCTTAGAGATACCTCAAAAGTTGACAGAGACATGAAGAAAGATACCCGATGCACTTGGGCTTAAATTACGGCTGATTTTTTAAATAGCGCACTTGATTAGGAGTCCACAGTTAACTATTCTAAGAATCAGCCCAAAAATGTAGTTATCATTTGAGAATAAACCCGTTTATAAACAAATCAATATACATTTTCCAGAACGTCACTTCCAAAGCATTCTCTATTTAAAAAATCGACCAACATATTTAATAACTTTAACTTATTGGCTTTATAGCCGAGCTACTTTTTACATTTCAACCCAGTTTAAGCTGGTTTTATAAAACAAAAACGAAAAAAAAACCAACTAAACCTTATTCTAAGTAACATTGTAACCGCACTAATTGCAATACGAGCCATTTAACTGGACATTGGTAATTAACAGCAGATACTTTTGCTAGCCAAGTCCGGCAACAACAAAAACAACAACAGATACTTGGGGTTAACCAGAGTGCAACACTTGCCAAGTCTGTGGGTTCCATTGTAGAGCGGGAATTCAATCCTCAAACGTTTAGCTTTGAAGTAAACGAGCATTTAGAATGCCATGTAAATAGGTACAAGTATCTGTTGAATACATGTGGGAAATTATGATTCGTTAAATGCTTCACTTGCTGTGCAATGACAAACGGATTAATGCCACACACGGACACATATGGACACACACACAGATACACACACATACATACAGCAAATACATCAAAAGTGATGTGCAGCCATTTTAAGCCGATTGATGGTTTAAAAAATTTAAAGCCATTTCTCTCAACTTAACTCTTCACTGGTTTTAATTAATGTCAAGCTATTTTCTTACACCTTTGGTTAAATCTTACAGAAACTCTGACCTCAGCCTCTTAAAAGCTGTGCAAGTTTTTGCTGAACTTCCAATGGCTTCATCAGAGTCGCCAAGTTTTGCCTCATACATTTGCCACTTGCAAATCATTTGACATTTTCACTTTTCTTCAGTCATGAAACGATGACGAAAACGATGCAAAACTTCTGTGCAAGATTGTTGCTTGTGGAAACCTTGCATTTGGCAATTAAGCAACTTATTGTTATGTATATTGTTTATATACTATACTATATACGCGATGTATTTATTGGTAGTTGTATGAAAAGTTCTTAGGGCATACAAAATGTAGCTTTGGCAACGTTTTTTTTTTTTTTTTTTTTGACTAAAAAGTTCTTAGAACTTGGAGTCTTTTATATACGCACCCTTGAGTAAAAAAACAAACGGATAAAGGTGTAAAAAAAAAATTTATTGTTTTGAAATTTATGAAATTTTTCACAGAACTTGTTGTTACTACATTAGAAGCACTTTTTGCACTATTTGGAAAAGTTTCATTTATAGATTCTCATAATTTTTACTCATAGATACAATCTATCCAGGTGGGAGAATGGAGCTATGATGTATGATGTATGATGTGAATAGGGTTTAGGGTATTAATTTCCTACTGCACTGCGACCAACATATAGGTCTTTTGTGCACCCTTATATGACTAATCGTCGTTTAATGTTTTGGCGAAGGCAGTTATACCCTTTAGTGGTAGGGTTTTGTAGTCCTATTCATTCAGTATATAGCTGTTAAAGAATTTTGCTCTGCGTTTGGTTAGCGCTGGGCAGTTGGCTAGTAGGTGCTCCATGGTTTCCTCCTCTTCATTGCAGTATCTGCAAGTTACCGTGTCCGATACACCTAGCTTGGCCATGTGGTATCTACATGGGTAGTGGCCAGTAAGTGCACCGCATAGGATGCGTAGGTCTCTTCTATTGAATTCTAGAGCTGCTTCCCTCTTTTTTGAGTCGAACGAGAATGGAGCTAACTCAGTCTTGAAAATTGATTAGAATAAAACGCGACGCCAATATAGACATATTGGTCTTGTATATGAACGCTAATGTCACGGGACCATAAGGGATAGCGTTATCAAATACGATTATTCCTTGAGCAGATTAAGTTTGTTGTATTGAACTAATATTCGCTCCTCTACACACAAAATAGTCCTATTGTTTTCGGCTTTCTTGATAAATCTAATGACCTCTAATGACTTGACGGAGCTATGCGTAGGGGTTGATTAAAGTAACCGAATATACTTTCTTAACTCTTAATCGTTATCTCGATTCTTGTTGAAAATTCAAGGAGAATCACCTAAAGTTATGTTCTATATATTTCATATAATTATTCAACTTAAATTAGATTTTCGAGTAGGATTGGAGCGTTAAAAAGTTTTCTTAAATTAGATCAAACAGTTGGTCTCAGATTTGGTCAAAAAACATCTGGATGTAAAGTTAACTGAATCTATTTATTTTCTTGATTACCCAAGGAAGTTATACATTTAGGGTGGGCCATCTGTTGGTTTGTTTGTTAATTGTATTTTATTTGTATATTTTCAAACAAAATTGTGAAAATGTATATAGAAAATTGAAACTATTTATTTATATATGAAAAATAATATCGCACCGCTGCTGGCTTTGCAGGCCTGTATGCAAGCAAGATGACTTTTTTTTGACGAAAACTCATCTGGCTGTTCTCCTATCCATTGAACGAATAAGCGAACGTCGTAATTTTCGATTAATTTTTTTTTGACGAATACTCATCTGACTGTTCTCCTATCGATTAAACGAATAAGCGACGCTGATAATGGTCAGTGGGCATCAATTGTTGCGTCACTCGATACTTGTAAGCGTGTAAATACAGTTCCCCATGCAAAATTCGACGCAAAGTGATCCTAGCAAGGTGCAGTTCTTGCGAACGATGGTGCGTCGATGTTCCAGGCGACTCGTCGCCACTGGCCTTAACTATGTTATTTTTCACAAAACGACCATTTTCTTATTACACCTGTACCACTTTTACGCATTGCTCGGTTGTTAAACGATCCATGTCTAAACTTGAGTAGTTATGAACTTGATATATGCCAAAGAGCATTCACTTTGGACAGGCAGTATGTTACGAATGTGAGTGTTAACAACCAAACCAACAGATGGCCCACCCTATGTTACTTCATGTCACTCTTCATTTATTTTTTTGCCGTAATAAAGACTTAAATCCTTGGTACAATGAAAAAATATTAAATAGAGTGGACCCATACGCTTAAATAGGTTATGAGTTTAAATATAAGAGACGTCGGTAAAAGCTATCTAAATTTTGATAAAGGAGACTAGATAAGTCAAAATAGGCGTATCTGTCTTAGATTACCAAGATGCTAAAAGCTATAGTAACTAAATTTTATGATTAGATCTTTTATGATGTCATGGGAAACATGTTTATAGAAATTTTTTGATATCGGGGTGATATTTTATAGCGCGCATAGGAATATTACAGAGAAACTTGAAGAAAGCCAAAAGTTTAAGATGTGAGTTTGTTTATGAAGACAGTATCTTAACAAAATTTGCCGATAAAAGCCCTTAAGCACTGGTACCAGATTTGATCAAAATTGACTATTTCATATCACCCCTAGGACCGATCGGTCAAAAAACGTTTTTAGGCCATAATTCGTTTGTTTCTCGCTTGTCCATAAAGATATCGAAATCAAATTTGGCGATCTCAAGATTTTTGGTGTACTTACAGCAATACACCTAATTCTGTTTTTGCACGGTAGATACGTTCCAGAAAAAACAGTGTAAAAAAAATATGAAGCTGCTATGAAAATAAGTAAGAAAGGGGAAATCCCTAACTAAATTTTTAAAAGATTAGGTTTATAAAAATATTTTCCTTTAAAATTTCAGTCAAATTGTTCTTTTTAATCGTTCTAAATCGTATGAAATTTTGTAAAAAATTTTATTTCTAGACCGTTTTATTTTAAAATCGTGAATTGGTGCATACGTGTATACGGAATTTTGTTAAAAAGGGACGTTACAGGTTATTTTATATCGTACCGCATCTTTTTATGGTAATTTCTTTTAAAAATAAAAAAAGCAGAACCAAAAATAGTACTTTTGTTTACGAAGTAACGCAGTTATTTTGGTTCAGTGGCGGATCCACGGTGGGTTTTTGGTTCCGGACCCCCCCAAAAGTCCGGGGTTGACAGTTTTTTGCGACCTCTGATATATATAGACTTCGAAGTGAATAACCGCCCCAAGACCAAAAACTGGATTCACCAGCCGTGAGCTGGGCTCATAAACAATAACACACTTCATTATCTTTCACTTCAGTACGACAAGTTAGGTTTTGTATTCTTATCCATATAAATTTAATTGAGAATTTTTCTTAATTTTTTCCTGTAAAAGCTTGTGCAAAAAAGTGTATTCCCTTTGAAAGCTTTAATCCTAGAAATCCCCAACCAAATACTCAACACCCATTTTTAGCTATAGTTTGCTTAGGACAATGCTCCTCTTGGCATAATTAAAACTGAAATAAACTGAAACTAGTCTACTACGGTTCTAAGCCTATACAAATGCACTCAAGCTCATATATATATACGTGCATACATATATGGACAGTCTCTATTGCAATATTATGCAATATGTGAGAGCTAAAAATAAACAGTACAAAAGCCAATGCTGACCGGCAATTGGTTAGCAGCTGCTGGACAAGCACACACACAAACGCTACCACACACATGCACACTCATACATGCAAAGTGTGTGCGGACTACGCACACCCTCACACGCTACAACACATACGCAGAACAAATAAATCCGCTCAAAAGGTTGTTATGGCATTCAATAAAGCAGCAGCAGCAGCAGTCATGATAATGACGCAGCAGCACCAGCGGCAGCGGCAGAGCAGCAGAGTTGCCAACCCACACAAAATAGCATAGCATACTTTTTAGGGGTTGCAAATGCAACAAATGCTGGCTACAACTACGGCTCCTGGCTGTGGCTCCTAGCTGGTGGCTGGTTGCCTGCATTCATTGGTCTTGTGCAAATTGGCCACTGGGCTGTGTGCGGCACATGCGCAGGCGTAACGCAGTCAGGCGGCAGCTGCTTACGTTACGTAACTGCAATACGCAACAGGACACAATAGACAATAGACAAGCGTACACTCCAAGCCACTTGAATAGCAACTCTTAATGTTTTTCTATTAGACTCTTGAGTCGAAGGCCCCAGTAGCTAGTGCTCGTTAAATTAATATTAAGTTTAGTATTAAATACTAGATTTAATTTGTTAAAATAAAAAATAAATAAATATTAGACTTAGATTATGCTTATATATTTTTTTAATATACTTTTTATTAAAAGTTAGTAAAGGCTTCAACACGCTTACATATTTGCTAATGATAAAAAAGTTTTCTTAGAAAAGGAAATAATTTTTATGTAGAATTTATTACCATTTTTATTTTTCACAAAATTTGTATGTATGAATTTATTTTCTTTTAAGTTTCAACGATGTCTGATATAGTATGTGACTTCCTAAGAAAAACTATAAGTAAGCACAAAAAATTCCAATTATAGGCCTATATGAAATAATTTTTGTTAACTTTTCAAAAAAGAAGTTTTACAAATTACTTACAGAAACCTCGGTTTCTGTGAGCCCAATAGATTGCATTTAAAAAACTTTTCGATTAGTAATGTTCAATAGTATGGCTAATATATTCGGACGAACATTTTATTCGGTTTCGTTTTGTATTGTAAGAGGAATTTAAACGGATCGGCAAAATAGGTTTAAAAAAGTTCGAATTATATAGTAAAATAATTTTTTAAATATTCTTTGATATTCTTATATTATTTATATTTATGCCAACTTAGAAAGTTCGATATTTGTTGGCAAATCTTTTTAAGAAGAAGAATTTAACGGAAACATAAGGAAAATAACGAGGGATATTTGCGAAGTTATCGACACGCAAAAATGAATCCGAATAATGTTGAATTTATTTTATTTTTAATATATATTTTAAACGCATAAAATTAAGTTGCGCTATTCAAGTGGCCAGCAGTGTATCTGCGAATGGAAACGCGTGTGTATGTGTGTGACCGTGGCTGTTGAAGTGTGCGTGATGGGTTAACGCAACGGCAAATCAAAGGCAGAGCAGAACTACTATGCGAGCGGAATTCGGATAAGGAGCAGATACTCTGGTGCACTTGTTGCTGACGGTTCGGTCGCGGTTCAAATCGTTTTGGTGCAAAGGATCTCATAAGCGCTAGATGCAACGCAAGCATAATTGTGCGCTCTAATATTTAATTATATAAGCAGCTTTAATTATTGTGAAAATTATGAATAATTAATTAATTATCATTAAGTGATTTTTTTTAAACAGTTTGCCAAAAAGAAACAAAAATGTGGCACGCATTTAAACATATTGAAATCAGCTGCAAAGTGAACGTTACCTAAGTGCATATAATAATCAAATAAATTAATTTAAAAAAAAAACCAAATAAATAAATATGTAAAGAAGTGCAAAAATTAAAAACTTGCCAATAGTATATGGAAAAAATTTTCTCTATACTGATTCTATGTTATATGAATTTGAAAACTTAAAGCACCTTGAAATTGAACTGGATTATCCAACACATAGCAAAATGGACGACGAAAGTGACGACAAAGATGATACAAAAAGGTAAGTCTATATTTATTTACCATATATCAAATGCGTCTGTTACATGCCCCTGATATGCTACTGATGGGACTGCAACTGACAGTTTGTTTTACGTGAGTTTCATTCATAAGAATGTTGGCAGCGGTCCGGGGGACCAGCGCCAGGGATCTGCACATGTGAGTCGTCCATTTCTTTTGGCTAAGTAAATTAACAGGCAATGGAAATTTTGCAGCTTATCTAAAAAAGAAGCACATAAGATTATATAGAATGCAGCTGCGCAGCAAGGACTTATCTCTTATGTCACTATAAAAAAATGTATCCTCATCCATTTGTTTGAACTTATGCAAGAAAATAACACGTAACAATATTTTTGAGCGCGTGAAAAGCTCAGATAGACTTTATTGGCAGCATTTAATTGAACTAGGGCTGAAATGAGTTCTAAGAATTTTTACCAACGTAGCACAAATGAAATAAATTATGAGCACTCTGATTTTTTTTCTTTTAAATATTTACTACTCCGAAAAACAAAAGCGGTGACATTTTAAAGATTTCCACATATGTTGCAAGCTTTATATAAAGCTAGTTGCCAAAAAATCATCAGAAGTCATTAAATTAAAATAAAAATATTTTACAAAAAAATCATTTTTTTACGCAATGGCGGATCCAGAAATTTATTTGGGAGAGTTTGAAGTTTTGATTTGATTAACTTTTCAATTTAAATATCATTATGTTGTTGAGTATATCAATAAAAACTATTCCAAATTTAATTTGCTCCAATATTGGGGGGTTCGAGCCCGAAAACCACGCCCGTAAGTGCGTCACTGTTACTTATTGCTTAAGGCCTATACGCAGCACGAAATATTTCGCACGGAATGACAAAACTACATATAAAAAAAAATATCCCAATTAACTGTAACTTGAGTTGAGATTTGATAATATTAATTATTTTTGGCATATATAAAAATGCTTTGATTACATCATTGATTCTCAGCAACGTCATCTTATCTTAGGTGTTGCTTACTTAAATATCATATTACAATAAAACAATTGTATAATAATTGAGTAGATCCTTGACTGACTTGCTTGGGAAAGCTTTACTTAACACAATAATTTATTGGGATTGATTACTATATATTATATAATATAGGTACTTCGATATTAATTTATTCACGGTCACAGTAAGTTGCTTTTGTTAAAGCGCAGTGAAATCTTTTTAACTACAAGTATATATTAAATTGCTAAATAAATTTGTACGCCATTGAACTACTTTGGAAGAGTCATAGAAAAGTTATATCTTTTAATTTAGGCAGAACTGGGTACCAGGAAATGCGACTTTTTTAATTGTTAAGTTTATATTAAAAAATTATTATAATGAAACAGATTTTCAAAACAAGAAGCGTTAAGAAAAAAAAACATATGATTTATTTTTATTTGACTCTTATATTATTCAGAACCGTAAAATTGCGAGGTAAATGCTTCCCATGCTATTCAATACTCCAATCCTCGACGGTGTGGTTGGTTCTTGGGCAAGCAAGAAGAGCAGCGACAAAAGAATTAGAGAGCCGTTTGATAAGTTCTTGACTTTTTGAATGAAAGAAATATTTTTATGTCGTAAAAACGTTTTATTTTGAAACATACAGATTCTAATTCTCGGTGCCACAGACACACCTTCGAGGTGGTTTTAAAATCTCTACTAAAGCTCGAGATTTGATAAAATTCACCAATAAAACCAATTTTATTCCACTGTAACTTATTTAAAAAGCTCATTCAATATCTCAGCTATCTGTATCTCAACAAATTAATAAATCGAATATTTTTAATTCATGACTTGCATTTTTCAAAATCTCTTTATAAATTCTAGCAGATAAGCCATTCTGTGTCAACGCGCAAAACTGACTCGAGCTAAGGATTAAGATATTAACATTTCGGAGATAAATTAATGTTAAAAAATTATATTTTAAGTAAACTTAATTATTATATGGAATTATAACGAATTTAGTGCACAATTAAATAAATACGTGTTGCTAATCTTTTTCACATAAGGTGGCAACGTGCGGTATGTTAGCAATGGATGTGGTTGTCAATAGCTTAGCAAGTAGTTCAAGATTAAATGGTGTAGCATTTTGAGGAGAAAAAATTAAAGACATATTTAAAATCAAAACTAAAATTAAACGTAAACAAACTCATTTTGCTATTCACAATGCTGCTGACAACTCATGATAACTGAGGGCTACTAGGGTTGTCACTTAAGCTCATGTGATGGGCGGGATAAATATTCAATTTTATTTATCAGAAATTGAAAGCGAAAAGTTGTTAAAGTCCAATAATAAATTAACTTGCTTAAACCACTCTTAAAAAGCATGTAATTAAATATGTATCTAAGTGTACTAAAATTATTTCTGAACAGTAGCAACTCTTTTCTGCCATCATCGTACAAGCGTAAACATTAGTGACAATTGTCCGAAAAATTAAATATTTGAAATTTCTGTGGCACCTACGATTTTTACTAGATATTTGGTTTCAAAGCGTAGCCAAAATCTCTAGAGATTTTTCCTTTTAGCTTGATAGATTAGTAGTATTATGACCTCCTTATTTTACCAAAGTGTCTTACCCTGCAACCATTTCTTCAGGTTTGGAAACAGAAAATAATCACTGGACGCTGAACTTTCCATGGTGACTTGGTGACCAGGGCTGGGCCTATGATCGGGTTTCAACAATTGCAGATAGCTTTTATATGTCCAACTCATCATGTGCAAAGTTCTCAAGATTTTCTTCAAGCTTTTCTTTTGTTTCTGTGATGGTTTTTGTAGTCATAAAAACATGCTAAAAGCTACATGAGAAAATTACTTTTTCTCGTTATTATTCTTGAGATTCTCCGTTTTCAATGGCTGCGAAAAAAAAGCAAAGTTTCTGCGCGTAAAATTCAAAAAAACACAGACTTGTCAAACCACCCTCGTATTTTATAATGTAATATTAGCCAAAAAATTCCGCTGAACTAAACTATCGTTTAAAGTAGATGCTACAAAGGATTATTAAAGGAGTTTCCAAAACAATAACAAACATATATGCACATGCATAGTAGCTATTGACTCCATCTAACAGACTTAAAAATACCCACGAAAAAAAGCCTTATAAAAGGACTTACGTCCTACGTCTGACATGTAAATGTCAAATGCAAAAAGGATACCAAAAAAGTCTGCTCTAGCGCAACAAATGCGTTGCGACAATGGCAGCTAAATCCAGGAGGTTTGCCAGCAGCAGGTAACAAGGATTTCCAGGATTCTATAAGCATATGCGTGGGGGTGTGGATAGCATATGGGCATATTTGTCTAATAAACGCCAAACAATGAGTTAAGAGTAGCGCACAGCAGGGCAAAGGTTGCCGGGTAGCGGCATGCCTCAAGGGGTTGCAAGTTGCCATACAACACTACTACACACAACTTATTTGCTCTACTTACTTATATATATATATTTTTCCATATTTTTATTTGTTTTGCAGAAAATCACGTAATTTGAGCGAGAAAAAACGTAGAGATCAGTTTAATACGCTGGTCAATGATTTGAGCTCCTTGATAACGACCTCCAATCGCAAGATGGACAAATCCACGGTATTAAAATCTGCAATAGCATTTCTGAAGAATCACAATGGTATGTGACCTAGTAGTGTGTTCAACCGAATCTTTGCGAATTTCATTTGTTGAATTTCTTTACAGAGGCCACGGATCGTTCAAAGGTTTTTGAGATACATCAAGACTGGAAGCCAACATTTCTGACAAATGATGAGTTTACGCATTTGATGTTGGAGTCATTGGACGGCTTTATCATGGTGTTTAGTAGCACTGGCGCCATATTCTATGCATCGGAAAGTATTACCTCACAGCTGGGCTATCAGCCGGTAAGCAGAAATTATCTTTTGAATCTAAGCGTAGCTTCCGAGAATTTTGTTTGGGATATTTTCTTGAGATAGAAATTTATTGCATAACCTGTTAAGTCAATGAGTTAAGGACAATTTTCTTATCTACTCTTGTCCACTCGTCACCAACTGCCGCTTTTCCTATTTTATACAGCTACTAACAAAATAGTCTCAGAACTAAAAACTTTACTTCTAATAAAAACTTATATTCAACTCTATAATTTTCTTTGTCTCTCCCGTGCAGCACGAACTGTACAACATGACCATCTATGATCTTACCTATGAAGTGGATCACGATTCGCTGTTCAACATATTTCTGAACCCCAAGCCTGTTATAGAGCCTAGGCAAACGGATATAAATGCCAGCAACCAGATAACTTTTTATACGCATTTAAAACGTGGTGGCCTGGACAAGTTGGATAGCAATTCCTATGAGCTGGTCAAATTTGTGGGTTACTTTCGTAAGTATCCATAGCATAAGCCCGCCACTGACTAGCTGTAATAATATTTCTATATATATCATAGGCAATGATGCCAATACCAGCAACTCGCCCAGTTCCGAGAGCAGTCAAAGTAATCCCATGCCGCCGCGTGTATTTCAACTTAATCCCAATGTGGAGATTGACAAAAAACTGGTCTTTGTGGGCACGGGTCGCATACAGGCGCCGCAGTTAATACGTGAAATGAGCATTATAGATCCCACGAGCAACGAGTTTACCTCCAAACACAGCATGGAATGGAAGTTTCTCTTTCTGGATCATCGAGCACCGCCCATTATAGGCTACATGCCATTTGAAGTGCTGGGCACTTCTGGCTATGATTACTATCACTTTGATGATCTGGACAATATTGTGGCCTGTCATGAGGAGCGTAAGTTAGCGCACATCCAAACTGTTACCATAAAACTAAACAAATTATTCTGCTGCAGTGCGTCAAACAGGCGAGGGCAAGTCCTGCTATTATCGTTTTCTAACCAAAGGTCAGCAGTGGATTTGGCTGCAAACGGATTACTATATTTCCTATCATCAGTTCAACACCAAGCCAGATTATGTGGTATGCACACACAAGGTGGTCAGCTATGCGGATGTTGTCAAACAAAGCAGCAAGGAACGTTCCAAGTCCTCAATGGCTCTTACCTCTGCTGCAAGTAGCAGCAAATCGGCACCTGCTACCATAACACTGCAGGATTTGGATTTGACAACTCACAATCTGGACAGCGCACATCTGCCTAATAGTTTGACGAACTGCGTCAATGAGGAAACTTCACCAACTGTTGAGTCCTCACCCATGTGGTCTAATACAGCAGCCAACACTTTGAGCTCATATCAATTAAATACGCAAAAGACTTCAAGACCTGCCTCCAGCTATGGCAACATTAGCTCAACGGGCGTTTCACCCAAGGCCAAGCGAAAATGTAGCTATCGCAATCGAAACACGGAATCGGATTCTACATCGATGTCGGCAGATTCAGTGACAAGTCGTCATTCCTTGATGACGCATGTTAGCTCGGTGGGTAATCAATTGTAACTCTTCCTTCAGGCATCCCAGCTTCGCAAACGCTTTCTTCTGAGGCTTCATATCAGCATCTTTGTATTTATATTTACCATTTTTTTCTCCCCCGCCACAGAGTCGTCAGCACACACATCATCATGGCAGTCATCAGCACAATCGTCATACGCAACAATCCCGACCACCCGCCCAACAACAACAACAGCAGCAGCAGCAGCAGGAGCAACCGCAACAACACCACCAACTTTCGCTGTCCCAACAATCTCAAACTCAGCAGTTGCAGCTGCAAAAAGCACAAGGACAGCCCAAAATGATGCCCATGCTGCCACTTGCATCCCCGCAAATAGTAACCAGCAATGCATGTCAGTTTCCACAGTCCAGCTATCCCTTGCCTACTCCACAACTGTTAACACCCACGTTTCTAGAGCCGCCACCATATCTGGCGGCAATACCGGTGCAACCAGTCATAGCACCCTTTCCGGTGACACCCATAGTATCGTCGCTGCAGGTAAGTTGTCGCCTTTAAATGCATGCAATAGCTACTCTATAATCCTCACTTAAAGACCCAGTCGGACTTACTGCCAGGAGCCATGGTTGTGACGCCCACGCAAGGTCAGCTGCAGGATCAGCTGCAGCGCAAGCATGACGAGCTGCAAAAGCTTATAATGCAGCAACAGGATGAGCTGCGTCTGGTCTCTGAGCAGCTCTTGCTGGCGCGCTACACGTACCTACAGCCCATGGTGCCCATGGGTTTTGCCACCAACAACATGGCCAGCACTAGCAACGCCACAAGCACCCACAGCAGCAGTCATCAGCAGCGCAGCTTTAACTTTTGTGGCAACAATACCGTGGAGCCGCAGTTCAATCAGTATGGCTTTGCTTTGAACTCGGAACAGGTGCAGGATCAGCAAATGATGTTGCAACAGCAGCATAGCTTGCAGCCACTGCCAAGTCCACAGCAGCAACAGTTGCGGCAGCAACAGCAGCAGCAACAACAACAACAACAACAGCTGCTGCAACAGAGCAACTTATTGTCGCATGAGGAAATGGCGGATATTGATGCTTTTCTTAATCTTTCGCCCTTGCAATCTCTGGGCACGCAATCATCTTTGCCGCAGCTCAACAGCGCCGCCAACAGCAACAACAACGCAGGCAACAATAGCAACAATATCAACATCAATAGCTCCAGCAACAATAACCAAAGCTACAACAACAACATCATCAGCAACTCCAACTCCAACAGCAACAACTCACATGCTCCACATAATACCAACGATGATTCGCTGCTTTCCTATATGCAAATGGCCACCGTATCGAGTCCTTCTTTAAATTTCCATATGGGCATTAGCGATGAAGGCTCGGAGTCGCAAAGCGATGATAACAAATTGTTGCCGAGCTCCTCCGGCAACAGGATGCAACAACAACAACCGCAGCAGGTAAAACTAATTTCGATTAACTCTTCCCTTGCGATCTGCGTGTCAGGTTGAAAATCCATTGTTGAGTTCCATGGAGTCTCATCTTAATTCCGCAAGTGTAAACAAGGCGTTCCTCAAAGTGCAGTCATTTCACCACTGCTCTTTAACTATTAGATCTCTAGGGTGTCAAACTTTTAAGTTAATGATTTTTCTATCCTAACCCCAGATAGGCCTAGAATTGTAGAGTAGTCGAATATCGTATGAGGCTACAATAGCTTTCCCAGAACGAATACAATAAAGCCACTGGCAGCTTCCCCACTACTTGGACAAAAAAGATCTATCTCCACCTTAATATGCTCCGTACAGATGAGTGAGCCGCACAATCCTAGGAACCATCTTCGATAACACTCATCAGCTTACTAAAGAGAAAAAATAAGCTTCCCAAAGCCTCTTGACTGGGACAAGCATAAGACAGTCTTACATCTTCAAGGTCACCTGTTGCTTTTCCACGTTTCGCAGTACTGGACCCCTTTTTTACTTTGACAATTTCTCTCTGTTCCCAGATCCATAGGACAGTCAACAAAGTCCTTTAGGCCTTAGTCGTTAGAGCCTGGTGCAAAGCAATAAATTATTAAGGAACACTTATAGAGAGTTCCTCAATTCTTGATAATACTGACTCTTACTGGTCTCCCTTTGTTAAGGGCACAAAATAGAGTAACCTATGCTCGTGGTGCTGGTCCTTTGCGTTATGCTCATCCGACGCTTTCATGTCATTTTCCATGTAGTCTCATCTCCTCTGCCAGAAAGTGACCGCTTGGAACTACTCACTGCACCCCACTAACCTCATACCCATTCAAACGAGTCGGCTCGCTTCCTCGAACTAGATCTTGTGTGTGAACTTAAGTTTCACACATCTCAGCTAACAATTTTACCCTTCTCTATATATTTGCATACTGGACAATCAAACTTGGTGTTGCCGTAAATCCACTACAACAACAACAGCAGCAACAACAAATGTTGCAGCAACATCCACAGCAGCAGCAGCAGCAGCAGCAACCAACTTCAAGCAACTATTTTCATAATAATTCATTTCCAGCGCTCAATTCCAATCAAAATGAAAGTAACTTGCCCAACGATTTGGAGATATTACCATATCAACTATCCCAGGAGTCATCGCAACATATTTTTAACCCACTGCATTCCACAGGCAACAGTCCGTAGTTTTATTCGAAGATGTTCGAAGCTGTCTGACAGTGTTTTATGATATTCCTTAATGTACAAACATTTTATATAGTATATTCTTGTCTAGAGGTAGCTTATTCATATCTTGTATTTAAGCCAACATTGAAAACAAGTTTAGCACATGGCTCTCTTTATTGGAAACTTTCTTTAAAACGCTAGTTGTAGATCTCAACAGACTGAGTATTCTTCTATAATGTATATATTTGTATATCAAGTTTATTTATAGTTTTAAATGTATATATGTATATATGTGCTGTTTTAGAACTCTCAAAAGTTAAGCCTGTTCTCAAAACTTTAGTATACGTTATACATATAAAGAATTTCTCTAACTCATATGTTTTTTTATAGACAAACCTAATTCTTTGGCTTCCTTTAAGTTTATTCTGCGTAAGAGATCGAATCATTGGGAATAAGTAAAGCGAAAATTTTATCGTAAGATGGTTAGTTCTTAACTTTTAAATTTGTTAAACCTGTGGCGCATTCAAGGGGGGTTTTGAGGTGAACCCCCCCAAAGTTGGAAAAATGGGTTGCTAGTTTTTTGCGAGCTCTAATATACATATATACACTTCAAAGTAAAAAACCCTCCCCAGACCAAATTCTGAACCCGCACCTGTATTAAACAAGATATAAATTTAAATTGTTCTTAAAGTTCGTTCGATTACTTGCAAATCTTAAAAAGCAGCCATTAACCATAATGCTTCTGTGCTAAAAAATTATAAATATCTCATTAATTTTAATAATTTTTAATGTAAAAAATTATTAAATTTTGTAAACATTTCTTTTATTATATTATTAATTCCTTTAGCTTATTAAAGCTGTACAGAAAGCTATGAAGTATAAAATTTTATATTTTTTCAAGACTGCGCTTCTTTTTGAAGCCTAACTTTATCTATATAATTAGTAAATATTTAATCTAATTGTAATATTTATATTTATCAAAACTCAGGTTGAGATTGCAACTAAATTTTGCTGTGAACATATTCAAATATTAATGGACTGTATATATAGTAAGAGGCACTCTTTGACAAAGATTTTGTACCAGTTTTTCTTTTGAATCGTACTAGTCCGGTTTTTATTCTAAGCATAACTCGAAACTATTAAATATAATTGATAGATCTGTTTTTCAGCAGTTCAATGAATTCAAATGAATATGTTTTCTTAAAAGCTCCAATTTTCTATAAAGCAACATATTTCCCAGCATACCTTGTAACTCCAAAATTTTTGATCTACGTATACTACAAAGAGCCAAATGCTAACAATCTATTAAGCATACAAATTGTACATGAAACTCGTCTACCTTGTTATAAATTTTATGCTAGTTTTAAGATATAGTACTAAAAATTTAAATATATTCAAACTAGCCTAATTTTTTTTAAATAAGCCTTGTACATACCTATAAAATTCTAAGCAAAACTCTTGATATAAGCTCTAAAATAAGTTGTATCTTTATGTAGAATATAAGTTGTTTTTATGTTATTGCTACAAAAAATTAAAAGACGCAAAAAAAATTTAGAAAATCTATACAATTATATAAACAAGAGATGCAAAATTTTTAAAATTTTTCTTTTTATTTATTTATGGCTATAAAATATTAAATGCTTAGTCTATACATATTAGGTGCATTAAACAAAAAAGTATCCCATAGATAAGGATAAAGCTTTAAACGCGTAATTTGCCCATGGCGTTCTGCAGTATCTGGAACTCTGAGTTTATGTTGCTCATCAGATTGCAAATCTGGGGCTTCGAATCGAGCACCTCAATGCTCTGTGTGTAGGCATTGTAGCGTACACCAAAAGGACGGGGAATAGAGTTGGCGAATTTTCTAGATCCCAATGATATCATATGAGTATCGATAAATTTAATTCTGGAGTAGTGTTTAACTTACATGGTCTTCTCCTTGGCCTGCTCAAAGCTGTCGGCTACATAGTAGAGCGGCTGGAACTGAGTTATGGGATACTTGGTAATGCCCGTAACTTCAGGCTCAAAGTCTTTTAATTCCGGTTTGGAAGTCAAACAGTATTCCAACTCTCCATAGGAGGAGAGCAAACCAGCGCCATAGGCCTTGAGTTCACCCTCCTGACGACACAGTCCGTACTCTACAGTGAACCAGAAGATCTGCAGCGGGAATAAAGCATAAGTAATTATTTTATTTTTAAACTTTTGATATATCTCGATAGTTTTAAGCTCTAAGTCTTCTAAAAGGTGCCCCAGCATTTTTTTTAGATTTCTAGCAATTTTATGGTAAATAACCCCAAAAAAAGTTTAAACAATCACTGTCAACCAGACAAAATAAAAACTCCTAAGAAACTAAAATTATGATAAGATATCCTATTTAGATTTCGTTAGTTCCTGTCTTTACTTAAAAAACTTACTATAAGATATATTTTACCAGAGTTAAGCTTTGTCCTCAGTCTTGGAGGTCTTACCAAGTGGACAAATCTTTTTTTTTAGGCTTACCGTAGATAACTTCTCAATATAATCATCGGGAGCGCCCAGCGAGGCCAAACCGATTTCCTGACTAAACTGAGCAAAAGCAGGATCAGCAAAGAGCGGCACATGACCCAAAAGTTCATGGCAGACATCCGGTTCCGGCGTATACATGGGCTTGCTGGGATGTCTAATGTATTGCGTGGAGTGGAACACACGGAAGGCCAAACCAGCCAGAAAATCGCGCGAGCTCAGCAAACCAGCCACAGGACGTAAAGTAAAACCAGTACAATCTACGGCAAAATGTTTAGTTATTATTAAAGAAGAAGATATAAAAGCAATCTCTGTTACCTCTCAAAAAGTTGGACACATCTTCCAGCTGTGGAATATTGTCCTCGCGAAAACCGCAATTATCAATCAGCAGCGGAAAGACATGATTGTATTCTCGACAGGCATGCGTCTTGTACAATTTGACAAGATTACGGAATATAATGCTCCAAGTTTCAGTTTCCTCCTTGGAATATTCCACATGCGGCAAAGGCTCGCCATGCTTGTAGTTATAAGCAATGTCGGCAAAATACTTGCGACGTTTGCGATATTCCGGATCGGTGAAGCCAGGATGATCCGAGTCCAACTCAGCGCCATAGCTAAGAATCTGATTGGCAAAACGATCCAAATCACGTATACGCCGTGGGAACCAAGGCACTGCGGTAGCATTATCCTTGTAATCACGTGATATGACATTAAAATAAGTGCACTGCTCCTGCAGATCATCTATAGCCCTGCCCAGAGCACCGGACTTGGCATCGCACTCCACAAAGAACTCATAGCCAGGCACACGCAGCGAAGAGCGCGATTCTATATGCACCAGATTAATATCATGCTTGTTGAATATGTTCAGTGTCTTGGCCAAGGCGCCACTGGACAGTGAGGAATCCTTTGGCGAAAAGAGCAGGCAGGTATTACGTGCCTCCTGGACATCAACGCCCTCGGCAATATAGGCAGAGTCCTCAATGCGCGTGGGCTTGAAAGAAATGAAAATCGTTTAAATACTTAAAGAGCTTCTTATCAATGAGACACTTGTTGACCCCTTTGCGAATTATATGCGGACTGAGCACTCCAAAACAACGCTGTGTTCCTTATCAACTTATACAGTCTGCAAAATCCGTGATTAACAAATCACGCGACACGAAATATACATCAATCATTCTTATTTTTATATTTTTTAAAACTATTTAAATCTTTCCATTATTACATCAAGTAAGAGATCTTTAGAAACTAAAACTAAAAATGCTTTCAGTATTGACCTTGTGGCGGGTTTTTAAACTTGCATCAAATTTCAAAGGTTAATAACAGACCTTGCATTGGGCCAACTTTAGTTGCAAAAACTGTTTGAGCGAAGCCCTAGAAATCTTATTATCTAATACACATTGAAAGTTTATATGAGATTTGAGGGTCTATGTCTAACCGCAATGATGTGCATTAATGGGGCCAAGTTTATGGCCTAGAACTTGGCGGCATACCCTAGGCTTGTGAAACCAAAAGTATTGCAGTTTTAAAGACCTTTGTAAACAAAGTGCATCTCGAGATTTTAAAAATTGGTTATTTAATTCTTAGTGCTATTAGAGAAACCATTTCCCGCTTACTTCTGAGGTGTCTAGCTCGAGTCATAAACCATGCGACTGTTTGTACAACTTGGTTGTTTAGCGAGCAACCAAATTGTAAGGATTTTTAAAGCAACTTTTGAGACCCATCAGGCTCGTTTTGAAAAAAGTCTTCAGTTTTCGTTTTGAATCTTTTCAATCTATAGTGTAGATAGGTAGATAGGTAGGTTAGGGCGGCAGTTGGCACATAGCGTCCCAAGTCACTTAGGCCAAGAATAGGCCCGCTGTGATACCGATAATGAGAGTAAGTGATAAGGATATTAGAATAGACAGGAAAAATTAGGGGAATAGGAAAAGTGGAAAGCGCAGGACCATGCTTTACATGGGATTCGAACCCACAACCTCTGGGATGATAGTCAATCTATATTATAATAGGTATTATAATAAAATTTTCAATATACACATTCGATGAGTATTGGACTTATAATTTTTTGCAAATATTTCTTAATGCCACATAATCATATTATGATGTTGAGGTATTTTTGGAGCATAAGTGTCAGTGCCAAACTTTTTTCTAAAATCATCGGTAAGATAAAATGAATATAAAATTTATTCGTATAAAATTATTTTAATTTAACAAATGTACGTACTAGTGTTTATTTTAGTAATAAAGAGATATTAATTTGAATTTAGTAAACAAAAAAAAAAAAACAAAAAAAAATTATTTTAATTCATATGCACTCGGAATTCCCTAAAGCGAACTCCTCTATAACTAATTTGTCCATATTAAGCATTTTTTGATTTGATCTTCTTATTAAACATTTTTTTATTGCGATCTGACTATAAAATGCTCCAGTATAGTATTTGATTTTTTTTTTTGATTTTTTTTTAATTTCAAAACAGTTTCAAAAAATTTGTTCGATGTTTTTTGGAAATAAATTTATAATTGAATTTTTATGATATCGTGCTATATATATTAATTTAGTTTTTTGCTCTATATATTATTGCTTCGGAGATAAAGTCATTTTTTATGATATTCCGAATTACTTTCTATTATTATTTTAAAATTTTTTAGATGATGTTAAAATAATTTTTTTATTTTTTCTTTAAATAAATGGTACAGCTGTCATGGATGCCTAAAATCATTTTGTTCACCTATTATGAATTATATTTTATTCTTGTAAAATATAAGTTTTTAAAATACTTTTCTAAAAGTTGTATCGTTTTTTGTCGATCTTATTTAGAGAGATTTTTTTAAGATTTTTTATGATATTGCGGCTTAAATTAATTTTATTTTAGTTCTTATTGTTTTGGAGATAGTAATTTTTTATGGTGATCCCAATTTCTGTCTATATTTTATTTTAAAAATTTTTTAGATGATGATGTTAAAATCTTTTGTTTTTTATTTTTTTAAATATGTGTTAAAGCTGTCATGAATACCTAAAATCATTTGTTCACCTAGTATAAATTATATTTTATTCTTGTAAAATATACGTTTTTATACAAGTTTTCTAAAAATCGTATCTTTTTTTGTCGATATTTTTTGTTGATACCAATATTTTATTTAACAATTTTTTTTTTTTGTCAATAATACCTAACATCATTTTGTTCACCTATTAAGAATTATAATTTATTCTTCTAAAATTCAAGATTTTAAAAAAGTTTTCTAAATATCGTATTGTTTTTTGTTGATCTTATTTAGAAAAAAAATTTTTAGCTACACTTTTAAAATATTTTAAATAAAAATAGTTTTTATATTTTTCATAGTTTTGGTAATTTTTATCTTGGCCGCATTCTTTGAATTTTTCTATCCATTATTCATATCCTTCACTTCAAAAAAAATCAGCACCACTTTTGGGCATTTTGTGTGTTCACTGTTTCAACATGTCCCTGAACTTCTTTAATCCACATTATTTTTATGAGTTAAAGTGTCTTTAAAGCACGGTTCACGTATATACGATTTAAATGTTTTACGTCACTTTTGTTTCAAGGTTCGTAAAAGTTCAGCATTTAATAGGCTTCTTTTTTTTTCAAAAAAAAACGCAAATAATAAATTGGTTCTGTTTTTGTTTTAATGTTTTTCACACCAACCTTATCAAAGGAAACTTGACGCTGATACATTTTTTATGAATTTAGCTTAGTAATTTAAT
The DNA here is from genome assembly GCA_949987675.1 of Chymomyza fuscimana. Lineage (NCBI taxonomy): Eukaryota > Metazoa > Arthropoda > Insecta > Diptera > Drosophilidae > Chymomyza > Chymomyza fuscimana. The sequence continues at coordinate 5,644,586 of OX465089.1, forward strand.
TCAATTAATATATTTTATTTATTGAAATTTTTGTTGTTTTTTTTTATGTTTTATTTTTTAAGGAGCTGCTAGCGCACGAGCCAGCACACGACTTGAAACTGAATTAATTTTTTACTTAATCATGCGCTTAAATAGACTTGTTCGTGCCACCAACTAGAAGCTAATCTTGCAGATAGTATATACATATATAAGTATGTATATTAAAAAATAATAATAACAACGGAAAAAAAAAACCGAAACCAGCTTGCACGATTGAACGTGTTCATAGTGATCAGCATCCACACGAAGACTCAGACACTTGGCAAGATACTTAAATCGGGGTTATCAGTAAGTTGGGGTTTTAAGAGCAGATACGTTATGTATGAATGACTGACCGCATTGTTGTACACTCTTGTACTAGTATCTGTATCTGTATCTGTCTTATAGACGGCCAAAAACTATTATAATATTCTTATCAATTACTCAAAAATGTACATAAATATTTTCGCTGCTTGTGGTCGCAAAAATCCTAACTTGATGTAGTGACTGGCTAGTTTTATTTTGTTTTTGTTTTTTTATATTGTTATTGTTTTTTGTTTATTGCAAAATTAAAGCACTCATAACAAATTTTAATTGACAGGTTCTTACCAAACAAGTTCAACGGCATTTCTAGGCAATTATATGCCGCACGGCTTTCTAGTAGTAAATAGATGGGCGTTGTATGCGTTCCCCAGTTTTTGATAGTTATGACAACTTAGTTCTAAGTACTAACAGGCCTTATAAGGTAGGGGCTTTAAATGGGGTATTTTTGCTTAGAACTCTTATCAAGCTTTAATTAATATAGTCTTTATATGCCTCTTTATAAACATGTTTGTGTAAATTAATGTTTAAAGATTTGCATTAAATTGGGGGAACTGTAATTTATGGGAAAAACTAAGTGATTGATATGAAAATATGGATGAAAATACGTTAAGTTGGTCACACTTATATTCAATCTCTTCGATGTTGATGAAATATAACATTCTCCACAAAATCAACTTAAAACTTTCACACAATTGACCCTTTACGAGATATAGCGTTAAGAGTATCACGTCCAAAGCTGCATGCTAGTGCTGGAGAAACATCGATGTTATATCGATGCATCGATGTATCGAAGTTAAAAATATCTATATATATGTATGTTGGCCAACATCAATGTTTTCGCTATTTTGAACTTCGATACATCGATGCACCGATACTTCCAGCTCTACTGCATGCAATCCGTTTATGCCTCTTCAATTTCTGGTACTAAGGACTCCGTTCCAGTAAATGTTATCTTTAGAAAATATTATTGTTATTATTATTGTCAAAAAATGTCAAAACGAATATTCATTGAAATATTTTTTGCGATTATCTTTCCATTCCCAGGATTAATGATTATTTGAAACTATTACTAGATATAGGCTGCTACGAAGTGAACTCGAAGCGTCAACACAAAAATAAGCATAACTTCCACAATTATATAAAATGTAAGTCATGTTTTAAAAATTTTTGGTTAATTTTTTAAGCAATATATTTTAATATGTTTAAAAACTAAGACTTTTTATATTATTAGAGAGAGTTTTTGATCATGCCATCAGGATTTTTAATCGTGTTAAGTTGTATACATTTTATTTTAATTCAAGAATTATTATTTTTTTTTTTTTTTGTATTTATTTTGCAAAATTATCAAAAATACATATATTTTTATGAATTGCAGGTTTCTTATTTTATGATCGCCAATCCAGCTTGTTTAGCTAGAAATGTCTTAGGAGTGTTAAGGAGTCCTGTCAATCAGGAGGACATCATTTAGTCCGCTTTTCTGTCGGTCTTCCTTTCTTTTTCTTTTAGTTCGGCGCTTGTTGGAACAGATTTTTAAAACTTCTTTTTTTAAGCCTTTTTATAGGATTATCATTTGGGAGCCCTTTTGCCAGCCTATTACGGTGTCTTTTTAGCCTTTCGTTATAGCGGCTTGTGTGCTTATTTATCTGGAGTTCGACGGTCTCCAGTCTAAGGTCGTGGTGCAAGGTCGAATTCCTTACATACCATTCACACCCAGTAATAAGGCGTAAGGCCCTGTTCTGAAGTTTTTGAATACGTGATCGACTCGAGCGAGCCGCCATACCCCAGATCTGGATGGCGTATCTCCAGGTTGGAACCACTACCATTTTATATAAGGCTCTTTTGCATCGGAGAGGAAGACGGCTGCGGTGGTTCATGAGCCAGTTCATAATTCAAGAATTATAGTTTTAATATTTTAATATGCTAATAAAATAAGCTCATAATAACTATTATATATTACCATAAGAATTTTTTATCCTAAATTGAGAGTTTTTTATCATGTTAGAGTTTTTGGCCTTTACATTTTTTTTTTTAATTCAAGAATTTTAATTTTATTCCATGAATATTCGGCCGTGTTCCGGAAAACGAATTCGAACATTTTATTCGGATTCGTTTTGAAAACGAATGTTCGGTGCAGCCAATTTCACCAAAACGAATTTTTTATGTAGAAATAAAATGAATTTGCAAAATAGGTTGAAAAGTGTACGCATTTTGAGCGGCAATAATTTTTGAAATATTCTTTGATATTTCTAGATTATATTTATGCCAATTTCAAGTGAAATAAATATTTTAAATTATTTTTTTTCTGAATCAACCCAAAAAATAAAAATAATTAAACTTATAAACATTTAGTGTTTTGGTGTTTACCTGTTCATCTATAAGATAAAACTAAGCATAGATATTACATCTAATCTAAATTGTCTAAAATCATAGTGGAATAAAAATGCCCAACAACATATTTGATCTGTGAAAATCCTTTAAGAATTAAAATCAAGAATGTTAAAATTCTTTATTAAGATTTTATTATTCTATCAATGTGGGAATTGTTTTTCTTATTCTTATTTTTGAGCGAAGTGGAGTTATCGGCAATTCAATAAATAATCGAAATTTTGCATAAAAATATAACGAAGCTTTTAAGCAAGGAATACACTATACCAGCGGTGGGCAAAACTACTAATGCAATTTTTTGTGCCTGTGTGCGGAAACATACAAGAGCTTTCGCAAAAACCGAGGTAAGATGGACAAATAATTTTTATTAATGCATAGTTGTTGCAAAATTTGAATATATCATCGAGTTTTATTCTTTCGTGTTTTGCCATGCGGCTCTGCTTTGCGTTTCATTGTAAAACTAGCTCACACGTACGAGACGAGCTTTTACGGTAAAAAGCTCTTTTCTCGTACGTGTGAAAGCTCTTTGGCACGCGTGCCGTCTAAGTGCCCACCGCTGCACTATACGGAATGTCGTACGACACTTCTGCTTATCGATCAAGTTGTATTTCAATTGTATTGTGTGTGAGGTTGTCGTACGAAGTCGTACGACGCTCGCACGAAAAATCAAAAAGTTTGGATTTTTTTTGGTAAGTCGTATCGTGTATGGGGCTAATTTATGATCAAATTATTGTTTGAGTATACCGAAGATATTGACATCAAAAGTTGTTGCTTTTTCACCCATATACAAATAAACCTAGCTAAATTTTCTTTCTGCTTGTTCGAAATGTGAATAAATTTCATCATACTATAATTAAGACTGATTAAATGGCATTCCCAAAATATGATGAAATTTCATGAAAAACTTACAATAATTGTAAATTATAAGCAGGTAGTTCGGAACAAATTTTAGAGATAACAGCAAAAGTAAAGCTTGATAGACGAGGTTGCCTGATTTCAAAGGCCATCAAGCAATGTCCAAGGTGACTATCGATATTTACACAGGTATACAATAAAAAATTTTGTGTGAACCTTACATTTGATAGGGTTTTTGAGTCACTGAATTCGAATCCAACGTTCAAAATACAACGACACGCAAGTGTTCTGAACCTCCAAAAAGCCCATAAATCGGGCTGTTTAACAGGCTATCCCAGAAACCTGACTTGCTGGTGTTTTTTTGACCTCGCATTCGTACTCAGAAAGCTCAATCGATCTCAAAAAAAAAGTTGTAAATATTTGTTGAAGCTGTGTGATATATCACAGCCACACAAAAAATTGAGTTTCGGGTTCGGAAGTAAGACCACTACATTTGTTTGGGGTCGATGTATCCGAATCCGAGGTTACAAAAAAAAACCAATCTCGTCACCGCTCTGAAGTAACCATTAAAATATTTTCATTTTAGTTAAATGTGGTTTCTGCTGATCATAACTTCTTCGAAATCCTTTGTTCAGATCGACTATATATATAAACATACATCTAGGATCTCAGATGCCTTGCACCTCACTACCTTCGCTACTGGATACGAAAATAATTCATCACATAATAAAATTAAAATTCATATTAAAATACAATATTTATTTAAATTACACATAAAATATACAAAATATTCAAATGCAAAAATTAAGTATACGCACATTGCATTATAAAAGTTTTACAAAAATTCGTTACACTCGTACATTTACATGGCATACATTGATAAATAATTTAAATTAAATGCAAAACTGTTATTAAAAGTTACCATATGGACGCCAGAGCGAGGTGAGCAGGCCACGTTTCAGATAGGCCTGGGGACGAGTATTTTTGCGTACGTTCTTCAAAGTGCAGCCCACGGGTAGATTGACCTACAAAAAAATCACACAAATGCATCGCACAGATGTAGATACAATCAATACAGATACATATGTATCTACAAGCTTAAAGCTAAATGCAAAGCCTTCGCACGAAGACTCGTATTACAGTTAGAAGCGTTGGAAGCTTTGGAAGCCATGTTGTTGTTGCCAATTATAGCTATAGCGCTGCAGCCAATCATACCAATAGTAACTTACAGATTGTTGGTCCGTCACTTTGACGGGCTCTTGATTAGGGCAGACTACATAGGATTCATGTTCATGATGCTGCTGCTGATGGTGCTGGTGGTGGTTGTGGTGATGTTTGTGGTGCTGGTCCTGTGCAAGAGTAAGGGATGCGGGTGCAGAGTTGTGTGAATTAAAATCAGACCAATGGGTGGGAAATTGAGATACTGTATCAGAATCGAAAATGTTCCCAATATTAGCTCCATGTGATTGTGTTCCTGGTGCAGCAGCTAAGGGTGCAGTGCTAGAGTGAGTATTTGTGCCATATAAGTACATTCAAGAACTTCTTACCTTTAACGTGTATCTGGAAGGTGCAACGCTGACTAATGCCGTCAGTAGTTGTAGCCTCATAGCGTATGGTATGATCGCCAAGACCGAACAAAGCACCAGGGAACTAAGACAAGTTAGCCATTTTTATTACCTTAATAGTTAATAATTGCAAAGTTTTTAAGCCAACATACATGAGTCTTGTAGATCTTGAGCAGGTTGCCCTCAAAGCGTGGCTCCTCCCAAGCAATTGAGCGCAAATTCTGATTCTCCTTCAATCTAACCTCAAACGAAGGCGTGCAAAAGCTGCCCACTGCAGCAGTTGCAGATGACGCATCAATCAGCTTTGCGTTGTTTGAGAATTCTGGCAGATTGTTGGATGCCGTTGCGTGTTTGATGGTTATGACAGTCTTGCAGCCCACATTTTGTCCCGTTGCTGGATCACGACCTTGATAGCTGATCTCGTGTATGCCTGCATGCAGATGCGCCTGCAGCTGACTTGCCCAAGCTGGATGAGCTATAACATGACGATAGTCCAAGTTGGTAAGCGGCCGCTGCAGCACCACATGCGCCTTGCTCTGGCCCGGATTAAGCAGAATTACAGCATTTTGTGGACACTTGATAAACGGAGCAGGTCGTAGGGTTTGCGCAGCAATAGGCTGTCTAAAGTTTGAATTAATGGCTGGCACGCCAGGCAACCAAGTCGATTGTAATTGTCCAGGCAGTTGATTGCTAAACATGGCTGGACCAAATGGACGGCATTCCAGTACACCACCAAAGGACCAACCCTGTGGAATCATGCAGGATGTCAATATAGGTGTAGCAGGTGCGAACCCGGGGTGACAACGCAGATGACAACCAGCGCCAAAGTTTGATGCACCCTGTGTGCAGCTAGCCGGAAAGATGACACCATTGCGAGGTGGCTGCAAAGCTGGACAAGTGGCAGTGCGTCTGGTGGGTATAAGTCCAGCGCCCACGGGATTCATGTTGCGGCGCTGGGTAATTGCTAAGCAAAATATGAGTGGTAAAAAAAATTAAAGAAACGTTTTTGAAGATGCCATCAAATATCAGGTTCTACTTACGCAAACACTTGTTTTCCTGCCCTTCCCAGTTACCCGCAGCTCCACAACTTCTGATCTCAGAGCCCTGCAGCTGGAAACCTTTGTTGCACCAGACCCGACAGCGCGTATTATAAAACCGCTTCTGCTTGTGTCTATACTTGTTGCAGCGTGCTTGTCCATTGGCTGGCGCCTGGAACGGCATGCAGGTATCACGCACATCCAGCTCCACCCTGCGCACGGCCAAGCAAGTGCGTCCATCGGAAGATAGTGATTGACCTGCAGCACATTGGCACTTAAAGCTGCCTGGCTGATTGATGCAGCTGCCACCCAGACATCCACCATTACCGGCAGAGCACTCATCGACATCCACGCAGTCACGTCCATTGGACGCCAAGTGGTAACCTGCCGGACATAGACATTTGTAGGATCCCGGCGTATTCTCACACTTGTGCTGGCAAGTGCTAGCCAGAGCGCACTCATCCACATCAACGCATTGACCGTCATTCAGCATGCTGCGTCTAAAGCCTGCACCGCACTCTTCCACACACTGTTTGCCATCTACGAGATTCATGCCAGCAGGGCAGCCACATTCAAAACCGGAGGGTCTATTGATGCACTGATGTGAGCAGCCGCCATTTCCAAGCTGGCACTCATCTATGTCCACGCAGCTGCCATCGGCGCCTAGCAGCAGACCCGCAGCACACTCCATTGGAGCACAGCCCTCGGCAGTTTGACGACTACCGGGAGGACAGCCCACCAAAGCTGGTCGACAGCTACGCAGATCCTCGTGTAAAATGTAGCCTAAAGGACAGGTGCATTCATAGCTGCCGGGTTTGTTGATGCAATCATTGCTGCAGCCAGCAGCAGCGGCATCTGCACACTCGTCTATATCCTCACAACTGTGGCCATTCTCGGCCAGCTCATAACCCGCATCACAGGCGCAGGCATGTGTACCTAGAAGATTAATACAAACGTCGCTGCAATTACCAAAACCCAGCGCACACTCATCAATGTCCAAGCACGCAAAGCCATCCGCAGCCAAGGTATAACCGTCGGCGCAGGCGCAAGCAAAGCCACCTGGTGTATTGAAGCAAAGCTGCGCGCATTGTCCATTCTCGTGCAGACATTCGTTATCGTCCTGGCAGCTGCGCGCGTCCAAGCCTAAAGTGTAGCCCAGCGGGCAGGAGCAATAAGACAAACCGGCGGCCAGATTGCAGACATGCGAGCAGCCACCATTATCAAGCAGGCAAGGATTATCCGGCAGACAGGTGCTGTTATCCTTTGAACTGAGTGTGTGGGCGGGCGGACAAGCGCACTGAAAGCTGCCCGCAAAGTTTAAGCAGAAATGTGAGCAGTTGCCATTGGCCAAGGAGCATTCATCAATGTCCAGGCAAGCATGAGATGAAATGGTTTCAGTTGAATATGCAGGTGTATCTAATGGTGAACTTGTGGTTTCAATGCCCAAAGCATAGCCCGGTTCGCACAAGCAGGTGTAAGAGCCATTAAGATTCTCGCAGCGCATATCGGAAGCACACTCGTGTGTGCCTTCCGTGCATTCGTCAATGTCAAAGCAATAGCCACTAGGCGCGCCTTCCAGCAGCTCAAATCCCTGTTCGCATTGGCACTCATACGCACCTGGCAGATTACGGCACAGCTGTTGGCAGCCGCCATTCTCCACCTTGCATTCATCCACATCAATGCAGCTCTTGCCCTCCTCACTCAGTCTATAGCCAGAGCGACAGGCACATGCACCACCCTCATTGGACAGGCAAAGCTGTTCGCAGCCATTGTTATTGACTGCACATACATCCTGTGTCACGCAACTGTGCTCATTCTCCGCCAGCAACATGCCCACTGGACATAAACATTGATAACCACCAGCAGTATTAAGACAATTATGGCTACACTTATGTGTGCCTGTGTTACACTCGTCGATGTCCTTGCAGCTGTAGACTTCATCTGTATAACCAGGTGGACACAGACAACTGAAGCTGCTGTTATCCTCACTACTTTGACAGGTGCCAGGACGACAGCGCTCGTGACCATTCTCGCGTGAGCAGGCGCTCTCTGAGACCTCACAGTTATGCAGATCAGCCGCCAACTTGTAACCCTTGGGACAGATGCATTCATAACGTCCATTTGGCAGGTTGACACAGTGATGTGCGCAACGTGTGCGATTCAGCTGTGGATTGTCCAAGTCCTGACAGTTATCCGGCGCACAGCTACGTTGATCCTCGAGCAAATGATGGCCTGGCTGGCAGCCACAGTGGTAACTGCCCAGAGTATTCTCACAACGCTGTTGACACACGCGATGTGGCACATGCTCATCATCCTCATCGTCAGCCACTACAATATCGCATTCGTTTATGTCCTGGCAGTGTTTGCCATCGGTGGACAGATCGTAGCCAGTGGGACAAACACACTCGTAGCCTCCGTCAATGTTCAGGCAGTGCTCGCAGCCATTGTGGGAGTTCTCAGCGCACTCATCAATGTCCACACATTGTTTGCCATCGGGCGATAAGCGATAGCCAGCAGAACACTCCAAATGCTCTGCTACGCGGGTTATATGTGGTTCCACATCGATTTCGTTGTTCTCTTCTGGCTCGGATTCGTCTTCGCCCTCCTCTTCTTCGGCTGCTCCCTCTTTGGAATTCAAGGGCAATATGCAACGATAGGAGCCAGGTAAGTTTTCACAGCCATGAGCACATTGCTCGGAGATCTCTGGCTGTGCGCACTCGTCTATGTCTGCAAGAGATTGAGATTATTGTGTAAAGTTCCTTACAGTTTTGGGCTTAGGGCATAAAAAGGACCAACCGACCCAGCAGAAAAAGATTAGAAGATTAATGGAAACCAACACCCAGATGCAGTTAGGAAGTACTACAGGAAGAAACTGACAAACCTGTACAATGCTTGTCATCCCCAGACATGACAAAACCACTGGGACACAGACAGAACACACGACCCAGCGTGGATACACAGCCATGCGAGCAGCCGCCATTTTGTTTAGCACACTCGCCCGCATCCAAGCAGGTGTGATTATCCGGCGCTAATTGTGTGCCCGGCAAACCCTCGCAGCTACAACTATAACCAGGCGTTAAGTTGTGGCAGGTGACCTGGCACGGACCATGACCATTGCGTAGCAGACACTCGTTGATGTCTGGACAGCAGCAAAAGTTGAGCAACCCGTCATCTAAGCGTGTCTCTCTACTTACCCACACAGGTGTTCCGAGTCACAGTATCAATTTGGTAGCCCTTCTCGCAGGCGCACTCAAAGGAACCGGGCAAATTGTTACAGATTTGCGAGCAACCACCATTGGACTCCTGGCACTCATCAATATCTAGGTTGGGCATAAGTTAGTGTTTAGATAATAAGTAGTCTTAGTTATTATCAGCTCACCATGGCAGTTAGCATAGTCATGTGGATCCAATGTGTAGCCCTCATAGCAGGAACACTTTAGTCTGGGCTCATTTTCGCCCGGAAAGAGCAGACGTTGGCATTTATGAGCACAGCCCCCACGATCCTCGCCGCAGTTCTCATCCAGCAGTCGAGGTGTGTAGGGATCCTGTGTGGGTTCCACTACAATATTAATATCTGTGGCTGTAGCAGGGGTTATGGGTTGCGTTTCCTCCACAGCTGTTGGCTCTTGTTCAGGCTCTGGCTGCGGTTTCGGTTCTTCGACTTCCACTGGCACAACAACTTCTGGCTCCGCTTCTGGTTGCACAATTTCGGGCTCAATTGGTTGCGGCACTGACTCTGGCTCAGGCGGTGTCTCAGAAGCTGGCGGCACTTCTGGCTCTACTACAGGCGGTGGAGGTGGAGGTGGCGCAGCTGGTTCTTGCTCCTCTTCTCCCCCCTCTGCCTCATCCTCTCCTCCTTCTTCTACGTCATTCTCACGCACTGTTTCATATTCATCATATTCCTCTCCCTCGCCGCCCTCATCTTCTTCCTCACCACCTACATCCTCTTCTGTGTACTCGCCTTGGGGTATGCAAGTAGGTACCTCGCCCACCCATTGCTTAGCTCGACAGAACAAGGCGTTCACCTGCTCATCCTCGAAGTCATAGTTATCGTTGCAGCCATAGTAGGCCACAAGGAAGACCTTTTCGCCCTTGCGTCGTCGCTCGTATTTGGTGACCAGACCATGACGTATTTCAGGTGCCTGCACTTTAGCTTGTATGCAGCTCATGTCCAGAATTTCAGCCATGGCATCGGATACATTGGGCTCTTCAGGTATGGCCAGCAGTTTCTTTTTACGATCTGTTACTACAGCATCTGCAAGTTTTTAGTACAAATCTCAGTAAATGCTTCTCTATAGGTACATATTTACTATATGAAGCGTTACTCACCTGACACACATGTGGGTGGCTCACCCTGCCAAACATCTGCATCCAAATCACAAACGAGCTCGGCTGCCCCTTTTAGGTCATAGCCCGCTTCACAGCTATAGATCGCTTTATAGATATCATCAGTTTCATCGATCTTGTAGCTGGCATGATCCACTTGCGGCGGATTCTCACAATCCTCATAAGCGGCGTGCGTTACTGCGGAATAGTGCGAAATTCAGGCTAATTAGTGCGACAGCTGTCGCATTTTTGTGTGGCAAAGTCATCAGCCAAAACATTGACTAATCTTCAAACCTCAAAGTCAACAGCCCCAACCAGTCGCCCACTGTCATATCTTTGCCAAAAAAAAATAAAACTTTTCATTGTCGTGATATTTATTTCAAAGTTTTTCGCTTTTCTTAGAAATTTATGTTTCGTTTTTATTAGGTATATTTAAGATTTTAAATGCCGGCCGGTAGTTAAATAGCCCATTTGTAAGGCAACAAACAATAAAAAGAAAATCTCTGATTCAGCGTGTACGATGTGAAAATTGAAGAAAATTCAAGGAAAAGTTGTAAAATATTGGACATATACGCTTATATGCCAGCTAAGATGTTATACAAATTTGAATTATAAGATTTTTTGAGATTTTAATAGTTTCATTTTGTATATTATAAAATATTAATAAAACAATGAATTTTAAGCCAAAGTCGTAATTTGTATTTAAATATTAATATTTTAGAAAAGCGAATTTAGAATTTCAAGAAGTCCCAATGGGCAACCTTTAGCATTTAGATTGAAATTTAAAAGCAATGCAAAATTAATTGAGTTGAAATATGTTGCTTAGTTAAGTACTTTGACCATGGAAATTTGGATTTGGGTTTTGGGTTGCAAATAAGCCAAAAAATTTTGGTTTTTATAACTAACTCAACAAAGTATTTTAAAGTGCGTTAAAATCTTATACAAGGTGGCGCAAAAGAAATCACCCTATTGGAAAATGCTCTCATTTTTGTAAATGGCCGCCAATATCAAATCTGTTTTGACATTTGTGGACTAGACAGATACAGAATACAAGTGAATAAGCCATGGAGCGATACACTCCCCAAGAACGCGGAATAATTGTGTCCTCAATCTCGATACCGAAGTGGACGATTTTTCGACCAAAATCATAATGAGCGATGAGGCTCATTTTCACCTCAGCGGGTACGTGAACAAGCAAAATTATCGCTTCTGGGGAACCGAAAATCCGCGAGTGATGCACGAGGAGCCATTACACCCGCTCAAAGTGACTGCGTGGTGCGCTGTTCACGCTGGAGGAGTCATCGGGCCATTTTTTTTCGAGAACGCCGCGGGTCAAACGACAACAGTGGACGGTACGCGCTATAGGGCAATGTTGACCGAGTTTTTTCTGCCCGAACTGGACGAATTAGGACTGGTGGACATGTGGTTCCAACAGGACGGAGCAACAGCACACACTGCACGAGCCACAACCGACATTCTGAAGGCCGCGTTTCCGGGTCGCTTGATTTCGCGTTTTGGCGATTTGCACTGGCCCGCCAGATCGCCCGATTTAACGGTCCCGGACTTCTTTTTATGGGGTTTTTTGAAGTCCCGTGTTTACATCAACAAGCCTGAGACCTTGGGAGCCCTCAAGGAAAATATCCGACACGAATGCGAGAATTTATCGCCCGAAACTCTCGCCGAAGTGATGGAAAATGCCATAAAACGAGCCCGTATGGCAATCAGTTGTGACGGCGCCCATTTGTCCGATATCATCTTCTCAACTTAACACAATTAATTCTAAAGGTCTAAATAAACATAATCAAAAAACAGAATCGAAGTTTTTCATTTAGAAAAAAAATAAGAGCCAAACAACATCGGATGACTTCTTTTGCGCCACCTTGTACAAGCCAGCTTACATATAGTTCACACATAAGCTTATTTCTCAATCAGTTCGATTATTTTTTTAACAATGCAGAGGTTTTTTGTATAATTAATTTCAAAATTTTTGTTTTGTTTTTAAGTTCGATTGTATATAATAGCTCTTAATAAATTTTAAATGTTACGATTTCACACACTGTACTACCAAATCGAAGAGAATAAATTAAACTAATTGAATTAAATTAATTTCAATTATTTAACAATCTTAAAATGTGGCTCAAGAAACATTTTGTATGGATTTTTCTATGCATGCATCCTGGGACATACACATAATTGTTATTGTAGATGGGCATTGATTTTAGGGTTGCATAAAAAAACCAACCGCAAACTTTTCGAAAAAAAAAAAACCTTCGCATTTTTCTGAAAATATGAATAGTTTATGCAAATAACTTTTTTTCATTTTTAAAAAAGTTTCAAAAGTTTGTCAATTTAAAATTTTTTCGGAATGAACTTATAATTTATTTTTATCTCGGAGTATGGAGCGGAATGAACTTATAATTATTTTATAAAATGAAAATGTCGAACAAATTGGGACAATTATGAACCAAGCTTCATACAACTAAACGAATTGTTCAAAAGCTCTTTTCAAAACCGGAAAAAATCAAAATAAAAAATACTAATCAGTCAATGTTAAATGGTTTCCTTATTAATTTTTTGGGAAATTTAGCAACTATCTTACATAATTTTTTATTGAACTAGATCAGAGCCTTAACTCCGAAACGAATCGGAACGAATTTTTTTAGTGGACTCGACTTATTTTGTTTAATTCATAAAATAAATATTTTTTTTGAGACAGCCTTTAATTATCATAAATATCATAAAACAAAAAAAAATTTAACGCCTTTTATTATAAAAGGAATAAGAGGACAAAGTGGTTTTCTGAACGGTTTTATGATTCCTTTAGAATTTGTAACATATAGAAATGGTTCTATACTTGAGTAAGGCGCACACATATAATATATTTCCCATTTTTGCACTGATCCATCTTTTATGTAAAAGATTTTAAAAAAATTTCAATTTACAGAATATCATAATGGAAGCATTTACTTGTGAATGCCGCGATTGCAAACAATTCTAGGTAACCTTATAAACCAGATCTCCTTTTTCTCTAGCAGATACATTGATAGGTTCCTTAAACCATCTACGCAAATAAACTTGTGGGAAAGCTTTCTTAAAAAAAAAACTATAGAGAAGATTTTGCAATTTTATAACAAGCTCCTGATACTTAGTTAGAAAAAATGCGTCAAAACCCAATACCATATAATATAATAAAGAGGAGATGCTTCAGCCATTTGCTGTCAAGAATACCTTCCACGATAAGTTAACCTTGGCGAATTTTATCAAAATAATAAGAAAAACACCGCCCCTGAAGCTTGTTCTAATTAATAACAAATAAATAAAAGAGTTGATAAAAAATTTGTTAATCAGAGTCAAAGAAGCCTTATGCTCCTACTTGGAGTAATCTAAATAAAGATCCAACATTTCCTTCAATACCTACGTATCCGATGCATTTAAATGATGTGGTCAATTTTCCAAGGAACTTTATTCAATTAATTAATTTAATCCGATAGACATAGACGACTTAAGCGATATCATTAGATCTCCCTCTCAAATTTGAAATTGTCATCCTGAAAACAATATTTTTATGTAAAATTTTGTGTTTTTCTACCCATTAGTTTAAATTCATATTATTTGATGCTTCTGAAACGCAATTACTCATGTTTTACACTGAATAATAAAACACAATAATGTTCAAATAAAAATATATCTCTTATATCTTTATTAGAAAAAAAAAAAGAATAATACTTTGGTATTATTTTAAAAAATTTCTAAAGCGATATATATTGAATCCTGTAGATTTTTAAGCAAATCAATGGAAAGCTTTAAAAAGCAACAAAATATTTTCAGATGCTGGGATATTCAAAGAATTTTTATATCCCATCATTTGAGATGTCTGAGACCACTTTTAACAAATAATTTTTTAGTAATCAAATTTCCAAATGCGCTTGCGAGGCGGCTGACCTTAAGAGCTAGAAAGAGAAGATTTAAAAGGTACCATCCAGGGGACCTTTCTAAAAGATTCCTATAAATAAATTCAAATGTTTTAAAACCGCATATAAATATGTATAAATTCCTGTCAATATTGTTTTTCCGTATGTAGAATCCTTTGCTCATAATTGGCTTTTATTTTTCTTTTTTTTCTTATGTACAAGAGAGAAGTAGAGAACTAGTTTAATTACACTACATACAAACTTTTCAACAACAAAAAAAAAAGCAATGAAATTAATTTATGGCACTTAAAAAACGCATCCCAATGACTTCCTAACATAATGCATAGGCTTAAGATTTTTGATTTATTGGCAATAAGACTTCCCCTTTTTGTCATATGTCAGTCAGGCAGTTTCCGACTTAAACTATTTCTATTGTACGTATACCCAGTCATACACCTACTCCGTTTAGACCTATTCATGGGTGCTCGAAGATGAGGGAAACACTCACCACCAGCAAATGCAGCGCAGATTACTGCGGCCAATATGAAATGTGTTGGCCACATTTGCTTGCCTTCTAATCCTTTTGGCGGGCAAGTCCAATACTGAATACTGTCAAAGCTCTTCAAAACTATTTCCGCAACACCTTTAAACTTTTGGTATATTTTTGTATTTCTTCTTGTATATTTGCTTTATAAATAACAAGTCATTAATAAATTTCACTTTTCAGAAGATTTTCATTTTTGAGAGGCGACCGTCAGCAAGCTGAAAATATATATGTATTATATGTTTAGTCGGTATAAAAATCCATTTAGATTAAGGATTTATAAATAGCACACGAACTCGCACACAAACTACTCAAAACTACTACATATAAGCATAGTTATACGTTTGTATATATATATATGTATATACATATTTTATGGCTTAGAACTATTTTCACTTGGCACTTTTGAACACATAAAAAAACTTATTGAAAACACTCAAATGGCCTTAATGCATTTGCAATCAATTAGAATTTGTTGTGTGTTAAAATATATATGTAGATCAATTGCACTTGAAACACAAACACACGGCAAATGTTAAAGGACTCTAAATGTTGTCCTTACTCGATGGAAGAAAACGCACCGCTCCGGACGAGTGCCAAGGCAAGACTGAGGCACACAAGAAAAACCAAGCGACCACAAAGGGAAAACACACTATTTGTCTCCAAAAAGATATATGCTGATATTTTCACGTTCATCATAAGGAAAAACTAAGAGATGAAAATTGTTGTATGGTGTGTGTGCGAACTTTGTATACACTTTAAAATCGGACTGTTGAGAGATTTTATATAAGTAATATTGATGCATACGCTTAATGAAAAAGTAAACACACTACCATTCGCATTTTTTTCCCCCGCTTGAACCTTTTTTTTTATGAAAGTTGGTTCTAAGACCTGGTCACAAAAAATAAAATAAATAATTTAATAGAGTAGCAACAAATCGAATCCGCTATAGGGTATTACTTACTTTCGACAAATTTATTTTACAATGTCTTGGTATAATGTGTTCAGTTGTCGCAAAACATACAAGCCAACCCTCGTATTAAGTATATAAGTATAAAACTAGGCTTAAAACTAAAATTTAAATTAATAATAATAATAATTAAAATAATAATAAGCCAATGCTATACAAATTAACAGACAATACAAAAATGATGTGTTTGATCTGACTTTAAAGTTCAAAATAATATTTGTTTTCATGTTTACTCATATTCATAGATTCTATATTCTAGATAATTCTAAATCTACAAGCAATAAATTTGCTATGAAGAGTAAATATTCATAAAATTATATAAAATTAGGGTTTTCACTTTGTCGCATAAAAATGCAAATGTGCACGAGCAATCCTAACAACGATGCAGAAATGCAAAAGTGCATGACTAACAACGTCTGCAACAATAATCATCTGTTTACAAGTACCATATGGCGTGCTTTGGCTTGTTACAAAATACTGAACATTTGTCCAAATCTTCCAAGTCAATGAAATTACAACAACAAATAAAAAAAAAGAATTTTTGTAGCGTAATTTATTTTTAGACAGTTCTGCTCCACAAAGTATTTTTTTATTATTTCCTTGGCGTTTATTAACAAAAAAGAAAGTAAAATTCTACAATAAAGAAAATATCGCAATACACAATTGCCGCTCTTAGTCAGAGCATGGGGCGGATAAAAATTCTTTCCATCGGTTTCTGTCAGCAGCAAGAGATCTTAAGTGTTGCCATGAACGTGGGTTCCACTGAAGTGCCATTTTGGCTAGGTTGAAGTCTTCCTTACGAAGAGTACGACCTATCCAGCGCCATTTTAACAAAATAAACAGACCTAAATAAATCTATTAAGAACATAAGAGATAATCCCTTAGAGTAAGTATTACCAAACAAAATTATGTAACGTATTTAAGACCAAATAATTTTAAATTGGTGTTATAGGGGGAAAGCTCACGACGAAATGTAAAAACAATCCGTAGGCATCCTTATGCGTAAAAAGTAAGTTTTTTTTTGGGCAACAACTTTTTGGCCTTTTGCTATGACTCAAAATATCGGGTCTTTAAAATATTTGCGAATAACAAAACAAAAAACAAAAAAACAACTACTTATACTCTATACAATATTTTAAATATCCCAGACAGTCTTCAAAAGTTTCCCGCTAAGTATTTTGGTATAATTAATCATAAATTGGTTATGACATAGATATACCATATTATATACTTTGCGAAAGTCATTCCTTCAATGATCGAGGAATAAAGTTTATTTTTTTTTTGATTTTATTAATTTTTATTTTAATTTGCTTGCTAGCGATGATTTGCCGCGTATATAAAAATATTATAAGAAGCATAAAATTTTCAGTCCCAAATTGTCTGAAATTTAGGTGATCTGACAGACGGATGGACATATCTCAATCTCTACATGATAAGCTTTATTGGTATAAAGAGCTCATTCATAGTCTGCCACTCCTCCTTCTACCGAATACAAGCATGGTACAAATACAGTTTCCCTATATAATAGTACTATACCCTATATTTTCTTTGGATAACAAATTTTGTAAGCTAGTGTAAAATGAGTTGTCATCTTCTTCTTCTTCTCCCAAACCCTTGTTTACCTCTTTTCGGACTCGCTTATGCTCCTCCTGAGGTGTGGGTATGCGATCTCAGCCTTCGTCTGCAGGCATTCCGATCCTGGATCATGTCGTCGCTGAGACCCATTTGTTGCTGATATTAAAAAGGTGAGGTTTTTGGCACTTGTGTATGAATATTTGTTAGTTATGGACTTTCCTTTTACACCGGCGGTTGTCTCCAGACCCGGTAACCAATCGCATACACTGATCTTTGGAAGATCTTTAAGATGTTAAAAATGTGCCTCAGACTCAATGTGATGGTAAGTATGCCTGCATCTGACTAGTTCTCTTTTAGGGGCCTCTTACGCCAGGCAGAGAATACCGTGGTGTTAAATTATATTACAAGAATTTTTAATTTTTTAATTTTGACAAAATGAGTTGTCATCTTAACCAGCCCATATCCCAAAGGCACTTTTACTTCGTGTATTTACACAGACACGAAGCTGTAGCAAGCCGAAGTCGTCAAT
Source organism: Chymomyza fuscimana (assembly GCA_949987675.1). Taxonomy (NCBI): domain Eukaryota; kingdom Metazoa; phylum Arthropoda; class Insecta; order Diptera; family Drosophilidae; genus Chymomyza; species Chymomyza fuscimana. The sequence goes on from OX465089.1 coordinate 5,662,625, forward strand.
TTGAGCAAAATGATTATTCAGCTCAACTCAACTGTGGCTTTGTACGTTTTGTGCACTGAGAGAAATAAATGATTAAATGCGTCGCTATGACCAGTTATCACAATAATACATATACTATATTTAAATACTGGCAATCAACGCATGTTATTAATTCAAAATCGAAATAAATATAATATAAACAATGGCGAACAATTTCATTCAATAATCTACACTTCAAATATATATGAATAAACATTTTCAATAATAAATGAAAAATTATTTTGACTGTCTATATAATTGCCACTATTAAAAAACTGCGACTAATAACAATAAAAAAAGATGCTAATACGATGCACGATGAATTTAAAAATAATATATGCAACAACATTTTGCAACGCAATTCATTTGCGCAGTGTATACTTCACTAACACACATTCATTTTTCGGCCGTTCTTTTTTTGCCCAACTCTGGTTAAGAGCCCATACAAGGTATGCTTATTTAAGGTAGAGTAATGCTGCCGGCGTCGTCACCAATTTTACTGAGAGCAAGAAAAACCGAGAGGGAGAGAACGCAAACATATTAAAATAATATGCGTGAAAACAGCCCTACTCACGCGCAGACGCAACGAAACTAAAAATTGGTAACTTTCGTTGAGAGCCTTCGGCGGGAGTATGCTATCTTAAATAAGTATACCTTGGAGCCCATAGCCCAAACGGGCACTTTTACTTCGTGCATTTACACCAGTGATGGGCAGTCTCTCAATTTACATAACTCGCGAGGCTATTGCACCAAAATCTGCCGCAGCGCAGTCGGCTCATGTACGGTCCAAGTGTGTGAAATCTCTCGCACGTTTTTGCTTAATTGCGGTTCTTGCTCTCTCGTGCGCTTTTGCTTACTGCGCTGTTTACTCACACAAAGAAATGTTTGTTGGTATGAGTTTTGCCCATCACTGATTTACACAGACACGAGACACGAGGCTGAAGCAAGCCGAAGTCGTCAATTTGAGCACAGCAGAGAGTAAAATTATTACTCAGTTCAACTCAACTGTGGCCTTGCACGTTGTGTGCACTGAGAGAAATAATTGATTAAATGCGTCGCTATGACCAGTTGTCACAATGATATATATTTAAATATTGGCAATCAACGAATTTTGTTAATTCAAAAGCGAATTAAATAGGTATAATATAAACCATGGCTAACAATTTCATTTAATGTTCTGCACTTCAAACATATATGAATCAACATTTTCAATAATAAATAAAAAATAATTAATTTATTTTGGCAGTCTACATAATTACCATAACTAAAAAACTGAGACTAATTATGAAAAATTAATGCAGCAACGTTTTGCAACGCAATTCATTTGCGCAGTGTATAGCTCAAAGCCTAAATAGGCCGTACACTCAGGCTTGTCTCTTTGCACAAAAGAGTCTAACATGTTCACTCTTTTGTGTGCTCCTTTGTCTTCTCCTGTCTATGATGTTCTCCTTGCACCTTGCACACAAAATTGCACGCACTCTCTTTAAGAGTATAATTAGCGCGAGAGCGCACAAGTGCCGGCAGTCACACTCTGCTTAGGGTGGCCCTGTTAGCGACAACATCGACAACGGCAACATCTTTGGCATCTTCGTGAGGGCTGTCGTTCTCATCTCCCGTCTCTTTGCTGCCGCCTTTGCTGGCGCCGGCTGCCGACTGCAGCAGCTCCCCCAACAACAACAACGACAGACTATTTATAAAACGCATGCAGATGATCATCATCATTATTATCATTATAATTAGCATTGATCATTAGCATTATTGGGACATTGGGAAAGTCACGTTGCGTGAGAATTATTTAAAAGCATTTCTTTTGGGGCCATTGGGGGCATTAGGAGAAATGGCACAGTTGCACTTAATGCACATTGAACTTGGCTGACATTGTCAGCGACGCTTTGGGAGCTTAATTTTCTAAATTTTCATTAATGCGCATAAAGCTGTCATCTGTCTACCTTATGGAGTAGATCTGTAGACGCCCCCAATCATATACAAATGGCTGTTAAAATTGCTCATTATTCAATTGTAAATGTCTATAATAATATTAATAATGTTTGTTATGCGACTTTTATATAAAAAAAAAAATATCAAATAGTTGAAATCAAATGCGCCGCTTACAAAATATATACAATAAATTAGAGCTACTACATATATACACACAAACACAAACAACGCATCGACACATAAACAGCTAAATTGTTTTTAATTAAAATTAAATACATTGTGAAAAAAATAAATAAAAATAAAACTCGCGTAGGTGTGGTACACTCGCGATTCTTGAACTTATTTGGTGTGCAACAAACATGTTGTATCGAGCTATAATAGTTGCGACCCATATAGGTAAAAACTTAACTATATAACAAATAAATTATATTGACTGGCTTTTAGCTTGACTTGACTTGACTTGACTCTAAAACGCGCAAAAAATGCGCTTAAGTATTGACAGGGAATTCTGTACATAGTAGCTTACAATTTGATTGACAAATTGATTGCTATACATAACACATAGTGGCTCATTTTAAGGTTAAACATAAATGAGTGTTCATTCATTGACTGACCCATAGTCTTTTATATACAATTTCCAAATCGCTCAGCTGTAACTAGTTGTAAGTGCGCGCGCGTTTTAAAACGCGCACAAAACGCTAGCAAACAGCGTGTGACTTTTTGTTTACTTTTTTCTAGTATGTTTTATTCGCTTTAATTAAATACTTTTATTTACAGAGCCTGCATGGCACCTACTATGCGCTGCTATCTACAGATCTGTTCTTATTTATTTTTAAAAATTGCAAATATCTAGACAAAATGGTGTAGGACTTGTTAAGAAAAGTGTCACAAAGTTGTTTTATGTTGGCAGTTGTTGTGGCTGCTCTATATATATATTTTTAAAATTAACCTTAGTTGGCATTTACGGAAATTGCTCAAAAGGCGTTCTACTTATATTACTTCCAGTTTCAGTTCCAGTTCTGGTTTTTGCAGTTGACTTGTTCTTGTAGCTGTCTATTAAAGTTTAGTCCAATTAATGTTGACTTTACAGTAGTCTTTGATATACATCGAATAGGCAAAATGAATTAAATTTAGAAGCAAGCTATTTACTTTGATAAATTTGGTCTTATTTGCAAACACTTTAAGTTAAAATCGAGACATGCTTGGTGCTCCCAATTTCACCAAAACGAATTTTCTATGTGGTTTGAATCCGGCTACGTTTTGAGAAGTGCAAGTAATTTAAACTGAAAGCAAAAGCTACCATAACAAAAGTAAGAAATGTAGTGAGACTTAGAAATGAAAACTCCCGTGAGTTCAAAACACACTTTGGTGTCCGTCAAGGAGATGGCCTCTCTTGCCTCCTTTTTAACCTGGCATTTGAAAAAGTCATCAGAGACTCCAAAGTAAACGTCAAATGCACCATCTTTTACAAATCGGTGCAATTGTTAGCATATGCCGACAACATAGATACCATATCAACATCAATAACAGACCTCAAGGAAGCCTTCAACAGCATCGAAGAGAATGCGAGAAAAATAGGTTTAGCAATTAGCGAAAGAAAGCCCAAAGTAATGGTGTCCACAACATTTGACACAATGAGCCATAGACTTGGCCAAAATGTTACCTTCGGGGAATAAAACATTGAAGTAGTTACAGACTTTACGTACCTGGGCGTAAATATAAACAATGAGAACGAAAATGTAGAAATCGATCAACGACTTCTTGCTGCAAATAGACAGTACTTCCGCCTAAATAAATTCCTGAGAAACAAGAACCTCGACAGAAATACCAAAGTGTCTATATACCAAACGCTGATTGCACCAGTTTTAATGTCAGCCAGTGAAACATGGACACTGTCTAAGGCAGATGAAATAAGTATCTATGAAAAAAAGTTATGTATGGAGAAGGAGATACAACCACGAGCTTGAAAGACCACACAAAGGGGCCAATATAATAACGCAGATTAAAGTGAATAGATCAAGATGAGCAGGGCAAAAAATCCTATTTGGTAAATGGCGTGAAAACAGATCAAGAGGACGCCCAAAACTAAGATGGATTGATGGTGTCGACCAAGATGCGCAAGATCTTGGTATCGGGTCTTGGAGAGCAAAGGCACGAGTCAGATCAAGCTGGAGACTGAAGCAGGCGAAGACTCGACAAGAGTTATAGAGCCAACTATGATGATGATGATTATTTTTCTGAATCAATATCTTGTGGCATATGTTCACAGGATTCATGTCTTGCATAAAAAAATGTCCCTTGCAGTAAGAATAGGTGCAGGCAAATATTTGAAAATATCGGCCGCAAAAAAAATGTGGAACTGGTGGCACGCTAAACAAAAACGAACAAAATTTATTCGTTTTCGTTTTTCGGTATTAAACTTTAAGAATATATATAATCAATAAAATAATTTTAACTAAATGCGTAAGAAAACAAAAATAAGGAAACTTGGCGACCTTATTTAAGTTACTAAATTTTCAATTTTTTTTTTTTTAGTTTTCCAATATATTTAAGTGACAGCCATATTTGAATAATTTAGACTTAAAGATATCCAAATACATTTTTGTCAGTTCATATGAGATATATATCGGTTGGAAATGCTTTAAGGAATACAGTAGCAAACCAAGTTTTATATCTATAGCTCTTTTCTAGCCGTTTTCGAGATCCAAATCGTATGAACTGGCAGCTAAGCCAGATCAATTTATTTCGTTATGCTGCACGGGAAGGTATAGTGTACCATGTTGGATTTGGCTCAAAGCTGATGGTCGTATTATTACCAAACTAATAAATAGCTTAATTTTTACGATAAGTGTGCGAAAATCTATAGAAAAGATCATCAAGCATTTAATAGAAAATTAAGCAATTTTTTGTTTATTAAAATCATTTAACCAAACATTAATTGGAAATAAACAGCAGTTTATAGCAGATAATTAAACAATTAAAGAGTTCGTTTAAAAAGTGCACAAAAATGAATTGAAATGATTAAGCATTTAATTCTCTATATTATCCGTCGATACAAATTGATCTATAAAATACAGCGATTATATGTAGTTGTTAGAGCTCTAATGAGTCATAATGAAAATTTACGTATTTCACCTTTGAAACTGAAAAAAATATATAAAACTTTGCAATTATATATATATTTAATTGTAAATTGTTGATAATTATTGGGTCCTTTTTCTTCTATTTTTTAAGTAAGTTTATTATAACTTTTTTTCAATAGTACATCTATATGTCTTTTCTCCCTAAGTTTATTCTTGATTCAAAGAATGAACATTATAAATTTCATAGAGAAAAATCTAAAATACTTAGCTTTATGCCTTAAATCACCTTATGTCTAGGTTTATGAATTTTTATTTTTTATGCCTTAAATCACCTTATATCTAGGCTTCTGAATTTTTATTTTTCTAAAATTTCTTTCAATTACAATAATCTATATTTTTTACATTTACATTGAGCTTATTCGTGGTTTCGGGAATCCTTCAGATTGGTAAGTTTGGGAGGATTTATAAGTAAAGCAAGGCATCAAGCGTTTAAAAAAGAATGAACTTCTAAAAGATGGCGTACGTTAAAGTCGGGCGCAAACGACTTTGGGATACCCTGTCCCACCACATTACAATTAAATCCGGTATATTGCTTTAGAACTCTAAAATATATTTATTTGCCAAATTTGGTTACGATATCTTCATAAACAAACAAAACACAACGAAGTTTGCACCAAATACGGTTTTTTGAACGATCGGTCCTATGGGAGCTATATAAACCGATTTTGATAAAATTTGGTATAGTGCTGGGGAACTCCAAAAAACTGGCGAATGCCAAATTTGGTTACGAAATCTTCATAAAAAAAAACGAAACATACATCTAAAATTTTTGTTTTTTTTCGAGGTCCTCTGAAACACCCCTATAGTAGCTATATAATGAAACGCCGATATCAAAAAATAAAATAAAATTGTCTCCTATGGAATAAGAAGGGATCTAATCTGAAAGTTTGGTATCGGTATATCGACTTCTTTGGTCACACCGATCGTACTTTAGGTAACCTTGGTGGGTTTCCGACGTCTTCTTCTGTATGTTATATACATTTTCGGCTTGCACAAAATTAATATACCTTTTGCACCATAAGGTACAGGGTATAAAAATTTCTGTCAAAATAACCTAATTCCTAATAAATTATATTTTTATTCATTAGCCGAAGGCCTAAGATGCCAGTGCTTGAAACAAGTTACGTTTAGTTTTTAAGCTAATTTGTAACTATTTAATAACATAAAAAAAAATATAAATTAACTCACAATCGTGTGGAGCTAACTGCTACTCCACTTAAGACGGAAGATCATTTTTTTTAATTAAAAGATACTAATGAATTTGAATGAAAACTGTAGCTGTAACATAAAATCTTATGGCTGGATGGTCCCAATTTTGAAGGATAGTGTTAGGTGAGTTTAGTAAAGAATTAAAACGATTTTCCATTCTGAGGTCACTATTGTTTAATGCGATTTTTAGTACTTTGTAGTTATTCTTCTATATTTGTTTATACCTGTGGCCATACTCTTCCGAATAACTTTCTATTTTTAAATTAAATTAAAATAATTAAAAATAAAAATATAATTTATTTCAAGGTTTGCCTGCTCATAATCTTACTGCACAAAAATTATTCACTAAAAATACTTACTTGATGCATACGAATGTTTATACTTTACCATAGGGGGCTCCGCGACCTGCAGGCTACGACTATCTTCTCAAAATAGAACTAAAGAAACTTACTTCTGTTTATAGCGCACTCACTGCCCAAAATTAAACACTTTTTCGCATAATTTTCAATAAATTAAACTTTGTTGTTTTTTATTGAACTAAAAAAATGTCTCGTGTTAATAACAAAAAAAAGTCCAATTTCATTTGTAACTATTTTCTTTTTATATATATAAAAATTAAAATATTTTGTTTCGTCTATTATGTATTTTTAACAAATATAATCGTTTTTTTTTGTATTTTTTGTGCCATTTGATTTGAAGCCCTTTGCGGTTTAGCTTCAACGCAGTGCAACCAACAGAAAACTAAAAACAAAACACACAATAGAACATGCTCCATCCAGGGTATCGGTTCCACTTGCTACTATTTCTAATTCTTAATGGCCAGATAGGAGGGACCCACTTGGCGCACATAGACGCTACGCTCATTGCTCAGATACGGCGGACAGCGCACGGTTAGAATGCCATCGGAGGAGAGCTCGGAGCGCACATCATTGGGATAGTAGCCACGTGGCAGCACAAAACGCTTGACAATGTGACGACCCACAAAAGTGTCGCCATCGCGACGTTTCTCATGTTTGGCTTCCACAACGACCGTATCTCCGGTGGTCTTGACGGTTATTTCATAGGGTTTGAACAGATGCACATCCACATTGGCCTCGAAGCCATCCTTGCCCACAACCACACGGCTGAGATCGGGCGCCGAACCCACGCGTGACGATAGACGTTTCCAGTAGGGCAAATCATAGTCCACCAGATCCCAGTCACGCCACAAACGACGTCGATAATCCCATAAATCCCAATCCGTATTGTTTGTGGCAGGCACCAAAGCCATATTGTGTGTGTTTGGATTTAAGTTTGGTTTTTGGCAGGATGCAGCAACGCGTGGCGAATTTCACGGTTAAACGCGCTCGAATCTTATAGATTAATTTTTTTTTTAGTTCAACTTTTCCGTTCGTTTCGTTGTCGTTTTCTGGCATCCGCACGCGATTTTAGCACTTGGCAAATTAAGCTCGGCACAGCACCGCGTAGCCGCTTTTATAGCCCACTGAGTATCTGCGAGATACAACCGTGCTCAGACTGCGCTTGAATTCCAGTGGGCAACCATCAATGACAGCTGTGACGTTTTTTGCGCTGTTTATCTTGAAAATGTTTTTTATTCGTTGTTGTTGTTGTTGTTGCAGTAGTTTTTGTTATGGTGGGGTTGATCGTAGGTTGACCAAGTTGCTGTAAACAATGTGCTACTCAAAGTTATTTCCTTGAGGTGGCTCAGGTTGGTGGGTTGCTTGTATTCAAATGGGTGGCTAGCGAAATGAAAAAAAAAAATTGTTTTTCAAAATAATTTTGTATTTTAGTCGCAAAAATAACAAACACCAACAATCTGAAATGTTATGAGATTCTGGAAAATTTAGAAATTTCCCTTTGATATTTTTTTTTAACATATTTTTCGGCATATTTTAAACTTATTATTTCAACCAATTTGTACTTGAGATTTATTAAAGTTAAGGTATAAGATCTCGAAGCTGTACACTGAAATATTAACGGCTTACTCCCAGGCACACCTTCGGAAGGACTTAGGATACACTTTGAGCAATGCTTGAAAGATCGGCATACATATGAATAGTATGAGACAGGTCCATATACTATGGTCCATTACATATTCTGTTTAGAGGAAGCATATATGACTATTTTAGATTTTGATGCCGATTTTCATTTCAGTTACACTTATCGAAAAATAACAACAGTAGGCTTTGGGAAAAAACTATACAAAAGTATCTTGAATAAAAAACTCCATTGTCAAATCAAAAATTCCGAGACAAAATCGAAATCCCGAACAGATATGATAATCTAAACTGATATAATTTGGATTGTACGAAGAACTGATGTTATTTTCTTCTGGCAAGAATAAAGGTGGCACTCTTCGAGCAAATCTTATAAAAAATAGTAGTGTTTTACCAAAAAATCAACATGTTATTTTCTTATTAAGCTCACATTAATGTGCATACAAAATTGGATATTTTATGCACATCTTCTGCACAAATGTATTGGCTCTACTTCAAAGGGTATCCGAGATGAACGCCTACACGAACGGGTGAACATATTCCAATGACTAGAAAAATCAGCTTAGAAATATTTAGCACCCTCAACTTAAAAGATAAATTTAAAAAAACTTAAACTACCGATGTACCTACCAAATGTAGGTTTCCTAAATTTCAACCTGATAATTTTTAAAAATTTATTTTTATTATATTTATTATTGTTTTAGAATTTTAAATTGTTTATTTATTAGAATTTATATTTACCTCGTTTATATTTTCATAAATAAAGAACTGTTACGAAAAGTAATTGATTTTCAAAATTCTGAAGCATTATTTGCTTGAAATTTTTACCTAAATATAAAAATTGCTTTAATTTTATTTTTGAGTCACAATCAAAGGAAAATGAAGAAGTCAAACTAGCATCCAGATCAACTAGTTACTACAAATTTCGAACTTTTCTATTTTTTCATATATTTTTTCTAAAATTAACTTTCTTTCCAATCTTTTAATAAACAGTTAGCTGACTCAAAACGTTTTTGTTCATAATTGGCTGAAATTTTGAGCAACGCCCGATTAATTACAAAGCATTTCCGTTCACAGCACTTAATTCGCTTTATATTTGTTATATATACATATGTATTCTGTATATAGCATCTATATAAATCTATAAAACCAAACTCAACATTGCCTAATTAAATTTCTTTAGCGGAAATCCGAATAAAAATCGCAGAGACCAAAGCAAACAAAATGCGCATAATTCTTTTCACTTTTTTGCCAAATTTGGTAATGTTTTGTTTTTTATTTTATTTATTTTTTTATACAAGCATTTTCATTTTCAATTTGCTTTACAAAATGACGCAGATATAAATCTAAAGCATATTGAGATAGATTACATACACATAGATACATGCATAGACAAATAAACATGTGAGTATGTGTGTATATGGCCATAACAAAAGGCAATTTGTAAGCGTGCTGCTGAACGGCTTTGGCTGCGCGATTTTCGCTAAAGATTAGTGACAACAACAACAACAGCACTAACAACGGTAGCAACAAACGACAAAGATACAGATACATACACTCGCAGATATTTGACATCGAACAGATACGCGCGACATCAACAACAACAACAAAAACGACAACATAACAATTATGGGCCTGACCAGCCCACGGCAGCCATGACGACACGCTGTCGCTTTGCAAATGTCTGCGTGTGAGTATCTCAACATTGTGCATGAGTATCTGTGTGTGCGTAACTGTGTGTGAGTGAACATGCTGTAGTCCGTCATGTGTCCAAACTTCTGTTTAATTGTAATTTTGTTGTTGTTTTCGATTTGATAATAATAACAACGACATCTACGCAATTTGCATATCATAAGATATCCAATAGATACATTTATCTACAATTGCATTGGCTTGTTATATGTATGGATTGGTGCGAAAAACTGGATTATCTTTGTGTTTATATCTATAACGTATATATTATGAGTTAAATCGGCTTTGTCGCTATTCTGTTTAATCAACGTTTTACAGTGCTGCACAGATATTTAGAAACACTTTTTACGAATCTTGCTATGGAGCTTAGTGGCATGCTATAACACTTAAAACAAAAGTCTTTACATTTAATACCTTTTTTTTTATAAATTTTAAATCAAAACTTTTAGTTCGTAAAAGCCCCTCGAAACTGCTTGTTTTCGAAAATCGCGAATTCAGATAGTCGTATATTTCCCGCAGCTCGAATCTTCATAATTTAAAACTAAAAGTATCTAACCGAAATATAGGGCAATAAGTTCTTCCGTTTAGCTTAGCAGTTTTTGTAAACAACGTTTGTAAACAAAAACAGGGGCTTCATCCCTGCTCGCTTCTCTCGGTGGGCGCGTGCTAACAAAAAAACTATCAACCCAACTACGGTGAAGCAAAAATAGGCGTTATGTGAAAAAAAAAAAACAAGTGGTTTTAGCCTTATTTCGCATCAAAAAGTAACAAATAATCAAAAAAAAAAACATTTAATAAAATTTATAAAATATAAATATTTTAAACACTACAAAAAAGTTTTTGTAAAAAATTAAAAAAAAAAAATTTTTTTGTACATTAAAAAAGTTACTAAGTAAAACTTTTGAAATTTTTCGAGTTTTATTGAAAAAATCAAGGGGCTTTAACCTTTTTTCGCACAAAAGTCGCAAAAAAATGTAAAAAATGTTCAACTCAACTACGGTGAAGAAAAAATAGAGATTATGTGCAAAAAAAAATGAAGTGGCGTTAGCCTTATTTCGCACCAAAAAGTCGCAATAAATCAAAACACCACTTTGATAATTTAAATAAAAAATTTCAAAATATGAATTTTTAAAAAATTTTTTTTTTTACGTTCAAGTTTTATTCAAAAAATCTAGTGACTTTGACCTTTTTTCGCGCACTGTATGTATGTTCATCTGTTCCCTCGTAACTTCTAAGCTGCTTATCATAACTTGACCGATGAGGTATGATTGGATGCGTCCTTATTGTTTTTTGGCTATAGGCTATGTGACGTCACATTAAATAGAATATGGCGCCCTCTAGAGAACACAAAGTCATGAATAACAATGAAATGCTTTTTAATTATCTTATTAATGTAAAGGGCTCGTTTTAAAACTTTTTTAAAGCGACTCTGTAAATGCTTTATTTCGAAACTATAATCCCAAAATAATTTAGATACAACAAAATAAATTTAAAAAACTAAACTAAAAACGACTAATGAAAAAACCCAGGCTAAATATTATAAAATAAGAGATTATTCTTATCTGGAATTTTTGTCTACAAACTAATTAATATTAGTCGTTAATACATCACTATAAATGTGTTGAATAGCATTTTGCTGCCAATGCTTCCTGCAATAGTTAGATTCGTCTTGCTTAATCTTTATTGAATAAAATAAAAAATAAATAAATGTTTTGAATATTTTAACAATAGACAAATCAAAAGTTTTACGGCAGGTGGCGCTGCCAAAACTATGATAAAATACATTAAGTATTTTCCAGTATCGAAAAAATTTTTAAACTCTATCGGAAAATTTTGAGATTTTCTTAAAAAATTCTTTACAACTTGTAATCCATCTAGTAGCTTTTGGTACTTACAGCTATTCTATTTTACTTAAGTTCTTGAAAAACATTGAACACTGCGATCTTAAGTCATCTTTCAGAATTTTATTAACAAGCAAAAACCATAAATGTATAGCCACATAAAACCATTTTTCCTGTAGATGTTTTGAAATTTATAGCGCCTCGTATAAATTAGTCATATGTTTTGTGGGCTTAAGACGATTTAGAGACACAAAAATACTCTTGAGAAAATGATCAGAATTGTTATTTATGTAGCCCTATAAATAAAACGGCAGAGGGTCGCAACTAACCAATAAAATAAAAAATGAATTTTGACATAGGTGTAAATTGACAAAATGCTTAGAGTATGACGCATATATATTTAAAACAAAAATTATGTAGCGCAGTGTAAAACTTAGAATCTTGTTTGGAAATCAATGAAAGCCGACAGAAAAGCCTCTCCAAGAGACTTTAGCTGCTAATAATGTAAACTAGTGACAATAATGTCAAGCAATTACATTTAGATGGGGAAAAAATATCTAAAAACAATTTAATAAAAAGGCAGCAGCAACCTTTAGCTACAACAAAAGATACAAAGCCGTATACTAATTTGTTTGACTTTATGGCAAAATCAAATCAAATGCGATCAAGCGATCAGCGGCGATCAACCCCAAAAGGTGTGGGTCGCTCTGGAACGTACTTTCTATAAGTCACAAGCCCTCCCAGAACGCTGCTTAAACTTGATGTGCGCTTTCCATAGATAAAAAAAAATCGAACTATAAGGTAAAGCTAATTTGCATCCACCCACCAAATGGCTGCAACTTGGTGCAATTAGAGGCACGCGCCCGCCTTGACTGCAGCGGCTTTGTTGCAGCTGTTTTTTGTTGTGAAAAATGTATCTCATACTCAGTTGGAACATTTTGAGTATGATTCTGTAAGTTGACTATGTCATTTGCTTGTTTATGGTCTGAAAGTGTGCTGTGGCTTGTTGCTGCTTGTTTTACTCGCCACAAATTTGTCAAATATATTGCCACTGTGGCGGGCAACGTGCCAGGTTCTCAGCCTCACCTTAGACGGTGACAGTGGCGCAGACACAGAGGGATTCGCAGTAATCTGGACACCCTCCTTGAAGTACAAGTATCTGGGTTTTATCAAATCAAAATTAATTTTGTATAATTTTCTTAAAGCCAGTCGTCCCAAGCAAATATTATTTATTTAAAACCAGAAATTTGTTTCTTCTATAAATAACTCCCATTAATATATTGCTTATCTTTTATAATTCTTAGTCTAAACTTAGGCAGAGAAAGTGTATAAAGAGTACTTGAGAGAATCAAGGTCCCAATCGACGAAAAAAAAAAAAAAAATTTCGTACATTTTTTTAAAAAAACACTAAAAATATTCGTTTTATTTTTTTTTAACATTGTTCCACCAAATCGATTTGATTCATATTCACACCAAATAAAGAACGCATAAAAACACGTGTTTAAAAAAAAAAAAAGGTGAATGACATCTTTAAGGAAAATACTTAAAAAAAAATTAGAAAATTTCATTTTTTTTTTTAAGAAAACGTGTTGCTTAAAAAAAATTAAATATTTTTTTTTTAAATTGCCCAATTGCCAACTTAGTTTAAAAAATAAAATTGGTACAAAAATTTTCAGCACTTTAGACACAATTAAATAAAATCGAAAAACACGTTTTTTTTAAATTAAGCCGCAACGCGTTAAGTTTTAAAACTGAAATTTTGCGTACAATTTTTATTTTGAAATATGCATCGAACTGCATCATTAGTTGTCAAAAATCGCTGGGGCAGTTTCCAGTACCTTATGCAGCTAGACCCTTTATATGAACTTTTCATTTCATTTCTATTTCATTTCTATTTCATTATTTTATTTTGATGGTCAGGTAACAAAATTGCTGTGTTCATTGATCCTCTTAGCCATCAACGTCTCCCAAACTTTGGCAAGAGTGGGGAGGAGGCTGATTGGACGGTATGATTCGGGGTCCGACTCTTCTTTTCCAGGTTTCCTGATCATAGCAATGAGAGCGATTTTCCATTGGGCCGGGAAGTGCTGCGTTCTTATTATTGCATTGAAAATCAACGTAATGAATAGGAGAGCTTTCGTTGGCAGGGCTCGCAAAGGCGATCGTTGATAAATTTATTTCCCTAACAACATTTCCAACATTGTTTTAACGGCCTGATTTGGCCTTAAGGCAGTTCATGCCCAATGATGGCTCCAGCTGCATCCTGGATTGGCGACAATAAAACATATGATAAATGCAATATATAAAAATACATGAATTTTTGAGTTTTTGCAATAAATAAATAAATAAATAAAAAAAAAAATATTTTATTTTATTTTTTGTAATTTTATTAAATTATAGTTTTATTCCAATTTAAAATATCCCCAAAAATTCAAAAGCCTTACAATTAAATACTATTTCTATTATATATTACACAATTTAATTTAAAAATAAAAGAAATATTTCTTAGTTGTTCAAGGAAAAAAATCGTTTATTTAAATTTTATTTTTTTAAATTGTTATTTTGAAGGAACTAGCTTGATATAAGGCAGTTGTTAATTGGACGAGTTTCGAAAACAATTAAATAAAATGGTAAGAATATCATTATTAAATTGTTTATTTTATTTATGTATTTTAATTATTTATAATTTTGATTTCCAATGTTATCATCTGACAATTGTAATTTTTCTATTTCTAAAATATCTTGTCAAAAATTTATTCTTATGCTTATTTTGTAGAGTTCTATTATAGTGTAAAGTAAGAAAATAGCAAGTATGTAAAATTGCCCCCTATCAAAAAAAAATCTGCCCACGCCACTGACAATTGAGAGATACAACGACATTTGATTAGCGCAAGATTTTCTTTTCGTGTTCAGTGTTAGTTTTATTGGACACCTCCTCCGCATAAAGTTCGAAAATCAGAAAACGAAAAAAATCAGAATATCAGACGCGGCAGCATCATCCGTCGTATACCTAGTTTATTACACTTGTCAACGTGTTGTTGTTGTTGTTATTGTCTTTGCGGCTCGTGTTGTTGCTGTAGCTGTATCTAAAATAATAAAAATGCTTAAATCATTTTTTATATCTTTGTGCGAGTGCGTGAGTTTTCGAAAAATATGAGCAGCCAAAAACAAATATACGCTTGTTTTTTTCGACTTTTATTAAATGCTTATGAAATGTTAAGCCCTTCAAAGTCTGCAGCGACCCATTGGTATTTCATATGTGGGCCTAATGGGCCAAATGACATTTTAGGTTGCTCCAAACATGACACGGCAGTGGTAAATATAGCATGCAAACTATATTATAAGTAAATACACAAATATTACATGAACCACAAGGAATTTACATTGCTGCCTAAAAGTATGCCACAAAAAACCAAACGACTAAGCCAAAAGTTTGTGCTAATTATTGCTGCTGGTAAATCAATAAAGCAAAAGATAGCTTTGGCCTGACTTCATTTTTTTATGTGCGACATGTTTATATATATTTCAAAGTCAGTCTGCTCAACTTGCCACATTTTGTGGCCAGAACGAAATGAAGTTGAAAGCATTGCGAGTGTATAAATAAATTGCGGCCAAGTAAAAGCAACACAGGCAACAGAGTTACCAACGCGTGCAACAAAAGGCCAACAACTCGGCAGGTGCAATTGCTGCATTGCGGCTGCAACAAAAGTCGAAGACAACCAAACTACAACAACAACCAGAACAACTACAACAAAGACAACGTACTGTAAACTTAGACTGTAATTGGCCATGCAAGTGAACACCAAAAAGGAAACTCTCTATAGAGAGAGAACCATACAAAAGGACAGCCACATAAAAAGTTTTTATTTCGTGTTTTTGTGTAAAATTTTTGTATACCCTCACCAAAAAAAAGGGAGTACTACGTCAATTCTGGACATAAGTTAATAAATTTTGATTGCTTTTAAAGATATTTGTGGTTAATAAGCTGTTTTTGAGTTGCAACACCGATGGGTTACTTTTTGGTTGCTAATATATTATATTAGGATTATAAAATTAAGAAAAGTTTGTCTGCTTAATTATTCTTATTAATTTCTGCAGCAGAATAGCTTTGCTAAGACCGAAAATATATTTAAAAAATGTTTGAAAGCACTTTGGAATAATGCGAGTAAAACCTTTTTTTTGGATTGAGTGAAAATACTTCAGCAGTAATAGTAAAACGATTTCTAGACTTATAAATATAGTATATCATATTATTAGTAATTAAATTAAACCACTTTTATTCCTTTAACATTTCCTCTTCCTTCCATCTTTTATTCCTTTAACATTTTTTAATTTAGTATAAACTTCTAATTTGACTGTCAATTGCTCTATAAAAAAAAGTCCCCAAGAAATTACCCTTCTCATTTATTATTATATTATTATAAAATAAAAAATCAGTACATTTCTTTCATAATCCATTAAAATCCAACATCTTCTTATGAAGATCCAATTATAATTTTTTCCTAATATTTATTAAAAATTAAATTAAATCCTAATGGTAAATGAGTAATTTAGTTAGCAATAATTTTATATTTTAATATTTGCAAGAATATTTTTCTTAACTATTGGCATATGTGTATATAAATGCTATATATAATTTTTTTTTTTTTTAAATCAACCAAAACGTATACGGTTATGATCCAATATTGAGTACATAAAATTAATCGCTGCACATTAAACATAGTTTAGTTTGTGATAGTTTTTTTAAATCCAAAAATTTGTTTTTGCAACTTTTTAAAATGCGATTCTTAAAATAATTTTTTTACTACATTTTCGAATTAAGGGACCAATGTTTGAAAATTATTATATAATTTGAGGATATAACTTTCTGCTGATAGGTCCATCTCTTCATTAATTTTGGATTTTCACATAATTATCGCAATATTTGGAACTTCCAAATTATTATTTATTATTTAACTTAATCTTGAAAATCTCTATGTCTTGAAAAATGAAAAATAGACTTAGATAGAGTACAGCTACAGGTAAAGGCAAGCTCAAGATACATTTTTAAAGAAATGTAAAAGAACTGAAAAAAAGTAGACTTTCTTTAACAACCAAGGCTATTTAAACGATAGGCCAAATAAAATTTTAAAACTTGTAACGAGAAGCTTCACCAATTCTGGAACCAACCATAGTCCCCTATTGCCATCAGATTTTGCATTATTGCTAAGGATTTAATCCGATACTATTTGATATCGCCTTTCGCTCTACAATCTTTATTAGCTACATTCTAGCTCATCAAATGAATAAGCGATATAGGGAGTTTTCAATCTCTTCCCAGCTGAATGGCACAATGTTGTATAATGTATACAGCAGGGTGGTTCAAATGTCAACTTGGTGGCCATGTCTGAACTTGGAGTCCCTGCAAAGTTAACACGTTACGTTCAGCTTCGTCAAGCTAGTAAATGACCTTTCCGACCCCTTTGAAACCAAACGAGGTCTCTGACAAGGCGACTCGCTCTCTTGTACGCTCTTCAATCTTCTAATGGAGAGCATTTTAAGAAAGGCTGATGTACAGCGGACGGACACAATATTAAACAACAGAAGTCTTCAACTCCTTGAATACTCCATGACAATGACATCATCGGCCGCACCAAGTGTAATGTCACTGGTGCCTTTGGGGCTTGCGCAAGACCAAGATTATGGTGTGCTCCAGTAGAGAGGAGCTATAGCTTTGAGTCTGTCAAGGAATTCGTTTATCTTAGCTCTGCGGTAACAAACAGCAATTGTCAGCCTGGAGATCAAGCAAAGAATAACTCATGTCAACAGGTGCTACTTTGGTGTCACTAGACACATGAACAGTAGAGTCCTCTCTCGTCAGACAAAACAGAAACATTATAGGCAACACATCCTTCCAGTCCTTTTATATGGCGCACAGCCCTGATCGGTAGAACAGTCGTATGCAGCTGCTCTTGAGGTGCTCGAGAAGAAGATACTTCGCAAGATCTTCGGTCCAGTTTCCAGCTAAAATTCAACTTTGGCCTTTCGAACAATATTTCTCCAATAATCTCTATTTTTCGCAGCTTCCTCCCAGATTAGGACGTTTAGTTTTTCCAAATCATCTTTCACTTTATTTATCCAGCGTGCTCGGGATCGCCCAACTACTCTTCTTTCATCTGGTTGATTGAAGCATATCCGGCCCACCTAAGTCTTTGTGACTTGACATAGGCCGTAGCTCTTCGTTGGTGCGAATGCGGTAATTATTAGGATCTATCCATATCGGATCAAGAGTTCTTCGTAAAAATGTTCTCTCTGTCCTCTCTAGGAGGCCTATATGTGATTTCCTCAGAGTCCACATCTCACATCCGTACGTTAATATTGGTCGGATCATTGTTTTATATATCCGGAGCTTTAGGATTCTGTTGAGCAGGGTAGACTTGAGGAACGTTGAAAGCGAGAAAAATGTGGAGTTCGCAGATTTAATTCTTTCTCTGACATCGCAGAAGCAGTCATTCGTGGAGTTGACTTACGAACCAAGATATTTAAACTGGTCGATAATTTCGAAGTTATACTCGTCTATGGTTACATTTTGTCCAAAGCGCCGAACCCAGCGTGAATTTCCAGCTAGAAGAATTTTGGTTTTACTTTCATTTACTCGCAATCCTCCTTTTTCCGTTTACGTGGGCGATAATTATCGTGCTCGATGGAACTAGTATGAGCTGTATGAGCTATACGGCGCTATTGACGTAAGCATTTAGTTTGTATGGATTCGGAACTCCAGCTCTTAAGGTATTCAGGATCAGCCTGAGACCCGCTAGGTCTGTTAAGGATGTTTCAAATTGCAGGTGGCCCAAAAAATCTACAAAGGCGCATGGATCTACGTGGTTGTTGTACTGGTAGCCTTTCTGCTTAAGAGTTCCACAGTATCGGTGTATGGCTAAACTTTATAAGGTTGCAAAATCGAATTTCTGCAGCACAGTTAAATAATTTCAACTGGTTGGCCAAAAGATGTGCCAGATCTGACACCGGCAACTGTAACGTTGTTTAATCGATATGGAAGCACATATAAAGCAGCAGTTAAGCAATCCTGACTCCGCTAAAGTTTGGAGGATACTTTTTTCCTGCTTAGGCTACTTTCAGCGATTGCCAACTCTAAGAATATCGATTTGTAGAGGATTCCTCTTCTTAAAGTTGAGCTATGTCAATACTCCTAAAATTAATTGGTAGTCTTTAAAAACGAAATCAATTGAGCCTAAAATACATATCCATCCATTGTCTAAGGTGGCAAATGAAAGAAATTAAATATCCGTTTGCATTGCAATCATGCGATCCTTGCTCTGTTTGATTTTAGCGACCAAACCCAAGCGTTTCCGTTGCATGGTATCAAATCTTAATAATGAGAAAAAAGAAAATATTTATAGTTTGTGGCAGCTCCGAAAAAGTTTAAAGACTGTATAGCCTTAAAAATACTTACCTGACTCATTAATTTGAGTCTTTAAATCCAAACATCTTTTGAAGGTATTCCAAATTCGGCAAGCGCTTAGCTATTCTTCCATAATTCTTTCAGTTGTTTTGTTTGCTTCTTCTTCCTTTTTTGTTGTGAGCAGCACGAAAAACATTTGCTTATCCTTGCAACACGCCCACTAGGAACGCCCAATTGTGCACTTGTTTGCATACGAAAGATTTATTTATAGCCAGGGGCTAGTCGGGGAGGCGCTGGTTCGGATACTCCGATGGGTCTACAGTCCAAGCTTAGTCGGCCGGCCTATTAGTCTATTTTTGTTTTGTGCTATTGAACCCAATAGACTGCAATGTGGACGTAGACGTTGACGCTGACGACGACGTTGACGTAGCTGCATGCAGCTGAAAGCGAAAGTGGGCGTTGTGTTTGTGGCGGGGGCGTAGCAGGCGCTATCTGTTTGGAGTCCTTCTCGATGCGCCACTGTTACTGCAGCTCATTTGAAATTCCAAGTATAACAACGTTGTATCCTTGGCGTATCATTGCCAGGATTATATACACACAGCCACCCAGAACAAGTATGCTCTGCGCTCGGCTCATATGCATGCAAAAGGACATGCCGCAGTTGCCTGACTGTCAATGTGTCGTTCGTCCTTTAAGCCAAAAGGTCAAAAATTTCCATCAGTTTTCTAGATACTTCTTTTGACTTTTATTACAACTTGCACTTGAAATTTTTTCAATTTTCTTTTTTTTTGCTTCGTATTGACGTTGGGCATTTTGAATGTCCTGAATGTGCTGAATGTCCTCGTGTTGTCTGTGGCGTCAACTAAATTAATGCAAGCGACAAGTTGGAAATTCTTTTTGTGTCGATAGAAATATTTTCGCCATTAATTTCTGAAGGACACGCAGCAACCTTGTTGTCTCCTTTGAAGGCTAAATAAATTACAAGTTTTGCGTACTTGAGCTGAATGAAGTTTTAGTATTAAATTTGAACAATTTTTTTTAGCCGCAAATAAATACCAAAGTTTTGTGACTTTTTTTTTACATATTTATTTGTTCAAATTCAAATTTTATATGTTTGTATGTAAGT
The DNA here is from genome assembly GCA_949987675.1 of Chymomyza fuscimana. Taxonomy (NCBI): domain Eukaryota; kingdom Metazoa; phylum Arthropoda; class Insecta; order Diptera; family Drosophilidae; genus Chymomyza; species Chymomyza fuscimana. The sequence goes on from OX465089.1 coordinate 5,682,991, forward strand.
ATGTATTTGATACGATTTAGCAGAAAATTTGTGATATGCTTTTCATGTTTTTTTTTTTAAAGTATGTACTTTTTGTTTTTTTTTTAATGGAGTAACTATTTTTTGATTCTCCATTTATAAAGTAAGTAAATGTTTTTTGAGTACTGAGTTTTTTTTAACAAGTTTTGGGTACATGTATATGATTCTCTAGGCGTATTTTTTTTACTTTTTTATGTGTTCTAGAATTTAAAAACATTTTTTAGTACAATATTTGCAGTGAGTATGAAGTAGTTAATTTGGTTAAGGCTTTTCTTAGTGTACAAAGAGCTACTAGAATTTTTTTACGGGTCAGCTTAAACATATTAAGCAATTTTCTGGAAAACAATTTTTCGCAAAAACTACAAACTAGATTATTTTTATGTTTAAAAAAATTTAAAAATATTTTTTCTGTGGCTATGTAATTTTAAAAAAAAACTATTTTTTTTTTTAAATTAACTTAACTTAAAGTTCGGGATTTAAAGAATTATGTTTATTAATTAGTATTATAATATATAAAAAAAAACCAGTTTGCAATTCCTTTTTCAAGATATAAATATTTTTTTATTTTTCTGGATTTTCTGCAAAATTTCAGGATGTTACATTTAAATTCCAACTTTAGTAGCTTTAACTTTTGGTTTACACTTTTCGTTTTTCACCAAAAACTTTGGCTCTTTTTCTTATATTTAGAGAGTAAAGTTTGCTCTTTTTTCCTTTTCAAACTATGATTGCATAATATGAAATATATATATATGTATATAGATATATTTTTTAAATTTTTGGCTGGCAGATATGTTTGTATGTACGTCATAATGTATGAAGAAGATTTTATGCAACATTAAAGATATGCAAGTTGTTTGTTAAAAAGTTGTTTTATGTAAAATTTATACATAAGGTATAACTTTATATGTGTCTATAATTTGCTTTAATGTATTGCAGTTAATATTTAAATGTTTTTCTTTTAAACTCTGAAAGTACAAACAGTGTAGTTATATTTTAAGTTTTTTCTTTTTCTAATTTTTACTTTGGATTGTAAATACATTTGAAATCTTGCTTTGGATTTTATGTGTAATTTTCTTTCGTTTATTTCATAGTATATGCTTAGTATATTCTTTTGGTTTTAGCACGACATTTAGAATATATAAGAATACGGAAATGCATTTAATATATAATTTATTTAATTGGATAATCAAATTGATTTTTGTTGCCAGTAAACTAGACTTTTGTTTGTTCCTAGTATATATGTTTATGGGTAATTCTTTTATAAACCGAACGAATATGGGAAATTTAAATACACCCGATTCTGTTTATACACGATCTTTATCTACAAGGATTTGGAGCGTGTCTACCGTTTAAAAACAGAATAAGTTGTACAATATTTTTATATTTTTTTAAAACTTAAATTCAAAAATTGTGTATAGAGCATTAATTTAAAAATTAAAAAAAAAAACTAATGCTTTCTGTGAGTTTTAGATGGAAATTTTTTTTTTTTTTAATCTGTTAAGTATAATTTAATAACACACAAATTTTTAAATTTTTTAATTTAAACATGATTAGTAAACAATTATTTTCTGTGAATTTTAGTCGATGAAAATCTAAGACTTTACTACTATTTAAGCAAATCACAAAATTAATATTTTCTGACCCAAAAAAAACCTATATTATAGAGAAATAAAACTCTTCAATCAAAAAATTTCACCGAAATGTCTAAGCTCTATAAGAACCTTACTAGAACTCTTAAAACAATCTGCAGTGAATCAAAATTCTAAAGCCTTAATACAAGTTCGGTTTGTACAAGAATTACCCATTGGCAAACTGCGCGCCATTTTTAATTTCAATCAAACAAAAATTTCACTTTAATGGCGCCTCAAACAATTGTAAAATGGCACAAGGTTGAGCCTTTACCTTTTGCCCGTATGTCCTTAGCTCCATTTGCAGTTGCTTTTAGCTACTGTGTTTGTTGTTGCTGCTGCTGTATTGACTTGTTACAGTGCCCAAAAAAAGAAAAATTGGAAAACATGTTTCACTTTCAACAGTAGCTCAAACAACAACCAACAACCAACACTTGCCGACATTGTCAAAGTTTCAAAGCTGCAGTTTTCCTTTTTCCTCAACGTTTTTTTTTTTTTCAACTGGCTGTTTTTCCTTTTTGTGCTAGAAAAAGTTTGCGCTGCATACTATATCAGTGTGTGTGTGTATCTGTGTGCGCTTGTTTAGAAATGAAATATTGCCTTTGGGAGTGTGTGTGTGTGTGTGTGTGTGTGTGCGCCTATTGAATTACTTATCTTGCTGTGTGTGTTTGTTGTAGTTGCTTTAATTGTTATTATTTTTTATGTGCCTTCTTTGTTGCTTTTGCTTTTATAAAATATATACGCCATATTTATTTGTAGTTAAAAGTTTTACATACAGCTGTTTACTTTTGGTATCAAAAAATGTATAAAAAATGTTTAGGCTTAACAAATTTAATTTGGTTTCCCCTCTTTTTGTTTTTTTTTTTTTGTTTGGTTTTTGTATAAATCTGGCTTAAAAATTGTAATGCACATTTTTTTTTTTTTAGAAATTACTACAAATTTCGGTGTCTTTTTTTGTTATTTTTTATATTGAACAAAAAAATTGTGTTTCATTTTTTTGTTAGCGCTTTGCATTCAGACATATTTATTTTCAAGCTTTTCGATTTTCTTTTTCTTCTTTTTTATATAAATATTAATACCCTGCAATCGTAAAATAGTTAAAAAGGGCATATGCATTTATTAAAAAACTTTCGAAATACTCTTCACGCTATATTCTTTGATGCCTGGAAGTACATCTATACAATATATCCGGAAATATCTTGGTTTATAATAATAGATAATTTTAGATCTTATATGCTTGACAGGTAACACGCCATACCGAATTTTTGTAACCTTACTTTCTTCACAATTCTCCATTACAATTATATTTCTTATATTTTTAAAATATTATTTTATAGACTCATCCATATTTAACTTAATTCAACTCATCTGGTTTTAAGCCATTTACCATTTCTAGAAAACTTAATTTAAAGCATAAGCGAGTCCGAAAAGAGGTAAACAAGGGTTTGGGAGAAGAAGAAGAAAACTTAATTTAAACAAATGAAATAATTTTAAACGTTTCGGTCAATAACGCATTTATCCTTTAAAAACAAGTATTTTGTTCATGAAAAGTTTTGAATCAAAATATTCGTCAGAATATTCTGTCGAAATGCGCTAGTGCACAAAATAGGAAAAGAAATGAACTCTTTCAACCTCATTCCAATCAATTTCGTTCATGAAAATATTTTGGGTTTCTTTTTTCCTCTTCAAATAATAATTTTAAAAAAAAATAATGGTATTTAATAAAATTTCAAAACTCTTGCCGTAAGTCCATATTTTCTTTACTTTAAAAAAAAGGATCATCTATGAATTGGACACAACAAAATCAGAAGTTATGCCACCTAATCGGAATTTTCGACCACTGCGCAATGTTCCATTTTTTAATTCTTCTCAATAGGTCTGAGCGTCTAAGCGTCGAACCTGATCTGATACTAACGCGACTCAAATTTGATGGAGTAGTGCTAAGATATCAAAAAAATCTGTTGCGGAAAAAGTTTTTGTATCTTATTTAGGCTCACCCTTTAAACCAAGCTATTCCCGATTTGGCAATGGAATATTTGCCCAGAACGACTAACTTCCAGATAATTTTAGTTTTCGAAATTCATAATTTCGACTTTGTTTTTTGTTTTCAATTACGTGAAGAGTGTTTAAACTTCGGTGCTCCGAAGTTAAACATAATATCATATTCTTCTCAGCTGCTTTTGGCCTTTGTTTGCTACAATTAACTAAATGGCAGCGTCCAATTTTGACGTCCAATTTCAACGCCTGGCCGTGGCATGCAAGCCAAGCCATTTATAAATGTTATAAATGAGTCACAAAACTGCATGACGTCTATATACTATGTATATAATATATTGTATATATATACCACTCCACTGCACTTTACTGTTTCCAACTAGGGCTACAACTAGGTCTAGGATCTAGGGGGTAAAAAATGTGAACTGTAAACAACTTTAACACTAATTAAGTTTTGCAACCTAAAAATTATTCAGCGCGCCAGGACGTCGCGAGTCGTATGTGCTGCACCCTTACCCAACTGTCTGCCGCCTGTCAGCGACTTAGTAAGCAATGCGCCCCAGATGCGAGGCATGCAACGAGGCCGGCTCAGAGCTGGGCAGCTCGCCGCAACGTTGCAACCAGTGCCAGGCATTGCTACACAACACACCGACTCGGGCCAACATTCAGAAGCAGTTGCTGCGACGCTTCGACGTCACCAGCGCGGCCGCGTTCTATGACTTGCTGAGCTGCGGCTTGGCAGCGCGGCTGCACTTGGGTGCACGCGACTTCTTGACCAGAAAACAGGTGAGAAACTCTATGGGCGAGGGCACCTTTTGCAGGCTCTCCTCGGAGCTGGAGCTTAGCTGGCTTTCCGCATGCGAGCTGCTGCATTTAAAGCGTCCGCTGGCATTGGGTCCAGTTTCCAATGCATGACGATAGTAGTTCTTGCAACACTTCTTGGACAGATTATACATGCGTACGGTACGGTCTATGTTCTCATCATCCTCATCAGCGCCTGCCTTGAGATTCAGCCCCAAACCGCCCACGCCCACATCATGCGAATTGGATTTGACCATGCTGGCAGTGCGGTGTGCGGCGGCAGCGGCAATGGCTGTGGCTGCCTGTGTCGAGGTGCTGGCATAGGCCGTAGGTGACAGATTGTCGGTCAGGTGAGTGCAACTAAGCTGCTGTTGCTGCGCTCTATCATCAGCATATTCATCGTCATCGACGGCTACCTCCTCCAGATTGTTTTGTGTATCATCGTAAAACTTGTAGCTACGATAGCGTGCATGACGATCCTGCATCCAGTCCGTGCTGGCGGGCAGCGACAGCTGTATAGTAGGCGTGCGATAGTATTGACGATGCGGATGAAAGCCCAGCCCAAAGTCATCCATATACGACTGGGAGTTGATGTTGTCCAGCTCGTCAGCGACGCTGAGCAAAAATGGCAGCGTCGACATGGTTTCCTTATAGATTGCGCGCTGTATTTCGAAGAATCTTAAAACCTTTTGTTTTTTGTCTTTTGCACTAGTGCATTTAAAGTTTTCACCCAAAAATTTAGGTATCTGTATCTATGCTATGGCGCAGCACAAATACAAACACACTTACAACGACAACGACAATAACAACAACAACGACACCAACTCGCACTCACACTCTGGCACAGACGGACACTCTCACACGCGCACGTACAACGTATAGTTACTTGTTTACTTGTTGTTTTTCTTTTTTGTCCGTTTCGGTTTTTCTCTGTTTTGGTTTTTCCCGTTTTTTCAACTTTTGCTCCGCTCTGGGCCAACTGCACTGACTCGTTGTTTGGTTCGAACTGAAATGCATTTTGCTTTAAAAAAGAGCCAAAACCCACGACTTGTGATTATGTTGTGCGCTGAGAACGAAGCTGATAATGATGAAACTCCTTCGTTAGCGCTCTCTCGCGTGCTCTCTGTTTTGGTCACGCGCTCAGCGCAGGAAAAGCCGAAGCTGACACACGAAGTGCACTGAAAAACCCAACAAGCCTTACACCGCCTCCCACCACCCGCTGTACTATAGTTTTTGGAGCTACGCTTGGTTTATGTTTTGATTTTGCACGTACAACGCGGCGTATGCGTATCATTATGTTGTGTATGTGGTTGTGTTGCTCTCTTTTCTCTCTCTTTTGTATGTGTGCGTATATATGCTGGCTTTAAGGGCTTTCTTTGCTCGTTTTTCGCGCTTTATGGTCATTAGTATAATTTTTTTTCTTACAACTGCTGCTGCTGCTGCCGCTTTTTTGGCGCTTGATTTGGCCTCCAGCGCAGCTGTCTCAATGGCCACCAAAGGCTGCAGCAGCAGCTGCGTCTGCCTGGGGGCATGCAACCAACGAAGGACAAACCTGCAACCTGCAGCTATGAAACTGTGCGTGTATGTAACTGTGTGTATGTTTGTATGGCTGTGGGTGGCAGTATTGTGTGTGTGTGGGAGAGGGGGGGCGTCGCGTATGCGAAATTCTAGTGCGCAATAATTCATTTGATGGCATTTTGTGAAGGTTTCGGGTATCGTATTTCAACTGTTACAGAAGAGATTAATTTGATAGGTAGGACACATAAACTACAACTACTCTTTGTATATAAAAGACAATCTCTCAACTTGTTGTTACATGTTAGTATAAGGTATGTTTTAGAAAACTATAAAATGCTAAAATTATTTCACTTAAAAAAATTAAATTGCTTAACTTACTCATTCTAGTTAACATAACCCAGCCTAACCAAAAAATTATAATTTAATAATTTATATGAAAAAATATCCATTTTGTTAGTAACGAGGCTTGCAAAGAAATTGTTGTACTGTATTAGTAACAAATATTTTATAATTGGACAGATATGATATATGGGTTTTTCTGTGTTTGTTTAAGATAGTTCAACTATCATTTTGTAAATTCAGGAACACGTTTTGCTAATTAGGCAATTATAAGTTCAATATACTCGCTTGTATCATCACTTCCAAGTCCTTAAAGTAAACTACTTGAGAAGCAATGTGAAAAAAGTAAAGGTAATATTTTTAAAATTCCTAAAATTTTTGGAATGATATTTTTAGAAATGAATTACTTCAGAAAACTACCATTTGTATGCACATTAAGACTTTGTGTTCTCAAAAAAAATCTTTTTATATTTCTAGGTTTTTTTGATTATATGCAAACTTTAATAATTTCAGAAATTGTTTATTTTATGAATTTTTATTTTTTTTATATTTTTATAAACTAATTGGAGTAAATAAATTGCAGATTTAATGAAACAAAAAAAAGTGTTTAGCATGAGTGTTCATAAGCCAAAAATTACAACATTTTTATACCCTGTACCCCTAGATTTGTGCAATGTATATAACGGACAGAAGGAGGCGTGGCAGACCCCAAGTCCTTTATACCAAAATGCTTATCATAACCTCGGGTAGCGATTGAGCCATGTCCGTCCGTCCGTCCGTATGAACGCCTAGATCTCGGAGATTATAAGAGCTAGAGACACGAAACTTTTCCTGGAAAGATGAAGTTTGTTGAATCATGTCAATATCTTCCCCCGTTCCCCCGCAGTAGAGTTTCGCGGTTCTTAGCCACACCGTTTAATATTTTCATCTGAAATTTAACAGAGCGATGCGTTGTGGTTACATGCATCTGTGTGTAAAAAATTAACAAAATCGGATAGTTACAGCAAAAGTTATAGTCAAAAATGTACAAATTTCACCACCCTTGCCTATAAACTGCGTCAATATTTGACTCCTCGTAATTATGGTTACAAGTGACCTAGAATCACAATTTTTGGTAAGCTGATTCATGTGGCTCTAATAAACAAATCCACATCCAAATTTTATCGATGTCGTCCCCCCACCCCCCGCAATCGATTTACCGTGCTTTCTCCCACACCCCTCTACATACCAACTTGAAACTTACCCCATATACTTTAAATAAATTCTTTGACGTAATATTCAAGTTTCATCAAAATCGGTAATAATTTAGGGAACTTATGGGTATAAATATCGAATTTCACCAAAAAAAAAAAATTCCAATTGGAAAGTTCTTAGAAGGAATATGCAGGAAAAATTTTTTCGAGACAAAAGGTACAGGGTATTCCACTGTCGGGCACCGCCTCGACTGTACCACATATTTGTTATTATATTCCTATCCACATTTCAGAACATCTTCTTCTTCTTAGCTTAACAGTCCAGGGTGGACCATAGCTTCATCAACAATCTTCCTTCATTTCACTCTATCTCTCGCTTCATCTTTCCAATTGCGAATGTTCATCGTCTTCAAGTCTGCCTCTTTTTCTTCCTCCTATTGGACGTAGAGTAAACATCACTTGTTCCAAATATATTGAGCACACAATAAATGAGAATTTAAAAGCCTGGCATTATTTTAATTTATATCGAAAGTATATTTTATTTCATAAACAAATATTTCAAAATTATTTAAAATTTTATTTTTCAATCTTTAGTGGGTTCGGAAAATTCAAAGTAAGTGCATTCTGCAATTAACAAATAATAAAAATGATGCATATTAATCAATAAGTAAAAATATTTTAGAAAAATCTTTCTTTATTTAGTTATAATATATTATAAAAAAAATATTAAAAAACTATTAAAATGTATTAATTGCTTTAAAAAAAAACAAATCGGATTGGGTTGATTAGCAGCTCTTTGTTGCAATAAGTGATCCAATTCATTACATACTAAAAATTCATCAATCATCGTCCATCTCTATTGCATCCGAATGACCTCGAGAATTGTCAATTTCAAGTTCATTACATAAGCAAGTGCTTGCACAATGCTTTTTCTAAATAATTTAAATCTTAAATCAGCTGTACAGATCTTAAAATCCAATTTACCTGGCTAATCCCTGGAGAATTTACATACTCAATTCCATCAAGTCATGGGGTCAACTATCTTACATGCACAGCAATTAGACAAAATGTTGGCACACTTATATACATAAGTGCACTATGTGGATATATAGAGCTACACACACTAGGATAGTAACAACATGTTTGTATGAACATCTTAATGTGAAATATAACCACAGGCAAATTACAATACGAACCGAAGCATGAATACCCTACAATAGAACGAAGGATATTAAGAGGAACTTTTTTTACTAAAATCGGTCTATGCAGTTGTCCCATAAATCTTTTCTATATATTTTCTCTATAAATCGAAACCTAACTCCTCTATACAAGATTTTCCAGCAATACAGTTGTCAGCTTGTTTTTATTTACATTAGAATTTTTTTTCAAGAACTTGCTAAGAGTAATTTTGTATAGATAAAGAAATATTGACCAAGCCGTGAATATGAGCATTGAAGGTAAATAATAGTAAAATGTTTTTCTAAATACATATTTGAGTATACTAAACTAGCAAAACTTTTTTTTTATACTAAAGATTTTTTTTCGAATTGTTTCATAATGCAAAATACTAACAGAAATTTTTTCCATTGTATTTTCTGTATTGTCAAGCCATTGAGAATGAATAAAAAATATGGGGATCCATTTTTTTTTTTGATTTTAATTATATATATAATTATAATTATAATAACCTTTCAAATATTTTAAACAAATAATAACAAAAATAATATGGACACTTAGTCAAATAATTTTTCATCCAAAGATTTCTCAATATTTTTTTGTTGGGTAGTCATCTAGTACAGTAAATCTAGAGTTTCATCTTCAAAAAAGATATCATGCAAAAACCGTAACAACATATGTATATTGTCAGGGCGCGGTGCCACGCCCCATATCCACAAATACGAAAACTCGGTTTCAGACTTAGAACAAGGTGCCTAACGATCCCTGAAAGTTACATCCATTAAGTATTTTTTTCCCTTAAACGCCTTTTTTACTACGAACACAATTTTTTTTTTTGTTTTAAATTTTTCAATTTCTTTTATAATTTAATTCACTAAATAGAATAAGTGACATTTCTGGTTCATTTGTTTTTTTTATTTGATTAACATTTTTACTCAAAACTAGCCAGGAATTACACCCTTATTTTAAAAGGATAAAAGTTTATCTCTAAGAAATTCAGGAATTATGACTTTTATCAGTTTCTTCGCACATTATGCAAATATAAGTACTTCAATAAAACAGAGAATGATGTACTAGAAAGCCTTAAAGAAAACTTATAGTATCCACTGTAAGAGTATATGCAAACTTCAATTTAGACACACACACACACGCATACACAAACACACATGCGCTCACATACTTATATGATACTGACAAACACTTAAGGTCCTTTGGTAAGCGCCTGTCGTTGCTGGCAGTTGGTGCTCTTTGTTGTCGTCTAGCTGTTTCTTTTGTTTTTTTTCAGTTGTTGTTGTTTGTGGTTGTTGTTGTAGTTGTCTATGGTCGTTACCGTTGTGCCAGTTATTGAGAGCAATAGACAGGCAACTGCAAACTGGAACTGACTGAGCGCACACTGAGCTGTGGCATAAATCTTTTAGCACTTTATTTGACATACTTTTCCAATTCTCCTAAAGCGAGCCAGTCAGTCCAGTTGGCCTGAGAGCCAGTTCAACAGTCTGTCATTCAGGCAGTCAGTCAGTCTCTACGTTCTGCTAGTCATTCACATGCTCATCAATCGGGCACTCACATTGCCACCAGGCGCTGATGTCCATGCACCTTAAAGAGCCTTCAGACGATGCCAACAACAACAACAACAACCATCACGACAACGATAAGCGCCTTCTAACTGTTGTTGCCCGACTTAACTGGGCTTAGACTTTCGTAGTCTGCTTTTGTGCTGCTTGAATGCATTTGCTGCTCTCTCGTACTCTCTTTCTGTCTCTCTGTTCTAGGCATATGTATGTGTTTAAGGGAGTGTGCTTGTATATGCTAGTACGTGTGTGTGTGCGAGTGGGTTTTCCTTACAATGACTGATGTGTTTTTTTGTACTCTGCCATGGAGAGTATGTAAATATATAAATAATAATAATACAAATATGATGCTCAAATATTTGGCCCTTGGTTCGAAAAGTCTAATGGAAAGAAACTTCGGGGTATTGTTGTAAGTGCTGTAATTTGTATTGCATAAAGGGGTCTAAGGCAGTTCGAAATATTTCGCACGGAATTGCAAAACTTTATATAAAAAAAAAATCCCATTTGAGATATCCCATTTGGGATTTTTTTTTATATGAAGTTTTGTCATTCCGTGCGAAATATTTCGTACTGCGTATAGGCCTTAAGAGTTGAAAAATGTATATATCTAACTTTTATTTATTTTGTAAAATTAAAAAAAAAATCGATATACATTAAATAATTAAATAATTTTAACATCTATAGGTTTTTTTTTCTTAAAAATTGTGGACTACGGCGAGAGTGATGTGCAATAGTTTTACTGTTCCTGAAAAAAACTTCATTGCCAAAGAGGTATATGGAAACTTCTGGGGAGTAGAATATACAAATTATTTTAACATTTTTGAAATTCTATACAATTTAACCGATATGGTTTTATATTTCAAAACTACGGGGGCCGTTCCAGAATTAGCTGACTTAAAAAATGTAACATATTTTAATTTCGGTCAAGGACATGTCCGTACTCAAAAAATGATTTACTTTTATTTAACATGTTTTTTTTGTTACGTTATCGGTGAAATACTTCGTTAAAAAGAATTTAAATTTTTATTAAAAGAAATTTGTACCTCAATAAAAAAAATTAGTAAAACGAATTGTATACAATTTAAATCTTGAAAAAAAAAATAGTTATTCTATTACGTCGCGACGCATCGATCGTGAGTACATTTTGTTTCGACATAGTCAATTCGATTGAGTCAAAATTATTGAAGTCACAAGCAATCAAAGTCGACAAAAGCTGACATTTCGACCATTTTACAAAATTGCTTTTTAAACAAAAAAAAAAATTTTAACCTTTGAGCTGAAAGAAAACTCTTTTACGAAGATTTCGAGCCTAAGATCTTAAAAATCGGGTAAGAACTGTAGATGCTATGGAACCATGTACGAAAGTTCCAATTTTCACTCAATCACACTTTAGTACGAAAAAAAAATTTTTTCACTTAAAGCTTTTCGTTTGCGTCCTCACGAATTTGCATCCAGCGGTACGCGTGATTTTTCGTACATGATTCCATAGAATCTATAGATCTCACCCGATTTTGAAGATCTTAGGCTCGAAATGTTCGTAAACAAATTTCTTTCAGCTTAACAAATTTAAACATTTTGTGCACGTGGTGTTCACAAATAAATGAAAACAGTACCCAAAAAAATGTTTTTCGAAAAAATCCTAAAAACGGTTTTTAAGAAAAAAAAAAATTAATGTAATTTTCGTGACATTCCAAAATTCTATTAAAATACACTTTTATACGGAGGTTCATTTTTCGTGTAAGCTAGTGTTATTTATTGGCGCTTTATGTCCACATTGGTTATTTAAATAGAATTTATAAAATATCGAAAAAGCTATGTAAAAAGGAAGCTTTGACACTAATTGCCCGAATTATCCTGATAAAGTAAAAGAAAAGTATATGGTTAATGAAAATAATTGTTTTTATTCTCCATATGCTTAAATTCTTACAAATCAAACGGACTTAAGGAATACAAATTTTTCTTCATTTTACAATATTTTGGTTTTGAAAACCAAAGAGCTACAACACTAGTTTACACGAAAAATGAACCTTCCTAAAAAAGTATTTTTTTAGGGTAATTTGGAGTCGAGAAACACGAAAATGGCAATTTTTTTTTTTTTCTTCTCTTATTATTTCTGTTTTGAACAAAATTTTGTATCGACATGAAAGACGAAAGATATTGGTTTGCTCTTTCCAGTGATATATAATATGTACAGATTAATTAAAAAATTTCGAAGTTACAGGCAATAGTTTTGTTCACGAGATATTGAGGAATAACTCATAAAAAACATATTTTCGAAAATATCTCGAAAACGGTGCTTAAGCAAAAAAAAAGGGTTGCCATTTTCGTGTTTTTCGACCCCAAATTACCCTAAAAGGTCTTTTTTAGAAAGGTTCACTCGATGACCCTTAAATTTGTAAACTAGTGTAATTATTAAAAATTTTAAAAAACTTCCAAAAGTGAGAAAAGATTGTATGCTCAAAATAAATTTTCTCTTGAATTATGGTACTTAATCAAAATTTTGAAGTCTAAATTGATTTGAAAAAGTCTCTGTAGTAGGTTTGTACTATTAACTCACAACTCACTCACTCTCCCTCCTTTTTTTTTTTATTCCTTTTGCAAAGCCTTGTTTGTTTGCTCGCATGTCATTTAAGCCAGTTAATTGCATTTTAAGCCTTTTGTTTTTGTGTATTCTACTTTCTCTTTATGTGTGTCGCTGTGTGTGTGTGTGTGCCTGTATGTTTGTGTAAAACTCTTTTATTTGTGTTTGCTTTTCTGTTTGTGTGAGTGTGTTTGTGTGCTTACATGAGCATAAACAAAGTGTTTGCCCTGAAGCATATGTAGAACGTGGGGGAGCATTTACTTATTGAGTGCACAAATAACGCATACGCCCCGTTGGCCATTATTTATATGTGCAGTATAACTTGGCGTGCGGCAATTGCAGCTATTTGTTGCCGGCATAATAAAAATTCGTATCAAATGCTTGCCACATAAATAAAATTATACCGGCCGGCGTTGAGGTTTTGGTAGAAATGCAGCCATCATTTACTAAACCAAGTCCGTGCAGCTGTTCTAGCAGCTGTCCTTGTGCCACTTGCAAACTTACCGATTGAACTGACTAACTGACGGAATGGTTCTAGCCCTGGCTGTCTGTCTGTCTATCTGTTGGTCTGAGTGACGTTTCGTATCAAATTATCTATAAATTGTAGGCACGCCATATCGACAACTATTTGCTGAACAAGAAGTCAAAGGATATGCTAAGCCGTGTGTGCGCGTTAAGTTGCATTTGATTGTTCTGCTTAGCAGGACAGAGGAGGAGTCGTGGTTACGAAAGGAACGCAATCTCATGGCGTGTGAAATTTTATATATCATTTTGACAGGTCATAAAATAGAGGCGCCTGCATGCGAACTACTTTCAGCCAAATTTCGCAGCTGTTTTTTGCTTTAGGCCATAGCTGAGAGTGTATTGTTTGTTGTTGTATCTGTGTGTGTATGTATCTGTGTGTTGGCGTAGGTCGTCTTTAGACTGGCAACTTGCAATCAATTTGTAAAACACGGCCCGCTGCCTGCCAAGTTTTCTTTTTTCATTTTCATTTTCCTTATTTTTTATTTGCGTTTCCTACCATTTCCCTCCAAAGTATTTGCTTGAGATTTGAATTTAATTTTCAGGTCAAGCACCAACGTTGTGTGTGTGTACATATAGTATATTTGCTGTCTATGAATGAGCGCCTTAGTGTGCGTGTGCATGTGTGTGTGTGTGTGTGTTTGTATATAGGTCGTTAGTCAAGAGGCCGCACTTGTGACTCTGCAAAAACCGTGCAAAACAAGAAATTTTTTTCACATAAATACATATTTAAATATTTAAATTGCTATATCGACATGTGGTTAATACAAAATTTATAAACATATTTCAATTATAAACAAGTTAAGTGAAAATGTTGCACTGCAAGCTCATAAAATTTATCATTTAGTTTGATGCAGTTTATTTTGTGTAAATGTTTAAAAATGTATAAAAAATAATTTTAATTTTATTCATTGAATGGCAAAACTAAATTTTAGCAAAAATTTGCACACTGCATCTGAATCTATTTTTTTTAATATCTAGACCAAAGTCAAGGTAATCAGCTTGCTAAGTAGGTGCATACCAAATAACCAAGCTGTTTTAGCCAAAAAACTAACTCTGACCAAGTTGAGATTACCAACGGAAACGTGAATATAAAGACATAAAAATTTCAAAAAAAAATAGAGCTTTCTAGCTAAAATTGGCAAAACAAAAAAGAACATGAAAACCATGTCCTAAGAATCAGGCTTAACAGCACCCATTACTGGGGACAAAAGGCTTTTTTTATTTAAATAAATTTATTTATTTAGAACTTTTGAAAAATGTGGGCTTACCTTCTACATTGTTTTAATTTTTTTATGTTAATTTTAATTAATTTTCCTTAGGTATTTAAATTTACTTGCCTTTGCATGGCTATATATAAATTTTCGACCTTGTTTTTTGCTAAAACACATATTTTATCGCCTTTTTTAGATAATGTTTTAAGTCTCTAAAAAAAAAGTAATACGTCATTTAGGCTACGTTACATTTAATTTAAGTTTTAACACTTCATTATCAAATCATAGTAAGATATGCTGGGACTCTAATTTTGTGGCTCGTGGCATACTTTGCATTAGAAAGCATACCAAAAGTAAAGCGTACAAGGGTTCCGTCAATGCCGATATAAGCCAAACTTATGTTATCACTTAGCATTTTATCCGCTCTTCAATCAATGTATGAACATGCCTCTAACATTTGCTGAAATATTACTCATACGCAACCTTTCAAATAGCGGCTTGTTGGTTTTGCCTTTGGCTAAAATGAAAAGTTCGTCTAACTGATTAACCTAACTCAGACGCTGCGCTTTGAGCCGGCTTTGCTTTTGGCATTTGTTTAATATTTAAAGCTTTACATTTTTGCACAACAACTAATTCAACAACAACAACAATAATAATGTTAACAAAAACAACAGCAGGCGTAGCAGCGGCAGCCAAAAGCAATTTATATTAACAACAGCAGCAAAGCAAAAACGTGTCAAGTTCAAAAATACAAAAAAAAAAAAAAAACAAAAAAAAAAAAAAGCTTCACCTGGTGCTCTTTTGAGTGCCTGTCGATGTTGTTGTAGTTGTTGTTGTTACAATTTTTTACATACATTTGGGTCAAAACATGTGAAACGAACCATGATTTAGTTGCATCTTGTAAGCTGAGTCATTTTTAACATTTTATTTATGTTGCCAAATTCTGATAAAAAAATATGCTGAAATAAAAATATTTTATTTTTAATATGCATAAATTAAAAAAAATTTTAGATTATATTGTACATTTTTAATCAAAAAATCCATGAACAAATATTTTTAAAAATTTGAAATAATTTTTCTTATTGAATGCAAAAAAAATGGACTTGATTAAAAGTAATCAATTCAATTACGAAAAGGTTGACAAAATTTATACTAAACCTCGCTGCAAATATTTATATGCTATATAAAAAAATATTTCAATAACAAATAATTTACTTTATTCAGCTACAGCTAGCTCTACAAAAAATCTTAGTTTTGCAAAAGAAAAAGTGCATTTAAAAACCTTGAAAATTCAAGACACCGAATTCGAAAGTGATCCGCTTCACATATTTTGCTCCATATATAAACAAACACACACAGCGCATGCAAACCTGTTAATGCGTTTGGAGTTTTTTTTTTTTGCCACTTTTTGGTAGCCCAAACCTGCACCCACGCTTCTTCAAAGAGCGCCAAAGGTAAGAGCGTAAGAAACTAAGAGTAGTTCAGACCAATGTGGCAGTTAGTATATTTGACAAAAAGCATAAATCGATAACTTTAACTATAATAAATAAAAAGCAAAGTGGAAAGCGCAAATGTTGGTTAAATTGGGTAGATAATAATTTAAATATTAGACTTAATAAAGGCAGTAATTATGAGACTAATTTAATGACATTAAGCTGTCTCGCTCTAACTTAATGTCTTAATGTTTTGCCCCCTTCATTAATTAACGCAACTCAAATGAGCCAAAAAAAAAAAAAAAACTTGCACTAATTTGCTAATGGCTTGTACACATTTTTTTATATGTAAATTACACAAAAAACTGACAGCTAACTTCAAAAAAAAAATAAGCATTGCTCATCATTACAACAACAGCAACTACAACAAACTAAGTACAACAACAACTATTTAACAGCTAGCGCGACGGGGGCGCAGCATCATTAAAGGTGCCAAAAGTTAACAAAGCCGCAGTCCGCAAAGCGAAGCTGCCACACTTAAGTGAGAAAAAAAAGTTTATACTAAGTCGCCGAAGTTTATATGCCCTTCAGCAAAAAAATAGTACAGACAGATTGTAGAAAATTAAATCAAAATTGGGACTCTTTTTTTTTTTTTGTATATAAAACAGAACAGATCAATCCCTCGACTTCCAATCTTGTCATGCCGACCTTGGGCTTATATACCAAATTTTTGGTAAAAAATCTATAATTGTTTATACGGACTAAAACGTGTTGAATTTAATAATGATAGCACGCCCCATTTGTCTACGCCTACCTCTTCCGTCCATAAAAGAACACATTGCGTATACGTAATTTAATTTAAAAGTTTGTTATTATTGATTGCAAACTCAAAATTTTGAAAACAAATGTATTAGTACTTTTTTCGCTTCGCACCCCAACCCCGTTCTAACTACCTTATTTATTTACATTATCGTAAATTCCGCAAATTTTTAAAGGGTTGCACTCAAATCGATTTCATTGAGGCATCTTGGGATGTACCACATTTTGCGTTGTTTTTCAGTGGTGAAAATGAAGAAAGATGGTTTGCCGGCACCGTGGTAGAAATCTTCATTGCTTCATTCAGATCACAAATATTTTTGAATTGACCTTACGATTTTTTAATCGTCATTACGAAACCAAGACGAAACGGAAATCTAAAGCAAAAATGCATTGTGGGATTAAAGATACTCTCGGAAAAATATCTTCCTCATCTTCTAATGAGTTAAAAAATTTAATTAGATAGTTGCTTCATCTTTATATTGGAATAATGATTCGATTTTAAATTGTAAAGTTTATGAAATCTTGCTTTTTTTTTAAAAAAAAAAAAAAGGCCACGTTGACTTCAAGCAGAAAAGCAATAGAATAGAAAGGCTAACATCACTGCACTATGGGCACGGAATACCATATTTGAAACAAAATCTTTTAGAAAGATGAATTTTGAGAGATTGAATGTTATAAGTATTAAGTAAGTTGTGCGATCCAAATATCTGTTGAAAAGAAGCCTGCTACAAAATGTTAAACAGTTTTTGAGTTAGATTCAAAAATAGTTTGCGAGTCAATCAAAAAAAAAAAAAAATATAAAACCATCAATCTATCTGCTATACAGAATTGTTAAAAATTCTCTCAGTTCGCTCAGGAATGGTTATTATAGAATTCCACTTGTACTATGTTACACTCTAAGTTATAATGTTCGGTGTGATCGCGATAACCATCACCACGTTTATCAGGTCTCCAACCATGATCAGTGATTGCCATGGCTCGAAAACACGTGTCAACACCACAGAGTAATTGTTCCTGCAAAGCAAATCTACCGCCTCGCCTACGCCTTCATCTTGTTACAAACGTCATCTAAAATGCTCTATCATTACCACTCACAGCAAGAGTATTACAACTAAATCAAGGCATTCATTGAAACTCTCTTTCTTTTGTGGTCTTTACGCTCTGCATCGGCTGTCAACATTGCGCTCAATTTTTAGTTTCGTTTATTGTTGTTGTTAATGTGACTCTGCTCGTTGTGTTTGTTGTTGGCTCTGCCTTACATGGCTTGGCGCATGCTTCGCTGGCTCTGCAGATAGTTCGAGTACTTTGCTCGCTCGCTCTCTTTTAGGGCCTGTAAACTACTCAGTGGCATCGCAGCTTAAACTCTGCAGCTTGAAGCTGTCTCTTGGCGAGTGTGTGTGAGTGTCTGTGTCAGCATGTGTGTGGTGCACTTGAGTTGAACTTTGGCAGTCGGTTTTGGGTATTCATAGCGGCACATTGCACAAAACGCACAACGCGCAACGACAAAAAGCTTGAAAAAAATAATTTAGTTAGTTTTGGTGTTGTACCAAAAGCCCAAGTGAGTCTGGGTATCATTAAGCGTCTGAAACAACTCAATTACAAAGTGAAAATTATTTTACTAGCGATTTAGAGCTTCCATTTTCCGTTTGATTTTTGGCTTTCGCGTGCGGCACAAAGTGTAATAAATGTGCGCGATTTTATCGAATTGCGCGCGGCACGCTAATCCTTAGTGGCGCAAACACACACAGATACTCACACACATACACACACGTGGTTTTGATAACATCAGCTACATATAACGCTTACGTTTTATATGCCGAGCCAAACCAATAAAAAAGTGCCGCAATTATCCTGCCGTGTCACTTGCAAAACACAACGCGTTCAGCTATACGTAGCAGCTCCCTAAATAAAAAATAAAAGATTTTTAAAATATATCGTTTTTATTTTATTGACATTGCGACCTAATTAAGTTAAAATTGTGGAATTGAATTTTAATCAAATTTTTTTTTTTAAATAAAACAGCTGAGCAGTAGCAGCAGCAGCAACAACAACAACAACAAGCTTTCACTGCTACACTTTGCCTGTTCGCGTTGCGCCCCAAAATACGCTTGCCCTCAACAACAACAGCAACAACATTATTAACACCCTAGTTGGCCAAAAACTTGTTTTTTGCGCTTGTACTATGGCAAAATAAAAAAGAGCAACAGCAAAAAGCATAATATAATAATATATTTTATATACACATATGTGCTATATATGTATAAGCATATATATATATAAAAACAATAACCACAGCAACAAACCAAACGACATACAACAACGCATCCAACTTGTTTATTTCAAAATATAACAAAGCAAGCAAAACCCGAAAACGAGTATCTTATAAATAGTGCGCTTTGTTCACCATAAACACACTCACTCTCTCACACACACACAAACGCACACACACTTCAAAGATACACCAATAACAACAAAAAACACCGCATCAGCTGCTCGCCTCTTCAAAACTTAACCTAGGTCAGCATCATCATCAGCGAACACCCCCCAAAAAAAAACCAACCCATCAATCTAAAAAAAACCAAACTATGAGCCATATTTGAAGTCTATCTGAAGTCCAAAATCCAAGTGTAACCTAACAATTGCAGCTAACGGCATTCCAATCGTGACCAATGAACACAGCCGCTCTTTTGTTTTCTTACCGGCTTCGTTTCTTTTAACTTGAAAATGTTCAAAATGTTTAAATTTTTACACTGGTCGCTAATAGTTAGCGCCTTGGGCGCCATTGTGGCCGTGCTGGGCGCCTACTGTGGCTGGATTTTATTCCCAACAATGGTGCACAAGAAAGTCGAACAGGTGAGTACAATCTGAAAAGAGAATTTTATAGTAAAAATTGATCTAGGTAACGAAATCAAACTTCTCAAAAGTATCTATATAAACTGTATTTTAAAGATAAATAGATACAAGTTCTATATATTAGCTATAATGACTTTACACGATATTTTTCAAATTATAATGGCATAGAATTTTGAAAAAAAGTGCAAGAAAATAAAAATTCCAATGTGAATTGATTGAAAGACAATCGAGAATATAACTTATTTCCACGAGCAAGAGCATATTAGGAGACGGGAATGCAAGTAAATTCTCAAGTTTATACATTTGAATTTAGTTGAGTCTTATATCTACAACTATGTCTTTGAAAATTCAAAGTTACAATTGACATCTGTTTATAATATAAGTTAATAAAAATAATATCATTGAAAAACTACGCATGGAATTTTTAAGAAAGTATTTATTTTCTTAAGCACATACAAAAGTTGTCACCTTTGAAATATTTGCATTGCTCTTGAGAAAGTATCTAACATGCCTTTATATACTTAGTCGATTCCAAAGTGTCAAGCCATAGATCAATAGTTTTCGTTAAGCTCACGCTTAAGGCAAATCACATCACGTTGCCATTGACGTCACATTTCAATACTATACCTGAAAATATGACAACTCGAATATTCTGGACCATGGCATAAATAGTATTTTGTTCATCAAACAATGAATCATTTTTTCATTAAAAGAGGCTTGACCTAAGGCTTCGTTAGCTCGTTGCGAAATCTGATATCGAACTACATGCACGTTATATTAGATAATCGAAAACTACACTGCGTGCAACATTTTCAATCGATTACCATTAATTACCCAATTGAGTACATAGACTATGCACAAATGGCTTTTTATTAACGAGATAAAAAGTTGGCTTGGACTGGGCTACTATATAACTAAGTGTTATACTAACTTTTGTACAGTAGTTCTGACGGAGTCCCTTTGTTTAACTGGGCTTAGGCAGACCATTTGTATTGGCCCCAGTATTCATCCTTAAATTCATCCTCTAGAGATTAGTTGAAGTAAAAATTGCGATTGTAAAACAGAAAACATGGAGTGTATGATGCTTGTAGAGTATTAAATTCATCTGTTAACAGTTCTCTCTTTGTAGTTATTTACGTTAGCAACAAGATAGAGAAGAAAGCTGAGAGTTCGACTGCCACATTTCTACACTTAACATTGAGTTGAATTCCCAAATTTTTGCAAAAGGTCAAGAGAAGCTTAAAAAGAGCAGAAACTTGATGGATTAGATAATGATAGGCTCATCAAATTTACACAAGATTTTTGATCGATCTGTCCAAGCCTACTTTTAACGCTCATACAACGCTACATTGCGTATACGTAATTTTATTTAGCTAATTTATAACTTTTGATTGCACACTCAAAATTTGTGAAGAGAAATATGTTTTTATGATCAAATATCGAGTGGATGGCCCTAGCAGCTAGCTCTTTTTTCTCTTTAGTTATTATATTATATTTTTTTATGTACATATAATAATTAATATAAATAAATAAATGAATGAGCTTAAGTAAAGTTTCATAATATTTATAATAATAATATTTTATTTTTTGAATGTACTTTTGGTGATTTTTTTAGTTACGTTTTTGTTGTCGCAAGTATTTTGCTGTACAATTTAGTCTAAAAGTTTTTCTAAATTCCTTTTGTTTTGAAGCCTTACTTTTAAAATGGTGGCGAATTTTAACCCAAACTTTTCAACCAAGTGTTAATAAAGTTTTGAAATAAACACTTCAAAGAACATTTTGATATAAATGAAAGTAAGTTTTTTATATAAATTAGCTATTTCTGGGGACAACACAAAGATAATCACCACAATAAAATCATTATACAAATATTCGTCCACGTATTTCACCAAAAAGCAGGCGTTAGACTTCAATCCCCAAGGCAGCCGTAGACAAGGCAGCCCGCGTAACACCTGGAAAAGACAAGTTGAAGTCGAACTGCGAAACTTCGGGAAAAGCTGGAGTGAAATCAAACACCTAGCCCTAGACAGGGTTCAATGGAAAATATTTGTAACAGCCCTATGTTCCTCCTAGGAATTAAATGGATGAAATATATATATGTTTCACCAAAACGATTTTTTTATGTGGTTTGAAACCGAATTTTTTGTTGCAAAAGGAATCAGGATGAATCTGCAAAATAGGTTTAAAAGTGTACGCATTTTAAACTGAATTAATTTTTTAAATATTCTTTGATACTCTTAGATTCTAATTATATCAATTTCAAGTTGACTAGTTATTGATAAATAATATTAATTTTTTTTTTTTCTGAATCAACCCAAAAATTAGCTTGCAAACCTCAAACCGGGTTTTTAAATGGTCCATGTCTTGCTTAAATAGTTCATGTCTAGCATAAAAATAGAGCATAGAGATAGCATAGTCGTGGATAATTTCTCTCGAAAGGTGTGAAGCTGCGCTAACAATGAGCAAGGCAAATATGAGTATATGGCGACAGCAAAAAATTCGGATTTGGGAGCACGCAAAAACGAGTCCGAATAAAATTGTTATTTTTTTTCGTTTTTCGGACCACGTCCGAATAAGTTTTTACTACTTTTTATTATTTTCGTTGCACATAACATCATACTTTATTTTCCGTATTTCCTTAAAATTTTCTGTCCTTCCGAAGCCACGTTTTCTATTTAAAAGCTCAGGTTAAGTTTTGTGCTTTTTGACATAAACAACCAGCTGATTCTTGATCTAAATTTGCAAGCTTTCAAAAATTTCAGGGTGGACAATATTTTGCAGTTTAAGAAAATATAACTAAATTATAGATACATGACTCTTTTCCAAAAATTTGTTAATTTAACCCAATGCGCACTTGATGAAAAAATTGACTTTGTTTTAATGCACCAGCAATATCCATTATGCCGGATTATCTTTCTATAGCTGCAGAGACTTTGGTGAAATCTCGCTTTGATGATATCAATATGAGCTTCAAAAGCAATCCACAGGTTACTTTGTAAAAATACTGCTGCTCCGTCGTAGTCCCGAACTTTGGCAGCAAACTTTCTTTATCGCAAGTCATAAGAGGTTGCCAATAGTTAGGGTACGTGCTTATCTAGTACTTTGATGGAGGACTTTGCTCGTTCGATTCCCCGCGCGGTTTCAAATAGTTAGAGTAGATGCTTACCTAGTACTTCGATGGAGCTAGGGGAACCATCCATCAAAGTTGGATTAAGCGATCACTTATGATTGCTGTCGATTAAGAATTTTTGGTTATTTTCCAGAATTTGTCGTTTTTCAATGTTTATCTAAATGGGGCCCGAAATACGTCTAACAAGATCCAGTACAGTGAGCAGGTTATCTTTGCATACATATTCTGTAGACATTATTATTTTGTAATATGTATATAATGTGGGTTTTTAAGAACTTGTTGTTTAGTTCCTATTTAGATAAACTGACAGCCTCCTTATAATATACAAAAGGAATTAAGTACTTTATAAAATGATTCAATGCCAAATTTGATAATATTACATTATCAACTTTAATTTATTACATGAAAAAAACAATAGTATCTCAAATCATATTGCACAAACAAAGCATGCATTAAACGCGCTGCTATAGTTACCGCAAAAACATGAACTTTGTTTTTTATAATTATAGTATTTATAGTCTATATATGATAAAGTGAGAATTTTCCAACCCACACATCCAACACAAATTGAAATGTATTCAAAACAACGCAAGCGATAGTATCTCACAGATGCATGACAATTTGCCATAACAAAGCTGATTTATGAAATATATAAAAGCATTTAGTATCTATATGTAACATATATACTATATATGTTGCTTTTATATAGTATGCCTAGAACTTTAACAATTGAACATTTTAGGGCAAGGCTATAAATAATTTGATTTGCCAAACAGTTCTAGGACAATTCCAAGTCAAAGAATGCCGTCAAATTAAAATGCAACGTGCAACGATAAGCATAAATTTTCTTATAAAGCAGCTATGAGTTTTCAAATACTTAAAATGCAGCGCCATTAGCGCAGAATGCAATGCACAAAGAATATCCAAACTTGAAGGCCCTCTCCAAAAATTCTTGGCATCAAATAACCATACACAGTATATTAGTCAGGGCCGTATTAAAACGAAGGCCCAAGTGCCGTGGAAATTGTGGGGCTCTATAACAAGTTTCAATAGTTTCTGCCTAATACGATTTCTTTAATAACACAGAGGACCTTAATAATTTTTGGGTTGCTGAACCCTGAAGTGCTGGTGTTTGTTTTAGACATCGGATTCGGATGTAGCAATTCCAAAAACATAAAAAATAATCATCGTCGTATATAAGGACTTTTTGTGAGGTTTTTTGAGATAAGAATAGAACCAAGACTTGTTCAGCCAATTGTTTCAGCGGATTCAGCTTCAACGCGTTGAAATTCATAGGTAAATATATTCCACTAGCTATGTAATCCATGTACGTAATATATTTATAGCTACTAGATTGGTCTAATAATACCGAACATTTTAAATTTACAAATTAATTTTCTTTTCCCGTATCTAGTTGCCACTGGGCCGTGGTGCGCGCCTTAATCCGGCCCTGTATACAGTATTAATAGCTGCAAAATTTTGATATACGATTTAAAATATTTAGCAGTAAATCAAGTTAGTCACTGTGGGCGTAGCTATATCTAAAGTCAACGATAGATAGATAGAACGAGTATCTGACGCTTCTGTATGTGTCACTTAAGATACTTAGTTAGATAGAACGAGTATCTGACGCTTCTGTATGTGTCACTTAAGATACTTAGTTACTGTTGCGGCTTCAACTATTAGTCAGTGTTGACAGTTGTTTTATTTTGAGTTATTTTATCCATTAGAATGCAAACCGCAAGTTATACGTCTCTTAATGGTCCAACTGACCTGTTCAGCCTGTACTTAATTGTCTCTTAACAGCCATAAACGAAAAAATAAATATTGTTTCAAGTTTTTAAAACATTGTAAAGCACTTTTGAGACCTTGCCCATGGCTTAGCGCTATAAACTTTGACTTTGCACGCCGGAAAAACCGCTTAAAGTTTCCAACTTTACGAACTTCCAACTTAGGCATAAAGTTTCTTCCGTATGTTTTTGATATGATCTAGAATAGGTTTAACTATATTGAAAACAATTCAATGCTCGTGTGGAACATAAAACTTAATCACACGGCATTAAGAAGGTTAAAGCAGGCGCCGTCGAATGTCACACAACTAGCAAAACGCCTTCGAAACGCCTTCAAAACGCATTGAAAACGCTCGCAAGTCGCCAAGAGTAGCCAACTTGAAGGTGTTCATTGCACATAAAAATAAAATAAAAACCAAAACAATTTACACGCATTTCTATTTAAAATTCAAATGCAATCGAATAAAAAACAAATAAACAAATTTATCAACATCAATAAAAACCAACACAGAAGGTTAGTTGCGAAGGCAACGAAGTTTGCATACTCTTTAGGTAGCAAATTGCAGCAGTTTAAAGGTTAAACTTTTAATATAAAATTTTTATAAAATAGTTATATTATTATTAAGTTATTATTATGCTTTTAAGAATGTAGGCTAGTTCACGAAGGCAGTACCAAATGGTAACAAATAACCTTCAAGTACAACTTTGCTTAGATTCTAAGGTAGTAGTGGTTTGTATCCAGCAGACGCTGAACTTACAAATTGTATAAAAATTAATTTTTACTTTGCTAAAAATTTAAAAAATTTTTAAGAATAACCCCTCAGTTCAGTTCTAGTTTATATAAGCAGATAAGATAGGATCAACACATTTTATAATATTACAACAAAAAGAAAATTGAAACATTTATAGCCGATTAAAAAAACCAAAATTTTAAAAAACTTACACGTACTTCGAAAAATCATTAGGACTAAGTTAATTAAGCAAAAAAATTTAAAAAAAATATTTTTGTTTAATTTCGCTTATACTGAGCGGTTTTGAGAAATACTCTGTAAAAAAAACTTTATCTTTTGTATTTAATGTATCAAAAATAATGCGAAAATTTTCAAATTTAATATGAAATTTTTACTT
Organism: Chymomyza fuscimana; assembly: GCA_949987675.1. Classification (NCBI taxonomy): domain Eukaryota; kingdom Metazoa; phylum Arthropoda; class Insecta; order Diptera; family Drosophilidae; genus Chymomyza; species Chymomyza fuscimana. The sequence goes on from OX465089.1 coordinate 5,708,700, forward strand.
TTGATACCTTAAAGAATATTTATGAAAGACCAAACAAAACATAGAAGAAAATTTTTTTTTAACAATTACTATTAAATATAGTATAGAAGCTGCTTTAAATATTGAAGCGACAAGGCCTTAAGCTTTACGCTGTTGTCCAATTTTGAAAAGTTCTTAAAGAACTGATCTAACTCATCTATTTTATAAAAAACAAAAAATTGAATTTTAGCATCAGATTTCTTTAAAATAAAGCAAAAACTGAACAAATTATTTAATAATTTCGCATTATGCTAAAGAGATTTAAAAAAAAAATTTATGTTTATTTATACTTATGGAAAAGTAAAAAAACAAAGATTATTTTCTAAAACGAAACAATAAAATTTTTTGAGTGTTTTCGAGTGGGACGAAAGTGGTTCCCTAGATGGTTCTCTTTGTATCGTATGCATAAAAAATTTGTTGTTTTTGCTAATTGGTTTAACTTTTGTTCCAGACCAAGTGAGATATAGATTTTATGCAAAGATGCACATTTCCACTGTGACCTATCAAGGTCGAATGAAAACTTTAAAAAAATATTTATTTTTTGGAAAGGTTAATCTTAATGGCTTTAATTTCAAAAATGAGACAAGAAGTGTGTCAACAAGCAGACTAAGAGTATTGTGCGGGATTTGCAGTTTCTTTATTTTGACTATGTTACAAACAGCTTCACAGAAGCGATATACCCTTCACTGCTTTACGAGTAGCGTTAAACAATTGAAATCTCAAAGCAATTGAAGTTGTTTGACAAATGAAGGCAGACTCCCAGACATAACTATATACATATTTATTTAGTAATTGCATTTTATTTGTGTATTGTGCAACACTTAAAACACAAGCCAGTGAAATTATGTCGTCTGCTAGAAAGTAAAAATTACTTGCGTAAATATTGCGCATACGCCACATTAACCTCTTTAACCCTATAAGTGCACGGCATTCTTAAAGATGCCGCTTTATTTGCATTTTGTTTTTATTTTTTATTTTTAATTTAAATTCTTTAAATTTTAGTCACGTTTCTCGCACAACATTTCAATTCACTTTGACTTTGATTTTTGTAGTTGTTTTTGTTGTAGATTGTGCTTTAATTTTTGCGGCAAAAGACAATAACAAAAGCTTTTGGGCCCAACAACAATGCCAACAAATTTTATAAATTGGTCAATTTCGCAATAATTATTTTTATTTTCAAGTTTTATTTTTTTGTGAATGAATTTTGGGCCAGTGTCAATAGTTGTTGCTGTTGTTGTTGTTGTTGCTGTAATTGTTGTAGGCTCTCTTTGCGTTGGCCCTCTTAAGGTTAATCAAACGTTTTGTATGCTCTTTACCAAGCCAACTACGACGGTCGTTTTATGTGCATTGACCTTGAAAATGTTGACGAAGATTTGAAAACAGTTTTTTCAATTCAATTGTATCAAGTGTACACGTTTTTTTTTTTTTCTATTTCTGGTCACATCTATAAAGCCTAGTCATGTTTTTAGTATTTTTTGGTTTTTTATGCTTTGCAATTTTTTTGTGTGATTTTTGAAGGAATTGTAAATATTTTGAGTGTTGTTGATGTAGGCGCCACTGTTTTTGGCGCTCAGCAGTCGTAAAATTAAGCAAAACTTAAACTAAAGTACAAACAAGGTCAAGAGTTTGAAGTGCTGTTAATAAGTTTAACAAAAAATACCAAAAAATGACTCTATAAAATTCTTAAAATTGACATACTGTTAATTAACATTAAACAATCAGCTATGTACCCAACGGGGTAAACTTGTTAGTCATACAGTGTCCAAAAATTATATGTAACATCTATAATAAAATTAGTGAGAGTCCTAAAGTGATTAGTGCAATAAAAAAAAAATCGATTAAGCTATGTCTCTCTTTCCGCCTTTCGGTCCATCGTATTACCTGATTCTAGAATTCCAAAGAGTTAGAAGACTTTCCCCACAGTTCTCAAGTTATCTAATTAGTATATTTTTTATTTTCGATCTATAATATGCGATTGCTTAGGAATATTATTATGAAGCGATATGCCTAAAGATTTAAAAATTAACTGAGAATTGTGGAAATTACGGAGGGTACTGACTGGACTGTATTCGGACAGCAGTTATATTTTTTATATGTTTAAAATCATTAAATAATTTTTGAGATCAGCGATGAAAGAAAAAAAGAAACTTTTCTCTGTTTTTTGAGGTACCTGTACAAGGGTGGACGCCGCTGCTGTGGTGGATTTTTAAACCGTCGATATTAAAACCGCCAACCCTAAAAAGTTTCCTTTTTACCTGCATATAGCGCCTGTAAAATTTAAAAACGATCCAAATGTATTTGATGCTTGCGGGAATAGGTCAAAGGTCATAACTTGCACTTTTTCCGTTTTTTACTGTATTGTTCAACATAAACTTTAAAAACTTATTTCCAATCAAACAAATTATGGTTCAAAAAGTCTCATATCTACCAAAACATAATTTTAAAAAAATATAAAGTCGGCCTAAATAAATTTGGTAAGCTCTAAAATTGATTAAATTGACTAATTACATCAGTTTACAAATAAAAAAAAAAATTTGGTATCCTTAACATTTTTGAATCGTTTCTGTAGTAAAATGATATGCTAAAACCGGAAACGCAGTCAAAAATTTTTTTCGTGAAACGGGATTCGAGATATTTTGAAAAAACTGTTTTTCGAAATTAAAAAGAAAAAAAAAAAAAACGTGCCTTTCCTTAACAGCAAATATCTCTGGTTATACTAAGCTAATTTCGATAATTTTTTTTCTCGACTGTAGATAATTGAATTACCCATTGATTATGTTTGGAACATGTTTTTGTCAAACTTACGGTTTGGTCGCTATTTATGCATTCATAGAACATTTTTTATGACCTTTGACCTATACCCGCGAGCAACAAATACATTCGGATCGTTTTTAAATTTTACAGGCGCTATATGCAGTTAAAAAGGAAACTTTTTAGGGGGTGGGTTTGGTAAAATCGTGAGATGTTGCAAAAATGGCCACCCTACTGTACAAATTATACAAATTTAAACAAAGCAACTTTCTTCTGCTTTACTACCATTTGCAAATTAACATTAAAACACTTGTTAATAAAAAAAAAATCTTAAATACGTCATTAACAATATTTAAAAATGGAAAAATTTACCACTTAATTGAATTAATATCGCAATTCACGCACAGCCTTAAGAATTCTACTAATTGTCATGTAATTAAAATTTTCAATAACACATTTCTTTCAAATTTTATATCGCTTTGATTTTTTTTTATTTCCATTGTCAATTTTTTAAATACTATAATTATTTTTTGTTTTGAGCATTTTGGTCATTGCCCTTTTATGGCTGAACAATTCCACAAATTCAGACGACAAAACGTCAAGAGTAAATGGTCAAGAGTTAAGAGCATCAAATAACAAATTCAAATGTGTCAAATTAATTATTATAAACTGCAATGTGCTGAGAAAATGTTGAAAACTGGTTCGCAATCCAAAGTGTTGATGAGCTTATCTTAATTTTATGGCTAATATTGGAACGACCGTAAAGACATAAATTAAAACTTTAGAATAAGCAGTAAACAAACGAAAATGTTTGTATGTACAATAAATATTAATATTATTGGTAGAAGGCGGCATGTTAATAAGCATTAAAAATCAATTTGTTTTTATGATGTTATGTATTATATTTTTATGTGCAGAACATAACATAACATAAAATTCAACATTATTATTATTATTTTATTTCATCTTTAAATACCAAAATATTCAATAAAATTTTTAAACAATTATTTTTATTAAATTTTGCGAAGTCTGTCTATTTATCAGATATAAATGGCTAGTAAGCCACTCAGATTTCGGCTCCATTGATCACCATCAAAGCACAATATTTAAGTGAAAGACTATTGTCCCTAGATTACCAGATTTCTCTCCACATTTCAATATTTAGATCATCATACCTGTATTTGTTCTCTCCCCTTCAATCCTTTGAGTAACAAAGAAACTAAAAGGAGTTAAAAACGTACACCCAAAGTCTTCCAAAGACTTGCGAAAACTGTGCTACCCGATTTCGGGGTCAAAATCACACGCATTACCTACCAAGTCATCCTAAGATACAGCAGCGCATTCTTCTTCCAACTAGAAACCCTCATCGGGAGACTGGCGTCTTTAGCAAATGTCGGTCCATCGCTTACCGGAAAGCTAAGGGAGTCTCCATTGTTAACAAAAATAAACACAAAAATTTTAAAAAGATGGCGTACGTTAAAGTCGGGTGCGGACGATTTTGGTGGTACAGCACATTGCAATCAAATCCGGTATATTTCCTCAGAACTCTAAAAGATATTTATTTGCCAAACAAACGAAACACAACGAATTTTGATCAAAATACATTTTTTTGACCGATTGGTCCTATGGAAACTATATGATATAAACAACCGATTTTGATAAAATTTGGTACAGTGTTGAAGATCTCTAAAAAACTTCCGAATGCCAAATTTGGTTACAATATCTTCATAAACAAACGAAACACAACGAATTTTATGCAAAAAAGTTTTTTGACCGATCTGCCCTATGGGAGCTATATGATATAGTCAACCGATTTTGATAAAATTTGGTACAGTGATTGGGAACTCTAAAAAACTTCCAAGTGGCAAATTTGGTTACGATAACAAACGAATTATTTATCTAAAACTTTTGGGGTTTTACGAGGTCCTCTGAAACACCCTATGGGAGCTATATAATATATCCCCGACATAATAACGCATCTAATCTGAAAATTTAGTTGCTCTAGCTCTTACCATCTCTGAGATCTAGGCGTTCATACAAACACGACAGACGGACATGGGTATATCGACTTCTCTAGTCACCCCGATCATACTTTGGGTAACTTTGGGGGGACTCCGACGTCTGTATGTTATATACATTTTCGGCTTGCACAAACTTAATATACCCTTTGTACCATACGGTACAGGGTATAATTAATCAATCGAAAAAATGACTATTGCAAACACATCGTTAACCAGTTGTGAATTATATACGAAATATTACTCAACTTAAAGTATAACATATCTAAAACTTTAGAACATATCTCAGATTTTTTTTTTTTTTTTATATAATTATAAAGTAGAAGTTATTTCCAAGTTATAAGAGGTTGTGCAACGTAGACCTTCAGGCTGATTTTAGAACTTATCAGCCTGAAGAAAGTTAAAATGAAAAATTTCGAGCCTTCACCCGTAATTTAATCAGGAATCCCCATAGGGAACGTACCCGAGTTTTACGTGACCGAATTTTTTTCAATTTTTTACCTACTCCCCACCCCTCTCTAGTTATAACCTAGTCATTCGTAAGTATGATTTTAGTTAATTTTTTGCAACCAGAAAGAAAAAAAATGTGGTACAGTCGAGGCGGTGCCCGACAGTGGAATACCCTGTACCTTTTGTGTCTGTGTCAAAAAAATTTTTCCTGCATATTCCATCTAAGAACTTTCCAATTGGAATTTTATTTTTTTTTTGGTGCAAAACGATATTTATACCTATAAGTTCCGTAAATTTGTACCGATTTTGATGAAAATCGAAAGTTACGTCAAAGAAGCTATTTTAATTATATTGGGTAAGTTTCATGTTGATATGTTGAGGGGTGTGGGAGAAAACACGGTAAATCGATTGCGGGGGGTGGGGGGACCGCATCGATAAAATTTGGATTAGAGCCACATAAATGAGCTTACCAAAAATTGTGATTCTATGTCACTTGTAGCCATAATTGCGTAGAGTCAAATATTGACGCACCAGCTGGGAAAGTTTCGTGTCTCTAGCTCTTATAGTCTCCGAGATCTAGGCGTTCATACAGACGGACAGACGGACATGGCTCAATCGCTACCCGAGGTTATGATAAGCATTTTGGTATAAAGGACTTGGGGTCTGCCACGCCTCCTTCTGTCCGTTACATACATTGCACAAATCTAGTACACCCTTTGTACCTATAGGTACAGGGTATAAAAAAAAGACCCCATCGACCACTGAAATGGTCACGTAGTATGGGTACGTTCCCATAAATGCAATAATGCGATCTATACAGTTTTGCTATCGATTATACAAAGGCTAATCGGTATACAGGAACGATACTAAGGAGGCTATTCGAAAAAAAAGGAGGTCAAAAAATGCAGTAAGGGAAATGGAATTTAATGAACAAAAGATAAAAACTGGTCTACGCTATACTCAAGTTCCAGCCAAAATAAATTTCATAATTTAAAAAACTTAGTATAGTTTTAAGTTTATTACTTTTATTACCTTTTCAGATCCAAACTGTTTTAAGAAAAACTTAAGATGCATTTGTATTCAATTTAGCTTTTAAATAATAACCATTACGAATTCCTATTTATCAGCCTTTAGTTTATCTTATAGTGTAAATAGGTCTATAATTGAGACAAATTTTGTTGTCAAGTGTTACTATGTGCAAATATTTTCCATTATTATAAAATATTTAAAAATAAATTATTTCAAAATTTGTATCTTTTTTTTTTTCTTTAGAGCGTCATCATCGCGGATGGCTCTGAGCAATATAAACGCTTTGTAAATCTACCGCAACCCTTAATCTTTAAGGTATATATATTCAATGTCACAAATCCGGACAGGATACAACAAGGTGCCATACCCATAGTCAAGGAAATCGGTCCATATATATACAAGTAACAATCACTACCAAATATGACTATTACAATTTTTAAATAATTTTTTTCTACCAAAACTCACAGACAATATCGCAACAAAAAGGTGAAACATTTTTCCCGGGATGGTTCCAAAATAAGCTATGTGCAAAATGTGCATTTTGAATTCGATGATGATGCCTCGGCACCCTATACACAAAGCGATCGCATTGTGGCACTCAATATGCATATGAATGTAAGCAATACTAACTACACGCTACCTTTAAAAAGTATCTTTTGTTATATTTTGAAAATATATAGATATCATATTTAAATGTTCAACTTTTCAACACATCTTGCAGGCATTTTTACAAGTGTTCGAAAGAGAAATCACAGATATCTTTCAGGGTTTTGCAAACAGATTAAACTCGCGACTGAATCGCACGCCCGGTGTACGCATTTTAAAGCGTCTGATGGAGCGCATACGTGGGAAACGTAAAGTAATTTTATTTACTACTAATTCTATAGAGCGACAAACATACTGTATCTGTATCTATCTATTTCTGCTACTTACTAGTACCTATAATATATATTTTTTTTAACAAAAGCATGTATGGATATGGGTGTTAGAAAATGTATCTTTAGCTAATGCTTTGGTTATGGATATTGGTTTTATGATTTAAAATGCATTACCGAATGGCCAGGCCAGTTCCGTTGCTGCATTATAGATAAGATCTACGTATACTTAATGCATTTTGCTTGTACGTCATTTTACTCCTGAGAATTGTTGGCAATTTTTTTTCTCATTGTAGTTGACAGCCATTAAGTTAATTGTGATTTCACTTTAGACTTCCGATAACTTTATATTACTCTAGTGGCTAAAAGACAAAGTAATTAAGATTTATTTTGGCTGATTGATTTTGCAGTCAGCTTTTGGCATAGCCCGAAATAAAAATTTCTGCGTAAAAATATTAATTAGTTAACTGAATATGAGGGTTAGTCGCAACTCTAGGTAGTTTAACTAACCCGTCTAAAACATTTAACTCTCAAATGATTACTCAAAAAAATTAAAACATAAGTCTAACTTCGGTATGCCGAAGCTTAAATACTCTTTACTTGTTGGTTTATAAGAATGTTCGTTATGTTAAATAATAATAAAAAAAATACTCAGCAGTGTCTGGTTTTAAAAATTTTATGTTAGATACCTATATCTGACAACAAAGAATTTTTGAACTTTTACCTTTTTTTAGGATGTTTGGTATTTTATTACTTTTTTGGGCTGCTACTACTTAAAAAAAATTTTAACGATATTCCTTGTCTTGAAAAAGTTTTCGGATATTTGCTCAAAATCCAATCAAAACATGTTCATACTCACGATGCACTCTTTTAAAAGTAAGCTTAAGAAACAAAAATGAGCATCTACCATAAACTTAAAGCTCCAAACCCAAAGGTTTAAGAAATTTTGAAAAGTTGGTATCCGCCAGAGGCTTCCAGTAAAAATTACAAAAAATTAAAACAAATATTTTTATACGTCTCATATAGGTTCTACTCAACATAGGTTAGTTATTAGAGTAAATGGATGAACATTTTTTTAAGGTACTGGAAACTGCTCTCAGCGATTTTTGAAAAGTTATGATGCAGTTCGATTCATGGGTCAAAAACAATTTTTGGCAAAGTTTCAGTTTTTAAACTTAACGCGTTACGGCTTAATTAAAAAAAGCGTGTTTTTCGTTTTAATTTAATTGTGACTAAACTACTGAATATTTTTAAACCAAATTTTTTTTTTATCTAAGTTGGCAAAAGAGCTCTTTATTTTAACATTTTTTCTAAAAAACAAATTTTCTTAAAAAAAAAAAAAATGTAATTTTTTTTTAAGTATTTTTTTCTTAAAAATTTCCATTTTTTTTAAAGACGTGTTTTTATACGTTCTTTTTTTTATGTAAATATGAATGAAATCGATATCGTGAAACAATGTCTAAAAGAATTAAAACGAAAATTTTTTATGTTTTTTTTAAAAAAATTTATGAAAAAAAAATTTTTTTGCCAAAAGATGTAAAAAATTATAATACATTTTTATAGTATTTATTAGAATACATACTTCCTGTTTATATCAATGATATATCAACTCCATAGTCCAATATATTTGGCTCTTACAGCCCCCAATACCTGTATTATCCTTTTAGTTCAGTATTTTCAGAGAATTTTGTGCATTTGGAGACATTCCTGCTCTTATAGGAGCTATCAAGGGTTTGGTGTATGTATAGTCAATCGGTCTGCTCTTCCATAGTTTCTAGACATTGCGCTTTTCAATGTTTCTCTTTAGAAATAAGTTAATAAAGTTGGCTTCGAGACCTCGCCTTGATTCCCAGTCAAGGCAAATTTTGGTTATTTTTTTTTAAATTATGATTTATTATTTTCGGCCAATTATTTAATTCCCAATTTCACCAAAACGAATTTTTTATGTGGTTTGAATCCAACTGCTTTGTTGCAAGAGGATTTGTAACGAACTAGGCTTAAAAGTGTACGCATTTTAAACTGAAATAATTTTTTAAAAAATCTTTGATATTCTAAGATTATATTTATGCCCATTCACAAAAGTTTACAAAATTTTAAAAAAATTTCGTATCGTTCACATTTTTTAATAAAATGGCATACTAAAACCGAAAATGCAGTCAAAAAAATTTTTTCTTGGAACAGATTTCGAGCTATTTCAAAAAACGTTTGTTTTTCATTTCGAAATTAGAAAAAAAGTGTATCTACTGTGGTACTTAATTAATTTTGATAATTTTTTATACTAAACTGTATACAATTGAATTCCCGATCGATTTTATTTGTAACATATTTTTGTCATTCATATGTAATTTTTCGTAATTTTCAGAACATTTTTGAGAAAAATTCTATTTCAAAGACTTTTTACAGGCAAGACTCTTCTGAATATTATATTTGTATTTACTAAGTAAAGAGTATCAAGCTAATTAGACACCAAGTTCCAAATAAAATCATTTGAGTCTTAAATGTAATTACTTAAATACTAATAGATAATAATATAAATTATATGCTATAATTATAGCGCCCTTTAGCTGGGTTTACGGCATCTTTGCCAACCTTGTTCAAGATGTCAAAGTAAGTTAAAAAAAAAAATAAAAAACAACTGTCAGTCAAATAGTATTACTACTGTTCATTTTTTTTCAAATAAATATATTACATTAATTATTTTGCTCATTAAGTCCAAGTTCATATTGTACAGATACACAGATATCACCTATGATTGGCATTAACCTTCACATTGGCTACCAAGTGTAAATATTTTGATAAATTGTCTAAATGAAAATCAAAATTGACGCAAATGACATGGATAGACGACATTGGAGATGTGCGTGAAGATTGATTAGAATAAGCTGTCAATCAAAACAGCACACACACACTAATACATATACACACACTTACAGCTTGTTAATTAAACAACTATTAATAATTAATTTATAAAAAAAAAAAAAAAATTACTGCCTGCTGTACATGCTACTAATCGGCTTAAATCCAAAACGCCCCAAAACGCCTTCTAACTGCTATTGTTATATAACTTCTGCTGCTAACTCCCTTCCCCTAGCTTTGACTCCACGCAACTATATTCAGTAGCGGTTTTTTAAACCACAATTTTCATGCGTTTTTTACTCTTTACAGTCGGTGCTACAAATATCCGAGAATGATCCTGGTCTGGCGCTACTTTTGGTGCACCTGAATGCCAATCTCAAGGCAGTCTTCAATGATCCACACTCCATGTTTGTGCACACCTCGGTGCGTGAGTATCTCTTCGATGGTGTGCGCTTCTGCATTAATCCGCAGGGCATAGCCAAGGCCATTTGTAACCAGATCAAAGAGAGTGGTTCCAAGACCATACGCGAACTAAGCGATGGCAGCTTGGCATTCTCTTTCTTCAATCATGTAAGCGTTTATTTAAATATTCAAAGCTACTTTCGTGCTAATAGTTCATTGAACTTTTTACCCAACAGAAAAATGGTTCTGGTCATGAGGTCTATGAGGTACACACGGGCAAAGGTGACGCCATGAAAGTGCTGGAGATACAAAAACTTGATGATTCGCATAATTTGCAAGTTTGGCTGAATACGAGCGGTGAAGGCGAGACCTCGGTGTGCAATCAGATCAACGGCACAGATGCCTCCTCCTATCCGCCTTTTAGACAACGTGGCGACTCCATGTATATCTTTAGTGCGGATATTTGTCGCTCTGTGCAGCTATTCTATCAGTCGGATATACAATATCAGGGCATACCGGGTTTTCGTTACTCCATTGGTGAGAACTTTATCAATGATATTGGACCGGAGCATGATAACGAGTGCTTCTGTGTGGACAAACTAACGAATGTGATCAAGCGCAAGAATGGTTGTCTTTATGCGGGAGCTTTGGATCTAACTACCTGTTTGGGTGAGTTACTGAGCTTTGGGATAGTCGAAGCAGTAAAGACAAATTTAACATTATTAAATGCAAAATAGAAGATAGTTTTTATCTAGAGCATAGATAACCTGTTACTCAATTTGCAAAATACTGATCATCGATGATCGATAATGTAAAATATGAACTAGTTCTCTTACAATGAGGCTGTACACTGAATGTATAAAACTTAAAAAGTTCCCATTTCATTGCATTGTCGTCCGAAACCGAGAGAAATTGTTTGAGAAGAAGTTAGGAGGAGCTGTTACTAATCGTGCTTACTATATTGGATTTTTTTCGAAATACGAAAACCACCCAATAACTCAGTTTACCGGAAACTATCGTTTTTAGACAATAACAGATAACATTGTTTTTCTGTTATCGATTGCAATTTAATGGCAAAGTTGGTTTAAAGCAGGTATCTGTTATAAGATTTCAATTTATTGAGAAATAACAAACATAACCATATTTTTTCTGTTATCGATTTTAATTTAATCGCAAAGTTGGTTCAAGCAGGTATCTGTTATCAGATTACAATTTATTGAGAAATAACAAGCTTGGTAATATTTTGAAAAACAAAAAGCTTACCAGTTTATTTCATTAACTAGAACCTAGATTCGATCTATCGATAATTAATATATTGAAGAATTATATTAGTATCAAAGTTGCCTAGAGGATTCAGCTCAGGAATGTGCTTTGTACTTTTATCAGAATTTAGGATCCAAGGATGTTTTGTTTATTTTACGTATTGCATAAATTAACAAATAAAATTATGATACAATAAATTTGGGTAATGCCGGAAATCAAGTAGATGATATCAAAATATTTTACTAAAATTTTTTTTAAATTTTTATGCTTATTCAAGAATTCCAATCGTTGGCCTCTTTGGAATATGATTAAGTTTCGTTCATATTTAAGAAAATTCCATTCATTATGCTCATTTAGAATATGCGTTTATTCTTTTTAGTACATTATGTGCGTGATTTAGTATCTAAAGTATAAAGCTCGTTTAGCTCAAATACTAAGCTACAATACAAGTTCGTAGGTTTTTAAGTATTTTGTATAATTAAAGTAAAGTTTAAAGTAGTTAAACAGCTTATAGGCTAAAAATTTAAATTTCAGATGTAGTCTCAGTTGGCTTTTTGTTTTCCTTAACATGTAGCTATTGTATAAATTGATTTAGAGCTTGCCTTTGTTATTTATATTAGTTTATTTAAAGTTAATTGGTAATTTATTTATTGATTAGTTTTAGGTAGTTGACAGGTTTTTTTTTTAGTCTTTTAACATAATATTTTAGGCTAGTTGGTCACTTAACCATGTTAATAGTTTAAAATAATTTAGAGCAAATCATGTTTAAAATTTTAATTTTAGTTGTAGTAGTTGCTGGATTTATGTAATCCGTTAAAAGGACTCGTTGTTCGGGTTGTTGACGTCGTTATGCGTGTATTCTTGCCTTTATGCATTTATGCCCAACAAAGTGACTATTAGAATTTTGTTGCAATTTAGTTGTAATTAGTATGCCCATACCAGCTGGCTTCAGTATTTGCTAGCACATGCTCTGTTTACACTAAGATTTAGTTCACGAACTAGTTCATTGCTTGCATTTTGTGCACAATCTAGGAAAGAGTGTACACGCCCTATTGATTCACTTGAATTGTCACCATTTGTGGCAATGTAAACAGGGCATACAAGTCTGTTGATTGCAATTTAGTTATAATTAGTGTGCCCATATTTTTTTTTAATTTTGCCAATACTTAACAAAAGCAGCTGGTTTTAGAACATATTTGCTAGCACATGGCGTGTTCTAAAAATCAAAATGTACAAATTAAGTTCACGTTACACACTTAGTTTTAGTTCACGAACTAGTTCATTGTGTACATTTAGTGAGCAAACGTGTAGAGTGTTTACACCCTATTGAATTACTTTAATTGTTTCAAAAAGTCACCCTTTGTAGCAACGTGAACAGGGCAGAAAAGGCTATATTTATTTTAATTTTGCCAACGTGTTATCGATATATAGCCAAAGCAGCTGTTTTTAGTATTTGCCAGCACATTCGCTATTTTAAAATTCAAAATTTACAAATTAAGTTCACGTTATACACTTAGTTTTAGTTCACGAACTAGTTTACTGCTTACATTTAGTAAACAATTGAGGAAAGAGTGTTTGATTTTTTTTTATTTTTTTTTTGCATTTTATTTACAATCTGTCTTTAATTTAATAAGTAAATTTACTAAAATAATTAATACAATATAAATGTAATAGCAAGTTTCCATCGAAACCTACTATTGTGTTTTTGATTTATTTGAATTGTGTCAAAAACTCACCCTTTGTGGCAATGTGAACAGTGCATAAAAATCTATTGATCAGCTTGATCTATTCCAACTCATTTCTGCCCAAAAAAAGCACTCATAAATAGGCGTTAATGCCAAAAAAACAATATATATATACATATATTACCAACCACTTTCATTTGTTTGCAAAAATTGGCAAAAATAAATAAAATTGTTCAACTTCAGAACAAACAAAAAAAGAACAAAAAATTTTGCAAATTTTTAAGCCGAAACCGGAAATCTTTACCAAGCGTTTGACATTTTTGTGAAGAACCCCACACAGCACACTCCATGCTAGCCAAGTCTATGTAAATTTTGATTTGTATTATGATTCATATGCAAATAGGCTAAGCCAGGTTCACATGAGTTTTATTTATAATGTGATTAGCTTGAAGATAATGCCAACAAACTGTGGCTATAACGACGCTTCTCTATAATTTGGACATGTGTTTAATTATGAGTCCCGTGTAAAATATCTATTAGCAGCAGCTCCTAAGAAATTATAAATCAATGCAGAAATCAACAGACTATTATTAAAATTTTGGGAAGTCTTAGAATTGAGTTTTGTGGCGTTTTTATGTTTCCAGTTTTTAGTTAAGCCAAATTTTATGCTGTTTTCTAGTAAAGTGGCTATAAAGATCCCACACCCACAGGTGGTTTATCCGGCTTGGTGCCAGATGCGCGGGCCCTGTTTTTTTTTTTTTTTGGTGAAATTTACGACTAAATTGTAGCTATCCTTGAGTAGAGAGTTAAAAGCTCTTGTGTCACAAATAGATAGATAGTTAGAACTGCTGCCTCATTGATTGCTGACGTCTTTGAACAAAACTTTGTGTGAGGCCCCGTAGATGTCCAGACGTCTCTAACAAGCATTTAATGAGTAATTTGAAAATCTGCTTTGATGTTTTTAGATCTTTGTATCTTTGTCTCATCTTGTCTTCGACTGTTTATTGACCCATTGCCCACTTCTGGCTGTTAATAATTTTGTAATTAACACTTAAAAAAAATTGCTGACGCAGCGGCAAAAACATTTCGCATTGCGCATTTGAAATGAAAAGTGTTTGGCGATTTTTTCAACAACTTCTAGAGCTACTTTATATGGCATCTTGAGTGGTTATTAGATCTTCATCATGAGGTTCGTTTAAGTAACGCTGCGTACGCTCTACAAATTGAAGTATTAAATTTTATAGTATTGTAGCGTTTTTTTTTTTGTTTTTTTTTATTTCTTCAGATTTTATTATTATTGTTTTATTTATTTTGTTTGGGTGTTTGCCGCGCGCACGTTTCAACTCGAGATATTCTGTTGTACGGCTTAATTGGCGAAACGTGATTTAACAGTTTTCATTAATGAGCATTTGAAATATTTGTCTTATATGTTTGCTGTTTATCAGGAAATCTTTACAAATTGGTCCAATAGTGATCCCTAGTCTAATCAAAACTAAAAACTTGTATAAATATTTTGTTTGTTTTTATCTTTAACGTTGAGTTGGAAAACGTGCACAGCGCAAAGCTTCAACTTCCGCTTGTTTCTGAAGTTTTAGATAATTTTCAAATGATAAAGTTGTCATTTTGCATTGAAGGACAAAATGTTTATTTAAGCGCATTAGATTTGTGGTTTGGATATGGAACTAAAGCGCGCCTCTATATATATATTTTTTTTTTGCACTAACCACTGAGTTGGTTGTCGTTTCTTAAATGCACAAATGTAGTATGAGCTCTATTTTCGATCAAGAATTCAGCCGTGGCTCATTGTTATACCCTGCACTCAATTTTCGATCATAAAAAAAACGTATTATTTGACCCTATGCTCCTCATAGGAGTGACAGGATTTAATATATATGTATATTACACTAGTTTACACGAAAAATGAACCTTCCTAAAAAGGTGATTTTTAGGGTGATTTGGGGTCGAGAAACTCGAAAATGGCAACCTAAATCTATACATATTATATATCACTGGTAAGAGCACATCAATACCTTTCGATCTAATAGTCTTTCATGTCGATACAGAATTTTGTTCACGTGATATTGAGGAATAACTGAAAAAAGTGCCCAAAAACATGTTTTTCGAAAATATCTCGAAAACGGTGCTTAAGAAAAAAAAAAGGTCGTGTTTCTCGACCCCAAATTACCCTAAAAAAACACTTTTTTGGGAAGGTTCACTCGATGACCCTTAAATTTGTATATAAGGCTCATATGGGTCCGCCTAAAAAATTGACCCTAGCTCTATGACTTCCTACATTTACGTAATTTTTCGGAGAGATGCTGATTTCTGCAAAACTCTTAATCTCTGGGTTATCTATCCTATCATATCCTATCATATCCTATCATATCCTATCATATCCTATCATATCCTATCATATCCTATCATATCCTATCATATCCTATCATATCCTATCCTATCCTATAATATCCTATCATATCCTATCATATCCTATCATATCCTATCATATCCTATCATATCCTATCATATCCTATCATATCCTATCATATCCTATCATATCCTATCATATCCTATCATATCCTATTATATCCTATCATATCCTATCATATCCTATTATTCCTACACGAGCAAGCCTTGTCACAGTGCTGCTACTATCTTTGCGTTGTTCAAGTTATTTAAACTTGTTACAATTATTATCGTACTGAAGATCCCCTTAGCCCCTTACCACAAAATACGACTGCCTTTCACACTTATTACCCAATCCATAATTCTCAACAGTTGCTCTAGTCACTGACCCATTCCTCGTTTACTTTTTCGCAAAAATCCAGTTTTGATTTAGACTAAATATCTGAAATATTTCTCAATAATGTCATTACAGTAATAAAAAAAAAAACTTGGCATCTAAAAAAACAATCGTATACGAATTAAATACATTGTATTTTTTTAATGCAATTAAATGCAAATTTAATGCTTAGTAATAAATTAATACATTTTATATGTCTCAGATGCGCCGGTCATACTGACGCTGCCTCATATGCTAGGCGCCTCCAATGAGTATACGAAAATGATACGGGGCCTTGAACCAGATGCCAAAAAGCATCAGACCTTTGTCGATGTGCAGACGGTAAGCCAGTCAAAACAGTGCCAAAAAAAACTTGTTATTATTAAAATCAATTATAATTAAACAAACAATTAAAACCCTGAACAGCTGACGGGCACGCCCCTCAATGGCGGCAAGCGGGTGCAGTTCAATATGTTTCTCAAGAGCATCAATCGCATAGGAATAACCGAGAATCTGACCACGGTGCTGATGCCGGCTATTTGGGTGGAGGAGGTCAGCAGAAAGTAACGGTTAGTAGCTGAAGAGCATTATTTACTGTTATAAATCTTTGACAGGGCATACAACTTAACGGTGAAATGGTGGCGTTTTTCAAGAAGAAGCTCATCAACTCGCTGAAGACGCTGGACCTAGTGCAATGGGCGGCCATATTCGGCGGAGCGGGCGTGGCAGCTATATGTCTCATCTATTTTATTATACAATGTAGCAGGCCCAAGGAAGCACCGGTTAAATAGAGCAGAGATAAAATTTAAAAAATTAATTGGGCGTGTGCCAGAAATCTCTTAAGCTTTAAAAAATTCGATGTTTAAAGTTTTTGCTCTTAAAGTTATTTTTAAGATACTGAGTTGAAAGAGATTTCTGGCACGCGACTTTTTAAATATTTGTAAATGTATTTTATTTTATATATAACTCCGCTCAGTGTACGAATTTGTGTATAATTTATTGTTTAAATGTGATTTTATTACTATATATTGTGATTTAGCGTTTACTAAAAAAAAAACAAAAATAAACTACTATAAACTAAAATTGTTAAATAAAATGTAAAAAAAAAATGCCGCTCTTTTTAATAGAATTTATTTTAATTAAGCTCAAATTCAGCAGCTAGCAACAATAAAAACTAACGCCTTGATCTGGCACCAAGAAGTTCAAGATCAACTCTTGAAATTAAAAAATAAAACTTGGAAAAAAGTGCGTAAGAAAGAGACATCAAAAGATATTTAGCAGCTGCCCAGAGCAGGCATTAAATTAATCAATCAGACAATAAAACATACATAAATAAAAATATAAAAAAGAAATATAAATAAATAAAACCGGCTATTAACTTTTGGCAAATGCTTAATTTGCGCGGAAATGCAAATTGATACATAGGTTAAATAGAGATGCAGACATGCTTAAAAAAAAATTATATAAAATATAAAAATAATAAATGATATAGTAGGGTGGTGCTGGGGGCTTTTTCAAAATACTATAAAGCTTAGCAGCCGAATAAATGGAATAAAAGCCAATAACAAATCGCTAACAAAGCGCCAAGGTGTTTAATTGAGACACAGTTCAGTGTCTGGGGTCTGGGGTCTGGGTCTGGAACTTCAGCGAACCGAACTCTGTCGAACTTTATGATGATTTTATAGAGCCCATTGATTGACGCTAACTGTGAGCAGCTGATGAGTAAAGATGGCTTGAGATGAATTGAGCTGACGATCTATTCATGAGCAATAATGCCCAGCGGTAGGTAGATACTACTATAGGCGCTTAAGAGGTGTTTCAACTGTCGAATATTTTTTTTATGGTTTTTTTTTTTGTGAATTTTGGAAGTGTCCGAATGCAATGACTGGTAACTATGGGGACATATGTATTTATTGTTATGGCATAATTTATTATTTTTTAAGTGAACAAATCAAAACATTGCAATCTTATAAAGCTGTAATTTTAAAAAAAAAAAATTAAATGGTAGAAGAATTAGTATTACCATAAATATGCTGAAGCTCTCAGTTACTGAACAAAGTGTACTACAAAAAATGGTCACTTATGCTCAACTTAGACACTTGACTACGAAAAGTAAACATACTGCAAAGAAGGTTACAAGGTGGCGCAAACAAGTACGCGAATTTGGCTGCGCAGAAGACATGGCGGATGGGGCTCACTTTTTCTATGGTAGCTATATGAAATAGTGGACCAATTTTGATCAAACTTCACAAAAATGTAAAGACTCATACTAAATTAAACTGACATAAAATTGGTTGCGATATTTTAAAAAATACGTCTGAAGTTTGATACAAATTGGTCCACTATTTCATGCAGCTACCATACAAAAAGTGAGCCCGCTCTCTTTTGAGAGGGATACGAACAACGCACCTGCGCATTGAATGACCTTCTTATTGTTGGATCATGAAAAATATGGCATTCTTGCCCAAAAAGTGTTGTAAAAATCGTCAGAATCTACTAGTGTGACCGTATTTTTTATAATGCATTCGGTATTCTTTAGTGTTTCTAGTTTGTTCGAAAGCTAAACAGCTGTTTGTAAACCACCGCCAGAAGTATCGGAGACCGCCCAAAGTTACCAAAAGCATAATCAGGGTAACTAGAAATGTCAATATATCCATGTCTGTTTGTCTGTCTGTCTGTCCGTATGAACACCTTGATCTCAGAGATGGTAAGAGCTAGAGCAGCCAAACTTTTACTTTTTTCATATCGGGGTTATATGATATAGTTTCCAAAGAGGTGCTTTAATGGACCTCGATCAAAAGTTTTAGATGGATAATTCGTTTGGTTATGAAGATATCGTAACCAAATTTGGCATTCGGAAGACTCTTGGCGTTCCCAAGCACTGTACCAAATTTGATTTAAATTGGTTGACTATATCATTTAGCCCCCATAGGACCGATCGGTCAAAAAACGTTTTCGGTGTAAAATTGCTCTGTTCTTTGATTGTTTATGATGGTGGTACAGGGTATCCCAGATTAGATCTTATATAGTATACTTTTTAGCAAATATCCAGAAGTTTATCTTTTATGCTTTCAAATAAAATATTTCTCTTTGTTCGGGCATACTTCTATTCAAGCCTCGTTGTTAGGGTTGCTCACGGCTTAGGCATTTATGCACGACAAAGTGAACACCCCAATTTTGTTTGTGTATTACACAAATTGTTATAATTTTATTCATCTAAGTTAAAGCGACAAAAACCGCAGCTAAAATGCGTGCATCGAAGTCATATAAGCTAAAACTGCGCCGAAATTTTTAATTAATTTATATATTTATATTAACTGCGCAACTAATTAACAATCAAAAACAAATATTCAATTAGATGAAAACAAAAACAGAAATTTAGGGGGGAAAAAAACTACCTAAATCGGTAGTTCATCGAAGTTAATGATTTTGCGACTAACCTGCTAAAAGAAACTAGTCTTTAATAGTGTTTTTAATAACTAGTTGTTAGTACGTAGTATAAATTTAATGGCGACAAAATCCGCATCGAAAATACTTGAATACAAAATTAAACTGAGCTTATCTTGAATTAAAAAAAAAGACACACATTTCTGAAAAGCACATAAAATTATTTGATTTATTGATAGATTTTGTTCAATTGCAGCTAGTTTTAAATTGTAATCGATTTTTTTTAGTCAAAACTAGAAAAGATTTTTATTTAAGTACGAATAATATATTTGATATAAACTTTTAAAACTTTTTCACAGCCTGAAGGCCCAAGTTGCTTGGCTTTAAACTCTTTTTATACTTCATAATCACTTGAAAAATGAATTAAACTATTTATATAAAAGAAGAAGAAGCAGCGATCGTACCAAAATCTCGTCTGTCTTAGAAGAGATCTTCAGCCTCACTTCATGCTTCATTGGCAGGCTTATGTTCTCACTTGGCAGTTATACTTCTTGACAACAGCACCCAAAGATATCTAAAATTCGTTTGCACCCCCTCAACCTTCTAGTCAGATCAATGTAATCACATAGCTTCCGGTATCAAATTATAAATAACACTAGTTTACCCGAAAAATGAACCGTCGTAAAAAAGTGTTCTTTAGTGTAATTTTGGGTCGAGAAACACGAAAATGCCAACTTTCTTTTTTCTTAAGCACCGTTTTCGAGATTTTTTCGAAAAACACTTTTTTCAGTTATTCGTCAATATCTCGTGAACAAAATAGTAGCATAAGATAAGATGATAGTGATAAGATCTTCGAAATCGAATAGGAACTGTAGATGTTATGGAACGAGAAACGAAAAATCACGACTACTGTTCAGGATTGGAACTTCCGAACATGGTGCTTAAGGAAAAAAAAAAGGTTGTCATTTTCGGATTTCTCGACCCAAAATTACCCTAAATAACACTTTTTTACGAAGGTTTACTCGATGAGCCTTAAATTTGTTAACTAGTGTAATTACTCTTAATTGAAAATGTGGACTAATGAATAATTGTTTCCTACAGATCAAAAGAAAAAATTCATTTACAAAAAAAAAAATTAAACATAAACTGTTAACAAATATTCTTTTGAAAATTTCATTATCAAAAAAATTGATACAACGATTGCAGAGATAAAGTCAAGTATTCAACCCAAACGTTCTCGATTATTTTTTAAACATTTTAATTTTGAACATTGGGCATCTATTAAAAAAAAACTTTCTAAACTAATTAATTTATACAATTAACAATAAAAAAAATAATGTGTTTTAGTTTAAAAATGATTGCAAAAAAAAACTCTTAGAACCAGTTCAAAAGCACAAGAAGCAACTTTAAAATTCTTGTGAAAGAATCCTTTTTTTTATTTGTTCGTATATAAAGAAAAAAAATTATTAACTTAATCAAATTTTTAATTCAATATCATCGAATACAAAGTTTTGATTTCATAATGCAAAAAGAACCAGTTCAAAAACTCAGGCAACAACATTTTAGGTTAGAATCGTTTTTAAATATTGTTAGTATTCATTCGTATATAAAAAAAAAACAAATTTATGTATTATTTAAGTTAGTTTTTTTTTCAATATATTCAATGCATTGAAACATTTTTTTAATCCAAAGTTTTGATTTAATATTACGAAAAGAACTATTTCTAGTAGTTTAAAACGCCACGAAGTAGCTTCAAAATTTTTAGGGAATCATAGCGTACTTTAGATCTTTAAAATCGTTCAAAGTATATAAAGAATTGAGCCGAATGCCTTTTGCTGCCAGTGCTTCCTAATCGTTAAGTTATTTTTGTTAACTTACTTAAACTTTACTAAATAAATAAATATAAAGAATTTGTGTACATAGTATGTACTTAAGCAACCCATCATTTATTCAATATTCATTATACATTTAAGTTAAAAAGAACTCAATCAAAACAGAAAAATAAAATTTTATTGATAGAGCATTCATGCATGAATTGGCTTGAAATTAATTAATTGATTTAAATATATAGAAAAAATAAGTTTCTTAAACATAGTCAATAATGTCAATAGGTATAAGGCGAGCAATATATTCACAAAAACGCTTAATTTTCAAAAAACTTGGCCTAAACTGTTGTCTCTTCACTACTGTTCAACGATTGACAGTAATTACGCCACTAATTAACTGAAATAATCGAATGTTAACTAATTTTAAATGATTTTTTTCTTTTTTTAAATAGCAGCTAAGTTGCTAAAGGCGTCAAAAGTCACAGCAAAAACGCTTTAACCCAAAACTGGTCGCCTCTGCTCAATTCATTAATAGACGTCCAATTGCGACGCGTTCCAACAATCAAATGTTGATCACTTTAAATGTCTAAGACGCGGCAATTATCGATTTGTGGCGACAAAAAACGCATTTAAAACGCGCGCGCGCGCATAATCAACTAGTTTGCAAAGTTTCATCAAATTTATTGCTAAATCTTTGAAAATGTATCCAATAAATTTCGAAAATTAATATCATTAGAAGCAAAAATGGTGAAATGAATTTCGTGTTCGTTTTGGCTAATGGATATGGTAAGAGTAACGGCACCAACAAGAACGAACAAGATGATCTAGCAGAGTCATACCGACTATAAGATACTCTGTAAGAATTGCTTTTAATGTTGAAGAATTTGATAAAAAAAAATTTTTAACTTGTCAAAATTTTTTGTGTCAAGTAAAAGATGCTTCTATGAGCTGTTTTATGCTGTAAAATGTTTTCGCAATGTTTTCCCTGGATTTTAAATATTGTAAAAAAAAAAGTTGTCTAAGGAAGAAATATAAAAAGGCTTAAAATGACTACCTTCGCGAATGACGCTTTCAAAAAGTTCAGCGCTAAGTAGCCTCCATCCCGGAAATGCCATGAATAAATTAAGAATAGTGTAGCTTTGTGGATTTCAACCCACTCCAATATTGTTTTAATACTAAATAAAAATGAATGCAACCAGATAACATACTAGACTTAAATTTATCCTTTGCGCCGGAGTCGAAGCACTTCTTTGCAATTTTTGGTTCAAAATCTTAAATTTATCACAAAAAAAAATATTCGAACAAAAAGGAAGTGAAATATCCCAAAAAACTGTTTATGCGAATTGATTTCACGAATTCCGCAGTAAGAAGGATAACACATATACGGACATAGCTTCAAAAGCACAGAAAAAGATTGAAGGAGATTTAAAAAGAATTTCAAATAAGAAAAGACAGGCAGATAGGTAGATGGTTAAATAGACTAAAGTTTGTAGAAAAGTATACTTGGAATGACTGAAGAATGGCGGAAGCGGCATTTCAGAACGAGGACATTGTCTTGGTATATACTACGGATGGTTACCGATGAGAGGAGGTCAAAAATTGAAAAAATTCGGTCACCTAATATGAGTACTTTGCCTAAGAAGAGCCGCGATTTGAAAATGGCAGATGACACAAGACGAGCCCAAGTACGAGCCCAAAGCTTTTACCAAGAAAAATTCAAGATTGAATGCATTTTTTCACAACTTCGGCCCGGTAGCATCCCTCGCTCCTCCCCAATGTCGAAAGTCCTGCCGGACCATTGCTTCCAACTCAATATCTCTGCAGCTAGACAGTTATTCGAAAAATTTCGTCTCATTTTATTTCTTCTACTCAAAGAACTTAATTTTTTAGCACCTCTCACTTTATAGGGTATGAAACACTATTAACAAGCTTTTATCTTGATCACTTGGCGGCTGGCTACAGAGCTCTGAGGCGCGTGGACATTTCGACTTAGACTTAGTGTCTCTATGTCGAATGGAGAACTATTTTTTTTATTTCTATTTCTGATTTTTTTTTTTTGGTTTTTTTTTTTTTGGTTTTGGGAGCTTGAGTTCATGCAGAGACATGGCTTTAATTATGCAATACACAAAAAGCGAGCTGACAAAGCGCGTCAACAAATACAACTACAACCAGTTTGTCCACGTTGTTGTTGTGGTTGTTGTTGTTGTTGTCGTCATATTCAAATCAAACTCGCAGTTAAGTTTGAGTTGGGCTGAAGATGAGCAGAGCGCGCGGACTCAGTCCAAGTTGAAACGCGCAAAGGCACGCATCCAAAAAAAAAAAAACACCAAATAGCAGCAAAAAACAAAAACAACAACCACAACAACAATTAGCCACAAGTGTAACAACCAAAAACAAATCAAATACAAATACAATCTAAAAATCTCAAATAAAAACAACAACAACAACAACAACAAAGTGTGTGTAAATATTTAAATTTTAAATACGCGCACGTTTTAAGAAGCTTCTATAAAAACCCGAGAACTCACACGGTTCAATGTCAGTTGACTGTTGGTTGCCAATGAAGATGAACATGTCGCGTGCCAAGTTTCCACTCCCACTGCTGCTACTAAGCTTCGGTCTGCTGCTCCAGCTACAGCCCAGCGCTGCCAAGGTGTTTGAGCGCTGTGAGCTGGCGCAGCTGCTGCAGCGTCAGTTCGGCATGCCGAGGGAGCAGGCTGCAGTTTTGGTGTGCATAGCGCAGCATGCGAGTGATCTGAATACGGCTCATTTTGGTGGCGGCAGCGGATCCGCCGGCGGCTCTCATGGACTGTTCCAAATCAGTGATGTGTATTGGTGTTCACCGCCTGGCCAGGGTGCGGGTTGTGGTGTGAGTTGTGCGCGTTTACGGGATGATGATATAGCGGATGATGTGTTGTGTGTGCGTAAGATTTATGCGGAGCATCAGCGCATAGCCGGAGATGGCTTTACGGCCTGGCAGGCCTATGAGCAGTTCTGTCGTCATGATGCAGCCAGCTATATAGCTAGCTGTGCTGGAGCTGGCAGCAGTGTGGGACATGCCTTGGCGGCCATAGCGCCCACGTATGCCAAGCCGCACAGCCAAGTAAGTTATCCACAACACAACTCTGTTTATCATAACGCTGCGCCGCAGCGTCAGGGCAAGATCTATAGTCGTTGCGAGTTGGCGCAGGAGCTGTACTATCATCACAAGATGCCCATGCAGCAGATACCCACCTGGGTGTGCATAGCTCAGAACGAGTCCTCGTTCAATACGGCTGCAGTGGGTCGCCTTAATGCCGATGGCAGCGCCGATCATGGTTTGTTTCAGATCAGTGATCTTTTCTGGTGCACGCACGATCAACGCGGTGGCAAGGGCTGTCATTCGTCCTGTGATAAATTTTTGGATTCGAATATAGCCGATGATGTGCAGTGCATTAAGCGCATACATCAGGAGCATACGGGCATCTCGGGTGATGGTTTTACAGCCTGGACAGTCTATAACCGGGATTGTCGCAATCAGCGCTATGAGCAAGTAGCGGCCTGCTTTAACAAGCCGCCAGTGGCGCCAGCCGCACAACATCCCAATGCTATATCAGGCGCAACGACTGGCAAGATCAGCTATGCCTATCCCTTTGCGCAGCCGCAGAAGACCTACTACACGCCAGCCACAAATAACTACTATAAGGCATCAACCAGCTCCAGCGTCAGTCATCAAAGCTATCAGGCTAATCCTTTCCTGCGTCAGCCACAGACACACACACATCACCCCAATGCCTTAGCGCAGCCCCAAAAAGCACACTATAGCACAGCAGCTCAAGCCAATCCCTTCTACAAATACAAACAACAAACACAACCACAACAACACTACTATCATCAACAACAACAAGCACACTACCAAGCACACACACCTGCGCGTTCGGGTAAAGTTTACACACGCTGCGAATTAGCACAAGAACTCTTTTATTCACACAAATTTCCTATGCAGGATATAGCCACCTGGGTGTGCATCGCGGAGCATGAGTCACGTTACGACACAGCGGCTGTGGGGCGTCTGAACACGGATGGCAGCGCAGATCATGGTCTGTTCCAGATCAGCGATCTTTATTGGTGTACACACAGCGAGCAGGGCGGCAAGGGTTGCCAGCTGCCCTGCGAGAAGCTGCTGGATGACGATATCACGGATGATGTGCAGTGCATACGCACTATACATGAGGAGCATACCAGACTATCCGGTGATGGCTTTACGGCCTGGACCGTGTACAATGCTCATTGTAGGGATAGAACTGAGTCGCAGATTGCCAGCTGCTTTGATGGCAATGAGCTGGCTAGCGTTGTTACTGAGCTCAAACCTTTGGCAAGCAATGAGGTAACACATGTTAGTGCAGCTCCCAAGCCAAAGCAGCCAGCCAAGATCTATAGTCGCTGTGAGCTGGCACAGGAGCTGCACCACAAGCACAAGCTGCCTATGCAGCAGATACCCACCTGGGTGTGCATAGCGCAACATGAATCCTCCTTTAATACAGCCGCTGAGGGTCATCTCAATAGCGATGGTAGCGTTGATCATGGTTTGTTTCAGATCAGCGATCTTTACTGGTGCTCACATGAACTGGGCGGTGGCAAGGGGTGCCATATATCATGTGATAAATTGTTGGATCAGGATATTTCAGATGATGTGCAGTGCATACGCAATATCTATGAGGAGCACACGCGTATCTCGGGTGATGGCTTTACTGCCTGGACAGTGTACAATGGACATTGTCGAGAGCAGAGTTTGGCGCAGCTAAGCGACTGTTTTAAGGGTAATGAAATTGAGCAGGCCTCGAACAGTCTTAATGGGGAGAAGCCACAGTTAGCTTTGGCCAGTTTTTATGGTGCGCAGACACAGGTAGCTCTGCCAAAAACTCAATCACCACAAATTGTCAAAATATCAGCCAATCATCCCTATGGCGCCAATCCTTTTCTGCAGCATTTAAGCGCCTCAACTAGTTCTAGTAAAACAACAGCAGCGCCAACTACCAGGCCTAACATTAGAACCACAGCTGCATCGTACGCGGTTCAGTCCAATCACCCATTCGCTGGTAATCCCTTTTTGCAGCTTCTTAAACCCAATGTCCCTGCAGATAGGATTAAGTTTGAGCGCCCAGTGAGCGCTGTAGCACCGAAACCACAGCTTGCAGCACAACCTAGCTATGCTAGCAATCTTTTCCTAAATGGAGATTTCAAAAAAATCTCCAGCAATGCCTTGAGCAACTCTCTAACTCCCATTAGTAACAGCATTAAGGAAGTGCAACCCTATGCCAAAAATCCCTTTTTGAGCAAAGTGAGTCAAACTAATAATAAGGATATAAACAAGACTACCAAACAACCGCAATACACTAGCTCCACCAAGTCCAAGGCAACGCAGCAGCCACCAAAGAAATACGTTAATAGCAATAGTTTTCGTGAAGACTATGTAACTGTGCCCACAACCACAAGGCGACCTGTAACCACCACTGTGATCAGCACAACCAAGGCACCAACAACGCGAGCAACGACTGTAGTAAGACCCTATGCAGCCGTCGGGCCGACAATGCAACCAGCATTAGCTACAACAACTCGTCCTTATACTACTAGCAAATTAACAACAACGCGTTTACCCACTCTAGCCAAAACACCAGCGACCACTCGTTCAACAAGCACTACAACAACTCGCCCAACAACTACAACGAGACAAACGACTCGCTTTACAACAACAGCGCCAACGAGACGCACTACACGTGCAACAGCTACAACAAAACCTACTACTCGTTTTACAACACCAGCGCCAACAACTCGTTCTACAAACATATCTACAACGAGACAAACC
Organism: Chymomyza fuscimana; assembly: GCA_949987675.1. Taxonomy (NCBI): domain Eukaryota; kingdom Metazoa; phylum Arthropoda; class Insecta; order Diptera; family Drosophilidae; genus Chymomyza; species Chymomyza fuscimana. Next base: position 5,735,884 of record OX465089.1, read on the forward strand.
ACACGCCCAACAGCTACAACGAGACCAGTTTCTCGTTTTACGACTACAACAACGGCAAACAGGCCAACACCAACACGACAATTAACGAGCTTTACAACCACAACTCGCACCACAACAATTTATCGTCCCTTATATGCACCTTGGACGTTAACCACGCCACGCACAACTACTCGTTACACAACCAAAACGAGCAACAAGACAACGTCTAAACCACTTAATATTCGCACCTCTCGTTCAACAACAACCACTCGCCCAACAACAACCACTACGCAACGTAGCGCGCAAACCACTCGCTCTTACGTCATTAGCTTCCCAACTTTGAAAACAACCACTCGTCCAACAACATCCACTCGTTACACCACCAACACCACGCAACGGAACACACCAACAACTCGCAATTACGCCATCAATCTCCCACCTATTACATCAACAACCACTCGTCCTTTTAAAACAACCACCCGCCCAACAACAACCACTCGTCGAACAAGCACTACGCAACGCAACGCACAAACCACTCGCACGTACGCCATTAACTTCCCAACTTTGAAAACAACCACCCGACCAACAACAACCACTCGTCACACCACCAACACCACGCAACGGAACACACCAACAACTCGCAATTACGCCATCAATCTCCCACCTTTTACATCAACAACCACTCGTCCAACAACAACCACCTCAACAACACGTCGAACAACAAGCACCCAACGCAACACACCAACAACTCGCCCTTACACCTCAACCACGCCCAAGCCATATCTATTTAGCTTAAGTAACACCACCACCACACGACGCCCATCAACAACAAAAACAACCACTAAATATAGCACCACAAAAGACCCATTCGATCATCCATTCTTTGCCAAATTCAAAGCCAAATTTGAGCAAAGCCGCACAACAACCACTGCAAAGCCGCCTGCCAATACCGGAAACCCAACGCTAGCCGCACAAAACCCCACGCTCAGTCCGTATTATCAGAAATTCCAACAGAACAATGCCAAAGTTGCAGCCAAAACAGTTTTTGCCTACGATTTTGGACTTAATCGTACAACAACAACCACAACAAAGCAGCCCGCTGTTAAAACTGTGTCAACAACAACAACAACAACAAAAGCCACAGCCAAAACACGCAGCGCCTTGGATTTATATCTAAACTGGAACAAACAAAATTAAGTGGGCTTTTAGCGGGGGGGTTATTGTAAATACATATACATACATATATCACACACCGATCTATTGTAAAAAAAACTTTGATATAAGGCCTCTCTAGCTTAATGTTAACGTAATAATAATAACTATAAATTAATAATGATAAGTCGCATAAATAGGATTGCGAAGAATAAAACGAAAATAAACAAGATGCGAAAAAAGCAAATTTATTATTGGTATTAAAATTCAATGTGACGAAGAGCCGCAAAGCGAGTCTGATAAAGAAGACAACGCGACAACTCGACAACCTGCCAACGACACGTTGATTTGTGATTAATTTCGTTAACTTGTTTCTGGTCAGCGCTTTGTGTTAGCCTTGTTAACATAAATGCCAACCGCCAACTACAATCTATCTACAACAACAACAACAACAGCTTTGGGCAAACAGCAGCCAAGAAAGGCGAGAAAATGCAAACATAAAAAAAATTAATAGCCTTATTAATTTTTGTTTGGAAAATTTATGTCTCAAATCAAATTGTAATTAGTTTAAAATGTTTTTTAAAAGGCCGCAAGCTGTCATTGTACAACACGCGCTAAACAATTTAAATATTAAAGAGCTGCTTTACAACACTAGCGTTGAATAGAGTGTTGCCAGACAGTTAAATAAAAGTAAAAGTAGATATATGTAAGAACAAACTTAAATAAAAGACTATTGTTGGATATACAAAGCGTTTTTTGTATAGACATGAAACTTCAGTCTGGGCGGTACGTTAAGGTTATATCATAAGAAATTATTTGAGATCGCCGACAAAACAAACGCACTTCTTACTCGTTTTAGGTTCTATGCACAACTGACTTTATTGAACTTAACATAACTTAGAACTAGGTGGATGCTTGGCTTAACATAAAAGCTTTAGAGAGAATATAAAGCGCAACTTGCATTGAGTGCATTAACATTGAGTGATGATCGTATTTTGATATTTGACAAATAAGTGCAAATTAGAGCTTTAACTACAGTGGTTGAATGATATGGTGAAGGCATATTAGTTTGACCAAACAACTATTTTGAAATTTCTTCTCAGCAGAGCTCACTGATTTTTTTTAATAATTAGTTCCTTTTAACAGCTGTTTTATCAAAAATATATGACCGCTGCCTTTTCAAAATATCTTTATAGATTTAGTATTTCACTATTTAGTTGACGGGCACTACTTATAATAATACTACTTATGCTCAGAAGAATTTTGTGCCTTACTTTTACCAAAAACTTCACTTAAATCAATAAACCTCGTTTTCGATACTACAGCCTTTTATATAATTTAATTATTATATTTTTTAATTTTGAAAAACCTGCTTAATCTTGAAACTTTTGGTTAATAAATCTACGTAAAACAACAGAAACAAATTAAGTTATTTTTACAGACTATAATTCGCACAGTTTAATGTCCTTGTCCAATAACAGACCTTCAAATATTAAAAATCTTACAACCGACACTTAGTACGCCTACTATTTAAATTTAAAGTGCTGGTAAATACGCAAAGGCTATATTTTACAGCACTTACTTCAAACGATGTGTGACATCGATATATTTCATAGCACAAACGAAAATCGATAACATCATTATATCGCTGCCTTTTGACATCGCTAGAAAATGTCGAAAATTTCGTCGTCGTCGTCTCGGCGGTTGTAAACAGAATTTATTAGATTTTCACCCAAATCGCCAGCAATACACAACAAAAATACGCTAAAAATGCGCTATAGTGCACAAAGTTCAAATGCTACATGAATTGAAGTGAGTGCCTTTGCTATATAAGCGAAAATATGTAAAAAATTGCTGCAGCCTGTACAAAACTGCATACACACGCACACGCATATATACACCATAAGCCCAACAGCGCCAGCGGAGCACCGTACCCAGAAAAGAAAAAATACATAAAACCCAAGCCAGACGTATGCCAAACAACAGCAACAAATAAATAAATGTTTGAAACAACTACAAATAGCTTATATAAATGAAAAATATTTTGCATTGAGTCCATTACAATTTCCCTGTATGATTTTTTTGATACGCAAGTTAAGCAGAGCACCCCGTGCGTCGCCCTGTACGTCGTGTCGCTCGGTTGTTCGATTTACGTACGTGTGTGTCGCTGCTTTTTTTTTCTGCTTTCGTATTACACGACAACTCATACGTGCGCGGCTGCATTCGCCGTCGCCGCGCTGCTGCTTCCGAATGCCCGAAACGCGGTCGCGTCAGTGTTGTTTAATGTATGGCAAGCTAGTGCTGCAAACTATTAAAGTAGCGCTGCCACTTGACGAAATTTAAGCATTTGTTTAGTTTTTTTTTTATAAAATGTAGTGCCTTATTAAAGCAACAGTTTCTTAATAATTATAATTATTTGGACGCGCGCAGCTTGCTTATATGTTTTAAGCTTGAGTAATTCAATTTTTTCATTTAAAATTTTCCTTCAGACGACTAAAACTGCACAACTGTCTGGCAGCACTGCCTTACTCATACGAGCTCTTGCCACTTACGTTTTGTATGCGCATTCGTGAAAATGGCGGCGTTGTCGCTCTGTCGCTGCCAAATTTTTTGTACATCAAAGTAATCAAAATAAAGCGAAATTCTTTTAGTGCTCAACTATCTGTCTTTGCTAGCGCCTGAGCCACTCGCTTTTCCAAAACAAAAGGCGCTGCGACGTCGCCGCTGCCGCTTGAGTTGTTGCTTAAATTGCATTTGTATAGTGTGCGTGTGTGCAGCTAAAAAATATAATAAAAAATTGCTATAAATATTGCCTTTTGTTCAACAGAAAAATTGAAGTGCAGCAATAAGCTGCATTTGTGTGTGTGTATAAAATTTAACAAAAAAATAGTAGCTACAGCGGCATACGCTAGCATTTGTGAGAAGAAAGAAAAGAAAAGAACTTTTAACAAATAAATCCACACGCGACAAGGAGTCATTGTCGCCAGCGCAGCAGCAGACTGAAAACAAAACGGCAGCAGCGACAGTCGCAGCCGCGCGCTTTTTGTTGCTTGACATCGAAGTCGACGCCGCTGCTTGCCCATTGCCAGCGGAGCACCCCCAGGGTCGTTGAGAAGGCTTTGGCCAAGGTGATTATTATGTATATGCTCCATGCTCCCCCCCACCAACCCGTTTTAGCCAATGTGTTGTTTTCTTTATTGTTGTTGCTGCTGCTGCTACTGCTAGTGGGGCGTAAGGTTGCCAGACTTTGTGACACCGGTTGCTGCGGCACGGCTTAGTGAGTGTGCATTTGTGTGTGTTGTGTTAATATGTGTGCGGCTTTCACCAGGTGTCGTTTATAATTTGGCAGGCTAAAAAAGAACAGCTGCAGCAGCTGGGCAGCAAAAAATCTAGGAAAGACCTGGCGTTTTATGGCGCCAGATCATACTAGATGCCCTACCTGCGCCACCCATCCAATCTGCCCTGCCACAGGTAGCAGAAGCAGCAACAACAACCTCTACCACCTTGAGCTGCAATTAGCCTACTTTGCCTATAAATACTAAAGTATCTTTTCGCTTGCATTACAGTACGCGCGCATTAAACCAACGCAACGGTCACACAGCATGCAACAGGAGCTTGAAACGATATTGTGTTCAGTGATATATATCAACAGCATGCTAAACTTGCTCAGTTGATCGCAGTTTAAAAGGCGGACTACACACACGCACTATAAAGGGGTACACAAACACCCACGCACACACACTTACACCAACGCTCCAAAGGCTAGGCCCACACACTCGTCTACACAATGAACACCAGCCAAACTGCGCCGGCCACAGCGGCCGGCAATCGCATAACATTCACCAGCCAACAGCTGCCCAATGGCACCATTAATATTGGCAGCAATGCCGGTGGAGCCGGCGGTGGTGCTACCATCATCTCAACAGCACAGCTGCCAAATACAACAACCATTAAGACGATTACAGCTAACATGGGCGGACATCCGGGCATGCCACAGTTGCATCATCAGATTCAGCATCAACAACAACAACAGCAGCAAACGCAATCAGTAGGTGCCACCCAAACACAAACCTTAGTTATTAAATCCAATCACCATGCTGTCACCCTACCGGCGGGTCTAGTCTCAAGTGCACCAGGAATCGTAACAATGACCAAGACCATCAATCAGGTATCCACATCAAGCCAACAATCAAACTCCAGTGTGCGCGCACGCCTTAGGCGTTACTGGCGTTGCATATAGCCTGATATGGTTAATTCCTACTTCAAATTTCCATCTAAACCTTAAAACCACTTTATCCAACCATTCAACCAAATCAACTGCTTATTCTGGCTCACGATTAGCGTGTAATCAAGTATCTTCTCATCGAGTGTAGTGCTCCAAAATTCTCAACATAAATTAAGTAGTTAAAACCGCTTTATATTATTTGCTGTGTCTTGCTCTTTGCTTATTCTAAACATCAAATCAAACTTCATTTTATATAATTGGCTTTGTTAATGAAATTCAAATTTGTTTCTGAACATACCTAATTCCTTGAAGCGCTTACTATTTCAAATTTTATTTTTGCTTAAACACGAAATTTATTTGTATCTCAAGATAATACCCCACTTCAATGTAACTCCATTTATAGTTTGCAAAAACGTGGCGTAGTTTGACTTAGTTATATTTTTAACTGCCATGAAACAAAAATTCTTTACCCTTAGTATTGTGTTATATAAAAACGAAATACCCTTTTCTCTTTACCACAACGACTTGATCCATTAACATCCATAAAACCCAAACACATATTAGACGCTTTTTGTAGACACATTTTAGTTCACACTTAAAGCTTTAAAAAACACGTAGTGCAATTTATAATTACATGTACATTACAAAGAAAAAAAAAATTTGATCTTATATAATTTGTAAACATTTGTGCACACTATCGACGTGAACTGGTACTCTTTAAACAAAAAAAAATACTTGGAACGCGATCTGCTGCATGTTGTAGTGAGGCAAAACCAAAATCAAAACTATAAATTCTATCTAGTTACTGCCTTTCCAAAACTAGCTTAAACCAGCCCGCCTAAAGTGTCTTAAAAACTGTATCATACTCACATGTATCTTGTGTATTCACAGGGCGGACAACAGTTCAACTCCATGCTGCCTGCGGGCGTAGTCGTGGGCATGCGTCCGCAAGGGCCAACGCAGCAGCAGCAAAAACATATGGCCGGCAATCCGCTGGGTCGTGTGGTAATTAGTAATTCCCATATGGCAGGCGTCAGACCTCAAAGTCCATCGGTAAGTTGTTTGGATAGCAAGCGATCAATTGCGTTATGTTGTTGTAGTGGGTACTTCTCTACTAATCCACCAAGCACCTAACCAACACATTCATATGCTCACCAAAAACACCCAACATAACAAACTTTGCATATAAGATTGATGACAAGATCACTTACCATCCAACATACAATCACATATATACTGAGAGACTTAACCAGCGGGCGCCTTGTACTATTCTATGCTCTTCTCTCTCTTTATCTCTCTTTTAGATAACATTAAGCACACTTAATCCAGGACAAACGCCTGCACTGTTATTGAAAACTGATAATGGATTTCAATTGTTGCGAATGGGCACGGCCACAACGTCTGGGCCGCCAACAATGACACAGACCATATCCAACACCAGCAACAACAACACTACAACCACAAACCATCCCACAACCACACAGATACGACTACAGACTGTGCCGGCCTCTGCTGTAAGTAGATATCATGGGCAACCGCCACAAGCCTCACAACAGCAACAACAACAGCAACAACCACAAGCATCTTCTACCGCACCACAAGCAACAACTGCCACCACTAGCATAGCACTGCGCAAAACGATTGTCAGAACTTCATCCATAATCCCATCCAACAATAATATTAATAATAGTACCACCAATCTCACTGCTACCAACACCACAACCACCACCACTACCAACAACAACAATCAAAGCCACAGCAACAACAAACCCGCTACTAACCTGCAACAACTTAAGCTACAACAACAGCAGCAGCAACAACTTAAACAGGCCCAAGCTCAGCAGCAAAAGCAACAACAACAGCAAAACAGCGCAGCAGCTGCAGCGGCTGCAGCAGCTGCTGCAAATGTAGCGGCCACTATTAAAATCAAGCAAAACGTAATTGTTAGCCCCAAAACCACTATTAGTCGAAACAATTTAAATATTCAATTCGATTTTTGCGCAAAATCGCTTTCTTTCTATCTTTTTTTTTTTTTTAAAATAAACATGCAAAACATAGAGGATGTTATTTTAGAGCGATAGAATTTTGTATACATAACCACTTGGGAGTTGCACCGCCTGTCCGCAAGTCTAGTATTATTTTTGGAAGCTTAATTGATGATTCAGTTTTAGACCATCTCCAAAATTCTCATATGAAATTAAAATATTTTTTTGTTGTTCTGAAATTGACAGGAAACAAATCTCATATTTTCCAAGACATGTACTTTACGTTTATGGTGGGTAATACCCGTAGAACCAATGAAACGCGAACTTACAGAGAACTTTATAAGGGAATTGAAGCTCGTTTTTTAAATTTTGTTTGTCTAATATGAAGGAAAAACTAATAATGACGTCCCATAGTTATGTTCATTGCAATTTCTATCCATCTATTATTAACATCCTTTTTATATCAAATTTCTTTATCACTTCTACTGTCTGTTATACGTTTGATCTAATTTATGCTACGCTTCAGTTGTTTTATCAGCGCCAGCAGCTAAACGCTGTCAAAGGCAAACTTTACAATTTAATTAAAATTATTGGTTTTTCTACTTTATTTTTAATCCAATTTCTATTTATATATAAATACTCTAGTATAAAATATTATATACGCTCCGTTTTTGCATGCTGCGTTGTAACTGTCTGTGTATTTGATAGATTCATATATACTTTTGATTTAGTTTTGCTTTGCGTTGGTGTAGGTGTGCTGCTCATGTTGTGTGCAGCGTGCCGCAAACTGGAAATCTTTGGATGAACGCGTGAAATCATATAATTGTCATAAAACTGCATTGAAACTCTTTTTCATTTTTGTTAAAATCTTGACTCTTATTTGTTGTTAATCAGGTGCAGCTCTTGCTGTAGCTAGTTCTTGTGTGTGTGCTTATTCGTTACGAATCATCCAAATTTACTAACCCCACACGCACACAAGAACTGGAACAGCAAAGTGTAAACGCCTTTAAAACTTACGCTTGCATATCTTAATTTGCACTTAACGTTGTCTGCTTGAACTAAACTCAATTCCAAAGCCACACAAACACTAATCTCTTATTTTCTTACTCTAATTCCCAACAGTCTTTGACCAACACCACTGCAACAAACAATATTATTGTTAACTCGGTAGCCTCAGGCAATGCTCATGGCTATACTAATACGTCGCAGCCACCGCATCTCACGCAACTGCAAACGCAGGCGTCACACCTGCCACAGATCACGCAGATTCAAACCATACCGGCACCGCATACGCAGTCGAATAGCATGAACAGTGGCGCAGTGGTTACGGCCACAGCAAGCCCGGGTGCGGGTACGACTACGACGACGACAACCGCCGCTCAGGGCAATACCAAAGAAAAGTGTCGCAAGTTTTTAGCCAATTTAATCGAGTTATCGACACGTGAACCCAAGCCGGTGGAAAAAAATGTGCGGACACTCATTCAAGAGCTGGTCAATGCGAATGTTGAGCCGGAGGAATTTTGTGATCGCCTGGAGCGTTTGCTAAATGCAAGTCCACAGCCGTGCCTCATTGGGTTTTTAAAAGTAACTACTACAAAATAGTGATTTCGAATGCTCGTCTAAACACCCATATCTTTTTTTTTTCACAGAAAAGTCTACCATTGCTCCGCCAGGCGCTCTTTACAAAAGAACTGGTTATTGAGGGCATTAAGCCGCCGCCTCAACACGTGCTGGGTCTCGCCGGACTACCGCAACAGCTGCCTGTAAGTCAGCTATATGCCATATAGCTAATAAAAGGAATACCATTGACGAAGTTTTAAGCAGAATCAGTTGAAGCCATATTTTTGTACGGTCCAAAATTTAGACGAACCAACCTCAAATTTGTGAAGCACAGAAAAATTCAATTCATGTTCATACACTTTTACTAATTATTTGCGAGTACTCACATTCTTTTGTCTTTCATTTGGAGAAGTTTAACACAAAAATAAAAACTATTGTAACCGCTAATGTTTTGATACAGAACTTGCCACAATCAAAGATTGTGCTTTGTAAAATTGCTAAAAACGTACGCCATCTTACTTTAAATAAATAAAATTGTGAAAAATCCAATTTAAGTCCACACACTTTGACAGTTTTTTTGTGAATGTTCGTAGTTTACATGCGGCTACTCACATGTTGTTTGACAGTCCCTTTTGTCTTTCCTTCGTAAAAGCTGAAAGCACAAATACAAATATAATCGTTGATATAGTGACTAAGGAAATGCACAATAAATGTATAACATTGTTAAATGTGATGTAACAAAAACAAATGTAAACGTGCTAATACTTTAATTGAGATCCAAATGGTGACGATCTAACCTCAAATCTGTACTGTGCAATGCAATTAAGAGAAGCTGAACTGACTGACACAAAACACATACATATGTAGGTCTTCTTCTAGCGTTTTACACGCTCGCATTGATACGCATTTATTTTGATTATATTTATTTAAAAGCATCCTTTGGGTTTCCTTTTTAAACAAAAAATAAATGAATAAAAAAATGGCAAGCTTGGCCTTAACTTCCATATTACCTTTATTAATTTGTTTTCTCTTTTCCTTAGAAAATCCAAGCGCAAATCCGTCCTATCGGGCCCAGCCAAACAACAACCATTGGACAAACACAGGTGCGCATGATTACGCCCAATGCATTGACGACGGCCAGGCCTACTATAGGTCATACGACAATATCAAAACAGCCGCCAGGAATGCGTTTGCCTACAACGCCGCGTTTGGTTAGTACTAGCAGTATACGCGGTCCATTGCCCACGCTGCCAGTGCCTACGCAGGCGGTAAGTTTAGCTGTTCCAACATGCTATACTAGATGAATTCAGTATGTTTTTACTCTCCTTACAGAATATTGTGCAAATACGAGCGCCTCACAATGCAACGCTGCAGCGTTCGGGTGGCGTTCAAATACGCGCCGCGCCTCGTCCGAATAACGCGCCCACGAACAAACTCACTGCCGTCAAGGTTGGCCAGACGCAGATCAAGGCCATTAATCCTGGCTTGCATCCGCCGTCTTTAGCCGCCATATCGAACAGCGTTCCACCGCCCACGCCCACATTATCTGTGCTATCGACAATAAATTCAGCTTCGGCCACATTGCCGGTGCCATCGTTACCTACAGTGCATTTGCCGCCGGAGGCATTGCGAGCGCGCGAACAAATGCACAATACGCTGCATCATAATAACAACAATTTGGATAAACACAAGTTCGAGCCGAAGCTGGTTGAGATTAGACCAGCGGTGCCGCATATCAATGCTTCCCTTACACCCATTTCTGCACACAAAACGATAGCTAAAGCTTCACCTGCGCTTAGCAAGGCGGCAAGTAAAAAGAAGAGAGATGCATTGGACAAGGATGGCAAGGATGATAAGGGGAATAGCGTAAGCGGCGCAGCGGCAGCCAATTCATTTTTCCAACAAAGCTCCATGTCCTCGTCCATGTATGGTGATGATGATATCAACGATGTGGCAGCAATGGGTGGCGTCAATTTAGCTGAGGAATCACAGCGTATACTCGGCTGCACCGAGAATATTGGCACGCAGATACGCTCCTGCAAAGACGAAGTGTTTCTTAATTTGCCGGCCTTGCAGGCGCGTATACGTGCTATTACGACAGAGCGTGGCTTAGACGAGCCGTCGCAGGATGTAGCCGTGCTTATATCCCACGCGTGTCAGGAACGGCTGAAGAACATTGTAGAGAAGTTGGCTGTGATAGCGGAGCACCGCATTGATGTCATCAAGGTAGGGTATCATAACATAAGCTGTAAGAACGTCTACTGATGTTTACCCTTTGCTGCGCTTTTAGTTGGATCCACGCTATGAAACCGCAAAAGATGTGCGTGGACAAATCAAATTTTTGGAGGAATTGGATAAGACAGAACAGAAAAGGCACGAGGAGCTGGAGCGCGAAATGCTGATACGTGCGGCCAAGTCTAGATCGCGCCTGGAGGATCCAGAGCAGGCCAAGATGAAAGCGCGGGTAAGCTTTATATAGTTAAAACAAAAAAAAAAAACAATCTATAGCATACAACTTTTCATATCTGTAGGCCAAAGAAATGCAGCGCGCAGAAATGGAGGAGCTGCGTCAACGCGATGCCAATCTGACAGCTCTACAGGCAATCGGACCACGGAAAAAACTTAAATTAGACGCCGAAGCGGCCGGCTTAGGCACGGTGCGTACAAGTTTTACTTTAGTTTAAAGTAACTGTGAGATTTAAAATTTCGTGTTTTTTTTTAACAGGGCTCTAGCGGCGGCAACTTGCAGAGCAATACAGCCACAACAACCTCCACATTGCGACCGCGCATCAAGCGTGTCAATCTGCGCGACATGCTCTTCTTTATGGAGCAGGAGCGCGAGTTCAGTCGTAGTCCCATGCTATTTAAAACTTACCTCAAGTGATTGCTGCTGGCGCTGTTGTGTGATTTATTGCAATGCTATCTAACTGTTCTTATACTTTCCCAACTATCCCTAATTTTATTTGCAATATATGTTAAACCTTTATTTTAATTAGGCATATTAAAAGCGTCTAGCTGGTTAATGAACAAAAAAGTGCCCCCAACGATTTTTAAAAGCTAATAATGCAGATCGATTTATAGTTTAAACAAATTTAAAAAAAACTGTTTGTCACTTTTATTTAGTTACTCAAACTTAAATTCTTTTTAATTTTTTTTCAACATAATATTTTCTTTAAAAAATACAAAAAAAATCTTATTTTTCAAGTACAAAAACTTACCTCTGAGATTCCTGCTCACGATATGTACATAAAAACCAAATCGCAAAAATCTCTAAAAAAAAAACAGCGGCCGTTTTTTAAAGTTTTTTTTAATTAAAATAATATTTAATTTTTGTAATATTGTATAGAATAAATATTTAGATTTTATATAATAAAAAATGTTTTCAATATTATAGGTTAATATTAAAATTATTATTGCTCTACAAACGTTTACAAAAATAAATATAAAAAATATCTGTTTGCCTTTTACATAAAAAATGTAACAAAATAAGCCAATTTCAACATAAACAATTCTTTTATTTTATTAATATTTTACATTATTATGACAAATATCTTAGTACACTGGAGCAATTATTTTATTAGGTAATCGACTTGCAATCTTAGCAGTTAAGTTTTGAACTGAAATTTGCATGAACATTGTTTATTTCTTAAAAATAAAGTTGAATCGAACTGCATAATTAGTTTTAAAAATTGTTTATGCAGTTTTTGTGCTTAGCTTAATCAGGTAGACGCTTTATATTAAATGTTTTAAAAAAATACTTTTCTAAATAAGGAAATATTTTTTTTTCCAATCAAATGCCTAAAAACATAAGCCAAACCAAAACGGTCCCAAAAACGGTGAAACGCAAAGTCAGCAGGCGTTTAAGATTTTAATAAAAAACATATACATATATATAAATACATATATACATTTATTATGTATATTTTGCATTACTTTGTTGTCTGCTGTTCGAGGGCAGCAAGCACTGACGGCCTTATCTAAAGAATACAAACATAATGTTGAATAATTTAGCTTAGTTTGTTAAATAAAAATTAATTAAAAATCGTAATGAGCTAATAGAGCGCCACAAAACAAAAAAAGATATAAAAATTGCCCTTAAAAGTGGATTCAAAAAATGGTTTGTAAAACCACAAGCAAAAAGCGAAATAAAATTAAAAATCAATTAGTTGTAGCTGTTTAAAGTAATTTTAATTAGCTATTTAGTATATAAAACATAAATTTGTATGTATACAAAAGATATGTAAAAAGTCTAAGCTAAGTTTTTCTAAAAACCCTTAAGATAACTAGGTAAACGCAATGTAATTAACAAATTGATAGAAACCCCAGCAAAGAAATCGTCGTACTAAACAAACACACAAAAATATAAAAAAACAACAAAGTGTAGCTTTTAAAATTTAATTTATATTTGATTAGTGCCGCATTAAATTACACGTTTTAAGCTAATGTATTTGTAAATGTTTTCAAGCGTTTAAATAATGAAAAAATTCAAAAAAAAAAAAATCCAACTATATGGCATTAGTGTGTAGTTGCAGCGTGCACAGCGTACATTCTAAAACAACAAAATAGACAAATTTTATACATAAAAAAAGCAACATAAAAATAAATCAAATTACATGTAAAATACAACAAGCTAGCCTTTAATAAATAGTAAAAAAAAATACAAACAAAAGTAATTGAAATTTTTGACTACAGAACATTTAAAAAAGTATAGAGAGTAAAATATTTCAAAATAAAGTTAGCAACATACCTACTATATATGCAACTAGTTTCCAGCGTGCATATATAATAATAATAATAATAAAATATTATTATGTTTTACATATAAAAACTAAACAGCAAGAACAACAAGAACTATTGAGTGTACAATTTAAGTTGAACAAAACAGAAAATAAAATTAAAAATTTAAAAACAAAACGCGAAAAGTTTTGAAATTTAACCGGGTACACACATACACACAGAGTTGCACTTAAAGGAGTACTCATAAAGTAGTTAGAGTAGCTGCATTTGTTAATTTTTGATTTTTTTAAGCAAACTAAATACAATAATATTTTAATGGTATCTCAGTTAATTAGCTAGTTAATTCATGAAATTGTATGTAGTTGAAATTTATGTTTATCTATTGATATTTTTTTTATAAAATCAATTATTATTATGATTATTATTATTGTAATTATGTTTATTATAATTATTGAATTTTGTGTAGCACGTAGTTTTAAACTAACACAAAAACAATAAAAACCAAATGTACGTTTGGGATATAAACAACAAACAAAACTATGTGGTTTGTATGTTCCTGAAAAAGGATTATGTGATTAAGTCGGCGGGCCACTTAATTTTTTTCATTTAAACTTTAAATTAAAAATTAATTTTTAAAAAATATTATGTAAAATAGTTGTTTTTGTTAGTGGCTTAACTTTTAACAAGATAATTCGACGGTACAGGAAAACTCTTGAAATGCCTTGAAAAAAATGTAGGCTAGATCCTTCCAATCTTCACTCAATCACTTTTGTATGAAAAAAAATGTATCACTAAAAGTTTTTCATTTGCGTTCAGTTACGTCTTCACGAATTTGTATGCAGCAGTAGTCGTGATTTTTCGTTCCTGGCTCCAAAACATCTACAGTTCCTATCCGATTTCGAAGATCTTAGACTCGAAATGTTCGTAAAAGAATTCCCTTTCAGCCTAAAGGTCCATACGCAGCATGCAAAAATATCCCAAAAAAGGGAATTTTTTTTTTATATGAAGTTTTGACGTTTGCTGCGGAATTTTTGCATGCTGCTTATGGCCCTTAAAGCTTAACATAATTTTCAAAAAAAATTTCTCGTTAAAAGCACACCAATAATTTGTAATTTTGAAAAATGGTCAAAAATTACACTTTTTTTCGACTTTGGTTGCCTGTAAATTTTGTTCACGATATATTGCCCAAAAACATATTTTTCGAAAATATCTCGAAAATGGTGCTTAAGAAAAAACAAATAGATTGCCATTTTCGTGTTACTCGACCCCAAATTACCCTAAAAAACACTTTTTTAGGAAGGTTCATTTTTCGTGTAAACTAGTGTAATCGATTGATTTTAATAAGTCCTTTAGGAAGCATACGAAATATATTCTTTATTTAAATCAAAATATTTACGAACAAAGGCCTATACGCAGTTTGAGAAATTTCGCACGGAATGACAAAACTTCATATTAAAAAAAATCCCACTACTATAACATCATATAAAAAAAAAAATACCACTAATTGGGGTTTTTTTTTTATATGAAGTTTGGTCATTACGTGCGAAATTTTTCAAACCACGTATAGGCCTTAAGAAAACAATTTTATTGCTATTGCTACTACTTACCGGTACTCCAGATATGGGACGACTATCAAACTTTGTTTTCCTGACGTTTGACCTTAAGCTATGGAACCCCAAGCCGCTTTTTAATGAAACTTTTCAAAAACGACTAAAATGCTAGTATTTATAAAATGATTGCGATTATTGCAAAATTGTGTTTTTTTATAATTATTATTTTTATTTTTCTCTTTGAAAATATATTTTTTAAGGTTTTCAACTTATTTTGACGAGTTCTTTGAGAAACCATAGGCTTTCAGAACTAAAAATTTGCTTTCATATTGCAAATCTAAAGTTGAATAATTTCGAAATTATGTTCGAGAAAAATAAAAAATTCCATAATTTGTTGTATTAAATATTTTTATTAAATTTTGAGAAACTCTAAAAAAAATTAGAGTTGCGCTCAATTGAAAGACTGATTGATTGTGTTTTTTTATAATTATTATTTTCTAATACTTTAATAATTTTAACAAAAAAAAAAAAATATTTTTTAAGGTTTTCAACTTATTTTGATAGGCTTTCAGAATTAAAATCTAAAGTTGAAAAATTTCGAAATTATGTTCGAGAAAAATAAAAAATCTCATAATTTGTCGTATTAAATATTTTAATTAAATTTTGAGAAACTCTACAAAAAATTAAAGTTGTGCTCAATTGAAAGACTTTCAAAATTTATTTTGATATAAATTATTTTATTTAAATTGGAAATATTCAACTTGTTAAAACTACTTTTTACAAAGCGAATGAAAATTTTGAATTTTAGACTAAAAACAAAACTTAGAACTAAGTAAAAATTGCTAAGTGACAAGTTAATTATTTAAAACCTATGATAATGCTGCTTTGCCAAAATATAAATCACTTTTAATTTGCTTGATAATTTAAGCTTTTTTTTCCTAATTAATTTTCATTAAGCTTATTATTGTGTGTTTATATTTTATTATCAACATTTCTTTTGACGGCTACGTTTTTTTTTGTTTTAATTTCTATTTTTATTAAATATAAATTGCTAAAGTACTTAACAGCAGCTAAGAAGCCTCATCGGCAACCACGTCGTCGGGTCTGGCCAATTGAAGATATTCCTGAATATCATAGTCAAACAGCTCGAAATCATATCTGCAATGGTATTTGGTTTATTAGATGAGCAGCTGCATCTTTGTTAGTTTCAGTTGTAACCTACTTGTAATACTCATAGAGCTCCAACATGGTTTTCCGCGTCAGCTGCGAATAGAACTGCTGCTGCAGCTCCTGTGTCTTGCGGCTACCCTTGCCCATGTTGCGCCATACGGGCGCTATAACACGTTTTAGTCCAGTCTTTTCGATTAGATATAATTGATCTTCTGTGAGCGATTCGAACTTGAGAATCATATCGAAGCGTATCAAACAAGGTGTACAAAACGATGTGGCTGCCACAAAATGCATATCAATGAAACTACCCCGCTTCACCTGGTCGAGCAGCCAATGCACAAACTCAGAGAATGAAGGGTATTTGGTATTCGCAGCAGGCACACCAGTTGTCTGGGCAAAGATGCAAAGTAGTTTATTAAGTACTTGTGTCTGGTACTGAACCTCAAAGTATATACTACCTTTTTGCGATAATTGCGCACAATGCTGCGACCCAGTTTGTCATGAAAGGAATAGGGCAGAGCAAAGACCATTTTATCACGATAGGCACTCAAGAGGCGCTCGAAAGGATTACGAGCTATGATAAAAGTTAGTGAGTCGTTTTGTGCTTCACGCAACTAGAAATAAATAACGTAAATTTATTGCTGTCTTTAAGTATACAAAGGCTACGTCAGACTTACCTCTTCCAGAGAGACGCGCGGATATCGTTCCCTAGCCAAATTCAGTAATATTTTCTTGGTTTTGCGCAAATAGCTAGGTGAATATCCAGCCAGTACATTAAAATTAAACATCCAAGAGGAGGAGGCCGCCTTGAAGACATTGCACCTACACATAGAATAATAATTTATTTATCTACTTTATATAAATCCTTAAATAACTTACCATATAATATGATATTTTTTGTTTACTAAAAACTCCCAGGTGTTTGGTGTATGCCATGAATCAGGACCTGTAAAGGCATTTTAAATATACTTTTTATACTTATTTTGTTGCTACTTTTAAGAAACTTTGTAGAGTCGGAGAGTATTCTTGGAAACACAAATATTACTTATTTTATTCTGTTCTCGTTCTATTGCACTTGCCCTATCAGTATCTATTCTCTCTGTGTGCCTTGTTCTCGTTTTTTATACTCTTTAATGTAACTGCCTTGATCTCATTGCCCACAAAAATAAATAGAATAAAAAGAAATTCTGAAAAAAATTAAACAAGAAAATAATATCATCTAAAATAGTTATGTACAAAGTATATGTATATACGAGGGTGGTCTCAAGTACTTAGCCTCACCGCCCGATGGCGCTACTATCGCAAGAGAAATTTACTACCGTGTAGTTCATTCTCGTAGACGGCTACTTTCGAAACTTCAGCCGAATCGGACTCGAAAGCGAATCCAAAATTTTCGTTTTTCTTGTTTTTCGGTTTGGGTTTTTCGTTATAAATTCGTCCGTGTCGAAATTTAAGCAACACCAGTCGAATTTTCCACGAAGGAGTAATTAGAATTTCTTTTAAGTACCTTGTTCGTGGAGCAGGACACTTTTTAAGTAGATTTCTTCGATTTTGACATAATCCTAAACACTTAGCCCCCCAAGTTAGGCAACAAATTTTGACTTACCCAAAACATCCAGTCCGAATTCGGTACATTTGTCCCTAAGCCGCTCCCTGCGTCCCTCCATGCGCTGCTCCACCTGCAGCATTTCCGTTGGCGTAAGCGTCTGTACGGCATATTCCGGTATAAGAGGCAGCCGGGTTTGATTGATGTCCTGTTAATGATCAAGCCAGGCCAAAGTGGGGAAATATGTATAGAGTATTTAATGACCAACAGTCGAGAACAAGACAAACATTGCGTAATAATAAAATAAGCAAATTTCAATTGTAAACATAATAAGTGAATGGATGATAATGATGATGATGAATGTCAGTGGGAGTGGTAGAACAATGTTTGAAAGTGGATGGCCAAAAAAAGGAAGATAAAACAAGACACTTTGCCCCATGCAATGCCGCCAATGTGTGTATGTGTGAGTGTGTGTATGTTTGTGTGCGTTGCCAAGTGCGTATGTATGTATGAGTAGCTGCAGTAGGGGTAACCCCCCTTTTGCAAAGGGTTAACATTTATTGTGAATAAACTGTTTACAATGCTCGTTAAATGTACATTAAATTTGACTTTTATTATATTCCTTTTATTTGCTTTGGTTTTATATTCGTGTTTATTTTTATACACTATATTTTTGAGTATAAGAGTTTATTCAAATTTGTATGTGACAAGTATGTACGGTCCGGTCCAGACCCCCTTCCAAAAGTTGGAAAAATGGGTTTGCAGTCTTTTGCGAGCTCTGATATATAAAAACTTAGAAGTGAAGAACCCCCCTAAGCCTAAATCCTGGATCTGCACCTGAGTAAGACCCTACAATTTTTAAACGAAAAATGATCACGAAGAAAATAGACATGGATTTCGACATGTCTATTACTACGTCCCTATGTTCGTCAGTCTTTGTGTCCGTTTGTTTGCCCCTCTATCCCTCAGTACATTGTACTCTTTCTCGTAGATCATATGATCTATGTTAGAAGAATGGCATTTCAGACGTCCTGATTTATTGACATCTAATACCCGAAACGTAATAGAATTTTGGGGTTACCATCTATATTTTGCAAATTAAAATATTTATACTTGACTCAGATGGTAATATTTCATTACCCATCCGTGGATAAAAATTATTTTAATCGGTTAGCAACTTCACCCGCTATTGAAAGCTCCATTAAAAATAAAACTTTTCATGAAAAAGCTAAAGGCATCAATATCGGTAGACTTATGTAGACTAAAATAAAAAAAATTTCTTATTTTTTGTGGATACTGTGTGGCCCATACGAAAATTTTTTCGAACTGCGTATGGGCCTTAATAGTAAAATGACAGACCTTTGTGCTTTTATAACCCGTCCGTTGGTATTATATAAATATTACTAAAATCGGTACGTCAAAAATTTTGTGGAAGACCCTTTATTTAAAACATATATTTGTACAAAGCTACAGTCATCAAAATCGGCAAAAAACCTAAATTATAATGAAATATACAAATTATTTTTATTTTTTGGGGATACCATACCTACGCTCCTTTCTAAAGGTTTTGCTTGAAACTTAATGCGAATATCAAAATAATCGTTTTCAACAAAATGCAACAAAACGCCACAAAATCGTTTAAAAACTGTGAATATTAGGGTAAGTAGTTAATTACAGGGTATTTTAAAGTCGATATGTTCCGACTGTAAACGGTCGGTAACTTTGTTATTTTCTCATTAATTATGTGTATTTTGGTTAAATATTTACTTTATCAACATAGCGCCACTTGTTTTTGGTCTTCCCGGTTGCTACCACGGTTAGATCCTTGTGTTTGTTTTTGTTTAGTAACAAGACTGGATAGCGAAAGGTCTGTTGTTGTTGTTGCTGTTGTTGTTGTTGTTGTTGTAGTTGTTGTGGCAGCGACAGTTGATGTTGTTGTTGCAGCACTTTAAAGGCCTAGAAAAGCAGTTTTGATTGTTTTCTTTTGGTTTTTTCAAACAACATACAACAAATAATATTTTTAAAAGGTTAACAGAAGTTAAAAAAACAAACTAAAGTATCTATAAGTACAAGTATTTGTTAGGCATTTACAAGCGGCATAGTATGTACAATGTATGCATGTTTGTATATATAGGCTTATATGTGTATGTGTGTATGTATGTTTGGCAGGGCAAGCGGCTGACTAGGCGTATGCTTAATCTACATAAGAAACTAGCTATTAAAATCGTAGCAGCCATCAATTGAGTCACGCCAATGTCAAGGTTAGGCAAACAGACAAATGTCTGTCTGTCATCTATGTACTTAGTATGCATATACTTACGAGTATATAACATATAAGCGTTATCTCAATTAAAATTGCATTGTCAGTTATTGCCATTTCAATTGGAACTGCTTTTGCTATTGTTATTGCTATTGTTGTCAGAAGCGTGTCATCTGCACATTTAAATTGTAACCAACATTTCAAATCTCCATAAAATAAAGTGACAGTGGCGCGTGTCGTTGCACAGTGGGGCGTCGTGATAAATTGCATGCCGCTAACCACTTGCATTGGGGCTTTTGTTTTTTGTTTTTTTTTTTATATTTGAATTAATTTTTTATAGCCTTGTGGTAAAGTGTACAAAGCAGGCATATTTGTTTTTATAAATAATGCATATTTTTTATTTACTTGCTAAAGGAAGAGCAAAGAATTTTATGATGAAACTTATTCGGTTGCTAGAAAACTGACACCCTTTTACCCTAGATTATTTCAAATACCCACAGTTCTGATTTTTGATTTTTTTTTAAAAAGCTATTGATTGAAATTCAAATGAAAAATATTTTTATTCCCCCAATCTTTTAGAAATTTAGTTAGGGAATTCTCCTTTCTAGTTTATTTTCATGGCAGCTTAAGTGTTTACTTCAAGTCTTTTCTACACCGTTTTTTTTTGGAACGTATCTACCGTGTAAAAGCAGAATTAGGTGTACTTCAAAACAATATCGGGAATTAAAACAAAAAAAAAATAAAAAAAGTTTTCAAATACCAATATTCATTTATGAAATAAAACTTTTTGCATTGTTCATTTTATTACCAACAATTTATATTTGCATGAATTGCATTATATTTTGCAGGGAACGCAAATAAGAGTTATGGGAATAAAAAAAATCAAAGCGAAAAAAGTGGTTTATATGAAAGTGCATGCTGCAATATATAATTTTATTGAAAGGACCTTTCGAAAAAAGGATAAATTTTTATTTTTAATTTATATCGAAAAATCAAATTTTAACTCTTATTTTTTCATATAAAAATAAAAATCATGCAATAATAATTAAATATCAATTTTTATTGAAAATCGCGGCATAACTCTCATTTTTCAATTTTTATAATAAAAATTAAAAATAAAAATTATTGGACAATTTTTATTTAAAAAAATTTAAATAAGAGTTACTCTGCAATTTTTATAATAAAAATCAAAAATAAAAGTTATGGCGTAATTTTTATTTTATAAATTGAAAATAAAAATTGATTTTAAATATCTTTTGAACCAAGGAGCGCACAATAATGGTTTGCGCATTTATGTGTTGCACACTTCAAGACCTTTCCGTCGATGCCTTACATGTCCTTCAAGGATCCATATTAAGGATACCACATAAGAAAAATTACATTTTAATCATTTTTTGAACCAAAATACACTTCAATACCCTTTCATAGATGTCCTTACATGTCCTTGAAGGATCAGTTAACGATACCACAAAATAAACTAAATTTAAAATATTTTTTCAGTCAACAGCGCATTGACAAAATTTTATTTATTTTAATTTTTTCAAATGATTATTTATTTAACTTGACAAATAAAAAGTTTTTTAATTGACTCCGATGAAAGATTGCATCTTAGATCGGATAGCACCAGTTCTAAGGCAGAAAATGCCCTTTCTACTGATGCCGGTACACAATGTATTATTTTCGCCGATTGGTACAGGCGTGGATAAATTAATTTTTTTTCTTCCCAATATTTCATTACATCCATACCAGTATCAATTGGCTTCGGGGAGTACCCATTGATTTCGGCTATTGCCAATCTCAATTCAGGATCATCATTATCGGACTCCTCATTCCCGGAGCTTACCTAAATTGAATTGAGATATTGGTTGAGAAGGGAGCAAGTACTTTGTGATGTATATTCCAATGCAGTTACAAGCAACAATGATGAATAAGTCTCTACACCGATTTAGTGACTATGGGCTCTTCATAAATGCTTTTTAATGTGTTCCAAAGATATTTTTAATTTATTTTATTAATATTAATAGTCCTTCAAGGACGTGTAAGGACATCTATGAAAGGGTATTGAAGTGTACACACATACTTATTTTGGTTCAAAAAATGATTAAAATGTAATTTTTCTTATGTGGTATCCTTAATATGGATCCTTGAAGGACATGTAAGGCATCGACGGAAAGGTCTTGAAGTGTGCAACACATAAATGCGCAAACCATTATTGTGCGCTCCTTGGTTCAAAAGATATTTAAAATCAATTTTTATTTTCAATTTTTAAAATAAAAATTACGCCATAACTTTAATTTTTGATTTTTATTATAAAAATTGCAGAGTAACTCTTATTTAAATTTTTTTAAATAAAAATTGTCCAATAATTTTTATTTTTAATTTTTATTATAAAAATTGAAAAATGAGAGTTATTTCGCGATTTTTAATAAAAATTGATATTTAATTATTATTGCATGATTTTTATTTTTATATGAAAAAATAAGAGTTGCTTTTCAATTTGAATGCAAAAAATCAAAAAATAATAATTATTTCATGATTTTTATTTTAAATATTATAAGAGTTACGGTCCCTGATATTTTGTCTACGAGTGAAAAGAACCATTTAAATGCGACGAAGTATAGTTCTGGTACATTATAGTTTTGAGCCACAACCAAGTTGTCTCCTCCCATTCATTACCACGACCAGGGCCGTAGAAAGAAAATCCGGGCCCGGGCGGGATAAAGTACCGGCCCCTCTATTATACCTTTAGCTTCAATCATTGTGTTCTGTAAGTACGACAGTAATTGCACCGGCCCCTGATATAGCTCCGGGGCCGGGGTGATTCGAGCTCGCTGAATGTAAATCCAAAGCCCCATAACGCCTAGGACTTCGCCGTTTTGAAATTGCCTTCAAAATACCTCAGTTAATGGGTGTTTTTAGGGTTCTATCAAAAACCTGACTAGCTGGCGTTTTTTTGACATCAGATTTGGATTCACTAAACTGAAAAACATGTAAAAAAAAAAAATGGTCATACCTACCGAATCGGAAAATCGATTATTTGGTGTGGCTGTCCCATAACATAAATTCAAAAACCCCAGAACTTTTTTGAGACCGGTTGTCCGCCAATATTTTGCATGTTTTTATACCCTATACCGTATGGTACAAAGGGAATATTGTGTTTGTGCAAGCCGAAAATGTATGTAACGTACAGAAGGAGAAGTCGGAGACCCCTCAAAGTTACCTAAAGTATGATCAGAGTGACTAGAGAAGTCAATATACCCATGTCCGTCTGTCCGTCTGTCCGTATGAACGCCTAGATCTCAGAGATGGTAAGAGCTAGAGCAACCAAACTTTCAGATAAGAACCCTTATTAATCCATAGGAGACAAGTTTGTTTTATTTGTTTGATATCGGGACTACATTATATAGCTCCCATAGGGGTGTTTCAGAGGACCTCGAAAAAAAGCAAAAGTTTTAGATGGATAATTTGTTTGCTTATGAAGATATCATAACCAAATTTGGCAATCGTTTTTTAGAAACCCCCAGCACTGTACCAAATTTTATCAAAATCGGTTGACTATATCATATAGGTCCCATAGGATCGATCGGTCGAAAATTTGTTTTTTGTTCAAAATTCGTTGTGTTTCGTTTGTTTGTGAAGATATTGTTACCAAATTTGGCATTAAGAAGTTTTTTAGAGATCTTCAACACTGTACCAAATTGTATCAAAATCGGTTGACTATATCAAATAGCTCCCATAGGGTCGAAAAAAAGGTGTTGATTAAAAATTCGTCTGTTTTTGGTTGTTTATGAAGGTATCATAATCTAATTTGGCAATCAAATGTCTTTTGGGGTGTTCTTAAGCAATTTACCGGATTTTATTGCAAGCAGTGGTACAGGGTATCCCAAAGTCCTCCGCGCCCGACTTTAACGTACGCCATCTTTTGGAAGGCGAATCCGAGAAAAAAAAAACAATGCACGTCAGATTTCTACGATAGCCAACAAAATACCTCATTTTATGGTGTTTTTGTAGCTTATTAGCGTATTTCTTGTATTTAGGATTTGGATTCGAAGAGGCTCAAAACGCATATGGATTTATATTCTTGAAATGCAAATGTTAATTTTTTAGTTAGTTATCTTTTATTAAGTACTTGATATTTAGCCTAAAATCTTAGACATTAAAAACCGGATAATTTGGATAATTTTCATTGGAAGCTCTCTTCTCTTTGGAAGCCTCATTACGACAATAATAAGAAAAGCAAGTTAAACACTGTACGAAAAACAGGACTCAATTTCTTACAAGAGTGCGAAGAGAAAAAGTCGAAAGAACCTGAACCGGAACTCTCCTGCACGTTGAGGTTTGTTACTGTTATACACAGGAGAAAAACTCTTAATTTTTTAATTTTGTTTGTTAATTAAAAAAAATGATATAACAATGTCCGTTTTTAGCTTCGGTATAATTTTTGCAGTGAATCCGTGAATCCGGCCGACCTAGCTTACTTTCTCGATGAGCTAGAAAGAAATGTACATAGCTATCGGCCAAAGCGACATACAGAATGCATTTTTACAACAAGGGTATACAAATTTTGCCACTATGAACTAAATTTTTTTTTTCTTGGTATTTTAATAAAAAATTTTACTTAACATTTTTTGAGGTCAGCAGCGAAAGTGTCAACTCAAGTGTCGCTCTAGGCATGAGTATGTATGTATATACTCATATGTATACAAATTGTCTATCTCTATATATGTGTGTGTGTGCGTAATTACCACGCTGTGCTTAATGAGGTGTACGTGTGTGTGCGCTTGTTCAAAATGAAAAATAATGGCGCCCAACATGGCGTATGCGTGTTTTAGCTTGTTTATTCGTTGGCTCTTATTTGTTGTTATTTTTCTATTGGCGCTTAAACATTGCGCTCTGGTACGTAATGTGCACTTTTTTTTAAGCACCATTTTGGTACTCTGAGTTTTATACTTTCATTTGTTTATTGATTGCTTCTTTAGCAGTTAAGCATCGATTTTTGCTTTGCCAAAAGCTTACGTGACTGTCACTCGCTCGCTCTCTCTCTTCATTTTTATTGCCAAGTGTATGTAAGGAGTGTCTTCGTGTATCTGTTCATTTTGGCTTATGCAAATTTCATTCTTGGCCCTTTTATGACGCAATTAAATTCAATTTAAGCCACAATTTTGTTTTATTATTTGTGTGTGCTTGGCTTTATTAAAATAAACATGTCGTCCAAGGTCGCTTTTTTTTCTTTCTGCCTTCTTTTGGGGCGTCTCTGTGTCTCGCACATGTTTGAAACTTTCGCACAAAATGCTGACACAAGCGGCGGCCGCGTCAAAGGCAGCGCCTAAGCGGCTTAGGTCAGCCAAGCGAATTGCGACAAGTGCGTAGAGCGCAAAGGGTTTCTGGCGGAGTGCAGAGGTTGTGGCAAAAGGCACCCAGCTGGCAGATGCCAGCAGTTGGCTTTTAGGAATGCTTAAGTATGCCGCACTTTTTTCTCGACTGCTGTTCCCATATTTAAATATTATTGCGCGACGAAAAAAAGACAAAAAAAAAATCATGAAATTCGCATTTCTAACGTATTGCCCTTAGAAAAATAATATTTTCTTGGTTATCTATGTCCGGAAATTGTACTTGAAGATAGTCAATATTCCACTTTTACTCAATTGAATTTCTATATAGCTATTATTTATTTATGGCTTTACTTGGAATTTAAGTTCTTCGAAAAAAATCTTTAAGCATCCCTAACATATATTGCGCTACTTGTCTGTTTATAGAACAAGAATGAACTTAATTCCAATTGAATTTATTTTGG
This sequence comes from Chymomyza fuscimana, assembly GCA_949987675.1. Classification (NCBI taxonomy): domain Eukaryota; kingdom Metazoa; phylum Arthropoda; class Insecta; order Diptera; family Drosophilidae; genus Chymomyza; species Chymomyza fuscimana. The sequence continues at coordinate 5,761,842 of OX465089.1, forward strand.
TTATGAGGAAAGTCCCATGACTAACGCAGCTCGGCCAAGTCTTTGTTTAATTACGTAATTATTTCCGTAGTGATTGCAAGACCAAAAGCAAACAAATATAATCAGATAAAACATAATGGCTAAAAATATAATAAGTATATAAACATATAATACCAGTACACAAATGCTGATGGATATATTAAGTTAGTACAAAAAATATTGCGTGTAACAACAAGAAGAAAACAGATATACATAATATCCCACAAACTATATAACAAAAAAAAAAAGAATCGTACCGACAGAACGATACCCTTTTTTTATGTGTTGACACATAGAGAAGATTGTAAGCGTATTATAAGGATATGCTGACATGAGTTATGGGAATCATTTTACGAGAAAGTCAACGATTCGTTGTTTAAAAAGCTCACATGAAGGGCATCTACAATAAATAAGTTTTTGCCAAAAGGTATTTAATTCTATCGAAGTTTTCCTGGATTTTATAGTGTGGGTGTAAACCACGCAATCCAGCCTCGTGGTCGGTCATAGGACTATACACCTATCAATAATAATCGACAAACCTGCCTGGATGCACTAGCTTTTATGGACCCCGAGTTCTAAATACTCCAACAGACAGGGTATAAATAGACTTTAGGGAAAAAGTATATTTAAAAGATGGCGTACGCTAAAGTCGGGCGCGGACGACTTTGGGATACCCTGTACCACTGCTTGCAATAAAATCCGGTAAATTGCTTAAGAACACCAAAAGACATTTGATTGCCAAATTAGATTATGATACCTTCATAAACAACCAAAAACAGACGAATTTTTAATCAACAACTTTTTTTCGACCGATCGGCCCTATGGGAGCTATATGATATAGTCAACCGATTTTGATAAAATTTGGTACAGAGTTGAAAATCTCTAAAAAACTTCTTAATACCGAATTTGGTTACAATATCTTCACAAACAAACGAAACACAACGAATTTTGTACAAAAAACAAATTTTCGACCGATCGATCCTATGGGAGCTATATGATATAGTCAACCGATTTTGATCAAATTTGGTACAGTGCTTGGGAACTCTAAAAAACTTCTTAATGCCAAATGTGGTTACGGTATGTTCACAAATAAACGAAACACAACGAATTTTGTACAAAACACGATTTTTTGACCGATTGGTCCTATGGGAGCTATATGATATAGTCAACCGATTTTGATCAAATTTAGTACAGTGCTGGGGGTTTCTAAAAAACTTCCGATTGTCAAATTTGGTTATGATATCTTCATAAGCAAACGAATTATCCATCTAAAAGTTTTGCTTTTTTTCGAGGTCCTCTGAAACACCCCTATGGGAGCTATATAATGTAGTCCCGATATCAAAAAAATAAAATAAACTTGTCTCCTATGGATTAATAAGGGATCTTATCTGAAAGTTTGGTTGCTCTAGCTCTTACCATCTCTTAGATCTAAGCGTTCATACAGACAGACAGACGGACAGACGGACATGGGTATATCGACTCCTCTAGTCACCCCGATCATACTTTGGGTAACTTTGGGGGGTCTCCGACGTCTTCTTCTGTATGTTACATACATTTTCGGCTTGCACAAACTTAATATACCCTTTGTACCATACGATACAGGGTATAAAAAGAAGCTATTTATGTATTTCTGAGGTGGTTCTGGATGGAAAATCTCGAAATGGTTTATTGGATTGGTCTTAGCTAGAAATAAGATGTCTTAAATTTATTGCGTATAGAATTTTAGACGTTAACCCTCTAATGCCCATTGTGAAAATATTTGTTTAACAATGGTCGAATAATTTTTTAGACTTATATTTTATTTATTTGTTTAATTAAGAACAGATTTTATAGTATTAAAAGATTCTGATTTTTTTTTTTGTTATTGTATTTTAAAAAACAATTTTTGCTGACAACCTCAACCGCAACAAAGAAAACCCTAAAACAAAAACCCAAAAAAAAAGTACCTTTAAAGCTTTGAAGAGCTTTCAAATCTTTTATAACCAAAAAAAAAATTCAAATGATGTAAAAGCTTGTACTTTTTAATTATTTGCAAAAATACAATAAGTGCCTCAAGGCACTATTGGACATTAAAGGATTAAGACAAAACCTGTTTAATTTGACAGTTCCAAGAAATTCAGATCTTGGCCACATTGCAAGGCTTTAACACCCCTTACCAAACCCTCTTCTAGAATTAACTAGTAATACTCTATAATTTTAAATACAAAACAAAGTAATCTTCGATTCGGTTTAGCAAAATTGACCTCTAATTTAAGAATCACCTTTTATATACATTGTTAGCAGATTCTATATATAAGCAGACTATAAACTTGTGCAAATTTTGAATAAATTTACACCCAATAAGGCAGTACTTATAAATTTGCTTCATTAGCGCAGTATCTGGAAAGCATCAGTAATATGTCCAATGGATAGACGAGCGGGGTTGAGGGGTACAAGTAAAATTAAGGCGCAAAATATGTATTGTAACAAGCTGTGAACACGATTATAATAGATATTCACAAGGCGCTAAACACTTTTTCAATAAACAAAACGTAAATAACTTTAAATATTAAGCTATTGAAAATTCGTTTTAATAATATTTGTATATAATACGTTATGCTGTTCATATGCAAAGTTTAATTTGTAAATGAACTATGAAAATCTGGTATATGGAGAACTTAGAGAGGTCGAATGAAAAATGCACTGGAATAAGTCTAGTTATAGATGAGGTACTAGTGGAGGAATGCTCTAAAAATAATTAATATAAATACTTGAAAAATGCAGCATGGAAATGGAAAAAGAAAGTTATGTAGTCGGGAAACCAGTACCAATGACCAGCGCGGATCGAGTATTTGGTCATAGAAGCGGGTTTTTCACTTCGAAGTGTATATATATCAGAAGTCGCAAAAAACTGTCAACCCTTTTTTCCAACTTTTGGGGGAGTCCGGAACCGAAAACAGCACCGTAGATCCGACACTGACCTTAACCATCGAATAGGGCTATAACAAGCCCTTTTTGCAAATATAACAGGCCACAAAAAAAAGTATTTAGAACTTGAGACAATAGCTAGCCACACGGATTTTGAGCCGCTGAAACCGAATCCGAGGTCCCCACCACCTAAGGATTCTGAAATAATGAATGAACTCAAAAAACCACTGTAGTCAGATACCACTATGTGTCCCACTGCTGATTTATAAGCCAAGAATTGCAGTTGACGACTTAAAAGTTCTTTTAAATTAAAAAAAATTCACTAAAATAAGCTCTGCCCAAATATTCTCGATAAAGATTTAGTTTGTAATCTAATTCTATAACCTTTGTAGATGACTGTAAGCTTGACGTAGTTTTCTTTCTTTTCTTTTTACGCAGCTTAAACTCATCAATCTTGAATCTTATTTTCTCGAGCCGCATTTGTTGAGAATGTCGCATCTTTAACGCATATCATCTTTGCACTATCAGCTTTCGTTTGCTTATCATATTTTTACGCTGATTTGCAAATTTTAGTAAAAAAAAAAACGCGACTACCAATATATATATATATATTTTCATACAAGTAGTTATAAGGAATTTTTTTAAAACATTTTCTTACGTCAGAAACAAGATAACAGTCAAACCTATAGAAGACTTAAAAGATTTCATGTCCTTGATCTCTCAAGTAGATCTTAATTCAGAATTTTCTTTTTTTTTGTTATTTATACTTATAATAACCACTAGTTCGCATATAGCATATATATAGTCTCAATGGAGACTGTTTAAATAATTTTATATAATTTACTGATTGTTTTTGAACAGATTGTAAATAAAATCGGAGAAAAAAAAAAAAAGAAACCTTGTAAAGTTCTAGAACATGGCGAACTATCTTTGGGACACACTGCATGTGTTGCACTCTCATCGGCTTATAATCAACAATACTTTGGCAGAACAAAATGTAAAACATTAGAATTCTAATAATTTGAATACTTCACGATAGTTTTCCAGCTCTCTTTTAAATATTGTATGTTTGATATATAAACAGATTGTTATTGGTTTTCATGTATTGAGCAGAAACAAAAGATCGGTCCTATGGCAGCTATGTATATGATAAAGTCAACCTATTTTACATCAAATTTAGTAAAGTGCTTGGGAACTATAAAAAACAAATTATTCATCTAAAACTTTTCGAAAAATTTTGGGATATTTTTATACCCTATAGCTATAGGTACAAAGCGTATACTAGATTTGTGCAATGTATGTAACGGACAGAAGAAGGCGTGGCAGACCCTAAGTCCTTTATACCAAAATGCTTATCATAACCTCGGATAGCGATTGAGCTATGTCCGTCCGTCCGTCTGTCCGTCCGTATGAACGCCTAGATCTCGGAGACTATAAGAGCTAGAGACACGAAACTTTACCAGCTGGTGCGCATATTTCCTAAGAAGATGAAGTTTGTTGAATCATGTCAATATCTTCCCCCGTTCCCCCGCAGTAGAGTTTCGCGGTTTTTAGCCTCACCGTTAAGTATTTTCATCTACAAAATCGGACAAATACAACAGAAGTTATAGTCAAAAATGTGAAAATTTCACCTCCCCTTGCCAATAAACTGCGTCAATATTTGACTCTACGCAATTATGTCTACAAGTGACCTAGAATCACAATTTTTGGTAAGCTCATTCATGTGGCTCTAATGAACAAATCCACGTCCAAATTTTATCGATGCGGTCCCCCCACCCCCCGCAATCCATTTACCGTGTTTTCTTCCACACCCCTCAACATACCAACTAGAAACTTACCCCGTATACTTTAAATAAGTTCTTTGTTGTAACATTCGAGTTTCATCAAAATGGGTAAAAATTTAGGGAACTTATAGGTATAAATATCGATTTTCACCAAAAAAAAATAAATTCCAATTGGAAAGTTCTTAGATGGAATATGCAGGAAAAATTTTTTTGACACAAAAGGTACAGGGTATTCCACTGTCGGGCACCGCCTCGACTGTACCACATTTTTTTATATGAAGTTTTGTCATTCCGTTCGAAAATTTTGGGCCTATACCATACAATTTTTAAGGGGGTACTTATGTATTTACTAAATTTCTTCTGCTCCTTCTTAAAAGGCCATATAAACCAGTTATCTGGTTACACCTTGACGTAGAATGTAACACCTAGAGCTTCTACCTCGCGTACCTACTCGTCTCCATATCAAAAATATCTTATGCGCCTACTACCACGTCTGCCACGGACTACCCCTTCGCCGGGTTCCTACAACTTCTGTACAAATTTTCCTCGTTGGAGCTTTTTCTTCCATGTGTGTCAATGTCGCTGTAGAGCTCATACAGTCAGTCCACCGTTCCATCGAATGCAGTAGTCATTACCAATTACCAATGCATAAAGGGGCAAAGATTTTACGGTGCAAAGTACCTCTCTCAAACATTCCAAGTGTATCTGCATCAGACTGGGTCGTCATTCATACTTCAACGCCATAAAGCAATTAGGGGAAAGGAGGTCCTTTGCAGTGTCAATTTTTTCTCGCAAACCGTTTCTGTTTGAAAACTGACACCACATCTTCCGAAGCAAATTAGGACGCAATTTGTGTCCTTGCACAATTTAATCTTTGTCAGCCACAAACTCTATCGTTGGCTATAAATCTCCTAAATAGGTGGAAATTTCTCCCATTTAAACCCAGTTCTGCTCAAAAAGTTGAAGTTATTATTGACTCCCGCTCTAACCAAATATTATTCCCCTAGTACACAACTCAATACTCAAAGTCAAATGGATCAATTGCAATTCCATGTCAAGCTCTCTCAGTCCATATTAATGGTATGTACTTAAGTGTGCACGCACTTAGCTGACTCAGTGTAAACTATAGTATGGTGTAGTAGAGTAAATACATATGTACAATATCTGCACTGCGTTGCACTTGACCCAAGTAATTGTAAATCAATAAAAATACATTCATTTTTATTGGCAGCTGCCTGTATTACATGGCCAGTTACAGGATATAACTACCAAGTGAGGTAATTTGCGATTAGGCTACGTATGTACATAGTATATAATGAGTACTACATGAGGGAGGCACTACATGAGGCACTACAAGCTATAAATGAGCGACCTTCGACAAAAGCTAAAGGACTAAAGTGATTGCATTGAGCTTTTTGGCTTACCTCAAATCCCTTGATCTTCTGCAGCTGCTCATTCCAAACCAAATAGATTAGAGCCAAAGGCAGCAATGAGATGGCCGTAAAGATGAGCAAATATCGCCTTATGGCGCGACAGTTTGTTGTCTTGCTCAATTTCATTTAAACTCAAAGCAAAATGCATAGGAACTGATTTCTTGGAACTAGTCGCACTCGTTTTGGTTTCTTTTCTTTTATTTTTTTTTGGCAGCTTTGATTTATTATTATTGAGGCTGTGATATATTGTATAATCTGTATATGTATATGTATAGACTTCTTAAACAATTTACTATTTCACACGATGTTCATCATGAGTACGACAACGACTGCGACATCCACGGCGACTGCGACTGCGACAGCGACGTCGACTTCCGCTGCTACGCCGAATTGTTTGCGTGCAGTTGGCGACAATTTTTGTAAAACTTTTTCATATTTATTTGTTGTTTGCTCTTGTTTGTTGTTTTTAGTACTTTTTGTTGTTGTTGTTGTTGTTGTTGTTGTTGCTTAGTCTAAATTTAGTAGCGTGCTAAATTTTTGTTTATTTAAAGGCGAGCACACAACTTTTCAGCATAATTGATGACAATTTTTTACTCAAACGCTGCGCTTTAACTAATCCAAAAAAAAAAAACGCACACATATAAAAAATGATATAAGATGCCGGAAGCATTTATGTAGATCACCGAAATTCAGATACACTTTACTTCGGAACGGACGACAACTTTATCGAAATCGAAAAACAACATCTTAAGATATAATAACTAAATATAAATAAGCAAACATCAGTAAGCACCCTAGTTATAAGGACATGACTTCTGTTGCGAAGAAAAGAAAATATGTCTACCATAGCGGTTAGTACCAAAAAAAAACCCAGAAATGTCGACTCGGTACCGAACAGCTGTACCTTATTGTACAAAGGTTATATTAAGTTTGTGCAAGCCGAAAATGTATGTTACATACCGAAGGAGTCTTCGGAGACCCCCCAAAGTTACCTAAAGTATGATCAGGGTGACTAGAGAAGTCGATATACCCGTGTTTGTCTGTCAATGTGAACGCCTAGGTACGGGTATACCAAAGCCGTCCGCGCCCGACTACGCCATATTTGCAATTTGGATCTGCATCCATAAAGTAGCAAGATTTGAAAGTGAGATAGGTATAAAGCTTCAAAATAATGCCAGAATCAATATACACACAGTACAGGCCAAAAATATAGAAACCGCTATAAAAAATATATATTTTTTTTGACTTTGAAATCATTTTTTCGTTTTTTTGATACGAATACATATTTATCTACCTACCCACGGAATGACAAAACCATATAAAAAAAAAAAAAAAATGCCTGACATCAGTCCTATAGAGATTCTATGGAATGAGCTCAACCGCCATGGTATGGATGTGCGAACAACTAGCATCCTTCATAACTGGCAGTGTGGAAATATTGTACTTCACAAATTCGTCCAAAGAACTTAAAAAATATTTGCCGCAGTGAGCAAACAAAAGGTGCCAATTTTCAAGAAATGCACCTTAAGTGATTTTATTAAAATTTTTTCATATACCGTTCTTCCATTTTAAGAATGAAGTGAATACCCAAAAACATGTTCCAAGAAAAAACTGATAAAGTGCTTTGCTTTCATTAAAACGTTATTTTTGTAGGGGTATCCACACTTTTGGCCTGTACTGTATATATTTCCCACTGTACTGGTTATATTTCAATTTTTTTTTTCATCAATCGACTTTTGTGAAATTGAAACTTTTCTGAGATCAAAATCTTAAAATAGTTAAACCCAACCTTCTATGCGAATGGAGTCCAGTTTTATTGCTTGAAAAATTGGAATTATCGTACATTTCTGAAAAGTAAGTATTTTGGATTTCCGATTTTATCTTAGCATTTTTAGCTCGTAAAAGGGCAGTATCAAAACGAGCTTAAGTGGGTTAGGCTAACGAAGTTCTTAACTTACTTATCGAAGTTTAGATGTCTGTGATCAGCTCAACAACAAGATCGTGTTTCGGCAAAGTGATTTTGCTAAATGGAGGCGTTACGAGCTTTTTACAAAGTGAAATATCTCATCGATTCAGAAAATCGAACCGTCACTTTTGCAAGATGTCAATTTCAACTTTGATTGATTGAATTCTTTTTTTCTCCGTATCATAAAAAAAGTAATTACTTTAAGTTGTTAAGATAAAGTGTTCTGAGGTGGCACAGACGGGCCCAAACATAAAAAGTAACTTTTTGTTTAACATTATGGTACCTAGGTTATATTACATAACATCTTAATGCATTACAAACTTCCTCACTTGAAGTTCACTTCACTAGAAGAAAGTGTTTAAAAATACTTCGGAAATACTTGGGCAAACATAGCGAACAATGCTTTACTGTATAGCAGCCAAGTCTTAAGGTAAGTGAACCTATATACAAAAGGTCTTTGAAGTTTGAACTGTGCACGAACAAATCAATTTTCTAGCTCTTAACAGTTGGCTGCACAAATACAAGTACCAGCTACCTGAATAATATATTATATACTCTTGTATGCGCTTTTTTATACCATAAAGCATCTCGAAAAACTGTGTCAAACATGGTAACAAACAATGTAGCTACTACTACTGACCGTGGTAAGAGGAAGCAGTTCTGGCAGCCCACAACCCTTAACAGACAAAACCCAAACAATTGAGCTTTTTTTTATGGCCATATTTTTTGGGGGTGTGCTTTTTGTTGTTGTTGTCGTTGTCGTTTTTAGGAGCGCACCAGCTGCAATGCTGAAGTTATGAACAAACAGTCAAGATGTAAGCTATTGATTTTTTCGACTGCTGCCGGCGGCATTCGAAAGGGGCTTGAGTAGGTCTTAAATGCAAGGCCAAAGAGATGTGAGTTGTCATGAAGCTTGTTCTGGCGCAGTGCACAAAAATGGTAATATACACTTAAGAACAACAAACGCCTGACATTTAATTTTCGCAAATTTAGAATTTAGAATTTGGAATTTCAATTTATGTTGTTGTTGTTGTTGTCGTCTTCACTTTTAACCTTCGCTGTGAATTGTAGGCATAGCTCCAAGTTTTTATAGCGCTACGTATATTTTTATAAAATTAATTCACAAAACACACACACGCACATACAGGCAAACAAACAAACAAACACACACACACACATATAAGCATACACTCACACTGCGCTTGCCTTACACGGCGTATACGTAATGTGTTTTAATTTTCTTTTTTGCCTTTTTTTTTTGTCAATTGCTGTTGAGCATATAAAAAGTGACAGAAACTTTTGTTATTGTTATTACTGTTTTTGTTGTTATTGTGTTTGTTGTTGCTGGTTTTGATTGTTTGCCAATTTGAAGCCGTTTCGAGGCAATTATTGAATACAAACAAATAAATACGCGCAGTCAGTTAATTTTGTTTTTTTTTTGCTTTTTTTGCATAAAATAATGCATACTGCTTCAGCGCCCCTCGCAGCACACACAAACACGCTTACACACACATACACACACCACGAGCGAAACAATGAACCAACCGTACGGCCCAACGCACAATTCACGAATGAAAATGAAAAATGAAATCAAATGCGAAATGAGCACGAATTGTTGTTCTAGCTGGGGCTGAAGCTGATTCAGTTTGCATGCCGCCATAGTAAACTTTTTTGCAGTCGACGTTAACGCCAGCGCAGACGCTGACGCTGACGCTGACGTCGCTGCCATAGACCGTTAGTATTTGCCACGCGATTCCTTTCGATTGTTTACCGTTGTCGTAGTTGCCGTTACTTCGCTGAGAATGGGATTGAGCAGAAACTTTGATTTGTTTATCAGCGAGCGCTTCAAATTGTTTTCGCGTGCCAATTGGCTGGAGAACAATTTGTTTATGCCAGAGAGCATTGAGCTGGCCGGCAACAGAGTGCCTCACTGAGAGAGAGAGTGAGTGTGAGCTGCGCAATGAGCTGCAACGCAGGGTTGCATGTACAGAGTGGGCTGTTTTAAATGTTGCTAAAAATGGAAAAGATTTGGCCAATACTTAAGAAACTAATTAAATAATGCAAAGTGCTTAAGGTGCGTGAGTTCCACCCATTCAGTCAATAATGAAATATAGGGTGGAACATCTGTTGGTTTGTTTGTTTTTCCAACAAAATTGGGCAAATGAATATACCAAATGCAAGTTTTAACTACTCTTTTATGAATGAAAAATAATATCGCCCAAATGGCGCAGCTGGCTGGCTGTCAAGGCAGGTATGCGAAGATACTTTTTTTTTGATGCAAACTCATCTGGCTGTTTTCTCATCCATTGAAGGAACAAGCGACACTGATAATGGTCAGTGGGCTTCAATTGTTGCGACATTTCAATCTTGTAAGCGTGTAAATGCAGATCAGCATGCAAAAAAGTGATCCTAACAAGGTGTAGTTTTTGCGAATACCGGCGCATTGTTGATCCCGGCGACTCGTCGATACTGGCTACAGCTATGTTTTTTTTCACAGAACGACCATTGTACGCCTGTACAACTTTTACGCGTTGTTCGGTTGTTAAACGATCCATGACTAAAGTTGAGTAGTTTTGAACTTGACATATTAATTACGAGTGTTTAACAACCAAACCTACAGATGGCCCACCCTATATAAACTCAGAACAAAATGAATTCATTAACAAGTTACAGCAGAATAAAACTATTGTAATGTTTACATAGTCTTAAAACTTTAAATTTACAAAACATTAATTATAAATATTGGTAAAGATCGGGGTAGCTTGACTGAAGTCTGTAAGCTGGCAAATTTTTTAGAGCTTTCATGAAATTCTATCATATATGTATGGTAAAATTGGCTAAAATCATGATTTTTCTTTCAATGTGGAAAGCTTCGAGTAAATAGTGAAAAACTGTTGCAAGAACTTAGCAAGTAAGGTTTCTTAATCGCAATAAAATTTTGTATATCTAACCTAACACGACACAAGTACCTTGTTTATTAGTAGAGCTTCTGGCGATAAGGTTCCCAAATTGGCCATTGCTCAACATAATTGCTGAAACTATAATTCGGTTTTAACATATTTTTTTTATAAAAAAAAGGAACGTCTGCTTCAAAATTGAAGATTGTCAAAATGAGGTTATTATGTTAGAGGAGAAGGGGCTTAATAAAATAAAACTTAGTGCAAGTAAAGAACTAGTCTGTATGATGTACTCCTAGCCCATTGGGTCTCTAAGCAACAGTCAATGGGCTAAGTCAACTTCCTTTGTCGTGTTGGCAAATTCGGTATGAATTTATTGCGGCATTGCTCGGTTTCTTCTAGGAAACAACCTTTGTACCGTCTTTTTTTTTTTGAGAGGGGCTTAAAGGATGTTGAAAACCAGATATCAAAGATTGCAGCAAAAACAATTAAGCGTAAAAAAATCTCCAATTCGGTGTGCTTATCCTTCTAAAAAAGTTGAAGGGAGCATTTCTATAGCATTACTTTTGTTTTTTTTTAACTAAAGGCCCATACGCAGTTCGAAAATTTTCGCACGTAATGACAAAACTTCAGATAAAAAAAAATCCCATTTGGGATTTGGGAACTTTTTTGAACTGCGTATGGGCCTTAATGATGAACAACAGAAAAACGATTAAGACTCCATAAGTATTCTTCAATATTATCAGCACGAAGCAGATATTGTCACCGCTTGATGGACTCGGTTTTTGGTTTGTTGGCTTTTGTAACAAATATATGTATATGTATTGTGTTACAGAATTTTTTTTTTTTTATTAATACCAAGATTTTAACAAAAGTAAATGATGTACAAAAAAAAAAGAAAAATCCAAATAAAAAACGAACTATTTTTACAATAAAGCATAAAAAATGTGTAAGTCAGCCTATCGATTTTTGAACTTATGTGAACCTTGAAAAACAGCTGCCTAAACATATCTATAAATATGTACCATATATTCCAAATTAACATTGACAAAGCGTTTTGCTAATTTATAAAAGTAAATGCTCATAGTTTATTTTTTGGAAATATTTCACTTGACAACCTTTCTTTTTTAAGAAATGTACAGTTCATTGGCTATTTATAACTTATAATTGTAGAAAAACTAATATATTATTAGTTTAGTTGCATTTGTTGTAGGTTGGACATCAAAAGTTTAGGTACATAGTATGGATACTAGTCTCTGTGTTTAGAAATTCGTCAGTAATAAATGCCAATTGTTTACATTCATTACATTAACAAAGTAAATGATTAATATTGTATAAGGGAATGTACATTGCAGTCCAGTTTCTGACGACCCCGCAGATCTACCAGTTCAATAATAACCAAGCCTTCCAAGACAACACCGCCCACTTTGCGCACCAGTTGACAGGCGGCATCCAAAGAACCGCCAGTGGCAAGCAAATCATCCACAACGATAACCTTTTGTCCGGGTGTAATGGCCGCACGTTGCATCTCAAAGGAGTCCTATGACATAGAGATATTATTATAAAGCAGTTTTAAGGCCCCAATGTGAGCATACTAACACTGCCGTACTCCAGCTTATACTCCACGTTCACAACGTCACCCGCCAGCTTGCCCTTCTTGCGTATGGGCGCACAACCAATGCCCAGCTCAGTGGCTATAAGCATATTGAAGAGAAACCCACGCGAGTCCAGGCCCACAATAAGCTCCACTTCGGGATGATGGGCGCGTATGTGCTGTACCAGCAAATCCCGCAAATATAGACAAGCCTTGCCATCGGTCAAAGCTCCAAATATATCACTGATAAGACACAAAATAGGTGATACAAAGTGAATTAAGCGATAAGAACTACTTTTGTTTTATTAGCTGATAAAAACAAAAGTATCTTTGATGATGCCTTACCGGAATACTATGCCCTCTTTGGGAAAGTCAGGATAAGTGCCTATCTTTGACTTAACATAGGCCAGCTGCTCGTCCGCATTGCTCATTTTTTTTGCACAGATTTTATTTATCAAAAGCACGCTGCAAATGTTGATATTTAAATGAATTAAACTTTTCTTTTTTTTTTTGTTAATTTTCTACAGCACAGCAAGTATGTACGTGAGATTATGTGCTTTGACGCTGTTGAGCACTGTTTTGGTGGTTGCACAGCTGATATCAGCTCAGCTGTTTATCAGCGTCTGTTTGGTGGTTGCTAGTGATGGTAGTGAGGCCAAGCGATGTTGTTCTGCAACGATGTTTGCATGTATGCCGCTTATAGAACTGAAAATGTAAGCGGGTTTAAATGAGAAATGAAAACTTTAGAGCAGCGGTGGGCAAAACTACTAATGCAAATTACTACTAACAAATTCCTACTAATAAATTAAACAAAAAAGAGCTTTCTCAAAGTCCGAAGTACAATGGGACAAATAATTTTTTTTTAGCATAGCTGTCATTAAATTCGACAATATCATCGACTTTTATTTTTATGCGGGTCTTATATGTTATACTCTGTACATTGCGCGGAGCAATTTCGCCTAAAAAATTCGGATAGGGTCTTGTCGACAGGGGCTTACCTACAAAAAAATATGACTTGTTCACATCATTACTTATTGCATATGACGCCAGCCAGACTCGAAAATTTTCATGACCAACAAAAATCAAATACATATACGCAGATTCCGTACTCTTTCGTGTTTTGACATATGGCTATGCTTTGCGTTCCATTGTAAAACTAGCTCACACGTACGACACGAGCTTCTACGGCAAAAAGCTCTTTATCACGCGTGCCGTCTAAGTGCCCACCGCTGCTATAGAGGTATTCACGCTTTGTGTTAAGTTGAGGACTTTTACAAAAACAAAATGTACGGGGAAATACAACCCTGTGTTGTGTATTCACTTTTAAGTTACTAAAAATCTCTTAAAGGAATTTGCTGGAAATAATTTATTTTTAAGCTTTTCAGTTTTGCAATTAAAAACGATTATTCGTAAATTAAATTATTTGTAAATTAAAAAAGAATGCAAGTATAAGTTTTTAAGCGTTGTTATATTTTTAATCAAGAGTTTATTTTTAATTGTTTAAAAAAATTTACATTCAAATATCTTTTTACAAAAGCGATGTCTGTTATTTAAATTAGGAAAATATGGTTTTATTGTAAAAAAAAGTGCTTATAGTAAAATAATATTTCTGGTGTTTGGACCAATTAAGCTAGTCAAAGAACCCCATAACGTTCTCGGACCAGACTGAAGAGAAGACGCTCCAGCCATTTTGAAGACTGGCTAATTAAGAATATACTCGGCAAAAAATGGCACCAAGATAAGTTGGCCTTATCGAATTCCTACAAAAACATAAATTATTTTAAAAGCCGAACTTGCGACGGCAAGCAAACATAACAAAATGTATGATATATTTTAATTATATAAATAAAGAGTTTTAAAAAAACATTCATTTTAATGTGGTGATTTTTTTGGATACAAAACTTTTTGTATGAGCTGAAATATTGTATATAATACAATATATATCAAATATATTTCAATAAATACATATGTTACTTACACTTATATATAGCGTTATCTAAAAATCGGTTCAAGAAATACAATTTTTTATCAAAATTAAAAATCTCTGAGTATGCTTTAAATATGCAAGACAATATCTTTTTTTGATAACTTGAGTATCATTTTTGCTGCAAATGTCTAGAATAGTTATTTTATCAATAATTTCTTTTGTTTGTTGATAGACAACGTGCATTTTTGAACTATCTAAGAATAAACAAAGAAACGCAAAAATGTCACGAATGTTTTTCATCTTTTTTTTTATTTATGCGAATTTTTGTTAACCGTCAATGCTCAGAAATGCGGCATATCCTGCCGACAGGTAGCAGGTAGACAAGGTGTCTCAAACTTATGGCAAAAATTGTTCACAATATTTCCAGCAACAAGAATGACCCTATAAGTAGCTGAGAGTATCTAAGCAGCTGGTTTTTCTGCTTTTCTAATACATAATTGATGGAAAACTGAAAATAATTGAAAAGAAATGCAAGTTATTTTTGCCTACTTAGCAAAGGCGCGCAAATTGCTAAACTCTCTCTGCATTCTCTCTCTCACATCGACAAACAAACGCTCTCACACATACAGAGAACACAAAGAGCTGCGCTTAGTTGTATTGGTGAGCACGAGAGTGACTCCCAATGCTAAGCGCGACTTAAGCCGCAGTTCGTTTTAAAACGTCGTGGCAAACAGCTCGCAGCGGTTGTGTTAACTCAGCGTGCAACAAGTGAAAGATATTTTGAGCAGCCTTTGGGTGCAAATTTTTTAAACAAATCCAAGAAGCAAAAATAAAACGCATAAATCAATAAGAAATTGTTTACAAAAAGCTTTATATTGCAACAAAAAAAATTTATAAATAAATGAATAACTAAAAAGCGAAATTCGCGGTGCACAAAAACGAGTTTTTGATCAAACAACAAAATAAAGTAAGGCTTTTAGAATGCTATCAAAATTCGCATATATTAAATTAAGTTGAATTTTAACGAGAATGTTGAAAAAAATTAAATGTCAACTTTGACGTCGACTGCAACGCCAGCGGCGACTGCGCAGTTTTGACATTAGAAGCAACTAAAGCAACAAAAACAAACAAACCGCAAACGAGCCTCAAAGTTCATGCAACATAAAAACGTGAAATTCGTTTAATGCAGAACCTACAACAACAGTATACTACGTATAAAGTGCAACAACATAACCACAATATTGCAAGCAGCAACAACATTCACATTCATAGATACACACACACAGATACACACTCGCTCACAAACACACATGCAGCACATGCAACACATGGGAAACCTAAATGTTGTTGCTGCTGCTGCTGCTGCCGCTGCCTTTTAGTGCGCATGTTACTGAAGACGTGCGTATTTAAAGTGCAACACTCGCGTGTAACAAAAATAAAAACAACAAATGCAGCAACATTAAAACCGCGCAAACAACGTGAAAAACCAGAAAGAGGCACAGTTTTTTTTTTTTTTCCAAGCATATACTACGAGTAGATACATAGTATATGCATACTTACTATATATTTTTTGAGGCAAACGAGCTTCTCATTTAACTTCTACTCGATATAGAACTACTTACCTTAAGGTCCCCTAAATACTTAAAGGTGGCTAAAAAAAAATAACAAAATTCAAAAGTTGTTAAGGATTGTTTGGATTTAAGGGTTGCATTGGATTTTTAAATAAATTCATGTAAAAAGTATCTTTAGTAAACTTCCAAAGCTATCTAGTCAATTTTGTTTTGTTAAACGTTTCTATTAACTTCATACTGAAATTTATATGGCCATTTTGGGATACATTTTAAATGAAGATCAAAAGTGAAAAAATATTTTAATAAAATAAGTCAGTTTTCGAAGCTTACTACTCCACGAAAATTTTTAGTAAATACATAGGTACTAACTACATATTTTTTAGTTCGATATGGAACTACTTACTCTAAGGTCCCCTTAATACTTAAAGTTTGCTAAAAATATATCGAATTTCCAAAGTTGTTAGGGAAGTTGCAATTAAGTGTTGGTTTTGGCTCTTAAATGAATCAATGAAAAAAGTATCTTTAGTAAATTTTTGTAGCTATCAAGTCAATTTATTTTTGTGCTTGGATCGCTTAAATGCTTATATCAACTTCGTATTGAAATTTATAGGGCCCTTTTTTATGTATATTTTAAATAAAGATCACATGCAAAAAAATGGATTTTAAAATAAGTTAGTTTCAGAAAATTTGTAGTCTATTCCTTTACTAAGAATTCTGAAGTCCTACGTTGCTTGGCTACAAAACTTTTTATAACTTAGAATTAACTTCTACTTTATAATTATATAAATAAATAATAGAAAAGAGAAAATAAGTGTAGCAGACGACTTTTTAAGTCAATCTCTT
The DNA here is from genome assembly GCA_949987675.1 of Chymomyza fuscimana. NCBI lineage: Eukaryota > Metazoa > Arthropoda > Insecta > Diptera > Drosophilidae > Chymomyza > Chymomyza fuscimana. The sequence continues at coordinate 5,778,782 of OX465089.1, forward strand.
CGATTTTAATCATTTTTTTATTTATTTACCTCGTTTATTTTTTTTTTGCATAATTCCGATTGTTTAATGAGTTATCGATAACTGAGATGGAGCTTGGAAAGTAGGGCAGTAGTCTGATTCGAAAATGCCTTAGACATGCGTCTATAGGACTAGTTCTCTGACCACTTTGATTACTCATGATGGGTCAGTGGTAGAATACAATGTCGTACACCGATTTTATAGAAAATTTTATGACCTAAAATTTTTTGGAATATTCTAAAAACAAAAATCGATTTAATCCTTTATAAAATATCAGAGTCAAAGAGTTCGGCTTATTTGTCACTATTTCAAGTCACTGTCTATTATGGCTACAATTATACCATTGCTATCACTAAAATAAGCATAACTTTCTCAATTATAGTATTTATATCCTGTACCTATAGGTACAAAGGGTATACTAGGTTTGTGCAATGTATGTAACGGACAGAAGGAGGCGTGGCAGACCCCAAGTCCTTTATACCAAAATGCTTATCATAACCTCGGGTAGCGATTGAGCCATGTCCGTCCGTCCGTCCGTCCGTCCGTCCGTCCGTCCGTCCGTATGAACGCCTAGATCTCAGAGACTATAAAAGCTAGAGATACGAAACTTTACCAGCTGGTGCGCATATTTCCTAAGCAGATGAAGTTTGTTGAATCATGTCAATATCTTTCCCCGTTCCCCCGCAGTAGAGTTTCGCGGTTTTTAGCCACACCGTTAAGTATTTTCACCTGAAATTTAACAGAGCAATGCGTTGTAGCTACATGCATCTATGTGTAAAAAATGAACAAAATCGGACAAATACAACAGAAGTTATAGTCAAAAATGTGCAAATTTCACCTCCCCTTGCAAATAAACTGCGTCAATATTTGACTCTACGCAATTATGGCTACAAGTGACCTAGAATCACAATTTTTGGTAAGCTCATTCATGTGGCTCTAATGAACAAATCCACATCCAAATTTTATCGATGCGGTCCCCCCACCCCCCGCAATCCATTTACCGTGTTTTCTCCCACACCCCTCAACATATCAACTTGAAACTTACCCAATATAATTAAAATAGCTTCTTTGACGTAACATTCGAGTTTCATCAAAATGGGTAAAAATTTAGGGAACTTATAGGTATAAATATCGATTTTCACCAAAAAAAAATAAATTCCAATTGGAAAGTTCTTAGATGGAATATGCAGGAAAAATTTTTTTGACACAAAAGGTACAGGGTATTCCACTGTCGGGCACCGCCTCGACTGTACCACATTTTTTTTATTTATTTTTTTAGTCTTAAACGATGAATTCACAAAAAAAAATTAAAAAAAATAAATTTAATATCATAAGAGCACAAAAAGTTATTTATATAATAAATGAAGCAACAAATTTATAGTCAATGCCCATAGGGTTATATTTTAAATTAAGAGAGTACATAAGAAAAAATATCAAAATATGATAGCTACAGAAATATCCTTTTTTCCTAGAATTTCTAGTTTGAGAAGAAAAGCTTCCGAAGCTTTCTGATTTGCTGTAATGTTTTTTACCAATTCAAGCGCATATTTTTTATTTCTCTTTAAAGCTGTTACTAAAATTTGGCGAAGTTTAATAATATGGTTGCTCCAGTGCCAAATTCCTTGCAAGAAATAATTGCAAATACAAAATATCTTGTAGCTACCGAATTCTACATATAAAGTGTCAGTTTTTTTTTTCAAAAATAGAACCAGTTTTGATTTGGTGAACGTAACTAGCGAGTTTGAAAACTTTGCCACCAGCTAATGACTATAATTTACTTGTTATCTAATAAGGTACAAGAAATGTGACCGAATCTTATTAAGAGGAAAAAAAATCAAGCAACATTAATTAGAATCAAAATTTTTCGTTTTACCTTTTGGTTGGTATTTTACACCCTTGTACATGAGCTTTTTATAATCTTTATTGAATTCAAAAAAATATAAGTTTTTCATAGTTATCGAGAGTGAGAACAAAGCTTTTTAATTTTTCACTTATTCTATGCATTTTGTAAAGGAATTTTTTGCATATTAGAGCCAAATCTCATGTCTGAAAGTGCTGTGCGCTTTGTGAGCCTAAGTTGAAGAAAACTTTGAGATACTTTAGTTATGCTCTTCAACTTATGCCCAACTGCCACCAAAAACGCCTAAGAGAATGTAAGGTTTCACAGTAAAAATAAGTTTTGGTGAAAAGAAATGAGAAATAAAGAGCGCATCAGTTTAAGTCTACCAAGTCTTAACGATATTTTACAACACTCATATATTATAGCCAAACATAACTTATTCGCAAAATAAATGCCCCATACCCCAATTTATCACAATCCGCTACTGTCTTTTGGAAGTTATAAAAATGCTGAAGAATCTCAGTAAGTTACTCTTATGTATGTGCCCATTGTTGTTGTTTGTAGCTTGCTGGATGTTGTTTATTGTTGTTTTTGTTGGTGCTGAAGTTTTTGGTATGCGCGTGAATGTTTGCTATAACGTAAAAATCGTGATCTAATAAAAAACACACACTAAAGCGACCCAATGAGTGTGTGACTGAGTGAACGGGCTTATAGTATCTTATAGATACAAAGTTGGCAAAAGAGAGCGCAGTTATGCTAGAACCGCCAACGTTTGAACGTAGCAAGAGCTGGATGACGATGACGTTGTTGTTGGCTAGCGGATATAGCCAAACGCTCCCACATTTTTTTATCGTTTGTCGCTGTACGCTTTTTGACTGACTGTTGGAGGAATGCACACGTTGGCCAAGAGCTGCAAACACTCTGAATGCTGTTTTAATTTTTTTTTGGTAGTCCATGTGGCCAATAACTGACCGCATTTTAAAGCTGGCATCAAAGCAGATGCGGGAGTCTTTATATGCTAAAAAAGAAATCGTCTGCCAAAAGAATATGTTAATATGTGAACAGTGGGTAGAAATAAACGCGCGAAATGTAAACAGACAAAACGAATGAGAGTAATATAAAGTCAGGCGTGACCGACTTCGATGTATCCAATACTGAAGGTATTGCCTCTCATTGGGATACCCTTTTTTTTAAACTCTAAACCAAAAATGAAACATTTGATGCGAATCCAAACAAACTTTGTTTCTAGGTTCGTTTAATTTCTCCAAATGGAACATTTTTATTTTATTTGGGAAAATATATTTAATGTTTTACTTAAAATTTTTTGACATTTTAACCGACCTTGTGGTTCAAATTCTATGGATTGAGGAACGTAGTAAGAAGCATAAGAAAGATCGGCAAATGGTCAACACTATTTTGTTTATTAGGCTCACATGATGATGTGATATCTTTACTCGAAAATTTTTGTAAATTTTAAACGATTTTGTTGTGCAGCTTGGAAGTTCGATTGCGGGGATACTGTGGTTGGCAAATTGTTGACATACTTTTTTTTATGAGGCATTACATTGAGATTTCATACCTGATAGCTGAATTAATAAGTATTTTTTAAATTTTTGGCTATAATTTTAAATATGTTCATAATAATTAGTACATCTTCATAAGAAATATTCCGTTTCGGGACAAATAATTTACCAGTGTTTAAAAATTCGTGAAGAGATGTTGATTTTATTAAAGAAAGCTGCATCTTCCTAGAGATTAAGCTAAGCTTTTTGTAGAGTTAGTAGCGTTACCAACATCTAAACATTGATACAAACAGACTTAAGGACTAATATATCTACAACGACATGCTTATCATGAATATATGTATAATATACATAATAAGTTCCCAAAAACTTTCTTTTAACTGTCACATACATTTGGACGAAATAAAGATACTTTTTTACTCTATAAGTAAGGGGTATACAAATGCGAAAAGTTGCCTTAAAAAGCAGAAATTGAAGCGTTAAAAAACATAAGAGCCAATTTCCTTTGAAGCACAACAAACAAAAAAAAATTCTGTTGGCTTCCTTCGCAAACAACTTTTACGTATTTCCGCATAGTTCTTAAAAGCCGCTTTTGTTTGTCGTTTTTGTGGTCTAATGTGCAGTCTTTTGGAACAAGTTTTTGTTCTTGGCCAAAACGTAGACAGCATGATATTAACGTGTTAATAAAATGAAGAAAAAAAAAAAGAGGCACCTAAACACTGTATACCCTCCGCTATTACTTACATCTGTCTTAACTTGTTTCGAGGTTCCACTTTGTTGGCTAACAAAATGTGTAACAAGTGGCCAAAAGAAAAAAAAAAAAAAAAAAATACACAATCAGCTAACTAAAAATGCGGAAACTACTTTGGTAAAAAGCAAGCGATGTTTCTTTGACTACAACTAGCCATTGGCCCAAACTTAATTACATATTAAGCTGGAAAAACGTAGAAAAAATGCTTTTCCTAAATGTGAAAATTAATTGCAGTAAAGTCGACTTACAGCCTTTAGGCGGCAGGCGGGGCGTATTAGTAATTGTTGCTGCTGTGTCAGCTACTTAGACGTATCTAATGTGAAACTTCTGCTGCGTTCCCGCAGCAGTTGATCTGGGAGCTGCTCGGAGCTTCAAGCTTGAAGCCATCACATCAAGTAGAAAGTCATTAAGTGAGGCTGTAAGCAAAAAAAGAGAAAAAATACGACTTGAAAGATTTCAACGATGATGACCAAACGCATTTCACTCTTTTGGTGCTGACTTACACTGCGCAAAATGCTTTCGAAAGAAAGCCAACTAAGGTGTATTTATTTGTAATGCGAGTACATATATGTATATATGTATGTACATAAAGCTGTACTTGTTTATGTGCTGCAGTTTATTGCAAGTCAAGTTACCATACAACTCAGCTAATTGCCAAGTTTGTTACCTTTTACAAAGACTTCAAAGGCGAACCTAAAAATTTTGCTTACATGGAAAATGTTGTTTTTTTTTTTCATTTGTATTCCAATTATTCCATTTCATCCTATAAGCAAAACGATACGAAATTACCCAACTGACCTTATTTTTTTGGCATATGCAATCGTTGGCTTTTTACTTAACAACGTTTACTCCGATTTCTTTTAGTTTTCTGTATTCTTTTAAAAATGTTTTTTTTTTTGTTTTGCTTAATCTGCATAAAAATTGAATCCAATGCTACGCGGTCAGATTTTAATACGCTATCAGCGAGCATATTAGCTTTAACAATCGAATGAGATCTTAAAGATTACAAGACGCAACTACAAGAAGCTTTGGGCTTCTTCGTGTCTGGGTCTCTTCTTCTATTTTATTACATAACAATATTAGACCGATAAAGGGTCAACCAGTTTTTGTTCATTAGGCCCACTTTGAGCCACATTCTACATTTTTATGCATTTAAACTAATTTTGGGGTAAAAGGTTGTAAGTCGCAAAATTTTGCTGGGTTTAAATGGAGGATATGACGACAACTTTTTAAGCAGGACTATGCGTGTGGATCCACGATTCGGTCTTAGGGGGTTCTTCACTTCGAAGTGTATATACATCAGAGCTCGCAAAAGATTGTCAACCCATTTTTCCAATAGAGACCCTAGCGTTTGCAGTATTCAATATCTAAATTTTGTAATGCCTTTGCATAATCCTGGTCCATCAATAGGAAATTAGCGCCTAGTGGGTACCACTTTTGGGAGAACTAAAATTAAAATTGTTTCTTACTTTAGGGGCCCATAAGAGAACTTTGCGTCTGGTGAAAATACATAGCTCCTTCTCCCTGTCGTGAGGCCACCATGTACCCAAACTTTCTAGTTTTTGGTTAAAAAACCTAACAGCAGCAACTTACTGCTCACAGATATTTTCATATTGATATGCTATATTTATCTTCTTATGACAATTTTTTTCTTTTCTGACAATTAAAACAATTTTTCTTAAAGGTTTTCATATTTCATGTTACAGAGAAGCAACCTATAAATTAAAAAGAGGGTCTTCGTAAATCCAAGTTCATATTCGCATTCTTTCTAGAACTATTGAAAATACCAAGATATACTAATTTTTTTTATTGTTTTCTTTTGCATCTTTTGGGTTAAAAAATTGTTCAAAAATGTAATATGTATCTATAGAGTACTTTTTCCATTCTAACTTCCAAGTTTCCAAATTTATATTCGTATATTTTCTAGAGCTATTGAAAATAGCAAGATATACAATTTTTGGGATTGTTTTCTTGTGCATCTTTTGGGTAAAAAAATTCAAAAATGTAATATGTATCTATACAGATCTTTTTCCATTTTTACTTTCAAGAGATTTTTGCGGAAAAGTTTTCCAGCTCTAATTTTTAACAAAAATTTTACATATTTTTTATACTTGACCTTAAGCTAGTGTTAGGAATTTTCAGAAATCCAAACCTTAACTTAATTCAACAATAACAAATTATTAAATTTTTTTGTGATTTTCCTCTTGTGCTTTGATCTCAACAATATTTTTTATATTTTTAGGGCTATGTGAAACATTTAGATTTTTTGTATACAAAATTTTATACAACGACGCCACATATGATGCAATCGATTGTACAACCTGCTCAATAAACTGCCAAGCTGTACAAACTGTCGCATCGTATATGACTAGGATAACAATAATTTATTTACTAAGAATCTCTTTAAAAGCTCAAGAAAAATCTTTAGTTCTGATATTCATTTATTGTCGAATTTATTTTCAATTTTCCCAATTTTTTTTTTTTCAGTATTGTAGGTGTCTCTTTTGTTTTTCGCCGTTTTCACTTATTTTGACCACATTGCAGTTAATATCAGTGCAAGAATCTCTTAATCTGTCATGCTATTTATACCTTGGTCAGACCAAATTTATCGTCTCTTACCGGTTTTTTGTAAATTTTTACCACTTGGGCGCTGATAAACATTTATGTATCGCATGCTTGCAAGTGAAAACTTAAAGCCGCTTTTGTGTGTATGGTACATAGTATGTTAAGTAGGCACATATACATACTATATAGATACTCGTACATAGCTATGTGTTTGTACAGAAGATGCTTTTTTAATGCTGCGTCATAATTCAACTTCAAGATCCAACAGCTTCAATTGCTTGGAGCGAGTAACCAAACAAGCAACTTGGTCAGTCATTGGCATTTGCCACTTTCTTTCTTCAAAAACGAAGCTGCAACTTGAGACTGGAAACATGTTTTGGCATCGACATCAGTAATAACTTATTGCTGGTCTTGGCCAGACTGGGCCATGGATGATTGAAATGCAAGAATTGTCCACACCCCAGACGAGACTACCTAACCAGTCGTTGACTGCAGCAGCCGGAGAAGCAATTGCAGCATAGTTGGTATACGAGTATCTATAATTATATGGACAACTTGGCCAGGAAATTATTATTGTCTGTGGTTTGTCTGAGTCTGGCTTAAAGTGGACTGCATTGGTTCAGTGTAATTTTGTTTTCAGTCAGGACTTGTAATCATATTTCTTACTAGGAAAAAGATAATATAGGAAGCTTGCATTTCACGGCATGTTTTCAATGTGAGTCATGCAATAATTTTCTGCAAATTTGTATATCTTATAGAGGGGTATAGGAAGTTTGTGCAATATATGAAACATATTGCACTATAGTTGCCAAATCTTATGAACATTAATTTCTCAGATAGAATAAGAGCTAGAGATACAAAATTCACCAAAAGATGCGTACCCAGATGAAATTTATTGACTTAGATCGATATCTTGCCTTATTCCCAGTCGATTCTAGTCGATGTTTAGAGCAGCTGTAAACCTTCTTGCTAAAATAGTAGGGTATGGTGGGGCAAATCCGACCTAGTAATTGGTATTGGCTATAATATGCTTATTTGATATCGGATGAACTCGTCCATTATACCAAATTAAAGCTAACGCTTTGCCGCAACTTTATAGAACTACTGATTTTTTCTAACCATTTTGATACTTGAGATATGACCATTTTTCAAAAGAGTACATTTTTGTCATTTTCAAAAATGGTGGGGTAAACCCGACCGCCTATTTTTTTTAGCTGTTTTAGCACAGATATGATCTAAATTTAATGCTTTTTCAATTTTAAATCAAAAGAGCATTTTATTGTTTCAAAAACTGAATGTATTTATTTAAAAAAATCTTAATAACTAACAAAATAATAATTAATAACTATTTAACATATAAATCGAAATGAAAATTGAATAAATGTCAATAAAGGATGATTGGATTGAATAGCTAAGTAGCTAATTAGAGTTATTTTATTTGCTGTCCAAATAGCATAATGGCGTATTTTTGGTTCGAGCTGAACGTCTGGTTGGCCCCACCTTTTAGAGGTCGGATTTGCCCCACTGTGTCATTTTTTGCAAATTTGCAACCAATAATATGCATGCACTATAAACATAGGTCTATGCTTATAGTAAGTATACTATAAGCCACTTATCCTTTTTTTTCGATCACTTTATTAAGCAAGAAAAAATGTGTAATCAAATATTCACAAAAATTAAATTGAAAATCGTAAAAATATATTTCTTGTCGTTTGAGCATCTAAATATAGAGTGACAGAGCATACACGACAAGACTAATATGAGCTCGCTCAGTATTGCCGTTTTTGAGAAACAATGGGAGGTCGGGTTTACGCTATGCTGTGAAATTATTAAGTTCTAATGAAAACTTAAAAAGATATAGGCAAAAATGTATAATTCTTAAACAAATTTTCCTACAAACTGCACCAATGCTCTACTTGGCTTCATTAAAAAGTAAGCTGGAGCCACCAAAGTTTTTACACAGACTTGTGTGAGCCTAATAAACAAGCACACATTGTGACAATTACACATAACATTCCCCCAACCTGTTCCCAACAAAACAAACTTTGTCGCAAGTAATTTGTCTTGTTTTGAGAAAAGTTCAGGGTATCCCACTGCACCGACTGATTCACATTTTAATTTTATTCTTATTTTTTCTTTTTGCTGTTTTTCAATACAAGATATTATAATTAAATGGAAAATTTGTATGTTAATGGGTTAGGCGTGCTTCACATGTTTGTTCCTCACACTCTCTATCTTCTTCTGGCACTCAAAAAGCCGCTCTCTCTCTCTCTCTCCACTTATTAGCATTGCTATGTTAACCTATTGTTGTTGTTGTTTACATTTTTTTTCAAGTGCTCTAAAGTTAAGCCCGAAATATTTTTGACTTAAGCCAGATTTATGAGATACAACTTATATTTTGGCATTCACTTGGGCACACATTTCATTGAGAAAACGGCCAACTTCATTAATTATAGCCATAAAACTAAATTTTTATGCATTTTATTTATAAGTTTTTTTTTCCCACAATTGAACTCGAACTGGCAGTCAGTCGACTTTCTCTATTAAGAGCTTTTGTCTGCGTTCAAATCTAGATTCAAAAACTTGAAAATACATATTTATTACGCATACGCAACATGCGCTGAGAAACTTGCTGACAATTAAACAATGCATTTGATATTTAGCCTACCCATTATGCCGCCAGAGGGCGCCACCAAGTGTCGCAGCGAATAGCCGCAACAGGTAAACTCTACGCTAAGTTGTGCGAAAATAATAATTTATCAGGGATTTTAACATTTTTGCAATAATGCAAAACCAAAAAATGTTGAAAGCAAAAAGATATTGCAATTATGAGCTTTAGACTGTTCTTAACGAAGTGTACAGGTTACAGTCGGGACATCCCGGCTACAATATGTATTGTATATTGTATATGTATTCACACTGGCGCCACAAAGCTTTTTATTAAGGTGTTCCCACTAATAAGTACAATTGAAACAAAATGAGTAGCTTCATGCTGTACACTGTACATGTAAGGCACAATGGGAATACTAAGATTGTGCAATTCGAAAATATATGTAACATAGCGTAGAAAAGTTAGGAGACCCCCCAAAGCTACCAAAAGTATAACAAGATATACTCGTACCATAGGAGTATTATAAAGCACCTCAAAAACAAAAAAAAGTGTAGCATTTATAAGCATATCGTAGTCAAATTTGGTAATCGGAAGTTTTCTGAAGTATCCACACACTATTCCGTATTGGTTCGAAATCGGTTTGTTAATTTATTTCTCGCCATCTTTATTAAGCACCAGCGGTTCTGGGACTCCGAGCCGCCTCTCATAAAGTTTTTAAATACATTCAAATGCACTGTAAAGGGTGATTTTTTAAGAGCTTTCGGATTTTATTTAAAAAAATAATACATAATAATAATAATAATAATCTTTATTTGAGTCGATAGAACGATCTATATTTTAATATTTAAAGATGATTTCTTGTACCTAAATGTTCTTACGCTGGTTCCAATTTTGGCATACTCTCTCCAACATATCGGCTGGTATCTCACGAATAAATTCAGCAATATTGGTTTCCAGTGCTTCAACCGTTGCGGGCTTGTTGCTATAGACATAAACCTTAACATAGCCCCACAAAAAAAAAAAAAAAGGCGTTAAATCGTACGATCTAGGCGGCCAATTGACCGGCCCCAAACGTGAAATAAAGTGTTCACGGAACTCGCCTCTCAATTGGGCCATTATTTCGCGTGCTGTGTGGCATGTGGCACCGTCTTGTTGAAACCACATGTCAGCCAAGTCCAGCTCTTTCATTTTAGGCAAAAAAAAGTTTGTAATCATCGCACAGTAGTGCTTGCCATTCACAGTAATGTTCCTGCCTTCGTCGTCTTTGAAAAAGTACGGTCCAATGATGTCACCGGCCCACAATCCACAGCAAACAGTGACTTTTTGGGGATGCATTGGCAGTTCTTGCAATGCTTCTGGCTGCTCTTCACACCAAATACGGCAATTTTGCTTGTTCACGTATCCATTCAAGCAGAAATGAGCTTCGTCGCTGAACACAATTTTCCGATAAAAAAGTGGATCTTCATCCAACTTTGCTATCTGAAAACGCAGTGTTACCCATTTGTTTCTAGGATCAATCCAACAGATAAATAAATTAATCTAAATCTGTTTTGGCGAATGGACGCAAGGAATTTACGCTAGGGATGCATTTGCCGCTCAATTGGAAACGTGCTATAAAGCGGCCGTTGTGCGTTTAAACAATGTTGCCAGCTCAACTACTGAAGTTATGCAAAGTTACCCATTCGTTCAGATACCTTTTTTAGTGTGACCAGGATTTTTTCCAGCCGCAGTAACCGCTTATGTCACTGTCACTAATTTAGCGGCTTGCAAGTGGAATCGCGGTTTTATTATTATTATAATTTTAATTTTCCACAGCTGATTTATTTTTTTCTTTTCTCAAACTTCTACATTTTATCAGAATTACACCTGACTATTAAAACAAACTGTGCTTCCTCTTGTCGAATCATAAAACACGCTTTCGAATTCGCTTTAAAATGTAAACAAAAAACGTTAAACAAGTTTATTGATTTGTTGGGCTGTCTATAAGCCAGTTCTGCGACTTTTGGACAACGGTCACATATTTTGGCATGAATCACAGCTAAAATTAGATGAATACCAAAATGCCAAATGTCTTTTCTACGTCTATAATTTAGCCATCGAAATCTGCTCTCTGTTTGTAACAACTTTTGCATAATGTTTAAAAGTTTTGCTTTTTCTTCTATGACAAATATGACTTTTATTTTTTGTTGATTGACTCTCTTATTTGTTTCAAGCTTTCATTAGTGACAGAATAAGTGGTGAAAATTAAGCAATAGTTTGAATTTATGCTGTTAACAATTAACTTTATGGTTTACATAAGTTTTAAAATTTGGTATTATTATTGTTTTTTTGTTATTTTTGCTTTTGCCACTGGCCATTGTTTAAGTTAGTTGGCAAACATTATGACTTGTGGCCATGATTGCGGTGAAGGGAAAAACTTAATGAAATTTTTAATGATTTGGCATATGAAGTTTTTTCCTCAAGTGTAACATATGATTATAATTATGGTATATTATGTGTGAGCAATGACAAAATAGTCATACGAGTAGATAATTAAGCAGCATTCAATCAATTTTATAGAGTTGAAATCTTCTGATAAACCGTCTAAAGGCCATAACTAGAAGAGGTGTAAAATATAGAAACAGATTAGGTAGATCAGCCGAATTAAAATTCTCTGTTAGGTTATTCACTCGCAAAAATATTATTTAACAATGCATTCACCATTTTGTAGATTTAGCTGCAGCTCAGCTCGAAACCTTGAAAAATAATTTATTATAGTGAACTTTGAAACAATCCCACCAGATGTGGACGGCCGTTACTTAAAAAAAACTAGCACAATAAAAAAAAATCATGACTAGACTATTTTAAAATAGAATCACAAACAATGGCCTTAAATTAACAATGATAATAAAATAATCGCAATTTTTAGGGATATATTAAAGATGGTATTTAAAAATAGAATCACAAACATTGGTCTTAAATTAAGAATAAAAAAAAATTATTGCAAATTTTAGGGATATATTAAAGATGGTATATGGTATCACAAAGCATGCGCCGCGAAAGATTTCATATCTCAGATTTAAATTTTAGAGATAAAGTTTCGTATATATTTTAAATAAAATGCTATTTATAGCATTTGAATTGCATTCTCTTGAGCTAAACTATTTTTACTATACCCAAAGTTAAATTTTCAACTAATTTGCTTATTGTCTTATTGATGGATTCAATTAAATACATTTTTTAGAAAATATTAGGAAAACTATTTTTTTATACTTTTGAGAATATAACAATGAAATAAATCCGTTTAACCAATATGGAACTTTGAAAAATTGTTAAATATTATTTTAAATGTCAAAAGTTTCCCTCCATCATGAATTTTTAGAAAAGCTCACAAACTTTTAATAAAAAGTATTTTTTTTAGCATTTTTAAGTTTTTTTTAAAACCAAGTTAGGGTACTCTCAAAAAGTGTATATGACTTATATCTGTGTGAAAAACCGCCAAAAAAAATTATAGTATAGAAAAAAAACTGAAGCTCACTTTGGAAAAATATGATGGGATTTCAATACAATAGCGTTGTATTTACAAAGAGTGCTCTGCGGAGTTAAGAGGCTCTATGCGGTCGTTGCAGGGCCAGACTTCTGCCTTAAAATTACAAAAATATAAGAAAAAAGTAAAATAAAATTTATTTAATAATTGTTAATATTCAAGAAAAACGCGAAAATACTTCTCAAATTCAAAACTTTTGATTTTTGAGTTAAAAATGATTTTTTTTTTTAAGTTTTTCATGGAAATCCAACGTAGTTGCTAAGTTTCTGGAATTCCATAATAATCATACATATATTTATAAAAAATAAAAATTTTATATAAATTGCTTTTTTAATAAACAATTTCATTTTACTTATCAAAACTCAAACTTGCTCCCTTAAATGCACAAAAATTTTGTGGCCTTAGAGATTATTCGTTTATAGATACTAAGAAACGAGTAGTCCCGGACTAGTCCATTCCATCTTAGGTCAATACCAACGAAAGATCTACTGCTATTCATGCGGAAAGTCTTTTGCAGTAACTTATGGATACGGTACAAAAGATCTTCTGGTCGCAGTGGGGCACCTCTTTGTGAGAAACCCATGCAGGGGTAAAAAAAAAGCAATTGTGGAAATTGAAATATACCAAATTTTTTTTTGCTGGAAAAATAGTTTTTAAGGTTACACATTCTACAAAGGTGTTTCAGAACAATTTAGTTGGTTTTTCGAATCAGTTGTGACTTGGCCAATATGGGATAATTTTGTATTGTAGGAATCGCAAGATTTTAAAATTTCATATACGAAGGTAAAGTTTTTCATAATTTCATAGCATGTAAATAAAATAATTGTTAGGATCTTTTCTTGAAAAGCGTTCAGGATATACATTTGTAGCATAGGTCGTGCCTCTTCTTAGATCGTGCCCTTTTTTATTTTGCAAGTCTAACGATTATTTTAGCAGTTCTCAGCATTTGTAAGAATTCCATGAGCGCTTTATTAGTTTGTTATGAATGAAATTCGTTTGAGAGCTTAATAAATAAGAGTTCTGGGTCACTCAGTTCTACAATAAAGCTAACAAAGTAAAATTCTTAACTAGCTGCTTAGGATTTTTAAGTATTTCAAAAGCAAACAAAGTTTTGATGAGCTACTACTACATATTACTATTTGGGTTCATTTTTCTGGAGCACCTTGCTTATAATAAAAAGTGACTTTGAGTTTTTTTTTTTTTATTGTTATGGTTTACGATAGTTTGGTATGAATTTCTACGCTATTAAGCTTCAGTTCATGTCATAAGTCCATTACGGCTGTGAAACTTTAAAAAACATATAACAAATGGTTTACAAAGAAACAAATATAACGAGGTCATCAAACTAAAAGCTGGCAATTTAATAAGCTTAAATAAAATACCCGCAGCTATACATAACTGATAGAAAAACGCAAAAAAAAAAAAAACCTATCCAAGTGCTGGACAGACACATCCAACATATGCCAGACCTAGACCAAGATCATTATTAGCCTCTATCTGTAGTGTATACAATACATTTAACCAAGCTTAACTTCTTCTTTTACAGCAAAGCGGGGTCCAGCAACCGCATATCTACAATATCTTAACCACAACAAAGGCCCTAGATATAACTCCCGCCATAAGCATAATCATCAGCTCCATTGAGTTACACAGAGAAGCCACAGAATGGGCACAAAGATCGAGTACGTCGACACAACACATCTTTATGCCTCCAAGTACATACGCAACTCCAAAGCGATAGGCGTACTCTGGGCTATCTTCACCATTTGCTATGCCATCATTGGGATTGTGGCTTTTGTGACGCCAGGTGAGTGAGTCGCCGAGTCCAAGACAATGGCTTAGGAACTGCGGAACTGCATTAAGCATTCATTCGGGTCATTTGTTATTTTGGCAGAATGGGTTGGCGATCCGGACAGCGACAGTGCGGGCCGTCTTGGCCTCTGGCAGCTGTGCCAGCGCGATGAGATCTTTGACAATTGCAGAAGACGCTGGGAGAGTATTTTCTCAGTGCCAACGTTTTCGTTTCAGGTAAGTGAAAAAAAGTTTCTTTTTTTTTTGTTTTTGAATGAAGAAGATGCTTTGTATACTCTTTTGTTTAGTTAATATCATTTGGCCAAAAAGTTTGTATTGTTTTGGTCACACTGAATAATAAATGTGACCAACTTATGAAAAATGCTATGGGTTAAAAACTCTTGCAAATATTTTGAGGACAGAGAAATTATGTATTGTGGTCAATGTTGCAAATCTTTGTTAATATGGTTTTTGGGATTCAAAGTTGCAGAATTGTTTTAGACAACCGAAAGCTACAGACTTCTTAGAAGATGGATAGTTAAACTTAAGGCACAGCAGTATATAGGTTTTACGATCATAGCTTAGGCAACTATACAACATATTTTGTTTTTTACCATTTTTAATAAAACAAAGCTCTTTATTTTTGTCATTTAATTCAAAGCATTTTGGAATTCAACTAAATTAATTAATTATTTTACCCATATCAAAAACTTGAATTTGTTGTTTAATAATAAATAAAATGCCAAACTTTTGAAAATTCACATTTTAAAAAAAATACTTTCAGAGGTTTTTGTAATGAAAACAAAAAAAAAAAACGCTTACAGATACGACGTACCAACTATAATATAACGTATTTCCTTCCTTAATTCCGCAAACAATTTTCACATTCAAAATCACATGAGCCTACATACCGATTTCGATGCATACAGCTTTTCTAGAGATAGAATTTCCAATAGTCCGATTTTGTTGGGGCTTCTAAGAAAAGAAGCTTAAGTTTGGTACATCAATTGTCATGCATTACTTTTCTTTTTTAAATAGAGTAGTATTTTTCAAGTCAGTGCTTATGATTCAGAACTAGTTACAGCTGTGTTTGCAATAAATAGCTACTTTTTGCAAGAAGATTAGTTTTTTGTTGTTTTCAACTTAATTTTTTATGATTTATAACATTATTTTTGCCTTTATTATAATTTAAATTTTTTTTGGTGGGTTCCACGTTTCTTTTATTAGTTTATTTTATACTCATGTCGTATTCTTCCGTGCTCCGGATAACGATTCCGAACATTTTGAAGTGCTCTAATTTGTGAACGACTTGAGATAATTAAATGGTTTAAAATATATTTTTTTTTATATGTATCTTCTAAAGATCTAAAAAGGGAAGGGTGGTGGTGAAAATAACGAAAACTGCGTTTTAGTAACTTTCGCGCCCTATATTACACAAAATATGAACTTCTGGGTATACCTTCCAAATCAAATAAAATACTACAGTAAATAGACGAAAAATGGGGTTGACCTGAAAAAAATTGCACATTAAGGACCATCCAAGAAGTCTAAAACCAAAATGGTGAACTCTCTCCCCCGTAGGGCTTACCGTTATTTTGACATTTGTGTCGGCCCATTTATCTCGAATTCTATAAGTCGTACGAAAAAACTTTTAAGTTAACTTTAAGTTTTTTTTGTATTGGAAGGTATACCCAGAAGTTCATATTTTCGGCGGTAGAGGGCACCAAAGTTACAACAACGCCGTTTTTCGTATTTTTACCCACCCGCTTGACCTTTTTTGTTTTTGGTGTGCCTCAAAAAATTTTAGATCTCAAAAAAGTACACAAGACTGGTGTTTAAATTGTGTAAGTATCACTAGTAGTTTCCAAGCTTTAAAAAGGCACGGGCACTTGAAAAACATGCAAGCGCAGCGCCAATCTATAAACATATTGAACGGCAGGGGGCGCTAAAGTGCTGATCGTAGCACAGCGCAAGAGAAATTCCTGTGTGCAATTATTTTCAGGTCAAAATCTTTATACCCTGTACCTATAGGTACAAAGGGTATACTAGATTTGTGCAATGTATGTAACGGACAGAAGGAGGCGTGGCAGACCCCAAGTCCTTTATACCAAAATGCTTATCATAACCTCGGGTAGCGATTGAACCATGTCCGTCCGTCCGTCTGTCCGTCCGTATGAACGCCTAGATCTCGGAGACTATAAGAGCTAGAGACACGGAACTTTACCTGCTGGTGCGCATATTTCCTAAGCAGATGAAGTTTGTTGAATCATGTCAATATCTTTCCCCGTTCCCCCGCTGTAGATTTTCGCGTTTTTTTTATTTTCATTTGAAATTTAACAGAGCAATGCGTTGTGGATACATGCATCTATGTGTAAAAAATGAACAAAATCGGACAAATACAACAGAAGTTATAGTCAAAAATGTGCAAATTTCACCTCCCCTTGCCAATAAACTGCGTCAATATTTGACTCTACGCAATTATGGCTACAAGTGACCTAGAATCACAATTTTTGGTAAGCTCATTCATGTGGCTCTAATGAACAAATCCACATCCAAATTTTATCGATGCGGTCCCCCCACCCCCCGCAATCGATTTACCGTGTTTTCTCCCACACCCCTCAACATATCAACTTGAAACTTACCCAATATAATTAAAACCCAATAAATTCATCAAAATCGGTACAAATTTACGGAACTTATAGGTATAAATATCGTTTTGCACCAAAAAAAAAATAAATTCCAATTGGAAAGTTCTTAGATGGAATATGCAGGAAAAATTTTTTTGCCACAAAAGGTACAGGGTATTCCACTGTCGGGCACCGCCTCGACTGTACCACATTTTTTTTTACTGTACTAAAACTCGAAATTCAATTTTGAACATTTTTGCCTTGAAAGTTTTTTTGTATGACGTTTACGACATAAATGTCAAAGTAACGGTTAACCCTAAAGGGGGTTAGGTCACCTTTTTTGAAAGGTCCTAAAAACATTAGGCAAGAGAAATTCCAATTGTTCGTTTTTTTTTTTCGTTTTCCGGAGCACTGCCGATTAATGACTTTTGAAAACATGGATGGGCAATACAAAAATTGAAGATCTCTAGCAATATTGCAACTTGATAAATGTGGGAGAAACGAACAAGCTGACAAGGCTTTAATCAAATTGTTTTTATAATCTAATAATTTTGGTATCAAGTTTGTAGCTCTTGCTAGTTTCCTTGTAGTTTTTATACAAAACTTTTTATTTTTGGGGTAGAGTATATATTTATTTCTAATCATTGCGGAAATTGATTTTAGCTTCATTTTTATTAATCATTTTTTTATTGTACTGTCTATAGTTAGTATTTAGTTAAATTAAGCAATTATCTTAATTTGATTGCTCATCATTTTTTTTTTTTTTAATTTTTATCTTTTAGCTTGCAACATTCTTCATGGTTGCTGCCGTTGCCTTGGCCTTGCTAACAATATTCTTTTTGGTTTGTTTGTTGTTTATGAAATCGACGCGAGTTTTTCATATATGCGGTTGGATGCAAATAATATCAGGTAGGTGGAACGCTTTCTACGACACAATACGCGCCACTCCCCCGCGCACATGCCACAAAAGCCTTGATGATGCATTTCGCTGAGTCTGTCATACAGCCCATGGGCGTGGCGCAAGGGGCGTTTGTATACAAAGCAGCAGCTTGAAAACTGATATCTGAACTTGGATTTAGACTTTGAGCACGTTCTGCTGTCAGCAATTGATGCCTAGTGCAAAAAAATAAAAAATAATTTTCGCAAAGCTTTCATTTTGTTAATCGTAATTGGAGTTCTTTGAATTTTTCTGCCTCAATCATCATTGAGCACGTTCTTATACAAATTTATTTAACCAATATTTATGTCTTTTTTTCTATAATAGCGCTTTGCATGATTGTGGCCTGTGGAGCTTTTCCATTTGGCTGGAACTCGGATGATTTTCGTAAAATTTGTGGTCCGGAAGCAAATCGCTTTGAGCTGGGTCTGTGCGGCATACGCTGGGCCTATCCACTGGCCATAATTGGTTGCATTGATGGTGTTGTCTTGGCCACATTGGCGTTCATCTTGGCCACGCGACATGTGCGCCTGCAACCAGATCCAATCTATCAAAACTCGCTGTACAAAGGTAAGTTGAATCGAGTTTATAAAAGGGCAAAAATATTTGAAGACGGAGTGAACGACTTATTCAAAGAAAAGCATTATACAAAAAGTCTGCTTAATAACATTTTAGGACTTATAAAGAAACCAGTTTCTGTTTGTTTTATTTTATTTTCAAACTGACGAGTTAATGCTTTACTCTGATCTTATGGATTCTTTTTTTTCCGTGCAATATAAAATTGGTGCTCTATTGATACAGAACCATAATCATGCTGTATACATAGAATTTTTTATTTGTTTTCGGAGCCCTTATATATTCATTTAATGATGGCTATAATTATAAATTCATAAGAAAATTAATATTGTTAAAACGAAGCATGACGCAACATTCCGATAATTTTTAATGAATGCATTCCAATCAAACCGTGATGAAAAGAAAATTTATCGGTCACATAACGACTAATTTTAAACCGGATTTGAAAATATCCATTTCAATCCATACAGCATGGGAGTTTTTTTTTTTTCCGCACAGCTAGACAAACTATGTAGATAACATTGACGAGCTTGTCAAAATTGAGGAATCTGATCTGATTTTTATACCCTGTACCTATAGGTACAAAGGGTATACTAGGTTTGTGCAATGTATGTAACGGACAGAAGGAGGCGTGGCAGACCCCAAGTCCTTTATACCAAAATGCTTATCATAACCTCGGGTAGCGATTAAGCCATGTCCGTCCGTCCGTCCGTCCGTCCGTCCGTCCGTATGAACGCCTAGATCTCAGAGACTATAAGAGCTAGAGACACGAAACTTTACCAGCTGGTGCGCATATTTCCTAAGCAGATGAAGTTTGTTGAATCATGTCAATATCTTTCCCCATTCCCCCGCAGTAGAGTTTCGCGGTTTTTAGCCACACCGTTTAATATTTTCATTTGAAATTTAACAGAGCAATGCGTTGTGGATACATGCATCTATGTGTAAAAAATGAACAAAATCGGACAAATACAACAGAAGTTATAGTCAAAAATGTGCAAATTTCACCTCCCCTTGCAAATAAACTGCGTCAATATTTGACTCTACGCAATTATGGCTACAACTGACCTAGAATCACAATTTTTGGTAAGCTCTTTCATGTGGCTCTAATGAACAAATCCACATCGATGCGGTCCCCCCACCCCCCGCAATCCATTTACCGTGTTTTCTCCCAAACCCCTCTACATACCAACTTGAAACTTACCCCGTATACTTTTAATAAATTCTTTGTTGTAACATTCGAGTTTCATCAAAATGGGTAAAAGTTTAGGGAACTTATGGGTATAAATATCGATTTTCACCAAAAAAAAATAAATTCCAATTGGAAAGTTCTTAGATGGAATATGCAGGAAAAATTTTTCTGACACAAAAGGTACAGGGTATTCCACTGTCGGGCACCGCCTCGACTGTACCACATTTTTTTTTTTTTAATACCCTGTACCTATAGGTACAAAGGGTATACTAGATTTATGCAATGTATGTAACGGACAGAAGGAGGCGTGGCAGACCCCAAGTCCTTTATACCAAAATGCTTATCATAACCTCGGGTAGCGATTGAGCCATGTCCGTCCGTCCGTCCGTATGAACGCCTAGATCTCGGAGACTATAAGAGCTAGAGACACGAAACTTTACCAGCAGGTGCGAATATTTCCTGGAAAGATGAAGTTTGTTGAATCATGTCATTATCTTTCCCCGTTGCCCCGCAGTAGAGTTTCACGGCTTTTAGCCACACTGTTAAATATTTTCATCTGAAATTTAACAGAGCGATGCGCTGTGGTTACATGCATCGGTGTGTGAAAAATAAGCCAAATCGGACAAATACAGCAAAAGTTAGAGTCAAAAATGTACAAATTTCACCACCCTTGCCTATAAACTGCGTCAATATTTGACTCCTCGTAATTATGGCTAAAGTGACCCAGAATCACAATTTTTGGTAAGCTCATTCATGTGGCTCTAATGAACAAATCCACATCCAAATTACACATTTATCGATGCGGCTCCCCCAACCGCCAGAAATCCATTTACCGTGTTTTCTCCCACACCCCTCTACATACCAACTTGAAACTTATCCCATATACTTTAAATAATTTCTTTGACGTAACATTCGAGTTTCATCAAAATCGGTACAAATTTAGGGAACTAATAGGTATAAATATCGAATTTCACCAAAACAAAGTTAATTCCAATTGGAAAGTTCTTAGAAGGAATATGCAGGAAAAATTTTTTCGAGACAAAAGGTACAGGGTATTCCACTGTCGGGCACCGCCTCGACTGTACCACATTTTTTAATAACATCTAAGTTATAAATGGGAGATCCCTTGGCAGTTAAAATTTGTTTATAAAACTCGTTATAAAACATATTGATTAAATACTTTATAAAATCTCAATTATTCTAATTTTTAATTTATAAGAAAATTGTTTTTTTCAATTCCGTGACATAAAAGTTCAGAAATTTATTGACATTGTCACGCGAAAATATTCTTTTGAACTTAAGACTGCCTAAATTCACGAGTTTCCAAGAAGTTTATAAATTTCCAAAAACAAATGCTACGAAATTTTTGCCGACAGAATGAACAATGATGAAATGAACAAAAACTAGACTCAAACAAATAAAAATTTTTAAAAATGTGAAAAATTGAGATTGTATTATTTTTGAAACTAGAGTGATCTCAAAAATTTGATTTAATAAAAATATATTCTACACAAATTTTTGTAGACTCATCGTAAATTTAATTAATCTCCTCAATCGAAGCTTTACATAGCTATCTTACTTACTTACTTTAGTCCTCCTCTTCTTGTGGAGCATAGGGCCTCTATAGCTTTCTTAAGGGACTTAAATATCAACTAATTATAGGGCTATGAACTGACGTAGAGCAGCTGATATACGAGGCTGCTACTTAATCTTTTAGTGGAAGATATGGTCCCAAACCCTACGCATAGCCCAGCTGAAACAGCTGGGGAACTTTAAAAACAATGTGATACAGTTGAGTTGGTGGAATGGTGGGATACCATGAACCCTTTTTTGGGAAAATTATTATAATTGGCGTAGTGGTAGCGTACTCGCTTTACAAACCGAAGGTCGGTGGTTCGAATCCCCGCAGTAGCACTGGCATCGCTAGCTCAAAGACGCTATTTGCCCAAGAAAGTCTCTATTAATGCAAGACACCGCCGTTCGGATTCGGCTATAAACTGTAGGTCCCTGTTCTCTTCGAACAGTTATTAATAGAGATCCCCAATGCTCCGCCCAGGGGCGACTGACTAAATAGTCAGTCAGGGAAATTATTATTATTATATTATTATAAGTCATACTTTTGCATGGAAACTTCAATATTTGAGTACAAACAATTTTTATGAAGTATACGTATAAGCATTTTCAGATTGGAAAAATCATGTTTTTGGGCTAAAATTTTAATAATATATCACAGATAAAAGTCAACATATTTAAAAGCTTGGAAAAAGAAAAAGTTATCCGAGGCTATAATAGGCGTTTTTTCTCATCTCCATCCATTCACACCCTTCACTAACATCCCGAAAGTTGCCACCTTATGTGAAAAAGAATACCAACACTAATTTATTTAACTGGGCACTTAATTCGTCTTACTTCAATAAAAAAAACTTTATAAATAAATTTATATTTTTTTAACTTTAATTTGTCACCAAAAACACCAATTAGTTTGGTAAATAAAAAGCTCCGAAATTTCATTTATTTTTCCCCAAGACTCTGTGGCAACTCCTTAGTTAGGTTTTTTTTTTTTTGCACGTTGACAGTGAATGTCATATTTTAATAGAAAAAATTAAAATATTCAAAAAAAAAAATGAATTGAAAACATTTGATATATTTTATTATAAAGATACTAATAACTCAGAAACTTAATATCTTTTTTAAATAAGTAAAAGTTTATTTTGTGGGCCTATGGTCTACCTTGGAACTCTAGGAAATATATATAAAAGTTTATTCTTCTTCTTTATTGGAAATTTTAGTTAAATCTTAACTTAATTTAGTAGAGAGTCATCGAGAATTGGAATTTTGGCGAAATTCGAGAGAATTTGATTTCTGAGACACTCCTCTATAAAACACTTTGTAGAGTTATAGAGCATATACTTAAACGACATCCAAGGTTGAGAATGTCTTTACTCAAGTGCAACAAAAATGGCTTAAAAAATGCATTCAAATAGAATTTCAAACACGCCATGGTGAGGATTTAAGATTTCAGCAAAAATTAGCTAGATTCAAATTTTTGTCGCACGTTTACATCTTTACCACATAAAATAAAATTAGTTATAAATAAATGTTTTGTTGTTTTCTTACTTCCAGGTGAAATCAACAACGCGTATCTGACGGATGCAATTAGTTTGGCGGGTTCTCGCAAATCGCATTCCCATTTAACCGGCTTGAACTTGCAGCCCATTTTGTTGGTGGCGCCACCAAATGAAGACACCATTTCGCAATTCTCGCGTTATCATTGAAACAGCTCAGAAGTCTAAGGCGTAGATTGTTTAAATATTTTAATTTAAATAATTAGTTTTTGCAATTTAATTAAATGCTATGCATAATTTGGAAGCCATGTAAGCAGTCAACATTGTAGTTTAGCACGGACAACAACCCTAGCGAGTTTAAGCACGAACACATGACGCTTTGGTAGTTGCCAGCTGGCAAACGTAGCATACTTTTGCGCTGTGCTGGTTAAAAACAAAATGAACAAACGGCTGTTACTTTTTGAATGTTGTTGGCTGCTTTGTGTGCGTTTTTTTTTTGTGCATGTATATGTGTGTTTGCGACTGTGTGCGTGAGGTTTTAAAGTTTTGTGTGAATTTTTTCGACTGAATGCTAAATTAATATTTAAGTCTGAACTAATTTAAAATTTGTGTATAGCTTGTGCCTAAATAAAATTAGTTTATAATAAAAAACTATGCTGTATATTATAAATAAATTGTATGACTATTGCTATTTAATGCATATAAAAAAAGAAAAAAATAAATGTGTACAAATTTAAAAGTTATGTGCATTTTTTTTTTGTATTTTTGGTGAATCGAAGCTCTTTTTGACGCTTTGCTTCTCTTTAATTGTAATGGACACGTTCGACCTTATTTAGTTCCAGCATCAGTCTCCAGTTTACCTTCTGTTTTGTACCCGTTGATAAGCTACAGGGTTGCATCAAAATGTTTTAGGACATACTTTCATAAAATTTTTTTTATAAAACTAATCGGTACAATTCCTTAGAAGTCCTCGAAATTGCAACCTTTTGCTACGTCACAACGCGTATAACGCGATTTCCTGGATTCTACTGGAACTTCCCTTCCATATTCCACTTTTCTGGATGCTGCTGTACAAAATCTGCATCAAACAGCGGAATGTTTGTTGGCCGGTCAGAGTCTAGCAGCGTCTTCACTTTGATCACATTGTCATCAATGCTTGATATTGATGGTCGTCTTCAACAAGCTCCCGACCCTTCCGGAACAGCTGATGCCACTCGAACAATGTTGAGCCCCGTAGGCATACCTTAGCACTCCGAGGGTCTTCATCGCGGTTATCCTGAGTTTGATGCAGAATTGAACAGATTTTCACGAAAATCGATTGCTTACTCTCCGCTTGCCCGCAGGCGTATGGAAAAAATATCGATCTCTTTGGAAGGCCCCCACTACCACGTCCAGGTGATTCGACTGTCCTCCACTGCTTCGTTTGCGCTGCACAAATTTAGGCCTACGACCCTCTATTTATAGGGCTTAAGGCTAATTTTCAAATTTTTATTGTTTTTGTTAGAAATATTTTTTTTTTAATTTTGATTTAATTTATACTAAATGCTTATTTAAAAAATTAATTACTAATTATTTTGTATTTTAAATATCGGAAGGGTGTACTCGCTTGAGACGTTTCGGCTTAGAAGGCTTTAAATGACTTGTCAAGGGGCTGATGTGTGATTTTGATCCAATTCAAGGGATGTTCAGATCGTCTCTCTAAAATTGTGGTCCAAACAAAGTATGCGGCACCTGTTTTTATACCCTGTACCGTATGGTACAAAGGGTATTTTAAGTTTGTGCAAGCCGAAAATGTATGTAACATACAGAAGGAGACGTCGGAGACCCCCCATAGTTACCCAAAGTATGATCGGGGTGACTAGAGAAGTCGATATACCCATGTCCGTCTGTCCGTCTGTCTGTCTGTATGAACGCCTAGATCTCAGAGATGGTAAGAGCTAGAGCAACCAAATTTTCAGATTAGATGCGTTATTATGTCAGGGGATGCAAGTTTATTTTATATTTTGGATATCGGGGATATATTATATAGCTCCCATTGGGGTGTTTCAGAGGACCTCGAAAAACCCCAAAAGTTTTAGATAAATAATTCGTTTGTTTATGAAGATATCGTAACCAAATTTGGTACTCTTTTTTTGAGTTCCTAATCACTGTACCAAATTTTATCAAAATCGGTTGACTATATCATATAGCTCCCATAGGACCAATCGGTCAAAAAAACGCTTTTTGTACAAAATTTGTTGTGTTTCGTTTATTTGGCAAAGAAATATCTTTTGGAGTTTGTAAGCAATATATCGGACTTGATTTCAATGTGGTGGTACAGGGTATCCCAAAGTCGTCCACGCCCGACTTTAACGTACGCCATCTTTTTTTTTGCATTCTTCAATTGACTTTAAGATATTTAAATTATATTTTTCTTATTAATCTCTTTCTAATTGCAAGCTAACAGATATGCATATATAATATATTGTATATTTATAAACAATATGATTTTCTAACCAGTTTCTTCATGACAGTGCTTCCAATCGTGGTGAATGGTCTATAATAAGATATCTTTTCAGACATCTCCCTCAGGCAAGAATAGCTGCGAATTCCCCATGACGGGAAATTTGGAAAATTGACATTTAAGAGAGGACGAAATACAACAAAATGCAGAAAAATCGCTCACAAAGAAATTTTTAATGATTTTAGGGCGTTCTCTTGGGACAGAAAATATGATTTTAAATTTTCAAAAATTTTCAAAATGCGCTAAACTGCGGGTTTGTTTTCGTACTCTGATCCACTTTTGTGGAAAATATTTTTAAATACTGGGTAAAAGATATGAAAATATGTTTGATAAAAGTTCGAAAGTTCGAGCGAAAAAAGCGAGCATGAGACAGAAAATGCGAACATGTTCGCTTAAAAGCGGGCACATGGTAACCCTAGCTGCGAAGCTTAATACTTTGAAACCAATCATTTCGTTACGACAACTCTGGAATTACAAATGCATTTTAGATTACTTAAATTTTAAAATAATATAAATGATATGATAAACATTCATTATAAATAAATGTTTACTTTCCAAACTTAATCTTTGTCAAAAAATATGGCTCCTTTTTAGTAAAATTGACTCTTTTCTAATTTCTCGTTGGATACAATTTCGATTCTTCCCCGAGTGGCAACCGTGACCGCAGCCCATACAATTATGCCATTACCAACACAACAACAACAACATTATCATCATCATTATTATCATTATGGTCATTATTATTACGCTTAACGTCAGCAAGTTTTGTACACTTGGACAAACAAAAATCAAATTATGCCCAAAATCGCACATAAAAACCAATAACAGCCAACTTAGCGCCCAATTTGCTCTGTGTTTCGTTCCATCTCTCATAACCATTTGGCACATACTTTTCCAATAAAGTATTTACAGCAGCATTCTGTGTAGGATGTGCCCCACTCCGACATCGAAACCAAAAAAAACTTGCCTATGGAATTGAAATATTCCGAGCATCACGTCAAATAGAAAAATACTTAGGCAAAGCTAAGTAGCTTAGGACCTAGGGACCGTAAGCTCTGTGCACATCTCTCTCTCACTTCCACTCTCTGTTATTCGCTCTCCCTGTTTCACTCTCACTCTCACTCCCTCTGCACGTTTTAATATTCTTGTATAATTCATAAGCAATTCCATCAACGCTTACAAATGCGGCCTAAGTGGCCAACCAGCTGACGCCAGTCAAAGATTGAGATTGCTGGGTCCAAGAACAAAAAAGAGAGCCACCAAAAAAGAACTAGAAACTAAATGCGCAGAGACGCAGTTCGGATGCTCTTTCCGTAATATAAAGTGGTTTAAAATATTTGTCTCTTAGAGATCGGAAATAATATGTATGTGAGCTTTTAAATATTTTGGACTTGAGTCGTTATCTGATTATCGTTAATGATTTAGAATTTTTGTGTATATTTATACAAAGAAAACATTACTTGGTCCTAATTTAATTTTTCACAAAAGCGCATACAAAGTTTACTCCTATAAATATTACTATTTTAATCTTTAGAAAAAAGTTATTATCCGAACGTTAAATTTGAACTGTCTGGAAACAACTGTGGCAAGCTTTTAAAATCTTAATTTTTGCTTTTCACTAATAGAATAAAAATTTGCATCTTCGCATTAAAAATTTAAATATTTTATGGATATTTAAAAAAAAATTGAATTTCTATAAGATAATTTTGACCAAATCAACCAATTAAAAATGAAAATATACCGAAAAATTTTAAAAACTGTCAAAGCTTAAAAAAAATTAAAAATTACAAAAAAAAATCTGCAATTAGAAATGTTCCATAAAAATGTTTTTTTTTTGTCGTGACTTTCGTGATTAGGATCATATGGGTAATGGTAGTTACAATGACTTCGAAGTAGTGTAAGCTGCTCCTAAGAATTGTAGAAGTTTCCATCGCAGCTCTCCAACTTTTGAAGATGAAAATCTCAGATTCAAGATATTGTACCAAGAATATTAGATCTACAAGATGGTGCTTTATATAAGAGTTCATCATTATTATTCGGATGTAGGTTAGGTTAGGTTGTAGTGGTTGCCTGTCCTGAAAACAGCCCAGGCACACTTAGGCACAAGGAGGCCCTTTGTGATGCCACAGGTATCG
Organism: Chymomyza fuscimana; assembly: GCA_949987675.1. Classification (NCBI taxonomy): domain Eukaryota; kingdom Metazoa; phylum Arthropoda; class Insecta; order Diptera; family Drosophilidae; genus Chymomyza; species Chymomyza fuscimana. Next base: position 5,806,439 of record OX465089.1, read on the forward strand.
CTGGCCACGAGCTGACAAGAGATTCCCTTATATCTTGTGCATACTGGAATCGCTGGTCAGCACATGGTCCGCTCTGAGAGGACCGGCACGACTATCCCATAGTAACCGAATTATTGCTGAACCAGCCTGAAAGTTCAATGAACATGGCTATTTCTCTGGGACAGAGGTTGGAGAGGTCTGTGAGGCTGGTCTTGCTAGGGAGGGGCATTGACACATAAGGTGGAAGACGGTTTCCTCCTCCTCTTCGGATCCGCAGCCGCGGCAGAAATCGTTGGAGGCGGCGCGCATTCTTTCGGCATGCCTACTAGAGGTCTGCATGAATGCATTCAAAACGGCGAATGAATAGCTCAGCCTTAAAACATATGCATATTTTTTGGTACCCATTTGAATGAATACAAGTGAATGGTGTACTCACACAAACATGGGTTCCAAAATTGTGAGTAGAGTACTTTTATGGTGTACTACAGTAGTGTACTCTACTATACTTTAGTAAAATACGTTTGAAAAAATTAAAGAGAGCAGAGAGCAGAGAGCGACAGAGCAGCGATCGTGAGCGTAATGAAAGAGATAAAATTAAATAAATGACATAGTAAATGCAGCAGGCATGAGCGAGAAAGCATAAATATTTTCTTTGTCAATTTGGGGTGGCTTGCGTGCTTGAGCAGTGTAAACGGGAAAATGTATACCCTTTCGAAGTAAGGTAACTGCTATGACACTTGTTAGTCGTGTTTACATTTACACTAAGAATTGTATGTATAAAATGCGAAAAAGGGTACATTTGTAGCGACTTTCAATCTGTTCAACGATTCTTACAGCGTGCACAAAAACATAAATGCGTTTTATGTTGTATGTTCTTTGGTTTAACACATAATTTTTTAATATTTAAATATTCATAATTGAAAAAAACAAAAATTTATTGCTTTAATTTAGAGTAATAGATTTATTTAATAACTAAATTATAGTTTCACATTATTATTATTGCAACATGTTTTCTATTTATTCAAGTCAATTCAATTTCAATTTTCTGTTTTACAGAAAAAAAATTCAAATAAGCAAAAAAAGTTGGAGTTTTCACCAGATTTCTTAAAATACTTAACTATTTTACTACACCTAGTTAGCATGTCGAGGAGCTCGGGAACCTCATTGACAACCTTCCCAATAACATTATGAATTAGATGGTTAATACAAAAAAGGTTACTAAGCCCGTTGAAAGCGGCTTTCATGTTTGCCCCTCTATCGGTCACTATAATAGGGTTGTCCTCCTCTAGGTCACATCCGAATAATTTTAAAATTTTTTCAATTTTGTGTTTAATTCGTTCACCTAAGAAATGCATCACATTATAATTAATTGACCAATAATAACATGAAGTACTTACCAGTACAGGATACTCCGTCCATCGATTTGATTGCTAGCAAACGGGTTATCAGAGCTCCTTCTTTAATGAAGTGTATCGTAAGGGATATGTATGACTCCTTATGAAAATTGTCAGTCCAAATGTCGGTTGTGATGCCGTACCCAAAATTTTTAAATTCCATTATTTCGCTTCTTATCTTATTAGAATGAAACTCGTAAAGTCTGCCAATGTTTCTCGAAACTGTTGTCGGGTGTGGCAGTAACGCGTTGATATCGACGTTGGAACCAAATTTTTCACCAATTGATAGCAAAAATTTCGCCAAGTTTTTTAGGCCAGAGTCTTCAACAATGCTAAAAGAACGCCCATTTTTCACCGCCCATTCGGTTATGAGTCGAGTGCATTGCTTTTTCGATTCCAAATCCACCTCAATATCCGGACAGGTGCGTTTTTTTGCATTTATCATTATATAGCACTTATGCTTTACTAAATTTGACGTGCTTCTGTAAAATCTATAAACGCTGAAGCAAGTTTTACACGCTACTGTATCAGGTATTTGTACGCCATTGTCGTCAATAATTCTTGAAAATGTTTCCCAAACTTTGCTTCTACCTTGCTGCTGCATTGCCAACTTAAACTCGCCACTTAATAATTTGGCTTTTATTGCTTGTGACGACTCGACTCTGGAATCCAACGATGCGTTCTGATTTCAATGCAATATGAATTAATATTTCAACTCTTTAAAAAATAACAAAAGCATATAAACATTCATACATACACAATTGTTTAAAAAGGGTTGTACCCAGAGCACGATTGTTTACCCTCTTTACATGGACACTTAAAAATGGACAAACACAAACAAATAAACCAACACCTTATTTAATTTTCTAAGCCAATTTACTACAACAAAATACTTACAGCTTCCAAAATGTTTATTGCGCCGGCTTGATTTTCTATGTTTTCGCTTTCCATTTTTTTTCCGCAACAGCTACGCACATATGCACGTTTTGTACACTACTCTACTCAGTGTATTCATAACACTTTGCCTATGCTTATGTTAAAAAGACAGCATACATAAATATTCACTGTTGGCATGTATACTATAGTAGTATACATTTTTTCTGTGAGTACTGTAAAATGGGGTACTGTAAATTTTTGAGTACGGCATTTGTGAGTACCACATAGTACTGTATAGTACTATGTGAGTAGAAGTGAATGTAGCCATGCAGACCTCTAATGCCTACCCATAAGACAATGTCCTGTAAGAATAGACACAGTGGTCGATAGGGATTTGCGGTTCAACGTGAGCAACTTCCGAGTCTTGTTGCCGTCGATATTTGGCCAGGTGGGTCTTGAAATGCGACAAGAATCCTCATTAGCCCGGGCATTACGGGCAATTGCCAGATTCTTCTGTTTAATGGCCAGTTTGACTGTGGCCAGGGGAGTACCGATGTCTATATCGTTATAGACAACGGGAAGGAGGGTAGAATTGCTAAAAGATCTGTCGGGAATAAGAATTATTTTTTTTTGTTTCGTCTTTAGAGGATTAGAAGGTAGTGGGTGTGGGGTTCTGCGCGGTACTTTAGTAGCCTGGTTATCGTACTTAATATTCTACTTACTAACGAAATTCCTTTTACTTATTTTCATCTTTCTGTCATTAACAACTTTTTTTTGTAACGTTTTTATAAAATGGATTGTCTTTCAATATTATTTTCATTTTTTGTTGTATTCGAATTATTTTTTATTATTTTCTTTTATAATTTTTTCTGAGTTCTACGATATTTACACAAAGGTTTTTTACCTATAACTTAGACGGCTTTCAAACGATTTAAATAAGGGAAGATCTCTACCTTTTATTTAATGCAAGTCTCCGAAAACGAAAGTGGTCTCTAGAAAATACATTTCTGGAATGGATACCATTTTGAAGCCACTTCATTTTCTTCTCTTCCACATATCATATCATCAGCTACGGGCTTTCGGTGGTTACTATCTGCGTGATATGAAAGGTAGCTTTTGCACCTTTTAGTGGTTTCTTATAGATACTCCAAGAGCAACAACATCAAATTTTAATAAACAACTTCCGCCATTCACAAATATATTTTTGGTTAGGTCTTTAGGCTTCTATATATTTCAATGGACAACTATTATAGTGAACAAAAAAATTACAGTCTAAAATTTGAACCACCCTTTTAAAAGTGGCTTATTAAGTTGTAACAGACGCCATTTTTGTTCAGCTTTCCAGCCACTTTATGACTGTTTTGGCTCGCCTCAAAACTTCTTAGCCAACTTATGCAGCCTTCCGCAAAGAGTATAAGTATAAGTACCATAAGTCAAAAACCAACCCCCCCATGCACTCACCAATGCTTTTTATTTACTTCTGGTGTATTTTCTTTGAGCCACTCTCACCCTCACTTCGAAGGTCTCCTCCCCCACCGAAACACAGCCCAAGTCAGTTTAGTCTGTAACATATGGCCAAAGTTTTTCCAATTGCGCGCACGCATTTTCCTCGCTTTGTCTATGTCGCTTATTGTTTTATATTATTTTTTTTTTTGGGCACCCTCATCCGCCTCCTTGCGCACTCCCTGGGCCAAAAGACCGCACAATGAAGATCTCTGGGTGCTTATTGCATTGATTTTGATGTGCCAATTGTTTTTATTCGATTTTATGGCGCGTCATAAACGAATTTTTAACTTTTCTTATGCTTGGATGATTTGACGGCCATTTTATAAGCATGTCGATATATATGTGTGTGTGTGAGAGTGTGTTAGTGTTTTGTAAGTATGTGTGCGTGCATGTGCTTACATTTATGGGCATTTTGGCAACATGTGTGAGCCATATTAGCTTTGGCTTATTAGTTTGCCACTTGGGGTTTTTTTTTTATGCATTTCCAAGTGGCAGTGAAAATTTCCTAGAAAATAAACTTTTTCATGACTCATAACTTTGCTGCACAGCCTAATTAGAAAGCCACAAATGCTTGACCATTAATGGTTGACCTTTTGAGGTCAAAGTGGGAATAGACTGCACACACTTTGTCAAAAAAAAAGAACAAATTTGTGTCAAATTTTGCATTGAAAAGGAGGAGGGGTATTTTTGGTGAAAAAAGTCAAAATTTGTTTGTTGATTGGGCTCACATGAGCGTGCATCCCAAATTTGGGGGAAAAAAAAACTGCAAATTGTTGACTTTTATAGGTGAAGGCGTCTTAAATTAAAACATTTTTTGACTGTATGTTTTGAAGTATTGATCCTATCTAAGTCCATTAAATTTTTCAAGTTGCTTTAAAACTGTTGGCTTAAATTGTAAGGAAGTTCTGGTGCTGGGGTATAACTCAGTCTGAACCAGGGCCAACTTACAACTAATTTGTAAATTTGCTGAGACACTGGGCAGCGTAGGGGGGTTAGCAGTCACACTACACCACCCGTGCATACATACCATTTCTATACTCTAACGATTCTCTTGGGCTGTTGCTGAAAATAACATTTACTACTGGGTGCTCTCGTATGATCGCCACAGACTACGTCAATAGGCAGGGCCCGCTTGACCGTATCTAGGCTCGATTAAGGTTGGAGTTTGTGGCTGGCGGGCGAGGCCAACGCGTACCAACAAAAGGGCCAGCATGTATTGCACTTGAGTGGCGAAGCCAGGTCGGTTTATAATATATGCGGCAGGAAGGTGGGGAACAGGAATGGTAGCACACACTATGACGTTCAATCACTCTCGCGACACTGGAGCACAAATATTTGTAATAATGACAACGTTTAGTTTCTTCTCATAACTTTATAATAATTTCACTTTATTCTCTTATTTAAACCTTTTTTTTATCCTAGCCTCGTACTTTAACCTTTTATTACTAACCACATTTTCTCTTCCCTAACCTAACTCTTCTCGCGAGTCCATTTCGTGTTTTTGCCTCTTGTGTTTTCTACGTCCACGTCTGTGCTCGTTGCCGTCCAAATCTATTCTCCTCTTGCTTTATTTTTCTATCGCCCACGCCAGCTCATACCTCAGTCTGTCGATGGCGATAAACGGCAGGCTGGGTTGGCAGTCCGGCGTGGCGATCTTCTACTTATCGATGTTTGGTTTTAACAATTAATACTAAAAGCATTATATTTTGACTTAATACTAGAATTTCTATAAACATTATATTTAACTATACCAATACTTTATTCATTATTGTGACGAGGCTGGTAGCCTCGTTACAAAATGCTCCTAAGTTGTAACTGCCAATCTGAGGTCATATATTTTTATCTATCTCACCCTATAGTGAAGAGCAAGGTATGCTTGGAAAGAGAATTTTATAATCCATACAAAACTTAATTTAACAAAAAAAAAATTTTGTACTATATTTCATTTTTTTGGAAAATTTATTTTGAAGGCTGTCATTCTATATTTTGACAATGACGTCACAGTAAGTCTTTCGCTCGTAAGCTCTCTTAGATCCAGCTGTTCATACGGATATTTCTCAACAACTAACCGAGGTGATGCTAAACATTTTGATACAACTATCTACCACGCCTACTACTGCCTGCATCATACATTGCACAAATCCATAATTCTCTTGACCCTATGAGCACAGATTGTAATACAACTCCCAGCTATTAGGAGCACATGCAGGCTTTAAGGGCGAGACGAATCTTTGAGCCTGCTCAGATTTTTAAGCAGCTTTTTGTTACATTCAAGCAAACGCGCCCCTGGGCTGCAGCGGGGGTTTGAGTTGAGTTTTGAGCCGAAGGGGGGGATGTGGATGAATTGCGCCTTTAAGGTTTTCGTTTAAGTGAAATGTCAGCAACAGAAATTGAATCGAAAATTGTAAAATTGGTTTTGTATAAGCATTTTGGCCAAATGAAATGAAATGAAAATGCTTTTGTTATAGCCAAGCTGCTGTCGTTATACTTGTTTATACTTTTCTTCTCTCATTTTTTTTTTTTATTTATTTTTTGCGCTTTTCACTCGAACAAGTTTACGTTTGAGTTTTGTTGGTACAGTGTGTGCAAGAAGTGTGTACTCACATCATATTTCTTGTGCCTGTTTTTTATTTCAGCTGCAAAACAAAGAGCAGTGCAGCGTGTGCTTTAAAACCTCTATGGCTAACTCACTCTCTGCCGCACTCACGCTTACTTGCCATCTCGCTCTCACTTGTAGTATTTAATTTATTGCTCATACGTTCCATGTGCGCTGAATGTGCAGAAAATAAATAAAAAATAAAAAAGTAGGAAGCACAGACATTTTAGTTCTAGGAGCTATTGTGAAAACGTCAGAAGTGCGTCAATCAAGAAAAACTTCAACAAAACAAGTGCTCGGCCATTTCTTTGGCACAATTTTCAGTTTTCTTTTGTTTTTTGTCCACATTTCACTTTGCGCTTTTTGTTTGACTTAAAAAATATGGCCGCTTTTCATAGCATTTTCTTTTGCACATAAAATGCGGCCTGTTTTGTCATCGTTAGAGCAAACATAAAGTATTTTTTTTGATTTATAGATGTTGCTTTTAAGAAAGAACTATCATAAATTTAGAGTTAGGTCTGGTACTGTTTACTCGTACATCATACAAAATACTTTATGTTTTTCAAAAGCTTACCTAACATGGTTGAAAAACTTTTTTTGAAAATTAGTTAGTTTTTTTTTTTATTTTAAAATATTATATATTTCAAATGGGCCATAATGTTAGACCTGCCCACTTTATCTGTACAGCTTACTGGGGAAGTATGGTTCCGTAAAGCTTTTAAAAAAGGCAATAATGCATCCTTCTCTATATCTATCTGTACGTGTTGTCCATTTTTAGAAGACCAAAAGAGCTAGGAGCTCGAATTAAGATTATTTAGACCTTTTGCTGTTAGCAATCCAATCGGGCTTTCCAATATCGAACTCCAATATAGCCAAATTTTCACTACTACGAATTATTTTCAAAAACTCCTATAAAGCCAGTTTTTCACTATTAGTTTTAGCTGGCAAAAAAACATACAAAATAGTTGATGAAACTTTCAGGGATTGTTTGGGACCCTGTTTTAAGTCTAAAACCGAGTTTCGCATTTGTGGGGAGCGTCGTGGTGCCCACCCTGGCATTATAAATTGGTAAGGTTTTTGCATGATATCTTTTTTTCGCTCAAACTTAGAGTCATGATTTTCAGATTCAGAAATTGTTTCCAATAAAATTATATATCAAATAAAGCTTTAATCAAGGTCATAGGTCAATTGGTTCAATTAAAATCACCGCCCAAAGTTCAAAAATGGAAACTGTTTTTGGTGTAAAATAAAAACAAAACCTATGGAATTTGAGGGATTTAAAAAGCCGAATAAAGCTTCAGAAAAGAGTGAATAAAGTATCATTTTTAACATTTGTATTAAAATTTGTAATTTTTGAGTGAAAAAAATAATTTACTTATATTATTTGAAAGATTTGGAAACTGATACTTTCAGCACATTGATAATTTCTTGAATGATTAATAGAGCGACATATATATAAAACAAAATGGCTAATTTCTTGAATAAACTTTAATAAGTTTAAAAAATTAAATTTCTACTTAATGAATTTCCGATTATATACAATATAACAAAACAATATTATGCTGGAAATCACAAATGTATATCCTTTCAATCGATTAAATGAATTGCTTTCCCAGTGAAGTTAAAAAGGCCAAAAATTGATTTTTAGATCTTGCTCTAACTTATCCGCGAGTTATTTCTTTCAAGAGATGATGTTAATACAGTTTATAAAAAAAATACTTTGCCACCGTCATTTTCTTATTCCAATATCCTAAATAAATCGATCGAAATCTTAAAAAAATTGACGAATATGTCGCTTGGAAAGGAAAATCCTTTGGAGCATAAAGACGAAAAACAATTTTTAATTTAAAAGCTACCAAAAAATGCCAAGACAAATGCTACGACCAGAATAAAACAAACAAACATTGTATATTTGTTGCAGTTCAACTAGTTTTTAGGCATAAATAATTTTGTATACCAATTTGCATTGCCATTGCAAGCGCCGCCCAAAATTATGCTACAGTTTTTTTTTTTTTTTTTTGGAAATTTTTTATACCAAAATAAAAATTTTATACATTTCGCATGCATTATAAAATTTCAAAATTTGTGTTTTTTTTTTGCCTAATTAATATTTAACAATAAAATTTGTTTACAAATAACTAACTAACTTAAACATTTAGTTACAAAATATAAACTAGAAACGAACTCGCATTTTTCACATTGTAAAAATGACTAGTGAATTAGCTTTAATATTTTTAATTATATTATATAAAATAAAAAAAGGGAGTTGCAGTTTATTTACAAAATATACAATACCAAAAATTAAAAGAAAACAGTGGGAACGGGGAAAGACTAACTACAATAATATGAAGACCACAAGCCGCACATGATTTGGTTTTTGTTGCAACAAATGAAATGTTTTAAATAAAGTATACGCATGATGAGTGAAAAAAAACCTTTGCAAGAATATGTCACAATTTTTGACTAACACAAGATATAGCATAATCCTAGGCCCAATAACTAGATGACTCTAATATCGGCCATGTTGTTGCCATTGTCTATAATAGGCATCGCATCCTCCTGCTCCGGCTCGCCCAGACAGGCGCTCATGGCATGTGGCATGCTGCGCAGCAGCGCATAGCTATCGCGATGATGCAGCAGCAGCTTGTGCTGCTGATGCGATATAAAGCTGCTGCCACGACGCAGCGAACGACGACCCATTTCGAGAATTTCGAGTGAGGGATCTGTTGCAAAGACAAAGCTTTGATAGGCACGCACGAAGCTAAAGATAATGGCAAAGGCCCCGCCTACAATAAGCATATAGGAGCCAATGGGCACGGCATGTGGCGCTATGACAGTAGCCAGATAGATCCAACCTTTGATGGCCGGTGTCAGCTCCGAGATGCCCTGCAAGATATGGCGTTAGTTAAGTTGGTTACTTTATAAAAGTTTGTTTAATGAGATATTTACCTCTTCTAGCCACATGACCGGGAATATAAAGTCACGGAAGTCACGTACCGGATAGACATCCTTGGCCCGAGTTACCTTCAAATTTAGCTGTATGCGCACCTTACCTTCCAGCGGCACTCCAAGTTTCTGTAATATGATGAGTTTGAAAGTGTTAATAAAAGTAGTGGAAATTTAGTTGGAAATTTTTAAAAATTTTAAATTTTTTTTTTTTTTTAATTATATGGAATTTATTTTAAACTCTCAGATTTAACATAAAAATGTACAGAGTTTTTATAGCTTTATCTATTTCGAGTCATGTAATTTCAAAAAGAGTTCAAGTTATTACAATTTTAGAAAATTTTTAAAATTTTTTAATTTTTTTTTTTTTTTTTTAATTATATGGAATTTGTTTTAAACTCTCAGATTCAACAAAAAAATGTGCAGAGTTCTTATAGCTTTATCTATTTCGAGGCATGTAATTTCAAATAGAGTTCAAGTTATTATAGTTTTTGAAACTCGAGCTTCGAAATTATTAAAAAAATTTTTTTTTTTAATAATAATATTTATTTCCAGAATTCTTATAACTTTATCTATTTCGGGGCATGTAATTTTAAATAATTGCAATTTTCAATTCAAAAGCAAATACAAAATTGGTAAATGGGATTCGATAATTCAATTCTAAAATCGAATTTGAACCATGAGCTTGAATTCCAGACTCCTAATGCAAGTTTCAGATTCGAACATCGAAATAAAATTAAGCATATGCCCATATATAATCATAAATAGGGGCAAACAAATATTTGTTTGTTGAGTCAAAACTTAAATATTTATATCTATTTTCGAATTTTGATTATTTTTTTAAATCTAGTCTAATATTTTTGACACTTACGTCAATGCCGAAATGCAGTTCCGGATTAAACAATCTTATTCAGACTTTATCATGAAATTCGAAAATCTGACTCAAAAACCGAATACGAAATGAAAACTTAAATCGGTCTTGGAGAGTTAATGTTTAATTTCGAAAAAAAATTCTTATTTTTTTTTGATTTTGTATACTTATTTATTGGCAATCAACCGATAAGTATAAAAGGTTATAATCCAATATTGACAGAAGAAATAAATCACTACACTATTGTGTGATAAAATGATTAGAAATTAATAAGTGAATATTGAATATCTTATTCGATCAACTGTAAGAAACGAAAGGTTTCGGTAATCGGATTCACTTGACTAAGTCGAAAATAGATAATCGAAAAATACAAGCTTCTAAGGTTATCAAACTATTTTAAAATCTATCGGAATGCTGGTTTCAGTAGATATGAAATATTTGACAGAAACTATTCGATCATATTCTAAATCACTTTCTACAAAATTTAGCTAGCTAAAACCCTCAACTTACCGGCTGTATTTTGAAGTATGTTTCATGCTTTTCACGCTGTGGCGTCAGGCCCTCCACAGCATCTAAAAGTTCCGGATGCGCTTCATAGAAATGCGGATTAGATATGTAAACAGGTGCGCCGTACTGACACGGACTTATATTCTGCAGTCCGCGAACAGATTCATATTCCGAAGTATCATAACAACTATTCTCGGGATTGTTTCTGGCATCGCCATATGAATTATTGGGCAGTCGAAACAAATCCGCATCAATGCCATCCTTCTGCACACGCTCCACGTATTTCAAGGGTATAATGCGACATAAGTCCTTATCGTAAACGTAAACAGTATCCGCTTTGGTCTGCTCACGTGGTGGAAAAAATGAACCCTCGGAACCGGCTATGCTCGTGCAGGGCGGCTCATTCCAATGCGGCAAATGATCCAGACCATTAAGTGAATCGATATAACCAAACTGTTCCATGCCATTGTAACCCGTTTTGATGTTAGAGATCTCCGTTAAAGTACCATTGCGCCCCAGTAACAGGCCCATGCGTTCCATGGGGCGCATATGTTCAGGATAAAATCGATGGGCCAGACTAACCAAGGCATCATCATAGCCAAAAACTAATTGATCTGCGGTGACATTGATAAACGGTTGAAACTTGGCTGCGGTCAGCACCACGGAAATGGTCTTGGATAGCAAATAGCCCAGCTTCGGGCTTAGACTGGTTAGGGTCTACAAAGAGAGAGATTTAGCAAAGAAGTTGATTTCGATTAAGTTTTACTACACACTTACCAGCAGCGGTATATTGGGCGTGACTATGGGCGTATTCTTATCTATACTCAGTTCAGGAACAAATTGTAATATCTTCTTATGCTGATATGACACCGTCAAATTCTGTTCATGGAATTTCACATTCACCTTCTCCATGTCTTCTCTGCAAGATACCAAATACAAACAAACCAAAAAAAAATTAAATCGTATTATCAGAGGAGTTTAATCAGCACGTGCCAAGCTTATAAACTAGTTTCAAACGCAACTGAATGTCAAGTTCAAAATTTTCAACCTTTTTTTTTTTTTTGATTTGTGCAGCTTACTCGTACAAGTGAAAAATGCCCATAATAACAAGATCTCTAATGGAGATATATTACCAAAGTTTTTTTTTTTGTGGCGTGTTTTTTGGGCGCCTAATAGTTTGTTTTGTCATTTTTACAGCCGCCTCTTGTAAACTTGGGTGGGTATAAACTTTTATGATTTAATGTTTAAAATACTAAGGAGTGGGCGTGGCATACTCAAGGAGGTGTGAACCAAAACATATTTTTAAGCCTACCCTACTGAGTCAAAGCAAAATATGTTTGTCTGTCCTATCTATATCTGTCTTGAAGTGCATATTTTGTTTTTTTTTTTAAACCTACTACAAATAAAAGCGATCGTTATAAAAAATGAGTTTTTAATGGAAAACATTCGAGCCCCATAACCCATTTAGCTTAAGTCATTGTGCATATTTTTTGCTATCTAAGCTTAAATTTTTGTTATCATTTTCTACTAACTATTTAACTCAAGATCCAGATTGTGTATTTTTTAGAACAACATTTTTTAACGAAGCTTAAAGCTTAAGTGTGATGATAATGAAAATCGTCACGTAACGAAATGAGTTGTGCTATGTGTATGCGTGAGAGTATGGAGTAGACTGCAGACAGCTGCGCTTGAAGCAAACATAAGGATACCTGAGTTGGTAGAGTATCGGCCGCAAAACTTTAGAGTCGGCTTGAGTCCCAGCTTTGATTCTAAGTCGAGACAAACTTTTTTTATTTATTATAATTTTTTTGTATTTGGCTTGTTGATAACTATAAATGGCCAAAAAACCTAATTTTTTTTAGTCATTAAATTAAAATTCAAAACACTTTAATTTAATTAATATTGTGTACATTTAAATAATTAAATACTTTTTTTCATTACATACAATATTTAAAGATTTATTCTCAATAAATAATATAAAAATTTATTTTCATTAAATATTTAAATAAAAATGAATTTTCATTTAATATCTAAATAAAAATGTATTTATATGTACTTTAAATAAATATTTTTTTATTATAAATATAATAAATTTTTATTTTCTTTAAAAATTGAAGTAAAAATTTATTTTCATTTAATTTTAAATAAAAATTTATTTAAATAGAAATGTATTTTCATTTAATATTTAAATCAAAATTTATTTTCATTAAATATCTAAATAAAAATTTATTTATATGTACTTTAAATAAATATTTTTTTATTATAAATATAATAAATTTTTATTTTCTTTAAAAATTTATTTTCATTTAATTTTTAAATAAAACTGTATTTAAATAAAAATGTATTTTCATTTAATATTTAAATCAAAATTTATTTATATGTACTTTAAATAAATATTTTTTTATTGTAAATTTTTATTTTCTTTAAACATTTAAGTAAAAATTTATTTTCATTTAATATTTAAATAAAAATTTATTTTCATTAAATATTTAAATAAATATATATTTCTGTAAAAAATTAAATTTAAACTATTTTGTTTTCATGTTTTTTGTTATATACACATTTCTTACAATTTGCAACTACTATTTTATGCATAATTTTAAATAAATATAATTTTCTCCATAAATATTAAATGAAACTAACATAGTAGGTCTTGGAAAGCTTAAGCGAAGGAAACTTTGTTCCCAGGGTTCTTAGACAGTACGCAATTTTTTGTCTTGAAATACTACTATAGTTTTATTGGGAAATATTATTTTTTGCTATTATTCCCCAAAGCCGTAATAAATTGTAAAAATAAAATTTTAGGTCAAGCTTTTACTTTTTCTGAAAATTATTTTTTTTTATTTTTTTTAAAAGAAAAGTTAACATACTATAGTTTGCCAAATTTATATATTCACTTGAATTTGAAGCGAGAAACTATGCGTTGATTTTCTAGAAATATTTTTAAGAACCTTTTGATTGACGGACTTGAGATTTCGAATTAAAAAGTACAAAAAAAAACTGACCGGTAAACCTAGACATACTCCCGGTATTAATGGTTTATAACGTATGCGTGAGATTTATTTCCATTGTAAAAGTTTTTTTTGTAAAATTTTTTCACATAATTTAATATATATCGATTCTGACATATGATGATTGTTCATAAGATCTCCAAATTAGATAAAAATTGCAAGAGGCCATTCAAATATAGTTCAAGACCTCAAGAAGGCCTCAGAAGCTAAGTAAGTAGGTAGCCCTGAAGTTTGGAACCAGTCCTAAGTCGGCATTGAGCGCAGATTTACAACCAAAACTTTTGTAAAAAATTTGAGCGGAAGCGATAGTAAAGGAATACCTTGTCGGTATTAAAGACGTGGATAAAGAAATAGAAATTCGTGCTTATAATGCATACGTTGGCAAGATGGCTGCTGTTTAAAATTTCTCATCAAACTTTAGCAAAGGTAAATTAATGATAGCAACAAACGAGAGTGGACGGACAACTTTGAAGGAGTGCTTAAGAAATTAAAGCATCGGCCTAGGAGTTGCCAAGCCGGGAATACACCTAGTAGAATTAATGAATATAGCACAAGAAGTCTGCTGCTGTGGCTATGGCGCCCATAAAACTTCGGCACCTTACGATTCTAAGATAATCTGAGAATTTTTTGAGTTATGGTTTTCAACTATTTATACCCTGTACCTATAGTTACAAAGGGTATACTCGATTTGTGCAATGTATGTAACGAACAGAAGGAGACCCCAGACCCCAAGTCCTTTAAACCGAAATGCTCATCATAACCTCGGATAACAATTGAGCCATGTCCGTCTGTCCATCCGTCTGTCTGTATGAACACCTTGATTTCGGCGACTATAAGAGCTAAAAATATGAAACGTACCAGCTGGTGCGCATAGTTCCTCAGAAGATGAAGTTTGTTGAATTATATCTTACCCCGTTTTGCCCAGTAGCTAGACCGTTTAATATTTTGATTTAAAACTTTACAGAGAGATGCGTCGTAGTTTCCATTTGTATATCAAAAAAGATGGCGTACGTTAAAGTCGGGCGCGGACGACTTTGGGATACCCTGTACCACTGCTTGCAATCAAATCCGGTAAACTGCTTAAGAACACCAAAAGACATTTGATTGCCTTCATAAACAACCAAAAAAAGACGAATTTTTAATCAAAAACTTTTTTTCCCGGATCGGCCCTATGGGAGCTATATGATATAGTCAACCGATTTTGATAAAATTTGGTTCAGTGTTGAAGATCTTCAAAAAACTTCTGAATGCCAAATTTGGTTACAATATCTGCACAAACAAACGAAACACAACGAATTTTGTGCAAAAAACGTTTTTTTGACCGATTGGCCCTATGGGAGCTATATAATATAGTCAACTGATTTTGATCAAATTTGGTAGAGTGCTTGGGAACTCTAAAAAACTTCTTAATGCCAAATGTGGTTACGGTACGTTCACAAATAAACGAAACACAACTAATTTTGTAAAAAACACGATTTTTTGACCGATTGGTCCTATGGGAGCTATATAATATAGTCAACCGATTTTGATCAAATTTGGTATAGTGCTTGGGAACTCTAAAAAACTTAAAAGACATTTGATTGCGAAATTAGATTATGATACCTTTATAAACAACCAAAAACAGACGAATTTTTAATCAAAAATTTTTTTTCCCGGATCGGCCCTATGGGAGCTATATGATATAGTCAACCGATTTTGATCAAATTTGGTACAGTGTTGAAGATCTCCAAAAAACTTCTGAATGCCAAATTTGGTTACAATATCTTCACAAACAAACGAAACATAACGAATTTTGTACAAAAAACAAATTTTCGACCGATCGATCCTATGGGACCTATATGATATAGTCAACCGATTTTGATAAAATTTGGTACAGTGCTGGGGGTTTCTAAAAAACTTCCGATTGCCAAATTTGGTTATGATATCTTCATAAGCAAACGAATTATCCATCTAAAACTTTTGCTTATTTTCGAGGTCCTCTGAAACACCCCTATGGGAGCTATATAATGTAGTCCCGATATCAAAAAAATAAAATAAACTTGTCTCCTATGGATTAATAAGGGATCTCATCTGAAAGTTTGGTTGCTCTAGCTCTTACCATCTCTGATATCTAGGCGTTCATACGGACAGACGGACATGGGTATATCGATTTCTCTAGTCACTCTGATCATACTTTAGGTAACTTTGGGGGGTCTGCGACTTCTCCTTCTGTACGTTACATACATTTTCGGCTTGCACAAACTTAATATACCCTTTGTACCATACGGTACAGGGTATAATGAACAAAGTCGGACAAATACAACAAAAGTCAACGTCAAAAATCTACTAATTTCACCCCTCCTTGCCCATAAACTGCATCAATATTTGGCAATTAAAAATTATCTAGAACCACCAATTTCGATATGAATACTCATGTAGCCCTAATAAACAAATACACATCGAAATTTTATCGATACAAACCCCGGAAAAAAGGTACAGGGTATTACACTGTCGGGCACCGCCATGAATGTATTACATTTTTTTTTTATACCTTTGGGAAAGAGCGAAACAAATCAAATTAAGCGGATCGTTAACGTCATGGATTCTCGCTGCTAGACTAAGCGCTGTTCCAAGCATCTAAGTTGTAAGTAAGAATATATTGACAGTGGAATATCGGTCAGTAATCATCCAAAAAACAAAAACTACTACTATACAAGAGTATCTCAACTTCGTTTCCCAAAACTAAGCTCCGTAAGTCTTTCATTTTACAACTCAACTTTATGTATCACTTTGCTTTGGTTAAGCTTAGTTAAAATGTCAAATTAATCTTATTAACGGCGAAGGCGTACCTGCTGCTAATTATTTTATAAACATTTTGTTTGTTTATCTAACTAAATTGGCAAAACAAAAAACCTCAGATACTAAAAAGTCATCTAATTGCATTTTAATTTATCTAACACTCGACTAAAACCTCAATTGAGCGATCAAATCGGAACTGTCAATTAACAACTCGACAAAAATGCATAAATCATTATTGATTATATATCTGTTAGTTGATATGTGATTGATTGCGTTCAGCTTTGAAGCTATCCTTCGCCGAACCGGCTGACTTTGCAGTAACTACGAACACGCCCAACACGCCCTTGCATCAACATTTAAATATTAATTAGTTTGTGAAATTTTTTTTTTTTTTTTAATAAGCTAATATTTTATTAAAATATTTGCTGCTCATGTGGTAATAATTTATTTAATTTTTTTTTTTTTGATGCCTCGTTTAACGGAAGCCGCTTATTGTCTACAGTTTTTTTACTGTTGTTTTTGTTGCAATTGAAAAATTGCTTAAGTTGCAAATTGCAATTGTGCTGCAATTTTAATAATTAATTGATCGCCTAATTGCATTAATGGTCATGGAACATATTATACGAAGTGTTAAGTTTCAAATTACAATGCAAATTTGTTGCAAGTTTTTTGTTTTAAGTGTTTTTTTTTAAGTTTTTATTTTGCTTGTGATCTCGATATTTGGCTAAATTTTATGCTTAATGCTTTCAAGCTAACTTTTAATGCAAATATAAAATATTTCGCAACACCAAATAATCCGTATATAGCTTTTGACACAATTTCAAACGAATTTAAATAAGCTTAATGGCAAAATAAAATAAGTTTAATTTTTTAGATTTAAATTTAAATAAACACTAACTTGGGCATTTCTTGCTTTAGTGTTAAGATACATATTTGGAATTATCTGATGTTAGTAAGCTGAAACTTATTAGCCTATAACTCTCAGACAAATTTTAAAAGTAAAATATTTACTATTAAAAATAAAAACAAAAATAGGAATTATTTAAATTATATTAATTAGAAATTGGCATTTTCTTTTCTTTTCCAAGTTACTTTGACTATTAGTTTTAGCAAAACGTAGGGTTATATGCTTGACCTGTATAGTATATTCTTACACAGACAATAACTGACTGGTATATCTACATCGATATCACGATACATGCAAAGGCGGTGTTATCGATATAAGTTTATTGATATATAAGACAGAATGATTTCTTGACAAATGACTTACTTTATTAAAATATATAAAATTAGACTATTAAATATAATATTAATGTTGAAAAACACAACATATATGTTTATCTGTTTTCTCGTAGGTTAGGTTAGGTTAGGTTAGAGCAGTAGCTGAGACACGTCTCCGCTCACTTAGGCCAACAATTTGGCCCGTTGTGATACCGCAGTGATGGACTTTCATCCACCCTTCCCGACTAGTAGTTCTTTGAGATGTCCCCATTTACAGCCATCCGGTGGCCTGAATAAACCCTGAGAGGCATTTTGGACTCTGTTCTGAGAGCTGGGATAGGTCATGTAGAAAATAAAACTTGAGAAAGCGGAATCTTGTCCTACACAATCCGGGGCAGTGACAGAAAAGGTGCTCTACCGTCTCTAGCTCTTCCTCATCGCCACAACTTCTGCAGAAATCTGGTGAGAAGCGTTGAGCCTTGACGCGTGAGTCCTCACTAGCCAGTGTCCGGTGATCGCTCGGATAACTTTCGAGCAATGAGCTCTATTTAACCAGAGTAACTTCCAAAACTTCAATCATAATTTGACAAATGAGGTATTGTTGGAAGCGTCTTGAACGTCAACTGGTTATAGATTAAGTGACGTCACGTTAAATTTAAATTGTAGTCCGTTTGTGTATAAGCACAGGCCAAAAAATGTTGGCCCAAAGCAGCTTAAACCCAATAGACTAGATTTTCAGACATAATTCATATCAACTATAATACATTAAAACACATTAAACAAACATTTTCTATGCCTCAATGCAGCAGAATAAACGCTGGGCTTAAGTCCCCCCTCATTAAAGTCCAACTGCGAATTTATTTTTTAGTCATTATTATTAAAAACCATTATTTAAGAATCCATTCTAAAGTAATTGCTTGAAAAAACAAAGTTCAGCTATTAAGTTTAAGCTAGCATGAAAATACTTTGAAGTATTTAAATGTTTGTTGAAAACCCAAAAAGGCGTAACAACTTTCACATGTCATTAAGAACTTTGAATCAAATTAAACAAATTTTGATAGCTAATGACTTGTTTAAGTATTTATATAAGGAAACAAGCATATTTAGTAATTTTATGGCATTTAAGAGCAAATATAGTTTACCTGTAAACAAAAGGTCCCACCTCTTGTAATTTGGGCTTTTCCCCGCTAAGAAATCCATCTGGATTGGTCACATTGTATATGTAAACCTTGGTTAAGCGTATGACGCCAGGTCTTTGCCAATAATGATAGCTTAATGTATCATTCCACAGCCTTAAATTCTGTGGGAAGAAGCAGGGAATATATTTTTGAGTTTGGGGAGAGAATGAAAATATTTCAAAAATGCTTACCTTTAGTATAAAATAGTCCAGCCATGGTATGGACGTTAAAACTATGCCTAAAATTAATGTAACTATACCAATAATTATCACAGCTAGTCTATCTGAAAGCAAATACAATAAAAATTACACAAATTAGTTTTTAATTCATATTAATTAAAAATTCGAAATGCTTAAATACTATTTATAAAGAAATATGCTGCAATGACAGCATTATTATTGAACTTGACTCAGATCTATATTTAAAAAGCTTAATTTAAAATATAAATGTAACATTCCCTTTATTATAAATATATATGATTTAAATCTCTTTATCTATTGATCTACCATAAAGTGTAACAAGTAAGTTTTCCCAAAGAATAGAGATTATTCCCGATCTTAATAGGGACAATAATTTCCTTTAAATGTTTCAAAGGAAATTCTTCAACAAATTTGTTAAAGATAAGGAAGTCGATTTTTTGCGGATTAAACCATATCTAGAATGAGAACTGGAGCAAGAACAACCCCATTATGGTATTTATTTTTTCGCAAATTACTAATTTAATTCTCGACTTTTAGATCAAGATTTGATGGATCACAAAAATAAAAAAAAAGTCCCATAAGACGAAGTTTTTTGGAGGCCCCACCGATTCGGTTTTGGGGCCCAAAAATCTATAAAAAACGACGAATAAAGGGGGTCAAAGGAAAATTTTTTTTTTTGTGTGAATTTTTGACATTTTGTGCGTAATTTTTATACCCTGTACCTATAGGTACAAAGGGTATACTAGATTTGTGCAATGTATGTAACGGACAGAAGGAGGCGTGGCAGACCCCAAGTCCTTTATACCAAAATGCTTATCATAACCTCGGGTAGCGATTGAGCCATGTCCGTCCGTCCGTCTGTCCGTCTGTCCGTCTGTCCGTCCGTATGAACGCCTAGATCTCGGAGACTATAAGAGCTAGAGACACGAAACTTTACCAGCTGGTGCGCATATTTCCTAAGCAGATGAAGTTTGTTGAATCATGTCAATATCTTCCCCCGTTACCCCGCAGTAGAGTTTCGCGGTTTTTAGCCACACCCTTCAGTATTTTCATCTGAAATTTAACAGAGCGATGCGTTGTAGTTACATGCATATATGTGTAAAAAATGAACAAAATCGGACAAATACAACAGAAGTTATAGTCAAAAATGTGCAAACTTCACCTCCCCTTGCCAATAAACTGCGTCAATATTTGACTCTACGCAATTATGGCTACAAGTGACCTAGAATCACAATTTTTGGTAAGCTCATTCATGTGGCTCTAATGAACAAATCCACATCCAAATTTTATCGATGAAGTCTCCCCACCCCCCGCAATCCATTTACCGTGTTTCTTCCCACACCCCTCAACATACCAACTTGAAACTTACCCCGTATACTTTAAATAAGTTCTTTGTTGTAACATTCGAGTTTCATCAAAATGGGTACAAATTTACGGAACTTATAGGTATAAATATCGTTTTCCGCCAAAAAAAAATAAATTCCAATTGGAAAGTTCTTAGATGGAATATGCAGGAAAAATTTTTTTGAAACAAAAGGTACAGGGTATTCCACTGTCGGGCACCGCCTCGACTGTACCACATTTTTTAGTGCTGCGTATGGGCCTAAGCCTTAAAATCAAGGTATTCTGTAGTAGACGTAAGGTACTATCAATGGCACTATCGATAGTATCGATAGTTTAATATACTATCGATGGTTCTGTTCAATATAGCGATAGTATATTTTTGTATGTAAAAAACAAAAAACAAATCAATGAACAAAAAATTTGCAAAGTGCCGAACATGTCAAAAAGTATACAAAGCCTTTTTGACCATCCGACGCTTTTAGAGTCACCAAATCCGATATCGAGTGGTGGCACTATCGATAGTATCACAGGAGGTTATCTCAGAGGCCTGACGTGTTGGTGATTTTTGTCCTTGGGCTCAGCATCAACGATCCCAAAAATATAATATATTAGAAAAATCGTTAAAAATCATATACCAACAAAAACTACTATCGGATTTTTGGAGGTTATTTCAGAAAGCTTGGTTGTTCGAAGGATTTTGGATCTCTGATTCGTATTCAGCTTTTTTTTTTGTAGGGTTATTCATTATAAGTATTTCAAGTTTTTTAGTTAAGAGCTTTGGAAGTAACATCTTTTGTGGGTCCTACGTTGTGCTATCTCCAATAAGATAAGGCAATATTGTTTTTAAGAGTACATACATTATTTTGTGTATCAGGTAGGGTTGCTCCAGCTTCTTGATCAGCTAATTTAGAAAATTCAGCTTTTATAGTAGTTCTTTGTTGGATATCATATTTTTAATTTAATAAATTTAAAGCCTTTTAATGGATACAATAAAAGTCTTATGTCGAGTTTCAAGAACTTTTGCACTTTGAGGGAAAGTGTCAACAAATGTTGAAAAACTTCTAACTTTCAGGGTTTTTAAAACAGCAGCCTCGGATATATAGAACTACATAGGGACAAACATACCTAAACATCTTTTTTTCTGACGTTAGTTAGCGTTTTGGGGACTTACTCGCTTGCTTCTAGGTGTTATACATAAAACTTGTTTTCCCATAGGGTATCAGGTATACAAAAATAACATCTAAAAAATCCGTATTTCCCGACAAGTTACACCAAATATTTGTCCATCCAACACGCTTTGCCTTTTTAAGCCACAAAATTGTTTCACAAATAATTTTAACTCAAATAGTCACAACTTTTTGACCGGAACAGAACATTGTTTTGGAGCAAATACTGGTATTACACTCCCAAAGTACTAGATAAATACGCGTCATGACTTATTACAAAACACAGATACTTATAAACTATATACATAGGCATGACGACCGAAACACTTGTAAATTTCGTCACTGGGCTTGTGCGGAGTAATTCACACCTCGAAAACTTTACGACTTGGTTGCTTTTGGTGGGTTCCCGAGAAGGAGACGTCGGCGGGTATTCCAAAAAAAAATAAAAAAAAACAAAATCGCATAAAAAGTAAATCGCAAATTGACTTTAGCCATAAAATTATTGCAATTGATTTTACAAGTCGGTCAGGTAAAAATTTAACGGATGTCACACGCATTTACAATGCTCAATTACGGTCTAGGTCAATGTATTTCTGACAGACCCAAGATGCTACGATAATTTATGAACCTCATTTGCTTATCAACAGAGATTTGAATTTGAATTTTTTATGCACTGAAATTATTTTCATTTTTTTAATTGTTTTATGCACTTAGAGCATTCCAGCACCTTGTTTGCATTTCGAGGTAGGCGTGGCCAGTAGTATTATGGTAGCCGTGGGCGTATGGCATGTGATGATGTTGGCCCAGAAGCCATTGGCATACAATGTCAACGAGTTTGCACGTAGATTGGGCCAACACATACTACAAAAATTGTATACTATTAACTACTAACTAAAAGCTATAGACCGATCTGCACTGCAGTCAACGAACTGGATGGAACCACTGACAAATGGTTTAACTTTTGGTTCACAAAATGCCAAGCTTAAAACAAACAAAATGCACAAAAAAAGTGCAAGGTCCAGCATTTAAACATAAATTATAAATTTATTAAAAGCTTGTACGAAGCGTAAATTTTGATAAGCCGAAGTTGGAATACACTTCTTGGTTAAGTCATGGTAAGGATAGAGATACATTTTTTAAAGCTCATGCACATTTTTTTCAAAATGAATTGTTGTTATAACTAAATTTTTCATATATGTAGTCAGGCCCATCGAGAGGGTGGTAGGGGGGATTCCCCCCGGGCCCGGGGTTTTATTGTTGCTGTCGTACTATTGTGATTCAAGCTAAAGGTGTAATAGAGGGGCCGGTACATTTTTCATCCGGGCTCGGATTTTCACTCTACGGCCCTGTATGTATGCATTATATATAATACAATAAATTTTTATTTTAAAAAGCCTTCATCAATTAAAACTAACAAATACATACGGTTATATATATTACATCTCTCTATAATGTAAAAAATTGTTTGTCGTCGCCGTCGTCATCATTTATAAAAAGCATGAATTTACCGTCGCGACGCGTCGATGGCGACATATACACTTTTATATATTTATACCAAATACGTACGGTGCGCAACTAAGTTCTCGCTGTTTGTCAATGTTTGGCTTTAGCAGAAAGTTCTGGTCGATTTTGACATACCCAAAACTTCATAAACGAAGCTTAGGCATATGGTAAGCAAACTGCTATGGCACATTAGTGAATTTCTTTTTGCATTATTTACTTGTGGTTGTGTGAAAATGTCTAGTTTTGTGCAAAAAAATCATCATTTGAGGGAAGTGTTTATTTTCTTGTTCTATTCGAGAGCTCCAAAAAGTGTACGGAGATGCTGCTCCAAGCGAAACAACGTGCCGTGATTGGTTCCGTCGCTTCAAAGACGGTGATTTCGAAGTTGACGACCGTCCACGTAAAGGAAGACCCAAAACCTTCGAAGACGCTGAATTGGAGGCATTGCTCGATGAGGATTCGTGCCAAAAGCAAGAAGAGCTTGCTTCAGCATTAGAAGTTACCCGCCAAGCCATTTCCAAGCGATTGCATGCGTTGGGAATGATTCAAAAGCAAGGAACTTGGGTTCCTTATGATTTGAAACCAAGGGACGTTGAGCGTCGTTTTTTCGCCTGTGAACAACTGCTCCAGCGACAAAAAAGGAAGAGTTTTCTTCATCGCATCGTGACGGGTGATGAAAAATGGATTCATTACAGCAACCCAAAGAGGAAAAATTCTTGGGGACTACCCGGTCATGCTACCACGTCGTCGGCTCGGCCGAATACTCACGCTGCGAAGGTTATGCTGTGTATTTGGTGGGACCAGGTCGGTGTTGTTTATTATGAGCTGTTGAAACAAGGCGAAACCATCACTGGGGAACGGTATCGAACTCAATTGATGCGATTGAGCCGAGCACTGCGAGAAAAACAGCCACAATACGAGCAGAGGCACGAAAAAGTGATTTTACTGCATGACAACGCTCGGCCTCACATTGCAAATCCTGTTAAAACCTACTTGGGAACGCTCAAATGGGAAGTCCTACCCCACCCGCCATATTCCCCAGATATTGCGCCGTCCGATTTTTACTTGTTCCGCTCGATGGCACATGGTCTGGCTAATCAGCAGTTCCATTCATATGAAGATATCGGAAAATGGCTTGATTCGTGGATAGCCTCAAAAGACGAACACTTCTACCGTCAAGGTATTCGAACTCTGCCAGAAAGATGGGAAAAAGTTGTAGCTAGCGATGGGCAATACTTTGAATGAGTCATTGATAACCATTTTTTTATAATAAAGTTACATTTTCATCAAAAAAACAGCGAGAACTTAGTTGCGCACCTAATATAATATTAAATTTAATATTTCACTTACAATTTTTTAATATTGTGACAAAGTTAAGAATTTCTCGACAATGATATTTATTCTGGCACCCTAATAGCTTCTAATTTTGTCGACCAATTTTAAATGCATTAATTAATTAAAAAAATTATAATCATTTGAATAAAAATCATCAAGTAATTATTATTTTTTAATTTTTTTCATCAAAATTGCATAATAACTCTTATTTTTTGACTTTAATCCTAAAAATTATGAAATAATATTTAAATGTAAATTTTTATTATAAAAATTAAAATTTTTTCAAAGTTTTAAGAGGTTTGTAGACAGAGCAACATAGGCCTTTAGGCTGGTTAAAAAATTACTCTTATTTTAAATTTTTTAAATAAAAATTGTCATTTAAATATTATTTCATAATTTGTATTCTTAAAGTTAAGAATTCTTAAGAGTTATGCTTGATTTTTTTGATAAAAATTAAAAATAAAAATTTATTCTTATTTCGGCTTGTCCTTTCAAAAATATGATATATAGTCCAAAGCACTTTTTTCGCTTTGAATTTTTTCAACACCATAGCTCTTATTTGCCATCCCTCATTAAAGCTCAAAATTTAATGTTTAAAAAAATTGATTAATATCACTAACTTGTACATGAACAGTAGAGTAAGAAAGATTTTAAAAAAGTTTGGGTAACAGAAATGCGGATTTTGAATTTTTAGAGTAAGACTGATTGGAAGTATGTTAAAGAAAACTCAAAATTTAAATGGGTTGAGGTCAATGTGTCAATTTGATATTTTCAGATTCGAAAAAAGTAACTCAAAAATTACTGAATGAAACAATTTTTTTAGCCATAAAATGAAATAAAGTTTTTATTCCTGCCAGAACTACTGTAATACTTGATTTACCTTTTAAAGCCGCATTTCAAAGATAAAAATACTTTTATGTTTTTCATTTTTTATCCGATTTTAATAAATTTGGTGCTTTTGGTTAAATAGCATTTCAGCATTTCCAAAAAATTTTTAAACAATGTTGTGTGCTTATCTCTATTAGCCTCCAAAATCTAGTTTTTTATAAGTACATAGGGACAGGCATTTATGGCCTTATTTATGCCGGAGTCCTTACCTTTCTCACTGTTACCCAAAAGTACTGCTTAAAGAGAGAGTTATCGGCTCATTTTTAAACTAAATTTACTTTCTCAGTCATTCCTTTCTTTAAATGTTGCAAACTACGCTACCAAGTCCACATACTTCCTAAGCAGTGTATAGACTGGGCTACACTTGGAGCCCGTTCTGTGCCACTTACAGGTCAACAGCGAACGCTGATCTCTGCTTGATCAGCATTTTTTTATGCCATTTTCTTTTATGTTGTATATAATAATTTTTTTTCGGCTATTCCATGTTATCGATAAGGTTGGAACTTGCTTCTTGATGTTGTTTCAGGTCGTCGCTGTCAGCTCTGTTGATCGCCGCAATAAATCAATTCATATTTTTTTTTAAAACTCATATTGATATGGTTGCTGAAATTGTTTCGAGAGCTGTCAAAACATTGCGACTAGTGCTAAGAGATGAAGATGACCGACAGTCTGGCTGGCTACAGCTACAGCTCCAGCTCCAGCTCTGGCTCTGGTCAGACAATGACCCTGAAATTTGATGCCTAAAGAAAGTTACGTAAAAAGTTTTATATAAGTAGGCGCATATATATTACATATAGCTATGCCTGCTACTATGTGACGCATATGTGACACACAAAACGTGAACTTCTTTTTTTTATGCGCTTTTTTTTTGGGGCAAATTTAGTCAAGGTCAAGGGAAGAGTTGAAACTTTTTAAAATGAAAAGTTGTCGTTGAACACTGAAACAAAAAAGCGCCATTCATTGCAGCTGTGTTTTTTTTCGTATATTTTGGCTCCACTTTGTTACCAACTAAGCGCCAAAAAGTCGTTATTAGTTTCAGCTAATACCAGTAATTATATTTAAGCTAAAAAACAAAGCAAAGCCCACTCTGTTTGTATGTACTTTATGTATTTATTAGCTGTGTGTGTGTGTCTGCAACTGACTGGTTGCAATTGCAGGTTGCAAGTCTTGGCCAGTGAGGCAAGTCATCGGCTAAGCCAAGTCAGTACGTCACTCCGTCAGTCTGTCAGAGAGTCAGTGAGGCAGTGAGGCAGCGACATGGTCACTTAACATTTGGCACACAATTGATACGTCAGCGCGTGGCAGTTGACAATTATGTTAGTCGATTGTTGTAGTTGCTGTTGTTTGTTTTTATTTTTGTATCGGTTGTTGTTTTGGTTGTTGTTGTTATTATTTTTAATATTGTTGTAAATGTGTTGCACTAAAAGCGGCAATGTTTTCAGTTACAGCAGCATTGATGGCAAGCCAAGGGCACAGGGGCGTAGCAAAAAGGGATCAGGCCCTTGCTCGCAGCCTAGATCTCTGAAAAGTTATAAAAGAATACAAACATAAGTACATGCCCCCAAGTGATTACTAAAACAAGATTCTGGATAATGACAATAACAATTATGTAAACTTTACGTTATTGAGGATTTTTAGATATGGTCATTACCACAGAAAGTTTCACCATAATCGAAAATGAAAAAAAATATTCGAACTTTATCAAATTAAAGAGTTCAGTTTTCCTCTCATCTAAGGTTATAAGAGGGCGAGAAATCCGGCTAAATAGCTAAAAGTTCATAGTTTGGTCTGATTTGCCTATTTATATATCTTTTTTTGCCATTTTATTATCATAATTTTTTTTAATAAGTGAATTAAATATATATGGGCGAAAATAAATGAAGCGGGTCACTTTTTTGGTCGACTTCTTCGATTTTGATGATTTTTACGTTCTCTAGTAGAACAGGAACCACGTAAATTTTTGTTGCAAACTTCCGAATTTTGAATATTGAATTTTAAAACTAAAATAAAAATTGTTAAAAAATTAAAGAAAATTCATTGATAACTGAACATTCAATTTTAAAAATAAAATAAAAATTGTTAAAAAATTTAAAAAAAAAAATTTTTTTTAAGTTATTTTTTTTTTTAATTCTAAAATTTAATTTTCAATTATCAATAAAAAGATAAATAATGAAAATAAAAATAATAAAGCCATCAATGATTTTTTTATAAAAAAAAAAAAAACGGGAAGCTCGGGAAAAACGGGAAGAAATCCAAATTATTTAGCTTCAATATTTCGTAATACCATTTATCCACTATTCTATTCTATCATTTCGTAACGTTAAGTATACGATTTAGAAAGTAGATCTTTCTTATGCTCCAAATTTATTAAATTGGGCTTAACAATTTCTTATGCTTGAGGTTCTAAGTTGAAATTCGAGATTTGATTTTTTAAAGAATCGCACAACAACATTTTTTTTTATTTTGAAAATTTGAGAAGCACTGACTAAACCTGCCCACATATACATGCAAAGTGTGACGCCCTTGCCAGAAGAAGGACATCAAGTATCGATACATGATATCATCCGACTGAACCCATCTCAAATAAATAAGTTTGTCTCTGATATTGGGTTAGTTAAGGAGCTCTAGGGCTAGAAGGGAGCACAATATACATATCTATAATATTTTTACTAACTAATTCATCACTAGCCTAAAAATTAATTTTGTTATTTTTAATTATTGAAGAAAATTTTTAAAACAATTCGAATTCAAGTTTTAAAGATATTTTTGATTGTAATTGCATTTTTTTAATCATAAAAGCCACTGTACGATGATCCCCTTAAGCTACTTCCCTGCCTCTCTCACTTATTGGTAATATTACATAAGCCGCTCGTTTAAATTATAGCTAAACATGCTAGATTCTCATTGCCAGTTCGGAAGTTTCCCGAAAATACTAAAAGCTGCACTTAACTTGGAGTTATGACTACTTAAAGACCAATTCCAATTGTTATACAAAAGTTCAGCCCACAACTAACTTACTGCACAATAGCGAGAAGCTCATAATTAAAACCCGCATATGGAAGCACATTACTGGGTGTTGATTTTTATTTGCATCATTCCAGCCAAGTGGAATTGTTGTCTCAGAAAGTAAACAATGGCTAAAACTGCATAAATAGTTGCAAAGCTTTAAGCCGCTAAACAATTAAGCTTAGATTTCAGAACGTGCCGCATTGTTGTTGCACGTGTAAAATGTGTACTCGAATGATATTGCAAAAAAAAAAAGAAACTGTATTGTTGTATGCCTGCTTGTTGTTGTATTGTTATTGTTGCATTGTTTCATGCTATGTAAACAATACGGTTTAAGCAAATTATTGCAATTCTTTGGAACAAAACGAAAAGCGCAGACAAATGGTAGATGCATGATCGGACTTGGCTTGGTAGTACTTCCTAGTACGCCTTAAGTAATCTTTTTTACAGACTTAACAGCGTCCCTCTCACGTGATCAGGTTCAGGTCAATTAGTTGAACAGCAAAGGGCATGCCCATTTCGAGTATGCATATTCATATGACTTCCAAAAAAAAAAAACAAAAACAAGTTCCAGCAGTGCCATTACCAGGCCGTGCCTTCCTGCGTGCTCAAGTCCATTTGTGCGCCTTTAATTGAAGTATTTACAAGTGATTTCGGGCGGGATAAGGCAACGAAGGTTAATGTGATATATTTGCCCCTTCGGTGCCTTGAGTAGGCGTGACAAAGGTTGACCAAAAACCAAAAACAATACCATGGCGTGGAAAGTTTTACTAGCCTATAATCAGCGGCTACAAAAGCCACGGAAGTTTACTAAAGGCAATAAGTTGGGAAAAACGATTATGGTATTTCTAGACTTCGTGAACATAAATTACTTTAACGGAAGTTTTGGTAAATATACAGGAACTAAAGAGTAAATGACAGGAACTGTTCATTTATATTTATGTATTTGATTGGATGTTTTAGGGCGTACGTTGTATTATAAACGCATAAATCAGAGGGTCTGTAAGGAACTTGTGGTGTAAGCCGGACTTGGCTATCACTTAAGCTTAAGCGATTTGTGAATATTTTTTTTTAGCTTTCGTATGCAAGGGTCAAGGTAAGAGTTTATATTTTTTTTAAATTTTATTGAACGTCTTGACCAAATGACTCACGAAAAGTGCATACTACAACATATGGCATGTTGGGATTCGTGAGTAGCAAAAAGGGTTTTTCCCAGTTTGACATTTGCGAATATTTTCAGTTATGCTAATTTTGTACAGGAAATGCCCAAAGTTGACAATTTTTTGTTTGAGCTTCTAAATTTGCATTTAATTTTTATATCTTGTTTAATGATATTTACGACATCTACAATCTTGCTCTTTGGAACCTTGAAGGGAATGCAAATCTTGGAAATAAACAAATATTGTTTACTTAGCTGTACGTTGCTGTAAAAGATTTATAGATACATTTGAACAATGTGTATTACCAAAATCCCTTATCGATTTAAAAATAATTTAGTGGAAAATAAATCAATACACGTTATTACAAATTAAAAGGAATAAATAAAAAATCTTTTAAAATTTAAAATACAATGAAATCTACGTGGGCGGTTTGAAACCGAAAACCACATACGTAAATCCGTCCCTGTGTATTGTACGTACTATATATACTACACTGATAAAAAAAATAAAATCTTTAATGAAGATTTTTGCATTCTTGATTTTAATTTTTAAAATGAGACCAAAAAATCTTAAAATAAGACCAAGAAATCTTGAAATAAGATTAAAATTCTTGATTTAAGAAATAAAAGTCTTAAAACAAGAACGGCATTTTTAAACTGACCAAAAATCTTTAAATAAGACCGTTTTTTTTATCAGTGTTGAAATAATAATCAAAAATCTCCATGAACAAACTAAATCCAAACCAGAATCTTGTACGCTATATTTCAAATTCGATCCTGCACCACGACCTCAATCTGGATACCGTGGACCTCCAAATAAACAAGCACGTTAGCCGATATAATGAGCGTCTAGCCAGATACAAAAACAGGCTGGCGATAAACTTACTGAATGAAAACCCAAATAAAAGATTAAAAAGACGATCGTTAAAAAATTTAACTCCCTAACTCTAACATTAATATAACCCTGGATTAGCGACAATATCACATGTGATAAATGCAATATATAAAAATGTATGCATTTTTGAGTTTTTGCAATAAAAGAAATCAAAAAAAAAAACCACAAATATTTCGAAAATGTTCAAATCTAATTTTTACATTAAAACTAATATTCGCTTAGTTGCTTTTTATTATTCTATATAATATTTAAAACATATTGAGCTTCTTTTTACGAACTGAATGGATTCTACGGCAATAGTGTTGTACTTTAAAAATATATATTGAGAAAAGTACAAATATTAAAATTTTGAATGTAAAAAAAATTTTTGAAAAAAAAATCTTTTTGAAAAAATTGTTTTTAAAAAAATTATATTTTTGAAAAAAATTATCTTTTTTTGTTTTGAAAATAATGTACTTTAAAAATATAAGCACACTGAGAAAATGTTTGGGTGCACTTTTGTAAAATGTTCTCCCCTTTCGTTTTATGCCTAAGTTTTAATACGGAAAATACAGGTAATATCTGAAAACCTAAATTCATCAGAAATATAATGAGCTCACCTATTGTAAAATCTGTAAAACTGAATGGAATATTCATCCATAGTCAGTGGATATGCGTGGTTTTTGGGTTCAAACCCTCCCTTGGAGTCCGCTGTACCTTTATTTTATTTTACTGATGTTTTTTTTATTATGTATTGAATTAAATGTAAATTGAAAAAGATTTCATTGGTAGAGTAAATTACCATATAATGATATAAATTGAAACAAAATCCAAGACCGACAATTTGTAAAATCTTGAGTCCGTCAATGTCCTTATATAATCATAAATTTATATGAAATTTTAAAATTTTATAAAATCCTTTAATTACACCTCAATATATGCGATGTAACTTATCTCACATAGTTTTTTGGTTTATAACTCCTTATTATAATACACAACAATATGCCTAATACTCCCTAAAAATTGTTTGCTTAAAAAAATATAATTGCAAACTTAAATTTGTAAGGAGTATCCGCAATTATATTCCAAATTGATCAGCATAACAGCAGATACTAATATTACCATTTATGTACGTTTGTTTCTCACTCCGTCCTCAGCCTTATACAAACTTCATAGCCATTTAGTTGCATAATATACTCAGTGTACTTCTACACCAAGATTATCTAATTATATGATATCATGGTAAGCGTTAAAAAGTTATATTTTCTTTGATGTCAAATATATAAATAGACGCGTGTTCTCGCTTGAACTATGCAATTATATGCTATCGTTATCAAATCAGTTTATCACCACTGTGCACCATATGGGCTTGGGCAATTCTAATACAAAGCCTAACTTGTTGCATGCCGTTAAACTCGCACACACATAGATACTAATTCACACACAAACAGACAAATGGACAAGAAAATAAATAGCAAAATAGTAGAAGCAAAGCAAAACAAAATAAAAAAAATATAAAAAAGCATTTGCAATTGAAAAATGTTAGCGTAATTAACCAATACTTGACCAATACACCAACTATAGTACTATAACTACTACTAGTGTTGGTTACTAGCACAACAGCGATACACCAACACACACACACGTACTCGTCAAATATGAACAGTGTTGCAAAACCAATACGCTCGAAAATAAACAAGTGAAATACCAAATGCTGAAAACCGAAAACTGAAGCTGCAAAATCGAAATGAATGAATGTGAGTGAATGAATGAGCGCCAAAGACAGACATGTTTATAAATGAGCACAGACGTGAGTGAATACAAAAATTGGTAAGCTTTGAGTTGGACATGAACGACTATTGTATACTCCTTAAATTGCTAGGCTGCAGATCTATGAAGAGGATCCTGTGAAATGACATTTTTTAACTTCTCTGTGAGCGCAACTTTTTAAAATGTATCTTTGAGAGAATTTATTTCAGAATAACTTTACCATGACTTGATTTGTGGCTGAGTAGTAAAAACTTTACAGAGCTGGTCTACTTTCCTAGATCCGCCAAAAATTGATCTATTTATCCGATATCTTCGCTTTATCTAATCAAATTGTTTCGCAAGCTCAATATTGCACAGTGGTCAATTTCACATATCTATTGGGAAAAATCTAAATTTTAAGGTGTGAAAACCCGTCAACTTTTGAATGCATTCGAAAATTAAAACTCTATCCTAATGTTATTTATTATTATATTATCTATATTTTAAATATAACATATGATATTGATAAATCAGCTATATGCTATAGTCAGCTGTTTCGGACCAAAATCGGCACATTTATATAACTTTTTAAAATGACAAATTTTGACTATATGAATTGATTGATACGTATGATACGGCCACAAACGATTTCGGCTTATATGACAGCCATATGATATAGTGGTGCAAATCGGGTCAAATTCATACAAATTCAAGACACATACCTTTATATAACTACCTGGAATATTTTGAAATATCACATTTGGTTGAGATAAAATGATAAATCAACCCGATTTCGATTATATGACAGCTTTATGATAAAGTTATCCGATCCGGAACACGCATGTGTTTGTTACAAATGTCATAATGTAAAATTTGATGCAGATGGATCGATTATTTTAGAAGATATTAATTTTCTTCCACTAGAAGGGACAAATCGACCACTGTGCACTAGCAAGTCATGTAAACCAAATTTTGAGGCTCCAACTCTTATAACTTTCAAGATCGTTTAAGCGCAGTTTCATAACGAGAAGAAATTTTTGATAGATTTACAATGATTTTCATATTGTAGCTCCCGTAAATTTGCGAAAATTTTAAAGTAGATCAAAACTGAAGTCCGAACTGTTTAGAATAGAATAATCTCTTCAAATCGAATTTTTTTAATTCAATAAACTTTTTTTTGCGCACGTTTTGTTAAAAACTAGGTTTCTTAGTTCTTAAATTTTGGAGATCTCAACTTTACTACAAAAGAACATGTCAATATGGATTCGTCTATTCCTGCTTACCAATTTGATATATGTATAGCTACTTTATAGATTTGGACTTGATTACTTCTCACTGTTACATAAATTGCTACGAAGCTAATATACCCTTTCACTCCATAGTTAACAAGTAAAAAATTAACACTTGCCGCAGACGCAGTAGCAGCCGCCTTAACGTGGCCAAAAGTGGCTGAATAGCCGGAACAATGTTAGCATAGCGTATCTGGCCAATTCTAAGCTACGGAGAGTCTATGAACACTAGTCCGGTACAGGCTTAAGACTTTTGTTTACCTTGCCAAGAGCTCAAACAGGCGCGGTTGCATTCAGCTACTTGGCTATAAGAGTCTAGCTGCTAGCAACGGCTTTTCCAAGCGACAGTTGTAAACAAACCGAAAAATTGCTAAAAATCATATACTATATACATATGTATATGTATAGATATTTTTTTACATTGGACCAAAAGAAGTTTTGTGTGCGCAAGACTGTGGCAATAACGAGTCGAGTGTGTAAGTGTATGTGTGTGTGAGTATCTGTGAGGATTATATAACTTGTAGTTGCATTAAGGCCGTTCAGGCCGGTCATAGCGACTGTTTTTATTTTTTATTTAGGTGTTAGTTCTGTATTTGTATTGGTAACTGGAGGCTCTTGGGATTGCATTGAAAGTGATTATATTTGTAATGTCAAGAATTGTTTTTGACAATTGAAAGTAAGTCTTCCGAATGACAAGAATGTTAGCAAAAATATTCTTAAAAAATATTTATACAGTGTTTGCATTAATTTAGGCCGCTTTGAAGTTCTAAATTGAATTTAAAAAATTAAATTAATTAAAAGTTTTTGGTTGCAAATATTGGCTTGAAAGATAAAAATGCTGGAAAAACTAATTAAATAAATTGTAATTTATGTTTGCATTAATTTGTCTGTGCCGCTTTGAAGATCTATATTAAATTTAAAAAAATTATATTAATTGAAAATTGATTTTTGGTTGCAGATATTGGCTTTAAAGGTAAAAATGCTCCAAAAAAAAATTAAATCAATTTTAATTTAATTTAAAAAAAAACAAAAAAAAAATGTCCATGTAGTGTTTGCATTAATTTGGCTTTGAATATCTAAATTAAATTAAAAAAAAATTAAATTAATTAAAAATTGATTTTGGGTTGCAGAAATTGGATTAAAATAAAAAGATGCTTGAAAAAAAATTAAAATCAATTTTAATTTAATTTTTAAAAAAAAACTGTATGTAGTGCTTGCATCAATTTGGCTGGGCCGCTTTGAAGATCTAAATTAAATTTAAAAAAAATTTAATTAATTAAACATTGATTTTTGGTTGCACACATTGCCTTGAAAAGTAAAGAAGTTTGAAAAAACAATTGAATTAATTTTAATTTGATTAAATTAAAAAAGAAATAAAAATTTATATAGTGTTCGCATTAATTTGGCTGGGCCGCTTTGAAGATCTACATTAAATTTAAAAAAATTAAATTAATTAAAAATTTTTGATTGCAAATATTGGCTTGGAATATAAAGATGCTTGAAAAAATTAATTAAATAAACTGTAATTTATTTTTTGAAAAAAAAGTGTACGTAGTGATAATTAGGCTGTGCCGCTTTGCTGCGTAGGATTCGAATCCGGGGTCAGAATTGCCCAAGACGTCAGGATTTTGAGATATTTGAGGTTTTGTACCCAAAAAAACGTAGTTTTTTCATACTTTTGAGGTTATGTACAGAGTGCAAACAATTTTTGTGGTCTGTCACTCCAGTTCCATCATTTAGTACCACTCTTACCCTTTAATTAAAGAGTTCAAGTGATCAAGTACGGTTTTTTTCGCAAAGTTATGGCTATTCGAAGTTACGCCGTTTTTCGGGTACATAACCTCAAACATCTCAAAATCCTGAAGTGATGGGCAATTCTGACCTCGGATTCGGATTCTACGCAGCAAATTACTTCGGAAATGACCCTTAGATTACCAACAACTAAACCATGTTGACCTGTGTAATGCTTGGTACAAAAAATTAATCAAAGTTGGTTATTATAATATCATACGTAGTCAGAAAAATTAATCAAAAATTTTGTTTGTTATGAATATTAAAAAGTGAGTATAATTTATAATTAAAAAAAAAAAAAAATTATTAATTACTTGCATTTTTTTTCTTTGACTTGAGATAAGTTCAATTTTTTTTTTTCAATTAAGTAACGCCAAAATATTTATCAAAAATACACAATTAGCCAGCTAAAAGTCAATATCAACAGCCAAATTGGCCGAAAAAAATTTAATGCATTTTTGTTGTTGTATTTTTTGGCTTGCTTTAAAATTAAGCTAATAACCAAACAAGTTGTGCGCTACTTTAAACTTACAAGAAAAACAAAATAAATAAAAAATAAATACAAGTTAGATAAAATCTCAAGCTACTGCTGCAGTTAGCCAAAAAATTCGTTAAAACAACTACCAACAAAAAAAAAATAAAACTGGTCATCCAAGAACTGCAAGTCAATGCAAAACGTAAAAACAAGTATTTGGCCAAAAAATTGTTGCAAGCATAAAACTAGCAACTAAACACAGATACACACACACACGCACACACATACAGACTTAAAAATGCTTGTGCATCAAGGAAACACACACATGCACAGTGGCACACACCCATAAAGCAAAGCATTTGCCTAGTTAACAGCGCGCGGCTTATGCTGTGCACATTGCGTATACGCCAGTGTGTCAAAGCAAAGCCAAGCAGCCAAGTGTGCAAATACAACGAAACCATGGCCAAGAACATTGCCGTAGCTCAATGTATCTCAAGCTGTGTGTGCGTGTGTATCTGTGTGACAGCTGCTGCGGCTGAACTTGGTTTCAATTTCGTTTCGTATCATTTTGTATCTTTGAGTTTTTAACCGTTTCGGTTTCACATTGCAACGTTAATTTGATTGCCTTCGTTTTGCGCAAGTTCTCGTCATCATCGTAAGAGAATTATTTTTTAAGCGTTTTGCACTTGACTGTGTACCAGGCAGCAGCCTTATAACTTAACAAGTGTTTGTACTGGCTTTATAGCCATATTTGTCAAGTCGTTATGCCTTTTTGCCTTTTTATTGGCAGTACTACATGAGTAGTTTATTATGAGCATCGAGCTTTGACTTTAAGTACTTCTGTATTACGTGTCGCTTGATTATGATTTGGCTTAATCTGATAAGTTTATATGAGATTATGCCAGGGCAGGGCATATTTATTAAGTTGTTTGCTTTTTAATGCTGTTGCTCATAGCCAGCTGAGTAAGTTTTGGTTATGTCTATTTTTTTGGGTTTCTCATAGCAAATAATTTAAAAGATTGCGCAAAAAAAAAAAAAAAAAATCTGAATTTTCGAAGAAGGATGCAAGTTTTATCAATAAACAGCTTACTGCTTATCTGACAATATAGCCTGGCGTAGAAAAACCGTCGTAGCAGATCATTGGCTGGCCTTCTAAGATTACTAAGAAAGGCTTAAAAACTCCAGTTACAACTTGCATTTTTCAACCAGAAATATTTTTCGATTTTCTAAATTTTTATTGCCAATGTTTTTATTAGGGTCATGAAAAAAAATCAGTTGCCTTTGGTTTGTGGAGGTCACAACGTGTTGGTTTTTTACATTGTAAACCATTTTATAAATTTTTAGTTATTTTAATTTAATTGCTATCTGTACAAGTTCGTGATAAAAACAAAAAAAAAAACAAGTTTTTTATTATAAAAATTATTTCAGAGCAGATTCAAAACTTGCTTGATTTATTGCAGATTTTCAGAAGAAAAACAAATGCACGTAAGCAAATGACATTTTTGAATTTATTACTTCCTGTAATTAATGAAGCTTGTTATATTTGAGACTGAAGTTTATCCAACAAAAGCAGAAATAGATTTTGATCCCATGGGTGAAGTGGGCGCCATTTCAGAACAGTGTCTTGAAAGTGTTGACAGCAAAAAATTGTTCTAAGCTCTACAACCCTTTTAAATAATCAAATCTTTTTTTTAACTAAATGATAAGAAGTTTTCGTCGTTACAAGCATAAAATGTGATATATCATATAGGTATTATGTATAAATTTTTTATTTGCTTTTTCTTTGTAAAAATTATGGCTT
This sequence comes from Chymomyza fuscimana, assembly GCA_949987675.1. Lineage (NCBI taxonomy): Eukaryota > Metazoa > Arthropoda > Insecta > Diptera > Drosophilidae > Chymomyza > Chymomyza fuscimana. The sequence continues at coordinate 5,843,882 of OX465089.1, forward strand.
TTAGTACTTACTATTGCTAATTTTAGCTCCTTGTGATATTAACATGGACAATGGCATGCCCCGATGGGTCATATGAGGCCGTCGCCTTGTACTACTCGTTGTGCCCGTGGCAGCTGCTCCATGTTGTTGTTGTTGTGGCTGTGGCTGATGGGACTGCTGTTGTTGTTGCTGCTTGTTTCTGGCACAACCAAAACTAGCCCAGCCCAGTATATGATCTCTAGCAGTGCGCCCATATCTGAGATAATGTTTTTCCAAGCCCATAATTTAAGTCTGTAAAGTCAACAAAAAAAAAAAAAAAAGTACAAAAAATTAAAATGATATCAACTACTAGAAAAACAAATTCAAATGCGTAAAAGTTTAGTTATAATTTTTATGGCAACTATTTATAGCATGCAATTAAAGTTTAATTCATCTAATCTACGTGCCACTTGAACACTTCCTGGGGTCATTGTCTAAGCTTTAGTCGAGGGTCGGTTGGTTGAGATTGTTATACTTTGTAAGTAATTTAGAAAGATGCTGAGTTATAATAGATTATTTAAGACAAGTGCTGCGCGTTTGAGTGACGTAACTTTTGAAGTCTTTTATATTTTCACTAGTGCTGGAAAAAAAAGCCAAAATGGGTGATCATCTTAACATCCGTAGCTTGAACAATTAAGCGACAGTTTGGCTTTAAAAAGCTAGTGCTTTAAGGACTGCGACTAAAAAGAAACATGGTCGCACTGAAATGGAAGAAGCAAGAAGGAAATAAACAATCGGCCGTACTTCGGAAAACGACTCCGAAAATTTTATGCGAATGTTTGGTGCTCCCAATTTCACCAAAACGAATTTTTTACGTGGTTTGCAAAAGAAATTAAAACGAATCAGCAGAATAGCTTTAAAAAAGCACGAATTTTGTACAGAAAAAATTTTTGTAAATATTCTTTAATTTTCTTAGATTATATTTATGCCAACTCAAAGTTAGATATTTATTGCCAATTACTTTTAGTAATTTTTTCTGACTGAATATTAATAAGAATAATATTTTAATAGTATCGCTTACTAAAGTAGGGAATCAGATATGGACTGGGAAAAGTTACAATTAGAGATCAGACGGAATAAAACTAAGAAAGACTACAAACTTGACAACCTATAATATAAACTGAATTCCTTTGCTTTATCATAAGAACGGAAGAACGATTTGAAAGTCAATAGAACGAGTCAAAATTTGATTAAAAAAATATCAGATTGCATTCTGTCAAAAAAGTGGTACTTGTCTTACCAAAATTGTACGAAAAATTGAAATACTCTGCCCACTTGCTTCCAATTGTCTGAATGTTTAAAATTAATATATATTGCAATATTTTAGCATTTTTTATTATGTACTTAGCACCATAGGAGCCCCTTAAAGTAAGTTTCTTAAGAGTATAATTTTTTTTAAGAAGATAATTTATTTAAAATTTTCATTTCAACTCGAGAGTATCTATAAAGAATTATTGGAGCATAGAAAAGTGTTAGGGTATTCACGCTTTGTGAGCACTTGAGCACTTGAGCAGTTGAGCAGTTGAGCAGAAAGTGCTCAGGCTAAAGCGTGAATCCCTCCTGTCGATTTTTTGTGTTGAGTTGAGCACTTTTCTGCTTCTTGCCAGAGTTTGTTTACATTTGTAAATTGGTACAATTGACATTAAAATTAAAAAACTTGAATTAAAAATGCTGAGTCAAAGCATAAAATCTATTTTAACTAAACCTGTAGCTAAAGTAGCTATGTATTACATCGATTCGTATTATTTTATTGCTGCGAAAATTAAATAATTGCAGAGAAACCGTATTTGATTTTGTGCTTCCTCTTCTTGTGTTTGCTTACATTTCTTAATTGCTGCAAATTATCATCAATAGTTAAAATTTATATTTAAAAATGCCAAGACAGAGCGTAAAGTCTATGCTGCTTGAAGCTGTTGCTCAAATGGCTTTAGATGAAATCTATTTTATTGAAGGTTCGTCTGCTAGAACAAATTCATTGTTGAAAAACTAACTTTTGTATAATACAGATACAATGGGGTTGCGTGGCGACGCAAAAATTGATGAAGTTTTAGACAACTATCATGAGGACGCAAATGCAATTATACTCTCGCATCGCGGTGACCACTTCGATATCCCTAAGTCAATTGACTGGCGCCAGAACGGGCTGAAAAACAGTTCCAGCATATATTAAGCGTAGTACAGCCCCAGCATTTTCCAATTCTCATCTACTTGCGTTTACTCCAACAACAAGTAATTATGTCTAAATCACTTAATTTCGCATAAAAAAGCCACAACCTTTTTTACTTGCGCTAATACAATTTGATTATTTTAAATTTGGCGCTCTTCTTTTTTTAGCGAGTATAAGGTAACTCGTTGCTTTTCATATCATGAAATGGCTAAAAAATGACAAATGCGTGCAGTGCTGAAAAGCCAGCGAATTACCATATTGTGCAACACTTTCTGCTCAAGTGCACAGCAAAAAGTAGACTAAGGTCTGGGTTGAGCACTTGAGCAGTTGAGACTTGAAACGCAGGGTTGTATTTCCCCATACATTTTGTTTTTGTAAAAGTGCTCAACTGCTCAAGTGCTCAAGTGCTCACAAAGCGTGAATACCCTAAATAAAAATCTGTGTAATCCATAGCTACTTTAGCTACAGGTTCTATTAAAGTAGATTTTATGTTCTTACTCTGCATTTTTAATTCAAGTTTTTTAATTTTAATACAATTTGTACCAATTTACAAATGTTAACAAACACATGGAAGAACAAGCACAAACTCAACTACGGGTTTTCTGCAATTATTTCATTTTCGCTGCAGAAAAATAATAAAAATCCATGTAATACATAACTACTTTAGCTGCAGGTTTCATTGAAATAGATTTTTTGCTTTGACTCGGCATTTTTAATTCAAGTTTTTTAATTTTAATGTCAATTGTACCAATTTACAAATGTAAACAAACTCTGGAAAGAAGAAGAAAAGTCAACAACTCATCTCATGAAACTCAACAGGGCTGTTTACGCTTTGGCCTGCGGACTTTTTGCTCAACTTTTCAACTCCTCAACACAACACAAAGCGTGAATACCCTATATGAATTTATTTTTATGCGTTGGATTTGTTTAAATTACAAAAACCAGCCTGAAGACCCAAATTCGCTCTGTCTACAAATTTTCTTATAATTTAGAATTAAACTCTCCTTTAAAATTGTTTGGTAAACTAATAATAAAGTCATACAGAACATAAGAACAGCTCTTAAACTGTTTTACTTTGACATTCTATTGTAAACTAAATATTTCAATTAAAAATGTCTGTAAATTTAAATAAGACACTTTAAGGTCTACCCCAGTACAAGTCCACTTGAAAACAATATTCTTTTTTCGGTTCTAGAATGTTTTATAAAAGTCATACATATATACAAAGATACATTTTTTGCTGTCTATAACTTCTCATATTTTTCTTATTCTTTTCGATTAACATATATACTCATGCGTATACGCAACATTATTACGTAATTGAACGCCTTCAATTGCAGTGTTATGCCAATGAGAACTTAAGTTGATGAGCTTAAAACCGTTTGACAACACTGTCTTTATCGTTGCTGGGTTCTTTCTTTTTATTGTTGGCAATGCTGTATATGTAAAAAATGGCATTACAATGCATCAGCTGGAATGCATTGTTGTATACAAAGAAACGCATTGTTGTTGCAACACTAAATGGCGACCTCTTGCGACGCTAGAATAAGCCCAATATTAAGCTATCAATAAATAGCAGTTTTTCAACAATTGTTCAGCAGCCAGTCCGGCCAGATCCTGCCTTTCTCTTTCCTATCCTTGATGCAGGCTGCAAAAACCCGCTTAATCATTTCCTCATTACACAAATTGCGCAAATGTTGGCAAATTAAAAGCGGCCTTAATTATTTTATGCTCATTAAGCGTCTGCCAACCAAAAAAAAAAAATATTTGCAGCGATTTTTTTTTTTTTTTCATATACATATGTGTAGTACGAAATGTGCGCAAATTAAAACATTTTCTGGGCAGACGCATTGCTGTCAATGTTGGCATTCATACGACAAGACATACACAGACACCAACTGAACTTGGCCCAAAGCAGTTGACAATGTTGTCTACATGGAAGCTGAGCAATTAACAAAAACAAAAAGCAGCTAAAACAACAACAACAAAAAAAATGTAAGCTTAATGCCATTAATTGTGTTTAAATAATTTTATAAAACTTTTTGCACAATTTAAACTTTACGCTCTGTCTAAAAATCGCTCAATTGTAACAGACAACAACAACAACAACAGCAAAAAGGTAAACAACAACAACTTTTCATTTAGTACTTTATAGAGTTTAAGTTTATAACTTAAACAAAAAAAAATGCAAAAACTTGAAAAAAAAAAAAAAAAGTTATGTCAGGGCATGAGTCAATTAAATATAATTTGCCCTAGAGCCAACACGGGCCAAAATGTGCCCATTGACATTATTTAATATAGTAGTATGTTTAAAAAATTTCGCTAAACATAGCTGCATATTAAATATATAGGTATATATATGTATATACTCGTGTAAGTCATTAATGATGAAAGCAAAAGTTATAATTATAATAATAAAATACACAAAATTATAAATGTAGCATCATATATGGCAAGTTCGTTGCCTAAGTCTTTTGTTTTGTTTTGGCTAATGGCAAATATTTTGGAAGCTGCTGAAGCGCTCACAATTTCTCTAAAATCTTTGCATATATGTTAAGCTTTTTGAACGCATTATATAATATCTAACTTGTGAACTTAAATGCGGCTATACTTAAGGTTTGTTCCGGATTCGATTTTGATATCTGATTGACTGAATGATACATAATGCATGTCACTCCTGATCGGAGCAGGTGGCGGAATTTCCGTTTCTTGAGTTAGGGATTTTTCCGGTCGGGTTACTAGCCCAACGCAACCCACTTTATGGTCTGTGGGGAGACCGTGGATACTCCAGTGTGGAGAAATAATGCACATTGATATAGCGAAGCGCTTGATCCAAGACAGACGTCCGCTCGCAGCCGAACCAGATCTGGTTAACAGACGCTGCAATAGTATGGTGGATGTGTCTACAAGATGACCGCCGTTGAACGCTAAAACATATTCCTTCGCCGCTCTTTGAGTAACATTCTTTCACTTGATTTTGATAACGGTGTGGGCCTTCTCCGGCTTGTGTGGTCCTATGAAGGTATTTGATTTCGCTCCTACCTATGTATGTCTGTGAGGCTTTGCCCTGTCCACTTGGGGATGCGCCCTCTTGAGATTACAAGCTCCCCCGAGAGGTAAATAAAAATGGAAGCTTTTTTCGAGCTTAAAGGAAATATAATAAATAAACTCAAGCGTAGAACCAAGTCAAGTTCTTGGTACCGTTTCTTCTCAATCTTCAAAAATCAGCCGCCTCGGACAGACAAACATGGCCAAATCATTTCCTGTACTAAAAGTATTAAGTTTGTGACGTTTGTAACAAGTTCGAAGGAGACAACGCAGACTCCTCAAAGTTTACTCCAATAGGGTCAGGAGAACAAAAAATAATTGATCTAGACATGATCATCCTTTTATCTGAACGTCTAGATCTTGAAGACTATTAAAGCTAAGATAACCAAACTTGACATTTGTGATCAGCCACATCAAGTTTATCAGGCCCCCCCAACTCCATCAAATTATTAAAAAAATATTTTATTTTTTATATTTACAATTCTAAAGTTACGAGTAAAAATGTGGGAAATAAAAAATTGTTTCGATTAAAGTCGAGGGTCAGTAAAATCGGAACACAACGGCGATATTCACAATAGTGTATTTTAGAGGCGGCAGCTCAAATCGTCTCAGTGGCAAAAATATACATAAAGGTAGCTTAGTTGGCTGAGTATCGGGCTCAAAGCATGACGTCACGATGTCTAGGGACCAAGGCTCGATTCCCTGTCGAAGCGAATCTTTTATTTATGTATGTAAAAAGTTACAGGCTGCCGCGCCCAACTTTAATGTTCGCCATTTTTATCTTATCATTGTGATACAATGTTTTGCTTTGTCAACTGATATTAAGGGACAGCGCATGAGAGAGGTGCTCTCTAAAACCTCGAAAACCATGAAAGCTTTACTTACTTTTTAGTTGCAAGTTTACCTTCATATTTTGATGCTCATTCACGAAGACAAGTTTCGTCTGCTCTGCTACACTCTTGTACTGATATTTGGCACTGAGAATATTCCAATTGTAAATATGAATTTTTTGAAATGCAAAATTGTCACGTTGTGAGCCACTGTCTCTAGGCAATAAACACCACTATAAACCTACAAAAAAACTAAATTGTATTCCTATTTATACTAAGTATTATAATATGGCTCAAAGGTGTTTTTTTTTTTTCACTTTCTGCGCGTTTTCATTAAAGATTTGTAAACAAATAAAACTGTGCCAGCAATATGCAAAAATGCCGGCATATGAAAAAATTTGCATATTCAGCAAGAGTTGGAAAAAAAAAATAAAGCAAAAAAAAAAAAGAGATGGCAACGCGTGACAGAGCGTGATAGCACGTAGCTAAGTGATAAATGGTTTATTATTTTTTATTATAAATATAAGCATTTTTTGCACGTCATTCCCCCATTGAGCATTGTAATTTACAAGTATATGTTTTAAACAAACGTCCCTTTAAGAGACTAGCTAATAAAAACATTAATTATTTTTGAATTTAATTAATTTTACATCACGAATCATTGCGGTTGGGCGTGTTTGTGAGACGGGTCTTTATGAATTGGCTGATAGTAGCTAACCTAACTAGATTTATGTATTTAATTAAGTCAAAACTTCAGAAATATATTCATTGAGAAAGTATTCAATTTCTCAAGAGTTTATTTTATTTATTTATTAACTAATAAATATTGGATTATAATAATTTTCTTTTTTCTTTAGCATATATTTATGTATATATAATTAGTTAATTACTTCTATTCTACTCTATTGTTGATCTAATTTAAATCAAAACTATTACTCTTCTTACTTTCAGCAATTCCGCGCGAATGTTTTTTTAGGCTATTTATCGTTTATCGATATATCGTATGTAGGGTCCATGTGTGAAATTGTGTATGATTGAATGACAAATCAAAATGTTTTAATTTTTTGATAAACAAAAAAGTTCTACAACTGTCGCATAGTAAATGGCTTATGTAAAATTGTCTAACAGGGCGACAAGAGTTGCTGATTTAAAATAAAGTATCGGTCCGATAACCGATAAACTGCTACGTTGAACATTAGTAGCAGAAAGTAAACTTAATTATTGTATTTTGTAACAAATAGAATATAGACAGTTAAAAAAAATTTGAGAAAAATAACAAAGAGTCTAGCTGGATAACGTACTGGAAACTGTCCCGATAACCCGATAACCGATAAACAGCTACGTTGAACAGTAGTAGCAGAAAGTAAACTTAATTATTGTATTTTGTAACAAATAGAATATAGACAGTTAAAAAAAAGTTGAGAAAAATAACAAAGAGTCTAGCTGGATAACGTACTGGAAACTGTCCCGATAACCCGATAACCGATAAACAGCTATTTTGAACATTAGTAGCAGAAAGTAAACTTAATTATTGTATTTTGTAACAAATAGAATATAGACAGTTAAAAAAAAATTTAAAAAAAAAAACAAAAAGTCTAGCTGGATAAAGTACTGGAAACTGCCCCCAACGATTTTTGAAAAGTAATAATGTAGTTCGATTTACAAGAAAAAAAATTTGTTAGCACAAGTTTACTTTTTAAACTTAACACATTATGGCTTAATTTCAAAAAAAGTTTTTTTCTTTTTTATTTAATTGTGACTGAACCAGTGAATATCTTTCAACCAATTTTATTTTTCAAACTAAGTTGGCAACAGGGCTCCTAAAAAAAACCAATTCATAATAATTTCATAATTTTATCAATTAAAAAAAAAAAACGAAAATTCTATATTCTTTTCTGTTCATTAAATATGTCAATCACCATTTTTTTTAAACCTCGCGTTTTTATACAATCTTTTTTTGATTTGAATATGAATCAAATCAATTTGGTGCAACAAAATTTCTTTTTTTAAAAATGTAAAAAATTTTTTTTTTTTTTCAAAAGATGTCAACAATTTTAATACATTTTAATACAATAATAAAAATATTAACATTGCTCAACAAATGATTTTTTTATTAAATTAAGCCGCAACGCGTTAATTCTAAAAACTGAAATTTTGCATAACATTTTTTTTTTGCCTAAAATCAAATTTTTCAAATCGCTGGAGGCAGTTTCCAGTACCTTAGCCAGCTAGACCCTTCTTAGTCCAATTCCCATTTTCTTAATTAAAAATTATTAGTTCCTAAAACGATTTCAATTTAGATTTTTATAAGGAACCAGCATTTTATTGCGAATCATATAGGCGAATCTTTTTTATGACTTCAAAATTTTGATCCCTATAAAATTATTTGCAAAAAAATTAAAATTCTCGTAAAACACGAGTTTTAAGATTTGGACCAAATATTGTTTTTAAGAAATTAGCAAAAATTTTAAAGTGCAATATCTTCGTTTCTACTTATCTAGCGGGCTATTAAAAAATTTCATAGATATACTTTTTTTGAACTTTGTTAGATTTTAGTAACTGAAGCTATAATATTATAATTTTTCGCTCTTTTTTTTAATATTAAAAATATTGAGAGATGCTATTAATTTTTAATTCAAAGTGCATTTTTTGCTAGAGAGGCTTTTGTTTGTTATAACTATACGTATTTTTTTTAACAGCGCGCTTCATATTTTTGAAACATATTTCTTTCAAAAAATTTAAAAATATAAAATTTTTTTCACAAAACCTTCTGAGTTGTAGAAGGTTCTGAGAATGGCCGCATCGGTATATATTTTTTTTAATAGCGCGCTTCATATTTTTTTAAAAACATATTTCTTGCAAAAATTTAAAAAATATAAAATTTACTGTTCCGCAAAACCGTCTGAGTTCGATCTAAGGTCAATTCCGAATTCGATAGATCGAAAGCTACTGGGTCTCTAAAAGCTGATCTTGAAAAATTACTGAAAAGAACTTATGCATATAACGATAAATTGATTTTTTCAAGTCGATAAATCGACATTGAAATTGAACACTTTTGTTCGCTCAGTTCTACGTACAACTAACTTATTCGAAACTACTGCGATTTCTAGTAGCTCAAAATTATTTGTGTTTGCCTTGAAAGAAGCTTTTACTTAAACGCACAAGGTCGCGTATATTTTTTTAATTTATAGCCCAAGAATCTGCCAAACTGAAGTACTCATAAAAACTATCTACCAAATGCTTCTGCAGCACAACTTAGCAACGTTATTCAATTTGTGTTTGTTAGAAGTATGCAGATCTGTGGATTGTTTTATGTTGCATGCAATTTGGCTTAAATAAAAAAAAAAAACACGTTTTAACAATTTTCTGCCATTTGGCGGCATTTTTCACTTTTGCTTCTTTTGCTTTGTCCACTTTATTCGTTGTTTTTTTTTTTTTTTTTTTGTATCTCGTCTCGTTTCGTTTGGTTTTGCTTCTTTGGCATATTATGTAATATTAAAAATGCAAGTGAGTATCTTAAGAGACACTCTAAAAAAAAGTCTGTCAAGTTGGGTGTCTCCCTCTCTCTTACTCTCTCTCGCAATCTCACCGTCTCGCTCTGGAGCTGGTCATTGACCACTCGCATTAAATAAAGCAAAAAAAAAAAAATAAAAATAGCACGAGCATTTGCGTAAAATAGAAATTAAACCTTTCAAAACTAAAAAAATTGTTTTTTTTTTTAATCTATTTGACCCAAATACACTTTTATAACCAGTCAGCAGTTGTGGCATATATACTGCATGCCACTAAATGTGGCAGCTCCACAACGCGACGTTGCATGTTGCAATCAAAGCCAGACTGCAACTGGCCTGGCTTTCTTTCACTAAGCCAAATAGCAAACAGCTGATGTGACTGCAACTGCGACGGTAACTGAGACTCTGATTCAGAGCGAGACTGGGAATGGGAATGGCCAAATGGCCAATTGAATTATGTTATTGGTAACACTTTTAGTTGCAGTCACAGCAGCAGCAGCAGCCAGTTAGTCAGTCAGTTAGTAAGTCGGTTGGCCAATTGAGTCAAGAAGTAGGCTTAAGCCATACTGGGTTTGGTCGGTCAGGTCTCTGGCTTGGCGCGCATTGGCATTTGCCAAAATCTGGCTGCATCAGGCTTGTTGCACCTGTTGCATGGCTTTGTTGCAATCACAACAACAAATGCATTTGCAATATCCCAGTCAAGCCTGGCCTGAGCTTCTTTGTTGTTAATTGTCTTATTGTTGTTTTTGCACAGTAGCTGCCACTGTGTGTTGTTGTTGTTGTTGTTGTTATTGTTGTTGTATCTGCTGCATTTGTTGGCTTATTCAGTTTACAGGCTTGTTATGAGTATGGCATACATTAAAGCCGAAAACTTAAACAATTTCACACAGCGCCGAAGTAGTGCGAAGGTCACGCGCCGCTTTTCTCTTTTTTTTTTTATTAATACTCTTTCATTTTGCTTTATATTTGCGGCAGTTTTTAAGTGCTTGATGATGCAGTTTTATACTCTTCTTCTCTTAAAAACAGAGCATTCCCATATTCTCAGGAATTATAAAACATAGTTGAAAATAAATATTGAAGAGTGGAGATGCTTTATTTTTGTTAAATTGCTTGAGATTACTGAATCTCAGACAATTTTGTTTTGAATCGCATTCTAAGATAAAACATCTGCTAATTATTAAATTATTGATTGCAAATCTAATTTTTTTTATAGGTACTCTAATTGCTTCTAATACTATTTATTGGGAATTGTAAAGAAAAAAAAGAAAATTTACCAAAACAAATTAGCCAACACTTTATCCTCGAAAAAAAATCTGATTTTTAAAGAAATGGGTTTACAGCTTTACGCACAAAACCCATATAAACAAACATTTCTTTATATCAAGCTTTATAATCAAGCACAAACGAGAGAGAGAATTGTCACACTTACACTGTGCTTGTTCCGACTGCGCTGCGGCAGAATTTTGAGCGCTCTCCGCGCTTGCTATGTAAATTGAGAGACTGCCCACCACTGTTTTAGAGAGTAGTAACGTAACGTAACAGAAGTCACGTTCAATAGATTTTCAGTACAAAAGGTGCCTGTTTACATGCAATATATCTCTTTCAAACGAATTTCAACCCAACATCGCAACAGTTTAGAAATTTGGCTTAAAGCTATTTTGACGAGATTTCGAATGAAAAATTTAGCAGATCTGTCTAGAAAAATTTTATTAATAAGGCTTATTTATGTTCGACACATAGAAGACGTTGACTTCACACCTAAAAAAAATCACGATTCAAATAACCTGAAGTGCGCAAGGTGAAAGGTAAAATTTTTTTTTTATTATTATTTTATTATTATTTTCTAGAAAATAATTTTTTATTATTTATTTATTTATTTATATAATTATAAATTAGAAGTTAATTCTAAATTATAAAAAGGTAAGCCGGAGCAACGTAGGCCTTCAGGCTGAAAATATTATCTGGAGATGTCGGGGATTGAACCCGGGGCCTTCCAAATTTTTTATAAATATAATATGTACTTTCTAATGAAATTTTACCAAGCTACATTATATTCCCATAAAGAAATTTTTTATGAAATTTTAGCAAGCTAGATTATGTTCCCATAAAGAAATTATACTAATTTACTAAATTATTTTACAGAATTTTTTTTTCGACAAAGAGTTGCATTATATGTGTATGTACTTAGTCGGATCCCGAAGTCAAGTTTAAAAAAATAAAAAGTTCAGAATATCTTCATACACTGATTAATAACTTATTGTAGGCTAATTTATGCGCAAACATATAAGAAAATTATCAGTGTCGTCCAAAAATTATAGGAAATTGACTTTCTAGAAAATTTATTAAATTCTAATTTATATTTTTTTTTTTCTACTTCACTTTTCTTGTGCGTAAAATTTTATTTATGATAGTTTTTAGCCAAATTAAAGCTTAATGTTCTTGTAGTTATACGAAAGCGTTCCCTAAAAAAAATATAGGGTGGGCCATCTGTTGGTTTGGTTGTTAAACACTCATAATTCGTAACATACACGTTCAAAGAGGATGCTCTTCGACATTTGTCAAGTTCAGAACTACTCAATTTTAGTCATGAATCGTTTATTAATCGAACAATGCCTAAAAGTGGTACAGGCGTACAATGAAAAAAAATAGTTAAGGCCAGTGTCGACGAGTCGCTGGGAACATCGATGCGCTATCGTACGTCAGCAAAAATTATCGGATCTGCATTTACACGCTTACAAGATTCAACAATTGAAGCCCACGGACCGAAAATATACGAATAAAATGCAATCAACAAACAAACCAACAGTTGGCCCACCCTTTATCTATATTTTTGAGTAATATCTTCTGGGGTCTAAAGTAAGAAAATTAACTCTCAGCAGCAACAACTTAACGTTAATTTAGTCAAAAAAAAAAACACTCCTACATATAGTTGGTGGTTTGCATTTTTAAAGCAGTGACTCAGAAAAAAAAAAATTTAGTTTGTATCTTTTTAGATCTAGTAAGCAGAAACATTAATCACCTTCTTACAGACAAATTTTCGTGCAAAAACACAAGTTTTTGTAAATATTTATTATTAATAGAGTATGCATAGTTCAATGTCTCTCCGAAAGTTTCTCTTTTTTTTCGTTTTGTTGATTTTTGAACCGCTCAACTTTGCCAGCTGTTGCATATCCAGTTTAAGTTTCGGTTTCGATCTCCTTTAAAGTTGCGCACTTTGTTTTTTTTTTTTGGCAGCATCATTTTGCATTTTTAGACTTTATGCATTTTTAATAAATTTAAGCTACCATTTTATATTCACTTTTGCAACATGTATAATGCATTTAATTTAAATATATGTCTTATATTATATATTGTACATGGTATATGATATATATAAAATATCAATATTGTTGGCACTTGGACTGATTACAGGCTGCTGCCGAAATGGCTTCATAAGCAACACTTTGGGGCATTTTCAATGTCGCTGGGGGAACAAGAAGAAGCGCTACCCAAAAACGCATTCCATAATTGGCATTTATTGTTGGAACGCGTTGATTGGAAAATTGTATGCAATTTGGCTAAATATAGACTGCAACTGACAAAAACCATCCAATAATTTTGTTAAATTTGTAAAAGTAGCCAAAGAGTACGACAAGTTTTTAGGAAGTTCGTTCCTCTTTCGACTGTGTTGACATTGAGAGCACTTGCAACACGCCCAGTGCGGAAGTGTTACGTGCAGATTGAACTTGCCTCTCTTATTTAACTCTAATTGCAGCTTACACATTTACTTACAAATTACATTATGTGCTCGTCTGGATACGCACAAGACGAGCCTTAACCTAGCATAACGGGCTCGGCGCCACTTACAGTATCTTGTTCCCCCTTGTTGCTGTTACCAATTTCTTTACGCTTGTTGGCCCGCACGCAAACTCTCTTGGATGTGTATATGAAAAAGTATCTGAGCAATGTAAAGCGTTTTGTTATAGCTCAATTAAGGCTTAGCTCAGGCCAAGCGCAACAAATGCATTTATAAGACATATATAGTGTAAGCAGCAGTAAATATTTACTTAGCCTATAATTTAACAATTTAAATAGCATTAAGTAATTTAACATTAACCTTTTTCAAACAAAGTGTTTTTCTGAATATTGAAAATAGCGTGAGGATGTAAAACAAAAGACTTAGACAACGAACTTGATTTATTTTGGAGTTAGATGCTGACTTCGTAGCGATGGCAATATTTTTTATTAAATTGCTAAATCGACATAGTTCGATAATAATAATAATATTTAAAACGATATTAGCATGAAAACTGAAGCAAAGTTCAAAGAGTGCTAACCAGAAATCATCCTCAAATTAATGTAAGGAGCAATTTTTGCTACCTAACTTTTTTATATTTTAACAGAAACGACAACAATAATCCCAAGAGCATTTTCTTAGTTGTGAAAAACTTGTTTCCTTTTTTCAATACAAACGGTCTTATTGGAGAACTGTATTTAATTTGAAAACGGCTGAAAATTTTAATATTATTAAGGTATTCACGCTTGCTGTAGTGTTGAGGTACTGAAAAATTGAGGACTTTTGTAACGACAAAATGTACATTGACTTTTTTCGATGTAAATGGTCTTATGAGAGAACTGTGTTTAATTTTACAACGCTTTAAAAGCTAAATATATTAAGGGTATTCACGCTTGCTGTTGACTTGGAGGACTTTTTCAACAACAAAAAGTACATGGTTGATTTACAACACTCAACACAACATTTTCTCAATCCAGAACCTATTCTACTTTTTAGCTGATGAGTTAGTGAGAAAGTGTTGTAAAATACGCTATTTGCGGCATAAGCAACACTACAACAACTGAGATTTTTTAGTCATTTTGTTATGTAAAAATAAAAAAGTTACCTTAATGGAATTAACGCAATTATAAAGTAAATCGCTTGTATATTATGTACAAAATGGAGTGGATTAAATATTTTTACTTGTAACTGGCTAAATAAATAGCTTACAGGAAAACTAAAAAATTTACAAAGGTTGAAAAAAAGAATCACAAACTCAAAGATTCAAATCACGAGATTCACGCTTTGGTGAGATTTTGTGCAGATTTACAACACCACCACTCAACATCCAGCGTGAATACCTTAACTAAATATTTTTTTAAGAAATAAAAAACTAATGAAAATATATCTTAGCAGCAGGCTTTGACTGTTTTAACAAAAAGAATGTTATTGTAAATAATTTCTATATTTGTGAAAATGTCTCCATTTCTATAAAATTTATATTTTATAATCTTTATTAAAGCGACTAAGGAAATAAGGCAAGGAAGTACACAATCCGCCAATCAAGTTACTCGGCTGTCATCTACAGTCCTCGTTGGAATTTTGACTTAATGATGTAAGTATACCATCTTTTTTTTACAATGTTGGCCAAATCGCTTGCAGGCTTGTCCTATTGGGATTCACGCTTTAGTCTGTTCAGTTTTTGCGCAGCTTTACAACACTTTCACTTAACATCCAACGTGAATACCCTAATTCAACATTTTTTTAAGAAATAAAAAACTAATGAAAATATATCTTAGCAGCAGGCTTTGACTGTTTTAACAAAAACAATGTTATTGTAAATAATTTCTATATTTGTGAAAATGTCTCCATTTCTATAAAATTTATATTTCATAACCTTTATTAAAGCGACTAAGGAAATAAGGCAAGGAAGTACACAATCCGCCAATCAAGTTACTCGGCTATCATCTACAGTCCTCGTTGGAATTTTGACTTTATGATGTAAGTATACCATCTTTTTTTTACAATGTTGGCCAAATTGCTTGTCGGCTTGTCCTATTGGGATACATGCTTTAGTCTGTTCAGTTTTTGCGCAGCTTTACAACACCTCCGCTTAGTACCCAACGTGAATACCCTAATTCAACATTTTTTTTTCAGAAACTAAAGAATCACGAAAATAATAGCAGTAGGCTTAGACTGTTTTAACAAACTTTCAACTTTTACGTAAGTCATTTCTATATTTGTAAAAACGTTTCCACATCTATAATATATTTACTAACCTATATTAAAGCGACTGCAAGAAAACATAAAGTCCGCAAATCAAGCAATTATTATATAAATTGTTGAAATATCGAATTAATTATTTTGCTATCATCCGCAGACCTCGGTGAAGGCAGCTACAAAGTTAAAATGTAAGTATTAGTACCTTTTATATTCAATTTTGCTAGTATTGCTTGTCGGCGTATCTTATTGGCTTATACCTAGTTAGAAATTAATGGCTTTGGGATAAAGCGGATATTTTTCTTAATTTGTTGACGCTTTAACACAATTTTCAGCTACTGTTCAGTTGCAATAGACTCTGCCTTATAAAGTTAGCTAGCCTGGCCTCGCCCATATACCATGCTTTATCTTGCAACTAATTGACCAAAACAAAATATGTTGTTCACATGGCTTTAAGCCATTACTCATGTACGAGACGCTCATCAGCAATTCTTAGACAAGTCAAGTAGTCGTCAGCTGAAATAGTCCAAAGTAGCTGTGGTAGCTTCAAAAACATTTGCCACGCTCTTTTGGCCAATTGCCCCAATGGTTGCCGTGTCTAATCGTTGAAGCGTAGTAGTATAAGCCACTGACGAAGCTGCGTTGAAATATTGGCAAACAATTTCCAATAGCAGCAACAACAACAACAAAAACATCGCTGCTACGGCGTCTACTTTTGGCCAATTTTGTAATCTATGTATTAAACTTATGCATTGCATTGTTTTTGTTGCTGTTGTTGCTTATGTACTTGTTGTGGCCATACGGCTAAGTTTATAATCCAATTTAACACGCGCTAACTTTGTAGCACATTTCGCTAAATGTTGAGGTTATGATGAGACTTGGCCAAAACAGTGAGTGTGGTCAAATACATTTGGGATATAAATTCTTTTTGAGCTAATATATGGTTGGCACAAGACTTTTTTTGTTAGTCAGAAGAAACACAGATTAGGCAATTCATCGCTAATATGGTTTTATTTAGGAATAATCCTGGCAGAAGAATTTTAAGATCCGATGTTTCTGACAAATTTTATAACGTCCAACATGTTGGATCAAAATAGTACTGAGAATTTCGAAGCTTCGCCAATTTTAAAGCCAATTTAGCATTTTTTTGATAAGACAAAGATATATTCGGCGTTCAAAAAAGAACTTGCCCAACACTTTTACTTCGAAAGAGACGATAGTAACTTGCCATAATATCACATTCCGATCCGATATCTACTTAATTTGTATAACAATAGCATGCTCCATCAATTTTAACCTTTGTGTATTGTCTCAGGGGGTTCGAAAAAAATAATTCAAACATAACCAAGGCAATTAAGGTTAAAAATTGCTGAGTCGAAGGCGTGTTTGGGCCCAGATACATGTCAAAATCAGTTAAAGTGCAGTTTTGCGACATAAATCCTTTTTAAAGTCAATCAAATAATTTACCATATAAAATACTTTTTTATTTGTCCGTCAGCTGACATCGAAATTTTGATGCAACAATAATAAAGCCGTTAAGTCCTGACCTAAGTCACGAAATGCCTCACGCATATTTTAATACTACAAAATTTCATTAAAATAAAAATAAATTAACCAATTTGTTTATTAATGAAAGGCGCCATTTGATGCTGTCAACCGTTTGATGGATATTTTTGTTTTTGTTGGATTTTTTTTCGCACATTAAACGTAACCCAAAGTAGACCCAGAAAAAAAACATAATCAAATTTTTTATAATTCGCGCTTATCAATAAGCAAATCAATTTGTTATTAAAAAGCATGCCGCATTATATAAACGACTTAAACACGCGGCGCTGTAAAGATACAGATACAGATACTTATACATATGCAAAAGTCTATAATATAATATATTGTTATATTGTGTGTTCAGGTTATTAGCAAATGCGCGCTGTGGGGCACGCGGCTATGCATACAACAACAACTAAAACAACAACATCATGCAAAACGTCACTCAAAATACATATGTACATGTAGCTATGTGTAGCTGTGAATCATAAGCATGTCAATATTTCAATTTAACAGTAAAGAAAACACAAAAAGATACAAAAAAAAAAGTTCAATTTTTTTTGTTGTAGTTGACTTGACGTTTAGTGCACTTAAAAAATTTGTTGTAGTTTGCGGTTAATTAAGATGACTTCTGGGCTCAGCTGTAACCAATTGAGCTGATGGTAGTAGGTGGACGTTAAATAGATGGCTAAGATAAGTAAGTGGCTTATGAGGCTTTTAAGTTGCTTGCAAATAAAGTTGGCCAATTTGAAAGTGAAACTATTTGGGGGAATTTTCGGAGGAGTTAATAATGTTGAAGAGATAATTGGTAGAGTTTTAAGACAGCCAGAAAGAAAAAAAAATAAAGGCGATGAACTGTACAGATATGCCACTACAGCTACCTGGCTGGAATCCTAACAAGAAACTGAGTCATAGACCAAATGGCCAATGACTTCTGCCGTAGCTGCAGTGGTAAGGAATATATAAAGGATCATCAATCTTGAGGTTGTTTTTTTCAATAAGGTTTTTTTGATACACCACGCTTGAGTACTGTCAAGTTGCCACGTGTTTTTTATTCAGTTTTCATTGCCAGTTCATAATGGAAAAACTTTCTCCCGAACAACGTTTCGAAGGAAAATTCGCGTTCTGTAAAGAATGTTTTTCGCGCGCTTTGGCCATTTTATGGTCGCCATAATCGACCTACTGAGACCACTATTCGCCATACCATCAACAAATTTGAGACCCAATATTTATTATTGGTCTAAAGTGTTTGTGGATAATTCAGCTACGATTGAAGCAGGCCAAAATTACCCGTGTTATTCGCGAGATACCGCCGATTATGCTCGAACGTGTCATCGAAAATTGGAACCTCCGCGTGGACGACCTAAGGCGCAGTTGCGGCCAACATTGGAAAGGGATTATTTTTAAAAAGTGAATTGGCAAGCATTGTTCTTTCTATTGATGATTTCCGATTCATTTGAAATTTTTGTTTTTTTTTTATTTAAAAAAAAAACCTCAAGATTGATGACCCTTTAGAAAGCATTCAAAACCTGCATTGTTACTGTTTTGCATTTCTTAGGAAATGCATCCTATTTTGGGAAATCTGATCTATACCTATATAACTGAGCTTCTTCTGCATTTCTCACCCACTTACTTATATCGCAATAAGCCAAAGTCTTGTAGGAAATCTTGGTCTTAAATTTGTTATTAAAAGCAGACCAGCGGATACTTAATAAGATAAGATAAGATAACATTTCTGATATTAATTTGTTATGAATGAAAAATATGCAAGCAAAAAGAAAACATATCTTAATAATAAAGAAATGTATAAGCAGGCTCTGAATAATTTGGCAAAGCAAAAAATATAATATTCATTTATTTATAGTAAGATAAATAAAAATAGGCTCTGCATAATTTGTCAAATCAAAAAATATTTTACTTCTTTATATATATTAAGCTAAATAAATAAGCTCTGAATAATTTGTCTAAACAAAAAATATTTTATTTACAGGTTCCAAATATACTTGAAAAAAATATTATTTTATTTTTTTGCTATAGAAATAACCAGCAAAGGAATGGAAAATTGCAATATAGTACAATACTGGTAAGTGCTCTGTTAATCTTTTTCGTAAAAAGTTGAAATTATATTTAATTGCTTTTGGGTAATTAAGTAGCACTGCTAGTAACAAAAAAAATAGCCTAGCTAAAAGGTTTACTGGCAAGATGTCTGAATTTGGGGTTCCGGGGGCCAGCTAAGTCCAAGACGGTGACATGTTTTCAAGATATGTCAATCATTCACTTTGGAATAGCAGCACCTATAAAAAAATGATATAATGCCTATTATAGAAAGATATCTGTTCTAACTAAATTATTTGCTTCTATGCCTTAGAAGACTTTAAATTAAAAAAAAGGCACCCAATTGGTAACATTGGTAAAGTCAGACCTCCAGCTGTTCATTACTTTGGCACAAATCTCCAACCATTTCGTGCGTTGATCTGCAAACAAAGCGTTCAACTTAACTTGACATTTCAATTGAGCCTTCAACTTGGTCGTTTTTTTTTAACACACCCAAAAAGAGTTGAACTTCTTGAATTTACCGCTGCATATTTTGTAATTTCACACATTTTTTTTTTTTTTTAACTTTTACGCATTTTTTTTATGTGTTATTTATTTTTAATATTTTATTTCCCACTTGACATTGGCTTACATATTTTGCGTGCTTTCTTGTTTATTTCGGGTTATATTAAAAAGCTGTAGCTGATTTAATTTTTTTTTTGCATTTAATTTACGATTAAGTTCGATTTAAAAGCGATCCTTTTTAGGGTAATATTTCTTTAAGTCTAAAACAGTGTATATTTTTTTGCAACATAAAATATGCTTAATGCCCTAAACGTTTTACGTAAAGCTCTCATTTTGCTTACAAATTTCCACAAAAAGCATAGCTGTTAAAAAAACACCCTATATTTATACGTGTAGTTAGCAGCTGTTGCCATGTTCATTGCATTTTTTTTTTTGTTTTTCAATTACATTCTTGTTCTGAACTTTAAATTTCATGCTTTACATATCTGTATCGTCTTTTCACTCTTATTTTGAAACTGAACTATCAGAGAACTGCAACAGGTATAATTTATTTGAATTCGATCAGCTCAGATGGCGCACCGGTTACAGGATATTCCTGCATTGCTAATTAAGATAAATCAGTTTGAACAAAAAAAAAGTTCGCTAGTTAATATACCATAATATAATAAAAGTCCATTAAATTAATTTGTTTTTAATTGAATTTTTTAATTTTTTCAGTTATCAAATCATGACTAACTTTGGTATGATGCTCAAGTGCTGGCTGATGCCTAGTTGCCAGTACTGCCTTGATAAGCTCATGAAGGAAAACTCAAACTGCATCAAACGTCATCCGTATATTAGTTCGTCCTGGCCCAAATTAATGTATCAACGTATCTTTGGCGAGTCTCAAATTAACTTGAACGAATATCTTATTCAAGGTAACGAGAACTGTTTGAATATTTTCAAGAATACCCAATATGTAAAATTGGAATCCTATGATGAGGCTGTCTTAGAAGATTTATTTTATTTCACTATTGGTGTCACAGCAATATCCAGTTTATTTTTTTATTTGCGTCGCAAGTATGCTGAACGCGAAGCTCATTAGAAATCAAGAGACTTATAAATATAAAAATTATATTTAACATACTAATTTTCCTTTGAAAGTTAAGTATTTTAAGATTTACTATTTTTACATATGCCACGGAATGAATAATTAATAAAATCAATGCTGCACATAAAAAAATTAAAGGTGATGCTTAAAAATCAACATCTTACACTTTATGATCTCTATTTCCAGAAATGAAAATTTTGTGTAATAAAATGATTTTGCATAAAATTGTTCATTTTTAAAATTTAGGCCAAAAAGTGTTTGAAAGAACTTTCTAAAGGTATTTAATTGGAAACGCTTTAACAAGTATAGAAACTGTGTAAAAAAAATTATTTTTCTAAACTTACGTCAAGTAAAAGTTTTTGGCATAATTTTACCGATTTTTGGGACCTTTGACCTTGAATATCTGAAGATGCGGTCATAAAATGTCAAAACGAACATGCATATCAAGTTTGAACTTTGTATCTTTGTATCTTTCAATTCCGAGGAATTTTGTTTATTTGTCATTTTTCGAGGTACTGTTTACTATGGCGAACATGCGAGTTGCCATTACTAAAATAAGCATAACTTCCTAAACTATAAAAGTTTCTAACTTTTTAAATTTTTCATTTTCGCAGTGAATTTACAAGCATAAAATGGCATTAACACGTAGGAAATCACTTTTAAATAAAAAAAAAAAAAAAAAAAATTTAAATTTAAGAAAAAAATTTTAAAACAAATTATAATTATTTCTTACAAATTCAAAATTTTATCTTTAATGGAAAAAAAATTTTGCGATATGGTAAAATTCAATATGCAGTTATCGATAATTCGATAAATAACACTAGTTTACACGAAAAATGAACCTTCGCATAAAATTGTTTTTGGAGTAGTTTTGGGTCGAGAACACGAAAATTACATTAAATTTTTTTTTTTTAAGAACCGTTTTCAAGATTTTTTTCGAAAAACAAGTTGTTGGAACCTGTTTTCAGTTATTCGTAAATATCTCGTGAACAAAATGCTTTACCGACATAAAATACCATTAGATTATTTATTTATTTTTTTTTATTGGCAAATTTTTAGTTTGCTTTTTATTAACAAGAAATTCTTTTACGAACATTTCGAGCCTAAGATATTCAAAATCAGTTAAGATTTTCAAGATTTTTTCGAAAAACAAGTTGTTGGGACCTGTTTTCAGTTATTCGTAAATATCTCGTGAACAAAATGCTTTACCGACATAAAATACCATTAGATTATTTATTTATTTTTTTTTATTGGCAAATTTTTAGTTTGCTTTTTATTAACAAGAAATTCTTTTACGAACATTTCGAGCCTAAGATATTCAAAATCAGTTAGGAACTATAGATGCTTAAGGGAACGCATATTTTTTGCAAAAAGTAATCAAAAGCAGAAATTTCTGGGACTGCGATTCGTAATTCTGACTTAATTAGTATTAACTAACACATATAATTAATTTTCTTTAATTGTCTAAAATGTTTATATCGCACTTTTAAGATCACGCACTATACTTTGCTCAAGCTACAAAGAGCCCAAAAATATAAAAAAATATGTAAATGCAAAATATGCGCTACAAAAATTTTTTCACCTTAACATTGACCTGACCTTTGTCAAAGCGCATTCAAAATGTAGGTCAAACCACATCAAGGGGGAAATTCGCTACGTGTTTTGGCCAAATAAAAAACCCAAACAAACATGCAAAACTATTTAAAAGAGAAATACCATCATATAGTGATAATAATAATAATAATAACAAGAAATGGCCATATAAGATGAAACTGGCTTTGCATAAGAGATTTTTATTTTAAATATTTTGTGACAGCCGCAATTTATTGGCATTTAATTTTAAAGTGTCTCGTAGTTTTTAGCATGCAACGAAATTATCGACTCTCAATGAAATTGAAAAGAAAACTTGGAAAAAGTCAATTTTCATATAGTCGCGTGTCTTGATTAAGATTAAAAACAGATTAGTTTTCAAATCGTTGCATGAATTAATAATTGCAATTGCATAATATCAAACCAAATAATAATATATTTATTAAATTAAATTAGCTTAAGTATACACTTTTCTTAGTTCTGTGAATTTAGCCTTTTGGGGCTTGACTGATAAGCACTGTTTAATTAAATTACATTTTATTTAATTGATAATTTTTTTTATTTTTTTTTTATTGCATGACTACCTTTCTTCAAGTCTGCAACCAGATAAAATTTTAAAAATCTTCTACTAATATTTTATAAAGTTTTGGCATTCAAATAAAATTTAGTTTTTAAAAAAAAAAAATAGTTTTATTTTTCAACAAATGTGAAAAATATAAAAACTGAATTTAAAAATTTTTAAATTTAAGAATTTTAATTCTATTCTTTAGGGATTTTCCACAAATTTCAAAAATATAGAAATATGCCAAATATTTTGTTTAATATTTTTTAATTTATATTATTATTGATTTTATATTCAGTTTTCATTTTCTGTAATTTATTTATTTTTTATAAGACTTGGAAAATATATTGTATATAGAAATAGATTAATACTAACTCTTCTTTATTTAACGATTAATAAAACTTGGTATCACAGTTTGGTTCCTTAAACTTAATGTTTCCATATATTTTTTTCTTTTTAACTAGAAAGCATTTTTTAATTATTTTCAAACATTACAATAAGCAAGAAATAATTTGTAGTTCATAACAGATACAAAGATAAGCGGAATAATTGTAAAAAAAAGGAGTCAAATATTGTAAACCTGATTACGAAAGTAATATTATTAATATAAATTGAAAAAATTAATTAAAATAAAGTCAATTGTTTGTTACTTTATTTTATGTTTTCTCTTTTTAATAAAGTATATACATTTAACGAGTACATTGCGCTAATAAAAAAAATAAGGTGCGGTAAAAAATGTTTTTTTTAATTAAAAAAAAAATTCACTATTCAAAAACCATAACTAATCGAAATAACTGTATGAAGCATATTTTGCATCAACAAAATAAATTGGAAATCCGTAAAAAAATACATTTTTATTTTTTTAATTTTTTTTAACTTTTTTTTACTTAATAAGTTTATTTAGAATTGTTAGAAGGTACACAAAGTCATATAATTTTAAATAAATTAAGTACAAAATATTTTATATTTACAAAATTATATTTTTAAAATAAAAACCATTTTTTTTTTATAAATTAAAAAAGAATGCTGATATTAATTTACATTAATTTAAAAAAAAATAATATATATTTTTTGTTATTGAAAATCTTTTGCTTTTAATAATGCCAAATAATTTGATAAATTGTATTACTCTGTTATTATTATTATAACTTATTATAAATTATGAAATATTTTGCTTGTAGTTAAATGACTTTTGTTTCGTTATTTTTTTGATTCTAATTAAATAACTCCGTACGCAAAACTAAAAAAATTGCATAATTTTCTATATATCTTTTAATAATTTATTTTATTTTCTTGAATTTTTTTTATTTCAAAAATATTGTATATTTTATTTATTATTCTGCTAGGTTTTTAAATTTAAATTTTTTAATTAAATTATATTTTATTTATCATTTTTGTTTTATTGTATAACCATTATTCAATTTGTGTTCTGTTTTGTTTTTTAAGTTTTGTAGTTCAAGACTTTCAATCCAGCTAAACTAGCTCGGCTATAAAACTATAAAATTTAAATTTTTATTTAATTATTAATTTTTTGAGTTCAAACATATTTTCTTTGACTGCTGCTGATTTTTTAAATTTAAATTTTTTTTAAATAATTTATTTGTATTTATACTGATTTAATTTTGTTGTTTTTCATTTTAGACATTCAATCCACCTAAGCTTTTTCAGCTAGAATGCAATCTCCCTTAAACCACATTGCGCATACGCAGTGTAAACACTAAAGCACTTTAGTTACTACTTACATGAAGTACAGTTCTTGGCACTGCACTGCTCCAAAAATAATCCAATTTCAGGGGGACTAATCAAATTGGGGGAATTTGCTTAAAAAATGTAAATTTTTCTCAAAAAATTAACCGCATATTCACTTGCATTAATTTGTAAGTTTTTGGTAAAAACAAATAATTGTTCTGTTTTGTTTTTATTTGTTAATTGTAACACAAATCACGCATATCCTGGCCTGTGTATATTACACTAAAAGGCACATTTTTGTTTTGTTTTAATTTATGCACAAATAACCAAAAATTTTAAAATATTAATATTTTTCTCAAAAACACAAAATCGCAAGCCCGTGGATTTTATAGTAAAAACCGCAGAGTTAGGAGTTTCAAATTAAAAAAACGCGCGCGCACGCTCCCGAGCATGTGTCGTTTTAAAGTTGACGCGTCGAAATGAAAAGCTCGCATGAATGGACCGTCGCAGTCGCAAGACGTTTTTGTTCGAAACGCAAGACTTCAGTCAGCGGCGGCAGTGACGCGTGCAGCGCAGCAGCAGCAGCCGGCCAACTAGTCGCAAGCTGCGCCGCCGACTAAGTACAAAGCAACACGGCGCTTAACATCGGCCGACTGCGACGTGCTATCGATGTGTGTGTGCAAATCTCGGCTTTGAGTTTGTGTGTGTGTGTGTGTGTGTGTGTAAACGAGCGCTTGCTGCAATCCTAGCTGCGAGCTGCGCTGCCGACTGCTGCACTTTTGTCTTGAGTTTTAATTGTTGTTTTTGTTTTTTTTTTTGCTTTGCGCTTCTTGTTGTTGGTACGTTTTAAAATTTGGCAATTTTTTATGCGCATGCGCAGCAGCGCAGTTAGCGTCAAGCGCCAATTGCTGTTGAGTTCTCGCCCAGTGTGGTGAGTTTTGGCAGTGTGTTGAGTTTTTTCCTTGTAGCTTTCCATTAGCCAGGGGATTTTTTTTCTTGCGTTCGTGTTGTTGTTTGCAACTTCGTGCACCGCTTGTTGTTTTTTTTTCTGCTGATTCACTTTTGACAGTGGCGTAGACAACTTTTTTGCGTTGGGGTAGGAATGACTTAGTTATTTTTGCCAATATCTTTTTTGTAAAAAACAAGCAGATGTATAAATTTCTATAAAATTATTCAAAGAATTTAAAAAAATTTTAGATTTTGTAAAATTGTGTAAATCATTTGTAAGTTTTAAATACCGGTACATTTCGAACCACGATACAAAAACTTTTAGGCTTGAATTTTACATATATTGTGTAACTACCGAGTACTTCGCCTTTTGCGAAAAATCAATAACCATATTATTGTTATGATGAAACCAAAAATGAACAAAGTCACAAGAATGTTATCGATTATTATGTGAACTTTAGTTAAGGTTTTTATTTCTCAAGTTCTACAACTTTGAAGTTCAGAAGTGAACGATATATCGGTTGTGAGTACAAAATTGTTAAAGGATTTAATAAATTTAAAAAATAGACGTCTTTGTATGTTATGATAAAAGAATCTAAAGATAAATAAACACAGCTGCAACATACTTTTCAAGGGCTTGAATTGGGGCTCGACCCCCGAAATTCCCCTCACCCCTATCTACGCCACTGACTCTACATTATTATTATTTGCCTGTTCTAGTCGTTAAGTACTTTTAGTGGCTGCTTTTAAGTAATCAACAATAACAACAACAACTACAACAACATTTCTACTTAAGCGCTCAACGTTGGAATACTTCCGTTATTGCTGTGCAACTTTAATTAGCTTGTCTTCATGACGATTTGGGTTTTTTCTGAAGGATATCTGCATCTGATGCTGAATCAGCTGCCTGGAAATTCGCATCCTTTTACTTTTATTTTTAATGGTAGCCCTTAAGATACAAACAAGGTTAAGACATTAGTTTCACAGTTGAGCGATATAAACATTTACAATTATTTACATTAAAATATACAATGTTTAAACAAATTTCTCAACATCTTAAGTTTTATAATTAAATATTTTTTGGTTCACTAAATTTACAATTTAAGCCGCGAAGGGCAAGTTGTGGTGGCCAAGCCAATTTTCCATGCAATTGAGTAATATGTAAAGACAATAGGCGTTAAAAGTATTTTAACAGCACTGTATGCGCTGTTCGATTAATTGTTAAAATAAACTAGGGATATTTTTTTTTAGTTTCGGAGGCGTAGTAAAATCCAGCACATATTCGTTCTTTAACTTTATTCATTTTTTATTATCATGTACAATTTAAAAATCAAGCTTCATTTTTGAAAGCTAAGCTAGTTTGCTGATCTTTTCGACAAAGTTCGCGCATCGAGGTATAAAAATAAAAATGATAGTTTCTTATTTGCATGAGCTGGCTATTATCGTTGTGATATACTGCCAATATTTAATTATATATAAACGAATTTCCTGGTTGGTTTTCGGTTCCTAACTTTTCAGTATGCATAAAATAAATCGCTTTATATGTAAAATAATATAACTAATAGTTTATCAGCCGTGCTCCCGAAAGCAAAATAAAATATTCGGACTAGTTTATGGAGTTATGGTTTCTCATACTCCTTATTACGAATTTTGTAAGTGGTTTTAAACCGAGTGCTTTGTAAAAAAAAATCAAAACGAAATGCCAAAATATTTTCAAAACTGAACGTATTTTAAAATTTATTATATTTTCTTAGATTCTATTTATGCTTATTTGAACTAAGAAACTTTTTCTTTATTATTTTTAATAATTTTTTTTTTTCTGATTCAACTCAAAAAATAGCTTACACACAAAAAAAAATCATAAATTTAATACACTTAAAAAAATTTCCCAAAAATTGAGCCTTATTTTTTGTCAAAATACTTTTGCCGACCAGTGTACATATGAATTTTCATAAACTGTCCGAACTATCTTAACAGAGCAGTAAGTAAATAATAGTAACCCTCGTCTAGGGTTCAATTAGAATTGGGTCTAGTACAAAACGCACAGCTTAGTTTTCTTTACACTTTTATGGCGTGCGCTTGCCTTAGACGTTATAATTATAGCTGTCTTTATTGTTTTATAGAGTCAGTTTTAATAATATAAACAAAAAATAAATAAAAAACAACTTAAGTATCCCTTGACGTCATAACAGCTGGTCAGTGGAAAATATTCTCATTCATATACAAAGTTTTACATTGCTATATACCAATGAGTTTATATAAGTAACGACAGCTTCTAGCCAGAAATGACATTTGGTTCTTAGGGGCGGTATAATTCTTATAGAGCTTACTGGCAAACTATGCTGGCCAGTTACTTTATGATCTTGCATATATCTAAATAATCACTGCTTTATGTACAATTGCCATAAAACATTGATTTATTACCATGTGCTATGTATTTAAGCAGTGCCTGGAGGCATTCCAGAAATAAATTGCAAAACAAATTTTTATGTTGACTAAGGTGCATTTAAATGATTAAAACTTAAAGTCCATAAGTCTAGAAGTGAGGACAACTGCACCTAGCTTTCTGTCTATATTCCTAACTATCTAGTAGCTAAATTTGTGCCTACACAGAGTTAATCCACTCAGTACTAATTGCTACCTAATTACTTAGAGGCGCCTTGTGGAGAAGTAAGTCACAAGGCAAAGTATCTGACCGGTTGAACCGGGTCAAGCCAACTGATTGCGTCAAGTAGACTCACATCCCAATGTGCAACGTCTAGAAATATAAAGCGTTTAAACCCTCCAAACAAAAAGCCCCAAAAATTGTAGGTGACTATCACTGGCTGCTCCATAACATAAGTATGAAGTGTTCCGGAAAAGACTTGGATGGATAAAATAAATCGCCAAGTTGGAAAATGTATGGAGGTATTTTATTTTCACTACAGAACCTTCTAAAAAAAACTACAAATAAATATAACATAAAAAAAAATCATATTGCACGCGTTAATTTTTTTCTAAAAATTTTTTATAATAAGTATATTTTTTATTTTTCCCTAATTTGCAGGATTTTTGAAAAAAATGGCAATATGTGCAACCTCCTCTGCTTGAACCTTAATCTCTTCGAGTATAAGAACTCTCCACTAAAAGAGTTTAGCTTTTTTTGTCAAAGTTTCACGTATGTGAAGATAGGACCAGATAACCGAAAAGATCTTTCACCGTCTAACCATAAACTCGATTTATGGATAGCCTGAAATATTTAATATTTAACATTAGTGAAATATTACCAGTGTTGCTTTTTTAATTTTTTAGGAAAAAAGGGATGTTAAAAAAATAAAAGGTACGCTCTTAAAAATGAATTTTTATTATTGTTTATTGGCAAAATTTTACATTTTATTTAATCCAAAAAAAAATGATTTTGTTTTAATTTCAAAATTTAAAAGAGTCCTGTCCTAATATGTGTCTTTGCTCATAAAAGGAATTCTTTTATTTTATGAGCAAAAAATCATGTAATCCATGCTTTACCTAAAAACAAAATTTTTTTGCAATTCTCTTAATTTTAAAACTAATCTGTGTCTTGCCCTTTAATAGTAATGTTCATATTTTATGAGAGAAAAACAAAAAAAATACAAATTCGGTAACTTCTGTAAATGTGCCTTGTAATGGTGAAAAATTAAAATAAGTTTTTGGAATATAAAGAAAATAAGTTAAAACTTATTATAATTTTTTCTTTTGTAAATTTTAAGGAAATTTCTAAGGTACCAAAATCCGCCCACGACGAAGTTTAAAAATTAATGATGCAGATCTTTTCATAAGTATAAAACAAAATTTTGCAAAATTTCAGTTTTTAACGGATAAGAGCTTACTTTAAAAAAAAAGCAACTGAATATTTTTTGAAAATTTTTTTTGTTTCAATTTAAGTGGTAAATAGGGCTTTTAAAAAAATATATATATATTTTTTTTAAGCAAACTAATTTTTTATTTTTTTTTTATTTAATTTTATTATTTCTTTATTATAAACTATAATAAACACTAGTTGAACAATTTTAAATGAGTTTGCACTAAAAAAAAACATTTTCTAAAAAAAAATGCTACAAATTTTTTAAGTATGCTTCTTAAATATTTAAATCTTTATTTTTAAACATGTTTTTATCCCATATTGTCATGTTGTAAATATGAATTTAATCGATTTGGTGCAGCAATATTACAAAAATAAAACGAAAAATTTTAAATATTTATTATTATTTAGACTTAGGTAAATATTAAAAAATTGGAAATGCCCAAAAAGCATATTTTAATTATTAACATTAAATGATATACTAGTTTCAATATGAGGTTTCCTTCAACACAAAAATTAATTTGCAATGTTAGAAATTCAAATTTTTTTTATGTTTTAAAAAATAAAAACAAGATTGAAGAAAAATAATTGTTCTTGCAGCTTTTGCAGAATTCTGGGAAAAAAAGAAATTTCAGTAACTCTGAAACATATGTAGAAATCATAAAAATCGAGTAGGTCGATTTCAAATGTAGTTCGCCTTACTTATTTTCTCTCGAATCTAGCATATAGTATTAAAATATATCGATTTATGGGTGGTAGGCCATTTTTGCTAGTAATCTAGTTGCTTAAGTATACTATTGTATAATATTCTTAAACAATAAAAAAAAAATCAGTGGCGGATACACGATGGGGTTTTCGGGACTGCACCCCCCCAAGAAAGTTGGAAAAATGCGTTGACAGTTTTTTGCGAGCTCTGATATATTTACGCTTTGACGTGAAAAACTTCCCCTATGAGCAAATTCTGGATCCGCGCCTGATCGATATCTATATATATATTACACAAGGCCGTATTTTGTGACATCAAAGGCTCCTAGACGTATCGCGCGATTTCAACAAATGAGGTATCAATCGAAAGCTATTTACACCTAGATGTGCAATAAGGTGTTATTTTTTCGATTAAATCTACATTTTGATGGATATCGCTAAAATAAAATTTCAATCATTGCTATAAAAAGTACGAAAAGGAAGGCCGATTAAAATTACTATACGTTGGTGTGAAAAGATGCGCATATTTTTATTTGCAGTGAGCGTAATAAAGGCAAGCATGTATGTGTGAAGCAAAGTTTGCTCTCTTTGGTTTCTCTTTGATCTTATTTAGCAATTGTGCATTGAAGACAATAGGTGTAAACGGCACGGCTAATCTATGTCTTTTTTTTTGTCCAACTTTCTCTTACAGGGTTGCCAGTTTACCCTACGACTGCAGATGTAAATTACGCGATTGACACGTTGGGCCAAGCGCTGCAGTTTTATTGAAATTGAAATGAAATATTGAAAAATAGAACGAGGAAAAAAGATAGATTTGAACTAATCCGCATCACAAATACATTTCGCTTTGTCATAAAATTTTCCAATAAAATCTTGCATAGCTAATTTATATTTTATTTAATAAGTATTACTCTTTTTCGCAATAAAATACAACTAAGTTTTTTTTTTAAAACAACTTGTTAGCTATATTTTTCATTAGACTTAGTTTAAGTGCCCACATAGTAGCTTGTTTGCATAAATCCAAGACTCTGTGGAAATTTTATATAGAATTAATTTAAGAATAAATTTATAGAAAAAAGATCTCGAAATATTAAATCGTATGACAGCCGGAAATGTTTTTAAGAGGGTAAACTGGGACCAGCCATAAAGTCAATAAACAAATATTACACATTAAAGTAAAAATCAAAATCAACAAAATTCAAATGAACTTTATTTAGCCTATCTTTATAGTAAAAATTAACAGTCTAAAGCACCCTTAACATTAATATTAAGTATTTGTCAATATTTATATTAAGTTAAACATTCTAAAGTGAGTAATTGTGTACATGTTAACAAAGCTCACTGCAGTCAATGCATAGTTTCAAAATAAGATTTACACGTGTTTCAAATGCTCAAGTACTGACCAAGTTTATGAGCATTACAATTATGGCCCAAAAAAAAACTACAAGGATTTTTTTGCACTTATGCAAAAGACCTTAATCTAATAACTTTGAAGGTTATTGGCAGGCAGCTCTTTAGTTTTAGTTTATTATGGGGCTGTACCAGAACAGGTTAATTGCATTGGTTTAACAAGCTTTACATTTGACACTACAGTGGATACTACAGTAAAGTAACTTGTTGTGGAAACATGCATAAAAATTTAATTTATATTGCTTATAATTATAATTGTCAGCGTTTTTGCGGAAAAGGCCACAATGCACATTAAAAAAATAAAAACTATGTAGCTATGTACAATAACATGTATATAAAATAAATACTGACCAACTGTTTTGTTCAAAGCTTTGTCTTTGTAATGACAACAAAAACAACAACAAAAAATGCTACAACTCGAAAATTTAAATCTCAGTTAAGAGTTAAAAGTTGGTAGCGCAGTCGAATTAGTTGTAGACTAATTAAAAATTATAAAAGTTCAAGTTTAAAATGTTGCAAAGAGTTCACGTAAAAGGGACAATTTGTTGCAACTTTGGAAAAGATTTTATGGTGCAGGGAGTTAACAACTATTGGTTAAGCCTCGTTCTTTGTATATTTGCTGGTTTAAGCACTTCTCACTTTCCGCTCTCCAACTTAATATATTAAGGCCCATACGCAGTTCGAAAATTTTAAGATGGAAAATTTTGACTGGAAACAAATATGAAGAAAATTTGAAGTCTTACAAAATTTTACTAAATCTTAAGTATACAAAGCTGGTAGCTGAAAAGAATTTTAAATTTTGCTCTATGAGATTCTACATGCCGATTTCGGTTCTTTCAAACAGTTTTATAAATAGCTTGCAAAAGATTCGCTCTCACTTCCAAAGTTTAAAACAATTTTAATCAATGATAATTTTCATTCACGGATTTGTTATTAGCTAGTAACGAATATCAACTTGGCAGAGAAGACTGTTGTGGTGAACTAGGGTTTTTATATCCAAAAGATAAAAACAATCCATATTCTTTAGTTCACGTAAGCCGATATCTAAATTTTGGTACCTCTTGCTTTTTTTTAAACAAAACAAAGCGGAATATTGCTTCAGTGTATACATACAGCAAAAAAGTCGATATTTTTTCAACCTCTTTATTCAAAACACGTCTAGAATTTAGGACAATTTTTTCTTCTTATAAACAATCTTAATCTTAATACTAAAAATATTCAAATTAAGAGCTTTTATTAAATCAGTCAATTTTCCCTATCAATTACACTAGTATGTAGTGCTTAACCGATTTCAAATATCTTATACTCGAAATGTTCGTAAAAGAAGTCTCTTTCAGCTTAAAGCTTAACATAATTTAAAAAAAAATTTTTTTTAATAAAAAGCATACAAAAACGTGTATCTTTGAAAAATGGTCAAAAATGAAACTTTTTTCGACTTTGGTTTCCTGTAACATTTTTACGTAATCTGGAAAGAGCACGTCAATACCTTTCGATCTAATCATCTTTCATGTCGATATATTGAGATATATCACGAAATATTGAGAAATAACTGAAAAAAGTGCCCAAAAACTGTGCTTAAGAAAAAAAAAAAAGGTTGCCATTTTCGTGTTTCTCGATCCCAAATTACCCTAAAAAATACTTTTTTAGGAAGGTTTACTCGATGACCCTTAAATTTGTAAGCTAGTGAAACAGAAAATTCTTATTCTTTGCAGCAGTCTAAATGGCGTCCAACCAAAACAAAGCTTATTAAAATTTCAACATAGTCAGATATTTGATCGCAAAATTGTTCTCAAGTGGTACGCAGAAGCAGTGTTACCCCATTTTTTGTAGGAAAATATGACGCCTGTTCTGTTTGGCCGCCACAATCGAAACTAATATGCACCAACTTAATTTGGAAGCGAAATATATGACAGGTAGGAAATCGTTGGGAAACATCAAATGGCTCTTATTATTTATTGACCCGTTCAGTAACCAAATAACGCTCCACAAAAAAAGCAAAGTTATGGCTATTCGAAGTTGCGCCGTTTTTCGGGTACATAACCTCAAATATTTCTAAATCCTGACGTGATGGGCCGATTCTGACCCCGTATTCGGATTCTACGCAGCAAGTTACTTCGGAGATGACACTTAGCTTGCCAACAACTAAACCATGTTGACCTGTGTTATGATTAAGGAATCTCTAGCTGTAATAATCCTGGAAGTCTTCTTACTCAAACGAACTAACATACGGACCGAAGGGGACACAAACATAGCTATGTCGACTCGGTGAGTACAGTGTATATGGTAGTCGGAATGTGCTACTACTAATGAAACCGGCCCTTTTTTTCAAAATAATTTTACAGAAGGTCTGTGAAAAACTCACATATTTTAAAAACTACTATACAATACAAAGCATTTACATACAACCATACAGCATATTGCTTTCTAACTATTACCAATTTTCTAGAATATTTGTCGTTAGATGAGTTAAGTCAACTTCATCTTATTTTTGCCTACGACATTTAATTAAGTAGTTTGCTTAGTTAACCCTTTAAGTACTTAGTACATCCGTTGTGATTTTAAAGACTGCAAAATATTTAATCATAACTTGTTGTTGTACACACTGAATATATGCGCATATATTGAAAGTGTGCCTCTATAGCAGATGCAACAAAAACAACTTTGACAAACAATTGACGTATAAGATACAAGTATCTATGCACATACATAAGCATGTATCTTTGAGAAGTGGCTTAAACGTCAAAAGGGTGTGGCACATCAACCAGAATAAACAACACAAAGTCACAAAGTCCTTCACATTGAAAGTCAGTCACTTTAGGCCATGTTTGGGTTCATAGCCTAAAAAATCTAAAGATCAAATGTTATCTCATTGCCAAGCATATCGGAACAACCGACAACAGATCCACCTCGAACGACACATGACCTAGCAAAAACAAAAACATAATAAAAAAAATACCCAAAATAAAAATGTTTCTAGAAAAAAAAATACTCGCATGAGCTTATTGCCAAAAAGTGTGCATGAAATGAAATAATTTTTACATATTTCAATTACTCATAAACGATCCCATAAACGGGTTTACAAAAGCACCCAACATATGCGCCATAATTCACAGACGGCTGACTTAGAAGCCACAACAACTACAACAACAACATACAGTTGTTAACTTTTATTTTCAATTACCGCTTGAAGGACAGCTTTTAGCTGCTTTTTTCTTGGCTTCTGCGAATCCAAAAGATTTACACACACATTTATTTGTACAGATTTACAAAAGTTTAAAATAAATAAAAAAAAAATTAAAGCGCGCACACATAATGTACTAAAAGCGTCGAAATGGAAATAATTAACCGCAGACATCGTACATTAATTTGAATACTTTTGAAATTTGGCCCAAAGCAAAAGAAGTCGGCTCATTGTCAAGTTCTGTATCTTAATTGTTAACAAAACTTTTTTTTTTTTTACTTGCTTAAATTGTTTTGTGAAGTGAGACTACAGAGCAATTTTCAATTTCTATGTTAATAACAGAGCGGCTAACATAATGAGTTAACATTATGTTGATGCCGAGCGTTGCATAGCATACTTTTAGGGTGACAAACAAATAACAAGAAATTATGTATTTACTTCACAAATTCACAATTTTTAGTTAGCTACAAATTATTATGGATTTTTTTGTTAATTTTTTTGTCATCTAAAATTATTTTAGCTATGCCTGTTGACATAATTTGTACAAAATGTTTGTAAATAAATATCACAATTAAAATTATATATAACTTGTAAGAATAAATAAGTTTATCTAAACTAGTAACCCAATAGTTGCACAATTTGTCTGCTTATCGAAAAATTAAAACACTTTCATTTATCATTCAACCACATCAAATTTGTTAAGACGACCCCAGAAAAGATGCAATGGATTGTAAAACCTTCTCGATAAACAGACGCATTCAGTATGGCTTGGAAAATATAAAGATACATATTGCGATGCCTTCGATTTTGATGATTTTTCCATATAGAGAAACTTACCAAAATTTCTATTATTTTTTGAGCTATCAATAAGCTATATTTTTTAGTTAAACTTTTCTTCGAAATATGAAATGAAATAAATGATTAACTTTTTGAAAGGTAAGGTCTTGACACGTCTAAACTATCTCCAGCTGAGGCTGTATTAACGATTTCAAAATAAGAAAACTACAAATTATAAAAATATATGCATTTAACGAATTTTAGCAATATTAAAAAAAAAAATTGAATTTTAATTTAAAATTGAACTTTTTATTTTATTTATTTTTAAAATGCAAAAACATTTTTTTTTAATTTTAAAATTAACAAGTGATTTGCTGTTTTCTTATCACACACTAAATTTTATTTCTTGTGTAGCGAATAATTTTGCCATCAATATTGGATTATAACCAAATTGTATCCGTTGATTGCCAATAAAAAATAAAATCACAAAAAAAAAAAAAAAAAAAAAAAAAAGCTGTTTTCTTAAAAAAATTATTCATAGCATTCAGTGCGAAAAAATAAAAATAATTTACTACTCCTGTAATATAATATAAAAGAAAACCAAAAATTTGTAACAATTAGATCGAAAGTTACTGATGTGCTCTTTACGGTGATATACGATATGTACAGATTAAGTAAAAATTATTGAACTTGTTGACGAATAACTGAAAAAAGTGCCGAAAAAATCTCGAAATTGGTTCTTAAGAAAAAAAAAAAATTTAATTTTCGTGTTTCTCGACCCAAAATCACCCTAAAAAAACAGTTTTTTACGAAGGTTCATTTTTCGTGTAAACTAGTGTAATTAAGGAAGCTATGCATCGTTTAGTTCTTAGTAAATTATTAAACCATCAAAGACTGTGGAATCAGCGGAGCTATAAAAGGTTTTTAAAACATACAAGATATGCGAAATACTGCTTAAAAAAAATTTAAATTTATAAAATATTAAACTTGAATCATCCCCGCCCATTTTTCTCAGAAAAATAAAAATAATTTGTGCCGATTATTGCATTAACTCTTGCATGTTTCGCAAAAAGTCAACATTTTGTTTTTGATTAGGCTCACATGATTCATCGTAGGGATATTCGAGGCAAGATGAATCTAAAGACTTCGCATGCGTAAGGACAATGTGTATCTTTTGGAAAACTTTGGTGTCATATAAAGCAAAATGGGTGATTTTTCTGGAACTCGATTGGTACCAGTTGTAAACCGAATCTACACATATAAAAAAATCATCTTAACCGTCTCAGCCTTTGAAGAGCTCAGATGTTGTAGTCATGTACACAAGAATTTTATATAAAATATTTTAAAGGAAATGGATGATAAGGACATAAGTACGAGGTATATACTATATTACATAGGGCAGGTTTATATTTAGCATCAGCAGATCTTATCAACTAGAAATGTATATGTAAAACTGCATAAATAATATCATTGATTCTACTCTTCTTGTTTATTTGAATTAAGAAAAACACTATATACAAATAAATAAATGAATTTAAATAAAAAGAACCAAATAAAAAAATTTTAAAAATTATTTTTTTTAGTGTTTTTTTTCTTATTTGCAATCTGTCAGATGAGAAATTCAGCTAATTTTATAAATACTACAAAAATGGCAGAATTAATAAATAAAAAACTTATATTATGAGTGACGTAAATTTTAGGAACTTGAATTTTAAAAAAGTGATTTCTGATACGATATTATTAAAACCCCTACCCAACTAGACTATATAAAATTTGTATTTTACTGTTATAAAATCAACAACAAAACAATTAACCAAATAAATCAATCACAAAAATAATTATACTTGACTTTTACTGTCAGGTATTTTATAGATATAATGAAAAATCAGTTCATCCAAGTCAAATTTAAGTGATGAGCGTATTAAGTTATAATTAATCTGGTTTTTGCTACGATTATAAGTCGCGTTTTGTGATATGGTTCATATTATCTATTAACATGCGCACGAAAGATATCGAAATATCGTTTACGAATACCTGATCAAAAGACACACGACCGTCGCTCTTAAATGAACGTTTACGTCAAACTATGTTTTTTTCCCGCCTTATTTACATATATCACTGAAAAGAGCACATCAATACCTTTCGTTCTAATCGTCTTTTATGTCGATACAAAATTTTGTTCACGAGATATTGAGGAATAACTGAAAAAAGTGCCGAAAAATATGTTTTTCGAAAATATCTCGAAAACGGTGGTTAAGAAAAAAAAAGGTAGCTATTTTCGTGTTTCTTGACCCCAAATTTCCCCAAGAAAACACTTTTTTGGAAGGTTCACTCGATGACCATTAAATTTGTTAACCAGTGTAATCTTTATCTTCTGATGGATTATACTCATCTTTTGGCTTTTTAAGCTTAAACAGTCTAATCTTTCAGATTTTTATGCTTTTATGGTCTACAAAAGATGAATGTTCATTTCGATAGACGGACAGAGGGAAAGACGGACGAACATGGTTATATAGCTACATAGGTAAAATACCTGATACTTCCATATATATTTATAGAAAAAGTACCTTCTTTATTTATTGGAGATCGATATTACTCTTGATTCTATCTACAGACTAGAAATATTGAATACAAACAGCTTAACCCATTTCATAGTAGACCCTATAGATAGTATTGTATTGCACTCAGATTTAAGTTTTATTATGCCATAAAAATCAAACTAGTTATCGAATACGTCATTTTATACTAATTCTTTGCCGATATAATAACAAATGCATTTATCTTAGTACGCTTCGCTACAATGTTATTAAAACTAATATGTAATTTTTCCATTTAAAACTAGTTTTATATAAGCAAGTCATTCCGAAAAATTTCCAAGAAAGTGTAATAGTATCTTGTGCATTGTATGCATTTTTTAGCTATATCTATAAGATATGTATCTATAAGATATGTATCTATAAGATATGTATCTATAAGATGTGTGTATAAGTAGTTCTCATCAATAATTTTTTATATTAATCCGCCTTCGAGTTAAATTTTTTATTTCTTCTAAATATTCTAATAAAATAATTGAATTTCTAGTATCTTCATAGTATTATTAGTATATTATTTGCAACTATCTGAGCACATTTTGAACAAGTTTTATTTCATGTTTCGTTGACTCTATAGTATGGCACAACTGCTGCCACATTTTTATGACTAATTGAATAACTTTTTCGTATATTTAATGTATATAAAAAAAAAAATTAAAAACATCTTTACAACATTCGCTGCCAAAGGGCCGCATATTGCTGTCTGACCTCAGCGGTCAAAATTTCAGCATAAGTGGGTCAGACTTGTTTTATTTTTGCGTTATTTTTTTTATTTTATTACTTGATGCAATTGTTATAAACTATAGACACAGTCAATCAATATCAATCCACTTATACACTTGTACACTCACCCATTGCAAATAGTTTTGACTTAAATTATGAACTCGCAGCACGACACGCATTTAATTAATATGGAAATGGTTATTTAATTAATAAAGTAACTACCAGTGTTTATTTTTTGTATACATATTTTTTTAATGTATAGCTTGCTTATTGATTTAATTTTAAAAAATATGCAAGCGTTGTAGTTTATCTGATAAATGACTTTATTATTGTTTGTAATAATTTTTTATTAGCTGATCAACTAAATATTTTTGTTCCAATATATCACAATAATTGTAATTAAACAATTTATCACAATTCACAGTTTGCATTTATATGCAACAAATTATATACTTCAATGCTAAATGAATTAATTAAATTTTTTTTAATTATTTATCCGTTTTTTCAACTATTTGTTAATATTTTTCTATTTATTTTCAGTTTTTGTGTAGCACTGGCTTCTCATGACGTCGGCTTAATTTATTAGCATTATATTTATTATTAAATTGTAATAGATTTATTCGTATATATACTTTATTTAATATATTTTTAAAGTTTTGCCATTCATTTTGTATTAAAGAATATTCACACTGCCGTAATGAATGTTTACGCACTGTGGAACTTAGTAAACTCAATTTGTGATTTCTATTCTGCAAGAATTTGATGCCAGACTAACTTAAGTGGCTTGCACAGGAGCGGAATGCGGGTAATTCAAAAAGTGAGTGCGTGAGACACAGTTTTACCAGATTCGTCATATTGGCTAAAGCTCTTAAGGAGCAAGCAAATGTTCAGGAACTATAGACGTCGCAACGCGTTACGTCTCTCAAATAAAGGGTCATCAATCTTCAGTGTTTTTTTTCAATAGTTTTTTTT
The DNA here is from genome assembly GCA_949987675.1 of Chymomyza fuscimana. Lineage (NCBI taxonomy): Eukaryota > Metazoa > Arthropoda > Insecta > Diptera > Drosophilidae > Chymomyza > Chymomyza fuscimana. Next base: position 5,883,590 of record OX465089.1, read on the forward strand.
TTTTGATAAATCACGCGTGAGTACTGTCAAGTTGCCATGTGTTTTTTATTCAGTTTTCATGGAAAGACTTACACCCGAACAACGCTTGCCAATTGTTAAAATTTTTTATCAAAATAATGGTTCCGTTCGTCAAACATTTTGTTCTCCGAAGAGGCCCATTTTTGGTTGAATGGGTACGTAAATAAGCAGAATTGTCGCACTATTACATCCACAGAAAATTACTCTCACTTGTCTACGTCGATAAACCAGAGACAATTGAACACCTGGAAAACAACATTTTAAGAGTCATTGGTGAAATACGTGAAAATTGTGAAAATTGGTGTTCCAGATCTATTGATAATAAAGACCTTTCGATTTATTTGAAATTTTTGTGTTTTCTTGCATTTTTAAAAAAAGACATCAAGATTGATGACCCTTTAGTAAAAGTCCAAGAATAATTATTAAAAGGTGACTCTGTGTCAAGATGGAAAGACGTTACCTACTAATTTATTATTAATAGCGTCTTTGTCAGAATTGTTGTCTGCCTTTTTTTGAGAAATGCTGATTTTTTTAAAAAGTTTTATTTTGGTGATTAAAAAATAAAATAATCTTAGTTGTTTAGGTTATTGCGCCCGTAAGTTTTCATAATTCATACACAGTTTTGAATTAACACCGTCTAGAAAAAAAATGTTGTACACATTTTCATTCCTAAAACGAAACACGACATCTACCGTGTAAAAACAGAATTAGGTGTACTTTAAATAAATTTTTCGGCTAATTGTTTTCAATTTTCAAAACTAAATTTAAGTTATAATCAAATTTTTGCTGCAAAAACATTACGGCAAAGGTAGTGCTAAAAGAAAAAGTTTTAGAAGATATCTTAATATTATTGGACTATTTTTGTCCAAAATCGATATAAATGTCTTAAATATTATATTCCGTTCGTTATTTTGCTGTTCTCAAGAAAACCGATTTAAATTATGAACAGGACATGACAAAAACTGTCACTTTATTAACCATGGTTGTGGGTGACATGCGGCCGTTACGCGGTTCGCTTACGATTTCACCCCAATTCTCTGGCCTGCGTCCTGTTTGATTATAGACCAAGAAGACGCCTGAAACGTCCTATATGAGATGTGTCACAGCCATCCGGCGGCCTGAATGAACCTTAAGAGGCCTTTTGGACTCTTTTCTGAAAGCTGAGATAGATCATTAAGAAAATGAGACTAAAGGAAGCGAAACCTTGTCCTGCACAATCGAGGGCAGTGCCAGAAAAGGTGCTCCACTGTTTCCAGCTCCTCATCATCACCACAGCTTCTACAGAAGTCGTGGTGGGGAGCGTTAAGCCTGGCTGCATGGATTCCGACCAGCCAGTGTCCGGTGATAGCACGGATTACGGTCGAGCATTGGGCTCTGTTTAGACAGCAAAGTTCCTTAGTTCTTTTCCTGCAGTATGTCGGCCAAGTTTGCCGTGAGATCCTGCACGTGTTCTATATCCAAATCCACGTTTGGTTTGCAACGAAAGCGAAATAGTTTCGTAATCTCATTTTACAAATGGCCATGGGTATACCCAGGCCCTCCTTGTCCTGAAGGAGGATGCTGGTAGTTCCTTGTCCAGCCAGTTCATTCGCAATACAGTTGCCCTCGATATCCCTATGTCCTGGGATCCATATGAGGTGGATAGAAAACGACAGATGTTCACTGACTTCATGCACGATGTCAACGAAGCAAGGGACCTAATAGTCGCTTGGCTGTCCGAGTAGATACAGATGTTCTTATTTCGTACTCGTAAGTTTCTTATTGTTGTCAGAGCCTTCTGGATTGCAACGACCTCTGCCTGAAAGACACTGCAGTGATCCAGGAGGCGGAAGGCTGTTCTGACGTTGAGCTCCTCAATATAGACGCCTCCACCTACACGGTCGTCCAGCTTGGAACCATCCGTGAAAATCTTTATTGAGCCGGCTGGGTCTGAGGGGCACAGTAGTCCGTCAGTAGTATTTAGTAGATTCAATCGAATCTATTTGTAAATTTTCTTTTTGTAAATATGGTGTTAATGTATATAGTAATATAAGCCCAATCACACACTAAGTTATGTTTAAGTCTAGCGATTAATCTTCTTTCCTCAATATTGGATTAAAACCTTATGTACGTATCGGTTGATTGCCAATAAAAAAAAAACCCAAAAAAAAAAAGATTCATCAAATTAAAACAGTTAAAATACAAACAATTAACCTACGCTCTCTTTTTCAGAGAGACACGAATACAGAGCTGCGTATGGCGTTACCTTCTAATTTTTGAATCATGGTACGCACTTGCCCATGAACTCAGAGAGCAAAGATAGTAAGTGCGCAACAGCAGCACCTGCTGGAAGTTCTATCCACTTTCTCTTGCAAAACTTCTCAATCGTATCATACTATCCACAATTTTATCAAACTGAACTCTGAAGTCTTGGCCAATTTTCATCAAAATTATTTGTGTATTTACGCTCAAATTCAGCTTTGCAGCATTGTAAAAAATATTTAGCCACATATTTTGACTAAGGTGTAGAGTTTGTGAAGTTAGGCCTTGCAGAGGTAGGGCGTGTAGAGTTAGAAGCTTGGCTCTACATGAGATCTGATAACTTTTTGATAGTGCGAGTCATATGGTCTCGTCTTGGCAACATTTTACATGAAAATGTTTTTGGTTCTACTTTACTTCATCGATAAGTAGTTCCACAAATATTCAAATACTGTCTCTCTAGTATTTAGAGCCACAGTCTCGGCACACAATATTCACGCATGGCCTTTATGAATATAAAAAAACCGATGAATAGAGATTTGCATTTATTCTTAATTTGATGTAGAGTTTGGCTTATAAATTTTCAAAAATTCTTGTTTTCTGCGGTATTTAGCATGGAATGGCTTTTTTATTGCAAAAGTGAACAAACTTTTTTTTAATTTAGGGCGCCCAAAGCCCGCCATACGCGCCTGAGTTATAGCACGCTTAATAGAGCTTCAATTGAACTGGGCTTCTGACCTGTTGACGCTGACGCCGGCGTCGAAGTTGGCAGCGTGAGATGTTTGCTGCATTGTGCGTCGAACTTTTTAGTAGATCTTTAACAAGTTCTAGTCAAGCTCAAATTATTTGACAAGTTTAAGCTGACTCAGGTCAGAATCAGCATCAATGCTGAGTAGTTGATATATTTAGGATTGAAATGAACTCAAATTAAGTTAAGCTGCTGTTTCCGTTGCCTCTTTATCATATCGCATCATATGACAGTTTATGCCATTATAATGCCAAAACAAACACGAATGCTATGAGTAAATAGAAATTCAATTTAATTGTGTTTTTTCCCGTTTTACTAATTATATACATATAGATATTATATGCAAACTGTACTGCGCTTTTTGACAACCCTTTTCATTGTAAAATGTCAATCATATCAAAATAAACATGTCAAGATAGTATTTTGCATAAATGTGAATAATATTTTAACTTGTTATGAAAATATGAGTAATATTTTGCTAAGCAAATAGAAAATTTCAATTTACCGAGCTAATTTTCCACAACATCAAATGCCAAACACTTTAAGGGTGTGCGGCATGGCCACAAGAGGCAAGCAACCACAATGCCACAGCCCCAGAGTGCCGTAGCTGCAGTTTCCATCAAGCTGTTCAAAACCAGATGCCAAATGTCCATCACAAATGCAGCCAATGGACTGCAAAATAAAACCCGTGCTCCAAAACCGGAGCTATCATACGATAATTAAAAATTGCACGCCTTGGGTTAAAAACTTTCAGTCAAAAGTCGTATCAGACAGTTAATTGAATGGCAGCTACAGGATTTTTTTTTTGTTTTTTTTTTGTTTTTGCTGTCCATTAATTGTATTTAAATGCATTTTCTAATTTAGCAATTAATAAATAATAAATAATTATACGATATGTATTTCCGTTGTAGCCCGGTTTGTTGTATAAGCGCATTTAGACAGCGCCCGTAACACGTGACCAAAACTAATTTTATTTTTATTTCTATTGCCCCCCAGATCATACACAAATCCAATTTATGGTATGCGTATCTATGTATCCTTGTATCTATGTGCTCTACTTAACTGTACATCTATGCATATGTGTGGCACAGTTATCATTTGCCACCCTTTCGCTAATATCTCGGCGTATCTAAATGTTATTGTTCCAGTTCCGTGGCATTTTATTATTAGGTTAGGTTGAGTTAGGGTGCTGCATTTTCGACCTTTGCATACATTTCAGCGCAATATGTTGCACTGGCCCTAACTAAGCGTTACATTTACCAAAGCACCAAAGCTTAGGTGTGGGTTATACCGAGTATATGAGACCAAATGGGTTTTGACAGCCTGTTAAGAGCTTATTTCATTGAATTATGTGCCACTGCGATTAGCCGAGCTCAATCAATCAACTCGATTATTAAAGTTATTCAATTGGATTTTGGATTGCAGTTAATTTGTCAAAGATTTCTGGATAGTGCGAAATTTATTAGAAAAATAACGTAGAGATGTCTAATTAACTTTAACGGATAGAATAAAATAGTTATTTCTTGTCTAATACGACAAACTTGACAAAACAAAAGTGATACAGTCGAGGCGGTGCCCGACGCTGTACCTCTCTTCTCGAAAAAAATTTTTTCTGCGTGTTCCATCTAAGAACTTTCCCAATTTTTTTTTCGTTATATTTTTACCGATTTTGATGAGAATTGAATGTTATGTCAAAAAAGTTATTAAACGTATACGGGGTAAGTTTCAAGTGCATATGTTGAGGGGTGTCGGAGAAAACACATCGATTGCGGGGGATGGGGGGATCACATCCATAAAATTTCGGACGGTAGGACAGACGAACATGGCTCAATCGCTACCAGAGGTTATGATAAGCATTTTGGTATAAAGGACTTGGGATCTGCCACGCCTCCTACTGCACCTTACATACATTGCACAAATCAAGTAGATTCTTGTAGCAAGTTCTTCTTTTTTAGGTTTGCCTAGCCAAGAGGTATTTTTATTTCAAGCCAAAAATAGGGTGGGCCTTCCATGTTTCATAGCCATAGTACAGGACAGATTTCACATTTGTATTAAAGATTCGCAGTTTGGTCTGCCTAGTGAGCTCACTGTGAAACATGGAAGCACTCAAGAAACGTAGAGAGTATGATGCAAGTATTTATCAACAAATGCCTACGCAGAATTCCTAAAATATCGTGGCCAAATAGAATATCAAATGAACAACTGCTAAATCAAACTCATCAAAAAGCAGCACAAATTGAAATAAAAACGAGGAACTGAAAGTGGATAGGCCATACACTCAGACAAACCGAAAAGTTATATAGCCAGATAAGCTTTAAGATGGAATCCGCTAGTAAGTAAAAGATCTGGTGCACCAGCGAAAACATGGCGAAGAACTGTCGAGTGTGAACTAGCTGAAGCACGATATATGTGGAATGACATCTGCATAGCAGCACCCAACAGAGTCAGATTTAAGAGAATCATCGAGGCCCTATGCCCCACCGAGAAGAGGACAATAGTAGTATTAGTATTGGGTGGGCCATCTGTGGGTTTCCTGTTGAGTAATCGAAAATTTCGATGTTCGCATATGGGCCAATCCATTTGGATGATATAACTTTTTATACATAAATGAGCGCAGTTTCAAACTTGCAAAAGAACAGTTGGCCCACCCTATATATGCAAAACATTTCAGGGCGGAAACTTTGGTATTTTTAAGGGCTTTAATTAAATTGGCAGTCAGTGTTTACAATCTCTGGTGATAAATAGAACCTAATACAACAATGTAACTATCGCCTATATAGGACAACTTCAGCAATTTTTAGTGTGGTTCAATAAATATTTATTTGTCTCGCCTTTGAAAGAAAAATTCATTTTATACGTGACATATGCCCCCTGCTCCATCAAATGCAAATTCGCTTGCTACCTGGCTAAACTAAACTATAGATAAGGTTGAAATTTGAGCTTTCGCAAAGCTTTTCAAAATCAACCCTGTGAAACATAAAATAAATACATGCCGCTACAAATTTATTGACCACTACTACTGCCTCCAATAATTTTGCTGTAAAATATACGTATTAAATGCAATGAACAAACAAATCAACAGATGGCCCACCCTATATTTGTTATATACGTCGACAGCTGAGCCGAATTAAGTAAAATATATTCTTTGGTAACAGACACTACAATTTAGGACACGGATCAAACAGCATTCTCGACTACTTGGATAGGCCTTATCAGGTCACTGTCAAGCTTTTAGAAGCCGCAAATTGTGGGTATCTATTATTATTATTAGTGTATACATGACCTGAGATCACATACCCACACCTCAGGAGGAGCATAAGCGAGTCCGAAAAAAGGTAATCAAGAGTTTGGGAGAAGAAGAAGTGTATACATGACCTATATAATATATTTTAATAATATCTTAACCAAATATTTATACTTAATATATATATTTGCCTCGGTAAAAAAAATCGATCATAATATTTTCAACGTCTAACGAAGTAATAATATTTTCAAATAAAACTCAACATAAATTTCCAACTTACTTACACCTCAACAACTGCAACATCCAGTTCATACCCTAAGTAACTACAATGCAAAAATACCCTAACTACAATATCCAAGATCCTGTCATAGCAACAACCCATAATGAAAAACATAAAAATTAATTAAAGCCTCAAAGTGCCTCAAGTCAAGTAGTGCAATGTCTTCTTCAAAATTATTCGCGTTCACACGTTGCGCCCTTTTCATATGCCACCCAAGAGACGTGCAACATCTTGTGAGCATGTTCTACTCCTTGAAGACTTGCAACAGTTGCTGTCTGACAATAAACTCGAGGCAAGGCAAGACGCTACTGACAAATGAGGCATATAACGCGCCCCTTTGCGGCGTCAAGTGATGCGCCTTTTTATTTGACACCCAAAATTGCCCTTCATTTGGGTAGTGTGGCAACCCTTAATGCTGCATGTTGTCGGCATATTGTTGTTGTTGTTCTTGTTGTACTCCTTGTTGTTCTGAGCTGTCAAATTTTGTTGCATGCATGTGCTGCTGCTCATTTAGGCTTTGTTGTTGCTATGTTATTTTTTTTTTTCTTGTAATTTTATTAATCACAACAAAACATTCATCTAGTATACACTTTCCGCACCCTTTACTTAGCTTCCTCTCAGTGTAACCTTCACTCTTTACCTACTCCTCTCTCTCTCTCTCTCTCTCTGTGTTATTGCTGTCATTTAGTTTTGACTAATTATGCAATTTGTATGCAATAAAAAATATTAATTGCAAAAACTCTTTTATTATTCATTCAGTTAATGTGCCCACAACATTTTTTTTTATACCCTTTAGAAAACGGATAAAGCGCACTTTGAGTTAGAGTGCAAAAAATCTTTTTTTTTTTTTTTTTTTTTTTTTTATATTTGTTTATTTGCAATCTGTCCAAAGGACATTCAACAAATTTTATTACATCTTACAAAAAATATTTCTATGATTGGCTTGACTCCAATGAGCTAAACCAATATAACATTAAGCAGACTTAGTTTTAATTTAGAATCTATGGGGAAGATCTAGGATATGATATCGCTTCAATCGTCTAGTATCAGCGCTATTATCTAATAACTTTATAGCTAATGAGTTTTCATGAAAATTTAGTCTGTTTATATAGGTTTCTGTTCGTTGCTTAATTTCTTCATTTACATAACATATGTTGAGGTCTTTGTGTATTTGATAATTACTAACATACCAGGGTGCCCCGACAATATTTCTGAGTGTGCTTGATTGGTATCTTTGTAGTATCTCGATATTAGATGTACTTGCCGTACCCCAAAGTTGCAAGGCATAGCTCCATACTGGCTTTAAAATTGCTTTGTAAAGACGGATTTTATTTTCCAAGCTGAGTTGGGACCGAGGTCCTAAGAGCCAATACATTTGCCTAGTCTTAGCTTTGAGCTGGGTTTGCTTACACCTAATGTGTTTTTTCCAGGTGAGCCTTCGATCCAAGTACACGCCAAGGTATTTAACCTCTTCTTCTTCCGGTATCGACAAACCAAAAAGGGTAACTGAGGGACATTTTCCACGCCTTAAAGTAAAAGTTACTTGGACTGATTTTTGACTGTTTACTGCAATTCTCCACTTTTTTAACCATGCTTCGAGTAATCCAAGCTGATTTTGCAAATGCCGGGATGCGTCAACCGAGCTCTCGCTATTTGAAATAATTGCAGTATCGTCGGCATATGTTGCAACCTCAACATTGTTCGTTATCGGCAGGTCTGCTGTAAAAATTGTGTATAGCACCGGCCCAAGTACGCTACCTTGTGGCACACCAGCATTTATTGGGTACAGCTCCGAGCATTCGTCAGCATGTTTAACGTAAAATTTTCTATTGCAAAGGTAGGACTTAAAAAGCAGGAAGTACGGTGCTGGAAGCCATTTCTTGATTTTATATAGGACGCCTGAGTGCCACACCCTATCAAATGCTTGTTTAACATCAAGGAATGCAGCAGCGCAATACTGCTGGTTTTCGAATGCATCTACAATCTTTTTAACAATGCGATGACATTGTTCTATTGTGCTATGTCCTCTTCTGAACCCAAACTGATGTTCAGGTATAATGCTCAGGTTTTCCAAATCCACAGACAATCTTCTTAATAGAATCCTTTCGAATATTTTAGAGAATGACACCAGCAAGCTAATTGGACGATATGATGAAGCGTCCCGTTCAGGTTTGTTCGGTTTCAGCAACATTATTACTTCAGCACATTTCCATTGACTTGGGTAATATTCTAACCTTAGCATTGCATTGTAGATATAAGAAAGGAGTCTGATGCATTTCGTAGGCAGATTTTTGATGGTTATGCCGTCAATTTTGTCATAGCCAGGTGATTTCTTTATAGATATCATTTGAATTTCGGCTTGCACTTCTGAAACTGATGTGGGTCGTAAGGGTAGGCTCATCTGGCAGGGCGAGCTAAGAAAGTTGTTAACCTCTGTCATAGTTTCCTGGTCAAAGTCCGGGTTTGGTTGGAAAACTGAGCTTAGATGCTTTGCAAGAGTGCAAAAAATGAGTATTCAATATAGAAGCAAATCCTTTTAGGCATGTCTAAGTCCGTGCTTCTGTCCGGGCCGAATATTTCTTAAAGACCATAAACTGTCCCAAAATCAAAATATATCAAAAGTGTCCAGCTGGTAAAAAAAAAACTAAAAAGTGCGACAAGGATTATCAAAAACTAATGATGCAGATCTGTTCTAGGTAGAAATATAAAATTTAATCTAATTTTAATTTCATTCACAAAAAAAAAATACAAAATTTTTTATAGAAATAATAGCAAAAAAATTTTCAAAAAATATTCAGTAGCGTAGTCACAATTGAATAAAAGGTAAAAAACACTTTTGTGTTGAAAACAAAAATTTCCATGAATTTTTTTAAACCTTCTCAACATTGCTGTTTGGGCACTTTTGGGTTTCTGAAGCAGATTATAGATATGGGCGATGCCCGCTGGTTGGATATGACTGTTTTCTGACATAAATTCGATAAAAAACAGTTTCGATAAATACAGATACTTAAATGTAAATACAAATACTAAAATCTGGGTTTATAATTGGCTCACATAATAAGTAATACATATTATACATACCTATATAAAAAAAAAATAAACTTAAAATAGTCGAGCCAATAAAAGAAAGAAAGTTTTGACCTACAAACAGCAACGAGCTGCTTAACTACTATGGTAACTACTTATATATTTTTTTTTATACGTAAATATATTTCAAAAAAAAAATACTAAAATCATGTATGTACAGGGTGGGCCATCTGTTGGTTTGTTTGTTAATTGCATTTTATTCGCTGGCCCTACAGGCCCGTATGGCGCATCGATGTTCCCGGTGACTCGTCGATACTGGCCTCAACTATATTTTTTTCACATAACGACTATTTTCATAGTGCGCCTGTACCACTTTTACGCCTTGTGCGGTTGTTCAACGATCCATGTCAAAAATAAAATTTTTTTTTTTAAATTTACTAGTTTTAAACGTGACATATGTCCAAGAGCATCCACTCTGGACGGGTATGTTCCGAATTCTGAGCGTTTAACAACCAAAATAACAGAAGGCCCACCCTATATTAAAAAATGTTTACCTTATGCTTAAGAGATGCATTTCCAATAATTTTATGCAAATTCATTTCTATGTGAGATTAATCCATTTATTTCGATAACTTGCTCCGTTGTCCTGTTGTTGAATCACACGGCTTACTCACACTCTATAAAAGTTATCCGTTTTAAAGTGAGATACATCCACACAGAACTTTGCAAAGATATTCCTCTGTTTTTTAAAGAAAAGTATGTGCAGTGTATCTCACTGTCGCACACCTAACAGACCGGTTCCAAAAATTTTTTTTAATTATGCAACTTATATATTTTTTTTGTTTTAATATTTTTCTGTGTTTTCATTAAAGTCATTCGCTTTGGCATTGTTTGTTTATTTATTGTTGCTGTTACTGTTGTTATTTTTCTGGCGCATTGGTCAAAAAAATGCAAATTTTCCAGCTGGTTTACTTTGTGTTATCATGCGTTCAACAATGCAAAAATCAAAGCCGGTCTGTTAAAAATTCAAAATAATATTGACCATAAGGGGTTTGGGTAAAATTAAAAAAAAAATAAATAAACATTTTTTCGAGGTATGTACTATATGTATATGCTAAGAAAATTTTTAAAGGGTTTAATGTTTCACGGTGAGGTCATATAGAAAATGTACAGCTTTGATTTTGATTTGTTAAAAAATGTATTTTGCATAAGGCTTATTAAGTATGTATTAATACACTAAAAAAAATACATGATCCTACATTGATACTCATTTCGAAGCATAAATTTACTCATCATTAATCTTAAAAATAAAATCAACTTTTAGAAGTATATGATTGGCTTTGGTAAATAAAATTTATGTGATTTTTAAACAATTGTTGTTTTACAACAACGAAACGGAAAACGAAAACGAATAAAATGTTCGAATTCCTTTCGATTTCACATTTTGATGAACAACCACTCATTTTTTTCGCAATCGATCAGGCTTTAAGAGCCATGAATAAAACTACACGAACATTTTTTTTTAAATATACGTTCGAGATAGAATTTTTCTCAAAATTTGCAAAAAATTACGAAAAATTTCGTAAATTTGGCAATAATATGTTTCAAGCTTAATCGTAAAAAAATGATCAAAATCAGTTTAGTATAACCAGAGATATTTGCTGTTAAGTAAAGATACTTTTTTTTAATTTCGAAAAATAGTTTTTCGACATATCTCGAGATCTGTTCCATTAAAAAATTGTTTGACTTCATTTTTGATTTTAAAATGTCATTATACTATGGAAACGACTAAGGATACCGTCTTAGGATACCAAAATTTTTATATATATATATATATTTTCAGAACTAATTTTTGGCATAAGTTCACATGTGTGAGTATGTGACATCGCAAATCGATAATTGATAGGTGTGACAGGGTTGATGTGTTGCCCACAAAAATTAATTAATTAAAATATAAGTATTGCTGCTATAGCTTAAATATTTTTTAAATTGATTTGAATGACAGGATAATAAAGTATCATACTAGCATTATTTTAATCAAACTAAAATGTTAACGATATAAAGTAATCGAAAAATGCAGAGCTGTGGCAGCAATGTAAAGGTAATTTGATAATGCATCGAATTACTCTTTTCGAAATCGACAGCAAACAATTTGAAAACAGCAGCACACGAAACGTAAACGAAAAAAACATAATTAATTTAGTAATTCTAAATTTATTTAGTAATATTTATTCGTTTTCGTTTTGTGAAATTCGTTTTTTCTTCACTCTTCAGGTGCTAGATGAAACTTATTTTAAAACCACAATTTTTAAGCGCCTTCCTTGCATTGTTGCAAAGTCGGTGATTCTTGATGAATCTTCCTGAAATTACTTTAAATAATAAAATAGATTAACCGAAATATTTTTCATATTTCGAGTATAATACTAGCATATATTTAATCATCCACAGTAAAGCTACATAAACTTTTTAATGTTAAAGAATATAAACAATTGAATTTTCAAAACATTTAGAGTAGTTGGAGGAAATGTTTTTAAACGACTTTGGCTACCTTTCAATTCATAACGAGCAGTATTGAGAAATTGTAAAAATTAAGATTATAAAAACGTCTACCTCTTGTTCTTCATGCAATAAAAATTAAAACAAACCAATATTTAAGGGTGGCAGAATACTCTGTAACTTAACCTAGGTAAGCTATTAGATAGCATAGAGAAGGAGACGGCGAAGACTTCCAAAGTTACTTTCAATATGGTCAGAAGTATTATTATTATTATATTAAAGAAATTGGACATGCCATTGTCCGTCCGTATATCTACTGTGATCAAATTGAAAGGCGTATTTTCTTATATTTTCAAAATCTTTATTTATTTATCTAAATCTATTTCATCCCCATCAAAGTAATCCCCTTACGCTGCAATTCACTTATGCCAACGAATTTTCCAGTTGTCATAGCACTTGGCAAAGTCCTCCTTCGAAATGGCCTTTTGAGCCTTCTGCGATGCAGCTTTTATTATCTCAATCGAGTCAAAACGGTTTCCCCGGTGCGGTCTCTTGAGTTTGCTGAATAGTAGAAGTCAGAAGTAACACGGAGCCAATAAGCAGGTTGCGGAACGAATGGTTTTTGGCGAAATGCTCAAGAAGAACCAGTGCCGTGTGAGATGACGCATTATCGTATCATGGAAAGTAGTTTGGATTAACTATGTGTAGTAAAAAAAATCGTTCGATTGATACCAAATATGATTATAATCGGATGGGTTAGTATTTAAGGAGACCTGAGGTCGAAACACCTCGACTTTTTTAAAGTTTAGACCACTCTACACAAAGATGATTGTCATGTCTACCAAAGAATTTATTCTCAACTTTCAATAAGTATTGAGTAAACTCTATATTCGTACCAACATTTTGCATAAATCCACCTGGTATCCCGCATCAAACCCTTTTTAAAGTTGCTCCAATTGAATAAAACAACAGCACCAATGGCTTTAAAACTTACAAGCACACTCCACAGGACACCTAACAACAACAACAACAACAAACCATTAATATAATTGTATAAATTTCATAAATTAACCAATAAAACCAACAATTATTTTAATACACGTGGTTGTTTGTTTTAATTGACATATTTTACATACACATCGAGTTCCAGTTCCAGTTCCAGCTGCACTCCCAGGCCACGGACCACTTACTGTTTACCATGTCATGTGCGTAAAATTTTAAAATTCAATAATAAAATATATAAAATTTTCATGAACTGCTATGGTAGAATGTGGGTGGGCAGCGCAGCGTGAAAAGTGCTGATGAACTTGCCAAGAAAAACTTTTAAAAGAAAACTTTGGTCATAATGGTGCAAAAACAAAAAAAAAGGAGGAAAGCCAGTAAAGAGCAACTTGCAAGCGGCAACTAAAAATCGCTTCATTCTAATTACTTCCTTGAGAGGGGTAGTGCTAGAGCAAAGAAGCGGTTCCAAGACTGTCAGAGCCTGTGCGCCGCGAGCCGCAGGACTACTTCCGTTGCAGCCTCGACACATTTCAGTTGGAACAGTGTTGGTAGTGGCCAGCAGCAACGCCATGGCCTGGCTCGGCACATAAAACAATCGTTTCGTAATAAAGATGAAAATTTTATTAAAAGATGTCGGAAACAGATGTCGCCGCCCCGTGACTGGGACTGGAACTGTGACTGTGACTGTGTGTGTGTGTGTGTGTGTGTGTGTGTGTGCAACCAACCAACACACACTTTATAATCTTTTATCGCATTTTTTCTACTTGGTTGACACAAAAAGCGTATTTATGCGACTGTTAACGTTATGAAAAGCCCATAATTTGCCAAACACCCCCAGCAGCAGAGAAGCCAGAGCCAGCACAAGCCTCATCCAGCTCCAGTTTCAGTTCAGTCACACAGCCGGCGTATAATAAAAATAATAAACGTTCTGTGAAAATCGATAGCAAACAGAGTTTGGATTATTTTTTTCTTTTTTCGTCTTTCATCTTGTGTCGGGGTACTATTGGGACTATATACATATATGAGTATATATATCGCACAGCTGATATCGACAGTTGACTTGGCTCGATTTGCAGCTCATTGAGTTTTTCTACATGGCCTCATATCGTTGTCGTTCGCGTTCTCTTCCTCGTCGTCGTCGTCGTCGTCGTCATCCTGATTGTCGAGTGCCGTGTATAAATGTTTGCACTTTATTATATTGCTAGCCCACGCCCGTATAACCATAACCATGTACATACTCACTCAAACTCATAGCTTTACTTATATGTACTCATACCTAGACCTCAATTTTCCCACTCCTCCGGACAGCTTGTGACATTTTACCTTCCTTTTTTTTTTTTTTTTTTTGTAGCTCTTCTCAATGGCATTGGCTTTTGATATTCTTGCCGCTTTTTTTTTGTTGTTGTTGTAGATGACTGTGTATGGCGTTCCAATACACACGATAATGATATCATACTTATAATGATGTGGCTGTCAATTACATGTCGGCCAGATACTGTTGAAACCTCTGTAGAATTTAACTTCAGGTAAGCCTAGAGTTGACAAAGTCTTTGGTACGTGAGTTGGTAAGCTGTCATTGCAAAGGGCTGCAAATAAAAGAGTTGGGTTGGGTTAGGTTTCAACAGTGTTGCAAACTGAAAGTATCAGGAAGTCAGGAAGTGGCGAAGATTTTAACTAATCGGGGTTAAAAAAGCTTATCTTTTTAGCTATATTATTGCTCTGGAGGCATCAATTCCTGAGGTTTCTTGTCACTGCTTCCAGCCAGTCTCTATGTCAGCTACGGCTAGTAGCCAGATTCCTTTCTCTAGATAGAGCTTCACAATTCTTAAGAAGGTACTGCGAGGAATTTTCTTCAAGTTAAAAAATCGCACAGGGCTTACAGTAAGTACTGATCAGCTTGGTCAGTACCCCTTTCGTTCGACAAAGTTCAATGTAAGGCAGTTTTTGCCCATTTTAGAGATTTTTTAGATTTTCTGTTTTAAGAACAGATTTAAGTGGTTGAAAAAATTCAATAGTTCAAATTTGACAGATTTGCTAAAGACAAAATTTCCAGTTCGATTGGTCCACGACTTCAGTCCATTTCCCTTATAAGTGTTGTAAAATGTTATACAATTAATGGGCCTCCACACCCTGTGTGATACAACCGCCAACTTGGATACAGCCTTCAATATTAACTTTGATCTAATGACGCTAGAAGGCTAAAATCTTCATTCCATTTCCATTATAATAGCAAAAATTTTATAAAATGTTGCCCTCATACGTCCTTCCGGATTTGTTTTTAGCACAGTTCGAAAAATTTTGTTAAGACGTTAAAATTTAGAATATTCATTAAAATCTAAAAACCACATTTTTATTCTCCTTATAATGGGCTTCATGCACAGTTCGAAAAATTTAGTTAAGAGGTTAAAATTTAGAACATTCTTTAAAATCTAAAAAAAAAATGTGTTCTCCTTATAATAGGCTTCAAGCACAGTTCGAAAAATTTACCTTAGGTTAAAATTTAGAACATTAATTAAAATCTTATAAAAAATTGTTATTCTACTTATAATAGCAAAGGCTGATTAAAATTAGGGGACTCCGCCCCCATATGCTTCATACAGCCTTCGATATTTCAAGCACAGTGGTTAGAAATCCCGATTTACTGGCATAAATTCAAAAAAAGTCGCTGGAGGATAAAATTTGCCACATATGCTAAAATCTAAAGACACAATTTTCAGACTATACCCAATTCTGTTTTTGAACGGTCTTTTTTTAAACGATTTTGAAATAACACGGTCTAGAAAAAAAATTGTTTACTGAATTTCATTCGATTTCACAAGATTCAAAAAATTCAAATTTGATCGAAATATTAAAGAAAAATATTTTGAATAACCTAATCTTTTAGAAATTTAGTTAGGGAATTCCTCTTTCTAATTTATTTTCATAGCACTTTAAGTATTTAATTAATTTATTTTTTACGTGGTTTTTTCTGGAACGTATCTACCATGTAAAAAAAATCAGTTGTAATTGATTCAAGACTTTCCTCTTACCCTTCCCTTATAATAGCAAAAACGCAAAAAATGCACCTCCTCATTCTGCCTTCTATATTGAATTCGAGATATTCCACTCTTAACTGGCTTAGAAATCCAATATGTTGTTCATCAGTAACTCACTTTTTCTCTTTGATAGCCAAATAATGTCATCCAATACCAATAGTTATGTTAGTTTATCGAGGAGCCTATCTTAGCGATTGTATCATACACCCAAATGAAAACTTTGGTAGGGTGTATTTCACAACATTTCGATAATGACATGCTTGGTGTCGCAATTCAAGTTTATCGCCTTTTATGTGGCTCTGAATTTTGAAATCTTGTTTGAAACGATACAGGATATCGACTCTATTTCAATTAAAATTACACCGAATTCAGCTCAAAATATTTATATTTATGTAGGTACAAAATCGGAAATCGAATAAAATTTGCGTTTTACTTAAATCCGACAAGGAAACGCTTTACTCTCATCTAATTTTTTCGAACCCTCATTCGGAACACTATCTTCTCATAGGTCCCTTAAAAATAGATTCGTATCTACCAAAACTAGCAAACAAAATTTCACATCTTCTGCCCTTCTTATCAGCATCAATTTTATTTTTTTAAATATTTTATTAAAATAATATTAAACATAAGGACTCGTACCAGCTCACTTCGACACACTATCTTTTGCCAAATTAATATATAATCGACACCCAAGTGCATCTCCTATGCAAAAATTTGGTAAAAAAATAAAAGGTTTCCAGTCCAATTAGAAAATATCAGCATTATTAAAAGTAACCACTTTTTGCCGATACATAAAAGCATTCAAAAAGGCTTTCCGAAATACACAAACAACGCTCTCCTAAGAGCATTCATTCAACTTTTATCCATTATACGTATTATTCCAAGCAATCTCACTAAAAATGGCTACTTAATTCGCTTTATTATGATGATACCACACAACACTCATAATAACCCATAACAAAAACCCAGCCCACAAAAAAGCCTTAACTTAATTCGGGTATAATACTAAAACAAAGCTTGAAAATCATTTACATATTTCCAATTCAGCAAACACTTTTGGCTGCAAAACACTGCCAAAAATTTTGTGCTGAAAAACAATTAAAACTTTGTCTTTAACACTTGCCCTAACAATGTCGAAAGCACCACCTCTCTCCGCCAGTTTCTCCTGCCCCAGCCACCCACAACAACAATAATAATAAAAGCCTGCGACCTTTTTCATTTGTCAAAGAGCGCGCCTCGTTGTGACAGATAATGCCGAGTTTTTGGTATGGATATGTATATGGCGCTGGCAAACTGAGAGCTGCCATTGCACATTCAACCCACTTATCAAATAATTGTCCTCATATTATGACAACTACAAAGAGTCGCACACACACACACATGCATGCATATGAGGCAGTGACAGGCGTAAGGACAAAATCTGAATCTGCTTAAACTGCGCAAACAGCGCCAAAAATCTAAAGCCAAACCCCAAAACCAAGTCATGCTTATAAAGTCAGGCAGCCAATGTTGGTGCCAAATAAAAATGTAAGGATCCCAAATGCACACACACACACACAGCAACATAGACCAGACACAGACAGCGCTGAATCCTTGAATCCTTTGCATAAATGATGATGGCATACGGCATGATGAGAACTTTTAATCATTATTATCACATATTTATACGCTTATATGAGCATGTTTTATGTACTACTTGCTTCGATTTGACGCCAACAGAGCGCGGGCAGCGGCAGGATGCAGCATTATCCTTTGAGCACTGCCGCACACTGAGGCGTGCTTCATATGAAAGCAAAAAGCCACAAATGGCAGCGCAAAAAGCAAGCAAAACAAAGCCCAGCACAAATACAAACAAACAAACACATGTACAGGATAGAGAGACGCAAACAAACACACAGTTACTCACACACACTGTGCCACTGTGCTCTTTGTTATCCTTATTCTTATTGTTGCCATGAGAGTGCTCGTTTATGAGTGAGACCACGCCCCAACAACAATAGCAAGAACAACCACTTGCACTTTTCGTTGCTCACTAAAGCCGCAACAGGGGTTGCTTTTCTCCGCAAACCGAGACTCTATGTATCTCAATGTGTGTGAGTGTGTGTGTGTGCGTCTAGCTACAATAGCACACAATAAAAGTCAGCAGGACACACTAGCACACACGCACACACACGCAAATAGCTCACAGAGAGTGCTTCTAAGCTTATATACTTGTACAACCAAAAGACGCCACTTGCTATATACTCAACTCAATCTGCTATGGAGAGAAGACATTTAAGGTACTACGGGGCGTATGCGTGTGCTGAGTGCCGGCATGTACAAGTAAATAAGTCATCATTGTCGATTGTCGTCATCAACGCGCCGTGGACAACTAATTTGCGGTCATAATAAAAGTTAATCTACTGACTCTTGGCATTACTTGCTTGTTTAGCTGCTGCTTCAGCTTAGATCTCCGCCAGGGCTGCAACAAATTGCCAAGAGTTGGGCACCCTGGCAATGGGTTTTGGTAATGGAAATGGCCAAATTTGGGTTAGTTAGTGAGAGTACTACAGCTAGTATGTGAGTGTAGGCTAATCTGAACAGTAGCTCTGATTGCTGATAGTAGGAATATATCGATAGTAGAAACCAATATTTCGATATGTTTGGTCGATATACTATTTTACAGCTATATT
Source organism: Chymomyza fuscimana (assembly GCA_949987675.1). Taxonomy (NCBI): domain Eukaryota; kingdom Metazoa; phylum Arthropoda; class Insecta; order Diptera; family Drosophilidae; genus Chymomyza; species Chymomyza fuscimana. The sequence continues at coordinate 5,902,350 of OX465089.1, forward strand.
GCTGAAACCGACTTGTTTTCTTAAATTGTTTCGATTTAAATATATTTTTTTTGCGAAATTTTCCTGCGCATGGATGATATGTATTTATTAAAAGATCTACATTAAAAGATGGCGTACGTTAAAGTCGGGCGCGGACGACTTTGGGATACCCTGTACCACTGCTTGCAATCAAATCCGGTAAATTGCTAAAGAACACCAAAAGACATTTGATTGCCAAATTAGATTATGATACCTTCATAAACAACCAAAAACAGACGAATTTTTAATCAAAAACTTTTTTTCGACCGATCGGCCCTATGGGAGCTATATGATATAGTCAACCGATTTTGATAAAATTTGGTACAGTGTTGAAGATCTCTAAAAAACTTCTTAATGCCAAATGTGGTTACGGTATGTTCACAAATAAACGAAACACAACGAATTTTGTACAAAACACGATTTTTTGACCGATTGGTCCTATGGGAGCTATATGATATAGTCAACTGATTTTGATCAAATTTGGTATAGTGCTTGAGAACTCTAAAAAACTTCTTAATGCCAAATTTGGTTACAATATCTTCACAAACAAACGAAACACAACGAATTTTGTACAAAAAACAAATTTTCGACCGATCGATCCTATGGGACCTATATGATACATATAGTCAACCGATTTTGATAAAATTTGGTACAGTGCTGGGGGTTTCTAAAAAACTTCCGATTGCCAAATTTGGTTATGATATCTTCATAATCAAACGAATTATCCATCTAAAACTTTTGGTTTTTTTCGAGGTCCTCTGAAACACCCCTATGGGAGCTATATAATGTAGTCCCGATATCAAAAAAAAAAAAATAAACTTGTCTCCTATGGAGTAATAAGGGATCTTATCTGAAAGTTTGGTTGCTCTAGCTCTTACCATCTCTGAGATCTAGGCGTTCATACGGACAGACGGACAGACGGTCAGACGGACAGACGGTCAGGCGGACAGACGGACATGGGTATATCGACTTCTCTAGTCACTCTGATCATACTTTAGGTATCTTTGGGGGGTCTCCGACTTCTCCTTCTGTACGTTACATACATTTTCGGCTTGCACAAACACAATATACCCTTTGTACCATACGGTACAGGGTATAAAAATATGGACGCAGACTGAGAAGTCATTTTTGAAAGAAAAATATTTTGATTTACCACGCCTTTTCTTTTTACTTTTCATAAATCTTAAATTCTTTCGACCTTACGGGTACAGAGTATGTTCTGCAGCTTTTTTAAGCCCCCACTATTTTTCAAGATATTCGAAATTGCAAATAAAATTTTTAAACTTATTAAAAAAATAAATGAGAATAATGATAACGAAAATAATAAACGAAACAAAACGTACGCGAAATTATAATTTTTTTAATTTCTTCGATTTCTTCGGAAATATATGAAAGAGTTTGGATTCCAAAAGAAACTTTTTGTACCTACAGCACTAAAACTAAAGAATATTGTCAAGTATTTTAAAATAGTAGGCGTGTAAAATAACAAAATTTGTTTTTTTTTAAATTATCTGCTTCTTGATTTGAACCCATTATTCTCACATAAATCACGAAAAGAGACCCATTAATATTAGAAAGCCGGAAATTTTGTAAAAGACTATAAACTGTAGTTCCCTGTTCTCTTTGAATAGTTATTAATAGAGATCCCTATGCCCCGCCCAGGGGCGACTGATAAAAATTGTCAGTCAGGGAATTATTATTATTATATGGAAACAGCAACCCAGATTAATTTTTCCAACTTTTTTTATGTTTTTCTTTGTATTTATATCACATGGGAAAAGTTTTTTTAGAACAATTTAAAAAAGGTCTAAAGGTGAATATTTTATTTAAGCTTTTAAAAGCGTAAAAAGAACAAATCTAAGCAAAAAGAAAAAAAGTTTATAAAAAGTTATACACAACGATTTGTATTGATAAAATCTTAAAAATATATTTGCAGTCTGGAGTATTGTGACTCACTTAAGCCTACTTCGTTAATTACCTGATAAATCAATATGTCTGCACTCCAACTATATTTAAAAAAATTATATTCGTAATCTCGCACTAATCGTTTTCAAAAAATATTTAAAAAAAAAAAACACAGCTAATAATGTGAGATTTTATAAATTTAAATAAAATTTATATTTTCATATATAGCGCAGCAAAAGCTACACAATTTAAAAGTTTTTGGCTATCTTTTGATTATCTTAGTTTTTTGTACCATTTTTCATAAATCCAAAATAAACCAAAAATGCATACAAAATTAAAAGTGTTTAAAATAGTGCAATATATAATATTTTTTAAAGAACTACCCAAAGAAATAATTAATTTTTATTTTTATTTTATATGAAAAATTGTTTTATTTTTATTTTAAAAACTATTTTACTTTTATTTTGTATGAAAAATTTTATTTTATCATAAAAATATAAATTATGAAATAATAATTACACCTTACACCAATAAAAAAAAAGTTATTGGCATAACAAAATCATTTTTTTGATATAAATTAAAAATACAAAATTAATCTATTTTTGGGTATACCTTTCAAAATCAATATATATTCTTACTTGTTACTTTCTTCTAAAACATTAAAAAATAAAAAAAAATATTGTCAAATTTTTATTTTATAAATTGAAAACTAAAGTTATTGCGTAGTTTTTATTTTGAAAATAAAAATGGAATTCAAATATCTTTCAAAAAACTTGTACCCTTCAACAACTTTCTATTGATGGCTAACATGTTCTTGAAGAATGAATGTTACGGATGAATGGAAATGTAAAATTTTACTTAAAAATTTTTTGAACCAAGCGGCGATTACAATGGTCGGCATATTTTTCTGATCTACATTTCAATACCTTTCTATCAATAAAGGATCAATATTAAGAATCCCACAAAATAAACAAGTTTCAAGTTTTTCAAACTGAGAAAATTTCCATTTTACTTGAGAATCCACGGATTTAGTATATTTCAAAAACCTGCTTATTTCTGGCTTTGCGCACTAGAGTAAAAAAAAACTTACTTCAATCAAGATACATAAATATATAAGATACATAAATTAAATGATAAAATATTTTTTTACCAAAATGCCTATAAATATAAATTTCATAATTCTTTTATCGCTTTCTGTAGGGTTGATATTACACTTATTAAATCTTTTTGAGTACCCCATTGATAATAAAAAAAAAGAATACCAAAAAAATTAAACCCACTGTGCACAAAAATCCAATAAGAATTAAAAACAAAAACACAAAATGGAGGCAAAACAAACACTCACACACACACACACGCACACACTCATATAGAGCAAGCGTAACAGTTCAAGGCAGCGACGTCAGCGTCGACGTTGCCATACAAAACAAGAAAATTAAATTTTTATTGTTTTCACACAAATAAAATCAAATAAAAAGCGTACAACAATAACAGCGCCAACCAGGAAGGTAAAAGGACTCTGCTCGAGCACACGGTGGCATTTTAGCGAGACAGTTGGCAGTACATAAGGCTGACGTCACGTGCCACATAAAGCACGAACAACGACTGGGCAGGAGAAACAGACCAACCACCGCCGAGCAACCCCTAACTGGCGCAGCCCCTGCGTTATCACTGCAGCAGCAGCAGCAGCAAAGGACTCAGAACTCAGGACTCGCCTGGTCCTGGCACGGCCAGAGCCGCTGCGGCTGCTGTTCGTTCAGTTTGATTTTAGCACTCGACGCGTACGCGACGCGCAGCACGCGAGAGACGAGTGACGAGCGAGAGACACACACAGAGAAAATATTAACGTGCGCAAAGCCGAGTGCATCCAAATACCGTTAGAACGCTGCGGCTAATCTTCAGCTGTGGCCATGTCAACCGCGTTTCTAATGGACAGTCTTTTGCATGCACAACGCCAAAGTTATAGTGACCAGCAGCTAAAGACAAGCTTAAGCCAAATGTTGCTCAGTCGCAGCACTGCCGAGGAGGCGGCGGCGGCGGCGGCTTCGGGTAATTATGCCGCCGCCGGCGTGGAGCGTGATGTGGCGGAGCGCCTGGACTTGTGCTGCACCAGCTGTAGCGCCAGTGGTGTTGGCTATAAGCGCAAATGTGATAAGTGTCGTGAAAATAGTGCCGAAAGTGCGGACAGTATTGAGGAAATGGACGAGGATGATGAAGACGATGAAGAGGATGAAATTGTTGCCGATGTTGCCAGTGTGGAGCACGATGAGGATATGGATGAAGACTTGGCGGACGATGTGGAACTGATCAATGTGGAACTTGAGGAGCGACGACGTGTTGGCGCCACAGCAATCAAATTGCCCAAAGTGGAGCCCAAGGACTCGAGCACTGCGCCAACCACCACAATACTCAAGGATAACAATACCAAGCCCATTTTAAAGTTCAGCGTCTCAGCTATACTGGGGGATACGCGTGAAGGTGTGCGCGTTAGAAATGGTAAGCGAATGTTAAGAGAAGACTCCTGCAGCTCTTAGAATTTCAATCAGACCTTTGCCACATTGCAATTCCGATTCCGTATGATCCAATCTAAGGCATTGTTATTAATCCATGCCCGAAACAAGCCTGAATGTTTGGGACACGCTTTACTTTGCATTGACGTCAGAAATTTGTTCCATTTTAAAACCTGGTTCACCTTGGTTAAGTGTCTTAGAAAAGGTAAAATCTATAAGCAAGCATAATTTCTTAATCACAATCTTAAAAATCTTCTAAAGTACGAGAGTAAACTTGGAAAGCACTTAATCTTATTAAGTTTCACCCCGAATCTCTAAACGGTTTTGCCATATGATTTATTTTAAATCTCTTGCAAAACCCGTCGGTCAAAAATTTTCATAACAGAGCAATTCCAACACTTTTATAAATATTTTTGAAGTTTGTTTAAAAGAGATTTCCGATTTTGAACGAAATTTCTTACGAAAATAAAAGCAAAGCCGTCTCTAAATATCAAAAACTTTTCTAACATATTTTCAACGCTTTATTTTTTTAATTTGGTTAAACGAGTTTTCTGGCACAACCCAACAACATTTAAATGCTTTTGAAGGACCGATTTTTCAAGAAATTTCCCATAAAAATAAGGCAAAGTCGTCTATAAACTTTCAAAATTTTCGTAACATATTTCCAACGCTTTTTTTTCATTTAAATGTAAAATAAGGCAAACGCGTTTTTAAACTTCAAATATGTTCATAACATATTTTCCAAACTTTTATGAATATTTTTGAAATTTGGTTAAAAGAGATTTCTGGCACAACTCTACAACATATAAATGCTTTTGAACGAAAGATTTTTCAAGCGATTTCTCATGAAAATAAAAACTATCTCTAAACTTTAAAAGTATTTAGATATCTTTTTTGAAATCTCAACATTTGAAGCAAAGACGTCTACATTTTTTATACGATCTCCACATTATTATTATTTTTATATTATGTAAATTGGGATGTATAAAAATTATATTGGCTTTATATAAAATCTCTTTTTGGCATGAAAAAAAAGCCAACTTATAATTTTAATTTTTAGAAAAACATAACTCAAAAATAGTTTCATGAAAACAATTAGCGATGTGCCAGAAATCTCGTTCAACCGAGTTTTAACTACCCAGTACCCACCTGTTAGGTCGCCAGATACCTCTTTCAATCAAATTTCAACACAAAAGCAATCTGAATAATTGCAGAAATATCCCTAAAATCGTTAAAAATCTGACATTTTAGCTTTTAGCCCAAGCCTTTTTTGATCAAATGAGCAAATGAGTGAGAAAAATCATCTTAAAGCCTTCGAAGAATAGGTTTATTAAAAGGATCACATTCATAAGACGTTCCTAAAGGCCCATAAAAAAAAATATCCCAAAAAAAGGAATTTTTTTGTTTATATGAAGTTTTGAAGTTTGGGTCGGAATTTTTGCGTGCTGCGTATGGCCCTTAAAGGTTTACTATATTTTTTGTTTGAGTCATACCAATATAAGCAAATAACTAGATATGTTTATAATCTCAATGTCAGTACTCAATCTGAAAGGAATTAGGAATTATCTCAAGATTATTACAATTAGACTTCTTTACCTACTAACTTTCTGTTGGCCTCTTTCTGAAATCTTCTGTTAGTTTGAAAAAATTTTGTAAGCTAAGAATATTTCCATTCCAATGTATACGCAACAGCCTTTCCCTGATGATTCAAAGATTTTGGCCTCTTTAACAGATTTTGGCACAACGAGTACTTAGGTAGATTTCGTGGAGAAGTCATCATTATTATAATTTACTATTCCTAAGTCTCTGACCCATTTTTAAGGTAAAATGATTGACACATCTTTCGGAATAACCTCTTACCCAATCACTTTGTAGTTTCTACACTTAATAATATTATTCTATTATCAATTCCAAGTATCAAATTCTAAATTGGAAAATTCCCCTGATTGTTATAAATTCAGCTTTAGATTCAAATTAAATACGCAATAAACGCGGCTTGGCAATTAATTTGCCGTGCCTAATACCAAACATAAACAATACCTGGAAACAGTTTCAATGCAAAAGCTGAAAGAAAAACAATTTTTACAATCGAGATGAGAAAAAGTTTCTAACAATAGAGGATACAAGGTAACTTCAATTTTGTTTTGCCTACCGGCTTTATGCTCTCTTTTTTTTATGAGTCCATGTTTATAGCCCCCCACCCTTAGGAACGCACATCCTTTAATCCCCTCAAGGCAGCCAGCCAGCCAGCCAGCCAGCCAGCTTGCAGGCTGTAAAAACACAACCAGACCTAATCATGTTTAAATTATTGAGCGAGCATGATGATGAGTCCAATAAATCCGGTAGCAAATCCTGCCCATTACAAATGCTGCGCATAACCAGTTCCAGTTTTAGCTGCGAACTGTTTCCAGTGCGCTTGCGCGTGCTGCTTTGTGGCATGCTACACGGAGGGTTGCCACAGAGCTGCATTAAAATAAAAAAAAAAAGTAGGCGGAACAAATCGGCTATCAGTCAATGTAACTGCTTTGGATTCTGTATCTGTGTCGCCGTTTTTAACGTTTTGTGGCTTAGAACTGATCCTTTTTTAGCATGTGAATACCAATTGGCAATTGCTTTGTCGTTGTATCTTTTTGTTGTGGGGATTGTGGGATTTTAATTGTCATGTGATTAGTTTATGTGTTTCTCGTATTATTTCTTTTTATTAATGAGTGGGCTGTTTCAGATACTTTTTTATGTTTTTTTATGGATTTTTTTGTTTGCAATGAGTCCACAGTTTGTGCAATTGATTTTATGGCAGACACGTGTCTGTGGTCATTGTTGGGTGTGAGTTGTGCATGTTTTGAGGTTAAATCTATAGTAAGTGTTTGACAATGGAACAATAACTGTCATTTACACCTATAGTGAACTAGTTGTCAGATACAATCTATAGCTACTTCTTGTACCGAGTTCACACCACTTTCGCATAACATTTTATTAATTCAGAGCATAACTATTTTATTGTTTGGAAATAATATTACCATTAACAAACCAAGCGTCATTTCCGAAGTAATTTGCTGCGTAGAAAATACGATTAAAAAATTTTACGTATCTATGTCATATCTTTAAAGTATGGTTCCAGTACGGACGAGATACTAAATAACACAGGTCAACATGGTTTAGTTGTTTGAAAGCTAAGGATCATTCCCGAAGTAATTTGCTGCCTAGAATCCGAATCCGATATCAGAATTGGCTCATAACGTCAAGATTTTGAGATATTTGAGGTTATGTACACGAAAAATGGCGTTTTTTCCTACTTTTGAGGTTATGTACAGGGTGCAAAAAATTTGTGATCTGTCACTCCAGTTAGATCATTTAGTACCACTCTTACCCTTTAATTTAAGAGTTCAAGAGATCAAATTTTTTTCGCACAGTTATGGCTATTCGAAGTTACGCCGTTTTTCGGGTACATAACCTCAAATATCTCCTGACGTGATGGCCAATTCTGACACCGGATTCGGATTCTACGCAGCAAATTACTTCGGAAATGACCCTTAGCTTTCAAACAACTAAACCATGTTGACCTGTGTTATTTAGTATCTCGTCCGTACTGGAACCATACTTTAAAGATATGACATAGATATGTACAATTTTATAGTCGTATTTTTTTTTGGCTTTAAATGTATTTTGTGGATGCATGTATTAATTTATTTTTAAAATATTAAATCTTATAATGCTGAGACATTAACTGCCTTATCAAATCTCATTTGAAATATAATCTTAATATTGGCTGTTCGTTGAAATTAAATGATGGATCTTGATTGGTTCTACGATATTTTGAAAACACAAAAAAAAGCTTTTATATAAAACTTTCAAGAAAGTGTATCTAACAATTTAAAATTTATGATTTATTTATTTTCCACATATTAAATATTGATATTGATATTAACTTACTTTTGAAATGCTATTTGAGATGTTATCTTACTTTTGGCTGTTGCTTGAAATTAAATTATGGATCTATGTAGGTTCAACAATGTTTTTACACAGAATGTATCTTACAATTAAAAATCTTAATAGCTATAAAAGACAAGTGACAAGATTTGCCATTAATCAGAAATTAGTATTTTCTGTAAAAAAATATTTATTTTTTTTTCATTAATTTTTTAAGCATAATATCAATGAAAGCTGTAAATAAAATGGTTTCCTTCACCAAGGAAGCCCATTTCTCAGATATATTAAAGTTTTATATTTTATACTTTTAAAAATTGTCTATGCCTTAAGATCTAGAGAATATGGAAAATATACAAAATTTAAGATGAAAGTTGTCGCATATTCAAATATCAACTCCAATTTTTTTTAAAAGTACTTAAAATCTCAAAAAAAAAAATTAGAGCATAACCCCATCGACCTTTTTTTTAACTTTTAATTTTTTACATTATGCCCAAAAACATTTTTAAAGCGCATTGTATAAAACAGCCAAATTTTAGATCAGATGTTCAGTCTCTTATGCTAGTAAAAGTTCTAATTAACCATATTTACGTTAAAATTATAAAAAATTCCGAAGTTAAAGCAGCATAAACTTAAACCATGGCTTAATGTTCCCATCCCATGCTCGATTATATGTCTCAAATTTTTACGATTCTGGGGCTAAAAGAATTTAATTTTAAAAAATTTATTATTTTGAGTTGTAACACATACTGCCTCGCAAAAAATCGATTTTCCATTTTGAAGGTCGAACTATGTTTTACATTGGCTTCAGGCCCGCTGAATTCGATTCTATGGTCCACAAAAACCCATAAACTGAGATATTATGAAGGTTATCTAGAACACTGTATTGCTTTTTTTTTAAATTCAGAATCGGATTCAGCGATAATCCGAGTCCGAACTTCAAAAAAAAAAAAAAAAAAAACATGCAATACAGGGTTCTAGAAATGGCCCTGTTTCTACGATTTTTGTCCCGAAAGTGTTCGGACTAAACCTAACCTACCTAGACTGAGAAACGAAGTGCAAATTTGTTGAGCGAGCTGTTAAGTGGGCATCCTCAAAGCTTTTCCATAGATTCTATTGTAGGAAGCGTAACCTGTCGTTACCTGTCACCTGTTCTACGATGACTCATTACATAGAGATCTGAGCTCCCACACGATCAACAAGTTTCAGTGAAACATTTTAATGGAGTATGGAATTTACTTAGTATTTGGTATATAATTAGACTATTATATTTATATGTTATATAAGTATATATAACTACTATATTTTTAAATACAATCAAATTTAAAAACAAAAAAATATTTGAAAAAAAAAAATTGTAAAAATCTGATTCACCAAGACATAATCTGAATCGCCACCGAAAGATACCCGGTAATGTTGACCATTTCTTTGGGCCCCTTTTATTATATGTTCAGCTAATCAGGCTGGATTGGCGTACAAAACTTTGAAATTTGCGATTCATAAAAATATATGTATTTTTGATTATTTGCTTTATAGAATATGATTTAAAAATTGAAATGAAATTAACTTAAAAAATTATTTATTATTTATTTTTTAATTAAAATATGTTACATAATAATATACTAGACAACAATAGTACTACCAACAATAGTTTACGACTAAAAAAAAAAAAAACAAAACAATAATTCTGAAAATATTTTAGCAGAAAGTTATTAATCTTAAACTATAAATTCTACATAAAAAAATATAAGACATGATTTATGTCATTTTACTTTTTCCAAACCATATATTATGATTTTCAACTCAGAATGCCAAATATTTTAACAGTCTCATCATCTACTCATCAGCCCCTTAGAAAATTACCCCGAACTGCTGTACAGAAAATATTTTTATATATTACATAAATTATCTAATTTGATTAATAGCTATATTTGAGCCTTCTCAAGTTATTAGTTATTCCACACATATGTTTTTCAAGTTTATTAATTAGTACACATTTGATGAGCAACATTTTCCATGTTTAATATCTCAAAGACGTTAACAAACTTCTAACTAATTACAAACTATTTCATATTTATTTAATGACAGCCATAATGAGTAACACACTTTTTGCCTATTAGAAGATAACCACAAATTAACTTTTTGCTACATAAGAACAACAATTGTCATGCCCCAAATGCTGATAGAGTAGGGTGGCGGAAGGGAAGTAGGTTATATAAAAACAATTCACCAAAATGGTGCCGTTTGGCCATATGCAAAAGTCACAAAAGTCGCAAAACCGCCAAAAACAAAACGAACAATTATAACTTAATTTGTACGCTCATTAGGCACATATGTGCCACAGACACATATAGATACACGCACACACGCAGACAAAATGAATACAAAATGGTGAAGACTAGTCACACACACATACAGATATATATGCGCTTATTATGAAAATGGCTGCTCCAAAAACTTTTGCCAAAAAGATTAAACGTGGTATCAAATTGAATGCATGAATTAAAACAATCAAACGCACACACAGACACATATAAGCAAGTGTGTGTATCTGTGTGCTTGCTGTGTGTAGCTGTGTGCGTGAGCGCAAAACTAAAGAGGCGTTAATACGTTAATTGTTTCAGTCTAATCGAATTAAAATCATATCCTGCAGCGTATCTCCGAGAGTGTATGTTTGTGTGTGTATCCATGTGTCTGTTTGTATGTATGGCTGGGTGTTTAATTAGAAAATTAAATTTCCACTGTGTTGCCTGCGCTTTTCCTCCTACTCTACATTAAAAACAAAATCAAAGGAGCAAAACTTTTGTTTGTTTTCCACATGAAGTGAAAACGTCGGCGCCAAGCAACAATGGCGGCAAAGGCGTCTGCTGTCAAGGTGTGTGTGTATCTGTGTGTATGCGTGTGTAACTGTGCGAATATGTGTAAAGTTTTTCATGTGTTGCTGGCAGCCTGGCAGCTGTTTAATTATGCCAAGTTGGCACTTCAAAGCAGCGTTTGGGGCGCTCATCAAGTTGTGGACGGAGATTGAAGGTGACGCGTCGGCAACTTTGATACGTCACCAGGTTAAGGGAGCTCGAGAATTATTAAATGTTTGATGAATACGCCTAGACTATACTTTAAAGTAACATACGCAATAAAGCTTTAGATTGTAGATGGACTTATTTGCAAGAAATACAATACACGCATATTTCTCGAAGTTCCGAAAAATAATCGAAAAAATGGTCTTAACTGGTTTGTACAATGTTTGAGAAACAAGGATCAACCGCTACATCTTTTATCTATCAGCGAGGCTTCTTAACCTTACCAATTTGGAAAAATATTGACCTAATTGGCTGTGCCGGGAAACTTTCTTTTCTAAGACCAAGGTTGTAACCAACTTCTCAAAAAAGTGAAGCCAAGTAAATTTTGATAAAGTTGCCCCTCCGGCAACGCCCTTGTTTAAGACTCGTTAAGTAGCACTACATGACTATTTTGGAAAAAGAAAACAAGTGTACAGAAATATAAAAATCGATCTTAAATTTTTGCAAGATGGATTCTCTGCTTGGTTGATTTGGAACGGCGTTATGAATATATAATCATAGGGCTTAACCACACCTATTGCATTTTCTTCAATTTTTTTTGCTGAAAGCGGATGAGCAATGACATCGTCCTTTTTTGGTCCATTCTTCGTTCTTTTTACCATTATTGAATCTTCCAAGAAAGCAGTACTTATTCAAGCACCCTATGGTGACAGTGCCATTTGTGATAGCTTTAGAGGGAAGTTAGTGTCCTCGATTAGATTCCTAGTCGGAGCAAAAAGCATCTACAAACTTTCTCTTTTTTCGCAATCGCTTTTATTTCCCTCCAACTTTTTCCAAAAGCTTTAATTTCCCCTTCCAGCATCGGGTGCCATGTTGTTCTTGGCCGCCCGCGCCTCCTGCTACCTTGCGGCTTCCAGTCCAACGCTTTTTTTGGAATTTAACCTACTGGTTTGCGTAAGATGTGACCAATATATTTCCATTTGCGACGCCGAAATTGGATCGACACCGACTCCTCCGAATTCGAGTTAGTTCTTGGCCACCGAGGGAAGCCCTCATAGAAAATACTTTATTAATCCGCTATTAAACTCCTTGTAGAACCTCTACAACATCCCGGCTTAGTACTAGATAAAGTTTCAAAGTTTATTCTTTTGGTTACTTACTTCGCTAGACCACGTCCCGCAGGAAGCAATGAAAAAAGTAGGAACCAGACCACATCGCAAGATAATTGAATATGTGGATCTAATTAACGCGGCTCTATGCCTCTAAGTTGCATAGATTTGGTTGGGTCCCATTCAGATCGTAAAGTGTTCAAAAAATTATACAATTTTCAGTTCGCAGAAAATTTATTTATCACCCGATAAGTTTTACTTTCATCATTAATCTCTGATAGAAAGAATATCCTGCTGAGTCAGCTTTCTAAAGTTGCTGATCCGGAAATTTTACGTAGCTACTTCCAATCAATACCGACTCATTCTAAAAATCTTTTTTAGTTGCTTTTATTCTTTATTAACAATTCCGATTTCTCTTACTCCTTTCAGAATTTATGCAACCGCAGCATATTTGGCCTTATCTACAACAAAACTTCATACAACAACACGCACATCAATATCAGCATCAGCATCCTCCACACCTTAGTCCTGCACACCATCATCATCAGCAGCAGCATCAGCAACACCATCAGTCCGTGGCTGGTGGAGCTTTGGGGCATGTATCGCATCATCATCATCATCATCCTCATGCACACTTTCCACATCCCGCATTTCTAACGCATCAGCAGCAACAACATCAACAACACCAACAACAGCAGCACGGCAATAGTTGTCAACCGCAAACCACAGCGACGTCGGCCGCATCGTCGTCACCTGGCAGCACAATTAGTGATAGCGACAACAATCACACTTGCAACAGTGGCAGCAACAACCACAATGGAGGCACTGCCAATGGCCATGATAGTAGACCGCATGAAATCGCTACTGACAACATTGAGGACAACAACAATCGAAGATTAACGCAAGAAAAGCTGCACCAACAGCAACAGCAGCAACAACTGTTGCCAGGACAAGCAACAGTAGGACCACCAACAGTGCCACATAACCATGCGCATGCCACACCCCCACCGCTGCCACTGCCACCAGGGGCACATCCTGGCATAGCCAAACCCATGCCCAGTCGTCCGACGCCCTTTCTGCCACATACGCTCAATCATCCGCATTTGCATTCACTGCTGGCGCACTGCCGGAATCCCTATATGAGTGGTAAGTACTAAACTGGACACCATACGCACATCTAATGCGTTGTAATTACTGTGCAACCACAACAAAAACAACAATAACACTGTGTGCATTCCCACTAGGTGCAGCTGGGGCAAGTCATTAACAAGTGTTCCGGGCACGCATGACATAACACATATCTAAATGCATTTTCTCACACTGCTTTCAGTTGGCGCTCAAGTGTTTCCCCTGCCGCCGGGTCAAGGATTTCCCTGGGCGCATTCAACACGTGGCAAGCCACGGCGTGGCATGATGCGTCGTGCAGTCTTCTCTGGTTGGTGTTGTTTAGAGTTTGAGGCACTTGCCAGTTCTAATTAATTGTAATTGTTCTCTTGGGGCTGTTGCAGATTCACAGCGAAAGGGTCTGGAGAAACGTTTTCAACAGCAGAAATATATTAGTAAGCCGGATCGCAAGAAACTCGCAGAACGCTTGGGCTTAAAAGATTCTCAGGTGAGTTATTGCTTTAGCTTATAGGAAAATTGTCGTTTTCAAAAAATATTTAGAAAAATTCGTTTTTGAAATCTACAACAAGCTTTGGATGAAATCCCCGAATTATAATCGGCGAAAGTAAAAATCATAAATAAAATGTTTTGGGAGTGTGCTACATATCTCGCAACGATAATAAATTTTAATGGTTAATTTTTTTTAAATTCAGTCGGTTTTCAGTGTGCATAATATTTTTGAAAAATCATGAAAATTAATTTTTAATGAAATTCGCTTTGAAGAGTCTTTTCAAATCGCTGCCGGCAAATATCTGATCAATAAAACCAATTGTCGAATTGGGAATTTATTTTTAGACCAAAAAAATCTAATGCTCAATATATTCTACTTTAGACATGATTTTTCTCATACAACATTTATTACGGATAGGAATTGTTTTTTTAAACTTTTTTTAATAGTACAAAACATAAAGTATATTTTTTTTTAGTCCTATTTTATATTTTTGCTTCCTCTCGTAAAAAATTGTAAACTAGGCATGATCACTTTTTTCTTGCTTGCTTCCTCTCGTGAACAATTTTGGAACTAAATGTGGTTTTTAAAAAAGCTGTGAACTTCGATTTGGATTTAGCGACCCCAAAAACATATAAAACATTGCCGAACAACCGGAAAAAGATGTCGAGTTTTTTTAAAAGTTATATTTCAACATAGCCACACAAAAATTAAGGATTTTCGGTTTCGTAGTTAAGATCATACCTACTATGTGTTTTGGGGTTCGCAAACCCGACTTGGGGGTCTTAAAACCCCAGCAGATTGAGGTTCCGTCATAACTTCAAAAACGTGGTATTGCGGAGATTATCTCAGAAACCTGACATAGGCGTTGTTGTTAAAAATCTTACATCGTAAAAATTTTATGTGATTTTTAGAGGTTCTCTCAGAGCGTTGGTTCATATGGCTAGACCTGTCACGTATAAGGTTCTGCTACCCCAAAAACATAAAAAAACATCGTTAAAAATCTTAAATCAAGTACAAATTTTATGTGATTTTTAAAAAGCATTGGTTGGGGTTTTTGGGAACACGGTTTCGGATTCAGCGGCTCAAAATCCATATGGGTAGCCCTGTTTACACCACTTCTTTTTTTTTTTGTATTTCGGTGGTTATCTCGTCAACCTGACATAGTTAGTGCTTTTGGGCGTTGGATTCCGATTCAACTACATACCACAAAAAACTGAAAAAAATCGTTAAAAATCTTAAATCAAGTAAAAATTTTATGTGATTTTTAGAGGTGCACTCAAACCGTTGGTTGCGGTTTTTTGGAACTCGGATTCGGGTTCAGCGACTCAAAATTCACAAGGCTAGACCTGTCACATATAAAGTTCACACCACTTTTTTTTGGTGGGTCTGTTTAATTTTTAATTGTTAATGATTCCGCGTTCATGTTTGTAAAAAATATCAATTGGGTCTAAGCGTAGACCTTCATTAAGTCCAAAAAATCTATACGCATTGTTCGGGGTGAATGGCACTATAAGGTGCAATCGTAAAGTCCTGTATGCAGCTCGAAATATTTCTCACAGAATGACAAAACTTCATATAAAAAAAAAATTCCTTTTGGGATATTTCTTTTGGGATTTTTTTTTATATGAAGTTTTGTCATAAGTCATAAGTAGAAAATTAATACAAGTTAAAATGAAAAAGGCGTTCAGGCAGATTTTTAGACACAGCTACATTCAGGGATATATTTTAAAAATTTTTTGATCAATAATTAGAAAATGAAAGAAAATGCATTGTTTCAATAAAATGTAAAAACTGCTGATTATTTTTAACTTCGGAAAAAAACTGTAAGAGAAATAAATGTTGTTTTTTTAATCTATGGGCCCTTTGCAGAACTTCGAGCCCGTGTGAATACCTCCACTAAATTTGGAGATGAGTTTTATAAGGTATATATTTTATGTTGAGGGGTCCGATAATTTCTTATCGTCTTTTTAAAAGTATTGGAACTCCTTAAGATCTAAATTATATCGACCATTTCCAAGATAACCATTTCACTAGGTTTTGTTGGCTTTACTGCCAGTGTTGTATAGCCTGACAGTTGTCTAGTTTTATGCAAATTTCATTCTCACTATAATTTCTGACTGAACATGTTCTAAGTTTACAAGAAATTTAGTTACCTTAGTGGGGTCCAGATTCCCATGCCCCACTCACTGAATCCACCCCGCTTATACCCAGCAAACAAAATTTATGCAATTGTTACATATACCTACATATTTGTTAAAATATTTCAAAAATTTAGTTAGAACATGCTTCTGCAACTTTTGTCCTTGCAACATCTCTCTGTCTAGACCCCACATTATAAGATCATTACCAAAAATGATCGATTGGCTCAAAAAAAGGTAACAACAAAAACAAAAAAGAGGCGTAGCATATGCAATGAGTCGATGAATTCATGTATCCCTGACTCGCTGACAAATGCAACTGGACACGCTTATTGCGTAATTATGAAATTTTTATGAATTAAATGCAGTACCCGAGTTTTGTTAAAGGACCCAACAAAAAAGAAAGAGCCACGAAAAATGGAAAACTGCACTAATTTGGCGTGACATTGTCAGCGTCATTGCCGACGGCTGCGCTTTGGATGATGTATCTCTGACAAAGTATCTGTGAGAGGACTGACTCAGTGCATTTGTAGCTGTTGGTGGTGGCACTGATTGAGTTGTGATCGATTACATTTTGACAAGGCCAAATTAGCCACGCAAATTTGTAGGCATGTGAAAATTTGTTGCCATTTTTCGCTGAACATTTTACTTTCCCTTTTTTTTGTTTAAGATCTGCAAAAAAAAAAAACATTAATTTAATTATGCAGTGCAAGAGACAATCAATGAGAGCAGTTACAGATGAGTTGCCACTGGGGAACCCTTAACTAGCTCGTTTGTGGAAATGAATTTCTTATGGCTCGTTATAATTTCATTATATGTATGGGCTGTACACACACACGCACGCACACACACACACACACACACACAATTACAACAATGCGCTGTAGTATATAAGCCAAGACAAGCGACTGCGCATTTAAAGGAAGCACGCCCTGGTTGTATTACTTGCAACCCCCCCCCCCCCCCCCATCGCCTTTGGAAACCCGCTACCCCACACTGGCTGCTGCTACCATTTTCTGCGCAGCCATTGCTCTACGCTTACCCCTGCTGTTGCGCGTGCCCCCCTCTTTTGCAGCATGCCACTGTTTTGGCTTTTTAAGGGCGGAGTTTTATTTTCACTGTTGTTTTTCGGCTTGGAATTTTTTTATTTTTGTTGTTTTTTGGTATTTTTTATGCATCACTTATTAAAGCTGATTTGAAAAGTTTTTGAATTTTATATGAGCACATAGCGGTGTCTTTATATATATATGTTTATGCCTTTTATTATTATACAAAAAAGTGGCTGTCATTTAATTTTATGTTTATTTTAAGTTATTCAGTTGGGTTTATCGATTTTTTGCCAGGTTTATATAAAAAATGATTTTGCTGCTCGACCAAAATTGACGCAGCGTTAATCGAATTTAAGATTTAAAGTGAGAATTGTTTAAAAGTTATTTTGCGGCACAATGAGCTGTGAAAAATTGCGCAAAGTTTTAGTCATTTACGAATTAGTTCTAACAAAAATGTACAGTGCTGTAAAATGTTCTACAACTTTAAGTGGTTAACTGAAGAAAGGACTTTTTACAATTCGAATGCATCTAAAAAAAATGGTTTTGGAAATTTCAAAAGCTTTATGAAATAAATTTGAATTTATCTATTCGAGAATAAAAGGCCTAAACTCTGTCTTAGCGATCAGCAAGTACGTAGCTTTGGTATTATCTCATATAGACATATGTAGACTGTATTTATAGGTACAAGGCTATTAAAGATTTGTGTAGTGTATGTAGCTGGTAGAGTCTAGCAGGCAAGACCATAAGTTCTCTAGACCAAAATGCTTATTATCAGCTCGAGTGGCGATTGTGCTATATTCGTCTTTGGAGACTTTAATAACTGGAGACCTTAAATACTACCTAAATGACCCTAAATCTAAATGAAGTTGAGTGAAGTAAGTCGTTTCATATCAATATCTGAGACCTAGTGCGGATTTAGGATTTGGTCTTAGGGAGGGTTCTTCACTTCGAAGTGTATGCGTATAAGAGCTCGCAAAAGACTGTCAACCGATTTTTCCAAATTTTGCAGGAGTTCAGACACAAAAACCCCCCGTGGATCCGCCACTGTCTAAGACTTTCTACGTAGAAAAATTTCGCATTTTACATACACATTATGAAAGACGTCGCATTACTGTCATATACTAAGACTGAGGTTAGTATGATGCAATAAATTTGAAGACTCTATGATAAAAGATATAGTCAAGAATGTATCAATAGACACACTCTTCCCTATTAACAGCTGCAAATTTTAACTTACTTTCAATTAAAAAAGAAGCCAAATGCATTTAAGGTATTTATCATGTGAGCCTAGTCAACAACAATAAGTTGACTTTTTCAGAAAACTTTCGAAATTTGTCAAAAATATTCACTTTTTTGCTAAAGAAGGTGAAGCAAGACAAATGTAATGCAGAAAAATAATATGAATTTGAATATGTATTCAAAGAATTTGGTTCGATTCTTATTCGAAATTTGTATCCTTATAAATATTTATATTACATAAATTGGATTTACAAAGATTTTTCATTTAAAGAAATTAAAGAATTCTAAAAAGGTTACGACAGCGCTCAATCTCCTTATGATGTAAAAAAAAAAATATTAATTTAAGATCACATGCAATAAATAGGGATAGCTTATGGTAGATCAGAAGAAAATGTTGGAGTGCGGATCGACAGTCTTATTTCTAGCTCAGTAAGTAAATTTAAATACAATATTGCTAAAAGAATATGTTCAAATTTTGGTCTCCCGGGGGATCTGGTTTTCTTTGCTGGTTTCCTTAGTATTTTAACAGAATATTTTATTTAGTATTATCTTTATATATATATGGATTATTATATTCTTTTAAAAAAAAAATTTAATTTTTGTTTGTTGTACCCAGTAAATATCAAATTTAAAAAAAAAAAAAAAAAACTCTCACCAAAATAACTCCATAAATTACGTTAGTTTTCAAAAGGAGGGAGGTGTAGTGTGTCATATAAATATTATTGTTTATATTTAAATATCAAAACATGCATGTATAACAATTTTTTTTAATTTTGATTAGCAGCTATTTTGCAAAGAAAGGGCATCTATTCAACTTACGACTTAAACTTCATGATAACAAGTTAGTTTTGCATCAGGATGCCAAAGCTCCATTTTTCAGTTTGTGTTAAATTTAAAATCGAAACATATATTTTTTTGGGGATTTAAGCTAATGTTGGCGCGTACACGCTGTAACGAAACTCTGGTTTGTCCAGGACAACTTACTCAGCTTTGTCTGGGGTAAATGTCACTGCAAATTTATAATTTTAAATGAAATTCGATTTGCTTTAGTTTTAGAATACACCTAATTCTGTTTTTAGACGGTAGATACGTTCCATAGAAAACCGTGCAAAAAAAGAGCTGAAGTAAATCCTTAAGCTGCTATGAAAATAAATTAGAAAAAGGAATTTCCTAATAAAATTTGTAAAAGATTAGGATAATAAAAATTATTTTCTTTTCAATTTCAAGCAATTGGCTTTTTTTAACCGTGCTAAATCGAATGAAATTTTGTAAATAAATTTTTTTAGACCGTGTTATTTCAAATAAGTAACTTTTTACTTATCACTCACTGACCTCATCGACCCACTGACTGACCGACTCACTGACCCAGATTTGACTGCTGATCCGGCTTATATTGAGCCCGATCACCTCCAAATCCTGGAATTCCCGCCCGAGATCTATACTAATAACTCCTAAACGGCACTCTGCTTATCTATCTATCTGTCCTAAGATAAGATAAGAAAAGAAAGAGTTCGCCGTACCTAACTAAACACTATCCCTATCACCTACTCTCGACTTACACCTACGCACTAACACAATCAAGCTTAAGGCTGCTATGCTTCAACTAGTATTGATGAGAATAGGCGCGCTCTCACCGCTACTACCACCGCTACTCTCACCAAGCAGTCCAAGCAGTTTATCTAGTGCCCTATTGGCATAATAGGCTCACTGCTGTGAGGCGGCAACTTGCCTTCTCAAAACGCTTTGCAAGATTGATTGAGTTTGAACCTGGAACCTTAAGAAATTTCTGTAAGATTCGGCTCTTGAGTTCTTATATGAAGCTTATTTTAGTTCCATCAGCAGCTTAAAAAAAAAGCGAAATACTTTTTAGGATGAATAATATTAATATATATAAGATATGAAATGTTGTATTTTTAAAAAATTTCAAAGCAACTATCTGCTATACCTATTAAGATTCTGATAAAATGCAACAGAATTACATTTACAGATTATCCACAGAAAATTACAAAACTCTCAAAATTAAGAAAAAAAATAAGCTCGCAATGCGTCAAGCACGTCCAGAGGTGGCGCTCTAGGAAAGAAAGAAAACACCGATTTTTAATGTTTTGCACTAAGCTGTTATTCCATTCCTCTCTTTTCCGACTATACTCTTGGGTACTCCCAATTCTAGTCAATTAGTCAGTTCATTCAGTAAGCATAAAAAACTCCATAGCACTTTCTTCTATGCGTGACTTGCATGCAAAAAACCGGCCTCAACAAAAAAAAAAAATCACAAACCAGTCATAAATTTTTAGAGTGCAATAAACGTGCGCGGTTCTGGATTTTTCGAGTGCGTTTGTAAAAATCGCAATAAACGTTGCAATGAACAACACTTGAAATGATGAATCACCTGAGTGGGGCACGAGCATCAATGCAACGTTTGTCACTTTTGCGGCTAGACCGCAAAGGACCAACAACCAGTCGCAAAGCCCACGCTCCAAGTTAACCAAAGCTGCTGCAGAATTCTAGGCGCATTGCTGCAGCGGTCTTAACTGCGTGGTGTGGCAGATATTTATGGGCGTGTGTTGGTTGCACCAAATGAACAATGATGCCACAATAATAATAGCCGCAAAAAAGTGCAATGCAACCGAAGCTCTTAAATCATATTGCATACAGCTAGGCGCACGCTGCAATGCAATCAACTCATACTCATACTCATTCGAATTGTGCTTGTGTGTGTGAGTGAGTGTCACTTGAGTGTGAATATCCTCACTCGTTGAAATTGTGACACTCACACACACTCAACTCACACATACTCAACCACCCACACACACACACAGCAGCTGTTAATGGAGCTCGTGTCGTCATAGCCGCCGGCCATGGCCCAACACTTTGTTGTTGTCCTTTGCTTTGTTGTTGTGTCCAGACTCAGGAGCCGGTCGCTTTTTACCGGTCTCCCGTTGCGTTTTGATTGCGAATTTTTCTGACATTTTTGCACATTCTGCTTTTCCTATATACCCATTTTTTTTAGTCAATCTTTTCGGCTTTGTTTTTGCTTAAGGACATTTTTATTTTCCCATTTGACAAAGTGCATTTGATATATGTTTTGAATTTGAACGGCTTACAAATTGGCAGCTACTTCAAACTCCACACTGCTTTTGTTTTTGTGTAAACCCCAATTTATCACTCTCCAATTTGTTGGCTGGGACAATAATCATAAAATAATAGTAGGGTCTAGATTGAGTTGTTTGTAGTTGAAAAGATTTTCACAGGAGGAGTTACTAAAAATTTAAATCCTGAGTGAGTAGAAAATCTGATGCAAATGTTCATGGAGCGTTTAAGACAAAAGTACTTCTTAAAATCTTTTGTCCGCTACGCGTTAGTGACGAGGAACCTACTAAGTCTTGTTCAGGGCGGTTACCATTTAGTTTTTCGATGGGGATTTGGTAGCAACATGTTGTGGACCGTAGAAGAACCAGATAGTGGGTGCATTTGGAGAAGGTATGCGTTATTCAAGGGAGCCTCAAAAAACCCTCTACGTCGGACCTTAAATCAAAAGAGGCCTGTTATAGCCAGTTAAGATGAAGAAGCAGTGTTCTTGGGTTGGGCCAAGTCTGAGTAAGACCGACGGTAGTTTGGCCAGTGTGGGGTAGGATGGAACATGTCCGAAGTAAAGCTAGCTCTATCATTGCGCTGGTCCCTATAGAAAAGACCGACAGAGCTCAAAAAATAAGTAATCAGAAGACATTTTGAGGCAGAGAATTGATTATCTTCTAACACAGTTTTCATAAGAAATCCACAAAGCCGCATTAAAGAAAAGGAGAGAGGTGGGGTCATACTCTTCATTAAGGTCACCTACATAATGGAGCCAACTTTGCAATTATGGCAAACGGAGACAAGGCGTCAATCGCGTTATCCTTTAAAATAAATTACGGAACTCAAATGCAGGGATCGCAAATAAGAGTTATGGGTTTGAAAAAAATCAGAGCAAAAAAAGTGCTTTGGATAAAAAGGCAAGCCACTATATATCATATTTTTGAAAGGATTAGATTAATTTTTATTTTTCATTTTTATCAAAAAAATCAAGGTTAACTCTTATTTTTTGACTTTAAAATAAAAATTATGAAAAAATATTTAAATCCCAAATTTTATTTAAAAATTTCAAATTAACTCTTATTTTTCGGCTTCCGCAATCTTTACATAAAAACTGGCATTTAAATATTATTTCATAATTTTTATTTTAAAGTCAAAAAATACAAATTATTTTGCAATTTTCATGAAAAAAATCAAAAAATAATAATTATTTGATGATTTTTATTTTAAAAATTATAAGAGTTATAAGAGTTCATAGCATTTTGGCGTAAAAAATGGTTTATAAGTCAGTACCAGACTCTTCGAGCTTAAAATAAGATCTTAGCTTTCAGATAGGAAACCGTATTTGAATTTTTAAACGAATCTGCTCTTAAAGTAACGAACTATGCTCTCTAAGCGTAAAAAAAAGATTTGCGTCTCTCCCTCCGTCTTATGTTAACTTAGAGATTGAGGTTTTCCAAAGAATCTTCTACTTGTCATAGGAATATTTATTAATTTATAAACAGCTCATATTATCATTAAAGCTACAGTGACTACCATACATATGTCTTAAACTTATGGCGTACGAATAATAATCTTAATATTGCAACGTACTCTCTGAGCTTATTTAAAGTTCCTTTTATGTAATTTAAAAGATTAAAAGTTTTTCAACAACAGAGCGAGTTTGAACCATTCATCTAAAGCTTTTATTAACTTTACCTACAAAACGCAGTAAAAATTGTACCTAATCTCCGGAGCAACAAAACATTGTGCCCAAGCGTTCGCTGCTTTCTCACAGTCCTTCCCACCTCGTAATTATTTCCCCCTTCTCCGCTACTCTCTCACGCCCAACTAAGTGCAACTGCAAGTGACAGTTACCAGGCTCATAATCCGCCAGCTATAAATTTAATTGCCATTAATGACACTTCAAATACCAGACAGTTCCATTTGATTTGATTTTTTTTTTTCTTTTCAAACCAAGCTGCCGCCTGCCAAATACACAAAACCAACAGCGGAAATGAAAATATCTTGAGGGAAAATTGTTAACTGATTTGCATATTTAAATCAATACACAAAGCAAAGTTCAAGGCACACAGATACGCACGCATACATATAAAAGTAAATCGCTCAAAGCGAGACACGGAACGCGTGCTCTTAATTCGAACGCCGACGCACTAAACGAGTTGATTCTAGATCCTGGATGCGGAATACACCGTTAGCTACCCTCTAACGTGCGTGTGTGTGTTTGTGTGAGTGTATGAGGCAGCAACTTTTTAAGTGTCATGTCCAAAACAAATTCGTCTGTTTTTGATTTGTCGAAAATGGGGGAGCACACACAAACAAACACATACTACAAAAGCAGCACAAACAACAACAACGAAAACAAAAAAAAATTGCCAAGGTTGTAGTTTGGCGTTAGCGGCTTTCAGATGCCCTTTCCACAGTTTTTAACAATAATTTTTATCAACTATGCTATATACAAAAAATGTGGTACAGTGGTGTGTGGTGCACAAATCTAGTATACCCTTTGTACCAATAGGTACAGGGTAGTGCTGGAGAAACATCGATGTTGGCCAACATCGATGTTTTCGATAATTTTTAACTTCGATACATCGATGTTTCGATACATCGAAGTACATGGGGTGGTCATTTTTTGAATGCTTAAATTAATTCAGAGTGGTCCGTCTGTTGGTTTGGTTATATAAGTATTTTCAAATAATAAAATGGAATTAACAAACAAACCAAGAGATACATATATTTTCATAATATACATTTCCAAATTAATTTCATTTCATAGAAGTATAAGCAAAGAAATAATAAATAACAATCCAAAAGGTTATACAACGAAAGCAAAAGATAATATAGGCCACAAAAAAAAGTGGTGTAAACTTAAAAGGTGACAGAGGCATCCCTTCTGGATTTTGAGCAGCCGAATCCGAAGTCCAAAAAACTCCTTCACACATGGATCTGATAACCACCAAAAAATCCCATAAATCGAGATAATTTTGATATTATCTAAGAACCCGTGGATCGGGGTTTTTTGGATTTTGGGTTCAGCTGTCACATGTAAAGTGAATTATAACAAAAAAATTTCTGTTCCAGCCACAATTGCAGTCTCATAATCTTTAAACTAATTTGAGATCCATTCATTATGGTTATTAAATAAAATCATGAGATTTGTTTTTTTTTTCTAAAAAAGCGAAAAGTGTCTGCGACGTGGATGCCGTTGATTGCCCTTATTTTGTCCGTAATGGGATTTGGTCGATAATCGAAATAAAAATATCGATGATCGGAAAACAATAAAAAACATCGATGCATCGATATAACATCGATGTTACTTCCAGCACTAGTACAGGGTATAAAAATACTCCGAACTAGCTAGTTTGAAAACATTTTCAGAGTATATGGAAAACAATCCTACCTCCAATTACACTAGTTTACAGCAAAACGTATCCTCAACATGTTCTACTCGTTTCCGTAGTAAAACCAAAGACGTTTTTTTGAACAATCGATCCTATGGGTGCTATATGATCTAGACGACCCATTTTGATAAAGTTTGGTAAACAGCTTGGGAACTCTAAAAAACTTTGGTAACGATATCTTTATAAACAAACAAATTATTAATCAAAAACTTTTGGTTTTTAAAACAAATTCACAGTTTTCACTTTTTACAAAAATTCATGTTATTTCCAAATTTTTTCCTTCGATTTAGATAAACAACCACTCATTTTCTTCGTAATCGATCAAACTTTACGAGCCATAAAAAAAACTGTATGAATAATTTTTTTTTAATTTTTAAATATACATTCGAAATAGAATTTTTTTCAAAACTATGCTAAAAAAAATTTCGTATAAATTCATAAATAGGGTCCAAGTCGTAAATTTGACAAAAATATGTGTCAAGCTTAATCGATGTGTAATTCAATTATCTGCAGTTTAGTAAAAAAATGATCAAAAACAGAGATATTTGCTGTAAAGACACTTTTTTTTAATTTCGAAAAATGGATTTTTCAAAATGTCTCGAAATCAGTTCCATGTTTTACTACGGAAAATGGTTGAGGATATCAAAATTTTTTCAAATTTGTAAACTAGTGTTATTAGCTGGAATTTTTTTAATCCCTTGTAGAAAATTAATTTAGAAGTATTTCGGCTTTTTGCATGAAAGTTGCCTATATTTATTTACCTATTTTTGAAACATTTTTTAATAAGATTTTTCAACATTTTATAAATGCTTTAAAAATGTATTCCATTAAACTGAAAATTTGCAACTTTTAACAAGACCATCCCTGGCCTTAGTAAAAGAATAAAAGGCATATAAAATAATTTAAAAATTTGCTGGCACACATGAAAATTTCAAAATTGTAAAAACAAATCAATTTAAAAAAAGTTGATTTTTATTGCCGTAAAAAAAATTTTATCGAGAATATCCGTCAAAACAAAGATGCTCCATTTTAAATACTATCAAAAATTTCCGTATATCATTCCTAAGGTATTATTAGACCTGGAGGGAATTAGACAGAATGCAGAAACTAACTGCCCAAAGCAGCTGATAGTATAACAAGGGTCTACAGATACTCTGATCAAAGCACTTCGTCTGCATCGGGTAGGTATCGTTTTAGAATGCTATTTTTAGTAGGGAAATATTAATTTTGCACTTTCTAACCGACGCAATAGAAAA
Organism: Chymomyza fuscimana; assembly: GCA_949987675.1. Classification (NCBI taxonomy): domain Eukaryota; kingdom Metazoa; phylum Arthropoda; class Insecta; order Diptera; family Drosophilidae; genus Chymomyza; species Chymomyza fuscimana. The sequence continues at coordinate 5,928,606 of OX465089.1, forward strand.
TACATCATAACAAGAACGATTAAAAATTAAAAAGAAAATTTTGGCGTAAATGAGTTATATTAACTTACAAAAAAAAAAACATTTTTCTCAAAATTGATCTACGAACTAACTAATTTCCTATAAAAAAATGTAAGATTTCTTAGATTTGGAAACATTTTTTCCCACACTCCATCTTTCGATTCGTAAAAAAATTGTCACCATTTGCTTGGATTGCTATAGGACTTGACCTTCAGAACTAAGGCACTAGATAGCATAGAAGCCGCACCACGGACTGATACAGATAAAATAGGATTGTTACTGGCACAGCTCAAGTAGGATACATTGGAATTCATCATTATCGTCATCAATTCCTATATCTCCCGCTGGAGCAAAGGGCCTCTGAATCCAGCAGGTTCCAAATTGTAGGATTCATTTAATAGCAAGGTTACTGTCTGTAATTCCTATAGACCCCGATGTCTCAGCGTTCATATGTAGTCGGCTATTACTGCTATTACATAGGGTAGAAGTTCTTTCCTCTCCCCGTTACATACACTCTTAAGAAACTAATATACTATATAAGTAACAAGTACAAAAATAATATCAGGCGACGTTTGGCAATCAACGCTTTGGTTTTGGCTTTAGCTTTGGTCCTTTTGGCATTTTCACGTTATAAATATTTTTATTTTCATTTTATTTGTCTGCCTTTTCTTTTGTTGAAAATGGCGCGCACGTGTGTGTGTGTGTGTGTGTGTGTGAGTAAACGTGTAGGCAGGCGCAGGGGCAGAGGCAGCAGCTTGTTGAAAGAGATTACGGCAGACTTTTGCGGCATTTGGTTTTTATTTTGTTTGTCATTTCGATTTTCATGGTTTTTTATTTGTCTTGCTGTCCAGCGTTGAATGCTTTAAATCAAATTCGATGATAAATAATCTTTATATAAATGTGTGTATATGTATGTATTTGTTTTTTGGTTATATAGCGTTGTTCTTTTGTCGTATTCCATTTTTACTTTGTTTTTTATGAGTCTTGTTATCCCTTTAATGGTTGGACCAAAAACTGCGGGTTATATGTATGGGAAATCGGGCAGTTCTAGAAGAGCTGCAAATGATTTGTGATTGAGTGTTGAGTGTGGATTTGTTGTGGTTGTTTACGCAATGCATGGCGGATGGGGTAAGCCGTGTGTGAAATGGTTAGTAGTCAGTGCCGACGCTTCACTAGTGCTTAATAATATGTAAAGAGATTTAAGTTTTTACAGTCCTAGGAATTTTAAGATTTATTTGTAAGCTGGTGAATTTTTCATTATTCACAAAATATATCTTGAATTTTAAGTTTAGGCAAAGTAGGATTACTTTTATAAGCTTGGAATGACATTATAGAATTAGTGAGTGTGCTATCGTAAAATTTTCCACAATCTAAAAAGCATCGTGGCACCTAACCAATAATGTGATTTAAAAGCTTATATTGCTAAATTCCAATAAATTCGCTGGACAGGATAAGCTTGCTTCAACATAACAGACTCTGAAAGCGGTCTTTTGAGAAGGCCTTAGTTCCAGTGCGGATTTTTTTTACTATGACTAAACCAGTGGCGGATCCACGGCGGGTTTCGGGTCTGGACGCCCCAAAAGTAAAAGTTCAATGTTTTTATTCTACAGGGTGGGCCATCTGTTGGTTTGCTTCTAAAACACTCACAATTCGCATCATACCTGTCCAAAGTTGATGCTTTTCGAAAAAAATTTTTTTTTGTCGCTTATTCGTTCAATGTATGGGAGAATGCCAGATGAGTTTCCGTCAAAAATCATCTTCAGCGATGAAGCCCTTACGTCAACAAGCAAAACTGCCGCATATGGGTAGCTGAAAATACAAGGGAGTATAACGAGAATCCACTTCATCTACAAAATACCAATGTTTGGTGTGGATTATCATCATTGGGCCGTACTTCTTTGAAAATAAGGCCGGCGAGGCGATCGCCTTGATAACCAACTTTTCATAGCCCAAAATTAATAGTATGGATGCGAAAGAGCTATGGTTCCAGCAAGATGGGTCTACATGCCATACAACTCGTGACACAATCTCATCATAGCGCGGAAAGTTCAGCGTAGTAGTAGTTTCAAAGTTGCATATGGTATATGTATTTGTCGAATTTTGTTGGAATATGCGAAACAAATCAACAGATGGCCCACCCTATAATAGCTGTTAACTGTTGTTCTGATATATATACACTTCTAAGTGAAAAACCCCCATTAAGACGAAATCCTGGACTAGACTGTCTCCTTGCAGACGAAAGTCTTATAACTATCAGTTTCGCAGTTTCTGAGTGAGTCTATTAATTCTCGAAAATAAAAAGTTCCTTTGTCGTCAACTCTCATGGTTTGAAAGGCCATGAAGCCTTTTACTCAACATCTGTTTGAGTCGGAAAGTTGTTAAAAAGTTGATCATCAGTAACACAGCCACGCAGTTTTATTCAAGGAAATACTCTATAATTCGTGCACAATAGTTTTTGGAAAAATAAGTGATATCGTTGGTACGCTCTGTTGAGAGTTTGTAAGAGGTTTCTTCTTTTTTTGGCTCTTAACTTCCTTTCTTCACTGCCCAAACAAAAAATATTTTGTCGACTTTTTCCTGTGAAGACACCTACACATCGTACAGGCTTGGAGGCGACTGGTGAACGCCCCCCCCCCCCCCCCCCCCCCCCCTCCCCCACGTTGCTCTAACTTGACGGAACAAGAATTAAACTTATCCAATCTAATGGGCAGTACTTGAATATTATAATCCAACTAAGAAAGAGCACACAAATATACAAACAAAACCCTAATTCCGGGACGTGAAGAATGTGCTCGTTACTCCTTACTACACTTTCTTTATTTTAATAAAAAGTAGGCCTTATTTAAAGCCATATAAATTTCGTATCAACGCCAAGATTGAATTATTATTTTCCATTATGTTGTTCCAACATAAGCTGTACAACTCATTCCTTCGTACCTATCACTGCCATCAAAAATCACTTCAATACGAAATATGCTCATAACTCAAATTTCATTTAAATACATTTCAATTTGGCCCAAAACCAACACCCCACCCCGAAAACAACTCCAATTCCAAGATGTACAAACGATTGGCAAACATTTAAGAGCCATCATTTGCAGCTTTGGTTACAAAATAAATTTATGACAAATTGCTAAATAAATGCAACTCAGCTAAGTATCTGGCAAACAAACTGAGTATGAGTATCTATCTGTATCCTCTGGCTATTTATGGTGACCATGGCATAACTAAGACAATAAGCAAAGTGCCGGACTGGTAACCCAAGACGCAGTGACTACTCTGCAAAAATAACTTGAAATGAGCTTGGCAAATAGTAGCAGACTATTTAATACGCTATTACGCAGCATATCGAATGACTGCCAGAGCATTTAGAGCACAGCAATGGGTTGACATTGATAGAAACCAACCCCGAAGAATCATCGAGTAACTGCCTCATTAGTTAACATATGTTGCCAACGGAAAGTGCTGTCCCCCCCTACACAGACACTCACTCATTCATATACAAACACACACTCACACACACGCATAGCACAACAGCTTGTGCTCATTGCCAAAGTCAATTCTCGGCACCAGGGGCTGCTGCTCTCTGAGATTGCCACACTTGGCCGTAGCAATTTGTACTCCACACGGAGTTCGCCTTTTTGGCTTGGGTGGTTTATAAAAACTTCAAACAAATGCGCGCCTTACGACCGGGTCCGGGCTGCATGTCAGAAAAATGTGTTACTTACCATTTGGTTGGATATATCCTGAAGGGAGTCCTTAAGCGAATGAAGTGCTGCAAGATTTGGAAATAACTGTTTTATGGTAATTTGAAGTCAGGGCGCTTACCGAATTTTGTATAAGCTTAATATGTTATGGTTTTTTGAAGGTCTTGTTATAACAATTAAATATATTAAACCTTTAAAGGATGAGTTTTTTGAATCCATCTTCTAAGCCAAACTACATGTTGCCCTTTGACGCAAAAAACGCTGTATAAAATTTTATCTTGTTTTGACTCTAAATTTTATCTTTAGACTCAGTTCGTCTTGCATAATTTCGGTTGCAACCCTGTTATCAAAATTTAATTCTGCATACTCTTGAGAAGAAAGCAAAAAATACATGTTAATACTCGTATGACAACTAGAGATTTATGAAGCATTTCATGTTCTTCAAATTTGCTAAGTATTCCAATTTCTTAAGAGTTTCAAAATGGAGTACTCAAAAAAAAAAATGTTCCACTTTAATAAATGTAAAAAAAAAATGTCCCGAGTTTCATCTTAAATATATGCTTCAGGTAAAACACTCATTCGACTTGACAACTCTGTTATTTTTATTTGAATAATTGATATCTGAGGCCAAACTTTATTTATGTACTTTTTAGCAGGTATTAGTTTTTATCTTTGGACATGCATATCTATCCCCCAACGAAAAACAAGTTAACGTTAAAAAAAAAAAGTATTAAATCATTAATAGTTAAACTCAACGTTTTAGTTACAACTGGATCGTTCACATTGCGTGTTACTTTACTCCAGTGACGGATCCCTTGCGGGTTTTCAGGTCCGGACCGCAGTCCGACAGTTTTTTGTGAGCTCTAATATATACTAAACTTTAAAGTGAAAGCCCCTCCTAAGACCAAATCGTGGATCTGCACCGTCTTTACTCCAGGTCTCTAGAAGAGTTCGAAAAAAGTCAGTTTATTGAGACAGCATTAATGTCATCAAAGAGACAATTTCGAAGTCTGCGAGACGTAGATGGTTCTGTCTTTGTACTCTCTTCCACGATCATTACTGTACGACCTTTTCACCAGCTTTTCGATGGTAGCTGTTTTACAGCGGTGAGTTGACTAAATGACGTCTCGTTATCTTTTGTGTAAGTTATGAGATTTTTTGTATGATGAGTTTTTTTTTTTTTTTTTTTTTTTAAATAGTTAGGTTCTCTCACAACAGAGAGTGGGCACTGCGACCTCAAGATCTATTGTACCTTACCCATTCTTTTAGGACAAAAGACCATCTGCCTCCCTTATGAAGAGCAGTAAGTCTTTCGTTGGGATTCGGCGTAGCTGAAACGGGGTGATCCGTTCAGCTCCCAAATGTGTGACTCTGTCCCACACTATTGCTGGACAGTCACACAAGATGTGTTTGGTCGTCTCGTCGTCTTCAAAACAAAGCCTGCACTCTGAGGAGTCCGATAGACCAAAGTTGTATGATGAGTTTAAAGATAAATTATAACTTTTCAGTTGAAAATAATATCGAAAAAGATAAAGTCAGAGGACACAAAGATTGTTTTAGTAGAAACGAATATATGTTCAAATTTGGAAAGCGAATGTGAATATGACCGAAAATGAATATCTTGCTTAGCGGCGAAGAAGACGAACTATTTGATATTTATGAGTGAGATGAAAACTTTCCTACGTTTCACGAGTGACAATCTGTATGAGGAAATAATAATAATAATAATTCTCAATGTTTTGAAAAGTTGTAGGGCGTGGAATTCTCTACAAAATCGGTGTACGGCATAATCTTATAACCGTTCTTAAGATAGAGCTTGGAAAGTGTGAGTTGCACTCTAAAGACTGTACCTCGTGATGGATCGTTTATATGAGCCAATGTCGTATACCGATTAATTTAGAATTTAATGCGCTACAACTTTTTAGAAAAATGGGAAAAAAGTATAGTACCTGTAAGGTACTGGTATAATGTTTGCACAAAACCGATTTTTGTGACCTTTGACCTTAAATATCTGGAGACGGGGTCATGACATTCATTGTTACTTTTAAAATTGATCTTAAAATGTCAAGACGAACAATCATGTCAAGTTTGAACTTATTATCTTTGAATTCCGAGGAGTTATGCTTATTTGTCATTTTTCGAGTGAATTTACGCGCATAAAATAGCATCAACACTTTTATTTTTAAAGTGGGAGATCACTTTTAAATTTAAAAACAATTTTTAATTTTTTAATTCAATATTTGATTTATCATAGAAAAAAAAAAAAAAGAGGAGATGTGGCTAGTCAAACAAAAGTCTAAAAATGAAAAATCCAATATTCAATTATCGATAAATCGATCAATAATCGCTAGCTCAAAGACGCTATTTGCCCAAGAAAATCTCTATTAATTCAAGACACCGCCGTTCGGATTCGGCTATAAACTGTAGGTCCCTGTAGGTCCCCAAAAAAAAGTCTAAAAATTAAAAATCCAATATTCAACTATCGATAACTCTATCACTAATCGAAATTTTTGCAAGAAAAGTTTAACTGGTTACTTTTCTCTAGTAGCTCTATCACTTATGTAAAAATCATCAAAATCCAAGAGGTCGACCAAAAAGGTGGCCCGCTTCACTTATTTTCGCTCATATATATATATATATTTGGTTTTTGGGAATCCTGCAAAATACAATTTAGCTTTTTCTCGTTATGAAATTTAATTCAAGTACGTAATGCAAAAATTCGTGATATGGAGCGCAAAACCCTTATCAGCTTAACTTTCTGCTGCAAATTTGTTCTTAAGAGAATTTGTTCAAGTCTGCAAATCTTCCTAAAAGTTAACACACATTTGAACAAAACGCACTTAAATTCCATTTAAATCCGCATAATTTACAAAATTTTATAAGCTCATTGAACGTTATTATAAAACATTTGCAAATTAGCATAACTATTTGGTAAACTCAAGCGGAACAAAAACTATTGTCACTTAATTTGTTGATAACCACAAAACAGCGCGGAAAATTTACATAAATTATAATATTATATTATCAGCTGGTCATAAAGGCGTTTATTGGAAATATCATGTTAAACATTTATATTGGCGAGAAAAACATGGATAATATTTGTAAACAAGCACAGCTATAATATTAGATTCAATTGTCGATTTTAATTCACTTTAGCGTACACGTTTTTCTATTAAAAGTCTACATTAATTATAGGGCTTTCCGCAATTGGTAGCAAAGTCTTTGAGCATGAATGAATGAGCGAGTATATTCAGTGAATAAAGTTAGTTAGTTGTCAATACTCAGTTAGTTAGCCTATAATTGCTGCAACTTGAAGATTATTTAGATCAGGTTTTCTATGCAGTAATACTTAAAAGTAAGAGTCTATAGCAATTCGAAACGATTAAAATGCTGTAATAAAACTTCCGCGCACTAGGGTTAAATGTCAAGCGAACAAAAACCTAAAACAATTCAAAGCCCGTGCAAACATCATAATTTCAAGCTCATTAAACTGAGAAGAACTAAGCTACAGAAGTTGAAGAAAAATGGTAGCTCTGCAGTCCTGCATAATAAGCACACTTAGGTACATACATATATACACCGGGTCCATACTAAATTGCACGCTTTATAATTAATTTCCATCAAAAACAGACGACAATTCGGAGCGGAACAGACCAAACATGGGTCTAGCTGCAAAACGCCTGTTGGCAGCCAAATCCAAAAAGGCGCCAGTTCCATTGTAGTAGTATTTGTGCAGGGTTCTGGGTGGAGGGTCATAATCATTAATCTTATCGCCGCCTGAGCTTATTATTTCAATTGGTCTGGGGTGGGGTGGGTGGTCTGTATGTGTTTGGGTCGGCAGACGTTGAAAAACTCAATGACCGGAAGTAAGTAAAACAGCAAACTCTCAGTGGCTGAAAGGAAAAAAGTGGCACGTGGCAGCAGCGCGGCTTAAGAAGCTGCGGTTAATCGCATGTTTAACATGTCAGCACTTTATGCTTTATAACATCCTTGTTGCTTATTTATTTATGCGCAAAATGTCCTGGCATGCCGTTTGCTTTAAAATTTGTAACTTCTATTAAGTCATATCTAATTACTGTACGTTGGGCACACTGGTTTGGGGTTGCATAAACATAAATTGTTGCAAATTGCTTTGTTGCTACAAAGTGCGAATGTCCTGCTGTGTCATGGACATACTTACACACACAAACACAGCTACAAACAACAACAGCAGCGGTAAACACCCACTGCATAATAACTCAAAAACAGTTACGGGCCTTTCACCCACATAGCCAGCACTGCCAGGGTTGCCATTGCAATTTGCTTCAAGTGTTTGCTGTTACCGATTACGATGACGATGACGATGCTGTGGCCATGCCTATTTCCGTTGCCGCCTTCGCCTTGCTAGCCTGTCATCTGCAGCAAGGCGGACAACACACACACACGCGCACGCTTACAACACTCTCTCACACACACACACAACGTGCAGCTCTTTTGCTAAAGCAAACTTTTTGCTAGCAAGCACAGTGTGTCAAAAGCTGTGAATAATCGAAACAATTTTGATTTGTTTTTTTTTAATAAAATGCAATTGTTACTTACAAATTTGGGCTGTTCACTTTGTCGGCCATAAATGCAAAATAATAAACAACAACAATAATTTGAACCAGAACAAAAAAGAGCATCTACGCCGGGCTTAAAACCTTGACTTCGAAAAGTAGGGCATTCTTTTACAAAATGTGTTTTTTGTTTTTTTTTAAAGCGCCAACATCTACAACAGTGATGGGCAAAACTCATACCCACAAACATTTCTTTGTGTGAGTAAACAGCGCAGTAAGCAAAAGCGCACGAGAGATTTCACACACTTAGACCGTACATGAGCCGACTGCGCTGCGGCAGATTTTGGTGCAATAGCCTCGCGAGTTATGTAAATTGAGAGACTGCCCATCACCCCAGCGGCGCAGAGCTGAATGTGGTCTGCCGAAATACTGCATTACCTCCGCAGAAAACGTAATTGATTACAAGCGCTGCTTTTCGTTTGAGAGATTGTAAGCGGAGGCAAATAGAAAAGCCGAGTCGTCTTACCTTCTCTTTGTTGCCTCCCCCCTCATCTAGCAAGTGAATCGGTGCCGAATGTGATCTGCCGAAAATCTGCATTACAACTGCGGAAAAAGTAATGCACAAATAGCAAGTCGCACTGCCCTTCCTTAGCAACACAAAATTTTGTTATTTTGTTTGCATCCTAACAAGCATTTTTCGGCATTTCTTCTGTCTAGCCGTTTTTTTTCTGTTGCTTATTCCTTTTGTTTTGCAAAAAAAAAACACACTTGATTTGTTTGTTAGAGCGTCGCGTCACTTGCTTTTCATTTCCAGTGAGCAACGGACCTACGCGGGTGTTCTTAACTTTTGATAAGTTCCAATAAAGAGAAATATGTAAGTATGCTACATTTTTGTTTAATTTAATTTATTAATAATGATTCAATTTTTTATTTTTTAAGCAAAGGTGAATCTAATTAAAGCTATTATAAAAGGAGACGTAGTCAAAAATTTTGATTCAATTTTGGGAAAAAAAGTAATATCGCACTTTAACTATGACGGAATAAATGAAAAGTGTGGATTTAAGCAGTTCCATGCGTTGAACGATGCGCTGTACGGTATGTATAAATATTTTCAAAACGCTCATTCAATAAAAAAACTAAATAAATGTATTTTTCTTTACAGATAGTTTAAAATGTGACGGATTCAATCACCGCCAGTACATAACATTGATTCGCCAGGCGTTTAGAACCCATAAAGGGCGAATTGCAAAAAGGAAATTTGATGAGAAGTTAAAAGAAAATAATAATAATGTACAAATGTCAAAACAATTGTAAAATTAAAAATTAATAAAATAAGTAAAGGCTAAGAGGTAGTAGTATAAAACCAACTGAAAGAAAAAAAAACTTCATATAAAAAGAACGCTAAGAATGTTGACAGCGATTTTTATATGAAGTTTCGTTTTCCTTCAGGCGGTTTTACTCTACTGCCTATTAGCCTTAAACTAAAATAAAATTTACTGTATTACTATTTTATTACTCGTTCATATGGGCGGTAATGTACGTGCATTACAAATGTGTATACTACTCTTACATTTGTATATTGAAAAGTAAACCAAGTACATTACCAACCCATATACCGTTTTTAAATCAGTATATTGAATCCTAAACAAAGAGCATTACTAACGCATATGCAGTTCTTTCAGCAGTATATTGAAATGTAAACCAAGTACATTACCAACCCATATACCATTTTAAAATCAGTATATTGAATCGTAAACAAAGTGCATTACTAACATATTCAGAAGTATATTCAAAAGTAAACCAAGTGTAAGAGAGCCGAAGGCTGTTCGGCTCTGGTATACAATTTGGTTTACGTGTAATGCAAATTATGGACACAGCACGTACAAAGCGGCCATGCCCATGGCAAAGTATGCCAGGTTGTAAGCGATTTTGGAGCATTACTGTCGACAAAGTAATGCATGCGTAATTGATTGCGTATAGAGGTTTTGCGCCGCTGGGCACTGATCTACAAGAGCGACCATATTTTTATACTCTTAATCAGTGGTGGGCAAAACTCATACAAACAAACATATCTTTGTGTGAGTAAGAAACGCAGTAAGCAAAAGCGCACGAGAGAGCAAGAACCGCAATCAAGCAAAAACGAGAGAGAGATTGTACCGTGCATGAACCGACTGCGCTGTGGCAGATTTTGGTGCTATATGTCTCTCAAGTCCGAAGTTTTTATTTTTTTGCAGTGAAAGATCAAAATCATTCAAAACTTCAACTTTTATGCCTTTTATAATATATTATATATATATTATATGAATGTTATTGCCCACGTTGTTAATCGGGCACCTTTATCTTGTTGTTAGAGTTGTTCACGTTGTTACTCAGGCATATTTGCCTTTATGCATTTATGTCAGACCCCGATGGCATAAATAAAGTACAGGTTGTTCAGTGATACTTCATTTTATTAATAATGAACTCTGGTTAGTGCACAAAATGCTTTTGAAATTTATTGACATTATTTTGTTAAAGCTTTAAATTTCTATATACAGTATTCCCTAATTGCTAGATTCTTAATTTAAACAATTTATTGGAGTAACATATGTAGACATTTTTCTTAAAAATAAGACAATATGTGTACCATACGTTCAGTACTTGAGTTTTACCTGTTCATCTATAACACATTTTAGGGCCAACCTTGAAAATTAAAAGTTTTTTGATGTAATTTTTGGTCAAGAAACACGAAAATTACATTACTTTTTTTTTCCTAAGAACTGTTTTCGAGTTTTTTTCGAAAAACATGTTTTTGGGTACTTTTTCAGTTATTCGTCAATATCTCGCTAACATAAATTTGTATCGACATGAGAGACGAAAAGATCGAATGGAATTGCTGTGCTATGTGCAGATTAAGTAAAAGTTATTGAAGTTACAAGCAACCAAAGTCGAGAAAAATGTAATTTTCGACCATTTCTCAAAATTTAAATTTTTTGGTTTGTTAAATTCCGAAAAAATTTGCACGGAATGACAAAACTTCATATAAAAAAAAATCCCAAATGGGATCCAAATAAAAAAAAATCCCAAAGTCATTCCATGCGAAAATTTTCGAGCTGCATATAGGCCTTTAACAAGAAAAATTTTTTATAATATTTTTTAAGCTTTGAGCTGAAAAAGAACTCTTTTACGAACATTTCGAACCTAAGATCTTCAAAATGAAGTAAGAACTGTAGATGTTATGAAACCATGTACAAAAAATGCGCAAGTTAAAATTTTCACTCAATCATACTTTTGGTAGAAAAAAAAATTTTTCACTCAATGTTTTCCGTTTGCATTCAGTTCCATTTTCACGAATTTGCATCCAGCAGTAGTCACCCATCATGCATGTGTTCCAAAAATCTCATATCACTTTCAATAGATGCCAGATCCTGATGGAACCTTTAGCCTTGCTCGTCACACTAAGCTCCCAAATTTGAAGGAAAATCACATAAAAAATTCGTTTTGGTGAAATTGAGAGCACCATACAGGTTTCAAAAGGAGCACGGAGCATATTAAAAAAAAAATTATTATTTTCCAAAGCATCAAAATACATTTTTGTTAAATATTCGATAAACAAATTTTTGATTATATTTGTTTTTTAAGCTTTTAGAAAGAAGTAGAACATATCACTTTACGGCAGAGTCGTTAAAACGATTTAAAAGATAAAATCTAATCGAAAACTTAAATCCGTTTTCCCGCTTTGCATTTAAATATGTTGTGCTTCTGTTTTCACCTAAAAATGTTCTTCATCTCAAGAGTCTTATCCCACTGTGCGCAATTGTCGTTTCTGGCTGGCCCTAATCAATTTGTAACCGTTTAGAAATGTCTCTAATTTGCATTTATTATGGATATGCGAACGTCTGTCGTTGTCAGTGCAGTTCAAACTTTTGTAATGCCGGCCACGCCCATTCGCCCACTCAAACACCCTCCCAGCCGCACACACGTACACATGCTTATTTACAAATTGAGTTTACTTTTACCGCATTTTAAGGGTTGGGTGCCACAAAACTTTCAACGCAAACCCAAAAAGTTGTTGACCAAAGTTGTTGGCTATGAATTTACGAATATCTACGGTCACTGGAAGCCTGTGGCCATGAAAACTTTTTGCCAGTTGGCCAATGAAAGCAGCTGTGATGCGGCTGCGTCTGTGGCTGCACCAGACAGCCATCCATCTAAGCTACCCAACAATTTAACTTGATTTGGACATTTTCAATTTACTCATGCAACATACCCATTTCATTTGCAGGTAAAAATATGGTTTCAAAATCGGCGCATGAAGTGGCGCAACTCCAAAGAGCGTGAGCTGCTAGCCAGCGGCGGCTCACGTGACCAAACGCTGCCCAACAAAAACAATCCCAATCCAGATCTTTCCGATGCCAAATGCGATCGTCCAATGACGCCGCTGTCACCGGCACCGCTTTCACCTAACGGCAGCGCATCCCCACCAGCGGCAGCGATTACCAAAGATGAGGCAGCAGCTGTCACACCCAAATCACCACAGTCTGTCAGCAGCAGCTCGCCAGTCTCTGGTCTACTTGCCTCAACGCCCAACAATGGCAGCTATGGCATGAGCCAAATCAGCTCGCCGCCACCCTTGCTGACCAGCATCAAGCTAAATGATCAATCAGCCACGCCTACACCTACGCCTACAGTTTCTTCCGCCGCCTCATCGCCGCCCAGCGGCGGCTTGCTGGTCAATAGCGCCGCGGACTTTCAGGCCAAGGTGAATGCGGAGATGCAGAAGCAGCTGGTGGCCGCCGATCTCAAGTTCAAGCTGGAGAGCAGCATACAGGAGGCCAAGCAGCGACGCTTTGAGCAGCTGCAGCTGCATGCGCCACATTTTATGGGTGGCGCTGCAGCTATGCGTGAAGTGGAGCTAGCCGCTGCAGCTGCTGCAGCTCAGCTGCATCATCATCATCAGCAGCAGCAGCAGCAACAGCAACAACAACAACAGCAGCAGGGAGTGCCAGCAACACACTTTCAAAATGCCGAATTTATGAAGCTCTACTATGATGACTACGATGACTCCAACTCCGACAGCGATGAGGAGATTAGCGTAACGTGATTGCCCAGACGTAAATCTAGGCGATATTGTATTGTAAATATATGTTTAGCTGATTTGAGCAGTTTTAATTGTACATTTAATTAATAATTATTTAATTAATATTAAATTTATTGTATTTAATGTATATGTATGTACTTGTATGTGCATCATTTTCGAATTTCGAATTTAAATTCCAAAAATAAACGTCTTTAAAAAATTCATTGCATGCTTTTCGGTGCTCGCACCAAATGGTTGCTGTCTTGACTAAAGTGCTGTGAAAAATTTCCGTAAGTAATTTTTAAGCGTAAAATAACTTCTCAGTGTGTGTGGGAGTGTGCAATTTTTCAGGAAATTAATGAACGCAAACTTTAAACAAAATTCAAAAGGATTTTACATAAACCATACAAAAAATTGTTTATAACGAAAGAAACAGAGCATTTCTTAAATTAAATTCCATCGTTCGTACTGTCAAAACTAGAACAATATTAAGTAAGTTATTAAGTCCTTTGGTCCTTTATTCTTTCTTTTTCGACTATCAGAGTTTCTCAAAAATTTTGACAATTTTCTCTAAAGGCCCATACGCAGTATAAATGGGGTATCCCAAATGGGATTTTTTTTTATATGAAGTTTTGTCATTCCGTGCGAAAATTTTCGAACTGCGTATGGACCTTAAAGTATTTAGTGCTTATATTTTTATTGTAATTTATTTTATTTATTATTATTTTTATTGTAATTTTTTTAATTAAACTCTTAACTTTACCATGTTATTTAGGATTGCTCTAAATGCTGGAGCTCTGACAATTTCCCTACTGAGCCAAGAAGTCTTGTTTGACTCTTCATTATGCACCAATGGTGTTAAATCCTTCCTTTAAAGGACTTAGCGCTTTACCTGCATAAATAACATAATGATATTCATGCAATATGCTTTATATAACTAACAAAGAAAATTATAGTGCCAGAAGAAAATACAAGGGTAGTTCGATAATTCAGTGAATGTTTTAATAAAAGACATTTTTTTCGGAATAAAAATTTTGTTTCCCAATAAATATTGCTGTTTATAAGAATTTAGTTATTCCTTCCAAATGGTAGGTTTTTTTAAATCCCTCGGCATCCCTAGGGAATAGTTTTTTTCTCCTTCATTCGACGCAGATCTCTTACCGACCAGCAATTTCAACAGAGTTGGAAACAGAAAAGATGGAAAAATGGGTTGACAGTTTTTTGCGACCTCTGATATATCTACACTTCGCAGTAAAAAAACCCCAAGACCAAATTCTGAATCGGTACCTGGTCCAAATATTCATATAAAAGATAAAAACACTTTACATACCTTTACAGGAGTCTATTAACAGATGGTACTTGAGTCGAGCAGTGTTGTCATGACTTATCAAAAATCATACCATTATGTTAAAAGTTTATCAGATACAAGTAGCGTCTTGGAGAAAAAAATTTGGGTGGGATCGGTACGGAGGATTTAAGTTAAAAAAAGCCCAGGACGGGATTCTTTATGTCTGTTTTGTATAGAGCTGTGCGGTATCGAAATTCGTTTCCCGATCGCAGCTCTTTTTTGAAGGATATACCATTTCTACAATACACAGAACTTATTATTATCGAAAACAACCGATTAGTGCAGACTTAAACCTGATTACGAATTCAAGAAGGGCTATTTTAAGCAGAGTTCGAATATCGACTAAGGTGACGATAACGAATAATATTTAGCGTATACACAAACCAAATCCAAAACAAGCAATAAAATGGTTAAAAAATTAAAGAAGTTTTTATATTTACAATTCTTTTATAACTTAAGTTACTTTTTCATTAAAGTCAGCGTTACGTTAGTGAACATTACTGCTTCTAACGTACTTAAAATGAAATTTCACAAGCCACAAGCCGAAAGTGATTTTCAGCAAAGGTTAGGGAAATTAATTTCTAGTAGTGCCCCTGTTCATTTAAAAACCATATCTAAAATTTTACTTTATATATTTTACTTTTCTATAGTTAAAGTTTTTATTTACACTCTTTAGACACATTTACACAGGACATGTCACTAAACTATGACTAAGTTTAAATTCATGCACCGCTTACGTCACTGCCAACATCCGGCTGTTCCTTAAATTAGTAAATTTATATAAAATACTGTCAGCGTTGGTCAAGAAGCGTTTGAGCCAACTTTTAAATCTTATAAACTATATGCAAGTATCACTCTTTCAACTAAATTATAAAGTTAAGTGTGCGACTCGTTAATTTTTTTTTTTTTAGACTATAAACTAGAAACAACTTTGTACATGGAGGTTACAGTTACAGTGTATTTAGTTAGGAAGTTGTTTACATAGCACTGGACTATGTAAAACCTAAAGCTATACTTTACTCATCATCAATGCGTATGGCAAGATTTACATGACCAGACAATTCTGCGGCTTTGGTCTCTTTGGTTTCCGTTGCGGCTGGAGCGGTAGCTTGAGCAGTTGTATTAGTTCTGAAGACCTCTACGGAGACGGCGGGATTATCAATACCCTTGGCGTTTATTTTCAAAACATTGCGACGCTGTATGGCATCAATTATAAGTGAAAACAGCCAGCCCAGAAAAACTGTCAGCAAACAGCCAATCATGCTGTACCACATATAGCTCAGGCGAAAGATGGCCCAGGAACTGTTTTGAAAAAAAGCGAATTTATGAAAAAAAGCTAGATATTTAATAGCGTCCATACAACTTACGTAAATCCGCTTGGTGCCGCTCGCTGAACACCCAAATTCTCGGTCAACAATTCCGTCACCAGGGCTGTAACATTGAAGCTGCAATCACATTTATCAACAGACACGGGCAAAGGCGGCGTTTCCAGATTAGCTATTTGTGCTACCACGCCCACAAAGATGACCAAAGTCAGCGAAAGCAAGCCGCCATAGAAGGCACCTTTTGTGTTGGCATGCTTGCAGGCAATGCCCAAGACAAACAGACCCAAGGTAACGCCACCAATTAGTCCATTAAGTGTCAGTGTAGCCTGTAGCACACCACCCAAGTGTTCCACAATGAAAACCAAACCAAAGGAGGCTAAGCCAAAGCCCAGCGACATCCACTTGGCATAGGTGGCACCTTTATCGGGCGAGATTTTTATGTTCATGCCATTGACAAGCAGATCCTCACAGGTAACAGCCGACAAGGAGTTCAAAGCTGAGGCAACAGTGCTGTAAATAAGCATGCAACACTTTAAGTAAGTATATGCTATAAACGATTAGTAGACAAACCTACCCCAAACTGGCTGCAAAAATGCCGGCTACAAATATGCCCGCTACACTATAAATATGCTCATAGGTTGTGATAACATAGAAGGGCAACAGCTGATCCGTGGCTGAAATGCGACCCACGGTCAAGGGATCACAGTCTGCATAATGATTGTATACCATTAGACCAGTATAAAAGTTGAGCAGAAAGACAACAATCAGTCCAATAATGGCAAAGCCCAGAGCAATCTTGGCAAGACGCAGAGATTTCAGCGACATGCATTTCTGCACGGAGGCCTGATTGGTGCAGAAGAGCGAGGTCCAGTAAAAGAAGCCACCAATGACCACAGACCAGACAGTATGACGTGTTGTGGGATTAGGATCAAAGCTGTAAGGCGAAGCAAATAAGCACTGGAAAAGTATAAACAATATAGTAACAACTTACTTAAAGAATTCCAGGCGATCGCGTTCAGCTGCGGTCTGAAAGACCTGTATGGGATTACCGCTATAGAAGCAGCCCAGACACACTATTAACACCAAGGAGACGGCTAGAACAGCAGCCTGCAACATAAATAAACCAGGTTAATGGACAGGTTAACGCAATATTAATTATAAATTTACCTGAAACGTATCCGCAATGACCACAGCCTTCATGCCGCCCTGTGAGGAGTAGAACACACAAACAACATAGATCAGCACCACAGCTATCTTGGTGTCCAATCCTGTAGCCTTGGATAAAGCAATTGCAGGAGCCAGCACAGCCACAGCAGTATAAAAGCACATCTAGTTATATAAGATACAAATTTTATAAAGCACTTGAAGCTACTTGGCTTATAGAGTAGTCTACAAACCTGTATCACATAGAGTAGTGCACCCAATATGCGAATTTCCTTGCCAAAACGTATGCCCAGATATTCATAGCAGCTTGTCAGCTCCATTTTAAAATAAATAGGATAGAATATTTTCACAGCCACGGGTATAACAAATACCATTGGTATTACAATCAGCACAAACTGTGTGCCCTGGAAGTACATCTCTGAAGGATTGCCCAATAGCTCAATGGCGGTAATGAAACTGGTGGTCAAGCTAAGCGTCACCGGAAAGATGCTCATTTCAGAGCCCAGCAGAAACTCATCGGACGAAGTACCGCCTTTCTGAAAGAATCCATAAAAGATGCCAATGCCCAAAGAGATGGCCAACATGGACAGCAGCACGAAGTAGTCATAGCCAGAGAAGGTAGCCTTGTGCTTGGGTTCACTGCATGATTCCAGTTGCTCAATGGCGGCCGCCTGTTGTGACTTGTAAGCCTGTAAAAGCATGGTGGCTGCATCATTAAAGTCCACATGCTCCTTGGAGGCAGCAGCCGCTGCTGGCGCTTCACCACGCACGATCAGATACTTCTGTGCGGCAAAGCTGGGCACGGATGCGGGCACTTGTTCCTGCAGCGCATAGGCGTTTATAGAATGCGCCAGTGCACATAGTGTTAACAATTTCGAAATGGTGGCAAACATATCGTTGACTTTAGTTGTTGAAAACTTTCGGATGTAGTTTTGAGTTACTTTGTAGCTATTAATGAGCGTTTGTTCGTCTTTTTTTTTTGTTCTTGTTTACATTTCACAGTGGCTATGTAACCTGCAATAAAGATATAAAGATATTCAAGATCAAGGTTCAGTCGATTGAGAGAATGGTGCTTAGGCGGCAATAAAGTATAATTATAAAGAAGAAGAATGTAGGCGTAATTTAACACCCCAGCAGCATTTCATTTGGACTTGGCTGCCATTAATCAATTAAGGTTTACAATATGTATCTGCAAGATACAAAACTTTTCTTATAAAGGCGATGGCAACGGCCGCCGCTTTTTGCTCAAGTACAAATTTATTAGCAACATATTTCCTTAAACAAACAATTTCATTTAAGTGTAATTTAATTGTTTTATTTTTTTATTAATAATATTATATTCTTTTAAGCCTTGGTTCAATGTCACTGTGAGTTCAGATTAATGTATAGATGAAAGTTTTGTGAGCTTATGTAAAACAAAATAAAAAACATGTTTATGTTTTATTAAATATACATGAACAAAAAAAAATGTATTAAATACACAGGCCTACAAATACCGGGGTCATGTCAGTTGTTGGAAAGCTAAGGGTCATTTCCGAAGTAATTTGCTGCGTAGAATCCGAATCCGGGGTCGGAATTGGCCCATCACGTCAGGATTTTGAGATAGCTTTCCAACAACTAAACCATGTTTGTCTCTGATATTAAACAAATAAGATAAAAACTTTCGCAATGGAAAAACATATGGATTTATTTTTTAATTAGGAAATTTTTTTCAAAATTTTGTTTTATTTTTATATAGGCCTTTTTTTAGTGAAACTTTAAGCCGTAAGCTTTGACTAAAATCCCTTTCAGTTATAAAAAGTTGTATACAAATTTTATTGAAGCCATTGAAGTTAAAGATAATAAACTTTCTAAAGTCCCTAAGGAAATAAATAATAAATTTCATATTCGACCGTTTAGGAATTTTTTAGCTCTACTTGAAACGAACTTAATTAGCAACCGAAATTCAGTATTGTATTAGAGGGTAATTCATTTGCGTCAAATCCTTGCCATATTGAAAAAAGATATTATATATTTATTTATCTATTTAATAAAAATTAAGTAAGTTTACAAAACTAACTTAACTAATAGGAAGCACGGGTAGCTAAAGGCCTTAGGCTCTAGATTTATTGGTTTAAATGGAGTAAAAGTCATTTCAGAAAATCAACGTCTTTTACTTTGATACGAAATATCGCGAAAAGATGTAAAGAAAACTATACCTGAAATTTCTAAGTGTCATGTTGATAATTAGAAAATGGTTCAAATCAAAAAGTATTCAAATTAAATGGTCAATGTATGCAGATTAATAATCAAATTCAAAAATACAAATTTTAAAATATGTATACATCCAACTTATCTTTTTACATAACATGATTTTACTCTCCGGCTATCTTAGGTCTGTGAAATTCTGACCCCTGATTCGCGATCAGCCATCCGAAAACCCATATTTGCATACCCAACTTGTGTTAATCACAAAACTGATTTTTCTTATATCGGCGGCCATCTTGGATTCGCCATTTTAAAATTTTGAAAAGCTAATAAGGTACTTATAATCAGCTAACTTAAAAGTATCTGAATGGCATGTACCAAGGGTTGCAATAATATTTTTCTGAGAATAAGATTAAAAATAGTGATTAAAATATGCAGTTACTTTGCTTTGGCGGCCATTGTAGTTCCGCCATTTTGAAATATCAAAAATCATACGGCTTTACAAAGTAGACGAGAAAAATAAAATTTGATGCTCAAAAACGTTCATTGATCTTAAAAATTGAAGTTGGAGAGGGGGGTGGCTGATTTGACAGATAATGCGCCATAAACTATATAACATAACAAGCTTCCATTTATAAAATATATTCAGCAATATGGGTGCCATATCGAACAAATCTTTTTAGTCAGAGTTTCAATTCGGAATTAAATTTTTTTTACGAATGTATTTTGGAAGCAGTAGCAAGAAATTAAAATTACATATTGAAAATCCCAAAATTGCCTTACGGATATTATTTGTAAATAGCATCCTAAAAAAAATACAAAAATCTATTCCAAATCTTTTACAAATTTTTATTATCTAAATTTTTTGGAACAATTCCTATTCTTATCTGAACACTAAGTCTACAATGAGTAAAGATAAATTATAGTACTTTTTTGGATCAATTTCTGTAACTATCTGAAGTCTACGTATGGTAAAAATAAATGGTAATATCCAATTTCACCAAGGATAAAAAAGTTCCTGGTCAACAATTTTTGGCCGTCCTACGTCAGATTCTGGCTAAGGCTGCATACCAATTACACTAGTTTACAAATTTAAGTGTCATCGTGTGAACCTTCCTAAAAAAGTGTTTTTTAGGGTAATTTGGGGTCGAGAAACACGAAAATGGCAACCTTATTTTTTTTTAAGCTCCGTTTTCGAGATATTTCGATAGTCGAAAAAAAGTGTAATTTTTTACCATTTCTCAAAATTACACATTTTCGGTATGCTTTTTATTAACGAAAAAAAAATTTTAAATAATTATATTAAGCTTTAAGCTGAAAGAGACTTCTTTAACGAACATTTATAGTCTAAGATCTCCGAAATCGGAGAGGAACTGTAGCTGTTATGGAACCGTTCACAAGATATTGAGGAATAACTGAAAAAAGTGCCCAAAAACATGTTTTTCGAAAATATCTCGAAAATGGTGCTTAAGAAAAAATTTTCGTATTGTCCACCCCAAATTACCCTAAAAAAAAATTTTTTTAGGAAGGTTAATTTTTCGTGTAAAAGTGTTATTATATGTATTATAATATTTTAAACCGAAAAGTTTTATTTTTAGATCACCAAGTTGATTTTTGTTGAATAAATTTTTGTAAAAATTTTCTGCACTTAAGTTTTAAGTTAAAGAATATGAAAACACACACACACACACAAATAATAATCACGCTACCTCACCCTATACCTATAATAATATTTTCGAACCTTTCTTATAATAATTAATGAGAGCAAAGAATGCCATAATGCTAACAAACGCATCAAGCCATTGAGAAAGAGTTATCGTCTATCGATAGCCACTGATCAACGCGAAAGTGCCTTAGCAATACAGTTGACTACAAAAAAATTCGCTTAAATCAATTATGTCGTTTGTTTTATAACACATATTGCAATACTATTATATATACTAGACCTATCTTGTTTGCAAGAAACCCTATACCAAAGGGCAGCGTCATTAAAAATGAATTTTCAACGTAATATATGCCAAGTTTTTATTTTATTATGTAAAGTGTAAAGTGATCTAAACCCTATTCAAGACTCCTGCAACACACACACCAACGCACACAGTTGCAGTGTCTTGGTGCAAAGTTTGAAATGCGCGCCTAATTGAGATTTAAGCGAATTTAACTGGTTTGTATCAGACATCGTCGGGTTATACCGGATGGTTCCGGTTTGAGCAGGCAACCAAGCCACATTGCTAAGAGCAACGAAAGTCAAGTTAAGAGAGCGCTTTTACCAATGGCTATCTTAAGCCAGCTCTAGGCTTGACCCAAAGCCGCGATATTGTCAGCTGTAAACATAACTTGGCTGATAAGCTGCAGGTAGTACGCTTATGCGCATGTGTACGTTGTATCTGCAATGCCTCTCTTTTCATGTGTGTATCTGTGTGTCACGCGCTTAATTGTTGTAAATGTAAGTGTTGTGATTGTAATTGTCTGAGGCCCCTCCTAATTGTTGAAATATCTTTGCGCCAATTGATCAGCGCATATATCGAAATTTTTTTTTTTTTTTGCTGCCCTTTCTGACTTTTGATTATTATTAATAATGAAAATAAGACATAATAATCAATAAACAATAGAAAAAAAATAAGGAAAACTGGCATGTGATAAGCAATTTTTTATTGATGTGCCTAATTTTATTAAATATTTTGAATTTTACTATTTTTCGTTAAACGTTCCGTGAAAGCTTTTTTTATGATAAATTAAATAATTAGCTTTTTTCGAATAATTCTGAGAAATCGTAAAGCTTATAAAAATATTTTATTATTTCTTTTATAGCGGAAAGTGTATTATTAATAAGAGAAAAAATATTTTTATTTTAACATACACACAAATAAATTTCATGAAAGGTTCGTTTTGGGTATTCGATGGATGCCGGAACGCTTCGAACGGACTTTTGAATTAAGAACTCAGATCTAAGCAAGTCTTATTGAAATAATTTCATAATATTTTTGTGCTATATAATGCAAAAAAATATCGAAAAGTTTCAATGAAACGTATTTAATTTTGTATTATATATATTTATTTTTTATATAATAATTATTAATGTTAAGTTAACTAAGTTTTTGTATATATTTTTCAATTTGTTTTTTTTATGCTTTTATTTTGTTTACGGCTATATTTGTTTATCTTTTTGCATAAAAATATTATCTTTGTTTGCTTGACAATATCCGGGTACTATATTTTACTCTAATATCTTATCAATCTCTTTAAACAATCAACGCTTAAATCGTTAATAGTTTTAAATTTATTATTTATTTTGCTTTCAAGTTGCATTCATTTATTTAAGCTTTAGTACAAATATCATATTTCTAATAATTTTGTTTACGACTTAATTTGTTTACAAAGTTAATCATTTCATGTCATTTCACATATTGTTTGTTGCACTTGGGTGATTTACTATGTACTTTGTCAAAAATGCAATCTTTTTGTAAATTTTTTTTATATTTTTTATTGTTCATGCCAAATATTTTTAAAACGTTTGTTAATTAATTATTTTTGAATTAGCTTTACAAATAATTGACTTGTTGTTTGAATCATTTAAGAGCGCCAGCTAATTATTTATAGATGCTATGATTATTATTATTACAAGTTTTTTATGTGTTATATTTTACAGAAATTTATGAAATTGTTTATATTTATATGCTATTTAAAAATTGAATTTTAAGGAATTTTGAAGTAAATAAATTTTAAAGATTTTAAATTTCAATAATAACATAACAAATTAGTGAACAATAGTAAAGCTAGCTAATTTTATGGCGCTAAAACAATATTTACTAAATAAGTACAAGTACTTAAATAGATACAATCTACTTTCTAACCTCAAACATACCTATAAAAATATTTGTAAATCCTTTAGTACAGCGACTTTTGTTGTTGCTTTTAACTTTCTTTTAGCGTTTGTTATGTTTACACCAAACTTTTCGTAAAAATGTTCTAAATTGTATTTGCAATATTAGTCCGCGATTAGTTCTGTATTTCATTAACGTATTTTCACTTAAGAATTGTTCAAATATTTAAGCCACCAAACAAATTGCCAGTTTTGAGCACAAGGATTTCTAAAAACAGAAATCACCAATATTGTTTTTTTTTTATATTAGTTGTTTAGTATTAGCTTTGAGCAGTGTCCTTATTTTAAATAAAAAAAATAAATTGCACTAAAAATTTGTGAACTAATGTCGTTCGTTTGATTTGAGCACTTTGCTGCAATTCGAGCCTCGACGTGTTGACAATTTTTAAATGAATGAGTTTTGCAAGCGGCCGTTACACTTGTTTATATAGTCGCCCCAAGACCGATCAAACGAAATCACAGAGCGTCGAAAGTCGCCTCTATTCGTATGCGTTACCTTCTTCTTCCTCTTTCATGGCAAAAGAGCGTACGCCAAGAAAGAGCACAGCACCGGATATGCCATCAATTCGTATCGAATGAGAGTAACTGATATGCGCATAGATAGTTTTTGTGCATGTGTGTGTGTGTATAGGTGAGCGCATATGAGAGTGTGAGCGCATTCAAGCAAACACGAAGCATGCACGATCAAATAACACGACGGCTAGACGACTTCGTTTATCGTTTTTTGTTTAACTGCAGAATCTTTTTATCTGTGTGCAATTTGTTTTGTTTTTGTTTATTTTATTAAAAAAAAAAAATATTGTGTTTGTCTTTAAGTTAAGTGAAAGTTGAGTTTTAGGCGCCAAAGCTTAGATACTCTCGCAGAAGTTTTCTTGAAGGATTGTTTTGATGATGCTGACAGTGATGATGATGATGATGATGTTGATGATGTTGATGATGTTGATGATGTTGATGATGTTGATGATGTTGATGATGTTGATGATGTTGATGATGTTGATGATGTTGATGATGTTGATGATGTTGATGATGTTGATGATGTTGATGATGTTGATGATGTTGATGATGTTGATGATGTTGATGATGTTGATGATGTTGATGATGTTGATGATGTTGATGATGTTGATGGTGTTGATGATGTTGATGATGTTGATGATGTTGATGATGTTGATGATGAGGATGATGATAATGATGATAATGATGATGATGATTATGATGATGGAAGACGTGACAACGAATAAGCGAACTAGTGCGCTACTTAAATGATCCTCCTTTAGTAGATACACTTCAATGTGTATTAGGGTGGCCATTTTTGCAACATCTCACGATTTTAATAATGCTACTCCCTAAAAAGTTTCCCTTTTACCTACATACAGCGCCTATAAAATTTAAAGGCGATCCGAATGTATTTGATGGTCCCTAAAATAGGTCAAAGGTAATATTTTCACTTTTTGATATCGACGGTTTAAAAATCCTCCATACCAGCGGCGGCCACCCTAATGTGTATATATATTAGAGATCGTAAAAAACTGTCAGCCCATTTTTCCAACTTTTGGGGCGGTTCGGGACATGAAGCCTCCCGTGGATCCGACACTGAACTTGGTTTTTAATTTGACTTAAATGACGAGCATAACATTTAATTCAAATAAATTAATAATTGACAAATCATATATTTTAATACCATGAAAACTCGCTGGCAATTAACCTACTAGACAATACTATGGATGTTAGACGTCTGAAAAGATTTCATATTCTGGACTTTCCAGATCGATTTGTACAATAATTGTTTAATAACCTTTAGCAAATAGTATTGTTGTATATTGATTGGACTCACTGGAGTACAATCAATCCCGCCATTTTTGTTTTAGTTTTAATTATAAAATATGCTGATTGTCTCATATGACAGATTGCAAATAGAAATACATTAAAAAAAAATATATATATATTAGGGCGGGTCAATTTGTATGGGGCTCAATCGGATTTTGATTCTTTGGATAATTCTAAGCAAATTTGCTCAAGAAACTATGGGTCTAAAATGTATTTCGAGTCGCCCACTTTTTCAAAATAGGTTTTTTTCGACATATTCAAAAATCGACTTAGAAATTCATTGAAAAGGCCTAAAATCGATACTTTTTCTCTAGCCAAATGTGAATTTGGGGGTTTTTGGGGTCGAGGAATTCATTATTGACATCTATTTTTAATTTTGGGTGCCGCCAGAGGGCGCTTTAGTGTTGGTTTTTGATTTTTTTCGGTTTTTTTTCTTGAAAATTTTAAAAAAGTGGGCGACTCGAAATTCATTTTAGACCCATAGTTTCTTGGGCAAATTTGCTTAGAATTACCCAAAGAATCAAAATCCGAGTGAGCCCTTATACCGAAAAAAATTGACCCACCCTAATATATATATTTTAATAAATGTAATACAGTCGAGATGCTGTCGGACTTTTTCCCCGAAAAAAAACATATTACTGCATATGTTACCAATGGAACTTTAGTATTAAATCCAAATCGCTCCCATCTCCGAAATTCTCATCAAATTCTCATCATAATTTTGGTAATATTTTGTGTTTTTAATTTCTGTGGTCTTCGAAATCTAGGCAGATCTAGCTCGATCGCTACCTGCGGTTACGATAAGCATTTTGGGCGCTGGGTATAAAAGTTATAATAAGTAAAACAAAAATTTGTTTCAAACCTAATATAATCCTTATCTTAAGAAGCAGGGTATAGAAAACGGTTATCCAGCTGGATACGACTCACAAACGGTCCTTGAACTGCAGAATACTTTCCCCATATTCAAATATATCTCATAGAATTGTACAAAGAAGTAATAATATAATTAATTTTTTGAGGTTTACACAAAAAACTATAGGTTCTTATATTTTCAAACCAACCGACTAAAGCTCCAAAAAAAAAAAAATATATATTTTTTAAGTGCTTATTTCAATACCAAAACGTTGTAAAGTCATAAAAAAATTTAAAATGATTTTTTAATTAAGCAAAAAAAACTATTACGTCGAAAAGGCTTGACAGAGCTCGTTAAAAGATAAATACCTTAAAAAAAAATAAAAATCAAGCAATAAATTATAACACAAAGCAACGCTTTCAAGTTACACACAATCTTGGAAAATAAGTTAGCATTTTGGCTTTTGTAATCAAAAAAAAAAACTTTTCTAGAATTTCGTGAAATTGTTTAACTTAAAAATATTAAAAACTTGCTCGAGTAAGGCTTATTCGATTTTTTTATGGCCACAATTTTTACATAACTTTTTTTTGTACTAAAACAAATCCATTAGCGATTTGTAGAACTCGTAAAGCTATAGATAGTTATAGCGTATACCTCAATAGCTCAAAAACTTAATTCCCATTTGATTTGTATATGTTTGTATACTCAGACAATTTGTTTGATGGCATTGCAACAGTTGGCAGACTTTAAACAAAAATAAACTGCAATAAAAATATTTTAAATATAATAAAAATATGTGCATATATTTATTTATATTCATGTTCCTGCATATTGACAATTGATCAGAGACGCGTCTACAGTCAACATAAATTCTCAAAATTAATAAATAATAATAACAAGCTGATAGATACAAATATTATGCCATGTCAGGGCAATTGAGCTCAAACAAAAGGAATTCTGCAATGATTCACAAAATACGGAAAATACCGGAGACAACTTCTTTGAGCCAATTTTTGCAGCACGCTCTTCAATTAAGCACCCAATGGATCACCCACACAGATACACACGCACACACACACACACACACACACTCTCATGTGGGCATTAAAGGGCAGTACAGTTGTTATACCCTATACCAATAGGGTCAAGGGTATTATAGATATAGCATGCAAAAGGCAGAAGAAGGCGTGGCAGTATACAAGTTGGTCACAATTTATGCTCGAAATGAAAGATAAGGGTTGTGGCATTTAACAAACTCAAACTATCGTCAATATGGATTTTTTTTGTTAATATCTCGTATAATGTTTAACTATTTGTTTATTATTATATTGTTAATTTGTATTTAGAACGCTACAAGTGGACCTTATGGAACATTTTATACAGTGCAAAGATTGGGTTCATCTTCTTTTCAAGGTTAAAAGTTTTAAAAATCAGGTTTCTGTAAATATTTGAAAGTCACTAAATAACAACTACTACAAAGTTTTTTATTTTTTTTGGAATGTCTCGTTTAACTTGCTTTAAATTATGTGTGGATATTAGACTTAAAAGACTATAAAATGCTGTACAAATTTTTTCAGGTAATTAAAAGTTTTTAGATAAAGGGCCTAAACGCAAAAATTACGCACGGAATGTAAAAACTTCATATAAAAAAAAAATACCACTATTTGGGAAATTTTTTTTATATGAAGTTTTTACATTCCGTGCGTAATTTTTGCATGCTGCGTATAGGCCTATAGCGCGAAAAGTGGAAAAGTTTGAAGAATTTTAAGCTAAAATATTTCAAAAATATATGGGATTAGGGATTTAATTTGTAAAGCATGAATTTTTTTAAAAAAATTGGGACGTCTGTTTTGTGATTTGGCAATTTTATTTGATTTTCTAGCAAATATGTCTATTTTATCGATTTTGCGCTTTATCGAGTCCCCAAAAAAGTGTCGCATATTTTCTGATGTTGGCTGCTTTTTTTTTTAACAATATTTGAAATTATTTCCGTAGCTCCGCTTAATCATTTTTTTAATGCTATTTTTATCTTAAAGGCCCATAGGCAGCATGCAAAAATATCGCACGGAATGACAAAACTTCATATTACAAAAATCCCAAATAGTGGGATTTTTTATATGAAGCTATAATAGTGGGGTTTTTTTATATGAAGTTTTGTCTTTCCGTGCGTAATTTTTCATACTGCGTATAGGCCTTTAGTAGTAAAAAACTATTTTATTTTAAAATATTGCATATAACTTTTTATATTAATGTTTTGTATTTTTCTAAACTGGTGTAGTGTATCCCACTGTCAATCAAAGCCACGACTGCTTCAAATTATTACATTGTAGAAATTTTCCATGTCTAAATAAAATGCGTTGTTCAAAATGTTAAAATATTTTTACTTTAGCTAAGCGTAAGTTTTTAAGTAGCTTTGTGTTTATTTTTATTTGTTTGCGGTCTATCTTAATTACTACTTGAGTCACATAAAAAAAAAGTGCGCCAATTAATATTTGAGCCGTTATTTACGAGTTCATCTTTTTTTTTGCCGCATCAATTGCTGGCTTTGGCTTTTAACTGTTATGCATGTACTTGTACTTACTACTTGGATAACGATAACAAGTTCGATCTGGTATGATTTTGATCGGGCATGACTTTCACACACCCGCACTCATATACAAAAGTCGTAACAATATCAGTTAATAGAAAATTATTTGTTTACATTTTTGTACTGTACGTTTAATTCTTGTAGAGATACGAGTGTTTAATTGAAATGTGTGTATTAGAAATTTCAATTGAATACATTTGACAGAAGCGCCGCAAAGTTCAAAAAGTTTTGTCTTGTGCTTCTTATACTCGCATAATGTATGCCACAATAACAATAAATTCAAATTACAATAAAAGAAATATATAACAAAGCTCGTGGTATATAAGTACATTTACACGTGCACATGGCGTATGTGTAATATAACTCCTAAGATATAAAATCTGTATAAATGTAAGAAGAGTGACGAATTCTGACCGTTTCTTGAAAATTGTGGAGAGTATAGCAAGGAAATAATTTTGTAATCACCAATTCTACAAAATGTCTTAGTCGATAGTAATAATCGATAAGCAGAACAGGGAAATAATCGAGCTAACTGCAGTGGAAATGCCAACGGGTACTATCTGGTCTACGTTTTTATTTCACATACAAGAGTTTAAGGGGTCACACCTTTTTTCAAATTAATGCCATTTTTTTTTAAATTAATATTTAAACCCCTACATGGTTCACTTGCTTTTGGTCCATAGATTAAGAGGAAAAAATTTCTTTATGTTTCAGATCAATCACGACGTCAAATAGCTGCAGCCGTGGAGGCCTCTTCGAAAATTAGTCATGTACTCGTAGCTCTCTACAGGAGCCATTTTTTTTTTATTAGTTTGGAAAAATTAATTTTTGTAGCTCAAAATATCGGTGAAAATAAGTGTAACGGACAATTTTTCCCCCGACCTTCTTCGATTTTGATGAATTTTACTTTTATTTTTTTTTGAAGATATTAAAATGACATTAACACTTTTTTTTTTAAAAGTGGGAGATCACTTTTGAATTTTAATATTAAAAACTAAAAACGATAAAAAATTAATAAAAAATAATCTTAAAAATAAATAAAAAATTTTTTTTTAATTGAATATTTTATTTTTTTAGAAAATATGGCTTGTCAAAGAATAGTCTAAAAACGAAAAACCAAATTTTCAGTTATCGATAACTCGATAAATAATCGGAATTTTTTCAATAAAATTTGACGTGGTTACTATTGACTAGTAGCTCTACCAAATCTGTATAAATCATCAAAATCGGAGAAGGTCGGGGGAAAAATTGTCCGTTTCACTTATTTTCACCGATATGTATAATATCGTCACCTATGGATTTTGAATATAAAATAAAGTTTCTTTGAAAAAAATCTAAAAATTACCATAAAAAATCATACTCCACACTGAGTTACCCCTTAAATATAAGGAACTCAGATATGAAAAACTTGACAAGAAAGATTTGTACAAAGCTAAGGCTAAGACATTAAGACTGGGAATTCGGCAAGAAGATATTTAAGAGTTAATAATGAGTGATTTCTACTCGAAAACATAAAGTAGCTTTAAGCGAATGATTATTTTCTACTCTTTCAAGATTAAAGAAATGAATGAATAGGCGCTTCGGATTATGAATAGGAAGGATATTGAAGTCACTATTTGTGACATACTAGATAATCTTAAAAAAAAGGAATTATCGACTTAGGGAACGTTGTCAAAATACTACGCTTGGTCACAGGAGCGGGGGTTTTAGGTTTCGTCACGTAGTCAATATACTCTAGGAAAATCTCGCGCTCTTTTTTTTTACTTTCTGTTTCCAAAAAACTATTAAATATCATACGTACTTAATGACTACGTGGAAAATAGTGGGCATATACAACGCTGGATTACCGAGGGGGGGAGTGGTGATAAAAAATTTTAAAAATGGGGTCACGTACTACGAGTACGTTCTCTTACTTACTGTATTGGAGAACTTTTTTTTTGATTTCTGATAAACACTACCTAAAATTCTAAAAAAAACTCAAATATTTTTGGGGAGTTCCAAAGCCGCATGATTGTCCACCATATCTCTGCTGATAGATCATGATGGCTATCACAATCGTTTTGTTTGTAACTTTGTTAACCATACTTAACAACAACATACGCTAAAGAAATTATTTATTATGCGTGGTTAAATATTGAATTTCAATCTAAAATCTGAGCCGATCCCAAGTATTTTATCAAAATCCGTCCCTGCTTAAGTTCATAAATTTAACTACTACCACTACAAAAATATGTCTGTAAATTTTCCAAGCCTTAGTGAAGACAATGTCACTCTCTTATTAACACGAAAAACAGCTGGAATCATTTTATGGAAATGCAAATCAGGTTTAGTTTAAAGCTTATGCATTAATGAGTATAAGCCATTAAAATCCGAACTGCATGTAGACAACAAGTAGCTAAATAAACCAACAAAATGCAGTTTAAAGCAGTTCTAGCAATGCGTTACAGCATTTAGGCCTAAAAAAAAAAACAACAAACTGGTCGTGTATCGGACCTGCCAAAGTCATGAGCAAAGTCTGTAAGCCAAGATATGCCCAAGATATTGTACTTCCGACGCAGAGCAGAACTTGTTTGACAAGCGTAGGTTGTGTAATTTTGCATTGTAAAGAAAGTTTAAAACCAATTAATAGTCAATTAATATTAATTTTAATGAGTGTGGGCGTCGAAATGTCTAAAAACAGCCGCCGCACTAAGTATAGCAACAATTAAGTGACTTAATAAGTTAATTAATGTGCAATATTTGCTTGGCATAACTTAAATGCACTTCCGTCAGTTCATTCATTGATTATGACATACATGCAGCAATTTCGAATTTCGCGCGTTATGCCAACGAGTAACGAGTAAACAACAAGTTGGCAGCTCTTTGTTGCAACAAGATGGCAGCTCGCTACCAAAAAACAGCTGCGTACAAATTGTAAGAAGAAGTTAGCTGCACTAAATCTTTTTCAATTTTTATTAAAAATTACTTCTTTGTAAATTATTTTAAACAACATGAGCACGCCAGCTGTTCTAGCAGGCATACAGAGCACTGCGGGTGCCGTGCCCGTGCGCAATGAAAAAGGTAATTGCTGAATTTGCACAAAACAAATATTTTCATTATTGATTGTTGTGGTACAAACCTTCCCAACAGGCGAGATTTCTATGCAAAAAGTCAAGGTGCAGCGTTATATATCCGGCAAACGTCCAGACTATGCGCGTGCCGAGTCCAGCTCGGAGGAAAGCGATGAGGATGACTTCATTGATAGTCGCAAGCGCATGGAACGCCACAAGGCAGAGCGCCATAAAGTAGAACTGACACGTCGCAGCAGCGCCGATGCAAAGCCAGCGGGCGTGGAAGCAGAGGAGGAAGCCGAAGTGGATGATCCACGTTTGAGGCGACTGCGCGCTCGTCCCGTTGATCAAGAGGACTTGGAGCGCGAGCGCCGGGAACGCCACAGACACATACACGAGCCTGAGTTAGTAGACAGCGATAGCGAGGAGGATGAGGAAGCACAGCTGCAAGCCTTGGAAAGTGAGCAGCAGCGACGTTTAGAGCGTGGCACCAATAAAATTACGCTTGCCTCGGAATCTGATACGGACTCAGAGCTTAGTGACACAGAATTGGAAAAACGACGTGTAAAACTACGATCACGCATGCTGCAGCAACAGCGCGAAGAAGAGGTTTTACAAAAAGAAGAAGAAAAACAAACAGAGTCCTCTGAAACCGAAAGTTCCGAGTATGAAGAGGAAACTGACAGCGAGGCAGAGAACGAGCCGCGTTTAAAGCCGCTGTTTGTGCGCAAACGTGATCGTGCCACCATACAGGAAAAAGAACGTGAGGCGCAAAAACAAAAGCAGCTAGAGGCAGAGGCCAAAAAAGCGGCCAAAGAAAGGAGACGTGCTACTTTACGCTTGGTTGAAGAAAGCGTTAAGAAAGATCTAGAGAAAACTAAGCCAGAGAGCAACGAGGCGTGCTTAGAGGATGTATGTACAGACGATGACAATGATGAGGTGGAGTACGAAGCCTGGAAACTACGCGAGCTTAAACGCATGAAACGAGATCGCGAGGAGCGCGACAAGTGAGTACAAAAAATGCTTTGGCAATACTTGAATAAACAAACATTTTAAACTTTTTCTTTTTTCACATTAGCACTGAACGCGAAAAGTTGGAAATTGAGCGAATGCGTAATATGACCGAAGAGGAACGGCGTCAGGAACTGCGCTCCAATCCCAAACAAATTACCAACAAGGCCACCAAAGGCAAATATAAGTTCCTGCAGAAATACTACCATCGCGGTGCTTTCTATCTGGACGAGGAAAACGATGTGCTTAAGCGAGACTTTGCACAGGCCACGCTGGAAGATCACTTTGACAAAACCATATTACCTAAGGTCATGCAAGTAAAGAATTTTGGTCGCTGCGGTCGCACCAAATACACGCATTTGGTGGATCAAGATACCACAAAATTCGACTCTCCTTGGTATGCTGAGAATTCGAACAACATGAAATTTCACAATGAACACGCAGGCGGTATGCGACAACAGTTTGACAAGCCCACGGCATCCAAACGCAAGAAGATGGACTAGTTTTGTTTTTT
The DNA here is from genome assembly GCA_949987675.1 of Chymomyza fuscimana. Lineage (NCBI taxonomy): Eukaryota > Metazoa > Arthropoda > Insecta > Diptera > Drosophilidae > Chymomyza > Chymomyza fuscimana. The sequence goes on from OX465089.1 coordinate 5,961,671, forward strand.
CTCATAAGTAGTTATACATAATATATCGCAAGTAAATTTTTAAACAATTAGTGACATTTAAACTTAACATTAATAATTAAATGCAAACAGATTTTTAACTTAAGCTATTTATGATTGTACTTTTCTATTAAGGCAACATTTTGCTGCACGAGAGTTTGCATTATGGCTTCGGTTTTAATTACACGTATATTCTTATGGCTGGAAAAGTCATGAGAAATTTGTTTTCTGGCAACCACATACAGCTGATGTTTGCCTGATATGCCCGACAGGTTGGCGTGTACTGTTCCACCGGCGCTTGTTATAATGCCTACAAAAATCAAAATCGTTAATAAGTAAGGCCTCTTTAAAGCACAGATACTCAATGTTCAGTTAAACTAAACTTGTTTGTAATCAAAACTGAGCCTTGAGAAACTGAATTGAACTGAACTTACATCTCATTTCATTTACATTTGGCTGTATGCCTTCACATAAAAAAAAGTCGTAGCCATTCAATATTCGTCGTTTTTTGAACACATTAAGTGGATTAAACATATACGACTTAATAAACTTTTGATCACAAAATATGTGTATTGGCTCTACATCGACGCTACGTGTTAGCATAACATCGTGTAGCCATTTGGAGCAAAGTATTGGTCGACTTGATGCCAAGGCAACTAAAAGTTTGTAGGTGCGTTCACCTCTATCCATTATGAGCACGTCACTTTGCAACGGATCTTCAGTAACTTCAAGCATGCCTGTCGAGTATGTAATTTAAATAAATAAATATTGAATTAATTAACAAATTTGTTCGTACATACCGGCTATGGATTTTAAAACAACATCCAGCTCTGCACGGTCGCACATGGAAATTGTGATTTTAATCTTCCGTCCTGATCTTTTGATCTGCTCCATATAGTCGCTTATAGCTGTGCGTCGTATAAAATTTAATTGATAGTATTAAATACTGTGATCTTATCATCTTAAGTCGAGAGTTTCTTGAAAAGTTACTACTACTGGTTGCGTATTCATTAGTATTTAAAAAGGTGTGAATATTTGTGTCGAACTGGCGAAGTCGAAAATTCGACATTTTTATTCAGCGATGGTTGACTTAAAATTATTTTAAGTATTTATTATTATTTTAAATATTTGTATCAGAATTTCTGATATAATCTTTGGGTGTATTTCGTATAGCCTCTTATAAATCTGATTAAAACAAAAGTTGATTGTTGATATTAAGTAATTAAATCGATGATGTCTTAAGAGTTGGCGTTGAAAAGTTGATATTTGATTATAGGTGTCTTGAATATCTTGACAAATATTAATTTTTCCTTTTGCTTAATTATTGTTGTTATAATATTAACCTTGTAATTGTGTGTCTTCCTCAAATTCTGGTTGGTTTTGTACCTTCAACTGCTTCTGCTGCGCTCCTGGTTAAACATAAAATAATTAGTATGCTAAACATTTACACAGTATGCGTTGTGACTTACGTTCGGTGCCAAGGCTTTCTTTGCTTAAGCTTGCAACTTCAAGGTGTTCTTCACTCGCAACTTTTTTGCTACCCGAAGGCAGCTGTGCAGATCCTGGTAAAATTATTACTGAATCAAGAGAACTGTATAAAATGATGTACTCAAATCAACTTACTTGTGTGTTTACGGCATTCTGAGCTAGAAGATAACGCTGTTTTTGATTTCGAGACCGTTTTACCAGCTTTTTCTTTAATGTTAGAATTAATGTCTGAATTCACATCGGGTTTTAGTCCTATGAGGGAAAACATGTAAGATAAGTTTGTATATCATTGCACCATAGTATTTTCTAATATTAACCTTGCAGTTGCATTTGCTCTTCCAAACCGCTTTCTCTCTTTGTTGTTCCCGGCTTCCGAGCTGCTCCTAAGAAGCCAAAAAGAAGTAGTTTCATAAATGTTAAATGCAAGGTAACTTACGTCCAGGTCCACGGCGTTCTTTTATGTTGGTTGGACTTTTGGGTTTTTCTTCACAAGAAGCTTTTTTGCTGCCCGAACGCATCTCTGCAGATCCTGATAGGATTATTGCTGAATCAATATAACTGTGTCGATTATGTAGCTAATTAACTTACTGGACACCTCATTTTCTGATATGGAAATCGTTTTACCAGCTTTTTCTTGGATGGTCGAATTAATGTCTGAATTTGCCTCGGTGTTTTGGCCTATAATGATGGGAATACTTTGTAATTCTTTGATCATAGCAAATTCTAATATTAACCTTGCAGTTGTGTTTGTTCTTCTATCTCGCTTTTCTTCTTTGCTATTTCCGACTTTCGAATTGTTCCTTATAAGGCAGAAAATAAGTAGTTGCATAAACGTTAAATGCTTAGTAACTTACGTCCTGGTCCGCGGCGTTCTTTTATGTTGCTTGCACTTTCAGGATTTTCTTCACAAGAAGCTTTTTTGCTGTCCGAACGCATCTCTGCAGATCCTGGTAAGATCATTGCTAAATTAATAAAACTGTGTCGGTTATGTACGCAATTAACTTACTAGTAAGCTTACGACGTTCTGAGCTAGTGACAACCCCAGATTCGGATTTCGAAAACGTTTTAACTGCTTGGTTGGTCGAATCAATGTCTGAATTTGCCTTGGTTTTTTGGCCTATAAGGATTGGAATACGTGAGAAAACTTTGTATATCATTGATCAAGTAAATTCTATTATTAACCTTTCAATTGCGTTTGTTCCACTGATTCGCTTTTCTTCTTTGTTGTTTCCGGCTTCCGAGCTGTTCCTAATAAGTCAAAAAATATGTAGTTGCATAACGCTTAAATGCTTAGTAACTTACGTCCTTGTCCACAGCGTTCTTTGATGTTGGTTGGGCTTTCAGGTTTTTCTTCACAAGTAGCTTTTTTGCTGCCCGAGTGCATCTCTGCAGATCCTGATTAGAAGTATGCTGAATCAATAAAACTGTGCAGGTTATATGCCTATATTAACTTACTGCTAGATTTCTGATTTTGTAAGATAGTGGATGATTTTGTTTCTGGCATCTTGTTGTTCAATTCTTTTTCAGTTTTCAGCGCTGAACAGGATAAAGAAATATTAGAAATGTATCCCGAATATATATTATACGGCTTTATCTTACTGCGGGCTTCGCTTTCTTTCTTGCTAGAGGACTTAGCTTCCATCTTTCCAGCACCTGATGAAGATTTGGGAGCATGCGTGCTTTTATTATTTGTTGATTCATCTTCCGCATTTTTCGAACACGATCTTTTTGATCCTGCAGAACACATGGTTTAAGTTAAGCATCTCTTTTAAATAGTAAAACTTACTTGATTTTCTGATACTTTCTTGGCTGGTAGATGCTTTACCCAATTCAACCAACGTTGATAATTGTGAACGGATTTTTCGAAGTGCTACAATTAAATATTTTATAAACAATCAGCAATTTTTACCAGGAAGCCGAAAGCTTACGTTCATCTGTGTCACTTTTGGCCGTGAGTTTACGTTTCCCACGTGTTCTGGTAGTTGCAGGCACTTCTGTGGCTGTTGGCAATGGTTCTGCCTTTATGTTGCTTGTGCTTAAGCCAGGGTTTTCCTCTTCTGAATCAAACAATTGAATATTTAATAAGATATCAACATATTTAGGAGTCAAACACTTACGTTCATTTGCCTCACTCTTGACCAAGCATGTGCGTTTCAAACGCACTCTGGTAGACTCAGATATTCCAGGATTTGGTTTAGTTTTACTCGTGCCTGACCGACGTTTTTTCTTGCCCGAATCATACTCTTCAGAAGGGCCTACACCTGAGTTTTTAATTTTAATCAAGATAAGTAATTAAATTAACTTACCTAATTTGGGAGGAGAAACGGATTTCTGTTTTTCATGTACAGTACAGGTACTACGGTTATTATTACTGATGTCTTCTTTAGAAGAAACATTCTATGGAAATATATTATTATTTAATGAATATTGCATACCCATGTTTAAATTTTGTGAATTATTGGGTATTTAAATACTCACTTCAACGAAAGGCTGTTCAACTAACATGGAACTTGAAAGCTTTCCTGTGATTCCTACAATCGTCATATCTAACAAAATTTCATCTATGTCATCTCCAAAAAACAACCGACTTTCTTTATATTCCTTAATTATCTTACCAATAAGACGATCTTCTTCTGTTAATAAGAAATTATTAAACATATAGTTACTATAATTTGACAAAATACAATAGAATACTTGCCACTGCTATCCTGTGCGTTTTTAGATTTACTTTCTTTTTCGTTAAATTTTTTTTGATTTACTGTCTGCTGTAACTCTACGTTTCTTTTGTTTACCTTACTTTGAGGTAACTGAACTGTTTCCTTTGAACCTGGAAACGGCTGAGTTTCAATAAAATCTTGTGTAATCGACACACTTGGTACACTGTTTTTTTCTCCATTTGGAGGCAATAAGCGTTCCTGGACTGCGCGTAAACTGTTGTTGACGATTGCCTTTATACAAGATAGGCGATGGTCGCGATCTTTTGAGCCTGGAAACACCTGAGTTTCAATAAAATCTTGTGAATGCGAAACATTAGATTGACACTGGTCATTTAAATCACGTTGGCCGCCATTTAAAACCGGTACTTGTTCCTCGTCTGCGCTTAAAGTGCTGCTATCACTTTGCATTGTGAGTGATAATGGAAGCCCGCGTTTTTTTGGGGCAGGAAACACTTGGGTTTCAATAAAATCTTGCGAGTCCGAAACACTCGATTGGGGCTGTTTATCTAAAACTGATACTTGTTGCTTGTCTACGCATAAAGTGTTGCTGTCATTTAGCGTTGTTGATGATAAATGAAGGCTGCGCTCTTTTGAGGCTGGAAACACCTGTGTGGCAATAAAATCTTGTGTATACGAAACATTTGGTTCCACCTGCTCATCTAAACTGCTGTGTGCTTCATTTGGAACCAATAACGGTTGCTTGGCTGCACATAAAAGTTCTTCTAATGTGATAGACGACACATGGGAATTACGATTTTGCTGCATACCTCCTGGGTACAATTGAGTTTCAATAAAATCTTGCGAATTTGAAACATTCGATTGGGATGGTTGATTTAAACCAATGTTGTTTTCATTCGAAACAGTTGTAATCGTTGCCAACTTAGCCGAAGATTTTTGTGGCAACGCGGGCATATCAAATAAATCTGGTGTGCAGCACCTCAATTGTTCGTCGTCATCCACAGTGGCGATGACATCTAACAAGTCTGGGGTACAAGCTGCGCTTCTTAAATCTTCCATTTGGGATAAATTCTTTGCTTCCTCACAAGCGCCATTGCGAGACACTTCATCGGCTGTCGTGCTGTTAATTGCGGTCCAGTCTAACCGACTCATTTCAAGCTCGGATGCATTTGTTTTATCTGGAATAAAATATTAGTAAAATCATGTCAGAGTACTTACGATTTTAAAAAAATTTCAATATAATACAAACCTTCTTCATGAATGTTTGATTTCGGTGATATTAACATTATATCACCCAAAATTAAAGATGACGCCATGTGATCATTTGACGCATCATCATCAAAGTCCTGAGTAAGAATGCGTATTTGAGAGCCAACCTCTGATACATTTTGGCTTATCTCAGATTGATTAAGCTGCACTACAGAGCTATGACCAATAATATCCTGTGTTTCTGGAATAAAAAAATCATCATCACTAGCACCAGTTTTTGATAGCTCATTAAGGCTTGGACGCAATTGTAAAGGCAACGCTTGAGTTGCGGGTACGTTGAAACTGTCGTCTGTAGTATTAACTGTTGAATTCAGCGAAGCAATCTCAGCCTCCACTTTCTTAAGACTATCTGCAGCAGTATCCCTCGCTACCCTTGATTGTGAGCCGTCCTCATAGCCACTGCTATCCAACGCCTGTATATAAAATCATGCATAAATAACTAAAATGCATTAAAATGTACACGTATATTTACATCCTCATCGGGCATTTTGCTTATCAAACGCAGCTCAGCACAAACACTACCAAAGTGAAGACGCACTAGGCCGTCAACGGCGTCAGATGCGTTTACATTTTTTGTATTAAATATTAGCTCGCCATTCACCAATACTTCGCCACAGGCAGGTGCTATCATAACAAATTCCGGCAAGCGCACCAACCAAGCATGTACAAGCTCCACACTCTGCAACTTCAAATGGTCAGGAGGTATTCAATTTTGTCTTTCATTTGGACTTACCTCATCATCTATATAAACAGTGGATTCACATTTTTCACGCCCAATTATGTAGGAGCGATATAGTTTGAGCTCTATGGCTGCGCCCCCATTAATGCTCAAGCTTGCCATTATGTTAAATACATTAACCGAAACAAAGTTTTAGAGCTACGCGCCAAAAAGTGTTCCAAATTGGTACGCTTGTATTTTTCAAGTCGCACTTACTGCTGCTTCTTCTCTAAAAAATTGCCATTCAACAAAATTTTCAGTGCTGCAAAGTGTTAAAAGGCAAGAAAAATGTTATTAAAATTGAAATTGCTAGTAAAACACAGCATATTTTTGTAGAATAAATTGCGTTGTGTAAAAAATTAAGAATTCGGAATTTAAATTCTTTCAAAACGCTATCGGTAGTGACGAAAACGACTGTGTGGAATAAATTCCATCACTATCCACTGCGCGCCTTATTCAAATAAAACACATATGAACCTAATAAATGCAACAACATATAATAAAGATAGCGCCTTAGTGCTCATGTTCTGCTGCCTTGATGGAACGGCGTGTAAGGGACACAGAACTAAGCCAACAAAGCAATTTCGCGAGCATTTCAAAAGCTTTTTTATCATTGGCAAAAACAATTATTGTCTTTCCAGCATTTGTCGTTATGTGTTATGGATTGGGTTAAGGCTAGTCCTAAATACGCACTGATAATACGAGTTGCTTCTGACTCACACACAACACTCTAGACTTATATATGTATATATAACAAGAATATTGAACCCATGCTCCTTAATAGTCTCCGAAAGAGCTAGTGTATCCTACCAGCTCCTGCCGCCAATCCTGAAGAACTAAAGTAAAATACACGTGTTTTTATTTTAATGGCTGCAATATTTCAAAATACCAATTTACTTTATTCATTTTCGTTATTTATAATATATACAATAGTTGGTGTAACTAGAAATTTTTAAATAGACAAAAAAATTTGGCACTGCAAAATAGTTTATGCTGCGTAGTGCTGGAAAACAGCCAAATAGTCTTTGAAAACGATTTTATCAAACGTTACGACTTTAAAATTATAAAAACAATAAAAAAAATCAAACAAATAGCATAAATACACACACTATTAGTTAACTAAATTAACCCACTACAATGTTGGCATGCAAAACGACGCAAACAACAAGTTGATATTTTTAGCAACATTTTACATTTAGTTTTTCAACTGAGCGAGACAACGTACAACAACGTAGGCAGCTTTCGATTTTATTGAAATTATTTACATTGTGGAATGGAAATATTTGCCTAGATTTGTATAAAGAAAATACACATTTTTAAGCAAAAGTCAGTCTTAAACTTTAGATTTAAAACACAGTTTATTCGTGTTCGTTGTAGTTAATAAAACCAATTGCGCGCGATTATCTAATCAAAAATACTAAAAAGGAAATCAACAAAGTGTGCCAGTCAGCTGTTTTCAAGTTGCTCTCACTTTTACAACAGCCGCTGCCGCTCTCTCGATTGGCTTTGTGTTTTTGGCTACAGTTTGAGTTCTCTCAGTCAAAGTGGCGGGTGACAAAAGCAGCTTTGGTTATTTAGATATGATTAAATTTTTGGTAAGCATTTTATTTTATAACAATTAAACATAAAACAAGTAAAAATATGTTGAAATTGTAATTAACTATTGAAAAACAAACGTGTGAAAAAAAGTGACGGCAAGCTATAATTTATTTTTGTGGCGATGAGTTTTTTGTCTATGCGTCAATACAAAACCAACATTTTGATGAAAATTAATGCGGGATGGTGAAAGTGTCTTTGTTCTGTGGAATGCGAACATATTATACAAAAATGAAACAAAAATGTTACATAACTTGGCAGGATTTTAAAATCTGGATTTATGATTTTTTGAGAGATTACGATTTACAGCATAAAGTTGACTCAGCCTAGTACCAACAAATATGTATGAATTTAAAACCGGTTCAACGATTATAAACGCCAACGAAAATCCGGGCCCGGGGGAAAAATGTACCGGCTCCTCTATTACAACTTTAGCTTGAATCACGACAGTATGGTAGTAATTACACCGGGCCCCAGAGAAAAAACCGGGCACGGGGGGAATCCCCCTCCCCTCTCGTCGGGCCTGAACGCCAATAATGGCATTTAAGTTTATAGGCAAGTTTAGTTAATCTTGAGTTTCGGTTTATTGTTTCCTTGCACCTGGAGTTAAAACTTATTACTTGTCTTTAAGTTTCATGTTAGACATGCAGACAAATTCATTGTAAGCAAGAGTAGCCCTAACAATCTATTACCATACACTGCTTCGTGGAACCAGTCTTTCTCTCCTATTCTTTTTTCCATACTCGCAACATGAACAATCCTGGAGCAACTGAAGAATGAAGCCACTGGAAGCAACTGATGAGTTTAGTCATCCAATGAAATTTCGTCTCCTTTGATTTCGTTTATCAAAGTTTGCTTTTCAATTTTTGTCTTAAGTAAATTACGACTAACAAAAATTAAGCACTCTTAGAAATAGACAAAATTTTAAGTGAAGATGAAGCTTCTTGGGCTTGGTATGCACGTACTAAAGCGACGTGCTAGTTGCTGTCAAGCGGAGGAATGTTGCAGCCCATGTCCTAGAAAGCCTTTTTGGACTGGCACAAAGACATTTTTATTTTCTTTGGTTGGCGTTTACACCTTTTGTTTACCATTATGCACAAATAATTACAAGTTTATATTTCTTGCAGCTTACTTTTGGGGCCGGTGTTTACACGGGCATCTACGTGTCCCAGAACTATGAGGTAAGTTTTAATTTGTTTGTACAGATATCATTCTTATAATATTTCTCATATCTTAGGTACCTCGATTAGATGATCCGCCAAAAATGATTGAACGACTAAATCAAAAAATTCGTGATCTTGCCGATGACGCAAAGAAAAAGTAATTCGAAACTACATTACAATCTCAATAGTTATAATTTTGCAATAAAATATGCCACCATTCTAAAACATTAATATATTACTTTAGGTAATAAGAAACAAAAAATAGCCCAAGTAAAGAATGATGAGCAGTTGAAACGATTCCAAATTATGCAAAAAGTTAGCAACCATTAGGGTGCTTTAAAAATGTCATAAATAAAGAAAATTGGGTTTAAGAAAAATACGTTCAAAAACATATCAAAGGACCAAGCTTTATCAACAAAAGATGCAAGCCCTAGAAAAAGATTTGAATCTATAAATTCATACTGTCAATAAAATTCGTTTCAATTGTCTTGCAATAAATAATGTAAATACCAACAATAAATCCAAAAAAATTCTATATTTCCCTACAGAAATACCGCCGAGCAGTTCGTGCATGACATTAAAAAAGAAGGCAAAAAGATCATGGACGACTAGGAAAGTTATTGTTTCAATTATGTATGTAGTTCTATTGAAGGAAGTAAATATTGCAGTGTTTACATCGACATTTTGTTTTTTTTTTTTGTTAAAACAAATTTATCTATTGTCCAATAAAGAAATATTAAATATTATTATCAAATTATTATAAAGACCTATTGTTTTGAGTTAAAGCAACTTGCAAAAAAACCAAATCTTATTCTTCTAAATAAAAGACACGCCGCCTCCATAATATTCTAAGCGCGTTTGCGGCTGCACAAACGCCAACCAATCCGAGGCATGCGTCGGAAGTAAGCCCATGCTATGACATTTGTATAAGGCCAGACCCACATTTGCCAAGTTTCCCAAGATGTAGACAATTCGTTGACCAGTTCCCTGAGCTCCATCGGCCATTTTCGAGGTGACTTGAGTGGTAAACATGGCCTTGATTGGGCGTACAAGCATCATACCCACCATCATAATGGGAAAAATTGATATAGAATTGCCGGACATGTACATAATGAACAGATTCATAGGTATCTAATAAAAAAATGTATCAAGAAATGTTCATAGTTCAATGTACATGAATGGATGCTCACCTGTTTTAATGGGCCTAATGCCAAGTCCCACGACTTTTTTATTACAAGACGCTGATCGCGAACTACTTCGGTTTGATTAACCAACACAGTAGGACTATAACCAGGTGGAGAGGGTATATCTGCGTTTTTGCTAAATAAAAACCAATTTTCATAAAAATAGCTCACAAAACTAAATTAAAACTTTACGAAGCGTTTACCTCATATTAAAGTCCAGAGACCACTTGGATTTTTTTGCATTTTGCTTAGCCGACATTTTCTATATATTTTTTAATTTAATACTTTTTAATCTGTAATTTATAAATTGACTACAGCAAGAGCAGCAATGAATGAAAATTATATTATTTAGTGTTGTACAATGCTTGAAATGCGGCATGTTTAGTGCAGTGTTTTAAAATGTTGTGTTGGCACATCTGTCTCAAAATATATCGATGTGCCATCGATAATAGCATAAAAAAATCGTTGTGTGCGGTTGTATTTAAAAATGCCAAGTGCAAACTTTCAAAGTAAAAAACTTTTGCTAGCTTTGTTTTTGTCTTTATTTTTTACAGCTTATATAAACGCGACGCTTAATACTTAAACTTGAATTAATATACGATTTCATGCTATTTATAATTGTTGCTTATTTACGATGCTGTTTCGTTTTTCTATAAATTTAAAGGATATTGATTTTAGTCACCAAAAATAAAAATAGTTTTGTTATGAAAAAATGTCACTACGCATTTTGAGAATACATTTTAAAATTAACTAAAGCAAACATTTACGGCCCCTTTTCATTTAAAAATTTTGTATTTGATATACATTGAGCCAAATTCCAATCAATAATGAAGCTGCTTTAGATCATTTTTCATATTCTTAAATAGTGTGTAGTAACCGCCAAGTATGTTGTATAAAGTACGTAAGTATATAAAAAATGACAGCGAGTTTTTTATTTAAATTTTATTTAGAATTATTTCACTTTTATATAGTACGTTCATTTTATTTTTACGCTTTATATAGTTTTTTTTTTATGTATATGGTGTGATTTTCTTTCTTTATATGGTTGTTCTGCTTGCCAAGCGACGATACAAACTAAAAAGGTAAAAACTAAAATATTTTTTTGTTGTATTTTTTGTGTTAAGCGCCATTTCAATTACAATTTTTCTCAATATTATTATTATTATCTTTATAAAATTAAAAAGAATTGTAAATAGATGAGGAGGGGAGCAAAAATAACTTAAAAGACAATTTATACGGTATACTTGTTATTATTCTTGTTGGGTTTCTCTTAACATCCAATATTTATGTAAAATTAAATTAAATTATAGCAGCTTGTTTTTTTTTTTAGCTGTTATAAAGTGCTACGAATTTAAAACAATTTTCAAGTATTATACGCTTAGTTTGGAAATATATCTTAAGCTTCGAATGTATTCTTCTGTGTTTTTGTAGTTTCATCTTGTGGATTGTTGTTGATTTACTTATGCCGCTCTGTTTCTTTTTTGCTTTAAATCAAAGTTAGTGTATAATTATTTTGTTGTTGTGTTTGTTGCTTATTTAGCGATTAGCATTCTTTAGCTGGTTGGACAACCAATCAAGTCCCTCATAGAGTCCATCGCCGCTAGTTGCACACGTCGCCTGTATATACCAATTGCGGTTTCTGAGTGAGTGCAAGCCAAGCTTATCGGTGATTTCAGCCGCATTCATTGCATTTGGCAGATCCTAAAAGTATAAAATATATTTGAAATTTAAAACGGGTTGGTTCATATAGTTATCAATAAACTTTCACACAAATGCGATAACATCACTACACATCGATGTCTGTAGTTGATATTCTAATATATTATATGTAAAGAGTATGTGAAAAAAAAACTAGGCACGCTATTTCGGTTTGAACATTTGATTTGCAAGTTAAGATAATTTTTCAAAAATTATATGCTTTTAATATTACTATTATAGTAAGCATATGATTTAAAATTTGAGTTTTTGATATACTATAATAGGAAAATTAAGGAGGAGCGCAAGCATGCATATTAGATGAATGTAAGCGCTCAGGTACTTAAAATCTGCGTTACGAACATTAAAGCTGTAGCTTTAAAACTACTGAACCTTACCTGTTTGTTGGCGAATATTAGTAAGACTGCATCTCTAAGTTCATCCTCAGCCAACATGCGCATCAATTCCTCTCTCGCCTCGCCGATACGCTCTCTGTCATTGCTGTCAACGACGAAGATAAGACCCTGTAGCAAGGAAAACCAAATAAATTAAAATTAGCGTTTATTTAAAACAAGCCTAGTTCTTAAGACAACAAATCATGAATGTATCAGTCCCGTCTTGAAACAAAATAAACTTTGAATAATCACAAGCAATCATAACAAGTTGTTAACATCATCTAGAAAATGTTTTATCATAGCGAGAATAAAATAGTTTAAACTTACTTGTGTATTCTGGAAGTAATGCCTCCACAATGGACGAATTTTGTCTTGACCGCCCACATCCCACACTGTAAAGCTAATATTCTTGTATTCTACAGTCTCGACGTTGAAACCTATTAAGAAAAATGTTTAAATAATTTCAAGTTGTTTCTTTTATAAAAGCGGCAAGAACTTACCAATGGTAGGTATCGTTGTAACAATTTCGCCTAATTTGAGTTTGTACAGAATTGTGGTTTTACCAGCGGCATCCAAACCGACCATCAATATTCTCATTTCCTTTTTACCAAAAAGGCCTTTAAATAAATTTGCGAATACGTTTCCCATGTTGCTGCTTGTTTTTTAAGTTGTCTTTCCCCGATTTAACGTCAAAAATATGCTTGAGAGGGTTTAAAAAGTTGAATTTGTTGCCTTTTTAAGTTGGAATTATAAAAAGTTCAAATCCGAGTTGCAATGCTGTTATAATGCAAACTCTATGGATTTGTGTGATTTGAATCGAGAATCTGCAAGAGTACAAGAAAATAAACATATGCTCATTAGTAATAAGTAAGATACATACACACAGAAAATTAAGTCTATAAGTTAATTGAATTTAACGTAAGCTAGCATATGGCGGATAGTTATCCAAAGTAGAAAACCTCCCCTATAAGCTGCGTAGCTGCTATATAACAAACTTTTCAATTTTTAAACACAAATAATAATGCCTTGACAAATTTTACAAGCTAATGTAAACAATTGTCAGAATGGGAAATTATTGAGTTGTTTACACTTGCTTGCTGCTATCTGCACTGACTGAACTAACTTTTGGCAAACTGGTAAATGGCTTGGTTTGGCTTGTTAAGCTGACGTGTTTTGGTAGAAGCTTTAGATGAGTCAATAACCGGAAGAGTCATTCTTAATATATGTATATTAACAATTACAAAACGGCTTTAAATGTTGCATCAAATTTATTAAAAAAACAAAAATCAAAGTTTTTAAGTGAAACAAGAGCCAGCTGCATGCAAACGAAAAGAAACAATTGCGCCATACACGTAGCAATAAAAGCAGCGTTCAAAAAATTTAACAAAGACATACAAAAATTGGCAAAGTTAATGTGCAAGAAATTTTAAGTAGAAAACAACGAATTTGTTATACGCTGATTACCATCTAGTCAGCTAATAAACAATATAACTAAACTGACGCTACTTGTACTGGCTGTCTTATTATTTACATTGTAGTATCTACTACGCCTCTTTTAATAGCGCTAACAAAGCACGATCACAGTAATCCCAATATGCTCTTTTTAGCCAATGTCGCACTGATAAGATATTGATTTTTTTAGTGTAGGCGGCGACGGGTGCGCAAGTAGAAAGTCCATTCAAAAAACGTGTTAGCTACAAGCTCCCAAAAACTAAAAGAAAGAAAGATATTTTTGGAGCCTTATCAGTGCAAAATGAAATCGTAGCAAAAAAGAAAAAAGACAACGCACCAGCGCAAAAACCCCAAATCAGTGGGTGAGTCAGCGCGTTGGGAGTTTGTAGTAGCAACAATGTGTAGCGTTTGTATATAGCTCTGTGTGTTTGTGTATGTGTTTTTGTTACAATTGTAACATAAAGTAGCGCAAACAAAGCGTCTGCAATATGCAGTTCAATTAAAATTTTAATTGATTTTAAAAGACGACGAAAAGTGCCAACTAACCGAGCGTTGGCTGCTGTAGAGTATGATGGCGTTACCAATGAAACAAAATGCGCAACAAGACACAACACACGCAATTTTTAATACACTAATTGATTTTAAAACTGATACAAAAATTTCGCTTAAGTTTTTTGCAATTTTTAATTAACCAAGCAAACTATAAAATAAAAAGAAAACTACACGTAGCAACTTTTATTTGCCAAGCGGCAGTCGCAGCAACACCCTACATACACACACACACACGTACATTTTTATGTTCGTTGAGCAAGCGTTTAGGGTTGCCTATATGTGCAAGCATATAAATCGTTGTAGCATTTATAGTTTAAAAAATATAAAACAAATGGCTGAATGCTTTAAATAAACTTTTCAATGGTTATATTCACAATTGCTGGAATTTTCTTAGTTTCTAGTAAATATAGGCACTTAATAAATGCTTGCTCAAACCACGTTTATATTTGACAGCCCTAGGCAGCTTCTACGTGTATTTAACTGTGTGTGTGTGTGTGTGTAAGTAAGCATGTATGTATGTGTGACAAGAAATGATGACGGCGACGTATGCTTTTTTTTCTTTCTTTCGCTGTTGGTGAAATGTGTTCCAAAATATGCGGCAACTTTGTTCTATTGTATTACTATTGAAATGGTTCATTGATTTGCACCATGCATATTACTTTAGCTATAGTTATTAATTAATTACACTTTGCACTTGTTTTTTACCGTTTAAAGCAGCAAAAACTAAATTTTCCTTTGATTGAAATTTTCCACGGCAAACACACCACACGATTGCGAAGAATGTACAAGTTAGAGGTGAGAGTTGCTTTTACGATTGTTATAAACGATTACTCCAAAATTATCGATTGCTCAATGAAAATACAAATTAATAGCTCAAAAACGCCTCCTGATGCTAAGCTTTAAAATTAATTAATTAACTGCTCTACGCATTTAGCAAATACTTAGTGCTAAGACATGTAAACATTTATCTTTTGCCGCGTTTAGTATTGCAACCGATATACGATATTTTTACAACTGCCAACTCCCCACAAAATGTACAAAAGAGACAAACACACATACATACGTAATTGTGTGTGTGTGTGTCAAAATTTGTGCACCAATACATATGACCACATCACCCACATTAAAGCAGCAATATTTTCTATACGCAGGCTACTACTAAAGAACTATGCTACAAGTTTCTCATATATATGCTCATATTTGCCAAAGCAATACCTTTTGCTTCATAGAAAACACATACGCACCAACTAATTGAATCAAATGCACACAAATTTGAGCAGAAATTTTAAAAATTTCTGCTTGGAAATGTCAAAAATCACAGAGCAAAGTAAAACTTGACCGAGAATACACTTGCCGTTGAAAAAACTGCAAACTCACCAATGTTTCCGACCGACGAACATGATATAGACTTTACTGTGCTCTAGAGCAGTGCAACCAGTCAGTTGTGGTGAATAAAACAAAGCAATGCTGAAATGTTGCCACGTCTTGCTTATACAATTTAGAAAGAGTGCGCTAGATAAAACAAGGCGGCAGAAAAGACCGGTGTGTTGAACTAAGACGCACGTTTATTTAAATTAAAGCGTAATGTTTTATCCAAAAACGCCGTTTTATGGCAAGCCACTACTGGAAAATGAAATACTAAAAGTTAATGTAAGTTCAAATTGTCTGAAAATTTAATACAAGCGTCTTTGTTGCGTACGACTAAAGCAACACTTAATTTATTTACTATTGCATATGGTTTAGTGACCCCAGTCAGCTGTCCGTTTTAAACATGCAATGAATGAGCAACATTGAGCTTCTTATACAATAGGACAACACTGGTTTTTGAATTTCAACATTAAGCGTCGACGGTTTTATTTATTTTACAGCATGAATTACTGTCACAACTATTGCAATGGCTTTGCGAGACTCCGCGTGTCACAACATATCGTGTTAATAACTTACGCACCAATGTAGATGCATATAAAAAAGAATTAGAAGCCAAACTTACAGCTCGCTATGGCGTCCAGGCACCAAAAGTTTATGGCATTGACGGATTACCAGAACTCCTGTGCATAGAACCGCTAATTGCGAAATCGCAACATAACCCTACACTCAAAGAGCTAATGGTGGACACCAGCTGCGGCGCCGCTTTACTAAGAGGTGCACATATTTATGCTCCCGGTGTCTTGGCTATGGAAAGTGGCACGCAGTTTCACGAACTGGTGAATGTTTATGCGGATTTAAATGGAAAATGTAAGCGTGGCACTGCAACACGCTTTGAATGCGAACAAAAAATTTTTCTAGGTACTGGTGAAGTCTTGATGCAGCGCTATCAGCTCTACAATAACAATGCGCAGCCTATGACTGGCATTGCAGTCCAAATGCAAACTAATATAACCGGGGTTGCAGCTATGGGTGATCTTAGCAACGCAGAAGCTTTGTTGCAGAATCTACCTTCGGTAGTCTGTGTACGTGTTTTAGCGCCGCAGGCAGATGAAGTTATATTGGACATGTGTGCCGCTCCAGGCAATAAAACCAGGCACATTGCTGAACTAATAAGTGATAGGGGACGTATCATTGCTTTGGATAACGCTGCCGCGCGAGTTCGTGCAATGCAACCAAAACTTAAGCACTACAACAGCATAGAATCTCATATTTTCAATTCTACCCTTGCTCATAGTCCAGAATTAGAAGCTACTAATTTATTACCATCCCAACCACCCTATCCGTCGGGCAGTTTTGATCGCATACTTTTGGATGCTCCTTGTAGTGGTTTGGGCAATCGACCACAACTTGCCTGCCGCATCAAGGATCTAAAGACACTGCAGTCCTACCCGCACATTCAACGCCGCCTATTTACGCAGGCCGTGCCATTGCTCAAAACTGGAGGTGTTCTGGTATACAGCACCTGCTCTGTAACCGAAGCAGAATGCGAACAAATTGTCAGCTGGGCCTTGGTCAAGTTTCCTAATATACGCTTGGCAGATGCTACACCCAAATTCGGCGGACCAGGACTGCCCAATTTGGGCCTGACATCGAAACAGTGTGAGCTGGTGCAGAGATTCGGAATGCCAAGCACAAATCGTGTGCAGAACTTGGATACAATGGGATTTTTTATAGCCAAGTTTATAAAGGAGTGAACTGCATGGCAGATAATTTTTCAAAAGCTTTAATGGGTTCAAGTTTAAATGTTGCAATATAAATGAACGGAACATTTAAGGCAAAACCTGAAAGGATATAATTTTTGAAACAATGGGACTAGCAAACCCCTAAGGGTTTCGAAGGCTTTTAAAAGGCAACGAAAGATTTAGTCAGATACCAGTAATCAGTTGTTTCCCGCTTTACATTTGGTTTAATACAATTAAATGTGTAAAAGATAAAAAAAATCTTTTGGTTTGGATATGTTGGAAAACAAAAAGTTTTGTAATAAAATGAATTGTACTGATCAAATTTGCAAAAAATGTTCAACTGCATAAATTTATTTTTATTTACAAATTGTCAGATGAAAGACGACAGGAATAATTGTGCTCCTATGAGTCCAATCAATGTACAACAGTATTAATTGCTTACAGACCAGTACATCTATTTGACTTCTAATGTTCATATTATTGTCAAGAATCTATATTTTGCTGATTTCGTCTCTAACCTAAAGAACTTTTAAGTCTTCGTGGTTGCCAACAAACCAAGAGAGAATTTGTAGAATTTCTATGTTGGAAGTGATTGTCATCCCCCAGAACTACAAAGCAAACGATCACACTGGCTGGAGGACTGATAAAGGCGAATTTTATTTTTTGAAAAAAAATAGATATAAATAATTAAAGCCACTACATTTGCTTTGCTTTCGTTTCTTCAAAATCAAATTTATTTAAATATACTACATCCGATTATTTTACTATCAGTGATCTGAAACGCACCAATAGCATGTCGGACTTTAATGGATTTGATTTAAAAAATTTCATTCAACATTTTTGAAAGGAATAATTAATTTTTATTTATAAATACACACTAACTCTATACTTAATTCTATGAAATTAAATGAATTTCTTTAAATTATATTAAAAATTACATAAACTGAAAATTATAATTATTATTATACAATTTTAAAAGTTGCAATTTTTATTTTCTTTTTAAAAATTATTCACGCATTTTCTACAGAATTTATGCTTAATTTAGCGTACAAATTATTAAAAACAAGAATATAGATTACTTTAAGAGTTATACCTTAAACTTATAAATTACTTAATTAGATTTTCATATCATTATTTTACGATTAAGATTTGCTTGTGTTCAATTTTTAGTTTAGCCTTAAAACTTTTGTTTTAAGTTTTGATGTTTTTTTTCAAGCCTTTGAAGTTTTTGTTTTCTATGCGTTCAAATTCTGCTGTTTATTGATTTACTTTAAATACTTCTTAAAATGCAACAGCTGCACTTTGTTGCCTAGAATAGAATGCATTATTTAAAGTTAAATATAATTAATATGTTGCTGTAGTTTTTAGTTTTATGTTATAGCTAATTCAGTGTTTACATCTGCCATTGTCATTATTTTTGCGGTTAGTCTGCTGGATTTTGAAATTGATTAAAAAGAGTTGATTCGAAATCGAGAAGAGCAAAAGGAGTCAACAAATTACAAATTAAATAATTGCGATTTCTTTTATTCAATGTTTTTGAGGCAGAGGTCCTTGGAAAACAACGCTCTGATATCATGTAGTTAAAATATTTGTATGACAGACAAAGAAATTATGTTTTTGTGGAATTTTAAACATAAGAAATTTGCTATTGGTTTTATTAATAAACTAATAAATCCGTAAATTTAGTAATAAATGTTTACATAATGTAAATAATTGTGATGTTCATGTTTTGTTAATTAGTCCTGTTTCGAACTCAATTGGTCGTTATTTTAATACAGTCATAATATGGTCGTTTCAAGCGGTCAAAATCGAAATCAAAAACAGGTCCAAATAACTTGTGTACTTTCTAAATTTTAAGCATAGACATTAATAAAAACGAGAACGAATTTTTCCCGTCTATCCGAGCTAACCACAATAACCTAACAATGGCCACATACTTAACCAAAATGCTTATAGGAAAACTAAAATCTATTTACGTCGGTAAATTAAGCGTCTTGAACTGGTCATCGTGCATTTCAGTCATCATGAATGTGCCATCCTGTAGCAGCAACACGACCCTACGCGTTCCACCTGCAAAAAGAAAAGTTATACCCAAACATCAGCGTGATTGATACTGCAACAAAGCTTTGATAACTTACCTGGCGAGGGCAGATCAGCTTGCACCACCTCAGCAGGTATGTTTGCCTCTTGGCCGTCGCTATCCGAGGTTGTAATATGAATTTGTGTTGTGGGTGCAGTGGCCGCGCCATCCTGTTGTAACACAGCCGCCTGATGCTGTGCCAGTTCCTCTTCCGTCATGGTGACCAGTATCTGTTCACTGCCTTCTACCGCCGTTTCCGCATTGGCTGCGGCTGCCAGCGCTTCAGTTTGTTGATCGGCAGGCAACTGAGCCACTGCCTCGGCTACAGCGTTGTCTAGCGTTAGCATATCCGGCTCCTCACCTTCGGCCGTGGCTACATAGGCAAACTGCTGTTCCCCATCTGGTCCCTGTGTTACCAATATGGTTTGTCCCTCTGCATTTTTGCCGGCAACCTGATATACGGTGCCATCCTCTCCACGCACCAGCAATGCTGTGCCATCTTCATTGGTTAGCACCTGCTGATCGCTGGCAAGCAGCGCTTGCGTAGCTGCCTCAAGCTGCTCACGTTGTTGCTCCTGCTCCTGTTCTTGCTCTAATTTCAATTGCGTTTCCTCCAAGCCTATCAGCTTACCCGTTATGGGACATAGCTGCGCTTGATGAACCTCATCCTCGGGCTCCACAGGCGCTGCCACCTGCAATGGCGCGGCCGCTTTCACCATTGTACGCAGCCTAGGAGGTTGCGCCTGTTGCACTTTTTGTTGTACCTGTGACTGTTGCTGTACTGCTGCTTGTCGCTGTTGACGTTGCTGTGCGGCACGCTGTTGTTGCAACAGCTCTTCTCGCGTCATCACCTTTCGCGTTACCTTGAGATCGCCAGATTTCGAAAGCTGCAAGATCTTTTGCTCTGGTGTGATCACCTTGCCTCCAGCAGCGGTTTGTCCTTGCTGTCTTTGCTGCGGCGTGCCGGCACGTGCCATTATCATGCGGCCTCCACGCATGGACGCCTGATTACGCATTTGGGGCGTACCCACGGCTCGTCTTTGTTGTGCAAGCTGACCAGGCGCGCGTAAAGTATGAGCCCGCTGTGCTATGGGTACCGGTGAGCTGGTGGCTAGACTACGCGGCACTGGCTGACGCTTGGTTGTTATAGCGTTCGGACTCTGCTTTGTGGTAGGTGAAAGAGCTGAAATCTGACTGTGTTCCAGACGCACAATGCCTGTGTTGGAGAGCAGAGTTTCGGCCTTGGATAGAAATCGCACAACTCCGCCACTTTTGTCCTTTTTCTATGATAGATGTATTGTTTATAAATTAGTTATATCATAAAGTAGTTAGTTTGCGAAAAGTATTTACCGTCTGCAATGTATTGGGCACGTCGGGCTTGCGTAACAAACCCGAAGACGCAGCATCCTCCGTATAAATGAGCTCGGCCATTTTGTTGGACTTTGCGCTTAAAGATGTCGCATTGCCGTTTACCTTGATTCCCTTCTCATTGAGTACGCCGTGCACTTTGGGCTTGTTTTGCTCCACAGATATACTATTGCCATTTTTTAATCGTTTTACCGTATGCGAAGGTATCAAATCCTCTTCCAAATCCTCCAAACCCAATGAATCATTTGACACATTAACAGCAGAATCTAAGCTGTTATCAGCACTATTTATCTTGCGTTTAAGCGAAGTCGTCGCTGGCCAATCCTCATTTAGCGATTCATCCTCATTAGCAGATGAGGGCGATGTTGACCCAGTGCCTTGGCCACTTTCGCTTACCCATTGCTTAACCTGATCCATGGCCCGGGTTTTGGAGGTGCGCGAAGGTCTTGTCGATCCTGGCGATCCAGTTGGATTCGATTGTTCAGGTGATTCAATTTTTGGCGCGCGTTTTAATGGATCAATAATGGCCTTGTCTTTCATGACTTTTTGCCGTGCCAGTTGTTTCTCAAAAATCTGTAAAAAATGTGGCACACGCTCCAAGTGTTCATTGGACTCCCACGTATTTTGAGTGTGCGTGCGTTCCACCCATTTAACAAGATATTCATGTGTTTTACGGCGTGGATTAAAGCGCTTAGCCACAATCTTTTCCACTAGTTCCTCAGTGCACTTTCCAGATTGTGTATCAGTGCGTATGGCTAAACGATTGCTGGCAAGTTTGGTAGCGTTTGCAATCGGTGTGGGAGTGCCTGGTTTGGATTTGGGTCGCTCATTTTCAGTGTCTTTCAACTGGGAAACGGTAGGCAGCTTGGCAGAAGCGGGAGATTCTACAAAAACATAATAAAAATTATAGTATCAATAAAATTTACTGCCTGTTGCTGCCTTTACGTACTACGTGTTGGTGAGACACTTGTTAAAGTGTTGTTGTTGGTGTTTGCTGTGTTGTTATTGTTGTTGGCATTGACCACTGTCTTGGTTATGCGCACTGGCATATCTTGAAGCTCACCATGTCCAATTTTGCCAAAGGATTGTATTGTTTTGCCTGCAACAATCCACGGTTCGCGCAGGCTATCCTCCAACTTTACCCAGTGCTGATAGAGGGCCCAGGAATTTGATGTACTGATTTCGTTGCGAGTTTGAAGCTGAGTGGCTTTCCACAAGGCAAAGGCCCAAATTTTTGGCTTGGTATCCATCGACTCTTTAAGATTGACATTCTCCTTTTCACAGGCATTTTCTTTGTGGGCTTGGAATTCTTCAACAAAATGAAAGGCGTGCAGGCAACGCCCGCAAACGAGAACATCCATATTGGCTAGTTCTTCCTGGGCAGCTATATGGACCAAAAAAAAAATGGTTTAATAACGGCAGTTAGCTTTTCGATAATATACATTTGCATACCTTTAATTATACTCGCGTGCTTGCCAATTTCGGTCGGTGGAATCTCCTGTGCCAACATTATACAGCACACACACGTTTAAACTAAGAGCATGGAAGATTTCTTTTAATTGAATGCAACTTATTTTGCAATTTAAAAACAAATAAGAACCTTTAAATAGGCACAGTCAAAAAAAAAAGTACAGTACATAAAACGAACGTGAAACCACGCGAGGTGGCAGCACTCGCTGTGCGTATGTGTGCAAAGTGTGGTGTGTTTCATAGCAAGGTATGTACTGATAAAACATATGAAAAAAGGGAAATGGCTGCAATGCAGCGCCAGGGCAGAAAGTGTAGCACAAAGAGGAATCGCATAAACAGAGCTAGCCGGGCGCGAAAATATACAAGACAGAAACACTATTTAGTGACAAGAGTTTCGATGCGGGTCACTTAAGATATACATAATTTAATTAAAACTGACTGCATTACTTTAGATGGCATATTTTTTACTTGGTCAAAGCAACAATTTCGAATCTGACACACTTTTTTTATGCACAATTTTCGCACAGCCCACTACTTTTTTAGCTTTTTGCAACCACACACAATTTATTTGAACTTACGCACCTTCATAAATAGAATTATTAATTAATTAGTGTTTTATACCAATTGAACTCTATTTTGAATTTGTACCAAGAAATTAATTTCTGATCACTTTTAAATAAAAAGTGATTTTTATCGCTGTTCACAATTGCACGCGCGCTGATGGTACTCTGAATGCCAAAAACCGAATATTCAGACGATATACACGAATTCGACAGTGCGAACAACTGATGAGATTTCCGTCGGTTGTAGTGACTTTTGTATGCGCTTTACTACAAGCGTACATATAAATATCATAATAAAAACAATTCCCACCAGGCATTAATATTTTTTAAAATATTAATAGTCATTCAAAAATTATGCTAGATGCAAAAGAATATTTTAACATAAAAATTTGAAACAAATTTATATTTTCGAAAGTCTGCTATGCCCCAAACTGCTGTGTAGCGCCATTTTCCGTTCGTCCGTCAAATGTAGCAGTTTGTAAGCCAATCACAAGCCGTGTTGTATTTAAAACAACAATGTGGCAACGTTTTGCTTTGACATTGTGAATTAAAACAGCTTTAATTACATAAACAATTAGGTTTTGACAAAACCATAATTTCTTAAGTGTTTATTAATTTTATGAGTACCTTTGTTCAATTGGTTAATGTGTAAAAATTAATTTTGTTTTAAATATGCATGTTGAGTTGGCAGCACTGCTGAAAGCAGCTGCTCGTTTACACAAATTTCTATGATGTGTACACACTTAGCACCGGCTACAGCTTGAGAATTTGTGTTGTTGCTAGCGCAAAAAGAAAATTGGCGAAATATTAACCAAAATTTTAGTTTTGCAATAAACATAAATTAAAATGGCTGATGATGAAAAAGACGATCAAAAGGAGTACCGCTGGGAGACGGGCTATGAAAAAACTTGGTAATAAAAGCGTTTACATTTGATACATAAAATACATTGACTTATTATCCTTTGTGTAATATATTCTTTTAGGGAAGCCATCAAGGAGGATGAAGATGGTTTGCTGGATGGTGCCATAGCTGAGCTCATACAAAAGGCCAAGCGAAAACGTCAAGCACAAAAGAGTAAACAAAATCGGCTTGGTATGATGCGGCATCTCTTTATAGTGCTCGACTGTTCCGAGGCCATGACCGTTCCTGACCTAAAGCCCACCAGATTATTGTGTACATTAAAACTGCTAGAGATATTTATTGAGGAGTTTTTTGATCAAAATCCCATCAGCCAACTTGGCATTATTGCTCTAAAAGCAAAGCGTGCCGAAAAAATTACCGAACTGACCGGCACAGCACGTGTGCACTTAAAGGCGCTAGAAGGGTGAGCATACTCCATAAATTCGCGTCAAAATTATAATACTTAAATTTGTGTATTTCAGTCTGGCGAACATTAGTCTTACAAGCGAACCCTCACTGCAAAACGGCTTAGATTTGGCCTATAAAACACTCAAAGTCGTGCCCTCTCATGCTTCTCGGGAAATTGTCATAATCATGGGTTCACTCACTACTTGCGATCCTGTGGACATCAATCTAACCATTGATGAGCTAAAAAAAGACGGCGTACGTTGCTCTGTTATCTCACTCTCTGCTGAAATTCACGTCTGCCGCTATCTGACACAGCAAACACAAGGAACCTTTGGAGCTGTGCTTGACGATGCACATTTTCGTGATCATTTGCTCTCACATGTAGATCCACCGCCCGCAGCCAAGACACAGGACTACTCACTCATACGCATGGGGTTTCCACACAGCAAAAACGATTTGGGAGCTAAGGAAGCGCCACTTTCCATGTGCATGTGTCATATAGAGAATCTGGACGAGCCCAGCGTGCTGTGCACAAAGGGACACTATTGCCCTCAATGTCACAGCAAATACTGTGAGCTGCCCGTTGAATGTCAGTCTTGCGGTCTTACTTTGGTCTCCGCACCGCACTTGGCGCGCTCCTACCACCACTTGTTTCCAGTGCCCAATTTTGAGGAGCTACCCTTTGAATCGGTGCCTACAGGTCCACCTGAGTTTGGCAGCATACGCACCTGTTACTCATGCAAAAAGGTTTTGAGCGCCGTTGCCGATAAGCATGTCTATAAGTGTGGCTTTTGCAGTCAATTCTACTGTATTGATTGCGACATTTTCGTGCATGAGACTATGCATAGCTGTCCGGGTTGCACTACTATACCAGGCGTAGCTGGCTTGATTTATCAGCAAAAACAACAACCAACAGACAGCAGCTTAATGATTCAACAGAGTCAAATGGAAGCATTACTGCCAGGTAGCTCCAAGCAGCAGCGACACTTTCAGTTGTAATCAACCAAGCCCTCTCAAAGGGTATAGATTATTCTGTAAAGCATCTGCGTTGCCCTAAGGGGTACTAATGTGGAACATATTGCATATGCTTCTATGTATGTATCTATGCTAGAAATAAGCAGTTGGAAAGTTCTTATGTAATTAGTCACTGTTTTTGGATATTACTTGTAATAAGGCATATTGTAACACTTTGTAGTTGAAAACTAATTCGATTTAGGCCTACACTAAACTGTTTTCCAATGCTACAAAAAGTGTTTTGAATATGTTCAATTACTTCAATTGTATCAAAACGGCTGACAAAAGCTGCTAGATTTTCTAGATCTAAAATATTTTTCAGTTTGAAGGACTAGTATACAAACTTAGGATTAATAATTGTGAATATAAACAGTGTAGTTAGTAAATCAAACATAGTTAAGCTAATATGTATAAGTGAGATATTATATTAAAATTTACGAAATTACAAAAGTTGTAAGGTAATCATTTGGTTTAGGAGCACTATATACAGCTTTAGGCTCTGTAAGAGTATCCAAACTTTGTATACACAAATGTATACAATCTTTCTCGTTGGTTCTTGAGCGACAGCTCATTGCAGTTGTGACTAGTTCCAAAAACTGACAACAATTTGTTGCTATTAATTATAATTTGTTTTTGAATAATCGCTGACATTGTATTTGTTATTCTTATTTATTATTTGTTGCTTTTGCTCTTATTTGCCGTTCACAGTTAATTTTCGCTTTTTGTTTATTCTCTGTGCCAAGTTCAAAGCTGGCGCTCGTCCAGTTCATTTGTTTGTCGCTCGTTCCGGTTTGAAATTTTACGTGTGCTAAACAGGTGTATATAGTAATACATAGGTATATACGCGTACATCCATTAATTAAATAAATAATAACAACAAAAAATAATCATAATAGACGCATTGAAGTGTACATTTTTAAGTGCGTTTGAGTTCTACTTTTTTATTACTATTCACTTTCAAGTTTTAAAAAAAAACAAAAAATCCACCATAAATGAGGATTGAACTAACTTGCGCTCAAAGACTTTGCCCTAAACTAGCTGTGAACTGGTTAAAACCTGGCCAAACCGATTCAGCCGTCTTACAATATTTGCCTTAAGTCTAAGCGGCAAATGCTGAGTCTGATTAAGATTTAAAAAAGTTATTTAATACAACTCAATGAACCGGATGCAGGGGGTAATGGTAATTGCTGTACCACTAGGCTAAATACAAAGTCATGGAGCTGCTACTCGTCGTAATCTTAGCAATTACGTATAGATCTGCCATCTCTTAAACGAGCTACATCCGTATGTATCAGCATATCTTTTTTTTTTATTAAAATATTACAATTTTGTGCAATGGCTTATGTATGCAGCTAACCTACATATCCTTTTAACCAAACTTTAAGCCGAAAAATGCTGACGTTGTGACAGATATCGCATTATATGAAAAGTAAGCCCAATGGGCGTTCAAAATCTACCCTGACATATGGTTTTTGTAGCAAGCTAACTCGAAATCCGAAAAAAAGCTATAAAGTTTTTGTATAGTAAATATAAAAATCTTGCAGCCCGCTCTGAATACATTCATTTCTCCTGTGCAGAAAATAAAGTCAGTGTACAATATTTTGAAAATAGCTTCAATTCTTAAGTCCTGCACAGAAAAGAGTACAAACTGACCTACACGGAAAAACCAAACTCCGTCATGCTTCATTTTCATATCTCAGTAACATTTATTATCTTTTGAAATATTTCGTTCCCAGAAAGTTTTTTAGCGTTTTAAATATATGGCACATGAGTCCCTGTTAATAACCTGTCAACGTTTTAACCTTAAACTAGTTCTACTAAATTATTGTAAATGCAAATCATTGATTATATAGAACCCAACTATTTAGACGATAATAATCACATTGCCGCTATGTACGTGAACTTTTCCGTTTTCAAAGCAATCACAATAAAAAATAATTTGTTTCTGTTTACGGAAGTCTAAAGAATTCTTTCAACTGGCCTTCTTTTATTCGCTTCTGCAATACGCCCGTTTTTTTCTTTCTTAAAGTACCTCCATGTTTTACCTTTTTGCATTCTCCTGCCATCAACAGAATTTTACAAACTAAAACTAATCTGCTGTAACTGAAGATCTTGTATGATAACTGAGCTGAAGATTGTTACAAGAAAAAGTTAGAAAACATTGGTGACCGCCAAAAAGGGGCCTTTTTATGGTGCAAAGATGTTATTGTAATAGATTCTATTACAAATTCGTAATCCTTGGTATTTTTTTAAGTCAAACGTGTACGTATATTTTAGCCGATAACTATGCCTTCTTACAAGTCCTAAGGGTCACTAAGTGGTATTCTACCTATGCCTGCCACGAAAGCTTTCCATAAGTCTCTCCGCTATGTCTCTGAAGACAAATATCGAACGTTCATCTTTGCCGGCTTTGGCTCAGCAGCTTATAAAATAATACGTGTACTTACATATTTTCTTACCTTTCATATTTGACGTATTGGCCAATTTGCACTGATAGTTGTTGGTTGCTTGAAGTGGTGCCTCAGTCCATGAGCCCAACTGGCACTTTCGCACCGTTTTGTTGCCACATCCTCGTTTCCAACTCGTTTAATTGGTTGTTTGTGCAGACAACTCGGTTAGATCCAGTCCGTGCGGTTTAGGAATCTCTGGAGGTCGTTGATGTTTATTTCCGCCAACTCCCCAAGTCCCTTGAAAAGCGGCCCTCCAAGGGTGTCCATTCTCTGCTTGCAAAGAGCAGGGCATTTACAAAGGAAATGAAGAACAGTTTCTTTTTCTTCTGGCTGGTTGCAACTGTGACAGTGAATATTATGAGGAAGTCTCATTTTGGCCGCCTGTTCTCCAATAGGCCAGAAGCCAGTGATGACTGCCGTCAGTCTAAAGCAGTGGCGGGCAGTCTGTCAATTTACATAACTCGCGAGGCTATTGCACCAAAATCTGCCGCAGCGCAGTCGGCTCATGCACGGTCCAAGCGTGTGAAATCTCTTTCGTTTTTGCTTGATTGCGGTTCTGCTCTCTTGTGCGCTTTTGCTTACTGCGCTGTTTACACACACAAAGAAATGTTTGTTTGTATGATTTTTGAGGCATCTCTTCTATTCCTGTTTATCAGCGATGTTGTTTGTTTGAGGTTGTATCTAGGCCATAGTGATCTACTAGTCCTGCATGTTACAAGACTGTTCCATCTGCGACCCGCTATTTAAAGGTACATATTTTGTGTTGATGTCTCTCTTGACCACGTTAAGTGGTGTGAACGCCCATGGCAGATCCATTTCTTGCCAGTTCGTCGGCTTTTTCGTTTCCCTCTATATTCCGGTGTCCCGGCACTGATAGTTACTCCGTTTGCAAAAAAAATAAAATATTAAGTTTTTACTAGAAAACAAATTTTTATCTATCCCGCACATGTGACGTGATGAAAATAACTTTGCGTACAGAAAACGTCAACGAAGATTGCTGCATTTTGCAACATTGGTTGTGTGGAAAGTGTGGTGAAAAATAAAGTAACTGAAGGACACAATAAAAAACGTATGAAAGCAAAAAGTACAGCATAAAATTGAAAAATATAAACAAAAACAAACAAAATATGGCAACACTGTGCATTATAATCTTAAAGGCCCCTACGCAGACACGAAAAATAAACAAAACTTCATATAATAAAAACGCTCACAAACATTTGGTCACAAACTGTTCTTGCAGGTGGTATTTAGACCAGTGTTGCTCGTTTTTTTTTGTTTTTTAATGTCACTAACAAACCATAGATGGCGCACTCAGCAAAAACAGCTGTTCGGTTTTGGCGCCAAAAACAAAAATTATGTGCAGCTATTTATTTTGGACGCGAAATTTATGGTTGGTCGACAAAATCGTTGCAGATCGTTGGGAAAGGATGAGAAAATAGCTATAATAATAAAATAATTCAATTGAAACATTAATGTGCCTTAAAATGATGCGTTGGGGCCTTTAAAATTATATAATATATTCTGTCACAATAATCAAATCCTCTTTCCCACTAGAATTCCATTAGTGAAACATAAATACAATTGTTTAACTTATTTATTTTTAGGAATTTAACGGCTTAACAGATTTTTTTTGTTTTATACTTTCAATGCACAACATTTTTTTTTATAATTATATATTGAAGCCCCGGTACTCAATACATTTGCTAACCCAAGCCAGTCTATTTTTCAGCTGTAAGCGGATTGCCAGTTTTATCGAACCAGGTTAGAACGTTGCAGCACAAAGCAGCTACATCCAGGGTTCTTTGCTCGGGTATCACTCTACCAAGAAATTCCATTAATAAGGGCTGGTCGCGCACTGTTTGGCAATAGTCTTTTAGAGATATTACCATGTCCTTGCCCTTATTAAACTTGGAAAATAACAAATTTACCATATCCTGAAATTAAAAATTAAATTATGTGTTATATACGCCTATATACATATATAAGCTTAAATTATACCTCATTTAACTCATGCCGTTCATCATCTTCTTCACAAGTAAAAAAACTATCTACGTACTGCGAGACTTGCTCGCGATCCAAAAATCCTCGATCCAAAGTATCATAGATCTAGCATTATTTAAAGCATTTGTTATAATAAAATATTTTCTATAAAACAAAACTTACGCTGAAGACAAATCTCATCTGTATTTCCACATCTTTGGAAAATATGATGGCCATAAATCGAACGAAAGCAACTGTACTGCAATGTCGGTCAGCTTGAAACGTGGGATGTGTATAGTCCGGATCTAGGCATTTCATATGAGAGACTATAGCAGTATTTAACTTAGGATCACGTAATTCACACATAACATCTAGAAAAATGACCATCTGCTTCAAGGTCATATGATTGGCATTGGGGCCATTTGCTAGCGCAAATTTATGATAAATCGTTACAACCGATAACAATTCGGTATGAGTAAAATGGGTTTCCTGGCGCATGCGAGTGATCACATTGGCGTACAAGTAGTTGAAACGCGCATTTTTCATATAATCCAAAGTTGCGTCAAGGCTCATTTTGATGCAAGTATCTTTAACAAATGCTTAAATATAAAACGAAGGCAAGCTACAAAAAATAGCTCTTAAAACCGTTAATAGAATTGTATAAAAATATAAAAACTTTTCATATTTTCGATGCACAGAAAAAGATAGTATTTCGTTGAAAATGTTTGTTGTACTAATATGTTTTCATACTTCATTCTTTGAAATTAAGATTTGGGCAACTTTGTTAAAAAAAAACAAAACCCAGGAAAAGGCAGAGTGTTTGGGTGACCCCATATTAAATGCGCAGAGCTGAGTGTGGAAGAATTGAACAGACGTATTTCAACGCACATTAATGTTACCAATGAATTATTTTATTATTATAGCTATTTTTCATCCTTTCCCGACGATCCGCAACGATTTTGTCGACCAATAATTTTTGTTTTTGGCGCCAAAATCGAACAGCTGTTTTTGCTGAGTGCGCCATCTATGGTTTACTACTGGCATCAAAAAACAAGCGACACTGGTCTACATACCACCTGCAAGAACAGTTTGTGACCAAACGTTTGTGAGCGTTTTTTATACCCTGTACCGTATGGTACAAAGGGTATATGTATTGTGTTTGTGCAAGCCGAAAATGTATGTAACGTACAGAAGGAGAAGTCGGAGCCCCCCAAAGTTACCTAAAGTATGATCAGAGTGACTAGAGAAGTCGATACACCCATGTCCGTCTGTCCGTCTGTCCGCCTGTCCGTATGAACGCCTAGATCTCAGAGATGGTAAGAGCTAGAGCAACCAAACTTTTAGATAAGATCCCTTATTAATCCATAGGAGACAAGTTTATTTTATTTTTTTGATATCGGGACTACATTATATAGCTCCCATAGGGGTGTTTCAGAGGACCTCGAAAAAAACCAAAAGTTTTAGATGGATATTTCGTTTGTTTAAGAAGATATCGTAACCAAAATTTGGCACTCAATCGTTTTTTAGAGTACAGTCCCAAATTTTATTAAAATCGGTTGACTATATCATATAGCTCCCATAGGACCAATCGGTTAAAAAATCCTTTTTTCTACAAAATTAGTTGTGTTTCGTTTATTTGTGAAGATATCGTAACCAAATTTGGCATTCGGAAGTTTTTTAGGGATCTTCAACACTGTACCAAATTCTATCCAAATCGGTTGACTATATCATATAGCACCCATAGGACCAATCGGTCAAAAAAACGCTTTTTCTACAAAATTCGCTGTGTTTCGTTTGGTTTTGAAGATATTGTAACCAAATTTGGCATTCGGAAGATTTTTAGAGATCTTCAACACTGAACCAAATTTTATCAAAATCGGTTGACTATATCATATAGCTCCCATAGGACCAATCGGTCAAAATAACGTTTTTTCTAAAAAATTCGCTGTGTTTCGTTTGTTTCAGAAGTTTTTAAGAGTACCCAAGCACTGCAGCAAATTTGATCAAAATCAGTTGACTATACCATATACCTCCCATAGGAACGATCGGTCAAAAAAACATTTTTGGTTAAAAATTCGTCTGTTTTTGGTTGTTTATAAAGGTATCGTAATCTAATTTGGCAATCGAATGTCTTTTGGTGTTCTTAAGCAATTTACTGGATTTTATTGCAAGCAGTGGTAAAGGGTATCCCAAAGTCGTCCGCGCCCGACTTTAACGTACGCCATCTTTTTATATGAAGTTTTGTTTATTTTTCGTGTCTGCGTAGGGGCCTTTAAGTGGGAAATATTTCGTGCTGCGTAAAGGCCTTTAAGAAAAATTAATCGGCGTGCTCCGGGAAACGAATTTGAACATTTTAGTGCTCACTATTTCACCAAAACGAATTTTGTATGTGGTTAGAAACCGAATGTTTGATTGCAAGAGGAATTAAAACGAATTGCCAAAATAGGTTGAAAATTGTACGCATTTAAAACCGAAATAATTTTTTAAATATTCTTTGAAATTCTTAGATTCTATTTATGCCAATTTCAAGTTAATAAATATTTTTAATTATATTTTTTCTGAATCAACCCAAAAAATAGCATGCACAACTCAAACCGCATTTTGATATGGTCCATTTCTTGCATAGAAAAATGTTCATGTCTTGCTTAAATAGTTCATGTCTAGCATAAAAAAGATTTCCCTTGTAATAGAAATAGCATAGTCGTGAATAATTTCCCTCGAAAGGTGTAAAGCTGTGTTAACAATGAACAAGGGCAATATGAGTAGATGGCGACAGAAAAAAATTCGGATTTGAGAGCACACAAAAACGAATTCGAATAAAATTGTTCGTTTTGATTTTTTCGTTTTCCGGAGCACGGCATTTTCACAAAAAACTATTTATAAAGGCAAAAATAAACCAAAATTTTATTTTAAAATTTTCTATTATTCAAACGAAAAAGATATAATTAATAGAATTAATTATCTTTCAATTATGAAAGTAGATTATGAAAATAAAATAATTAGAAAAGTGGAATTAAAATAAAAAATTATTAAGTAACAAGTTAATTTTTAGGCTTTAAAGCTGCGGGAAACTTTTTACACTCTTTTCATGTCATTGAATTTATTTTAAACTCCTTCTATTTAAAATACGCCAGTAAATATCTAAAAGTCGTTGAAGTACAGTTTTTGAGTAGGTTTATTAGCAGGCCCGACGAGAAGAGGGGGCGGGGGTATTCGTACTGCCGTGATTCAAGCTAAAGGTGTAATAGAGAGGCCGGTACATTTTCCCCCCGGGCCCGGATTTTCTCTCTACGGCCCTGGTTATTGGCAACCCCGTGTGGGGACAGCTATTCCCAAAATAGGACTAATTGGATTCTTAATTCTTGGCCTATGTAAATTATTTGGATTTTTGAAAACTTGCTGGAAACATATTTCCGTAACTTGGCTTAAGTTCAGTCAGTGCAAAATTTGCATTATTTATGTTTCAAAAACTCTGGTAGGTAATGTTTTGAGAAGTGTTGTTTTTCTCAATGTATCTTTTCCTTTATATTTAACAAATTTTAAAAGAATAGTCGTAGCGGAACTGTGAGCTGGTTTTTTGAATTCTACATTAGTCGTAAATATAGAACTAACTTTCTTCCACAATGAGCCCGGCTCGGCTGTAACCTTGTATTAGTTCTAGTTATTCATTGTAAATGCAAATGAATGACTTTTGAAATAAGACCCATTCTAAATCTCAATGTACAAATGAGTCTTTAATTATATAGAACTAGATACAAATCACAGTCAGTTTAGATCACTTGTCTGCCAGTCTGTCTAGTTAATTATGTACGTAGTCGCAATGCAGCGCGAATGTTTTCCGCGTCTAATGTAACACCAATTAGAAATAAATGTTTTCTGGCTATGGACGTGTAAATACTCTTAACTAACTGATTCAGTTGGAGAACCAGAATGACAGGCGTTGTGATTGATGGCTGAATTCGAAAAATAACTATCTTTTGTATTGCATTCGATTTCGATAATTTTTTTACAACTATGTTATCGTGAACTTGAGAAAAAAAAACCGAGATGTTGCAGAGTATAGTCGAGTGTATGCCAGAAAACTGTGGGATGAGTCCGGATCCAGGATTGGGTCTTGGGGTGGTTTTTTCACTTCGAAGTCCCATTTTTCCAACTTTGAACTGAAATCGTTTTCAACCAACGGATTTTGCTGTTTTAAAAGCTTTATGAAAGTGTATACCAACAAGCAGAATCTGAAAGGCATGTGTTAATTGTGTGAAAGTGATTTGAATCAGTAGTGCCACTAGTATATATTTTATTGTTATTGACCTTGCCTTGGTAATTCAATCTTTAATTTTAACGCTATATTTTAAAAGTTACAATAAATCTGGGCACACAACTTTCGCTTAGAACCAAAATCTTTAGAGATTTTCGGTTGGTATTTTTCGAACAATTGCTTCCGAGTGTTTACGCTTTCACGAGAATGGCTGTAAAGAGTTGCTACTGTACAAAAATAGTTTTGGTACATGCCTAAATTTTTTTGATTTTTAAAAGTGATTTAGGAAAGCTAATACATTATTGGATTAAGGCCTATACGCACAAACGCACTATTTGGAATTTTTTATATGTGAAGTTATAATAGTGGGATTTTTTATAATATGTAGTTTTATCATTCCGTTTCAAATTTTTCATACTGCGTTTAGGTCTTTAGTGAAAAAGATAAGCAACACTTATTTATTTAAGGCCCATACGCATGATGCAAAAATTTCGCACGGAATAACAAAACTTCATATAAAAAAATTCCCACTATTATTACTTTATATATAAAAAATCCCACTATTTGGGATTTATATGAAGTTTTGTCATTCCGTGTGAAATTTTTATGGGCCTTTAACTCCAAAATTTAATTTATTGTTCCCAAAACTTGGTGGCAACTCTTAAGTTCGGTTAGTTTTGTACTTTGTCAGTGAATGGCATATTTACTAGAGAAATTTTACTAAAGAAAAATCATGAATTAAAACATTTGATATAATAAATTATAGAGATACAGATAACTGAGAAGTTTGATCAAGCAACAGTTTATTGTTTTTTACGTACAAAAAATATTGCCAGACTGAGAGAAAATAGCTTGTCTGTATTATACAAAATTTGCATTTCATGACATGGGCGCCTTTGCGACGTCAATGGAAACGCGACATTACAACGCCACAACAACTATATATGTACAAATGTTATATTATGTATTACATTTACTTGCCTTTATGCCAACCAAAACAGTCGCCAGCAATTAACGTTTCGCTAATTAAAGGTAAAAACCAGATCGAGTTTTGAACAAGCCCCACGCTTCAAAAAACTTGCAAATTGGCCAGATCCACCTAGTTTTTAATTTTTTAAAACAAACGCAGACACTTTTCATTAAGAAAATTGCATAGTCAAATACGTCGAAATAATAAATGGCTTTGAATTAAAGCTGTAGAATTTTCATTAGACCCAAAATATGCCCAAGGGCAACATTTGGCTAAAACTACAAATTTTCCATTGGTTGCTGGCGCATAATAATTTATGCTAAAATACGCCTAAAAGTGTGCTGTAATTTGCAGGCTTTTCTGGTTTTACAATTTGCAGGAGTCGACAAGGACGCCAGCACGACTTTGAAGCTGTTGAAAAGTTTTGCGGCTCTAATCACTTGTTAAGTTATTTGTAGAACTTGGGCGTAGTTACCATTACCACTTGCCTTCAGGGCAGGGGAACGTATTTTATTTGATGTTGAATATTTACTACATTGTATACAAAAAAGTTTTTTATTCGCCACAAATTGCCATAAAACGACGCATTTATTATTTATAACAATTGATGAAAGTAAAATTAAAGTGGAAAATTTGTGTTAGTTTATGAATTAGTTCATAAATATTCTTTGGCTTTTAATAACAATACAACAAACAATTGGAACGATACGGTGTGGCAGTAAATTAATAGATAATAAAAAAAAATACAAATAAAATAAAAAGAAAAATTAAATCGGGGTTGTAGTTCCTTAAGAGTTAACAAAGTCAACAGCTACTATTTGAAAAGAAACCCATATATAGACAACAACTGGGCAGAGGCATACAATGCCAAGGCTATGCTGACGATATCGTTATTATAGCCAGAGGCAAGTATGAGGAAACACTCTGCGACATTATCCAGCTAGGGCTCAAGGAAACTAATGACTGGTGTAAAAAGGCAGGCCTGAGCCTTAACCCTGCCAAGACAGTCATAGTACCCTTCACAAGGAGATACAAACTTGGAAGGATGAGGAGTATAACCCTATCGGGATGCAGCATAGAAACAAGTAATGAAGTCAAGTATCTCGTAGTCACCTTTGACGCTAAGCTTAACTTCAGAACCCATGTAAACAACACTATAAATAAGTGCTCAAGGGCTCTTTTTAAGTGTAGAAGCATTGCTGGGAAATCGTGGGGTACATCACCACGAATAATAAGATGGCTGTACCTAATGGTTGTCAGACCCATGCTCTTATATGGGGCAATAGCCTGGGGCAGCAGGGCGCGCCTTAGCACGACCAAAGCCAGATTGCAGAAACTGCAAAGAATGGCCTGCATATGTATGACAGGAGCAATGCGTACTTGTCCTACTGCGGCCATCGAAGTATTAATGGATGTTACACCGCTTCATATCGTTGTTGATATGCAGCAAAAAGCAACGTTAATAAGAATTGGGAGAGAAAGAGTTGACTTCAACCTCACCAAAAAAGACGCTGCCGATTTAGCAAAGGACATACCTATGCTTCTGCAACCAAGGGATGAAATGCCAGCTGAAAGAGGCCTGGACAACTCTTTCGGCAATTCACCCAATGAAACCACACACAATAAAGTGGTATACGGATGGATCCCTCACCGATGAAGGAAGTGGTCTGGGGTAGTAGGACCCAGGACTAAATATCACGAGTCACTAGGCAGACACACCAGCATTTTTCAAGCTGAGGTCTGTGCTATTGGAAGGTGTGCAGAATTTAATCTGCAAAAGAACTATCACGACAAGGAAATCTCCATCCTGTCTGACAGTCAAGCAGCGATAAAGGCAATAAGCAGAGCCAAGATAACATCAAGGCTGGTCAAAGAAGTGAGAACTGCACTTGACAATTTAGGTGCCAGAAACAAGCTCACAATTAGATGGGTTCCAGGACACAACAATATCCCTGGAAATGAGCTAGCAGACAAACTAGCAAGGACAGGTGCAGCAACTCCGCTGATCGGACCTGAACCATACTGTGGGATTGGCAGCCACGTGGTTAGGGACCTATTGGTGAAAGAGGAAGAAAACAAACGGCTGCTTCACTGGGCACAGATACCAGGACTAAAGCAGTCAAAAACCCTCCTCTCTAAGTACAACCGCAAGAGGTTCAAACACATGATAACTCACGGGAAAAATACCGTGAGGATCCTGACAGGCCTCTTGACGGGTCACTGTAGGCTCCGCAGCTACTTAAATAAAATTGGCATAGCGGATAGTGGGCTTTGTCGTTTCTGTAGTATGGAGGAAGAAACTTCAGTGCATCTACTATGTGAATGCATAGCACTCGTCAACAAAAAAAGCAAGTTTCTAAGCATGCACGTCATCTCACCGGAGAGCATTGCTACCATGAATCCAAACAAAATACTGCAGTATATGCAGGCAATTGGACTTTTGGGAGAGCTCTAAGCCGTGAAAGGGGGTACAATAGATCCACTTGGGTCGCAATACATATGACACCCAGTACAATAATAATAATAGACAACAACTATACAAAATAGTCTTGGCAATTATATCTTAAGAAAAATATGTGGTAAGGTTTTTATTAAAAAGTAAATGGTGAAATTCAAGCAATTTTGGGGCCTTTAATGCTCAGCAGCTCCAGTTTTGGTTAGTCCTAAACTGGTTCGAAGTCAGATCTTAACTGGTATATAACTGAGGTAAATAATATAACACATTGACAGGGGATATATCCCTTTACGTGCTGTGGTATAAAATATATATACCACTGATAAACCTTATAAAAAAATGTGTTAATTAGTTGCACGTGCTGCTTAAA
The DNA here is from genome assembly GCA_949987675.1 of Chymomyza fuscimana. Taxonomy (NCBI): domain Eukaryota; kingdom Metazoa; phylum Arthropoda; class Insecta; order Diptera; family Drosophilidae; genus Chymomyza; species Chymomyza fuscimana. The sequence continues at coordinate 5,999,249 of OX465089.1, forward strand.
AGCAAAAATTTCATTAACTTTTAAATGGAAATTACCTTATTATTGAGTTTATATAAAACTCATTAGCATGGCTATTAATTTTTTGAGGTTGAGCCTTCGAAAGTCTTTACTAATTGTAAAATACAAGCCTCTTATTGTCTTAAATATAAATTTGTTAAATAAACTAAATTAGTTATTAAAATAAAAAAAAGGGGGCGCAGCTGTTAAAATGCTTCGTATACGTTGGTATACTTTATTATTATAATTATCATGTTGTGCTAAAAACAAAAAAAAAATTAAGATACATTTTAATGGGAGTATCTGCAATTAAATATCCGTGTTATAAATTATTTTTTATTGAATCTTTTTTAACAAAAAATAAGTTTATCATGTGTTCAAAATTTTAAATAAATACTACTAGAAATTTAACACTGTCAAAGTCGTCACAGTCGATTTTTTTAAATACACTATATACCTATATACCTAATCTTTATACCTGACTTGTTAACTACACATATATTGTAAGTTATATAAACTATTATTATAAGTATAATATATTAAATAATTGTAATCTTCTTTGTGATGACTTTTAACTGACAATTTAATTAGATCACGTTTTTTCACTTACATTTAATTCATTTTTATTCTCTACATACTATATAAAATACAAATAGAGTAGATTTTTCGTAAGAGGCTTGAGCAGTTTGTTTATAGAGATAACTAAGCTAATATACTGGTTTATTTAGACTCTACAATCGAGGCTTATATCAAATAAGAAATAAGTGTAAGTGTGTGCTGTAAAAATAAGAAAAAATCTGAATAAGAAGTTCGAAAATCTTGATTTTTTTATGCTTTTAACTCTTTATCTTCGAACATATCGGTTCATTGTAAAAATAAATTATCGTCGTTTGAATCATTTTTATAAAATTTTAAATATGTATACAAAATTTTTGAAATTTTTATTTAAATTAGTTTTCGATATTTAGTACGCCTGAACTTGAAAATGATAAAAAAAATGTATTTATTATCTCTCGCACAATATTTTAACTTTGAATTTAAGGAAAAACAAATTGTACCTGTGTACTTAAAGTCCTTTTTCGGATTTACTATACTCACACAAGATAGACTAGACTAGACATCCGCCAATTTGGCTGTGTTATTGGGCTTAAAGCACTTTCACAAATATGGTTCCGAAGGCGAACGAATAAATAAGACAAGGCCATCGCAATTCTGGCCCTACACTCCAACCGGACTTAAAGGAAATAATATATATTCCGATATTAGATTTTTTTTTTTTTTTTTTTTTTTTTTTTTTTTGGCTATCTACTGATACAAATTAGGTTATGATCCAATATTGATGAAAGCTACACAAAATATAAATATTAGATTTAAAAAAAAAAAAAATAAAAAAGGTTCATTTTTTTTATTATACCCTGTACCGTATGGTACAAAGGGTATATTGTGTTTGTGCAAGCCGAAAATGTATGTAACGTACAGAAGGAGAAGTCGGAGACCCCCCCAAGTTACCTAAAGTATGATCAGAGTGACTAGAGAAGTCGATATACCCATGTCCGTCTGTCCGTCTGACCGTCTGTCGGTCTGTCCGTCTGTCGGTCTGTCCGTCTGTCCGTATGAACGCCTAGATCTCAGAGATGGTAAGAGCTAGAGCAACCAAACTTTCAGATAAGATCCGTTATTTATCCATAGGAGACAAGTTTATTTTATTTTTTTGATATCGGGACTACATTATATAGCTCCCATAGGGGTGTTTCAGAGGACCTCGAAAAAAAGCAAAAGTTTTAGATGGATAATTCGTTTGCTTATGAAGATATCATAACCAAATTTGGCAATCGGAAGTTTTTTAGAAAACTTAGAAAATTTGTACCAAATTTTATCAAAATCGGTTGACTATATCATATAGCTCCCATAGGACCAATCGGTCGAAAATTTGTTTTATGTACAAAATTCGTTGTGTTTCGTTTGTTTGTGAAGATATTGTAACCAAATTTGGCGTTAAGGAGTTTTTTAGAGTTCCCAAGCACTGTACCAAATTTGATCAAAATCGGTTGACTATATCATATAGCTCCTATAGGACCAATCGGTCAAAAAATCGTTTTTTGTACAAAATTCGTTGCGTTTCGTTTATTTGTTAACATACCGTAACCACATTTGGCAGTAAGAAGTTTTTTAGAGTTCCCAAGCGCTGTACCAAATTTGATCAAAATCGGTTGACTATATCTTATAGCTCCCATAGGATCGATCGGTCGAAAATGGGTTTTTTGTACAAAATTCGTTTTGTTTCGTTTGTTTGTGAAGATATTGTAACCAAATTTGGCATTAAGATGTTTTTTAGAGTTCCCAAGCACTGTACCAAATTTTATCAAAATCGGTTGACTATATCATATAGCTCCCATAGGACCAAAAAAACGTTTTTTGTACAAAATTCGTTGAGTTTCGTTTATTTCGCAAAGAAATATCTTTTGGAGTTTGTAAGCAATATATCGGACTTGATTGCAATGTGGTGGTACAGGGTATCCCAAAGTCGTCCGCTCCCGACTTTAACGTACGCCATTTTTAATATTTATTCTTCAAGGACATGCTAGACATGAAATAAAAGGTATTGAAATGTACAAAGATGCTCCAACTATTTGGCTCTTGGTTAAATAAATATTTAATAAAATTTTTAGTTTTTCGGACCCATTAAGGAATTTGATTCTTTAAGGGAATGTTAGTCGTCGATGGAATGTTATTGAATACATTACTTACCATTATACTGCTTCTCTTGGTTTAAGAGATAAATCCATTTTTTAAAAGAAAAATAACGCATTACGCAATAGCATTTATTTTCAATTTTTTCTTCATTTATTTATCTTCAAATTTAGCACCAAAAAACAGAGCAATGAAAAATTATAAAAATTAAAAATTATTTCATGATTTTTATTTTAAAAATTATAAGAGTTACGACCACTTATGGAAATATAAAAAAAGTTAGGAAAGTAAGCGTTTTTAAATTACCCAAAAATTCCTTATCTAATTTCCTTTTTCGTTTTTATAGAGTACTTAAAATTCAGTGCTAGCTTTCTTCTTGGCTCGTAAACACAAAAAAATGAAATACAATTGAAAAAATATATAATATTTTACTAAAAATGCATATAACAATTAGCTAACCGAAAATGCTGCAATTAGTTAATTAATCCCATAATAATAAACAATTTAAATTTTTTGATTTGCAATGCAATTATTTACATAATTTATGCATACAAAATTAATTAATTTAAATTGTAAAATTTTTGCTATTTATTAATATACTATGTTCCGTGTTCACCCAACCATACAATGTGATATACAAACTACAATAGCAAACATTTTTGGTCCACCCTAAAAAACAATAATTAATTTTAGTTATTAGTTATTAGACCTCTCTAATAAATACAGAACCCTTTGTCTGTAAAGAACTTCCTGTCTTATTTACAAACATTTCGTAGCAAAAATCTCGAAAACTTCTACTTTGATTTACGGTGCTAAAATAAAAACTTTTATATCTTTAAAAATTAGAATTATATGTAAGAATTTTTGTCAAGATCGCTCGACTAGAGACTGTGATTAGTTTTTATGTAATACCGCTTCATTTGTTTATTAATGAATATTACCACACTTGTTTGTAAAAAAAAAAAATGTGGTACAGTCGAGGCGGTGCCCGACAGTGGAATACCCTGTACCTTTTGTCTCGCAAACAATTTTTCCTGCATATTCCTTCTACGAAGTTTCCAATTGGATTTTTTTTTTTTTTTTGGTGAAATTCGATATTTATACCTATAAGTTCCCTAAATTTTTACCGATTTTGATGAAACTCGAGTTTTACGTCAAAGAAGTTATTTAAAGTATATGGGGCAAGTTTCAAGTTGGTATGTTGAGGGGTGTGGGAGAAAACACGGTAAATCGATAGCGGGGGGGGGGGTGGTGGGACCGCATCGATAAAATTTGGATGTGGATTTGTTCATTAGAGCCAATCAGCTTACCAAAAATTGTGATTCTAGGTCACTTGTAACCATAATTACGAGGAGTCAAATATTGATGCACTTTATGGGCAAGGGGCAGTGAAATTTGTACATTTTTGACTATAACTTTTTCTGTATTTGTCCGATTTTGTTCATTTTTTACACATAGATGCATGCAACGCATCGCTCTGTTAAATTTTAAATGAAAATATTAAACGGTGTGGCTAAAAACCGCGAAAATCTACAGCGGGGGAACGGGAAAAGATATTGACATGATTCAACAAACTTCATCTGCTTAGGAAATATGCGCACCAGCTGGTAAAGTTCCGTGTCTCTAGCTCTTATAGTCTCCAAGATCTAGGCGTTCATACGGACGGACGGACGGACGGACGGACGGACATGGCTCAATCGCTACCCGAGGTTATGATAAGCATTTTGGTATAAAGGACTTGTGGTCTGCCACGCCTCCTTCTGTCCGTTACATACATTGCACAAATCTAGTATACCCTTTGTACCTATAGGTACAGGGTATAAAAATAATAAAAATCCCACTAACATTGTGCTAGTTAAAAAATTAAAACTTTAAAACTGTTAATTTTTAGTATTAAGATTTTATGGGCAATTTATTTTATTGTTAACAAATTGTGTTGTAAAATGTTTAGTTGTAATTAAGCACGTGACGACCTTAACCGGTTTACCTTGGGCCATGCCATAGTGGTAGTAAATATTATAGTAGGTATATATGTAATACCCACAACCTAACCCCCTACCATTTCAATTATCCGAACAGGTGTTGGGCCGGGGCTAATATTTTAAAAAGTGCTTAAACCCAGACCCAGTCACTGGGCCTGCAAGACTTTAATATTAACTCTAAGCTCAGTTGCAGTGAATAAATTTCAAGACCTCGGGGTCACGTTTTTACTAGAGTACTATATGCAAGTGTAATTCCCATGTAAATACTGGTAAATACTAGCTTTTTAATATGCAGAAATAATTTCGAAATTAAGCGTGGGGCTTTTCATTGGTTTTACAATGGATTTTATATTCATGTAATGCAGAGTTGCATTTATTTAACTCAAGTCATAGTTTCAATATTAAGTTGTACTAACCTCGATTTAAACTATTAAAATCTGTTTACACTTCGAGCAGAACTTTTTGTCTGTATCCAAAGATAAGGTTTATGTTTAGTTAGTAACAAAAAAATTATAGGTAAAACCTAAGGAAACGAGTATGATCGCATAAAGCCAAAATTATCAGATTGCAAAATAGATTTCGATTTGACCATAATCATGAAATTATGCCAGCAGTGTCATCTTATATGCTATTATATTTTTACCAGTAATATTTATTTTTTATATTGTCCTCTGTTCCCCAAAAGCAACAGTCACCAAATCGGTATATATTCGTAGGGACCCATATATAATTTTTGGGCTACACCCTAGATCTGATAAATGATTCTTGGTTTTACGCGCAAAAATTTTAAAGTAGAAAGCTACAAATAAATTAGTTTCCAACTTAAAGTTCATAAAAATCGAATTCAAACTTTGGGAAATATTTTCACATAAGGTCGGGGTTTCCCAAATAATGTTTTCCTCTTCAAAATGCAATTTCTTTGAGGTAACTAATATTATGCTATGAAACATGATTAAAAATTTGTCTTTTATTTTGCTGAAAGTGTTAAATGAAATGAACATGAGTTCACGTTTTGCCCTTATTGACATGTACCACATACTATTTTTTTTTTATATAATTTAGTAAAAAGTATTTACTACGAAAGTCGTCTCGTATTTTTTTTAACAAAATTTTAAAAATCTTTGGCACAAATTAAAGAAAACTTTTTTGCCATAAGTTCTTCCGTGAAGTTACAGACCTTTTTCTTCTGCATAAATGATCAGCATCGAGATCTCAGCCTCAGCTTCAGATAGGCCACCAAATTTTACCTTATGAGGCAGGAGAAGTTTGTTACTCATGTCAATATCTTCTTCTTCCTTCTTTATTGTTGGAAAATTAAGGGTTTTACACCTACTTTGATAATAAATCCAAACCAATTGTGCTACTTAAAAATCTTGTTCATTTAAGCACAAAAAATGAACCTGTGACCATTTTTAAAATTGTCTTCAAGACAGTAATTTTTTGGGTTAATAAAAAAAAAGTTTATCAAGCACGCATATATATGAAAATGGCCACTAATTAAACAAATAAAATTTAAATACAGGTACTTTTTCTAAAATTTACCCATTTGGGACAATATAAATTACGTTTGTATTGACAACTTTGTTGACGCAATTGAAACAACTTTTTAAAAATATTTGTTTTTAGTTTAATTTCTACTTTAATGCCGTACTTATAAAGAGTATATTAATTTTGCCATCGAGTTTGCAACATGTGGTAGCATCGTGGTGTCCTTCGTTTATACATAAATGTAAAACGTCACTATATTTCTGTTATTTTTTTAATAAAAAATTTCCTGATTTATTCGTTTCGAAAAAATACATCTCTATCGTTAGAAAAGTTTAATCGACGATATTCATAATATAAATTTATAAATAATATTTAATTAAAAAAAAATTTAAAATTTGATTAAAAAAATATCAAAAATAAAGTTAATAATAATAATTGTGAGGGAAAAACACTTAGCATCTAGTCCAACTCCGGAGATAAATTAAATTATTTGGTCTGTTAAAATAAAATAAAGTTTATAAAAATTATTAAAGTTGTAAAAAAAAATTGTAAGTAAATAAAAGAAAAATAAATTGTAATTTAAAATTTATATTGTTTTAATTATTTTTATGATTTATAATTTTTAATCAGATTAAGTTAAAAAAAAAAAAAATAAAACAAATCAAAAAAAAATTATTTTTTTTTGAAACCCAAAAATTGTTTTTTAAGAGACTGTCCTAAAAGAATAATGAACAAAATTTCTAAAAAATACGGTCAAGGCTATTTATGAGGGATTGAAAAAGAGTATTAAAAGACCCGTCAGAGACTTTCATAAATTAATTTATTGCGAAGGAAATCGGTTATTCTAAAAGTTTGCCAACAATAACTAAAAAACTATTAAAAAAGTTTGCGGAAAAATATTTTAAAAATTTATTCAACAAAATTAAATTAAATTAAAAAAAAAAAAAAAAAAAATGTTTCGTTGTATTTTTTTTTGTTTTTTGAACGTTTATTACTGTAGTTCCGTAAAAATCTTATATTTAACAAACAAAAAGATGGCGTACGTTAAAGTCGGGCGCGGACGACTTTGGGATACCCTGTACCACTGCTTGCAATCAAATCCGGTAAATTGCTTAAGAACACCAAAAGACATTTGATTGCCAAATTAGATTATGATACCTTCATAAACAGCCAAAAACAGACGAATTTTTAATCAAAAACTTTTTTTCGACCGATCGGCCCTATGGGAGCTATACGATATAGTCAACCGATTTTGATCAAATTTGGTACAGTGCTTGGGTACTCTAAAAAACTTCTAAATGCCAAATTAATGGTTACAATATCTTCATAAACAAACGAAGCACAACAAATTTTGTACAAAAAACGTTTTTTTGACCGATTGGTCCTATGGGAGCTATATGATATAGTCAACCGATTTTGATCAAATTTGGTACAGTGCTTGGGTACTCTAAAAAACTTCTAAATGCCAAATTAATGGTTACAATATCTTCATAAACAAACGAAGCACAACAAATTTTGTACAAAAAACGTTTTTTTGACCGATTGGTCCTATGGGAGCTATATGACATAGTCAACCGATTTTGATCAAATTTGGTACAGTGCTTGGGTACTCTAAAAAACTTCTAAATGCCAAATTAATGGTTACAATATCTTCATAAACAAACGAAGCACAACAAATTTTGTACAAAAAACGTTTTTTTGACCGATTGGTCCTATGGGAGCTATACGATATAGTCAACCGATTTTGATCAAATTTGGTACAGTGCTTGGGAACTCTAAAAAACTTCTTGATGTTAAATTTGGTTACAATATCTTCACAAACAAACGAAACACAACGAATTTTGTACAAAAAACAAATTTTCGACCGATCGATCCTATGGGACCTATATGATATAGTCAACCGATTTTGATAAAATTTGGTACAGTGCTGTGGGTTTCTAAAAAACTTCCGATTACCAAATTTGGTTATGATATCTTCATAAACAAACGAATTATCCATCTAAAACTTTTGCTTTTTTTCGAGGTCCTCTGAAACACCCCTATGGGAGCTATATAATGTAGTCCCGATATCAAAAAAATAAAATAAACTTGTCTCCTATGGATTAATAAGGGATCTTATCTGAAAGTCTCTGAGATCTAGGCGTTCTTACGGACAGACGGACATGGGTATATCGACTTCTCTAGTCACTCCGATCATACTTTAGGTAACTTTGGGGGGTCTCCGACTTCTCCTTCTGTACGTTACATACATTTTCGGCTTGCACAAACACAATATACCCTTTGTACCATACGGTACACGGTATAACATTTACAAGAAAAACATGAACTTAAAATATTAATTTAACGAAGAATAAATAAGTAATCGGTTTTTTGGAAAAATTTTTGGTAAGGATCTCTGTAGTATAAGTTAAAACAAGGAAAATCGAATGGATTGATTTTAAAAGTACCAAGTTTGCATTGTTTTAACTATAATTAATATAAATTATTTAAATTATAAATAATTTATTTTAATTATTTAAATTATAAATAATTTATAAAATAAATATTTTTCAAAACTTTTGTGATTAGCTCTTTTAATTAAAACTGTAATTTTTTGTGGTTTAAAGAAATCTGATATTTTATTAATAATTCGTCAAATCCATAGTTCAATAAAGTGTATACATTTTTGGATCTGCTGCAGTTACTTTTGCATCGAATTTCTTGCTCTTTTTCGTTTGTTTTCGCTATCAAACATGCTTCGTGTTATCAGCTGTCCCCTTTCTAACTGTTTTTCTTGGACCTTGACAATCTCGCTCGATTGACGCTATTGTTAATTTGACGTTTTTGATACTTTTATTCATCTCATTTCTTCTTGTTTGTTCATTTTTTTGTTTTTGCTTGAATATTTATAACAAGCTGAAGAACAGCACAAAACGAAAAGGCAGAGAAACAAGCTGACAAAGTGTAAAAGTGCAAAAACGTGAAATGTTAATAAATAATTGAGTATTGTTTTGCGTGTCGCGCGATCTTCGTCTGAATTTAGCTTAAAAAATAAAAACGTGTGCATGCAAAAGTCTTAAAAATATTTCAGACAAGTGAATTTTATTATAATTTAAAAGTTTTTATTGTATTGTGATTTTTGTTCAAGTGTGTTAAGAAAAAAAAAAAGTGGAATTTTTTACGATTTGTGGAGTTAGAGTACAAAAGATAAAGCTACAGGTATTTAAAAGTGCGAAAAGTACATAACAATTATATATATATAGTACGTAAAAAATGCGTATGTATGTATATCTTGAGTGCTGCCTACTTGAAGTTAAAAATCATTTCAAATCCAGTTCTTAATTTTTTGCATTATCTTGCTTTTTTTTGGCAGTTGTTCTTGTCTTGTTTAGATTTATTTTTAATTCTGTTTTAAACATTGGACCTATTTTTCATCTTTTTGTTTAAAGTGTTACTGCCAAAGCTTTATAATGTTAATGACATAATTTGGCGTTTAAAATTGTGTTATGTTGCCGGAAATCAATTTCTGTTTAGCAATAGTCAGCTGCAAATTAATTTGAAATCGTTTTCATTAGTCTAATGAGTTTTTGATGTAGACCTACATACGTTTTAAGTATATGTACATTAGGGTGGGTCAATTTTTTTCGGTATAAGGGCTCACTCGGATTTTGATTCTTTGGGTAATTCTAAGCAAATTTGCCCAAGAAACTATGGGTCTAAAATGAATTTCGAGTCGCCCACTTTTTCAAAATTTTCAAGAAAAAAAACCGAAAAAAATCAAAAACCAACACTAAAGCGCCCTCTGGCGGCACCCAAAATTAAAAATAGATGTCAATAATGAATTCCTCGACCCCAAAAACCCCCAAATTCACATTTGGCTAGAGAAAAAATATCGATTTTAGGCCTTTTCAATGAATTTCTAAGTCGATTTTTGAATATGTCGAAAAAACCTATTTTGAAAGATGGCGTACGTTAAAGTCGGGCGCGGACGACTTTGGGATACCCTGTACCACTGCTTGCAATAAAATCCGGTAAATTGCTTAAGAACACCAAAAGACATTTGATTGCCAAATTAGATTATGATACCTTCATAAACAACCAAAAACAGACGAATTTTTAATCAAAAACTTTTTTTCGACCGATCGGCCCTATGGGAGCTATATGATATAGTCAACCGATTTTGATCAAATTTCGTACAGTGTTGAAGATCTCCAAAAAACTTCTGAATGCCAAATTTGGTTATGATATCTTCATAAGCAAACGAATTATCCATCTAAAACTTTTGCTTTTTTTCGAGGTCCTCTGAAACACCCCTATGGGAGCTATATAATGTAGTCCCGATATCAAAAAAATAAAATAAACTTGTCTCCTATGGATAAATAACGGATCTTATCTGAAAGTTTGGTTGCTCTAGCTCTTACCATCTCTGAGATCTAGGCGTTCATACGGACAGACGGACAGACGGTCAGACGGACAGACGGACAGACGGACATGGGTATATCGACTTCTCTAGTCACTCTGATCATACTTTAGGTAACTTTGGGGGGTCTCCGACTTCTCCTTCTGTACGTTACATACATTTTCGGCTTGCACAAACACAATATACCCTTTGTACCATACGGTACAGGGTATAAAAAGTGGGCGACTCGAAATTCATTTTAGACCCATAGTTTCTTGAGCAAATTTGCTTAGAATTATCCAAAGAATCAAAATCCGAGTGAGCCCCATAAGGTTTTTTCGGACCCATGCAAATTGACCCGCCCTAATGTACATATATACGAGTAGGTACATATGTATGCAAGACTTAAAAAAGTGAGTAATTATTTATTTAATTACTGTACATATTGTTTAAGAGACAAAGTTTGCATATCTTAGCATTCAAAAAAACGATTTGCAGCTGGAATCCAATTGAGTCAGAATGGGCCTACTCTATATGATATATTTTATATAATCGATTGATTGATAGCAGGCTTGTTATTTATTAAAAAAGGGTCAGGAACTTCCATCCAAGACTTCATTTGAACAAGTAAAAAGGAGTAGTATGTTTGAAAGTATAATTTAAAAATTAGAGATATTGAATGACTTTGTACATACTTGTATATATCTAGTACATTAATCGAATAAATCGATAAATATGATGTACTTAAAAGGCTAGCATTTATTTATGATTGAAAATATTAAAACATATTAGTTCTTAAAATACTGTTTCAAAATTATTTAGCTAGATAATTTCATTAAAAACTCGTAGGTAATAAATAACCTAGGTTATCCTCCCCCTGCTTCGTTAAAAATTCGACTATATTCTTATACAAATGCGTATAGAATTAATAAATTAATATAAAATTAAAGAATAGGAGAATAACACATCAACACTTTGTTATCTAAAGATCAGATCATGTTATGCTCTTGAGGTCGCTGAATCCGAATCCATGGATCAGGGCTCTAATATAACCTCAAAGACTGCATAAAACGGGTTTTTTTAGCAGTTATCTTAGATACCTGTCGTGCTGGGGTTTTTTGGACAATCGGATTCGGATGCAGCGACCCTAAAAATAATTAACAAAGTCCAAAAAAAAAACCAATCTCGAAAAATATTTTTTTAGGTTTTTCGGGCTTAACCTGTTAGCGGATTCGGACTTAGCGGGTTAAAATAATATGAAAACCTATGCCACGTCTTAGATCACGACACTTTTTTTTTCCTTAATTTGCTTAACTGCAAACGGTTATGATGTTTATTTTTTTCAAAAAATCCCAAATAACTATAAAGTTACAACTTTACAAGCCATTAACAATATATATAAATACTTTGATCTGACTGAAATTTTGACTGTAGTTTCCTTTTATGGAGATGAAGCCTAAGAAAGGATTTTGAATAACTCCGTCCTCAAGTGAAGGTAACGACGGGTTAAAATTTGGGTGTGTAAAATTTTGGTTTCATTAAATCGAATTACAACTTGGCATACTACTATTTTTTGGGGAAAAAAGAAAACTCCTTTCACCGTTTTGGATAATTGGACCCCTAAGAATCGGAATTGGTGATTATATGTTTTTTTTGGCATGCGACTATATGAAAATGGAAGTAACTAGAGGGCTGAGTTTTGTTTTAAGGTGTAGATAGGTAAATAGAGATTTTTGATAATTGATCTCCACTAAACCCTCTCCCTGTTTGATTGACTAATTATTTTCAAATTCTCTTCAAAATAGATTAAAAAAAATTAGGTAGTCACTTTAAGAGATATCGATTACACGAAATTGGTTGAAGTTTTTTGAGTAAATTAAAATTTAGGAGCACCTATTTTTAGAAAGGTTCATATCTTAGTAATCATTTACCGTGTTTTCTCCCACCCCCTTGAAACTTACCCTATAAACTTTAAATAACTTCTTTGACGTAACTTTCGATTCTCATCAAAATAAGTAAAAATTTACGGAACTTATAGTTAGAAATATCGTGTTGCATCAAAAAGCAAAAAAAAATCTATTGGAAGGTTTTTAGAAGGATTATTTTATTTATTTATTTATTTATTTGAGGAGTACAACTACTTACAGTCGACCTTATATTATAAAAAAGTACATATAATTTATTTAGAAAAGAAAATAGAGCGAGGGTATTGATATGAACTAATCCGCGTCTCTAGCCCGATGGGTGAACTTTTTAATGATATGCACCAACTCACATCAAGAACTGGCCAGAAACTTGGATTTACAATATTAAAGTTGAAAAAAGGAAGTGAGATAAAAATTAAACATTATATCGCAAAAAGAGCCAATGGATCACCGTTGACCAAGTGGGTGACTCATAATATAGGATTGGCCAAGGATGCTCGAAGCTCGAAGTGGCAAGTCAAGGTGACTTAAGATAGAAGAAGTGATAGATTGAATAGACCGTTCGAAAGAGAGGAAATTGTTAAAGCTATTATAGTTGGAGCATAAGACACGGAAAGGATCGTGCAAAGCATAATTTGATCTACAAAATTGTAAGGCTAAGGGTCGAAAATTGCGAGTTACTCTGGATGGTATGGCAAAAGTAACTTTGCTAAGAAGTACATTGGAATCGATAAGACCGAGTAACAGTTTATGCAAGAATAACACGCCGTGGCATGTTCTGTGATGATTTAAGGAAGGCAACTTTATAAGGCGAAGTCTATCAGAATATGGCGGCAGTCGGATATTAGGGTCCCAGTTTAAGCCACGAAGTGCAAAAAGGAGAAATTGCTTTTGTACGGACTCAATCATGTCCTGATAAAGTTGGTATTGAGGGCTCCAAACGCGGGAACAATATTCCAAAATTGGACGGACGAGAGAAATATAAAGAAGCTTTGGTTGTGTAAGGGTCGTTAAACTCTTTAGACCAACGCTTATTAAAAGCAAGAACACCTCTAGCCTTATTCACGATGTTGCAAATATGGTTATTAAATTTAAGGTTATGATCAAACAAAACACCAAGGTCAGACACACTCTCGATGCGTTCTAAGGTAGAAGATTCTAAAGAGTAAGTAGCCAAATAAGGAGCAGAGCGATAAAATGTCATAACGTTACATTTTGTCTTGTTGAGAAAGAGTTGGTTGATATTGCACCAAGATTGCATGTTATCAAAATCATGCTGAAGAAGTAAGTACTTATTATTATCGGAGTAGGACATACAGAGTTTAACATCATCCGCATACATAAGAATGTGAGAAGATGAGATTACCTGAGGGAGATCATTTAAAAATAAGTTAAAAAGAAGAGGGCCTAGATGGCTACCTTGAGGTACCCCTGACGTAACCATAATTTCTGTAGATTCGCAGCCTTTAAAAACTGCCTTCTGGACTCGGTTGGATAAATAGGACGATATCCAATTTAAAAGACAAGACGGAAACCCCAGACGAGACAGTTTAACAAGTCAAATGCTTTACTAAAGTCAGTATAAATGACATCAGTTTGTTTTTTTCCCGTAAAACCAAGATTAATAAGAGACGAAAGTTCTAAAAGGTTAGTAGAAGTGGACCGACGTTTTACAAACCCATGTTGGGAATCCGACATTAAAGATCGATCCTTTCAAAAACTTTTGGAATTGCAGAACTAAAATTTATTACACTGGCGGGCACCGCCTCGTCTGTATCACTTTTTTTTTTCTTTACCGATGGTAACATTTTCTGTAAAATATTTCTTTACGTTTTAAAAATTTAAAGTAGTTATGAAACAAAAAAAAAATTCTGACACAGCGTACGTTCCCATGACGGAATTTATTCTGGTTTTCCAGCTGTTTTATTAGAAAAATTCACGTTTTTTGCTAGTGCCGCAATAGACGGCCCGTGACTAATTTTTAGTATTATTTAAAACACAAAAAATTTCATTCAACCTTAATATTGCATTATGTTAAATTTTTGGGATTTCTGCTGGAAAAAAAAATTGTTTCAATTATACTGTCCAGCTATCAGGTGAAAAAGCTGATTATTTATGATATGAAATATGCCGCCTTTTGCATATGTTATTAAATTTAGTCGAGACTTGCGGTCTATGGAATTCCCAATTTTATGACAGGCATAAATAAAACTTGTAATCAGCACTTTATGCAATTTATATAAATATATCACGATATCTAGTATGTATTGTGGATTCTTAAAACGTAGGCATTACAGCACTGAGATCTTCCCTTTATGCAAAAATCCCGATCCTCTCAAAGTTTTTTCTTCTCAGTTTGGATTTTGCTAGCAAGCTGTATATATGTTTGATGCAGGAGGAGCTAGGTACCGGAACACTAAAAGCTACTCGTTGGTACTTTGATCTATAAGTAACTTGTTGTTGTTTGGTCATTCAACGACACAACAAGTACTTGAGTCCAGCTGGTTATCAGTTCAAGGCACACGTCCAATTGTGAAATACTTTGTGGGAAAAACACTTACGGAATTGACCTGGCAACAACTTCAATAAAAGGCCAAAAATCTCACCCAGCTTACATACTGATAAAGCTAATCTAACAAATTATCTCATTATCACTTATTGAATGCTACTTGGATTGGTGGGCTTTAAAGTGCTGCCACTTTGTGGCCAATTTGAAGAAAGATTTCAATCAATGTGCCATAATATCAAAACAAATGATAATAAACTATATTCCAGGAACTTGGTGTATAGAGCCGTAAAAGCAGGCACGCTCATGCACAGATAAGAATCAAGTGTTGGAAAATGTTAGCCATAACAAAAGTTAGTGTGTGTGTGGGATCATAATTGTGGGTGTTTATTAAATATGTACAAAATAGTAAACAATGTAGGTGTAATATTTTACGTGGAATTTTTTAAGTGGCATTTGTAAATTCATTTTTGCACGTCGTAACTTAGATTTATTATGCGGCTCGATTATTTCCTTATGTAAATAATATTTGTGAATTTGATTAAAACTATGCCAAAAACAATACAATCAATGTGATTGTGAATATATATGTTCTTAAGTGACAATGTATTAACAATATTAAATCATATTAAGGTTTAACTTGGAAACGTTAAAGCTCACGCTACACCATAAAATATATATTTTTTTTTACGAAGTATCCTTAAATATTGATTTTTCTTTAGTAAAGCGAGAATAGCGAGAAAATTTTTGCGAAAAGTCAAAGTGGTTCAAAAAAAAAAGCACAACAAATAATGCAAAAAGTTCCCGGCTCCACTTATTTCGATGGGTTTGAATTTTTAAATAACATTCTCAGAATCTAGTTCGAGTCTTGAATATTCAGCTTATTAAAAAGTGAATTTTCATATTAAATAATAAAAATATATATTAATCAGACAAAACAAGTTTTGATTCAGAATCTCTCGTTCTGTATACATTAAAACCATCTAACGTCAATTTATTACTCATTTTTGATTAATCATTCTGAGTTCTTAAGACTTTTGCAATTATCGATAAATTACACTAGTTTACAAATTTAAGGGTCATCGAGTGAACCTTCCTAAACCTTCCTGGTTTTTAGGTTAATTTGGCTTCGAGAAACACGAAAATTACATTCATTTTTTTTCTTAAGCACCGTTTTCGAGATATTTACGAAAAAAATTTTTTTTGCACTTTTTTCAGTAATCCCTCAATATCTCGTGTACAAAATTTTTGTACGTAAGTTCCAATATTGAGTCAATCAGACTTTTGTATGAAAAAAAAATGTTTCCCTCAAAGTTTTGCCTTTGCGTTCAGTTACGTCTTCACGAATTTAATGCAGCTGTAGTCGTGATTTTTCGTTCATGGTTCCATAACATCTACAGTACCTATCCGATTTCGAAGATCAAAGACTCGAAATGTTCGTAAAAGAATTCTCTTTGAGCTAAAAGCTTAACATAGTTTTAAAAAATATTTTTTCCGTTTATAAAAAGCATACCGAAAATGTTTAATTTTGAAAAACTGTCAAAAATTACTTACTAAAACTTTTTTCGACTTTGGTTGCCTGTAACTTAGATAATTTTTACTTAATCTGTACATATTATATATCACTGGAAAGAGCACATCAAGACATCTTTCATGTCGATACAAAATTGTGTTCACGAGATATTGAGGAACTGAAAATGATGCCAAAAACAAGTTTTTCGAAAACATCTCGAAAACGGTGCTTAAGAAAAAAAAAGTTGCCATTTTCGTGTTTCTCGACGCCAAATTACCCTAAAAAAACACTTTTTTATGAAGGTTCATTTTTTGTGTAAACTAACCGAACAATTCAGTAAAACGAATTTTGTGTCGATATTTCCCTTTTAATTTTCGACAAATTCGTATATTTCCCTTAACTTTCCGATAAATTCTAATGCTATGTTGGCCCGAAATTATTTTTGTTTCATACAAAACAGCTGACATGATTGCCGCAGCTCTGCACCTTTTTATTACTATATGTTGTTTACATTTATTTAATTTTCATTAAAATATTGCTAGTTCTTTATTATTCAATCTTTTAAATAAAATTAAACAAATAATATTACTTTAAAAAAAATATTTATTGAAATTAAACACGACTTAGCTATTTTTGTAATAAGGGGAAATTTTCTTTATGTAACGCGGGAACCCTGTCGCACTTATCGTCATGTGTTCGTATATGACATTTGCACAGACACGAACACAAAAAAAAATTCGTTTTGGCTGTGCATGCCAATTTTTGGGTTGAGTCAGAAAAAAATAAATTAAAAATAATCGTCAATAAAAATATATCTTTAAGTTGGCATAAAAATAATTGAAGAATATGAAATATCGTACTTTTTTAAACATATTCCTCTAGCAACAAAACATTTCGTTTTAAACCACATGAACAATTCGTTTTGGTGAAATTCAGTTTCAAATAGAATCCGGATAAAATGTTCGGATTCGTTTTCCGGAGCACGGCCGATTGCTTCATTTTTGGATACGATCGGTGTATATAAGTTTCAGATAGAAGTACGTGTACAAATAAAAATAATTGTCTATGATAGAAGGATTATATTATTAAGCCTTGTCCGGCGTCAAAAGATTCCGAACTGCCTCTATGCTGGGCATAAGCTATCCACAAGTAGTCTCCATTGTCTTCCTCGTAGAGCGGTCTCCCTGAGCTCGATGATATTAGCATATCGCCATCCATGCGTTCCATGCTGGTGTTAACCTCGCTCAGGACAGATCGTCTCCAGGAAGTTTTCGGGCGGCCTAGTTGATGTAGTTCGGTGGTTTGCGCAAAGTTTCGCCGATTCAGCCGAACTTCCTTCTTCGAATTTTTATGTTGACGTCCAACATGCCAGTTCTTGACCACAGTTCTTTATTTGATATTCGGTTTGGCCAAAATATTTGCAAGATGAAAGAAGGATTACGACATTATTATTTTTCATTCACATTCTCTAAATTATCGATATTTGCGAGAATCTCAAGAGCTGAGAGCAATTGAAAAAGCGGGCAGTTTTATTTGTAGCGTAGGGAGTAAAAATTTCAATTTAGCATTCATTTATTTTTATACTAAATTATTTTGCCTTCAGCTAAATTAAGCTCTTTAGCAAATTATATTTTTAAACCATGTTTAAATTGTTATAATACAAAATTTATTATAATTAGTCTCTTCCTTAATTTGGGTTTTTAGCACAATTTCATTTAGTTTGTATTAAAGTATCTATGACTGCACCAAAGATATTTCCTTAATTACGCATTTTCCAAAACCCTCAACTCTGTTTGATGAACTGCATCGGGGCAATGTTCCGATTTGTTTTCAACTCAAACACATTCCGAAATTAACTCGCTTGAGTGCCTGCTTAAAACTGCCTTTGACTTTTGCAGTCGGCTTACAAATGTCAAATAAAGTTCTGCCCCTTATATACTACATTTGTAAATATACATAATGTATATGGAGAAAAAAAAAAAAATTAAGCAAATAGCTCAGCTGTGGCGCTTCAAAGTCATAAGCAATTTGCAAGCCACGTTGAGCACTCAACAAGCCGCATTAAAACAAAACCCATTGTAATAGTGTAGTTCCCCGACTGGATACCCTAACCCCTAACTCCCCAAACTGCCAAGCACAGGTTTGCATTACAATTACATTTTGTTGTTTTTAATGGAGAATTATTAATAATGTAAATTGCTAAATTTATAAGAGAAGTTTGCAAAAAAAATTTTTATCCAGCTACTTGAGTCAAATTGAAACTTTTTTCAAACAATACAAATAACTCTGTGCAAATATAATATTCAAATGCTTATATACTTGTGCTCGTATATAATGTATTTGTGGGGCGCACTGCAGAAGATGGTTTTTGTTTGCGAATTTTTAATTTGTTAAGTGAGTTCAGTGACATTTGTTAGGCAGAAATTGTAATTTTTTTACATTTCGCATATTTAGAGTGACGTGTGTATATGTAAGGCTATGTAATTACTACATAAGTCGTTTGTATGTATTTAAATTGCAATTCAAAATGAATTTATTTTGAATAATTGTAGCTGCTTTTGATAAATTAAGTCGTTACAACTTTTTAAGCCTATTTATCAAAAGCAATTCCAACAGAACAACGCAAGCAACATTTTTTAGATTTATGGTAGATTTTTAAACACATCAGGATAAAACCAAGTTGTAAATAAAAGTTAATTTTTTGAGGTTGCCTTCCCGTTTGCTCATTTTTCATGCTATCCGTTTCCGCTCCGACCAGAGCCTTGACAGCGAAAAAGACATTCTTGCCCATCAGAGTGTTGTAAAAAGCTTTACCCGACGAGGGTGACCATATTTTTATACCCTGTACCGTATGGTACAAAGGGTATATTGTGTTTGTGCAAGCCGAAAATGTATGTAACGTACAGAAGGAGAAGTCGGAGACCCCCCAAAGTTACCTAAAGTATGATCAGAGTGACTAGAGAAGTCGATATAACCATGTCCGTCTGTCCGTCTGTCCGTCTGTCCGTCTGACCGTCTGTCCGTCTGTCCGTCTGTCCGTATGAACGCGTAGATCTCAGAGATGGTAAGAGCTAGAGCAACCAAACTTTCAGATAAGATCCGTTATTTATCCATAGGAGACAAGTTTATTTTATTTTTTTGATATCGGGACTACATTATATAGCTCCCATAGGGGTGTTTCAGAGGACCTCGAAAAAAAGCAAAAGTTTTAGATGGATAATTCGTTTGCTTATGAAGATATCATAACCAAATTTGGCAATCGGAAGTTTTTTAGAAACCCCCAGCACTGTACCAAATTTTATCAAAATCGGTTGACTATATCATATAGCTCCCATAGGACCTATCGGTCGAAAATTTGTTTTATGTACAAAATTCGTTGTGTTTCGTTTGTTTGTGAAGATATTGTAACCAAATTTGGTGTTAAGGAGTTTTTTAGAGTTCCCAAGCACTGTACCAAATTTGATCAAAATCGGTTGACTATATCATATAGCTCCCATAGGGCCAATCGGTCAAAAAAACGTTTTTTGCACAAAATTCGTTGTGTTTCGTTTGTTTGTGAAGATATTGTAACCAAATTTGGCATTCAGAAGTTTTTTAGAGATTTTCAACACTGTACCAAATTTTATTAAAATCGGTTGACTATATCATATAGCTCCCATAGGGCCAATCGGTCAAAAAAACGTTTTTTGCACAAAATTCGTTGTGTTTCATTTGTTTGTGAGGATATTGTAACCAAATTTGGCATTCAGAAGTTTTTTAGAGATCTTCAACACTTTACCAAATTATATCAAAATTGGTTGACTATATCATAGAGCTCCCATAGGGCCAATCGGTCAAAAAATCGTTTTTTGCACAAAATTCGTTGTGTTTCGTTTGTTTGTGAAGATATTGTAACCAAATTTGGCATTCACAAGTTTTTTAGAGATTTTCAACACTGTACCAAATTTTATCAAAATCGGTTGACTATATCATATAGATCCCATAGGGCCGATCGGTCGAAAAAAAGTTTTTGATTAAAAATTCGTCTGTTTTTGGTTGTTTATGAAGGTATCATAATCTAATTTGGCAATCAAATGTCTTTTGGTGTTCGTAAGCAATTTACCGGATTTTATTGCAAGCAGTTGTACAGGGTATCCCAAAGTCGTCCGCGCCCGACTTTAACGTACGCCATCTTTTTTTAAAATGTTTTTGGTATTATTTGGTAAAAAACTATTTTTTTTTCAACAAAACAAAGTCAACCCGTATAATATTCATAAACACGTTTTTAGTCGGGCATTTTTACCATTATGCCTCGTTGTTATGGTTGCTCATTACGTTACTCGAGCATTCTTGCCTTTAGGCATTTATGCCCGACAATGTGAACATCACAAGTGAAATAGATAAAGATATCAATATTAAAAAATAATTATATAGGTTAGGTTAGGTTGAACCGGTTGACCCCTGGGGGGAGTCACACATAGACTACATAGTCCTTAGTGGAACCGGAGGATGCGGCTGGTGTACATTACACGTTAGTTGTCAAGTATGTGCGTGTGCTTGGCGAACGCCAGAAGCCTTTGAGGTGCCCTGTCGGCTGCCTCTTCCAGTGAGGTAAGCCAGGGTTTTCCTAGGTACTTAAGTCTCGATGTGCATAGGGCGGGGCAGCGGCAGATGAGGTGCTCCAGAGTCTCTTTGACATCTGTCTCCCTACACTTCCTGCATAAATAATTATATAAAAATTGGTAAAATTTTAAGCTGATGTTTCTAGGAACTTATTCAAAACTTTCAGCCAAAAGTCCAGTTTCTACTGAACGTAGAAAACACTCAGCTAGCAAATTTCTTTGAATGCAATAAAATCTTCATTTTTTATACCTCGAACCCGTAAGGTGCAAAGAGTTAGGTTTGTGCAAGACGAAAATGTTTGTACCATAGAAACATGTACATCGAAGACCCCCAAACTTACCTTAAGGATCATCTAGAGAAGTCCATATACCTAGACATGTCCGTCTGTTTGCTTGATTGTCAGTGATGTTAAAAACTAGGGTAACCAACAGTGGCGGATCCAGGGGGGTGTTTCGGGTCCGGACCCCCCGCCCCCCAAAAGTTGGAAAAATGGTTTGCAAGTTTTTTGGGAACTCTGATATATATACACTTGAAAGTGAACAACCCCCTAAGACCAAATGCTGGATCTGCGCCTGTTAACCAACATTTCTGATTAGATCCATTATTATGTTATGGGAAACCAGTTTATTTATTTCTTCGATATCAGAGACATAAAGCTCCAATTGAGGTGTTTCAGAGCACCTCGAAGAAAAAAGTTTTAAGAGCGTAGTTCGTTTTTTTTGTGTAGATATCGTTGCCAAATCAAGCGATATGAAGTTTTCTATAAAGCCCCCATCATATAAACTGCAAAATACCTCGTTTTTGAGGTTATGCCAAAACCTTGATGTGATGGGATTTTTTTAGACCTTGGATTCGGATTCAGGGATCCCAAAAAAATATAATATACAGCGTCTGACCTGCTAACCCGAAATTTTTTTTTAAATAACTGTGATATATCTAAAAAAAACACGATAAAATTCTTTTTCGAGACCGTTTGTCTGCAGATGTTTTCTATATGTTTCTTGAGGTAGCTGAATCCGAAACCGAAGTCCAGAAAAACCGCAACAGGTAAGTTTCTGAAATAACCTCCAATTTTGGGTTTGTTTTTGAAAATATCGTAAGTTTTTTTTTATAGTACCAAATTTTATCAAAATCGGTTGACTATATCATATAGCTCCCGTAAGACCGATCGATTAAAAAAAAGTTTTTAGAGCTTAACTCGGTTGTTTATAAAGATATTGAAACCAAATTTGGCCTTCAAAAATTTGTCATTCTTTTAGAGTTTCCCAGCACTGTACCAAATTTGTTCAAAATCGGTTGACTATATCATATAGCCCCCATAGGACCAATCGGTTTAAAAAACATGTTTGGTGCAAAATTCGATTTTTTCTTGGTTTGTTTATAAAAATATCGTAACCAAAGAAGTATCTTTTTGAGTTCGTAAGCAATATATCGGAATTTATTGCAATGTGGTGGTACAGGGTATCCCAAAGTCGTCCGCGCCCGTCTTTTTGATTGCGAATCAATGTCTCGATGTCCTCATATTGGGTAGCCCTGTCACATGTTAAGTTCACAGTCCTTTTTTTGTGGCTTGGTTCTGCTTTATAGATGTATCTGTCAAAAAAGATTTCCTGACGTTGCTTTAAAAGTTTTTTATACAACAAAGCGTATTTAAGATCACTTGGTTTATTGTCAGTACTTTAGCGCTCAAAGCAATTCTTTAAAATTTGACCAGTCCGATTCGCATCTCTTTGTCAAATATTTTATTTTAATTTATAGCCCACAAATAATTCATACAAATGGTGCCTTTGAAAACTAAGCTAAGTATGACCAACGTTCTAAAAATATATCCAAATATAGTTTCAAAAATTAATTTTTTATAATTACATATGTATATTTATTATAATTAGTGTAATTAATTAATGTTTAACAAAAATTTGGAATTTTAATTACACTAGTCAACAGCCTAAAAAGCGTTCAAGCAAGTACCTACCTATTATTAAATATAATAACAAATTATTTGTTTATTTTTATTATCAAAGTATTACATCATTTATCATTTGTGTCTATAAGTACCAGAATACCATTTTTGCCTTATCTAAGAGCACGTTTGGATTTCATGAACAATGTATATAGTATTTTTAGAACTTTATTATGAGTGTGTCGCGCTTTTTAAACCTCAAACATTTACACAACATTTAAAAGATCTACAAGTATCTTATCTATAAGCAGATGCAAGCGTGGGTCAGTGTCGTTTGGGAAGTTCGTCAAAACATTTCAGTTATCAAATTATTCAGCTTAAACTTATTGTTATTTACTTATAACCCCAAGAACAGACTTTATCTAAGCAGTTCTAATACAAGTATCTTTAAAAGTTAGCCCAGACATACTGCAAATAATTCCTCGTGAGAAATCTACAATGTCAAGATAATGACGTTTTACTCAGGTGATTTACCTGTTATCTCAAGTTGAGGTAATTAGGTAAATCCATATGGAAATTATTTATGCCCCAGTGTACTCCAAATCTAAGTATGTATGTATTTAATGTGCAATTATTTCTTATCTAAAATATTTTGCGAAACTTAATGCGTAAATTATGCCAAATTTGCGGCTGATATTGGTGGAATAAAAAAAATATAGTTTAAGGCCTATACGAAGCACGTGTCAGTCAAGCTAATCAAATATACGCCGGAAATCCTTAGAGATTATGTTAAAAAATTGAACTTTGACTGTCTGGTTCAGAGCAGGATAAATATAATAAATTTCAACCATTTTTATTTAAGTGCATCATAAAGCAGCTAAACAAATATTTGTATATACATATTATTTAAGTTATGAGTTGTTCTTGGCTTATGGTATGTTTGAATATAAAGATAGGTTATTCAAACCTAAAGATAAAATGCTGCATATCTTGGCTTATTTAGTAAAGCTAAATATTGTAATATTTAAGTCTATATGCATAATCTAATTAGTATAGCGTACAATTCGACAGATTTATTTTTAAACATACTTTAAAAATTAAGAAATTTGTTTTACGATGTCGTACTGTACTTTTGGCATAATTTTTGGAATTACATTCAATTTAATTTGATAAAAAAAATACACTAAGCATACATAATTGCAATAATGATGCTAAAGATATTATATTTTTATTATAAAAGAAAAGTTTTTTGATGTAACACAGTGGCTCGCCAGCATTAATTTTTAATAAACATGCTTTGAAAATAAAAAGTATACGCAGTGTTAGCTGGCAAGACATTCCCATATATGATGTTTTTTTTTCGGAAAAAAATATTTTTTTAAAACCCAGGAAAATTTGTATATTTTCAGCATCTCTACAGCTCAAACCATTTATACAAACCCAATAAAATTTTATATCTGCAATCTTTAGAAAATTCTTAATTTTATGGCATATTTTATTTGCCGAAAAATTGGATTTTTTATTTTGAACTACTTTACATTATTTCTCTGTATAGTGTGGCCGCTAGATGGCGTAATCAAACTGTTGTCGCTAGATGGCGCAAGCAAGTTGTTATAAAGGGTCATCAATCTTGAGTATTTTTTTTTAGTAAAAAAAAAAACAAAAAATTTCAAATGAATCGGAAAATCTTTATTAGAAGAACCGTTCTTGCCATTCACTTTTTAAAAATAATCCCTTTTAAAGGTTGGCCGCAACTGCGCCGTAGCTCGTCCAAGCGGAGGTTCCAATTTTCGATGACGCGTTCGAGCATCATCGGCGGTACCCAATTATTACAATAAAATACAACCCCAATAAAATTTCATATCTGCCATCTTCAGAAAATTCTCAATTTTTTGCCGTTACATTATTTCTCTGTTTAGTGTGTCCGCTAGATGGCGCAATCAAACTGCTGTCGCTAGATGGCGCCAGCAAGTTGTTATATGTATATTAGTGTTCAGCAAGTGGCAAAGCTCTGCAGTTAATTATAATAAAATGTTAGACTAAATTTCATTAAGAACGTAATTGCAAGCCAGGGTAACGAAATTATACTTTCTTAATAATCTAAAAGCTTATCATTATCTTTGCCAGCTTAAGTCAGTTGGTTAGACTAACTAAGGAAATTCGCGTAGAACAATGGGAACATTTGGCATGTTCCGAAATTTGCTTGCTAAATTGGTTAACCGATATGGAAATCAGGAACAGTTCCAATTGTCTCCTTAATTAAAAACGCAAATTTTATGTATTTTTTTTTTTTGTAAAAATTATAAATTTTAATTCGTTTGAAAAAAAATACGAAATTTCCTATGCACGACTTTTAAGCAATTCATCGTTGTTTCCCAGCAAATAATTTACGCAACTCTATTTTTAGTTTAGTTTGGCCATTCCCAGTAATATTCCACTACCAATATGCGGCACTCGTGGCCTACATCAATACTATAATCAAAACAAATTTGAATAGTTGCAAGTTGTGTTGACCAAAGCAGCTGGCCGAGATGTCTCCATGGTTTTAGAAAAATTCCAAAGTTCAACCTCGAGCA
Organism: Chymomyza fuscimana; assembly: GCA_949987675.1. NCBI lineage: Eukaryota > Metazoa > Arthropoda > Insecta > Diptera > Drosophilidae > Chymomyza > Chymomyza fuscimana. The sequence continues at coordinate 6,024,807 of OX465089.1, forward strand.
AGATCAATGACTTGGCGTACATTTTATTTAAACTTCTCGAATACGAAATGCAAACTTAAAATAGATATACATATATATATATACTTGGCTTTTATGTACGTATAAAGAGCTAGTGAGGCCTAGACGAAATACAAGCCAAACTTGAAAAACAAATCACGAGTTAAACAGATGCCGCAGCGGGTTGTTGTGTGTGTCAATAGTTTAAGCCTAGTTTTTCTTCTTTTGCCATAGACTTAGCCAAGTTAACGAAATGTAATTAAAAACCGGCATTACACTTTAATGACTGTGTGTTAGGGTAGTTGGCCAGATTTGGAGTGCAATCAAAGTTGTTGTTGTTTTTTTTTTCGTCACTTTTATTAAGACGACTTCACACGCAGCTGTCATTAATTTTATCGCTACAATAAATCCAGCCAGAGACAGACTCTTAGACAAACAGACCTTTTTTTTTCAGCTGACGTCAGCAGCAAGTGTTTTCCTTGCTCATTAAGCAAGCCATTAGTGACGTCACAGCAAGGGTGTTAATAAATTAAAGTAGCATATACCATTCATTGGCAAAGTGTGTCTACATTTTGGTGCCTTTCAATACCTGGTAGTAAATTTTTTTTTTGAAATCATACAAATATTTGGCCATATCATTTACGCTTTGAGCCATAATTGATGCGTGGTTGGCTAAATACATATTTTCACATTGCATTGTTGCTTGTCACTTTAGCAATTGTTGGGCTTGTGGTTGTCACTAGATATTGTTGCTGGATACAATAGATAAAAGCACAGATACAGATACAGATACATCGTATAGCTACAAATAGCAAATATTGTACAACACTATTGATATCATATGTTATAAACATATTTTTCCATCGAGTGCCCATTGAATTTGGTTTGCTGCAGTTTGATTTACAATTGTTGAAACTGTGATAAAATCGTTTAATTGTACATAGTACAATATTGGCACAAAGAATTGCAGTAGAATTTATTCTACCACTTGTCAAATGAGTACTGCTTTCAAAATTAAACTGAAGTGGTGCTTGAAAGAGCGTATAATACTACGGAAATCATAAAATTGTGATTTTTGCTCAGGAAGTGACGTAATGTATGTCAGAGCCGCGCCCAAATGCACCAGCTAGCAGGTATATTGGTGTACCTGCCAAAACCAACAATCTCGGTACAAGAAAATATTGGTACAGAGAAAGAAAATGAACTAATGCAAAACCAGTTAAAAAACAATGGGAGTCACTTGTAAACAAATTCTGTTTATTCTGTTTTTAAGGCCTATACGCAGAATGCAAAAAAATTTCGCGCGGAATGACAAAACCATATAAAAAATAAAATCCAAAATGGGATATCCCAAATGGGACTTTTTTTATATGGTTTTGTCGTTCCGTGCGAAATTTTTTCGCATTCTGCGTAGACCCCTTTAAACTTGAAAATTTTAATCAGGCAAGTCATTGAGCAAATAATTTAGCTTTATTTAAAACGACATTTCGCTTTTCCTATCTATCACTAAAATTCCAAGTTAACAAATTAAATAAATCAACATTACAAGAAATAAGATATCGAAAGCTTGGACCCACCTTTTTTCTTGAAATAAATTTTATTTATGCTTTTAAAGAATTTTTTAATTGAATTTTTTTTTTTTTGGTGCAAAACGATGTTTATACCTAGAAGTTCCGTAAATTTTTTTTACCAATTTTGATGAGAATCGAAAGTTACGTTAAAGAAGCTACTTAATTTAAAGTAAGTTTCGAGTTTATATGTTGAGGGGGTCCGCATCGATAAAAGTTGGATGTGGATTTTGAATGAATAAATCAGCTTACCAAAAATTGTGATTCTACGTCACTTGTTAACATAATTACGTAGAGCCAAATATTGATGTAGTTTATAGGCAAGGGGAGGTGAAATTTTTTTCATTTTTTACTATAACTTTTGTTGGATTTGTCCGATTTTGTTTATTTTTGATACACAGATGCGACTAACCTCGCATCGTTTTGTTAAATTTCAGATCAAAATATAAAACGGTGAAACTAAAAACCGCTAAACTCTACTACGGGGGAACGGGGGAAGATATTGACAAAATTTAAGAAACTTTATCTGCTCAGGAACTATGCACGGATGGACAGACAGATGGACATGGCTCAATCGCTTCCCTAGCTTATCATAAGCATTTTGGAATAAGGGACATGCGATCTGCCACGCCTCCCTCTGTCCCTTACATACATTGCACAAATCTAGTATACCCTATTTACCTATAGGTACAGGGTATAAAAATGTGTAAATGAAATTAAGTCTGTTGCAGTTAGTTTTCTGGCTTTTTGTAGCTGTTAGATACTTTTGAGAGAGATGTATATCATATTAGAGATTTCAAAAAATCGTGCGGTTTTACTATATAAATAAACTCTTTAAGCGATATTAGTAATGCTTCAGAAATCGCTGCCAAACGAATTTCAATCCACAAGGCCGTGAACACGCCGGGAAATATTTTTGTAATAAAAAAGTATTCGATACTTTGCTCGCCAACTCCACCTCCCACCTATTTCATTCATTCTAGTTATCCCGGATGTAATATCCCTGTACATCCCTTAATTTGTACAGTAAGAATGATACTACTGTGACCAAAAAATAACATTGCAATTATTTTAAAAAATCTTTATTTATTCTTCCAAATCAATATCATCACATTCAAAGTAATCCCCCCCCTGATACAATGCACTTAAGCCAACGGATTTTCCAATCTTCGAAACAGTTGTTAATATCGATTTCCGGGATGGCCTTCAGCTCCTCTCATCGACGCGGCTTGAATCCTCTCCTCTATCGACACAAAACGGTGTCCCCGTTGAGTTTCTGGCGAAACGGTCACGAAGAATCAATGCAGTGTGAGGCGTTGCATTGTCATGATGCAAAAACGATGAGTTGTCTCGCTACAATTCCGGCCTCTTTTGGCGAATAGCTTCACGCAAACGACGCATAACGCACAAATAATATTCCTTGTTGACTGTTTGACTGAAAACCGTCAATATGACATGACCTTGATTTTTTAGCGACTTTGACGCTGTTTTTTGGTCTTGCCTCACCTTTGGCACGATATTCGCTCGACTGATCGGTTGTTTCGGGATCCTAAGCATAGATCAAAGTCTCATCTCCAGGTATTATGAATTACGTCTTGTCAATGTAGTCAGAAAGCATTGTTTCACACACTTCCACGCGACGCCTTTTGTCAAAAAATTCTGAAGCCATTTTCAGGAAAATCCACAAGAAGACAATTGCAACTGCAATGCCGATTCGAGCTGCTTTAACTTTAATTTTTTAATACGACATGTTTAGATCCCATAAGTTCCATTGGTGTGTCCAAATAGTAATAAATATTATTATTTTAGACTCATGTAGACTTCATTCTGACCTGGTAGATTTTATTATATGGGTTGAAAATTCTTCTACTGGGAAACGAGGAAGGTATCGATATGAACCGAAAACTTGATCTTAATTTTGTGTCATATAGCTCTTACCTTAGCTGGTACCGAGATGCTTTTGTTCATACGCCGCGAAATACTGCCCGGGTAAAAGAAAAGCAAATATCAACTCAATAAAATTTGATGTCTTTATCTCTTGTGGTCTCAGAGATTGAGAGCATCCCGCAGAAACAGTATATGGTCTATTATACATTTATTGCATACATCTGTAACACTCTAGGTTCTATGGGTATTAATGTGTTTACAAACAATAATAAACGAGCTAAATTAATCACAATATATTGCAATTATTTTTATCTTGTTTTTCATATTGCCCATAATTAAATCCAAACCAGGGCATAACAATGTAAGCAAATCCAATCATCCACAATTAATCTATTACCAAACAGCACTAGCTTCTTCTGGTAACTACTCGTGTTTTATACCGCACGCGACATGTTGCAATTCCAATAAATATTCCATAATATACACACATAAATGTACATATATGTATATACCATGTGGCTAGGTATGTAAGCATGTAAGCCAAGGTCAATGTAATCACTCATTTAATACGTTATATTTCGTGATCATTGCCAAATCGGTACAATGGCCCACAATAGTGTCTAGAACACTATGCAGCACTATATAAAAAATTTCCCATTGCGTTTAACAAAAATAACATCTGTGTGTGGTTAGTTGGCGCGCATTTTTCGAGTTCTCGGAACGTGTCTTATTGTCTGGGGCCTTATCACAACACCCGTTTACAAGTACATACACTGTAATAAAAGTGTACAACAAGTTGACTTGTTTGATTTGTGGCCTAAAAGCCCAAAGCCCCACGAATAATCAATGGCACGAGCAACAGCCGTCAATAATAAAACAAAAAGTAAAAAAAGAGCAAAAAATTAACCGCACTGAACTGAAAAAAACTTAATCGTTGTGACGTCAGAGATACTCGCTTTCAAAATAAATACAGGCTATAAAAAATAAAAGTACGCAGCTAATTGGGCTTATCATATTGGCCTGATCATGATCATAACAATATGTCTAAAGGTCCGATTGCCGTTAGCTTCTTGGGCCCAAAGCAACGATCGTTGCAAAAATCATTGCCCTCCTCGGCGTCAACAGCGACTGCAACGTCGCGTTAAGAAAAAGTTCAGTTAACACTTTGCAGCAGCGCTGCCGCCGTCTACATCGGCGCCTTTTGGCCGCTTGTCAAAGCTTTAAGCGTCAACGCCGACGCAGCACGATCAGAACGACTTTGGAGCGCGTCGCGCGCGGACGACGAATTTGGTTTAAGCGCTTCAAGTAATTTTTTTCAAAAATTCGTTAATAATTCAACAAGTTGACTTGTTCGGCGGAGTGTACTAAAAGTTATTCAAGTGGAAAAGTGTTGTTAGCCTTAAAAGAAAAGAAAAAGTATGCATAATATTTAGCCTAAAAAGAACATATACTTATATATATATAGAAGACTTTTTTCTGAATCCTTTAAAAATTAAATGATGTATTCATTGGACTTTAAGCAAAAATAGTGTATTTTTAACGATTTGTGACAATAAGTGTGGATCTGTAAAGCATTTGAAGGCATACATATATATATATATATAATAAATAAAAAATAATATAATAAATAAAAATATATAAACGCATTTAACTAGAAGATTGTTATAAAATAATTTAATAATTTTATAATTCAATAATAATCACTATTGACAATACAAAGAGAGTTCTGTGTAGTGCTGGAGAAATAGCGATGTTATATCGATGCATCGATGTATCGAAGTTAAAAATATCTATATATATATGTATGTTGGCCAACATCGATGTTTCTCCAGCACTACTAAACACCCACTTGATGAGTGCAGTATTGCTGGAGAAACATCTATGTTGGCCAAAATCGATGTTTTCGCTATTTTTAACTTCGATACATCGATACTTTCAGCACTAGTTCAGTGCATCCTTTTTAGAACTGTAAAAGCTTCTGCGAATGTACAAAAATTTTCTTATACGTTAAAGATTTTGAAAGTGCATCTGACTTAAAAAAAAAAAAAATACATTATTGAGTGATGTGCCACAAATCCCTTACAAACGAATTTTCATACAATATTCTGTTAGTGTGCTAGATTAATCGAGTTTGAGCCCAAAAAGCAAAACGTAAATTGTACCAAGGACATGTCTCGCAAGTTTTTTTTTTTTAATTTGCTTAATAATAAAATATAAATTTTATTACACAAAAATTGCAAAGGATATCGACTCACGGTATATTTAAAGTACCAAGGGGAAATATTTTTCAGATATATGAGATACTGCTTTTGTTTTGAGCTATAGTAAGTCGCGATCGGAATTTTAATCGTTTTCTTAAAAGTTCTTTTTAATTTTGAATCGTTACTTCCAAAAGCAAAAAATAAAAGTATGATGAAATGATAAAAAATGGGTTTTAAAATGTATGATAAATAATTTTTTTAAAATTGTTATACAAAATACAAAAGTTTCAAACGATATCGACACACGGTATACTTAAAGTACCAAGGGGAAATACATTTTTTGTTTAGCTGTAGGAGCTCTTGCTTTTGTTTTGAGCTAAAGTAAGTCTCGATCGGAGTTTTAAAATTTTTTAAATTTTCGAAAATTTGTTCGGATGCCTAGCCCTAATCACTCTAAGTTGACCATATTATTTATTTAGTTGGCTTGTTCAATATTTCTTCGCTGGTGACAAATAAGCAGAATAAATTTAAAAATTGTTACAAAATTAAGTTAGTTATTTAAAAAAAAAATTAGACAAATGTTTATTTTTAATTTAGTACTGGTTAATAATAGACTATTATAAAACGAGTAGTTTTTGAGTTCCGAGCAAAAAATATGTGATTGAATTCGGGTTTACAGATTACAGAAAATAATTTTATTTATTAGCTTAAATATATTATACAATAATATACTTAAAAAAAAGCATTAGAGTACTAGCATCAATGGTCTAAGAAAGAAAAAAATAATTTTTAAGGAACATGCATGAGTTAACATAAAAAAAAACAAAAAATTTAATTAATTAATTAAAATATATATCAAAAGAAAGTTACAATTGTTACTATTGCAATTAAAAAACTATAGTTATTTATATCGTAATTATGAGCTTCTATTATATAAAAAGCTTAGAGCTATTTATTATTATTTATATAGCTCAAGTATAGGAAAAAGTAAAATATGAAGCATTTATAGAGGGAGAAAACTTTTTTTTTTTTTTAATTTTTTTTTAATCAACTTTATAATAAAATTAGGTAATAATGTTGATAACATCCGCGAATGTCTAGAATGATAATAAAAATGCTTAAATATTTGTTTATATATTCAAAAAATGCACATATCTCATAGCTTTGTAGCACATATGTATTTAGCAATAAAGTTTAGGGTACTAAATAAAATGGCGAAACTTTATCGTGACATTCATTTTAATCAAATAATAAAAAAATTAAACAGTGAAAAGCAAATAAAATGCAGTCGGTTTAAAATCTACAAGTAACTCATTTCGAAAAACAGATGTGATATACATTTTTAATCATAACACTTAAAACTTTGTTAGGCGAGTTAAAAGCTTTTATATTAAAAGCGTTATCCCATGGTACCTAAAACTTGCATAGGTTTTAGGGAATCTAACAAAGAAAAACTATTAAGACGGAAAACAATACTGTTTAAAATTCTAAACATTATGCAAATTAAATTATAAATTCTTCAACATTTTTAAAGCAGCAAAAATTTAACGATTTTATGCAAAAGAAAGTAAGAATTAGCATTATTTAGGCCCTAGCAACCAAAATTTATAAACCACGAATACCGATGATTAGCGATGATTGTTTTTAAATCTTTATTAGTAAGTAGCTAAAATTTCGCCTTCGATTGTTAACCTTAATAACTTAAATCCACAATAAAATGCTACTGTATTTTAACTCCAGCCTTAAAGATAGCTTATCAAAAAGCTTGAAGAGGCCTTAAGTAATTGCTATATAAAATTATTTAGCTCCAGTCTTATCAGTATCATAGATATATAGATTAGGATTGATTAAGACTAGAACTATGTAAGTGTTTATGACAAAGTTCATGTGAGTTTAGCGGGCATGTGCCTTATAAGACCTTCCAAGTGCATATACTATATATATGCCTCTAATGGGTCAGTAGCGCATTAGTACACAATGTTAGTCAACAACTATTGTGACTCAGTCTATGTACTTGAGGATTTCATATATACATAGATAGATATATAAAAAGATACATTTATATGCAACCAAAGTGTTTCCTGGTCTAAATTGGTAGTTTGCCAAATGTATGGGTTTCGCCTTTTACAGGCACGCTTATAGCATAAATTATAATTAATCAAGCATGACTTAAAGTTTGAAACTTAATTTTTTAAACATTCTTAAAAAAAAACAGCAAGTCACAAATGTAGCTTAAATCAATAGTCATTAATTGTAAAATGTTTATGAGACTTGAAAAACATCAAAATTATTGACCTTCGTATAGACTTGATTTATCTTGGCCAGACTAACATGCATATGGCTATAAAAAACATTTTGCATTCCCAAACAAATCAAGTTACTTGTTATACTTATGACTAGACATATAGTTATAATATTGTTAACCTTCGCTGCTTTGATAAGGAAACAAGTTTTGTATCTAAACAAATACATGAACTAATAAGTTTTTGTTTTTATATCCAATCGAACCGGTTGTATAAATAATAAAAAACCAGATAAAACAAAAAACTTGTAAAAATAGACAATTTATGCTAATGACGTGCAAATTTTTGATAGTTTGATTTATAGCTGACTTATCAATGATAACTATACCGTTCATAAATTTCAACCATGGGTCAAAGTTTAAACAAGTTTTTTTCCCTATTTAGGCATTCGTTAATTTCTGTGCATTTGAAGCTTTACTGTAATAAATTTTTCAAAAATGTCTACAATGTAATTACAAGTAATTCGCATGTTAGCTGTTAATCTATAGCAGCTCTTATCAACTAGATAAGCAAACGTCACATGTGCTTATAACTCCGGGCTTATCAGCCCCTTGAGTGCTATCAAAATGTCAAACATCTGACACAACTTGGCAGCAGGAAAATTAGAAATTTTATGTACATCCAAGACTCTGATGAAATCATCATTATAAATTTTTGGTACATAATAAAAAATTGAAATTTTTATTAAAAGTTATATGGACCTGGCATCACCTGCACTCACGTACAGCTTGTAAATATTTAGTCATTTCTTTGAATTGAAATTCGGTATTTATGGTAGCCATTTTTTTTTTTTTTTTTTATAATGCACATTATTGACCATTGAATTTTTTTTTGCTTTGAAATTATCGCACTTAGTGGTATTTTATTTTTTGTTAGATTGTGAAAGTGAAACGTAGATATTGTACAATTAGGTGACTAAATAGGTGATATCGTTGGAACTCTTAAAGCATTTTAGTTAGTAATAGCTTGGAATAGTACTAATATATAATAATAATTATATATATAATATACGTATATTATAATATACGTGTTAGTTAAAAGTTTATTATTTGCTGTAAAGTGAAAAACTAATCTAATAGTTATTGAAAGTGATTCAGAGCAGCTTTTATTCTTGAGTGAGGTAGTCCAAAATAAAAAAAGTTGCGCAATATAGAAAAAAAACCAAATTTTTGTGAAAGACCTCATGAAGTATAGTATGTGCACGTACGTCGAAAGAAAGAAAGACGGTCCGTCCGGGGCACCTGTATTTTGAAGGCCAATATAGAGTGGGCCATCTGTTGGTTCGGTTGTTTAACACTCATAATTCGTAATATACCCGTCCAAAGTGGATGCTCTTCGACATACATATGTCAAGTCAAAACTACTCAATTTACTCAAAAAAGTAATACAGGCGTATACGAAAATGGTCGTTCTGTGAATATCGAAGCGCCTTTGTTCGCAAAAATTACACCTAGCTAGGACCACTTTGCGTCGAATTTTGCCTGCGGATATGCATTTACATGCTTACAAGATTCAAATGACGCAACAATTGAAGCCTATGAACCATTATCAGCATCGCTTATTCGTTTAATGGATGGTAGAACAGGCAGATGAGTTTTTATCAACAAAAAAGTTATCGAAAATTACGATGTTTGCATAGCCAGCCGCGGCGGCCATTTGGGCGATATTTTTTTATGTACAAAAATGAGTACTTTTAAAACTTGCATTTGGTGTATACATTTGCCCAATTTTGTTGGAAAATATACGAATAAAATGCAAATAACAAACAAACCAACAGTTGGCTCACCCTATATAATAAGTATAGTAAAAATTTGTACGCACTTGCATTTGATAGTAGTCCGATATTGGTTCCACATTCCGCCAAATATATTTTTTTCTTTTTAAGGCCCATACGCAGCATGCAAAATTTACGAACGGAATGAAAAAAATGCATATAAAAAAAATAGTCACGAAAAATTCCGATTATAAATTTTTGACAAGTGGACGCAGATAGCAAAACAAAACAGTGTTGTCTTTTAATTTTAAAAATGCTTAACGTTTGATGGCGCCACTACTTCACTTACACTGGTGGTTCCATCTGAAAGAATATGCAATAATTTCCATATGGAAATTTTCGAACTGCATATGGGCCTTTCCCAATTGTACGCTTTATAAATACTTTGGTGCTTCCGACTTGTGTTATTTGGAATTTTCTATAACTTTTCCATTTCATAATTAAAATTTAATGTTAAAATCTTTTAAATCCTTTTTTTATGGCGTCAAAGATTAGGTAAGGAAAAATAAAAATAGTTCTGACAGTGGTCATAATGGGTTGTTTGATAATCTGGAATGCTTATGTTTTGTCAGAAATCTTCTACATATTTCGCTTGCATGAAAAGATTTTGTTTGTTTATTAGTGTATTTTGATGTAGTACTATGATGGCCTTAGATGTTATTTATATGACATAAGCCTCTCTTTTTCTAATATGTACAATGTTTTAAAAATGCTGTTAAAAAACTTTTTTAGCTCGTTAAGTTTAGGTTTTTTCAGCAGACAATGTATAATAATTCAATTACTTTATTTAGCCTAATATTTCAATCTTCATTATCTAAATATTTACATATTACAGAGCTTAGCGTATATAGTAGCTTTAAAACTAAGTTATTTTTTATATGCTTGATTTATAATATAGTACAAAATATTTTACTAAATTTAATGTAAAATTCATAAAATGGGGAAAAACTTTGTTTATTAATATATGTAAAGTTTTTGCGATAAATGTTAGTACGTAGACAAAAAGATGCCGTACGTTAAAGTCGTGCGCGGACGTCTTTGGGATAGCCTGTACCACCACATTGCAATCAAATACAGTCTTTTTCTTAAGAACTCTAAAAAATGTTTGAATTTTTAAAATTTGGTATTTCATAAACAAACAAAAAACAGACGAATTTTGCACCAACAACTTTTTTTTGACCGATCGTTCCTATGGGAGCAATATGATATGGTCAACCGATTTTGATCAAACTCTAAAAAAACTTCTGAGTGCCAAATTACGAAATATTCATCAAAAACTTTTGGTTTTTTTTGAGGCCCTCTGAAACACCCCTATGAGAGCTATATAACCCCGATATCAAAAAATAAAATAGACTTGTCTTCCATGACAAAATAAGGCATCTAATCTGAAAGTTTGGTTGCTCTAGCTCTTACTATCTCTGCGAACAGACACACAGAGGGACATGGGTATATCGACTTCTCTAGTCACTCTGGTCATACTTTAGGCACCTTTGGGGGTCTCCGACTTCTCCTTCTGTATGTTACATACATTTTTTACTCACACAAACTTAATATACACTTTGTACCATAATGTACTGGGTATAAAAAAAAAAAATGTATAAAAAGTGTTTCCTGGCCATGAAGACTATTCTCATATTGTGTTCTATCGACTTTAAACAAGTTAATTCAATTCGCAGACGTGCTAAATAATTAAATTCGCATAAGGATTTTATTCCAATAACACTAGTTTACAAATTTAAGGGTCATCGATTGAATCTTCGTATAAAAGTGAAAAACATTGAGTGAAAGATTTTTTTTCCATATAAAAGTGTGATTGATTGAACTTCCGTACAACTTCAATAATTTTTACTTAATCTGTACATATCATATATCCTATATATACCTTTCGATCTAATTTGTTCACGAGATATTAACGAATAACTGAAAAAAGTGCCCAAAAACATGCTTTTTCGAAATAATCTCGAAAACGGTGCTAATTCATTTTTCGTGTAAACTAGTGTAATTTATAAATATTGTTTTTCGTACATTCTTTATTTTATTTTGCTGCTCCCTCTAGCGGAAAATTTTTTAAGCTTGTCGTGACTCTAATTATTTTTCTTGCTCCCTCCTGCGGACAATTTTGTAAGTTGGCTTGGTCCCAGCAATGAAGGCCGCAAAGTCCACAGAGAGTTCTGCAATTTTAACTTTTGATAAGGAAAATTCCATAAAAAAATTAGCTAATTCCTATGCGCCAAAAAAAATTGGAAAGACCTATGTATATAAAATTGTTTTAGCTTAAATACTAATTCATTAGTTGATAAGATTGAGTGCAGCCATTTTCTGGTTAATTTTTTTAGTGAATGATAATAATGACAAATGATTAGGCAGTTGACATGTTTAATCGAATATATGGGTACTTATAAATATAGTCTTATCTGAGCACTTGATGAGCATTTTGATTTAAATTGTTTTAAAATTTAACAACAAATAATTTATAATATAATTGATGTTATATTCTTGATAATTAATGACAGAAAATAAAAGTATTGTATTAAATGTTATTGCACTTTTAATTTATGTATTAAAAGGAAAGTTGAATTTCAGTTCAAGAGCATAAAAAAAAAACAATAAAAATTTAAAAATAAAGTTGTATATATATTGTTAAAGAGTTTTAGCGTCAAGATCGGATTCAAAAAGTGTTGCACATTTTATCTTATCGCCAGCTGTTTTGGCCAACTCGCTATGCTTGGCATTACATATGAGTTGGGCCATTTGAAGATTAGGCATTATGAATATGAAACTTGCTGCGGCTCAACTGTTTGAAGTTGTTGGGCATACTATAATAACTCGAGTTTATAGCAGATTTTATCGCCAGACTTTGTGGCGTTGTGCCTAATGATAAGATAGTTTTCTTAAGGTCTACATGATCTGCCCAAATCTTGCATACAATTTGTACTAATTTCTATATAACTTGGTCATATCTTTACAGTTTGTTAAACATATCTCAAGATGTCGAAATGTTGGAACGCTTTAACACGCCGTAAAACGGACGATGTTACTGAGGATGTGTCAAAATTGGCGCGCGTGCTCAATCTGTTTGATCTGACGGCTTTGGGTGTGGGCAGCACGCTGGGTCTGGGTGTCTATGTGCTGGCTGGTTCAGTAGCCTATGATATTGCTGGACCCGCAGTGACGCTTTCCTTTCTGATTGCTGCGCTGGCCTCGGCTTTTGCGGGCATCTGTTATGCGGAGTTTGCAGCGCGTGTGCCCAAGGCGGGCAGCGCCTATGTATATAGTTATGTGACCATTGGCGAGTTTGTGGCCTTTACCATTGGCTGGAATCTAATCTTGGAGTATGTCATAGGCACAGCATCGGTGGCGCGTGGTTTGAGCGGTTATTTTGATACGCTCATTGATCATAGCATGTCCAGAACGCTGAATGAAACATTACACATAAATGTCAGCTTTTTGGGTAATTATCCGGATTTTCTAAGTTTTGGCATGATCTTGTTGTTGGCCGCCATATTAGCCTTTGGCGTTAAGGAGTCTAGTTTTCTTAACAATATTTTCACCATTGTCAATATGGCTACCATATGTGTGGTGCTCGTAGCCGGCGGCATGAATGGTAAGTGGCTACACCTTAAAGCTAATGCAATAGCTTTTCAAAAACTATTTTTTTTACAGCCGACCCAGCAAATTGGCGCATACCCGCAGATAAGGTGCCTGAGGGCTTTGGTACGGGTGGTTTTATGCCCTATGGCATAGCGGGCGTCATGGCTGGTGCTGCCAAGTGTTTCTTTGGCTTTGTGGGCTTTGATTGTATTGCCACCACTGGTGAGGAGGCCATCAATCCCAAGCGCAACATACCACTGGCCATTGTTATCTCGCTGATTATAATCTTTCTGGCCTATTTTGGCGTGTCCACGGTGCTGACCATGATGTTGCCATATTATCTACAGGATATCAATGCACCGTTTCCTGCTGCCTTTGAGGCCGTCGACTGGCATGTCATCAAATGGGTGGTTACCATTGGCGCGGTATTTGCGCTGTGCACCAGCCTGTTGGGTGCCATGTTTCCACTGCCACGCATACTCTATGCCATGGCCAAAGATGGTATAATTTTCAAGAAATTGTCCAAAGTGAATGACTACACACAAACCCCGCTGATAGCCACAATTGTATCCGGCATTTTTGCAGGTAATCAGCAAGGCGTTTACGCGCTTTTTAGACGTTACTAATGTGCTGCCAACTTGTTTTCAGCTATAATGGCACTGTTATTTAATCTGGATCAGCTGATTGACATGATGTCCATAGGCACACTGCTGGCCTACACGATTGTGGCCATTTGTGTTTTGGTGCTACGCTATCAGGACGAGAACATGACCAAAGTGGTTACCGTGCGCGCACCCAACGTCATGCGTCAGCTATACAATGGCAACTCCTATAAGGAACCCAATACGATGACCTCGAGCATTACCAAAATTGGCATAGTGGTCTTTGCCTTGGTTTGCATTATGTGGTGCATATTCGCCAATGTTTTCGGTGTAACCAGCACGGATGGCATTATTTCGCTGAGCATAGTTGGCGTTTCCTTGATTGTGATTTGCATCGTGATTAGCCTGCAGCCGGTCTCAACCATAGAGCTGACCTTTAAGGTGCCATTGGTGCCGTTTGTGCCCTGCCTGAGCGTGTTTGTAAATCTGTATCTAATGTTCCAATTGGATGTGTTTACCTGGATACGTTTTCTGATTTGGATTGCCATTGGCTATATCATCTACTTTGCCTATGGGGTGCGCAACTCCGCACAGATCTCGCGTAATCGAAATCATGCCGAGGTAGCTGCCAATGCGCTACAACAGCAGCAGAACCAACAACATGATAACAAGGCCTTCGAGCCGGACTGGAAGGTGGAAAATGGCATAAAGCCTGCCAAGCAACAGGAGCCGGATTTCATTACGGAAAAGCTCTAATAAGCTGCTTAGTAAAAGTATTATAATAAGTCACTTACTTTTTCTTTTAGACATCTTTTAGTTTTTTTTGTACTATTTTTCACTCGAGTGTTAGAAAAGACTCTTAGCTAGTTTGTGAGAGAGATGAATAGATTGCGCATAAAAATTAAATGGATCCATTCAAGTTGATTAATTTTGAAAGTACAAATGCCTAACGAGCTAACATGTACAATATTTTTTTAAAGCTAAACTATGTTACATATGCAATAATTTTGTTTCTTATTTAAAGTATTTTTATGGATCTGTTATTTTTATGCGCCTGAAATTTAGACACACCCCTGCATCTAATTAACAATTTAATTGCAATTTCTAAAACTAACTTATTTTAACTATTGGTATTTTACAACACTGCTGCGAGCATTCCAACTAGTTACAGCCTAAAAATTTGCATTGTCAGGCCTCTATTATTGTGATATTTGTAAAAATATATATAAATAACACTAACATAATTTAATTAACATATCTAAAAAATATATATGTACATTTGTCACAATTTTTGTAAATCATTTTATGTACATATAGTTTTATTGAAATACTTTGCCATTGTTTTTTACGCAACTGTACAATACTATTTTATTTTATTTTACTTTGTATATTTAAGTTATGTTTAGCATTAAGTTTTTGTTTTTAGTAACTTTTGTTTTATTATTTAGCTGCAACTTTAAACGAATTTCTAAATGCATGTTATTAAAAAAAAATATATGTTAAATGTTATACAAAAATTACAAATAAAAGTGTTAAGTTTAAAAAATTAAAAAAAAACACTCGAAATTCTTAGCGCAAGGAATTTTTCTCTTTGGTACGCAGCTTCAGTGTTGCCCATTTTTTTGTGGCAATTGACAAGTAGATGGCGCCAGCAAGAACATCAGCTCTTCTGTTTGAGCGCTAAAAACAAAACATTAATGTGCAGCAACTTATTTCGATAACAGAAACAATGTCGCGTAGGCAAAATAGTTGCAGAAATTTTACTAAAGAGCAGAATTGTCGTTTAGGGACCATGTGGGGCTCCAACAACGCAAACCATGTGCTGAAAACATCCGCGGACATGCTGGATTCTGTACCATGGCTTCGAACTGAAAATTTTCCGCGATTTGTGAATTATAGAATTGCAATATTAATTCACTTCTAAATTCGTACGTCTCTCAGCTCTGCGTATAAAATATGAGTTTATCCACATACTCCATTTCTTCTAGAGTTGTGCGTGTTTTTTTATAACAATTTCGCAAAGGAAATAATATCGTTATTTGCGAAATAAGTAACATGCAATGTTTTCTGTAGGTGATTTTTCACTTTTTATTATTTTGTACACTTGTAACAAATTTGACCAAACGTATATATTTATATTTACTCCTTTTTTGTTGTTGCTGGCGCCATCTATTGTTAGTTGCGCCATCTCTGTGTCAATTGCCCAGATATGGGCAGCACTGTTTGGTTGACTTTTTACGAGGCTGCGTACTGGCCTTAAAATTACAAATTTAACAAGGTATAAAATTGAACAAGTTTATATTTACCTGGGTAAGTTTGATTTGAGAGACCAAAGACACTTCTGAAAAATTCGTTTTAAACAGTTTTATTGAGGTTTTGTATCTATACTTCGTCAAATCATATTTATATAAAAACAATTCTTTTTTTTTGTTATAAAATCAAAAATATTTATCAATCAGGTTCCAGCAAATCGTAAAAGTACATCAACGTTTTAAGTGAGTTCACCTTCAGAAGGGCCCTTTGAAAATTTAGGGTCAGCGTAGTAAAGTAGATCACATAACCAAGCACTATCCATATGGAATAGCCAACCCAGGTAAAAACCGTGAATTGCAGCATCAAAAGAGTGTTGATAAATATTGTAATGCATGGTATAAAAGGCACACAGGGTGCTTTAAATCCCGGAAAATAAATGGCCTGCGGTTGCATGAACATTATTAATATACAAAAGAGCATCATTCCCGTAATCACACCAAGCAATATTTTCGTATATTGTTGCTTAAAATCCAAGACCCGCGATAGGATGCAAAATAAAATGCAAAACATTAAAAATAAGATTAGAAAAAAGTTTGCAACTTTTTCAGAAATCGTATTTGATTGCTTATAGCGTGGGCCGTTGTAAAGTTGTTGTAGTAACAGAAAGCAGTTGAACTGGGTCTCCACTTCGTCTGCGTCTTTATTTGTTTTATCGGTACTATCTTCATAATGCATTATCAATACTCCAACTGCCACAATAGTATAGGCTAGAAGGGTGCCAATGGTGCCCAGTTCAATGAGTTTGTCCAGATCGAAAAACATAGCAATGAGTGCTGGGAAGAAAGAAAAAAAGAAAACTTTTGGAAAGATTTTACGGATTAAATTCACTTAACGATGGGGTCGTTTAAGATTTTTTTTTTTTAGTTCATGTTCTCTAGAGGACTTCATATTCAATTTGATGTAAACTTACAGAGACTAAAGCCAGAGGACGATCAAGACGTTACCAATGATACCCCCTTTGTCAAATTATGACAAGCGTTTTAGAAGTTATGAGGAAACAGATGCACATATATGTATAGTACATACCAGACCGGATTAGATATCTAGTATACTCCCAAAGACAAAAAGAAAGAAAGAAAACTTGTACTACTTACCAGCAGAGATTCCGGCGAAAATAGTTGAAATCAATGGAGTTTTTGTCCAAGGATGCACATAGGCAAAGGACTTAAATATAACCTCATCTTGCGCCATGGCATAGAGCACACGCGGCAGCGGAAACATGGCTCCAAGTAGGCTGGTACATAAAGCAACAATTGCTCCAATGGTTACGCACCATTTGATCAGGTTCATATTGACATATTCAAATGCATAGGCAAGTGGTGCAACTTCATCTATTTTAAAGTAAGGCATCATCAAGGTCAGCACGCTGGATATGCCTAGATAGACGGTCAGCACGATGAACAAAGACGCCAAGATGGCAATTGGCATATCCCGCTTGGGATTTTTGGACTCTTCACCGGTGGTGGCAATACAATCGAATCCAATGAAACCAAAAAAACATTTGGCAGCACCAACAATCACGCCCATTAGGCCGTATGGCATGAAGCCACCACTGCCATGACCTTTGGGTACCTCAGCGGCGGATATGTTCCAGTTATCGAAATTGCCTGATGATATAATGTTGCGTATATGGCCAAAGAAATTGCCCTAGCTACTTACACTTTGTATAGCCGCTTATCACAACTATAAGTATGGTCAATAGATTCCACATAGTCATGACATTGTGCAGCAGCACAGACTCATGCACGCCCAGAGCTAAGATTATGGTCAACAGTATAATAAGCGTAAAGGAAATCACATCTAAGTAGCTGGAGACATATGGTATATTATACGGCATTAGCTTTGCTAGCGATTGGGAAAGCGTGTGATTGGTTAAGGCATCTATGTAACTGGTCAGGCCACGTCCAACGGAAGCAGTGCCTTTAAATTAAAATGCAATTAAGCGGCAAGAACTATTTATTAAGTTTAGCCGCCACTTACCAACTACATATTCCAATACCAAATTCCAGCCAATAGTAAAACCCACAAACTCGCCAATGGTGGCATAACTGTAGGCATAGGCGCTACCTGCTCGTGGCACTTTGGCAGCAAATTCCGCGTAGCACAGTCCCGCACAGAGAGAAGCAATGGCAGCAACTATAAATGATAGCATCACGGCAGGTCCAGCTATACCATAGGCCACTGATCCGGCCAACACATATACGCCCAGACCCAGCGTGCTACCCACTCCCAGACCAGTCAGATCGCACGCATTGAGTACTCTGTTAAGTGGGGTGTCATCTTCTGGCGGTACCTTGCGGCGCATAAGACGTCTTCTGGTATATTTGCAAAAACCCAATTTCGATGACATTGGAATAAATTTGTGCTTTTTGAAATCTTTTGCTATTATTATTACAGAAATTACGAAGGTAACTATGAAATCAAAATTTCAAATAAATTATTTTATGATATTATGATAGATACGATAATACTACAGAAGTAGGCGTTAGCCGAAATCTGAAATATTTCTTAAAGTATTTTTCAAAAAAGATTTGTAGCTGCATTTAAATCGAGAAACTCTAAAGAACGAATTAACTCGCTTTTAATTTTAAATTACTATTTTGCCATTAGGGCAATAGGAAAACTGCTTGGACTGCTTGGTGGGGTACGCAGTACCTCCGTTGTAAGGATCAGGAACTGGGTCTACTGCGGCCTGCAGGCAATATCCTGATAGCAAGTTTCTATGGTTTTTCAAGATATCTCATACTTTTTCTAGTCACCTTCAACTTCATTTTCAATTTGAATAATTCCCAAGAATATTAGCTTTTCATTGAAGTCTGAAAATTTTAAGTTATTAAAAAACCTTTTTTTTTATTGTTTTGTATTTGCCATTGGTATGCACAAATGAAATTGATTTAGTTATGACTCAAAAGACACATAGAAAATGGTTGACTAAAAAGCATTGCAAGTAAAAAAAAACTCTTAAAAATATGCAAACAATTTGGAAAAATCTCATGCCATGGCAATGGTAGCGTGTGAAATATTGCAATTTTCCACATATGTGCACACAAAGACACAAAAGTCAAATTGCGCTCGACAGACACACTAAAAATCATACCACGAAGAGCAGTAGCGTCGATAGCTTTTTGCGAAGGGGGCCGATATGAAATATCTCTTCAGATTGTTTAATTGTGAATTTTTCTTTTTGGTATAACTTTAATTAATTAATTAACAACAAAATTTTCAGAAGAATTCTCTTATTACACAGGTCAACATGGTTTAGTTGCTGAAAAGCTAAGGATCATTTCCGAAGTAATTAGCTGCGTAGAATCCGAGTCCGGGATCAGAATTGGCCCATCGCGTCAGAATTGTGAGATATTTGAGTTTATGTACCTGAAAAACGACGTTTTGTCCTACTTTTGAGGTTATGTACAGGGTGAAAAAATTTTTGTGGTCTCTGGTTTCGGATTCTACGCAGCAAATTTCTTCGGAAATGACCCTTAGCTTTCCAACAACTGACATGATCCATATATGTATATTTTTTTTAATTCGATGGTATAAGTGTAAAATAAAACTACAATGCATTTTTGGCCTTATATCAGTTTGTTCCTAATGAAGTCATAAATATTGAATATTATTGAATTGAAATAGCGTTTTTAATATTATTTTATTTTAATTCAGATTAAAGGTATCTAATAAAATAACGAATATTTTAATTTTATTAATTAAATAATAATTGCAATTCAATGCCTACTTTGATATGTTTGTAACTGATGTTATGCAAGAATAACTCATTTAAAAATAAAACATTCTTTAAAAATATAAAATTTTTCAATCAAATTAAATAGCCTTAGAAACTTGCGTTTCTGTGTTGGATTTATAACAAAAGCTTTTATAGAGTATTCAAATTTTACAAATTTTCATTGAATTTTCATAGAAACTTACATTTGAGAAAAGCTGATTTTCTTGTGACCTTTTTTAATTCAACCCGAAATACCATAATCAAATTTGCCAGAATACCACAAAAATAAACACGAACAAAAAAAATAGTTTTCTGCTTCTTACTGGCCTTAGTGAAAAATGTAGTGCTTAAAGATTTAAAAATATTTTAATTTTTTGAGAGTATTCGCTCTTATTTGGAGTTAATAAAAGAGCCAGGTCTGCAGAGACAAGTTGGTCAAACTGCATGTATAACATGTTTTTACCACGTACAGGATTCTAAGACGTTTCGGTGCACTCTCAAATTATGTGTTAGATGTCTCCTATAATTTTTGTAACTTTGTGGGTTGGGGTTATTTCAAAATCCCTACCGTCTAAGCCACTGTCACACAGACACATATGTATATGCGTGTGTGCAGTCTCCATTTGTATTTGCTGCTATTTGGCTTTCCGACTTTAGCTAGTTCACCAAACCTCTTTCGCTCTTTTGCTCTCTTCCTCTCTCTCTCTTGTCTAATGCACAAACGCTTAAGCATTTGATATGCTTTTAAAATGCATAAATTAATGCAAAGAGTAGAAGAGGCAGAAGAAGATGAAGAAGCAGCTAAAGGGAGCCTTAACAAAACAAAAGTATTTTCTGTCATCTCACTTGGTGCGCTTTTGTTGTGGCTTTACTGACCATGTTCTCAAAATCCCATACACTCATACACTTACAGTAAAAAACCCTTTAAGCGTACGTATGTGTGAGTGTGTGTGTGTGTGTGTGTGTGTGCGTGTTTAAGAGTGTGTGTGTTAACTGTTTGTTTATTTATACGCAGCAAACTCTTCTTTTGCTAGATTTTCTTTCGTTTTAGCTTTTTGGCAACTGCTTTACGGCTATTTGCTTTTGAGTACTTTTATTTTTGTCTCTGCTATGGCAATTTACTATTTAACTAAGCTTCCTGGCTAAGTTAAAATGCAGACCAAGTTACAATCGAGCTAATGCATAAGAGCTTGTTTAAGGAACTTGTTTGTTAAAAGCTCCGTAAACTCAAGTTGGAAGTCCTCTAACTGAACTGTTTGTATTTTCTCAATGAAGCCAATAAACTCTGAGCATATGCGTATGTTATTTTGCTCAACTTTTATTTTATTAAAAAGTAAAAAAAATTGCTTACTAAGGAGACTTTAGCATCTGTTATAAAACAAAAAACTCGTCACTATTTTAGGTCATCCATAGTTGTTCAAGCGTCGAGAGAGAAACCATTATTGTGTACCATGAGCTTGTTATTTTCACACATGAGATTAAATCTAAACTAAGTTCGCAAAGGATGTCATGGTAACATCCTCCATTATGTTCTGCACTAAGGCTTAGTTTGTTGAGATTTGTTTATGATGTTGACGATGTTTCTAAAATATGACAAGATTTTGGCATTAGAAAGTGACTCTGAAATCCTTTTTAATGGATTTCGTATTTTCTCCCCATAAGCGGCTACACCGAGATCCTACCTGGCTGTCGAGTACCAGCCACAGCAGAATATTAAAAATCTACAACCTTCAGATAAGCTCAGATAACCGCAACTTGAAGCTTTTTTATTATTATTTTATATAATTCACGGGGTTGATTTTTAATCGGCTACCGCTTCTCTAAAGCCTAAATTTCAACTGTATCTATTGTTTTAGTCACCCTACAAAAAGTGAATGTTGCCAGGTACAAAGCAAATTTACATCTGATGGAACAGGGAGAGATATGTCACAGTACAAAATACATTTTTCTTTGAAAAGAGGGACAAATAAATTTTTTTGTTGAACCACCCTAAAAATTGGTGAAGTTGTTCTATAATGGCAATGGTTACATTGCTTTATTGGGCTCTATTTATCTCCATACACAGTGACTGCAAATTTTTTTTTAAATAATGAAAGCCCTTAAAAAATCCAATATTTCTGCTCAGAAAGGATTTAAATATATAGGGTGGGCCAACTGTTTTTTTTTTGTTAATCGCAGTTTTCACTTTTACGCATTGTTCGGTTGTTAAACGTGACATATGGCGAAGAGCATCCACTTTGGACCGAATTTGTTCCGAATTATGAGTGTTTAACAACCAAACCAACATATGGCCCACCCTGTTTTTATAAACAAAGAAGTTATATTTATAATATCATTTGTTTTTGAAATATTAAAAAATTAAATGCTCCATATTACCCACTGCAATGGGTCGAATTGTGAAAATCCGCTCCGTACTTAAAAACTTTCGAGAGGCGATAGTCGACATACTTTTGGGCCACCCTAAAAACCGCATTTATGAAGTTTGTTAATAACTTTGGTGTTTGGTAATCGAATTTAAATGACAAATAAATGATATATTATTTTGTATCTACAAGAAGAATAACATAAAAAACAATTTGTGATGAATGTTTCAATTTAACCCAGTCAACCAGTATCAAACCAGTTTTTAACTAAATTTGAGTTTTTTATCCGCAAATTAAAAACAAAAACAATGTTAAAACGGATTACTTTTAGTTAAGTAAAATGTAAAATATTTGATTTTCTCACTGGGTTCCTGGATATAAGTTGGCTCATATTTAACTACTTTTTAACACTACGCTTACTATCAATAAAGTTATGCCATTTTTTGACGTAAATTTTTCTACTCGAAATAAAGTTGTATAGTATATAAGTGCAATGCCAATTTATTTATCCACCCAGTGTAAAAGCTATGTATGCTAACTGGTATATTATAGAACAAACAAGTCGTTTACAAATATACAAACCAGCCCAAAAGTATGCAATGCAATATATACACTTTTGGCAGGGCAAATAAAATGCATGCCTAAAAGTATGCTATGCTAAAAATGCTAAAACGAAAAAGCCTAAGTGTAAAGTGTGTAAAATATGCACAGTAAGGTCCGTATAAATGTGTGCTTGTGTCTGTATGGTAGTGTGTAAATAAATAAACAATAATTTGTGCGCGTTTGTGTGTGCCAAAGTAATGTGTGTGCTGTTTGCCGAAGTGTGTGTGTGTGCTTGTGTTGACGTATTTACATGTGCGTGCGTGTGTGTATGTGTGCCAAAAACGTAACACAAACGGACGTAGAGCATTCCGCGCTCTGCGGTTTCATTTGTGAGTTTTAATTAAATACGTTTAAATATTTGTTGTTTCCTGACAGACAGACAAACCGAACCGAACCCAAACGAACCAGCGCAGCAGCAGCAGCAACAGGAACACCAAATCCCAACAACAACAACAACAACAAACAGTTGCAACAACACAACGTCATCTACCTGGTAAATATTAGCAAAAATTAGCAAAGTATTTTAAGCGCAACATGTTCGTCCTGCGGTTTTCAACATTAAATCCCACTGATGATATTTTTATACCCTGCACTCATTGCGTCAAGCGTAGACTAGATTTATGCAATGCATGTAACAGGCTGGAGTAGGCGGGGCCGACCCTTTGTAATAAAATGCTCGTCGGGGAAAATCAGAGAAGTTGGAGAGAAAAAGTATTACTTAAAATGTACCTAATATCTGTACGAAGGATTGCCGATATCTTGTCCCATTTACGTCACCTTATGCCTTATGGGCTTATCTCACATCCATTTAGACTTCAGCTGTTTTTATTTCTAGTACATGGAAACATGGATAGTATGTCTTCCAAAATCTAGCCAGAGTATATTTCAATGACCAAATGCCCTGAAGATTGTAAGCAGGGAGACTTCCTTTACAAGAGAAAACTTTCTTGAGTTCTTTATAGGCATCTCCATCCACCACTTTTGAGAAAAAAAATTGTAATTTACGGACTTGTTTACGGTAGAGTAAGGTTTTGATCAACTTTGGGAGAATAAAATGTAAAAGCAATAAATATTCTAAATATGTATTATGAGAGCATAGAACCCTATATTGAGTACTTTGGAAAAGCCGCTTACTCAGAACACGAGATTTGAAATAACTTAAAAGTTGGTAACTGTAATGATATTATATTAGAGGTGTTCTCTAATACAGGAACTCTATTCTAGAAACTTTGTAGAGATTGCTCAGGAGACCAGATGGCGTAACAAGTGATGGTGGTCGAAAAATGGAATTTTGGAATTTGTTGTTTTAAGTTTGATATTTTATTACACTAAAAGTCCTAATTTGGAATGTTTGGTCAATTGGTTCCAATTTAAAATTATATAGGGTGGGCCATCTGTTTGTTTGGAACATACCCGTCCAAAGTGGATGCTCTTCGAAATATGTCAAGTTGAATCGTAAAATGGTAAATTACGATGTTCGCATACGGGCCTGTAGATCCAGCCGCGGCGGATATTTAGGCGATATTATTTTTCATACATAAATGAGTAGTCACAAACTTGTATTTGGTATATACATTAACCCAATTTGGTTTGAAAATTTACGAATAAAATGCAATTAACAAATAAACCAACAGATGGCCCACCCTATATATATATGTTTTTTTTTCCACCTTTATTACTCCTTTTGGGAGCTTAGGGCCTCTACAAGACTCTTGTATAGGTTTCAGTAATCGTGTTTTTTCGTTCGATCCTGGGATTTAGAGGCTACCATCTAAAGCCAATTGGGCGTGACGTCCCTTGGTGATAGTGCTGCCATCAAAGCTTTCAGGAGAAAGAGCTCGCCTTACTATATTAGCACACTTTTGCACGCCGCGCCATCTATTGGCAAAGCTAAGAACTAAGATAACAACGGTTTGTGTCCTTGTTGATCGCATTGAGCTTGATCGAGATTTCCTTGCAAAGCTGTGTGCTGATTTGATGCTTGATGGTGAAGCAGCGGGGTTGAGGTGGGTTTGCCAAGGAAATATTGGAAAAACAGGAATAATGTGGTAATGAGGATTTTTTTGGCGCTGGACGGTTCGGGGTTTGAACCAGGGACCTCTGGGATGGGAATGCAGCACGCTAACCACCGAGGCCCTCACCATATATATGTATTTAATTTTAAAAATTATATAAATTAATTTTATTTTATGAGAATTTTTGAATATTTTTAAGTATTTTTGGTATTTGAGAATTTCAATCTTATTTCAAAATTATTTGCCTATATTTTGAGAAATATTTTATTTTTATTTTCCTTTTTTTTTTGGTATAATTCCAAGAATTAAAATCTATAATGATAAAAGTCTTTAAAATTTATAAAAATTTTTAGGCAATATTTAGTATTGTCTTATTTTAAGAACTGCAAATATTTTGATAATTTTGGCTATTATTTTAAGAATTTAAACTGATAATGATAAAAATTTTAAAATATTATTTGATTTATCAGCGGATGCAGTGTATGCCATAGTCGGTCAGCACGGCGACCGAATCACATTTTTTCCACAGTACTCTAGAGACAAAAGCTGTTTCCCATCAATTTGTGTGTACGTTTTATTTGATTTATAAATAATGTATAATAAATTTAAAATGCGTGCGCGAAAGTGTTGTAAAGTGCTTAATCCTGTAAAATGCACTAGAATGCGCCTATGTATATGAATACTCAACGGCAACGCCTCCCAACAGTAAGTAAGTTTGTTTTATGTACAATGGTAAACTGCTTATTTAATGCACTGTAGGCTGTACAATATTAATAATCTATACAACAAGTGGAACGGTTACAGTTGGTACATCCTGTCGGCAGTATATCCTTTAAATATCGTAATTTTTAGAGGTGGGTGGTTTTCCCCAAAAATTTATATGCATTTTTAGATTTAAGTCGACAAACTAATTTTGATCACTGTAGACTTGTAATAAAAAGATTTACAAATAGATGGGCTTTATGGCGATAGTGCTACAAACTTTTATATTTACGTGTACCTATAAGCTTTGATTCAAAAGGATATTTTGATTTTGAGTGTCTTAGAGTGTCTTTTTCTAAAATGTTTGGAAATACGCTGACGGGTAATATAACGATTATAAATGGCAAACCGGTCTGATATCGCCAAGAGTTGGAAATATAAAAAAAAAAAAATTTTATATAAATTATTAACTATTATTATTTGTTTTTATTTTTTGTTTTGTGTTCGCTATATTATTTCGAGTTACTCAGAAAAACATTTATTTTTCTTAAATTGCAAGCTAATAGTTATATGGAGTCACTTTCCTAGCCTAAGCAGCTGGAACAATCTATGACTTAACAGTTCGTAAATCCAGATTTTCATTATTATTATAAGAAACTGAACAATTTTTTTCTTTATAATCGGCCGTGCTCCCGAAAACGGAAAAAAACCAAAGCGAACAAAAAAATCAAAACGAACAATTTTATTCGGATTCGTTTTTGCGTGCTCCCAAATCCGAATTTCTTGCTGTCGCCTTCTACTCATATTTTGCTTGCTCATTGTTAGCACAGCTTTACACCTTTCAAGGGAAATTATCCACGACATTATAAGGGAAATTTTTTTTATGCTAGACATGGACCATATAAAAATTCAGTTTGAGTTGTGCCTGCTATTTATTGGATTGATTTAGTAAATAAATATATAAAAATATCTATTAATAATTATTTAACTTAAAATTGGCATAAATAGAATCTAAAAACATCAAAGAATAGATAGAAAAATAGATCCAAAGCTCCTTAGTTAGGCCAATTCCCAAAACACATTTTATTATATGGGATGATCCCAGCCGGGTAATATCCAGAACTTCATTTTATCAAACAGACAATATTTTTATTACTTTATATATGATAGCAACAAAATAAACATCACTTGGCAGGAAAATGTCGTAAGGAGCTAATGGTTTGCTTCAACAAACACGCAACATTTTCTTTCCTTATTAGGCTCACATAGGTATCACATTTCGTAGCTCTACTTTATGTATTACACTTACCACTCTAAACTTCATTAATAGAAAAATACATTTTGAAACCTGTCAAGCCTTATGCTGCATTTAGCGCTCTTAATTGAATTAAGGTTCCAACTAAACAGTCTAAAATGAAAATGTTAGTTTTTGCACTCGAAAATAGATTCGCCACAATTTGGAGCTCTCCAAATCAATTAGTAGCAATCCCCAATGCCAATTGAAAAATGCAAACAACACAGGCGACAGTAAAAATAATAATAAAAGTAAACATATAAAACTTTATATAAAACACAAATTGCTAATGATTGCGCATATTCTAAAAACGGAACCCGGCTCGGAACCGCAAATTTGTCAAAGTCAAAAAGTTCAAAATTTCACATGCGGTCACAAAATCAAATTAACTTTTAGTGCGAATAAATTTAAACCGCAGTGGGCTAACTTTAGTTTTATTTTTTATGTTTTAAATACACATAGTATATTGTTCATGTTCGAACCAGTTAAAAAATTAAATTTTAAATGCATGTGTGTGTGTGTGTGTGTGTGTTTGCGTATAATAGTCAGCTCAACATCAATTAAGAAAATAATCCGCACATTATGAAAATAGTATATGAATAATATTTGACAGAAGGCCCTGGCCCCCAAAAACAACTTTACGCCACTCGACCAGCTGTTGCTCTCAACGATACCATCCGTACACGGCTGTTGAGCGCATAGCAACCGTGTCGTGATAGGCCCGGATTAAGTCCCATTACGCGTATATTTTACATATGCCAAAAGAGCGCAAAAAAATGCTCCTTCCTGTCATGCGGCCGTAATGATGCAGATGTTGATGAGTTGCTGAGGTCGTTATGTTGGCGCTTGGTTTTGGGTGTTGATAAGGATGGCACAGGTATATGCCTAGTTGATGACATGTGGTTGATGTGGACATGGTTAAGCAAACAAGCAGACAAATATGACAGACGTAAACATGACATTTATGAACTTCAAGAGAGAGCTGGTAAATTAATGCAGCTGTTTAAGGATATTAAGAAATACAAAATCGTGAAAAGGTGGGATACTATCGATAGTGCCACCACTCGATTGTTTAGACTACGATATTTGAAACTATCGATACTATAGATAGTACTACCGAACAAAGTTAAATATGGCACAGGGAAACATTCTTTAAGTAAGTATTTACCATAGTGGGCAAAATTCTAATACTTACAAAAAGATTATTTCAAAATGTTTAACAGAAACGTTTTATTATGACATTGTAAAAAGAGATCTTTTTAAAATTACATCTTAAACAATTTATAAAAACTGATGATGCAGATCGATTCATAGGTAAAAAATGTGGTACAGTCGAGGCGGTGCCCGACAGTGGAATACCCTGTACCTTTTGTGTCAAAAAAATTTTTCCTGCATATTCCATCTAAGAACTTTCCAATTGGAATTTATTTTTTTTTTTGTGCAAAACGATATTTATACCTCTAAGTTCCCTAAATTTGTACCGATTTTGATGAAAATCGAAAGTTACGTCAAAGAAGCTATTTTAATTATATTGGGTAAGTTTCAAGTTGATATGTTAAGGGGTGTGGGAGAAAACACGGTAAATCGATTGCGGGGGGGTGGGGGGACCGCATCGATAAAATTTGGATGTGGATTTGTTCATTAGAGCCACATGAATGAGCTTACCAAAAATTGTGATTCTAGGTCACTTGTAGCCATAATTGCGTAGAGTCAAATATTGACGCAGTTTATTGGCAAGGGGAGGTGAAATTTGCACATTTTTGACTATAACTTCTGTTGTATTTGAAAATATGAAAATATTAAACGGTGTGGCTAAAAACCACGAAAATCTACAGCGGGGGAACGGGGAAAGATATTGACATGATTCAACAAACTTCATCTGCTTAGGAAATATGCGCACCAGCTGGTAAAGTTTCGTGTCTCTAGCTCTTATAGTCTCCGAGATCTAGGCGTTCATACGGACGGACAGACGGACAGACGGACGGACGGACATGGCTCAATCGCTACCCGAGGTTATGATAAGCATTTAGGTATAAAGGACTTGGGGTCTGCCACGCCTCCTTCTGTCCGTTACATACATTGCACAAATCTAGTATACCCTTTGTACCTATAGGTACAGGGTATAAAAAAAAGTTTTCCAAAAACTTCACTTATTAAACTTTACGCGTTTTGTCTTAATTTAAAATAACGTATTTAATTGTGACCAAACTATTGAATATTTTCAAAGCAATTTTTTTTTGTAAAAATAAAAAAAAAATTTTAAAATTATTTTGAGTTAAAAAAAAAAATTTAACTTTTTTTAACCCACACTTTCTTAAAAAAAATTGTAATTAAAAAAAAATTTTTAAGAATAATTTTTAAGTTTTCGGCAGCCATCTTAGGTCCGCCATTTTGTAATTTTGAAGTTCTAATTCCAGATTCGTGATTAGCGACCCTGAAAACCCATATTTACATACCTAACTTGAACTTTAAACACAAAAATGAAAAACACAACTTAGATCCGCCATTTTGAAATTTTGAAAAACCTTTAAATTACATATAATCAGCTACCACAAAAGTGTCTGAATAGCATATAAAAGGGCTACGCCATTTTGAAATATCTTTAAAAAGTAGACGAGAAGACGAAAATTATTATTATTTTATATTTGTTTTTTTTTTTTTTTTCTTATTGGTTCAAGAAATAATGGACTTTTTTTTTACTTATTGGTTCCACAAATAGTCCAAATTTTCTAGGGGCGGGTCGCTAATAAAAAAATCGCCAATTAATAAATATAAATGTATTTTTTAAAATTTGGCACAAATAAAAAAACAACATATTTCAGTCATACATCGTGTTCTCGTATATATTGAGAATACAAAAGCAATTTTAAATACAAAAATAAATTAAATTAAAATTATTAGAATTACAGCCAACACCTAAAATCTATTAAAAATTGCAATAAATACTTTAAAAAAACATTCCATTCTTAAATATGCAAATTTCTGAACTATAAAGCAACATAAAATAAAAAAAAATGCATTTTTGCTGTTTTATGCTACGGGAAAATATTTTTTCTAATCTACTAAAACCTAACAGCGCTGTAAAATAAATAAATTAAAAACAAATAAAATATCTGCCTTTGTAAACTGTCAATGTAAAATTTTTCAATTTTCAATTAACACATGAATACAGGGCGTATACTAATTGCGTTTTACTCGTATACACGTATATATACAATTTATAAAATTTTTATTTATTTATCTACATGACATGCGCCAACAAAGTAAATACAAAGTGTAAAAACAATAACAAAATTTAATAGTATTACATAAAATATATGCGAAATTTGTATATACATAGAAAAGCGTTAGTTAATTCGTTTTTAGTTTTAAACGGAGCGCAAATAGGCATTTAACCAAATTCATCATACGCACTGTTGCACTTAACCAACCAAATGCAAACGTTTAAATACACTACAAAAGGGCATGTTGGTATAGTCTAGAAAGCAAAGTCCGGAAATTAAATTTTATAAATTTATAAATTTTATGAATCAGTTAATTAATGACATGGAATTTGAGCATAGCTAAAACCTGATTTAAGGAAGTCGATTGTAAAGTCACGAAGAGCTTAGGAACGAATTGATAAGATACTGGTCATTTTTTAAATCTCTATTTAATTTCAGATTTTATTTAAGCATTTTTTTCAATTTGTAATATTGTACTCTCTATTCAAAACAAGTGAATTATTTAAATTTCAGAATTTTTTTAAAATTTGAATTGCTTTTTTAATGATCGAATTTTTCAAGATCTTTTCTGTAATAAATATATTTACGAAATTTTTGAAAATTTTATTTTTTCACTTTAGCCAGATGAAACAAACATCTTAAAAAATAATTTTTTCTTGTAATGATTGAGCATCTTTTATTTTTTATGTTTTAATCAAAACGCCATTAGCAAATAGGGTCGCCTGGTTTAACTTAAAAAAAAAAATAGTTCGGAAACTTGTCAGCTAAAGGGTCAGCAAAAAGGGTCTTTAAAAATTTTTTTAATAAATGAATTTTCTTTTCTTTTAAAATGAGAGCATCTTACAGTCGCTAGATTTTGATGCATAATTTCCCTTAATTTAAGTTATTATAATTTTTGTAATTTTATTTGCTGTTGATTTACCTGCCAGCAACAACAAAAAGTAGAATTGCATTTTATTTTTTTAAAAATCAAATTAAATGCTTTTAATAGTGTCGAAAACATCCTGTGAAGTAGAAGTGAACTGCCAGACATGCCCATATATATATATCTTTTTATATTTTGATGACCACAATGAAAACATCAAAAGGCCATAAAATGACCATAAACACTATGTGCGTAAAAACAATGAAAACATTTGACAAAAAGCAACAAAAATTAATTTTAATGGAAAGCGAATTTGAAAGTGAATTTAAAATAACAGCAAAAATAACCATTAAAAGCTACGTACATAAAATATCCGTCTCTAAATATTATTTCGAAAAATTTGCTAAATATGAAATAAATACTAAACCAACTGAACTTTTTAAATTTATCAAAACCAAATATTATTGCAATTTAAAAAAATGCCAGAACATTACATTTAAAAGCAGAAAATTGCGTAAGATTTTGGTTAAAATTTTAAATAGTTCGCCTACGAGAGGAGGAAATGGAGAAAGGCATTTCTTTTTATCTGCCTTAAACTTGGCACATGTTTCCTAAAGACAAGATATTTTGCATGTAGTTACAATTTATGGTTTAAGTGAGCATTAAAAGAAAGATTTTCAAAACTAAGCGAATTTTGAAAAATGTCACTTCCAAGTAGCGGCTTAAGGTTTGTATTAGAGAGCTGCGCAAGCACTGCACAAATGTCTTGCAAGCCATGAGCTGTTATTTCAAGCACTTCAAGTCTTAGGCTTGTACAAAAAAAAACAAATACTTCAGTTTCAAAAGTGCTTGGTTAACAACAAGCAATAGAACATCAAAACAAAAGTGAAACAGCACAAACCTGAAGTAGAACCAAATTGAACCAGAACCAAACTGAAGTGGAACCAAGATGACGTAGAACATTTCAAGCATAGTAGAACGTTTTTGTTGTTGCAATGATTTTGGTGGTGGTTTTTTTGACTAACACAAACCAACAATCTGCTTGTGTCTGTGTGGCTTAATATTGTGTCTGCTGCGCAAAAAATCAAAACATTCTACTGCACTCGCTATGCTTGCCGAAAATTTGCCTTACTCAAGCATTTTGTGTGATGTTCTAATGTTTTGAAATATTCAAGCGCTGTCAAGCACTGAAGCAAAGGCAGTTCAAGCACTGAAGGTTTTGTTTTAAAGCAAACAGAACATCAAAACATTTTGTTCTGCTGTCAGCTCTGCAGTGAAATACAGTGCTTGGAAGTACTGTGCAGTAGTGATGTGCGACGTTTAGAACATTTTGTGCAGCTCTAGTTTGTATTTGCGGGTTTTTTGAAAAATTTCATGAATAAGTGGCAGTAACCCATTTCCTGCCTCTGTTGCGTATACGTAACATTATTTTCAAAAAATTCTTATGAGGCCTCTGTGTGAGGCCAAAATATTTTGTTTGTTTTAAAGATACATATTGTAGTTACATCTCTATATTCCGACCTCCTGCAAAACACACCCTAACACACACACTAGCGTCTGTGAACACATCTTTTTTTTTGATAAATGATGAACTGTACACTAAAAATTACTGCATGTAAATTCTTTGCCTTTTCGACATGAAAATATGTTGTATTCCTTGTTAAATAAATCATCATGAATGATACAATTCTTTAATTATGCTTTACTCATCCGAGACTATTCAATTTGCTGATCTATGCGCCAGCGTTGCGTATACGCAACATGACGCTACGGCATACCTAGGTGCTGGAAAATTATAAAATTTTGCAAATAAGTTGTTTAAGGCGAACGTCACGCCTCTTTATTGATTTCATTGGAATACAAATGGGGTTATGGCGGTTCGAAGTTAGTTTTTGCAGTTATTGGCTTGGCTTGCGAAGCACGCAGAGGGCGGAGACACCTTAGTTTCTACGAAATTACAAAATTGTTTAAAGATATTTATTTTCTAAATATTTATGAATTTTATTTAATCGATTTTACTAAAATTAGAGCAGCTTGTAGGTTTTCAGCTTTAAGTCCTGGCTAGAAAATCGGTCCATTGTAATACCAATAGAATCTAACACTTTTGCTTTTCAAAAGAACGCTTTCTTAGGCATCTTCCATTTGAAATTTTCAACATGTTCATAGCTCCAAAATGTGACTCATAGGTCATTAAAACTTCTTAAACTACTTCTCAATTAAACTATTGAGAATAGTAATAGCTTTCAATTAAACATTTTTTTTTTATTTTTTCACAGATTATAGTTTTTTATCAATAGTTAATATGCCGCAGTGTCGGATCCACGGGGGTTTTCGGTTCCCCCCCTCAAAACTTGAAAAATGTTTTGAGAGTCTTGCGAGCTCTGATTCTTGACATCGCACATTGCAAAACGACAATGATATGGTATGTCATAAAAGATATAGAGTAACAAAAAACCTTCAAATTGCACATTTTATGTTAATTTTGCTTTTATCGGCATCCAAGTAACCATAAAAGAATTTTAATGGTGTTAACGTCAATACGATTACGTGTCGTAACCAATAAACAATTATGGTTATTACATCATTATTTCTGCTCATGATGCTTAACCCTTAATTCGATATGTATCTCCTAAAAGTAAACCTATCCATCTCGCTAGTTTACTACAAGCAATTACTACAAGCAATTTTTGGGGTCTTATAGTTTTGTTGCCATTTTTATAAATATTTAATTTTTGCCTGTTCCTAAGGACTAATTGTATAAAGGACTTGTGCCCTATGGTCAGGCTTTTAGTTATGAAATTGAGTGTGCAATTAGCTGGTATATAGAAGTCTAAATGTCTAACATGAAAAATCAATTAGAATGTTGCCAACGCTAATAACGTTAAAGCATCATAGAGATGCCTTCCTTCAATTTGGCCTAACTATATTCACGCCAATTAACAAATTAATTGCCTACTTTGCGGATGCACTTGTAGGCACATACAAACCCACACATAGATACTCACACACACTCATACACAGCATCCAGCTAAAGTAAATTCCCAATGGCGTCTTAGTTTTATGGCCAAACACAACACAGCCACAAAAGCCAAAGGCTAATGAAATTTCCAGCCTAGCAGGTCGCTTCTTAGGGAGTTGAAGTTGGCTAAAGTGACAAGCAGCAAGGAGCCAAGAGTCTAGAGTCACGAGCCACGAGATGCAGGGAGATGGAAGTATCTGAAAGTTGAGCTGGGCAAGTCGACCAAACTGGATTGCTGCATAAGTATAAAGCAGCTTGGTTTGGTTGTTGTATTTGCGAAGCTTTTAATATAATGACATATTATCAGGCATGCAGTCAAAGGCAGTCAGGGAACACACACAGATACACTCCAACAAATACACACAAACATACAATGCATCTGAATACAAAAAAGGACAATTGAGCGTATGCATAATAAGCAGATAAGCCTTCTGATATGTAGCTGACGGTGTTCTGAGAATACCTTTTAAATATAAATTATTATTGAATAATTTTAAATATTCTTAAATTTTTATCTTTAAACGAATTTTTTTTTTGCTCTTTTGCGTGGTGTCCATTTTTATTTTTTGGAACTTTTTCTTTTTTTTTTTTTTTTTTTTTTTTGCATTTTATTTACAATCTGTCTTTATTAGACAAGAAGTAAATTTACTAAAATAATTAATACAATATAAATATAATAGCAAGTTTCCATCGAAACCTACTATTGTGTTATTTTTTGGAACTTGGCGCGATTTTTGTATATTTTGCTACGTAATCAGTCACAGATTGAAAATTCAGGTGCGGATCCAGGGAACGTGTTTTGGGATCAAACAATAATGGTTTATTTGATTATTACTATTAAAAGATATTAGGCTTTCCATAGCTATAGCAAAAATAAAAACAAATCCACTTTATTTTTTTAGCTCAAAGGGTTTTTAATTTTAAGTTTAAGTTTAACAACTTGCTTTATTTTTATAATATGTGTTTTGCTTAAAGCTAGCTTAAAGCTAAAATAAACAGAGTTAGGTGCAAAAATCTTTTCAGCTGAGACAGAAATATTTTTAAAGTTATGAATTAAAAAGGTGTATTGGCGTTTTTAATTTTTTAAACATACTTTTCATTATATTTTTAATTTTTTTTGCTTAACGCTAGCTTAAATTTTTAATTTAAAAATGTCAGACTGAGTCTAATCAGCTGCAATATTTTATTTTCATAATAATTTTTTTTTATTTATAATTAAAATTAATATGTTACATAGCCATGTAAATTAGGATAGTAAAACCTTGAGACAGACTTTCAATATTTTAAAACCAGAATGGAAAAAATGTTAAGCTTATTAGCTTTATATTTGCACTTATTAGTCATTAATAAAATTAATGTATATT
The DNA here is from genome assembly GCA_949987675.1 of Chymomyza fuscimana. NCBI lineage: Eukaryota > Metazoa > Arthropoda > Insecta > Diptera > Drosophilidae > Chymomyza > Chymomyza fuscimana. Next base: position 6,060,213 of record OX465089.1, read on the forward strand.
TAAATAAGAAAGTTGAATAAAATTTAAAGGAAAAAATTATTTTTATCCAAAACACTTTGGGAAATTGTAATAAGTTTATAAATAGTCAATCTTGCTTATGATAAAAAACACCTTGTATTTTTTGCGTTCTTCAGCAAGTGTCTTTTGAAAAAATTATGTTTTATATATAATATATTTTTTTCAAAAGAGATAAGATTATAGATGTCATAAATAAAAAATGAATTTAAAAATGTATGTAAACTAAAAAATTACTAGGAATGCTCAAAAAAATAGTACAGGAATTATGAACAAAAACCAAAAGATAAAAAATCCTGACTTGCACAAAAAATATTTTCTTATTTGAAATTTTACAATAAAATTTTTTGAAAAAATATTTATTTGACTTAAAATTTTGACTATATTTGCAATATGCGCAAATTATTTGTCTCATTTTTTAAGAACACTTTTGAATTGTTGCTCTTGCTGCACAAAAATGCAAGTGTGTGTGTATGCGTATTTATGTATGCATGTAGATGTGTTTATATATACAATAGTTCAGTGTGTGTGTGTGTTTTTGGACGACAAATCCAAAGAGAGAGCTCGCTCTTTACCTTTTGCATATATTTAAGCATTTTCTGTCGCTTTATGTCAATTTATTACACGAATTGTTGTTGGTTTATACCATTGTTGTTGTTGTTGTTATGCTTCTTCTTCACTTTCCAACCGAGCATCAGCCTATTGGCGTTTTACTTGTATAAGTGTCAAAGTGTGTGCAAATGCATGCATGTGCGTGAGTGTATGGGTGTGTGCATTTAAATTGTCAAAAAATGCAAACAAAATGCCATGACGACTGAGCGGGTACTCCCAACTCTCTCCTCTCTCTTCCTTTGGCACTCATACTCTCTCGTGTTTTATAAAATATGCAACAGCAGCAATGTCGTTACAACAATGACAGTATCAAAGCCAACAAAAACAAAAACAAGCATGGTATATGTTTAAGTCAGCCGCCAACGACGGTTGGATACTCTATATTTTTTTTACGTTAAAATTAATTTTTGCAAACTGTCGAGTGGGAGCTATAGTACTTAGTAATTTATTTCTTTGATTGAATCTGCTATAACTTGACTGTATTCAATCAAAAACATAATCTATGCTGTGACTATATATATATGTATAAGCCCTTAGTTTCTTTATACATAACCCCACTTTAAAACTTCAGTCTAAAAAGTTTTAAAAAATATTCATCTGGGATTAGTTTAACTTTCTTCCTTTTTAATATAGGAGTAAATACATAAAATTGAATGCGATTGTACTTGTATCCGCAAAAGGTAGAACTCTCTTCGTTTACTATGCTCACATGTTGGCTAAAGCCCACATGTTGTTTCCAAAAGTTTCTCGGGCATATAGAATTTGACGTTTCTTTTTTTTAATTCATATATCTTGTATCATATATATATATTGTATCACCACTGCAGATGAGTCTTACTTTAAAACGCGAAGCATAACCGAACATACCACGGAAAGGTAAAACTTAAGATCACGCTGATTGTTTTTTCGATTATCGCGGTTAGGTGCATTATGAATTCCCTTCGCCGGTCCAAACTATCCACAAGAAATATTATTTGAGTGTTACGGATTCATGAAAACAACTTTGGGTGTTTGCATCTTGATAATGCAACTTTTTCGCCAAAAATGAAACCCATATGCTTCTAAAAACATCGTATTCACTTAATTTACCGGAGACCTCGAGTCGATTGATAGCCACCGTTTGGCTATTTCATTCCGGACGATTGGCCCATATGATTCCTGGGAAAAGTTTACTTTCCATATACATAAGCCCCATAAGCGCATACGCTTAGAAAAAAATATGGCTCTAAATTTATGATAATTTTATATTAAAATTTATATTAATTTTCTAATGATCCAATTTAAACATTTTACTAAGTCGAAAGGAAAACAAATATCCAGAGAGCTCAGTAAACTTTATTGCGGATTATGCGCATCTTTTGAAAAAATTTGGATTCTTTAGCTATGGCGGCTATTGATGACTGGATTATTTATGCTGATATTTTTGATGTATACTTCATAGAGACGCAGATTTACTTTCTACTGCCTGTTACATACGTTTGGTCATATCTAATATAACTTTTTACTCTATGGGTAAAGAGTATTAACAACAACAACAACAATAAGTAAAGCAATTGCCTGGCCGCGCATTCATTTAATTTCATTTTAATGTACGCCATATCCGTTTTCAATACGCAAGGTGTTCTGGCCAATGTTGCTGGCCGTTGTCCTGCATGTCCTTTGGCTTGCATCCTTTTGCTGTGCAAACAATTTGCTTTATCAAACAAGCAATCGAGTAACCAATCGAGCATCCAAACGCACCCACCGTCAATCGAAACGATTGAAACGAATGCAATCGCCAACGGCATTCGAATGTTGGCCAATTAAAGGCTTTTGTTTAATGCATAATTTTTGGAGTTGCATTTTATTGTTGTCATTTGCGTTGTTGTTGTTGTTGTTGTCCTTGTGGATACTGCAGTTGTATCTGTTATTTGCCTGTTGTCTGTGTTTGTCAAGTGTTGATCGCTCATAATGATTGCTTGAAAATGAATTGGAAACGAGTCCGCGGACAGGAGACGACTGTTGCAGCACAATTTGCATAAATAACTGCATAATTTTAAATGAGTCAAAGATGGTTGGCAACTGAATAATTCGCAGAGTATATTATACGATATATTTTTTTTTTAAAGGCTGCAAATCTGTTTAAAACGCAGCTGAATGGGTATTTATTTTATGCTATTTGTACCATACACTGATGTATTAAACGAATAGTTTTCAGCGATTTTCTCTGTTGTTTTAAAAGGCATATAGTTTTGATCCAGATCTACTTTTCACTTAAATTAAGTGAAAATGAATTTGAATAAACTAAGTAAACTGAAATTTTAAACTGAACTTTAGTGAAAGCTGGAGCAGCACGGATACGTTTACTGGTAAGAAAATTAACTAGGTTTCGCTTTCAAAGGTGACGCCACCAAAAAAAAAATGCTTTAAAGATCGTACATATATACACTAGGACAGTAGTCGCCAATTATTTGTGCACAGTTTTTATTAGCGATAACAATTTATATATAAACGCAGCACGCGTCAGAATTTGTGAATGTCGAACAAAATATATTTTCTTGTATTAATTGATATCAAAGAGATAATTTCCTATAATAAAAGTAGCGTGAATAGAACATTTTTGAAACAATCCATTAGCGATTGGTTGAATATTCATATACGAGTTAAAGTAAGTCCCCCCTGGCAAAAGAGAAAAATGTGTTGGTTGAGATATAATGGGTTTACCAATAGGGATGATAGCATTTTGATTATTTTTTAAGCTTTTTATTAGAGTCTTTGCAAATTAATAGGTACATGATGCATCGCGAAAATCACATGACAATATGGAGAAGATGGATCCAAAACGCTTCACGGTGTAGGAGCTGGAATAGTGGGCCCCAGAGAACACAAATCAATTACTCTAAGTACTGACACCACAATTTTCCATGCGGAACTATACGCTATAATGGAAACAGTGGAAATCTTATCCAAAAGAGGACTCAAGGGTGTTAAAATTTAACAGCTCCCAGACAGTCAATCAGTCCTCAAAGCACTAAAGGTGTAGCTTCTTCACTTCAAAAGTCCTAATAGAGTGTAACAACGCACTCAATCAACTGGCCACCCATAACCGAGTCTCTCTGATTTGGGTGCCCGGACATGAAGGACACGAAGGCAATGAAAAGGCGGACCTTTACGCCACCTGATCACAAACTGTGAGGCACTAGGCCACAGGAGACACAAAATATTAGGTGCATACCTAATAGAAGATAAAGACCTTCAAAAGCTCCCTCCGAAAGAACTGGTTCGCTTCCTCGACATACTGAATGTCTAAAAACATAGGGGTGCACAATAGATCAAACTGGTCGCAGTGAATTTAGGTCTTTTTTAACCCACAATTACATTACATGAAAAGCTTAAAAGGCTTAAACGGAAGTACTTTTGTTGCCCAGTAGAAAAATTCTCTGAGATCACACAGACGAATCGATTGAAAAAACAGCAAATGCTTTAAAAACGGTCTAAAATTTGTAATGATATTAAAAATAATATTGATATATTATTTCACATATTTAATTAAGAAAGCATACGATTTTTATAGGTATTTTAAGACTTTATAAATCTTTGGTGCTGCCTTCCTACCCTTCCAATGATAAACAGAAGCTGCGGCAATTTAAACTTATTCCTCTTGTAAGACTCCAAATATAGCCTAGATTGTACTCATAAATTTTTTTCTTTTTAATTACAACTTAAGATTTTCAAAAATACACTTTTGACCAAAAGTGAACTCTTTTAATTGCTTTAAAAATAACTCTCAAGTTTGCCAAAAATAAAATATGCTCGAGATGATCTCATTAAATTTGCAATTATTCAAGAGACTCAAGTTGTGCGTAGTAAAAAACTTAAGAAGACTTTTATTTTATTGCCAAGGTAAAACTAGATTTATGTGTAGGACTTAATAATTGTATTTAAAAAACTTTTACCAAACTCAAAAAGTAAATTAGTACCTATATGAAAAAATATGCTTGTAATTGTAATGAGCTCACTTGAGCTGCCAAAAGTAATGAGTCATTGACAATTATTTACATAAGTAAAATAAATTAAACCAAAAAGACAAACAGGAAACAATTTTTGCTGAGCATCCATAAAAAACAATCAAAATTTAAACAGATATGTAGCAAACATTCAAGGTTACAAAATTCCAGCACATTCAAAGAAGTGTTCTACGCGGTACTCCAAAACAGAACCAAACAATTGAGTGGCATAAGTGGCTTGGACCTCTTCAGAAAATTCTGTTTTTATTTTTGGCTAAAACAAATAAAACAATCAACAATATAGATGAATGGATTTGTTTTTTTACTGCTGAGATTTTTATTTAGCAAAAAAAGTTGACAAACGGTAGCCATTTAATTTAAATAATAATTACACATTTAAAACAAAAAAGTTTCAACGCACTATTTGTAAGTTAAATAATTATTAAAAAAAAAGAGCACTTGAGCGCCAAAAACCTGCTCTAAAAATAATTTTGCTCAAGTGGATCAAATAAAAAACCAATCGATAGATCCGTTGATGGAGGCGGACGGCAATAAAGAGATAAAGCGTGCAAGACAAATTTGGTTACCATCATCAAAACACACACACACATCATCATCGTCATTATCATCGTCGTCATTGTGTCTCTTCAAGATTCATACGCATAAGTGGTTAATAGAGCCCAGACGAGCAGAGACCCAACGAATCGAGCCGGCCAGTTGATGTTGGCTTTGATGCGCACTTCAAAGTTTTTGTTAAGTTTTAAGTTTTGAGTCGGTTTTTTTTTTGGACATCTACCACCGGCGTTGGTAACACGAAACCAGATTTAGTCTTAAACAAGCAATAATAAATATTTCAATTGGCATTACAATAATGAATCAATTTTTCACTATAAATACGCAAAGCGAATTGGAGCAAGGCATCATTGGGTTCAATACCTTCAATACAGTAACATCAGATAGTCACTTCGGAAACTTGATAGAACAACAGCTAGAGAATGGTGAGTTGTGATCCTTCGCACAGTGAAAATCCTGAAAAAAATTACTAAAAAAAAAAGTTATAAAAAGTGTAAAATATTTTGGAATCTTTCAAAAAAATCGAAAAGCATAAAAAAATGTTCTAAAAAAGTTCTAAAAATATAGTTGAGACTAATTGTACTAAAAATGTGCTGTTTAGAAGTCGCAGATTGACTGCAACATTTTGTTGAATTTATAATTTGTTCCATTGGTAAAGGTTTTAAAAATGTTCAAAATGTGTCTAAACTATCCACTGTCAAGTTTAATTCTAAGTTACCAATATTACCATATTAAACAAAAATTCATAGATGTACTAAAAATATACTAATTTTTGTAAGCCAGCAGCTTTGAACATCCAAACTTATCTTAAGGCTCCATTAAATCAATAATTTTTGCAACAACTAGGGTTCCTAACAATGTGTTAATAAAAAATAGTAAAATATTAGTTTATAATGTACTAAAAACTTGGAAGCACAAAAATGCATGTGTTCTAAAATATTTTAGGATCCTAAGTTTTTGCAATTTACTTCCAGTACTTTATTGAAAGATGTGCTCAAAAATGAAATGATAAAAATCACAAAATTCAAAATCTCTCAAGTGCTCTAGGTACTAGTCCTCGACATGCTCGTACATCAGAAGCAGATCAACAAAGAATCAATTAGGACTATGAAATCTGTATATAAGCTCCAAATATTATTTATACGTAACAAAAATCTAAATTTAAGCATTTAAAAAATATACTAAAAAAAGTTTATACGCTACAAAAGTGGTTCTAAAACAAAAATACGGCCACATTGTTTAAGAACCCATCAATATTAAACCTTTTTATTTATGTACTCCTCAGAAACTCTTTGTCTGCGCGCTGTCCCTCTGCCTGGTGGCCTTCGCTGCTGCTCAATCTCTCGATGCTGCTGAGCCCTCTGCCGAGTATCTGCCACCTGTTGGAGATGCTGAGGCTGCACAGCTAGCCGAGGATGGTTATCGTTACAAGACCGTACGCAAACTGAGACTGCGTCATCGCCGTGAAGTGCCCAACCAGGAATATCTGCCACCAGTTGACAATGCACCCAGCCAGGAGTATCTGCCTCCAGTTGATGCCGCTGCCGTTGGTGATACCCGCGTCGCCGATGATGGCTATCGCTACAAGACCGTGCGCAGGCTGAGGTTCCGTGCTCGCCATCGCCGTGATGTGTCCGAAATTGCCGAGCCCAGCAGCGAGTATCTGCCCCCAGTTGATGTTGAGTTGGCGCCTGAGCTTAAGACCGTCTTGGGTCAGGATGGTTATCGTTACAAGACCGTGCGTCGCCTTAAGTTCCGTCGTCATCGTCGTGAGGCTGATGCTGCTGCTGCTGAGGCTGAGAGTGCACCCGAAGGCGAGTACCTGCCCCCTGCTGAGGTTAAAGCTGCCGACGAGCCTGCACCTGCTCCCGCTGCTGATGCCACCGAAGTAGGCAAGGATGGCTATCGTTACAAGACCGTGCGCCGCATACGTTATCGTTATCGCCATTAAGCTACGGCGTTCACACTCCTGATCTGACTTTAGGCATATTGAACCAAATTGATCCTGGTAGTACATAGAGTTTGCACTGAGTCTGGCGAAAAGTTGCCTCAAAGCTAGTTTCCCCAGCTCAGCTGCCTCGACAAAACTTTTCTTTTTAGTATTTTTTTATAAGTCATGCAAAATTCGGTACCAGCAAAAGGAATAAAAAAATTATTCGCAAAACATAAAAAAAAAAAACAATTTCAATTTGAAAATTATTGTGTTAAAAGGTTTTGGAAGCAAGCATTTTGAGCATCATCATTAGCGTTTCCATTTTGTGCCACTCCAAAATCAAATCAAAATGAGATTTTTGCCAAATTGCACATTAAAATAAGGCAAAAGCCAAGAGAAAAAAAAACACACCGTAAAGCAGCTGCAAAAAGCGCACACAAAAGCGAAAGGAGGCTGCAAGAAGGTCCAAAAGCTGTAGCCAGAGAACAAAATATTGAAATCAATGGCCAAGTAATGGCCAAAGAGCGAAAAAACTTTGGCAAATTGCAAAATTCTATTTAGAAATGAAGTGTGTGCTTTTAGGCGCACCACCGCGCCACACTCAAAGTCCAACGACATTGACTCGCTGCCTGCTCAATTGCACGATTACCCTTACAAAGAGCATATGAACTTAATAATGAATTGAGCTTAGCACATAAAAAACACATGGTCACACTGCGCTGCAAAAAATTTGGTAACACTTAATAGAATTAATAAACAGTTAGCGTCAGTTAATGTTTGTAATCAGCTGTTACTTGTTTACATGAGCTTTTGGATCTTCTAAAGGGTCATCAATCTTGAGGTTTTTTTTAAAAATAATTTTGCGCCAACACAACATCGGGAATAATAGGAGAAATATACGAATTTATCGAAAATAAAAGGGGAATATAGACAAAAAATTCGTTTTCAGGAGCACGCAATTTGGTAAATTTATAAACTAAGAGAAACAGCTGACATCTGCAACTTTTTTGCTTTTTCTTTAGCACTTTACTTTGCTTTACTTCACTTTACTTAAAATATTGTGACCAAATGTAAATGTTTATTTAATTGACATTCGGTCACAATATTTTAAGAAAAATTGCTGTACCAATTTTGAAATTAAAATACAAATTTGGAAAAGATTGCATATATGTTTGTTTGGGTGTGCAGAACTGCAGATATGCCTTACGACGTGAGAAACCACTGCAGAAGTACCAGAACAATAACACTGGGAACAACAAACAGCTCTTTACAAGTTTCAGTTAGCGTGCTTTGCTTGTTTTTCAGAAAAACTATTATGAGAAAAATGTAATTTAAAATGAAAAAAAATTTAGTTTTGGAATATTTTCAGTATAATATATATTTGCTCATCTTCCAATGGAAAAACAAGTTTTAGATTTTTGGGACGCTTATTCACAAACAGCTGTTTAGTTTGCTTTACACTACAAGCACTAAATAATGCCAAAAACAAAATATGTACACACTGATATTAGCGCTTTTTACCACAAAAGTCTGGGCAGTAGTGCTCTAACTTTCGTTTTTTGCTACATTCTTAGTGTAAGTTGTTTTTGGATACTTTAAATTGAACATACTCATTGTTTGTATTGCATTTGTATTTTAAAAATATTGTTTAACATATTTTTTATTTCTTTATTGTATAGCCAATATTTTAACATTAAAAGTATACATTATAAATGCAAGAGTATGTAAACATTGGTGGACTACAGTTAGTATTTTATCTGTTTTTTTTGTCAACTTTTCGTGATATTATTTTGCATTTTATTTGCGCAAAGTTTTTACGATTTCATTTTTTTTCTTTTGGCTGCTGCTCTGATTTCTTCTTTGTTTTCTTTCATTGGTGTAGCAGAAAAAAAGGGCTAAAATAAAATGAAATAAAAAATGGCAGCCAAATTACAATATTGTAGCAATGCTTGCTGAGACCAGGTCCAAACTGACTGCATGGCTGCAAAGTAAATAAAACATTTTGTCGGCCCAAATATAAAGTTACCTAAATGGAGCGCTTGACTTTTGTTGGGGAAGCTGGAACTAAAAAGCGAAGCCCTCAATTGTATAAATATTAATTTCGTTATAGTTGTGTGATTGAAGTTTGATTGGGTCTGAGTTTGTCTGGCCTTTAATTACGATCTCGACTTGACTGATTGGGTGTAATGCAGCATGGACTATGACTATGACAAAAGAACAACAAATGTATATAGAAAAAAATGGCGAAATTTAAAATTGGGCATGTTCGGCTTTGAGAAATCTAAACTTCATAAACTTTGGCTACTACTTTAAAATTGTAATTATTGAGGGTAGAATGAGGCCTGATGGAAGATAAAAACAAATTAAAATAATAAAAATGATTCGAATTAATTAACTTAGTAACTGGGGCCCCATCGTATTAAGCCAAAGTTAATAAAATGTTTTCGACGCAAATTTTTAATAAACAAATTCGAAATGCGGTGGAAAATTTCGTTGACAATTACAAACTAGGATTATAGAGGGCTAAAATATTTGATATGAAAAATATCTACTAAGGTAACTTTGGAAAAAAGTTGTCGCCATTTGAAGTGCTAAATACCAGTTTTTTCTAAAATTTGAAGACGATTCCTTGGACTTAGGACTGTGTATTCTCTGCAGCGTACTCTCGGGAGCGCCTCTATTGGAATTAATCAGTTTGGTTTTAAAATAAAACTTCAAATTTGCATGCGCTCGTTTTTTATTAGTACTGGGCCCGCAATTCCTCTCGGCGGCCCTGCGGTACTCTCAGAGAAAGTTCAATTTCACAAAATTAAATAAATATCGGAAATAAATGCTTTATACGAAACCAGCATAATATTGAAATGCTAGGCTAAAAAAGTTTTTTATACTAATCGCTAAGATTTCAGAACTTCGCGTCTGACCCAAGTTTTGAAAACTGGAGAAATCGCCTGCAGAGATGAGACGGAATTTTGGTCGCAGATGCAGAGATCGTACTGAGGTTATGGAGGGATTCAATCAATTCTTAAGTTTGTTGGCCGGCGATGTTTCGAGCATTGACTTAGGAGAAGATGATCCACTAACCCCAGTCGGCGATGATGATATCGAATTACCGGTACCAAGCCACACCCAAGTCAAGGTCGCAATCAAGCGACTTTAAAAAAAAAGCATCAGGTGCTGATGGCCTGCCGGCTGAACTGTTCAAGGCTGGTGACGATGAGTTTGTAGGGTGCATGCATCAACTCATCTGCAAGGCATGGCTCATGGAAAGCATGCCCGACGATTGGAACCTCAGTCTAATCTGTGCCATCCTCAAGAAGGGTGATGCCACGTTACGCACCAACTACCGTGGCATAAGTCTTCTACCCGACGCCTATAAGTTTCTCACGAGCGTATTGTGTAAGAGGTTTAAACTACATGCTGAGGCACAGATCGGATCTTATCAGTGTGTTTTCCGACCTGGTAAATCCACCATATTCACATTACGTCAAATCCTGGAAAAGATGTATGAAAACCAAATCGACACGTACCATATTTTTGTCGATTACAAGGCTGCTTTCGATAGCCCACGGCGAGACTGCCTATATGCCGCCATTGCTGAACTTGCTGTTCCTGCAAAGTTAACGCGACTTTGCAGAATGACGTTGAGCCAAATCCACCAGCTCTGTCAAGGTAGGAAATGACCAATCCAAAACCTATAACACCAAGCGAGGGCTCAGACACGGTGACTCGCTCTCATGTATACTCTTCGATCTCCTGATGGAGAGTATTATAAGAAAGGCGGGTGTACATTGAACGCTTTTGGAGCTATGGAAAAGAATCAGCTAAAACGGGACTGGCCGTAAATATGGACAAGACAAAGTTTATGGTGTGCTCCAGCAGAGAATCGCGGCGTCTTGATTCTCAGCTGACCGCAGATAGCTATAGCTTTGAGTCAGTCAAGGAATTCATCTACCTTGGCACTGCTGTGTCCAGCAGCATTAATGTCAGCCTGGAAATTAAGCGGAGAATAACACTTGCCAACAGGTGCTACTATGGGCTCAGTAGGCAAATCAACAGTAGAGCTCTCTCTCGACAGACGAAGACAACACTTTACAAGACGCAGTAACACAATTAGATGCAGCTGCTCTTGGGTTGTTTGAGAGGAAAATTCTTCGCAAAATTTTTGGTCCTGTTTGCGTTGGCGGTACCTATCGTATTCGGTGGAATGACGAGTTGTACGATCTGGCTGGGTCACGTCGTACGGATGGAAGAACAAACTACAGCTCGTAAAGTGTTTGATGCGGTAGTAGGTGGACAACTAAGAAGACCCCGGACACGTTGGGAGGACCAAGTGACTGAAGCCCTGTCACGCCTTGGTGTTACCAACTAGAGAATACGCACGCAAGACAGGGGCGTGTGGAGGCAAATCGTACATCAGGCTATGACCCAATAGGGTTGTCATACGCCAAATAATAATAATAAAAGCAAATTTCTGTACTAAGGTGGTTTAAGATTTCACTATAAAATTTATAGGAGCTGGGTTAATTGAAACGTTGCATTAGATTTAATGATGAAACTCTCAGAAAGAGTGTTCTTTTACTGAGAGATACCGCATATAAACAGATTAGGTATTGCATCGTTTTCTACTTTCACCTTCTACACATCATCTTGGAAATGCCCGTTTTCTATCGTTAAAAGATTTCAGATTTTAACACTGCATAGCACCGCATCTTATTGCAGATTTTGACACGGCATGCGGATAGAATCTTCTGAAACCATAAGCTCTTTTTAAAAGACTACATGAACGATTGCCATCCACAGTGGGTCAGGCCAGGAAATAAGTATCCATTTAATCTCAACTAAACTCAATAAATACCAAATTATTAATTTTTCTTTACTTTTGAATATTTTTTAAATTTATGACTTTATCACAATTTATCAACACAGTTGTCTACTCACTATGAAATGTGTTCAAAAAACTCTTCCCAAGTCAAACAAAAACTAAGGAACCATAAACACAAAAAAAAAAATGAAATAAAATATAAAAAATTAAATACTAGACGCAAAAAGTTTGCACAACTTTCAAGTAGAAAACTTATAAATTATTTAAAATTGCTGCATCCAAAACAAAATGGGCACTGGCCATGGGTCAGTGACTTGCCAAGTGCTGGCAAATTAAGTCAGTTAGCCTTGGACTACGTACCACTGAGTACTTCTAGGAAAGCTCCAGTTGCCATCTCACTGTGTGTGGCAAGCATTTCAATTACGTGTGCCATTTGCCAGCAAATTGAGGCAAAGTTTTTAAACCAAAGCTGTTTGATTCATAAACCGAGAGATTGTCTGACTGAGTGACGGGCAGATTGACGCACTGACAGCATCAGAGAGTTGAACACATCGTTCAGCGCTGAATTTCGTTTTGCTTTTCTTATCTTTTGTCACAGATTTAGCTTTTTGCTGCTACTGGTTGTTAGTCTTCAGCCGACTTTGCTCTGTCTGTTTCCATTAAAAATCCATTTAAATATTATCTCTCATTCCCTGAGTAAGTTCTTCATTTCGATGGGGCTGATGCTGCTCAGGCAGCTGTTGGGGAAGGTGATGACGACGGTGACACATGCGCGTTGACATCCGTTTGACATTTAGCCAAGAGACAGACAGACGTTAACGATATGAGATACTTTGGATTTATTTCACCTTTTCATTGAGTATATTAGCGCATTTAAGTAGTTTGCAAAACAAAGCCATGCCTAAGGACTTATGGAAATGATTTATACATAAAGCTATCAAACAAATGTATTGTATCTGACACTAAGTTAATATGAGAGTATAATAAGGTTAAACTAATTTTAAATCAAGTTGGCACAAGCAGAATTTAAAGTCTATGATATGTAGACACTAGATAATGTAACCATTTATTTCTCTAAGTTCATTGATTTACTTTTAATTTATCAAAAAAGATAATACATAAATTTTTTTCATTTTTTTTAAGGAACAAATTAATTCTTAATTTTACAACATTTTGTAGCCAGAGCAACAAAGGTCTTCAGGCTAACACACAACATAATATTATAATTCAGAATATAGTAAAAGGCTATAGAGATAAAATTATTTGGGAATTTTAAAATCGAAATCAAGAACACTCTGTGAGAGGGACTTGTGCTTTTACCAAAATATAGTAGCTCACTTTAAAAGCATTTAATTATTATTTTTATATTCAAAGACAAATTTTTAATTAGTTATTTATTTTTATTACTAAAATTAATTATGCATTTCTGATATCCTGGAACTTTATTTAAAGTATACAATTTATTTTGCACTTCAGGTATTCGGACCAAATTCCTTTTTTGTAGTACATAAATGTTCAATATATTTTTTTTTTAATTTTTACATAATTTATGTGGTTTTTTCTATTTAACCAGTGTTTACACATAATTAAAGTTCATGTGCCAAGATTCAAGATCTATTTTTCTATTTGTATTTATATAGGTCAAAACAATGGCTTTTTGACCACTGTGCAAAGTATCGAAATATTAGAAAAAAAAAAATGAATTTCAGCAATAATACACAAAATTATTGATTATAAAAACAAACAAAGCTCTAAAAAAAAAATTGAGATAGTCAAACAATAATAACTATATATTGTAAAAAATATCTTTAATTTTGTAAAAAAAATAAAAGTTAAAAAATTTTTTTAAGAAAAGTTAAAAATTTTTTAAGGAAAATTAAAATTTTTTTTTAACGTTATTTAATTATTTAATTAAACAAAAATTATTTTGTGAAAAAATACAAATTTTTTTAAGAAAAAATTGAACAAGTCAAACAATAATAACTATACATTGTAAAAAATATCTTTAATTTTGTAAAAAAAAATAATAGCTAAAAAAATTTTTTACGAAGAAAAAAATTATTTTTTTAGTTAAAAATAAAAATTTTTTTTAATTAAAGCTATAATTTTTTATTTTCTTTTTTGGTAAAGGCTTAGAAAACGGATGCTATGTGGGCAAAGACATTAGATATAATATCATAAATAATATTAACAGAAGATAGAAACTCATCTTGAACTTATTATATGATAATTGAAAATTATTATAGATTTTTTAGTTAAGTCTTTATTTGCAGGGTGATAAATTAAAGTTATTGTGTCTAGTTTGATAGTTCGTGAGCAACTAACTTGGAAATTATAAGCTAGTAGAAACGTTAGGAACTAATAATAAAAGTAATAACAACACTAATTGGGTGCATCCATATTCTCCGAAAAAGTAAATTGTCTTCGTTTTCAGCTTCATATCTTTTACATTATATTTCAATTTTATTCACTAAATCTTAGGCGTATTCGTAATGTGGAGTTAAATTTTCTTAAAATACAGAGTTCAGGCTAAATTAATGAGCTTTTCTACTGTGTTATTAAACTATAATGAATACATATAATGGCATTCGAGTTATAAGAGGCGGGGAAAAAATTATTATATTATTTTAGCAAGCACATTTATTAAAATTAACCACGATTAAGTTATTTTAAACCACTAAGGACTATTTAGTCTAGGTGTGACCCCCACGGGGTCTACCGGTACAACCTAAGTTATTTTAATTGTAAGGGATATTTTTTTTTATGCAAGACATGAACCATTTTTTATGCCAAACATGAACCATGTTTGTATTTCAACGTATAGTATACCAAAAATTCGTTTAGAGTTGTGCATGCTATTTTCAATTATGAAAAAAAACTTTAATATAAATATCAATAAATATCTAACAAGTAATTTATAAAAAATTATTTTAGTTTAAATTACGCGGACTTATGAACCCATTTTGTTAATTCGTTTTGATTTCTCTTGCAATAAAGCAGTCGGATTCAAACCATATAAAAAATTCGATTTGGTCAAATCGGTAGCACTAAACATGTGGTTTCAAAACGAATCCGATTTGATCTATTTCAACAATCCAAAAAATGTAATGTTTTGTAATTGATTTAAGATACATTAAATATTTAAAAAGTCTGAATACATTCGTAATTTTATTATTTTCGTATCGAAGTGTTGGGTATAGTAATGACTTTTGCCTTACGAAGATACGATTTGAAATATGCGGTTTTTATATTGAATAAACAATAAAAAATGAAGCATATACAATTTTTTGCATTTAAAGATTCAAAGAATAGCAATTGTTCATTGGAACCAGCTTTAAAGGCACCAACACCAAAAATTATACAAAAAACTTATATTCCACAATTTTCGTACCATGTTCTGTTTTAGATCAATAATGACTTACAAGCTTTTGAAATCTAAAAACGTTTGAAAAATCATTATACCAATTGAAATGAGAGCATTCCAGCTTTGTCTTGAAGATATCAGATTTTCTGTCTGGTTTTCGAATTTGTTTGTCATCGCTTTAATGGGCTTCTTGCTCGTATACAAAATATTATTAATTGCTTACAATTTTAACGCCCAGCTGGCGCCTTTTATGAACTGATTAGCATGCTTTGAAAATTATATTAATTCTCTTAATTAACTTGCTGCACATTGACAAACGTTTTGCTGAGATATTGATACAACCATATACATACTAGTATATACTATATTGCGTATACGTATATATAAAGTTGAGTTTGGCTTTGTCGTGGCTGCTCGCCTTCTAATGCGATTACCACAAATACAATTACAATTGGCAACAATACAATTAGCAGCAATTATCGAATTGGATGCATAAATCCGT
Organism: Chymomyza fuscimana; assembly: GCA_949987675.1. Taxonomy (NCBI): domain Eukaryota; kingdom Metazoa; phylum Arthropoda; class Insecta; order Diptera; family Drosophilidae; genus Chymomyza; species Chymomyza fuscimana. The sequence continues at coordinate 6,076,020 of OX465089.1, forward strand.
AAAATGTTTATGTTGATTCGGCTATTTGCATTGACAACTCGACCGTATAAATTGTTCATTTTCATAATAATGCTTTGATGCAATTTACAATCGTTATCTGCGGCATTTTGGTATTGGGTGTTTAAATGTGTACCAACCTAAACAGCATTATACTTTAGATATCATATCAGTATATTATTTAAACAAAATTTTAACGTATTGTCCAATAGATTACTCTGAGCTGTGCTGCACGTTAAATTAATTAGATGGCTCTTTTTTGTGTACTGGTTAGTATCCATTATAATTTTTAATTTACAAGACTGACTATTTATTATTTATCCCAATAAACATTTCATCTCAAAAAATAACAATTGTGGATGTTGGATTACCTTTTTTTTATAATTTTTTTTTTATTCAGTATTTACTAGATAGTAGCTTTTCTTTTCTTTCTTGTTTTAAAATCACAATAAGTACAAGCTTCTTGTATAAAAAAAATGTGGTACAGTCGAGGCGGTGCCCGACAGTGGAATACCCTGTACCTTTTGTGTCAAAAAAATTTTTCCTGCATATTCCATCTAAGAACTTTCCAATTGGAATTTATTTTTTTTTTGGTGCAAAACGATATTTATACCTATAAGTTCCGTAAATTTGTACCGATTTTGATGAAAATCGAAAGTTACGTCAAAGAAGCTCTTTTAATTATATTGGGTAAGTTTCAAGTTGATATGTTAAGGGGTGTGGGAGAAAACACGGTAAATCGATTGCGGGGGGTGGGGGGACCGCATCGATAAAATTTGGATGTGGATTTGTTCATTAGAGCCACATGAATGAGCTTACCAAATTGTGATTCTAGGTCACTTGTAGCCATAATTGCGTAGAGTCAAATATTGTCGCAGTTTATTGGCAAGGGGAGGTGAAATTTACACATTTTTGACTATAACTTCTGTTGTATTTGTCCGATTTTGTTCATTTTTTACACATAGATGCATGTATCCACAACGCATCGCTCTGTTTCAAATGAAAATATTAAACGGTGTGGCTAAAAACCGCGAAAATCTACAGCGGGGGAACGGGGAAAGATATTGACATGATTCAACAAACTTCATCTGCTTAGGAAATATGCGCACCAGCAGGAAAAGTTCCGTGTCTCTAGCTCTTATAGTCTCCGAGATCTAGGCGTTCATACGGACGGACAGACGGACAGACGGACGGACGGACATGGCTCAATCGCTACCCGAGGTTATGATAATCATTTTGGTATAAAGGACTTGGGGTCTGCCACGCCTCCTTCTGTCCGTTACATACATTGCACAAATCTAGTATACCCTTTGTACCTATAGGTACAGGGTATAAAAGCAAACTAAACAGTGTTGCCCTATGAATTTGCGTTTACTATTTATTATTTATTGTGAGCAAAGTTGCAATTTTTAAAATTTGCTTAAAAGAAATTTTGAAATTTTTTCGAAGACTAAATAATATTTTTCAAAGCAAACAGTTGGAGTCTTGGAAGTTACTAGACCAACTTACCACCTGCATATACTGACTCAGGGATAAGATTAAACTAACAAATATCGCAATTGACATTCTAAAAGATACATATGTGTTCTTGGGCTATGTCTTAAAACTTGAAATTAAAAATTCGAATTTTCAGGAACTTCTTCTTGGAAAAATACACGTACTTTATCAAGGAGTTGATAGGGCAATTTAGGAAAAGCTAAGCTACAAATGTTTTTATTTTATTTCAGATGACCCTTTTTTTTTTTAATCTAACATACTTTGTGTCTGTGCGATGAATACGACAAAAAGATACCAGCAGCCGACAAAAATACTACATTTTGATAATATGCAAACACTGCTTGATACGGCAGTAATTAACAGACGCAGCCTCGTAACAAGTCATGAAACAAAACCATGTTGCCCATATATTGGCAATTGACATGTAGATGGCGCTACTAACAATAGATGGCGCCAGCAAGAACAAACAAAAAGTAAATAAAGGGTCATGAATAAACCACGCGTGAGTACTGTCAAGTTGCCATGTGTTTTTTATGCAGTTTTCATTGACATTTCATCATGGAAAAACTTACTCCCGAACAACGCTTACAAATCGTACAATTATATTACGAAAATTGGCGTTCTGTAAAGAGTGTTTTTCGCAGCTTTCTGCTATCAAAATAAGTTACTGCACATTAATGTTTTGTTTTTAGCAGGCAAACAGAAAAGCTGGTTTTTTTGCCGGCGCCATCTACATGTCAATTTTACAAAAAAAGGGCAGCAGTGCAACTGCGTACCAATGAGTAAAATTCTTGCCGCTCAGAATTTTGACAGTGTTTTTTTATACCCTGTACCTTATGGTACAAAGGGTATATTATTCTGTCTGTCCGTCCGTTCGTCTGTATGAAGGCCTAGATCTCAGAGATGGTATGAGCGAGAGCAACCAAACTTTTAGAGTTTATTATTATTATTCCATAGGAGACAAGTTTATTTTATTCTTTTGATATCGGGGTTACAATATATAGCACCCATAGGGGTGTTTCAGACGACCTCGAAAAAAACCAAAAGTTTTAGATGGATAATTCGTTTGTTTACGAAGATATCGGCATTCGAAAGTTTTTTAGAGATCCCCAGCACTGTACCAAATTTGATCAAAATCGGTTTCTACATCATATAGCCCCCATAGGACCAATCGGTCAAAAAAACGCGTAAAAATATCGTAACCAAATTTGGCAAAGAAATATCTTTTGGAGTTTGTTTACATTTGGATTTGATTACAATGTGGTGGTACAGGGTATCTCAAAGTCGTCCGCTGCCGACTTTAACGTACGCTATCTTTTATGTGAAGTATTGTTTTCTATCGGGCTATTTTACACTACTGCGTATTAACCTTTTATATTAAGTTTTGATTTTTCTGCGAACTAGCCTTGTTTCTGAAAAATTTAAATAAATATAAATGCATAATTTTGAAAAAATTCATTTTTTCATTGATTCCTTAATGTTTATCTAATTTAAAAAAAAATAATAACTAATGTTGCTTAAGAAAATTAAAAAAAAAAAAATTAATTTTATCATTCTAATTATTTTTTATTAAACACAAGCTACGTATTTTTCTAACTATATTAAAAAAAAAAATATGATGCTAAACAGGGGTAGCGGGTCGGATGTCCCGACTGTAAACGAATCAAATCAATTGACTTAAGAGAACAGTTTTTTTTTTATTAAAAATACTTTGGTAGCTTTGAGACCACATGTAATTTAATTTCATTATATACCATAAGTTGCATACCTATATACAGTGTACCAAAAAATTGTTCCACCCCTATTACAAAAAAAAACAATCAATAAACCATCTACTGAAAAGTAATATAAAGAACTATATATACCAATATTTATATGATTTTGGTTGAAGTTGTGTTTATAGTAGTGCTTTAACCAGTTGTGAATTGTAAGTGCTCAAAAATGAAACACTATATTTTACACTTATACCAATTTGAAAATAAGTATTGATGGATTTGTGCTGAACACGGTTTTTGTTGTTTTTTGTTTTTTAAAAATAGAGGCTTACGTCTGTAGTACATTAAAAACATACATAGTAGGTAGGTATGTATAGTATTGTATATAAACATAGCAAAGCATAAATAAATGTTAATGATCTGGTCTATATTTCAGACCTCAATTCAGACATTATGCACAAAATCGTAGAGACAAATATTCTACAAATTCGTAATAAGAAACCATGATCCAACATTTAGTAGGTCAATCCATGAAATATTCAATTTCTGTATGGTAGCTATATAAAATTTTGGATAAATTTTGATCAAAGTTTAGACAAATTTGAAAATTTTTTGTTAAAAATACATAAATTAAAATTAACCAACCAAATCAATAGTATATTTAAAAAGAAACTAGTTTAGGCAGTAGCAGCAAGAATGCAAGCAAATTTCAGCTTCAGCCGCTTAGAATTCACTATTGGTTTAAGCGGTTCTAAACGAGGGTTCATTTCTGCGAACACATCAAATTTTTAAAATTTTATTATACCCTGTACCTATGGGTACAAAGGGTATACTAGATTTGTGCAATGTATGTAACGGACAGAAGGAGGCGTGGCAGACCCCAAGTCCTTTATACCAAAATGATTATCATAACCTCGGGTAGCGATTGAGCCATGTCCGTCCGTCCGTCTGTCCGTCCGTATGAACGCCTAGATCTCGGAGACTATAAGAGCTAGAGACACGAAACTTTACCAGCTGGTGCGCATATTTCCTAAGCAGATGAAGTTTGTTGAATCATGTCAATATCTTTCCCCGTTCCCCCGCTGTAGATTTTCGCGGTTTTTAGCCACACCGTTTAATATTTTCATTTGAAATTTAACAGAGCGATGCGTTGTGAATACATGCATCTATGTGTAAAAAATTAACAAAATCGGACAAATACAACAGAAGTTATAGTCAAAAATGTGCAAATTTCATCTCCCCTTGCCAATAAACTGCGTCAATATTTGACTCTACGCAATTATGGCTACAAGTGACCTAGAATCACAATTTTTGGTAAGCTCATTCATGTGGCTCTAATGAACAAATCCACATCCAAATTTTATCGATGCGGTCCCCCCACCCCCCGCAATCGATTTACCGTGTTTTCTCCCACACCCCTTAACATATCAACCTGAAACTTACCCCGTATACTTTAAATAAGTTCTTTGTTGTAACATTCGAGTTTCATCAAAATGGGTAAAAATTTAGGAAACTTATAGGTATAAATATCGAATTTCACCAAAAAAAAAAATAAATTCCAATTGGAAAGTTCTTAGATGGAATATGCAGGAAACATTTTTTTGACACAAAAGGTACAGGGTATTCCACTGTCAGGCACCGCCTCGACTGTACCACATTTTTTTTTATTATATTTTTTTAGTTTTATTTTGAGTAGGAAAACGTCAACATTTGTATTGAAGCTGTTTCCTTCAAAAGCAATAATGAAAATTGTGTTGTAACTAAACTAAGGCACGTCATCCATTTTTGCTTTGAAAATTTCAGATGTTTATAGCTCTTTTAGTAACAATTTTCATTCAGTAGTGCAACACTTAAGAGCTGGATTTCATTTTAAACTGAGTGAACTAATTTGATTTGTTTATATTAACATTAATTAGCCAAAAGTTGAAGTACGCTACTTGATAAATTATCTGAGTACTCTTATCTCGAGTTAAATTCCATAACAAAGACGATTCATTTTCTTATTGCAGACAAATGTTAGTACAACACACATATGCACTAGTAGATATGTTGCGTACATGCATACACACTCCTCGACACTTAAATAGTGCAAGTTGATTTTATTTTCACAAGCTCATATTTTGCTATCTTCCAAAAATAGCTGCATAATAAATTTTAGGGTTTTATAAGTATTTTGAATAATTTAAATTGATTGGATTGTATCCAATATGCATAATAATATTTTTTATCTAAAGGTTAATAGAAATGAGTTCCAAATTTTTTTTGTAAACCAAAATATTGGATCATGGTTTCTTATCACGAATTTATAGAATATTTGTCTCTACCATTTTGTGGATAATATCTGAATTAGATCTGAAAAATAGGCCAAAACCGTAACATTTATTTATGCTTTACTATATGTCCTGTATATACATATAGATCTAAAAGGTGACGTTTTGAAAAATAAAAGAAATATATAAAGTCATTGACTTATCAAATTTTAAGGTTTCTGCTGCATTAATTACTAAACTATTTATTTTCAATTTTATTTCAATCAGTTACTTTAAATAAACTTCTGTATTTATTCACGTACCGAGAAGTGTACAAGTACATCGAAGTACTTACATCTAACCAATCCACTGACGTGTAAACGACAACAACAAGTGCCCACTTAGTAACTTACGGATACACATTTAATAAAAAAAATATACACCAACATTAGCAACAAGCTTAAAAAAAAAACAGAAATAAAAAAATGTTTGTTGTAACGTGTGCATTGTTGTTAATTAATTTCATTCAAATGTGGAGCGTCGTCGAATCGGTAAAATTTGTCAAGAGGCCGTGGCAGCGACGTTGGCAGCAGCAGCGACAGACGGCAGAGACCAGAAGCTGTGGCAGTCGCTCAGTTGGTCCATGGAACCAATACTTGTGTAGTGTCGTACACTTATTGACGTTGTTGATAAGTCCAGCAACAATGAATGAGTGAATGATGGAATGCATGCATGCTCGACTGAACGATTGATAGGACAAGTAGAAAAAGCAAAAGAGCGGCTGGCAGTGGCAGAGTGAGTCAAAGCAGAAGAGAGTGAACCGGACTGTTGCTTATTTAACGAATGACCAAATGAAAAAAAGAGAAAACAAAAACAATTACAGCCACAGCGATGACGGCAAATTCGACAAACTTGGCGAGTAATAAAATTGATGGCAGTCAGTGGCAAACGGTAAATTAATTGTTTGTTTGCGTGTGTGTGTGTGTGTGTGTTGGCATTTATACGATACTTTTTGTAGCTGCTAGATGCTGCCAATTTCTCGACCCTTTTCGAGCTAGTTGCTACCAACTTTAGCATATTTTGGTACAGACAACCCCTAGACTTGCTCTTTATTTGATAAATTGACTCTCTTTTGTCAGCTCTTGGCAGCAATTTGCACTTACTCTACAATTGTTGTTATGTACATTGTGTGCATGTGTGGGTACGTGCGCACACAGTTATGTTTGTATCTGACGCTTTGACTGACTTACTAAGTGACTGACAAGCAGGCACTGTATGTTTGGCTGGCGTCTTCTTGCTGTTTTGCCAATCTTGGGCATTATCGATTTTCTTTTGTTTATTTTATTTGTTCTTCTTCATTCATGTTGCCCCGTTTCGTATTGTTTAGTTGCTTCGTTTTGTTTATTTGCTCTCACTGCGGCTGTTGATAACGCATCCATTTATATTTGTATGTATATATGTGTTTGTATTTAGATATGAATTGGATTTATGGTTGTTTAAATATACACACGAACAAGTATATACTGATATTTGAGCTTAATTTGATGCTACAGCAGCTTCTGTACATAAAAACTTAATTTTGCTTTTATACGATCACTGCACATTTTTAGTTTCACTTATTGATTCATTGTTGGCATTAGGTAATTGCAATTAAGTTAAATATTGATATATTAATAGCCAGGGCCGTAGAGAGAAAATTCGGGCCCGGGGGAAAAATGTACCGGCCCCTCTATTACACCTTCAGCTTGAATCAAGACAGAACGACAATAATTACACCGGGCCCCTGAAGAAACTCCGTGACCGTGGGGGGGAGGGGATTCCCCCCTTTCCCACCCCCTCTCGTCAGGCCTGTTAATAACCAACAAGGAAATTTATAAGCCAACAGATACTACTGTGGCGCTTCTTTAAGTGTTATAGTACATTACCGTCAGAAAGTCTAAGACCAGAATACCGCCACTTTTTGCGAAAGTTATCAAAAGAAAAGTGTATCGACGAAAAAATGTTTGTTTTTTCCGTTCTTATTATGTGTAGGATGTAACCAATTGTAATATGATAATTATTCTTGATAACAGCAATAACACAGGTCCACATGGTTTAGTTGTTGAAAAGCTAAGGGTCCGAAGTAATTTGCTGCGTAGAATCCGAATCCGGGGTCAGAATTGGTTCATCACGTCAGGATTTTGAGATATTTGAGGTTATCTACCCGAAAAACTGCATAACTTCGAATAGCCATAACTTTGCGAAAAATATTCGTAACTGATCTCTTGAACTCTTAAAGTAAAGGGTAAGAGTGGTACTAAATGATGTAACTGGAGAGACAGGACAGGGACCCAGTACATAACCTCAAAGGTGGGAAAAAACGCTCTCGTGTTTTTGCTATTTGGCACATATTTCAACTGGTCTTAAACTTTCTGACGGTAGTGTATGTATAATGCTACGCACCGATTCTGTTTAAATGGGATCCTCAGACTAACCAGCATTTAAAAAAAGTTTCAAAAGTAATAACGTTTAGATTTTTTCGATTTCAGTGATGATAAAAAGTTTTTGTTTTTTATGAATTACCACATTCGTTATATTACAATTAAGTCCACTTTTAATAAATTTGCAGAACAACCTATCTATCTACCTATAACTATCAAATGTTAAATAAAGTATTTCTGATCAATAACTAAGTTTATGAAATAGTTGTATTTCTTTTAAGTGCTTCAATATCCCCTATAGCAAGTCAAAGATATAATTCAATCATGTTGAGGAGATTATTTGTTAATTTAAACTGCTTGGCTTATTGATCTCCCTCTTCTTTTGGACTTCTGCTTAGCAACTAGTTCTTGATAAATTTTGCAACCCTTGTAGTTGGCATCGTGATTTTGTTAACACATTCGGTAAGTGAGTTCTTGTCTTTTAGACAATCTGAAGCTATGTATCTTCAAACTGTTGGCATCGAAAGCAAGACAGGTACAAGACAGTTATTTGCCTGGGCGGCTCTACTTGGATTATAATGCAGTAATATTTCTATAGGCAGTTCGGTCGGGCCCTAAGCGGATTCCTTTCTACCGAAGAATATAAATATTTAAAAGCAAGAGTTATAAAGATTGAATTATCCTCAATTTTGGTCAAAGTTTATGCCTGTCGATGAATTCCCAGCTAAAAACGTTTGCAATAATTTAAACCCTTGTTAGCAAAAACGAGCCAAGGGCATTATTTTTTAGTTAGCTAGCCAAAACACTTCCCAACTTGTTTTAAATACTGAATTGTTAAATAATTACCTTTAATATTTTAAAAACACTTTTCAGATCTCTTAACGAGTGAGTCACAGGTTTAAATATGCAATCTGTTTCTTTACATTTAAGCGATAAACCGCAAATTGTTTACACTTTTGGCAAGAGATACGTCTAAACATTTGCAGTTGTTTACATTTCGGCAGCGCAGCGGGAGTAATGGCAGCAGCAGCAGCAACAAGAGCAACAACAATAAAAAAAGCATCCTCAGCAATGCTCTACAAAAACAATGCCAAAGCTAAGAGCAACGTGCGCTGCAATGCGTGGGCTGCTGTTCTCTCGCTGTCGCTCTTTTAGTAAAACACCAATTGGCAAGCCAAGAAACAAGAGAGAGAACGCATGGGGGCTGCGGCATGCTTGCGCTCTCTCAACACAGCAGCCGGAAAGTACGTCGTACAGAGAAAAGAGCGCACAATGCTGACTTCGCCAATTTGCAAGCAAATTAAAAGTTCTTGGTCGCCGAGCGCAGTTGTTGTTTGTAAAAGTTGTGAAAATGTCAAGGAGCTGCTAACAACGGCAGCAACGAGTGGCAGCAAGATTGTTAAAGAGCGGAATTGGATGCAGCAGCAGCAAACAATGTTAATAAAATAATAATTTATATTATTTATTTATGCATTTGCTTAAGAGCACAAATTTATACGCGATGCGCTTGTGTTGTTGTAATAGTAGTTGTTTTTGTTTGTTTGTTTGTTGTTGCTGTTGGTGTGGTAATTGTGCGCTGCTGCTGCGCTGCTCTCACGTCCGCCCGCTTATTGTGTACACACATGCACACGTACATTGGCGATTGTAGTGAGCGTGTGTGTGTGCGCGTGTGTGAGTGTTTGTGAATTTTGTGGTACATTTTCGCTCGCATCGTTTAGATTTTTGTGGTGGCAAATAGTTGTTGCAGGGCGTTCACACACAGCACAACTACAACCAACATACAAGTGGCAGCAACAGCAGCAGCATTTCTGAGTGGCGACAATAACAATAGCAGCAGTTCGCATTCGTCAGAACAAAACAACAACAACAACAGCAGCAGCAACAACAAAAACATTGAGACAGCCGCTTGCGTTGTTGTTAATTGAAATAAATTGAAATAAATTTTGCTTGCTGCTCATATTGTTAATAAATTCACAGCAACTGCAACAACAACAACAACAACAACAGCAAGCAGTACAACAACGAATCATAAACAACACGTCAAAAATTTGTGAGCAACAATTTGTTTAGTCGCTTCTGATGCGCCAAATGTTTTAGTACAAAACCAACTATTTAGCAAGTTAATTGAATTTGTTTTTTTTTTCGTAATAGTGTGTGTGAAATATTTTCATTTCATAAAAAATTTTTTATTTGCAAATTAAAAGACAAGTGCGTTGCGTGTGTGTGTATGTAGGTTGTGCACATTTTCTTTGTTGGCAACCGCAAAAACAACACAAAATAAAAAAATAAGACCCACAAAACTAACAAAAACAACAACCGGCAAATATTTCATACAGCGCGTATTTTTAGCTAAAGTGTAAAGTTGTGTGTGTGTGTGCGTGTGCACCACAATTGAACGCAATAAGCCTCTAGAAGTTTGGCATAAAATTAAAAATAAATGAAAAATTTAATGAAATAACAATACATGCAAGCAAAGGAATTTCGTATCTTTTGTACTTATCTGTGCTTATTACGTAAGCAGAGCAACAAAGAGAGAGAAACTACAACTCTATTAAATTGGTAAGAAATAAATATATAACTTGCTATGCAATTGTTATCGTTTGTTTTTCAACTATAACCCTATTTATAAAATAAATTTCGTCAATTAATTAGCATATTCTAATTTTGTATCTCCAAATGGCTATACCAATTTTAATGAATGTTCGATATATGTGTTTTCTTCTACCAAATTCCGATACATAACATATGTACATAAATCTTGTATTCCAAGATTTCATTTCACATAGTACCAAAAGCCTTAAGATTTAAAAAAGAGTGTAAACAAATAATAAACAACAATAAAATACAGGCGGGCAGGCTAGTTATGCTATGTTTGCACTGCCTTAAATTTTGATATTTTGCGAAATAGCGATCCGTACCAAAAGCTGTCACAAAAAGTCACTTTCGTAACAAAAAGTCACTAAATTTTTGTTCCACAAAATTCCACGAGAGCAATTGTATAAATATACTATATATTCAGGCTGTGTACCAATGGTCAGTTTATTAAAAGCAATTAATGGTTTAAATTGTAAATATAATCAAAAAAATACTGTCGTGATATTGTAAAGAAATTTAAACAGTTACCATATGTTGCCACTGTAAAATAAAATTATTTTTGAAGGGTCCACATTGTCGGGCAAAAATTTAGATGTGCCCAACTAACGACGTGAGCAATCCTAACAGAAATCCAGAAATACAGCAGTGCCAGAAGAAAAAGTTTTTTTGAGGAAAATTAAATTTTAAAACATAAAAGATTAAGTTGACTCTTCAAAAAATAACTTTAACAATTAAAAAAAAAAAAATTTACAAACATCTGTTTAATTTTCCATCGTACTACAAGCACCATACAAACTACTACTTTTACAACACAATTTTGGGCAGAAGTACCCTAATTTTCGTAGTTACGGTTCTGTTTTTTTTTTAAGTGCAGGCTGGACACCTCTGCAATTTGGCTTTTCTGCCCTTCTGCCTGACAATGTGAACACCATAAATGTTGTGTGAGACGCAGTGTAAACCCAGCATTACTAGTCGCATGTTTTTGTGAAATAAGAAACAAATACAAAAACAAAAAAACAATTGACTATTCATATCATTTTATTAAGTTACAATAACAAATTTACTTTTAATTGGAAACTTAACAACCAATGCGCCTTGCTTATCGCAAGCTGCAATAAATATTATTTATATTTTGTTGGAATTAAGACGATAGTGTGACGAGTGACAGATACCCTGTACGCATACGTAGAGGAGTATTTTTGATTTGTGGCATGTTGGTAACAACCAGCATAAGGCGTGGCAAATTTAAGTTTTCTTTTGCATTAACGTGTTGACTTGACTTGGGTAACGCAAATCTCCCCAAACATTTTGATGCAGATCACAAATTGTTTGGAGAAAAATGGATGCAGGGTAACCCAACTTCGACTATCACGCCGCCTTGACTGTTTCGAAATATTTTTTTTTCAGTAAAGAAAAAAAAGTGAATTTAAAGGAATTTTCAAGATATTTTGGCATTGATGATGTCCACGAACTTCAAGTACTTAAGATTCTAGTGATGTCATAGAAAATTGGGGACTGGGGAGTATCTCAAGTGCGGTCTCTCATCCTATATTTTGGTTAGCAATATTTATTCGGTGTTCCTGTAAGGTACAATTATTTTTTTTTTTATTATTAACTAATTAATTATTATTATTTGTAATTAAATATAGACATTTTTCTCATGAAAGCAGTACTACAGTATAGTATAGTACTGCAGCCTTGAGAACTGCGGAAATATCAATAACTTCATATAAAAAAAAATTCCCTTTTTTGGGATATTTTTTATTATATGAAGTTTTGACATTTCGTGCGGAATTTTTGCATGCTGCGTATGGCCTTTTAAAAATAAATATTATGTTAGATGTTTTTACAAGAATTTCTATGAAAACCAAATTAGCCTACATCATACTATTATTATCCATTTGGATTATAGACGGTTGGCTATAAATAAAAGAAAAAAGTTATTTTTTATTTTTAGACAAAAAACAAGTTGACAATTTTAAATATTTCTGAAACAGCTTACTTTTTTAGCACTTAAAAAAAATGTTAAACCAAATTTTTCATTCTTCAAAAGGTACAACAAGAGCACAATTAAAATAGCGCAAAGCATAGTACCAACAAAATCTTTTGGCTTGTTTAATTTCTACTATTTACATATATTTCACGCACATTCTATACAAAACAATGCTTAGCTATTGTTCAATAACTGCACTCAAACCAAAATTGTCAATAGCTTGCAGCAATTAAACATACTACTTTTGAGCCAAGTTCATTGAACTCTGTTCCCCTTTTACTTAAAGTATCATGAAGTGCAAATGGCTGTGACAGAACAAACCATCAATATGGTAACCTCAAACCCAAAATAGAATTCCAAGTTAGGCCGAAAAGTATGCAACAGAACCTTAACCATAACCATAACCCTAATGAGTGTAACTAATATTAACGATTTTCTCACTTCCGCAGCATCCAAACGGGTCAACACGCACGCACACAGAGACATAGCACACAAACACCAATACCAATGCACTAACACGGACATGCGCAGTGTGCTCTTTGGTAGTGGTAGTTGTGGTAGCAAACCACGCTAAAGAGAGAGTTACCAATTAACAAACAACCGTTAAGACATTTTAAGAGAGCGTTTGCTAAGAGCGCGCTGTACCATTATGGCCTTCTCACGTCACAACATTGAAAAGCGCAAACTCATCGAGCTAGTGCGCCTGAATCCCATACTATGGGACTGTCGCCTGCCGCATTACAAGAGATCCGACAAGAAAAAAGCCATCAAATGGAACGAGTTGGGACGTTTGTTCAATGTGAACGGAGAGCGAGTGCAGCGTACATTTACCTCTCTACGAGAGATATTTCGACGTGAGCTAAATCACGAGAAAATGCTGGGCAGCACGCGTTTCAAGTCCAAATGGGAGTACTACGATGCCATGGCTTTTCTCAAGGAGGTTATTAGGGAGCGCAAGTAAGTAACAGAGTTCGGTAAGCCGAATTGTGTCCGATTTCGATTTCACAAAAGCTGATGATTAAAATAGAGTACCACTTAGTAGATTAATTAAAGAAAATTTTAGCTTAGTTGCGATATTTATAAATTGCTTTAATAACTTTATTAAATATTTTTCTGTCATGTTTCTTCAGATCCCGTGAGCGCGTCAAGCACAGTCTAAGCATAGCTGAGTTGGGCACTCAGCCGAGTAGCAACAACAACAACCCCAACAACACCCCCAACAATAATAACAACAATACAAACAGCGTGGCACATGATGAGTACCAATACTTTGCGCCCAGTGATCCCAATAATCCCAACAATCAGTCGCAGCCCGACAAACACAATGAAGCCGTAGCTCTGAATATAAGCCAACTACCTGCTGCACTGCAGCAACAGGCACAGCATCTACAGGCGCTTCAGCTACAACCAGATGTAACGCTAACGACGCTACAAAAGCAACCCACTTCCAGTGCCACGCCGACGGCAGCCCCCAGCTCCACCGCAAATGCCAATCCTTCGCCCGCTCATGTGCTATCCAGCTCGCATTCCTGCAGCAGTTCACCTTCTATATACATAAAAGACGAGCCCGATTCGCATGATGAGTCAAATACGCCACATGGCAAGACGCGGCAACATTTGGCCACCATTAAACCACAGACCAAGCAACAATTGAAGGCGCGTCTACAAGTAGCCAAGAGTAGTCTGTTTGCTACGCCTCCGCCACATCTTATAATTAATGCCAATAATGAGCTTATCGATGCGGATGCTGGCGATTTGGATGACGACGATGATGTGGAATGGAGTGATGCTGACGAAGATCCTGTGCCGCCTGCTATAGACGTGGACATGCTGGGCAATAGTGGCAGACTGTCGCCTGGCAGCAGTTTGACTGAACCTCTGACGCGCCATCATGAGCCAACCGCTCGCGAGCTGCTCTACACAAAGTTTGGAGACTTTCTGGCAGCAAGACTGAATACTCTGCATGAGACTGTGGCCAATGAGTTGATGAATAAGATTCTGTTGCTGGTGGCGGAGAAGTAGTTTGGTAGATGGCCAAAAGGGATATGATCCGTTCGAGAAGTTGAAGAGGTGAGTGGTTGTTATCAAATAAGTTTTGGGGTTTTGTGAAAGGAATCATTATCTTCGGTTGTAGTTGTTTTAGTTAAACATATATAAAGTATGTTATATGTTGGAAATAATTTTGAGAGCTTTCTATGTGCCATTATCGTCAAACAATTTTGATTTTGAATTTTTTTTGCTAAACAATAAAATAAAAAGATAAAATGTTTCGAAATCTTGTATTAATATAATTTGATAATAATTCATTTTTATTTATACTATCTTAAAATTATATAAAATCATGCCGTTTCATATAAATATTATCAATATACAGGGTGGGCCATCTGTTGGTTTAGTTGTTAAACACTCATAATTCGGTGGATACTATGATATGTCAAGTTTAAAGCTACACAATTTTAGTCACGGATCATTTAAACACCCAACAACGCGTAAATGGATGGGAGAACCGTCAGATGAGTTTTCGTTCAAAATCATCTTCAGCGATGATGCCCATTTCCACTTCTTTGGTTACGTCAACAAGCAAAACTGCCGGATATAGGGAGCTGAAAACCCAAGGGAATATCACGAGAATCCATTTTAACCACAAAAAACCATTGTTTGGCTTGATCGTGTGATTTGAATCCGTTGGACTATTTCTTTGTACTTTTTTGAAAGGCAATATTGGACAATTGGACCCGTTTTACTGCATTGAGACTAAATCATTTTTATACCCTGTACCGTATGGTACAAAGGGTATATTGTGTTTGTGCAAGCCGAAAATGTATGTAACGTACAGAAGGAGAAGTCGGAGACCCCCCAAAGTTACCTAAAGTATGATCAGAGTGACTAGAGAAGTCGATATACCCATGTCCGTCTGTCCGTCTGTCCGTCTGTCCGTCTGACCGTCTGTCCGTCTATCCGTATGAACGCCTAGATCTCAGAGATGGTAAGAGCTAGAGCAACCAAACTTTCAGATAAGATCCCTTATTAATCCATAGGAGACAAGTTTATTTTATTTTTTTGATATCGGGACTACATTATATAGCTCCCATGGGGGTGTTTCAGACGACCTCGAAAAAAAGCAAAAGTTTTAGATGGATAATTCGTTTGCTTATAAAGAAATCATAACCAAATTTTGTAATCGGAAGTTTTTTAGAAACCCCCAGCACTGTACCAAATTTTATCAAAATCGGTTGACTATATCATATAGGTCCCATAGGATCGATCGGTCGAAAATTTGTTTTTTGTACAAAATTCGTTGTGTTTCGTTTGTTTGTGAAGATATTGTAACCAAATTTGGCATTAAGAAGTTTTTTAGAGCTCCCAAGCACTATACCAAATTTGATCAAAATCGGTTGACTATATCATATAGCTCCCATAGGACCAATCGGTCAAAAAATCGTGTTTTTTACAAAATTCGTTGTGTTTCGTTTGCTTGTGAAGATATTGTAACCAAATTTGGCATTAAGAAGTTTTTTAGAGTTTCCAAGCACTATACCAAATTTGATCAAAATCGGTTGACTATATTATATAGCTCCCATAGGGCCAATCGGTCAAAAAAACGTTTTTTGCACAAAATTCGTTGTGTGTCGTTTGTTTGTGCAGATATTGTAACCAAATTTGGCATTCAGAAGTTTTTTGGAGATCTTCAGCACTGTACCAAATTTTATCAAAATCGGTTGACTATATCATATAGCACCCATAGGGCCGATCGGTCGAAAAAAAGTTTTTGATTAAAAATTCGTCTGTTTTTGGTTGTTTATGAAGGTATCATAATCTAATTCAATCAAATGTCTTTTGGTGTTCTTAAGCAATTTACCGGATTTTATTGCAAGCTGTGGTACAGGGTATCCCAAAGTCGTCCGCGCCCGACTTTAACGTACGCCATCTTTTATATATAAATGAGTAGTTTCAAAGGCAGCCGCGGCGTCCATCTGTGCGATATTATTTTTCATACATAAACGAGTAGTTTCAAACTTGCATTTGGTATATACAATTGCTCAATTTTGTTCACAAATACATATACGAATAAAATGCAATTAACAAACAAACCAACTAATGTCCCACCCTATATATAGGAAAATGCTTTTTATGTAATTGCATCTGATTGCTACTTTTGGCTACTGATGCTTAAGTTTTGTCAGAGAAACTTGGTATTTTCTCTGTATTTTACTTAAATGTGCTTATTTACCAAAAATATAAAATACATACGCTACAATATATACACTGAAAAAAAAATTACTTTAAAAAAAACATTCTTAGCAAATATTGCTTATACAGAAAGCATCTTCATAACGTACTTAAATGAAGAATTGCTTTTTTTTTATATTTATCTCAGTGTATTATTTATTGCGTTTATACAAGATACCATTTAAGCAAAAACTTTGGCTGTGGATTTGACAATGTTTCGCATTTATCGACCAAGTTTTTGTGTTAAGCCAAAAGTTTATGAACTAGTTTATGTGAAAAATTTATTATTTGACCAATTTATATGGACTATTGTATTATTATTTGTGCCAGGGGCCACCACAAGACATAAATACAAAACATATTTAAATTGTGCCCAACACAAATGCCAAGACCATAAAAAAAAGTTGAATATCCGAGTGTTGAAGTGACCCCAACAGACATCCAGACAAAACTTGGAGATTCGGAAAGCATTATACGCATAAATAAAACGCCTAAAACTATGCAACATGACAACAGCCAAGAGCCAAGGGCCAACAGTTAACGTCCAAACGCCAATGCGTACAATGGCCGAAACCGAAAATTACTTACGTTAAGTGGGACTGTGACGGCTTTGATATACTCTTTATTATTTTTTGTGGCTTCGCAACTGCAGATGAGGCTGAGCCGTTTTGTTGTCAAAATGTCAACATTATTTTGTTTATTAGGCACACATAAGGCTACATACAAAAATTTTAACAAGTTTAGCTATACTATGTCAGGCAGAAATGCATAAGTGCCTGACTAACGACGTGAGCAACTCTAAAAACGATGCAAAAGTGCCAGACTAACAACGTAAGCAACAACTATTAGTTGCTAACAAGTATCCTATAGATTGCTGTTTTTGCTCCGAAATATTTTTGTGAGATAAGTGTCATTTTAAAGCATAAAACATTACGTTTTTGATATTTTTCGGTACAATTTGCTTATCTTACACTGCAAAAAAATAATAACAAAAAATAATAACAAAAAAACGGTCGTTTATAAAAAGCTGTGTTTGTTTTCTATAAGATTAAAAGTCAGTTCGGGCAGAAGTGCCCTACTTTTTTTTTTTTTTTTTTAATTATATTCTATAATGTAAATAATCAAAAAAACATATAATTTTAAAATCGCAATTTTCAAATCTTTATAATCAAGGGTTTAGCTCGGGCAGAAATATAGAAATTTGAATACACTAAGTTCAATTTTGATTTTCGCCTAAAAATGCGTACAAAGCGAATTAAAAATCACGATGGGGTAAAGGAGCTTACTTAGGGATCCCTCGGATAAGTCTTAATTGTCTCCGATATCTGGACTTTTTATTTTACTTCATAGTGTCGAAAATATTTTTTCACCCTGTAACAAATAATTGAACCAACTTAATATACCCTTTGACTTCATGAGTAAGGGTTATAAAAATCAAATTGAAGTACAGCAGGCCAACAAGAAGAAGAGTGTCTGAAAACTGGCGGCAACTATTTGGCCACTTTGTACACTGACAAGCGCTGCAAAGTATGCAATGGAAAAAAGAGGATATATGTATATTTTTTTTGGTTTATGGGTGGTGGTTCAAAATCTTCAAATAAACTTTAACTTGCAGGCCTATGGGCATCACTTGTCATTGTTTTTGTTGTTGTTGTTGCTGTGGTTGTTGGCGTTGCCAGTCAAGTGCAAATTTGTTTGCAAGCAGCTGCCTTGTTTGTGGAACTTGTCTGCGCTCGTATGTGTAAGCTTGTGTAACTGTGTGTGACTGTGTGTATCTGTGAGCGTCTGTATTTACGATTTTGTAATATTTATGCAGCGACGCCTTTTGGTTTGCCGCTCAGATTTGGACGCAATGCCGCCGAGTACTCCCTACGCTATCTATGGCATAGTTGCTTTACGATCTAGCGCTGTGACTATGTGTCGTTTCGGCCGGGAGGTGGCGCCACTTGATACAGCATGCACAGTGGCTGGCATAGCTGTTAGTTTATGGCAGAGTTCGCAGCAAGTTTGTAAGCACTTACAACATTATAAACTTGCTGTAAATTATAATTTTTTATGGCTAACTGATTTAATGTCAGCACATAATTTTGTGACTCAGTATGTGATAATGCTATTAACTTGATGCTAGCTGGGTAGTCAGTTAGATAGATAGCTTTAATAACATTGTGTTACTATTTTGGAACAATTCTGGGATGTGTGAAAAATTTATTTTTTAGAAAAAACAGAATTAGTAAGAGCTTGTTATAAGCTCAAAATATAAATACGCTGTTGAATAAAAATCTTGATGAGAATGCTAAACCTTTTAGTGATTTTTTATTACTCAAGCAAAAAATTATTTTTAACACAGCATTTTTTTTATTTTTAATTTTTTTTAAGCATTATGGATAAACAAATTATTTATTTATTATTTATTTGATTGCCTGATTATAATTATGAAGTCATTATCATTATCTTAAGTTTTGTACACTAAGCTCCAAAATTGTCCGCAGGAAGGAGCTGAAAAATATAGAAATCCGAAATTGAAAAAAATTGATTTATTTATTTCTAGAATTAAAAGTAAAGGTTTTCCTTTTTTTCAATTCTTTACATATTTATTGCATCTCCACTTTCTTAATTATTCTTATGTTAAACGGCCCTAAAAAGATGTATAAGAAGTTAATTCTAAATTATAAAAGGTCTGTATTCAGAGCAACGTAGGCCTTCAAGCTGAACTAAAAAAAAAATAAAAATAAAAAAAATTCCGATAAAAATTATTTTTCCTCTTAAAAGCTTAAAAAATGTGGAAACTAAGGTTCCCGAAACCAACTCGACGAATAGCTCGAAATTTTGAATTTGCTTTCTTCTAAAAAGCAACCACGGTACTGTACCCCAAAAAAATCAAGTATGCGCCAAGTTGCATGCGTTTAACTGGAAGTGTGTGGGCTTGGGAAATGGCTTGGCATGCGGAAGTTACAGTAAATAAATTCAACATTTTCTTGTGCAGATAAATAAAACTTCACTCTTAAATTCATTTAATTTTTAGATTTCCGTCACAATGAGTTCTAATAAACCAATAGTTTACTTAGCAAAGCTTTTTTAAAGCCTACTTACAGCCCGTTTCTGAGCTCTCTTCTGCTCAGTCTAATTTCATCTGCAGTTAATGTTTACAATAGTCGACAAAGTTTAATGGATTTTGGCAACTGATTTGGGCTTAATACTCCAGTCTTTGTGTCTATATGTGCCTGATTTTTTTTTTTTTTTGTTTTTGCTCGTAACTTTCAAATCAGTGTAGAGTGCATTTTAAGAGCTGAATTTCTGTTTTCCATACAAGCTACCCCCCTAAATCATCAGCCTATGCCAAAGTTATAGGATAACTTTTTTTTTTTTTTAGTATTATTTGCTTTTTGGTCTGGTTTGTTGGGCTTGCTTGTTTCCATTATAAAAACGCATTTATTTGATTAATACTTTTTGCTCTGACGCGTTGCCGCTCTTTACTACCCTTTACCACGCTTTTCCAATGTTTATTTTCTAAAATCGCATAAAACGTTTTAAAATATTTGAAAACTTTGGCTTTTTTGGTATTTGTTTATTTTATATGTTTGTATGTGCATAAGTTGGCTTTGCCTTTATATTGACTTTTACACTTACATCTAGATGACGTTCAGCCATTTTTCTGCTCTCTGCTTTTTGGCTGCCGAACTTTTTAACTATTTGTGTGATTATCTAGTAACAATGTTTACAAACTGGCAAACCAAAATACAATTTTTAAAAGTTTATTTTTTATATAGTATGTATGCATTTTGAACGAGTCGAGTTTTTAGCCAAAGTGCTATTGACTGTACCTTTTTGATAGTTTTATGCTAGTATATAAACTAAAAGTGCTTCGTTTGTGTTTAAATTTAAATTACAACGATTTCCGGAAGCAAGTTTTAAATAAGAGTAGAAAATAGTTTTCAAAATGAATTGAGCTGTACAGCTAGATATTATAGGCCTTGCTTGCAACATGCAGCATAATCTAAACCAATACTTTTGGTTAGGCAGCACTGGAAAATGGAATATTTTAACTGTCTTAAGAACTCATTTAAGCTATTCTTATTTGCCAGAAGGTAAAGCTTCAATTTGATACAATTTTCTTCATACAACTAATTAAATTTATTTGCACTGCTTAACAAAAATATATAATTTTAATTAATTTGAATGCATTAAGAATTTATTAAATTTATAATCTTAAGATGGCTAGCATATATGAAATACTCAAACAACCATAAACTAAATAGCCTTTCAGTCGTAACAAAATCTGTGCGTACAACATGGCGTATGCGCATCAACCTAATCACTTATACACAAAAGCATTGAAATAAGGCTTACACCAGGCAACTCAATGTCCGTTTCCATAACTTGCAACAAATACAATTACTTACTAAGGATAATGCCTTTAACCGAGGCCCTGGCATATTATACTAAAATGAGCGTCCGGTTGCAGTTGGCTATACAAAAGACCAGGTTGGTTAAGCGCCTTTGAACAGTATCAATATTGGCAGCTGCTATTAGTATGGTATTTTATACAGCACACAAACTCATATATACATACTATACCTATATATATATATGTTTGGATGTACTGCGCACATTTATGTATTGGAATAGGAGTCTCTTGGGCCCTTCTGAATTTTTAATGAGCTCATGCAACTTGGCAACGCAGCATCAGACGCCGCTCTCTGTGCTGCTTGCAGCTTCCGCTCATGATGAGAAAGACACCAGTGTTGACTGTCGATGCACAGTGGTTGAAATGTTATTGTACTTGTGTTTAATTAAATTGAAGCGGCGGTAGTTTTTTTTTTAATATTTTTTTTTTTATTTTATGCAAAGACATTGCTTGCTTTTTATTGTTATCTAGTAAAATTTTGCCATTGGGGTTTTAGTCAATTCTGATTTTTTGCAAAACCCGAATTTAATTCCCGATTTGAACCTAGGTTTACTGATCTTTTTGATTTAAAACACGGACCCAGACTGGAACTCTTTCTTTCCAAAATGTTAGTGCTGGCTTAGGCTATTCGAAAAAACTTAGTGTTTTAAACCAAAATTAGATTAAAAATTATTGAGACTTAATAAATTTAAATTATGTATAATATTAAAAAATCTTATTGACATAAGTAAAAGAATATTTAGTTATTTTAACTTTATAGTTGATACTGATCGGACTTACTGTTTTGTCGATTCTACGATTTTTATTGAAATTGCACTTTTTAATAATTTAAAAATCGTTAGTTAAGCAAAGTTAATATTTGTTTATTTAACTACAAAATAAATCAGTTTTTTTTCATCATATTAAATATTATAAAAAATTATTATAATTTTTAACATCTATTGATTTTTGACATTGTTCTATCAAACAGATTTGATTTATATTTATATATTTATTTATATAAAAATTTATTTTAATTTTTGACATCTATTGACAAAAAAAAAATTTGTTTTCATACTTTTTTAAAAAAAAAAATTAAATAAGGTACATATTTGTATTTATTTTATTTTTTTTAACATTGTTGCACCAAATCGATTTCATTAATATTTACACCAAATAAAGAACGTATAAAAACACGTGTAACATACTTAAAAAAAAAATTAAAAATTTTAATTAAATTTTAATTTTTTTTTTTTTTTTATAATAAAAATGTTATATTTAAAAAAAAAAAAAAAATTTCATTATTTTTTATTTTAAGAAAAAATGTTTTTAAAAAAAAATTAAATATTTTTTTTTTTAAGAGCTCTGTTGCCAAATTGGAACATAAATATCAAGTAGTTTAGTCATAAAAATTAAATAAAATAAATAAAAAAAATTAAAAATAAATTTAAACGCGTTACGTTTAAAAACTGAAATTTTGCGAAATATTTTTTTTTGCCCTATGAATCGAACTGCATTATTAGTGGTCAAAAATCAATGGGGATATTTTCCAGTACCCCATCCAGCTAGACCCTTTACCGGAAAGCATATTTGCATGTTATAAATTTTTTTTTTTATTTTTTTTTTAAATGATACTTGATATTATATTTTTAATTATGTGCATTTCTTATATCGATATCTTCTAAAGATCCAAAACATTGTCAACGAACCCTTAATCAGACGATTTTTTTTTGCCAACCTATCTCGTAAATCGAAACATTTTTGGCTCAGGCAGTATAGAACCCCCTTGGCGCCATTGTCAGCATATATTGTCTCATATTAAAAGTATAGGGGGAAAAAGTCTAAAATTCGAAATAAGTCTAATTTTGAGGACCCCCAACTGCGGAAAAACCAATTCTAGTACAGTAGATATTTCAAAATTTTCTTTGTCGTATTACAATTGTTTTTAATGTTACTTACATTTGCAATATAATTTTAATACCATGCGACTATTAAATTCATCCACTGTGCGATATCGACTTTGTAACGCTTCCGTTTGCGATTGGAAATTTGCCAATGGGTAGGTTAATTTGTGCGCAAGGTAAAGAAAACGTAAAGGAAACGGAAACGCTCACACACACACACACACGCGCGTGGCATATGTATATGTATAGATGCTGCCGATTTTAGCACCAACATTAATAGCCGCAGGACATGTCAAAAGAATTGATGATGCGTCCTTACTCATCATGCGACGAACTGGCAGTATCAAAGTCCCACGTACTTACCCCAGACGTGCGCTGCAATCATAAAAATTCTTCCAATCGAACCAAAATGAACCAAACCAAAACCAAAGGCAATAAAGTCGCCGTTGCAACTAGTTTTAGATATTGATGCCACCAATAGAGGCGGCTCCACGGCCAGCGATTAATTTTAGTTACTTATTGTGTGGCAACTCTGTCGCGTCTCTGTCACTATCGGTGTCTGCGTCTTGTTTCTCGTCTTTATCGCTGTCTGCAACGCGCCATGAATATATTGCATATCAATCAGGCGTAAAAATGGCGACAGCTGGCGCCATATTGTTATGCAATGTCCGACTCTAAAACTAGCTGCAAATCTTCTTTCCATTCCGTCTTATTTCAAAAAAAAAAAAACTTTAATAATTGCAAAACTTATGACAGCTTTAAAAAATGTCTCTGTATGTGTGTGATTGTGTGTGTGTTTTTTGTGCTTTTGATTGACAAAATTTACCTTGCAGATATTTTGATAACAGTGCAACAAAATCAACACAACTTGCTGCGAATTCTTTGTAAATTAATAATTTTAACAGCCGCTTTGCTGAGTTTTTTCAACTCAAAAGTCTAAGAAGCAAAAGTTTTGGCCAAGTTGTTTAAGTTTTCCGTTTAAAGTGCTCATCATTAGCTCAAGTTGTTTTAAACTTTTTCTTTTTTTGCAGCCGAGCTAAAATGCTTTGACAATCAGAAAGATTTTGCTGTGTCTTGATTTTTAGTTAGTTAATTCTTTTTTTTGGAATAAATCTTTAAATTACTTTATGCGCTAATTAAAAGGTGCTGTTGGTAGTAAATTTTCAGGATTTATGGGAACGAGTTCCAACTAATGAGCATGAGGGATTGTCGGCAAAGTTATGATAAGGTAGAGTTGTTGCTGCAGCAGTTTTTTCAAAATAAAGCTCTGACAGTCATGTCCACAATATTACCTGAATCCTTGTAAGCCTCTATTAGTATAGTAGGC
Source organism: Chymomyza fuscimana (assembly GCA_949987675.1). Classification (NCBI taxonomy): domain Eukaryota; kingdom Metazoa; phylum Arthropoda; class Insecta; order Diptera; family Drosophilidae; genus Chymomyza; species Chymomyza fuscimana. Next base: position 6,100,331 of record OX465089.1, read on the forward strand.
AAGGTATTAAGTCCGAAATAAATTAGGTCTCAGAAATTTTATATTCATTAAAATATTAGACAAATACTCAAGATATTATAGCTTAAGGTTAACGAAAAAATTGTACCTTTTGTTTATCAGTTGAAATTTTTCGAAATCTGCTGAAAACTCAGAGCAAATTTTTTGGTTTAGAACGTTACGAGAAATTGCTATGGCATTTGTTTGCATTGGCTCATATTTCTATCTGTTTTTAAAAAAGTTTTTCAATGACTGTCTATTTATTACTACTTCTCTTTTCTGATAACCCTTCCCATATCAAAATGCAGTTCTCATGAGATACAAAGAGTTTTCAATTGAGCATACAACTGATGCTTGTTAACAAAATTTTCATATAATTTGGAGAATTTGAATTTAAGAAATTGTTCCATAAGAATTTTGATGGGCTCTTAAAGAGCAGTGGAAATTTTATATTAACTTTTATCAGCTATGGTTTTTTAAAGAAATATTTGAAAAAGAAACTCAAGACAAACGTTGTAGAATTCCTGCCACACCTCCTTTAAAGTCAGATCTATAATTTTTCTGGGCTTACATGCGCAAATTTTTCATTATAAGTGTTATTTTAACCACTTTTAGTAACTAAGCCATAAAATCCGAGTACAAAAATTGCAGTAGTAAAGTCGAGCATCTTACACTGCGACACGTCGTACCCTTTATCCTTTTCACACAAAAAATAATTCATGTATACCTTAGGGTGGAAACTGGAACTAACTCCCTTAGCCCATAATATGAAGAGTTTGTTGGTTTTTTTTTGTCATTTGGCAACCTCCGACTACAACTCGATATTTGATCAAAAAAATGTTTATAAACTTCTTTATTTATTTTATAATAAAATATAATTCCTCCAGATTTACGGAAATTGAATTTCTGTCTAAAAGTTGAATATTAAAAAGTGCCCTCGAGTGTGCAATTAATAGTAGTGTTGTGTAAACATGACTCACTTTGATGAGTTAGCTCAGTTGCTCATTTTGAAGTGAGTGAGCAGTCTTGCTCAGTTGCTCACTTGCTCAGTTGCTCACTCAGTGAGCAGTCTTGCTCAGTTGCTCACTACTCACTTGCTCAATACTCACTTGCTCAGTACTCACTTGCTCCCTACTCACTTGCTCTGTCGCGTGAAGTGGCCACATTCATTTTTGTTTTCAAACGAACAGAATACAAAATTTGTCTTATAATTTAATTTAAAAGGTAAAGTTTTTCAATGACTTTTATAATAAGAAAATGTTGATTTTCGCTGGTGCAATATGTGTCGTTCTGGAACCTTACAAGGAAAATTTTTTAATTCAATTATAAGACAAATTTTGTATTCTGTTCGTTTGAAAGCAAAAATGAATGTGGCAACTTCACGCCACAGAGCAAGTGAGTAGTGAGTACTGAGCAAGTGAGTAGTGAGTACTGAGCAAGTGAGTAGTGAGTACTGAGCAAGTGAGTAGTGAGCAAGTGAGTACTGAGCAAGTGAGTAGTGAGCAACTGAGCCAGAAAGAACAACTTTACTGAGTTGACTCACTTGCTCACTTTAGTGAGTTGCTCATTTTTGCTCACTCACTCATGAGCAACCCAACACTAATTAATAGTAACGAGACTTTTTACGTATACGTAATGTAGCCCTATATGGACTGTAAAAGAAGGCATTGCCAGATCGTTTAAAAATGTTGTTTAATTATTATGTGAAGTCTATCATATTTCAGCTTAGTAAAAACATTTTCGAAAAATTGCCCAATTTAGCACTGTAATAATAATTTATTATATTTTTTTTTATTTTAAATTTAGAACTAGACAACTTAAATTTGTTTATCAAGCACAATATGAAAATCAAAAATTCTCTTTCCTAAACAAAAGCAAACAATGGCAGCTCATTTTTTCAACGAATCCACTCGACTTTAAGCCCATAAATCAGAAAGCCCTAAAAACGCATTAACAAAATTAAAACGCCCCTTGAGAAATGGGAAATGTTGCGCTTGATATAAAAATTGAATGCACGAGGCAAACCTAACAAAAACAAAAGACAAATAGAAGCAACAATTGAAAATTTTATAAAATATTAAAAATAAACAAAAGTAAAAACAAAATACTTGTGCCTTGTATTTTGCTATATCAATAATAACAAAGTAAATAACCAGGGAAAAACCTCCCCAAAAAAAAGGAAGAATATAAATATTTAACTAGCACTCAACAAGAGAGTTAGAAAATTATTATAGCCTATTGTTGGGCGCTGTTGCCAAATGCTATTTGTAAATTATCTTTCTGCCAGCACATTTAAGCCTTTTCACAAGTATTCTTTGCATTTCATTAGGGAAATGGGAAATGGAAATTGGAAAATGCATAAACAGTTTGGCTCTTACCTGCTGCCTGCAACAGAAAACCTATTTTGGCTGTAAAGAGCTTTCGACTGTGTATGTTTAAATTTTTAAATGCAAAACACTTCAGCGCTTGCAATCATTCGTCTGAGTTTCAATTTTGATTGAAAACTTGGACAAATGTTTCGCAAACTTAATGTAATTAGTCTAGCCGACTCTTGACTTGGAGTTCTAGACTTTTCAAAGACCCACTATGCTGGCACTTTTTAGTGGTAATTAATTTCTAGTTTGGCAAAATATCTCTTGAATAAACAATTTGACCAGCAAATGTTCTGAAATATTGTATCTAATGGTTTGTGTTTACATTCTGTGGAAAGCTCCTTGGTTTGTCTCGACCATTTAAATTGAAAATGAATCGTGCAATTTATATTTTTGTTTGTGATTTATATGCATGTGTTTCGGTTAACATGCTTTTATTCGTTTTGTCCAAAAAAACCACAAAAAGTTAAAACACTATTGCTAGTGGCTTTTATGGCAATCAACTTTTGTGGCAGCAAAATATACAATTATTTACTTATTTTATGGCTTATGATTTTGCTCTAAGTATTCTATATATGTGTGTGCTAAATTTTTATGTTATGACTGTAATATTTTTGTTGGTTGTTTGAAAATGTTTGAAATGATGAAATGTGAGCTCAAGTATTTTATAATAAAATATTTTGACGTGTGTTTCAGAATGATTGACATTTTCAAAAACACTAAGTGTTTATTTGGTCATTGACACAAAAAAAAAATGCTTGAAATTATTACTATTATTATTTGTATTTTTATTTGAAATTTAATGAAAAGCCAAAGGCACCTACTCTAAAATTATCCCTTTTCTAATAATAATAAAAAAAAACAAAATGTGGTACAGTCGAGGCGGTGCCCGACAGTGGAATACCCTGTACCTTTTGTGTCAAAAAAATTTTTCCTGCATATTCCATCTAAGAACTTTCCAATTGGAATTTATTTTTTTTTTGGTGCAAAACGATATTTATAAACGATATAAGTTCCGTAAATTTGTACCGATTTTGATGAAAATCGAAAGTTACGTCAAAGAAGCTATTTTAATTATATTGGGTAAGTTTCAAGTTGATATGTTAGGGGGTGTGGGAGAAAACACGGTAAATTGATTGCGGGGGGTGGGGGGACCGCATCGATAAAATTTGGATGTGGATTTGTTCATTAGAGGCACATGAATGAGCTTTCCTAAAATTGTGATTCTAGGTCACTTGTAGCCATAATTGCGTAGAGTCAAATATTGACGCAGTTTATTGGCAAGGGGAGATGAAATTTGCACATTTTTGACTATAACTTCTGTTGTATTTGTCCGATTTTGTTCATTTTTTACACATAGATGCATGTATCCACAACGCATCGCTCTGTTAAATTTCAAATGAAAATATTAAACGGTGTGGCTAAAAACCGCGAAAATCTACAGCGGGGGAACGGGGAAAGATATTGACATGATTCAACAAACTTCATCTGCTTAGGAAATATGTGCACCAGCAGGAAAAGTTCCGTATCTCTAGCTCTTATAGTCTCCGAGATCTAGGCGTTCATACGGACGGACAGACGGACAGATGGACAGACGGACAGACGGACGGACGGACATGGCTCAATCGCTACCCGAGGTTATGATAAGCATTTTGGTATAAAGGACTTGGGGTCTGCCACGCCTCCTTCTGTCCGTTACATACATTGCACAAATCTAGTACACCCTTTGTACCTATAGGTACAGGGTATAATTAAATGCTTCGAATCTAAAGTAATTAAGGTCACATCAGCTCAAGGTAGCCATCTAGGCCTTTATTATTTTTTATTGCCTAAACCGCATGCTCCTTATTTTCCTTTTCATAGCTTTTTATATTCTTTGTTAATTCAAATTTTTTTTTGTTTTCTTATTCTGAAATAGAGCACCTCTCGTTTACCCCCACATTATCTGTCAAATAATAAAGAAATTGCGGTGGAACAAGAAACCAAATAGAATTTTGTATTTCTTGTCCAATTTAAAAGCTGCGTTTTCAAAAACTTGTATTATCAAATTGTTTTTATTTCTTTAAAAAAGAGACAAGCATATAATTATTTCAAAAAAAAAAAGATTCTAAAAGATTGCATTCAAAAGTGCATCAATTCTGACCCGGTTTCGTCTCACAGAGATACTCGTATGTCTTAAGAATTACGTTGGCAACTGATTGCTGTTATATTTATAAAGACGCTAGACTTTTGTATGCAAAGTCTGCTCTATTGAAACTATGACCTTAAAAAGTTCTTACATTAAGCATTAACGAGGAAAATGCTGCATACTTCAAGGCGCCAAACACTAGAAAATGCAGCTAAGTCTATGCATAAGTAACATGTCACTAAATGCGTTTAAAAGCAAAAACAGGGACACATTACCACATCATTATGAGACCGCAGGGATCAACTGACCCCGCCGCACGCACACACGTTAAAAGTTAAAGTGAGAGAGAGAGAGAGAGTGTGTTGCGTTACACTTGCCACTTGCCACTGATGAGGCACAGACGAGGCAAGCAATAACAACAACGTTGACAGCACAGTGCCTGCCACTGAAGCAGACTGCGTAAAACCAAAGAGCGAACAAAATGGCACCGCAACGCAGCGGAAATACGCAAACGGCAGAGAGCGTGAGAGTGTGATAGAGAGAGAGAGAGTGAGGCAGAGTTGTTGCACCAAAGCGTCATTAAGTCAATTTGTGAGGCAAAGCGCAACTTAATGTGCAACATGGGAGCAGTGAACAATGGCAACTCAGTCTGGTCTCGGTGCGGTCAACATGGACACACCAATTATCCAAATGCTAACACACCAAAGCCAAAAATCGAAAGACACTGTACAGCAAAAAAAAAAACAAAAAAAATAGACGTATTGCGTCGAGCTTGTTTGACTGCAACATGGGATACCCTTTACCCTTTTTGTAGAAAAAATAATTCATGTATATAGGCGCAGATCCAGGATTGGGTCTAAGGGCGGTTTTTCACTTTGCAGTGTATATATATCAGAACTTTTCCGCCACTGTATGTAAACCTTGAAGTGGGAACTTTATAACTAACGCCCTTAGAGTCATAACGGGTACAGGGTCCTTCATTAGAGGAATTTTAAATATGATTATAAAATGTGGCAACCCTGTAATATTTTTGAGCTTATACTCAGTCCTATTTAAGGCCCATACGCTGCATGCAAAAATTCCACACGAAATGTCAAAACTTCATATAAAAAAAAAATTCCCTTTTTTGGGAGTTTTGAGTTTAAGTTTTCATCATATTTAAGGCCCAAACGCAGCATGTAAAAATTCCGCACGAAATGTCAAAACTTCATATAAAAAAAAAAATTCCCTTTTTTGGGAGTTTTGAGTTTAAGTTTTCCCAAAAAAGGGAATTTTTTTTTTTATATGAAGTTTTGACATTTTGTGCGGAATTTTTACATGCTGCGTTTGGGCCTTAAATATGACAGTATAAGCTCAAAAATATTACAGGGTTGCCATATTTTATAATCAGAGCTGTTAGCTGTCGCAGGGCGAAATTATTGAAAGACTTTATTTTTTCTAATTAAGAAGTTAACTTTTAATAGGACAAGAAATATTTATGGGTACCTTAATTTTCATAAATTTTAAATGATATAAAAAGTACTTTTTAAATTACTACTGCCTAATGGGCTAAATAGACAAATTATTGAGAAATAAAGTTGAGATTTTCAAAAGCCAATGAGTTTAAACTAAAAATATTTTCTTAAATCCTACTTTACAATATTTCAATAAATAAAAGCAACGTGATGACAACCATGATATTTTTTAAACCATGATATTAATAACCATCTAAATGCTTTAATTGTGAGTTATTTTTATGCTTTCCTTAGAACAAGATAACTGAAGCGAAATACAAGAGTTCTGCTGAGTAAAAACTACTAGCTTTCGTTCAATATGGAATTATGTCAATATACATTTTTTGAAGTGTAAACTTTAACATGTTATTATGCTCCGTATAATTTTTTTTGAATTTTGGTAGAGTTTAAGGTCACTCATGCAACCCTGTAAAATGGTTAGCTCGATAAAAAAAGCAGTACAGAATCCATTTCCGATTGCATTGTTAAGCATATTACCTGCAACAACATAAGCTTAAATCAAAGAAGCATATACAACAAAAAAAAAATGTCTGCAATTTGACTCGCTATATTGAGAAAAATCTTCCTTAGTGCCTAAGATATAGTAATATTTATTATAATATTATTCTTAAAATATAAAAAACTTTTTTTTAAGACTTTCCATTACGCAATAAATAGTTATGAGACTTTTAATTAAAATTACGTATACGTAATGTAGCTTCATATGGATAGTAAACGAAGGCATTGCCAGATTGTACAAAAATGTTGTCCAAAAAAAAAATAAATGATGTGTGCTATCATTATAAAATCTATTTTCCACAATTTTGTCGATTTAGCGCAGTTTTTATTTATTACATTTTTTATATGAAATTGTGCTATATGGGAATGTTTTTATGTGTTTGCTCTAACATAATTTTCTTTATTAGGATTACATGAGGTAGTTGTAACTTTTGTCGCCTTTTATGTCGATTTTATAGGTATAGCCAAGCCCGCCAAGAGGGGTGGTGAAAGGGGGGGATAATAATTTTCTTTATTAGGATTACATGAGGTAGTTGTAACTTTTGTCGCCTTTTATGTCGATTTTATAGGTATAGCCAGGCCCGCCGAGAGGGGTGGTGAAAGGGGGGGGGGGGGATTACCCTCGGCCCGGGGTTATCTCAGGGGTCCGGTGTCATTACTGTCTTACTTACAGAACACAATGATTCAAGCTAAAAGCTGACTAACCAAAAATATAGTACCTTATAAGTTGGTGAATTCTGCATTCTTCTTGCTACATACATTCGCATCAACCCAATATACCCTTTTAATTTTTGACTAACGGGTATAAAAAACAACAGTAACTAACAGCTATGCTGCTGTTTTGACAATTTGCCGCACTTTGGCAACCCTGACGCAAAGGAGATTGCGCTTTTGCGGTTGGGTTAAGTTGATTTCCGGCACGTCTGCAACACACAGACATGTAGACACTCACACACACATACACATGTGCTGACATGCTGCCAAGATGCAGCCCGCCAATTATGCGTACCGTCATCATCACCATCATTATCAGCGGCGTCTCCGTCGCTATCTCTGCAATTTGGTCAACAGCATATTCATAAACAGACATTGATGCTACCCAGTTGTCAACATCAGCGTCATCAGCCTAGATGATGTTGGGTGGCGTACTGCCGGGGTATACGAACGAACACCCTGTAGACACAGAAGATACCCGCCCATTTGTGTCAAATGCATCAATCCTTTTGTATGCCCCGCCAGCCCACATGTGTGTGTGTGTGTGTGTGCCCAAAGGTGTGCTGCAAATTATACGCTTTTGCGTTTAGCCTCAACAACGCTCCCGCTCTCACCAAACGTCTCCGACTTGCTCGGTTCTTATTGCACTTGAAGTGCATTCTACCAGTTTGATGTTTTGCGGTCGAGTTGACGTTGAATGCCTCGACAAAATGACGTACGCAAATTGGTTGCCTTAAATATTTAAAGTGCGCTTTTAGGCACTGCTCCAACTTTGGCTTTGACATTAACATCGCAAACGATGCCATGGTGATTGTGTGTGTGTGTGTGTGTGTGGCGAGTGTTGGTAAACTAATGAGATTGTCAGTTTGAAAATGGTCTACCTATTGTCTAGCTGGTGAAAGGACACAGACGCATTCGAAAAAGTTAAAGAACTGACGAAAGAAAATGTCTGAGCTGTAGAACAAAAAATATACTTGGTAGCTTTAAGTGCCAGAAAAGAAGAAGAAGCTATTTTAAAGCATTATCTATTGAACAAATTTAATGAGTATTTAATAAAAGTGTATAGTAGGGTGGCCATTTTTGCAACATCTCACGATTTTAATAATCCCACCGCCTAAAAAGTTTCCTTTTTACCTGCATATAGCGCCTGTAGAATCTAAAGACGATCCGAAAGTATTTGATGGGCGCGAAAATAGGTCAAAAAATTACGAAAAATTTAATATGAATGCATAAATAGCAACCAAACTGTAAGTTTGAAAAAAATATGTTCCATATATAATCGATGGTAAATTCAATTATCTACAGTTAAGTAACAAAATTATCGAAATCAGTTTAGTACAACCAGAGATATTTGCTGTTAAAAAGAGGCACTTTTTTTTTCTAATTTCGAAGCATGTCATTTTACTACAGAAACGACTAAAACATGTTGAGGATACCAATACTTTTTAAAATTTGTAAACTAGTGTAATTAATCCATTTAAATAATTTTAGAGCTTAACATATTTATTCAGGCCGACTGTATATTTTTTTAAAATTATGTTTAGATAGATAACCATAATTTGTTTGATTAGAAATCATATTTAAAGTTTATGTAGAACAATACAGTCAAAAAAAAAGTGAAAATATGACCTTTGATCTATTTTCGCGCCCACCAAATACTTTCGGATCGTCTTTAAATTTTACAGGCGCTATTAGTACAGTAAAAATAGGTTCATATTTTAGGCGATAGAGGGCGCCAAAGTTACTACAACGCAGTTTTTCGTATTTTTACCCACCCCCTTGCGCTTTTTTGTTTTTGGTGTGTATCAAAAAATTGCAGATCTCAAAAAAGTACACAAGACTGGTTTTCGAATCATTTATGTATCTCCAGTAGCTCCCAAGTTATAACGCATTAAAGTTTTTCAAATAAAATTTCTAATTTTGAGCATTGCCTTGGAAGTTTTTGTGTACGACTTATAGAATTTGAGACAAATGGGCTCAAACATATGTCAAAATAATTACTTTACTATAAATTTGTACTGTACTATCTAGCGGACACCTTAGTGTATAGGAATAAATAGTTAAAACTACTGGCGCCATCTGGCACAGAAAAATGCAGTTTACAGGTGTTTCTTTCTATAAGTTTTTGGAAAATTAGTGACTTGAGAAACCTTTGATTTGCAGCTTTAAAATATTAACACCAAAACTAAAAAATATGTTACAAATTTAGCAGGGTTGTCCCAACGCGATTTTCTTTTTAAACTCACTAGCGCTACCTGGCAAAGAAAAATAATTTTTGTGTTTATTGTGGGAAAAATAGACTTCTAACATTGGTAAATGTGTAACAGATATTGCAGCCTTGAGCCTAGCGGGTCCAAATTAGTGCTGGAGAAACATCGATGTTACATTGATGCATCGATGTATCGAAGTTAAAAATATCTATATATATGTATGTTGCCCAACATCGATGTTTCTCCAGCACTACTAAACACCCATTTGATGAGTGCAGTAGTGCTGGAGCAACATCTATGTTGGCTAAAATCGATGTTTTCACTATTTTTAACTTCGATACCTCGATGCATCGATACTTCCAGCACTAGTCCAAATTATGTAAATGTATGTCTCTAATGATCGCGTGTGATCTGATTGAGCGAGTAGAAGGGACGATACGCCACAATGCCGAATGGAACAATGTGCATCGTGCGCTGCGATGTGGTCTCGAAAAATTCCCGATCGCAAACTATTGGTCTCTTTATTTACACTATTTCTACCGTGGTGTGTCAAAAGACTTAAATTATTCTCTTAGTTTAATCATTTGTACAAAAATTTTTTACTTTTCTTACTTTTTTTTTTGATAAATGTTTAAACGAGATAACAATGTTTAAACTAATAATAACCTCTTGGTAGAAATAATGTTAAATACTTTAAATTTTTTTTGAATTTTTAAAGTATTTAAATAGTTGATTGCAAAACTGCTAATTTATCTATCATATAATTTGTTGAAATACAACCACTTGGTTCTCTTGTAATATTTGCATTACTAACCAACTTGTGCAATGGTCGCCTTACACCCAGCTCTCTACAAGTGTAATCAGCAGAGAAGGCAAAAAAACACTGAATTGTGTAGTGTCAACGACTTGCACCTGCTTCAACCATTTTCAATGGCATTTTTTTTTCTATATTTTATGCCATTCGCACCCTATATTTTTTTTTGTTACTCTAGCTTTTAGCATAAAAGGACAAAAAACTTTTGCTGCATTTGAATAATCCATCTGCTAAAAAGCAGAGTAATAACAAATACCAGAGGGAAGCAGAAGGACAAGTTCCAATCAAACCAAATATTATGCTGTCACACCGAGCAAGAAAAACTTTCACACGACGACACACTCACACAGACACAGAGAGAGAGAGTCACGGAGACATGACGCATACGCAACGTGTGACGTTGTTAACCTTTATTTTCATTAGCTGCATGCAACCAGGAACCCAGAAGTAACCGCATGCTATCTATGTTGGTATCTCTCTCCTGGCAGCTGGAGCAACTGTCATTTGTTATGTTATTGGTTTGGACATTTTGCAAATTGCTTATTTAGCAGTGCGTAAAATCCACAGCGTGACCCGGCTTGAGACTTTCTTTCGCCCTTTACCAACACTGCTGCGGTTTCTGCAGCCAGCAGAGGACACACACACACACACACACAAACGCAAACACGCTTCTTTATGCACACATGTCACACTGCAAGGTTGTTGGAGCTGCTGTTATGCTTGTGGTTACTCTTTATACCCTTTACCTATGGAATGAGGGGCTTTATCGATTTGTGCCATGTATGTGTCAAGGGAAAGGAGATGTGCCAGAACATAAGTTACTTTTGCAAAATTGATCAGCATCTCAACTCGTTTATCAATATAGCCATGTACGTCGACCTAAACACTAGACTTTTAGAGTTAAGGACATCAAATTTTCACGAAAGTTGCGCATCCCTATGCAGTTGAAGTGCTTCAGTAAAGTGCTTCGTAGTGGACACATTTTGCTCTAGGTGCATATTGAAAAATTCACTCAAACAAAAGATATAGGAAATAATGTGTCAACTATAGGCTATGATCTATTTTCTTAATAGAAGCACTTGTCGCAATAACTTGCTCTTACGTTGCCTAGGTACAGCATCTGATGAACGTAGCTACCAATTGGAAAAAAATTTTTGAGTTTTATTTTGATTTGGATCAAGATCTGTTTAAAGCCTGTGATGATCTCTGGGTCACGGCATTCACTTATATAAAGCATCTGTTTAGCTATCACGAAGTCTGTTAACCAAGTTACCTGTACCGTATGCTCCACTAACCAACACTTTACTCCATTGAAGTCAAACTTTGTACTATTCTTGAACAGCGTTTTTAGGCATGCAGACGACGATTGACGTGGATATTATAAAATATATACAGCAGTATGAACCATTTAAAAAATTCTTCATCTCTCGCTATATTAATAATTATATAAGCCGGATTCACCTTTGATTCACATGGATTCACCTTTTCAACTAGTATAATAAAAATTTTAACTTTTGGTCAAAATAAAACCCTGATCTCTTCTTCCATTTTGCTGATATACTTCCATAAGTCGATTTGTAAAAGATGCAGAGTATCCCTACGTTACTATCAGGTAGCTGATCTATCCCAACTTTTTCTATACTCCATTTTTGCTACAGTTTCTTTATCATTGTTGTTGCTGCAAGTTCCACTCCTCGTTATCCTTGTTGTTGTAGTAGTTTTCATTAGAGGCAACCACGAGCGTGTGCAAGTTAACAAGAGAATGTACAGGAAACAGTTTGTAGTTCCTTTCCATTAATGGCATTCAGCAGGTGCATTTCAATGTCATTCAGCCTGTCGCTTGTCGCTCATTTTTATATTCTCTGCCTTTCCATCACTTTGGCTTTTTTTTTTTGTTCGCCTGTTTGTACAAACGCTTCAAGCTATTTAGTCAAGTGTTGTAAAACTGCAGAATTTTTTTCTACTTGTCATTCTTTGGTTTGACATATGACATATGAGGCTGTTGGAAGAAAAACAATAAATTTCTAATTAAGTCGAAGCAAAAAATGAAATCTTTTAAAAAGTGTTACTGAGTACCTATACGTTTTTTATATACTTAAAATAAAACAATATATAGATTTTTTGAATAATTTATTATAACTTTTTATATGTATTATCTTGGAAGTGACAAAATGAACATTTGTTGCAAATGTTAGCTTGTGAAAGCCCCTTGGTGTTGCAAACTGTTGCATTGCTGACTAAATTTGCTTCATGAATTTGTATACACTTATTTTTTTTTCAAGTTAGGGCATGAACATCTCGTCATAAGGTAGCTAGATTTTCTTTTCCGTTGTCATTATAATGAATTTTTTTTGTTTGCGACCCAGTCGCAACAGTCAGTTGACGTTTAGAGTCCATAAAAATGTTTGGTTATCAACTTGTTGTGGCTGGCAGCATTTTAGCCCAATTGCATTCTATGCTTTATAAGATTTTGCTTTCAACATTTCCCATTCGACCAATACATTTTTTTTAATTATGCTTTGGCAATTATTATTAAAACTTGCTTAAACTAATCTTTACTTATTTTTTTATATTTTCAGTACCAAATAATACACCAACTTCTGATGAGGCCAGAAGTGCCAAAGCAACTGAAATATATATAATATGCATCTATATCAGTGGTGGTCAAAACTCATACAAACAAACATTTCTTTGTGTGAGTAAGCAGCGCAGTAAGCAAGATCGCACAAGAGCGCAAGATCGACGATCGACGAAGGAGAGAGAAAATTACACTATGCGTGTGCCGACTGCGCTGCGGCTGAGTCTTGTACCCTATCCACGCTTGTTATGTAAATTGAGAGACTGCCCACCACTGATCTATATCAATAAATAAATCAAGTCTGTATATGTGCCATGTAAGACATACCATTTTAACGTATAATATTATAAAGAAATTTGTAGCCATGTAAGACAAAAAAATTACAACAAATAAAAAAATGTTAAAAGTCGATTTCAATTTATATTCAGCAATACATTTAGAAAATGGTTTTATCGCTGATCCTCAGTGGGATGCTCAAATTTAAGTTTTTATCGAAACCTTGTGCTGGTCGTAGCCTTGAGACGGGTTTGTGTATAGGATTTTGTTGAGAAAAATGGTAAAATTTTGTTGTTAAAATTGCTATCTTTATTGTTTGAAGTTTTCAATTTTATACGAACTTCTATGGGTGAGTATTACCAAAGTTCAATTCTTATGGTCAACGGGCTCGAGGTGCTCATACTAACGGACATGGCTTATGATTATTTTTTTTTCAACTAACAATTTATAGGTTTAAAAACAATAAAGTAAGCCAAATTTTGTGTATATTTAGTTATGTTGACTTTTTCAAAAGTCTAAAAAATGAATTTTGTTTTTTTTTTTTTGGGACAATCAGCAATTTTTCTAAATACTGCTCTACTGAGAAAAATAATAATATTATTCAAAAAAAAATGTGATACAGTCAAGGCCGTGCCCGGCAGTGTGATACCCAGTACCTCTTTTCTCGAATACAAATTTTTGCCATATTCCATCTAAGAACTTTCCAATTGGATTTTTTTTTGGTGCAGAAAAATATTTGTACCGATAAGTCTGTAAATTTCTACAGATTTTTTTTGAGGAAATATGCACACTAGCTGGTAAAGTTTCGATCTTATAGTCTCTGAAATCTAGGTGTTCATACCCCTATCACACTCTAAATTTTATTTTTTGTGTAGCGAATAATTTTTCATCAATAGTGGATTATAACCTTAATTTGTATCGGTTGATTGCCAATAAAAAAAATAAATATAAAAAAAAAAAAAAAAAGTGTTCAGAAAGAGTGACCAATTTAATTAAAAATCTAATTATAATAATTACGAAAGAATACAGATTTCTCTGACATAATTGTTTCATATTCTGCAGTTTTTTGGTCTATAGCTTACAAATTTTCATCCGAGTACTTTTCCTTTCAATATATAATATCTATAACGATACCTATTCTTACTTTCTTTTCCAGTTTTATCCGTCTTTTTGGTGCTTATCTGAATTAAAGATCTGGATATCTTAATTCGTAGTTGCGTTGTCGACCAGTGGAACGACTTCTAAGTTCTACTTGTTGAAAATAAGGATTATTCAAACATTATAAATATTTTATTATATTATATCAAAATATATCCACATTACTTTATTAAGTTCTAAAATAGACACCAATGTTAACACGAGGAGCATTAAATGCATACCAAGTAGTATTCATTAGATAATCGCCTTCGGGTAAAGGTAAAGTCTTTGCAAGTTTGTTATTTACAAAATTGATGGGAAGTTTATCCAGTACGATGTCATGCTGTAAATATAATAGTGAAAAAATAGAAACGACAGCGTTTCAAAAAAAAACTTACATCATACGGGCAAGTGTGGTTCAAATTTGTATAATTTTGAAATAGGTTGAAAAAAACTTTAAACATTGCATTATATGGGCTTTTTAAAAATTTACAAACATCTACGGTAAGATCATACAGATATGTCTTATAACCGTTTGTACGTTTCACAAAAACCAAATGCACCTAAAAAGAATTATTTTTATTTGTAATTTATTATCAAATGCACAATTTTACCTTTGAATTGGTTATGGGCATCTTGTGAAGTTTGACTTTTAGTGATAAATATTTGTAGCTGCGGTTCACGGATTTTAAAAAACAATACTCAAAATCAGATAATTCTGGATCGTATGCAAAACACTTAACGTTGGTAAACTCAAATCGGGTTTTAACCATTGTTAACGATAAGAACAGCAGAATATAGCTTAAATTGGATTTCATTGTGCAATAGCTACTGAATAACTGACAAAAATGTTTATAAAAATAACAAAGTTTCAAATTTTTTAAATCATTTTTAATTGGGCAATTAAACTTTATTATAATGTTTATAGCTCAATTTTTTAAATTGTCTCTATTATTAGGTATTTAGTTGGGGAGTGATAAATACTATATTTGCTAAATATAATATAATAATTATTATAATGAAATTTATAACTATTTTTATTACTATTATGCGACTGACGCGCTTTATTAAAAAATATGCAAATTAATTAAATTTTTGATGTGTTTGACTTAACCCGATTAAGTGTTAGATGTTATTAGTTTTATAATAATTAGTCGTTAGTCGTTTTCAAAATTATAATTAGCAACAATTTGTCGTTTTTCCAAAAAGCTGTATTTTTAAAAGATTAATATAGTATAATAGTATGTGCAATTAGAACATTACCGAACGACTTTAATTATTTTTATTTTTACCTTTCCTGGGGGCACTGCCTCCTGCTCGCTTCTTTTGCCATCTTTATTCGTATTGCTGTTTCGAAATTCTTTCGGTCTCAGTGCATTAAATCTTGTTTTACACAAACTATCGCTGAGTTAAAAAATATTTTAAATATGTTGTTTCCTTTTTTTCTTTCCGATTTTGATTTATAATAAACAAGAGGTCTCCGGCCCATGCGTGCTTCGTACGCCAACCCTCGTTCTTCTTTATTTAATTCAGATTATCCAGACTATTATTTACTCTGTACAATTCTTTATTTCCTTAATGTTCATCCCATTGCCATGCTACAGTCGGTCCCGCCCAGCTTTACAATACTCTGGAACAGCAGCGACCTGCATGCAGCTCTGATTCGCAACTGGAATAGGAACGGTGACAATGGCTCCTATGATACTGCTCTGTTTCTATTTTTCTCAAAAATTCTTTTCACTATCGTGATGCTTACCTTAAATTAATTGCAATTTATCCAAAATTTGAAACTATTCTTGAAAACAACTGTTGCAGCAAAGAATTAATGCCATAAAATATTGAAACAAATTTGAACAAAAAAAATTGAAATAAGGTCAATTGAATTGTTGTTCCAGGGTTGCTATTGCTGTCGTAGTTATTCCCTTTTTCATGATACATTTTAATGTTTCGTATGTATTTTTAACTGCATAATTTAACGTATCGAGATGAAACTTACATTGTGCACATTGTATGAGGTGTAGCTATCACAAAGTGTCAGTTTCACCTCGATACGTTTACGCATACGAACACAATCGGTACCACACTGATTTTTTTGTTGATGTATAGTAGATATATTCCAACAATATTGGGCAGTTCTTAACACCAAATGTTTTTTGCTCAATTTGAGGAGAGTATATAGAGAGTTATACTCGTGATGTCCTATTATAGCCGACTCACTTGTTTAGTGGTTGCATACCAAATTTTTGAGTATCGATCAAGGAATGCGTTTTTTTTTTGTTTGTTTTTGTGTCCATGTTAGTTTTGGGGTTGAGTTAACTAATTGCAAAAGCCTATGATATTACAGGTGCAAAAGCTGGCTGTAAATCATATGTATTCACTAAAGATAACTAACTCGGCAACCCAGCAATCAATTTGCGTTACCTGCTGCTCCATAACTTTATAAGGGTTTGTTAATAATTTGCTACCATTTGTCGAACCAGTCAAGACCACTTACAATTTAACTTGTAATCCTTTCAAGTATCCAGACAGCAACTTACCAAAGTTTCCGCCAAACCGTATACACAACCGGTACAAATAATAAAAAAAAAATCCAAGTTTTTTTATGCAAAAATGTGAAGCTGACATCCCAAAGCCCTGAGGCCTGACGAAACAAGCTGAAAATAGAAAAAGTTGCCACAATTTTTCAATTGAGAATAAGTCGCGGTAGTTTCAAGCAGCAAAGATTAAGCACTAAAGTCTATGTATTTTTTTGCTCTCTTAGGATAAGGTTAGAAGCTTAACAACAAAAAACAAACTGTAAGCTACTATAATAATCGCTTTAATTACAATTAAAATGAAACTGTAATGACTTGGATGTTGTCTTTTTTTTTTATTGTTGCCTGCTTTAAGACGAATGACTTGGCTATTCATCTAGCGGCCCAGACAGACAACCTAATGTTGTTTCAAGTAGCCCGTCCAAGTTCGTGAAAGTAAAATGCTATTATAATGCTAATGACTTTTAATCGTTTTTACTTGAAGTACATTCCGGGTTCGAGGCATTCAAAGGCTTCTTAAGGCGCAACGAAATCAGCAAATTAGCATAAGTTGCAAGTTTTAGCCAAGTAGTTGGCATTTGAACTTGAATAATTTCTAAAAAGCAGCTAAAGCTTTAATTAGTGCATGATGAGGTTTGCTACTTTGAAAAGTATTTAAGTTTTATGGATTAGCTAATGCATCCTTACTGTGTTAATATTAGGCTTAAATGATTATGTCGAATTAATTTTTAATAAAAAAAATATTAATATAAATATTTTAATAGGTGATGAGCTATGGATTTTAGAATTGTTCTGCTCAACTTCCCAGTGTGCTGCAGCTGTCGCCCACGGTTATTTTTCTTAATTAACTATAATCATCTTTAATCGGGTTACGGCCTGACGTAAAACATCCCTCCAGGCGCCTCTACTACGCGCATCCCATAGAGAGTAGCCACTTTTCCTATTATATACATCATCTTCTTCTCATACACTACTCGACATGCCCTGGAAGGTTGTCTTATCACCAATATCTACAAGCAGTTTGGCTAGATGTCTATATCAAGTAAGTGAATACTCTTGTTAAATATGGTCCGTTGCGAAGCACCCGCGCCTATCGTAACAAAATCTGCGTCATAAAGTTGAAACGCTACAGCAGAAAATATCAGAAGATCTTAGCAGACCCTTCATCTATGGTTTTTATATATCTCACAGATAATGTTCTTAATGGGTCTCAGCGACGACATGATCCAGGATCGGAATGCCTGCAGACGAATGCTGAGAACGCATACCCACACCTCAGGAGGAGCATAAGCGAGTCCGAAAAGAGATAAACAAGGTTTTGGGAGAAGAAGAATGTTTTTAATCGTATATTTCGATAGCTCATAAATTATGGGTCATTCTTCTTAAAGTTAGATCATCGGGAATGCTCTCAGCTAGTCCCATTGTCGCCCATCTTGAACATCTTCCGATATTATTGCACCTTGCTCTTGTATATATTTTAGAATCTCTTTATTTTTGTTTCAGCTCAGTTTTTCAAATTAGGTATGAATAAAATTATATAAATAAAATAAAAAGAATATTAAATGTATATCAAAACAGCTTTTTGACAAAAAGCAAAAAAATGGTCTCATTGCATTTAAAATTCGTTTAAATTTGCCACAACAATCGATAAGCAGAAACTCTTTCATATATATATTTTTTTTAATTATACATATGTGTTTGTATGCACAAATGTAGGTATATAGTTCTTTTTATGGCCATTATAGTTGTACTTAATGTAACAAATTTTTATAACGTTATTTCCCCAAGTGAGTTAAGTACCAAAACTCACTTCCCATAATTGTGCAAAGCGAACTTAAAAAATTAAATACATTCAAGGTGCCCGAACTTGGGATACCTTACACTCATTTTTCTTAAACAAGAGTTACCACTCGGAAGTTGAGTAAAAATAAGAATGAAATAGAAAATATGGAGAACGTTGGACTCGGACTCGGACGATTTTGAGAAATACCCTTAAAAGAAAATTTTGGATATATTGCGCAAAAATAGCACTTATAATATAAAAACAAATAAAATTGCCTCGAATGGGGATCGAACCTTAGTTTTTAGACGTCGCGGTACCTTTTTATATTTGTTTTTGCCACTGACTCCATAATAATAAATTATGGAATAAATAATACAGTACGATTATATTTGAATATCAATGGAAAATTTTTTGCATTTCCCCAAAATTTGAAATTATTTGGGGCAGAAAGGGGGCGTGGCAAAAAAACTTGACAAGGTTGCAAACATAAGGAATTTAAATGCTAAAATTTGTATCCTCGCTCTTATAGACTTAAAGATCTTGGTGTTCTGTTCCATTTCTTTTGTCTCCCTAACCATATTGGAGATAAATTTGGGTGGCCAGTGTAGTCTTCTTCTTGCTTATATATAAGCATTAACTTAATATGCGCCTTACAAACAAAAATTTTTTTGCGTGAGTAAGCAGCGCAGTAAGCAAGAGAGCACAAGAGCCCACGAACGACAATCAAGCAAAAACAAGAGAGAAAATTGTCTAACTCACACTGTTGCGTGTGTCGACTGCGCTGCGGCAGAATTTTGTACCCTATCAATTGAGAGACTGCCCACCACTGCGTTAAGGTATAGGGTGTACAAGTTTGTCTCTTCTGGAATTTGAAGATAAGGACTCTACTTAGCTCAGAATACAATTAATCAGAAAAACTTGTAAAAAAAATTAAAAAAAGGTAGATGGTATAAAGACTTCTGGGACTCAACTGTAACTTTAGGTCTTGGGACTGATACCTTTTATTTCGAGTATATCTGTTTTCTTCCCATTCTAATCATTTTTGCAGCAAATTATTCTTACGAACAAAAATTAAAACTAACTGTGCCGAATATCTTTATAGATTATGTGTAAATCGCAAAGTTCTTTTACAGGTGAAAGGAGAGAAAAAAAGATGGATGCTTCTAGCTTTTATTGTCTCTAAGATCTGGGTGCTTCAAAGGACATGGAATAATAAACTTATGTCAAATACATTGCAAAAATCTGTAAAACCCTTGATCTTATATGTATGTATAGGGTATAAAAGGGCGGCGAAAAATGGCGAAATGTTTGCGCGACGGTTCGTCAGGGAGTTGTGTGAGTAGAACTAGGGGCAAGTTTTGTTGGGTTACTGTGTGCAGCAAAAACTCTAATTAGTGTTGCAAAATTAGTGTTATCCCTGAGCAAAAAAACAAAATACGGAAAAATACAAACAGGCAAAGCGAAGAGTTAAATAAAGGCGTGGGGGAGTGAGTTGTGTGGCAACAGCTTAAAAGTGAAATGAAACATAGTTTCCACGCTTTCCACACGTTGCTGATAGTTTTTTAATGTGCGTCGATGTGCGTACAGGTGTGTGTGTGTGTTTCATGCATCAAAGCACATCGGTGTGTGTGTGTATCCGTGTGAGTATCTGCGCTTTGCCGTGTTTGTTTTTTTTTTGTATTGGCGTTGACGTTGCGCTTTCAAGGCGCTCTTCATCACGTCGGCAACACGGAAAGCAAACAGTCAGACCCCATATCGTATCCCTCTAACCCCAAAACAATCTCCCTCCCATACGATTTGATGGGGGCCAGTGAGGCATATGTACGACTTAGCTGAGCGTATCATAGCGCCATAAAGCGTGTTATTTGGGTCAACTACTCGGTTAGGGTCGGCTCTGTGCTTCTGCTTATTTGTTGTTGTTGTAGTTAGTGCGGCCTTAGGGTTGTCGGGTGCGCCAAAACTTTTTATGAACTGTTAAATTTCCAATTAGCGCTGATTGTTGCGATTTAACTAAAAAGCAAACATCACATATACTACGTGTAATATGGCAACACTTAAATCTCGACATTGAATAAAGTAATCATCTAGTAAAAAGGATTTAAATCGATAGGAGAAACGTTTTGACGTCAGTGACTAAGTAAAGAAAAAAATACAGTACAAAAGATATTAAAAGATTAAAAAAGAAAGACATTGGTTTTAAGCAATGTTATTATTTTTGTATTTTTGCTGGAAATTAACCTTTTCAATGAAGAATTTATCGCCAGGAGCGACTTTTCAATTCATATTATATAACTATGTGTATATTTCTGTGATATGAACGACGAAGATCAAGGAAGTAAATAGTAATAAACTTTTTCGATGAAGAATAGGGTTGGAGATGTTCTGATTATCTGCCTTTTATACCGGTTAATCTTCATGTAGGTACATGCATTTATAATGAGAAGAATCGCAGCGGTGGTACCATACTTTTAATATTGTCAAAATCTCAAAACAATCAATTATGTCAGCCTGGAGGTCAAGCGAAGAAATATTCTTACTAATCGATGCTACTTTGGTCCAACTAGGCAATTGAGTATAAAGACGACGCTTAGACAAACATTACACTCATCTCTTCCGTTTGGTTATGAAAGACAATTGCGTAGTTTGGTCTGCGGCACATAGGGTCTTCGGGAAGAAAGTACACTACAAAAATATTAGCTATGGATGAACTACGAACTACGAACTCAAAGGGGTTTTAACACAGAATTTGATGTAACCAAACGGATAAGCAACCGGTCAGATGATAAGGTCATGTCAGCTAAAGGAGCTACAGAAAGAAATATGCCAATGGAATGTCTTAGCCTGTTTTGAAAAACGTATAATATAACGAATAAATGAGTAGCAAAATATTTCTTAAGTTTTAAATTAAAAATTATTTTTACGGAGTTCAATATCTTTAACTAAACTATTCTACATATGCCTTAAAGTTACCATGGGATGACTCAATGGATAAAGAGTGGCCCTTAATCCGGTAAAACTGGTAATCACGAAAAAAAAAACATTATGATAACTCCGATATCTTCGGTATTCTTGATTAAACAGTTCCTAGGTACGTCAATAATTTAAACTACTGTGCCTTAAAGCTACCATGGGCTGACTTAATGGACAAAGAGTGTGCGAAGCAGACGTATCTAGAGGCCCTTAACCCCGAAAAAAAAAACATGATAATAACTCCGATATCTTCGGTATTCTTGATTTAACATTTCCAATCTATACATTTTATTAAACAGTCAGTTTCATGTCGAACACAGATGCATTTAAAAAAACTTAATTCAAAGGATAGGTTGCTAGTGAAGCAATTCCGCACATATTATTCGTATTGCGAGCCAATCTTAGATAGCCCTTTTCGCCATATGCGGTACCCCATGAGTTCTTCAATAACCAGTAATCACCAAATTCTGGATCAGTGCCATAGCCCACAAGCAAGACAGCGTGAACCAAGCCATAGGGATTCCATAGTGGCTCATTGACTACAACATAACCGAATCGTGGTTAGAATCAAAAGCAATTGCAATGGGTCCTTCGTTGGCCAGAGCCTCAGCCAGAGCGTCTTCATTGCCCTCTTCAATGCGCACAAAGCTCTTGATGCTAGCTCCCACAGTTTCGCGATTGAAGCGACAGTTCAACTCGACTGCCTGATAGCCATACGAAACTTCAGTATCGATACCTTTGTTATCGATGACATACACCAACAGCGGAGGAAGCCCAGCAGGAACCACATTGGCCCTGGTTCTTGACTGCAGTGACAGCACCGCTTTGACGCCAATCCAACTCGTCGGGACGACTAGACATTCTTGAAGAGATGTAAGAAACTGCTTCCGTTTCTAACTCGGTAAGATTAAGAGGCGGTATGCTGGTAGCATACAGCCATATAGAAGGTAGACAAACCCTTCTCAAATAGTTTTTGTGTTGCAAAATCTTTTCCTTATTCTTCAAGTAGATTTGCCCACTCCTGACGCACATCTTCGTAATTGCGAAACGCGTGCCCCAGTGTAAGCAAGCCAACAATTATTAAAAGGTAACGCATTTTGGAGTTTAAGCTGTTTACTCCATAGCAATAAATAATAATAATAAATGCAGGCTTATATAGAAGATTGATTGATAGTAATCTATAGCTTAGGAGGAATATTGATGGGATCTTATCAAGTGAATCTTTACGTGTGCACTTAAGGTCCCTTAGTGGTGATAGCGCCTACTTGAATGGGACTAACTGGTATTGCACTATAGACAAAAAAGTCTAAAGAACAGAGGTGAAGTATGGAGGCACTTAAACGATCTTAGACTTGCTTCCATCGCGTCAAAGCACTTACTTAAATACGTGTTTAGTCTTATCTTATCAATACTCATCTTTTATTATTTAAACCTCTGTATTTCATAAGCAGGTATAAAATCATTCAAACAATTCCCTATATAAGACGCTTGCAGTTCTTTGCAGTGTTATTCCGAAAGAACAAGTTGTCTGTAACATTCAAAATGCGAGTACTTTTAGTTATTGCAGTGCTGATTGCACTGGGACACGCTTTTCCCAATTTCGAGGAGGTGCGTCATGAGTGGGCCGCCTTCAAAGCGGAACATCAGAAATTCTACCATGGAGCTGCTGAAGATTTGAAACGTTTGAAAATCTATTTGGAAAACAAGGAAAAAATTCTGAAGCACAACAAACTGTACGAGCAGGGTCTTTCCACTTTCTTTTTGGGTTTGAATAAGTTCGCTGATTTGCTGCCACATGAGCGCTTCACCGGCTTGCCGCCACTAAACAGAACTAAATTCGAAACGGAAGGTCTGCCCTATAGTTCTTTGCCCACTCCAAGGATGCCCAGTCGTCCAGATGTCATAGATTATAACTACAATGGCGCTGTTACTAGAATCAAGAACCAGGGTCAATGTGGCTCCTGTTGGAGTTTCGCCGCAGCAGGTGCTCTGGAGAGTCGCAACTTCCGCAAAACTGGTCAATTGCTAGAGCTGTCGGAACAGAATTTACTGGATTGCACTCGTCCATATGGCAATAATGGTTGCAATGGCGGTTGGCCCCACGACGCTTTTCGCTATGTCATTGATAATCGTGGTATTGACAATGAATGGTCTTATCCGTATCAAGCAACTGAGGGAAACTGCCGTTTCAACCAGTATAGTGTTGGAGCCACTACTAAGAGCTATTCGTTTATACAGGCGGGAAATGAAAACCAAATGGCTGACGCTCTCGTCAACGAAGGACCCATTGCAGTTGCTTTTGATGCTGGTCACGATTCGATTATGTTCTACAAGGGCGGTGTTATAAACGAACCTGCTTGCAGTACACAAAGCCTGTCTCATGCTGTCCTTCTTGTCGGCTACGGCCATGATCCTCAAGGTGGTGACTATTGGATGTTGAAGAACTCATGGGGTGCAAGCTACGGCGAAGGCGGTTTCTTCAGAATGGCCCGCAATAGGAACAATATGTGCGGTATTTCCACCGTTGCCAGTTTGCCTTTGGATTAAATTCATAAAAGCAGTTTAAATAAAATTATAGCAAATGTTTATAAAACTTAAAACTGGTTTTTCTTTTTATCTAAGCTTTATTTTTTTGGTTTGAATTCAGAATCCCTATGTTGTAAGCTGAGCGTATAATCAAATTCAGATCAATTACTTAGCGTTTTATAATCATATAAGCGAATTCGATGCAATCAAGTCTCAAGAAAATTTAGCTACTTTATATGTTAGTTAGTTTGAAAACTATTTTCTAAAATTCAGGAATTCGGCGTATTTATAATAAAGTCAAAGAGAGACAACAATCCGGTGAATTTCAAAACAAAAGATACGTATCTAATCTTATACTTATACTTATCACATGTATTTGAACTACGATGTCTTCATATTTGCCCGCAAAGAGGACCATGCTCTTACATACAAAACTTCGAGATCTAAAAAAATATTTGATTTTTTATGATTTATTGATTTGCAGAGCGTTGGCGTTGCCAGACCTGACCAATTTGTATGAGTAGTCTTCAAAATGATTGTTCTATGTACATTCAAAAATAACTCAATGTAAATTTTTTTTTTTTAATACATTCTTAGCCTTTACATATATACATAGTATATATTCTATTGTATATGACTACTTGTAAACAATAAATCAATTGAATGTCAACAAATACTCTTATTATACAATATTTATAAATGCATGCACATAGACAACAAAAACTTCTCGGATGTAACTACTTGAATATTTTTCTAATCAATAGAAGTATGTAATATATAATATTATATATAATCGAACGATCTCACGTGCTTTAATCAATATAAGTATGTAATATACCTACGATATTATATATAAACTAACGATCGCACGTGCTTTAAGTACCTGATACTTGATTCTATACTATATAGCAAGTTGACTCATTTTCAAAACGTGTCTAAGACTCTTAAAAAAGACAATATGAGAATATAGTCTCAAATCGAAAGTAATGGATGATTAGTATGGTATACTCATAGTATGGTATCTCTCATTTAAGAGATCAAATACGATTTTTTTTCGCAAAGTTATGTCTATTCGAAGTTACGAAATATATCCCTTTGACGTCATTAGCATTTGCATTAAGGCTTTGAGACAATAACACAAGTCAACAAGGTTTAGTTGTTGGAAAGCCAAGGGTCATTTCCGAAGTAATTTGCTGCGTAAAATCCGAATCCGGGGACAGAATTGGCGTATCTTCGAAAATTAACCGTAATTGATCTTTTGAACTCTTAAATAAGAGGGTAAGAGTGGTACTAAATGATGTAACTGGAGAGACAGACCACAAAAATTTTTTGCACCCTGTACATAACCTCTAAAGTAGGAAAAAACTACGTTTTTCGCGTACATAACCTCAAATATCTCAAAATCCTGACGTGATGGGTCGATGTCTTGCTAAAAAATTTTGCTTATAATGAGAATAGCAGAGTCGTCGTTAATTTTAACGAGCTGTGCTAAAAAAAGTAAAGGAAATATGAGTAGATATCGACGGAAAAAAAATATGGAAATGGGAGCACATAAAAACGAAAACGAACAAAATTTATGCGTTTTCGATTTTCGTTTACTGGAACACGGCCGAATTTTAGAAAATTGAATTTCGAATTTAATTAATAGATAGGAACATAAAGTTTCTATATAATGTATACGCTTAAAGTACTTAGTACTTTAAATATTCCTTTATTTTTTTTTTGTAATTACTTGAAAAACTAGTAGATCCAAATTTTAAATGAAAAATGCTTTAAAAGATAATTCTTGCATTATGAAAAATATTATAACAAATAATATACATAAAAAGATTGGTCGAAAAAGATTTCTGGCATATTTATTTTTTATTTTTTGATATACATACTAAATTTAATAAAATACAACCGTATTCGAACAATTTTAGTGAATTCCGAACAAAGGATAGGTAGCCAGTGTTGCAATGCCGCACATATTTTTCTTATTACGTGCCAATCTTAGATAGCCCTCATCTCCGTATAAAGTACCCCAAGAGTTCTTTAATAACCAGTAATCGCCAAATTCTGGATCAGTGCCATAGCCCACAAGCAAAACAGCGAGATCCAAATTATTTGGATTGCATTGAGGCTCATTAATAACGCCGCCCTTATAAAATGTAATTGAATCGTGACCAGAATCAATAACAACTGAGATGGGTCCTTCATTGGCAAGCGCGTCAGCAAGCGCGTCTTCATTAGTCTCTTCAATACGCACATATCGACCGATGGTAGCTCCAATATAGTTTCTATCAAAACGGCATTCCTTTTCCACTCCTTCATAGCGATAATTTAGTTCGTAATCAATGCCATGCTTGTCTATGACATAGCGAAAAGCATTGTGTGGCCAACCGCCATCGCAGCCCTTGTTGCCATAGCTGCGGGTACAATCGATCAAGTTCTGTTCAGAGAGTGGTATCAGTTTACCAGTATCGCGATAATGGCGCGCCTCCATAGCTCCTACGGCGGAGAAAGCCCAGCTGGAATTACATTTACCCTGTTGCTTGACATAAAAGACAGCGCCGCCTAGGCGCCAATCCATGGAGGCGGGACGACTGGATATTCTAGGTGAAATGTACGGCATCGCTTCCATATTCACCTCGGTAAGATTTAGAGGAGGCATGCTGGTGGCATATTCATGTGGGAACATATCGGCGAATTTATTCTCAGCCATATAGAAGGTAGCTAAGCCCTTCTCAAAGAGTTGATTGTGCTTCAGAATTTTTTCCTTATTTTCCAAATAGATCTTCAAACGTTGTAAATCTTCTACGACATTATAGTAGAATTTTTTATGCTCAGCTTTAAAGGCTTTCCACTCCTGATGCACATCATCGTAATTGGGTAAAGCGTGTCCCAGTGCAATTAACACTGCAATTATCAGTAGAGAACGCATTTTGTCAACGTTAACCAACTATCTTTCCGAATGATTCTATAGAAAAGTGCAAGCGGCTTATATAGACTGTCTTAAATTTAAAAAAATTTTAATTAAACGCTTTTTTTTTTTTTATTATCGCTCTCCAATATAAAATGACAACTAATTGTTTACACTATCACGAAACTTTGTAGTATTTTATAATTTCCATTGAGCACGATTGCCTCTTCATATTATCATCGTTTCTATGAATAACCCGTCTTTTCTTTTAACGCTTATCATACCAACCCAGACATTGCAGGGTGTTTTTTATAGAATCCTACTTTTTTGCAAAATACACGATAGAAAATATTGACCTTATGATCAATTATTATAAAAGATAACCTATAACTCGGATTTTACTCAAATGTAATTTTTAGTTATACGATAAGAGGCGATTGCATGATTATTAGGGTAGTACAAATAAAAACAAATGGATTCTCTACTTGGATTCTTATCAGCTAAAAAAAGTTTAAAAAAGTTTTAAGTTTGTCTTAGTTATTGTTTACAATAGAAACAAATTCGAAAGAATAAGAAAATCTTAAGGGCCTCTCACTATGCCGCTTATGCATTTTAAAGCAATATATTATAGGGATATTTTTAGTAAGGCGTTCTCACTTTTACTTTATACAATACTGAAAAACAAAATGAATAAATAATGAAATTTCGGTTGCCAATGTTTTTACTTCGGAAGACTATAAGGCCAAGGAGGCTCTTGTTTTATCATTTCCAATAAAATCTTAAAAGCTTATAAACTAGGAATGAAACATTTCTTTTTTTGGATAATTATCCCACGTTGTTAAAAGGATCCAAAGAGTCCAATGCAAATTGGTTCAAAACAAAAATATGACATACTTTCAAGACTTTAAAAAAATTTATATTATAAATTGAAATTCAACATTTCAAATTTTTTCAGAATTTCAGGCTGGTTAAAATATACGCGTAATACATTTTTTCCAAAAAATTTTTTAGTTTTTTTTTTTTATTAAAAACTGAAAAAGGTATGACCCGGAAGCCCCTGAATTTTTACTATATCTGTAAAATTAAATTATATTAATGTACTATATAAAAAGGAGTAAGGAGTACATTTTTCTAAGAATTATAAATATACATATTTCGATATAAATATTTGACGACAACAACTACATCTGTTTAAGGGACATACACAAATTTTTAATGAATTCCGCACTTAACGATTTCCCACTGATATGGGACTGAATAACTTAAATAGAACTCGATTAAAAGATTCGAAGCTGATAAGGTTAAACTACGATTTCTAAGCTTTTTACATATCCGATAAGCAACACCTCTTTAAAATAAATTTGTTTTATCACTTCAAAAAAATTATAACTTCCAACAGAATATAACTATGAATTAATATTTATGCATAAACTTATTTTTATTCATTAAAAGGTATTCAAAATATGAAATACAGCTCTTTCCGAAATTTCGAATTTTATCTTATCGATACCTTTTGTTCATTGTTTAATCGCAACAATCTGATAAGCATCTTGAGTTGCAATAATTTATAATCTTAATGCTGAAATTAACAAAAATAAATACATTCTAAATCTGGAAGATTTACAACATCCTAAAAACTTCGTTTTGGCCTATATAAACCGCTTGCAATTTTCAATATTACCATTCAGAAAATTCCATTTGGATTTAACTGTCAAAATGCGTACCATTTTTGTGGTTTTGGTGCTGGTAGCACTGGGACAAGCACTCCCAAATTATGAAGAATTCCGTCAGGAGTGGAATTCCTTCAAATCGCAGCACTCCAAGACCTATAAGGACGTCGCCGAAGACTTGAAACGCTTGAAGCTCTACTTGCAGGTTAAAGAGAAGATAGTGAAGCACAACAAGCTCTATGAGGAGGGCAAGTCTACCTTCTTCATGGCTCTGAATCAATTTGCCGATATGCTACCTGAAGAGCTTCACCAATTGATGCCTCCAGTTAACAGGACTAAGTTCGAAGAGGAAGGTGTTCCATACAGCTCTCTGGCCTCCGCAAGGATGCCCGGTCGTCCCGATAGCATGGATTGGCGTTGGAGCGGTGCTGTCACTAGAGTCAAGAACCAAGGAGGTTGCGGTTCCTGCTGGACCTTTGCCTCTACAGGTGCTTTGGAGACACGCAACTGGCGCAAAACTGGTCACTTGGTCGATTTGTCCGAACAGAATTTGCTTGATTGCAGTCGTCCCTGGGGAACTACAGGTTGCAATGGTGGCTGGCCCCATGATGCTTTCCGTTATGTTGTCGATAACCGCGGCATTGACAATGAATGGTCCTATCCCTATGAGGGCTATGAGACCAGCTGCCGCTTCAACCAATACAATGTTGGAGCCACTGCTGGAAGCTATGCATTTATTCAGGCTGGAAACGAGAACCAAATGGCCGATGCTGTCTACAACGAAGGTGCCATTGCTATTGCTTTTGATTGCAACCACGATTCCATTATGTACTACGGTGGTGGTGTCATCCATGAGAACAATTGCAATCCTAATGTGATGGCCCATGCTGTGACACTTGTTGGCTACGGCAATGATCCTTCGGGAGGTGACTATTGGTTGCTGAAGAACTCATGGGGTGAGGGATACGGCGAGGGTGGTTATCTGAGATTGGGCCGCAACAGGAACAACATGTGCGGTATTGCTACCATGGCCAGTTTCCCATTGAACTAAGTGATTGAAAGGCGTTCTAATGAATTCTTAATAAATCTTAAAGCTAACACGAAATTTTGACTCATATGACTCTTTATTAGCTTGTGCTTCCTTTGAAGGATTTCGGACAAAATTTAACAAAGCAGTTAAGATGGCAATATTGAAGGCTCACTTCATAAGAAACGAACTTCGAGAACTCACTAATTTAATTGACTTCATTTATTTAAATCTCAGACGTAGAAAGGAGTATCGTGGAATGTCATGTGTCCATTAGGCTCACATGATTTGCAATATTGGTACAGAATTTAAGGAAGGGGTTCTTTTAAAGCTTTGAGAAAATTTATTTTTGGTACAAGAAACTTATGGACTATCAGAAGCAGGCGTGATCCAGTATAGCCGTAACCCATTGGATACAGTGTACCCAACCATAATTTTCCACCATAGTGATGCTATGGAAAAGGTATTGTACAACATAAGTTATGATTTTCCCGCCAATATGAATTGTCATCACAAATCCCAAAGCAGTCCAAAAATAAAACATTCACATTCGTGGTATTCAGTGCTCTGAGCAGAGGCTAAAGCTGTAAACCGAACCTGAAATTATTAAAATCAATAATTAATGGACTGGCAGCGGAGTCGACGCCAGCGCCCTGGTTCCGATCCCTTGATACAACTACTGCAACTGCTTCCTATTAAGCTTTATTGTTGTAGTAGTTGTTGCATGTGTCGACGCCACAGTGGAAATGCAAGAGATGTGGCAACAGGCAAAGGCGGCATCAACAGCGTCTGTGGACTCCTTTAACATGGCAAACTTTTTACGGACATAATGTGCACACACACACACTCACATACAAACACGTATCGATATCGTGTATCGTGTAATGTGTATCTTTTGCCGTATCAGTAGCTGAATTTGTATCTGCGAGTATATATGTAGGTATATCTGCCGTCGGCTCTTGCGCCTGCCTTCAACGTATCTCCCAACAGATGAATGCACGTTAAATATTTATGAGTATCGAAATGTTGCCTCAATGCATATTATAACAAATGAAACGTCAATTTCATTCGAAAAATGCAAACAGCCAGAGCCCATGCAGCCCAATCCGGCACAGACCAAGTAGCCAACTGACCAGAGACATTGCGGCCAACGAAAACGTTGATGACAACGAGCTCGGGCTTCCAGTATTGGGTTCTGTGGGCGGACTTTGCACGTGACATGTCTACGCTTGATATGTTGGACCTGGCACGGCCTATGGCCAAGCCAAGTGTCAGCCCACTGAATGTGGCATGAAAGTTGTTTCGGTTTCTGCACAATTTCATTATGGATTTTTTTGTGGCCTCCAGCGCGCACAACTTACTGGGCATGCAGTCTGGGCGAGACGTTTTTTTATCCTTTAAATAGAGCAAATTTAAATGCGGGATGAAGCAACACGTTTCGTTCCTAACGCGGAGATAGTATAAAATACTTTGTAGTTCGTGAGCATAACAATGTTCCTTGGAATCTAAAGACAATATGCTAAAAGTTGCAAAAAATATTGGTTTATGGGACAATTTCGAATATAACAATCAATATCATGGCTGTGTCTCAAGGTCGCAGTTTAAAAAAAAAAATTTTTAAATACTCTATAAAATCGGCTTACCATAAAAAAATTCTTTACAAAAATCATGAATTATTTTGTAATAAAAATGTTTGCATCCATTACCCCTTTAAAGTCAGTCCTTCAGTCAAGGAGAGCCGGGAGGTTCTATTCGTGTCCATCATGGAAAACATTCCGATGTATCTACACAGTTTGCACGCAGCACGCTCCGAGGCATTTGTTGCATAATGCCATGATGGACCTCATAAAGTCTTTCAAAGTACATTATGTAGCGATTAAAAACCCATTAAAATGCTGTGCTGCGTACCTAATCGATACATCCAACTTTTCGATAAGTCAGCAACATTACTTATCTGATGTGGATCCGATAGAAGCGGTGCAAGCTTTTATTTTTGTACCCAAGAAAATAATGGAATTTCGTTTTTATACATTTATTGAAATTTCATTTCA